>OX438906.1:10309768-15475768 GCA_949316265.1 Diarsia mendica
TTTAAACAGAAAAAAGAAACTACATGAACATTTTATACAGCGTGAGCGCCCTCTAGTTAGTGTAGCATCAACAATATAATCAATGTTGCTAATCGAGTACTTATTTACGCCAGGTGGCGTCATTTCTTGCTTTACACGATATTTTTTCTGAACTTCCCATGCATTATTGTAGGCGATGGTACATAAACACACGCTTTTATTTCAAAATAACTTTAAAATATAGCAAAGAAGGTGCTCCATTTTTTAGTTTTTTTTAAATTGCTCCATATATAATTTCTTATTTTGCTTCATTCAGTCCACACAAATCTTGTCAACCATGTGCATGTTACAATCATATTCTAACATCAAGAAAACAGTACAACAACTTCCTGCCAAAATTTACCGTAGGTAGGCAGACGCATACCTAAGTACAAATCGCACCTTATCATTTTTCCAGTTTTATTTTAGCCCCATGTAATAGAAACCGATCTATTGACACCAATCGCACACAAATTCAAAATCTTGCTGATATGAAATTTTTGATGGAAGATCTTAATAACACGTACACACACAGCAGTACAAATAAAAAAAAACATCAGCTACTAAAACTAACGTGCTAACGAAAAGTACAATAACTAGGTTAAAACTTAAACCTGATTACGAGAAAAATGCGTTTAAAGATTTATTTTTGTTTTGTTACGACCTAGATATTGCAGTTAGGTTTACTATCAAAAGCGGTTACGTCACAGAAACGTAAAAAGAATATAGAGATCTCGTTCGGCAAATTCCGAATATGTACTTCTCTCTCTATATGTATACTCAATTTGTCGCGAAACTCGAGTTATTGCACTTTTCGTTAGCACAGTAGAAATATCCACGAACCTGTTCTCCTCTCAGGGTCCTGATACGCGAGAGCATGCAGCATTATCCGATCCGAAGCTCCCTTGTCATTCCTCGAATGCACCGTCAATCTTAGCGCACTCCCACTGGTCCAAAGCACCCCGGCAGGTACCAGGAATACTGCCACCCCGTCTAGGATTGCAATATAATGGGGACGGTTAATTGTCTGGAAGATTGTTACTGCAGTTCCGCAGGTCTGGCTAGTTAGACTGGGTAAATGTTTGTGAATTGCTTTTGAATGGAGGCAGGGTTAGTGGTTTTTGAGGTGTTGTTGGTTATTTGGGCTTAGTTAAATTTAGTTAGTGGTGAGGTTTCTTAGGTTTTCACATTATTATAATTATTATATTATCATATGACCCACTGCAGGGCAAAGGGCTACTTTTCCTCCTTTCACTTTTCGCGATCTAGTGCCATTGTGGGCAAATACGTTCTTCTTATATTAATATTATAGTTTTCACATTTTATAAATGGAATATTTTTGGTGAGACGTTGGCTTCTCTATTTCCCGATCATTATAATCTAAATCTCTACAGTGTTCGAGTGAATGAGTTTTTTTTTCTAGGTAACCGTGCTCTACCATAGGCCACGTCATCGCTTCATATCAGGCGAATTACGGCCAAACACAGACCTATTTAGTATTATTGTTTGGAGAGTCTTGTCTGGTGTTTGTATAACCAATTTATAAAGTTCAAAAGCTAGCATTTCAAAAAGTATTTTCTTGTCAATAAAAGTACAGGAGGCTTGTTTACATCTCAACATCAGACTTCTCAGAACAAAGTAACTATAATATTCACAAGGCTATTAGTAGACGGGCTAGAGAACCACTCGAGTGAAAGATGATAATATATTATGGCTAGAAAAAGGGTTATGATGACTAGATGAAAAAAACCTTTCAACATATTATAATGTACGTTAATTAATTTTGTATTTTTACAATAAAATTCAAAATGTTGCAAACATTCCTAATGTTACACGCTCACAAAACTTGGATAGTGAACCTACATGAAGGGCTTACATTGTAGGGCCTCTGAATCTGATCTGAACTTTTCTTTGTTTATATAAACTTTAATAATGTTTTTCATTTGTACAGAATTTTGGTTTCAAATATTTTTGCTATTTCTTTCATGAATTTTTCAGCATTATTTTATCATAATGACCCATTTACTCAGCAAAATATACCTCTTGTATAAAGTAAAAATAGGACCCTTACCAGTCTCATTAGCTGTAACATTGAACCTTATCTTCCCACTGTCAGAGTCCAGGGCTTCTAACACCACCAACTGAGGCAGGCCTCCATCGTAGCCGGTGACGCATCGTACCACCAGAGGTTCGCCGAAGTCCTCCCGGCTTGAGTCTTCGATCCAGTTGGAACCGTTGCCTGAAGATACCGTGCAGTTCCTCGGGGGTGATGGACGAGCTACGTAATTAGTCAAGTAATTAGTGATGTAGGTGTTTCTTACACTACACATACACTATACCTATCCTCAGGTTTTAGAACTTTATTCTAAGACCTGAGGATAGGTAAAGTGTATGATACAGACACCATCCATACCTCACTGTTTTGGCCAAGCGAATGGTGCTCATTACCAGAAATAAAGCGTTCAAAAATATGAAGTTGTCAGTGTTAGTTTGGCAGCTAGGAACACTTTCTATGTCTTCTATCTTTTCCGAGACCCTTAGGTATCAACGAGTATTTTTTTGTTATAAGTAAGGAAATCATCAAATGACTTATCCCGCTCTGGGCGAAGTAGAAGGGGAGAGGGTCAGACTCTTACTGACTATAACCCATACGTGTTCCTTCCTCTTTCTCCTGCCTATTGCGTTTAAATAAGTAGTAAAATATAGTAGTGCCGATCTTTATGGCGTTCTATGGTGGAGGCCTTTGTCCAGCAGTGGACGTCTAATGGCTGATGATGATGATGATGAAGTAGTAAAAAATATCCCACGCGCATTGAAATTACTTGCATAGCAAAGCCGTCAATCAAGCAGCACAACTTCAACTCAAAGCTAACATAAAAATGTTCGTTAACTGCCAAATATTAGCCATTCCAATTCCCTCCACAAATCTATTAAAATGTTTTAAATATAATTCGTCCAACTTCGTCAATTGGGAACGGGGTCCAACTCCAAACTGGGATCTAAGCTAAAGATAATTTTGTCTCTAGACAAAAATAGTTCGGAAACTTGGCCCCACGTTAGACGTCTCATTGACTATGTTTGACTTTCTTCTTCGAGAGCAAATTGGAATATTTGCTTGGAATTGTTCTTTAGTAGTTCAGATCTAAAGTCTCGCATAATTTAGACATTAAAATGTTGAAGACTTTAGATATATTCAAGGCATTGTTGACAATAACTAACGAGGGACCGCTTAGTTCAAATATGCTGCAATTTTAGAACGAGTCGTGAGTCTACATTAACTCTTGACAGATGTTTATGAGAAGCGCTGAACTAACTTTTTCTTAAAAATAAAGGTACGTTTGCATATTTTTTATATAAAATTATTATTTGTTTATACTCTGACTGTATTATCCATACGATGGGCACTATAACACAAAAAAGTGCATCACTGTTTGCGGTCATCTCGGTGATACGAGAATAAGGCGTGCTGAACCTGGTTTTGGTTCTATGATAAAACCCGGGATTGGAACCGAAACCGGTTTCAGCATGCCCTGGACGTGACACTAGAGACTAGATGAACGGCTAAGGAAGTAGTCGTATTCAGGATAGAGGATTACTAGTAATACATTCGTCCTTGTAAGTAATATTGCATGTGGGTGGTAGGTACTTACCAGCAGGAACGATTTGGAAGACACAGGGCTGCGCCTGTCTGCCCACAGTGTTGGTACCACGACAGGTTAGGGCTCCGTAGTCGCGCTCACTCGCAGGGGTGTATCGAAGCTCACTTATACTGCCGTTTACTGTACCTGGGTAACCAAATATAAGCTATGTAGTTTTCATAGGCGTGTAAAGCTGGTAGCATTCTGTTCTTTCTGCCTATTTTTAAAGGAAAAGGTGTGATTGAAATCTTTTGATTTTGATGGAACATTTGACCTTTTCTGGGTAATGAAAACAGACAGTTCTTTTATCGATTTTACTGTCTTTAATAAACGAAGGTGTTAGTTACAAGAAACAACAGGAATACAAAATTGGTAAGCGGAAAGTTTTTACAGTCTTGACTGAAATGGTGTAGAGATATTTGGTTTATGCATTTTAAATATGTAGTTAAGTTTCTGGATTTTGTCTCTTGTTGGTGGAAACAGAAGCCTATAAAAGTTTTATTGGGGTGTTTGGTTTGTGTATGAATAAAAAAAAAAGTTAATTATCAAAACAATTACGATCACATATTAATAATTCAGTTTTCTAAACACCTCATCCAAAAACAAACAACAAAAAGTACATCGACAACTTAGCACTCATAAGTAATTAGGCTCATTTACACGCAGTCGAGTGGTCCAACTGTCCCAAGCCAGTCGAGTGTTTGCAGCAAGTACTCGAGACAGTTCAATCAGCACCTCACGCTCGCACCACTGCCCTGAATATGTAACGAACCGCGCTACGTAAATGGAATTTCTTTTAAAGACTATACGAATAATTTAAGTTCTGCTTTCTTGTCTTGTTTCTATGTAAGATTTGAGAGAAGAAAGATAATTTAAAATAAGATCGCTGGATTGGGGGACTATTTTGTTCAGGTTTTTTTTTTCAATGATTCGGGAAATTAGGTAGAAGTAAAACACAGTACCGTGTACCCATTCCAAATTTAAATCCAGGCTCCGTGGCTACTATTGAGAAAAAACGCAATAACCCGACCTGGCAATCAAATCCAGGACCTCATGCAAAACATTCGTGCGTTATAACTATATCAATTAATAGCTAATGCCCGCGGCTTCACCCGCTTGGATGTCGGACAAATTATGAAACACTCTATCCGTTTGTGAAAACATTATGAAAATCGGTGCAGTAGAGTTAGAGGTATGTTTTATAATATTATGTAGTGATACAAACCGTATCTAGCAGGTGATACATTGAAGCTCTCGCCACTGTTGTTGAACTGCCAGAGGAACGTGACGTCAGCAGGGTCGGCGTGCACCGAACAGCGCACGCGCAGGGCTTCATCCAGCGCCGCACCCACCACTTGAGGTGACGTCTCGCCACATACTGGGGCATCTGTGTGGAGAAACACTTTTATGTGAAACTTTCATTTTAAGGCACATTGAAGTGATAAAAATCCCGTATAAGCTGGTCTAGTATTTACTGAATCCCCGTAATACACTAGACTAGCCACAGGTCAAGTTGTTACAACTGACAAGCAACCTACATCTGTTTGGGACTTATTTTTAAAAAGAGATAACTGGGCTCTACTGACTGACACTTCTCCACCTCCTTTATGCGCCAAGAGTATCATTTTCACTTCAATAGTCGATATTTAATGTAATAACAGGGTCTTCGACATCTACATTAGAGGTCAGCGATCCAGTATGCAGACACAAAAGTTCTCATAACAAGAACAAAAAACGTAGCCGACAAAATGTAGCCAAATTTTTTTTTTATTTACTCTCGATAATAAAATTAGGTATCACATTGTTAGTCTGTACTGCGTCTTTGTGTAACAATATCTGTCTCATGTTAACAAAATGAAACAAATATTCATTGTATATTCTCCGCCTTATTCCGTTTTACATGTAATTTAAAGATCGGAGTAGGGATAAACAGAACATTGCCCGATTACTCGCCAAAAAAATATCGCCGAATGCAAAAAGCCCAGCCTAGACCTGATGGGTATACTACAATTTGGAATCATTTGCATACTAGCCAAATACCCGGTACATCGTTAACTTTGCTACCCCACAACGGCCTCCTAAATAACAAGCATAAAATATCCATAAATTTAAAAACTCCAACGACCAGTTTTCCTGTCATAAAGCGATAAATATAAATCAAGTGAACAATTATTTCGGCAGTTACGAATTATTTCGTCTTCCCTCTCACGTCGGCTATTAAGTGTCGGCCAGTCGAGCTCGGAAGGAAGCTCCTCGATGCGCCAATATAGAATTGTGTAATAAATCACGTTGCGGACGTTGTTGTTGATTTACGTACGACCATGTATAATCAACATAATTATACTCTCTAATTATAATGGGATTGTGTGTTTTCCCAGTACGATGGTTCCGTTTGCAAAGTTTTGAATTAATTACATTAGCCAAACCGCTTCCAAATCCATACGCTGCTGCTCTTTACAAAATTAAATCTCAAAATGTAAAAATGATTTCACTTTCCGTTATTGAATACGAATACGGCTAAACCCTAAAACTCGGAACTCGTTTTGTTATTTAAAATTTATTTAACTTTGGTAATTAGTCAAATTGATTTAAATTCCTCCACAAAACGAAATTTTATTAATCGTTCTCGTTGATTCGTGAAATAAGTCAAAATATCCATTAATTTTTCGGATCTGAAAGGAAATCAAATAAGTAGGTACTCAACCATTAAACGTAATGAACAAAATTGTCCTTTTACTTTCGTAACTTGAATTCACCTTTTTATAGCAAAACGTAGGCATGGCAGCGTTATTTCATTATTCAATAAATCGTTTCTGCGATTCTTTTCAAGAAAATAACTTCAACACATTCGAACAACCTCGTATTACGTACTGTTGAAATAAATGTATGCTCAGAATTTGAATAAATTTTATCGAAACGAAACAAAAAAGCGAATTAAAGTGAAGCCACGAAACAGCAGATTGAGGAGGTATACGGTGAGAATCGTAGTAATATTAGACAATAATTTAGATGATTTACGGACGGTACCGCCTTCCCTCGTGCCAATTACTATGCGGCCGGTCGGCCACGGAAGGAAGTTGGTACGTCGATCCCGACCGCAATCATTTGAATACTATTCGCAGACACGTCGGTATTTATAGGCCAGTAATTCATACTGTGCTCGGTGACATTTTATGGGATGCCTGTGTCCGATGTATATTACAGGGGATTAGGAATATGCAAATGAAGTGTCTAGTGTGTACCCGTTATAATTTGATGTCGCTACCTTCCCTCGCGGGTGGGCACTGTTTGTTGGGGGGTGAAATTAAAATGTAAATAGCATTAAGCGTCTGACGGGAAAGAATGTTGCTTAGTAAGAGTAAAGCTCTAATAGCTAATTAAAAGTTAATGTTGTGTGCAAACAAACGGGAAAGAAATAAAAACATTAATTTAATTTTAACAGCCAAAGTCAAAGCCTTCACTTCCGATGTGTTGTTAAAATGTATTACAACCGGAAAAGTGCTCCAAAGTTTGACATAAAAAGAAAAGTAAGGGATGTTTCCTTATACCCTACTAGCTTAAAGGGGCGTATGCCCTCAGGCTTAACAAAAAGTACAAAGAGTGTCTGGAAGCGTAAATTCGTATTTGTCGGCCAAAGTCACGGCTCAAACGTAACAAAAAGAATATAAAGTTGAAGATTCTCGCTTGGTGGACTTCGCAATATTAACTGCAATTTCTCTTGTACCCAAATAAATTATTTTACAGAATAATAGCACTGAATATAATGAATAATAAGTTTAATCGTAAATGCTTTCATGCCCCCGACGACCTTGTGAAGGTTGTGAGAATCTGCTGGACGTGAAATGACAAAAGCTATTTGTTGTAGAACTTTAGGGAAGACCTATACTTATTGCGTTAGCCGTTATACAGCTCGCTAGATGATGTAAAGATCCAGTTCAAACTTAAACTTGTGCTAACGATTCATACTCGACTACTTAAACTTATATGATTCGACTCATATGACTTGACTCATGTCTGGGCTTTAAAAGAGACGATTGTCGATTGTTTCTTCTCAGAGTAGTCAGGTCGAAACACCGGCCCCATCTAGATAAAGAACACAATATGATGTGACGATGACGAGTAAAAGTGTTTCGTAAAACCATGAATTCACATTAATTATACGATTTTTGAAACGTTGACATCATTGAATCCGCGTCTATAAGTAAAACATACAGAAAAATATTGGGTTTTAGTGCTAAAGTTATTTACTCACATTGTACTCTCAAAGTGACGACTTTGCTAGAAGTCTCGCCTCTCGCATTAGCCGCCTTGCAGGAGTAGCTGCCAGCTTCTCTTCTCGTCACCTTCTGTAGCACGAGTGACCGAGTGCTCACGATGATACCCGAAGTCATGTTTTGACTCACTGGCCTGTCCTGCAGGGTAACCCACTTGTGTTATTAAAAGGTTATAGAAACTATTTCCATATAGTACTATTAATTACTTTAATTTATAGTTCTGTAGAAGGCTTTCAATTGAACGAATACGTCATAGTGAGAAATATACGTCATTGTATTTTCATCAAAGACATTTAAATATTTACGAGCGACAGACGAGACAAGGCAAGAAAATCGTGATCTAATAATGATTACTATAATATCTAATTAGTAACAAATCAGTCTGTCTAAATGTCACACGCTTACTTGGCAGTTAAACTTTATTCCTATATGTACTTATCTTCATTCTCCTGGCTTTATCCCAATTTGTTTGGGATCGTCACAACACGTCTTCTCATTCAATACTTTCCTATTACTCGTCATAGCATCAGACACCAGGAGGTGTCTGTTCTTGCCATTTCATCCTTGACACAGACCACCCATCGTTTCTTTGGTCATTCTCTATTCTTTTTTATAAACATTCTTACACAAAACTGTCCTCACTCCGCCACATCACAATGACATGCCACGATAATTGATTACCAGACAACTTTTCCGTCACCAGCACCACTTTCATACTTCAGACTTTTGATATAACGACTTTAATTGAATATCTTGTTAACTTGTAAAATGTCAGATACTGAGCATTACATGTCCCACGGAATAAAAAACAACCTTTAAAATGTCCTACATTTTTTAGTTGCAGTGAATAAAAGTTACGACTCTGCACTGTTGGAAGATGTTCCGCATTGCACCATTCAGATTTTCTTAATTTGGAGTTCTATCTACCACTGATATACAGTAAAAATTATAATAGAAATTATAGTGTGCTTATTAAGGTTCGGTTTAAGGAGTCCCCCGTCAAGGGCGAGGAAGAAACATGGGTGGTTTTTAGTCAGTAGAAGTGTGACAAAAAAAAAGGAGGTCTGTGCGCTACAGCGTACTATCACTGCCATTAAGGTGGATGTTCCAGGGTAGCCCGCGAAATTCAAATTTTCTTACGTTTTTAGTGATTTGCAGGCCAGTGCTAGGTTGTATGTTAGTGAAAATATGATTCGCGGCTGTAAGACGTATGCAGTTACAGAATTATAGTCATCAAAATTATCATTACAACTCTCTAAGTTCATGTAACTGTCAATAATGAGTATTTCATCAAAAGGTCATCAAAGGCTACCCTGGAACATCCACCTTAAAGGCGACGGTGTTGGTCAGTGACGGGACAGTCTAGTGGCCATAGTCTCATACTTTTCAATACTGAGATATAGGGGTAAACGGGTATAAAACGCTTTTGGTTTGTTCTATTAAGCACAGTAGTTTATGTCACGTTTATTTAAGCACCCAATACGGTCATAGCACGGCCATGATATAGTACGATGTCAATACATCGTCAGTCCAATGACTGACCGAGATTAAACCAAGATTACGGACATTATCTTATGGTAGATTTAAGTTGATAAATAAATAAATCTTTCAGACTCTGGTGCTCGGAACTGCGTCTGTAAATTGTCTGGACAGGTTTTGAATGACCATAAAATTAGGACATGTGACGAATAGAAAATACCATTAAAATTGCCAATAGTGGGACCTAAATTCTGTTTACGAGCTTATTTAACTACCAACAATAAGAGCCATAAACTAGGTAAACTAACGACATATTATTGCAAATCATAATACTCAAGTTGTAATTGAAAGACCAGACTTCTGAACATAGTAACAGAATATACGACAATATCGCTTACACCCTATATTATACGATCAAAAAAGCACTCAATAATTATATTCCCCTCATTAATTTCAAGGCCCTAATAACAATGAATAACTTACGTTATGGAACCAGGAGATGCGATGCTCCCTCGGGTTAGCGCGCACGTTGCACTCGAAGTACACGTCGTCACCTTCCTTGATGTCGTGTGGGTTGAGCGTGCTACCGAGCGTCAGCGACACTAGGGGACTGTCTGGATTCAACATTTATAATATTAGTTGATATGTTACGTGGTAGGGGACGTTTTGGGATTTATGATGCCGTAGTTTTGTAGATGGGTGGGTTGGAACCATAGAAATATCGTAACTACTGTATTGGTAGTAGCTACTTGTAGCGTGGCTTTATTCTTCGTTAGTATTTGTCAAAATATTCAAAATACCTAGAAAAACTTCAACCTCAGGCAACCTCAAAGAGGTGCAGCACCACTGCAGGAGCCTGCACACTAGTGTTGCCCAGTCTCGGTCTTGGTCTTGCAGTCTTGGTCTTGTTCTTGCATTTTCGCAAGACCAAGACCAAGACCAAGACCGACTTATTGTAGCAAGACCAAGACCAAGACTGACCCCTGCAAGATTTGAGCAAGAACAAGACTTAGCCTGCAAGACTCTTGCGTCTCGCAGTTTAGTCAAACTGAGATTTGGGCGTTATTTTCTTTTATGTTTTGGCGAATTTGTGTACTACTGTATGGATATTTGTATGTCTGAATAAATAAATTAATTGAATTGAATTAAGTAGGTATTTGGTTTCAATCCCGTTTTATATAGACGTTCTCCAGTATCAAAACCGTATCGTCATAAGTCTAGGTACTTACTCTTCCAAGTAACGGAGTAATTGTTCGAAGTGTAAGCCACTGCGTTGTAAACACAATCGCGCAGGATTGTCTTTTAATTTTAATATGGTGTCTCTGTCACTCACTGCGACGATATTGAAAGCGTCCACTATCGCAGATATTAAACGCGTCGCGACTTTTGTGTTCCTCACGATACACCAGGCGCTTGAACACGACCACCACAAGTAAAAGTCTAACGGAGTTACGTCCGGGCTTCTTTGTGGCCCTGGCCAAGGCACTGACCCGGGATAATCAGTCCTAGCATACAACTGCACCATAGCGACGTAGGTAATCCAAATTGCAGTAACTGTAATGTCAATTCATTGCAGTGATGACGCACGCGTGCTGCGCGTATCGATATTCGATCGATTTTTATTGATTAATTGAATTAATTTGGTGGTTTACTATGCCTATATTAATTTAAACTATCAATGTAAACATGCACACTACTCTGTTACGTTGTTCTAAGATCTAAACTAAACGTGTATATAGTAAATAGCAATAGGCTAATAGGTATTTGCAAGACTTGCGAGACTCTTGCTGCAAGACCAAGACTGAGAGCGCAATACCAAGACCAAGACCAAGACCAGGTGTATTGACGCAAGACCAGGACCAAGACTCGCTAAGTCTCGTCTTGGTCTTGCATTTGGGCAACACTACTGCACACAAGGGCCAACGTCTGTCGGGGCTGCGGATTGTTCGAAAGAGATACCGTGGCCCCGTGATACAAAGTGCTAAGAAAGAACATGGGTGGTTTTCAGTTAGTAGAAGTATGACACTCCCTTCTACATTGCCCTGAGCGGGAGGAGTCGTTTGATGATCCCCAACCCTGTTGTGGGGTTGGGGATAAAAAAAAACTCATGGTTTCAGTTTTCTACGCTACGGGCCAGATTAGCTACGCAATGCTACGTTATTGGTACGCAGTGATCGCTGATGCTACGCATTGCTACGCAGTATTGCTACGGACTGCTACAGATTGCTACGAAAAAGCGTTTGAATTGCGTATATTTAACATTACATACACTGTTGCTGATAGAAGTAAACGAACTTTATAAATAAGTAAATATTAAACCGTATTTAAGTACCTACTAACTCATCATACATCGCACATGTGAGCGCAAAATTTTACAACTTTCATAATAATTACATTATGAGTTTTTCTACAATGTTATTTATTAAAGCTACTTTAATTTTTTATTACTAACTATGCTCGGATAAAATAACTCAAATTTCAAGCTTAGATATTCTCAATTAGCGACCAGTTTGTCCTGTGGGATATTTATCACAGTTTTATCAAAGAGAAGTTCTTGGATCTGTATCATTAAATTATCTTGAGAGCAGGCCAAAGGATTATGAGAAACTGAATGAATATTGAACACAAGTAACTACTTTGTTATTAGGTACAAGCTAAATACCTAAAGTTTGCTTTCAAACCTTGTTATAGTTGATGAAATTAAATTGTTCGTTGCGATACAATTTAATAAAGCGTTCAATGTTTATGGTTCACGACATATTTTAGTTGTTAGGTGAAAAGCGTGTTTATAATTATTACGCAAATATATATTATGCCTAACAGCTTTTATTATAGTGCTATACATGAGACTGACTAATTGAAAATACTCTTTAATCATCAGACTGATGATAATTACAGAGTAGAAAGCATGATGATACGATGTAGTCACATCTCTTAATCTTTTGTTTATGTGGTTTACCAAGAAAAGTGTGCCTACAATATTCGACAATCCTTGAAATTACAAACGCGCTATGACAACATGGAGTTGTTAGAACTACGGAAGATACCAAAACGCATCTTCTTCTGGCTTAACTTTACTTACATTTAAAAATGACTCATGATCTAAATCTAATATAATTATTCTCTTTATGTGTAGAACTAATTAAAAGGTTAATTTAACATTTTTAATTATGAAAGTTGCTAATCTACGTGATACTGCAATTTTATTAATTTTAAGTTATCTTGCTACGCTCTAACAAGGTCATGAACTCACTAGTTTTAAGCTTAGCGTAACTATGTTTGTGTTTATTATACACTAGCGGACTTCGAATACAGGGATAAAAAGTAACCTATGTTACCCGGGATAGTGTACAGTCACGGACTATAATTGATAAGCCACTTTCAAGATTTCCAATTTGGCAGTATGTCACTTGTTCTGTGTACGAATATAACCGATTAAACCCGATTTGCATTACACGGCTAAAATACGAATGGTGGCAAGTGGCTCATCATTTATAGTCCGTGACTGTACCTGACCAAAGGTGAAAGAATTTTTCAAATCGGTCCAGTAGTTTTTAAATTAATTCGTTACATACAAAAATACCAATCAGCACTGAATCCGCGTGGTAGATAGCCCATCCCTCTCCTAGAGAGGAGGCCTGAGTCCCTGCAGTGGGAACATTATAGGCTGATGATGATAATGATACAAAAATACAAAATGTTTCCTCTTTATTTTCTACGTATAGATTAATCAAATAAATAAATCTGATGACTATACTGTGAAAAACATACAGACGAATTGAGAACCTCCTCCTTTTTGGAAGTCGGTTAAAAAACACGTAACGTTTCTAGAAATGTAATACTTACATACAACATTGAGCTGCAGCTGGTCGTCAATAGACTTGGTGGGTAGGCTGGGGTTGGCTGCCACGCACTTGATCATCGCGCCGTTGTCTACAGGACTAGGGCTGAACACTAGCGTACTGATCGACCACGTCTCGTTAGAGTGGTCTGTCACCTATGACAAAAAAGAGGTCAGTAGTTTTGAAACTGTTTACATTTATACATTTTCTAAGGCATACTTCATTTGGAGAAATAATAGTTAATTTTACTAAGTAGCATGGTAATTATGTTTTTTTTTGACGTGATAACGTCTTATAATTCGATGGCCGGCTGCACGCACGAAAAAAGATGACGTCATGCGTCGTTACCTCGCTCTGAGGCGTTCCATAGCAACGGCGTGTTAATTGTTTGTTTATAACAGTTCCATAGCAACGGTGTGTTAATTGTTTGTTTATAGCAATGTAAGTGCTGTATTTTCTTATGACGTTGTCACGTTCAAGTATCGCCAGTAAACCGACTTTACAGACAACCGATTTTTTTTTATAAAAAACGTTGCCCCACACTAGGAATTTCTCCTGTACCGTGGGTGCGTTCACAAACATTTAAACTCACATGCACTAACTCCCAGACCCAAAAAACTATCTGCAGGCCATACAAATATTTATTCCGTGCGGGGATATCGAACCCGCGACACACAACGCAGCAGTCAATTGTTTGAGCCACTGCACCAACCATGTCGTCCAATATTCATCAATGCATAATATTCATGTTTATTATCTACTACCTATATGCAACGTAAGTGGAAAACGTTATTAAACCGAAAAGCTGTTTTCGATTTTGGTCATACTTCTTCATTTCCAATATTGTAGGTACACGTGGCAATCTGTACGCCGCGCTGTAGAATTAATCAAAAATATACGAAACCATAATCTCGTTTGAATAAAGGAATCAATGCGGATGTTATTAAACCTCGAACATACCGATACGAGACACGAATGTAGTTGCAATTAACTCGAATATTGCACTTTAATGAAACTGTATTGGATTTTCAACGATGAACTCATTCGTCGATTTTCTAAATATTATCATTGGGGTCAACTTCCAGTCAAACCGGAGCTGAATACCAGTATTTTACATGGAGCGACTGCCTATCCGACCTCCATAACACGAAGTATTACGATACCTTTTTTTTTTTTTGGTGGGTTTAAAATCATCGAATAACCCCCCCCCCCCCCGCTCGTGGCCAGAGCGAAGGGGAGTGTCAGACTTCTACTGACTAAAAACCAAACCCATGTTCCTTCTTCACCCTTGTGTCGGAGCCGCGTTAACCTTTCGACGAACCACAGCCCCGACGGGCGTCGGCCCTTGCGGGGCCCTCCTTGCTGACATCTCTTTGAGGCGCGCGTGGAACACGTACGCGCCTCATGACGACGGCCGGACGGCGAGCTAGCCCATTACTCACCGTCCACAGGCCCGCGTCTACGATGGCCGGAGGTCATCGCGTGCCCCCCGCCCGGAGCGCCTTCCGCGGCGGCTGGGACGTTGAGAGGTTTGGTAAGACTTGTTGTCTGACTTTCATGTCACCGACTACCTAAGTGTAACGACTACCAAAGATCTATATATGGCAGCCGGAACCAACGTGCTTTCCGAGGCACGGAGGAAACTCGGTATGTAATGGGCGGTCACCCATCCACAGACCAACCTAGGAAAGCGTGGCTTAACCTAAAGATCAACCCGAGCGGCGGTTTGCACGAGTTCCTCGATCGAGTCGGTTTTCTAAATAACATTGGTGTAAATCAGTCTGCATACAACGTGCACGATATTTCAGCTGGACTCAATAAAAAAGTCACAAGCGGACTATTCGGGACAGTGACATTTCTGTAAGCTATTGTATAAGCTGCAACGGTCGGAGCGCAATTAGTCGGGCGCTAAATCAAAGTCCATCAATGACCGAATCCGACTATAAAACGCGACAATCGATTTAAAAGCCACAGTGCGTGCTTAGCTTTAGAATGGAAGTTAATTGAGGGATTACCTACCTCGCTTCGCTCAAATAAGACCACTGGACGTTGAACAAATTACAAGTAACTGTACATTTTGTGGGAAGCGAATTTTTGCCACATTCACCACTAAAAGATTAACGTTTTAAAACTTTTTTGGAATAAAGAATGCGGTAAATGTAGGGCGCAGATTATTGCTAGTTTTGTACGTTCCTTTTATTTGAGGTAAACATGTTTTATTCACGTTTTCATTCGTACAATTTCACGATCCATGATTGTTTTATTGATCTAGTGGTCACAAGCGCTACAGCCAAGCATGAGATTCGAATCCAAGAATCCAATTGGTTCAAATTCCAAGTAGGGTAGGTAGTATCATTAGAAATCAGAATATTCCCAGTAATCGCCCAGTGTCTGGATTTCTGTCGTTAAACGTAATAACCTCGCTCCCTGTAACTTGGTACCAAAATGTCAAAATATAAATGTTCTCAATAGCTCTCTTTCTCTATTCTTACAATCGCATTAGATCGCAATACATGTAACGAGGGTAATGCAAATGCATCCCACATTTGCATTACAGTGGGCCAATATAGGCTTACAATAATATTCCTATGCCTAACCGTTTGAGATTTCAGACGTGTTATTAATATCATGTTATGAAGGTTTATTCTTCACAATTTATTCAAAACAAGTAAGAAAGTTTTAATAGGAACATATTCTGAATCCAGTCAGAGCGCGGCATGACCACGGCAATCCTTTGAAAGAGATCACGTACCGTCGCCGTCGCCGGCCCGCGGACGCGTCTTCCGGACAAACGGATTGACCGACTCAACTAGCTACAAAACCAGGAGTGTGAATAGACCTTTGTATCTACCTGTATTGAAAATTGAGCGCAATTTTATTATTGTTGAATTATGTATAGCATTTTATAAGATTTTTTTTTAATTGATGTTTGTAATTCTGATAAAAAATAAGTATTTATACCATAAAGTCGCTGTTAGCATCTGTCTGTGTTGCTCGATTTCACAGTTTTGCTGTTTTCATTATTATTTAAATTGCACATAATAAAAAGATCTGGGCGAAGCAGGGGCAAATCACACGTCTTTCATAAAAAAATATGGAAAACTGTTCAGTAGCATGAAATATAAAAATATCTTTATGCCATTTGCTCCACTTGTTTTGTGGCTTCCTAAACCTCTGACTAGGGCAATCTGAGACTGACCTGACATTTAGCTAGATCTCAGAGCTATTTTAATCAGAGCATTGACACTGCGCATACTCTCAGTTAGAAATAGAACCGCAAACTGTTTGTCTAACTGAGCCAAGCTGTTATTTATTTTAATGGGCGCTTCGTTTGAAACAGCCATATTTCGGCAATAGTTTCAGGTGCTAGAATTCATATTATAGCGGTTGGTAGTTTAGCCTCAGTTTAGTGTTTAGCATAATTTGAGTTCATTTATATACTCCTCGATCAAACATGCATACAGTCTACAATAATTATAGCATAAGCACATTCGGCTGATTATGCTTATGCCATAGTTACTATGGTATATGATATGTACCTACAAGGTTCGAAATGTTTTCCATTTTGAGAGCAGTGGTGATGATATAACACAAAGTGAAGCCTCTGCCTGATGCCCAAATTCACGCCAACTACCCTTTCGTCGGGGCCGTTTTCACTTCCCCAATGCACTAATAACTTCAAACCTATTTATTTTTTGTTTATAAAACTTATAAATAATACTTAAAAATAATTATGTGTCTGTAACTTACCATATTCTTATCGAAGCTTCTATTGTCCTTGTACCAGGTCATGTGAGCTGGTGGTCGGCTGCCTTCAGACACACATCGAAGTGTCGCTGCGGCAGCCGAGAGCAGCTGTTGCGGTCGGTTCAGCAGCGATACTGATAGAGGAACCACTGGTGGAAGAAACATACATAAATCAAAATAAGGACTTTAGTACGTAATAAATAGTTGTGAACCCTATCAGTTTTACGATACCATTTAAATCCAAGAACTGTGAGTCTGTGACACTAAGCGGCAGTCGACATAATTATCTGCCATTTTCGATTAGCATTTAATTCTATAACTGTAATTCGAGCCCATGAAAAACCTTTTAAAAATATAATACTCTTTATTTGGAGCAGTGTAAAAAATATACAAACATTTGCAATGTAATTTTTGTTCTATGCGTAATAAATAAAAGTAGTGATTTGCATTATTTAAAAAAGTTCCAGCATTTTTACTGTTTAAAAAAGGTTTCAAGAATCATCTATTTAACACACCGCATTATTAGTCCACGCATGTCTAGACCAAGACAAATTCATTTAAATAACCGCCTGGGGCAGAATATATTAATGAAAACATATTTTCAGCTCAATAAAACTCTGGTAGGTATGTTTTGAAATAATTACTTTTTCGGAGTATACACGTGTAGGATTTAAAGGAATTTTATATATTTACAACGCAAGGAAAGACTTTTATTAGGTGTCGCAAATATCAGTTTCGGAGAAATACTTATTAGAATTTGGAACTGCGTCGTGCCTCTAGTGGAAGGAATTTCTATTTCTCAGTAGCCGCCAAGGAGTTTGGATTTGTGGTTGATGGCAATAAGTTCACCGGCTATAACATAGGACTTATAAACACAAAAAGCAAAATGTGGGTGTACTTTTAGGAACCCCTCTGCCTAACCCTTCGGGAATTGCAGGCTTTTAAATTTGAATTCTAGCCCAGTACAAAACTTAGCTCCAGAAAAACAATTTGGAAGGAACTCAATCTGTTAGGTACCTACTGAATTGCATTTGACTGAAGATTTATAGCTGTTTAGAAAACGTTCTAAAGAGAGCGAACGATTGTGAACAATAGGAACTACTTATCTTATATTTCAACTGTTCGACCACGTTCGCCTTCTTGTTTAGATTGAGCGGAAACTACAAGCCACCGGGCATTTGATTTACATTGGCTTAGAAATAAACAATATAAATTACACGTTACTAGTACTTCGTACCGCGAAGTTCATTTTTAAAAATACACGTGGACGAACAGCGTGTATTTTGAAAATATAATATAGCATATTATATATTATTCCGTAAAGATTTGACTTTCTAATGGTAAATGAGTTAAATCACAACAATCAAACAAACAAAAAATCTAAACTATCGTCTTTATAATATTTGTTTAGAAGAGCAAGGGGCAAGAACGTTTGAATAATACAACAATTCCTACTTATCTTGTACTCAAAACATATACACACATCAACAAAGTCTGGGGATATTTTACAATTCATCAAATATCTAAATCTGTACACATAGTTCCGAAAATTAAATATGAAGAGGAATGTAAGACTTCTTTGTGAAGTTTACACTAAGGTTTAACACTATTACAACACAAAGGATAATATGATTGACACTAAAACCCACACGAAATTACTCTTCTTAGAAATTAGACATTCGCCTTTTGTAGCCTTTTATGTGTAGACACTTAGAAGACAGATTTGCCCTCGGAAATACAAAGAAATGCCATATCTAGACAGATAAAATATTTTTAAAAGTATTTAGTCTGACGCACACATCGTAATGTGTGGTGGGACGAAAGTAATATAAAAGTGAAGAATGATACAGATCGAATTGAAATGTGGGAACATAAAGTGGAAAGAACTTGTGATCAAGTTTTTAAGTATAACGGTCAGTTGACAGAGTAAGTTTATACTTAATACCTTACATGTATATAATATCTCGGTAAACTGACTGTACCTCGCAACTTGTTCGACTTGTCTTTATTAGAATAGTAAAACATAATGGTTAAAATCTTACAGTTTAGCTCAAGCCTGACCACTTTCTCCTGTGGCGGCACAAGGTTCGTATTCGAAGCTCTGCACTTGAATGTGGTGTTCAGGTCTTCTCTCTTCAAATGCTGCAGCTCCAAACGATTGACGATGACGTGGGTGTCTGTTTTGACACCTATGTACTGGGAGGCTGGTGTGCCGTCTATCCACCAGGACACTGTTGGTTCGGGACGACCTGGTAAACAAAATTGAAGCATAAATTATACCTACATATTCGAATACGACACCCTAGAAAGACATACACTGATCTTTTTGGCGCCGTTCTTCAGAAAGGACAGATGTGTAATACTCGTAACTGGCGTGCGTGTAGGTATGACGAGATGTATGAACGTGGACGAGGCAAAAGGTGTATGTAGGGATCGTAGCAAGTGGCATTCTGTGGTTTCTGCCTACCCCAAGGTAAAAGGGCGTGAGTTTATGTATTCGAATACAAAGTTGACCCACAGAACAAATCTTAGGCCAACCGCTGAACTGAAAAGGTACCGGAAGGTGTAGTACAGGTATTAAGACAGTTGCGAGAGCTCAGTAATACACCCGTGGACAACCGGCAACACCCGTCATAAACCGGGCCCCTACCTCTAGTACCGTCTAAGTTAAACAGTGGCGCTGTACTGTAGTACTTGAAGTTATTGAGACCACGTTTTAAAAACATTTTCATAGGTAAACAAATAGTAGAAACATGTCTGACAAATTATTTTTGCGTTGGTGAGTCTGTTTTTTAATATTTACACGACACGTGTGATGGAAACCTTTTAAAATTGTGTTGGCAATCAAGTATATTTTGTGCACGTGTTTTTTTGAACCGATGAACCAAATATAATTATATGTTTTGAGATGCCACAGGTAAACTAAATTCAAGCGTTTAGTTTTAAAACTACAAAGCTCGATCTTGTAGATACTATTTCAAATATATAGCAGGTTTACTGTGTCTGCCATTCATCAATTTAGAATAGAAAGCTTCCAGGTATTACTAAAGTTTCAAAGTATTGTTGGCTTATCTTTCACAGGAGATTCGCTTCGTTGTAAGATGAGAGAAAAATACAATTAAATGTAAAGAGTGTACTTGTGTATAACGTGTACCTGTGTATATTTACAAGTATTTGTGCTTAATAGATACAAATTATAAATACTAATTATATATGGGTATACTTCAGTGGCCTGGTATGCGATTTGTTTGATCTTCGATAAATGCTGCTTGTTTATAGAACACGCATATAATTAAAATTTCACAACTAGTTAATACCTTTGAGATTATGAAAATAATTGAAAAGCATTATCCCAAAACGTAACAAAATTGCCCATTTTTCAGTAACATAATTAAGTATGAGCATGATAACAGGTCAAAGCCTAAACTCCCCCTGTCCAGCCCGCTGCATCATCACAATTGGTGGGCGCACGGCTGAAGATAATCCGCTGCGAGCACTGGCTCGAAGCCAGGCGGCCATACTGCGGACTTTTCAATGAACCCATTCGAATGGAATATCTCTTCCAATGTTTCCATAAAAGAAATCAAGCAATAGAAAAAATTGAGCTCCCCCACTGTTCAATATTTTTGCGACGCTTCAAGTTAAGCGGCGAACTGAATTAACTTGTTTTTTTGGACGCG
This sequence comes from Diarsia mendica, assembly GCA_949316265.1. Taxonomy (NCBI): domain Eukaryota; kingdom Metazoa; phylum Arthropoda; class Insecta; order Lepidoptera; family Noctuidae; genus Diarsia; species Diarsia mendica. The sequence continues at coordinate 10,330,447 of OX438906.1, forward strand.
AGTTGAAATTGTTGAGTTGATTCATTTCAATTATTTCTGAATAGGTGATTGCATTCAGATTTCAGATACGCACATAAGATAGCATCCATAACCACGTTACTATTTGTTAGGTAGTCTTTAACGAGTAAGGTAAAAAAAAAGTGAAGATTTATATAGAATAACAGCCCGACAACTATAGTCGTAAACAGTGTAATTACCTCAAATCAAGGAGATAGACTTTCCGTCCCGTTAGATGACGTTTGAAAGTGTGTATTCAGTAGAATAACCAATAATGTATCAAATCGGTAGTGAGGGATGTTGACAAATATATTTCTACGTAGGTACGCGTGTATTGCGATATTAAAACGTTTGAGCTGTGAACCGACCTTTGTAGAATGTCAATAGGAGGCGGTTCGTAACATTGCTCAATGTTACGTATGGATAGCAACTGCATAAATGGCAAATGTTTCATAAACCAAAATGATGATGAATAATGTAATGTCTCAATAACCTCGTTCTTGTCAAACCATTTCAGAAACTCTATTTTTTAAGAAAATTATAACACACATGAAAATTCGATAAAAACAAATGTATCGAGGTCTAGGGGTTAAAAAAAATATATAAAGCCAGATTTTGTATAAACTGGAACCTGGCAGCTGTCTCAGCATCAACTTGCTTTTGAAAGAAATATATAAGTCTACTTACCACCCCGAACTTCACAGACTAGCACCAACGCTGCTCCTTCCTCCAAAGGTCCCACTACTCCTGAGACATCCGCGCCAGACTTGTCATACAGCAGCATTTGATGAGGAGGCACTACGACAAAAACCACATGAATGTAATAAGATTCCATACAAATACCCCACATACAATCTTAATCATAATATCAATATGGGAATGAAAACTGAGGGCGTCATCGTTCACGATATTACGAGAGCGCCAGATTTGATTATTATTTGACGCCATTAATGAACACCCTTTTTTTTTTTTTTTTTTTGGTGGGTGGAAAATCATCGAATAACCCCCCCCGCTCTTGGGCAGAGCGAAGGGGAGTGTCAGACTTCTACTGACTAAAAACCAACCCATGTTCCTTCTTCCTCGCCCTTGTGTCGGAGCCGCGGTAACTTTCCGATATCCGCAGCCCCGACGGGCGTCGGCCCTTGCGGGCCCCTCCTTGCTGACATCTCTTTGAGGCGCGCGTGGAACACGTACGCGCCGCCGACACGGTCTGTTGCCGTCATGACGACGGCCGGACGGCGAGCTAGCCCGTTACTCACCGTCCACAGGCCCGCGTCTCCGGTGGCCGGAGGTCATCGCGTGACCCCCGACGCCCGGAGCGCCTTCCGCGGCGGCTGGGACGTTGAGAGGGTCTCTCCCTCTCTCGTTCCGCCACCTCCTTCGCTAGCATCACTGCTTCGCAGAAGGAGGCGACGGCGTCCCATTCCTCCTCGCCCCGGACCATGGCTTGCACCAGGGCCGAGCGCGAGAGGTCGCCGCCGCCGATCGCCGCTACGAGAACACGGCGGGGCTCTGCCCAAGCAGGGCACGCCTCCACAGTGTGCTCCACCGTGTCCTCCGGTCGATCCTCGCAGTGGAAGCATCCGGGCGTTTCCTCCCGCCTGATTCGGTACAGGTACCTCCCGAAACACCCGTGTCCGGTGAGGACCTGCGTCAGACGGTAGGTGAGGGCGCCGTGGCGCCTCTCCAGCCACTCCTCAAAGAGGGGACTTACCGCCACTATCGTGGCGTGCCCTGCGCTGGGTTGCGACAGTCGCTGTCTCCATGCCGCCATGAGATCGCACCGGAGGTCTGTCCGCCGCACAGCAATGTGCCGCGGCAGCAGAGTGACCCCCCGGTGTAGCGCCTCCGCGCGCCACTCATGTAGGCGCGCGAGGACTATCGCCTCCAGATCCCACGGCGGCAATCCGGCAAGGAGAATCGCCGCTTAATGAACACCCTCCGTTCTCAATGGTAATTGGATATTTTATGATGTTATGAATATGCCTGATTATGTAAGTAAGAGAATTCTTTGTGTGAGCAGTCCCTTTGCTAACAAAAGGCTCCTTGCAAATTACCTCTCGGCGCGGCAGACTAATGGATTTCAATGGAGTTGCATATATGCGATGTAGGCTTACTTTTAAATGCTTTGTTCTGCGCAAAAGAAATTTACTTCCCTCATCTCCTTTGCCTACGTCTTTCGTCGCCTTGAATAGGGTAATTTCTTTGAAAAGCTCAACGGTAGTTTACTTGGCATTTTATAGGGCATGTTTATATTTTTTCGTTACTCATACTCTGAAAGTAGGTCAGAACATGCCTGCGGAGCGGGTTGAAAGTACTACTTTTCAGCCCTAGGGAGAATCGCTTTCTACTGACAGCTGTCAAATTATTTGTTGTAATTGGGAGCAAACCTGTTGCCACCAACCGATGTGATTAGGAGCAAGCCTATTACCATCAACAAATATAATTAGGAGCAAGCCTATTGCCATCAACTGATGTAATTGGGACCAAGCCTATTGCCATCAAACAATGTAATTAGTAGCAAGCCTATTGCCATCAACTGATGTAATTGGGGGCAAGCCTATTGCCATCAACCGATGTAATTAGGAGCAAGCCTATTGTCATCCACCGATGTAATTAGGAGCTAGCCTATTGCCATCAACTGATGTAATTAGGGGCAAGCCTATTGCCATCAACCAATCTAATTAGGAGCAAGCCTATTGCCATCAACCGATGCAATTAAGTACAAGCCTATTGCCATCAACCAAGCTAATTAGGAGCAAGCCTATTGGCATCAACCGATATAATTAGGAGCAAACCTATTGTCATCCACCGATTTGGGTAATTAGGAGCAAACCTTTTGCCATAAACTGATGTAATTAGGGGCAAGCCTATTGCCATCAACCAAGCTATTTAGGAGCAAGCCTATTGCCATCAACCGATATAATTAGGAGCAAGCCTATTGTCATCCACCGATTTGGGTAATTAGGAGCAAGCCTATTGCCATCAACCAATGTAATTAGGAGCAAGCCTATTGCCATCAACTGATGTAATTGGGGGCAAGCCTATTGTCATCCACCGATTTGGGTAATTAGGAGCAAACCTATTGCCATAAACTGATGTAATTAGGGCAAGCCTATTGCCATCAACAAAACTAATTAGGAGCAAGCCTATTGCCATCAACCGATGTAATTAAGTGCAAGCCTATTGCCATCAACCAAGCTATTTAGGAGCAAGCCTATTGCCATCAACCGATATAATTAGGAGCAAGCCTATTGTCATCCACCGATTTGGGTAATTAGGAGCAAGCCTATTGCCATCAACCAATGTAATTAGGAGCAAGCCTATTGCCATCAACTGATGTAATTGGGGGCAAGCCTATTGCCATCAACCGATGTAATTAGGGGCAAACCTATTGGCATCAACCAATGTAGTTAGGAGCAAGCCTATTGCCATCAACCAATTTAATTAGGAGCAAGTCTATTGCCATCAACTGATGTAATTGGGGGCAAGCCTATTGCCATCAACCGATGTAGGTAATTAGGGGCAAACCTATTGGCATCAACCAATGTAGTTAGGAGCAAACCTATTGCCATCAACCGATGTAATTAGGAGCAACCTATTGCCATCCACCGATTTGAGTAATTGGGAGCAAGCCTATTACCATCAACCGATGTAATTAGGGGCAAACCTATTGGCATCAACCAATGTAGTTAGGAGCAAGCCTATTGCCATCAACCAATTTAATTAGGAGCAAGTCTATTGCCATCAACTGATGTAATTGGGGGCAAGCCTATTGCCATCAAACAATTTAATTAGTAGCAAGCCTATTGCCATCAACCGATTTAATTAGGAGTGCGCCTATTGCCATCAACCAATCCACCGATTAGATTTAACCGATTTGAAGTGTTTCTCTTTTGTTTACTATTTTATTTTTTTTGTCCTTTGTGAAACCAATTACCTTTTCTTTCTTCATTCTTTCGATTTAGGTAATTGGTCGCAAGCCTATTCCCATCAACTTTCCTTGTATTCGTAATGAAAAGCACAGTGTTTACCTCGGGTTAAAGACTTATTTAGTCCCTCGAACTATTAGCGCCCTCGCTGCGCTCAGGCGCCAAACCCCGTCTCGGGGACTAAATAAGTTCCTTTCATCCCTAAGGTAACAATGTACTATTATGCTCTTCGCCCGGTAATATTTCTTAAGAATACGGTTACGCTGCCACTGAATAAGCCTATTAGAGTAATCATAGAGGAGCAGCCGTAATGGATGTCAAGCTTGTTACATTAATAAAATCCATATGGGAACCATATGAAATTCCAATAGTTCACATCGATACGGATTGTGGAAGTGGTCAATAACGATGTAGAAACACGGCACTGCGCAATATTAATTATAACAGTATTCACCAAAGAATGAACACAAAGTGCTCGTAACTCATTTTCATTTTATAATTTAGTGAACCATTTTCCGTCTAAGGTTTTAATAAGCAAATAAAGGGGATCAGTACGGCGGACTGATAACGTTCAGACAATTTGATCTATTCAAATCTAATTTCCTTTTAAATTTAACCTGTCTCCTGCAGATTTTATCTGTGTCATCGTCGGCGGGCATCGTTTTTATCGCGAGGCAGCTGAGTAACCTCGCCGATCCCGTCGACAGTTGATAATTAAAATGTCTACGCGATGTCATCACTCGGCGACCGCGCGGCTCCCGCGATTCATCGTAATGACTAAATTGATTCCCTGCCGTCGCCCCATAAAATGTTCATTTTAAACTTTGTTAGATTTTTTTAACGAGATTTTCTAGTCTCGCGTTACTTAACATGACTGCTCAGATCATAATAGCCTTTCATAAATTAAATGTTTTCTAAAAAAAATCAAGATTATTACATAAAATAATAGTGAAAACATCTAAAGGATTTCTAGCCAAAGGAAATCTATGGTTTTGAGTAAAATAAAATAATAAAACAACAAAAGACTAGTCTAGACTGATTTCAGTTTACTTTTAAAAACTTGCACCTTAGATTAGACAGTTAATTTGATCTCGTATTTTTCTTTGACGCAAATTCTATTTACTTGCGATGTTTGCTTAACTTTTGTTCTTTTTATCTGCGCGTGTCTTAGATGTTAATAAAGTAACTTACCTATTACTGTGAGTCTGATTTGGAAGTTTCTTGTTGGTGAGTTTTTGAAGTCTACCCTACATCTGTATACGCCTTCGTCGTCTAGTTGTACGGAGCTTAGTGTGAGCGCGGCTGGTCGGGCGACTGTAGCGAAGTATGCTCGGGGCCCGAACGCGCCCGGGTCCGACCATTGTAGCGCCTTGTTGAACGACCGGCCTCGGACGTCAAAACTGAAACAAACAATACAGTTAATAAAATCATCATCATCATCAGCCTATAACGCTCCCACTGCAGGGACCCAGGCCTCCTCTCTAGATGAAGGATGGGCTATGATCCACCACGCGGGCCCAGTGCGGATTGGTAGATGTCACCACATGTCTTCGAATTTTTGGTTAGAGTTCTAAGACATGTCGGTTTCCTCACGATGTTTTCCTTCACCGTTTTGAGAGCATAATATATTAATAAAATCTTAATTATGAATAATTAACACACGCAGTTGTGTCTTAGTTACTTTTCTAGTAAAACTGTTTGCCTTTTTTATAATAAGACAGAAAATAGCTTTGACTGCTTCGTTGGTCGATAGTGGTCGCAAGCGCAATTGCCTAGAATGAGGTTCTGGGCTTGATTCCCTGGTTGGGCAAACTGTAACCGGGATTTTCCAACAGGAATTGTTCAGTAGCAGCCACTGAGTCTGTATTTGTGCCCGGGCAATAGGATGAGGTATTCCACCTTGGGCACCCGCTTTAACGGCACCTGAGGTAATGGCACCTGAGGTATTCCACATACGGCACCTGAGGATCGCCCCCTATTACTTGGGATTTCTATTACTGCTATGCCGGAGGTCGTGGGTTCGATTCCCACCCAGGACAAATGTTTGTGTGATGAGCACTATCATTTGTTCTGTGTCTGGGTGTAATTTATCTATAATATGTATGTATTTAGAAATATATAAGTATGTTTATCAGTTGTCTAGTACCCATAACACAAGCTCTGCTTAGCTTGGGACTAGATGGCGTTGTGTGATAGTTGTGGAATATTATTATTATTTATTTAAATTAAATATAGCTGGCGAAATGAGGGTGTGTACTATTATGTACACTTTCGACTAAGCCTTCGGGGTGTGATGTTATGTTATGAAACAAAATCATAAAATAAATTAATGATGAATATACCATATTAGACCCAATCAGACTTAAAAAGTATCATCCAAAAACCAGGTACAATCAGATCCAACACAATCAAGGTTCCACCAAATCTAATGAAAGCGCGTAAATTTCTACATGGTCCGCGTTTGAATTTATTTTCCTTAAAAAAAAAACTGTCCAATTCTAGAATAAAAGAACGGCCCAACACGGTGAAGTTTTTCAATTTCCGGACAGGCACAGGCTACATTTTCTCAATCTACCGACCTCCATCCTAATTTATTAAGCAAGCTTTGAGAGAAATGATTTGGTAGCACACCCTGTTCTCAGGTAAAACAATTTGGGCACGCATTTTATGACGGCATTATCTCCGCGAAGTATTCGTTTTGCCCGGTTTCTGATATAAAATAGCAATTATAAACAATTGTAAGGATGTAATACGGATTTTATGTGGGTCAGGCCGTAGATTTTGCCACAAATAGCGCAAAGGTGACGCAAAATCTTCTGTAAGTCGGTCGCGCAAAGTGACGTAAAATAGTAACGCAAAATGATAAGGGGTGCGCACACCTGATGTGTACAGTTTTTACTTGTGCATAAAGTTTTAATAAATAAATAAATAAAAATGCACTCAGCATAGCCAAGTGATCTGAAAGTCAAGCCAAGCCAAGCCAGCAAGCAAGCCAGCCAAGTGGTCTGAGTGGCTTGAAATTTTGACTAGCAACCTACAAGAACCTCGCAGTTACTCTAAAAAATATATGAAATGAATAATTAAAACAAAATCAAAAAATCATCATAATCAATAAAGTAATCTCTAATGTGCATGCACCATTATAAGATAGCGTAAAAAAGTGGCGCAAATTCTATGCCACTCTGGTATCGCAAAGTGACATAATGTAGTTTCTGCGTAACCATGGCGCAAATAAAATCTATAATAACTCGATAATAAGCTATTTTCTCAGGTTAATTTAGCCTTTAAAACATCACACACAGCCTATTTAATCATGCGCAATAACAATAATATATATAAATTGTAAACTTATCTTGAAATCTAAAAAAATGCACTCCTCGAAAAATGTGACACTTTTTACTCGGAACGAAGTTGACATCGGACTGAAGAAAATATGGCCGCCAACGCCGTATTGACTATAGAGAAAGTTACTTTAGTGCTGCCACTACTCAGATACAAATCCTGCTAATGTCTTAACACCACAAAATGGGCAGATAATAGGTGCGCAATAGAAGTAGCGCAAAGAATTGACTTTCTTTATTTTTTTAAAAATGTGTGAAAATTAATATACTTTCTTAGGAAACACCACCCGATATTAAAAACGCGGCTAGCTAACTATTATTTTATAACGTTAAATCAAACAGATTACCAAAAAGCATTAAAAAAAATATTTTGCTGATGGCGTAAGTGCACCCCTACCAAAGCGGATTCACGTTTTTAATGAAAATTTCGTCACTTTTTGTAGAAAAATGTCATATAATTTTCTAAGTTTATGAACATAATCAAATATGTTTAGTGGCCGCGGCTCACCACTTCATAAGCAATACGATGCTGTGATTGACAAACGTATAAGTCTTATACTTTTTTTTTTCCATGTAGCGGAGAGTTAAGTTACATCTAATGTGGCAAAATCTACGGCCTGACCCATGTACTTAACTGTTTTGGTAGGTCGGAGATGAGAATGTTGCGGTAGATGTGTTTTGTGACAAGAATGGAAAAAGTAAGGAACGAGTATATTAGAGGCAGTGTAAAAGTTGCGCAAAACAACAACACAACACAACAACTGGATGAGAGTTGCCGAAAATCGAGTTGAGTGGCGTAAGATTAAAGAGGCCTATATCCAGCAGTGGATTGCAATAGGCTGATGATGATGATGATGATGAAAAGTTGCGCGAATTACAGAAAAATTAAAAGGAGGGATGAATCTCATGTGACTAAAATACTGATGAATATAAATATAGATGGATGGAGAGGGAGACGAGGACCAAAGAAAAGATGGACGGAGTGAGTGAGGAATGATATACGTGAAAAACGAATAAATGATAGCGTGACGACTTGACAGGGCAGAAAGGACGAAAAAACACGTTTTTTCAGGTGACATGGAATAAGGGCAGGAAGTAGAACTGTTTTGGTTACTTAAGCAGCTGTTTGCAGTCGAGTTTATTACGCACGTTATTCCCGCTTTGCGTAAAGGATGAGCAAAATTAATTAATACTAAAATAGATGTTTACTTGAAATACTTCTTTGAGTTCTTGTTCGAGTTTTCTGCGACAGGAAATTAATAAACTCGTTACTCTGTCGTTTTCTTAAAATATTTGATTAAATTCTTGAATTTACTGACCGACACTATTTATATTTTGTATAAGTGTTTCATTATGAATGTGAATGGTTGTTTCAATGGTCTAGTGGCCGAGAGTGTAACTGCTGAGCATGAGATCTAGGGTTCGATTCCCGATTTCCGGGCAAAGTGATATTGGATTTAACCATCAGGAATTTCTCAGTATCAGCAACGGCATCTGTATTTGTACCTGATTAATGGTAATTGAATTAATAAAGCTGCTTTGATTTTTGATTTCATGGTAATAGGCTCGCCCCCTATAACATGAGACATAAACTTAGCTGGTGAAATGTGAGTGTACTACGGTGCTCCTCTACCTAAGCGTTCGAAGATTACAGCCGTGATGTTATATCTTTCATTATGAATAATATTTTAACAGAAATGAGTACTCCAGAATATTTTTTAAAAATTGCATCCCCATTGGAGCTAAATCTTAAGGCGCAGTCAAAGGGGCACCGTAAAAACGACCTGTTTTTCGTCGCAGACTTAGCCGTATTGCTACTTATTACAATTCCAAAAAAAAATACAGTGTATAGTCAAATGTATAGGTAAAAGACTTATGCAAAAATATTTTCTAAAAGTAATCAAGAACCTCGAAAAAAAAAATCACAAAATCACAAAAAAATCACACGAAAAAACTTTTTCGTCTCGAAATGCTCAATATTTTGAGTGACAACTGTTATATTTTTTTTTACTATCAGAAAGGAAATTTAACCAACTAAAGACATATGTAAAAATATTTTAACATTACAGCGTATTTTTTTTTTAAATAAATTAAATCTGCGAACTATCGTTCATTTTGGCAGTCACGAGAATCAAACGCATCGCCATTTTCAACCTTATTTGTTTAGGCGATGAGTTAAACGCGCGCTCAAGGTCGCGGGCAGGTAATGTCGCCTTAAAGGGCTTATCACTAATACTTAATTTAAATCCTCAACTAAAACCAACACGAAAAAAAAAAACCATAAAGCTAAGCCAACTCGAAGTGAAGCCACGTATATCCAAATCAAGTTACGTGTGAGTGACAAGAGCTAGCTCACAGCATAAGGACATTGATGGAAACTCCTCGGACCTCCATCGTCAAGTGTGATTTCCTTAACGAGCGCCATGACATCTTAAGTGTGTTTCGTTGTACGTTGTAGGTGTGTTCCTAACGCTAATTGGATCGGTCGGGCTCGGCTTCCGCTCATCCGTTTAAGGTAGCGAACGGTTCATTAGGCCCGACTTTATGCTATTAATTAAATACGTATTCACAAAGTTTTTATAAGGCACTGCCCAGCTGAAATTACGGCGACTGTCTGTTTCTCAAGTTGGCTTGGCTTTTATTAGGGATGGGGACGTCGACCAGTGGATTGGATATTTGACGTTTTCATGGAAAATAAGTTGAAGGTTCGTAATTTGTTTGGTAACAATAAGTTTACTATCAACTGTGACTATGTTTTTCGTGTTTTAATCTAGTACTAGCCTTTACCCGCGACCTTAGTTCATGTGCAATCGTTGGAAAAAAATATTACTTTCTTTGTTGAATCGGATTTTCTTACCATTTCAAGGATTTTAATTTTTTGAAAGTTACAATAATTATTTTTCTAAAATTAAAGTAGTAGCTTTAGAGACTTAATAGCATCAGCTATCTGCCTGTCAAAATCGGTCCAGCCGTATCAGGGATTAGCGGGAACAAACAGGCAGACAGACACAAAAATTGAAAACAATGTTTTTGTACTTACAACATTGTTTTCAATTTTGCTGTCTGTACATATTTTCATATACATTCAACAAAAAAACTGTTATTCAGATATTACTGACAGGCACTTCATTTCTTTAAATTTATTTACATAGATTAAATACTAGCACCACAAACATAATCCTGACATTTAACCTGCAATTCGATTGCAACTATTTAGTTCTTGCTTCCAAAATTCAGAAGTAATTATTAGTTGAACCTCAATAAGCAATAGCTTGCTTAGTGCCGATAGTGTGAGTAAGCGAGGTCGGTCGAGAATCAAGCTTAGAGGCATGCAATTAGAGACACCTTTGTCCAGCACCCTTTGTACTGAACCGCTGTATATCGGTCGTAGTGATGATGATGATTAATACGTCTATGTCATCGGTATGATATGAAACCGGTTTTCATATGGTTTTTAAATAGCTGTTGTCGTTCTTATATTTATTTTGCATGAATACATGCATCTGTTGAAATAACTGGTTGATAGTGTGTGATTTAAAATACGGCAAGCTTTATTTAAACGCAATAGTTTTAATGAAAATAATATTTAGTGTTTGTGTAGTACACAAAACAAGCCTCAGCTGTTATTGTATTGTATTTCATCACAATCAATATTGTTTATCTATTCATGTTCTAAGTACTATAATTTGACGATAACATTAAATACAAAAAAAATGCGGAATGTTTTAAGCGGGGATCTTGAAAGATGACATAGTTTTTGTTTTTTATAGCTTAACTTACATAGTAATAAAATTATCAATGTATCTATTTCTACTTATAATATTTGGATGAGAATGATGGACCCCTCCATCAATCCAAATATTAAAATTATTTAGTAAATCTTGTATAGAATTCGAAAATTTTCGAAAATTCATTCACTAATTGGAAGCTCCACTATCCTCGAGTATTATAGGCCATATTTAAAAATCCAACAGTAATTCAAAGATCCGATTAAGGAGCAGCGGTGGCCCAGTGGTGTCGGCCCCGACTTACAAACAGTAGGTCGTGGGTTCGAACCCAGGCAGGCGCATTACTTTGTGTAATTTATTTCATCACCGCTGCTCTCAAAACGGTGAAGGAAAACATCGTGAGGAAACCGGCATGTCTTAGAACCAAAAAATTAGAAGACATGTGACATCCGCCAATCCGCACTGGGCCCGCGTGATGGATTATAGCCCATCCCTCTCCTAGAGAGGAGGCCTGAGTCCCTGCAGTGGGAACATTATTGGCTGATGATGAATTCGAGGAAAGCCGCGGGCATAAGCTTGTGGAAATAAAAAGCAACACTTTATCTAGCTTTTATAAGCATATTAGATTCAATTGCAATGGAAAACCTTTACTATAAAACCTTTACTTTAAATAGAGCAACGTTCCGTTCATTATGCGAAAAGGTGAGTATCATTCATTTACATAAAAGCATTTATAATTGATTTAAGACAATGCACACAATGCTCAATTTTTCAACCATCCATTAATTAAGTATAGCAATCATTTATATCCAATACATTATTTGTAATAATAGGTAATTATGTTTGTTTATTATCATTAAAATGGTATGGATTGATCTGAATTTGCATTCTCCATTATTTAAACAATGTGATTGCCGTCTCAAATAATAAGTAATTATAATATTCAAACAATCAGGTATTCCATATACGTCCTTGCTTTTTCATGCCTTAAAAGTTAGCCGAAACATAATATAGATACACAAGGCAGTTAGTTTTCCAATTAGGATCAATTATTGATTAAATTCCCAAACTCGACACCACCCGACTGGTACACAAACCCTTGATAAAAAAATGAATATAAACCTTTGACAAGTGTGGTACAATGTCAAAGACAATACATAATTGGTCTATGACGAGATTTAATAAGAAAACGGTGATATAATTCAGCAATCTTATTTTTTATCAAGTGGTTACATTTACGCAAGATTTTAATTAAATACAGAAACATAAGTTTTCATTTTGTTAGTTTTAAATTTTTTATCAAATTTTGAATTTATGTATTTCTGTACGAATAGCAAGTGCAAGTGACTTCCACGGGTTTTCTGGAACATATTGTAAAATATCAAACAAAATCATATAATCAAAACATAAATTATAATAATTTATGACAGAATTTTCTCAACTGTAGCTCTGACGCTTCAGTTTAATAAGCTAAAAGTTAAAATTTCTATTCCTTATAGAATTTTTCCGGGATAATAAGTTATGCATGGGGCTTTTAAGTTAATTCACGGCTCCCTATCTACTGCGAATACGCTGTCCTTAGCGATCCTTACTTTCTTGTTACTTGTGTTTACCTACTTATTATCTTTTCTTTATCTAGGAGCAAGATTTATTATGAAAAACGTTGCAATAAAAATTAAATACGCAACGTTTTTGTTTCCTGACAATTTTGTCTGCAAATTATCGTCTCTTGTTTTAACTTAATAACAGTCATTATAATATCCTCATAATGAAATAAAAAAATTGATTTTTTAACAATTTAGTATTTAGGTTCGTAATATTCTTCTATCTGTTCTGAATGTTTTAGGTTTAGGTTTACGCTATTCTAAATTATTTCTTAATGGATTGATTTTTTCGATGAACTCCTAATAAGTGATTCAATTGCAGTAATCTCGTCTTTAGTACTTTATCTAACTCTATATGGGTTTTGGGATAAACATATTTGAACTTCTTCGTTGGCCTTCAACTAGTCATATTTTCAAAGTCCAGAACGATATAAAACTAAATCATACCTTCTAATAATCCTTAAACTTACCTATAAATAGGTTTCCCCCCACTCTTCCGGAACCACAGCACCATGTAGACCCTGTCCTCGTTGGTGTCAGGTGTGACGTCACACGGCAACGAAGCCGTGCGCCCCAGCACCGCGTCCACATCCACCGTTGACACTGCAACAATGGAAGACGTTCGGTTAACAACTACGAGTATAATAGTGTCTTGGTGGCCTTGTTGTAAGGACTTGGTTGTCAGTGTGATATGTATGTGTGATGGTAATATCCTGTAGTGTTTAATAATATAGTATGATAGTTTGATCGTTACACAACACGGAAAGTGGAAAAGTAGGAACGAAAAGATGGACAGTTCATAATACTGTCCATGCTTTGATACGATGCTAAACCATAATCGAAGCAATTTCAAGTTTTTCTTTTAACGGGATCACTTTCATAAGGTAAAATTAATTAAGTAAACGTATGTTGTAGACTCTTTCAGTCCTCATCAGCGATTTTTCCTAATCCTTATTTTCCATTATTAAAATCCACTTTTCCGTCAACAAAAGGTAGTAAAACTGTGTAGTTACTCGTATGTAAATTCGTCAATTTCAAAGTATTAAAAACAACAACTGGTTCAAAAACATTACTTTAAGTAGTCATAATATTAAATAACGCAGCTCTGGACTAACTATGTAATAATAATAACATAAAAGACAATCTTTTTGCCAAAATGTTGAAAAAAGAGAGATGAATCTTTAAAGTAGCTTAGTTTAGGCTTTATTAGATTCAGTGGAGAAAAAACCAAAATGATGATTTTTTGTAATTTCAGAAATGCTTAGCAATTACAATGAGGGTCAGTTTCTACGGAGAAGAAACATTAAAGGGCGGTTTGGTATTATTTTTATTTACCAACAGCTTAAAAATTCCGTCATTGTGATTTCGTCCAGTTCATTTTACGAATTACAAAGGGATGACAGCGGTTAGGACAGCCCATTTGCATTTAGAAAATAATCCAAAAAGGGCGTTCAAATAAAATTTATTACACCCCTGATAAAAAAAATAACTCGGAGCATAAGACTTTCAAAGGTTTATAATAAAATAAGGAAGCAAAAACTGAAGATAGGAAGGAATCCCGGGTGTAATACATTTATTCATTAAGAAAGTAATTTAATGGAAAGTCAGTTTGAGAGTAGAAGTGTCATATTTTTGTCGTGTTTCGTACGATTAGATCAGAATTTTGGGAGAGATATACGCCAACTTTTTCCTAGAATTGTGAAACAAAATGGCTGTTCAGCTAAGTGAAGTTCGACAGAGGCCTGACTGACGCGTATTTTTGTTAGACAGCTACGCGAAGTTTATAACTATTTGGATTTGGCCGTAAAGTGTATATGAAGCACATTTGATCTCGAAATTGTGCGATTGACTACTTATGTTTGTTAACTTTGATAATATTAGTGCTATGGATATAGTTTTCCCAAGTCTAATACAATCTGTCACAATGGGCCAGACTACAAGGCTGTGCTGTGAGTCACCCAAAAGATAATAAAGCGGGCCAGACTTGGATTTCTCCTGCATGATCAGGGGGTCTAAAACGGCCACTTTGGTAGATCATAATATGAATTGCGTTAAAAATCGTAAAATGGACCTTTCATAATAGTAACTGCTTCTGTGACCATTTAGAAAAATAGATCATAATAGGAAAATAATATGATTTGCGTAAAAAATCGTAAAATTGTCACAGACGCAATTACTACTATGAATGGTTCATTTTACGATTTTTAACGCAATTCATATTATGATCTGCTAAAGTGGCCGTTTTAGATGCCCAGATCAGAAGTGAGAATTGGTCAATTATGCGACGCATGTGGAAGGTTCATGAATTTGACGTCGACGACGGAAATGTTGATGTTGATGCGGATTCTTATGCATTAACAATTTATGTCATATAAAATTAAGTTAATCGTACATGCTAATTTGATCATGTCTACTGAATATATCTACGTCATGAGGATTTTGTAGGAAATGTTTCAGTTTGACCATAGGTGGAGTTGATGGCAATAGGCTCACCTTATTACAATGGGATTTAAACATAACTGGCAAAATGTTTGTCTACTATTAGGTACACCACTGCCTTGCCCATCAGAGATAACAGGGGTGATGTTTTGTTATGTTACAACTTGATACTTTATGAATAAATTACTGTATGATGATTGCACCACCATATTTATTCGAGACCTAATTAATTACGCTAGCATATCTACCGTTCCAGTCTGCCGCCAATAATTGCTTCCTTATTAGATAAATCAAGGGCTAAAATATTCGCACTATTGACTTGCAATTAATCAAATAAGTTAACTATACGGGGAAGCCTAATCTCTTATTCACAAGTTTAGCAGTGTGTATTAAAAATGGAACCCTTATTTCTATCTTTTGACTAGCCGGTAGGTCCAGTGGACCCGTACGGATGTCTGGAGACTTTCATAAGGTCCTGGGTTTGATCACCAAGACGGGCGAATAGGTATGTTTCCGAACTAAAAAAAAATATGATTATGTTTAGTCCATCACTTAGATTATCGAAAAACATTGGATACGTGTTTTTTGTTTTATCAAATTACCTAATAAAAAAATTGACGAAGATAAAACGCGTCAAAGATCATGAGTGGGAGCTTGTGTCGTCACTACATGGTAAAAAGTGTAGTGCTAAGTGACGTCACACGAATTTTCGAAGCACTGCATCGTCTTCGTTTTTGGTTTACGTAAAAAAAGAAAAAAATATATGTCAATTATTTTTTGGAAATCTATCTGACAGACTAAATAGTTATTTTTGTCAACTACCCTCCTATGAGGGATCTCTCAGTAGCAGCTACGGAGTCTGGACCTGTGCCCGGTTGATTGCAATAACTGGCGAAGTCAGTGTACTATCGGTGATCTCAGTGTAACCCTTTGAGGAAGTCCGGCGGGTTGTTATGTAATGGTAATGCATATGACAGCTTGAGTCCTATACTGATCAACTATTAATTTTAGGTTTAACAACCTTTTTTTGTGGAGTTTTGAAAATCATCAAATGTCTCCTCCCGCTTTGGACGGAGCGGAAGGGCGTGTCAGACTTCTACTGACTAGAAACCACCCGTGTTCCTTTTTAGCCCTTTGTGTCTGGTGCCGCGGTATCTCTTTCGATCAATCCGCAGCCCCAGCAGGTGTCGTTCTTTGCGGGTCTTGCAATGTTGCTGACATCTCTTTGAGGCACGTGTGGAACACGTTCGTGCCGTCGACACGGCCTGTCGTCGTCCTAAGGCGGACGGACGGTGAGCTAGCCCATTACTCACCGTCCACACGCCCGGTGTTCAATACCCAGTTCGGTAATAGCGGTTTTATTTTCTCTTGGATTTAACTTCAAAAGGTTTGTGTGAATATAGATATATTGCAACTACTGTGATCTCTGTTTATGCGTTTCAAGAACACGAGCGTGATCATGCTTTGTGTACAGTGACAACTCGAAAATTAATGAAAAAACAAAAAGACGCACCACATTTGATAACAAAGTAAACGATAAATATTCCGTTTTCTCATTGTAGCACGGGTCACTAAAAACGTTACCATGAGGTTGGATGGACCGAGTGTTTGGGCTCAACTGCCTAACGTTCACAACATAAGTAACTAAAGAAGGCTAGCATAATATAACAAACTTAAACAGGTGCAGGAGTAAGAATGTTGTTGCAAAATTTGTTCGAAAGAGTCATTAATAATAACAATATAATAATAATAATCTTTATTGGAACAAAAAACACATTTATTATGACAAAATACGTTGCGTACGTAAATAGCTGCATTTAGTTTATAACTCTGCATTAGTTGAAAACTGTGTCGCAGCTAATAACGCCCACCTCCAAGAGGGAGACGACAGCGTTCCAGATTAGGTTAAATACAGTTGGGGTTTAAAAAAAAAAGAAAACAATTACAAAAAATAAAACAGTTAAAAAGTAGATGGTAAAAATTAACAGTAAAATAGGTGAGTATTTCATGTTGTGCATGTGGGAGTGTTGTATGTGAGTGTAATGCGTGTCTGTGGGGTGTAAGCATGGTGTAAGTGTAGCGAGTGTGTTTGCATTGCGGCCTTGTATCGCAAAAGGCATTAGGAGAAATACGGATGGGTTTCACTTAGTAAAAGTCATTTGATGATTTCCCATACTTAAGGCGCTAACAGCACCGAAATTAGCGGAACCCACATTTTATTTTTTAGACAAAAACCCCAAAAGAAATAAAGAGAAAAAAAAAAAAAAAAAAAAACTCTAATATCACATGAAATTTGAAAAATCCAAAACAGTATCATGCTAGTAGTATTTTTAAAATCACTTTTCTTATTTCTAACTTTGTAGACTTGATAAATTAAGAAAATTACCGATTAAGGCCACTTTTATCTTTAATCAGTAATTCTCTTAATTTATCAAGTCTAGAATCACAAAAAGTGATTTAAAAAAAAACCGGCCAAGTGCGAGTCGGACTCGCGCACCGAGGGTTCCGTAAAAAAAATATATTATGTGATGTAACTAAAAATTTATGGTTTTCGTAATTATTCCTTTATCTATGCTATAAGACGTTGCTTCGTACCAAATTTCAAGATTCTGAGTTCACGGGAAGTACCCTGTAGGTTTTGATTCCCTTGCGAGTGTCGAAAATTTGCGGCATAAACGGGAGTATCTTGATGTAACTAAAAATTTATGGTTTTCGTAATTATTCCTTTAACTATGCTATAAGACGTTGCTTCGTACCAAATTTCAAGATTCTGAGTTCACGGGAAGTACCCTGTAGGTTTTGATTCCCTTGCGAGTGTCGAAAATTTGCGGCATAAACGGGAGTATCTTTTGATCGCGTTGACTTAGAAGTTTGATTTTTTCACAGCTCCAAGAGACCATAGACTTGAGTATTTGATATGAATTTCAGCTTGATACCTCCACGCGTTCCTGAGAAAAAAGGTCTTGACAGACAGACAGACAGACAGACAGACAGACGGACAACAAAGTGATCCTATAAGGGTTCCGTTTTTTCCTTTTGAGGTACGGAACCCTAAAAATACTACAAAAAACAAATGTGGGTGGCGCTTCGCTCAAGGTCGCTGGCATTTAGTGTTGCCTTTAAAAAACCGTAATAACGTTCGTCGTCGTGCGAACACAACTGTTGCGCTCATTTGGTTTGACGATCCTGAAAAGGGCGCCTATGTGACACATGAAAAAGATTTGGTATTCCCGCCACCGACGACTTTGATTAGGATGCGACTTCAATCTATCAGCCTGACCAAGGGAAATCCAAGCGAATTATCGCTGCAGCTAATTTCCGGTGGCCAGACTGTAATTGAAACACATGCCAGCCGCAGGTGTACTACACGGAGGCCTTTTTGGCAGTATTAGTTTGGTTTTTACAATTTTTAAGGTATTTTTGTTATTAAATTCAAATTAACTCAATTTTCTTTCTTTCTTGCTTTCTTACGCTCGCTGTAAGCTTGTCTATGTGTGCGAGCATTTTCACGCTGTATAAAGTCAACCTTCTGTGTCTATCCATGTATACTACTGTTTAGGGCTAACATTTATCTCGACAAACTTAATTGGGGCTCCGTGTTTTTCCTTTTCTACATTTATACATGTCTACAAACTGCTTTCGTGTACGAAATTTCTTTCGGCAATTTAGTTACGCGTAAACATACGTGTTGGGTTCCGGAATCAATCTAATAAGGGAAGACAAAACTCGATTGTTGGTTACAAAGGACTTCTCTATCACATTGCCGCTTGTGGAAACAGTATTGAGGAAGGCTCTTGCTCGAATGTGCCTGTCAATTTGGGTAGACGTGTATTTCAAATATGTATTTTGACGTAAAGTTATGTTATAAGTTGTTATTTAAAGGTTGTTATTTACAAAAAAGGATAACTTAGTTTACCAATATTAAATGCTAATTTGATTATTTTGTTTTGATGAATCGAATCGTGTGATGCTTGGGAGTCTCATGTCCAACAGTGGACGTTTTTCGACTGACATGATAACTATAAATTAAATGGCGTTATAATATACAAAAAGTATTCACAATGAAGACACATTGACAGTAAAAGACATAGGTCACAACTTCTGCTATTCATACGATATCAAATCTCTTAGAGATCGTGTTTAACAACCTTTACACATTACAAACAGTCAGTGGGTGAATTGCCCAAGCAAAAAAAATACACGGCAAACCTGAGAACGGTAGTGCAATGTGCTAATTTTTTATTTTATATATTTTTTCTCAACAGCGTAAGTACTTCTCTACCTTGACAAAAAAAATAATTGATTTCTACCCATTAGTAGACGAAAAAAAAAATTACAAAGTGTTATTCTATCATCACAGTGGCCTGTCCTGAACCCAATTCCGCTCATAAAATACCTTCCCCTGCAAATACATTCGTAATATGGATTTAAATCGATTTTGTAATCATTAAATTATAATACATTCGATCAAATAAAACTATTTTTGTTTGTTTATCTTCTTTCTCATGGATTTGACAGGCAGTTAACTTTTGTCTGGAAAAAAGTTATCATTTCAGAGGATAGTAAGTTTAAGGGCCGGTTTCACCGGTTACGGATAAAGTGTCAGATAGTTATCTGACAGATAATGCTATCAAAAATTGTAGTTTATCTGGCAGATAAGTTCCTGATAGGCTATCCGGGACTTTATCCGTAACCGGTGAAACCGGCCCTTAGTAGAATATCCATGTCAACATTGCGTTGTTACGCCCCCCTCACCTTTCCTCACTTCGGATCAGTCCGGCTCAAGCTCTCGGCGCGAACGCACCGGTCCCAACGTCTTGCGGTTTCCCGCCAAAAAAGTAAGTTTATCATTTCAGTGATATGAGGACAAAAATAATTTCATTTCGGTGGCTGTTATAACTCGTGTTAGATTAGTATGCACAGTATATCATTTCGGTGGTAATTTTTATCATTTCGGTAGACACTTTTCATTTCAGTGGACTCTTAAAAATTCATCCTTAAATATATATGTAACTTTTGATGATATTTGATGTCCACTCACGCACAATGTTATAAAATAGGCTAAAGTTTTATTTGTCATTAAAAATATGTAGATAGCATTGAAATAAAAAAAATCCACCGAAATGACACATAAAAATCTCTTGTTGAAATTCACCCCAGTACACCCTTCCAAAAGACATTAAAATATTATTCACAACTTCAAACAATAAAAACTTCCACATATCCAGTAGTTCAGTTCGTAATATTAACGTAACAATTTATGTTATTGTTAACTCCTTGAACTAAGCCTAATGTACTTGGCTAGGATATAACAAGCATAATAACTTACCAAGTTAAAGTTGGAGCTCACGACCCGAGTTCTGAACACCCTATATGTACATTGTGGTATCTTCACTTTTAATTGTTATGTAGAACACTTGTATTATGAAGAGCTAAACTTCCTTGCTTGTCTTGTTGAGGTATTCAACGTGAAGACCACTTTATTTCCCTATGAAATTAAATTACCGACGCTATTTACGTGATGGAAAATAAATAACAAGGTTTCATGGAAATAACTTTTTTCTTAAGTGCTTAGAAATCTTTTCTTAGACTGGACCGTTAATAAACTTAATTAAATAACATTTTGATGATCGACAATGATCTAAGAATAAACCCGTAGCGTATCTGCTACGGCGTAGCTGTACATCGTAGCATCAGCTACGCCGTAGCAATCGAATACTCGCACAAGATGAAAATCGTATACTCGCTTTCAACATTTAAATCGTTTCACGCTTATAAGAAAAGCTCTCGAATTATTACAAAGAGTCACGTCATTCCGTCAATATGTCTTACTCACAAATCGCGTTTTGCAGGTATCCGTTATTGCGTGAAGCTCAAGCTGAGACGAGGCATGCATTATGATAATTCGCGACGTTTCCGTCGGAAGAGGCGGCGCCACGAAACGCTTGGCGGCACGTGATGAAACGCACACAAATAATTTTATAATACACTTGTGTTCTTTATATCTTTATCCTCGTGAGAGTATAATAGAGGACGTGAAAAGAAAAGCTCTTTTCGTAAATTATATGCGTTGTAAGGGTTTATAACTGAAACGTTATCCAAAAATTATAGATCGGAGAGGCATTTAAAAATGACACGCTAACTAGCATTTGATATTAGTTTAGTATATAATTATGTATTGTGTATTAGCTTGTGCTTGCGGCTTCTGCTCCAAGTAGGTCAGAAAAGATTTTTCGGGAACATATTACTGAGTTAAAAGTACATTTTGACCTAACCCAATTGTTTTCAATTCATATGTCTGATTCGAACCCATTCAGCGAACCAGAGAGACACTTTAGTATGCATTTCTTATACTTAACTAAACTATCACTACATCAAATTAACATAATCCACTATAATTTTGAAATAATTTTTCATCCTGTCAATGTTCAGACTAGCAAGTTAAAATGATTAATTGTTTCATATGGATAATAATTATAAAGGGTTAATCAAATGATATTTATCGGCTTTTAATAGACCGTTTTAAACAATTATCACTTCGATTAGAATAGGTAATTATAGTTACCTAATTATAAGTAATTAACGTCGACCCTAATTATAAATTCACGAGTCACAGATTATGTAATTTGAGGAATCCCTACACATAACATTAAACATGAAATGTAGTGTTCCCCACCCCTCCACCACCAATCCATTAAACATTCAGGTTTGGAACGGCTATTATTTATAATAACACAGGCTATTTCATGGTATGCTAAGGTAGTTCGATCATTTGGAAAGGATGAGTGAAAGTCGATAAAAAAAGGTATTTACAAGGCAGATGTGAGTGGCAACGCCGGAAGGGGACGTATAAAGACATACACTGATCTTATTGGTGACGTACTTCAGAAAGAACAGGTGCGTAGTACTCGTAACCAGCGTGCGTGTATGACCAGATGTATAAATGTGGACTAGGTAAAAGGAGTATGTAAGGATCGTAGCAGATGGCGTTCTGTGATTTCTGCTTACCCCCATGGGAAAAGGGCGTGAGTTTATGTATGTATTTATTTATTTATTTCACTTTTAGGAAAACTTACAGCTAAACAGACAGTGAGTAATAATTTAAACAAAATATGGCCAATTACAAGTTTCCACATGTAGGTTATAAACAATATGACGAGAAAGAAAAATACATACCTATATAATAAAACCAAAAAAGAAACAAATAACACCAAACAGAAAAATTACTAATTAATACGCTCGAAGAAGCTATTTGATAGAGTTTTCTTCAATTTAGCTAGACCAGTATTGAAAATGTCGGTCTCAGCTTCCCGGCAGGTTGCGTTATACATACGACTCGCTTTTGAAAAATAAACTTATTATTAACTTGATGTTGAAATAAGCACCCCATTGACATAAGATTTTGAAAGAAATTTGTAATCCATAGCTGTAGGTATGCATTTGAAAAAAAATTAAATAACGTAAGGGATATTGTTCATCATCTTCCTGCCCTTATCCCAATCTATTTGGGGTCGGCGCAACACGTTTTCTTCTTTCATTCTTCCCTGTAATGGGCCTACCACACGCTCAAGCTTCACCACACTCTTGGTTCACACTTCACAGTACATGGCGCGTATGGTTGGTAAAACTGTATTACCATTACCAACCACACGCGCGATGTACTGTGTGCACCGTGTAATCGCGCAGGCAAGACTGTGGTGAAGTGTGAGCGTGTGGTAGGCGCATTAGACTTCACGGTGGCATTTACTTCTTTCTCTTTCATTATCATTCTTCACACAATCCATCCATCTTTTCTTTGGCCTTCCTCTCTCTTCTTCCATCAACTTTTATATCCATCACTTTTTTAGTCACATGCTTTTTGGTATTGTTGAACTGTCAAAATTTTGGTGAGTGATATTGAGTGTGTCCTATGCAACCATTATTACGTGCAAGATTCACTGCATTACTTGCCAGCCTAACAAGGCGGTCTTATACATAAGTACCTACAAGTTTTTTCGTACAACATTCTCTTCGCCTTGTACATATTTACTACGTATGTGTACTAACTCGCTTTAATACCGACGTTTACTGCTATCTGAGGATAAAACACTAACAAAATCCTTGTATTATACCTCTTACATGTTTTATTTATCTTTTATATCAAATTGCTACATTTCTTTTTAGACGTTCTCTGAGTAGCCTAATAAGTTCTGCAACAGATGTACTAAAAACACTTATGAAACAGTGTTTTGTGGAACAGACAAATCATTATAAAACTAAAGGTTTTTCATTTGCGATCAATATAAAACTATTGCTGAAGCACCACTCTAGCAAGTGAATAGCTTCTACTTGTAGTTGTCTCTTTAACTTTAAAACCACAAAATAGTATTAGGATACTATTCTGTGGCTTTTGAATAGACTTCCAATATTGTTCGTCTAAAATAAAAAGAAATCCTTAAGACTAGTTGGCACGAACAAGTCTCAATAAGAAAACTTACACATGCAACCCCTAGTAAACCGGTAGATATTCAAAACATCTAGCATTTCAGGGCGCCGAACTATTGACCTAAGCGAAGCGAAACAAAGGTGCTTATTACATAGCGCCTATATTAGGCGGGTCGGCACATGTATCGAGGTGGCGGAATGAAACGGCTTCGATCACGCGATCCCACTGAAACCCTGAAAGAATACCCAATACCTGTCAAACTGCAGATATTTTGTTCACGAAAATAAAATATCCGATTCCATCTCACACTTTATTATTCTTTAACGACGTCACATAAAATATTATTATTTAAAATCCAGTGCGATGTGAAATTAAAGCCATATTTAAAACGTTGAATACTCACTGTCCATAAACCTTCGTTTTAAACTAAAAGTTTACGGTTTTAAACAATAAAGCGTATATTCTCTTTGTATAAAACGCGCATTTTATCTATGCGAAATGAGCATCGTTACTTTAGATTTTAGGTGCCAGTAAAAGATATGCGAAGATGTTCAACTCTCAAACAGCTTTGCTTTTACGCTAAATCTTGGTAAGTGTCCTTAAAATGAATAGAAGCGTCTCACAATTGCTCACCTAATTACGGACTAAATTGTTGCACACTTAATGTTAGAAGATGGAAAATAATGGAGAGATTACTGCCACAAGTATAAATGAAGAATCTGTATAAAATTGACTTTTAAAACAGAGATCTTTTGCTTTGGTACTTTGCTGGGAATACAATATGTTTGCGCAAACGGGATCGATTCAAAACCGATTCGAAATATCACGTTTGGCACGGTGTCTTGAATCGATTATTCAATTCGAGTGAGTCTCGCGTGAGTAGTGGAAATCGGTCAGCGGTGCCGCAAGGGACCTCCGCCGCACTCCCGGAGGTGAGGGTCCACGTGACTGGACTTTACTTGCCTGCCACCTTTGTTCTGCGCCGCGTTACAGCGCACAATCTGGATAGATGATGTGATTTAGTGGCTGCGTCTGTTTTGGGTAGATTGGATTTATTGGCCTGTTCTAGCTGTGGTTTGTGTCGTGCTTTACAATGAACTGTTTTGGCTGAGATGAGCTTGCATTGAAGGACTTTAAGAACTTCGTTCTTTCAAACGACCATGTTGATACTAGAACTAGAAGTATTATTTTATAAATGAAAGCTAAACCTGGAACATATGTACCTAAATGAAAGTATAGTATGGGTAAATTTATCACAAAAAAACAATACAAAAATTAGCAATCACATAATAAAATCAGTAAATTTGGAACGTAACAGAAGGTAAATTCGTTCATTGACTCGAAACGAAACAACACATACTCTGACCACCAAATCTCATTTAATAAATATTATATTCGTTGCTGAATAAATAATTACGAATAGTTCACTACCTCGTTGGTCTAGTGGTCGCAAGTGCGACTGCTAAGCATGAGGTCCTGGGTTCGATTCCCGGGTCGGGCAAAGTGTTATTAGGTTTTTCCATCAGGAATTTATCAGTAACTGCCACGAAGTCTGAATTTGTGCCCGGTTGATGGCAATAGGCTCGCTCCCCTATACATGGGACTTAAACATAACTGGCGAAATGTGGGTGTCCTTAGGTATACCTCTATTTAACCCTTCGGGGTTACAGACGTGATGTTATATTATGAAATTTCTGATGCCCGCGGCTTTGCCCGCTTCAACAAACCTTCCTCGAGAGAGAAACCCTCTATCCATTAGTAAAAACAGCATCAAAATCGGTACAGTAGTTTTTGAGTTTATCGCGAACAGACAAACAGACGCGGCGGAGGACTTTGTTTTATAATAAATTATATTCACTACTTTCGATGCAAATTAATATACGGTAGGTACAAGTGAAAGCCAATCCCAGGTTGGGGAAGTTTTCGCGTGACTCCATTTTATGTTGTAAGCGTAACATTATAGCGTTCGTCCTAATTGCACTAATGATTCAAATTAATAACGTGGAAAGATAATGAGATGTGTTACACGCGTTGTGTAATTAATTATTCTCACTTTTTTATCATGGAATCCGTTTAGAACGTCCATTTATTAAAAATACGAGCCATATTTTTTCCTGTAGTTTAATTTCCTTTTAGAAAATACATTAATTTAATTATTGAAACGCAAGATATATCATAATATATTATCACACCTGAATTCCCTGACGAGTTAGGCACAAATGAATGTTAGTATATCCACGTTTCACAACTATCTTCAAGTTCCATGTAATAAGAGCGAAACTATGGATCATTCCCACCCAGTACCACCTGAATCGTAGAACTAGTGGGAATGATTCCAACCTATTGCTACCACTATAATTATCATCATCAAAGCAGTTTGGAATCATGCATTGCTGAGAATAGACCTCTCCTTTTTTTTACCTCACTTCTCGGTTCTAGGCATCCCTTAGTCACGTGCTTTCCCACGACGTTGACAAAATTGTCGACCCAAGGAGCTTTAGAACGCCCTGATTTCTTTATCATAATCGATCACGAAACCAGACTCAGATTATTCATTTAATGTTTTATTTGAATTGGGCTTATTCTTGACCTCAATCTTACCCTCAAGAAAACATCATGAGGAAACCGGCATGTCTTAGAACCAAAAAAATCGTAGACATCATGTGACATCAACCAACCCGTAGTGGGTCTGCGTGGTGGATATAGCCCATCTCTATCCTAGAGAGGATACCTAAGTCCCTGCAGTGGGAACATTATACGCTGATGATGATGATGAATCGGTCACAAAACCAGACTCCGCTACTGCTGTTGAGAAATTTGTGATGAAAAAACCTGATCACACGTTGCTTGACCTCAAATACAGAAGACCTCAACCTCATTAGTAGCGCTTGGGAGCACTGGGCCAACAAGGCAGTCTTTAAAACCAATTTTTTTTTCCGGAACACTATCACCATGTTTATTTTAAAAGCCTTTTGTAAACGTAACAAAAAACCTTCATGTAATCAACTTACTGTCTACTCCGGGGCCGCGGCCCTTTTTTGGCAAGCGTTCAACTGATGAGTTGCTGGTACTTTTAATGTTCAACATTAATTTTCGTCTAAACTGAATAGAATTTATGATATATTTTACCGTCAGAATAGAGATAAGGCAAGCTTAGGCGTGATAGTGACGAGTCCCAAAACGAGCAATAGGGTAGTTAACAAAAAAAATGTAATTCGTCCATCAGATAGGTACATTTCCAAAAAATATTGAACACATATTTATTCTTTTTTCACTTAAACAAAAAAATATGACGATAGAGTGCCGCCACATTACAGTACATTTTTTACCACGTAGCGACGTCACAAGTCCCATATTCATGATTTAGTTTCAAACAAAAAAATATGTACCCAATAATTTTCGATAATCTAACTGACGGACTAAACAGAATCATATTTTATTTAGTCAGGAAACATCCCTATTCAATAATATAGTAGGTAAAGTATTAGACTACATTATACTACAGCATAACCAGTTATCATTTTTTGACCATTTTTAGAAGGTGGCAAAAAAGTCAATGAAATAAACAAAGTCACTGACTTTCGAAAGTAAAGTTATTTTAGATTTTTTGTGTTTATTTGGAGGTTGGTTGTTTTATGTAATAATGCACTTGTTTGAATAAATTCTCCCTATTTTATAAGTGATAAAATAGGGAGAATCTCTCATAATTTTTTCTGTCGATATAAATCTCTACTATGATTTCTCTGAAAATGAAGAACACGGAGATTTTATTCGTAAGAAAAATATCGTCTAACATTCTTGGTATCCCTATCCAGATTCATTTAAAATTTCTTTGAAACTCTTTATGAAACACCTTGAGAAGTAAAAGAAAAATGTCTCAAAGAAAAGAGAAAGAAGGTTATAATTCACGACAAACACAGTTTTATATACAAGGACACTATTTGTTTACAAACTTTATTAATAGTTTGTAAACAATTTGTAAATTCCTTTAATAGCTGTAACAAGCGGTAACTGTATAAAACTATGGAGCTTTATTTAACGAACGGGAATTAATCACGCGAGGTGAGATTTTGACCATTTTTATGTTAGAACTAGCTTTTGCCAGCGGCTTCGCCCACGTGGATGTCGGAAAATATCAAAAATAACGATTTTTCATACAAACTTTCATCCACTATTTAACTCTAAAAATCCTTTCTCAGCGGATGCCTACGTCATAACATCTACCTGCATGTCAAATTTCAGCCCGATCCGTCCAGTGATTTGGGCTGTGCGTTGATAGATCACTATGTCAGTCAGTCAGTCACCTTTGAGTTATATAATTATATTTAGATATCATAGGCTAGCGGTTCCTGGTTTTACTGGTTTGACTAATCATCGATGTTTCTTTATTTCATGTTTATCGTGTAAGAGACAGCCCTCCGCAAACTTACGGCGTGCATTCAGCTCCTTATTTTAAATCATACGAGTATTACAGCGGAGTTTTACTCCGAAAATTATCATCACTTTTATTATTTTTCTGTTACTATTCCTTTATTCAATGTTAAATTACATTTTCTGTAAGTCGCACTCCATTTATGTATTAATACGGTAACACCTTCAGAAATAATTGCTCTGAATTATTATGAAAACCGCAGCAAAATCCGATGCATACTTTAAAATAACGGACATGAAAAGCGATTCCACCGCTAAAGTGTAGTACCATCTCTTTGATAAAGCTTTGAGCACGCAGATGAATTGCATGCTCCATGCGTCCTTCAATTAAATTCAAATACAATGCAAGCAAAACTTTTAAAACTAATTTATATCCAATCCACGCAGTAGTCTTACCTTGGTAGCTAACGAAACGACTTCGTGAAACCCTCATTTAACTTGAGACAATACGGAACGATATTATGACCAATGTTTGTCACATTCAAACTTCGAAGTTTCCACCAAGTATTTTAATAAAAACTCTCTTCACAAAAGGAACTCGCGAAGAGTTTCATGCTAACAGTAAAGGTGTATATTTGCATGATTTTAATTAAATTCTACTCTCGGCATAGCAGTAAACGTTAACAGAAAAAAAGCAATTTTACAATGGACTAGGTTGAGAGGAAATAATAAAGTCTCTCAAGATAGTTTATAAAAGCTGATAAGCAATTTATTCAGCTTCTCTCTCTTTGTATACTTTTTGAAAGAAAACAAAAGCTTTTAATATTGTCTTTACTGTTTCCAGTGACAAAGAATGTTGGCTGTAAGAAATATGTAAATGTATAGCTACAGAAGTAATCCGAGAGGGGCGACGACCGCGCAGTCATTAACTCAATAGGCATTTGATATAGTGGAGGGCAGAAAGAAAACCGGCCCAGAATTAGCGGAGCTCTGGAAAAACTGGCGTTGAAGAGCAACACTTTATTGATACGAAAAACAAGTTGGTGTCCATAAAAGGAATGCTTTAACTTGCACGGATATAGGATCGTTTGTCAAGTTTTTCCAGAAGTTCGTTAACATTTGACAGTGAGGTATAGGAGGCGCGCAGTGTTTGGTGGCTCGTTAAGAGCTGGCAAGCGTCGGTAAGTCCACGGTTCGTTAGTGATGTGACTCGGGTCTCGTCTCGCTGGCACATCGATCCTGTATTGATGTAGTCACTGACAATAATGTGGAGCGCTAAAACAGCGAGTACTTGCATGAACTTCGTAGCTCGTCAATTTATTCCGATCACATTTTTGCAGCAACTTTTTGATAAAAACAAGCTGTTGTGAAGTTGTACATTGTATCAAAGAATAAAGTTGTAGAAATGTAAAATGTTTTCTGAGTTTTTCTTTATTACAATATCCTCTTTAAAAACATTTCTATCTTAAACAGTTTCATAATAATAACAAACCAGAAATACAAAATTAATTACAAATAACTACCCAACTTAACATTAACAAAGCAACATTTCATTTAGTTGGCTAAAAGGAGCCTGTCAGGTTGCGAAGCGTGGCGCACGCCTTGTCATCTGTCCGTAAACAAATTGTGCCGTAGTGCCCCAACCCATTGTGGACTGCTCACATCCGCCCAATGCGATCAAACACCCGCCGGCTGTACTGTCAGCGCAGAAACTAAGTGACCAATGTAGTTTTAAAAGGGAATAATTAAACTAGCCTACTAGACTACCTCATTGATTGAGTGATCGCAAAAGTGTTTCTGTTGGGAAAAGTGTAATTAGGTTTTTTTATTGGAAATTTCTCAGTTGAAGTCAAAGACTTTGCATTTGTGCCTGGTTGATGGCAATAGGAATGGCTATTACATGGGACTCAAAGATAACTGGCGAAATCTGGGTGTACTATTAGGTAAACCGCTGCCTAACCCTATTATACGGATGTTTGAGGCGTGTTGTTATAATTACTTCTTTAGTAAGATAGAGAACGTTTATTTCGCAGTAATGGTAACGTCAAAAGCTATGGTATGTTTCAAAAACATTCACAATAACAAAAATCAAGTAACAAAAGTGTCTAAATAAACTCCTTGACCCAACATCTGTACGTTACGTCGTAAATGTAAACCAATACGCTGACCGTACAACCAAAATAGTATAAAACATTACCGAAGCAAGTCAACGACGTCCACTCGTCGGTACATAATAGGCTTTAATCCCCTCATGCGTGTTTAACAGTTGGATTACTCGATTAACCACCCTCAAAATTTCTAACGA
This sequence comes from Diarsia mendica, assembly GCA_949316265.1. Classification (NCBI taxonomy): domain Eukaryota; kingdom Metazoa; phylum Arthropoda; class Insecta; order Lepidoptera; family Noctuidae; genus Diarsia; species Diarsia mendica. Next base: position 10,360,589 of record OX438906.1, read on the forward strand.
CGGAATTCAGAATTCAGCGCTCTTTTAATTGACCGAAAAGCCCTGTGACAGAGCGAACCCGAAAAGTTTTAAGCGATTATTTTTATTCATATTCGTTTTTGTTCCCGAGCGGGAATTATAATGCTAAGTAGCTGTACAGATTTATTTTATGGACGCATTTATAATACATTGATTTATTTAATTTACATTCGTTGTATGAATAATGTATCGTCATGTGAAATATACAAAGTTGGTTTAAATGATGAATAAATATTCTATCCGAGAATTATATTTCAATGTTAATTTTATTCACGTCACGAACAGACTGATGGAGGAAAAACCGAAAAAATGGCGGCCGTCTATCTATGAAATGCTAAACTCCCACGTGTAATTGATTTCCTCAGTCACGATAAAATAAATTATGGGTGTATATACTGTCCAAAATATCATAGCTACATTCTTACTTAAGCACAATATAATATTGAGTGGAGCAGGATTTGTAAGACCTCGTTTTAAAGTACAATTAAATAAAACAAACACAAGTTTACCCACCACCAAAACCAGAGACACAAAACGTAAACGAGCATCAATTCAGCGATAAATTCATAAGGAAATCGTATTCGAAGAAAGGGCGTCGCAAAGTTCCGTACCAAAAAAGCACAAATGCCGTAGTCTTTATTCAAAACCTTTGTGGAATTTGACGCCGACTCCACGACGTAAAGTGGGGCGGCCCACAACGCCAGTGTGAAAATGAAAAGCGTTCTTGTTTAGGCTTAAATGCAGACTTGAGACGAAAAGGCAGAATTAACTTTATAAAACTAACAAACAACAATTTATATCTTGACAATTTTCCATTGAACTTTTCGACGTGTAACGGAATTTGTCTTTCAACGTGACTTTTCGTTCAGAATTTGTATAAAGACATCAAATTTATTTATTTGAATTATATCTTTTGTTAAGAAATTAGAATTTAGTTAACTTTTTGCTCTTTAATGAGATAAAATACCTAATCTTATTTATAGTAATAAAATTTCAACTTGAACGCACAAAAAATTTCAAAGCCCTAGATTTAAAACTGGTTATTCGACAAGTATCGATGAGCTCTTCAATTGAATAATTTTGAGAAGACAGCAAGCAATCATCAAAGCAATATATCTTCGAATTCACCTGAAATCGGCTTACTGACATTTTGAATAAGTACGTTGAGATTTTTTACGAAAATAAAACGATGTAGCTTTGTGTTCGAAATAAAAATACATTTATCATTCAGATTTACAAACTAAAAAGCAAAAACAGTAAACTAAAATGTGAATAAAATCGTAATCTACTTGTAAGAAACAACCAGTCTAGATTAAGCTTAAAATGGTAAACTTGAAAATTATGCCATTTTACTTAAGAAAGTACCAGCGCAACCGACGCCAATCAAATCTTCTTACGTTTTTTGCAATTTGCAATTTAGTGTCAGGATCGGGTTGTTTGAAAAAGATACCACGGGCCTGGAACACCATGGGCTAAAATGCAACATGGGTGCTTTTTAGTCAATAGTAGATTGACACTCTCTTTCTCATTCGCAGGCCATGCAAGCATTGCCGAAACATAGGATCACATTTTATCTATGACATCGCTTCAGGCACTCCATATTATCATAGATATCTTTACCTAAACGCAAATTGGCTTTCAGTGGCTGAAGTTGACTTGTTAATTCTTGCAAGTTACACCTGATTAAAGTGTTTTTAGAGGAGCGACCGCATGCGGCTTCAAAGTTCGACTACGCGAAGCAATTAAGTTGCGCTCAGAGGACGAGCCACACTTTAATTGTAATCAAAACATCACAGAATAGTTACAACAACCCTACCAACTCGTTGCGTAACTCCAAATTAAATTACGACTTCGCTTAGACCCAGAATTTGCAAATACTTGTATAGAAGGTTATAATAAAATAATAATGTTAAGCAAACTATTCCGTGAAATGTTTTTTCATTTCCTTCCGACGATCCACTGGTATTAATGTTACAATCACAAATTGAATTACGTTCTAGTTGGCCTAAACTCGTAAAGGCACTTAGATAGCTAAGATCAAATTATAGCTATTCTCGAAGCACTTCTCCGGAATAACTGTTACTACAATAGATACCTACATCGCTCAGCTATATGATATAATTACATTAAATTGGCTACACTGGTTACGAATCATTGTCTCCAACCCGATATTCTATAGAAATTCTAAAGTTCTCCGAAACTGTACCTAATTTAGCTAACAAAGTAACTGAACATCCAGGAATCAATTCCGGTTAATGTTACATAATATCATATTGCAGTATAAAGGTACAGAAATTGGGCCAACTGCGGCGGCCGACCCGCCTGCTTACTAAATTCGTTCGGGTAGGCAAATCCAGAAAACCACATATGGCTTGTGAAGTTTCCCGGCGTGAACCAATTAACCTCTAGAGAGAAACCCCCTCAGGTATTAAACAAAATTGACTCCAATATAATTTTACATTCGCTAGGTAGCCGAAAATGAGATTTAACCTAGGATAGGGCCGCCATAAACGTAAAGCCCACGACCCAGCCGTTTGTGATACACGAATGAAAAATTAAATTGGCAACTAAGTAGAAACTTGCCATAAAGTTGCTGTTTGTAAAACTTAAATTTAAATTAAATCCTAGTTAGAGTGCTGAAATATATTTTGGTGCCTTTTAATAGAACCTCATTTGCACAGGAATACATTGTCGGGTTGCGCTTTATCCCATTTTAGTACCAGGTCCATAATCAATTCAAGGCAAAACTTTAAAGCTAGGAAGGCATGTTCTAATATTATGCGGTAAACCTGAAAGTGTCACCGGTTCCGAAGACAATAGAGGTCGTCGTCCGCGCGCTATAAGATCTAACAAGAAAATCTATACCCTAGCTACAATGTCGCCTATCGTAATAACAAGTGCAATATTATTACTTCTTGCTACAATTATACACAAATGAATCTTTTTTCATATCATTCATATTATTATCACTTTCAAGTCATTTTAGTTTGAATGTTGCGTGATTTTTAACCGACTTCCCAAAAAGGAGGAGGTTCTCAATTCGATCGGTATATATATATTTTGTTTTTTATGTATGTACACCGATTACGCTGCGATTTATGATCCGATTTACGAGATTCTTTTTTAGTTTGATGCGGAATGGTTGCCATTTGGTCCCATAAAAATTTAGTATAGTTTTGCCCAGTACTTTTCATTTTATGAAGATTTTTCTTAATTTCTGAACATTTTTCGTTTATGTGTGTTCGCGAGTAACTTCGTCGTTTATGAACCAATTTTGATGATTCTTTTTTTATTGTGAAGGAGATATTTCAAGGGTGGTACCATGATATGGAAACCAGGACCTGGTGATGAAATCCCAGATAAATCGAGGGCAACCCTTAAATTTCATAGGCACATATTACGTGTCGTGTTTTTCTGACGCCATACAAGTATTCGCATCTAGCAGTCATCACTTCATGTTGATAAGCTGATGATGGAAGGTACTACTCCTCAAAGGTTAGGAGTTGAAAGCAATAATAAGGGTATCTTGAAGGATTAGGAGTAGGTTTCTTAGTCGAATGTTATATGTATAGTAAATATTTCTATGATATTACAACTAAAAATGAAAAAATAAAAAAACTTTTTTACAAAAAAAACAACCGACTTCAAAAACACCAAAAAGTGAAAAATAAACTTCAGAAGAAAAATCAGCTTCTGAAGTCGGTGGCAAAAAAACCAAATAAAACAAAGAAATGTCACCGACTTCAGAAGCTGATTTTTCTTCTGAAGTTTATTTTTCACTTTTTGGTGTTTTTGAAGTCGGTTGTTTTTTTTTACCATCAGATGCGACAGTTGCTCGTTTACAGATTACTGGTTTTACTTCAAACCATCGGGAATAAATATAAAATGCATACACAACGGTAGTCTAGTTCTTGTATCCAATGACTACTAAAAATTCATTAAAAATATAGCTATTTGTGTGAATTGTATAACTTAACATAAAAATATGATTCATTATTATGACGCATGACGTAGTTGGAAACACACTGTTGCAAGCGCGTTAGATATTTATGTTTGTTTGTATTTAAAATAATGTTAAAAAATTCGCGCCTAGAGGTTATTCATGGCGAATTTATTGAGCGGGCCACCTTTGTTGGAGAACTAAAAGTCACAGTGTATATTGCCAAAATAATACAAAAAAAATGTTAGTATTAGTTAACAAATACTTCACTCCCAAATCCCGGATTAGTACTGTCAGGAGTCGTAGCTCGTACCCTAGCTGACGATCCGAACTGTTTGGGGAACTATATTTTGTTCCCGAAACGACAGTTTAATTGAGTCGTACGTGTGCTGCACTATTGAAGCTTGAACATTTTAAACTGTCAACCAAACTATTGTTCGACTAACAGTCGATTCTAGTCTTTTCAGCTTGACAACAGCAACTGCGGAACAGCTTTTATGGAACGCTTCGATGAAAATAAAAGGAAATCTTAATGACTGAAATTCAGGCCAGTACCATCTTTCTTTTCTCAGAACCTAGTACTTAGGACTTTTCAGAACACAGTTTACTTGCAACTATAAATGTCATATTATTTAACAGCTAGCTTTTTATCCCCGTTTCGCACAAGTGTAATGGTGACACGTGAAAACATCGAAGTTTATTATATACTAGCGGACGTCCCGCGGTTTCACCCGCGTAGATCCCGTTCCCGTGGGAATACAGGGATAAAAAGTAGCCTATGACACTCAGCAATAATGTGACTTTCTATTGGTGAAAGAATTTTTAAAATCGGTTCAGTAGATTCCGAGATTACCCCTTACAATTTAACAAATATACAAACACACAAACTTTACCTCTTTATAATATTAGTATAGATAAATGGGTGAATTTCCCAAATGACTTATTTTTTTGTCTTCGGTGAAATTAGTATTTGAAAAAAGGAATATTGTTCTGAATTATTTTTTTTAGTATTCAATAGATAGTTATTGCGTTGTGGCAAAAATATAATTTACCTAGGACTATTACAAAGGTAGAAAATATATACATAAACCTCTATTTTTTTCAAATCGGTGCTGTCCCTCTACTTTTTTTACAAACAAAAACCTTAATACACTAATAAAAATAAGTAAGTTAAGGATATAACTTATTTTATTTCATAGAATATTAGTTATATTATTAATATATAACATATTTTATTACATAATTAACGATTATTATTACTGAGAGGCACAAACGTACTTGTCCTGCGAAATGTTCTCATATCGCTGGACAAAAGTAATTTAAACCTAACTTTACATCGACGAGTCCGACAGCGTCCCCACCCCAATTTTATTTCTCTCGTTAGTGTGTGCTAGTGCGCAGTCAAGACGGACGTGTGTCAAATCGCTGCATATTCCCGCCAATAACGTAAGTTCGCATTATCGGTGGTTGCATTTTTCTAGTGTAATGAGTAGTTTCATTATTGTTGTTTGGTTCTAACAGAGGTAGTAAGTGAATTAGCTTAATTGACTGTTATTGAATTTATCCTAGATATTATGCATTTTTTCTAATTTTCTAAAAATTGTGTTATTTCTCACGTCGCTGTTCTCATATCGCTGTAATCGGTGGTCTTTATTACCACCGATGTGATAATTTACACCGAAATGATGAGAAAAAATCAATCGGTGTCTTATAACTAATATCGGTGTTTTGATTCATGATCAACGCACAGTTTTGTCACATCGGTGGATTGCTTTATCATATCGGTAGATATTTTATCATCTCGGTGAGTCGTTTTATCATATCGGTAGATCCCGTGTCATTTCGTTAAGTATACAAAGAAACAATGGAACATACAAACATACATCCAAACACATACATTATATACATACATATACACCGTTAAATTTCGGTCGTTTTAATCCCATGGTTGGTCGATCTGGTACATGGAACACTATCGATTTGTAGCGATAAAATCAAAAACTAAAGTACCTTTTTTTTAAACTCGTATTAGGATAGATTATCATATCGCTGGATATGTACATCATTTCGGTGGATAAACTTATCATATCGGTGTACAGAAAAATAATCGGTGCCGGTTTATCATATCGGTGGAAACCAGAATTCAAACTGAATTTTCTCTTTAGTCTTAAATGTTACGTTGATGATATTAAATTTGGGGATATTTGATATCCTAAAGATTACATAAAACCTGAAAAATATAAAAAATAACATAAATGAAAAAGTTCACCGATATGATAAAAAAATGGCATTTGTTGAAATTCACCCAAATACACTTACACCTTTCAGGATATACATCTTACATGTTGGTGAACACATATCAAACCCATTTTTCAGTTAAATAATCTAAACGACACACAAACAGACACTATATTTTATGAAACATATTATGTAAAGACATCATGTATAACCTACGGCTTCAATATTTATGTACACATAAGTACATAATAGTTAAGCTCTTAAGTTCAGCAGCAAGTCATTGAATCTCCTTCAGTTACAATAGAGTTATTGGAATTGAAATAGTTATCGAAACTATTGCCGAGAAGATAAATAATGTGCTTAGTTGGAGTAAGACAAATGCTATCAATTATAGTCGCTGAAACTGGAGCTACAATGCTAGTGGATTCTTGTTAAGTCAAAGTTAAAGATAACGTCTAGTAAGTCTTGTAATATTGATTAATATAAATACTAGAAAGTTGTATAAGAAAACTAGCTCCTTCCCGCAGCCTCAACCACGTAGAGAATGCCGCGACTAAAAATTCTCCCATCAGAACATGATAAGAAATGTCATTTTTTTTTGGAGTGGGTGGAAAATCATCAAATAACCCCTCCCGCTCTTGGGCAGAGCGAAAGAGAGTGTCAGACCTCTACTGACTAAAAACCACACATGTTCCTCCTTAGCCCTTTATGTCGAGGCCGCGGTATCTTTGTGACCAACCCGCAGCCATAAGAAATATCCTACACTGTTGTTTGAAGTTCAATGTCACAACAAACACACGCACACTTAGGCACATAAGCAGTGTTTTCTCCTTTTGGGAAGAAGTTCGATGCCCGCTAAAGGATAAGTACTTGTTTGGCTTAAAGATATTTGTTCAAGTTCAAGTTTAGTGTCTTTATTAGCAGTGAATTGGCTTCTCAAGTCGAAGTCAAGAGGTATTATTTGTTTGCGCTAATTGTGGTAGTAGCCTGTATGTGTAGCTTTAAACATAAACTCTTTCTATCAGAAAAATAATAATAATGACATCTTAATGTCAGAAACAAATAGAATACGAACCACATAAGGCCATGTGCTAACTACTTTCTATTATCACTAATTCATGGGTTTTCTCCACCAGTTAAAATTTTAATTTTCCTCCGCTTTCTCACCCTAGATATTCAGTCTTCAATGTACCTACTACATATTTTTTTATTTTTTTTTGGTGGAACGATGACAAATACTCATCATCTGCTTAGCCCTTTTCCAACTATGCTAGGGTCTACTTTTTCTAATTACAAAGTGAATGCTGCAGTTATGTTAAAACTAAAGCCATACAGTTTTACAATTTTGGGTTATTCTGGCCCTTTACCATCTATCATGGTATTCTTGCAGACCGCATACACGTTACTGTAGACAATATTGAAACGTTCATAGACGTCAAAGCAAATCCATTGCAACACGAAAAGTAACAGTGACGTTATTTAATTTAGTTATATTTGTGGATTGAGTTCAGTCGGCCGTTCAGTCACGCACGGTCTGCAATCACCCGGAAATCTATGTATTTGCCCTATTACCCCGGCTACGAGTCCCGGCCCGACTTTCTACGTTTGCACCGAAATTACTGGCTACAAAACATCCAGATAGCATTTATTGACAACGTGATAACACGTTTAATACCACACAACACTTTTTTTGTTACTGGCAACATTTTATTCGGACGTTTTTAGTGGTTGTAAAGTCTGATGCAGTATTCACAAATATGAGAACAATATGATCTTGTTATTACGAATTTGCAACAAATATCGACACATTTATCGAAATTTCATGAATTTTATTCAATAATGTTAAATCTGTTCCCGCAATTAATGTACTTCTAATTATGTTGATAATTTAGTTATTGGTCAATGTTAAATAATATTAGCTCACGTACTAATTGAATCAAGTATAATTGAATCAAGTACCTAACTATTGAATGCACTTATGATTAAAATTTATTTATGGGTAAGTATTACATAATAATTAAAATTGGCGGTTAATATTTTCAAGCAAGTACCTAACATAATAATTAATGAACAAAATATCTAGGTATATACTTGCCAATACTGGGTGTCATACAAAATTCATTGTGTTTGGTATATTACAGTGGTATACTCCTTGTAAAATACTGAAATTCAGCTGTATCTGATTAGACTGAAAGTCTTCCACAACATATATGTATACGTAGTTAGGAAAAGCAAAGTATCAAGAGTTTTATCTAAAATAACCACTAATCAAAGAACCGACGGAGATATATTCGATACTGTCCGTGTGTCTGTGTGTGTGTGTGTGTGTGTGATGTGTGTGTACTGTCTGTGTCTGTGACTGGCCTGTTGGTCTAGTGGTTAGTGACCCTAACTGCTATGCCGGAGGTCGTGGGTTCGATTCCCACCCAGGACAAATGTTTGTGTGATGAGCACGATCATTTGTTCTGTGTCTGGGTGTAATTTATCTATAATATGTATGTGTTTAGAAATATATAAGTATGTTTATCAGTTGTCTAGTACCCATAACACAAGCTCTGCTTAGCTTGGGACTAGATGGCGTTGTGTGATAGTTGTGGAATATTATTATTATTATTATTATTACTGTATTCCAATGCATTTTTTCTTAGTTATAACTGCATACGAAAAAACCAAACGTTTATATTTATTAAAATTCTTCTACACTAAGTTAAACTTAGTTTGGTTATAATATCCTTCAAAACCAAATTAGGCTTTGTTTAATTGAAAATGTTGTGACATCTCTAAAGTTCCATAATATTTGTCACATTTTCAATCACATTTATTGGATGTAACACAAGTATTTTATTTGACCTTACGAAGTATATAGTGGAATTCTGCGACTAGTGCTCATTCCCTTATTTTCGCTCTCTTGAACCCTCAAGATACTTGACCTACAAGAGAAATATATGTTATATTACGACACGCCACACGTTATTGATTTATTTGAGCGGAATATTTTATTATTTGTTACATTGTGGGTATGTACTGCGTCAAAAAAAGGTTATAAAAATGTTACGTTGCCAAGCGATTTAAGATACTAGTGGTTATTAGAAGAGATCACACAGAAATACTGTGATCTCATATCTCAGTGTGGACATCCATACTATCCATATCCATACTTCCATACTTTAATACTTTAATATACTTTATATACTTTATAATACTTTATTATAATATTACTAGCTGACCCGGCAAACGTTGTTTTGCCATATAAATAATTTCAGAAAAAAAAAAAAGATGAAAAATAGATGTTGGCCGATTCTCATAGATACCGGATAAGCACAAAAAATTTCATCAAAATCGGTCAAGCCGTTTCGGAGGAGTTTGGCATCGAAAACTGTGACACGAGAATTTTATATATTAGATAAATGCGAAAGTAACTCTGTCTGTCTGTCTGTCTGTTACTCTTTCACGCCTAAACGGCTGAACCGATTTGTGTGAAATTTGGTACAGACATAGTTTGGAACTTGAGAAAGGACATAGGATAGTTTTTTTTTTTTTTTTTTTCGCGAGATAAATCAAAAATCTGCCGGAAGTCACTATTCCACGCGAACGAAGTCGCGGGCAAAAGCTAGTAGTTATATAATATCAAAAAGGGTATCGTATTTCCCAGTATTAACTGGGTTATGGAGGTTGGATACACAATTACTAATACACATTATTTAATTCCGTAAACAGGGATACCCTGTTGGCAGAAGTTCAAAAAGAAATACCCAAAATTTACAGTTTTCTACATCAATGCTACAGGAACCCCTCAAAATTACTTTATAAGGACAACCTTTTGGAATCAGCTGTTGGTTGCCAACAGGGTGACCCTCTTGGGCCAGTCATTTTTAGTTTAGCAATTGATCCAATTATTCGACAGCTAAATTCTAAATTCAACGTTTGGTATTTGGATGACGGAACCCTGGGAGGTGATGTTGATACAGTCTTGAAAGATTTAATTTTTTTAAAAGATAATCTCAGTTCTATCGGCTTAGAACTGAACCTTTCAAAATGTGAGATTTACATTCCTTTAATTTTAATTGTTAAATTTGACTTTTGTGATTACTTTAAGTAGAGTATTTTTAATTGAGATTTATTTGAAAATTTATAATTCATTGATTATTTAAATTTTTATATTTGACTGTTATTTAAAGTTGATTATTTAGAGTAAGGATTTATGTGATTTACAATTGATTGATTATTCATTAATTTTGAAATTTAAATTTTGTGATTACCTACTTCTATTGAATATTCCTTCCTTCTTTTCTTAATTACTTAGAACTTTTTGATTACCTAGCATATAGAATTTGATGATTGATAATTATTTTTATTTTTATTACTATGATTAAATGCACAATGTTGATTATTTTTTTGAGATTATGCATGGAATTAATAAAGCAATTTTGAATTTTTTTTTGAACATTCCTGAAACCACTAACAGACAGTCTACCATCTCTAAATTTAACTATATAGCTCCAAATATCAAAATTACAGAAAAAAATCCAATTTTTGAAGAATCTTTTCCATCATTCATTGAAGAAAAAATTCAAAATTTTAATGAGGTTTCGGATAGGCTTTTCAAAATTACCATCCATTCGGCTTTCACTATTATTCGATACTGTTGTTTTGGCCCAAAATTTACGTATAGCCTCCGCTCCTCTCACCTTTGGAGGCATCCACAGCTTTTAGAAAAAGTAGACCAAATTGTCAGGAACACTCTAACTTCGTTACTTAATGTGGCCCTGGACGACCGAGCTTGGCAGCAAGCCTCACTTCCCATTCGCTTGGGTGGTCTCGGCGTCCGCAAAATTTCAAGTATAAGTTTACCAGCCTTCCTTTCCTCGATCTACGGTACAGAAAAATTAACCAGGAATATTCTTTCTTCCTCACTGGTTGATTTTGAGGTACCGTTTTTGACCGATGCGTTGAACGCTTGGAAAATGGCTTGTCCCAATACGGATTTGCCCGACAACCTGTCCTCCCAGAGACGGTGGGACGAGCCGCTCTGCAGTATTGTACGTAATACCCTTTTAAACACGTCAATCAATGCTGTGGAGCGTGCTCGTCTGCTGGCTGTGGGAGAGTGGGAGTCGGGCTTGTGGCTTCAGGCACTCCCGTCATCCACCATTGGCACTATGATGGATGACTCATCCTTCCGGGTCGCTACAAGTCTACGCTTAGGCGCACCTTGTGTTGCTCAGCATCGTTGTCACTGTGGTGATGCTGTCGACAGCCTCGGACACCATGGCCTATCCTGCTGCAGGAGCGCTGGTCGCATTGCACGACACGCCAGTATTAACGACATTATTCGTCGAGCTCTTTCCAGCGCCGGCGTACCAGCGGTTTTAGAACCTAACGGCTTGGTACGTGACGATGGGAAGAGACCAGATGGCATGACGTTGGTGCCTTGGAAGGTGGGTAGGCCTTTGGTGTGGGATGCAACTTGTGTCGACACCCTTGCGCCATCTCACGTTGCAAGCACGGCGGGCTGTGCGGGCGCTGCTGCTGCAGCTGCTGAGTCCCTCAAGCGGCGCAAATACTGTAACCTCATTGGTAATTATAGTTTTGAGCCGTTTGGGGTCGAGACGCTCGGGCCATGGGGACCGAGTGCACGTGTCCTTTTTAAAGAAATCTCGCGCCGTCTAGTCGACACTTCGCGCGACCAGAGGGCTGGCTCATTCTTTGGTCAAAGGATTAGCATTGCCATTCAACGTGGCAATGCTGCCAGTCTTCTGGGCACTTTCCCGGTTGTCGGCGATGCGGAGGAGTACTGGGGCGCCTAAGTGTCTTATTTGGTCTGTATATATGTGAATATTAACTTTTAGTTTTACATTTTTAGCATCTATTGTACATAATTGATTTATCTTAAAATAAAAATTTACTATTACTCCATGTAAAATACCGGTATTCAGCTGCATCCGGTTAGACTGGAAGCCGACCTCAACATATACACATCAAAAGTGTCTAGGGATCAACATATATTTTTGCAATAACTTTTCTCCTGATTGATATTAATTAAAATTTTCTTTAAGGATTCATCAAATAAAGTGTTTTCGTTTGTCACAGTAACGATAAACCAAGTCACCTTTGCATTAATAAAGAAATTTGCCATTTTCCTATTAAAGGGATTTTTGACATTTGAACCACTAACATTAAAGTTCGAACAAAAGACTGAAATAACAGTTTTCTTTAAAATTGTATTGGGTAACTTAAACAATTAATAATCCGTGTTTCTACCGCGAACACTAACAACACAAGAACATCGGTTTGGCATACTCAAAATGAGTTCATCCAAATCACGCTGTGCAACGTGCAAGTCAAAACATCAGTTCGTTGCAACAACAAAAAAAGGTCTTCTTGCGACTGGATACCCTCCATATTCGGCAGAGCTCTTCTCTGTAGCATATCCCATGCATGCTCAATCGGGTTCAAGTCTGGCGACTGAGCAGGCCAGGGCAGGGCATTGATGTTAGCTGCGGCGAGAGTCTGTCTTACAACTCTTGCGGTGTGCGGTCGTGCATTATCATGCATTAACTGAAATAAGGGACCGATTTGCACTTGTAGAGGAACGATGACGTCTGATACAATCGTCTCAGCATAAATTTGAGCGTTGAGGTTGCCTCTGATCCAAATCAACTCAGTTCTTCCGCCGATCCAAATACCCGCCCATACCATGATGGTTCCACCACTATAAGGATGGACTTCCTGGCAGGATTTTAATCGCTGTTGGCGTCCAGGGGTTCTCCAGTGTCGTATACGTCTTGTATCCGGTCTCATACCAAAACGAGACTCATCAGAAAAGCACACGAAACGCCACGAAAAGCAAACGAACCATCATGGTATGGGCGGGTATTTGGATCGGCGGAAGAACTGAGTTGATTTGGATCAGAGGCAACCTCAACGCTCAAATTTATGCTGAGACGATTGTATCAGACGTCATCGTTCCTCTACAAGTGCAAATCGGTCCCTTATTTTAGTTAATGCATGATAATGCACGACCGCACACCGCAAGAGTTGTAAGACAGACTCTCGCCGCAGCTAACATCAATGTCCTGCCCTGGCCTGCTCAGTCGCCAGACTTGAACCCGATTGACCACCCTAGTAGCATTTTTTGTTGGCATTTAGTTGGGCCACATCAGAGGTATGTGGCCCAACTAAATGCCAACAAAAATGTATGTGGCCCAACTAAATGCCAACAAATGCCAACAAAAATGCTACTAGGGCATACATGGGATATGCTACAGAGAAGATCTCTGCCGAATATGGAGGGTATCCAGTCGCAAGAAGACCTTTTTTTGTTGTTGCAACGAACATGGGCGGCCATTCCACAGCGTAATTTGGATGAACTCATTTTGAGTATGCCAAAGCGATGTTAGTGTTGTTAGTGTTCGCGGTAGAAACACGGATTATTAATTGCTTAAGTTACCCAATAAAATTTTAAAGAAAACTGTTATTTCAGTCTTTTTTTCGAACTTTAATGTTAGTGGTTCAAATGTCAAAAATCCCTTTATTAGGAAAATGGCAAATTTCTTTATTAATGCAAAGGTGACTTGGTTTATCGTTACTGTGACAAACGAAAACACTTTATTTGATGAATCCTTAAAGACAATTTTAATTAATATCAATCAGGAGAAAAGTTATTGCAAAAATATATGTTGATCCCTAGACACTTTTGATGTGTGTAGTTGGGAAAAGGCTAGACAGATGATGATGCTAATGACGTTATATAATTTTACAATATAGTAAAATATCCTCAAAAGAATGGCCATTGAACTTGCGAAAATAATACGAGCGTAACGTCACTCATAATCTTAATACTAAGCATCTTTATTATTCCATAAAACTTTGATTTTAAGATACTGTCAACTTTAAATCTACTTTGTTTGTTACCTACTCAATGAATTAGCAGACTTTATAGGCTTAGGTTTAGAGCTTTAAAAAGAAGTTTCCAGACTAACTTTCACGTTTAATACCAAGCTTAAAGTTAAAAGTTGTAAAACAAAACATTAGATTTCAGACGAAAACTTATTAATGTCTTTGTAAAATTTATATTATTAAAATAAATGCAGTCTTCTAGTAAATATGCGGTGTAAAACCGCGCCTGATGTAAGAACTTTTGAATTGTGAGTAATTTTTAGTTAACGATGAACACAAAAGTTCTAGGTATGAACTAGGCTCTAAATCCCACAGTTTACGACAGAACAGGTCGCTTTCTACGTAAAATACCACACAGTGTTATAACACCTGAGCCCCTGAAATTATGATTGTACCACGTTAAATTGTATTTTCATATTGTGCCTACTTTATTGAAACCTCTTTGAATAAGCGGTGTTTTATGTGAAATAGTGTTCGGCAATAATTAAATGTTGTGGCTTTAACGTTGATTTACATAAAATCTGGAATGGATATCGTTGAAACCCTTTAGGAATTTTTGGATCGTGCCGACCCTGTGTTGATAATGTTTTATTCAATAGACTTCACAGTATTAAGAAGAGTATTAGGTATGTATAAAAACATTTTATAACAGCTAACTAGCTAGACTGCAAATTAATATTATACTAAGTATGTATGTTTGTTAATGTTAGATACGCCTTAAAATAACAATTAAATCAGATTTGCCTATTAAATTACAAAGTCGTAGAACAGTAATTGCTCTAACATAGTCGTAAGATTAAAAGTTTTTGAGGTTTTTTTTTTGATAATACGCAAAAGCCAAAAGAGAAAGGCGACGGATTAACAAAATGTAAGTGCCGTAAATGCTCGTTTACGCCATGATTGATAAAGTTAACGCTATATAAACAAACAAGTACAATGATTTATGTTACGCTCAGTCCAAAACGCTCGTTGTGAAATTACAAAGTTTTCCGTGCAAAATTTCTAAAATTCTAAAGTGTCCCGTTTTCCGTCGCCCGTTTCCCTACCGTTGTCTCTAAAACTGAGGAGTTTGCGAGCCCGGTTTAACTTAGTAGCGCCTTAAATATAAATTTCACAAGTTCGCTTCACGAATGAAGTTACGGTGTTATGTCGTAGCTCAACAAGTTAGCACGGAAATTTTAACTTTCGTATACTCATAATAATGGCTCCTGAAAGTGGATATGAGAGAAGCATCGTCTAATACGTAATTAAACATGTAAACCATCTAAGTGGGTGTTCAACTGGGACCGTGTCACGGTAGGTATACTAACTATAAAAGCATATTCATGTCAGACAACCAATTTTTTTACGAAAACGTACGCCTATCAAAATGAAATATATGTTATTTGATATTTATCGACAAGTGAAATAAACAATCGAGCAGCAAAACGACCGCTACGAAGTTGTAGCTTCCCACAAACAATTAGTTGTGCGGCTGTGTGTCTAGCGGTAGTAGCGGTGACGGCTTGAACCGGCTGCCGACGCACTAACCCATGTTCGGCATTAGACGGTACAAGGGATGCTTTGTTCCTAAGTTCGGCATTACACTCGGGAAATATAGCAGGAATGTTCGACGGATCGCTACGAGTTCGCAGAGACGCCAGGGAGACCTTTGCAAACATCATGATAATACATTTATGTCGTAATGAAACTATTTCGCTACATAACCTTGTTTGCTGAAACGCCATGCAGCCGGGTAAAGATAAAAATATTTTTGTGTTTGTCAATCGCTGGGGTGGAAAACGTGAAAATGTTTTAGAACTTTCGAATAGTATTTACAAACACACAACAAATAAAACAGAAAACAGTTACTGTTCAATATGACGTAGATAGGGACATAAAACGAGATACTAACCGTGGTGTACATCATGACGAAACACACAATGAACTAACACAATACCAACATATAACTCAAAAAAACACAGAAACAAACACATATTCCTTAATTAATATTACAACATTTACACTAGCAAAAACTGTATAATACGCTGGTATTTTGTGGTTCATCATTTCTATTTTTATCAATATCGAGGCTGAAAAGTATCATTCTCCAGTTTCGGGCTACCTACATCTCGTAATGATTGTTTCAAAATGGTTTAGATGTAAAAGTTAACAGACAGACAGCCAAAGTTAGTTTCGCATGTAAATATAATATTAGTAGGTATAGACATTACAGATGGACAATTTTCTATATATATAACCACACAAGTTACCCAACTATTTATATACACGTATTGAAACAGAACTCAATACAATTCCCCCAAACACTATCTAGAGATACAATTCTACTTCTATTGTCGCCAACAAGAGTTTCTGTAACACTAATCGGTTCCAGTCTATTGTTGCATAGTTTTGTTGTATCTTAAGTTGCCATTGGCGGCGTTGTTACAGACTTCCACAATGTAAAGTCGATACAGCAGGGAAATTTCATAACTGTGTTAAGTGAAATGCCTCTGTACCTGTGATATTAAATGCGGATGCTGGAATTTGTAGATATTAGTGTTGAGCTTTGTTCTTCGAGTTGTGTTGTGTTGTGGTATCGATTATTTTGTTGGGAGATTAAAAAGGTGAGTGGAACTGTTTGCAGTTTGCTTTTAACAAAGCAAACTATAATCGCCTTTTCTAGTACAGGAAGTGTTAGAAAAGGCGGTATTGGAAGTAACAACCAAATTTCCTCATCGATCTAGTGGTCGCAAGCGCGACTGCTGTGCATAAGGTCCTGGGTTCGAATCCCTAGTCGGGCAAAGTGTTATTGAGTTTATCCATCACGCATTTCCCCGTAGCAGCTACAGAGTGTAGATTAGTGCCTGGTTGATGGTAATAGGTTCACCCCCTATTACATTGGGAGTTAAACATAACTGGCAAAACATGGGTGTACTATTGAATATACCTATACCTAAGCCTTTGAGGATTATGGCATGATTATGAAAATTATATAATTAAAAGATAATAGAATATTCATAAAGTTATGAAGTATCTCACACGGGTATATCTCGTATTTCATTTTGAAACCTCTGACTAAATACCAACAATATATTATTTTATCGTGTATGTATTGAGAAATCACAAAACACACCAACTTTCCAAACGTACAACATTTACGAAGGGAAGCGAGAGCCAAGAAAAGTCCAGTCGATTGGGCCATTTCCAAAGGCTTTAGAAAGCATCGTTCGGAACCACCTGTAATATTAGTAGCGTATTGGACTTGACAAATCTGGGATCAATGTGTCTTGCCACCATGACTTATGGTGCCGAAACACGGGCGTTCACTACGGACACTGCACGGAATGGGATTTGCACAAAGGACCATCGAAAGCTCTGTCTATCTTTCTCTTGGGGGATTTGCTTTATTTTGGTATAAAACTTGGTTATCTTGATAGGATTTGTTTGGAATTAGTGGGAGTTGGGGACACCGCTAACATGACATATTACTTCGACATTGCACATACAACTTAGCGATGATGTAATGGTGAATCATATTCATTGTGTTTCCAGAAAGAACATCACTGCTAACAAAATCGTGTTCTGAGAATTGTTCCCTCTCTTAGCACACAACATCATTCGATTTTCCGCCACAAAGCTACGGTTCCAGAAACCAAGTCTAATAAAATTACCTAATACACGCGTCATAGTTACAACCAGCAACACACCGAAACTGGAAACCAGACATTACTCTCGTGCAAATTCGATACGTTAAGTTAACGAATCGAAGCCGGACTGACGTTCGAGTTAAAGCCAGCTCCCGACACTTGTCCATTAGTGCGTTCCTATACGTCGGAGACAAACCGCATTCCTGTTCATGTCCAAGTTAACACCTAATAGCCGATGCCGGTGCGGCCGCACGGAATGGACTTGCCGGACGGAACGGACTTCATTGCATTACGCACCTCTCCCGGCGAGCCTCCCGGTGAGATCCGGGATATGCTAGAAATGTAGCCGACATTAGCTAGGCTGAATGCTTTCGGAAAATCGGGATTCGTGATAGAATTTTGGGTGCATTATGCTGCGGAAAATCTGTTGGCAAACTTGTTCCTTTTTGATTTTTGTTGTCCAGCATTGGGACATGTTGTAGGTAACATTAAGCGCCCCTTTACCCTGTTTAGATATCATCATAGTTCTAACATTTATAAACATTCCCTACTTATTTTTCGGTACTTTTTCCTTTTCTTAAAATAAAACAACAAAAATTCCAGCAAAAAAATCTTTTAGCGCAACACACGAAAAGACAATTGTTAAAACAGCGCTGAAAGCAGCGAAAAAGCTTATCCTCAACTGATGACGTCGGCTAAAAACGCCCAGCACTATTACCGTAGGAGGTAAGTGTTGTTCTAACCTGAAACTAGGCTTTACTGCAATAACATGGCACGCTTTAGGGGAAAGGGAAATCGTTTAAGCCTCTACCCCAGTGTTGTGCCACCTGAGTCGCACGGGTATTAGTTACTCGGGGCGGTAATTTTCGGCGCTAACTATTACCCTGGCCATGACAGCATTGTTCGCTAATTTCGACCTTTTTACTCTGGACGGCGTATTGTGATTAGGTTTACGTGTGTTTGTAGATAATGAATGGAATATAAGTGGCTGCGGTTTCCTTTGAGGAAGATGTTGGAATAAAGAAAATACTCGTATATCTTAATTGTAATGGATTGGGGTTAAAGCAATTATCTGTTTCATGAAAAGATTTCCGGTTCTTTACAAAACCCTTTATTAAGGCGCAGTTAAAGGGGCACCGTAAAAACGACCTGTTTTTCGTCGCAGAGTTAGCCGTATTGCTACTTATTACAATTCCAAAAAAAATACAGTGTATAGTCAAATGTATAGGTAAAAGACTTATGCAAAAATATTTTCTAAAAGTAATCAAGAACCTCGAAAAAAAAAATCACAAAATCACAAAAAAATCACACGAAAAAACTTTTTCGTCTCGAAATGCTCAATATTTTGAGTGACAACTGTTATTTTTTTTTTACTATCAGAAAGGAAATTTAACCAACTAAAGACATATGTAAAAATATTTTAACATTACAGCGTATTTTTTTTTTAATAAATTAAATCTGCGAACTATCGTTCATTTTGGCAGTCACGAGCATCAAACGCATCGCCATTTTCAACCTTATTTGTTTAGGCGATGAGTTAAACGCGCGCTCAAGGTCGCGGGCAGCTAATGTCGCCTTAAAATGATTTTTTTTTATGCTGATCGTGTAAACAAAGAGAAAGCAGCGGTGGCCCAGTGGTGGCGGCCCCTACTTACGAGCACGAACGTCGTAGTTGCTAACAAAGGAAAGTGCAATCACTTTGTGTAATTGATTTCATCACCACTGATCTCAAAACGATAGAAGAGAACATCGTGAGAAAACCCGTATGTCTTGGACCAAAAATATGAAGACATGTGACATCTGCCGCCTGCGTGGTGACCATTCCATCTCATAGAGAGGAGGCACAAGCCTCACCAGTGCAGTGGGAACATTAGAGGTTGATTTTGGTTCGTTAAATATAAATTACTTTGATCTATTTACTAACATATAAAATCTACACAAACTATTTTTAATTTCAAAAAACACGTCATCAAAACAGAACACTCAACACACAAACTAATTAAGGTCAGGACATAAGTTTCAGCGGAATTCCGTGCTGCGGGACAAATGGGGGAAGGCGAGTAAAACCGCTTCGAAAAGAATGAAGGCATTAGGTAAAAACCTCTATTAGAGCAAGTGATAAACGGCCGGAGCCTCTCCTGTTTCATGGCGATTACTTATGGACCCTACAAATACCCTGGAGGGCCTAACTAAGGTAACAGCGTGCTCTCAGCCTCTCAGGTAAAGTGTTGACGCTTTTTATAGCTCCGACCGACTATTTATAGCCGCCTGACCTAATTACGTTAAGCGAAAATAAAGGTTCGAGCTCAAGATTGATTTTAAGTTTCTTAGCGCAAAAATACTTTACTGTTAATATTAGAAATGCGAAAGTAACTCTGTCTGTCGCGCTTTCACGCCAAAACTAATGAACCAAATTGATGTTTGGTTCACAGATAGTCTAGAGCCTGAGAAAGGACATAATATGCTAAAAAGGGTTGTAAGGGGGGGGTCCCATCGGGGCTGCGGGTTGTTCGAAAGAGATACCGTGGCCTCGACACGTGGTTTTTAGTCAGTAGAAGTCTGACACTCTCTACTGAGCGGGAGGAGTCATTTGAGGATTAAAAAGGGGGGAGATTACATCTGGTCGCAATAACCGGCATCCACGCGGGCGAAACCGCGGGCATCAGCAAGTATCTTATAAATTACCGCCTTCCGATATTCTTAGAGAGCTACGCCCGATACTAAAGTGCAAACTGATGTAGAAACCATTAGTTACTTCTAAACAATACCCAACTATCATTCTTCATTTCTTTGATACAGTTAAAGTTGCTAAAGACGTCGGTAAACACGGCTGACATAAGTGAGCAAACTTGAACATGATAGAAACGCGTAATCTTTGCGGTCCCCACTCCGAAACTGTCGTTAATAAAACTCCCCTGTGAACTTATCTTCCCCTGGGCGAGATAAAATATTTCTTGCCAAAAAAACAACGCCTCTTATGAGGGTGAATTTCTGCACAATCACGCGCAAAGCCTGGCGACGATCCTGTACAGCAGACTCTCAGATCTTGATGCAGGACTGATAAGAAGTTCTTTTATAGTTAAGATAGTTTTATCCTAGTGGTACCTATTCATGTAATTTGATGCTATTTCGGAAAGTATTTTGAAGTTGATAAGCCGATTAATAACTGTAATTATTTTAAGTGTTATGTGTTTGCCTTTCAGGTTGATAACCTCAGCAATTTCCTTAAGAGGTCTATTCATGAATAGGTTTACAAAAATACCAGCGATGTTCACTAAAGTAAACATTTGCCTTTGCACAACAAAGGTCCACTTTTATAAAGATCACTACAGGATGTAAAATCAAGCTTTTAAATCGTTAAATCACACTTAAACGTTCATTGACACTTACTAACAGTAAAACATAAAACAGAAGCATTGCCTCTAACCCAACCCTTCTTTCCGTACCCCGAGTTTAGTTTAACGGTACTTTTAATTGCCGCTATAAACCAATCTTACAAAGGGTTATATTGCCCTAATGTGTGTCAGTCTATTATCCGCCGAAATTATGCAGGACTCGTCTAAATGAATGTTATTATCGTGGATCGTCATAAGAATATTTAAGTGCCACAGATGTAGAGGAAGGATGATAACACAAACGGGTCTTATTGGTGTACCCATAAAGAAAATCTTAGAAATATTGATGTTTAAGAATAGCATAAATCTATACAGATATAATAGCTCAATAAGATAAAACACGTATATATAATAGATTTTAATTTTTTAATGATGTTTTGTCTACCATCACTAGTTCATCATTACTATTTAATTTCTCATTAGGTAAAAGGAAAATTACAAAGTTCACAATTAGGAAAGCCCTTAATTATAAACTCTAAAAGCTTCGAAAGCTCAATTACTATTCCTACACGTTCTTGAAACTACGATTTCTACCTTCATTTATATCCGTGGTAGGCACCAAATTTTATTAGAACGAACGGCCATAACCGTGTAACTTTCCCGTGCCCAGTCTTATCGTACCCATATTCAAGCTAAAATCGTCACTAATTAAGTGCTGCGTCAGTCGTCATTAAAGTGTTATCTCCGGCTCATATGGCTCATGAATCAATTAGGCCGTCGTAGGCAGGACCGCCGTTTTAACAAAGACATGTATATTGGGGAACCGGACAATGTATGTGTTGAGTAAATGGATAAAGACGGTAATTTGAAAACCAGCTCGAGAGGATGTACTTTGTAAAGAGTATTTATATTTTTTGTACAAGTCTCTGTAAAAGAAGTCCACCGGTCTCTAGGCAGGGTACAAATTACTGGATTAGTAATAATACTGGTAACTAAACCTACTAGTCATCATACGTGCAGTAATTTGTTGATAATTCCTCCAGCAATTATATCTAAATAACATCTCAAATCAATAATATTATATAAATTTACTGGCTTCCTTTCAGCGAGCGGCATGATTCCTTAAATTCATGTGAATAATATGTACCTATTTGAATACGATATGAATTTTTGCACGCAAAAGAACAAAACTCAGGTTTTAGAAAACATTGTACCCAAAACACACGCAGTCTGTGGTCAAGTGTTTCAAACGCGTCTGCTAACGTAAGCCCTAAAGAATTTGTATTTTTCGCTTTGTACAATAGCACTCCTCTACTCACATTCTGAGACTAACCACAAAGCCACAAAATAAAAAAATAAAAAAACTGAATTAAGAAGGATATTCCTTACCTAGAAGATTATTCCCGAAGACATGACAGTCATACAATGACAGTCATACAATGACATACTTGTAACAAACACGAGTGTACAAGAACATTAAGCAAACTGGCAAATTGTTAAATTATGAAACCTTTGTCAACAGAATGTAAGGTTTTATTTGGTAACACAGTGGAATTGTGTTTACGCTTACATCGCGAAAATAAACAGGAAAACGTAGTCACTGGAATTACCGTCGGTTAAGTTAATGTCTACGATTGAATTGTTTGTTCGTTCATTGACTAAGGAAATCGAAATTTAACTGATCGTGAACACAATCAGGGATGAAATATTGACACGGTTTGCTGCATTTCAGTTAAATTTGTTTCAGTGCAAGGTTTAAACTGTTTCCGTAATTTGTGGTCGTTATAATGAATTAATATGTTTCATAATTTTGAGCTTTTACGCAGTTTCCTTGTTACTGATAAGGTCGTTAATAATCGATTGTTTTTATCCTCCCTTTTAATAATATTTATTTATTAATTTTTCTCTTCTTTTATCTGGACACCACAGGAGAAACCTTTTATGCCGTGACATTGAAAACTTTTCACCCCCCAGTAAGAAATTATTTTTACACAATTATCATCTAGTTTCTGCATCATATGTTGTGTGTCGGATTGTATTTGTAAATACTACAATAAAAGCTGCCCTACAAACAAGTGAAACTTAATATAACTGTCAGCCATTGTGTGCCGAGCTTTCACAATCGCTTCCGACTCTGAAGCGGGAAAGGGGTACAATTCACCACGAAAGTGTTTTTAGAAAACTTTAAGAAAGAAAATATCAAATTGTCCTTACTAATCATCTACCTATTAGTCTTTGCTTACCCTATCTTAGTTTTAGACAAAGCAGTCCTGAAACTTAAAGGAAGACATTCATATTTTGTAAAATTATTTAGAGGTGTTTCAGCCATTTTAATGAATAGTATTACTTATTCAAAGTTTAGGTTACAAAACAAAGCATCTAGTAACTTTTGTCTAGGCTTAAAACAGGACAATTAAAGTTTGTGTAACCGGCAGTACGTACTTCACGTTACAAAAGCTTGGAAAATATATTGCTTAATGCGTTGTTTGAGAGCGGTTATTTATTTTACAAACAATGGAAAATATATTTTGATGTAGACTGTACATGCGGGTTCGATGGCTCTAAACTGTTTAGGCACTTAGAATGGTCATGAATTGTATACAGCGTGGTGATTTATTTTATCTGTATGCTTCAAGGAGGTGAGTTTGAGGAAGAGAGCGGGCGAGCATATTGCCATCAACGAGGCACAAATCCAGACTCCCTGGTTATTGAGAACGTCTGATACTGATAAAAAACCCAATAACACTTTGCAACCTGGCAATCGAACCCAACACCTTATGCACAGCAGTCGCACTTACAACTACTAGACCAGCAAATCAGTCATATCATACAACTTTCACAAAGATCTCATGTTCGATTCTTGAAAAAACTGTCTATTGCGAAGCATGTTTGAAAAGCTATATTTTATATACAGGTAACTAAATCGCCATGCCATATATATAAATAGATTTTATCATTACGATTGTTATAGAGATTCATATAAAAATGTAGGTACCTGGACAATCCAAAATCACATTCCACTATTTTACAGAGTAGGTATAACGAATAACCCAAAACCATTTACGTACTTACTTCTATTTTTTTCATAATCCAATTCCTAGGATTTACTACTGAATACCTATATTTTATACCGCAGTAATATTTAGATTTTTTATATTTATGAATTTGTTGTTTTTTATTAGATACCTACCCGATCCCGTGTTGTTTTTTGTCGAACAGAGGACTGACCCAAAATTAATTTTTTTTTTTTTTTTTTTTTTTTTTTTTTTTTTTTTTTTTTTTTCTTCTCTATTTATCTGCCATCGGCTCGTCAGCCATAATCAGATGTGTTCTTCCCAAAATTAAATGAAGCAAATATAAATATTTTCGAATTTTTATATTAGGTATTACACGAACGTAATACGCGTGTATTTTTTCCGAATCATTTGTTAGATATTTATTCGTTCCTCGTTGGCCAAGTAGAAAGAAAAAAGTGAAATAATTAATGAAAGAAAAAAATGGTATGAAATAAGACCCCTTTGCCTTCTAAAATAAACTTTTGTAAGATAAGTTCACTATTTACAACTTAAGCACATGTTGTTTATAACATAATAGGTAACAAAACTGCTAAAAGCTGTGTGCCCATTTAATATTCCTATCGCCAAAAAAATAATTTTAATAATCTTTCAGTAACGGTTATTTTTGTTGTATAAGGAATTATAAATGTACGATATTAGGAATTTATGCGTTGTCTGTCTGAATGAATTTAAGGTTTTATTAAGTAACCAAACAAATTGCCATTTTAAAGTGGAATTCTGCACTTGTAGGATAAAACCAGAATAAAATTCCATTAGTCATCCTCTACGTAACTTCCGCGAGCCGACACTGGACTTGTCAAGTTCTATTCTACTCAAAATAGACGAAAACTTTCCAAGTGTTATTATAAGATTTGTAAACCGCCTGTCAGCTAGATTATTTGAGAATATCCATACTAATGGATAAAAAAAACTCTGTTTGATTTTGCATACTTCACTACTCGTATGAACGGGCAGTCAGTTGACTGTTCATTTTTGTTTATTTAAACACTAAACCCGTTTGTTCACTAAACCCGTAAAATTTTATCCTTTCATTTCATCCTTAGATTATTCTGTAGCTTTCCGAAAGATTTTTAGAACCGAAATACATCATCCTTTTTTTTTTTTTTTTTTTTTTTTTTTTTTTTGGTGGGTGGAAAATCATCGAATGACCCCCCCCGCTCTTGGGCAGAGCGAAGGGGAGTGTCAGACTTCTACTGACTAAAAACCGAACCCATGTTCCTTCTTTGCCCTTGCGCCGAGGCCACGTAATCTAGTACAAATACCGCGGCCCCGACGGGCGTCGGCCCCTCCTTGCTGACATCTCTTTGAGGCGCGCGTGGAACACGAACGCGCTGCCGACACGGTCTGTTGCCGTCATGACGACGGCCGGACGGCGAGCTAGCCCATTACTCACCGTCCACAGGCCCGCGTCTACGGTGGCCGGAAGCCATCACGTGGCCCCCGACGCCCGGAGCGCCTTCCGCGCCTTCCGCGGCGGCTGGGACGTTGAGAGGATCGCTCCCTCTCTCGTTCCGCCACCTCCTTCGCTAGCATCACTGCTTCGCAGAAGGAGGCGACGGCGTCCCATTCCTCCTCGCCCCGGACCATGGCTTGCACCAGGGCCGGACGCGAGAGGTCACCGCCGCCGATCGCCGCTACGAGAACACGGCGGGGCTCCGCCCAGGCAGGGCACACCTCCACAGTGTGCTCCACCGTGTCCTCCGGTCGATCCTCGCAGTGGAAGCATCCGGGCGTTTCCTCCCGCCTGATTCGGTGCAGGTACCTCCCGAAACATCCGTGTCCGGTGAGGACCTGCGTCAGACGGAAGGTGAGGGCGCCGTGGCTCCTCTCTAGCCACTCCTCAAAGAGGGGACTTACCGCCGCTATCGTGGCGTGCCCTGCACGGGGTTGCGACAGTCGCTGTCTCCATGCCGCCATGAGATCGCACCGGAGGTCTGTCCGCCGCGCAGCAATGTGCCGCGGCAAGCCCGCCACACTATTCCCAAACCACTGTAACTCCTGTTAGCCAGAATCAACAGTGGCGACCACAAGAAAAGCGCCGAGACAATGAAGCTCGACGAAGTCCCAGAGAAATGATTTAACTGTCTTGGATCCCGCAACGAAATTAATCAGAAAAGAATAGCGGAGGAGTAGGAAAAAACATAGTTTCCACTTCCCTCCATATCAGCAGGAGACAGAACAGAACAAGGCCAATAGGCACACAGGGACGTATACAACTGAGATAAGCCCAGTTGCCTAGCACCACGGATATTATTGTCATTAATATTACTGGGTCCTAAGTTGTGAGCTGTTATATTTGATTCCAATAATAGGTATGACAAAATTGCTTGAACGCACGGAAATTTGTTCTAGTTTCTACAAGGTCCGTATAGTAAATAACTCCGGATGTAACCTGTACACTATTTAACATAATATTACGTTCATTCTGCCAAAGACTACACTCCCATAAAATGTGATGTGCAGTTTGTTCAAATTCGCAGTCAGATGTAGAACATTGACAAAAAGGCGACTCAACAAGCTTGAAGGAAAATAATTTACTCTTAAAGTTACCATGACCTGTGAGAAATTGGGCGACACAGTGATCCACCTCCAGCCATGTCCTGGCCAGCCGCTCACGAACGGATGGAAAGAACTGGTGAAGATGTCGGCCCTTGATGGAATTATCCCACCTACATTGCCATTCAGACAGAAGTTCCTCCCAGACGTCAGTCTGTGGTTTAAGTAATCTAGCTATTTTAGCACGGTCACGTTGCGTTAAAAAGTCTGTGTCCGCGGTCTCTCGTGCGCAGTAGTACATTGAAGCACGGCGCTGTACTTCAAGATCGACTGGAAGTACCCCTGCCAGTACCGGTAAGGCTTCAGTACTAACCGTCCTATACGCTTTACACAAGAAAATCAAAGCCAACCGCTGGCTTTGAAGTAATTTACGTCGTACCGCTCCAATGGTGGCCCTATCGGCCCAAACTGGTGCCCCGTAGCACATACACCCCAAGTAAGTAGCCCCATAGATCGTCTTTAGAGTTAAAAATGATAAACCCCATGTAGATTTGGATATTCTCGTTAAAGCATAAAAGTTCTTTTTAGCTTTTTCACCGACTGTTTTTATGTGTTCAATGAATGAAAAATTGCTCTCTAAGACAAACCCAAGGTAGCATACAGACTCCTTCTTTTTCACGGGGACGTTATTAAATTTAATACTAGGCCATGATTTAAGATTACCTTTTAAAAGAAGTTGATAAGTTTTATGTGGTGCAAAGGTCAGACGGTTACGATCACCCCACTGGGATATTAATTTTAGGCAAGTGTCAGCCAAATTTTCGAGTCCAGCCCGAGTACTTGACTGAATGAGCAGCAGGCCGTCGTCCGCGTAACCGGTTAATGAACAGCCGCATGGAAGTGGAATCGCGAGGAAGTCATCGAAGCCTACGTTCCATACATACGGACCCATAGATAGATAGATAGATAGATAGATGCATCGGGCTAGTGTCCGCAACTCCACGCCCGGAGCGTGGGTTTTGCGTGCGGGTGGGAATCTTATTCGATCCACCGAAGCTCCCCGAGAAAAGCCAGCAACCCCTTGATGTTACCGGCAATCTCGCGGAGAGTACCTGGGTTACCGAAGTACTTGGCCCTGTATGGGGCAACCCCTGGACAGTGCAGGAGCACGTGGGCTGCTGTTTCTTCTTCCTCCATGCAGGCTCGACACAGAGGACTATCCGTGACACCTATAACAAAGAGGTGCTTATTAAATGTACCGTGTCCAGTGATGGCGGCCGTCACTGTGCGTAGCTGCAGCTTAGTCAGCCGGAGCGCTTGTTTGGTGAGGCGGGCGTCGATGGCGGGAAGCGCCTCCTTGGCCTGCCTGCACTCGCCGTGGTCTAGCCATAGCTTGGCGTGAAGTTCTCTGGTACGTTTCCTTACCAGCGTACGAAGATAACCGAAAGGGAGCGGCACGATGGGTTCTGGTCCCACCGCCGCCATGCTTGAGCCTCTTCGAGCGAGCTCGTCCGCTGCATCGTTGCCTCGGGAGTCGCTATGTCCTTTAATCCATTGAATGGTTATATTGTTGAGGTTACCTACCTGGTTCAGGCGTTGGTGGCACTCGTATATTAGCCCGGAATTGACCGTGTGGCTCCTTAATGCCAGCAGCACCGCCATGCTGTCAGAGAGTATACGGATGGATTGATCCTTTACCTCCCGTGCCAAGATGGCTGATGCCGCCAGGGAGATGCCCATGCATTCTGCCTGAAAGACAGTGTTGTGGGCACCTAAAGGTACGGCTATGTGGATATTGAGATCCTCCGAGAAGACTCCGGCTCCAGTGCCAGTACCTGTTTTGGATCCATCCGTGAAGATCCGCAATTCTGCGGGGCTAAGTCCCTCGCAGCGGTGGTCCTCATGGAGTTGGATTTTGTACTTCTTGTCGAATACGTACTGTTTGGGTACTCGATCATTAACAGCTTTCACCAGGGGAAATTCGCTCTAGTGCCGCAGTATGCTGCGTGTACTTCTTACCCCAGAGTTGTAGCGTATTAAGGCGCACCGCCGTCATCGTTGCTTCTTGCTGAATGAACAGGTGGAGCGGCGGAAGCCCCAGTATGGCTTCGAGGGCTGCAGTCGGAGTTGTCCTCATGCAGCCTGTGATCGCCATGCAGGCGAGCCTTTGCATACGTTGCAGCTTGTTTATGGCTGTTATTAATTTGGTACGGGGCCACCAGACCACTGCCCCGTAGGTGATCATGGGTCGGATTACCGCACAGTAAAGCCACAGTATAATTTTGGGGGATAGGCCCCACTTCTTACCTATCATCCTCCTGCATTGCCAAAAGGTGATGCAGGCCCTGTTAAGCTTGTTGTCAAGATGACTGCTCCAATTTAACTTACTGTCCAGGATAACTCCCAGGTATTTGACCTCGTTGGTTACCTGGAGCTCTGTATCGAATAGCTTAGGTAGGCGATGAGGGCCTAGCGTACGTTTTTGGGTAAACATGACTAGCTCAGTTTTCGTGGGGTTCACTGAGAGATCGAACTCAGCACACCACTGTTCAACTATGCGAAGCGCCTGCTGAGCGAGATTGCATATAGTCCCTGTCACCTTCCCCGAGATGAGGATGGCGAGATCGTCTGCGTACCCAATAGTATAAAAGTGATTAGCATTGAGCTTCGTGATAAGGTCGTTGATCACCAGATTCCAGAGGAGGGGCGATAGCACTCCTCCCTGGGGACAGCCCTTGGCTATCACTGCCATCTGCTGCTCCACTCCAAGGCGGACTACTCTTTTGCTAAGCATATTAGTAATCCAGTCTGTCAGTACCTGTTCCACACCATGACGGGAGAGGGCGGCGCTGATGCTGGAGAAGTTTGTTTTATCGAAGGCTCCTTCGATATCTATGAAAGTACCCAGGCAGGTGCCTTTCTGATGTATCGCTTCTTCTATCCGGCTAACTACCAGATGAAGAGCGGATTCAGTGGACTTACCCGCGCTGTATGCATGTTGGTTTGCGTGAAGAGGTGTTGCTTTTAAGACGCCATCCCTCAGCTCTCTCTCGCATATCTTCTCCATAGTTTTCAGGAGAAAGGAGGTCAGGCTGATCGGCCGGTGGGATTTGGCGTTGGTATAGTCACTCTTACCTGGCTTAGGGATAAAGATGACTTTCACTTCCCTCCATCCTTTCGGAACATAACGAAAGGCCAGACACGCCCGCATAATAGGCACCAGTTTTTCCGCGACGGAGAGCCCGCCCCACTGCAGTAGTGCAGGAAACACCCCGTCCGGACCAGACGCCTTGAAAGGATGGAAGCACCCGATCGCCCACTGGACTTTCTCCAGCGTGATCATCATGTGAGCGTATTTCCAGTCGTTATCTGTTGGAGTTTGATTTACCTCAGTCCAGTCAATTGTGGGTGTGAAAACGCAACCCGGGAAGTGAGCTTCAATAAGGACGCGCATCGCCTCTTCTGGAGTAGTGGTAAGCGTGTTGTCAGGTTTACGGAGCACTACCGGTCCGGCAGAATTCTGCTGTGCCAGTATTTTCCTTACCCTGTTTGCTTGTTGGCAGGATTCTATTTTCCCGCAGAATTTCCTCCAGCCACCAGAGCTTCTGCGTCGGATGCATTTGTTGTAGCTGGATTTGGCCGCCCTATAGACGTCCCAATCCTCGTCAGCACTGGTGTTCATGGCTCTGTTAAAGGCTGCCCTTACCTTCCTGCGCTTACGTTCCAAATCCGGTCCCCACCATGGTTGCTTGCCTGGGGTTGTGGGCGGAGTGGTTTCTGGGCAGGTTGCATGGTAGCTATCTCTAACAGTGATTTCGTCAGGTAACTTACTTGCTCTTCGATCTGGCCCGTGTTGTCAGGGGTCTTCCAGTGCTTTGTTGGTGTAAGCTTGGTTACCAGGATGCGAGTGTAGGCTGCTCGATCAGTATTGCGTGGGTTGCGGCGTGGCAGTCTAGGTGTCACACATACCGGGATGTCGAAGCGGATCCACCTGTGATCCGAGCAGGAGGCCTCTTTCGAGACCTGCCAGCCGGATGCGATAGCCGCGACGCCCTCCGATGCCAAAGTCAGATCTATGATCGTTTGACTGCGTCTGGTGACGAATGTTGGTTCGGAACCTGTATTTAGTAGGGTTAGGTTTGTCGTAAACAAATAGTCAACTAAGGCCTTACCTCTTGCGTTCTGCGTGTTCATGCCCCACAGAGGGTGATGAGCGTTTGCGTCGGCCCCTATGACCACCTCCAGCCGTGTGCACTCACAGTGCCTTACGAGGCGGGCGAGGTCATGCGGGGGCGGCTCCTCAGCCTCAGGCATGTATGCCGAGACGAAAGCCACCTCTACTTCCGTGTCACCGCGCCGTAATAGCAGCCTAGCTGCAGAGATATCCCTGCAACAGAATTCCGTAAGTGGCTGTGCTTTTATGTTATGCGTTATGTAGATACACGATCTCGGATTATCATGTTCTGAGCTAAATAGGAGCTTACCCCCAAGATTGGAGAGTCCTTGAATTCTTCCCGCCCTGATCCACGGCTCCTGGATCAGGACTATGGCCGTGTGTTGAACCTCCAGCCACTTCCGTAGCTGAGCCGTTGCGGTCTGACTGTGGTGGAGGTTTGCCTGCAGGACTTTACAGGTTAGCGAAGGGGATGCCATTGCTGGTCGATCCGTCCTCGTCACCCTCGAGCCGCAGCCCAGCAAACAGAAAGCCGGGGTCGAAGCCGCCCTCCTCCAGGTCAGAAGCCGATGACAATATATCGTCATCGAGCTCCCCTCCCGACGTAAGGACGGTTTCCACACCGACGACTGCTGGGGCCTCTGGCTCTGCTCCCGCAGGCACGTCCGTAGGCCGTTCCGTGGAACTCGTGGAGGGAGTTGACTCCTCCACCCGTGATACCCCCGATGTGGTAGCTTCTGCCGGGAATTCCTGAGGGACATTGACGAACTTGCCACTCGGTGTCTGGAACATCACATAGACCCTCCCGGCACAGAATGACAGTCGTCGTTCGGCTTCCATCAGGATCGGAATATGGTCCTCAGGGATCCCGACTACCACGAAGCAAGCGTTTTCCTGCCTCTTGGCTTGCAGCAGTGCCCAGCTCTTAATATCTATCCATCGATTCTGATGGGATAGAAGTCGCCCGATGTTGAGTGGGTCCGTGAATACCCCCCGGTCGTCAGGGATCAGTATGCCGCAACGTACGCGGCGCTTGATGTCTGCCTGCCTCTTGATCACAAGCGACGTGCCAGCAAGGGGAGGCATCTCAGCTATGAGCTTCTTCAGCCAGCTTAAGGTGACTTCACTGTCGCACCACAGCTTGAGCACCCCATCCACGAACGCCGGCCTCGCGTTGAAGACCGGTACTGGCAGGTCCAGAGCGTCAGGGGAGCAGGCCTCGTCGAGCATCTTCCTCTGAAGAGCCTCGAGGATCTCGCCCGCCACCTCCTTGCTGATCTGCCCCATCCGGTCGCACGTGACTGCGACGTCGAGGTCCGATCCTGCAGCTTGGGCGTAGCTACGGTTAGCGACCCGCTTGGACTTATCAAGCCGCGGCCGCTTACGCTCCCCACGAGGCGACGAGGTCTCGTTGAGAGCCCGCTTAGCCGCAGCCTGATCATTCCCAGCAGGTCGCTGCGTAACCGCCGTGGCTGGTCCTTCTGCCGAGCCTTGTACCTCTAACGTGCCGGCCGGTGGTCGACTGGGGCCTGGGCGGCTGTTGTCGACTCCGGCCTGCGACCGCTTGCCTGCGGAGAAGAAGTTGACAATGCCACTGGTCGGTTGCCCCTGACCAGCAGCATTAGCCAGCATTAGTTGCCGGGAGTTACCCTTACCTTGTGCCGCTAGCCGCTGCTTCTTGTTCGGCCGGTTCCTTCTTATGGCACCACTTGTCCCGGGGACCGGAGCAGCTTGAACTGCAGGGTCCGCACGTTGACGTCGTGATGCCAGAGCGTTACCCCCCTTCCTACCGTTGTTCCTGCCCTTCTGCACCTGCCAGTTTTGCACAAGCACGTCGTTGGAGATGCAGAGCTCCGCCGACTGACCAGTGACGGCCATCGGGGGAGGGGCTACTAAAGGAGCTAAGGGTGGGGGAGGATTTGGAAGCAAAGCCCGCCCACCGGCGTTAACCGTTGCGGGGGACTGTGCAGGAGGATCGGTACTGGTCCCAGGCAGCGCCGATGTTCTTCCCTTGTTGTGGGACTTGTTGGTCTTGGCAGCGGTATTCGCCACTGCCGGACCGGTGCCCGCACTGGAGCTCGCTGTGTTGGCAGCAGAGCCCCCGGGGGCCGAAGAGGTGCTTGGAGCACCCCTCTTCGGAGTTTTGGCTTTCGCCTTCGCTCCGGTGTGTGCTTGTATAGTGTTGTGTTGAGTTTTTGTGTTTGTGGTTGTTGTATGTGTGTGAGTGGATGATGTTTCTGTGTGTGGTTTTGTTGCGTGTGTGTTGAGTGTGTGTGTGTTAGTGGTGTCAGGTTTTTTATTTTCCATAGTGTTACCTTAATTACAGTTCATCTCTTTGGCTTCCCACCCTCCTTGGAGCCCGCACCAGGGAACGTCTCGCTACAAACTAGCTCGAACGTTAGGACTACCATCGAGATATAGGAGTGTGAGGCTGGTTCACAGTGCGACATCGGGTGCTTGATCGGGTTGGCATAGGGGACTGACTAATCCCTTCTGAACTGATCAACCCTCACTCACACCGTCAGCATGACCTTCACCACCGCTTTGGCCATCCTAAGACAGCCTCCGCGGACCTCCCACTCCTCGCCGTGACCCTCTGACGGGACACTATGGCCATTTCCCTACCCCTGGCTATTGGGTAGGGCCACCGTTTCGCTTGAAATCCAGACCAAAGAGGGCGTGTTGCCTTGCGGACACATTACCACCAGCGCCGCTCGGCTCAACCCCCCAGGACTCCTTCATCCCCGCTTACGGCGCTCAACTGCGCAGGTCCTAGCGCAGGTGACTGGTTGTACCTACTCGATACCAGCTGAATTTGAGTGGCACCGAGCCCACCACCATCCAGTCACAGATGGTCGCAGTACGGTAGAAAGCGCCTGGTGGTTTTTGTTACGTCTATTTCGTAGGGAATTAGACCAAAAACGGGGTGGCAACCACGTGAAGGTGAACACACCAGGCTTGCCTTGAGGATCTACACGACTGTAGCGCTCTCCCTCAAGACCCCGCCACCTTACCGCCTCTGAGGGAGGCAGCAAGGTAGGCTTGCACCTAAGCTAACATGCAGAGCAGAGGTATGCAAAGCGTGTCGTTGTAAATTCGCAAAAGCATAGATCCAAGCCCTCCCCATACGGACCCATAACCGAACCCTGAGGGCATCCCATGGTAAGGGACTTTGACATAGAATGATGTCCGAGTTTGAGTTTCGCGGAACCATTTAAGAAGTACGAGCAAACAAGATTGTATATGTTTTTAGGGCAACCACGAATTTTTAGTTTAAGGAGTAGCATCGGCCACCATGCGTTATCAAAAGCCCCAGAAATATCTAGAAAGATCCCAACTACGTACTTATGTTCGGATGTATTGACAATTTTTCTGACAGAAAGTGCCGCGTCTACGGTAGATTTTCCCACGGTAAAACCGAATTGGTTGTTGTGAAATTTCGATCCGTCTGGTAGTAAACGTGGAACGATAAGACGCTCCAGGAGTTTCCCCAAAGATGGTAGCAGTGTTATAGGGCGGTAAGACTTAGGAGCCGCGTCGCCATATACGAGGAAAAACGCCTTCTGCGATACAACGGTTGTAAACACTTAAAATCGCGTCGGCCGCTGTTTTACATGCTTCTATTATCATCCGATTAGATATTTTATCTTCACCTGACGATTTGTTGAGTGGGAGTTTCCTGACAACTTTAATGAATTCGTCAATGGATGGAAGGTCTGACGCTGGTGATTCAGGTGGCACAGCCGCCCACGCCCTGATCTGCTTGTGGTAGTCATTATCATTATCAGGCAAATCATCAGGTATCAACGTATTTAATAGAACTTCGGTTGTCTCCTCAATACCGGTGGTGTGTTTATTGTTTACTTTGATGTTTTCGACGAACGCAAGATCGACTGATCGATTTGCTTTGAACTCGTGATACAAAGGAGACCACGGACCTTCTTTATCTAATTTTTCTACTATTTTCCGCAGTAAATTACCTTTAGATTTTTCTACTGATGCTCTGTAGCGGGACTTGGCAACTCTAAACGCATTTAAAGCAGAGGTTAGGAGGTCTCCGGTGACCTTTCGCTTTTTAAGCTTATTTAAATGTCTACGCGCTCGGCGATAACTTTTACGTTGTTCAATTAGGTAGTCACACCACCAATCACATCTGCGGATATTGGTCATAGATCCGCGACCAATGGCGATGTCAGCACAGTAAGTGAAGGCGTCTGACATAATTTCAGCACTTTCTTCAGCTGATAGCCCGTCTCGAGTGAAGTCTTTGGTGTTAGACGCAAAAAGCAAGCTAAAGAATTCCCAATTCGCGCCTTTACTTTTATACCTAAAGTTACCAATGATATGTGAATGTGACGGACCTTGAGTAAACATCGGAACAAATTCGTACACGATAAGCCGATGATCGCTACATGACGCATCAGGTAGGACACGCCACCTATCCAAGCGAACGTCTGCACTAGAAAGTGTGACGTCAATACAAGATTCGCCCATTTGGCTGCAAAAAGTAGGTGGTGCATCTGGGGTATTATGAATCGATAGGTTCATTTCAGCAATGAAATCTTCGACAGCGGAACGTCGGTCGGAATCCGTAGACCGAACCTTGCCATACCACAGAGACGAGGACGCGTTAACATCCGCGCCAACGATAATTTTACAGCCAGCGAGTGACCGCAAGACATGACGGAGGTTATGTATGTGAGGACCAACAGGGTCTGAATATTGAAAGTAACAGCTCACAACGTAAACTTTATAGGAAGCCGAGGAGACTTCCGCAACGGCACAGTGCGGCGTCATGAGGTTACGCAAAGACGTTACTGTAAACTTAGAAGAACGCGCTACGTAAATTCCGGCTCGTGACTTTGAATCCAGCTGAACTACTTTATGACGTAAGCGCGCGTTTTGATATTGCTCTTGAACAAGTACTATGTCCAAGCTGTAATCGATAATTAATTTGTCTAGTTCAGAAGTCGCTACCCTATCGTTGTGGAGATTTAATTGTCCTATATTTAAACTATCCATTATTTTAGTAGTTTGTGTTGAGGATTAACTGTTCGAGCTTAAGTTTGTAGGTAGTACACTCTGGTGACCCGCAACGATGGTCAAATGGTTTTTTAAAACGCTTACACGCCACGCAAGTAGGTATAAAATTTAAATTGTCCTTATGCGGGCAGTCGTTTGTTTCATGTGCTTCGGAGCAATTAGCACAGGTAGGTGACTTGTTAACGCAGTATTTTTTAACGTGACCGAACTGTTGACAGTGCAGACAGCGGACTACATCAACGTCGTCATTGAACCGGCAAGTCGCCCAATCAATAAATAATTTTTCCTTAGTGGACACTAAATGTTTACGCACGTTGGACTCGATTTCAATGCCTATCCACTTGCGACCGCTATCTAAGGAACGCCGACGATAGATTTTAGTTGATTTAATAAAATCGTCCTCTTGTATTGGCAGTTCATTTTGAATGTTTTGACGGTACAATGCGTGCAAAAAAGCATTGTCTTCCATTGAGGATGGCACGTCCTTAACTAATATACGTGGCTTTCGGCCTTTCGGTTTTTCAAGTCGCAGGCCGGCGGACCTAATAGCGTCGACCGATTGCAATTTTTTAATTTGGCTGTCATTAGCGACACGTAATACGACACCAGATTTTGCAGTTTTTCTAACACCTACAATTTGAAACCCGTCGTCACTGGGATTAATCGCCTTCATGAGTGCTTGTTTAGTAGCAGAGGACGATGAGTAATCAGCTAATCGCTCTGAATGTGCCGCGGCAGCAGACTGACCCCCCGGTGTAGCGCCTCCGCGCGCCACTCATGTAGGCGCGCGAGGACTATCGCCTCCAGATCCCACGGCGGCAATCCGGCAAGGAGATTCGCCGCCTCGCGGGAGATCGTGCGGTACCCGCGGACTAGCCTTACGGCCATGACCTTTTGGGGCGCGTTCAGGTAGTGGACGGCCCGCTTCTTCACGGCACGCGCCCACACCGGGGCCCCGTAAAGGGCCATGGACCGCACGATCCCCGCATAGAGCCTACGGCAGGAGGCGTTTGGCCCCCCCAGATTGGGCAGGAGCCACCTAAAGGCAGCCGCGGCCCGCTCCAGTCTGGGAACCAAACGTCGGAAGTGCTCCACGAAGTTCCACCGGCTGTCGAGGACGAGTCCGAGGTACTTTAAAGTACACTCGACACCGATGGAAACCCCTCCCACCGATAGCTGGGATCCCGACGGTGGCACATTCCCACGCCCATGGAAGCACATGGCCTCGGACTTGTGAAGTGCCACCTCGAGACCCAGCTGCCGGATCCTCTCCACGACTGTTTCAACCCCGCGTGTCATATTCGCGGCCGCCGCCTCGTGCGATTCCCCCCGTGCCAGCACCAACGTATCGTCCGCGTAGCAGACGACGCTGACGCCGTCAGGGAGGTCGGCACGCAGCACCCAGTCGTAACCGATGTTCCACAGGGGCGGCCCCAGAACCGAACCCTGTGGAACACCGCACGACATCTCTCGCCGGTTCCATTCTCCGTTTTGACCAGGGTAGATTACCGTCCTGTCGGACAGGTAGTCCCCGACTACACGACGAAGGTAGGCTGGCACCCGGTGATACCGGAGTGCCTCCCTGATGCAGCTCCAGGGCATGGTGTTGAAGGCGTTGGCGATGTCGAGAGACACCGCCAAGACCACACCGCCCCGAGAGACCGCATCCCCCGTCGTGAGGGCTCTCACGCGCATGATGGCGTCCACCGTCGAGCGCCTCTTGCGGAAGCCGAACTGCTGATCCGCAAGATCCGGACCCATTCCCTCAAGGTGCTCGGCGAGGCGGTTTGCAATTACTCTTTCAAAGAGCTTGCCCACCTCGTCGAGCAGCACAATGGGCCGGTATGCAGACGGCGAGTCCGCAGGGCGCCCCGGCTTCTGGATGAGGACCAGCTTCCCCGTCTTCCAACGACGCGGGAACTGGCCTCTTTCCATGCACGCGCTAAAGAGCCTCTCCAGTCGGGGCCCAAGAGCCTCTGGGTCTAAGGCCAGGGCCCAGGCTTTGCCAGGCAAGCCATCGGGCCCTGGGGCGGTATTTTTGGCTTTAAGCCTCCGTACCGCCACTCTCAGGTCTACCCCAGTCACCTCCGGAATGTCGTCATCGGTTCCTGAACCGTCCGCTTCCGGCACCGCTGGTGGCGGAGCCATTGGCGGGGGACGATGCTCCCCTCGCGAAGGGAACAAAGCGCTCACTACGTCCTCCACGAGCTCGGGCCGGAGACTCTGCGTCAGCGGGGGGCCCCGGGTGCGGAGTTGATTCCGCACCATCTTATAAGGGCGCCCCCATGGATCTCTGTTGAGAGTCTCCAGCATCTCCTCGCGGGCCTGATCCTTGGCCCGCAGACGAGCCTCGGAGAGGACTTTCTTCGCCGCTCTGTACCCTTCATAAAGCTCCGCCTCGATGGCTTCCGCATTCGGAGGACGAATGCGGCGCCTGCGATGCCTGGCGTACTGGCGCCGCGCCGCAACACACTGCTGCCGCAGGTGCGACAGCTCTTGCGACCACCAGTACACGTGACGCCGGGCGCTTCCTGGCCGGACTCGGGGCATTGCCGTGTCGCAAACCTCGGTCATGGCCTCCTGGAACCAACCTGCCTCGGTGTTAACGTCGGCGGGCCTGACCGGTGATGACACCCAGGCCTGCACGATCGCAGCTTCCAGGAGGAGCTCCCGGTCCAGCTTCTTCAGCGCCCAGCGCGGACCACTTGGGGTCTGTGGGACCAGCGCGCTCGAGGACTGGGGAGAGACCTCAAACCGGATATACCGGTGGTCGGAGTAGGTCTCCTCCCCCTCCATAACGCGCCAGTCGACGACGCGTTGTGACAGAGCGGGGCTGGCGAACGAAATGTCCACCACCGACTCGCCCCGCATCCGCACACACGTGGCCACAGAACCCCGGTTCAGGATGTCCAGGCCTGTTTCCAGAGCCCAGCACTCGACCATCCCACCCCGCACATCCGTGTAACGGGAACCCCAGGCCAAGCTCTTGGCGTTGAAGTCCCCGAGTACAAGTACGGGAAGGGAATAGCCTCCGATGACGACACTTAACTCCCCTAGGGAGTTTTGGAACTCGGCGAGAGTTCGGCTCGGAGAGAAGTAGACTCCCACTACTACGATCTCCCCGAACCGTGCTGCTACGCACCCCTGACCCTTCCTGACCATCTCAAGAGCCGGGGTGCCAGAGACCACGGCGATGTTGATCGACCACTGCGCCATGCTCTGGAGCAACAGATCCTGAGCGCAGGCGCAGTGGTTGATATTCGCCTGGAGGAGGCTTAATGGGGCCATTAATGACACTCCATTTCAGCCCCCTCCGGGACCTCCCGTGGCCTCACCGCAGTGGGAGTTGCGGTGGTGGCAAATACATCATCCTTGGATTGGTTTACTAATTAATACATTTTTCTATTTGATTCATTTTTTGTACCGATGTTACACTTGCGACTAAAAAACGTGAAGCATCTCCTAGGGGTTTTACTTTTTCGCACTTGGATTTTGGTACACTGCTTGACCATAATCACATTCTGCGGGTTAGGGCTCTATGATACTTGTATTCTGGGTAGCACGACGAAGCTATACAAAACCAGTTTATGTGGATCTCCCATTGTACGGGAATTCTATACAAAGCGCGGCAATGTTATACTGGAAGTATATACCTTGCTTAACGTATTACCGCGTGAGGTCCTATGGGATAACTTCCAGTCTCGACAGGAGCGAAGACGCTGGCAAAAGTAGTTGCGAATATAATGTCAATGTCACGTCATGTGAGACCTTTATTTGGCGAGTGCAAACACGTGTAAGAAGTTATAAGGATTCTTTCTTAAATAATATCTGTACTGAAATAACGTGATACATAAGTTGATTTGTTGGTACATTTCTTTTTCAGATATTGTTTGGTAAAATGTGTACTACAAATGTTTAGGAGATAGTACAGTAATTTATTTTTCTGACTACCGATCTGACTAAGTTGTGAAGGGCAGATAGGCAGATGCGCCATTTCAAATACTGATGTTTAACTGCATCCGATAAGTATGAACACAGTCGGAAAAAGGCTAGGCAGATGACGATGAGTTCAGTCTATATTTCTGCATGAACCTTTTGACAAAATGAGATTTGATCAGCATTGGAAAATTGTAACGTATTTTAAATTCATGTTTTTTTTTTAATTTATCTAATTAATTATTTATAAGTCTAAACCTCTAAGTACCTACTCCGTTTCAAAGTACATAATCAGTCACACTTACCTACCTACGTAAAAAAATACCTCTCGTAATTCTCAAATTAAAGTATCCACATTAGCACTATCTAGTCATTACATATGCCATCTATTATGTAGTAAAAGTAGACTCGTTAAGTGCTCGTCACCTGCGTCGCCGGCGACTTAAGCGGGTCGTAAGAGCCCTTATAAGGGGCGAAGCGTTGACAGCCCGACTCAATATAATGCCTACACCTGCGCCTATTACATGTCGCGATGGAAATCACGTTTTAGCGATGGGAAGAGTGATAAGGGATAACTTATAACGTGACGGTTTAAGGGTTATTAGTAGTTGAAGATGTGTTATGAAAAACAACTTGTTTTTTTTTGTGTATGCTGAAAAGGATTTACGTAAGGGTCTGTAGGCGTGTTTGTGAAGGAAAAAGTATTATGACTTCACTCTTTATTGTATTGTTAGTGATTGACCTGGTATCAGAGTTTAAATGCCACCCACGGGCCCCTGACTGAGCTTAGTATTTATTCCGTTTGGTATGGATTCTTCACAATAAAAGATGGCAGTTTAAATATTGATAAATTGAGAAAATCAAGATAAAAACGATGTGGAAAGTGGAGTTACTTCAGAAATAATAAACTATAACAGCACCTAGTCTGTTTTCGCTACACTATAATCAGAAAAAAAAACTTCCAGTCGACTCAATTCTGTTCTAAGCAACGCAAGATAGTGAAAGCATTATTATGTCGAGTTTGATTTTATATCTACCAGAGCATACAAAAATAATAAGTGTTGAGTGTTGTACCTCTTTCCCGGTAACACTTAACAAGCTTACCGTTTTATATTATTATCTACCGACAGTCTTGGTGTAGCCGTGACGAGCGAGCGGTACTTGAGAGGTTTCGCGAAGAAAACAACCTTAATAAGAGGCTACATACGGCGACTACGATCGTAAACATTTAATCAAGAATATGATGCAGTACCCACACAATACAGGATAAGAATACACATCTCATGTATTCTTGATGACGTCGTAAAGACGGCTTAGGAATTATGATTGTTCGGCAGCAATAACTTTAAATGTATCACGTGTTTATGATGAGAACCTAGACTAATAGACTATTATGTCTGTTTGTACTAACACATAACGACATCTAAATGAAGGATCTAAATAAAGTCTCACTGTTGAATTTTTAAACGCTAGTCTCAGAGCTGAGAGTTGAAATTCCTGTAGTACAATAATGCCGTTGTGTCTCCTAGATTAACTGAAAACTGGCATTAGATTTTAGTAAGAAAACACCTGAAAAGCAAAGTCTGGGTCACATTTAATAAAATAATTCAAAGATGGCGTCGCGATTTAGAATCCCTAGAGATGTCTTCAAGTTTCAAAGTCAGTGTAGACTTTTTTAACACACTTTTCTAAAACAGCTACCCAGGAGACTTCAAATCAACACTTAGATAAGAAATCTCAGACGAGGTTTAGTAATATAGAGCTAGACTTATGGACACTAAAGTGATGACTTTGTCCCTAAGTCGCAAAATGTTGTCTCTAGGTGTATATATGTTACGGGTAATGCTAAAAGATGAAGTAAACATAGGTTTACCCGGATTCACTTAACATTATCGGACGTTGTTGAGTAAAGTTCGAAAAATATTCATGTTGCATTTAATAACCGAAGTACAGCTACCACTTCGTAGTTCTAGACAGATAGCGGTCTATAACTGGGTGTAACTGCCACCAAGGACGAGTGGTTTAGTTTGCCTTGTGACCCGGTGGTCCTGGGTTCGATTCCCACACGGGAAGCACTTTGTAAAAAGTTGTTGAAGAAGACTGGGTGTAGCCGTACTTCAGCTTAGTGAGGTTAGCTATGTGTACCCTTTTTATTGCTAGAGCACACTGACTATATAGCTGGTAAGGTAACGTATATATAACTGTGACCAAACGCGCGCTAGTCGAGCAAGCATAGCGAGTAATGTCGGGGCAGCGACCGGCGAGCCCTAAGTCCAAATAAAAAATAAGGCTAGACCTCCTAATTGTACTGATCATTTGGACTTTATCAAAAAAGCTCGGGTATTACGAAATTAACTCAGATAAACCTTTTTGTTTTGTTCCGGAAAATCCTCTTAGCGCCCCAGAGCGGTGAATATCTATGAGGAACTGTCAGACTACTTCAGCCTTAAAACCACTACGGTGTCCTATTCCCATACTTGCACCAGGTATCATGGGAACTAGTACGCCTTCCACGATAGCCGAGTTAAACCTAAGTTTACTTCTATTCACAGAATTCACATATTTACTACCAGGTGGTCCATATTTGCGAAAGCATTAATGCCGTGCCACATGTCTAACGCTTTACTGAATAACTGCTTATTAAGTACTCTGTGAATCTCTGTAAATACCACAAATAAACGCAATTAACCTACTTGTAAACCAAATAATACATCTAACATGCAACTATGGTAACCATCCAAATCACAAGGAGTGTTGAAAAATGTCGCTATCTTAGGTTTTTTTTTTAATGAGAAGCTTAATTGAGTAGCAAGGTAGGCAAAGTCTAATAGCTCAATAGTTAATATCAAATCCTATTCAAACGTCGTTGTAATTTCTTTTTAAGTTCTAAATTTTTAATTTTTTCAGACTTTTCTGCCTCTTACTTACGAAATTACACATTTTAACAGATTTAGAAGCAAA
Source organism: Diarsia mendica (assembly GCA_949316265.1). Classification (NCBI taxonomy): domain Eukaryota; kingdom Metazoa; phylum Arthropoda; class Insecta; order Lepidoptera; family Noctuidae; genus Diarsia; species Diarsia mendica. Next base: position 10,403,335 of record OX438906.1, read on the forward strand.
TATTTCATTAACCATGATTGACTTAACAATTTTTTTTAAAAGATTTTCAATATTTTTTTAGAGCTGTCTTTTTTCACCCTATACAGCATTATACACGTAGATATTTTTTTCAAACTTCATACAATATGGATGGTCACACCTTTTTTTAATTCGTAATGTTACATTACTTTTGAGATGTTATTAAAAGACACATCCTGCTCTCTAAATTTCAAATGTGTAGTGCCAACAGTGTCAGAGTAAAATTGGCATTCGAACGGGATAATGTGACACGGACGGACAAGACGAATCTATAGGGATTCTGTTTTCTATATACGCAACGTGATTTTAGTCACGGAGGGGTCTCTGTACCACATACATGGCCACCCATCCTTGAACCGGCTTCAGCAAGCGTTGCTGAAGCCGGTTCCGGTAACCTTGAATATCGACTCGTATAGCTATTACAATTTAGTCACAAATTCCCTCAGCAAAATTTATACGACAAAAGAAATATTGTACTTTTTGCGCAGCACAGTAATCGGGTAAAACGTTCACCGTCCGTAAAGAAGTCCAATAAATTGAAGAAATATCGAAAAATACAGCGACATCGCCGTCGATCCGCTAGTTAGGCACCCATAAAACCGAGACCGCTCCACTAGAATAAGTAAATATTTTTCAAAAGTAAAGCCTCTGGGAGTCAAGAGAAATAGTTTTATTGATGTCTTCGTGAACGGCGTCGCGAGGAATTTACTTTTCATTACGATAGAAGTTTGTTCGCAAACAGTTCAACACTCGTGGCCGACGGTGAACGCAAAAAATAGTCTGCTACTTATGTGAGTAGTCGTGTAGTGCTTCAGTTGATAAACATAAGTGACTGGAGCAGCTCGCGTGCGCTAACATGTTCAACATGAACGAATACATCGAACGAGTATAGCTTGTGTAGAAAATAAACTAACAATTTAACGTCTTATCTACCTATAGGAAGAATATATTTACTTTTATTAGCATTGAAGTACTTTCAAATAAAATATAGCAACAAACTGTATTATTAAAAAAAATATTTAGAAGATGACAATAAGTGCCATTTTGAAAAGTACCAAAGTATATTCTACAGTCACATTTTTACGAAATATCTTCTCGCAAATTGCCTTATGGCTAATGGCGACGCTATATCACGAGTCCTGAAGGCAAAATAAAATTATACAGGTTTTTATAGCGTTCGTAGGCGCAGTGTCCCCGGGGGTGTTAAACAGACGCTTTACTGCGGACCCCTAACGCCGACGCACGCACTAGGTCCTCAAAAAAATCTTTGTCCACTACACATAAATTGATTTGCGATGCGAACCTGCGATATTTCTGGAAGATAATAAACTTTAGATCTTGAGATAAACTACCTTGGGGACGCGTCGGACCCATATAAGTTTTGAATTACTGATTGATATTCTGAAATTGACACGGATTACGTGGATTTTGCCCGCAGTAACAGTGACTGGATCGATTTTGAAAAGAAAAGTAAAACGTAACTTTATTGTAGCTTTTAAATTACAGTCTAACAAAGAAAACAAAATAAAAGCCCATGGTAAATAAAATAAATGGTATTGAGTTTTATTTTGTACTACAAACTGGTATTTCAACTCGATCCCTAGGTGTAAACAAACAAGTCAGTAAGCAAAATATTTTCACACAGTTTGAAAGTGTACAAACTTGCCGTATAGGTAGGACAAACTTATACCGTAGTACAACTTTTAAAATAAATCATTTTTATTAGACCCTTACGGCAGCTTACGATAAAATGGTAAGATCAAGATGGTAAGTATATTGTCCCAATGCGTAGCACTGGCTTTTCTCATTAAAGTTGCCGGTAACTAAGCTACAAAGGGATAATTACTTTAATTACCATACTCGTAACTGTGCCTGGATAAAGGTTTTTTCTACCCATATAGAACCAGGCCGTATAGAAGATTACAAAAAAAACATTCAAACATGTAATAAAAGTACAGATCTCGAGGCACTCGAGACACTGCCACTATTTTTAGAAATAAAGAGATTGTCCACAATAAAGGACAATGGTAGAAAATCACCACAAATTCTCGTCACAGACTAGAGTGGATACAGTGTGGTTATAATAAAAAAAATCCCTTTAGACAATTTTCCATTATCTGGGCGTCCATTGTTAGGATCCAGTGGTCAGCATTTTATGGGTGGACGCAGTGTCGTCGTAACTTCTTATTAAACCGCCGGGGACGCACCGACTTGCCTCTAATTGATTTAGAGACCTCCACGACCGTGACACTACGGTTTTCTTTGTTTACTTTATACTGCCAAAAGGTTTACTTTAACTTTGAAACTTGACGTAATGTAAATGGACGCCAAGTTCGGCTGTTACAGGTTAGACGGTTACACGAGTTATTGGAGTTAGTACTTAGCCAACTATTGAGTATATCTTGTTATTATAAGGAGGGCTTTTTGAGTGGCTTCGGGTTGATTTAGTATTATAAGTTTTATATAAGTTTAATGATATTTTCTCCTAAAGTAAAATATATATTATCAGTTCGTTAACTTCTGTAGTTGACTTATAAATAAGTATTACTAATAAATTATTCATTCACAAAACAAAACAAAGAGAACAGGAGTGTAGTAATTAAATCTGACAACTTTTGAAATAGGTAGTATTTTCTTTTATTTCACATTCATATAAATTTCATTCATCTGTCAAATATAATCCAGCTGACAGGTAGCTATATATTACGAAACAACCTACAAGTAGAATACACACGTACAGAAACAGTCGAACACAACGAAAATGAAGCAATTAAAATTTCATAGCGACCAACACGCCATAATACTATAAGTTTTAATATTTTGCAATTACAAAAGTGAATTTTATAGCAAAAAAGCTGCCACATTCTCAACGTCAGAACTAAAGTCAACTTTTGTTCAGAAAGTAGTTTTATTAAAGCTTTTAAGACGTCCCCAGGCTCACTAATTGATTTAACAGCCTCGACATGAAGAATTTAAGGCGAGCTTAACACGCAACCTCTTGACATTAAGTCACAAAAATTAGTGACGCGAACACCCACCTTCTGCGTTCATACTGAAAGGTTACGGACTCCGATAAATAAACTCCGAAAACTTAAGGTGAGTTAATTTGATGAAAAGAGTTTACCGCGCGAGCAACAAAAGGCATTTAAACGCAAAGGAAGCAGAAAACGACGGAAGAAAAATGAATGATTACAGCAAAAAGGGCCATCAAAACGAATGATAAACGAGCTTAATCCGAGCCCCATCCTTGTTTTATTACCGCTGGACGATTGTAAAAACGTATTAGTGGGCGGCGCCACAGAACTGTGGGTCCCGACGACGATCTATGACACTTTAGTTGACCTTTTTATATCCAATAGAAGGCGCTGGCGATAATTTATTGAACCTTTATTACCCTAAAATACAATCAAATCAATGGTAATAAAAGTTGTTTTCGAATATTAGTTAAGTGGCTTTTCACGTTTATTTTTATGAACTATGTTTATGGTACGTAGTTCGTGATTGCAGACAATGTTTTGAGGATTAATGAAATTCATTTTCTTTATAATAAAAACACGAAACGATTTTTGTATTAATCCAAATTGCACTGCAGTTTCATTTTTTACGCAACTGCAATGCAACACAGCTTCTCGCTATCGTACTAATTAAACTGACGGATCAAAGAGACACCTACAACTCAACATCATGGATCTGAATGATTGCAATACTTAGGTAAGGTTCGACAATTTATTAGGAAAATAAGTTTTGATACTCCAAAAAGTTTCAATCAACATCGCATAACCCAACCTAGATAACTGTTGCTTGGGAGATCAAAACAATAAGATCAGGTACACATTGACCCAACCCGCTAGTTAAACCTAGTATGTATAAGTAAAAGGAAGTGATCATTAAGCCTTCTAAGGTTTCTTGTTAGAGCTCGGAGGTAGGATGAGTGCCCGGCGATTCTCCGTAATAGAAACCTAGTAGAGAACTAGATACCTACACCTACACATTGTAATTTTTGTTTGAAATAGGCAAAAATACGTACCTCATAGAATCCAAATAATATTTTTCTTGCACTATTTTGAATACTCACAGAATATTTAGTTGTTTTTCTTTAACTCTGTAATTATAAATTACGTTACGTAAATAAAAGACAGTAAAATTGGCGCCACAGACACACAAGCTTTCACTTTTTTCTTTAGATTCGGAAAATTTACTGCCAGTGAGTGTCGGGTTTTATTTTATTTTTAACTTTTTCAAGAACTTAATAAATTATGACCACTATTAAAATTTTAATAACTGGATGACATTTCTACTGAATGTCTAGTCTACACCATTTTATGTTTTTTCTTTCTTATATTTTTCATTGTTCTGTATTTGAGTATCAGTGGCTGTTCTTAATAGTAGATTATTGCATCGAGCACAAAGTAATTTATTATTGCACCGAGTGCCTGATTTAGAGCCTGAGCGTTAGCGAGGGCTCTAATCTAACAGGCACGAGGGCAATATAAATTACTTAAGGCGAGGTGCATAATCTACTTTTCTTTCAACTATTACATAAAGGAATAGTAGATAAAAGAAACTCATATCAAACAGTTAAAAGATTTTCTATACTTAACACTGCCGTCTTCATTTAGAATGTTTTCCGGAGTTAATGTGTCGCTAAATGATTCCATTTTAATTCGAAGCCGAAGCACTCAAAATCAGATAGTATCGCACTTTATCGTTTCCAAAAATATTGTCAAGCAAAATTAACAAAGTTCCCCAAAAGTTCCCGCCAAATTACTTTTTTAAATTTCTTTCATTTTATAGTAACTAGTTAGCAACAATCATTTTTTAAATTTGGAACAAGTAGTAGGATAGAAACGAATAATACTTATGTAAAAAAAAAGTATTGATATCGGCTGGCTGAATAGAGCTAATCCATTGAGATTGGCATCGGTGCGATTAAAAAAAATAAACTGTGCAATAATGAAATTTCATACATTTTTATTGCTCTAGAGCACTAAAGACTCGCTTTGTGCTGAGTTTTTAGTGTGATTATGATGAAATTAAAGCATAGTTGGAAGAAAAAATAATTTATTGCTGTGTGCATTTTGAAAGACCGCAGGCAAAGTACAAAAATTCAAAAATAAATATTGTTCTTCTGAAATACCTAACTTTTTTACTGGCTGATTTTCTAAAAATATTATTCAATCGCCATTTAGTATTTGTTTTTTTTTTACTTTTATTCTTTATTATATTTTATGGCTTTTATCGTTTTAGTACCCTATTTATGCCTCGTGTTTTATCTATACTATCTATACTAATATTATAAAGAGGTAAAGTTTGTGTGTTTGTATATTTGTTAAATTGTAAGGGGTAATCTCGGGATCTACTGAACCGATTTTTAAAATTCCTTCACCAATAGAAAGCCACATTATTGCTGAGTGTCATAGGCTACTTTTTATCCCTGTATTCCCACGGGAACGGGATCTACGCGGGTGAAACCGCGGGACGTCCGCTAGTAACAAATATTTGTAGTATACTTAGAACCTTTTTTATTTAATTTGTTATTGTGACCTATGAAATGATTCGTGGTTTAAATGTCGATATTTCATATTATTATAAATCTGATAAATAGGTACCTCGGTGATTATAACAAACATGAACTATGTTTTCCAAAATAAAGGTAAATGAAAACTGTAAAGGTTTATACCGTAACTGTTGCAATAAAGAATCTTAATGAAATACGCCTAAATGTAAGCGGAACGATAAAATCGTCTGGGTTAAAATATTATTCTCGGAAGCCATAAAGAAAATTTTATTTAATGAAGATAAGATTTCTTGAATTAAGACAGAGTTTGTTAGTTGTTGAAATAAGCCCTGTTATAAACCGTAAATACTGTGTTATTCCAACTTTGTAAATAAGATTTAGATAAGTAGGACGTACTTTACTTGAAGTAGATAGCATATTATTAATATTGACAGTAATTCAAATATATATATATGTATATTTAAGTAAACTTATTGAAAAATGACCTTAAATAGGTATACATAAAAATAGACAATGCACACTTAAGTAAACTGAAAGTACACCATAAATTTAATTAAACAAGAATTTCCTTTTCATGCATTTTCCTCGTTACATCGATATTTTTATCTCATTCTTGAAGTGATATTTAGACACAAGCAGGGTCATGGACTACCAAGGCATTGTAGTCGGAAATAAGAGGTTCTTGACTACATTGTTATTTTTACCCCCACAACCATAGACCATGTTACAAGATTTGAGCACGGCCGGTAATGGGTTGGGACTTGCGACAAACCACAGCCAAGGCGCGCCAATAAATGTGTCGCATCAAAATAGAAAATTATATTTTAAACCATAACATGATCAAAACTAACAGAAACTTGTAACATTTTAAATTACTTTATCAATATACTGTTCATAGATGATACACTATATAAATACTGTTTATAAAAAGTTCCTATTAAAACTTTTTACTTATTTTCCTCTTTACACCCCGATCAGTCTTGTCATATTTTTAAGAAAAGAAAATTGCACGAGATAGCTACCGTTCAGTCTCGTGTAGTTGCTTCGAAGGTGTCATTAAAGGTATTTTTAAAGCAAGGAAAAATAGAAGACGGAATAAAAAGCGAGATAGGGGGAGAAAAGACATTACAGGAGAAAGTATCCGTTTTTTTTATTTAATTATATTGTTCTTTTAAGATGTCAATGTCCTGTCATATTTCTCGTTGTGTTGCAAAAGGATGAAAACACAAAACCTCCTACACAGGTTCTATGTTCAAAACCGGGTAATCTACATTAATCTCAGAAATATGTAAAAATCAAGGTTTTTGTTTTGTTTTTTCGATTACTTGTGTTTTTTAACAAGACCCATGTATTAGGGGGCGAGCTTATTGCAAACAATTGGGCAAAAATTCAGACTCCGCTGCTGCTACTGCCAAATTCCTTATGGATAAATCCAATAGCACAGTCCGACCTGGCAATCGAACTCAGGACCATTGCTCAGCAATCATTCTATCTATCTATATAAATAAAAAGAGAAGTCCTGACTGACTGACTCATCAACGCCCAGCTCAAACCCTTGGACCTAGAAAACTGAAATTTTGCACATAGTTTCCCTTTATAATGTAGACAAGGAATAAGGAAGGATTTTTCAAAATTCAACACCTAAGGGAGTTAAATAGGGGATGGAAGTTTGTATGGAAAACCGTCATTATCACGCGGACGAAGCCGCTGGCAAAAGCTTCTATACTATAAACCAATGCTAATATACTATTAACCCTTCGTGTGCCGGCCGGAACGTAGATTCACGCGAGATACAATGACTTTTTAATTGTGTCAATATATTCGGCATACGATGAGATAACAAATCACATGGTTAATACTTTTTAGTCAACTGACTAACTCAATTTAACAGTAACCGAAGGTTCGTGTAACTTACACACTAAACTTAAAATAACAAACCGCAAAAAGACATAACATTCATACAATACTTTCATAAAAATATTCACAAACAATGAAATCACAAAGTTAGGGGGCCGATATATTATCCGGACAATATTCCGGGCGGTCCGGCCCAACTGTCGGATTGGTCCGGAATGTTTTATGATCCGGGGAACACGCAGTAACGCGTCTGAACGCCTGTGGCATGTGGACAGAACTGCGAGCCATGATTTAGGTGCTTTCATTTCACAACGGTTTATGTTAAAATGTCCTCCTATGTTATTGTGTTGGTTTTGGGAAAAATGGGGAAGATTATGTTTTTGATAGTGTTTGTTATTCTTTTATAAATTAAGGAAATACTTTGTAGGTTTTAAATTAGGTAGAGTTTTCTGCGAACACACAGCCACTGAAAAAGTAAACTACCTACATCTTTTTAGAGAAATATCACGTTATTTTAACCGACCTCATACAGAAGATTATAATTATGTTCCGTTGAATGTATGTTTTGTAAAAATCCATGAAATAAAGAAGTCATCGACTTCCAAAAGTAAAGTAATTTCAACTTTTCAATTATTATTTTTTGCAAAATAGTTCTTATTTTATAAGTGCACAGTGTCTCTTACTTCTAAGCTAGATGAAAGATTACCGCAACACATTTCCAATGTTGGTTTCAGTAAAACCTGTCTACATTGAAAATCGATAGTATTACCCTCAGCTATCCTTGATAGTCAGCATCTATTGCAACACCCTTACTACTAGAAAACCTTTTCTAAGACCCCACAGTAAATCACCGAGCACATACCGTTTTTTCGGTTCAATCCAATTTAATTGAGTCTTTTTCGAGAAAAGTGCTGGGAAACTCTTTCGCTAAAGCTTCCATTTAAATACGCCTTAGGAGATCTTAAGTCTTGAGGAATCTATTTAAAAATCTTATCCTAGTTCTTTCGTAAAAACGTTTTTTTTTATGAAATTGGGCTAAGTAAGTACGATAAATTGTGTCGTGAAGGCATTTATACACTTTCATGCAGAACGTAATGTATGTATTACTGTATTACAAACATTCTTCAACACGAAATGGCGCAAAAATATGCCTTTTTATGTACACTAGTTAAAAAATATTGTTTTCGCGTTGTATTGCGCGACGAAATACGCAATAATAATGTTCCTTAGGTTAATGAGCTAGGATTTATGGCAGCCGTTTATAAACTCATAAATATGTTCGCAAAAATAACTGCTTGCCCCTTATTTATGTCACCTTATAAACGAAAAATAATATTTTTCAAACAGCATTGTAGGACGCTTGTTTTTTGATGCAGGACACGTTTGAATGAAATCAAATGTTCTGAAATTAACCTGGAATTCTTCACATTCAATATGTTTTCTAACTACTAATCGGAAACAATTTTCTTTGAACTCTCCACACTATGTTTGCGTTCATTATAAAAAAAAAAGAATTTGGATGAATTGACTTGAATTTTGTATTTCCTAACCCTCTCCTATTCTTTTCTGATTAAATTGTTTGCGGGATCCAAGACAGTTAGACGGTTACCATGGGTCCTCGTCGACTTTCATTGTCTCGGCGCTTTTTTGGTGGTCGCCACTGTTGATTCTGGCTTTCAGGAGTTACAGTGGTTTGGGAATAGTGTGGCGAACTTGCCCAATAATAAAAATAAAAATGCTGATAACACGCAATTTCTACGCAAATAAGCAGACATAATTTTAATTAAAAACCACATCATCACTTTCTTGCTCTTCTGCCGTCGTCGTGGTACGTCTGATCACTCCATACTCCTCTTTAACTCGTCATCTCATGAGCCACTTGCCACAAAAGATGGACTATGTTTTTTTTTTTAATAAAAATGTTACCCGACACTAGGAATTTCTCCTATATCGTGGGTGCGTTTACAAACATTTAAATTCACATACACAAACATTCTCGGAATATAGCGAGTCGGAAGAACTACTTGTCTAGGTTATACAAATATATTTTGGTCTGTGCTGGAATCAAACCCGCTACACGCAGTGCAGCAGTTAAACGCTCAACCAATGCGTGAGGCACGGTTCACGCATTGGTTGAGCGTCAAACATGAATTAAGAAATTGAGAAAAAGAGATTCTAAAAAGAGGGTTGTAACGATAATCATACTTCACGCAGTCGAACCATCATTTAGGGCTCGTACACATAGCGATCCGTTTTACAGGTCCGTTATTTGATGGCGTATGGAGTTGCATGAGCGAGTTCACACACAAAACAGTATTCCGGATTCAGTAATCATGTCGCTCCGGTCCAATTCTGATCCGTTAAAACGGATCCAGTAAAAACGGACCTATATGTGTACGCGCCCTTAGTCTCCCCCAACTTTTTGTAGTTATCCATGTTCTTCATTAAAACGTTATGAACATCAATAAATATAAGTTACACTCGACACAGACCGCGTAATTGAAACACCACAGCGATAATTGCCTATACGCTGGAATATGCCCTTAATGCTCTATTACCAATAAATTGAAAACCCAAGCCAGCCACCCGTATTGGCCACTGACCAATTAATCAATGGTATCTGGTCATAGTAATCAATCAAAATGGAATCTCATGCATGCATGCAGAGGGTTTAATTATCTATAGCACATTAGTTATCAGTGTGGGCTAATCTATCATCTGTGGATGCCCTTATACTATATAATAGAGCCTTTAAGAAATCAAAAGTCAAATAGGGTAGTTGAAAAAACTAATTAATCCGTCAGATAGATTTCCAAAAAATATTAGACACGTGTTTTTTCTTTTTTCACGTAAACAATAAATGAAGACGATACAGTGCTTCGAAAAGTCGCGCGACGTCACAGCTTGGTACATTTTTACGAGAAAGTGACTCACGATCTTTGACGCGTTTTATTTTCGTCCTTTTTTATTAATTTGATAAAACAAAAAACACGTATCCAATATTTTTCGATAATCTAAAAGACGGACTTAACAGAATCATATTTCTTTTAGTTAGTCAACTCCCAACCTAACCCTGCTATGCTAAGATTCAGAATCTAAGACAGTCCCCTCAAAACGTCCGCTCACAACCAGTTCCTAGTGTTTTAACTGAGAAGAAAGGAGTTTAACTTGTTTTTCTATGGACACTCTTTTAAATCAGAATATGTTACAAAGCCTTGGCATCTACTTTGAGATGGTAAATTATGTGAGAACGATTTAAGAAGATGTGCACGTTAATTGCATGCATCAAAATCATTTCAACAGATAAATCACGGTTCATGTTCAAATATTAACTTACAACAATTCCTAAGACCCCCTACTAATGTATGAATCACGAAATAACTATGTTCATCGAATTTATCAAATGGGTTCGGGATCGCAGTATAATTATACAATTCCTCGACACCCAACCTTTATTCAATTTAAAATACTCCAAAAACCACGCAGTAACACAATCCTAATAACACCAATCTACCACCTGACCCAAATATGAAACAAAACAAAAGAACTCAACAACAAAAAAAAAATAAACGCGAGCCAACGTTAAAATAACCTCCCCAACAATAAGAAAACGATTGTAAACATGTTATTTAACGTTGTAAATCGCGTTCGTTATCTGCCGTTCTTGAATCATCGCCACGCTATCACTGTAATAAATAACACAGCCAGTATTATCTGTGAACATAATCGGTGATGTTTCGCCCGCCTTATTTCCTTCTGTGGTTAAATACACTTCCCTAAAAAAATATTTATTCTCCTCGCCGTGCAAACAATTGTGGAATTCTTTCGGCTTGTTGATTTTCGTTGTACTTAGTGAATGGGAGTGAATTGTGGTTGATCCAGTTCATAGGATTTTTTTGTAATGTTTTTCTAGGAGTATTCAGTCTGAATTGTTTTGGAGTAATTACTTTATATAGAAGAAAGAAACCACTAGCCTATCTGCCCCGCACTCGAATTCACTGCGGCGCGGCGTCTCTGTTCTCCGATCATTATCTTTTCACTTCTCATGCTCTGAAAGTGCTTATTTGTGCAGGATATAGGCTGCACATAATCGAATTTTGTGCACAAGGGCATTAACGTATCTACTCATAAATGTGAAACTCATTCATATGAATAGAAATTTAATTAGAAACAAATCAAATTCGACATATTTAGTCCATGTAAATGACCACTGCATCGTATTCATCTTTATGTACCATACATACGTAGCTACTACTTAACCATAGTTAGTGTATGTTATTTGGTTGACGGATCCTGCAAGGTCCTTTTACACCTTGTATGCATTTCAAATCTAACGATAGTGGTGTTAATTACTTATGTCATCACACAAATATCTAAAATGGAAAAATATAACTAACAAGCAGCTAACTGGAAAGTTGAATGAAAGATTTCGGAAATACCAAACAGAAAATTTACCTTTTTAATATCAAAAAGTTAAATTTGCACATACGGGTATAATGTAACTTATCATTAGTGATACAATTTCATTAATCGGATTAAAGATTACCCGCTACATCCAAACGAACAAACTTTACCTTTTTACAATAATAGCTATTGCCCGTAGCAATGCACTGCATTGGTGAAGACGGAAATGATCTTACGGGAACATAGCATAGATATAAAACAAAATTATATCTCCTTACCTAGGCCACTATGCTACTGCTAAACATCGAACTCCATTCAGCCGATTAGGTGTGTAAAGATAGCAGCTATATTCGCTCCTATATTATCAGTAATATGGATTACTATTGTGCAAACACTCTATATACTTAGAAAACCTTACGACGAAAAGCAGAAAAATAAATATACGCACACAAAACCGTCGCCCACCGATGCGAGAAAAAGATAAGTCACTTGTATTTTTTCTAGGCTTTCGTGTAATTCAAGAGAATGTCAAAGAATAAAAGAATATGCATTCATTGTACATTTTCTCTCACGTTTTTCGCCGCGAAATGCTGAAAAGTTTTATTTATCGCGTTGGACATGTTTGTCGCTTTAAATATTCGGCTGACCTCATTACGACATGAATATTTCATAGAATAAGTTGTTAGTAATAAAAATAATAAGTATTTTGACATTGTGTGACACGGCGGCCATTACGTTTACTAGTCCACACATACCTTCGCTCTCTATTTGACTTTGTCGTAGCTGTCAAAACATAATCCAGACAGCTTAATGCTAGTAATAATAGCCACTTGTCGTGAGGAATTTCGTTTTTTATTGTTTGAAAAAATTAAGTTATTTTTGTGACCAAGAAAATAAATAATGTACTTAAGTCACCTCTAAAGTGTGTGATCAAAGAAACATACCGTTATTTTGTGCTACTACTATAAAGCATTAAAGACAAATAGCATACTTAAAACTTTCAAATATTATGATTCCTCTATCGTCCTCATGATCATCATTACCGTCTACAGCACGACACAACACCACTGGGTATAAGTATCTCTTTACCCTTGCCAATCTCCACGTTCCTTTGCAAACCTCATCCAGAAATTATACGCGCTCGTGAACAACGAGCCTAAGACATGGAATTGCGAACATCAATTCGATACACCACCTCGATGACATTAATGTCCACCTATCACACTGCTGGGAGCAGCAATGGCCCAGTGGACAGTAAGTCGAGGGTTCGAACCCAGGCAGGCGCATTATTCTGTGTAGTTTATTTCATCACCACTGCTCTCAAAAACGGTTGAGGAAAACATCGTGAATAAATCGGCATGTCATAGAGCCAAAAATTCAAAGACCTACCAATCCGCACTGGACCCTCGTGGTAGATTACTCTCAAAAAGATTCGACCTGTGTCCCAACAGTTTTAACATTAATAGGCCGATGATGATAATCTGATCACACCGCCAGACGACTATCACTTCTTTTTCAAGTCTTTGGATGCCACTCAACCACAGCATTATTTCATCTGGCTTTTCTTAGTCCCAACTCCATTGGAGTTGCATAACGTGATTTCAGATCAGTAGCTAAAAGGACTTGTCGACAATATGACGAAGTCCAACTCCACTTGTGACACTCCCACAATTTTATTTGTATTTTCCTGGTGATAAGTCAAGAGATTAGCATCGTGTTCAACAAAGCGTTGCAACGTTGGGTCTATGTTAAAACTGGAGTAGGCAATGCGGTGATGGGTAGCCGTCAACGAATATTTTATTTTAGTAGGAGATCGTGTTTTGTTTTTAAGCCAAATTAACAGAGCTGGCAAACTGGGGATTTTCATAATAATTTCACGTGAACGAAGTTCGTGGGGCTCAATTAATAAACTACAAATGACGTCACATTATCAAAGCCGGTGTCAAGGTTACAAAAGTATAAGTAGGCATCAACAGCTATAAATAGCCGTATTCTACTTATTTACTCAATAAAACAACATACATAGTCTTGACCTCTAGCCACGAATTCTAGCAGCAACATTCAACCGAAAGTAATGTCATTAACTGTTCCTAATCTGGAATGAACCTTAATAATTTACTTGTTTAGCTCGTATTACGGTAATAAGCGCCCACCTTAAACGTTTATTCTTAGGATTTAAGGCGTAGTCCCATTAACAGCGAAACGCGACACGATGTTGACCAAGTTGTAAAGCTCTGCGTCTTGCGACTTTCGAGACACACAAAACAAATTTTTGGTATTGACGATGGGCCTCTTTTTTTTTTGGAGGTAAATCATCAAAATGACTGCTCCCGCTCTGGGTAGAGCGGTAGTGTCAGACTTCTACTGACTAAAAACTACTCATGTTTCTTCTTAGCCCTTTGTGTCCGAGGCCACCGCGGCCGCGGACACGTCCTCGGACGTCTTTCAAACAACCCGCAGCTTGACGATGGGTCTAGGATCATTAAAAAAAATCTTTATTAGCAACAACCAAGTATGAGTGAGACTCGCTCATGAAGAGTTGCGTACTATCTTAGTAGAAATGGGGTCCCGTTGGTTACAGGTACGGAACCCTAAAATGTGATCGGCTTTTTCGAAGAACTGGTACTGCAGCTTAAGAATAGCCCATTTTCAAAAAATAATAAAAATATTTCAAATCTATAAAATTATAACACTTTTTGTCTCTGCATCACCTACAGGTTGACTGGAAGAAAATGATTACAACATTTCCTTTATAATTTTTGCTTGAAGTAATAAAAGTATATCTTTGTTAGTTAAAACAACTGAGTTCAAAGCTTGGTATCCTGTCTGGTTACCTACCTTTTCGCACAACTTCTAGTTCCCACAGCAGTTCAACAAACCCTGTGGTTACAAGTACGAAGCAAGCCTAAGTTATAAACCCCGTTAGCTTCCACTGGAACTTTGCCTTTAGGTAAAAGTCGTTGAACCTTTAAATTCTGAGAAAATGCAAAATACCAGTTTAATTAAGTTAGGTAGTAAGCAATTCTTATATTATTTCAATTGTTTGTGATGTTTGAATAACTACAATTGTAATAAGACTACATTGTTTTAATTGGAAGAATGTCTACCTACCTTATACCGCTCTGTGAACTTATTTGTACATATCGTATAAGATTACGACGACACCACCGACTGAATATTTTTGAGCATACGATGACAAAATGGTTACACTAATCACTACTCACACACTTCACTTGCTCTCATCACCTTTTCACTTCACCTGCACTCTCCATTGCACACTACTCCTTATCTAATTATAATTTTTTAATATGTCTGTTTTTTTCCCTTCTGCAATAAATTTGTTGGCTAGGTATGCAAATTAGTTATAGGAATGTTTATTTACAATATTTACAAACTACAATTTACAGAACTAAAATAATGATAAAATATATACAAGTAGCAAAAAGAGAAGAATTACAGGGCGTCAAAAAGTTAGTTAAAATTAGTTATTGAATTGTAAGTGAATTACATTTGTTTTGCGGTGAGAGCCAGGGTATCCGTCACAGAGTCAGGGTATCTTTATGTCTGCCGGGGCTGCGGGTTGTTCGAAAAAGATACCGCGGTCCCGGAGCTCAGAGTTAAGAAGGAACATGGTTGGTTTTTAGTCAGTACAAGTCTAACACTTCCTTCCGCTCCGCCCAGTGCGGGAGGAGTCATTTAATGATTACAATTATATTTATTACTAGCGGACGTCCCGCGGTTTCACCCGCGTAGATCCCGTTCCCGTGTGAATACAGGGATAAAAAGTAGCCTATGACACTCAGCAATAATGTGGCTTTCTATTGGTGAAAGAATTTTTAAATCGGTTCAGTGGATCCCGAGATTACCCCTTACAATTTAACAAATATACAAACACACAAACTTTACTTCTTTATAATATTAGTGTGAACCTTTGTGAAGAGGGATAATAAAGATAATTATGGTATCGGAATTTTAATGATGGTAAAAACTGCATCAACATTTTATATTATCGAGTTTTAACGAGAAGGGATAATCAAAGATTAATATGTGATTCTTCATTTAGTTTTAGTTTCGAAAAAGAACGGACCAGAAGGCTTTACGTCATAGATTTCCCCGTAATGTAAAGCCTGATTCATAACTTACGAAAAGCGATTATATTTCTTACTTATACTTATTTTGTAACTTATTACAGACACGAAGCAATATTCCTTTGAACATCCCGTTTTTTAAAGCGCCCAGAAAAATTCAAAACCCTCACATAATACAGCGTTAATGTACAAGAAATCAATCATACTGACACTAGATGCGGGCTGTAGCACCCTGATGATGTACAGGCGCGGCTGCGAGTTCCCAGGAAGATAACTGGGTAGGCAACATCCCGCCATTCTGTTCTCATTTGTAACTCAGCTATAATGGAACTTTTTCCACGCCCTTCACTTTTTCTGCGTCAGTTTTTCAGTACCTTTATTTTAATTGTCTTCTCTACGCTGAAGTGAGCAACAGTAATGGATGTTTAGATGAAAACTTGTTATATTTATGTAGATAAATAAATTAGAACTCTGTGTGTGTGTGTGTGTGGTAAAATGAGTATCAATATTGTAACTAATATCGTTAGTGAGCGCAAGAGCGCCCACTAGACCAACGAGCAGTACTATAGTCTACATACTGTACACTTGTATAGTATTATAGTGAACTCATCTAACTTCGTGATAAAGGCATTTGTAGAAATATAATCGAATAACCCCCCCCCCCCCCCCCCCCCGCTCTTGGGCAGAGCGAAGGAGAGTGTCAGACTTCTACTGACTAAAAACCAAACCCATGTTCCTTCTTTGCCGACGGGAATCCGCGGCCCCGACGGGGGATGAGTTCACCCTACTATACAACGAGTAGCAGTGCTGTACATGAGGTTTGAGTCCCATGTAGGGTATAGTAGTATTATTACGTTTTTAACCAGGATTCAAAATCAAAACTGTTATTTTAAGTAGACCATTTAAAGGCACTTTTCAATCGTCGAAACAAATACAAAATAAAAAAGAAGCTACAGTCCCAGTCTCAAGGCATAATAACTGTACTATACATAGTTGCCTAACTTACCCATGCCCTAGCGTAGATCTTTCTGGAGAAGAACGAGCATGTATGTTCTATTTCATAGTATGATGATGTTATGTTATCAAAGTAGATCTGAGGGCAGTCTGACCTAGATAGGTGTAGCTATTATTCTGTATAGCATCTGTTTCATATTGATGAATCTGTGGATCGAGACACGGATTTTGGGTTACAGTAACACCTATCTGTTTGTAGAAACAGAATATTCGGAAATCATTCGGACATGAAAGCTGACGGTAGCATGGCGAATTATTCATGTTTTCTAATTAAAGAGTCAACGACTTACAATATTACATAACATAACATCACGCCTGTAATCGCCAAGAGGTTAGGTAGAGGTGTACCTAATAGTACACCCACATTTAGCCAGATATGTTTGAGTCCTATGTAATAAGAGCCGAGCCTATTGCCATCAACGGGACACAAATCTCGACTCCGTAGCTGTTACTAAGAAATTCCTGAAAAGGAAAGACCCAATCACACATTTCCCGATCGAGAAATATAACCCAGGACCTCATGCTAAGCAGCCACTAATCCAACGACTACTCTTACTACAGTTTACTTTGATATAACGATAAAACTCTCTTCAGAAACTTTGTCATTTTAATTGAAAGGGTAAAGTTATGTGGCATCTTATCGTCTTACACAGAAGGAGTAAAAACTGGTTAAAAACAATGTAAACGATTCTTCAAAGTTTCGCCACTAGTTTACAATAAGTTTCCATCGTAAACAAGTCCTTAAAATTTCTCATCAAGCGCGGCGAACACAGAGTTTCACACAAAAACTGAAACATCAACATTTTTTATTTTTCGTACGCGATATAAAAGGTCGTTTGAATTTTTTTATTGTCACTGAATGATACACGTTCAGGGGCACGTACAAGGACTATAAAAGCGAATGACTGAATCGTAAAAAGGGTTGAATTTATTGATTCGCATTGACGATGACTAGAGGGTGTTCAAAACAGGGTGATGGAAGTTGTGGCTGCGGCGGCTCAACCCCGCAGTCTTCCTAAACAATTTACATAATATGATATTATCATCCACTGCCATGATATTTGGCTCGACGCTATTTTCAGTCACTACGAATATCTTCTAAGAAATTTATAGCCACCAAGGGAGCCAACGAGCCAATTTCTTGTATCGTATGTATTGAATTATTTTTATTTTTTTCGTATTGATACTGTATAAATTTGTCATTTTATCGTTGTTGGTGATCTTTGTGAACCATAACACATATTGAATTTATTAAGCGTTTGCCTTCCATGTAAATATTTTGCTACGTGTGAGCATAACGATATGATTATTACTAATCGTATTATTGTTGGTAGATCATTCATAACACTTATTATTTGTAAACAAAATAATGGTCAATGTTCAGGTTGTACGTTTTATACAATGTTACCTGGCACAGTTATTTCCCAGTAAATCTTTTCATACAAAAAACCGGGCACGTGCGAGTTGCACTCGCGCACCGAAGATTCGGTATAAACTTGTAGGTATTTTATTATTAAACTACATATTTTTATTTTCTTTACAGGTGCTGTAAGACAACAATAATATACTTCTTGCCAAATTTCATGATTATATGGAAACGGGATTGATTTCGGTGTGACTTAAGCGGTCATATCTTTTTATCACGTAAACATACAAGTTCAATTTTTCCATTGCTATTAAATGTTGTAATTCTAGCGTATTTGATATTAATTTCAGGTTGATACTCCCACGCGTTTCTAAGAAACAGAGTCGTCGAGATGGACAGATAGACGAAAAACAACAAAGAGAGATTTTAGTTTTTGACTGAGGTACGGAACCCTAACATCAAAAGAAGTAAGTGAAAACACCGCATTTATATTGGTTTAAAGCGTTGTCCTCATTGGGCTGCATGTATGGTAGGGGAATGAAATTAAAAAACATCCCAGCATAATTTTCTTTCTTAATTAAGCAACCAACTAAATATTTCGAAAATATAAACATGTGAGGAAAAGATTGGAGAAAGTGTAACTTTTTCTTTCCATAAAACATTATAACATAACTAAGTAATTATTTTGCACGGATTAGGATATCGTAAAATCTTGGACTGTATATATATTGTTTACGCTAAAAAACATATAGTTTAATAGAAGTATTCTCGTGGACGCACTATTTTTCTAAAATAAAAAAACGTATCAGTACACAGTAGCTAGTACCTATAAAATGCAATTATTATTATCCTTAACTAAACACTACAGAGTTACAATCCCTAACAATGCATACGCACCTACTTTTAATCGAGGTGCTTAAACATTTTTTTACAAAAAATTTGTAACGACCCAATACTGAGGGAAGGTCTCTTCCAGAGTCAAAGAGATACCGCGGCCTGGACAAAAAAGGCTAAGAAGGGACATGAGTGGTTTTTTGTCAGTAGAAGTCTGACAGTTGGGTCTCTTCCACAGAATCTTTTTTTTAGGCCATTTTGTATTATTATTATGTAAATTGTCTCTTCTCTGGTCAACGATAACTACATAACATGGATGTAACAACAATATGACAGACTGCAAACATCTGTAGCCGAGGGCTATAGGCAGCCAGTACAATATGTATTGTACTGGTTTGCCTATTGTATCTACCTATGCCCTGACCATGTAATATTACGTGGATGTTCATGTTATATTTTACGGCTAGTAACTGTTTCGAAACATATAAATAATACGAGTACCTAGCCCATATGGGGTGAAAGTTCTTTGAAAAAGATTATTTTTGAAATTATAACATTGGTGAAATAAATATTATTGTAGTTTGTAAAAGAAATCAAATCTCGTAGACAAACCTCGTGACCCAAGGAGTTTGTCAGGGGCTAAGTGTAGCCATGCAACGTGGCAATGCCGACAGTCATTACAGGCACATTACCAGCTGACGGCATGAAGGAGCAGTTTTTGTTTATGATCATCTAAAATATGAAAACCTTGCAGCCATATTATAAACGAAAACCACATAGGTATAGATAGTAGGTAAAAAACAATTTTTTATTTTTATTTTATTTATGTGGCTCACCAACAATTTAATAAACGAAATTAAAGATATGAGATACATACATTAGAATCACCGACAACTGTATCAACCTCTTACAAGTAAGCACAACATGCACAACTTATTCGTCGTAGAGTGCCTACTTAGAAACTGGTGAGTAACATACTACTCACCGCACATAACTATCGATTTTAAATATATAGTTAAACTATACTAAAACTAATTGAAACCAAACATAAAACTAAATTTACAAACAATCCTTAGCACTAAAATGATTTTACAAGTTTTGCTTAATTATACTTTTAAACTTGCTAAGTGAGTCGGAGTATACATACATCTACAAGATTACTGCAGCTGTTTAATAGTTTGCATAGACGAGGGATAGGTACTTACTTAGACGAGGGATAGGTACTGCATAGACGAGGGATAGGTACTTACGTACTTACTTACAACTGGTCCCAAAAGAGGAGGCCCATCCCAGCAACGCGAGCCTTAGAACTGGTCAAAGAAAATGTAAGCCATAAAAAGAAGAAAAAGTACGAGTGAACTCTACTGACTTACCCCGCATTTCTTTAACCCTCTTTTTTTTGGATGTGAGAATTCATCACATCAATAACCACTCCCGCCCTTGGGCAGAGCGAAAGGGAGTGTCAGACTTCTACTGACTAAAAACCACCCATGTTCCTTCTTTGCCCATGTTCTTCCTTTGCCGCGGTATTTCTTGCAAACAACCCACAGCACCGACGGGGTCTCTTTAACACTTACATACTAGTACAGATTCGATTTCTCGCCGATATCGTTTCTGTACGTCTGTCAACCTAGCACAAACGTGCGTTTTTTATGTAGGTAACGTAAATTCAGGCCAGTTTAAAATCGGAAAATTTCAAAAGCTCTTCGTTTTGTTACGATGTTCTTTCTTATCACTATCACTACATAGTATAAAACAAAGTCGCTTTCTCTGTCCCTATGTCCCTTTGTATGCTTAAATCTTTAAAACTACGCAACGGATTTTGATGCGGTTTATTTTAATAGATAGAGGGATTCAAGAGGAAGGTTTGATACCTTTTTTGCACCCGTGCGAAGCCGGGGCAGGTCACTAGTTTCTACATAAATGATAAAATAAATAAACATCGTTACACCTTTTGGGTATTTTTAGTGTCTTATTGTATTTGGTTACAAGGAAGAGTTATACTTTCGAAAAATCATTCGAATTTACGTTGCTATACAAACCCTACAAAAAATCTAAGACATCAACCGACCCATTTTTTGTGGGGGATGGGAAATCATCAAATACCCCTCCCGCTCTTGGGCAGAGCGAGTGGGAGTGTCAGACCTCTACTAACTAAAAACCACCCATGTTCCTTCTTAGCCCTTTATATCGAAGCCCCGGTATCTCTTGCGATCAACCCGCAGCCCCAACCGGCCCTTACCGAGCGAACACAGAGAGTGCAGTGGCAACATTATTGGCTTGTCACGTTGAGTCGTGCGTTCACGCTAGACCCTAGGGTCTCTGTACTGTGCAGTCGTCAAAGCTGACGGGTAACGCAACTCCGGCCATTAAAAGCGGAATAATGAAACACCTGCGGTTTGACGTCTCTCGATATATGCTACTGATGCTGGATGAGACGGCATTGATAAGATCTGTTTATCGGAAAGAGTATTTCTGGGATGATGTTTTATTGGTATAGTTTGACACTAGAAAGGTGCTACACCGGTACGTACAGTTTTTTTTTTTTTTTTTTTTTAAACGTTGCCCCACACTAGGAATTTCTCCTGTATCGTGGGTGCGTTCACAAACATTTAAACTCACATACACAAATACCCAGACCCGGAACAACTACCTGTAGGTCATACAAATATTTGTTACGTGCGGGGATCGAACCCGCGACACGCAGCGCAGCAGTCCATTGCTTGAGCCACTGCGCCAACCATGCCGTCAAACATTGTGAACTCCAGACCGATTGACTTAGGATGCGCTTTTTCAATTAATTAAAAAAAAAATGTTTTTAATTTTCTACACACCCAGTCCACAATCTATTCGTACCAATTTCAACAAAAATACAAATGAAAAAGGTTTAAAAACTATCTTCTCTTCTTAAGAATAATAAAATATTACCATAAATATATTCTTTGCGCCCTATTTTGCAAGGGCAAATTATCGTATTATAAATGATTTTCCAAGAAGAATACCGTAATTACTCGAAGGCTGGATTACGGAATACCTTTAATAATTCCACTTACTTGACTATTACACAAATAATGCTCAAGTTTATCACTTCCAAGAAGCCGTGCTACCTTTACTTACTTTGTTGAATTTCCCTGGATCTTTTAGATAACAAATCCCTTGTCTTTTCTAGAAGCTCGACATCAGAGCTTCGAGCGAGGTTTCCTCGAGTCTCGCCTCCTCTTTGTTCTCGGGTGTCCGCACAAAGCAGGCGTTGCACAAATAATTATGTGCATACAATTATTTCCTAAACGCTCGTTCATACTCGTAGCTTCTCTTCTTTAAACTTCGTAGCGTGTTCGTAGCGCTACGCCGTAGCCGTGCTACGACCTAGTGATATATGCTAATTTTATTGATTCAACCAACATTTAGTCGACTTAATTCATATTCAGAACAATAATAGGCCTCGTGGGACTTATTATTGCGTCACTGTGTTATGACATAGGCAATCTGATGGATTAGAAACACTGATAAGCCGAATGTTAAAACGAAATGTATAAAACTGGGAATGTATTAACCGCACTTGCAATGGTAGCATTAATTTTATGGCCGGTCAAGCTATAATTAAGGCCACTACAACACTAATACGCGGGAATGACTATGGTTTTACAACTATCAACCACTGACTGTCATGTGGCAGTCATTCATCACTTCCGTGTCAACAAACAAGAAAATAGTACATTGTCTCTACGGACTCGTATTTTATTTTAGTTTTGCCTGCGATCAAAGCATGGACTAGTCTTGTTTTTTCAATACATTAAAAAAAATGTTTCAAAATGAATGTTTGCGCATGACAGCGACGACATTTTTTACTGACGAATAAAAAGCAGTAGGTTTTCTATTTGATACATATGTATATATATAAAATGTTTTGCAAAAGGTCCTTGCAGCTCTAACCTTAGAGACATAAACATTTGAATAAAACCTATTTTGTACAAAATATGAACGGTCAGGGACCGAGATCACACCTCGAACCGGAAGATCTTTCCTGTTCGCTGAAAGAGCACATAATTTACTTTTTGCTTACAAAGACAACTCCTACCAGAATTTTCTCAATTAAAATCAGGAAGCCTTATTACAAAGGAAAGATTAAGTATCAAATGTAACACCAACGCGTTTTTGTCTAAAAAGGCCATCGATATTTTCAAATTAGCAACTCTTTTGTCTTGTAATAATGAACCGAGGAAATTACTTTGATCAAAGTACTTATGCCAAAAATAATGGGGACACAATCATATTTAACAAAAAATACAATGTTGGTTATAATTGAACAATGGCGGTCCAAGCTTGCTAGCGTATCCCATTGAAAAATATGGAAGACATCATTTTTTAGGCCTATGAACGGCTTTTAAGTCTGATAAGTAAGACTTCTCCTCATCTGAACAAATTCTGCAACGATTATCCTTTGTTTCTATGCCGTACCTATAACAAGAAAATGTATCCTGCCTTTCCTATAGTTTTAATTGCACTTTACTAAATATGATGCTTGTAAATGAAAGTGCAAAACTCGTCGCCAATATATACGCGAATCAATATAGATTGCCAAAGACATGCTATGAACAAGAAGAATTGACCAGCAGTGGGACGGACAATCACCAACATAATTAGTACAAAGGGGGTCTTGTGTGAGTATGATTTGTTCGCCGTTTGTACCCGCAACGGTGGTGACATTGACATAGACCACAATATTAACTACACCCTCACACTTCGCCTCTTTGGATTGTAAGTGCTGCGGCCGCTGTCACACCGAGCATCACCATTTATGGGGCGAAAGATGGCTTCGGTTTTTTTTGTTCTTACAAAACTAATGAATGAAATTTTGTTATTTTACTTTTTTTTTCAAGTTGGTCAAAGATAATAAAATAAAACATAAATCAAACATTGTAAACAATATTAATAACATTAAACATAATTATGCATTGCTTACTAAATAAACCAAAAATCTTGATATATCATTTTAATAACTACTTATTCTAGTAAAATACACCTAAAGAAAATATTTTGATAAGTCTGGCAGTCTAAAATGATAAGCCTAAGTATTACTACAGGGTCATTAAGTACGCTCTTGACACTACATACATAAGCAAAGTTTATTGCTTAACAAGTGCGTAAACTTGCTTTTATTTGTACTTACGCTTAAAGTTTATCTTAACATAATTACCAGTGTTATTACTTCTTAGAAAGTTACTCCATAAAATATAACAATGCTCAAATATCAAAGGACGTTAAACTTTTATAATCACCAGACTAAAGCTGTGCAAATAAGATTTTCATAAGACACGGTTTATGAATTGTCCAAATTCAACAAACTTATGAAATTTATTAAATACTCGTACCTAAGTCAACAAATGTTCAATTTTGAAAGTGAAAGGCATTAATAACTATTTATTTTGAGCTTGTAGACGCTTAACGTCGTCGGTAAAACGAATGAATAGAAACATTGTTTATTCCAAACAAGTTAAATAATAATAATATTCCACAACTATCACACAACGCCATCTAGTCCCAAGCTAAGCAGAGCTTGTGTTATGGGTACTAGACAACTGATAAACATACTTATATATTTCTAAATACATACATATTATAGATAAATTACACCCAGACACAGAACAAATGATCGTGCTCATCACACAAACATTTGTCCTGGGTGGGAATCGAACCCACGACCTCCGGCATAGCAGTTAGGGTCACTAACCACTAGACCAACAGGCCAGTCAAATAAATAAATTGGTTTTATAACAAAGCATGTTATGGTGGCCTTCATGATAGTTCAGTGTTTGAGGCTTCTATTTGAATCAATGGCATAGGAAGTAATAAAAACCAGATTTTTCAACAACCATCTGAGGAATAAATATTGTGGTTTGACAACTACTCCTTAAAAAGAAGGACGGACCGCCATAAATATAAATTCTTCGATATAAGTAATCTGACTATTGCAATCGTTTATTCAGGTTTTACTACAACTTGTATTGAGGTAAGATTTTTCATTGTAAACGTTAACCAGGCCAAAGCACCTTTGCAATAATAACTCTCTCCCCTATTATTTCAACAACACAAATAAAATGTCGAGTTTATTGTTTTGTTAAACCTGTAGGCTTTCGGCGTCGGTGTGACAGGCGGATTTCTTAAGTCGGGCGTAACTCCCGAGAGCTGTCGGGGGCGCATTGTGCTCGCGTATTAACGACGAACGCACAAAAGACCACGCTCGTATATCAAACTAACGTCACTCCAATGTCTTCCTTCCTCACTGTTACAGTTCCCGGGCCGCAAGAAATGGCCCTCCTTTTTTTATTGAGCATTTAGTAGACTGAAATTATGGCACGTAAAATTCATGCCGTGCGGGAATCGACTGAACCGAACGTAGGCCCAATTTTGTCTTCTACCTATATAAAAGCTTTCGGTTACAAGTGATATATTTCTTACGCGATTGTTCTCAATACGCATTATTCGGCAATCGAGCCAAATGTTCCATTTTTTGCACTCATATTTCATGAAGCGGCTTATTGATGTTATTGACTTTCGCATAATCAGTTTTGATCGTCTTACGCAAATTTTTCGACTAGACAGCTAAAAGGATTTTGATGAATGATCAGTGAGATGAGCGGGACTATAAATCACATTAGTGTCACCGTAGATGCCTATAAGTTAAACAATTTTGTCAAAAAGACAACAAAAGCGCAATTGTTATCCGTCGAGTCTGGAAATATTTATTTTCCCCCGGGCAAGAAAGTTCGCTCAAAGTTCGCTAATGACTTCTTTCTGAAGTCCCAACTTTCCTGGTAACTGCTTGAAAGGTTTTTGCTATCTATTTAAACAATAGTAGGGTCCTTTATTATCGCCAAATTTTCCGGTAGGCTTTTAATTGTTATAATCAGTGTTTAAGTTCAAATAATATAGGGTTTCTAATTCAAACATAATCCGAGCAACATCTTTACTTTATCAAAGAGATGTAATCTGTACTGAAGTTTCAATAAAGTCGAGTTGCCTTCCTTTTAATTAATTATCTTAAAGGAATCAGTTGGAAATAATATCAATAAGCTTATATTATAAGAGGGCTTAATTAAGTCAGTTAGAGAGATAACAAATTGTTATGCGTAAAATATAAATTGGTAGGATCAATGTTTAATTTAATCAGGCTAACAATTTGGAACATTTTCTTGTAACAATAATAGATACGAGTATATTGTTTGATGTTAACTGTAGAATAGAAAAAGGCGGGTGGTATACGGGACCCGCGTTGTGCGCCATTGTGCTCGGGATTATCGCCATACCTCACAAAGGGCACAAAAGGCAGTTTATCAAGCCACGTCTCACTAGATATCTCAGTGTGCACTTGGTGAACAGCAAACTTGGCCTGTTGAGGCCCGTATAACAGAACAGAACTAAGGCCCACCTGTATTTCTTTGAATAGAATTAACTTTAGTGTTGAACCTAAGTTTACTTAAGTTACAGAGAGATAGTAAGCCTTTGAAGATAAGCACTAACTGAACTAGAATTAATTGTAGGCCTCCATGGCGGTTGATCGTGCTTATTCTGATTGAATTACAATTGTTTAAGATCCAACTTACCGTGTTTGACTGTAGTTGAAGTTACCAACTGTTCGCTTTCACATCGTAGAATAATACAAGAACTTCTTAAACCGGCAGGATTATCAAACTAAATAAAACAACGCGACGCCTGCTTTTACTTCCATTGAGTAAAACGTCAGTGAATGCCTAGAGGGAATCGATTTATTTGATACTAGCTTTTGCCAGCGGCTTCGCCCGCGTTAAAATGGCGATTTTCCATACAAACTTTCATCCCCTATTTAACTCCCTTAGGGGTTGAATTTCAAAAAATCCTTCCTTATTCCTTGTCTACGTTATAAAGGGAACCTCTGTTCAAGGTTCAAGGGTTTGGGCTGGGCGTTGAGGAGTCAGTCAGTCAGTCAGGACTTCTCTTTTTATTTATATAGATTTTACTAGAAACTGCTCATTTAATTGACATACCACATAACATCACGGCTGTAATCCTCGAACGACTAGGCAGAGGTGTACCCATTAGTACCCACAAATGAGGCGAGCCAATTGGTATCAAACGGGGCACGAAACCCTGTTTCGTAGCTGCTACTGAAAGATTCCGACCAATCCGTACTGGGCCCGCGTTGTGGATTATAGCCCATCCCTCTCCTAGAGAGGAGGCCTGAGTCCCTGCAGTGGGAACAATATAGGCTGATGATGATGATGACTGAAAGATTCCTGATGGAAAAACCTAATAACACTTTGCCCGACCTTCAAATCAACCCCAGGACCTTGAGGACCTTGAGGTCGGGCAGTAGTCACGCTTGCTACCAAAAAAAAAAAAAAATGAAAAAGTGTTTATTCACAGAAACAATTTTTACATATTATATTTAATTTACCTCCGCCAAACTGCAAAACAGTTTGTTGGCAGACGTAGCTCCTTTTTTTAGGGTTCCGTACCTCAAAAGGAAAAAACGGAACCCTTATAGGATCACTTTGTTGTCCGTCTGTCCGTCCGTCCGTCCGTCTGTCAAGACCCTTTTTCTCAGGAACGCGTGGAGGTATGAAGCTGAAATTTATATCAATTACTCAGGTCTACTGTCCCTTGAAGCTGTGAAAAAATCAAACTTCTAAGCCAACGCAATCAAAAGATACAGCCGTTTATGCCGCAAATTTTCGACACTTGCAAGGGAATCAAAACCTACAGGGTGCTTCCCGTGAACTCAGAATCTTGAAATTTGGTACGAAGCAACGTCTTATAGCATAGATAAAGGAAAAATTACGAAAACCATAAATTTTTAGTTACATCACAAAATATTTTTTTTTTTACGGAACCCTCGGTGCGCGAGTCCGACTCGCACTTGGCCGGTTTTTTACTATTAACATATTTAATTTTTTTATTGACACTCTTTCACATACATGTAATTATAACTATTCCTTCATTTCTTAAATTTAAAAAACAGACATTTTTATTTTACCACTAGACCTACGAGGCAGTCCAGGTAGGGGGGTCCAGTTTGAAGTACCTATTTAATTTCATTAAAATAATTTCCAATAATCTTGCAGGAAATAATAAATTATGAATTATGATGTATTTTAACTTTAGGCACACGAAACACGTATATGTCAAAAATATACTTTATGAACGAACGACGGAACAAATTTCCTTTAAGTATTTGTGTACAACTTCGATTACTGACATCACATCAATACCGGCAGCTCTTTGATACGCGTATCAAATATTTATATTAAAACTCATCCCATTATACGTCTGAAAATGACAGCGACGGAATATCAGAATATCATAAAATCTCTTATTAATATTACAGCCTATCAGGTTTTTTAATTGGTTTGCAAGTTTGATGCCGAAGTCTAATTGTATTGCATAATTAAGATGCAGAACTGAGTTGCGAAGGCGACGAAATCGCTCTGTGAATTCTTCAAACAGGGCTTAATTAGAGTTTCAAGAAGAAGTTAATGAGCTGAATCGACGAGTCACACCGCGGCGTCCCTGTTCCAAATTCGAACTGGTATTCTTTTTAAAAATAAACCGAATACTTTTGTAACGTTATGGTAACTTTTGTTTTTTTTTTATTGGAATAGGTTAACAGCTGTCATTTGTTTAAGCGACAGTATTTCATTCGACATTCTTTTTTCAAATATTTCTGGTTTAGTTTTGGAATTTTATCGTTATGCATTCTTTCCTAGTGTTGTGTGTTGTTTCCTTTTTTTATTTATAACTATCTTCTAACCGCGACATTCCCACATGAAAACATTCTATGACAATCGGCACCACAAGCGAGATATTTTTTAAATGGAATTGTATGAGTGGAGATTACACCGTGTAGTACATCTAAACTTACAATATTTTCGTTTGACAATATCGTCCCTGCGCCTACCAAATTCCATAAAATATGTGCATTTTTAGATTTTTTGAACACTTATCTAAATATTGTAGCTAGGAACAAGTTTAACTAATACCATATTATGAATTTATAATTTTGAAATGTTTCCGTTTATGTATTAAATAACACATTTTTTTTATGTTTTCCCAAAAACAAAAATCAAATAATTATGGAACTTGTCAGATAACTTTCAGATCTATAATATCAACAAAAATAACATAAATTAAAAGTATTCTACATGTATATTGTAAATGTAGTGTCTTTGTATTGTAAAGTACGAGACTACGGGATAGAAGCACTTGAACTCGACTTCAGTTTGAACACCCAAATGCACTCACATTGCTCGGGATAATGAGCGAGAGGTGCTCTGTTGGCTTCCTTTTCTTTTATGTTAGAGTTTGCTGTATGATGCTTCGGGAAATGTTTTCGAGAGAAAGACCAACTTCATGTTCATGAAGTTTCATAATTACAGCGCTTGTTTTCTTAGCGCTTAAATACGGTACTTAATGGTAGATCGGGTTTCTTGATCTGGTCATTGTATAGCGAAATTAAAATAACATATTTTAGTCGACAATGTACACTACCACTTAAATACGGTACTTTATGCTTGACTAGGTTTCTTATTCTGGTCATTGTTTAGCGATAATTATTAAAATAAAATATTTTTGTCGACAAGTTATTTAAACATAACTATCAAAATCGATCGTCGCGTCCTTGGTTAAAAACAACACTATGAAAATAATCAAAAATATTCTAGGTTAGTCCGAAACAAAGCGCTTTAGGTTATGAACTCTGTTAACTTACAAAAACTCGTTGTACTTACTGTATAATCAAGTCCTCCCACACAGTATCAAGTTAAAAGACCTTGTAAAAGAAGAACATAATGACTTCGTTTATAATATTATTGTCCAAATTGACGTCATAACGACGGTTACTTTTAGATCCTTGACGGTTTTTTTTTTAAGATGCTATACGCAAGTTCCCTTACCTTGCCTGCCTGCCTGAGGCCGATTATGAGTATGCTATGCTAGAGGTTGTAAATATATTATCAACGACTAACAAAGCACGATTTCTTTGTAGAATGTGTTTCAGGTGCGTGACATGATGCGTAGCACTCTAAAATGTAAGTCACCAATTTATTTATAGGTGTTGATCAAAAACAAGGTTTGTAAAATCAGTTTAGTATAAATCGCATTTTCAACACACAAAGAAGTTCGTATCGTACGTATCTAACTAATACACCTGTGAAATTAGCCGTAACCAGTGAAATAATTAGCACCATGATTTCAAGACTACTCATAAATCACGGTAAACATGACGAAGAGTTAATTCCCGCGGTATCGAGACTCGATCCATCATCTACCTCCCGATACTGATTTAAATCTCGATCTAGCTCCAATTTGATTTAGCCGAACTGTTAATTACCTGCGAATCTACTGTTTGCGCAGTCAAACTTGATTTGACGACTTTAAGGCGAGAAACATAAACACGGGTATTGCTCATTTAAAGGTCGTAAAATCGCAATTGGCGTTCAGTGTTGACTTAACTATTTTTCTGGAAATTCTGACACAATGTCGGTGGTAAACTTCGAGACCACAAGTGTAAATAAATCATAATTCTCTTGCCCTTATCCCATTTATTTAGGCGCAGTATGTCTATATTTTTTACCCGACTACGGCAAGGCCAAAGGAGGGTTATGATTTTGACTGGCTATGTATGTATGTAAGTATCTTCATCTGTTCCATCATAGCTTCTAATCTACTTATCGGAACTCGACATATGAGGTATCGTTAGAACCGTCTTAATTTTCCGCTGAACATAGGCTACGTGACGTGTCACAAAAAACGATTTGGCGCCCTCTAGCGGACAAAAAGTAAGGCTTAAAAAATAAAAATGGAGATAAATACGCCGTGTTTGGTATCATTTGAAAGGGCCTCACTTGTAAATTTCCAAAATATTGCTCAAATTAAAAATCACGCCGTCTAGCGGACAAAAAGTCAAGATAAAAAAAAAAATTAACACCATAATTGTTTAAATAAAAAAAAGTTAAAAACTAAAACCCGACTACGACAAAACAACGACGCTGAAAAAGTATTTAACAAGATTTTCAGGATAGAACAAAAAGAAAAGCCGTAGTCACACGGTATTAAAGTGTTTAGGTTGGTACCTATAACGTGTGACTACGGCTTTTCTTTTTGTTCTATCCTGAAAATCTTGTTAAATACTTTTTCAGCGTCGTTGTTTTGTCGTAGTCGGGTTTTAGTTTTTTACTTTTTACCCGACTGCGGCGAAACCCGCATTTTATTTTTCTCTATTACTCGACGTCTTTTCAGACACCAATTTTCTAGCCATATCATCCTTCACAAAGTCCTTATAGTACAGTGATAAATAAATAAGCACAATATATTTAACTTTTATCCTTAGGTACATAGTATAAAACAAAGTCGCTATTTTTCTCTGTTTGTCTGTATTCTTAAATCTTTAAAACTACGCAACGGATTTTGATGCGGTTTTTTTAGTAGATTGAGTGATTCAAGAGGAAGGTTTTAGTATATAATTTGAATGGCATCCACGCGGGTGAAGCCGCGGGCATCAGCTAGTATTTTATAAATACAACGCGTGCCTAGTTGAACCAAAAACTTTTGATTATTTTTTAATAAGGACAAAAGAAAACAACAGCTGTACCCCTCTACAGCTTTTTATCCATAATGGCAAACAAAATATGTACATGGCTACCTGAACACTTGTGCAGATATAGGCTACCTGTAATTCACACGAAACATTTCCCGTACATT
This sequence comes from Diarsia mendica, assembly GCA_949316265.1. Lineage (NCBI taxonomy): Eukaryota > Metazoa > Arthropoda > Insecta > Lepidoptera > Noctuidae > Diarsia > Diarsia mendica. The sequence continues at coordinate 10,435,169 of OX438906.1, forward strand.
CGAACAAAGCTTACGCAAAGCTGAGCTCAATAGGACACACACAGAATTCACAAAACCCTGTCAAAAAGCGCAGTACACACAGTGAAACAAAGTCATATGGGGGACGGGACCCACTACGTCCTAATCAATGTTCTTTTTACCCGACTGCGGCGAAGCCCAAAAGGAGGGTTATGTGTTTGACGTGTATGTATGTATGTAAGTATGTATGTATGTATGTCCGTTTCTTTGTTCCCTCATAACTCATAAACGGATGAACCGATTTGAATGAAATATACGTCGTTAGATTTGTCTTGATGGCGCGAGTGCTATAGGCTACATTAAAATTAGAAAATAAAGAAAAGTTGTGGATTTTGGGGGCCAAATCGCGGAGTTCAAAAAAAATTTTTTTTTCAATACCAACGAGTAGGGTATCAAAATAAAGGGTTTTAAAAGGAGATTACAAAAATATATAACACTTATATGTTTAAAAGAAATTCAAAGTGAGAAATCCTATAAACAAGCACAAAAGTTAAATCATCTGCGAAGAATAATTTTACGCGACCAACGAAAGAACAAACACAAAAGAACTAAAAAGTTGGAAATAAAAAAAGTTGTTAAAAAACTAAAAAACCCGACTGAAAAAACTGAAAAGCAAAAAAACAAGCACATTTTAAATTCAACAAAACTTGGAAGCAGGCGGGGTTCATTTGAATAGTAAATTATGAAAAGAAAAAATGAAAATAGAATGGACCCCGCCTGCTTCCAAGTTTTGTTTAATTTAAAATGTGCTTGTTTTTTTGCTTTTCAGTTTTTTCAGTCGGGTTTTTTAGTTTTTTAACAACTTTTTATACGCTCTCCGCGTACAATATAATAACGCGTTGAGGGCACTGCTGCGGCTGCCTCGCTTCTGCAGCGCATCGGGAATGTTTGCGAGCGTCGGCATTGACTGTTTTTATACAACTATACGTAAGAGGGCGACCTCGATAGCGAGCAGAGTGCGGGGCAGTGGCAGCAGTCTTCTTACCGTTGTTGCCAACAGGTTAGACGGACCTTTTATGCAGCATTGGCAGGCTTTACATGCACCTGTATACCGGGCGTGGGGCAGGTAATTTTTTTTTAGATTCACTATCAGATTAATATTATTCCTTTTTAATTATTAAATTTAAATTTTCATTTCATTTTTATATCTGATTGTGGACATGTCGTATTTACATTTTGAAAGTTTATATTTTGACATTTTACATTTTACTTTTGACATTTTAAATTTTGACATTTTGCATTTTGACACTACATTATTTTTCTTTCAATTGTAGCTTTAAAATGAATTTTATTTTATGAATTTAGATATTATTTTATGATTATGCATTTTTGGTAATTCGTAGTATGTGTTGTATATTGGCCCTCAGTATTATGATTATTTTTACTAACACTATTCTTTAAGTATACCTACTAACAAAAATATGGATCACTGTTGTCTAAATTAAATAAATAAATTATTATTATTATTATTATACAAAATATTTTATAGAAAAAGTACAAGTAATGTGAGAGAAACAGACTATAATCTATATCCGTGCCTAATTCCCGCGGATTCTTTCAGCCGTTCTGGTGTGTTTGGATAAAAAAAACAATTAACCAAGCTTTCGCATTTATAATAGTAGTAAGATTTGTGCTGAGAAAGAGAAGTGTTGGTCGTCTGACGGTGGGATGTGCGGACGACATTGTTGTTATTACGCAATATCCTGGATGAATCTAGCACAAGGGCGTGGAGCGAGCTTGGCACAAGCAAAAAGGGGCCTTTACCCAGCAGTTGATGAAGTTGGGCTGTGGATGATCAACCCTAACGAACGCTACCTACCATCTAGTCTTTTCAAAAAAAATATACCTTCATAATATGTCAAATCTTTCCCAATAAAACCCATCTGTGTGTGTCAGTGAAGCTCCAAAAGATCCCTGTAGCACTGTACATCGTGAGTACTATATAAGGCCCAAAAAGTTATTACGCACATCATATTTCTACCCGCACACCTACCCACCTCTTTCGCTGACTGTACCACAGGCAAGCAGAAATACCAGGGAGCCATAAACGAGTGCTGAATAAAAATTAATTCCCCAAGGGCGGACATACAAATAGCCCTGATAAAATTTATAACTGTGGACGTGACGGCTCTCAACTTCGTGCACAGTATAATTTTGTACACATAGCCGGAATGTGCTCGCCAATGGATAATTATGGTAAATTGTACATTACTCTTAGGCTACTGCTAGGCTTGGGATTTTATATCTGGCAATTTAGTTTTTTTTATTAAATAAATTAGATATCATTATACGGAAGGGCTGACGAATAAAATGACGATCAGTATTAAAAGAAAAAAATGTTTTGCGTCAATGCTAAATAAAGATAATGACGATGATCATAATGCTTGCAACAACGTTGAAATGTCAGGGGCTCATATTCAGGATAATCACGGAAGATCGGGAGACGGATAAGCGACAGTATTAGTTTAGTTATAAACAGTGAATGACGATGATAATCGCATTTGAATGTATAAATTTAATGTTTAGCTTCCCTTTCCTAGCTAGCCTAATTCTGGCATTGGCTGACCAGTTTCTAAGACATCAGCATCATAAAAGAAACCTTAATTCCTAAATCCACAAGAGACAACTCTATGTACCTACTAAGTTTTAAAAGAGTGGTATTTTTCTGACATACCGTAATTAATCGTAATCAAGTACATCTTCTCTTGGCTGATTTAATTACTAAATAAACATGACACATAACAACACGTCTGTAATTCCCGAAGGGTCAGGCAGAGGTGTACCTAATAGTATACCTACTGGACCGGCCATCCTGAAATTTTGCAACTACGTTGTCAGTTGCACAAAAACGGTTATACATAGAGTACGTTCCATCCCAGAAAAAGTACTATTCCCGCGGATAACAACAATAACGATCTTATGATAAGAAGCCACGTGTCTTGCGAATCATGGTTGAATTATTATTATAATTATTTACTTTTTTATAATTTTTGTACATTTTTATATATTCCTTACAAAAACAATAAAAAAACATTTACAAATATAAAAAAATGTAGCCCACCGATATCGGGAACAGGGTCCAAGCTACCGGCGGACAAGGCTCCAGAGAGAGGAACCTCCTAACAATACGAGTCGTGTCCAGGAGTACCGCTTTCTGCATCAAGCCCTTTGATCCAGCTGCCTAACGAGAGCCTCCTCAGGTGGTCGAGGCTATTGGCAATTAGGCCATTGGTGGAGACGACTATCGGCACAATGATCACTGAGTTTACACCCCACATTTATTATGTAATATATTATGATAATATAGTTATTAAATATATTATCATAGACACTTTAATAATATTTTTAAATCAATATAACACAGATAAAAGTTGCGGGGATCAACTAGTCTTATTATAAAAACAAACACTACTTATAGATAGAATGTTAATGACATATAGAGTTTCATGTAATTGATACTGTGTTAATCAAACACAAATAAAACATTGATGATTTATTAATTAGTTGCTGTCACGATAATTACAGTTTCGAGTAAAATAACATCATTTAAAGACATATATTTGGCCTACACTAATAGATTTAAATAACGTGGTTTAAAATAGTAGTATCGTTTATTCGAAATAAAATAAAGAACGCTACAATTAGGTTAGTATTGAGGCTTGAAAAACCGTGTGAAAACTACGAAACTACGTTCACAACACGATAAACTTGTATCACATGCTTGACAAAATATGATTCACAAGTAAAAGCAAAGACACACTAAACACAGTGACGATAGCAAAACGTTCTAAGCAACTTAACTCAAACAAAATCTCAAATTAATGCTTTAATATCTTTAATTAATGCTACTTCAACCTTCTTAAAGATACTTTATTAAGATGTACTTCAAAACAGATTAAAGTTCAACTTAATATGTCTTTGAGCGTTGAAATACGTCCTTTTTGAAGTCGATCAAGTACAGTCACATACACAACTCATTTCGACGTACGCATTTAATTAAGTCGTCACTGTAACGTTTGTTTATGGAGCTTTAATTACTTGCCATGGAAATAAATACACGGAACATATAGTTAATTAAATATACGCACCTGCCTACTGATCAGATTTTGAGGAAATAAGCCTTATTGTTGGGATACCGCGAATCACTCCATTATTATTATATTGGGGTTTTTTGTTCAGTCTGCCTGTCTATTTAATTGTTTGTGCATTTGCAGTAAAAATAATATTCAGACTTAATGATTCTGCATCTATTTCATGGTGTGGCACCGATCCGCTCACGCAAAGCAAGTAGATACTGCTCTAAACGAGACGTGTCGGATAATATCGGGCTGCTTAAATCCGACCCCTCTCAACAAGCTCTACCCGCTAGTAGGTATCGCTCCACCTGCTGTACGAAGGGATGTCGCATGCGTGCTGGAAAAAAAGACCTAAGAATCCGATTCCCGACATCCCCTCTACGGCTACACTACTACCCAGAGCAGACTAAAGAGCCTTAAAAGCTTCCTACGGTCCACCCAGGCAATTCAAGACGTGCCACCTAAAGCCCGCAGCAAGCTATGGCAAGAGAGATGCCCACCACCTCACGACTTCTTGAAGCCACAAGAACACCTGGCTCCTGATAGTGATCTGCGGTGGCCTATTTGGAAAGCCCTTAATCGATTGGGTGCGCCCCAAGTGGGCCGCTATAAACATAATCTGGCAAAGTGGGGTATTATTGGTTCCTCTAACACTGAGTGCGAGTGCGGCACTCCGGATCAAACAATGCCCCACCTGCTGGAGTGTCCCAGATGTCCTCATACATGCACCCTTGACGACCTGAACAGCGCCTCTGCCGCTGCAATAAACGTGGCTAACTGGGCCCAAACCTGTTAAGATGGAAGTAGGATCGATACGAGAAGAAGAAGATCTATTTCATTACTGAGTACATACATAATTATATATACTGAATGAATCCACACTCTGATAATAAGGTATATTGAGCCCTTGTAAGACATAGATTAAGTAGATTTCAATTGTCAATTTCCAATGTTTAATGCTCAACTTTTCATATTTCAACTGAATGCGCAGCTCACTGTGTTGTACTAATTCAGGCATGATTACATTTAGATCATATCATAATCTAGAAATCCATATAAAATATATAGTAGTTTTAAAACCATAGTTTACAAATCAATATAAAATACTGTCTAACGAATGTTAAAGACGTGTTGAAAACTACTTACAGAGACAGAACGATTAATTTAATATTTAGCACTAAACGCGTTTGTTTTTCGGTGTATGCTAGCGTTAGTGTCAAGTTAGGTTAGATGAAATCGAACGAGTTCCATCACAGGTTGAGTGCCTACCTACGTGAGTCTAGAACCTAGTCACAGATTATTAGAAAAGACTCTTGACCCAGACGTCCTCAAAGTAATACCTGGCCGGTGTTCCAAAGGTTGATATGAAATCCAATAAATTGTCTATAGACTTTTTGGACCAACTGACGCAAGATGAAAGTAAGTAAGGTGTGCTTCACACAAGTTCGGCGTGGCTGATGCGATTCGGCAGTATTTATTGAACAACAAAATTGACTCATATTCGGTTCGTGCTGATGGACAAACTCCATTTGGCATTGACTGAATCAATGTTGATCGAACGCCTTATGTTGGCAATTGTTTTTTCGTAGCCAAACCTCATCTTATGGGCGGCTAAGTCTAGCTTTGTTCTGAACATATTCCTTCTAAACCGTGCCGTCATGTGTGGAGCGCCCCTAAGATTTCGAAGAGCCGCTGACAATGCGTCTTTAAGAAAACTTAAAGAATGCCAGCAGGGCTGTGCTTAAAATTTATCCAAAAAAAAAAAACATCTCTATGTATCATAAAAATAAATCAAACCGTTTTAAATTACACACCGTTGTCATAAATATTATGCGTAAGGACACGCAACTACTTCACAGGAATGTACGACTTGGGACATCGAGATTTCTTTACTATTTATGTAAGTCTAATAATAATCTACACATACATAGAAACCTTCCGGCAACCGCATCTAAATCCGTAGCGTAGTTTAGAGGAACGACATGATCACACAGATGAACACGAAACGTGAGTATTTTAAGCAGACTAGGTAGGAGTATGTGTAGATTCTTTGAATTCCATAGACTTTAATACTATCAATTTTAACGCAACAAAACATCACGCATTTAATCCCCGAAGGGTTAGGCAAAGGTGTACCTTATATAATTATAGTAGGTACACACCCACATTATGCCAGCTAAGTTTTACCGTCTCATGCAATAGGGGTGAGGAGTATTGCCATCAACCGGGCACAAACCCAGGCTACGTGGTTAAGGAATCCCTGATGGAGAAACCCAATAACACTTTGCCCGACCCGAGAATCGAACCCAGGCCCTCATGCTCAGCAGTCACGCTAGCGACCACTAGACCAACAAAAAATCAAGCTTAGGGCTTTATCTACTCACTAGCTGTTGCCAGCGGCTTCGCCCGCTACAACTCGAAAATTATCCCACGGGAAGATAAAATCGGGATAAAAACTATTCTGTGTTAATCCAGGTTATAAACTATCGGTGTACCAAATTTTATCCAAATCCCTTTTTTTTTGGGCAGAGCGAATGGGAGTGTCAGACTTCTACTGACTATAAACCAAGCCCTGTTCCTACTGTGTGCCGAGGCCACGTCATCTCTTTCGATAATCCGCAGCCCCGACGGGTTATCCAAATCCCTTCAGTAGTGTTTACGTGAAGAAGTAACAAACATACGCACTCACACACAAACTTTCGCCTTTATAATATTAGTGTGATCTTCTCTTCTTAGCGTGTCGATGACAATTTAAATTGAGTTAGCCCAAAATTTAGCGACGAGTTTGTCATTTTCAGTTCCAATCATTAGCTCCTGAGATGTGCAAGAAGCTGGACAGGCAGGACACGATGTCAAGTGTATCATCGTCTGTGAGGTAACACCACATTTGCAGTCCAGGGCAGAGTCATCTATGAATTTCCACTTGAACAGGTTTTCCTTGCTTCGACCGACCTGTGTCCAGAGATTAGTGTGATGAGTGTGATAGTGTGATAACTCCTATTGGTATTCCTATGAATGAGCCCGCATCTCTATGAAATAAAATCACTAATTCGCTATCAGGTTAGGCGGCAGGTGACATGTGACAAAGCGCGGGTACCTGTAAACATTGCCGCAACGTTTTTCAGATGTCATTCCCTCTCCCCCACACCATCGTACCGTATTGTATGCAGCGTGAGGTTTTTAATTAGGTATAGAGTTAGAATTTGTTTTGAAAAATTTACGTATAACATAAAATCAAGCCTGTAATCTACGAAAGGTTAAGCAGAGGTAGTACACCTGTCAAGGGAATAGTACACACACAATAGGGATGTTTACTAACTAAAAAAAATATGATTCTAATTAGTCCGTCTGTTAGATTATCGAAAAATATTGCATCCGTATTTTTATTTTATCAAATCAATAGAAGAAAAAAAAAAGAAGAAGATAAAACGCGTCAAAGATTTGAGTGGGAGGTTGTGACGTCACTGCTCGCTAAGAAATGTATACCTACTAATGTCTTAGAATATTACGTCACACGAGTTTTCAAAGCACTATATCGTCTTCATTGTTTGTTTACGTGAAAAAAGAAAAAATACGTGTCCAATATTTTTTGAAAATCTATCTGACGGACTAATTAGACTTTTCTAGTTAACATCCCTATTCGCACGTTATGTTTAGGTTCCATGTGATAGGCGGCGGTCCTATTGTTGACGTGTGTGTGTTGTTTGAAAAATCTACACTTATTTATTTATTTATTTTACTTTTTATGTACACACAATTACTAGACAACACAGGAAAACAACATAATATAACATTTGAGTACAAAGGTACTGCTTATTTCACAAGAAATACAAAAAGGAAAATTACAAAAACGGAAAAGTTTGGAGAGAATTTGGATCTTTGAATCTACTCATACGATTGCATGAAATTATACTATTATGTTTATATTTATGTGTATTTTTACAACGCGTATGAATAGCGAATAAATAAGCTAGAGTATTAAATAAGAATGTTTTAGATTTTAATATGGTTTCTCGTAAGATACGCGTATGATTTAATTATACAATTAGAAATACCTAATAATTGATTTTGATCAAACAGTGATTTACTCACCATTACAGATTTTGGATTTCTCTATGTTATTTATCTAATCTAAGACAAAACCGTTACGATATTAAAACCTTATTTTCGAGGCCCTTGCAGCATAAAAATAATAATCAATCAAAAAGCAGCCAATAAGCGTCAATATCGGTAATTATTCAGTCCTTAATTCTCGGTGCTATAGGCTCACTACTCACGGCGCAAAAATTAGGTCATATTGAGTTGCATCGGAACGAGCGCTACATAATTACGGCCGAGGCAAATATGTTATTCATTCACGCCGGTTAAACTGCTGCGAAAACAACATACAAATTATGTGGGAACGGTCACACCAACTCACCGTATACTAGCGTTACCTACTCTACCCTATTTTTAACCGACTTCCCAAAAAGGAGGAGGTTCTCAATTCGATTGGTATGTTTTTTTTTTTTTCTAAGTAAGTATGTACACCGATTACGCTGCGATTTATGATCCGATTTACGTGATTCTTTTTTAGTTTGATGCGGAATAGTTGCCATTTTTATATATTATTACTGTCGCTCCAAACAGCAACGCAAACAACGAAGATATCACTGTGAGTCGAAATATCATCGTTGTACTCATAGAATAAGCAGTATTGAAAAAATGGCTGTACCGCTGTGTTTCATTAGACGGACAGTGAGTTACCGACTGTCCGCTGACTGACTCTGAGCGGCGGTAAATCGGTCGAAAACTCATTGCTGAGTGATCAGCAAACTGTAGCAAATCTAAATCTTAAAGTCGTGAAGCGCTGGCTAACTTCTGGCAAAGATGGCGGTGGTTTAGCGAGCACACAACACCACATATCATAGTGCTGGTAGCATAAAATCAGTCACTCACTTTTCGCTTACCGAGACCACAACATAAAAAATTAGATTCACAATAAAGTATGTTCTATCTACCCTCACATTGCAACCTAAATAATTATTTCGGGCACACAGACACTGTTACAAAAAGTTATGAAGGATTAATTAGGGTCCCACGTTAATAAATGTCTGTTGATTTAGTTAAATGAACCCCAGTTTCGGGGTGAATAGGTTCTGTACCTTTTAAGCACTCGTGGAGGTATTCGGTCGTGTCATACACGATTAGTTTGGTCAGCTAAAATTTCCTGACCGTAAAAACGTATGCACACCCTCTTGTAGTCATTTGTATTCGGGCTCTTTCTCGCTTTATCATTCGTTAAGTGTTTTTAACACGACTGTACAAAAAGAGAGCGTTACGTTTTTTTCTGCTGATATTGAAAGTGGTTTTCTAATGTTTTGCACTTAATTTTTATCGACGAATGAGTGTTTTGGCTAGAAAAAAAAGCTATATTAATCAAAATTAACCTTTTTTTGCCTCATCAATTGTCCCCTCCCGCTCTGGGTGGAGCGAAAGAGAGTGTCAGACTAGTACTGACTAAAACCCATCCATGATCTTTCATAGTCCTTTGTGTTCCGGGCCGCGGTAACCATTCACATAGCTGACAAAAAGCAATTCCAACGTGAACTATTAAAACTCTAGCACGCATACTTTTTGACAACCCGTCCCGTACGCGGGTGGCACAGGCACACAATGAATGCTGTAACGTGCAGTGCCCAAAAATAGGTGGGTCTTTCACCAGTAGGTGTCATAATGCGTTGTTCACACAGTGGCAATGGCTGTGAAGTGACGGGGATTTTGACAACAATTTGAATAAGAAAAAACAACAGGCACAATTAGGGAGTACTGAAAGACATGGAGTTAGTTTGAGCCAATCACCTATCCTATGTTGCATTGAGTTGGGCGCGGTGTTGACTCACGCTGTTTGAGCCGGAATGAGACGAATGACATTTTTTTATGGCATAAACCTCGACCGACCGAACTTAAATCGAATTTCGAGTCCATAAGTAGCTCGTGGCTTAATAATTACTGCCGTGCCTGCCGGATCGAACTTTAAGTGAAGCCTTGCTCGCCTAGGTTGCTCCGTGGATGGGTGACCGCCCATTATATACCGAGTGTCTCGGAAAACACGTTAACCCTTTACTACAAGTACCTATGTATAGATTTTTAGCAGTCGTTACGGAAAGTCAGTGGACTGAAAGTCTGACAACCTGACTTATCAAAGGGTATCGTATTACCTTGTACCATAGCTAACAGAATTTCTGTTATCTATGCTTTGTACCAACTGGGTTGTAGAACTCAAATTGGCAGTTGCTTCATATAAAAACTGGTATTGCATCAGCTGCATCCGTTTAGATAAAAAGTCGACCGCAAAATAGTTGGCACTCCAACGAGGAGCAGTGACAGACTAATTTTTTGCCCCACACTAGAAATTTCTCCTGTATCGTGGGTGCGTTTATAAACATTTAAACTCACATACACAAACACCCAGACCCGAAACAACGATTGATACCGCTATCGACCATACAAATATTTGTTCCGTGCGGGGATCGCTCCCGCGACACGCAGCACAGTCTGGTCGCTTAGCCACTGCGCCAACCGTGCCGTCATTGACAGTCCTAACTGTCAATTGGTCTGCCACCGCCACCGCTTCAGTCTAAACAACGCATGAAAAGATGCACCATGGTCAGCCTGTTTTTTATCGCCTTTCTTAAACTAGCTACCTCTGCTTACTGCCTTCAGCCGCCGGCTTAAGTCTGCCACTATTTCTTCAAGGGTGAGCCCACAGAAAGACTCCCAAAGTGTCACATTCAGATTTCCATAAGCGGTGTTACGGCACAGTACGTTAGAGTCGGGACTCGGGACGCTGGCTGCCGGCCAAACAATTACTTTGTCTCGTCAGGAGCATTTCTTCGGCTGATGGCTCTAAAGTGTCTACTGCTTTTTACATAAGTTTAACGTTTAACGTGAAAAAACTGGGTCAATGGTAGAAACTTTTTGTAATCTGACATCTGCTAGATAGGTCCGCTTGGATTTCACATGAAAGTGATATCGTTCGTTACTGCCAAAAAATGACACTGGTGTCCTCAGATCAAATAGCAGCCAGATAGAGCGTGTAGAACACGAGATTGCTGTCACCAAGGCAAATACAAATTCAAAAGTGAATACAACCACGCGTCAGTACTAAGCTACGCGTCGTACTGATTAGACGTCACAAGTGACTTATTATTTTATGTCAAATCATGCCGTCTTGTGTCTTTAAACATTGTAAAAGTTGTTCCCAAAAACAAAGAAAAGAAGATGGAATATCTTTCCATACGTTACTATTGTATATTTTATTGTTTTGTTATTTATTTTCCCTCTAAATTTTCAACACACTCAGAACGAAAAATATTGACAGTTATCCGTCTGTGTTGCCAGTTTAAATCGAAATAGGTCTCCTTGAATTAGGGGAATTTGCATTGTGGGTAGGAAGATCGATGAATTTATACATGTTTATGCAGAAATAATTTTGTATAATCTATACTAATAATAGTATAAAGCTGAAGAGTTTGTTTGTTTGGTTGAATGTGCTAATCTCAGGAACTACTGGTTCGAAAAATACTTTTGTGTTCGATAGCATATTTATCGAGGAAGACTATAAACTATACAATATCATGCTACGACCCTTAGGGGCTGAGCTGTTGGTGACACCGCGGGGAACAGCTAGCATATTATATAATTAACTTTGTTTGATAAAACTGTTCTTTATTTTAACCAACCAAAAGGTGATTTATTTTCAATTTTGAGTTTTTAGCAACCGCTAAATATTGTTCATCATCTACCTAGCCTTTTTCCCAACTATGTTGGGGTCGGCTTCCAGTCCAACTGGATGCAGCTGAATACCAGTATTTTACATGGAGCGATTGCCTATCAGACCTCCACAACCCAGTTAATACTGCGTAATACGATATTCTTTGGTAGTGACCTGAAAGTATGGCTGGTTGTCAGACTTTCAGGTCACTGACTACCTAATAACTGCCAAAGATCTACATATATGTATATTTTTTCTTTCTTTTTTAATGTTTTCGAATTATAATACGTATACATAATACAAATGTTAAAAGACCAATTTCCAGAAAGCGTTATAAAGTATTGTTCTTGTCTGATGATAATTAATTAACTCAATGAAGTGTTAGTAATTATAAAATAATAATAAAATCATTTAATTCAAGTCACTGACTCATAATAGAAATAATAATACATTCATACAGTAATATTACATACACAACATTATCTTTATCTTTTAAAAAACGTTGCTCCACACTAGGAATTTCTCCTGTATCGTGGGTGCGTTCACAAACATAGAAAGTCACATACACAAATACCCAGACCCGAAACAACTATCTGCAGGCCATACAAATATTTGTTCCGTGCGGGGATCGAACCCGCGACACGCAGCGCAGCAGTCCAATCGCTTAGCCACTGCGCCAACCGTGCCGTCATACTCATATCACATTCAATACTATTCAATAAAAAAATATTTAGCACGGCGGGCACAAGCTAACTTAAACCTTAAATAACTTTTATTCCACCTTTATTTATTTAATAATTATTATTCTGTTCAATTGATATTACTTAAGCACCTATAGGCTAAAGTGCATTAATTCCAATTTTATACATTAGTACCTACAATAATTGAAAAAAATGTGGGAGTTTTTACCAATACCTAGCAACATTACGCACACGCAGATGCACATGTCCATACACTGTCGCTCCTAGCTGTCACGCACACATAAATATTAGGTAACTTCACATTGTTTTTGCGCATGTTCTATCTGGCTGTTATTTGATCTGAGCTGGTGTCATTACAAGACTTGACAATATGGTGTCTTAAATATGAACGACCACTACTAACACTGGTAATCAAATCTTTACATTTCAACATAAACCATCCGACAACTTATTTAAATGAACATTAAGAAGAAGAAATCTAAATGTCATAGTACCTACTACCATGAACATCGTACGTCGTTCTTCGGTACATAATTATGTGCTCTTTTCTCGTAAATCGATACAAAGACTCTTGACAGTCTACTTAAGCCTTAGTGGATTAGCTCCAAGAAAAGTACAAAATAAACTTCAGTAACTTTTAAATCCCATCAGAAGTGCACGTCTTTCCTGACCCTCCAACACAAAAAGTTTGGATACCTTCTAAAAGTATATTTTTGCACTAATGAAAATATCTTAGGCGAGGAGAAGACTTTCTTCTTTATAATAATTAATCAATACGTAGTAATAAGTCTTTTTGTCAACCTTTACTGCAGGTCAAAATTTTCGCTCATTTTCAAAGTTCTCATGGAAATCTCTTTTGACCCGTGCCTCCTCAAACCAGCCTTCGCGAAAGGCGTCCAGATCGTCTCTCCATCTCGTTCTGGGCTGAGGATGGCGGCGCCATCCGAGTGGAGATTTTTGCCCAGCGGTCATCGTGCCTACGACTGACATGACACACCCAATCTCATTTTAGCGTTAGTTAATTTGTAGCCTTCAAATTGATTCAATTTAAAAAATAAATGACCACATGAAAAAAAAAAAAATCATCATTCATGAAAACATAACCATCCTGAATCCCTACCTACCCACATAAGTACTTTGATCAAGCAACTACTCGTAATGGCAAAGTAAATTAAAAAGAAAAGAGCATGTGCAGTCGGGAACATGAGTGGTGACATTAATTAATGTACCTACACGTTGTTCTGGCTTCAAATAAAACGCTCTTTCGATTTATAAGGAAAACCATATGAGAATAGTATTATAGCGGACTTTGAGAGAAAGTTTTTTTTTTCTTTTGAATATTGTAAACAGCTTTTACTTTTATACCCACTGGTGAATATCATATTTATTATAACGGGTGATTCATTAGAAGATAGGTAGTTTTTCCAAGACTATTTTTTTTAAAGTAGCATTTATTTTTCAAGTTATCCTTATTACACATACCATCACGCTTGGGATCCCGAAAGGTAAGGTAGAGAGTAAGGCATTTCGAGTGGTATTTGGCTAATAACGCAACATTCGGCTACCAGTTGCTCAATCGTACCTACGCGGCTTATCCATATAGACTTAGAATGCATAAAATACTTTAGGGGTGTGATGTCACAGGACCTCACAGGACCAGTAAATTCAACAATCCGAAGCGCAAAAAATACCGATCGAATTGAGAACCTCCTCCTTTTTGGGAAGTCGGTTAAAAATAACTTTTATCTCTCATGCTGTGTGGTAAGTAGGCTGTTAAACATTTCGATGGTAGAACACATCTTAAGACTGGTGGTCAAACTTTCGGGACACTAAAATTTAAAGCAGTAGTAATGGATGGTCTCCCATCCACGGGCAGACCTAGGTAAGTGCGACCTCACCTGGAGATCGAAACCACAGATTAGGTACAAACATTACATTACATACATTAACACTGACTTCACGCAAAATGCTTAAAAATCGCCCACAGTAGTAGTTTAAATAATGCTTACTATTATAGCCCTTTTTTATTGGAGGGTGGGAAATCGTCAAATGACTCCTCCCGCTCTGGGCAGAGTGTTAGAGAGACTTCTACTGTCTAAAAACCAACCCATGTTCCTTCTTTGCCCTTGTGCCGAAACCGCGTTATGCCTTTCGATAATCCGCAGCCCCGACGGGCCCCTTCCATGTTGCTGACATCTCTTTGAGGCGCGCGTGGAACTCGAACGCGCCGTCGACACGGTCTGTTGCCGTCATGAGACGGTGTACGGCGAGCTAGCCCATTACTCACCGTCCACAGGCCCGCGTCTACGGTGGCCGGAAGACATCACGTGGCCCCCGACGCCCGGAGAGTCTCCCGCAGCGGCTGGGACGATAGGTTCTTTCCCTCTCACGTTCCGCCACCTCCTTCGCTAGCATCACTGCTTCGCAGAAGGAGCATTCCTCTTTGCCCCGGACCATGGCTTGCACCAGGGCCGGACACTATTGAAGCCCTGACTAGACTTTTATCAAACTGAAACTATTAGATATTACCAGCCTAATTTGACGACCTTACGACGGTAATTACCTCCATTAGTATTATCTATTTATAAACTAATACCACTCAATGACAATACATTACAGTGGTTGACCCCACTAATTTCTTTATTTACCAACTTTCAGACTATGACGTCATGGTTGAAACGTCAAACTTAATTCATCTTTATAAGTAGGAGTAGGAGTAAGAGTGGCCCATTTAATATAAAAAATAAATAAACTGAACATTAATTTGCCAAAAAAATTAAACTTCAAACGGCGTCCGATCTACTACTTCAGCTTGCATCTCAACCCCCTCATACCATCCCCTGCAATTAGCGATATTGTGATAATAAAAACTCGAGCCCACTTGAGGGTTATGTCACCTCAGATAATATCTGCGTGTCTTTGATCTCCTGTCTCGTATTATACCTTTTGTCAATCGTTCGGGTGTCTGTACAGCAAACAGCACTTGTTGGTAGGAGCAATTTGGGTTCTATTTCAAAGGCCGAGGTACCGGGTTCCGGGTACCAATCAAACGAGGCTGACGTCACAACAAGGTAACCATTAGTAGATTCCCTCTCTCACCATGAAGAACGTCAACCGTTCAGATTGCATGCCGGTTTCATTTGTTACTTGTCAACTTTTATAAGAGTGATGGGGCCTTTTAAAATGTCCTTTACCTAGTTTTAATAAAAATGGGTTTAGTGTAACATTTTTTTTTAATTCTCAAAAAACTCTATCATGTTCTTCTTAAACGCTTTCTTTTAAGCTATTGCATGCTTCTATCGCGGGCCTTGAGCGTGGAGAGCGAATCCAGAAATTCCCTAACGAAAATATTCAAGATTCAGTATTCAACCAGGTTGCTATGGTTACGGAAAATAACAAGGTTGTCAGCTGAGGTTGTCAAATTAAATAATTAATTATTTGCTGTTGATAAAAAATGCTATGCAATAGCTTTACCGCGGCAGTCTCCCAGTGCCACATTTTTTTTTTTTATTATACTTTTCTTTTTAATATTCCTCTTCTTCTTATCTTTCTTCATCGTATGGTTAGTGTCTTTACCTGGTGACAGACTTTTTAGGCCGCCCATTGGCCTCTGACATGCCGTCAAGAAACGTCTCTCAGGCATGCTGGTTTCCTGACGATGTTATCTTTACCGAAGCAAGTGACGAGTATACAATTTGCACTTGAAACCGTCATATCAGAGGTACCTATGACTTAGGAGTCGGACGGCCATACAAGTAGACTATCACTACGACGAATATAACTTCGTAAAAAAAAAAGTTCTTCAATATAATGAAGCTCTCAATTTCACAGTTCACAATAAAACAAAACCAGTCACTTCATCAAGGAAGATAATAAACAAAAAACTGCGAGCACAAACAGAAAACTGCATCAGTCCTCCAATAATAGAAATATCTGCATCGATAATACTTGAAGAGGCCTTGACAAAGACAAAGAAATTGTTTGGCGACGAGCCAGCTCCCCAGAGCTACCAGGTATGGAGATAGAAGGAAGCGAGCCGATCAAAGATTGCTCTGTTTTAAAACGAGGAAAATGCAAAGTTTTGTTGTTCAAAACGATAGCAGCTTCCGAAATAAAAATGTAAATTTGTTCAGCTTTCCTGCGGTTTTCTGTTCGGTGGAATTTGTGCTTTTCCAATTCCAGACAAGTATTTGAACAATCAGACAATTCCAATAGCGCTCCAGTCTCTGGTTAGCCACGGTAATTTGTTGCATTGCGTTTTTCCTTTTAAACTGTTTAACCGTTTCCTAGTAACGCATTTGCAGCAGCAATCATTGCCCGCAGACCAAACTAGTTTGGTTTACAGTCTAAGGATATATATCCTACATACGTAACAACATGCCTGTAATCCCCTAAGGGTTAGGTAGGCGGTGTATCTAATAGTACAGTCGAACAAGCTAATAAGTATACAGCCAGCTAACTTGCATTTACTTTTAAGATAATACAGATACATTTAGAGACTGATTTAAAATTACACAGTGTTTGACATCAGTCGCTTAATGCGAAACGCTTTATAAAATATAATTGCAATCAATATTTTTAGTGTACTAGCATTATAAAGTACCATGTAATAAAAGGCGACCCTATCCCCATCAAACAGTCACAAATCGAAACTCCTGCTGGAAAAACCCAATAACACTTTGCCCCACCCGGCAATCAAACCCAGGACCTCATGCTTAGTAGTCGCGCTTGTGACCACAAGACCAACGATATAAATAATACTATATTATCCTTGTATTACAGTAAAACCGTAGTAACTAAATCCTGAACACAGGTCAATCCAATATTCTCGGGAGTAATTATAAAGCAATCACACGCTCATGATGTCAACCTGTTTATTCAAGAGAAAAATAATCAATCAGTTACGCGTAGTTACGCAAAGAGGTCAAATACACGAAGAATACATGGCAATACCCGGTACCATGGTACATGTAACAGCAGACTTAAAATAAAACAAAAGAATAATGTATTTCACTTCTTTAGAAGTTAGATCAAATAAGTTTATTCATCTGGAGGTCGTGGGTTCGATTCCCACCCAGGACAAATGTTTGTGTGATGAGCACGATCATTTGTTCTGTGTCTGGGTGTAATTTATCTATAATATGTATGTATTTAGAAATATATAAGTATGTTTATCAGTTGTCTAGTACCCATAACACAAGCTCTGCTTAGCTTGGGACTAGATGGCGTTGTGTGATAGTTGTGGAATATTATTATTATTATTATTATCTGTTATGTTAATACTACTCTCTACTACCCTTTGTTTACTGATAGACAATATTTCAGGTATTCAATTAGCCTTTATACCTTTTGAGTGTACAGTCAAACAAGCTAAAAAGTATACATCCAGCTAACTTGCATTTACTTTTAAGATTATACAGATACACTTAGGGACTGATGTCAAACGATACAGCGTTTGACATCAGTCGATTATTGCGAAACGCATTATAAAACAAAACAATAAATGTTTGCAAATAAATTAATTATAGTGATTTCTGCCTGTATCTTTATTAGCTAGTTCGACTGTACCAAGTTTAAATAAACAAAATAATCTTCTAGAACTCACCCAAGTCCTCGGCGTCTTCGCTCCACTCCCCGGTGCCTCGCACCAGCACAGCCGACATCCCCGCCAGCACAGCACACACCCACACCGACTCCATCGCACACACACCCCGCCCCCACATCGTTACACACCCTACTCTACACTAACCTTACTTTGGCAACATTTTACACCTACAGTAATGTTTCATTACCCAACAATCAACTATTAGTTAAGCTCCGAAACGTTCATTAATTTAATATTACACTATACATTAGCTACGCCATTCCATTACCTTCAGGAACCGTCTATTGTCAAATTTACAATTGATCAACCCTATTGAATCACTCGCTAAAGTCGTAACACTGCATACATTTTCTTAATTAAAAATTCGCTCTATTTTTGATTTGAGTCGAGACCGAAATCGAAGGTCGGGCTTGTTTCGAGTTCCATTGCTCCGATTTGTTAGTTCATGTTACTTGTGTGTATGAACGATCCGGGTAATCTTTCCAACATTATGAGTGGAGCCGTGTGTAGTGTGCCGTCACGCACGACCGGCTTTCGGGACGCGGTTAAATATCCCGATGAATTATTCAGGACTCTTTTAGCTGCGGTGCGCGCTCGAGGACAGAAAGACCACCTGCAACAAAGTATATAGTCCCTCATTTATGGCCAAACACAACTATATTTAGACAAGTCGTTTTGCAAATTGGAAGAGAATTTATAATCAGTAGTGGCAGACTGGCGCGGAAATTATTCACAATTATTTTTAGGTACCTAGTGAATAACCAAACGAATTCAGGTTTTTCAAATTATGATACTGCCTGCTGCCTTAGATTACTTGTTTACCTAATATACCCACATACATACTTTAAACATACCACAAGAATGCAAAAATTAATTAACTTCATAACATTTACCACGAGAAATTGTCAAAAACGTATCAAAAATATTCAGCAAGAATTTCCGGCTGTGTTTCGCCGTGCTACCATAGACATTCCTCTGTTTATTTTAAAAGAGATTTCGCCGAGAAAAATTGAACAAAAGCTTTCAAGGAGCAAAATCCGTCATCAAAGGCGGCTAAACGACCCGTAGCGTAGTGCTGAAGCGCTAATATAGTTTAAGAAACAACGTGCCCCTATTTCCAAGACGTTAGGGCGAACTTGCCGCCTTGAAACTTACTACTATCTACTTCATATTATAGGAAAACGGCAACTTAAATATGAGATGCATACCTAATACACACGTATACTAGTCTAGCCGAAGTAGTAAACGCTAATAAAATGTGTGCTTGCTATCAAATGTTATTTTTATGGTAATGTATCCACAGTAAAATAAAGTTAACGTCTTATTTCTCAGAAGCGCGAATCAACTTTTGATAAAAGCAACCGCATTTTGTGGGAAATGTGGTCGCTTTTTGAGTCTAATTAGAAATTTTCGCTTTACACATGTTAGGTTATAATAACACATAACATAACGTCACGCCTGTAATCCCCTTAGGGTTAGGTTAGGTTACTTAATAGCGGGTGAGCCTATTGCCATTAACCGGGCACAAATCATCACACACGCGGCTGCTACTGAGATTTTCCTGATGGGAAAATCCAATGACATTTTGGCCGACTCGGGAATCTAACCAAGGACCTCAATCGCGCTGGCAGCCACTACACAGTCATTATAAGTGCATGTTTACGTACAGTCGGGGCGGCGAGCGGCGCGTGCAGCGTATTAATTTCAAACACATGGCAATGTATGAAAAACTTAACGATTTCAAAACTTGATTTTACGAGAAGCGATTTTTCGCTCGTTTGTTTAAAATGTAGCGTTTGTTGCGGTGAACTCGTCTCTCACGAAATTAATAAAAAAGCACGAAAAGAGCATTCTGCACGCGCCGCGCTACGCCCCGCGTCTCCGTAAACGAGCCCTTAGTCAGATATATTAGGTTATAATATTGCGTGTAAGTTTGAGCTATGCTACTAAATTCAATACCAACAAAAAGCTTTTATGTGTTAAGAGCGTAGGCCATACTTTTTATAATAAACTTTATTATCTAGTCCGCGCTTCCCCTTATCGAGGTATCTAAGTTTCAGCGACATAATAGTCTGAAAGTTTCCTGTTAGCCATTCGAGAAAAACCACGCTTAGTTGACCTAGATTCTGCATTTCTGTTTATAAAAAGTAGGTACCCAGTTCCCACTCATAACCATATTTTATTGGCTTCTCTCAGCAACATTCCTCTTATATTTCTTTATATTTTTCCATTCGTAGCTTTGATTTCGTACATGGCTCTTAAAGGAAATTGTTTGATCTTTACGAAGGAAATTGCCTAAAAGCCTTGTTTACAACATATTTTCGCCATATCAACGGTTACTTGAGATAATGTAAGCAGTGGGGCTAGTACGATCGCATAGTAATCGTAACGTAAATTCGAGGTTTTAAAATTAGAAATACTTATGTTATATTGTCTATAACTATAACATGTATTTAGATATAACTATTGATTTGTTTGTCATAATAAAAACTGAAATTCAAAAATTGCTATCCAGTTTCTTGCTGCTTGCTTAAGATCGTCTGTCCACCTAACTAAGTGACAACCAACTGGTTGTCTCCCCACATCCCTCCGTCCTATCTGTGAACGCCACTTCAGCACTTTCTTTCTAGTAAAAGATAACTATATTTACAAACTACAATTTACAGATCTAAAATAATAATAAAATATATACAACTATCAAAAAGGGAGTAATTACAGGGCGTCAAAAAAATCGTCCACACCACTGTCAACAGGAAAAGTGCCCAAAAGGCTGGCAGCATTCCCACGTTACATGGCAATGCTGATTCTTTGGCCAAAGAATATTCCAGCCCTCTGGTCACGTGAAGAGTCGACCAACCGCTTGGCAATTTATTTTAAACACAAAGTAAATTGTTTGTGAAAAAAAAATCTTACATCCACCAAAACCGTTAATTATAATTTAATGATACCGCCAATGATTTGGAACACTGGAGACTTACACTCGGCATTGGGAGGTCAAAGGTTGATGGATGAGATGAGATGCAAAGAGAAATGGATGTTTGATTCAAAACTCGTTTCAATTTACGTTATATTTCATTGTGCGTTTAAACAAAGGCTTCACTCTGAAAACGACCGTTTAGAAAATAAAGTTTTCGACAAAATTAATAAGGATAGCTGATTACTTAATTTTTCAGTAATAAACAGCCCCTGGAGCCGTGGCTAATTTATTCCATGCTTGAGTAGCCCACTTTACAGGTTAAAATAAATTATCTTGTCTTTATACCAACTGAAAATACGGCGAAACATTATTAATTCTGATTAGTTGGCTAAACTCGACTAATTTCATGTAGACCCGGAGGCGCTAAACCCTAACCTTTACCTTTAACATTAAACGTCTAAATAAGTGTTCGCAAAAAAATCGGTTATTGTAAAGAAAATATTTGATTGATTTGATTAAAACTTTTTGATCTTCTATTTTATTTCTAAGAGAAAGGAATAAATGGTGCCGATACTTCAGACAGGAAAGATTCGACAAAGAACACGTGTTGCGCCAACTACAAGTGAAATGGTACAAAGATGATGATTATTCTAATGTTGATCACTTTTTAAACTTTCTGCCTGTTTTTCAATGATAATTAATCGGTGTTACTATGCCAGGTCACTTCATAAAAATACATAATAGTATGAAAGCTTATCGATCCATATTTTATTGAAATTATTTGGGGATATCAAAACACACACACATTCACACACACATCACACACATTCACATTTAATTAATTAGGCAGTCGATTTTTTGACATTTTTTGATGTGACAAATATTTAAAATTATCTGAAAGGGACATCACAGACAGTTCATTTATTTGGAGTATAATCATTATTATGTAATCACCCCATTTAAAAAAAAAGAGTTATTATGATGTAATCAAAATAATAGACCACTATAGACACTCTATTAAATAAAATACAAATGTTGGAATAACGTAACGACATTTTGAGTTCCGATTTCATCAGTTAACTAACTGCCATTTAAATGCCTGTCCAAATTGTTACAGTCGTTTCGGAGATTAGCTGGAACAATCACACAGACATACAGATTAAATTTCAAATTATTTGTTATAAGTCCTGTATATATTTTCAAATGCATTTAGTAAACACTGCAATTTTGATATTACAGAAATACATTTTTATGATGCAATATTTATCTTTAGAACACATAACCGTATCGAGCCTAAACTCTGATTTTGCAGCTGTCCATGAAAACTGTATGTTTAAAAATAAAATATAAATTTTTATATTTGCGAATGTGCCCATTCTGTCATACGGCACGGCGGCACGGCGTGTGTGTTTACTGTGTGTGTGTGTGTGAATTCTATTAAATTATTCAATTTTCCCTTTCTGTCATAAAGATTCAATATTTATATAAACCAGTCCGAAAATGTTTAGCTAAAAACTATATAGATCTATTTGTTTCTATTACAAATGTCAGCGTTGCCAGAAACATTCGTTATTATAGAGAAGTAATAAAAGTTCCGCACCAATAATTTTACCATTTTCATCGCTTTTTTTTGGTTTGGCAGACTAGAGGTTGGTCCATAATATCCTACAAACTTGCATACATAAACTCACGCCTTTTTCCCATGGAGGCTAACAGAACCTGATGATTCCTGTTCACCACCATCGATTTTTCAACAGCTGGTGGACAGTGACATGACTTTTTTCCAGATATCCCCATTGCCACCACAAGTGGATCGCGACTTAATTTTTAAACATTTCTCGTTATCCACCAATGACAGTGGCTCAACTTAATATTATTATTTCAAGCTACTACTACTTTAAACTATTTTTTTACCTTTATTTGAAGACATTTATTAGCTTAAGTTTTACATATTACACACCTTTCAGAACATCCATACTCCATACTATATACTATATATACTATATATACTATATGTCGCCGCAAGAATGTCTTTTGGCTAAGATAATTATTCAATCTCATTGATAACCAGCTTATATTGATGAACCTGCCATCTCGTGAGATGCTGGCACAATTATTACGAAGATCAATAGTGCGACAGTGCCATCTATTGACTTTTCTGCTAAAACCACCACTTAAATAGATGGAATGTAATTAAATGTTCCGCAACTCGAATAGTAATTTATTAAACAGAAGTCTCTAACTAGAACTATAGTTAAAATTAAGATAAGCTAATGTTTTATGAATATTGGGATTTTAATGATTGCCACACTTGGAATGAGGCTGTCTATGAGACGTCATCGCACAATGTTGTGATGATGGCGGCGAATACGATTGTAATGGTCAATAACTCAATTTATAATGTGAAACTACAACTAAATCAATTTCTATAAGTAATTATAAACTTAAAAGTCATAAGATCATTTTATAGAGCCATTCGTGTTAAGCAATTAGTAGAAAACCCATTGTCTGTTTTAAATCCTTAATCAACCGGAAATGGTTTAGTAACATTTTGTTGTAAAAAGGAATGAACCTATTAATTAGACATTAACGTTTAATTACGCCTTTACACTAATATTGGTATTGTTTTATTGTTAAATAATTAATAGAATCAATTGTGAAGTATTTTAGTAATGATTGTTAGTTTTAACTAATTAGGTCATTTATTACTATACTGGTTTTGTGGTACTTCCGCTGGGGACTACAGACGCATGCGACGAAAAGTTGAGACGCGAGAACAAGTTATGTCGCGTTTAGCGAATAATTGCAATTCAAGTAAATGAAAGTGGTTTTTGATGTGATTAATGTTAATTAGTGCAAATGATAATTGTAACATGATTTAAAACAGTGTATAAGGAGTTTCTTTGCCTATTCTTCTCCTAAAAGATCAACCATGTATTCGAATGGGCGATTCAAACCGCAAAGTTTATAAGTGCCTGTAAATGAAGCAATGTAAATAAACGTTTGGTGTTTGAGTCAAGTAATGTGTGTGATTTCAAATACCCATTTAACTATCTGCCACGAAAAGGAATCTAAGGCGACGACAATATGGCGGAGCCCATTGATATTTAGGAGCAGCGTCCCTCCAGAGGGCTTCCCGCCGCGTCATCAGAAGTGGGATCGCCCCCGCGATCCCCTTCAGCCCGCACTGCTGGACATCCAGAACAAGGAACTGCTTCTGTGACCATGGCCGACGGCGTGTCAAAGGAATTTTTCGCCGAAATGGTCACCATGATGCGTTCTATGAGTGAACGGCTTATTACCCCGCAACAACAGCCAAGAGTTAAGAACACACTGAAATATTTCTCCCGTCTTACGATCTGGATGGAAACATTTGCGTACGTGAATGGTGTGATCATCCAATCAAAATGACAAACATACAGGACAACACAGAATGACCGAAGCAGCAGAACAAATAAACATGGACACTCTGAAAGCATAATTTTATCAATAAATGACCTGCAAGATGAATCATCAAACCCGGGAAGTATAATTGTTTTATTAATTTTAGTAACTTTTATACTGTAGATACCTATTTACGGTTAACAATATTTTACATCACACACTGGCAAGGTTGATGCCTCCTTAAATTGACACCTGTGGAAATGAAATATTAAGAAATCTTATCACTTCTTTTAATTAGGTCATTACCCGTTCAATGTTATTATTAAAATATGAACCAGTAATGTGTCACAAACAGATCTCATGAATCAAATGATAGTTACTTGCATTCATTAATTAATTAACTAAGTATCAACTAGTATTCAATCTTGTTGTGTCATTCAATAGAAATAATTCTTATTAGAAATGCCTCATACTCGACATTCCAGTGAGAAATTGCAATTAAGTGCAAGCTTTAGTGCTTTGTACAAACTTCTAAACATTTGTATTGGACAACATGTTTTAAGATCATTAAAATAAACAAAGTTGTCCATCACGGGACACCCGGCAGATGTGAATCTTTGTATTGTAATGACACATGATAAAATTAAATATTACAATAATTATTTCTTTAATGAATATCTATCAATCTTTGCATCTGACCTTACTTCATCACTAATTGATTAGCTTAAACTTTAAATAATAAATAAATAGATTAAAAATTGATCCACAATAAACTTAATTTTATTGGAAAAACACAATTATAGCGTCATACTATTTCCTAATATGGCATAGTAGTCGGATTCAATGCCAGGGTGCACATGTTTCACATAAATGATGCTTTGTTATGTAACTGATTCATAAAACAATTAACAATACATCAACGTTGTTCAACAAATTGTGACTATGAAATTCAGTGCGATATTTCAATAGAAAGCAAAGCTTTAAATAAGTTAAATTGTGAATGTTTCCATAGTACAATACCACAACCAATAGTGTTTTTAAAGTACTTTTAATCAGATTAACTTACCCATCTTAGTTTGATTACCTGAATCTAAGTATGATAACTATTTCAAAACAATTGATTACCATAATTATTTTCATTACTAATTCAAGCATTTAGTCAGACAGCTTCGTGGGTCTAGTGGTCATGAACCATACAATTAAAGCTTGTGGGCCTGGATTTGATTCCCAGGTCTAGCAAAGTGTTATTGGGTATTCCCTTAAGGAATTCCTCAGTAGCAGTCCAAACTATAAATATGAATGGCAAACAGTCTTGCCTTTTAACAAGAGGCTTAGACGTTACGCTGGCAAAGTGTTGATGTACACCTCTGCCTAACCCTTCCGGGATAGCAGGTGTGATGTTTACATAACATCTTTTCTTGTTCTATTATTTACCTGCATGACTTCTCACATTCCAGATTCGAGCAATTATCTTATCGTAGAGGAAATGATAACCTGATGCTTCAAGTACTACAGCCTGGTGAACAAAAATGACCGTGTCGCCGGCTATGAACCTAACAAATGCGAAACAACATGAAGACAGCCAACCCGGAATGACTGTTTCAGTGTTCACACACCATAAGTTTACATAAAAGGTGAGGAGTTTTCAAACTACTTACACTACCGCTGATACCAAAAATGTTGTGTCAAAAGGCTCAATACAATAACCAAGTCAACCTACCAACCTACATGATGCTCATGTGTGATGAGTATCAGCATCATTTTCATTATTTTAATGTTATTGCAATCCTGCCAGTTGTAAGCAACAACTAATAACAATAACAAAGTTTTAGTACATACAGTAACTAATGAAATAAAAAATAATAATACTCACAAAAAGCTATTAGTATCCGTGGAGGAAACAACTAGCTCAATAAGTAAAACTTACAATGAATCACAAATAATCTATCAGCAGCCGTGGAGGCAACTGGTAAAGAACAAACACAGTAAATTATCTATCAGAAGCCGTGGAGGCGACTGATAATGAACACACACAACAAATGATCTATCAGAAGCCATGGAGGCGACTGATAACGAACACACACAACAAATGATCTATCAGAAGCCGTGGAGGTGACTGATAATGAACACACACAACAAATGATCTATCAGAAGCCGTGGAGGTGACTGATAATGAACACACACAACAAATGATCTATCAGAAGCCGTGGAGGTGACTGATAATGAACCAACAAAACAAATGAACTATCAGCAGCCGTGGAGGCAACTGATAAAATAATACTCTCATGTTATCCTGCTGGGTCCACGGCGTATTAAACGCCCAGAGCCTGGTTCCTT
The DNA here is from genome assembly GCA_949316265.1 of Diarsia mendica. NCBI lineage: Eukaryota > Metazoa > Arthropoda > Insecta > Lepidoptera > Noctuidae > Diarsia > Diarsia mendica. Next base: position 10,461,963 of record OX438906.1, read on the forward strand.
ATATCCTGTCAAATCAAAGACTTCGTGCCTGTCACGGAGCAATGGTCCTAAACTCCTTATCCTTTAATCCTGTCAAATCAAAGACTTTGTGTCTATCACAGAGCGGTGTTCCTGATCCTATCCTTTTATCCTGTCAAATCCAAGACTTTGTGTCTATCACAGAGCATTACCTTCCCGTGAGAATGAACAAATAAAAACATACTACTCACACTACATTTACCAAATACAAATCACAATGGCTAAAGCTATCAATAATTTTATTTAAAACGAATCTAGTAGACAGTAGACCTATTACAAGGTGGCAAAGTCAAGTCATAGTAAGGTTAACAATTTAATGAGTATTGTTGTTGCTTCTACAACAATAATATTATCTGTTTGCTGAAAAAACAAACAGCTGATCAAACAATATCAATAAATTCAATTAATGTTGTTAAATAATTTTGCCAACAATATTCTATTTAGCTAGTAGCTAATCAAACAATATTCTTTTCAGCTAGTAGCTGATCAAACAATATCAACAAACTCAAATCAATTAATGTTGTTGAATAATTTTACTAACAATATTCTATTTAGCTAGTAGCTAATCAAACAATATTCTTTTCAGCTAGTAGCTGATCAAACAATATCAATAAAAATTCAATTACTTAATGTTGATGAATAATTTTACCAACACTATTCTATTTAGCTAGTAGCTAATCAAACAATATTCTTTTCAACTAGGAGCTGATCAAACAATATCAACAAACTCAATTCAATTAATGTTGTTGAATAATTTTACTAACAATATTCTATTCAGCTAGTAGCTGATCAAACAATATCAATAAAAATACAATTACTTAATGTTGATGAATAATTTTACCAACAATATTCTATTTAGCTAGTAGCTAATCAAACAATATTCTTTTCAGCTAGGAGCTGATCAAACAATATCAACAAACTCAATTCAAATAATGTTGTTGAATAATTTTACTAACAATATTCTATTCAGCTAGTAGCTGATCAAACAGTATCAATAAACGTAATTAAATTAATGTTGTTGAATAATATCGCCAACAATATTCTATTCAGCTAGTAGCTGATCAAACAATATTCTATTCAGCTAGTAACTGATCAAACAATATTCTATACAGCTAGTAGCTGATGAAACAATATCAACAAACTCAATTCAATTAATGTTGTTGAATAATTTTACTAACAATATTCTATTCAGCTAGTAGCTGATCAAACAGTATCAATAAACTCAATTAAATTAATGTTGTTGAATAATTTTGCCAACAATATTCTATTCAGCTAGTAGCTGATCAAACAATATCAATCAACTCAATTCAATTAATGTAATTGAATCATTCGGGCAACAATTGCTTATTAAGCATCCATAAACTCAAATAAAAATTGCAAACAGCTTTATGTCTGTATCTGTGCATGTATGCCTAGCAAGGTGATACAAAAAAAAAAAAAAAGCATTGACTGTCAAATCCTACTATTCAATGAACATTGTAGGATAATAAAAGCAACAATAATCTGCCGACAAAATTTATCTCCACTATTTCAGATAACAACCACGAGACTACACATACGGCAACGGATGGACGAGCGGACGGCAACGTCAGGTGCAGAGCGCGCACCGCCGATCAGAATGGCCGTGTCGCCGCAAGAATGTCTTTTGGCTAAGATAATTATTCAATCTCATTGATAACCAGCTTATATTGATGAACCTGCCATCTCGTGAGATGCTGGCACAATTATTACGAAGATCAATAGTGCGACAGTGCCATCTATTGACTTTTCTGCTAAAACCACCACTTAAATAGATGGAATGTAATTAAATGTTCCGCAACTCGAATAGTAATTTATTAAACAGAAGTCTCTAACTAGAACTATAGTTAAAATTAAGATAAGCTAATGTTTTATGAATATTGGGATTTTAATGATTGCCACACTTGGAATGAGGCTGTCTATGAGACGTCATCGCACAATGTTGTGATGATGGCGGCGAATACGATTGTAATGGTCAATAACTCAATTTATAATGTGAAACTACAACTAAATCAATTTCTATAAGTAATTATAAACTTAAAAGTCATAAGATCATTTTATAGAGCCATTCGTGTTAAGCAATTAGTAGAAAACCCATTGTCTGTTTTAAATCCTTAATCAACCGGAAATGGTTTAGTAACATTTTGTTGTAAAAAGGAATGAACCTATTAATTAGACATTAACGTTTAATTACGCCTTTACACTAATATTGGTATTGTTTTATTGTTAAATAATTAATAGAATCAATTGTGAAGTATTTTAGTAATGATTGTTAGTTTTAACTAATTAGGTCATTTATTACTATACTGGTTTTGTGGTACTTCCGCTGGGGACTACAGACGCATGCGACGAAAAGTTGAGACGCGAGAACAAGTTATGTCGCGTTTAGCGAATAATTGCAATTCAAGTAAATGAAAGTGGTTTTTGATGTGATTAATGTTAATTAGTGCAAATGATAATTGTAACATGATTTAAAACAGTGTATAAGGAGTTTCTTTGCCTATTCTTCTCCTAAAAGATCAACCATGTATTCGAATGGGCGATTCAAACCGCAAAGTTTATAAGTGCCTGTAAATGAAGCAATGTAAATAAACGTTTGGTGTTTGAGTCAAGTAATGTGTGTGATTTCAAATACCCATTTAACTATCTGCCACGAAAAGGAATCTAAGGCGACGACAATATGGCGGAGCCCATTGATATTTAGGAGCAGCGTCCCTCCAGAGGGCTTCCCGCCGCGTCATATATATACTATATATACTATATATACTATACTATATTATACTATATTACTATATATTTACTATATAATATTATAAATGCGAAAGTAACTCTGTCTGTCTGTCTGTCTGTCTGTCTGTCTGTTACTCTTTCACGCCTAAACGGCTGAACGGATTTTGATGAAATTTGGTATGGTGATGGATGATAACCTAGAAATGGACATAGGCTATAAATAATCACGCCATCGTTCTTAGGGGGTAGGCAGTAGGCAGTTAACTAAATTGAGTTAGTGATTTTTAGTCGTTTTTGTTGGGACTTTTGCTCTTTCACGTCTAAACGGCTGTACGGATTTTGATGAAATTTGGTATGGTGATAGATGATAACCTAGAAATGGTCATAGGCTATAAATAATCACGCCATCGTTCTTAGGGGGTAGGCAGTAGGCAGATAACTAAATTGAGTTAGTGATTTTTTGTCGTTTTTGTTGGGACTTTTGCTCTTTCACGTCTAAACGGCTGAACGGATTTTGATGAAATTTGGTATGGTGATAGATGATAACCTAGAAATGGACATAGGCTATAAATAATCACGCCATCGTTCTTAGGGGGTAGGCAGTAGGCTGATAACTAAATTGAGTTAGTGATTTATAGTCGTTTTTGTTGGGACTTTTGCTCTTTCACGTCTAAACGGCTGAACGGATTTTGATGAAATTTGGTATGGTGATAGATGATAACCTAGAAATGGTCATCCATACTATAATATTATAAATGCGAAAGTAACTCTGTCTGTCTGTCTGTCTGTCTGTCTGTCTGTTACTCTTTCACGCCTAAACGGCTGAACGGATTTTGATGAAATTTGGTATGGTGATGGATGATAACCTAGAAATGGACATAGGCTATAAATAATTACGCCATCGTTCTTAGGGGGTAGGCAGTAGGCAGTTAACTAAATTGAGTTAGTGATTTTTAGTCGTTTTTGTTGGGACTTTTGCTCTTTCACGTCTAAACGGCTGTACGGATTTTGATGAAATTTGGTATGGTGATAGATGATAACCTAGAAATGGTCATAGGCTATAAATAATCACGCCATCGTTCTTAGGGGGTAGGCAGTAGGCAGATAACTAAATTGAGTTAGTGATTTTTTGTCGTTTTTGTTGGGACTTTTGCTCTTTCACGTCTAAACGGCTGAACGGATTTTGATGAAATTTGGTATGGTGATAGATGATAACCTAGAAATGGACATAGGCTATAAATAATCACGCCATCGTTCTTAGGGGGTAGGCAGTAGGCTGATAACTAAATTGAGTTAGTGATTTATAGTCGTTTTTGTTGGGACTTTTGCTCTTTCACGTCTAAACGGCTGAACGGATTTTGATGAAATTTGGTATGGTGATAGATGATAACCTAGAAATGGTCATCCATACTATAATATTATAAATGCGAAAGTAACTCTGTCTGTCTGTCTGTCTGTCTGTCTGTCTGTTACTCTTTCACGCCTAAACGGCTGAACGGATTTTGATGAAATTTGGTATGGTGATGGATGATAACCTAGAAATGGACATCCATACTATAATATTATAAATGCGAAAGTAACTCTGTCTGTCTGTCTGTCTGTCTGTCTGTTACTCTTTCACGCCTAAACGGCTGAACGGATTTTGATGAAATTTGGTATGGTGATGGATGATAACCTAGAAATGGACATAGGCTATAAATAATCACGCCATCGTTCTTAGGGGGTAGGCAGTAGGCAGTTAACTAAATTGAGTTAGTGATTTTTAGTCGTTTTTGTTGGGACTTTTGCTCTTTCACGTCTAAACGGCTGTACGGATTTTGATGAAATTTGGTATGGTGATAGATGATAACCTAGAAATGGTCATAGGCTATAAATAATCACGCCATCGTTCTTAGGGGGTAGGCAGTAGGCAGATAACTAAATTGAGTTAGTGATTTTTTGTCGTTTTTGTTGGGACTTTTGCTCTTTCACGTCTAAACGGCTGAACGGATTTTGATGAAATTTGGTATGGTGATAGATGATAACCTAGAAATGGACATAGGCTATAAATAATCACGCCATCGTTCTTAGGGGGTAGGCAGTAGGCTGATAACTAAATTGAGTTAGTGATTTATAGTCGTTTTTGTTGGGACTTTTGCTCTTTCACGTCTAAACGGCTGAACGGATTTTGATGAAATTTGGTATGGTGATAGATGATAACCTAGAAATGGTCATCCATACTATATAATATTATAAATGCGAAAGTAACTCTGTCTGTCTGTCTGTCTGTCTGTCTGTCTGTTACTCTTTCACGCCTAAACGGCTGAACGGATTTTGATGAAATTTGGTATGGTGATGGATGATAACCTAGAAATGGACATAGGCTATAAATAATTACGCCATCGTTCTTAGGGGGTAGGCAGTTAACTAAATTGAGTTAGTGATTTTTAGTCGTTTTTGTTGGGACTTTTGCTCTTTCACGTCTAAACGGTAAGGACCGACCGAAGGTTCGGTTTCGGTTTCGGTTTCGGCTAGTTTCGGCCAAAAATACTAGTTTCGGCCATAGTTTCGGTTTCGGCCAATATTTGGCCGAACCTTTCGGCCTCGCCGAAACAAGATATACGTGAATTGTCGCGCATCATTCAGCTAACTTCGAGTGCCAGTTGAGTTCGCTAGCCGGCGCGATCGTGATGATTTGAGGTAGGTAATGTGATTTTTCTCGCGCAAAAATTAGGTATTTATTTTTACTTAAGATTAATGATGATGTATTTTTATGGCATTCATTAGGGTCTTGTGCTACAGTGTAAAATAAATAGGTTGTAAGTAGGTGTGTATAGAAAAGAATTCATTAGATATTATTGGTTTAATTTATTAGGTATTTTTTTATAGCTGTTTAGTTATTCCCTAGAACTTATAAAATATGAATTTATGTTGATATTAATTTAACACTTAAAAGATGTGTGAAGATACTTGTGACGTTTGATTCAAACATTACTATATTTGTTTGTAATTGTTGATGTATTAAATTTTGTACCCGTATTCGAACCGCCCCGTAGTTCCGATACACAACTACCTCCGGTGATTTAGGCGCTTTGCACATGGAGCAACTTAAGTTGAGGCAACTTAAGCAACTTTAAAAGTTTCCTGTAACTAGTTGATAGTTGCTACAACGTTTACGGTTGCAGCAATTTTATGGCAATCTGTGAGCAACTTTCATAACCGAGTTGCTCAATCTACGCAGCGAACAGCGTTCACTGTGATGATGAATATCGAAGAAGCAGCAATTGCTCTAATTTTATTACGTCGTCGCCGTCTACGCTAACTTTAAATATCGGTATAATATTTAACATTGCTAGTTGCGGCAATTAGCAACTAACTCAGTCATCGATTGCAGCAACTGAAAACTGTTGACGATTGCCAGAACTCGAAACTCGAGTTGCTATGTGTGCGCAATCCAATTGAATATGTAAATAGCTAGTTGCCAGTTGCTGCAATAGTTGCTCCATGTGCAAAGCGCCTAAAACCTTAACTAATTATTATAATTTAAAAAGTTCGTAATGAAAATTATTTCTTAAAGCACCATCTTTGAAAATGATATGATGTACTTCTTTTATTAAATAACTAGCACTTTGCCCACGGCTTCGCCCGCGTGGATGTCGGTTCAACTACAAAAGTGACGATTTTCCATTCAAACTTTCATCCCCTTTTCACCCCCTTAAAGGTTAAATTTCCAAAAACCCCTTCTTAGTGCTCCCCTACATTATAATAGGAAGCCGTGTGCAAAATTTCACATTCCTAAACACAAGTAATAAGATTTTCCATACAAACTTTCATCCCCCTTTTCACCCCCTTAAAGGTTAAATTTCCATAAACCCCTTCTCAGTGCTCCCCTACATTATAATAGGAAGCCGTGTGCAAAATTTCACATTCCTAAACACAAGTAATAAGATTTTCCATACAAACTTTCATCCCCCTTTTCACCCCCTTAAAGGTTAAATTTCCAAAAACCCCTTCTCAGTGCTCCCCTACATTATAATAGGAAGCCGTGTGCAAAATTTCACATTCCTAAACACAAGTAATAAGATTTTCCATACAAACTTTCATCCCCCTTTTCACCCCCTTAAAGGTTAAATTTCCAAAAACCCCTTCTTAGTGCTCCCCTACATTATAATAGGAAGCCGTGTGCAAAATTTCACATTCCTAGCCCCAGTAGTTTCGGCTGTACGTTGATATGTCACCCAGTCAGTTATCCTTTTATATACATATATAGATTAGAAAGAAAGGTATATCGACCAATAGAATTTTTTTACTAAAAAGTTTCATATACATATTTTCTATTAGCGTGAATGACCTTCGACATCGCATCAGTCATGTCGCATTTTTTCCCTTTAGTATGCGAGGGGCTTAGTTTTTTATTTTTTGGAAATTACTAACAAATACCTAATGTTAAAAATGTAGTGCTTATTTTTTTTAAAAATTGACAAATATGTTGATTTCATTCTTTATTTTTTTAATTTACATTTTTAATTTAACAAATAAAGACCTATTTTTGTTACCTACCTACTTTAATTGTTGCATTTTTGGCAACAATTAAAGTAGTATATTTTACACGTGTTAACTGTGTACCTATCTACGCGTAAAAATACAATAGATTTTACATTCCATAAATATTTCTTAAGTTTCGGTTTCGGTTTCGGTTTCGGCCGAAACTGGGACCAAGGCCGAAGGTTCGGTTACGGTTTCGGTTTCGGCTGAAAATCGTGTTTCGGTCGGACACTACTAAACGGCTGTACGGATTTTGATGAAATTTGGTATGGTGATAGATGATAACCTAGAAATGGTCATAGGCTATAAATAATCACGCCATCGTTCTTAGGGGGTAGGCAGTAGGCAGATAACTAAATTGAGTTAGTGATTTTTTGTCGTTTTTGTTGGGACTTTTGCTCTTTCACGTCTAAACGGCTGAACGGATTTTGATGAAATTTGGTATGGTGATAGATGATAACCTAGAAATGGTCATAGGCTATAAATAATCACGCCATCGTTCTTAGGGGGTAGGCAGTAGGCAGATAACTAAATTGAGTTAGTGATTTTTAGTCGTTTTTGTTGGGACTTTTGCTCTTTCACGTCTAAACGGCTAAACAGATTTTGATGAAATTTAGTAAGGTAATAGATGGTTACCTAAAAACGGATATAAGATCAAAATGATCACGTCATCGTACTTAGGGGGTAGGAAGTAGGCAGAAAACTGAATTGAGTTAGTGATTTTTTTATGGTTTTTGCTGGGAGTTTTGCTCTATCATGCCTAAACGGCTAAACGGATTTTGATGAAATTTAGTTAAGTGATAGATAGTGGTGGGTAGTGGTTTCTACCTAGAAAAGGATATGGGCTATTAATATTCATGCTATCTTACTTAAGGCGTAGGCAGTAGGCAGAAAACTAATTAAGTTAGTGATTTTTAATCGTTTGTTTTAAAAGTTTACCTCATTCACGCCTTAACGTCTGAACGGATTTTTATAAGACTTGGTTAATATAAAGATAGGATCCTAGGCACGGACACAGGCTACTTTTTACGGCGGGAAAATACCTCATTCCCGCGGAAATCTAGCGTGATCGTGTCAAGAAGCGCATGACGCCATAGCTACTGAAATGATTTTGATGTTTTTTTTTTTACTGAGTGATCAAATACTAACTTGAAGTCTTAGTAGACTTCAAGTTAGTAGTAGTAGTAGTATTCTAACTTAGAGGGTCGGTAGGCGCCATAATTTAGGGAATTTATGATAAGATTTTGATGCAACTGTCTGTATTTAACAGTTTTACTTGGATTGAAACCACACACACCATCACACTACTTACTTAACTTATAGGGTAGGAAGGTACCAAAATTCAGACTACTTTTTACTTCGGGAAAATATCTCATTCCCACAGGAACCTATACACAGCTTCCTATCTATAACATTAAAATTCTGTCTAGAATCACATTACGCCAAAACTATTGATCTGATTTGTATACGATTTTTTATTCAAATGAATGTTACATTACATACAGATAAAATCTAATTACCTACACCACAGAATTAATATAGTACTACATAACTAGCTACGCTTTAAACTTGAGGAGGTAATTAGATAGACATTTATACGAACTTTAAGCTCAGTAATCAATCATAGTGATAAGTTAATACTCATTTTAGACAAAGAAACGGATAGGTAATCAGTTCATCACCGAAATTATAACACCTACACTTAGTTTGTTTACTATTCAACGAGGGAAAATCCTGGATTATAAATGCGAAAGTAAATCTGTCTGTCTGTCTTTGCTTCACGCCTAAACTACTGAACCGATTTGTGTGAAATTTGGTACAGACATAGTTTGGAACTTGAGAAAGGACATAGGATAGTTTTTTTTTTTTTTTCGCGAGATGAACCAAAAATCTGCCGGAAGTCACTATTCCACGCGAACGAAGTCGCGGGCAAAAGCTAGTATTCTATAAATGATCGCGTAAACCATAAATCTAAATCTGTTTCGAAGTTTAGAAGATTACCACTGTCACACAGACAGGCACGAAGTTCCAAATATTTTTTGAATTCCTTCTAATGTTAGGAATTTATGTAAGTACGTACTAAGACCGTTATAGAGCCCCTGAATGACTTTATATTAGGTTATACTCGGCTTAATTCTGCTAAAAATAGCACTGCTCCATCGAGAGGAGGCTTATTTTAAGCATACTATGAATAGCCCTCAGATACCTACTTCTGAAGACGACGTAATCGGTGATACTCTAAATAAAGTAGATTATTATAAAAATATACCACGATACGTGCCTAAGTGCGTAAGGAGCTCGGCTTAATAATAACTGCCGCTCGAGTCGATCTTTAGGTTAAGCCGTGTTTAGCCTAAGTTGGCCTGTGGATGGGTGGACCAACCAAATACCGGGTTATCTCCGTGACTCGGAAAGCATGTTAAACCGTTGGTCCGGCTCGCATAATATATAGATCTTTGGCTGTCGTTACAAGTATTCAGTAGCCTGAAAGCCCAGAATTTACCACCTGGGTTGTGAAGGTCAGATACGCTATCATCATCAACAGCCAGAAGACGCTATAACAAATAGCAACCTCCCGCTTGCATCCACTGGTTGACCGCGAATCGATAGACAATCGCTCCATGTAAAATACTGGTATTCAGCTGCAGCCGGTTAGACTGGAACCCAACCCCAACATAGTTGGGAAAAGGCTAGGAAGATGAGGACGTGCCTACATACTACGTCATTGCTTCAAGTAAAAATCATAGGTAATCATCATGAATTATCAAAATAGGTTTTGTAGTTCTCTCCCTCTCTCGTTCCGCCACCTCCTTCGCTAGCATCACTGCTTCGCAGAAGGAGGCGACGATGGCGTCCCATTCCTCTTCGCCCCGGACCATGGCTTGCACCAGGGCCGGACGCGAGAGGTCGCCGCCGCCGATCGCCGCTACGAGAACACGGCGGGATATTATCGACACCTTCGAGGCAAAAAAAAACTAAAATATTTTTATTTCGATAACATAGGAAAATTTCGAAAATTAATTATTGAATACTATTCACAAAATTACAGGACTTAATATGAATTGCCAATTTGTTAATTTATGTACGTACCTGATTAACCTTAATTAAGTGTTAATTTTATTCAAGTTTAGTTTCATTAATTTATTATTCTGTTATTGTATTAATTGCCAATCATTTTAATCCATTGAATTTATTGCTATTAGGTTGATTTGTTTGTTAAATTGATTTTTCAATACACTTCCTCGAAAACTAGCTCTTATTGCACTACGATTAGGTTCGACATGCATCATATTTCGCACGCGTGCGGTAATAAGAATACAGCGTGCTGTAATCTTATTACCGCACGCTGTAATCATATAGCAGCGGTAATTCGATTAAAACATAAGAAATTAAAAAAAAAACACCACTGACTATTATAGAGCAGGCGTGTTTTTTTTTTAATCTCGTCATTTTGATCTGCGTCTTTACAGCGTAAATATTTTTTGAATATTTAAATTGTGTTTTTAAAAAGAATACTACTAATAAACGTAAATATTTTAAACAATTATTTACTTTTATGAACAAGTAAACATTTTTTTGTGTTCTTAATTAAAAAATATTTGAATTTTATATTTTTCGTGTGAGGCTGTTTGGCGGCTTTATACCTTTGCTTGTTTTTCAACCTGGCGAAATCAAACCGCGGAAAAAAAGTAAATTAAATCATAGTCTCATCATTTAAATTTGTTGACAAAAACACATAACGTTTTAAGTTAATTTCTTTGAAAGTGTATTGAAAAACGTCGTTTGATACACGTGGGAATTTGTTATTGCATTTCTCGACCCCATGAACACCCTCGCCATACGGCTCGGGTGTTCAATCTGCCTCGAATGCAATAACAAACTTTCCGCACTTGTATCAAAATGTACTATTATCATTTATAATTCACAACTTATTGCTATACATATTAAAGTGTAATAATATTGTGCATGTGGTGTTAGCCTGTAAATAATTGTTGCGCTCATAAATGTATATTAAGTAATTTTAAACGAAATGCAACGTGTAAACAATTGTAGGCTAACCTAAATAAATAAACAGAACAATTCAGTCAGGCTGGCTTTGGGAAGTTACGTCGAGTCTTCTCGTCGCGTATTCCACAGTCTAAAGACAAAGTATTCCCGTCGGGGCTGCGGCTGTTCGAAATAGATACCGCGACGCTTCGGGCGTCGGGGGCTACGTGATGGCTTCCGGCCACCGTAGGCGCGGGCCTGTGGACGGTGAGTAGCGGGCTAGCTCCCCGTCCGTCCATCTTATGACGACGACAGGCCTCAAAGAGATGTCAGCATCAGGGGTCGCCAACGCTGCGGGTTTTTCGAAAAAGATACCGTGCCCGACTGCCCGACACAAAGGGCTAAGAAGGAACATGGGTGGTTTTTAGTCAGTAGAAGTCTGACACTCCGTACCACTCTGCCTAGAGTCAGGAGGTCATTTGACGATTTCACCTTCCCACAAAAAAAAAGACTAAGGTATATTCAACCAGTGCGTCCGGCCCGTTATGACTTACGAAACCGGCCATATTAGCCGTAAAGCCGATGACTGTTGGGATAGACGTGTTCTTGAGTGGAGGCCGCGAATTGGCATTCGTAAGAAGGAACGCCTTCAGGCTAGGAGGAACGACGATTTCCGCAGGATGGCTCGGAGCATCTGGATGAGATTTGCCGAGAACCGAGATAAGTAGCGCGCAATTGACGGCACGGTTGGTGCAGTGTCTGAGCGATTGGACTGCTGCGCTGCGCGTCGCGGATTCGATCCCCGCACGGAACAAATATTTGTATGGCCTACTGATAGTTGTTTCGGGTCTGGGTATTTGTATATGTGAGTTTAAATGTTTGTGAACGCACCCACGATACAGGAGAAATTCCTAGCGTGGGACAACGTCTTTTTAAAAATAGAAAGCAAAATATTTGGAGAGGCATAATATGTCCAGCAGTGGACTGCTCTTGGCTGGTGATGATGATCGACACCTTACATTCGACATCGAAAGAAAGTAAATTATTCATAACAGGGGGGCAATTCTCCGTTTTAGAGATGGTGTCGAACTCGACAAAAATTTCTAATGACGTAATTTTTTCGAGAAATTTTAAAAGTTGCTATTCGGGGGATGTCGAATTCGACATTTGTCGAAGGCTAACGTTAGAGTTCATGTCGAGTGCTTCTGAGCAGTAGAGATGTCATGTCGATTATATAGATAAGTCATTTCTGAGTGAATTTGTTGAGTTTTGGATTGTACACTGTGTTTTCTTTTCTTTAGTTTTTAAATAAAATACGGCTTGGCATCTCATACTGGAAATTCGATTTATACTCTTTGATTTGTGCATTGTGCTTTCTTGAAACGACGACCTTCGCGCAGATAACAGACTCTGTAATTTGTGTACCTACGATTGGACTTAAAACCACTGAAAGATGGACGAGTTTATTAGCATTTTTTCTCGGAGTTGTTAGAAAGTGGCGAGCAACTGGCCAATACACGGCGACAACAGCTATCCCGCCGTCGATATTTACGACTTGAGCGAAACAGAAGTCATTAAAAACTTCAGACTAAATAAAAATTTAATAAGGGTTCTAATACTTAGATCTATTGGCTCCTGTAATTCAGGATACCACTAAAATAGACCTGAAAACGAAGGTAAATAATTGTTTGCTTCATAATTTTATTAGTCACTGACAGACAGTCAGCTGTCAAACTGATTATTTTTACACTAAACGTTTCGTTTTACTTTGGCTTTGCACGGGACTTATTCAAATTTAATATAATTATATAAATTATGTCCTAATTTTAAGTGTTTCTCATAATTATGTTTACTTGTTTGTTTGTGAAACCAATAAATACTTTTTCTTTCTTTCTTTTATACTTAAATAGTTAGGTTTAGTCAGCGTTTTAAAACAAAATCATTCATTCACTCATAGCTACCTAAAACGGAACGCGCGATTCTTCATAATGGTAACATTAGCTTCACTCGACTCGACATTTTCGTGACATTTATTTCTATTTTGACTGAGAATACGGAATTCTGCTCAATTCGAAATTTTTTGGTAGAGATAGAGATATTTTTGATAGACATAGAGATAGACTTACGAACTCGAACTCGAGATAAATGTCGAAAATCGAGAATTGCCCCCCAGCATCGTATACTACTTGTGATAATTACACATGCTTTAGTCTGCGTTACATTATTTATTGTGGCCATAAATTAATGTCGTATCATCACCTACATATCAGCTTACCCCCACAGCTATACGCAAGCATTATATACGTACCCTCTCTTTATAAAGTAATAGGAAACAACCCCTCCCGACTATGTGGGAAAGAATTTATAGCTACCTCCCTGCAATGATGAGCTTTTGAATTTTAAAGATACGGGTAAAATTAGTGGTCTGTCTACCAGGAAGAGGAAGAGCTCACAGGTATATAAAACCTTAGTTTATTTACTGCTTCTCGTACACAAGCAGTATAAGCGGCTCAGTAGAAATGATTATGGCATACAAATTCCAGGGGTCGTTGTTTCCCGCCGGGGCCGCGGATTTTAGAACGAGATGACGTGGCCTCGGCGCAAGGGCAAAGAAGGAACATGGGTTCGGTTTTTAGCCAGTAGAAGTCTGACACTCCCCTTCCCATTTCAAAACATAATATCACGCTTGTGGTCATCTAAGGGTTAAGCAGGATTATATGTTATAGAAAAACCCACCTTTAGCACGTTATCTTAAAGTCCAATGAAATAGGTGGCGAGATTATTGCCATCATCCCGGGCACAAATCCAGACTTCGTGGCAGATAAAGAGAAATTTCTAATGGAAAAATAATAATTTGCCCATTTTTTTTATCTCTGCCCTCAAAACGGTGTCGGAATATATGTATGTATAGGTATACAAAGCGATATGACTGATTATAATTCTCTAAGCACATACTCGCTACATTCGTTAATCGTTTTTAAATCCACTTACAACCTAAAATCGAACAACGAATTGCAAAAAAAAAAACTTACGGCAAGAATTTAACGCATCCTCTTTACATCATACATTACGATAATTATTTAATTTTTTAACCAGTAAACTAAAGGTTTACTCTTTCTCTTTCTATAACTGCTGGCATATTGCCAGGGTCTTGGAAGGCCTCATTGTGTGCCATTAGCAACAGCACGAACAATTTCCTTCTGCACGGTATTGCGAATTCCTTGGATTTACGCGCAGCCGCCAGCCGGCCGGATCATCGTTTCTAGTAGGATTCATACATTGTGACTATTGAAGTATGATTCTGCCTGCATAGATGGTTGTTGCTACCCGGTCACGATAATTATGATCCCTACATCATCATAGAAAGAAAGAAAACATATTTATTTAGTACATGCCACAAGTGCACACAACAAACAATAAAAAAAATTGAAAAAAATAACAGAAAAAAATAAAAGCGTGTGTGCATCTCACGGCTGCGCCAAATAGGATCAGTTCAGCAACTGCCGAGCAGCTAGTGCCCGACGCTGGTTTTCAACTGGCCCTGAGATGGTGACGTAACGAACATCATTATTCTCCTATCTCAATTTGTTTGGAGTCTGCGAAGCATGTCTTCTTCTTCCATACTTCAGACACCAGACACTTCCTTTACACAGACCACTCACCATCGTTTATTTTGTCATCCTTTACTCTTATACGCACATTACATTCATACAACAGAGCATATTAATATTATAAATGTACGAGTAACTCGTTTTATCTTTCCACGAACGGCTGACCGGATTTCAATGAAATTAGCTAGGAGAATAGACCATAACCTATGTTAGGACATAGAATGTACAATGATGTATATAGGTCAATCAAAACTGATTTATTTAAATTAGGCAGATAATCAGAACTTTTTGAACGTCAAAGTTAACAAGAAGAGGCAGTCCTCCAATCCCGCCCTTTAAAACTCTCTAATGTTTTAGCTGGGAAGATAAAGTGACGATAGGAGGTATTAGGAATATCCTTTTATCCCGGTTGTTCGTTCGCGTGGGATAATTTCTATACCTCCACGTGGGCGAAACGAGCAAAGGCAAGTCGTAAATAATTAAAATCAAAAATCAAAGTGTCAGCTGGGTGCCAATTATATCAATTTAACTTATTCATGATAAAAGAAGGTTTTGGGACTATGACATTCGTAATTAGGTAAGTAACTTTTCTTGTCATATCAATTAAACTAATTAAAATAAGCCTTAACAAAAATAACATTAAGGTTGAAATTAAAGTAGAGACGCGGCCAATTAAGCAGTGTTTACATCTATTGTTTTTTTTTTTTTATTGGATTGGTTTCATACAGCTAAGGGGGCAAAGCGCCAGGGTAACCCGCGAAATTTAAATTTCAATAACATAACATAACATCACGCCTGTAATCCCCGAAGGGTTAGGCAGAGGTGTACCTAATAGTACACCCACATTTCGCCAGTTATGTTTAAGTCCCATGTAATAGGGGGCGAGCCTATCGCCATCAACCGGGCACAAATCCAGACTCCGTGGCTGTTACTGATAAATTCCTTATGGAAAAAGCCAATAACACTTTGCCCGACCCGGGAATCGAACCCAGGACCTCATGACAAAAACAACAAAACAACATATGATTCTCAAATGTTATGCGTATGTGGTTACAGAATTATAAACGAGAGTTATAATGATTAAAATCACCAATACAACCCTCTCAGTTCATTTAATTCCATTGAATGACCATTTCATACAAAAGTCATACCTAAAATGGGTTTAAACGAATGAAGCGGGATTGATAATTTTAATAATAATAAAATTATAACTCTGTAAAGCCATATTTACCAATTCTTAACTTCTTAAGACCACAATAATAAAAGACACATAACTCTTATGTCGTCAAACGATATAATATTTACACTAAAACATGCATAATTCAAGCGGTTTCATCAGTTAAAGGCCAGGGGTCAGAAATCATGAGATAACCCGAGTTTACTCAAATACGTCCGTGATTTCCTCCAGGAGTTTCCGAGATATGCAAATGTACACATTACATTATTTATTAATCGTCACATCAACCAGTCTGTCCCTAAACGGGGCCAATACAACCCTGTTTATGAATCACCACGAATACTGCGATAATGAAATTAGGGACACTACACTAACAGAATGTCAAATCGTAATTATGCTGAAATAATTTATTTCATCAAACGCGCTGTACAAATTACTGATTCTAGGTGAACACAGTTTTGTTACTAATTTATTAAATTACAAATAAATTAATTTAGTTAATGGAATACCCCGCAATTCGTTACCAATAATTAATGAAACCAACTAGAATTAATTCAGACTGAAAATATAATAACTAGGTCATTAAACCAACATAGATTTCAGTAACCCCTCAGGAACCCAGCAGTCCCTCTCCTAGAGAGGAGGCCTGAGTCCCTGCAGTGGGAACATTATAGGCTGATGATGATGATGATGAGATTTCAGTAAAACACATAAGATATACAACAGTGTAGATACCTACCGCTGATCAGCTGATATCTGTCAACAACATTCATTGTTTACTCGTTTAGTCCGTGACGATGCAATCAAAACTACTGACAGTTTAGAATTAGACCCACAAAGTTGCGATAACAACGACCCTTACTTGTCATGTTCATTATACATCGTGCTAATAGGTTTCGCCCCAAAGTCCTAGTGGGATCTTTGTACCGCAATCCTAGTTTTATATTTTTTTAGTTATCACTTTAGTCAGTCACATCCACTATTAATGTTAGTTTGAATTTAGTTGTTTCGTTAATTAGCACGTTTATGTATTCGGGAAAGTTTGGTTAGGAAGATTACGTGAGGTGTCATGCGTAGTGTGTCAGGAGTGGACACGTATTACGGGTTGAACGTCGCGCGGACGACTGACGCGGCTCGGCCCGCGGTGTCGACGCGCGGCGCCCACCTTGCCTTCAGCCGAGTTCGGCTCCCTTCGGCTACCCTCGCCCGCCTCCGCCAGGTAAGCTTCCCCGACATGAAACTCTGATTGAATGGATGAGTTTCCAAATGCTTTTTTGTCGGAGCCGAGCGACAAATCACGATGTCGGACGGAACATTTGTGTTAACTTTCCGTGGTTTATTTGAGGGACATAAATTTAAATTACGGCTTCTTGAATTTTCTTTTGAGTGTTTTCATTTATTTTTTATATTGTAATATGGTGTTTTATGATTAGGCTATTGACAGAATAATCAATGAGTGATGGAAGTGACGTAAAAAGAGAGTGTATGACAACATTAATTGAATAAATCAAAACTAACCAGGGCTTTGAATACCGTTAAAAATTAGGTATCGTTACCTCCTTCATTCGAAGGTAACGTTAATTTCATAGGTAACGTTAAGTCTGGTATCGATAGTTGGGTGGACTTTTACCGGTAATTTGACTTAACGTTATCAATGATTTACCGTTAAATGATAGTGTTATCAGGTAACGATACTTGATACCGATACCAAATTAACCCTATAAGTAACGGTATTTTTCTTTCATCTCTTTCTTACGACGCATTTATGTCGTCATAATAGCTTTTTTTTCTGTTTCCACTTGCTGTGAGTTTAGTCGCCACCCAAAACCGAACGCAAACGGTTTATCTGTTCATTTAGTATAAAAAATTACCTACGTGGGTTAACCGAAATGGAAGGTAAGTGACTGTGACATTAATAAACTGATCCGATACCAAATTACCGATACCAGTGATAACGTTAATAAATTAACATTATGAAAATATCGTTACTTACCGATACTTTTATCGTGAATTTGGTAACGTTAACAAGCCCTGAAACTAACACAGAGTCATCTTCAAACTGTCTTCGTAATCTATGGTTCATAATTAATAACACCTTTCCGTTGAAACATGTGGCACATTGTATAATTAATTAATTAACAAATGCAACTTTTAACACTATCGCACTAATTAGCCATCTGGGTACCTATTACCACATCGCCACTACCCTTTGACTTCTCAGCTGCATGTATAGGTACCGGATTCAACTGCTCGCTATGTAGGTACATATTAATTACTGGGATCCAAATTAGCGCACTGACCGTACAAAAGTTCTCGTTAAAATCTTGTCAAAACGCTTTGAGAACTCAATCGTGATTTAGCGTAACATTCGTACCAAAATGTTTCCAATTTGTTTCGACAATTATTATTAAAGTTAACATTTTATTTTTTTCTCTGGGTAACTCTAATTCGTAGAACTTTTATTAAAATTTGTATTGAATATACAACATTTGACTGTCGAGAAAAGGAGGCTTGTTCAAGCTCATTTCCTGCAACCAATTATTTCGTAATAAACTTATAAATACAACTTTACTAATCATCGTCCATACTTACGTTGTCAGTACGACAAATCAAACACACCTATGAACCAATGGATATGGAATGACCCTTAACAAAAGGTATAGAAGTACGATTGTGAGTTACGTAATTGGGGCGAAGGTGTATAAAGCTCAATGATCCCAAAAAGCCATCTTTTAAAACTATCTCCTTCTTCGCCGTCTTAAGAGTTATTCCAGATCGTCTGCTCTTAAAATCCAACCAAACCGCAGAATAAAGTATGCAAAGAAATCCATACATTAATATCAAAAAAATCTAAAGCGTACATAATGCCCTGGGGGCAGTGATAGGCAGGGTTGTCACGTTGAGCATGAATTATTGACTCAACGTGGATCGAGCTTTTGAGCATTCGCGAGTTGCCGCCTGAATCGGTATCTCAAACAAAGTCCTTTCGGCAAAAACGACGCGATGCCGGTTATCGGATTACGATGGTTTAATCTGACTTAAGGCCTGCTGCCACTCGGTTAAACTGTTTTCGTTTGGTTAGGGTTTTAAAATTTAATTAATAGTTTGTGTGCAATAGTTCGGAAAGTGATGTTTGAGGATTTTGAGCTTTTGAACCCTCGGTTTAATGTTTGGACTGATTGACTTTATCGTTTGAAGTATGGCTTGAAATTTGGTGTAGATACAGTGTTAAATTATTGTATTTCCGTTATAAGTAACGAGTTTAGAGTTGTGGGTGCAGAGTTGAAATTTTATAGGACACGAATGACATTTGAGATACGACATAGAGTCAGTTCCTACAAGTACGCCTTAGCAACATCTTGTAAAAAACATCTCATCATCAGCCATACCTTTTCCCAGCTACGTTGGGATCACCTTGCAGTCTAACCGAATGCAGCTAAATACCAGTATTTTACATGGAGCTACTGTCTGTCTCGCCTCCACCACCATTGTAGTTAGTATTGGGTAATATAACCCTTAATAAGACGATCAGATTTTCGGGTTGCCTGTTACGACTGTCAATGATCTAGGTTTCGCCGCGATATCAGCCGTGGCCAGCGGCTTAACATGCTTTCCGAGGCAGAGAAGAAACACGTTATGTAATGAGTACAAAAAATACAAACAAAAAAAACATGTACTATAAAAATACCTAACTAATTAATCAACACAAAATAAACACGTAGCAACCCATAGAATTTAATATTCATGAAAAAACAAAAACATCTAATATACTGTCTTCCCAAAATTATGATATTTATTTGTTAGAAGTAACAGCAGAATTGGAATGATTACGCAGTATTATGAGATTATGGAGCTCGCCGGCCGTTTTTTGGAGCAGCTAAACTAATTTAAAATGAAAGAACATTTTACGCTTCGAAGGCGACCTTTATAAAATGAGTTGGAAAATTGCGAAATATACAATGACGGACACTTTCCTTAGGATGAAGAGGAATCCTCTATTTTTATGAACAATTATTCTCTGTGAACTTCATTTTTTTATCAAAAAGATATTTAAGCTGAATTTCCGAGCTTCAGTTGCTTCCTAAAGGATACCTTTCAAAATGGATGAAGTTCCCCATTTTTTGACGTGACTACGTCTTATAATTCGATAGAGCCGGCTGCACGCACGAAAAAACATGACTCATGAGGCGTTACCTCTGAGGCGTTACCTCGCTCTGAGGCGTTCCATGTAAGGCTTGAAGTGCAAGCGAGAGCGCGGAACGAGCTACTAAAAGAAGCACAATCGGCCTTTGCGTTCGGCAGCGTTCGACATCCGTCTCTCTCCTACTTGAGTGAGAGATGCGTCTGCGTGGACAGCTGCTATACTATAGTACATTTACATGTTTTGATCGAGTATCAAGTGCAGTGAAAAGTGAATGTGGTGTCAATTGTTTAGAGCAACGATAATTACAGCGATAAAGGTAATGATTCTTTCGATATTAATTATATATTCAGTGATATATTGTCGAATATTCGTGCTTTCATCATTAAAATGAATAGCATCGGTCCGCTAGTGCAGCGATTGTAGGTTATGCTATAATTGACAAAATTAAAACAATAAGTTAACAGAACTATTTCACGATGAGTAAAAAATCGATGGCTTTACTATTCAATCGAAATAATTATCGAGCGTAGCTATGATTTAAAAAAATTAAAACATAAAAATTAAATCTTCCACATATCACAACAACGTGTCTGACAGGTTGGACCAGCCATCCGTCAAAGGGAACATTTTCTCCTATATCAACACATTGAGGCGGGCTTTTTAAAAACTAGATTTACAAAAATTTTAATGTTTCCAAATTTTAAATTTTAAATGTAAGATTTATAAACAATAATTTAATCATTGTTTATTCTTATAATGAATTATTTAAAACTATTACTTTTTTATAACAAATTACAATTAAATTTGCTAAAATAAATAATTAAGTAACTAATTGAAAAAATGTAATTATATTATTAAAATAATAAAATCAAAATTTTAATTTTAACAATTGAGTAGAAATTTAAACAATAAATTTTATTCAAGTATTTTGTTGTATTTTATTTTTTAAATTTAAAATGATTTTCTGCATGAAGAATTTTATGTAGGTAAATCAGTATTTTCTTAAGACGTTGTCACGTTCAACTATCGTTAGTAAACCGACTTTACAGACAACCAACTTTTTTAATAGCCTTTACTGTCCCATTGCTGGTCACCTAATTTAAAAAATACTTTGTGATAAATTTCATAAAAGAATCAGGTAAAACGTAATCGAATGAGCTTAAACACTGAATTCATTATCATTATCTTGCCCTTGCCTCCCCTATTTAATTTCTCTATTATGCGTCATCCCATCACGATCGACGATCCCAGACGAGGTTTCTTTTTTGACATATCATACTTTAAACAGTACATCCGTCGCGTCGTGTCTTTGGCCTTCCTCTACTCTTATTCTAAGCATGTGTACTGATTGATGTGACCAAATCACCACATGTTCGAGAAAAAGCGTTGAGTTCTTTGGTCACGTTGCCAGAAAAAGAGGTTACTTAGGTTAGGTTAGAGAACTTAGAAAAGCTGCTGATTGCGGGCAAGGTGGGCGGGAGAATACCCAGAGGCAGAAGACCAATGCACTGGTCTGACCAGTTCTGCTCTGCCCTAATCACTTCTGTCGGCGATGCCTTACATGCTGCCGAAGACAGAGTGAGCTGGCGCAAGACAGTCCGAGAAAAAGTGACCCAAAGAGATCACGACCCTCAGCATTGAGGAAAAGCGACGCAAGGAGGAGATGTACTGAATTATGCAACGTTAATCCCACTTCTGTACTTAATTTAAATACTCGTAAATGTAACTAAAACCTATACTGTAACGTCCACTCTCTTTTAAACGTTTACATCAAGGACTAATCCACGTGAATGAAACTTCATAAATTATTTACATTGTTTGTTTACACAGTACCTGAACCGTTCTTACTTAGTTTGTATTTTAAGCATCTGTTTAGGAATTCAAACTGGGACTAAGATTAAAGTGTTTTAAGTAAGTTCTGACACAATAACAATAATCATTGCTGTAAACTTTAGTTGGGGGGATTGTAGTATAATAATATTTAAATCTAAACTTTCAACTGTATACTAACAAGGTAATAAATGCGGTGGAAGCTTACTTGTTCACTTTTACAACCAGAGTTTATGTTATTACATTGCCAAAATATACCTTATGTGGGAAATTATTACTATTTATTAAATTATTATTATTATTACTTAGAAAGTTTGGGATTTCAATAAAGAAAATATTTTTCGATAATGGTGCACGACGAACTATTCATTAGTTCAATCAAAATTAAATTCACCATCGAATATCCTGCATGTAGCACAAGTATCACAATAGCGGTTAGTATACGACGTGACTTTATATTTTGTGTGGTGTGACCGTCGGAATTTTAGATCATTAGGTCTCAATTTCACGTCTATTTTTTATAATTATCAATTATTTCGGTAAAGGAGTAAACATCGTGAGAAAACCTACATGCCTGAGTGATATTTTCCAACAGCATTTAATTTTTAGTTTATTACCGTAACCTGGTCCTATTTTGCTCCTGGGGTGGTAAAAATGCTCCACTTCCCAAAAAAGAATGTATCTGATTTTACGTACTGATACTTTACCTTTTAAGTGAATGCGATATTTTTATCTAATAAAACTTTTCCTGATCTAGCAACATCAGACTAGACAGATGTCAAAATCGTCCATTTCATTTTTTTGTGTGAGGGAGAACCGCAACGCTCCATACGGTAATAATTTAAAAGTACAGTAAATATATCTGCATCTCCTAAATTTGTAATTAAAACCATGACAATTGAATATGATTAGTTTAATGTGCTTTATAAACTATCTGATTTAGGTGATATTTTGTGTTTATCGCAGACATTGTATTTCCTGTATATTTTTTTTTAAAATGGGTATATTTTGCGCCTAATTTTGAGGTTATAATGCGCCTGTATATTTAAGTAGTTATGTAGTTTTTAAATACGAAGGTGAGCAGTTTCCCGGAGTGATTACGAAAACCAATAAAAATGGGGATGATATAACATCATCAATGAAGCGTTCTTTGAAGAACTGGAAATGGCCTCTTCCTAAAGACGAACTATACTACACATGGAATGACGTACTTGGCGGCATAAACCCACCAAAAAAATTTAATACATTTACGAAATGTTTATGATAATTACTTTAATAATTAAGAAAAAATATTCCTATTGCAAACCAAACTGTGATTTTTCAATTGATCTCTCGTAAATAAAGGTTATTTTCTAACATGTCAGCTTTTTATTACACTCTTCTATCGGAGCAAAGTAAAAAGTTCAAATTAAAACTATACTCCATTGAAAAATATACGACAAACTTGTGCAAAGAAATTGCGGAGCAAAGTTACCATCTGCAAAAGAACTACTTTGCTCCAAAAGAAATAAAAAAAATAAAAAAATTGGTTGCTTTATACAATAATGTTTTAATGTTAAGTTAAACTTCAATAATGCTTTTGTTCATATAATACACCGCAGTACTAATTTACGCAAAATTGAAAAAATATTGTAATAAGTAAAACAGTTGGAGCAAATTTTGGTGCAAAGTAGGACCAGGTTACGGTACTGTTTTATTTGTATTAGTTTGTTATTATTGTTTTAAATTATTGTGTATTTTATGTATGGGCCTTAGATGCCTGAAATAAAATTATTATTATTATCACTAACCACACGATCATCATCATCATCATCATTTCAGCCAAAAGACATCCAATGCTTTTGAGTAGCGACGTGGAAGATGGACCCCAGGGTTTTAAAGTTACGTAACTTGTAATCTGCTTTAAATTCATGTATTTTTGAATAAGATTAACCGTCTTTCATCTCCTCAGTAACCCCAAACGAATAGTTTTCTTTACACAAACCATGAAAGGTCTTACAAAACTCAATCTAACTTCATTAAATTAACAATTCTAAACAAATAACGAGCTAGCGAATGTTTAATTGGGTTTTCACTCAAGCAACTGAGTTATTCAATAAGCAATACATTTAACTGTTGATTAATATTTAGTTTGTTATTAATTGTCGGGGGCAGGTCGATAAGAGGCGTAAAGTCCTGTCCTGGAAAGCTAGTGGGCAGAACATCTTGCTAGATGCGGACATGGCTGATGTTTTGGACGAAGTGCCAAGTTTAGGATAAAGAAACCAGGGCTGTCCAAAGCGCGTCGGGTTGACGAATTCGTCAAAATAATGGGAAACCGAACGTAGTTTTTTCTTTGGGAATAGCTAGTAACACTATTCCCCAACCATTGCAACTCCCTAAAAGTCAAAACCAACACTGGCGAGATAATGATGCTCAACGAAAAACTAAGTATCTTAGTATCCCTCAATGAAATTGATCAAAAAACAATAGCAGAGGAGTAGGAAAAACATAATTTCTACTTCACTTTCAAATTATGCTAGTAACTAATCGTTGAGCCAACCCTAATTTTGCTCAATCACAATCACGTATTTAGCGAAATCAGAATAATATTCATTAGGGTTGGTATTCCCGGCGGGTGGTTGCCCGAAGCACGTTCGTTGGCGGCCATGATTAGCCACTGCCTACCAGTAACTAGTGCTAATGACGATCTATGATGATACAATTATCTTTAATATTCCATAGCTGTGTACGTGCATGCTTGATTAGACTCCCACGTCGTGAAGTTCTGCCGTTCAATTAGGACCTAGATTTGTGCTCTTTTGTGACGACAAAGACTTTTTCTTGACTAAACGTCAGTAAGTACTTCTTAATAGCGTGTCGGTGACAGTTCAAATTGAGTCGGTCCAAAAGTCGACGAGTATGCGTCTTAGTAAGTACCAAGAATTTCATAGTCTATCTTGTTCAGAGGGCCAGATTCTCATGAATATCAGTGGGTTGTAGTTTTTAAAAACTCCGCTGAAACTAGACTATAGAGTGTCTAGCAGACTAGGTTTTATAATCATACTTAATTTTGGTCACAGAGCTTCATAGTTTGCAGCACTGAAACTTATAACTAAACAACACACACACATGCAGAAAAGTAAAGAAAAGACGTTACAATATAACATAAAATACAAGGAAGGAAGTTCATTTAAAAACAACCGACTTCAAAAACACCAAAAAGAGAAAAATAAACTTCAGAAGAAAAATCAGCTTCTGAAGTCGGTGACATTTGTTTGTTTGATTTTATTTTTTTGCCACCGACTTCAGAAGCTGATTTTTCTTCTGAAGTTTATTTTTCTCTTTTTGGTGTTTTTGAAGTCGGTTGTTTTTTTTTGCAAAAAAGTTTTTTTTTTATTTTTTCATTTTTAGTTGTAATAAGTACCTATATTATATCCTATACAAATATTTACTATGCATTTAACATTCAACCAAGAAACCTAACCCTTAACCTTCAAGATTCCCCTATTTTTACTTTCAACTCTTAACCGTTGAGGAGTAGTATACCTTCCATTATCAGCTCATCAACATGAATACAAGTGATGACTGCTAGATGCGAATACTTGAATGGCGCCAGAAAAAGCACGAAAATTCATAAAACAACAAAAAAAATGTGTATTGTACACATCTGCATACCCCCTCAGAGCATACAGGCGTGATGTTACGTCATGTTAATGTATATTCAATAAACATCCAAGCGATTCCAGCAATTACGACAGATTTGCCGTCTATTTTTGAAGAGTTCCATTGTATATCTCCGAAGATCAGCACCAGATCTTCAGCAAAAAAAAATGGGACCACCTCAGGAGTATACTCTTTCAAATAAAAAAAAAATTTGATGATCGGTCCACAAATGGGGGAGAAATCAGGTAACATACATAAAAAAAAAAAAAAAAAAAAAAAAAAAAATACATACACACGAACATAGTAACCTCCTTTTTTGCAGTCGGTTAAAAACAGACCAGTTGGTACATTACAACAGTAAGTCGTGGGTTCAAACCCAGGCAGGCGCATTATTACCTTGTGTAATTTATTTTATCACCACTGCTCTAAAAACTGTGAAGCAAAACATCGTGAAGAACATGTCTTATAACCAAAAACTTCGTTTGACGTCGCGGATCCGTGATACGTCAAATCGGATCCCGGGATCGGTGGAGACAGACCCGTCACATCTACCAATCCGTACTAAGCACGCGTGGTGCATTATAGCCCATCTCTCTCGTATAGAGGAGGCCTGAGTCTCTGTAATGGAAATGGCTGATGATGATGATGATGAAGTTTGTTCATTTGTACAAGGGTCCAACGGACATAATATGTTGCTGTCGTCAAAAGTCTTTTCAGTGTACGTTTCTTTTTTCCAATTATCTCTTACCGATTTTCAAAACAACTAATACATTAAAATAAGATTGCTCACACTCAAATATTTAACTAAAGACATACACAGATAGATAATCTTAATGGAATACTCCAAAAAGCCAAGCCAAACCAAGGGGGTTGAAAATCCAAAGACAAATGCACCATTTCCGGATCTGTCAAATCGTTGTCACATTCTAAAACACCTTAAGAAAATGAAAAGGGGTTTCTAATACTCGCGTTTAATGTTCAAATGGTTTCTCATGCGTACTGCCGAACCGGAGTTACGCCGCACAGTGGATCGTCCCCATACAAAAGGGTGGACATAGAATTAAAAATTGAAAAAAGTATATAATTTCAAAAAAGCTTTTGTTATATTGCAATTATATTGTAATTGATGATGATGATGATGATGATATTGCAACAAAAGCGTTAGTAAGTCATCGGCATAAAATAGGTAAATAACAGTAAAGGAAACCGCAAGTCGAAACAAGGAGGGAATCATGAGATACAGACAATTTTGTGTTCATTTCCATACAAAAATAACAGTGTTCATCGATTTTCTCCTAAAGTGCTGGTCAAATAAAAAAAGTCTAGTTTGTTGCTCTTCAATTGAAAAATGCAATTGTTTATTTCATCATCATCATCCACAGCCCGAACTCACTCACTGCTGGGTATAGGCCTCTCTTTTCTTGTGCCATTCTCCACGGTCCTGTGCCAGCCTCATCCAGGTTTTTTTGAAATAAAATATTTTTGAAATTCTATGTTCGCCCTCTTGTATGGGGGCGATCCACTGTGCGGCGTACTACCGTAACCAGCGTAATACGCATTAAACATAATATTCATTCGATTCCATACCTCAACTCGATGAGTGTAATGGCGCGGATACGCTGCGCCTAATGCCATGATTACATTACTGACATTATCAAATGATTTTACGTTTCCGTGTTTTGACGTTAACGTTTTGTTAAAGTTACGGTTTTGAGAGGTATATCGGTTTCTTGAGGACTATAATGTAAGATTTGAGTAATAATATGTAGGAAATAGTAACCCATTGAGATATTCGTAAGTCTTTCAGTATACATTTTCAGCATTTTCCTGCCCATGTCCCATCTTACTCTCCTGTAAATCGACACGTTATCATTTACTCCTTTTTCTTTCAAATCATTCATCACATCATCCATTTATATTTTTTTGGTCTTCCACTCCCTCTACATCCATCTACATTTATATTCATCACTCCAATATTTACCTACAATAGTTTACAAACGGTCAAGTTTATCATAGTGCCTTATGCACTATGATAAACTTGACCGTTTGTAAACTCTGAAACATTCATAAAATTCTCTTGATTTTTCATTACTTTTTTCCATACTTTTGCCGTAAAGAATCCGAACAACCCATCTATTGGTTATTTCCAAAAAAAAGTACCTACATATTGTTTTAAAATTCAATAACATGATGTTTTTCATAAAGTAAAACAAAATCTCGTCCATTTTCGATAAAAATGATCAATGCCTCTCAAGAGACCAATGAACGCAGTATCAAACAATCAATTGTTGGTTTTTCAATGTTCTGGGGACGGCAACATGGACAATAAATTCTATATAATTATATAAATATTTTTTAGGAATAAAACTTTACGGTAATTAGTTAAAAATGTAATTGAATAAAAATTGAATTTATACAGTCCAATCATACTAATGAAACAAAAATGTGTTGTAGGAAGCTTAATTTGATAATCTGTTAAAACGACGAAAAACATCGTGAGGAAACCGACATTTCCTAGAAATCGAAGACATGTGACATCTACCAATCCGCACTGGTCCCGCGCAGTGGATTATAGTCCTAGATCAATCTCCTAGAGAGGACGGCTGAGTCCCTGCAGTGGGAACATAATAGGTTCTACGATAATGATGATGATGATGACTGTTAAAGTATAACCTAACATCAAGCTTAAAATACCAGTAAATAATACACCCACATTTTAAGTTATTGTGGAATATCGATGCAAAGCCAAAGACAGTTCATGCGAGACTGATTTATTGTTCTTGTACCCACGTCACAATATATTACAGTTATGTTTAAGTCCTATGTAATAGGGAGCAAACCAATTACCTGCCACATGTTCAGAGTACGTGGGTGCTATTGATAAGCACGTACCTGAAAGAAAAACTTAATATAACACTGAGCAAGTATACCTACTATGACCGTCAATCGTTAGTATCAGGAGTTAAGCAAAGTTTTTCAAATAAAAACGCCGCCGTGGACGCTCTTAACTTGCACGTATTTTACAATACACTCACAGTTATTATACCTTGTGACTGAGACAGAAGCTTCTTTTATTTTGTATTTGTTCAACTATTCAAAAGCATTTATTTCAAGTCGGCCAGTTACAGGCATATAATTGGCCTTCTTGAAATAACTGCTTCGATTTTAAGAGTCCGTGGAAAATACCTGATAAGAAAACTATATATAATATTAAGCGAGTATACTATGACATTGTCAATCGCTAGTTTTAGGGGTTATTCAAAGTAGTGTAAAACAAAACCTCATATCACGTCCATAAAGCGACCAGGATCAGTGCGTACACACAACAACACACATACATTATACATAACAAGGTACATTTTAAAAACTATACGATTTAACAGGGCATGGATGATTTATAGGTAGTTTGTTGCTAAACAACTCTTTACTTTACTTCCCGTCAACCCTTTTTCTTTGGCTACAAATAGCAAAAAATAAAAGCTAGTTAGCCTCAATGCTCCTATTTTTTATCGATACTCTCGACTTTTCCTCTTTCCCTGGTAACACTAATGTATTTACAGAAGCATGAAAGAATATTAAGTACAATATCCTTTCCTTATAAGTAATATTTACGGTACTTATATCGAATATCAAAATATTGAAAGTTATTTACCTATGTACAAAAAACTGAAGTTAATATATCGAGTGATTCAAAACATGGCAGGTATTTATTTTAACAAATAGGGGATCGGACAAAAAAGAACTAATTAGTCCGTCAGATAGTTTTCCAAAAAATATTGAACACCTATTTTTTCTTTTTTCACATTAACAAAAAATTAAGACGATACAGTGCTTCGAAAACTCGTGAATTCCTCGAAAACGTTACATGTCAGTACATTTTTTACCCACAAGTGACGTCACTCACGACGCTTTTTATCTTCGTCAATTTTTATTAATTCGTTTTTTAAAACAAAAAAACACGTATCCAATATTTTTCGATAATCTAACTGACGGACTAAACAGAATCATATTTTTTTGACTCAGTCCGATCCCCTATTGCGGCTATATTTGCAACTTTCTCCATAAGTCAATGTATAAATACTATACATAGAAGGAGAACTAAAGCGACACGGTTGGCGCAGTGGCTGAGCGATTGGACTGCTGCGCTGCGTGCCGCGGGTTCGATCCCCGCACGGAACAAATATTTGTATGGCCTACAGATAGTTGTTCCGGGTCTGGGTATTTGTGTATGTGAGTTTAAATGTTTGTAAACGCACCCACGATACAGGAGAAATTCCTAGTGTGGGGCAACGTTTTAAAAAAAAAAAAAAAAAAAGCTTACACAATCAGCAAACATTGCACTGAAAATGTTGGCAAAAATCTGATGGGGGATTAAGTGGTTGAAAATGTAACACATGCCTTTTGTTGCCCCTCTACTCGTTTTACTACGACACCTGCAACACTGAAATATGACTGATTACGAATGGAAAAATAATGAGCATAAGTATACAGGATGGAAGGGACACCGACGCTAAAACGGATACCACGTATTCAGAACATCGTTCTGAAATCCCCATAGAGTAATTTTTCATCGGTATTTAAATTGTTAATTTTTTGGTAATATTTTTCTTTCTTACTTTTCTTATCAATCTCAACCACCTCCTTCACGTCGGTTGTATAAATCAACAGACTATAACAATCAACTAAAAAAATAAATAACTGTCATCCAGGTGAGCACAGGACACTAAAAAAGTGTCTGCAATTCACCTGGCTGATATTAGTTTCACCCAGTTGAACACAGGACACTAAACCATACATATTAACGTTAATAAAAGCAGTTTGTGATAGCTAATACAAAATCCATTACGACCTCTATTATTCTTTCCTATAATGTTACTACAGTTTGGTTCAACATTAGGGCTAGTTAATGATGATAGGTACCCGCCTAAAGTATTCCTCGAATACCTATTTTATTTTTATCGTACTTGTTACGGCGCCACCTGACATGACATTTCTAAAGACCGACACGTAGATCTGGGCAATTATTTTCAAATACGTAACGCTTACAAATATGCCCTTTGAAAAGAGTTTTCTTGGGTTGGTTTTATAACGTCTTGCTCCAGAAGGTACAGAATGAAGTTATATTATTCTTAGTGTAGTTGGTCTACAAACAATGGAAAACTCTGAGTTTCCAAAACCTGCTTTCATTTCTTATTTATTTTTCATTAAGAACAATCGCTTGAAGACCTGGTGAAGTGTATGGATCCAGGGTCCGGTCAATGTGGTGGCACTTGGGAGAGGCCTATGTCCAGCAGTAGCCGTCTGTCGGTTAAAATGATGGAGAACAATCATAAAACCTAGTCCTATTCACATCGATTTTTTGCCGAGTTGTCGTGCCCGAAACAGAAATTTAAAAATACCTCATAAAGTTCCCCAGCGATTTCTATAAAATCCAACACATTTTAAACAGCACATAACATTTATATTAGCAGCCAACATTTCACATTTCTCTTCAATTTCTAACGAACACTCCGCGGCATGAAATTTTAGTTTATCGATAACGGAAGCAGCCAGATTAACTTTGGCACGAATTCCTCATAAACGTTTTAGGGCACCGATAAGAGGGTAAAGTCGGCCCATCACACAGAGAAGTACACAAATGGAGTGATTACATGCGGGGTGCGGGCGAACGGCGAACGATGTGAAAGGCATTAGTGCAAACATTTTGTGTGCGGTGATAAGGGTGGATGTTTGTCTGTTTAGACTTGTTTGACACATCGTTTGATTAGCTGTCTAATTTAGTGGGAGAAAAATTAGTTGCGATTCGTCTAGTCTTGTATGTGCATGTCACATATGGCAGTCTTGCTAGACATTGTTTACATCAATTCTTAGTCTATTCTAAACAATGATTAACGACTTTGACTATATTTTTTTTGATGTTTCAACACTTCTCAACTTTAATCAATTTTCATGTATAAAGCTCTTACTGTAATATAGTCTATACCGTCACTTGAAATCACTTTTTTATTGTTTCTGCATACACTTACACCTCGAAATTATTTACTACGCCTATAACAACAATGTAAGAGCTCCATTCGATCTCTACTCCATGACGCATCACTAGTTCACTACATTTGCGCCGTTATTTGTTTTAATAAACGTGTTGAAGCCAGGCCATAAGTCTAGTGTTAGATATAGACAGTCTTATTATCTAGACGTAGTAAGACAAATCTAGGTCACGACCCAACACCTGCAATGTACTTAGCGGCGCTTTTTAATGGAGATACTTCTGTTATTGTGATGATGTTCTGCAAAATGAAAGTTTTTAGTTTTATGTCAAAATTAAAGACTGGAATTTTAAATAGTAAATAAATTCAGATTACATTTTAGTAGATGGAGTGAGATTACAAATGTTCTGTTTTTTTTTTCTGTTGGAATTTAAATTTTAAATTGCTAACGAAGTTTCTTTTATTGCACGACGTGTTCGCCAATAGTTGGCAAACTTTGGCGCCTTCAAGGAGAAGGCGTCATATTAAGGCATTTTAGTCAACTGACCCCACTCATTTGGGACCCGCGGGATGAGTTTACTCATTCATTATTTTTAAATGCTTTTATTAAAAAAAAAAACAAATTCTCATGTTCATGCTTTATGGCTTTATGTTCACCGACCAAAATAAACCTGATGATCGCGTGCTCGCTCAACAATCGCTTCGGTTACAATAACAAAAACAAAAAAAAACATTTCCCACTTTTAACGAACAATATCAACAATACCTATTCTCTTTCAACAATAAACACTCAATCTAAAATGATAATAACTGAATATGAAGTATGACGTCACAAGGCTTTCAGTGTCAGCTGAGCGGAAAAATGCTCATTTGGCTTACATAAAATACTTCCCGACTTGTCTACCGGATTATCACTGATACCTTACTTTGGCTCCTACTTACCTATTGACTGTGTTATATTCTTATAAGAATAAGGTTTACATTGCTTTATCAATAGGCAGTAACTTCAAATAGTTTTAACATTTTTAATACGAATGAAAAGTAATTATTGCCTAGTTCTACGAAAAAATCAAATTTAAATGTCTACGAGGTCTACGGCGTAGCGGCGTAGGCATCCATAGTTGCTACGAGGCGTAGCATTTATTTTTTTAAATTATATCTGGTGTTTTGTTAATTAATTATGGATGAAAACATTCTTATTAAAAAAGATGGTAATTAAAATATACACTTTACTTTTATTGATGGAATTGGACAGAATTTCGAAATATTCTTTTCTAATAGAAATTCGAATAATTCCGTCTGGTCATCGAACTACAACCAATTCAAGAGCTTTAGAGCTTATTTCTTCTCTGCAATCTAATGTGGCAATACCTGTGCACTTGAACATGATTACTTTTGAAATTGACTCACAATTATTATATTCTAGAAGAAACGATTTCTAGGGAGGGTGGTCTCATTGGTAAGCAATTTATTTATTATTTATTTATTTATACAAGGTAGCTTCACAGCTTACAGGATAATAACTTAATATAAAACAAAACATCCATCATTCCATCCATCCATCATTTGAAACAAAAAGATTTTTAAATATTTACCTCGTTGATGTAGTGGTCACAAATGTGGATACTGTGCATGAGACCCTGAGTTCGATTCCAAGGTCAGGCAAAAGTGTTTTTTTGTTTTTCCATCAGGAATTTCTTAGTAATAGTCACGGTATCTAGATTTGTGTTGGGTTGCTGGCAATTGGCTCGCCCCCTATTACATGGGACTTAAACATAACCAGCCGAATTTAGGTGTAGTAATGTGTACATCCCTGCTTTATAATACCCGGCACGGTTCTTGAGCGCTCGGCGGAAGAGTGGGGATCGCTGTGCGCATCATACACTTTATGACAAATAAAACGCACACCCGTTTATTATTTATTGGTCGTGAGGTAAGTGCAGCAGGAGTAAAGAACAAATCCCGAGTGACGGCTGTGACGCGATGCGCTACGCCAATCACGGCACTTTCCCCGCCCCGCGTCTCACTTCATACCACCAAAGGGACCCAATAACTCACTTTTGCGTCAGCGCTCAAGAATCGTGCCGATGATAAAATCTTTATTATTTAGTTTTATATTCTTTTTTGTTTTTGTTATTATTATTTTTGTAGTTCCTAAGCACAGGAACTACAAAAATAATATATAAATATTTTTCTTTCTTTCTTTCTTTATCTATAGGGGATTACAGGCGTGATTTTATATGTTTTCAATAAGTCGTATTTTAATCAGAACATTCCAAAAAACTTCCCATTCACCGCTCTTATAACCATTATCGAATTCTCCTAAATATTGTCGTTATTTTTAACCTATCTTTAAGCTCAATACACACTAAAGTGACGTTATAAATACGCTTTCAATTCCGCAAAAGTCGGAAATAAAATATGAATTGCATCGGAACCGGAAAGGCATCGGTAGTGCAAATGCTCTCTTTGTTTCCTTGATGAATATTTTATCGAAGCGATAACAAAGAAGCACGGAGGCGACACTATAAAGGTGATTTCAAAGGAATGTAGATGGAGAAAATCTATGGAAAAATCTGAACAAAAAGAAGGTAAATACGGTTGAAATAAGCTTGTCATAGTAGCGGTGTGCAGGACACATTGTTCGCAAAATAAATGGGTAATAAGGCCAATGCTTCTTGAACAGCAGACTTGGAGAGAGATCGGGTACTTTCCTGACTTAAAAAAATACGATTCTGTTTAGTCCGTCAGTTGTTAGATTATCGAAAAATGTTGAATACGTGTTTTTTGTTTTATCAAATTAATAAAAATGTGCGAAGATAAAACATGTCAAAGATCATGAGTGGAAATGTGACGTCACACGAGTTTTCGAAGCTCTGTATCGTCTTTATTTTTGACGTGATAACGTCTTATAATTCGATGGCCGGCTGCACGCACGAAAAAAGATGACGTCATACCGCGTTACCTCGCTTTGAGGCGTTCCATAGCAACGGCGTGTCAATGGTTTTGTTTTATTTTCTTAGGACGTTGTCACGTTCAACTATCGTCAGTAAACCGATTTTGCAGACAACCGATTTTTTTGTTGAAATCTATCTAAAAAAATCGAATTAGTCCTTATTAGATTTTTTTGTCAAGTACCCAATTGCAGTCAAGTAACAAAATAATGTTAACAAAAAGGCAGTACCGAACTCACTCGATGTAAACACATCTTTACATAATTCAGTCTTATTCTCCCTCGTTGAATCACGAATTCACGAAACAGTTGGTGATTCCCATTTCAGAAAATAATGGGCTTATGATATTGAACCCTCAACAATATTGTTTTATACCTCATTATTGAATTATTTGATCACTCCAATAGTATGACTTTCAAATTGCTTTTCAAAAACCTTATTTGCGTTTTTCCTTTCTGATTTTTAATCTATAATTTGGAGCGGTTTATTAAAAGAGTTTTCATCGTGTTTTTTCCTGGTTATAAATCTCATAAAGTATTGATTTTTATTCTTGGTACTTTTAGATATGTAGGTACTACATTTGGTAAGTCCGGAACTCCGGTGATTCTGGGCTGATATGATGATGTTGATACTTTCAGCGTATTCTGGCCCAGTGTTGGGCAAAAGCCGCCCCCAATCCCTTCTATTAATCATTTCTACTGATTATATAGGTACCTTCTTACTGAGAAGCAAGATATACATTATTTATCTTAAATTATGATGGGTAATATTAATCTGAATGTATCCAAGACGTTTTCTTTCTCAACCTTTTGCTACAAAGGGCTAAAAAGAAAATCTCTCTGAGAAATGGAATGTTAATATTCAATTACATAGCAGGAAATACGCTCATATTTTCTTCAGTTATTTTCACTGTTAGCTGGGTAAGATAGGTTCTTTGTTGAATAGTATAATATTTCTTTGAGAAAACTGTAACAAGCTCAGGCGTTATCGATCAGACACTGACATTACTGAGATAAAATCCATTGTAAAATATGAAGATATTTCCTACACTTTTGAACAACAAAGAGAAAATACTTTTCGATACAAAACAGGGTTTATGAAAGAGTAGTTGTAATTTTCTTTTTCTTGTGTTTAAGCAAAAGATAAAGAAAATAACAACCAGGTCAGCTTGGTGTCAGAGGTTGAATGCCGCCCGTGGGCCTCACTGACGTACATGGACAAGTGCAGCCAATAAGCCTGATATAGTGATGGTCCGAGTGACGCGCAATGACATAACGGTTCCGCATGATGAGGACCTCGTAAAAGTTGAAAATGATAATAAGCTATTCAAGTATCTCGACGTGACTCGCGAGGTTGTCAACATAATTATGGGTTATGGACTCAGCGATCATTAAACGTAGTAGTATCAGCAACGGTTTAATTGCCAAGAACCTTGATCAATATTTGAGGAGGCTCTCGCTTTCGATCTGGATCAAGGGCTTGAGTCAAAAAGCGTGTACCGCTTTCTGATTCTGGGTACGGCACGTATTGTAAAACTAAAAACACTTTGCCCTACCTGATCATCAAACTCAGGACCATAAGTCGCGCTTGCGATCACTAGACCAACGAGGCAGTTACACAGTGTTTAACTGCCGCACTCAAAGAGCTTTAATGATTACTTAGGTTTTCACAGTTTTGTATGACAAAACTGTCAAAACCTGATGGCCTAAGTAATCATTAAGGCTGCTTTCACATTAGGACGTTAGCAGCGCGACAGTCGCGCGACAGAAGCACATTCCTTTACATTTTATAAGAACAGCCGTAATAACCCGTGAGTATTTGTTTATAGTCGCGCTGCTAACGTCCTAATGTGAAAGCGGTCTCTGAGTACGGCAGTTAGTCACATCATGACTCTCCCTAATAACTGTATTCCTTCTTCACTTCATATTTTTATAGGTTACAGCATAATGAAAGGCACCTCCTAAACCCTAAATTATTAGATTATATTTCACCACTTGCACCTCCGAAACAAGCCGACGTAATGAGGTTAATCTTCAAAAAGTCCGAATTAAACTAAGTAAAAAGGTTTTAAGATATTTAATCCAGTTATTAGTCATTCCGTTGTTTAGCAAGGTGATTTTGCTGGCGGCTTTGCCCGGGACTCGCCACATTGTTTTCCGACTAGGGGTAGGTCTAAGGGTTACCGGGTTTTAACGTCAGGAGACAAATTTAAATATTGGTTACGATTTGAATAAATATTGTAGCCGCAACTAATTTATTGTGAGGAGGACACATTTGTTTGTTGTTTTGTTTATCATTTTATTTTGGAAGTTTTATGTTTGGTTTTCTGAGCCCTTTTACATAAATTACTGCTTGGACATTGTACTGTCACAAACAATAATAAGTATACAATTGGCAATTTCTCGTAAAATTACGATTGTGACTTTGAGATATGACCTACTTTTATGATAATAATTATTGGTTCTAATATATTAGTTTCGTTACGTAACATGAAAATGAAATCAATACAATAGACGAAAATTGCTTTTAATCGTTGCTAAATGTTCTAAATTAGTGCTGTTAACTGTACGAACTTAACATACAACATTTACTCAGATAAAAAAGCACAGTCATCCCCAAAGTTCTAGAACTAGGGAAACACTGAAAACCGCAACCAACACAAATCGCAAGCCGATTTCAACTAAAAACCGAATAGTTCTGTTTGTTTTAGGTTGTACAAACCACTCTAAAATCCCTAGGTAGTTCCTAGTTTTCGCCACCGCTTCAATAAAAAGTTATGAGTATTTAAACACGCGTTTTGTACAGTCGAACAAGCTAATAAGTATACATCCAGCTAACTCTCATTTACTTTTAAGATTATACAGATACATTTAAAGACTGATACATGTTTGACATCAGTTGCTTAATGCGAAACGGTTTAGAAAACAAAATTGCAATCAATATTTTCAGTGTACTACAGGGTGGGCCAAAAATTTTTGCACTTTTGAAACATGAATAGAAATAAAACTACAAATGTTATTTTGTTGATAATTTATTTAACGTAATAACCATTTAATGAAATTTATTATTTAAAAATAACATCCTCCAAATGTGCGCTGCCTCGTTGTTAACACTCCTGCAATCGACTACGCAAATTTTGGAAAACTCGCTGACACATGCTGCGGGGGATCGCGGTTATTTCCTCGTGGATTTTTTGTTTTAATTGGGATATTGTCGTCGGTTTATTAAGGTACACTCGACTTTTCAGGTATCCCCACAAGAAAAAATCGCATGGTTTAAGGTCCAGGCTTCTCGGGGGCCATGGGATATCACCCCTGCGAGAAATCAATTTGTTCAGAAACATTTCTTTAACTACCGGTAAACTCACATTTGACGTATGGCATGTTGCTCCATCTTGTTGCATCCAAGTCCTGCTGTTGTACCCTTGAAATTCATGCAACTGCGGCATCAAAAAGTCTTGCAACATCTTGACGTATTCCGCTGAATTCACAGTTACATTATTTCCTTGATTATTTTCAAAGAAATACGGACCAATGCCCTTTGATGATATGGCACCCCATGCTGTCGTTTTATCGTGGCCGCCCTGTTTGTTTAATATTCATTTTCGATCCCATTTGATCGAACTTCTCGACCCAAGCTTGGATCAAATTAACACTTTGACACTCACTTACACGGCATAATCCGTAATCAATTCTAAACAGGAGTCGTACAGTAACGTAGGAATCATTGTTTTTGTAAATTTGTTTTACACAAAAAGCACGCTGTTGTCCCGTGAAGCGCTCCATCGTAACTAAAATTGCATGAAGTGGCGCACAGTTTCCTGCCACCTGCGCGCCCCTCCCTCGAACGTTTCCCAAAAAAATCTAGTGTTTCTATTTGCAAAAATTTTTGGCCCACCCTTTAGAATTATAAAAAACTCTACCTGTATCTTATTAGCTTCTGACATTCAAAACTGCCTGTAATGGCTTAATTGAAATAAATGCTTTGATTTTGAGTTTTTGAGCTTGTTCGACTGTACAAAAGGTGAGTGTTCACTAGCTAATCGAAGCTATCCGCAGGTCGCGGCCAACTGGCTTGGAAACGAGATAAACTTTCAGCCCGCGTTTGCGGGTTAATTTACGACGGAACATCCAACATAGCCGCAATGCGATTTTAAAACACATTGTGCGATTTAAAAAGTTACTTCTTATAGACGTCGAAGTTAGTTTTATTTTTTAACTTGTGTGCTCTTGCAGTTGTGCAAGAGCATTGTGTTCCAGACTTCCAGCACACAGCACACATAGTTAGCACATAAAATAAAGCATTATTTACTTTCGACTCAGCTGTTGGTTCTGGCGGTCATTTGAGGAACTCTGGCAGTGGTATCTGGTAGTCAGTGACCCGCAAAACAATACCTAGTTTTACCAAGAGGTCTCGTATTACCCTAGTACTAGCTAAGTTGTGAAGGTCATAATTATAGCTCCATGTAAAATACTGGTATTCAGCTCCATCCGGTTAGACTGGAAGCTGACCCCAACATAGTTGGGTAAAGGCTAGGCAGTTGACACAACCCCTTAAACGTGTAGTCTTTCTTTTGTAAGTAATTTTATTATACAAGCCGTTAGACCAATCGATTAGTAATAATAAGGTCATATTAATAATGCATAAACGTATTGGAATTATAATTATTATTTTGCAACTTTATTTTTCTGATCGACATATTTATTATGTATCGCCAAATGGCGCTATATTCTTCCAAAACAATAACTATACCTACATTCGTAACACATAATAAGTACGTGTAGGATTTAAAATTTCGCCAGCTATGTTTAAGTTCCACGTCGTAGGAAGCGAGCCTATTGCCATCAACCGAGCACAAATCCAAACTCCGTGGCTGCTACAGCAAAATTCTTGATTGAAAAATCTAATAACACTGCCCGACCCAGAAATCGTACCCAGTACCTCATGCTTAGCAGTCGCGCTTGTAACCACTAGACCAATGTGGCAGTCCAAAACAATAACTATTAAAATAAAAACAATCACTTCGAAAGTCAACTCTGTTTCCATTTATAAACAAAGCCCTTTTGTTCAAAGCTCAGTCAATCTGTGCTTAATAAGTCCGAAAATGAACCTCAAGGGGCCTGTTTACTCAATAACCAACGTAAAATTACGCCACGACCCAAGAATTGTAGTATTTACAATAAAACCAATGTTGGTGAGAACAAAAAAAAACTCATTCAAGACTGGAAATGTCGTTATTAAGCCGCCTGTGCTCACTTCGGAGGCGTTTTCCTACAAAAAGATGTTTGCAAGTTGGAAAAACTCGCTGTCTTCTCTCGAATTTGTTAGAAATCTTTTTTCTTGCGTGGGCACAAAGTTTTGCCGCACTAAGATAAACAGGCAGGTAGAGGTTTCGTGTCGGGTTTCAGTGATACTTTTTTATTTTCGTTCCACTGAAGATACGGTAA
The DNA here is from genome assembly GCA_949316265.1 of Diarsia mendica. Lineage (NCBI taxonomy): Eukaryota > Metazoa > Arthropoda > Insecta > Lepidoptera > Noctuidae > Diarsia > Diarsia mendica. The sequence goes on from OX438906.1 coordinate 10,502,035, forward strand.
CTGTAAGTACCTACCTAGCGGTTTTCGTCTGAATACTCGACGAAAATATAGAAATATATTTCTAAAACTAGTTGTCTCTATTTTACCAAAAATAAGACCAAAGTTTGGCAAAAAACCATTAGCATTTGAAGGAGCACAGTTAGGCAACAAAATACCCAATTGTATAAAAGTTTGCGCTTATTCAATGCATTCAAGACTCAATTGTTGAAATACTTATCCACAAATTCCCAAAACTGATTGCACAGGATGGGTGCAATAATTAAAAATTATTTAATGCAGTGACGAATTTAATACGTTTATTTTCTCATCACTAACGTTACAGTAAACAGTAATTATTTAATCTAAAACACAGGGCAAACATTTGTGAGACACTGTTGCCCGAAGTATTAGGTTAGTCTTCTTCCTTTAAAATAAAAACTCATAATTATTATGAGTCACACTACCTACCTGAAAGGATATATTATATGTATCTTTCAACACGTGTTAGCATCTCTTTAACCAGTTTACAAACCTTGGTACACGAAACTAAGCAAGTATACACCACACATGTACCTATGCTAAATTAATAATGTATCAACAATCCTAAATATTCACTTAGCGGTACCTTATGTGCGCACCTGTATAATACAGACAACCCCAAATTTATTTCAAGCCTCACCCCAACATAATTACGTTTAATCTTGCTCTTTCATTACTTTATCTAGAATTTAGCCACTTATCTCTTTACTTCATCGGTCGTTAAGAGTCACCTAACAGTCACCTCATAATTTACTTAATTTTATAGCTAATATCTACATTATCTTTTCCAGTAATCGGTTTTCTAGAAAATGAATCCCCGAAATACTTTTAGTTTGATTAATACCTAAAGCACTTGTCGGGAACCTTAATCTAAAGATATTGCTATAGGTATCAATAAAACTTAATATAAAATAAGTCTAGAATATCTCACATATTGGAAAATATACTATCATAGGAGCAGATAATCCGGGCCCTTAGTGGTAAAAAATGCCAGTCAGTTGAGCGGGCACTGCGTCTTAGGCCATTCAATTTGTCGCAGCCAAGAGAGACCCTTCTCAATACGTAATTGACACAAGCTTATCCCCAAACTTAGAACCACAATTTGTTCACATTTCTGTAAATAGTGATTCGCTATTTTCACTCGCAATGTCTTCGATATTTACTGAAAATGTATTGGTAAACAAAATTTTGCTCTAGTTACGAGCGATTTTCACTTACCTTCAGGAAATGATAAAACCCACGCGCAAGGTGAAAGCTTTGATATTATCTAAATTTTCGTGAAATTATCTTGTTCGTAATTTAGGTAGATACATACAAAATTACTCGAGTAAAAAGGTTTTACTGAGAATTTGTTACTGAGAGTAATAATATCCGCTTAATTTTTGTTAGGAGAGATTACGAAAATAGGCTTCCTTGGTAAAACAATTAGTAGTGTAATCGCCAAAGGGTGAGGTTAATTTAGTTAGTTTCTAATAGTACAACATCTCACCAGGTACATTTAAGACCCACGCATTAGGGGGAAAACCTATTGCCATCAATTGGGCTCAAATTCAGATTCCGGGACTGCAACTAAAAATTTCTAACTGGAACACCCAAAAATACTATACTCTTCCTGGGAAACGAACCCAGGGTCCCACACTTAGCCTTCTTCATAAATAATTACTTCAATGCAATAAATAAAATATACAGTAGCAAGTGAAACAAAATGTTCTAACTCAGCTAATCACAAAAAGAAAATTCTAAGATAATAATTCACACCCTTGAAAGCTTTTAAAGTTTCTCAGCGTTCAGTGTAACTTTGTTTTAAAAAGCCATTATTCATTCTTTTGTTAGCGATTGTGACGGCAAATTTTTCACGATGAGACAAATTTTGAGAATAAATTAACCACTGTTTAATCTTGTGCAATAAAAAGCAAAAACGAAGTTTGTTTTCGAGTGTACCTGTGGCAGTGTGCGACGATTTAATTAATTTTGGAAACTTTCTGAAAGGATGCACTGGTGTAGACAGTAGCATAACTTCGACACCCTCTTGTGGTTGAACTTTGGGTTGACTTAGGCCTTTCAGCGGTCAAGCCCATATTATATATTTATACTACTACTTTATGCTGTCTACTGTGTGTACATAAATTGTAAATTAGATAAATAAATAAACTTTGTCATTTTATTTCTTTTTTTCTGGCTTTAAGTATCGTTAATAAATATGTTTCAGCCTAAATTTTGTAAAAACAAATTCTAACCTCGCTGCCGTACAAAATAAATTCAGCAATATGTAAAAATTTAAAAAAAAATGATGTTATATCTGTGATTTTACCGTACCTAATAAAGGAAACAATGTTGTTTTTTTTTTATTTGATTATAACTTTTTTGACATTTTAATTTACTTACTTAATAGTTCATATTTTTTTGTAATCGTAGCAAATGTCACCCCCCCCCCCGCCCCCCCGGTGACAACAGACTTCCCATTTGTCCCCTCTAGTCAGTTTTCAAAGGGAACAGTGGTACAAATTGTCACCCAACCACCCGACAATTCCCAGGTCACCCCGGAGGACAGGGCTAGAGGGGCCTATGGGGAATATTCCCCTATACTGACCCAGTGCAGTGCATAGGCCTCCCTTCCCTCTTTCCACAAGTATAATAATATAGTTAGTTTATATTATACGATAGTTGAATTATATCATCCAGTTTAAGCCAATCCCAATTATTTAAGTCGTGTTACAATTTCCGAAATAAGTGTAATTTTTTACAGATCAAAAGCTCCTCCACAGCTAATCCTACATAAAAAATATTCTCCGCACACAACCACGCATAAGATTTGATAAATTAAGTGTCCACTTAAACTTCCTTTGTTTGGAGTCTTCTAAAAGTATAATAAGGCTTTTTGGAGTGTCCCTTCTTGTTAATCTACCTTCATTAGTCATAGCTTTGTTGCTCAAGGACAACAAACATATCTATAGAACTTATATAGCTTTAATTGGCCCTTGTTCAGTTGAATCGTGCCTTTCGGAAATATAAGACGTTTTGGTATACGTCGTGTATTCTAATTTCTAGATGAAATGATGAGTCGGTATTTAATTGTGGTTTGTTATCAGTGACTGATGGCTACGTTTATGCTATTTTCTATATGTTTGTTTCATAAAATAATCATAACATCTGGCTTGTAATCCTCGAAGGGATCGCACACCCACATTTTACCAGTTATGTTAAAGCCACAAACCGGGCACAAATCCAGACTCCATGGCAGCTACTGAGAAATTAATAATAGAAAAACACAATATCACTATATAGGCCGACCCGGGGAATTGAATTTAAGGCCTCATACTTAGCAGTCGCGCTTACGACCACTAGACCAACGACGCCATAAAAAAGCCGTCGCCTTTCGCATTCATATACTCTTAGTAGCATTCATCAGATACTATTACAACACTGGTTGAATTCAATCTTCCTAGTTTATCGATTTTCCAGTATGTCTTATCACCGTTGATGCTCAGTTGTTTCCAACATTCCTACCAATAGGATTAGACCGCGGCTGTACGATGTCACCCTTCTCTTTGACATGTCACTCACACATACAAAGTTACAAGGATTATACTCAGATGCCTAATAAAATAACTCTAATTATCCAAAGTCCCAAGCACCCAGCAGTAAGGGAACGGAAAGCAAAAACACAAATCACAAGATAACGCCTCTTGTAGTGGCACGGGAAGTTTCCCGAAAATTTTCAACTTTGTTTCATAACCTCATTATTCATTCTTTTGTTGGTGTCTCGGCTTCACTGCAAAATTTTATGACACGAAAAGAAATTACTTGAACAAATTAAAACGCTTTGTAATCTCGACTGGCGTTGCTGATATAGATTTTAAATAAATAACGTTTAACCAGGTGCTATTACTTCGGACTGGAGGCTTTAGGACGAAGGCAAAAGTTTTATATCGAGAGAAACTTCGCTATCGGTAAATATTTCTTCTTTTTAGATTCGTTTCTCCGTTGTAAGTTTAATTGGAGTATCATTTTTAATGTGCGGCGACATAATCTTAATTTGTTGTCTAGTTGATGCTAATGTTCATTTAATACTGTTCAGTTGTCATTGCAGAAAACATGAAGAAACACAGCTAACAATAATCCGTTTTGTGGTTCATCATAGCCTAGCATGCCTAGCCTTTTCCCAACTATGCTGGAATCGACATCCAGTCAAATCGAGTGCAATGAATACCAGCATTTTACATCGATCGACTGCCTATCTGACCTCCAAAGCCCAGTTAGTGTTACCCAACACGATACGCCTTGATAAGACTGGTTGTCAGACTTACGGGCTGGGGCTACTGATTACCTGCCCTTTCGAACCGGCATAGGGGTGCAGTATCAGGACTGAAAACCAAAATTTGTTTTTATGCTAATAAATGTCTAAATTTCACTAAATTTGATATCCAGTGCCCCGTGACGACTACCAGGGACCTTTATAATAGCAAAAAAACAGTTTCTTTGCTATGGGACAATATGTCCCATCGGTCTTGATTCTTAAAAATTTTCAAGGGATCCTGCATACATTTTTTGGGAAATTTAGACATTATATGAATTAAAAACAAGTGTAATTATTTTATGACATATATTTATTTTTTAAATTATAAAATAACAGGAACGCGAATTTTAAGCAAATTACCAATCAGAAACGATAAGCCATTATAAACTAAAAAAATAATTACGTGAGATGCCATACAGAGAAACAATTTTTACATAAATATCTCGGACTGATGGGACATAATGTCCCAAAGTTAATATATTCCACTAATAAGCAAATGTTTTTTGTATTTATTATAATACTCCCAAAGAATTTAGCATAAATAACGCAATAAAGATCACACTTACCTCGTTACAACACTTTAGACACGTAAAAACAATTATTTTAACCAGAGGTTATGTGACACGTGCTTCTATTTTCGACCATAGATGAAAAACTAATGTTGCCAGCTCAAAACTACCACTACTAAAATATTAACAGACAAACCTAGAACGGTTTGGGACATAGTATCCCAATATCAATACAAAAACGAAGTCACAGTCCTGTGCCGAAATAGTGTGGGACGTATAGTCCCATCAGTCTCATCAATACTGGGACACATATATACCATCAGGTCCGAAAGGGTTAAGACTGTTAAAAATCTGCAAATGACAGCCGGGACCAACTGGAAACTTTACGTTTTTTCCGAGGCACGGAGGCAACTTGGTATGTTAATTCCTTATAATTACCTAATTGATTATCCCAAAACGCTCTTACAAAAAGCTTACCTTAGCACCTCAATACACATCGAATCTCTGTACCACAACGACGCGACGGTTTGAATCACCAAGCCAAACCAAAACAGAAGACGAACGTAACGACAAGTTCGCTAAACAAGCATCGCTTAGAAGCAATCCCATGATGAATCCTAAAACAACAGACCATGCACCAACAGCGGGATATCTACAAATTCTACAAACCAGTTCATTATATCAGTACTGTAATTACAAACTTGTCCGAAGTGTTGTCGCGACAATCAACGTTGCATATCAAATATTTATACAGAAGTAAAGCGGGAGTGAAAACAAGCCGTATGGCGCGAGCATACAGTTGAACGTGGAGTTGCAACGTAAATGAGATGCGATGTGCTGAGCGGGGACATTGTTTTAAGTCATACCTTGTCTCTTGTTCGCGCGAAAGTTCACTTTTAATTTCGGTGCGAGGGTTTAGGTTGGGTTCACACTGAAGGCAGATTGTAATGTTTTTAAGTTTAATTTTAGTGAAAATATGCTTTTTGTGGAAATGCTCACGTTTCTGCGCTGTAAGCGCTTGTATGTATACCACATAATTATGAATCTCATCAGTCAACGATCAGGAAGGATGGGCTGTGAATGTGGAACTCTGTCGTGAAGTATATACCAACTTACGCACTGTGCAAAACATGCAGTCAAAACCTTTCTTGGTTCGATTCTAAACTAGATGCCTTCAAAGTTGCACCAAAATAATAATCAAGTTTTTCATTTGGAATAAGCCAGTTCCAGTGAATATATTTATATGTTGTACACTGTTATACACTTTCACCTCATCTTAACGCATTTTCACAGTCTACCACTATTTGCAGCCCTCACAAAATAAACTTATAATCAAGTTTCTTCCCGCGGCCACTTCACAATGAGCTTGCTCGGCACTAATTATACTGGAGGACAAATTAATGACGTGTATTCAGGGGTTTTTGATGTCATGTGAACTGGGGGCTAGGTTACACAGTGGTGCGGAAATGGCGCGGCATTCATTGCTGACACGGAGCTGTAAGGACACAGAGTGTTGTGAGAGATAAACGACTTTTGCTTAAATCATAAAATATTAAGAGGAAATGCGAGTGGTCTTTTCTCCATACAAACGCTCTCGCCTGTTTTCTTTATGGTTAATGACCCTAGAGCAATGATTTTTTACAGAATAATAAATATTAACTATTTCTATGCCCCTATGTTTTCCTTTTTGGTGATAAATTATTTTTATAAGCACTAGAACCCTCAAAAAATGCTCAAAATTGCTTGTTTAGATCGCTGTTAACAGAGCCCTAGTGTACAAATTTGACAACTATTAACGAAAAAACAAAAACATAGCGGCGTAGTATATAACCTCCTTATTCATTGTCTAAAATACCTTTTAAATTGGTTCAATATTGGAGGAGGAAATATGCGAGAGCTAAACCTCGAATTATAACTTATTTCTGCAGTTGTCCTTATCGCACGAATTTGAGGGCAGGAGGACGGAGAGAGACAGCGATAGTAGAGAGAGACAGCACTCGCATTTCCTCTTAATAGTCCGTCGCAGATGAAAAGGTCTGTAGTTAAAAGAGGTTATAGGTTTACCGTCGTGTCGGTAAAACATTTGGTAGCTGGAAAGGGCTGTCGTCGTAAGAGACACATATGAAACGTGCTGTTGGTGAAATGTCCATAGATGAAAGATTCTGTTGGCGAAACGGAAATAAATGAATCGTCCTGTCGACGAACAGTCCAGTGGCGAATCGGTCTTAGGAGAACGGTTGCGGATTCTAATTATTTGCAACATTCAACTGCACTGGGCCTGCTTAGCTATGACTTCCAAACTCCTAGATCCACAGGGACCCAGCAGTGAAAACTTTACATAATACATATAACTGGCTGATTTTCTGTATTTTCCCCTTTAATAATAAGTAAGTGTCTGTTTGCAAATTAATAACAGGTACTACTAATAATTTATTCGCAAAACCGCTTCATGACTTTTACATTTTTGAAACCATCTTTCAATGAACCATAGACAACTGTCCGTGACAAAGCCACCAAAGTATAGGGTAGCTGGTTTCCATTTTTTATTAAAACGTTTGCTAGCATAGTAAGTATCACCACTCCATTTGCCATCTACTCTGTGTTTTTGCCAAGGCTGCATTGTCCAGTCGCACCTCTGTGGATTGTTTCGCGCGGATATTTCGCGTCTCACAGAGTGTTTGAATTGTCACAAGCGTCTGTATTGTTCTGTGGTTTGTTCCACACCGTTATAATTTATCTGGATTTTACGTTGTAATTAAAGTTGTTTTACAGTTTTATTTTACAAAAATAGTAGATTTCCTGATCAGATTTACTGAATACACATTACCTCATAATCCTTTAATTAAGGCAGAGTTAACTTTTTTTTTTGGTGGGAGGAAAAGCATCGAATGACCCCCCCCCCCCCCCCCCCGCAGCGCTCCAGGGCAGAGCGAAGGGGAGTGTCAGACTTCTACTGACTAAAAACCGAACCCATGTTCCTTCTTTGCCCTTGCGCCGAGGCCACGTCATCTAGTACAAAAGTCCGCGGCCCCGCAGTGTTGTACCTAAGAAGTACATCCACTATCCCCTTGAGTGTCAACTTATCAAAATAAGATAAGTTCAAAAGTTTACGAGCCTATTGCCATGAACGGACACAAATCCAAACTCCGTGACTGCTTCTCAGAAATTCCAGAAATAATTTCTGCAAAAACCCAATAACACTTTCCTGGACCTGGGAATCGATCCCAGGACCTCATGCCCAGCTGTCGCGTTTGCTACCACTCGACCATCGAGGCAGTTAATTTACTGAATAATGGGGTTGTTTTTCGAAATCCACAATGGCAGTTAAGAATGATTTTGCTTGCCTTAATTCTAATACCGCATCTAACAGAACAATAACAAGCTTAATAAAAGTAGGTACCTTTTCAACCCTTACGAACACGAACACGACACCTCTTCCCCGACACAGGGTGACATTAATGAAAGTGACAGAAATATTACCTTCTGTCCGTCCACTACGCCAAGTGGAAGCGTCTACACAATAGCCACGCATTCCAGTGACTTGGCAGCTCTGTAGCTTGGCTTGACTTGGCAGTCGAGAAGCCCGGCTTGACTTGGCACTCTGATTAAGATAACACCTCGTGTTCAAATGCTTCTTCGTCAAAAGCGCGGCTTCAAAGAGATGTTGACTTTTGAAATGTTAGACGCGTAGGTGTATTCCACGTGAGCGATCTTACAACCAACTTTCAGGGGTACAATGTGCTGTTAGGAATGGTTTATATTGTGAACGTAGTGGACTGTTACATTTGTTGTTTCGTAGTATGGTTTCTTAGCCCTACTCTATGTCGGCTTATTTTTTTATTTTTTTGGGTTAAGCCCGCCACACTATTCCAAACCACTGTAACTCCTGTTATCCAGAATCAACAGTGGCGACCACAAGAAAAGTGCCGAGATAATGAAGCTCGATGAAGTAAGAGAAAAACGATTTAACTGTATGTAGGGCTAGAAAACACAGATGCAGATTTGTATAAGATGATTTTCTGAAACTAAAACGAGATGGTTCAATGCACGATAAAAATCAAATGATGTCGTAACGTGGAACTGGGGAGAATGGAAGGGAAGAAGAAAATGGGTTGCGCCGACCGGTAGTAGAATAGGACATGGGCAACAAGATGATGATGAAAGCACACAACATCCAGGCTATGCGGTCTTCTTGTTCCTCCAACAACCATCTTCAGCACCTGTGTCTCCTTTGATAGGTACAGCAGAAATGTTTATTTTATAAATTAACATTTTGCTGCAAGAGATAAACGGAAATACCAAGTTTATAAAGTCTTTAAAAAATTAAACTCTGTTGGTCTTTTGAAGACTATCTCCGCAATGTAAACCTCTCTTAACGCACAAACGTTTGTATACTCGTCTATCTTGGTCCGTAGAGACGTTTTACAACATTAATGCTACTTTATTATCCCTTTAAAAGAGACTTATAAATATTTAAGTGGCCCAAGGTTACGGTTTGCTTAATTATAAAATTAATTTCTCTTCCTGACCGCTGCCGGTTTCAAAATATCTCCCAAAAACTCTTCAAATAAAAAATAACATTAAACAGCCTACAATAATATTATACAGTCTCATTAATTTACTGTAATTTGAGCGTTATTACGTTAAAATACGGTTCCACGTTTCGGTTTTCCGAACGATCCTGTTCGAATCAATGACCGACCTTCATTAAAATCGGAGATTTTTATCTAATTTAATTACAACGGCTTTATTCGTGAAAGTGATATTTTTAACACGAAAAGTAAAATAAAATTTTACGAGGCTCGGAAAATGCGTATGGTCGTGTAACCTTGTTTAATATGGAGCCTCCCGAAAAAAAAATACGAAGATAAATATTTATACGCTTATTGTTAATAACATTTTCATTATTGCTGTTACTTAGGTTGATATGGCATGAAATAGGGTGTTTGATGAGATGACGAGTTATAGAGAAGTATGTCATAATAAGACATGCTGCACCAACTTCAAATGAATTAGGTTAAAGGCAAGAGAATGATGGTAATATAATAAACTGTTGACTTAAATAACAGACTGCAAAAATCTGATCACCTTTATGTTTTTTTAGGAAGATATACAGACCTACTCTTACTAACAAGTTGGTTACAGTCTAAACAGACCAAGAAAGATATAAGAAAACGCGAATAACTTCAACATTCTTCTTTGACTTCTTTTTTGCATCGAATAGTCACCCATATTACTAACAGCGTATTCCAAATACAACTTCATATCCCAAAAAACTCCACGATGTACTTATAAAGCATGGACATAAGTGGCCAGCTAATAGGACATACAGCTTGCATTGCCGGCCAGTATGCTAAGCACCATAACGGGCTTTAGCAAGCTCTTGGTGGAGTCAAAGCCCAAGCTCAAAGCTTTGTGATTCGCTAAAGGGTTCCGTTTGCTTATGATATTTTAGACTTCACGGTCCAACTTTTGTACGCTGAGACTTACGAGGAAACAGCGCTGCAGCGCTGTGTTGATCAAATTAATATGAGTATGTACTCTTAGAACGATGACGCGTTCCCTTATAATCAAGGAGACGTAATTGCTAAGACTCGTGAGGTCAATAAAAGTATAGTATTGTTTTGTCAGGATAAATGTTCGTTACTCTTTAATGCAAAATCTACAGGACGGATTTCTGTATATAATCTACATTAAAACTGGATACTTTGGACCGATCTCTTGGGACACCAATCCCACGCACGGCCGCGTGCTTAAGATAGTCTACCTATAGATATATGACTTTACGCTGCCATTTTAACTTTGTTTAAAAGGGCGATCAACGTACACAGCACCGCACTCTGAGCTCCAAAATACAAATGACTGACCTGTAGGCTTAGCCAAGTTGACAATCTACAAGCGTGAACGTTAGTAGAAAACGACTCAAATGTATGGGAGTGACGTCATCGCAACGCTAAGTCACGTGGTCAGAACAAACGAATAGAAAATACGTAGCCATGTTGACAACTTATCGTATCGTTCAAAATGATAGAATGAAATCTGATCCATTCTAAAACGTTGATCGCTACATCCCATATAAATGCTAGCCAAGTCACACTTTTGACAAGCGCAAGCGAAACGTTGGTGTAGTATTTCAACGAAAGTGTAGCGTATGCCGAGACCCTGGAGATAACGCTAAAAAATGGCGTCTTTATACGATCCAGCTGTCTTGAGACCGAGAAGTGTTTTGTTTATTTATCTTAATTTTGGATTCTATGTGTCATTTAGCATTTAAAATATATACTTTATAATATTATAATTATATTATTGTGGTGCGATAAGGGTCAAACACAATAATTGTTTTGTTTATTTCGAAAGAAGTACCTAGTATTAGTTCAAGCCGCATATCACGTCATTGTTTATGTTGTAAAGTTTCAATTTCCCAATTATATTAGATTTTAACAAAGGAAGGTCACGAAATAACTAATAATGCACGTACCTTCCCATGAATTCCAAGAAAGCTGCGAACTGCTCTGGGTCTGCCGAGATCTCGATTCCATTTTTATAAAAGTTATCACTTCATTTATGTTTTTTCATCCAAATGCAGAATATCATATTATTTCTGGACACAGTATTGTTTAAAATTACATACCGCGCTGTGATATTATAATACACCAATTATAAGAAGAACTTGTCCTTTATTTCACTTACTTTTTTAACATTTGAAACAATTTATTCCTTTCTTAACGATTCAAAACAAAACTTCAACCCGCGCATAATGTAAACAACTGTGTCTTTGACGTTAGTTTGACGTTAGTAGATACGCTCACCATAGACTAAAGTGTAGGTTTTGTCTACATTAACTAGAGAATGAGCGATCGACTCAGTTGTGTGAAGTTGGCTACCAACTTAGCGCTTTCTACAAAGCGCTTGCGCCGAAGCGTTCATTATTATAGAAAGAGAATAGATACGAAGCGGTTGTAACTTGTCTAGGCCCTCTGGCTCATAAAATCGCTACGCTGAAGTAGAACTGGACTGGCCACATTGCATGTCCAATGAGCTTTGGGCCAAGATAGCCACCTTCTGGAGCCCTGATACAGCCAGAAAGTGTCTCGGTAGACCTCGCAGAAGATAACCAGACGAACTGAATAAGACCAGTGACCAGTGGTCCACATTAGCCCAGGATCGAAACAACTGGAAGTCATAGCGAGACGCATTTGCCTAGCTGTGCGATGACGTAGGCTAACAATATCAAAGCGCTTGCGCCGAAGCGTTCATTATTATAGAAGCGGTTGTAACTTGTCTAGGCCCTCTGAGGGCTTAGCCAAGTTGACAATCTACAAGCGTAAACGTTAGTAGAAAACGACTCAAATGTATGGGAGTGACGTCATCGCAACGCTAAATCACGTGGTCAGAACAAACGAACAGAAAATACGTAGCCATGTTGACAACTTATCGTATCGTTCAAAATGATAGAATGAAATCTGATCCTTTCTATAACGTTGATCGCTACATCCCATATAAATGCTAGCCAAGTCACACTTTTGACAAGCGCAAACGAAACGTTGGTGTAGTATTTCAACGAAAGTTTAGCGTATGCCGAGACCCTGGAGATAACGCTACAAAATGGCGTCTTTATACGATCCAGCTGTCTTGAAACCGAGAAGTGTTTTGTTTATTTATCCTAATTTGGATTCTATGTGTCATTTAGCATTTAAAATCTATAATTTATAATATTATAAGTATGTATTGTGGTGCGATAAGGGTCAAACACAATAATTGTTTTGTTTATTTCGAAAGAAGTACCTAGTATTAGTTCAAGCCGCTTATACACGTCATTGTTTATGTTGTAAAGTTTCAAGTTCCCAATTATATTAGATTTTAACAAAGGAAGGTCACGAAATAACTAATAATGCACGTACCTTCCCATGAATAGGGTAGTCGACAAAAAAAAACTAATTAGTCCGTCAGATAGATTTCCAAAAAATATTGAACACGTATTTTTTCTTTTTTCACGTAAACAAAAAATGAAGACGATACAGTGCTTCGAAAAGTCGTGAAACGTCACAGCTTGGTCCAATTTTACCTAACTATGACGTCAAACGCCCCCTCTCCATGGTCTTTGACAAGCTTTATTTTCGTCAATTTTTATTAATTTGATAAAACAAAAAACACGTATCCAATATTTTTTAATAATCTGACTGACGGACTAAACAGAATCATATTTTTTTTAGTCGGTCGACTACCCTATTCCAATAAAGCTGCGAACTGTTCTGGGTCTGCTCGAGATCTCGATTCCATTTTATAAAAGTTATCACTTCATATAAGTATCTTTCATCCAAATGCAGAATATCATATTATTTCTGGACACAGTATTGTTTAAAATTACATTACGCACTGTGATATTATAATACACCAATTATAAGAAGAACTTGCCCTTTATTTCACTTATTTTTTAACTTTTAAAACAATTTATTCCTTTCTTAACAATTCAAAACAAAACTTCAACCCGCACATAATGTAAACAACTGTGTCTTTGACGTTAGTTTGACGTTAGTAGATACGCTCACCATAGACTAAAGTGTAGGTTTTGTCTACATTTGCTAGAGAATGAGCGTTCGACTCAGTTGTGTGAAGTTGGCTACCAACTTAGCGCTTTCTACAAAGCGCTTGCGCCGAAGCGTTCATTATTATAGAAAGAGAATAGATACGAAGCGGTTGTAACTTGTCTAGGCCCTCTGGCTCATAAAATCGCTACGCTGAAGTAGAACTGGACTGGCCACATTGCATGTCCAATGAGCTTTGGGCCAAGATAGCCACCTTCTGGAGCCCTGATACAGCCAGAAAGTGTCTCGGTAGACCTCGCAGAAGATAACCAGACGAACTGAATAAGACCAGTGACCACATTCCAGTCCACATTAGCCCAGGATCGAAACAACTGGAAGTCATAGCGAGACGCATTTGCCTAGCTGTGCGATGACGTAGGCTAACAATATCAGTATTACATACAACAAGCTAAGATTTAATGAGAAATAGTGACAGTACCTCACAAACTTACATAAAAATCGACTTTCTGAAGAGACAAAATAATTTCTCTTAGAAATTCGGTTCTCCTAAAACACGCTTTAAGGTCACAGACGAGAAGGACAATTTGTTTAACTTTTCAGCTTACATTAGCCAAGATGAGTTTCCCGGTTCCCTTATGAAAGTCAGCCGGCCACTTAGCGCTTCCATAAAAGTTAAATGCTTCATAAATCATAGTGGGGGGAGGCTGCAGAACTCAGGAGCCGCTGTAATGAACTGGCGTCTTATTAATAATAACTTGTTGACGGTTAGATCCCTAAAAGCTGGATATTAACTCGACAGGGAACACGGTAGCAGCTTGATACAAGGATACTTTGACATGCTATGATTTTTAAATTGCCATCGCTTTTAAATTTGATTTTTTTTAATATTGTGTGAAACATACACGACTGTCTTAATATTTTTTTAAGTCCATTCAAAGGTGGTTTGAAAGATATCGCTATTACTAATATTACAGCCATTGCATTAATCGTAATTATAGACCGAAACCGAAATGGTAATACAGATAGTACGTAATAATAATTTGATTTTATTTCAGACTTAATTATTTCCATACAGTTTTACAGTGAGAACGTTAGGCCGCAAATTCGGAGAGGCGGGGCGTGCAGCGTGCACGCTCGAGTTGAATGGAATTTAAAAAAAATAGTCTGCTGGTGGTTACCACAAAAAAAACTGTTAGTAGGTAATTTGTTAACAAACAAAACAAGTTACATAAAAATAACTAAGCCTATTTCCTATTTCTCTGCAGATGTACCTACGCTTGCTCAGTTAAAAGGATTATGATCTCGTCTAATAATGAAGAAGAAATCATCCCTGGAAGCATCCGTAAACAACGGAAGTACCGCAGTACCGGTTTTCAAAAAAGCATATTCAAAAGTTCGAAATACGAAAAAAAAGACGTGCGTTGGATCGAACGCATCAACATAACTTATGAAATACATTCAGTGTCTTCGTTATAGCAAGCACATAACTTGCTAAGTAATTAACGTCAACAAGCGACTTGCAGTCTGCAAGTCAACTTGCTGCAAGTTTTCCCGACTTTGTCTAATAGTGTACTTGTGAAATTCAAGGTGGAAGGAACACCGATGCACAAACGGTTACAACCACGTATTGAGTTCATCATTCAGAATCCACATAGCAATGTTTTTTTTTTTTAATAAATACAGCTATGTATTTCCTACAAAAGTGCAATAGCTACTCGGTTAAAGTGCCAAAAAATACAGCTGTATTTTTTTTAAATTACCGATGATTTATTTTATGCAGAGTGAAGGGAGTGATTGGATATATGCGATATGATATAATTAACCGTTTCTGCGTTGGTGTCTCTTCCACCATGTATACTTGTAAATGTTTACGTGAACTGCACGATACACTTTTTCTTAATTTTTGTTCTTCATTCGGCATCTCTCACTCATAATGAAAGGAACACGTGAAAAGTGAAAAATGCAATAGCGATCCAAAATACATCCAACGACGTTGATTTTCAGCATATTTCATTCGTGTTCCGAATTATCAAAAACTGATGTAAAAGGAGCAGATGAACGTTCATTACTGTCTACGTTTTGCTGGTGTCGTCGGAACATGAAATAAACCAAAATTGAAAATTCGTTCGCTACGAATACCAACAAATAATAAATAAATAAATTAACGAATCAAACTCCTCAAAATTCCTACAGCCTTAAAGTAGCCACTTTTAACGATCCAATTTTAAATGTAAGTGAGCAAAATTTCAATTAATACCTTTCTACAAGGCAAGCAGTCGGCAAACAGAGGATGAAAGCTTCCAATCAGTCAGAAATTGTTTGCCTTACAAACTCTCGTGGCTCGTGGCTCGAAGGTTCGGCCAACAACTGGCCTTGTGCGTGGCTAAGTACCTAACTTACTTACCGTCACTTATACTTGAACTAACGATTGAATAAGGGTTCAATTAGTCCAGAGAACTACTTGACGGACCTCTGACCTATTTGAGAAGCACATTAACTTATATAAATTGAGCGAGTACCTACCGAGAGATTCTTTGAAGGAATTGTACAAAGTGTTCTACTTTCATGAAGTTACTTGTGTAATATTTATTTATAAGGGACCGAGTTTTGCAGGTAGCCTTTGGGTGCGAGCTGTGAAACCTGAAGGTTGTATTAATAAGCCGCTCACATTTAAAAGCATCCTTCTTGGTATCGATTTTAAACCTTCCGAGAAACTAGTTCTTTTGACCCGTTTTGTGGGCTTGTATTTCTCCTGTAGGTACTCAGCTACTGCAGATAATTGACCAAAGAACCTACTAAACATTTTTTTGTTTCCTCGGAAGATGGGTAGGCCATTTGTGCGGGACGCAACATGTGTCGATAGGTACTCTTGCGCCATACCATCTTCCTAGCTCATCGTGCTGTGCTGGGACTGCCACTGAGGATGTAGAGACTCGAATCTCAACGTAAATGATTGGTAACTATATTTTCGAGCCGTGTGGGTTTGAAACCGAGGGTTTGAAACTCTAGGTCCGTGAGTCCGAGTGCCCACAGCTTAAGGAAAAATCAAACGTTTAGTTGGCACTTTCCGTGACTTTAGGGCTGGTTTTTACCTTGACCAGAGGCTTAACGTTGCCATACAACGTGGCATCAGCCGCCGGTTTCACAATAAGTGTCCGAACCAAAGTCGGGTGAAAACGTCTTTAATTCAACCTTTAATTTGTTATCATAAATCGTTAGTATTTTCTTAAACTAACCATTTAAATAAGAACATTATCTACAGGTAAAACAGCAGAGCATAAACTTCTTACACACCCCGCGAGTAGAAAACGATGAGCGAACTACATGAATTATGGACGGCGGCAACAAGCTACCGCAACACGGTACTGCAACTTGATACACTATTAGC
Source organism: Diarsia mendica (assembly GCA_949316265.1). Taxonomy (NCBI): domain Eukaryota; kingdom Metazoa; phylum Arthropoda; class Insecta; order Lepidoptera; family Noctuidae; genus Diarsia; species Diarsia mendica. The sequence goes on from OX438906.1 coordinate 10,518,793, forward strand.
ATCTTTAGCTTTTAGTTGTGTGTTGCTAAACGACTTCTTGAAGGATGTATTTAATTTGGTTCTTTAATCTTTCCTCAGTAGCAGGCACGGAGTCTGACTTTGTGCCCGGTTGATGGCAATAGGGTCGCCTTCAGTTATGTTTAAGTCTCATGTAAATGAGACTTAAACATAACTGGTGAAATGTGGGTGCACTATTAAATAATAATAATAATATTCCACAACTATCACACAACGCCATCTAGTCCCAAGCTAAGCAGAGCTTGTGTTATGGGTACTAGACAACTGATAAACATACTTATATATTTCTAAATACATACATATTATAGATAAATTACACCCAGACACAGAACAAATGATCGTGCTCATCACACAAACATTTGTCCTGGATGGGAATCGAACCCACGACCTCCGGCATAGCAGTTAGGGTCACTAACCACTAGACCAACAGGCCAGTCATTAGGTGTGATGTTATGTGTATCGTAATGCTAAGGTACCATCGCATTTTGTATCGGATGCGTTCAACGTAATGCCGCGCCTACGCTCTGTCAACGCAATGTTAATTTCGATACAATAACATCAGAACTCGCGTGTCATTTATTTATTCACACAATATGTTTTCTTGCCATTACAGATAAATAGTTCTATTGCGACAAAGAAACTTATCAATAACTTACATGTTACACAGTATGTGGTATGTGGCCCTTGTGAACTTACTCAGTGTACAAGTAAAAATATCTGTTGTATCCGCCACCGTGTTGAGAGTGCGCAGCGCACGAGTCAGCGGTGCGCGCCCCAGCAGGTTAGTGCGCGCACTTGGCACCACTAGCAGTTGCGGCCTGCGCCGCCGCTCCACGTACCTATCCGGTAAATTGAACCCTATTTCTGATAGTATGGCTGAGTTATATGAGTCATAGAATCAAATATTCGAAGAATGCTTCATTTGCCAACTCTCACTGGATCCACGTGGTAGATTAGCCCACTCCCTCTATAGTACCTTTTATCTTAAAATCAATACCTGAATTCAGGGAAGTGCTTATAATATTGGAAACTGTAAGAGGCTTACATCAATTCTAACATCACCAGTTGAGAACCTTTCTCGGAAGGGTTTCGTTTAAATGAACTACAGAAGGGTTGATTTTTAGTCGCTTTATAAATCGGCTGAAGTTACATAATTTTTATTGAGCCACAGATGGCTATGATGGCTAAAATGGACCTTCGACACTTTCATACTTTTTTTTTTAAACTAATGGGTACTCAACAGAACGAACGAACGACGAGATACGGGAATATTTATTGTTTCTAGTATTGATACTCGATGCAGACGGACCCTTTACCTACCTTTTTAGTAACTATGCACAAATTATTGCTGGAAAACCGGGCTGGGTGAAAAGTCATGGTTTACTGTGGGACTTAATATAACGCAATTTACACAATGTGCTGATGCTTGGCTAGGCTCATACAGGTATTTAAAAAGTTAAAATATTAAAAACTTGTATTTTCTTCAAAAGCTTTTGTAAAAGTTTAAGCTTTGGTCCACAATATCTCCGTAGATAACTAAAAAGTTCCCAGGTATGATCCTTAACAAAAAAAGGAGAACACTCATTAGGCTGATTTTATTTATGCTATTCTGAGCTAAGTGCCAAATAACTTAACATCAAAGTTTGATGAAACCGTCAACACTAGATAGTTTGCAGTATTTTTAACATTTAACGAAGCAGTGTACAGACTCTAGTTTAGATGATACCCCATAACAGTATCAAGCCCTTTATTCACTAGACATATGAAATCATAACTCAGTGCTGGCAAGGAGTTGCGTCGCAGCCAAGATATCGCGGAATTTAGCTCCGTCGCAGATAAACACAGCATCCAGCCATCCGAGAGACCTGATATATTATTATCCTCTATTAGTAGCAAGTACAGTTAACAAGGAGTATATGTATGGGGGCTACTAATAAGAGACTACTATAGTTAATGCATGATGAACTGTTAAGTCTTCTGTAACAACAACACAATAACAAAGAACAATGGCCAAATTTCTATAGGAGCTGGACCCGACTTTTATTTTTCATGTCCCAAAACAAGCTATAGTTTAATTGGTTTGTTTTTATGTTGTAAACACCATCCTGTTGAAAAATCGTATCTAAATAGCCACGATTTTTTATAATAACGTCAACAATTAATACTTTTGAGGTTTGAGGTTAGAATCAATCAACAACTACCTATAACCCGACTGCGAAGTAGCCTAAAAGTGTAGTTAGCGATAAGCGAAGAGGCTTATTAGCGATCTCGTTCCCATTTATTTCGATAATAATAATTATCATCACACGTGAAGTCTTTTAATAGGAACGACTTCAAAAAAGCCTAAGCGGATCGATGACCACAGATTATGTAACTTGTCGATCACAAATGACGTTCCGTTGTACGTGAAGTCGCTAAGCTTACTATGAACCTACATAATTATTTTTATGACAAGAATCCAGTACATAATAAATAAGCATAGTAGTTGAAATTGATGCCTGCGTACTAATTGAATTGAATTAGGATGAACAACTATTCAGAAAAACGTGAATAATTAGTCTTTTAATACCAAGTCCTTTCATCCGCGAAATGAATCGTAATTAGGTGCGTTCCAGTGCGTTCTGAAACTATTATTTTAATTATTTCGAAACAGTTACAAGAACACAAATAAATGGATAACTTTTTTTTGTGGCTACTTAGAGAGTTATTTCTTGCGTTTTTTAAGACCTTAAAAAATAAGGGTATTTTTCATATATATGCCATACTAGCTTTTGCCAGCGGCTTCGCCCGCGTGAAAATGACGATTTTCCATACAAATTTTCATCCCCTATTTAACTCCCTTAGGAGTTGAATTTCGAAAAATCCTTCCTTATTCCTTGTCTACATTATAAAGGGAACCTCTGTGCAAAATTTCAGCTTTCTAGGTCCAAGGGTTTGGGCTGGGCGTTGATGAGTCAGTCAGTCAGTCAGTCAGTCAGTCAGGACTTCTCTCTTTATTTATTAGATTGGGACGCCATCGTTTCATCGTCAGGTACGATTTGGCCGACCTTCTTTGTGTTATCAAGTGTTATGTTACCTATGTGTGGTGTGTTCTGTTGTGTGTAGCTTGTCTTTTGTTCAAAATGTTTACTATGAATGGGTGACTATATTACATACCGAATCCCATTTTCCGTGTGTACCGTTTTCTCCGTGCATGTAACTGCGTCTGTGACAACTTTACGAATTTAAACGCAATTCATATTATGATTCTATTATGATCTGCTAAAAATGGCTATTAGAGACCCCCTGACAGATTGTGCCCTGCGCGCTCTAAAGCATGCAAACTACGGGAATTGATCAAATTCGTAACAAAGTTCAAGACTAGTTCTCGTTATGGACTGACATTGACATACTCAGAAAAAGAAGCGAAGTTCTGCCTAGAAAGAAGAAGAAAGAAAAAGTGTTTATTGGTTTCCCAACAGGGCAAAATAAATTGACAAAAAATTAAACGTTAACAAAGTAAACAATATGACAAACACTTAAAATTAGGACATACATACGTGTTTGAATTGGTCCCGTGCGAAGCCAAAAGGTCACTATCTCAGCATGTTGCTGTGACATTTATGATGCCTAGCATGTATACCCAACTCTCAGCTGTACAGACTACCAGAATCTGTCGAATTTCTAACAGTTTCAGGTAGCTTGACGTGCTGGTTTCTGTACATCAACATACCCAAAATTGAATGACCGGTCCTAAATACTAATACGCATGAAATGCTTCCAGATCTTCACTGGAAATAGTACTCTAATTTAGTTCATTCGTTCAATTTCGAACGGGTTCCTGTCGCATTTATTATTACTGAGTTCGTATGTGAATGTCACAATCGATACTAGGTGGCCGATGATTTCATCACATATTTATTGATATCACTTCAAGCTTGTGGCATTTTGACACGTGTAATGCCAATTATGTTTAAGTAATGCTGTATTATAATAATATAAAAACAGGTGAACGTATGACGTAGGTATCGTATCCAAAATAAGATGCGTATTACCTAATAAAAAAGACTTATACAACTTAGATTCTTGCTGGCGAGTCATTTTAATTTATTGTTCATCTGAAACATCTGATAACATTCTCAGGTTTAGTCCAAACTGACCGGACATTGCTCGCAGAACGGATGGCCGATGGGGCCGAAAAGTTCTGGAATGGCGACCGCGAACCGGAAGATGTTGCGTTGGAAGGCCTCCCACTAGGTGGACCGACGACCTGGTCAAGGTTGCGGGGACACGCTGGATGAGAGACGCACAGGACCGGTCAATGTGGCGACACCTGGGGGAGGCCTATGTCCAGCAGTGGAGACGTCCACTGCTGGACATAGGCCTCCACCGGCCGAGACCACCGGCTTATACGTGCCTTCCGAAGCACGGAACCATCTTTTTATCAGACAATCAGGTGATTTAAGCCTGCAATGTCCTAACCAAACTGGAAACCACTTTACAAAGTATGCTTCCCGTGGGAATCGAACCCACGACCACCGGGTCACAAGGCAAACGCCTATACCACTCGACCACGGAGGCAGCTGTCTGAGAATTTATTAGCTTGTTCGACTGTACAAAAACAGTTTCTTCAGCCATGTACAAAGTCCATTAACCAAATAAAAAGTAAGACAACCACGTCCGTCACTAACATTACTAACCTGTTAGGTTTTAAACTTAACAGGTTGACGGAGCAACCGTAGCTATCAACCAAAAGCCTTACCTCCACGAAGGAAGCTCTAAAAACTGCTTAAAACCAAGATAAAGGCTCCTAAAACAAGCTACGGCTGCGACAACGGTTGTTTCAGGCGTTTACAACCTTGTGAGGGGATAATGGAGCCCCTTTACACCTTTCTCATGGTTTACACGCCGGCAAATGTGTCCCCACTTAGTCTACATGTGTAAAGTATAGTAAAAATTGTATTAGGTGCGCATTTGTGATGTTTTTCACTGAGAGTAAAATAACGGTGGTATTTAGAAAAGTGAGAATGAGAATGAGAATTAAATAGCAATGAAAATTATAAATATGCTAAGGGGGATAAATAAGTGAGAAATGAGTACCTACATAAGAGAAAGTCTGACAGCCGATTATCACACAACTGAAAAGTAGTGTGATAATCGGCTGTCGTAGTAATGTGATGCGGACAGATGCGGAGGAATGAACAAAATGTCGTAAGAAAAGTTTTGAGTATACATGTAACATGTGAATTGGTTATAGGAGTAGAGATGGCCACAAAGAAAGAAAATGGTTGAACTGTTTAAAAAAATGTGCAAGAGAATGATGATTACGAAAAGTGTAAATCGAGACAAAATAACATTTATTATTATTGCCCGCAGAATCATAGCGCAACTCATTGCATTCAATTCCTTTGTTTTATCAATTTCACAACAATTTTTCAGCCAGAAAACCGATAAAAAATGCGTTCAAATACCATGGCGAAACACGTGACGTTCGATTTTTAAAACCTCAATTATGGCGTGGTTTGAAAGCTACTTTGACACTCTAAGGCCTAAAACACACACAAGCGACGTAAGGCGCAGACACGGGGCAGACGCAGCGCAGGCGTGGCGCAGGCATGCGCCGCTTCAAAACGATTTCATACAAAATGTATGCAGGCGACGTAGGCCTAAGGCCTAAAACACACACAAGCGACGTAAGGCGCAGACACGGGGCAGACGCAGCGCAGGCGTGGCGCAGGCATGCGCCGCTTCAAAACGATTTCATACAAAATGTATGCAGGCGACGTTTTTGAATTATACTGAAGCGACGCGGCGCAGACAACGAAACGGTGTGAGGTTTGCACCGGAGCGAGATTTCAACAACCGATTGAATTCACGTTTCTTGCCTGTTCCACGCCTCTTCTGATATAATTCAAATCGCGTCTGCGCCGTATCTGTCCCACGTCTGCGCTGCGCCTGCCCCGTGCCTTCGCCTTACGTCACTTGTGTGTGTTTTAGGCCTAAAGAGTATGCCAAAAAAATCGTTTATATTTAGACTTTCTTGTTAAATACATTTTAAACTAGACCAACTATTATAATAATAAGCAATATAGCGTTTCCCATAACACAATTTCACTGAAACCGTCTTCCAAGTTTCAGACATATTCCTTGAGAATACACACATCAACACGGTCTAGGGATATTTTAAAAAAAGCGAATTACTATCAATGTGTTAATTATTTAAATGACATGTATATATTTAAAATATACGTTATTTAATATTCTACCATTTTTTAATAATGGTTAAGGTACTGATTAAAATTTCAGGATTTTATGGAAAAAAAAATGAAGCATAGACGGAAACCGTATATGAATTAACTTTTAATTTGTGAGTAAAAACTGAAAAAAATAGAAAAATCATTTAATTTGTGTTTATAAACTTGAAGTTAGTAGTCTGAGAAAGCGCCCATGATGTTCATAACACATCGGCAACGATTCGGCATGCTCAGAACAAGGTTGTCAATGTCTTGCTGCGGAATATTGTCCCATGTCCTTCTGAGGTGCGCAAAAAGTTGATCTTCTGTAGCCAAATTTTCAGGAACTTCCTTCAGAGCTCTTCTTTGCAGCATATCCCACGCATGCTCAATGGGATTTAGATCTGGCGATTGAGCAGGCCAGTCTAAGGCCCTAACATTATGTGTATGTAACCAAGCTGCTACCGTTCTCGCCGTGTGTGCCCGGGCATTGTCGTGCATGAGCCGGAAATCTTGCCCCATTTGTGTTCTGTGGGGCCAGATTACGGGCCCCAGCACCTGTTGGACGTATCGTTCTGCCGTCATATTGCCCCGCACCCAAACGAGATCCGTCCGTCCTCCAAGACGAATTCCTGCCCAAACCATAATTGTTCCTCCTTGGTATGGGTGAACTTTCTGAGGGTTCTGGAGACGGCTCCATCGTCCAGGAACTCGACAAACACGCGTCCTTCGTGAATCTGGATGAAAGCCGAACCTGGATTCATCCGTGAGCAGCACATTGGACCATTGCTCACGGCCCCAGTCCACGTGGTTCCGAACCCATTCTAATCGTCGTCCACGATTGCCTCTCCGTAAAGGTGGGACCCGGAGTGGTCTACGAGAGCGTAGATTGCTTCAATGCAGTCGCCTTCTTACAGTTTGGTCACTCACAAGCACTTGGTGTTCCACTCGCAGCCTTTGGACCAATTGAGTCGCCGTTGCATTTGGTTGAGCTCGCGCAGTAATTTGCAAAAATCGGACTTGTCTGGGGGTAGTGATGCGACTTGGCCCCCGGTGCCTCTCCGCTACTTCACCTGTGGCACGATAGCGTGTCCACAATCTTGAAATTACATTTTGATGGGTCCCTATGGCCTCAGCAACATTACGCTGAACAGATCCAGCTTCCAGCATTCCCACAGCTCGTAACATCTCCGCCCTCGTCAAATGTCGGCATTGCATGGCTACAATACCTCAATTTTAACTTTATCTTTCATTTAAAAATGAAAAAAAACTGTAGCTAAACGTAATTCGTATTGTTTTTCAAATTTCACATAAATGAAAATTCCCTCTCCTATACATCAAGACATTTTTATGCCACCGAAACAAAAGAATTTTCAAAAATTTGAATTTGGAATTAGTCTGAGATAAATTACAAACAAATCGGTGTATTAAAGATTCCAATGCGGCCAGTACTTTTCGAGTTATTTAATTGAGTATGAAATATCCCTAGACCGTGTTGATGTGTGTAGTTCTGATATTAATACTGAGGTTAATCAATATACTGAGCCGAAGTATACGAGAACAGAAACTAATTACATATTGAACAGTTATTGTTTTAACATAATTGCCGAGCGCCGGAAATTAAATCACGTCCCTATATTAATTTCAAAGAACTCTGTTTGAACGCTGTCGTAGTTTGTAATAATTTTGTGCTTAGATATTATAATATCCAATCTTCCTTTCTTAGAAACCTTAAACCTCTTCCTCTCTCTCTCTTTCAATCTACTTATCTATCTATATATATAAAAAGGAGAACTGACTGACTGACATATCAACGTACAGCCGAAACTACTGGGGCTAGGAATGTGAAATTTTGCACACGGCTTCCTATTATAATGTAGGGGAGCACTAAGAAGGGGTTTTTGGAAATTTAACCTTTAAGGGGGTGAAAAGGGGGATGAAAGTTTGTATGGAAAATCGTCACTTTTGTAGTTGAACCGACATCCACGCGGGCGAAGCCGTGGGCAAAGTGCTAGTTAGGTATAATAGGTGCGTAGTACACGGCGCGCGGCGTGCGTGTATGTCGAGATGTATGAATGTGGAGGCAAAAGGCAAAAATACTTACATACATGTATGTAAGGATCGTAGCAGGTGGCGTTCTGTGGTTTCTGACTACCCCCATGGGAAAAGGGCGTGAGTTTATGTATGTATGTATGTAATATACATGTGGAAGATATTTGTATGTAGTATGTAATTATAATTATGCATGTGGAAGCTTGTAATTAGCAAATGACACTACTTATATGCATGATATTTATAATTATTATTAGTCTGTAAGCTTTCTTTAAAATTAAATAAATAAATAAATAGGTATAAAAACCCTTAACAATGCCGAATGACACGTGTCCTCCCTGCCGTGTCGTTGTAATTATTTTCGTTTTGGAGCATACCTGGGAACCTTCTATTTACTGAGATATTAGAGGTAGAAGTTTAAACTTTCTTGCAACTTTTAGAAGAAATACACGATTAAAATGTTATTACTTTATTTAAAATACCTTCATGAGCCCTATATTTATCAATCCAACCATTTATGTCTTAAGTGTGTTACATTGCTTACTGCAAACCGTGACTTATATTACCCCAAAAAAGCTCAATGAAACATGAAAGCTCATCAAGCTGAGCGGATACCATAATATGGTATTAACAAACCAGATATTTAAATCTTTACTAGTTACTACCCCACAAATCCTTGTAAACAGGAAAATACATAGCGATATGAACCATTGAAATTCATAATATTACCATCAACAACTCGATTTTGTTCTCGACCATGCAAAATAGTCCATAGATGTGGTTCAAAATTTTCGAACAAGCATCATGCAACCCAGTCAAGTTGGGAACCTAAATAAATTGTCATAAATGTTCCCAGCTTACACCAAGTCGAATACTTGAATCTGTTTAACACGCGACACGATACTAAAAACAATCCTGTTGTTTACCTCTATTTCTTCTAGAACGTCCCATATTTTACCACCAAGACTTGGGAAATTCAACTTTGTGGAGTAAAACGTAGGGTTGAAATTGAAACAGCAATATTTTTTTAACTAGACAAGATTAAAAGTAACACCACGGATATTAAAAATTAAATAAACATGTGCCAGAAGAGCTTTCAGTTTAAACTGTATTTAAAGATAAACTTAATGAAAATTCTGTTTAAACTACAATTTGGCTTTTCGTAATTTATATTTGTAAAATTTATTATACACACTGATCATAAATTTAAAATGTTTGTTCCGTAACTCTTGGTAAAACGCTTCTCAATTACTGACTTCACCTCGTGGATTTTTACATCATCCATTGTGTTTGTATTCTTTTTTTTTCATAGACATTATAGTGCTGATATGAAGCGCATTCGGCCAATTTGAAGTGGACCCCAGCATACTTGGGAAAATGTATTGATGGAGGCATCGGATGATATTATGGTATTGAATCAGTTGGTTTGGATAAGTAGGTTAGTCCTACTATCATTATTCTCTTGCCCTTATCATAATTCCTCCATACATTCTGTGCCTAGCCACCGTCTCGTAGGCCAATATCCCTGATCAATCAAAACCAAAAGTCATTTATTCAACCTAGGATGATAATCAGCACCTTTCGAGCGTCAAACATCATAATCATCCACTGAAGTTACCTTTATCTAACAGGTTGTGTGGTGCTATTCTATTTCGTGGGAAATGGTTACTGTCGCCGCGCCACCCGTAGGCTTGTTATATTGCAGTTCAAAGGAGTTTACCGATGCGTTGTCCACACGGCCTTGTTGTCATTGTACACTGCTGTATTTGGGACATAGATGCTGTTTGGACATATTTATGAATATATTCTAGTTCTTCTCAGTTCACAGAGAGATGTGTTGCTGGGGAGTTTCTCTTGTCACTTTTTCTTTCCAGCTTAAACACTAAGAAGAGGTACAATGTCATTTGGAGTGATTGCCTTCTGTTATTATGTGCCAAAAGTGGTAACTCTGGGTATTTTTTGCTGCTTGTAAGTATTTTTCAGTTTTCTTTCAGACATTGTCGAAAACATGTAGGATCCACATAGAAGAAAACGAACCTCGACACGTGTTACCATGGCTGACCTGGAAGTCTTCGAATAGACTCCGGACACAGGGTTATCGTCGCCAGATTATAAAAGAAGATAGACAAAATAAAAACCTCCTTTAAAATCTTACATCATAAAAAAATCTAAGCTGCTGCACCAAAACAGCATCTACCCATCCAGCCATCCAGCGCTTCACATCTTTGTAGCGCAACTATTGCATATTTTGTATTGCAGCCACACATGACGCTGTTGTATGGATTCACACGAGCGAGGTATGTAAGTAAGTAGGTTTACAAACAGGATGGAAGCAGATCCGCAAATGGCTGCCGGAGCTAAAGTCAACGCCGCTATTTGTACTGTGGAACTAACAAATTACATCCTAGGAAACGTGGTTACATTTGTTATATTAAATCTGGTTGAATTAAAGGGTGTTGAATTTTTTAAGGTGAAATATGATTTTGCTTTGCACTAGGTGTCGGTGTTACAAAGTTGTCCGTGACCTGCGAAACAACGAAACAACGCTGAAAATATTCACAGTATAAAGACTTCGTTATAAAGACTTCGTTTTAGTATGGATGACTTTTCATCATCATCATCATCATCATTTCAGCCAAAAGACGTCCACTGCTGAACATAGGCCTCCCCCAGGCGTCGCCACATTGACCGGTCCCGTGCGTCTCTCATCCAGCGGTTTCCTGCAACCTTGACCAGGTCATCGGTCCACCTAGTGGGAGGCCTTCCAGCGCAACGTCTTCCGGTTCGCGGTCGCCATTCCAGAACTTTTCGGCCCCATCGGCCATCCGTTCTGCGAGCAATGTGCCCTGCCCATTGCCACTTAAGTCTGGCGATTCTTCGGGCTACGTCGGTAACCTTGGTTCTCAAGCGGATGTCCTCATTTCTGATTCGATCACGCAAGGAAACTCCGAGCATAGCCCTCTCCATTGCCCTTTGGGTGACTTTGAGCTTTCTGATGAGGCCCATTGTGAGCGACTACGTTTCGGTCCCGTATGTAATCACTGGCAACACACATTGGTCATAGACTTTCGTCTTGAGACACTGGGGTAAGTTGGACGAGAAGATACCGCGCAACTTCCCGAACGCTGCCCAGCCGAGTCGGATTCGACGATTGACCTCTTTCTCGAAGTTAGATCTACCCAACTGGACCGTTTGTCCCAGGTAGACATAATCGTCCACAACTTCGAGCGTAGAGTCTCCGATCTTGATAGGAGTGGGTGTTACATGAACATTCAACATAACCTTGGTTTTGTCCATGTTCATTTTAAGACCCACTCTTTCGGAAGCTCTACTGAGGTCATCGAGCATTGCACTGAGGTCTTCCATGGTCTCAGCCATGACCACTATATCGTCGGCAAACCGAAGGTGAGTGATGTACTCGCCGTTGACGTTGATGCCAAGTCCTCTCCAATCCAGAACCTTGAAGATATCCTCCAATGCAGCGGTGAACAGTTTCGGAGATATGACGTCTCCCTGTCTCACACCGCGCTGCAGAAGGATAGGTTCCGAGGTCCGGTCCTGAAGTCGGACTGACATGGTGGCGTTTTTGTACAAACACTTCAACACCTCGATGTACCGGTAGTCAATTTGGCACCGTTGGAGAGACTGCAGCACAGCCCAAGTCTCGATCGAATCGAAGGCTTTCTCGTAGTCCACAAACGCTAAACAGAGAGGCAGGTTATACTCTTCGGTCTTCTGTATAACCTGCCGCAGCGTATGTATGTGGTCTACGGTACTGAAGCCTTTTCGGAATCCGGCTTGTTCGGGAGGTTGGAAATCGTCAAACCTGCGTGCGAGACGATTCGTGATGACTCTTGAAAACAACTTGTAGACATGGCTTAGAAGTGAGATGGGCCTATAGTTCTTCAACCGGGCATTGTCACCCTTTTTTTTTTTTTTTTTTTTAATGACGATGACGATGACTTTTATGGAATCTAATTCAGTTCATAATGTTGTTCCATGTTATTTGATGATTTTTACTTCCATTCTACTCTGGCAATGACACTATAATTTACTCCTATTTCCTTCATATCATTCCTCACACAATCCATCCACCTTTTCTGTGGTATCCTTTCCCCTTTCCATTCATTAACATTTATACTTAGTCCTTATTCGAACGGAATTAATGACTTCGAAAATACCTTCCGTAACTGATTAAGATTTTATTTTTGGTCTGATAAATCAAATCTAAAATGCATAACTTGCCAAATAAGTAATGATCTTATTTCTGAACTGGGTTCATCTGAAGAACCAAAAAGTAAATGCAAAAGATGCCAAATAAGTCAAGATCTCAACAACAACACATGAGAAAAACAATCCCAACAACACAAAGTAAACGAGAAAAATAATCAAAAAGGCACCTTCCATTATTCCAACAATAAACACGACAAAGTAAACCTTTGTGACCCAATAAGGCCCATCATAACCAATTCAACAAACATCAGTACAAGTTTACTCTCATCTTTATTCCGACCGGGTGTCCCCCGTAAAGCACTCACAGCATCACTGTATAATAGCTGCATCCGTCGCTATGGATTGACGTCTTTATTGCATACTTCTACTATGAGACCAACTACCTTTCAACGACAACCTTCCCCCATCGGAATCCCAACCGTAGCATCCAAAATCTAGGGTTTATTTTCCTGGTGTGAGGATCACAAGTTATCGTGAACTCGCTATCTTAGCGTAGGGTTTGCAGTCGCGTAGGATCTCGCCGATACGGTCTAAAATATGAATATCGTCGCGTCGTCATTTGTGCAGTCCGGTCACGATTACCCTTATGTGCTGCTTAGGACTGAACGACTGTCTACGTTTGATGGCGAGCTAGTGTTATGGCGGCGTTAAAGCGGTATGTGGATTTAATGGCGGTGACCTGGTTCGTTAAAAGGTGGTTTAAAAGTTACTTGGTACGTATTAGGTAACCTTTCTGCGAAGAGGCTTGGTGGAATTAGGCACGTGATTCGAAAACAAGAAAAGAGCAATGATGAGCATTCTTAAATGTAGGCAGTAAAACCTTTTATTGACTGGCAACGACCAGTTACTTTATCAAGATTTTAATCTGCACTGTCCTTGTCCGCAAAAATTGTGATGGCTCTGCTTATAGGCATGATATTTATACAATTTATAGCCCCACGAACAATGTATCAGTATTTACGTGATAATTTTTAACCTACACACAAACTTATGGACTTTTTCCTCTTTTTTATAATAGGAAAATGGTCTTTATTCTGCATAACACAAGATCACATTTGTAATCCCTCAAACCCACATCTCTCCAATCATGTGATAATTCCTGTATTAAAGTTTGCCATGAACCGTGTAAAAATTCAAATTTCGGGCTGCTACTATGACTGACCAGAAAATGTAACCCAGAACCTCATATTCGACGCAGTTTTGTTAAGCCAACCATAATAACAAAAACCATCTGTATTACAATCCAATTTGAACGCCCACAAAACTCATAAGTTAACATTAAACTTAGTCCTAAGTTAACACTAAAACTAAAACCAAACCTGCGTTAACTTAATTGTCTACAATCCTAGTACTAGATTCAAATTCTCAGCTTTAAAAATAGCCTTAGTAAATCTGATTACCTCTGTGCACAGAATTGAAATTTAAAGTTAGGTAGGTGGTCAAAGCTGGAGGTAAGAGTCTTATGTTGGTGGGTAGGTACTTAGCTTCCCGACGAATTTGAAAAGCTTACAGGCTTGAGTCCCTGTGAGACCCCAAAAGTCCATACAAACTAATGTTCACATAGAATGTCCGATATTCCCATCGTTTTATAGTGGGGCGAAGGTGTCTTTGAGTGATTTGATCCTTGTGATTGATACTATCGATTAATGCCATGTACTCATATAGGGTATTATTTTTCGTATTTTAGCGGGATCGATTCTACACTTCGACACTTTTTTTTACGTTTACAGTTTTTTAAATTAGTTTTTCCTTCAAGTAAGATGGAGGTAAGACTCTTATGTTGGTGGGTAGGTACTTAGCTTCCCGACGAATTTGAAAAGCTGACTGACTTGAGTCCCTGTGAGACTCCAAAGTCCAAACAAACTAATGTTCACATAGAATGTCTAATATTCCCATCGTTTTATAGTGGGGGGATAGTTGTTTATGGTGTTTTATGAGCACTTAGTAACTTACAAAATTCCTCTAAGGAATGTTGTAAGTACGTTGAAGATTTTAATGCAATTTGTACCTTGTTCTTGAAGTCTAATTAAAACTTAATACATAGTAATAATTAAAACTTAAGCCTTTTCCCCACAAAACATATCATAAGGGCACCTTCTGCTGTGGACGGAGTGCTGGGCTAGCTCGCCGTCCGTCCGTCTTATGACGACAACAGACCGTGTCGACGGCGCGTTCGTGTTCCACGCGCGCCTCAAGGGCGAGGGCCGACGCTCGTCGGGGCTGCGGATTGTCGAATGAGATGCAGCGGCCTCGGCACAAGGGCGAAGAAGGAACATAGGTGGTTTTTAGTCAGTAGAAGTCTGACACTCCCTTCCGCTCTGCCCAAGAGCGTGGGGGGGGGGGGGGGGGTTATTTGATTATTTTCCACCCACCATAAAAAAGGGCACCTTCTGCAGTTATTACATAGGTACTCCTACCTCGTTTACGTTCATATTTTTTTAGGCAGTTTGATTTCATTCTTTTTTATTTAATTTTTAGTTTTTATTAGATTTGATCCTATAAACGTACGTACAGGCTGTTATTTTTTCGTATTTTAACCCATCCGATGTTTGATTACAGATTTGTTTCTTTTGTAAATTAAAATCGGATGATCAAAATTTGCTACTATTGAGTACTTTCCTTTCAGATGAAGTAAAAAATTTGACCCTGTGTAGTAATCAAAGAAGAGAATAAAACCGGTATTGGATTTACGGTTTTCGCCGCAATATTATATTTTTATAATAACAGATACAAATCAATGTTATAAGTAGGCACAATGGCACATTCATTTCTCCCAACTTATCTTTTTCCCGACTATTCTGGATTCAGCTTCAAATCTATCCAAATACGCCTGAATCTGACAGCTGACCTCGGCCACCCAATTACTGAAGATATCCTAAACTCGGTTGTTATTCCTAGGTTTCCGAGCGTCTGAATATTTTTTACGACCACAGGGCCATCGACTGACATAAATAACTAATTGTATGTCAAACAAGGAACTCAATTCTTTCTTTTATTTCTCAATCAATAACTATTCTGATGTATTATATAAGAATAATATATCAAACTACACAAATAATTAAAATTGAAGTATCTCTTTGTGATTTCGAATTAACAGCTTTTTATTGAAATCTGAAATTATAAAAGTAAAAAAAAATCTGTCTATTTGTCCGGCTAATCTCCGATACGGCTGGCGATTTTAATGGGATTATTTTTTAAATTCTTGAAATTGCTAACAAAATAACAAAACAAAGTAATATTTTCACACGGGCGAAGGTCGTGGGTAAAAACTAGTCTAAATAAAATAGTTTACATTTTATTTTAAAGACAATTCCCTAAAGAATTTAGATTTCTTAAAAATTTCAAACTCTTCAATTCATTTTATTTAAAACGAAAAATTGAGTCAATAAAACGATCAAATATGGCCGCATGGGATTAGAAAGAGTGACTCTTTAGATTTAAAAATCCCTCAAGCCACTTTGTGCGCTTCAGAAAACTATTAAAGATTATTAAAGTGTGGCTCTGCGGCATTTTAAACTTTTTCTCTTGGCCCCACTTGTTTACACGTCAAGTCTACACGCTTCTAGCAGCTTTATAACTTGTTCATTTCTGTAAATCGATTGTCCAGTGAAGGAAAGCTGTTTAATTTTTAAGAGACGAAATGCTCGTTTTTTCTAGCATAGGCGACACTCCAATAAATGCTATAATAAAGATGCGCTGCTCGATCTTCAAACGGTACCAAGTTTAACAGTATTAGGTATGCTGTTGGTACCGTTTATATAGGCATGTGTAAACTTGGTACCGTTTATATAGTGATGTGTTAGTGTTCATGAAAACTGACACTAAAAACGTTTGCAACGACTGATTAGAACTCCAAATTAAACGCTCTGGGCCCGTATGCTGTATTAGGTCTGACTCCCAATAGTAGTTATTATTAGGTTGTGTGAAAGATATTAGATAATAATTATTTAAAAGGTTTCTTAAAATAGTTCGTGAAGCGTTCCCGAAACCTATGCTATAATCTCATTGAACCGCGAATGATGTAATAATTAGAACGACTGCCATAATAATTATACCTGATTAGGTTGAACTGCTTGGAGGGGATCGTAACGATAATTAGACGACATAATCCAGACGGGAGAAAGGAGTCTCACCACACCTCTTAAGACTCTTATACAACGGTACAGGGGAAGAAGAAACAACGATTTACCTCTTTTCTTTATCTAAGCTAAATTAATCTGCATATGACCCAATTTCCACAAGAACATTTTAATACACTAACGAAAACACGTACCAAAAGCGCTGAGAATTCAAATTCACATCTCAGTCTCCAATTTAAAGTCGTCTAAACCCGGTATCTGAATTATAAAATTTGCTGACCCATTAATATTCATCTCGACTAAAAAGTGCCGCTGAGGTTCCGTAGAGTTGCGCGGGGGTGCGCTAGAGGTGCACCTCTGCAGTTGCTGCACGAATTGCATTAAGCGCCGCGTCCCCAGGCTCGGTTAATTTGTTGGTCACCGCTCGTTACCATTTAATTCGAATCCCTCTAGCCCAGATCGCGGCTCACTTTACCAGATTATCATCCAATTTAGTCCACCCGCTCGGATAAACGAAGTCACTCGATATGAAAAATGTTGGAATAAAAAATCAGGTCGCCCTTGCGGCGCTCCTGCTTTCAATTTATAATAGACTTTTGGATTGCGGCTAACGAAATTTGTTATCAATCATTATCCCATTTACATAGACTGAGAGGATATTATTAAGGTTAGTTGTTTAGACAGACAGGTTTTTCATTTTGTATTTTTTCATGAATTTGTTTAGCTAGGTTGGCTTTTTTTAGAAAAACGTTGCCTCGCAATAGGAATTTCACCTGTATCGTGGGTGCGTTTACAAATATTTAAACTCATACACAAACATCCAGACCCGGAACAACTATCTGTAGGCCATACAAATATTTGGTCCGTGCTGGGACCGAACCCGCGACACACCGCGCAGCAATCTAATCGCTCAACCTCTGCGCCAACCGTGTCGTCTTTGGAAGTCTTATAATGAGATTGAGTACCTTATTTCATTGTCTAAAGCGGTAGGTACGCTATAAATCCTGCTGCATTTTGCAAGTTAGCACAAAAGTAACGATTTCCTGCCACCTGCACGGCTGCACGCCATCACTCACCCGCGGGCCCATTCACCGCACATCTGCTTACGACTGTCTAGATAATTCAACAAAGCGTGCGCCCCAATTTTCTTGCAGCTCGGAGTCAAAGTTGTGCGGTGTGGCATACAATGGGGCCATCCCGCTCGTAGGTAATGCGACACCGTGCGAGGGATTTCCCAACTCGAACCCATGCGACAAAGCAGCCACTTACCCCGCGTACCGTTTCGCCGTCTCTGAATGCGCCGAGAAATCTTCCCGCTGAAGATCCGCGCTCCGACATGCATGTTTGTGTATCCATTTGCTTGCACCGAATGCCACGGTAATGGATTTTTTAAGGCACGATATGTAGATTGAATGGATGTTTACTTGGAGATGAAATCATGCGACTTCGAAGGTCCGTGTGGGTGGATCTATTTTTAACCGACTTCAAAAAAAGGAGGAGGTTATCAATTCGACTGTATTTTTTTTTTTTTTTTTTTTTTTTTTATGTTTGTTACCTCATAACTCCGTCGCTTGCTAACCGATTTGAAAAATTCTTTTTTTGTTGGAAAGGATATACTTCCCAAGTGGTCCCATGATCACCAAGTCAGGATCTGATGATGGGATCCTGGAGAAATAGAGGGAACTCTTCAAATTTTATAGGCACACTTGAAGTGATTTGAGTAGTTTTTGGAAGAGTACTTTCTCGGAGTGGTTCCATTTCAATTTAGTGAAGATCTGATGAAGAACTTCGGAGATAGGCAACGGAACTCCTCAACGAATGATAGCAAATGGACTGGGATTGCTGAAATGTCATGTCTGTCTATTGTTTAGACCAGATCATAACATAACTTCACGCCAGTACGCTGTGAAGGGGTAAGCACATGTGAACCACTAAAAAGTGAAAAATAAAAACTTTTTTACAAAAAATTAAACCGACTTCAACAAAAAATCAAACACAAAAAAGTGAAAAATAAACTTAAGAAGAAAATCAGCTTCGGAAGTCGGTGGCAAAATCATGAAATAAATCAAACAAAAGTCACCGACTTCAGAAGCTGATTTTCTTCTTAAGTTTATTTTTCACTTTTTTGTGTTTGATTTTTTGTTGAAGTCGGTTTAATTTTTTGTAAAAAAGTTTTTCATATTTCATTGTGAGGTTTGAACTTCTCGAAATTGAATTTACAACGTCAGGCAGGTCAATAGGGATGTTTTCTGCTTGACTAAAAAGTACCTATATTATATTCTGTTTAGTCCATCAGTCAGATTATCGAAAAACATTGGATACATGTTTATTGTTTTATCAAATTAATAAAAATTGACGAAGATAAAACGCGTCAAAGATCATGATTGGTGGCTTGTGACGTGTCTTACCGGTAAAAAATGTATCTACTGAATTAATGTGATGACGTTTTCGAATTAAAAAAACTAAGACGACACATTGTCGTCTTAATTTTTTGTTTGCTTAAAAATGTGTGTCCAATATTTTTTGGAAATCTATCTGACCGACGAATTAGATTTTTTGTCATCTACCCTATTTAGACTATTATAGAAGAGCCTAGAGAAACATCATCGCTGCAAGGCAAGTCAACTCCTTTGATAAAGCCTATGTGGAAAACGGATCCGAAAACAAAACATGTCCTAAAACATCACGAGAATTTAGTATATTCTGCTTCAATTTAAAACAATTCTCTACAATAAATTATGTAGCAAGCCGTCCCAGTCTATATTCAAAACGTTTCAGGTGTCTGCAATACAAATTGTTCCTGCAAAGACATTAAAATGTAAATCCGTTTATACTTAGCTATGCAATGTGCCCATGTGCACTGTCTATGCAAAATGCAAATAACTGAATTATTATACAATGTATTTCTTCAGCTACATCGTCTCTTATAGTCTGGTGGGTTTAAAAGCTGTCAATATATTGGTTGGGTTTTAGATTTTAGTTTTTAATGTTTGGCATTACGTTTTACTTGATCTATTTTCATTCGTTTATCTTTGTTCTTCTAGACAATAGTTATTATGAGGTATAACTGATGAGGCTAGAACACATTCTCAGTAAGCATGAGATCACGCAGTTCAAGATAGTAACTGTCACTCTAAGCCTCTATTTACTAGTGCCAATCCTTATGTTCTTGTGGAAGTCTCTCAGTTCTTTCTCTTATCTACCTAGCTAGACTAAATCTTTTCTTATCTTTCGCCAATAAGTCAATTTTACAGAAAACCGTCACCGAAAAATTCGGAAACGCTTATTTGAAGAAAACCCACAACTCTGCTCCTTTATTCGTTTCTGACATGAAATCTGGATTCAACAGTGAGTTTTACCCTCAGCGAATTAGGTAGTCCGCTGTATTTGTCTAATGCAATCCAACTGAGCGATACACGCTCGCAGCGAAATAAATTGCCGTAAAATAAAATGCAAGTTGCTTGCAGGAGCATATCCGAGGTTCCCTTGCTATCGTGACGCCGAGACTAACCGCATTTTGTTCAATTTACTTGCATGTTAACGGGATAGAACATCATAAATGAAGTAGTATTGGAGATGGGTTATTTTAATGGGTGTTTGGTATTGAATTTACAGGGTGTAAACGGTCTCTTCATGAAGTTGTTAACCAAGCATTCTATATATCAAACTAAGCAATTTCAAACAAAAAATACTGCTGGAAACAGCTTTTTTTGGGTTCGGGGATCTTGTATTTAAAAGAAAACTAGTGAATAATTTGGAACTTTGACTCCCAATATCTCTATAACTAGAAGGAATGTTTGTATAGACCATACCTGGGAAAGGTATGATCTCGACAATAAAAATATTAATAATGAAAATGAATACAATAATGAAGAGAATAACAAGTAGAATAATAATAATAATAATAACATTTCAGAATTTTAATTCTTTTATGTAAGTACAGGATTCTAGCTATTATTTTTAAAAATAGTCCTTACACTCCAATAACATGTAGTAACGAGTAATATCTAACAAGTTTTTATTAAAAAAACAGCTTCGAAACTTTGAGTAATGTTAATATACTTCTGATGCTGACTGTACCTTGTTTATGCTTCCTTGATTTTACGACCATCAGATTGGATCGTGGTGAAATAATAACACCCATATATCCTACGGGTGTTATTATTTTATACAGAGGGCTCGATATGACATGGTTTGTCATCCGACCATCCATGTCACATCGAGACCTCTTCATACCTAAGATAGTACATTAGACCGACAAGGGCAGTCGCTTGATGTAATATACTGGGATTCAGATGTTTCCGGTTAAACAGGAAGTCGACCCCAACATAGTTGGGAGAAAGCTATGTCTATAATGGCGAGTAGAGACTATAATGTTTTAGCACAACAGTTGACATATCTATACTTCTATACTATCAATACTTAATACTAATAATCTATATCTATCTATATACTATTATAAAGAGGTAAAGTTTGTGTGTTTGTATATTTGTTAAATTGTAAGGGGTAATCTCGGGATCTACTGAACCGATTTTAAAAATTCTTTCACCAATAGAAAGCCACATTATTGCTGAGTGTCATAGGCCACGGGAACGGGATCTACGCGGGACGTCCGCTAGTCGTTCATATTTTGAGTATTTTTCCTTTAACAATATCTAACTGGACTGCCCTAGAGGTTGAAAGCGTGACTGCTGTGTATGAGGTTTTTTTTGGGTTCGATTGCTAGGTCAGGCAAAGTGTTAAGTGTCTTTCCTTCAGGAATTTCTCAGAAGCAGCCACGGATTCTGGATTACAAGCGTATATTTCAATTTAGCAGGAAAATGAAAAAATATGCCCGAGTTAATTAAAAATATTCCAGTTACAAGATACTAATTATACCTGGAAACAAGGTACAATGAAAATTAGTATAATAGAAACCTGAATCAGCTCTTAGATAATTTCTAAAATAAAAATGCTGACAACTTCTTTTCATGAAGTACAAAAATATTTCAACATAATTCAAAGCCGAGTGGGAGGAATTACAAGAAATTTATTTTGTATCGAATGTAAGATATTACTTAAATACAGCCAGATTATAAACAGTTAGTATACGCTTAAACGGGCAATTTTTGCCGGCAACAGTTTCTGGAGATACTGTGGAATTCATAGAGCAATCTGTGTGGTTTAACAAATTTCTCCTGAAATTTTGCACAGAGGTTCCCTTTATAATGTAGACAAGGAATAAGGAAGGATTTTTCAAAATTCAATCTTAAGGGAGTTAAAAAGGGGATGAAAGATTGTATGGAAAATCGTCATTTTCACGCAGGCGAAGCCGCTAGCTTTTCGCTTTCACTTCGTTAGCGTGGAATATAGCCTAAAGCCTTCCTCGATAAATGGACTATCCAACACAAAACATATTTCTCAATCCGCACCAGTAGTTCCTGAGATTAGCGTGTTCAACTAAACAAACTATCACACAAACTCTTCAGCTTTATAATAATTAGTATAGATAGGCCTACCCTTTCTTTTGCCACACTTCCCGATTCTGTGCTGTAGGGACGCAGAGAATCGGAAAGTGTGGCAAAAAAAAAACCAGGTGTTTCCTGCGATTTACTCTAGGAACATAATTTTATTGCAGCAATCACTAGAATCTTAATACTGCAGTTAATTTCTCAGTGTTCTCATAATCTTCTCGTTGCCCGTGAAAGCGCACCTTTAGACGGGAAAAAATATGTTTTCTACGAGAAATATCGAGGATTTCATCAGCCAGACAATTCGTGCTCATCGGCAGTTTTATTAGAAAACTTTATAATAAAAGAGTGGATCCTCGCGTGGCGCGGTGCACTTTATTGTGCCGCGTAGTTGCAGGCACACGTACACTGGGAGACACACATACACTGAGAGGCATAAATACACAGGCAAGCACAAATACACTGGTGTGCACAATGGATAGGTACTTATACAACTGAAGAATTCTAATTTTGTAGTTTATTGTGGCAGTTTTTGGATGGAGTAAAGATTGTATATATTTACAGGTTTTAAGAGATTTTAGTACTGTTCCAAAAATCTTTTTTATAAAGGAAAATATCGTGAGAAACCCAAAATGCCTAAAAGATATTACTCGACAGCATGTAAAGCCAAGCTTTCCTGTTATAAAAGGTTACAAAAAATTTATTCAGTTGAAACGTGAACACTTTCAAGCCACATTTACTTACAAAACCATACGTTCAATGAAAGTCTATCATACAAGATAAGATTCCAAATACTAATAGAAACAAATGAAAGCGAAAAGATTCAAAGGCGCTGATCCATTTTTAAGAAGCTACATTTGCAAGTGGACCCATACGTTTCAGTTCAGTGTTCTTTTATAGTAAGCCAGTGTATTGGAAATAGTTGCGGTATCTACCAAGCATTAACCCTTGTTAAACACAGACCCTTCTCAGTTTCCGAATGGCATGATCTCACAGCCGCCATGCAAATATACCATTGTGAGTTTCTTTCTTATACGAAGCTTATGGAGAATTTCTTCCGGATAGCGAGAATTTCCGCCGTTTATTTATAGATATCATTGAGTATTTTATTTGAATAGATTTAGAGTGTTCTTGTTCCGTTTTTGGTTTGATTTTATTAGTAGGAAAGTTATTTGTTGATTTGTTTTCTTATACATAATATAGTGGATCAGTGAATGTACAGTCAGCATCAGAAGTAGCTGAACATTTCGGAATTTTAATTCTTTTATGTACAGGACTCTAGCTATTATTTTTAATGTTTCAGAAGATTATTCGTTAAAATAGTCCTTAAACTCCAATAACATTTAGTAACAAGTAATATCTAACAAGTTTTTATTAAAAAAACAGCTTCGAAACTTTGAGTAATGTTAATATACTTCTGATGCTGACTGTACTCGTGTATACTCTTCTGAAGAGTGTAAACATTTCGATTTTATTCGGGCACTTATCTTTGACTGCCTCGTAGGTCTAGTGGCCGCAAGTGCGATTGCTGAGCGCGGGGTTCCCGCTTGATTTGTGCCCGGTTGATGGCAATAGGCGCGCCTCCTATTAAATGGGACTTAAGGCGACATTAACTGCCCACGACCTTGAGCGCGCGTTTAACCCATCGCCTAAACAAATAAGGTTGAAAATGGGGATGCGTTTGATTTCGCTTGAATCTCGTGACTGCCAATATGAACGATAGTTCGCCGATTTAATTTATTAAAAAAAAAATACGCTGTAATGTTAAAATATTTTTACATGTCTTTAGTTGGTTAAATTTCCTTTCTGATAGTAAAAAAAAAATAACAGTTATCGCTCAAAATATTGAGCATTTCGAGACGAAAAAGTTTTTTCGTGTTCTTTTTTGTGATTTTTTTTTTCGAGGTTCTTGATTAATTTTAGATTTTTTTTTTTGCATAAATCTTTTACCTATACATTTGACTATACACTGTATTTTTTTTGGAATTGTAATAAATAGCAATACGGCTAACTCTGCAACGAAAAACAGGTCGTTTTTACAGGGATGAAATTTTACAGTGAATCTTTGATTACCAATGCATTTTGTCGATGACCTGAAATTGGAGCTCGTACAGGAACATGAAGCGTGAATCACGCGAAAAACCGTTGTTTTACCTTTCAGGATTACACAAGTATTTGTTTTTATATCCCATAACTCTAGGGTATGGATAAGACTATAGTTATTAAAGAATCAACTGGAATATAAATTACTATCTTTTGCCCGCGGCTAAAACCGCGTGGATGTTGGAAGAAATCCATTGTCCATACAAATATTCATCCTGTATTTAACTCCATTAAGGGTTGAATTTCGAACAAAAAAAAAGAGAATGGGGCATTCGGAGACTGCCGCGGTAAAGCTATTGCATAGCATTTTTTACCAATTATTTAATTTGACAACCTCAGTTGACAACCTTGTTATTTTCCGTAACCATAGCAACCTGCCTGAAAATTTTCGTTACGGAATTTCTGGATTCGCTCTCCACGCTCAAGGCCCGCGATAGAAGCTATGCAATAGCTTAAAAATACTATACCTTGTCTACATAATAAAAAAAGAAAGCTGAAATTTTGAACAGAGGTGTCTGTTCAAAATTTCAGCTTTCTAGGTCCAAGGGTTTGGACTGGGTGTTGACGTGTCAATCAGTCAGGTTTTTTCTCTTTATTTAAATAGATTTATCGTTTATTTTTTGTTTTTTTGTCATACAAAATAATTCGTCAAGTCATTACTCGTATTCATCAATAAAATATATCAACCTACGCCTTTGTTTTGACCGGACAAAAAACCATGCAAAGCAAGGTCCTGTTGCTAGTGATATAAAAACACAAATGGACGCTGCAATCGTTTCAATTCCCATGTAACTAGAAGTTTGCGCGCATCGGACCGATCTAGTTCGTTTTACATTCGCTGATGCTCGCTTACTACTACGTTTACGTTAACCTACGTTCTGTGAGTGTTTGTGGAACCAATGAAAACGTTAAACTGATGTAATAAAAAAAAACATTTAGTTTTAGCTGACGAAGATCCATAGATACCTTAACCTAAATACTAATGACATTTGTGGTAGCACCAATTAAAGTAAACAGGATTGGCGTGTATCTTTGGCGCACGTTTTCGTCGAAGTCCTCTGCCTCAGTGGGGTAATGTAGGCGAGCGATTTACACTGGGTTGTTCGACTTCGTGGCGAGCGGCGTGTAGTTTAATGTTGGTCTCCACAGGAGCTCGATGTAATGCAGCCAACAAATAAACAAGGTGCTATAAAACTCTCACCTACTCGCCTTATCAGAAATATAGCTTTAAATAGAATACATAAACATAAAGTCAGTCCACCATAACTCTAAATCTGTAACCGTGGTCCGACCGTATTCACGACATTGTGTCGGCACGTAAATTCTTAAGAAAATATCAAGTCGAAACTCGGACGAACAGCTATTCAGACCGGGGTCTGGCCGGTCCTGTGTAGCGTTACCCGGCTCCTACACACAGGGGGTTGTATATTACAGTGAGGTCGCGACTTTATCTCAGTTTCCGCCCGAGCTGCGTTCACTGGCGATAGAGTGAAAATAGTGGCACAATAAAACAGGGCTCGCCAACTATCGGGCCGAGAGAGCCCACTCCTTATCGGAAAACGGTTACCGTGATTCATTGTGCCTCTATTTACTTACAGATCTCTTAGTTCGCTGCAACCTGCAACTTTTGTGTTACTTTGTAATCAAGGAGGGATTAGAGAATTGTTTCAGTTGCTTTTCGGAAGATAAACATTCTTTTGTTTGTTTTCTATCAGAGGTGGAATCATCTGAACATATGATCGGTTTACATCCTATTTAGAAGTTATTTATTGAGATCTAGTTTAAATGTCAACTCCATATTTATTAACTTACAAACCCATCGTCCATTAATTATTTATTAAATCCAATTTCTAATACAAATAAACTGCCATCTTTCAAACAATTTGCAAACAAAACCAACGAGGCGATATGGTAATTTCTAAATGTAAAGTGAGTAATCAATACATCAAGAGCGACAGAAGCCAAATGAAAATGGAAATGGATTCAGGCCAGGAAATGAAAATAGATTTTGAATTGAACGTGCCGAAATCAAACAGTGCTCAATTTCAGCCCGCTTGGAGTTCCCAGTGGCTGGAGTAGCCAGAGAATACTTGTGAACAAGTGAAATGCAACGGTGTAGCCAACCGCGGTTATAAACTCTTTCCTATAAAGCGGAGGTAACACAATCGGAAGATAAGACTGGAGTTAAAACCCGCCAACAACCCAATACACGAGAGCAGGATGAATAGAATACGTAAGAGAGCATTATCCGCTCATATACCGACCGTTGCCCTGAGTACGCTGCATGCTTTTATAATGTCAGCAAGAGTTGAGAAAATCCTACATACAACAGTTTGATGGATAACCTTGAGACCGACTGGAAGTCTGGTTATCAAATCCGTCCTTACGTATTAAAATGCGCTCCTCCCCCGAAAATTCCATTGACCATTGTCCACATGTAGCTTCAGTCGTAATAATACCTACTACAGCAAACAGTAATCGTCATTTCAGGCCATCTCCAGAGACTTTGAGTATTAATAAACACCTTATTATGTAGCTAATACTATAGAAAATTTCGTCGGATTTCGGCTTAACGAGAAACAAGTCCAGGTCCCAAGTGTCCCCACAATTGTAGCCGGTTATTGAGTCCGGACTCAATGAGGCAAGCTCATCTAGTTTGTGGATGAAGTAAACGAACCCAACGAAATATTCAATTTCGCGTCCCGGAGCGACGATGCTTTTTACATTTTATTAAACTACTGTTTAATGCAAAGTACACCCGCCTTCATAACGCGGTGTGCGATGTCAACTATATGCTTTTGTCTATGAACGTCAACGGTTCCGGGAGTCGGAGTGTTATTCTTGTCATATTGTGTCGCGTCTAAAGCGTTGCGCTGTTTCAATATCAGCTTGCAGTTCTTTATTTGAATAGTAACGGTTATGGTAACATTTCCTTTCTATTTATATACATTCTGTGTAGTTTTGTTAAAACAAAACCGAACTATATAACCGTAACGTGACCCAGATAGTCTACCAAATAAAGTACGTCCTTACGTCGGTCGCTGAACTGACCAGTACTTTCCAATTTCGCTATAATCCTACCACATAATCGGTTTTTGGTCCGTCAATCATAAACGATGGAAGAGCATAAAATAATCAATTCAAATTAGATTATTTCGATTTAGGGAAGCCCACATATGCGTGCGCTAGACCACAAACCGCACCCCATTTGCAAATAGCTGCCGATCCTGCCAAACACTTGAATTAAATCATTGAGTGTTCGTCAATCATCGATTAGTTCAACTGCAACTATATCGTGTATAACTGGGACAATGGCCCAATTCATGTATTCAAAACATATTCACCTGTATTTTGAATGTTTCGGTTCTGGTTCGTTCGCAAATGATCTTGACAAACGAATGGCTTGCCAGAATCAACAGTGGCGACCACAAGAAAAGCGCCGAGACAATGAAGCTTGACGAAGTGCAGTGAGCAGTGGTTTGCCCCAAAAAAATAAATGGCTTATATCTCTTAAGAATAGAAAACCATCCAAACCAATTTATAGAAGTTTCATGGAGGGACAACCAAACCACACGAAGACTTCTAAGACGTGCTGCTCAAGCTCATCTCTAACCTTAATATACCTAAATGAAGCCATACTAGATGGACATTTCATTAGAAATTGCACCATGCACGATATACTTTTAAATACACAAAATCAAGCTTAATCTCGACAAGAGGGCTTGCAGGAAGCAACGGAGATGCAAAAAAAGATAATTTATGTCATAACTCAACTAGTAACTGTTCTATCATTCGTCGTTGGCACCCTTAACTGGTCACTATAGATTGAATCGGTGCTTGCAATTCTTCTCGCGTCTCTTTACGTAACAAAACACCCCATTTCCATATGACATTTCGTTGCATACAAAGTTATCTCCTGTTTGAAATGACACACATACGTGCAGTCACTAAAACAGAAACACATAAAGCCCGTTTGCACTTGCGAATTACTAAAAATCTGAGTACATTGTTGTGTAAGGTCTCAGTTGGAATTCCGCGAAGCCTTTGTTACGCCGTGCAATAAAATATTTCATTACTGTGTGAAACATCCCGCCGTGCCGTGTCGTGCCGCGTCGTGCCGCATCCTACCGCATCGCCTGCCACCGGCGACTGCGGGGCTATCTTTTTTTTTATTGACGCGCTTGCATTTTGATGTGAGCGATATATTAATATAAAAAGTTCAGTAGACCTCCTTTTAATGTTGGTTTTCAATGTGTGGAATCTACAACCACAGACTTATCTAGCCAATATTATGTCATTTTCATCGTCTTTAGAAAGTAAGAATAAAATGTGTCCTGACATTTCATAAAAGAAAGCATTAAGTTCCTCGTAATACAGCTAATCATCGCGATGTTGAATCCATAGAGGAAACCTAATCCGTACGTATGTGAAAAATGATTACAAAACGCAACACGATCAACAATTATGACGTCTTTTCACATAAGTTTATACATGGGATACCATTTACAATGTATATTTGTTAAATTATAAAAGTCATCGCTACAGTTTGAACATAAAATGTGGAACAACATACCTATTTTAAAACAGAAATCCCATGTCGTCCACCATGCGACAACCCAAAAAATCACGCGCAAATCCAAAAACCATCACCGTAGGCAACCTTTAAGAAATAATTAATTACACACTCTACAAACTTATTTTCACTTGCAAACGTTTCTGAGGTCACGTTCAAAAGCAAAGTTAACTTAATCTGACCGTCACAAAGTACATAGAAGCCCTAAATTACAGAAGTGCACACTAAACATCCTGTCAGACCCTATTCATTCATACTTTGCCACTAAAACGCTTACCTAGAAGCACAAAGGGAATTTCTATACGAGTGTACCTTCAGATGTGTGTATGACTGTACCACATGTCAGACATTCTGACAGCTGTGCGCGATTGTACGATCGCTATACAATGGTGGATTGTCTTAGGAGTGTACTTGCGAACTCACAAGTGCTTAATTGTGAGATCGCGTCTTCTCTCGCGTCTTGGATTTGCTGCACATTGGAAACTTTTAGTAACGACCCGGCGAGCATGACTGTGTTAAACTAAAATAAAATGCTTTTAGTATGTAGCTTCGAGTTTTCGGGTTATGAGTAGGTACTTTGCGAGCTAGTGTTAACATGTCAAAATAGTTCTTCTTTGTATTAACGTTGTATGCAAGGCTTTGTACTCTGAAATTGTGTTAGGTAGGCAATTGTTTTGTGAAAGATAGCGTATAGCTATTGTACTACGAGTAGAACTGGCAATGTTAAGTTTTGGCGGTAGACAAAAACCAGACTATTCATATGATAAAGTCCATTTCACGAAAGAAGTCCCGCGGACAATTGTGGAACTAAATTTGATAGATGGGGAGATATGGAGAGAGAGAGAGAGATAGCAACATTATGTCGCGCGAATACAGCGCTGCGTCTGCGGGACTTCTTTCGTGAAATGGACTTTAAATGATGTTTATTTTGCAAATAGGTTTTTACAAACACTTTTGAGATGATATTTTTAAATTAGATGAGGCCGGTGTTTGGGACCTGACTACTCTGACAAGAAACAACCGAAACAAACTCAGAGATCACAGTCTCTTTTAAGGTCCAGACATAACCTTGGTCAACTTACTTGAAGACTATGCTGATTAGTGTCTGAGATGGCCTTTTGAAGAAATAACCACACAGTTTTGAGTGGACCTCTTATAACTCTCGATACTTTTACTATGAAAATGTGACAGTTATTACTTCTGAAAAAGTATTTTTTCTATAAGCTGCGAAAAATAATTTAAACTACACTAAATGTAAGTATTTCTTGTAAGTATTTCTTGCATCATATCTACGTTTATTTTCTATACATTTTTCATTGCACAGATATTGTCAAGACGTTACATTTACGCGCTTGATAGTACTCGTCGTCTTCACTTTACTGCTACAAGTTACAACTTGTATTGGGCTGAATTGCAAATAACTGATTTGCTCTTTATTTTTCATGACATTCTTGCATGTAGAATGAGTTTTTTTTAATACGAAGAGTTTTTTATGGTGATTATGCAAGTTAAATTTTTGACAGTTAAAGTTTCGATAGTTAAAGGTCACAGCATGTAGACTTGACTTATAAGTTGCAGCAAAAAGTTGTGTGTAAAATATTTTTTTAGATATAAATTAAAATAATAATACATAATGCTTTATTTATTCCTTAATGCTCTCGCTGGAACGACACACAGCCGTTACAACAATGAAGCACAAGAAAATACAACATATTCTGCTGTTTGCCTCCATCTGCCTACGTGATGAAGACCAGGAAACTCTCCTAAACAAAGAACAACTTTGCATTAATAATGAACCCAATGAATGTTATTACAATCACATTTTAGGTCATCATCAGTATTTATCAGTTCACTGCTGGACATAAGCCTCTTCAATCGCACGCCACTTAACTCGATTCTCGGCAGCTCACCCTGCGAAGATCGTCGCTCCACAGAACCACCTTACTCAGTTTTTTAGGTAGGTACTGGCAATAATTGCATTTTTTTTTTAATTTTGAGCATTTTCCGTATGACGCCGTATGAAAGCCTAAAGAGGCTTCTGAAAGCTGAATCCCTAGTCTTACCTCTCCACAATTAATAACAAGCCATAATATTAAAACAACCTTAATTGAACAACCAGTAACCCAAAAAAAAACCTATTTATAAGCAAATTTGGAGGGTATTCAGTAAATAGAGACGTAAATTAGTGTTGAATTTCTTATCGCCTCATTTCAATGGAGAATGCGGAGGCGAGCGCATCAATCAATCGAAAATGACGGCCGTATATTGAAACACTGAGGTATTGCCGCTCATCTCAGAGGGTTATATTGTGGTACGATATCTATTTAACTATCTTTCAATCTAAAAGACAGTGTAGGTAAGTTTTTTTTTTTTTTTTTACCGTTTTCAGTGTAGGTAGCTTCTAGTCAATAGGAAGTAGTATCAATAGTTACAATATTTTACAGAGATTACAGTAGTGATGGAATAGACCTAGTGGTGTGACCGCTGGACTGCCAAGTCATAGGTCATGAGCTTGAACCTAAGGCACACACCTCTCCCTTCGTAGCTGCAGGTCCCGTCGGGGCTGCGGGTTGTTCGAAAGAGATAACGCGGCCTCAGCACAAGGGCTAAGCAGGAACATGGGTGGTTTTTAGTCAATAGACGTCTGAGACTCCCTTTCGCTCTGCCCAGAGTGGGAGGGGTTTTTGATGATATACAACCCCCAAAAAAAAATGCACACACCTCTGATATTCAAGTGCGTATTACTACACTAGCTTCAGTGTAGGAAAACATCGTGAAGATACCACCAAGCCTAAAAGATATTTCACGACGGCATGGAAAGCCAAGTCAGAGTGTCATGGATGGCACATAAACTCTGAGACCAGGTTCGGCACTATAACCACTGGCAATCATATAAATAAAAAGAGAAGTAGTGGAGTGCCGTAAGACGTAAATATTGTAAAATCTCGGAATCCAGGACCGGTCAATGAATCTTCATAAAAACTATTGGACTGTATTGCTAAAAGCCCAAATAAAAAAGTTAAAAAATAAAATTTACGCGCTCGTCATTTTTTTTTTTTTAGTACTTACCACAATGTACTGAAAAACTAGCTTGTGCCAGCGGCTTAACCCGCTACAACTCGAAAATTATCCCACGAAAAGATAAAATCGGGATAAAAACAATCCTATGTGTTAATCCAGGTTATGAACTATCTGTACACCAAATTTTATCCAAATCCGTTCAGTAGTTTTTGCGTGTAAGAGTAGCAAACATACACCCTCACAAACTTTCGCCTCTATAATATTACTAGCTGTTGCCAGCGGCTTCATCCGCTACTACTCTTAAATTATCCCATGTGAAGATAAAATTGGGATAAAAGCTATCCTATGTATTAATACAAGGTGTCAGCTAACTCCATACCAAATTTTATTAAAATCGCTCCAGCCGTTCAGACGTGAAGAAGTAACAAACTCACACACAAACTTTCGCATTTTGTAACATTTTTTTTTGGTTATAACTCGTTATGTTTTGCGAAATATTAATACATTAACATTAAAGTTGCTATGCAAATATTATTCATTAGCTTCAAACATTATTTTCTCTTGTCCCTCTCATCACCACCATGACCATGCATGGCTTGCACCAGGGCGGGACACGAGAGGTCGCCGCCGCCGATCACCGCTACGAGGACACGGGCAGACCTCCACAGTGTGCTCCACCGTGTCCTCCGGCCGATCCTCACAATGACGACATCCGGTCGTTTCCTCCCGCCTGATTTGGTGCACGTACCTCCTGAAGCAACGTCGTGAGGACTGCGTCCTTTCCAGCAACTCCTCAAAGAGGGGACTTACCGCCATTGTCGTGGCGCGCCCTGATCACATCACACTTCACACTAATATTATAAAGTACTAAAGTTTGTGAGGGTGTATGTTTGTTACTCTTTCACACAAAAACTACTGAACGGATTTGGATATAATTTGGTATACAGATAGTTTATAACCTGGATTAACACAAATGATAGTTTTTATCCCGATTTTATCTTTTCGTGGGATAATTTTCGAGTTGTAGCGGGTTAAGCCGCTGGCACAAGTTAGTTTTTCAGTACATTGTGGTACTAAAAAAAAAAAATGACGAGCGCGCAATTTTTTTTTTTTAACTTTCTTGTTTGAGCATTTAGCAATGCATTCCAAAAGTTTTTATGAAAATTCATTGACCGGTCCTGGATTCCGAGGTATAAGTCTTACGGCACTCCACTAAAGTCCTGACTGACTGACTGACTGATTGACTGACTGACTCATCAACGCCCAGCCCAAACCCTTGGACCTAGAAAGCCGAAATTTAGCACAGAGGTTCCCATTATAAGGTAGACAAGGAATAAGAAAGGATTTTTCGAAATTCAACCCCTAAGGGAGTTAAATAGGGGATGAAAGTTTGTATGGAAAATCGTCATTTTCACGCGAGCGAAGCCGCTGGCAAAAGCTAGTTGAAAATAAAGAGGTAATGTTTATATGTTTAAACAATGGGGGTTAGAACAGTGAACGGAAATAAACATGGAAGCATTCCTAGCTCTAAAAAATAACCCAACGCAGATTGCGCCCAGGTAGGCGGGGCTTACCGATTGCGCCGCGCACCAGTGTTGGGCAAAATGTAATCTAACTACTGATTACTAACTACGACTACAAAAAGTAGTTAGCAATCATAACTACTAACTACATAAAGTAATCGAAAAATGTAGTTAGAAATTTTAACTACTAACTACAAATTGTAGTTGCAATCACGATTACTTGATTACTTTTTATAACTACATTTAAAATGATGTAGCTTTGAAAATGCCGAAAGTTTCAATTTGTTTTTTTCAGTATTTTTCGAGTGTTGCAGTGAAAAATTCACATAATATCTACGACTTTAATCCTTGCATTTGATTATTCATAAAAATAAACATAGGTATGTGCAATAAACTGTTTTTTTTTTTGCAGCCTTATTCTAAAACATATTTAAATTACCTACTACTCATTACAAGTTAATTTCATTGCAAAATATAAATTCGTAAAACTTAAATAATCAGTAGTTATAACTACTCGATTGCAGCAATCAAACTAACAACTACTTAATGTAGTTTGATTAAAAGTAGTTAACTACATGTAGTTATGATTACATGTAACTTAACTACATGTAGTTAGCTACTTTTAATCGTAGTTAGTAACCAGATTACAAAATTGTAGTTAACTACGCCCAACACTGCCGCGCACGCTATTAGTTCGTCTGCAGCCGGCAACAGCGGCGGTCGAATATTTATTTATCGGTTTTTGCGTGACAAATATTTTAAAATGCCTTCTTGTGTAGTAAAGTGGTGTATTAATAAATCACACGTGCATAAAAAGAATGCTGGGATTAGTTTTCACGTGTAAGTACCTACATCGCTATATATTATATTTCTAATAAAAATTAATTATACCACAAAATCTATGGGGATGACGTTATGCTAACCAAGCAATTCACTTTTCTACCTGACAAGAATATTTTTTTTATGATTTTGATTACAATCTAAGATCACACCATTTTCACGGAGGAAACTCGATATGTTAAGATGTTCACCCATCCACAGACCAACCTCGGCAAGCATTGCTTAACCTTGAAGATCGATCGGTGCGGCTTTTATTACTTAGTTCCGTAGTACCGAGTTATTTGGTAATATAATACGTCAAATACCGATATTAATGAATAAAAAATGCATCTAAATAAGAAAGAAAGAAAGAAAAAATATTTATTTGGGACAAGCACAGGAACTACAAAAAATAATAATAACAAAAAAGAATATAAAACTAAATAAGAGAAAACCTGTGCGAGGCCAAAAAGGCTCCTATCTCAGCATGATGCTGCGTTAAATGAAAACAAATACCGCTGGTATTCTGATAGGGCCCACTGTGATGTCACGGTCACACCTACGGACACAAAATACATACACACAAAAAATAAAATAAAAAAAAATAGATAATATAATACTCGCAAATAAAATAAACACTAAAGTCTGTAGTATAAAAATAAAGTATAAAAACAATACTTATAAAAAATATTAATAATCGGCTCGGCTGCAACGAAACGTTCCGACTACGCTTGTCAATGCCATAGACTATTGTCCATGGTCCATGAGAAGCGAAGGGACGCGAGCGCAGACGGCTGGCTGTCAATGTCAATATGTTTTTGAAAAAACAACTTTGAAAACAAAATGAAAACAACAAGAAAATCTTCCGAAACAATAAAGTACAACAACGGAATGATTATAAATAAATAATACTTCAGAGATGCGTATAAACTAAGTTATGACAGAAAATCTAAGGTAATAGTGGGTCGCCCTGGTGAAAATATAAATAATAATTAAAAATAATAAAGTGGTGTTGTGTTAACTTGGTAGTGATCCAGGCAAGAAGTCCGTTACGATACCAGTACTAGCTTCATGCAGTCTTAGGGTAAGTACCATTAGTGACTGGTTTCTTTTTGTTTATGTAGCAAGTATTGTTTATATATAATTCTAAAAGTACCTACTGTTCTTAGAGCCCGGAAAGGCGGTGGCAAGTCGTTCCAGCAGCGGGACGCAGCGAATTTAAAGCTTCCACGAAATGCTGCAGTTTTGTGGGATCCAGCCAACAAGAGGTATGATGAAGCCCTAGTTTTAATTCTGCTAACATCGCGCGACCAAGTCAGTTTATTATATAAATAATCTGGTTTGCTTGTGAGAATTATGCCAAAGAGAAGGGTAGCCAGGTGAAGCTTTCTGCGTGCTGACATTCTCATTAAATTACCCTTATTTAAAAATGGTGTGACGTGGGAGCGAGGAGGAACATTGTAGCAGAATCTTGCACAGGCATTCTGGACCCGCTGGATAAGCTTTTCGCTTCTACCGAGAATGCACGTCCCATACACAGTGTCAGCGTAATTCAGCTTAGATAAAACAAGTGACTCACACAGCATGACACGCATATCCACACTTATGTAGGGACGTACACGATATAACAGCTTGAGTCGGTAGAAACAGTTGCGCACAGCCTCCAATATGTGAGTTTCGAAATGCAGCTGCCCGTCAAATATTACCCCAAGATTACGAGCTTCCAGAACCCTTTCCACACCACAACCATCAATCCTGAGGTCCAGATTGCAAGCAAGCATTTTGTTAAGGAAATCCCTAGATCCCATAACAATAAACTTGGATTTACTTGGATTCAGGACCAAGGAGTTCCTTCTGGACCAACATGAAATCCTTTCTAAATCCTCATTTAATTTACCAACAGTTTCAGCAATATCCTGGGAGCGGAAGGAGAGGTACAACTGTAGATCATCTGCGTAAAGGTGGAACTTCGAGTTGATCAGACAGTTGATGATGTCAGCAGTGTACAAGATGAAGAGAAGCGGGCCCAGTATTGATCCCTGCGGCACGCCCCTGTCCACACCCCTCGGACCAGAAGACATAGTTTCCCCGCTGTCATTTGTCACCTGCACGAACTGTGATCGATTCAACAGGTAACTCTCAAACCATTTGACTGTTTAAATTGTGATATCTAATAAATTAAAAATAGACCACACATTTTTTTTTATTTACCTACCTACCACATTTTTAGCTTAAGTACTTAAATCTATTATTCCCTAAACACTGCTCTATTTACAGTCCATAAAACAACTGTTGCCTTAGAGTTCATGAAACATATTTTTTTAACATACCTAATTCTTTATTATAATACGTAATAACACCATCAATAACACGATTTAATTATTTGCGTTGCACAATATTACATAAAACATCCCGGCAGACGACGTGGCGTCGTAGAAATGTCGTTAGCGGCATATACGTTACAAGCTAATTTAAACCCAAATAGTCAGGAAGTAAGGTTCAAAATGTTACGATCAGAGAGAGTCTGCAGAACGAGCCAAGGCTAGTAGAAACTAATATTGCTCCGAAAAATGCAGTTGAACTTAGGTTTGCCGATATGAAGTATATAAATAAATTACGAATCATTTTTGGCTGTGCATCATAAGTGGTAATAAAAATATTATTTGTATGGTTTGACTAATCAGCGACGGGGTTTCGTTGTGTGAGTTTGTTCGGCTTTTGTGTCAAGATTCGCGCCTAGTTTCGTTGAAGAAATGCTTCCATGTTTATTTCCGTTCACTGGGTTAGAATAACTGATCTCATTAAAAAAAATATTTTCATATACAGTATCTTCGAGTATCATAAGCATAAAGCTATATTTAAAACGTTCCCGCGAGATTCTTTCTAACGATAACGTGGGCATTGCCAATAGCAATCAGAAAAAAAGACAGTCTTGATCCTTTAGTGTGGGCTACAAGATAGCACATAAAATGAACTATAATAAAATGGTTGTAGCCAAGGATTTTAAATGCATAAGACTGTGTTCTGGGGCGCTACTACAACGTCTTAAAACAGTCCTGTTTAAGTCTTACTTTGCATTTTCGTACCATCACATCCTTAAAACAATCTTAATGCAGGACTGCTAAAAATATCAGTTTTGATATCGTTTTGATGACGTCACCTCAAATAGTTCATTCAATTGATACCACGACGTGCCTTTTGACAGCGAGCAGGATTGTTTTTATGTCAAATAGCAGGAATGTTTGACATTCTAAATAAGTTGATCTGGGGCGACGAATATATTATTGTTTTATAAATTATACAAAAGAAATGTACTGCCGTGATATACTTGGTGATAAAAACACATTTATATACGTGCAAGGGGTGTATTAAACACCTCTGCCCAATCCTTCGGATGTTACAGGCATAATGTTATGGTGTCGTAAAGTATTCGATTGGACTATGTTTTCAGTGGTTTCAGTGCATCATCTTTATCATTTTCAACAAGAAATTGTCTGCTGCAGGACGTAGGCATCTTCCAAGCATCGCCACATCGACCGATCTTGTATTTCTCGCATTCCGAAAAGGAGGAAGAGCTAGAGAGACTATGACTAGGCTGATGATGATTTTGTGACGGTGTTAGGAGGAAGCACCGTCAATGTACCAACAAGAACCACTGTGACATGACTCCATCGGAGCCCAACGTGCATATTCGTGCTCAAAAACTCCGGTGTACATTTCCCGCATACACTACACCAGTACGGCGTACTCCACGATGTCCTACATCGTGGAGTACGTGCGCCTGAAGACCAAGTACGTGGCGAGAGTGTGGAGTTGCTGGAGTCGCACAGCTACGTCAACTTTGGGGCGTTCGTGGTGTAACACCAACATGTTTAGTACCAACATGTTATGGATCTGCATAATCGTGTTGGAAGAGGACATTAGGCCGCAGGGAGTGATGTTCCGTCGTTTTCATGGGCAAGTGCCATATGTACCTACGTGCAGCACAAAGACTTCGTGCTTAACTGAAGTGTTACAAACGGGTCCCCTACGTTTCTTCGAAAATTGTTTCACCGAACACTATATAGTTTTAAGGCTCTCTTTACTAATACAAATTGTATTTTGTCATAATTATATATGTTAGTCAGCTTTACATGACATACTAAGGTATGTAAGGCTGCCAAAGATGCCTGAGAAAAAGTGGATGTTGTTGTCGTTTGTATTTACATCATAAACATCGATTTGTAAAATGTACTGTTGCTATAGATTACCTACCTAAGATATAACTTGTATTGCTCGAGAATCAATAAACTACCATTATAATAACTGTGTTATTGTTTGTATGCTTGAAAAAACGACCCAACACACCCTATAGTGTCAGAGTTTCTAAACATGGTTTGACGACAGCAATTTGGCGACAGGGACCACCGGCTTAGGGTGCTTTTCCATCAGAGATGCGCTATGCTACGTTGCTATGGATGCGTTATATATCCGCCAATCATAATCATTGGTGCACAATTGCACATAGCTTAGCACTGGTGAAAGCGGATACAACTAAGATGTTTTCTATATGGAAGGATGCGTACTATGGATGTGTGCTTGATGAAAAGCAGCCTATACGTGCCTTCCGAAGCATAGAGTGCCTTCCAAACATTGCTACTGAAAATCAATCTAGTTTTACAAACTCGCGGGAATGCACAAGCCTGTATAACCGAACGCTCTTACATCCTTTGAACATAGTCACCCTGAAATCATCCACAACTTCTTACACGCAGTTTAGCAGACCTAAAGTACTTGGGTACCTACTTAAATAAAACGATCAAAGTTAATAATGGTTTATAGTCAGAATTCTTTATTATACAGTTTAAAATATCGATTAACAACTCTTAGATCAGTCCATATTCGAATTTCCTGGAATTATTTTAACCAGCTCCATGGTCCATAGTGATAGGTAGT
Source organism: Diarsia mendica (assembly GCA_949316265.1). NCBI lineage: Eukaryota > Metazoa > Arthropoda > Insecta > Lepidoptera > Noctuidae > Diarsia > Diarsia mendica. The sequence goes on from OX438906.1 coordinate 10,557,811, forward strand.
GGTTTTTAAGATGCATGGATGCAGTTTTAATGATATTCTTTCCATTGGTTGCTCTTCATCTCTGAAGGGAAAATAAACATTCGCATGTCCACGTTCACGTTAAGGTTTTTATTTCAAGCCAGCTTCAAAATAAGGATAAGATGAGTACCTATCTCATCCTATTAAGAACAATGTTATGAACCAGCATTTTGGTACATAAGTCATAAGTCCATCATAAATAATTATATGAATATCGAAAACGGTTCATATTCACAATCACAGCACACAAGAAAAGTAAATACCATAATCTAATTTAGAATTATTATATAAACATGATGTAATTAATTTTATTGAATTTTGTTGACAACCACTCACTGACAAGTATAATGACGTAATGCATTGACATGGATGCTGCTTTATTAAAAAAACGATAATGATACCAGCCAGTTTTAAAAACACTGGTCCGAATCTTATTAAGTTACAATGAAGGGCTTAACCTCCTTCGAAGCATTTTCTTACTTTGTCAAGGAAAATCCTCAAAGATTTTATAAATGTTACGATTTTAATTATTTATTTTCTTAAAACTACCAATAAAAATGAAAAATTGTATGGTAAATAATATTTCTATTTTCATTAAAGTTATATTTTGTTTCATGACTATAATTTCGGAATACGATTCGGACCGGATTTTTGAAAAAGAGACAGCGCTATACAGTTTACGTATTGCTAGTTGCTTCTTTCATGTTAAAGCAGGGAATAGACAAATTTTACAGATCGTTCGTTCTTTCCCCGCACTAAGCAAGAGTAAAACAGTATTGTTTTGTAGAGGTCATGGTACCAAACAAAGTGTTATTGTTTTAAGCCTGAATCAAAACGTTCCTGCAATAGGATTGTTTTGTTAGAGGTGGTAGTAGCGGCCCAGAAGGTATTTGATTTAAAGCACCAACACTAAAAGGAAAATAAAACACTAAACGTAAAATTTGAAAAATTGTGTATTGTCATGACCAAAATATTGGCATCTTGTAAAAAACAGAATCATAATGATGAAAATGGTTTCTTCTCAGATGAATCGAAAAGATAGTCGTGAAGGAAACACCAACCTCACCATCATAATTTAAGAGGCCGGTGAACGAACATGCTCCATACAAACGTAATACCAAAATCATTCGCGATACGAACATATTACCAACTTAAAATTATGTTATTCGGATACAGACGATATTTATCTAGGTTCCTATTAAACTTTTTTTTTAAAACATTTACTATTTACGAAATGCAAGCGAATTCCTATTTACTATTGACGAAATGCAATTCGCTTGCATTTCGTAAATAGTAAATGTTTTAAAAAAAAAGTTTAATAGGAACCTAGATAAATATCGTCTGTATCCGAATAACATAATTTTAAGTTGGTAATATGTTCGTATCGCGAATGATTTTGGTATTACTTTTGTATGGAGAAATGTTCGTTCACCGGCCCCTTAAGGCGATAGACGTCCATTGCTTGACATTCTCTACTTAAAGTTGCCACATACACCGGTCCCGTACGATCAAGCGTACAGTGGATCCCCGCAACCTCATCTATACTAATATTATAAAGCTGAAGAGTTTGTTTGTTTGTTTGTTTGTTTGCTTGAACGCGATAAACTCTGGAACTACTGGTTGGATTTGAAAAATTCTTTTTGTGTTGGATAGTTCATTTATCGAGGAAGGTTATAGGCTATATAACATCACGCTACTACCAATAGGAGCGGAGCATAAATGAGAAATGTTGCAAAAACGGGAAAAGAAAATTCCTTTCTGAGAGCTTCCGTTGCGTGCGCTGCGAAAACGGTTTAAGTTACGAGAATATCATGTATGAAGTAATTATTCGTCTTTAAAAGTTCTAAAAAAAAGTCTGCGACAGCATCTGTCTATCTTTTAAGATTGACTCACTGTAACCATTTTTTACTATTAAAATGTTAGGTTAAAAAGAATTATTTTTTGCGAAGCTTATTTAACCCATATGGTATTAATCTATATCTAAATAAATGTGTTCGTTAGAACGGAAATTTAATATAGAATATTTGTGCTCTTTACTCTATACAGTTTAAACAAATATCTTAGAAGATATTGCAATGTAAAAATACCCGCGCGGAAAAATAATTACGCGGGTTGCGTCGCAATGTATGTACGGGGGATTCTGGCTGGCCTCCGGGAAATTCAAATTCAAAATATTTACTGCATCATAATGCTTACAACTACTTACAAGTACATAGTGTTATAGTATATTTAACAGTAAGAGATAGATTTTATAGTAATTCACACTTTAATATAATCTAAGCTAATCTAAACCATCCTAAACTATAAATTGTAATAAAGAGGAAAGATAAGATTTTTTGTTTGTTACGATTTAGCTTAATTAATGTCGGATAGTCGATATATCGAGAAAGGATAAAGCTATATTTATGTGACGCAGACGAAGTTGCGTGGGTCAGCTAGTCTAGTTATAAATATCATAATTTAATGCGACTAGTAAAAGTGTTGTTTTAAAATTAATCTTTAGAAATATTATTATTATTTAATCACCATAGGAATGTGAGTTCATAATGTGAGAAAAAACATGGAAATATGTTGTGCATTAAAAAAAACTACTAGAAAGAAACCTTGCATAGATTTTAAAACGTTCACAATTTTTAAATTCTCTACACCTAGCTAAGTATACGGCATGATAGCTAATTTAATAATAGCACGCCACCCCTCGTAAAATGGGGGAGCCGAGTAGATGACAAGCGATGTGACGAAGATAGGACACGCCGCTGAATTCTGTCTTAGCTGTATGTTGTAGGCTCGTTGTAGGTACTCGCTGTGTTTCTGGATCAGTTCGTATTCATATTAGAATTGCCTTATAGTTTAGAGATGAATAGAACCCAAAATAACTGATTTGATTAGATTAGATTTTGTCATTTTGGTGGAAGCATTTTGAGACTTCTGCTAGAATATTGGAAGTGGCAGTAGAACTAATGATTACCACTTGACTAACACCCAAAGTAATTTTTGAATCCATATAGGTATCATCATAGAAGAAACTCCCATTCTAGAACCCAGCTCAGCCATGTATCTCGATTAGAAACTAGATTTGGTTACAATCCATTGTGGCAGTTCGTAATCGAAATACAGATTGACAGTTTGTATCAAGCTAGAATGAACGTAACTGTCTATATATATGACACAACAGTTGACACAACAGTCAGTAAATATTTCCGTGTGTGGTATAACTATTCATCCTTAAAAACTAAAGATACGGTCGTCCGAACATTTTGCTCGATGCGTTTCCCTTAAAGAGAAACACTAACGTCATCTATAAGAACTAATCAGGCTGCTCGTAAACGTAACCTTGTATGAGCGGCTTGGTGTGTTATTACCGAGGTATAAAGAAATTAAATAAAGCTTTCATTAAAATGTTAATAAAAAACAATGTTAAATTTTCATTTTTAATTTTCATTTTCTTTTAAACTTCGGTTTAGTCAAGACCTATTTGGGACCAAATTCGAGGCGTCATTTTATCATGCGGTCCGCCCAGTCCTTACGCAGTAATATATAAGCCAATGTCCTTTGCACTAAATAGACTAATCGATTCATTGCTCACTAACTGGTGTTCAAGTAGAAAATTTACATAAGTATTTCAAGTTCTTATCCTTCCCTCTATGTAAGAATTACTGTTACACATACACAAGACGAAGAAAATCGTGTAAAAATAAGAGCCACAAAACCAAAGATAAATAAATAACCATCTAATAACGCTGTCACACTCTAGGGAGTCATTCGCTCCGTCATAAACAAGAAAATGGCAGCGATGATCTGTATCTCCATAATTAAATAGCAAGTAGAAAGACGCCTGAAACAGTTGGAGCGAGGCGAGGCACTGATATAAATTATGCACGTCCAGAAATCGGGAATGACGTTACGCGATTTGAGAAAGTTGAAAACTCGAAACCTGTTGAAGACTTGCTAACTACGGATAACGTTTTAAAAATTAATCGGTTAATACTGGAAGAGAGCGAGAGCAGAATAAGAGGAAGAATAAGTTGTCTGGCTTTTTACGTGGCCTTAGTTCGTTCTTTTCTATTAATATTGTGTTTTCATCATCGGCCTATAATGTTCCCACTACAGAGACACAGGCCTCCTCTCTAGGCCCTGACATTACTATAGCCCATCCCCCGGGTTATAATAATGTCAAATGTCTTCAAATGTTTTGGTTCTAAGACATGCCGGTTTCCTCACGATGTTTTCCTTCACCGTTTTGTGAGCAAATAGTATAGTTTTAAATACTTATTGTGTTGTACTTCGTGGCTTTCCTGCCATGATGAGGTGCCAGTACGTTGGTATTGAGGAAGATAAAATAAAATAGCAGATGAGTAAATTCACGTCTGTATTGGACCAGTTTCACAAAAGGAAGGGAAGAGCTGCCACAGCTTACATAATGATTTACATTTTAATATTGGTGTTACAATATTATGAATTAAAATCTCCAACAGCTATACATATCTGTGGTCGTTATTGCATCAAAAGAAAATGCTTGTACTTCATTAAAAGGAAAACACTAATTACTTTAGACGAGTAAATACTTACTATACTTAGGTAGTTACTTACATTTAACTATATGCGGGAATAATTTAAATGGCCTATTCTTGTTGATATAAAATGACTGCATGCTCGTTTTTATAAACACTCATGTAATGGTGGACAAATATAAACATTGAGTATTTCAAGTTTTGCCAAATCGACCATTCGAAGACTCAAATATTTTCAAACATTTTTTTTTTTTTTTTTTTTTTTTTTATTTAAGATGGGTCAGCTCTTGACCTCGAGGCTTGCCTGAGCAAGGATGAGGTCTACGATGGAGCGAGCCTTCCCAGTAGCACTGGCATTCCCGCGCACCAACGGAACACAGCGAACTGTTTGGCGCCGGACTTCGGCGGGAGGGTGGTAACTAGCCAGGCGGACCTTTGCAGGCCCTTCCACCAGTGTTGGGATCATTCAGCCGTAACCGCTAACAAAAGTCAGCGATTCCGTTGCCCGGGGTAGACCACTAGGAGGTAGATCCCACCAACCCCTCGGACATTGTCCGAGGTCCGAGAAAAGTCATCTCCCTGGACAAATAGTGAAAAGAAACTTACAGAAATAGAGAAACTAGATAGTGTACATAGAATTCACAGGATGGGTAAATGAAATAAACCTTGAGATTTATGGAAATACTAACTTTATTTCATCAATACCTATTTCTTTTTTGTTTTATCATATTTTTTCTAATCCCTATTACCTTTTTATTATGGGGTAGGAAAATCATCAAATAAGGGTTCCGCTCTGCCCAAGAGTGTCAGACTTCTACTGACTAAAACCAACCATGTTCCCTCTTAGCCCTTGTGCCGAGGCCGCGGTATCTCTTTCGAACAACCCGCAGCCCCGACGGTACTATAATCATTACATAAGTACATAATTATAGTAATTTGTTACATAACTCGAATTACATAAAACGACAATTTATTTTAACAATGTCTGTGTAACTTAAGATATGTTTATAAACCTATTAATATAACTTTTATATATAATAACCATAACATAATAAACTTCATATTGCTTTAAAACATTGCGAAGATTTTAATTTAAAACATTTCAAAGAGTAAAGCTGTAAAAATGCTTTACAAATGTGACGGGCGCCCCTTCTGGCTATTTTGTATGTCTCTGAAGACTCTATTGGCTATCTGGACATCTGTTGGCGTTCTACAGTGTTTACATTTCATTTCTCGAAGCAACAAACGCCGGTAAGAAGAGGGATGCGCGCGCAGAGATCCTAATCGCGATAGCTTTGAGCAGTCGTTATCTGATCTGCACTGCGAGCACTTTCCTGCGGAAAAGACCTGCGTATTCTGCGACTGTACTTTTTGAATTTTATAGTATAAACTCTGCTGGTCAACGACGAAAGTTTGAATTCCTACAGTGAACATGAAATTCACAAACACAAGAATATCTAGCATGTCTGCCTAAATCACAAAATAATAAAAGTAAGTCTTAATTTTAAAGGTCAAACTAGTGTGATACAGTGCTCTTAGATGTACGAGTATTTGGCAATCTGATAACATAATTCTTTCCTTTCATCACGTTTAATTCCTTAGATAATATTTCCGCGTAGTTCATAATTTCTGTTGAGTTGAGTACAGTTTCATTGCGATCTCTTTTATCTTCTGTTATTGATCTATCATTTGAAATAAATGGCTCTGCGTCTGTTAAACTCTGGTTACGGGGAAAAGTGCAGTCTTCTTGATCACATTCAGTTAGATCAGGGCCGCTACCACCACCTTTAACAAAACAATCCTATTGCAGGAACGTTTTGATTCAGGCTTAAAACAATAACACTTTGTTTGGTACCATGACCTCTACAAAACAATACTGTTTTACTCTTGCTTAGAGCGGGGAAAGAACGAACGATCTGTAAGATTTGTCTATTCCCTGCTTTAACATGAAAGAAGCAACTAGCAATACGTAAACTGTATAGCGCTGTCTCTTTCTCAAAAATCCGGTCCGAATCGTATTCCGAAATGATAGTCATGAAACAAAATATAACTTTAATGAAAATAGAAATATTATTTACCATACAATTTTTCATTTTTATAGGTAGTTTTAAGAAAATACATAATTAAAATCGTAACATTTATAAAATCTTTGAGGATTTTCCTTGACAAAGTAAGAAAATGTTTCGAAGGAGGTTAAGCCCTTCATTGTAACTTAATAAGATTCGGACCAGTGTTTTTTTATAACTGGCTGGTATCGTTATCGTTTTATATTAAAGTGGCATCCATGTCAATGCATTACGTCATTATACTTGTCAGTGAGTGGTTGTCAACAAAATTCAATAAAATTACATCTTATGTTTATATAATAATTCTAAATTAAATTATGGTATTTACTTTTCTTGTGTGCTGTGATTGTGAATATGAACCGTTTTCGATATTCATATATTTATGATGGACTTATGAAATATGTACCAAAATGCTGGTTCTTAAAAGGATGCGATAGGTACCTACTCATCTTATCCTTATTTTGAAGCTGGCTTGAAATAAAAACCTTAACGTGAACGTGGACATGCCAATGTTTATTTTCCCTTGAAAGATGAAGAGCAACCAATGGATAGACCAAACAAAACGTCCCAGTATGAAGGCTTCGGTGAATAGTGTTCGGAGAAACAATTTTCGAAGAATAGTGTTTCGAAGAAACGTAGGGGACCCATGGAAAGAATATCATTAAAACTGCATCCATGCATCTTAAAAACCACTACCTATCACTATGGACCATGGAGCTGGTTAAAATAATTCCAGGAAATTCGAATATGGACTGATCTACGAGTTGTTAATCGATATTTTAAACTGTTTAATAAAGAATTCTGACTATAAACCATTATTAACTTTGATCGTTTTATTTATGTAGGTACCCAAGTACTTTAGGTCTGCTAAACTGCGTGTAAGAAGTTGTGGATGATTTCAGGGTGACTATGTTCAAACGATGTAAGAGCGTTCGGTTAAACACGCTTGTGCGTTCCCGCGAGTTTGTAAAACTAGATTGATTTTCAATCAATGTTTGGAGGCACTCTATGCTTCGGAAGGCACGTATAAGGCTGCTTTTCATCAAGCACACATCCATAATAGTACGCATCCTTCCGTATAGAAAACATCTTAGTTGAATCCGCTTCCACCAGTGCTAAGCTATGTGCAATTGTGCACCAATGAATATGATTGGCGGATATATAACGCATTCATAGCAACGTAGCATAGCGCATATCTGGTGGAAAAGCACCCTAAGCCGGTGGTCCCTGTCACCAAATTGCTGTCGTCAAACCATGTTTAGAAACTCTGACACTAGGGTGTGTGGGGTCATTAGACCTTAAGACCGTCATTTTCAAGCATACAAACAATAACACAGTTATTATAATGGTAGTTTATTGATTCTCCAGCAATACAAGTTATGGTAGGTAATCTATAGCAACAGTACATTTTACAAATCGATGTTTATGATGTAAATACAAACGACAACAACGTCCACTTTTTCTCAGGCATCTTTGGCAGCCTTACTCTGCCGTACATACCTTAGTATGTCATGTAAAGCTGACTAACATAAATATGATAAAATACAATTTGTTTTAGTAAAGAGAGCCTTAAAACTATGTTTGTAACACTTCAGTTAAGCACTAAGTCTTTGTGCTGCACGTAGGTACATATGGCACTTCCCATGAAAACGACGGAACACCACTCCCTGCGGCCTAATGTCCTCTTCCAACACGATTATGCAGATCCATAACATGTTGGTACTTACACCACGAACGCCCCAAAGTTGACGTAGCTGCGCGACTCCAGCAACTCCACACTCTCGCCACGTACTTGGTCTTCTGGCGCACGTACTCCACGATGTCCTCCGCCGTACTGGTGTAGTGTAGGCGGGAAATGTACACCGGAGTGTTTGGGTTCGCGGCACGAATATGCACGTTGGGTTTCGATGGAGTCATGTCACAGTGGTTCTTGTTGGTACATTGACGGTGCTTCCTCCTAACACCGTCACTAAATCATCATCAGCCTAGTCATAGTCTCTCTAGCTCTTCCTCCTTTTCGGAATGCGAGAAATACAAGATCGGTCGATGTGGCGATGCTTGGAAGATGCCTACGTCCTGCAGTAGACAATTTCTTGTTGAAAATGATAAAGATGATGCACTGAAACCACTGAAAACATAGTCCAATCCTGAGGTCCAATCGAATACTTTACGACACCATAACATTATGCCTGTAACATCCGAAGGATTGGGCAAAGGTGTTTATTACACCCCTTGCACGTATATAAATGTGTTTTTATTACCAAGTCTATCACGGCAGTACATTTCTTTTGTATAATTTATAAAACAATAATATATTCGTCGCCCCAGATCAACTTATTTAGAATGTCAAACATTCCTGCTATTTGACATAAAAACAATCCTGCTGGCTGTCAAAAGGCACGTCGTGGTACCAATTGAATGAACTATTTGAGGTGACGTCATCAAAACGATATCAAAACTGATATTTTTAGCAGTCCTGCATTAAGATTGTTTTAAGGACGTGATGGTACGAAAATGCAAAGTAAGACTTAAACAGGACTGTTTTAAGACGTTGTAGTAGCGCCCCAGGTAGAGCTCGCACTCGATCATAATTTACCATTAGCACATTATCGTCTAAACTATCCTTTAAGTATTTGTCTAATAATCCATCGTCATCTTGCTTCATTTCATATTTTTTGCGATTGTCATCCTCATTTATATAAATCAGTTCCTCAGCTCTATTTCCTACTTCTTCAATTTGACTAGGACGCCGGATAAATGCACCGTTGAAACCATATTTATTTTCTACTTCATTTCGTGTTATTACGTCTTTGAACTTATTTACATACTGATTTTTCAAATATTCTTTGATGAAAGTTTCACTGTTAGGAGTAACACGAGAAGGTAACACTATAGGTACATTATTACCAATGTTACTTATTTTAACTTTCTCGAAGTTTACTTGACGATTCTGAGGTCTTAGTAAAGGTGATTTTAAAAGTTCTAAAAAGTTAGGTGTTTCAATCAGTGGCATCTGTAAAACATTCCCTTTTTTTTCAGGTTTTTCGCTAAATTTCCATCGGAACATATCAGAGGGTGTTAAACCTAAAATTCTTTCCTGTCCATGTCTGCTGTCCTCTAAATGAAATCCTTGGTATTTAGTATTATAATTAGCCACAGGACTGAATGACTTCAGGCAAGTCACACAAGCAATCTGTTGCGCACTCATCAAAGTCGGGGGAGGCGCTACGAAGAAGGGGACTGAGTTAGATTTGTCCATTTTCCATCCAGTTTGTCCATCCGGTACCATTTTAATCAGTTTGTTCCATGGATACTTAATCCTATTATATTTCTGGTTAATAGAAACATAAGATCTTTCAGTTTTATTATTTCTTTTCTCTGTGGCATGCTCGAATAAATCTTTTTCGTCAATATTAGTTCTATTTTCAGGTAGTACTGCAGATTTCTTTGTCACCGTTGATTGAACTTTCGCATTCCTATTAGCGTCGGTTATATTATTTTTGTAAATCTTCTGTAATAAAAGAGACAAAACATGTTAACAAAAATTTTCAAGTTAAAGTAATAGAGCAGAATTATTTAACAACTAATGAATTTGGTGAAAACTAACATCAAGTCAAAAGTGTACATCATCTGTGATCTGCGTAAGCTTTTTTGGATCAGCTTCCAGTTTTACTGGATACCGCTGAATAGCTGCTATGTACTTTGAGCACACTGCCCACTTGATCTCCACAACCCAGTTACTACAGAATAATACCACTGACTAATTGCAACAACTGTCAAAGATCTAAGATCTACAAAAAACAATAGGTAGCAACGGCTTTCTGAGGTACGAAGGAAACTCGGTATGTAGGTAATGGGCGGTCACCCATCCACGGTTTAACCTTAAGGTCGACCCCGGCTGTTAATATTTAGCCACAAGTACAAGCCAAAAATGAACATAGACAACAAATTAAAAGTTAAAACAAGACAAACTATAACAAATTATAAAGGTTAAAACATTATTTTACAACATAACAACGTTGCGTTATTATTACTCACCTCTGCAGTACTCGGGGGTACAATAAATCCGGAAACAACTCCAATACCTAAGGAAACTAAAACAACAAATGCATTTCTCATTTTCCACGCCCGTGATGTTATAAAACAAAATAAAAAGAAGATTGTGGACTAATGGACGGAAGTATCTAAAATAACATTTATTTTATACTATTATAAACGCGTCCGTTCTCAGCAATCGAGAGTATAAGTCTAACTGGCACTATATCAGCAAGTGTAATGTCAATGTTGTTTGTAAATAAAGACTGAATTAATAATGAATATCTATAAACAACTGATTGTCTAGAAATCAATCAATCGTTTGCTATTTCTTTGTTTACCTAGATAATTATTTATGAGTACCATTATGTGCACGGTTAGATTCTCCACCACGCGGGCCCAGTGCTGGTTGGCTATAATGGTAATTTTAAGTCTAAGAAAAAAATGAAAAATGTTTAGAAAATTTATCCATAGAAAAAAGATTTACTTTAATTTTACCGTGCAATAAAGCGTTTTTATTCGTCATTACACGGTAAAATTAATGAAAATCTTTTTCTAGGATGAATTTTCTCTAATATTTGTTTGATACTACTATTTTAATAGGCCATTACATGCACTTTGGATATCAGAAAACCAAAGCAGTCAGAAGAAATAATTACTTGTGAATCTTGTGATAGTACTGTAGTTGACCATTCCAAAAAGTAGATCTTTATTGAGAAGAATGGGCAAGAAACTCTATTAAATTTAAATATTTTTTTAAAAACTTTGTTATATCGTTCATGATGATATCAAGATACAAGGGAATCAACAGCGTAACCTTACTATCCGGTTTCAAACTATTTTGATCAAATTCCCGATACATTGCCAACAATGGCGTATAGTAAATAAAAGACGCGTCATACAAAAAATAATACTGCGCTCAATAAAAAAACTTTTTTGCTAAAAAAACAACCGACTTCAAAAACACTAAGGTGACATTTGTTTGTTTGATTAATTTTTTTTGCCAGACAAATTATAATGAAAACCATAATTATATCGTGGTTGAAACTTATTTAATCATATTGTATTATGATTTTTTTTTTGTAGCTCGTAAAACTTGCAATTTTATTTTTGGAATTTACAATGCTTTTGTGCAACACATTTTCACTATTCAGTGGTTTAGTTCTGGCCGAAAATGGCGATAATTTCGTCCAAAAATACGCCGATTTCAATGCCGTTCTCGGCGAGGATCTTAACTTCGGCTTGGAAGACATCGCTTGCCCAGAGAGCACCAAAGGTAAGGTCCCACTCTTCGCTTTGCAGGTTCAAGATGGCGGTGCTGAATTCTGCGTCTTCTGACAGCTTCTGGTCAAAGAGAGCCTTCAACTTGTCCTTAGGGAATTCCGCAATGGAGTCCTTGATGAAGGATGAGAGGTCTTTGCCACTGAGCTCGTGACGAGCGATCCTCTGCCTGTCGACGTTTTCTGTAAAGAAAATCCGATAGTTAGTGATTAGCCGTTGGTCCTGCGTCTTATTGGTATCTGATGGTGTCCATGTTTGTGGTATGTTATTGATGTAACATGGGGCTATGACATCGAGGGAACAGGTATTGCACCTGAGTTTGTGAACCGATTTGTGCAAATCAAGACTTCCGAAGTAGTAAGCTAGTTTGCGCTAATATCGTCTGCCATAACCGGAAAATGGTCATGAGGACTATCATTATTTGTAACAAAACAAGGCAGTGTTTGACATATCGTTTGCCATCACGATGATATTTAATAACTTACCAATCAAACCGTTGAGCCAGTCAATGAAGTAGTGGATGTCGATGTTGTCATTTTCTAAGAATTCGACCACCTGGCAACAGAAAACAAAATGTTATTTTGAAAAGTGATTTAATCCAAACATATTAGAAAATCCTTTGAAACAATATAGTAAGATGCATCTCAGCAAATGATATATTTAATCAGGCATATTTGACTGAACAATCACCTAATGCAACGCATTGGCTAACTTGACAACAAGTTGGAATAATATGTGACTGTGGTGACAGAAATACGATGTCTCACTTCCTGTCCTGCTCCTTGTGCAACTGCACCTGCACTTTAAGGGACCTGTCCTTATGACATGTAGCACAACAGCAATAATCACACGAAGAAGATAATCTGTCGGTTTGTCCGCCAAACCATACTCACAGCTACAAATTCAGGCAACGATTCCATTTCATAAACGAGGTCCTTGAAGTTGTTGGTCCTCATGTAGTCCAGAGCCTGCCAGAACTCGTCGAACTCAATGTAGTGTTCCATCAGGTGCTGGATCTCAGCCCCAGCTTCTTCCTGAATGATGTCCAGGAACTCCTCGACATGTTCGTGGAACAGCTTCCTGGGTTGAGGAGCCGAGAAGGCGAGTCCCACCAGAGCGAGTACGACTAGTGCTTGCTTCATCATTCTGATATCGTTGACTGAATTCTGAGGTGCTGATCGATTCACGGCGAGACGTTTTATAGTAAACGATAAGATAAAATCTTATATACCGATGTTCTTCAAGTTGTCATGAGAGATAATAATAGTATGTTTATCTGCAGTACTTGAGATGTAGTTTTTCCGTGTAGCAGTTTGGGAGATGCTTAGTTTTGACTAAGATAAAAATTGGCAATAATATAGAAAAACCCGACAACAACTGTCGGGTAGTAAATAGGTAGTTCACCAGACAACACTCGTCAGGTCTGAGGATACTTTCATTTTTATAAGAGACTAGCTTTTGCCAGCGGCTTCGCCAGCGTGAAAATGACGATTTTCCAAACAAACTTTCATCCCCTATTTAACTCCCTTAGGGGTTGAATTTCAAAAAATCCTTCCTTATTCCTTGTCTACGTTATAAAGGGAACCTCTGCGCAAAATTTCAGCTTTCTAGGTCCAAGGGTTTGGGCTGGGCGTTAATGAGTCAGTCAATCAGTCGGGACTTCTCTTTTTATTTATTTAGAGATGAAGTCAAAGTCAAAATGTTTTATTTCACATACACCTACATGGGCACTTATAAAACGTCAAACCAAAAAAAGAGTAGAATACGTAATCCACACGCACATAATATCGATGAATGCTAACACGATGCTACAAAACTGCGATGCACGTTACTGCGATAGATCCTCACTGCGATACTGTATTATTTTATTACTTTGATATTTTTAATAATGAAGATTTTTTTTAAATCGTCATTTTTACTTGGGCGAAGCCGCGGGAAAAAGCTAGTTAATTCAGATTTTATTCACTGCAAACTACACAAAAAAATACAGACAAATATAGTATCGTGTTAGCATTCATCGATATTTTGTGCGTCGAGATTCCGTATTCTACTCACTCTTTGAGTACGCAACTGCGCTACAAAACTGCGATGCACGTTACTGCGAAAGATCTTCACTGCTATACTACTTGACTTCGATGCACGTTATCGCGATAGATCCTCACTGCGATACTGTATTACTTTATTACTTTGTAATTTAGACAGGTAATAATGAAGATTTTTTTTTTAAATCGTCATTTTTACTTGGGCAAAACCGCGGGAAAAAGCTAGTTAATTCAGATTTTATTCACTGCAAACTACACAAAAAAAATACAGACAAATATAGTATCGCAGTGAGGATCTATCGCGATAACGTGCATCGAAGTCAAGTAGTATCGCAGTGAAGATCTTTCGCAGTAACATGCATCGCAGTTTTGTAGCATCGTGTTGGCATTCATCGATATTTTGTGCGTCAAGATTCCGTATTCTACTCACTCTTTTAGATGAAGAACTTGACACTCTGTTTTTCAAGTCAACGAGCTCCATTTAGCCAGTGCAACATTTTGTAAAGATCAAATTACACTTTAACAAGGTATTGTTTTTCTAGATTGAATTTAAAAAATGTTTGTCATTTCCCTCTGAGAACAAATACCGATACAAAATAAATTTTATTGAGGACTTTTTAAAAGCGGAATTACACTCAAATAATATAATCGTTATATCATTACGATCTCACGGTATCTTGAAGAGAGATTCATATAGATTTGAATGAATATAGTTGGTACACAAAGTGTTGCATAACTTAAACTTACTAATGGGAAAGGTGGAATACCAAGTGCTATGTTGCAACTTTTAAAAGTCGTATAACCAAGAGACACAACTTTGACAGTTTTGTATTATCGATTTATTGACAAGTTAGATAATTCGATACTTAGTAATAATACCAAAAGAAGAAAGTAAGTTTTTCGACTGCAACAAACCCTTTTACAAAGTTACACCGTCCCACAGCTGAACGATCAAATTAAAACCGTAGTTTGGTTACAATTATATTTTATTATTTCATGTTGAAACTTATAAATAATCATAATAATATAAATATTTCAGTACTCGTAAAAAACATAATATTTACGACGCTGTTAGACGCGAATTAGATTCACTATTCAGGAGTTTAGTTCTGTCCAAAAATAGCAATGACTTGCTCCAAGAATACTTCGATTTTAATGCCATTTTCGGCGAGGGTCTGGACCTCAACTTGGAAAACGTCGCTTTCCCAGAGGGCACCGAAGACGGCATCCCACTCCTCGCCTTGGAGGTTCTCTACGGTGGTCTTGAATTCTTCATCTGTAGCCAACTTCTCGTCGAAGAGTGCCTGGAGCTTCTCCTTGGGGAAGACGTCGATGCAGTCTCTGACGAAGGAAGCGAGGTCCTTACCGCTGGTTTCGTGACGAGCCATCTTCCGCTTATCGACGTTTTCTGTGGAAACGATCAGCTGATTAGTGAAATACAAAATGTGGCAGATGCCAGAACATAAGAACGTGACCTTGTCTGCAAACATTTTTTTTTTAAGACAGGTCATGGGATTCCATTGAATACGGGAAACGTTAGAGCAGTTGTTTTGGTGATATTGTTATGCTTGTTTCATGATTTAAAGACACAATAATCAGTAGAATACCAGATGACTTACCGATCAGGTCATTGATCAACTCAATGAAGTAGTGGATGTCAATGTTGTCATTTTCCAAGAATTCGACCACCTGTTAACAAATATTGACAATTTTATTAATATACAATAAACATCATTGATTTATTTTAATTATTATTTAGAATAGACACATGAGAATTTTTGAATCTTAATTTAGCCCACAAAGTAGGTACTCCCAATGATAAATTTAAAAAAAACATCTCACGCAGTTGCATAACAGCTTGTTAAGCAACCTTTAAAGCACTTGCTTTAAGACAATGATATCGCTAAACTACAATTCAGTTAGCAAGAAACAACGAAATTTTTCCAACGAAAAAAAAAAAAAATACTAAAAACCACAGATACTCACAGCTACAAATTCGGGCAACGATTCCATTTCGTAAACCAGATCCCTGAAGTTGTTGGTCCTCATGTAGTCCAGAGCCTGCAAGAACTCATCAAATTCGATATAGTGTTCCGTCAGGTGCTGCATCTCAGGACCGGCTTCCTCCAAAATGATGTCCAGGAACTCCTCGACATGTTCGTGGAACAGCTTCCTGGGTTGAGGAGCCGAGAAGGCGAGCCCCACCAGAGCGAGAACGACTAGTGCTTGCTTCATCATTCTGGTATCGTTTCCTGAAATCTGTGGTGCTGTACCGTATGGTAGCCAGGCTTTATATAGTCAATGATAAGATAAAAAAATCCTAGATGTTTGTCAAGATGTCATGTAAGATAATGCATTTATCTGAATTGACTTTTTGAGTTACTCTTATGATTCACCTGATCTCCATAATATTATTTATTTTTATGCTCGTATAAAGACAGATTGAGTCTTCCAAAGTTGTGAAAGATCTTCAGACAATAGCGTTGATGTGCAACTGCTTGTGCAAAACCAGTGGATGAGCACTCCCATTGTTATACTATAAATTAGTCGAAGATAAACACAGCAACAGCGAAATCAGACACCTCTTGAAACATGGCAAAAACCCAATTTAAAGATATTTAACCCCTCCCAAAACAAGCTACCCCTGCTCGCGTGCTGCATCTCGTGCAATAGGTACATTAATACGTTACCCGTAACATTAAGTCTATATTAATCCGTTTCAATATCTTTGAAAATATTAATACATTCCCTCCCACGCACGTGTGCAGTGACATGGATATACTCCGCTCACCTATTTCGTACTTTCCATCAATATTTCAGAATTTAATTTTAGAGACCTATTTACTCTCGAATACTTTCCATTCCTGCTTGAAATGGAATGCATCACTACCAACGAATGTTATAATAATATATTAATGTGGGTCGGTGTCATTTTCTGCACTGATAATATTTTATTCATCTACCTTCGGAGTTCCAATATTGCTTATTATTTAGCCATTCTAGTTTACGTTCGAATTAGAAACGTCATTCACATTTCATATAGCAATATAAATCTGTGCTCCGCTAAAAATATAAAAACTGCATAGTTAAAACGCTTGAGTAGATTTTCCCGTGCAAATCCTCGATCAGCATAAAAATGAGCGCCAAGAAAAATGAAATTTCTCAATCGACGTCGCAATCAGAGGATGGTGACGCGAGTTCATCTGGCTTCATCGACGATTATTCTCATCTGCAACTGTCATATTACCAATACTGAGATGCTCTGTCCGATTTCTCTGACATGACATGTGAAACATCTGAAGATATGTCCACTGAAGAGACATTCGAAACAGCGCTGACAAGTTTGACTGAGACCTCCACTGTCAGCGAGGAAGACGACAAGCAACAGAAAGTACGAGATTATTACATTTCACAAATCCCAGATCTGCCACATCCGTCGCACGTCGCAGCATCCATAATCTCGTCAGCATCCCACAAGATGGGGACCATTCAGTTCAGATATAATGATAGAATCGAACAAGGTAGCAAAGTTCCTGGTACACGGAATGATTTGGAATTTGATCCTCAACGCAGATCGACGCTGAAACCCAATCAGTTCCCGATAACTAAACGATTTACGTGATATTTTTGACATGATTTTGATGTTGAACGTCGAATGTGATCTGATGACTTTAACTTAGTAAAATCGAAACTCAGTGATGCATGTGTATTTTTATTTTAGTGATGTAATAATAATAATAATATAATAGTGATAAACAGTTTTTTTTTAATATCAATAGGGTAGACGACTGACTAAAAAAAATATGATTCTGTTTAGTCCGTCAGTTAGATTATCGGAAAATATTGGATACGTGTTTTTTGTTTTATCAAAATAATAAAAATTGACGAAAATAAAGCTTGTCAAAGATCATGGAGAGGGGGTTTTTGACGTCATAGTTTCGTAAAATTGGACCAAGCTGTGACGTTGCACGACTTTTCAAAGCGCTGTATCGTCTTCATTTTTTGTTTACGTGAAAAAAGAAAAAATACGTGTTCAATATTTTTTGGAAATCTATCTGACGGACTAATTAGATTTTTTTAGTCGTCTACCCTATTTCAATACAATTTGGCAAAAAAAATGCGTTGCTCTTTTCCTTTTAATCCAATATAAACTTAAAAGGTGAAATAATAGTGTCGTAAATCGATTGTTCAGAACTTTATAGACACTCATAGAAGAAGTAGTGATGCGACATCAAATGCTGGAGAAAAAACATATAATTACTGTCGCCCCTGATTTCCCTCGGGTTGTCTCGAACCAGGGTTGCTTATAAAGGCCTTCCTGCATAACTATTGTCACTTCGACTTTATACTCGTAGGTATTTATTAGAAAGGCTATGTTTTCTCAGGCATTGTGGTAGATTAGAAGATGTTGCTTTTAATATAGAGGAAGGCGGAGGAAATCTGGCTTGACGAGCTACTTGTTTTGTATTACTTTTGTGTACCTAGGTACTACCAACTCAAGCAGATGATTTTAGTTATGCCGAAATAAACGTAAGTTAACCCACGTCTGTAATTCGAATTCTTAATAAACATACTGAAAGTTGACAAATACGTAAATTCCTATCATAATTTTGTAATCAATATTTTAGTGCAACACAGAGCGATAAGTGAAAACTTTATTTAATTACGATAAAGTAGTTAATTATATTTGAGAGATATTCGTGACGTTGTCAACTTCCATAAAGCACCCTTACTAACTCGCTTCTATAATTTACATTAGAAGATTTGGTCAGTGGGTCATTAAAGGGGTCGTCACTTCACCAAGTTACTAGTATGTACTAATCACTGTCACACAAAATCAGACTTTCAAAAAACCCCCTACTTCTAAACTACATCACCCATCATCGTTCTCTCGCCTTATCCCAATTTATGTCTTTAAAGTGAGTACAACATATCATCGGTAAATACACCTCCCAGATAATACTTAAATGGATCTTAAACAAATCACAGTTCTTGAACCTGTCCAGCATTACTCCTCGGAGACCGCTTACGATCATGAAAAAGTCTGCAAAAATAATGGAATCCTAAAATTTCCTCCGCCAGGGGGACACTATTTATAAGGTTTTAAGTTAAAACAAACTGTCAAACAAGAAACCCGGGGGAGGCAAAGTTTCGAATGGTGTTAAACTTTCTGGATGTTGTCTTTATTCCTTATTTTTATCTACTATGGAACGGGATGTGGGGGTTTTAGGTGATTGTGTAAGGTTTCTGTTGGAACCGTGATTCTTACAAGCTTTTCGAAATCTTCAAATCATGATCGACAGATCATACTCTAACCAATATCATCTTCTAACCTAGCAGACAGATGTGTTGGGGAGTTTATTCCGCCACTTCTTCTTTCCAGCTAAAACACTAGAAAGTGTGGAAGGGTGGGCGTTCTGGGGGTACTGTCTCTAGTAAAGGAAATTTTGACGTTCGAAAAGTGCTGATTTCAGCCTAGTTCAAATAAATGACTTTTGATTTTGATACGACAATTCAATAAATGAACGTTTATTGTTATTTTGTTTAAGGCTAGTTATTTTCAACATTAATGTAAGATTGGAAATACAACTGTTGTTGAGTTTCTCCATTTGAAATTTCTTGGTAGCAACCACGGAGACTCGATTCGTGCCCGGTTGATGGCAATAGGCTCGCCCCCTATTACCTACATGGGACGAAAACATAACTGGCGAAATGTGGGTGTACTATTACGTACACCTCTGCCTAACCCATTCGGGGATTTTAGACGTGACATTATGTTATGAGTTAAGATGGGGGATTATATACCAATGCTGCAAATAACTGCACTGAGTAGAATCTTGAAATCGTACTCTACTCAAGTAGCCACTGTGACTTATTTATAAACTAGCTTTTGCCCGCGACTTCGTTCGCGTGGAATAGTGACTTCCGGCAGATTTTTTGGTTTATCTCGCGATAAAAAAAAAAAAAAACTATCCTACTTATGTCCTTTCTCAAGTTCCAAACTATGTCTGTACCAAATTTCATCAAAATCCGTTCAGCCGTTTAGGCGTGAAAGAGTAACAGACAGACAGAGTTACTTTCGCATTTATAATACATATTATAATATATATATGTCGCAGATTCAACACCGAGGCACAATATTTAGAGTTGGCAATTTAGAATAACGCCATCGTTTTTCGGAAACGTCAAGCAGTGAGCTTGGGTGAGGTCGATGCAGAGCGTGGCAGCACTGGTTTGACAGCTGTCAGTAGTTGTGATATGTCAGACGTCAGTGGTCAGTGGTCGGATGACGTTGACATTAGACGCATTTGACTTGAGGGACGTTACTTTTTAGCGAGACACGAGCGCGATCGGTTGTGCCGCCCGCGCTGTATCGAACTTACCGCGTTTCCGTACTTGAATCCGTTTCCATCGGCTTGATCGTTTGAGATTTTGTTAATTTGTTATCGGAAGTAAATAAATAGGCGGTTGTAACCAGTGTTGAGACTATTATTTCGTACCTCCGCCATGCTGAACTTGGACTCTGACAAAGATGTACCCGAAATAGTTGACCTACCGTCGTCATCAGAAGTGGTATGTAACTCTAACGCCTACATAGTGTAAGTGACAGTGCTAGACCGGAAAAGTGTAAAGACAATGCGCGTGCGTCTGAAAGTGACATAGAAACGGAAATGTGGTGTTTTCTGTTCGAGCAGTTAAACAAAAACTTTATGACTATTGTGCAAGCAATGAAAACACCTTTTGCGAGTACGGATATTCGCCTACCGCATTTTGACCCTGAAAAACGGAATATTGTCCCGCGTGCTTGGTTGGCAACAGCCGACATGTGTGTTATCGATCTGAATAGTCAAGGTGCATCGTTGATGATTGCTTTGAACCGCGCACTCATGGGAGAAACGAGACGGACGGGAGTCACACATTCACTGTAGGTGCGTCGTAAGTCGGCACCTCCGTCGCTGGTTGTCCTCCGCTGGGCCTCCTCCGGGTAACCGTTGGTCTCACCTGGTGGGGATGGACCGCCGGGGTGCTGTGAAGACAGCAGCGCCGTGCAACCGGCGCTGTGGCGTGCCTACAGGGGACGCAGCGAATTCCACGAGACTCATGGGAAAAGTTTCGTCATGGCGGTCGTCCATATCTTGTTCCGGGACGAAATGGAGCGATTTTAAGGAGCTGTTTATAGTCTGGAGTGCCCCGTATGGTGATGACGATCGCGAAGACCCTGATGCGACATCAGAACCGGGATTCACTCGAGCTGAAGAAAATACGAAGAATGGTGCGATGACATCACGGTGCGCTGAGAATTTACTTCGGCAGCGGCGCCG
The DNA here is from genome assembly GCA_949316265.1 of Diarsia mendica. Classification (NCBI taxonomy): domain Eukaryota; kingdom Metazoa; phylum Arthropoda; class Insecta; order Lepidoptera; family Noctuidae; genus Diarsia; species Diarsia mendica. The sequence goes on from OX438906.1 coordinate 10,579,086, forward strand.
GCGGCGCGGCGGCGGGACGCGGCTTGGCGGCGCGTGGTTGGCAGCGCGGTGGCGCGGCAGGCTGACCAAGCAGTGCCTGCAGCCTGCAGCAGAGGCAAATAGCGAGCGACGTGTTGAAGTTTGCTATGTGAGCAATCCCAGCGGTGTGCTGATGAATATCTGGTGAGTCGTATCCATTTTACTATGATTCTGGTGCCGAATGCTCTCTGATCAAAAATGTTTCGTTACAGTTCAGTGGCAAGCGTGTAAATAACATTGTAAATTGACCCGGGATAGGTCATGATAGTTTGTACTTCACAATTATTTACTGAGGTTATGATTATCGATTTACTATTAGAGATTTTATTTCATGTTGTACCGGATAGTTGTTTTAAAAAAAAATGACATTTTAATTGGCGTTGAGATTTTACAACAAGGATTTAACGCACCAATCACAGTGCCGCACCAAAACTAGCGAGCCCGGCTCGCGGAGACCACCGCTAGATAAAACTATTTTCGCGAGTCGTTTCGCCTCAGTGCGGCACCGGACTCCAAGAAGGCATGTCGTCGGCGCGGCGCGCGCGCACCTGTATAGCACGCGGTCCCGAGGCGGTGGAGCAGGCGCACACCTCATGACCTCAGTGCGCGGCCGCGCTCCGTCCCGGCTGCACGTATGCTCCTATTATGTAGGCCACTACAATAGTATGAGGTGTGATAGTGTTCTTTGTGTCTTGAAAAGGTCGTTAGGTTATGTTGTGATGTTTCAAATAAGCTCAAATATGCTTCTAATTTTCAAATTGATTTCAATACTTACAGTTGATACAGAGGTTTCGTTAGAATTTCGTTCCCTCTTTGTTTTCTAGTGATTTTTAAATCCCATATTACAACAAGACTAGTCGAATACTAAGTGGTCAACTTAACATTTAAAGTACCTAGCACAGTAAGAGTTTTCTTATAACCTGTAACGTTATAGGAAAAATAAAGTAACATGTTGAACAACCCTACTTTAAAAATTATTTTGATAAAGGCTCGAAATGATTATCTTGATGGTGTTGTGTATGTAACCGGATGGAGGTTACATGTGAAGGTGACCGGATAGAGGTTGCCTGTTGTGTATGTAACCGGATGGAGGTTACGTGTTGATGACCGGATGGAGGTCGATTGGTTTGATGCTTATAACCGGATGGAGGTTATAAGTGTGATGTTGAAGACCGGATGGAGGTCGATTGTTTTGATGCTTATGGCCGGATGGAGGCTATAAGTGTGATGTTGAAGACCGGATGGAGGTCGATTGTTTTGATGCTTATGGCCGGATGGAGGCTATAAGTGTGATGATGAAGACCGGATAGAGGTCAGAGTATGAGCACTGCAATATTTTAATGAGTTTCCTATTATTTGAATGAGTATGGGTGTTGTTCGATATGTCAGCTTTGAGAAAAAGAGTTTGTTATGATTTTCATTAGAACCTGTAATTATTTTGTTCAGAATACCTTTTATTCCCCACCCACTTGGGCCAGGAATGGCCGAACGACTGGTATTGGGCAGACTTTTGTAGGGTCAACTGTACAAATTTTGACTTCTGTTGAGACCGATGGAATTGTTTTAGAAATTCTATTTCACGTTTTACCCGACAATTATTTGCGATTAGTTTCGGTTCATAATGTCATCAAGTAGTACGTGTTTGTCATCATAGATGCGTTTACCAAATTTGTGCTGCTTCGTCACTCTCTAAGCATAGACACCAATAGTAGTATCCGTTAGCGTTGTTTGGTGCATCGAAACGCATAATAGCAGATCAAGGTCGTTGTTTCGCTATCAAAGATTTTTCTAGTTTCTTCACTTCTAACAACATAGAGTTGCACTTGATAGCTACTGGAGGCAGTCGCGCAAACGGTCAGGTCGAAAGGGTAATGAGTACCCTAGTTTTGTTTAACTGGGCATATGCATCTAGCCTCTTGATTGGGCCATTCATGAGTACCGTCAAAAGTATGTTGACAGCTGTAGAGACTAGTCGTGACCGCTCTTAGCAGGACGCATTAGGAGAGGTTCAGCTGGCTATGAACTCTACGATTAATAGAGTGACTCTAGCCCTCTCGAGTTGATGATAGGAAAGGTAGCGAGAACACTTAGTTTAGTGACCGCTGATGATGATTAATTTGACTGTTGTTCATTTAGATGAGATAAGAGAGCACACGACACAGAACATTGAAAAGAATGCTAGTTATTGATAAAAAAAAAAAAAAAAAAAAAAAAAAAAATGAGACTCAGGTTTGAGTTAGTTGTTAGTGATTGTTTTAATTGAAAATGCGGAAAGGAATCAGACAAAATTAGATCCTAAATTCAAAGGTAATTTTAAGATTATTGATGTGTCCCCGTCTAGGACAGATACTTACTAAAGGTTCTTGACTCTGACCGAACTTACAAATACCCCCATGATCGTGTGAGGAAGATCTCCGATCACCAAGTTCCTCGAGAATTAGATGTCATAGTTGATGACAGTGGTAGTGAGACCAAATCCGATTAAGAATGGCTTGTACACTCATACTCGAAACTCTAGAGCGCTTTATGTGTTGGTGCACATTTTGCGATAGATCTTGTGAGTCGTTGGTGCGATTCATGTCTGTGTTGGTGCACAGAGCCCTTCATGTGTTGTAGCACGTTTTGCGCTAAAGGATGTGAATCGTTGAGTGCGATTCATGTCTGTGTTGGTGCACAGAGCGCTTCCGGTGTTGTAACATATGTGGTGGCAGATATGTAAAGAGTCGTTGGTGCGATTCAGGCCTGTGTTGGTGAACAGATTGCAATGAAAGTTTCAGGAGTTGAGTATACGTTGCTTATGAATTATGATAAAGAGTACCTAACAGGATTGTTAGAATTAATTTGTTGTTAACTTGTTGATCAGATCTTTTCCAATAAATGATGTTGTGCAGGAAGCACTGTGTATGTAGCCATAACAAGGCATTGTAAATCATGATAGTTGAGAATCAACCCCTTGTGTGTATTGGCAGGATAGCCGAGCTAGATTACTCTCTGAGAATTTTGTCCACAGGTACTACACCCGAGGACGGGTGCTAGTCAGGGATGGCCGTGTCGCAGATTCAACACCGAGGCACAATATTTAGAGTTGGCAATTTAGAATAACGCCATCGTTTTTCGGAAACGTCAAGCAGTGAGCTTGGGTGAGGTCGATGCAGAGCGTGGCAGCACTGGTTTGACAGCTGTCAGTAGTTGTGATATGTCAGACGTCAGTGGTCAGTGGTCGGATGACGTTGACATTAGACGCATTTGACTTGAGGGACGTTACTTTTTAGCGAGACACGAGCGCGATCGGTTGTGCCGCCCGCGCTGTATCGAACTTACCGCGTTTCCGTACTTGAATCCGTTTCCATCGGCTTGATCGTTTGAGATTTTGTTAATTTGTTATCGGAAGTAAATAAATAGGCGGTTGTAACCAGTGTTGAGACTATTATTTCGTACCTCCGCCATGCTGAACTTGGACTCTGACAAAGATGTACCCGAAATAGTTGACCTACCGTCGTCATATATATAGTATAATATATAATATAGTATGGATACGGGTATCAGCAGATTCCGTTCATCTGAGAAGAAGGTCTATGTCGGACTTCTAATGGTAAAACTCCAAGGTGATCAAGTTGACTCATAGTAGGAGAGGCTAAACTATGAGTCGACCTATGACAGTATTTTTTTCTGTTTTTCCTAAAAGATGATGCATCAGATTGAGTCATCATACTTTATAGACGTGACTGATTAGATAATATGATAGCGTCCTCTTAATCTTGAGTTTTCGCTGGCCCTCTGATAATATTGTAGGTAATCTCATCTTTATGTCGATTGCTATAGTAGCTATGAACGTAATCCTTGAACTTAAATAAAATGCAAGTTCATCTTGAATCGCCGTAAAATTTTTGTATGGTGACACTTGCAACAAGCGACCCTTTACAGTATAACATGCCCTCGGTTTGTCAAGATTTCCCTTACAATGAGAGATCCGCGTAAACTGGTAGACGGTAGTAAAGCTTTTTTGTTGGGTTTAGTCAATCTCTCTACTAAAAATCCAGCTCTTTCTTCGTATCAGACAGGTGCCTACTAAATAACAAGTTGAGCCACATAAAGACCTGGCTAAGGAGCATATTTTCACACACATTTACCAATCCTTCCACGCTAATGAACACTAAACGCTTACAAAGCAAACGAGCATAAAAAGCAATTTAATATAATTCGCAATTACACCTAATTATTCGCTAGAACAGGATTTCAGAGGTATGTTGAGATCTAACACCTTCACCATATTGTATCAAAGATAAGTAGGTACCACGTGATACGATGATTCGTTGGTGGCAATCCAAAAAATGTGCTATACTTAAGCTATATCTACTAATATTTTTGTTTCGTTGAACGCGCGAATCTTAAAAGTACTGGTTCGAGAAGGCTATAGGTATAGGTTATCACATATCGCTAAAATTAATATATAGGAGCGGAGTATCAATTAAAGATTTTGCAAAAACGGTTAATATTCATTCCATTTTAGAGCTTCCGTTACTTGCGCTGCGTAGTGTATGGGTTGGTTCAAGTTACGCAACAGTCATGTATGTCGGAATTGTTCTTCTTAAAATATTCTTAGAAAAGTCTGCAATAGCATGTGTCTATCGTTTAAGATTGTCTGAATCTCTCTAATGTGACGTAGATGAAGTTGCGCGGGTCAGTTAGCATGTACTAAAGTAATGCTACCACAAACCAATAAATAGGGCTAACTTTATGCAAATAAGGTTCATTTTAGATAAAGCACGACTGAGCTAAGCTGGTGTTAAATGTAAGTTCGATCTATAGATTTGCCTATCAAAGTGGTACCTTAAACCATAACTGGGCCTACTACAATGATATTAGCATATAGATCGAGTGCGTCACGATGCGAGACGCAATCAATCAACACCCTCAGATTTAGCTATGCTAATTGAAGGATCGCTTCTTCTTTTATGCTGACAGGTGAAGTGAATGTAATGGGGTAAGTAGGGGACATGGAAATGTAGGGCATTGGAGAGTTTTGTTCAAAGGTTTGGAGAATTTCAATCGTCGTTAGCCAAGTGGTCAAAAGAGCTATTGTTGAGCATGAGGTACGCAAGACGACAGGAAATGTATGGCGTGATGTGACTTGTGTACAATGTTCGATTCGAGATCCCAGGTCAGGAAAAGTGTTATTTGGAATCCGAAATTTGTCAATAGCAGGCCGGAGTCTTGATTAGTCATCATCATTTCAGCCGAAAGACGTCCACTGCTGGATCTTGATTAGTGCCCGCCTACTTACCTACTTTACGTATACCTTTGTCTAACTCTTCGAGCATTTCAGGCGTGCTGTTATATTTCTATAATCTGGATGACAGAAAGATTATTTTAAGCAATAATTAAAAGCTCTGAGAGAGAGTGCTGGAAGAAAGTCTGCAAGAAATTACATGAAAAATGTAATCAAAATGTTTGAACCACAAAAATCAAGGCTTAAATTGAACATCACCCTCGATGTTCAATTTTCAGTCTATTTTTTAGGTAACAGCCGTTTGCATAATATCTACACATAGTTGCATATCAACTCATACCACCAAGGTGAGTAAATATTAAATATTTCATAAACCACGCGTATATTGAAAACGGCAGACGTGAAAAATTTATAATTTATAGTCTGTGGTAAAATTTAATATTCTCCCGTTCTAGACGGATCCCATATGCATCGGGATCCAATATCGCGAGTCGGTAGCTAATGCGGCTCAGCTGTAAACAGATTACAGGGAGGGACTCTAAAATACGCCAAGTATCCGATATCAAGCACAACTTGAGCCGACGAGTACTCAAAACCTTGCTTTGATCTTTATTTTGTGTTAAAAAGGTTAAGTACGCACCCACTGTGACCGTATCGAGTTCACGATGGACCTTTGTTGTTGTTTACTGTTGTTTACCTTACGTTTTGAGGAAGTTGTTTTAGTAGACATGGTGTAGCCTTCGGGATAGTGTGTCTTTAAAAGTTAGTGATAATCTAGTTGTGTGACCGTGGGACTGCCAAGTTGTAGGACCTCAGTTTTTCCGATTCACTTGTTTCGGTGAAGGCAAACATCGTGAGCAAATCAGCATGCTTGAGAAATATTTTTCAACGGCAAAGTCAAGTCAGAGGCCCATGGGTAGCATACAAACTCTGACACTAGGCTAGGCACAAACCACACAATAAAGAAGAAAAGTTACTGAATTCGAAAAGAACCTAATATTTTGGCAAAATAACGGAGTAAACATCAAACTGCCGTCTATTGGAATCTATTGAGTCTGCTATTTTAAAGTCATTTTCATTAATTATTAAATCTCCACAAAGAATAAAACGTGGTGCCCTACCAGAAGTGTTAAATGTCTATTTAACCGCCGCACAAAGACAAAGAGCGAATTAATCTCCACCGTTCGGCAGTCATTAGGCGCTCGCCTTTCACTGCAGACAATATAGAATTACCATAAGAGCGCGAAAATAGCAGCGGTTCATCCAATTAGTTCACAGGTACCTACTCAGAGTCGTTGAGTCGTCGAACTACCTCCTAAATCTAATTAGGTAATTGAAATCATTGGGCGATGCGTTGTGAGCGCGGAGTGGCAACAGCGCTGCATCACCAATTAGTTCGCTCAGAGATCCCCGCGCCACGTTTGCACGTAAGCCCCTATTTCCGAGTGACGGAGCGCTCAACATGTGAGTTGAGTCGATCGTCTAATTTAGCCAAATATTACTCCGAGTCTCGCTCTGTGACGTCATGCTAGGTGGTGTTAGTGAGGTATTCTATGCCTTTGTTTCGTCTTAAATTGATACGCGTGTTCCTTTAGCAGCTCAGTTGAACGAAGAGGCATTCGGCTTAAGACACAATTAAACTAAAATATTCGCATCTCCTTCTGTTTAGTGTTCTTCCTCGAAAGTCTAGCTTTTGGAGCAGATGAATTTTTACATCATTGTGGCGACCCAGAACATAAGAGAACACGTACCTTTTTATAATCCATAATTGATTGATCGATAAACAGCATAAGTAATAGGTGCCTAAATAAGTAGGACAGTAAGTCCTAAGTCGCTTGTGAGTGACTCACATTTTAATCTTCATAGTAGCAGTATTATCTTACGATTTGCAGCCGTCAACATACTCAAGATATCAGACGTGAATCCCAAGAACTTATGAATAAACATGAAAAAGGAAAAACCGGTGAAAATGGGTATTGTCTTATCGTGAAAGTAGTTCATACTTCAACATTAGGTATTCATGTGAGAAAGTACCCTGATCAACTCTTAGCTTCAATGAACAACCACTTGAAGGAATTTGGCAAGTCGATAATGTTCAGATGTTCTATGATCAGCCGACAGACATCACCATCTGCTTATCGTTTTTCCAACTTTTTTTTATGTTAAACTAGCTGATGCCCGCGGCTTCACCCGCGTGGATGTCGTTCAAATTATATACTAAAACCTTCCTCTTGAATCACTCTATCTATTAAAAAAAACCGCATCAAAATCCGTTGCGTAGTTTTAAAGATTTAAGCATACAGACAAACAGACAAAAATAGCGACTTTGTTTTATACTATGTAAGGATAAGGATGGGCTTACTCTTGACCTCAATCTTGCCCTAAGGGCAGAGATGAGGTCGATAATGGAACGAGCTTACCCAGAAGAAGCCTATTTACTCGCGACTTAGATAGATTGGGGTTATATGAACTCGGGAAAACCGACGCAGGCAGGGTGTTCCACTCCTTGGCTGTACGAATAATGAAGGATTTAGCAAAACGCTTCGTACGAATGTGTGGAACATCGACAAGGTATGGGTGATATAATAATCTGCAGTACGCCTAGTCTCTCGATGGAAGAAGGGAGATGGTGGAATAAGCTCGTGGAGCTCTTGCGCACGCTCCGAGGCAAACTGTATTGGGGCATCCAGTCTAACCTGGATGCTCACTGATGGTATAAGACTGATGACTGATGACAGTCGTAACAGGTATACCTGTTACGACTGTCAGATCTATTATATGTAAGATCTATATGTAAGATCTATTATACTTACAAATGACAGCCGGAGCCAACAACGGCTTAACGTGATTACCGAGGCACGGTGGAAACTTGTTATTTCCGCAGACAGACATAGAGTTTGTTCGCAAGAGATACCGCGGCCTCGACTTATAGGGCTATGAAGGAACATGGGTGGTTTTTAGTCAGTAGAAGTCTGACACTGCCTTTCACTGTGCCCAAGAGCGGGAGGGGTTTTAGGATGATTTCACAAATGCCAAAAAAAAAAACGTAGAGTCAAAATAATCTATTCTATTCATGTTTTACGACGTCCACGGATCATAAATTCACTTTCCTACTTATTTGCCGTCAAGGACTAAACAGCATCATATGCTTTGATCAAAAAAATATAGGTAATATATGTAATGAAGACTATACACAGATAAAAGTCGTTATTTCACCGTCCTATATTGAATTGTATTTGACGGCATCTCCGAACTAACAGTGTACATGATCGCGTAGGTTCATGCACTAAATCATTTCACCAATTCCGAGCTCAACTGAGACCGGTAAATAATATCTGAATGTATTGCAGGACAATTTCGACAGGCCCCAGTAAATTGAGGAACACAATACTGAGTATTGTGCAGAGCGGTTATATTTCAAGGAGATGGTACCGTTGCTGCCGATACGACTAACTCTCTAACTAACATTTACGTTACCGACAGATGCACGAATGTACAAAATTGTAGTAGATAAATGCTTACATCGAACATGTTCAATGTGTATGTTCAAATGCCTGAAAAACAAGCTTTTTAAATTCTCTGAAAGAACAAAATTAAATTAACCATGCATTTGTCATCCAAACTAAAACTCTATGCAAAACTTTAAATAGACAGTGCACAGCCTGAACCGCAATTTTACACAAGATAATATTCTCAAAATAATAGGTACTGAAAGCAGTATCGTCACAATATCATTTAGTTAATTTTCCATATAGTGGAAAGACAATCAATGAATACGTTCCTTCAATAACATAACATACCATCACGCCGGTAATCCCCGAAGGCAGTTAGACAGAGGTGTACCTAATAGTATATACCTACCCACATTTCCTCAGTTAAGCTCCTCCTATGTATGTACGTATATGTGCCATGTTTAACCAACCTAGCAACATAATAATGATCTCTAATATATTCAACGTAAATGAGCAAATCAAACGTTTATTAGTATTACAAATTAGTTTATGTAATCAAATATGCAAGTAGATAGGACTAATAATTATTTGTATTGCATTAGTTGGCTTGTATCTATATTTGTAACTAACTGTGCCCCGCGGGTTTCATCATCATCATCATCAGCCTATATTGTTCCCACTGCAGGGACTCAGGCCTCCTCTCTAGGAGAGGGATGGGCTATAATAATCCACCACGCGGGCCCAGTGCGGATTGGTAGATGTCGCATATCTTCGAATTTTTGGTTCTAAGACATGCCGGTTTCCTCACGATATTTTCCTTCACCGTTTTGAGAGCAGTGGTGATGAAATAAATTATACAAAGTAATGCGCCTGCCTGGGATCGAACCCACGACCAACTGTTCGTAAGTCAGGGCCGCCACCACTGCTCTCGTCCGACCGCGGGTTTCGTCCGAGTGAAATGGGTATAAAAATATTATAGATTTTGTGTCAATTACAAGGGTTTTAATTTGTTTGCAGGTAAACCCTACTTCTTTTTGCAAATAAAACGAGGTGGAACTTGAATGTTGTTCCTTAAAAGAACAGCTATATACCATTCAAATCCGGTCAAATCATTCCAACAGTTTCGGAAATTAGCTGGAACAAACCAATAGACGGTCAACATTTTTTATTGTGTTTTTGTTATATTATAATTTAAATACACATTCAGTAAAAGCTGTTATTTTGCAATTACTAACATACACTTCAGTTTGATCGTCATGTCAGTCAGAAAGTTACTAATTACCATTTCCACTAATTTCCAGGAATAGAACAGAAACTTGATTCGCAACAGAAATTAATCCATCGGAACCTATATACCTTGAGATTTAGTAACAACTAGCTTTTGCCAGCGGCTTCGCCCGCGTGAAAATGTCGATTTTCCATACTAACTTTCATCCCCTATTTAACTACCTTAGGGGTTGAATTTCAAAAAATCCTTCCTTATTCCTTGTCTACATTATAAAGGGAACCTCTGTGCAAAATTTCAGCTTTCTAGGTTCAAGGGTTTGGGCTGGGTGTTGATGAGTCAGTCAGTCAGTCAGTCAGGACTTCTCTTTTTATTTATATAGATATATAGAAGATGAGTGGTAACATCATCAGCTCTCAGCCTAACGGGAGACAGGTCAGACTGACTTGACTTGACTGATATCCAGAGGACATATCACTGAGTGAATACAGGTAACAACAATCTACGTAGAAGACGAATTATATTATAGAAAGAAAGATAAGAGAAAAAAGGTCTATCCACGCCCATAACATTCTGCATCTCGGTTGCGGTAATAACTTTCCTCACCGAAATATTTCCCGCAAGAAACAAGAAATAATCCAAAAGCCATGGAAGATTTCCGGAGCAGTAGCGGTCCCGCCCGAAGTGTCGCAGAAATTTCACAGCGCCCCAAACAATCCCGACGGGAAACTCGCTAAACCCCTTATTTAAGAAACAGTAACACGAGAAGGAAATAAAATGCACACAACAGAACGAAAACAGTGATCGTCCAATTTCGTAATGTAACGATTCAAAATAACAAATCACAGTGATCATTCGGTTTCAGAGCTAATTGTTCTGATTCAGGTGAATAATGTTCGGCTTGCTCCGAGCACGTTAATGGTATTAAACTGTGATGGCGGCGTCTACAATTAAACAGGTGATAACTCGCAGGCGTTGCCGAAGTACTAGGTGTCGCAGAGGCGTGACGTAGGTGTTTAGCAACATTGCGAATGAATTAAACGATTAATTCATGTATGGGTAGGTGTGTAATTACACAGCTGTAAGCCGGCTAGGTGTTAATTTGTGCAGTCGGGATCAGGCGTGGCAACCGACGGATCGTTACTGAAAAGCAATGGAGCGGTTCAACGTATTGCTCGTGTTTTTGGCTTGTGTGAGGTGAACTGCAAATTGCAAACAAATTGGGGAATTGGAGCAGATGCTTCTCTATGTGTATAAAAATTGTGTAGTTACAGCTAACAACGGGATTTATATCGCACGGTTCACGCTCGTTGACGTGTATAAACATTTGTAAAATAAAATGGGCAGCTGACAAATAGGGCGGTATTTTTTTTCAGCAGTACGGAATCGTCTTTTATTTACCTACATGCTCCTATTTTTCTGTCGCTCAAAAACAGCTGGAATAGGCGCCAGCAGAATCGATGATGCGATCAGCAGCCAGCGGCTCAGAGAAGACGGAGAGTATCAACCTATATTGAGAATCCTCAAGGCATTTCATCATCATCCTGTAATGTTCCCACTGCAGGGACTCGATCAGGCCTCTTCTCTAAAAGAGAGTATGGGCTATTCACCACGCGGGCTCAGTGCGTGTTGGTAGATGTTACATGTCTTCATTTTTTTTGGTTTCCTCACGATGTTTTCCTGCACCGTTTTGAGAGCAGCAGTGATAGCGCTGAATTTTCAGAACGATGCAATGCTAAAGAGGTACATAGTTTGTCAGTTTCAATAACGCTGTAACTCGACTTGGCTCTAACTAAATAAAAATAACCTACCTGGCCAGTGCCGGATTAAGCAAGCGCGGGGCCCGTAACAAATTCTATAGGGTCTTTGATCTGCCAGAGAGATTCACCTGATGAAGGTTGCGGGGATCCGCTGGATGCGAGACGCACGGGACTGGTCAATGTGGCGACACTTAGAGGCCTATGTCCAGCAGTGGAGGTCTTTCGGCTGAAATGATGATGATGATGATAGGAGTTATGCAGATATGTACCTACTTTGTTGGCAAATGCAGAGAAGTTTCAGTTTTGAGAAGAATTAGAAGAGGTCGCGGGGCCCCAGTTTGCACGGGGCCCGTAGCAATTACTTATACGCTTGCTATATGGTTAATCCGGCACTGTACCTGGCTACACTATATACGTAATTACCTAAGTCCCTATATCTTATACCGTAATAGATACCAGCTGTATAAAACTGGGTTTATCAGGTTTCTCACTTCATACTTTCACAACGTGATTATGAGGCTTTAAAGGATAAACGGTATCTTTTCCGTCTTATCACCGTGTCAGTGACATAACGGCGTTATCACTATCACGCGTTTCATGCGTAGGTACCTACCGTGTCGTTAATCTAACGTTAACCGTTATGGCCTTTATCTTATGCCGACTAGTACCTAGGTAACGGATTTGAAGTGCTACATAGGCTGGTTCTATAATATAGCTGTAGGTATAAGCCTAGTCTATACGAGGAACGCTGTAGCCAACTTCGGAAGGAGGAGGTTCTCAATTCGACTGTATGTATGTTACGTCATAACTCCGTCATTTATGACCAAATGAAAAAAAACTTATTTTTTATACGAAAGATGTGATGTGTGTGTTTGTGTGTGTGTGATGTGTGTGTGTGTGTGTAAGATGTGATGTGATCCCAGGTAGCAGATAACGTCGGCGACTAAAAAATGACGACATTCTTAGGTCAATTCAGGGTCAGTAAAGTAACGTCATTATTGTACGTCATACTTACGTACCATTATAGTACTGTACTGTACGTACTGTATAGGTCATAAATGGTACCTCCTAGCGACGTTATTTTACAGTCTATCCCATAATAGTCTAAATCTGTCCTCCGGTTGACGTCTGTTGCATGACGTATCTAGTCCCAAAGAGCTAAAGAACAATTTATTGAATGCATCTGACCGACATAATTCCATGAGTGAAGTCTACCACCATCATAGCGAATACTAAGGGCAAATACTAATACATTATAACAAGGATTTGTATAGCCGGTACATGGCCGGTACTTATATATATGGCGTATACGTAACGTCTGTAAACTGACGTCTGTGGCTGTGACAAATTGACGTCATCTGATGGGACTCCCCGACGTCACGACATGACGTCTCTTACGTCGAGCTGTACCGCAAACGGACGACATAATGACGTAAAAATGCTACCTGGGATGTGTGTGTGATGTGTGTGATAAGTAGATAGAGAGGGAGAGGAATGCCAAATAAAAGATGGATGGGTTGTGTGAGGAATATATGAAGGATAAAGGAGTACCTAAATGATTCCATGACGACTGACAGAGAAGAATGGAAGAAGTTAACGTGTTGCGCCTACCCCAAGTAGGGAACCAGGGTTTTTGTTATTATTAAGATGATGAAAGGATATGCGCTTTAGTTTTTTTTTTCCTCTTGGCTTTCATTGTCCTTAATAACTTCTAGTCACAATGTAAACTGCCGGAAGTAATAACACACTGTACAATAAATCCGTCAAGGGAATGACTTTTCTACACGTTTACATAACATATCTTTACAAGGTAGGTACCTACTTACTTACATAATATTTTCACTATTGCGAGTTACGGTTCAACACTGCTTATAGCAAATACCTGGGCAGGGAAGCCTGGGGAGTTTTACAGCACAGTTTAATAGTAGGTAGGTAGGGCATGATCAGAGACCGCTAAAATTATACTTACTATGGAAAGTTTCAGACAGGAGCCCTTCAGGCAGGGCCAAAAACTAACAACAGGCTTAAATAAACTAGTTACTTACGTTGATTTTCATCTCATCGTTGGCCAGAACCAAAACGACTTACTGGCAAACTTCTCCAAAATATTGTTACCTTCGTCGTGAAAACGCTAGTTATCTGAACTCTGTAAACATATAACATCATGTAGTCCCCGAAGAGTTAGGCAGATGTGTGCCTAATTAGTCCAAGATCCCAGGGCCGCCAGACGTCACGTATTTTCTGACGAAGGAAATGTGGACGATTGAGTAGTGTTAGTATGAACTAAGAACACCAGCTAGCTTGCTTGGATGGCCAATTTTCAGGTACATATCAGGTCATCAAGGTACACAAAAAAATTACTTCACGTATTTTCTCCAAGCTGATTTTTACGTATATTTTAGGCAATATCCTTAAAAATAAGTCGCAAATACTCCCAGACACTTTCCGTCGGCCGTATTGCTTAACAGACGCTTTAAAGAATACTAAACACCTTATTATTTAATACTTAAAACTAATTGATCGGGATATTGCCATGCTATATTGGGCAGGCGCTCCAAAATGCAGCCGAGCGTTGAAAGACGTTTTCAACAAAATTCTGAAGACACAGGCAATGGACTGATCCTATTGAATGCCCACCGAATGAGTCCAGTGGAGGTCTGTATGTCAGCCACACGAGCGATGCCATGCGATCTCGGGTAAACAGCCACAATACGTTTAAGTCTAAACTTTTTGGGAACTTTAAAGCGTCTGTTAAGCAAAACGGCCGCTAGGAAGTGTCTGGGAGTATTGGCAACTTATTTTTAAGGATATTGCCTACATTATACGTAAAAATCAGCTCGGAGAAAATATGTGAAGTAAGTAATTATTTTGTGTACCTACCTTGATGACCTGATACCTGAAAATTGGCCGTCCAAGCAAGCTAGCTGGTAGTAGTGTGTTCTTAGTTCATACTAACACTACTCAATCGTCCACATTCCCTTCGTCAGAAAATACGTGACGTCTGGCGGCCCTGGGATCTTACTCTATAATAGCACACACATTTTGCCAGGTATGTTTAAGTCCCGTGTTATAGAGGGCGAGTCTATTGCCATCAACTGGGCACAGATTCGGACTCCGTGGCTACTACTAAGAAATTTCAGATGAAAAAATACTTACAATAACACTTTGCTCGACCCGGGAATCGTACCCAGGACCTAATGCTCAGTGGTCGTGGCAAAAACGAAGCACTCTGTACCTATACAGATCTTTCAAACTAGTCAATCGTCCTTACTCATACCTGCTTATAAGTCTTAGGTACCTAATCGATATAAGTCCCTCATTTGCAGAAAACTTATCTGATTTGACATTACTAAGTCAGTGCAATAAATTTCTAGGAAGGACGATTGATAACAACTTTATTCGGTCAAAAACGAAAGTCTATGATACAGACTTGTTTGTTTACACGTTCTTAACAGGTTCACTGTCCAGGCTTCAGAGTGGGAATGGTCCATAAGTGGTCCATAAGTCCCGTTGTGTTTTTATTAAACGTCAATAATTTAAATAAAAAAAACGAGTATTTCCCTGGGCCCTAGCATTTTTTATAATCCTTATGATGTGTCCTGCCAAGTCCGCATTAAATAAGAAACATTCTTCTTACGTCCACAGTATCAGATGGCTTAGAAATTGTATGAAACTATGAAAGAACCACACCACACACGGACCACATGTGGTCCGTGTACCAGTCATCCGCAGACCGTATGCATACGGTCTGCGGATGACTGGTATGGAGGACTCTCTACAGACCGTATGTGGTCTGTGGACAGTGAACCTGTTAAAATCAATTGATACGAAATTTAACTAGTTTGTTACACTTAATGTATCTGCTACCTAAATGTTTTCAATTTTTACATACTTATATACCTTCATAATTATTTTGATTTATACTAGAACTAAGGTTCATTAATTTAACTTAGATAACTAGTTTACAACGCTCGTGATTGTAAACTAGTCGAGTTTACAATCACGAGTATTATAACTAGTTGTCATAGACTCCACGCTGAGCTTGGAGTCTCGTGAGCCTGATCTCTCACCGCACAAGATAAAACTTGACACTGAAACCTTAAAAATCGCAGGCTACCAGGAGTTCGACAATTTTCTGAAAGAAAATGGAATTGCCCTTCAATTTCATTTTCTTTCTTCCTTGATTGCATGTTTAATATCTGAAGTATGTCACTCTTATATTGTGTAGGTACCTATTAGATAATGATAACAAACAAGGAGTTGTTCCATATTAGGCCGTAGGCATTTGTGATACGGAAAGCGTGCTATCAATTGAATATGGATTTTATCTAACGCGTTCACTCTTGAATTTTATTGGTAATAGATTTGGGTTTATTTTAAATAGGTATCAGCTGATTTTGAGCATCGACGAAATCATTGTTGGCTTTAATGTTTGGATATTTGGAACTCAATCACGCAAAAACGGCTGAACCGATTTGAATGAAAAGCAACTGGCCGATGAAGTTACACAAGGTGAGGCCTAATTATTTTCTTTACAGATCTATTTATTATGTCCGGTATTTCCGGTCAGCTGCTGAACATCATACACTTGAACACTGCAGTAGGAATAAAAATAGGTATAAAAATACAATATAGATAAGTATTATCGATTTATTCAAATATTGACTATTTAAGAATTGGAAGTTATTATAAAAAAAACTTGCACAACTTTTACAGTTTATAGGGACCTCCTTTTAAGTAAAAGATTATAATATTATTAATAAATAACACTTAAAAATATGTTCTAGTTCTAGGTACTATTCAGTGATTTATCCATACCGAGACGATTGACAGAGCAGAATGGAAGAACAAAATTTATACAACCCAATTGAGAACCTCCTCCTCTTTTTAAGTCGGTTGAAATCCCAATCCATCGCCAATCGCAAGTCATAATAGACAAGGGCAGGAAGATGAAGACTCTTTAATCATTCAATAACAATTAAAAAATTCTTATTATTATATTAACAGTCTATTTACACATTATCCCTTTTATTCACTCAACAACCATATTAACCATATAAAAATAACAAAAATCTTTTAAAATCTTTTTATTACAGTAAAGTTGCTCAAAAAGTGGCGTATTGCAGGGACGTATAGCGTTCGGGATGTGGGCTATTACATAATCGTGCTTTTTCTTCACCTTTTCCGAACTCGTGCGTTCTCTTTCCCAACTGTCAAAATAATGTCCATTAAAAAAAACCAACCACGAAGTTTTTACTAATAAAAAATCATAGAAGTTTTTATGATTCATGCAAATATTTCTAAAAAGAAGCTACTAATTTGTTTTAATATCAGATTTAAGTATTTGATTCAATGAGTTAAGTTAGGTTTCGTTTCACTTCATCTCATTTTTCATTTTCATTTCATATCAATAAAAAAATCTACTGAAGACTTGGCTGTATGGGCATAGTTCCCTTTGCCTACCCAGAATGGGTAAAGAAAACAAAAAAAAAACTTAAATTCTTCGGTTAGCGCCATTTTACGAAAATGTTCTTAAATAAATTGCTTCTTTTTTTCGCAACTGTATTAAAAATAGTTGTTCAGTACACGTGCGGAACCGTCATTGCAACTTGTTCCGACTGTCAACCCTCACCTTCGGCTGCGCCTCGGCTCGGGTAGACATTTGTCGGAACTCTTTGCAATGACAGACTTTCCGCACTAATAATGAAATATACTATTAAAATTGTATCGCACCAGCTTCGGAAACAGGGTCCGAGCTGGCAGGCTCTCGAGAAAGGAACCTCCTAACAATACGCGCCGTGTCCAGAAGTACTACTTTTTGCATCAAGCCCTCGATCCAGCTGACAAGCGAAAGCCTCCTCAAATTTAAGTTGAGGCTATTGACTGCCATAGGCCTATTAGCCACTGGCCGACACGACAATCGGCACAATGACTGTTGCACTCACGTACCAAACTCGCGAGCCAGATCTAGATGAAGTTCTTTTCTTTCTCTACAAGTACCTTCATAAGTTTCTCGACATGCGATCAACAATCATTGCTCGACGCTCCAATCGATCTATCACCATAATGTCAGGTTTATTTATTTATTTAAGGACAACCAACAAAGCATACACCATTTTGGGAACAATAGTCCTGTCAGTGACAATAGGTTGATCGCAATACAACGAGATAATACCATTATCGAGAACTAGGCCGGCTGCATATACGTAGTATAGCAATCTGATTCCACAAGGAGTTGTAAAATAAGTTGCTGGATAATCCTGGCAACAAGGTTGTGCATAGGCTGAGAACACTCTTTTTCCCGGATGGTGGCATGACTGACATATATGTCAACCGTGCCATCCTTCACAATGTATTTCCGGTAATTATTCGTCATCATTCATGTGCATTCAGCATAGTCCTTGTGGCCATTGGTCATAATAATTATTAAAAATAAGATAATAATTAATAGTATTTATTATTCCTTGTCTCCAGACGCCATTGCAGTTTCTTTTTGTGCCTCTATCAGGAATGTTTGGATTTCAGAGTAAATTTTCTGGAGCATGAACAGTCTTGGCTTTGTGTACTGAAACAAACAAAATAAACCATTAAAATATTAAGTATGAGGACTAGAAACCTAGATTTTCTTTAAATTTTGAAAAAGATTTTCAAAACCCACCAGGCAGATAATAATAATCATTTTCGGGTTTTTCCTACAATATAGAAGTTGCAATTAACTATAATAGGGTGATTCAGGGTTCTGATGTTAGCTCTTCCTTTGTGACATAGGTAGATGGCGCTTGAAGTACTATTGTAACATATTGCTGTAGTATTTTTGCAGTGCCACTACAATGCAACACAATGATTGCAGTTACAGAAACATTTCTCTTCCTATGTCATTTGCAATCAGCGTGGTAGCTACCTGGCAAACATCATTAATTTGTAGCACAAAAGAATCAATTTACCTTGAACAATGGAACTAGATTTATAGAATTTGGATTATCTTCCCTCTTCAACACTGTGAGGTAGTATAAAACACGATTCTGAAAACAATTAAGAGATTACATTAAAATATATTTTCAAAGAAAACTTTTTATACTTTTTGGGTAACCCATCAGTAACAGCCATGGAGCCTGGATGGCTACCCAGTTGATGGTAAAAGGCCCCCTCTGTATTACCTGGTGTAATGCGGGTGTACTATTGGGAACATATCTGCCTAATCCTTCAGGGATTACAAGCACAATAATAAATAATAATATATTAATACAGGTACAGACAATTTAAAAAAAACATGCCGTATGGTTATCATCACAGTTAGGCATTCAACCATGTCCATAAAATTACTGTAAAAATACTATCAGGATTATTCACAAGCCTGTTTTCTCACTGTCTCAATCCTGTATTGTATTCCAATGGGACGGCAATCCGACACGACCGGAGAGAGATCAGGTGCAGGACCAATGGTTGAAAGTGCTTCCGAGGCACGGGGGTATTATACCGCCAACTTCCAAACTTCGGGCTACTACTGGGAAATTTCTAATGAAAAACCCAATAGCAGCACTTGCTATGAGAGAAAAGGAATAGAGAGTGCACCTGTGCCTGCGCACACACTTGTGCACTATAATATCTCCTGCGCCGATGGCTAATCTGTGCTAAGATTGGCCGCCGTGACCGAAAAACGGTCAGGAGGACTATTATTTTATAATTATTGCTTATAATTTAAATTTTCATACCAAAGAAATGATGGATGGACTGTGTGAAGGATGATAATTATGGCTAGAAAGGAGGTGACTGCTGACATGACGAGAAGACATATTGCGCCAACCCCAATTAAATTGGGATAAGGGCAGGAGAATGATGAAGATGAAGATATTGCTTACCATTTTAATAACTTCATTGATAATAACATCATCAATATTGGACCAGTCCACAAAGGTGTCCTCTCTGCCCCACACATATTTTATTGTGCTTTGAATACACACTGTTGGTATTACCAGAAGGCTTTCTGAAAATTGAAACAATGAGACATTAAGTGTGGGCAATCAGTATTTTGCTGATTTTTTTATCTTTATGCCATAGCTTAGGGAGTTTTAAGCAATGTAACATAACATAAAGCCTATAATTCCTAGGGATTCCTAGGGATTATGCAGAATTATATCTATGCTACACCCAACTGGCCTAGCCATTATGAAATCAACAGCCAGGACCAATGGCTGAACACGCTTTCCAGGGCACTAAAGAAACTAAGTATATAATTGGTTGTCACCCTTCCACGTACCAACCCAAGCGGCCAAGCAAGCACAACTTACTTGAAGATCAACCTGAGTGGCTGTTATCATTAGCCATTGGGCACAAAACAAGCAATGTGAAAGAATAAAAATTCAAAGATAATAAACATACCTGACTGAACACTGTGCGTAAACCAAAAAAAGACGAGGAATGATAACGAAATAAATATAACTAATATTGCTGTAAGACTTATCCGAATATAGAAGAATGCTAACAAATTGAATAAGATAGCAAGGAAAACTGATGCTTTAGCTCCCAATCTTAAACTGTTGCTCCTTACATATTTTTTGTATGTAATTGTAAATCTTCTTGATTTCGGCGAGGTTTGCCTTTTATAAACATCTAGCGTCAATTTTATTCCATTCACATTTTCGTAATCTAAAGATGTGTAGGGATTTGGATTGGCCATAGTTCAGTTGAACTGGGCAGGTTTTTTTTCTATTATTAGTAAACAAAAACTCAATTACTCGCTGTGTTGACGTCCTTTTGTAAAGCAAACCAAACACATTTTTTAATTTTTTTAGTTGTTTATTTCACCTGTGAAAGCAAGTGTTTCAATTTCTTTATTGATTATTTTCACTGACTCTTTCTGTCTTTCTCTTCTTTTACGGTTTAGAAAGAGACATAGCGTTGTCATAGGCTCATTACCTGCAACTCAAGTAACACTGCCAGATAGTGTCAAAGTGACATTTTTGGTGACACTGACAGCCGGCCGTAAAAATGTATTGATGCGTTCATAGTTCTTTAATCTATCAGCTGTGTCCGGAGTCCTAAATGGACAAAGAAACGTCCGAAAAGATTTTATTTTAAAGTCTGGGAAAGGTCTTGTAACCAGCCAGATACCCAAAGTAAAACTAAATTCAATTGTGGCCCGCAGGCCCGCTACAACAAACGATTAAATTAATAAGATGGATTGGTGAGAAGACAGAAGAAGCCTGATTGCAAAATCTAACGATATTCATAAGTAGTAATTATTTATTGTACAATAGTCGCAGCCTGCCTGATAGTCCTGACTGTCCAAAAAGTCAATCCTTATTATTCTTGAACGGACAGTACCAAATGTACCAATACAAATCCAACGTCGATATCATATTAATGCCTTTCCAAAAGACCTTGAGAATCCATTAAAAAATCATAGCATCGTGCTCCATCACCTGCCAGAACTATAGGAAACAATAAAAACAACTATTCTGTCTGTAACCATAACAACAACTACTACAAATAAACGTCATTCAGTGTTGGAGCTGATTCTAATCAATTTGAAATATAATTTCAGCTAAGTAGTTCTTTATTACTAAAAGATAAGTGTTGTTAATATAAATGGCACACCTAGACGGTAACGCATGGGTGTTCGACTCCCTTGTAGGATTTCTACATGGCCCTGTTTGGAACGTACCTCTGCAAACGTTTATAGAAGAGAAATCTTTGCGTAAGTACCTATGCAGTACCCAGTGCACCAATAAACATGCATATCTGCTGATCTGCAACTCATAGTAATGTGCATGATCAATCTGTCCCAACTCAAGTTCGAGGTATAGGGACAGAAAACCCAGTAGATTCTAACAAGTGGCAGAACAGAGAACTAACTTCATAATTATATATTTGGTACCACTATGTTCAATAAAACACTGCGGTTTTTTAATGTTTTATTTACAGCCTTCGAACCGACCGATAATGGAGAAGTGCTCGATAGACCCGAGTACAAGCAAGTACATGACGACTACCGTAACCTAGTAAGTATGCGTACAAATGTGTATATAACTCATATTCCTCAATAAACCTAGGACACGATTGAAAATATTTGGTAGGTAGCAGTTTCTTACGTCTTTCATCTCACTTTTTAAGTGATAATATATTCGTTGGCTGCAAGGGCGATCAGCCCTCACAAATCACAATTCCTAATTTTCCCTAAGATCAGTTTGCCTGAAAGCAAGCCTATTAACATTTTTGTCTACCCTAAGAAGTACCTATCATCCAGAAGTTAATATTTATTTTATAAAACCCAGGTGGACGTAATGTTAGGCTCGTTTATGGACGACATCGGCATCTCGGCGGATCAGTTCGAAGCTGCATGCAAACTGTCGGCACATGATCTAGCCGGATTGCCTGCTCATTTCCACCGGCGCCTCTTTGAACAGATATGGGCTGCCAACGACTACGAAATGTTTGTGAAGATGATGACACACAAGAATGTCGAGCTGCAATTACAGGTAGTTATAGGTATATTTGTTTGAGCGGGCACAAGATACAAGAAGTAGGTACACGAAGTACTTAAGGGGGCGTCCATAAATTACGTGAGGGTTGAGTTCAATCTCATCTTATCTTACGTTGGAGAGGGTGGGGGTCTCGGCAAATATCACGAATTTTTTTTTCTGATTGAAACAAAAAAAAAAAAAAATTATGTATACTATTTTGCTCCATTTAATCCAGATTGTAATGCTTTATTACACTTAAACTCTCAGCAATATTAATCTAGTCATAAATAAAAGTACGAAGCAAATTTTTCTTTTCTTTTTACAATAACAATCCAACACGTTTACGAATGAAACCCACATTTTTAAAAATCTCACGTAAGATTGGGGGATGGGGGAGGGGGTTGAATAAAATCTCACGATATCTCACCAGGGGGGAGGGAGGGACAGAAAATTAAAAAAAAAACACTTAATTTATGGACGCCCCCTAATCATTCTACTGCTTCATTTCAGGCTTTAGAATTGATTGAAAGGCGATATGGAACAATGGCACACTTATTTTCTGCAGAACCAGAAGATTTGGATACTTCAAGGAGCGAAGAAAGTGAGGACTGGCCCGATAATGACGATGTCATGACCGAAATCAAAAAGTAGGTTGACACGCACAAAACCTCCTCCTTTTTTGAAGAAGTCGGTTAAAACACTCTGTTTCCTACCAACAATTACACCTACTAAGAGTTAATTTCTATAATTTCAGATTACAACTTGAAGAAAACTTCGAAGCCACAGATAATGATATCGTCAACGTTCCACCTGAAGAGGTGGTGGCCGAAAAGCAAACGTTGCTTTCAAAACTGCATAGCTTCGAAAAGAGAGATGAACCGCACGTCTTCGAGAAGAAAGAAGAGAAGTCGGTTAATGATATTACAGACCGTATAGTTCCGGCGGCAAAGAAAATTCAAGTTTTGGAACCAATAAAACCTCCTCCCAAGAAAGTTGAGGTCAGGCTTTTACTTATAGTAACCGTACATTCCTTATCAAATCCATACTTTACCATATTTAGCACTAATCTTTGTTGCAGGTGAGTGAGGAAGAGATGCTGGCTCGTCAGGAGTACTTGAAGCAGCAGCGGGACAAGTTGTTGGCGCTGAAGAAGCAAGTCCGCGAACGGCGTCTCGGCGCGGCCGACGGCGCAGAATCTGGAGGTACTGCGTTTATATCGATTTTGGAATAACTTCGACCTTGACATTTAATTCTGTTAGTTGTTTGAAAAGTTTTTGGATATTGTCATGTTGCCCTATGCTCTTTGTGTCGATTGAACTAGATGTCCATCGACCGCATTAAGTCCGCTTTTGTGCTGTTTTTTTTTTACTTGAACCAAGAATTTTTTTATTTTAAAATAATTATTTTAATATTTGAATGATTTTCCTTTTAGGTGGAGAAGGATCTCAGGGTAGCGTGGCCCGACCGCGGTCAGCCAGAGTAGCACAAGCGGCCTTGGCGGGTGTCACGCCAGCTCCGCCCCCTGATGCCATGCAGCTACGCAGAGCGCTTGCCACTAGGCTCAAGACTGAAGTTGTCGATATAGCTAATTGATACTCCACTGTCTACTCTACTACCATACTTTATTGATACGTAAAGCAATGTCATACTTTTAACTCACGAACTTAAATTAATTAAAGATTATTTATTGAATCTAAAACAAGGTTTTATTTTTCTTTTGTCTGTTTTGTATACTATGGAATGTATGAAAGAAACAACATGGATCGTAATTATTACCTTATATTTATATTGCTTACTTAACTAGTGACATCATAATAATAGCATTATCGTAAGCTTATTTATTTTACACAACTTGCCGATAGGTAAATCTATTTTAATCTGTGTATAAATTAATTTTATGATGGTCATCCACCTAGACAGATAAAAAATAGTCATTATTACAGTCTACTTTCACCTAGAACATCGTATTTTAATTAACGGGGAAGTTATTTCAAGGAATATAAGAATCGTATAAATCTAATTGACAGCTCGATGCTTTTAGCCTATTAGACACGTGGATGTTGGCAGATTTGAAAATAAAATTATTACATAAAACGTTATATATTTACAATATATTCTGACAAATTCATTCCACGTATGTAATAATTGAATTCGCCTCGCGTTCACTGTGCATTCTGAATTAAAAGCTGGAGTCTTGCACTGATATAGAAGTGTGACCATCATATTATTGTAACAATAGTGGCGGTAGCGGACTTCTTTGTAAGATGTAAAATCTTAGACAGAGATCAATAATTTCTTTTTCAGATACATATTAAAATTGATATGTATTTTAGAGACGTTACACAAGGTAGTTCAAATGATTATGTGAAAAGATAGGAAACCAGCGCCGATAAAATAATTTCGAGAATAATAATATATTAAGTAAGTATAGAAACTATACTGTTTTATTTGTGCTCAGTTCAATTACTTTTGTTAATGTTCGGCATATCGTAGGCACTGTACGTGCTGCACAGAGCAGAGAGCAGTGTCTCCACTAGTCACAAACTATCGTACTGCTAGCGGGCCGTTCAAGCCATAGACACTCGATGCTGTAGTGTACCACGACTTTATCATCACAGTGGCACGCACACCTTCAATTGCAACCATTAATCAAATAATCATGCCGCCAGGAGTTTATAATCGAGAGACAATACAGCTAGATATAAATTATATTATGAACAATGTCTATGACAACTGTTGCACACACTTTATATTTAAATTACACTCCACGAGCATTCAATTTAACTAAAAAAATATTAATGTATTATATCAAGCTATGCTTTTAAATTAATATTCAATATGTTTTGATAATATGGCTCCATCGCATCTTGTGTCACACTAGATCAGAAATATTTACATCTCTGAAATATATCTTAAGTTAAAACTTGCAACTACAAAAAACTAGGTCTTACGAAAGTATCTATAGTTAGAATATTTTTGATACATATGGAAGAGCATTCTGTAAATGCAAAATGATACACTAAATTAATGCAAAATGAAAGGACCAGATATAAAATTTGAGCACTGCTACATTATGTATGAGGTTTCAGTTTGTTACTAACAAGTTATTGGAAGCCACTTTATACGACTTGAACTGAGATCAGAACTGATAAACTGTTTATTGTGTAAAATAATGTTTGGACCACTCCGTCAAACTCGTTTCTGGCGACATGTGATTATGCAAAATATTTACTTTATTATAGATAGATGTTTATAATCACCAGATTAAGTGTATTTTACAAAATCTAATATTATTTACAAAATACGAATGATAAAACTAGAGGTTTATAGTAATAAAATAAAATGGATCTTAATCAGATAATTTTATCACATACACATTACTTCCGCAGTGTAAAAAAGCTACAAACAATCGTATATAAGCAAAGATAGGAAACATTTGTTGAAAGTAAAGAAAGATTTAATACTGATTTTATAATTCATTTTAAACGTAGGCAACACAATGACAAAGAGATAGCAAGTGGGATCCATTTCATGACATTACACCTAACAATCAAAATATTAATCTTACTAAAGTAAAGAGCACAACGCGTCAGATAAATAAAACATGTTTTTTTTTCGAAAACAGAATGCATTAATGAATAAATAATTAAAAAACACTTTTATATTATCCCTATCGTGCCTCCATTCACGGTGATGAAATGGACCCGTCACCAGCTCTCTCAGTACAATCAGGGATTTATAGGATATACTTAACATGACAATAATATAGGGAAATCGTATAAATCACTGATGGCTTATAATCACGTTAACACGTTGGCTGTGGAATGTACCGGTCGTACGAACGAGGCGTGATAGACCATGTCTATACCACAAATGCAGTTACATGGACCTTTCAAGCCAAAAATCCTGTAGCAAACGTGTTAATTTCAGATGCCTTCTAAATCGAAACAACATGATAAATCTGGATCCCAAAAAATAATACAAAAATTCTGAGATAAAGCTGTAAGTCATTTTATAGATCAAATCGTGCAAAATCTTTACAGAATAAAATTAATTAATGATTGTTTATTTTTAATTTTATTGAAATCAAGTGATAGCAAATCCTAGCTGCCAGTGTACAATAAAATCATAAGTGGTGGAAGAAAACTAAGGCCTTATGTAGACTGCAGGAAGAAATTCGCGTCTTTCTAAAAAGTACTTAGATCGTATACTGATGATGGGCATACCGCGGATGCCAAAACACCAGCACGACTATTCCTACCTTTAGCGAGTGTACATAGTGCCTTTCGGAAGACGAATAGTTAACAATAGTCAGGATCCAGATAGACATGTGAACATGTTGACTGTCCAGTTTAAACTTTGCTATGTAGCTAGCTGTTAAATCCATGACCTGTTTCAGTTGGTGTGGACGATAAAACAGCTTCGGAAAAGGAAACAAAGGTTCAAATTCCTTTGAAACTTATCTATTATTTATCAATGCAACTTTAGGTCAAACTAAAACAACCGCAAACGAACTTATCTTGTTCATCTAAGTTGGCAATCATATGGCTTTCAGGAATTTTATTAAACAGTGCGTTACCCCATCTCATATAATTTTCCTTTGCAGTAGCGTTCCTGATGAGTATTGCTGCTAGTTTTACTGAACTATCAAACCCTGATAACACACCATTTAGTTCCAAAACGTCGTAGTACCTTATGTCTTGGCTACTCCACTAAATCATAATTCTTTTACAAATGTAATTTAAGGTAAATATAATAAATAAATGGGCAGTCAACATGTTGCTAAACACTCCTTACAATAATAGTTTTAATTTAGTCTAATTTTGGCTAATTTTCATAGGCGATTGATAAAAAAAAAAATTGCTAGTCACACTTTGGAAAGTCAGTTCAAATAAAATATTTCACCCTGAAAATTAATAACATTTTAACTACTCACAGTATGCTATAAATGCCCATGTTTCACGCAGCAGCACACAGAACATTTTATAAATAGGAAGTGCTACTTTACAGTAGCTAAAATGTTAATAAAATTCATTAATGTGGGGCATGCAAATTTAACAAAAATAATAAGTTATACAAAACCATTCTCTACTCTCAACAAAGTCAGAGCTTTTAGGAGACATTTTGTTAAAATAAAAACAAATAAGATCACTATAGCAAATATACTACATGCTTAAAACAAGACTTGAGTAATGATTACTGCAACATAAAAATTGGAAAAGTACAAACTGTAATCTCCACGAAGCTCAACAGAAGGAATGCAAAATATTGAGAATAATTAATAACTCGTATATCTGACACCACAAATATTATTTCTACAGTTGACTTGTCTTTGATGCCCAATAGACAAACATTTTCGTAATGAAAACCAGTTTGTATGATCTAGTTCTGGCAACAGATAATTTGCTGCCGATCTGTTTGTGATACGATAGCGCATTAGTGAGTAACAATTCCACAGCACAGATTATGATTTTAAATGTCTCTAAAAAAAGATTGGTCGTGTGATCCTTCATAAACTAAGATTTTTATAAATACGTACATTTTTACATTTTCATATCGCGTTCAGGGTGTTTTTCTTTTTTCTATTATTATTTATTATTAGACGTTTAATTCCCACTCATATTTTCTTTGTACTTTTTGTGATTACAATCCTTGACAAAAGTAACCTAATCGTTAAAATTAGTTCACATTAAATACACCTTGTAACCAATATTTGTTCTACTTTCTGATGCCATCTGAAGTATATTATTACACTACAAAGTATGAAGAACTTCATACACTAACTAACTAAAGTCGAACACTCGAGTGTCAGCACTTCATATTTACAAATAATGGACATAACCCAGCTGCTGGAAGTACTTTACTGTCTAGCGGTTGACTAATGAAAGCAATTATAAACGACCGATTGTGTCGAATTTAAATGCGATCAGCTGAAAGTCGTGGCGAGGGCGAGGTGTTGGGACGCGTGGGATATGGAAGAGCTAGGATGGCAGTGATAGTGAGGACTTAGAATCTAGAAATCACAATATCGCATCCTGAACACGAGCATTCAGGCGCCGCCATGTACCGGCCTCACTCGGAGTAGCGCGGTAGCCTCGGGCCCCGAGCCCTCGCACCCGACACAGTAACCAATTATTAGAATCAAACTACTCTGTTACAGTAAACATACGCGAGCGCGCACACTTCTGTAACACAACAGGGTCGGACCGCGGACAGATAAAAATACCACAGCGTACAGTAAAGTTAATCTTACGACATGTTCCATGGTTCACTGGGACACGTGCACAGCGCAGCGAGGCGGGCGGCTCTCTGGTTATATTCCTTGAAACACGCGGCAGAGCGGCACTACGCCGGGCGCGACGCAGCGGCACTACGCCGGGCGTGACGCAGCGGCACTACGCCGGGCACGGCGGGCGCACTACGCCAGGCGCGGCCGCTTGGCGTCGCGCTCGTCGCCGCTGCCGCCTCCGCCTGCACCTCCGCCTTCCTCCTCCTCGTCTGAGTCGCCGTCGTAGTCCACCAGCCCCTGTCACATACACACTCATGTACTACAAGACTCGCACCAATATAATATCACACAAGCTTGGGATTCGCCAAAGCAAGATCGAAATGGCTTCGAAAATTTGCGATTACACTAATAGGAAGCTAACAAAATTTACAAATGACCTACAGCATATATTCTGGTAAAATAGCTAGAAAACCCAATACTCTAAACACCAAAGCCGACGGCAAGACTGAACCCTCACTAGTCCGCCGACATTTTGGTCTAACTATTAGCTTTACCTGAACCCAGCTTTTTGCGGCTCAAACATGGCTTGAGTGCCCAGGAAATGTTAAGCTCAATGTTAGTCTCAATAGGTAATAAGACATGAATTATATTAGCTTCTCAAACAGCAGAAACAAAGGAAGGGGTGTTAATACTGCAGCTGACAACCACAACTAGTAAAACACCATCGCACATCGCCAACCTCCCTGGGAAAATCCCACATTCACAAGGAGTAGTAAGCAAGTGGAGTGATAATATGCAAATGAATTAGGAATAGGCTAGTTGAAAAGTATAGTCAGATAAAGGTACATATCCACACTCATTTAGATACTACTCCGCGCGAGTATTTACAAATAGTTCATGTAAGTCAAACAACACCACACAAGAAACTTTAGTCGAACCAACACCATGCAAGTCCTTTGCCTCTGATTTGAGATTACTGACATCACATGATTCCCCAGCGAAGCGAGCAGAGAAGGCGCGTGAGGGAACTAAAAGTTTACCTTATTGAGTAATCTGGGCGAGGATACCTGAACGTCAGTGTGCGTCGGCTTGCTGGGAGACGTGGTGCTTAGGAGAACTCTGCTGGGGCCGTTTGTTGTTTCCGTATTGCACACTTTCTTTTCAACTATTTTTCCTGAAAAAAAAATACTGATATTGTAGCCAACTTTCTTTTCACACAATCTGGTTTAGAAATCGGGATTTGCAATAGTAGCTAGGCGGCGATATTGCTTACTAGAAAGTGTCTGCATTACGTTTGTAGTTGAATGGCATGGGTCAAGGCGTCGAGTGATAAGGTAGTAATGTAAACAGTACCGATAGCGTCGAGCGCGTGATGCGCGTGCGGGTGCGCGTGCGGGGCCTGCGCGTCCAGCGGCGCCTCGTCCTCCAGCTCGTCGTCGTCGTTGAACCACATCTCCTCCTCGTCGTCCGGCGCGCGCGCCTCGCGCCGGTATCTGGTGCGGAGTAGTGATGGGACCACGGCCTCTGCTACGCCTACACTGCCGCTCACTGTTGGAGAATGGTAGGGGTTAGGCGATGGTTACACTTTTGAAGCGTTTTTGAATGGCGACTAGAACTTCTAGACACAGATTGTAAATAATTTCCAATTCCTTTGTCAAAAAATTCCTTCGGCATTGCCAACACATTCTTTAGATATTGCAATTCTTTTAAACGTTTTATTTTATGCTGTACTGCTATCACAAATATTCACAATAACCCCGCCCTGTAGAGTGGGGTCATCTGTGACAGATCGCGAATAAAGCAAGGAATTGCCTACTAGTCAATCGAACAGTAGCATCATACGCCGTCAAATGCTAATAAATCTCCGCCGCTTTGCGTTCAAGCAATTTTGTCATACCTATTATTGGAATCAAATATAACAGCTCACAACTTAGGACCCAGTAATATTAATGACAATAATATCCGTGGTGCTAGGCAACTGGGCTTATCTCAGTTGTATACGTCCCTGTGTGCCTATTGGCCTTGTTCTGTTCTGTCTCCTGCTGATATGGAGGGAAGTGGAAACTATGTTTTTTCCTACTCCTCCGCTATTCTTTTCTGATTAATTTCGTTGCGGGATCCAAGACAGTTAAATCATTTCTCTGGGACTTCGTCGAGCTTCATTGTCTCGGCGCTTTTCTTGTGGTCGCCACTGTTGATTCTGGCTAACAGGAGTTACAGTGGTTTGGGAATAGTGTGGCGGGCTTGTCCCAACAAAAAAAAAAAACTCCGCCCAGAGCATCAAATAAGATCGCTTTTTTTATTTTTTAAGTCATTATTAATGAGAAGATCATTAATGATGACTTCGTTCATTTATGTCAGAATACCGAATGTAATTTTATCTTAAAACTAATAAATATAGAAAAGGTTGTAATTACATGTAGTCTCACCTCGATCCCTCTCCTTCAGTTTGTCCTGGTGTTGATCATACCGCGATTTTAAAGCCTTGAACGTCTGCACATATTCAACATCCTCTAAGATCTTGCCATAGTTTTCAACAACATGCGAACAGAGTGACTTGATGTCTTCCAGTTTTATGAACTCAAATAATTCTAGTATCGCAGAGTCTAATAAGTTGTACCTGGAAAGGAATTGTAGATGAGCATTAGGTCTCATATTCATTGTAAACAGTTGTAAGATATTGTATTGTTGCAGCAACTGAAAACAAGTTTCTGGCTACTTTTCTTCACATTAAATGTGATTTAAGCAGGTATTTATAAGTGAACGTAACATAAAATGGTTTAAAAAAAACTGTCAATAATTAATCAATCTAAATACATCGTGGGAGAACTTGATAGGACTTATAATTTTGTTTAAAAGTATCTTTGATATATGCAATCGTAATCTAGAAAAGAAAATGTCACATAATTTGGTTATAATTTAATAATTTATTCATCAGACTACAAAACAGGTCCACTGTTATAACAAACCATCTATTACATACCTGCCGTTATTTCTAAGGAAAGCATCTATGACCGGCGAAAAGAGGTTCCCTTTTATAATGTATCTGTTATAGTATTCGTCCTTGAGTGCGATGATCTTTCTCATGAATCTAAGCGCGCCCAGCACCAGGAACGTGTGTGTCGACCGCATCAGCACCAGTATGCGACGAAGGAGGTCCTGAAGATAGACAAAGTAGTGTTACTTCTTGATAAAAAGGTTTGCATCTGGGAGCTTGTGAATTCCAACCGAAAGACGTTCACCCACGGGGGCAAAAGAGGTTTTTGTTAAGGATAGGATATCATCAAATGACTTCTCCTTCTCACCTTCTCTGGGTGGAGCAGAAGCGAGTTTCAGACTCTTACTAAAAAAAAAAAAACCCATCCATGTTCCTTCTTGTACCCTTTGCGTTCACGGGTCGCGGTAATTCTTTCGAAAAAATTCCACAACCAAGGCAGGTATTGGCCCCAGTGGGCCCCATCTATTGTGCTGACAACTGTTTAAAGTGCGAGTGGAACACAACGCACTCCCGACCCGGGCCATGTTCTGATCGGACGGCGAACCACCCAACGCTCAACGTTCGCAGGCCCGCCCCCCTAGTAGTCCCTAGCGTTGGCATTACAACCCGACTAATTTATAGTTGAGGGTCAATGAACTGTCAACTTACTCGAATGACGCGAGATTAATGATTTCTCAGAAGACTATACTCGTATAACTAGCTGGCAATCAGCCTGAAAACGTCAGCATCAACGAATCTCGTTACATAATTATACTATGAGAAATAATACAACACTGGCGGCGCTACATACCGCCAAATAGAAAATCGTAAACGTAGCGGTAACAAGTCAGGAAAACTTTCCACATTTCGTATGGCAATATTTAAGAAAGGAGGCAATAAACAAGAGGTGACCTTGTGACATAAATCAAGGTGTGTATAAAAATGGTTGATTTTACGGGCGGTTTTATTCACTGGAACCACCATTGTTAATTCAGAGATATAATAGTGAAGTTGGGAATCCCCTAACTACAAAAAAATAAAAGATACAACCATGTATATGATTATACAATATTTGATTGATAAACAAGCAAACAAAATGAGCAAGTAAATTAATCAGTCATATCATATCCTGATGCTCTCATATGATAGGAAAGGATTTGAACTTGCATTTTATGCAATCCTTATGAATAAAATGAATGATAGATAAATAAAAAGATATTCTTATTTACGTCTTATAGAAACATGCATAATCCCTAATACACTAATAGTTTTGGTTCACTGATGTTATTTAGAATATTCACCACATTGATTACTGTATTATATATCGACAATTGCATTATTTAGCACGCATAGGAATAATGCTACCAGTGCCAACAATTCAGCAAGCAGGTTAATCAGAAACTGGATCATTTTTAAGCACCATGCTGACAAAGCCATGGGCCAAAGTTGAATAGCTAGAAATCACAGCTATCTCTTAGCAGAATGTTCTTACCTTATTCAATATGCAGGTCTTTATATGGTATGTATGATGTTCAACACAGAAAGCCAGTAGTTCCAGTACAAGTCCCAGTAGCTGCACCGTGTGGTAGTCTTCTTTTAGGGGCTTCTCTCCAGTTGTGTTCTCTAAAAGGGGGGCTGCAAACGTGGTATACATTAATGTCAACATAGGTCGAACTACTTTCATTGTTGACGCTTTCAAGGCGACGAAATCTTGCCTTCATTATAGACTAAAATAGAAGCAATTTAAGGTTGAGTTTACTTCTCATATTAGTGCACGAGTGATCCGCGCGGATGATCCGTGAGGATATTAAGCGCGGGGTCACACGCAAAAGCAACTTGTTTTATAAGTAAACACATTGTATTCAAGAGTGTGGTTTTACTATTTTATACATGCTTTATAAAATATGCGAAAATTGATAAAAACAGCCAAGCTTTGATTCAACATGTACAACTTTGTACAGATTTTACTTGTGCATAAAGTTTTAATAAATAAACTGTATAAAATCAAACAACTTCTACTCTTGACAGTAGGTAATCACTTGACAAGGAGACCACATTGAAAGTTCTTGTTACAACAAATTAACAAACCAACTTGCATTCATAACTGGTTTCCATTGCCATGTTTTTAAAGCTAGAATTAAAATCTAGTGTATATTTTAATTCATAATATTAGAATTGCTAATTGTATATCACTGATCTAGTTGTTATTTGTGTATTTTCCTAACTACATTGCAAGTGTACATAGTGAGATAAATCCCCATTGTATACTTTTCTAGGAAGGTGTTTAGATAGTCATTTGTACATAATGAGTCACAGAAAGGGTACATTACCTATTAATGTTTGTATACTGTGTTTGTAGAAGAAATTTAAGAAATCCGCCTTCTCGCTCTTGTTGACTGATGCGAGCATGCTCTCAGGGTCCAGGAGTATGCGGAGGACTCCCATGAGCTGCACTGCACCACCTAGTTCCGGGTCCCTGTCTCTGAGCATTTGCTCTATCACAATGTTTAGTAGCATTTGTTCCTAGAATTAAACAAAGTTGATTATTGCAACAAATTAAAGTGTATCTAACCACTGCAAAGTAAAAATGAGAATTACATACCTCTTCAGTATTGTTAGCTTGCTGTAATGTATGGTCCCTCACTACGGAAGGAGAAAACTCTACAATGTAAGTTAAAATGTCTATAGATGCAGTCTTGGTCTTCTGATCATCTATACTTAGTGTGATTTCTAACGCTGGCAGGATACCTAGAGACACTAAAGTTTTATAAAAAGCATCCTTGTCTTGAGGCTGCAAGTTTTGTGAAAAATTACAAAATTCTTTTAAAAACAGAACCAAATCCCTTCTTTTAGGGTCTGGTGTCTTATCATCCATAAGAAGCTTAAACAAATCTGTCAAGAATTTCTCATCTTCCTCTATAAGTTTCACTATTTCTACTTTGTTGAAAAATATAAAACTGGACAATGTGCTTAGCAAATTGTCCTCAAAAACTGTAGGAGTAGGTAAAACAATATCTTGAATATATTGTACTCTGTATGTTTGATGTATTTTAGCTAGCAAATCTTTGTTCTTTATAGGAATGGCTTCACGGAACTTAGCTAGCTCTCGCAAGTATTCTCTATGCTTTTTGGGTGTAGGCAAACTTGGATCATACTCTAGGCAGCCCACAACATCAAATATAGTATCATCAGCAAACATTGTGTCAAACAGTGTGTTTTTGTTGAGAAGAAATATACTTTTGAATATCTCATATAGATGATGCAATCCTTCAATATTTTCAATGTCTTCGCACATGTGGAACAGGTTTAGTAGTTTCTTGATGTAATGCTGGGTCTCTAGTGCTGCTGCTAGCTTGTCCTTGCGTGCTGGTGATACAAGACAACTATTGACAAGTTCACTAATGTCTTCCAGACGTCCCATTTCACAAGCCGGCAGCTCCACAGGCTGTACACTGTCTGACATCTCATCAAATCGCTCATCTTCTGACTCTTCAACTATATCTTGTGTTATTTCAACTGATGGATCTTTTCCTTGTACCTGCAAGTAAATAAATATGTTACACTACACTTATATCACATCACAACATAATCAGCCACACATCAATGTCAATACACAGATCTAAGATAGTAAGTAACTGTTACATTGTCAGATCAATCCTTCAATATCTGTGAAGTGATTTACAATGTGATTCAAAGTCAACTCTTAATAAAAATGTTGGTTAAGTTTGTTTATTTAGATCTAGCGCTTCTGTTTCCTATAAGAATTTTAAGTCTTTGAGAGGAGTTGCATACAATTAATATTACTCTATTAAATAAATAAACAACCATGTATTTACCTGACAAATCTTCTCCCATATCTCATCGCAGCCAGCTTTTTCTTGAAAACTTAATGCTAAATCAAAATTGTCACCTTCCGACCAGACTATCAACGTGTCTTGTTGCTTCTGATACGCGGTGTCGGGTTGTATCTTACTCTCTAGGAGAAGGGACCCGTCGGACTCTGCGCGCACCAGTAACGAGGTGCCTTTCAGCCTCTCTACGTAACATGACGACACATGTCCCGTTCCTCTGTCATCCCACTGTCGGTCTGCGTTCAGAGCGTAAAGCTTAACTCTTCGTCTCGTGTCTGTCATGATAGTCAGCGCTCTAAACACTATGTACTCAAGTAATGAATCAATTATTATGGCGCTAATCTAATGCACCTCAACACTAAATTACTTAACTCCCATTTGTATAAAAACATGTGCACTTCTGTAACAAAAATAACACAAATTGTAAAGAAATCAGTACGTAATTTTCGCGATTGTAATTACCGTAATTACATTCCATCTTGTTCTTGAATTTATGTGAAACACCTAACTACGACGGGCAATTTTACAAATCGTGTTTTCACAAACTGATTCGATACAATGATACGGCATCCACATGAAAACGCTTTTTAAAATTTTATAAAACAATGGAATAATCATTAAAATATCGGAAATCACAAACAAAACAATACAAACTGTAAGCTTTCTCTTACACTGTAAAAACACAAGTATTCAATCAATTAATACTAAAACTCTTCATTAAGTATCGAAAACTCTTTATCAATAATGTATTTACCGGAATTATCATTACAGAATCGTCAATTTGACGTACCTTCAAAATAGTACAACATCAAATATCGCCATATTGGATTCACAACAACGCTTCAAAATCGGGGTTCTCAAATCGAAATGCAAAAAGCGCGTTTTTCAAAAATCTCCTGATTAACTTACATAATACTCTTGTTATATAGTTATATAACTTATAATACGCATAAAAATACATTATTTTAAGTCTACTTGTATAATTATCCCAATATCATGGACGCAAAATGCTTATTTTTAGAAATAAAACTATTTTTAACAATTTAGATATTACTTTATCGAAGACCCGAATTATGTGGCCAAGGCAATGATCCAAACAGCCAGAAATTGAGCTTTGACTTGATACAAAATCAATGACGTTAATTACCTACCACGTTATTACTTAGAATCATCTTAGAATGTACATGTAATTGTAATACATTTGTTTAACAAGTAGAAAGCACCGTTTTTGTAAAGTTTTCCAAAACCAGTAAGTTTTGTTTGTGTTGGAAAAACGGAAAAAATGTGACTGAAATTGAAATAAATAAAAACTGTTTTTGCCACGACCGGTCAACCTTGATAAATAGTAATTTACGAAACACTATTTATATGTCTTTTTACGTGTAAAGTTATCTAAGGAACATAGTAACTATCATGTTTGCATCATATTTTGTATGCCGCAAAGGCAGTACTCGCTGATTAATACTTTGATACTTTGTATGTACAGACGCCAGCATGTCAAGCTACCCGAAACTGTCAAATTTTCCCAACGAACCTTGAACCTAAATGCTCTAGAAATAAAGTCGAAAATCTATCAAAGAAATCTGACAGATTGTAGTAGCTTGATGTGCTGGCGTCTGTACATACTTTGTACTATGTGTTAATGTGTGGTGTAGCAAGTGGCGTTCTGTGGTTTCTGCCTACCCCCATGGGAAAAGGGCGTGAGTTTATGTATGTATAGTATAGTAATATTCACCATTTTTGGTGACCAATCTCAGTGGAGATAATAAGCCATAATGGCTAGGAAGATATTATAGGGCATCAACGTTACCAGACTCATTTGCCTCATTCTCATGTACGATGGGTCGACAATCCGATAAAGAGATCGCAGACTATGTGTCCTATCATGGGTAAAATGTTTTCAATTTATCTAGTATAATCTTTATAATTAACTAGCTGACCCGCGCAACTTCGTCTGCGTCACATAAATATAGCTATAACCTTTCTCGATATATCGACTATCCGACATTAATTAAGCTAAATCGTAACAAACAAAAAATCTTATCTTTCCTCTTTATTACAATAGTTTAGATGGTTTAGATTAGCTTAGATTATATTAAAGTGTGAATTACTATAAAATCTATCTCTTACTGTTAAATATACTATAACACTCTGTACTTGTAAACAGTATGATGCAGTAAATATTTTGAATTTGAATTTCCCGGAGGCCAGCCAGAATCCCCCGTACCTACATTACGACGCAACCCGCGTAATTATTTTTCCGCGCGGGTATTTTTACATTGCGATATCTTCTAAGATATTTGTTTAAACTGTATAGAGTAAATAGCACAAATATTCTATATTAAATTTCCGTTCTAACGAACACATTTATTTAGATATAGATTAATACCATATAGGTTAAATAAGCTTCGCAAAAAATAATTCTTTTTAACCTAACATTTTAATAGTATAAAATGGTTACAGTGAGTCAATCAAAAAAGATAGACAGATGCTGTCGCGGACTTTTTTTTAGAACTTTTAAAGACGAATAATTACTTCATACATGATATTCTCGTAACTTAAACCGTTTTCGCAGCGCACGCAACGGAAGCTCTCAGAAAGGAATTTTCTTTTCCCGTTTTTGCAACATTTCTCATTTATGCTCCGCTCCCATTGGTAGTAGCGTGATGTTATATAGCCTATAACCTTCCTCGATAAATGAACTATCCAACACAAAAAGAATTTTCCAAATCCAACCAGTAGTACCAGAGTTTATCGCGTTCAAACAAACAAACAAACAAACAAACAAACAAACAAACAAACAAACTCTTCAGCTTTATAATATTAGTATAGATTACTAACGTACAATAATATCATCATTATTTCTTGTCCTTCTCGTAATTTATTTGGATCGGCACAGCATGTCTTTTTCTTCCATACTTCTTCATGTTCTCCGATCCATGAGTGAGACCCCTTTTTATACCACAGTTTTAGACACATTGTTTTCAACACTTTCTGTTCTGTGGTTTTCAAGACATGAAGTAAAACATGGGATAGAATCTGCTTTTCAATATTTTTGTAAAATCTGGCTTGAAATCTTGAATGATACCGGTGCTGCGGTGCATCTCTACGCCATAATTTTTTATCTGTGGCCTTTTGGCTGCCATTTGCTTTGTTCTGTCAGTCATTCTTGATGTTATTGAATAAAGATTTGAGTTTTATTTATTTTAAAGCCACAAACTGTTATTTTACCATTAAATAAGTTTCAAAAGTGAATGTTTTTTTATTGATTCAGTTTATTATAATTTCATGAAAAAGATGAGCCGGCTATTTACCGATCTATCGTGTGAGATTTGTTTTTCATAATCTTCGTTTATCAATATTTATTACTTAATTAGTCTTGGTTAAAAATACACAAATACTTTCACATTATAATCTAGGCTAAGAATAATCAACGGAATTAAGGAAAATAGCTGAGAAAATTTGGTTAATTACGAACTTGACATATGTCATTTTGATGTCAATTCAAAGAATCTTTACAATAATAGTGATAGTATTTTGTGTTTTTGATATAAATAACATTAAATAAACTGCGTTTGAGGATTCAATTGACATAATACAACACCTTTTCTATTGCAGTATGAAGCAGAGGGACCAAACTTACTTTTGCACATTTAATAGCAATAAAATTGTTGATATCAATTAGTTGTAAAATGAACACAGTATGTCTTATTTGAGTGCATCGGAAAATGTCGGGTAAGTTCTAATCAATGTTAGAAAGCTGCTTATAATCATGTTGTAGCAGTAAAGTGACTCATAGCAGTTTAATTCTCCTCCTCAAATAGTGGATAACACATTCCGTTGACATCTCTTTTAGAGTGGTATGTTCTAAATGTTACACTGTTGCACTTTCAACTATTGAATGTTTTGCGTTGTATATTGTGTAAGCCACTTATCCTTCTTGCATTATCTTCATTTGAATTACTGTTGTATGAAATATTTTATATGGTAATGGATTGTTTGGGTTGTTCTATGAGAAACTTGCCTTCGGCACAAAGCATCCATACTGCAGGTAAGAACATTCTTAGCATTGAAGAAAATAGTCCTGATTGTATATTACTGCAAGAATTAAAGCTAGAATGAAGATCTAACCTCCAAAAAATCATTTATTTTTCTGATGTTATTGTTAATGCACCAAATTAATTAAATAACCTTAATAAAAACACCTTTGAAAAATAAATTAATTCTATTCTAGTTATGCAGACCAATGTTGAACGTTCTATTTTTCTAAAGCATAAAGATATATTATGTGTACAATGAAAGCCACATGCTATATGTAGTTGTAGTTTTTTTTAATTATAAATGTTATGCAGTAATAGAACAGTGAGTCGTGGGTTCGAACTTAGGCAGGCACATTACTTTGCGTAATTTATTTCATCACCGCTGCTCTCAAAACGGTGAAGGAAAACATTGTAAGGAAACCGGCATGTATTAGAACCAAAAAATTCGAAGACATGTGACATCTACCAATCCGCACTGGGCCCGCGTGGTAGATTATAGCCCATTCCCTCTCAAACAGACAGCAGTGGGAACATTAATAGGCTGTTGATGATGATGAATATAATTTCTAATTTACTGATCTTTATTAAATTAATTTTATAAATGCAAGAGTAACTCTGTCTCCCTGTCGGTTACCTATTAATGTCGTAACAGATGAACAGAAATTGATGGAAGTTGCGATAAAATTAGACCATTAATTACCCTTTGTCTTTTTTTCTTAACAATTTGTGTTTATTTGATAAAATAATTTTTTTTATTATTTTCATGCTTTCAGCTTCAGTGGTATTCCACAAAATATATCAGAGGCCAGCTGTGCCACACAGTATAAAATGGCAGTTGATGGTGTGTCGTCAGGGAGCTGTGGTGACGTGAATATGTTCCTACATGACAACTCAGGGGATGAGCAAGCGTACATACATCTCAATGATAATTTCTACTCCAAATTTAAAATTGATCCCAACGAATTATACACCTTTCATGACTCAGATGTCATTGCTGGAGAAATAACTGTTAGCCACACAGAAGATAATTTCATGTTCTCTGATAGTGTTGATATTAAGAGTAAGCTGTTAGCTGAGAGTCCGAGTAAAGAGCTTGATCTCATAGGAGCATACACAAATGGCGATATTAAAGAGGATATCAAGAAGGATGTGTTATCTAATGGGCATTATCCACCGGTGGCGAAACCGATTGCAAACTTTAAAGACAGCAAGACTACTCATACCAAAGTTTTGAAAGTTAAAAATCAAACTCAGGTAAAGGAAACTGTGAGGTCTGAATCGTTTAGTGAAGGTCGAAGACTGAGTGTTCATAGCCCTAAGGCGCAAAGCACTGCCACCGCCCCCTCCCTTAGTGCTAAAAACAGTATTAATAGTGGTAGTACTACAAGCAATGGGAAGTCAGCTTCCAAGCAAACAGGTGGTGTGGAGACATTTTTAGATGTATTTAAAAGAGAGCAAGGATTGGTTGAAAATGCAGCAGTACTTGTAAAAACTGAGCCGCAAGCACCTCCACCAAAGGTTCCAGTGTCTCCTCCGAAAAAAACTGCGTCTGGTAAGCCATGGACTTCTGTAAATATGTAGTTTAAATGGTTACTGCAAAATTGCAAATGAATAATAAATTCTTCCTTCCTCTTATTATGTTACACAAATAGTAACCAAAACATAATATTTTATTGTACGTTTTTGAAGGCCGCCTTGTTTCTCTGGCGGTCACAAGCATGACTGCTGTGCATGAGGTCCAATTTTCAAAACCAATTTCAAATTTCATGCTATTGTATTGAAATAAATGGTAAAAATCTTCCTTTTTCTGTGAGTAATAAATATACTGTGTTGGACGAAGTGTTATTTAGGCAGTATTTTGACTAAAAACTGCATTCTGCTAAAAGAATCTATCGTCACGTCACATAGGCTTCTATGAAATCCGTTGAGGCCTAACACACGTAATCCTCTCGAGTGGTGTAGTGTAAGATTCGCCTTAAGGTTGATGCTCCTGGGTAGCCCGCGAACCTCCATGAAAGCCTTTTTCATCAAATAGTCAAGGAAGTAATATGAACTGTGAGGGTTGTTTTGGTGATTTTAATCAATATATTACACATATAGTTACATCGGGCAAATTGCAAAAATAGTAAGAAAGTTCGAATTTCGCGGGCTACCCTGAAGCAATCGCATTAAGATCCCATAATGTGTCAGAGGTTTCACAACTGATAACTATCAACAGGCAAGACTTCTCAAGCGAAGCCCCGCCGCGGTCGTGGGCCGGCGGTCCACGAGGCCTTGCAACGGATACCGGCGGCGCGTCGAGCAGTGCCGCTGGCCAATGACACGTGGCATGCGCCGGATGAAGCCTTGTTCCAGTGTGGACCCCTGGGTGACAGACCGCTGGCATTCAGACAGATTGAGAGCAGCAGCAGCGATGATGATAATATGCCAGATTTTGGTAAGAGTTTATTTTGGGATTTAGGTCTTACTGTAGTAGTAGCACATTTAGATAATGAAAGAGATTGTTACACTGGTTTGTGAAACAGAGATGGCGAAAACTTTCTATACTTATTGTCTCTTTTACTCATAATAATATTCTGGTATGTGTGTCAGCATGTCAGTCTCAATTTCTAAGACAAAAATGGAATGTTTTCAAAACACTCGGAAACTCAATTTGCTTTACATTTTTTAGGATAA
The DNA here is from genome assembly GCA_949316265.1 of Diarsia mendica. NCBI lineage: Eukaryota > Metazoa > Arthropoda > Insecta > Lepidoptera > Noctuidae > Diarsia > Diarsia mendica. Next base: position 10,621,007 of record OX438906.1, read on the forward strand.
TAATAAAAACTTTTTAGGGTGTTAGCTTGGGAGTCAGGTATTCTGAAATTGTAGAAAATCTCACATTCAATATGCTTCAGACAAAAGCGTTTAAGTGTTATTGAAGTAAATATTTATTATAAAACATAATATTATACATGCAAAGTGTAAAGTTCAAAATACGATATTCTTGGTGGAGTAGGTATTGGTAGGTACTTTTTATCTTTATTTGAAATCAAGTTATTTTGCATACCATGTCCTTTATTGTGCAGATCTGCATCACAATATTATCAGTAGACTATTGTGCGTAAAATTACTAACCATCCCATATTAGTGACTCAAATTCAATAGGTTGAATTTTGTGACTAATGTTCACAGTAGATTACGAGTTTCTAACTGACTAAGAACGTGATTAAGTACTGTAGAATTCTTAAAATGTCTGTGTACATAGATAGCTAAAACATTTTACAGCGTGTTTTTTTTTAATCTAGAGCTATTTTCTTTAAATAAAACCAATCCAAAAAGTCCTCGAATATGTGGTTCAAAAAAGCATAGTTTCAAAGATATCATACTTTTGAAGTTATCTAAGTTTCATTGATAAATACCTATGAGTAATTAATTTTCATTCAAACCATTCATATTTAATGCTAAGAAAATGCGACGTTGTCACTACGTATGTATTACATTAATAATCGTGACTTTGTCGAATTCTTTTTTATGAAAAATGAAACAAAAAAGTTAATTGAAAAGTAATTCATATTCTAGTTGATTTTCTAATATGATCTCATTCATACCCTAGAGTAGGGTTGCCAACCGTACTCTAAAATAGAGTATTGTACTCTATATCATGTAGGCGTACTCTATAATCTACAAGACTAATAGAGTATGCTAAAATACTCTTTTTTACCTACACAATGTTTATTTACTATACTAGTGCTAGTCATGTAATATAATGCAAACCCATTATCATAACCAAAACAATAGACCATTTACTGCAATTCCCCAAGCCACATTCGGACGTAGCTGAATGTGGCTTAAAAAAAGAAAAAAAAGAAACTTATATTGAATGTAATCATTTAGAACAAATTATAAAAGGAAAACTTAATTTACGAAGACTAAACATACACATGGACAGTTTATATTCAGAAGTTATAATTTCAAAAGAACTCCAAGGTGTTAAATAACATTTATAGATTTTACGTAAAAAGTCCACTGCAGAAAATGGCAATATAAATAAAAAAAATATATTAAAAATGAGTTCTCGATCTAAGTATATTTTAGAGTTAGAATGTTTGGACTTAGTCACACAATTATTTTAAAAACAATGAAAAATTGTTATGTGCTGTAAAAAGTACAAAAAATAAGTTTTTAAAGATATTAAATAAATACTCTTTTTTGGAAGTCCGTACTCTTTATTTTCTCCTTAGAAATCAAAAATACTCTATCTATTCTAATAAAAGTTGGCAACCCTACCCTAGAGGCCCTAGAGTTATGGAATATAAAAAAAAATTATAATTGTGTAGGTTAAAGAAAATAGTAAATGTTATAGGGAAAATAAAAGAAATTGCCTGCCTAAATAAATAACTATAATGTTTTAATGATAATTGCACAATTTTTTTTTATTTCAAATTTTGCGCCCCTCCATTACATGTTAGTGCACTTACACTCACAATCTGAGACTAGATGATGATAACAAATTGATATACAGGCTCTTTTCAATTCTCGAGCTATATCCTACGTAGCCAGTCGCAGAACGCTACTGGACACAAGTAAGGGCTTGGCATGAACTATGCAATGTTACTGTAATATTAAGTTCAACTTCATCACTACATAGTATAATTTTTTAGAACAAAGTCGCTTTTTGCTGTCTGTGCCTATGTATGCTTAGATCTTCAAAACTACGCAACAGATTTTGATGCGGGTTTTTTAAATAGATAGAGTGATTCAAGAGGAAGGTTTTAGTATTTTTTTTGTACCCGTGCGCAGCCGGGGCAGCTACTAGTAATGAATAAATCCAAAATTGATTCATTCACTGTTTGCTAACACAACCTACAAAGTCGCTTTTTGCTGTCTGTGCCTATGTATGCTTAGATCTTCAAAACTACGCAACAGATTTTGATGCGGGTTTTTTAAATAGATAGAGTGATTCAAGAGGAAGGTTTTAGTATTTTTTTTGTACCCGTGCGCAGCCGGGGCAGCTACTAGTAATGAATAAATCCAAAATTGATTCATTCACTGTTTGCTAACACAACCTACACCGCTGGGTCTAAAAGCTGTTGAAATTTGTGTAATAATGTTCGTAATTTTGATTGTTGTTTCGTAATTTTTGACGATGGAAATCCAAGTGATTTGTATATCCATCCAGCTATAGGCATCAAATTCTCATAAAAAAACATAATCCAGCAGATGCAGGCGGCGAATCAGCATGCGTAGAAGAAAGCGCAGCGGAATCCCGCGGCGCACGACTTGCTCTCCGCCGCGCAGCTTTGCGGCGCCACGTCGCACGCGCGCACGACGCGCTCGCCTTCGCCGCGCACCACGGCAACCATCGCGCGCTGGCCTCGCTACTCAAGGTAGCGTCTCCTTACAACTACGCAATGGATTACATCCTTTTTTAAAATGTCGCTGGTACGTGTCTGGTGGGAGATGAGTAAGTGAGGGTGTGTCCAGTGTGTAGTAGGTTTGTTTTTAAAGATAAGTGTAGTGACTAGATAAGTAGTAATTAGATTAGTTTTTTTTTTGTATGGCGTCTTGCAGGTCAGTTTGAAATATGTCGTATTAAGGCGCTGACAAGAGCCAAATAGGCTTGTATTGAACAATTTTTTAGCCAAATCTATACAGTTTGACACGACGGAAAAAATATATGTTAATCTTGAACATATTTCTGATAATTTCGTTGTTTTCAAAACACGTTTTTGAAAAGTTTTCTCGATACAAAAAAATGGTAAACTAACCTCTTAAAATGATCTTCCAACAAAAATATCTGTATTACTGATCAACGTACGTTGGTAAAATTTATAACAATAACGTATCATATTTAAATACAAAATTTGGTTGTTTTTAATTTTTGATTATTTAATAAATTATTATTTTATAATTAATCATTGTATGGTTTGTAAGAAGTTCGAGCGTTGCGTCATCGCGCTCTCTTTCTTACGTATGCAATCCGACAGTGAGCGCTTAGGCGCGGTGCTAGACGGACGTATGTCACTTTGCGCCCCACTGACAGCTATCCGTTCATCTATAAATTATTATTGACCGCGTCACAATGTTAGTCCAGGATCCACGGTACATTTTTTCACTTGATTACTATCAAGCTAATTTTCCGTGAGCATTTTGATGAGACGCCAACATTACCCTATACGAAAACTCTCGATTGTGGTAGGTAATAGGGGCAGCAGGGATAAAATATATATTGATTATATATTATTATAATTATTTATTTGATGATTTCAAAAATCTATTACTAACTATTTTATTTTTATCTAATGATCATTATCTAAATCCAACATGTATTGATAACGAGCTCATCAAAAATTACTACAAACCAGCTGTTTTTTAGGGGTCCGTAGCCGAATGGCAAAAAACGGAACAATTATAGATTCGTCATGTCTGTTTGTCCGTCTGTCCACCCGTATGTCACAGCCACTTCATTCGGAAACTATTGAGACTACACAGTTGAAACTCTACAAGTATTCTGTGAACCGCTTTACGATTTTTATACAAAAATAAAAAAAAGGATTTAGGGGGTCGCCCCATAAATGGAACTGAAACTATATTTTTTTTTTCATCAAACCTATACCTACGTGTGGGGTGTCTATAGACATTAGACAGGTCTTTAAAAATGACATTGAGGTTCCACAAACAATTTTTTCTCAAAGCCAATCGTTTGGAAGACAGACATTTCCAAATTTGTAAAATGGCGACCGGCCTCGCGGTCGCTTGCCTTCGGTATTGCCAACAATGACCAGCTTTTCAAGGCTGCTATCTCCTCTTTGCATTATGTGGCCGAAATAAGACAAAATACGCTGTAGGCAAACTGTTGACAATCGAGTCTTGATATCGAGTTGGTAAAGGATAGACACATTTGTGCGTTTGGCCGTCCATGGAATTCGGAGAATCCGCCTAAAACACCACATTTCGAATGCGTCTATCCTCTGTCTTACTCTTGTTTGGATTGTCCATGTCTTAACTTGTGGGGAAAAATGCTCCTTCCGAGAAGCCTGTGCCTGAAAAGGAACCGATCCAGGCTGATGATGGTTTCGTGACGGTGTTGAGGAGGAAGCGCCGTCAGCGAACCATCAAGAACCGCTGCGGCACGGCTCCATCGGAGCCCAATGTGCATATTCGTGCCGCAAAGCCGAACACTCCTTTGTACCTCTCCCGTCTACATTACACCACTACGACGGAGGACATCGTGGAGTACGTGCGCCGGAAGATCAAGTACGTGGCGAGAGTGCAGCTGCTCGAGTCGCGCCGCAACGTAAACTTTAAGGCGTTTGTGGTGCGAGTACCGACATGCTACCTGCACCTCGTCTTGGAAGAGGACTTTTGGCCGCAGGGGGTGGTGTTTCGACGCTTCCGCGGGCAAGTGCTACATGATCGCACAGTGACGTAGTGCAACTGTAGTGATACTAATATAGTTTTAAGGTTTTGTTTACTAACACAAGCTGTCAATTATATCGTAAATGTATGTTAGTCTGTAAGGTATTTATCTATGGGCCAAAGTAGCCTGAAAATAAATAAATATTATTATTAACTCTATGGAGGAAAATCAGGAAAACTAGTGCTCTGACCAAACGGGCCTTCATTTTAAAACTTATACCACGTTTTTCCCAGATGTTCCGGGGGCGTAATATAGCATCTTTAGCCATGGCTATCCGCCGTTTTATTTCTGTGACGCAGCTACCTTCATTACTTATATTGGAGCCCAGTTAATCGAAGCTGTCCACAGTATAGATGCCTTAGATGTTATAGGCGCCCGATAGCTTTCCCGCACGATCTACCACCATAAGCTTGGTTTTCTGCCTATTTATTGCAAACCCTACTTTGCCACTTTCCACTTCCAATCTGTGCCGTATCTCTTTCATGTTGCCAAATGTTGTAGCAAGGAGAACGGTGTCATCAGTGTACCTCAGATTGGAAATCCACTTTCCACCAACAGTAAACCCCTTGTCCCAGCCCTAAAGAGTCTTGAATGATATTACTCTTCATACTTACATATTGAAGAGCAGAGGTGAGAGGATGCATCCCTGCCTAACGCATTTGAACAGTCGGTGTCTATTTTGACGAAAGAGCGGTTGTTGATGTGTAGGTAGAGGCATCGGACTATGTCAATAAGATGTTGAGGCGTTCCCATGTCTTTAAGAACCCCCCACAGCTTGCCCCACTCCACGCAATCAAATGCTTTGGTATAATCTATGAAACATATCAATACAGGGCTGTTAAATTCCCGGCTTTTCTCTATAATTTGGCGAACGTTCAGGATTTGTTCCCGCGTGTCTTTGCCTTTAACAAAACCTGCTTGCTCTTCTGGAATTTGTGGCTCCAGAAAGTGTATTAGCCTGTTGTTTATGATGTACAGGAGTATTGATGGTGCGTGGAGTAAGTGCCAAACACTTCATATAATTTTTAGAATCTTGTAGACAACTTGTAAAGAGTGGGTTTAATAGAAAATATCCAATCCCCAAAACCCAGTTAGTAAGTAATCATTTTTAATGACTTCGTTATCGATACATATTGGAAGGAAGGAAGGGGACTCTTTGATCAAACCATACATTTTGTAGGACAAATATTTTTTCAAATAATTTAGATAATTATCATCAGATTTAACAAAAAAAACCCAGCTGATGATTCTCAAAAGTGTTTGTACTTAACACTTTTGAGAATCATCAAACCAACATATTTTATCCCTGCTACCCCTATTACTTACCACAATCGAGAATTCGAGAGTTTCGTGCAGTAAATTGTTGGGCGTCTCGCCGTCTCATCAAAATTAGCTTGATAGTAATCAAGTGCAAAAATGGACCGCGGATCCTGGACTATTTGTTTCTTACTTGGTAGTATGGCGCTAGGGTATCGGAAAAATTGTGGGCGTGTCCAAAAATACTGAAACATCAGAAGTCAATAGCTATTGTCATCGTCTTAAGGCTTCTTTCTAGCCAAGGACTAGACGTGGACGTTTTCAGATGCAGTTCTTTCTCTGTGTATGATATGCTAATGACTTCAAGTTATCGTTTTTGCAAAAGAAAATAACCGACATTTTCTTCACTAAAGTCGGTGGTGAAAAACTCTAAGAAACAAAAATAAGTCACCGATTCAGAAGTAATGAAAAAAAAATGTAAAAAATGTAAAGTACATTTATTTTAGTTCCGTGTTTTCCCGCATGCACAGATAAGTTGGTAGAACTGTTATGTAGATGCGCGCGCATAGGAAAACCAATTAATTTTTCCCGCTATTGTGAAAAAAAATCAGAACTCGTTTTAACTGTTGAAGATGACTTTTTAGTATTATTTTCTTCACAAGTGTGTTGAAAAACGTATGGTACACGTGTGTATTGATGATTACCGTCCTCGGCTTTCTTAAGACCCTCACCTGACGACTCGGGTCTCAATGGCGCCTCAGCGGTAATCACCAACGTTACACACTTGCACCATAATCTTCTTTATGTTCACAGAAACAACTGAACAGATCAGGGTCATCAGGTCGTCTTCCAACGCAGACAGTGAATCATCTACTCGCGCTACGAGGCATGCCTTCCGTGTTGGGTGCTCAAGAACGAAGGAGACTAAGGTATGTATTGCGTAAGGATGAAATAAAACATAGACATGTTTTTTCTCTTGAACATTTCATGTAAACGACAATATAACAGGAATAGGTAACACACACATTTTTGAACTTTCAAAACAGCTTTACAATAATTACTCAATACTAAATTGGTTATTTAGACAAGGCTTCTTTGTTCCGTTCGATAACGTAGCTGATTGTCCTGGGTTTTCACTTATCTTTAGTATTTAAAAAAAAAATATTGAATGGGCTCTCGACTTCAATATTGACGTGAGGACAGAGAGATGAGGTCGACGATGGAACGAGCTAACCTAAAAAGATCTACTAAGTTTATGTGACTCATTACAATTGGGTATTTGAAAATATCAAAAATGTATGAAAATTTTATGTGATTTTAAAGAACTAAAAGAAATAATACGATGTGTAAAAAAAGTTATAAAATCGATCAAAAAATGGAGTAGCTACACGCTTTAGAAGTTTTTGGTGGGGCACTTTCTATCCTAAAATCGGTTAAAACTAAGGCATTTTTTAAGATATCACACTATTTTTTTTACTTTGTCTATCTTTTTATTTACTGTTTCCGAATCACAAGTAAAAAAAAATTCAAATACCCAATTGCGTTATTTGACCATCATCATTCCTTACAGAGAAACGGGCTGGTCGGGAGGAGACACAGGTTCTACGGAGCTCAGCGGTGGCAGTCCAAATGGGGAGTGTGGCACGGAACGTTGCGGGCGCGGCGCGTTGCCATGTTCGCGCTACTGCCTGTCGCACGTGACGCGAGCGCCCGAACAGCGCTTGTACGCTGCGTGTGCAGCGGTGTTCGCGGGCGGGGCTCGCTGTAACCAGCCGCTGTTGCCGCTTGCAGATCAAACGCCGCTCTGTGCTGAGCATGCTTGGAAGAGGGTATGTGTCTATCAACTGACTTTAGTTAGTAGCCCACGTGACGTCAGCGCCCGAACAGCGCTTGTACGCTGCGTGTGCAGCGGTGTTCGCGGGCGGGGCTCGCTGTAACCAGCCGCTGTTGCCGCTTGCAGATCAAACGCCGCTCTGTGCTGAGCATGCTTGGAAGAGGGTATGTGTCTATCAACTGACTTTAGTTAGTAGCCCACGTGACGTCAGCGCCCGAACAGCGCTTGTACGCTGCGTGTGCAGCGGTGTTCGCTGGCGGAGCTCGCTGTAACCAGCCGCTGTTGCCGCTTGCAGATCAAACGCCGTTGTGTGCTGAGCATGCTTGGAAGAGGGTATGTGTCTATCAACTGACTTTAGTTAGTAGCCCACGTGACGTCAGCGCCCGAACAGCGCTTGTACGCTGCGTGTGCAGCGGTGTTCGCGGGCGGGGCTCGCTGTAACCAGCCGCTGTTGCCGCTTGCAGATCAAACGCCGCTCTGTGCTGAGCATGCTTGGAAGAGGGTATGTGTCTATCAACTGACTTTAGTTAGTAGCCCACGTGACGTCAGCGCCCGAACAGCGCTTGTACGCTGCGTGTGCAGCGGTGTTCGCGGGCGGGGCTCGCTGTAACCAGCCGCTGTTGCCGCTTGCAGATCAAACGCCGCTCTGTGCTGAGCATGCTTGGAAGAGGGTATGTGTCTATCAACTGACTTTAGTTAGTAGCCCACGTGACGTCAGCGCCCGAACAGCGCTTGTACGCTGCGTGTGCAGCGGTGTTCGCGGGCGGGGCTCGCTGTAACCAGCCGCTGTTGCCGCTTGCAGATCAAACGCCGCTCTGTGCTGAGCATGCTTGGAAGAGGGTATGTGTCTATCAACTGACTTTAGTTAGTAGCCCACGTGACGTCAGCGCCCGAACAGCGCTTGTACGCTGCGTGTGCAGCGGTGTTCGCTGGCGGAGCTCGCTGTAACCAGCCGCTGTTGCCGCTTGCAGATCAAACGCCGCTCTGTGCTGAGCATGCTTGGAAGAGGGTATGTGTCTATCAACTGACTTTAGTTAGTAGCCCACGTGACGTCAGCGCCCGAACAGCGCTTGTACGCTGCGTGTGCAGCGGTGTTCGCTGGCGGGGCTCGCTGTAACCAGCCGCTGTTGCCGCTTGCAGACCAGACGCCGTTGTGTGCTGAGCATGCTTGGAAGAGGGTATGTGTCTATGTACAGTCGAACAAACTAATAAGTATACAGGTAGAGATCTTTATAATTCTATAACATTGAAAATATTGATTGTAATTTTGTTTTATCAAGTGTTTCGCATTAAGCGACTGATGGAAAACGTTGTATCCTAAGCCGCTGTATGCAAAATGTATCTATATAATCTTAAAAGTAAATACAAGTTAGCTGGCTGTATACTTATTAGCTTGTTCGACTGTACTAGTACCTAGCTTGAGACTAAGCAATAAGCAGATATGGTCTATGACTTTAACAATCTTGAACTACTGCGGAGATTGACTGCAGTCAGCCACTTTTCAACCTAATTACTCACTTATTATTACTTAGGGGTGTTAATGTTTTCGATTGTCCGTGTGCTGTCTGTCCTCGACGACTACTAAACGTAGCAGACTATATTTATTATTTTGAGTTTGCTTGATTTTGTTTCTTCGGTATCTGTTAGTAGTCTTACATACTCTACTCATAAAGACTACTAATCCCAATAAACCTGAACAAATCGAATGAATGAAGAAAACTCTGTGGTAATGTATTGTTTTTGACGTGATAACGTCTTATAATTCGATGGCCGGCTGCACGCACGAAAAAAGATGACGTCATGCGTCGTTACCTCGCTCTGAGGCGTTACCTCGCTCTGAGGCGTTCCATAGCAACGGCGTGTTAATTGTCGTTCCATAGCAACGGCGTGTTTTTAAATTAATTGATTGATAAATTGAGGACTATTATAATTGATGAGCGATTAAATTATTAATAATTATTATTATTAATTATTTATTTATAGTATTTTCTTAAGACGTTGTCACGTTCAACTATCGTCAGTAAACCGACTTTACAGACAGCCAATTTTTTTTGTCCCACTCCTGGGCAACGGCCTTTCTCCCTCGACCAGTTACATTTCTCGCGAACCCACGCGTCCATCTTCCAGTTTTGACGGACCCTGTCTAGTTATTGCAATACTTGATCCCCAGGACAACTACGACAAGCTAGCCCGCGACTGTCGTCCCAAGAAGGTGGTACGTGCGCGTGCGTGCCCGCTAGCCCCGCGCACGCCGCGCCGCGCCAAGCGACGTCGTCGTCCTCCCGCACGTCTGCGTCCGCCCGCGCCCGAGCCGCCGGCCGGACCTGAACAATCGCTGTCCGGTACGTATCATCTACCTAGCTGTTTACTATCTATGTTGGGGTCGGCTTCCAGTCTAAGCGGATGCAACTGATGAATACCAGTATTTTATATTTTGTAACTATCTATCTCATCATCATTCCCTTGCCCTTATCCCAATTAATTTAGGGTTGTCTTAGCATGTCTTCTTCTTCCATATTTAAATACCTATCTGATCCCTCATAACTCAGTGAATGGGTAATACGATACCACTTAGTCTGACTGCCTCACTGACTGCCTCGTTGGTCTAGTGGTCGCAAGCGCGATTGCTGTGCACGAGGCTCTGGGTTCGAATCTCAGGTCGGATAAAGTGTTAATGGGTTTTACCATCATGAATTTCTCAGTAGCAGCCAAGGAGTCTGAATTTGTGCCTGCTGGTAGATGGTATTAGGTTCGCCCGCTATTACATAAGACTGAAACATAACTGGCAAAATGTGTACTAATGTCACTCTTAAGCTGCCTAACCCTTCGGGGACTACAGGCGTGATGTTTTGTTATTCAAGTGTGTGTTGTATCCACAGAACTGAACGTGTGTTCGAACTCGTCGGCGTATGATAGTTCGGAGGAGGCGGCGATGGGTGCGCTCAGCGACGGCGAGTACGTCACCGTCGTCGCTAACGATACGCATGAGATGGGTAAGCATGTTCACATTTTTGCTCGAATATTCGGTGAATCTCTAGCTTTTCTAATGAGTTTCTACTCATCTAGGCAATCATAAAAATTGTTACCCACTCTGAGCCATCATTTTTAACTCACCCACATAATTATAAAAAACAGCGATTTTTTCAAAGCTGCAATGGAAACTCTCCAGGCATTTGTGTTTCCCTCCCAAATTTAAGTTTCTCTTCTGGGGACGCTTGTCCCATCATAGACCTCACCCATCGCTTTCCATTAGGTGTGATAGAGGTCTAGAGCAGGTCCATTTAGCAATAAGAACCTACATGGTCAAAATGCAACGAACAGCTATTTGCGTCGGTATCCATCCGCCTTGTATTTCTCTTAGTAGTTGACTGACTAATCTATTTGTTTTCAGAAGTGGAAGTTGGACATGTACCACCGGACGACATTTTGGATCCTGCTGTGCTCAGTCAAATTCCTGATGAAGCGTTCACGGAGTTTTTCAATCAAGGTAATTTTAGTTTTGTCTCTCAAGGCACATTCAAAGTGTACGCGGGCACGCTCTTTATGCCTGTAAACGAAAATATGCTTGAGTACATATTTTTATTAATATTGGTGTGTGCTCACTTGTGGCAATAGTGTAATTTAGTGTAATGGAATCTTTGTCAATATTATCTATTACACACAATTGTATAGAATCTTCAGGCAGATGTGTTGCTGGGGAGTTTGTTCCGCCACTTCTTCCGTATTTTGCCATTTATTTTTAATGCGAGACTTAAACATAGCTGGCAAAATGTGGGTGTACAATTAGGTACAGCTCTGCCTAACCTTTCGGGGGTTACAGGCGTGATGTTTTATTTTAAATGTAATGTTGTACGTACAGCGGAAGGCGGCGGATCATTCGCGGAGAGTTCAGAGTTGGCGGCTGCATTGGAAGCAGTGTTGGACGAGCGCGGGCTGGACGAGAGAGTGCTAGACGAACGAGCACTCGACTCCATCGCTGACTGCGTGTTCACGCACTCGCCGCATCTCGCTAAGAACAAGGTGGGTTACTTATTGTTTTGGTTAGCCTTTTAGTTTGTGGTTTTGTTCTGTGGCGTGTTCGGGACAAAATTAAAGCACGTTAGGGAAAGAATAATGCCTGCAAAGTTGAAAGGACATCGTCATTCTCCTGCCTTTATCTCTTATATTTACTCACTCGTCATCTCGGTAGTCACTTACTTTCTAGCCATATTATCCTTCACACAGTCCAGTAAAGTTGTAAAGAAAACAGAAGCGTTTGTGATTGTATCAAGGTACCGCCACCGATTTTTGGTAAACTAACCAAATCGCTAACTTCTTCTTCTTTTCGTATCGATTCTACTTCATACGGTTTGGGCCCAGTAGGTAGCCACGCTTATTGCAGCGGCAGAGGCGCTGTTCAGGTCGTCAAGGGTGCATGTATGAGGACATCTAGGACACTCCAGCAGGTGGGCATTGTTTGGTCCGGAGCGCCGCACTCGCACTCGGTGTTGGAGGAACCAATAATACCCCACTTTGCGAGATTATGTTTGCAGCGGCCCACTTGGGTTCGCAATCGATTTAGGGCTTTCCAAATGGCTAACTGCTAATCTAAGATTTGACAGCAGATGTGTTTTATCAATAACTTTCCATAATTATGCCACAAAACCGGGTCTAACAACGCGATGTTGAACTTATGAACTTCCGCTCAATTCGTACACACGGCGACACTTCAATTTCACTCATCACTTAATTTTCAGTACCTATAACATGGCCACGCTTTGGGTACATTTCCAATACAATGAACTAGTTCCGAATAAACGGGTTTGGTATAGCTTTATTGGTCGTAATGCGTACGTTACAAATCTTCCATATATATAAAAATGAAACCCGTTTTCCGTTGTCACGACATAGCACGAAAACGGCTAGACGGATTTAGCTGAAAATTGGTAGGGAGGTAGCTAAGAACCAAGAGAAGGTTCTTTGATACTTTTTTTTTTTAGGTATGGTAGTAGGTAGGTAGGTAGGGTCAGTGCCGGATTAAGCAAGCGCGGGGCCCGTAGCTAATTCTATCCAGGGGCCCTTGATCTGCCAGAGAGAGATTCATTTCCCCCCATGTTGCAAAGGGACAACAACCTTCCCACACTGAAGACCTACCCATCTTCCAAGGAGACAAATATGAGAAAGGAAGTATTAGCGAGCGAAGCGAGCTCGAAAATTGTACTAATTGTCTGACGTGGAGTGTCTTTGTCGGAAAAGGAGTAATGTTTCAGTTTTGTGGCATCAAGTTAATTCAATATACCACATAAGGTCATGTAAGTTCCCGTCGGGGCCGCGCAAGGTCATGTAAGTTTCACTCAAATAAAATTACAACCAGGTGGTGGTTGGATACGCGGGGCCCCAGTTTGCGCGGGGCCCGTAGCAATTGCTACTTTTGCTATATGGTTAATCCGGCACTGGGTAGGGTAGTAGGTAGGGTAGTAGGTAGGGTAGTACGTAGGGTAGTAGGTAGGGTAGTAGATAGGTAGGTTGGAAAAACGCATTGCAACGCATGCGCAGGTTCAGCTAGTAAGTAAATATAAGTAGAAACGCCTTAATCCACCAGTGCCTTCCCTGGCTGGGGGCCGTAGTCAACCATATCTCGAGTTGAACAACGAGTGGCCATTTCATTAAAAAAAAAAAACACCAGTGCCTTTTACACATTGACAAGAAAATTAACAGCCTTTTCAAACCCTTGACGCTAATAACGTTTTCCCCTTTTCCAGATGCAGGTCTCCACGTCTCTTCCGATGGAGATATCATCGCGCGTACCCTCATAACACAGTATGAGTATCGTATGTTAAGCTATAATAAACTCTATGTACTATAAAACTTAGGAACAAATTCGATATTCATAGTCTCAAGAGGTGGAAATATTTTTCTTCATGCTTTAATTTTTGTATGTGTGCCTGTAGCGATGCGTTTGCGGATATGTCTGGGTTGTGATTCGGATTGATGTTTGTTCTTTGGGATGTTGCCTTGGAATTAATGTTGCGGCTTTATGTCGGCAGTAATAAGGTTGAAACTTCACTGAGCAGTTGTGAAGCGGTCGTATAGTGTAATAAAATGTTATGTTCTGCCCGCAGTTATAAACATATTGCACGGAGTACTTAACCGCGTATGAAATAACATATTATCTGAACTTAAACTGTAACTTACATTGTTCCATGAAAGCTTAAAACAGTGTTTGAATAACATAGCGTCGGAAGATTTTTTGACCACATTTCCGTGTTGTTTCTGCTGTACCAGAGTTTACCACAAAATACAGCCAGCAACTTCTTAGATACCAATATTGGCCATCTTGCCGCAACAACGATTCTTAGTAATTCAATCGGCATTATTAATATACGAAGAACAATTTTGTGTTCAAACAAATGGTTAGCTAGTTTATAGACAACATTTTGCATAGATACATACTATTTTCCTTCTTTGCCTCAAATTCAGATCTTCCAAATACAATCTTTTTCCGTTTCTTATTATCACAATAAAAATACTCATTTTAACTTTCAAAACTGCTGTTTTAGCAAACTAGAAATATTTTTATAAAATCATTTTATTCATGAAACCATAGATGTAATAGCTTCCTCTCTTCTTCCAATAATAAAGCCGTCTTTTAAAGTTGAAGTCTTTAGACTTACGATTCTATTTAGTGTATTTATACCTCTTAGTAAAAACATAATATACTTCTTTGTATGGATGTGCGATTACTTTCACACTACTTTGCCCAGCGGAGTCGAATAAATCCAGCAATAAAAAAAGAACTTATTTAATTACCTAAAGCGCTTAAGTATAGTAAATTAGAGTAAAGCACTTATAGTAAATTAGAGTATTTATTAAACTTTCGACTCACCTATTCGCATTTGACGGAGTTGCGAGTAGGATCAGGTCAAAAGTTACGTTGATATTTGAGAAGTCTTGTTGAGGAACTAAAAAAAAAACTTACGTGAAATAATGATAATGAAACTTATTTGACTAAAAATGCCCTTCAAAAATTTAGTTTCTGAACTTTTAACGCTGAAGTCTGCGTTATAAAAGTGAGGGTTGAGACACAAAGCAATTATTAAAGAATAAAATATTCCTTTGTTCTGATCACCAGGGTGCACACCGACTTGAAAACTGTTACCACGTATTCAGAGCCACAAAACATATATTAACCTTTTTAGCGCCACAGTCACGTATAGACGACAAGCCGAACAAGCAAACATGTGCCCTAAGTCTGTCGACGTAAGGTACTTTTTGGCTTGTCGTTTTACTTGACCGTGGCGGTCAATGGGTTAAAAAAAAAACTTACCATACATTTTGACTGCATTTGACTAGGAAATAGCTTTTTTTTAATAACGGATGAATAAATTATTTCTTTGTCGGAGCTAAGAATGATATTGGATACGTAGTAACTATTTTCGCGTCGGTGTAAAGGACACCGTATAATCTGATAATGTGAACGCAATCTTTATGTTCACCTCTTCGACGAATATCCCCGCTGGGCAAACGCTAGTGAGACCTTAAACATAACCAAGCCTTAAAAATTAACGTGTGCGATACTAAAATACAACGGTAATCATAAAATAGTTTAAAATGATTACCACCACAACATTTGTTTGAATCATAACATTGGTCAACTGAGCAAAGATTTAAATCGTTAGATTTACCTTACCGCATCTAATTACGTCAATGACATTTGAATTGTTGTGTCTCGCTCACGCATGCTTAAAATAGTATCTATTGTTTCAATGCGGGATGTGCGATGGAACTTGTGACTTAAGGTGAAGGCGACAAGGAAGGCGACAAGTCAGTGTCAAGTACTGACTGGCAAATTGCGAAAAACGTGAGAAAAATCGAATTTCGCGGGCTATCTTATCGCATCAACCTTAAGTTAGGTGATGGTACATCTAATGGTTTAAATCCTTGCACCGGTAGCATTTTGCGTCATTCGTTCATTAAAATAGTTGTAATACAAGGGGTGATCCAAAAGTAATGATAATGAAAATAAAAGAGAATGAATATGGTTCTAAAAATAATTTACTTTTCTACATAGCCTCTTAACAAGTCAATACATTTAGTTTATCTTTTTTCTAAACCAAGAATTCCCTTAGAAAAAAAATCTTTATTTTGACTCTCCCAAAACGCCTCAAAAGCAACCATCACTTCGCTATCGTCTTCAAATTTTTTACCTCGGAGGTGTTTTTTGAGCTGAGAAAAGGGGTAAAAGTCACTGGGGGCTAAATCTGGCGAATAGGGTGGGTTTTTGAGTAATTCAAATCCCGTTTCTTGAATGGCAGCTATCGCAACTGCGGCTTTGGGAGCGGGTTTTTTGTTCATCGGTTAACATTCTCGGTACCCAACGCGCCGAGACCGTTTTCATATGCAATTCGTTTGTAAGAATTCTTTGAACGCTACCATATGAAATCCCTGTGTTCTCAGCTATATGCCTGATGGTCACTCTTCGATCTACCATAACAACGTCTTCTACTTTTTTCACGTTATCTTCAGTGAGAGACGTGGATGGACGTCCCTCGCGATGTTCATCTTCAGTGGATGTTCTACCCAGCTTAAACTCCTTAGCCCAGCGTGCAACTGTGGAATATGGAGTAGCAGAGTCCCGTAATGTTTCCACCAAGTCGTTGTGTATGTCTTTCGTAGACATTTTTTCAAAAAGAGGTACTTGATCACAGCTCTAATTTCGTTTTTTTCCATTTTGATGTTCTCTCTTCGACGGCTCGTATTCAAATGAATGTAGCTCCCGCAATTCGTGGTCTATTTATACGATTTTTTTTTGTCGACTTAGTGGATAAACAAGCAAGCATTAATAGTACATTGTTCACCGAGAGAAGAAAGTGACCGATTACCGTCGAGGGTGTCGTTTAAAGCCCGAAGCCGTAGGCAAGGGCTTTAAAATACCCGAGATCGGGAATCGCACTTTCTCTCGAGTGATACATAGTGCTTTATACTACACCTACGAAGAAAATAAAAAACTAAATTAAAATTCTAATTCAAATTCAAAATGGCGCCAATGGCGTCTGCAATTGTCACATGTTCTTTTTTCAAATTGTAATCTGAGCGGGAGAGAAAAGTGTATGAAAATCCATTCTCTCCCGCTCAGATGCGTTTTCTCCCCGCATATTTGTTCGATATGCAATGACGTACTTTCTACCGTAAGTTTGATAAAGTATCAAGGTACTTTCCAAGCAGGTGTAGTATAAACATTTTTTTTAGATTTTTGTGCGAAGTGGAAATAGCCGATTATCATTACTTTTGGATCACCCCTCGTAGATTAGTTTAGGTAAATTGTTATGACTTAGGAGAATGGTTTTTAAGCAATGATTAAGAATGGCATTTTGTTTGAGATTGTGTTTTTGGGCGTGGCCAAGATATGAGGGCGGAGCAACCTGTAAGTCTATGGTCTTTGATTTTGTGTGTGCAAGAACCTTTTTTTGCATTTGCGAAATTAAACAGTGGTCTATACAGATGGTATGATAAAAATCGAACAAAGCAATAAAATTTGATTTTTATTAACTTAGGAAACTTAATTTAATTATGAAAAAAATATCCCCTGTAGTTTTTTCCCACTTAGTTGTTTGTTAGCAATAAACACAGCTGTGTGTGTGACAAATTGATGTCTGTGGTAATAAAACCTCCTTCTTCTTGACCACGCCCATTCTCGTGTCTATGATTCAGAACTTATGGCTCGTTTACATTATACTTACTAAAATCAGTTAGAAAACCGCATGTGTTAGTGTGAGAGCTCTCTTATTTTCAGACGAGAAATGCGAGACTTGACAGAATAATTTATGATTATTATATACAATACATATTACATAATTATACTTGCAGTTGCGTGTTATATTTAATGATATGTTATCTCTTTATGTATAAGACAATACATATACAGTGATATAATCTATTTATTCGATAGTTAGCATTCTCAATATTTTACAATATAAATGTTGGAAGTAACCGGAAAGTTTGTAGCTAAATATTTAATTGAGTAATTCACCATTTACGTATTTCATTGGTATATTTGAACGTAACTACCTACAGATGTATACGTTGATTTGGTACCAATTAATGCAAGCTGTGTTGGTGTCCCTAAACTACGCTTTATTAATTCTTCTTTATAGGGCTACAACCTCTTTGCTTGGTTGAACTGCGAGATGCCATTCACAAGAAAAAAAAGTGTTTATGCCTTTTTACAGCAAACATCGTCTGTCTGCGACATTTTAAAGACATCGTCTGTCTGCTGTTGTTCCATATTACTTGAAATCGAAGCAACACGTCTTTTTCTTCCATTTTCTTCTGTGAATCGTCAGCGAAAACAGATACCTCAGTATAAATATATAATAAGAAAATATCAGATTTAAATACAGAGACCTGCTAGAAGCTTTCGGTTACTTTCAACACCTCCCTTATACGTGATAAATATCCTTCAAAACACCAAGATTAACAATAGTAATAAGAATTAGCAACTGATGAGACGGCAATCAGCATTTATAATTAATACTTTATTATAAAACGCCGCCTTTGACTTCGCTTAGTACAAATTTATTGACTAGTAATAATTCTTTAGTAAATTGATAGGCATGCGGCCAGTGTATAATGTAAACTGAGCATTCTGTAGTGGAGTTAGGAAAGAGTTACTGGGGACGTATAGGAAAGTGTCCAAGTCATCATTGTGGTAGTGCGAGAAAGAGATGCCAATAGCGTTATCTCTTTTCTTCGCTAGAACAATGATGATGACATATTTCTGATACGAACTCAGATGGTGTTAAGCTAAATGAATAAATGTTGTACCGTGGAGTGTGAGTGAAAGAGTGTAAGAGAATTCCTGAGTGTCGCAATTTTGTCTCTAAATAAAAAAAATCGTGATACATACACTAAATTGATGTCAAGTAAATCATAGTCTTATAAACGCTAGTTGACTTATTATTACTGCGATAAAAACCATTAAGTGCCCACTGCGCAATAAAATCAATGTCTACCGTATATAACTATTAATAACTGTTACGTTTAAGTTGATAATAAAAGTGCCGATCAGTGTTGTAGTTTGTATCGCAAGTCCTACAACAGGTCCTTGTTATTAATGTAATGTATATAAATAAAAGCAATATAGACTGGAACAATTAACGTGGTTGGAAGTTAATGCTAGATGTAACAATATTAGTGACCGAGCAATCGCTACTTCCGTCATATCATGTTAGAACATTATTAAACAATGTGTTGTACCGTCAAAAGTAATAAATAGTGCTAGAAACAGAACCAAATAAAGAAATATTTTTGTAAATTTGTTATGTTCCTAAATAATCTTATGTGATTGTATAATGGCTGACAAGCGATTCAGTTTAAAATATATTTTTTGCTAGTATTGATATCAATTGGTGTAATTTAAGTTTTAATTTTTATTTATCTCGATGAATGATTACTTTGGGATGTGCGATTATTTTAAACTCGTGTCCTTAGTTCTGTGTTTAAATCGTTTCAAATATAATTTCAGCTTGTTTAAGTGTTATGTAACTGTTTTGTATACAAAGAAAAATATATAATTCCAAGCAATTGAATAGATAGTGCCCCTAAGATTGTATATTTAAAAAATATATCGATTGAATTAAAATTGACCGTTCGCTAGTGTAGTGTTGGTGTGACCGCGGCCTCGAATGGTTTCTGTGCATTCGTCTTAGAGTGATCCCACAGACAAGGATAGCAATATATTGTTGACTGAGAGTACTTACAGCATAATTCTGATGTACACTTAATAATTCATTAGACGCAAGAACCTATAACAATAGACTAGACCCAGTACGCGACAAACACCAGCTAAGGTACTATCATTGAAGTGCATATTTCATATAAAAGCTCACTTGAGAGATTGTTGATAAGTCTAAAATCTGAATTACTATTGCTATGCTTCGACGATTTTAGCGTAGCAAGCGTAGACTGAATATGAACATCGAAACATTTTTACTTGCTTTCTAAGATATATCACGCAGATCTTCCATCGCTGATGAAGTTAGTCGTGCGTACTGAGTCTTAGTTCTGTTTTTGTTGTGTTTCCAAGACAATAAACATAGAAAAAAAGGTTATTAGAGTCAATGGCCGCGGCTCACACGCGAATAGTAGTATAATGTATCGGATACGCTTAATTCTCCATATGCAGTACCTGCACTTTCGTTTTATAACAATATACAAATTACAATAGATTTAGGAACTTGTACTAATTGTATCTATGTATTTTTACGTGCTAGTTTTATTTATTGTTTGTACTTTTTGTAGATCAATTCGAATTGACTGCTCTTAGGGAGATTAACGTAATGTAAGTAAATATTTTGCACCTTTAGTTTAAGGGTTATTATGTAGATACAGAACATACGTCGGAGGTTTTTCAACATGTTCACATGGTCGCCTACCATGTGATGATGTTCGTAGGTTTCATTAGTATCGTTTATAAGTTGTACATCGTCAGTTCGTCATTGGCAGTTCACATTGGATCCTGGGGCCCTACTATGACGTCTTAAAACAGTCCTAACTTATTCTTAATCCAGTGTGGAAGAGAGATGGTGCTAGACACCCTGTATAGTTCTGTCACGTTTCCACACTGGAATAAGATTAAGTTAGGACTGTTTTAAGACGTCATAGTAGGGGGGCTGGTATCGACAGAGCCGCTATTGGCACGTTTCGACATAGTTCGGTGGTGTTCGTGTAAGCTTCGGGTTGATCAAGAATCGTTTTGGAAATAATTGGAATTTGTAAGAGCAAAGTTATAAACAGTCGGTGATCGTTTTAGTAGAATATTTTTAGCTTCAGCCTTCTTATCCGAGTTACTATCATAATATTAAATAACAAACTATTTTTCTTATTTAAAATTAATGTCACAAATATATATAACTTATCAGTATATCTAACTAACACTATATTATAATTATAACCGCATTTAGAGCTTATTTAAAAGGATCACCGCAGTTTATGACATTGCTCGAAGGAATAGATATTGCGACTAGGAATGATTGTATGGATATTTAGAATGATTGGACTGTATTAGCGTGTAGAGATGGCTACAATTATTAGTATCGGTGTTAGCAGTTCGCGAAATGTGGTAAATAGTAGTGTGGGCGTTACAAAGCTGAAGTTAATTCGGACATTTCAAATAATTACAAATTGCGGAGACAATTCTCTGCTTAGCATTTATTAATAATAAATATGTATGGTGTTAGATCTGTTGGGGATTTAAACATTTGAGATGTCCCAATTAACCTGGCGCTTGTACGCAACAATTAATTTAGATAACCGCTACCTCTTTGAATGCCTGAAATTGTTCACAGTTTATTGTCCAATGTGTGTAACATGATGATGTTTAAAAAAATGAAATAAACATGAAGAAATTTTGACTCTTAATGTATCTTTATTAAGCCCCTATTCCTAGTGTAATAATCTCACAGGCTGGCTGTTATGCAGCATAATAAAGGACGTCCATTTTGTGCAGTACCACAAGTCTGCGTTTCCACCAGAGATGTGCGAGGCGTAGCGAGGGAAAGTAACCATTAGTAAAGCTTCTTTTTCACAATTTAAGCTAAGCTAGCTATCTGATTGCTTAGCCTTATACACATCTCTCGCTGCACTTACTCGTACACCTCTGGTAACTTAAGAGTGAACTCAGAACTGCAGTCCCCTGCCCATTAATTAATCGACGATCCCCTCTCTCATTTTGAGTCTTTATTATCTTCTGCGTCTCGCTGATCGATTCGATCATCAGCTCAACATTAGATGTACTCAGTCTATTGCGGTCCACTGCTGGACAGCAGCCGCAGCCTCCCGTATCTGGATTCGGAACAAACTCAGGTGCTCGGTTCATCTAGCGGGTGGGCGTCACACTCCAGGACTTGCTTGCTCTATTGGCCATCGAGTGGCCCCGATCAATAATAAAAATTATGCCTTATGGACACAAAAATCGTTATAGAAAACAATTTTCTAAAACGAGTTTTGTGTTCGTAAGGCATAATTTTGAATGTATTTTTTAATTATAAATTATAACCTTTGTTATTCCATCTCAGACCACAACAGAATTTTTCGGGACCTACACGTGATACTCACAATAGCACTAGTAGTAATTACAGGTTCCAATTCCATTGCCTTTGTGGCTATTGCGGCAGTGGGTTATTAGATGGGAAACTAAAAGTCTTTTCAACCATCTCGTATGTAGCGCTCTCCTTGTTGATGATTTGCTTTTATAGGTAAATCGAAATATCGTCTATACCTACTTTCTTCTAGCTGAATGTCTGAGACTGCCAATCCGTTGCAACAGGATTTTAATAATAATAATAGCCTTTTATTCAACAGGATTTAGTTTGAGTTAAAAAAATGAGGCATCATTTATTGCAGATATTACCTACGTCATTTTAAAACCGACTTGTTGTGCGATGAACCGCAGTACTAACCTACTGGTCCAATTTTTATTGAATCGGTATCCTGCTGCATTATTGCAGTGCGTAAAGAATATAAAGCACATAAAAATACAAGTTATAGGTACAATATGTATTGTGTATTTAGGTAATTGATTCAGAGTATTTTTGATGCAACAAAAAGCCTTGCACTGACTGTTCGGTCTTTCACAATGAGTAGGTATCGGATATGTCCTGAAAATTGACTTTTAGCACATACATTCGTTTAAATGTATTGAATTACAATGAGTGGCGGCTCCACCTTTAGGTGGAATGTGGTGCAAGTCTTACAGGTTTTTCCACTCTCCTTCATCAAGCAAGAGCAGAGGCAGAGAAAAAAAGGCAAGTGATGATGATGAGTTATCAGTTATCTACCACTTCGCTGATTTAAAGTTCGCCATAAATTCTGGACGCTATACTGTCGATGCAGCGATGTAGCGTACCATCGATGTAGTGTACTGTCGATATAGCGCACATTAACCCGTCGATGGATCGTTTTCGATACAGCCACCGTTGATGTAGTGACTGTCGATGTTATGAACCAGACCCCACAAGATAGGTAAGAACACCATCATGGCCTGGCATCGTGGCGTGGGACCCTAAAATGGCCGCTTTTGAATTGCGTTAATATTCGTAAAATAATCACAAAGTGACAATTCATAATATTAACCACGTCTGTGACCATTTTCAGAATTTAAAGGCAATTCATATTATTATCCTATATTGATAGGTACCTACTGATAAAGCGGCCATTTTAGACCCCCCTTTTTTTTTTGGGGAAAATCATCAAATGACTCCTCCTGGGCAGAGCGGTAGGGAGTGTCAGAATTCTACTGACTAAAAACCACTCTGCATGTTCCTTCAACCCGCAGCCTGGAAAAAAAAAAACAATAAACAGTTTGCCTGACCTAGGAATCGAAGCCAGGACCATGCACAGCAGTTGCACTGGCGACCACTAGCTACACCAAGGAGGCAGTCAAGGTAAACATAAAGATAGAAAAGTAAGATTATTAAAAAAAAAAATATTATTATTAAACCCCCCCAGGGCTGCAACGCAACACACCAGCCCCGACGGGGTTTGGCGTGGATATCGAAAAATTTGTGTTTTTAGTTTATTTATTAACACAAATTACAAATACCTATCTATGGGTTATTGTAGTCTGAAATAAATAATGTATGTATAGGTACTGAGTGAAATCTTCAGAACAGTAGCGAAAGCGTGCTAATGTCAATTACATCGTCTGCTATCGAATTCGATATTGCGTAGGTAGGTAACGAATAGGTTCATAGCATTTATTTAGGTTTAGGTACCTATCTTACACTAGCACTGGATACCTAGGTAGGTACTAGAATCGATCGTAAATTAGTTCGATGAAACAGCTGCAGCGGGCCCTGCTTTTAATTGGCAACCTCATTTCCTCCAAGGTGACGTTTAAATTGAATAGGAATTGTCTCTGAAACTGCATACAGTCCACCTGTCAGACGTGATGATTGCCGTAATAATATCGTCTCTTTCTTCCTCATAGAAAAACCAATAAACAGTTTGCCTGACCTAGGAATCGAAGCCAGGACCATGCACAGCAGTTGCACTTGCGACCACTAGACCAATGAGGTAGTCAAGGCAAACAGAAAGATCGAACAGTAAGATTATTTCAAAAACGAAAGTGTTATGAACGAAGAAAGCGACAAAACATACGGTACCTTCCTACCCTACTACCTATAAACAGAAAAGGATCTACCTACCCGCGTATTCAAAAAGCTTCGATTCGACAAATCGTATCTGTCTCGCTCACTTTCGTAATGCCACAGAAAGATAGACATACCTACCTACAACTTGTCGAATCGAAGCGTTTGTGAATAAAGAGCCCACTTGCACTTTCTTCTTCCTTTTACTTTTTGTATGTCATTAGCTGTTATTTGCATGTATATCACGGCACAGGTATATTATCTGTCAGTCTACCTTCGAGTGTTTGTTTACTAATGATAAGTTACAACATGCCTCCTTCATATTTATTCAGATTGCGTTGTATGCACTTACTGTTATGTCGACAACTGCGCCGATGGTTGTGTATATTCTTGAGGCAGACCTTTTGTTATTGAATCAGATCGTCAACGTTAATAAGGATCACATTTTTTTCAAATAGGTAATTTCAAAATTTAACACCTGACTATCTCATATTCTTTAATTGGTAATTTTATCTTTATCTGAAACCTGTATTTTTAAGGTACCTACTCCATGCCTACTATGAAAGGTTACCTACATTGAGCTGGAATTTCCTTTAATGCGATTCATGTTACACCACAGTAACACCCACTCACCGACACTCCAAAGAACACGATGCTGGAAAATTCCTGTCCGAAAATATACTGCTTTCTCTACAAATCTCTGGTAACTGCACAGAAAATCATTTGATAAATGAAATTATGATCACAGCGAAGACATTCAAATATTTATGAGCTATAGACGGGATGGGGTCACACCATTATAAAGTTGTCGTTTCGATTCGTGCCAAGTTCGTCAAAGAAAACGCACCTGTATGATCACCCCGAATTTATGTGTTTTTGCCTATTGTTAGGTGCTAATAATGGGGCTATAGCTATCTACAGCTTGACCCTATGCTAAAAATCCATTGGCCCATGAAATAAATAAGTCCTGCAGGACCTGCAGTAGAGGACGCGTATTTTCAAGCTAAGCGTAGAACGCTCCCAACTAGATGGACGAACGACTCGATGCGGAAGCTGAACAGGATCTTGTGGCACAGTTTGGGAGCTGCCTATGTCGAACAGTGGACTGCAAATAAGCTGGGGTAAATTTAATTAGGAGTTGCTTGTTCATTTAATAAAAACATAACGCAGTTGAGTCACATAAACGCAACTGTACCTAACTGTCTGTTCAGTGATCACGTATAAAGTGAACGTTTCTTATTCAGAGAACTCGTAATTTACGGCCATTGACCAATATTAAGTTAGAAGCTTAAGTTCCATTACCAACTTTCAATATCCTTGCACGTCTAGACGAAAAGTTGCAACTTGCCGTCTGCATTGTCATTCTATCATTGTTAGAATCTTTTTCGAAATATCAAACTATCTAAGAACACAGACACACAACTGCTCGATGTATATTTAGCTAGTTTTATTGTACAAATTGAGCTCCTCGGATAACTTGCACTATGAACGTTTACTATGTAGTTGGTTGTTGCAAATTTGACAATGTAAGTAAATCAGTGAAGCTTCTAGAATGCCATTTCATTTAGGTTCTTTATGGTATATCTACTCCCATACCTGGCCATTTAAGAAACACGTATGCTGGCCATCACAGTGTGTAAATATTTTTGTGTTTTAAAAAGTTGATGATTTTTTTGGGGTCTGCCTACTACGACAGAACCATCATCATTCTCTTGCCCTGATCCTAATTCATTAAGAGTCGGTGCATCATGTCTTCTTTTTCCATACTTCTCTGTTTCTCGTCATCTCATGAGACACCTCCTTATTACCATATCATTCTTAACACAGTCCATCCATAGTTTCTTTGGTCTTGCCATTTACATTCATACTCAAATCTCCCTCTCGACTTTTCCTCATTCCTCCACATCACATGTCCATACCACGACAACCGATTTCCACACAACTTTTCAGTCACCGGTGCCACTTTCAGACTTCCTTTTATGTACTCCAGGAACAGGGAACAAAAAATAAAACAAATATAAAATAACTAGGTATGGTAATTTATTACTTTTCAAATTTCCTGTTAATCAATAAGATGCATTTTTATGACCAGATGGTATCAATAATTAATAATATTATTATGACAAAGAATAGGTTGATCAAACAATACAAGATAATTTAATTATGTAAGTAGTTACACTACGTATTATTTAAACGACCCAATTAATATTAATAATTTGTTTTTAAAATATCACACAGAGAAAATAGGAACCATAGAAAAATATCTACCTATACAAAAAGTGCGATAGTTAGGTACCTACCTCATCTAATAATTGACGACATATCATCCAGCTAACCTGATAATTTGGTATTACATGAGCTTCTACATAAGTGGGAATGCAGATAAAACATATACCTACATTTAATATGACGGTGTAACACGCGCACCGGCGAATTGGCTCGCCTCCCGTAAATGCACCTGATGAGGCTATTGAGGTGCGAATTTATTTCAGTCACGCACGCTATTATTGGTCACACAGAATGTGCAAACATAATATTTTATATACCTACCTAATCAACAAAACATTTATTTAATAAAGGTTACACACATTGTTTATGAGACGTATTTGTTCAGCTGGTTATTCGAAGAAATTTTGTTATAATTAGAATATTTGCATATAATTATGTATAAGGGCACATTTACATGAGATATCGTATACGTCTCCTGGGTAAAGGGATGCATTAAGACCAAGAGGCATTATTTATTTATTGGATAACATAAACATAAAAACTAACAAGCAGCAAGTCCCTTTTCCAAAGAAACGTCAAATTAAAAGGCATGGTTCCACTTGCAAGCAGCTTGCACGCAAGTAACAGTTCATTATTCAGATGTTGAGATATATGACATTTGCGCAAGCGCTGTTTTCATCACGCAAACTAAAACTGTCCTGCAACTTGCGTTCGCGCTACTTGCAAGAGAAACAAGTTTTCAAAGGCATGAGCTTCATTCTTCTTTCTTCTTCTGTCATTGTTGGTTATAGGATGAACGCAGTGGGCAGTGTCGCTAGTGGCTGTTGTAGTAATGTAAACAACCAGCTAACCACACTGCCAAAGCGGCCTACCATTTGTATTCTTCTCTTCTGTTCTTCTTTGGGTTCTTCTTTGAGATCTTCTTTGCGTTGTAGGGTTGTGAGGAAAGCGATGAGAGCCTCTATCTTATGTTTTAGAGTTTTGTAGAACGATAAACAAAAAAGGTAGGCAACATCTTTTGCTTGATCTTCGTTGAATTGCTTCGTTGTTCGTGTCAATTTTGTGTCTTACTTCTATTTGCTACAGATTATTTACACAAATTCTATTTAGCTAAGTTCTTATATTAAGATACTTTATAATCATCTTCAGTCATCTAAGATGCTGCAGTCACAGTGTCTTATCCAGGCTTTCTGCCGCCTCCATTGTCGAAGAGTTCATCTATAAAGAAGAAAAACAACAAGATAATGAATACCATCCTTGCATATGTAGCTGCTAAAACTTATGGGGTACGGGAATCGAACCCGCAGAAGAATTCGCTCAGTCACTGTAACCCCAATTTTTTGCAGGAACATAGAAAAACATCTCTATGGATTCATGGTCTTGGTCTGTTCTATTTCTCATGTTGGAGAGCGACAATTTTTACTATTATTATTTATTTATTTACAGAAATACATTTTTAAGCTCACAGTTTTTCACCAAAACGCTTAAAAGCTAACAATAGTCATATTACAATGTATTACATTGTCAAATTATATCTTACATTCACAACAATTCAGAAATAAAAATAAAACAAAAATAAAAACCAATGTTTATTTATTTATTGATCGGATTTATTGATGCAGACTAACTTCTCGATTAGGGAATCGAACCCTGCATTTATCGCTCAGATTCATTGAGAGCAACCCTGTGTTTAAAAAACAAGGTTTTTTGCTGTTCTGTTTCGTCCGAGTGTGGTCTCGTAGGTTTATTAAGATAATTTATTTTTATAGCTAGATTTGAACCCAAACTTTTTCTTAGAAATACTATAGATTTTGCTAAAATTCCTATTTATTTCAGAAACGCCTTGATGATTGAAGTTAATTAAAAATTTACGATGAATTCAAGTTTTCTTTTATATAGGTCGTTATTTTAAATAGCTGTGTTGACGTCTGCGCCCGCGCAATCTCTCTCGTCGTCGCTGACTTCGTTGCACGCCGCCCGTTCGCTTCTTCTCCACGATAACCTGTAAGCAAAAGTATAAAGATATTTTATGTGTCTTTCTGTCCATCTAATATTAGAGGACTTGTCACTAGAGGCTAAAGAATTTCCTTTTAGTTCAGGTATATCAATGTTTTAAGCCCCTTACTACGGGTTGATATTTAGTTTGAGAGTAATTCAGATAGATATCAGCCGTTAAATATCTTTTGGAAGTGCTGGCTCGCACTAGCAGCGGACTGAGGTGTGTCAAAAAGAGAGAGGTTTCGAAGATTTCGCCCATTGCAATGGGTCAGTAAAGGCTGGAGTAGCTAAATATATTGCCGAGTTGCCTAAATTTTGAGGTCTGTCTCCTATAATGCGATATAAGTAAATAACGTCCGTAGCCAAAATACTATTGGTTCAACAAATATGAAAAATCGGTAGGTCTAAATAGTTCAAATAACTTTTAATACACAGGGAATAAAACCCATATTCCCCAGTCTCATTATGAACATAAAAGGTTCGCTACATAAGGTATCATTCTTTCCTAACAGTATTTTTCCCTGAGGTATAAAGTTGCACGTTTTAGCGTAGGCGTGCAGACACGAGTTCACTTTCGTCATACTCGTGACATGGATTTGATATTTGAGTTGGAAACACTATCGCTCCGAACTTGCTATTCAGTCAAGTTGTTACAAAATAAAGAAGGTAAAGTTTCTAGTTTTAGGGATTTACTATCATCATCGGCTTCAGGATCAGCTTCTAGTCACTAGAAGCTGATCCTCACATAATCGGGAAGGATTACGACGAGGCGACGAGTATTTAGTTGTGTCCAGTTAGACTACACTCGCGAGCAACCAAATCGACTCAAGCCTTGACGGCGCACATATACATTGATTTTCCTAAAACGATAAATGGTAATTATAAAAGTGATATGTCATTCGAAAGCTGAAGAATTATGCTTTCAATTAACATCAATACCTTAAAAAAAAACTAAGCGCTGATTTATTGACGCATTTTAATTGGCCGTCAGCGTAAATTACCTCATTAGGAATCCACGACTTGCGCTACCTGCTCCCGCTATAAAACCCCTCCACATCCGGTTTACCTTATCAGTCGCTTGTTACAAGTTGACCGGTACACATCTCCGTAAATTGCATTCCTTGTTTTCGCTAAACCATGGATACCACACCAGAAGAAGCCGCTCAAGTGGTTGCCTTGTTGCAACAAGGGTTACTGGGTTAAGTCAGCGAGCAGTCGCTGCCCAGCTCCACTTGAGCCAGTCTTCTGTATCCCGAGTATACAGACGGTTCCAAGAGACTGGTGCCTTCAATCGGAGACCAAGAACGAGCCGCCACCGGTGCACTTCAGAGAGAGACGACCGCTTCATTGTCTCAACCTCTCTGCGCAATCGACACCTTACGGGCGTTGATGTGCAGCAAGAACTGAGACGTGTACGACAAGTATCTGTCAGCGAGTGGACAGTGAGAAGACGCTTGAAGGAAGCCAGCTTGACGCCAAAAAGACCTGCGACGGGCCCTAAATTGACTGCAGGCCACCGACAAGCGCGCCTTCAATTTGCTCGAGAGCATCTCAATTGGAGCGTTGCGCAATGGCGATCGGTCCTGTTTACTGATGAGTGCAGAATGTGTCTACATGGCAGTGACAGGAGAGGCCGAGTCTACAGGCGTCCGGGGGAACGATTTGCCCAATGTTGTTTCGCTGAAACAGTGGCATATGGCGGCGGTTCCTGCATGATGTGGGCTGGTATTTCTTTAGAGGGAAAAACCGAACTTGTTTTCGTGCCTGGGGGCGGCCGAGGAGGCGGGCTAACAGCTGATCGGTACATCACCGACATTCTACTAAATCATGTTGTGCCCTACGCAGGGTTTGTCGGTGCAGACTTCGTGTTAATGCACGACAATGCCCGCTGCCACACGGCACGAGTCACTCGACAGTTTCTGGAAGAGGTCGAATTACGCACGATGGACTGGCCTGCGCTCAGTCCTGACATGAATCCCATCGAGCACTTATGGGACGAGCTTAAAAGAAGAGTTCGGGCCAGGAATCCAGTCCCTTCAACCGTAGACGAGCTAAAGACAGCATTATTAGAGGAGTGGGACGGCATTCCTCAAGAAAATGTCAAAAAATTGATAAGGTCAATGAAAAACAGACTGCAGGCTGTAATTAGGGCAAGAGGGGGCAATACGAAGTATTGATTTAAATTTATTTATTTTATTTTTAACAAATTTGTAAAATACGAGACCCATACCCTTTTCCCTAAATTCCTGTTTTTCCTACTCTTGCGTTCAGACACCATTTATTTAAAAAAATATGGATGGATTTCAATGATAAAGATATCAAATTAAAGCTGACATCTTAAGCTTTCGAATGACATATCATTTTTATAATTTCCATTCATATTTTTAGGATTATCAATGTATGTGTGCGCCTACAAGGCTTGAGTCGATTTGCTTGCTCGCGAGTGTAGAATCTAGTCTAACTGGACACAACTAAATACTCGTTTTCAGTGACTTACTACCTTAATTATCAGCAGGCCGTTTCCCAACTATGTTGCATGGGGTTGGCAGTTGGCTTTCTGTCTAACTGGATGCAGCTGAATAGTGAATACCAGTATTTTATATGGTGCGACCACCTATCTGACCTCCACATATTACCAGTTGGTAAGCTACGCCTCTCAAGTTGTAATGCCCTGTGACTCTGACTGTAGCTTCGCTGTTGTGTTTTCCTGACATCAAAAGTGCCTGTAATGGTCTAATTGAAATAAATGCTTTGAGTTTGAGTAAACTCGCCTTGGTAAGACTGACTGACACACGTACTATATTAAGCTTTATATCGTTTCTCTTTTTATTGTTTTAGCCATTCTTTAAAAATCCGTTCTAAGACGCAGCACTGGAGAAATCTCGCGCGCCCCTGGGGTTTCTGTCCTGCTATCCATGCTGATTGGCTCATATATTTCTGGTATGGTCCTGATCTTTTCCTATACTATAGTAAGAGTCTATACGAGAGAAGAAGAAGCGGATGTCTATAGCTTGTTGAAGGAACCCACATATCAAACCTCAGGTTTGTACAGCGTTATAAAGGTATCGTGATGGGCGTGTGTTACTTCGCATACAGATGAAAGCGTCATGTTGGCCTACAGGGGATTTCCGAATGACATTGCGATTTCGAATCTTTCCTTATCTCGGTTTGTCGGTACCTCAGTATGTGCAAGTTTTCACAGAATCGAACCGGATCTCCGGTGATAGTCACTTGTTATTTTAACCACGTAACCAAAATCAGCTTGTCTTACTCTATATTTGTCTCCAGGTTTGGTATGTATGTGCTCGTATCAGAATGTATCTAGTTTTTCACCTCATTAAATAGTTAATTGGTAGGACCACCAAACACGCTGCGTTGCTGGCATAATATCGACTTTTATGCCTTCATCTAACATAGAGATCATGCGTGCAATCGCAATGCATCTGATTAATTAAATGTCATACAAGGAAAACTGGTAGCGAATGAACAGTCGTCTGTTAAAATCTTACCAGCTGTAGCACTTAATTATTGATTAAATATTAAATAATGCAAGTTTCAGCCGTGTTCGAGGGCAACAGGCTAGTGATTTGTCACTTTATTTACGTACTGCAATTTGTAATCCAAATTACTGTTCTTGTTTCGAGAGGTCCCATAATTTACAATAATATACACACTTAAATCATGGAATGGATAAAGGTGAACACAGATCTATGATTTTAATGGTTCACTTCACTGTTTCTCGGAAGGCACTAATCGTTTACTAGCTAACATGATATTATGATCGTATTAAATTGTCGTTTATACACTCGTCCCAAGACACTACTGTCTGCTAGACTAAGTACTACATACACGTGTCGATTTCAATGACAACGACTAGAACTAACTATAAGTATATAGGTAGTAATTTTGTAAATTATTAAATGATGAACTATTATGGTACTTGTGCATCTCTTTATCTGTAATTAGATATTAATAACTATTAGCTTATCAGTGGCACAACCTTTACAATCACTGCGCTACCTATACACTTGTACATACTTCAGTGAGGTATGTATTTACTTAAGTACATAGGTATAGGTTTTGCTTCACATTTGTTCTGAAGTACTGACGCCAGCACAACAAGCTACCCAGAACTGGAAAACTGTCCGAGTCAACTGACCTGAACCATATTTATATTGTGCCTGAACAACCTGATGCTTTAGAAGTTTTTAAACTGACATGGTCACTGACACTACTATTAAAATCATAAACAGAAAAAAAACCTATATCCTAACCTATATTAATCAAACATGGTAAATATCCCGTTTATGATATTAATAGTAGGTACTGATGCTTTAGCACTAAACTTGAAAATGACTTTAAAAAAAATTACAGGTTCTAGTAGCTTGTTGGGATCCAATCTGTACAATCCGTACCCAGGTCTGCATCTTAGTAGCATTTAGTATCTAATCGGCACTTCATATATCTATCTATATGCATATTCAAGTGTTCTGTGTATAAAGCATATCGAATTTCTGTCGTTCTGTACTGCCAAACTACATATCCAATTAGATGCCCTAAAAAGCCATAATTAAAGCCGCGGAAAAAGTTGCAGCCTCACCTCAGCAGTTTCTTTTAAAGATGTTTTGCTACCTTTTTAGTCATATGCGCTTTCTCAGTATACGTCCTTTCGTTTTCTCTTAATTATCGGCATGATTGTACCTATGGACTTCCTAAAATGGGAGAAATCATTATGGTGAAAGACTTTCAAATATGGGCTTTGATAAGTGTTTCGGTCCAAAATCTGCTTCTTTGTTAATTTGACCTAATGATATTTAAAATGTCACTTACGGGATATCTTCCGTGATTATTATTGGTTTTGAGTTCCCGATATTCCCGATGTTCCCGTAAGTGACATTTTAAATATAGTTATGAACCGTGAAAGCTTAAAACAGTGTTGACCTAATGATGTCCCAAATATAAGCAGTTTAGTGTAGTCTTGCTTAAAGTATCGAGTTTTATTGTGGTGGAAGTCGACCCGAACATAGTAGTGAAAAGGCTAAACAGAAAATGATGAACCATGGTTCTAAGAAAATCAGGATAATGCCTCCTTTACAGTTATTGTTTCAATTATGATATCCTATGAGTTGAAAGAGTGATATGATAATATTTTTCAATCAATCAATCAAATCAATCATGAAAAGTTCAGGGTTGCTTGTGATGATTACGCATAATCTTAAGTCGTAGGTATATTCTATTCTAGATGAAGTTTAAAGTAGGTAAAAAATTATGGGTGACGAGATAAAAAAATAAAATAAAACAAACCAAAAATAAAATTATTTATTAAATAAAATTATAACACATAAGCCTTTTGACGAAATGATGACGATGCCGATGGATGATGATGATGATGATGATGATGATTGAAGACGGAACCCTTCCAGATGAGACGCCTATCTGCCCTATCTGATACGAAATCTAAAGATCATTTGAAGGCATAGACAAGTGACAATAACCACAAGTGGCAATTCCTTGCAAGATTTAGCTAACATTATCTAATTTAATAAATACGAAATTCTACAAATACTTTAAGCAGAAAATACACAAACCTTTCGGTTAATTGTGTCCTATTTTGTTATTGACATTTCAACCATCTTTCTAACGCTAGGATATCACTTTGTCGAGACCCCCAGACCTATTTACTAATTAAATTAGACAATGTTTGCTTGCCAACGTCTCAGTATTGTCACCAAGTGATTGCATTACGTGGACATAAGGTGTGACTACAATAGCAAAATGAGATTATAGACAATGCAAGGCTAGGCGTAGGACTCTTAGGGCTTCCCTGCTCACCCCGATCAGACTTGACCTACTGACATCGTTCCACTGATTCCACACAATACAATTATACAAGCACGTAGTATAAGTACTTATAATATGTTGACGTGGTGATAGAAACTCTTGGGCGTGTGATTTTTCCGCTCTTAACAAGGGGAGTGAAATCGTAGCACCTCCGCTGCTGGAAAGCACTTTTCAAGATGGCCACTTCATGACTAGTTAATAATCAGTTTATGTAAGTAATAAGTAGGTATGAGGTTCGTATGGGGGAATTTATAGGAACAAATTTCATATTTTACGAATGCATCTTCCTTCACAATACTTATAGAAAACGGTCTGGCCTAATTAATATGAAGCAATTTAGACAATTTCAGCAAAGTTGCGCATGCGCAGGTTCGGAAGAAAAAGCTAGTGTGTTGACTACGTAGGCAGTAAATAAAATCAATAGACTTATATTTTCTTCATAACTTGTAATAAGTACTATGAAAAACATCAATGATTATTCAAATCATTCAGTTTTCAGAAACCCCTCGTAAACAGATAACCATGGAGCTAACTACGCTTGCAATAGTACTAGTAACTCTGTAAGATTACCAAGGCCGCATAAGAATAGTGCAGAACTATGAATATGAGAGCGCAACATTGTTTGTAGCTATTTCAACGTAGCTCTAATTATACCGTGGCCAATAGTTCGCTGTGCCTGTAACCGTGCAGGCAGGCAACAGCTGACAGCTTTCAAATGCTCCACTCGCCCATATTTGTGCCAGTTGGACCTGATTTATGTCGGCCTTCTCCGCTCCGATCACAATATATCTATATGTTTATATAAACTCCTCGATCGAACAGGTGGATTGATGTGGTGTAGTGATGTATGT
Source organism: Diarsia mendica (assembly GCA_949316265.1). Lineage (NCBI taxonomy): Eukaryota > Metazoa > Arthropoda > Insecta > Lepidoptera > Noctuidae > Diarsia > Diarsia mendica. Next base: position 10,655,729 of record OX438906.1, read on the forward strand.
AACCACTGCTGAGGATGCATCGATGTTTTTAAGTTATTATTTGGTCGTCTGCGATTAATAAGTAATTTTTATTGAAGTATACTGTTTGTGACTTACTACTTTATTTGCCTATGGTATTCATGTGTTTAGAAAACTAGTACCTAGTCTAGTATAAAAGTCACAAGTCACGCTCGACAGAGTAACGTGGCGGTAAAAAATAGTAAATCCCCACAGGCAAGCGACTGCAACAGTGCGGCGGGCGATGTTAATTATTGTCGAAGGCTACACGAGGGAACCACCGCCACAATGGCTTCCTACCATTATGTCTTTGTAACTATATGTACCATAGTCTGTGACTAGAAATTGCTACTGTCTACTGACACTACGAAATATCATGCGAATAAGTAAACAATAGGTACTAATCTACTGTGTTCTTATTATGTTCAGGGTTGGGTTCTAATAAAATAATTATAATAAAGAAATAAAACAAATAAAAAATCTCGAAGAAAGCTGTAATAAAAACCCACAAAAAATATTTAAAATACAACCAAATTAACAATTTGTAACACTAATATGGAAATACAGTCAAATTAACATAAGTGCTTACATAAAATAATACTTAGTATACAAAAATAATACGGAATAGGTAAAAGCCAAATAAGACACAATGACTAAATATAAAATAGATAAAGCGTACAATGAACTCAAGAGGTTTTCTAAAACATAACTTACGAGAATAATTGAAAAGCGTAAGACACATAAAATAAAACTAAACACAATAAAATAGGAAAAAATATAAATAATTAGGTGCAGCATGTTTGATAATAAAATAAAAAAAAAAACGTTTCACTAGAGTTCATAACAGTTCAAATAACTGGTGTTTGGTGGTGTCTCGTCAGGAGCGATGCTACACGCTCCGGGGTGTCGTACCAGATAGTGCATTTACAGTGTCAACTTTGCCTAAACGCAAACTTGTAGCGTGCTTTGCAAACGCACTCCTGGCACGAACTCCGGAGCGTAAAAAACTTCGATATCGATATCTGACGAACGAAGGGCAGCACTACACAGTCTATGCACTACGTACGGAACGTCTTTGCCATTTATCACTTAGTGTCCCCAAACTATACTAATTGGCACAGGACTATGTTATTTTCTATAAAAGCGTTTGTTAGTGCATAAGCGATGATAAGGTTAGTAGTTTTGTTGTAATGGTACAGGCATGCTCTATATAAGTGTACGCCATTGGGTTTAACTCGTTACCTTTCTATAGATTTCTGTGTGCGTTCTGTTCGAAATAGTTTGATATTTACAAAACCTAGTCTAATAGATATACGATACGTAATGATATATCCTCGTGTAGTAATTATCGTGCATCTAATTCGCGCTTATGGCAACTCATTGTTATTCAGCATATATCGTATCGTTTCATCAAACGATTGACATCGACGGTTAAGGATGCGATGAGTGACAAGGCCGCAAATAAATAACACACTAGGGAAATCGTGGATTATTAATTGTATATTAATATTAATACGTGATTTTATCGCATATCGATAACTGAAGAAGAATCCCTACAGTGAAAAGTAACCTGCCTTTTTAACAAGAGAGCTATGTATTCACGAGTAACGTTCATACGAGTTTTATTTACTTAATACTTAGCTGCAGTTTTCTTTTTACGAGCATTTAACTATTCATAATGTGTAAATAAAACAACTGACTCGCGCATATTTAGAATTGTTCACGTATATCGGCTATTACTCGTAATTTCCGCAGCACGAGGTAAAATGACATTTGTCGAGGTTATGATCTCACTTTCCGCTGATGTTATTACGTTAGTATGACAAGACGCGAATGTAGCGAGCTCTCCCACGGATTTCGAAAGCTTTGTGTATTTTTAAAATATTCAAAACGAAAGTGTCGAGTGAAAGCGTGACATTTTAATAACGAGTACTGATAAAAGCAGACGCATCTCGGAGCTTGTGCGTCGAATGTTGTGAAAGAATTTTGTATTAATGCATTAATTACTTGTGTTTGGTACTTAGTAACTGTAATTATATTTAAAGTGCTATAATTAACACACTTTCAGCATGCAAAGCGAGGGAATAGTGCAGACATTGCTGATGCAAAACATTTTCTCTTTTTCGCAAGAATGCTAAATAATGAAATTGAGATATTATTATGTTAATGATGTCAATTATACGGGAAATTGTATACATGTACTTTGGTATGCCTGCTCTATCTATGCAATATTCAATGAAAGTACAGATTTCTGTTACTATACACTAAGATATTGTCGTGTATGGTACAAACACTTGACTATGAGTTTAACTCATTTTGCTATTTCCTTATTGAAAAACAATTTATTATATTATTCTGCGATCAAGAGGTAGACGTAGTTCAATGATTATAAATTATGTACTGAGATCGATGAGAATTGATTGCAACTTTACCGATTGTGTTTTGAAACAAAAATAATTAATAAAAGCTTCGTATACCCAGTTGTTAGAATGCCTTGATCTATCAATGATGATAAAATCTGCAATTAATTTCGACTAGCGTCCTCTGAGTTTCAAATTATGGATACCGACGACGTAAGGAAAAGTACAGCGGAAAATTACAAATAAAAAAACCTAAAAAAAGAGAAACTTTCACTTCCACACATGTCGGGTACATGATTGTGTGGAAGCAGTTTTGTACAAAAACAGAAGACTTTAATTTAAATTCTTTGAATTTTGTTTAGTCATACACAACTAATGTGCAATGTTATTCATACATACTTATCAATAGTGACTTTAACAAAGCTATTAGCAGATATGTCAGCGAGTATATTGGACTGTAGGTACATACTAATACAACTCGCTTCATCAAGGCGGCATTAGATCAAGGCAATCATTTGTGTTGTGCCTTTAGTGCCTTTACGCACATAAATTGTTTACGAAGTTCGTTTTCATTGACAAATATGATTGACCTTTTTACTGTGTGAATCTTACTAAGTCAGTCAATGTTCTTTTTTTTATTAAGAATTTGATTTTAGATTAAATACTTTTAGTTCATTTATTGGACTATTGTTTCAGATGCTAAAGTTGTTTGCAATTTTTTTTAAGGGCAAAGTTGTCTCAAGCAAATGTTTGCAGAAAATCTCCGTGCCAAAGATCGTTGGGAAGTGATGGGTATATAGCGATGCAAGATAAGTTTTTCCGCTATGACGTCAGGCTGCAATGGAGACAAGACCTTGTGTTACTTGACACGTGTACCGTCTATAATAGCTAAGCTTATTTGTATACGTAATGCAGTGAAGTGAGCTGCATGTGCACTGCAATGCATATCTGTGTTAATTTATGCATGTGACGCGTGAAGTATAGAATAGAAGGACTGCGTGCAGTTGAATCGTTTTTCGTTCTGCGAAGGTAATTACAGGTTTTCTATGAGAAACTGTTTTGAAGCAGTTTTATGTGGTTTGCTCTTTGTATGATATTAAACTTGTTTTCGTTTTTGTTCGACTCTATTAATTTTTTTCTAATTGAAGCATCTGTGGACCGTTGTTTGTTTTCCTTATTTTTGGTAATTAGCTTGTTTACTTTCCTTATATATGAACACGATGATGCTGATTGGGAATTATATATGGGTAATGAACTAAGATGATCTGAGTTAAATACCTACTGACATACAATTTTTTACGAATACCAGCGGAGTTAATGATTGCAAACGGTTGTCCGATAGCCATTAAAGCTAGAATCTTAGCCAGGTATGTAATTATATAGAAGTTTTTACGACGATTCTTGTTATAATGACTGATGTCGTTAGGGTGTTGTTTAGCTTGGCACAATGTGAAACAAAGGTGAGCCGGCAAGTGGGTCACAGCGGTGGCCTTGCGCGCGAGAGCCGACCCAGTCCACCATTCGAGGGAGCGCACACTCACACTTTAATTGTATTAGATACTTGACAGATACACTGATAAGCACCAGTTTTAGTTTTATTACGTGTCATAATAGTAAACTATTTTTAGGAAATGCGTGAGTATGTTTACGCGATCGCATTTTATTTGCATGCATAATGAACTTATAGCTTGGTAAAGGAATAAAAATGTTCGGTACCTAGGTTTTTGCTGAATCCATGCAAATCTTTCATGGATCGTAAAATAAAATATGCATTGTCTTAGGTAAGTACTTAGTTACTTACTTTACCTATTTCTGTCTTAGTATTGAAGAATAGTAATAAAATATGCATTTGCATGTAATAGTAAACCCTGATGAATGGCACAATGGACATAAATCCCCATGGGTGGCGGGCGAGGTGGGCGGTGAGCGGCGCGAGCGCAGCGGTGCTACGGCTTTAGTACCGAACGCCCCCGCGCATGCTCCCGCGCACCGCTGCACTCTGACGTAATCCCATGCAACCGTCCTGCACTTTGTTACTCACTCACTGATCATACCGTCATCCTTTTATTTATAACCGCTAATTTTAAAGGTGCGAAAGAGATGAATGGATACTCAGTGACACTGCGATATCCATGACTTCGAGTTACAACTATTCACACTTCTTAGGGCTCGCTACAATCTTTTTCTATTGGAACTATTTAATGAATAAAACATTTGTTGAAATCGTTAGTGTTGCGAGTGAATGTAACATGAATACAAACTCGTTTGCGGCTGGCATTATGTCACGACAATCAATCCTCTTGAAAGTGCACAGATGTAATCGTGAGATCGGCAGAACATGAACGCTCCAAGAAAGTAGGACAAATAATTGTTAGGTCTCATGCGCTAGATAAGCTGCATTGTGCAATTGTGCGCGCATGGGACTCGTACATGATAAATGTGTCCGCTCATTGGCGGCACTATTAATATGTCCTTGAACGCATGGTCGGTAAGGAACCGCATCATATGGCATTTGAAACGCGATTATTATATGTATGTTATGAATCGCAAATGAGTATGAACGTGTGAGAATGCGTACATACAGGCTGGTTACTTTTACTGAAGCCGGTGGAGCCGTGGAGCGCGAGGTATGCGCCCGCGCCGGTTCGAGGAAGGCGCCTCGCTCCACCGAACACTTTCCCTCTCGGCTCGACATCGCATCCGACAGTAATTGCAATTACAAACATTTTATAAAGTAATTGCTATCCATACTCGGCGGTTTTCGCAACCAGAAACTGGCGTTATGACGTGTCAGTGGACAGCGTTTGGTTTCTAAATGAAAGCACTTTACAAGCGGACTGATCGTGCGCCAGACCCTCACCAACATTCACGATTATGATATGACAGAACATTTTGCTCAATGGGACTCTATCTAATCTACACACTGCGAATCTGTGACAGAGCAGTTTTTTCTTGTTTTTCCGATTGGAGAGTTTGTTAAAGATATGCGATAGAATGTACGAACAGATTGTCTAGTTTTGATGCACAAGAAAAGCAAAGCGTTCTAGTAGAGAAATAAGATATGCAAGTGTACAAACATATAAATACATACATTCCGGCTGTGTGTATATATGTATGTATAAGGTTAGCATGCACAGCGATATGAGTTATTGGATTATGTACGTTGAACACGTGACGTGCACCGTGATGTAGCACGTGCCGGTACACACATGTACCGCCGGGGGTGCACTCCACTCCCGCGCGGGATCGAGGTCGTGGCCCCTGTAATTATCTAGTTTAAAATAATCCCGCGGTAGGCGTAGGACTTGCGCAACACAATTCCAACGTTCTAGAAGCGACACTGACACGACACTGGGAGCACTTCACTGGAGTCCGCGGGCGTGTAGCGACGGCGCGCGCGCCCGCACCACTGCGCCGCGTTCCACTTTTCCTTCCGGCGGTACGCGAGCAGCCGCGAGTTGGCAGCGGCACGCCTTGCATAACCGATGGTTTCGCAAAGCGGTCGGTGCAGCGCGCGGCCCGGCTTGAAATACGCGCCCGCGCTGCCAACGGGGCCGGCGACCAGTTGACGCAACGCTGCCGCCGGCGTGCCCGGTGCTCCCACCGCTGCCGGCCGGCTCACCTGCCCCCCACCAAATGCCCCTCCATCTGGTTTCTCAGACACCACTTTCGCCTGTATCACCTGTATGTGTACTCGCTTTCATCGTCAGCGCATCCACGCTCCACTTTGTCTGCTTCATGTCGAGAGCGGAGAACGTATCTCGCGATCAGGATGGGCACGTCGAGGAGCGAGGACCGCGCATCGCACGAGCGGTGCAGATAAGAGCGCGCGCGCGCCAGATGCATCGGTAACTAGGCCACCACGCACTCTGCCATCTGTTTGCATGATTGCACTCCAATTAGATTGTGGGATACGCGATGGGAAATATGAATTTAATTTATTCGCGAGATTTTACAAAAGGCCGCCTATCGGTTAACTATGAACGATAGTATCGTACCGGTAAAGAGCTGTTAAGTGTGGCGCGTAAGGTTCGTATGTCGCCTACAATATTGTCGCGAGCGGGCCTCGAGCTCCGCAAATAGACGTTCCATTTCGACGGCCAACTCACGGCGACACGCGAAAACATTGCAGACACGTTTTATTATTTTATAGCCAGGTTTAAATCGAAAACAACACTCCGTTTACCCCCCGGGGACGGTGTAAAATAAAGACGGTGGAATAAAAACTAGGGCCAAACTAGTTGATGAGTAAATTGTTATGTCTGGCCAAGCTCCGTTTCCCTGCAAACGGACGATGTCGAGCGGACGCGTCTCGTTGGAAGCTACCGGCTTTCGCAATATCAAATCAGTATAAAGATAGGCAACGCTCTGTCATCGCAGCGGCCTCGGTCTGCTGTCACTGCTGGTAGCGCTGGACCAATAAATAATATTTCAGCGTTTAGCAGGTTTACGCTTATAGTATGCGCGCGAAGGCCGCGTGACTCACGCGCCGGTCTCAACCGCGAGCTACGAAACTGACTCAGTGCCACGTGTGCTCAGATCATGATCGCATGCATCCAGTGCACACAGTCAGCTGTTGCCCACGCGTATTTATTGGGAGTTACCAGTCTTGATCTATTGTAGGGACGCGGCACACTTTAAAATCTAAATCTGAGGATTTATTGCGAAGTTTTTATGCTGTTATTGTTTTTTATACGATTGACCTTATAATCTCCTTTAGAATTAATTGCATTCGTTGCACAAAAAGCCTAGTTTTTACTAAACAATTGCGATTGTTGTCGTCACGGCTATTTAACTCAGTGGGGGAAATCCTAGAATGCGTAGTTTACTGAGATTGTCTTTGTTTCTATGCTAATAGACAACTCTATTATTTATAACAGGAGAGCATTCAGAAGTGTCATTTCGATAAGAAAATGATGTATTTTTCGTTTCGAAAATAAACTGATCCCGCTGGTTTGCTCCAGTTCTCGAGATGAGAGTGACATCTCACACCTTGCCAGAAGACAATTTAAACCGACTTCTATTCGTATTTCGAATACAAGAAATAAACAAAAGAAATCCTCTATTCGATTACTACATCAACGTTTAGGAATATTTTGATAAAAGCAAGCTACGTAAAGAAACAAAAGTATTATAAAACTGCAGAAAACTGCAGTATATTATGACTAACAAGAACAAGATTGTTTTCTTTTACATAATGTTTTTGTTTGTTCGCTACGTATTATGCATTTGGCTCCGTATCAGAACAAACGAGTTAATTAATCAGGCTGTAATGCAGCGACCTACAAACCTTAGGTGATATCGTTTATTCTGGGAGGGGGGAGGGGGGAGGGCATAGGTGTATTTTCGGTCTCCTGGGCCCGAAGTCCCGAACTGTCCGAAGCAAGATTGCCGTGTGTCATTCTTCTGTTCAGTTTACGATCGGTTTTCTTTAGCGCTCAACTCAACGAGAAACTATTTACATTTTCACCGACTCATTACGACTGAACAAAATCCAATTATAAATAAATAAATTGTAAATGTTGAAACGTTTCCGATAGAAAGGATATAGCAATATATTTGCATTTCCTTTACAAGTTTATTTATCAGTGAAAACCTATTCCGTTAGCGGCTAACTTGATAGTACTTTATGTTAATGCACAGTCACACATAAACACATTACTGTAAGGTTCTAATTACGACACGCTTGCAATAACTACTAACTATTAAAGAATATTACAGGAAAAGAAACTACCGATGCAAATGGAAGACTTCGACTCGAATACTAACGAGTATCGTATTAGTCGATAATCGAGTCCGTATTGGCAATATCGATTATTTCCTGTTCATGCGCACACGTCCCGCGCAGGGGGGAGGCAGGAGGGGGATGACGCGCTGGCATACCGCCCAAGGACGTATTCTAGGCTCCCTAGGACCGGTCAGGGTCAGGTCATACCAGCCAGGGCCAACAGTTTCAGGGGTATGCGGTAATGACATTACTTAGTAATATCTAGTCTAAACAAACAATGTCGATCGATACCGCCGTTTATTATTGGTATTAGGTTATAACGTGAGAAATGAGAATTGAAAGAAATTGTTAGTCTAGAAACATAAAATTGTAGTTTTATATTTTTCATCGATGTTGATGGTATTTGATTTTTATAACCTTCTAAAACTAACATCAGTACTACTAAAATTCATGCAGTGAAACTATGAACATATTAGAACAAAAAAAAAACGTTTTGTGTAAAGCCGTAGACGACCCTACAAAAACCGTTTGCCGTATAAAACATGATTCTTACATTAACAGTTATTAGGAATCACTAGCGGTACCCTTTGAAGCTCTAATGCATCGGTATTTTCAAACGTCCTTGAATTGCATTTGTGTAGAGGACGCATTAGGCTCTACGACTGCTACGGCGTAGCAAGGATGCGGCCGCGTAGCAAGGAAGTGGCGGCGTAGCAAGGAAACGGCGGCGTAGCAAGGAGTGGGCGCGTAGCCCTTTACTTTTCGTAGGCTTTGTGTATAATGCAGATTTACAGTTAGTTATTGTTTTTCTTTTTTTGGTATTCTTGAACACCGTTTTTGATACATTTTTTTTAACATAATTTTATTTGCAAGACCTATTGGTACATTTAATTAAAATATCTAATTTAAAGACCAAATGGTCTTACTGTTTTTTTAAATTAGATATTTTAATTTTTAAACTAATAGAAATTTAGTTGATAAGTAAAACAGCGGAGTATAAATTTTTAGAACGTAACGTATCAATTGAACAAAATATTATCAGTATCATAAACAATTACATACTTAGACTCCTTTCGCGTTTACTTTCTATGTATTTGCTAAAAAAAGGTACTAATGACATTGCGTGTAGCGTCGAGGCGTATCGTGAATTACAATGGCCGGGCGATCACCGACGTTACGACATGGTTTAGAAAGTCGAACCACGGTCAACGGTCCCGCGAGCGAAAGTTACCGCGCGCGTGTGTGCCTGCCTTTACATGCGTACCACGCGTTTCGCAATCCCCGAGGCAAGACAAGACTACTACGAAAACGCGAAACTTTTGGATACCGGTTCTCACTTCTCATCAATTTTAGTAGGTAGGTCTTAGTTGAGCTGCCTTTCTATAGTGAAAGATGTGACGTGTTTGCGTGGTAGCCCCGTCAGTGGATCGAACGATAGCGATGAAAGTGATAGTACAGCTGCCACTCAAACTTGTATTTTTTCCCTCTAAACACATTCAAGCGATTACGTATGCAGTGAAGCGAAGATACACGAATGCATTTAAAACGTCGAGTTGGAAACTAATCAAGTAATCAATGTTCTATTACATAATCTGATGACTCGAAGGTTATTAATTTTCACGAGATGCTTCAGAATTCCAATCAATTAATGAAATAGGTCAAATGTTTAAACAAGGTACAAATAAGCGGAAACATGCAACATTGCACTACAACACTAGACATGCACGCATCAATTATTTGTTTTAATTGATAACAATGTTTTGTGCAATTTGAAACGAAAACAGAAACAAGTACCCGATTCCCTTGGAAACAGTAACACGACACAGATCGATAGAGTAGGCATAGATAACGTTTATATAATGCGCCAGTATGTACTTAATGAATGAAGTTCACCTTGCGGTATCACTGATAGCACTAAGTCACTAAACGGTGCTGACGCGGCCAGGGTACGGGAGGAACTGCGCGGTTCCCTCATCTCATCGACATCGAGGTGGCTCCGAGGTCCCGGATGCACCTGCGCTGTAGTGCCGTGAGTTATTGCATTACCCCCCGCGCCCCGCGCAGACCGCTCCCGACCTCGCCTATATACCCCCCCCCCCCCCCCCCCCCATAGCGCTACCTCCTCCCCGTCCCCTCGTGCCACTACTTTCCCAGCGCGACCTTCGCGCCTGCATCCCTGGCCAAATGCCAGGTGCTGCATATCTTGACTTGACTGTCATCTCTGACATCCTAGATATGTTGGAAACAATGACACAAACATATTATCTGCACTTTGTCACCTCAGTCAAAGGACACTGCCATGATCTATGATCTAATGCTTTACTTATAGATATGGCAGTGATTGATTTCATTATGATTGAACAAGTTAGTACTGCTCGTCTGCTCGCACAGAGAACGCGTATAGATCAATATGAATATCTGATTGGTTATAAAAGTAATTCTAAACAAATGCCGCAAATGTGTGGTGGGAGCGGTTGAGCTAACACAAACAATATTAGATATCTAAATAGAGCCAGTTGATCTAAATCTCTCGTATGAGTTATATCGCCGATAAATCCACAGATCCTTGCTAACTGACCTATTTTCCTACAACACAGCTAGAACGTACAACATTATACATTACCACATTGTATAACAATTATATGTAGCTCTTATCAGTAATCTGTTATCGCACACAGTTAAACCCAATTTTGACACGTGACAAACATCAGAAGTTATTACCAAGACTGGTTTAGTGCAATAGCCTGCTGTAGCGGAATGTGAACGGAGAAAGTAGACGCGTCCGCTACCGAGAAAAAGAGTTTTCCACGCGGTTTCACCTTGCGAGAGCGCGGCTTGAGCAACAGGTGTATGGCAGAGACCACTAACCCGCGGTAAATATTGAACGCACAATGTAAATGAAGCCGATTTGTTTAATGACGGAGCACAGTGGTGTATGCCGATGCAAGTGGTGACGAGGCGCGCGCGCTAGCGGAGGCGCGGCGAGCGACTGCGGCCGGCCAGCTGCACCGAAATAACTGCTCCATGCAGCCGGGCGGCTCGATGCAAGCCTCCTCCGCCCCCCCTCCCGCACGCCCGGACCCCGTGGCCCCGAGCCCCCCCCCGCGTGCACCAACCCGCGCCCTCTACCCTCCAGGTCATGGCTGCAGAGCGAGAGCGACGCTGCAGCCCCCGATCGATCCAGCTGTTGCTTCTAGGCACCAAGCGCCCCTGAACTTGAAACTGGTGTGAGAGGGTGGCGTTTCGTATGTAATGAAATATGTATAGGAAAAATGGTAGAACTACCGCATAGTCGCTGTTAGTAGCTATAAGGAAGTAAATAAGGCGGACACATAATGATAACCGTTCATTTACCACCTAATAATTATTGATCAAAGAGCGTCTTCCACAGTATTGCAGTGTAATTTTAGACTAAAATGCTTTCAGCCCATTGCTGCCTGTTAAAGTTCACCAAGTCTTTGGAGGACAAAGCCAGTTTCTAGTACTTCAAGGTTCAAACAATACATCTGGCGCATTCTGGTGTCAAGGCTGGGCCAGTCCAGGTCTATTCAACGCTGTTTGGCTTGGTGCCAAGGACTTTCCTGCTACTTTATTCTCCAGTTGTAGTTTCTTATTAATTTTGCTCATAAACGTCGTTTAGATGCTTTTATGTGTTCTTGTGGGAGTATTACCACATGTTAGTCACAATTTCTACATGAATGAAAGATTAGATAATCGTAAGTTTATGAGTTGTTTTTTTTTCATTTATACAGTCCACCAAAGTAGGTACTACATCTATACTACTTTTTGAATATAGAACCTCTTTGATATACTCAGTTCTTTTAAGCTGGCAACTCTAAGAAAGTTCAAAGAGACAGTCCCGCTGCTCATCTCGTAACCTTGCAGAACTGCACTTCTCTATTTAATAATAATGTTCTCCGTAAGATTACAGAAAGTCGTAGATCAATGCAAGCATTATTACGACACAATCAGTCTGCCCTTGCCCGCTATACGCGTGTTTGTGCAATGTAGGGATGTGCCAGGGGCAGTTGGCATGCCTCTTGGCTTTGATCAGCCACTTCTAAGCCAACGATATTTAGACACGAAGACGCCAAGATGTTATCTTATTATGGTAATGTGATGTGTGCTAAATATTTGTAATTTATAAGATTACTCGCGACAATTTACTGACGACGGGTGTTTATTTATGTGATTATGTAGTCAGGTCGTCTTGAGATGGATTGGGTTCCATTACGATGAGAGGACTAATAAAAAGCGAAATAGAAATAGGCCAGCATCGAGCGTCTAAAATTCTAAATTAATTATTTGCCAATGTTATCTAAAGAAATTAACAGTCGTAAAGCGTCTGAACTGTTCAATTTTGTCGGTTTATTACAAACTACATAGATCACATCAGTAACGTTGCATAAAAGCCTTCATGCCCGGGCGAGGGCGAGGGCTGGTAGCTCGATATGGAGCTACCTACGCGCTAGATACAGACCCCCCACAGATTCCCGGAAAAGCCTAACCTCCTCCCGATCCCCTGTGTATCGATCCGCTGTGATGTCCGCGCATAAATAACGAGATAGATGTAGCGGTGTGCACTTTGATGTATGTGTATCTACATAGGTATGTTCTGGAGTTCTCGAAGGCCGAATGCAGTGTATGCTTTTAAGAGTTCTGATGACGGATTTGCCTGTGCTGTATATTCTAAGATTATTGGCGGATACAATTAGCTATGCTGACTGTACAGCTGCACTCAGATAAGTGTAGGTCTTTTCTTAAAAGACCACCTCAATTAATCTGGTCCTCAAATGATCTGATAACGTATGCAATATGTGTAATTTAATTTATATATTTTCTTGCAGATTTATTTCTGTTTTTACATATAATATGTTTGGTCTCTGCATCACCCTCTAGCCTAGCCTAAGGTAGCCTGGTAGAAAATGCAAGGCAAGGAAAAGATCGTCTTTGTGCAGTGTTACTTGTGCATACCCTTTTAATTAATTAATAATGCCCGGACTTGAAACAGACAGTGATTTCTGAGCCTCATCTAGTTTGAAGACATAATTTATTGTGATGTGTTGTTGAAAACGAACTACACAACAGAAATAAATATCATTTATCATAGACGATACGACATTTTGAGTTCAGTTAAATTCAGGCTGCCTTTGTATCATCGAGAGGTGCAAACCTTTTTTTATTGCAAAATGGGCCTGCTTTTCACCTCGATCGCGCCTGATGGAAAGCGATGGGCGAGGTATATGGTGGAACGAGCGTGCCCAGAAGATGCCTGTTTAATCTAAGAGATTTTGCATTGCAGATTTGCTTTCGTGTTTTCTTCATGGGACTCCGTAAAAGATGCATAAAAACGCACTGTGCGGCGTGAATAACCTGTTAAGAAAGCACTGTGGTCTCGACATTTAAGTGTTGCGTGTGAATCGGTGTGTTGTGCTCGGTTTTCCTTTCGTCATGTGTATTTTGCATTTCGTAGAAAACAAGAGTTCATAATATACAATTAATTTTTGTTTTAAAACTTCACTCTGGTAAATAAGGAAACTGTTATAAAAGAAATGGTTTCTACCCTAAACCAAGAATATGTTTTTTTTTACACTACCACTGTTGGACAAAGCTGGAGGCTTTTAGAGGCTTTGGGAATTGGAGAAGCTTTCCACGACTTTTATTTTCTGGCAACCTCGAACCAGCCTATGAACTACAAAGTTTTTTGAGATTATTTTTTAAAACATATCGGTATAACATGCCGTCTGAATTACTCGGACTTTTCTCCTCAGGTACTTTCTGAAAACGAATTTCGAAAAGACGCACTAAACTAGAACGGCGCTTTGTTTTTCTTCATCTCCATAATTCCTTCTACGTTGAGGATTGAGATAACATAAGATGCGTCTTCAATGTATGGGTCTTCTGCACTGTAACGACGATTGTGCCTACCACAAAGAAATCGCCAAGGTAGCCCGCAATCAACAATTTTTCAGAGAAATTTTGCAATTTGCAAGATAATATAATTTTGATAAACGACAATAAAAAATATCTATTTACAGAATTGTAATCATGAGAACCATCGATACAGCTCTAGTCTTACTAATTATGTTGAATTTGAACCCAATTCTAGCTCTAAGTTCGAATCGGTACCTATAGAAAGGCGTTGAAGATTTCTGGGGCTACGTTAGTGCCCTGAGGAACGTAGATACGGTTTACTTTAAATCCCAATATTGCCAGAGAGTATTATAATATATAAAACCAATTAGCACGGAAAATGGCGTAGATAAACGCACCACCTACGTATAATTCCTCACTGCGGCAACGCCCAAGCCTCGCTTCCCGGGCGAGTCCTAGCTGCGCCCACTCATCACCCCCTTCACCCCCGTTTTCCCCCACTGCACCCCCGACGCAACCCGCGTCCTTCATCCCCGCAGGTTCACGGAAAGCCTATAGCCTCCCACGCTGTACCATATCGATCGTTAGTACCAGAGTATTTAGTTTGTTACTGAGATAAAATGTGAACGTTAAATGTCATGCTTTGGGAAGTGTCAACTGCCGCACTCAGAGAGCTTTATTGATTACTAAGGCCATCACTTAGTAAAGGTTTTGACAGTATTGTCCTACAAAAGTATGTCAAATCTTTACTAGGTAAGTGATGTAGTCTAAGCAAAGCCTTTTGGAAAGCATTTGTGAAGAATAAGGGAGGCATGATAGGTGGCGAATAATACTTAATAAAAAATAAAAAAAAACCTGCTCATTGAGACCAAAAAAAGCAAGTTCCGTTAGCAGGGCACGCGGTTTGTTCTGTCTTTAGTATGCATGGAAGTTTCTTCTGTCTAACACAGCATCTTGTCGTATTCTAAAGTGTCAAGACCATGGGAGATGATTGTTTCGTGAGAGTGTTTCTCTTCCTGGCTCGAGGCAGATTTCTACTTTTGAATTTATTAGCTGAGACAGCACAATTCAGTTTCTCAGCCTTTATTGATGGTCATTGGCTAATCATCTAATGCGACGGAAACAAAGTGTTTAATTTTTCTTCAAAATGTGGTTAAAAATATTAAATATTACGTCCGACTATAAATTTGGTAAACTACCCGGCTAGCCAAGTCGATCATGGCTTTCGGCAGCTTCTGTAGAAAATAAATCAAATCGCTTTTTTTTTTTGCAGGGTGGTAAATCATCAAATGACTACTCCCGCTCTGGGCAGAGCGGCAGGGAGTGTCAGACTTCTACTGACTAAAAACCACCCATGTTCCTTCTTAGCCCTTTGTGCCGAAGCCGTGGTATATCTTTCGAACAACCCGCAGCCCCGACGGATATGCAATTGCAATGATCACAGAAAAATAATAAACTAGGCACACTATATTAAACAAAGCTTCCGCCGGAGAAATTCAATTCGAAAATTTGCAGGAGTAAGCCAGGGGCGAGGCCTCGTGTCGCGGGCTGTGCGGGGGGAGATGCACTAATTGCACCCCAGCTTCCTGTAACCCGACGTTCGTCGAAAGGGCGAGGCCGCGGGGCGTTGTCAGGGGGTGAAATGTTGGGTGCAGCACCCCAGCCACCCTAGCCTGTGCGTCCTTCAAATGAGCCTGCACCTCAAATCTGGGCCCCTTTAGTTTACCTGTATCGATCTGTTTGATGCTGGGTCCGGGATAACGCGCAAATGTTATGCAATATAATTCTTCCTTGATATTATTGCATGTTTTTTTTTATAACAATTGCTTATAACTTTACATAGCTATTAATATTATAGATACATGTAAAAATTAAGGATTTCTTTCTTAGCTACCAATTACTAAATTCATAAGTACTTAGGAGTAGCCTCTTTAAGTTCTCTTTGTAGTTTCTCCTATTAATCAACATCATCTTCTTGCCCCTGTCTCATGTTACTTGGGGTCGGCTCAACCCTTTTTTTTTCTTCCAATCTCCTCAACCGTCACGCTATCTTGTAATCCTTTTTCTTTTTACCCACGACGGAACGGAGACGGTATATGCGTTTGGGGTGAGAGGTTGTTTGTTTTTGATTGTGTGTTTGTGCAAATACATGTTGCCATTTTTCTCCAAAACTACTAGTCCGATTTTGATGCAGTTTTCAGTTATGGATTCGGGTTTGATTGGTGCTTGTTCTTAGATAGGTGTTACGGTGACAACTCACCAGGGGGCGCTGCAGCAAAAATTTTTTGTGCAAATCAAAGTTGCCATTTTTCTCCAAAACTACAAGTCCGATTTTGATTCAGTTTTCAGTTATGGGTTTAGGTTTGTTCAATTTAATCATCAAATATACGTTTTAGAACTACAAGTACTTGTTTGCTCAAATCACACTTCAGGTATCAGCAAGACATTTCTCTCCCCACATTACCTAATATTTCTATGGCGACATGAGAAGCTTTGCAGCAGTATCTGATTATTGTTTGTGAATTTAATTATACTCATTTTCTATCAATACACCATCTAAATGAATACTTAAACAAAACCGCGCTACAGGATTTTCGAGGTTCGGCTCAGTACGGAAAGTTCAAAATACGAGGCTTTGTGTTAGTTTTTTTAGTATATAGATACCAACCTGAGTGAGGTGCTAACTTTATCGTAATCTGCACTGCTTTTAAGATGAGGTAATTCTATTACAGATTGCTGGATTTTGATGCATGATTGTTATGTACCAAAATCTTTGGTTGCAAAACACTATCTTTATAGTCTTCAATCATTATATCAAGCAAGAAAAGAACCGGTTTGTTCTAAACACAAGCATGGTTTGCTAAATTATTGTCCAAGTTAAAGTAAGGGTGACATAAAATACCTTTGACATTTGAAATAATCAAAAGCTTTGGTTAACGAGGCTGTTCACACGGTTCTAGAAGAAACTGGTTTTAGTTGTTAAGGTATTCAAGATTGCAAACCCTTGTAATAAGATTATGGGTGATACTTTTGTTACTTCAGACGAGACTGAAGGACAACTGCTATTTTGTAGGGATCATTTGCGATCAGTTAGCTGACAATATGAATGTAAAGAATAATATCAAGATCTGAACGGTCAAAACTCGATTCTTATTTTATTTTCTTTTTTTTTACTCTTATTTAAAAATTGGTATATTTTATTATTCGTAATATGAGTGTGATATAAGAGTAGGGTAAGATGATGATCTTGTTTAATAGAAGTTGTGAACAGTCCCTTCCCGTAGTCGTCAACTAAGCAGCGTCTCTACATTAAATTAAATATAAGTATGCAAAAAATATTACTAGGAAAAGCTTGCTAGGGAAAGCTTTCTTTTGGGGTAAAAATCACGTTTTAACGTAGGACTCAATGTAACGCACTCAAGGTATTGTGTTGATGTACGCATTTTATAGTCAGGTGATCAGGTCATGGAGGCTCACCTAAGTGAAGAGTAGTCATCGACACAGGAAATATTATATTATATGTAGTATATGCTAAACAAAAACCCTCTTTTCGTTAACTCTTGGAGATACAACAAGACGGCGAACCTTTTGAAAGATTATAAAGCAACTGAAATAATAGAACCGATTCTTAAAATAATCAACGATAGAACTAAGAACTTAGATACTAAAATCTATGTGACACTACAGTTACAGGTTATGCGAAGCTCTAGAGGTGACCTACAAATGAAGTGACCTGACCTATATAACAATAATCAGATTTCCATGGGTCAGATCAGGGTTCCGGGAATCTGTGCCGCGGTGAGGCTAGGTCGAGGCAGGTGGAATCAGGACGCGAGGACCTCGGCGGCGCTATTAGGTCACCGTATGGAACTGGCAGCCTTGGTCAGGTCAGTAGGATAGACCTACATGTGGCGACCTTCTTCGGAGAGATTTGATTTAAGACTGCTGGAAATAAATTAATAAATAGAAGCACTGAGTAGTTTTAGGACGTTTTAGTTTGTATCACGATTTTTGCAAGAATAGCGCTTAAAAAGTTCTATTTTTTTGTTTTAGGGAGCGTTTTTCATGTTTTTCTAACATATCCTTGGTTACATTTTGTTGACTTACATTTTATAAATGTACTTAGGGTTTATTCATGAGCGCTTATTTTAAGGAACGATGAACGTCTGCTTATTTATACATTTTCTGACGTTTAAACGTCTTTTCATTGCAGATGAATCCGTTATCTACTGTTTCATTTTCGTTCTGTGTCATTTTCCTATAGGTAGGTGCAACACGTTTTCTTCTACCGTTCTCCCCTGTCAGACGTCACCGCATCATTTAGGTACTCCTTTCTCTTTCATATCAATCCTCACATTTTCCTTCCACTGTTACTTTTTTAAATCAGTTTACTTTGTCCATTAACATTGTTTCCGATAATAATTCATCAAAAACAATAAAACTCGATCTCTCTTTTTATTTTAGTAACGTGAGTAAAACGTATCCTAAGCTATTCATTATTTTGATTGCTGGCAATACCCACATCGGCGTGATAATTCCATTTTACGCTAGTTTTTACAGGAAAAACTATGAAATATCGTTCGTTCAACATACTGACTATGAGTTGTATTAAAGTAACATGAGTTATTATGACGGCTCATTTTACTTTTAAAATAATAAACATAGCTACGGTTGCGGAAACCGGTTACCTATTTTGTTTTCTTACTCAGTTCTATTTTTATTTGTGGTACCTAATTGAGCCGATGTTAAAGTGAAATGGAAAAGCAAAGTGTGTTTCTAAGTTACCTACTTGAATTTTTCGTAGTATGTAAATTGACGGAAATACTATGAAAATGTTAACGTACTTTTCCGGTTTAAACGGTGACTATTTTCGATAAAAGTTAAATTGCTACCTAGTTTTAAAAACCTGTTAAATATTTGGTATTATAGCTAATGATGATATTTTTAATCAAAATGCGAATTCAATGAGGAATCTGAATAATAATAATTGTTTAAAAAATAAAGTTACAACACAAAGAATAGAAATCATACAAAAGCACAATAATAAATTAAATATGCACAAGGACAATTAACACACACATTACACATTAATGATTTTTTACGATGACATGGTAAATAATTATCGCTGAAAATGTGATAATATTAAAATATTGTGGTGAAAATAAGCCGAAGAAAACTCATAAAATGAATATTTATGTCAAAAAATAAATAAGTTTGAATTTCAATAAAAAGCTAGCGATATAACACGTAAGTTAAGGTCATCTCCTCAACTTCTGATAAGATTGTCATTTCGGGAAAAATAATAAAAACAACATATAACAATATCACGCATACAAACCCCGAAGAGTACCTAAGTAGAGAAAATGGTGCCCCCATATTTGGTCAGTTATGTTCAAGTATTTAATAGGAGACAAGTCTATTGCCATCAACCTGACTCTTGGTTGCTATTAAAAAGCATCTGGTGGTCCACATAACTATTATTTCGACCTGGGAATCGAACCACGATAGTAACGCTCAAGAACTTGTTGGTAGCTTCATAATTATAATTCTTATATTTGTTCTGACAATCTAAAAGTGCTTAAAATTGCTTATGTGATTTGATTTTGACCACTAGACCATCGAGGCTAAAATAAAGAAATATAAAGTAAACTGCAGGTGTGCACAGTGCAATCTCAAAAATTAAACACGTCCAATTGCAAGGAGTTTCACGACAGTGAAGTCATTAATAAAAGTCTTCGTTTTCGTAAAAAGCCAGTGACCTGCGTGAGTCGATGCATAAACTTGTTTATGTAACGAGAAAGGAACATGAATTGCCATGTAGATGACGTGAAATTAAATGTTCTTGCATGTACCGTGTACCCAGTTTCAGAAGACATATTGGCGACATTATCTTTTTCAGATCTCCGGGTAAGTATAAGTGAGTAGGTAATTTATACATGGTTGTGGAAATTACTTGCACAAATGTTTATAGGTACTCGTAGTTATTATCAACAAAACACATTACAATCAGCAACATTTTCATTTTAGTATTCAACACACAATGTAAAAGTAATTACACAATTAAAACAATTATCAACAACTATAATAAACCACTAAAACATCAACAATTAATACTAAACACGTATACAATTTGTAGAAAAAACATTTCGAAGACGGAATTGGCAAACATTTTATCACTCAACTTTCCCTCACGCTATATAAGTAACACGCAAGATGACGTCACGCGTCACATCGACCTGCGCGTACGCAACTACGCACATCTGTTCAATATCATCAACATTCTCGCTAATCGTTAATCGCGGTAAAATACACGCCAATCGAGTGAATTAGACGATATGTATTAGTCTATACTGAGCATTTTGACCGCAATGTGTACAGGGTGTTAGGTTAAATGAGGGCACAGTATAAGAGAGTGTACCTACTCATGAATTTGAACAACTTACACTAGATACAGGATAAACCTTGTAATAGGTGTCCTGGGTAAAAATATATGATTCCTAAACGGAATCCGTCAGTTAGATTATCGAAAAATATTGGATACTTACTTACTTCGATACAGGTACGTGTTTTTTGTTTTATCAAATTAATAAAAATGGACGAAGTTATAAGTTATAACGCGTCAAAGATCAGCACCCCTATTGCGTATCTTTTTAACGTAAGTGGCTATCAGAAATGTCCATAGATTAACTGTAAATTGGTTATGGTTTGGTACATTTTTTTCTTAAAAACTCACGATTTGACAGTTATTTGATAGACATTATAAGTTATCCACTGTGTCATTAAAAGATACACAATAGCCCTGCCTGCAGGAGTGGGGGCTTTTGACGGCATTACGTGGTAAGAAATGTAGTGCGATGTGACGTCACACGAGTTTTGTAAGCACTGTATCGTCTTCATTTTTGGTTTACGTGCAAAAAGGAAAAATACGTGTCCAATATTTTTTGGTAATCTATGTGACGGACTAATTAGATTTTTTTTGTCAAATAACCTATTGTTACAAAATAAGCGACTTCACACATAGATATTATAAGTTCGCAAAATTTGACAAAATGTCACAGCAGACAACAATAACAGACCTTTTTTTATTGAAAAAAACGTTGCCCCATAGGTACTAGGAATTTCTCCTGTATCGTGGGGGTGCGTTTACAAACATTTAAACTCACATACTTACACAAATACCCAGACCCGGAGCAACTATCTGTAGGCCATACAAATATTAGTACCGTGCGGGGATCGAACCCGCGACATGCAGCGCAGCAGTCCAATCGCTCAGCCACTGCGCAAACCGTGTCGTCGCCCTTATCCAGACAGACTGGCCTGTTGGTCTAGTGGTTAGTGACCCTAACTGCTATGCCAGAGGTCGTGGGTTCGATTCCCACCCAGGACAAATGTTTGTGTGATGAGCACGATCATTTGTTCTGTGTCTGGGTGTAATTTATCTATAATATGTATGTATTTAGAAATATATAAGTATGTTTATCAGTTGTCTAGTACCCATAACACAAGCTTTGCTTAGCTTGGGACTAGATGGCGTTGTGTGATAGTTGTGGAATATTATTATTATTAGTGACTGAGTTTAGATTTTGCTACCAGATTGCAAAGTTGGTTCCATAGCAAAAGTTGTTTATAGAAGAAGTATTATAGTAAGAAAATGAATAACTTTTTCTAAGATTATGTGCTCCATTGAACTGTATCCCTCGTTTAATCTATCAACCTGTACACTGCCCGTAGTGACCGCAACCGCAAGGTATATTCACCACATGTGCCCACTTATGACAGTTTAAAAATAACCAGACGGATATTTACGTTACGTATTATACGCTGTAGGTACCTACGATTTATCATGTTGGTACAGTGAGAAGCCAGCATTACCTGACCCCTGGTATAAAGAAGAAGAGGACAAGTTGTGTGAGAAGAGGGGTCAGATAACGCTGGGCATAGGCTGTACCTATAGCTGGAACACTTCCTACTAAAATAGATATTAATGACTGTTTAACAACCGCATAGACACTCTGAGATAATTTTGGTGTTTCAATAATAGATGTTACTTATAATGCTTAGTATTTGTTTGGCTAGGTACCGGTTTTTGTAACGTTAAGAAGTTTTAGAACTTCAGTTGGTTTCTGTTCGATGCCGGCTTAGTAAATCTATCTGCTAATCTTTTTCGTTATTAAAACTGTAGAATATAAAATAAAATAAAGTTTTGAACTAATAATGTTCTATTACTGATCATACTGAACCACCAAAAAAATTTTGCGCAATAAAAAGCAATCCTGTAAAACAAAAAAAAAAGAACCGTAGATTACAGCACAGTAAACAAATAAATAAAAAATCTTGTTTTGATTCTTCACAGCCAGAACTATTCTTCTTCATCAAGTTTCATATTCTTCTCCATCGTTGCCCGCTGACCGAAGAGTGGGAGAACTAGGGAACAACTGAGATACCACCAGCTGTGTTCACTCCGCACTAATTCCCGAGAGAGCACAGCGTGGCACCCGGTCGTTCGATAGCCCGCTGGTCAACATTTTCTTTATTTCCTTCTCATTTAATTTCCATGCCTTTTTCTTCAATTACAAAAATCTTCTTTTCATTGAATTTAATTTCAAACCACCTTAAATTTTATTTCACTAAAACGTGTAACAGCGCCATCTGTGTTGAAACGGCGGAAACAAAGCTTCGTCAAGTAGTCAACCGGTTTGTAGGTGTGCACCATTCCTTAGAACGGAACTTGCTTTGGTTCCGCGCGTTGAACATAGATGGCACTGATACAGTTTACAGTTATTTCTTGTGATTTTCATGAAATATTGAAAATTGCATACTTTTGTATACTGTAGTAAATCTAAACAGTCATTGTGTCTTTTGCACTACCTTAGTTACCTATTATTTATTTTCGTTTAAGGTCAATGTTTTAAAGAAAGCATTCAAAGATAAATAAGAAATTCATCTCAAACTGAAATTCAGTAACACCACACTAAGGCCGAGAAATGGAATTAGTTGCGGGGATAGCTTACAGATGGGGTTGCATTGCAAAATTTAACTGAACTGTAAGTATTGTACTACATTTTCAGCTGGTACTTTATCTAACTACCTAATCTAGTTTTCAGCATGAATTTGTGTTGGCGTCGAAATTACTCCTAATAAAGGAGTAATTCTTCAAATAACCTGTTATAGGAGTCCTACTGCTACTTGCAACTGAAAATAAATGTTCATAAATTTTATATATACAAAAATCCAATAACCTAAGTATTTATCATGTTTCGATGTCAAAATTAAGTTAGTTACCTATCTACTACTTAGTACCTACCTACGTATTTAACTTTTGTGAATTTTAACCTTTCTACTGAAACCGATCCATAATATACTGATTATCGACAACTACACGATCCTAACACAAACGATTCCTCGACCTAGCCCTTGAAAATTATTTTAAACGTTCAAAATTATCCTCACTCACAGTCTACATCGAGCTTTGAAAGGGTAAGTTGAGTATGACTAATATTATGCAGGGGATGTCGGCGTCCCCCTCTGTAGAGAGGGGTCCCTCCGACCCTCGCCTCCTCTCGCACCCGCCACGTGGCTACCTTGACCTTGAACACATACACACAACATACAAGTGCACTTGTTGCACACACAGACACGTTTTTCACGAGCGGAGCCTGCGAAAACTATGAACTTGACTGAAAATGTGAGTAGGAAAAATTGTTGTTTCGGAAAATTCGTAGGTAGTGTTCGTTGTAGGGACATAAAATGTTTTATTATATCAATGCGGTAAATGAAATAATTAATGTTCCCTTTTCTAGAAATACACATTTTGCTCCTTGTAGAGATTGAGTTCAATGTATATGTCTATTATTCATTTTTCGGCCTTTTCATTTTCCCTGGTAGGTAGCTTACAGAATGATTATACCTATTATTGTTCATTAGTTATTAAAATTCATTTTAAGAAGTTAGTGGAATAGTTATGTAACATAATAGGTAGGTAAACATAGAGTGGTTTTAATCTCATAGCAGATTGTGTGAGAAAAATCTTCTACTTAAAACATAGCGCAAACCTATCTGAGTTTGCTGAATGTTTCCAAACCTATCTTTACCCGATGTTTTGGAAACTTATCTTAGTTTTGCAAATGTTTTAATAACAGGAATGCGTAAAAAATATTTAAAGTAGCGTTTGGTTTACACACCACAAAGCCATAACACTAAGGCAATGAGAACACTTGTATTTTTTTGCGTTCGATTGTTTTTTGTGCTCATATCAAGTTTTGTCATCCGGTTTGTACATTATATACACGAATGTATATTTGTATTTGTTTAGGTATTTCGCCAAACTGGTAATGATTCATACATGTGATCCAAACTCTTAAATGAAAACAACCTTAGTGTCGTTTTCACACTAGGTAATACATATTTGAATGTCTAATATTGCACCGTTGGAATTTCAACGTTCGACTTAGCGCCGAGAATTGAAATTCCAATATAATTCAATAAAACTTGTGTCATCTGGCCCCTATTAATTAGAGGTTAATCCTAGGTGTTTAGTTTATTTATTTACTGATATTTAATGTGTGGTTGAGTCGTTATTCGAAGGAAGTCGATATTAGTAGTAATTATTATGTTCATAATTTTGCAATAACTACTAGCTTCGATTTTTATTAACGGTTATACTGTACCTATACGTAGCTTAAATTAAATATTAGAGACTTGTATTGCATCGTAGATGAAGTACCTAAATTATTGAAGTAGTATATTTGGTTCATAAAACTCATCATATTGTATTTTAATAATTGTAAACAAACCCACATTTTGATGCTAAACGTAAGTAATAGACTAAAAGAACTGAACGAATCTTATAAAATTTGACTGTTTTTCATACAATAATAGTTTTAGTAGAGTGGAATAAATTGACAGTTTTAATCCTTTTTTTTAACAGTAGTGGCAATCCAATAGGTACTTTCTGTTTAGAAAATAACACACCTGTCCGACTTAAAACTATAGAATACAATTCTTACATAAGGTAGCTATTAGGGAGATATCACTTTGCAACAAGGACCAATACATTTGTAGGTAGCGCTTGTAGGGTGGAGACCCTTACCATTCTTTCTCAAATGTTTGCTACCTTTTAATTTAATTTGTCATATAGATCTGACCGTGGCATCACTTGGGCCCTAGTATATCAGCAGCAGATGAGGGACGCACGGATCAGAAAGGAGAGCCAGAAAAAAGGGGAGACCTATACCCAGTAGTTGAAATGATTCCGGGCTGAAATGATGATGATGATATCAGCAGTGTAATACCCAACGAGTTGGTAATACCTATTTATAAATGTTAGATGTAGGGTATTTTTTTGGTCTTGCAAAGGACCAATTTAGCTTAAAACTTACTATAAGTTTTACCACTTTTTATATTTTATCCTGTGCCAGTCTAAAAATACTTTTTCTTTCTTTCATTCAACTTCCTGAAGTTCACAGTCTTCGTGGTGTCACATGACCGGCGACATATTTCGCGCATGCGCCCTCTGTATTATCATCTATACGAAGTACAATATTACATTATACATACTATATATAGCTCATATCTATTATCTACACGTGTAGGTGTAAATATTATCATTATCGCAACGCGATAACGCGACGCTTTAACCCTTGAATGGATGGTACATAATAATGCTTTTTAAAACTGCATCATTATACTTATAGGGAAGCCACACTGATGTGAAAATGTATTCGCGTCAGTGTCTCTTCCTCCCTGTATTATTTTACTTGTATATGAAGTTCCCTATGAGTTATTTTTTTAAATATTTTTAACGCAAAAAGAAATTAAGCTAAAGATTTCGTTTTGTTTTTAAAATTTTGAACAAGCGTGTCTGTATCATTTAGGGTTGTCCTGAACGAGTCTAATTAGAAAGGGTGGTATTGTAACCCTCTGGCCCTCGGCTGGTTAATTAAATGAAGGGGTTATGAATACGTAACTTTAGCCTGTGTCCACTGTCTGGATGATCTCGATTTTAATGAGTGTTTTTGTGCTTACCTATATATAATTATACAGGGTGGAACGTTTTCACGTATTCAGTAGGTACATCATACTGAACCCCTCATAAAAAAACATATGCAAAATTGGTGAACTGAAAACGTGGTTTTCGTTTTCACGTGCCGTTCGTTGGTTTAAATTACCTAACATAATATTTATACTACTGGTTAATATCGACATAATTGTGAGGTTTATTAATACCTATACATATCTGGTTTCTATACGTAAAATAAACACATTTTTCAATATCACCTGTACCTCTTAAACTGACAGGTGAAATACAGGTTATCAAGAATATGCACAAAAAAGATATGATAAAGTACGTCCAGCAAATAAAAATAAACATTGTGATACTTTTTGTTGTTATCGCTATAAATTTATCGATTTAATTGAATATTATGCACTCATACAACCCTGAAAATGAATGAAGTTATCATTGTTTTTTATTGATAGTGACGTTTACTGGAAACTTTATTATGGAACGTGGTTATATCTGGGAAAGCCTATGTTGTTGCGATAAATATGTTGATGTTACCAATGTTTATAAAAAATAGTAGATTATTAACCAAGGGCTGTATGACATCAATTGCATACGAGGTTTTTGGCGCCTGAGCGAAGCGAAGGCGCTAATTAACCCGAGTATGCAATTGATGCTTACGCCCGAGATAAATACTCTGCTTTACATATCGATTGTGAGGTAAGTAAACAACAAGACAGCAGGTTTCAATGAACATTTATTAAGAAGAAAAAAATGTGTACCTATTTAATTAAAATTAATAGGTAGTAAAATTATTACAATTTGTAAGAGATATGGTCACGTTCTTTTCAGGTACCTATATTTATAGTTTGTACTAGTAGACTGCCTTTTTTTTTTCACGCACGCAAGCGCGTCAAATCTTGCTGGTAGTTTGATTTTTAAATCGATTCCATCTAACATACGATGTGGAAACAAATAGTTCCATATTTAAAATAAAATCTTTATAAAATAAATTGTCTAGATTCCGATTCGAGTAATTAATCGATACCGAGAAAAAAAAAATAACTTTTTAAAAATATTCATCGTGCAGTATGAGTATGACAGTTCTTTTTTCAAATTCCAAAACCTATGCTGTAATGATAGTCATACACCCCGGCATTCAGGGGTGTAAGGGTGTACTTACAGAGCATGAGATATGTAAAAATATAAATCTTCCTAACCTGGTAGGTATCAGAATTTTTTGATGCCGTCCATGGGCCTCTGATTTGGCCTAATATGCCGTCGAGAATTATCTCTCAGGCATGCTGTTTTCTATAAGATGTTTTCCTTCACCGAAGAAAGTGATAAATAATCATACAAATTCGCACTTGAATTCGAAAAATCAGAGATTTCTCTTGGGTTCAAACTTAGGACCTATGCCTTGAATTATAAATAGTTTTATGTAGTCATTTGGTTGATATTTATGTTCCTATTTAGTTTATCTACCAACTTAACGTCTAAACAGACCTAAACCGCAAGCCTCATTGCAAGTTGCGCCACATTATCCGATTCTTACTCACAGAGTCACTGTGTGGCTACTAGCTGTCTATAAAGTACTCTTTAAATATGTTAATAAGATCCCCTTTGATATCTAGCCATATATATACATGTATATATATGCTTATTTACATATATATGCATAATATATATATTTTACATCGTAGATACGTGTGATATCGCGCGCTACACTGACTCACTGTTCACATCGCGTTTAATCTGTAGGTGTTGTTTATTCAACAGGTTTTAATACCGTCCTATTATAATACTTTATGCACATATTGCTTATAAATATTAAAACTGTGTTATATGATTTGTGGAATTATTGATCAATAATACTGCATTTGCCACATCATCTTCATCTGCATTGTATGCACGATTATCATCTGCCCTTATCATTTCCTAACTATTCCAGGATCGTCTTCCATTAAATACACGATGGCTCTTTAAATAGAATACCTGATGACCTTTATAATTTTACCGAGAAGCCCCGTGAAATAACTTTCGGTGGAACTTCCTAGTTAAGTATATAATTCATATTTATGAGATATAAAAGAATAATATAAATCTTACCTGAAATCTTCAGCACGCCTGTTCTTCAACAGTGATTTCAATCAGTTCACAGCTCGCCAAAACGATCATCCCGAAGTCTTGCTTAACCTGAAAACAAAAGAAAATATCTTTTATCTTCTGCTCAATAGAGGCCCATTTCATTTTCTAGTGATAATAAATAATATGGTATCTTCTGATAAAGAAAAGTATAACTAATTAATTATATTAAAAAAGGTTGCTTCGATTACTATGTAGACGCTACGTAGCGAGATAGGTCAAACTGATTAGGGACAGCCAATATTGCCCCAATAACGTAATTAAAACGATAAAGGCGCATTAATTAATCCATATTATGTCTAAAAACGTCAAAGGTAAGTGCTTACATACGTTGCAGTTTTATAACTGAAGGACAGTTTTATGATCATCTTTAATCTTTTTACAATTACTTTGCCAAATAGGGATTTGAACACTAGTCAAACATTAAAATCATCGTTATATCAGTCCAGAACCAGCTTCTGCTGGGTATAAGCCTCCACTTTTTTTGTCATACTTCCTAGTTTTGTGCGTCCCTTATCCAGGCGTTTCTCGAAATTTTCACGGCATCGTCGACCCAACGAACTTTAAGACGACCCAGGTGTCTTTGACTAAGTGGTGGCCAACCACCACTCGGTCAAAACCTTGCTCTACCTCCCATCTCCTAATCTGGCAAGATGTACCTACTGTTAGGTCTAAAGGCATTTGAAACTTTACAATACGCTAGATTTTTTTTTTTATGGAACCGTTTGACTTCAAAATTATGCCAGGTATGACTGCAATTTTGAAAACTACATGTGTACCAGATACTGTATAATATCTCTTTTAGCGGAGTGGCCAAGAGGGAAGCAAAGAGTAGGTACAGTTTAACAGTGGAAAGATGATATGTCCGGGAATTCCCTCGCGATATAGCTAAACAAATACCTATGTTGTCCAATCAAATAAAAAGACAACTATCACTACATTGTCACAACGTATTTTGTATTTGTTTAGCTGCAACCATGTCTACTATTCTTAGAACGACTGCCCTTTTCTATATAATTGTCCATATCTAATATCTAGGTATGTGACATCCGTTTCCTGCAATCCTATTGTCTAAACATTACTCGATTCTGAATCCCCGATGGGCCCCGATGATTTAACAAATGCCAATTTGTAAAAACAAGTGAATTCATCGAATTGGTATTTGTCATTTGAATCGAAATTCATAACAGAATAGTTTGTAATGTGCTTCGTTGGTCTAGTAGTCACAAACACGACTGCCGAGCATGGTTTTGATTCCCGGAACTGGCAAAGTTTAATCGGGTTTTTTCATCAGGAATTTCTCAGTAGCAGCCACGGAGCCTGGATTTGTTCGTGGTAGATGGCAATAGGTTCGCCCCTATTGCATTTGAATTAAAACATGACTGGTGTAATATGGGTGTACTACCTACCTCTGTCTTACCCTCTGGGAATTACAGATGCGATGTTACGTTATAATGTGACACAATTAAACTGATGATTTAAGATTTCAGGAGTGGTAAATATAACTCTTATGTATCTACCCCATTATTATTTATACCATAATTATTATGCTTCGCAACTACTTTGCGTAAGCTCGTAAACCTCTTTAAAGTCGTAATTTTCAATGTGAAAAATCTGGTACAGTCACCACTTTTCGCAGATGGATGTTGATGGACTAGATGGAAATTCTTATTCTTTAATGCACACATAAAATAACAAATATAAACATAAATTACAAAGCTTAAGTACAAAGGCGAGCTTAACCCAGAATTGGGTTTTCTTACAGCAAACCAAATCTCGAAAGTGAGATCAAACAGAGCAGAAAGAAAATCAAACAAAAAAAAAACATACAGAGCAGGATAATATTGATCACGTGAAGAAGAAACGTATTGTATCCTTAAAAGAAGGTGATAGGAAAAACAAATTGCAATAGTGTTACTGTTCATATTTTTTGTTCATTGGGAAAACCTACAGTTGTTGCAGCAGTAAACATTGATAAACTGACATGGACATGGACATGGTTATTGGAGTTACGCAGCTGACAATTATAATAACATCACTCCTATATTCTGTGAAGGGTTGGGCAGCACACCCATATTTTGCCAGATAGGTTTAAGTCCCATGCGATAGAAATTTATGAATAGGTAAATACAAATTCTGTAAACCGTACTAAAAACGTTCTTACTTCTATCATCATCTATATAAATAAAGAGAGAAGTCCTGACTGTCTGACTGACTCATCAACGCCCAGCCCAAACCCTTGAACCTAGAAAGCTGAAATTTGGCACAGAGGTTCCCTTTATTTATACTTAATGTAGACAAGGAATAAGGAAGGATTTTTCGAAAATCAACCCCTAAGGGAGTTAAATAGGGGATGAAAGTTTCTATGGAAAATCGTCATTTTCACGCGGGCGAAGCCGCTGGCAAAAGCTAGTTATGAATAAGCCTGAAACTCTACACTAAAATTATTTAAATTACTATACCATTGCTAACACAAATCACCTTGCAGGAAGTCTACGTTTGTCTTTTTACAACAACTGTCAGTGTGTTAGACTGCCACACAATTACGAACGGCCCCGACAACAGCCTCTTCGGAAAACACTCACATAAAACCAGCTAACGAGGTCTAAAAACAAAACAACAGAGGTACACAGTTGTTTCGTTACCGTATCTATACTAATAATATTATTATAAAAAGGTTCTAAGTTTGGATGTAGGAAGTATTAACCGAATTTGTTCAAAATAATCATCGCAGCCCTGGGAGGCTGGGACGCAAAGGGCATTAGGAGTTAGGTTTTAGGAGAAAGGTTTTAGTCAGTATGAGTGTGATACTGATACTCCCTTCTGCTTCATCCAGAGGAAGTCATTTGATAAAAAAAGTAAGTTTTAAGCGAAACTACTCACTAAAAAAATATTTTATAATAAATAAATACAATAATATGTTTCTTCAAAGGACAGAAGCTAGTGAGAGATCGAAATATAGCGAACGCTTAGTAACACAACGACAAACGCATCATGACGATGGTATAGTATAGTCAACATGTTCGAAATCCTTGAGGTGTTCCGTAGCGTGGCAAACAACTGAGTCATGCCGCCATACTGTGACGTCGATGACCACGTTGGCCATTTGTTTATTAATTAGCCACGAAATACTGCGGTGACGCTGGAGATAATCCTACATACATAGGTGTATAAATTCACGACTTTTTCATGGGAGGTAAGCGAAACTATAGAATAATACCTGCTACGTAAATTATATAATGCTTCACTTGCTGTGTCCACATACTAATTGTTACTTAATAATAGATAAAACTATTTTATGATTTTTTCAACACACATGCTCATAAAGTGGCTATAATTTCACCGCAATTAGGCACATAATGACACCTATAATCAAACTGTGACTTTTTCATTGCATTCACTAGTGAGTTATAGGGTTTTTTTCTTAAATTTTATTGGTTGAGTTGCTACGTTCATAAAAAAGTTTCGATACAAAAAAGAACGTGTTCCATAAATAAATAGTAAAAAAAAAAAAAAAAATATATAGTAATTAGTACATTATGGTACAAGTGTGTAACGTTGGTGATTACCGCTGAGGCACCATTGAGACCCGAGCCGTCAGGTGAGGGTCTTAAGAAACGGTAATAGTAAAAATAAATTAATGTAGGTACCTAGTGCTTGCTCATTCGAAAAGTCAAAAATCATCTTTTAGTCTAAGGCCATTGTTACAGTATTCATGGTGGCGCCACTGGTCAAGAAAAAATGCATCGCTACGTCAAACTTAGTACATTTATTTTAGTTCCGTGTTTTCCCGCATGCACAGATAAGTTGGTTGAACTGTAGATACGCGCGCATGAAAACCGATTAATTTTTCCCGCTATTGTGAAAAAAAAACAGAACTCGTTTTAACTGTTGAAGATGACTTTTTAGTATTATTTTCTTCACAAGTATGTTGAAAAACGTCGTATAATACACGTGTGTATTGATGATTACCGTCCTCGGCTTTCTTAAGACCCTCACCTGACGGCTCGGGTCTCAATGGCGCCTCAGCGGTAACCACCAACGTAACACTTGTACCATAATGTACTACCTATTACGCCATGCCCAGCTGTATTAGTGATAATGATAAGTATATCGATTAGCAAATCGTTTTCTAAGTAAATAGTGAACGGTAAAAGCATAGTTGAATGTGAGAGTAATCTGCAGTCTTGACTCGCAATCGCAAGTATTCAAATGCCTACATATTGTTAATTTTCCGAACGAATAAAAAGTTGTTGATGATACACTACTCCTCTTTAACATACTTCGTAGAATCTGAGAAGGAACTTATCATGGTCACACGGTAGAGCAAAAACAAAGTAGTGCAAAGTTGTTGTCGACGATGGTGTACCAAATATTTCTTGATTAATTAGTTAACAAATCACATTAAAAGAAAACTTAACAACCACTAAATCAAGGATAAATATTAGAGTTGACAGTTTCAAAGGAGTGGACGTAACCATTATTCTGAAAGGATTTTCATTTCGGTTACACGTAGCCCGAACTTGCTTGTGTAAACGATTAACCAATTCAGAACAAGAAACTCAATTATCAAAATATATCTAATTAAAGTCCCCGTTAACATAGTTGAGAAGATATCTGTTGATTCGAGGTACGGAAGCTCCAAAAGGGCATTTATTATTTCCAACTGTAAGAAAATTCTCATGCTAAATATAGATCTCGTGATCGGCACGGGCTTTAGGCTCTGCGTCATCAGCCCACGCTGAGGGAGGTTTGCGGTAGTCGGCGTGGGAGGGGGGTTGGGGGGAGAGACGCTCGGCTTCCAACAAGGACGAGCGCATGCGCGGAAACAGCGCCTACGCTAAATAATGTCAAAGGGCAACCCGGGAAGCCTGGACGCCTGGACCCCTAGGGCGTCACTCAGGCTTTATTAATTAAGCACTATCTGGGTCAGTTTTATATTTCTAGAAATGAATATAAGGCGATACGTATGTAGCCACTCACCACGTATGTAGCCACTCACCTGTAGGCATTATTTTACAGTATATGTGCATAGATAAACTTACGAGAACCTAACACGTGTAGCCTATATACACACAATAAATGAATATAAGGTTACTTTTACAAAAAAAAAAGTTGTAGATGGGAACATTGAAAAAGTATTTGACATCATACCTTTGCAGAATTGTAAATACAAAGAGGTAGAAGGTAACACGCCACTTGGCGACGGAAACTAACAATGAATTGGAACATGATCACAAACTGGCAGTAAACTGTAGGTAGCAAATATTCAACATAAGGAAGCGGTAGACCAACATAACGCAGATGCTACTATGATCAACAGTCTAAACATGATCTTTACAATATTAACGATTATCAGACGATTATTATTAATACACAAAACGAATGAAATGAAGACCTGGAAGCTAGAAAACTTGAACTGGATATCTTAATAGTAGAAATAAAATAAAACAGGAATATCAAAGTTAATAACAACGAAGTGGGATAATATAAGAATGAACATTAAGTAATTGTGTTCTACGCTCCTCAGAATGCATGTGTATAAGTATAATGATACTGATAGGACTTTAAACATGTACCTATACTAAAACACATAGAACAAAAAAACGAGTCAGCATGTATAATTGTCGAGAACGAGTCAATTGTGGTAATTAATAATATGAGACACATACTGACCCTGAATGGACACCCGATACTCTTAGGAGTTGCGGTCTTAATCTTAAGGACGATAATGAACTACCAGATGTATTTATCGTCTTCATTGTCTTTGTTCGCTATGTTACTAGCAAATAGTGATGAAGTAACAAGAAGTATTTTGTTATTATCATCAATTCGAAATATTATTTCTCGATAGAAAACACCGGCTGATATGATTGAGATATAATCTTATTAAACTTGCCAATTTATTGTTATATCAGCAGTGTTATTAAACCTTAGTACAATTTTAAGAACTGCACCCACATGCAGATAGCAGCTTGAGATTCTCCAGAAACGATTAGTCCCGGCTTCGGCATCAATGAAATCTGAATTTAGATTGCCCATAATAAATTAACAAAGGAGTCTGTATAAGCTAACTAACGACTACTTTAGAACAATGCTGTGAATTCGAGGCATATATTAAGTGTGTACAACAAAAACAAATTATGTCTACCTCAAATATGATTTTTTACTCAAGTTACAACAATGTCGCTCGTCTCTACCTCTACGCGTCATCGTTCTCATCAAGGTTTGAATAAAGTCACAGAGACCTTTTAACGTATTGAAGGGCAAACACAATTGTAGACCGACTGTGTGCTTAATAAGATCAAAAGAAGGATTGGTCAAATGAACAGGTTTATTGGTCTTGCTATAATTTAGGACGTTTTCATCTTCTGCGACACCTGCGTTCATAACGTGTATTTCTTCATACTTGTTAGTAGCTATCTCAAATTTATAATTATGTATGCTGGGAAAGAGTCGGTATTTTTCTATTTTGATCAACAATTTAGTGCATAACTCTACCAATATAAATATCATCGTGTGCACGGATATTTATAACTATCAAATGTTACGTGCTTCTTGAAAGTACTGCTAGTAGATACATTATCGCTTCTTAGCTATTCAAACATTTAAATATTCGTAGAATTGTTACGAATGGTTTGCTTTGTACGAGTGTATGTGCGGACTTGTTTCCCATTAGCGAAATCTCCACCTCTTGGTATAAACAAACACGTAGGTGTACATGTCGATCTGGCGTGATCGTGAAACTGATGTCAATCTTAATTGTACAATCCTTCTTAATCTGATGGAACTGCTCCCCTGAATGCTGTGCCATGGAATGAATTTTAATATTCCTTTTCGTATTTATATCTTCGTACATATGCATTAAATAGCAGATTGCGATGCTCTGACAGTGCATCAAAAACTTTAGTGCAGTGCCAACAAAAATAAACCAGAATGAACATTCCTTATATAGGCAGAAATCCCAGTCATAAAGATAAACAGGAATGATAATGCAAATTAGCATTCTCATCCTATGATACGTCGGTATACCGCGCCTAGGGGAACATCTGACAGCGTCAAATGCTCACAAAGGTCACATTCCCGTCGGCTGCCATTACGACTCCATAAAACGTTCTGTTTTAAATTGCAAGCAAACGTGCAGACGAGTAAAACAGAAATAAATAAGCAAGTCTGCGCTGGCAGCGCTGTTGCTAGGCGCGCTCAAGGTCTGCGCGGCCCTGGCCGTGCCCCCCTCGTACCCTCTGCCCTTCTCCCCGCGCATGTGCACTGCTCAAGCTGCATTCGCCAGCCGCACACACGCCTCTGCCGCGCACACACGCGCACCACTACACACGTGCACTCTGCATCGATACGCTGCACGTGTAAGCTTAGAAAGGGTCCGCGTTAGTGAGCGTGTCGTACACACACGATGTCTGATTAATGATGGTGGATATTCTTAGTTTTGTATACAACACACATGTATAGTCGACCAAGAAATTGGTTTACCACTTTTGATGACATCTCCCAGTAACATATTTATTCGCTAAGGATGACAGATTGACAGATTCTGACGTGAAAATAGCACTAGATGTTTTGTACGTGCAAATGATATTCAACCTTAGAGTGGTAAACCAATTTCTTGGTCGACTATACAACACGGCTCCATGTGTTTGTGTACATAGTGTGCGCTCCATTTGAACTAAATGTGGAAACTGCCGGCTTACGTGACATCCGCGGAATGTATCTTCCGTCAAACTGATTTTTCGCGTGTTCCGCATGCTTCCTCGAAATATTTCTAGGTCAAGACTCCAAAATTCCGGCATTTTGAGACCGGAATTAGAAAATTATTCTTAACTATTTTTGAGACGATGACTTTAAATATATTTTTTAAGTTTTCTTGTTTTTGCAGCAGGTGGCTCGATAATAGGTATTATAATTAGAAATGACCTTATGAAAAAGTACGGTACGGTAAAGAAATCTAATTGCAAAGATTCGTGAAAGAACACCCACTCCAAATTTGCAGAAAAACAATATAAAAGATCACGATCACGTCCTGTCACTTTACTGCAATAATGCATATAAATACATTTTTCTTTTTCTGTTGGCAATTGAATTTAGTGCTGTAACAAATAAGTTCTACATTCTATATTTCTGACTTAATCAAAATTCTTTCGTTTACTTATTTGAATTTATTTTCGACAATCTGTATTCAAATTGTTGAATTTTCTCTCGGAAGCCCGGAAGTAGTATTGGTTCCAAGTGTTTCAACATTGTAAAGGAGCGATGACGATCTAACATCCCATGGACCTCTGCCAGAATAAAATGACGAAATGAGTTTTTACGTAATAAAAGTTGTACGTACGTAATTATGGTAATGACTTGGACTATCTATTACTACCTTCTTGACCTTGGCACGAATTTTTAATGATCCGAAATATTTTTTTCCGTCTTACCTATCTACCTCTTTACTTTATCTAAGCTAACGACATTTTTGTTCGGAAACATTTTCTAACATGGCCACATAAATTTTCCCTAAGTGATTAAAAACTGACCGTAATAATGATTATGTCTTTTTTTAATCTCAAACTCAAAGCATTAATTTCAATTAACCATTACAGCCACAGCCACTGTTCAATGTCAAAAAAACAAAAAAAAAAGCGAAGGTACAGTCAAAGTCACAAATGGGTAATAACTTGTGGAAGAACTGTAGTTGCCCATTCTAAAGTGAAGATGTCTTTGGAGAAGAATGGGTAAGAAACTCCCTGGTTTAGTCTATATTATTCCAAATAATTCCAATGCTAGACAAACGACTTCCACAATGTCTTCCAGCATCTCTTTTTCCGCAATATCTCGTATCCCATTACTACATAATATGTAATAGAGTGCTGTTAAGTAATGTTAATCTCAAAATGACCATAATTTGCAGTGGGTGGAATCCTAGCGAAGACTAGTACCTACGTTGTGTGTCGTGACATGTTTAACATCAATCCTGTCTATTTTATACAAATAATAATCGTCAATGAACATTCTGAATCCATTGTGAATGGAATTGTTTTGATTAAAATCCAATGCTCCGCATACGCAATATCCGCATTAATTTAATTTGATCGGTCGAACCAGGAT
Organism: Diarsia mendica; assembly: GCA_949316265.1. NCBI lineage: Eukaryota > Metazoa > Arthropoda > Insecta > Lepidoptera > Noctuidae > Diarsia > Diarsia mendica. The sequence goes on from OX438906.1 coordinate 10,692,939, forward strand.
CATGTTTGCGATAGCGGTTGTATTCAAGGTAGGGATCGTTATAAGGCTGTGTGTAGACCAAGTGAATATTGTCGAAAGGTAGATAGATACCTCTATGAAAACAAGCAAGGCTCACATTCACGATCAATCCGTTTGGTTTTGGCATACAAAACTGTTCCATCTACAATAGTTAAAACTGTTTTGACGTTGTTATGCACACTGTCCTAGGAAATGTTACCCATGTTATCTAGTCTAGCTGCATATCTAGTGAAAGAAGGTATATTGTATTACCCAGTGATTTTGTCTCTTAAGACGTGCACGTGTTGTCCACACGCTTTGGCAAACCTCAATGTTTATTTATCGTTGATGACGGTTGTGATACACACCGCTCCCACGTGTATTGCACTTTATCTGTCATACTTTAGTAGCTGTTACAATGTGTCGACTTTTATGGATTTATGTATTTATTTCCTTTTAACAGTGAGGTAGGTATGTTTAATTTCTTGGTCTATGAATAGACTTATGTATATCATGATTCAAATACTTTGTCACAGTGTTATCGTCAGCTGCATTTGGCATCTTACGCAAGAAATAGAATGTTTGCAGAACAATTTTCTTTTTCTAAATTTAGCCAATGCCTAGATTTTACCGCGCACTTCCAATATTTATACCGCAACACCAAACGAGTCTGATAATGAATACAACAATGTTATCGATGAGTATGATAAACTCGTGTTGGCTGTTATCTGAATCATGAGTTTATTGTAGGTATGTTAGATATATACCTGTCTCGTAATGTATGGGACTACCTATTAACTACTTCTGTTGTTGTAAATAAACAAATGGTCGGCCATCTTGGCCGCCATGTTGTCGATGAGACGTCAATGTGACGTGCGCAGGCGTCAGCTGATAGCGATGGGTCTACCTTTTTTGGCAGAATTTTTTATACCCGAATTTTGTTTTGCATAACAGTGGATGGCAGAAACTTCATTTCGCAGAAAATCATTTGGCGTATTACTCATTTACCATACATTCAAAACGCATAATTTTGTAAGTCAGAATCATCTTTGAGCATAAACTTCATTTCCAGAACCATCATTTCGCCGAAAATTCATAATCAGAATCGTCTTTTGGCACGCATTTCATTTCATACATACGTGTAACATGCAACAATAATAATAATTATTATTAATAATTATTATCAGCTCACCCCGGCTAAAATTTCTAGCTGAGAACATTAAATTAATGTTGGTATGTCAAAAATAATAATATTTATTATTATTATTATTAATAATAATAATGACGTCACTCATACATGCAACGCATACTCCATGACGCGGGCTCGCTTCGCTCGCATATTACATAACACTAATATCTTCTGTCCCCGAAGTGCCGGGCCTCCGCCGGCCTCCTTCGTCGGCCTACGGCCCGGTGCCCATGCCGCCCATAAAGTATACTTTCGCGAGACGGTCGTTATACCTTATAATAATCAACCAAATAAAATTCTGCCATCTTAAAAGTATGCCATTGAAAATTCAGCTATTTAAACATTCTGCGAAATGAGTATTCTATTAAATAATTGTTCTGCCATAAACACATTCGTTCAAAGAAGAATATGCCAAGTGTGGTATGCCAAATAAATTTCGGAGCATCAAGTTTCTGCCAGATAGATGGTACCCGATAGCGATACGTGGTTCTCGACGCTAAACTGCTGTGCTAAACTGTAGCTGATGCAAATACATAGGTACGATCGAAGACAGTTCCGCCTGATCATTTAAAAAAAAATTCGCCTAAATCGTGCCGAGGCGCTGCCACGGGCTAGCGAGCGATTCTATTTCTTGAGTGCAAGCAAAAATGAGCTTAGTGGTGATCAGGCGCATAAGACCGCCATAGTACATGTAACCAATCCGCTGTAAGCACTGCTCAGCGGTGTGTCCGGTGGCAAAACGCACACTAAACCGACTCGACATTAATACATCTATACAAAGTAAAATGGAAGTATCTTTTTTGAACTTTTAGGAGTAACTTAGTCAAAATTTATTTTAGAAATAAGATTTGCGTTCGTGTAAAAATTTAAACCCTTGAAATCCTTAACAAAATCCGATTGAAATATCACAAGTAATATTTTTTTAATAATAACTTACACAAGGGGCCGCCGCGGGCAACGGCTAGTATTCAATATAAAAAACTTCGTCATTCAACCGATTTGCATTATGATCGATGGCTGCAGCTCGATCCGGTTTTAGATCAACAATACAGAACAATAAAATAGGATTTGTATTGAATAGCACGTTTGTTTTAGAATTCAAATTCCACAGGCAACCTGAACGTTTCCTTGAATAATACCAAGAGTGCTAATTACTCATTCCTCGTGTTGCTTACTTTGTTTCAGGAATCTTTGAATCGACTGTTTTCTTTTATTAAATCCTTGACAGTAAAATAGAATCAGCAGTAAACGATAATATAATGAATGATGAACGAGGAGACAGGCATGGTATTATTATTTCGTAGATTATTGTTATTCAGGCTTTGTGAGCGCGGGTTCAAGGCGAAGTCGCCATCAGCATGTGGGAGGCCCCTCGGTTTCGTATTATAATGTAACTCTATCAGTTAATCTTGGAATCAAAAATCAAACTCAATTGTTATAAATGTTTGAAGTAATGCGATGTCCTTGATGTTGAAAATATATAATGGTATGTGGATCTTTGTAATTCCAAACATTTGTGTTTTATAGTTATTTATATTTAAGTTTAACAGCACGTGTATTAATTTTGCATTCATTATTAATTAAATCGTATTTATTAACTATAACAGGAATGCTGTTTCTAAACTTTTTATTAACCAAATTCTTAATAATATCTTTAATTCTTCAAGCCAGTGTTTAATGACGTCATTTGGTTTTTGTTTGCTCCTGTTATATTCGCTGTTCATTTTTTAGATGCGTCAACGACCATAAATGGATTCCCAGCAATTATTTAGATACCAAGAAAAACTAATTCTGAGTTAGTTGTTCCACTTTATGTAATCTTTCAACGTTTAATTTGTTGTTAATTACTGAGTAAAACGCGTAATGTAGTAGTTGGTGATTATTTCCATTGTTATATAATAGATCTTCCATAAGAGGAGGAGACTTAAAAAGATCTTACAATCAATTAAGTACTTGAAAGTGGTTTTAAATTCTAACGTTTTATCCATGTTTTATCCAATCAACTCCTATTTCATGATAGGTACTACTATGACTACCTGTATGTGTAAACAAAGTCACGAGGAAATAGTCGTCCATTAATTAAAACAATTGGCCATTAATTTTAAACAGTTTATCATGAATGACGATTATAGCTCTATTTCTAATTTATCTTCAAGCTTTTTGTTTACCGCAACTACCAAATAGCTTTACTTAAACTAATATTTACTAAGTAAAGATTTGGTTTTAGAGAATCTATTTTTGAAGTAATGTCGTTGACCAATTTTTTTTTAAACAGGATTTAATACCTTAATAAGAATTTCATTCTACAAGATCAAACAAATTGAAAAGGTCGTACCTACCTGATATGTTAATGCCCGCTCTAACCGATCGAACGATCGTATGAAATAACCGAGAGATGACAAACATGAAATACGAAGATATGATCTTACTGAAATTGGAAGAGATTAGCGAGTTTCTAGATCGTGGATCGAGGTTGTCGATATGTGGGACGTGAACGAGTTCAGTAATCATTGCCCAAAGTCTCGACCAACATCTGATGAGGCTCTTGCTTGGCAGCAATGGCATCTGCATCAAGGGCTTGATTCAGGAAGCACTAGTTTTGGTTCCTCTTTCAAGAACCCTGACCACCGGTAGCTCGGACCTTGTTCCCGATACCGTGGTTCAAAATTATATTAAACACTAGCGACCCGCCCCGGCTTCGCACGAGTGCAAATGGATGTTATTATACATATATAAACCTTCCTCTTGAATCACTATATCTATAAAAAAAACCGTATCAAAATCCGTTGCGAAGTTTTAAAGATTTAAGCATACAAAGGGACATAGGGACAGAGAAAGTGACTTTATTTTATACTATGTAGTGATTTTAAAATAGTAGATATTTTTAAATGTTTTATATATGTTTTAACTTCATCATCATCTTCCTGCGCTTATCCATGTCATTTGGGGTTGGTGCAACACGTTTATTTTCTTCCATTCTGCCCTGTCAGTCGTCACAGTCATTATCATTTATACCTTTTTCCTTCATAACACTCCACACACAATCCATCCATCTTTTCTTTGGCCTGCCTCTCCCTCTCCATCCATCCACATTTATATTCATCACTTTTTTAGTCACATGCGATTAATCCCACCTCATCACATGCCCATAACACGACAGTCGATTCCCTTTTAACTTTTCTGTAATTGGCGCAACTTTTAAACTTCCTCTAATATACTCGTTCCTTACTTTATCCATTTTAGTCACATATACATCCACCTCAACATTCACATCTGCGAAACATGCAACCTTTTTTCATCCATCTTCTTCACAGCCCAACATTTTGATCCACACAGTACGACAGGCCTTATCACAGACTTATATATTTTCCCCTTTAACTTGAGGGGCATCCGCGGGTAATAAATTGTTCCAGTGACCTGTCGCCATTTCATCCATCCTGAATTGATCCGGTGCATTACGTCCCGGTTTACATCGCCATCTCCCTGGGCAAGCGACCCGAGGTATCGAATATCGGAGCAGATCGGTATGGGCGATCCTGCAAGGGTTATAGACCCAGGACTGAAGAGACCGCCGAAATCACAAAACGAGTATTCCGTTTTGGTTCTTTAGGCCACTTTCGGCAACTAATACAATGATAAATATAATTTTTACCTTATACGTATAAAAAGTGAACAGATAGGAAGCAAATCAATCTTGATATCACCATAGACGAGTATCCCAGTATAGCGAATAAATTAATCAGTAGCGTTGTAAATACACACACATGCACACATAGGTTCAGACCATATTCTATATTCTATACTCCGGCAGTCACGATTCTATGGTCTTCCATAATAATAATTTCATTAAATAACCATAGGTTTAATTTAAATTATAAGTATCTAAATAATTGGCTAAAAGTTATGTTTTAAATTCTGCGGCTGGCCCACCAAAACCCGCGTCGGCTGGGATCACCCGATCGCCTTGAACTCATGTTCGACATTTTTTGCGAACTAACGCTACAACAGGATACATAGCGCGCCGCAGAGCTCGGCCCTTTAGTGGTTTAGTTGATGCCCTTGATGAATCTTAGAGATCTTTTGGGGCCGCTTATAGCCTGGAATCCGGGCGGGCCGATCTTTACAATTCTTTTTTCCCTTTTGGTCAGGCGATGTTACTTACATAACCGCCTCAGGTTTAAAATTTCGCTTGATCCGTGCGAATTTCCTGCGCATTATGTATGATGCAAGAATAAAGCTGTCAAAAATGACGTCAAACAAAATTGCAATGAATTTTAAGGACAATGTACTTATAAGAGGCGTTACGCTCGCGGAAATTTGCCTTTTCATTAGATACTAGTTATAATAACTTCATGATCATGACGTGCTGATAAGGCTCGAGTCAAATTGAGTCATGTAGAGGACACACGAGTTAGGAGTATAGGTAATATTGACTGTCTAATGTGTAGAGTAAACATGGCTGCTAGCTCATGGAACGCGCAGGCCTCAGATGAGTACGGATCAAATTATTTATTCATAAAAAGGCTAGCGTATAGCATAACCAGAGCTGTGTGGTTCTTACAAAAATTTCAGCAACGTCGAATCTAATAAAATTGCTAGTGTAAAGTTGTTTAGAACTAAAAGATCTACGAAAATGAAAATACGTATGATATTTGCCGTACACTTCCAGCATCCGCCGAAGATTCTAAACAAACCGTTGTTACTAAAACATTGTTAGATTAGAAAATTGCTAAGTATGGGAAACTTACTGGAACGTAGGTTTTGTTTGGAGAAATGTTGCATAATGGTATGAGGCGCGGCGTCAACAGTGCTGTCGTTGGAACAGCACTTGAGGATGTCCCGGCAGGAACCAGCCAAGTCGCGGAACTGTAACATCGCCATACATCTGCTCGCCGCTGATATGCACTCGGATTCACAACGGTTCTCCTGAAAATGCCGGCAGTAAGCTAACCGCGATAGTTCGGTGCGTCCACGCTCGTGCGGCGCAAGACTCGCGGAAGGCCTCAACGTGACAATTTTTACGGAACTGTAATTGTTAGTCAGGTGAGCTGTTGGGACGCGTTGGTGTGCAAACGGCGATGCGGTGTGTAGCGCGGTCGTCGGTGAGGCACTGACGGCTCGCCGGCTGCCTGCCGCCGCCCGCTCCTGCATTGCGGCGCGCAGCCGCACTCGCGCGCGCATGACCTTGGCATTGAACTTGGCAATGGGCCGGCGCGGCGAGGGGTGCGGGCGCGGGGGCCGGCCGCCGGGGGATGGTGATGCACCGGCAGCTGCACCGCCCCTCTCCCGCCATCCTTCCGCCATTGCCCGAGCCCAACTTACAGAATACAAAGTACTGATTCCAGTCTTCAACTGTATAATGCGAAGATATTCCATATGCCAGTCTCTATATACGTGATCGTGACGCGCCGTTTCCGTTGTCTTATTTACTTTTTATGACACAGAAGCGTTCAGATTGTAATTGGTGGAACACACGATTCTATAATTGATAGCGCTGTTAAACTAACAAATTGCACTAGACAAATATTAGGATTATAGTTTTTGAATAATATGACATATTTTTTTGGAAATTTGCCCGAAGTGATTCGTTTTTGTAATGGTCTGCTTGTATTAAAATGTTTGTGGTGTTGCAGTTAAGAATGTCAAAACGTTTGAAAATAGGTAGGTTATTAGGTAAGGAATTTTAATTAAAATGACGTAAATGATTTGGAATTTAGAAATAGTGAACAATACATAGTTGTCATTTTTGGCGGAGTAACGGAGAGCGATCATGGTGTTCGCTGTTGCGTAGCTCGAGGCACATCTGATGTAATATCGGTGGGGCATAAAAACTGGTCGCACTTGAGACTTTGGTTACCAACCGGCGCGGCGGCGATTTATTAAGCCCGCAATCATTTCTTCGATAATTACACGTTCAAGATATCAAGCAGAATACATTCTATTAATACCCATTACCCAGTCACAAGACTAGTAGAGTATTCAATTGTATTATTATAAAATGTTGAGGAACAATCTGGTTGATTTAGATGTCGCAGTTATAAAACGTAATCAGTCGTGGGTGCGCTATCTTCCTACACGTGTCAGGGTGCGAAGGCTGCGGGGTGCGGTGTATGGGGTGCGAGGGGGGCAGGGCTGGATGGGTGAACAGCGGGGGATGTTGGAGATCGATCTGAATGCGCGCGCACCTCGCTCCTCGCTACCCACTCTAAAGGCCACACAGATCCCGGGCTGCCTAGGTACTTAGGTCCCAATGCCAAGCACTAACGCGATACGTCTCTGCTATAACGTATACACCAATTTACTTGCTGGTTACTGTATTAATACTCGTTCTTCCTTCACTTAACGTTATCGGCAAAACATTAAAAACTTTTTATCTGTCTCCTCATCTTTCTGTTTACTGTAAAAATCACGTACAGAAATAAAATAGAAAACTTAATTTATTCTCTCCCAAGTTAGCGATTTCTCGTTGTTCACTTAAATAGCGTAACTATGCGATCCAATTATAACTATCCGCAAGTTTATTACCTACCCGATGAAGCCCCCGAACATTAATTTCACTTGTAACTTTGATAACAGTGCACTGAGCCTTTGCGTGAACAAGATTGGTTGTATCTTGTTTTTATGAGCTTCAAGCTGAACCATTAGGTTCTGTATTGTTGTCTTCTTTTCCTTTGTTATTTAAAGGTTATCCAAGATTTATACTTCGCAAAATAATTAAGAACTTTCAGCTTTTTCCATTTAGTTAAATGGAGAATTCTAGCCACATAACTAAAACTTGATGATTTAGTACAAATAAATTATGCTTTGGAAGATCTCTTGAAAGCACAAGTAAATAAAACTAAAAGTAATGTAAACTACAAGCTAACTCAAGAGTGGTTTATGAGGCCTGTGGACGGTGAGTAACGGGCTAGCTCGCCGTCCGGCCGTCGTCATGACGGCAACAGACCGTGTCGGCGGCGCGTACGTGTTCCACGCGCGCCTCAAAGAGATGTCAGCAAGGAGGGGCCCGCAAGGGCCGACGCCCGTCGGGGCTGCGGATATCGAAAAGTTACCGCGGCTCCGACACAAGGGCGAGGAAGAGGGAACATGGGTTGGTTTTTAGTCAGTAGAAGTCTGACACTCCCCTTCGCTCTGCCCAAGAGCGGGGGGGGTTATTCGATGATTTTCCACCCACCAAAAAAAAAAAAAAAAAAAAAAGAGTGGTTTATGAACTAACAACTTAAACTTTTAATTGTAAAGTTCTACATTACTATAACTAGACTATATAAGCAACTACCGTAACCAATATTTTAAATGTAGATAATACAGTAGTTGTAATTAAGAAACTATCCAGGCTGCCGTTTTGCACCTTGTATTGTCCCATTGCTGGGCGGAGGCCTCCTCCATAGCGTCTTATTTCTAATAATTCTTCACAATTTGTTATTGTATCACAATTAAATGGATAGTTTATAGAACGACGTCAAAAATAAAACTCATTTCCTTCCGACAACATAACTTGACCTAAGTTACTACCTTTACCAATTTTGTCTAAGCTTGTTTGAAGTTAAGACGGGGCAAATCTATGACACACTATTTCAGTATTTACAAACTAGAATTGTGGCACACCCTTTCTTATGCTTATACAGTAACAAAAACCCAGACGAATAGATTCCATATTACGATGACGGTAGATAGGTAGTCAGTAAATCGAAAGTCTTACAGAGACCAAAAACTTCTATGAATCAATCCACACTAAACTGAAAACATTGTATGATGTAAGATGGATAGTACTTAAGAAAAATGAAAATCTTATGACACATTGTCATAACGTAGGAGTCACCCGAGGAAAATGGATGACGGAGTTGTGGTCAGCTTGTCACCTCGTCGTCATTTGCGACCCACTTTGATCTTTTTTATGTCCATTGAAAACATCCATTATTTTTCCCTGATTCTTCCGTTACGGCTATTACAAAAGATGTATAGTTACTTGGTATAAGTGTAACAAATTGTGTAATTATAGCTAATGCTGTTTCAAGATTTCTTCAGTGCATAGGTAAGCAAAATGCCCCAAGAATGTGCGTCACGTCTGGATTTCATAAAAGGGTAGGGGAAGAAGTGCTATTTTTGTACGGTTACATTTCACTGGAGACAAAACTAAGTCCCAGGGTCGAACCTCATTCTCCATCGAGTACAGACTTTACCTTAAGTTATTTAAAGTAAGAGGTTTATTTTTTATTCTACAACGTATAATAAAGCAGAAACTCTTACTGATATCAGGACTCGCTCTGCTTCATAATTATTGATGAATTTCTAGATTTGGTGATCAAGAAACATATTTTAAGGATTGGAAACAATGAGAATGATGAATGTATTAGCGTTGGAGCTATTCTGAATACGTCAAGAAACAAAATCTGAAGTTCTGAAATTGTATTGGCTTTGATGTTTTTGTAGCACAATCCACTTCCTTTCTTCGAATTCGATTTGCTTCCATAACATGTTCATATTTTATTGGTGCTTTTGCTGCTCAAAATATGATTTCGCGTTTCAGTCCTATCTTGTTACAAATTAAATAAATGCCAGGTAAGATCTTCATGTATTTATAAATTATGTTAAGTATATCATCCGGCCTTTCAGAAGACGTTTGACCTTTGTCGCGCTCTCTTAAGGTTAAAGGTTAAAGGGAAACCGAGCACTGTTAATTAACTTATGACTGTGCATGTTACAGAATTTCTCTAATTTCGGAGTTTCTTTCGCCACGTGTAAGGGCTCCCACACATAAAAACGATACGACGTCGCGTCGTACAACGATGCGGCGTCGTTTCAAGTTACGACGTCGCGTCGTGGAAATCTACGACACGACGTCGTATCGTGCATCGACACGTTACGACGTCGTGTTAGAAACTCACGATGCAATCCTGCGCAGTTGTCTGAACAAATTAACATTTATTTTGGTTCTAATTTCAAAAACATTAAAATATTCTTTTCAGAATGCGTCTAGAGCGGACCATTTTTCGGAATGAACTAAAACACCGCCCCCCCTGTATCGACGGCATCGTGCCGTGCATCGTGCGTGGCACATTACGTTACGATGTCGTGTTTTTTTTACGATGCTCATCGTAGATTTCCACGACGCGACGTCGTGGAAATCTACGATGTCGCGTCGACGTCGCGTCGTATCGTGAAACGATGCCGCATCGTTGTACGACGCGACGTCGTATCGTGAAACGATGCCGCATCGTTGTACGACGCGACGTCGTATCGTGTTTATGTGTGGGAGCCCTATGACTTCTTGTTCTTAGTTCAAGTACAAAAAAAGTATTTCGGAATTTTATTCTTATTTGTGTCTTATCAACTTTTCTACAGAATGCTCCACAAACACTTTTTGCTTACACTTTATACATTAAAAAGGCGTGTTTTATGAACATTTTCCAATTTCCTACCCACAGCCCTCAATTTTATAAGTTTGCTTAAAAAGAGAAGCATTGGAAAGATGAATGGACTCGGCCTCTATGTGTATAATTTTCTCTATACGTCTCTTGTACAGTCGAACAAGCTAATAAGTATACAGGCTTCGTACACTGAAAATAGTGATTGCAATTTTGTTTTATAAAGCTGATTTCAAGCGCTGTATCATTAAACATCAGTCTTTAAATGTATCTGTATAATCTTAAAAGTAAACGTAAGTTAGCTGGCTGTATACTCATTAGCTTGTTCGACTGTACGTCATGTCAATGCGGTTATAATTTCCTCAGTGATCGACAGCCAATGAATAATGCATCGTGTTTAGCAGCAGCAATAATTATGGTTTTATTAGCCGCGCGTGTCAGCTATGTACACAACTGCAATACGATGAAAATTTAACACCTGAACAAGAAATTAATCGGTGGTTACTGGTTAGTCACCAAGTATGTCAACATCTCATGTTTATAAACTTTATCAAAGTAAAGTCACTATCTTTAAAACAACACTTTTCCTGTTTTTAATACTTTTAGTGTTTACACTGACTTTTGACCTTCAAATTGCACGATGTGTCATTTTAAAATGTCTATTGAATTCATAATGAGCTTTTTATTTATTTGGTTGGAAAGATTTGAAGTTTTTTTTCAAATAAAACTTTTCCATCTTCATCAACAATAGTTTCAATCGCTTTATAAACAGCATTGTGTCAAACCTAATCAACAAAGAGGCAGACATGCTATCGAGCACGGATTACATCCAGGTTTCTACTGCGTATAAAGTTACGGCATTCGGCGTCACAGCCCGGGTGGAGTTGGCCTTGCCCTTCACGAAGGCGCACGAAGCGCGAATCGATCGGCGCGAACCAGCTGACCCACCCTGCCTCTTGTAAACACTACTTTACCATCAATGGGCGACTATACTTTGTTTGGGAAACGATTATGTACTTTTAAGACTTGAGGGTAAGTATAAATAAGTAGAGGAGTATATTGGGAATCATATTTAAGGAAAATATTAAGTTTATTTTAACTTAAAATGTATTTAATATTTAACAATGGTGGCTATACAGACAAAAGTTTGTCTGTTATTCTAGGGATTTATATGGAAATACGTTATCTATCTGATATGCAATCCTAGTTGCAGCTTACGAAATAATTACTAACCTAACTATCGACCCACTTTGTCATGTGATGCCGAAGCACTGGCCGAAGCCATTACACAACTGACAACAAGGGTGTTTGTATACTTATACATTTTTCATCAAATAATGGGTTTATTTCTATGTTAATTTACTGTGAGTTTAACATGTCATAGATTTTTATTTTTTTTGTGAAAATCAAGATAATTATGTACCTACCTAGTACCTACTTACCTATTATTTTTAAAAGACGATTTTTATTTTATTTAAAATAATGGTATTTTTTTCTAATTTAGTTTTTAGTATTCTTTCAAAATTCGGTGTTATTTGACCCAAAGATTGACTCGTAGAGAATAGGAATCAGTACCTTGCACCACTCTTGTTCCTGAAGTTTAAAAATAAATAAAAGACGTTCCTTAAGCAATCAATGATCAAGGAAAAATAAAGGTGTTAGGTACTCTGATAGATTGACTCCTCCAGTGTCAAATAGATTATGGACATGAGTTCACGTGAGTGTGAATGTTATCCATAAGTAACAAGTTAACGGCACCTTTTTATCTAGTCTTAACCATTTAATCAAAAAACATTCAATCTGAAATTCATCTATGCTGAATAAAAGATATTATATCGGTTACTGAAACCTTTTCAGATGTTTTCAACGTCTGTTGATATCAAAATATTCTTGACAGTACACAAATTCCTGCAGATATTATTATTATTTATTTATTATTTTATTTCCATTATGAAAGTCTAAGTACCATCATGAATTTATAACCGAGATCTAGGCGTCTAAAATGGCCACTTCACTGCGTCTGTGACTATTTTACGAATTTTAACGCAATTTAAATTATTTTCCTATTATGATTTATTTTCATAAATGGTCACAGACGCAGTTACTATTATGAAAGGTCAATTTTATACTTTTAACGCAATTCATATTATGATCTGCTAAAGTAGCCATTTTAGACCCCCTGACTTTCTAAGATTTTTTCAATTTTATCTATTTGTCTGTCTAATTTAAATAAGTATCTCTTCTGATTGCTAGGAGCAAGTTCAATTCAATAGTTGGGACCAAAGATATTTAAAATACCATAATAACTACTTATAACCTAAAACACTCAGCTAAAACAGAACTTATATTTTAATGTCTTTAGTTGGGACCTTTTCTCAGGTTGAACCATAATTATAGACATGAGGACAAGTTATTTCTGCAAGTATTTAGTTTATAGTAAATATAGAGAGAAGGTTCCGATCGCGCAAAAATATATATATAATTTTATCAGGTTTTCCTGTTACATATTTTGTAGGAGAGGAAAGTCAAGTATATATCAATGGAATTCGTAGACACGCGTATCTACTAAGAATACATCAAAGATATTGAACATAATTAAATCAAATAAAAATACCCTAAATAGAAAAAAGTATGCATTGAGTAAGGATTCTTTGTTGGAATTTTTATATGGCGCTTCTTGGAAAAGACTTTCTACATTTTCCTTCGTGTCTGTCTGTTGTTATTATTTTATATTATTCTACTTATTTTTATACATCTTCATGTTACTGTAGTTGGTACCGAATTGAATTGATTCCTTAGAAATAACTCTGTTGAAGTATCAGAAAGAATCCCTTCAGACCACAATTATTAACTATGCAAGTATATACGGTAAATAAAACATTAACATACTTAAGCTTAATGTATGTTGTGTTTTAATATTATGTATATTGTTTGCATATTTTAGTTTTGTTTTATAAGTGTTAGTTAGCTAGGGTTAGGTAAGTATATAATATTTTAGAGTACAGTTACCAATATAAATATTCGTGCGGCGGATATGTCGTTAACCATGATAATTTTATTTAAAAATATTGTGCCTACCACATTCTACGAATAAATATCTTTGTCTTTAAGCAAAATTTAAATTAAAAAATAACAACAAAATTACAACAGTGTGTATAATATCATACTTTAACTAAACACAAAGACTTCCAATGAACGAGAGGCTCAGGAAACATCATTGTGAGCCTATTGACTATTTTACAAAGGTACGTCAATAAACAATTTTTTTTTTGTGTGTGGGCGGGTGGGTTCGCTCGATAGTGGGAAGATGAGCCGCCCACTACCCCCGACCACCCCACAGCTTCCCCTGACCCAAATAGAGGGGGATGAGTCACACACACACACACAAACAAACCAGGGGGCATAAACATATGTCAATATTAATGGGTATATGTTGTTACTTTTGGAGAGGATAATAAATAACAAGCAATTTGATATGTTGGACTTGTGAAAGAGTATTGTGAATATTCTTTTGTGTTATGGTTACAAAACGGTCTTTGTTATATCTTTGTTATTAAGACTAATTCATTGAACTTATAAATTACTAACTAGAGAAATGGGAAAAGTTTAATCTTTTTGTAATAATTAGCACCCTAACCTAACTTGACATAGATGATCTAAAGTAGAAACACGATGATCCAACATAAGTACCTACATAAATGTTAAAAACATAAGCACAAAAATAGGAAAAATTGTTTAAATATAATATGTAAATCTAAATAGTTATTGAATGTAAGTAGGTATTACGAAAATAAATAACCTTTGGAAGAAAATAAATTCCTATTAGCCTATTAGACCAAACTCTTTGTACATTAGTTAGTTTGTGAAACAATGGAACCTACAACTACCTACAACCGAACTCCTATAAACTACTACCGCATCCTTTGTAAGTCTAAATGTTGCTAACCCCCATTTTAAATGTACCTACCATAGGGTTACTTTCAGTCAGCCATATCCCATAGATTAATCCATGATTAATCCGACATTACTCATTCGTAGTACCTACCTACCTACATAAAGTAAATAAAAAATGGTTTAAAGGCAGTAAGTACCTATATGCGCCGATGTAGTACATGTGACGCAAACCGTAACTCCGTAAGCATAGACAAACAAGGGATTACCTACCTCAGAAGCGACCTTAAATATTGATAGTTGAAATGGGCAGTTCCACGGCCACCAGGGGTTGAGAACTTGTGCAAACGACGCTCCACCGTCGCTTTAAATATCTTACAACAGACACCATAAGCTTTTGAATAATGTGCCGATGTGGCAAAATGCCGGCAGTCGATACAACTTTGTCAATTTGACAAAGTGGAATCCATTAATACAACAATGAGTTTCCAATACATAACAAATACATGGAAATAAATATCATAGAGAACAGGTATTTCTTACGAGTACTTTGACTCCAGCACTATTAACGATACTTAGCATGCGGTGCAAAAACCGGCACAAAAAGTGGGTATTCGGTTAATATGTGGAAGCAAACATCGGCGTCTAACCATCCTTGTGGGATTAAGATTCATTTTAAATGTGATCATAATGAATTCAGTTCCCAAAACAACGTCAAAACTGTTTGCTCAGACGATTAGCGTGCAGAGCGAGTGACGTGACGCTCGCGCAAGGTGAGCTGACCAATTTCGCGCAATGAACAAATCATTTGTTCGCACTACCTACGGCAATGCTACCTATCTGTCGTTTAGTTCCTGTTCTTATTTACGAGCATCCAATATCATCGCTCGCCGAATTTATGCGTAGCGTGCATAACCACGCAAGCCGGAGCCGTGCTATGTATACGTACATAGGTGGAAAGCGTGATTACAAACATTACACAACTGATCGATTTTTGCACCAAACGGAACGTGGCCGCGAATTTCTTTAGGAAATGGAGTTATTACCTGTGTCGGTGTGTCCGTGGCAGGTCTGGAGTGCAGGATGCATGGCACTCGCGACGATTTATGCGCATTTGTCCCTCAGAAGTTGTTTCCAGAAAGAGGGCGCCGCGCGAGAAGAACCTAATAACGCGGCGGTGCGCGGCAGAATCGGTCGGCCTCGACCTTGGCCGTCAAACCCGCGCATGCGTCGCGCGCACCCCCCCCCCCCTCCCCGCCCCCCCCCCCCCGCGTGCCGCGCGCCTGCGCTCCCCCCTGGCAATTATGTCATTATGATGTGCCGCCGAGTTTGCTGCTGTTGTGTTGCCAAACACAGTCGCGCTCTGCTGGAGCTGGATCCAGATTTTTAATAAGGTCAAATGATTTAAGTAAACACATTCTTGGAATCTAATATGTAGGTACCTAGTTATGTATGAAGACGCAATGCGCCGCCATTGCCGCGCGGCCGGCACGAACTATGATATACAAACTAAGCAGATGTTGACTTTGGCACGCTATTGTAGATATTACTAATCATGTAGGGAAAATGCGATTCTCAGTTTTATCTATCGTTTGTAAACGTGAGAATGAATACACTGCGGCTAGAGAATATGGGCCGATACCGATACGTAACTTATCAAAATAAACATCGATGTTTTTTATTTACATATTTATCAGTTAATGACTGTTTTTATGAAAAATAATCCAATTAGGTATATTTTGTTGATATTTCCTCAATTTTCTCGTAATTATGGACCGATCAAATAAACAGTCAAATCGACCGTGATTTACAGGAGCTGGTACTGAGATACCGCACATAGGGCGATACACCAAGCTACAGATATCCAGTACAACCTGACCTCGCTTTGCTTGATCTGCCCGTACAATGAGAGATCAGTTTAATGTGGATACGCATAACTTGATTGCTCGTCGTACGTACAACCTGTATTTAATATAGGTACTCAATCAAAATTAAAAACAATTATAATAACAACATTTATGACCTAACTATTTTTAGATAAAAAGTAGTAAACGAACAATACCTGACAAAGGTAATTTGAGAAAATTAACCTAAGTTACTATAATCTTGCAAAACTCTGCAAAACTCTGCCCATCTCCCTTCTTAAAGGTTTATTAGATAAGAAAAGGATAAGTAATCCGCTGGGATCAGACCAGGGTCTTCCATATTAATTCGCCGTATCTATAATGGATTATCCTTTGTAACTAGATAGAGGCATACCAATTACGGATGAGATACACAGATTTCAGATTAGTTACTACTTACTAGCTTGTTCCCGAAGTATGGTACTTGATGATCTTCCTAATCCTTACATAGTATAAAACAAAGTCGTGTCTGTTTGTTTATTTGTTTGTTTGTCTGTATGCTTAAATCTTTAAAACTACGCAACGGATTTTGATGCGGTTTTTTTTAATAGATAGAGTGATTCAAGAGGAAGGTTTTAGTATATAATTTGAACGACATCCACGCGGGTGAAGCCGCGGGCATCAGCTAGTATTCTTATATGGGACTAGCTTTTGCCAGCAGCTTCGCCCGCGTGAAAATGATGATTTTCCATACAAACTTTCATCCCCTATTTAAAACCCTTGGGGGTTGAATTTCGAAAAATCCTTCCTTAATCCTTGTCTACATTATAAAGGGAACCTCTGTGCAAAATTTCAGCTTTCTAGGTCCAAGGGTTTGGGCTGGGCGTTGATGAGTCAGTCAGTCAATCAGTCAGTCAGTCAGTCAGGACTTCTCTTTTTATTTATTAGACTAGTGACCCGCCCCGGCTTCGCACGGGTACAAAAAAGGTATTAAAACCTTCCTCTTGAATCACTCTATCTATTAAAAAAAACCGCATCAAAATCCGTTGCGTAGTTTTAAAGATTTAAGCATACAGACAAACAAACAAATAAACAAACAGACGCGACTTTGTTTTATACTATGTAAGGATAATAAAAACTTTTTAACAAAAAATAAAACCGACTTCAAAAAAAAAGTCAAAAATAAATCAGTTTCTGAAGTCGGTGACAAAAAAATTAAATCAAACAAACAAAAGTCACCGACTTTTTATTTTTCACTTTTTAGTGGTTCACCTAATGTGGACAATGTAGTATTTTTTTTGAGTTTTGTTGATTTTTCAAAAACCGCTTGTCCGATTTCGATAAAAAAAATATGGGACCATTTGGGAAGTATACCCTTTCCAACAAAAAAATAATTTTTCAAATCGGTTAGCAAGTGACGGAGTTATGCCCGAACAAACATAAAAAAAAAAAAAAAAACAAACATCCGAATTGAGACCCTCCTTCTTTTTTTAGAAGTCGGTTAAAAATAATAGATAAGTATTTATATGTCCTGATGGATGCTACCGAAAGCGTCAAACTAGTAGCTCAATTCTGGGTTGCCAGAATTAAGATTGCTGACACGATATGAAGAAGATGTCATATAAAAACTTGACTGTCACGTTGGTCTAGTGGTCGCAATCGCGACTGCTGAGTATGAGATTTTGGGTTCGATTCCCGCGCGGGTCACATACATAACTGGCAACATATGGGTGCATTAAAATATACCTTACCACTGCCTATTGGCTTTGAAACGCATTTAAACTAAGGAAAAAAAGTATGTTTCTGGTTCGTAGCAAAAATTAAGTATTTCAGCCATTTCTGGAACCTACGACCCATATCCAAAGGTTAGCGTTGCCAACCAATTTCAACAAAGATGAAATCACGAACTCAAAACAAGAAAACAGCTGAAAATCACAGCAATTTTCCACAAGTCAGCATAGCAACACGAAACAGCACTTAATTATAAATCGACCGAGTAAATTCATACGTCGTCGGAAGGTAATGAAATCTATAAATAATGCTAACATCATAGTGATGTAATCTGCCATTGTTGATTTACCTGCACTTACCTATGTACTATGTACATAGACGAATGCATAGGTAAACGAGCATGAATACTTCAGTGTTGCGAATCACAAATTAAATTAGAATAATTTAATTAGAAGAGCTTTGTTCACTGCGTGGCGGTTTCAGACTGGTCTAGGTTTCCTGTCAGCATCAAGTATAGCATAATAAGTGTGTAATGTTCCCACTGCTGGGACACAGGCCAAGTCTTTTTTTATCCTGTAGTTAGAGTTTTTATGGGCCTTTTTTTTTGTTTTTTTTGGTGGCTGAGAAATTATCAATAGGTAACCCTTTTCAAATTTTAACTGTTTTATGGATTTGTATTTATATCGTGTCTCGTAAATTAAATATGGGAAAACCTGAAATAAATGGATTTTATTTTATTTTTATTTTATTATTTAGTATAGTTATACAATTCGCACATGTATCTGAAAAATCAGAGGCTCGTGTCTTAGGTTCGAACTCGAGACCTATGACTCGGCAGTCCGACGGTCACACCCCTAGACTATTACTGCTTTTTAACCGACTTCCAATAAGTAGAAGGTTTTCTTATCGTGTGCATGTATTTTTTTTATCTATTAGTGAGAGTGGGATTCAGTTCACCAGGCACAGTGCGTTACTTAATTTTTTGGTTTAAAACATACTTCTTATCATATTTTTTTACTCCATTAATTAAAAAGTTTCACAATTGTTTAAATATTTTCAAATTCACTTTATTCCTATTGGTTTCTCATTACGATACCCGTTAGACTATACCTACTATTTTTATTTCATATTAAATCTTATTAGTTTCTTCATTACCAGGAAATCTTTTAGGAATCAAATGTAACTTCTTCATGAAAATCATCTGAGCTAAACTCAAAAATCAAATTGATTCACTCAATTTCGAACAATTTTGTAACTACTTATCTATCTTTTAAAACGCATCCCGAGCGGACCCCAGCCTCAGTTGTATAGACGTGCATCCCTACCTAACCTACTTATACAGGGATAGGGGAGTGAAAGTAACGTTGTTACTGCAAAGGGTGAGACTTGCTACTGCCCAGTGCTCACCCCTTTAACATACCTAACTAGTTCTTGACCATTTTTAACAATACAGGTGAGATGACAGTTATATTTTAAAATCATAATTTTAGCATTTTAGAGATAATTAAGCATTTCACCCGCCATTTTGTCCGCAAAAAATGTGTTAACTTAGTTAATATGCATGATATAAATATAATTTATAGTATAATGCACCCACGAATAATGTATCTATATGTTAATGTATTTTTTAAATTTGAATTTGTGTTTTGAAGATCACACGCTTTTTTTTTGGAGGGTGGAAAATCATCAAATGACTCTTCCCGCTCTGGGCGGAGCGTAAAGGAGTGTCAGACTTCTACTGACAAAAACCATCCATGTTTCGTCTTAGCTTTTTGTGTCCGGGGCCGCGGTAGGTATTTCTTTCGAACAACCGGCTGTCCCGGAGATTTACATATATACTTACCTCTTTGTAATAGGTATTAGTAAAGATATAGTAAAATGATCCCACAGCACAAATTTTAATAATAACAAAACTACAGAAGGGTAAAATAAAACATATCGCTTCAATGAATGAATTTTGGCAAAACACTGGCAAAACATCAATTTTGCAATCATGGTATTTAGAACTGGTAGCGCCATCTACAGATGTGATTACATACTATTTTCACGGCCAGATGCGGATTCGCGTCGGAATCAAATTGACTAATAAGTATCACTATTTTCACATAGATGGCACTAAGGTGTGTAAGTACAAAAAAAAAAACAAAAAATATTATGTCGTGTTGTGCTGATCTATTTTTATTTTATGAATTAGGAAGCCCGAAGCGACTACAGGTTTTCGGATGGAAAAGTACTCAGTATTGGCAACCAGGTGGTCTAAAATGTATGATCTGCTAAGGTGCCCATTTTAGACGCCCTTGCAACCAAGTTCCTACTTGGGGGAATAAAATGATTAAAATCATAGCGCGTAGTGGGTGTCTATGTCTAGGTCTACGAACGACGCCGTAGAGCCCGCTACGGCGTAGGGCCTACGTCGTAGGCCTAAGGGCTGCATAACATTTAGGAAATTATTGTAGTGTAAGAGAATGCTCGCGTTACGTCACTATACTCGCCTCGCCTATAAAAACCAGGCGCTGCGGGTAGAACGCCTTTTTGCTACTCGACGCTTGGACCGGACGGACGTTTGATTCTTATGCCAATTGTAATGTTACGTAAGCCATTTTGAGTTTAGTTTGTCGTAAAAATCATAAAGTGAGTTTGTGTTTTGTTGTGTTAATTTAAAGTCTTACTGAACTGTAAGTAAATTGTGCTGGTTGTAATTTGAGTCAATTATAAAGTAAAAATGGTTTTTTTGTTGTTATTTGTTTTTTTTTAAATAAATTTCCACTTCTGAAACTTATATCAGAAGTGGGATAAAGGACTTTTTAGGCCCACTTAGACGAATTCTCGTAGCTGAAAATTGTTTTGAACAGAAAAGCCGTTCTTTTACTTTTAATTTAAGAGGTAAATGACAGACAACCATTCTTCGTCTTAGTCTTTTATCTTTTTTGTGCTAAATTAACCACCATTTTGTGTAATTTTGGTAATTTTTTTATTTTGTTTTTTTTGTTAGTCCGTTCGCATGTCTTACATTATATCCAGTAATACAGGGTAACCTATAATTGGCCATAGAAACTGTAACAAGCATATTTTGTAATTTATTTTAATGTATCGCTGTTGGTTACCTAAATAAATAAATAAAAAAAAAAAAAAAAAATTTTATTTTGCAACTACCCACTTTATTATTTTTCTTTTCATTCGATTGTCTGACTTGTTTTATTTGTTTGTCTGATTTGATCCCGATTTTCTTGTGATAATGGGGCGTGAAAAGCCGCATACTCGCGAAGAACGCGTACACGTACACGTACTCGGGATTAAGTCACGTGTGCGCAAACGACGTCGATCCCGTGGGTCATTGATCGCACTAGTGGTAGATCGTACCGCGATTCGAGTAGTAGTCGTCGTACTCCATGAGATGGCTTGCGTAATCGAGATTGGCATGATTCTTATAGTCCCGAAAGGCACCAATCGCGTAGTAGGGATAGGCGCAATACGCGTAGGTCGTTCGCGTAGCGACATTGCAGCAATTGGCAATAGAAAACGCACACGTACTCCTTCACCGCCGGTTCAAACGAGTTCTACCTAGAAGAATAGTGGGTTTACTTTCGTCCCTGATACAAGTAAGGTCGAACCATTGTTATAATTCGTTGGTCTTGTGGTCGCAAGCGCGACTGCTGAGCATTAGGGTTCTGGGTTCGATTCCCGGGTCGGGTAAAGTTTTATTGTCTGGATTTATGCTTTTGGTTGGTGGCAATAGGCTCGCCCCTATTACATAGGAGTTAACATAACTGGCGAAATGTGGGTATAATGGGTACCTCTGCCTTACCCTTTGGGGATTGCAGGCGTGATGTTATGTTGTGTGTGTGTGTTTATTAAGTCACTGGGGCAATTGACAATGCCTCGGACGCATTGGTGGTTGTTTACATGGTGGTGCTAAGACGAGGCTTAAAGATTGGGCGACCAACAACAGTACGTGGACTAATTTTAAACCCGAATTTTGGTCTTTGTGTCTGCGTGAAGTTGATATGGCCACTGTGCTATATGACGTTATGAGTACGAATTCGAATAAATGTACCACACATGCAGGCTATGCCTGAAAGTCCTTGATGCGGTTGAATATCGTCAAGGGACTGTCGTTGGTTCGATTCCCGCACGGAACAAATTTTTGTATGGCGTACAGATAGTTTTTCCGGGTCTTTGTATTTGTGTATGTGAGTTTAAATATTTGTGAAAGTACCCACGACACAGGAAAAATTGCTAGTGTGGGGCAACGTTGTGATTTGTGGTATATCTGATGCTCAAATAAAAGCAGCAATTATGGACAAAACAAAATACGGTCAAAACTCTTGTTTTCTGTTTATTTGAAACCCAAAAGTGCAGTTGTTTGCACATCAAACTCAAATAATCATGATCTGCGTAAACGCAAACCCCTACGCAATATGATCAGTTGACTTGTTTTTCGTGTGAAGACGTAGGCCGTTTACAGGTTCACTGTAAAGTCTGAAGTCTTGCTTTATTAAAGAAGGTGCCTAAGACACATGATTGGCTAAGGAAGAAGCCAACGGGTCACGTACCAGTCGATGTTCATAGAGGTTTTGATGAAGTTAAGTTGAGGTAGAAAGTCGAGTAAGGGTTTCTATCGGCTGTATTGTGTTCGACCGTACCAATAGTTATTGCGTAGTCGTGGCTCGGTTGAAATTGGAGTTTTTTTTGAGGAAACTCATGTCGACTGTGTGTGCGATGCGCGTTTAGCTCTGGTTGAGGTCAGGGTCTGGAAAGACCGTAGTGTGAAGTCAAATAGTGATAGACTTGTTTACTAGTCAAATAAGGCGGCTGTGGTTTTACTCGAAGATTTTTGTGAACCTGGCATTTTTTGTTTGACGCAATAATGTTTTTAAGATTGATTTAACGACTATGGTACATGACCCAGGGTGGGTGATTGTTGTATTTTCGATAATTTCCAGTTAGGCCACGTTTGATTTTATCAAAAAGAGTGGGACCTAATGGATGTTTGGTCAGGAGTGACCGAGTGGAACAAAATTCTGTCGTAGATTTGTCTCTTTGCAGAGTAACCATTACATAAAGACGTGTGGCGTGTGGTATGCAACGCAACGCTGCCTGGTCTCATAGCAGTGGTTGCCAGGGCTGCGCAACAGTGACGCCATGAACGCGCACGTGGCCGCAGGCCGCCGACGGTGTGCCCTACTGGTGTTGCCGAGCGCGTCGCTGCTCGCTGACTGCGCGCCCTACTGGCGTTGCCGAGCGCGTCGCTGCACGCTGACCGTGCGCCCTACTGGCGCAGTTGTGTGTGGCACATCACGGTGCCAGCGCGCCCTACTGGCGCAGTTGTGCGTGGCACTTCACGGTGCCAGCGCGCCCTACTGGCGCAGTTGTGTGTGGCACTTCACGGTGCCAGCGCGCCCTACTGGCGCAGTTGTGCGTGGCACTCCACGGTGCCAGCGCGCCCTACTGGCGCAGTTGTGCGTGGCACTCCACGGTGCCAGCGCGCTCTACTGGCGCAGTTGTGCGTGGCACGTCACGGTGCCAGCGCGCCCTACTGGCGCAGTTGTGCTTGGCACGTCACGGTGCCAGCGCGCCCTACTGGCGCAGTTGTGCGTGGCACGTCACGGTGCCAGCGCGCTCTACTGGCGCAGTTGTGCTCGGCACGTCACGGTGCCAGCGCGCCCTACTGGCGCAGTTGTGCTTGGCACGTCATGGTGCCAGCGCGCCCTACTGGCGCAGTTGTGCTTGGCACGTCACGGTGCCAGCGCGCCCTACTGGCGCAGTTGTGCTTGGCACGTCACGGTGCCAGCGCGCCCTACTGGCGCAGTTGTGCGTGGCATGTCACGGTGCCAGCGCGCCCTACTGGCGCAGTGTGCGTGGCACACCACGGTGCTAGCGCGCCCTGTTGGCGCGGTTGAGCGCATGGCCCCGGCTACTGGTGCGACCTGGCTTGGTCAAGCGCGTCGCTGCAGGACTACTGCTACTTATTTGTCATGAGCATGCAAACGTTTGGGCGTCTGCTCTGCTCTGCTCCGCGGTCATAGTGGAGACATGTGGAAGTTTTGAACTTCAGTCTCAATGACGCGATAGTGATGCCATCTGGTTGTGAGAGATGGATCTGAGGACAGTGGTGCCCAGAAACGTGTGCCACGTTCTTTGAGCTTTGGCTGCTGTGCTGTACTGCAGTGCCGCTGGTAGCAGGCGCGTGTGTGTCGCCGGTTGTGATGGCACCTGTTGCTGAGTCACTGGTGGCTGCATAAATTTGGCCATGTGTGGTCAATTTATGGTCTCACACGTATGAATACGGTCTGCGTGTTGAGAGAACTCGTGCGTATGAATACGGTCTGCGTATCGAGTGGGCTTATACACATGATTGCGGTCAGTGTATGAGTCGGCTTACACGTATGTATACGGTCTGCGTGTTAAGCGGCTTGCACGTATGAATACGGTCTGCGTGTCAAGCGGGTCTGCAGGTTGTCAGACCATGTTGCAGGTGGTGAGAGCTGAACGCTGGTCGTGGTCGCAGTTGCGGTCACCGTCAGCAAGATGGAAGCATAGAAACCGCCTCTTACGCGCTGGATACGTACAGGATAATGCCTTGGCTTTATTTTTATAAATGTTTTGAGAAAGATGGATGTGTGTGTCTATTCAAACTTATGAACTATATGAGAGAACGATGAATGAATTAGTTGGCTGAAAATGAATGGAACTTCGTGAGAGGTTGAACGCTTTTACACAAATCTCTTGGATAGCTTCTAACAAGATCTTGTTTTCAGATGAAGATACTGATGACGACTCTGAACAAACGGGGTCCTCTACTGCGGTCAACCCGTCGCTTCTGCCAGCGGGCGAAGTGGAGCTCGAAGTGCCGACCTCTCCCATCGCGGGTCCTAGCAGGGCCACTCCAAGAGCTTGTGTCGAGGACGACACTACGTCAGGAGAGGCCGTGTAAGAGAATGCTCGCGTTACGTCACTATACTCGCCTCGCCTATAAAAAACCAGGCGCTGCGGGTAGAACGCCTTTTTGCTACTCGACGCTTGGACCGGACGGACGTTTGATTCTTATGCCAATTGTAATGTTACGTAAGCCATTTTGAGTTTAGTTTGTCGTAAAAATCATAAAGTGAGTTTGTGTTTTGTTGTGTTAATTTAAAGTCTTACTGAACTGTAAGTAAATTGTGCTGGTTGTAATTTGAGTCAATTATAAAGTAAAAATGGTTTTTTTGTTGTTATTTGTTTTTTTTAAATAAATTTCCACTTCTGAAACTTATAGTAGTTATTTTGTGTGTCAAAGTGGTCATCTTTTCAAGTTCTTCATAGTATACTATTGTAATATTAAATATGGCACTAGCAATATGCGTATGTGGAAATGAGACGTGTAAGTTTCTAAAAGTTCGGATATTTTTATTTACAATGCTCCATAGAAACACTTGTTTATTTTATTATTTTAACTTAAAATACAGAACGTAGCCCTTCTTTGTGTACAGTCTAATATAATAATATAAATAAAGTTCGTGTGTTTTTTTATAAACTAAAGAGAACTCTTTTTCACACATCATCATCTGCCTAGCCTTTTCCCAACTATGTTGGGGTCGGCTTCCAGTCTAACCGGATGCAGCTGAATACCACGATTTTACGTGGAGCGACTGCCTATCTGACCTACACAACCCTGCTAATACTGGGTAATACGATATCCTTTGGTAAGACTTGTTGTCAGACTTTCAGGTCACTGACTACTTGTAACGGCTGCCAATAATCTATATATGGTAGTCGGGACCAACAGCTTAACGTGCTTTCCGAGGCACGGAGGAAATTCGGTATGTAATGGGTGGTCACCCATCCACAGACCAACCTATGCAAGTATGGCTTAACATAAAGGTCGATCCGAGTGGTAGTTAATATTAAGCACGTTCACACAATGAGTTTATTTTAATTTTTTTTTTTAAATACGTTGCCCTACACTAGGAATTTCTCCTGTATGGTGGGTGCGTTCACAAACATTTAAACTCACATACACAAATACCCGCAACAACTATCTGTAGGTCTTACAAATATTGGTGCCGTACGGGGATCGAACCCGCGACACGCAGCGCGGTAGTCCATTGCTTGAGCCACTGCGCCAACCGTGCCGTCAAAGTTAAACCAATACAGATAGAATTGTGGACGTGTCTTCGAACATGGGCAACCTGGGTAACTGGGTTTCCTACAAATACTGAAATATCTATTGGCGGCTGAAGTTTTTAGTCGTTATATTTCTATAGGGCGAGCCTATTGCCATGAACCGGGCACACATCTAGGCTCTTTTGTTGCTACTGAGAAATTCCTGATTAAAAAAATCACTAACACTTTGCCCGACTTGGACATCGAACTCAGGATCTCTTACTCAGCAGCTGCGCTTGCAACTAATAGATCTACGAGGCATTGGAAGTGGAAGTATTGGGGAACTGAATTGTTCTTATAGTTACCAGAGGAAGTTTACTAGAGAAGGTAACTTATTCATTCTACTATTTAATTCGTCTCTTCTCTCCTACTGCCGGGCAAAGGCCTCCCGGATTCTTTTCCAACTCTGTAAAAGTAAACTTAGTTACCTACTCCTTATAACATCAACTATCCTCCAGTAAAATTTCCGTCAAAATCGGTCCAGCCGTTAGATAAGATAAGATAAGATAAAAAATTATAAGAAAAACGCATTAGATACTTACAAATCTGCTAATAAAAATTCACTAAAAATGTTTACAATTTATTATTTTTGTTTTAGGTCAAAATAACTTTAATCAATGTTGTTTTTGCTTGAATATCTTTAGTTAGTCGTACTGAACGCTATGTTAAACTTGTTACAACAATTTTAATTGGAGCATAAATATGCATGCTATAAATATTATTTTTCAATCAATGTAGGATGTTTTTAGAATTTAATCATTCATTCCTGGAATTACCCCTACAAACTACATACAAACTTATAAACAAATACTTATTTATGATAAACTAGCTGATGCCCGCGGCTTCACCCGCGTGGATGTCGTTCAAATTATATACTAAAACCTTCCTCTTGAATCACTCTATCTATTAAAAAAAAGACGGGTTGCACTCCGGGAGTGCCGGCAGAAGTGAAAACTTGATTATTAACGTTGAGAATGTTTGATATTTTGGAATGGTTAGAGAATAATTTTGCACCAATTGCTTTAACAGTATAAAAGTACTATCATTTATGTGGTAGAATACAATATTGATTTATTGCGCTATCGTACACAAACATGACAATTTATATTACATTAAAAATTTAACACTTTAAAACTATTACAATTATTTTACATTAAAAAGTTTATCTCTCCGAACAATCAACTTTCATCCATAATTTCAACGACTTTTTCACCATCATCATTACCAGAACTATCATCGCCAATCTCTAAAACTGATACGATAGGTTTATGGTAGCTGAAGTAAGAAACGAACAGTTTTGATTCGAACCTATTTAAATGTCTAATAAAGACCGCATCAATAGTAGTTTTGTATTTCGTTGTGCTAAGATTGCGATCATTCGACATAGTTAAACCAAATTCATTATTTAAAAATTCAATTATTCCGCCATAACTATGCTAACCCATTTATTTTGTCTTTCCCTGTCCTCCGATCGGAACTCCGATTGGTAGGAGGAGCGGGAATATTTTTTCCCATGCCTCCGATTAAGCATCATAAAAACATTGTACAGTCTAGTTCAAAATAAATTATTTTTGTATTTTATTGACTGTACAGTCGACATCGTTAACGTTCAGGGTCAAAATGTCCAACTCCCACACGACTAGTCTAAGATCGATAGTTTCCGAGATATAGCCGTTTCAATTTTGACAGCTGTCATCCGAAATGTAGATCTCATCGAGATCTATCACTTGTCCCTACACACAACTAGTCTAAGGTCGATAGTTTCCGAGATATAGCTGTTTCAATTTTGACAGCTGTCATCCGAAATGTAGATCTCATTGAGACCTATCACTTGTCCCTACACACAACTAGTCTAAGGTCGATAGTTTCCGAGATATAGCCGTTTCAATTTTGACAGCTGTCATCTGAAATGTAGATCTCATTGAGACCTATCACTTGTCCCTACACACAACTAGTCTAAGGTCGATAGTTTCCGAGATATAGCCGTTTCAATTTTGACAGCTGTCATCCGAAATGTAGATCTCATTGAGACCTATCACTTGTCCCTACACACAACTAGTCTTAGGTCGATAGTTTCCGAGATATAGCCGTTTCAATTTTGACAGCTGTCATCCGAAATGTAGATCTCATTGAGACCTATCACTTGTCCCTACACACAACTAGTCTAAGGTCGATAGTTTCCGAGATATAGCTGTTTCAATTTTGACAGCTGTCATCCGAAATGTAGATCTCATTGAGACCTATCACTTGTCCCTACACACAACTAGTCTAAGGTCGATAGTTTCCGAGATATAGCCGTTTCAATTTTGACAGCTGTCATCTGAAATGTAGATCTCATTGAGACCTATCACTTGTCCCTACACACAACTAGTCTAAGGTCGATAGTTTCCGAGATATAGCCGTTTCAATTTTGACAGCTGTCATCCGAAATGTAGATCTCATTGAGACCTATCAATTGTCCCTACACACAACTAGTCTAAGGTCGATAGTTTCCGAGATATAGCTGTTTCAATTTTGACAGCTGTCATCATTATTATTATTATTATTATTATTATTATTATTATTAATTATTATTATTATTATTAATTATTATTATTATTAATTATATTATTATTATTAATAATTTTATTATTATTATTAATTATTATTATTATTATTAAATATTATTATTATTAATTATATTATTATTATTAATAATTTTATTATTATTATTAATTATATTATTATTATTAATAATTTTATTATTATTATTATTAATTATATTATTATTAATAATAATAATTATTATTATTAAGCGCCCTGCGCTGCCTAAACGAAACAGTAGGCCCAGGCATACATTTTCGCCGCGCCGTAGAGAGGGGATAGCTGTCTACTCTCCATCCGTCTTACGCTTTTTCGATCAGGGTCACGTGGTCACGTGTCCTGACGAATTTTCGATCAGGGTCACGTGGTCACGTATCCTGACGCGAGTTTAAGATTTTATACCCATCACAGAACAATTTCCCAAAGTGCTCAACGCCGCTAAAGAAGTTTTCACTTCAAAAAACCACATCAAAATCAGTTGCGTAGTTTTAAAGATTTAAGCATACAGACAAACAGACAAAAATTGCGACTTTGTTTTATACTATGTAAGGATACGTATAGGTAGGTAGTATAGATAAAATGTGTTAGCCTACCAAAAAAGTACGCTAAACTTGACTACAAAATAGACATTTATCCCACAGCTCAAATTTTAATTAAACACAACACTACAGGAAGGACGAAAGAAAATATCGCTTCAATTAATGAATCTGTAGGTATTCAGTATAACTTCAATTTCGCAATCATGGTATTTACGACTGGTAGCGCCATCTAAACATGTGATTAATAACTATTTTCGCGGCCTGGTGTGGAGTTGCGTCAAAATCAACTTGACAAAGAAGTATCACAATTTTTACATAGATGACACTAGGGTGTGTCATTAAAAAACCAAAATAAAAAAAAATGGTTACAAAAAAATTGTATTATTGATCTATCTTGTTCGATCGAGTTTGTTTGTGTATGTCCCTAATACTGTGTTTACTGTGTTTGTTTGTGTATGTATGAACGATCTCCGAATATGGAGTTTGGATCACGGTTACTTTGAAAGTTGAAGTTATTTAATTTAGAATAATATTGATTATTACAGAATGATTATTATTATAAGTTTTTAAACTGACATGGTCACTGACACTACTATTAATATCATAAACGGGATATTTACCATGTTTGATTTTTGTTTCGAGTTCCCGATATACCGGTAGACCGTTAGGTAGACCGTTTTGTCTGCTCATAAACATCCACCCGCAATGACTTCAGTTTATCCGTGATCATGGTGCTTGTAACAGCGCAGAAATATCGGGAACTCGAAACAAAAATCAAACATGGTAAATATCCCGTATACGATATTAATAGTAGTGATTATTATTATTATGTTGTATTTGAATTCTATTTATTTTTATGTGACTTTTTTTACATATTGATGATTGATTGAATAAGGGTTATGATACCTGAAATAAATGAATTTCATTTTGTTTTTAATATCAACCACCTCGTTTATTGTCAGACACTTTGTACAGTTTCAAATAGTTTCAATACCTCGTCATATACCCTCAAAAATTATGCTACAGGCTTTTCTGATTGAATACTACCCACTATTGACAATCAGATTTACCGGATAACTGTAACCAAGTTACTACTCGGGGAATAAAATTATTAAAATGATAGCGCGTAGTGGGTGTCTGTCTACAGATTACGCCGTAGAGCCCGCTACGGCGTAGGGCCTACGTCGTAGACGTAAGGGCTCCATAATATCTAGAAAAATATTGTAGAAACTTTGTAGTGACCGGGCCCTACTATGACGTCTTAAAACAGTCCTAACTCATTCTTAATCCAGTGTGGAAACGTGACAGAACTATACAGGGCGTCTAGCGCCATCTCTTTTCCACACTGGATTAAGAATAAGTTAGGACTGTTTTAAGACGTCATAGTAGGGCACCTGGCTGAGTTCTTCTACTATTCAAAAAAAATTAAATTAATAAATTGATTATGCGTTAGTGGCCTGAAATGAGACAATATATGAATGATACAAGGATTATTTTATTTACAAATGCGACCTATAGAAATACTTTTTATTCTTAGATACTATTTGAACTTAATATATAAAACATAACCCTCCATTGTGTACAGCTTAATGTGCACTTAAAACTAAAAACATCCGGGAGGCTTTTGAAAATTATAATTTTTATAAGTTAAGTACAGAGAACTTTTTTTCACACAAGCAGTTAAAAAGTTTACTTTTATTTCTCTTAAGTTGGGCTTAAAAGGAAATTTTGTTACAGTAAGTTTTTTTTTTGGTTCTGCATATATTATTATTGTATATATATTATTTGTTGCTTAGACCAAGGACAAATATGTCTCCGGACATGGCCAGGACACTCCCATGAAACTACTTTCTGTGTCTCTCATAGAGGCTGGTGTCCGCAATCGGTCTGTAATGTGTCTATGACAGTTTTATTAGTTCACTAGCCGTTTTACTGATGATAATTAAAATTAACCCTTGAAAAAAAAACAATATAAGGAGATATAAGAAAAATTCCTAGTGTGGGCCTAGGAATTTCTCCTGTATCTCCTGATATTGTTTTTATTTAACCGGAAAGTTGTTTCACGTTAAAACATTATGTAACAGTTTCATATTTTCGAAGAGAAATATATCGTGTCTGGTAAGTTTTCGTTGAGATGTCCACTACCCGTCGGCACGGTGCTCATACTCGTGTTGGGGCTCACTGTCACCGGGTTCGCTTCTTGATTCATTATCTTCTTGATCCTGGAATTAAAAATATTGTGAAACTAAAAATATAATTATAACATCACGCATGATTAGGCAGAGGGGCCCATTTCACCAGTCATGTTCATTATGTAATAGGGAAAAATGCAAAACAGAAGGAACAGAAAGTTTTCCTGTTAGAAAGAAAAGAAAGAAAGAAAAAATGTTTATTTGACGTCAGTACATCAAACACACACACAATAAATATTTTAAAAAAATAATACAAAAATGGAAATACATAGTAGGTACCTATGTGCTGTTCTTTCTGTTCTGTGGGGAAAAATGCAGACTCCGTGGCTACTACTGAGAAATTCCTGATGGGAGAACTTAGTAGCCACTTTGACCCAACCCGGGAATCGAGCCCAGAACCTCATTGCATGCTCAGCATTCATGCTTGCGACCAGGGGCGTATTTTGAAATTTAGCGCCCCGGGTCAATAACTTTCGCCGCCCCAGAAGTTACGAAATAAACGATACCTAAAAAAAATGATTGCGATTTTTTTTTTTTTTTTTTTGCTTTTGATTTCTAAATAGCTAATAGTAGGTATGTTAGGGTTTGCCGTTCCGAGCTCAAACAATTAACAAACATCGGATAAATTACATTTTGTTTCAACAATTCATACAGATAGACAATTTAAAAAAAAGTTATGCACGATAATAGGGTGAATGTAGGAGCGAGCGTAGCGAGCTCGAAAATTTTAGCCTTGAAAAATTTGATGCTTGTTCATTTGATTTTTGGGTCGGCATACGGCAGACTAGAATATACGTAAGGCTAGTTCGAAAACCACATCAGGGCGGCGGCGAGGAAAATACGCCTACGCTTGGTTGTCTTTATTTTTACAACATAGTCCAGATGACAATAGTAATTATCTGATCTGATAACCACAACCTGACGTTGCCACCTGGTTTTGTTAACTTGAATTGAGATTGTTAAGAAAATTTTTAAAAAGATGAGATGTAAAAGTGGAATGAATGGCGCCAAAACCAAAAAAAATGCAATCGGCCAGGGGCGGCTGCGCCGCCCCTGGCGTTCTGGCGCCCCGGGCCATGGCCCGGATGGCCCTAGGGTAAATACGCCCCTGCTTGCGACCACTAGGCCAAAGCGGCAGTCATCAAAAACACAAGATCCTGAATAAAAAAAAACATGGTTGCAATGAGCATTTTTTTAGTAATCCAATATTTATTTTGGTAATATATCGATATGCATCAAAGGTTCAAGGTGTATGACGATACCAAGAAGATTTTTTTTTTTTGGGACAATTCCGCCACACTATTCCCAATGAGTCTCTTACCTTCTTTTCAAACACAGCGCAAGTAGCTTGTTCGCAGGTGCCTCCGCCAGTAGCCACAGTAGAAGAGCGGCAATACAGCCCCAGAATATCACACCTGCTGTTGAGTTCAACTGGGAAACAACACATCATTTCAAGTTCTAGTTAGAGGTCTAAAGGCAAGTTATGCCTTTAGACCTCTAACTAGAACGAACTGTTGCTTGTGTATAATTTGGCCCCAATCAAAAGACGGACCAACCTATCAACACTCAAAATAACATAAAATAGCAGTTCAGGCAGAGGTCCCTCGTCGGGGCTGTGGATTATTGAAAGGATAACATGGGTTTGGTTTTTAGTCAGTAGAAGTCTGACACTCCCCTTCGCTCTGCCCAAGAGCGGGGGGGGGGGGGGGTCATTTGATGATTTTCCACCCACCAAAAAAAAAAAAAGGCAGAGGTACCTATTAGTCCACCCACATGTCACCAGTATGTTTAAGTCCCATGCAATGGTAAGCAAGACTTTTGCCACCACCCGGACACAAATCCAGGCTACGATGGTTACTACTGATAAATTCCGGATAGAAAAACCTCCTTGACTGGGAATTGAACCCAGGAGCTTATACTCAGCTGTTGCGCTTTAAACCACAAGACCAACGAGGCACTTAAAATAATAGTGCACGTAATTGTTCGTATGACTACCAGTGGAAGTTTACAAGTGGAGCAGCTTGTGTACGTTTACAGGCCGATAATGTGTTGTAGTGAACACGAAACAAGCATGCTAGCATATTTAGTTCCTTGCGTCAGGATGAGCAGTTGAAAGGGGTCAAGGGCCGACAGGCCTCCCGAAGCTGCAAGACTGTTCGAAAGGTATACCGCGGCCCCAGAACACTAGGGGTTAAGAAGGAACATGGGTGGCTTTTAGTCGGTATAAGTCTGACCAATAGAGCAGGAGGGTCATTTGATGATTTCCTATCCCTAAAAATAAAATGATGAGTACTTACAATTTCAAAGTAATCGTTATGCTGTGGGTTCCTGGTGATGAAGACACCTCGAGTGATGAGCAGGGTGTGCGTCAGGTACAGCCCGTATGATAGCCGGCTCAGAGGCACCCACGGGTACCAGCTCAGGAACGGCTTCACTAGCGCTGGAATATAACAGTTTCTGGCTTTAAAGCTTCGGTAACGAAACTAAACATCGAAAACCATCCTACGACAAAGTTTTCGGCAATGCAGTTGGAACTAGGGGAACTAGGGGAAAACCGACCTGGGCCTTTATACTAACACTAGCTTTTGCCAGCGGCTTCGCCCGCGTGAAATTGACGATTTTCCATACAAACTTTCATCCCCTATTTAACTCCCTTAGGGGTTGAATTTCGAAAAATCCTTCCTTATTTTGCAAAATTTCAGCATACTAGGTCCAAGGGTTAGGGCTGGGCGTTGATGAGTCAGTCAGTCAGTCAGGACTTCTCTTTTTATTTATATGATGATAGATAGAAAGATAAGCATACTTTAGAAAAACAAAAGAAATATCTATCAGACTATTTTAGGGTCACATGGGATGCTTATTGCTTTGTTCGGTTGCCGCGCAGCCATACTCAGAAATAAAGCCGTCAACTTGTTTTTCCAATACAACTTCCACAGACAACTACATACATTTTTACTTCCTTTTTGATAATGTCGTTCAAGCCCAAAAAGAACCTTGCTATATATGTACAGACGCCAGCACATCCAACTACTCGAAACTGTATTTTTTTTTCCAATCAACCTTGATCAGAATGCTTTAGCTATAAAGTTGAAAATCTATTGAAGAAATTTAACAGATTATAGTAGCTTGATGTGCTGCATCTGTACATGTACTGAACAATAAATAATTTAGCGCAATCGCCGCACAATCAACAGCCGAAACAACCCGTTAGTATTTGTTTATAGTCGCGCGAAAATCAAGAGAAGTCATGGTACTTTAACTCTAGTGTCATCTCCACTAATACTCACGAACATGTCCGAACGAGCAACACAGTACTATTAGCGCTACACCACACGCCCAAGCCGGCCTGTTGAGAGCGGCGTACACAGCGCCCTCTAGCGGGTGGTAGCTGCGCCAGAGGAACGTGCTGCCCAGCACCATGACGACAAGCATCAGTGTTAGTGCAGCGCACGTGCCGAGGACTGACCATTTCTGGAAAGATATTTTCGTGAATAGGTACGATCAGCAACAGAAGTAGATTAACACTACTCAAAGTTTCAAAGCAGGTTTTTTTAATAAAACATTGGTAGATATTACTCGTTATTAACAATCTATTGAAGAGAAAGAAATATTTTAAAGGATAATCTTCTGAAACATTAAAAATAATAGCTGGAGTCCTGTACATCAAATAATTAAAATTTCGAAATGTTAAGCTACTTTTGTTGCTGACCGTACACCGCATATGGTAAATATGACTTACTCCCTTTCGTAAAGCGAAGCCTGGGAGACTAGTACTGAATTTCAAAGTTTATAATAGAGATGAAACATAATATTTTATTTCACACTTGCGGACGTCACCCGGTTTCACCCGCGTAGTTCCCGTTCCCGTGGGAATAGAGGGATAAAAAGTTTATTCATTACAAACATACATACACACACACAAAAACTACAAATATTTCCTCTTTATAATATTAGTGTAGATGTAGATAGTGTAGATTGGCCTACATGGGCACTTATGAAACGACGAGAAAAGGTATACGGTTCGGATTGGTAGTTTCCTGAAAAAATCCAATAACACTTTCCGCACCTGGGAATCGAAACCAGGACCTCATGCTCAGTAGTCGAATTTGTGACCACTAGAGCAATGACTTAGGGTACTTTTTTGCTTGTTCGGCTTGTCGTCTAGATACGTGACTGTGGCGCTCAAAAGGTTAAGCTATTAGAACCGCCATAAATAATAATGATGTTTTCAACTTACTTGTCTGATCCTATTCAAGTTGCCTTTACTACTGTATGTGACGAACAGGTACCCGCTGTAGAAGCCGACCAGATAGGCAGCATAACGCGTGTGGCTTTTTATATACGCCACATTGAACTCTCGGCTCGCACGAGGATCCATTATGAATCTGGTAGATGGAAATTAGAATAAAAAGTTATTAACAAAGTAAAAAAGAGCAATGGTGAAAATGCCGCATTTAAATCTAGAGATAAAGATAGAGATGACATGGGTTTGGAATGGTTACTTTTCCTCACGATGTCTTCCTTCATCAAAGCAAAACAATAGGGATATGAAATTAAAAAGTTGGTCTTGGGTATCGGGTCTTGAGTACGAACTCAGACCACTTATCAGTATAAGCAGCAATAATGTAGATCGAAATTGGTAAGCTGATTTGCTTGAGAACATGCGCAATAATGAAGTAACAATGGCGATAAATGCAGCTAATAGTGATTAAAATGACAAAGTTTCCATTTCCGATCCATGTTGTTTACATCGAGCAGGTTTCTAGAATTTAATAGGTAGTAATGGGGCAAATAGATTAATGCTAGATAACGATACATTAATTAGAACAATAGAAGAGGACATCCTCCGTGATGAAACTGTTCTGATGGTAATGCGTCATACTATGTAAGTTTGAAGGTAAACGGTGGAAATTTACTACTTTTCTCAGAATTATTACTATTTTTTCTTTTTGTGAGAAGGAAAAAATATAATGGTGTTGTTTATTATTTATTTCAATTTAATTACGCTACTTATTTTGATGGCATGTGAAGTGGCTACTGGCACAGTTACGTTTTGATTATTATTCGTCTTTTTATACGGATCCATATACATTAAATCCGTCGCTATACTGGTTGATTAGTAGGTAATACTGAAAATGGGCAATACTGTATACTGTATTAGTACTTCAAAAGTGTGTAGTTCTTATGAGGATGAACAAAAAAAAATACTATGAGACCAACCATGAAATCACAAAAAAGGATTAGGACTTTTTATCGAGTATTCGAGTTATGAAAATAATTAAATACCTTTTATGTTTTTTTTAATTCGATGTAATGGTTCTAAGGTAAACTGAAGTCTGCAACTCATAAACATACCTGAATCATAATTTTAATGCGTTAATGAAACAGATCAAGTAATGAAGCGCAATAGAGATAAGCATCTCATTGTTAATGGCACAATGTTACAATGTAGGTAGGTACCTAATGACGGTTGTCACGCTATGCAAGATAAAGGGAAATCATCTAGAGATTTTTCCATGGAGTGTTGAAACGAAAGAGGTGCCTATATGTTACCAACCTTATTTGTTACTAGCTTTTGCCAGCGGCTTCGCCCGCGTGAAAATGACGATTTTCCATTCAAACTTTCATCCACTATTTAAATCCCTTAGGGGTTAAATTTCGAAAAATACTTCCTTATTCCTTATTTACATTATAAAGGGAACCTTTGTGCAAAAGGGGTTTGGCTAACTTTGTATGGGCTAGTGGCGTCATTTTTTTTTTGAGCGGCCACTTTTAATTTTCATGTTATTTTGTTGTGCTGTGTCAAATACACATACATGTTAAATTATTTTTGTCCTAAGTCATTTCTAAACTGAGATATTTTTAGTTTGAATATTATAAAAATGTCTTCTTCAATTACTGTTCTGCGTAAAGAAATCTTAGTTATGTGTTTAGAAGGTTGAGCTGGCTTAATAATAACTGCTACTTGGGTCGATCTTTAGGTTAGGCCACGCTTGCCTAGGTGGGTCTGTGGATGGGTGGGTGTGGATTATATACCGAGTTTCCTCCGTGCCTTGGAAAGCACGTTAAGCTGTTGGTCCCGGCTGCCATATATTATAGATCTTTTGCAGTCGTTACTGGTTGTCAGTGACCTGACTCTGTCTGACAACCAGTCTTACCAAAGGGTATCGTATTACCCAGTATTAACTGGGACGTGGAGGTCAGATAGGCAGTCGCTCCATGTAAAATACTGATATTCAGCTGCCTCCGGTTAGACTGGAAGCCGACCCCAACATAGTTGGGAAAAGGAATAAATAATACAAGAGCAATATTGCATCCAGCCCTTGTGTAGCAGTTTCTACGAGAATGTACACGTAAATGTCCGTCTAGATGAATGTGTAATACGAGTCCCGCCGACACGATTCAGACTTCGCTGGCTACAAATGCAAAATGCACTGTTAATTACATCCATGGTGTTATACATCCAAATCTTAAACATATAAGAGTCTAAAGAGGTATGCTGGGTCTGTCACAATACACAAACGATCACAATGCCAAGTCTTTATAATGCATCAGCCCATAGATAACAGACATCGAGCCATGCAATCTACGTACGTATTTAATTTATTTTGATTATTTTTTCATCGTTGGCCAGCACTAGGAACTTCAGTCTGCTGTATCGTGGGTGCATTCACAAACATTTAAACTCAAACACACAAATACCCAGACCCGAAACAACTATCTGCAAGTCATACAAATATTTGCCCTGTGTGGGAATCGAACCCGCGACACGTAGCGCAGCAGTCAACTGCTTGAGCCACTGCGCCTACCGTGTGGTCTGAATTCTGAAAAAAATACGACTGGAACCTTAAACAGTGCAATAGACTGTAATAACTTCTTCGATTTTAATGAGCAATTCAAAACCAAATATCTCCGTTCCGATTAGATTTAGAGAAATGCATCCATAATATTTTTGGATCGCTTTAATCTGTTCTTTCAAAATATCCAAGTTTCATTACTGGCCGCGCAACTTCAAAACGACGCCAACTTTAGCCAAACCCCTT
The DNA here is from genome assembly GCA_949316265.1 of Diarsia mendica. Lineage (NCBI taxonomy): Eukaryota > Metazoa > Arthropoda > Insecta > Lepidoptera > Noctuidae > Diarsia > Diarsia mendica. Next base: position 10,731,455 of record OX438906.1, read on the forward strand.
TCAGCTTTCAAGGTCCAAGCGTTTTGGCTGGGCGTTGATGAGTCAGTCAGTCAGTCAGAGGGTGAATTTCAACAAGAGATTTTTATGTGTCATTTCGGTGGATTTTTTTTATTTCAATGCTATCTACATATTTTTAATGACAAATAAAACTTTAGCCTATTTTATAACATTGTGCGTGAGTGGACATCAAATATCATCAAAAGTTACATATGACGACGGTAGCTCAACTATTTCGGGTTCATCGTTATCAGAGTCCAAGTTCAGCATGGCGGAGGTACGAAATAATAGTCTCAACACTGATTACAACCGCCTATTTATTTACTTCCGATAACAAATTAACAAAATCTCAAACGATCAAGCTGATGGAAATGGATTAAAGTACGGAAACGCGGTCAGTTCGATACAGGCGGGCTGCACAACCGTTCGCACTCGTGTCTCACCAAAAAGTAACGTCCCTCAAGTCAAATGCGTCTAACGTCAACGTCAACCGACCACTCACAACTGACATTTGACATATGACAACTGACAGCTGTCATCTGTCAACCGAAAACTGTCAAACCAGACCTGCCACGCTCTGCATCGACCTCACCCAAGCTCACTGCTTGACGTTTCCGACTTTAACGATGATAGATCCGAAAAACGATGATAGATGGCGTTATTCTAAATTGTCAACTCTAAATATTGTGCCTCGGTGTTGAATCTGCGACACGGCCATCTTGACATTTCACACGTCCTCGTGTGAGGTATCTGCAACAAGAATTCACGGAAAGTAAATTATCCCTTACTCGGCCTCCCTGACCAAGACGTCGGAGTATTAACACACACACACACAATTCAAAACAAAATTTTGTTCTGATCCATAATCTCATCAAATCTCAAAGAAAATCTCAACATTGAAATCAACATTCTTCAAGAATCATCAACTTTCGACCAAATCTAGTATCCGATCAAATCCAGTATCCGATCAAATCCAGTATGCAACGCTCTGCTCGGTACAAACAGGCAACCATGGGACCTCCATTCGGTACCCAACCTCAACACATCTCATTGCCTCCATCCGGCAACCATGGGACCTCCATCCGGTACCCAACATCGACTCAACTCAACACATTGCCTTTATTTAGCACCTTTAGCTACATTGCCATGCAGGACGTTGGTCACAGCCCTCAAGTAAACACTTACACGCGTGCAGCAACGAACTGCATTGCAATGTATGCAATCTGAATCACTTGCATACTACATTTGCATCTTTTACCTCTCACTTAAGGTCTGACCCCTTCATCATCACCCGATCTCGTTTTGTCAGTGTCAAAGTCAAATTTACAGTCAGCAATTGCGTCACATGCCTCAATTGACCGTATTTTCTCAAATCGTATCTCATTTGATGACATTATGAACCGAAACCAATCTCAAATAATTGTCGGGTAAAACGTGAAAAAGAATTTCTAAAACAATTCAATCGGTCTCAACAGAAGTCATTTGTACAGTTGACCTTACAGAAGTCTGCTCAATACCAGTCGTTCGGCCATTCCTGGCCCAAGTGGGTGGGGAATAAAAGGTATTCTGATCAAAATCATTACAGGTTCTAATGAAATCAAAACAAACTCTTTCTCTGAAAGCTGACATGTCGAACAACACCCATACTCATTCAAATAATAGGAAATTCATTAAAATATTGCAGTGCTCATACTCTGACCTCCTTCCGGTCTTCATCATCACACTTATAGCCTCCATCCGGCCATAAGCATCAAAACAATCGACCTCCATCCGGTCTTCATCATCACACTTATAACCTCCATCCGGTTATAAGCATCAAACCAATCGACCTCCATCCGGTCATCAGCACGTAACCTCCATCCGGTTACATGCACAACAGGCAACCTCTATCCGGTCACCTTCACATGTAACCTCCATCCGGTTACATACACAACAGGCAACCTCTATCCGGTCACCTCCACATGTAACCTCCATCCGGTTACATGCACAACACCATCAAGATAATCATTTCGAGCCTTTATCAAAATAATTTTTAAAGTAGGGTTGTTCAACATGTTACTTTATTTTTCCTGTAACGTTACAGGTTATAAGAAAACTCTTACTATGCTAGGTACTTTAAAAGTTAAGTTAACCACTTAGTATTCAACTAGTCTTGTTGTAATATGGGATCTAGAAATCACTAGTAAACAAAGATGAATATGCTGTCAATGGATTAATTAATTGGGAACGAAATTCTAACGGAACATCTGTATCAACTGTATTGAAATCAATTTGAATATTAGAAGCATTCTTGAGCGTATTTGAAACATCACATAACCTAACAACCTTTTCACGACACAAAAACAACACTATCACACGTCTAACTAACATTAAATCCTTGTTGTAAAATCTCAACGCCAATTAAAATATCATTTTTTTTTTTAAAACAACTATCCGGTACAACATGAAATAAAATCTCTAATAGTAAATCGTTAATCATAACCTCAGTAAATAATTGTGAAGTACAAACTATCATGACCTATCCCGGGTCAATTTACAATGTTATTTACACGCTTGCCACTGAACTGTAACGAAACATTTTTGATCAGAGAGCATTCGGCACCAGAATCATAGTAAAATGGATACGACTCACCAGATATTCATCAGCACACCGCTGGGATTGCTCACACAGCAAACTTCAACACGTCGCTCGCTATTTGCCTCTGCTGCAGGCTGCAGGCACTGCTTGGTCAGCCTGCCGCGCCGCCGCGCTGTCAACCACGCGCCGCCAAGCCGCGTCCCGCCGCCGCCGCGCCACTGCCGCCGGCGCCGCTGCCGAAGTAAATTCTCAGCGCACCGTGACGTCATCGCACCATTCTTCGTATTTTCTTCAGCTCGAGTGAATCCCGGTTCTGATGTCGCATCTGGGTCTTCGCGATCGTCATCACCATACGGGGCGCTCCAGACTATAAACAGCTCCTTAAAATCACTCCATTTCATCCCAGGACAAGATATGGACGACAGTCATGACGAAACTTCTCCCATGAGTCTCGTGGAGTTAGCTGCGTTCCCTGTAGGCACGCCACAGCGCCGGTCGCACGGCGCTGCTGTCTTCACAGCACCCCGGCGGTCCATCCCCACCAGGTGAGACCAACGGTTACCCGGAGGAGGCCCAGCGGAGGACAACCAGCGACGGAGGTGCCGACTTACGACGCACCTACAGTGGATGTGTGGCTCCCGTTCGTCCCGTTTCTCCCATATCGGATCGATAACACACATGTCGGCTGTTGCTAACCAAGGACGCGGGACAATATTTCGTTTTTCAGGGTCAAAATGTGGTAGGCGAATATCCGTACTCGCAAAAAGTGATTTCATTGCTTGCACAATAGTCATAAAGTTTTTGTTCAGCTGCTCGAACATAAAACACCACATTTCCGTTTATATGTCACTTTCAGACGCACGCGCATTGTCTTTACACTTTTCCGGTCTAGCACTGTCACTTACATTATGTAGGCGTTAGAGTTACATACCACTTCTGATGACGACGGTAGCTCAACTATTTCGGGTTCATCGTTATCAGAGTCCAAGTTCAGCATGGCGGAGGTACGAAATAATAGTCTCAACACTGATTACAACCGCCTATTTATTTACTTCCGATAACAAATTAACAAAATCTCAAACGATCAAGCTGATGGAAATGGATTAAAGTACGGAAACGCGGTCAGTTCGATACAGGCGGGCTGCACAACCGTTCGCACTCGTGTCTCACCAAAAAGTAACGTCCCTCAAGTCAAATGCGTCTAACGTCAACGTCAACCGACCACTCACAACTGACATTTGACATATGACAACTGACAGCTGTCATCTGTCAACCGAAAACTGTCAAACCAGACCTGCCACGCTCTGCATCGACCTCACCCAAGCTCACTGCTTGACGTTTCCGACTTTAACGATGATAGATCCGAAAAACGATGATAGATGGCGTTATTCTAAATTGTCAACTCTAAATATTGTGCCTCGGTGTTGAATCTGCGACACATATATATTTAAGGATGAATTTTTAAGAGTCCACTGAAATGAAAAGTGTCTACCGAAATGATAAAAATTACCACCGAAATGATATACTGTGCATACTAATCTAACACGAGTTATAACAGCCACCGAAATGAAATTATTTTTGTCCTCATATCACTGAAATGATAAACTTACTTTTTTGGCGGGAAACCGCAAGACGTTGGGACCGGTGCGTTCGCGCCGAGAGCTTGAGCCGGACTGATCCGAAGTGAGGAAAGGTGAGGGGGGCGTAACAACGCAATGTTGACATGGCTATTCTACTAAAACTTACTATCCTCTGAAATGATAACTTTTTTCCAGACAAAAGTTAACTGCCTGTCAAATCCATGAGAAAGAAGATAAACAAACAAAAATAGTTTTATTTGATCGAATGTATTATAATTTAATGATTACAAAATCGATTTAAATCCATATTACGAATGTATTTGCAGGGGAAGGTATTTTATGAGCGGAATTGGGTTCAGGACAGGCCACTGTGATGATAGAATAACACTTTGTAATTTTTTTTTTCGTATATTAATGGGTAGAAATCAATTATTTTTTTTGTCAAGGTAGAGAAGTACTTACGCTGTTGAGAAAAAATATATAAAATTAAAAATTAGCACATTGCACTACCGTTCTCAGGTTTGCCGTGTATTTTTTTTGCTTGGGCAATTCACCCCAGGACTTCTCTTTTTATTTATATAGATTTCTCTTTTACTCATCATCTCATCAGACATTTCCTATCTAATTCTGGTTTCTTTTTTAAGGATATATGTCTGAATGTGCCTCGGAGTCCGTGGCTAAATAATAACAGACGCTCGGATCAATCTACAGGTTAACCCGTACATGAAAAAATTACACTAACTGAGTATATTTATTAACCTTGACCTTTAATAAGCAGCTCAACTCATAAGGAAAACTCTTGACCATACTCAACGTCTAAAAAGATCTTCTAGCCTATACCCCTCATAAATCTCATGATTGCATCAAAAATACTATAAGTGTACTATATTGTTACTACTAAGTGTACTATTAAGCAAAGTTCAGAGATCTGACATCACCAACACGGAAAAAACCTAATTATTGGCGGGCAAAACAAGTAGACTAGTACTTTATGGAAGATACCTGTGGCCCTACTACTCGTATGACGTCTTAAAACAGTCCTAACTTATTCTTAATCCAGTGTGGAAAAGAGATAGCGCTAGACAAACTGTACAGTTCTGTCACGTTTCCACACTGGAATAAGGTTAAGTTAGGACTGTTTTAAGACGTCATAGTAGGGCACCTGGTACTACTTTATGGTAATAGTCACCGCCGTCTATGGACGTCGCAGCTGCGTAGTCATTCCACGAGAATTACCACGACACCTTTTTTTTGCGTATAGGAAATCATCAAATGAAGCGTATCATACGTCGCATTGACTGATACGAAATCAGATGATGAATAATATAGATTATGCACAGTAATATGCATGCTATTGATAACTGCTTAAGCCCAATTAACTGTTAACATAACACTACGCCTATACTCTACGAAGGGTTAAGCAGAGGAGTAGCTTTAGTAGGTGCACCCAATTTTTTCTTTTTTTGATGTTACGTTTAAGCTGTGGTTTAAGTCCATAGTAAAAGGGGGTGAGCCTGCAATGGCAACAACTGCCCCTCTACTATGACGTCTTAAAACAGTCCTAACTTAATGTTATTCCAGTGTGGAAACGTGACAGAACTATACAGGGTGTCTAGCGCCATCTCTCCTCCACACTGTATTAAGAATAAGTTAGGATTGTTTTAAGACGTCATAGTAGGGCCCCTGAGCACAAATACAGATTGCTATTGAGTAACTACTTATAGAAAAACACAACAACACTTAGGGCCTTATCATACTAGTTAGCGGATTCAAAGCGGAGCGGGCGCCCAACGAATTCGTTACGGATACACAACGCACACGCCGCGGATGCGCAGCGAAGACGTCGCGGATGCATGGCAAATACATTTCGTTTTCGTCGCGTGTGTGTAGCAAATTATCGCCGTACGATACACTGCATACTACAATACACATACACTGTTCGCGGCGAACCCGTTGCGCGTCGCCAAGAATTCGCTGCGCATGCGCGGCGTGTTCGTTGTGTGTCCGTAACGAATTCGTTGCGCGCCCGCTCCGCTTTGAAGACGTTCGCAATCCGCTAGTATGATAAGGCCCTTAGGTAAGCCTGGGAATCGAACTCAGAACCTCGCGCTCACCGGTACCTGGCATTAGCGAAAATTAGACCAACGAATACATATTAATAAAATATAAACAATAACTTACTCAAAAGTGAACAGTTGGACGGCAGACAGTTCATACAAATAGTTAACAACGCCTGGTATCACCAGAGCTCCCACAGTTATGACGGCTGCGAGGATGAGGCCCAGTTTCGGCAGGCTTCGGTAGATGCAGTACACCAGGACAGTCACCACGAAGAAGTGGAAGTCGCAGGGGATGTACCACGCCGTCACTATGCACTGAGAAAAGTTTACAAGTTATTTTTCGCACGTTATTGTTTTGATTAAAGTTTGCAGGCTGAGAAGCTAGACCGAAAAATGTGTAACAATGAAAAACACACCAAAAACCGATATCTTTTTTTGTTGCAATAATTGGCTATTTACTACTGTTAAAATTTCACGAAAATGTATCGTTCTTTGAAATAACATAAAATTTTCGTGATTTTTTAGATAACTTTTGGACCTTCATTGGTATTCGCGGAGTATAAAGTATCAAATCAGTTTATTACTGTTTAATACAGTTTAAATATACTGTGGAACTACTGTGGTCCTGGATTTGATTCCCGGGTCGGGAAAGCTTTATTGGGTTTTTATCAGAAATGTCTCAGTAGCAGTCGCGGGCTCTAGATTTATGCCCAGTTGATGGCAAATGGGCTCCGTTAGCGTTACTCCATATTACACGGAACTTTAACATAACTGGCGAAATGTACTATTAGTTACACTTTTGCCTAACCTTTCGGGAATTACAGGCGTGTTATATGTGTTTTATCTTTTTACCCGACTACGGCAAAGCCAAAGGAGGCTTATGATTTTGACTGGCTATGTTATGTATGTATGTGAGTATCTTCATCTGTTCCCTCATAGGTTCTAATCTACTTATTGGAACTCGACATAATGTGGTATCGTTAGAACCGTCTTAATTTTCCGCTGAACAGAGGCTACATGTCACAAAAAGCGACTTGGCGCCTTCTAGCGGACAAAAATGAAAGGCTTAAAAAATAAAAATGGAGATAAATACGCCGTGATTGGTATCATTTGAAAGGGCCTCACTTGTACATTTCCAAAATATTGCTCAAATTTAAAATCACGCCCTCTAGCGGACAAAAAGTCAAGAGTAAAAAAAAAATTAACACCAAAATTGTTTAAATAAAAAAAGTAAAAAACTAAAACCAAACTACGACAAAAAAAACGACGCTGAAAAAGTATGAAACAAGATTTTCATAATAGAACAAAAAGAAAAGCCGGAGTCACACGTTATAGGTACCAACCTAAACACTTTAATACCGTGTGACTACGGCTTTTCTTTTTGTTCTATCCTGAAAATCATGGTTCATACTTTTTCAACGTCGTTTTTTTTTTGTCGTAGTCGGGTTTTACTGTAAAATACTTACAATGTTCTCCGTGTCGATATAATTGCTGAGCATGACGAGGTTTAGCCACCAGTTCTTCCGACATAGGTCTGTGTCGTGGGCGACAGACCTGTTCCACAGTGGGCCAGTGCCCGTGTAAGGATACACTGCACTCACGTAGAATATCACCACGGCGAAGGCAACCACCAGTCTAATCGTATTAAGAAACAGTAATCTGTTAATAACTGTTATGAAGTATGATATTTAATTGCTTCAGCTAAGTTAAATGTGCAGACAAAAAAACACAGAACAGAAAAACGTATTATGTCTATGCTTAATTATGGCTAAACTTTAACTATTTGTTTGTCAAAGTATTTTAATTATGATACGGATTTATTAATATTTTACACCGGTTTAATAAAAAAAAAATCAAAGAAATATTTTTAGTTTCGGTCAAAAAAATTAGAAATGCCATTAGTTTTTTTAGTGTTTTTTTTTTAATTTATTGGTATATATTTTCAGTTTCGGAATCGATCTTTATTACGCTATTACGATTTTTTTAAAACCGACTTCTAAAAAAAGAAGGAGGTTCTCAATTCGGTTGTTTTTTTTATGTTTGTTCGGGCATAACTCCGTCACTTGCTAACCGATTTTAAAATTCTTTCTTTGTTGGAAATTGTATACTTCCGAAATGGTCTCATATTTTTTTTATCGAAATTGGACAAGCGGTTTTTGAAAAATCGACAAAACTAAAATAAAAACTACATTGTCCACATTATGACCCATGAACATGTGAACCACTAATGCCCGGTTTCTGAGGCACTTTATCTGTGGTTTATCTGTGGTTTATCTATTCATATGCGTACATTTGAATAGATAAACCACAGATAAAGTGCCTCAGAAACCGGGCATAAAAAGTGCAAAATAAAAACTTTTTAACAAAAAATAAAACCGACTTCAAAAAAAAAAACACAAAAAAGTCAAAAATAAATCAGTTTCTGAAGTCGGTGGCAAAAAAATGAAATCAAACAAACTGATTTATTTTTGACTTTTTTGTGTTTTTTTTTTGAAGACGGTTTTATTTTTTATATTTTAAAAAGTACAAAATGGTTTCCAGGCTTCAGATGAACAGGCCCCGTTATTCACAACGCTTCGATTCGGTTTCGATTTCACCAAGTCACATATGTCTATCTTTTTTTGGCATTATGAAAGTGAGCGAGATAGACATCCGATATGTTCGATTCGGTTTCGGTCCGATTGTTTGTGAATAGCTATGCTGGGATGATGATTAACAACAAACGAAGTAACAACATAAAAACAATTAAATAAAGCTTACCTTACATATCTTTTCAGTATAATAAACAGAGGATTTGGCAACCTCTTGAATTTAGCCAAATTGGTCATGGTCAGGAAGCCAGATAACAAAAAGAATGTGTCCACGAAGAGGTCATCGTGAAGAATAAGCAGACCGAGAGGTGTTTGAACTTCCTGCAAAAGTTATTATTTATTACTTTTCGTTCCAAATAGGAGCTTGTGGTTAATCTGCAATTGCCCAGGTAGGTCCGTAGGTGGGGTACCACTCTTTACAAACCGAATGTAGTGTGTGAGTCTTTCGTACCTCAGAAAGCAAGTTATGCTGTTGGTCCCGGCTGTCATTTTTAGATCTTTAACAATCGTTAAATACTGACAAACAGTTTTACCAAAGGGTATCGTATTACCCAGTAATAACTGTGTTGAGGAGGTCTGATAGGCAGTTGGTCCATGTGAAGTGTGTGTGGTATTTAGCTGCATTTGGTTAGACGGAAGGCATCCCTGATATAAAGGTTGTAAAAGGACCCTTAACGATAATGAAGGGCACTTGGTCTCTCTCTCCACCACTGCGATATTTTTTTTGCTCTAAACCATACCTAGGAACCCCTTAGTTACGGAGATATTGGGGGTCAAAGTTAAACAAAATTCACAGCTGTTTTTGTAAATACTAGTTTTTAAGGTTATAACTTTACTTTAGTTACCTCCGTTAACTATTCAAAGCATCCACTTGCACAATGTTATAAGAGTGCTAAATTGAGTGTTACCGTAAAATGTGATATTTGACCCCAAGAAAAGACATTTCCCACTTTCCCAGCAAAGCTTTTTGCGTAGGGGTATTTAGTTTGATGTACAGAATAAATTTACACCCTGTAGATGAGAAAAAGTCAAGCAGATAATGACTTCTCCTTCCAAAAATGGATTTATGCTATAGAATTTTCACTACAATGGTTTGAATGATCAATATATCATGAATACCTACGTGACAATAATTTCTTTAACTAAGTACCATGTATTTAGAAAGAATCCCAAATCCTAGAGATTCTAGTTATAACAGAACTGAACTGTACAAACCTGGTCAGAAATCATTCCGTCACTAATCGGGCCAGAGTTGGAGATTCCCATCTGATGGTCCAACACTATGAGACATATCGTAAAGAACCGAATGCCGTAGAACACCTCTATGCCTTCCTTCTTCATTCGCAACAGATCAAGAGAATTCTCCTTCAGGCAGAATGCCTTGACGAAACCTGATTCTGAAAGTAGGTAATCAGTACAATGAGTTCCCATCTGGGCTAAGGGTTGTTCGCAAGAGATACCGCGGCCTCGACATAAATGGCTAAGAAAGAACATGGGTGGTTTTTAGTCAGTAGAAGTCTGACACTCCGTTTCGGGAGGGGTCATTTAATGATTTCCCAACCGCCAAAAAAAAAAAGTTATACCGTTCAATTTTATTGGATGTTAATTAATAGAGTAAGATAAAAAACTGTGGATGGACTGTGTGAAGTATAATCATCATCATTCTCTGGCCTCCCATCAGTCTCCCAATTTATTTGGGATCGGTCTATGGGATCGGTACAGCAGTCTTCCTCTTCCATTACTTCTCTATTAATCTTCAATTTAGGTTTTTTTTTTAACCATATCATTCTTTACACAGTCCTTCCATCATTTCTTTGTTCATTCTCTCCTCTCTCTCTCTCTATTAATGTGTGAACGATGATATGGCATGAAAGGCATGCTGTGCAAATCGCGAATGAGTTAGGATACGGGCAAGATAATGAAATGAAATAATAGTGTAAAAGATAATAATGATGGTCTTACTTCTAGAATCGGGATCCAATTCCTTTCTTCGGCTGTTCAAATATGTGCAGATCAGAGAAATCACTGTTATTGACCCCATTACACCACTGTAATAAACATTATATTAGTAGACAAGTACGTAATTTAGAGCAATGCGATCTAATTAAGAAGATTTTTCATGGTCAACCTTTGATTTTTCATGGTTTAGATGGTTGGTTGAGCTGTGGCGGTATAACCGAGCTATGGCGGTATAACCACTCACCTGTTTGGGCAACCAGGCAGAAGAGGTGTCAGCAGCCTTGGGGCCTAAATAACTCCAAAAACGACTGATGCAGAAGGCAAGGGGAAACCACTGCAATTATCTTCCCAAGACAGTCACAATGAAAGTAGCGTTAAATAAAGAACGATCGCCATGCAAACCGCTTAGCAACCGGCGCCGTGCTGCGTCCGGGGCACACGGTGTGAAGTTGGCTACCGGCCTTGGAGTAGTAGGAGACCAGGCTCTCCATGGAAATCCAACTACTGGAATCTCCATCAAGCTGCGACAAACCCAGGCGATAGGAACATGGAATGTTCGCGGCCTACTTAGTCCCGGAAAACTTATCATCCTGGAAAAAGAAGTTGACAGATGCGGTATTAACATCTGTGGGCTCAGTGAGACACATTGGAAAAATAACGGGCACTTCCTAACTGACAGCCACGCCGTCTATTTTTCAGGCAATGAAAAAACCAGCCGGAACGGTGTAGCCTTTTTAATCCCTATTCACCAAAGGAACTGTGTGATGGGTTACGAGCCAGTAAGCGACCGGATAATCAGCATTAAGCTGAAAGCATCGCCGGTGAATCTAAACCTTATACAGATTTACGCCCCGACAAGCACTGCAGATGATGAGGTTATAGAGAAATTCTACTCTGAGTTGGACACCACCATAGCGAAAATGCCAAACAGAGAGCTTCTTGTCGTTTTGGGCGATTTTAACGCCAAGATTGGAGTAAATGCCCAGCAGCTTGGCAAATGCGTCGGAAAGTTTGGACTTGGAACTCGGAACGATAGAGGTGACCGGCTGATACAGTTTGCGTCCGATAATGACCTAGTCATTGCAAATAGCCTCTACCAGCATCACCCTAGAAGGCTGTACACGTGGATATCACCCGATGGAAAGTACCGCAACCAGATAGATTACATCCTGGTTCGATCGCAGTGGAGGTCATCTGTAACAAATGCCCATACACTGCCTGGAGCTGACTGCGGATCAGACCACCAGCTTCTGGTCTCAAAATTCAAGCTCAAATTGACAGCAGCCAGGACCCTCGAAAAACAAAGAAGGCAAGACGTGAAGGATGTACCCAAATTCAAGTCGCTAGTGGAACAAAACTGGACAAAATGGACAGACGCAGATTTGGATAACGAACCACCTGAAGCACTTTGGAGCAGAGCGAAGTCGCTTATAGAGCTCGCGGTCTCAGGATCCAAACCACCAACTGTGATACACAAGCAGAAATATTGGATGACGGAGGACACCTTTGCGCTTGTTGAAGAACGCCGAAGGATGAAAGCAACCGGTGCAAATGTTAAAGATCTCAATGTTAAGTCTGCCCAGATTCAGAAAAAATGCAGACAAGATCACAATGCCTACCTGCGTCATATTTGTGAGGAGATCGAAGTTCATGCAGGTAGATATGAATCCAGAGACCTGCATCACAAAATTCGGCTTATCACCAAAACGCTGCCGTCTAAAACCTGGGCCATTGAAGACGCTAATGGTCAAGTGGTCAGCGAACTGGAGCAAATATCAGAAGCTTGGAGGTGTTACTGTCAGTCGCTTTTTGAAGATCCGCAGTCGCTAGCCTTTGCATCAACAGAACCAGAGAGTGATAAACTGGAACCAGACATCCTTGAGTCAGAAATCAGAGCTGCCATCAAACACTTAAAAAATGGAAAAGCTACGGGCTCTGATGCTATCCCAATCGAGACTATTCGAGCATTGGGAGAACGCGGCGTTCATATCTTTCACACCATCTGCAATAAGATATGGCTGGCAGGAAAATGGCCGTCAGAATGGGCTCACACAGTTTTCATTCCTCTTCACAAAAAGGGGTCCACCAAAAAGTGCAGCAACTACCGCCTTATTGCTCTGATATAGAATAGTGAGTTGTTATTGTAAAATAGTGAAATAAAAATATTGGACTAATAAAATGTGAACATGAGTGAGACAAATGAACTAACAAGCGATTCTCCAACAATGGGGATGGACTTTTCGAATAGTTTTAAGGAAAAAATAGATATTAGAAACAGTAACGGAGTGTTGTGCGAAACCCGTAAAGACCTTTTCAATAATGAGGATGGTTCCTTCTCGGTTAGTTGCAACAACTGTAACTTTATTAACAAAGTAAAGAACTTCGTGGAGTTTACAAATGGACAATCGAAAATAAAGACACTAAAGTGCAAAAAATGCAATAAACAAAGTGCCGTTAAAATTTACGTAGATACTACACAGAAGCTAATGGATAATAAATTTGTGACTGAGGTATCGTATAAAATATTTAGTTGTGCAAATACGGTGTGTAAAAGCTTATTTCACAACTGCCAGAGTTGTAATAAACAATTAATAGTGAGAGCTATCCCACAGGACGAATTTCTCGCGAGTGAAAAAATCGTATGTAATTGTAAAAAAGTGAATACGGTGTACGCACACAGTAATGAACTAAACCTACGACGCAATAATAAAGCTCGCGAACGGTCAATAAAAAGTGTTATGAACCTAACGAGTACAAGCGTACTAAATAAACAAAGTAAACAGTCTGAAGTAACAGCAGACGTCGGCGTACGCGCAACGCTCGCCGAATGTGCGGCGATTACCACCTCAAACCGGTTCGATCTACTTCGTTGCAATCCGAATGAGCCCGGATCTGGACGCTCACTATCAACAGCATCATCGTTACGTTCAAACTCAGCTGACTCGCGCAGTTTGTCACGCAAGCGTACACTGCCCGAGGGGGGGGGATACCAACGCCCCGAAAGCAAAAAGACCAGCCGCACGAAAGAACAGTCTTCTAATGACGCACATGGAAGATTTAAAAGCAAACAAGAGTGGATACGTTCCCCCGATACTCATCAACGATTTGCGTTACAAATTCAGCAACGCGAAGGACAATAAGATAATGATGTCAGACAAACTTATCAGTGACCTGTCGCGCATCCTTGCAACCCACAAAGCAAGAGTCAGCCGTAACGAGAAAAGTAAGAACATTCTCATCACGGTAAGTGACCTGGACAAACGCAGAATGTGTATCGAGGAAATCAAGAAATTGAAACCAGACCTGGCTTTCATAGCTCCCAAACCTCGTTCAGAGCAAGTACGAACGACTAAAGTGATCATCAGAAATATGACTCACGACTATAGCCACGACGAACAGTTAGACGAAATGGAGAGGTGCATCGGCATTCGCCCGCTGAATATCAAACGCATTACGTCAGATGTGCAACTATGTATCTTCGACAGCTCTTTCTCATATGTGGAGCTGGCGGAAATAATGAAGAATGCCACTGAGGCCTTTTTCTGCGCTCACAAAATTAAACCCGAGCGCTACATTACGAGTAGCGACAGGATCCTACAATGCAAAAACTGTCTTCTTTTTAACCACGCAACAAGTGCCTGCCACGCTCAAAAGCGTAACCCGACGGTCGATATCGTGAACAGTCACGGTGAAATGATCAAAGTGTGCGCTAATTGCAAAGACGTGAAGCCAGAACAACACACGGCGACACAGCGCAAATGCCCGCGCTTTCAGCGGGAAATGAACCACCAAAAAACAAAACGTGAAGAGGCGATTCTCCGTGAGGAGGAGAAACACTATAAGAAGCAACAACAGCAGCCTCCCAAACAAGAAGCAGCACGTGAACATCAATCCCGCCCACGCGAGAGACATATTAGAGGTGAACGTAGCTATGCTAACATTACTGCCAACACCCAACAAGAAACAACAAGACTGAGTCAACTCTCTAAACAAGATTTCCTCGAGATATTCGAGCGCTGTTTTAAAGAACTACGCGATGCCATCCTTAACTGCAACTGGAACTAAGAAACAAGTGCGAATAATGCACATCAACGTGCAAGGCCTCCGTGGTAAATTCATGGAAGTCAAGCATACCGTGAACAAATATAATGTTGACATTCTTATTCTCAACGAGATAAAAATTAACCTGGACGAACAAAGATACAACATACCCGGCTACGACAAAATTTACGAAAGAAAAGAGCAACATCTGGGTACGGTAATGTACATCAAACGCGGCCTAAGATGGGCTCAAACTCGGCTGATAGAAAGTATCGACGACGCGGACAGACGCATCGAGGGATGCAGTATCAATCTTTACACCAAACATAAAACCAATAACAAGATTACAATCAAGGGCATCTACATACCGATACCGAGACAGGGAGACCTCGTCGACGAGTTTGAGACGCTGATACTCGGTGAAAGCGCCATCATCATAGGTGACTCGAACCTACGTACGAGACAACTTAATCACACCAGAGACGTGGGCCTAGGCATCGTACTTCGCGACGCAGTCCAACGCGGCTCCGTCAGACTCATAAACACAGGTCAACCGTCCCGGCCCACGAGTCAAGGAAACAGTATACTCGACACAGCAATCGTGAACCACGATCACCTACTATTAGAATTTAAGTGCCAGCAGAGAGAGTGTATTTCCTCAGATCATCTTCCATGGACATTGGATGTAATAATTGATAGCGACTACGAACAACAGATGAGTCGCGATCTCACACAAATAAAAGGTACCAGAGAAGGCAGGCAAGTTTTCAAAGAGCTGCTTGCTAACAACATGAACTCAGAACTACAGATCGCTTCAAACGACGACTGTGAAATGTATATCTCGGAGGTAGAAAAAGCTGTTGTCAAAACACTCGACGAGTTGGCCCCGCTGAGAATCGTGGACTCCAAAGACAGACTTCCAACACACATCAGAGAAAGAATAGCCGAGCGTAATGTCAAGAAGCAACGTGCCTGGCAACTAAGACACACTGACCTTAGAACAGTGGCAAGAAGGCAATACAACTCCTGTAAGCATCAATTGAATGAAGAAATGATAAAACATAAAGAAGCCGAACTGACCAAGCTACTCGAAAACACTAAAGATAATAGGAAACGCATGTGGGCCGTGCAAAGAGCAATGAAAAAACCCATCATGAAACTGCCTCACTTTAGCGATTGCACCAACGAATTAGAAATCATCGATAGAATGGTCGACACAGCCATAGTCAAGGAAGCTACAATCGATACAAATGACGAATGTACAGAAGTGTCTACACCATTTGCACCGCTTGATCAAACTTCAAAACACGAGCTCAAATTAGCCCTTAGACGCTTCAAGAACAGCAAAGCTCCCGGACCGGACGGCATCAAAGCCGATATACTCAAGCTAGGTGGTGACACCATGATTGCGATATTCAAACGTATAATGGACTACATACTCGAGACGGGTTACTTCCCTGAACGATGGAAAACCAGTACATGTATCTTCTTGCATAAGGCGGGGAAGGATCACAGCGACCCCAAATCGTACAGACCCATCAGCTTACTCAACATCATGGGCAAATGGGCCGAGAGAATAATACTCAACCGCATCGAGACAGAGTTAACCGAAATAATACCCAGTCACCAGCATGGGTTCACGAGAAACAGAGGCACCGCCACCCAAATCCTTCGCACCGGCAAATACATAGCCGACGCGCTGGACAAGGGCCATAGCGTAGCCATGATATCTACTGACCTCAGCAAAGCCTTCGATTCAATTAATCACAAAGGTCTCTGTCGGAAATTGATCGACGCCGGAGTACGCAACAACATCGTAAAGATGATCGAGAACTACCTGAGCAACAGGACAATAAGAGGTAGCTTCAGAACCACTTTGGGGACGGAGCAGCGTGTGCCGCACGGGGTGCCCCAAGGATCGATACTCGGTCCGGCGATCTTCAACCTCTATGTGGCTGACCTACCTAACGAAAGAATAGCAGGTCAGATGCTGTCACAGTACGCCGACGACCTATGTATTCTCAACGCAGCTGAAAGACCGGACCACGCTACGCGCCGAGCAGAGTGGGCCGCCATCGACATAATCGACTACTACAAAAAATGGGGCCTCAAATGCAATGTCGATAAGACAGAATGCATAATGTTCTCGCACAAGAGACCAAGACTCAACAATTTAAACACAGGGTATCGCAATTATGTTCAAATACGTGGCGAACGCATTTTATTCAAACCAGAAATAAAATACCTCGGAGTCTGGCTGGATAAAAGGCTTTCGATGAATAAGCATGCCAAAGAAAATATTGAAAAGGCCAAGAGAGTCAAAGGAGCGCTGTATCCAATCATCGGCTACCGCTCCAAGCTAAGCGTCAACGTCAAGCTACTTGTCATCCAAGCTTGCTTACTGCCAGTGATAGACTACGGAGTAATACAGCTGCTACCGAGGTACAGCAAAACAAACCTGCTCAAGCTTGAGAGGCAGTATAAAATGGCATTGAAGAGCGCCGCACAGTTACCCAGACGCACTAACACCGACCTACTCTGGGAAATCCTGCAACAAGACCCGTGGCACATTCGTGCGCATGATCTCCACGGCGACATGATAGAACGTCTCAAATCTTTGTCGATCGAGGGGCTACAAGAACAAGGCCCAGCATACACCCGATACGGACAGCATAATCCCTTTCTTTTTTCTACTAGAGTAGGTGAAATTGAATATATAAATAAAAAGGACAGGGACAAGCCGCTCTTCAAACGAATGGCCCCCTTCCGACAGCGTAGGCTCTGACTGTAGAGTCATTCAATAAACTGATTAGCTACTGGCCGCTGGTCACTGCTTTATCGTTATCCTCACTTAAAATTATATAATAACTAGGAGTAATAGAGGAAACGACTAGGATAGGTTTCAAAAGCTCCTACTCTACGGACATATTGAAATTCGCAATTGTAAAATAAGATGTTTTTAAGTGTTATGTATTATGAAAACTAGAGAAATAAATAAAATTCTGATTCTGATTCTGATTCTGATTATTGCTCTGATCAGCCACGCAAGCAAAATATTGCTACACATTCTCAACGAGCGTCTGAAAACATACCTATCGCGGGAGATTGCGCAGGAACAAGCTGGGTTTGTGAAGGGAAAGGGAACACGTGAGCAGATTCTCATTGTTCGTCAGATAATCGAGAAGGCAAGAGAATTCAACAAGCCGACCTACATATGCTTTGTTGATTTCTCAAAAGCATTTGACTTCGTGAAATGGCCAACCTTGTGGAAGACGCTATTGGAAATGGGCACACCAAAACATCTTGTGCACCTTCTTAGAGTACTCTACGAAGGAGGAACAGCATCAGTGCGAACAGACGACCACATTTCGGATAGCTTCCATCCCAGTGCAGGTGTCCGCCAGGGATGTATAGTATCGCCACTCCTATTCAACACCTACACGGAGCTCATTATGCGCATCACCCTCGACGACTGGACTGATGGTGTTGCGATTGGTGGCTACGAAATTGCGAACCTACGCTACGCTGATGACACAACCTTGTTTGCGACTAGTGCTGAACAGATGGAGGAACTACTCCTTAAGATGGAGCGCTTGAGTCTTACGTTTGGATTGAGGATTAATCGCAGTAAAACCAAGATGATGATTGTAGACCGTGGCAACATCAACTCGCCAGACATGACACAGATTGCGAACTGCGACGTGGTTCAATCCTACGTGTATCTTGGTGCTGTGATCGCGAATAACGGCGGCTGCGTGGATGAGGTGAAACGGCGTATGGCTATGGCTAGAGGGGCAATGGACAAGCTGAAAAAAATATGGAGGAATCGCGGCATAACTAAGGTTACTAAGATCAGGCTCGTCCGTACTCTTGTATTCCCTATATTTCTGTACGCAGCTGAGACGTGGACATTGCGAGAACTGGAAAAGAAAAAAGTAGATGCTCTAGAAATGTGGTGCTGGAGAAGAATGCTTGGTGTATCATGGACTGAATTCCGCACAAACGTCTCCATACTCCAAGAACTCGGCATCAAACAGCGTCTATCAGCACTAGTACAGTCTCGGATACTTAAGTTCTTTGGGCATGTCTCCAGGCGGAACAATGACTCCATAGAACGTCTTGTGGTGCAGGGCAGAGTGGAAGGTACTAGGCCACGCGGGCGGTCACCGATGAGGTGGACCGACCAAGTAAAATCCGCGATTGGAGGCCCTGTCAATGAATGCGCCAGATTGACTTCTAACCGAACCAGATGGAGAGAAATCGTGAGGCGAGGCAACAACTACACCTGCGATTGGACACAGTTCATAGTGACCACGACCGCTCTGTCAAGAGCGAAACGAAGAAGAAGAAGAAGAGATGGTTGGTTACGATAGTTAACACGGTCTGTCGAGTTCTTTGAGATTGTTTTTATATTTTTACTAGCTGAACCCGCGCATGCGTTGCAATGCGTTTTTCCTACCTACCTATCTACCACCCTACCTACTACCCTACCTACTACCCTACCTACTACCCTACCTACTACCCTACCTACTACCCTACCTACTACCCTACCTACTATCCTACCTACTACCCTACCTACTACCCTACCTACTACCCTACCTACTACCCTACCTACTACCCTACCTACTACCCTACCTACTATCCTACCTACTACCCTACCTACTACCCTACCTACTACCCTACCTAAAAAAAAAAAAAAAGTATCCTATGTCCTTCTCCTGGTTCTTAGCTACCTCCCTACCAATTTTCAGCTAAATCCGTCCAGCCGTTCTTGAGTTATAAATGGTGTAACTAACACGACTTTCTTTTATATATATAGATATTTGTTCATCGAAACTGAATTTACTCAACTTTATTAGCCTTTTTTCTGATCATAAACACCCAGACACATACCTTTTTAAGAAACAAACTTACAAAAAACATAAAATAGCGCACCCTCCCGTTGTCCAGGGCTAAGTGACTCTGATGTCGACTCTGATTACGGTCGCACCGAAGATATTTGCTCATGAGAAAGCACAGAACAGCGGATCAAATTCCGATTCGGCGTAGCTGCTCCGTAGGGCTCAGTGATACTGTGCTGGCACACATGCCGGCCGCATCGAGGTGTTGCTTATCAATAAAATACCATATTTACTTACAAGAAGGCATAGAACAGCGCATCATACTCCCTCTCATCGTCTCCACTCTGGCAGGGCTCTGTAACGCTGATATCTGCCCGCATGCCGGCTGCACCGAGGTGGCTGCGAGCTAGCATGACGCCTAGCAGGCGCTCCACGGTGCGTGGGGCACAGCTTGATGGCACGCAGGCGCCCCATGTCAACTCGTTTAGAGGACGAGTGTGTGGGGGGCGGTACTGGGTAGACGATATAAGAAATTGTAAGAGAATACATAATTGTGTATATTTTTGAGTCGGAAGGATGGTTGTCTCCTTCATGAGCAACTGCTATATGTCTTTTAGGACAGAGGTAATCAATCACAATCTTACATGCTTTTAACAGGATCGAATCAGCATCCACATAGGATACAAAAGATCCGTCTAAAACGTTCTATAGTGGATTTAAGCAAATTGTTATTTCGCTACTAACTTTACCGAACAAAATAGAAACTACAATGTATAAGTTTTATGCTATCTTTAAAACTCAAACTACTACGTAGTTTCTGAATAAACAAAAAAATGCCAACAAACTGACTTGAAAATAATACTTTTACCATTTCTCATGTGCTACGATTTCGTAGCGTTTCCGTAGCAAAGTGCTACGCAGAAGGTAAATCATTTAATACCACCGTACCACCACGTTTTTTTTTCTTATTTGTTTCTATTAAAACTAATTAATAACACACATTTTCCATCGCGTGTCATCGTCTTAGCAGATTGCATTATTGTTCACTTATTTCAATTAGACGTAGAACATGCGATATTAGCATAACGAGTCAAGTAAATTGTGATGTCGTATAGATTGGTATAATAATTTCGTAATCTTGAACTTATTTTCTGACAACGTATAGATCTGATAGACCTGAAATACCATACTATTAGAAGCAGGCAACGGCCTTTCGGACACCTTTTAGAAGAGGCTGTACAGCATACAGTCTTATTTTAGAAATTTAGTGTGGCGTTAATCTAGTGACTTCATGAGTTCTTTCGTTAGGTATATTGGTACAACTACATATTTGTACTTCAACAAAGATATACAGGGTGTAACATAAAGGCAAGACTTCTCGTTTAGTATCTCAGACGATAAAACTAAAGAACTTTTGTTCAATGACTTTTGAAACTCATTAACTATTTTTTTTATTTTTATTTTTTTACCACACATGTTGAATTGTTGATTTGCTAATGAGATCGCGTCAATTCTTACATGAATTGCAAACAAAACCTCGTAGAACACAACAACACAAAAGTCGGTCAGTTTCATGGTCCGAGAGACTACCTATACGGGTATAGGTAGTCTCTCGGTTTTCTACAATACACCTTGTATAAAAAATCCTAGCGTTGACAACGTTCTAAAATCTAGTATACTACTTTGTCATGTAATCTATTTATAGTTAAAAAATAAATCTTAATTTATTTATTAAAAAAGACAATTATGCTTTAAAGTGGAAAGCTTACCTCAATAAAATCCAACGCAGATTGATAAGGGTAGTACGGTTCCTCAACTTTTCGCCGAACATTCTTATCAGTTCGTTCAAGAACTATCTCAGCGAGACAGTACTTGGTCTTCAGTTCAGGTTGCTTCTTAGCCCAGGGTGCGCTCATGCACTGGTCGAAGTTTCCGAGTTGGTATCGGTTACCGAAAAGAAGTCCTTGAGGTTCGGACGCTTGGGCATCCCATTCTGTGTGAAGACGTGGGTTTTGGAACGAATAACTTAAATAGTCTAGTGGTCTAATGTCTGTGCTATGTCTGTGGTACTGGATTCGATTGCCAGGTGAAAGTGTTATAGGAATTTTTCATCTGGAATTCCTCACGGCAGCCACAGAGTCTGGATTTGTGTCCTGGCAATAGACTCTCCCCCTATTACATGGGGCTTAAAGCGAAATGTCTGTGTACTAATGGATACACCTCTGCCTAAGCCTTCAGCAATTACAGGCAATATGTTGTTATACATTATGTTATGTTATTTTCCTTTTTATTCATATCCTTACATAGTATAAAACAAAGTCGCGTCTGTTTGTTTGTTTGTCTGTATGCTTAAATCTTTAAAACTACGCAACGGATTTTGATGCGGTTTTTTTTAATAGATAGAGTGATTCAAGAGGAAGGTTTTAGTATATAATTTGAACGACATCCACGCGGGTGAAGCCGCGGGCATCAGCTAGTAATATTATAAAATGCAATGCAGAGAGCATTGCATTTTGAGCAATGCAATGCTCTCTATAGGTACATGGTACATACCTATAGACAGCTTGTTAGTGCGCAAATAATTCACGAAACACTTAAACTTACCTACCTTCCTTGTTTTATTTGATTTTTTGTTTGAATACGTTTTTTTTTATTTTATGTATTACGCTAAACTCGTTATTGCATTATGCATGTTATTGAAACTTAACTGTTTCTTTTGTCTTCAGAATGACGTCTCTAAGGTCAGACTATAAGGCTGGTTTCTGCTTGACCGCACAATCCGATGGACGAGGCTTGAGTGTAAGCCGAACAATCAGGGCGTCGAGTGTGAAACTTATACGACCTAATAATATAACTCACCCCAAACAGCCCACAGAGTAAAATTCTGCAAACTATAAAGCAGTCTGCTGATATGGTTCAGACAAGGTTCCTCTTCCGCCGTCCAGTTCTGATTCTTCATAGCAAACAACACATCATCCAGGTACACACTACTTTCACCATCTTTCACTTTTTTCGTCGACTCATACTTTTTCTCACGCGTTTCTTTAAACAAACTCCGCGTATCATTTTCTGCGGGCAATTGCGTGGTTAACGTCTCACTTTGTCCTAAGAATTTTGTCCTATCGGTCACATGGCATTTTATTTGATTAATTGCTGTAATACCGAGGAATATTAAGTAAATGTACTTCATTGTTTAGTGTCAGTTAGTTAATGAACTGAAGCTGGGATGAGTCTGAGTTTAGTTATAAATAAAAGAATAACATTGCATAATCAAATGCGATTGTTACTTGGTCGGCAATTAGATTCCATTGTGAGCACGGTACGACGGAATGGGGTAAGTGTTGATTGACTATTTCTACAACATGAATTAGTTAGTAGGATTTATTCATGATTTTTTTTATAACATTACAAGCGTCGTGTAAAACATAAACTTAATTCGATTGAAGATTGCCAATATACAAATACAAAACCACGCTACTAACCCATGCGACACATTGTTTAAATATAGAAACTATTTATTTGAATAATCACCTAAAATGGGTTACTTATTTTTTATTATAAGAAAGAGTTTAGGGTGTGGCCAAACCCTAAACTCGTGAGTCGGGAGTCGCAGAATTTCGGTCGCTCTCTAGTCCGGTCAATATAGACATTTGAAATAACAATAATTCCCACAGAGCCAAATATTGGTGGAGAGCTGGGGTATACCATTACAAACAAAGCCTTAAAAATCCCCATCGATCCTATGTGTGCTACAAAAGTTATTCGGGGTCAAAGGTCAAAATTTGAGGATTTTTGAATTTTTCTCGAAAACGGTAAGTTTTATCAAAAAAATCTCAACCCAAAGTTATAGATCATAAAATTCTTTTCAAAAATGTTCTACATTATCATTTTCTAAGAGTTACCATTCCTGAGATATCGCGATTCTAACAGTCACATTATTCTTCACTACATAGTATAAAATAAAGTCGCTTTCTCTGTTACTATGTCGCTTTGTATGCTTAAATCTTTGAAACTACGCAACGGATTTTGATGCGGTTTTTTTAAATAGATAGAGTGATTCAAGAGGAAGGTTTATATGTATAATAACATCCATTTGCACCCGTGCGAAGCCGGGGCGGGTCGCTAGTTATGTATAAAAGCGAAATGAAACTCACTCCTCACGAGATCTCGAAAACCGCTGGACGTATAAAGATGATTTTTGGACAGGAGGTAGTTTATAGTTAGTAGACGTCCGCTAAGAACGGATTTTGCGACAGGGCCGTATTAGGGTGATCTTAGGGCCCTCGCAAGTTTGTATGAAAGTCCTTCATTTTTAGTGCTACAATCTTGATTTTTGGCAGAGACGTAGTTTATAGTCAGTAGACGTCTGCTATGCATTAATTTTCTGACAGGGCTGGATTAGGGTGGTCTATGAGCTTTTGCAAGTTCTGATTCATACAAACTTGCGTGGGCCCTTAGACCACCCTAATCCGGCCCTATCGCAAAATCCGTTCTTAGCGGACGTCTACTAACTATAAACTACCTCCTTGCCAAAAATCATATTTATACGTCCAGCGGTTTTCGAGATTTCGTGAGGAGTGAGTTACCTTTTGCTTTTATATAAAAGCTCTTAGAATCGCGATATCTCAGGAATGGTAACTCTTAGAAAATAATAATAAAAGGCATTTTTGTAGAGAATTTTAATATCTACAACTTTGGGTTGAGGTTTTTTTTGATAAAACTTACCGTTTTCGAGAAAAAATCAAAATATCTCAAATTTTGACCTTTGACCCCGAATAACTTTTGTAGCACACATAGGATCGATGGGGATTTTTAAGACTTTGTTTGTAATGGTATACCCCAGCTCTCCACCAATATTTGGCTCTGTGGGAATTATTGTTATTTGACCACTACTTTTATGTCTAAATTGACCGGACTACTCATAGAAAAAGTCTTTCGCGACGTAAAACAAATGAGTCTGCACTGTACCAGAACACGAAATTCTGCGACTCACGACTCACAAAATTACGCTCGTTTGGCCTCACCCTTACTGAGCTATAAGTTTGAAAATTGGCATCGAATGGAATCAAGTTTTCCTTGGCCAATACTTTTAACATTAATCGAATAAATGTAATTAACCTTATTTTAATGTTCATTAACTTTATTGACAAACAAAAACGAGTGATATAGTATATTATCTAAAGCACGCCATCTACTTACTAAGCCGAGAATCACTTACCCTAGCAAGCTTTACAGGGGTTGGTGACATTTGGACAGGGACTGAACGACCCATTCATCCAATGGACTAGATTAGAGGGATGTGGGACTGAGGAAGTAATTTTTATTTAGAAGCACAGATGACGCTACTATACTTATCAGGTGATTGACAGGGAACGGTAAATAAATGGATTTTATATTTTTTTCTCTATGTATGTATAATTTTTTTTTTGTAATGTAAGTGTGCTGATTCAATTACGATTTGTTTTTTCATTCATATAAAGCTAATAAATAATAACAGCCGCTCGGATCAATCTTCAGGTTAAGTCACGCTTGCCTAGGTTGATCAGTAGATGGGTGACCAACCACCAATTACATACGAATACATTTCCTTCGTGCCTCGGAAAGCACGTTAAGCCGTTGGTCCCGGCTGTCACTTGTAGATCTTTGTACAGAAGTACTCGTATTAGGTTAGTGGCCCAAAAGTCTGACGACCCGTCTTAGGTACCAAGGGGTACCTATCATATTACTTAGTACTAACTGGGTTGTAGAGGCCTGGGGGTCTAAAACGGCCACTTTAGCAGATCATAATATGAATTGCGTTAAAAAGCGTAAAATAGACCTTTACCAATAGTAACTGCGTCTGTGACCATTTAACGAATTTTAACGCAAATCATATTATTTTCCTTTATTGATCTATTTTCCTAAATGGTCATAGACGCAGTTAATATTATGAAAGTTCTATTTTACGCTTTTTAACGCAATTCATATTATGATCTGCTAAAGTAGCCATTTTAGACCCCCTGATAGGCAGTCGATTCATGTAAAATACGGGTATTCAGCTGCATCCAGTTAGACTGAGTAGATTATACAGCTACGGTATGGCCAAGTATTTAGCAGTTGAATATTTTATGGGTGGAAAAAAAAATATACCGATCGAATTGAGAACCTCCTCCTTTTTGGGAAGTCGGTTAAAAAGACGCAGAGAGAATTTAGATTCGATATTCTTAGGTTTAATAACGTGACTTCTAAATTAGCCAAATCTCAATCACTACTTCTGCCTAAACCTTCGAGGATTATAGGTGTGATGTTATGTTTGTCAACATTTCACGTGACCAGAGGGCTGGCTCTTTCTTTGGCCAAAGAATTAGCATTGCCATTCAACGTGGTAATGCTGCAAGTTTTATATTGAAATAAGTGTCAATAACTACATATTTCATGATTTTTTTTGCACAGAGTTTCGGAAGAAATGGAGAGTCTTTTGCCCAGCAATAAGATAGAAAAGGATATGAAAAAAAATGTAGTTATACCAACCTACTAGCGACGACACGGGGAAAATAAAATACAGCGTGATTTTCATACTTTATTGATTTATCAATGTCTAATAAATATCTACATGCTCGTACATAACTACACATTTTCTACAATTTCTTAATAAAATTTTTGATAATTTAAGTATTAAGTATAGGTATTAAATAAGTGCAAACTACATCTAAAATAAGGTACGAGAGTGCAAGCTATACCTAATTATTAAATTCTAAGGGACTGAATCGAAATCGCAACTCAATAATGTACAGTTAGTGCCTTGCGTGACCCCTTTTTATCTCTATCAAATAATAAGTAAAACAAAGGAGCTAGGACATTTTTTGTACAACTTTTAAAATTATTATAATAATACTATTAATACTATTTACGGGATATTTACCACCACCCGCAATACATACACATAACATATACATAACATCCACCCGCAATGACTTCAGTTTATCCGTGATCATGCTTGTAACAGCGCCGAAATATCGGGAACTCGAAACAATAAAAAAAAAACATGGTAAATATCCCGTAAATACAAATAGTATTAAGGCGAGGTTGCAGTACTTTGTTTTTATGTACGCACGACCTCGCCCCCCGCCCTGTCGCGCGAGCGATATAATGCCTAAATTTTGACTGTTTTTTGCTTCTTGGAGAAAAACTATAAAGAAATTTTACAATATGTTTTCAACATTTACTTCAAAATAAAAAGTTCTATTGATATAACTTTTATATAAATTCATGATGAAATGTCTTAGCAGTACACGTTTGAAATTGTGATTTAGAGTCATGTTTGATAAAAAAAAGTATCGAGCCGATCATTCTAAATCGCGTTTCTATCTTTACGATTTACTAGAGAGTATGTTCAATTTTTATGTAATGATTTTTATTTATTAAAAAACTCGTATTTAGTTCGATTTTTATAGGTTCAAAAATCTTATAAAGTACTGCAACCCCGCCTTAATAGTAGTGTCAGTGACCATGTCAGTTTAAAAACTTATAATAAAATAATAATTTAAAACTGCTAGAAAAGTCATTGTCAACGTCATTTATCCGCCTAATTTATTTCGGGTCGGCGCAGCATGTTATGTGCTTCCATACTTCTCTTTTATGCATCATATTCTTCTTTTTCTTTCACAGGTCATTCATGATTTGTATTATTCTGGATTAGAGTTTAATTTCTAGTCCAAAATAACTTTTTTTTGACAGTTATCTAGTAAGTTGCAACGTCATTGTCCCACAAAAAGCATTAAAACTATTCTTAACTCTACTTATATTAAAATTATATATCATACAATCCTTTGCTTCAAAAAACTTAAGCTAACTAAGCACAAACTTTCTTATTTGAGGTCAAAAAACTCGTTGACTGAAACCGCTACATAAAAAAAATCTACTTACAAACTAAAATTAAATTATAATTTGTATTTTGCTAAAACAAAAAAAATACACACACACAAGCTAAAAAATATAAGTAGGTATAGAAAAAGTAAATTTTAATATAAATTTGATTGTATTATTTCAAAAAGTCTCTACATAAATATGTGTAAATAAAGGAGTAAATAGCCACCTATTCAAATAATTGTACTGTAAATAATATATTGTAATCTTATAAAATAAATAGCGTTTTTCTTAATATGTACATCTTTGGAACGCGTTTCATAGACACACTGACTAGACTTTTCACTCATGGAGATAAATCTTTTTAATTATAAATTAATATTTATCTTTTATATTATTAAACTAATACTTAGAATATCTTATTTGATATAAAATTCCATTTAATGAAACAATAACAAATAGCGTATACATAATCTATATTAATATAATAAACAACTTTCAAACATGACGTTTTTTTTTTAAATTAAACTACAATGTAGTTTACTAAAACTGGTAATAATGTTAAATATGTAATAAAAAGTTTAAAATTTTTAGGTAATGATGAACTATATAATTAAATAGTATTTCTTAAAGTTACTAAATATTTCGAGGTTGATCAAAAAAAAAGTGTGGAACTCTAAACTCGTAAAGACCATAATTTTTTCGTTACAGGGTCACCGACTCATCGATATTCAATAATGTGTTTTTTTTTTCATTTATTTTTTTTTCTTCTGTTAATATACGAGGATGTTTGACTAGAAAATAGTTGAGATCTTAATAATTTGATATGTGTGACTGAACTAATTGACTAGATTTTAAATAATCGCTGACTAGACTCACTCATGACTAGAATGATTTTTTTTGGTTTACTTTACATGTTTAATGACTAGATATAAAATAAAGACTAGAATAATAGGGTAAAAAATGACGACGATATCGTGCTTTAGAAAGTCGTGCAACGTCATAGGTTGGTCCATTTTTACCAGGCTATGACGTCAAAAGCCCCCTCTCCATGATCTTTGACAAGCTTTATTTTCGTATTTTTTTATTAATTTGATAAAACAAAAAACGCGTATCCAATATTTTTCGTCTAACTGACGGACTAAACAGAATCATATTTTTTTAGTCAGTCAACTACCCTTTGTTTTGACTAGAAAACGGTTACACAAAGACTAGATATTACGTTGTTTTCTGCATAACAACATTAAAACAATAATTGAATGACTAGGAATAATATAAACCTACCTACTTACAAAATATTATGATTGAGACCAAAAAGATAAAAGACTAGATTTAACTACAAATGACTAGAAAAAAAGTATAAACTAATAATTGACATAAATGCAATTAGTAAAAGCTAATTACAAGTTTGCATAAAAGTTATAAGCGACTAGACTCCCCATGACTATTATGTTTATTAAATTAAGACTAGAAAGATAAAAAATTAAGACAAAAATAAATAATTAATAAAATAATTAAGACTGGAAAGATAAAATGTAGGTACCTAAACATTTATTTTATCATATATTTTCTATGAGACAATTATTACGAGTAGGTACTTATGAGATCAAGGCGAATGATCAAATAAAATGACTAGAAAATGTTTCTTTTTTTGGTATTTATTGAATGACTAGTTTAACTATTTTTTTTTTTGGAATGTTTTGGTTAAATTTAAATTTTATCGTGTTTATAAATGACAATAGTTAGTAAAATTCAGTAATTTCATAAAAACCCGAATAAATTCGTAACGTTACATCGTAGATAAAGATGTCGTAGTTCCCCGTGGACTCAATTCCGTAGGCCACTGAAATAATGATGAAAGCCGCACGGTTTGTGGCGTGTGGTAGCCCGTGGTGCTACTGAAACCACGGCTGCATCTAAAAATATGCCTGAACTCCGATTGCGATCGATGGCGGTGACCCTTCAAGTCTTCAACAACTGACTGTCGAACTAAAAGCCATTATTGTCTTACTATTACGTGATTCGTTGCTACGATTGAGAAAAGCTGTGATATTTTTGTTGGTTTTACAGGTGATAATTTGACGTATTATAAAATTTGTTTGCAACCAAAAAATATGACTGAATTTTGATATATTTCGAGGATAAATATAATTATATATATTCTACAACCCTATTATAGATGCAATGATATAAGTATTGAATATACTTACTAACTAATAAATTCCTATTTAACTATACTCTGATTATAATTTATATTATTTCTTATACTAGATAATTAATGCTACATTTATACGATAAAAAAGTGAATTACACTACATAAACAATCTATGAATAAAATCACGGAAAATGTTTTACATTAGCGTGGATTAATTAGTTTGGAATGTGCTGTAGGAGATCATAAATATTTACATAATTGTTATTTTAATATATTATTCAATAAATATCTAAACACACATCACGCCTATTTACAAAGTGACTACATACAATATTCATACAATTTTTAATTAAAATCTAATTTCATGATATGATAAAAGAGCAACTACCTAGAAAGTTTATACAATGTAAAAATGTTCACTGTCCTTTCTCCTTGATTATAAACTTTGATGACATTGAAATGGCGGCAATCCTGATTAAAATGTGTTCCATTCCTGACTGGTGAGTATGACTTACCAGTTTAAGAGAAGTATATGTGTGCGTCGTGCGCGTATGGCGCCGAGTATGGATAGAGGGTAGTAGCGACGGGTGCGTATGGCGGCAGCCGCGGCACCGGCCGCAGTACCCTCCGTCACCCATCCACCGCCGCCCCGCCCCCACCTTCGTCCTCCGAACCCGTCACGTCCAGACTCCGAGAGTCCTCCGAAGAGCATGAGGACCCACATCTGGGAAGCACGCCCTCCCAGCTCAACTCCTGCTGAGGAGGCGGGATCTTGTTCCAAAAGGTATTGAATCCAGTCTCTCGAATGGCATCCTGTTGGAAAAATTGCTGGTTAGCCGAATAAAATGATAATTTCCGACGCTAAAATCACTACTTAAAATCGATAAAGTATTTATAATCGAACCTTCGCTACAGCTGCTTGGTTCTCGTCGCAATTCTAGAAATCTGCGCTATAAAATAATCACGATCTTTGAACAATCCTTAGCGGAACTCACCGGTTGATAAGTAGGGTATTCAGCATGAACTTGTCGGAAGGCTGATGGTTCCTTCTCAGGCTCGTTCTCCGGTTGTTCATGAGCTAGCATGTGCTTCTTCAGGTAAGCTTGTCTCCGGAACATCTTGCCGCATCTCTGGCAGGGGAAGCGACCGGAGTCGGCTGCAGGGGGGTCGCGACGCTTGACCGCGCCGGCCACCCGTGGCTTGTGCCAACGGCGATGGGACGCTAGGTTAGCGGGGCAGTTGAACACCTAGACAAATATTTTATGAGATTTAGAAAACGTTGGAAAAGTCAACCTATAGGTAACTGCTTAAAAATACACTGAATCATTTATATGGTAAGCGATCCTTGAGAAGTTGTTGGATTAACAAAAAAAAAATTGAATGCATTTAGTTTACGCTGAGTGTGAAAACCATAATAAAACATCCAAACCAGTCTGCGTCCTTCTCCTAAATCTAAAACGATTATAATATCAATTTGTAGCTACTGATGCACAGTAGCATCACGCAGATAAGTGCTAATATTCTCTCGTCACGCATTACCAAACGGTTCTATTAGCGGTCGCCCTTGTAC
This sequence comes from Diarsia mendica, assembly GCA_949316265.1. Classification (NCBI taxonomy): domain Eukaryota; kingdom Metazoa; phylum Arthropoda; class Insecta; order Lepidoptera; family Noctuidae; genus Diarsia; species Diarsia mendica. The sequence goes on from OX438906.1 coordinate 10,762,672, forward strand.
AAACATTTCATGTCACCACTTGCGGCGGCTTCCCATGGAAATGTGCCAACTGTATCCACCCCCTCAAACAAGTTCCCACGGACAAAAAATAAACAGAATTATGGACCAATCTATCTAATAAGAGTGATAAACACAATTTAATTAATAGATGACGAATGTATTGGGAAGTCATAAAATTGAACGGGTGTTTCGTTATCAATTATGGTTCAATAAAAGTTCACGTGGGAATATTGGTTGATAAAACTGATCGACAGATACGAAAGTTTACCGTGGACAGTTTATGGGGAAACAATTAGTTTGGAAATAATTTGATTGATTATGAAAAATGAATTGTTCTGAATTAATGTACCTTATCGCATTCGGGGCATCGGTATTCAATATGCACGATTCGAGAGCATCGATGCTGCGCCAGAGCAAACGCGTCGGTATACAGTCTTCGGCACAGCCTGCAGATGTACCGTCCCAGCCTGTTTTCAATCGCCGCTATCAAAGCTTTCGCCTCGTCGGTCACCTCCACCACATTAAACGCCGGATCAATGTCTCCCTAGAAAAAGTACAATTATGAGCATGCAAGCCAACATTCACAACTAAAACGATTCCTTATCACACCAACAATTACGACTATTAAGTAATTCTATATCATTAACAGTTTTATTACGTCTAAATTGAACGTTACAGTTCTCTATCTCAATTCAAAGAAATACGGTGGTTTCGAAACGGCGATTTATTTCGTATTTAATGTCCTCAAACACACCCCCGGGGTAAGCGTTGCGGTGAGCCCTTAGACCTATTATTAGCGTAAAACACAGCACAATACCCGATTTTCTACCTGTTTAATTGCTAAAGCGATAAGGCAAGTCGTCGTGCAGCGCTGTAATGGTATGGTAAGAACGTCTAATTAATAGTTCCTGTGCAACTTTGCCATTTATTTTAAATACGTATGTGTGATTAGACTTTGTTTGCAGTCTGTTTGCCAGTGACGTTTTTCTATGTGTACACAATTAACGTGAAAGAATGTTATGCATAGTTACCTTTCGAACGACTAGAGTTTCGTCCTCCGCTAAATCTCTGATGATAGTTCCAGAGACGGGTGATGTTTTATCTTCATCGAACATGAGCCTTCTAACAGCTTTGCTTTTCTTGGTTGGCTGTGTCGGTGGTTTCGGTAATTTCTTAGGTCGTTCCTCTAAATCTTTGATTTCAACCACATCTGGTGAACTCCTTCCGCTTTTCGACGGTGTTTCTTCTTCTTGCGGTAAGCATGTTTTTAGTTCTTCAAAAAACTGTTGTGTGAATTTAAGTTTTTTAGCTTCCGGACTGTCACTATCATTGGAGGTTTCGTCATCCAGTTTCCTTTTTTCTGTTTTATCTTGTGATTCCTCTTTAGTATCATTATCCTCGAAATGTCTAAATATTTTTGGTGATTTCTCTGGTTTGCTGTCGTCGACGGCTTTCCTTTTTTGCGAGGGTGGCGGCGTGCACGGAGGGGTAATTGGTGTAGTGGACTTGAGGGACAAGTCGAGAGGTACTAGAGGTTCATTGTAGTACGCCAAATATTGCTGTAGGAGCGTGGGATGTTGTTGTGGGATAAGGTCGTGGAGATAGTTGCTGGAGATGCGCACTGGTGGAGCCGCATACTGCTGGTAGAACCTTGATGACGTCAGACGATGGAAATGCGGCAAAGCAGCCTCCATCTTAGTTAATTTCAGTGATTTGACTGTTCAGTGATTTCGGTGATCATTTTGTTGAAAATCATATTCTTTGTTTGGATTCACCAACATTTTTGCCAAATCTGTGAAAGAAGAAAATATTGTTTATTTATCTACGGATAAAAAGAACATTAATAAAATAAAGTGCAGCGCGGAGGTTGTTCAAGGGTCCGGTAAAAGGCACAAAAGGCGAGGCGTTGATTCAATTGTACTCGAGTGGTCCATTGATTGTAACGAAGCGAGGCGACAACACGATGTGTTTTGATAAATTGGTGCTCACTACTTTCATGATTGAACCCGTGAAGACACCAGGGTTAAGAAATAACTTTCACAAAACTAAACAAAATTAAAAATATTTGTCATATGAAATTATTTATCACCTTACAGAATTAAATAAATGATTTAATGTAGGAGTTCTATAGTTAGGTACCCCTCCGCCTAACCCTGCAGAGAAAAGAGCCGTGAATTGTGACTGTTGCAGCTTCGCGTGTTTTAGTATTTTGACATTTACAAGTGCATGTAATGTTCTAATCAAAATAAATGCTTTGGGTTTGAACTTGAGTTTTAATGTCAGGTCAGTTTACATTAAGTTTGAAATGAAATCTAATCCAGTAATTACTCCAATATGTTTAATTTAACTGCCGTCCATTTTGTTGGAAGGTAATCTAAAGTATTTCGAATGCGACTTTGAAGTACACATTGCAGTACAACATGTAAGTTCCGTCAGGCCTCACACGCAGCCCATACGGAATGTTTATTAGTTATAATTTTTACTACTCGCTTTCATGCAATTGTTCTGCTGAACGAAACTAACACTCCGCCCCTGCTTCGCACAGGTTTACAACTTTGATAAAACAAAACTGCTAATGCTAAGACAAGATTTTTTTTTTAAGTATAATAATGTTATACTAGCTTCTGCAGTGGTCTGGTACTCTAGTTTTCGGAATGATATAAGGCATAATAATGTCTCAAATAATGTGGATTTCTATTAGTATAAAATTTAAAAAAAAAACAGTTAACTAGATCCAGAGATTACCCCCTACAGCCTTACAAACTTTACCTGTTTATAATATTAATATAGCCTAATTTTTATTTTCTATTTTATACCTATCACAATGATGTTCTATTTAACCCAAAGGATGGTTAGTAAAAAATGCCTTGTGGCAATACGTCCTCCTAAGTAGGTACCGCTATTGTCCATGAAGTTTAAATAAATACATGGAAATTACCAGATTTTTTACTAAACCATGGTAAGAATCGCATTAAAATTCTTTGTGTATGGAAAACTAAGCGGTAACACAAACTGACACCCACAACTTTGTTCAGTACGTATTCGTAGAAGTTAAATAATACAATTTAAATTTCTATGGGCTTAGTATAATTTCCTACTTTTCTGCTATTTATTTAAAAGATCTTTAGTTTTTATGTTCTCTACATAATTGTCAAATGCAATTAGTGTTCTGATTGTTGACCAAAATCCATAACGCGTTCAGTGTCCCTACACTGCGTCTTCATACCCGGGTGTAAAAAACTATATATTTATTAGTAATTAATGAAAAAATATATACCCTTTCACAGTGTTGTCCTATTTAACCCGACTATTGAATCAGCTTTGTACAAGAAGTTGCAAAAAATATCTCATCTTCCCTTATAATATAAACAAAGCCTTTTTTTTTTTTTTTTTTTGGTGGGTGGAAAATCATCGAATGACCCCCCCCGCTCTTGGGCAGAGCGAAGGGGAGTGTCAGACTTCTACTGACTAAAAACCGAACCCATGTTCCTTCTTTGCCCTTGCGCCGAGGCCACGTAATCTAGTACAAAATACCGCGGCCCCGACGGGATATAAACAAAGCCTGACTTCCTTCCGACAGATTTGAACAAGATTACCTACTGGTAACAAACGTAGACCGTCAGTCAGTAATCCGCGCCAAGTTCGCAAACGCAATCAAGGGGTGTCGCGAGCGCGAACTTACCTAATTACTGTCAACGCTCCCACGCTCCTAGCAGCCCTACCGAGGGTGAACTACCCTCTCCTTTTAATACGTTTTATTGTTTGGTTAGAGCAAATAGTGAATATGTTGTGGTAAACGGATGTTTGGACTGCGTTAACTACTTTGAATTTGGATGCAGTTGTTTATGGGGTTGTTACTTTAATTGGAGACTAATTTGAAAATTCCAATTTGGTATATTTTTTATGACAGATTTATATTTTTTACCCTAAATCTCGTAACACACCTTGCATTGTACTCATCATTATAAAAAGTTTTCGAAAAACCCTGAAAAAAAATTCACTAGACCTAAAATAATTAAGGTTGTATAGAGTATAGAGCCATCTTCCTCATCAGACTTTTGGGAGGTTTAAACGTACACTCTTACAGGCAATTGAAATCTAAAAATCTCATAACTCTTTAGTCTACTTTTAAAGGTACCAGACCAGCCAGAACTGTGATTTTTTTCTTCAAAATAAATCGAAATGTTGTTAAACTCTTCCATCGTTATAATTATTAAAACGCTAACAAAGAGTACCTATAACATTAAATACAATAATATGATGGTCTGTAAAGTGAATATAAAACAGAGTATTTTCCAGCAAAGATTCAGATTTGGGCGGCTTTAATAATTTAGGAGGCCGGCCATTGAGAGAAGGCGGGGCTGTACGCTGTTATATTATCAGTGGCTATAGCTACATATAAATGGAGCTACGTTTATATATTCAATGGAAAATAGAGTATGCTATTCATAATTAAATACACATCAAGAAAATACGGAGCTCAAAACATGGTATAGTTTTAAGAAACTAAAAAAACCAAGACCGAAAGTAGGTAAACAATAAATAACTCTGTCGCTAACACTGGACGACTGGAAATAATAATGAAATGAAATGAAATTTCCAGTATTTAACGTGACAAAATTATTTAATCGTCAATTATCTTTCGATCATAGGAAAGTGATAATAATTCAAATGTGTTGATTGGGGATCAAGTGGTCGCGTGTTCCTATCATACCCTGGGCATGTTTGTTAAAAAGCACCCAAACCTATTCACTAAAGCTTCAGACAATAATAAGTTTATCTCTAGAGATCCCACCAAACTGGCCGTAACACGATGTAGAAGCACACTCTTCCAAAACAATTGCTATAGCATGTCGGTCAAAATATTTAATAAAATACCTAAAGTAATCAGAGAGCTACCAATTAATTATTTTAAAAGAAAACTAAAGAAATGGCTCCGTAACAACGTTTTCTATACAATTAATGAGTTTTTGACATATAAACCCATTTCTACTCGTTAGCTAACATTTATGTTCCTATTTTATTTTATTGATGTTTTGTTATTTGTTTTTGTTAGGTGTCTTCTTTTTTATTTTTATTTTATTGGTTGTGTTATTTGTTTTTCAATTTTAGGATTTTATTCGTTTAAATTCCCAATGATTGCTAATAATGATATTATATTTTTCTTAAAATATGTTATAATGTAACAATGTAATACCTAAATTACGAGTCCTAGGTGTTTTAATTTAATTTTAAGTTTGCATGCTGAATTAAGTAAGCGAAATATGTGAAACCTTTTATATTTAAGACCATATTATTGTACCATATTTCATGCAAATAAAGAATCTTGAATCTACCCTGTTAACTATTGAAGTGAACCCATTCGAAAGATAAACATTACGCTGTTTATTTAAAGGGTACAATTCGGTGAAAGAAATCGCTAGTCACGATAAAAAAATTAGGGTGTCTGTAACCGGTGATATTGAAATGATTTTATTGTAATACTTAGTTGTAAAGCAAAAAAGAAGCAATAAATTCAATTATAATTTTAAGCAATTAAGGAGAAGAATCTACACAGATCTTAAATTCTAATTAGAGTCCTTTAATTCTAATGTTAATAATCCAATCTAACAGAACAAAACCATACCGACTCTTCACACCTTTAGATCAATTAATTAACTAAATGACATCGACTAAATAAAATCATTAAACCCAAAACCGACTAAATAAATAACCAAACCAAATCCCCAACAAATGACCGTCTACAGAATACCTCGTTTAATAATAATATCCTACAAGACTATTATTAATAATAGTCGTATTACGTTCGTTCATGAAAACTTGATGACATGTCATCCTCCCGGTCATTAGGGCGTAGTCACACGGTGGCCAGTCCGAGGTGTAGGACTAATTATACTTAATTAACACCTTTCGACACTCACTGTGATGGTAACACCGATTTTATTGAGGTGGAAATTGTTCGGAACTCCTTGATTTATTGATTAATTAAGCTCTTTATATTTTCTACTAGCTTTTGCAAGCGGCTTCGCCCGCGTGAAAATGACGATTTGCCATACAAACTTTCATCCCCTATTTAACTCCCTTAGGGGTTGAATTTCAAAAAATCCGTCCTTGTTCCTTGTCTACATTATAAAGGGAACCTCTGTGCTTTCATCTTTCTAGGTCTAAGGGTTTGGGCTGGGCGTTGATGAGTCAGTCAGTCAGGACTTCTCTTTTTATTTATTTAATAAAAAGATAGAATAGATAATAAAATGTTGATTCTATATAATCTATGCTATCAAATCTACAATACTTCGTTTTATTTCCCGCAAAAACTTAACTTTCCTGGTTTAAGTATCAAGATTCATAATAACAAAATAACTATTATTATTTTCGACTCAAAGACCACGTTGTTAATTAACGCATTATATGACGTTGAATTATAAAACGCATTGACATTGTACCTATATGTGTGTAATCACATAAGATTTGACTGCGGGTTAGATAGCTTTGGAGTTAATCAGCCTTTAAACAGCTAGTCGCTGAACTATGACGATTCCACTACTGTCGATTCCAGAATCGGCATAATAATAATCTTCATCATCGGAATAATGCAATAGAAGAGATAATACGTCTATTACAGAATAGCATCCAGCCAGATCTTCTGGTTAATTCAATCCTAAAGTTACCTACCACCTATTATTTAATCAAGTACTTGGAAAATCACAAGCCCTAATAAAATGTGAGAAGTAATTGCTGAGTCCCACGCCATGTTAGTTAGACCATCGATATCTCCACAAGTTTTCAAAGACAATGTTTGCAATAACAATTTTATACTGTAAAGTACATTAGGCCCAAAAATACTGAAAAAATAAATCTTAACCCTATAGAGATATTTCCTAATATTTTAATAAACCTAAATAATTGATTAATCTAATTTTATTTTATTGGTTTGGGAAAACAAACGGTTACACAATACAATATTATAAATAGTTACATCCATATGCTAAGTAAATGTATAACCAACGACATTTTCCACATTTTATAAAAAAAAAAACATGCTGAATAAGAAGGTCACACTGTCTCTATCAAATCTAAACAAAAACGTAATGCCAACTTTAATCGTTTCCACCATTTCAGCCTTATTTTTTTTGGGTCTACTAAATCCCGTAGCACGAGTAAAACCTAATCACCGCCAGGGATATCACATAGGGGAGGCTGTGTCCGGCTTCAGCAAAGTTCTGCGGACTTGGTAGAAAGTCAGACTTTAAATGTTAACTGATACTCTTCGTTAACTCGAAACCTGAACAATTTTGAGGGTTGCTACGAAGAAGAGGAGACACAGAATTAAACAATAAGAGATAATGCAGTACTTGAATGTCAGTTTCCATCAGGAATTTATCAGTAACAGCCACGGAGTCTGGATTTGTGCCCGGTTGATGGCAATAGGCTCGCCCTCTATTACACGGGACTTAAACATAACTGACGAAATGTGGGTGTATTAAGGACACCTCTGCCTAACCCTTCGGGGATTACAGGCGTGATGTTATGTTATGTTATGTTGAATGTCATTTAATTTTACATTTGGCCTTTTTTTAAAACATGTTTTTGAACTTGGGACTATAATTTCCTACATTGAGTACAAAAGTCCCGTATTTAGTTCAGATACACGAAATAACATGTATAGTCCATACTTCCATACTTAATATTATAAATGCGAAAGTAACTCTGTCTGTCTGTCTGTCTGTTACTCTTTCACGCCTAAACGGCTGAACGGATTTTGATGAAATTTGGTACAGACATAGTTTGGAACTTGAGAAAGGACATAGGATAGTTTTTTTTTTTTCGCGAGATAAACCAAAAATCTGCCGGAAGTCACTATTCCACGCGAACGAAGTCGCGGGCAAAAGCTAGTAAGAAATATAATTATAGTGCGTAAAAAAAAAACATAATAAAAAATAACTGAAATATTAATGGAGCTGTGTTACATAAGACCATCAAGAATCAGAATAAAAATAATGCAGTTTGTATGACTGTACAATTCCACGAATTTTCCAATTAGAAACAATTCACAATATTTTAAACATCGATTCAAGGGTTGGAATTAAACAAAACTGCAGCAAAATCAAGGCAGCAAGATGCCAATCGCCACGTGCGCTGCCAAACACAGGTGCGTGCGGAGGGTGTTACTATGGTGAAAACTAATGTCAGTGACTCATACCTGTGCCTGGTCCTCTTCTGAATCACCCGGCGACACCCCTGCTCACGAAAACTTAAAAAAAAAAAACTTTTAAAAACGAACTATCAAAGACAACAAAATTTTGACAGATTTAATTTTAGAACTTTTTTTTTAAATTTGAACTATTTTATTTTTAAATTTAATTGGAATGAAGGAGTTCGTAGGTTAAAGTTTGTATAGTTCGGTGGTGTAGTTAGGGGTGCGCGGTCCGCTCGGTGAAGCGGTCGACACAGGACTGCCGGGCTGGCGGGTTGCAGCCAGGGTGCGCACCCCGAACGTGCGGCCGCCGTAACTCCCGTACAGGGTGCTGTCAATGTATTGTACACTTATTTTTACTTTATACCTGATTTGGATTCCGAATAATAATAGTTATGTCGATGTGGTGGGAGATGGGGTACGGTATAGTGCGAGCTTTTATAAAGGGGAGAGTTACTTATAGGAAAAAAAAGATTATGATTCTTTGCAGAATAAAAATAAACATAGGCTGTTTAATATAAAACCGTATTTTTTTACTTAAAAAAATACTTTTGAAAGGACTTACGAGTTAATTCCAAAACACACTTTATACGATCACTGGGCCTTATCTACGGGATCCGGAACAGTCTGCGGGCCCCCATGCACGCGCCACAAGCGTCGACTTGGGGTTTTTTAAACCTTTACCTTGTACCGATAACTGATAAGACCCCCATCCTTGTGGTACCTTGTTACTACTCACTCAGAACTCGAAAGACTAAATAAAATGTGAACAAACTGAGGAAGACGATAGTCATATTTTTTACTTTAGTTTTTTTATTATTGCGAAATGCGCATGTTCTTGAGCTTGATCACGCCTGATAGAAAGCCATAGATCAGATGAGGTCTATGATGAAACAAGCCTGCCCAAAAGATGCCTGTTCACTCTTGTTTTGAAGGGTTATAATTATGTGGGAGAAATACCTATATAATTATGGTCTGAACCTTGTGAGAATATATCGAAATGAAAGAAAATGTCGATTGTGCTATACAGTCCAGTGCGACAGAAGTTATTGAAAGTAGGGGCAGGGGGTTCCATGAATTAGTTTATAAGTTGAGTATTGATTGCGAACCTAAAAATAGATATAACCAAGTGTTCTACGTATTCAAGTGACATTGGCAAACTTTCCTTAAGGGTTTGAAAGATAGCTCACATTTGTCGAGAACATGACTATTTGGAACATTTAACATTTTTTTACAAAACTTGTTTATATTTGCTACCGGCTGCTGTAGATTAATTAAAGTTTTATGAGTCACCGCAACTTTGAAAAAATGGCAGAAGTAAGGCATTTAATTCAAACCCCTATGATAAGATGATAGGACACAAATATGGCTTTCTCTTGAAATCTAATCACGTGATTTAATTTTATATTTTCTGTTGCTTCGAGTTCGTTTCGTTAGTAGTTCTTTTAATGTTAATCATGAACTTGACTAAATTCAAGGTAAATGGTTTATACCTCAATGGGTAAATGCCACATTTTGTTACATAGTGTTACGTCATCGTTTTTTTTTTGTATTGAAAAAAAGTACAGTCATGCAAATGTTTTTAAGTCACATGCCTCGACATAATGACTTCAAGTTTTGACGAAAAAGTTTATAAGAGATCCGTATTTTGATATGTAGGTTATGGTAACACACCCTTTATATTATGTTAATAAATGTAATCATTTATATTTCAAATAATAAGATAAATTAAATAATGAAAATGAGTTTCCTTCGTAGAATTGAAAATTAATATAATTCCAACTATTTTTAACATGTCACTTACGGGATATCTTCCGTGATTGTTATTGGTTTTGAGTTCCCAATATTTCGACGCTGTTGCAAGCGCCATGATTGCGGGTTGACAACCCGCGATCACGGAAGATATCCCGTAAGTGACATTTTAAATATAGTTATATGAACCGTGAAAGCTTAAAACAGTAATTCCAACTACATTTAATTTACAGCTTTTACATTCCCAACCCACAGTTATAATAAACTTCATAATAAACAGATTCAAAAACAAAGTTTAAGCGTAAAACGAGACACACAGATATGTTTGGTTGGGCGGTTCTGCGCGCCGCCCGCCCAGACGCACCGCCCAATCCGCTGGCGCCCCGCCCATCATGCCGCCCAGACCTGAGAGAAAATAATTGAATGTAATTGAATTATGAGACTGGAGAATTCAATTAACGCAACACAGTGGATGTGTTGTCGGTAATCAGTGCGATTGTCGCGAGCCGTGAATGCGATCCGACCGAGTCGCAAAAGTCTCGCTGCAGTCTTTTGTTTGGAACAAACATGCTTATTAGGTACCAGTCTGACTGGATTGGTTTATGCAGTAGGTAATCTATTTTGATGAGGGTTTGTTGAAGATGGTATTGCTTATTCCCCGAAATGGTTTTGCAATTAGCACATTTTTTAAGCTTCGGTGCAGTGTTGACACAATATTATACATTACAATAACATAAAAAGCAGACAAATACACGATTGAAGGAGACGAATAGTGAACATTTTGTTAATAAATTGTGTTAACAAAATGTTGATTATTGGTTTTGACTATTCTACATCTGTATAACGCCCTCATACTTATTAATACCACATTATGTATTCACTTCTTGATATTATAATATAGTAATATTGAAAAACCTATATTTTAGGCACACTGTAACGTTTTGCTACAAACCATTCTCTAATTATATCGTTGCAAAAACTGCGGATTGAAATGATCTGTATTTTCTTCAAATGTACGGAATTTTCTCCGGAAACCCTAGTTATGTATCGGAACATCGGAACCATTGGAACCCTAGTTCAATGCCATCTTCTTCCCATTAAATGACTGATCTCTTGTATTTTTCTAAACGACTTCAAAAAGTAGGAGATTCTCAATTCGTCGGCGATAATTTTTTATAAAATCTTGCCTTAATTTCTACCACTCTCTTGTCTTTTATCGGGGTATGAGCTATCCATCCATTTCACCATCAAAGTGAGGCTACTCCAGCTTTATGCAGTACCTATCCCACCTATCAAGGTGGACCCTAGGACAATCGGTTGTCACCTACGACTTTGTATGGTAATAAAAGGGGGACCATAGACACTAGACATACCTCCATTGTACGAACATATGACGTACTAGATAGTACTTAAATCCCCTTTGAGTGTCCGGCTTAGCGCCTGCGCGACAACGACCTAATTAGACTATTGTACCATCACTTTATAACCCACCATCACGACCCTTATGTGAATACAATAGAGGTGATTTTTGTCTGGCTTGGGTAAAGGGTAAGTTGGTAACAGCAACGTACACCAACACTTATTTTCCAGTCACAGTGACTCTAAATGCGTAAACGTAAGTTTGGTTTTTGTCTGTTTTGGGAGGACGGTATGTTGGTGTTATAAGCGGAACTGTGAAGCCATACTCACGCACGCGCCGGAAGCTTGCGCAGGCGCTTCCTCTGCTACCGGCGCGGTGTCACTTGCTACCGGCGCGGTGTCGCTTACTGTCGGCAGCCGCCTGGACGTGTAATTGAATAGTGTACTTGATATCGATGACATTGTACGTAGCAAGTACTTATTGATTGGCGTTGATCATCTGTTGTTCGTAGTTGTTCAAGAAAATCATTTAAGTACAGATAATTTTGGTTACAAACTTAACAAAGTGGGGTAAAATTCAATTTTATCATGGCGTCAAAGTCGATCGAATCGAATCGAATTTTAAATCTAAAATAAGTACCTATATATTCGTTATACCTGTAGACTGAAAATCTACCGATTGAGTCAATAACTCAAATACCTAGTCAAATAGCCAGTGGTGAGGAAGTACGTTCATTAAGAGAGGCCATGGTAGAGCGAACGAATTCAGCCTTAAGACTTGTCTCCGAGTGGGGTGACGAGAATCTGGTAGATTTCAACGCCACCAAAACGCAAGTGTGTCTGTTCACCGCCAAAAGGAGTCCGTTTATTCTGGCCCCTACTTTTCGAGGTGCGTCTGTACAAGTTACTGACAGTCTCGAGCTTCTTGGCACGAAGTTGAGCGCGAATCTGAACTTCGGCGCCTACATCGAGTCGAAAGCTCAAACTGCGGCGAAAAAGCTGGGAATCCTAAACAAGGTTAAGCGGTACTTCAAGCCTGGACAGATTTCAGTATTATATAAAGCTCAAGTCCGGTCTGGCTTGGAGTATTGCTGTCACCTTTGGGATGGCTCAGCCAAATACCAGCTTGCCACACTTGACTCTGTAGAGCGCAGAGCCAGGAGGCTAATTGGTGACGATAAGCTGGTTAACAAGCTACATAGCCTGGCCCACCGTCGCAAAGTCGCATGTCTGTCGGTCTTCTACAGACTGTACTTCGGAGAGTGTGCGCAAGAGCTCCACGAGCTGATCCCACCATCTCCCTTCTTCCATCGGGAGACTAGACGTACTGCAGGGTATCACCGATTTAGGCTTGCTAACACTCACTAGTTTGTACGTCAGAAATTAGGCTTGCTAACACTCACTAGTTTGTACATTTTAGAAGTGGGCATGTTTGTTAAAAAGCACCCAAACTTATTCACTAAAGCTTCAGACAATAAAAAGTTTCTCTCTAGAGATCCCACCAAACTGGCCATAACACGATGTAGAAGCACACTCTTCCAAAACAATTGCTATAGCATGTCGGTCAAAATATTTAATAAAATACCTAAAGTAATTAGAGAAGTACCAATTAATTATTTCAAAAGAAAACTAAAGAAATGGCTCCGTAACAACGTTTTTTATACAATTAATGAGTTTTTGACATATAAGCCCATTTCTACTCGTTAACTAACATAAGTTCCTATTTTATTTTATTGATGTTTTTTGATGTTTTGTTATTTGTTTTTGTTAGGTATTTTTTTATTTTATTAGTTGTGTTATTTGTTTTTCAAATTTTATGACTTTTATTCATTTAAATTCCCAGAATATGATTGATAATAATGATATTTTAATATTCTTAAATGTTTTATGTAACAAGGTAATACCTAAGTGTACTAGGTGCTACCCGTGTACTAGGTGTTTTAATTTAATTTTAAGTTTGCATGCTGAATGTAGTAGGCGAAATATGTGAAACCCTTTTTATATTTAAGACCTTAATTGTACCATATTTCATGCAAATAAAGAATCTTGAATCTTGAATCTTGAATCTTGATACCTAGTCGACATTCCGCACATTCGAACAAAGCGCTTTGCTGGGTCATTTATTATGCGCACAGCCAAGGAGTGAAATTCCCTGCCTGCGTCGGTTTTTCCGAGTTCATATAACCCTAATCTGTTTAAGTCGCGAGTAAACAGGCTTCTACTGGGTAAGCTCGTTCCATCGTCGACATCATCTCTGCCCTTAGGGCAAGATTGAAGTCAAGAGCAAGCCCATTGATAATAAAAATAAAAACCTAGCCAATATAGCAGTGCAGTAAGTCAAGACAAATCAAGTTTTTTACTCTTAGATTATATGTTTTAAAATTTCAATGCGTAGCTATGACATAAAACGTATCATCCTTATCCATCCCTGCAAATACGGCTCTGTCTAATCTGCTACGGCTCTCTCTAATCTGCGCGGCAACTCTTTGTCCTTCGCTTTCCAACTCCAATCTGACCCAGTCATCTTTTTATGGTCGTCACTCCATCTCGCTAGCTAGAGGGTCGCCTACTTCACTTGCCGATAGGTGGTCGCAACAAACCAACAACTTTATTTTTTTTGGTTTTCCTGGATGTCACCACGTACACTTTTCATTTTAGTTTTTTTTAAACGCATGTCCAAAACTAAACAGTTTCGTTATGGGAAAACACAGGTAATCCGTCACGCCAATTGAATAGAGACACACCCTCAAAACATCGATGACAAGCGTACTGCTCTCCCATGGTGACGTAACAACATGCGCAGTTTCACACAGAGCTCGTGGGAGTACCTGCGTAGCTATAATTAGGTGGTGCATCGATGATTAATAGTTGGAACAATATGGGCAATTGACGTGAGAGAAGAGCTGGGACCAACGGCTACCCGAAACTAACAAATCCCAATCAACCTTTAACTTATTCTCTAGCGATAATATTGAAAGACTATTATAGTTGATAGATTAAAGTAACTTGACGTGCGGCCGGCAGTCTCTACACTAATAACGACAAAATCGCTAACTTTTGATCGCTGATTACAAACAAATAAACTGGGTTACAATAATGATGCTTGCAAATAATGCAAGTCTCTACATCCAAGATGCGTTTCTCGCAAGCATCATTATTGTAACCCAGTTTATTTGTTTGTAATCAGCGATCAAAAGTTAGCGATTTTGTCGTTATTAGTGTAGAGACTGCCGGCCCTACCTAATGCTATCAAATATGTTAGCTGGAATAACAATAGGTTTCCAAATTTGACTGTAAGTACTGCATTTTCAGAGTTGATCTAGTGGTCGTTAGTGAGACTGCTGAGCATGAGGTCCTGGGTTCGATTCCCAGATCCGCGGAGCTTGGGTTTGTCTCCGATTTGTGATTTTTCCAGTTACTAAAGATAATTGATGAAATGTGGGTGTACTATAAGGTACCTCTACCTAATTTTTAGGGGTTTACAGGTTAAGTCATTTTCCAAAATTGTTGATATAGCTACAACCAAACAACGGCATAAGAGAAATGCAGCAGTGGGTTTTCATGTCATTTTATACCTTGGTAGTTGTATGATCCCTGCACGTCCATGTCTTGCGTTTTACTCAAGTTTGAAGCTCCGCAAAATAGATTGTCCCACACCTCTCCAACCTGTAAACCCTACAACACAAACCGTCCACTTAAGGGTCCATCTAGACCATAGAGCAGCGAGTTCCCACCACAAAACGTCATTACATCCCCATTCAAAAAAAGGGAAACAATTACAAAAGGTGTGTTGTGACGTGGCACTCGAACGTGTACACATCCTTCCGACATCAGCTTGTTCCCACGAGAGAGCTTTGTTTATACCTCGGCACGTGAGGACCATTGATAGGTACCTACACCTTTTAAGTCTTTGTTTAGGTTTTCCAGGTCATAGAAATATTGGCTTGAAGTGTGGGTCGTTAACATGCACTGAAGGGCTTACGGCTATGAAATAAATATTGCAAACGTGCGATCTAAAGAATAATACGAAAGCATTTTTTACTGCATTGGTATTCAAATTCAATTTGAAAAGGACAATAATTCGCGGATTATGCTCGCGTATGATCAACGAAACCATGAAAGGATTAATGCCATTTCGAAGCACATTTTATCTCAAAACATTGCGATAAAGCCGTACATTAACCGTTATATCGAATTTCGGTATTGATTCGGACAACAGCGTGGAAATCAGTGCGTAGGGTGCGCACACGCCGCCCTCTAGCGACCAATCAGAGACGAGCCTGTGACAGATGCGCGCTGCAGCACTATTGTAGTCCCAACTATTGTGTGTCGGACATAGTTGGGGTGGCATGCGTGTGAGAGTAAACATATGAACCGAACATTACTTCACTGCATTAAAATAACGGTGGAATGATGATACACTTTGTTTGGGAACGACGCCAACTCGGTGGCTATCGGATGACTAAAATATTGACGAAAGCTTTGAGTTTTTTTCAGAGAGTAAGTGATGTTGAAGCCATCCTAGCCCTCGTTGGTAGGGTATAAAGACGAGTGCTGAAAATCAAAAGCAAGTACTTGCTTTATTTACCGTAAAGTGTTATCAAGTTCCAGTTTTTTCAGTATTCCACCGAGCTATTAGATCTCCAAAAGTTCCATACTTAAGTATCTATCTACCACTTGAACTTACAACGATATCCAATTTGTTTTGAGATACCTAACATATAGATCTGCATCTGCAATCGTTGATTTGACTATCTGAGAACTCGGAGAGAACTTACATTGACCTATTATAGCATAAACGGTTTCCTAACATCATCAATAATCATCATATTATATCATTTTTTCATAGAACTAACTTCATTTTTCAGACTGGATCAACTTCAGGACTATACAAAAGGTCATATTGTAAATGTTTGAATAGAAATAAACGCTTTGTACAGCAGATGCAGTCTGGATACAGCAAGTAACGCATCCCTGATTAACATAATCCCCTCAGCAGACTAAAAATTGAATACCCTGATTAACCCTTTTGACGTGTTCGTTAAATTCAAACTTGTTTATCAAAAAGCTGGTTGCCATGGTAACGCACCCCCTGCCCCGTGCGTGCCTGTGCCATCTCGCAGGTGTGCGCAGGATTTAATCAACTGATTGTGACTGACATACACACACACACATACGTACTTACCTACCTATGATAGGGTAAGGGAACCACCATTACTAAGGGTAAACAAAAGCTAAAAAAATATTGGAGGTAAAACAATCGATTGATGCGTGTTTTAAAAAGGAGGTTAATATTGGGAGGTTTCAACTCGGGTTGGTGCCTGCATTCGTTTTTAGTTCATTTATTCATAAAAGAAGCTCTTATCAATGTGCAGATTTTTTGCTGCAGGATCTTTATTAATAAAACTGCTTGCCTGCCAAAAATAACGGTCCCACACTGAATACCGCTTATCTGAATTCAAAATTACATTTAGGTTACAATGCAGACAAAAAATAAATAATATCATCACAAAAAAGGACGATGTACGCTGAAGAATTACCATAAAAATAAAGCTCATTAAGCAAATCTGTAGTCAGGCATGATCATAAAAATATTTCATGTTTACATGAATGGATGCATTCTTCGTCCCCCTGTCTATAATCTGGTATAACAGTGAAGTAATTTACGGACTCATAGTCCATTGGCGAAAAAAAGAGAAAATAAAAAGCTGCGTAAGCATCGGCCATGACAGTGCAGGAGCGTGGAGCCGCGCTGCGCTCGCGCACGTGCCGGGCACGCGTCGCACGCGCCCTGCTTGCGCACCTTGCTACCGTCTGCAGAAATGTTAGAAGTTTGTTAAAGAAAATATTTTTGTAAACTTAAATAATTTTCAGATGTGGGTGTAATACGAATATAGTTTTATGGAGAGAGAAGACATAATATACATATTAGTATAAGAAATCACTAAAAATAACGGTAAACAGTTTCCATTTTTCCTTTTTAAGTATTTTGTTTATGAAAATTATGCTTGTTTTGGTTGTACTAAGTGGTCTGGGTAACTGAATGTTTCGTTTTAAAGAAAGCACATCGCGAGATGATGTGTTAATCTCATAAAAAGCTAGCCTTATTCACCTGATACAAAATAATTCAAAATATAAAAGCCCCATAATTTTTTCTTCTGACCGTCAATACTTGAGAACAAAGCACAGGATTATTTTATTGTATTTTTCGGTGAACGGTTTCTAGGGGGAGCGCAGAACACCTATCTGTTTCTACCGTTGAACACGCGGATTTTTTTACACTAAACGTCATAACTTGTTCTCTTTTTTTTCTGCCATAGACTATTGAATCCTGGCACTGGCAGGAAATAAATATGTCACGTATGCCATTGGCTTTTAAGTTTTTTTTTTTTGTGGATAAGGTGATGAAAACACATGTATGAAATTGAGGCATAGCGCACCTTGTATACCTGCACGTTTAGCACGCTTTCGGATATGTTATTATTTGTAAGATCACACTCTAATCGTTATAAAGTCACTTTATAATCAATTAACTCAACATGTAATAGTACATTATGATATAAGTGCGGTAAGTTGAAAATTACAGCCGAGGCGATATTGCTAGCCCGAGCCGTAGGCGAGTGCTACAAGAGAGCAGAGGCTGTAATTATCAAAGCGCACGTATGTCATACGACGTTTTATAACACATTTGCGAGGAAATAAATAAAACTCGGACTTTCTTAAACGAATAAATCTTTTATTTGTTCACAAATTAGCGATGCGCGGGCATCAGTGCTTTTTTTTTTAAGGCAACGGTACAAAAACAGCCAGTATTACTAATAAAGTAAATTAATATTTTTTTGTTTCTGTTACAGATGTAATTTACTGTCAAAATGAATTAAATTAAAGAATTTAATGTTTATTTTTTATATTTTATCTCCCAAAGTTAATTTTATTCATAAAATATTGACCACTTTTCTGACATAAAAACTTTTTGATTTGCTTTCTTTGCTTTTTTTTTCTTAAGATTTAAAAAAGTACCGTTGGTTTTAGACGGAGCATGATAAACCGTACGTGTTACCTTATTAGAAAGAAACTCGTGCGTTTTACTTTACGATTACGCACAAGTACGTAATGACATACATTACGATATTGAAATTGGTGAAATAAGAGGCCCTTTACGAGCAAATGTGTTATAAAACTGTTTTACGTCCGTGACCACTCTAATTTAGGTTTCAGTTGAAAACCAGCGTCGGGCACTAGTTGCCCGGCATTTTGCTGAACTGGGCCTTTTTGGCGCAGCCGTGAGGCACACAGTGTCACGATTTGTTTAGTTTTAAGTTCTTTTTTTTCTTTATATATTTTTTTTTGTTTTACATTGTGTGTACTTGCGGCATGTGCCAAATAAATGCATTTTCTTTCTTTCTTTCTTTCTTTAATTATGAACTAAGCTACGTAAAACTATCATTTTGTTGAAGTTTTGTCACGTTAAAGTCCCTCGTTCAAAAAAAACACCACTATTTTTTATTAAATTAAAAAACACTGCAACTTGCAAGTCTAGCTCACCTCGTTTCTGCAAAACTATGCTGCAATCATGATGACTCACATCCAAAATTAAACAAAACGCCTTTACAAAAATACCAAAAGGATTACAATGTCCCTGTATACCTAACTGGTTGGCTTAATTTGAATAGTCTGCTGGGTAGTACAGTTGAAAGGTCGCATGCACACGTTTGAGCAGCTGCAAGCCCCGCGCATGCGCCGTGATACGGGCAGGTGTACACTGGCGACAATACAAACGAGTATGCTCTGCTTTATTATTTTTATTGTACTTTGAAAGGTGAAAAGGACCGTGCAAGTTGACTGTCTGCTGCCACTGGGTGGTTTTTCAGTATTATTATTTATTTTGAGTACTAAAATTAGGGTGTTGAATGGTCGTACTGTGATTGACCACTAAAGCTTTAGTGGCTTTATAATTTTTGGGAAAAATATTTTTTTCTGAATTACAACGTACAAGTCATTTAGTCAATAATCATTCAGCATTTTAGAATCACAAAAAAAAATATCTTTAGCTTTGCCATATTATTGTACTTAACAATCGCCAATGAGAAAGAATGTACGTATTCTTTGACAGAAAAATGCGCGACCAATGTTATATGCTACCAACGAATTGAAATAGAGCATTTCGCCTTACATAACAAAGTATGTATGAGCCTATGAGGCAGTACACGAGTGCTATCGCCATTGTAGTACCACTATACTTATCTACGACCAGCCGAGCGAGCGAAATGCGGGCTCTCCACCACTATAGTTTGTGCCATTCAAACACTACGATACCATGAATTTTGTACACTTGAATAATAAAATTGCAATGCTGTGCACTTTTAGAATATGTATGAGTATGTAGATAGGGATCGTTGAGTTTTAATCATGGTTTGAGATGTCCTCTTATTGTAGAACCCACTTGTGGCGAAATATGGCAGTTAATACTTCAATTTAAATTAATATTTCGACAAATTTTTAGTCTTTCCCAATAAAACAAAAAACTTCTTCTACTTACTCTTTAGTAGGTATAAGACGTTCAAAGCTATGTATATTAGAAAAAAAAAGTAAAAAAAGCTTTATCAACCCTCAGAAAGAGGAACTGATACCGCTAGCCTCCGCCACTGCTGGCTATGTTTATGACTTCCAGATCGAGACGTTTTTTTTTTTTTTCATTATGAAGTACTCGTTAAGAGGAAATGCGAGTGCTGTCTCTTTCTACTATCGCTGTCTCTCTCCGTCCTCCTGCCCTCAAATTCGTGCGATAAGGACAACTGTAGAAAAAAGTTAGAATTCGAGGTTTGGCTCTCGCCTATTTCCTCCTCCAATATTGAACCAATTTAAAAGATATTTTAGACAATGAATAAGGAGGTTATATACTACGCCGCTATGTTTTTCTTTTTTTGTCAAATTTGTACACTAGGACTCTGTTAACAGCGATCTAAACAAGCAATTTTGAGCATTTTTTGAGGGTTCTAGTGCTTATAAAAATAATTTATCACCAAAAAGGAAAACATAGGGGCATAGAAATAGTTAATATTTATTATTCTGTAAAAAACCATTGCTCTAGGGTCATTAACCAAAAAGAAAACAGGCGAGAGCGTTTGTATGGAGAAAAGACCACTCGCGTTTCCTCTTAATAAACGGTTACTCATACAATTACAATCTAGACCTTGAGGCTAATACGTAATTTAAATTTAACTTAATTTGAATAATAGAACGAGACGTAATTGAAATAAATGTAAACAATTAATACAAGTCATACCCAATGATATTAGAAAGAAGATGATATTATTTTAAGTGATATCCTCTTTTTATATAATATCATTGGTCATACCAGTTAAAATTAAGACACTCTTCTCAAAATTAAAATGACTTCACCTACCCTCCGTTTTTTTTGCAAGATCTTAACATGTTAAACGTGTGTCTTTTGATTAGTCAAAGACACGTTTTAAAACACTTGAACACCTGTCCAAAAAACCATAGCCACTCATCAATCAAACACAAAGTCCCTTCACGTATTCTTGAGCCCACAATCTTAGATCCAACAAGTTATGAACTTGTAAAGTTTTATCAAAAGCTCGTAAATCAGGTGGAAGGCGCGTGCTCCCCTAATTTCCTCGCTAATGGCTTGCCGAAGGGTGCAACAGGTTGAACCGCCTTGACCTGCTTCTTGAGGGGAGCCGTATCAATGCCACTTGCTTGAGACTACACGTGCATATGGTTACTAGATGGTGCAATGCAATGAGTGTAGGGTGCAAACGGCGGCAATGGGTTACCAAACAATTTTATTTTATACCGATAAATAAAATTATAGTGTTTGTATATATAATTTCAGAATAATAACTTTTACTGATAGCGTATGAAAGTATTTAGGTACAGTACATAAAACAAAACTACTTTTTTTTATTGTCGGTCTTTCTGGTTTTGAGGCTTATCTTCGAAACGACTAAACCGATTTTGACGGAACTTTTCCTGGCAAATTCAAAGTGCCTCAAAATAACATCTTTTGAGGAGGGTAAAGCAATATTAAAATTCAGTTAGCGTTTTAATTAAAGCTCTACTCTTACCGATTAAAAAGCACTATTTGAAACACTGTTCCATATTTTTGTACAAGCGGTGATTTTTGAGATAATAATATGAAGTGACTCCATGATTAATACTGCAACTGTCACGGACAATATATTTTTGGTTCTAGATTTTTTTTAAAATTCTTCCTCTTTTTCTTCCAGCTAGTCTCTTTCAGTATCTTCTTAGTTGGGTGGTAAGTAACTCACAGGCCACTTGTTTTATTCCGACACGTGGTGTCAGGGTGTCGAGGATTTTACACCTGATAAACACGCAGATATGAATATATCAACAATTAATCAATTAGACAACTTGTTCTTCTTGTTTATATGAGTTCTGTTTATCTTGCATAGTGTCAGGATTCAATGCTTCAGTGAACAAAAACTTTGATGATATAATCATATTTGTTTTTTGTTGTGACATCTCTAGCAATCTTGTTGAGATAAACGATTGATAGTGATATTGAGACAGTTTACTTATTATTTTAGCTGCTTTCTGATTCTTGTCCTGTTGATGTTAATAGGTTTACCCCATGTTACAATATATTTAATGAAATGTGGGTATACTATATGCCTTTAAGGATTAGATTTCGTTTACCAAGTAATACGCCTTTAAAAAAAATATTATATCTTTGCGTGTCTCCACCAAAATACGTACCAAAAATATTAATTTAAAAAGCCACGCGTATCATAATGAGTACATGTTTACCATACGAGGCAATATTTACGAATAACACACGAGATCTATTACCGATACATATGATTTGGCCGCATTGGCCGCACATTGTACGGCGCGGTCCGGAAGCATTGGAAATTAGTCCATTATCATAATTAGACATGCAGCTGGCTTGTGCGGCTTGTGCCGTAACACCGATACCAATGTTACACTGAATTCACACGTGACGTGAATGTGGTTTTTTTTTTCTATTAGCTTGAGTTTGTTGACTATTTTAAGCATAGTTTTGAATCACTAATCACACTCGTTGTTCGAGTGGTCGCAAGCGCGACTGCTGATTTTTGATCTATTTTGATTGTTTTTTTTTTAAATGTTATTGTGTGTGTGCTTGATGTACTGACGTCAAATAAACATTTTTTTCTTTCTTTCTTTTCTTTGCTGAGCATGAAGCCCTTTTTTTTTTTGGTGGGTGGAAAATCATCAAATGACCCTTCCCCCCGCTCTTGGGCAGAGCGAAGGGGAGTGTCAGACTTCTACTGACTAAAAACCGAACCCATGTTCCTTCTTTGCCCTTGCACCGAGGCTACGTTATCTCGTTCTATGATCTGCGGCCCCGACGGGATCGAATCCGTTCAGTTCGGGAGCTAAACCCATTTCTCAGTAGCAGCCACACAGTCTGTATAACTAGCTATCAAAATCAGTGTTTACTTTGGGTTATTTTCGTTAGTTTTGATGAGCCTGACAATTTGGGTCATGCTGAGTAGGAGCCAATTTGTTTCCTTCTTCTACCACATATGTATCGTTTCTTTGTCAGCCTATTTACTGCTGAACAAAGGCCTCCCCTGTCGCCTTCCAAATCTCTCTATCCTTTGCAATCTATGGCAATGTTCGCCAATCAAATATGTTATATTTATTGTGACATCAAAGAAATTCAAGTGTATTTCCTAGAGCTCGTAACATAGACCAAGTACCTGGTCTACGTACTGTTTACAACATTTTATGAAAACTCCATGTAATTGATCGTGTCTAGTGTAGTCGAGTGTCGGTCGAGCCAGCCGGCGGATCTTCGGGAGTTTCAAGGACTTCCCTCTTGGACCAACTCTGCCCTCCTCATAAACTTTGTTAGCTACATTGTAATTAAGATGCGATGTTTTGGTCCAGGTTAAATTACAAGGTAAAAGAGGTATGCTCAATTTCAAATCAAATTTTAACTCAAGCCGTTGCTGAAATATTTCAAATTTTCAGGAATCAAGATGAATATTGGTTCTATCTTGTTTTCTTCCTTTAGGAAGTAAGTATGTTAGGTAAGTAGGCTGGCTACTTATTTAACTTTTTACAAAATTACATCAAGTTGCTAATTATATCACGTCAACTTCAGTAATGGAAATATCGGTTCAATAAAACATTATAGGAAGTATCAATTCAAATAGTTGCACTCGCAACTAAATCAAATTGCTACAAAAAATCAAACTTTCTCTGCAAAAAACCACGACTTCCTGCCCCATCGTCACCCCATTGAACATCTGACGAGGTGAATGAATCCTCGAAGTTGGGGTGCATGGGTGCTAGCCGAATGATATAAAATGTACACCGTTTGTAAAGTTACGAGCAAACAATTACATTCCGGCACACATCTGTCGGCGTTTAGACAATCACGATACGTCACGCGATTTTAAAGGGGAGCTTTTAGTTTTGATACTTTATTGTGCTTAAATCTTTGAGATGATAATTAAAAACGGAGCTTTGGAAATGTGTCGATATGTTGGCTATCACGTGTAGCCTTTAATATATCCGTTTGTGTCTCTAGCATGATTTCCTTGATTCATTCACATTCTTCTTCTTCTTCTTTCTTTCTTCTTTTTTAAAAAACGTTGCCCCACACTAGGAATTTCTCCTGTATCGTGGGTGCGTTCACAAACATTTAAACTCACATACACAAATACCCAGACCCGAAACAACTATTTGTAGGGCATACAAATATTTGTTCCAACCGGGGATCGAACCTAACATTATTACGTATTAGCTAATTAAAAAAAAAAACTAATTATTTTTAGCATTTATGAAAACTGAGGTCCCACCTAAGTAAAAGCCATTTGTGCAACTACACACAGTATATTTAATCTGTAGTTAATATCACTAAAGCGTATTATTTACCAAGGCTGAGTGACGCCAAGTATCAAGTCCCCACAAGCGCACTACACACTCCGCGACAGCTGCGACTCGCGGCACGCACCCGCCGCATTAATTCGGTAATGCGCCGCCTTTTAATTACGGCGCTGATAAATCTGCGCGCGCGCGTGCCGTGTCGCTCGCGTGGACACCGCCTTATGCCGTAATAATACTAATAATGTGTACGGACCCTTGAATTTGGCTTACTTTGGGTGACAATGGGTTATAAAAGTTGACGTTTTACTAATAATAAGTGGTCTTTAACAGTAATTCCAGTTCAAAAATAAAATTTGATTTTGTTATTTTTATCAAAGAGAAGGGGATTGCAGACATGTGGAAATGTATAAGGAGAGACATCGCCAATAAGATACCTTGATTATAATGAGTGTAGTTTTTTTTCAAAGTACATTCTATGTATTTAATTTAACATTTATATAACTAATAAAGAAATTGTAAAATACTTGAAGTTAAAAATTACCAGGTTTCATTTTCACCCAGTGAATTAACATGATTTACCCGATTTAAATTTAACCAAATTGCAAATCAGTCATTTCAACTGGTTATGCTTTATCTCCTTAATATTAAATACTATGTAAATATGTATCCCTCCCTAAGTCCCTAGTTTTAGGCATGTAATCTCTGCAACATGGCACTAAAACTCTACAACACATAACTTAATAACACAAATTTAAGCTTGCAATCTGTTACAAAAACGTACATAATAACATGTCCGCTACATTGTACAACAAAGTGATAATTACGTCATATCATTTTGAAGCGAGCAAAATTGTAGGACATAATTGTTGGCGCCCAAATGGGACCTGGTATTTGGAGGGTAGTCGCCATTTCCCCGCTTCACACACGTGTACTAATAACCTACTACATTCCACTTATTATTACCCTACATTGTTACCGGAATATGTGCATGCAATGTCGGGATTTTCTGTCATTTAACTCCTGTATAATTGACTATTTTGTTGGACAGTAATTATCGTGCAATTATTTTTTTGCTTCATGGGAGTATGTGTTGTTTTTTTTTAAATCAGAGTACAGCAGTAATTACCGTTATTTAATTAAACTTCCACACTATTAAAAAAAAAGAAAAAGTAAGATCGTTTATTTGTTGTATTTTTACGGAATATATGTCGGCAAGTAGAAAAAAAAAGTTTTTTAAAACAGTAGAGTTCACGCAACACGAAACTATGATTCAATTATTGCAAGATATCAAGTAAACTCATCTATACTCTATCAACCTATAACACCAAATTGGAATTGATAAAAATTGATGCTAAATGAGAAGAGGTCTAAAGTCTATTTACATTTTGAATTAGGCCGCAAATTCGGAGAGGCGTGGCGTGCAGCGGGGAGTTAAATGGTAATAAATCTGTGGAGAGGTCAATTCTGTACATGATATATATTTTCAAAATAACTATCAGGGGGTAATTAGTGATCGATACTGATGCCAAAAATGCAATCAGTAAAATTTTTGTCTGTCTGTCTGTCTTCCTGTCTGTATGTTCCATATATAGAAACAAAAACTACTCGACGAATTTTAACGAAACTTGGTACAATTATTCTTCATACTCCTGGGGAGGTATACTTTTCATCACGCTACAATCAATAGGAGCAGAGCAGTGAAGGGAAATGTTGGGAAAACGGGAGAAGTTGCTCCATTTTTTAAGCTTCCGTCGCGTGTGCAGCCTTAATGGTTAAAGCTACATAGAAATCATTTATGACGGAAATGTTCTACATAAAATTATCTAAAAAGTATCCCACAACAGCATATATGTCTATCTTTTAAGACGATGACAATAGCTATTGACTTCTGATGTTTCAGTATTTTTGGACACGCCCACAATTTTTCCGATACCCTAGCGCCATACTACCAAGTAAGAAACAAATAGTCCAGGATCCGCGGTCCATTTTTGCACTTGATTACTATCAAGCTAATTTTGATGAGACGGCGAGACGCCCAACAATTTCCTGCACGAAACTCTCGAATTCTCGATTGTGGTAAGTAATAGGGGTAGCAGGGATAAAATATGTTGGTTTGATGATTCTCAAAAGTGTATGTACAAACACTTTTGAGAATCATCAGCTGGGTTTTTTTTGTTAAATCTGATGATAATTATCTAAATTATTTGAAAAAATATTTGTCCTACAAAATGTATGGTGTGATCAAAGAGTCCCCTTCCTTCCTTCCAATATGTATCGATAAAGAAGTCATTAAAAATGATTACTTACTAACTGGGTTTTGGGGATTGGATATTTTCTATTAAACCCACTCTTTACAAGTTGCCTACAAGATTCTAAAAATTATATTAAGTGTTTGGCACTTACTCCACGCACCATCAATACTCCTGTACATCATAAACAACAGGCTAATACACTTTCTGGAGCCACAAATTCCAGAAGAGCAAGCAGGTTTTGTTAAAGGCAAAGACACGCGGGAACAAATCCTGAACGTTCGCCAAATTATAGAGAAAAGCCGGGAATTTTATGTTTCATAGATTATACCAAAGCATTTGTTTGCGTGGAGTGGGGCAAGCTGTGGGGGGTTCTTAAAGACTAGGAACGCCTCAACATCTTATTGACATAGTCCGATGCCTCTACTTACACATCAACAACCGCTCTTTCGTCAAAATAGACACCGACTGTTCAAATGCGTTAGGCAGGGATGCATCCTCTCACCTCTGCTCTTCAATATGTATGAAGAGTAATATCATTCAAGACTCTTTAGGGCTGGGACAAGGGGTTTACTGTTGGTGGAAAGTGGATTTCCAATCTGAGGTACACTGATGACACCGTTCTCCTTGCTACAACATTTGGCAACATGAAAGAGATACGGCACAGATTGGAAGTGGAAAGTGGCAAAGTAGGGTTTGCAATAAATAGGCAGAAAACCAAGCTTATGGTGGATCGTGCGGGAAAGCTATCGGGCGCCTATAACATCTAAGGCATCTATACTGTGGACAGCTTCGATTAACTGGGCTCCAATATAAGTAATGAAGGTAGCTGCGTCACAGAAATAAAACGGCGGATAGCCATGGCTAAAGATGCTATATTACGCCCCCGGAACATCTGGGAAAAACGTGGTATAAGTTTTAAAACGAAGGCCCGTTTGGTCAGAGCACTAGTTTTCCTGATTTTCCTCCATAGAGTTAATAATAATAATAATAATATTTATTTATTTTCAGGCTACTTTGGCCCATAGATAAATACCTTACAGACTAACATACATACGATATAATTGACAGCTTGTGTTAGTAAACAAAACCTTAAAACTATATTAGTATCACTACAGTTGCACTACGTCACTGTGCGATCATGTGGCACTTGCCCGCGGAAGCGTCGAAACACCACCCCCTGCGGCCAAAAGTCCTCTTCCAAGACGAGGTGCAGGTAGCATGTCGGTACTCGCACCACAAACGCCTTAAAGTTGACGTTGCGGCGCGACTCGAGCAGCTGCACTCTCGCCACGTACTTGATCTTCTGGCGCACGTACTCCACGATGTCCTCCGTCGTAGTGGTGTAATGTAGACGGGAGAGGTACAAAGGAGTGTTCGGCTTTGCGGCACGAATATGCACATTGGGCTCCGATGGAGCCGTGCCGCAGCGGTTCTTGATGGTTCGCTGACGGCGCTTCCTCCTCAACACCGTCACGAAACGATCATCAGCCTGGATCGGTTCCTTTTCAGGCACAGGCTTCTCGGAAGGAGCATTTTTCCCCACAAGTTAAGACATGGACAATCCAAACAAGAGTAAGACAGAGGATAGACGCATTCGAAATGTGGTGTTTTAGGCGGATTCTCCGAATTCCATGGACGGCCAAACGCACAAATGTGTCTATCCTTTACCAACTCGATATCAAGACTCGATTGTCAACAGTTTGCCTACAGCGTATTTTGTCTTATTTCGGCCACATAATGCAAAGAGGAGATAGCAGCCTTGAAAAGCTGGTCATTGTTGGCAATACCGAACGCAAGCGACCGCGAGGCCGGTCGCCATTGGAAGTGTCTGTCTTCCAAACGATTGGCTTTGAGAAAAAATTGTTTGTGGAACCTCAATGTCATTTTTAAAGACCTGTCTAATGTCTATAGACACCCCACACGGAGGTATAGGTTTGATGAAAAAAAAAATAGTTTCAGTTCCATGTATGGGGCGACCCCCTAAATCCTTTTTTTTATTTTTGTATAAAAATCGTAAAGCGGTTCACAGAATACTTGTAGAGTTTCAACTGTGTAGTCTCAATAGTTTCCGAATGAAGTGGCTGTGACATACGGGTGGACAGACGGACAAACAGACATGACGAATCTATAAGGGTTCCGTTTTTTGCCATTCGGCTACGGACCCCTAAAAAACAGCTGGTTTGTAGTAATTTTTGATGAGCTCGTTATCAATACATGTTGGATTTAGATAATGATCATCAGATAAAAAATAGTTAGTAATAAATTTTTGAAAATCATCAAATAAATAATTATAATAATATATAATCAATATATATTTTATCAATGCTGCCCCTATTACCTACCACAATCGAGAGTTTTCGTATAGGGTAATGTTGGCGTCTCATCAAAATGCAGCTGCTCACGGAAAATTAGCTTGATAGTAATCAAGTGAAAAAATGTACCGTGGATCCTGGACTAACATTGTGACGCGGTCAATAATAATTTATAGATGAACGGATAGCTGTCAGTGGGGCGCAAAGTGACATACGTCCGTCTAGCACCGCGCCTAAGCGCTCACTGTCGGATTGCTTAGGTAAGAAAGAGAGCGCGATGACGCAACGCTCGAACTTCTTACAAACCATATAATGATTAATTACATCAAAATAATTTATTAAATAATCAAAAATTAAAAACAACCAAATTTTGTATTTAAATATGGTACGTTATTGTTATAAATTTTACCAACGTACGTTGATCAGTAATACAGATATTTTTGTTGGAAGATCATTTTAAGAGGTTAGTTTACCATTTTTTTGTATCGAGAAAACTTTTCAAAAACGTGTTTTGAAAACAACGAAATTATCAGAAATATGTTCAAGATTAACATATATTTTTTCCGCCGTGTCAAACTGTATAGATTTGGCTAAAAAATTGTTCAATACAAGCCTATTTGGCTCTTGTCAGCGCCTTAAGGTTGACTCACAATAACACTTGGAACTCCCGATAGCTTAGCAGTTCGGAGCTTTCTGATTGTACAGGGTGGAATTTTGTAATGCCTGGAGGGAAAGTACTCTTAATACTGCAGATAGAAAATTTTACTCAAAGGAAACATTTCTTTTTTTTTTTTATAGAAAGTAAACTGCATTCAAAGATTTTCGAAAATTCTCTTCTCCCACACCCAGGAATCGAACCGGCTAAAATCTGAAAAAAATATACCCTGTACTTTTATTGCATCGATCGTTAGGGTTAATTATAAGGATGAAATCTCTCTAACAAACATGATAAATTAAATGAAACGAAAACCTGGCTGCGAGATCGCCAGATCTCACCCCATTAGATTTTTTTTTTGTGGGGATATGTAAAAAATCAAATTTACATGAAATCTTATGCGAATGACAACGAGTTGAGAGTTGAAGTTCAGGGGGTCTAAAACGGCCACTTTGGCAGATCATAATATGAATTGCGTTAAAAAGCGTAAAATGGACCTTTCATTATAATAACTGCGTCTGTAACAATTTAGTAAAATACATCATAATAGGAAAATAATATGAATTGCGTTAACATTCGTAAAATAGTCACAGACGCAGTTTTTATTATGAAAGGTCCATTTTACGCTTTTAAACGCAATTCACATTATGATCTGCAAAAGTGGCCATTTTAGACCCCCAGAATACGATTTATAATATTCACCACAACACTTTATTAAAGGTTACTAGAAATGAATTCGTTAAAAGAATTTTGTGTATCCAAGAGAATGGAGCCCATTTCGAGCAACTAATTAGTTAGTTTACCATTTTTTGTAAATAATTAAATTAATTTAAGATTTCCTGGTTGAATCTAGTGGGATGAAATCACTCGGGAGCTTCTTGAGGGTCAAGAACCGCATGACCGCCTTGATATTATCGCAAGAGTTTTTCATTTAAAATTAAAATCAATGATAGATCTACTTACCAAAGATAACATTTTTAGTATAACGCGGACGAAGTCGCGGGCAAAAGCTAGTTTCTTAAATAAGATTAGTAACGATGGGTTCGTAGGATCTGCAATGACATGACTTTTTACATCCCCAAAACGTATTGCCTGTAGCTCTTTCCGATCAAACATATAATCAAATTATTTTCATAAAATGTCGACTTTTTTCTTCGACTCAATTAATGGCTATTATTTATCTCACCACATAAAAAGTTCTATAGATTAATTTACCGATTAATGGAAACCGAACATCTGTTTCTAATGGAACTATCAAAAATGTTTGATGGCAATCAGTGGGGCGTTTGTATTGAGAGTCATTGATGTTTATTTTTTATTATATTTTTATAGGCATATAAATATTAAAAAGTCATATCATAATGTTGTAAACAAAACACATAGACGGGCTATGTGACTCATCTGATCAAAACAGTTAAACTATATCCAACCATAGAGTCGAAGTTGCTCTCAAAAATGTCTTCATTTCAAAGAGTAACTATTACATATTTACTTTATATAGAATATCAAGGTATTTCGCTCTTATTGTACTATGTAGTTAAATATTTATTCCGTTCTCTTATTGTCTAATAATATTCATGATAGCATTGATAACTCACACACGATGCCTCAAGCAGTTGACTGGTTGGTGAGTCCTTTCTCTTTTGGAGATTCTCTAATATACTACGACAGGTACGTAGGTGAACCACTCAGTGCAAGGTAATACTAAAACGTTGTCCTCTTAGGTTAAAGTAAATCAAATCCATAAAGATTGCGAACGGACATGCAATATCCATTTCCTGCACCATAAGCTTTGATCAAAGAGCTTTTAAATAAATATTCCTAAAGCTATCAAAGATAAAACGAGATGTCAAAAACAACAAAAAGACGGTAGTACTACCTTCTTACAATAAAGTTGAGAACGTTGAGAAACTGTCCCTCTATAAATCTGTTGAGGAGAGTATCGGACAGGGAAGCTATTAGCCACAAATCCCCCGTGACTTCGCTTAGGGTACACATGAAATTATTGAAGAGGAGATATTTTTCGGTTTAAAAAACGGTAATAAAATGACAACGCTGTATAAGAATGAGTAAAAGTAAGTACCTACTGCAGTAAGAGAAAGCTATGGACAACGTCTTAAACCCCGAACGGAGTGGTGTTCCATACAGTTCAGACCTCTTACACTTCCAAAGACAACATCATCTGCCTAGCCATTTTCCAACTAAGTATGTTGGGGTTCGATTCCAGTCTAGTACGGATGTTATTGAATACCAGTATTTTACTTGGAGCAACTGCCTGTCTAACCTCCACAACCCAATAGGGTAGTTGCCAAAAAATATCTAATTAGGCCGTAAGATAGATTAAAAAAATATAGGACATTCATTTTTCGATACAGCCTTTTGAAAACTCGTGTGACATTGACACATTGCATTACTAATATAAGCCCCCCCCCTTCCCCTTGATAACACTGGTTGTCAGACTTTCGGACTGACGACCTGTAACGACAGTCAAAGATCTTCAAATGACAGGTGGAAATGCTTTCCGAGAAAACTAGGTATGTCATCATCATCAGCCATAAAACGTCCACTGCTGGACAAAGGCCTCCCCCATAGAACGCCATAACGAACGGCAGCCTGCCGTTTGCATCCACCGGTTGCCCGCGACTCTCACGATGTCGTCAGTCCTCCTGGTGGGAGGCCTACCAACGCTGCGTCTTCCGCACTAGGTACGTAATGGGTGGTTAACCATCCACGGTCCAACAAGAGCGGCTTAACCTGAACATCGAGCCAAACGGCTGTTATTATTTTAACTTTGAGCTGCTCAAGTTCTTCACTTCCAAGCATACCTTTATTCCTTAATCTGACGGACGGCATGGTTGGCGCAGACGGCATGGTTGGTGCAGTGGCTCAAGCAATAGACTGCCGCGCTGCGTGTCGCGGGTTCAATCCCCGCACGGAACAAATATTTGTACACAGATAGTTGTTCCTGGTCTGGGTATTTGTGTATGTGAGTTTAAATGTTTGTGAACGCACCCACGATACAGGAGAAATTCCTAGTGTGGGGCGACGATTTAAAAAAAAATAAACTTTCCAAATAGGTAATCTTTGAATATCAATTCCAAGATTATTGAACCTTGTAGCTTCATAGTCACCGTGCAAATAGTGGTCAGATAAAAGTAAGATTGTGTACACTGCCCGGAAGTGATGTCCGGCGCGTTGTCGGCGCCCTTCGATGTGTACCTAGCTTTATGCACACACTTGCACGCTTCCCACTGCTAGGGATAGCCTTCCGTTTGAACAGACACGTATTTAGGGAAAGCCCAATTGTCATGTAGGTAATGTTATTCAGTTACTCAAAGATATGTATATACCTGGTCTATCAAACAGAGAATTTCATTAAAAAATAAGAAGAGTATACGCCAAATCTTCACACCAGTCTACGTAAAACGCTAGTCCCTCTATAGGTGCGTAAAATACTGACCGTCGACCCCAACATAGTTCGGAAAAGTCTAGCCTTTTACCTAGGTAGGTTTAAGATGATCTGCAAAACGACATAAATTGCCAGTTTGTCCCATTACATTTATACAGACAACCCGTTTGCCATTGCAATAAGATTATGATTTTGAATACTTTGATTTCCGTATGATACTAGAACAAAAAATATTCTTATGGCTTATGGGCTTCAGTATGTATGGGTGTTTTATAAGAAGACTTATTCCATCAATACATCAACGAAGAACAATGTATTAAAGAAATATTTTTCTCCCACCAACTAAAAAACTCTACCTACCGATTTCCTAATCACTCAGTCCCTCCCTGTACAAAACCCCATCGTTTCCAACATGAATGCAATATGATATGATTACTCCTTATTGTCTCAGCGAGTGACATTTACCCTGCACTCCAATACTAGGCCCATCATTACAGTGTAGCCACGTATAGATTCAAGGAATTTCTCAATTGCCGGCTATTTGTGGCAGACCCTCTTCTTGAAATGTCTTACTGCATTCAAATGTCAAGTTATTGGAAAATACCTTCGTGATTTGTGGTGTTCAATAGGGCAGAGGTATGTTAGAGGAAGTTTAAAAGTTGATCCAGATACGAAAAAGTTGAAAGGAAATCGACTGACTTTATATGAACAAGAGATGAGATTGATGAGGAGGGAAGAATCGCAGGTGACCAAAAGAGTAATGAGTATAAATATTGATGGATGGATAGGGAGAGGATGTCTAAACGATGAATGAATCTTATGAGGAAAAAAAAAAGTAAAAAAGTAGTTAAAAAAACTAAAAAACCCGACTGAAAAAGCTGAAAAGCAAAAAACAAGCACATTAAATCAAACAAAACTTGGAAGCAGGCGGGGTCCATTCTATTTTCATTTCATAATTTAATATTCAAATGAACCCCGCCTGCTTCCAAGTTTTGTTTGATTTAATGTGCTTGTTTTTTGCTTTTCAGCTTTTTCAGTCGGGTTTTTTAGTTTTTTTAACTACTTTTTTTTATTTCCATCTTTTTAGTTCTTTTGTGTTTGTCCTTTTGTTGGTCGCGTAAAATACTTCGCAAATGATTTAACTTTTGTGCTTGTTTAGAGGATTAATCACTTTGTTTTTTTTTAAACATATAAGTATTATATATTTTTGTAATCTCCTTTTCAAACCCTTCATTTTGATAGGTACCCTACTCGATTGTAAAGGAAAATAATTTTTTTTCAACTTCGTAATTTTGCCCCACAATCCACAGTTTTTCTTTGTTTTTTAATTTTAATATAGCCTATAACACTCGCGCTATCAAGACGAATCTAACGACGTATGTTTCATTCAAATCCCTTTATTCGTTTAGGAGTTGTGAGGGAACAAAGAAACGGACATACATACATACATACTTACATACATACATACACGTCAAACACATAACCCTCCTTTTGGGCTTCGCCGCAGTCGGGTAAAAAGGAGTAAATGATAGCGAGGTTGACAGAGGAGAATGACATTAATAACGTGTTGCACCGATCCTACTAACATGAGACGGGGCAGAAAAATGTAATAAGGAAGCAAGGGTAATAGGCATTTTATTTTTCAAATGCCTATGCTTTTGGACAAGGCAATATGTTTTTTTTTGTTTTGTGGCTTAATATGTTGCCATTTTATTTAAGATTACACCTAAATGAATGCCTAGTTATAACAACAAAGACTGTTATTGCATTGTGGCGTAAGTATGGAACCTAATAAAACTTACAGTGAGCTTTTAAGCCAACTATTTTGGTGTTACCTGGTTTCTGAGAAAATGGCCGTAAGTAAAAGGTATTAAAACGAGAGGTTTATGAGAGGCTTAGCTTAAGAAAGCTGTATAATACTTAAACGAGCACTTTTACATAGACCCCACCACACAGTGACTATGTAAAAGTACTTAATGGTAAATGCAATTAAACTGTTCGGATCGCTGTAAACTGCTACAAATTAAAACCCTTCATAGATTTATATTGACACCCTCAAGCAGATGTACACGAACACATAATTGCATGAAATCGTTATAAAACGTATCCATAAAGTTCGTTGATCACCATAGTAACTAAAGGCAAGGTGACAGTGTTCACACACTCCCGGAAGCGGCAAGCTGCACTCTGCCCTCCGTCCCATTACTAAGAGAATATTCACTAAAAAGTACTAAAAACGCTCCTAAACTCCCACACATCGGACTTACGACTCTATTTTCTTTGAAACACGGTTGATCCTCTATTTTTTGTGAGTAAATAGGTTGGTTATACAGCGTGGTATGACGTAAGCAAGTTGAGTAAAGTTCCGACGGGTTGGGTTACATGTGGTCGGTGGTTCCTGGTTAGTTTGCATGCATGATTGCTTCCTGAAGGCTGTCGGACTGACATGGTTACACTAGGCTTTTTTGTTTGGTAGAGGATGGAGGTTATGTGTTTTTATTGGGTTAGATAATAGCTGTTTTATGTGCTTTTGTGAAAATAAATGGAATAGCGCAGGCGTTTGGTTCATTATTACAATCAGCAGAAAGTTTGCTCATCAGTTCTAAAACTGGGTGATTTGTTAAACCTGGCAATACTTTAGGGACGTCTAGTACTCATGGAAACTTTTACTAAAGGGCCAACCATAAAATCGAGTAAACTTGTTCCGTTAATTCTATAAAAAAGTATATTTCGTGACCGTCCGCGTGAGGATGTTGTATCTAATTTGCTATTACATGGGAAACGGGACTTACATAACTGACGAAATGTGGGATCGGAGAAACAGGGTGATGTTATGTTTTATGAAAAAAAAAATCAGTTTCAACACCACAATCATCAGCCTATTACTGTTCCCACTGCTGGGACACAGGCCTTCTCTCTTTGAGAGGGAATGGCTATAATTAATCAACTATACGGGCCCAGTGCAGATTGGTAGATGTCACAAGTCTTTGAATTTTTGGTTCTAGAACATGCTGGTTTTCCCACGATGTTTTCCTTCACCGTTTTGGAGAGCAGTGGTCATGAAATAAATTACACGAAGTAGTGCCTGGGTTCGAACCTACGATTTACTGTTCATTA
Source organism: Diarsia mendica (assembly GCA_949316265.1). Classification (NCBI taxonomy): domain Eukaryota; kingdom Metazoa; phylum Arthropoda; class Insecta; order Lepidoptera; family Noctuidae; genus Diarsia; species Diarsia mendica. Next base: position 10,798,592 of record OX438906.1, read on the forward strand.
GTTGGGGCCGCCACCGCTGGGCCACCACTGCTCTCTCTAATTTTAAAAAATGCTTCGTTATCTCCATGTCTTGTCTCTACTTGAATGAAAGGTTATCAAAATTAGAAAACTAGGAAGAAACATGAGTAGGTACCTACCCTACACAGTAAATAAAGACATATCATCAAACATGAAATGATACCTGAACGCACAGGGCAGGGGCGCCGCACTCGAGGCTCGGGGCAAGCATTATAGTGTTGCGTTACATTATTACTTGCACACTGCACAACGCCTGCAGCTATCACTAGCGCATGATATTCTACACCTCTGCAAATTGAAATATGTTGGGTGTTATTACGAGGAAAATATTTAATCAAAACTGTTAGTTGGGGTTGTTTAATAAGTATTTTTTGGCGTTTTGTTTTGTTTATTTATTTATTTATTTATGCACACACAAAATACAAAAAAAGGATAAAAACATAACAAATAGAAGAGCACAAAGGTACTGCTTACGTAGGATGCCTTTTAAGTTTTGTCGTTTGAAGAATAAAACACAACTAGAACCCTATAGTACTTTTTATTGTTTTTCAAAGTATTCACCACGTAGCATACACTTTTCCATTCGCTCAAACCAGTTATTATAACATTTATTCCAGTCTAAAGTAGGGGTGTTCAAAATGGCTGACTTGAAAGCGTTGACTGCTTCTTCACCGGACTGGAACCTTTGAATACGAAGACTTTTCTTAATTTTAGGAAATGTAAAAAAAATCGTTAGGGCTTAGGTCAGGACTGTATGGAGGATGATCAAGAATTTCTACTTTTTCCTGCTTCAAATAGTCAATCGTTTGCCGAGCGCTGTGTGAGCTTGCGTTGTCGTGGTGCAGGATGATGCGTCGCTTTGAGTTAGATTTTCGAAGTTCGGCGATGACTTGTGGTAAACAAACTTGTGGTATAACACTCTGCGTTAACCGTTCTACGATCTTCAAGTGTAATAGTCGCAACATGGCCGGTTTTTCCAACGAACGTAGCCACCATCTTCTTTGAAGTGCTTCGAGAACGAACAACTTTAATCGGCTTTGGCTCGTCTTGAAAGACCCAGATTGTAGATTGTTGTTTGGATTCAGGATCATAGGCATAGATCCAAGATTCGTCACCACTGATGATGTCGTAGACGTGATTTGACTCTCCTCGGTTGAACCTTTGCAGAGTTTTCTTACACCATCTGACGCGAGCCGCCTTGTGATCGTCGGAAAGCAGATGCGGTATCCAACGGCAAACTAGCTTTCTCACACCAAGCACTTCATGCAAAATTTTCTGAATGGTTGTCCCTGAGATGCCTATTAGAGCCTCTATCTCTTGATATGTCACACGACGATCTTCGAGAATTAGTTGTCTCACAGCAATGATGTTATCTTCAGTGAAGGCGGATTTTGGGCGTCCTTCGCGAGATTTGTCACTAACACTAGTATGTCCACGCTGGAATTATAAAAACCAGCGTTCGACAGTCCGCAGACATGGGGCTTCATCATTGAACACAGATGTTAACTCTTCAAAACACTGAAGCCGTGTCAGGCCTCTTTTAAAGTTGTAGAAAATTATTGCACGAACATTTTCCTTAGAAAGATTCATTATCGTACGTAACCTGACAGATTCCAATCGACGCTGTGACTAAACAATAGCATTAATCCTAATACTTTCAACTGTTTTGAGATTCAAAATTCAAACACATTCGAATATAGAACAGTTCCAAATTCAAAATTGCCGGGGAATATGGAAACGACAGAACTTAAAAGGCATGCCTAGTATTTCAAAAAGAAATTTCTTCCAGCAGACCTGCGAGAGGAAAGTTTGATTAGAAATGTAGACACAGTGTGTAAATAAGACTAACAAGATTTTAATTAAAATTAAGAACAAAAGTGTATCAATATAAAATAAACATACATACTAATATATACACATATAAAAATAAATACTAGTATCCGAATATATACCTATAATAAACATACACATATTATACAGAATATTACAGAATAGAGGAGAGGTAATGTTCTCTGACTTGTTTTTTGAAAGTAAATAAAGATTTAGAGTCAAAAATTTTAGGCGGAAGTGAGTTCCACAAACGTACAGCGTGAACAGAGAAGGAGTAGGAAAAGAATTCAGTTTTATGGGATGGGAAATTAAGATGATGCTAAGGTGGGATCTACACAGAGTATCAGAGGGACGGGTAAAGGAAAAACGATCGCGAAGGTAGCTGGGATATGAAGGGTTATAAAGGATGTTGTAGAGAAGACATAATATCCGAGTGTTCCGGCGAAGACGGATAGGGAGCCACTTGAGTTCTTTGCGGAAGTGAGAGACATGGTCATATTTCCTCAGACCAAACACAAAACGGATACAAAGGTTTTGCAGGCGCTCAAGTTTGTTTAAGAGCTCCTCGGTGGCATCCAAATAGCAGGCATCAGCGTAAACAATGATCGGCTGGATCAGAGTTTGAGCTAAGTAAATCTTGGTTTTAAACGGTAAGAAGCTCTGTAGAGATTTAAGTGAGTGGAAAGAAAAGTGCACCTTCCGACTAACCTCATTCACTTGAGCTCTCCAAGAGAGATTACTGTCGATTAAGACACCAAGGTCCTTGGCTGTTTCAGCATAAGCAATGGTCGAACCACCCAGAGATAATGGAGGCAAAGATGACAAGACAAGTGTATTGCGATAATATCGGCTGCCTATGATCATGGCCTGTGACTTAGCAGGGTTAATCTGTAATCCGAACGACTTTGCCCATTGATAAATGCTTTCCAGGTCATGATTCATGGCAATGATTGTCGATTCCGCATCAGCCAATAAGAAATGCCGATACAGCTGCAAATCGTCAGCGTAGAGGTGGAAACTGGAGGTGATTATTTTGGTAACTGTGTTAATAAATATAGAGAAAAGAAGAGGAGAGAGAAGCTGAGGGACACCAGCAGTAAGATCACACCAATCGGAGAAGGTCTCATCTTGGCGGACACACTGTGAGCGACCTCGAAGATACGAGTTAAACCAGGCTAACGTGGAGGCAGAGAAGTTAAAACATTGAAGGACCCCAAGAAGGATGTCGAAATCCACTGAGTTGAACGCACAACTAAAGTCAAGTAAAACTAAAACAGTCAGAGATTTGTTGTCCATAGCCCAGCGGATATCGTCAGTAACCTTCAGGAGCGCAGTAACAGTACTGTGGCCAGTACGAAAGCCAGATTGGAATGGGGAAATAAAAGCATTAGACGATAGATATTTTGAAATTTGGCCATGAACAATGTGTTCGAGAACTTTGGAAAGGAAAGGAAGAATGGAGATGGGTCTAAAGTGGGATAAGGAAGTAGGACTGCTGACTTTGGGAAGTGGTATTATGTGTGCCTGTTTCCAAGCCGACGGAAATACACCAGAGAAGAGGGAAAAATTAACAATATGAGTGAGGATGGGCAGCAGCTCAGAAATAATGGGAATTATCATTCTCGAACACAACTTGTCATGGCCCGCAGCAGAGGAAGAGATAGAGAGAAGGGACTTTTTGACATCGTCTTCAGAGACAGGACTAAAATTAAAAAGTGCACAATGCGGCAGCGGCAGGTTAGAAAGCTCAGACAAAGTTGAAGCTTTACTGCTAGGGTCCAGAGAAACAGGTGGCAAAGAAAAGTGCCTGTTAAGAGCGCACAAGTCGACATCTTTACAGGTATTCGTGGGAGATTTGCCGATACCGACAGACTTTAAAAATCTCCAGACATCAGAAGAGCCACGACCAACGAGAGAATCGTGGAAGTAACGTCTTCTGGCATCTCGACAAAGACGATTGCAGCGGTTACGCAGAGCTTTAAATTGAATGAGATTATTTTCCGTAGGTCTACGCCTATACCTGGTCTTCGCCTTATCTTTACGGGCAATAGCACTTTCAATATCAGTTGTCATCCACGGCGCAGGATTATGCTTAATTTTAATACGCCGAATAGGGCTGTTGCTGTTCGAAAATCCGCAAGCCACCTACCCTGCTATTTTTGCCAACTGTAATGCCAGAATCAACAGCGGTGACAGCTAAATATGCTGAGAAGCTCGACGAGTGATGAGGAATGGCCGGAGAAATGGCCTTGGACATCGCAAAGAAATTAGTCAGACTAGAATAGCGGAGGAGTAACTCAAAATGCAATTTTCCATGGTCACTAATGTGCTGGTCAGCGTCACTAATGGACATCTGATAAAATAAAGGCGTCTTGGATGCGTTGCCTCTCCAGAAACTGCTGAAATACCTAATATGTTTCAGAGGCATGTAATTTCACAGGGACCCCTTTCTCTTAAGTTGGAAGCTGTTTAGCGTTAAGAATACTTGTGGTGGTCCAGGTACGAAGGTATTATAGGTAGCTAGGGGACGGCCTAAGCAAAGAGTCACAGGAATCACTTTAATATTAACCTACGGATAATATTAGCTAATTATCCCCAATTCGGGTCAAATTGCCAAGAAATCACCTCCTAAAATTAGAAGAAAACAATCTTGAATAATAACTTTTGAAGTTCACAACGATCACTTAAAACATGAATATTTAACAATAAGGAGCACGAAAGATTTCTAAGTAACTAATTGTTATTTAGCCCTCGAAGCACAGTTTATTAAATGGTAAAGATAATTAAATTAAGCGGGCGTCTTTGACGCCGGCTCGGCTAATATTTTTATTAAGGGTCCCGTACTACTGAATAGGGTACGGTAGGGGGTTCTTTTTAGTCAGTGAAAGAGTTATCGATGAAATGCTTAGATAATTTGTATTCTATGCCTATTTCGTTTATATTGAACCACCTGAAAACCACCATAATTAATTATTATTCGAAAAGCAAAATTAAAAATTTTGAAAAAACCCACGACTGTTAAAAATTAATTGAAAAAAGCATAAAATAACATAAAACACCCACCTTAAAAAAACCCAAGAATGTCCGTCGGGGGCTGCCATTAAATGAACTAGTTTAGCAATGTTTTTAACAGTCGTGGGTTTTTTCAAAATTTTTAATTTTGCTTTTTATTTTAAACTTTTTACTTTTTTTTTATCTAAGAACATGCACCAATCAAACCTAAACCCATAACTGAAAACAAAATCAAAATCGGACTAGTAGTTTTGGAGAAAAATGGCAACTTTGATTTGCACAAAAAATGTTTGCTGCAGCGCCCCCTGGTGAGTTGTCACCGTAACACCTATCTAAGAACATGCACCAATTAAACCCGAACCCATAACTGAAAACTGCATCAAAATCGGACTAGTAGTTTTAGAGAAAAATGGCAACATGTATTTGCACAAACAAACACACAAACAACCTCTCACCCCAAACGCATATACCGTCTCCGTTCCGTCGTGGGTAAAAATAGGCGGCAACCAAAAAGTTTTTTTAAATATTTTTTTATAATGCTGGTTGTTACCGCTCTGTAAAAATGTAGATGCGTAATACCGAAAAGAAAACAATAAAAAAGGAAGTTTAATGGCATCTTATGATTAGTCCACCTTTACTGGCCAGTCATCTACTAAAGTTCAGATTACAAAATTAAATATTTATTCAATTTCATATCATAAAATATAAAAATAATAGACTTGTTTTTATTCTCTTTTATTTTTAAATGCTGGCCGGTGCGGTGTAGCCGAAAAAAATATAAGACGCCATTTGACATGGAAAAAGGAACAAAGAAAAAAAACTTTAATGGCATCTCATGACTATTTTAACCTCTACCGGCCAGATAATAGGTGAGCCACGAAGGTTTTATAACAAACTCATAAAGAGTTTTAAATAAATACTGGTTTCAAAGTTTACTTATTACGAACAAAACTGATTCAACTTTTCTCATGAAACATACATTGCATAAACTTTATCGACTTCGATAACTTCCCTACCCGCCGCATTTTTCCCCGGTGAGGTGATAATGTCGGAGTTTGAAGTCGGCCGTAATTACAGGCACGAGCCTCCTACTGCCCGGACAAGCGAAGCAAGCTCGGCTCATAATCGAGTCAATTATACGGAAGCAATAAACAAGATACAATTAACACAAGGATTTTTTCTATTTAATGTTTAGTAATAATATTTCTACTTTTGTTGTTCTCAAATATTTCTTATTATACTTAAATGAACCTCGTGATTAGGTATAGGCTGACATGGCTATGACTAATATTATAATTATATGTTTACTCACGGCCTCACAAGAGTAATACATGTGTAAATAATGTTACAAGTGACCAGGATATTTTCCAAATGATGGCACTCACGCCATTCCTTGTATTTTGCTTGCTATATATGCTAATGAAAAATTTGTTATTGAAACTCTTTACACTATTGTTTGCGACAATGGCTTCACCCCGAAGAACGCTGAAAATCTGAAACAAATTAATATTACGATTAAGTATATTCTTTGTCTTGTTATATTTTACACGATTGGTAAAAAAGCGTATTGGCTATTAGTGCTTATTCTTATGTGAGAATGTATAAAACATTAATAATGTGAAGTTAAAAAAAAACACAGAAAATCTACGAATAATGGTACTTTTTATTGCAATTTGAAATGCAAGAATGAGGTGTTTGTCTTTGCCCTGATTATTTTTGCCCCCGTTTGGAGGAAAGCACTGAAACGCTTGTTAAACTGTTGTGAAATTCCAAATACTGCCGAAAAATCGATAAGTAACAGGTAAATAATTAAGCACACATATAACAAAAGTAATACTAAGTACTTAATATTGTTTGTTCGACAAATTGCATAGAAGTCACGGCACCGCGTAATGGAGGGCCGCGAGCCAGCGAGTTTCTGCACGAATGACGTCGCTCATATTCTAAGTTAATCGCCACTCCGCGCTCATAAAGCTATGTTATTAACATTTAAATTACAATCTTATTGGGTTACTAACTTACTAAACATTATAATGGGAATCGGTGGAATGGAATAGTTTTGGTAAAGAATCGTGTCTAATACGTTTTGGATTGTCATTTTCTTGAACCAACTGCAACGCAAAGTATTATCGTACTGTTTGTTTACTTACTTTAAGAGTTTGGTAGAAGCAGACCTCATAGAAGATGGCGGGACGATCTGGACAAGACTAGCGATTAGTGATTTTGGTAGGCGAAATGCTACGCGTAACCGTATAACGTACCTGAAAGTTCATAACAGTGTACTATGCACTACAAATATATGAATGCTCGTATAGTCTTCGTCATCTTAACTATACAACAATAATACATATTATTTTTTCAGCAATAAGAAAAATTAAACGTTATGTAGGGTTACAAAAGTAACAAATACTTATAAATTTTCGTACATAATTATCTACTTCTGTGTCTATCCAATTAATTAACGTAGCGTAAGGTGTAATAACCTAAGAAAAAATGCGTAAAAGATTGCTCTACCTACAGGATTGAGGTTTTAAATTAAAGGTAAATAAACCCAAATTGTTATAAAATCCAGATAAATTACATTAAATTAATTGTACCTAAGTATCTACCGTAAACATCTACAAACATAGGGCGCTAGAAACCCGACGGGGAGGCGCGATTCCTTCCCTGAGCTAAACACTCCACTCTCTCCAGTCAAATTGGAAGCTAAATGCTGAATAAAGTTATTTGCTATAAATGCCTCCGGGCACAAATTTCAATTATTGTCACATCCGAATAGTTTCGTAGGGGGGCCACCGTGCATATGGTACATTTACTCACAAAATCCAATGTCGAAACAAAAATATTAAAAGTAATAAAAAGTATGAATTCTTTTTTAGCGACATTTGCGGGACTTATCTCATAGCTCTTAAAAAGCCCAGCATCTTGTATTATAAGCCTGTATTGTCCCACTGCAGGGCAAAAGCCTCCCCTCCTTCCTTCCACTTTTCGCAATCTAGTGCGATTATAGGCCAATCCTTTGAGAAGGAGTCCATGCAGCTCATCCCACCATCTCCTTCTGGGCCTGGCGCGTTGTCGTTTCTTGCTTTTTAGCATTCACTGAATGGTCATTTTTGCCCATTACTGCCCAGCATCTTAGCGTGATAAATTCTAAGCCAGACGCATTATAATCGTGTGTCAAACAAGGTAAGTAAGTACTTTATTTTAGGTTTTAAACATTTTCCCAATAATGTTCAGTGACAGAACGTAGCGCTTGAAAGTGATCAAAACATAGACTGTAACTAGAGCCAACTAGCAACATTCATATTAGAAGACTAATTTCTTTTAATAACTCTATACAAACACTTGTGAAATCGCCTGTACCGCACAGTGGGCGTATTCATCTCATAAAGGGGTCAAAATATTTTATTAGCCTTGCGATTTTAACATCGTCGCGGGGGCGCCAACTAGATTAGAGGCCCGAGGCGCTCGAGGCGCGTGCGACAAATCGACACTCCAACAAATCGTCACTACCCTTTTATTCGCACTAATTCTATTTCTCGACTCTCGAAATCGTGTAACTCCTTAATAGAAGGACATAAGGTTCAGATTAAAATGGTAAATCTTTTCCCAATGCCGAATGAAACGCCTTTTTCAATTTGTCCCACAGTGGTCAAGGATGAATGCAGCGCAGATTGGGCGCGTCATATGCATGTCGGTACAATTTATGACGAATAATCTTATGTCGTTTGGAATATTTAAACCTTCCCTTTTTTTGTTAACGTGGAACAGAAATACTAAGAAACCGATCTAATTCTAACTGGAATAAATACTCTCTGTGACATGAGTTTATTTCCCCTGAAAATGAAGCCTCCGATGAATTTGCTGACAAACAGTTTTCAGATTCAATACAGTGATTAGGTTTACAATTATTTGGTTGTAATTAATTCTGTGGAAATTGGAAAACATATATTATAAGTAATTATACACCGTAGCAAACAATCTATTTAATAAGTTCAGTGTGTTGTACATAAACGAATCTTAAAATATTCATGAGAATCTCCCCTTCGTCTTAGGAGGTCCCCTAAGGTTTAACTATCAATACCTTAGTTAGGTACCTACTTACTTTGGCGTGCGATGTTTTCTCATAGCTATAAAGTCTTCAGAAACATACAACATAATATAACATCGCAAGACATTTTATGATTGATTGAATTGAAATTATAATTATCCACCTACACTTAGCAGACTTGATAAAGAGCGTGTACCTACATAGTGAATTAAACCTATATAAGTGACTAGCTGTTGCCAGCGGCTTCGCCCGCTACAACTCGAAAATTATCCCACGGGAAGATAAAATCGGGATAAAAACTATCAAATCCGGTTAGTAGTTTTTGCGTGAAAGAGTAACAAACATCCATACTTACAAACTTTTGCGTTTATAATAATAGTAGGATTATCTTATAAGTAAAAGAATATCGTGTATTTTCCTTGATAAGCTTAGACCATCCATTACTACCCATAAATCGACCATAAATAGTAGATTATGCACCAAGGGGCTAAAGTTGTGTCTTATGTCACGGGCGTCATATTGAATCTCGAGCGCATGAAGGATTCGGAATTTAACTCCCGACCGCAGGGAGGGAGTTATGAGTTTAACTCACGAGCGAAGCGAGGGAGTTAATACAAGAATCCTGAATGCAGCGAGGGATTCAAGCTAGCCCAAGGCAAAGACACCTTTAGCCCAGAGGAGGATACTCTACTTTTTACACCTACTGTGAGAAAATAATAGCCATAGGTAGTACGAAAAACAAAGTATTTATTAAATAAACAAACAGTAAGATTAACATATTAGAATTATTGAAATAGAAATAATTATAAGAAAGAAATGGTAGAATGGTTTTGGATGATTGGCTGTATGCATTTTGAATTTAGAACGTCATTGGAGACGCTCGTGAAATTATAGTATTTTTGATAAAATGTGATAAATCGACTGTAGTATACTTAGATAGGTTTTATTATTTATTTATTTATTCACAAATTCCACAGCAATATTATCTTAGCGCAGTTTACTTAAAATAAATTAACTAATGTTACAGCCAATTACTATTACGGTATTACGGCGCGGTACGGTATTTGTTAATGTTAAGTAAGTATTCCATTCCTTTTAAAAAAATGGTTCGTAGTTATCTAATTATTCTTACAAATTATTATGTCTTCGAAAACATGGCAACGATATGAATAAGCAGTCGTTATGATTTTGTAGGAAATCGAGAATATCATCCACGCGTAGTAAGGGTATCGAGAATAGCTTTCCTCTTTCTGGCACCAAAGCTGTGACCAAAACCAAAGGGTGTTTGTGAAAGTGCGCGCGGAACTAGTTGGCCGCGCCTTAGGCATGCTTTTGTTTTTTATTTGTATTATTTTCAATAAATTGAACATAATAGTAGGTACTATACTGCCAATTTAGCTGAGCATGTGAGATTCCAAATTCAAATCACATTATTGACCAGCGGGTCATAATGAAATCCAGTACAACATTATTGACCGGCTGTTCCCCCGGCCACTAATGACTCACTTTAGGTTAAGGTTGCTTGACATATAATTTGACATTTTCGAGCAGGTGGTGTGAAAACATTTTTATGATATACCTACTTACTACAAACATTCAATAAAGAAGTCGGTTAAAAATAAACAATTTCATAATCCTCTTCATGACTCAAGAAAATCATCACGTTTTTCCTACAGCAGGTCTAATATCGCAATTTAGATTTATTAAATTACAATAAATCTGCATAAAAACAATAGCTGCAGACATAATTATTTAGCAAGTCGCATACCTACAGCCTTCCTAAGGTTGTAATTTCGCATCAATTAAAGTTGCGTTTTTAAAAGTACACGTACAAATTCAAGAATTGGGACTATTAACTTTGTATAATAGTGGCGCTAAAGGCTAAATCGCGTGGTTTTTGTTATTTGTTAGCTCATACCGGTGGAAAAACTGCATCACAAATCATAGCTGTTACCATGGAACTATTAAGTACTAACGTTATTACTAAACTTGAAAAAAAAAGAAAACAAACATTTTAAACAGCATTCCTTTTTTAAAAGGAGCGGGAAAATGAATATCGTTTGTTGAGCGGCGATGTCATTCGCAAGGCGATAATTACAGGGCCGGCTGACGTGCGCAACAATGGCGATGCAACGCAGAGCCAAGCGCGTCACCCGCACTCGCCGAGCTACGCTAATGATTGTACTCGTTACCAGAGTGCCGCAAATTATATTCTCTAACTTGTCAGTTATCAAACACAGTTTACATTCCGGATTTTTAAGCGATTTTATTTATTTTCTAATTTTTTGTCGTTTAAATAAATGTTTGCACATCTCCAATAGATTTCTAATGAAGTTCTTAATATTCTGTAATTCTGTAGATGCATTTACGCGTCCCTCTATACGTACGTTCAACTTCAATCATCATCATCATCATCATCCACAGCCCGAACTCACCTACTACTGGGTATAGGCCTCTTTCTTCCTGTGCCAATCTCCACGGTCCTGTGCAAGCAGGAATCCAGAATCATACCAAATTTCTCTTTGACTAAATCGCTATAAATGTGTGTAGCATTTACACTAGTTTGAAAGCGGCACCATCTCCGTCGGGTGGATTCAATCAATGTGACCGAACTGAGAGGCTTAGCCTCCGTAGGTGTTCGCAAGGCGCTCCGACGCATCCTCTGGGATTCCATCCGTCCTCACGTTCCGTTTACTTGAAAAATTCAATGTGCGACGAGCGCCCCTCGTTGAAATGAAAAGCCCTGATATAAAGTGAAAATGTCTGAGAAAATGCTGCCAAAAAGCTCATTACTTCCAGTGTTTGGAAAAATGTAATAGGTTTTACATAGCAGTATGTGTAGGAAGTCGTGGAGCACTCTACATGTGGAATCACTGTCGTCACGAATAAATCAATGTAATCACAGTCTGTGACATTCGAGGTAGCGGATGTCCATTAAAAAATCATGAATAAAAAATCTGCCCGCGTCACACAAATAGGCCATCTCAACCCTAAACGAAATGTTTTGATGTAAACGGGAAAGAATGCTCGTCGGATCTCCCCTGATAGTTATTTGATATGATTTATTCATACGCGCGGCGTTCGGCGTTGTGCACCACGTCAAATGGAAGTTTATTTAATAGAAAATACTTTCCGAAATCTATTTATAAAGCCATTATGGGTGCTTTTTTATTTTAAAGCTGTTCCTGACGCGCGCTTGTTATGCAAATATCGCGAGGTCGGGGGCGCTGCGGCCTACTCCGCGATGTTTATCCATCTAACTATAATGTTTACTCGTACTTTTATTGGTCGATTAAGTTTCAAAGTTTTATAATTACGTTCACATAAATTGAAGTGGGGAAAACTGGGAATATATTACGCACACTCACCGTTTTCCAGACATGTTTATAATTCCAATTAACACTTATATTTTCTGTTTCTTCATATAATAGATGATTCACATGGCTTCATCATAGATGATTCACATGGCTCTTGTAAAAGCACGACTTACCTTCATTTTAATCCCCTCACTCTCATCAATAAGTCCAAAACCTCCTTTTCCCGTCCAGTCATTTTAATATTCCGACCTTTGACTCTCACAAAGTAGCGGTAAAAGGACAAAGGACAGATCCGGCGGCTGATAAAGTATGCACAAACCGCCCCGCCTCCGACTGGAGGATCGTGGCGACCGCCCCGCCCATTACCGCAATCGGCTTATACACTTACTACATACCTACATTATATACTCAGCATGTGTACCGAAATTAAAGCTTCATTAACTATGTACTACGAGGCTTCAGTATGACAATTGTCAAAGCGAAGCTTCGAAATGCTGCAAGTTAATTTGTGGGCATGTGTGATGGTAGCTTGCTGTTTGGATTAGTTTGCTGAGACGTAATCTAATTAAAAGCTACAGTGATGATTGTGTTTTCACAAGCTTTTATTTTTCGAAACAAAAGCCAAGTAGGTACCTACCTATATCAACTTAATAATATTTACTGCTCTACTTCTGTACTACTGCTCTAACACACAGTAAACTACTGCTCTTCTAATGCGGTTACGTGAAGAAGTGAAGACTATGATTAAAATATCATCATCATGTTTTCACATGTGGACTTTAGATTAATATCTGACTGTAACAACTTTATACCATGTTTAAGGCAAATAAAGACTTATCTTATCTTATCTTATCAAAATGATCTATGTATTTACGATGATTAATTAACTCAAAAGTAAACTGTGAGTAAGACGAGCAAATATGAAGTGCGTTCAAGAGTCGGTTTCAAGTCAATGACACTTGCGAAATTCACTCCTAATAGACCGTAATTCGCAACAAAACATCATCTAACACAACCTACAAAAAGCAAAATTAAAAATTTTGAAAAAACCCACGACTGTTAAAAATTAATTGAAAAAAGGATAAAATAACATAAAACACCCACCTTAAAAAACCCAAGAATGTCCGTCGGCGGCTGACATTAAATGAACTAGTTTTGCAATGTTCAGCTCCCGACGGACATTCTTGGGTTTTTTGGGTGGTTGGTTTCTTGGGTTGGTATTCTTGGGTTGGTTTAGATAGATTTGTTTTATTATTGTTACCGTTTTACTCTCATAGATACTTCTATTTTTTTTTACTCTAAACTTCGATTTCTGTACGCTCATAAACAGTTTCTCAGTCAGTGAATTATTGTTGATTCTAGAAGAGGAATAAGGCAGCTTATAAACCTTAAAAAACTATTTTATTCCGTACCCAAGCCCAAAACATCCACAGTTATCTCTGAAACATTTCTCCAGCACTAATGCCGGCTGAGTGCGTGCGGAGTGAGCCATGCATATTTGATGCGCGACTAATGCGCGCCGCACTAAGCGGATTGCGGGCGCCGCTAAATGGTGCCACTCCCTTTGTCGTTGTTTGCCGCAGCCGGCAGACGCTGCGGCTCGCCAATGTTCCGGACTCTGACATTACATAGCGACGTTTAAGTACTGTTGGATTTCTGACATTACATAGGTTCTTAGGTCTACGGTGGGATAAATGTAGAAATTAGACATAAGTGGATATTTGATTGTTTAGGAGTCTTTGTTCCAACCTTTCTATAATATTGTTGTATCTGCTTTTAGTTTTGGTGCCTCGTAACAAAATTCATGACACCATAAACATTTGCTAACTCTGTCCAATCGAAGCTTTTTATACAGACTCCATTAAACCTATTATATCAAAACCTTATGCTTTTAATCATGAGGAAGATATTTCGATTGATAATTGTAGTTCTAACTAATCGAACAGTCGTATTGAAAATTTCAATACCTACCTACCTGGCTGGCGCACCTGGATATGATTTTTGCAGCACGATGCTTTGCTCTCCAAGCTCTATTCATTGAAGGTACCTGCTTATCTTCAAAGTAAGTCTTTGACAGTAACAAAACTTATTTTTAGACTCATAAAACTCAACTACAAATACCCCAACAAAAATGTTAAACCTATACTTAAAAGACGCTGTTCTATCAACATTCGCAGAAACTCGCTCCGACTACATACGAATACATTCAAAGATCACTGAGCTTCTTATAAGAGAAATTAGCCGAGTCGTGAGCTCACTGAAGAATGTCCCACTTTATTAGATTCCATAAGCTCTATTCATCGTTTTTTCGCCCTCTCGCAGGGAACCTTTGAGGCACGGCGTATTAGTGAATAATGCGATCGAATCATTCGATCTCGCGTATTAGACGCGGTCGGGGTCGTCTGTAATGTGCCCAATGATAATAGACTGCCAGTATTAGGCGATTATACCAGCTTGTGATTGCCAAAGTTTCATTATTATCTTTTTCTATTAATATAACAAGAGATGGAAGCCGCCAATGATGCCTCGGGTCCCATTTCTGTGCCAATAACGTCGAACTATTTCGAAAATATTGAAGTTCATAAACAATGTAACAGTTGCAAATTAAAACAACGCTTTGATCAGGAAAACATTCTACAACAACTGAAATTCTTGCAACTGAGGTAACTTTTAGTAAAAAGTTCATAGAGCTTGGAATGGCGTAGCTACGACCAGCTACTACGACGTAGCCGCCTACGCCGTAGCAACGCCATTTTGTCACTATGCAAGTTTTAGCTTAAAAGATATTTCATAATATTTTCTAGTAGGTATGTGTAGTAAGTGATGTAGTACTTTAATATTAAATATTTTAGAAACGTGAAAAGTCAAGCTCAATAGATTCCTTCTTCATCTGCGCCTGTACGTAGTACATTAGCAACGAGTTTCACATCTGCGATATAATATACAAGGCTTGAGGTTGAGAATCATTGCCTGCAGCAAAAATATCAAAAATGTTTATTGTCGATCACCTGTATGATTCCATTAAGAATTACAGGGGATTAGTGTTGAGCCGCACGTACAATATGATCACAGAATTTAACCGTATATGTACTTATTTTGTGTCAGGTATTTGGGATGGAAAAAACAAGGGTAAAATCTCAATGCGAACGCACAAATAGGTTCAAAATGGAATTTAGATACATTTATACGGCCGCTTGCCAAAATTGGTGCATTTAACTGGTTACTTCCTAAAAAATAGAAATAAGTACAGGCTGATATTTATCAGCCCATGTCAAATACACACAATACAGTTTTATTCCAAAATTGAATATCATAATAGTAGTTTATCTACCCAAATATCATACACCCTCTATAATGCGTTCAAAAACCATAGGCAATGACCAGCATTACCAACCAGCAGAAATTAACAGAACTGTAATGAGCTCATAACCTACTGAAAACAGTAGGTTATGAGTTTAAATTTGGAACAGGTGTCAAATTCAAGTGAGTGTGCTATTCTAGTATCTACATTAAAACAGATACCTATCGATACGAAACCCCAATTCAGTATGATTTTAATTATAAATCGCATGACATTTTGATCTCGAGTGACACAAGAATAGTGACTTTGTTCGTTTGCCTCGTTTGCCTATGATTAAAAAAAAAATGACAGATATCCGAAACGCCGCCATTTCGAGCTGTCATTTGTTCGTTAGCTTTTTATTCCCTTTCATTGAGTAGACAAATTTTCTGATAAGTTCTTTATTTCTGTCGAAAATGAGTGATAGTGACTCAGAAATTAACATGAACACTCCGCCAGATATCGTAAATGCAGCGACGAACGCAACTAATAACCTGTTTATTTTTTATTGCATTACACTGGTAACAATGCTGGTCATTTCCCTATGGTTCCTGAGCCCATCATAGAGCCCTTATGATATTCGGGTAGATAGATCATTATGCACAGTCGCATAAACTACTATTATGCGACTGTGCATAATGAAGGGCATTACAACACAAGTGTGGGTTTAAGAAACGAGCCGAAGGCGAGTTTCTTAATAGCATCACACGAGTGTTGTAATGCCTAATTATGTATAGTTGCATACACTAATTTATCTACCCGAATATCATAAGGGCTCTATGATGGGCTCAGGAACCATAGGGAAATGACCAGCATTGTTACCAGTGTAATGCAATAAAAAATAAACAGGTTATTAGTTGCATTCGTCGCTGCATTTACGATATCTGGCGGAGTGTTCATGTTAAATTCTGAGTCACTATCACTCATTTTCGACAGAAATAAAGAACTTATCAGAAAATTTGTCTACTCAATGAAAGGGAATAAAAAGCTAACGAACAAATGACAGCTCGAAATGGCGGCGTTTCGGATATCTGTCATTTTTTTTAAATCATAGGCAAACGAACAAAGTCACTATTCTTGTGTCACTCGAGATCAAAATGTCGTGCGATTTATAATTAAAGTCATACGGAATTGGGGTTTCGTATCGATAGGTATCTGTTTTAATGTACACACATCAACACGGTCTAGGGATATTTCATACTCAATTAAATAACTCGAAAAGTACTGGCCGCATTGGAATCTTTAATACACCGATTTGTTTGTAATTTATCTCAGACTAATTCCAAATTCAAATTTTTGAAAATTCTTTTGTTTCGGTGGCATAAAAATGTCTTGATGTATAGGAGAGGGAATTTTCATTTGTGCGAAATTTAAAAAACAATACGAATTACGTTTAGTTACAGTTTTTTTTCATTTTTAAACGTAAGATAAAGTTAGAATTGAGGTATTGTAGCCATGCAACGCCGACATTTGACGAGGGCGGAGATGTTACGAGCTGTGGGAATGCTGGAAGCTGGATCTGTTCAGCGTAATGTTGCTGAGGCCATAGGGACCCATCAAAATGTAATTTCAAGATTGTGGACACGATATCGTGCCACAGGTGAAGTAGCGGAGAGGCAGCGGGGGCCAAGTCGCATCACTACCCCCAGACAAGACCGATTTTTGCAAATTTCTGCGCGAGTTCAACCAAATGCAACGGCGACTCAATTGGTCCAAAGGCTGCGAGTGGAACACCAAGTGCTTGTGAGTGACCAAACTGTAAGAAGGCGACTGCATGAAAGCAATCTACGCTCTCGTAGACCACTCCGGGTCCCACCTTTACGGAGAGGCAATCGTGGACGACGATTAGAATGGGTTCGGAACCACGTGGACTAGGGCCGTGAGCAATGGTCCAATGTGCTGTTCACGGATGAATCCAGGTTCGGCTTCCATCCAGATTCACGAAGGACGCGTGTTTGGCGAGTTCCTGGACGATGGAGCCGTCTCCAGAACCCTCAGGAAGTTCACCCATACCAAGGAGGAACAATTATGGTTTGGGCAGGAATTCGTCTTGGAGGACGGACGGATCACGTTTGGGTGCGGGGCAATATGACGGAAGAACGATACGTCCAACAGGTGCTGGGGCCCGTAATCTTGCCTCACAGAACACAAATGGGGCAAGATTTCCTGCTCATGCACGACAATGCCCGGGCACACACGGCGAGAACGGTAGCAGCTTGGTTACATACACATAATGTTAGGGCCTTAGACTGGCCTGCTCAATCGCCAGATCTAAATCCCATTGAGCATGCGTGGGATATGCTGCAAAGAAGAGCTCTGAAGGAAGTTCCCGAAAATTTGGCTACAGAAGATCAACTTTTTGCGCACCTCAGAAGGACATGGGACAATATTCCGCAGCAAGACATTGACAACCTTGTTCTGAGCATGCCGAATCGTTGCCGATGTGTTATGAACATCATGGGCGCTTTTTCAGACTACTAACTTCAAGTTTATAAACACAAATTAAATGATTTTTCTATTTTTTTTCAGTTTTTACTCACAAATTAAAAGTTAATTCATATACGGTTTCCGTCTATGCTTCATTTTTTTTCCATAAAATCCTGAAAGGTCAATGGGCAAATAGTATGGGAGAAAAACCCACGGCGGACAGAAATGCAATTGTGATATTATATAGATAAAATGTATCTAGTTATCATGGTAAGGGTCGCTTTCTTGTGGGATGTGGGAGTAAAGAGAAAAAAAAACTTTTACATATTTCAAATTATTTATTCGGCGTGATCAATATCTACTGTTACATCATCTAAAAATACCGCAGGGGCTTCAATTTGTTGTTGGTGCCTAGCCCAGGATAAAAAATAAACTATACTGGCTATATGCGCGCAGCTCCCGACGGTGCGGCGGCCGTGTATACAACGTCTATTATATAACGTATTATATAATACATCTATTATATAACGACGTCTATTATATAACCGTCGGTGCATATAATATTATATAACTATATATATATTTATATTATATATTTATATCATCATCATCATTTCAGCCAAAAGACGTCCACTGCTGAACATAGGCCTCCCCCAGGCGTCGCCAGTCGCCACATTGACCGGTCCCGTGCGTCTCTCATCCAGCGGTTTCCTGTAAAAACCTGTAAAAACCTTGACCAGGTCATCGGTCCACCTAGTGGGAGGCCTTCCAGCGCAACGTCTTCCGGTTCGCGGTCGCCATTCCAAAACTTTTCGGCCCCATCGGCCATCCGTTCTGAGAGCTATGTGGTGGCGATTCTTCGGGCTACGTCGGCAACCTTGGTTCTCATGCGGATGTCCTCATTTCTGATTCGATCACGCAAGGAAACTCCGAGCATAGCCTTCTCCATTGCCCTTTGGGTGACTTTGAGCTTTCTGATGAGGCCCATTGTGAGCGACCACGTTTCGGTCCCGTATGTAATCACTGGCAACACATACTGGTCATAGACTTTCGTCTTGAGACACTGGGGTAAGTTGGACGAGAAGATACCGCGCAACTTCCCGAATGCTGCCCAGCCGAGTCGGATTCGACGATTGAACTCTTTCTCGAGGTTAGATCTACCCAACTGGACCGTTCGTCCCAGGTAGACATAATCGTCCACAACTTCGAGCGTAGAGTCTCCGATCTTGATAGGAGTGGGTGTTACATGAACATTCAACATAACCTTGGTTTTGTCCATGTTCATTTTAAGACCCACTCTTTCGGAAGCTCTACTGAGGTCATCGAGCATTGTACTGAGGTCTTCCATGGTCTCAGCCATGACCACTATATCGTCGGCAAACCGAAGGTGAGTGATGTACTCGCCGTTGACGTTGATGCCAAGTCCTCTCCAATCCAGAACCTTGAAGATATCCTCCGATGCAGCGGTAAACAGTTTCGGAGATATGACGTCTCCCTGTCTCACACCGCGCTGCAGAAGGATAGGTTCTGAGGTCTGGTCCTGAAGTCGGACTAACATGGTGGCGTTTTTGTACAACACTTCAACACCTCGATGTACCGGTAGTCGATTTGGCACCGTTGGAGAGACTGCAGCACAGCCCAAGTCTCGATCGAATAGAAGGCTTTCTCGTAGTCCACAAACGCTAAACAGAGAGGCAGGTTATACTCTTCGGTCTTCTGTATAACCTGCCGCAGCGTATGTATGTGGTCTACGGTACTGAAGCCTTTTCGGAATCCGGCTTGTTCGGGAGGCTGGAAATCGTCAAACCTGCGTGCGAGACGATTCGTGATGACTCTTGAAAACAACTTGTAGACATGGCTTAGAAGTGAGATGCCTATAGTTCTTCAACCGGGCATTGTCACCTTTTTTGAAGAAGAGCACCACCACACCCCTGCACCAAGCCTGTGGCGTTTTCCCCTCGAGTATGACGGAATCAAACAACTTCTGTAGGGCCTTAAGGACCGGTTTGCCACCCGCCTTATATTTATATAAATATTTATATAAATATATACAATATTTATAAATAATATATTATATATTAATTATATATAATACATCTATTATATAACGTCTCTTATATATTATATTCTGTTACGTGCCCACAACGTCTATTATATAACCATCGGTGCAAACAACCAGAAAAGGCTTTACATATTTATATACCTTCCCTCCGGCTATTTCTGTATTATTTATTTATTATTATTATTATTTATTTTTAACGGTTAACTGCCGTTATCATCACACGGGATGACGGGACGCACATGCACTCGCGAAAACCTTTTAGTAGCTATTTAACAGAACGACAACTAATATTTAGTAGTAGTATTCGATTTTTTAAGTAAATGTATTTTTAGTTCAAACTTTGTTCTCCCATGGATTAAATAAAAAATAACCTTATGTAATGTTAAGTGAATTTATACTCTTTCATTTTAAATCATTTTCATTCATGTCCGCGACCGGGTCGGATTACGCCCAATGACCTTTTAATCAGTACCTTAACCATTATTAAAAAATGGTAGAATATTAAATAACGTATATTTTAAATATATACATGTCATATAAATAATTAACACATTGATAGTAATTCGCTTTTTTAAAAATATCCCTAGACCGTGTTGATGTGTGTAGATACTAGAATAGCACACTCACTTGAATTTGACACCTGTTCCAAATTTAAACTCATAACCTACTGTTTTCAGTCTGTAGGTTATGAGCTCATTACAGTTCTGTTAATTTCTGCTGGTTGGTAATGCTGGTCATTGCCTATGGTTTTTGAACGCATTATAGAGGGTTTATGATATTTGGGTAGATAAATATTTATTTATCTCGACGTTAGAAACAGCCGCTAGTTCACATAATTATGCACAATCAAATAGAGAGAGGTGTCTGAAGAAAGAAGTACTAATTTACTTAAAATAAAATACTTATAAATACTTAATAGTAAAAGAAATAAACAACCTTGGATAAATAATAAAATAAATAACATGTGTAAAAAAAAGGACCTCTTATTTTTGAAATGGAAAAATGATTCTACAAATAAAATACTGCGATTGGAATATAATAAAATAAGAAACAAAACTCATAAAATCATCGAAAAATTTAGAAATAAACATTATTTGGAAGAAATAAATAATAATAAAACGAACCCTAGAAAGCTATGGCAAATACTAAATAATCTGTCCGGGCGCAACAAAAAATCAGTTGATGAAACCATCTTAAGAGCCTTCAAAAACAATAGCCTAGAAATAAAAACAATAGCTGACAATTTTGCCTCAGAGTTTATAAAAAGTGTTAAAAAAATCTTGCCCAAATGTGACAGACGTCTGCTGAACGAATTAGAATATACGTTTCCCCATAACACATCTATGTACTTCAAGAAAGCCACAAATAATGATGTTAGTAAAATTATTAAAAACCTTAATACAAATAAAGCTCCTGGAGTGGATAACATTAGGTGTGTTGACATAAAATCCATCTGTGATCAGATGACAGGCGTTATTGTCAAACTGATCAATACTAGTGTCAGACAGGGAAAATACCCGGAAGTACTTAAAACTGGTGTAGTGCGCCCAATACATAAAAAAGGTAGTTTTGCCGATTATGGAAATTATAGACCGATCACAATTCTACCCGTTATCGACAAAATTGTAGAAAAATATGTCTGTAACCAAATACAAGACTTCTATGTCAAAAATGACGTGTTATCCAGCACACAATACGGTTTCCAACGCAATAAGTCTACCTCACAGTTATTGTCAAAATTCACGGATGAGGTCAACGAATCTCTTAATGATAAGAATAATGTATTACTACTGTTTATCGACTTCAGCAAGGCGTTCGATACACTTAGACACGACACGTTGCTAAACAAATTAGATAATTCTGGAGTTCGGGGACCAATACTCGAATGGTGTGCGGACTACCTTAATAACCGCAAATACAAGGTTAAGATATGTAGTGAAACCAGTGACGCCATTAAAGTTACTGAAGGAACAGCCCAAGGTTCAGTACTAGGACCCTTACACTATCTGACATATGTTAACGACATGGAACATGTGGTCAATCACTGTTCAGTATATCAATATGCAGATGACACATGCCTTGTTGCTACCCACAGAGACGTAAAAGTAGCAGCCCAATGGTTACAGGAAGATTTTACTCGAGTTTCAAAGTGGGCACATGATGCTGGACTGGTTCTCAACGCAAGCAAGACTAAAATCATCCATGTCCACTCAAGCCATCTAAAGCACATTACGCCTTTTAAAATAATCGCACACAATCACAGTTGTCTTCACTCCACTCCGACTCCGTTGGGTACGTCATGTCGATGTGAGGCAATTGACCAAGTTACGCACCACACCTACCTTGGATTAGTCGTGGACAATCGGTTTAGCTGGAGTTTCCACGTGGAATCAGTCTGCGATAAGTTGCGGGCTGTACTGGCAAAGTTTTACATCTTAAAGTCTAAAGTTCCCTTCAAAATATTGCTCAATATGTATAATGCCTTAGTAGAATCAATTATAGCCTATGGAATTACTAGCTATGGGCGAACATTTAAATCATACACTGACAGAATATCCAAACTTCAAGTTAGACTATTAAAACTCATTGTACCCAGAAAAATTAAGCTCCAATGTAAAGATAATGTCATCGAATTATTTCAATACTGTAAAATTTTGCCAGTACAGACTAGAATCGACATGGCCCTCTTAATTGAGCAATTTAATAACCAAAGCATTCAAATACCTATATCACATAAAATAATAACAAGAAGTATCATCAATAATAAACTTATAGTTCCTCAGACTAGAAATTATTATGGCAGGCGAACATTAAAATATTTAATACCCACAATAATTAACAAAATACCAAAACCCATAAAAGACGAAATAAATCAGAAAAACTTTAAGCAAAAATACAAAAAATACTACCATAACTGCATAAACAACCTAGTACCTACAAAAAAGAAGCAACCTATATAAGATATGTTGACAAAAAACGTCTTTCTAATGAGCGGCCCAACCGCCCAATAACAAGCACTCACTAACTTGCGGATAGATGTTTACGGGTAGTTGCGTGCAAAATATTATAAATGTACCTACATTTTTACTTATATTTGTTTTTAGTGATTAAGCAGTGTTGTTAAAGCGAATGTGAGTACCAATACAAACCATATATGGTTTAATGGTACGAAATTAATGTGAAACCATGTTAAGACTGTATGTTGTAAATAAATAAAAAAAAAAAAAAAAAAACTTACAATAAAACCAACGAACTCTGTGCTTATAATCCTCAAAAGTATTGCACCTAATATAGGTAAAGTATGTATGTATAGCTACTTACTGGAAATATGGCAAAAGACTTAGCCGAAAAAAGATAAAGTAAAAATAAAATGCTATTTCAACGACATAGAAGCATGACTTAATACCGCACCGTGCTAACAAATTCACAAGAAGATTCCTCAATAAGGCTCGTTCCTAATAATCTTTATCCTTCGATGTCCAGCGTCCACGAACATTGACGACAAAAGTTAAGCCTTAAATATCGTAGTTGTGGCACAATAAGCCTTCCTTTGTGTAAGGTAATCTCTTAAGGCCTGGCCTCATTCTGTCGGTCGCTGCGGAGCCCCAGGCATTGCGGAGGCTTTGTATGGGCATCTGTAATTCTCGCATTGTCGTGAAAATGCTGGAATAGGATTTTCTAATCGATACAACGGGACATTGTTACACCCACTTTTGTGTGACGTTATCTTTTATGATTATGATTTGGCATTAGTCTTATTGCTTGTAAAAGTTTCTTAAGCTAATACTACAGAATTTTTTGTATTGAAAACGAAAATATTGATGAGGTTGTCGTTAGTTGTGTTCTGAAATATGCAGCTGAAAATGCGGTGTGAAACACGGAGGTGACGACATAATTCAAGGCTTAAATTAAATTCTGCGCGACTGCTATTATATATGCACGAGGAGTTCGATTCGCAGGTCGCGTAAAGAGTTATGGATTTTTCCTTCACGATGTTTTCAGTAGGACCCTCTGAGTCTGGATGTGTGCCCAGTTGACAGCAATAGGGTCCTATTACGTGGGAATTAAACATAACTGGTAAAATATGGGTGTACCTAATAATAAACCATTTGGGGATAGATTGCAGACGTGATGTTATGTATTTAAATTAAATTATTTACTTAACCTGACAAACTATTGTGTTCAAATAAAATG
The DNA here is from genome assembly GCA_949316265.1 of Diarsia mendica. Lineage (NCBI taxonomy): Eukaryota > Metazoa > Arthropoda > Insecta > Lepidoptera > Noctuidae > Diarsia > Diarsia mendica. The sequence goes on from OX438906.1 coordinate 10,822,843, forward strand.
GTAAAGGATTAACTCGTGTGTGATAGCGCCTAAGAAAATTCTGCAGCAACGTTGCATGAGGCAGAAATGTGTGAAGTGTCAGTATACTTTCCTAAAACAATCGTTAACACCAAAATAGTTCGGTAAATCGGGATTTTATTCCACACTTTTATAAAAACCCACACGGCTGGCTACCCAATTACGAGCGAGGCGCGACGAGACAAAATCGCCTGTTCGCCAACCGATTTCCATGGAATTTTTCTATTACGGGAACAAATTGCACGCCTGCCGCCTCCGTAATATTGTACACCAGACTTGAACGGTTTATTATTTATTTATTAGTGAACATGTACTCGTTTTACAACAGTCGTGGAAAATATTAATGCAGTGGGAAAGTAGGTAGTAAGATTTATTTATTTATGCACACACAAAATACAAAAAAGGATAAAAACATAACAAATAGAAGAGCACAAAGGTACAGCTTATTTCAAAAGAAATTTCTTCCAGCAGACCGACATTTATTCAAATTATTATTTCGTTTTTAGTGTCTGGGTGTAATTTATCTATAATATGTATGTATTTAGAAATATATAAGTATGTTTATCAGTTGTCTAGTACCCATAACACAAGCTCTGCTTAGCTTGGGACTAGATGGCGTTGTGTGATAGTTGTGGAATATTATTATTATTATTATTATTTATTTGACTGAGACAAGGGAACAAAAATATTTTTGACTTGCCTGGTTGGTTTGTGGTTGCAAATGCGATATTGTCATAGGTTCGATTGCCGAATCGGGCAAAGTGTGACTGGGTTTTCCATGAGAATTTTGTCAGTAGCAGCCACGGAGTCTTGGCTTATGCCTGGTTGATGACAATAGGCTTGGACTTTACACATAAACATAACTGGCGAAATGTGGGTGTAAATCGGTACGCTTCTGCCCAACCCTTCGGAGATCACAGGCGTGATGTTATGTTATATTTTCTGCATTGCGCGATATGATCATGATAAATTATGCATTTGTAAGTTGTTTTTGCATATCACTTTAAGAAGTCTTAAAGAGTTATGAAAAATATTTCGATAGGGATTATTTATATCTTTCTTTTATCATCTTATTGCGACTTTACCTACATGATATATTATGTGTAATAAATGTGGAAACAATCTAGATTGTCTATAGATCACTTATTATCATTATTTATGTAGCACTAACCAAAGAAAAGTTTGATTTTTCTGTACTTAGAACTTCTATTTCAATCATTACATTATTTATAATCAACTACTAAATATACGGAGATAACCTTCGGTAATTGGAGAGAAAAAACAGAAGAAGAGGAACTGGCCCAAATCGACAAGTGACAACACAGGCGTTCATTTAATTGATCATTACTCGTCCTTCCAACAATTTCGAACGAACGGACAACTGCACAATTTTAACCAAGACGTTACCACAAAACTGTCCTCAAAGACAGTGGGGAATATATTTCACAGGTGGGTGAGTAATGTTTTCGCCCGTCCGGCCGGAGCTGGTCAACTTGTCCTTTGTGTCCGGCCGGACACCGGACAAAGAGCTAACGATGTGGTGTCCCAACTTCCACATGTACGCATCACTGTTATTGTTTTAATGGTAACATTTTACGCGTTAGATATTTTTTAATAACTTTTTCCTGTTAAAACGGAACCCGTATGTGTAGTTAGAGTTATTAAACGAGTACAGCTGTTGTCTGTCTAATGGTTGGTTATAGGTATAAACTCGCAGAACCTACTATAATTTCCATGAATCTCAAGCAAAATCATTGATAGAGTACATTAAAAGCCAATCGAAGACGATATTATAACTAGAAATGACAATGAACGTAGTGTACCTGGGTCGAATATGGCCAGCCGATAAATATGGCCACATACTATTATTTCTAAAACGCAACACTTTATAAAACTGAACGCGACGGTATACGATCGCGGCCGAGCCACGTATCCGAGTAGCGCCCCCGCCACCCCACTCTCACAGACGCCAGTTGCTCAGATTTCGTGGAAGTGGGAAGCCGCGCTGCCGTTATAAAAACATCCAATTATGTTCGGTCCTATATTTCTGTTAGTTTTCGTTTTTATTGTTTTTTATGTACGTTGCCATGCTGTGCGGCAATTGTATTTTGATATTTTTTTGTGTAGTTCTCAAAATAATAATTAGTTTATGATTCGTCTGAATATAGAAAAAAAAAATGGCGTGACTGAAAATATGGCCAATTTCATTATCACTATGGCGATGATTTTTATAATTCCTTCTCATTTAATTTTAAAACCATTCCATTCCATTCGTGCCATTCCTAAATATATATATTTTTTAATAAAAAAACAGACGTCTTCTTTTACTTAATTTGCCTTTTTAAATAATTTTAAAGTGATACAGTAAATATGGCCACACCCGTGGGCATATTTACCTACCCTGTCGTAAATATGGCCAACTTTTAAATTTACGAAAAAGTAAAGAATATCTGTTAATATTCAATATTTTTATTGTTTTTTTGCTACAATATGAAAGATTCTTAAGTACGCTTTATAAATAAATACCGTGGCTTACCCTCCAATCTTAAAAACTATAAAAAAAAGACACGAAACCTTAAGGTGGCCATATTCGACCCAGGTACCTTAGTATTCAGCCAGCCACAGACCTGGAAAATGAAAAAAAATATAACCAGATGTCAAAAAGAGAGACCAATTAAATACGGAGTTTACGATTTATTTAAATTTATCAAAGTCGAACAAAACAATGTTGCTCTTAATTAAATTATTTATACTAATAATCTCCTAATATAGATAACAAGTCACCTTCACCCTTGCAGGCAAGATGTCTCCTCCATTGTCGAGTCATGATGAACTTTATCTTAATAATGAGCATTATTTAGATAATGATAACACACGGCACTACCGTATAAATAAGTAGATAATGTTAAATATACATAATAATATGTTTGAATACATAAACGATAGGAGTCACACGAAATAAAATGTATGAACACTTACCAAGATAAGAGCAATACATGAGAGACTACACGATATTTGAACGAATAAAATTGAATATAAAATTGAGCTTTATCTTTATAGCAACAAGGAATCGGATTACAAATCAGAAATATTTTAATTTTTAAACATTTCGACATATTTTTTGTTCTGGACCATACCTGGGGAACCTTCTAAGTTACGGTGATATTACATGTCAAAGTTCCAACTTTATCACACTTTTTTTTTAATGTTTTCCTTTACTTCAATAACTCTATGACCCCCTGCAACGATTCGCGTAATGTTTTAGGTGTATGCGTCACATTGAGCATTGCCTTAAAACGTGATTTTTCACACCAAAAACGCAAGTCATTTCAAGGCAGTACTTTTTTCGCAGTGTTGTTGGCTTTGATTTTCAGAATGCTTGATTGTTATACCCAGGATAATAATTCACACCTTGTAAAGAAATGGCATTTGGAAAAGAGCTCGTATCTAAATAATAAACGCTGCACCTTTGAGCCGTGATTGCCGAGATTGGTCCCTGTGAATGAAATGCGAATTTTCTCCGTACCTCGGAAGACATATTTTGCCGTTGACCCCGGCTGTCAATTGTAGATATTCGACAGTCATTACGACTAGTCCAAAGCCTGGTATCCAGTCTTACCATGGTATATCGTATTACCCAATCACTAGGTTGTGAACGTCTTATAGGCAGTCGCTTCATGTAAAATACTGGTACTTAGCAGCATCCGGTTAGACTGGAAGATAATCCCAATGCAGTTTGGGAAAAAAGCTAGACAGATGATGATTATGAGAATTTTGTAATTCTTTTATACGCAACTGAATTCTGAAATTCTTTCGATTAGTAATCTATAAAAATCTCAACGATTTATTTAAAGGTGGGTCAGCTAACTGCTATCTATAACTGCTCAAATTGAACCTTTTGTTACACTGAAACATAAAATTATATCGACATTCTCTATTAACACTACCCTTGTGACCACCGCTTGGCATTTGATTCAGAATGTCACAGACTTCGGTAACGATTCAAAACCTTCTCTATCCCCTAACATAGAAGGTTGAATTCAGTACAACTAGTTGGAGGTGTATGAACATTCGATTACACACGCCAGTGGTCAAGTATTTATCAATTAAAAGCCAATTTAGTAGAGCAGGCATCCCTGTCGTCGTGTTAAGGGCACATTCCTGGATAATAAGCCACGTGTTCTGATATTAAATGCCTACGATTCCATCCAGAGACAGGCTTAATTGATGGCTGTACAGTGTACAGTTACTCCAGTTTTAATGAACATAACGCGTAAGGGAAGATATTTGGGTTAATCATTTCAAACATAGCAAGGTGGGATTTTACTCATAGAATTGGGTTGTAGTCTATAGCAGACTATTTCTTGGAAACGAAACATAATATCACGGCTATAATCCCCGAAGGGTTAGGCAGAAATATACCTAAAAGTACACCCACATTAATCGCCAGTTAAGTCTAAGTCCCATGTAAGTGGCGAGCCTATTGCCATAAAGAAAACTCTTTCTTTTCAAAAACAAAACTCTTTATTTTTAAAAATCATGAAAACAATACCTACTTTCTACGATGACGAAAGAAACTCTTTAGATAGTGTTTTTTTCTTTGCAGATATCAAGAGTTCGGAAGTGTGTGTGAACCAAACAAACCCAGTCAGAGTCACGAAGAGAAAATTATTCGTAAGAGTTTGAAAGTTATTTGAAATACTTATTTATAAGGTATTGGGTTATAAAAAGGAGTAAAATGATGATGCCGTGAAGTCAAATAGAGGACCCGTCGGGGCCGCGGATTTTTGTACTAGATGACGTGGCCTCGGCGCAAGGGTAAAGAAGGAACATGGGTTCGGTTTTTAGTCAGTAGAAGTCTGACACTCCCCTTCGCTCTGCCCAAGAGCGGGGGGGGGGGGGGGGGTGTTGATGATTTTCCACCAACCGAAAAAAAAAAGTCTAATAGAGGGGAATGAAGAAGAAAACGTGTTGCGCCGACCCCAAGTAGAATGGCACAAGGGCAGGACGATGATATAAGAGTTGAATAATAAATATGAAACTGTTTTTTTTTATTAACCTGGAGGTCTAAAATGGCCACTTTCGCAGATCATAATATGAATTGCGTTAAAAGCGTAAAATGGACCTTTTATTGCGTCTGTGACAATTTAAGAAAATAGATCATAATAGGAAAATAATACGAGTTGCGTTAAAATTCGTAAAATGGTTACAGACGCACTTACTATTATAAAAGGTTTATTTTACACTTTTAAAGCAATTCATATTATGATCTGCCAAAGTGGCCGTTTTAGACCCCCTGGACGACTACAGATCTATTATGACGTAGGTACTTACATGCTGTCAGCTATCAATTGCAATTTATATGCTAGTATTGTCAGTAATATGATATGGCGGACATTGCAATGTGGTCTGACACGTTGTTGATTAAATTATTTTACTTTGTTGTATAATCGTTTCAACGCGGTTATCAATCATGTTGTACTATAATTCAGTGTTAAATAATAATTATCGTTTAGGAAGACATTTTTTGAGGCCTATGTTCAGCAGTGGACGTCTTTTGGCTGATATGAGGAAGACATTAGGAACGGAGATAATATGGGTCAAACTTCTAACTTATTCACATTTTTTTTTATCAATACTATATCACACAAGCGCCCTCAGTATAATCAGACTATACCATTCTCACTACTAGGACACAAACTATTTTATGTGAAAAGTAGACCAAGCGGGCCCGAAAGCGGGTTGTTTGATGCCAGGTTTGTTTCCTGGCCGGTTTTTCTACTGCTACTGTAATGGATTCATATTTTGTCCTTACATTCATTGGACCATTGACAGATGAGAACCAGACTTCTACCGCCACATTTGTTTACTAAACAAAATATATCTTCAATTCCACCGAATAATTATTAAAATTCCGATCACAAGCTGTGTTCGGAGTTTTTATATTACCAGAAAACCAACAGCGACCCACAGCGAAGAACTACCAAAAAACAATGGAAGGCTCCATTGTCTTGGGTGGTGCCTCGCTGATGTCTTAAAAGGTAACCAACAGATTTCATTAATCAGTAGATAACAATAACAATCATCAGTTGACTGACCCATTGTCAGCGTTGGATGTATAAGGACTGATAATGGTTTGAAACTCTGATGTTTTATAATTGTAGATAAGTACCTGTTTAAACATAATTTGTAGGTACTCGTCGCTCTTTATGTGGCTTGTTTGAGTTAAACATGTAATTAAGAAACAAACCAAATCCATCTAATGAACTACAATAATAATCATGTAAGTAGGTTCCTAAAGATGGTATCCCAAATATTTAATGCATAATAATAATGATATGTGTTATACCTTTAATACCTTCTTCAGTTCACGTAAATCATGTAGAAAAAATATGATGCTACTCGCATTAACTTTTCATTTAGCAGGAGTAAAATGTCTAACTAAGCCACAAGGAAAATTATTCATTTCAAATAGGTACGCCAACATTTACATAGGTACCTTTTACAATTAACAATAAAAGTATACAGGTTAGGGTCCTGTGGGTACAAGTTCCAATTACAGCTGTATTATTCACTGTAACCAAACAGATCTAAAATATATTTATTTTACTAAAAGGCTTAGAAATTATGTTTTTACTACTCCTCCGCTATTCTTTTCTGATTAATTTCGTTGCGGGATCCAAGACAGTTAAATCGTTTCTCTGGGAGTTCGTCGAGCTTCATTGTCTCGGCGCTTTTCTGGTCACCACTGTTGATGCTGGCTAACACTGGCTAACAGGAGTTACAGTTGTTTGGGAATAGTGTACCGGGCTTGTCCCAAAATATAAAAGGCTTGCGTGCTTTTCCTGCCAGTTATAAATCAGTAGCCTCTTCTTTGTTAAAAACACCTCTATGTCTTCGTCATCTCCATTCTGAGTGATTTATAGAAATATTTCACGTTGCCGTACAAATTGATATGAAAACTAATATTATTCACGTTAGGATTGAACGCAGCGCATGGGCGTGATTCGGGCGACCCTCTGTAAGCTCGTCTGGCTAATCTAGCGGAGGGTCCGAATTTAGTATTTGCCAAATAATCAGATAAAACGTTGCTCATTCATTTCCATTCATTATAAATTTATAATAATCTAAATAATAAATAGTATTGGAAATACCCGTCGGCGTAGTAATATATAATTAAATCCTGATTAAATTATATTTTTGTTATCATTACGCACAATACGACATTAAATGAAACATTTAGAAATATCGAGTGAGTTTCACGCCAATATTACTCATAAACTCATAAGTAGGGACAACGCAAATTCTCATTATATCATAAACAAAGTCGTCACAGTCTTACAAATACATTATAAGTCGTAGTTTGAAAAGACAATGATGAAATAATTGCGACTGCATTGGACAGATACTTATTAAACAATAATTTTAATTATTAAACAATAATTAAATACCTGATTTAAAAATAGTGATGAATGTACCTATTGTCAAAACATGGATATGTTCGCTTCACCAAAGAGTTAGGTAAATGTGACTAAATGACTCTGAAAATCCATGTGGTTTTCAGACACGTACACATTAAATAAATAAGGATAATCGTGCAGGTGGAGAGGAAACGTACAAAAAATTTCTCGGGAGAAAACCAAACACAATTTCGCTTCTACCGATTTTGGTAATACTACAGCAGAAAGTTCCACTCAAATTCTTTTTCATGGTCAATTTAAAATATAATACAGTTGTCGGCATCGAATAGGCCCTTGCAAATCTAATTTTCGCCTCTTTGGGACCATGTCAGAGGGCAGGTACTAGACTACTTATGAGATTTTACGTTTTATAGACTTCGATTTTTGACCTCTTGGGACGTAAAATTTACTTTTTCATTAGATACGATAAAAATGTTTTTTTCTGACCCTGCCGTGCAGCTACCTAGATGGTGTTATGCAACTGTAGGCCACTTCATTATTCACGACAGTTTTGACTCTTCAGTACGTTAGGACTTTGCGAGTTATGTGTCTGCAAACATCTGCCCGCCACTGCTTCCCCGCGGAACTGAATTTGTTGAGAACAGGATAGAATTAAACCACAAAATTTAGGCCTTTTTTATTGTCACAGCTTCAAAAGCACATATATTTTCTGATACTGACATTAACAAGAAACAAAACAAAAATTGACCAATAAAAAAGAAATATAAATTAAAAAGTTTGGTAGCTGGTCGCCAACATGGCCCCCGACGGTGTGAAGCACCAATTTACTGGCCGGCGACCAGCAATACCACCTTTCGAGTGGGTCGTCGCAGCACGCCCCCCTTCGTAGTGACGTCCACAACTCTGACGATGCCGTCTTTCCCCAGGTGTACTGGCGTGATTCGCCCTCGAGGCCATTGGTTCCTGGGTAGCGTGCCATCTGCGATGAAGACTAGATCGCCCACCCTTAATGGACGGGCGTCCTGCAACCGCCTCCTAGGTGTGAGCGTGGGCAGGTACTCGAGCACGAAGCGCTGCCAGAAGTGGTCTGCCAGCCTCTGCGCTTTCCTCCAGTCAGCGCGTCGAAGCAAGTCGGCGTCGTCAAAAACTTTAATATCAGGCTCGCTGCTTGGGCTTCCGATCAAAAAAGTGAATGGAGTTAGGGCGTTCTCTGCGTCCGCATCCACCGAGACGTGCGTCAGTGGTCTTGAGTTAATGGTACACTCGGCCTCTAAGAGCAGGGTGTTTAACACATCTTCCTTGGGAGTCCGCTGCTTCAGTGTGACGGCGATAGAATTTTTCACCGAGCGGACTAACCGCTCCCAACAGCCCCCCATAAAGGGTGCGGATGGGGGGATGAATCGCCATTCGATTCTTCTATTGGCGCAGAAGTTGAACAGCTCTGGCAGCATTTTTGCTGCGCCAACGAATGAAGTTCCGTTGTCGGAGTATATCATTGTCGGGCATCCTCTTCTCGAAATGAACCGCCTGATTGCCATCAGGGCGGAGTCCGACGATAGTGTCTCCACAATCTCTAAGTGGACGGCTCGCACCGTTAAGCATGTAAAAAGGGCAATCCATCTCTTGGCGGTACGTCTGCCAATAGCGACGTTCAGAGGGCCAAAATAGTCCAGCCCTACGTACGTGAAGGGGCGCTGATGATGAGCCAATCTGGCTTTTGGCAAATCTCCCTCTGGTGGTGATTCCGGCTTAGCCTTCCGGTTGCGGCAAAACTGGCATCTCTGCGAAGTTCCTCTGACAGCTGGTCTCAGGCTTAGAATGTAGAACCTCTGGCGCAGTTCATTAACCACTAGCTCGTTATGTCCGTGGGCGTATCTGGCGTGATAGGAGTGAATCATTAGCTTGACGATAGGATGTCGGCCGTCAAGGACAATCGGGCGTGACTCTACATACTCTGCGGCGGCAGTGCGACCAGAAAGACGAAGGAGCCCGTCTTCACCGAACAAAAGCGATAGGTTCCGAAGCCTACTATCACTCGAAACGGGACGTGCTGTTAGAACGTGCATCAAATCTTCGGGAAAGGAATCTATTTGGACTTTACGAAATAAATGAACCTCCGCAACGATGAGGTCTTCGACGGAAAGAGTAAAAAGGTTACGAGCATCTCGAAGTGCGTTTTGAGAGAATTTGGAATTTGGGCGCAAAATTGATCGAAACTTGTCAATATACTGATGGGTTCGCGCTGTGGCGCGAAGAAACCGGGTCCAACTGCTAAAACGTTGGTGATCCGCTACTACCGGTGAAGGTAGCTGTCGCGGTGAAGCAACTATCAGTCCCACCGATTCCGAAGCTCGTTTAAGTTCTTCGGTTACCGGAGGGATGGCACACGTCGGTTCACATGGCCAGTCAGAGGGTGGAGACAAAAGAAATGTGGGTCCTGTGAACCAACGTGATGAAGTCGAAAAATTGTGAGTGTCTCGCGTAGCGTCGTCCGCGACATTTAAAGCCGTGGGGACGTATCTCCAGCTGTGGATGTTTGTCGTTTCAGTTATCTCTCCCAACCGGAACGAAACAAAGGCCTTAAATGTGCAAACGTCGCTACGAAGCCACTTTAGAACGGTTAGAGAATCCGTCCAAAAATAAACTTGATTTGGTGTTCGTCTGTGAGCTTCAGTGATGTACACGCTGAAACGTGAAGCAATCAGGGCAGCCTGGAGCTCCAATCTTGGCATTGAAACGGGTTTCAGGGGCGCCAGCCTACCCTTTCCCCCTACCAGGGATAAGCTTACGTTGTCAGCGTCGTCTGTGAAGCGCCAGTAAGCCACACAGGCGTACGCGCGTTCACTAGCGTCGGCAAAAACATGAAGTTGGGCATTCTTAATCCGCCCGGTGTCACGAAAGTAGCATCGGGGAACGGAACTGTTGCTTAATTTTTGAATTTCAAGCAGCCAACTTTTCCAGTCTTCAATCAGATCAACCGGCAGTGTATGATCCCAGTCGATGCCCAACTTCCAAGTTTTCTGGAATAGTGCGCGGCCTTTCATGATAACGGGAGTTAAAAAACCTAAGGGATCGTAGATAGACATCAGTAGGGACAAGGCTGAACGTTTTGTGTACTTAGTAGGGGCCTTTGGAAGATTCTTGACGAAACAAAGACTGTCCTCACTGGTGTTCCACGTAAGACCTAATACCCGAATTTGTGAGGGAGACGTTGGACCTAAGCTCACCTCAGTAGTAGCGTCTGTTGCATGTAAGTCTGCAGGGATTAACGCTAGGGCTTCCTTGTAGTTCGAAACCCAAGAACGCATCTCGAAGCAAGCCGCTTTATGTATGGACCATATTTCAAATGCTCGCTGAGCCGCCTCGCTGATGCTGTCAAAACTCCCTAAGAAGTCGTCCATGTAATGGTCCTCGACGATAGACCGTACGGCGTCCGGGTATCGTGACTGAAATTGACTAGCATTTTTATTTTTCACCCAAAGCGCGGTACACGGGCTAGATGCTGCGCCAAATATCATCGAGGACATACGGAATTCCTGAAGCGGCAAACCGGGGTTATCTCTCCATAAAAAACGTTGGGAGTCCCTGTCCTCCGGTCTAATTTTAATTTGTGGGAACATCTCCCTGATATCTCCCGTCAAGGCAACCGGGCCTTCCCTAAACCTCATCACGATGCTAAGAAGCGGCTGCAATAGATCCGGTCCAGTCAGCAGGAGCGAATTGAGGCTGACACCTGCACACTTCGCTGCTGCATCGTGGACAACGCGCAGCTTCTTCTTATGTGGATGGGTAACTCCAAAATGTGGAAGATACCAAGGGACCTGGCCGGACGGTGGACCCGAACATAATTCAGCGTAACCTTTGCTAATCATTTCTTGAATATTTTGCTTGTAGGCATCGGCATAAGCACTATCCTTAGCCATTTTACGCTCGAGGCTAACAAATCTAGATAAGGCTAGATCGCGGCTTTTAGGGACGGTAGAGATATTATCGCGCCATAATAGGCCCGCTTCGTACCTGCCAGAATTTAAGCGCTTGGTAGTCTCCTCTAGAATGTTTAAAGCACGTTGTTCGCTGGCGCTACGATGGTCTACCTTTGTTATCCCTATAGAATCCAGTCGAAAGTATTCCTTGATGAGGTTGTCCAGTGAATCATTGTCGACGGTGACTGAAATATGATTAACGGAAGTGGCGGCGTAAGATCTACTAGAAATATAACCGTAGAGGACCCAACCAAGCGCGGTCCGAGCGGCTGCAGGTTGTTCACGAGTGCCGTGACGAACCTCTGAAGGGAGCGACATGTGCCAATTGTCCGCACCTATCAGCAACATGGGCTTTGCATCATCATAACAGACGACGTCCACTAGATCAGATAAGTAGTCGTACCTGGCTACATCGTCTAAACGTGCTGCCTGCCTTTTGATGCCCAAGTCGGGAATTGTGCGTGCTCTGATGTCAAAACTGTCCGTACCATATCGACCCTTTACTAAGATATTAACATACCTCACGTCGGCTTGCGTACTCAATCCACTAATGCAGTCAATATTTAGCCTACACATAGGGCCCTCAGCTCCCACTGAGTCCGCCACAGATTGATCCAATAAAGTCACGGAACTCCCGTCGTCAAGAAGGGCATACGTATTAACGCTTCCCAGGGGTCCAGAAATAGTGACTGCTACAACCTTTAGGAGTGGCTTAAGGCAGGAAGAGTTCAGTGGAGAAGAGTTGTGAGCCACGGTGACTGATCGCTGCTCTTCCTTCGAGGTGCTTGGTTTCATGGGCTCGAGGATTTCTGCGGCCGAGTGTATCTCGACATGGGCTGTCGTCACAGGTTGGGGTCTATGCAAGAGGGTGTGGTGCCGACTTCCGACCGGGCAGCCTTCGAACTCACACTTCTTCTTGCAGTGGCGATATTGGTGTGAACCTTTTTTTAGACATCTTTGGCAGACCTTGTTCTCCATCACCCATTGCCACCGATCGTCCAGAGGCAGAGACTTAAAACCTTCGCAATCGCTAACCTCGTGCTTACCGTCATGACAGTATTGGCATGAATAAAAACTTTTCGGCTTTGACGTAACGTTTGACACTGTCGCAATTGCGTAAGTTTTGTCTCTGGTGGTTTTGATGGGATGACATTGACTTTTGACAGAATTCGGCTCTGACACTATGACATCAAATTTAATTTGTAATTTTGCCTCGATTTCGAGAAAATCGGCCAAAATTTCCAATTTAAACTTACCGGAGCCAACTCTCGTTGATGCAAAATCTCTCCATTTAGATCTAAGGAGTGGGGTCAACTTGCCTAAGATGATGTTGAGAAGATCCGGCGAAGCAAGGTGCTCGGGCAGATTCAGCAAGCGGATGATTTCAACACAATTACGGATGCGACAGGCAAAGATGTTCAGCTCTCGCGCAGACTCGTACAAACTTATTTTAGGGAGGGTTTTTACCGCAGAGATCTGGTGTAGTACGATGACTTCCGGCTGAGCGAACCTGGTTTCGAGCGCTTGAACAATCTGCTCTGGGTCGTCAGCTGCTATTAATCTGACGGAGACTGCCTCTTTAGCAGCACCGTGCAGCGCCGCGCCAAGTCGTGTGATGTTGTCGCTAGGAGAAAAGTGCGTCTTGGATTGTTCATAGGACTTCTTGAAGTGAAACCAATCCGAGACGTGACCATCAAACTTAGTTATATCACAAACCTTTGTTGTCTTCTTCCCTGTGCCTCTAATTGCGTCGGCCAGCTGATTAAATGATGTACGTAGATCTGGGCAATGATTTTTATTTTTGTAGCAACAATTTTCATCATTAGTAAGTGTGCCTAAACCTAGTGCATGTTGTGTATGTTCAGCTGGCACAACAGATGAGTACGCGCCCACAGGGAGCGTACAGACACAGGGAGACGGGTGCGTCAGCGTGCCGGCTGGGGCCGGATGCATTTGCGGGTGAGTAGGAGCCTGGCGCGGTGGCGCGCAGGTGGTGACAGGGCGTGCCCCGCGGGTACGGTCCAGAACATCAAGGGGAGGATGTGTCACTGTCACTGGACCATCTCCGTAGGCTGTGGCGGGCGACGAACGCGGCCGGTCCTGCGGTACTACGTTAGAAAACCTCGGCTTGTTTGCCCCCCTGTCAACAAATGAATGCGCTTTGTTATCTCGCTTAGGAAACATAATACATGATTCGGCTAACCAGTCTTCGACTCTGTGCTGTGGTCTAGTGCAGTGGGAGTTATCGGAGTGGCGGGATCCTGCACTTATAGAGTTAGCCTGGATAACGGCCAGCTTCGCCTGCAATTCCAACTCCGCAACGGCGGTTTCACGTTCCGCTTGGATGCGATCACGCTCGGCTTGGACGTTCGCAAGCCGACGAGCGTGTTCCGCTTTTGCAGTCAGGATTTGTGCTTTTAATGTGCTGTTAGAATGGCCTGATCGTGTACTTTGAGGCACGATGCTTGAAGAGGTCCTGCTGGCGGGTGGTAAGGTCTCGTTAGGGTTGGCACAGGGCGGCGCCGGCGCGATGGCACCGAATGTGGAGGCACCGCCCTCCTGAGGAGTACCTGTTGGAACGATACCTGCAGTACCAGTCTCCGCCATAGCTGCCTTTGTCTGCGATCTTGTGGTGGGCATTTAACCGTTCACTTCTGACACCAATGTTGAGAACAGGATAGAATTAAACCACAAAATTTAGGCCTTTTTTATTGTCACAGCTTCAAAAGCACATATATTTTCTGATACTGACATTAACAAGAAACAAAACAAAAATTGACCAATAAAAAAGAAATATAAATTAAAAAGTTTGGTAGCTGGTCGCCAACAGAATTATACCACAATATATAATATTTAAGACATTCGGCCACATCGTGAGTCACAATCAGTGTGGAATTTTGACGTCTACATCAGTAATAATGTATTCCGTTATCTAAGTAAAAGTTTATTTATATTAGATGTAAGTGTTGTATCTTATATGTCAATAGTCAATACATCGTTGCGGTCAATGAAGAGAAATGCTTGACAAACAAGCTCTAATCGTTTATTTATAGTCTAAGTCTGCTATTGAATTGTATTACGTCCTAGGTACCATGCACATAGCACATGTATTTTCCTCTAAACAAGAGTAAAACATTATATTATATTATGTTAGTAAAGTTTACTTTTTAACCGACTTCCCAAAAAGAAGGAGGTTCTCAATTCGATCGGTATATATATATTTTTTTTATGTATGTACACCGATTACGCTGCGATTTATGATCCGATTCTTTTTTAATTTGATGCAGAATGGTTGCCATTTGGTCCCATAAAAATTTAGTATAGTTTGGCCCAGTACTTTTCATTTTATGAACATTTTTCGTTTACGTGTGTTCGCGAATAACTTCGTCGTTTATGAACCAATTTTGATGATTCTTTTTTAACCGACTTCTAAAAAAAGAAGGAGGTTCTCAATTCGGATGTTTGTTTTTTTTTTATGTTTGTTCGGGCATAACTCCGTCACTTGCTAACCGATTTGAAAAATTCTTTTTTTGTTGGAAAGGGTATACATCCCAAATGGTCCCATAATTTTTTTTATCGAATTCGGACAAGTGGTTTTTGAAAAATCAACAAAACTCAAAAAAAAATACTACATACATTGTCCACATTATGACCCATGAACATTTGTGAACCACTAAAAAGTGAAAAATAAAAACTTTTTAACAAAAAATAAAACCGACTTCAAAAAAAAAAGTCAAAAATAAATCAGTTTTTGAAGTCGGTGGCAAAAAAATGAAATCAATTAAACAAAAGTCACCGACTTCAGAAACTGATTTATTTTTGACTTTTTTTTTTGAAGTCGGTTTTATTTTTTGTTAAAAAGTTTTTATTTATTGTGAAGGAGATATTTCAAGGGTGGTACCATGGTATGGATACCAGGACCTGGTGATGAAATCCCAGAGCAGTCGAGGGCAACCCTCAAATTTCATAGGCACGTATTACGTGTTTCGTATGGTTTTGTGCTTCATGTATTTTTCTGACGCTATACAAGTATTCGCATCTAGCTGTCATCACTTCATGTTGATGAGCTGATGATGGAAGGTACTACTCCTCAAAGGTTAGGAGTTGAAAGCAATAATAAGGGGAATGCAGGATTAGGGGTAGGTTTCTTAGTCGAATGTTATATGTATAGTAAATATTTCTATAGGATATTACAACTAAAAATGAAAAAAAAAAAACTTTTTTACAAAAAAACAACCGACTTCAAAAACACCAAAAAGTTAAAAATAAACTTCAGAAGAAAAATCAGCTTCTGAAGTCGGTGGCAAAAAAACGAAATGAAACAAACAAAACGTCACCGACTTCAGAAGCTGATTTTTCTTCTGAAGTTTATTTTTAACTTTTTGGTGTTTTTTATATGTTAAGACTTACTGAGGTACCTACCGTACTACAACAATATGAGTTAAAGTAGGTAAATAGTGTACCTATCTAGTTATTAGAGTAATCACTTATGTGTGTGTGTGTGTGTAAGTGTTAGGTAGGTACTTATATGTTAAAGTACAACTCAGTTCTCAGTATTAGTAGGTACTTAGATATGAAATTTAAAAAGGTAAATTAGCCCTCATACTTATGTTTTAAGTATTTGTTTAAGTTTTCCTTCTTTTTATCATCAGAAATTTCTGCAAATGCTCAAAGATATCGTTAATTGGAAAATGATGTTACGAATTCATTTTCGATAAAATACAAGTTTCAGCTGAAAAATTCTGTCAGACCCTTTATTGATAACTTTTAAGTGATGGCATTTTCTTTGCAATTGAAGCGATAAAAGTTATAATCTACAATTCAATTAATAAAATACAATACTTAAAAAAGAAGGAAGATACAGTTTCTGTATCAGCAACATAACATTTTCTTTTACAAATCTATTTTCTTTGTAAGGAAGACCAAGGACTCGATGATGATGAGGACCCCGTCGGGGCTGTGAATTATCGAAAGGTTAACGCGGCTCCGACACAAGGGCGAAGAAGGAACATGGGTTTGGATTTTAGTCAGTAGAAGTCTGACACTCCCCTTCGCTCTGCCCAAGAGCGGGGGGGGTTATTCGATGATTTTCCACCCACCAAAAAAAAAAAAAAGGACTCGATGTAAAAATTGTGTAGGTAAGGACAATGGCTGAAAGAAAGAAAAAGGAGTAAATGATAAGCGTGACGGTTGACAGAGGAGAATGGAAGAAAAAACGTGTTGCGCTGACCCCAAGTAACATCGGACAAGGGCAGGAAGATTATAATGATGAAATCTATTGTAATTACTTAGGTAGGTACTGATACTTTTTTCCTTGTTATTTGAGGATGGCGTAAACCTAATTGTAGGCAAATGATATAAAATAATTCTTTGTGTAGGTTTATTAAAAAAAATGATAATTATAATGTTTTTGGTATTGTCGTTGGTATCTCGGAATATTGTCGTTTGGGTTTCCCTATGATGAGTCCTTTAACTTTCCAACACATCGCTCGAACAGTTCGTGTTATACAGGGTGCTATTAAAACTTTACATATTTGTAGTTGTTGTTTAATTTTCGTTATTGGACAAATTAACTGCTTCATGGGTCTAGTGGTCACTAGCGTGACTACTGAGCATACTGCGTTCGAATCCCAGGTTGGGAAAAGTGTTAATGGGTGTTTCTTTCAGGAATATTTAGTAGCAGCCACAGTGTTCGGTTGATGGCAATTGGCTCGCCAGCTATTTATTGCATGGGACTTAATAAAACATAACTGGCAAAATATCGGCATATCGGTGTACAATTAGATAAAGCTCTGCCTAAACCTTCAGAGATCACCGTTGTGATGTTAGTTAGTTGCCTGCAAAATGAAGAATAATACGACAGTTCCTTAATTTAAGATTTTGTTGTACTTAAACGATTTTTTTCAATTGTTTTGGACATTTAAACGGTACTGTTAACTGTATAGGTGGTAATGTTACCAAAAAGTTAACTGTAGTCATAAGAATATCACATTTTATTATTGGAATCACGTATTACATATTCGTAGCAAATAGTAATAATGGTATTAAGGCACAAATACCTTACGACATAGGGTATAGCAGTATTTTTCTTAAAAGTAGTTTAGAGCCGTTAACTGGTAGGTCGTTCACCCAGAATTTTAAATTTTAGACAGCGAATCTTATAACCTATCTAACCGATACTGAACTTCCAAAAATAACAAAGAAACTTGAACAGAAATCACTGAGCAACATCTAACTAATCAGTTGACATTTTTTGACGAAAAAGAAAATAGAAAATCTTGAGTGACAAAATAACTCGTCCACATCACGGGATCACGTTAATTGCAACAATTAATAAAGTAAACTATTGAATATTACAATCATGCTATAGATAAAATTATTTGTAGTTCAAACACACAATGTTTGTCCTCTTCGAGAGTTATATAATAAGGTTAATGTCGCTTTAAATGATACGCATTGAACTTGTGTCGGGAACGTCCGCCAGTATTATAAATATTAAAATAAGTAGCGCTGGACGCCACACAATTCTATTAATTCATTATTAATAAATAATTTATAATGTTTCGGCAATACTGTGTAGTTTTAGTCGTGTTGTTTCAAATATGTTTGAGTTACAGTGCTTATGGAAAGGTGAGTACTAATTCTTGTTGCTTTATCTTTTACATGATTTTGGGATTATGTTGTTTTGTTCAAATAAGTATATGAATGATGATGTAGAATTTACGTAGGAGTCAATAGTGTGGGATTATATTCCCCTTATTGAATCGTGCTGCTTTCTGTTTCAAGGTTGCCAAGAATAATAGTTATATTCTGATTATTTTATCTATTAACTATGCTGCTATGCCGGTTATCACAGTCATGTAAACTAGCATAGCAGTATATATTTAACATATTGTGACGGATTACTCATCAATTGTTTGGAGGTCAGTTGGCAATCGGAGTATATAATAATATTGAACCGCAGTAGACTCTCAATAACTGAATTGAATCTTCTACTTCTACTTAAGCAAGAAGCTTCCAATTCATTTCTATCATATTTTTTTCAAATCAGAAATTTGAAAGTTCTACTCGGACTACGGTCATATTTAAGGAAGGTTCTATCTCACACATAAGAACAGAAGAAGAAGAAAGTTAAATAATTTTCGTGCTGCATTCACTATCTTTGCAAACATTTCTCGCGAAATCCTCCCGATAAACAATGATAGTAGATAGTATGAAAATTTAAAAGTAGCGTGGCGTTTGTGTGTCGCTTAGTAATCAGTGAGATAGCCGCCGTGGACTCGAAGTGCCGCCGCAACACACTCATGTCAATTGTATTGATAAAACACGCGTGACTCGACCATTTATCTCCTACTTTCCTGTCGAAAAAAGATAAAATATGTAAATAAAATGACAAATTAATAATAACAGTGTGATAGTGTTCACTGATCTGCCCATTTTTAGAGATAAATATGGTAAGATCATTAATTTTTTGAGTTTATTTTTTAACATCTTAAGTATTGGATTTTATAACTGCGTTGCATAACTGTGCCGTTTTGGTGTAAACTGTTTGAACTGGAATGTTCTAATAATAGTTAAATTAGGTATTATAATGTGTGAAAAACTATGAAACATGAAATCAACATAGCAACGCATGACACTAAGGTGTTCGTTAAGGACGCATTCCCGATTGATAAGTCAAATCATTACTTTTTTAAACAAAAGTATGTTTATTAAATACAATGCTTTGTATTTTTAAAATGTTTTTGCTGCTTATTGTAGATAGATGTGCAAGGTACAATTCTTAACTATAAATATAATTTTAGATATGTCCAGTTTCTCAATAAATGTACCGAAGTGTTTTAATTTACTTCGGTACATTTATTGAGAAACTGGACATATCTAAAATTATATTTATAGTTAAGAATTGTACCTTGCACATCTATCTACAATAAGCAGCAAAAACATTTTAAAAATACAAAGCATTGTATTTAATAAACATACTTTTGTTTAAAAAAGTAATGATTTGACTTATCAATCGGGAATGCGTCCTTAAGTTCGTTTACGAAGTGTGTTAATATACAAGTTACAAGACTGCGCAAGATTTCAAAGTAAATGTTCATGTTCTTAAGTATACTGAATTTCTTAAGCTGAATCGATAAGACTGAGGCCCAGATTCACAGACCACACTTTGACTTTACTTTGATGGAAAGATCTACTTTCACGCAAAAATATATTTCTTAGTCCTGTCAAGCTGTTCTTTACTTTCCAAAAACCATACTTTACTTAGTAAAGGCGAAGTAGTCGATTATCATGACTTTGGCCTTGAGACTTAGTACCCAAGAAGGTTGTTTGTAGTGAAATTTGAAAAACTCTCTGCAGTTGTTACTTCATAATAAAAAACACAAAAAAGTGAAAAATAAACTTAAGAAGAAAAATCAGTTTCTGAAGTCGGTGGCAAAAAAATTAAATCAAACAAACAAAAGTCACCGACTTCAGAAAGATTTTTCTTGGGGTGTTTTTTTTTTTAAGTCGTTTTTATTTTTTGTTACAAAGTTTTTATTTTTCACTTTTTGTGGTTCACATTTTCATGAGTCATAATGTGGACAATGTAGTTTTTGTTTTTAGTTTTGTTGACTTTTCAAAAACCGCTTGTCCGATTTCGATAAAAAATTATGGGATCATTCGGAAAGTATTATATACCCTTTCCAACAAAAAAAAAAAAACAAATCGGTTAGCAAGTGACGGAGTTATGCCCGAAAAAACATTAAAAAAAATATAAACATCCGAATTGAGAACCTCCTTCTTTTTTTAGAAGTCGGTTAAAAAAATATTCGTTATTTAAACACCCCAAAATAGAAACCGAACTAGATTTATGCCAAGTTGCCGTTTCTCTTCATTTTGTAGCATTTCTGCCACTGAATTACATAAAATTTAATTACTTTCTTAGACAAAACGCGTTTGTGTGATCGGTGCTGGGATAGCAGGCCTGGCGTCGGCCAGATACTTAAAAGAAGAAGAAGGGATTAACTTCACAGTTTTAGAAGCCACACGATACGTCGGTGGTACCTGGAGGTACGACCCCCGTGTCGGTACAGACGAGAATGGTCTTCCTCTACACACTAGTATGTACAAACATTTAAGGTATGTACTTAGTAAATAATCTTATTTGCATAGGTACATAAATATTTAAATTTAAGAACCTATTCAGAGAAACCGAGAAACCCTAAAGAATTAAAGAGAATTAGATACATTTCTTCTGGCTCGTTTACGAAGAATGATATAAAACTATTATTTACAACCGAATAATTTTTCATTATGTATGTACTTGTAGCTACTTGAACCAGTTATCAATGCAAATATTGACAATGACTTCATAATCATATTCTGTTTATTTTTTAATCAAATATTACATCATTAGTTGGAGCTAATAGTGCATTGTTTATTTACTTCTCAACTAAACACACAGATGGCGCGATATCAAGTTACAAAACCTAACTTCTAGAAAGCGGCATATTTAAAAAGAACACGTTATTGCCATCTACAGAATAATAGGTATAAATGTACAAAACATTCTAAATGGCTTGGCTATGTTGTATATTCTTTTTAGTTTTTCGAAACAAATTCATGATAAATAACGCGCACATACTTAACCATTTCCCCATTTTAATTCAATGTCACCAATATTAACCACTATCTATATGTTTTGATTTAGAACAAATCTGCCGAAAGCTCCAATGGAGCTGAGAGGGTTCCCCTTACCAGAGCACTTGCCCTCATTCCCTAACTGGTGTGACTTTTACCGCTATCTACAAGAATACGCGAAACACTTTGACATACTAAAATATATTAAGGTAAGAAACTTGTCTTAAGTATGTTCTGCTAGGAGGACACGGTGGAGCACACTGTGGAGGTGTGCCCTGCTTGGGCGGAGCCCCGCCGTGTTCTCGTAGCGGCGATCGGCGGCGGCGACCTCTCGCGTCCGGCCCTGGTGCAAGCCATGGTCCGGGGCGAGGAGGAATGGGACGCCGTCGCCTCCTTCTGCGAAGCAGTGATGCTAGCGAAGGAGGTGGTGGAACGAGAGAGGGAGAGAACCTCTCAACGTCCCAGCCGCCGCGGAAGGCGCGGAAGGCGCTCCGGGCGTCGGGGGCCACGTGATGGCTTCCGGCCACCGTAGACGCGGGCCTGTGGACGGTGAGTAATGGGCTAGCTCGCCGTCCGGCCGTCGTCATGACGGCAACAGACCGTGTCGACGGCGCGTTCGTTTTCCACGCGCGCCGCGTGTCGTGTTCTATTATACGCGCGCCGCATGTCAGCAAGGAGGGGCCCGCAAGGGCCGACGCCCCGTCATTGCAGGGCCGCGGATTTTTGTACTAGATGACGTGGCCTCGGCGCAAGGGCAAAGAAGTACCTAACATGGGTTCGATTTTTAGTCAGTAGAAGTCTGACACTCCCCTTCGCTCTGTATGTTCTGCTAAACGTCTTCCCAACCGTGTGGTTAACCTGGCCTCTGACTTAAAATATCTCTCTGGCATACTGGTTTACTTACGATGTTTTCCTTGACCGAAGCATATCATAAATATGCAATATCTGAAAAGTCAGAGGTGCGTCTTGGGTTCAAGCTCGAGACCTATAACTTGGAAGTCCGACTGCTGCTAAACTGTGGTATTCTGATATTTTAGCAGTCTAAGGATCAGCTGTGTTTGTAAATGAATCAGAAATGTTCCTAAAACATTATCATCCACTGCTTCAACCCACTGCTACCTACCCACATCAGGGTATTCCCCATTTTCATTGCAAAACGAATGTAATCGTTGACTCAATCTTCATCAAGATGAGTCATTGAGTCAACGATAACATTCGATTTGCCTTTAGTTCTCTGCAGTTCAGAATCCAGTGTTAAATTGCTAACTTAATAAACATTTATCCGCAGTTTTTACACAACGTAGTCCAAGTGAGAAGGATAGGCGACGTGTGGAGGGTTAAACATCAATTCGTGCTAACGAACGAGATGTTTGAAGAAGACTATGACTACATCATCCTCGGGAATGGCCATTACAGTAAACCTAGCATGCCCGACATACCTGGGGAAGATCGGTTTAAAGGTACCTAATTTAACTATAACTTTTGCTGCTGCCTATCACTTCACTTTATCAGTTAATTGTCTCATTTGATTGAGATGAGTTCACGGTCAAAACATTGTTTTCAAGATTTTTCCCAGAACTTTACATGTCTTTTGTTGGAATTTTTTTCTTTGAGAAATTGAACTGGATGAAATCCTTCTTCAGTTGTTTCCCACCCATTATTATTTACTATTTCATATTGTTTACTATACCCAGAGAAGAAATCGAGCCATTACCGCCGACTTAGTGTAACCGACAAAAACCAAATTTTACAGGAGAAGGTTTTTTTTGAATAACTTTATAAATAATTGCGCTATTAAGTTGAAATTTGACGTATAATAATGATTTTTGAAACCTTAGGTGTAACGGTTAAAATTTTCAAAAAAACGTCACTACACGTTTTTTGCCACTTTGTTATAGTAAACGACAAAATTTGGATGTACTGTGTCGGTTGCGATAACAAGTAGGGTCGCTTACGCTGCAATTCTTAGATAATTACGCAACTTACGATAATTTTGATTATGTCGGTTACTGTAAAATATAGAAAAATGTTGTGCTAACGATAAACTTAGCATTTGCTATAACTTTGTAATTTTGGCGGGAAAAGTCGAAGAACAAGTCCGTTATAGTTTAAAAAGTCGTCTGCGATAAAAAACGCTGTTTAAGTAAAAATGTCGCTTACGATAAGACGGCGGTAATGGCTCGAAATGTTGTTATTAAAAAAAAATGCTGCTTCATCCAAAACTACAATAACGTACTGTCAAAATTAATGATACTTCTGTTTTGTTTTTATTTGATGGCCCTTAGATCTTGTTTATCTATCTCCAGAGGGGAAAAGAAAGGTTAATTTTCTTACAGTTCAAATTTGAGCTACAACGCAGTTCCTTCTGATCCAGGCACAATAATCCACAGTCACGACTACAGAGACCCAGAGCCGTTCAGGAACCGTCGTGTCCTAGTTGTGGGAGCGGGTCCCTCAGGCATGGACATCGGGCTGGACGTAGCAGACGTGGCCAGCCGCCTCATCCACAGCCACCACTCCAAGATCAACTTCACCACGCCCTTCCCCCCGCAGTACCACAAGAAGCCTGACATCCAGGAGTTCAATGAGACTGGGGTCATATTCCAGGATGGTTCCTTTGAAGAGATTGATGATGTTATTTATTGTACAGGTTAGTTTTCTTTTAGCTATTCCCCTAATTGTTTATTACCCAATGCTTTAGGTTGAAGACGTCCACCGAAATATGGCAACCTGAACGTTCAATTTCAATTTAAGATGACAGTTTCTTAACCCTTATGTGAGCGACGAGGTACCCGGGTACCTTTAGCATTTAAAAATTTACCAAAAAGTATGTTTTACGCTCTGTAGGTGGCTGTGACTTCCTGAGAGCTCCTAACTATTTATAAATTATATATTTTTTAATGTTTTGACCTAGTCAACTATTTACAGTGTTTTGTGGAAAACAAAACATATTTAAAACTCACAATAGAGTGACAAGGTACCTGGGTACCCTCTTTGTATTTTAGAAGAAAATTAAAAAAGATATTTGTATTTTCATAAGTACTTAAATGAAATAATAAATATTTGCTATGATGTTTTATTTATATAAAAAAATAAAAATTCTTTGTTTATGCAGAACTTTTGTTGTTACTGCATGTTTATCACAAACTGGTATTCTGCAGTTAGTGCTAGCTTTTCGTGTTTTTATTTGCTTGCATTTGAGTTCTCTGCATATTATGTAGCTACTTCTGACGACTGCAACAAGCCCTGTAGAATCTCGTCTAGTCTGACTTATAGAAGTGGTAGATCCAGAAGGAATCGAAAGCCTTGGTTCTTGGCCAAGCTCACATGTAATTTTGATGTCACAATGCAATTTTTTGATCTTTCTTCTATGTTTTTACCACACAGTTGTAGACTCAAAGATTTCAAAAACTTTCTATGTCTGTCACTCGAGACAAGTTGTGGTTTATGTACCATGTAATTAAATTATATATTATGCTGCCAATGCTGCAATGTCAATGATATTGAAAAAAAAGTGCTAAAGGCTACCGATTCGTTCTGCGTATGACGGTATATTCTACTATCAGCTTATCCATATTGTCCAGTCTACTTTTGGTTTCATCACTACATATTATAAAACCAAGTCCTCAGCAGCGTCTGTCTGTTTGTCTGTCTGTTCGCGATATTCTCGAAAACTACTGCACCGATTTTCATGCTCATTTTAGCAATGGATGGAAGGAAGAAAGTTTTTAGAACGGGATCAAAAATTCATGATTACTTTTGGTCGCGTCGGGCGAAGCCGTGGGCATCAGCTATTTCATATTATAAATAACTCAAATATTAACTCACAAAATAGAAGTAAATACGTACTTTACAAACAAAGTAAACAGACAAGTGTCAATTTCAATGACGATGCATTGAATGGATTAAGTGTTTCTTGCGCGTCGATAACCATGTACCACACTCCACCCCTCAACAGATTTAATCACCACAGATCATAAATGGTTTAGGTTAACTAAAATAATAATATTCAAAGTGTGGGTAACGTTAAAACATACCTTGATTATTAACATTACGTCTTAACTGTATGATTTGTATGAAGGTACCCGGGTACCTCGTCACTCTGATAAAGGTGTTTTATTTGTCACTCACATAAGGGTTAAACGCGCTTTAGTTGTGCTGAACACGATCAGCTATATTAATGACAATGGACCTAAGCTATTTGCCATCAGTAGGTACTGCTACTGTCAAAAAATAGAAGTTTTACCTGTAGGGTCTATCTCTTCCGTAGGTTTCCTCTACGACTATCCGTTCCTAGACGAGTCGAGCGGCCTGACGTTGGATTCCAAGAGCGTGGTGCCTCTGTACAAGTACGTGGTGAACGTCAACCAGCCCACCATGTTCGTGATGGGGCTCGTCGTCAGAGCGTGCTTGGTGGTCGCTTTGGATGCTCAGGTCAGAATGCAATTTATGCATAATACAAAAATTTGGAGTTTATGTTCGTGTATCGTTTTCAACATGATTCAATCTTAAATATGCTTGCTGCAGGGTGATACAATGTACAACACTTCACAACACTTCTACAGGTCAGCCTGAATCGCCACAGACCGGGTGAATCGTAATAATCGAATGTATGTTTTGCCGCGCAACTCTACGTTATCATGCCAAATCAGATCGACCCGAACATGTGTTTAGCAAGCCTCCAGATTCTTGCCGACTGGAAGACTTGAGCGCTTTCAACTTAACCTTTCTGTTTTGTTCCGGAGTGGAAAATCCTCATGAATGTTATGTCCTACGCCCAGGGTCGGGTGGACAGTCTATCAGTCTCAGGACTAAAAACCACCCCGATGTTCTTTTCCCACACTTGCATCATGAGAAGTAGTGCGCCTTCCACGATCCTCGGCTAGATTTCGAGTTAATTTATCTCAATATCAATGGAAGTTGGTAAAATTGACTTTTTTCTAATAAAAGATGTTAATTTCCAGGCACGATACGCAACAGCCCTCATCGCAGGCAACTTCACCCTGCCGCCTCGCGACGAGATGATGCAGGAGTGGCAGAAGAGAGTGGACATCATCCGCTCCAAAGGACAGCGCATGTCCTACATACATATACTCGGTGAAAAGGAGGTCAGTGGAATAAGTACTTGTTTTGTATCTTTGTACCAACCTCATAGCTACCTGCAATAGTTCTCCTTGTACTTATGTATAAAGAATAAAGAATATGCCTAAGTGTCTTACCCGTACGAATGATAAATTCGTAATTGGAACAAGTAATATTTTAGCCAGTCAGCAAGATGGTTACGGTTACTGACTATCTTGAGGACGGCGACCATCGACTCTTATAAATTGTTATTTTAAATGCCAGAGCTACTGGTTCTTGTAAAATAACGAAGTTCCAAAGTATACTGAGCATTTAACGTTTTAAAATCCTGGGTTAATCAAATAGACTACCAAAACTAGGCCTTTAGAGTCCAGTTTAGTGATTGTAGACCAAAGAAAGAAAGGTTTCACTAAAAATATCATTGTGTCTCCAAATCTCGACACAAAACACCAAATCAACTTCTTCAATAACTATTCCAGGACCAATACTACGCTGAACTGTCCGAAGAGTCCGGCATCGAGCGCGTCCCGCCCGTCATGTTCAAGATCCGCGCACTGGACATGGAGGCCAAGCTTGACAACCTGTACACCTACAGGAACTACGAGTACACCGTCCTCGATGACCACACCTTCACTAGGAAGCTGGAGGACCCCGCTATTAGAGAGAGAGACTTGATTCTATGATAGGTCAGAGGTCAGTTCTGCAGATCCATCTGACCTCATCATAATTTATACCGTTTGAGTCTGATATAGAAAAACAAGATTGAAGTATCGCCTGAGTATCTACGGCTAAAAGTATTTTTTATGCCAGGCCATACGAACGAATCATGTCAGGCATCGATTCATGTAGAAATCAGGAACTCAATTGTGTGATCATTAATACTAAGTTAATCATAGATTTTAGATGCTATTCATGCTAACGAACAAAGAAAATCAAATAATTTTATTCATGCATTTGCCATAATGTTCAATGTAAAAAAATGTACAGAACCTGGGTGCAAAGCTGCAGGCAGTGCAGAGTGCGGCATCGGCAGTAAGTGATATAAAATCCAACTTGTTTATCAAAGCTAAACTTGTTTGTCAAAACCAGATTTGTTTTTTTTTATTGTTATTATCAAAAAAAACATATTAAGAGTACAATTTACACAATACGTTCCAGAAAACCACAGAGGTTTGTTAGGAACGTTGATTCAGCAAATAAGTAATAAAAAAACAGAAGACAATATTTCTAAAAATGGTCTCTCTGGTCTGGTCGCAACTATAAATCACCAGATTTTATTTTTTATATTTACGAGTATAAACATGAGATGAGAATTCAAAGATAAATGGCATTTCCAACTGTTTATTATTTTATAATAATAACATCAAGATGTACCTTATAGTTGTTAAGGATTTTTTCACTAAAGATAATTTAATATAGAATTATTTAATAATTATTAGTAAAATGCACTTCATTTACAAACAAACAAAGAATGTAAGTACAAAACCAACGAAACTGGATAAAGTAGTTTATTTGTACTTATTTATTAATAATAAACTCTTACATATTTGTTATTATTGGTAACAGTCAAGCAAACGAATATACACAAAAATACTACCAACTTGGTTTGTTTAAATCCCTACGTAATATCAATACAGGCAAGATCAATTTTTGTTCATCAACAAAATTCACTCAGTTCATTCCACTCAGCGGGTCTGAAATGGCCACTTTAGCAGATCATATAATGAATTGCGTTAAAAAGCGTAAAATGGACCTTTCATAATAGTAACTGCGTCTGTGACCATTTAAGAAAATAGAATAGGAAAATTATATGAATCGCTTTAAAAATCGTAAACTAAATAAATATTGTGATCTGCTAGTGACCATAGTAGACTCCCATGTCATATACGAATTCCAATATTCGTTAATTTGTATATTTTTGTTTTGTATATCAATGTACGTCAATGCGCTTGCATTTGAATAATCTCATTGGACCGCAATGCATTGTATTTCAAACCGTATAAGACCATAGATAACAGAAACAACAGCATAAGACCTTAAGGCTTGCTTTTAAAGCGCGATGGTTCATACAAGAAGTCGGTTAATAAAAATGAACCTGAAGGATATTTTTGGTCATGCGATGCGGCCCGTCCAAATGCCTTAGATAACATAAATTCTTCCAAAATGCTCACACATTTTATAGTTCGATAGGACAAGGCAGTTCCTTCCTAGGAGCATACGTTCTCTCGTAATTCTCTGCGTCAATGATTTTATAGTCATAATTCCGGTAGTTAAGCAAGTCGTCCAGACGGTTCTTTCCGTTGAAACGAGCGATTTTAGTCAAAACTGGCGGGGCTGGCGTGATTTCAGCTTCTGCAGTCAGGTTGCCGAAATAGTCATCCTGAAACCAAAGAATATAGATCTTAGAAACTATAAGATTTTTAGACAGGAATTATTTAAGGAGCCTCTGTATAAGGCACTTCTTGTGCTTCTAGTATCTTCTTTGAGGAGCTCGTGGCCAAATAATAACAGCCGCTCGGGTCGAGAAAAGAGTAGGCAGTTGATGATACAAGGCGCTTTTGGTTTGGTTTAAGGAAGAATGGATGGAAGAAGGACGGATTTAAGGTAGTGTGAAATAAAATAGTTGATGATGTAAATAGTTGTGAAATTCATCTGTTGCACCAGTTATAAGTTTCGATATTTTCCTAAATTGCTTATCGACGATAAGCTGGTTAACAAGCTACATAGCCTGGCCCACCGTCGCAAGGTCGCATGTCTGTCGGTCTTCTACAGACTGTACTTCGGAGAGTGTGCGCAAGAGCTCCACGAGCTGATCCCACCATCTCCCTTCTTCCATCGGGAGACTAGACGTACTGCAGGGTATCACCGATACCTAGTCGACATTCCACACATTCGAACGAAACGCTTTGCTGGGTCCTTTATTATGCGCACAGCCAAGGAGTGGAATTCCCTGCCTGCGTCCGTTTTTCCGAGTTCATATAACCCTAATCTGTTTAAGTCGCGAGTAAACAGGCTTCTACTGGGTAAGCTCGTTCCATCGTCGACATCATCTCTGCCCTTAGGGCAAGATTGAAGTCAAGAGCAAGCCCATTTATAATAAAAAAAAAAATCTAGCCAATATTTTGCAACACAGTGTATGTCCACTTCATAATACCCTCTTGGACTTGGAGCATCCGCTAAATATTAAAAATGCTGAAAAGGAACCTCTGAAAACTAACTCATGCTGCTTCATTCCATTGCAGCATTGATAACTTACCATGCTAGGAATAACATTGACGTCCACGATCCTCATGCCCTGGCTCTGCTGGTAATGCACGTGTTCCAACCAGTCTCTCAGCATGTCCTCCTTGGATGGCAGCGTGAACTTGTCTGCCGCTAGAGCTGCAGAGTACTGGCCCTGTTTGATTAAACATACTTCGAATATTAGGCTGGCGAAGAACGAAATAGATGAAAATAATTTTCCATAATCTGTGAATGTAAGTAACAAATGCAAACAGTAAAGGACAATCTCCAAAAGACGTTTTCCAGTAACCTACAGCGGGAAATCACTTCAACAAGTTAACGAGAGCTGGCTTGTCCTAAAAATTCAAACAGTCGACTCTAATTTATATTTTCTGTCAGTGCCCAAATTAAAAACAAGAACTTTAGTGTAATACGGATTTTGAGCACATAAGTTCATCCATAAGGATGGCTGAGAAACCCACAAATATTCGTGTACCGAAAAGAACTGACCTGAGCATCCATGACCCTGTTGATAACCTTCTTGGAGACTCCAACGAACGTCATGCTGGGATGTTTGATGTTCACTGTCTGCTTGTACAAGGGTAGTACGAACTTCTGAGATGCTGTCACTCCTGAACTGCTGTCTAGGAATGGATGATTGTAGTTGTAACCTGGAATTTAAATACAGGTTTAGGGACTTCATAAGGCATTAGCAGTCGCAATTTTTAGGACATTTCCTTAAAAAAATAGCTGAATCTAGTCTAGAATTGTGAAACGAGTCCTTATTTAGTGGTTATGAAAACTGCACCTGGCTGAGCCAGTAGTCCAAAATCAGTCTCTATTTAATGATACCACTCAGATCTAGCCTGTCCCCTTACTGTCCTCCCCCAACGGCTCCCTAAGCTGAGGTTCGTACCTCACAGGGTGCCCTTAGCGTATTAAGTCGCTTAGTTTGTTATTTTTTTTGCCCTGGCTTAAATTGCCGGAGGCCTTAAATTCTAGGCATCCACAGGACACAATCATCAACACCCGGTTAAACAGTAGTCAACGTCCTAGGTTTAACTGCGAGAAACATACACAAAAAAAAGGCAATTACCTGTACAAAATATGACATCATCGAATACTTCAGTGGAACCATCAATGAAGAAGGCACCGGTGGGGGTAAAAGAGGCAATGTCAGTTTTCTTCTGGTAGTTCTGGGAGAACTCGGGCTGGTTGTAGCGGAGGTGATGACTATGGAATAGTTTCGCGGTCACGTTGGATAGCTGAATGGCGAGGTCCAGCCCAGATGCGCCCGCGCCGATTAGAAGCACTCGTCGATTGCGGAATGCTTCTGCATCTTTGTAATCGTGGCTGTGCATGACTTTTCCTGAAATTAATTTAAACAACTTTGTTAGTTGTATACTTAGTGGTCGCAAAAGCTACAGCTAAGCGTGAGAGCTTTAGTTCGAGTCCCAGGTCTTATTTAGTACTTAGTTACTTAGTTATCAGTTTTTTTCCATCGCGTTTAAAATTTCTCAGTAGCTATTATGCTCGGTTGATGGATGTTGGTCCGTTACATTTCGTAGGACTTAATATTACTGACAAAATGAGGATGTACAGGTATACTGGTGTCCTACTTGAGTACCTACTTCTCCGCAGTGATAATAAGCCAACAGTCAACAGGTTGACAAGTGAGTCCGTATAAAGTTTAAAACGTTTCATGACATGTGACCATTTCATAATGTTTTCAACTCCAAAGTTATTAAGTTAAGCACAATAAAAAATCCTTGAAGTTTGCTACAAAACGTGACTGACAACAAAACAAGCTTGCAAAGTACAGGAAAATGATACACGAACACAAAGGAGACCACAATTATTTTATTACCCAACCTATTCGTTTGTAGGAGGTTATTATCTTCAGGTATGTAAAAAAAGGAAATAATAGGAGGCCAGTCGGTTCGTTGAAGGAGGTGGTTCTTAATTACAAACTAACTTGGTAACGATCTAAAAAGTTATGGAAAAGTTTGAGTGGTAGAGAATTCTTCGTCAATTTATACCCATTAGTCTAATGATTAGACTGTGTCTATTTCGTTAGGGCATCGGACTGTTTAAAAAAAAATATGATTCTGTTAATCCGTCAGTTAGATTATCGAAAGATATTGGATACGTGTTTTTTGTTTTAATAAATTAATCAAAATTGTCGGAGATAAAACGCATCAAAGATCAAGACATTTTTTGTTTACGTGAAATATGTGTTCAATATTTTTTGAAAATCTATCTGACGGACTAATTTTTTTGTCCAATCCCCTATTATTTAGCATGAAAGTGCTAACTAAGAGTGTAAAACATCACGACCTCAGTAAAAGCACGCTATAGGTGTAGGTTAGGTAGACATGTGGCGCACTTACGATTCATGTTATGTCCGTACTAATGACCGGATTCGCGACCTTAGTATTACCTAGTTCAAAAGGTCGTTTTTAGAACTTTCTCAAGGTGCCTTAAATAAAATAAGTGCAGAACTGCAGACCAATAAATAATAGTTGTTTTATTTAAAGTTTATTATTTTTTCACCAATTTATTATATATTTTGCTGCAGCTGCAGCCATTAATTTAAAAAAAAACAATATGTTTATTTACTTTTTTACATTTACTGTACAACATAACATTATCTAAATTAAAAAGACGCGCTTTAGCGGAATCTCCGAAGCCATACTTGCATAAGGAATCCTGTCAATCCCGTAAGGCTAAAGAATGTGATGACACAGAGTTGTATTGCCTATCTAGGCCTAATAATCCAAGAGTATGAACGGTTGCGATAAATTCAGATTGCAGGATACTGACTGTAGGCAAACCTTCACTTTGTAAACCCCACAAACTTGAATTTAACTCCCCTTTGATATCTAAAAAATAAAATATGCGTCCTCTAACAAATGCACGATAAGCCCAAAACAATGTAACATTTCAGTGGACTACCTAACCTACCACTATTAGATGGGCTTGTCAAGGGTCAAGTCAGAACATTTTCATAAACCATTCAGAAACTCTCGGAAAATCGTCAAAAATATCCCCATCTTTAGTACAGGAACCATCCTCACCTTGGAATGTCTGCAGCTGATCGATGTCAGGTATGACAGGGCTGCTGAACTCCCCGCTGGCGATGACCATGAAGTCGCACACCTCAGTCAGCGTCTCCTTGGTGTCAGTCTTCGTGTACGTCACCTCCCAGTGGTCGTTTGACCATCTGACTAGAGTTACGTAACTTTGTAGCTGAAATTGAGAAGGTAAAGGTTTTTAAAAGCTGTTCGAAGTTCATTTTCGAAAGGGTTTATTCGGGGCACAAAATTAATTGTGAAAAGTGTAATTGACGATGAGAATAAACGCAGTAACTTCTTGTATTTCTAGCTCTTCTTCGAGAGTAATTACAGTTAAGTAAAGTATTGTGTTTAGAATTGAAAGAGCGATAAAACTTGTACGGACCTATTCAATTATGTGCAAAAATTGGCATCATGTCCAGCTGGTGATAAGTGCAGGTATATTCCATTTTTCCGTATTTCGTTAAGACATATTGTATTTAAGAAACAACAGTGATCTAAAAATTTACTAATCATTTTGTACAAATAAGAATTCAAAAGATGTGTGAGACATTTCATATGTGTCTTAGACAGTACAAAAGAATGTAGCGACACTTGTCACACGAGATACCTATCCCACGTTCACTTATTCACTATTCATCCTGGCATATCCAACCATATCTATGAAAATAAATGAATTATTCAAAAACATGGTGTGAACGATAAACAAGAAATAAAACATCATGTGTACAGGTTTCTTGTCACGTCATCCTGCTAGGGCTAGCAATTGGCAATGAACAAATTGTTTATAGCCGTACATCCTGATTTTATTCCGCGATTATTTATGGTCATGCGATACGTTTGTCTTACTTGTTTTATAGTTTAGTATCAAAATGCTATGAAATATATTTAGTTTTAGTTCCGCGAGACATATATCCAGGTCTAAAAGCAGCAAGCAGCATTTAATGTCATGGATTTCCGCAAAGTAACGCCTGATTCCATAACTTAGTTTAGTATCACCTAAAGTATAATCATTAAGGTCACATACATTATTCAGAAAATAATCGCTCTTGTGAGAATAATCGCCAGTTACAATGCACTGTTTTCAAATGGTTCATTAATAACGTATGAACTACATAATAATGCTTTAGCTTAAATTACCTTAATCTACGGGAAAAAAATAACTAAGTAGTTAGTTGAATAACATATTACGAAGTTTACGCATCACATTTTTAATTTGTGTTAAGTATCCCCCATAACGCTTCTGTTACCTAAGTTCAAATAAGAGTAGGAGTACACACAGTCTCATAATAACTTTAGTTCCTTATGACCGCTGCACGCTGACTTCATTCACACGGTTCGAGTTATGCAAGGCTTTGACATTACTTGGAAAAGATTTCTCAACAACAAAAGATTTCTCTTGAATATTAATTTCACAGCGTTGTTCTTTGAGGTAACCTTATAGCACTCTTGTAACCAACCGTTACTTCCTTCATAATCGATGTTCGCATGGATAGCATAACCTAGCTTTTTATGCATTTTGAACGACAAGGTTGGTCTTACGGCAATGAAGCACCAACCAAGAGATACCGTATCTTCTAAAAGCTTTGAAGCTCATTAAGCTGTTTCATTGCATATACAAAGTATTATTTTTTTGTAAAAACCCGCGGCTTCGCCCGTGTGAATGTCAAAAACTTGACAAAATTATCTACTAAAACCTTCTTCGAGAACCACTCTATACATTGGTGAAAACAATAAGAAAATCGGTGCACCAGTTTTTGAGTTTATCGCGAACAGGCAGACAGACGCGGCGGAGGACTCTGTTTTATAATAAGTATGTAGTGACTAATAGAAGTAGCAAAGGTTGAATTTCTTAAGAACATGTCAAATAACGTATGCGAAACCTGTCTCAAGTCCCATGTGACCCTAATGCCAGCTGAATGGAAATGATTCCCAACATCACACCTTACAACATTCTCTTGATAAAATTACACAATATTAGCGAACACGAATTGAATTCGATTAATTTGTCAACGCGCTCCAAAGGCGAGTCTATTTGACTTCTACTTGATATCTAAAGTTCTGAACACTACAAATTACTAGGTTAGGTACTAGATCTAAATGTCAAGTAGATCACCTACCTAGTATATTGCAGTTTACCGCAAAAGTTTGGACAAAAAAAATATTTTCTTTGTTGTAATGAGCTGTACCTACCTATTTTATCATCATCATCATTTCAGCCAAAAGACGTCCACTGCTAGTCATAGACCGCTGCCCGTACCCTATTTTATATTTTTTTAATACCTATGCGGTTTTTTTTTTTTTAGGGTTCCGTACCTCAAAATAAAAAACGGAACCCTTATTTATAGGATCACTCGTGTGTCTGTCTGTCTGTCCGACCATTCCCCCCCCCCCCTTATCTCCGAAACTACTGAACCTAAAATTCTGAAAAAAATACAGAAATTAGTTCAACACTTATAACAAGAAAACCTGTATGAAGTCTAAGTACGGAACCCTTCATGCGCAAGTCTGACTTGCACTTGGCCAATTTTTTTTTTAATAGTGTTAACTGTAATTATTTCTATAATATTATTCTATTGTTGTTGTACCTATATATTTTGTCATCATCATTTATAAGTCAGGAATCCCCCTTTCGGCTCTGTAATATCTTTGGTACCTTCAAACATTATCATAATATTCGTATTTTGTTCCTTCAATCATGGCATGCCAAATTATTTAATTATAGGTCCGCATAGTTTCGACTTTTCGAGGAGTTCTGTTTATAAGACTGGCACACAGATTATGAAGATATTGAGAAACGTTAATACGAAGGATGCAATCGACTAGATTCTCGCCTTATCTAATGGCCATAACGTTCAATCCTATCGTTGGCTTAGATATTAAACGTTTTAAACCCAATCAATACAGTTGCCTTGTAATTTTGATATTGCGAGAGGTCCGTTTACCAACAAGTGCGATCAACTAGAAGCATATCTACAAAAGTCTTAGATTAATAAATTACATAATGTTGGGATGGTTGGAAAAGTCATTGAGAGTGATTCTGTATCCGCGACTTTCTTATAACTATTCCGATTTCGGCCTATCGCCTGAGCAAAGAGCGGAAGGCTATGGGGGAGGTATCTTCCCAGCAGTGAAACAATAAAGGTTACATAAAAAAACAAACAAACAACCTCTCACCCCAAACGCCTATACCGTCTCCGTTCCGTCGTGGGTAATAGTACATTATGGTACAAGTGTGTAACTTTGGTGATTACCGCTGAGGCGCCATTGAGACCCGAGCCGTCAGGTGAGGGTCTTAAGAAAGCCGAGACGGTAATCATCAATACACACGTGTATCATACGACGTTTTTCAACACACTTGTGAAGAAAATAATACTAAAAAGTCATCTTCAACAGATACAACAAGTTCTGTTTTTTTTTTCTTGGGAAAAATTAATGCGCGCGCATCTACAGTTCTACCAAGTTATCTATGCAGGCGGGAAAACACGGAACTAAAATAAATGTACTAAGTTTGACGTAGCGATGCATTTTTTCTTGACCAGTAGCGCCACTACTGTAACAATGACGATCGGCCATAGACTAAAATAATGTGGTTTCTTTATTTTTGACTTTTCGCGGATAGAGTTTTAGCCACGGACAAAATGGGGATTTTTTTTTTCTTTATTACAGAGAAAACAAAAGTTATATTATTTGAGTGAAAGATTCATTTATTAAAAACGTTTAAGTTGAAATTATCTATTTAAATTCAAAGGTGCATAAAATGGGGAAGCACTAGGTAGTACATTAATTTATTTTTAATATTGAACACGATCTTTTTTGTATCGAAACTTTTTTAAGAACATAGCAACTCAACCAATAAAATTTGAAAAAAAAACCTATAACTCACTAGTGAATAATAGCAATGAAAAAGTCACAGTTTGATTATAGGTGTAATTACGTGCCTAATTGCGGTGAAATTATAGCCACTTTATGAGCAAGTGTGTTGAAAAAAAACTAAGAACATTGTTTTCAGCGACGGTTGTTGATTCAAAATCCAACAGTACGCTCTACATTAGGTGTTGCTCAGATGTAAGGGAAAACTGGTACCTACTAGAAATATTAACTTTACAAAAAACTACCGAGTTCTCTGATATAAGGCTGAAAAGTGGTCGACATGCAGCCACTTTTCAGTCTTATGACTTACGGCATAAAGATGAATAGTGGTAGACCATCAGTAGGTAAACACAGCAGTTATAGGTACCAATAAAATAATAATTTAGAAAAACGTATTCTAAAATTCCCTTCAAATCACCATAGAAAGCTAACTTACTTGAATATGGTTCATAAGTCCCATCTGCTTAGCGAAGTACTGCAAGTACTTATAGAAGCAGGGTCCCGTAGGATAGGAGGGCGTGCCCTCAGGGAACGGGAACCCGGAGTACTCCATCGTCTGGCGCGGAGTGTTTGTTCTGAAACATATTGTTCACTTAAACTCACGTAAATAGTATCAAGTGAGGAGCTTTAGAGAAAACTTAAAAGCTTTATGGATTCGCGGACTTTTGAGTAGGTGTACTGTCTGGTGCTACACTACCCAATAGTCTTTGGTTACAGGAGGCTGTGATTACAGAAGCCGTCTCATTATAAGATATATCTGGTAATCTAAGAAGCTTTCCGACCAACAACCATAGCCTCTCTTGCGACCTCGACATCTTCTTTTACATAGATAACTTCCCGTCCCGTGTAGTGTTTGACTTGTTTAAGCTTTTAAACTGGTTGTTACTAGCATTATCATTTACACTGAAAACGTTATATTTACCATGTTGACATTTTTTTTAGTTCCCTTTTTGTCGGCGCTAGGGCAAGCACCAAAACACCGACCCGTAATAACTTCAGTTTATCCGTGATCATGGTCCAAACAATATGTAGTACCTAAACGTGGCCATCATGGTCATGGTCACGGCCAGTTGTGCGACACCAAACTAAGAGGTCGTCAGTTCATTAATGAGGAGAATGAAGAACTGCAGCCTAGAAAACTGCCCCGTCTCAAACTTTAAAAACCCAAATCCACATGTGACAGGAATAAAGTTTGATAAGGTAAGTAACGTACAAAGATTTATCGGCCCTGAAGCTTCATATGCTAACTGGGTGCCTAAAGTGGCCGCTTCATCACAACAAAAATAACTACAGTAAAGCCACAGTATTGGTATTACCGTGGTAAAGCGATGCAGCTAATATTCAGGCTAATTAAGAAGAACGTGCTATTTTCTAAGTTATGTTACTTTTTTATGACTTATACCTTCCAACTCAATGGACTAAATGCTCGTTAATTCATTTTATCACTTTAGTATTATATTATCTGTGCTTTTAGTTACTTTTATACTATTCCCATTAAAGTTTAACACCTATACTTGTACGTTTACTAATAAAAATCAGCCTTGGTTTTAATTGTGTTTTAACAATAGTTTATATCGTAATTAAATGATCTACTCTTTTTTTATTAATTCTATTATTATGTCGTAAGGAGTTTTTTCCTACAAAGTACTATGCTAATTAATGTTTTCTTTGAGTAAATTTTCCTGCATGAGCGGAATAAAAAACATTAATCTGTCTCATGACATGACATGACATGACATTGAAAAGAATATAACATAACATCACATCTATATTCCCCGAAGGGCTAGGCAGAGATGTACCCTGCATTAGTACACCCATATTTAGCCAGTTATGTATAAGTCCCATGTAATAGGGGGTGAGCCTATTGCCAACAACTAAGCACAAATTCAGACTCCGTGGCGGCTACTGAGAAATTTCTGCTGAAAAAACCTAATAACACTTTGCCAGACCTGGGAATCGAACTCTTGCATATGCAGCAGTCGCGCTTGCGACCACTAACCAACGGAGAAAAAAAAACTCGTGTTTATTTATACACAAACGAAACTGGTCCTCATATTGGCCGCAGCGATCTTATTTCATAATAAACCGGTTTTCTTAAAAACCGCCAATTATCTAATAGCCGCAGTTTCTCTTGACTTCGCATACACAGTGCAATCATGTATTGTGTACTTAACACATTTGTTGCAATGTTTCGAAACCAAATTATTATTAGTATAGGTACAGCTTCTTGCGCTAACTATAGCGTTGTTCTATGTGAGAACAAGGTGAATCTATTCAGAAATCTTATCAAACGTTGGAATTCCACAACCATCATTTCCATTCATTTTTTGTTTTTCTTTTCCATTCATTTTGTTGTTTTTACAGGAGAAATTCCTAGTGTGGGGCAAAGTTTAAAAAAAAAAAAAAAAGTGATGGTCTAGTGGTGTAACCGTTGGATCTCGCCGGTCTCGAGTTCGAACCCAAGACAAGCACCTATTATTTTTCGGATTTATGTACCTACTGTGTAATTAACACTTGCTTCCGTGGAGGAAAACTTCCTGAGAGATATTTCTCGACAGCATGTAAAGCCAAGTCAGAGACCTATATATATGAGTGGCATAAAACTCTGACACCAGGTTTACACTAACCACGAAGAAGAATAGGGGATCGGACAAAAAAAAACTAATTAGTCCGTCAGATAGATTTTCAAAAAATATTGGACACGTATTTTTTCTTTTTTCACCTAAACAAAAAATGAAGACGATACAGTCATTGATTTAATAAAACCCAAGATACAAACTCCGCGTCTCAAAACCGTCCGCTTAAAATGAGTTCACAATGAACTCATTTCAAATAGTCTCGCGTCGCTCGCGTCTCTGCATGGTCGTACAAAATACTTTTTATATTGCTTTTTATAACTGCATTGTAAAAGGAATCTGCGTAAGGTTGACTTTGCCAAAAAAAATATGTTTATAGTGACGATAACTACATGTAGTAGTGCGTGTATTGGTGAGTGTTTGGCGACAGTTTCGACTGTTTGTTTTGTTCGAGACTGTGCATCTAGGGTTTTATTATGATACAGTGCTTCAAAAACTCGTGTGACGTCATATGCTAGTACATTTTGTACCATACCATTTTCGGGCATAACTCCGTCACTTGCTTACCGATTTGAAAAATTCTCTTTTTATTGGAAAGGGTATACTTACCAAATGGTCCCATATTTTTAATATCGAAATCGGACAAGCAGTTATTCAAAAAAACAACAAAACTCAAAAAAAAATTACATTGTCCACATTATGACCCATGAACTTACACGTGAACCACTTTAAAAAAAAACACAAAAAAGTGAAAAATAAACTTTAGAAGAAAAATCAGTTTCTGAAGTCGGTGGCAAAAAAATGAAATCAAACAAACAAAAGTTAAAAGACTTCAGAAACTAATTTTTCTTCTAAAGTTTATTTTTCACTTTTTTGTGTGAGTATTTTTTTTGAAGTCGGTTTTTTGATTTGATAAAACAAAAAACACGTATCCAATATTTTTCGATAATCTAACTGACGGACTAAACAGAATCATATTTTTTTTGAGACAGTCCGATCCCCTATTGCAACAACTGCATAATATTCGTTTAATAAGATAACCAAAGTGTGGGCTCTTACCCAAACACTACAGACCTGGCTAAGTAAACATACCCATATAGAAGGATGACGCTAACTGCACACCTTCAATATTTACCTTGTTTATTTAAGAACGCTTAACCTCCACCTTTTTAAGGTCATCTTTCTACGGATACTTGAATCAGAACACACTTTCAAGTGCAATAGCATAATAATAAATAGCATAATAGTGTAATAGCATTGACAG
Source organism: Diarsia mendica (assembly GCA_949316265.1). Taxonomy (NCBI): domain Eukaryota; kingdom Metazoa; phylum Arthropoda; class Insecta; order Lepidoptera; family Noctuidae; genus Diarsia; species Diarsia mendica. The sequence continues at coordinate 10,862,980 of OX438906.1, forward strand.
TCATTCCCAAAAACGGATTTACCATGTTGGCAGATATGTGCCGTTGCAAGGACATCAAGCTACCCAAACCCAACCAACCTTGAACCTGATGCTTTAGCGATATACCTAGCTAAATATCTGTATATTCAAAGACAGTGCTGAAACGATTTTAGCTTTAGGGGTTCAATGACATCCCGTCGGGGCTGCGGATTGTCGAAAGAGATGCCGCGGCCTCGGCACAAAGGCGAAGAAGGAACATGGGTGGTTCCACCATAAAAAAGGGGTTCAATGACATTCAAAGAGTGGCATTGCTGGTAGCATTTGTGAATTGATTTATGAAGTGCATTAAAAGGCATGATGACGGCACAAGTGTCGATTTTGAACACACGAAAATAAACCTTGGTATGTCTAAAGATACACTGGTCATTGGAAAAAATAAAGACTGAACGTCGGAGTCGTAACCTTAAACTTTTTAGGAAAGAGGAAAACATAAATATAATTTGCATACCTCAAGTTTTTATACATGCTAGTGAAGAGAGGCAGGCCATCCTCGTCAACGCCGACGTGAGGGTCGAACCTCCAGGTACCTCCGACAAAGCGGGAGGCTTCAAAGACGGTGAAGTTGAGGCCATACTCCTTCATGTACCGTGCGGTGCCCAAACCGGAGTAGCCGGCGCCGATGATGCAGACGCGAGGCGATGGTATAGACTGGAAAAAACAGAGAAACAGTCATTAAAACATTTGATTGATTGCATTATGGGAATCTTTTGAACGGCAATAGGTATATGTTGCAGATCAACTCAAAAAACTTATACAGGAAAACTTAGGTAACCGAAGAACATATTTGAGGATTTTGCTTTCGATACGTCAAGGAGACCTTGGAAACTGCAATTAACGAAATGGATTCTCAAAGCTGACTAAATCAATTCGCAACAGATTGTATTAAAAATTGGATTTCAGAAGGTTATAACGTGATAACGTAATTTAAAAAGAAAAAAATTGCAATAAACTAAAGTTAATTCCACAGTATAAATGTTAATTCTGTGATTTTGGCGTTTGACAACACAAAGTACCTATATTAGTACTATAAAGCTTTTAGCATGCAATATTTAGTTCCAGTTTTCGCCCACAACCATTTATTTGTGGTCGTCGTAACATGTCTTCTTCTTCCATACTTCTCAATGATTCGTCATCTCAGCAGTTGCCTCCTTTCTAGCCGTATCATATCATCTTTACACAGTCCATTCATCGCTTCCTTAGTCGTCTACATTCTGCTCAATATTTTCCACGATAACCGCCAAACATATACAAAATTAATTACCTTAATTAAAACTGACACTAAATAGAAAACCATTACAGACACTGCCATGGCCCATATAGATATTAAATGGTTAGGTCGCATAATATAAATCGCAAACGAACGACGCAACTTTAGCAGACTCAATCGTGAGAATCTAACGTTCGATCGTGATTATTTCTCGAGATTATGAATGCTATTTCAAACTAATTACCTACCTGCTGCAAGTATCATATCGTTATTTATTACCCGATAATGTTTTATAACTAGGAACCTGTGTCATTCTTTAATACGGACGTACATAACGACATATAGTTAAAGTTTTTAAACTGACATGGTCAATAACACTAATATTAACATTGAAAACGGGATATTTATCATGTTTACTTTTAGTTTCGAGTTCCCAATATTTTGGCGCTGTTACAAGCACCATGATCACAGATAAACTGAAGTCATTGCGGGTGGATGTTTATGAGCAGACAAAACGGTCTACCCTCTTTCTTGTTCGTTTTTTTGCGTTCGGTACCACTACCATTGTCACTCACTACACGATTCTGTTCCCGACACACAAAACTCACTACACAACCGAAAAAGTGCCGAAAAAAAGACTAGCGAACTTTATTCGGCACTTTTTCGGTTTTTACACAGTTGAACCACATATAATTAATTATCCGTACTAAAATTATTAATGTGAAAGTTGTGGTGTCTATCTGTTATTTTGTCTGTCTGTCACGTTTGTACCTCTACATTTAAAAACCTTAGACCTGGAGAAGGGCATGGGCTTTTAAATTCCAGCAGTAGGAAGCTCAAGGTTGAATAATATCCGATATTCGTGGTGGTCGATAATATTGTATTAATCAGTTGTCGCAACGTGAAAATGAATGGTGGATCACTTGGCGATAATTCATGTGATTTTTTTTTCTGGTGTGTTCGTATTGTCAGGACAAAGTTTGTAGCAAATACTGATTTACAAATTTTCTTTGCAAACCGCTCTTTTCATTTTCTCCGTTAGAAAATTCCACCTGTGCGTTATGTCGTTGTCGTTATTTTGTTCTAAATATAGCCCTGACTGTGATTTGCGGAAGCTTATCATTGAATTATGATATGCATCTCCTATCTAGGAAGTTATGTGAGATAAGTTAAAAATAAAACTTAGGAAGGTACACACGGCTACACATCAAGCTATACAAAACCAGTTAATCTTGGCCTCACTTTACTAGATCTTTTCGCACAATGAACGATCAGATTATACTGGTTTTGTATAGCTTGATGTGTAGCCGTGTGTACCTATTACTAGAAGACACAACACGAAAGCGCAGATTTTAATTGATGACTTCCGTCAAAGATAACCTGCCGCTGCAACCGATCGAATACTAAGGGCCGGTTTCACCGGTTACGGATAAAGTGTCAGATAGTTATCTGACAGATAATGCTATCAAAAATTGTAGTTTATCTGGCAGATAAGTTCCTGATAGGCTATCCGGGACTTTATCAGCAAGTGGTGAAACCGGCCCTTAATATTGTTTCTATGGTAATAAGATGGTAATAAGTAATGAAAACCCAAAATAGGCAGATATCTGCACACCATTATGACCTCGTTGGTCTAGTGGTCGCAAGTGCTGACCAACTGTCCTGAGCTTGCGGTCCCGAGTTCGATTCCCAGGTCGGGCAAAAATTTCCTGGGATTTCGCAGTAGCAGTCATGAAATCTGGATGTATGCTCTTTTACTGGCAATAGGCTCGGCCCAATTACACGACACAACGAAACTGGCGAAATGTGAGTGCAATATTCGGTACACCTCTGCCTAACCCATCAGGGATTAATGGCGTAATGGTATGTTAAAAGAATTAAGATCGAACATAAAACTCAAGGATGCAATCTTCTATTCAAAATCAAATTATGCAAAACAACCTACGTCACAATGCTACGTCAGGAAAATATTTGCTGACGAAAACACCGGTTAATTTAAAACCAAATAATAATAATACACATTGATGACCGACATACACGAACAGGAAAACATAGTATTTTAAACAAATGATTCCGGGTAACCTTGACCATGATCGTGTATTTTACTAGAAGAAATATCATAATGTTTTTGTCATTGACCATCATTTTCGTGCCCTTTTCCTATTGTACTTGGGGTCAGCGCAATACGTCTTCTTCTTCCGTTCTCCCCTGTCCTGTCAGACGTCACGGCACTCCTTTCTCATTCATACCGTTACTCACACTGTTATTTACCGAAAAAGAAAAATAAATGAAAGGTAGATCTACACAATAGTACATTATGGTACAAGTGTGTAACGTTGGTGATTACCACAGAGGCGCCATTGAGACCCGAGCCGCCAGGTGAGGGTCTTAAGAAAGCCGAGGACGGTAATCATCAATACACACGTGTATCATACGACGTTTTTCAACACACTTGTGAAGAAAATAATACTAAAAAGTCATCTTCAACAGTTAGAACAAGTTCTATTTTTTTTTTTTCACAATAGCGGGAAAACTGAATGCGCGCGCATCTACAGTTCTACCAACTTCAACAATTAAAACAAGTTATGTTTTTTTTTTCACAATAGCGGGAAAAATTAATGCGCGCGCATCTACAGTACTACCAAGTTATCTATGCAGGCGGAAAAACACGGAACTAAAATAAATGTACTAAGTTTGACGTAGCGATGCATTTTTTCTTGACCAGTGGCGCCACTACTGTAACAATGACGATCGGCCATAGACTAAAAGAATGTGGTTTCTTTATTTTTGACATTTCGCGGATAGAGTTTTAGCCACAGACAAAATGGGGATTTTTTTTTTCTTTACTAAGTAAAGAGAAAGATTAATTTATTAAAAACGTATAAGTTGAAATTATCTATTTAAATTCAAAGTTGCATGAAATGGGGAAGCACTAGGTACATTAATTTATTGAACACGATCTTTTTTGTATCGAAACTTTTTTATGAACGTAGCAACTCAACCAACAAAATAAAAAAAAAAAACCTATAACTCACTAGTGAATAATAGCAATGAAAAAGTCACAGTTTGATTATAGGTGTCATTACGTGCTTAATTGCGGTGAAATTATAGCCACTTTATGAGCAAGTGTGTTGAAAATTACATTACACACTCCTCTATTGCGATCCGAAGGGTTTTTGAAGCTTTGTAATTTCATGCTTCATAATTATGAGGACGAGATTCAACACGTTACGATTGTTGAATTTTTATTTCTATTGCGAGTGTGTTTTAATTACCCCGCAAGTGGACAAAGTTTACTAGAATTCAAAGTACGGTATTCTCAAGAACAAACACCTAGATTCAGGTTACCACAATATTAGAAATAGACTTTCTTTAAGCAGAAAAATGCACCGCTGCCTGATGCCCACCATCATCCACAGAGTCTTTTTCTAACTTCATTGAGGTTGGATTCCAGCCTAACCGGTATTTGACATAGAGCTTCATCACTTAGAGTCTTACACCCGTATTTATAAACAAGTAATTACTATTACTTGAGTAAATGTCATTGTATTTTTTCTCTGTAGTTTAGTAATTCCTTAAATAATGTTAGAACTATCTAACGTTAGAATTCTTAGTTTTGCTTTCATTGACGGTTCTAACTTAGTTTAAATTCTTGCCCATTGCATAAAAATATTCGCTTAAGTAATTACTTAAGTCTAATTACTTTGACTTGACTATAAATACGGGGGTTAGAGTCTTAGAGCAAGCCTAAGGCCCAAACATACTTATCCCATAGACACAAGTGTTCGATAAAATCTAAACGCGTAGTTACCACGGTGGATAAAGCAAGTCAGCGCTTACGTTATAAAAGGCATAGTCTTGATCTTCTTGTTACATCCAAATCACTATAAAAAACAAGATCACTGCGAAATACACTTTGCACACTCGTAAATAGTATTTGATTCCAATCATTTTGCTTCATCGTTCACTTCAAATTTAAACATTTCACATAGACTTACATGATCACTTATGAAACGGTTACTTAGTAGCTAATGACACAGTATGTACTAGTCCTTTAGTATGAAGAAGAACCAGTTGCAAGAACTGGTTGTTGATAATAATCTAATCAAACCCTGGGTCTGCAACTGAGCAAAAGTCAAGCATTGGACCTCCTCAGCTTACATGTGTGATCTAAACGTAAACTGAACTGTCACCTGTTGTGATTGTGACACAGACTGCCTATGAGCAACTAAGCGCCGCCGCCGTGAGAACATAATTATGTATAGGTACCTAGTTATGAATTAATTAACTGATAATACGTCACGGACAACGGTTTTATGGTTTTACTGCGAAAAAATATCCGATTTTCAACTGACTTGTAAGCAGGACTGCTCTAATTTACTTGTTGAATGGTTGAAATGCCGAATCATCGTAATATTGCAAAAGACAAAAGATTAGGTAGGTACTTGTAAATTCGTTTCGTCTCGAATATTTTCAATTAATTTTATATAAAGCAGCATGTACTCACAAAGTGCCTTACGCCTAATTCTAATAACATGAAACAAATCAAATGTACTACCGAAAGCGAAACTATAGAATTTTGAACAAGTGAAGTGACAGTGAGCAGAAAAGGCACCAAAACGTTGTGTACGGACTCGAAGTTATCCTACAGCCTTGGTCCATTCACTTACCTATCATTTTACAGTTTTCAGCTCTCTAAGAGGGTACCTATCTCTATCAAAAAACGCGGTAACCGTTAGTGCGTCAGCATCTCTTCTATCCTGTCTGTACCAGGAGCGGCAGGAGCAACTAAGGGAAATCTCAGTGTTGTTTACGAAAATCAAATCAGGTGCGTTTGCTGAGTCAATGCTAATACTCAGGACACGACTACCATGATCGCCCAGCCCAGAGTTATAGCAAGGTGGGTGGCTTGCTATGACTCAAATATAAATAAAAAATCTCATAGAGGAAAAAGACGATGTGACTCAGATCAAAGCTGATATTTGATCTGAGCGATGTGATATAAAAACATGGCTAAAGCATTTGACAGGGTTTACTAACATGACATTTCAATTCAAGAAGTTAAGTATTTAACGTTGCACTGTTCCCTCGTTAAATTACGACTAGGTATCTGATCTGCCTAATCTCTTATTCACGAGTGGCGTGCTGTAGCCGTTTAACCCGATTTTGTGTTGCATAATAACAGCGCACGCGCAAATGTAAATAATTCACTTGTCTATCAAATTAATGAAAATCTCCTGCAACATAATTATTCATTCATTATGAATACCTAGTAGGTATTGCTTGTTTTTGTTTTAATGTAAAATAAAAACAAATTATGATGCCTTCGGAAAAACCGAACGCCGCGATTCTGAAGCGATTATAAATATAAAATCTCAACTGTAATAGTTGATGTTTGCTTTTTATCGAAGAATTTCTGGGAAAAATTGCGGGGGATTTTTGCTCACATTTGAATAATGAATGTTAAAAGACTCTAAGTATTAACGAAGTCAAGCTTTTCCTGGCATTGCATTTTTTTTTTGGTAATTTCTGGGAACCTTCTAGCTACGAAGATTAGATATCGGCGGCTAATGTCTATCGTAAAAAAAACTAGATTCTATCTTTTTTTAACCACAACAATTCACTTGAAATAACTACTTGATCTCATACTATTCAATGCACTCATCAGCACAATGTTTTTTCGCCCAAATAAAACTTAGTTTCTCAACAATATTGTTTTTGTAGAGTTATTTGGATTTATGTTCAGAATGCTAGGTTGACGGCTTTGTGAAGAGTCACTAAAACAGAAAAACTTATAAATAATTTACAGATAAATGTATTTAACGCAGCTTAGTTTTTCCAGATTTTCATGTTTGGTTCCAAGTTTAACCTTTTTTCTTCTATAGCACCTTTAAAACCTACAGAAGAGCACTACTAATAAAATTCTAATCATGGTTTTTGTATGATAATTCATAATTATTGTATGCTTTAGTCCTTTCCTCCTAGCAATAATCGAAGAATCGTACATAAGTATAATTAAGAAGGCAGAATCTCAGAAATAATACCTAAGTATTAGTTACGATATTAAAAACTACTTATTAAAAACTAACTTTTCACAGTATTCAAGTATCTAAGTATAAACAAAAATAAGCATAACATTTGATTTGCATCCATAAAAAACGAAACCATAGGTTGTGGATTTCCCCGTCAAAAAATTAATTAGGTTGTTACAAAAACAAAAGTAAGTAATTTATGAACATCAGAGAATACTAAGATCTGTGTGTAGTGTGTAAAAACCGATGGCCGTTAATATAAAATAGAAAACCAATGAATTCTGAATGAAAAACCCGCGTCCAGCTGCAGGGTTTGAAGAACTTCTCCACATGTATTTAAGCATCTCAGCCACTGTTTTTTATTTTTTAAATAATCATGATTCGCGAAGGCTAGACGCAGGAAAAAGCTCTACAAAATAATATTCGTCCCAATTTTAGCATTGTTGACCAACAACGGAGAGCGGGTTAGCCTTGTAGATTGAAGTACTGCGGTAACTTATTTGAATTGAAGGCAGTATACAAAGTTGTCAAGGACAAACAGCCTTGATTATGTCCTGTCCATTATGTGTCGCGAACAACTTTATCGCATTTGAATTCATATTTCTTAGAAATATTCGTGTCCTACGAATAAAGAGTATGTAGAAGCTGTTGTGTAGATTATGATAGAACAATTTCTTAGAAATCATCAGCATGTCCTAGTCCTAGATCATTAAATTCTTATAAAATTTGGAGAACAAAGTTTTATCATTTTCCTGCTGACGTGAAAAATTACGTGTAATGTTTTATTTTCTATTAGCCTGTTTTTGTTATCACAGTCGTTTAATTGCTACGGGTTCCCGTATGCCAATATAATTTGCTCATTGGTTCTTGAACAAGAATTATTGACAAGGTTCTAAATAAAGTACACAAACCGTTGCAAAGTTAGTGTTGCCGAATCGTTAATAAAAATAACTCTCCTTTTGGGCTTCGCCGCAGTCGGGTAATAAATAAGTCTTAATTATACAAATAACAGTTATTACTGTTAGCGAAAACGTTTTATTAATATCTACATCAATATTTAATTACTTACGCAATTAGCAAACCACTTAACATGTTACAGATAAAAAAACTAAATGCGGCACTCGGAGACTGCCGCGGTAAAGCTAGTGCATAGCATTTTTTATCAACGTATGCAAATAATTAATTATTTAATTTGACAACCTTGTTATTTTCCGTAACCATAGCCACCTGATTGAAAATTTTCGTTACGGAATTTCTGGATTCGCTCTCCACGCTCAAGGCCCGCGATAGAAGCTATGCAATAGAATCATAGAAGATAAGTACAACAGTTCCTGGATGACTGAGCTTTGCTCATTGATTTATTTGATTGCTAGATCGATTTATCGCCCCCGAAACCCCACGCATAATAAATTTCATGAAAACCGTTGGAGCAGTTTCCGGGATTCAGATTTAATTATGTACAAGAATTGCTCGCTTAAAAGTATTAGATCTTTTAAAGCTTTGTCCTAGTAAGTAGTAGTAGCAAATTTCAAAAATAATCTCGACTTTCCATCATACATTAATCAGCTGATGCCGTGTCTCAAGCATTCATCATACGGACTTAGAAAGCTTAATGGGTTTCGTAATGCAAAGGTTAATGGCTGATAGGTAACCATGGTTGATTCACAGTTAATGTTAGTCAATTAACTGCAACTCATAGGTGCAGTTAATTATTTTATCAATTTGGCTATCTTGATTGAAAAAAAAATGTGAGACGAGTCAATTCAAAGTGGGGAATTTGACAATGATATAGGAATGATAATGGTTGTGGTTTCTAAATCACTCCGATGGTCTGTCAGTTATTTATTTTTGACATTGTGTAATGAAAAATCATAAACATACAATCAAGCGCCCACGGAATCGTTTGTTTTACGGAGTTTAAGGACTTGATGTTTTTCCTTGGCGTATTTTTTGAAAATTAATAAATCATTTTATTTGAACACCATAAGTGGTTCTCATTCACAAAAAAGATTATAATTCAAGGCACACCGCCAACTCATCCCAGCATAAATATATGCATTGGGAACTCAGTCAAGGAACACTGGTGTATTCATCATACCCATATCAGCTGACATCTTCCATAAACATAATTTTGATTCACTGTTGGATGTTCGAGTGGCTATAATTATTTCTGCCCATGACACGACTGCCCACCGGAGCTGCAGAGGTTCTCCATTGTTCGACGACATGCCTCTGTCATAAATTACCCACGATAATGTACTGGTTTCGAAAGTGGTAGCTTTAATATTGTTAACGGAAAACAAAAGTGGAAGTATAAAAAATATTTGCCGCGCAACTTTCGTGGGACGAGTTGCGATCGCTCTCATTAATTTGCGCAGAACTGTTGAGAGGACCAACTTTAACGAGTTTGTAAAAAATAAACTTGTTTTTAAACAAAGACGACGCATCGGGAATCTGAATAGGTACTGAAACTTTCGAATAATCATCCTACATAGGCATGTCGAATTTGGAAAACCTACCGACACTGCAGTCTGCAGCTGACTGAAAATGGATAAGTAAACGTTCAAATCTAATCAAATACTTTAGCCCAATGATTGCACTTGGTCCTTGCTGATAATTTGAACAGTTATTCATTAATTTACTTCACGGTTAATCATTAAAAAATACGGATTATTAGTGTCATATTATATGGTATAAATCAATTATCCTAACGCTCACGTAGGCACACCTATTGGACTCAAATTAATCTTTAGATGTTAATTTTCATAAAGGGTGCTTAGGTAAAGAAAACGTATATGTAGTTAAGCTACGTCAATAATTTAATAACTTAACTTTATAAATAAATCCCGATGTGTCTTATTCTGTATCAGAAAGGGCACGCGCTCGGACAGCGGCCACAAACATGGAGAGACATTATGTGGCCCAGCCGGTTGCGAAATACTTCCCGTTTTGCCTTCGGCTACATTTTCCGCACAGAGCTGCGCACACGCACGACATGTGTCGGCGACCCATCAGCAGCCACCGATACAATCACGAAGCGTATAGTGAATACGACGGAAACATATTAAATACGAAAGTTTATAATTACTAGATTAAAGTAGATTTTAGTTAACATTGTTATAGGAAAACAAAGCGAACTGGTTTAATTTGTGTTGGGCCGCTATTGAGACTCGTTAACAATCATAATGTAGAATTAATAAATAATTGTACAGTCAGCAGCACCAATATGGATACACTTAGCAATGTTTAGAAGCAATAATTATCGCCTACTGTATTGATTATTTTTTTTTTGTTACGTAACAAAACTAATATTTTGGAACCCATATCATCATAAGGTAGAGTAGGTCATATCTGAAAGCTGCAATCGTTATTTCACGAGAATTCCCGTTTGAAATTTTATCAGTTACACAAATGGAATAAAGCGACTTATGTCTTCTCAAACAAGAAGGAACAAGTAGATCCTGAATGACCAAGAAATTTTGTCTCGGGTTCTATTTTATCTGTACAAAGTTTTCTTTGATTACGATTTAATTTATATTTATATCATTACGAATAATATTAAAATCACACAATGGGCAATAATTAAAAACACACATTAGATAACGTTATGTTCGCTTTAGGTCTAGTTTATTTAAAGCTAAAAGTAAGCAAAGAAGACATAATTTGTTTTTTTTTTTAATATTCAAACTTTACCGCGCACCGAAACCGCGGCAAAAATATTGCGTGCAATATTTTTTTAAATTAAAAACATGTCTTCTAAATTATCACGCTTATCCGTTAAAACATGCGTACACCGGTTTAAATAAATATTTAAATTAAGCAATTAAAATTATTTCCTAATAAATTAAAAAATATATTAAAAAACCACCTACCAAAGTCCAAACATCAGTCACTTCTAAGATCACATTTAACAAACACAAAATGGTCACGCACGATCGATACGCCATGATTACCAGCTCAACATAAATAAAACACAATAAAAAACTGCACAATTAATTGCTTGAAGTTAATATAAACATTTAAATCTACGCGTGCGCTGATCAGTGGCGTTCCGCGAAGAGACAACACAAGAGTGAGCACAGGTTGTGGGTGTCTGAAGTAGGGGACCACTCCACGACCTTGACCGTCGAGGCTCACTGACTCACATACATGTAGATCCTGTCTTCTTATTGCTAGTGAATCGATCACAACAAAAACTTAATGATAATTATGACGGTGCACGGTGTGAAGTGATACCGGGCGCAATGTATCATTGTACAACGATTGCGCCCTGCTGCGCTCCGCAAGACGCGCAGATATTTATTTTTATTTGCACGGCGCCCATCTATTATATATTCCATGTTTTTATTTATTAAAAGCTCTGCAATCACAATATGTGTCTTTTTTTACTTTATTAATTTGGGATTCTCCTAAATCTTAAATAATCTATCTATCATCGTGCATAATTTGTTAAAGTTCAGCATCGAGGCACCCCAATGTGCTAAACGCCATGCACACACAAGTTTCGGCGGCCCTGGATTCCCATCAGAAAATTGAACCGGGTTTTCTCCGAACTGTTTTAAAAGCAGACGACACGGTTGGCGCAGTGGCTGAGCGGTTGTACTGCTGCGTTGCGTTTCGCGGGTTCGATCCTCTCACGGAACAAATATTTGTATGGCCTACAGATAGTTGTTTCGGGTCTGGGTGTCTGTGTATGTGAATTTAAATGTTTGTAAACGTACCCACGATAAAGGAGAATAGTAGGGAGACCAGCATAGCTATTCACAACCACTCGATTGTCCGTCGTACCTACTCGTATCCAATCGATCTATCGTAACACCGAAGCTTCGATTGTGATTCGAGATGAAGATACCAATCCTGCTGACAGCTATTTGCTGTAGGAACTTCGGAAGTGCAATCCAATCAGAATTACGACGCCTTTTTGTAAGTATATACCTACATATAAGCATGAGTCGGTACTATCCATTTCAAATTAAAATCATTTTTAAATTGTTTTTAATTATATTTTAGTTACTTGACGGATATTCAGGAATCTATAGTAGAACATAGAGCAATACTCATAAAAGATAATTTATTGGCTACATAAAATTTTCACCATGACTGTTAAACTCTCAAGAAATACAGACGTAAACAGCGGTCATTCTGTCTTCGCCGTAGAGACCCATCGTGACGTCCCTTGCCCTCCTCGACCCTTGCTCGGCCAGTCCACGATGCTGAGCGTGTAGTTTTAAATCAGCCTCTGTATAATTATATCATTCAGATCCATCCTGTCCCTTTGCTGTCCTCCTCCAGCGGCGCCCTCACCCGAAGCTTTTACCCCACAGAACCCTCTGTTGGGTATGAGCCCACTAAATGCCAGCAATCTTGAGCGAAGCGCCACCCACATCTTGTTTCTTTCACTCTAAAATCACATCTTTGAAAAATCCAAATCACTATCATGCTAGTAAAGAACCAGTAGTATTTTTAAAATCACTTTTCATGATTCTAGACTTGATAAATTACTGGTTAAAGATAAATGGCCTTTTTTTTAAGCTGATTTTGAAATTGAAATTCTTTATTTTTACAGACACACTAACAAAAGTATCTGCATTACTATTATTGTAGTGCCTGTTATTTATGTGCTCATTACTAACATTCATAGATAAAACCAAGGTGTGTTCTAATTTTTAACACATTAGTCGCATTTGTTAATGACTTACCTATCACTAGGTGTCGCTTTTCTTATCACGTCGGAAATAATAAGTTCTATGACGTACGTGCCTACTTATGATTTGGTCCACCGCCTATTGACCTCAACAAAATGGGTATTTTATGCGAAGGCTGCTTATATCAGAGTCCAAGGTTTGCCTCATCATGACTGTACTTAGAAAGAGATAAGCACTAAAACTGCCTTTGGGTTTTTACCGAAAAATTCGGTGTAATTTCTCCGGGCTAATAAAGCCCGGAGAAATTACACCGAATTTAATTAAAAACGTTATTTTTTTATTATTTGAAGAGCTAAGGTCAAGTACCTACACTAGACAAAAATCACTGTTTCTGTTTATTGCAAGGTTCAAATCGAAAAGCCTCGTACAGGACCTACTATTATGACTGATATCATAATTATTAATATTCTTGTAGGTACTGTTTTCGAAGTAGGTACAGTGCGATCAAATTATCTTGGCAGCTCTGAACATAGGCTTTGCGAAATTTTACGCATGTAAACTTGGGAATAAAACTGTTATTTCCAGATAAACCAATACTTAAACGATCAGAAAATATCTAATTTAAACAGTGAGAAATACAAATAAAATAAATATCATATCACTTGTATACATTCGTTGTAACAAAATGACCTGCACGAAGTTCGGAGCTGCCAAGATAATTTGATCGCAGTGTAGTCGGCAGTACGTACCTTAATTTTTATTTTTTTTGGCGTTGCCCGCTAGGAATTTCTCCAGTATCGTGGGTGCGTTTACCTACAAACATTCAAACTCACATACCTACACTAACAGCCAGACTCGGAACAACTACATGTAGATCTAAGAAATATTTTTTCCGTGCGGGGATCGATCCATAAACACGCAGTGCAACAGTCACTCGCCACTAAACCCAACTTCATACATAATTCACCGATTCCATGAGATGTTGAATTGTGAATGACCTATACAGAAGAAAATGGTTTCACTTTCGCTAGAGAGGAAAAAGGTGGCAGCAACCATTACCTACCTCAAACACTATTAGGTGTGACTTATACCAAGCTATCGTCATACCAACTGAGTTCTTCTTAACAACCTTACCGACTGGTCAAGCAAAGTGTGGTGCAGTCTTGCTTGATCAAATGTTTGTCACGGCACGGCAGGTGATTCTAGCTTGAGGAATAGTTTACACATGGAGCTCAAAATTGAGTACACACGGTTACACATCAAGCTATACATTTCCAGTATAAGCTGGTCTCGCATTGTATAGGATTTCCGTACAGTGCGAGATCAGCGTAAACTGGAAATGTATAGCTTGATGTGTAGCCGTGTGTACAAACTGGGCTTACCACTTGGATGAACTAGACAAAGCGGTCGTAGCACACTGCCTGAGAGAGATGCCATCAGTGAATGGACTTTAATTTTGATAGCTTTTATTTTTATCTCTGAAACGTGACAGTTTCGAAACTTTTTTGTCTCCTTCAAAGCTATCGTTTCTTTAAGTTGTTTACCCCAATAAGTGTTACTTATATATTTTTACCCGACTACGGCGAAGCAAAAAGGAAGGGTAATGATTTTGGCAGTCTATGAATGTATGTATGTTCCACCGTAGCACCTAAACTACTGAACGGATTTTAATAAATTGGGTGTCAATAGATTCGTAAGAATAGCCCGGGTGACATAGGCTATATTTTATAAATTATTTTTATGACGGAATTTAAATGTCAAAAACTTACCTCAAAAAATATTAAATTGAGATAATCATAGCAAGTTGGGTATCAAATGAAAGGTATTGGCGAGCACATTACAAATATGTATTATATTATAGTTTAAGTACACACAACAATAAAATTCAAATAAAAAAATTAAGTTCAAAAATCTAAAACCCGACTACTAACAAAATCGCGATCATAAGGACGCATTTACGATTGATAAGTCAAATCATTACTTTTTTAAACAAAAGTATGTTTATTAAATACAATGCTTTGTATTTTTAAAATGTTTTTGCTACTTATTGTAGATAAATGTGCAAGGTACAATTCTTAACTATAAATATAATTTTAGATATGTCCAGTTTCTCAATAAATGTACCGAAGTGAAAAATTTTTACTTCGGCACATCTATCTACAATAAGTAGCAAAAACATTTTAAAAATACAAAGCATTGTATTTAATAAACATACTTTTGTTTAAAAAAGTAATGATTTGACTTATCAATCGTAAATGCGTCCTTAGAAGAGTCTATTATTTACAAAAACCACAATGTCCGTTTTATGAAATTGTGAGTAATTAATTATTTTCGTAGTACGCATTATGGGCGCCTGTGGTTTTATTGGAAACGTTTAAGTTTGATGAAAAATAATGTATTTAATCAATTACTAAACTTAATCATGAAAAATCTTTACGAACTAGAACAATAATCAGGAAAATATTATGGACATTGCTGACTTTGTAACACTCGGCAGGACTTTGCGGTTTTTGTTGCAAAAACAACATGGATTTACGACTGCACACAAGAATTCGCCATATTGACAGACGTGACGTGATTGGTGGCGATGGACTATGCGTTATTTGATACAAACAGGAACGGGGACAATGCTGATTTTGTAACAAACTCTACAGTTTCACAGCCGTTTTCTATTGGACTATGCGGAATTAGGTTCTTATGACTAATATAAAAATGATTTATTTTATCTATAGATTTTTGTACCATAATAAAGTCATTTTCATTTTTTATGGACATTGCGGTTTTTGTAACTAATAGACTCGTAGAAAACAAGAAAATAATTGTTGTCTGTTATTCTTCGTAGTCGAATGCCACCTAGCTAATGGCAATTAACAGCTGACTTCTGTATCAATGAGAACATCATTGTTTTTTAATTTTGCCTATGACACTCGCGCCATACCTACAGACGAATCTAACGACGTATATTTTATTCAAATCCCTTCTTCCGTTTAGGAGTTCTGAAGGAACAAATAAACGGACATACATGCATGCACGTCAAACACCTTTTTTTTTTTTTTTGTTGGGTGGAAAATCATCGAATAAACCCCCCCCCCCCCCCCCCGCTCTTGGGCAGAGCGAAGGGGATTGTCAGACTTCTACTGACTAAAAACCAAACCCATGTTCCTTCTTCGCCCTTGTGCCGAGGCCGCGTTTTGCCTTACGATAATCCGCAGCCCCGACGGGAAACACGTAAAAATCTACTACCTACCTACAGACAGACATTGGGACAGGTGAAACTAAATAAAAGCATATATTAAGTACAAAAAAATATATACGCTAAATCAATAACAACAGACTAGAATGAGCCATAAACCATGCGTAAACCCATTTTATTTGTATTTTTACCCGACTGCGGCGAAGCCCAAAAGGAGGGTTATGTGTTTGACGTGTATGTAAGTATGTCATGTATGTCTGTCTCTTTGTTCCCTCATAACTCCTACACGGATGAACGGATTTGAATAAAATATACATCGTTAGATTCGTCTTGATGGCGCGAGTGTCACTAGCTACATTAAAATTGAAAAACAAAGAAAAATTGCGGATTTTGGGGGCCATATCGCGGTGTTAATTTTTTTTTTATCGTGTAGGGTATCACAATAAAAAAGGGTTTTACAAGCAGATTACACAAATATATAACACCTATCCGCCTTAACTTACGCTTGGTTTATCTCGCATGCCGTCACTTTCTTTTGAATATGTTTGAAGTGAGACGGCATGCGAGTAAACCTGTGAGATAAACCAAGCGTAAGTTAAACCAGGTTTAACCACGGAACAGAAGACGTGGGTTTAACTATTTTTATTAATAAGGCGGTAGATATATGTTTAAAAGAAATTCAAAACACAAAAGTTAAATCATCTGCTAAGAAATTTAACGCGACCAACGAAATAACAAACCCAAAAGAACTAAAAAGTAGGAAATAAAAAAAAGTAGTTAAAAACTAAAAAACCCGAGTGATAGAACTGAAAAGCAAAAAACAAGCACATTGTAGATTAAACAAAACTTGGAAGCAGACTGGTTTCATTTGAATATTAAATTATGAAATTAAAATAGAATGGACCCCGCCTGCTTCCAAGATTTGTTTAATTTAAAATGTGCTTGTTTTTTGCTTTTTCAGTTTTTTCAGTCGAGTTTTTTAGATTTTTAACTAGGGGAGAGCGGGGCTGAAAGTGCCGATTTTGACAAATCCTTATATGATTCGGATAAAACAAGTACTATGTCTGAAAGTAGTGGTTCATCCTAAGCCAAATTTTGTCTATAATACGAATTTACCTACAGATTTTGCACATTTTTAATAGTTTTTAAGAAGAAGTGTTTTTTTTACACAGCGGCGGCAAGGCACTACCAACCCCACTTTGGGGCAAGTTGTGCCGTAGCTGGGGTCGGTTGTGCCGTTGATAATGCTAGGTGTTTTACTTAAATCAAAATTAATTTAGAATTTAAAAGACATCAATTTTATAATAAATATTTATTTGTTATAATTTTTACTATAAATCAACAGTTTCTAAGTATTATAAATTAAAAAAACAAATTACCCTTACTTATGTAATTATTTCAAACTTAAAAACATATTTTAAACCAAAGTTTGTACTTATTTTTATGCGAATGCGATCAATTATTAAAAATGCGAATGAGATCAATAAAATTATTAAAAATATCAGTATCTAAGGACTATATTACAAAATATCATATAGATTTCACAACCAAACCCTACGTCGGGGTTGGTTGTGCCGCGGCACAAGCAGCCCCACATAAACGGCACATTTTACCCCGCGTGCGAGAGTTTGAAATTTTGTCTCGCATATAAAAAACACTCTGCTCAAAGCATTAAAATTACACTGCATAGCAAACTAGGATAAATTACAAACATTTTACTGAAACTCTCATTTAAAAAGCACGAAAAATGCTAGCTGGCGACCAAAAAGTATCGAAACGAAAATATTTACTGACGTGGCGCTGGACGACCCTCACATGCACTGCCAGCCGGTCTTCGTCGCAGACGCAACTAAAATGGCAGCCGCGCGTGCCCGACAGTTAGGCATTACGCGACACAATACGATCGTATATCTATCTCTTTCTGTTTTCGAGATATTCGCGTCGGCACAATTTACCCCCGGCACTTTTAGCCCCGCTCTCCCCTACTTTTTATGAACGCATCCAAATTTTTTTTAGAATTTGGGAAAACCCCGTGTTATTCAATCGCGTAATCGTCATAATGCTCTACATAAATATTAATTCAAAGATAAGAATACAACTTTATAGTCCAAGATCCTAGAGCAATCAGACATAACTTATTTTCACACGGATGAAACCTGAAGTTTTCAGTAGCGTCTCGTGTGCCTTGAATACCTACGCGCTTTGTGGAACTTGCCGAGTGACACCTGGGCAGTACCAGGCACTACCAGGTGAGAAAGGTGACTAAAAATAAGAATTATTTAACTTAAATTCACATGGCTGATTTTTATATATTATGTCATGTAGAATATTATTTTAAAGTAATATCATAAGTGTCAGACACTTTTGATGGACCAGAGCTTTTGTAAGACGCTTTTAAGCTTGGATTTTGAAGCGCCTGACCACTATAGCATGGCAATATCCCGATCAATTAGCTTTAAGTATTAAATCATTAGGAGTTTAGTATTATTTAAAGCGTCTGTTAAGCAATACGGCCGACGGAAAGTGTCTGGGAGTATTTGCGACTTATTTTTAAGGATAATTCCTAAAATATACGTAAAAAACAGCTTGGAGAAAATACTTCACGTATTTTCTCCAAGTTGTTTTTTACATATATGTTCTACTCCTAGACACTTTCCGTCGGGCGTATTGCTTATCAGACGCTTTAACTCCTTATGATTTAATACTTAATGCTAATTGATCGGGATATTGCCATGCTATATTGGTCAGGCGCTTCATAATCCAAGCTTAAAAGCGTCTGACAAAAGCTCTGGTCCATTAAAAGTGTCTGACACTTATGATATTACTTTAAAATAATATTCTACACATTGAGTTATAATGTACCTAGCATAAACAGTACATTATAACTCAATGATTCTACATGACATATATAAAAATCAGCCATGTGAATTTAAGTTAAATAATTCTTATTTTTAGTCACCTTTCTTACCTGGTACCTGCCCTGGTGTCACTCGGCAAGTTCCACAAAGCGCGTAGGTATTCAAGGCACACGAGACGCTACTGAAAACTTCAGGTTTCATCCGTGTGAAAATAAGTTATATCTGATTGCTCTGGGATCTTACTCTATTACGTATTTACTATATCCACCCCTACGAGGACCCCACTGACCCTATTGTTTTATTGAAACAATGCGTACAATTTTCTCTTGAGTTCCTAAGTATGTAAAATACGATGTTTGTGGTTCAAAATACAAACCCCTACGAGTAAACTTGGCAACACAGCCTGTGGTGTGACAGTGACACTGACAAGCACAGAAAACAGTCAAAAGAGGGGGCTGACAAGTGACAAGTGACAGGTCGACCGGAATCGAAAATAAAGATTCAAGATTCTTGTGAATTGCAGCGTTGGAAACAATTTTTGACCCCCGACCAAAAAAGAAGGGTGTCATGGGTCTAATATAATTTCCTTTTGGAGTTTTCTACCCTCTGATCAGGAATTAATTCTCAGTAATACATGTGCTACACAAGCCTAATCAAAATTGTAAATTCAAAATAACCTCGGCTTTTCAAGATAAAACGGCTTGTAATAATTATTGAATAAGAAAATATGTCCTCGAGCACCGAAAATGATTTCTCCGATTTCAAGGTATGTGTTACTTGCCCATAAGCTAGGGTAGCAAAGTAAAGTTAGCGTAATAAAATACGTGCAATATGTTTTAGGTACCACCGATCTTCGAAGATTTGAATGAAAGGGTAAAGGAATACCTTTTGAAGCCGGAAAGACTGCCAATACATCAATGGGAACGTTCACAGTCCCACTGGCATCGAGAACCGAACGTCGATTCTTTGTTTATTTATGATGACGACGATTATGTTCCGGACACTACACTTGAGGTAAGTAGGTACCTAATTAATATAGAAAAACAGCCAACTGACTAACAATGTTGATAACAGCTTTACATATTGTGAGTATTTATGGCGAAATGGCTGGACCGCTTTTGACAGGGCTGTAACTGGTAGATGTTACATAGAGGAATTTGGGCTACTTTTATTTTAGAGTTTTGTGCTTAATAATTAAATTTTTATGATTAATAGTATGTTTATTCTGGCTAACAAAAATCAATAAGCAATAATGATCCCAGTTTATTCTATAATTTTTTTGATATAAGTAATAACATACATAAATATAAAATTAATATCTTTTTTAAAAGGATTTTTTTCTAATATTTATTTTTTCCAGGTTGTAAGGGACCCAATAACAGGTAAGATAATTGGTTTGGAAGAAGTAAACATACCCGTGGAAGATGATGAAGATAGTCTCTCTATGGCCCGGGCCCCACTGCCTCCAAGTCAAGCAACCAGAGGCACAACCACCCAAAGCCCTTTCCTGCCAGCGGGATTTGAAGAAGAACTGGAGAAACTGCTCGCTGATGCTGCAAATGGAGAAGTCAACATTGACTTGGAAAATGAAGAGCCTGGAAAGTTTCTGGGTGAAGGTAAGAATACAGAAAAAAACCTTACACAATGTACTACAGTGTTTTTATTTGTCTACAACACAGAACAGAAAAAACTCTGTAGAAGTGGTATGTGACGAAATCTGTATCGGAACCAGTGTCGCCAAACTAACACAATCAAACCATTAATCATACAGTGCACTACAACTACACAATTTGTTTGATTGGTTGTTTCAATTTCAATCACAACCAGCGTAACTCACAAATTCTACATTTTAAAAATATACCTTCGTGGTATTACGATAGGATTTATTTTGCTTCATTCAGAAATAAAATAAGACGTTTTGTAATCAGCAATCATACTAGACATTATTGCTTAGTAAATTCCGCTACTCGTCCATAGATGGCAGTATTTTCAATGGACGCAATAATACACTTAAAAACTGCAGTAATAAGGATTATATTCGCGTCACAGGTCTGTATTTTTTGCTACTCGGCCAAGGAAGGGACACATTAAGCTTTTATCTATATTATCGATATCGATAGATAACCAATTTAAAAAAAAGTTTATAAATACTAACAGAGTTTTTCTATGAGAAAATTCTAAGGAGTTAGCATAAAAGAGAAATTATATTGACTTTTTACCCGACTGCGGATGCATGCGTCTTTGGGAAACGGAAACCTAAACCATATGATTAATGAATGATAGATATATATATATATACTTGCTTGCTTGCTTTGCTTTACTTTAGAGATAGGTACAGACGCCAGCATGTCAAGCTACCCGAAACTGTCAAATTTTCCCAACGAACCTTGAACCTAATGCTCTAGAAATAAAGTCGAAAATCTATCAAAGAAATCTGACAGATTGTAGTAGCTTGATGTGCTGGCGTCTGTACTTTTATTTAAACTACTTCCAACTTAGACCCAATAAAAATGTTGTAATCGTAATTATTGCACTGCAGCATAATACTATTTACTAGTGAACATTTTGGATTTCATTTAAACTAATATTATAAATGCGAAAGTTTCTCGATGTCTGTCGCGCTATCACGCCAAAACTACCGATTAATGTTTGGTACACAGATAGTCTAGAGCCTGAAAAAGGACATAGGCTACTTTTTAAGGTTGTGGAATCAGTATACCTACAGGATTTAGAAAATACGGATGGTTCGGCACGGATAGGTGCGTGATGCCATATACTATTTCATATAAAGATTTATAAAATGCGATGACTGCGGCGATTGCGGCGCGGTCAGGTGCGCGTTCACCTTTGGTGCGAAAAAAGGGTTGAAAGGGAGGGATGAAGACATTACTTTTGGTCGCGATAACCGACATCGGTCGCGGTAACCGACATTCACGCGGACGAAGCCGCGGGCATCAGCTAGTATCTTTATAATAATAATCACTTTGTTATTTTGGTTTGGTGGTCTCTATGGTCCTTACATTCATACTTTATTTAAACAGGTATATTTCGGTGGTAAAGATGCCATCATACAAAAGAAAAACATAACTTGGCAATATTATTGTGTCAGTTTTTACGTAAAATGTCAATGCAATTCTCAATCATTATTATAATTTGTAAAAGTTTGATTCTATATTATCTAAAAAACATGTAACTTTAATGTTGTACAGGTACACCTCTCAAAATAATTTATATGTGATACCTAATTAGGATCTTTGTATTGAAATGTTAAACAGTAAGTATAACATTGTTTTATTTTATCGATATCTATCGATCAAATCTGCAACCGATCCTAACCACATCACTAATTGAGTAGCATGGAACTTTCGAGAACAAAAAAGGTCCTTGTTCAAAATATAACAATCGACATTCGATCTAAAATAAACTTTATTTCAATGGGAAAAGGTTGATTATAATTTTCTAATAATGTGACAGATTGTCACATTTTTAGGAAATTTTAGAAAATTGATATTAACTACGATTTTATTAGAAAACAAATAAAATCGTATCTACCGATGATAGGAAACACCTCCGTTTTTAAGTTTTTTTTTTCTACAGTCATTTTTACGCTCCAAAATTGCACAATACGTGACAATACGGCTTATTAGTGCAAAAATTAAATAGGCGGGAGACTAGCGACTCGAAGTGATGTCAAAACACGACTAAGTCAATAATTTGAGAGTTTGCAGTACAGTGCAAAGATATGACAGCCGTGCTACGCCTACTTAGCATTTCCACTGTTCTTTCTGTTCCGTGGTCTACAATAAAATTACTGGTATGCCACTTTTTGATACTAAGTTCTTAGTTATTTCCAGCTCTCCCAAATGTTAAGTTTTTTCTTGTTTGTTTATTTGTTCAGTTTCCACAAAAGAAAATCACTGTTTACTAAATGAAAATATTTTTATTCCCAAATTGGAGAGTCAAAAATACTAAAACGATGGCAGTTGTTTTAGTATTTTTGACTCTCCAATGTTTTTCTGAGATATTTGTTTGTCTCTTGTTTATTTATTGGAGTGACAGCGAAAGGTGTCAAAAGGTGCGATTGTACGCCGCTGCTCAGTGTGCCTGGCATAGCACCAATGAGTATTTTAAGATTATGGCCTATGACAAATTTTTAATTCTTCCTTTTTCAGATATTCTCAACACAGTACCTGGATCCAAAGACACTGTGCTGTTTGCTGAGGATGGCTGTACTGTCCTCAATACACCTAAGGAGTCACATGAAGCAGCTGAGGAAATGGAAAATGTTGACATTCATGTAAAGATCAACTTGGAAGAAGTTGTGGCTAATAATGCTCATTTAGTAGGCAAGTATTACATGAAAAACAAAAAAATATAATAAATTACATAATATTGCGTAATGTCCAGGTGTAAATGCGACCCATTCACCTGTTATTTTTTTTTTAACTTTTGCAATTTTTTCTATCTTGGGCAAAATATTCCAAAGTCATACATAAATAAAGTAATGACTTAATAAATATTTCACAGATTTTTGGAAAGATGAAGAGATACCAGAAAAGAAACCACAGAGACCAATAAAAAAATTGGAACAGGACAGTGATATAGATAATGACAATTTCCTTGAAGCCACCATCATCAGACCTCCCATAGAACTGCCAGAGCTACCGGTGTTGAACATTACAAGCTCAACGGCAAAGCAAGGAGTTACATCCACAGATTGGGCTGAAATGATCGATGTGTCACAGCCTGTGCCAGAGTTCAGGGAAAAGATTAAGGATATGGCGCAGACTTATCCATTTGAACTGGATAACTTCCAGAAACAAGTATGTTTAACTTTAATAAGTATTTGGCCAATTTACATCTTCGGATAATCTAGAATTTTTATTGGGATAAATTAAACTCTTTTATCACGGCGGAAACTCTGTACCCTTTCGGTCACAATGAATAGAAAACGGAATATTTTTCGAATAAAATGCAAGATTTTGAGTTTGACCTTTACAAACCACAAAAATCATTACCCATCCTTTTGGCTTCGCTGTAGTCGAGTAAAGATAAGTGATTTTGTACACCCGAAAATAGCTATTTGATGTGCAGAATGCTTAGATGATTGGTATTTTTACACGACTGCCCCAAAAAAAAGAGTGTTATGTTTTTAGCGTTCATGTATGTATGTATGTTTTTACTCTGTGTAATGTAATGTACAAATTGTTTTAGTCGATTCTAAAACTGGAAGAAGGCCACCACGTGTTCGTAGCGGCACATACGTCGGCTGGCAAAACTGTCGTCGCTGAATATGCTATAGCTATGTCCAGAAGAAATTGTACTAGGTATGTTAATAATAGTCCTCCTGACCGTTTTTCGGTCACGGCGGCCAACCTTTAGCGGAGATTAGCCATCGGCGCGGGAGATAATATTATAGTGCACAAGTGTATGCGCAAGCACATGTGCACTCTCTGTTCTGTTCTAGGTATGTTACATCCTATACATAAAGAATGTAAGTCCATCCTCCTTAACGAAATCGAGAGGTGTTTGTTCTTAGCGTCTTGGCGATATTTTTTTCTGTTCTGGGCCTTACCTGGGAACCTTCTAGTTACGAACATCTAAAGGCCCAAGTTTTTGTAACCTTTTTTTTTTGTTTTTTGTCCCCTGTAGTTTTCAATGCATCCGTCATCACAATGTATAGAGTGCGTTACTTCCGTAATAGTTACCACCGTAAACTGTGATTTTTTACACAAAAAAAGTGGTGCGCAAAACTTATTGCTAGGACGGGTCCCAGCAATAAGTTTTACGCAGAATTTCTTAGTTTCATTTTCATGGACAGAATGCAGTTGCGTGAGAGACATCACCATCAAGTAAATCCGCAATAAGTAAAAAATTTGGTGTGAAGATGCACTTGTATGTACCGAAAGAGTCCAACTTTGCTTACCATCTCCATCTAGACCTACCGCGTTGCTGATCCCTGCTTTTCTATGTTTGACTCCCAATCTGAAGCTAATATCGCCCAATTTTCTCATAAAAGTCACATTATTATTGACTGTTTTTCTTACAGGGCAATATACACATCGCCCATCAAAGCGTTATCCAACCAAAAGTACAACGACTTCAACAAAATGTTCGGCGAGGTGGGTCTCCTCACGGGAGACCTGCAAATAAATCCTACTGCGTCCTGCTTAGTAATGACCACAGAGATTCTGCGCTCTATGCTGTACTGCGGCTCTGACGTCACAAGGGACCTCGAATTTGTCATCTTTGATGAGGTTCATTACATTAACAATGCTGAGGTATGAGTATTTATGTATCTGTTGACTCTGTTGTTGTATGTACTGGCTATTTAGCTGTATGACTTATGTCTAAAGTCATTCATAATTTGGGTCACAAACCCAAATTATTAATGACTAGACATAAGTCAAAAACCCATTGGCAAAACTGCTATTGAATAAATATAATCGTTCTGTAATTATGATGGGTATTTCCTTTGTAATTTTTGTACATCGTGGTTTCCTGTGCCAAATAAATATGAATATAGTGACCGTTGTATGCAAAGGCTCGCCTGCATGGCAATCACAGGCTGCATGAGGACAACCCCGACCGCAGCTCTCGAAGCCATACTGGGAATTCCGCCGCTCCACCTGTTCATTCAGCAGGAAGCAACAATGACGGCGTTGCGCCTCAATACGCTACAACTCTGGGGTAAGAAATGCACGCAACATACTGCGGCACTAGAGGGAATCCAAAGTGAGCTCCCCCTGGTGAAAGCTGTTAACGATCGAGTACCCAAACAGTACGTATTCGATAAAAAATACAAAATCCAACTCCATGAAGACCACCGCTGCGAGGGACTTAACCCTGCAGAAGTACGGATCTTCACGGACGGATCCAAAACAGGTACTGGTACTGGAGCAGGGGTCTTCTCGGAGGATCTCAATATCCACATCGCCGTACCTCTGGGGGCCCACAACACTGTCTTTCAGGCAGAATGCTTGGGTATCTCCCTGGCGGCATCTGCCATCTTGGCTCGGGAGGTAAAGGATCACTCCATCCGTATACTCTCAGACAGCATGGCAGTGCTGCTGGCATTAAGGAGCCCCACGGTCAATTCCGGGCTAATACACGAGTGCCATCAACGCCTGAACCAGGTTGGTAACCTCAATAATGTAACCATTCAATGGATTAAAGGACACAGCGGCTCCCGAGGCAATGATGCAGCGGACGAGCTCGCTCGAAGGGGCTCGAGCATGGAGGTGGTGGGACCGGAACCCATCGTGCCACTCCCGTTCGGCTATCTTCGCACGCTGGTAAGGAAACGTACCAAAGAACTTCACGCCAAGCTGTGGCTAGACCACGGCGAGTGCAGGCAGGCCAAGGAGGCGCTACCCGCCATCGACACCCGCCTCACCAAACAAGCGCTCCGGCTGACTAAGCTGCAACTACGCACAGTGACGGCTGCCATCACTGGACACGGTACTTTTAATAAGCACCTCTTTGTTATAGGTGTCACAGATAGTCCTCTGTGTCGAGCCTGCATGGAGGAAGAAGAAACAGCCGCCCACGTGCTTCTGCACTGTCCGGGCGTTGCCCGGTATAGGACCAAGTACTTCGGTGACCCAGGTACTCTCCGCGAGATTGTCAGTAACACCAAGGGACTGCTGGCTTTTCTCGGGGAGCTAGGGTGGATCGAGTGATATTCCCACCTGCACGCAAAATACGCGCATCGAACGTGGAGTTGCGGACACCAGCCCGTCGTACTTATACTTATACTTATATAGTGACCGTTGAAATAAATTCAAAAATAAACAATAGACGACATATACAATAAACTACGTAGTTCTACACTATTTTGACCTGTTAGCGAAATATGGCGACACACTTTCTTACTCTTTAGTTTGCCCTCAGAAAAGGGGGCGATGAGGACTGGGACAAATATAGAGAACTAAGGAACAAACTAGGACAAATGTGCAGGAAAGAAAGCAGATCAGGGTGGAACGCCTACTGTGAAAATATCAGTAGACACACTGATACCGCGCGAATAGTCAAGGTGCTGTCGAAAGACAAAGCATGCAAACTAGGAAGCCTAAAGATAGGGGAAGAGATCATATCCGACCCAAAAAAGATACTGACCGAAATGATGAGAAGTCACTTCCCCGGATGTGAAACTTATCAAGAGGAAACAATGATGACCGAAAACCAAGGCGAAGTGACACAAGCTGAGGTCGAAGAAATCATTACAGAAGACCAAATAGATTGGAGTATATCATCCTTCCAACCATACAAAGCACCTGGCCCGGACGGTGTACTCCCGAAGATATTACAGCAGGCATACAAGTATATTATCAAAGATCTACTAGCTCTATTCAGAAGTAGTGTGGCCACAGGCTATATACCTGAAAATTGGAGATAAGTAAGAGTAGTCTTCATCCCTAAGCCTGGGAGGACGACGTACCAGGAAGCAAAATCTTTTAGGTGCATCAGTCTCTCATCTTTTGTGCTGAAAACCC
This sequence comes from Diarsia mendica, assembly GCA_949316265.1. Classification (NCBI taxonomy): domain Eukaryota; kingdom Metazoa; phylum Arthropoda; class Insecta; order Lepidoptera; family Noctuidae; genus Diarsia; species Diarsia mendica. Next base: position 10,890,449 of record OX438906.1, read on the forward strand.
TAGAAAAAATAATAGACAGACACATTAGAAACAAAGTGGAAAAAAGTGACACACCGCTACAGAGAAATCAACACGCATATATGGAGGGCAAGTCCACGGAGACAGCTCTCCATAACATAGCGGTAAGAATCGAAAGAGCGTTAGAAAACAAAGAATTTGCATTGGGCTGCTTTTTCGACGTGGAGGGAGCTTTTGACAAAGCCAACTCCACAGCGATCAAGGCCGCTTTACAAAGGGAAGGCATAGCAAGCTACATGTCAAGATGGATAGAAAACGTACTAAGACACAGAGCAATTCAGGCCGAATTAGGCAACAATACCATCACAGTGAGAGCGGTGAGGGGCTTTCCCCAGGGAGGATGCGTCTCGCCGCTCCTATGGTGTTTGCTGCTTGACGATTTGCTTGAGAAGCTAAACAAGATGCACATATATATACAAGCATACTCGGACGATGGAGTGCTATTAATCACTGGAAAAGTACTTAGCACCATAAGTGACGTAATGAAGAAAGGAATTAGGGCTACCCTCGAATGGTGTAGGGAAAGGGGACTGAACCTCAACCCCACTAAAACGAAGCTAGTCCTTTTTACAAAAAGAAAGAAATACGAGGAGTTATCACCAATATACATAGACGGTGAACGGATAGAAGTAACTAAGGAAATAAAATACTTAGGAGTGATCTTAGACAAAACCATGTCATACAAGACGCATATAAAAGAAACATGTGAGAAAGCAAAAATTGCATTACTACAATGCAGAAGAGCTATAGGTAGAACCTGGGGAATGAAACCGGCCATAGTAGCCTGGATATATAATGCCATCATCATACCCAGAGTTATACACGGAGCAATAGTATGGTGGCACAGAACACAAATCAAGACTAACAGCACAGAGCTAGCAAAAGTTCAAAGAATGGCCGGGTTAATGATCTCTGGGGCAATGAGGACGACTCCCTCAGCGGCCCTGGATGTCATACTAGGAATGATACCGCTTAGTCTACAAGTTAAGAAAAGAGCGTTGGAGCAGTGGTTCAAACTGAAAAGCTTGAACCTCTGGAAAGGCAATTTTATGGACAAAGGTCACTCGGAGATAGCAAAACCGTACGAAGACAATCTATCAATGATTATGGCCAACAATGACCTAATCAAGAAAGAGAAGATCTTCGACAAAAAGTATAGAATACATATAGGCACAAGAGAAGAATGGACAATCGAGAGTGATCCATCTATGGCGGTCTGCTATACAGATGGATCAAGGAAAGAATCAACTAAGCTATCCGGCTCTGGAATACACATACCAAGACTGGAAATAAATAGATCATTCTCACTAGGAACAGGCGCAAGTGTGTTCCAGACAGAAATACATGCCATTATGGAATGTACCAGAATAATTGGAAACGCCCTTACAGGTGATCTTTCCAAAATAGTTATATACAGTGATAGTCAAGCAGCACTCAAAGCACTGAACAAAGTGGAAGTCACATCTGCACTGGTTAAAGAGTGTAAGGAGGCACTCAACCAGCTAGCGGAAAGAGCAGAAGTAACAGTCGCATGGGTCCCTGGTCATCAAGGACACGAAGGGAATGAGATAGCGGATGAGTTAGCCAGAAAAGGAGCAGATGAAACCTTTGTGGGACCAGAGCCCAGGCTACCGATCCCACATAATATAACAAAAGGAATCATCCATAGAATAACTACAAGAGAGTCAAATAAAAGATGGAATGCAACAGAAGGTTGTCGACAATCGAAAATCTTCTTAAAGTCATATGATGAAAAGAAATCCCACAAACTACTCAGAATGAGCAGGGGAAACATAAGACTAGTAGTAGGGATCGCAACAGGACACTGTGGACTCAATAGACACCTGACGATTATGAAAGTAAAGGAAGATCCCATATGCCCAGCATGTGGAGAAGCAGAAGAAACAAGTTTCCACCTTGTGGCGGAATGCACAATGTATGGGCCACTCAGATGGGAAATCCTAGGAACAGATGAGATTAATGAAGAGAAGCTCGCAGAAATCTCTACCGAACAACTGGTGAGCTTCTGCAAGGCGACAGGAAGATTCGCGATGCCGACCACCAGTAACCCATGAAGGGGATCCACCAAAATGGGGAACTGGGCGAAATAATCCACATCGAAAGGACTGATCGCCCGTCTGGTGTCTGCCGGCGTCCCCGAAGATAAATAGAATAGAAATACTCTTTAGTTTGTAAGTATGAAATAGACCTATCGCTTTTTTCTAACTTTATAACTCCATCTGCCCCCAGCGGGGCTACGTATGGGAGGAAGTCCTGATCCTTCTGCCGGCTCACGTCAGCATTGTGATGTTGAGCGCAACAGTCCCAAACACACTGCAGTTCGCTGACTGGGTGGGACGCACCAAGAAACGGAAGGTGTACGTCGTGTCTACGCCCAAGAGGCCCGTGCCTCTCTGCCATTATTTGTACACAGGTAATATATAAGAAAACATACATAACATCACACATATAATCCCCGAAGGGTCGGGCAGAGGTGTACCTAAGAGTACACTCACATTTCACCGAGGCAGTCATTAATATTACTGGTGTATTGAATTCAATAGCAGATAATGTGAATGTTATGAAGTAATGGGTGAAAGAAAAGAATGAGAAATCCGTAGAGAAAGACACTTTGCTCTGGCCTCAAGTAACATAATTATGACAAGGCTTCATTTCAACTAAAATTGGTCTCTTCTAAGCATTAAATTCTCTATAATAACAAACTCTCATACACAAACTCACGTCCTTTTCCCATGGGGGTATGCAGAAACCACAGAACGCCACTTGCTTCGATCCTTACATAGGTACTCGTTTTGCCTAAATAAACTCTCGTCTGTGTTTTATCGTATAGGCAGAAACCACGACTCCGTATATTCTATCACATACAATCAATTAAGCAAGTTAATTTCAGGGACGCATTTACGATTGATAAGTCAAATCATTACTTTTTTAAACAAAAGTATGTTTATTAAATAGTTTCTCAATAAATGTACCGAAGTAAAAATTTTTCACTTCGGTACATTTATTGAGAAACTGGACATATCTAAAATCATATTTATAGTTAAGAATTGTACCTTGCACATCTACCTACAATAAGTAGCAAAAACATTTTAAAAATACAAAGCATTGTATTTAATAAACATACTTTTGTTTAAAAAAGTAATGATTTGACTTATCAATCGTAAATGCGTCCTTAAATTACAAACATTAACATACCTCAAATTCCGGCAGACTTTTAAATTATTTATATATCATTTCAGGAACGGGTGGAAAGTCAAAGAACGAAAGGTTCTTAGTAGTTGATCAGGAAGGAAACTTCCAACTGAGAGGCTACAATGAAGCAGTCGCGGCTAAAAAATCTAGAGAGAATGAATACAAAAAGAACTTTGGTCCAAAAGGTAAACTATCTCGGGACAGAAAATGATGAGAAAATATAATCCATACTAATATTATAAATGCGAAAGTAACTCTGTCTGTCTGTCTGTCTGGATTTTGATGAAATTTGGTACAGACATAGTTTGGAACTTGAGAAAGGATTAATACAATTTAATTACAATTTAATTTATAAGGATTTATTAGGAAGATTTTTGGTTAATCTCGCAAAAAAAAAAAAAAACAGGATAGTTTTTTTTTTTTTTTGCGAAATAAACCAAAAATCTTCCGGAAGTCACTATTCCACGCGAACGAAGTCGCGGGCAAAAGCTAGTATAAAATAAATAGTTTTTTTTAAACTTTATTTTATTTTTAGGTGGTAAAATGTACATGAATCCTAAAGCGGAGCAAACAATGTGGGTGGCCTTTATCGATCATCTCAAGCAGCACGATAAACTGCCGGTCGTTGCATTTACACTCTCACGTAACAGGTAATAAGACGTCATTTTGTCCAATAAATATATTTTTCAGGGGAGATGTGCAGTTGTACTGATAGCTTCTTGAGCTTCAAAACGTTTTTATCAGCCCACAGCAATCCACTGCTAGATAAAGGTAATTTGGCTTTTTAATCGCACGCCGTTTGATTTTCGGCAATTCTCATCCAGTTGCTACCAGCCACCCAGCAAGATCGTCGCTCCACCGAGGCTGAGGGCGTCCCACTTTACACTTACCGATTTGCGGTCTCCACTCAAGAACTCGACCACCCCAACGGTCACTGGCACTGGCCACTTACTCTTTGAAGCTAACGTTTTCATGACCATATTTGTCAGAACGTATTAAATTCATAAAAATCAGTCAATCGCCATCTACTCCATGAAATACTTTTTCACACCACCTGCTCGAAAATGTCAAATTATAGGTCAAGCAACCTTAACCTAAAGTGAGTCATTAGTGGCCGGGGGAACAGCCGGTCAATAATGTTGTACTGGATTTCATTATGACCCGCTGGTCAATAATGTGATTTGAATTTGGAATCTCACATGCTCAGCTAAATTGGCAGTATAGTACCTAATATAGTGCGCGCGGAACTAGTTGGCCGCGCCTTAGGCATGTTTTTGTTTTTTATTTGTATTCTTTTCAATAAATTGAACAATTATTATTGTTCACGATATCTCGAGATTGGTCATCACTGTATAATTATAGTCTCCTGTGCATTGCGAGCTGTAGGCAACCCGCCCCCTCACCCCTGTCGCCACCTAAGGCGCGGCCATCTAGTTCCGCGCGCACTTTATCAAACACCCTTTGGTGCCCGAAAGAGGAAAGCTATTCTCGATACCCTTACTACGCGTGGATGATATTCTCGATTTCCTACAAAATCATAACGACTGCTTCTTCATATCGTTGCCATGTTTTCGAAGACATAATAATTTGTAAGAATAATTAGATAACTACGAACCATTTTTTAAAAGGAATGGAATAACATTAAAACTGGCATTAATAATAACAAATACCGTACCGCGCCGTAATACCGTAATAGTAATTGGCTGTAACATTAGTTAATTTATTTTAAGTAAACTGCGCTAAGATAATATTGCTGTGGAATTTGTGAATAAATAAATAAATAATAAAACCTATCTAAGTATACTACAGTCGATTTATCACATTTTATCAAAAATACTATAATTTCACGAGCGTCTCCAATGACGTTCTAAATTCAAAATGCATACAGCCAATCATCCAAAACCATTCTACCATTTCTTTCTTATAATTATTTCTATTTCATTATTTTTAATATGTTATTCTTACTGTTTGTTTATTTAATAAATACTTTGTTTTTCGTACTACATAGGGCTATTATTTTCTCACAGTAGGTGTAAAAAGTAGAGTATCCTCCTCTGGGCTAAAGGTGTCTTTGCCTTGGGCTAGCTTGAATCCCTCGCTGCATTCAGGATTCTTGTTTTAACTCCCTCGCTTCGCTCGTGAGTTAAACTCTTAACTCCCTCCCTGCGGTCGGGAGTTAAATCCCGAATCCTTCATTGCGCTCGAGATTCAATATGACGCCCGTGACATAAGACACAACTTTAGCCCCTTGGTGCATAATCTACTATTCTCTTCTACCTCAACACGACTTTGCTTACAAACAATAAGAAAGTTATTTCTATAGAATTTGGTTCCAGATGTGATCAGAATGCTGAGAGTCTAATGTCGGTAGACTTAACTACAGCTAAAGAAAAGGGCCATATCCGCTCATTCTTCCAAAAATGCCTTCAAAGACTGAAAGAACCTGACAGGAGGTTACCACAGGTAATAAACAAACTACGAGAAACTACAATTGATCTCAACAAGGAGTTTCTATCTAATTCTGTATTGTCTTTGGTTTTTAGGTGATTAGGTTACAAAGAGTCTTGGAAAATGGTATAGGAGTTCATCACAGTGGAATTTTGCCACTACTCAAGGAAATTGTAGAGATGCTGTTCCAATCTGGTTTTGTAAGTATAACTATTTTATAAAAATAATCATAACCAGATCCCTTAGTAATGTGTACCATAAGAAGACTTTTTCTTAAAGTGACGCCGGTGACTGAAAAGTTGTGTGGTTATCATTTGTCGTGATGCGGAGGAATGAGGAAAATTTCTTGAGGAAAGATTTGTTAATGTGGAGCAGTGGCGGTACTCCCTTATAAGCAGAAAAGCACAGCTTGCCTTAATAAAACAACGAATTAAAAAAAAAAACGGTCAATACAAAAACAAAATTAATATTATAATCATTATCATCAAACTGCATGCCACGCGAAAAACGGAACGTATTGATGCGACGTTGTCAGGTTTACGTACTCAATAAACCAGAAAATACATTCGCGCGTGTTAGAAAGTGTATGTAAATCTATATGTATATGTATTAATATCCACCAATTAATAAACTTTGAGTGTCAGGATGATTACTAATTATTTACTGTGTTCGAAAGTCTCCTTAAAAAGGTGTGTTGGGACAGGGGTTTTATGAAGTAAAAGCACAAAAGACAAGACTATTCATTTTATTTCTTTTGGTCTTGTCAACTACATCAAGCTCGATTCCATTCGCTAGGTTCCTAGTCTTCGTGGAGAAGAATGGACAAGAAACTCCACGGGAACATATTTTAAAGTATTATGCAAAGACAACCTGACATTGTCTTGAACTGTCTCAAATTACAGCAATTTATCAGTTTACATAAACAACAATCAATTTAAACCATATTATAGTACATATTTCTATCACATAGTCATCAGTAATATTCATAGCATAATATCAATTAACTTACATGAACATTGTAGATCCTTTAGAGTTATACAACTAGGTTTCAGCTTTTACACATTTGGTATCTTCACAACTAGGCCACAATATGTAAACTTAATCCTTTCTATACACAATTTATATACTACTTTGGGTCTGTCTTTATCCTTCAACAGTTGCAGCGTAACTCTACCTGAATTAGCGGTACTTCTACTTTTATAACCGTCAAATATTAAAAAGTACATCAACGACTACCGCCATAATAAACCAATGGCAAATGGTTATTCATTATAGCTAAATATAGCATAAATAATAATTAACAAATCCTATGTAGTGAAACTATTTTAAAATGTCTTAAGTTAATTTAGCAATATAATATGTTTTTATTTGTAATCTTTATGACTATCAGATAAAATATGAATATCAACCGATAGTTCAGAGAATTGATTGAAACTATTTAATTTATTAAAATTGCAAGATAAAATGTAGGAAACATTATAAGTATCTTTTAATAATAACTATATAATTTATTGGAAACTTATAATAAATAAACATTTAACTTGACTTAACTATTCCAAATACCACAATAGTATTTGTGGTTCGGAAACCAAGTCTTTTAAGCTACAATAAAAGCTACTTCTATAAAATACGTCGGGATATAATATATCATTTGAATAATGTAAATTAGGTTTATTTGAAATTAGAACCTTTGTTTTTAAGATATTTTCGGTGATTATTAAATCAACAATATACTTGACTCAACGTCGCCCTCCGTCATTGTCACTTGACATCTGACAGCCGACGTTGCTACGTTATTTTGGTCTGAATCAAGGAAATCTCAATTTTATATACTTGAACAATTAAAAACAGTGCTAAAATTACAAAAATAATTAAAAAGATATAACACGGCCATTCTGATATGTACTTCGTTCTCGAAGTACATTTTTTGATAAAACAATTCATCAATCACAAAACATAAAAAATAAAGAGTTATTTATCTTTATACATTTTTAATAAGATATAACATGGTCATTTTGCTATGTACCTGGTCCTTGAAGTACATTTCTGGCAATCAAATCCTTTGGTTTTAAAATGGTATATTATTGGCACAGCGACAGGCACAGCCACCTTTTTTTTATAAGGCACAGGCACAGCCACCTTTTTTTATAAGGCACAGCCACAGGCACAGTCACCTTTTTTTATAAGCCACAGGCACAGCCACCTTTTTTATTTTTTATAAGGAACAGCCACATTTTTTTTTATAAGGCACACCCACAGGCACAGCCACAGCCACCCTTTTTTTTATAAGGCACAGCCACAGGTACAGCCACCCCTTTTTTTTGTAAGTCATGAGTCATAAGTCGTAAGTTATAAGTCATTTAATCATTTGATTAACCAGGTGCAATAGTTGTTACAAAAAATTTAGAGACTTCAATAGCGTCTTCAACAATAGCATTCTCATAGACCATTTCACCTGGCCTAAATCGTAGCTTGTCCTTAGAATTTACAATAATTATTGTTTCATTTTAAATAACACATCAAAATTTCTGTCCACATATCTATGACTTTATCGTGTACTGTTTCTTTGACTTTCATTTTTTAAAATGTACCCAGATCGTAATCAATAGTAAACTCTAACCATTGAATCATACAATCTCATTTACATCACCAAACAGTCACCGCTCGGTCAATCTGACATTAACTTTGCGAATCTAGTTTACCATTTTGTACTATTCCATAATAAATACAGATTGTTTTTATTATTTTATCATACTTATTATCTAGAATCTTACAAAGCCAAACGTAAGTTTTAAGGTAGATTAACATCACGCCTTGTAATCTCCGAAGGGTTTAACTTACCTAATTAAGTTTAAACAAATAGGTAATCATTTAAATGAATAATTATCACATTGGTAATATTAAATAATAAAAATACTCAATTGGTAATACAACTTAATTAGTATTTTGCCATTTACTGCCATATCTAGTAAAAAAAATGAAACCTACTTTTGGTTTGTGTCAGTGTTTGCTTGGCTGGTTATTAGCTACTAGACATTTGTGTTGTTATTGTAATCGTTTATCCTCAAATTAGTTGTACGTTAATTTCTGCGTTTTCATAAACACGTTTTTTTTTATTGTTTAATTTAAATTATCAAGCAAGTGAATTATTGTTTATTCTTGATGAGGAAACCCCTGAGCATTGAAGAATAATAAAGTTCCTAATACATTAGCTAATATAATGGTATTAGTTTTTTTTTTTTAACATGTTTTCGTATGAATCAACAAGTCTTTTGTATTGATTAAATCAGACCGACCGACCCATAAATGAGTTTAGAGAAAAAAAATAAAAATTCTACCCTCGTTAAATGATTCAATTTTATCTATTTAGATCGTATTAGAATTTTATTGTAGTTTCAAACTTCATACTACGTAACGTTTATACATTATATTCACAATATTTATTTTGCGAGAACCAGAATTATCAAGGAAACAAATATTGACATTGTCATTAATACTATTTACAAGACGAGGTTCAAAAATAACGTCAGATATTTGAATATCTCCAATCCCATAATCTCACTAATTGAATTGAAGATGAGATACTTATTTATCTTTTATTGTATTATTGGTTGTTTCGTGAAAACTAACAATCTGCATGAATTTGGGGGTACTAACCAAGCCAGGGTAATGCTTTGCATTACGAAAAATTTATAAATATTTTCATCACGAGTTTTGGATGTCTGGTAAGTACATTAAAAACTTTTAGAAAGAAGCTTAACTTTGAATCAACAATTTCCTAAATTATTCTAGTTTTATTTTTACAGTTTCTAGGATCTTTTATCACTACGTTATTAGAGAATAAATAAATTAAAATAAAACAAAGCCTCTAAAGGCCTTTACCGACATTAGCGAATTCGTACTGCTGCTTGATTTAAGCCATGGCTTGGCTGCCAAGTGGTTCCAGCAGCTTCTCAATCTCGCTGTCGGAGTACGTGCTGTCGACGTTCTCATCATAGCCAAGTCGAGGCGGTGAGCTATCGGCGTCACAGCTATCATCATCACACCAGCAGCAGCTCCAGCATTGATCATGAAAATAAAACAGGAAGACCATTAGAAATTATATCAGAGAGCCAGAGACTGTCCCACTTCTGATGTTAGAAAGTGTATGTAAATCTATATGTATATGTATTAATATCCACCAATTAATAAACTTTGAGTGTCAGGATGATTACTAATTATTTACTGTGTTCGAAAGTCTCCTTAAAAAGGTGTGTTGGGACAGGGGTTTTATGAAGTAAAAGCACAAAAGACAAGACTATTCATTTTATTTCTTTTGGTCTTGTCAACTACATCAAGCTCGATTCCATTCGCTAGGTTCCTAGTCTTCGTGGAGAAGAATGGACAAGAAACTCCACGGGAACATATTTTAAAGTATTATGCAAAGACAACCTGACATTGTCTTGAACTGTCTCAAATTACAGCAATTTATCAGTTTACATAAACAACAATCAATTTAAACCATATTATAGTACATATTTCTATCACATAGTCATCAGTAATATTCATAGCATAATATCAATTAACTTACATGAACATTGTAGATCCTTTAGAGTTATACAACTAGGTTTCAGCTTTTACACATTTGGTATCTTCACAACTAGGCCACAATATGTAAACTTAATCCTTTCTATACACAATTTATATACTACTTTGGGTCTGTCTTTATCCTTCAACAGTTGCAGCGTAACTCTACCTGAATTAGCGGTACTTCTACTTTTATAACCGTCAAATATTAAAAAGTACATCAACGACTACCGCCATAATAAACCAATGGCAAATGGTTATTCATTATAGCTAAATATAGCATAAATAATAATTAACAAATCCTATGTAGTGAAACTATTTTAAAATGTCTTAAGTTAATTTAGCAATATAATATGTTTTTATTTGTAATCTTTATGACTATCAGATAAAATATGAATATCAACCGATAGTTCAGAGAATTGATTGAAACTATTTAATTTATTAAAATTGCAAGATAAAATGTAGGAAACATTATAAGTATCTTTTAATAATAACTATATAATTTATTGGAAACTTATAATAAATAAACATTTAACTTGACTTAACTATTCCAAATACCACAATAGTATTTGTGGTTCGGAAACCAAGTCTTTTAAGCTACAATAAAAGCTACTTCTATAAAATACGTCGGGATATAATATATCATTTGAATAATGTAAATTAGGTTTATTTGAAATTAGAACCTTTGTTTTTAAGATATTTTCGGTGATTATTAAATCAACAATATACTTGACTCAACGTCGCCCTCCGTCATTGTCACTTGACATCTGACAGCCGACGTTGCTACGTTATTTTGGTCTGAATCAAGGAAATCTCAATTTTATATACTTGAACAATTAAAAACAGTGCTAAAATTACAAAAATAATTAAAAAGATATAACACGCGCAACTCGCACTGCGACGTTGCCAAACTTCTTCTAATATGTCTCCCGACTCCCGACCTCAGCCGATTGATCAAACAGATCGATCGGGCATGATCGGGCTCGGCTAGCCCTTTCTCTGTCACACCATCCGATTTCGAACTGCTTCTCTGACCTCTCTATCCTACGAACATAATTTAGAGTTGTTTGTTTACATACTTTTTGCCGGGTTTACGACAAAATGTATAGGATTTCCAACAATTTCCAAGCATGCTTTGAACGTTTGAGTGTAAAGATTGCGATTGCGAGAGAATGTGAATGAGTGTGTGAATGCAAGTTCGCGACGCGATTGAACTTGTTTGAAGGGAATTTCGATTTAGTTCAAATTAGTCTTGAGCGTTGATGGTTGTTGATGCATTTTTTATTGTGATTAGATTTTTCCGTTTCTTGTTAGAATTTAAATAAGTTTTGTGATTACTTAGTTTTTGATTGAAGTTAGGGATAGAATTTCCATTAAGACCCAAAGTTTAGGAAGTTCATATTTTTTTTGTAGATAGTACTCATTATTAGAAAGCTTTTTGCAAATTGTCAAGTAACAGTTTTTTTTTTTTTTTTAATTTTTTTTTGTTGTATTTTTGGATGTATTAAGAGTGTGCATAATAATTGTTGCTGTATTATAATACCAAAAACAGCGGGGCGGTTAGGTTTGTGGGGTACCGAACACGTAACTCGGAAAACTTGGATGCAAGAGCGAGCGAAGCGAGCTCGGGACTTGGGGCACCCCGACACGGACAGGTTAGGTTAGAAGGGGATGGCGGGGTCGAATGAGCGAGCGAAGCGAGCGAATAGACCCCGCCATCCCCTTCGTGGTTATTTTTTTTAAAAACCACCCAGAAGTAGGAGCCCCGCGAAGCGGGGCTCCGTCGACTGGGTTCCAAAAAATGAATTTTTCTCAAGAATGGTGCGTCGCCTTTACATGGGAGTGGTGCCAGGGCACAGTGGGCACCACCCCCTCACCCTTCCCCTGTCAAACGACACAAAATTTGTACCCGTTTCGCGTTTTAGCGCTATTCTAACCTCAAAACTTTGACCATGGATATCTCGGAAACCACGGGGCTCCGAGGAATGGGAGTTGTACTGGCGGGTAGCTCCCCTCCCCCCCCTCCCCACCCCCACCCCCTCCCCCTTCTAAAATTTGGGTCTTAATGGAAATTTTTACCGAAGTTAGTTAATTAATACGAAAATGAATTCGAAAACGCAAGCAACAGTTCCTTGTGTAAAGTGTGTGAAAGCGTTATTGGATCTCGTTACTTCACCTAAACCCACTCCTGATTTGAATAGGTATTTCTCAGAAAGGTAAAAGAAATATTAGGTATTTTAATCGATCAGCACAATGATGGATCAGCATACAGTGTACAATGCCAATGGGTTGTCGGCTGCTCTCATAAAAACAAATTTTTCTGTTGGCCTGTATATTTTTTTCGAATGAAAAGAATGCTTGGAGTTTATCAGGTTACGATGATTTAAATAACTTCTCTGGTGCCATGAAAAGACATCAAAATTCTCATAAACATTTGAATGCTGTTATTTCATTTTGTAGTTTTGGTATGTCATTGCTGATAATATGTATCTGTAAATCTATCTAGTAATATTATGCCTTCAGTGTGTTTTGTTGTTTGTCATCTGTCCATGGTAAAGAAGCGAAGAATGAAGAGTTTTGGCTATAAGTATATACATTGTGAGTAATAACTTTTTTTTCAACTAGTAGTTAGAAACTAATTTATTATTTTGTGCGCCATCTAGCGGTGACTGTAATATTTTGCCCAAAGCGACTGTTTACGAGCGAAATACGTATTGACTCGAATAGTTCAGTTGTTACATTTATGTCAATAGATGGCTCTTGTTAATATATTATTTTACGTGATACTGACGACTTGATATTATTTCTATTGAACTAAGTAGTTGTAAATTTTCTGACAGGATAAAATACGAAAAGTGTTAGTCATAATTAAATAATAGAAAACAAAACCGGTGTTATTAAAAAGCAGTGTCAGAATTCGGAACAAAAAGTGTTTTTTTTTTTTTGAACTTGTGCTTTACCTCCAAATAATTGCTGGCACGCCACTGATGTGGAGGGGTATAAGAGTAGATGAAGACCAAACAAACCATGGATGGACTGTGTAAAGAATTATATGGCAAGAAAGGAGGTGTCTGCTGAGACGACGACTATAATAGAGAAGAATGGATGAACATACATGTTGCGCCGACCCCAAATGAATTGGGGTAAAGGCTAGAGAATGATGATGATGACCCAGACCCCTTTTAGAATCGACTGATAATAATCTGCGTGCAAATTTACACTCAATGCCTCAAAACTTACAGGTGAAAATCTTATTCGCGACGGAAACGTTCGCGATGGGCGTCAACATGCCCGCGCGAACGGTCGTGTTCGATGAGACCACGAAGTACGACGGAGTGCAGCGACGTACTCTCGCGCCTGCAGAGTACATCCAGATGGCGGGCAGAGCCGGGAGGCGAGGTAGGTGTTTCAGAGATGCCGAAAGATTTTTTTGTGTTAGAAAAATTCAATGATCCATAAAATCAAGCACGAATCACGATATTATTTGGTAATGTATTAAGTACTTTAAACCTGCAACATGGTTTACAGCGCTGTGCCAGAAAGATGAAGTACACTAGTTTACAAACATACATTTTCAAGCTACAACATTGTTAAAAGCGCTGTGGTAGAAGGGTTAGTTACGTTAAACAATTAAATCCTCTGTATACAAAAGTGCATAAAATCGTGTCATTTTCCCACGAGGTAGAAAGAACTTACAGATACCATCGCCACCTGCTATGATCCACGAGTTTACTTCTCGTCTAAAATGCAAGCGTGACTGTAGATCATGAGGGCCAGGGTTCGACTCCCAGGTCAGCTAAAGTGTTATTGGCTTTTCATCAGGAATTCCTCAATAGCCCCAGAGTCTCGATTCGTCCCCATTTGAAGGCAACAGGCTCTCCTCCATTACATGAGACTTTAATATAACCGTCGATATGTATAAGGGGCCCCATTAGATACGCCTCTGCCCAATTCCTTTGGGGATTACAGGCGTGAATATTACCATGCATGTCTGAGACCTCAGCATACTTGATCCAATATCACAGAATCCAAGAATTACAAAACAAAACACAAACAATTAATTTCGTTGCGGGATCCAAGACAGTTAAATCGTTTCTCTGGGACTTCGTCGAGCTTCATTGTCTCGGCGCTTTTCTGGTTGTCGTCACTGTTGATCACTGTCTTACAGGAGTTACAGTGGCTTGGGAATAGTGTGGTGGGCTTGACCCATAAAAGAATAATCACAACACCTGCATGAATTTCTCGTTACCCAGGTCTGGATGATACAGGAACTGTGATCATACTCTGCAAGGAAGCCGTACCTGACCTTGTAACACTGAAGGGCATGATGCTGGGCATTCCTCAGAAACTGTCCTCGCAGTTCAGACTCACATACGCTATGATACTCAGCCTGTTACGGTAAGATCTAGTATTAATGGATGTTGATTTAAATCTGATGTATATGCAATAAAATAAAAAGATTGAAAAAAAAGAATTAAAAGACAGGAACAAATGAAAACTTACATACAATATTATACGCCGAAGTAAGTAGCAGCCGCGGTCATGCAATGTGGAAGCGAGAGGACATGCACGAGATTCAAATTAGAGTTTTCAAAAATCTTGTACTAAATATGCACCTCTTACTTGCACCTTACAATTCTCACTCGGTAACGTTTCATTAAATTACAGCTATATCCCCAAATGCAACTTGTTTCAGTCCCTAAAGTACAGACGCGATCATGCTACCGTAAACTGCCAAATTTTCCCAATCAACCTTGAACCTTATCGTTCAGCGATAAGGTCTAAAATCGATTAAAGAAATTTCACACGTAGTTTGATGTGCATCTCACACATCTGTACATTCTCATTTAACCTTTACCATAACACATGCTATACTTGTTTTACCACCAATAGAGCAGCAACAGTATCAGTAGAAGGCATGATGCAGCGATCATTCCGGGAGTTCAGCCAAATATGTCAGGCAGACAACTACAAGAAACAACTCGAGCTCGCCGAAAAGGAATATTCTGAGAAGTGTAGTACACCGCTGCCTTCCCACCTGGCACCTTTATCGGCGTATTATGATACCGCAGCAGCGTATATCGATGTATTAAATGAAATCATGCCCATATTGCTCAGTACCGCTAAAATATCGAAGGAAATGGTACCGGGGAAGATTCTGGTGGTGTCTGCAGGGCCGTATATGAATCAACTGGGTGTACTGTTGAATAATAACGGTAAGTTTATTTGTAATTCTAGTTTATATGTTTTAAACTGTTCACTGATTGTGTCTGTAGTAAATCTTAAATTTAACTTGTCAGTTAAATTTAAGATTTACCTTGCTATTGTATCGAGTCTGGTTCTTCTAACCAACCTAACAGACAGATGTGTGCTGGGGAGTTTGTTCCGCCACTTCTTCTTTCCAGCTAAACACTAGGAAGTGTCGATGGGTGGGCGTTTTTGGGGGACTGTCTTATAAAAATGTAAATACAGTGAAACCTGGTTAAATGTGTCTCAGATATCCAAATCTGTCTCATGTCTCAGTATGAGTTCCAGTAAAGTTATAGAAGTTTCTTACTTATCCAAGTCCCAGTTAGCCAAATTTCACTGTAGTAAAGTAAAGTAAATTTTGACCTTCGAAAAGTGCTGATTATCAGCCTAGTTTGAATAAATGAATTTTGACTTTTGACTGAATACCCATACTAAACTGACTTTTGGAAACTTGGACTCTGCTATATAACTACAAATAAAGAAATAAATAACACTTGCGGCCCGTCTCGGCTTCGCACGGGTGGACGTTTTAGAACTTGTAATAAATATAGCCTATGTTACTCAGGGATAATGTAGTATTCTAATAGCATAAGTATAATAGAGAGAGGAGGCCTGAGACCCTGCAGTGGGAACATATAGGCTGATGATGATGAAGTATAATCAGCCTATAAATGTTCCCACTGCTGGGACTCCAGTTTTCCTCTCTATGAGAGGGAATGGGCACAACAATCTACCCCGTGGACCCTGTGTGGGTTGGTACATGTCTTCGAATTTTTGATTCTAGCATACTAATGGTGCAAGAATTTTTGAAATCAGTCTAATAGTTTTCGAGTTTATTCGTTACAAACATACAAATCTTTCTTCTTCATAATATTAGTGTAGATAACATAATATTTATTTATGCTAATTTTAGGCCCTAGGCAGACACCCTATAAAGTACTAGTATTGGACACCAAAATTCAAGACAATGCAAAGTATAACTTCGAAGTGGATGAGAACTGGTACCGAATGCTTAGTTTCTCGGCTATGTACGATTCTTTAGGTAAATATAGAAACCTTTGTAATTTAAACCGTATGCTTATCATCATAAAGATCGTATTGCTTACTTTTATTTTATTGCAGGCACCGAAGAAAGTACTTTGGATCACACGATATTATGCATTGCACCTAAAAATATAATAGCCGTTACCAAAATGAACCTGAAAATTGATATTAAAATTATTATTGAGGACTGGGAGAGGAGACAAATGCCCAGGTAAATGTTATGTTGCTGTCTTATTATTTTGTCATATTTATTAAGTAAGCTATCGTTATTAATTGGGATTTATTGGGTTGTGGAGGTCAGATAGGCAGTAAAATGTTTTCAGCTGCATCCAGTTAGACTGGAAGCCGACCCCAACATAATTGGGAAAAGGCTAGGCAGATGATGAATTTATTAAGTAACCTATCAATGCTGGCTGTGGGACATTTTTTTTTTTTTTTTTTTTAATATTCCACAACTATCACACAACGCCATCTAGTCCCAAGCTAAGCAGAGCTTGTGTTATGGGTACTAGACAACTGATAAACATACTTATATATTTCTAAATACATACATATTATAGATAATATAAATTACACCCGGACACAGAACAAATGATCGTGCTCATCACACAAACATTTGTCCTGGGTGGGAATCGAACCCACGACCTCCGGCATAGCATTTAGTTACCTTTCCTTGGAAGCCTTCGTTTGCACTGGCTTATATTTCGTCACCTTTTTATCGTGCACTGGAATTACAACGTACTACTACTACTTAAGGACGTATTTACAAATCTGACGAAAATAAGCAGTTTTTCGGTACTTTATGTGGACAAATGAAACTAAACCAAATAAAACCAATAATTAACACATATAGATTACTCCTTCATCTTCAATAATTACTTCTTTTTATTCGAAAATGTTGGTTAATATTATTGTAAAAAAATATTTTCTGTTAGTCCGGTCAATATAGACATTTGAAATAACAATAATTCCCACAGAGCCAAATTTTGGTGGAGAGCTGGGGTACACCATTACAAACAAATCCTTAAAAATCCCCGTCGATCCTATGTGTGCTTCAAAAGTTATTCGGGGTCAAAGGTCAAAATTTGAGGATTTTTGAATTTTTCTCGAAAACGGTAAGTTTGATCAAAAAAACCCTCAACCCAAAGTTGTAGATCATAAAATTCTCTACAAAAATGTGCTTTATTATTTTTTTCTAAGAGTTACTATTCCTGAGATATCGCGATTCTAAGAGTCACCTTATCCTTTATATTATAAAAAAGCGAAAGGAAAAAAGCGAGGAAAATCTCGAAAACCGCTGGACGTATAAGTATGATTTTTGGCAAGGAGGTAGTTTATAGTTAGTAGACGTCCGCTAAGAACGGATTTTGCGATAGGGCCGGATTAGGGTGGTCTAAGGGCCCACGCAAGTTTGTATGAATCCGAACTTGCAAAAGCTCATAGAACACCCTAATCTGGGCCTGTCAGAAAATTAATTCATAGCAGACATCTACTGACTATAAACTACGTTTCTGCCAAAAATCAAGATTGTAGCACAAAAAATGAAGGACTTTCATACAAACTTGCGAGGGCCCTAAGATCACCCGAATACGGCCCTGTCGCAAAATCCGTTCTTAGCGGACGTTTACTAACTCTATAAACTACCTCCTTTCCAAAAATCATCTTTATACGTCGAGCGGTTTTCGAGATCTCGTGAGGAGTGTTGCCTTACGCTTTTATATAAAGAACTAGCGACCCGCCCCGGCTTCGCACGGGTGCAAATGGATGTTATTATACATATAAACCTTCCTCTTGAATCACTGTATCTATTAAAAAAAACCGCATCAAAATCCGTTGCGTAGTTTTAAAGATTTAGGCATACAAAGGGACATGGGGACAGAGAAAGCGACTTTATTTTATAGGTACTAGTAGTAGTGATGATGAAGTGATAGTGATAATGTGACTGTTAGAATCGCGATATCTCAGGAATGGTAACTCTTAGAAAAAAATAATGAAGCACATTTTTGTAGAGAATTTTATGATCTACAACTTTGGGTTGAGGGTTTTTTTTTATCAAACTTACCGTTTTCGAGAAAAAATCAAAAATCCTCAAATTTTGACCTTTGACCCCGAATAACTTTTGAAGCACACATAGGATCGACGGGGATTTTTAAGGCTTTGTTTGTAATGGTATACCCCAGCTCTCCACCAAAATTTGGCTCTGTGGGAATTATTGTTATTTGACCACTACTTTTATGTCTAAATTGACCGGACTATGTGCCTCTCCGCACAAAATTAGCGATATCGTGTTGACTTTAGGTACATTACTCTCTCTTTTATGACATCTCCAATTATCTATTATATATAGAAAAGAAAGTCGTGTTAGTTACACCATTTATAACTCAAGAACGGCTGGCCGGATTTAGATGAAAATTGGTAGGGAGGTAGCTAAGAACCAGGAGAAGGACATAGGATACTTTTTTTTTTTTTTTTTTTTTTTTTTTTTTTTTTTTTTTTTTTTAGGTAGGGTAGTAGGTAGGTAGGTAGGTAGGGTAGTAGGTAGGTAGGGTAGTAGGTAGGTAGGGTAGTAGGTAGGTAGGGTAGTAGGTAGGTAGGGTAGTAGGTAGGTAGGGTAGTAGGTAGGTAGGGTAGTAGGTAGGTAGGGTAGTAGGTAGGTAGGGTAGTAGGTAGGTAGGGTAGTAGGTAGGTAGGGTAGTAGGTAGGTAGGGTAGTAGGTAGGTAGGTAGGGTAGTAGGTAGGTAGGGTAGTAGGTAGGGTAGTAGGTAGGTAGGGTAGTAGGTAGGTAGGTAGGGTAGTAGGTAGGGTAGTAGGTAGGGTAGTAGGTAGGGTAGTAGGTAGGGTAGTAGGTAGGGTAGTAGGTAGGGTAGTAGGTAGGGTAGTAGGTAGGGTAGTAGGTAGGGTAGTAGGTAGGGTAGTAGGTTGGGTAGTAGGTAGGAATAATCTATATTATGTGACGCAGACGAAGTTGCGCGGGTCAGCTAGTTTTCTATAAATGGTATCAAAGTATTACAAGAAGAGCCATAAAAAAAATTACAATCAAAGCTAATTTTTCGGCAAATTTATCGTTATTGCGTGAACTTTAAGCGCTTTGACTTTAGGTTCATTTTAGCGGTCACTGTCATGATAAATTACGCAAAAATTTGAAATGCAAAACTTAATCTGCGCTCTGCCGCCGTTGTGGGTGGACCCTGTGTCATTTTTTAGCTGGATCTCGTGTTGAAAAACATAGCTCTACGAACACAAAATATTTGTAGTAGTAAAACTAAAAAAAAAAACATTTTACCGCGAGAATCCGTAAACGCGTCCTTAACGCCTAGACTTAAAACTGTTATTGGTTTTGTTTTCTTGTTGGTATGCGCTCTATTAGATTCTCAATTTCCATTATCTATACTAATATTATAAAGCTGAAGAGTTTGTTTGTTTGTTTGTTTGTTTGTTTGAACGCGGTAAACTCAGGAACTACTGGTTGGAATTGAAAAATTATTTTTGTGTTAGATAGTCCATTTATCGAGGAAGGCTATAGGCTATATAACATCACGCTATGGCTAATAGGAGCGGAGCATAAATGAAAAATGTTACAAGAACGGGAAAAGGTATTTCCTTTTTGAGAGCTTCCGCTGCGTGCGTTGCGAAAACGGTTAAAGTTACGTAAATAGGTATCATGTATGAAGGAATTGTTTCTCCTTAAATGTTCTAAAAAAAGTCCTCGACAGCATATGTCTATCTTTTAAGATTGTCTCACTGTAACCCTTTTTTACTATTAAAATGTTAGGTTAAAATGAATTATTTTTTGCGAAGCTTATTTAACCTATATGGTATTAATCTATATCTAAATAAATGTGTTTGTTAGAACGGAAATTTTATATAGAATATTTGTGTCCTTTACTCTATACAGTTTAGATAAATATCTTAGAAGATATCGCAATGTAAATATATCCGCGCGTCAAAATAATTCGCACGTCGCAATGTAGGTACGGGGGATCTGGCTGGCCTACGGGAAATTCAAATTCAAAATATTTACTGCATCATAATGTTTACAAGTACAGGGTGTTATCGTCTATTTAACAGTAAGAGATACCTAAATTAGTAATTCTCACTTTATATAATCTAAGCTTATCTAAACCATCTAAACTAATATTTTAAAGAGGAAAGATAAGATTTTTTGTTTGTTACGATTTAGCTTAATTTCTGTTGGATAGTCGATTTATAGAGAAAGGTTATAAGCTATATTTATGTGACGCAGACGAAGTTGCGTGGGTCAGCTAGTATCTGCATATTTCTCTTGTGTTTATAGATTATGTCTGGACCTTAAAATTGTCTATTTCGGATGTGTCTTGTCAGAGAGTTAAACATCATTTATCATTTCTTGCTGAAATCAATACTAGGTTAAAACAGAAAAACAAAAAAAAATCATATTTACCAAATTCATAAATCATTGTCTCAGGTTCAAGGACGCCCCAGTAGGTTCAACCTGCGCCAGCGCGGTGCAAGAACTCTCGCGCATCTCGCACGCAGTGTGTTCGGGCGCCAGCACGTTAGAACACATAAGCCTCACTCAATCGCTGGTCCTCAACACTGGAGAAATTCTATCCTCGCTCGACAAGATGAACAAGTGCATGGTAAGTTTTAAATTTTTAGGGAGGACCATTTTGCTAGGACTGGAACTGTTCGAAGAGATACCGCGGCTCCGGAACAGAAAAGATTAAAGAAGAAACATGGATAGGTATTAATCAGTAGAAGTTTGACACACTCTTCTACTCTGCCCAGAGTGGGAGGGGTCATATGTACATATTTAGGTCATAACAAGTGCCCATAGCGTTATCAGATCTCTTAGCGTTATTCAGGACAGACAAAGTTTTGAATGATAGTCGACAAGCAACTCGTGCTTTCGCGGAATCATTACGGCATCATAAGTGATATTTAGGTCGCAATGTTCCCAAAAAACAAAACTTTTTATAGAGAGCATGTCAAACTGATACGCGACAAAAAAAATACATGCGTACTAATAGACAACCTCTTCCTTTTTGTGAGTCGTCGATTAAAAAGACATGGACACCTTAATTACATCGGAACACACCTGCCGTGGTTTAGTAGCAGAAATAGTATGAGTGGATCTTCCTTGGATGAGCTCTTGCACAGATTAGCCTTCTAGATATAAATATGTACTGATAAAAACTGAAACAAAGTCTTATAAATAGCTAATCCCTATAAATACTAACAAAATTAAAATTTCAGCAAGAACTAAAAGAACTCAGAAAATGCACGGACATAGCGAACTTTAAAACGGAGTTCGCAATAGTGTACGAGCGAAAGCTGACGGAACGTAAACGTGACAAGTACAAACGGTTGCTGTCGTTTGAGAACCTGGCGCTGTATCCTGACTACCAGAGACGATTGATGGTACTGAGGGAGCTGAGCTATATTGATGAGCATGACAGTGTTATACTTAAAGGTAATCCGAATTTGCGGTCTAAGTGTTATAGGGCAGAAATTTACTATCTGAGGTAGCTGCGTGGTGCGTGAGGGGAGTAGTCACGTATCACCAGCACGCGTGGAATGGCGATCTATGTCTGTTCTATAGAATAGACAAAGCTCTTTCAATACAACTTGACATGAAATCTTTCTGCAATCTGTCATTTGGTCGATTCTTACGTCGACAAAACCCGTTTATACCCGCATATAGCTACCTCAAGCACCGTCGTGCCGTAGTACATATTAATCATTGGAAAAGGAATCTGTATTGTATAGCGATGTTTTCAGTTCATATTTTTACTTACGCCAGAACAATCTCCTGTAGATCTGTTAGACTTTTTAGTTCACAATTTGAATAAACTTCATCAAAATTAAACACGACAAAAAAACCTGTCACGACAAAAAAACCTGTCACTGCTCATTCACACTAAGTTTCCGAATTCATCTGACCGAATCTATAGACGCCATCCAGTATATCAAGCTACTACAACCTCATATTCCTTTACTAGATTTTCAACTTTATCGCTAAAGCATTGGGTTCAAGTTTGATTGGGAAAGTTTTACAATTTCGAGTAGCTTAATTCTGTACTAAAAGAATCAGATAAGGAAGTTGTTATTCAAACACGCAAAGGGGAATGCCTGAAAAATGCTTGAAATAGACAGAAACTACTAACAGTCCTTAATTCTATTTAGAATAAATTAGGTATAATGAAATAATTCTCAAGTTTGTATACCTAGGGAGAAAATATAACGATCTTTAAAATATTTAACTTGATATCCGTCCCATTCCTTCTTATTTTATCATGGAGGTCAGTGTTTATTTGACATGAGTAATCGACATTCGAATGGTGGCCAAGGTTGGGCGTGAGAAACCAGGGTCGCCCTAAAGCGCGTTGGGTGGACGATATCATCAGGAGCTCGGGGAATGGATGGATGAGAGACGCACAAAGCAGGGAAGACTGGCAGAAGAAAGGGGAGGCCTATACCCAACAGTGGGTGATTACGGGCTGAAATGATGAATCGACATTCAGCCAAACAGGAATCGTCAAATGATCTTTAACGAACTATTTTATAGAATTATTGCACAGTTATCATTCATTTAATTTATTTCGTCCTATTTATACCGTAAATCTAATTAAAATAATATATGCATGTCAATTAATTAAAATCAAATTATTTTCAAAATAGAAAACGTATCGTAGGCTGTATGCATCATAATGTCCTTTGCCTTACTGACACTTTGACATTACTGCATTTAATTTTTTCGATCGTTGATTTGATCGATTCATGGTTTTGCGTTTGCGACTTGAGTTACTAGTATATTGCTTTTTAGGATATTTAACGACGACTTTGGCCATTTTTTAAGAATTTTGATTTTACTTCTGTACACGTTACCCATTTTTGAACACGGACTTAGATTGAATGCTGTTTTGTTGTATAATTATTGCATATTAATCCTTAACCTTGACTTAACCTATATTTTAGAAAAAAATATTGGAACTGGCTTCTACCTAGTTTTTTGATAATGATTGAATTTGTAATGGATTCCCTACGATTTATAGTGCAATTTGGCGTATATTTCATTGTTGTCCATTTCAAGCATTTTTTTGTGTGGCTGATGGGCAATTCCCTTTCTTCACAGGGCGAGTAGCATGCGGCATGGGAACAAACGAACTGATAATATCAGAACTGGTCTTCAGAAACGTGTTCACAGACAAGACTCCCGCTGAAATAGCAGCCTTGCTCAGTTGTTTCGTGTTCCAAGCGAGGACACAGATGGATAATCAGCTCACGGATAAACTGGCGGAGGGAGTTGCAGCCATCCAAAAAATTGACGCAGAGTTGACGGCTATTGAGTCTAAGTATTTGGTGAGTGGAAGCTGTTAGTTCTAGGTCCTGGTTTGCTTAGCTCATCATTATCTGCCTAGCCCTTTTCCGTTGACCGTATCAACTTAATTGGTACGGTCAGCATCAGAAGTATATTAACATTACTCAAAGTTTCGAAGCTGTTTTTTTTAATAAAAACTTGTTAGATATTACTCGTTACTACATGTTATTGGAGTGTAAGGACTATTTAACGAATATTTTTTTGAAACATTAAAAATAATAGCTAGAGTCTTGTAAATAAAAGAATTAAAATTCCGAAATGTTCAGCTACTTCTGATGCTGACCGTACAATCCAGTTAGTACTGGCTTATACGATACCTCTTGGTAGGGCTGGTTGTCGAGACTTTCGGGCTACTGACTAGATACCTGTATAATCATCGGCACGATTCTTGAGCGCTGACGCAAAAGTGAGTTAATGGGTCCCTTTGGTGATATGAAGTGAGACGCGGGGCGGGGAAAGTGCAGTGATTGGCCCGTAGCGCATCGCGTCATAGCCGTCACTCGGGATTTGTTCTTTACTGCTGTTGCACTTACCTCACGACCAATAAATAATAAACGGTGGTGCGTTTTATTTGTCATAAAGTGTACGATGCGCACAGCGATTCCCACTCTTCCGCCGAGCGCTCAAGAACCGTGCCGGTATCTGTACGACTGTCAGAGCCGTCGAGATATATCTCTCAGACATGCTGATTTCCTAACGATGTTTTCCTTCACCGAAGCAAGTGATAAATACACATGAATCTGGAAATAACAGGAGGAGGAGGTTCATGCTAATCATCGTAACTGTATTTCAGGTGGGTCAATTTGAAGGTCAAGCCGAAAGGCTCAACTTCGGCCTAGTGAGGGTAGTCTACGAATGGGCATTAGAAAAGCCATTCGCGGAGATAATGGATCTCACTGATGTGCAAGAGGGAATTATTGTCAGGTGCATACAACAGTTACATGAAGTAAGTTTCATTATTTATTCAAACGGGGCATACTTTTAAAATATTTTTCCATTATCAAATATTGGTCGTTTATCAAATGACTCCCCGCTCTTAGGCAGAGCGAAGGGGAGTGTCAGACTTCTACTGACTAAAAACCAAACCCGTGTTCCTTCTTCGCGCTTGCGCCGAGGCCACGTCATCTCTTTCGATAATCCGCAGCCCCGACGGGAGAATCTTACTACCTGTCCTAGTTCTGAGTTAGAACTTTTATCGGTACTCCAACTGTTTAAATGAATAGACTCGATTGGGCTTATAAAGAAAAGAGTAGTGGACTGTATAAAAATTGGTTTAACCTTTCGTATGCCGCTTAAATAGACACAATTAAAAAGTGATTGTGTCTCGTGTAGATCTACGTTCCGGCGGCACACGAAGGGTTAATACCATAATTAACAGTATCAAATCGAGTACAAAGAAATGCCCGTAGCGGCCTAACTGAAAACAATATAAAAGATAGATTTCTAATTATCTATAATAAACCAATTTTTTTATTGCCTCGTTGGTCTAGTAGTCGCAAGCGCGACTGCTGTGCTTGAGGTCCTGAGTTCGATTCCCAGGTCGGGCAAAGGGTTATTGAGTTTTTCCATCAGGAATTGACAATAATAGGCCCACCCACTATTACAAAGAGTACATTTCTGCATAACTTTTCGTTGATTACTGGCGTGATGTTATGTTTTCTATATTTCAATCCCACAGTTATTAGTAGACGTCAAAGACGCCGCCGTAGCCGTTGGCGACCCGAAACTGCAAGCCAAAATGATGGAAGCCTCCACCGCGATCAAGAGGGACATAGTCTTCGCAGCCAGTCTATACACCACACAAAAAGAAACGGTCACTACATGAAAACAAAGTTGCATTTATGAAACCAGTGCCTTAAAATGAATTTTATAAATTATGATTTTTTTATGAACGTGATACGCTTAGCTTAGATGGTACGAAGTCTTAATTAGGCGTTGTGCGTATTTTATTTATCATTTCAATTTTGCGGGGGCGTTTTTCGCTACTACCTATACCGAAATCTCGTGAATTGAACAGTGTAAACAGCTTAGCTATAGTAGTTAGTCTAGCGCTAAAAAAATATTTAAACCACTAGATTCATTCGACCGCGACAAAAGATGATCACGTTACTGTTTAATTGACAATGATAACTGAATAGTGCTGTCTCGCTCACTCATACTGAGCACCGCGCACATTATTCCATGCGTTCTAAATATGAACACCTACTTTTTTAAAACGTTGGCACGCTCTACGAATTCCTCCTGTATTCTCTACCAGTCAATCGCTCAACCACGACGCCAACCGTGCCTTCAAGTATTGTCAGGGCTAATCTAGTGGTTTAAATCTTTAGTAGTAGTTCAATGTTTTAGACTGTTCGAATTACAAGGCTTACAAAAGACTGCAGTTTTTTAAAGCACAAACATCCTATATATATTTTGTTTTGTTTTTTAATGAAGTTTTACTTTAAATCCAGCAGATGTGACAGAAGGTGTGACATCTGCTTAGAGATAAGGTGTCGTAGTCTTGGGAGAGCTTAAGGATCGACACACATCTGACGGAAGATACACTGCGTATCTAAGTTTTTGTAACGCCCGAACAGACAAATAGATGAATTAGATCGTAAAACAAATATCCTAAATCTCTCACTGCACTTTTTGGATTCTAGTCTTTTTTTTATTTAAGTATTTTTAAATTATTCTTTACTCTCCCTCACTGCGTTCAGGCTTCGAAATAGCGCCCGTGACGAAAGACTTTATCTCCTCAGTGCATTATCTACTATTATTTTACCAAATTATACGAATTCAGGCTCTAAAAGCCAGCAACAGTGTGATAATTTTATCTTTTTAATTTATATGCATGGTTTTCTATTATTTGCTCACACTCATGAAAATAAAATTTTGTATTTTATGTATTGGTTTTATTTAGTTATTTTTATTTGTTTTTAGTTTTTTTTAGATTGGTGTTGTATTTAAGAGCTGGCTGCTGCTGTATGTTGGCTCAGAAAGTAAAATAGGATTTTGTTTTATTTTTTGCTGTAGGTACCTATTATTTTTTCAAGTAGTGCAACATTTCAGACGATTAACCTATTGACCGCCACGGTCAAGTAAGACGACAAGCCAAAAAGTACCTTAAGTCGACAGACTTAAGGCACTTTTTTGCTTGTTCGGCTTGTCGTCTATACGTGACTGTGGCGCTCAAAAGGTAGCTTATTCTTTATCAAGCCTGTAACGTTTCCACACACACTGGCTCAGACATAGGCTTGCTCACTAAGTTAGAGTGGGCTATCATCCATCTCGCGCGCCTAATGCGTTAGTGGATATCAAATTTTTAGTCCTATGACGTCACGTTGAATATTATTTATTCTCCACGCGAAATCTGCATGAGCTATGCTAAAATGTATGTTTTATCAGTGGTAGGTACGTTTGATACAAATTATGATTTGTTTTTGGTTGTTTATGTTTTTGTTAAGTACTGTAGTCGCTATTTCTACACTTGCATGCTATCTACCAATTAGCTACATTTTATTATTTTCTTTGAAAATCCAAAACAATCTTGAATGATTTCTAATCACACTTTCAACTACCACAGATCGATCTTCTGAAGCTAAATGAACGAGCAGGTGCAGCCCGGTTGAAAATAAATCAGCACAAGAAATTACACTCCTCCATGTATCGAGACATCGTCCTTGCTGCTAGCAGGACTTCTAATTCCAAAACGAAAAAGGAAGAAAAAAATATCGTAGAACCATCAACCCCAAGCGTAGAGGAAAATATCAAACCAGAAATGACTACACCAACATTAATAAAATCACCAGAAGTTACAGAGAAACCTGCAGTAGAAACAAATGAACCAAGTGACAGCACTTGGCGAAGGCCAAAAAATGTTAAGAGGCCTGCAGTGCATAAGAAGCCTACCCCTCGCTCCAAGCAGCAGGAGACAAAAATGCCTGAACCGACTGATAAACCAGAAACCAAACCTAAAGAGACGACGAGTGATGACGTACGTTTGGGACAGTTCGAGTATTGGACAGAATACGCCTAGCATCGGATCAACACAGCCAATAGGATTCTATCTTACGTGCAGAGATTTCAAATCTGCTTCTTAACTACGCAACATCAAAGTACACAGCTCAAGCTTAATCAGATGCGCTCAGAATGTCCAGATTAAAAGTTATCTAACAAACAGAACACCTAATGGATTATACTGAAGCATTAGCTACCAACAGCAATCTAACATTTGACGAACAATAATCGTCAGGTGTTTTGGACAGACCACGCCGAAATTCATAATATGGACTATGCATCATGTGAAGGTGCAAGTCATTACGACTTATAGTTCGTCGGCGGTCCTACGCTTAATCTCTCTCCGGTCGTGTCGGATTGCCGACCCATTGGAACATGAGAGGGAAGAGAGTATGCTCTGAAATAATGTTTCCGCTAAGATTAGCCACCATGAACGACAACAGTCAAGAGAACTATTATTATGTGGGTCTCTGAGAACATGAAAACCGTTCTACCCTTCGTAGGGACAACAAACCTACTTAGGAATCGACTAACTCCTACGCTTTTTTTGTTGGCTTTCATTCGAATACAACCTGAATAGATGTCCCTCACAGTCAGCCAGCCAGTATGATCAAGAAGTCAAGACTACTTAGCCAACATTGTCGGCAGTAGGTACTACTAGACTAGGGCAGTTGGATGGGTGTGACTCCGAAGAGGTGATCTCCGTTTAATTTGAAAAGAACTAGCATGCCCCAAAGAATAACCGCCGCAGTATTTCGTCGATAATTATTTGCACAATCGTGTGTATTTGAAGATCAAATATTTCAAACATTGCAGCCATAGATCGATGAGCATTAGATCGACCCAAATTCAGAAAAAAATGGACCTTAAGGCGATCGAATGACGTTGTCAAAGAGACACTCATCATCTTCCTGCCCTTGTCCCATGTTACTTGGGGTCGTAGCAACACGTTTTTTCTTCCATTCTCCTCTGTCAACCGTCACGCTTATCATTTACTCATTGTCTGTTGGTGAACATTCATATTGTAAAATTTATTTAATATTATATTGTTATTTAATTGTAAGCCTATGGTGTCTAAAATGCAGGCCTTGTCTTCCTTACTCTCATTTTCCCCTGCAACAAACAGAAACAACTACAGCAACACCGCTTTTTGGTAGAAGAAGATACGTATCCTATCCTTCCTTCCTTCCTTCTTTTTCCTTGCCAAACCCTTCGGAGAACACAGACGTGATCTTATCTTACCAGACTAAACTAGTGAAATAAAAATAATTGTATATATTGCGATTCAAATTACTAAGATCATGTAAGAGAAACTTGGCAAGACATTCTAGCTAGACGCTCACAAGAAATAAATAAACGTTAAAAATTAGGCTCTAGTGTTGAAGTACTTGGTCCTACAGGTGCGGTCTCAGCCTACAATTTTAGGGGAATTCATCGGATGGAGGACTAACCGATGGGTCAACCAGTAATAAGAACAACTTTTGAAAAACGAAAGTTCACTTACCTATAGAAAAACATAAGTTTACTTATACTGTACTTTATTGGTGACGTTCTTCAGAAAGGACAGGTGCCGTAGTACTCGCAGCCGGCGTGCGTGTATGATCAGATGTATGAATGTGGACGAGGCATAAGGTAGCACCTGCTACGACCCCTATATACTCCTTATAGGGGTCGTAGCAGGTGGCGTTCTGTGGTTTCTGTCCACCCCCATGGGAAGTAGACGTGAGTTTATTGTATGTATAAATACCTAAGCTGTCTCTAAATATCACCATCAATCATTCATCTCAACAAGATTGGTAGAGATCATAAAGTTAATTTTCTAATCGGAATCTGACTCGGAACTCATTTTGCTCGTCAACTCGAATACGTCTGTATGCACCACGGCCCCAGAACCTATCCCTGTGGAACACCGCACGACATGTCTCGCCGTTTCCATTGACCGCTGCGACCTGGATGACGGCCCTATCTGTCAGATATTCACATCTATTTCCATAGAAAAAGCACAGACCATGAGTTTCCAAATTCTATCTTTCTTGCTTTCTAATTAAATTACTATAATACCTTATACTTACTCTAGAATTTGCCAGCATCTTCGCCCGCGTGACATGTGACATCAATGAACAAGCTGCCTTTCTTCAAAATTCGATTTCGTTTTCGAAGTTATTTGCGGGAAAGAGAAACAAAAATGCATCCTTTCATCCTCGGATACTTTCGAGCTTATACTCGTAATATTCGTAAGATGGGACTGCGGGTTGTTCGAAAGAGATAGGTAGGTACCTACCGCGGCCCCGGACACAAAGGGCTAAGAAGGAACATGGGTGGCTTTTAGTCAGTAGAAGTCTGACACTCCCTTCCGCTCCGCCCAAAGCGGGAGGAGTCATTAAAGATGAAAAAAAAAAGATGGCAACTAGAGGGGCGCTGATGAGGTGCTAGCCAAGGGCGCTAGGTAGACACTTAATCCGCCTCTGAGAATATGATAATGTTCTACCTACCTACACCGACAATAGCTGGACTAATAGTAATAAAAGGGCTAATCTGTTCGGGTAGTCAATGCAGCGTACCATCGATATGGTGTATAAGGTAAATCCATGGTAAGTTCTATGAAATGGCGATTTTTACAATCATTGTTCAAATCGAAAGCAATGCTAGCGAAGGGGTGGAGTAGGGCAGGCAAACATTACTCCTATAGGTAGGTTATTGCCTCCGTCACCCGAATAATCGATAATTTAATACATATCTATAACTTCAGCTGTTGCAACCAATGGCGTTGCATTAACGCTTTCTGCAGTCTGAAACACGCTCAAACACCCATCAAAAATGCGTGGAATGAAACGAAATTACGACCATGACGAAGGAGACTTGCGCTTCAAATGACGTATGTCAAATTTTAGTGAATCGGAACGTACCTTTGTGACTGACTTGGCGATTCGGATTTTCTTTCAGTGATTTTAGCTCGATGACTTGTGTAAATTCAATGTTAATTTGATTTGTTAAATGACATTTTAATATTAGTGATCCGCGTTCGTATATCGAGTAAACTTACAGCTGTGCTCATGTGGCCTCCAGGAATTAAGAAAATATCGCAGTGACTCGTTATATTATTTCTAATAACAATAACGTAAAACAAAAAAAATGATACAAGACGACGAGTTCGAGATGCTGGTGACAACCCCAGGGCGTATAGCGGCTCTGGGGTTCAAGCCGCAGAAGGAAATATTAACTAATCATATCCTACCATATGCCGCCGAATTGGATGAAGAGTCCACAAGGTTCCTGCAGCAGGTGAAGACGAACCTGGCGAAGGCCGTGATGCTGCGTGAGATGAAGCCGGCGTGCGGGGTCTGGTCCTCCAGGCTCATGAAGTAAATATGACTTTTTATCATTAAGAGAATGTGTCCCGCCACCGCTGGCACATTTTAGGTGATATTGAATTTTTGGAAGTGGTCCAATAGATAGCTGAAGGATTGTTAAACATATATATCAGAAATAATAAACATAACAGCTCTTTGGAATCTAAACCTTTTGTATGTTAAATCCCTGGACAGAAATAACTTTAATGGAATCTGGTTATTAAAATTAAAGCAGTATTACCTGCTGTGCTGGATTTCCTTTCAACTAATATTTTAAAAGAGTTTCATCTTTGCGGTCAAAACACTTGGTGGTCTAGTTGTTGCAAGCTGTACAATAGGGTAGTTGACAAAAAAAAACTAAGTAATTAGTTTGTCAGATAGATTTCCAAAAAATATTGGACACATATTTCACTGACTTGCTTCTTTTTTCACGAAAACATAAATGAGTCAGTCAACTACCCTATTGTGGTGTCCTGGTATCGATGCCCACATTGGACAAGTGTTATTAGATCCTGGGTAATGCAGACATGATGTTATATTGAAGAAAATAAGGCCATATCTCTACTGACAACCCATTTTTTTTAAATAAAATATTTCACTAGTTATTAAAAAAAATGAACAGCAGTTCAATACAAAAGTGCTGTGTTTACTTGGCTCAAGTCTACAAAACAGCTGATGTTTTTATAATAACCAAAAGTAAATATTACTTTCTAAGTTCTAGTAATACTGTTTTTCTTCTAAGCTTAAAATTATGACATGTTACCAAATATTTTAATTAAATTGTGGGTAGTAAATTATAAGTTTTGAAAATATAGAGAAAGCAGTAATTTCAAATTTCACTTTTATAGTGGAAATATTAGTTTTTGTTTATTTGCACACCTGAGACATCATTGCATCATTATTTTAACTGGGAATACCCATTAGTCAAAACTATTTGAAAGCATTTTAAATAAGGCAATAACAACTTTAAAATTAAATTACCAATTGGCAGTGTGTAAGGATAATATTATTTTCTAGTATGAATGGGCGAAGGAGACAAAGAAAGAACAAAATAACATCCTGTACAACAACAATGATTTTGGCATTTTGATCAAATTGTGCAAAATAATGATGACTCATACAATAATACACTAGGATTTAAAACTTAATATTTTAATTTAACATAAATATATTTTTTTAAACTTGTTAGAACAGAATAAAAGCAGACTAAAATACCTAACAAAACAACAACACAGCCATCTCGTATTCTTCAGCTGTTAAATCATTTTGTAACAGATTTTGGTTTAGCGCTAACCTTTGGCAAGTATTAGTGAAGTTTGAAATATGCTGGCTAGCACCCAGGTCTTCCTCCTAACCACACCTGGCCTCACATAACACACAACATTATAATACTTTATCATTTCTATTGTTATGTTCCTTTATTGTATGGCAAAATGACTCATTTATGAAAAAGTGTGATTTAGTATTATGGTAATTTGGTATCTAGTTTTTTAGCGGCATACCTACAAGTACATAGAACATATCCAGTTATGACAACACCTGACTGATTCATTAAGTATGGAAAAAACTATAACAGAACAAAATGCTGGCTTATAAGTACAGTCAAGGGTAAAATGTCACAAAGATTTATGAATAAACAGCACATCTGTAGTAATACAAACTGGTAGGAAAGACCTTTACCTACCAATTTCAAATACAATTTAAGAAATGCACTTATGTTGAATAAGGGAAAATACCTAATAAAATTGCACAATTGGAAATCAGACTCTGGACCCCACACTCTGCAACCACTATCTATACCATAGACATAAAAGAAACCTAGTTAAGTTACCTGTTGTTCTCCTGGAACTATTCACCAATCCTTGAGCAAGCAAGTTGAAAAATGCCCATAATTTCCCTGTTTGAGAACAGACATTGCCCTGCCGATATGCCACACCTTCTTTCATGTCCATCATGCTCAACTAACTAGATCTGTCCAGGTTACTACATGTATACTGGTTGAGGCAAATCTGAGTCATTGATTTCAGAAGAAGAAGACTGGAGTGAAACTTAGTTTACTTGAAATTATTAACTTAGTTTAGTTGAAATTATTATTACTGTAACTTTTAATTATTTTGTTCACAGATATATAAGGATTCATGGCCTAAAGTTTGGGAAAGAAGATCACATAAAACTAATAAAACTGGCCTATGAGCTGGTGCTCATACCTGACCTGGAACCTGGCAAGGTGCACAAGTTCGCCACTATGTTCCTAATGCTCACAAAGTAAGTGCAAATTTAGAGTTATTAAGTAGTACTTTGGGTCAACTGGCAGGATGACACTGACATTGAGA
The DNA here is from genome assembly GCA_949316265.1 of Diarsia mendica. Lineage (NCBI taxonomy): Eukaryota > Metazoa > Arthropoda > Insecta > Lepidoptera > Noctuidae > Diarsia > Diarsia mendica. The sequence goes on from OX438906.1 coordinate 10,924,033, forward strand.
GAGAGCCCAGAGGATTAGCAGTCAGGGAAACATGGTTGCGCGTAAAGTTTGGTGGCTGCTCGAGAGAAGTAAATATACCTCCTTTAGAGTGTATTGCACTTGGGCAACTTTTACTTGTACAATGGTCCACTTTAAGTAACAAGTACAGAAACCAAATCCCTAACATAGAACATTGAAGGCGTTTTGCCAGTTTGTGGGTAAATTACACTCATTAGCCATTTAACTGGTTCTTTGAAATATTAATTTGACCAGTTATAACAAAGGAAGGGAATCCGGCTTTACAAAATGTAATCTTGCCAACAAAAGTTAATTGTTAATCTATTTTGGTTTTTATATCAGCTTTATAACATGCCTACTGTAACATGTATAAAATTCAAGGAACTAAAATACTTAGGTAATCTTGGCAATAAATACTTTGAATAATTGGCACCGTCCGCTTTGTTAATTGCTGACGAGTTCATTAATTTCTACAGGAAAAGACAATTGATTAAACCTGAAGAACTGACGCTGCCTTGGCGCCCACTCTACGATATGGGCAAAAAAATATTTGATAAGAGCTCGACTCAAATTGGAATGTACCACTACCTGACGTAAGTACCCATAAAAAATCATTCATTTTGTATTGAATTCTAATAAATATTAAAATGGAGATCAAATACAACTATCATCACAAATATTAACACGTAATCCGAAGAACTTGATTATGAATGTCTCATCTAGCGCCAACTTTTGTTTCGACACTTCCCTTGTGTGACGTATCGTGTACGACAACTTTGACGCAATCGCATACGTGAATATTTAATTAATTATACATACTGTTCCTATACACCATACACCTACTTATAGCGAAACATATCTGCGATTAACGCAACTAGTAATCATTCAGAAGTCAATGACGTAATTCTACCTACATGAACATTTCGACATGGCTCGATGCTCGATTTTTATCGAGGTTTTGATTGTTTGAATAACTACCTGTTTATAAACTCAATTGAAGACAAAGTTGACGCAAATTTACCTTAAAATCGTGATGTATGTTCAGGCCAGATCGTTTTATGAAACAAGGAGGCGATATGCTCGATATGATCCGCAAATTCCTGTCGGGAGACGGACTGGGCGACGCCCTAGAGTTGTTCGGCCTCGCAGGAGCTGACGAGAATGATCTGCCCACGTAATAAATAGACAAACAATATAAGTTTTCGGGACACGCTTAATGTTCGCACATGGGTGGCAGACGGGTTGGGACTCATGATTCATCGGACCCATGTCACTATCTATCCTTGGTATTATGGACCCTAGAAATGACTTATTAAGTGTTCAACTATTAAGTAGTTGAAAAATTAATAAGTTATTTTGACCATACAATCCTATTGTACAAATTGTAGTGTCTGTGTATCAAGGTGGCAGGCTGTGCATGTTTGAAACGTCTCTCCAATAGGAACTTCTTTTAATGCACTTAATTTAATTTCAGCTCCCTAGAAGGATCATACATGTCGATGGTTAAATGCGCAAGGCCGTAAGTACTATACCGTAGCTCTGTACCGTTAAGAATTATTTTGCTATGCATCAATATAACTTTTCGATGTTTTAGATATTTCCCTCTAGAAGCCACAAAAGAGATCCTGGCAGAATTGTTGCCTCAGATAAACCCGTGGTCTACGGACACACACGTGATCTGCCAGCTGGCCACGTTCTTACCGGTTGCGTTGAACCCTGAGCACGCGAGTTTCGGACATCACCTGTGGTTCGATGAGCTCATGACTCTTTGGGATACATGCTACAACTCGCAGTGTGGAATCTCGGTAAGATATTGCCATTAAATAAATATGTCAAATGCACAATGTGTTAGTATAACACCTGGATATTGTAATTTGTTAGCTACATAAGTTCGTTGGTTGGTACAGGACCTAATGATGCTGTTCGCTGGGCTAGCCAAGCGCAACCCCGGAGCCATTGACTGGACGCCACATGTACCTAAGATGTTTGCGCGTTTCCTCCACGCCCTCAACTTGCCAGTCGCCTACAAAGACATGCAGATTACTCGTTCACATTCCCTTGGTAAGTTTATAGCAATACTTGCTTTATAATATGTATGTATACCTATTACTTATGTATGTTGTGGTTGAAACTATTTTCTATTATTTATAAACTTGACACAATATTGAGTAGTTTGCCAGTTATTTGAACATGCAATGATAAACCGGTTTTATAAAAGGGCCCTAAACCAATCCCACATGATACAGTGTTACAAATTATTTGTGTGGTCTAGATATGAAGCACGTGGCCTCTTGGATCGTATGGAGCATCAGTCCCAATGGCGTGGTGCTCAAGCACTTGCGCAGCTTTCTGGCTGGAGTCGAGAGCTACCTGCACAGCGCCAATGCGGGCCGCTGGTCCTACAAGCTAAGAGACCTCCTTAGGAAACTAGCCCGAGAGTTCCTCAACAGGTAAACATTTTAAACGATCAAGCAGGGCATATCAAAACATAAATCACAAGGGAGATTCTACAAAATACCTGATACACTTATGTCTTGTCTCTTGGCCTGCTGATCTGTTGTTATTTTAAACCCATCTCACATCTTATCACAGTCGCCACATCATTTCTGTTTAGGAGTATGTATGTCTTTACTTACGAGACCAGACCCCGTCCGCGCCGGAAGTACTCATGATTTTGGGCTCTACTGCGAGCCTATACTAGTCGCGCGGCTACGCTACTATGCATGTAAGTAAAGTCGTACATGCTGCTGTATCGTTCACCAACATATTCATGTTAATAAAAAGCAATTTATACTCGCTTTTTATCTTACAGAGTGCGACGTGAACGTGAAAAGAAATTTTACGAAAGTTGGGAAAACCAAACACCTCAGGCATACCGACTCAGAGATGAAGATATCACTGAGTTTGTTACCATAGTGCTCGAGCCGACGCTGCAGGCGGTTTACAGCCGCAGCGGCTCACTCGACATATCTATCGCGTTGCATAACTTAGCGACGCTGCGTCCTGCTATGGTAGTTCCGCCGTTATTAGAGAGGCTCAAGACCTCTCTGACGTCACTGACTGAGCCTCACCGAGTGACTGCAGCCATGTCGGCCGTGGCCGCCGTCGCCCGGCCCATGCTTCGAGGGGCTGACGCGGATTACCCAGAGGGACCAACACATGTGGTACCATTCCTGCTCGCGGTCCTGCCCGGGCTCGATCCTAATGATATTAAAAAGACACTAGTCACCCTGCACTTCATACTCATCTTTACTTGGATGGTGCCATTCATAGATTGTAGTTCCGCTCCTGAGTATTGGGATGATCTCACAGAAGATGAGCTCCTGACCTGTGAGGCCACAGCTCAATTTGAAGACTTCGTCCTCGTCTTTTTTGACAGACTGTTTGTCATAATCGAGTCCAGTGTGCTCGAACATGTAAGACTGGACACCAAGGAATCCGACGCGGTTCGCAGCAAGACTGATGCTGTGATGGAGACAGCGATCTCTTCAGCAGCCACAGCTGTGCTGATGCAGTGCTCGCCCAAGATATTCAAGGAGGCGTTGAGAAAGTTCAAGGCGTTCGCCACTGAGTCCACCTTTGAGACGAATGTGTCTGGAAGTATGGTGGGAGTAATGTTGCGCGTGTTTGCGAGGATTAATTCGGAAGCAACTTTAGCGGCTTTCATGCCTAAGTTATGTGAGGACCTGACCGAGCTGCTGTCGTCGGACGAGGCGCTTCACGAAGAGAACCCGCCGCGCGACCTCATGTACAGGCTGGTGCTGTTCATGCACGCGGTGGAGTGCGACGGCACAGTGCTGCTGAAGTACGTCCCCGACATACTGCCGATACTGGACCGCGCTCTGAAGCTGCACGCCAACTACGCGCTGTCGCGAGCTTGCGAGGTGCTCAGTCACATGCTCACGTCGTTGTGCTACATCGACCTGAAGGAGTGGAAGAGTTCGCCGAATGATTACGGACAGGCTCCGGAGAAGTGGCTGCCTATCCGGGAGTGGGGTTATGGGTGCCTGTTGAAGGACGCTAACTTCAAGTGGCACGTGCCGTGTGCGGAGGAGGCGGCGTGTGCTCAGATGTTGCTGGACCGGTACTTGAAGGCGGAGGTGGCGCGGCTGCGGCAGTGGCTGAGCGGGGAGCGGCCCATGTGTCGCGAGCGTCGCCTCAGGAGCTTCTACATCATTAACGCTGCCCTAGCGTGCAGCACTTTCCTACCGCCACCCGACGAGGCACCTGTGGCACTGTGAGTATTTCTTGCATTGACCTGTCTTGGACTGTACTTTATCCAACTGTTAAAAGACCATTTTAATGTAGCAGTAAGTAAATGATTGTTTTTTTCTCATGAACACAATAAAAATAGTAATCTAACCGCCACATTTACGTATTGACATTCAACATAGCTTATTCCTATTCCTATCATCCTTCAGTATCGATACGCAAGTGCCGGCGACAAGCATTCCATTCACTTGCGGTGTGAAGTTCCGCGTGACGCTGGACGGGGAGAACGTTCGCGTGGGGCTCACTCGACTGCTGCTCGAGGTGCAGACGAAACTGCTGGCCGAGAAGACTGATGATACTAGGGGACTTGAGATGCTTATACAGGTAAGCACTCTTCCAATTTTCCACCATTGTATAAGTACGATTTAGGTCCCTTGGTCAGAAGATAAAAATATTCTGCTTTAAACACAATGTGACTACATGGTCTTTAAAACTGAAATTCATGCCTTATTTTGGATATAACTTGATTTTTTTTTAAAGATTTTTATTGACATGTTTCTTCTGCTTCAATTATGTCATGCTAAATAAAAGTATGAAGCCGTGATGTAAACTTTTAACCAGAGGTTTAACGTTTGGCGGATTTCTTTGAATCATCAGGTGTGGGAACGGGTAGTAGTAATGAAAGGTCTGCGTGGAGGCCCAGGACTGGAAGCCCGCCTGCGTTCGTACGGAGCACTGGAGCGTGCGCTGGACGGGCGCGGTGGTGCGGGAGACAGGGTTGGCTCACGCGGGGCGGGAGCGGCAAGACTGCGCATGTTGGCGGCCGACGCGGCGCGACTGCATGACGACTCGCGCTACGACCTCGTGTGTGAAGCTGGTATCACACCCTCGGCTCTACATGCGCTACATGCACTCGCTGATCTGTCTGTCAATACATATAGCTCGGTGAGTATTACTATTTAGTCTATTGGTATTGTGGTTAGAGAGGTCTTCAATCCCCATTAACTCTCCCAGAAGCCTGCAGCGGTCTGGGAAGGCTGCTACAATTCTGAAACGACCTATGTTGGTTGGAGTAGGGAAGATCAGACATCACATACAATAGCCCAAATAAGAGGCTAAGTGCGGATAAAGCCCAATAAAATTAAAATACCAATAAAAAAAAGTGTGTCTATAGTTCTCATTCAGTCAAGTTTAAGCTCTTAGTTTAATGATTTTTTAGAGAACAATACAGTTAAACACTCGGCTAAGTAAGATATTTTAGTTGCCAATTATATGGACCTTTTTTTCTATTGCGTGGGAAATCATCAATTGTCTCCTCCCGCTCTGGCCGGAGCGAAAGGGATTGTCAGACTTCTACTGACTATAAACCACTCATGTTCCGTCTTGGCCCTTTGTGTCCGGGACCGTCGTACCTCTTTCGAACAACCCGCAGCCCTGGCACGAATTATGAGAACCACAAAAATATTTTTGACTTATTGTAAAATTGGACATTAAACATGGAGCGTTCCATGATAGGTATAAAACTGGTAGACCGAGTTCCAAACGTCGACATCCGAAGACGCACAAAGGTCACCGATATTGGAAAGCGCGTTATGGAACTCAAATGGGGTTGGGCAGGACACCTGGCAAGGCGTAGAGATGGCAGGTGGAGTAAGGCTGTCACCGAATGGCGTCCAAGAACGGATAAAAGAAATGTAGGTCGCCCGGCGGCGAGATGGGCAGACGATATAGTTGCCATCGAGGGAAAAACCTGGATGAGACTGGCACAAGAACGTGGCGATTGGCACCAGAAAAGAGAGGCCTATACCCAGCAGTGGGTGAATTCGGGCTGTGGATGATGGATGATGATGATTGAAAAATTGCAACTTAACCACATTCATTCCATTCTACAGGTCCGTATCCTAGCTCAAATCCGTCTCTACTGGATGTTGAGCCACTATCCGTATTCCTACCGCGCGTTAGTACCGAAGCTAGCGGAGATACTAGCGGCTGGGGGTGAGGGCGACGAGTGGCACGCCAAACATAAGGGGGTGCTGTTCATGATGCTGGGGCCACGCACTGGGCCACTGATCGCCAAGCAAGACTGGGACGTGGCCCGTACACTGTGGCCCGCCATACTTAATGCGCCGCTCAGTGAGAAACCCAGCATGGTCCGGTAAGTTACACATTCAAGTTTTTGTTTTACACTTTAACAACGACTCTGATGCGGGTTCGGGTACACAAACGAGTTTTTGGTCGACCCATATGCTGAGTGCTTGGCACAAAAATTGTAAAGCTTTGGAGACATTACATTGGTCGACCAAAGTGATATGTGGATCAATCGCCTTTGTAAAATTGGCACTCATAAATGGTATTTCAATTAGCCATGTAGATGTGATACTTGCCTGCTTTAACGGGCTAAAAAACTCTGTCAGAATACTTAAATACACCTTAATTTATCGTATCCAGCTAAACCTAGCTTATTCTCAATATCTGTGTATCAAAATATATTTATAATTATATTTTATATGTACACTTGGATAAACATTGTTGTAAGTCATTGTAATGTATTGCAGCTTAGAGCAAGCGTTCAGCGAGAGTCTCCACCGGCACTTCCCAACAGTGAACACCCAGCTGGAGGTGACCATAGGCGCGGTGGTAGCAGCCGGGGTCCTCATCACTGAAGATGAACGCACTGAGTCTACCTTCAAGGCTCTCTTGAACGCTTCCGTGCAGAAGGAAAAAGCGACTTCACAAAAATGGGAGAAGCTGTACAACGAGCTTATTACAGAGCTCATTAAAATTGTTGAGACGCCTAATATGTGAGTTCCAATTTATCATTGTTTGTCTTTACTAGAATACTATTTGATCTTAGTTAATTGCAGTCGGCTCGCTCCCTATCAGAAATTGCTTACACATCACTAAAGAAATGTGAAAATCAGATTACAGTCAACATATTATTGTGTTTTCTGATGTAGCTGTTGTCACAGTCTCCTCGAAAAATTGTATTTTAATATTGATTTCACGCAAAAGAAATTATTAAATAAATATGTAGGTACTTCAACAATCATAAAAGTTAGGTACATATTCGTCAAAACTTGTCGTCTATATCTTGCACATAACTCCAATTTCGATTGGATCTACAAAAGAGTACACACACTCCACGCTCACCTAACTAAAAACCAAACCGTCCTTCAGTCAATGGCGGCGCCTGGAGCTCGCGATGCAGATGCTAACATTCTGCCCGTCGCTTCAAACCCCATACCCTGGGACCGCAGTGCCGGCGATGTTGCGCGCACTACTGCACGACGACATAGCCGTGCGACGCACTGCGCAGCGACTCACGCACTATGTACTGAAGCAACGCAAGCACAAGATCATTAAAGTGTCGGTCGATCCTTATGACGTCGCTGGGTTTAAACGCCCGCAGAAACATGTACCTGGTAAGTTGAAAAGGTTTTGTTTCTCTCACAAAACGGTATTACAAGGAATTGCCAGACCTACTCGTACGTCATTTTATTAATATTTGGAATTTTACTGCGGAAGTACCTGCCTACAGAATCTGTAGGCAGGTACTTCCACAGAAAAACTTCCATATACTTCCAATATATATAACTTCCAATAACTATCATTCATATCTGATATGAATGATAGTTATTGTGAAAAATCGGGATAGTATGATGATTTAATTCCTCCACTGCCAGACATATTGTAAGGTAGCAACTCCCCCCCCCCCCCCCCCCTGATATACCCTTTATAGATATGATATGATAAATTGTACGAGTAATAAGGTAGTTGACAAAGAAAATCTAATTAGTCCGTCAGATAGATTTCCAAAAAATATTGGACACGTATTTTTTCTTTTTGCACGTAAACCAAAACTGAAGACGATACAGTGCTTCGAAAACTCGTGTGACGTCACATCGCACTACATTTTTTACCACGTAGTGCCGTCAAAAGCACCACTCATAATCTTTGACGCGTTTTATTTTCGTAAATTTTTATTAATTTGAAAAAACAAAAAACACGTATCCAATATTTTTCGATAATTATTATATTTTTAACTGACGGACTAAAAGGCATAATATTTTTTTTACCCAGGACACATCCCTATTGAACATACAAAGTCAAAGTCATAAGTTAGGTAGCAAATTATATTGGTTCCTGTGTAATTTTTCTATTAACATGAATCAAGCTGATTCAAGCTTCAGACATTAAATAATGTGGAATTTCTCAGGTTACCGGCCGGATCTTGAATGGGCTATGTGGTCAGAGGACCGAGAGCATGCCACTGATGATGAATGGGAAAGTCCTTGGTTGAGGAACCCAACATATGGGTTCTATGCTTGGCCTGACTTGCTTGAGGTACGTCTTACTTCCTTTTACAAAAAAACACACACACAGAACACACACACCACACAGACCACACACACATACCAGTGTATCACAGTTAATTTTATTTTATAATAATTATGTATTATGTGATTTTTGTGCCTACTAACATAGTTTATAAGTTCAACTGTTACTAACCATTATGGATCTTTGTTATTCGATAATAAATAATAATAATAAAAATAATTACCAAGTATTTCACTACCAAGATCAAGCAACACACACATCACGTGAATTCACGTGACACAAAAATAATCTTGTTTTGTTTAAAAGTCGGTTGCCAACAAAAGTATATTTCAAATGTTGCTATCCTTGTAATACGAAAACGAGATACTAATGTTGCCTAGTAGCTCGCTTTCTTGTTACAAGCAGAGCAACATTTGAAATATACTTTTGTTGGCGACACTTTTAAACAAAACGATAACAACTTTGAATGTGTCTGTTGTACTGTCGCAGTTTTGATGCCTTGTGACTGCGACTGTATTTCCCATTTGTATATGTTTTCGACAATGTAAACGGGGCTGTAACTGGCCTACTTTAAATAAATGCTCTGATTTTGAGATCGTTCTTCTAGGTGGCAGCACCATCATCCCAGCAGACGTACTCCTCGGACCTGTCTCCCGAGGACATGGAGGAAGGTGAACGCCATGTGTTCGAGTTCTTCAATAATGACGCAAATGTAGACCGACTGGTCGCCTTCCTCACCGTGGAGGAGAAGAAGGGCAAGGACAAGTTTAATGGAGTGCGCTTCTCCCTGTTCCGGGTAAATTTTGACTGGGTTCTGTTGAGTTTTGACTTGATTAAATTATTTATTAATTTCGCCAGAACAAACTTGCATTTTTTACCGCTTTGTATTTGAGTTTTGAATTCGGCAGTGGGATGAAAGGGCTTAATCGTGTAAATAAACATTGCTCAACGTTGTTATGTTTTTTGCTTAAACTGTATGAACTTTGGCTAGTAACATGTATTCCTATACAAAAAAAAGTGGTGATAAGATGAATATTTGTGGGTTAGCGGGTTTGCATATAGTAGCAAGCATAAGCAAAATAATGTTTCCATTGTTGGGACACAGATCTTCTTTCTGTATGGCAGTGTATGGGGTGGTGTCATAAAACGTCATGCGAGCCCACTATGAGTTGGTGGATGTGATATGCCCTCAATTTCTAGTTCTAGTGTGTTGCCTGTTTTCTCACGAAGTTCTCCTCCATCATCGTATAACTAACTAGTCGAGTTATCTCCCAACAGACACTATTCGCCCAATTCGGGTCGGGCGTGGCGATGCGTTTCCTGAAGCACGCAGAGCGTTGCGCGGGCGACCCGGGCGAGGCGCCGCAACGGTTCGCGGCAGAGCTGTGTGCCGCAGCACTACGCGCGCCGCGGTACTGGCCGCGTGAACGTGCTACTGAGCTCCTTGCCTCCGCCGTCAAAATACTGGAGATCGGTGAGTGGCTGTGGTAACGAAAGAGGAAGTCTCCTGCGAAAAATAAATAATAGAACTCGGTATGGTCAAAATAATGTCGACCTGTCTCCTGTGCTTCAGCTTGATTTTGATTCGGAAAGTCGTATGTGTGTCTATCTCGCTCGCTTTCGTAATCATAAAATGAGCATACGACTTGTCGAATCGTAGAATTTGTAGATACGTGGGCTGGATGAATAAAATAAACCAGAGAAGCATCACACCAAAATGAGGCATCCTATACTTGGCAATAGCGGCTTAAATATTTAACTAAATTAAATATTGAATAATTAATTAAATATTTAAACTCAAAAGATGTTGTTACATAAACATCATCGGACTTTGACTTTGATTTTTATTTAATGTATTTTGTATGAGTAGTTAATTAATGAATAACTTTAATTTAATTGTTTGTTTGTGTATTAGTAATTGTACTGCAATTTTATCTGAATTTTAATTAATTGTAATTTGACTTTTAATTGTATGTTTGTGTGTATTGTTTTTGATTATTATTATTATTTATTATTTTTATCTGAATTTTAATATTTTATTCATATTTGTATTGTGACTGACAAAATAATTGGCAACGGGTGTAAAATTACCTGAATAAATGAATTTATTATTATTCTTATTAATGTCATCTTATCTATTACCAGGTCTAACATCAGTGACCCCAGAAACTCTGGAAGATTGGGGTACTTGTGTGGCCACGGGTGTGGAGAAGCTGGACCCCACTAGAGGGCGCCAGGTGTTGCTAGCGTTGGTACACCTGTGTACACCACAACCACGCCGAGGTGACAACGATCCAGACGTAGACACCTCCTTCAGTATCTGTGCTAGGCTGTACGCGTTACAGGTTAGTGATCCTTAATGTGTAGGTAATAAGAACTGGAATCCTTCCACAGTTACGACCAGCCTTTGTCCTGTGGCTTTCTCATTTAGGATATCATGCCTTTTGATTTTGTTTCGTTTATTTTGTGTTAGGGTGGAATGAGGAATTCTTATGGCGGCAACTCACAGGGTGCATCGACTACAGACTGCAGGATGTCTCCTAATCGTTACATAATTATTATCTTGGCACATTGACTTGAGTTATATTTGGTGACCAACGAATCGAGTTGCAACTATTGTACATATTAAAGTCACAAGTTTTTTTTTAAAATGTCGGTACGTACGACCAATGTGTTGGTGTATAATTTCGTAGATTATTTCTACTGTGCTAATTCGGTAATGTAGCCAAAACGTGTCATGTTTGGAAAAAATGGGTTCCAATGAGTTTTTTATTAGACGTTGTGTAAGTTTGTCTGCGGCTGCGGATGTTTTCAAACGTACAAAGCATATTCTTCGGTGTCGTTAGATTTGACAATAAAACGAGTGGACTATCTTAACGAACCTGCGATCCAACAGAAGGGAATCATTCGAACCCGGCCTGAGTTGCCGGCGGAGCTTCGCGAGAGGCTCACGTCATCTTGCAAGCGCTACACGGAGGCTGGTGGTGATACCTTGTTCCGTTTGTGTGCTAGGCTTAATTGCCTTCAGGTGAGATCTCGGACCCCATGTAAACACAGCTTTAAGCTGGTTATACACACACATTTTGCCGTAAAAACCTACGGTTTATTCGCCGTGCCTAGGCATTGATGAGTCTATCGTAGATTTTCATGGCTAAAACACGTCTGTGTATACAGGGTGTAAACGTACCCTGTACGAAGCTGTCAACCAAGCATTATGTACCTCAAACTAAGTAACCCTACGAAAAAAATATTGCTGGGAAATAATAATTACCTATATATTTTTTTGGTGTGAAAAAATTCTTTTTATTTATATTTACAATGTTTTGAATGGGCTACTTTGGGATTTACTATCCCAAAGTAGCCCATTCAAAACATTGTGCTAATGGATGCTTTGAATAGTAAGCGGGTCAAGGAGGCAATTAAAGTAAAGTTATTATTGTAGTATATTTTATTACCGTAAAAGCTGAAAAAATAAAAAATGGAACTTTGACCTGCAATATCTCCGTAAGTAGCAAGTTCCCAGGCATGATCCAGAACAAAAAATTATCACTAAACTGCCTTTTGTCTTCGTTAAGGGTACTTTTGCACCCTTTATGTGGCCTTAGGCACTCGTGCGCCTCTTATTTCTGTGTAGTTTAGGATCGCATGCAGTATTATGTCGTAATTCTTGTTGTTTTTATTATTGTTTTTTTTTTTGTTGTTTAGAAAAAATGTGCTTCAGCAATATTTATGTAAAGAAATGACAGTTTTCTTATGAAGAAACACTTTACTGGGGGTATTCCAATTGTGTGGTACATTTATTTCGATATTATGTTATGTTTTTCGCCAAGCGTATCAGCATCATATCGCCTGATAGTTGGAATCGTTTGCAACCTTGCGTCCTGCATCCTTTGCTATTCATATCTTTATCTTTTTTATTGTTTTTTTTTGGTTAATTTATTTTACGCCACGCGCCGTAAATGACTGTTAGATGGAATTATTCGGCGTAGCAGATGTCTTCTAAGTTTTTTCTTTTGTTTTTTTTTTTTAGATCATCAGATGGATGTTTTTCTTTTATGCCTTTGTCATTTTTGTTTGTTATTTAGTGGTATGCGGAAGGTATATTTTTTGTGACATAGTTTACCCAAGTATTTTCAAAATATTTTTTCCTGTAGTATTTAGAATAATTATTAATGTTAAATATTCAATATACAAACGCCAGCACATCAGGCTACTCGAAACTATCAAATATTACCAATAAACAGTGACTTTTATGCTTTAGCGAAAGCTGAAAGCGTAAAGTTGTTTTTTTTTAATTTGACAGATTCTATTAGCTCAAGATGTGCTTGCGTCTGTACAAAGCTATTATCATCGGCACGATTCTTGAGCGCTGACGCCAAAGTGAGTTATTGGGTCCCTTTGGTGGTATGAAGTGAGACGCGGGGTGGGGAAAGTGCAGTGATTGGCCCGTAGCGCATCGCGTCATAGCCGTCACTCGGGATTGGTTCTTTACTCCTGCTGCACTAACCTCAAGACCAATAAATAATAAACGGGTGTTTGTTTTATTTGTCATAAAGTGTACGATGCGCACAGCGATCCCCACTCTTCCGCCGAGCGCTCAAGAACCGTGCCGGTATCTGTACAAGGATCTGTCGAACAAGGATTTTGACAACATTAACGCTGTTGTCAGAAATAAAAAGATGGCTGCATTCGTTTCGATCTGTACCACAATAAGTCCTTGCATTGACAGTCACAAGCAATGACATGTAAACATGAAACAAAATTCTAAAGTGATTTTCTCGTTTTTTATTATTTTTTCTTTTGAAATATATTCGTGAAAACGTCAAACATTAACCAATACTGTACAAGAAAAGAGCTTTTGAATTTTGCTAAGCTTATACATTTCATTGCTCTTGACTTTTCAACAATAATAATATCATCTACTAGCTTGTGCCAGCGGCTTCGCCCGCGTGAAGCTCTTAGGGGTTGAATTTCGAAAAATCCTTCCTTATTTTTCTTGTCTACATTATAAAGGGAAATTGCAAAATTTCAGCTTTCTAGGTTCAAGGGTTTGGGCTGGGCGTTGATGAGTCAGTCAGTCAGGACTTCTCTTCTTATTTATATAGATTTATCTTAGCCTGGCAAAGAACTAGTTTTACCGGTAAAATCAATATTGATACATGTTTTACTGTATAGGGGGCACTAGGCTCACTGCGCTGGAGGGCGGCACCCCTGGCTGACATGATCCTGAAGCGGCTGGAGCTAGCCAACTTTATCCAGCACCCGTATCAGAACGTGCGGGAGACTGTGGGCAGGTAATGTACTTCGAAATTTTACATTTATTTCTTTAGCTATATAGGGTGAACTCATCTAATTCGGTGATATTTTGATACTTCTATTTATCTTCGGGGACGCCGGCAGACACCAGACGGGCGATCAGTCCTTTCGTTGTGGATTATTTCGCCCAGTTCCCCATTTTGGTGGATCCCCTTCATGGGTTACTGGTGGTCGGCATCGCGAATCTTCCTGTTGCCTTGCAGAAGCTCACCAGTTGTTCGGTGGAGATTTCTGCGAGCTTCTCTTCATTAATTTCATCTGTTCCTAGTATTTCCCATCTGAGTGGCCCATACATTGTGCATTCCGCCACAAGGTGGAAACTTGTTTCTTCTGCTTCTCCACATGCTGGGCATATTGGATCTTCCTTTACTTTCATAATCGTCAGATGTCTATTGAGTCCACAGTGTCCTGTTGCGACCCCTACTACTAGTCTTATGTTTCCCCTGCTCATTTTGAGTAACTTGTGGGATTTCTTTTCATCGTATGACTTTAAGAAGATTTTTGATTGTCGACAACCTTCTGTTGCGTTCCATCTTTTATTTGACTCTCTTGTAGTTATTCTATGGATGATTCCTTTTGTTATATTATGTGGGATCGGTAACCTGGGCTCTGGTCCCACAAAGGTTTCATCTGCTCCTTTTCTGGCTAATTCATCTGCTATCTCATTCCCTTCGTGTCCTTGATGACCAGGGACCCATGCGACTGTTACTTCTGCTTTTTCCGCTAGTTGGTTGAGTGCTTCCTTGCACTCTTTAACCAGTGCAGATGTGACTTCCACTTTGTTCAGTGCTTTGAGTGCTGCTTGACTATCACTGTATATAACTATTTTGGAAAGATCACCTGTAAGGGCGTTTCCAATTATTCTGGTACATTCCATAATGGCATGTATCTCTGTCTGGAACACACTTGCGCCTGTTCCTAGTGAGAATGATCTATTTATTTCCAGTCTTGGTATGTGTATCCCAGAGCCGGATAGCTTAGTTGATTCTTTCCTTGATCCATCTGTATAGCAGACCGCTATAGATGGATCACTCTCGATTGTCCATTCTTCTCTTGAGCCTATATGTATTCTATACTTTTTGTCGAAGATCTTCTCTTTTTTGATTAAGTCATTGTTTGCCATAATCATTGATAGATTGTCTTCGTACAGATTTGCTATCTCCGAGTGACCTTTATCCATAAAATTGCCTTTCCAGAGGTTCAAGCTTTTCAGTTTGAACCACTGCTCCAAGGCTCTTTTCTTAACTTGTAGACTAAGCGGTATCATTCCTAGTATGACATCCAGGGCCGCTGAGGGAGTCGTCCTCATTGCCCCAGAGATCATTAACCCGGCCATTCTTTGAACTTTTACTAGCTCTGTGCTGTTAGTCTTGATTTGTGTTCTGTGCCACCATACTATTGCTCCGTGTATGACTCTGGGTATGATGATGGCATTATATATCCAGGCTACTATGGCCGGTTTCATTCCCCAGGTTCTACCTATAGCTCTTCTGCATTGTAGTAATGCAATTTTTGCTTTCTCACATGTTTCTTTTATATGCGTCTTGTATGACATGGTTTTGTCTAAGATCACTCCTAAGTATTTTATTTCCTTAGTTACTTCTATCCGTTCACCGTCTATGTATATTCGTGATAACTCCGTGTATTTCTTTCTTTTTGTAAAAAGGACTAACTTCGTTTTAGTGGGGTTGAGGTTCAGTCCCCTTTCCCGACACCATTCGAGGGTGGCCCTAATTCCTTTCTTCATTACGTCACTCATGGTGCTAAGTACTTTTCCAGTAATTAATAGCACTCCATCGTCCGAGTATGCTTGTATATATATGTGCATCTCGTTTAGCTTCTTAAGCAGGTCGTCAAGTAGCAAACACCATAGAAGCGGCGAGATGCAGCCTCCCTGGGGAAAGCCCCTCACCGCTCTCACTGTGATGGTATTGTTGCCTAATTCAGCCTGAATTGCTCTGTGTCTTAGTACGTTTTCTATCCATCTTGACATGTAGCTTGCTATGCCTTCCCTTTGTAAAGCGGCCTTGATCGCTGTGGAGTTGGCTTTGTCAAAAGCTCCCTCCACGTCGAAAAAGCAGCCCAATGCGAATTCTTTGTTTTCTAACGCTCTTTCGATTCTTACCGCTATGTTATGGAGGGCTGTCTCCGTGGACTTGCCCTCCATATATGCGTGTTGATTTCTCTGTAGCGGTGTGTCACTTTTTTCCACTTTGTTTCTAATGTGTCTGTCTATTATTTTCTCTAGGGTTTTCAGCACGAAAGACGAGAGACTGATGCACCTAAAAGATTTTGCTTCCTGGTACGTCGTCCTCCCAGGCTTGGGGATGAAGACTACTCTAACTTTTCTCCAATTTTCAGGTATATAGCCTGTGGCCACACTACTTCTGAATAGAGTTAGTAGATCTTTGTTAATATACTTGTAAGCCTGCTGTAATATCTTCGGGAGTACACCGTCCGGGCCAGGTGCTTTATATGGTTGGAAGGATGATATACTCCAATCTATTTGGTCTTCTGTAATGATTCCCTCGACCTCAGCTTGTGTATTTTGATACTTAGTTAGTACTTTATATTTTTAACCGACTTCAAAAAAGGAGGTTACTATGTTCGTGTGTATGTATTTTTTTTTTTTTTTTTATGTATGTTACCTGATTTCTCCCCCAATTGTGGAGCGATTCTCAAAATTATTTTTTTATTTGAAAGAGTATACTCCTGAGGTGGTCCCATTTTTTTTTTTGGTTAAGATCTGGTGCTGGCCTTCGGAGATATACAATGGAACTCTTCAAAAATAGACGGCAAATCTGTCGTAATTGCTGGAATCGCTTGGATGTTTATTGAATATACATTATCATGACGTAACATCACGCCTGTATGCTCTGAGGGGGTATGCAGATGTGTACAATACACATTTTTTTAGTTGTTATATGTATGAATTTCATAGACACGTATTACATGTTTCGTGCTTTTTTCTGGCGCTATTCATTATATTTCTACAAATGCTTTTATCACGAAGTTAGATGAGTTCACTATACGTGAGATTTTTTGCTATACTAGGTATGTAATAGAATGATATGGCAAGAAAGAAGGTGTCTGATGAGATGACAACTAATAGAGACGTATGGAAAATATTTACGGCACACACAAAAATTCCTTTTTTAAATTTTTGTTTGTCTGTCGGTTTGTTCCGGCTAATCTTAAATCAGCTCGAAAGAAACGGCTAGGCCTAATTTAACGCGACTTTTTACTGACAATCAGCGGATGTTAACCTTTTGAGCGCCACAGTCAAGTAAGACGACAAGCAAAAAATTCGGCTTGTCGTATATACTTGACTGTGGCGGTCAAAAGGTTATTTTAACAAAATAATAAGGGTTCTAACATCTACCATATGTTACGCCAAACTCTCAACACATTTATTTTGGTTTTATATCTCCTTTTGATGAAGTCTATCTATCATTGTCTATATATTATAGCCTGTTGATGACTATCTTCGACACGGAGCTGGTGTTCCCGGGCGGGTACTACGGCGGGGCTCCTCGTCTGGCACAGTTCCTCCAGTCCGTGCCGCCGCGCCTCGCCGCCTTGTACGACGAGAATGGAGACATAGGTAAGGAATTACTTTGAATTACTTACTGTAAGTTTCACCATATTCTTTCAGAAAATGTTATCAGTAAACTAATGGTCATGGCGTAATTTGTCCATGGCCCGCACGCTCTCCAGATATCCCTTTATTAGACGATTCTCATCGGTGTGTTTTTGTCTGTTATTTATCAGTGCCTTGTTTTTGTTCATATTTTTATTAGTATCATGTAAGCATGCAATCACGGGTTTCAATATGTCCCTCGTTTAAACTAATATACTGTAGTGTTAAATATTAATTTATTTATACTACACTTGCTTGGTAAGTGTACCAATACTACCCCACTATACGGGTTGAAAGCTGTTCATTAAACCTTCTCAAAAATGTAGGCAGTTATATTGTATGGAATTTCATTACTGCCCTGAAAATCAGGGTAATAATGGGTTCATTACTAACGCGTTTTGTTTTTTTTTTTAAAGACTTGATGACGTTGGTAATCAAACGATTTAATCTACCATAAAAAGTACTAGCCACTAGAACTTTTAAAGCAGGTAGCATACATTCTACATTCCGGTAGGGCCGGAATACTTCAAACCTCTATGCGATAGAGCGAGAGATTTATAACACTCTCTCGCTTTAACACGCGAATAAGTTGGAACCTGCGAAACGGGGCGTTTTTACCTTCTCTAAAGCCGCGTCCCCACACAGAGCCGCACGGCTCGGCTTCGCGTGCCGTGCGGCTCTAGTGGGGACGCGGCTTAACGTCTTTTGGCGTGAAAATTGTTTGACGCGCTAAAATTTAAAGAAAAAATAGTAGATTAGTAGCCAAGGGCTGTAAGGCATCAATTGCAGCCCGAGATATTTAGGCGCACGAGCGCAGCGAGGGCGCCAATAGTTCGAGGGTGCAATTGATGCTTACACCCGAGCTAACTACTCTGCTTTACATCTCGATTATGAGGTAAGAAGAAAAAAACCGGCATTACAAGAATAAAGTTTTCAAATATCTCTCTTTAGAACTTTCAGGCAAAATATTGTTAATTGCTGCTTCAGCTTCCCTTTTCATTGAATCGGGAGTGCAGCTTATTAAATATCTTCATCACTTGCAGAACTCATGTTTTTTTCCTAATTAGCACGTAATTATAAAAAAAAAACAAAAACAAACAATATTGAAAGTAAAGTTTTCTATTACAGCCTTTATCATCTCTTTTTTTTTTTTTTTTTTTCAAGATCGATGTTGAGCTTCGCCGTTCGATATTTAAAATTGATGACTATTAAGCCTCCCCCACACAGGCGGTATACTCATACGAAGACAAGGCTGAATAGCGAAGCGACCTCTTTTGTTATTGGGCTGAATGCATGATGTCTATTGCCAGTACTATATATGATGGTTAGATGTAGGTACGCGAACTTTTTGAAAGAGTGAAGTGTTTTTTTTTTAATTACTTACCGCCCTAGGGCTTTTCTTGCGACATTAATGCCCTGGAGCGCTAATTGGTCACCTACAAGCCCCATTTGGGGGTAATAAGGACCTACTTACCGAATATGAGAGATGTAAAAAGAATTTATTGTTGGTTGACGTATTTTGTAGAAACAATTTTCTTGGTAAATTTTAAAGTTTGGCGGTGTAAATCACAAGTTAAAATGAGTGATTCAAGTGACAATGATAGCAATTTATTAACAACTAGCTTTTGCCAGCGGCTTCGCCCGCGTGAAAATGTCGATTTTCCATACAAACTTTCATCCCCTATTTAACTCCCTTAGGGGTTGAATTTCGAAAAATCCTTCCTTATTCCTTGTCTACATTATGAAGGGAACCTCTGTGCAAAATTTCAGCTCTCAAGGTTCAAGGGTTTGGGCAGGGCGTTGATGAGTCAGTCAGTCAGTCAGTCAGGACTTCTCTCTTTATTTATTAGAAGACAACTGACATAATAGCAGATGCTAAAGACATTGTTAGTAATATCTTGCCTGGAAAATCCAAGATGAAATATATGAAGGAATATGAAATATTTATGCAGTGGAAAAGTGAAAAACAAGCTAAGTGTAGTATAAAGCAGTATATTTCACTCGAGGGTAAGTACAGATTACTAAACTCGTGTGGTTCACGGCCCTCCGCTTTGCGTCGGGCCTCAAATGCACCCTCGATTAGTAATCTGTGCCTTACTCCCCTTGGTGAATAAATAGCTATTATTTATTTAAACTTCATGCACAATAGTGGTATGTTAGGCGGACTTAATGCCACAAGGCATTCTCTACCAGTCAACCTTAGGGTTAAATAAGACAACATTGTGGTAGGGTACAAAATATCTAAAAAACAACATCAACTTTAAAAAACTAAACTATATACATATATAATTATACTAATACATAAATATAGAATAAACTAATAAATATTTTACAAATACCAAAATAAAAAACGATCGATTAATGTAATGATCGTCCGTCACCCCAGTGATAAAGTCGGCAACAGCGGCCGTGCAGTGCAGTCCACGCGAGGAGATCCCCGAGTGCGGCGACACCCGCGAGCTTCCCGCCATCGTCAGCATGGTGGGGGAGGTGGGGGAGGTGGCCGCTATGGACGTGGCGCGACTGTCGCCCGACCACACGCACCATGCGCCCGCTAATGAAGACACGCCGCAGGTAACGTACACGTCATTGACACAGGAGGTGGCCGCTATGGACGTGGCGCGACTGTCGCCCGACCACACGCACCATGCGCCCGCTAATGAAGACACGCCGCAGGTAACGTACACGTCATTGACACAGGAGGTGGCCGCTATGGACGTGGCGCGACTGTCGCCCGACCACACGCACCATGCGCCCGCTAATGAAGACACGCCGCAGGTAACGTACACGTCATTGACACAGGAGGTGGCCGCTATGGACGTGGCGCGACTGTCGCCCGACCACACGCACCATGCGCCCGCTAATGAAGACACGCCGCAGGTAACGTACACGTCTTAATACACATATCGTCGCTGATCCTGCCGAATCCACATGAGCATTTTTAATTTTATTAACAGTTTACTAAACATAGTCTCCATTCTCAATGTGTTGATAAAATCTTTTTTATAATATTCGAAATAGACCATGTTAAACTAATTCCATGCGTGAATATTTTTGCAATGTTTTCGTTTATCTATTAAATAACACGTGTTTCGTTGTTTTCCCAAAACCTTCCGAAAATCACATTAATTATGTAACTTGTCAGATGCAGCGACGACATGAGACTCTTATGTAATCATCATCATCATACTGGCCATGTTACTTGGGGTCGGCGCAACACGTTTTTTCTTCCAATCTTCTCTGTCTATCGTCAAGCTAATATTTACTCCTTTTTCTTTCATATCACTCCTCACACAATCCATCCATCGTTTCTTTGGTCTTCCTCGCTCTCTCCATCCATCAACATTTATCTTCATCACTCTTTTATCCATTCTTGTCACACCACCCATACACCTCAACAATCTCATCTTCCCTACATGTAATTCTTTTTTATCTACCCAAATATCATAAACCCTCTCTAATGCGTTCAAAAACCATAGGCAATGACCAGCATTACCAACCAGCAGAAATTAACAGAACTGTAATGAGCTCATAACCTACTGAAAACAGTAGGTTATGAGTTTTAAATTTGGAACAGGTGTCAAATTCAAGTGAGTGTGCTATTCTATAGTGCGCGCGGAACTAGTTGGCCACGCCTTAGGTGTCGACAGGGGTGAGGGGGCGGGTTGCCTACAGCTCGCAATGCACCAAAGAGTATGTAACTTTACAATGCACAGGAGACTATAATTAGACAGTGATGACCAATCTCGAGATATCGTGAACAATAATTTGTTCAATTTATTGAAAAGAATACAAATAAAAACAAAAACATGCCTAAGGCGCGGCCAACTAGTTCCGCGCGCACGTATCTACATTAAAACAGATACCTATTCGATACGAAACCCCAATTCAGTATGATTTTAATTATAAATCGCACGACATTTTGATCTCGAGTGACACAAGAATAGTGACTTTGTTCGTTTGCCTATGATTTAAAAAAAATGACAGATATCCGAAACGCCGCCATTTCGAGCTGTCATTTGTTCGTTAGCTTTTTATTCCCTTTCATTGAGTAGACAAATTTTCTGTTAATTCTTTATTTCTGTCGAAAATGAGTGAAAGTGACTCAGTGAACGAACCCGGGGGTCGACTTGGAGCGGGTAGTGTAAAAACAAAACACTGGACTGGTAGTAAATCGCGTATAATTAAAACTTGTACCGAAATCACAGCGAATGCATAATGTACTGCTCACACCAAAAAATTAACCATCAAGCTACTTAGCTAAACGCATGTAACGTAACCATATCGACTTCTATTTCGACTACAACGCCATCTATCGAGCGAAGGGGTACTAATTTTCCAATATTAAATGAAATGAAGTTGCTATGATTCCGTTTGCTCTTATTTAACCTAAACATACCGCCCACCAAGGACATTATGACCGACTGTCCTTCCATACCGGCTACCGTTCTCAATAAAAAAATGTAAATGAATGTAATCTCGAACGCCTAAAATTTAAACCTTAATCCTTGGTGAGAAGTAATTACCAATATTAAAATACCCTTGACATGTTACAAGTTTAGATCCCTTAAACTATAAAAATACAATCTACTTGACAAATAGTTAACACAATAACTTCGACATTTTGCTTATAACTATAATAAAAACAAAACACTTTAATTGGATACAGGTAAAACACATAATTTTGACGTAAGTCTTTTTACAGTAGACAATTTTGTGCGTAGAGTCACGACACGAGTAAGACCGTCAGAACCAGGATGCTTTTGTTCAATTCTACCTAGTAACCACTTGCCGGGAGGCATGTCGTCCTCTTTAACTAAAACTATTTCCCCAACAGATGGTTCCGGAATTTTATAATGCCACTTATTTCGTTGCAAAAATTGGTGAAGGTAGTCGTGCGACCAACGTCTCCAGAAATCTTGCATCATTCTCTGATGAAGTTGCCATCGCTTTAAGTTACTAACACTTGCCCTTTCATAATTTGAATCGGGAGGTAAAACGAGTGGTTCTCCTACCAGGAAATGCCCAGGAGTTAGGATAGTAAATTTATGTTGATCTTCCACATACGATAAAGGTCTCGAATTAAGGCATGCCTCGATTTGAGCCAATACTGTGATCATCTCCTCAAAGGTAAGAGTCGAATTCCCTATCACCCTCTTTAGGTGATGCTTAGTGGACTTAATCCCTGCCTCCCACAGACCTCCGAAGTTTGGCGAATGAGGCGGGATGAAGTGCCACTCTGTACCATTATTTGCAAGTTCTTCTGCTAATTCAGGGTTACAGGCTGACCTTTCTTCGTTAAATAAATGAAGTAATTCGCGCGCTGCCCCCACGAAATTAGTCCCATTGTCGCTGTATAGTTCCGCGCATCGACCACGCCTTGACACAAACCGCTTGAAAGCAGCCAGAAATCCTCTGGTGCTTAGCTCACTAACTGCTTCTAAATGCACAGCCCTAGTGGCCATACATATAAATAAAGCAATATAGCCCTTGTACGACTTATTACCACGACCTTTAGACACTCGAATATTTATCGGGCCCGCGTAATCTACACCGCTACACAAAAATGGTTTGTTCGGGGTTACACGAGAGGAAGGTAGCTGCCCCATCAGTTGAGTCCTTACTTTAGCTGTGTATCGGATGCACCGCACACAGCTTCTTACATACTTTTTTGCCAAAGCCTTTACACCCATGATCCAATACTTGGAGCGTAAGTAGGTAATCATTAATTGCGGACCACCGTGCATAGTTTTCTCATGTGCATCCGCCATCAGAAGATTGGTTAAAAATGATTCTTTTGGTATTAGTATAGGATGCACTCTCTCATAAGTTAATTGTGACATTTCAAGCCGCCCACCAACTCGAATTATCCCCTTGGAATCTAGAAACATGTTTAACGAATCTAATTTTGTATTTTTTTTTCTTAACTTATGATTTTTTAATTCCTCCAATTCATTGGTAAATCCTTCTTCTTGACATCGTTTTACACATGTTTCTGTTGCATCTTCGAGTTCCTGTTTAGATAACTGTCGTGACCTAGTACCAACACTTATCGCTTTATTTTTTCTCAAGTTAAGAAACCTACGGCAATAAGCCATAACTCGAATCAACCTTGACAACAATGAAAATCTGTTCCAAAATGAAATTTCTAAAATGCTTGTATGCACCTTAGTTTCTTCCAGACGTGTAACCAGATGTTTTGGTCTTTTGTATTCTATTACGGGTTCCCTTAGGAAATTCGGCCCTTCCCACCAAAGCGAAACCTCTTCAAGTTCAGATGGAGAAACCCCGCGTGAAGCACAATCTGCTGGATTTTGCTTGGATGCTACGTGCGCCCAGTGATGTGTATCCAAGGTGGTCAAAATTTCGGAAACTCTGTTAGCGACAAAGGTTTTCCACCGACTTGGATGACAATTCAACCAAGCTAACACGACTTCACTGTCTGTCCATGCGTGCCAGTCACTCCTTTGAATGGTCATGACCTCGCCTACTTCTGCAATCAACTTTGCTGTGAGAACCGCCCCACACAGTTCTAGCCTCGGGATGGACACCTGTTTAACGGGTGCCACCTTTGTCTTAGATGTGATTAAGGAGATATGAACATTACCCATGTCATCAATTACTCTAAGATAAACCACGCCTGCATAGGCGTTTTTAGATGCATCGGAAAATCCGTGCAACTCCGACTTCACAACATTGGAACCTGTATGTAACCATCGTGGGAATTTAATGCTAACAAGAGAAGCTAAACTATTGCGGTAAGTATCCCATTCTTGTACTAAATTATTCGGAATTTCTTGATCCCATTCCAATCCTGCTAACCATAACCTTTGAATAAACATTTTAGCTAGAATTATACTTGGTGCTAACCAACCTAACGGATCAAATAATCGTGAAATGTCCGAGATAATTTTTCTTTTTGTTACAGGTCCAGTCATTGGCGTGAGTTCCAGAGAGTACTGAAAACAATCATCGCGAGAGTCCCAGGTAAGTCCTAATATTTTTGTAACATCATCTGTTTTTATTCTTAATTCTTCATCGTTTCCACATCTAATTTTTGTCAATAATTCTTTACAATTGCTTTTCCATTTTTGCAATTGAAACCCTCCTTTAGCTAGCACTTGAGATAATTCCATGTAAGTTTTAAACCCATCTTCTATATTTTCAGCCCCTGACATCAAATCGTCCATGTAAAAATCATTTAAAATTATTTTTGCTATGTCTGAATTATCTCCGCACTCATCATAAGCTAACTGTTGTAGCGCCCGTACGGCCAAGTATGGAGCCGAAGCAGTACCGAAGGTAACAGTTATCAATTCATACTCGAGTATTTTCCCTTCAGGAGTATCCCTCCAAAGTATCCGTTGATATGGAGTATCTTGCCTATCCACTAAAACTTGCCGATACATTTTGACGATATCAGCCACGATACAGATCCGATGTGCTCTCCAGCGCATCACGGTATGACGGAGCTCGTCTTGCAATGACGGACCTACCATTAGATCATCATTTAGTGACCTGCCATTAGTGCCTTTACAGGAAGCATCAAACACGACACGCACCTTGGTGGTGTCTTTATCCTCACGTATTACTGCGTGATGAGGTAAGTAAACAGCCTTTTTATTATATTTTTCTTGCTCTGTTACTTCTACCATGTGGTTAAGCCTTAAATATTCTTGAATGACATTCGCGTAGTCTGCTTTTAATTTAATGTTCTTACCTAACCTTGTTTCTAACCCATTTAACCTTTTTTCAGCAATCACTTTGGATTCACTGCACCTGCCAACCAGGTTTGGTTCGCGTAGCGGTAATCTTACGATGTACCTGCCATCTTTATTTCTTGTAGTGGAAGTTGTAAATAAACTTTCACATTTTGTTTCCTCCTCCGTTAGCATCCTTTTTGTTCCAGATGGTTCCTCTAACTCCCAGAATTTTCTTAACAATTCGTCATCATGGACGCTAGCATGCATCACGGTAATTTGTGGGTGAGTATATGTCCTATTGTCAACTTCAAATGCACCCGATAATATCCACCCTAAAGTGGTTTCTTGCGCTAAGAGAGTACCGCTAATATTCTTCTTAACTCCGTTCTGAATGACTTGGCTGTATATATCAGCACCCAATAACATATCAATTTTATTAGGCCTGAAATATTCTGGATCAGCCAAATCATTATCGCTCAAGTCTACCCATTCTACTCGACATACCTTTGAAGATGGGAGAAGAGCTGTAACCGACTTCAGAACGTGAGCATTGACTTTTATGTGAAAAGAAGGGTTAACTCTCGAGCGAAGTTTGATAACCACTACGGATTTCGAAGTTGTATCTTTATTTCCACCCACACCTAACACCGTATTTTTGGACGGTATTTTATTTAAACTTAAGTACTGAACCATGGATTCTGTAATAAATGAACCCTGAGATCCCTGGTCCAGTAAAGCCCTAACCACCCGATAAGTTCCATTCTTCGACTCAGCCTTTACTAAAGCTGTAGCTAATAATACAGTTTTCTTACTGTGTCCTGTCGCAAGACATGAAACTAGTGGTTTATCCTCCGCTTGATTAGCGGCCTTTATCCTCTCATTTTCTGCTGATGAGGTTTCCGCGCGAGCAGCACTACTACCTTCACCAATATCAGACCCTACAACACCCTGCGGGTGTAACAATGAATGGTGGCGGCGTTTACACACCTGGCATCTAAGAGTGTTTCTACAATTTTTTGCAGAGTGGTTACTATATAAACAAACAAAACATAACCCTTTCTCTTGGGCAAACTTACGGCGGGCATCATTGTTTTCCTTGCTAAACTTAGGACATGAACTAATTTTATGATCCGCTGAACAATATGCGCAGGATACCTTTTTATTTTCAACTACATGAAATGCCTGAGTACCCTTTGGGATCCTAGAGTCTGTTTTAGTTTCTAGGCTTTCTAAACCTCGATATCGACTCACTAAAAACTCCCTAAATTGATCAAAAGTGGATAGGTCATCCGTTTGTTCCGATGCTGTCATCAATTCCCAAGCCCTCCTAGTTTCTTTATCCAATTTAGCACTGACAATATGTATAACTAGGATGTCCCATGATGCCACATCTACTCCTAAATTTTTTATTGAGTCTAAACAGTCGGAAGTTGTACTAATGAGTCTTTTTATGTCTGTCGCGGACTCGTTAGTTGTACTCTTTTGATTTAAGAAACGTTTTAAAATTCCGTTTGCAAGAAATCTTTTATTATTATACATCGACTCCAATTTATTCCAACTGGCCTTGTAATTTTCTGATGTCACGTCGACATTTCTCAATAACAATTCCGCATCTCCCGTTAAGTACCCTTTTAGGTAATACAGTTTTTGGGCCTCATCTAATCTACTATTATTATGGATTAGTCCTACAAATAAATCTCTGAATGTTTTCCATTCGATATATTTTCCAGAGAAAACAGGTATTTTTACCTCTGGCAGTCTAAAATTTACAAATTCCTTACTGTTACCAGGCCCCGAATTACTGATTGGTTCACCTGATTGGTCATTAGCATTACATTTCCCTATTAGTTCTTTTATGTCACTTTTGAATTGTGTATATAATTCCTCCACATCATCATAAAGACAATTCTTATGATAGGTGGAACTATGTAGCTCTGCCCTTTTTATTTCACTAATTATTTTAATGTGCGTCTTACTAAACAACTGCCACTGTTGTTCCAAACTTTCTAAACGTGTTTCAAAATATGACAAAGTACGACGATCTTTAGGGCATTTCTTAAAATTAGCCATAGCCTTGGTCATATTGGCCATTACATCTTCTTGGATGTTATTTAATGCCTCCATTTTTATCGTAAACACAAAAATGCACAAAACAAATAAAACACAAGTAAAATATCAAGTACTCCACAATTAGAATACAACACACACAAAACAATAATTAAGAGAGGAAGAATATAAAAGTACTTATTTAACTTAATGTCCACTAACAACAATCTTCTTGCCTTTGTACCATTCACTTTATCACATGTCCCAAAACATTTTAAATTTTACAAGTCTTTTTCCGTTTTAATTTTATATGAAATCGGGCATAGATTCCACGTCTCAACCACTTTTTCTTTAAAATTTTGCAAGTTCAAAATCACTCAAGAATGGCTAAGTTATTTTATTAGTGTTAATAAAGTTCTAATTTAACTTCTTCAAATTAAATTCTTCCTGACAATAAGATTGAAAATTGTACTCACGATTTTCCACAATTCACTCACTGACACACTGACACCTCGTGACGCGCAAAATGCGTCTTGACGTAATGCACCACACCAGTGGCGCCCTCTGCTTGCCCACGATCTGCCGTCTTTTTCCTCCCTTGCGCCGTTCCTCCGGTTATAGTAGCCACCAGTAGTGCTGCACCACGCTCCACTGGCTGCTCCAACCGGTTCCACCTCCAGCTCCTGGTACCTCTCACCTGGTACCCCTCTTGAAGGGGATGCTCTGGACAGCGATCCACTGCCCAGTAACGACGCGAAGGGTGGTAATCTCTACCACCACCGGAGACCACCAACAAACACTCCCGACCACTCCTGCTCGAAGGACCATGAACGCACCCGGGGGTCGACTTGGAGCGGGTAGTGTAAAAACAAAACACTGGACTGGTAGTAAATCGCGTATAATTAAAACTTGTACCGAAATCACAGCGAATGCATAATGTACTGCTCACACCAAAAAATTAACCATCAAGCTACTTAGCTAAACGCATGTAACGTAACCATATCGACTTCTATTTCGACTACAACGCCATCTATCGAGCGAAGGGGTACTAATTTTCCAATATTAAATGAAATGAAGTTGCTATGATTCCGTTTGCTCTTATTTAACCTAAACACTCAGAAATTAACATGAACACTCCGCCAGATATCGTAAATGCAGCGACGAATGCAACTAATAACCTGTTTATTTTTTATTGCATTACACTGGTAACAATGCTGGTCATTTCCCTATGGTTCCTGAACCCATCATAGAGCCCTTATGATATTCGGGTAGATAAATTAGTGTATGCAACTATACATAATTAGGCATTACAACACTCGTGTGATGCTATTAAGAAACTCGCCTTCGGCTCGTTTCTTAAACCCACACTTGTGTTGTAATGCCCTTCATTATGCACAGTCGCATAAACTACTATTATTGTGGGCCTTATTTATTCAGCCGTTATGTAGTGAACATTTTATAAAACTGTAATGTTTGTATGTCGTCAGTCTGCGGAGGGCGGTGAGTCGTCAGAAACAGAGAGCGGTGCGCGCGGCTCACGTGTGGAGAAACAACTGGTGGCGCGACTGGACACGGCGCTGAACCTCACGGGTGACGGCACCGCGCATGCGCCGCAGGACCACGCCAGGGCACTCAACTTACTTACCACCGGTAATACTTTGCACGACAAAGCTCCATAGTAAATAAATAATCGATAGCACGCAGATTTAACTAATTTCTTTCTCTATTTCAGTCCTGCGCGGCTGCATGGGAGTGATAGTTCGAGGAGTGAACGGCAACACCATAACCCAGTACTCCATGGTAGCTACCGCCTGCGCCGCAGCAGCGCGTGGCCCGCCGCAGCCGCACGACGAGCTGCCGCGCGCTGCCGCCGGCCTGCTCGCGTCGCTGGCGCTCGCGCACCACTCCTGCGACGCCTTCGATACGGCGCTCACGCATCTCGAGACGCTGTCTACTGGTATGTCACGTACTCATGTCGCCCGCCGCAGCCGCACGACGAGCTGCCGCGCGCTGCCGCCGGCCTGCTCGCGTCGCTGGCGCTCGCGCACCACTCCTGCGACGCCTTCGATACGGCGCTCACGCATCTCGAGACGCTGTCTACTGGTATGTCACGTACTCATGTCGCCCGCCGCAGCCGCACGACGAGCTGCCGCGCGCTGCCGCCGGCCTGCTCGCGTCGCTGGCGCTCGCGCACCACTCCTGCGACGCCTTCGATACGGCGCTCACGCATCTCGAGACGCTGTCTACTGGTATGTCACGTACTCATGTCGCCCGCCGCAGCCGCACGACGAGCTGCCGCGCGCTGCCGCCGGCCTGCTCGCGTCGCTGGCGCTCGCGCACCACTCCTGCGACGCCTTCGATACGGCGCTCACGCATCTCGAGACGCTGTCTACTGGTATGTCACGTACTCATGTCGCCCGCCGCAGCCGCACGACGAGCTGCCGCGCGCTGCCGCCGGCCTGCTCGCGTCGCTGGCGCTCGCGCACCTTTCCTGCGACGCCTTCGATACGGCGCTCACGCATCTCGAGACGCTGTCTACTGGTATGTCACGTACTCATGTCGCCCGCCGCAGCCGCACGACGAGCTGCCGCGCGCTGCCGCCGGCCTGCTCGCGTCGCTGGCGCTCGCGCACCACTCCTGCGACGCCTTCGATACGGCGCTCACGCATCTCGAGACGCTGTCTACTGGTATGTCACGTACTCATGTCGCCCGCCGCAGCCGCACGACGAGCTGCCGCGCGCTGCCGCCGGCCTGCTCGCGTCGCTGGCGCTCGCGCACCACTCCTGCGACGCCTTCGATACGGCGCTCACGCATCTCGAGACGCTGTCTACTGGTATGTCACGTACTCATGTCGCCCGCCGCAGCCGCACGACGAGCTGCCGCGCGCTGCCGCCGGCCTGCTCGCGTCGCTGGCGCTCGCGCACCACTCCTGCGACGCCTTCGATACGGCGCTCACGCATCTCGAGACGCTGTCTACTGGTATGTCACGTACTCATGTCGCCCGCCGCAGCCGCACGACGAGCTGCCGCGCGCTGCCGCCGGCCTGCTCGCGTCGCTGGCGCTCGCGCACCACTCCTGCGACGCCTTCGATACGGCGCTCACGCATCTCGAGACGCTGTCTACTGGTATGTCACGTACTCATGTCGCCCGCCGCAGCCGCACGACGAGCTGCCGCGCGCTGCCGCCGGCCTGCTCGCGTCGCTGGCGCTCGCGCACCACTCCTGCGACGCCTTCGATACGGCGCTCACGCATCTCGAGACGCTGTCTACTGGTATGTCACGTACTCATGTCGCCCGCCGCAGCCGCACGACGAGCTGCCGCGCGCTGCCGCCGGCCTGCTCGCGTCGCTGGCGCTCGCGCACCACTCCTGCGACGCCTTCGATACGGCGCTCACGCATCTCGAGACGCTGTCTACTGGTATGTCACGTACTCATGTCGCCCGCCGCAGCCGCACGACGAGCTGCCGCGCGCTGCCGCCGGCCTGCTCGCGTCGCTGGCGCTCGCGCACCACTCCTGCGACGCCTTCGATACGGCGCTCACGCATCTCGAGACGCTGTCTACTGGTATGTCACGTACTCATGTCGCCCGCCGCAGCCGCACGACGAGCTGCCGCGCGCTGCCGCCGGCCTGCTCGCGTCGCTGGCGCTCGCGCACCACTCCTGCGACGCCTTCGATACGGCGCTCACGCATCTCGAGACGCTGTCTACTGGTATGTCACGTACTCATGTCGCCCGCCGCAGCCGCACGACGAGCTGCCGCGCGCTGCCGCCGGCCTGCTCGCGTCGCTGGCGCTCGCGCACCACTCCTGCGACGCCTTCGATACGGCGCTCACGCATCTCGAGACGCTGTCTACTGGTATGTCACGTACTCATGTCGCCCGCCGCAGCCGCACGACGAGCTGCCGCGCGCTGCCGCCGGCCTGCTCGCGTCGCTGGCGCTCGCGCACCACTCCTGCGACGCCTTCGATACGGCGCTCACGCATCTCGAGACGCTGTCTACTGGTATGTCACGTACTCATGTCGCCCGCCGCAGCCGCACGACGAGCTGCCGCGCGCTGCCGCCGGCCTGCTCGCGTCGCTGGCGCTCGCGCACCACTCCTGCGACGCCTTCGATACGGCGCTCACGCATCTCGAGACGCTGTCTACTGGTATGTCACGTACTCATGTCGCCCGCCGCAGCCGCACGACGAGCTGCCGCGCGCTGCCGCCGGCCTGCTCGCGTCGCTGGCGCTCGCGCACCACTCCTGCGACGCCTTCGATACGGCGCTCACGCATCTCGAGACGCTGTCTACTGGTATGTCACGTACTCATGTCGCCCGCCGCAGCCGCACGACGAGCTGCCGCGCGCTGCCGCCGGCCTGCTCGCGTCGCTGGCGCTCGCGCACCACTCCTGCGACGCCTTCGATACGGCGCTCACGCATCTCGAGACGCTGTCTACTGGTATGTCACGTACTCATGTCGCCCGCCGCAGCCGCACGACGAGCTGCCGCGCGCTGCCGCCGGCCTGCTCGCGTCGCTGGCGCTCGCGCACCACTCCTGCGACGCCTTCGATACGGCGCTCACGCATCTCGAGACGCTGTCTACTGGTATGTCACGTACTCATGTCGCCCGCCGCAGCCGCACGACGAGCTGCCGCGCGCTGCCGCCGGCCTGCTCGCGTCGCTGGCGCTCGCGCACCACTCCTGCGACGCCTTCGATACGGCGCTCACGCATCTCGAGACGCTGTCTACTGGTATGTCACGTACTCATGTCGCCCGCCGCAGCCGCACGACGAGCTGCCGCGCGCTGCCGCCGGCCTGCTCGCGTCGCTGGCGCTCGCGCACCACTCCTGCGACGCCTTCGATACGGCGCTCACGCATCTCGAGACGCTGTCTACTGGTATGTCACGTACTCATGTCGCCCGCCGCAGCCGCACGACGAGCTGCCGCTGTTCTATCTCAGGTCATCTACCTGTGTGCCTAATTGAATCGATAACAGACAGGTCTTCTCTTCTTCAAAATGTTTGTATGGTATATTTTTGCCTTAAATTTGCTGAACCACATTGTAACCTTGTGTGTGACTGTGATTGTACATTGTTTAGTCAGATATAGAAAAATATTAAAACAAAACTCTTGTTCCAAACGCTTTAAACCGGAAAATCGCCTATCTAGCGTAAGGACGATTATTATATCATGGTCCAATGGTCCAACGTCACTTATAACCTCATATCCTTTAGTAACCCAGCATATTTAACATCAGGTCGGTCGTGGTGGGCCCGCCTAGCCTGCATCGACTTCGCTCAGCCGCTGCTGTTCTACGGCCTGCCGATGTTATGCGAGCGTGTCGACCGCGCCGTCACCACTGAGAAGTTCGCACTCAAACTTATGAGAGATCCAAGACTGGAGGTAAGAGATACTTTTTAGGGTTCCGTAGTCAACTAGGAACCCTTATAGTTTCGCCATGTCTGTCTGTCCGTCTGTCCGTCCGTCCTCGCTTAATCTCTGTGACTGTTAGCACTAGAAAGCTGAAATTTGGTACCAATATGTGTATCAATCACGCCAACAAAATGGTAAAATAAAAATTGGAAAAAATGTTTTATTATGGTACTTTATTTTTTTTAAATTCAACCCTAACGTGTGATATATTGTTAGAAAAGTATTTAAAAATTAAAAGGGGTTTACTAAAATCATGTTTTGATAATGTCAATAATTTCGGAAATAATCGCTCCAAAAGTAAAAAACAATGTGTCCCCCCCCTCTAACTTTTGAACCATAAGTTTAAAAAATATGAAAAAAATCTGAAAAGTACAACTTTTTAAGGACTTTCTAGGAAAATCATTTTGAACTTGGATGGAAACACATTCAGATTTCACATTTCACAACATACGATTCAGGGACCAAATTATATTGGTTATCTGCACCAATATAATTTGGTCCCTGAATCGTATGAGCGCCACACAATCCAGAGGTCAAGTTTCATTGGCCTGTAGAAGAAATTGTATAAATTATAGCATACCGTTTTGGTACGGAACCCTTCATGTGCGAGTCCGACTCGCACTTGGCCAGTTTTTTTTTTGTACTTAATATTACTGTTCAAAATTATAGTCCTTGTTCCTCGTTACTTAGGGTCAAAAAGGCACAAAAAGTAAATGCGAAATTCCTCTTGCGTTCTCTCGTGGTCTCTACATTGCCCTTTTATTTACACTCACAAAACCCGAATATGTGTATATTTATACCCAACCTTGGGGTTGCACAAGCCATAGCTTTTCTGACCACAGTGATCATACAATTTTCGTTTTCAGGTGCGTCAATCTGCAGCAAAACTCCTGACGGGTTTGATGCACTGTCGCGCTCTGCCAGACGAGGAGCGCACTCTGCGCGAGCTGATGCGCAGCTGTCGCTCGGCGCAGTTAGTGGAGCGGCACTGCGGCGTGCTGGGCCTGTGCGGCTACCTCGCGTCGCGACCGTACAGCCTGGGCGCGCGCCTGGGGGCCGTGCTGGCCGAGCTGGCGCGCCACACGGCCGCGCCCGACCCCATCCCCGCCACCATCCGCGCCGCGCTGGCCGACTTCCGCCGCACGCACCAGGACGACTGGCCCAAGCACCGCGACCAGCTCACCGAGGACGAACTCGACCTACTCGCCGACCTCACGTCCCCGCCCTCCTACTGCGCGTGAATCTACTATTTCTTACGTCTCATCTTTACGATAAGCGAATTAATTGTGATATTCAACAATAGCTTTATGTACGACACAAATTTTTGTTGCATAATTATTCCATAGTGGGATTTCTAATTTCGTGAAACTTGCAAACTTTAAACGATATTGCCGCGGATATTGAATGAGCTAGCGGTAAAATCAGTGTAATAGGAACGCCCATAAATGTTTTAGTGGCTTAGTTATGTAAGTTACGACGTAATCATCGCATCACTGACGTATATAATTACGTATTTATATTGAATCTGTCATGGTGGTGGCTCTACATCTCATTATATATTGTGCCCACAGTAGACGCCGGTGACGAATTTAGGTATTAAGATGCTCTTAGAAATATTTTGATATTCTATTTGTTTTGTAGTTTTATTGCACATTTCGTGATTTTTTTGGGAATGAGGAATAAAAAGCTGGAAAAAGGTTGATAATTTAATTACTGGACATCATTTTATTTGCCAATTTTGTATGACAATGTTGTTGCTTTGATCTTGAAAGACATTTTGTTCCATAATAGATCTGTTTATATGGTTTAGGGATTTGTAAATACGTGTATAAATATTACGTAATATTTCTTTTCTAGGATGATATTAAATACTACATTCATAATAATTGTGTTTTTCTACAAGTACCGAAAAAAAAAAAACAAATTTACCACTTATACAATTTATTTATAGGTACCCAAACTTATCAGCAAAAGTTGCATGGAATATTACAATACCAAGAAATTCAGAGCATATTACAAAAGATTATGTGTTTTAATTAAACCTAAAATGAATTAATTCCCAAAGGCTATCTCCGGCTATCTTCAACATCTGAAATAAGAAAAATAAATAATATTTATTATCATAATATCCTAGAGGTCCTTGTCCTTAGTGAAATTAGAAATTAGCATAACATCACTCCTATAATAGGATGTGCCTCATACATACCACAGAACACCTGAACACCACCTGCTATGATCCTTTATATAAGGATCATAGCAGGTGGTGTTCAGGTGCTCCCTTTTTGCCTCACACATTCATACATTTATTCATGCACACACTCAGAACATCAGGTTGCCAGTACTATGCACCTGTCCTTTCTGAAGAAGCTCACCAATAAAGGTACCTAAGTTTTTGTCTTTACCTAATAGTACACGGAGATCTCAATTTCGTAAGTATGTTAAAAGTGCAAACTTATTGCCAACAACCAGGCATAAGTGGAATGTTTGTTAAAAAACCTAACAACATTTTACCTCACCTGGGTAACAACACAGGGCCTAATGCACAGAAGTAGCGGTTGCAACCACAAGACTAATGAGGCAGTTGAAATAGAAATTTCACGATAGTAATAAGTAGTAGGGTAGTTGACAAAAAAAAACTAATTAGTCTGTCAGATAGATTTCCAAAAAATATTGAACATGTATTTTATTCTTTTTTCACGTAAACAAAAAATGAAGACGATACAGTGCTTCGTAAAGTCGTGAAACATCACAGGTTGGTCCATTTTTACCAGACTATGACGTCAAAAGCCCCCTCTCCATGGTCTTTGACAAGCTTTATTTTGGTCAATTTTTATTAATTTGATAAAACAAAAAACACATACTTATCCAATATTTTTCGATGATCTAACTGACGGACTCAATAGAATCATTTTTTTTTAGTCAGTCAACTACCCTACTGCTGTAAAGACATTCTCTAACCTTTCTGTACCTATGCCTATTACTGTTGCTCATACTATTTTTCATTACAGGCACCTGCTAAAAAGGCCTCACCTTTTTACACACATAGGTTTATTTTTATCTATTTTAACAGAGCCATCATTTCCCTGCTCTTATCACAAATTATTTGGGGCTGATGCAGTATGCCTTAAAAGTTATACCATAGTCCATACTTCTCTATGAATT
The DNA here is from genome assembly GCA_949316265.1 of Diarsia mendica. NCBI lineage: Eukaryota > Metazoa > Arthropoda > Insecta > Lepidoptera > Noctuidae > Diarsia > Diarsia mendica. The sequence continues at coordinate 10,959,860 of OX438906.1, forward strand.
GTCATCTCATCAGTCAGACACAGCTTTTCTAACATAGTATTTGTAAATCTTTTTATATTTTATTCACATTCATATATATTAGGTACCTACATCATTTTAGTAATAAATATTATTAATTTCCATTTGTAAACAAACAATACTTTTATTGATAATTTTAATAATATTATAACTGTGAAAGTTTGTGAGGATGTATTTTTTGGATGATTGTTACTCTTTCATGCAAAAAATATTGACTGGGTTTGGCAGCAACTTGGCTTAGGTACAGATAGTTTAAAACCTGGATAAATATTTGCTATTTTAATCCTGCTTGTATGATCATGTTGGACAATGACCGAACACCACGCGTGCGAAGCCGCGGGCATAACTAGCTAAGCTAAATAATAAAAAAGATTATACTCACTTTTGCCATCACAAGCTACAATTTTCACTTTGTCAACTTTTGCAACTTCTTGAACTTCCCGAAACTCCACATCATTCAACATGAATGTCCACACATTATCACAAAACCTGAAATAGATACAAATAGTTAGCTATTGCAAATATTCCTTTTTACAGCAATTTGTCTCTATATAATCACCTGTAAGTATTTAATTTTCCTGCTTTGAAGGTTAGTCTTGACTTCACCCTGTTAGATAGCGCCGTATTTATAGATTTGTCAAATTGCAACAGAACTTTCACTGCCAACGCCGGTGTTATCTGTCCATACTGAAAATTATCAAACATTAAGCAACAAACCGTTACAGCTGCAAATAACAAAATGAATGTAAACAATACAAACCTGTATCAATTCGTCGAGGCTCTCTTGTAACGTATTTCCGATCGTGGTGTTTCTATACAATTGATATGACATTACTAATGATTAGAGAATAACTATAAATGTATAATTTATCAATGAATAAATAAATCGATGAAATGATGAGAAATGACGTTTAGTAAAAACAATTTTTTACCAAACGTTTTTCGGTAATGAAAAGATAGTGGCTAATGATGTGATAAAATTGCTTCATGCGAAGTGCATAGAGTATTGTAGAGTATACTATTAGAGATTGGCGAAATGGCGAAGTGTTTAGGAATCAATGACTAATAAAAAGTATGGACTCGAAATACCTACAGAAAAAAGGTGCATACCTACGGAGCATAAAATGGCTGCCAATGCTAGGGTTGTGTCAATCATCAAACATAGTATTACTGTAACGAGTATCGATACTAGTATTACGAGTATTATTAGATATCACGGTTGAATTAAAATGAACAGTCCGTTGTAAAGTTGTAAAAGAAAAATATGAGTAAATTTACTTACCTACAACCACTTTGAATAAATTTTACTAAATACAATAATTAAAGAATACTTTTTACCCGACTACGGAAAAGCCAAAAGGAAGGGTAATGATTTTGGCAGTGTATGTATTATGTTTGTATGTTCCAGCATAGCGCCTAAACTACTGAACACTTGTTCTCCCCACCACTGCGATATTTTTTTGTTCTAGTTTATACCTAGGAACCCCCTAGTTACGGAGATATTGGTCAAGTTTCAGGTTTTACTATTCATAGCATCCACTAGCCCAATGTGTTGCTACATTGAGTTTTACCGTAAAATATGATATTTGACCCCAATAAAAAATTGTTTCCCAGCAAAAAAATTGCGTAGGGGGGTACTTAGTTTGATGTTTCTGTACATCCAACTAAGTACCACCCTTGCTTGGTTGTCGGCTGTGTTATGGGTTAATTTACACCCTGTATACGTTTAGATTGCGGTCAAACAGTTGTCGCGGTTAAGTCTTTGTTATTTACTCGTATTATATAACAAACCAACATTAAATTAGAATGTTACTAAAACTCAACTACGAGTTAAATCGCAAACTAAAACTAAACCCAAGAAAAAAAAACGGGGTGAGCTAAGTAAAACCGTTTAATAAAACCGCGGTCTTCTACGCAGAAAAAACAAGAAAATAACTCTTGTCTATAAACGCCTTATCCAATTACCTAATTGATTATCGTCTAGTAAGTAGATAATTTGTATATTTCAATGTAACGTATTTTAAGTAAAATGAAAGTAGAGGGCAGTCGTCTCATGCCACCTTGCTAATGGCAACAAGCAGCTGACTTATATATCAATGGGAACGCCATGAAGGAGCATCAGGTATCAGTGGCAGGCGAAATAAGACTATCCTCTATAATAATTTTACTTATAATAAATACGTTAAATTACAAATTATCTACCTACTAACTAGACGATAATTAATTAATTGGCTAAGGCGTTGATAGATAAGAATATTAGACAAGAATTATTTTCTTGTTTTTTTACCTTTAAGACCGCGGTTTTATTAGTCTGCGATTTTATTCGTATTCGTGTTTTAGTTTTATAAACTTATTTTTTTAGGTTTGCGCTTTCGGTTATATCTGGTCTGTAGATTCTGGTAGGTATGCAGATCCTGGTGAAGAAAAAATCTTCTAATAGTAAGAAGATTGTTTCTATTATGATTAACATACTGACTGGCGGAGTAAAATAAAAAGGGACTTTGTTTCTTGTCGCCAAAATTTGTATTTGTCACCAAGTTGTATCTCCTAATATATAGATCTATCGTCACGAAATATTTTCGTTCTCAGATAAATAAAAAGTGTTCAAAGATATGAATGATCAAATTAATGTTAATATAATTATGTGTAAAATAAGAGATGGATCACCAATAAAATTGTAGTGCAATAATAGGGTTTGTCAAATCCTATTATTCTACTGACTAAAAACCACCCATGTTCCTTCTTCGCCCTTGTGCCAAGGCCGCATTATCTCTTTCGATAATCCTCAGGGCGGTCCCGCGCCCTGACCGGACCTGGCACGGTCACTCGAACAGATATCGTTTCAGCACAGCGAAGGAACTAGTATCGGAAACTATTACGCAACGGTACAACACTATCCATGTTTGTAAACAAACGAATCATATTATGAAATAACAAAAAGGTCTCTGGGACGGAAATAAACCCAAATATTAACACTTTAGCAATAAATTAATTATCAGTTAGCATTTTTTCATCGAAAATGTATTACTCCTAGATACTATTGCATGAAAACGACTACTAACCTATGCAAAGTCAATTGAGGTTGATTTTCAGTCCTTCTTGCACCACACTTCACAATACAACACGCAGGCATATTGCATTGCTGTTTCCTAACATATACACGCAGTTTAAGAGATAATCTCGTCGTAATTTTCTCACAAATTGCAATTTAACAAAAAGTAAACAACTATTTGACAGCACAACTACCACGAAATCGTCGCCATCTTGTATCACATTATGGCGAAAACGGCACCTACCTACTATTCTGTGACTCGCATATCCAAATGTTGCCATTATGAGAAACAACTGAAATATTGTTGTCTCTTTCATCAAATACGATTACTGCATTAGAAAGAACGAAACAAAACTATATTTTACATTCTGTCTCCTATTTCACTCATATTTGTATAAGCAAGTGTGTATATAGAACATCGCGGCGACTCCATAGGATCCTATCTCAATGTTAGGAATAAAAGCTCTATGGTCGTACCACAGAATATCATAAACGAATAAACTACAGGTACAGACTTATGTAACATTTTTATAGAAGGGTCATCATCTGCCTAGCCTTTTCCCAACTATATTGAATGGGGTCGGCTTCCAGTCTAACCGAATGCCGGATGCAGCTGAATACCAGTATTTTACATGGAGCGACTGCATAACAGGGCCCTGTATAATAAACATTACAAGTCTACAATTTTGTAGATAACTGACATATTTGTAAAAATGTCTTACAAGTCATTGAGTTATAATGTACTAGTGCTGTTTAAACCTTACAATTTGTAAAAATTCTACAAGTAAATATTTTACAAATTGTACAATTGTAAATGCTGTTTAATAAACGTTTACAATTGTGAAAAAAAACGCCTGTAGATTTTGATGACAATTTGTAGCTACAAATTTGTAATATTGTAAGTTACAATTTTACATATAATATAAGTTTTGTTGAAGATTCTTAGATCGAGGATAATTTCATAAATCTTATATATTTAGAATATGGTTTAACTGAAAAAATGAAAAAAACTACTCCTTTTTTATTTGTTTGATTCATAAGAAATTGACCGAGTGGATGTAAGAGTTGCATTTCTCTTAAAATCGAATTTAAGATCATGATTGTCCTATCTTCGTTATCAAATATTCGCCGGTATTTTTTTTTTCTTAACGTGAATCCTCCAACCAGCCCGCGAAATTCAAATTTTCTTAAGTTTTTTGCAATTTGCAGGCCAGTGATAGGTGGTATGTTGATGAACATTTGATTCGCGGCTGTAAGACGTATGTAGTTACAGAATTATAATCATCAAAACCATTAATACAACCCTCCGAGCTCATAAAGGTTTAAAAATGACTTTTTACAAGGTCAAAGCCATTCCGGAACCTAACTTTACTTTTTAAGCGTCAAATATTACGTTTAATGAAAAAAAAAACTACCGTTGAATATTTGATAACGAAAATGGGACATGATCATAAATATCATTTTAAGAGCCTAGGGTACCTCAAACGCGTGTTTTATATTGCGTAAAAGTATATGATTCACTGCAGTAATCAACATCAGAAAAATATATGATATTCTTCAGGATACACTAATATGCTAGTGCCATAGTGTTGTGAAAACATAATACAACTAACTTTGCTCGATAGAAAAAAATCGCGAAGATACCTCTAAAAATTTCTTATATCGAGTAAAAACCATACTAAAATACATGTCATCGTTCTGATTTTTTTGCCCAATAATTCTACAAGCAACATACTAAAGTCATAGTGTTTTACTTTTTTAGTCCAATCAATAGTTTTTTTGTAAATCGCAAAATACCACTAATTTCGCACTATTCGGCCGCAGCGAAAGACGTAACAACCGCTTTGTAGTGCAAGCTGATTAGAACTTTATTCTAACAGTATTTTAAGCGAAGTTTGAACCACCACAAATAGGGTTGCTAATCTGAGGTAGCATACGCTCTTAAGAGAAATGCGGCTCTTACATCTACTCAGCAAATTTATTATGAATTAAAAAAAATATAAAAGAAGTTAAACCAAATTCTAAATGGTCTAAATGTATAAGATTTATGAAATTATCCTCGATCTAAGAATTTTCAACAAAACTTACATTTTTATGTAAAATTGTAACATAAAATTACAAATTTGTAGCTACAAACTGTCATCAAAATCTACATTTTACAATTGTAAACGTTTATTAAACAGCATTTACAATTGTACAATTTGTAAAATTTTTACTTGTAGAATTTTTACAAATTGTAAGGTTTATTAAACAGCACTTGTAAGAAATTTTTACAAATATATGTCACTTATCTACAAAATTGTAGACTTGTAATGTTTTTACAGGGCCCTGGCTAGGAATATTCATACAAAAAAAATACTATATTTTTTTCAATAAAATGTATCGTAGTGTTCTATCGATACTTTGCGATATACCGTAGAGAGATATCGATATTTGTTCGGCGGCAGTGCCAGAGTTTTGCAAGAACTGCAAGTTGGCAACACTCTGGCTCTGACGAACAAAGTTTGAAGTTTTGAACTTTTGAACTTCCATTTCCATCGAGAAATCGAAACATTTTTTCCCGCCCGACTGTCCGATACATTAAATGAAACGAAAGAATTAATGTGTATAGTGTTTTCATTTTCAATTCGTAGTTAAATTAAAAATTCATTATTCATCTTTGAATTTTATTATTACAAAATGATTTACAAAAGTCAGTGAAGAAACAGGAAACCAGCGATTCAGCAGTAGCAGGTAACTAGGTTTTGAATATATTTTCGTATAATAGGCAGTTTAGGCTCTGAAATATGCCTTTTGCTTACTTCAGAGCCATGAAGGACCAAATTAGATAGGTGCCTACTTCGTGAATTCTTAACATCCAGAGATTCGGGTTTCGGAATCCTAAGATAGAATTTGACGACCAACTGATCGATGTCCTAATCTGAATCTTATCTCCTAAGTGGTACATGTGCTACTTCGGTTAGACAGGACAACGTCGCCAGCTACAACTTTTATTTACCAACTAAACTTTTTAAAAATCTGTAAGGAACAGTTTTTCTCTTCTCTCTCAATAAAGTACAGCCCTATAATATCCCACTTTTTTACTTATGCTACCTACGAACTTCAATGGCCACTCTTTTGCCGTGTAGGTACCCTACTTACTTATTCATGAAGAAGTAGTACCCAGTACCCACCCACTTGGACAAAAGGTACATAAAATGGCTTTTTCAGGTGTTGTGTTTCTGGGCGATGTTCAGCCACCAATCCACCAAGCCCAACAGACAATCATGTCTAAAACTCAAGTCCTACAATGAGAAATTATAGGTACCTACCCTTTTTTTCTGGTGGGTGGGAAATTATCAAATCTCCCACTCTGGGCAGAGCGAAAGGGAGTCAGTGTGTGTCAGTACTAAAAGCCACACATGACCCTTTTAAGCCCTTTGTGCTCTGGAGCCCAGAGGTATCTCTTTCGAATAACCCGCAGCCCAAATGATAAATACCCTTCATGCCTCATTGATTGCATAATGCGTCAGTTATCTGAAATTGTATGACTCTACCCATTACCCAATAAAAAAATTACCAATACCATGTAGGTACTTCTTCGGAGCAACAATCTGTATCAAGAAGATGAGACTTTATTGGGTATAGTTATTCTTTTTGTGGCAATGGGGTTGTTTCCTGGAAACTTCGCCGCGAGATGGCGCTGGTGTTTGGCTACACATGTCAATTTTTTTGAAATAAACGTTTGCATTGTGTGGACGATTTTTTAAGTATTTGCGCGGGTTTTTTAACTCAATTTGTCGCTGCACAATGTATGCTACCTGGCGTATCACCCAGTTGAAAGAGGAATTGAAAAAACGAGGAGCAACGCAACAAGGAAAGAAAGCGGAGCTTGTCGAAAGCTACAATAGATTAAACATTTTATTGACTTTTAGCTGTTTTCTGGGCAATATTATGGTTCTACAAGTTGTAAAATAAACTTCACTCACTAACTTTTTGCTTTTTAATGATCTAATACTAAACAAACTAAGGTAATACATCATTTGTTAAAATGTTACAAAATGTATAGTTATTTGAAAAGTATCAATTCTTCTATGTTCATGTCTGGAATAAGATCAAAGCTGTTATATGGCATGGTTCGTTTGATAATAAAGGGCTTGATAATAAGCAACGCCTTGCATTTCTCTGTTGCAATCGCTCAGTTCGAGCTGAGGTGACACTCTGTGATTCATTCCAACAAAATATAGAGGGCACAGCAGATTTCTTCAAAATTTTGCGTTGGGGTGGAAAGCCTGAAACAATATTGGGTAATGTTAATACTTGGCAAATATCAGTGCGGCTTAAATCCCCCATGAGCGAACGTTGACTTGAAGTGGGAGAAACCGAGTCAACGTTCGACCCTTGTTTCTCCCACACATTCAAATTATTAATAAAAGTCAGAATTAATAATAGGTATCGTACTAACCTGTCGCCTTAGAAGTGGTCTCGTAGTCTGTTTCGTTGAAATGTTTCCCACTTAACCTCGAAAAATTACTTGTTTTGAATTTTTTTAGTTTCAGTGCCTTTTCCATGTGCATGTGGATTGAGTGATCCTCTCTTCAATCTTAATGAAAATCGAGGTGGATTTTGTTAAAAATTGTAGAAACATTAGGACCAAGTTAAAAAATTTGTTAAACCCGAGATAAAAATGATATGGTCAATAAAGAGGATCACTCACACCGCATGCTTTGAGAAAACGTCATATTGATATCTCAGAATATATTGCCTTTGTAATTATTATTTCGACATTGATAAATTGTAAAAAATTGTTAGAAACTATTAACAATTTGAGAATTCAGTTGCAAGTCCCGTTTCGAAGTTATTACGATTAATTTGGATCACTCACACCGCATACTTTTTCAAAACGTCATAATGTAAATCTCAGAATATATAGCCTTTGCAGTATTTATTTCGTTATTGATAAATTGAGGAAAATTGTTAGAAGCTACTAACAATTTAAGAATTCAATTGCAAGTCCCGTTTTAAAGTTATTAACCTTTTTATTTTCTGAGTCTGAGTGATCCATACTTCGACCTCTATCTACTTTTATATACATCGTAGGCAAACTGTGATTGTATCCAAAATTGTTAATTGTTTTCTTCTAAAACTTTGCATATCTTCTGCTTTTTTAAGGGTCATACTTTAAGATATAGCATGGTTCGTTAATTCCTAAAGGAACTGACTGAGTAGGGTACATATGATTTTTGATTTTGCGAGACTGTAAAAGTAAGAATTGATGAGGGTAGTTGTCCTCATGAATTGTTACTTTTAACGTTAAAATTTTAATAACTTAATTTTTTTTTTATGTTACTAACAGAAAGCGCGGTGACAGTAGGTTACAATAAATCTGAACAATACGAAACTGATATTTAAATGACGCGCTAATGTAAAAAATCTCTTGACTTAAAAACTTAAAAAAAAACAAAACTCAAATGATGCACTTTATTGTTTATTTACACTTTAACATTAAAAATAAAACCGACTTACTCACTAATTTCGATATCTTAAAAAAAATAATTTCCAAACACGTTCTTCGAGTAGGTACATTGTGTGAAAAAAAATATATGCATTACAACAGTGCTAATGAATGCTATAAAGTCAATTTAAGCGCTGTCCTTGTGGAGCAGGACCGGCATTGAACCAAGCATTTTTATCAATGATTTAATTGTCCAAATTGTAATGTGCTTCCTTACACAGTGTGCGTTTAATGCATGTTTTAAATTTCGTCTCATTCAGATCCAGAATACTTTAAGAAATTTTATTATAGCGTCTCAAACAGTACCTACCCCATGCAAGATAACTGACGATGTCTACTTCAGCAAATCTGAAGCCTGGCTGAACTTATTGGTCCCTGTTTCTAGTACGAGTATTATAATTGTGTCTATGACATCTTTATTGCACTTTTTGAATTTGGAACATCTTAGTGTTCAGCGCCAAAGAAATCGAACGCAAATATTGTTTGAATAAAGACTGGTGTAGTACGAAGGTCCATAGTCGCACCGCCGCCGCCGCGACGGCTGGTTAATAAAAAAAGAAATCGAATTTAAAACACGGGAGCTATACAGACCACGTTTTTGTCAATTTTCACAGATTTCTAGAAATTCATGGTTTTGTTTTGAAAAATGAATTCTTCAAGTGACAGTGAAAGTATAGAATTAACTCCTGAAAGTATGTGAACAGACCTGCAAAATCGCGGGAGAAATATAATTATGAAAGCCTATGCTAATTTTATTGAATGGAGAAATGTAAGAGGCACCAAGAATTTTTCAGAATCTGGGTTTTTGGCCTACTTCCATTTTATAGCCAAAACTAAACAACCTTTTACTCTTTGGAGTACGTAATGCTAAAATCAACAGTCAGCTAATAACAACGTAAAACTGGACACATATTCGTAATTATTAGCGTATCTGAAGAGGATGTCTGATGGATTTATACGTGTCGTTACTCATGTTTTATTAAATAATAATATTACAATATAATATGAGGCGCCTTTTATTTTCTCATAGAGAGTTATGAAAAGTAGAGTGTATCACTCGGGCGTAAAATATATTTTTGGCTCGGGCGACGTACTTTGAATCCCTTGCTACGTTCAGGATTCTACTACAGAATCCCTCACTACGTTCGTTTCTAACGTTAAAAAATAACAATTCATGAGGGCAGTTCTGTTGTGGAACAACTACCCTCATCAATTCTTGCTTTTACAGTCTCGCAAAATCAAAAATCATATGTACCCTACTCAGTCAGTTCCTTTAGGAATTAACGAACCATGCTAAATCTTAAAGTATGACCCTTATAAAAGCAGGAGATATGCAAAGTTTTAGAAGAAAACAATTAACAATTTTGGATACAATCACAGTTTGCCTACGATGTATATAAAAGTAGATAGAGGTCGAAGTATGGATCACTCAGACGGCATATTGGAGTAAAATAAAAAGGTTAATAACTTTAAAACGGGACTTGCAATTGAATTCTTAAATTGTTAGTAGCTTCTAACAATTTTCCTCAATTTATTAATAACGAAATAAATACTGCAAAGGCTATATATTCTGAGATTTACATTATGACGTTTTGAAAAAGTATGCGGTGTGAGTGATCCAAATTAATCGTAATAACTTCGAAACGGGACTTGCAACTGAATTCTCAAATTGTTAATAGTTTCTAACAATTTTTTACAATTTTTCAATGTCGAAATAAGAATTACAAAGGCAATATATTCTGAGATATCAATATGACGTTTTCTCAAAGCATGCGGTGTGAGTGATCCTCTTTAATGACCATATCATTTTTATCTCGGGTTTAACAAATTTTTTAACTTGGTCATAATGTTTCTACAATTTTTAACAAAATCCACCTCGATTTTCGTTAAGATTGAAGAGAGGATCACTCAATCCACATGCACATCCTTTTCCTACTTTCTCTTCATGCGCAAATTTCTTGGAAATCTGACAACGCCTATTTCTTTGCATCCAAAGGCTACACAACGACCCATAATATTGAAAAAAGTCACAAAATATTAAGATATTGTTCAATTTCTATGGAGTTAGACAGTTTGTTTGTAGCCAACGTACAGCGCCCTCTACGTGGAACTATTTGACAGTTTTCTTCCCCATTGTACTAAAGTTTTTAAGATATAATATTCACCCAATAAAAAAATCATCCATAAGAATGAAAATGTAGTAAAAGAAACACATATTTTCATAGCAATTTTATTATTTTTTTATACCATTGACTAGATTGACTATGTACCAAATAAGTCTGAAATAAAAAGTTTTTTTTTTTAAATTTTTATTACAGTAATTTATTGGTTATCTTAATTTTCTCTGCCACTCAGTCCTTCATATTTTCTGCTGCCTGGTTCTGCTTCATCTTCTCCGTCATCTGGCCCTGCCATATCTTCCGCTGCCTGGTTCTTCTTCATTTTCGCTGCTGCTCTAGTGTTGTCTGATCTTTCTTCATCTTAGCTGCCTGATCCTGTTTCATATGGTGCACCTTTATTGTCTCTGCTTTGATCTTCTCTGCTGCCGGATGAATCTGTAACACCAAAATTAGACTAGCTTGAGTAAAGTTTTGGTAGTAAAGTAAGGTAGTATGAATTTATCTCGAAAAGCTTAGACAGAAAATAGAGGGCAATCAAAAGAGTAAAAAGATTGTATACCTTGTAGTGTCCAGTATTGTTATTTTCTTTGTCTCTTGACAACTCCTTTTAATTTTTCTGCTGATTTGATTGATTCTTCTGATGTTGCGCTTGTCCAGGGTCCTCGTCTTGTTTCTCTCTGCTCCTTGTCTGTTTTCCTGGAATATAATAAATAGTAATTTAATGTTATGTTTTGTTCCATACAAGAAAGATGAATATTGCTCTTAGTTATAAGCCTTCTTCTTAGTGAAAGTATGTTACATTTGTTACCTGCTCCACTTTTTATGCTCTTGTGCTCGTGCGTGTCCTCTTGTTGATGACCTTTAGCTCCTCGTCCGTGTTGTATTCTTGTTGATCTTCCGCTCCTCGTCCGTGTCGTTTTCTTGTTGATCTTCCTCTCCTCGTCCATGTCGTCTTCTTGTTGATCTTGCTCTCCTCGTCCGTGTCGTCTTCATGTTGATCTTCCTCTCCTCGTCCGTGTCGTCTTCTTGTTGATTTTGCTCTCCTCGTCCGTGTTGTCTTCCTCTCCTCGTCCGTGTCGTCTTCTTGTTGATTTTGCTCTCCTCGTCCGTGTCGTCTTCTTGTTGATTTTGCTCTCCTCGTCCGTGTCGTCTTCTTGTTGATCTTGCTCTCCTCGTCCGTGTTGTCTTCATGTTGATCTTCCTCTCCTCGTCCGTGTTGTCTTCATGTTGATCTTCCTCTCCTCGTCCGTGTCGTCTTCTTGTTGATTTTGCTCTCCTCGTCCGTGTCGTCTTCTTGTTGATCTTCCTCTCCTCGTCCGTGTCGTTTTCTTGAGCTCCTCGTCCGTGTTTTATTGTTATCCTAGTCTAATTTAACATTTTTCGCCTAGCAAATGCTCAAAGTGATTGTTACCTGCTACAGTTTATTTTTTCTTATTACCCAATTTGGTCTATTCGTGACCTCAATTAATACTACTAGCTATATTCTCAACGCGTCCATGCCAATACCGCAGCTTTCTCACCTCGTCCGTGTCGTTTCCATTATAACAAACGTTACCTCAAGCTTTTCTGGTGGACCTCCAGCTCCTCGTCCGTGTCGTCTTCTTGTTGGTCTTGTGCTCCTCGTCCGTGTCGTGTTGTCTTCATTTTCTTATTCTTTGTTTGGGTTTGTCTTGTGCAAGGTATTTATATAACATACCATCATTACACATTCGATTTAGTTTTCTTAATCATTTTGTTTATCCTCTTCGTTGTTGAAATCATCTTGATTGAACGATGTACCCTTCAAGTATTGAATGAAATGGAAATTTATAAATAATTACCATGTTAAAACTCGATGTTTTTGCGCCCCGTTCGTGTGTCTTCATAACATTTTTCTTATTCTTATAGTCGCCTCCTGCTCATGCAGTCCGCTTCTCCTCTCCTCGTCCGTGTTGTCTTCTAGTTGGTCTTCTGCACCACGTTCTTTTTGTTGTAAGTCGTTTCGTAAGGTTTCCTAAAAAAAAAGTTAAGATCTTACAACTACGCTTTGGTTCAAAATATGTTGTGTTAGAATATTTATTTTTTTAAACGTGTAAGTAGCGTAAATTTAATTACCTGTTCTACGTTCCACGACCTTGTTCTCCAACCTCCTTCATGTTAGTTTCATGTAGTGGAACGAAATAATACTCTCGTTTTTCGTCCATGTCGTCTTCTTGTTGATCTTCAACTCCTCGTCCGTGTCGTCTTCTTGTTGATCTTCAACTCCTCGTCCGTGTCGTCTTCTTGTTGATCTTCAGCTCCTCGTCTGTGTCGTCTTCTTGTTGATCTTCAGCTCCTCGTCTGTGTCGTCTTCTTGTTGATCTTCAGCTCCTCGTCCTTGTAGTCTTCTTGTTGATCTTCAGCTCCTCGTCCGTGTCGTCTTCTTGTTGATCTTCAGCTTCTCGTCCGTGTCGTCTTCTTGTTGATCTTCAGCTCCTCGTCCGTGTCGTCTTCTTGTTGATCTTCAGCTCCTCGTCTGTGTCGTCTTCTTGTTGATCTTCAGCTCCTCGTCTGTGTCGTCTTCTTGTTGATCTTCAGCTCCTCGTCTGTGTCGTCTTCTTGTTGATCTTCAGCTCCTCGTCCGTGTCGTCTTCTTGTTGATCTTCAGCTCCTCGTCCGTGTCGTCTTCTTGTTGATCTTCAGCTCCTCGTCCGTGTCGTCTTCTTGTTAATCTTCAGCTCCTCGTCCGTGTCGTCTTCTTGTTAATCTTCAGCTCCTCGTCCGTGTCGTCTTCTTGTTGATCTTCAGCTCCTCGTCTGTGTCGTCTTCTTGTTAATCTTCCGCTCCCCGTCCGTGTCGTCTTCTTGTTGGTTTTGTACTCCTCGTCCGTGTCGTATTGTGATCGGATTCTATTTTAATATTTTTCACCTAGCCAGTGTTAAAAGATTATTACCTACTACCGTTTAATTAATTCTTCTTATCGCCTCCATTTTGTCCAATTCGTAACGTCGACCAACTTGTGTAGACGTGCCAATATTTACCTAAGGTTTAATTGTTTTTACCTTACACCTTGCAGGCATTATCATCGTTGTGTTGTTCATTATTTATTCTCAGCTCAGCAATGCCAATCGTAGGTTTCTCACCATATTTTTACACTCTTGTGCTCGTCCGTGTCGTCTTCTTGTTACATCTTCAGCTCCTCGTCCGTGTCGTCTTCTTGTTACATCTTCCGCTCCTCGTCCGTGTCGTCTTCTTGTTGATCTTGTGCTCCTCGTCCGTGTCGTCTTCTTTTCGATCTTCTGCTGCTCGTCCGTGTCGTCTTCGTTTTGATCTTCTGCTCCTCGTCCGTGTCGTCTTCTTTTTGATCTTCTGCTCCTCGTCCGTGTCGTCTTCTTTTTGATCTTCTGCTGCTCGTCCGTGTCGTCTTCGTTTTAATCTTCTGCTGCTCGTCCGTGTCGTCTTCTTTTTGATCTTCTGCTCCTCGTCCGTGTTGTCTTCTTTTTGATCTTCTGCTGCTCGTCCGTGTCGTCTTCTTTTTGATCTTCTGCTGCTCGTCCGTGTCATCTTCTTTTTGATCTTCTGCTGCTCGTCCGTGTCGTCTTCTTTTTGATCTTCTGCTGCCCGTCCGTATCGTTTCTTGTTGATCATCCACTCCTCGTCCGTGTCGTCTTCTTTTTGATCTTCTGCTGCTCGTCCGAGTCGTCTTCTTTTTGATCTTCTGCTGCTCGTCCGTGTCGTCTTCTTTTTGATCTTCTGCTGCTCGTCCGTGTCGTCTTCTTTTTGATCTTCTGCTGCTCGTCCGTGTCGTCTTCTTTTTGATCTTCTGCTGCTCGTCCGTGTAGTCTTCTTTTTGATCTTCTGCTGCACGTCCGTATCGTCTTCTTGTTGATCATCTACTCCTCGTCCGTGTCGTCTTCTTTTTTATCTTCTGCTGCTCGTCCGAGTCGTCTTCTTTTTGATCTTCTGCTGCTCGTCCGTGTCATCTTCTTTTTGATCTTCTGCCCCTCGTTCGTGTCTTTTTCTTTTTAATCTTCTGGTCCTCGTCTGTGACGTCTTTTTGGTGATCTTCTGCTCCCGTCCGTGTCGTCTTCTTGTTGGATTTTTGCTGCTTGTAAGTGTCTTGAATTTGTTTTTTTTTTCACTTTTTATTATCTTGTTGTTCTTGCGTTTTTTTTTTTAATATCATAATCAGTCGTGTTCATTTCGTGTTGAACTGTTGGAAGAAAGGCGATTGTTCCATGTATTTTTATTTTCTTTCTTTATCTTTGTGCTTGACCGCATTTTCTACCTTTATCTTGATTTCAATATTCACATTTTCATCCATATTTTTTACCGCAATCTTGACCTTACTCTGTATCTTCATTTTCGTCTGTGTTGTCGTAGTACCATTACAGTGTTCACGTCGCTTCTGCATTGAGGTCAAATATCTGTCAACAACGCTCCATTACATACATACCAATATTTCTTCCGACGCAACTACTGAACTGCCTTCCATGTCGCCTGGTGTGCAATGGGTCTCCAGGTCACCATCCGCAGTTTGTATCTCATCTGTTAACAATACTTTATTACGGAGCCTGCTATCTATTTTACAGCGACTGTACTCTTCCATGGTGCCGTTGCTGGAGCCGTCCATTTATGAGCGTCTGTTAACAATACTTTATTATGATCATACCAAATTTCGTCTTTTCACCGCTGCCTCCTTGTAATTTTGGGACTGCTGCAGCAATGTGTGATGTCCATGCCAAACTCTCCATGAAGGTAACCTTTCTGGATCTGTAGTTTCGTGGACTGCAAACAAACTAATTACGATCCTATTCTAGGTATCCCATTTCTATCATGTTTACCTTAAATTTTGCTCGGCTGCTATGCTACCACTTCCACTGTTCATGCTTGTCGTTATCACATCACTATCCACAATATCTGTCAACAATGTTTTACGATCCTATCCTTGTTAATTTATCGATTTAAATATATTACCTCAAAAATCAGTATTGCTAGTTCTCGGGTGTCTTGATTCCGCATATATAAGATCGGTAGGTAG
Organism: Diarsia mendica; assembly: GCA_949316265.1. Classification (NCBI taxonomy): domain Eukaryota; kingdom Metazoa; phylum Arthropoda; class Insecta; order Lepidoptera; family Noctuidae; genus Diarsia; species Diarsia mendica. Next base: position 10,975,543 of record OX438906.1, read on the forward strand.
GTAGGTACTCTAAACGGCTGAGCCCTGAGATCTACTTTCTGTGACGTTGTAGCATCCATTCAGCAAGTGTATGCTCGCGCGTCTCGTAGTAACATTCTGTCAACAACATTTTATAAGCACCTACCAGACACAGTTAATTTAGGTGCGTGTGTTGCCTTCACATTTCAGTGATGCCACTTTGCCAGGTTGTCTCGCTCGTAAGTCGGGGCATCTGTTAACAATAGCTATTACGAACATATCCTAGTAGTAACTAAACAAGGTTACCAGATCTGTTGCGGGATCTGTACTCAATAAACCTGTTAACAATTATTTATTAGCTCTGCACTCGCCGGTATCGCTGTCGCACACTAATTGATTTAAGAGTGAAGAATTGTTTAAACAAAAATGAGACATGCCATACCACGTTGTCATGTTCCTTCCAAACACGTATAAGTACCTATTCATAGAGCCGCTTGTTATCTTGATAAAATTCAGATTGTGTTTCTCTTCCACCCAATACTTCAATTCCGGCGATTTTTTTATTCGCTATTATAATCTGTCAACAATACTTTATTACGGGCATTTCTTAGCCTATTTAAAGGAAATATTTGAAGTTACCTTGTAAACGCGTAGACCTATAGCAATAAACGCCTGATGAACCTGTCAACAATATTATGTTATGCACCTAGTCACCTACCCACATATTGAAGCTGATGTTGAGCAAACAAAGATGAACGGTATTGTGTTCTAGCGACTTGCTAAAAATTACCCACTCTACTAAAAGTGTCATCACTTAAAACGCAAATTACAATCAAATATAATTGGTATAATGCAAATGTCGCGTATTTCAATTTAAAACATGTAAGTACAAAAAGCGAAACATGATGTCAAGTAAAGCTAAGACCATTTAAACGTTACCGTTGGCAATTGGCACGCGATACTTGTTGCACATTACTCCTTGAGCTCGTTTACATACTTATATTTTATAAACTGTGTTTTGTTTTACATACTCTGCTCTCGTAAACTTGGTTGCCGATGTCTCAATGAAGTTATTTCGGGCACTGAGTAATCCTGGTTTCGTTTTTTTTTCTGTAAGTATTTGATGTTCATTTCCAAGCAAATTTCTAGCAAATATTTGTCGTAAGTAGTTACCAGATTGTTCTCGCATAGGTACTCGATGGTTATCTGTCAACAATACATAATAATGCACCTACCAAGACATTAATTCATGACTTCATGGAATATGAAGTCTGGTTCATCCACGAATATAATAACATAATATTCCTACGTACGAAAACATATTGCATCGCTGCCCCAAAGATCCGTTTTTACTAATTTTAAGGTTTCTCTTACCAGAAGGTATTCGCCACACTTGTAGGATTCCAGTTTATAGTGCATATTTTCTTTGTGAAAGTATAGGAGTTACCATTCGTGGTGTTTGTTTCATCTTCGGGATCATTGGCGAATACCTGTCAACAACTTTTGATTATGCACTTACTTCAGCCATCCGTGGAGTCAGTTTACATAAAGACAAGTACTCATTATTTCAGCTGTAAATCGGATTAAATGATTTTGTTGGTACCTTACACCGATGACATTGTGGTGTTCTCGCATCCCTCGAAGATTATCTGTCAACAACTTGATTATGCACCTACCAAGACTGCGTCCTTATAGTCTGGTTTATAAGGAATATTAATAATCTTAGAAAATCTACGTACTGAAGCTCCAAAATTCTTTTCCATATAATGCAACCATCCTATCCTGTCTGGAGAAACTGTATACTTCTACTAAGGTAGGTACTTGTTTCTCTTACCAGTAGGTCTTCGCCACACTTGTAGATTCCAGTTCAAAGAGAGTAAGTGCATATATTCCTGTGAACTTTTGTAGTTACCGTTCGTGGTGTTGGTCTCATTTTCGGGATCAAATGCGAATACCTGTTAACAACTGTTGATTAGGCACTTACTTCATCCATGCGTGGAGTCAGTTCTCATATGGACAGGCACTCATTATTTCATAGTGTAAGTCAGATAACATTCTGTTGTGTGTAGTTTAGCAAACCTTGCACTGATGACATTCTTAGAAGACTCGAGCCACGTTGTAATCAACTATTGATTTATTTATTTACCCTTTTCCGGAAATATCAGATGAATATCCTGTTAACAATTCTGTGATTATGCACCTACCGATTTCATCTATCATCAATTGGTTATAATGAAGACATTGCAGCACTGGATTTTTGTTTCTATTTGGAGTTGTCACATCAGCTTGCAGATTCTATTGTATTCACCTATGGATAATCTGTCAACAATGGTTGTTACGCACTATCCTAGTTATTCTAATGATAAGTACTTGGGTAAAAAGAAAGGCAATTCTAAGAGGTGTTCAATCTTGCACTGTAGCTACGGTGGAAGAATCTGTTAACAACACGTATTAGGGGTAGGTGCAGCAGGTACCTACACCTATTTCGTTAGCTATTCTCAAAGTATATTTAAGTACAAGCAAATCAATCGGTGATATTTTACCTAGCGGGTTTTTTTTCGCATTCAGTTTAATGTTTTTCAACCACGCAGAAACCGATGCAATTTGATCTACTTATCATTCCACGTAGGTATTAATAGTGCTATGTCTACCAAGCTTGATGAAAATCTGTTAGTGTATGAAAAGTGCACCTACCCACCTTTTTCTGGAGCTATCGAACAACCGTCGGCATTGATAGACATTGTTCATAAAGTGCTTATTTATAGGTGAGTGGTGGGCGGGTTAACGTCATACCATTAATATATACACGAGTACCTGTGATGTCGCCTCGTGCGAGTCATTGGTCGAGATCTGTTAAAAATATTTACTATGCACCCTTCGCAAATTATTTACTCATGCATTATGAGAAAAAACAAGGAGTTACATAAAATATCATTACCTTGCACTGGTTGTTCGTACAGCATAATTAATAAAATAAAAATATACAGCTGGTGTAATATTAAGTACACATACCGAAGATTCCGAAAGCTTTAAGATTATCTGCTGTCTTTTTCACCTTAGTTGATTTGATTTGACCATGTTTGTGTTGATATTTAGTTTTGCAGAAAATTATATAATATTTGTCTATAATACTCGGTCTCCAGTTGCTCTGGGCCGACCTCGTTGAAATCTGTTAACAATATTTGTTAGGTGTGGACCTACCGAAGCTAAGCCGTATACAAGCAATTGTCAAATATTTTACCCATTTCCGATCAATCTGAAACAATGCTTAATTTTGCACATACCTAACTTCATCCTCTGATGCAAATAATTTGCTCGTAATTAGTTTTATTGTGGCAAACAACTTCACACATATTACCAATACTACAATGCAGCGTACGTATAAAACACACAATGCAATTTTCTCGGCATTAGTTACAAGTGTCACGCGCATACATAAGCTTATTTTCATGATAATTATTCTGCATCTACGTCCATGCACCATCTTTTTAAACGTTACAACTATTGCACACGTTTGGTATCTGTTGACAACAATCATTATGCACCTAACCTAATTACACAATAGGTACAGATATGTTAATGGAAAAAGAAAATAAAATTTGCAATGATATTAGGTGTAAAGCACGTATACCAGACCAAATAACTGCACAATATTGGTAATGCACCTACCTACCTCGAACCAATGCTTTTTCATGCAGGTGTCAACAACACTATGCGCCTACCGAACCTCATCCAATGATTGGTGATCTTTTCTCTGTGCTGTCAAAACTTAAGCGGCAGTCACGGCAATGTTCCTGGGTGTGGTGTTTTAACTTGCAAAGCCTCAAGGTGTTTATGGCAAGCCGCTAATCTGTTAACAATACTTGTTACGGGCATATCCTATTTCATACAATACCATTACCTATGTAAAAAAATACCTCCATGTATCGCCCAGTGTAAGTAACTCGTCCGCATTTGTATTGACTACTTACTGGTAATCGAATTGCGTCCCGACATACAACCAACGAAATCTGTCAACAATACTTATAACGGACATATTTTTTTTTTAAACTCCACACACATCTTCATCTGTCAACAATAATGAGTTACGAACCTGTCCGGTATTGAAATAAAATGTACCTTTCTATGGTTTGCACCTCAGGCTCGGTTATCTGTCAACAACTCTTTGTTATGCACCAACATTACATTCGCAAAATTTCCGTATGCTCCGAGCTCCTAAACGTCGTCATCTGTTAACAATATACGTTACGGACCTATCCTAGTATATTACCAAAGTTAATAGTAAATTGTTACCTGTCTTATTCTGTGAATGGTGCTTGAATAATATCTTTGAATAATGTTATGTACCAAAAATTAAGGTCATTGTTATCTTATAGCCAAGTTGATTAAATACATCACACTCTTTTAACATCATTACAACTTGTGCATTATTTACCAGTACTTTACATTATTGTTATTCTCATTACCATGCCATCTACATCATACATTCAAACGCAAACTCACCATCTGTTAACAATATGGATTAATTAACTATCCTAGTTACATAATTTTAATGAATAGCTACTTACATGCCAATCAATCAGTATTAAGGCTCGCAACTCATACTCAGTGATTCATGTCAATCTGATCAACTTATTATATTTATACCAACACAATTCGTTCGTATTATACTTCGTTTATATTTATCACAAATCACAGGCATTGCTATGTTTTTGTAACGTACGTACTTAATAATGTGATTCAATGTTTTTACACATGTCAAATTCTCTGTTTGGCTCTGCACGCGAAAACCTGTTAACAATATAAATTAGGTTCCTACCCTAGTAGGCTAGTACCATTACAAGAAACATACCTACTTACTTTCAAGTAGGTACTTCGATGTTAACGCACATAATTTTACTAACAATAACCTCCATGCATCTGAAGCAGGGGTGCCTTTGGTGTTACTCAGTACAAATATTAGGCAGCAGTTAGGTCTACACTAAGCACAAGGCTCAACAATATAGTGCACACCTAATACCAATACCTCCCAAACTACATGAAAATGTTAGTATTGAACAAATAAAAACATTAAGTGTCCCAGGGTAATAAAAAGATTTACCTTAAACATGCTGTGTTGGTTCAAGTGATATTTTCACGCATTTTGTTCTAAGTACTACATACAGAAGTTGTAACATAAGCATGGGTGCCCAATGCTCATAATGTAAGTAGATTTTACGTAGCTTTTACTTTCGTGCATGCATCAATCGTCCAAATTTGGTGTAACTACCCGCGAATTAACGCTACAATACATACTCCACATTCGAGTTTCTTAGGTATAGCTTTATTGGCACCTGCAATCATATTATTATTTCCTACCTTACTTATCCAGTACGCGTTATATCCTTTTATGATTCTACCTTACTCGCTCTTATTGATTTCTTGTAATGTTAATAATATTGTTTCGTCATATGTAAGGTCGTAAGGTAAGTGATGGGTGATTAATTTCAGTCTTCATTCAATTAGTTGGAGTCACAGAATTTTTCTCGTTAATTTAATCTAGTGTTGTTTCATCATTATTGCAGTTCTTACTGAAAATAATAATTTATTACGGACTTACCCATTTGAATATCAATAGAAGTATGCAAATACTCCAAGCCCATAAGATTGGTAAGTGTAAGGTTTCGTTTTTTTAATTTCCAGTTCCAAAATATATAGATTTGTTATCTATGGTTTTGTATTCAACGCTATATATAGCCGCTGCTGATACCAATATAAAAATTCCAGAACTAATGTTTGGGATAAACCTGCAATTTGATATGTTACCTAGAAGTATATGTGTTGTGTTGTGTGTATATGTTGTTTTGTTGTTATCTAGAAGGCGATATAAACATACCGATACCAACCGAAGTCAGCGGACCGGGCTGCCGAGACGCAGACAAACATGGAAGGCAGGCCGCGTCGTTGACCAGGGACGATCAGACAGGCAGACTGGCCGCGCCGTCGTCCCCGAAGAAATAGGCAGGCGGACTGGCCGCGCCGTCGTCCTCGAAGAATTAGACAGGCGGACTGGCCGCGCCGTCAGCTTAGGCGAATCAGACAGGCGGACCGGCCGCGCCGTCGTCCACGATGAATTAGACAGGCGGACTGGCCGCGCCGTCAGCTCAGGCGAATCAGACAGGCGGACTGGCCGCGCCGTCAGCTTAGGCGAATCCGACAGGCGGACTGGCCGCGCCGTCGTCCCCGAAGAAATAGGCAGGCGGACTGGCCGCGCCGTCGTCCTCGAAGAATTAGACAGGCGGACTGGCCGCGCTGTCAGCTTAGGCGAATCAGACAGGCGGACTGGCCGCGCCGTCGTCCACGATGAATTAGACAGGCGGACTGGCCGCGCCGTCAGCTTAGGCGAATCCGACAGGCGGACTGGGCGCGCCGTCGTCCCCGATGAATTAGACAGGCGGACTGGCCGCGCCGTCAGCTTAGGCGGACTGGACGCGCCGTCAGCCCGGGCGAATTGGGCAGGCGGACTGGCTGCGCCCTCAACCAGGGCGAATAGGCAGGTGTGAGGCGAACAGGCGCCAGGCAGGCGAGCGCGAGGCGGACAGGCCGCGCTGCTCCGTCGTCCCCGATGAATCAGACAAACGGGCAGGCGGCGCTGTCCCCGATGAATCAGAAAGGCGGGCCGCCGGTCGGCTAGATCGTGCTTAGCACGAACGTCGTAGGCTGGCTGAAGAAGGCGCGACGGGGATGTTCGGAGAAGGCTCGCAGGTAGCGAGCCCGGGGCAACACGAGCGCGAAACCGGTCGTAGTAGTCGCGCCGTTAGAGCCCGTCTCGTCACAGGCACGCGCGCAGAATCTGCAAGTTGCTTAAAGGCGACCAGGCGACTGGGGCGTCGCGATGCAGACACGTTTACCTGAGGGTGGCTCACCGGAGAAGGAGTCAGCAAACCCGACGGCGTAGTTACGAACCCGAAGACTGGCAGTAGGCACAGTCTGCGAGCCGGGAAGAGGCGCCACGGCGACCAGGCGGCTAGCGCCGCCATGCAGACACGGTCAGCTGAGGCTGGCTCACCGGAGAAGGAGTCGGCAAACCCGGCGGCGTAGAACGAATCCCGGAGACTAGCAGTAGGCAGTCTGCGAGCCGGGCAGCGGCGCCATGGCGACCAGGCGGCTGGCGCCACCATGCGGACACGTTCACCTGAGGCTGGCTCACCGAAGGAGTCAGCAAACCCGGCGGCGAAGTCACGAACCCCGGAGACTGGCAGTAGGCGCAGTCTGCGAGCCGGGCAGAGGCGCCGCGGCGACCAGGCGGCTGGCGCCGCCATGCAGACACGTTCAGCTGAGGCTGGCTACCGGATAAGGCGCAGAGACAGCGATCCCGGCGGCGGCGACACGAACCCCGGAGACTGGCAGTCGGTGCTCAGTCTGCCGCAGTCGCGCAGAGGCGGCGGCGCGACGATCTGGCAGCTGGCACCGTTTCAGTAAAAGGACGCTGCTGGCTGACACGTTCACCTGAAGAAGGCGCGGCATCAGCGAACCCGGCGGCGGAGACACGAACCCCGGAGACTGGTTGTAGGCGCGGAGTCTGCGGAACGCGCAGAGGTGTCGCGACGACTTGGGCCTGCCTTGGCTTCACCAAGCACCGCGATGCTGACACGTCCACCTGAGGGTGGCGAACTGGAGAAAGCGCGAAGGCGGCGAACACGTTAGCGGAGACTCGAACCCCGGAGACTGGTAGTAGGTGCGCAGTCTGCGTACCGGACAGTCTGCGCACCGCGCAGTCGGCGCACCGCGCAGAGGTGATGCCACGATCAGGCACCAAGCACCGTTTCAGCTGCCGGACGGTGCTGGCTGACACGTTCACCTGAGGCTGGCTGACCGGAGAACGGCAGCGTCAGCAAACCCGGTGGCGGGAACACGGAACCCCGGAGGCTGGCAGTAGGTGCGCAGTCTGCGAGCTGCGCAGAGTCGACGCGACGACTAGGGCCTGGCTGGCACAGGTCCACCTGAAGAAGGCGCGGCATCAGCGAACCCGGCGGCGGAGACACGAACCCCGGAGACTGGTTGTAGGCGCGGAGTCTGCGGAACGCGCAGAGGTGTCGCGACGACTTGGGCCTGCCTTGCTCGGCTTCACCAAGCACCGCGATGCTGACACGTCCACCTGAGGGTGGCGAACTGGAGAAAGCGCGAAGGCAGCGAACACGTTAGCGGAGACTCGAACCCCGGAGACTGGTAGTAGGTGCGCAGTCTGCGTACCGGGCAGTCTGCGCACCGCGCAGTCGGCGCACCGCGCAGAGGTGATGCCACGATCAGGCACCAAGCACCGTTTCAGCTGCCGGACGGTGCTGGCTGACACGTTCACCTGAGGCTGGCTGACCGGAGAAGGGCAGCGTCAGCAAACCCGGTGGCGGGAACACGGAACCCCGGAGGCTGGCAGTAGGTGCGCAGTCTGCGAGCTGCGCAGAGTCGACGCGACGACTAGAGCCTGGCTGGCACAGGTCCATCTGAGGCTGGCTGACACGCCCTGTGCGAGCCGCGCAGACGCAACGCGGCGATCAGGCGGCTTGCAGCAAACACCGCGATGCTAACACGTTCACACGAGGCTGGCTGACCGGGAGAAGGTCAGCGAACCCCGACTGGCAGGAGGCGCGCAGTATGCGAGCCCCGTAGAAGTCACGTGATGACCAAGACGTTGGTACTGGCGCCGAGTCAACCCGGCTGCGGAGACACGAGCCCCGGAGTCTGGCAGTCGGTGCTCAGTCTACCAGTCGCGCAGAGGCGGCGGCGCGACGATCTGGCAGCTGGCACCGTTTTAGTAAACGGACGCTGCTGGCTGACACGTTCACCTGAAGAAGGCGCGGCATCAGCGAACCCGGCGGCGGAGACACGAACCCCGGAGACTGGTTGTAGGTGCGGAGTCTGCGGAACGCGCAGAGGTGTCGCGACGACTTGGGCCTGCCTTGCTCGGCTTCACCAAGCACCGCGATGCTGACACGTCCACCTGAGGGTGGCGAACTGGAGAAAGCGCGAAGGCAGCGAACACGTTAGCGGAGACTCGAACCCCGGAGACTGGTAGTAGGTGCGCAGTCTGCGTACCGGGCAGTCTGCGCACCGCGCAGTCAGCGCACCGCGCAGAGGTGATGCCACGATCAGGCACCAAGCACCGTTTCAGCTGCCGGACGGTGCTGGCTGACACGTTCACCTGAGGCTGGCTGACCGGAGAAGGGCAGCGTCAGCAAACCCGGTGGCGGGAACACGGAACCCCGGAGGCTGGCAGTAGGTGCGCAGTCTGCGAGCTGCGCAGAGTCGACGCGACGACTAGAGCCTGGCTGGCACAGGTCTATCTGAGGCTGGCTGACACGCCCTGTGCGAGCCGCGCAGACGCAACGCGGCGATCAGGCGGCTTGCGGCAAACACCGCGATGCTAACACGTTCACACGAGGCTGGCTGACCGGGAGAAGGTCAGCGAACCCCGACTGGTAGGAGGCGCGCAGTATGCGAGCCCCGTAGAAGTCACGTGATGACCAAGACGTTGGTACTGGCGCCGAGTCAACCCGGCTGCGGAGACACGAGGCCCGGAGTCTGGCAGTCGGCGCGCAGTCTGCGAGTCGAGCTGTGGCGGCTACGCGACGACGACGACCAGGCGGCACCGTTTTATCAGACGGAAGCTGCTGGCTGACACGTTCACCCGATGCTGGCTGGCCGGCGAAGGCGTGGAGTCAGCGAACCCCGGAGATCGCGAAGTAGGCGCGCAGTATGCGAGCCGCGAGAGATGGCATTGCTGAATGGTTGACCGGACAACCACGCCGTCAGCTAACCCGGCGGCGGAGGCAACGCGGCGACCAGGCTGCTGGCGCCGTATCAGCAGACGGGCGCTGCTGGCTGACACGTTCACTCGAGGCTGGCTGACCGGAGAAGGCGCGGAGTCAGCGAACCCCCGGACATTGCGCGGTAGGCGCGCAGTATGCGAGCCGCGAGAGATGACATAGCTGAATGGTTTAACTTCGGTTAGTTGACCGGAGAAGCGCGCTGTCAGAGCCACGCAAGGTAACACCAAGTTTCTGCGATGACCAGGCGGCTGGCCGATGCGATGGGTCGATCGATGATGCTGCTGACACGGTCACTGGATCGGCCTGGAGGAGGCGAGCTGTCAGCGAGGCCTGCGGAAGACAAGCAAACTCCGGAGACTTATCCGAGAAGGCTCTCAGTATACGTACGAGCCCCGACGACCAGGCGACGTGCACCGCTATAGCTTAGCTGTTGACACTCGGCAGTTGTTGCTACCCCAGGAGAAGGTGCGCAGTTAGCAAGCGCCACGACGTGACTTGAGCACGCACGATGATTAGGCGGCTGGCCGATGGATGCGCTGTTGGCAGATATGGCACAGCCACGCCGCCGCTAATACGAAGCACTAGCAGCTTTTCGGAGAAGGCGCGCAGTTTGCGAACGCCGCGTGGTGTCACGAGCACCCACTATGACCAGGTGGATGGACGATAAGATGACCGGTAACCGGTGGCTACTCGGCTACTGCGCAGTCGTTGTGAGCGAGCCGGCCGAAGAGACCGCACGAGCACCTGCGGCTACTGGATATAGGCACGCAGTCAGCTGACCGGTAAGAAGTAGCCCCTTATTACTGACCCCAAGCACCTACGACAAATAAGAGTAGTCGTGTAGACAGGCCTCAAAGGCGGCAGATGCACAGTTTCTTTAAATAATGAAGCTAACATACCAGAAATATGTGCGATGGCGGAAGGATTGAGCTGTCAGTAGGCAGACGGGCGGGCGATACGCGTGGTAGGTTGCAGGTAGGGATCCAACACTTTCTCGAGCCCGCTGATTAAAGTTGATCCCGGCTATCAGAAGCTGCGCTGCTATTTTCTTGACCAAAGGTCAGAGGCCTTCGAAGGGTGTAGCTAGTCTAGCACCTAGAGAAATTACCTGGACTTTTCATATAGCCCACGGATCTTGTGGAAATGATACGGGTAGCAGGAGCAGAGTGGGAATAGGATTTAATGCAGTTACGCTAAGGGCACTACTGTTTAGAAAAGATGAAGTAGTAAGTGTTGGCTGGTTAGGTAAAGTAGATAGGTGGTTAGGCACCACTAAAAAAAGTGTTACGTCAAATTCTGGGTATAGGTAATAAAGATTTCTAGGGGTCAAGTCGTTAGTGAACATTGACAACCCACGAAATCACGCTGTCAACGAGGATTGATGACAATAACGTCAGTGAGCATTGGCGACATAGTACCGTCGTCTCTTGATAATTGAGCTTTGGCGGCACGTAGATGCCACGAGGTCGGCGATCATTGACGAATCGCGAGGTTAACGTTGTCAAAATGCATTGGTGACACTTGAAGGACACGTTGTCTTCGAGCATTGACGAAACGCGCAGGTCACGTCTTCAGCGAACATTGACGACACGAGGTCACGTCGCCAGCGAGCATTGACGATACGCGATGATCACGCCGTCAGCGAGCATTGACGAAACGCGCAGGTCACGTCGTCATCGAGCATTGACGACACGAAGACACGTAGTCAACGAGCATTGACGACACGAAGACACGTAGTCAACGAGCATTGACGACACGAGGACACGTAGTCAACGAGCATTGACGACACGAAGACACGTAGTCAACGATCATTGACGACACGAAGACACGCAGTCAACGAGCACTGACGACACGAAGACACGTAGTCAACGATCATTGACGACACGAAGACACGCAGTCAAGGATCATTGACGACACGACGACACGTCGTTAGAGAGGCTTGACTACCTAAGAAAGGACACATTCAGCTCGTGTTGATGAATCGCGAAGAGACGCGTAGTCACCGAGCATTGACGACACACGAAGAGGCCACGTAGCCACCGATCATTGACGATACGCGCAGAGCTCACGTAGTCTGCGAATATAGACGCTACGCGAAGAGCTCACGTCGTCGGCGAATATTGACGATACGCGAAGAGCTCACGCCGTCGGCGAGTATTGACGATACGTGGAGAGGCCACGCAGGGGTGCGCTGTCAACTAAGGGAGCAGAGTTAACACGAGAACTGGCGACAATAGATCGCTCAGTCAATTCAGAAAAAATAAAATTGTTATCTAAAGTGTACCTGCAACGGCCGCGTGGGGAATTCTCACAGAATCCGAGTCTGAGAAACAATGACTGGCAGATAAACTGCAGAGTATTAAGGCGAAAAAAACTGGCGCATTTGACACATACCCCTGCTTATTATCGAGTTCCACCGTCGCGACTTTGGACGTCACCTCGGTCTTAGTTAATTAAAAGTAACCGAACTGACATACTTGCAATCAGTGGGCAGGACACGCATAGTTGACACGCACTGAATTTGTTGACCCGCTTTGCAGGACCAGCGATGGTTGCAGAAGCAGTAGCTCAGTGTTGAACGGCGGTGACTTTAGGTAGGTAGGTACTGGTGGAGTGTTACCTGACAAATTAAGATGCCATAGTAACAAAAATAGCGCGCCGGTGGTGGCAGAAACAATAATGATTTTAACATACCAGATTCATATTCAGGTTCAGAGATTGTTTGACCGCTTATTCTTTGTGCTGAGTAGTCACGGACGATCTCAAGGTGCATGTGACGTTTCAGTCAAGCTAATTCAAGATAATAATGTGATCGGTACCTATACGATGTGGTGACAGTTTTATTTAGCAGTTCAGTTATGATCAGCTAATTGTAAATTAAGTACCTATTAATTACTTTCAACAATGTAGTATTGTGACAGTAATTGATAATCTCATATAAATTATATTAACGCTGAAAATTAGAAAGTTATAACGCTGCTGTGCTTAATTCTTGTAGATATGTAATAATATTTTGAAGTCAGTTTATGTAGTTTGGTTACAAATATTCAAGTATTATATCTTGTAGGGGAAGGTACTCCGGTAGAAGATCCTTTCAGTGAAAAATTTCATCAAATCTCAAAATCAATTGCAGCTCCATATCAGTCCTTGTAGGTATTGCAAAAGATAAACTTATTGCATAAAAGTATTTTTAAATATTATGTCGGTTTTGGGGTGATTGTTCAGAAGCAATTGTGAGTATTCCAAAATGTAGGCCTTTTTTCAAAAGTATTTCAATTAAGGGTTGTTAACCTTGCTCGTTTATATTAGGCCTCTGCAAGTCAGTTTATTGGGTCTGTTATATTATTATATCCAAAGTATGCTGCTCCTAAACAAACAGATAGAAAAAAGTTGATTACAGAAGACTGCTCAGCAGTCCTCTACATAAATGCATAGGAAGTTATGCGAAAAGCTCTTAGAAAAATAATAGGAATCTAATAAAACTTTGTCCACTTTTCTGAGGCTTTATGCATTTCGTTAAATAAGTAAGCAGAAAATCTAATAAGTATACAAATACTTTAGATGTGTAATAAATAAAATAAGAAATGGTCGTACCATTCGGCAGATGTAATCGTGTCTGGAAGTAGACTTGTGGTCTGACCTCCTATTGGCTCCTTGTTTATTCCATTACGGCATTATAAATATGTAGTTAGATAAAATGAAATCTTGTTAGGTCAATCTGATAAACACATTTTAACTTGGTTCCTAATATGTGTGTACTAGCAGGAACAGTGATCAATACTGAAATTGTTAATTTTGGCTTCATGTACGACACCAACAATTAGTGTATGACATACCTTTTCGTAGCCAAGTAGGTAGGTAGGTACTTATTTGTTTAATTTATTGGTCTCTTGATCACTTGATATTACTATCCATTATGATTTCACCTTGGAACACCTCCCTCAAGTTGCTGACATATTGTATCTAAGTAGTCTAGTAGTCGAGCCTCTTAGACATTATAAACTGAATATGTATTATTCATATTCTCCATAGTCATTTTCGCTTGCGCAGGGAAATGTAGTTAACTTTCCTCGTTTTCGAAGATAGTAGATATTAGGTTACTTCACAGTTGAGTTTGAGACTGGCCGATACTGAAGACTAGGTATGTGCGAAGCAATTAAGACCTGTCAATCAAAATTTTCAGCACACAAAGTTCCTTTACAAGGAACACAATATGACACCACTTGACAGAAAATTATAAAAAAACGGTATCAAGGTCATCAGTTCTTCATTGCAGATAATTTAGATACATACCCCTCATTAATTCATAATGCTAGGTTCTTTGACAAACCAAACGTAAATACTTCCATACTAAATTACTTGATACGATTTCTTGATCATGATCTGATTTCTATCATCAGGTTTCTGGGTTATCTTACAAATACTCTCGCATTATGATAATGTTCAAGATGTTCTATTTACTTAATTATTATTTGTGTGATTTCGTGCGTTGGGCTTTAACTGTGTATCCGTTGCCTCAACTGAAATTCTAAGTGTAATATCGCAGCTAGTCTGACCGCTGGATTACAAAGTAGGTAGGTAAATTAACACATAGGTATTATATCTGAAATAAAAAACTTATTTGGTTATAATGCCCTATGGCCAGAGTGGCAAAATAAAATAACTAAGTAGATTAATGAACCGCTAATCAAGCTGAATGTATATAGGAATTGTAGGCAGTAGGCAGACTTACCTATTAGTACATTCTTAAAATGTGTAAGAATGAGAAAAAGTAACGATATCTACTGTAGCCGACCTAGATAATAGAGTTCGCTTCTGTGGAATATTATGCACGTTTCATGTTGACTACGAGTTACATAGATTACGGTCGGTTAGACTTATCTGGGGATGGGGTGTGGCGATCCACTCGCTAAATCAACTGGAGCCGGGTTAGCCTTCTTCACTAGGAAGGACTTCACCTTGCTTGTCATGATAGTCATAGATTGCGTGATACTTGCTCACGGCAGTCCCCAGTCCAGTAGTTAGCTGTGAAGTTTGCACACAATCAGTAAATGTTGGTAAGTACTACAAACAATTAATTTGTCGCTATAAGCACATCAAACTAAGATCTCAGAACATTTAATTATTACAGAAGATCAAAGAGGTCAGTACAGTTGCGACAACTCACCGTTCAATCTATCCTTTCACGTATTCACCCTCAGTTCGTTATTCAGCTTATTTACTTAGGTTTCAATCAGGTTTCGCTTATAGAGTATTGTCCCGGTTTAGTCATCAGCCCACGATATTTTGCTTGATATTATAGTCATTAGGGTCTTACCCAGATAATGTTTCATGTTTTGTGTAACCTATCGTTTTGGTGATCCATAACAATCAGCACCTACTGTGATGGAAGCTAGTTTGTTCTCGAAGATGTTTCCTTTTACAACAGTGATTAATAAAAACAGCATGCCAATAATAATTCTGATTCGAAAATAAAGTAATAACCAGTCATTACCTAAAAGTGAAAGTCGCCCCGAACGCCACCGCGTCGATGGCAGCAGCTAGCTGAGGTACGTCGAGGCCAGTACAATTTGATGTTTCGGAAATAATACAGGTACATTGGCGGCCTCTGCTATATCTTACTGCTTCCATCCATGTTTACGTATCGTCTTGAGAATAATTCCTTCGTGGGTATTTCGTTCCTGTTCATTGGATTATTATGGCACAAGGCTATCCTAACGCATGTTATTTGTAAAGACTTTATAAAGATCAAAACAAGTATTGTTCATAAGATATTAATTACACAATGACCACTGTTTTGAAAACAAGCGACTCACCAATTCACAACTTCTAGAAAAGATTCATATTCCAAAGTAGGCAGAATTTCTGTAGCGACGGTTTAGATCATCACGGAAGAGGTTAAGGTTGGAAGCCTTGCCTCGTCGCTCGTGGCAGCTGCTGGCCACGGTAGGCAGGGCTCTGAGAGACTTAAACACAATGTTACACGCAAAGGCCCGCGTACGGGCCAAAAAATAACACTAGCTAAATGTAGGATATGATGAACCTTCACGCCATCAACCTAACGGTTACCTAGTGGGCTGACAACCGGGACGGATTCGTGCGAGCGCGTCGTATAGCAGACAGGTAGCACGCCAGTGCGTGTGGAACGCAGATTGCAGACAAGCCAGCGGCCCCGCAGACTGCAGACTCATACACTCGTTCACAGCAACTCGAACACGCCATCGCTGACGCAACTCTGCCATGTTCTCCACGCAGAGGCGATGATGACTCATGGAATAATACATTGTTGGTGTGGTGAAATTGTAAGATAAGCAAAATGAAAATTCATTAATACGACCTTTTTTTCAAAAATTGTTTATTTCCATACTTAAACATATGTACAATTTAATTATTCAATATGAATAAAAATCAAATTTCCAATTTAATTAATCGTTAGGCGAGAGAATAAATTGAAACACTTAAAATGTAAAACTAAATAAATGCATGATACCGTTACAAACCCATTTTGTAGCTAGCAGCGACCACGCCTCAGCGGCAACCAAGATGGCGGCCGACGGATGCAGGCCCACGCGAAACGCAATGGGACTGTAATTTAGAAAAACATCCTACATAATATCACAGTTACAAATTCACTTTACTTTACCTAAAATGGCCTATTTTATAGCTGGCTTGACATTATCTAATTCTTTAAAAAAACTATCTAAGCCGCTGAGATCATTCTTCCATAGATTATCGATTTTCTCCTGGTGTTGCTTGGCGACCTCTTCTTCCTTATTGCACAATCCAAGGTCAGCTTGCATTTGAGCCCACCTCCTGGCGCGTTCTCTTTGTTTCGTAACGAGTTCACTCTCCGCACGTGATAGAGAGTTACTCAAAATGGCGATTATTCTCAAATCACGTTTCCTCTTTGTCTTGGCATTTAGGGATTTGCTTTTAACTTGACGAACCCAGTTAGATAGGGATTCGGTTTTACTTTCACAAAAGTCAACGATAGATTTTTCATTTGCTTTGTAGCCCATTTTTAAGGATGGGCCAGAAAGTACTGTTTTGAGACAATACTACACACCTGAATCCGTACAGGCACAAATATCACTTCTTGAAATCTTCAACACTACACACAACGGCGACACATCTGCACTTCACCAGGACGATTTTAGAATGTGGGCACATGACGTCATGGCCGTCTTATATACCCGACCTGAGGTGGGGGGCCGCACTGCGCAGTTGGCCGCAAAATGGCGTCACTGCAATACCCGAGACGCGTACGAATTTAGCCGAACAAAACCGTAGATACACGATGGTTCGGTCAATTCAGAAATGTTGTGTGGTAATAGTTTTATTTAGTTAGTAGGTACTGTGGAAATAATCGTTTCTGAGACCATTTTCAATCACAGCAGTTATTTCACTTGAAACAGTCTAATTTTAATAAAAAATCAAAATAGCAGTTTTGTAGTGAATGCTTATGAAAGTATAATACTATGTTCTACACTACACACTGTTCACACGTACTAAGTACTTAGGTATACAAAATCTAATATTTTTTGTCTGTTAGTCTAATAGTCTGTTTGTTCCGTATATTACTGGCGACTGATGTCATAGGGAGTAACTTAGGCTACTTTTATTTTAGAAAAAGGATTAAGGTCCGTACAAAAAAAAACCATTCAAATTGCTAACGAAATCAAATGGAAGTAATATCCAAGGTCTCATCGCTTGTGCGTTTGTTTTGTATTTTCAATCATGACGGAATTCGAGGTCAAGTAAACTCGCTCACAATTATTAATAAACTATCCGGTTTTCTTAAGTTTAGTGTTATTAAAACGCCTTAGATCGAGTAGGTACAATATTTCCGAATATAACAAGAAAACGCATGCACCATAGAAAGAGACGGCATGATGAAAAGAGTGAGAAAAAGAAGAATATCGATCCAACAATGAGGCCCCATTAGGGAGATCGGGGCGGGGGGGAGGGGGGAGGCATGTATCGGGGGGACGGGGCATGTTCCAGATATTTCCGACGAAGTATTGACGTAGGGAAAATTTTGTACAGATAGTATCTAGACTTAGCTCTGTGGTTCTAAGGAGTTTTCAATAATGGATGAATAGAATCTTATGTAACAAGAAGATACAGGCCAGGCTAACAACTTAGACCAACATAAATTCTTCATTAGGTATGCGTGTTGATTCATTAGTTTCTCACTTAGGTAACTTGTTTTCCCAGAAAATTACTAATGAGCAATTACCAATACTTAAACGTAATACTCGTAGGTCGGTAGGTGCTTAGAAAAACATTATGGAACAAGCAGGGTCCTTCCTCATCATGTAAAGTCTACCTAGACCGTCACATTGCGATTACGGTCATTGAGGACTGGAGTATACTTTTTCAGTGGTTGGTAAGAATTCAGCACGGCCTCGCAGCCTAAAGCAGGTACCTACCTAGTTAAAACTATTCCTAAGAAAGGTTTGTCAGGTAACTGCCTACTATGCTCAAACCCCTTACTCCGATTAGGTACCTGCATAACAAGGTAAAAAAAGAACATTCCAGAGAGTGCACCCAAAATCCGTCAGTCAGGCACAGACAAAGTAACCTTTCTTGGAAATAAACTAGGTAAACAACCCGTTATCACAACACACGTGTGATTTAAATACTGTTGTAAAATTGATACTAACAGAAGTAGATAAAAACTATACAGAAAAAAATAACAACCCAATGGAAATAGAATTGATGTCAGTGAACTTCATTAGGTAGTTCAAACAAAGGACAAACTTTAAAATACATATTTACAGGTATAAATGGCCGAAATAGCTGACAAAGAGACCGTACTCCAAATCAACATCATCATTTTGAACAATTTTGATCACAAATTGTGGGAAAACGAAGAAGAATTTGAACTTTCTTTTTATTATGAGAGTCGATTTCTTGCTCTAGGAGTCTAGGCAATGGTCGTAAAGAAAAGAATTTTTGAATTAATGTTTTAATGGCCATATTAAAAACCCCTATTTAAAACCCTTTTGCCATAAATAAAATAGGAAGGTAGGTACCCTCTATATTCTATGAAATCAGGATAATAATGCACAATTAACCCTGAAATACTCTTTTTTTTGGGGTGGGGGAATCATCAAATGACTCCTCTCCCGCTCTGGGCACAGCGGTAGGGAGTGTCAGACTTCTACTGACTAAAAACCACCCATGTCCCTTCTTAGCCCTTTCTGCCGTGGCCGCGGTATCTCTTTCAAACAACCCACAGCCCCGACGGGACTCTGAAATAGTCTGTGAATAAGGAAAATGTTAAATATTTAGCTACAGCTTTGGCTACACTACATATAGGTACATTTAGGGCGTTTGCGTCAATACAATGTAAACGTGATTAATATATAGCTCGTTAGTAAGTAATTAATGATATTCTGACGCAAACATGAGTATCCAAGCATTTAGTTTCCTACGGTCTCTACTACCTGTGTTTACACTTTTAATACCATACAGTCATGTCATGAACAATAGAATAGTGAATCATTTACTTATTTATTTGTCATGATTGAGTCACGAGATACCAACGGCAACGTCTGCAATGCCTTTCATCTGCATTGCAATGCATTTGAACTGCATTAAGCCTTCTAGCAGTAAAATTAAGGTTGGTTTTTCCTTATCTCAATATTCAATGAGATGGAAAGAAACAACACGTTTGGACGGCGGCCATGTTGTGACGTTACCCCAACGCGCAAGTCCCAACGGTCTCACGCTCGCGCCACGGTCGATAGACAGGGTAGGGTCGCCGGCAGCTGCATGCAACGGACTTTAGCAACCGACCTTGTTTTGTCTAGAATTATTATTACAACCAAAAGGAAGTAACATGGTTTCCTTTGTGTTCATCGAACAAAGCCATGAGAACTTCACTTGGGCTTCCCTTGAGAACCCATACAAAATACCCAACCAAGTTATTCTGGAACTTGCAAAATTATTCTGTACGTCAATTAACTTCCAATTATTATTAATAGATCCCATTTAAAATGTCAAAAGGGCCACAACGTGCCACAACTTCTTTCGTAATACAAACTTATGATTTGGTTGCAAAACGTGGTGAAACTAACTAGTACCTTATTTTTGGCACGTTGACGGACACGTGATGGACTTATTTATTTGTTTATGTAACTACCTACACACCTAATTTTACATAACTGAATTTGCCCGTGGCTTCGTCCGCGACTAAGAAACATCGTTAAATTACCTATCCTATAATTAATGATTAAACGAACTTACCTGTACGTGAAGTTCTATCATAATTATACGAAATGTTTCGCCCGAAGAGATTAGCGGTCTTATAATTATTCGTACTTCTATTTACTTGTAGTATCGCGTTATTGACTTCCACTCCATCACTAAAGTTGAGAAAAGATGTCGCCACAAGCGACAACAAACTCAATTTAATTTTTATTTTTGACGTTTCCGGTCACCTGTCACTGTCACCCGCACCTGCGAGGTCTCAGCAGTTTCGTCTTCATTACGTTGAGAGCTTTATATTTCCGTAACGACATGGGCTACTTAGGGAGGGCGGGCATCTCCCGCTAATCTCTTCGGGCGAAACATTTCGTATAATTATGATAGAACTTCACGTACAGGTAAGTTCGTTTAATCATTAATTATACTCCATGTTTCGCCCTCGAGATTAGCGGTCTTATAATTATTCGTACTTCTATTTACTTGTAGATATTGAGAGCAAGTGGAGGAAATATCCATAATTCTAAAAATAATAATTTGAGTAATTCAATATTACTCTTATTAATAACCATAATTAAACCTATTCAATATTAGATAACAACAGAAAATAAACAACTAATTGGATCTAAGGTACCTACATTCTTCATTCTAAAGGTACCTACTTGTAATCGGATGATATCCAAGTAACTTGGTATATTTCTAACTGGATATACGTAGACAAACATATACCATGCATATACCTATTTCTATCGTAATCAACGAGAGAAGATTGTTAAAATTTTGCAAAGGTGGAGGAATTGCCACTCCACCCAGCCCCAGCACTAATATAATATGGTCTATGGTACCTATTATATTATAAGCTAACTCCTAGATCATGAGCTTTGGATGTCGCAGCGTGACGAGTGCTATGCGAGGAAAAAACAGAGACGTCAATTTCTCTCTTTTTTAGCATAGCCTTAACCCATCTACTGAGCGTCTGCGAGGAAACCGATTTGTAAGGCTTGCGAGCACTAACAGGTTATTAGATTCTCTTAAATCTTTCGTCTTATCTAAATATGAAATGAGTGTCTTTGCAGGACAAACCCGTCTTCAAGGAAAGGCAGATGTAAAGTCGGTTGTTTAGTACCAACTTTAGATGTTTTTATTAATTTAATAAATATAATTATTATTTGGTTATCTTGAACCACTATTTGGTCAGTCTTAATTTTAGATAGTGTCTGTATTTTATGACGAGCAATATGACACATGTTCTTGATAATCTTTCAAGGGTAAGAGTTTCATTGAGATACAATGAGTCTAAAAAGTTCAGGACTAAACTGACGTCCCAAATATATAACGTCATATTGTCTAAGAGTGTTGTCCGAAAGAGAGGCCATCATGACGTCTACTGCCGGAGGCGGGACTAGACGCTAAAGCATTGCCTTCCTAACAAAATCCTGGCAACCAGGGTAGTGCTGGCTTGAATGTTGCGGTTGCTGGAACCAGGAATAAAACATCCTCAGAATTAAGATTGCAAGGTCAGATGAGAGCAGTCTCATAAAAGGTAGGTACCATGGCTGAGAGAGCCAGCGAGGAATAACCATAATACCTCGAGCTTTGTCGGAAATCATTTTACGCAAAGATTTTAGTATTACTACCACAGGTGGAAAAGCATAAAACAAGTGTTTGGACCAATCCAAAGTAAAGGCATCACTAGCCTAAGCTTCTGGGTCCGATGCCGAGATACGAATATCTCGCAATTTTTATTAATACGGTTGGCAAATAATTCTATCTCTGGGGTTATGTTTAAATGTTTTTAAAATTAATTCGAAGCCACTGTTAGGAAGTTCCCATTCCACATCAAGATGGGTTCGTCTAGAATCTCAATCTGCAGTGAAATTATCCTGCGATCTTACGTACGAAGCTACCACTAGTATCTTTCGTGATTCACACCACTGCCATAGGTCTCTAGTCTCTCGTGACCCTGGTCAAATGAGGTTATTGAATACCTCCCATACGATTAATGTAACAAACCGCAGTAGTGTTATCAATACGTAAAAGTATAAATTTTACAGTTAAAATAATCTTTTGAAAAAGATTTAAGAGCGAAAAAGGCCGCCATAAGTTCTTTGATTTTTAAGCAATATTTTTTCCTTGAGGGACCACTGACCACTAGCAGTTGGTTCATAACAAGTAGCTCCCACCCAATCGTTGAAGCGTCAGAATATATTTCTAAAATAAAGTTATGATTTCGAATTCTATGAACAGAATGATCAATGATCCTAACTCGCCAATTTATTGTAACTTGTCGTAGTTGAAGAAGAAAACAAGAAGGAACCTACAACGTTCTAGTTCCTTTGTGTACCTAGTATAACAGCCCATATTCTATTGCGGGACATGCGAATACCAATAAAACTAGCAATTGCGCAAATTTTCTTATTATGCAATATTTAAGTTCTTTGATCTTTACTAGCTCGACTTTAATACGAGCTCTTTTGTCTGCAGGTAGACATAATTGCCACTGCGGGTATCAACAATAATATACCCTAAGTAGGTACTGGTAAAATTTCGACGGCATCAAAAATGCTTTTTTCATAATTGATCATGAATCCTAATGATTCTAGCAATGTTCGAGTAATCTCTACATTTTGTAGGCATTCCTAATATGTATAACCAGTTATTACAAACACCTAACCCTCCTTTTGGGCTTAGCCGTAGTCGGGTAAAAAAAAATCATCTAGGTGAATTGATGATAAATAGCCACAAGCACGTAATAATTTTACGACCAGTTTTATAAGTTTCGTGAAAATGAACGTCCGAAAGGGACAAAGTTGAACTCATACAGTTTACCATCAAAGAAAAATCTCAATTATTTCCTTGAGTTAGATCGACTTTAATTAAAAAGTAGGCGTCTTTCAAATCTAAAGTCGCTGTATAGCAATCTTTAGATATTAACAAAAGAGCATTTCGGATGTCTTCCAACTTAAAATGTTGTGTATTTATGAATTTATTTAATCCTGTTAAATTTAAAATAAATCTCGTCTTCCCATTTGGCACAGATACAGTAAACACACGTGACACATACTGGTCAGGGCTAGATTGACATTCGGAAACAGCCCAAATGTACATTAAGCTATGAACACCTTCAGCTATGCCTTTTCTTTAAGAATCCGAAAAAACTGATTTATGCATGCCGTACCTTGTCTACAGACTGGCGGCGGGTCTGTTTGGACCGCTGCGTGTAGCTCTGCGACGAGGTTGCGTGCTGCCGCGCCGTCTGCCGTGCAGGCGACTGGTAACGTTGCTGAGGGGCCATCGTCTGCCTGAGGACCGGTGTCCTGGCTTTCCAGATTTTTGCTTGAAGTGCCTTTGTTCTGGATGAAATATATAGGTTTCTTAGCTGCTTCTGGCTTCAAGTCTGGACTTTGAAACCACCTTGTCTGTTTTATGGGTTTCTGCAAAGTGATCTCCGAAAAGAAATAGGTCAATCTTTGTTAGAGCCAACTAACCTTTAAGCTCCTTCTTAACCTCCTTCTCAACCTCATTTAAAGGCAAGGCAGCCGTGACTTCTGTATTAATAATAAAGCTGCGGCGCAGCGACATTAATTTGTGCAGTTGCCGGAACCAAATGTTTTTTTTTTTTTTTTTTTTATAAGTTCTTTACGAACCTCCTTGTCTAGTCCGGATGTTATAAAGTGCGCAAATCTGGATGCCACTTGCTTGTTGATGTCCGGATTATCGCCTAGGATCTCTAAAAATATCGGTCCAGGTAGCAGATCGGTTGCCTCACCCGGAGTATCCGGGATGATTACCGTAGGGATGGTCTCCTGCTCTGGTGATGCAGGCGTTTACGTGGCCACCACATTACTCACGACCGGGTTTGATGCATCTTCGTGAAATGCCATAATAAACCGTAACCTACATCGTTCCGCTCAAGATCAATGCTAGTTTGAGGGTAGCGCCGAGTAAAAGCACAAATTCCCATGAAATTTCAGCTCTTTGCAAAATTACGAGTAAAAAATGAAATGCATTAGCTTTTAGACAAAAACTAGGTCCCTAGGACTACGATTCGGATAGTCGTGCACAAAATGCAACCATGTGGGTAGGTAGGCGCAGTGTGTTAGACCCTAGGTCTAAGTTTCGGATCGACCCTAGGTCATCCTGGTGCAACGAATGCTGGCCATTTGAGGTAAAGGAGCCCCAGGCCGTACTGGCGCATCGTATTAGACCCTAGGTCTAGGTTTCGGATCGACCCTAGGTCATCCTAATGCAATGAATCATGCTGGCCATTTGAGGTAGACGGACCCTAGGTCGTACTAGCTCTTATTAGACCCTAGGTCTAAGTTTCGGATCGACCCTAGGTCATCCTGGTGCAATGAATCATGCTGGCCATTTGAGGTAGACAGACCCTAGGTCGTACTAGCTCATATTAGACCCTAGGTCTAAGTTTCGGATCGACCCTAGGTCATCCTGGTGCAATGAATCATGCTGGCCATTTGAGGTAGACAGACCCTAGGTCGTACTAGCTCATATTAGACCCTAGGTCTAAGTTTCGGATCGACCCTAGGTCATCCTGTTGCAATGAATCATGCTGGCCATTTGAGGTAGACGGACCATTGAGGTAGATGGTCGTACTGGCGAATCGTATGAGACCCTAGGTCTAAGTTTCGGATCGACCCTGGGTCATCCTTTGTGATTTTCACTGACGTGTAAAAAAAAAAGAAGTTGAGGGTACTTACTTTTAAGATTTTCAGCAGTAATTGGTGAACAAGCTCTCAGAAGAGCCCGAAGATGAGCAAGACGACCATGTGCTTGATCGGCTCGATTGAGAAAAAACACGTGTTTCGCGCCGCGATTCATTACTTATTATTATTTTTTATTTTTCGTATTTTACTAATCAGATAGTTACAATCGTTTTCATGGCGGCGCTTCGGCATGACTTCTTATACTTATTTTTGTGCGAAGTTGTGAACTGAAGTGGATGAGCACTAAAACACGAATGAAGACGAAACTGCTGAGACCTCGCAGGTGCGGGTGACAGTGACAGGTGACCGGAAACGTCAAAAATAAAAATTAAATTGAGTTTGTTGTCGCTTGTGGCGACATCTTTTCTCAACTTTAGTGATGGAGTGGAAGTCAATAACGCGATACTACAAGTAAATAGAAGTACGAATAATTATAAGACCGCTAATCTCGAGGGCGAAACATGGAGTATAATATGGCACGGTAATAGCGTAGCTTTCCAGGGTTGTAAGAATTTTTGATATGGGATGCATAGTTTCGGAAATTACTAGTTACCTCTTACACTAAAACTTCATACTTTTACTTCATTATACTTAACTAGCTGATGCCCGCGGCTTCACCCGCGTGGATGTCGTTCAAATTATATACTAAAACCTTCCTCTTGAATCACTCTAACTATTAAAAAAACCGCATCAAAATCCGTTGCGTAGTTTTAAAGATTTAAGCATACAGAATTACAGACAAACAACCAGACAAAAAAGCGACTTTGTTTTATACTAGGTAAGGATATTGGTCTAAATAATAATAATATGAAATTGAGGTTGTTGACAACAAAATTCCGATCCACTTTTGTCGACTGTCCGGGGGCATTTCAGAAATATAACGACTCCGCTAGAAATGATAGTGGAACATGAGGCAAACTGTAAAAATCCTCCATAACGAGTAACAATGAGTTATTCCCACGCCAATTCAAGTAAAGGTCCTCGTTCAAAAGATATCTTCTGGCTGAAAGGTCATCATCATCATCCACGCACGGCCCATATTTACCCACTGCTGGTTATAGGTAGGCCTCCCTTTTCTGGTCATGACGCATGTATATGGCGTTATAATTATCCTGTACCTACGTCACTCAACTTGGGTTCCCTACTTGAAGTCGAATGACGCGAGATCGAATAACACTTGCCCGAAACGTTAACTCGATAGTACTTGAAATCGATAAAATATGAGCTCGACACTTCACTCCCTCGATGCATCAAAATCTCGAATAACTATAAGCTCTCATCATCGGCAGCGTGAAGGCTCTCGTAACTACACATCTAATTTTGCTTGGGGCTTCGTCCGCAACTAAGGAACATAGGTACCTACCTACCTATCCTATGGCACGGTAATGGTAGCTTTCCAACATTGAAATAATTTTTGATATCGGATGAACCTAAATATAATAGATACTACTAATCTATAAATTATATGGAATTGGGGTAGTTGACAACAAAATTCCGATTCTCTTACGTCGATAATGAAACATGCGGCAAACTGTAAAAATCCTTCATAACGAGTAACAATGAGTTACCTACTCCCACGCTAATTCAAGTAAAGGTCCTCATTCAAAACATATCTACTGGCTGACGCCTGTCTTTGGCGTAAAACACCAGTTTTCTTATCATTTACGTCGTAAACTACAACGGTACTTTCGCTAAACTGCGTAGTAATTGCTAGAGGCCTGTTTGCAACAAACACCACGAAACGATTCTTTGTTCCAAGAAACTATTATAGTAAACGTGGTAATTTATTATTTTAAAGAAAACGAAAATCGAGGTACCTAACTTAACGAAAAGGGATTCGGATTTGGGTGTTTTTGTGTTGTGTTGTTCTCTCGAACAAAACTCCACCCCATGGTATTTATTTCGACAACATGATGCGTCACACGAATTATTATTATTAACGCCAGAAACAAGTTGTAACACGAATCGTTTGCACTCTTCAATTCCACGAAGAATAGACTCGTTATCATTAAATGCTTATCAACGTTGATAACTTCTTGGTCTATGTTGGCCTGTTTATGACTGATAGTGAAAGAAAGATAGCATGTTTTTATTTTACGTCGTTGTAAAATTGTATGTGATAATAAATTGTGCGCATATTTCTAGTCCGTTTTCAATCTGTTAAAATGCGGTAAACCAAAATAAATGTTTGAGAATTGCGCACTTTTGTGTGAAATTATCGGAGATATAAGAATAAGTTATTGTTTTAGCCATAGCATAGGTACATTGCTTTGATTCCTGAAACTCACACTAGAATTTCCTGTGTTGTGACTGTTGTGAGTTGCAGGTTCCTTCTTTCCGTTTACATTTTTATTGTTACACCGATACTTATAATAAATACCTATTTAACCTGCTTTAGCCGTACTTAGGATGTCATTGAAAGTCTTTAATCCATTTATTTCCTCAACATTAATTTGTATGACCTCAACATTAAGGACTTCACTTTTGCTTTCACTTAAAATACCCTCGTTAATCCGGTGATTAAGTAATTAGAATCACTAACTAAGCATTTGAACTGGGGAATTCTCTTCGGCTTTGAATGGTATTTTTTATATCTTATCTGGTGATTAACTAATAAACGAGTGTTATGTACTGTCATGTATTAACGACCCTGTAGTTACTAAGGTTTTACCGAGAAATCCTTCTTTAATAACATTATTATGAGGGTGTGTTAAGTAGATTATAATTACTTACTAGAAATAATAATAAGTGTTAGTGTAATGAATTGATGATAATATAATTAAACTAAAATGTATTGATTTCATGTCATTGTATTGTATTTTTAACCGACTTCTAAAAAAGAAGGAGGTTCTCAATTCGGATGTTTGTATTTTTTTTTTTTTTTTTTTTTATGTTTGTTCGGGCATAACTCCGTCACTTGCTAACCGATTAGAAAAATTATTTCTTTGTTGGAAAGGGTATACTTCCGAAATGGTCCCATATTTTTTTTTTCGAAATCGGATAAGCGGTTTTTGAAAAATCAACAAAACTCAAAAAAAAACTACATTGTCCACATTGACCCATGAACATGTGAACCACTAAAAAGTGAAAAATAAAAACTTTTTAACAAAAAATAAAACCGACTTCAAAAAAAAAACACA
Source organism: Diarsia mendica (assembly GCA_949316265.1). Taxonomy (NCBI): domain Eukaryota; kingdom Metazoa; phylum Arthropoda; class Insecta; order Lepidoptera; family Noctuidae; genus Diarsia; species Diarsia mendica. The sequence continues at coordinate 11,003,383 of OX438906.1, forward strand.
AAAAAGTGAAAAATAAACTTTAGAAGAAAAACCAGTCTCTGAAGTCGGTGGCAACAAAATTAAATCAAACAAACAAAAGTCACCGACTTCAGAGACTGGTTTTTCTTCTAAAGTTTATTTTTCACTTTTTTGTGTTTTTTTTTTGAAGTCGGTTTTATTTTTTATTAAGATAGATAAATAAAACCGTACATATAAATTAACGTTTTATTAAACTAAAAACTAAATAATACATCCATCCAACAGTTATACATGTCCTCGCCATTGAGGTTGCCGATAAGCGTTCCGTATAAAACAAAATAAAAACCTTGAAATCGTCGCGGTCGGTCGCCATTCCAACGTGACTAATGCAAAATGTTTTTCCTCTTACGTAGTTGCGTGTGAGAGGATCATTCTCTGAAACAAACGAGGAGAACATTACTAACATTTTCTTGCGATAAATTTATTGGATTGCCTTGTAATTTTACTGTAAATAGAGTTCACGTTTCGAGGCCAAGACTATCGATTCAGGTCATTGAGCCCACTGTCCCAAATGCTCCACTTAGTTCAATGCCTGCCAGTAACATCGCATATCGACCAATTTTGTCTTTTACGGATAATGTTACTAAGTATCAGATAAAATCACGACGTCATTTCATCTGGTAGGTACTTATTAAAAATAAAATATTATAACAAAATGGCAAGTAACCGATTCTAAGTACTTTTTCAAAACTGTGTGGTATTTACGGCCGGGTACTGAACTTAGTGATACTATTTGTATATATCATATAGCATCTTTATTCTAATTTATTTAACATAGTGCTAATAAATTGTCGACTGGTTTACTGTGAAGGGGTCTACTGTGACGTCAAGAACAAGAAGTCGTGCTTGTTAATATACTCTACTAATTGAATTTCTTTAAAACCAAGGTTCATTTTCGCAGTATTCAATTCAATTCAATTATTTATTGCAAATCACATGTGGCAGAATACAAATTTATTTTAAGAGTAATGGGGATTTTATTAAGCAGAAAACTATTTGACATGGAACACAGATGGAACTAATAGAACAAACGGATACTGTACTAGCCGCATTGCCAGCCACTACAAAGCCTTGGCCATTTTTTTCTGTTACGTGACAAATTACATGTTGTTATGATTTTTTGTCTACCTATTATGATTTGAAACGACCTTTAATGTCCATTAAGAAATTAAACATAGGTTTAACTACACAGCAGGATTACGTATGCTCTCGGTTTCGTGAATAAAGGTTTGTAATCAATATTATGAAAGCAATGTGTAATATGGAACGATTATTGTGTCATAGTCACAGCACACAAGCATTTTCTGCGTTACATCACAATAAAATCGCGGTTTTTATGCCAAACCGTATAATTTTAACCGTAAATTAATGCAATAAAAATTGTAATGAAGAAACGATTCAGCAGCATACGCAAATCTGTGGTAGTAAGAAAAGTAAAGATAATAGGCCGTTACCCGGAAACATTTATCATGTATCCTGATAACGATACACGTGTTGACGAAATAGTGTTGAAATAACATTTTGCAAGGTATTAAGACATACATTTAATACTACTATAGATTCAATTACGACTCAAGTTCGGGTAGAAGAAACCCAGATAAGGGGAAATATGTGGTGCTTGGAAGAAAAAAACCACGCTCTTGAAGAAGAGTGAGGTGTTTTTCTTATCCACAATATCAGATGAACAAAAGCCTGGCAACAGTTGTTCCGTACAACCAGTTCAGTGAGACAAGTGTTCCGGGCGGAAGTTAACCTTGCGACTATTGACGCAGCAGGAAGAGAATTGACTTATTAATTCCTAGTAGGTAGCTCGGTGTTTTTTTTCCTCATTCAGGTGCCAAAGAGTTTGGAGCACATTGGGCTCAATGACCTGGACATAGAATTACATTGTAGAAGTTGCCCATTTTTTTTCTAAGTGCCTTGTTTGGTCTGTAATAACTCGCTTATTGTTATATTTCACGACTTTAAAATCATAACAAACAATTAGCGCTCTTTCGCGGCGATGCCCCCAAATAACCCCAATATAATGTTTGTGAAACTTAATGTCAGAAAAACAAAGAAAGCGAAGCTACAGCCACGAGTCATAATTACTTGTGAAAGTAGGTACTTTAATTGCCCATTCCAAAGCGTTGATCTCTATGGAGAAAAATGGGCAAGAAACTCCAAAGACACTCTTTTAAATTAACAGAATATTGTTACAAAATCTTGGATAAGTACATCTTTCATATTGAGATCATACATATATGTGAGAACGATGTAAAAAGACGTGCAAGTTAAGAGCGTCCAAAGTAAAAATATATATTAAACAATTCAAAAATAAATGAAACCATGGCAGCTAAAAGATGACCAGTCCCTAAGTACAAAAAACACGTTTACCTTCAAAGGATGCAGCGCATTAGTGATCTGCAAGCCAACACTCCTCGCTAGTACTACGGGCATCAGGTCTACGGTGTACAGTCGGTGTAACATCTCGATCATCAGCTGGGTCGGCACGTTATGTCTTTGGCGAGTGCTCTCGTATTTTTCTAGCCAATCTGAATGAGCTGGAAAGAAGTGCAAGATATAAATGTATGACTGGGTGAGTGTAGGGTTATGAATTAGATTCGAGGGTTAGGTCTAGCCCCGTCGGGGCTGCGGGTTATTCGTAAGAGAAACCGCGGCCTCGACATAAAGCGCTAAGAAGGAACATGGGTGGTTTTTAGTTAGTAGAAGTCTGACACTCCCTTTTGCGCTGCCCAAGAGCGGGTACTTAAGTTATTTTATGATTTTCCACCCGCCAAAAAAAAAAAGGGTTAAGTAGGTCTAGTTATTAAGTGTTTCAATGAGGAAATTCGAGTAAATAAAATAATCAGCCGTGTCTTTATTCCATAACATAATCACACATCGTTGGCCATAACTGCTGAAATGTAGCCAATGTAGGCGTAGTTTAGGGGTGCTGCTTTTTGTTGTTGGATTGTTTGTTAAACAACATAGTCGACCCAAAACACACACATAGACACATAATATTCGGTTCCACTCGGCTTGTGCCAATCGGGCAACTCTATCCAGCATCTACTATGCTGAATCATGTTCGGGTTAGCTCCGCAGACATAAACCGAGCGGGCTTTTATAAATACCAACTTTTGTCGACCCGAATATGTGTGTGGACCATTTTGACTTCTCTATCAATTCTTTTGGACTATTTCGGGATAATTTCGTCTATACGGGTGAAAAACCTCATGAAACACCCGACGTACTACTATCTTAGTACGTACACGTTCTATATTCGTTTACACCTACGCAAACGCGATTGCTGTGCATGTTGGGTTCGATACCCAGGTCAGGAAGTGTTATTGGGTTTTTTCCATCAGGAATTTCTCAGTAGCAGCCCCGGAGTCCGGATTTGTACCCGGCTGATGGCAATAGGCTCGCCCCCTATTACATAGGACTTAAAAATAAAAACCACCTGTGCTTGACCCTTCGAGGAATACAGGCGTGATGTTATATTACGTTGTGTCTTATTAGACCTACTTGGTAGGACAGTCCGCGTTTGTAACCTTACCTAAATCTAAACCACTGTACGTGGACTCTGATAATAAATGCGTGAGATCTTTGACATCGCCGAAACCGAGGTTGACTCCTTGTCCCGCTAATGGATGAACCCGATGCGCTGCGTCACTATAGTTAAACAAAAAGCTTTTACAAATATTGTAACTATGGCTTCTAAATCAAGCAGGTACTTTATTAAAAGTTTGGATCTACTTTCCAGAAGTCTGGATATTTTGAGCCTGGCTGATGGGAACCACTGTAACATGTGATTAGTGAAAAGTGGTGTACTGTACACCCTTTTCTTACAGTCATTTCTCTGATTTGGATCGAATAAAGAGTGCAAGCAATGTAGTGCAAACTGTGGCGCCATCTCTACAGCTGCATGTGGTATTACGTAGTCAACTAATGAACTACAAGTTGTAGATGGAGCCACTTCTGCACCCTCAAAGTATGAAATTATTCTCAAAAGAGGTCGCTAGTGGTAATTTAACGTTGATGAATTTAAGATATCTAGTTCATCATCAATGATGATGAAAACGCAATGTAGATTTTGGCGTGTCAAGGTTTTAATAAAATTGCTAAATGAGTTAGGGCGAAGGCACACGGCGCGTTGCGGCGGCGGTGCGGCGCGATTTCGACCAATCGGCGGGCACACGACAGTGAAATTGAAGGCCGATTCGTCGGAATCTTTGCGGTGCGGCGCCGCAACGCATCGTGTGCCCACGCCCTTATTCTGACAGCGCTGCCATCCGGATTCTGTAACACATCCTTTCAACTTTAGATTTAGTTGAAAATAAGTGTCAGGCTATAGAGATGAAGCGCCAATGCTAAAGCTTTATACAAAGAACTTGTAACGATATTTTGATTTATCCTTTCGTATGCCGCGTATATAGACACAATTAAAAAGTGATTGTGTCTCGTGTAGATCTACGTTCCGGCACACGAAGGGTTAAAAGAGCGTTAATGGAGTTTCTTCTCCACCCAGGACTCACCCAGGAGGCCTAAAAGGGCCACTTTAGCAGATCATAATATGAAAATAATATGAATTGCGTTAAATTCGTAAAATGGTCACAGATGCAATGGGCAAATGCAGTACTTTCACTAGTTATTATACCTTATGACTGTGTGTTTTACTGACATTCAAAAGTTTCCGTAATGGGCTAATAGAAGTAAATGCTTAAGAGTTGAGTTCTAAGCATTTTCTGGACATATGAGGTGCTGTCTTCACTCATCAGTATGATATTGTTATCAATTAGTGCCTTAACTCTGAGTCAAACTGTTAAAACATTTTCAGATATAGGAATGAAGTAGCTCAGTTACCCAATAAGCGCAACTCCAGGCGCGATGTATCTGGTGCTGTGTCCGAAGCCGAGCGGGAAGGCAGCTCGCGAGCTGGCGGCCACGCTGCGCACGGAGGGCGGCAGCTGGCGCGACGTACCGTCCGGCAGGCCCGCGCGGCGCAGGCACGAGCTCGTCCATGATGTCACGGCTTCCACGCCGCTGCTGCGAGGGTACTGCTTCCACTGAAATATTTTGAATCAGGGTTTTTATTAACATAACATCAGCGTAACAGTAGGGGCCTGTCGGGGCTGCAAGTTTGTCCTAAAGAGATACCGCGGCCTCGATACAAAGGGCTAAGAAAGAACCCCGGTTTTAAGTCAATATAAATCTGACTCTCCCTATCGCTCCGCCCGGAGTGAGAAGAGTTATTTGATGATTTCCTACCCTCCAAAAAACAAAAAAAGGGGTAACCATAGGTTTAAGCAGATGTGTACCTAATAGTACACCCACATTTTACCAGTTATGTTTAAGTCCTATGTAATAAGGGCCAGCCTATTGCCATCAACCAGACACAAATCCAGACTCCATGGCTGCTACTCAGAAATTCCAGGTGGCAACACCCATTAGCACTTGGCCCGACTCGGAAATGGAACCCAGAGCCTTATGTTTAGCATTCGCGCTTTTTGAATAATATTGGTAGTTCCTGGAACCGTTATCTACTTGTATTCTGGAAGCTACAATACCAGTATTAGTACCGTGCCCATTTGTTTTTTGTATTGCACTACAAACATAATGCCGTCAAAAGGTCTGAGTTATGACAGAAGGTTCGCTCAATCAGATACGGACACATTGCCAACGCGGCTTTATACACCGGATACAGATTGATAATGTACAGAAGTATCAAGACAATATGCCGAAGGAATGGCCTTACTTTGTGTAATTTATTTCATCAATCACCACTTCTCTCAAAAGGGAAAAAAATAGAAGGAAGTCCTAGAACACAAAATTCGAAGACAAGGAACATCTACCAACACGCATTGGCCTCGCGTTGTAGATTCTCTTTCATCACTTTGACAGTCATGGAAGGTCTATGAGTATTGTGGGGGGTCTGTGTCCCTGCAGTGGGAACATTATAGGTTGATCATGCTATCTCGACGGGTATCTACTTTTAGATTTCTCTTGAATATACACACTGGAGTCATACTCAGCATACAAATGACTGGACCAGGATCAAAGAATAAGAGACCAGCTCTTTCTCTTCCACATTCCTTCTTCAACTATGTGGCCCGTTAACATAACATACCATCACGCCCATTATCCCCTAAGGGTTTGGCAGAGGTGTACGGTCAGCATCAGAAGTATAACATTACTCAAAGTTTCGAAGCTGTTTTTTTTAATAAAAACTTGTTAGATATTACTCGTAACTACATGTTATTGGAGTGTAAGGACTATTTTAACGAATAAGCTTCTGAAACATAAAAAATAATAGCTAGAGTCCTGTACATAAAATAATTAAAATTCCGTAATGTTCAGCTACTTCTGATGCTGACCGTACCACCAAGTAGCACAGCCACATTTCGCCAACGTTTAAGTTCCATGTAATAGGGGCCGAGCCTTTTACCATGAACCTCTGTGCCTGTTTATATCTATATAAATAAAAAGAGAAGTCCTGACTGACTGATTGACTAGACTAGACCCTTGGACCTAGAAAGCTGAAATTTTGCACAGAGGTTCCCTTTATAATGTAGACAAGGAATAAGGAAGGATTTTTTTCGAAATTCAACCCCTAAAGGATTTAAATAGGGGATGAAAACTTGTATGGAAAATCGTCATTTTCACGCGGGCGAAGCCGCTGGCAAAAGCTAGTCTTGAATAATAGTATAGAATAAAACAGTTTAACAGTTAAAACAGTTTCTGCAGTGCCTCCGGGATGTTCGCGCAGACTCAGACTGATGGTTTTCATGCCGTCATTCGAAAAAAGGTCGTTTCACTTAAGAGGAGGGTGCGGGGGAGTCACAACAGCATCTTGAAAACTATAGCTGAGGATGTACGTGCCCCCACGGGGCTGTGGCTTGTCGAAAGGATAACGCGGCTCCGACACAAGGGCGAAGAAGGAACATGGGTTTGGTTTTTAGTCAGTAGAAGTCTGACACTCCCCTTCGCTCTGCCCAAGAGCGGGGGGGGGGGGGGGGGGGGGGGGGGGTTATTCGATGATTATCCACCCACCAAAAAAAAAAACAGACGAACGAAATGCCCTATGGTTGTCTTGACGTTTTTAAGTTTTTGTTTACTTACCTATGGATTTTAGTTATCCTAAAATAAATAAATTTGAATTTGACAAACAAACAATAATTTGTAGCTTTTCCATTACCAGAGCATCATTCAAGGCATCCACGAACTGGTCTTCAGGCAGCTTCAGCAGCTGCTTAGCGTTGTCCTGCCACGTGGACCAGACCAGGGAGCTCCGCTTCGAGTCCAGCGGTAGGACCGCGATGGGGCCCGTGGTCAACCAGCGTTGCCACGCTGTTGTGTTATCGCACTCCTGGAAGATGACGGAAAGGAGACAATGTAAGTTCATCAATGTGCTGTTTTTTATCTATACTTCTATACTAATATTATAAAGAAGGAAAGTTTGTGTGTTTGTTAAATCGTAAGGGGTAATCTCGGGATCTACTGAACCGATTTTAAAAATTCTTTCACCAATAGAAAGCCACATTATTGCTGAGTGTCATAGGCTACTTTTTATCCCTGTATTCCCACGGGAACGGGATCTACGCGGGTGAAACCGCGGGACATCCGCTAGTATAACATAAAATTAACATCACGCCTGTAATCTCCGAAGGGTTAAGCAGATGTGTAGTTGTGTACCTAACAGTACACCCACATTTCACCGGATATGTTTAAGTCCCATAGGGGCGTGCCTATTGCCATCAACCGGGCACAAATCTGACAGACTCCGTGGCTGCTACTGAGAAATTCCTGACGGAAAAACCTATTTTTTTTTGTGTGCTTGTTATTAGTTGAGTCATGTTGTGTCTTGTGTTCCCATCGTAAGAAATTTAGGTAATGCCCGTTTTCATTAACAATAGGTGAACTTAAATTAATGCCTACATATAGGCAGAGGCACACTATTGGATTTTCAATCGTCGGCCTAGCGATTGAGAGTTTAAACTCCAGCGCAATAATATTTAAGTATCGCCAAGTGATAGTGAGAAATATGAATACCGAACAGGGGCCGTAGTATTATATTCCATAATTATTATGTTACATTGATTCAGTGTTCATTTCATGTTAAGGAAATTCTTTTTTACATGTGCACTGTGGCTACCGGAATCCGTTGCACATGGTTTAGTTTTAATTTATAAATTACTTGTATTATTATTTTATACTTAAAAGGAGTTTCTGCAATAAACCTTTTTTATTATTTATTTATTTTATAAATGATAAAGGTTTTTTAATTCTTAAGTTACAAAACCAAAACCAAAACCGCAATCACTAATATTTGTCACGAGTCATATATAATAACCAACTTCATTAACTTATCTAACAGTTAGTATCTGTCTACATAAAACCGGAAACTTATTATGAATACCTTAGGTTGACTTCGTACTATAGAATTGTAGTTTGCACTTGGCGCAATGCTGCTTGATTATTTTGGCGTTAGTGGCCACAATATTTAATTCATCATCTGCCGAGCTTTTTCCCAATTTTGTTGGGGTCGGCCAGTCTAACCGGATGCAGCTGAACACCAGTATTTTACATGGAGCGACTGCCTTTCTGACCTCCACGACCCAGCTAGTACTCTGGGCAAATGATACCCCTTGGTAAGACTTGTTGTCAGATGTTCGGGCCAGTGCCTCTGAATACCTTTTGCGACTGTCAGAGATGTACAAACGACAGCCGCCATATTTAATTATTCAACATAATTTATTTAATAACCGCCTTATTCATAAAAATAGTTAAGAGTTGTTTAACTTAAGCTTGGTTTATCTCGCATGCCGTCTCACTTCAATAATATTCAAATGAAAGTGACGGCATGCGAGATAAACCAAGCTTAAGTTAAACAACTCTTAACTATTTTTATGAATAAGGCGGTTAATGTTTGCCAACAGCGAACTCCTGGGTAGGTATGTCATTTAAGTGCAAAAAAACATACTGCGCTATGACCAATTAACTTATATAATTTTATTCTTCTGTCATTTATTAATTCTCAGAAAAGAGCACTTTGGTAGTTGACTGTTGACTTGGTTGTATGCATGCAGAATATGCATGTTAAAAACTTGAGTTTGATTTGCGATTTTGAGACGGTTTATAGTGACAGCCCGGTTAATAATGGCAACAAGCTTTCATTCTAACATTTTTTTTAGTGGTTGTGAAATCATCAAATAACCCCTCCCGCTCTTGGGCAGAGCGAAAGGGAGTGTCAGACTTCTACTGACTAAAAACCACCCACACATGTTCCTTCTTGGCCCTTATGTCGAGGCCGCGACCCGCAGCCCCGACGGGTCTTCATTATTGCTTGAGGTGTGGTTCCGTATATATATTCCACATAGAAATCTTGAGCTCACAAATAATTACGTTGTACAGGTTGTATTAAGAATAGCAATTATATCTGCGGCGCTACGTTAATCGTTATTAATAGTATACTTGTACTGGACAACCTTGGTTGAAGACTTGTAATTATTTATACTGCTTCGTAGTTTATCTAAACAGTGTTAGTACAAGTAAACTTTATACCCTTCTATTTATCGATGGCTAATTGAGGTATTTTATATAATTTTAAATTTTATAATCAAGTTTAATCCAAAAACTACTCTCAAAAATTATATTGGTGGTCGTTTTTAATTTTAAGTGAGTAAATCCTTATGGATACCTTCTGTCTGGGCAAGCGGAAGATTATGTCGGAGTCTAACTGACTAAAAACCCACTAATCCTACCGGGAGGTACCTACAAGTAAATTCGCGCGCATCCCCGAATAATGTTAACCCTATAATCAGCTACCTTCCAACTGCTACCAAAGATGCAGTCCCAGCAATAATACCTACAGGTAGTATTACCGGTTCCTGAAAACCTGCATTACCCCATTGTGAAGAAAATAGGGGTCCTTACCCCTATCTTCTTTATCATGTGTTACATTTTACGAGTCATGGCCAATTGGACCATTGGTTGTTTGTTTTGTCAGGCTCGTCCAGAAATCTCCGGGTCTGTCCCTAGGCCTGATGATTAGGGCCGGCCCGTTGCCGAATAAATAGTTATGCAACCAGGTAGTCATGTCAGTTAACAGCAAAAGGACGTAACTTCTTTTGAAAAGACACATTTAGAACCTATTCAATCTCATATTTTTTTGGTTACCTCAGCTAATTCCAATGTGGCTACAACGCCCATTTGTTCGTAGCTCCACGAAAGATACTGCACTCCCATTGCTTTCCGCACAGCCGAATTGGCGCCATCGGCTCCAATCTGAAATAGAGAGAGAATATTCTAATTAAAAGATGTCCAATTCATAACAGATTGAAGTTCACGTACGAGTCGGGCACCTGATTAAGGTTTCTCTAATCAACGTAAAGAGGTAAGCTACGTACAGAAAGGGGCGAGTAGATAATCCTATGGCACATAAACGTCACATCGGTTGCAAGGATCAGCAAATATAATGTGAATCGCACTATTCAAAAGACAATGATAATAAGCCAATTGCAAATAGTCATTGCCATGCCATTTCGGCAGGGTGGAACATTGTGAACCTATTTTATTTTTATTTTTTTATAGCCTACATTGTGTCCCACTGCTGAGCAAAGGCCTCCCCTTTCTCTTTCCACACCTCTCTATCATGTGCGATCTCTGGCCATTTTAATCCCGCAAACATGATCAGATCGTCACGCCATTGCACCTTCGCCGCGGTCGACCTCGACGGCGCCGTCCTTCCTCAGGCGTCCAGTGAGTGAGGATCCTTGCCCATCTCTCCGGGTGCATCAGTGCTACGTGGCCTGCCCACTCCCACTTCAGCCTGGCTGTTTTTTCCCCAACATCAGCTATTTGAGTTATGGAGCGCAGGGTGGTGTTTCTAATGCGATCTGATCGCCTAACACCTATTATGCTGCGCTCCATTGCTCGCTGGCAAATCTTGAGTTTATGAACCTATAATTGATAATAATGAATGAGTATGGGAAAAGAAGCTTGCTGCGTCTTGCATCTTTTTTGTAATGCGTGCTATGTTTATTTTTCACTTTGTATGCATGTCACGTATATCTGGGATTTTAAAAAGATGGATGATAAACGATTTCATGTAGCGGAGATTAAAACGTTGAGATGGATGTGCGGAGTACAAGAATGAATAAAGTAAGGAATGAGTATATTAGAGGAAGTTTGAAAGTGGCGCCCGTGCCTGTTACAGTAAAATTTAAAGGAAGTCGTCTATCTTGGTATGGTCATGTAATGAGGAGGGGTGAAACGGACGTGACTAAAAAGTAATGGATATAAATGTTGATGGATGGGACGGAGAGGAAGGCCAAAGAAAATATGGATGGATTGTGTGTGGATGAAATTATACGAAACAGAAAGGTAAATAACACCGTGACGTCTAACAGGGGAGAATGGACGAAGAAAATATGTTGCGACCCCAAATAGAATGGGATAAGGGCAGGAAGATAATGACGTCATGTATCTGTGACAAATAAGTATTTCTCTTTGTTTTCGATATTTTCAGATTATTACCAATCAAAACATTTTGGTAGCCGCATTTAGAAGTAGAAACATCGCAATGATGGCTGTAATGCTGGTGACTTCTTTTGAACCCGGCCTACGTGATGCCCGTAGGAACTACTCGGCAAAAGTGGGAATATAACAAGAATAGCGAAGTTTTCTATTATAATTTCATAGTAAACAGATGTTAGGATTGCGGTGTAATCATTAGTTGTGGTGGTTTATTTGTGTATGGCGAGTAAGCAGCTCGGTTGCCGGTGCACTGGTATAACAGTATAGCGCGCAGCACGGTGTAGGTACCTGCTTCTTGCTCCTTCGACGAGAAACTTCACGTGTTCTCTCGAAAAGTGCCCATAAGTGACTTTTAAAAGTGCAGTGAAGGTGACGGTTTTGAGTAAAACAAAAGTATATATTCTTGGACTTTGTTGTCTATACAAAAGTTATTGCGATGATTAGATAACACTCTAGTTTAAATAATTGGAAACTAAGTACTCGCTTTAAAACCTCTGTACCTACGTATAAAGTACATAAAGCAAGTATTTGCGGAATAAAATAATGTGTTTCTAAATTAATCCACGCCAAGTTTATTGGGTAAACGCAGCATAAGTGTATGGGAAGTTTGTATTTTCCAATGGTTAATTAATTGCACTTGATGGTACCTTATAATTCTTCAGATAACGGTGTAGGGAAATAGGTTTGATGATATTATATTCATTCTTATTTTTATGAAGGCTATTTGGAGTTATTCCTGAGAATAGCAACAATGAATCTCGTGGCAACCAGGCTAGCTCTTTCGATTATTTTGTTTCTAGAAAATTGTTAAGGGTTGTGGTAGGTTTTTGAATTAGTAATATTACTTAGGTAGGTTTCTATTATATTTAGTTTTATATATTTATTATGTATCAGTTTTCGACTATTATTTTCCCCAACGACTGAGGCTTTTATCAGGACAACAGAAAAAGATTAAGTGGGAATCTCCCATTTCTTCTTCCTAAGAAAATTTGTTAGGACCTAATAATCAATGGCAACATGGTCAATATAATTTAATGAAAGGTAAAGAAGTTACAAAAATGCCCCTCTTCCGACTGTAAAGATAAGTATCTCATAAAATTGCTAAAAATACGTATAAAAAATGATATTCTTTTGGTGATCATCCTAACATCCTTATAACACATGTAAAAATTGCGCTAAACATTAATTCAGGGGCGGAATACCTATAATATACAATTTATAATTTTAGTTAAATCATTGCGATTGTTTGAAAATAGTTTTTATATAGGTTAATAATATTTTTTTTTTAAATAATTATTTATAGTAACGCTTACTGCGGCCTAGGCTGGCCTCAAGTTACCCTCGTAGTTGCGGTCGAAAAAAAAAATTAAAAAAAAAACTTCCTTTGTAACAAGAAAGCAATAGATGAGCATATTAAGTAGTCATCTTTATTTCTCTTTTTGGTGGTCGATAAAGCAGTAGGTATTGCATGAATGATAGTATAATATTTTTAAGATAAAACATAGTGCGCCTGAAAGAATATTTGGAGCAATTTCTAAGTATGATAGCCAGTAAGGATTATAATCAGAAGTATGCAATTTATTAATACATTATACCTAAACTATCTTTTTAGATGTTTTTCTCAGCTGTCGGACGTGGGGTAATTTTCTATGGAAGCTGCAACTTCTCCTTTGTCTATTATTAACATTCAATAGATAGGCTCTGCACACAACAACAAAGGTTATAGTATTTCTCGCATTACTAGAAATTATTTCTGGAGGAACACGATCGATAAGGGTGTTTAAAGTAATGATGATTAAAGATTAATTAGTGACATGAAAATTTGCTTAAACATAACTTTTATTTAACTCAATTACATAACATAACATCCCGGCGAAATGTGAATTATTATAGGGGGCGAGCCTATTGCCATCAACTGGGAAAAAACCCAAACTCCGTGGATCATCATCATCATTTCAGCCGAAAGACGTCCACTGCTGGCCTCCCCTAAGTGTCGCCACATTGACCGGTCCCATGCGTCTCGCATCCAGCGGATCCCCGCAACCTTCACCAGGTCATCGGTCCACCTAGTGGGAGGCCTTCCAACGCAACGTCTTCCGGTTCGCGGTCGCCACTCCAGAACTTTCCGGCCCCGTCGGGCATCCGTTCTGCGAGCAATGTGCCCTGCCCACTGCCACTTGAGTTTGGCAATTTTGGCAATTCCAAAACTCCGTGGATGCTACTGAGAAATTCCAGAAGGAAAACCCAATAACACTTTCCCGGACCTGGGAATCTAAACCAGGGCCCCATGCACACATTTGCGCTTGCGATCACTAGAAAAACAAGGCAGTCTTAGCCTTATTTTTTTCAATTCTTCATATAAATTAATAACGATAATTTATACGACTGTGACGCTAAAGACTAGAAAAATCTGGATAAATCTAGTTCTAGTCACATCTAATTCCGATCTAGTAATTATGTAGTACCTTTACCTACATGCCTAGATACAAGGTTTTTCCTGCTTATTTTATATTAATTTATAAGCAGACAAATCGATGTGGAGATCCTTGAGATATTTTCCTTTAAGATACAGTGGTTATGGGATTTACAATCTTATCTTCGTTATGGTTCTTTAATCTAAAGTCTAACTAGTTACTAGACTAGTATTGTTTTATTTTGTACAGTAGAATCCCGATTATCCGGATCAATTGAAATCAAGGGTATAATCGACATTCCGAATAATCGATTTCTAAGTAAAATCAGACAATATTTATATAATTTCTATTGTAGATAGAAAGAAAGAAAGAAAAGAAAAAGAAAGAAAAAATATTTATTCGTCGCAGCTTAACAAGAACATACAAGGAGAAACAAATAGAAAATAAAACAATATAACGCTTAATAAACAGATAGTGATAGATAGACAGACAGTGGTAGTGATAGTGTTTCACATACATCATTTAGACAATAGGATATAAATATACGGTAATTAGAGCCGTGAACAATGAGTGCAGGTAATCGAGGTCCGCGTCTCTACTGTCCTTGTTGTCTTCCTACTCGGTATGTTTTACACACGGAATTAAATTATTGGTATAATTTCCAATGGTAGGGTAAAATCAAAATGATGTCGGAATAATGGGTACTTAACAAAACATAACATCACGCCCGTAATCCCTGGGGTCAGGCAGAGGTGGACATAATAGTACACCCACATTTCGCCAGTTATGTTTAAGTAATAGGGGGCCGAAACTATTGGCATCATTAACCCTGCACAAATTCTGATACTACCTACTTAATATCATCATCTGCCTAGCCTTTACCCAACTATGTTGGGGTCGGCTTCCAGTCTAACCGGATGCAGCTGAATACCAGTATTTTACATGGAGCGACTGCCTATCTGAGCTCCACAACCCAGTTAATACTAGGTAATACGATACCCTTTGGTAAGACTGGATGTCAGAAATTCAGGTCACTGACTACCTTTAACGACTGCCAAAGATCTATATATATTATGGTAGCCGGGACCAACAGCTTAACGTGCTTTCCGAGGCACGGAGGAAACTCGGTATGTCGGGCGGTCACCCATCCACAGACCGACCCAGGCAAGCCATCTTTACCTAAAGATCGACCTGAGTGGCAGTTCTTATTAAGCCACGAGCTCCTCTACTACTATCTACTCGATCAAAATGTTTGAAAGAGATGCTACAAAAATCAATTATCAAGTTATATAAACAACAAGTTTATAAATCATTTTCATGTATAATTAATTCATAATCAATAATGGTAGTAATAAAAGGGTTCATCATTCTAATAACAAGTAAAACGTCATCGTCATTCAAGTAGGTACCAGGTAAACACTAAAATATAATAATACAATGTTAGATGCTGAATTAAACAAATTTCAGTAGGAAATACGTACACTACAGTTTTCCTGGATTTTTGCACATTCCTTTTGCTTACGAGTGTTATCCGTTTCTTTATAAATAAACTCGGTTAAATTAAACTTTTTTCAAGTTTATTTATTCTTCAGTCAGTACCAAACGCACATGTTTTCATGTTTCATGTCATGAGAAGAACAGTATGGTCCGTCACGTGACTCACGTGAGTAAGTTACACTCCCAGTTATTTTTCCGCTAGTATGTATCTGAATGCCGGATTGACTGTTTCCTAATCACATTAATCTGGATCTCTTCAAAAATCCAGTGAATGATTCGATTTCTTCAAGGCAAGTGTACTAGTAGCAGTATCTATAAAAAAAATCTGAAGAATTTCAATTTTAATTTGTAATATGCAGGTGTGTGTTGTACCTATACTAATAGCCTGAAAATGTACTGCAGGTTACGTTTGAATTTCATTTACGAATCTGTCATGTGGAATGAGTTATTTTGTAAAATACACACATCAACATGGCAATAACCTCGTATCTTTAGAATCGGCTAGGTATTCCGCAAAGTGAATGAACTTATAAGTATGCAGTTGCACGCACATTACACTAGGTAGGTACTTTGTATTTTGTACAGGCACCAAAGCTTGAATACTTATATGTATTGAATAAAGACTCAAATTCGAAGAATACTATGTTGCGTACTTTACATCAAACAGACCTTTATAAACGCCAAGTTTGAAGAAAACTGATTCGTCGAAAAAAATACCGAATACTTGTTTTCCAATAATATCCGGTGTTACTCAGAAAACGGAACGTGGAAAAAATCAATTAGGTCAGTGAGATCGATTTAGAATAAAAAAGTATTGCGTATGAAGAAATAATGAAGAGCTCCTCAATTGGAGTATACACCAATATTAGACACCAGAGAGTAGCACCATGCTACGCGAAAAAAACAAAACAGTACAGGATAACACCAATGCGGTAAGTTGCACTTACATCTAAGTTACATCTTTTTTTATGCAGCCCTCTGAGCCAAGGAGTGGAATTCCCTGCCTGCGTCGGTGTTGCCAAAGTTCATTATAACCCCATTCTATTACCTAAGTCACGAGTCAATAGCTTCTTTTGGGTTAGCTCGCTTCATTGTCGACCCCGTCTCTGAGCTCAGGACAAGATTGAGGTCAAGAGTAGGTTTCCATTTAATTTATAAAAAAAAAAGATATTATGTAGTCAGTTTTTGACCCTTGAAAGAAGTTCTTGAAGTATTTTAATTACCTAGTAATTAAATAACACTGAGTTAACAATCATCCTATTTTCGAACGTGTGCGTAGTCGGAGCAGATATAAATTAATTCCAATAAATTAAGTTTCAGACGAAAATATACCAATTTACTCGATATTTATTGTTAATAACATACAGCACGTTTCCAGCAACACAGTAGTGATGCTGGCTGGTTGCCGACTTGCCGGTTTCTCGGCATCATAAACAACAAATTAACATTTAAGTGACTTGAATAAATAAGCCCTCGCCTGTCTACCTTCTGCAAGTTCAGAAACAAAGGAGAATGGAACACTACATGCCTAAGTATCAAGAACTCAAAGATCTTGTAAAGAAACGATTTACGCGAACCCCATCAGTCGGACGTGTGTCTAAACAAAGATTAAAATAGATTGTAAACCTTGATGTTAACTAATACAAATATGTAAAATCAGTATTTTTGCGGAAAACGTTAGATATTAGGCCCCTTTCTTAAGAAATGAGCAGCCGCCTACAATGCTATTATATACGGTCATTAAAATCTTAACGAAGTTCTTGGAATGTTAGTATGTCTGTGCAAGCGCCACACAGCCCACAACGAATGTCTTTGATGTGCTGTTTAAACATTATAGTCCGAATGGCCACCCATTTTGTTTTCAATTATTTAAAAAGTAAGTACGGATTTTGACACATTGTTTAGGTAGTTTTTCTTATAATGGAAATATGTATATTTTTAAATGCAAGTGTATATTTTCTATAAACAACATAGGAAACGGCGAAGTCTAGTATGCCAGAAACCATGCGGTTATGACGTGCTAATATTGGATGTTTGATTTCATTGTTTGCATGTTTCACTCGCATAGCAGGTGGTTTCGGTCACTTTATGACACGATGAATTTAGCAATGGCTAATACAAACTTACAGTTTCCTTAGCAATCTGAAGGATTTCATAATTTTCATCTCGTATTAATAGAGTGGTTCATGTTGATCTTTTGATCACCGCTAAACATTTGACGATAACCGTTCGTTATTCGCAGTCTGAATGAAACGCATGAGACTAAAAAGTGATAGATATTAATGTTGATGGATGGAGAGGGAGAGGACGTCCAAAGAAAAGATTGATGATTGATTGTGTGAGGAATAACATGAAAAGAGAAATAAGTAAATGATGACATAACGACTGACATGGGAGAATGGAAGAAGAAAACGTGTTGTGCCCACCCCAAATAGAATGGGACAAAGGCAGGCAGATGATGAAGATTCGCAATCTGAATTTACATTGACGGATACGTAGGTGAAAAAATGCATGATCTTATTGCAAACTTATTAATAACGTCGTGTTCTGTTGAGAGTACTTAAAAAATAAGTATTGGTTGAATGCGGGCTACAAGTTTACTTTATCGGTTCCGATTTTCAGCAGATTGTTAGTTAAGTTTGTTCACAAAACAATTTTTCGTTTATTCATAAATTAATGTTAGGATCCGTCTGCAAAAAATGGAATCCGACCGATGGAGTAGCTCCAAAAATAATTGCGTAGGTCGGGGCTTGTTGCGACACATTTGATGATCATTGGCGACGCTATCAAACCCGTGAATACACATTCTTAGCAAACGTGCAAAACGCTTTCAGAAACATAAATAAACGCGGATAAATTAATAGACATGTTTCCCGAAATGATCGATTCGCTATATGCATTATCTGGAACGGCGAATACGGGAATGACGAAAGTTTAGTGGCAATAAATTTGATTATTTTCTCGTGTTATGATTTATCCATCGGCGGGGACGACAAGCGCGGGAGTTTGGAAGTTTTCAGTTGTCAGTGAAGCGCGGGCGCCCGCTATGATACGCTCTCACGCGCCTCGATCGCGGAACGCGGACACAAACGCTCGCAACAATCATGACAAGAAGATGAAAAAGGTTAAAAAAATATTTATTGTTTGAAATAAACGTAGTTCTATAGATGCATACAGATTACAAATTAGACTAAGCCGACGTGAGGTTGTTACTCCAAAAGCAAAATGTTTGTGCCATACAATGCAGTTATATTCTGCTACGAATAAGTTTTACGGTAACTGGTGAGCATAGCGTTCTAGAGATCAAAGGATGTTGGTCCGGGGGTGTTGAATGCAGCGTATGTTTTTACAAAGAGTGTTTATGCGGTCGGCAGGTGTTCCGCGAGGGCAGTGCACGATGGTGCGGTGGCATGAGCCAGGTGCCCGAGGACACGGACGATGACTTGGAGGCAGGCTACATCTCCAGCGACGAGTCTGCACACGGTGTCGACCTCGCCGAACGGCTGAGAGTCAAACCTTCACCAGATATTTGGGAGCTAGGTAACGTAACTTTCATAATTTTTGTTCCCCTAAAGAAGTTTTCGTTTGGTCAAAGTTTTTTTGAGGAACACAACAGTGATTGTGGCGTGCCTTATACTACTCATTTCATACCACACCACTACACTCTGCTAGGTTAAGAGACCGTTGCATGCAGATGCGTTGAGTGTGAAGAAAATTAAATTGTCATCTTGCAATCCATACACTTTGTAACTGACTATAATCGGTTGCACATTAGGTACTAAAACTATTTATATGTTTTACTTTTTACAGATGAAATTGATTACAACTTACGTCATCTACCATTAGCTGAAGAAATATCTAGTCAGATAGAAACAGGACACTACGATGAAGCAATAGAAATAGCATCGGACACAAAAAATGGAATCCTAACAGCTGCACTTTGGGCATGCTGGCTCGGGAGGAGTTCTTTGTTAGCAAAATTGTTGAAGTTGGGGCTAGATCCAAATAGGACTGACGAACAAGGAAGGTAACCAAAGTGCATATAAAAATAGACAAACTGACAATGTCATATGCTTATACTAAGTATTCAAGTACAAAACCAATGTATACTTTCAGGACATGTTTGCATTTAAGCTGTTTAGTAGGCAGCGAAGAATGCGCCAAACTGTTGTTGGAGCACGGAGCAAATGCGAACATGTGGGACTCATCGACCGAAAAAAAAGCCACACCACTGCATTGCGCTGCGAGCGCGAAGAGTTTACCTTGCGTCAAGGTAAACAGAATATTTTTAAAGATAAAAGATGACCCACTAAAAGTACTGTTGTAATATTTAATTTATTATGACAGGTGTTAATTGCTCACGGGGCGGACGTGAACGCTGGTCTCACCGAGCGGTCTCCTTTACATTACGCGGTACTCAGCGACGCACCGGTAGTCGTGAAGGAGTTATTGGAAGCGGGCGCTTGCCCTGACACACCGCAGGTGCGCCCTGGTTTTGATCTGTTATCCAGCACGAATTGGATTATAAATCATCACTCAATATAAACACAGTAACGGAAACGTTCCGAAACAATATTACTAAGCCATGAATCTGTTTAGGTATTCACTGAGACTCCGTTGCACGTGGCGGCATCTCTCGGCTCGGCGATTTGCACAAAGTTATTATTGGATGCGGGTGCTGACGTGCGGGCAGCGTTGGGTGCTGGGAGAGCAACCGCGTTACATCTTGCAGCAGAGGATGGACATGCAGAATGCGCTCGGCTACTTCTTGAACATGGATCGCGTATTGATTTGCCCAATTTGAGAGGACAAACACCGTTGCACTTAGGTACAACACTTTCAACAATGTTTTAATTACTGGTTTTTCTTGAACCAAACTGAAACTTATTGTTTACTCCGTTTGGTATTGTTACAGCAACATTAGCACAATCACTGGAAGTGGTTGAGCTTTTAGTGTGCAAGCGCGCTGACGTCCGTGCTCGCGATGGAGACGGTCGCACTCCGTTGCACGGAGCCATCGTGCGAGGAGCCCGCGCTTGCGACGTAGCACGGACGTTGTTGTCCGCAGGAGCCGATCCCAATGCACCCGACAACTTCGGATACACGCCCCTACACATCGCTGCCTTGAACGAATTCTCCGCCTGTGTTTTGTTATTATTAGGTAATGTAAACTTGAAATATAATTTAAACAACAACTGGCAAGAAACTAATTACTTGCTTGCTTCAACGTATAAAGTCCAACAATCTTGTTGCAATGATTCACACGTTGTACAATTACATAAATTCAGGTTGTTTGTATTAAATCGATAACTCAACATTCAAATTCCTGTTTTTCTTACTATTGGAGAGAAATGTTCTAAAGATATCGCTATAATGTTTTCAGACTATGGCGGGGATGTGACTCTGCGTACGAACGGTGGAGTGTCGGCGCTTTCGTTCATAGTGCGGCGAGTGCCGAATGTGATCCCGCGCTACTTGTGCAAGTTGGACGATGCGGTGCATGTCAGTGAGCATGAGCTGGGTGACGTGGACTGCGAGCTCGTCATAGACTTCAGGCCCTTAGTGCCGTGTCTGTCCCGAGGCGAGGCTGAGCTGTTACTGGCGTTTATTGAGGTAGAGATTCTACATTGCAGTGTCTATAATTATGCAAGTATTTGGTTATGTTACACATTAAAAGGTAAATAACAGAAATGGTCACATTACAGGTGGGCCGCAAAGACGTCCTGAAACACCCAGTCGCAGAAACCTTTCTTTTCCTAAAATGGCGAAGAATACGGAAGTTTTTCGTCATGAGTTTCATATATCACGCCTTGTTTATAACGCTATACAGTCTCTATATTCTTCGTACGTATTTTTTTTTTATTTTTTTGTTGATAAGGTAGTTTTTCAAGAGAATGATGTTATTCAGTAAATTATTGTATTATTTCAGAGATATTTCTATGCGAATCAAGGACCTGCGACGTGCCAACATATCTTCGACCAGTTCAATATCTCATTCTCTTATTGAATATCTGTTTCCTGGCCAAAGAGATATTTCAAGCGTGTTTGGATTGGTCTGCTTACATACGGCAATGGGAAAATTGGTTGCAATGGTTAATAATAACCGGAGTATTTTTATGTACGGTAAGATAAGTTCGAAATAATTAGTACATATATATTTTCTATAGAAACCAGGGTCGTCCTAAAGCTCGTTGGGTATACGATATCGTCAATGTCGCGGGAAACACCTGAATAAGGGATGCACAGCATCGGTAAATGTGGCGGAAAAATGAGGCCTATAGCCAGCAGTGGTTGTTTTCGGGCTAATATGATGACATATATTTGGTGAAAATACTAGAAATTATGTTTTCTTATGGCAATATATATGCTTTCAGATACCACGTTGGGATAATGGTGAAATAAGGCATAACACATCAAATTGGCAGCACGATATCGCAGCTATTACGATATTCTTTTGTTGGTTGGAGCTGATGATGATCATAGGGAGATTCCCAACCTTCGGTTTATACGTCCAAATGTTTACTACAGGTGAGACTCTGCCTTTTAATGTTTTGCACCAGAAAATTTATGGGATTATTTAAGATCACTTTTTAAACTTTACCAGCAAGATATGGCTGCAACCAGTTTCCATCAAATGTGGATTAGTGACAGGGCTGAGCATTAGGTCTTGGGTTCAATTCCCGTATTGGGCAAAGTGTTATTGAGTTTTTCCAAACTGGCTGAGCCAGCTTCGGGGATTACAGGTGTGATGTTATGTTTATTGTTTCATAAGAATTATGCTACAATATTAATTTTATTGTGCATTTGGAGACGTCATCTGTCTAATAGTAGATTAGTAGCCAAGGGCTGTAAGGCAACAATTGCAGCCCGAGATATTTAGGCGCACGAGCGCAGCGAGGGCGCCAATAGTTCGAGGGTGCAATTGATGCTTACACCCGTGCTAACTACTCTGCTTTACATCTCGATTATGAGGTAAGAAGAAAAAAACCGGCATTACAAGAATAAAGTTTTCAAATATAACTTTCAGGCAAAATATTGTTAATTGCTGCTTCAGCTTCCATTTTCATTGAATCGGGAGTGCAGCTTGTATCTTCATCACTTGCAGAACTCATGCTTTTTTCCTAAATAGCACGTAATTATAAAAAAACCCCAAAAACAAACAATTTTCTATTACCGCCTTTTTCATCTCTTTTTTAATTTTTTTTTTCGAGAACGAAATTGAGCTTCGCCGTTCGATATTTAAAATTGATGACTAGGTATTAAGCCCCCACACAGGCGCGTTTTCGCGTTTCTGCGTCCCAATACCAAATGTTCTAAGAACTCATAATGTGGGGGAGGCGTTATACTCATACGAAGACAAGGCTGAATAGCGAAGCGACCTCTTTTGTCATTGGGCTGAATGCATGATGTCTATTGCCAGTATGATGGTTAGATGTACGCGAACTTTTTGAAAGAGTGAAGTGTTTTTTTTTAATTACTTACCGCCCTAGGGCTTTTCTTGCTACATTAATACCCTAGAGCGCTAATTGGTCACCTACAAGCCCCATTTGGGGGTAATAAGGACCTACTTACCGAATATGAGAGATGTAAACATTTTTATTCCCTTTCCAGTAACGGTGAACTTCGCCACATTTCTTCTGGCGTACAGTTGCTTGCTGATAGCCTTTGGTCTCGCGTTCAGCGTGCTATTCAGCAACTATGCTGCGTTCAAACTGCCGGCCAGTTTAGTGAAGACAGTGATGATGATGTCGGGCGAGCTGGAGTATGAAGACATCTTCTATGGGAACAGTACCACCGAGTCGCACTACCCGGTCACCGCGCATGGGATGTTCCTCATATTTGTACTGCTCGTCACTGTTATACTGACGAACCTTTTGGTTGGTTTGGCTGTCAGTGATATTCAGGTTGGTTTAAAATGAAATTGAATGAAAAAATTTAGGTATTATTTTCATGCCAGTTTATTCTAAATTGGCTTCAAAATATTCGACAAAGTACGATTTTTTTTTTACTGTACTCCGCTATTTATAAGAATTAGATGCCAATTTCCAAGCTTCCAGCTGGCAGTACAGCTTCAAAGATTTCGGTCAATTTGCTCTGGCATTTTCGAACCCAGTTCGGTCTTAGCAAAGACAAGCTCTTCAGATGGGGGTTCATAGACAGCTCAGATCTCAAGTGTGTCTCCACAGACAATGTCCCACCTTCCATCATGCGCTGTATGCCCTGACACCAGCGCACTTGACGATCTTATGACTGCATCAACTAGCGGAGTTCGCATAGCTGAATATTGTGCCCAATATATTTGATGAAAATTTTGCTCTCGACACGATAAGACGAAGTTAGATTTTCCAAAATACTGATTCCTATGTTAATGTGTATTCTCACAAACGTTGTTCGTTTTTTCCAGGCGTTACAAGAGAGTGCTGGCCTGGACCGGCTGGTGCGGCAGACGCAGCTGGTGGCCCATCTCGAGAGCATGTTGTTCAGTTCACTGCTGACGTGCGCGCCCAAACAACTACTGGGTGTGCTGCGGTGGGGCGCGTTACTCACCGCCTCGCATACACGCACGCTCACTATACGACCGAACGATCCCAGGGAGAATAGGGTAACATACCTAGTTATTTATGATTATAGATTTCGCCTGTTATGTTTAAGTCCCATGTAACAAGGGGCAAGCCTATTGTCATCAACCGAGCATAAATCAAGTTTCCTCAGCTGCTACTGAGAAATTCCTGATGGACAAACTCAATAACAATTTTCCTAATCAACGTGGCAGACTGCAACTTAATACCGTGGTATGGTCCTAGGTAAATAACTTGAAACAAAATGGCGTCGTTCTGGGCAGGTTTCCTGCTTGATTTGTATGGGACGTCTAAAAAACGACTACTGCGCATGTTCAACTTATATGCCGCGTGCCATACAACAATTATTCTAAGTATCTGTTTTGCTGTCTGATTTCAGATCCCGAAAGATTTAATAGCATCCATCTACAAAATGGTGGTAAGTCGAAAAAATACTCGGAAAAGTATAAAACATAACAACAATTACGTATTCCGAATACAAAAATGTAAGGAAGACGAGGAATTAAATAAACAAGACTTAGTCAAGAGAAAAAGTAACTTGTTTGACAGATATTCAACGGAGAGTCAGCAAGTGGAACGAAGGAAGAGAACAACATCTGCATCGAATGCTGACAGAATCAGACCGACATCACTTAATATAAATGCAATACAAGAAATATGTATGGTTGATATAAAAACACAGCTATTAGAGTTAACTAAAAGAGTCAACAAGTTAATCGATAATACAGAGTTAAGATTAGGTCAAATTGAAAACAAACTGAATCATAAGCCACCGTAACTAGTTTCAGTTTTCGGTACTGGGAATTATCTGATATGCTATTATGGGAGCGGTCAAGTATTACGTTACGAATTTGGGGGGAGGCGGTCTTGTAAAACGTTACGGTACGATGCGTTACAGTTGCGGGAGAGGGGGGGGGGGGGGGGGGGGGGGGTTGAAGTACGCATTACGTATCATTGTTCTTTTTAACCCTTCAGAACGGTCGCATAGAAATTCTCCCACACATTATTTTAATTTTTTTTCTCAAAATTTCATATTTTAGGAAAAAATGGTCACTTGATGGTTCTATTCTATTTATCTTCGGGGACGCCGGCAGACACCAGGTGGGCGATCAGTCCTTTCGTTGTGGATTATTTCGCCCAGTTCCCCATTTTGGTGGATCCCCTTCATGGGTTACTGGTGGTCGGCATCGCAAATCTTCCTGTTGCCTTGCAGAAGCTCACCAGTTGTTCGGTAGAGACTTCTGCAAGCTTCTCTTCATTAACCTCATCTGTTCCTAGGATTTCCCATCTGAGTAGCTCATACATTGTGCATTCAGCCACAAGGTGGAAATTTGTTTATTCTGCTTCTCCGCATGCTGGACATATGGGGTCTTCCTTTACTTTCATAATCCTTACTTCATAGGATCACTTGATGGTTACGTAACGTTTTACTAGGGGGGAGAGGGGTACAGAAAATCGTTACGGTAAGTTACATGGGGTACGGGGGCGTAAAAAAATTCTAAAAATTGCGTAACGTAATACTTGAATGCTCCCAGTATTCATAGTGTATTTTTATTTTGGCTTAGTTTTATGTATAAAATCTGGTGTTGGTGTATGATATTATGTACTTAGTATAAGTTTATATTTTGGGAATGTTACCGTTTATTCAAATTAAGTTGTTTATAAGAATGTTGAAGTTGTTACAAAAAATTGTTATTGCTACTTTAATAACAATTAAAAAATTTAATTAATATGCAGTTTTAATTTAAAAGGTCCGTGTCATCACCTTATAATATTCCCACTTCTGGGATACCTACAAGCCTCATCTCTATAAGATGGAATAGGCTATAAATAAACCATGTGGGCCCTGAGACGGTTGGTAGAATTATGCTTGTTTCCTTCACCGTATTTTGAGCAGTAGTGATGAAATAAATCACGTAGCTGTGCCTGGATTTGGAACCAACAACCCACCAATCGTAAGTCAGGGCTCAACTACCAATGGGCCACCACAGCACTTTTCTAGATTAATTCCATTGTGAAAAACACTCTCAACAGCAATCTGGACCAAAATGTTATGTTATTCAAAGAACTAACTGAAATGATATACCTAATGTGTAAAAAAAAAAGTTATAAAATCGGTCAAAAATGGAGTAGCTACACGCTTTATAAGGTTTTGGTGGTGGCACTTTCTATCTTTGTCGCGCGAAACCTGTGCGCGAAACGGCCATTTGAACTACGTACGTAACTATGGCGGTATGAAAATATGACGTTACTTCTTCATAGCGCTGTCTTTGTCTAACATTTTAAATAAGTTAAAATTAACAATTTTTTTCTTTTGCCTATCTTTTTATTTACTGTTTCCAAATAAATATAAAAAAAATTAAGTACTTATCCAATTTTCAAAATGAATAAAATTGCCTTAGTAAGTGTGTTGCGCAGTTACCCAGTAAATAATAATAAAAAGATTGGACTTACCAAAAGCTCACACGTGTACAAGTCTCCATTGGCCATCTCAACACGACTTTTTGAACTGGAGTTGGAAATTTGATTCGGCAGCTGATAGCCAGAAATTTTAGCATCATAGACTATGCTGACATTCTTGTTCTGGTCTGGCGTTAGTTCTTTGTTGATGGCGTGTAGCATGACGTCATTCTCAACTATGTAGGCGACATCGTCATCCAGCATCTCATTACTGCTGAAGCCTATCATAACGTCGGAACTGGCATCCCATACCTAAAAGAATTAAAGTGATACTAAAGTTCATTATGTATTTTTAACCGACTTCTAAAAAAAGAAGGAGGTTCTCAATTCGGATCTTTGTTTTTTTTTTTTTTTAATGTTTGTTCGGGCATAACTCCGTCACTTGCTAACCGATTTGAAAAATTCGTCTTTTGTTGGAAAGGGTATACTTCCCAAATGGTCCCATAATTTTTTTATCAAAATCGGACAAGCGGTTTTTGAAAAATCAACAAAACTCGAAAAAAATACTACATTGTCCGTATTATGACCCATGAACATGTGAATCACTAAAAAGTGTAAAATAAAAACTTTTTAACAAAAAATAAAACCGACTTCAAAAAACAAACAGAAAAGTCAAAAATAAATCAGTTTCTGAAGTCGGTGGCAAAAAAATGAAATGAAACAAACAAAAGTCACCGACTTCAGAAACTGATTTATTTTTGACTTTTCTGTTTGTTTTTTGAAGTCGGTTTTATTTTTTGTTAAAAAGTTTTTTTTCCTACCATATTTCCTAAGATGTTTTCTAGATTTCAACTATCTATAAAGTGGTGTTCAAAACAATGTTAGTAAGTACAGAGTTCTTTTTAGTATTTTCAATGAGTAACAATTCAAGTATTTTTAATTACTGTTTACCTACAAATAATAATTTCAAAACCAGGTTGATTTTGGGAGGAGTTCTAGCCAATTGTGATTATTTTTAAAGCAATACTCATCATCATCATTTCAGCCAAAAGACGTCCACTGCTGAACATAGGCCTCCCCCATGCGTCGCCACATTGACCGGTCCCGTGCGTCTCTCATCCAGCGGTTTCCTGCAACCTTGACCAGGTCATCGGTCCACCTAGTGGGAGGCCTTCCAGCGCAACGTCTTCCGGTTCGCGGTCGCCATTCCAGAACTTTTCGGCCCCATCGGCCATCCGTTCTGCGAGCAATGTGCCCTGCCCATTGCCACTTAAGTCTGGCGATTCTTCGGGCTACGTCGGTAACCTTGGTTCTCAAGCGGATGTCCTCATTTCTGATTCGATCACGCAAGGAAATTCCGAGCATAGCCCTCTCCATTGCCCTTTGGGTGACTTTGAGCTTTCTGATGAGGCTCATTGTGAGCGACCACGTTTCGGTCCCGTATGTAATCACTGGCAACACACACTGGTCATAGACTTTCGTCTTGAGACACTGGGGTAAGTTGGACGAGAAGATACCGCGCAACTTCCCGAACGCTGCCCAGCCGAGTCGGATTCGACGATTGACCTCTTTCTCGAAGTTAGATCTACCCAACTGGACCGTTTGTCCCAGGTAGACATAATCGTCCACAACTTCGAGCGTAGAGTCTCCGATCTTGATAGGAGTGGGTGTTACATGAACATTCAACATAACCTTGGTTTTGTCCATGTTCATTTTAAGACCCACTCTTTCGGAAGCTCTACTGAGGTCATCGAGCATTGCACTGAGGTCTTCCATGGTCTCAGCCATGACCACTATATCGTCGGCAAACCGAAGGTGAGTGATGTACTCGCCGTTGACGTTGATGCCAAGTCCTCTCCAATCCAGAACCTTGAAGATATCCTCCAATGCAGCGGTGAACAGTTTCGGAGATATGACGTCTCCCTGTCTCACACCGCGCTGCAGAAGGATAGGTTCCGAGGTCTGGTCCTGAAGTCGGACTGACATGGTGGCGTTTTTGTACAAACACTTCAACACCTCGATGTACCGGTAGTCGATTTGGCACCGTTGGAGAGACTGCAGCACAGCCCAAGTCTCGATCGAATCGAAGGCTTTCTCGTAGTCCACAAACGCTAAACAGAGAGGCAGGTTATACTCTTCGGTCTTCTGTATAACCTGCCGCAGCGTATGTATGTGGTCTACGGTACTGAAGCCTTTTCGGAATCCGGCTTGTTCGGGAGGCTGGAAATCGTCAAACCTGCGTGCGAGACGATTCGTGATGACTCTTGAAAACAACTTGTAGACATGGCTTAGAAGTGAGATGGGCCTATAGTTCTTCAACCGGGCATTGTCACCCTTTTTGAAGAAGAGCACCACCACACCCCTGCACCAAGCCTGTGGCGTTTTCCCCTCGAGTATGACGGAATCAAACAGCTTCTGTAGGGCCTTAAGGACCGGTTTTCCACCCGCCTTCAGAAGTTCGGCCGTAATTCCGTCATCACCCGGCGCCTTGTTGTTTTTAAGCTGTTTCAGAGCCATCCTAATCTCGTACAGGCTGACATCCGGAATGTCTTCGGTATAGTGTCGGGTCAATCTAGCTCTGGGGTCTTTCGCTAGATTTTCGACGGGTTGATTAGTTGACGTGTACAGCTGCCCATAAAAACTCTCGATTGGCGGAGACGAGCCTGCCATCGTCGGTCTTCAGTTTCGTGAGCTGGCTTTGCCCAATAGCCAGATCTCTTGCAAATACCTTGGAGCCTTTGTTCCTTTCAATTGCGTCTTTAATACGCTCGGTATTAAAGCGGCGGAGGTCGCTCTTCAAGGATCCGTCTATTGAGCTGCCGGTATTGCCGAGCTTCGTCTGAAGACTGCAGGATCATCTCACGCCGCTCCTTCATGAGCCTGAGAGTGTGATCTGAGAGTTTCTTGATCTTATTTGTACGACGTATCTTAAAATATTTAGACCCAGTCGTATGGACAGTTTCCACGAACCCGTCGTTGTAATCGTCCACTGAGCTTCCTAGACATTCGAAGCGATTCTGGAGTTCAAGTTGAAAGCTCTCGGGGTTTTGGATCTGGATCTGTGCTGGACGGAGCGTAGACTTCATCAGTCGCGACCTTTCTAGCTTTATATTGATGTTCAATGTGCCTCTTACCATGCGGTGATCGCTTCCGGTTTTCACCGAATTGATCACAGAGACATCATTGAACATTTGCTTGTTGGTAGACATGATGAAGTCAATCTCATTTTTAGTCGCACCATCGGGGCTCTGCCAGGTCCACTTCCTGTGCTCACGTTTTTTGAAGAAGGAGTTCATCATAAAGAGGCCCTCCTTCTCCATAAAACTGGCCAGTTGGTGACCCCGGTGGTTCCGAAGTCCAATCCCAAATTGCCCCACTTGCAGCTCATCATCGCTTCGTTTGCCCAGTTTCGCGTTGAAGTCCCCCATGACAACGGTGAAGTAAGTTCTGAAACCATGCATGGCTTTAGAAATATCCTCATACATGGTTTCTACTTCATCGTCGGGGTATGCCGAGGTCGGCGCGTAGACCTGTATGACCTTCAGCGAATATCTTGCAGATATTCTGAGTATAAGGTACGCCACCCTGTTCGACACACTCTCGATCTTCACCACGTTATTCACGAGAGACTTGTGGACGATAAACCCAACACCACCCTGTGACTGCCGGTCTCCCTCTCGGAAGTAGAGCAGGTTGCCGGATTTCAGGATTATCGTGTCCTCTCCCTCTCTTCGGACTTCAGATAATCCGACAATACTCCATCGCAGCCTGCTTAATTCTTCCTCGAGTTCCGCCAGCTTCTCGTCGCCCCGGAGTGTGCGCGTATTGTATGTTACCAGGTCCAGTCGTCGGTATGTTTGGTAGCCGGATCCCGTCCGGGGATTCTTAGCACCCCTTGCCACGCCGTTGCCTCGACCGCTACCGTAGCCGAGGGTAGACGGGCTGCCGGGTACTAGGGGCCTGTTTGGTTTAACGCTCATCATTTTTTGGGGGGGGGTTTGCCATAATCGCCACTCTT
The DNA here is from genome assembly GCA_949316265.1 of Diarsia mendica. NCBI lineage: Eukaryota > Metazoa > Arthropoda > Insecta > Lepidoptera > Noctuidae > Diarsia > Diarsia mendica. Next base: position 11,033,829 of record OX438906.1, read on the forward strand.
GGCAGGCGGGTTGGCGATCGCAGTATGGTTGACAAAGACACAGAGAACGCTGCTGCCCATTCTCTGGTAAGTCCCTTAGTCGCCTCTTACGACACCCACCGAATATTATTATTATTATTCCCTTTATTAAGTTTTTAACTTTGATACATCTATATACATATAATAAAACAGTAAAAAAACTGTGTCTGTACATTAAATATATTAAAAAAATAATAATTGAGGGGGGTTTAGAAACAGTAATAGAGCACGAATCGAAAAAAAAAAGTCTGTCTGTTTGTCTGTTTGTCTGTTTGTTTGTACACGCTAATCTTCGGAACTACTCGACGGATTTGAATGGTTCTTTTTTTGTTGTATAGATATTAAGTCTGGCCAACATATAGGCTATAATTTATCTTGGAAACTTGAATACCTGATGCAGAAGCGCAACAGACCAGCTCAACTATAAGAGATACAAAAATGGTACCATAGCAAAAATTGTTCCACGTGATGAGCATTTTCTGCAAAAGAGAATAAATTCGAAGATCTGGAACACCTGATGTGGAACTCCAAGAGCCCAGCTACACTATAACATATATAGGAATGACGTCTTAGCAAGAGTTGTTCAGCCTGATAAGCACTCTCTGTTGTCGTATAAAATTTGAAGATCTGGAACATCTTCTATATCTATACATATAATAAAACAGTAAAAAAACTGTGTCTGTACATTAAATATATTAAAAAAATAATAATTGAGGGGGGTTTAGAAACAGTAATAGAGCACGAATCGAAAAAAAAAAGTCTGTCTGTTTGTCTGTGTGTCTGTTTGTCTGTTTGTCTGTTTGTTTGTACACGCTAATCTTCGGAACTACTCGACGGATTTGAATGGTTCTTTTTTTGTTGTATAGATATTAGGTCTGGCCAACATATAGGCTATAATTTATCTTGGAAACTTGAATACCTGATGCAGAAGCGCAACAGACCAGCTCAACTATAAGAGATACAAAAATGGTACCATAGCAAAAATTGTTCCACGTGATGAGCATTTTCTGCAAAAGAGAATAAATTCGAAGATCTGGAACACCTGATGTGGAACTCCAAGAGCCCAGCTACACTATAACATATATAGGAACTAGCTTTTGCCCGCGACTTCGTTCGCGTGGAATAGTGACTTCCGGCAGATTTTTGGTTTATCTCGAGAAAAAAAAAAAAAATATCCTATGTCCTTTCTCAAGTTCCAAACTATGTCTGTATCAAATTTCACACAAATCGGTTCAGTAGTTTAGGCGTGAAGCAAAGACAGACAGACAGAAAGACAGACAGACAGAGTTACTTTCGCATTTATAATCCAGGATTTTCCCTCGTTGAATAGTAAACAAACTAAGTGTAGGTGTTATAATTTCGGTGATGAACTGATTACCTATCCGTTTTTTTGTCTAAAATGAGTATTAACTTATCACTATGATTGATTACTGAGCTTAAAGTTCGTATAAATGTCTATCTAATTACCTCCTCAAGTTTAAAGCGTAGCTAGTTATGTAGTACTATATTAATTCTGTGGTGTAGGTAATTAGATTTTATCTGTATGTAATGTAACAGTCAGTTGAATAAAAAATCGTATACAAATCAGATCAATAGTTTTGGCGTAATGTGATTCTAGACAGAATTTTAATGTTATAGATAGGAAGCTGTGTATAGGTTCCTGTGGGAATGAGCTATTTTTCCGAAGTAAAAAGTAGTCTGAATTTTGGTACCTTCCTACCCTATAAGTTAAGTAGTGTGATGGAATGTCGCTAAGTTTCGATCCAAGTAAAACTGTTAAATAAAGACAGTTGCATCAAAATCTTATCATAAATTCCCTAAATTATGGCGCCTACCGACCCTCTAAGTTAGAAAAGTGATCAAATACTAACTTGAAGTCTACTAAGACTTCAAGTTAGTATTTGATCACTCAGTTAAAAAAAAAACATCAAAATCATTTCAGTAGCTATGGCGTCATGCGCTTCTTGACACGATCACGCTAGATTTCCGCGGGAATGAGGTATTTTCCCGCCGTAAAAAGTAGCCTGTGTCCGTGCCTAGGAAAGTCTTATAAAAATCCGTTTAGACGTTAAGGCGTGAATGAGGTAAACTTTTAAAACAAACGATTAAAAATCACTAACTTAATTACTTTTCTGCCTACTGCCTACGCCTTAAGTAAGATAGCATGAATATTAATAGCCCATATCCTTTTCTAGGTAGAAACCACTACCCACCACTATCTATCACTTAACTAAATTTCATCAAAATCCGTTTAGCCGTTTAGGCATGATAGAGCAAAACTCCCAGCAAAAACCATAAAAAAATCACTAACTCAATTCAGTTTTCTGCCTACTGCCTACCCCCTAAGAACGATGGCGTGATTATTTATAACCTATGTCCATTTCTAGGTTATCATCTATCACCATACCAAATTTTATCAAAATCCGTTTAGCCGTTTAGACGTGAAAGAGCAAAAGTCCCAACAAAAACGACAAAAAATCACTAACTCAATTTAGTTATCTGCCTACTGCCTACCCCCTAAGAACGATGTCGTGATTATTTATAGCCTATGACCATTTCTAGGTTATCATCTATCACCATACCAAATTTCATCAAAATCCGTTCAGCCGTTTAGACGTGAAAGAGCAAAAGTCCCAACAAAAACGACTAAAAATCACTAACTCAATTTAGTTAACTGCCTACTGCCTACCCCCTAAGAACGATGGCGTGATTATTTATAGCCTATGTCCATTTCTAGGTTATCATCTATCACCATGAAAAATTTCATCAAAATCCGTTCAGCCGTTTAGGCGTGAAAGAGTAACAGACAGACAGACAGACAGACAGACAGAGTTACTTTCGCATTTATAATATTAGTATGGATATGGATGGATGACGTCTTAGCAAGAGTTGTTCAGCCTGCTCTCTGTTGTCGTATAAAATTTGAAGATCTGGAACAGCTGATGTGGAAATCAAAGCTATCACTAATTTCACTGTCACTCAATCAACGAGACAGTCACTCATCAAAATTTCCACGTGAACGAAGTCGCGGGCATCAGCTAGTAAAAAATATTCCTTGTTTAATTGCTCACCTGCATATTTCTGACGGGCTGTAGCCTCATATTTTCGACATGTCTCCATACATCTAGCTGAGTCATTAAAGCCTTCGTGTTCTGGTTGAGGGCCACCACTCTGTTGCTGTAATCTGGCTTCAGTTGGAAAGGCTTGTTTGAACCTCCTTCTAGGAGCAGTACTTTTAAGTTTGACAGTATTGAGTCTTTAGCTGGAACATTAAGAAACAATCCATGTTAAGTATGTATTTGTATGTAAATGTATAAATGACAATTTGTCTTCCTGCCCTTGTCTACTTGGGGTTGGTGAAACATGTTTTATACTTCTATTTGAATATTTAATATGCCTTGTTAGCCTATTACAATAGAAGTAGGTACAATAACATCTGTGATAGATGTATTTTGTAGTAAAACCAGCAATGATTCAATGAAATATACTAAACAAGTAAAGAGCCAATCAGATGTTAGTAACAGGCAACTGTTAGTCTGGTACCCATACATTTCCCGATTTTGTATGGGCCGTCACGACGTGGGATAAACTTCGCGGTCTGTCCATTATGTGGGCAGAATCTAGAGAATGCCACCTGATATGTATACAGCTTCTGCCTTGTCCTCATTAATATATCCTGTCATACATGTACGCCAGTTACGAGTACTACGCAACTGACCTGTCTGACATCCAAAGTTATAAAATAAAGATAGGTATTCGTACCAAGCGCGCAGGCCAGTGTGCAACCAACCATTCCACCACCGGCTATGATCACATCATAGTCTCCCTTGAAGTTCTGTGCTGGTGTCAAAGAGGTGTCGTCTTTTGCGGTGCTCAGCGTACGAACAGTTCCATTTCTGATACTGCATTTTACTTGTCGTATCAATAGTCGCTTTACGTTGTTATTGAACATTTTTGTTCGATATAAACTAGGGTTAAATAGCAAAATATTTGGCTTGTAGATTTGTCGCTTTGTATATTAGTACGCACTATAGTTCTGCGTCTTTTCTTTATATACTTCAGGTTTTTATTGTATGGAAATACACCGCTTTCGCAATTCTGTGATCCTTTCTAGGTTAGAATGTAGAAATAATATTTTGTTTAATCTGTCAATGTCAAACTGTCAATCGCTGATTCTACTGTCAAAACAAGAAACATACGTTCCGACTTACGCACAAATACACTTCAATATAGTTTTTTGATGCTCGATGACTCTTTATCAGTTTAAATTGCAATTTATTAAAAGATTATTACAGGTAAAACATAGTAGTACTGACAAATACAAAATTGGAATATTTCCATATATTCTATAATATATATTATATAATATTGCTATAATTGTGGTCACAAATGGGTTCCATAGTGACTACAACGACAACAAACACTGTAAAACATGCCGTAGGCAAATCCAATCTATAAGTTATTATTTCACAACGTTTCCATAGTTATAATCGGTATGACACATCATACTAGTGTGTTTAATAACTCTTGCCTAAGAGTTCCTGTGGATCCCGTAAGTAAAATGCCGAAGTCTGCTTATGAACGGAAGGGGAAGATACATATTAACCAGCAGTATTCCATTGATTCTTCTTCAACGTGTTCTGTTACTGCCGCAAACGTGGATGCAGCTAAAATGAAGGATTTTTACCGAAGCATTCCTGACTATAATGACATCAACCATTTACCTGCCGAAGAATTTTATTCTACACTGAAATCTTTGAGAGACAAGAAGAAAGTTATGTTAGGTATGGCTATTGAATTTGTTGATGATTGCAATGGACGCGAAGGTGACAAAGTTTTAGACGATTTATTGGACAAAACAGAGGAAAGCACTAGATTAGTTATGATAAAAAGTAATAAACCGAAACCAAATCGCGTATCAAGGAGAAAACTATCGACAGGATCGAATAATTCAAATAACATAAAAAATAGTTATGAGACACCTAATACGGCGGTACGCTCAAAACCCTTACCTAAAAATAATTCGGAGACTTGCCTAAAACGACCGGTTAGAAAAACTGTGATAGACGATAAAAAAAATGGCCATGAAGATTTAAAAATTGCTCCAATGAAAAGTAATTTAGAAAAGACTAGAAGCGATCGTCCAAAAAGGAATCACTCAGCCTGTTCCATATCATGGAATGATGCAAAGTTTGAAAGTAAAAATGAAGTCGATCAAAAGTTCGATGATTTTTTTGACGGGAAAAAGTATGAGAGTCCCATGAGTAAAGTAGATTTTGACGATGGAGACGAGTTCAAAACGCAAAGCATGCCTTCAAGTCCTTTAAGATCGAAACGCTCCGGATCGCCTGTCCGACGCAGGAAGAGCATAACTATTCCAAAACCTTTTAAAATGACCGAGAGGTAAGATTCAAAGTGTTGGTCTAGGTGTTGGTCTACGATAATCAATTACCAATGCACATTACTAGTTTCATAAGATACTCGTCTGACTATGTTTATTGTAAATTTTCCTCAGGGACGAAGAAGAGCGTATAGTTAACGAACTCCGGTGTCTCCGAAAATCGTTTTCCGAAGACATGCTGCATCAGAAGCGAGAGAGGAAGAAGTTCAGAGCCAAGCCTGTTCCAATTGAGTCGCGCATCCCTCTCTACGACAAGATCCTCGAGGACCAAGCTATGAGGTTTCCATTCGTCATGAAAACTCCCTGTACGCTTCTTATTAGACTACACTTTTACATTTTATTTAATCCTTTAACTCAAAATTTGTTTTATTTTGTATGCCTACCAAACTTAGTAGGTACCTATAACTATAACCTAACTTAGTGCCTAGGTACTTAAATACAGATTACCTACTCACTCAACTCACTGACCTTAGGAAGGTGCTTTATCATATTTTACCCCTTTCGATTCACCTCCACTGTTTTCCAGATTCGCAAAATATCGCACTTTATTAATAAATTCACAATTTATTTTCTTTGATTGAAATCTTTACTTTTATGATTTGTTAAACAATATTATTTTATTGTGTAGACGCCAAAACATCAAGCCACCTGAAACTGTTAAATTCCAATCAACCGTGAAATTAATTCTGTAGCAATAAAGTTGATTTGACAAACGGTTGTAGCTTGATGTACTGGGGTCTGCCAGTACTAAAGCTTGTTAGCTCATCAATGATTTTCTCACCTCATGGCAGCGTGGTGCTGTGCTGTTTGTACAAATATCATGCTTATTAGATTCATTGACATTTTACAGACGAGCAATAACAAAGATAAATAGCGAGGCAGAGTTAAGAGCTCAAATGAAACCATTTAGTTTCACAAAAAGAGAAGAAAAGGGAATGGGCGGAATGTGTGAACGAGCTATACACGTTTTGCCTAAAAGTAAAAAGAAGAAAAGATTTAGGGCTCGACCCGTGCCCAAAAACTTGTTTTCCAATTACTTTTACGACAAAATGAGAGAGGATGACTTTTTCAGGTAACTGACCTCTATACAATTATAATTTCTCTCGCTTGGACCAGCTGCGTACAACCACAATATTTCATGGACGATAATACATCAATGTGGACGATAGTTACCTCGAAGATCTAGGATTTATTGCACACAGCTAAATACTTAAGTTACATGTTTAAATTAATGACATGATTTTAATAACATTTCAGATCAATGAATAAACGTATTAGAGCCGACGAAATGCTACGGAGCGCAAATTATCCAGGCACCATGGCGGCTCGAGATCGCAGTCGCCTTTCAACACCTGCCGCTCATAGTGACCTGCCTATAGATCCTTCTCCAGGTGTACCGTCCATTTCATCGTCCGACAGGCAAAGATGTTCAAGCCCTACGAAAGATCGTAAGAAACGAGACAAATATCAAAAGGAAGAATTCATCACAACAAGTCCACAGCCGTTCCGGCTATACACGGCGGATAGAGCTGCTAAGAAAGTGTGTTTACATTATTTATTTAGTTATTTATGCAATTTCGCTCCTTTTGATTGATTTTGTGAAGTTCATTGATAGAGCGTAGATTTATTTAAATTATCGAACATTTCAGATGCACGACGTAGCAATGAAAATTTATTCCGAAAATAAGAGCACCGAGAGTGGTGCCACCAGTGGGGTTGGCAATGGCCCTGGTGCACGTGCGTACTCAGCGCTCGATCTCCGAGCTTCGGCATCAGGGAGGTCTAATCTAGCAGCGTTACTCAGAGCTGAAGCGGTCAGGAGAAGGTTTGAAATGGAGGCAGCCTCACGAATAGCGGAACAACGTCGGCGCAACGAGATGAGGCTCAGAGATCGCCAGCTTCGATCCAAACCTGCTTGGCACCTTGTTAAAAACAAGTTAGTTTACAACATTAACATGTAAGAGCAACCAGAATGCCATAAGATGCCAATTGATATTCAAATCTTGTTTTACCGCACCATCCTTTTCGAAATTTCCTGTTATGAGTTTGTTTTTAATGGAATGGCTTTTCAAAAAGCTATGTTTTTATATGCAAATTCTTAGTCTCGCGCTTTTTTTGGCAACGCTACAAAAATGTCCAAGATGCCTGACCAAGTCAAGCCTTTTCCCTCTCGTGAATATCGTAAGAATGCAGGATGGGTGCGGCTTGGTTAAAGTTTTGATAAATTAGATAAAAGTTGTATATTGAGAAATCGTCAATTTATACAGATTTTAAGTACTTAATTTATTGATTGTTAGCTTTACTAGCAAACAACTGTTATTTTCTAGCCATGAAGAGGATATTGCAATGAGGCTTCAAACTCGGCGCGATGAGGAGAGAATGAGACGAGAGGAGTTTCTCCACGAGATGGAGCTGATGTACGGAAGAGTGCAGCAACAGCCGATGCTTTTCGAGAGGTACTACGCACCACGGTTACTATCAGCCCCATTAGACACCTTGCAGTTGTCACCAAGGAAGTCTACCAAGAAACGTAGCTCGAGGAAGTCGTACCATTACAACAGTCCCACTCGATCCCGCAAAGTATCGATAAACGATACAGCCGAGACATACACAGGAGATGTGACAGAGTTCCTCAACAGAATCGATATCGATGACAAATACTCGGACTCGGAAACTGTGACCGATAGACCTTAGATAGAGGCAAATTGTTATTTTAATAATGCATCGAATACTTATGATATTATTAGTGCACTGTAGATGACAAAATTCTATTTAGTCAATAAATGTTAAACTAAATCACTTTGGGCGTAAAGTTTGTTTATTAAAATTACCAATCACATATAATATTGCCTACAGATATTATGTATTGTTAGTATGTATGTACATATAAAACTACAAGAGGAACTACTAAGTAATACATATTTCTACAGCAGGATTGAGTTAGACTAGATTATCTAGGATCCACTTGAGGAAGTGAGACACTGAAGCGTAGACTCCTGGCTTCTTGATCCCGCATATCGTAGGCCCGAAGGAAACTACTCCAACTAAGTAGTTCTTCGGCCCCTCGGGAGTATCAAATACCTGAAAATTAACAAAAATGTATTAGTTACGTCACATTGCATTTGTTCGCACAACAATAAGGTTTAAATAACAAAGGCACTAGACAGACTTATGTCTTGGGCATATTCTACCAGTCAATTAATCCTGTAATGTCCGACTTTTGATAAGTTAAACAATCCGTATAGGCAGTTGATTGATTGGTGTAAGAATTGCCTTCTATCTCGTTCAGAAAAAAATAACAGCTTTTTATTGTACCTAACAAAAAACTAGAATATATGACCAAAATGGCGCCGCTTTTGAGGAAATACCAAAGGTCAATCAGTTTCTCAATCACAATATTATGGAAAAATTGCTAAAACTACATAAACGGCATATATTACATCTAGATTGGAGCATTTTTTATTTTTATAAAACAGTGAAAACATTCCAATGAAATAAGTAAGTACCTACCTATTCTTATAATTGTATCAATGTGACGAATCGAAACCTTAAGCATTGTCAAGGTGAGATTTACTTTTATTTAATAGGTAGTTAAGATTGTATTAATACTTATTATTTTAAATTTGAATACCTATTTTAAAGTCAGCCTACCAGGCAGTTGGCTAGGTTAGTCAGCTACACTGCTCGCTGACATGGACATTAACTATTCTCCTCTTAATTGTGTCGACCAGGGCCCCGAGTCTGCTATTCAATAGTGTCAGAATGGTCGATCATTGATCTCATAATGATTGATTGACGACAAGCCAAAAAGTACCTTAAGTCGACAAGCATAAGGTACTTTTTGGCTTGTCATCAATCAACCATAGGGTAGTCGACCGACTAAAAAAAATATGATTCTGTTTAGTCCGTCAGTCAGATTATTGAAAAATATTGGATACGTGTTTTTTGTTTTATCAAATTAATAAAAATTGACGAAAATAAAGCTTGTCAAAGACCATGGAGAGGGGGTGTTTGACGTCATAGTTAGGTAAAATTGGACCAAGCTGTGACGTTTCACGACTTTTCGAAGCACTGTATCGTCTTCATTTTTTGTTTACGTGAAAAAAGAAAAAATACGTGTTCAATATTTTTTGGAAATCTATCTGACGGACTAATTAGTTTTTTTTTGTCGACTACCCTATTATGAGATCAATGATCGACCATTCTGACACTATTGAATAGCAGACTCGGGGCCCTGAGAGTAAAAGTACACTGGTCAGTGTATCTTAGCTACCGCGAGTACCTACCTACCTAGGTACTTACCTAGCTACTGACGTAATACTGCGACAAAATTTCATAAAAATGAAAGCTAGGATAACCAGCCCGGAATTTCGAATTTCTCCAAAGAATAGATGACTGTCATTAATTATGTTTTGATTTCTCTCCAAAAGCAATATTTAGTATTTAATTATTCAAGTAAAAGGTTTAGTTAAGTTAGTAGATTATACATTATCTACCTTCATGAGCGGACCTCCCGAATCACCCCCACAAGCATCCTTATTGTGTTCTGCGCCCGCGCAGATCTCTGAACCAGATAGTTTGAACCCCTTGCCGAACGTTTCGCACAACTCGGGAGCTACAATTGGAATCTAAAAATTTAACAAAATAAGCAATAAGACACCGTTCTGTTTGGGCAACTGCTATATCAGGTCTTATTAAAGTAGATGCTGCATTAATTGAAATAGTTTCATTAAGAATCGAAAATCGAAATCAAAAGTTTAGATTATACTTTTTTTGGTTAGGTATTAAGCCACACACACGTTTCTAACACAAGGACCGTACTCACGCCAACAACTTGTAGTACCTCAGCGCGTTCTTCCGTGGTCATGTTCATCTTCCCCCAACCGGCCACCGTCAATAAATCTCCAATGTTTAGGTTTGCCAGCTGTTCCGTCGTACGGGGTAAGCATATGGGCATCACGTAATCTTGGAACATTCAACAAATTCATTGGTTTCTTACATGGAGCACAATAACTGCTCCATGGTTTCTTACAATTGCCGAATTGTCCACAGCTGGACATAGGCTTCCCACAGGTGTTTCCACGTTGAGCCGTCCCGTGCGATCGCATCCAGCGGGCCCTCGCAAATCGTAAGTCATTCGATTTGAATACGGTCGGAAGGATTTAGCTACTGTTAGCTTTAGAAGTTCTAACTGAAGGATGCATAGGTAGTACAGTCGAACAAGCTAATAAGTATACAGGGTAGAGATCTTTATAATTCTATAACACTGAAAATATTGATTGTAATTTTGTTTTAACAAGTGTTTTGCATTAAGCGACTAATGTCAAACGCTGTATCCTAAACCGCTGTATGCTAAATGTATCTGTATGATCTTAAAAGTAAATACAAGTTAGATGGCTGTATACTTATTAGCTTGTTCGACTGTACATCTACATAAGGGCTGGAAGCATCTCCGAGCAAGAGGACCGCTTCTCGCTTCACAACTCCTGATGAAGATTAACCAGCTAATGCTTCTAATATTGGCAGAATGATTTTGAATAGTGACATCGTACAATATCTATCAACAGCAGTATAAACATAATTGCTATACAAGGTTATTTACCATTCAGGGTCACTGGAGTGTCTAACTCAATGATGGCAACGTCATTGTGGAAGGGTGGCTTGTTGAAGGAGGGGTGACTGGTAATTTTCTTGATGACTCGGTCCTGCACAGCAGGGGCACACACTTTTAGCTCGCAGTCAGGGTCCGTCCGAGTATCGTGCTCACCCAGTCGAATTTTAGTCCTGATGGATATAATAAGATCAAGAGCACTCGTTCTTGCTCGATTGGCCGCGGGTGGCGAAAGATATAAAGAGGACTGAAAGAATATTGGGGAGACCTTTTCCCAAAAAACGTTTATGCTGTTGGTATACTAATCTAATTAAATAAATACTTCAGTTACACCTCGTGTTTAAAAATACGCAAGTAGTTTTTTCTCGGTATCTACTATAGAGGAAAAAACTACATTGCGTCCAAATTGCAGAAAAGGTGGTTATCCTTGAAAATTTTGACCTTTTGGACTGCGTACAGGTTTTCAAAAACGAGATTTTGATATACAATACTTACAAAACGTATCCATATTCCGATTTCTGTACGCAATGCGCGGCGGTGACCACGTGGCGGTCGGTGACCAGCGTACCTCCGCACATCCAGTCGATATCATCGTCCTCTGTAACAGTAACAGGGCGGGCATTAACACTAGGTACGTGATCGTTACTCAATTCACATTTGCTTTTTTCTATGAGGTAGGTAAAATGTTCATCTTTTAATTTTGTTTCTAAAAACATAGAATGTGTTCAACCGGTGTCGGAAGCAGGGTCTACGCTAGGGGCAGGAAGCTCTGCACAATGCGAGCCATATCGAGGAGTACTGTCTCTTGAAGAATCATAATCAGACCCTTGATCAACCTATACAAGTGAGAGCCTCGAAATATGTTCGTCATTATTGTTTCAATGCTTTCGGTCTCGACAGGATTCTGGATGGACAACTGTAAGAAAGTTTGGTCGTGCAATCGCACATCTATCGTGGCTGCGAGTGCGTACGTATACAGTACGCGAGACCCAAATACATCTATACAGTAAGTAATCGACCTCTGGCTACATTAATCTACGATACCTCTTGAGAACCAGAAAACCAATGATGTAATGTATAATTATGATGTCAGATGAACAATTGCCCTGTAACGTGATGTGTGTACCCGTTTTTGGTTATCAATTCGTAGTAGTATTTATCGCGATTTCCCTAATTGCCAGTTTTCCAGAATAGTTACTTTGTTTATTTTGCAGAATACAAGAGTGACGAATACTTGTGCTCTTAGAATGAGATGAAGACGGCTAAAGATTTACATGACACATCTCAGATTCAAGACAGCTTTTAAATAATTTACAAGTTCATCCTGTTGAAGTGAGAGATGGAGCATCGTTTTTGAGAAACAAAGCTGATCTGAGCAAACACTTTAGAACGTGGTATGGAACCTAAGAAGTAGTCCGACTATTAATTACTGACCACCAGTATATCCAAGTCGTGCGATCCAGGGGAACTGTCCCAGCCCTGCGTTGATTCCACCGATGATACGGTCAGCAGCACTGTCCCCACAATCGACAGCATCCAGCTTGGTCCATGCTGAGTGCTTGGATATCTCGTCCAAAGTTAGAGTTTTGTCACCTGTGAAAAAGTTTGGAATTGTTAACGATATGTCTTGGATGGGCGTGTCCTTGATTATCAACGTAACCCTTTTTTTTTTTTGGTGGGTTGAAATCATTGTGCTGCTCGACGAGGTGGGCAAGCTCTTTGAAAGAGTAATTGCAAACCGCTTCGCCGAGCACCTTGAGGGAATGGGTCCGGATCTTGCGGAACACCAGTTCGGTTTCCGCAAGAGGCGCTCGACGGTGGACGCCATCATGCGCGTGAGAGCCCTCACGACGGGGGATGCGGTCTCTCGGGGCGGTGTGGTCTTGCCTTCAACACCATGCCCTGGAGCTGCATCAGAGAGGCACTATCACCGGGTACGGCCTACCTTCGTCGTGTAGTCGGGGACTACTTGACAGACAGGGCTGTCATCTACCCTGGTCAAAACGGAGAATGGAACCGGTGAGAGATGTCGTGCGGTGTTCCGCAGGGTTCGGTTCTGGGGCCTACCTTCGTCGTGTAGTCGGGGACTACTTGACAGACAGGGCTGTCATCTACCCTGGTCAAAACGGAGAATGGAACCGGTGAGAGATGTCGTGCGGTGTTCCGCAGGGTTCGATTCTGGGGCCGCCCCTGTGGAACATCGGTTACGATTGGGTGCTGCGTGCCGACCTCCCTGACGGCGTCAGCGTCGTCTGCTACGCGGACGATACGCTGGTGCTGGCACGGGGGGAGTCGCACGAGGCGGCGGCCGCGAACATGACACGCGGGGTTGCGATAGTCGTTGAGAGGATCCGGCAGCTGGGTCTCGAGGTGGCACTTCACAAGTCAGAGGCCATGGGCTTCCATGGACGTGGGAATGTGCTACCGTCGGGATCCCAGCTAATGGTGGGAGGTGTTCCCATCGGCTTCGAGTGTACTTTGAAGTACCTAGGACTCGTCCTCGACAGCCGGTGGAACTTCGTGGAGCATTTCCGACGTTTGGCTCCCAGACTGGAGCGGGCTGCGGCTGCCTTTAGGTGGCTCTTGCCCAATCTGGGGAGGCCAAACGCCTCCTGCCGGAGGCTCTATGCCGGGGTCATGCGGTCCATGGCCCTTTACGGGGCCCCGGTGTGGGCGCGTGCTTTGTCGAAGCGGGCCGCCCACTACCTGAACGCGCCCCAAAAGGTGCTGGCCGTAAGGGTAGTCCGTGGGTACCGCACGATCTCCCGCGAGGCGGCGAACCTCCTTGCCGGATTGCCACCATGGGATCTGGAGGCGATAGTCCTCTCGCGGAGGTGCTACACCGGGGGTCACTCCGTTGCCGCGGCAAATTGCCGCTCTGCGGACGGACCTCCGGTGCGATCTCATGGCGGCATGGAGACAGCGAATGTCGCAACCCAGCGCAGGGCACGCCACGATAGTGGCGCTAAGTCCCCTCTTTGAGGAGTGGCTGGAGAGGCGCCACGGCGCCCTCACCTACCGTCTGACGCAGGTCCTCACCGGACACGGGTGTTTCGGGAGGTACCTGTACCGAATCAGGCGGGAGGAAACGCCCGGATGCTTCCACTGCAAGGATCGACCGGAGAACACGGTGGAGCACACTGTGGAGGCGTGCCCTGCTTGGGCAGAGCCCCGCCGTGTTCTCGTAGCGGCGACCTCTCGCGTCTGGCCCTGGTGCAAGCCATGGTCCGGGGCGAAGAGGAATGGGACGCCGTCGCCTCCTTCTGCGAAACAGTGATGCTAGCGAAGGAGGTGGCGGAACGAGAGAGGGAGAGAACCTCTCAACGTCCCAGCCACCGCGGAAGGCGCTCCGGGCGTCGGGGGTCACGCGATGACCTCCGGCCACCGTAGACGCGGGCCTGTGGACGGTGAGTAACGGGCTAGCTCGCCGTCCGGCCGTCGTCATGACGGCAACAGACCGTGTCGGCGGCGCGTACGTGTTCCACGCGCGCCTCAAAGAGATGTCAGCAATATGGAAGGGGCCCCAAGGGCCGACGCCTGTCGGGGCTGTGGATTATCGAAAGGTTAACGCGGCTCCGACACAAGGGCGAAGAAGGAACATGGGTTTGGTTTTTAGTCAGTAGAAGTCTGACACTCCCCTTCACTCTGCCTAAGAGCGGGGGGGGGGGGGGGAGTTATTCGATGATTTTCCACCCACCAAAAAAAAAAAAAGGCTTCGAAAATGTATTTATATATGTTTCATACTTTTTCAGTGCGTGATTTTTCAGTATAGGTAGGTACTTAGTCGGGTTAGTTTATGAACTTACTACTTTTGTATCATCTCTCTGCTACCATCTCACTCATTAGTCACGTAAGATCCTTTTCCTGAAAATCTGAGTTTTGCCGACTGTCTCAGTTTATTAACCTAATAATAACAGAAAAGACGATCGACCGTCGTCGTCGATCGGATGAGCGTTTGGAAAGTCATGACGCACTTTTTCTCAGTTGTTTTTTTGTTGTACATTATGTGCGTCACGGGTTTCGTACACAAGTTTAACATTCTTCAAACGATTCTTCCTTTCTACTTTCCTCCAATCAAGAGGTATCAGAAGGTTTTACTTCCGTTGATGCACGCAACAACATGAAAGTTTACACGTTCTTGTAAGATCGGATAGTCGTCGAAATTAGTACAGGTATACCTAATTTTTGAGTTAGGTATGTAGGTATGTTATACACCATTTTTGTAGTACTGTGCTTACTGAATCAAGTACCTCATGAGGTCCTGGGTTTAAACTTTAAGCCCAGGACCTCATGAAGCTAGTCTGCCTTCGTCAGGCCAAGCGAGTTATTCCATCAGGAATTACTTTAGTATCGCCCCAGAGTCTGGTTTATGTACCCGAATGCAATAGGCTCACCCCATCATAAATAGGACACGAACATAACTCGAAATGCGTGTGTGACGTTCGACACCTACGGAAAACATCCGGAACATACAGGCTTTGTTTTCCTTCACCTCGTCTTTATCAAGGATTAGAAAATGAAAATATGACAGGTTATTCACTTCAAGTGCAGACTGCAATATGCACTTGGTATGGATTTCGTAAACAGAAGTAACGGAAATGGATGGTATACCTAGAAATAGGATCGTCAGCACGGACTGTGTCGTCAGTTTATCTATCATCTATACTTGCTTTGAACGTGCTTTGATTAATTGACATTTTGACATAGGTAGGTAGGTAGGTACACTATAATAATTATCAAGATTGTCTTCACAAACTCATTAATGAGTAGACAAAGGAACTGATAGGTAGGTACCTATCAATGTAGTTTTGTCCAGTTATGCATTTTCGCTACCGAACTATAGAATACAAAAAACTTTTTTGCAAAAAAAAACAACTGAAGAAAAATCAGCTTCTGAAGTCGGTGACATTTGTTTATTTGATTTGGTTTTTTTGCCACCGACTTCAGAAGCTGATTTTTCTTCTGAAGTTTATTTTTCACTTTGTGGTGTTTTTGAAGTCGGTTGTTTTTTTTTTTCAAAAAGTTTTTTTTATTTTTTCATTTTTAGTTGTAGGTAAGTAATATCTTAAAGAAATATTTACTTGGAAACCACAAATAAGGGCGAAATAAGGGTTCCTATAGTTGACTACGAAACCCTAAAAAGAATCACGTAAATCGGATCATAAATCGCAGCGTAATCGGTGTACATACATAAAAAAAACATACCAATCGAATTGAGAACCTCCTCCTTTTTGGGAAGTCGGTTAATAATTGGTAAGGCTTCAGGAGTCTGTCCACAGTGCCCACTACACTGGACCATGACCGTGCTTGCGTATCAGGCATCTAGGGGCATTTTTTCATAAGTCATTAAGTAACCCCTCCCGCTCTGGGCAGAACGAAAGAAAGGGTGTTAGACTTCTTCTACTGAATAAAAACCACCCATGTACTCACCACAACTCTTGGCCCTTGTACCGAGGTCGCGGTTTCTCTTTCGAACTACTCGCAGCCCCGACGGGGCAGCTAGATGTCACGTCGGGAGTACTCGGGAGTGCGGCTATTAAACTAAGGACCCTAGGGGCCTTATAGTCTAATAATCCCACTAAAAACAAAACTTGTAAAAAAAAAGCCAAGTCGTACAACTGTTTTCTTCTACCGTAAAAAGTAGTGAGATCCATGTAATACCAAGTCAATTTATTTATTCAGTCTAATAAAAGATTGACTTGGCCATCGCATCGCATTCGCCAATGTTAAACAGGCCATTCTTATGGCTATGTGCCATTACATTGGCCAATATGATACGATGGCCATGGGAAAGATAAATTACTCGACAAACGGAATCAAACGAGTCAAAACTCGAAGGAGTTAAGTCGTTTCATAACGGAATTCCCATGGCCACCTTCCAGCCCCATCAACAGACCCTGGAAATCATATAAAGACACAGTACTCGTCAAGACAAATCAAACGAGTCCAAACTCGATGGGGTTATGACGTTCTAAAATGGATTTCCTATGGCCACCTTCCAGTTCCATCATCAGATCTTGGAAGCAATCTTAGACAAAGTACTTGTCAAGACGAATCAAACGAGTCCAAACTCGATGGGGTTACGACATTCAAGAATAGAGTTCCTGTGGCCAATTTCCAGCTCCATCATCAGACCCAGGACATAATCTAAAGACAAACTAATGTTCAAGACAAATCAAACGAGTCCAAATTCGATGGGTTTGCGTTGTTTTATAACGGAGTTCCTATGGCCACCTTCCAGCTCCATCATCAGATCAGCTCCATGTCATCATAATATTGCATTGTTAGGCGATATACATATACGTGCAAAACAGACCAATCGGTGAAAATCATTCACTGAAAATGTAACTTTAACTTTGTAATCCTATACATTTATATGGGATTACAAAGTTATTTATGCAGTTAGTGTATCTAGAAAACTAGACTGAAATTGTATATTTTTTAAGTTTTTCCTTGGTTTATACACTAAACACTAATTATTGTATTCTAAATTTGAAGCTTCTATGTCTGCTAGAAGTGCCTTAGAGTTTTGATGATCGGTCAGTGAGTCAGTCAGTGAGTGACAAAATTAAGGAACTTTGATTAGTTATAATTCTTAAACTACTGGTTCAAATTGAATGAAATTTGAAATATACTGTGTTTATACAATGCCTAATTGGTTACTAAAAATTCAGGTTTCTAGTTTCATCGAAAACGAAGTTATAGGGGGTCGAAAATGGCCTGAACTGTTTCGAGAAAAGGATGGTACGGCCGTGCCGCTTTATTGCTCGACTTGGCGGGGGCACTGCCGTACCCCCAGATCTATCTATCTATATAAATAAAAAGAGAAGTCCTGACTGACTGACTCATCAACGCCCAGCCCAAACCCTTGGACCTAGAAAGATGATGCACAGAGGTTCCCTTTATAATGTAGACAAGGAATAAGGAAGGATTTTTCGAAATTCAACCCCTAAGGGATTTAAATAGGGGATGAAAGTTTGTATGGAAAATCGTCATTTTCACGCGGGCGAAGCTGCTGGCAAAAGCTAGTTTTCAATACAAACTCACGTTCATAACACGGTCATGGTATATTATGGTACGGCGTAGTGGGCAAAATCTTTTAATAGTCATTTATGTAGGTAATTATTACTTGAATTATAAAGAGAAATGTGATGAACGCAATATGACACAATGCAGATGAGAAATTATTCAGTCAGGGGGTTGTATACAGCTTTTTTCTAGCGACCACAGTTTCAAAGATGATTAAATTGGAACTAAAACTGTGAGACAACAAAGAAACAATGAGAAACTGTTCTACATGCTGATGCTGGAACCCTCAGTGTCTTCAAAAGAGTTGAGAGAAACGTGCGGTAGAATAGAAAAAATGCTTCACCACGCATTTCTCTCTAGGTACTCTAATAGACATGCAAACCCATCAGGGGCTGACATATTTCAACACGGAAACTCTTTACTGAAACTTTAAAGAATCAGCCAATGAGCTAGTGTATCGTCTTTTGGTTCAATTTAATCATCCATGACGTGTAAGTCGCTAAAAGCTTTATACAGGGTGTATTTTTGTACCCAAGTAATAACATTGTGGTGACGCTACTCTGAGTTTCGAAAAATTACATAAAAGGTTATCAGCTCAGAAGTCCTTGGTCATAATTGCTTGGGTAAAGAAATACACCCAACACCCACCTTGAATTAGTAAGACAGGAGTGAACCTCAAAAAGTAATTGTTCCTACGATTGTGCCACTGGAGCCAATTACCTGTGAATTCAGTCATCATTTGTAAAGAAATTAACTTAAACTTAACTATTGTCTAGATATCGTCTTATTAAACTATACTTCCTCATAAAATGTCATAACAATGAGCAAAAAGCGCGTTAATTGTAATTATTCATAGAATAAGTCGTTATTACAATATCTTCTATTAAGCCTTGTGATTATTTTTTACGAGTATTTCAATTAGAATAGAATACACGTTGGGTAAACGATGTGTACATATTGCATTATGTTACGTAGTACAAGGAATTTATGTGGTAAATAGCTGTTAATTACGTATCATGACGATCGGGGACAAACCTGAGCCCAAAGATATAACTAACACAGACCACCAAATATACAATTAAATGAGTAATGTAAAAGACATGACTAATATTTTAAAATGGAAAATTGTTAATAGTTTTTAACGTAAAGGGTTTATTTATGACGGCTGTTAACTGTAAATGGTATGGATGGTAGATAACCCACTTGTTTTTTTTTTAAGGAAATAGAAATCAGACATAATTATTTGATATAGGTACATTATACAACTAATGCAAAGTAAACGAAAAAACAACCATGTATTTAAGAATTAAAATGATTTTTGATTATTAAATACATGTTTGTTTCGGTGCTAATGAATAAATCGATTAGCTTACCCGTAACGCCGTAATGTAGCAGTATCGTAAACGCTAACATGAACCGCCATTCGACCGAGAACATAATTGGTGGCTATCCGTTTATTATTTATCAAACAAATATGTTGAAGAAGTTTGTTGTTTGAACAAACATTCATGACTGCTCGGTTTGCGTCCCCAGTGTTCTATACGTGCAGCAAGTGCACTGCAGCGTACAAATGATATTAGTTCCGCGCGTGTTCTGCTCAGGGCCCCGAGTCTGCTAATCAATAGTGTCAGAATGGTCGATCATTGATCTCATAATGGTTGATTGATGACAAGCCAAAAAGTACCTTATGCCTGTCGACTTAAGGTACTTTTTGGCTTGTCGTAAATCAACCATTATGAGATCAATGATCGACCATTCTGACACTATTGAATAGCAGACTCGGGGCCCTGTTCGCACCTAGGGTAGCAACCGAACTTACCGCAATAAGGGACATCGCAATATTCACCGAAATACCATATTCAATATTTGTTCTTTCTACACATCTGAAATAAATAATCAACCCCTTTCTACCTGGAACGCAAACAATACCGTCTGAAAATGCTTCAGAAACATTTTCAAACCTATAATGTGGCGTTTATATGACGGAATAGAGGCGAATTTGCTGTGTTGATTTGATTTAACTTTCTCATAACCCAGAGGGGACACAAAATGTCTCTCACATTTTCTCAACGATGGTTAATTTATTATAATTTGATATGAAAAATAAACATATTCATTAACCTGTTGTATATGGAAAATGGTTGTGTTTACGCTTCGGCTACGCCTATGTTTTTGTTTTTTTTTTAAGATGCTGATATCTTCCATTGGCATGACCTGGTATGAACATCATTTCGACTCTGTCCGGTCCTGAGATACGATATAGACGTCCGTAGTCCTGTCAGCTACTACTGGCGTTTCAAATGTTTTTGGCGCTTTCAAAGCGTTTCATATTACCACAGAGACTTTTGTCAGAGTGGTTTGAAATGAGCTTTGCTACCAAAAAACTCTTGTGCTTCCAATCCTCTTCCTTTCCCCAACAATGTGTGGTTGGCTTCCAGTATACTTACCACGCATGCTGCGTGATTAATTTCAACTATAATATGCATAATATTATAATAAATTATCCCCTTTCTGCCGATGGTGAAACATTGTTGAAACATTCCATGCTAATGCGAATGCAATATTTCATAATTTGTTTAACATTTGCAATTATATAGTTTCTCCCATTATTTATTTTATTTTATTAAAACTTTATGCACAACAAAATCGTACAAAGGCGGACTTAATGCCTTGGGCATTTTCTACCAGTCTACCTTAGGGTGATGCAGAGACAATACTAATATGTGCAAAACAGAAAAAAAAACATAATAGAAGAGATATATACCTATATTATAAGAATAAATACATACATATATACACATAAAATATATAAAGTTGTTATCATTATCTAGTCCTAATAATTCCGTGAGAACAATCAAGCACTATCTTATGAAATTAAATTGGTCCTACCTATTTCTATGAGAATAGCTACCTATATTAGGATGGAAAATTACACTTCTAATAATTAATAATTTTGGCTGACTGAATACCCTGGTTTTTTTCCTTCCCGCCTCGCCCACACGTTTTACGCAGTTTCCTTCAGTTTTCCAGTTCTTCTGCATCCTTCATAACCTGTTATGCTTTCTTTTTATAAAAAGCTTAATACTACGTCAGCAAGTTTCTTTATTTGGATTACTCAGCAGACGATACTTTAAAATACCGTTATTTGAACTTCCTTCCTCCTTGTTGTAAAAATATGAGCGCAGTCATAAAAAAGCTGCTCAGTTGGCGTCTCTCGAGCTGAAAATTGACGTCATTTCTAATAGTATTGACGTAAAAGGTGGTGTAAAATCGACGAACAGCCATCAATCTGCATGGTCCATGGTCATTCACAAACTTCCTGTTAAGGTATTATTATATATTCTAAAAACCACAAATGTGCTTTCTTGGACTTATGACCGCTTCGTTTGAAGCTTTTTACTTATGGTAAAGCCTACCTAATATTACTTATACCAAACATGAGTCATTTGTTCTGAATAGCAATTTTGATAATTGCATTTAGGTTATTGACTATTCTTTCCTGGGTGATGTATCATTGATTGATTGGTGTTGATTGCAATTGCAATAGACGACCTAGTAGATGATACCCGAAGTCAACCCCTTAGACAGGGGGCGACTTCATCACCTGTGGTGTAGAAAAATCAGAGTTGGAAGTCTGCAACTAGGTCTACTGTAACATACTATAACATAAAGTTAATGACTGCGAAGGCTGTTATGGATTATCTTGTGTTTTATTATTTCTTTATTTATAGTTCGACGATCCAAGAAGCTGTGTGGTGGTGCATGGTCTATAACTAAAGAAATAAAATCAATACACTGTTCGACTTATTTGTTTATATTTATTTCACTGTGTTTCGAATTGAATTTGTGGTACCTTGAAAATTGATTACAAATACACTATAATAGCACCTTTAACGAACCAAATAGCACATAACAAATTGTATTGTATTTCAGTATTATTTATTTATTTACCTACTAGACTGACTGAAATAAATTCAGAATAAACCAGTAGGTAACTGAAAAATATCAAAGTGTTAGGTAGGCCTTTATTCAAACAATGCATTAGAATTATCTTGAATGGGTTAGGTGATTTTATGTCAGTAAAAGATTTTATTAATTTTAAGGGTTCCTATGCACCTATCTGTATGGAAGGAAAGGTGGTGTATTTCAGCGTCTCACGTTTGCTTTTTCATCAGCAATTTATTGTACAGTAGGTAATTTACATCAACAATACCTAAACTGAGCATATGTTCTGAATCTCATGGAAATCAAGCAAAGAAACGAATTACTGATGACCTGTCACAAATCCCAGTCATCCGTTTCAATCGTAATGTTATCAAAGTCGACATAGGTATTTCTTTATCGGTTGGCCTGCCAACTAGTTACTCTCAAAATTGGGAATACCTAACTGAAGTTTGATATATTCTTCAATCAGTAGGTACCTATTCTTCTTCTTATACTTATATTTAGATAAAATCAATCAGGGCAACATCGTCCAATCAGAGGTTTTGTAGCTGACTTCAAAGGACTATTGCGATTGCATTTGTTTTAAAGAAAAATTAATTCTCGGTCAAACTAGGCTAATGATGGGATAATCCAAGAATGGTATGGTCATACAGCCCTTTACTGATTATGAGGGTACTTGCCAAACAAGTTGAATAACAAGCGGACGGGGTAACCAACCTGCATTAAGACACAACACATAAGTAAACGAAGTAAGTACTGGTTTGAGACGCTGCCTGACTACATAAGTGCCATTTCACCATAAGTGCATATAATATGTGAGAATCTTCATAGAAATGTACGTAGGTAAGTACTTTTAAGATCGCGACTACTACTACTTACTACAAGATCGCGGATTCAAGGAGATGAGCGTGTTTCCTCACGAAACTAGTATAAGGTAATGACCGTCTTGTTTATCTAGTCGCCGATGACCCTACTACGTCATTTCGTCCATCTCCTCAACCGAGCGGTATCGCTAATACCTTTTAACACAAATTATAAGTTTGAAAAGAGATAAAAAACAACAACACAAGGAAAATGACACATGAGCGGCCGGAGTTTGTAAACTCGTATAAAACGAACCGGCGCTCATTCTGACCCGGGCTTTATCGCGGATAACCAATCCACACAGACAATTCATTTAATAGAAGCGCGACAGTTTCACAGAAAAAATCTAGCGATTATAATTAAGTGTTTCTCTTGAGTTCATCGACGATCAGAAGGTTATTTATAAGTGTGCGTGTTAAACAAGTTTGACGTGAACAGTGTTGTTTTAAATTCGCTAAAGACTGTGATGTAAACAATTAATAATGTTCAAATTGTTAATGATAACCGTGACTGTGTTCCTGCAACTAGTACAAACGGAATGCTGTAAGTGAAATTAGATTTTACACCTGACATTTAACTAGAGACGGCGATGAATCGGAACGTTATATACGAGTTAATGCGCCTTTTGATGGCCACATCTAAATGCGCTTAATTTGGATCCAATTAGATATTCAACTAACATTATAATTAGTACAAGGTAGGCATGATGTCAACAAAACAAAGGCAGTTGACACGCGTGGGTGATTACGGTCCACTTCCTCTTGCAGTGAAGCCCGAGTCCCAGCTGTGGGATCCATATCGGCAGATTAAAATATGGTAGAAGTTTGATATTATCCTAATGATGTATGAAACATGATGTTTAGACACGTACAATACTCATCAAATACTTCAGAACTAGTGATATGACCGTCAATTCTGTTGAGTTTACATCAATTTGCAATAAACACTCATGTGGGGAAACACAAGTTTACTTACAACTTATATTAATAGCATAATATTATGAACGTAATGAGGATAATAGTGATATTTTCCATTCAACGTCCGAAAACAACAGCCAAAAAAAATGTTCACCTAAAAAATATTAATTAATGCTGCATAACAAAAGTCGTCCTTTTCGTGACTAACTTATTTGAAACAAGAAAATTAATATCGAATGAGGCGGTGTTAAATAAAAAATGCTTGTCTCAAATAATCATAACAAGATTAACAAGTCGTATTTAACTATAGTAACTTTTAACTTATAAAATTGATTTATTACTCGATAAAAATAAAATCACAAGAAAACCAAGAAGTTCTTAGTAGTTACTAAACTCAAAACTGTCAAAGGCCGATGGTCGGTAAGACTAAGCTGGTAAATTATGAGGTTATTCAATTTTTCATAACGAAGCCTAACCAG
The DNA here is from genome assembly GCA_949316265.1 of Diarsia mendica. Classification (NCBI taxonomy): domain Eukaryota; kingdom Metazoa; phylum Arthropoda; class Insecta; order Lepidoptera; family Noctuidae; genus Diarsia; species Diarsia mendica. Next base: position 11,058,093 of record OX438906.1, read on the forward strand.
TTCGCCTAACTGACGTTCTATCAGTAACAGATAAACATAATCTTTATAATTGGAAACAGTCTCGGGCTTATACAGTTATAATCTGTTGTTGTACGATTATTAGAGCTTGTTTTTGCTAGTGGTGAGGCCGTCCCGGACTGCCAAATCATAGGTCTCGAGTTCACACCTAAGACACGCACCTCCCCGTCGGGGCTGGCTGCGGATCCCGTCGGGGCTGCGGATTATCGAAAGGCATAACGCGGCCTCGGCACAAGGGCGAAGAAGGAACATGGGTTTTGTTTTTAGTCAGTAGAAGTCTGACACTCCCCACCAAAAAAAAAAAAGACACGCACCTCTGATTTTTGGATTCATATGCGTATTGTATAACTTAGCACTGGCTTCGGTGAAGGCGCGTGAAGGAAACCATCTTGAGAAAATCAGTATGCCAGAGAGATATTTCTCGGCACCATGTAACGTCAAGCCAGAGGTACATGGGCGGTATAAATACTTCTGATACCAGGTTATGCACTAACCTGCTTTATTAACTGCCTCGTTGGTCTAGTGGTCGCAAGCGCGACTGCTGTGCATGAGGTCCTGGGTTCGATTCCCGGGTCGGGCAAAAGGTGCTATTGGGTTTTCATTAGAAATATCCCAGTAGTAGCCCGGAGTTTGGAAGTTGGTGGTATAATACCCTCGAGCCTCGGAAAGCACGTTAAGCCGTTGGTCCTGCGCCTGATCTCTCTCCGGTCGTGTCGGATTGCCGTCCCATCGGGCTATGAGAGAAAAGGAACAGAGAGTGCACTTGTGCCTGCGCACACACTTGTGCACTATAATATCTCCTGCGCATCGGGCTAATCTCCACTAAGATTGGCCGCCGTGACCGAAAACGGTCAGGCAGGAGGACTATTATTATGCACTAACCATACGTTAAAGACTGTCTTTCTTTGTTGAAGAAGTTACAAAAGTTATTATTGGATTGGCTTGAATCAATCAAGCTTATGCTTCAGAAAACTTAAGTCATCCCTGTAGTACGTCGTTTTAGAAGTATGAAGGGCTTTGAGAGCAATTGCTTCTTGACTAGGCAAAGGTAAGCCAAGTGAGGAGCACCGCAGGGCAGGTTGTTTACAATCCTTAGGGGCCCCATTTCTTGCTGTGAACGTCTAAAAGAGATTTTTTTTTGTCGATGTTTAGGAATTTAGTTACCGTTATAAAACTACAAGGCCCCTTCAATAAAGACCACACATTATCGCAATGTGAGACTCCTATTCAACTCCCTTTCTTACTGACATCCATCCTGAGTTACTCGTACTCTTACTAGCTCTGTGATTCTTATGGATCTAGGAACCAGTCTAGTGTGTGTGTGGGTTGAATTTGAATCCCAATTCTGAACTATAACTGTCGGGTGTACGGGGTGTCTGTTGCATTTTCACTTCTAAGCCTGAGTAAAGTGTTATAATTATGTTTGGCCCACTGGCCGTCTCTCGACGAAGTAGCTAGACGACCTGCGATTTTTTTACCGTTAAGTGAACGTGAATTTTATAGTCATCAGCATGTCTAGCAACATGTTATTTTGATAATTTAACCTGATTTCCCAATGTAACCTTGCTATGTACCCTAAATATTCTGTTATGAATCAAATAAAGAACATCAAACTGAACAGCTTATTTTAAAGTATAGAGTAGGTACCGCTGCCATGTTGAGTACAAATAGTACAATACCGGCTATTTCTTTTTTATTACCTATGCTCCAAAGCACCTTATGTCAGGTAATCTTAAGGAATCAGACTAACAAATCATCTTAATTCATAACAATTATTATCGTTAGCGATCCATCGCCTTCAAACTCTTGCGTTAATGGAAAGGTTTACGAAATAGAAGATTTTTTTTTTATCAATTCTCGAGTGAGACTGCTTTTTACCCGACTGCGGCGAAGCCCAAAAGGAGGGTTATGTGTTTGTTACCCGACTGCGGCGAAGCCCAAAAGGAGGGTTATGTGTTTGACGTGTATGTATGTAAGTATGTATGTATGTCCGTTTCTTTGTTCCCTCATAACTCCTAAACGGATGAAGGGATTTGAATGAAATATACATCGTTAGATTCGTCTTGATGGCGCGAGTGTTATAGGCTACATTAAAATTAAAAAACAAAGATAATTGCGGATTTTGGGGGCAAAATCGCGGAGTTCAACAAAAAATCATTTTTTCCGATACCATCGAGTAGGGTATCAAAATAAAGGCTTATAAAGGGAGATTACAAAAATATATAACACTTATATGTTTAAAAGAAATTCAATGTGACAAATCCCATAAACAAGCACAAAAGTTAAATCATTTGCGAAGAATTTTACGCGACCAACGAAAGAACAAACACAAAAGAACTAAAAAGTTGGAAATAAAAAAAAGTAGTTAAAAAACCCGACTGAAAAAACTGAAAAGCAAAAAACAAGCACATTTTATTTGTTCTCGTGGTGGTGTGTGTAGTTGTAGATAATAAGCATGCATGCCCCTAAACTCTATGAAATACGGATGTATTGTATTGTACCCCCTCCCCCCCTTTACGGAATACTTACATGCATGCTGTATGTTATGTTTTTCTCCACAAACTTCCGCAAAAAATAATCCTCCATCATTATCCCGTTCCAGTATACTACGGGGACAGGTGTATAGTTGAAGACGGGGAAGGCACCTGCGTCCCCTTGCTGCAATGCCAGCACATCATCGACGAGGTCCGGCGGGCTGGCAACCCCATCCCGCCATACATGAGACAGAAGCTCCAGAGACTTACCTGTGGCTTCAATTCTAAGGATCCTATGGTAAGAATTTAATATTGCGTGGTTTAGAACCAAGAGAGTGTAAACAAACAGCCATTAATTTAACATCTACGTGAGACGGAGGAGGAGTAGGGCGTCACGCTTAGTCGACAGGCAATTTGTTTTTAACTAAGTTACGCTAAATGGTTTAGTGCTTATATAGGCTAACCACAAATATTGTTACTAATTAGGTACTGAAGTAATTTGAATATATTCTAGTATAGTTTTCCTTCTTCCTGCTTACGAGTTACGACAACATAGTTAAGAGAACTGTTACGTCGCGTCATTCGATGAAGTACAATGTTGTCAAACAAAGATAATTAATGAATCACGGCATGTGGTATAATATTTTAGCGAGATGCTCATTTACAACGGTTTCACATCGTTGGATCTAGGGAAATTCCAAAATTACCCTCTTCTTAGAAGGCCTGTTATAATTAAAGATTCGTAAATGACTCAAACGCGAAAGTAATTACTTTACTTTACAACAATAGCGAGTCATTTATTAAAATAGCTAGATACGACATCGACTATCTTCATTTTAAAAATGTTAAAAAGAAACTGTTTTAACATTTTCTGTTACAGGTTTGTTGCGTTTCTTCGGGTAACACAGAAAAACCAGCAACTCAAACTTTCGTCATACCTGACCCTGCTGACAATCTAGAACCTTTTACTAGAGCTACGGTAGAGAGTAGGGATGGGCCAATAGGGGTCGAATCTCACCCGAACCTGGGCCTTCTACCCAATCAATGTGGGAGCATCGACAGTGACAGAATCAATGGTGGAAACAGGACGCAGCTGTTTGAAATGCCCTGGATGGTGCTTCTATCTTACGATTCAGGTAGGTGTCTAAATCATGAATCACTATTATTAAGTTTAGTTTTTGGCTCTTGAAAAACCATTTAGGTGTCTTGCCTTGAACTTGGACGATGACATCATTATATACGTCTAGGTATAATAATTATGAAATATGATCGATTGTCCACTATTTTTCATCATTGTCACCAAATAACAAACCTTCTTCTATAATTTCCAGCGCGCGGTCCAGCTTTGAGCTGCGGTGGCTCACTCATCAACGAATGGTATGTGCTCACGGCAGCTCACTGTGTGTCCTTCCTCGGCAACAGACTGCGGCTGGATGGAGTCATCCTCGGGGAGCACGATATCCGACAGGACCCTGACTGCGAAATATCAGATAATACGGAATACTGTGCACCAAGAGTAGAGGTATGTAATCTATACTAATATTGAAAAGAGGTAAAGTTGTATGGGGTAATCTCTGGATCTGCTGAACCAATTTTGAAAATTCTTTTACCAGTAAAGTCACAATAATTGTGAGTGTTATAGGCTATAATTATATTAACCCGAAAACAAAACAATGCGGACGAAGCCGTGGGCACAAGCTAGTCTTCTTTTAATATATCACCATCAACCTATGGATGATTATTCTACATATGGGTATATATGGTGATTCTCTGATTTCGTACCAATCACATGTCCGGTTGCATAAAAATAAAGTTACTTACATTTAGGGAGATTTCATAAAATCTGGTTGATTTGCAGACATTTAGCAAGGTGTATCCAACAAAAGAAAAACTTAGGTATAAATACAAAAATAATAAAAAATACCCTCAAATATCTTTTCTCAAAAATGGTATGTAATGTTGCATCTCTAAAAAGTATCCAGAAAGTGAACTTTACCGGAGACTTATTCACAACTGTCCAGTAAGAAGCGAGATTTTAAATTTGGAATCTCCTACTGTCCAGTAAGTAAGTATGTAATTTACTTACTGGACACTAGGTCATCCTCTTTAGATCTGCTTAGAAAAAAAAACATAGTACCAGACACAGATTAGAGTTTAGCCATTATAACATGGTTATAGAAGGGAGGTTCCAAATATATATCTATCTCTCTTTTTGGTATGACATTTTATGAGATACATATATTTTTGGAACCTTAAACAGCCATTTTATACGTTGCGTTTTGTACTTAGTAATGTTGTAGAAGTATAGTGTGGGATTTTATGATTGTATTTAGTAATTTCAGTTTATTAAAAAGTTTTTTCTAAAGTTGTTTCCTAAACTGCCTCGTTGGTCTAGTAGTCGCAAGCTCGACTGCAGAGCGTGAGGTCCTGGGTTCGATTCCCGGGTCGGCCAAAAAGTGCTATTGTGTTTTTCACATATGAATGTAACCTTCAATGTTAATTAAACGAATTTGTTGTTAAACTTTCTTTAATTTTTGAGAAAAGCATTATACAAACCTCAACCAGTAAGAAAGCCATCCTGGCCTCGTATATAACCAGACCTCACCTGCGGTTCGGTCCGGCTAACTCATACTTGGCCAGGAAGGCTTACTTACTGGATTCTGCAGTAATGTACTATTACCATCGATGTCCATAATACGATTTCTGAACAATAGAGTTCAAAATTTCTAAAAAGTTACAGTTTTAATTATCTGTCATTTATTCATGTTATTAAAATAATACTAGGGATTACCTACTTGTCTTCATTATCACACAAACGAATCGATGTGTTCATTTAAAAAAAAAAACACTACCATAAGCAGAAAAAGAAATGTAAACAACTCTTTATATGGACATCCTACTCCTTTACCCTTCCCCCACACGACTCCCGCAGCAGCCAGTCATCTGAGTCATCCCAGAGACATTGAGCAAGAAACCCGTGCGCCCGCCCGAGGAATATTGTTAAAATTTACCTTTGTCACGGTTTAGTCTGTGGTTTAGTGGTCTTCACCGTATTTGAAATAACTTAGGGAAGTGGCACGATATTTATTATTAATTTACCTCTAAAATGTTGGTCTTGATGAGTATTTTTACGAAATATTTTTTATACAAATAGTCTTGAAAATAATGGTTTTAAAAATTAAACTAACCCAAAATGACTTTACCTTTTATGTTATTTTATTCCACAGAACGTATCGGTAGCCGAAGCAATAGCACACTCTGGATACTCCCCTCAGGCACTGGTCGACGACATCGCTCTGATACGACTTTCTCGACCAGCCAACTTTTCACTTCGTAAGTTATTTTGTATGTTTTTAATTAGAGATATATAATATGGTTTCTAGATTTACTAAAACAACCCCATTTATTCGTTTGCTCTTTGGCTAATGCTTTGAAGCGTACTGAGGAACTTTCGGGAAAGCCACTGTGCAGTATTCGTGCCGCACTTTAAGCTTTTACTTCCGCAAACCTACTAGTAAAAAAAAAACTTACTGTTCAAGATAGTCTCCTTCGTTGGACCAGTCCATCAGGAATTTCTCAGTAGCTACCACGGAGTCTGGATTTGAGCCTGACTGACTAGGCGATTGAATAGGCTCGCCATGTAATCACGTATATAATAGGAAATTACGTGGCACTTATACATAACTGGCGAAATGTGGGTGCACTACTCGTATTATAGGTACACTTCTGCCAAACTTTCGGAGATTACAGCGGCTTCGCCCGCGTGACTTTGACGATTTTCCATACAAACTTTCATCCCCTATTTAACTACCTTAGGGGTTGAATTTCAAAAAATCCTTCCTTATTCCTTGTCTACATTATAAAGGGAACCTCTGTGCAAAATTTCAGCTTTCTAGGTCCAAGGGTTTGGGCTGGGCGTTGATGAGTCAGTCAGTCAGGACTTCTCTTTTTATTTATATTCTACATTATAAAGGGAACGTCTGTGCAAAATTTCAGCTTTCTAGGTCCAAGGGTTTCGGCTGGGCGTTGATGAGTCAGTCAGTCAGGACATCTCTTTTTATTTATATAGATAGATAGATAATTACCATGAATAACTTTAAAAGTGTATATTATTTCGGTTACAGCTAGTATGAAAGCCTTGTGCCTACCCACCACTACAAAGCTTCAGTTGGAGTCTCTTGTTGGGAATAACGCGAATGTTGCCGGTTGGGGAGTCACAGAGGACGGCTTGCAGTCTCCAGTGCTGCTCAGTGTCGAGCTGCCTGTCATCAGTACCGAGGATTGTACGAAGGCGTACCGCGGGTTAGTTTCACTTTCATCATAGCCAAACTCCCCTCTTCAATATATCCTACTAAAATTATAAACGTGAAAGTTTGTAAGTATGTAGGTATGTTTGTTATTCTTTCACACAAAAACTACTGAACGGATTTGGATAACATTTGGTGCACCGATAGGTTATTACTAGATTAACGTATCTAGGATAGTTTTTATCACGATTTTATCTTCCCGTGGGATAATTTTCGAGTTGTAGCGGGCGAAGCCGCTGGCAACACCTAGTCTTTTTAATATATCTGCTGAATATAAAATCAGCATTAAATAAAATAAACATTACTGTATTGAGTTAATCCTTTACTCATATTTTTTAATGCATGAACCACAATAGGTAATGAAATATTATGATTGTAGAGGTGTGCCCCATGGTGGCATTGAATTCACTTTAAATTAGCATCCTTTTTCTTCTCGACGTTTAAATTTAACAGATTAGTAATTTTTCTTCTTACTTTATTACAGAAGAGAAATAAAGGAAACGCAAGTCTGCGCCGGTGGAGTCAAAGGCAAGGATTCTTGTGGCGGAGACTCGGGTGGACCTCTCATGTACCCTGGTTCTTACGGAAGATTTGGTGTGCGGTACGTCCAGCGAGGAATTGTCTCCTTCGGCTCGAAGCGATGCGGCATCGGAGGCTTCCCCGGAGTCTACACCAACGTAGCTTACTACATGAAGTGGATTCTAGACAATATGCACAGTTGATAGTGTGAAATGAGTTAATGACTGAAATGACGCAACTGATATTTTAATACTCGTAACGATCAGGGAACGCTATGACACAAGTGTTAAGGCAACTAACGCTGTACGTGAATAGACAAGGGTACTGATGCACTGCCCACCTGCCAAGACATAAGAAAATATTAGACTTTAATTTAAAATACATCGCAGCTGTACCATGTCAGCTATCATACTTATGCAGTGATGTCTGACAAACAATCTTTAAATGCACTGAGATAAAGATTAGGGAAACATAGCCCAACCTCTTATGACCAAGGTTATACAAACATAATTATAAGAACAAGCACTGAATGTAGTTTGCTAGATAAATGGACCTCTAATACCTAATATTCAAGAAAAGCCAGAGGTGAAACTTAGTCTATTGGTCGATTACTGCACATACTTTCCCCTGCATAGCTTAGCATCTAGGATAATATTTACTTTTTGTGTCATAATATTTAGAAGAATGTTTTACTTGAATTTGACCAGATTTTTATTTAAGCTAGTCATAGAATGTGAATTATCTGAATGTAAAGAATATTTTTGTACGATCCTCTTCTGTAAGTTTGTGTTTATTATACTAGTCCAGTATGTTTATTGAACACTTGAGTAAATGATTTTGTGTTATATTCATTTTTGTTTGTATTTCATCGAATGGTTCATCAAAGTCAACAAGTTCAGAAATGAAGTAATAGCGATACTAACTTGTAATTGCAATATTATTAATTTAACGCGGCTAGGTTTGTGACCTATATTGTTAGGTACTAATATTAAAAGTTAAGTTAACAAAATACAACTTCCTAAGCTAATTTACTTTACTGTGTTTTTTCGTTAGTTCAGAGTTTCAGACTAAGACCTAAGTACGTCCTGCAATGGACTGTGATAGGCTGAGTTGATTGATCTTCTTAGCAATTTAGTTAAATAATAACACCATTAAACCTACTCACATAAGACTCTTTACTCTTTATCTTCTATGTCCCGTGTCAAAATGTTGACACAGATTGCTCTGAAATTGTCAAATTAGAGTTTACTTTTTGGTCAGTACCAAACTTTTAAATTTTAGGTTATTCTCTGGTTTGTATGGTAAATTATATGATTTAAGAACAAAAAAATTGAGCGTAATATTGAAAAAATTGTGGTTTCTTCCAAAAACAGTTAAGGTCGCTTAAATTATTAAGTGTACGATCATATGGTGTGACGTGAGAAGTTCATGCCGCAGAAACCTCCGGTATGGCGACGTACAGTGCGGGGGTAACTGAGGGCAGAGGTGATAGCAATTTGAAAAGGTCTGTTAGGTACCCGAGTAGGCCTGAAGTAAATGCTAACGTCATCAAGGGAAGCAATCGCCGACCACGTCAACCGATGCCTTGTCTCCGCGTCGGCGAACCCCGTCCGCCTGTTAGTGTTACAAAACTTTTAAACTTTCATAAAGCACTTTTGTATCATCTGTATCATCCACAGCAAGATTCTAGTGGTTGTAGGTACTAGGCACTTTTGCCTAACCCTTCGGGGAATCCAACTGTTTTGATAAATTGTTTTTTGCAGTACCAATGCTCGTGGCCCCAAGCAATTATAAGAAACATTGAAGCACTGTACGGCTTATGGAAGAGTTTCTGCAAAGACCCGTTCAGGTGGCAGATGCTCAAGAGCACTCTATGGTTCACCCTTGCGATCACTCTCTTCAGAGAGATGCGCGGCGATAGCAATGATCCGACGAACTACATAGAAGTCTGAAAAGTGTTACAAAATTCTACTGAAAATTATTCTGTGAATTTACTAGTAATTTTGATCATACTGTCTTTTGAAAGTAAAAATCATAGCCATAAAAAGTCATAAAAATATAGCCTATAGCCTGCATGGCCTGCGTCATTATACTGATTTGCAAAGGCCTCTCTACGTATAGTTGGAAAAGCCTAGGAGAGCTCGAGTTTAGATATTGACAAAATAAAATAGTATAAACCTGTATTTGATTGGGTCAGTCAATCACCAAGTTTTTAATGATAATGTGAGTTTATTTTCCCAGCTTTTAAGATAGATAGATAGATAGATAGAATACTCTTTATTATGTACACCAAATTACAAAAAAACAATAGTAAAACATTTTACAAGGGGTGACACAATGGGCGGTCTTATCGCTTTCTTAGCTTTTAAAGACAACCTTAACCTTTTAACATCTAAATTACTCTAAAAGTGCTTGAAAACCTGAGCGTTATTATAATCTAGAGCGTTCGGCGTTTTTAAGGTGCCGTAGGTACCTGAAAAAGGGTAACATGGAACCCTATTAGGATAACTTAGTCCTTCCTTCTGTCTGTCTGTCCAGACCCTTTTTGGAGCTGTACAAAATCCACCTTCTAGGTCAACACAACCAAAAGATTTATGCTGCATATTTCGACGTTCCCAAATCATACATGTATGGGGTACTTTCCGTTACCTATGTCTTGCATCTTGATGCTAGGTCTTATGCGCAAGTAAACGTAAAGTAAATTCGAATATTCCGAGTTTTTGTACGAAGCCGAAGTAGTATCGGTCGGACACTACCACACACTTACATTTGCAGTTAAAAAACATGATTTCCCATAACAGAAGAAAATTAAAACTCGTACAGCAGCAGATACACAGATCCTTTCTTAGAACCCCCTTTCTAGGAGCTTTTTCTCATCATTATTGCAATTCACCAGTATTGCAAAAATAACCTCCGTTAATGAAAGGTGGTAAGACTTGGCGGTTAGCTGGTCTAGCGTAGTCTAAAGTTTCAGTAAAATACTTGTGCTAGCTGGAAGGACCTCACAAGAAAGCGGGGACAATGCTGAGTCGGGCCGTGGACTGTGATGAAATGAAAACAGTTTCCTTTACCACTGACATGCGGAGGTAGTGGGTACCAAATTAAAAAAAAATGGGTGTGATGTGAAGTAGTGTAAATCGAGTTGGTCACATTTCACATAATATAGGACATTTTGTATCTTTTGTCATACAGGTTTTGTAACACAGCACTTTTTATTTTTTGTTAAAGTTTTTCATGCAACAATAGTAGTCTGTTTGACCGTGAAACCTCGATATAATTATTTAAATTTTAGCTCGAATCCTAATGGAAGAATTATACTCAATGTAAGTATGAATATTTTTAGCTTCGTTATGGAACGTAACCTAAAACATGTCAATGCCTGAGGTGAGGATACCTGATACCGAATGGTATAAGCTAAGTTAGACACACTACTTGCTCTCCTGGGGCAAAGCCCGCAGACCAAACGGGGCAGTAACTGGTAACTGGGTGGGTAGGATACCTCTTTTTTATGGGTGAGACATCATCAAATTCGACGGCACGGTTGGTGCAGTGGCTTAACGATTAGTCTGCTGCGCTGCGTGTCGCGGGTTCGATCCCCGCACGGAACAAATATTTGTATGGCCTACAGATAGTTGTTTCGGGTCTGGGTATCTATGTGAGTTTAAATGTTTGTGAACGCACCCACGATACAGGAGAAATTCCTAGTGTGGGGCAAAGTTTAAAAAAAAAAAATTTGGTAAAAAAACTTTTTAAGTTAAACGGTTTTATGTTAAACATACATTTCAATGTTTAAGATAAATGTACTAAAAACCAAAAAATAATAAAATAGTTAAAGTCGTGGGAATTATAAAAATATGCATAGACTAGACTAAAATAAAACCGTGGGGCACATTAAGTCGATAATTTTGTAGACAATTGACGTGCCCCACGGTTTTATTTTAGTCTAGTCTATGCATATTTTTATAATTCCCACGACTGTATCTATTTTATTATTTTTTGGTTTTTAGTACATTTATCTTAAACATTGCAATGTATGTTTAACATAAAACCGTTTAACTTAAAAAGTTTTTTTACCTAATTTTATTTTCTAGTTTTTAAATTTTTTGTAGCGGCCTCCATCTTGTATTTCAATTTTTTATAGTAAGTATTTGGGGGGTAGAGGAACAGGGTGTAAAGCTCCTCATCCCCCATTGAAAAGGGAGGATCCTCCGACCGGACGGGTGTTGTGTCCGGCGGGCTAACTGCCCGACAGTTGTAAGTCGGGAACTCCTATATAGGCTTATGTCGCGGATAATGTTGATAGCGCGATGTAGGATTTTCTGTCGATCGTTTGTTAGTACGCAGGTGTTGCGATAGATGTCGCTAGTCGCCACATCACTCCCCTCCGAGACCGGAGGTCGAAAGCAGGTTAAGTCTTGGCGCTTGTCAGCCAGTGGAAGGTTCCAGTGAGTCGGAACCGGATGCCGCATAGTTCACGGTGAGTCGGAACTGTCTGCGGTGATGCCCCAGTGAGTCGGGGTGATGCTGCATATTAGCTCCAGTGAGTCGGAGTGATGCAGTGCTGCGTTGTGGCTGGCTGCTGCGTCGACCAGGAGAGAAGTGCGTCTCTTGCTGACCGGCCGAAGTGCAGTGTGCTGTGCCAAAGTTGCTGATGAGGCTGGGGGTGATGTCCAGGAATGCGCTTCCGCTGCATGCTGGTGGACAGGATACCCCATGAAGCCGTGGCTGCTGGCTGACGGTATGACTCGCTGCTCGAAGGCGAAGGAGAAGTGGTGACGATGTCTGAAGTAGTTGCACGAAGGCTGCGCTGACGTTCATGCTCGGGGTCACCAGTTTGGGGGTAATGAGGAACAGGGTGTAAAGTTCCTCATCCCCCATAGAAAAGGGAGGATCCTCCGACCGGACGGGTGTTGTGTCCGGCGGGCTAACTGCCCGACAGTTGTAAGTCGGGAACTCCTATATAGGCTTATGTCGCGGATAATGTTGATAGCGCGATGTAGGATTTTCTGTCGATCGTTTGTTAGTACGCAGGTGTTGCGATAGATGTCGCTAGTCGCCACAAGTATATTGTATTCTGCTTGTTGAGCCCTTTTATTTGATACCCATATTGATAAAACCTACGTTATCTGCCATTTTGTAGCGGCCGCCATCTTGGATTTCAATTTTTTATAGTATACTAGCTGACCCGCGCAACTTCGTCTGCGTCACATAAATATAGCTATAACCTTTCTCGATATATCGACTATCCGACATTAATTAAGCTAAATCGTAACAAACAAAAAATCTTATCTTTCCTCTTTATTACAATAGTTTAGATGGTTTAGATTAGCTTAGATTATATTAAAGTGTGAATTACTATAAAATCTATCTCTTACTGTTAATTAAACTATAACACTCTGTACTTGTAAACATTATGATGCAGTAAATATTTTGAATTTGAATTTCCCGGAGGCCAGCCAGAATCCCCCGTACCTACATTGCGACGCAACCCGCGTAATTATTTCTCCGCGCGGGTATTTTTACATTGCGATATCTTCTAACATATTTGTTTAAACTGTATAGAGTAAAGAGCACAAATATTCTATATTAAATTTCCGTTCTAACGAACACATTTATTTAGATATAGATTAATACCATATGGGTTAAATAAGCTTCGCAAAAAAGAATTCTTTTTAACCTAACATTTTTAAAGTAAAAAAGGGTTACAGTGAGTCAATCTTAAAAGATAGACAGATGCTGTCGCCACCTTTTTTTTAGAACTTTTAAAGACGAATAATTACTTCATACATGATATTCTCGTAACTTAAACCGTTTTCGCAGCGCACGCAACGGAAGCTCTCAGAAAGGAATTTTCTTTTCCCGTTTTTGCAACATTTCTCATTTATGCTCCGCTCCTATTGGTAGTAGCGTGATGTTATATAGCCTATAACCTTCCTCGATAAATGAACTATCCAAAACAAAAAGAATTTTTCAAATCCAACCAGTAGTTCCAGAGTTTATCGCGTTCAAACAAACAAACAAACTCTTCAGCTTTATAATATTAGTATAGATTGTATTCTGCTTGTTGAGCCCTTTCATTTGATACCCATATTGGTGGGATTAATAAAACATAAATTATCCGCCATTTTGTAGCGGCGGCCATCTTGAATTTATAATGATAATGAATAAACATAATTGTATTGTCACCAAAATCCAAAGTGTATACAAAATTTCAGATTAATCGGTTGACAGGAAGAGGGTGAAATTTGAATTACTAAATTTGACCCAAGAATAAAACAAACGGGGTGAGCTAAATAAAACCGTTTAAAAAAAAAAAATGACTTCTACTGACTAAAAACCAGCCATGCCCCTTCTTAGCCCTTTGTGTTCCGGGGATGTGTTATCTCTTTCGAACAACCCGCAGCCCCGGGGGTATGGGTACCAAGGGGTATCCCTTGGTTCTAGTCTTAAGGGATCTCGCGGACTACACGACCGCGATCACTCCTTTAGGCCGTAGTATCTTCGACTAGGAAGATAGTTAGGTCGCACAACCTGGCGTCTGACGAGTTTTGTTCAAAAAAGCGGCCGGGCATAATACTTGTCGTGGTCGTGGTACCTCCCGGTAGAGAGATTTACGGCCCTCTGGCTACCCCTAGCCACTGTCAAAGGTGTGCAAATGAAGGCCGGCTTAACGTGTTTTTTGGTCCATCCACGGTCTACCTGTGGCAACGCGATGCCTGCCTGGCTGTTACTTAGCCACGACTCCCATAGATTATCTACAAACAAGGAATTAGTAAGTACTAGCACTAAGCTCTCCCTGAAGACAAGTGTTTTGACACTGACCGCTGTCAAGTATTGTTCTTCATTCTTTATCATTGTTCGTTACTGTTTTTTTTTACATTTTATTTATTTATAAATGTGATAGTTGTCCATAAAACTTCAGAGCTGGCTCTTTTGCTGCCGTGCAATTTTTTTTTTTTTTTTTTTTTTTAGCCTATTTTGTCCCACTGCTGGGCAAAAGCCTCCCCCATAGCCTTCCACTCATCCCTCTGTGCGGTTTTCTCCGTCCAATTGGGCAAAAACGCTTCTAGGTCGTCACGCCAGCGTTTTCTAGTAGTAAAGCAAAATTAAGGGTGATGTCTGCAAGTAATGCATGTTCTTCCCGTGGATGCCCTAGGACCCGACGAGATAATGAAGATGGCGACGATGATGACGATGACCAGAGCGAGCGGAGCTCGGAGGATGAAGAATCAAATGGATCATCACAACAACATGGCAGACGTACTCATAACCTCAGCATCTTTGACCCTCCTCCTAGTGTTAGTATTACTTTTGAAGAATGACTACTTACGCTTGTTTAATGTTGTGGTAGCTAAAACTTCTTTACAATACCATGTGGCGCCGGTGATTTTTAACCGAATAATTTAATCTTCTAATTTAATCAAATAGTTCCTCCGAAACCCAATTGAAAACAATGCAAAACGTTAATGGTTTATGAGCACCATCGATTTAGACGAGGAAACACATGGAATAAATATAAAGTAGGAAAGGTATAAAGCATTATGGAAAATTATGAGCATTTTTAAAAACTACGGTATGTTTCCGTCATGTTTGCAGACGGTGAGCCATGAGCTTACAGGTGTAGTAAAGGTGCTTAGTCCTGAGCTGGTCTACCAGGGACCGTCCGGATACTCGTTGAAAGGGTTTTTGAAGGGGTTTTTTTAAGCGCTTCAAAAAGAAACCCTATAATCGGGGGGCACGCCAGTGCCCCCGCCGAGTCGAGCGCGAAGCAAACACTGCCGTACCATCCTTTACTGGAACCATTTCGGCGCATTTTCAGGCCCCTATTTGAGAACCTCTGGATAAGACCAGAACGCTGAAATTTTCGTCATCCAGCAAGCTATAAAATCACACTTAAAATAAAAAGTTTCAAGTTTGTAGGTCATTTAGTTCCGAAGTTAAGCGAAAGCAAAGTTTCGCATTTATGACACTCACTCACTCACTCACTCATGATCATCAAAATAGAACTAGTACTTCCCATAAGCTCAGGGAGCTGAAATTTGGTACAGAGTGAGGGTTTAATGGCCACATAAAGGAAAAACTATAAAAAGTAGGATAATCGAAAATTAAAAAAAACTACTACAAAAAAAAAAATAGTTTTAAATAAGAAAATCTAATAAAATAAATCAATATGCCGCCCGCCCGCGTTTCTACAAAAAGAAGTGAAATCCCAACAAAAAACATTCTGTAAAAAAATAGCCAAGTCTCGATGGAGCTGCTTGTTTATCTCTAAAAAGTAATAAAATCTAGACAAAGTCGAGCCAAGTCTAAGGTTCCTTATTGCGATTTCTTTATTATTATAGTTAATGTTGTGTGACTTGGCCGGTAGTTACAACAGATATAACATTACGTGTACCTAAGCAAAATTGACTTGTACTCACTAACGTATAAAGAATGTTCAACGGCCAAGTCACACAACATTAACTATAATAATAAAGAAATCGCAGTAAGGAACCTTAGACTTGGCTCGACTTTGTCTAGATTTTATTACTTTTTAGAGATAAACAAGCAGCTCCATCGAGACTTGGCTATTTTTTTACAGAATGTTTTTTGTTGGGTACATGTTACACCTCCGAACGGGTATAGTAAACCCTGTTACGAACGGGTTACCCTTTCAACACCCTGTAACACTGTAACAGGGTAAGCCATTCCAACTCAAGACATTGTATTATGCACTGTTTACAATCGATATTAGTTTGAAAATTGCATACACGACCGCACGTGACATTCGTTCTGCGTCCGGCGGTCCGCCAATCTTGCGTGTACCGAGTTACCGACTTGCCGAGCGACTTGTAAACTTGGAAAAATAGCTAATATACGTATTACCAAGAATTATTGTCTTTCTGTGAAAATGCCACAGCCGAGGCGAGGTACTGTGCATCGTTATTATGTATTTGATGCATCAAATAACGCAAGCAAATGTTATTTATGTGGAAATGCCAGAAATGCAAGGTTTTTATTTTTAGAAATATTGAAAAAAATTACATAAAATGCGTTTTTACGTATTTATTGCGGGTAGAAAAAATAATAATAAAAATGTATTTATATTATTTTATGATTTATTGAATGTATCACATAAGACACATTGCTCTACCTTATAAAATCTATGTATCATACCTATTTGCTACATTGCCAGGCTTCCAACGTTATTTTAACCATACAAAAATAAAACACGTTAACGTAAAAAAAACATTTAATACAATTAAAAAACAGAACCCCCTTTTATTTTTTTTGGTTCTTTTAGTTGCGTTAAAAATCATGATAGTAACACCCTTTGGACCTTATAATTTTTTTTTGACCTTATAAAGTTATTTGATGATTTACCAGCAAAAAAAAAGGTTTCATTGCAATTACTGAGGGTATTTAGTACCAAAGATATTGAAGCAACTACTTGATTTATCCTCATCTGATGAAATATTAAGGTTTCCTAAGAACATAGCAATGCTAGACGAGGTGAACTGGTGTCGGAGTCCGTTAGGAGAAAGCAATACTGCAGTTCAACCTCAGTACTTCAAACAATTTCATTTTGCTCCTGGTTCCAGAACAAAAACTCGGCAATTTGCGAGTTACCGAGCGTTTCTTTGTTTTTGTAACATCATCATCTGCCTAGCCTTATCCCAACTATGTTGGGTTTGGCTTCCAGTCTAACCGGATGCAGCTGAGTACCATAGTGAGGGATGCCTCCGGAACTGCATCTTTTGTTTGCCTACATCCTTCGCTGTTTCTCCATTCGGTGCGGTGTTTCTTGAACGCAGCCATGTTTTTATTTGGGCCTGAGGTAAGGGCAGTAGTGGTCCCGGTCCAAATACTGTATCGCTTGAGCCTCTCTTGGCCAACTCTGTTGCGTCGTTACCCAGCGAGTTGCTGTGTCCTTTTATCCATTGCAGGGTTACACTATTCGTGGTTGCAATGGATTGGAGTGCATTGTGGCATTCTAGTATTAGGACAGAGGTAATTGTGTTGTTTTTTAGGGCTTGAAGCACCGATGCACTGTCTGAGATGATCTTTATTTTAAAATCACTGACGTCTCTGGCTGCAACTGCTTGTGCCGCTCTGGTGATACCGATACATTCGGCTTGGAAGATTGTGTTTAATTTATCTAGGGTATTTGATATTGAAATGTTTAGATCATTTGAGAAGACACCGGCTCCTGTACCATGTGAGGTCTTGGAGCCGTCCGTATATATCCTAACTTCATTGATGCCAGAGTTAACTACTGCTTCTGCAGTGAGTTGGATGTCGTAACTTCTATCGAACACATGGTGACATGAAGTTTTATCCATGGGCGCCTCAAGGAGTGGTATTTCCTTCAGAATCCCCTGCAAAACTTTTGAGTGTGTTGTTTCTGTATTTACTTTCCATAGTCCGTTTAATCTTAGTCTTAAGGCGTTTGCCTGAGCTTCCTCCTCTATGACCAGATCCAGAGGCCTTAAATTCAGAAGATACTCTAACGCTGCTGATGGAGTTGTTCTCATGCATCCAGTAGCTGCTACACTAGCTAGGCGTTGCAGACTCTGGAGTTTCGTTTTCACCGTGGTCAGCTGAGTTCTGGGCCACCATACAACTGATCCGTAGGTAATAAAAGGTCTGATGACTGACGTGTATAGCCAGAGTGTGATCTTTGGGTTAAGACCCCATCTCTTACCAACTAGTCTTCTACACTGATTAAAAGCTATACAGGCCTTCTTTGTTTTAGCCTCTAAGTGACTCGCCCAGTTCAATTTGTTATCAAGAATTATGCCCAGATATTTCACTTGCGTTGATAGGGAGTCTTGTGTTGAAAAGCTTTGGTAGTTGTAATTCTGGTAACTTCCTTTTGTTGGTAAAAAGGATAAGTTCTGTTTTCTTGGGGTTTACAGAAAGTTCGTGTTCTTCACACCAAACCTCTACTATCTGCAGTGCAGAGCGCATCACTTTGCACAGCATATCTTCAGCATTCCCGTTTATCAGTATAGCAAGGTCGTCTGCATAACCAATAGTAGTGTATCCTCTGTCATTTAGTTTCTTTATGAGGCTGTCCACTACTATGTTCCAGAGTTTTCCCGGATGCCAAATCATATCCGACTCTGAGTGGCCTACTGACCACCACAGCGCACCAACAACCAGCGAATGGGATGTGGCCAACAAGCTCGTAACTGCAGATAGAATAGAATGGGCTCTAAGGAGCTTCAAGCCTTTCAAATCCGCAGGGCTGGACGGAATATTCCCGGCCCTACTACAATGGCAACTAAAACAGGTAACCAAGCACCTAATACCAATCTACCGGGCCTGTATAGCTTTCAACTATATCCCCACACTTTGGAGACAGGCAAAAGTAGTCTTCCTACCTAAACCAGGAACAGAGGACTACACACACGCCAAATATTTCAGGCCCATCAGTCTAACATCTTTTCTTCTGAAAACACTGGAAAGACTGGTAGATCGACACTTAAGGGATGGAGCTCTAAAAAGCAAACCACTGCATCCTCAACAACATGTGTACAGGAAAGGCAGATCAACAGAGTCGGCATTACACATGGTAGTGCACAAAATAGAAACGCCTTTTTTTTTTAGACATTGAAGGAGCTTTTGATAAAACCATACACAACAGCATTAACCACGTCCTGCAAAAATTTAGTGTAAAACCAGTAATAAGAAACTGGATCACAGAACTGGTTAGCAAAAGGGCGGTTCAGATAGTGGGGAATACTACCACAAGAGCCAAGGTAGTAAGAGGATGCCCCCAAGGAGGCGTTCTATCTCCACTTCTCCAGACCAACCTAGGCAAGCGCAGCTTAACCTAAAGATCGATCCGAGTGGCAGTTATTATTAAACCACGTTTAAACTTTGTTTTTGCATAATAAGCCGATAAACCACACGTGACACAAATTAAAAATAAACAATAATATCTAATGACAATATACATAATATAAAATAGATATATTGTAATAACTATATAATAAATTGAAACCGTACAAATCAAGCAATATATTTGATACATGCGAAAAATTATCTAAAAGGATGGAATCTGGCAGTGTATCATATCTGATACACTAAGAAAAAACAGTAAATTACTTACGATTTCAGACCATTTTGATACTTGAAAGTAGCGTTTCTAAGTAGCCAATACTTACACCTATTTGAATGAAACAGCTTTTGAAAATAATTTGACCTAAATATAATAAAATTTGTGTGTTTTTATCTTGCAACGCCCAGACGACTTTGGTCGGTTTGCGATTTAGTTTTCTACTGCATAATTATTTGGATTAACAAATGATAAAATATTTTTTTTTTAGAATTTGGATTATATTTTGTCTTATGTACCATATAAAATAATAAATGTTTTGAAAATACCTTTTGGAACGTTTCTAGATTTTCATAAAGTTCAATGTATCAAATTGTACACAGCGCCAAGAATAGGGTTAATGTAAGATTTTATAACCCTAACTGCTATGCGGGAGGTCGTGGGTTCGATTCCCACCCAGGACAAATGTTTGTGTGATGAGCACGATCATTTGTTCTGTGTCTGGGTGTAATTTATCTATAATATGTATGTATTTAGAAATATATAAGTATGTTTATCAGTTGTCTAGTACCCATAACACAAGCTCTGCTTAGCTTGGGACTAGATGGCGTTGTGTGATAGTTGTGGAATATTATTATTATTATTATATTTGTTACTTAAAAAATAAAATAAAAAATGTTTATTTTCTTCCACAAACACAACTTAAAACTAAAAACTTAGAAATGGAAAAAAAATAATAATAATAAGAGTTAAATGTGTATTTGTGGGAGACTGGTGCCTAAACTAAGCCGTGACTTGTATTTCAGGACACCAGGGACTCCCCCCTACAGGCAGAAGATATTTTAAATAGTAGATAAAATCTGTATAATTAAATTGATTAAAAATAAAAGAAAACAGTTCATTAAAATAAGAGTAAAATTACATTTTAAATTACAAAAATGGAAGTTACATTTTTATTAAATATATATAATTGATTTGAAATAAAATCTATATAATTAAAATTTATCAATAAAAATAAAAGAAAACAGTTCATTTAAGTATGTGTAAAATTACATTTTAAATTACAAAAATAGAAGTAAAATTTTTACTAAATACATAAAATTATGAAATAAAATCTATATAATTACAATTTATTAATAAAAAGAAAACAGTTCATTAAAATATTATATGTATAAAATTTAAATTTTTTTTTTCTACTTCTACTTCGCCTGATCTTACATAAAAAATAGCATTACCTTGGTGTTAATCTAATAATTATCGTAGGTAGTTATTAATACCTACTTACTTACTAAAATAGGAACAAATTAGGTATATTACATGAGTATAAATGAACGTGGTCCGACCACTTAACACTAGAAAGACTATTCATTTAACTCGGTACTTTAAATAATAATCACTTACCTGTCTTACTCATCTTAATTGTTAGTTCGCTTAAATGTCACGCATCAATTGTTGTCAAAATCGTAATAACTAAATAAAAACAGTAAGGTGCGCACGGGTGCAAGTATCCCCCCACCTACTTGCAGCTCAAGTTTATTAGGTAATCCAGGGTAACACGAAAAAAAGCTTTTCGGGAAGGTAACCTCTTCAAAGGCTTAAGTCATTGAAGGGGTTAACCCCTTCACGTGGTTACCTTAATAAAAGTGTTAACCATTTCGCTGGGGTTCGAGGGTGTAACTCGAACAAAAGGTAACACAGCGATATGAGTTACCCCATGTACGGGTTACCCTGTCCAAAGGCTTAACTCTCAAGCGGGGTTGTACGGTCCCTGGGTCTAACCCATACCTTAATAACACGTATCGAGTACAGTTGCGAGTCAGTGCCAAGGCGGAGCACTCGGTCAAATGTTGACCGAGATTTCTCGAAATGATTCGAGTTTTTAAATCCTTTAACCGTTTGTGGGCCCAGGTTTGCCGCTATGGAAATAATCTGGGCAAATGGGGTATCGTCGACCTGTCCTAAGCTATCCATGCTACTCGGCAGGTTATAGCCCACCGCTTTTCTTCCCCATCCGGTACAGCCACCTGCACCTTCCGGGTTTTGAACGAAACCAACAAAGGAGCTACCTGTCCTCAGTCCGGGTAGGGTATTATTTGAGTCCACCGACAAGACACGACAATGCTTATAGTATCATGTTGCTCTATAATTATTGTATTACGACAAACGCCTACACTGAACCAACGCTCAATGCGGCATTGAGCGTCAGAGAGCGAAGTGTGAGCAAATTAAAAGGGTAAATCACAAGTGCAGATGCCCATTTATCTCTAATGATCTAATATAACATGTTTTCCATTAAGTCCTATAATAAACCACCGCGATCGTATTTTTTTAAATGATTGTAAGATCAATGTTTGTACCGTTATCTATAATGATTTAATGAATGACTCAATATTGGTCATGGTAAATTAATGAAATTAGTAGGTTCATATTAGTTACCAATTCCCATTTGTTTTCCAGTTGCTGGCACGTGTAAATAATTAAGTAACAAATTATTTTTTTGCAGGAATACGACTTGTTTCTTCGTAAGGTATGGAAGGCGATAGCTGCCGTACGCAAACGATGGAGAAAAATGGTTAACGACGAGTACGAGTGGTCTGTCTTCAAGAGTGTCTTATGGTTCTCCATAGGACTGAAGCTGTTCCGGGACATAGCCCGAAACTCAGCCGTCCTGTTCGGAATAGACAAATGTCCCACATATCCCCCATGCCCCTCAGTGCCCCCATGTCCTGCAATTAACAAATGCAAGATAAAGAACTGAATTCCGTCAATCCGGCTTATCGCAACGAAACAAAAGAATCGAAGCATATACCTATGTTGGTTTTACTAAAACTATATTTTAAAAGCAAGTGTGTTTCTATTGCGTATTCTATTGAGGAGCTCGTGGCTTTATAATAACTGCCACTTTGCTCGATATTTAGGTTAGCCGCGCTTGACCAACCTAGGGTCTGTGGATGTGCCCATCCACAGACCAACCTAGGCAAGCGCGGCTTAACTTTATAGATATTTCTCCTCGGAAAGCACGTTAAGTTTTTTTTTTATTGATGTTGGGAAATCATCAAATGACTCCTGCCGCTCTGGGCAGAGCGGTAGGGAGTGTCAGACTTCTACTGACTAAAAACCACCCATGTTCCTTTTTAGCCCTTTGTGCCGAGGCCGCGGTATTTCTTTCGAACAACCCGCAGCCCCGACGGGACCTCCCACTCCCATTTTTTTTTTTTTTTTGGGGATTGGAAAATCATCAAATGACCCCCCCCCGCTCTTGGGCAGAGCGAAGGGGAGTTTCAGACTTCTACTGACTAAAAACCGAACCCATGTTCCTTTTTTGCCCTTGCGCCGAGGCCACGTCAAAAAATCCGCTGCCCCGACGGGACCTCTCACTCCCCTTAGAAATTTTGAGAGCTGTGGGGTTAAACTTAAAGCAGGATTGTTTTAATCCTATTCCAGTGTGGAAAAGCGACATAGCTATACAGGGTGTCTCTTTTTCACATTGGCATAAGATTACAGATTGCGTATATTGTAAATGGTCATATTTTTGTTATCAACTAAACTATTGTGCTTGCCTCGCTGTAAGTTTTCCAAAAAATATTAAAGAAAAATAAAATCCCGCTTTTTGATGTCAAGGTCACGTCACCTGATATTCCGCTAGCGACCCCATTTGCACCAAGTGGGATATTCGGACTGCTTATAGGTATTTTTACCAGCTAAACTACCTACACACTAATTATTTTTATTTAATCAATTTTGAACACCGGTTAGCACAGTGAGAAATGAAGAGGTTTCAAAAACCCAAACGCGTCAAAGACTGGATCTCCGATTTCGTTAGCTATTTTTATAACATTTTAATTATGATAATGTATCGTAAAAGTTCACCCAATTAGAAAATCCTAAACATTATGAATTTCCCATCCAATAAAAAAAAATACAAATCGAATAAAAATAACTCCTGATTCATGTGACAATCGTTGAAGGAAAACTGGTTTTTGTCTCGCCGCGTTCGACTCTGTGGGGGATTCCCTTCTTACTTGTCAAAGGGTATATAATACCTATTGTTTTAATTAATTCTTAGTAAGTAACTTGATAAATATAAACAGTTCTAGAGTTCTAGTATAGGTTAATAACAGTAATAAATATTAGGGCAGCTTTTATCCTCCATGCTGACGTACTGCATGTTCAATGAATTGGGGAACGAGCTTTATTCATCAATGATATAAGTCGTAAGTCATAAATCGAAGGTTTTAATGAGTATGTTAAATGCATTGCAAATAAAAAGTCTAAAAATGGAAAAATAAAAAACTTTTAGGGCAAAAAAGAAAACCAACATCCAAAACACAAACTGAAAAATAAACTTCAGAAGAAAAACTTGCGTCTGAAGTCGGTGGCAAAAAAAAACGAAATCAGACAAACACTTCAGAAGCAGGTTTTTCTTCTGAAGTTTATTTTTCACTTTTTTTTGCAAACAATGAAACCGATTTCAAAAACAACAAAAAAAGTAAAAAAGCTATACATAGCTTCTGAAGCCGGTGACAAGAAAACTAAAACAAATAGATAAAAGTCACCGACTTCAGAAGCTAAAGCCACTGCTTTTCAGCCTTCCGTGCTTCCGAAGTCGATTTTATTTTTTGCAAAATAGTAGTTTTTTCATACAATCATGGTCTGCTGCCACGTCCCTGTCCTTTCCTATAGAAATACAAAAAAATGCCCTAATTTTACGGACGTGACGAGAGAACAAAAAAAACAACCAAAAGAAAATGGAATAATAAATACAAACATCGTAAACATCACGCCTGGAAGAGGGTTAGACAGAGGTGTACCTAAAAGTTATGTTTAGGTCCCAAGTAATAGGCGGCGAGCTCTTTGCCATTAACCTGGTACAAATCCAGACTACGACACACAACCACCCTTTTTGTGTCAAATGATAATAAAATCAGCCTTTTACAATTTATTGCTACAAGGCTGATTTTTTTTTCTTATGTTTTTCTTATGTAAGTACTAGCTGATGCCCGCGGCTTCACCCGCGTGGATGTCGTTCAAATTATATACTAAAACCTTCCTCTTGAATCACTCTATCTATTAAAAAAACCGCATCAAAATCCGTTGCGTAGTTTTAAAGATTTAAGCATACAGACAAACAGACAATAAAAAGCGACTTTGTTTTATACTATGTAAGGATTCTATTAGATCATACTACGCACAAACTGTGAGGAGGCAAAACGTCCCCTTGGTGGTATTGTACCCCGCCGTGTTACGAAACCATAGCGCGATTCAGCCGGGGGCTAAAATGCCATCTATCGAGCACGTGAGTCTGGGTACTATTCGAAGGTTCTTTATTTTGAGTGAACCTTATATAAACAGATATTTTATTACTTTGGTTAACGAATGTAATGACGTATTAAGTCGAGAAGAACAAAACTTTTTGCAAAAAAACAAACCAACTGGGTGTAATTTATCTATAATATGTATGTATTTAGAAATATATATGTTTATCAGTTGTCTAGTACCCATAACACAAGCTCTGCTTAGCTTGGGACTAGATGGCGTTGTGTGATAGTTGTGGAATATTATTATTATTATTATTAAACCGACTTCCAAAAAAAGTCTAAAATAACTTTAATTTCGAAAGACTTTGTTTTATTGACTTTTTGGCACTGACTTCCGAAATGGTCTGAAGTAGTCATGAAATAGCTAAGCTAAGTTATACTTGGAACTGACAGGATTAGTTTAAAGGTAACGTAACATAACAATCCCTAGCACGAGCTCACGATGTAGACGTAATGTAAATAACTTAATACGTAGGTATAGTATAGATAAGAACAAATTCTTACAATTTACGTATTTAGTGACGCTAGTCTATCGTATTACTTAGACTTTAAGTACCCATTCTTCTTATCGTTCGGGCAGTTAGGTCTAACGACCCCACACACCATAGTGTCAAAGATTCTAAACAGCCTCAAGGGCCTCTGACATGGATTGACCACTGCCATTTGGCGGCCGGGACCACCGTGCACCGGCTTATACATGCCTTCCGAAGCACGGAATCATCTTTTTATCAAACAATCAGGTGATTCAAGCCTGCAATGTCCTAGCTAAACTGGAAACAACTTTACAAAGTATGCTTCCCGTGGGAATCAAACCCGCGACCACCGGGTCACAAGGCAAACGCCTAGATCACTCGACCACGGAGGCAGTTCTTAGTCTTACCCATTACTAACTGGGATTTGGAGGTCAGATAAGAGTCGCCCCATGTACAATACTGGTATTTATTCAGCTGTATCCAGTTAGACTGAAAGCTGAATCCCAACATAGTTCGTAAAAGGCTAAGCAGATGATGATGTACTTTGCGCAAGTGCAAGTAATAAGCTGTCAAAGTGTTACCTCAATGGGATGAACGGTATGGCATGGCAGCGCACAAAATAAGGGAAAAGATTTATCTTTGATGTATCTTCGTGTTATAAATACTAATATTTAATTATACTAATAATTGTATAAACTAATATTTTAAAAATTATTCACGTTGTTGGCTATGCTGCCTCGTTAGTCTACTGGTCGCTAGCCTGCTGAGCATGGGGTCCTGGGTTCGATTCCCGGGTCGGGTAAAATTTTATTGGGTTTTTCCCATCAGCAATTCCTCAGTAGCAGCCATGGAGTCTAGATTTGAGCCTGGTTAATGGCAATAGGCTCGACCCCAATTACATGGGTCTTAAATATAATATAACTGGGGAAAGGTGGGTGTATCATAAGGTTCATCTCTTCCACATAACATAACGTTATGTTATATTTATAAATGATACAAAATCTTTGTTGAATAGTCTACTAAAGCTTTGCATTCAAAAAGTTACTAGGTAGCATAGCATCCTAAAGCTTTTAAAATAAAGGAGCCAAACACGTTTGACTGCCAAAACTACAAACTTATTTGCATTAAATAAACATGTTGCGATCCAAGTAATTACTTAAATACCTACTTTATTTATATACCTTACTTATGTTATAATACGCTATAAAGTAGATTATGAAAAAAAAAACTGTATTTCTGTCTTGTCACGCTAAATCAAAAAGTGTTTCAAAAACTTTTCAGGTAGGTATTTCAGGTCAAGATATTTGTTATTTTTAGCTCCTTTAAACTCAAAATAATAGTACTTGCTTTTAGGTACAAAACTGTACAGTTGAACGCAAATTAGTGGTTAGCATTGAGAGATTCTTTATGTCGTAGTACATTAGTGTTCAAACACACAAAAGCTTTATTTCGTGAAGGTTACCTGACTAAAAGGAAAAATGTAACAAAAACGATACAAAACTTCTACTTATTCTTGAGTAAAATGTTATTAAGTTATTTCTGGCAAAAAGCTGGAAACAAAACACTTGGTATTTGGTAAGCATGTTATTTGCTCGTCGTTGGTAAGTGAACTTTAAACGAAGTAAGAACAATGTACTCGATGCTCGATCCATAAAAACACTTATAGTGAGTTGTGACGTATGTAGACGAAGCTCGTTTGTGACCAGTCCTCACCCCACCCGAGGATCGAACTTGGGACCGATGATTTACAAACAACCCGACAAACCATACCAGATTAAAACTAACTATTAATCTGGTATAGTATTTCGCAATAACATTCCACAGAAGTTAGCGATGAATTGTATAAAATGAAGTAGTATGCAAAACATTTCTAGTCGCACATACCAAGTCACACTACGGTACGCCCAACGAAGACGTAAGTGTAATTTTAACACTACGTCATTAATTTTTTACATTTTACAGTCGTTCTAAAAGATGACTTTTTATGATAAGGAACAATAACATTTCAAAATCAGTACAACATGCAGCAATACAAGAGTATGCAATAATCCCAAAAATCGAATAAAAAATCGATTGAACACTGATACAAAACTAGTATATGAATACAAGGAAAATCTTAAGACCAGTGTTGTCTATAATAATAAAACACGCGTCATCACAACATGATCGCTTCTACTTATTCGCATTTTCAAAAAATATTGTTGATAACCTTAAGTGTCGGCGGCTGGTGTCGGCTAGTGGCGACTAGTGGCCGGTAACACTGATTCACTGAACTATCAGTCGCGCACCGGCCGTCCTCAGGACAACAATATTGTTGACACACTCGCACGGAAATTAATGGTTTTTAATTCGTTGTAACATCACAAGTGCCGAAAGATGAAGAGCCTGTGCGAGGGGACGGTTGTCATCGCCTGTGTTCTCGTCGCCTTATTCTCAAACGCTGGTGGACGTGAGTATTATTCCATTATTATATTCGTAATTAAGCTTAAGTGAGAAGAAAAAAATATGTTTTTAAACTCCAGTGACCTTACTGCATAAGTTAACCTCCGTAATCTGTAGTACGACCGCTTGCCCATCTGTGATCGCGTATAATACACAACATCATATATTTCTGTTTACTTACCAACTTTGAGAAGTTTTTTTCTCAAATTACCGTTTTACTAATTGACTTGTAACGAACAACGTGCTCATAAATACGTTCTTGTGAAGTGTTAAACAAAGGTGACAACTTTTTTTTGAGGAAACTTTTTAGCCTTTGATTGTTTTTTAGAGTTATTTAAATGTTACAAGTGGCCTTTAGCGAATTCATGTAAACCGTAATATCCGCATCAAAATACACGTTCCATTAGGTAAAGCTAATAGGTAGGTACTAACTTCTACTTACCGAATGCAAAATGTCTGGCTAAAGAAAACAAGAGTCTGTGTATGTTTGTCAAGACGCGGTAATATCAAGGACTGCTAACCACAAAGTGAGCACATAGCAGCTTGTAACTTCTTCAATAAACACCCTAGTTGCTATATACCTATTATCTAAGTAAATGTTCGAAATATAACTTGTAAATATTATTACATAAGTAATTAGATTAAACTTCACATTATCACTTAGACGCCCATCATACCCAAATTAACTTAACTGTATATTAATGATACCAGTCATTTGAATAGCGATTACTACGTTTAACAGAATTGACTTTAACATTAAACTAGTATTATACAGCTATCGCAGACTATAACAGACTGATGATACAGCAATGAAAGAAGACAAACCCGCCAGGTCTGTTATTACCTACTTATTACAGTGGAAGCTATCATTATAGACCAGTGATTCCTCTCAGACATGTATCCTAACGGCTAACGGTACTAAATAGTCAACAATCATGCAGAAACCCAATCTCCTTTCTATTATCCTCAATTATTAATAACATAGTCAAATATGACGAGTAACACACTTACTCTGTACAACCACGACTAATGCCTTAATACCAATAAGAAATCCGGGTTTTTTCTAATGCAATTTGGTGAGAATCTTTAGTACAAAACCGCAAATTTTTATTAATTGACGATGTTATGATACCTAACAGAAACGAGTTTCGGGCATTCAAAGTCAAAGTACTCAGGCGGTCGATATTAATATCAAATTAATCGTTAAACTAGTAGTGTTCCTTTAAATTGATAATTAAAATAGCTGAGATTTTTTTTGTGTCTGTAATGGCGCCATTGACAATGCTCTCAAAACATGGCGAGGCAGCTTATCAATAAAATGTTAAACAAAGGTTAAACTGGAAGTATGTATATTATAATTCTTATTCTTTATTGCACACATAAAATAACAAATATAAACATAAATTACAAAGCTTATGTACAAAGGCGAGCTTAACCCAGAATTGGGTTTTCTTACAGCAAACCTAATCTCGAAAGTGAGATTTGCAATTGAGGATACACTTGAGCGCATTCGTAGGATAGTCGTAGTTGAGTCGTAGCCGTAGCGATCGCGTAGCGGTTTGTAGATCAGTCGTAGCGACAGCGTAGCGAAGACGTAGCCGTAGCACTGGCGTAGCTTAATCGTAGCCGTAGGGCAATCGTAGCACAGGTGTAGCCGTAGCGGTCACGTAGCGGATTGTAGCTCAGTCGTAGCGACAGCGTAGCGGCGACGTAGCCGTAGCACTGTCGTAGCTTAATCGTAGCGGAGTCGTTGCTGTAGCGGTCGCGTAGCGGATTGTAGCTCAGTCGTAGCGACATCGTAGCGGAGACGTAGCACGACCACTGCGTATGATGCAGCAGTATGTTTTGAAACGCTTCATTTCAAGCAAACGCGCATAAAATTGCTTCTCTATAAACGCTCTCATACATCGCCATATGTTTGAATTCAAACCGAGAAATGAGCCCATAGGCATAAAGCTATAGCTACTGTACTACTTTCAAAGATTTAGGACCCAGAAAATGAGAACTCATGAGAGAAAAAAAAAATGAATTATTTGAGCCAAGGTGGCTCTTTGTATTTGTGAATACGTAACGAACATACTGAACTTATCATCTGCATAGCTTTTTCCCAAATATGTTAAGGTGGGCTTCTGTTTTTTTCTCGCTGTTGCGAAACAGAAGCTGTTGTTTCTGTGATCTCTGGCTTCCAGTCTAACCGTATACAGCTGCCTACCGGTATTTTATATGGAGCGACTGCCTATCTGACCTCCACAACCCAGTGAGTTCTGGATAATACGACACACGTCGGTGAGACTGGTTGTCAGACTTTCGGGCCACTGACTACCTGTAACGACTGTCAAATGACAGCTTAACGTGCTTTCCGAGGCACGGAGGAAACTCAGTATGTTTTTTTTTTTTTTTAAAAAAACGTTGCCCCACACTAGGAATTTCTCCTGTATCGTGGGTGCGTTTACAAACATTGAAACTCACATACACAAACAGTACGCCCAGACCCGAAACAACTATCTGTAGGCCATACAAATACTTGTTACGTGCGGGAATCGAACCCGCGACACGTAGCGCAGCAGTCCAATCGCTTAGCCACTGCGCCAACCGTGTCGTCATATGTAATGGGTGTGGGTGGGTGTGTCGTGGTATGTAATGGGTTGTCACCCATCCACAGACCAACTTAGGCAAGATCGACCCGAGTAGTTGTTATTATTTAGCCTCGAGTTCCTCCTGACTAATAAAACCTAAACGGAAGTTATTTAAATTCGATTTGTACCTATAATAGTTCAATGAATGCCGTTTTCCTACTATACGAGTAATTCCCTGTTTTCCTCCTCAGAATAATAAATCACACAACTCAAAGTCAATTAATGAGTTGAGTTTCTTACATCAGTGGATGTAAGACTATGTGTAAATGTATTAATATTCACCAATTAATAAACTTTGAGTGTCAGGATGATTACTAGTTATTTACTGTGTTCGAAAGTCTCTTTAAAAAGGTGTGTTGGGAACAGGGGTTTTATGAAGTAAAATCACAAAAGACAAGACTATTCATTTTATTTCTTTTGGTCTTGTCAACTACCTACATCAAACTCGATTCCGTTCGCTAGGTCCCTAGTCTTCGTGGAGAAGAACGGACAAGAAACTCCACGGGAACACATTTTAAAGTATTATGCAAAGACAACCTGACATTGTCTTGGACTGTCTCAAGTTACAGCAATTTATCAGTTTACATAAACAACAATCAATAAGAACCATATTATAGTACATATTTCTAACACATAGTTATCAGTAATATTCATAGCACAATATCAATTATCAATTAACTTACATAAACATTGTAGATCCTTAGGACAATACAAATAGGTTACAGCTTTCTCCACTTTGTAATCTTGGTTCAATAATAGGACGTTTACATGTGAACTTTATTCTACACACATGGAATACATATCCAATAAGAATATAACACTCTGGGTACAGATCCAGATATTACTCGTATTATCTAGTTAACTCGTAGAATAGTTGCAGCGTAACTACCCTGAATTGGCGGTAACATTTGCTTTTATAACCGTCAATTCATACTTATTACATCAACGATTCCCGCCAATGGCAATGGTCAAACATTATAGCCAAATAACTAATAACACATACAATAATTAGCCAATCTTAATTATTGGAACTATTTTAAAACTCCATTAGGTAATTTAGCAATTTAGTATGTATTTATTTGTAATCTTTACATTTATTCGGATAAAATCTGGGAAACATTGTAAGTATCATATAATAATTACTACTTAATTTATTGGCAATATAAAGTAAATAAACATTTAATTTGACTTAACTATTTAAATACCACAAAGCTATCTTCGGTTTGGAAACCAAGTCTTTTAAGCCACAATAATAACTACTTCTATAAAATACTTCGGGCTATAAAATATTATTAGGACAATGTAGGTTTATTCGGAATAAGAACCTTACTGTTCTCAAGATATATATTTACGATGATTATTAATTTGATGCTATATTCTTATATACATACGGCTATTCTATCAAGTTCACAAAGTGAAAAGTACCTTATAAGTAAACTACATGACTGTTTACAATTATTGTTACCTACTTGTTGATAATGCAGAAGAAATAATGCTCCATTAGTAATGCACACACAATTACTAAGAATAGAACATAGCTAGATTAATTACAAATTATAATTTTTCATCGCTACATATTTTATATATTAAGAACTAAGAAATGTGTGAAGTTGATATAGAACCAATTGTTAGCTTAGCAGCAGTCGTGCGTGGCCCAAACATCGGGCGACTGCCCGATGTTTGGGCCACGTGGGTGTAATTTATCTATAATATGTATGTATTTAGAAATATATAAGTATGTTTATCAGTTGTCTAGTACCCATAACACAAGCTCTGCTTAGCTTGGGACTAGATGGCGTTGTGTGATAGTTGTGGAATATTATTATTATTATTATTATTGAAATTACTACGCACTTTACTTTATTGAAATTATTACATCACTACTGAAATTACTACGCACTTTATTGAAATTATTACATCACTACTGGTCTCAAAACTGTGACCCCCTTATTAATAAAAAAAAGTTAAGCCTGCTTAAACTTACGCTTGGTTTATCTCGCATGCCGTCCCTTTCTTTTGAATATTTTTGAAGTGAGACGGCATGCGAGATAAACTAAGCGTAAGTTTAAGCAGGCTTAACTTTTTTTACCCGACTGCGGCGAAGCCCAAAAGGAGGGTTATGTGTTTGACGTGTATGTATGTATGTATGTATGTATGTCCGTTTCTTTGTTCCCTCATAACTCCTAAACGGATGAAGGGATTTGAATGAAACATACGTCGTTAGATTCGTCTTGATGGCGCGAGTGTTATAGGCTATATTAAAATTAAAATATAAAGAAAAAATGTGGATTTTGGGGGCAAAATCGGGAAGTTGAAAAAAAAAAGTTTTTTCTATACCATCGAGTAGGGTATCAAAATGAAGGGTTTTATAAGGAGATTACAAAAATATATAATACTTATATGTTTAAAAGAAATTCAAAGTGTCAAATCCAATAAACAAGTACAAAAGTTAAATCATTTGCGAAGTATTTTACGCGACCAACGAAAGGACAAACACAAAAGAACTAAAAAGATGGAAATAAAAAAAGTAGTTAAAAAACTAAAAAACCCGACTGAAAAAACCGAAAAGCAAAAAACAAGCACATTTTAAATCACACAAAACTTGGAAGCAGGCGGGGTTCATTTGAATATTAAATTATGAAATGAAAATAGAATGGACCCCGCCTGCTTCCAAGTTTTGTGTGATTTAAAATGTGCTTGTTTTTTGCTTTTCGGTTTTTTCAGTCGGGTTTTTTAGTTTTTTAACTACTTTTTTTTATTAATAAGGCCGTATAGGATTATTTATCGTGAAGAAACCGGGCGTGTCTTACAACCAAAAATGTTAAAACATTGAGGGACCCCGCATTGCTCACAGAACAAATGGCCGATGGGGCCGAAAAGTTCTAAAGTGGCAATCACGAACCGGAAGACATTTCGTTAAAAGGTCTCACACACAAAACCTGGTGAAGGTTGTGAGGAACCGCTGAATGCGAGACGCACGGCATCGGCCAATGTGGCGTCACTTAAGGGAGGTCTATGTCCACACTGGACGTCTTTCGGTTTAATTTGCGGTGATAAAGGGAACCTCGCGCACTGCGCGGCCTTGACCATGACTTGTCTCATGAGCATGACTAGCCGCTATCTTAAACAAAACTCGTCAGACGTGGTTGTGCCGCCAAACTATATTCCCGGTGAAGCTTCTGCAGCCAATAGTCCTGTTCCTGAGTAATTAAGACGTCGCGAACCCACACTGGAGTCGCGTCACCACGCGACTCCAGGGTTCGCCACCGACTATGGCCCACTCCCCTATGCAGAGAGGAGACTTGTGACCTAAGACTTTATAAACGCATATTTGGTATATCTGCTTGTGAGAAGCTTGTTGTGCCGCCATGCTGTGATCTATCGTCGCGCGTCGGTCAGTTGTTTATATATATGGCGTGCTGGCCTAAATTGGTCCGTGGACCGGTGAACACCCATCCTTCATTAGATACCGAGTTTTCTCCGTGCCTCGGAAAGCATGTTAAGCTGTTGGTCCCGACTGCCATATATAGATTTTTGATGGCAGCCGTTACAAGTAGTCAGTGACCTGAAAGTCTGACAAAAAGTATTACCAAAGGATATCGTATTACCCAGTACTAAGTGGATTGTGGAGGTCAGATAAGCAGTTGCTCTATGTAAGCTACTGGTATTGAGATACATATTATCCGGTTAGGTCAGAAGCCGACCCCAACATATTGTTGGGCCAGGCAGATGATCATGTGTCTGCTTAGCATACTTAAAGCTGGACAAATTATTTTTGTCATCAACAATTTGGGGTGGATCGGTTAGCTCCGGTTTGGAACCATCGTAAAATTGAATTAAATTCACCGACAATGTGTGATGTGTGATTTATTAAAATGCTTTATCCAGCACGGGGTTTGGTTGATGAATATTATAAAAGATTGGAAGTTAATTACAATACTGCATAGTTTCAAAACTCTGAACAAGGAAGATGCATAAGACGTTTTTATATTGTAGATTAATTAATTAGTATTGTGGTTTTACGAGGTCACGTGATTATCATAATCAAGAGAGCCAAGATCAATCGCACGCGGTTTGACAAAAGATTACCAAAGGTCAATACGAATTCGCTTTTGTATTGAGATTAATAGTTCAGATGCAAAAAACTAAAAACCCCATGTTTGAAAACAAGATTAACTCTTATTATTAGATACTTTAGAAAACCCAAATAAAGTTAAGAGGTTAAAGATGAATAAACAGGTTCGGAAACATATAACTATTATTGAATATCTATTATATATAAAAATGAAACCCGTTTTCCGTTGTCACGACATAGCATGAAAACGGCTGGACGGATTTAGCTGAAAATTGGTAGAGAGGTAGCTAAGAACCAGGAGAAAGTTCTTTGATACTTTTTTTTTTTTAGGTAGGGTAGTAGGTAGGTAGGTAGGGTATAGTAGGTAGGGTAGTAGATAGGTAGGTAGGAAAAACGCATTGCAACGCATGCGCGGGTTCAGCTAGTCCGTAATATAAATCAATGACTCGCGCTGGTTCTGTATGTATAATTGTATATAAAGGTCGCTTGTGATAAATTTTGTCGTCTATAGTATACTATGTAGCTAGTATTTGCTCAAGATATTTCTCGAATGATAATGTCACTTGGGCGTTAATTTATTAACGTATTATGTCAAACAGGGGAATTCCGAGAAAGTTGCATCAGAAATATTTGTTTGTATGTAAGACTCACTCATTAGCAGCGTATGTTTTCAATCAATTTAAATAATAAGTCAATTTATAATAAAATTAACATATTTTTCTTTGAATCAATTTCATGGAGGTAATAGGGTAATTGACTGACTAAAAAAAATATGATTCTGTTTAGTCCGTCTGACAGATTATCGAAAAATATTGGATACGTGTTTTTTGTTTTATCAAATTAATAAAACAATTACGAAAATGAAACGTATCAAAGATCGTGAGTTGTGACGTCACTTTCTGGTAAAAAATGTACCAAACTGTGACGTCGTGCGACTTTTCGAAGCCCTGTATCGGCTGTATCGTCGTCATTTAGGTATTGTTACGTGAAAAAAGGAAATATACGTGTCCAAATTTTTTTGTAAATCTATCTGACGGACTAATTAGGCTTTTTTTGTCAACTACCCTATTCAAATTAGTAAGGGGATTTTAAGTATTATAAATCTGTAACTAAGTACTATAGTAACTACCAACGTGTTACGAATTATGTTTTGTTTAACACACTCATTAATTTGTTCCGTGCGGGAATCGAACAAGTGACAAGCAGCGCAGTAGCCAATTAATTATAGTTCAACAACTGCGCTAACCGTATCGTCAGTATAGGGGTTAAAGTGAAATTGCCGATTTGTTTTGTACTGAAAAATTGAAATTCGTTTTTTTTTTTTAATTTAAGACATTTATTTAATCAAAATAATTACCATTATTATGGAGTTAACACGGTGAGATAATTTATCTAACCCAATCCGGTCGACATTTTCTAGAGCGGTGTAATGGCGGCGCGAACTGCATCCTTCTGAGCGAGTGCACGGGCCTGTACACTCAGTTGCAGCGCGGCAATTCGCCGCAGCTGACGACACTCCTGCGCAGTCTACACTGCGGCTTCCAGGACAACGACTTGCCAATGGTGAGCCAATCCAGAATACACCTCATACTGCCTCATAGTAATGCTCCTAAAGCTGATTTTGCTCACATACCAACCGTTTTACTGTATTTTTAATATTATTTCTATCAACCAGGTAAAACCTCATAAATAAGCGTAGAGAAAATAATCGGGTAAAATGATATTAACATTTTTGGAAAAGCTTATCAGATACTTACTAGCTTTTGCCCGCGACTTTCAATTCTTCTTTATCCCTTTTCTACATTATAAAATTTCAGCTTTCTAGGTCCAAAGGTTTGGGCTGGGCGTTGATGAGTCAGTCAATCAGTCAGGACGTTTCTTTTTATTAATAGATCTTCACGGTACGAATTGGAGCACAATGGGAGCACCAAAGAATTTGTACCAAAACTAGTAGAGGTTTATTTACTGTATAATTTAACGTGGCTTTGATTGTCTAGATATGCTGTCCACCACAGTTCCTAAATCCTCCACAACAAAATGCTCCTCTAAACACGAGGGCTACCGATGGCACGAGTCTTCTGCCCAACAACCGCATCTGCGGGATCCAAAACAACGACAGGATTGTTGGAGGCACTCAGGCTGACATCGACGAGCATCCTTGGATGGCGCTCCTCAGATACGACAAACGTAAGTTTAAGACCCTACCATGATTGATTTTCGGGCAGTCCTATAAGGATTTTGTGAAAGTCCGCATCAAAGTCAGCCATCATACCCATGACCAAGCTGGGGCGGCCGTTTATACGCAATGACGTTAACTTGGTGTCCCATTACATTAAAGTGAACTAAATAATCCATTCGGTTTTAATTCTATGTGGTTTAAGTAAATGTTTATTACAGTGTCGTCAAACTCGCCAAAACACCACGCAGGTCAGACCTTCCAATTCATTGTAAAGCACTTTTGATGTAACTGCTACATCTGATATTGCAGTGACTTTTAAACTCGCGTACACACTTTCAGTTCCTACATTCTAGTTCCTAAATTCTAGTACGTTATATATAAGTACTATTCTTTTTAATCAACGCAAATTAAAAAATCAAGCATTTTTTGGAGCCGAAACTTTGCCTTGAAAGCTTTTACTGCTTCTATAAAAACTATCTTGAAGACTGAAATGCTTGGGATTAAGCTGCTTCAACAAACACTTGCACCAATTCTGTACCTATGTGTTAAAAATACCTACTTAGTTATTCCATTCGTACAATGCAACATAAAATATCGACACTGGAAATATGAAATAATCTACAAGGGACATGTGTTTTCTGTTGGATTTGCATCGCTCGCATTAGCGCCGAAACTCAAAAATTGTACAGCGCGTTTTAAGGCGACATTAGCTGCCCGCGACCTTGAGCGCGCGTTTAACTCATCGCCTAAACAAATAAGGTTGAAAATGGCGATGCGTTTGATGCTCGTGACTGCCAAAATGAACGATAGTTCGCAGATTTAATTTATTTAAAAAAAAAATACGCTGTAATGTTAAAATATTTTTACATATGTCTTTAGTTGGTTAAATTTCCTTTCTGATAGTAAAAAAATAAATAACAGTTGTCACTCAAAATATTGAGCATTTCGAGACGAAAAAGTTTTTTCGTGTGATTTTTTTGTGATTTTGAGATTTTTTTTTTTCGAGGTTCTTGATTACTTTTAGAATATATTTTTGCATAAGTCTTTTACCTATACATTTGACTATACACTGTATTTTTTTTGGAATTGTAATAAGTAGCAATACGGCTAACTCTGCGACGAAAAACAGGTCGTTTTTACGGTTCCCCCGTTAACTGCGCCTTAAATATCCTTTACTTACGTTATTTCAAATTCCCATAATCGATATTTAGCTGGTAGGTACCTCAACTATGTAAAGTACAAGTATTCTATCAATATGTTCATCAGAAGAAATGTCTGAACTTGAAAAGAGACCACCCCAAAGTTCGTTTCAGACAAAAAATAAAGTTCGGATAAAAATATCGATCCCGTATAACAAGGGATAGTTTATCGTGTAAAAGTATATTTGTATATGAAAGCCTCTACTTATAATTATTATATTGGTAGATAATCAGGTACATAATATAAAGATTTAATAAATGGACTTGCTGAAATATTTTGATCGTTATTTTTCAGCTGTCGGCTGGGGATTCTACTGTGGAGGAGTACTGATATCAGCCAGATATGTCCTCACCGCGGGTCACTGCGTGAAGGGCTCCGACCTCCCGCCTAACTGGAGACTGTGAGTTTATCTATATAAGGTCCCATTAAAATAGGTGGACAAAATTTTAGAAATCATTCAGACCACCAAAGTAAGGACAATGGTAAAAAAAGAAAATTTGAGAAACGCATCAGATACCTAGAAGAAAAAAAGTAGTTAAAAAACTAAAAAACCCGACTGAAAAAACCGAAAAGCAAAAAACAAGCACATTTTAAATCACACAAAACTTGGAAGCAGGCGGGGTCCATTCTATTTTCATTTCATAATTTAATATTCAAATGAACCCCGCCTGCTTCCAAGTTTTGTGTGATTTAAAATGTGCTTGTTTTTTGCTTTTCGGTTTTTTCAGTCGGGTTTTTTAGTTTTTTAACTACTTTTTTTATTTCCATCTTTTTAGTTCTTTTGTGTTTGTCCTTTCGTTGGTCGCGTAAAATACTTCGCAAATGATTTAACTTTTGTACTTGTTTATTGGATTTGACACTTTGAATTTCTTTTAAACATATAAGTATTATATATTTTTGTAATCTCCTTATAAAACCCTTCATTTTGATACCCTACTCGATGGTATAGAAAAAACTTTTTTTTTTCAACTTCCCGATTTTGCCCCCAAAATCCACATTTTTTCTTTATATTTTAATTTTAATATAGCCTATAACACTCGCGCCATCAAGACGAATCTAACGACGTATGTTTCATTCAAATCCCTTCATCCGTTTAGGAGTTATGAGGGAACAAAGAAACGGACATACATACATACATACACGTCAAACACATAACCCTCCTTTTGGGCTTCGCCGCAGTCGGGTAAAAATAAAACAGGTAGCGAAAATACACTAAAAGTGTTAGTTACCCAATATTTTACGTACAAAAAACTTACTTTAATCAGTGTTTTTTTTTAATGGGATATGTTTGGTTAGACGTACTGAACGCTGTGTTAAAATTTGTCCACCTATTTAAATGGGACCTTATATATAAGGTCCCATTAAAATAGGTGGACAAATTTTAACACAGCGTTCAGTAAGCCTAACTAAAGACATCTAAACAAAAAAAAACACTATATAAAGTGATTTTATTTTGACTTAAAATAATAAATTGCCGGCACTCTAGAACAAACTCATCCTATAAAAGTAGGTATTTTAATGCCTTTTTCTTATATTTTTTTTTACTATTGTCCTTAATTTAGCGGTCTGAATGATTTCTAAAATTTTGTCCACCTATTTTTATGGGGATGGGAATGTTTTTATATATGTCAAATAATCATCATCATCTGCCTAGCCTTTTCCCAACTATGTCGGGGTCGGCTTCCACTCTAACCGGATGCAGCTGAACACCACTATTTTAAATGGACCAAGTACTTAGTTGCCTCATGGTTTGTGGAGGTCAAGTAAGCAGCTACCTGACCTCTGCAGCCCATTTCAAATAATATTCATTGTATTTAATAAAAAAAAAACATAATTTCGCTGACAGACAATATTATACAGGTGCTCGATGTCGAAGCTTTGAATTTCTTTAATGTTTCGAGTGTGAACACTTCATGGATTTTGACAACTGTTGAAAATCTTACAGTGCATTTGTTTAGTCGTCATTTACAATTAGGTACGAGAACTCTCCGTAAGCTATGTATCTACATAAGTAAATAGGTATTTTGTTTGTTCTGCGAATTCTTAGTGACCCTTGAACAGTCGGTTAGGTACCTCAATCTTTCCATAACTTTGTAAACAATATTTTTATAGTACAGTCTGTACCCCGCATAACCTGACCCCTCATATAAAGGAGAAGAGGGCAAAGTGGTGTGAGAAGAAGGGTCAAGTAATGCTGGCTACAGAATGTATACCTAGGTATGTGTCAGGGCAGGAAAATGATGTATGTGTCATACAAAATTAACTACATAAGGATATAAAAAAAAAAAAAATAGGTCAAGTCCACATATCAAGTGTTCGTTCGGTTAACCTGTTAAGTAGTGATTCAAGAAATCTCTTGGAATTAATCAATCATTCTTAATGTGTATTTTTCCTGTGGTTCTGAAAACACTAAGGACCGAAACGGTTACCCGTATAATATTATAGGGATAATCTGTCTATACTAACCTTCGATCAATGTACCTACCTACATTATTGATCGAAAATATTAACCCATTTATTTGGTTTAATAAAACATGGGTTAAGGGTTTCGCCCTGGACTGCAAATGTGGTGTTACCCCACTGACGATGATTCACTTGACATCGTGTCCTGCCTGTCCAGCTTCTTGCACATCACAGGAGCTAATGATTGGAACTGAAAATGCCAAACTCGTCGCTAAATTTTGGGCTAACTCAATTTAAATTGTCATCGACACGCTAAGAAGAAGAAGGGTTTCGTTTTTTTCATTCGGCTACGGCACCTTTACGAAGAATAATGAGA
This sequence comes from Diarsia mendica, assembly GCA_949316265.1. Classification (NCBI taxonomy): domain Eukaryota; kingdom Metazoa; phylum Arthropoda; class Insecta; order Lepidoptera; family Noctuidae; genus Diarsia; species Diarsia mendica. The sequence goes on from OX438906.1 coordinate 11,098,556, forward strand.
CATGTAGGTACTTACTACATAGGAAGGTACCTTTAAAACCCACTTAGAATCAGAATCATCAACCTAAGTTAACCCAATTCATCGAATGATTTCAGTTCCCAAGTGCGCCTGGGTGAATGGAACACGTCGAGCACAGTGGACTGCTTCCACGACGACTGCAGCGGTCCGGTGCAGGACATCCTCGTAGAGCAGATCATACCGCACGAGCGGTATGACGCTGAGGACACCAACCAGCACAACGACATCGCCCTGCTTAGACTTGCCCATGAAGCAGCGTTCAACGGTAAGATTGACTAAGTAATAGAAGCAGATGAGTGATAGAAGCTGTGGTGACTAAGTGATATCTACCCAGACTTGAGTACCTACTAGTTGTAGTCGTCGGTTCAAAACCAGCCAGATGCTTTACTTAGTGTAGTTATTTAATCACCACTGCTGACAAAACGGTGAACGAAAACATTGTGAAGAAACCGACATGTCCTAGAAGGAAATTTCGACGACATGTAACATCTACCAATTCGTACTGGACCCATGTGGTGGATGGTGATTGATCAATCGGTTTTCGTGTTTGCATGGTTGGCCCCATTACAAAAGTTGTTCGTACCTAATGATCTACTTTGAACTAAGACATTGCACAACATCTATCCCAATTTTATAAAAAAGTAGGGTAAAAGGTTGTAAAAATAAATTTGTTTGTGTTTGGCCTCTTCAGATTTTTCAGATCCTGAATTATTACCTATTCCCAAACTGATGTAAATATCAAATATTCTTTAACTGATATAAAGAACACTTCACTATATTGCAAAGTGACAAGTGACTTCCAAGCATGCTCCATGCTTCCAAGCGAAAGAATTCTAGGTACGAAGTGGCGGGGAAAAGCAACACCGAAGGTCTCAAACAACTAACACCTTACCGACCTTACGGACCATCTAATCTAAACTAATATTATATAGAGGAAAGATTTGTTTGGGTTTATAGGTACCTACATATATTCTTTCATGTTTCATGAAATAAAATGTTAATTATTTCAGACTTCGTCAAGCCCATATGTTTGCCGCTGAACAACGAGCTCAAAAACAGCATGTATGAGGGTTTCGACATGGAAGTCGCAGGGTGGGGAAAGACTGAAACACGTAAGTACAATAATCTTCACACCTAAAGATTCATGAACATAAACTAACCTTGCACTGTGTACATTATAAGCATAGCACCAGCACCCACCCATCTTTTAGTTCGGCTAACCATGGTTGCTTTCAGAAGAGGACGACAGTAACGCCCCCCTGCTGTTCACTAGAGGACCTAATTTGTCAGGTGGGCCGATGGCATTTCCATGGACATTATGTGATTAGCTTACATTCCACACCGCGTGCTTAATGATGCGTTTACCTAAGAGCATTAAGTTCCCAAAATCAGTTTTGCTGTACCTACATAAAATTAAATTAATGTAAAAAATAGGGTAGTTGACAAAAAAAATCAAATTAGGTAGTCCGTCGGATAGATATCCAAAAAATATTGAACACGTATTTTTTCTTTTTTCACGTACTTACATAAACAAAAAATTAAGACGATACAGTGCTTCGAAAAGTTGTGCGACGTCACAGTTTGCTCCATTTTTACCAGACTATGACTTCAAAAGCCCCCTCTCCATGATCTTTGACAAGCTTTATTTTAAATTTTTATTAATTTGATAAAACAAAAAACACGAATCCAATATTTTCCGATAATCTAACTGACGGACTAAACCGAATCGTATTTTATTTAGTCAGTCAACTACCCAATTGTCAGTTCCATTTTCACCCAAGTTGGGCTCAAGTAAAAAAGTAACCTAAGGCAGTTGATTGCCTACATCATGGGGTGGATACACCGAATGAGAATACTGCACTGTGTAGTTAAAAGACAATAATTCTTGGAAACCATTCATGACGATGATGTTTCCTTATTAGGATTTTGGTTTTAGTGTATTCTGCTCTTTTGGACCAAGCGCATCATGCTTCTGCTTTCAAGTAGCCTTCGCCCAGCGGATTAAGCAATCCATTCAAACTGGCCTTCCATTGTTTTCACTCATAGTTCAAATTTTGCACTACTCGCACTTACTCATCTACCAAAATTAGTCTCACTAGGTACTGTGTTTATTTCTTTAAAGATGATGATGATTTGGAAAGTGGTAACAGATTGTCTAATCGCTGAATTGTAGATATTGTGAGCTTACGCCTGTAAATACCGTAGACAGAGACTGTCTACGGTAAATACTCAGCCAGCCGTTACATTTAAATAGTGGCACAATTAACGTTTGTGACAATAAAATGTTACCTTTGACGGGCAACCGGTCAAAGGTAGGTATAGGTTAACCTATACCTACCTTTGACCGGTACAGTCAATGAGCTTCATTACCTTACCTATCTTAAAAAGAGGAAGGGGAAAGGGGTCAGGTAATATGGGCCTTAGACTGCAGTTTATAGTTATAAAGAAACCACAGCCACTGATTAAATGAAAACCTGCTTCATTCTGCTTAAATTAAAACACAATCAACTAAAACCACACTAAAATATATATATTTACAGGTACCGAGTCGGACGTCAAGTTAAAGGTGCGGGTGCCCGTCGTGAACCTAAACACCTGCTCACGAGTGTATGAGCGCGTGAACAGGCAGATAGACAACACGCAGCTCTGCGCGGGCGGCGTGGCCGGCCAAGACTCCTGCCGTGGGGACTCCGGTGGCCCTCTCATGGGCCAGGCGCCTTCCGCTAACAACTGGATGGTGCTCGGCGTCGTGTCCTATGGGCCTTCACCCTGCGGCACCCAGGGCTGGCCCGGTGTGTACACCCGCGTCGGTGCATACGTCGACTGGATCCTATCCAAGTTACAACCCTAAGTAACTCGACGATATCTTTTTTTGACTGGCATTTAAAACATTAAAAAAATATATTATTTGTGGAGCTAACCGCACGTCCATAGAACGATTTGACTTTGAAAACGCTCGTGTTTCGTAAAATGGGAGCGGTTTTCGTAGATGTGATGTGCGGTTCTCTGTACATACTTATTACGTGTTACAACAAGCTTCACAACACGCATTAACTTCGTATTGTACTTAATAACTTGAGATTAACTTAATTTATAAGTGTTAATGTATGGGAAACTATCTGTGAAATAAAGTATATTTCCACGTTAGTGTTACATTGTTTTGTAAGAGTTTAGTCACAAATGAGTGCCATCCATGACAGTACAGTCACAAGCAATAATATGTGTACACTTTGCAAAGTTCTAATGCTAACGTCTCGTGAAATAACGGTTGAAACTTTGAGATATGACCTACGTTATTATAATATGGGTTTCAAAATATTAGTTACGTTACATGAAAATAAAATCAATACACGAGACGAAAATTGCTTCTAAATGTACCTACACATTTGATTGTGTACAGCATAGTGCAGCGTGTCACATATTTGTGCTGCTGACTGTACATCTTGCCACTGTATTCTCTATGTTTATAAGATTGTGTATTGTGTCCTAACAATAAAATAAGGAGGAGAACTACCAGCTACATGGAATTAATAAAACAATGTTACAATTATAATAAAATTTGTATTAAGTAAATAATTTATTTATAATTAGATGTATAAATGGCCTCCTTCAAGTCATACCCCACCTCCCTCCCTCCGGCCTCTGCCAGCACCGCTCTATCACTCACATCGACATCACGAAAGAATACAACTACGGAAATATATTACTTTTGTGAACATAGGAAAAATATACTTCTCTATAGAATGAAATATTCTCATTAAATCTTGGCACGTATTATTATGTTTGTACTTCCTCCTTTACCTCACGATCTAGGAGTATTCCAAAGATCTTTCATATTTGGCTTTTTTTACAATTTTTCTAATAAAAGTAGAACAGGGTGTTGATAGACATACCCAATTACGTGAACACGCGTATTAATACTATATAGTAATACAAAATAATATCTAAACAGATTAGTATGCAAGTAGTAATTAAAGCGGTATTCATAGAAGAAAATGGAGCAACAGCATAAGTTACACGTTTTCTAATTAATAAATTAGAAAATTATAAGCCTTGCCACACACTCAATCAATGTCGGTGACTACCTGTTATGTTAGTAATTTAAATTGATGATTGATTTCTATGTCAATGATGATTTATAATACGTATAAATGTATATTATATTACATAATAATATCAGACATTTTATGCTTATGACACCCAATAACATAGCTTATACATACTTATATTCTTAAATACAAAAATAGGCGACTAAACATATAACCACAGAGATAAAAGATGAATAGCCAGAATATATAAAATGAGATTCGACAGTAAATACTCAGATATAAAAAGTTAAATACCAGGAATAAGTAAAACCGAATATTAATAGATATTCAGCATGGAATGAAGTAAATGGAATGTTTCTAACGTTTATACAGTCCAAATATAGTCCAATATCATCTTAAAACAATAAACTGTATACTTTCAGTGTATTCAAGAATTTCTTTACAATTTATATAAAACTCTTGTTTTGAAAGCAGCAAGAACAACAAGTCAAATCCATTCGCAAATAATGCAAAATGTATGTAATACTACTGTTATGTATGACACATTTTGTTTAGGTGGCAAACACATTTTGTGTAAAAATAATACTAAAGACAAAAATATCAAAATAAAACATCTGTTTAAGATGCAGCTGCTATTTCAACAGGAATGTTCTCCGGGACTGGTTGCTCAGCGGGTTCTTCAACCACTGCTTCTCCGTTTTCTTCATTATTCCAAGTCTCATTTTCCTCAGTCTTCGCCTCTTCTTCAGGAACCGGTGAATGTAATTCATTGGTGCCATTCTGTTCACCATTCACTGTGGGCCCATTTATCATGATGTCCTGTAGCTTCTTGCCGAATTCAGGATCCGTTTCAGAAACACTCTTGATCAGCCTATCTTGGTCTTCCTCAGCCCAAGTCGGGTACCACTCGTTGAATAGTTTTATCTGAAAACATTTTTTTGTTTGTTAATCTCAGGTATTCTGATAACATTTATTTTTGACCAACATAATATTTTTATCCTTATATTTGAATGAAGTCATACTCATACAATATGTGGTTAGATTGTGATGAACACAGATAGTGCCTATTTATTTCAAGAGTACCAGGAAAACCAAAAACCAAATTAGATGAAGAATAAAGGATGATAGTCTATTGGTGTGACTGTCAGATTGCCAAGTCATAGGTCTCGAGACACCTCTGAGTTTTCAAATTCATGTGCGTATTGTAAATTTATCACTAGCTTTGGTGAGGAAACCAGCATCATCATGATCAGTCTAATAATGTTCCTACTGCAGGGACTCAGGTCTCCTCTTGAAATAAATTACACAAAGTAATGCACCTGACTGGGTTCGAAACCACAACTCCCTGTACGTTAGTTGGGGACGGCACCACTGCTGTTATAATGGTAGGCTTTTCTGGGAATCCCAAATTAAAGACCAATTATCTACAAAACTTTTTTCTTTGGAAATACCAGCCTATTCAATTTTTTTGTGTATTAGTAATAATCACAAAAAAACTTGAATCAATTAATGAAATTAAACACCATTATAGTCACACAATATCAAAGAATCATTTTGATGATGAATGCAATTATTTTGACTAGCCAACCTGTTTTGTGTTTACTGTGAAATCTGATGCTCCAAAAAAAAACATTTTTAATTTAACAGGTTTTTTTAAAGCTTACGCATTAATTAATGTGTAGTCTCTTGGTTTTTTCCACAGAAATAACACATTAAAAAATTTGATAGTTCCTTGACTTGGTTTATATTATTATCACTAGAGTCAGATGTAGCTTAAGATGGAAGCGCCACGATAGCCTGCAAAATACAAATTTTCTGATGTTTTTTTACAATTTGCAGGTCAGTGTCAGGTTACCTGGCGCTTTCACCTTAAATACTGCTAAGCTCGAATCTTTCCACAATAATATAGATATGTATAGTAGTAGTTAATCACATGAGTGCAAATGAGTAAATAATAGCTGACTGTCAATGTCTTAACTGAAATATTTGAAGATCGAGTCATTTCTGTTGTTATGGTACATTTTCATACTATGAGTCAGACACCTGATTGTTGCACTAAGGTTACTATTTAATGCAAGGTGAACTTACATAGTTGGTAGCACTTGCCTTAGAATATTAATAGAAATTGCTTGACTTACCCGACACTGAAAAAGGCTGACAGGCTTATCATCGCAAGTGATTGTAGCCATTGAGGCTGCGAGCTGATCTGGTTTGTCTCCTCGGGAAGCTGCTAACACAGGCAGAAAGTCTTCACGCTGAAGTTCACTAAACTCTCCAAACCACTGCAGCATGTACCGCATCTGTGCTTCTGAAGTTAAACCGGGGGCAGACATCCTGCGAGCTAGCGGGCGGTGCTCGACTGCTGCAGAAAAAATATCTACTGATACAGTACCGAACAAATAATAAGGCAAAGTTAGTATTACAATTTATTTTCCTCATTAACAACCAGGTAAACAGTCATTGAACTCAGGAAACAGCTGATAATATTTAGTTAATAAACTGAGCACAAGAAACTCAGGTCTTGCAAGTTGGTAAACTAGTTCAAAGAAAATGTAGAACTTACAATCAGGCACAGATAAACAAACAGTGGTACCGAGTAACAAAGCCATTGCGACACACTTAGAGAAATACAACGATAACAATACGTCTTGAAAAACTAAAGTATCAGTGAGAACGCGAACTGTTAGACACTTTCTATTAGCGCTCGCCTGCTCGACTGCAACTGAGCACACGCAGCGCAAGGCCACATAACAATTTCACCTTTCAACTTGTTATATCATACGTTTCACTTTCTAACTACTAATTAACATTTATGAAATGATTTACATATTAATTTAGCAGAACTCTGAGAAGAGAAGTTGTATCTACGTAAATGTTGTTGCATACCTGTTTTTCTATCGAATCCCGGTGATCCTGAGATAGTTATACGGAGTAAGTTTGTTGAAATTATGCGTAATCCTAGAGAGGAAAACTTTCTCGCTTGTGTTTTGTTTTATTTAGAAAAACTTGGAGCAGTATTACCTCAGAAACACGTACAGGTAATTGTCAAAAATGTTTTTTCACTTGACCTTGACAAGCTTGACAAATGACAGCTCCATTGACAGCTGAATAGCAATACGACCACTGACGTATAAATCATATGGACTTGAAACAACCCTTCGTTCCTAGCGTCATTGAAATACCTATATGCGGCCGGTCGCCATTTTATCCGCTCGCTGTTTGGTACCAAAGTTGGGTACGTCAACTGATAATATATATAATATGCGATGCATTTTTCGTCAGATGTGAACCCTAAGAAAACATTCTCACAATTTTTTATCGATGTTATTTTATAGAAATATCGATCGTTAGGGGGCTCTATTAGCCGCCATTTTATCCGCTCTCAGTAAAGTGTACACGTTTTTTTTGTAGGTATGCCAAGTCCATACGATTTATACGTCAGTGAATACGACACACGGCCGGTGTGAAAGGGACAGCAATACCTAATCAATGAGTCGTCAAGACACTATTACATTCTGCAATAACAAACAACGGATACAAACCATTTGTTCACATTTTTGTAAACAAATTACCACACCCCTCTGGATCGACCTATTATTTATTTAGTTCAGAAACATTCTATGCAATCAGCTGTCAGGCACAAGCAGGAAAAGTCTAAAAACTTCAAGTTAGTACTCCATATGCCTAGAATAACTAGGTATAATAGAGTAAAGCAGGAACCAGACATTTTAAGACAGCTAAATCTAATATAGAAACTCCCACTGTTAGAATAATTTTATCTACTTCAATCTTGAGGGAGTGGTGGCTGTTCAAAGAAGAATAAAAAAAGAGATTAAAAAAAAACCCGTATTTATGTGGCGTATCCTCGCAAGCTACTAAATGGTTGGATTTGCCGTCAGGGGCCATGACCATATTGGCCATGCATGTCTGTCATTTGTGTCTGGAGATCAACCTAATGAGTTGAATAGGTTGGTACGTTTTTTGTCATTAATAATAATAATAAATAATAATAATAATAAATTTCGAAAGTTTAGTTCGAAAGAGATACCGCGGTCATGACACAAAGGGCTAAGAAGGAACATGCGTGGTTTTTAGTCAGAGGGATGGCCTGCTATGTTTCTGACTTTGTTAAGAGGAACTCGTAGCAAAAAAGAGAGGGTATGAAAAAAACGAACAATGTTTAAATTATTGGTTTTATTAAACAAACTTTTACAAAATTGCCTCACTCTACATAAAGTAGCGTACATTTTTCATGTAATTTAGTTAGGTTCTAAAGTACACAGCGTGACTCTCTCGACCCCAGCAGCAAAATTTATAACCTTAGAACATTTTTCAAAATACTTTTAGTCAAATTATATCAAGATTAGGTTATCCATTTGAAGTATCGACAGGAATGTAATTTCTGGCGGATAATTAATTTACAGAAAATAAAAAACAATTGTAATTAATTACCCAAGTTTTAACATACTCACGTCAATGATATTATAAATATATCATTGTATTCACGTATATAAAACGTTTGTACTTGGATCTATGCATTTATTTTTATAACTACGTAACCATTAATTTTATGGCCCATCCGATTAAACTGCTTCCTGCTTTCAATATCACAGATAGATGAACGCCACTCAACTGGACTAAATTTAAAAAAGGATAAACTTATGTTTCAGTTAACACAACTTAATCACTTAACAGTTATTTGTGACAATATTTAAATATTAAATAAGTTTAAGTACTTACTAGATTAAACAGTAAGTATTACTTATTGTAGCAATTATTGTTCTATAATTAAAAAGGGATAACTTATAAGGTAGTAAGTAAGGCCTCTGCCTCGAATTTTGCGGGCAGCGGGGCGGCGGCGACGCGGCGGCGGCGCGGCTTGACTGGAGTGCACCGCTCTCGTTGCCCGCCCCCGCGCCGCTGTTTTCGAAAACCGGTCCATTTGATTTTACGCATACAATCCTGCCGCTCCCGCGCCGCCGCCGCCGCCCGCCGCCCCGCTGCCCGCAAAATTCGAGGCATAGGCCTAAGTGCTATCTCATAATGTTCTACAGGATCTAATAGCTTTTAGCTGTCTAGCTCCGATCAAAATATACTCTAGCAGGTGGCACATTTATTATCTAGGCAAAATACAAATTCATAACAAAAATACCTTTGTCAAAATACAAATTCATAACAAAAATACCTTTGTCAAAATACATGGACCTTTGTAATTTTTAATTTGTAGCAGTTCGTTTAATATGGTTTTATTACACTATTTGCTACAAGGTTGGATTGATAAGTACTGAAATAAAATTATGTAAGTTATTAAAATTATGTACTCGATGACTAGAAAGTTCGTTTATTTCGGAATCTCGCTAGTGCTCTTATTTATATAGGTAATAATTAGAAGTTCTGTGTAATGTAGAACTACGTTAGTTATTGTTTTTCGGAAACCAGGAAGTGTATAATATGAATAGCGGCTAATGCAACACTTATCTCTTAAAATACAGCGAGTATCCGAAATTATTTACAAAAATCATTATCTTACTGAGCTCCTGTAACCTGCATCTTTTTATTACCTACATTAAAGTTATTTTCTTATTACATTAAATGTCTATCTTATAACTAAATCTTTATACACATCATAATTTATCACATAATAAAATATTGTCATTTGGTAAACACCTAACAGCAGTAGGTAGGTAGGTAAGCCTGCTGATTCACGTAACATCATCGTAGAAAAACTACGGGGTTTTTCTTCTTCTTCAATTTACTTTGCGTCGTGGGAGTGAGCATGGCCATGGTCTTCGCACTCGTTGCCGTGTGAATGAGAGTGTGAGTGGCCGGCTGGAAATAGAAGGAAAATAAATATTTAAAATTATAAATAGATTTGTTTTATTTATAGTGGCACAGTAGTACTGTAGTAATAAACAGGGAAAATACTGGTCGTCTCACGCATTTTGTTAGCGGCCAACTAGTTCCGCGCGCACTATAGTGACTATCAGGATAACGCAAGGCGGGTATGGTCCCTTTTACATGGCGAATTATTGGTGGACTAGTGAGTACATCTCTGCCTAACACTTCGGAGAATAAAGGCGTGATGTTATGTTATTTCATGTTATCTGGACAAGTTGGATTTTGGCTTAGAATTACTGTACATATTTTGTAGAAACTTACTCAGCAATTGCAGACCGAACATGATGAAGAATCCGACGACAGATGCGAAGAATTGCAAAATACCCGTTCTGTCGCCTTTCCAGATTTCAAAGAAGATGACGTAGAGCAGGGTTCCAGAAGCAAGCCCCTGGAGCACTACGGACGAGAGACCGGCCGCTGCAGCACCTTGACCTCCCACCAGTAAGAGACCGATACCGATACCCAAAGGTGAAACAATGGCGAAAGTAGTGATGTACACAACCGTTAGCCAAGTCTTAGTGCGAGTAGCGATGAGCTCCACACCAATACAGAAGGCAATAACAAGCTTGTGGGCTGAAACGGCTCCTAACATGTACCTGGAAAAAAAAATTACAGTTTAATTCTGAACCGGAAGTAAGTCAAAACAAAAACCAATAACTCTTGAAATTGAGTAATGCGCCATCTATGGTTGAGTAGCAACATTGCAGTAGAAAAATAATGAAGGAACATTATTTTATAAAAGTATCGCTACTCGATAACAGATGGCGCTACGACTACAACTATGTATTTTTTAAATTAAAATAGGAGCCTTACCAGACGTGAGAAGTGCTAGATTCTAAACCCACAGCCAAACCCTCGAACAGCTCGTGGATGGAAAGGGCAAGCACAATGAGCAATCCTCTGAGAGCGGAAGTAACATCATCTCCAACGTTCATTGGCATGTGGCTGTGGTTGTGGTGGGAATGCCCGTTGTGGTTGTGGTGATGACTTTCAAGATCCTGAAAAAAATGTTTTGTAAAATTAATTAATCTATTTAGTGAGTGAGGTAACCTTTTTGAGATAATTTAGGTGAACGTTACATTGCGTATATAATACGAACCAGACAGATACAATACAAATCACTTTTTATACCTACATAGGTAAGTAAGTTGGTACAATTTCATTCAATTTATGAAAAACGGATTCATTAACACAATTCAGAAAAATACTAAACGGGAATACACCAATTTTACTAACCTTTTTTGGTTCAACAAGGTCAGCAGTGGAGTTGTTGACGCTCTTCTCTCCATTGGTGACTCCACTTCGGCTCTGACGCACACTGAGATTCCTCACGAGGGGAGACACCTGGCCATTCTTCCTCTCCCTGTGGTGGATGTACATGTGGACCAGTTCCTCCACCAGATACATGATGAAGAAACCACAGCATGTCAGGAGCGGGGTCAGAGAGAAGTCGAACTCACGCAAAGAGCCAATACCTGGAACAAAACGATTGAGATGGTTAGAGAATAATAATGCTAAGTGAAGTGTAAGGTGAACGGATATTTCATGGTCTGTGTAGGTTAATGTGTTTAGCTGTGTCATCTGTTGTCGCTGGAATATTCTCCCTACAGTACTGCAAGTGCAAGGTAAAGCCTAAAGGCTAACCAACCAACGATTGCTTTAGAGTTTTAGGCACTAGTGGTAGGCTTATAGTTTCAGTTCACTGAAATCTCTAAACGGTCTAACATCATCTAAGGGGAAAATAGCGGCCAAATTCCGCTAATCATTCAGCGTAGGTACATTAGAATAAATATCTTTCGGTTTTTAGTCAGTAGAAGTCTGACACTCTCCTTCGCTCTGCCCAAGAGCGGGGGGGGGGGTCATTTGATGATTTTCCACCCACCAAAAAAAAAAAAAAGATACAAAAATAGTCTTCTATTTCTACTCCAAATCGTAATATATTTTCAGGCAGTGTACCAGCTGAATAGGTACCTATAACGTCCAGCCAGATTTTAGATTTTACATAATGTTATGTAGGAATACTTACATAATTATGTAAGTAGATATAAATAATCATAATTATATTAAAAATAAGATATTCTTGCATTTTTGGAAAACGGTATCCTGGTGTAAATAAAGTTCCATAAACTAAGAGCAGAGCTTCTTACGGGAATTACAAAACGTAGGTAACTAGGTAGTAAGTAAATGAAAGTAGTAACTAGTAGGTAGGAACCTAAGCTTTAAAAGGAAGATAACATGAAATAGTTTAACTAAATACCAAAACCATTAATAGAACGAACAACGAACACAGCACACGTAGACGAAAGCACTTAATCTGTTACAGAGCTCATTTTGCATGTCTCCCAAAAAGGTATAGGTACCTATGCAGAATAAATTAAGAATTTCAGCACCCTATTTCGTAGGTAGATAATACCAGTGTAGGTACAGCCGAAGAGTGCAATTTTGCAAGAAATTGTATAACAAAGATATTTATGATGTGTGTCGATACATTACATTACATACCGTATTTACATAAACCCATTCAGTTATGCACACCGTGTAACAATCTCGCCCACGCGAAAAAATATCTTACATCAACCATTTCTCTTCTATTACCATAAAATGTTGCCTGACAGCGAGATAGTACAGCATTTATGATTTTGTACAATGTTTCTTCGCTGCATTTTCCGAGGAAAATATACTAAGTAGGTATTCTGTTTACTCTCAAGATGGCAGATAAGAATACGACGCTTGTACAGGTTTTGGGTAAACGAACTCGCATTTGAATAGCATCAACGAAATGTGCTGTAATAGTACATTACTGCAGAATCCAGTAAGTAAGCCTTCCTGGCCAAGTATGAGTTAACCGGACCGAACCGCAGGTGAGGTCTGGTTATATACGAGGCCAGGATGGCTTTCTTACTGGTTGAGGTTTGTATAATGCTTATCTCAAAAATTAAAGAAAGTTTAACAACAAATTCGTTTAATTAATATTGAAGGTTACATTCATATGTGAAAAACACAATAGCACTTTTTGGCCGACCCGGGAATCGAACCCAGGACCTCACGCTCTGCAGTCGAGCTTGCGACCACTAGACCAACGAGGCAGTTTAGGAAACAACTTTAGAAAAAACTTTTTAATAAACTGAAATTACTAAATACAATCATAAAATCCCACACTATACTTCTACAACATTACTAAGTACAAAACGCAACTTAAAACATGGCTGTTTAAGGTTCCAAAAATATATGTATCTCATAAAATGTCATACCAAAAAGAGAGATAGATATATATTTGGAACCTCCCTTCTATAACCATGTTTTAATGGCTAAACTCTAATCTGTGTCTGGTACTATGTTTTTTTTTCTAAGCAGATCTAAAGAGGATGACCTAGTGTCCAGTAAGTAAATTACATACTTACTTACTGGACAGTAGGAGATTCCAAATTTAAAATCTCGCTTCTTACTGGACAGTTGTGAATAAGTCTCCGGTAAAGTTCACTTTCTGGATACTTTTTAGAGATGTTATGGCAACATTACATACCATTTTTGAGAAAAATATTTTCTTAGTTTTGTTACTTATGGTTTTTGATGTAGGCTTGTTTTTAACAGTGATTGATGTTTATTACAATAAATATAAATAAGTAGTCATTTCTCACTTGCTTGTAAGTGCTGTATCATTATTCTGGAAGAGTAACTTGCTGCTCTACATTTGAAAGATCCTTCACACAAATATAGGTTACGGCGCCTGCGTTGAAACACTACGTGATATACACCATTACTTATAATAGCTTAATAAATCTATAATGTCGCAACTTGACACCTTACCTATCCCAACCTTGGTCGGGTTGAAGGCTGATCATAATCGGATGATGCAAATTTACACCGCGCCGCTGAGCTGGCGAAACCGCTTCAATTATGATAGTTGTATGCAAGTTCGTATTATCTTCTGCAATGCTAGACGCAATGGAAATGTCAAAATATTGTGACGTCACCATAATTCAGCTTATTTTGCTTACTTCGCTTAATTTGGAAACTTCATGTGTATGAACCATAGATATAATTAATGAACGGACGTGCATGTTATTTTATAACTATGAAGCAGTGGTTTTGGTTGCCTCAGTAGTGATCTCATTTTTAAGGTGTTTGAAGATGTGATTCTCTTTACATAACAAGAGAGAGAAAGGTAGCCATAAGGTTAGGTATGGCCATCAGTTTGTTTCGGGTCCATTACTTTTACAATATTTTTGCGTAATCTTGCATCACCGTCACGCCTGTAACTCCAATATGTAATTCACAGTTCACTGATCCATACAATATTCGTAATATCGAACGTGATCAACTGATCACCTAACGCATAATATACTTTAATGTTATAACAACATAGGTTGCTATATTATTTACATGTCGATAGCCTTTTTACGAACAGTAGGTCGTGGGTTCGAACCCAGGCAGGCGCATTACTTTGTGTAATTTATTTCATCACCGCTGCTCTCAAAACGGTGAAGGAAAACATCGTGAGGAAACCGGCATGTCTTAGAACCAAAAAATTCGAAGACATGTGACATCTGCCAATCCGCACTGGGCCCGCGAGGTGGATAATAGCCCATCCCTCTCCTAGAGAGGAGGCCTGAGTCCCTGCAGTAGGAACATTATAGGCTGATGATGATGATGAGCCTTTTTACGAATAAATTCCAAAGTCACTCTATCAAGTCAGACGGACTTGATTAAGTGATTCGATTGAAAAGTTTTTCAGAAAAATTTGTCGTCGACTTGGAAAACACTTTTTTATTTTCGTCGTTTAGATAGAAAATTCATAAATGCATGTATTATATTGTTCAAAGTTATGGTCGAGCACCAAATGATTTAAAATCATGTTAGTAAGAAGATGCTGATGTAAGTTTTAATCAATGATTTTTCAAATTACGCTGTCAATATGACTTGCAGCGAGGTTCAGCGAGCTGATCAGAATATGTAATATCATCAAGTTTTTTATGCTTTCAACTCTTGACAGTTTCTTTAGATTGTGCTTGGTCATTTACAAGTTTAAGCATATTATATGAATAGTTATTTTGTAGTGATCTTGTAACTATCTTAAAATTCAATGTCATGGCCACTATCAACATTACTTTTTGTAATTTATGTTTTTGTAGACTTCGTCAAAATAAGATATTTATTTAGATCATGGAGCAAAATAACCAGCTGGTTATTGTGCTCCATGGTTTAGATTGTTATTTTTTAATACAATTAATTGAGTCTTAAAAAGTATTAAAGACTTATAGGCAGACGTCTTTTCCTTTGGTCATTTCTTAGGCTGAGTTGCACCAAAAAAGTCGTTAAAGTTAAAGTTTTTGTCAAATTTGACAGTACTATATGGGGTATATAATAGAAAAATTATTACAATTTTTTTTTTGCAAACATTCAAACAAAGTAAGTACCTATTATATTTATTGCTTTGTCTACCTATAGCACGTACCTATTATTTTTTGGTTGAACAATTACATAAGATGAATATCCTTGCAATGCAATCGTATAGTCAGTCACCAAGCTACGTTTTTAGAGACTCGAAATCTTGGCAAGAAACATTCGTCGTTCCATGTGGAAAAACGATCGGCTCTAGGTAATCACACTTTTCTTTTCATCGCTTTCGTCATCAGAACTGGTTTCTGCGAGTATTTCTTGGAGCAGGGACATGATGTCTAAAGGTTATATTCAACGCGTTTGACAATAAAATTGACAGACAATTTAACATAAACTATAACACTAACCAGCGGAAAGTGAGTGGTTGCAGTTACCGTTAAAGTTATGACGTCATTTAACTATTTGTCAAATCGCGCAACTCATTGTTGGCATAACCGATACAAAACTGAAGTTTTGATGTTTGTTTGACGTGCCATTTGACACAAACTTTAACTTTAACTACTTTTTTGATGCAACTCAGCCTTAGAATCGCTAAGGTTAAGTTTGACATAAAATAACTTCAAGATTTTCTTACAGTCATCAGAACAGAATGGATGGGTGTCTGACTCATCGGCGCCAGAGTGTCCTGGCTGTTTTTTTTTTCGTTAATTTGTTAAGGCCAAGACGATTTCACACGTTATACCGTGCCATGACATGAAGTATCAAATGGAGGGAAAAAGTGTTTTATTGTCAAGATCACCGATGAAAACACTCCCAATAATTAGAAACAAAGGAAAACTAAAAAACCGGAGTTAACCAAATAAGAAGACCTGTCATAATACATGTCTACCTATATGTAAATATACCTTATTTATGTTGAGCTACGCGGTACGCATGTAATAGGTACCCGCGCCTGCGCATGCATAGCTCAATGTATTCGAGGAAGAAGGAAGACACAAGGAAAATGGCAGTTCATTCACACTTCTCGAAAATTAATTGAATATGTATGTCAGAGTAGATAGGTAATATTTACTTTACCATATTCCGCATACCAGGGAGCATAAGAAAAGTTGAAAACAAAATAGGTAAGTATATGAAAGCAGATCATGTAAATATTATTGAAGTAGGCAGTAAAACGTTTAAGTTTTTTACGATAAGTAAATATGTCTTCTTTTTTTCAGTAAGTAGCAGGTAATATCTAAGTAAGTAGACAGTTCTTCTTCTACCTAAAAACCGCAAAACCTTAAAAATCCAAGGCTCTACAATGCAATTTTCTTTACAAGAAAACTAAAAGATGGTTCAAGAAACACCATGTCGGAACCTGGCCTTAATAATATAAAAGAGGCAAAAGCGGTTGACCTCGACATGCGTTTTGCGCAGTCCCGGCCAGCCGGCAGCGCTTTCCATCGATCGCGCGATCCGCTGTCTTAGCTATTCGTTTGTCGCCAAAGAAATGCATCAATCACATTCACGATCAGACATTTTCAGAAATTCGTTTTGTTACAAATACAAATACAAATACAAATCATTTATTTGCATAAAACAGGTGGTGAGGATGTTACAAACGTTTTTATGGTACACTGTATTATAACCATACGAGGTGTGCAAATATATTGTTACGAATCTATGACAGAAGCAAAAATCAGAATTTATTCAATTAAATTACTATGTCATTCAAAATATATTGATAAAATTGATAATAAAATATTGATTGATAAAATTGGATTCGAAATAATAAATAATAGAAGTAACTGTCATGGAAATTAATAATGTCATAGTAATTTTAATATTCGTCACATTTAGTCAATTTACAAAATATATTCTATAATTAAAATACAATGTCGTTATCTTCTAAATATTGTTTTACATTATAATAACACTTTTTTATTAGGAAAGTGTGTAATTTCTTTTTAAATATAGGGGTAGGCAACTTCCTAATGTCATCGGGCAGTTTGTTATAAATCAGTGATGCCATACAAATTATACTTTTATTGAGTAGTGCCGTTTCCCCATATGGTATTTCTACATCCAACTTTTTTTTGTCACGTAATTGTCTGTAATAGCTTTTAAAGGCAGTCTTATAATAGCTTGGATTCGATTTCACAAATATATTTAATTCGTATATGTACAGGGAAGGTAATGTAAGAATTTTTAAGTCTTTAAAGTAAGGTTGACAACTTGTAGTATTATCTAGATGGCACATAGCTCTGATACATTTCTTTTGGGCTTTGAATACAAATTCCTTGTCTACAGAGTTGCCCCAAAATATTACACCATATCTTAATATCGGTGCTACAAGTCCGTGATATGCTGTTAAGACGGCTTCTTTGTTAACAATTTTTGAAAGTTTGTAGAGAGCGAATGAGGATTTGTTAATTCTTTTAGAGAGATTATTTAAATGTGTTTTCCATGAAAAATTATAATCTATATCAATTCCCAGGAATTTAGTGCTTGTTACAGACTGTACTACCTGTCCGTCGTAATTAACATTAATACTTTTAGGTTGTATTCTTTGGTAAAAGTGCATTATTTTTGTTTTTTCCATATTTATTTTCAGATTATTTTTAATTAGCCATTGAATTATTGTATTAAGCGTTTGATTTATTTCATATTCATAATCATTTTGTTTGTCACATTTTATCACTACTGTGCTATCGTCCGCAAACAGGACCATTGGTTGCTCGACGTGCCTAGGGAGATCATTAATGTATACTAGGAAGAATAGGGGACCCAGAACAGTACCTTGTGGGACTCCAAATTCGATAGTTCTGGTGTGGGATCTATATTTGATCTCTTTACGTGTCCTCTGGCATATTTGTGTAATTTCTGTTACTTGCTTTCTGTTAGAAATATATGAAGCAATTAGGTCGAGCGCTTTACCTCTTATGCCGTATAAGTATAATTTTTGAAGCAATACTTTGTGGTCAACACAGTCAAATGCTTTGCTCATGTCCATGAAGATAGCACATATTGGATTTTTTTTGTCCATATCAGTCATAACGGTTTTGATTAAGTCATAAATAGCAATGTTAATAGATTTACCCTTGCGAAATCCTTTTTGTTCACTTACCAAAATATTAAATTTTTCTAAAAAGTTGTAAAGTCGACTATATATGATTTTTTCAAATAATTTTGAAAAGATGGGGATCAAAGCTATCGGTCTATAATTTCCCATATTTTGTTTGTCATCCTTTTTATGAAGTGGAATAACAACTGATGTTTTGAGTTTTTCTGGGTATATTCCAATGGAAATGCATAGATTTATAATGTAGCTTAAATGAGTAGCAATCGACTGTGACACATGCTTTATAGCTTTGGTGCAGATACCATCACAACCCACGCTTTGGGTATTTTTTAATTGCTTTATTTCTCTATCAACCTCCATTGGAGTTGTAGGGGTAAGGAAAATTGAATTTACGTTACTGTTAATGTTGTGATTCAAGGGTGCTTTATTATTTCTTAAATTAGATGTTTTTATTGATTGTGCTACTTGGTCGATGAAATAGTCATTAAAATTGTTAGCAATTAATGTAGGATCATTAATTTTAGTCTTATCTTTTAATATTTCACTAATGGGTTCCTTGGGAAAATTAAATTTAGATTTATTTATAATTGACCATGTGGCTTTTGATTTGTTTTGTGTAGTATTTATGTAATGATTATTTTGTGACCTCTGAGTTAGGTAAATGATTTTTTTAAACTTAGTAGCGTACTGTTTAAAAATATGTTTGTTTGTTTTTGTTGGTTGGGCTCTATACTGCCATAATAATTTTCTTTTTATTTTACTACATGTCTTAATACCTTTTGATATCCATTTAGATTTTTTATTCAAACATTTAGTTATAACTTTGTAAGGAAAACACAAATTATAGAAACATAGGAATAATTCTAGAAATCGATCATAAGCTTCATTAGGGTCATTTGTCAGATAAATGTCAGCAAAGGTCAAATTGTTAATACAGTTTTTAAATTTTATGAGGTTTTCCTTACTATAATCACGTCTTCTAATACGCCAAGATTTTATCACACATGTTTTTTTAACCGGAAAGTGTAATAATTGGGCTGTGTGATCTGACAATCCAAATTCAATTATTTCACTTTTGCATCTGAAAGCGTTGTGGGCAAAATTGTCGATGCAAGTGTTACTAATAAGTCTAGTTGGATTTTTTATTTCGAGTCTCAAGTTATGGCTTTGTAGTACATTTTCAAAGTCTAGAGTTTGCCGGTTCCTTTTTAAAATATTTATATTAAAATCCCCGCATAAAACAATTTTCTTATAAGTATTATCACAAATCTGATGTAACAGTTTTTCCAAAACATTGTAAAATACAGTAATACATGAGTTTGGTACTCTATAAATACAAACAATTATTAGACTATGTTCCGTTAGTTCTATGGGTCATACTCAGAAAAAGTGTACATTTTGAATTTGTAACTAAACTGATAGGTAACGATACTGAGAATCTCCGTCACGAAACTGATGTCATAAGGTATGGTGCACATGGATTGGGCGAATAAAACACCTGATTATATTTGGCTTATCAGTCTTATTTAGATTAATAAAAATAATAATACCATAAACATTGGTAATTATTTAATTAAATTCCATTAAAAAACCTGTCGGCAACTATACCTGTGTATTAATACACAGGTATATAGATATGCACTTTTAGATTTTGTGAACTAAGCTTAACAATTTCTCAGTTTCGTAACGTAACGCAATTTTACGCAATATAACGAAAATGATAATAAAGTCTGAGAAATCATAACCTCTAAAAATGTTTTTACGTAAACCACGGGTTTACTACGCAAGCACTGAGTGTATTCTTTTAGATAATACAAAAGATATGAAGAAAACATGGTAAGTAAACAAAAAACATTAAACTTACCAAAATAATAGTCGTTTATCACCCTGAGGTATTTTTTGTAAATTTTCACTTGCTAAACGTCTTGACTTCACGACTGCGGCGAAAACTAGATGGCTGCCGTGACAGTGATTTTGACGTAAGTAATAACGTTGCCAGATTAGAAAAAAACTATTTATACCACCTTAAGTCATTGCGTTTCAAATTTTATCACGCGTTACTAACCCTGAGTAACGAAACTTCATAATTTTGGGACAACATTTGTTTAATTAAAATAAATCCTTCTGTATATGATTTACGGATAAAATTGGTCTTATTTAGTTACTTGATTCATCAAGAATAATATAACCACAGTCAATGTTAAAAAAAGCCATGAAAATTTGTAACAATTCATCTCTGAAAATGCGTAATCGTCATTGGGACACCAAAAAAATGTATGGCGATATTTTTATCAATGTTTTGACAATCAAAAAATGTAATCTTATATTGAAAATTTAATTGAAAATACCAGAGAAATCATCGTAGAATTAGACTAATATAACAAAAAGGGGGGATAAAAGAAAATATATCATAATACTAAATATTTACGTAAATATGAAGTTGCGGGACAAGAAAAGACACCAAATGTACACTTTTTCTGAGTATGACCCCTATAGCACTATATTCAATGATACCTGTAATCGAATGTTTATTATTTAATACTCTATATTGATGTCCAATTCTAGTGAATATACAGGCACCTCCCCTATTTACGTCTCTTGAGAAACTAGCGGCTAGGCGAAAATTGGGTAAATTAATGGTAGCCTCCTGTCCTGGCGACATAAAATGTTCAGTAACACATATTACGTCAACGGGTATATTCTTTAGTTCCAGTTCCTCTAAATGAACCGCAAACATGTCAGATTTATTCACAAGGCCTGCAATATTTTGGTGCAGAATGCGAATATTATTATAAAAGAAAAAACTGCGAGCTTTGCTCTTTCTTGTTACTGGTTGTGTAAGGGAATAACTCCAAGTCAATTTTGATCCTACTCATTATATTTTTAAATATGAATTGTATTCCAGCGTTATTTAATTTACCTGATTTAGGAGAGAACATGTCAAATTTAAATGTTAGGTCATAATTAGTATCGAAATAGTATGCGTATTTATGATATTCGAGGTCCATATAAAGTAGGTTACTAAACATCTCAACCTTATAATTATAAATAGGCGCTCCTCGTACATACGTAGGAGTGCATATTATTATATTTGTGTTTGTTATCTGTACCAAGCTTTCGTTAATGTCTTTTACTAAATCAATAAAGTTATTGTTATATTTAATGTCAGTGTCTCCTAGTAGAATTATACAATAATCATATATAGTAAAGTCTCTCAATTTTAATTTTATATCAGCTAATAGTGTTTTTACTTTAGAGTTTGGTAGTGAGTAACTACAGAATGTAAATTCTTTAGGACAATTTGCTTCAATAGCTTGTAGTGTGCCACTTTGTGTGCTATTACTTATTACACACAGTTGCCTATGTTTGGTTTCGTTGTGAAGGCTCGTTCTTGTTAGTTTTTCCTCCGGTGTTGAATTTTTCATCGGCGACGTTAATTTTGTATCATCATTAGGCATCAGATTTTTAGAAGTCGGTGTATTATTAATATCAGTTTGCTGCGCCTCCCTTAAATTATTCTTCACCTGTGTGCCCGCATTATCTCCGGTTGGTGACTTATGATACTTATGCACGGTGTGTCCTGAGTTATCCATCAGCGGTGTGCATGTTATTTCCTCAATAGTTAGTCGATTGCATTTTTCTGGTGTAGTGTACTGTAAGCGTGCATTTTCTCTGTTGCTGTCATGGATCTTATTTCTTTTATTTTTCCTACTCGAGGTTTTTGGGGAATTTTCTGTGAAGTCGAGTTTTTTGTAAACATTTATGAGTTTTTGACATTTTAACAACTCACATTTCAAGTTTCTATTTTCTTCGTTTAAAGAATCAATTTCATTATTTGCTGACTGTAGTTCGCCTGTTAATTGATTTATTTGTGCTTGGAGCACATCACAACATGAATGATTTACATCCGACTAGTCATTGTTGAGTCAAGTATGTGAGAATTAGACAAGTCTGTCAATGATCTCGATTGATATAAATTATGAGGAATTCTTTTTCTATGCGTTATGTTATTGCAAGAATCCATTTCAATAAGTCAATTATATTATTTTACTAAAACCCAAAATTATTTTAAAATTTCCACAATGGTAGAATTTCTTCAGGATGGCAACACTTTGTTCACGATGTTCAAAGTATGTTACTTTTAATAACACGCGAAGATAATTAAATTAAAGTTAAGGTGTAAAACTAGATGCGTATCTAACTTAAGATACCTAGGTAATATGTTTATCTCAAGTAACTTAAGTAGAGAGACGCTTATTATTTGGATTTTCAATTACCATATTTGGGTGAATTTCAACAAGAGATTTTTATGTGTCATTTCGGTGGATTTTTTTAATTTCAATGCTATCTACATATTTTTAATGACAAATAAAACTTTAGCCTATTTTATAACATTGTGCGTGAGTGGACATCAAATATCATCAAAAGTTACATATACAGGGTGTTTGGTGCATCGTGTGCCAAATTGAAATGGTCGACTGAAGGGGTCATCTGCTAGCCTTTCAGACCCCTTAACACCCCTCATGCCCTGTCGTTTTTTTTTAATCGACTTATTATAGTTTTACTAAAAAAGACCCAATTTTTACATTCAAATGCAAATTTAATAAAAAATATAAGGCGTAGACTCTGAATTTTAATTTTATTTCGATGTGTATTGTTTAAGAGTAGTTTGAAATACAAAATTAGTGACATTAGTCACCTAGTTTTTTTTTAATACACTCGCAAAGGTAAAACTTAAATTAAAGCTGTACATGTTACAGCTGTTTATATGACTACAAAAAAAAAACCAAAAGCGACCGGGATCTTAAAACTCCCTCATTAATTCTCTAGTCTATCCTCTTGCTAATGATGTGCCACATGCCATAAAAATCTTTTAACAACTTTGTGAATTCGCTAGAATTGTGAATCGAGTCACCTAATTCTAATATTCAAAATTATGATTTAAAAAAATATTTGTGCTTAAATAATACCTGACAAACCTATAAATCTGTTATCTCATTCTTATAAGGTAAAATCTGTCTCGTATCTCTCTTTTCGTGGATTAGGTAGGTTAGGTTGTATCGGAAGTCATATCCGTTCCCGGACCCCCGACGCAAGTGTGCGAGGGAACACCGGTGTGGTTTTAGTCAGTAAGAGTCTGACAGACCCCTTCGCTCTCCCCAGGGCGGAGGACATCCATGAGGATTTCCACATCGAAAAAAAAAAAGGTTAGATTAGGTTGGTTGTGTGTGATGTGTTGTGTGAGTCACGAGGAGGTCATTCTCTGTGTTGACTCATCAGGGGGTATGACGTCGTCGTCATACCTCATGTAGTAGTGGGCGTGTAACCTATAGAGAACCACTTATTAACCTAACCTAACATAACCCACGAAAAGAGAGATACGAGACAGATTTTACCTTATAAGAAAGAGATAACAGATTTATAGGTTTGTCAGGTATCATTTAAGCACAAATATTTTTTTAAATCATAATTTTGAATATTAGCCTTAGGTGACTCGATTCACAATTCTAGCGAATTCACAAAGTTGTTAAAAGATTTTTATGGCATGTCGCACATCATTAGCAAGAGGATAGACTAGAGAATTAATGAGGGAGTTTTAAGATCCCGGTCGCTTTTGGTTTATTTTTTGTAGCCATATAAACAGCTGTAACATGTACAGCTTTAATTTAAGTTTTACCTTTGCGAGTATATTAAAAAAAAACTAGGTGACTAATGTCACTAATTTTGTATTTAAAACTACTCTTAAGCAATACACATCGAAATAAAATTAAAATTCAGAGTCTACGGTTTATATTTTTTTTTTAATTTGCATTTGAATGTAAAAATTGGGTCTTTTTTAGTAAAACAATAAAAAGTCGATAAAAAAAAGCCACAGGGCATGAGGGGTGTTAAGGGGTCTGAAAGGCTAGCAGATGACCCCTTCAGTCGACCATTTCAATTTGGCACACGATGCACCAAACACCCTGTATATTTAAGGATGAATTTTTAAGAGTCCACTGAAATGAAAAGTGTCTACCGAAATGATAAAAATTACCACCGAAATGATATACTGTGCATACTAATCTAACACGAGTTATAACAGCCACCGAAATGAAATTATTTTTGTCCTCATATCACTGAAATGATAAACTTACTTTTTTGGAGGGAAACCGCAAGACGTTGGGACCGGTGCGTTCGCGCCGAGAGCTTGAGCCGGACTGATCCGAAGTGAGGAAAGGTGAGGGGGGCGTAACAACGCAATGTTGACATGGCTATTCTACTAAAACTTACTATCCTCTGAAATGATAACTTTTTTCCAGACAAAAGTTAACTGCCTGTCAAATCCATGAGAAAGAAGCTAAACAAACAAAAATAGTTTTATTTGATCGAATGTATTATAATTTAATGATTACAAAATCGATTTAAATCCATATTACGAATGTATTTGCAGGGGAAGGTATTTTATGAGCGGAATTGGGTTCAGGACAGGCCACTGTGATGATAGAATAACACTTTGTATTTTTTTTTTTCGTATATTCATCATCATCATCATCATTTCAGCCAAAAGACGTCCACTGCTGAACATAGGCCTCCCCCAGGCGTCGCCACATTGACCGGTCCCGTGCGTCTCTCATCCAGCGGTTTCCTGCAACCTTGACCAGGTCATCGGTCCACCTAGTGGGAGGCCTTCCAGCGCAACGTCTTCCGGTTCGCGGTCGCCATTCCAGAACTTTTCGGCCCCATCGGCCATCCGTTCTGCGAGCAATGTGCCCTGCCCATTGCCACTTCAGTCTGGCGATTCTTCGGGCTACGTCGGTAACCTTGGTTCTCAAGCGGATGTCCTCATTTCTGATTCGATCACGCAAGGAAACTCCGAGCATAGCCCTCTCCATTGCCCTTTGGGTGACTTTGAGCTTTCTGATGAGGCCCATTGTGAGCGACCACGTTTCGGTCCCGTATGTAATCACTGGCAACACACATTGGTCATAGACTTTCGTCTTGAGACACTGGGGTAAGTTGGACGAGAAGATACCGCGCAACTTCCCGAACGCTGCCCAGCCGAGTCGGATTCGACGATTGACCTCTTTCTCGAAGTTAGATCTACCCAACTGGACCGTTTGTCCCAGGTAGACATAATCGTCCACAACTTCGAGCGTAGAGTCTCCGATCTTGATAGGAGTGGGTGTCAGTGGCGTGCCAGCAATTATTTGGAGGTAAAGCACAATTTCCAAAAAAAAAAAAAAACACTTTTTGTTCCGAATTCTGACACTGGTTTTTAATAACACCGGTTTTGTTTTCAAATATTTAATTATGACTAACACTTTTCGTATTTTATATCCTGTCAGAAAATTTACAACTATTTCAATAAATCAAGTTGTCAGTATCATGTAAAATAATATATTAACAAGAGCCATCTATTGACATAAACGCAACAACTGAACTATTTGAGTCAATACGTATTTCGCTCATATACAGTCGCTTTGGGCAAACCGCTAGATGGCACACAAAATAATAAATTAGTTTCTAACTACTTACTTACATAAAGATGAAAAAAAATGTTATTACTCACAATGTATACAGCCATTACTCTTTATTCTTCGCTTCTTTACCATGGACAGATGACAAACAACAAAACACACTGAAGGCAATTATTACTAGATAGATTTACAGATACATAATCTCGCTCGACACATATTGTAACTACCGAGTTATAGCTGTTTCAATTCGTGTTTTACCAAAACTACAAAATGAAATAACAGCATTCAAATGTTTATGAGAATTTTGATGTACCTATTTTCATGGCACCAGAGAAGTTATTTAAATCATCGTAACCTGATAAACTCCAAGCATTCTTTTCATTCGAAAAAAATATAGGTACAAGGCCAACAGAAAAAATTGTTTTTATGATAGCAGCCCACAACCCATTGTACATTGTATGCTGATCGATTAGTACCTAGTATTTCTTTTAACTTTCTGAGAAATATTCAAATCAGGAGTAGGTTTAGGTGAACAAAAGAGATTATATTTATCTGTAAAATTTAAAGTATTTACCTTGCCCAGTAACGCTTTCACACACTTTAATCCATCACAACTAATCACAAGGAACTATTGTTTGCGTTTTCGAATTCATTTTCGTATTAATCAACTAACTTCAATCAAAAACTAATCACAAAACATAGTTAAATTCTAACAAGAAACGGAAAAATCAAATCACAATAGAATATTATTGCATCATCAACCATCAACGCTCAAGACAAATTTGAACTAAATCGAAATTCCCTTCAAACAAGTTCAATCGCGTCGCGAACTTGCATTCACACACTCATTCACATTCTCTCGCAATCGCAATCTTTAAACTCAAACGTTCAAAGCATGCTTGGAAATTGTTGGAAATCCTATACATTTTGTCGTAAACCCGGCAAAAAGTATGTAAACAAACAACTCTAAATTATGTTCGTAGGATAGAGAGGTCAGAAAAGCAGTTCGAAATCGGATGGTGTGACAGAGAAAGGGCTAGTCGAGCCCGATCATGCCCGATCGATCTGTTTGATCAATCGGCTGAGGTCGGGAGTCGGGAGACATATTAGAAGAAGTTTGGCAACGTCGCAGTGCGAGTTGCGCGCGAATGTATTTTCTGGTTTATTGAGTACGTAAACCTGACAACGTCGCATCAATACGTTCCGTTTTTCGCGTGGCATGCAGTTTGATGATAATGATTATAATATTAATTTTGTTTTTGTATTGACCGTTTTTTTTTTAATTCGTTGTTTTATTAAGGCAAGCTGTGCTTTTCTGCTTCTATGGGAGTACCGCCACTGGTGGGTGTTACATGAACATTCAACATAACCTTGGTTTTGTCCATGTTCATTTTAAGACCCACTCTTTCGGAAGCTCTACTGAGGTCATCGAGCATTGCACTGAGGTCTTCCATGGTCTCAGCCATGACCACTATATCGTCGGCAAACCGAAGGTGAGTGATGTACTCGCCGTTGACGTTGATGCCAAGTCCTCTCCAATCCAGAACCTTGAAGATATCCTCCAATGCAGCGGTGAACAGTTTCGGAGATATGACGTCTCCCTGTCTCACACCGCGCTGCAGAAGGATAGGTTCCGAGGTCTGGTCCTGAAGTCGGACTGACATGGTGGCGTTTTTGTACAAACACTTCAACACCTCGATGTACCGGTAGTCGATTTGGCACCGTTGGAGAGACTGCAGCACAGCCCAAGTCTCGATCGAATCGAAGGCTTTCTCGTAGTCCACAAACGCTAAACAGAGAGGCAGGTTATACTCTTCGGTCTTCTGTATAACCTGCCGCAGCGTATGTATGTGGTCTACGGTACTGAAGCCTTTTCGGAATCCGGCTTGTTCGGGAGGTTGGAAATCGTCAAACCTGCGTGCGAGACGATTCGTGATGACTCTTGAAAACAACTTGTAGACATGGCTTAGAAGTGAGATGGGCCTATAGTTCTTCAACCGGGCATTGTCACCCTTTTTGAAGAAGAGCACCACCACACCCCTGCACCAAGCCTGTGGCGTTTTCCCCTCGAGTATGACGGAATCAAACAGCTTCTGTAGGGCCTTAAGGACCGGTTTTCCACCCGCCTTCAGAAGTTCGGCCGTAATTCCGTCATCACCCGGCGCCTTGTTGTTTTTAAGCTGTTTCAGAGCCATCCTAATCTCGTACAGGCTGACATCCGGGATGTCTTCGGTATAGTGTCGGGTCAATCTAGCTCTGGGGTCTTTCGCTAGATTTTCGACGGGTTGATTAGTTGACGTGTACAGCTGCCCATAAAAACTCTCGATCTCCCTCAGAATTTCCGGTTTGGCGGAGACGATCCTGCCATCGTCGGTCTTCAGTTTCGTGAGCTGGCTTTGCCCAATAGCCAGATCTCTTGCAAATACCTTGGAGCCTTTGTTCCTTTCAATTGCGTCTTTAATACGCTCGGTATTAAAGCGGCGGAGGTCGCTCTTCAAGGATTTGGAGATCTGTCTATTGAGCTGCCGGTATTGCCGAGCTTCGTCTGAAGACTGCAGGATCATCTCACGCCGCTCCTTCATGAGCCTGAGAGTGTGATCTGAGAGTTTCTTGATCTTGTTTGTACGACGTATCTTAAAATATTTAGACCCAGTCGTATGGACAGTTTCCACGAACCCGTCGTTGTAATCGTCCACTGAGCTTCCTAGACATTCGAAGCGATTCTGAAGTTCAAGTTGAAAGCTCTCGGGGTTTTGGATTTGGATCTGTGCTGGACGGAGCGTAGACTTCATCAGTCGCGACCTTTCTAGCTTTATATTGATGTTCAATGTGCCTCTTACCATGCGGTGATCGCTTCCGGTTTTCACCGAATTGATCACAGAGACATCATTGAACATTTGTTTGTTGGTAGACATGATGAAGTCAATCTCATTTTTAGTCGCACCATCGGGGCTCTGCCAGGTCCACTTCCTGTGCTCACGTTTTTTGAAGAAGGAGTTCATCATAAAGAGGCCCTCCTTCTCCATAAAACTGGCCAGTTGGTGACCCCGGTGGTTCCGAAGTCCAATCCCAAATTGCCCCACTTGCAGCTCATCCTCGCTTCGTTTGCCCAGTTTCGCGTTGAAGTCCCCCATGACAACGGTGAAGTAAGTTCTGAAACCATGCATGGCTTTAGAAATATCCTCATACATGGTTTCTACTTCATCGTCGGGGTATGCCGAGGTCGGCGCGTAGACCTGTATGACCTTCAGCGAATATCTTGCAGATATTCTGAGTATAAGGTACGCCACCCTGTTCGACACACTCTCGATCTTCACCACGTTATTCACGAGAGACTTGTGGACGATAAACCCAACACCACCCTGTGACTGCCGGTCTCCCTCTCGGAAGTAGAGCAGGTTGCCGGATTTCAGGATTATCGTGTCCTCTCCCTCTCTTCGGACTTCAGATAATCCGACAATACTCCATCGCAGCCTGCTTAATTCTTCCTCGAGTTCCGCCAGCTTCTCGTCGCCCCGGAGTGTGCGCGTATTGTATGTTACCAGGTCCAGTCGTCGGTATGTTTGGTAGCCGGATCCCGTCCGGAGATTCTTAGCACCCCTTGCCACGCCGTTGCCTCGACCGCTACCGTAGCCGAGGGTAGACGGGCTGCCGGGTACTAGGGGCCTGTTTGGTTTAACGCTCATCATTTTTGAGGGGGGTTTGCCATAATCGCCACGCTTGGCAGGCGGGTTGGCGATCGCAGTATGGTTGACAAAGACACAGAGAACGCTGCTGCCCATTCTCTGGTAAGTCCCTCAGTCGCCTCTTACGACACCCACGGGAAGATATGGGATGGTGCTATTCTTTACGTCCGACACCACACGGAACCGTATATTAATGGGTAGAAATCAATTTTTTTTTTTTGTCAAGGTAGAAAAGTACTTACGCTGTTGAGAAAAAATATATAAAATTAAAAATTAGCACATTGCACTACCGTTCTCAGGTTTGCCGTGTATTTTTTTTGCTTGGGCAATTCACCCATTTTGACATTCTTAAAAACCAATGTTTCGGGAAAATGAGAAGAATTTTAGAATTTTAGATACCTATAATGTGAAGTTTCACGTAAGTATAATTTATTACTCCTTTAATAATCGGGTAACGTGGAAGCGGGAAATATCTTACAATTTTAAAGACACTTTATGAACGTAATATGTACCTAAACTTTCATTTTAGGCTAAACAATACAGTTCTGTAATAGGTAGGTAGGTTCTAATAATTATAAAAAGTGACCCTGGTTAATACTGGTCATAGTCAAAGTCAAAGTCAAAAATATTTATTTCAAGTAGGCCAGTAACAGGCACTTTTGAATAGTCGAATTAAACTAACTGCGGCACTCAGAGATATCCAACGATTGCTCAAGCCGCTACCCAGCAAAGGCCTGACATAGTTTTGTATGACAAAACTGCCAAAAACCCTTACCAAGCGACGGCCCAAGCAACCACTGAAGCTCTCCGAGTGCGGCAGTAAACTACTGAACTACTGAAGCTAAATAAACTAAGCTACAGTCCCAGTCACAAGGCATAATAACTCGTGAGTGTACTGTAGTTGCCAATTCCAAAGCGTTGGTCTCATGAGAAGAATGGCAAGAAACTTCATGGACACTCTTTTAAAATCATTCAAACTTGTAACAAATAGAATAACCTCTACGCAGTGTTAGTTCAATAAGCGTCTATTTCAGGCAGAGTAACAGCCACAAGAGAATTAGCAAAACAGAAAACAGAGACACTAATCTTATGGAACGTTATTGAAGAAAGTCAACATCACCGAGCTTAATAGATGAAACATCAAGGCAAAGATAAATTCGAATTGTATTTATTTGCCAGATTGCCTATAAAACACTTATTTTAGTACAAAATCGTGGTTTATAGTCAATGTTCCCTGACCGCAAACTCGCGCTATCAGTGGGAACATAAATCGTTAGTAGAGCTGCTGCGCACACGCTGACAAGTTGACAACTTTACCACTCGTGCACGAATTGCGCCACCTCCGGCCGACTCTAACCTTGAAATGTACATGAATGTATAGTATACACTACATTCCGTGTAGCTTATAATGACCCTGAATAATGCACGGGATCTAGTGGCTGATTCCGAACAAAGGACGGTACTACGGTAAGCTTAGGGAATTGTATTGTGTTCAAGTACCTAGTACTAGATACACATCAGCAGATGCTGCTAATAGATCAGAACATGAAATAAATATAGCACTTGAAACCGCAATCGAGAACAATATTGACCTAACAATTGACTGGCGTTTTATTGCCATAAGGCAACTGACAAATAAGGCAAGCAATAAAAAAATTATAGGTGAATTACTAGCTACATGTTGCTCACGCGCACAATAGCAGAACAGACTTATAAATTTTAATATTCAAAAGACTCGGGGACAGTACCTAAAGCAACTAAGATGAATTGTAAAATATCTTTAAACACACGTAAGGTTAGAACGAGTGAATCACAGTGATATGCAGACGCTGACATCTTTATCGACTTCGTTTTGTCACACATGTCATATTCGTTTTGTTTAAACAGACTATGCAAATGAATCGGTGACGATCGTATCAAAATCTGTGAAGCAATTCGCGATATAGCATTACCGGATTCGGCCGACAGGCATGTAATTTCTGATAATGTAGATATAAAACAAAAACTGGAAATGGTTTTTGAGCAAGGACCGGTTTCCTTCGATTCGAGGCTGACGATTCCTCGAATATAAACCAAAAATCGATTATCTTACTTTCGAGACAGCCCAACCAAATGGATCCGTTATGGAAGGCTGATTACCAGGTTGTACGGTACAACTTAGGAGTGGCTGCGATGACAATTTAAAAAAGATCAATGACTTTTTTTGCAAGCCTAAATTTAACAGTCATGAATACATTGTGCGCGCTGGTATCTGGAAATAAACCCATGCAAGTAAAAAACTATTGGTAGTAAAAAAAGAAGATTACCATTAGTGTTCAAAACATTTGTGTCTTCATGCATGAAGATCAATGATCATTTAAAACTTATGAAGCAGCAGATGTTCTTTTTGCTTTAGACATTAGGTTACTTAGAATCGGGAAATCCGTTCGGAATACGTAATGTCCTCATCACCAGTAGCTTAGCTTGCAGATCACGTCGGATCTTTATTTACCTAAGCATCACATCACCATGTCGTAACATCTTTCATCCAGTATGCCATTAGCACAGATAGCCGTCACCCGGAAAGTATGTGGAGAAGTGTCACCGAGATTCGCAATGCTATTGGATTGCGACATTCTAATTCGTTTATTTTTAGAGTTTTCGTTTTGTTTTTGAGAGATGCGTCACTGTTATGTAGCATCGCGGGTAAGGGGAAGTCCGAAGACGTTACAATATCTACGCACATTCGGTGGCACAAATCTTTCCAGAAAAAAATTGTCTCGCTTTGTATAGAGATTGCCTGATACAATAAGAGATCCGCAATTCAGCATAAAATGATTTTGTATACTTGCTTGGTCGCCGTGCGTACAAATGTAATAGTGATTTGTGGTAGTAGATAAAGATTAAGGCTGAAAGGGGAGACGACAGACTGTCGAAATTGATGATGACGTATGAAAAAAGGATCTCGGTAACTGCGCAGATTTAGTAAATTAATTGGAGTAAGAACAGTAGGACGGTAAAGAAAATTTTCAAAGGTTCAGTAAATTCAGAACGACCATAAAATATTGCACAATGCAAGATTCGAGAATAAGACAAGCCTTCCGTAAATAATATTCTCCATTTAGCAGGTACTTGACTCACGTAAGTACGCACAAACTCTACAACAACAAAAGTTTTATATTGTTTAGGTACTTATTTATTTTATTTTTAGCGAGGACTGTGTCGCGTAATACTAAAAGCATTTATAAAGAACTGGTTCAGCAGCGAGAGAGGCGATCCGGAAGTAGGACAGTTATCTAATCGGAAATAGCTAATATTGATCGCAGCGAAGCTATTTTTAATTTAACTTTTAACTCCATTTCGTGCCGCTCCAACCTTGTCGAGCAGTTTGTGGAACATTTAACTTGTTGTCTATGTGTTTTGATTAACCTCCATCTTTAACTCGTTGACAGTTTTTTGTAGTAATGATGACGAATTGTTCATAATTAAACAAAGGAATGGAACAGAAGAGAGGAGGTCTGTTCTCAACAGAGGGTCTAACTAGGTCCCGCACTCCCGCCGGGGCCCATTCGCTCTGCCCAAGAGCGGGGGGGGGGGGGGGGGGGGAGCGGGTTATTTGATGATTTTCCGTTTTCCACCCAACAAAAAAAAAAATGGTCTAACTTGGCCAGTGATGAGAACATTACTTTTATAAGCGATTGAAATCATATTGACCTAATTAATCATAATCATCCTGTTTATTCCAATTCATTTGTCATGTTATTTTTCCGAACTTCTCTATTACTCGTGATTAGCCGTGATCTCATTGGACGCTTCCTTTCTTTCCATATCATCCTTTACACCGTCCATCCATCGTTTGTTTGGTCTTCATTCATAAGTTATGTAATAAGTATTCAGGTAGAATATTGATTGATTATGAATTATTTTAAAACATTAAGTAATCATTGAAAATGAGAGACAAAGTTTTTATTATTAAAATTCGAAACGATTAAAATCAGATTTTTGATGATGATAAGTTTTGTCCATGCGTCCATTCATTGAAAATACTACTGTGTCAAGTCAATGTCATATTGTTCTAACTAAGTAGATGGGTACATATTTATTATAACTGTTTTGTTATAACTGTTGATAATATCAACTATTTGAACATCTAAATACACAAACGATGATTAAAAAAAAACTAAAAGAAACTTCAAACATTAGGAATATTAGAACAGATACCTTTTTAACGATAATATTATTTCCTCATTTTCGCATTCGTTTCGCACTGAAGAAAAACCGTTTTCAAGTTACGTCTCATAGGACCAAATAAGCAACTGCTTCAGTAAAAAACTTCAAGGTGATTTGACAATGTGACTAACTATTCCTGTACAATTTTACACGTGTTAGGAAAGCCTATAAAGGTGTAGCTAATAATAGTAATGGCTTCCAAGAAAGCTAGCCAAAAAGAAACAATAATTCTGTTAAGGTGAGTAGGTAATCAAGCAATGCAAACTTTACACGCTGCTAACTATGCTGTCCTAATACAATTCGATACGAACGCATTTCTGGATATGTTTATGATAATTCTAACAAAACATTAAGCGAATATTACGTAGTTCATTTTATGTAATATGTCGATAACAATTTGATGAACGATAAAACTACTGTTGCTTCAAGCTTCGCTTCAAATTAGTTTTGTTACTAGATTTTCTTTCAATAAGCATTTAAATGGTCTAGACGCGCACCACCAAGACTGGTTCGAGGTAGCGCAGGCGACTGCTAGGTTCCTGGAAGGATATGATGGAGGTCTTTGTCCAGCAGTGGGACATACAAGAATTTAAAAAAAAATCCGGAGTCTTTGTGCCCGTTTGATGAAACACACACAAACACAGCCAATTATTTTTGAACAATTTTCTTAGTGAAATCTAAAGCAGTTGTCGTATTTAAAAGGAAAACGCTTACAATCATAATTTCATAATGTAAGTCAAGGATTTTCCGCTGTGATGTCGTTTCTAACGTTAACATGCGTAGTTGTATAATACAAATAACTTAGCCAATGTCATTGTCACTGTTATCATTGATAGATAACCTATCACACTTTTCTCTATCACAAATCTTGATTTGCCTATTTATCATCATTTTAACGATTGTTCGTTATATCAGAATCGTTGCCTCTTGGGGCAACATTTAAATCGATGATGATCATTTCAACTAGACCATAATTATGTTCATAGTTTTCTAGATTTTTTATATGCTGTAGAGTGAATGATTAATGATTAAGCTTAGGTGTGACGTTCGTGTCTTTTCCTGAATTGGTTAACTCGTTTCATTGTCTTGAATCATAAGCCTATGACTGGCCATTGACGTAATAAGGGCTGTAAAGGGACTTCACTTCTGACTAGAATTCTTAATCTACTTAAACTATTATAATTCTTAACCTAGATTAGCTATCTTATAAGGAAAAGTTAGATATTTAAGTACTAAGTTATCTTTTATATCGAGATTTTAGTATCTTAATCTTTTCAACGGCCACTCGCGCCAAGTGCGTATTTATCATTATTGTCATATCTGTCTATTGCAAAGTATATGACAAAAATACACACGGTAGCTTAATAAAAAGTTATGCAACATTGGACGTCATAATGTAGAAAGAAAGAAATTAATCTAGTCTTAATATTTCTGACAGAGATGATCAGATTAGTACATTTCTAATTAAGCTTTAAATAATAGCCCGTAATTTAAGCAAATAAATTGTTTAAGATCTCTAAGTAATGTTTAAGTGGTGGGAATAAATAACAGATAGTAAGCTATGTGGCGACTGTGGCGAGTATAAAACTGTCAGCGGTTAGTTGTGGTTGTAATTCAGTTTTCGCTTTCAATTGCACGACAAGCGTTTATTCTCGCCTCTCTACTTCTTATAATATATTGCATTATAAGGTCATTAACAACGCCATCAGAATACATATTTTTTTTAACATTTGTGAAGCAAAAATGACTACTCTCGCTTTGGGCGGAGCAAAATGGAGTGTCAGACCCTGACTGATAAAAACCCGTCCATGTTCTTCCTAAAATGCTATTTGCGTTCCAGGGCCACGGTGACTCTTGGTTGATCTAATTCCGCAACATGTTTAGTCTTCTTAGGGAAGAATATATGCAATGAAAAGACTGTCTACATTTTAAAATTTTACTCTTCCAACTTATTACCTATTTATCATGTTGGCAATGTATCAATAGTAGCTCTTACATGAAAGCATCGTAACCAATACTCAGAATTAATATCGTTGTTCAATGTAATTCAATCCATTGTCACCAAATATAAATGCCATGGCCTCCGATTGCGTAACCAAGAGCAAATACATTTAGTTCGAAACACGATAGCTTCTTACTAGTTCTTATTTAAGTTGTATCTTCACGTACCAGTCTATATTATACATGTTTATGCATGGGCAGGCATATCAAAGCCGCTCCATCTCATGCATAATTACATAATTTTTGGCGGATTGTCACAAAGAACTGCGCCAATTTGACTCTGTAATTAATTCCGCATTGCTTATTTTGCTTTTGTTGACATTTCCTTAGGTCTCCATATAGGAGCGCAAAAAGATTCGTGACTTATTTTCCATAACCTAAGTGACTAGTCAGAGGTTCGTCAGTTATGTTTGATTAAGTGACATGAAATATGGGGTGAGCCTATTGCCATCAACAAGGCATAAATTAACGCTCCGAGCTGATACTTAGATTTTCCTGATGCTAACATTCAATAATAGTTTGCTGTTGGCCCAACCTCGGAATCGAACTCAGGACCTCAATTTCAGCAGTAGAGCTTGCGAACTTTAGACTAACGACTAACGCAGTCTTCTTTCTTTCTTACGTCTTTTGCATACAAACTTTAATCCCCGGTTTGAAAATATTGTGTTAAGTATAGGTTTTGTATTTGTAGGTACTGTTACCAGCTAGTTTTAAATTCTAAATTGTAATCCGTGGAAAACGTAGTGGGTAGCATAATTGCTTAAGATTGTTAGATTTAAGATATTATGTATGTTTAATTGTATTGTGCTGCTGTTTGTTTTTCCTTAAATAAATAAAAAAAAAAAAAAAAACCCCGGTTTGAACTGTTCGTGAGTGGACTTTCGAAAGCTTTTCTTATTTCACTTCTACATCAAGGAAAATGCTCGTATGTTTCAAATTCATATTAGTATTCTGTGTAGCATTTGTTTTGTCTGTCAGTCACGAAACTGTTTTATATGTTAACAAGGTAACTGTAAGCATTATTTTATTACCATCAAAGTAACTGCTGTTTTTGATGCCAGTAACGTCAACATCAAATGTAAATATTATGATTTTTCTTGCTTTATAGTACCGACCTAAGCATCCTATGAAAAACCACATCCGTGATTTTTTATTAGTCATCATAGCGTTATAAAACTGTTGTTAATTAACCAGAGTTTTTCCTCATTCTAAATAAATTATGCAAAAATTGCATTCAGATTTTAATATTCTTAGTTTAATTCGTTACACACGTTCGTTGCTGTCCTTTGCGCTCTTCTATTCTAATGTTATATCGTTTATTGTATTTTGTGTACATAAATAGGTAAATAAATATATTTTATGTTTGGCCACTAAACAATAACGAAGATTTTATATTGGTGAGAGTCTTATTTATAAAATATCTTCATGAAGAAGTCATCTTACAATTTAATCATGTTATCACCTAATTTCAATGAACTTGGTATCACGCCTATCATTTACTTCCTACCACCTAATCAGTCCATAATCGATAAACATTATAGTTTGATAGTTTTTGTTTGTTAATCGCACCTATTTGATAGATTAAACTCATTAACCCTGTAATTGATTGACATTGAGTAGCTGCGTAATTTATTTATTCATTCGCAAATACCGAAATAATAATTTACATCTTTCGGTATTTATGAATTTTGAGTAAATAAAATCATAGAATATAATAGACAAAAATATTTTTTAGATATCATAAAATGAATAAATATGAGATCCAAGTGTAATGAGCTTGTGCCTGAAAAGCAACATTGAATTACCGGAAGGTAAACATGTATAAGACGCTGGCAAAGTAACCTGATGTTTTAATCTCTACAACTACGATCTTAATTGCATTTCACTAAACAGCGACTTATCGCTTAGAAGTGGAGATTAAAAGGCTACAGACATTCCTTATCATGGCAGTCATTTAACCTGGATTCTAAAGTCACAAATAAACAAAGAAATGTGCAACATGTCACAAAAACACCTGTGTAAGTATATATTATTTTATATATGCAATACGAGTATATACATTCTTTGTCCGTGTGATATATTTCAGTGATTGTTCAATACACAATAGACACAAAGATACTCGTATTTCACTGTCTAAGGAAATGAAAGTAACTACGATGTTATCGATGCATAATTGCAATAGATTTAGATAGTCGATTAAAGTAATGCGTTTGATACTGTGTGTTTTGATTCCCACTTTACAATATTGTAAGAAAAACAAAACTTTTGTTTATGAGCGTTAGGTATTATGTATGATTATGGGTTATGGATTAGATCCATATTATGGATGAGGTAGTTAACACAAAATACTAGCATCAAATAGCACAACTTTTGTCAGTTTGCGCGCATCTGGGCCACTGTAGAGCAGGAGTATCTCAGGGATGCATTCTGGGCCCCTTACTGTGCAGAACATATTCGGTACTATTGTTATTCTACAAATTCAGCGTTTACCACAAACCAATTTGCTTCTGCATTTGAAAATTTATGTTTCATCCGGTTTCTCTCTTACGACAAAGTGGTCAGAGTTTATTAAACTCAGTTTAAAGCCTTATTAGTGCTGCTGCACTATTGAGAGTTAGAAACCACGAAAGTGAAATGTCTTGCTATGAAGGTGCATAATGGTAAGTTGCAGTCTCATTGCTGTTTGGAATACTATCCCTTTCGTTTATTCATATTTTATGACTTATAGTTACCTAATCTCTTAACTGACCTTTTAGGGAAAGTACCTACTGACGAATATTACGAATACGGAATACCTAAGCAATATTTCATAACTACAAAGAAACAAAAAATATTGTTTACTGAGATATCTAACTAGTTTCTTTTCGACGATATTTTAACGACTGGATTTTAATGTATATTTAACTAGATTTTTACATATCGTGGTCTGGATTTGTGTCCAGTTGATGGCAATAGGCTCGCCCCCTATTACCTAGGACTTCAACATAACTGGCGAAATGTATGTGTACTACATATTAGGCCCATCTATGCATCCACCAACACTTTTGTATAGGTATATGGATTTCAAATAAAGTAATGAATTTCAATCAACGTTTCTAATGACCGTTGAGTCGCTTTGTGTCCTACAATGAGTCATAACACGAAAGTTTTTTGTCTCAATTTCTATCTGGCTAGACATAATTAAAGTCTGTCGTAATGTTGCCAGCCTTGGCTTGAGGTTTCTCCTAATGGCTTCTCTGAGGTAGACTGTTAATACGAAGCAAGTCATGAATCAGTACCAACCTGTTAAAGGTAGGGACTGTACCGTAGTGTAGAAGGTGACAAGGATGTTGCAACTTTTTCCATAAATCAAGGTGAGATGTTAAGTGTTTGGACAACTAATTTGGAATTGTGAGGTTCTAAAATTCCAGTCGTGTTAGTTAAAAATCTGCTGAAATTCTTGGCGAAACGAACACAAGAGATATAATTATCCAGATTATATCTATAATAGTTGAGTATAAATGTATGTGCAATTTTGGCAAACTGCTTCTCTATAAAAGAGGTACGATTAAATTTGGTATACTTTGATTGTTTGTACACAATAGTCATATTATACCCATAATCAGGCATGTCTTTTGAATGAGGAAAAAGAAACAAAATTTATTTGTTTAGGTATGATGAGCACGAGAAACAACTTTATTCGATTCTGAGAA
Organism: Diarsia mendica; assembly: GCA_949316265.1. Taxonomy (NCBI): domain Eukaryota; kingdom Metazoa; phylum Arthropoda; class Insecta; order Lepidoptera; family Noctuidae; genus Diarsia; species Diarsia mendica. Next base: position 11,137,970 of record OX438906.1, read on the forward strand.
ACACGAATTTAAATCAGCTACCTACCCAACCATTACCTAGAATAACACGCTTATATAGAGATCTTCCGTGAGAGCAGCCGTGGCCAAGTGGTGGCGGCCCCGACTTACGAACAGTAGGTCGTGGGTTCGAACCCAGGCAGGCACATTACTTTGTGTAATTTATTTCATCACCGCTGCTCTCAAACGGTGAAGGAAAACATAGTGAGGAAACCGGCATGTATTAGAACCAAAAAATTCGAAGACATGTGACATCTACCAATCCGCACTGGGCCCGCGTGGTAGATTATAGTCCATTCCCTCTCAAAGAGAGGAGGCCTGTGTCCCAGCAGTGGGAACATTAATAGGCTGTTGATGATAGAGATCTTCAAAGCGGTAGTTATTTATTAGGCTTTATATTCAACATATCCCAAAAATAAAAGTTATATACTTAGGATGTATATAGAAGCTTGCGGAACCGGTTTCAAGACCGCTTCAATCACAACCATAAATGATGGAATTTTAAGTTCTAAAGGTCTCTTAACAGGACTTTTGTGACATTTGATCAACGTTGTAAAAGAACGTTCTTTAATGAGCTCTGAAAGTTATTTCCCAGTACGTCTATAATGAATTCAAGTGAATTCATTATAGATACAATAATGAATTCAAGTGTCAATTTCTCACATTTTACTCGTAGTTATCATTCTTAATTAAAATACGAGCACCACTTCATATTCAATACAAAGATCGGGACACCCTCAAGCACTAGAAAATTAAAAAAAGATCATACGCTTTTGGGGGTTTTAGAGATGTGTTACGGTGTGTGGTAGGCAGGATGGTAATAAAAGTTAATGCCTTAGGTACTCACAGTATATTTGAACAAAGTCCACATACACAACACAAAACACAATTGACACAAGAAGGAGTACAGAGATGATAGTTTACAGTCACGATTGTCACAACACAGATTACAGTTCGGACACACACGAAATACGGAAGAACAGTTATTATAACGGCGATAAAACAGAACAATAATATGCGGATTCGAGGTGACACAAGTAGGTGCGCGTGCGCGTGTTGTCGTGCTAGGAACCGACTGAAGGTCACGAGAAAGTCGGCCATCGCTCGCGCGCAGGGTTCACTTCATCGTTCCCTCAGCCGTTCGCTACACGTCACTATGACGTAGTCTGTTGGTTGCGCGGTTCCGATATACTACGGAAGTCTCCCGACATCGTCCGGCATTATATTGTCGTAGCAATATAAGTTGCCGGTGATGTGTAATTAAGTGATAATTATATATACATATAAATAAATCTGTTTGTGTGTAAATGTGTTGTGTTGTTTTGTGTAGTTATGTAATATAAATACATAAACTATATATTTGGTGTAATCCCTACACGCTATTCTGACACTCTATCAACGTATAGGGATTTTCCAACGTACATACGTTGATAGAGCTTTACTGCTTACGGAGTGTACCTATGTCGATAAGTCGGAGCAGCTTTAACAAAGAACATTGTGCTTAGCAATTAAAACTTCCTCTCGAGAAACTTTTTTGCTTTTTGACACGACTTTGGAGCGTGTCGGTAACTTTACGTGTTAGTAGATAATTTGCAAAGTATTTGTTTACGGAAATTACCAACATCATACCTTTTATTTTGATGTGGAAAGCAAGAAGTAATTATGATGCATCCATCATAGTTGTCAAGCCAAAGATCAGAGGAAATCTTGAAATCGATTGGAATACGGAAGGCAAAATACCGGATATTGCAGCGCGATCGGGAGCGACATAAATATCCAGTTAGGTAGGAGATACTGAAGAGTTTTTTTTGTCTCCAACCAGTTGTATTGCACTCAGTAGACAAACAGACAGACTTGCGGACACTTCACCATTGCACAAACAAATGAAAGACAGTATTGTCCCCGCTTCCCACGTATAAGAACAATGTATGGTGAATATGAAAGTTATGTTTTGTTCATCTTTGTTCAGAGAATCACTGATGGGCGAAATATGTACAGGGAAATAATGGATAGTATGTGCGTAAAGCGCCGAGTTTAACACCTAAGTAAAGTCATTAGTGTCGTAGAAGAATAATCATTGTCTTGGAGCAATTAATTACCTGTTACCAGAAGAGTCTTACGTCTGTGACAATGGTTTTAAAACGAACAATAACAATTTGAAACACAAGTGTGAAAAAATCGTCACCAAATAATGTTAATTGAATTTCCTTCGGAGTTAGAACAGATGCTAAATGTGGTAAATAGGAGATTCTACGCCAATTTAAGCGCGTATGAATCGTAAATACGTTACAGCACCTTTTACCAATTAATATACATACTTAGACGTTAAACAGGTGCTTATAAACTGATTGTGATTGCTATCGTACCTAGTATTGTTTACTATTGTTGCCGTTTGATGACAAGAAAGTGCAGTGCCGTTAACCGTCCTAATAATGCGTATGACACATATCGGCTAAAATAAATACACGTGACTATCGTTATAAATATCTAGGGCGGTGAATCAGACGAACCTTTGGTGCCGACACCTCCGCAAATGTAAGTGACATTCTGCCAGCCATTCTGGCAGCGGATAATTTGCACAGCAGTCACGGACGGATGAACGCTCAACCATGTCCTGCCTAATATGGCATATAAATACTTATAAGTTGTATGGAAAAACTCCAAGTTTAAACCACAAATTGGTCAACTAAAGTCCTAAAGGTAATTTGACCGAAATACTGCATCCTGAATTGGTTAATTTATCCTTTACGGATGGCCGAATGGCCGATGGGGCCGAAAAGTTCTCGAATGGCGACCGCGAACCGGAAGACGTTTCGTTGGAAGGCCTCCCACTAGGTGGACCGATGACCTGGTCAAGGTTGCAGGAACCGCGTGTCTCGGTAGTTCGGTTATTTAGTCCGGTCCCGGACTTTTCGTCTCATCAGTTCGGTGATAGAACCCGCTGGATGAGAGACGCACGGGACCGGTCAATGTGGCGACGCCTGGGGGAGGCCTATGTCCAGCAGTGGACGTCTTTTGGCTGAAATGATGATGATGATGATCCTTTACGGAAAAGTATAAATATTTATACCGGCTTTAAATGCCTGATTCACAAATGGCAAAACTTTTTTTACACATGAATACTTGAACAGCAGGAAATATCGGTTGCAAACTATATGTCAGTATCGCTTGCTCCAAATGTGGCCGTTCGGAAATGGACAGCATTAAATAATTCACATTTTTCTTCTCTACCTATGGCCAGACATTCGCTACGGGTTTGTTAACGCGCATTTATTTAGCGTTTCTTTTGATCGTAGCTGAACAAACAAAGCTTTGTACATTTTAGATTAGCTGACGTAGCTCATACCGTGCTCATACGTCGTTTGAAGACATAAAAGAGAGATAATAAAAATATAAGATGATTCGTTCGCATGATAAAAATATCGTGGGATCTTTAATCTGAAAATATAAACAAAACATCCATACGTCAGACTTTCATGCGTTCGTAATTTCGTATAAAATGAAGTAAACGGCGAAATATTTCATGTACCAGGAGAACATAAAGTTGCAAGCTGCGCGTGGTAATAGCGCCGCCATATTAGCATAATATAGTGGTCCAATAGTTGGCAATAGGGTTCATTTGCATGGAGTGCACATAACCGGCGCAACTCGTCTACTATTAACCTTCCAGTTTACTATGTTTTGGTCTAGGTGTAGTGGCTCGACGATGCTCATAAGACTCATATTATTGATCGAAGCTCATAACGTTGTATGCGCAAACCAGGGATGTAAAATTGTGGACAGTTTATTTATTCTGATGATGCAACACGCTTAGCAACGTACACACGGCTACACATCAAGTTATACATTTCCAGTTTACGCTGATCTCGCACTGTACGGAAATCCTATACAATGCGAGACCAGCTTATACTGGAAATGTATAGCTTGATGTGTAGCCGTGTGTACAACACTTAGGAATCTATAAAATCAGCTGATTACAACTAACTGCTACCCGCGACATCCGTCCTAGTGAATTAGAAGTAAAACTATTACTTCCCTTTATTCATCGAATTTTATTATTCAGGCAAGGGTTTTATTTTATTTGCGGATTCCTAATTATTGTTCTGAAATAAAGATAGACAAGTTAGACCTTTTGAGCTGGGCCAGTAAAGTCCTGTCAAAATCTGTCCAGTCGTTTCGAAGATTAGCAAATAGAGAGAAAAAAATGGATACCTATTTTTTGTTTGTTATAAGCACCATGAGTGGCATGCAATATGTTCCTATACTTTCAAATACATTCAGTAAAAAAACTGTTATTATTATATTGCAATCAATCAGACACTTCAATTTTATTTATTTGTATAGATCTCTGATTAAACTTCACGTGCCATTTTTTTTTTTTTTTTTTAATAATAGTACATTAAGGTACAAGTCATTACAAGTGGGTATCATCAATACACACGTGTATCATACGACGTTTTTCAACACAGTTGTGAAGAAAATAATACTAAAAAGTCATCTTCAACAGATAAAGCGAGTTCTGATTTTTTTTTCACAGTAACGGGAAAAAATTATCGGTTTTCCTATGCGCGCGCATATCTACAGTTCGACCAACTTATCTGTGCAGGCGGTAAAACACGGAACTAAAATAAATGTACTAAGTTTGACGTAGCGCTCGATGCATTTTTCTTGACAAGTGGCGCCACCATGAAATTCAAACTTAAAATGGTCATACTGGAACAACGGCGATCGGCCATGGACTAAAATAATGAGGTTTCTTTATTTTTGGCTTTTCGCATATTAAAGTTTTAGCCACGTACAAAATGGGGCATTCAAAGTTTTCTTTATTACAAGGAAAACAAAAGTTATATAATTTGAGTGAAAGTTTAATTTATTAAAAACGTACAAAGTGCTATTTAAATTCAAAGTTGCATGAAATGAGCAGGCACTAGGTACATTAGTTTTTTTTTTTTTTTTGCAAGCGCCAAATATAAGGCTACAAAGCGATACAGCCTACTTCAAAATTATAATTTAAGTAGGGTGACAAAATGCAAATATTTTTTATCAAATTATTGTGTATTATAAATAATTTGATATTAATAAATGTCTTTCTTAACTATGGGCACATTTATTTACTTATTCCAAAAATTTAAATGGATTTTCAGCGGCATAAAACCTCTTTGTTGTTACAAAAAAAACGATATACCCGGTTAAATTGAAAATGCTCTGTTTACTCGCATATAATTTGCAGTAAGGTACTAACTTAACTTTGTAGTGATAATTCTATTATGCACTAGTGTGTAATATTATTATGCACGTTTGAGTTATAGTTCGGTTTATGGCCCTAAGAACGATGTAGAGTAAGACTCACTTTACGAGCCAGTGTGTTGAAAATAAATATAAACACTGACGTAGTCAATGAAACGTGTCATTCTATTTTCCTGTTTACGTCACATTTCTCTAATTAGAATCACAAATAGGTATTTACAGTGAAACACCTGATACCAGAAACTGGCTCTTCTTTACAAAATTATGCACAAATTGCACATTTTCCTTTACAAAATTATGCACAAAACTGCACATTTTCCATAAAGAAGAGACGGCTTTACGTGTTTCGACATAAACTGGTGTTAAAACTGCACGGTTACGCATTATTGACCGGTTTGAATGAATGTATGTATGTTATCTTGTTCAGGCTGGTTTATGATCAGGAACTTCGACACCAGTCCATATTTTCCCGAAATCAGGGGTTGAGATACAAAAAAAAAATTCGCAAGGAAATAGGTGCGTTGACCTTATTTTTATCATATTTTGATTAGATCGAAACAATTTTTTTTTTAAATGTGTCATAATACATCACGCCTGTAATCCCCGAAGGGTTCGGCAGGGCCATTAGTAGGTATATACTCCCAGAATTCGCCAGTTATGTTTAACACTTTGCCTGACCTGGAAGTAGAACCCAGTACCTCATGCACAGCAGTCGCACTCTCTACTGAGATATCAATAAAATTGATACCTTGATTATATTATTTATTTATTTATTTAAACTTCATGTACAAGAGTGGTACATAGGCGGACTTAATGCCACAAGGCATTCTCTACCAGTCAACCTTAGGGTTAAATAGGACAGTACTGTGGTAAATAACAAAAAAAAAGAAAAAAAAAAGGATAATACCATTTTGCAAACTGAAACTTAAATTAAATATATCGGTGCATACTAATACACATATATGTATATTATAGGTATATTATGTATATTCATTTGGATGTTTAGTTTTATTACAGTTTGCCAACCGGTTATGGAGGACATAAAATGTTAAAGGAGAACGTTGTAGTGGCAGAAAATGACTGAAAGTGGACTTTGGTAAAACCCTGGGCTAATGACACTAGAAAGTAGAGAAATTGTAGATTTTGAATCAAGAATATCATCGCGTATACAACCATAGTCCTTATTTATTTTATTAGGTTTGTAGGCGTATTCCAAAGAATCATTTAATTTTTATTACGATCTGTTTGACTTTATTCCAAGCATATTGTGTGTGGACTGTGGAGCCCCTCTGCAGGATAAAATATGCGACACGTCCTATCCTGCCTATCTTGCGCACCCAGTCACCCACTTTGAAGATTTACTCGAAGCAAATAGGTATTAGAACTGTGCAGCTGGCTACATACTGGTCTAACACAATTTGAGCTCATCGACACGTAAAAAAGAAGATTACGATCTGTAGGTATAGACAGTATAAACTATAGATTGTTTAGTATTTATTTTTGCCTTAAACCAGTCTTGATTGCGGTTGATGACGTCATTAATTTGATATTCGAGTTTATAATTGCCTCAATTTGAAATCAATTTGTGTGTTCGTGATTATTGTTTGTGTGGAGCCTTCATTAACGGTTTATCCAATGTGCATTGTTGAGACGTCAAGAAAAGGAAAAAAAACAACAGACAAATAATAAATGTCTAATAGGACATAACTTAATAAAGAATCCACGTGTGGTATTTCAGCTATGCCATTCAGGATTTTTTTTTTAAGACAAACAGAATTTGGATGAAATCATCTGACAGCGGTCTAGACCAAGTAATCCTAACTTATCCATGAAAGCTCATAACGACGGAGCTATTCCTTCAGATTACGTACCTACTGATCGGACAAAATATAAGCCATAAACACTGGCAAACAAAGAAATACATTGATTACGAACAGACCATCGAGCCTGAACCTGAAAGGTGACAGTTATTTCACAACAGTATAAGTTAGTTATAGGTACCTACTTACAACACGAATAAATACATAACCCTCCTTTTGGGCTTCGCCCCAGTCGGGTAAAAGGAATAAGAATGACTACGAACAGCAGATAGTGCCTGAACCTGAAAGGTGACAGTTATTTCACAACAGTATTAGGTTAGTTATAGGTACAACACGAATAAATACATAACCCTCCTTTTGGGCTTCGCCCCAGTCGGGTAAAAGGAATAAGAATGACTACGAACAGCAGATAGTGCCTGAACCTGAAAGGTGACAGTTATTTCACAACAGTATTAGGTTAGTTATAGGTACAACACGAATAAATACATAACCCTCCTTTTGGGCTTCGCCCCAGTCGGGTAAAAGGAATAAGAATGACTACGAACAGCAGATAGTTCCTGAACCTGAAAGGTGACAGTTATTTCACAACAGTATTAGGTTAGTTATAGGTACAACACGAATAAATACATAACCCTCCTTTTGGGCTTCGCCCCAGTCGGGTAAAAGAAATAAGAATGACTACGAACAGACGATAGTGCCTGAACCTGAAACGGTGACAGTTATTTCACAACAGTAGGTAGGTTAGTTATACAACACAAAGACAGTCCCACAGTTGTGGTTCTGTCGTGTTATTTACTAAAGCGTGACCAGAGTTATGCTAATGATATAATCGTCTATGTAATCCAACGTTATACCTGACCGTGACAGCTAGTGAACTTTATAAATTATTGTGCGAGGATATCTATCGGATAAAGGCATGCGGAAATTTTACCTAGAAGTGAAGTCATCACGATCTTTAACGGTGTTGGTTCTTTTCATAGAAACATTGTTTTTTTTTTTGTTATGGCAGGAAAGGAGGTATCTCAATCAGAATATGACGAGTAATAAAGAAGTATGGAAGAAGAAGACATGGTACTGCGCTGACCCCACATAAATTGTGATAAGGGCAAGAAAACGATGATGATGGTTTTTTATACTAAGTAGGCTAAAGGTCGCAAGACCCTAGGTCACACCTAGGGTAGAACTCACAAGCCTAGAAGAAACCGATTCACTTGGGCTTTGAATGGATCCAGATCAGAGGAGCCGGTAGTGAATTCCACAGACAGGCAGTTCGCGTAGCAGACGTGGAAGCATATTATATATAGCGCTTTGATCGGGGTCTGTGGAACTTTATCATATAATGGTGACACTTCGCGCACTTCGTATCTCTACGCGCCCGATGATAGAAGGGGATGGGGTAATTCGATTGTGTAGCAAAAAGCAAAATTCTCGAAATTTAACCTATAAAAAACCGATAGACTTGGCATCTTTGTTTTTGTCTAGTGGTACTGCAAAAAGTATATTCTTATGAGCTCGCTACATTTATTTTGTATAGTTTTTAGGGATCTTTCGTTTAATGAGTACTACTATAAACCTTTCATCATCAGCCTATAATGTTCCCACTGCAGGGACTCAGGCCTCCTCTCTGGGAGAGGGGTGGGCTATAATCTAACACGCGGGCCAAGTGCGGATTGGTAGACGTCACATGTCTTAAACCCACTATAAACCTTTATCGAAGATAAATAGCAGGAAAATATATTATCATTATGGCTTTAAGGTATTTTCCCATAACCTTACTACGGTACGACATAATATATGAAGGTTTTTATCGTTACTTGACCTTGTAAAATCTTACGACTTAGAAAAGGTTAGACAACTTTAAAAACCACATTAATATGTTTCCGGCCGTTCTAAAATAATTTCTCACATAATCACAATTTATCTTTTCTCGACATTTTCTCTAATGTCAGCAGTTATGTCGTTGTTGCACTTAAACAATAACAACAAAACATAAACATACTTAGCACTGCGGAAACCAACTAACAAAGAATTTTTTATGACCTGCCAGCTCATTAAGAAAAAAAAGATCCCTATTGAATCATTCGTTACGATAACCGCGGACACCATTTCCGAGTTTCCGTTCGATTCGGTAAGTTACGTACGATACGAAACACACGAAAGCTACTGAGTCAAAACAATTCCTTGTTTTTACTGTTTTATGGTTTTAAGAGGGAACACGGCCTGCGAAATAAATATTTTGAAGAAAATATTGCCATCGCGGTACGTCGTAAACTTTTCGATTTTCTCTGTTAGGCCTCTAGTCACCTTTTTTTCTTGTCTGAAAAAAAGAAATGACGGGGATGTGTCTACATTAGACCTTGATTTTATGGAGAAAAGTTTAGCTCTATAATAGGAGCATTTTCCAGGAAGAAAATGTAATCGCGGGGAGGGGGGGGGGGGGCTCTGGTCCCTCTAATCGAAGCTCACCAACTCGCATTAACTCGACTTTTAATATCGCACGTGTTCAGTATACCTAGGAGTCATGCGACACTTTCTCTGTTCTCGTACCACAGAATAGGTTCCGAGAAACATTGTTTTTATGTGGACGTGTGCGATAAATGTGTTTCCCACGGCAATCACGCATTTCCTCATGACTTCATGATCATGAGTGGGTTAGTCAAGTTATGATTTATTAGAGACCCAAGTTTTTTAAAGGAAATTATGTATGTGCTTCTCATAAGGGATGCCTTTATGTATAAACGGAGGAGCAAAAGAAGTAAGTATAATATGTAAGGATTGTAGCATCCTATAAGTAGCTTCTGCCTATCGCCATAAACTGTGAGCATATTATGTAAGTTAGAAAAATCTTTTTCTATAATTGCACGCCCAATACCCTAAAAATGTATCCTGCCTTTTATCAAACATCCTATATTATATTGTTATTTATTTATTCATGCACCTCAATACTAGAGCATGTTTCATGGAAACTTCAAAGGTCTTATAAAATATATCAATATTCATCCAATCGCTTAGATTATGTCAGACATGATATATATGTTTTAACATGGAAAATCCAATCGCAGTAACAGTTACAATTACAAAAGAGTATGACTGTGTAGGAAACACAGAAAATTAACAATTTATTAATAATGCAATCATACCTCATCAATATAATTGCACATAATTTGTCATATTAATATATGGAAACGTTCTATGGTTTGCAAATTAATTTATTGTAAACTACATGTTGCGATGCAACTCAAGCATTACAAGTACTATTGTAATGCAAATAACTATATCAACAATCAAAAAACTAAATTCCTATTTCATGAGTATAGTTTTAAATAACCACAAGAATGCAATAAGCCAAAAAACAATAGTAAATTGAATGTATAAATGTTTGCAGCGGGGGAATACGCTAATGTTATGATGCGGTGCGCGTGCGCCGGTCTGGTTCTGTTTCCCTTCATTGAATTGGTAATAAGTTAATTGTTTAGCTGACGTCCGGTGCTGAGCACGTTGTGGCGAGCCTTCTGACGTACTTCTCTTTACTTAATAAATCCTTCTCATAGGATAGCAAATTCGCCACTGTTTACATAGTAGCAGAGAGATTTTCTTCCGCGCTACGTGGTGCAGGTTTGATTTCCACGCGGAACAAAATATTCAATGTTTGTAAACGCACCCAAGATACGGGAGAAAAAATTATGTGCGTATTGTGTAATTACAAGAAAGATCGAAGACATGTGACGTCTACCAATCCGCAGTAGGCCCGCGTGGTAGATTATAGCCCATCCCTCTCCTAGAGAGGAGGCCGATATCCCTGAAGTGTTAACATTATAGGCTGATGATGATGATGATGATGTGTAATTATCACTTGCTTTGGTAAAGGAAAACATTGTGAGGAAACCAGTACGCATAAGAGATATTTCTCGACGACATCTAAAGCCAAGTAAGAGGCCCGCATGAGTGGTGATTTAAATATGTAATAAGTTTGTGTAAAGATAAATAAAGGAAATAATAATATTTGTATAATATACAAATTCTAACAAACCCTTACAATTTAATGACTTGAATCGGAAAGGCAACCCGGAATAGTACACCGACTCTATAGATCTAGTCAATAAAATGAGAGAAACTCAGGAACGACAACAGATAAAGCTAGCACTAATAAACCGGTCACTACTAGGTACCACAACAGCTGTTTCCATATTGTGAAGTGTATGAAAGTGCAATTGTCATATTGCTTGGCCTTCTATAGCAACTTTGTTGCACCTAAGTCTAAGTCTAGCCTAAGTTTTATAGTTTGCATCAGTCTGAAGTAGACTGTGAGCGTATCATAGAATCAACAAAAGGCAATTTCACTAAAAACTGAACTGGACCCCAATCTTCAGTAAATTGACACTCTGGATATAGGCCTCCGCTAAGTATCGCCACATTGACCAGTCCCGCCATTTAAAATTCACTTAGATCATAATTAAGATATCATAAGTTCATCATATACTATCATAGTTCGTAATATTTTTTTACACAGAAATTATAAAATTACTTAAAAGTAAAATAACAACGATTACATAGCAATAATAAAAAAGAACAAAAACAAAATTATCATTGGTTAAATTGGTCCAAAGTCAAAAAAGTAAAAACTGTGCATTGTTTTATTTAATGATCTTTTCTTTTAAAACCCATTTCATTTGACCTCAGAATTTTAAATAGAAATCACAATAACCGATATCCTTGATCAATAATATTAATCATCACAGCGTTATTGAGGTAAGTCATAACTGCAGCTATTTATACCACTTTACCCATAGAAAAATCCCAAGATATAATTATGAGCGTTTACGCCTGTACCTAAACAGTGGCACACATACTGGCGCTTGCGCAAGCATTAGATAATGTCCTCTCGACTTCTGACATTCTAACAAGACAGTAAACGTCTGGCTAAAATAATTGAGCCTTGAAATCTTAGTGACACCTATCGTCAAAAAAAACTTTTTTACAAAAAATAAAACGTTTTATATTTGTTAAAAAGTTTTTATTTTTCACGTTTTAGTGGTTCACATGTGCTTACGCCTTCACAACGTACCGGCGTGATGTTATATTATGAACTGGTGTAAACAATAGACAGACATGAGATTTCAGCAATCACAGTCCATTTGCTATCATTTATTGAGGAGTTCCGTTGCCTATCTCCGAAGTTCTTCATCAGATCTTCACCAAATAGTTTTTATAACCTTTGTAGTGAGTACAGGCGTGATATTATGTTGTGTGATGGCGTAAACAATGCTTAGATATGCTATAGCAACAATCGCGGTTAATTTGCTGTTATTTATTGAAGAGTTCCCCCGATTTCTACAAGATCCCATCATCAGATATTACAATGGAACCACACGGGAAGCACCAGCTTTCAAATAAAAAAAGAATCATGAAAATCGGTTCACCCAGTGTCCCAGTCGCAAGTTATAAGGTAATAAACATAAAAAAAAAAAAAAAAAATGGAGTCGAATTGATAACCTCCTCCTTTTTTTGAAGTCGGTTAAAAAATTGTACGTATTATCGTATTACTGAAAACTAGTGTTGCCCAAAATCGGTCTCGGTCTTGCAGTCTTGGTCTTGTTCTTGCACTTTCGCAAGACCAAGACCAAGACCAAGACCGACTTATTGTAGCAAGACCAAGACCAAGACTGAACCCTGCAAGATTTGAGCAAGAACAAGACTTAGCCTGCAAGACTCTTGCGTCTCGCAGTTTAGTCAAATTGAGATCTGGGCGTTATTATTTTCTTTCTATGTTTTGGCGAATTTATGTACTTGTCGCATCCGGTCAATAGTACGGACAAGAAACGAATCGCAAGCGCGCCATTTTAACATCACGTGATCTGCGCGCGCTTCTACAGAGTCGTGATGTTTCATAAGGACGGCGAGGAGGTCATTCTATGCCTGACCGCCGCAGTGTGAAGATATTCCGGAACTGTACTCGATTCGTTGTACCCAGTATAAGTGTTCTGATTGTGAGGTGTTGAAACTAATTTGTAATTTAAAATAAAAACCAGTGAATAAAAACCAGTGAACTGTAACCCAGTGTATTTTCGTTTGCACGAGACCCAAACTCTGCCCACATAATGTCTGAATCTGATGGAAGAATACTGGTGCATTCTACATCAGAAGTGGTATGTAACTCTAACGCCTACATAGTGTAAGTGACAGTGCTATCCCGGAAAAGTGTAAAGACAATGCGCGTGCGTCTGAAAGTGACATAGAAACGGAAATGTGGTGTTTTCTGTTCGAGCAGCTAAACAAAAACTTTATGACTATTGTGCAAACAATGAAAACACCTTTTCCGAGTACGGATATTCGCCTACCGCATTTTGACTCTGAAAAACGGAATATTGTCTCGCGTGCTTGGTTGGCAACAGCCGACATGTGTGTTATCGATCCGAACAGTCAAGGTGCATCGTTGAAGATTGCTTTGAACCGCGCACTCATGGGAGAAACGGGACAGACGGGAATCACACATCCATTGTAGGTGCGTCGTAAGTCGGCACCTCCGTCGCTGGTTGTCTTCCGCTGGGCCTCCTCCGGGTAACCGTTGGTCTCACCTGGTGGGGATGGACCGCCGGGGTGCTGTGAAGACAGCAGCGCCGTGCAACTGGCGCTGTGGCGCGCCTACAAGGAACGCAGCGAATGTCACGAGACTCATGGGAGAAGTTTCGTCATGGCTGTCGTCCATATCTTGTTCTGGGATGAAATGGAGCGATTTTAAGGAGCTGTTTATAGTTTGGAGCGCCCTGTAGGGTGATGACGATCGTGAAGACCCTGATGCGAAGAGGAACCGCTTTAATGAGCCATACACTGGACCCAAATGTTACGCAGCCAACTGCCCTGGGAAGAATATCAAGAAGGCAAGCAACAGCGCGGCGCGGTGGCGAAGCAGGCGGACCGAGCAGCTGCGGGGTAGTGCCTGCAGCAGTGGCACATAGCGAGCGACACGTTGAAGTTTGCTATGTGAGCAATCCCAACAGTGTGCCGATGAACCTGGTGAGTCGTACCCATTTTATTATGATTCTGGTGCCGAATGCTCTCTGATCAAAAATGTTTCGTCACAGTTCAGTGGCAAGCGTGTAAATAACATTGTAAATTGACCCGGGATAGGTCATGGTAGTCTGTACTTCACAATTATTTTCTGAGGTTATGATTAGCGATTTACGATTAGAGATTTTATTTCATGTTGTACCGGATAGTTGTTTTAAAAAAAAAATGTTATTTTAATTGGTCTTTGGCGTGTGGTAGTGTTGTTTTTGTGTCGTGAAAAGGTTGTTAGGTTATGTGATGTTTTAAATAAGCTCAAGAATGCTTCTAATTTTCAAATTGATTTCAATACAGTTGATACAGATGTTCCGTTAGATTTTTGTTCCCAATTAATTAATCTATTGACAGAATATTCATCTTCGTTTTCTAGTGGTTTCTAGATCCCATATTACAACATGACAGTTGCAAAATAGGCTTGTAGATCCTAGTGTAACGGTTAATCGTTGCCCTTACAGGGTTAGTGCTGTTCAAAGCGAAGTTGATACTGTAAGCAGGTATTTTTAGGCCAAGTTGTTCACCTTTTTCTAGTCTAGTGTTGCTTGTGAAAAAGAAGGGTGGTTCAGATCGGATGTGTCGACTACAGGGAACTGAATGACTACAGTGTCGGATAGATTCCCATTGCCTTTGATAAAGGATCTTGTATCTAGGTTAGATGGTACCACATGGTTCACGTCTTGATTTATGCTATCAGGCTATCATCATAATTTTCAGTGTGATGTGTTCGGGTTAGAGTTAAAAGAACGAAAGAAGTTCCAGAAGGTCAAGTACCTTTAACGTAAAACTTAGTCGAATGTGTTGATAATGTTTCAATTAAATCTAGTAATGGTGAGGTCGCTAAGTGTGTATGGTCACTGGGATGACTACTGTGTAGCCACGGGGATGGTTGCGAGGCCTGGTCACTGGGATGACTATGGTCGGTTGTGGTCACTGGGATGACTACTGTGTAGCCACGGGGATGGTCACGAGTCCTGGTCACTGGGATGACTATGGTCGGTTGTGGTCACTGGGATGACTACTGTGTAGCCACAGGGATGGTTACGAAGCATGGTCACTCGAATGACAATGGTCGTGATGGTTACAGGGATAACTATCGGAAGCCACAAAGATGGCTGTAAGAGCAACCACCATTCCTTGAATTAGATTTTTGACTTTTGAGAAATTGAGAGATTTTGAGTTTTATTGGTTCTAGTTAAAGGGTACTTGCACTTTGTTGAGCTGACTATTCTAAGTCGTAATGTTTTAAACTAAAAAAAAAAAAAAAAAACTATGTAAACAAATTATGTGATTTTGAGGTGTACGTCTCGTAATAGTGAGACAATCTAGGAAGACTGATAACTTTGTTACAAGAGAAGTTTGAGAGTTCCTCTTGGTTAGGTCAGAGTATGAGCACTGAATATTTTAATGAGTTCCCTATTATTTAAATGAGTATGGGTGTTGTTCGACATGTCAGCTTTGAGAAAAAGAGTTTGTTATGATTTTCATTAGAACCTGTAATGATTTTGTTCAGAAAACCTTTTATTCCCCACCCACGTGGGCCAGGAATGGCCGAACGACTGGTATTAGGCAGACTTTTGTAAGGTCAACGGTACAAATTTTGACTTCTGTTGAGACCGATGGAATTGTTTTAGAAATTCTATTTCACGTTTTACCCGACAATTATTTGCGATTAGTTTCGGTTCATAATGTCATCAAGGAGTACGTGTTTGTCATCATAGATGAGTTTACCAAATTTGTGCTGCTTCGTCACTCTCTAAGCATAGACACCAATAGTAGTATGCGTGCTATTGAGTTTTGTATAGCGTTGTTTGGTGCATCGAAACGCTTAGTAGCAGATAAAGGTCGTTGTTTCGCTATCAAAGATTTTTCTAGTTTCTGCACTTCTAACAACATAGAGTTGCACTTGATAGCTACTGGAGGCAGTCGCGCAAACGGTCAGGTCGAAAGGGTAATGAGTACCCTAGTTTTGTTTAACTGGGCATATGCATCTAACCTCTTGATTGGGTCATTCATGAGTAGGTACCGTCAAAAGTATGTTGACAGCTGTAGAGACTAGTCGTGACCGCTCTTGGCAGGACGCATTAGGAGAGGTTCAGCTAGCTATGAACTCTACGATTAATAGGGTGACTAAATCTAGCCCTCTCGAGTTGATGATTGGAAGGGTAGCGAGATCACTTAGTTTAGTGACCGCTGATGATGATTAATTTGACTGTTGTTCATTTAGATGAGATAAGAGAGCACGCGACACAGAACATTGAAAATAATGCTAGTTATGATAAAAAATTGATTTGACCAAAATAAGGCTCAGGTTTCTGAGTAAGCTGTTAATGATTGTTTTAATTGAAAATGAGGAAAGGAATGAGACAAAATTAGATCCTAAATTCAAAGGTCCATTTAAGATAACGGTTCTTGACTCTAAGCGTACTTGCAAATACGCTCACGATCGTGTTCGTAAGATGCCCGAGGGCCAAGTACTAATAGAAATTGTAGAAGGAATAGATGAGGAGTTGGCACCTCTTTAGTTTGTGGTAACAGGTTCTCGGTTCAGTGGGTCGGAGACTATACCAGAGTATCGTAGCCGTAGCCCGTAGAAATCGGTGTCTTAAGCAGTCCGTGGGTACGCGGAGGGCGGTAGCTCTGGGTGGTATAGTCGGGTTTTGCCTAGAAGCGAAAACCATAGAGTCGAGGTGTGACTCGGTATTCCCGTGGGGAATAGTGTGTGATTGTTGAGACTATACCAGAGTATCGTAGCCGTAGCCCGTAGAAATCGGTGTCTTAAGCTGTCCGTGGGTACGCGGAGGGCGGTAGCTCTGGGTGGTATAGTCGGGTTTTGCCTAGTAGCGAAAACCATAGAGTCGAGGTTTGACTCGGTATTCCCGTGGGGAATAGTGTGTGATTGTTGAGACTATACCAGAGTATCGTAGCCGTAGCCCGTAGAAATCGGTGTCTTAAGCAGTCCGTGGGTACGCGGAGTGCGGTAGCTCTGGGTGGTATAGTCGGGTTTTGCCTAGAAGCGAAAACCATAGAGTCAAGGATTGACTCGGTATTCCCGTGAGGAATAGTGTGTGTGTGTGTGATTGTTGTTGACCATGAACGAGATACCTGGGGTTTTGTTGTTTGATCAATTGAAAGTGGAATTTTGTACTTGGTCTCGGTAATCTCGAATGATTATTGATTAATGCTTCCTAATCTTAGATTAAAATTAGACTAGTTCTTAGTGAAATGAATCAAATTATAAAGATAGAGTCCTTTTATTATTTCATGAGTCAGGAATGGACGAACAAAAACTGTGCGGGATTTTTGTGTTTTCCAGATTAACATCACACGAGGACGTGTGAATCGCAGGATGGCCGTGTCGCATCCGGTCAATAGTACGGACAAGAAACGAATCGCAAGCGCGCCATTTTAACATCACGTGATCTGCGCGCGCTTCTACAGAGTCGTGATGTTTCATAAGGACGGCGAGGAGGTCATTCTATGCCTGACCGCCGCAGTGTGAAGATATTCCGGAACTGTACTCGATTCGTTGTACCCAGTATAAGTGTTCTGATTGTGAGGTGTTGAAACTAATTTGTAATTTAAAATAAAAACCAGTGAATAAAAACCAGTGAACTGTAACCCAGTGTATTTTCGTTTGCACGAGACCCAAACTCTGCCCACATAATGTCTGAATCTGATGGAAGAATACTGGTGCATTCTACATACTAATATCTTCGATCAATAATGTACTAGATTCCCGATAAGCGCTTCAAAAACGGCCCGAAATATAAGACCACAAACGTATTTGTGGTCTTATTTCAAATTAGTATGGTCAAATCATAGCCAACATTAAGACGTCAAAATACCGCAGTATGCGTTCAAAAACTGCGTAAATAACCACCGTAACACCAAGGTTTTGGAAGGAATATCTATTTTTCGGTAATTTAATATCATTATGTGCTTTTTCATAATATTTAAACATAATTAAACTGTAAATATAATTAAATCAGCGAATATTTTAATTGTTTGGCCAATGTTTGCTACAACGCACCAACTATTGTATCATGTTCTTGAACAGGGAACGCCAGTTCCGCAATAGAATAAGCACGACATTGTACACAAAATGCTTTTAACCGTATTGCTTAGAGTTTAAGTTTCATTTTAGAATGAATATTTTTGTACTGATGACTTTTTACTTTGGAGCGACATTTAAAATGTTTCGCTTCTAATATTTCTCCGATGAAAGGGCTTAAATAAATATACTTTACAATGATAATTAAACGTTATGTTTAAGTGTTAAGGTTTATAATCCTCTGAAGTTGTAAATAATATTGAACTTTTTTCTAAGATGTTATGTAGATGTTTACGTGTGTGCAAACGTGGCCACTTGAGCGACTTAGTTTTGTTCCTGATGCTGAATCTAGTACTATTATTGATCGAAGACTAATATATGGATATTTGTATGTCTGAATAAATTAATTAATTCAATTAAATTAAGTAGGTATTTTGTTTCGACGACGACAAATTTTATTAGTTAGAATTATCAAGTCGAGACGATGATAAAAAATATGTAAGTGATAATTATTTTAACCGTTAGCTGTTTGTGAAGAGTTTAGGATAGCCACTAAACACGCTCAGTAAATCATAATAGGTACCTACCTAAAGTTAGTAATTACGCTTAGGGACTAATTTGCATATTTTTTTATAATTATTATGAAGTTAATTTAATTAATTTGGTGGTTTACTATGCCTATGTCAATTTAAACTGTCAATGTAAACATGTACCTACTCCGTTACGTTGTTCTTAGATCTAAACTAACGTGTTTAGTAAATAGTAATAGGCTAATAGGTATTTGCAAGACTTGCGAGACTCTTGCTGCAAGACCAAGACCAAGACCAAGACTTGAGAGCGCAATACCAAGACCAAGACCAAGACCAGGTGTATTGACGCAAGACCAAGACCAAGACTGGCTAAGTCTCGTCTTGGTCTTGCATTTGGGCAACACTACTGAAAACTTTAACAATGGGACAAACTCAAAAAATCGAAAACATCCTCAGTCTTTACTAAAAGCGCAACTTTATCATCATCATTTGCCTAGCCCGTTGGGGTCGGCTTCCAGTCTAACCGGATGCAACTGACTACCCGTTACGACTGTCAAACATCTTCAAAATGACAGCTGTGACCAACGACTTAACGTGCTTTCCGAGGCACGGAGGAGACTCGGTATATAATGGGCGTTCTCTCATCCACAGACAAACCTAGGCAAGCACGGCTTAACCGGCAGATCAACCCGAGGGTCTGTTATTATTTACTTTCATACATTTACTTTATCACTTAAAGTAGGTATTTAACTCTACTAAGCTTTGACTTGACATAAATAGCCATAATACTCATAGTTTGTCGTGATCATCAAATTGTACGTTTGTAGTTCAAGAGCTGCGTTATGCAATGTCTAATGTCTATGGCAATGACAAGCGTGGGTTTGATGCGAACTTGGGAAGTAAACAAACGCCTACTGCTTTGATGAACGATCACAGATACATAAACAGCCAAATAATTCCACTTCTGGGATCACTCAACTATACACTTGAATATGTTGTGAAATTGTTTTGAAAATCTTACTTCCCTATTTGAAACGGATGTTGTTAACAATTCAAGGGTTTTCATTTTTTGCACGTATCCTATCCTTTTTCTAAAATAAAAGTAGCCCAAGCAAGCCATATACCATCAGTGAGAGTCCTGTCAATATATTATAATATTTCTGAATTTAAAAGAAAATCCTGTCGTTGGATACTAATTTTCCATTTGATAAAATGAAATTTAACTTAACATTTTCAGACTCATCTATTTAATTCAGGTAAACGCTGATTAAAAATTATTTTGATTATTTTTCCGACCCAAATATCGACCAATAGAATTGCACCATTCGACGTCACGTGGTACAACCTACATGGTATTATACTGATAATTTTTTGAAAATTTTCTCTGGTAGTTGCTATATATAAAAAACAAAACATGATCCAGTCAAATTAACCACACGTCAAACTGACAAATAATCCCCCGAATACCACACGAGCTTCAAAATTATCTGGCATTTCCCTCAAGGTTCCCTGCAAACAAATAAAGTCGTCAAGTTTTTCAGGAAAAATCACTCGCGCCTATCGGGTAATACCCGATAATTTTGAAGCACTTGTGGATAAGTGAATATTTTCGTAAAAGGAAATAAGTTATTACCTAATTAGATTTTCCTTCCTTGTTCACATTTTATACGAACCTTTAAACATAAGATAAACCATAAAACATATATATCGGGATATTGTGTTTTATTTTCCTCATCCCAAACGGTACTAAAATGCTCTTTCATTTAAAAATAATATTAGCAGCCGCACGTATTTTCGTCGTCGTAAATAATTTCTCGTATTTTACAGTAAACACGAGTATGTCACATTAAAAATAACTCTATCATAGTTGGCATTATTAATTATTGTCCGTTCCAGAATATCTCCTGAACACGGCCGAGTCAATGAGCCGCTAATAAAGCAAATTTATATTTAAAGGCATCCATGTGTTATTTAATGGACGTGCCTTGTGTGGCCTAGTTTTTTGCTCTACAGCATATTATTAATAAAATTACTGTAATACTCACTCTGAAGGTATTCCACATTATGCTCCACTTCAGGTAACAAATGCATGAAGGTTGTGGACAGCAGGACACCACCACCAAATGAGAGCAGGGTCATCACGACCCTGTTGGTGGTCTTCAGGTTCCCAGCATCTTCGACGGACAGCCAGTGGAACTTCCTCGCCAGCAGCAGCGGGAACAGACCACAGATCATGGAGGCACAGAAGAGGACGATCATAGACACCCCCTTGGCCAGGACGACACCATCGGTGTCTTCTTCACCGGCGTCATGTCGAGGCACAAGTTCGGCAGACATTTTGGCACAAATGTTGGTCCCAACTGTGGACAAAAGCTCCTTCTAGTTGAAGAACACGCGTGTAAGTGGGTTGCAGCAAGGGCGCCTACCCATTTATAGCGCGGTGCGGTATCAGCGATGTGCGCGTGCGCTGTGGTAGAGCGCAGCGCCAGTACTAGCGCACGCGTCGATATGCGCTGCCGGCCGGCGAACAGTTCGTTCCACTCCCGCGCAGGCTCCCGCGCTAGCCGCACAGCCTTAAAGCCCATGCGCTACGTTTATGTGCAGTTTGTTGCTTGTACACAACTACACAATATGTCAAATGTATTATTATTTTTTAATATAACTGCGACATTTCTTTTCGCATTCCGTTAAAGGTTTTACTACCGTATTTAATTGAGTTATGTACTAATTGTGTGGTAAATATATTGCATAGTTATAACAATAGGTAACTTATGTGTAGTGACTTGTGCAAAATAATAAAATTTTATTTGTTGCTTTAAGGTATTGTATCTAATCATTTAACATGCCAAGTCTCTGTGCAACATATATTTACTACAACACAACAATACATTGACTTGATAACTCAATTGTGTCTCACTAACACTCGGATTTCATTTTAAACTGAGCACGATCAGCGCATCTTAGCTGTGACACTGAAAGCTTTGAACCCTAAAGCGATCATTAATGAACTATTTAATAATTGCACATACTAAATTATTCGTGCAGTAATCTAGGCTAAAACTCGTGCATATCGGAGATTCAACCTTGGAAACCTTAATTTAAAATGAACAAAAATAACAACATTGTATGTCTCGAGGATTCTCACCAAATATCCTCAACACAAAGTAATATCCTTATTGTCAAGGGTAAATGTACCAAATACCTTCATTATTAAATTAACAGTGGGATCATACAGATACAACATAATTTTTTAGCATATTCTTTTTACAAAACCTCTCCACTCTATAAAAGAACCTCTAAATTGAATTTGGTTTTTAACCGACTTCCCAAAAAGGAGGAGGTTCTCAATTCGATCGGTATATTTTTTTTATGTATGTACACCGATTATTGCGCATTGACACAAATAATAAAGACAATTCAATTAAAATTTTAATTGAGTAGATAAAAAGGTATGTCTGTCTTAATTTTAATTGCGTGATAGTTCACAATATAATCATTTGTTTATTTCCTCATTGGAACTTATCGTAGCAGACCTTGAGCAGTTGGTTTTTATAATAATTATTTTTCTGTATTGACATACTTTATTAATAAATTATCTATAAATAGATAAAGTAAACAAATTGATGAATTTAACATCTCTGTTCAAACAATTGAACTTTGTTTTAAATAATTAAATTTCGTAGGGCTCGTAGCGCTCTCGTAGCAAATTGCCTACGCGGATTTGAATCAAACAAAGACATTACATTTTTCAAAGTCTCAATGTTTATAACGAATAAGTTTGATATAAACAATATTATTTAGGTATTATTTAAGTTGTTATAAGAAGAATCTTCCATACCTTCAAATTTTCGTGATTTAATTTAAAATATTATATATTTAAAAATGTATTTTCTGCGGGTGCGCATGTCATGTATTTCCTTTCTCAGAAACCTATGAGTGCACAGTAAACATAATGCACTTGTACTATCCAACTCACGTGTTACAGTTGTAATCAAAGTAAATAAGTTAAACGCATACTTGACACAGTTCTGCGTTTGTAGCACAAAATGATTGACAATAGGGACATCTATTTCCCCTGTAGGACAAAGTTAAAAGTGTTATTTTTGTAGCATAAGTACCTACCTACTTATGTAATTTTGTTAACTAGGCGTTTATGTTCAGTTGTCAATGGTTCTTTCGTTACAGTGCTACGATCGATAGAGCGTAATTTCACGAAGCGAAGTTCCGTATTTTCGTTCAAATTTTCCTGTCAAACTGGGAAATGTGATGTATCTACGTACATCAAGGCAATACTACAATCTGTCAAATATCTTTAATAGAAATAAAACATTATTATTAGGTTCAAGGTTGATAGGGAAAATTTTACAGCTTCGGGTAGCTTGCTGTTCACATATCGGGACATCGCCAAACGGTTGCTAGACTTCATGTGATCGAAGGCTAGCTTATTTTTTGACTGAAGAAAAAGCGTTGCCATTCCACGTAGACTTTTGGGTGCTATTTCCGTTAACATCAGTGCGGAGTTGCGGACGTATCTTTTGCGACCATGTAGTAATTTGATAAAATTGCTCATTTTTAGTCACGTTTAGTTACCAACATAAAGGAAATTCGCTTAATTTGACATAAAAACACTATTATTATACGAAACTGTTTTTGAAGTGAAAACTTCTTTAGCGGCGTTGAGCACTTTGGGAAATTGTTCTGTGATGGGTATAAAATCTTAAACTCGCGTCAGGACACGTGACCACGTGACCCTGATCGAAAAAGCGTAAGACGGATGGAGAGTAGACAGCTATCCCCTCTCTATCGGCTCTCTATTTCAGATGACAGCTGTCAAAATTGAAACGGCTATATCTCGGAAACTATCGACCTTAGACTAGTTGTGTGTAGGGACAAGTGATAGGTCTCAATGAGATCTACATTTCGGATGACAGCTGTCAAAATTGAAACAGCTATATCTCGGAAACTATCGACCTTAGACTAGTTGTGTGTAGGGACAAGTGATAGGTCTCAATGAGATCTACATTTCGGATGACAGCTGTCAAAATTGAAACGGCTATATCTCGGAAACTATCGACCTTAGACTAGTTGTGTGTAGGGACAAGTGATAGGTCTCAATGAGATCTACATTTCAGATGACAGCTGTCAAAATTGAAACGGCTATATCTCGGAAACTATCGACCTTAGACTAGTTGTGTGTAGGGACAAGTGATAGGTCTCAATGAGATCTACATTTCGGATGACAGCTGTCAAAATTGAAACAGCTATATCTCGGAAACTATCGACCTTAGACTAGTTGTGTGTAGGGACAAGTGATAGATCTCAATGAGATCTACATTTCGGATGACAGCTGTCAAAATTGAAACGGCTATATCTCGGAAACTATCGATCTTAGACTAGTCGTGTGGGAGTTGATGACTGGCCTGTTGGTCTAGTGGTTAGTGACCCTAACTGCTATGCCGGAGGTCGTGGGTTCGATTCCCACCCAGGACAAATGTTTGTGTGATGAGCACGATCATTTGTTCTGTGTCTGGGTGTAATTTATCTATAATATGTATGTATTTAGAAATATATAAGTATGTTTATCAGTTGTCTAGTACCCATAACACAAGCTCTGCTTAGCTTGGGACTAGATGGCGTTGTGTGATAGTTGTGAAAAAAAAAAAAACAAATTGATGAATTTAACATCTCTGTTCAAACAATTGAACTTTGTTTGCAACAAAGACATTACATTTTTCAAAGTCTCAATGTTTATAAACGGCTATATCTCGGAAACTATCGATCTTAGACTAGTCGTGTGGGAGTTGGACATTTTGACCCTGAACGTTAACGATGTCGACTGTACAGTCAATAAAATACAAAAATAATTTATTTTGAACTAGACTGTACAATGTTTTTATGATGCTTAATCGGAGGCATGGGAAAAAATATTCCCGCTCCTCCTACCAATCGGAGTTCCGATCGGAGGACAGGGAAAGACAAAATAAATGGGTTAGCATAGTTATGGCGGAATAATTGAATTTTTAAATAATGAATTTGGTTTAACTATGTCGAATGATCGCAATCTTAGCACAACGAATAAAAACTACTATTGATGCGGTCTTTATTAGACATTTAAATAGGTTCGAATCAAAACTGTTCGTTTCTTACTTCAGCTACCATAAACCTATCGTATCAGTTTTAGAGATTGGCGATGATAGTTCTGGTAATGATGATGGTGAAAAAGTCGTTGAAATTATGGATGAAAGTTGATTTTTCGGAGAGATAAACTTTTTAATGTAAAATAATTGTAATAGTTTTAAAGTGTTAAATTTTTAATGTAATATAAATTGTCATGTTTGTGTACGATAGCGCAATAAATCAATATTGTATTCTACCACATAAATGATAGTACTTTTATACTGTTAAAGCAATTGGTGCAAAATTATTCCCTAACCATTCCAAAATATCAAACATGCTCAACGTTAATAATCAAGTTTTCACTTCTGCCGGCACTCCCGGAGTGCAACCCGTCTTTTTTTTACTCATTTTCCTTGACTATAGACAATAGTCATCATGATGAAATAGTTTTATAGACAAAATGGAGCCCAATAATAAGTAAAGCAGCATATTTATCATATTTTAGTACTTAATAGCCTTGTCATTAACCTGTAATATGTTACTGTTTGTTTTTCCTTAAGAAATAAATAAATGAATAAAACAATAGTTGTTATTTTATTATTCATGTCCATGAAAATCGTTCATTCATATTGTTTACGTTCTTCTTACTCGTATTTAGTACCCAATTATGTTTTCCTGATAATTTGCTAATTATTGTGTTCTTACTGGACAATCAGAAGACACAATTTATTAACGCAAATAAATCCTGTGCTGGGGATTTCGAACTATACAGGTTGCATGTACTGTTAAAGTAAACATAGCGATTTAGAAGTCGTGCAATCTCTAGCATTCATGAGCGAAAGAGTCCCAGTACATAGATCATACTAGTACCTGCCGTCTTTCTTTCTATTCTGTTTTTAACATAACATCAAGCCTGTAATCCCCGAAGGGTTAGACAGAGGCGCATCCATTAGTACTTAACTTACACATTGCGCCCGTTATGTTTAAGTGTAATGTAGTAGGGGTGGTCTGTTGCCATCAACCGGGCTAATGCAGATTCCGTGGCTGTTACTGAGCTATAAACACCTTGCTTATCAAGGGAATCGAACCGAAGACCTCATGCTCAACTGTCGTGCTTGCGACCACTGGACCAACAAGGCAGACAATCATTAACGACTTATAATAAGTCACATCTCATAACAAACTTGTTTTATTATTGATGAAGAAACGTGATGGTACATGCGTCACTTATTGTACTCGTAGACTTATAGGGTCGGCTGTCTATTATCGGGCTGTACTTTCTCAGCAATGTGTGGCTGTCCGCTGGTATTGGCAAGTATTGCTCGGCTATCTCGAAAATATTGCCGGCTACACGTGAAAATGCTTGGCCATACCAAATAAGTGTGGCTATATGGCGGGGCCATTAATGCAATATTGCATTATGGCTGGCAATATTGCCGGACATTGTTTTTAGGGTTCCGTACCTCAAAAGGAAAAAACGGAACCCTTATAGGATCACTTTGTTGTCCGTCTGTCTGTCTGTCTGTCTGTCTGTCTGTCTGTCAAGACCTTTTTTCTCAGGAACGCGTGGAGGTATCAAGCTGAAATTCATATCAAATACTCAAGTCTATGGATCGCGTTGACTTCTAAGTCAACGCGATCAAAAGATACTCCCGTTTATGCCGCAAATTTTCGACATTCGCAAGGGAATCAAAACCTACAGGGTACTTCCCGTGAACTCAGAATCTTGAAATTTGGTACGAAGCAACGTCTTATAGCATAGATAAAGGAATAATTACGAAAACCATAATTTTTTAGTTACATCACATAATATATTTTTTTTACGGAACCCTCGGTGCGCGAGTCCGACTCGCACTTGGCCGGTTTTTTTTATTTTCGTTTCCCGACACTAGGAATTTCTCCTGTATTGTGTTGTATTGCAGTACATTTTTTCCCGTTTAGAAGCACCTTTATGTAAACTTACATTAGTTCAAGATTTAAACCGAACAACTCTAGACTTTGTCAAATAGTTACGTGGAAAACAGGTTTAATAAAATTAAATGGGATTTTTAGGGTATCTTGAACGCCCCTGATCTTGAACTTTTGAAAGTTTTTTCTTTGAAGAACTGTGAACCAATTTTAAAATTTAAATTCAATCAGTAAAAAAAATGCAATTTTTTATTTTTGGTTGTAATTAATTTAATTTTACCTTTGTGGCAGCATTGCTTATGTATCAAAGTATGAACGCCAAAACCGGGTGGCAACCATACATAAATTGTAAACAACATCAGGCGCGGTCATTGTGTAATCCAAAAACTGGTTTCAACTCCGCGAGTGATACTTACTGAGGGTTTTTCCAAGAAGTTGAAATTACCTATCAAATAACACCAAGTTATTTAATTGTATCGTCCTTATTTGTAGGCAGGCCGCAGGTGCATAATTAACAGTAGGTACCAAGAATTTTCATTTGCAGATAATTCTACAGTTTCTAAAGTGGGAAGTTGAGAACCCACAAGAGGAAGGATACAATAATTTATGATGACTATAATTATGATTAATTTACATTAAATTTTTCCAAGAAGTTAAAGTTACCTATCATAACATAACATTTATTTATAGTCAAGCCACTATGTCCAATTTACACCTTATAGACTTACATACTTGACAAATAACAAACAATATAATTTGTGTTAGTAAATAGAACACTAAAACTATATTAGTAACACTTCACGTGTGCACTATATCACTGTTCGTTTATGTGGCACTTGCCCGTGGACACAACCATAAAACACACACAAACGTCCTTATAAATAGGTTGGTAATTACATTACCAAGAATCTTCATTTGACGAGAACTTACAGATTATAATTATAGGAACCAAATTCGAGGACCCACAAAATAAAGTAAGGTTAAGGAATATTTCCCAAAGGATGAAAACTCGTATGTTCCTACGTGTAGATCTACAAAATAAATGAGGCTTTTAGATCCATTGACAAGCACATTTCAAGGTACTTATGTGCTATTTATATACTTTCAGTACCTACAACATCGTAGTAAGAATTACTGAAAATAACGAAAATACAAGGTGTAAACGATCACCAAGCCGGTAACCAAGCATTTTATACATCTAACTGAGTATACTACCTCTACGTGAGAATGATTTTTTTTGGTGGTAAAAATCACATTTTACGGGAGCACCCAATGCAATCTAAACATTAGCATAGATGTTGATAGGTTTATTTTATACTTCGGGGTAGAGGTGTAAGGTATTTAAGGTACCTGTCGGGGCTGCGGGTTGTTCGAAAGAGATACCGCGGCCTCGACACAAATGGCTTTGAAGAAACATGGGTGGTTTTTAGTCAGTAAATAAAATAATAGTCAGTAGAAGTCTGACACTCCCTTCCGCTCTGCCCGGGCCTGAGCGGGGGGGGGGGGGGGGTTATTTGATGACCCCCCAAAAAAAGGTACTTATCTAAAGTAAGGTTTCATATTAAAAGCGTGTATTAAAAGTTTTGAAAAAGTACACCCACACCGAGGTATTCTCTCAGGGGGGAAAAATGGAATAACTCAAAATGCCAAGGGGACTTTCTGGACATGTTTTACATCTGAGTCCAATTTTCCCCGCGACACCACCACGCAAGTTCACGCAACACGCGATCACAATTATTGACACACTTATTAATATTAGTCCTTTGGATAACGCATCGATCTATTTAAAACTAATTTCTGATCAGGGGTAGCCAAGAAATTCAGGTCCATTCATATTCATATGAAACCGTATTCCACGTGACTACTATGTGACACGGAGTACGTTTTGTGAAAGAAAACCAGAAATTGGACAAAAATAATAATAAATAATTTATTCTTCTTCTTAGAGTGTCGATGGCAATCTAAATTGTGTCGGCCCGGAATTGGGCTACTAGTTTGGCGCTTTCGGTAGCGTCCATCAGTTCCTGCAGTGAACAACCAGCAGGACACGCAGGGCACGATATTAAGTGCCCCATCGTTTGAAGAACAGCACCACATTTACACTCCAGAGCAGAGTCATTTATATATCTCCACCTCAGTAGGTTTTCTTTGCTGCGACCAACCTGGGTCCGGAGTCTGTTTAAAGACTTCCAGGTCAGCCACGGCAACTCTATTAGTAATTTAGTACTGTATCCACATTTCAAGTTACATTTAAGTCCCATGAAATAGGTGGAAAGCCTATTGCCTTCAACCGGACACAAATCCAGACTCCGTGGCTGCTGCTGAATAATTCCCGATCGAAAACCCAATACTCTTCACCTGACCTCCTCCTCTGAATTGAACCCTCCTCCCTCGCAGCCCAGGAGCCCCCTATGTATGAGGTCCACCTCATGCTGAGCCACCCAGCTGTCGACCAAAACCAACGAGGTAGGCAAGTAAAAATATACTAAATCAATCAAGGTTTTAGAAACTAGATCGTTGATCTTATCAATAAAACAAGAGAAAAACTTTAATTGGTCAATTTTCGAGTCATACGGGTAAAAAATATGGAATTCGGCAATTTATTTCAAGTAGACGCGTTACTCAAGGCGCGGGGACACCGAAGGTCGCTCGGATTTGAGAGTGTGGCAGATTGCCGAGGAAAATGAATGTCAGTGTCGTGCACACCAGGCCCTGAATTATCTAGTGCGACTTGTTATTATTTATCTATGTCCACAGTAGTATTTATAGAGCGATGATTTACGAAATGTGCCACTGATGAGACCAGCTGTATCTTTGCACTAGATGTAATAGTTGAAGAACAAATCTTCTATCTTAAAATTATAAAAGAAGAAGCTGACTGACTGAGGATCGACGCACAGGCCAAACCCTCAGGGCTACAAACTTAAAATTTCGCACACGTATTCCTCTTGTGACGTAGGCATCCACTAAGGAAGTCCAAAATATCCTGGAGATACAGTTTAGGTCCTATACCTGCAAATCAAAAGATTTATAATGATCTATAAAAAGCCAGTAATTAAAAGAAAGAATTTCCCTCTTCCTCGTTTGGCTCTATAATTGGCACAAATGTGTGGAACACCATGATAGTAAGTAAAGCTTTATGAGGTCAACATAAAATGATAATACCTGACCTTGTGACACTGAATTTCATAAAAAGCTCTAAGGAAAATGTCAATGTCGGAAAGAGGATATTCATAAAAATATGGACAACGGAAGTTTTACAACTTCTGAAACTTATAAAGAACTCAAGGGCAAATGCTTAGAAAGTTATATCCTCAGGTTATATCATTATGACACAAGGATTTTTGGCACGTGGTCATAGACAGAAATACAATCTTATTTTTTTAATAGAAATACATGAAACGAGTTCACCAATGTTTACTAAGAGGGTCCTTCTGGATGTAACATTCACACGCTGAATGAACCATGTATTTGTATATTTTCGTGTAATATTTTCTGACACCTAAATGAAGATAAAAATGTTATCAGGCTGGCCGAAAACTTAAATCTCAGGTTCCATTCTACTAAAAGAAACAAACTGTTTTCTTTTATATTTTATAGGACTGTACGTATACGTTTTTTCAGCAATACCAGCCAGGAATCGAGAAGTATTCTGGGAGACCTAAATAAATGTTGACGTTCTAAGAAGCATTTTTCAATACCTAAATGAGGAAGCTTGGCTGAATGAAGTCTGTAAAAATTACTGACGCCATTTATGACAGACGAAGAAATTCAATATTTTTTTAAGTTTATTATAACCAGCCAGTTTCTTTTCGAAATAATTTTAGGCTCCCTGTATTTTAAAAAGATTCCCTGATACTATGTTCCTCTAGGCATAGACAAACTATGAAACTTTCAGTGGCAGCTGCCAAGTAGCATAAACAATGAGGAAAGCCTTGATAGAGAAAGAACATTTTTTTTTGTTGTTCTGCTAGTATAGGCTACATGTTTGTGGATACCGAGGCTTTGTTTAGTTTCAAGCAGTAAAATGCGGCGCAGCCTACCGAAAATTACTGTTTTCAGCATTCATTTTGTGTCCGTGTATATAATAATATTATTACAGTCAAAACTCTTAATCGGTCAAAACTACTTTTGACTGGTTTCAGTCAAAACTCGTAGTGCGATAAAACGCGGTTATTCTAATGAAATAAAGGTCAA
Organism: Diarsia mendica; assembly: GCA_949316265.1. Lineage (NCBI taxonomy): Eukaryota > Metazoa > Arthropoda > Insecta > Lepidoptera > Noctuidae > Diarsia > Diarsia mendica. The sequence goes on from OX438906.1 coordinate 11,168,899, forward strand.
AAACAAAACCTAACAACCTAAAAAGTTGCCTAACGACCTTTAGGTTAATAAAATTTAGTAGAGAAATAAAACAGAAACCCGTTAATAATTTGTTAAGTATAATAGTTTTGACCGGTCAAAAGTAGTTTTGACTGATTAACAGTTTTGACTGTGACATATTATATGTTTTGAATCCAGACACAGACAGCCCAGAATGAAGAATTCGTTTTTTATGAAAGTTTTATCACGCACTTGGCAAGGTTCCAATGAGGTCACTAGGCAGTGCTTATGAGGCTTCCAGAACCTAAGATTAAAACGATAATGAACCACGCGTTATTTTATTTTTACTTTGCTAGATTCTTTAAGAAAGTTTCAGAGAAAAAGTTATCATTTGCTTTTCCATTGTTGATGGAAATGGAAAATTCTAGCATGTTATATTTGTACGAGAAAAACATTTACCATCAAACTATAATGATGTTGCTGTTTAAAACGTCTTTTGTCCATCGTACAGATTTAATGAGATTTAATGAGAGCGGGAAATGACAAACTTTTATTGGGAAAAACGCGAAGCCTATTTTTCAGCCGGTAAAATTGAGATGATAACTCCATGAGCATGGCCTGTTACTCCACTTCCAAGTCCCTTTACAATCAATTTTATTATTTCATAGAATATTGTCATATTCATATATATCTGTAGGTTAAGCCTATTCAGACACTGAAATAGGCGTACAGAGTGACGGATGATCCATTTTTTTTTTCTTAATGGAAAGCTGTTAAAAGCTATATGTAGTTGGTGCGACCATAGTAAGGTTTCAATCTGAATGTGGTCAACCTTTTTTTTTTTATTAAACGGTTTTATTTAGCTCACCCTGTTTGTTTTATTCTTGGGTCAAATTTAGTAATTCAAATTTCACCCTCTTCCTGTCAACCGATTAATCTGAAATTTTGTATACACTTTGAATTTTGGTGACAATACAATTATGTTTATTCATTATCATTTTAAATTCAAGATGGCCGCCGCTACAAAATGGCGGATAATTTATGTTTTATTAATCCCATCAATATGGGTATCAAATGAAAGGGCTCAACAAGCAGAATTATATACTATATAAAATTAAAATCCAAGATGGCGGCTAAAAACTAGAAAATAAAAATAGGTAAAAAACTTTTTAAGTTAAACGGTTTTATGTTAAACATACATTGCAATGTTTAAGATAAATGTAAGTACTAAAAACCAAAAAATAATAAAATAGATACAGTCGTGGGAAAAAAACCGTGGGGCACGTGAATTCGGAACTGTCGTGCTGCGGAAATTACAATTGACGTGCCCCACGGTTTTTTCCCACGACTGTATCTATTTTATTATTTTTTGGTTTTTAGTACATTTATCTTAAACATTGCAATGTATGTTTAACATAAAACCGTTTAACTTAAAAAGTTTTTTTACCTATTTTTATTTAAATCTAAAATTACCAGATTTTAATTAATGACAATGCTTGGAACCAGCTGTGCTAGCACGATAAGCATCACAGCTGCTATCCCGATTTACTGCAGTTCAATAGACATTGGTGGCAGGTAAATAAAAGTAAATAAAACAAAGCATTCTGTCATTTACATGAAAGCATAATGACTTAGCGCACAAAGTGAAGTAGAAAAAAGTGAATAGAACCTTAAAACTATGTGGTTTTAAGGTTCTACTTCACACACCCGCCAAATAAAAAGGTTCTATTTACTAACACAAATTGTATTGTTTAGCATAATTATGTATGTTAGTCTGTAAAGCCTGTATTAGTCTGTGAGCCAAATAGCCTGACAAAATATAAATGAAACTCCTTTTGTATGATTGAAAATAAGGCTCTATAGTGTCAATGGGGAGGAAAACTGCCTTTTTATCCCGCTTGGTGGCGTCTAGGCAACCGTACCTTGCTTTGACATAAGAACTGTCAAATCCTATACATTTTTTTTGTAAAAAAGACCAAACTTCTCGTTTTTTTATCAAGAATGCCTCAATGCAGTGCCTTAAATTGTAAAAACCGGGGAGTTCATCTGTTCCCCAAATGGGAAAGCGCTTTGCGGATTAAAAACTTCAGGGCAAGTGATACAGCAAGGTTATGTAGTTTGCACTTCAGAGAAAGTGATTATTTCGGAAGAAGTAATTATACAGGTAAATTAAATGTGACTTATTTATTCTCCAAATACATGTATAAATATTTACACCATAGTCATTCTTACACATATGTAAAATTTCAGGTAATGAACCTTTGTCAAAGTTCCTTTCCTAAACATATTATGAACTGTCTTCTTCAAGATCAAAGTGGACTCCAAAATTTTGATTTAGATCGTATGCCTCCAACCTAGAGGAACACAAAAAATATAAGTTTGTTTTAACATAAAAAAAAAGGAGAAATATGAAAGATAACCTCAAATACTTAAAATGCCTACCTTTCAATCAAATCGACCTTTTTCCCAGCAGTCGACGCATTTCTTCGTCGAAGCTCAGTTCGAAGTTCTCTTATAGATAACAGCGTGTACATTTTGTAAGGTAAATCACAAAATAAACACAGAAAATCGCAACCACACACTTGCTAAAAGACGTAAACAAGGTACAGTCGCTCGCAGCGCCATCTGTTCCTACCTTTTAGTGTGGCTCCCTATTGGAATTTCCCGAAAGGCTTCAATGACCTGCCTAATTATTCATGATATTATCGATTATTTAGACGATCGTTGTTTTATCGCCATAATTAATTTAGCCTTACTGATACATAAAAAATGTTAATTACTGTTTGTTCGTTTCTTTGTCCTCGAATGTTTTTATTGCGTCAAGGTTTATGATATCTTTTATAATCTTTTGTAACGAAATGATGTGGTGAGTTTTTATATACCTACTCTGTTTTTATAAGCCTCCTCTTTTCTTTTACGTTCTTTTTTTATATAAGTAACGCCATTTTTTAAATAAATTCGGTATCCATTGCTTTATATGTTAAAAAATTTGTCTGCTCGACAATTCTAATAGCTTGTACTTTATCGATGTTGTTCAGCTGTCAAAATATATAATAGCATGGTGAGTTCATTTATTTAATAACCCCGCAGTTGATTTTAATGCCAATCATGCAAAGAAATATTTTTTTAATCATGATATCTGGCTAAATATAGTTAAATTTTCGTAAGGATTCTTACCTCCTGGAAAAATGGCAGTAGGCTTGTAAAATAAGAAAGTACATATGTATTTACTTTTACTTTCAGCTGCTACGTGCAAATATATTGTACCTACAGGTAAAACCCCGTATCGTTAAAGTACTTTCTCGTAAAACCGTTATCGAATAACGCCGTCGTTACTGATAATATAATTCGATAACGACAATTTATTGCAGCAGACAAGCAGGTGGGATTTGCGTGATATAAGATTAGATACTGAATGACTGTATCTGAAATTCTTTTTTTGTATAGAAAAAATAATTATGTAGATCAGTTTTAGAGTGGTTATGATTTGAACTACTCTTTAGCGTTGCCGTAGTCGGGTAAAATAAAGTGTCAGGCTGTCAGCATACTTACCTAAGCTTCGTATGGAAGAAAACGAATAAAGGAACGATATGAAGAAGAAGAAGAACTATAGCCATAGGTGGATACTTGATTCCATGCTTTTTAGCTCATGTGCTCTAGATTGAAATAGAAATGGGCTCGCCTGTGTGAATGCCATAATATTAATAGTGTGACGGTTGATAGAGAAGAATGCATGAAGAATGGAAGAAAAAAGAGTGTTGCGTCGGCGCAACACGCTTTTTACCCGACTGCGGCGAAGCCCAAAAGGAGGGTTATGTGTTTGTTCTTCCTCTTGTCCTATGGTACTTGGGGTCGGCCCCAAGTACCATAGGACAAGAGCAGGAAGATGATGATGAATGAGAAAGGCTCGTCCTTCATTATATGGTACTTAAACATAACTGGTAATTGGGGTGTAGGTACTATTGGTGTACTGCCCGCCCTTTCCGGGCAAATAAGCGTGATGTTGTGTTAAGTGTACGGTCATCATATTGCAAGAAACCGACTTTCGTCTAATCTTGAATGAATGACGCATGGTGAACGAAACAAATAACAACTTTCATTGAATCTAGGAACCCGATTTTAATTATGTAAAACATAATTAGATTGTAATATGCTTATAATTATGATATATTATAAAATATGGGCACATTGCCCGCAGAACGGATGGGCGATAGGGCCGAAAGTTTGAAGACCTTCCACTAGGTGAACTGATGACCTGGTGAAAATTGCGGGTATCTTAGGGATGCGACTTAGGGGAGTCCTATGTCCAGCAGTGGAGGTTTTTCGGCTGAAATAATGATAATCATCCTTGTATCCTTAGGCAAAGATTATAATCATATATCTGCAAATCAATTGTAGCAAAGACATTCGACATAGTATATAACGAGACATTCACCTTACATAAAATACAATAAAATTTCTTATTGTAACACTTATTACTACTGTTATGAAATTATATGAAACTTGTTTTATTGTATCGTTAGTTCACAAATTGTTTTCAGATACATTCACTTAGCTAAACTATTTTAGATGTGGTAAACAATGATAAATCGTTCTGGAGTTACGATAACACTGTCTAATTATTTGCTTCTTAGACGTTGTTTTTACATAACGTAACATCTCGTCAGTGTCAGTAGTTGCAAATGCGACTGCTAGCTGGGTTCGATTTCCGGGTCAAATAATTTGTTTTTGGTATATCCATCAGGAATTTCTCAGCAGCGGAGTCTGGATTTATGCCTGGTTAATGGTAATAGGCTAGCACCATAGGACTAAAACAATATAAAAATAATAATAATAAACTTTTATTTGCATATAACTGATGAAATATTGATATACTACTAAGCCTCCTCTGCCCTAACCTTCACGGATTGCAGACGTGATGTTGTATGTGTGTCCTTTGAGAATCTGAAAACAGCTAATCAGCAGTTTAGCTAATTTCAGGTTCTTTGTAAGCTGTAAAACCTTGCAATACCTAACGCCATTCCCTTAATCCAATTATACAGAAGTGATAATTATAAAGTTAATGTTCATTTCTGCTTGTGCGACTTTCCCACTGGTTTCGTTTAATTTGAAATCTAATTGGACTAATTTAGTTTATAATTTTGCAATTTCCGAAATGATAACGTTTATTCAACATTTTCTTAACCGTTTGGTGTGCTGTGTGCTTTTTAGATAAGTTCTAGACAAAACTACTGTTAAGCAAAAAAGTCGGTAATTATTTCGAAGGAAACTGGCTGGTTATATCTAAGTGTCTACCATTATAATTAAACAAGACGTAATCTATCTATGTACGTAGTATGTATCTATGTCAGTAGTTCATAGTTAGTAGACGTCCGCTAAGAACGGATTTTGCGACAGGGCCGGATTAGGGTGGTCTATGAGCCCTCGCAAGTTTGTATGAAAGTCCTTAATTGTTTGTGCTACAATCTTGCTTTTTAGCAGAGATGTAGTTTACAGTAAGTAGACATCTGCTATGTATTACTTTTGTGACAGAGCCGGATTAGGGTGGTCTATGAGCCCTCGCAAGTTTCATATGAAAGTCCTTCATTTTTTCTGCTACAATCTTGATTTTTAGCAGGGACGTTAGTAGATGTCTGCTATGAACGGATTTTGCGACAGGGCCGGATAAGGGAGATCTAAAGGCTCTCACAAGTTTGTCTGAAAGTCTTTCATTCAATGTGCAACAATCTTGATTTTTTTTCTGGGACGTAGTTTATGGTGAGTAGAAGTTTTCTAAGAACAGATTTTGCATTAGGTTCAGATTCGGGAGGTCTAAAGGCTCTCACAAGTATGTCTGAAAGTCCTTCATTTTTTGTGCAACAGTCTTGAATTTTGGCGGGGCCGTAGTTTATGGTGAGTAGTAGTTTGCTAAGAACAGATTTTTCTTCAGGGTCGGATTAGGGAGCTCTAAAGGCTCTCGCGAGTTTGTATGTAAGTTTGATTTTTGTACTGTACCGGCCTGAAATTTAGCAAGTCTATTAGCTTTTTTTGTGACGACCTGGACTAAGGGCTACCGCAAGTATATAAATGAGGCTTTTTGGTGCCGAAAATCGGTAGAGAGATAGAACTTAAAGTTAAGACATAATATGTATGTGTGGGAACAGATTTTACGACAAGGCCAGTTTAAGGGAATATAATCGCTTCGATTGGCATTTGTCATTCGATTTGACAGAGCACATCCAGAGGCAGTCCCACACATACATACACGTCAAAATTTCCTCACGAACGAAGTCGCGGGCAACAGCTAGTTTTCAAATATTTTCAACCTGGCTTTTTCATTTACGTCGAATCACCAATGGATGGCTAAATTGTATTGCTGAAAAAATTCGGCAAGCCGTCTTTAATGTAATCTGTTTTTTTAGGAACTTTTCGGCCAAATATAAAATATTTTAGGTCCTAAATAATACTCCTTTACGTATTAACTTAGATTTGGGTCTTTCAAAATACCACTCGATGACTGGCTCGTATTGCTGAAAAACAGTGTCCATCTAGCCCTATAAAAATTAAAGAAAAATATAACTTTTTCTTCTATTTTAATGGAATCTGACACGTTTATTTGTTTCCGGCCAACTTGATATTTTTTTAGGTTCTAAAAAGTATTATTTACATTACAATATAGGCTTGCCTATGTAAATAATACCTACTTTTTTTAAAGTATATAAACTAAATGCAACATGATTCTATTTACGCATGAACGATATTGTCAGGATTGTCTGTATAGAGAAAACAAGATGGTGTCGTCAGTTCCGACTTTACTTACTAGTAAGAAAGAAAGAAAGTATCACCTAAATAATAATATTTAGAAGAAAATTGACGGAAATAAATAGATTGTTCTCCAGTTTTTCAGCTTATAACAGTCTTTAATTTCCAACGCCGTGAAATATTAAGCTTACAAAGATGATATTATATAGCCTAGTAGTTTATTACCTTGAATACATCTAGCTAGGTATCCCGTAAGCACAGAATATAAGTATAATAACTGTTCTACATTCTGTATTTTAAGCTATAATTATGATGCAAGCAATAATGCAACGCCTTAATGTTCGGGATGTCGCATTAATGCATTTATTTCTCATGTTTTCAGCAAGTACAAGGTTTATATGACCATATATGTTTTGAACCGGTCGCAGTGAAAGATGGAACTTCCCGAAAGTACAAAAAATGCAAATACTTAAAACAACCGGTCCTTCGTCAATCTGTGTTGTTCGGCGACTGCATTACGTAGCCCACTGGAGGGCCCTAAAATGTCACAATGGATGAAAATTATAAGAGAAATTCACCATAATTATGAATTTCATCACAATCTGATGATGAAGTTATTTGTTATTGGTATTCTAGGTAAGTTAAAGTTTCTTCGAAAAGATGTTGAATTTTTCCGGAACTACTTGTTACTAACAATTATCGATAAAACGGCATAATAATATGCTACTACTTACACACATTAGTATATCTAACCTATACTATACGATAGTCTTTACAGAGTCCATTGATGAGTCGCAGTATTACGAAGGTAGGTACCTGCCTCAAAATTCATTGTTCAGTAACAATCTGTCGGAGTATTGAACCCATTAATCTCAATCACCAACTTTCCCTTTGACATTTGAACTTCCTTGGCACTTAGTTCGAACACGACTCGAGTTTGCGGTGATTAAGTATTTAAAAGGAAATAAAACTGTGCAGCTGCACGCATATCATTTCCAATTACAACCGAAAGCGAATCAAATAACTGTCGCCGAATTAATTATATTGTGTTTCAGGGGCAGAATATTTCCCCGTCGGGGCCGCGGTATTATGTACTAGATTACGTGGCCTCGGCGCAAGGGCAAAGAAGGAACATGGGTTCGGTTTTTAGTCAGTAGAAGTCTGACACTCCCCTTCGCTCTGCCCAAGAGCGGGGGGGGTCATTCGATGATTTTCCACCCACCAAAAAAAAAAAAAAAAAAAAGGGGCAGAATATTTCGCAATCCATCTGTCACTACCGAATAGTGTCTTTCTTTCAATACATTTAATAAAAATACGAAGTCTTGTGTCCAAAACTTCATTACTGTTTGCTTATTTAAGATCTATTCGACCTTTCTTACTGGGCGGTGGCCCTTCAAGGAAAAATACTTAATTTTGAAAAACGAAAACATGAAAAACGGTAATTTTGATAAATTCTGGAGAATTATTTATTTTCTTATTTGCCAAAAGCGCAATTTTAGCAGCCGTAACAAAAGAACGGATTCCAATTTCCAGGCGAGGAGCTTGTCTGGGCAGTTGGCGGTCAATTATTAGGATTCGTTTTGCTCAGTAGCCACGAAAGTACTTACGACTCGACCAACCAGTTTGCCTGCACAAAATTCAACAAAAACAGCAAGATCTCTCATAGTAATTTAGCGATGTCTCAACCATAAAAGAATCGTAAAATCTACAATCAATTCTATTTTATTCATTCGCTAACGAATTGTTTCCTATAACATCAATTTAATTTTTTAAGTGAAAACTAATCAGTAGCTTTCAGTGCCCTAACGGTTTTAAAGAGATGTTATATGATATTTAAAGCGATAAAGTTTGGACCATGTACCGTACAATCTTCGATTTTATCGACGGGATTATACCATTTAAATGCCAAATGTAATTTGAATTAAGTATTCGTAAATTGCCCAATAAAATTAATTGTTATTAGGGTATAGTTTCAGGGAATTAAACAATAATGACACTTTGGTTTATTGAAAAATATCACAATACATATTAACGATTCTATCACCTATCGATTGGTATCTAACCACGAGCACACAGCCGTTCAGATCAATCTTATTTATTTATTTAAACTTCATGCACAAACGTGGTACATAGGCGGACTTAATGCCACAAGGCATTCTCTACCAGTCAACCTTAGGGTCAAATAGGACATCATTGTGGTAGAGTACAAAAATAAATAAATAAGGAGAACACCAAGAAAAAAAAAGAAGAATCTTCAGGTTAAGCCGCGCTCCCTTAAGTTGGTCTGTGGATGGGTGACCACCCATTGTAGTTGTGAGTTTGTATACCGAGTTTCCTCTGTGCTTCGTAAAGTACCTTAACCTGTTGGTCCCGGCTGTCATTTGGATTTTTGGCAATCGTATCAGGTAGTCAGTGGCCTGAAAGTGACAACCTGTCTTACCAAGGAAAATCATTATTCACCCAGTACTAACTGGGTTATGGAGATCAGAGAACCGGATGCAGCTAAATAATGGTATTTAGCTGCATCCGGTTAGACTTGAAGCCGACCGCAGCATAGTTAAGAAAAGGCTGTGCAGATGATGATGATTGGATGAAGAAACCCCGCATGGCGCTTATCATACCATACCACCACCATACCTATAATCTGGCTGCAGATAGATACCTACGTGTATCGGTTCTACAACTCACTCACCTCAACTTATAGATCACTCAGCATCCGGGTAGATTTATTGACCACATTTTCCTCATATGACTCCACCACTGCAATAAATTACCTATTATTTTACTAATACCTACTATTAACGTATGAATTACAAAACTCTATGCAGAACGGTAAATTGAAAAATCGTGAGAATTAGCAGTAGATTAAACTAATGGAGTAATGGCCGTGCTATTATATTATGTAGGTACGGTGTAGGATCTACATATAGCTTTATTATAAAGCTCACTGGAAGATGCACCTGCCCATTTTTTTTACATAATTTATGTTGCCAATAGCAACAAGATAAATATAGCTATTTACACTACACCTATCTAACACATTACCTAGGTAATAGATAGATATCGAAAATATACGTTTATCTTAATCTAAACGTTGATCGACAAGTTTAAGTGAAATAATGTCTAAACAAAGATCTAAAGACAGTGTTTGATTGTAGATAAGGTTTTTCCGTTTCGTTAGAAACAGCTCGCTTAAAAGAAAATTTCGCAGAAAACATAAATTGTCTTTTTTTCGAATAACTTAGGTTTCCTACTCTCGCACTGCTTCGAGTCCAGTGAACAAAGAAGAATGGAATAAATAAGCAATCACAAAAAAGTTTGTATACAAGGCTTCAACTATGTCCCATGCGACGAAAACAACTGGAATACAGAAAAGGGAGCAAAGAAGATAATCTGATGCCAAAACTTTACTCACCCTTGTTTCCCTAAAACGAACTTGTTTTCGCCACATTCTATAAACTCGTAACATTTCTGTATCCCTATAAAGTTAATACAAGCTAAATCATGTTTGTCAGAGAGCTTCGCAGACGAACTGAATACAAAGTACCGGCCAGTTCAGACAAGCCCTTATAAACAATGATGGCCGTAAAACTGTCGTCCACCATGGCCCATTGCGGCCCATCGCTTCTCGTTACAGTAATAAGATTTATACACTCCGTCGGCCAAGCTCGGCCAGTATCTTGGGAGTTTTCCAACAGCATGGCAGCATAGTGAAAAAATATTGCCGTGTGTGTGACGTTGTTGTATGGCGCAGATGCGCTCTTGGTGTAGGTCGGGAAATTAGAAACTAGTTTTATGGTATATAGGTAAAAATGTCCGAAGAAAACCTAAATCTCGGGATTTAGATTTGTCTCACTTTGGCAATTGAAACTATAAGCCGTTCTTAGATTTTGTAACCACATCACAAAAGCAGAAAAACTTTTTTGCAAAAAAAAACAACCGACTTCAAAAACACCAAAAAGAGAAAAATAAACTTAAGAAGAAAAATCAGCTTCTGAAGTCGGTGACTTTTGTTTGTTTGACTTCATGTTTTTGCCACCGACTTCAGAAGCTGATTTTTCTTCTTAAGTTTATTTTTCTCTTTTTGGTGTTTTTGAAGTCGGTTGTTTTTTTTTGCAAAAAAGTTTTTTTATTTTTTCATTTTTAGTTGTAATAATAATAAGTACCTATATATATATATATATATATATATATATCCTATACAAATATTTACTATGCATTTAACATTCAACCAAGAAACCCAACCCTTAACCTTCAAGATTCAACTATTTTTGCTTTCAACTCTTAACCGTTGAGGAGTGGTACTACTCCTTATCGGTTAAGAGCATGAAGACAAGTGATGACTGCTAGATGCGAATACTTGAACAGCGTCAGAAAAAGCACGAAACACGTAATACGTGTCTATGAAATTCATATTTAGCAACTAAAAAAATGTATATTGTACACATCTGCATACCCCCTCAGAGCATACAGGCGTGATGTTACGTCATGAAAATGTATATTCAATAAACATCCAAGCGATTCCAGCAATTACGACAGATTTGCCGTCTATTTTTGAAGAGTTCCATTGTATATTATATAATATTATTATATATAATATTATATATATTGTATAAGCGGCCCTACAGACTTACCTGAAAATTATCGACCAATCGCACTTCTTTCCATTCTGTCCAAAGTACTGGAAAAACTAGTTAACAGCAGGCTAATGAACTATTTTGAAAAATATAAACTGATATCAGACAGGCAGTTTGGATTCCGGCGAGGAAGGTCAACTGAAGACGCTGCTTCATTACTGACCAACTTAGTGGCTACCTTCACACAAAAAGGAGAACACACTATAGGAGTTTTTTTAGATCTGGCAAAGGCCTTCGATACAATTTCAATTCAACTTCTTCTTAGAAAACTTGAATGTGCAGGTATACGAGGGGCTGCACTTGAATGGTTTACAAGTTACCTATCTGATCGCAAACAGCTGGTCAAAGTAAATGAACACTCGAGTGACGTACTTCCCATCGCCTTTGGAATTCCACAGGGCAGCACACTCGGTCCAACTCTCTTTAGCTTCTATATGAATGATATTTTAAACTCACAATTAAACGACGCTGAAATAATATCTTATGCTGACGACACAGTGATAATTTTCCACGGTAAAACTTGGGAAAAAGTGTACCATCTTGCCGAGATTGGACTAATAACTGTCTCTAAGGCTCTTGACGCAAATCTCCTAACTCTAAATATAAAAAAAACAAAGTGCATAACCTTTTCCAAAACAATAGCTTCTCGACCTCTACGTCATCTTGTACTTAAATACCACACATGCTGCAGTTACCAGACATCACCACTTACACACTGTTCTTGCCTAGCCATAGATCACACTGCCTCAATTAAATACCTTGGCATCACACTAGACGAAAACCTCTCATTTAAATCTCACATACACTTGCTCTCTGGTCGCGTTAGGAAGCTGATACATGTTATGAAAAAGCTTCGTAACTGTACACCCTTTAAAATTCTACGTACAATTTACCTCGGTTTGTGTCAGTCAGTACTTCAATACGGGATTTCTATTTGGGGAGCAGCCGGGAAAACCACTTTTATAGAGGTAGAAAGAGCTCAAAGAGCAGTTATAAAAGTAGCTTTAAGAAAACCATTTCGCTACCCAACAGACTCTATTTATACGGAGTTTGATGTCTTAAGGGTGCGGCAATTATTTATTTTAAAAGCAACCCTACATGTTCATAAAACCATAAAAATAAGATCCGACTACGAAAAAATTATCTCGAAACGCGTCCTCTACATTCCCCCTCCGGAAGCACATAGCCTGTTAGCCAGAAGATGCCCATTCTACTCACATATTCATATTTACAATAGAATCAGTAAAAGCTGCAACATTCGAGACTTGAACAACTTTTCATGCAAAAAAGCTTTGTTAAAATGGTTAGCCGACCTATCATATGAAGAGACGGAAGAAATGTTAAGCTAATTAAACTATACCAAAAATAAATATACACAGACACATACACATACCTACACACACACACACCCAGTCATACTCATACACACTAACATACACAAAGTTAGAATCCTTATTCACCTAAATATATTATTATCAATAAACTTTTTACTTTACTTTTTAATTTAAACTTTTATTCTATTCAAATGTCATTTATTTTTTGTTCGTAGATAATAAGTACCTACCTATTAATTTAAAATTAACGCAACTCTGGCCCCCAAGATACAGGCACAGCCTAGTTTGGGGACCTCTGTTTCATAACCATGTTTAATTATAACTGTTACATTTATTATTAACGTTAAGTTAGATTAAGAATTTATTGTAACAACGATTTAATAAAGATTTATTATTATTATTATTATTATATCTCCGAAGATCAGCACCAGATCTTCACCAAATTAAAATGGGACCACCTCAGGAGTATACTCTTCCAAATAAAAAAAGAATATTGAGAATCGGTCCACAAATGGGGGAGAAATCAGGTAACATACATAAAAAAAAAAAAAAAAATACATACACACGAACATATAACCTCCTCCTTTTTCGAAGTCGGTTAAAAACGTTAAGAAGACAAAGCTCCGACAGAGACGTTTTCCAGCGTGCCATTTTCTCCCAATCTTCAGTCGAATTGTGTTTAATATACCAATCGAAGGGCAAACTTCAGCTTACTACCTTTTGACCAGTGATGGATTAACCCTTAATCAAATTAAGCAATTGCCTAGGGCATCACGTCTGGGGGGGGCACCAGAAGAAGCACGAAAAATATCCGTCCTTAGGGTATCACGTCTCACTCTCACGTCACCAAAAACTACACCAAAAAAAAGTTTCTAAGACTAATTTGAAAATCCGCGCGTTAGTTGACACACAAGAGTCCGGACCTAGAGTCTTAGCCCCGCTCCCGCTTGCCCACTCGCTGCCCGCTAGTGCATTCGAATGCACCGGAAAAGCCGCAAGGCGCATTTCAATAAATAAATCTATTATGCTTTGCGCCAACTCCATTTCTAAGGTACGTTATATTTCATCATCTTAATTTACAAGCCTATTGCCATCAACCGATGTAATTGGGAGCAAGCCCATTGTCATCTTTACAGTATAGGAACACATTACACACATACATACATTTTTCATGTATGCTCCGCTACTTTTGGTCGTAGCATGATGTAATATAGCCTACCTATAGTCTTCCTCGATAAATGGATTATCCAACAAAAAAAGAATTATTCAGTTCCAAGTGGTAGTTCCTGAGATATCACTCCCCCAAGCGGCCGTAACGCTATTTCGTGACAAAAAATCCAAATACACCCCATCTTTATAGAAGTTTCACTTCAAAACCGGCCAAGAGCGTGTCGGGCCACGCTCAGTGTAGGGTTCCGTAGTAATAATTCTTTTTTTGTTTGAAATACGGGCCAATGAAACTTGACCTCTGGATTGTATAGGCGCTCATACGATTCAGGGACCAAATTATATTGGATAACTGCAGTTTCCATCTGTTGTTTCCATCCAAGTTCAAAATAATTTTCCTAGAAAGTCCTTATAAAGTTCTACTTTTCAGATTTTTTTCGTATTTTCTAAACTTATGGTTCAAAAGTTAGAGGGGGGGGGACGCTTTGTTTTTTACTTTTGGAGCGATTATTTCCGAAATTATTGACATTATCAAAAAATGATTTTAGTAAACCCCTATTCATTTTTAAATACCTTTCCAACAATATATCACACGTTAGGGTTAAAATTAAAAAAAAAATCACTTCCCACTTTACATATAGGGGGGCTACCCTAATAAAACAATTTTTTCCAATTTTTATTTTAGCACTTTGTCGGCGTGATTGATACACATATTGGTACCAAATTTCAGCTTTCTAGTGCTAACGGTCACAGAAATTAAGCGAGGACGGACAGACGGACAGACAGACAGACAGACAGACATGGCGAAACTAGTTGACTACGGAACCCTAAAAACTAATGTTTTTAGGCGGAAAAATTATAAATACCAATTCTAGTTAACATACGGATAGGGGGGCCCACAGCAGGCGTGGATTGCTTAGGGCATCAAATAGTCTTAATCCGTCACTGCTTTTGACCACAATATATCTCATATAAGTTCATGCACCAACAGGACTTAAGTTTCCATACGCTCCATACCCTCCTATAGTCCTACAAACGACACGCCATGACAGACATACGTTTATTAATCTCCACAAATCTTATTAAAACGGTAAATAAATATCGGTAAGTAGAGTGGAAACATTTGTCTTAGCCGCAGCTGGCTATGTGCGATATATGGCCGGATTCAGAACGAGCGCAACTACGGACTAAATCTTAAATCTACCCTGCAACTTACTTGCGAACATACATCTCAAACAATGTATCTATGTCGTGTGGTTTAAAAATACTTCTTGCTCTTACATTATTAATGTTTTGCTGCTTCAGATAAATTTTACACGGGCCAAATACGGCTGAATACGGTCAGGGATTGGATTCCTAAGATGGGATTATCTAGCTTTTATCTCTCTCTTTCCAGCAAGCGAGAAACTTACAGTACAGCTTGCGAAAGGGTAGCGTGTTACCCCGTAGCTGAATTTTGGAGGCCAGATTTGATTCATTATCAGTATTTTATATGGGGCGAACCATATAAAATACTACCGATATTTGAAAAGAAAGATGACGCACCTTCTGACGCATCTTACTTTGAGTACGTACGATTTCTTGCTATTTGAGACTGTATCTAAGTCAATTGTAACTCGATTGTTACATAAATACCTGCGACATTTACTGCCACCGTCATCGATTCTAAATCATTATCAATATCATTAGCATATGCATACAAATAACGTCTCTAACGCGTTAAAAATGTTAGCGTAACGAATTTATTTCCAACGACAGACACCGTTGAACGGCGATAACGGAGATATCGTTACTGCGGAATTTGTACTGCCTACAATCATGCGATTATGTGATATCTGATAACAACAATGTATGATATCGTAAAACAATATGCCAAATGGTATTTAGATAAATTTTAATACATATATATTTATTAAGGTGATATTGACATTATGTGTGCTAGCTAACTGAATCCAACAAAGACAACGTCGATAATCTTTAACGCTTCTATATACAATAATGATTAACAGGTAACATACAGGTATCCATGCCTCCAAGGCATGCCTGGGCATTATAAGTATAATTCGAAATTATTTTAAATAATTGACAAACTATATAGGCTTAAATTAACATTTACACACTATAGTTTTCGCTTCATTTACGCTATTAGTGAAAATTGAAATGGCCTATATAAGCTCTGTTCTCAAAAGACGTGTTTCAATCAAATCAATCATTGGAATCGTTTTTTCAGCCCTATCTCTAATTTCAGAAATAACCCAGAAGGCTTATCTTCTCGGCTTGTGGAGGATTTAAGCCTTCAATTAATTAATTATTTTTTCATATTTTTAATTAATATTAATTTTGAAATACATAATACTAATTAAAAAAAGTGTACCTACATTAGCAACGAATAATAGGAAACTGTACGATCAACCGCACGTCCATGTCGTCCATAATAACACTTCAACTAGTCCCTACTGCTACGAAAAAAACAGCTATCTTGGGAAAGAGGTACAGTAAAATTGTAAAGAAAACTACAAAGAAAAGTTACCAACTTTTCTTTTTTTAAGTTTCACAAACAGCATTTATTTACCAACCAGCGGCAGCGCTGAGAACGTGAGAACTGTATGAGACAGTAAACATAATATAAGATACATTTTAATTCCATTCAAAACGCTCTCAAATGATGACAAAGCGCCACACTGTCCGTTACCTCCTACGTGACCTGGGCGCTGCATCAGCTGCACAGCACACCTGTGGACGTACGGACCTACCTGCCTACCTACATGGGTACATTGTGATGCACCCACGGCACGTCATAGACTGGTACATCGGCTGCCGATGACACGCACTGGGAATTCCCTGCCCGACCGTGTGAAACTCGCTCGGGTCTCCCCAGGTACCTGCATTATTTTATTATGTTTGAGTGTGAATGCTAAGCAGCACCGGTTTTCTCTATTTATAACTTTTTGATCGGATATCTTGCGTGCGTGTTGCGCAGATGTATGAACGTGGGCGAGGCAAAAGGAAAAGGGGTATGTAAGAATCGTAGCAGGTTGCTGTCTGTCGTTTCTGCCACCCCCAAGGAGAAAAGGCGTGGATTTATGTGCTAGCTTTGCCCGTGACTTCGTCCACGTGGAGTTCTGTAGTAATATCTAGCCTAGATTTGAGTCTAGGCTACATTGTACTAACAAAACAAAGTGAGTGTGGTAGCTGTTCTGGAAAACCGCAATTAAGTGACTACTATGAAACTACGCAGCTTCATCCGCAAAAAAACAAGTGCAATGTGCGGGTAATAATGACGTAAAAACATAAACAAAGTTCCGATTTCAGGTAAAAAACATCAGTGACTGCATTAATCGGTTTGTCATGTTCCAGTGACGGAACAGATTTGTGTTACTGCGTAGTTGTTACCCTCATTTAAACCTACCAGACAACGATGAAAGGATGAGTCAAAGGTGGATGCGTTAGAAATCCTCTTTTCTTCGTAAGTAAGTACTTACGGAAGTACCTAACGCAAATAAGTAAAATGCGATCAACGCAACGTTAGCAGATATGTGATAGATTTTTAGAAGGCAATTTCAATGGAAACAGTTTGAAAATTACAGAAAATAATCAGGCTTTCCGGCAAGAGCGGTTTTTGGAAATACCCCTTTTCTGAAAACCGATTTCCGTTGTTTGAGGAGCAAACGGTGCTTATGTGATGGTTAAAAGTTAAAAAATGTATTCAGAATTTGGCAATGCTTCAGCTTTCTGAGCACTTTGCTCATTCACAACGATGTGAACGAGTTTTTGGGACGACCAGTAGCTGTGTTCCCCTGTTGACACACCTGTAATCCCAGAAATCTTAAGGCGAGGTTTCCCTACTTTGTTTTTATGTACGCACGACCTCGTCCCCCGCCCTGCCGCGCGAGCGATATAATGCCTAAATTTTGACTGTTTTTTCTTCTTGGAGAAAAATGATAAAGAAATTATACATTATGTGACCCGAGATAATACACATTTTTTACGACCTTTATTATGATATAAGTTTCATTTTTCAAAGCCTAATATAACTCAAGTAAAACGATTATTTAGCCATCATTTGGACATGTCTTTGCGATTTAATTGGATGCAGTGAAGTGTAAGTAATCGTGTATCGCATGCCCGACATATCATGATCGAAGAGTCAACTATGTAATACATTTTTTTCAAAATTTAAATCCGTTCCATGTACGAGTAAAACGCTATTGTTGACGACGTTTATCGGGGTAACCCCGCCTTAAGTAGAGGTGTACTTTTGTCTGTTAAGTTTAAGTCTTTAAGTCCCATATAATTTAGTTTTAGTGATGTAAGTAAAGATAAGCTATTGTTTGCAAAAAAAGTATAAATGTATTACTGCACCTAACTGTAACTGACATCAGGTTGAATTCGGTGGGATAATATCATCAGTGTCCAGTCTATTACTGGCTTCAACATTCACAACAAATGTATTTCAAACTAAGTCGCCTTTCTATTTTTAGTTTGCAGGCTGGTTTTTCCAACGTACGGCAGGAAAGCAAAGCTTACGTGGAAGTCGTGAACCTGTCTGCTAAGTAGGTATAAGTGAATTTCTTGAATTATGCAACAATTTATTTATAAGCGTATACTTTATTTTTGTAAAACCCAACCTGTATAATATCTGTTTGAATTGACAGTTTTGTGCTGGTATGAATTATTGCGACGACCCACAGCCCGAAGAATTGATAGGCATGGCAGGGTCATAGGACGGACGGCCATCACGTGGCCCGACACCCGGATCGTTTCCCGGGGCGGCTGGGTGTGACGAGATGTTCTCTTCATCTCACGTTCCGCCACCTTCTTCGCTAGCATCACTGCTTCGCAGAAGGAGGCTTCGGACCCTCTCGACCCGGACCATGGCTTAAACCAGGAAGTGAGGGGTCACCGCTGACAATCGTCGCTACGAGAACAAGGCGACTGTGTGCTCTACGATGTCCTCCGGCCTATGCTCGCAGTGGAAGAATCCGGGCGTATCCTCTCGCCGGATTCGGTGCAGGTACCTCCCGAAACAACCGTATCCGGTAAGGACGTGCATCAGACTGCATCTGACACTGGAATAAGTTTCAAACAATCCTGCTTTAAGACACCTTGCTCACCTGTTCAAGTCAAGCATCTTACTAAACTCCAATATTGCATTACATTACCAAACTGTAAGATTATATAACATTGAACTACATTACTGAACCTTATTTATTACATTACATAAAGCCCATAACAATAATTAACCGATTCCATTGCGTATGTATCAGTTTTCGTAAATTGCAAATCAATCGTTACCTCGCAGGCAAAGTACGCGGGCTATATTAGATAGCTTGTAATGAAATCATGTTACATATCTTTTGTGCCTGCTTAACTATGTTAATTTATTTTGACGTTAGTGTTTTAGTAGATAAACGAAACCTAATCTATAATATAAAAACATGCATGACTTGAATGAATTTGATAGTACTTAGTTTAATTCTAAGTACTTTATTTATGGTATCCCAATGGTTTTGTAGAAATTAATCTTCAGGCTACGGGTTGTTATTGTTAGATATAAGTATAGAGATGTCGCGGCCATAACACAAAGGGCTAAGAAGGAACATGAGTGGTTTTTAGTCAGTAGAAGTCTGACAGTCCCTATCGCTCTGCCCAGGGCGGGAGGAGTCATTTGATGATTAACCAAACAAACACAAAAAAAAACTGGCTGAATAGAACTAAGATGTTTTGTTTTCGTAAATCGTAGGTCACCTACCTTCTTACTACACACCTGGAAATCCCTCAAATCACTCTTCGTAAGAAAAACAAAACCAATTCCGATTACCATGTTGTTTAGCTACCGACCTTCTCAAACCCAAATGACAAGTAACTTTAATGACATGTCATGACGAGAGGTAACAAAGATTGGGTAATCAGACAGGTACACATAGTAATGACATCCGTTCACTCCGCGCGGGCCTTCAACCTTGAGAGGGACGCGGTCCGGAACCTTTCCAGTTATAATGGCCCTCCTCGCAGTTCTGAATATGTTCCGTGCCAGTAATTAACACATAAGTATGAGCTTTAAGTGAAGCTTAGCGAAGGGTTTTGGCCAACAGTTTGGGCCGTTCGGGCGGGCTTTAGGCTAATAATGTTGGTTGGATAACAAGAGAGGAAAATAGAAGAAAATACTGATAGACAAGGAATTAAAAAATTAAAAGTGGAATGATGACTGACGAAGAGAATGAAATAAAACACGTGTTCCGCTGACGCCATGATGATAAGTGTTGGTTGAACAATCAGATACTGACACCGGTTCTTAGGTTCTTCTTTCTTATCTAGCTTAGCTAGATCTCAGATATCAACACAAATACCAACTAAAAGTCATCACCATCATTTTCCCGCCCTTAGCCATTATATTTAGGGTCGGCGTAACACGGTTACTTCTTACATTCTTCCCTGATAGACGTCAACGCGGCATTTTAATTTAAATACCAACTACAAGTAAAAGAAATAAAATCAATCAGAAATAAGACGTTATTGACCGACTCGCTCGACGTCGCGGGTCGGGACTCGGGACGTTAGACTTATCAATTGTGAAATAACCTTTCAGAATCCGGGGGTCAATGCCCTTACGCTGAACCCAATTTCGTCTCGTATTTTCAGGCGTCTGACCAGGTGACTCTGAGGAGACAATTTTACATCTAATTTTGGACGCTGAATTTGAAATAGCTGTAGAGGCGGAAGATGCAATACAAATTTTTCAGGTAGCATAATTCTGTTAACTGAAAAAACAACTCCGTGCACAATTACATAACATAGCATCACGCCTGTAATCCCCGAAGGATTAGGCAGAGGGTTACCAACCAATAGTACACCGACATCTCGCAAGTTATGTTTAAGTCCCTTCTAATAGTACACCGACATCTCGCAAGCTATGTTTAAGTCCCTTCTAATAGTACACCGACATCTCGCAAGCTATGTTTAAGTCCCTTCTAATAGTACACCGACATCTCGCAAGCTATGTTTAAGTCCCTTCTAATAGTACACCGACATCTCGCAAGCTATGTTTAAGTCCCTTCTAATAGTACACCGACATCTCGCAAGCTATGTTTAAGTCCCTTCTAATAGTACACCGACATCTCGCAAGCTATGTTTAAGTCCCTTCTAATAGTACACCGACATCTCGCAAGCTATGTTTAAGTCCCTTCTAATAGTACACCGACATCTCGCAAGCTATGTTTAAGTCCCTTCTAATAGTACACCGACATCTCGCAAGCTATGTTTAAGTCCCTTCTAATAGGCGGGCCTATTGCCATCAACAGGGTACAAACAAACCCCGTCTCATAAACTCATTGAAAATATTAAAAAAAATGGTTTTACCAGCATTAACTACCAATAAAAATATCAATTAATATTCACGATTACCCTAAATCTAACGACAATATAGAAGTATTTGATAAAACAACTGCATTGCCATATTACAAAGCTATATTTTTGAGTCCTAATCTTTATTTAGTCCATAATCTAAAGTACATAAGTAGATGTTATCAATACAACGATATCTATACGACAGGCTTTGGCTGTCGATAATACGGGCGTTGTGAGATTAACGGATCGCGATAACGTCGTTAAGACCTAACGACCGGCGAGTAGCGGCCGTTACCTTCAACTGCTTACGTAACGGTGTGATAGCGTTATCGGTCATCGAATAGCGACACGACACGAGTATGCCACCTTGAGTGTTCATGATCCAAAAGGAATGATACAAGCGTTGTGACGCGGATCTGCGTACCTACTTTTTCTTTGTGATCACGTTTTCATGTAGAATGCTGATAAAAAATAGGGTTTTTATTTGTCTAGATCACGCGAAAGATTAGGAGCTTGATGTAGAACTAGGGCACTTGCCTGTATCATAGGTTACATAGGTAACCACAACTAAAATGCAGTATCGGGATGTGGTTTCTGAATAACGCGACGCGCGATGTGAGGAACAGAGGCTGATCCGGCGTGCTAACCGAGATTAGTTTGTCAATTAGTTACAAACTTCCCCAAAGTGACGTGTTGAATTGCTGATGCTGAAAAGTTTTTAACTATTCTCATATTTATATGCAATTTTAGTATAGGTACAATAGGGTCATGATTAAATACCAGATAGAAGTATGGCGAAGAAGATTGATGAACTGTGTGAAGGATTATAAGGCAAGAAAGGAGGTTTGTGATACGATGACGAATAATAGAGAAGTTTGGAAGAAGAAGACATGCTGCGCCGACCCCAAATGACTCGGGATAAAGGACAGATTATGATGAATGTAACCATTTTCTTTACAGTGTCGCGCGATGCCACTCTAAATTGAATCGGCCCACAATTTGACGACGAGTTTGGCATCTTAAAAATCGTCAATATTAATGTCATCATCATCACCTACGTCACGGTAATATTATCATATTTATACTGTGCCTACGTATAATGTTCCCACTGCAGGGTTTCAGGCCTCTTCTCTAGGAGAGGGATGGGATAATCTACCACGCGAGCCCAGTGCGGGTTGTTCACGTATATTAATGTACTTAACGATTATATTGATAGATCGGTACAGTTTGCCTCATAATTAGTTAATTGAGTATGTACATTTCCTTATCAATCCGTAAATCTTGGTAAACAAATTGATATATCGGATTACGCCGCGCCGTTATGAAAAGCCTTCCAGCCAGAAATTCTAGCCGTTTGATAGCCATCAGACTATCAATCATATAATAATTAGGCATACATACCTATACGTACATAAGTACCCAATAAAAACCTTTTTGATATGCATTTTTAATGAGATATTATTATTTTCTAGAACCTTTAGTAAAAACATGTGTAAAGATGCAGATAAAAAAGATAGATATCTTTTTCTGCACCGTTTATCAGTATGAAACGTTTGAACGACGACTATGAGACGTTTGAAGTAGGTATAAGATCCGAAATGGAATTTTCCGGTCCGGTTCCGGAGTTACCAATATATTTTGCAGAGAAGGTAAGGGTCCACATTTATCAGCAAAGAATGGAGTTTGGGATAACGTGATTCTGTGCTGAAAGTTGTGGCTCAACCCTAAGGCGATTCTCACACAACACCGCTGCTGTGGTCCGCGCAGACGGACGGACCATGCCGTGCGGAGAGCCGGATAAGCGCCACTCGTCCGCGCGGTCGAGTAGATCCGCATCACCGCCCGAACGCATATTTTCGTGAGTCTTTGGTCGTGAGTTATGATAATCCTTAACCGGTTATGTTATGTTATGCTACGCTTGCTTAGGCCGCCCCCAGATTCAAATAGACTGGCCTACGGCCTTAAGGTGGATGTTTCAGGGTACAGTGCGATCAAATTATCTTGGCAGCTCTGAACATAGGCTTTGCGAAATTTTACGCATGTAAACTTGGGAATAAAACTGTTATTTCCAGATAAACCAATACCTACTTAAACGATCAGAAAATATCTAATTTAAACAGTGAGAAATACTAATAAAATAAATATCATAACACTTGTAGACATTCGTTGTAACAAAATGACCTGCACGAAGTTCGGAGCTGCCAAGATAATTTGATCGCAGTGTAGGTAGCCCGCGATTTTTTTTTTTTTTTTTTTGTTTAATACGTTGCCCTTGCCCCACACTAGTAATTTCTCCTGTATCGTGGGTGCGTTTACAAACATTGAAACTCACATACACAAACACGCCCAGACCAGAAACAACTATCTGTAGGCCATACAAATACTTGTTCCGTGCGGGGATCGAACCCGCGACACGTAGCGCAGCAGTCCAATCGCTTAGCCACTGCGCCAACCGTGTCGTCAACTGCATACGTCTTACTAGCCGCGAATCATATTTTCACTAACATACAACCTAGCACTGGCCTGCAAATTGCTAAAAACGTAAGAAAATTAGAATTTCGCGGGCTACCCTGGAACATCCACCTTAAAAAGATGTCTGGGTCAGACTGGTTACGGAAGCCGATAGTCAGGGTGTTGTGATTGTCCTCCGGGGGCTATTAGATGGGGAAACCCATAGGTACGTGTATAGCAGTATTCAGCTTATTTAACTGTATGAACAGTCTCCCACATCGAGTTCGAGTCGAACTTCAAAAATGTACATTGACAAAACATTATTTTAGCAGGTTATAAGCGCCATCTAGTTTTTGAATGAGGATTGAACAATGATAACTATTCCACAATAGATGACGCTAGCCGAAGCACTAAATGAGTTCGCTAACTTCGCTACTCCACAACAGAGGGCGCTTATTTTCAACAGACATCCTTGTTTATTTGTATTTTTATTGTTTATAAATTAAAGCCCCCAAGAGGTAAATTGGAATTTATCAACAATATTTAAAATATCTAAAACTAAACGCGCATGACATTTTACTTCGAGGGTCATTGCGCATAGTCAAAGCATTGCGCATTTCGTGGCTAACCTCACCGAGTCGATCGACCAGCAGCGAGCCAGCGAACGAGCTGTCAGTGTGAAAACCTTTTCATTTGGTCTTGTGCTGTATTTTGGTGCCTAGTGGGTGTGCTAAGTGTCTTCGGGCGCATTTGTTTTATTTAAGTGCTACTAAACATTAAACTTCCAGGTAAGTGCTTAGAAAAATAAGTAAAATATCATTTCTATATTGTCGCGTTATTCAAATCAACTTTATGATTAATAACTGTATAGTTTATAGAACAGCACAGTATATCCCTTACGAGATGTTATTGAGCTCGTATCTTATCGTATGTTTTAGAATATCATGCCGGTTTTATTGTTTTCACAAAGCCGTGTAAAAAGGAGTCCTAATTTTGCTGCTAACTTGTTGGATGATGTCATGGGCGGATATCTCTGACGTTGTTAACATATTTCCAATTGTTACTTTATCAATTTCATATGACAATTTTGTCTGCGTCATCAGATAATTAGGCTGTGCCCAAACAAATACCATATTCTCCATAATAACATTGAATTTCCAGTGCCTGTAAATATTTCTGGCCTGTGACTTTCTGATTAGATACTTTAAACATTATCAATGCAGCCTATCAGGACACACCATAATGCAACAAGAAATGTGTAATTGTGTACTTATAGTTAGTCATTTGTGCTCTAAGTATGTGAAAATGATTAGCCGTGCCATTCAGTGCAAACTGCACCAAAGAGAAAATTACTTTCTAATTTGTAGGTAAAGACATTGGTTTTACCCATGTTAGCTCAATCAATCCCAGATAACCTGGTTAACACTGAATTATACCCCAGTTTATATAATATTAAAACTTCAGTTTATTTATTTGTAAAGGAAAATCCTATTTAAAATTAGTTGATGATTCGTACGAGGACAAAAACTTTAGACGTGACTATTAATACAAATAAAAGGCAAATTATGTTTGTCTGGAAATTTGGCAAGAGTGATTCACTCCAAAATCCTATTGAGTCAAACTAATGTTAGCTCGTGATATTTTTTCACATAATACATAAATCATAATGCCTCTATACACGCAACTTCCTCTTAAACGTTGATAATAATCCTATATTGTAATGTCTAATCTCTTTGGTGAATGATGATTATGACTCACAGCCATGTATAAGTCCCATGTTAAGTTAATCAGGAAGAAAACATGATGGATGTTAATTCATTGCTTGCACGGTACTAAAGCATTATTTCAGCTCTCTCTTCTAGCTTGTCTGTTAGCCTGAGAGATATAATTATGCTCTTATTAACATAAGATTTGTACTATTTGTAGTCAAGTTCAATGTGATTTGATGATGATGAATGCATGTCCATAAAACCATAATTAAATGAGGCTGATAGAAAGACAGTAATTTTTATGATAGCTACATAGACTAATAGATAAAATAAGATGCTCCTAGGTATGGCTGTTGGTTGAAACAAAATTAAAGTGACCAAGCCTGATATTTCTTTTTGCAAATTAATATCAGACAGATATAAAAAAAAGTATTTTTGAAAACTATACTCTTTTAGTCCACTTAATTCATCTTGTAAGAACATGGCTATTTAAGTACCTATATAGCGGTAAGGTCGCGGCTCTGTATGCACCGCCGCGACGTCTCTTCGACGCAGGCTCTCGATATCGTGCCAATTTCCGCGAGACGATGACACGTGTAACTGTACAAGTGTACATGTACGTAGGTATACGTAAAATAAAAGTTACTTGCACTTCCTTATTATGAGGTACCTAGAAACTTAGAAAGGTATCATAAGTAGTCAGAAATTTCGGACACGCCACAATTGCGGCGATAAGTCCCCTCTTTGAGTTGTGGATAGAACGGCTCCACGGCGTCTTTAGGTCGCTTGTCACAGGTACTCACCGGACACTGTAGTTTCGGGAGGTACCTGTTTCAGATTCGGCGGTAGGACACGCCCGGGTGTCAACAATGCGAGGATCGCCGATGCACACGGTGGAGCATACGTTCCAGGTCTTCCCTGCTTGGGCGGAACCCCGCCGTGTCCTCATCGAGACGATCAGTGGCGGCGACCTCTCGCATCTGGCCCTGGTCCTGAGCGAGGAGGCATGGGAAGCCAAAGAAAAGAAAACGCCTCGGGCGTCGGTAGTCGCAGGGCGATTCCCGGCAACCGAAGGCTCGGGCCTACAGACATCGAGCGTCGAGAGCCTCGCCGTCCGATCAGAACCAGGCCTGGGTCGCCTCAAAGAGATGCCAGCATAGTGGACGGAGCCCTCTAGGGCTTAGGCAAAAGGCTTTAGGAGGAACACGGATGGGTTTTATTCAGTAAGAGTCTGACACTTCCTTCGGGTCCGCCCAGAGCGGGAGGAGTCAATTGATGATTTCCCATCCTTAAAAAGTAGTCAGGAATTTTGGGAAGTCTGCCTCCAGTAGATTAATTAAGTTTATGTTGTTACATTGGGCAATGTTTTCAGGGGCCTACTGAACCTTCAAATTCTCCCACTTGCCCTCAAGAATAAGTATCACAGTCAGTATGTCCTCAAATGATTGCGATAAATGAGAATACAATACAATACTATAAAGACCGTTGGAAAATAACTTTTGTAGCCCCGACATTAAAATTTAATACCGTAAATGAACGTAAATTACTTCCATATCATATCATCAATATAGACTCAACGCTAACACGCTATCGGTTATTGGAAGTTAGAACGGTCATGAATATGTCATGTAATATAATACCTTCGGCGATGGACGGAACCAGCTGGCCCGTGCAACCTAAATGGATTTATGTGGGGATTAACTTCTCCATCGTCGCTTCCGCTTTGTCCATATTCACTGGGTAAATAAAACTGAGCGTGAATTTTTACGTCAGAACTGTAGAAGAACCTTTTACGTGATTTCAGGCCTAAATAAGGCTTACTTTTATCACACAATAGATAAAATCATTATGACCATCCTACACAATTTAACCTTAAGGTAGAAGCTCCGACGATATTATGTCCATACATTTTTCGTAGGGCTTAGGTTTATTCTAAACAGGGACACTTTTTTGTTTGAAACGAATCATTTTATCACTTTACTGAAGAAATAAATACGTGCGACCTCTTGAGCAGTTGTTGGGTAGAACCTTGGCAATTTAAAAAAAGGACTCTAGCGGAAGGATTGTGATCAATGTCACCTCTTTACCGAGACTCGTTTTCGAAAACGGGAACCGTAGTCACCGAGTCGTAAGATATCGCCTGTGAGAAATTGCCACAAAACAGAAAACTACGATAGTGCTACGCCTAGAGATGTGCCGTTGCCGGCAATATTGCCCGAAGTGGGAATTTTGGTGGCAAGATTGCCGGCAATATTCGGGGAATATTAATTCTAAATTATAAGTCAAATTAAGAGGAAACGTGAGTGGTCTTTTCTCCATACAAACGCTCTCGCCTGTTTTCTTTTTGGTTAATGACCCTAGAGCAATGGTTTTTTACAGAATAATAAATATTAACTATTTCTATGCCCCTATGTTTTCCTTTTTGGTGATAAATTATTTTTATAAGCACTAGAACCCTCAAAAAATGCTCAAAATTGCTTGTTTAGATCGCTGTTATCAGAGTCCTAGTGTACAAATTTGACAACTATTAACGAAAAAAGAAAAACATAGCGGCGTAGTATATAACCTCCTTATTCATTGTCTAAAATATCTTTTAAATTGGTTCAATATTGGAGGAGGAAATAGGCGAGAGCCAAACCTCGAATTCTAACTTTTTTCTACAGTTGTCCTTATCGCACGAATTTGAGGGCAGGGGGACGGAGAGAGACAGCGATAGTAGAAAGAGACAGCACTCGCGTTTCCTCTTAAGTACGGAAACTATTTAATACACTTATGTCACTTATAATTAGTATTTACTAGTGACCCGCCCCGGCTTCGCACGGGTACAAAAAAGGTATTAAAACCTTCCTCTTGAATCACTCTATCTATTAAAAAAAACCGCATCAAAATCCGTTGCGTAGTTTTAAAGATTTAAGCATACAGACAAACAAACAAACAGACGCGACTTTGTTTTATACTATGTAAGGATGGGCCCTAATCATTGACCGGCAACTTTGGCAATATTTCCAGCCTAGTTATTGCTTGTCTTTCTTATTGGTCTTTCAATACATTCACTGGTCGTTCGTAGGTATTCCACGGATAAGACATGTGAAGAAAACCTGCATAATATGCTCTCAATATCTGCATCCAGTAATCACCTGTGTAGAATTAATAGCCAACAACGGGATCCAAACAAAGTCTGAATTTTAAAGTCAGACTTTGACAGAAGATTAATCTCCAGAATATGAGATCAATATCCAATATTTCAAACTAATGCAATCCTGGCAAAGGGAACGGGATGCCTACATTTTCCACAGAAACTATAACAGCACGCTGCACGCCTACAACTTTCATTTGACTACAGGCGCCCACGGGCCTAACTCAACATTGGAGAATAATAGAACTCTATGAAACTAATGTAACATAAACTTTCCTCAGTCACCTTTGTTTTCATTAGAGCTGCCGAGTTACCGACCTAGTTTCACAGACTCCAGGCTCGCAATTGATCTCGTTCTGGAATTTGAAACCATAATGCAAGCATATCACGTTTCTGTCAAAGTGCTACCGGTACCGGCACACTTCGTTTTCAGAATCGACGGAGATATTATAGCGATACAAGCATACGTATAGTCTATCGCTATCCTATCCATTCTCTCTATTTTCATTCTTACCAGCTTTGCAACGGACGGGGGAAATTAAAATCCATCACGGCGTGAAATTGCTGTATTAACGCTTGCTTTTAAGCGTTGAGCGTGGTGAGCCCTTTTATAATGAAAGAACATTAAACATCTGTTGTGCATATAAAAAGCCAGTAAACTGGGTTTCGGGTAAACATAAACTATGCATATTGATATGGTAAACAAAGTTGTTTGATCCATAGTAAATCCGTTAATTTGGCAAATTACTTCGTGGCCTCATGAGGTCAATTTTGTTTCGATTTTCTAATGGAAGCATAACTAACCCGACAATTACAGTCGATCGCTATCCGGGTAATTCATCTGCGCATTTGCTGAAACTATCCTATTATTGGAATTTCTTTGCATGACCTTCTGTACAAAAGAAAACCATTCATTGTTTATAAGTTTTATTTCTATCTTTAGAAAATTCTAAAGATAGAAATAAAAATTATAAAATATAATGAATGGGCAGAACCGCACTGAAGTAACCTAATTGGCGTGAGAACACAACATTAATAGTTTATAATGGTGGTTCCTTGGCTCCGACAGCCGAAGGCTTTACAAGTTGACTGGTAATTTGACCAAACGGCATCTACAATAATTCTACAGTATCATTTTTTATCGACCCTATTGAGTCTAAAAATAGCGCTAGACAAATAAATATTCAATAACGTAATTGCGTATTAGGATTCCGATTTATCTGCTCATCTTTAAAGAAAATGTATTGATTAAGAAATTACATCAACATATAGGTATTCATCAACTTTTTTACATTTATGTTATTGTCTTTTTAAGCTTTTTGGCACAATGCCATTTGTGTTTCCAATAAGTTTATATTGAATCGATGTATCTAATCCGCTAATTTAAATTGTGCCATAAAACCTCTGAACCTTGAAGTGCATTTACTCCAAAAACGTAGCTCATTTTTGGTTCTCGAAATATTGGAAAGCAATAAAAAATGTTTCATGATAAATTAATGATCCCATTTATACTTACATCAGAATCTCCAAGCCCTTGACTCACAAGAGAATACCAATAAAAACGTTCACGTCAGCACTTTGGAATGAACCGCAGCATCTTCATCTGAACTCGGACCAAATTAAATCCCTATGTTTATCTAGTTTAATAGTTCGTGTGTGACGTCACCGGCGCGCCGCCATTTTAGTTATAACGAGGGTTAATATTTTTGTAATGAGCCCATGAGCCTAGTTCGCCCCGAGCGAGGTCGTGTTAAATGTAAGGTTCTCGGAATATTCGTGTTGTTCTGAATGTCAAAGGTTAGGAGGAAATTAACAGGTTAAATATAACTAGAATAGGATGATATTTTATACTAGTGGATGAGCGCGTGTGTTAAAATAATAGCCGCCCGGGTCGGTCTAGGGTGGTCTGTGGATGTGTGAGTTGTGTGACCACCCATTATCCGAGTTTCCTCCGTGCGTCAGAAAGCACGTTAAGCCGTTGGTCCCGGTTGCATACGTTACACAGGCAGTCGTTACAGGTAGCACAGTATCAGGTAGTCAGTGGCCTGAAAGACTAACTAACGGCCGGTTCACACATGACATGTCTCCGTTTTGTGGTTTTACTGTTCTGTTTTATCGTGTACGTTTTTTTTTTCGTTGATGGCGTATTGTTGTATGAGCGATTTCACACATGGCACAGTATTCTGTATACAGTAAACAATATCGTTCCTATCCGTTAAAAACGTACCAGTAAAACGGACTCCCATGTGTGAACGGGCCATGAGTTGTAGAGGATGCTGTCAATTATGTCTCATCATCATCGTCTACCTAACCTTTTCACAACTATGTTGCGTTCGGCTTCGGCTCTAACCGGATACAGCAAATAATACCAGTATTTTACATGGAGCGAGGGGTCGCTGTTTTCGAAAATCATTAGCGAAACTGTTGTGTAAAATCCTGCTAAGAAAACACCCTCTCGGGGGTCGTTAAAACGATTAGGGATTAGCAGGGATTCAGTCAAGAGATTGTATTTTAGCCATCTCAGCGTAAACAACAATATACTGCTTATAATACTAATCGGTCGGCCGATCTTGGTAATTACAGCAATATTCCCACAAGCCCGTTTATTGTAGCGGTTTCACCGCGATTCAACGGCGTGAGATTGTGAGTTGATCATTAACTAGCTATGTGATAAAACAATCTCAAAGACAGATTAGATTTTTCCCATCATCTTCCTACCCTTATCCCAATTTATTTAGGTCGGCGCAGTACGCCTTTTTTCTCGCCACAATATGATCATTTGCCTAAAACTTTTTCTCAACAAGTTAGGGTCGACTTACATTCTAACCGAATGCAGTTGAATACCAGTATTTTACATGGAGCGACTGCATATCTGACCGCCACAACCCAGTTAGAACAGGGTAATACGATACCCCTTAGTAATACTGGTTGTCAGACCCTTTGGGCCACTGACTACTTGTATCGACTATCAATCTACAAATGACAACCGGCCGGACCTCCGGCCGACGGCTCGACGTGCTCTCCGAGGCCGGAGGAAACTTTTTCCTCAATACATCTCTACGTATTAGCAGTGATTCGATCCCTTCCTCCTTAAACATATCATTTACTAGGTGTAAATCCATCCATCAATTATTTGGTCTTTCCATCCATTCACATTCAAACCTTTCCTTTGTTCTGTCTAGACTTACATGTTCTTTGATAAAAAGATCTCAAAGACAGATTTGATCTTTCCCATCATCTTCCTACCGTTATCCCAACTTATTTGAGGTAGGCGCAGCACGTCTTTTTCCTCGATACATCTCTATGTATAAGCCGTGATTCGCTCCCTTCCTCCGTAACCATATAATTTACACACAGCTCATCCATCAATTATTTAGTCTTTCAATCCATTCCTACTCGTATTTACATTCAAACCTTTTCTTTGTTCTGTCTAGAGATTATTCTCTTCTTAAGAACCATTTTGATCAGTCGAACAACCCCTATCTATTTCAGCGGCTCATGATGAAAGTCTAGTAATGTAATATTGTACAACGCATGTTTTATGCATGCTGTGTAATCTCGTTAGCTAGACAAACCATTTAACCACGTACCCAATTAAGAATTTATCGTCCCTTGTAAACCCTTTTCCAAAACTTCGGGCTTAAGCAAATTGCTGCAGTTACTTTATTTAACATCATTTTACAAATGAAGAGGAACTCCTACAGAATTATGGAAGAAGATTGTAATGTATTTTTAGATTGTATTTATTTTAAATTTATTTATTTAACTCAATTAATTTTAATTCAAGCAAGAAATAGAACTTCTTTGTGCACACACAAACTCGCAGCCTTTAAAAAAGATGTCTGCCTGCCGTAACTTCTTCCAATAATAACTTTCCAGAATCAGGTCAGTACTGATCACCATTTTTATCTATTTTGTTCAGTTCATCCCGGTTTCTACGTTAGTTTCTTATTATAAGTTCCTTGATGCGTAAACAAGTGAAAAGTTGCAATAAAGTGTGGTGGCGGGTGGAGGTAGGGCCAGGCGGGGGTGGCTCCGCGCGGGGGGAGGGTTGCGCGCGTTTATTGATTTTCAGCGCAGCTCCACGGACGTGCTCCGTCGTCGGCTCCTATCTCCGCAAATACTAGGATTACTGTCACCCGCACTTTTGGGACCCGACGATTGTAACCGAAACACATCTCAACGAAAAATCCTTTCATAAATTACCATCAGAAATGGTATTTATAACGTCGCAGAAAATGTAATTTTGATTCAAACCCATTCCACCTTATTACAAAACGTAGTTAAACCTGGTTTAACTTAGACTTGGTTAATCTCGCATGACGTCTCACTTCAATAATATTCAAAAGAAAGTGACAGCATGCGAGATAAACCAGGTCTAAATTAAACCAGGTTTAACTACCTTTTGTAATAAGGCGGGTAAAGTTCATGCGTATGAAAGTAATTTATTGTCGGCGACATTGAAGAGGGGTGGGGGAGTCTGTACAGAGCGATAACTGACAATGACATGAAGCAGATGAGATGCATGAATCACGCGCTCTGACCTCTGCGCCAAGGACAAGCCTCGCGCAATTTTAAAAGTCTGAACTGTAAATGGTTTAACATTTTTGGATCATATTACATTTCGCTCCATGTAAAATACTGGTATTAAACTGCATCCGGATTAACGGGAAGCCGACCCCAACATAGTTGGGAAAAGGCTATGCAGACGATGATTACTAGTTTTCCAAAAAGAAAGCTCTAGAAAACCTGTGGAACTGCAAAATCTATTGTCATCGAAAAATATTTAAGGCCTTTTCCAAACGAGCAATCATATCGATCCTTGGGAAACCCTTTGCCTTCTCGTAGATTCGTGACTGAACAATAACGCCTAACAAAGATTCAGTGAACGTAGTCAGGTGCGTAGGCAGACGTGTCTGGAACTTCAAAACAAAGTCGTTGATGAAACCCGAAGAATCGGTATTGACGATCAATCCTACTAATGGAATTTACTTGCCGGTTCTTCTCCCTAAGAAACGACCTACCCGAACCGTGCACCTTTTCTTGATCTTTTATAAGTGAGGCCTGTGTGAAATAAAGTTTTTTTTATTTGGAAAGGGATATCGTACTATGTAGTAACTGGGTTGTTGAGATCGGATAGACAGTCACTTTTAATGAATAAAACCACTACGGTTTTCAGCTGCATGTTAGACTGGAAGCCGACCCTAACTTAGTTGGAAAATCGCTAGTCAGATGAAAAATTCCGAAATGCAGCTTAGACCATCATCACTAATTCACTACATAGTATAAAACAAAGTCGCTTTCTCTGTCCCTATGTCCCTTTGTATGCTTAAATCTTTAAAACTACGCAACGGATTTTGATGCGGTTTTTAATAGATAGAGTGATTCAAGAGGAAGGTTTTAGTATCTTTTTGGACCCGTGCAAAGCCGGGGCGGGTCACTAGTGTTCTATAAATATCTCTCATTACTAAACATGAGGTAAACTGTACAGGTGCTACGGAAATAACTCTGATATCAGTCAGACCGAGTGTTTACTAAGCTAATTGTACTGATTCATCTAAGTCAGCAGAAAATCGTGCTCTTAATCAGCGTACATTATGACGTAATGTTTTGTTGAATGAAGCATATTTCTTAAGTTGCCAAGAACTATGGCGAAGTACTCGATCACGATTCCTATCAAGGTTAATCAACCGCTATTGTAATCAATTAATTATGTTGTTGTTCTATAACGGTTTAAGTTGAAGCATGAAGTGATTTACTATCAATTGCTTCATCATCTTCAAGGTATATGAAGCCTGGTTTCTTTTCCATTAATCGTCGGCGTCGTGAGTATGCTGTCTGTCATTTGTGTCTCATCATCATCATCATCTGCCTAGTCTTTGTCCAACTACATATGTTGGGGATGGCTTCCAGTCTAACCGAATGCAGCTGAATACCAGTATTTTACATAGAGCTACCTGCTATCTGACCTCCACAAACCAGCTGTCAATTGTGTCTACGACGACCAAAATTCAAGTTGTTAAGTTAATACAATATGCGCAATTGAACTTCTCAAAACTCGAGCCAAGTTAAAGCACCCCATCCCTTCCGATAAATGTGTCGCAGCACAATATCACTTCGGAATACGCCATTAAGATAGTATATGATGCGGACAGGCACTAGGTATAGGTACCAGGCGGAGACATCTGAATGAATAAACAGGTAACAATGGTCCCACAGGCAACCTGTGCAGGGCAACTACAGGCATACTACAGGCTATCATTAAAATTCAAAGGTCGGTACAGCTCGGCAAGTCGGCACGCTATACCCACGTAAACGCTCACTACGGTATTCTATTGTTTTGTTCATGAGTATACTCTGGCATGTAAATGGTGATCGTGTGCTTGTTCATAGTTTTATTGAAGGTTTTTTTTTTGTAAATCAGGGACAGAACAAGCATTGCTACTATCCAAAACTACCGACATCTCGGAGTTTTTGGCACTAAGAGTCGCTTCGATTTGTTTGAAGCCTTTGTTCTGAAGGTTGTAAAGCTGCTGTGAATAGGACTCAAGTGACCAGCTATTTACATTTAACAGCCTAATTCAGAATATGTATTCTCTGTATACAAACACGAGCTAACGAGTAACCGCAGTAATTATAATAAACGACAACTTTAGCTCCGGCACTACGATACGAGCCTCGGAATTATAACGAACGAAGCTATACTTTCATATTTGGGTGTGTTTGGGAATTAATATCTGGTTGCTTAAAAATATTTCAAGTATTTTATAGACCTTGCCACTTGCCACAACTCCAAAATGATCGACGTGCAGGGTCTGACCGTTGAAAGTTCGACCATTTTGGGGCTGTCGGCATGATCTGAAAGGTATTTTTTAATTAAAATCAAATCAATGTCCAACAATTCAGATTCGTAGTTGACTGCTAGACAAAAGCACTCCCAAATCCCAATATTTAGTCAGTGATTATACCTCTGCTGGAGTGCCATCATCGATCAATAATTCATGTGGTCTGTGATGGGGAATTACACCTAATATCAGTGAATTATATCTATTAAGTCCTCAATTTATCACTTGCCAGCCTACAGTCGTAATTGTCGCGACAGAAGTGGGTCGTTCTGCCTCGTCGTGATCGTGAGCCTGCGGGCACATTGCCAACTTGCCATAACTTGAACGGGGCCCAAGTTCAGCGATTGCAATGTGTCGTTATTTATTAACTTAGTATAAAACGTAACTTTGGAAAACTGTTTCATACTTCAGAACAACCTTTTCAACCATTTGTTTAAGAATTACGGAATTCAGCATGGCCGGCTTGAAAATTGCTTTAATGATTTCATGCGATGAAAACCAAGAATAGCTCCAACGAGAGCATTTTCAAGTTACTCATTAACAATGCAGCATTCAGCGGTTTTGGGAAAGCATTGACTCGACCAGACTGTACTATACTTTAAAGACACAATTTTCACAGGAAAATGTGCTGTGTGTGTGTGTTGCTAAAACATTCAAAGTACATAGTCAGGTACATATATCTCGGCTCTCTAAGCTCATTAAAAAGTTAAAACGGCTACGTCAATGTTGGAGTTGGGAATTAAAGGGTGAAATTAAAGTTAAATAAATCCAGGCGTAGTTAAATGAGGCAGAACATAAATGTTTAACTTTACGGGAAGGTTGGGAAACAAGGCTGTTTTTTCCAAGTGACTGGTGTCCCAAATCTGTGTCTACAAACAATCCTGGTTTAGATGAGGTGGTACGTGTGAGATTGGCTGCCCCGGCCTTTGTTCGGCGCGTCAAGGCCGTGCCACCCTAGGGGTGTCCTGCGTTTATATCTACACTTTATACGACATTTGCCAACTGTCGCGTCGCCGTCGTGCTAAACCCTCGCTAAAAATAACTTGATATCGTAATGCTCTGCAGTCTAATATCTCCTAAACTTTCGTTAGCAACACGTTAACCAAAAAGCTTTCTAAGATTCAAACTTGGAAATATGCAAATTCTAAGCTTAATTTAAAGGTATTTCGGCAACGTTAATTTTGAACGGGTTTCCTTCCTTGAATTGCAAATTCAGTGACAAATAAGGCCGTTGAACTTCGAATCTCAATACTTTGCTATAATAGGGGATCGGACAAAAAAAAACTAATGAGTCCGTCAGATAGATTTCCAAAAATTATTGGATACGTATTTTTTCTTTTTTCACGTAAACTTAAAATGAAGACGATACAGTGCTTCGAAAACTCGTGTGACGTCATATGATAGTACATTTTGACGACAGCAAGTGACGTTTCAAGCCCCACTCCAAGATCTTTGACGCGTTTTATCTTCGTAATTTTTTATTGATTTGATAAAACAAAAAACACGTATTCAATATTTTTCGATAATCTAACTTACGGACTAAACAGAATCATATTATTTTGACCCAGTCCGATCCCCTTTTCAACAAAGCTCAATACTTTAGAAATATAATTTCCACAAAGCTCTTTCAGCTGAAGATATCTTCTATGTTAATAAGGGCTTACATTGTTCTCATGAATTTTTCAGCTTTCTGAACTTATTTAAGTAATGAATTTTTCGACCGCAACGTTGTTAAGAGAGGCAGATTATGAGCAGTCCCGGGGAGCCTGCGGTACTAAACATTACCATATAAAGGTCGGCGGGTGAGAGCCGCGCTGATGTTTTTATGTAACGATAAAACACGCTGCGAATTAACGGCTTAATCTTCTCTAATTAACGTCTGTGGGTGGCGCAAGTGACACCCTAAGTATCGTAAATCTCGTTAACTCGTTTATTGCTCACGGATTGGTTCATTCATTACCTATCTATAAATTGGCCTCTTACTTCATAATTTTCTTCATGATCATCCCCCGTTCGTATCCCAATTAAATCTTAGTTAAGCTCTTCTGAAAACGTATCAGATTCGTCGGCAAACCCGGACTAATGTGAATTGCGTTTAAAAGCGTAAAATGGACCTTTCATAATAAAAACTGCGTCTGTGACTATTTTACGAATGTTAACGTAATTCATATTATTTTCCTAATATGATGTATTTTACTAAATTGTTACAGACGTAGTTATTATAATGAAAGGTCCATTTTACGCTTTTTAACGCAATTCATATTATGATCTGCCAAAGTGGCCGTTTTAGACCCCCTGGTAATGTAACGTGAGCAAGAACAAAGCATATTCTGATCTCGAACGTCGAGAGCGCCATTTTCCATGCATATGATATCATCTTGGCTCATTCTATAAAAATGGAGGAGATAATTGTATCGTTATTTCTGCCACGAGTGCCGTGAAGGGGTTGGCGTTTGAAGTTCAAAGCTACATAATATCGACGCGTAGGTTTAAAGGTCACACAGCCTCTCGTTAGCATTTAATTTTTATCCCTTCGGCTATTTCAATTAATGAAAGTTCAGCTGCACTCGCATTCTATTTTTAGATGAAATATTGTTGGAACTGATTTGTGTAGGAGGCTATCCACGTGTAACCTATCGGAGTTTAAAATGTGTTAAGGTCATCGTCAAAGGGTG
The DNA here is from genome assembly GCA_949316265.1 of Diarsia mendica. Classification (NCBI taxonomy): domain Eukaryota; kingdom Metazoa; phylum Arthropoda; class Insecta; order Lepidoptera; family Noctuidae; genus Diarsia; species Diarsia mendica. The sequence continues at coordinate 11,206,920 of OX438906.1, forward strand.
TTAATTTAAACAAGAACATCGTAAAGTGAGTTAGGTAACACAGGATGGTTAACTAAACTACAGACATAAGGCTATGTGTAAGGTCATTGCAAGGCATTATACTTCTATTTTCGTTGGCAAGTTAATCGTGTCTATCTGTTGTGCTAACTCCGTCGTAAGCAACGTAAATTGCATACCTACATTAAGTTTTTAAAGAGCCTTTGTTTCTTACAAATGAGCGTTGTATTTTGGAACATAAGGAACTCCATCTGGTATTACTTGGAGCAGATTATTAAATTAATACTGACGTTGTGTTTATGAATGATTATTTAATTTTACGAAAAATATAAATTTAGCATTTTCATAAACTCCACAGGGCTTATGGGGATTCTTCCATGACTACGGGAATGAAGTTTCCAACCAACTTCATCCCGCGACCTTTACCCTCACCACCGTCTGTGCCTAGTGAAAAACTTCCCACGCTCCGCTTTCCGGTTCGCGGTCTCCATTCTCATCCAACAGATTTCCGAACAATATGGACCCGATTCCGCCCATTGCCTCTTCGAATTAATGCTAATTTACTTTGAGAATTTGTCAAAGACTTTGGTTCTTCTGCGGATTTCCTAATTCCGAGTTCTGTCACGTCGAGTAAGCCCGGTTTTATGTGCTAACAGAGGAAGTTTAAATTAAATTAACCGCTGCTAAGCTCGACGTTTCTTTAACTTTATATTTTGGCAAAAACGTGTTGTGGAAGATTTGGTAATTAGGAATTGTTGAAACCGCCCTGTCTGTTGGACTAGCAGGATTTTCATATAGGAGCAATGCTGTTCTCTCTGTAATCTCTGCTCCTAGACAAAATGAACTATTATAAAAAGGAGTAGAAGGAACGATATTGTTAGAACAAAAATGTGCTGATGGGCTTGTTCCTTTCCAGACAATACTTCGACGTTTATTTTAAAGCTGGTATACTAACTCGTCACATTGCACTGTTTCAGAATGCCTGCCGCCGTGCCACCCCCCGAAAATGGCGCGCCACGCAGCGAACTCGAGCAGCTGCAATTGAGATCTGGCCAAGTCACCGATGATGTCAGTATCTTTTTATTAAATCCTTAATCATCTGATCACTCAACCAATCATTGGAGGTGACAGTGGAGGTTGTCTGTAGGAAGATTCGAGTCTTAGCTTTCGATTAATTTGGTTAAATTCTAGAATGAGGTGATACATCTTCCAGAGTACCAGAATTTGCACAACGCTAAAGAGGGACAAGTTTCTTCGAAGTCAACAAAGAAAATAAACGAATTTAAAGAGTTGGAAAACGAGTAACACTTTTAGAAAAATACTCTCCGCGTAAAACTTTTAAAGTTCTGTTAGTTTGAAACAAGTTTTCTTTGTTCAAACTTATACAATCGTAAGAAAATAAGAATCTCGTAAAGTTTCCATTCTTACACTGACTTTTAAATAATTGAATTTGTTATAACGTTTCAGTCGCTGGAGTCCACGCGGCGCATGATGCAACTATGCGAGGAGGTGAGTTGTCACTACGCTTACTTTATCTATATTTAAGATTTAAAAATAAATACGGGGAGAATATCACCATGAAGATTAACTAACATTCTGTATTGAGAATGAATGAAACTAATAACGATAAATGTTTTAATATAACTGTGTACTTATATACTAATGTTCCAAATCTCTGGAGCTATCTTTAAGTATTGGGAGAGATCTGTGTGTGATTTCGAGAATACCTCCCGAAATTAACTTTAACCATATTATTTCTCGTTTTCCCCCTTAATATTAGTCAAAATTGTCTTGAATTTGATATGAAAATGAAAACTTTTAAATAATTTCTTTTACTCATTTAATTGCTGTAAAACTGTTCTGCATTTTGGCAGGATTTGTGTTATATAATTTCTGAAATTTCTACAAATAAATAACCGAAAAGGATACATAATAATTATATAAAAAGAAGTATTTATTTTTATATCAACTTCATCCGTGATTAACTAGTCTGAATTGTGATCTAATAACCTGTGTGTTTAATATTGAATGATCTATTAATTTTCCAAGCGTACGGCAATACTGGAAGCTCTATAATCTATTACTAAATAGAAAGAATTGAGCCAATAGAACTGTGCGGTCTTGTATATCCGTAGACGCGTTTCAGTTAAAATTAACTTAGTTCCCCCCATAGTTGAATTATGTTGAGTTCTGTTGTCGATAACGTGATTATTTGTGATCATCTGTGAGAGAGGTGTTCTCGATGCGAGGGAGTGAGGGGTATAGCGGAAGTGTCTGGATAGCCCCAAGCTCGGTTTGGTCTCTGACGCCCGTCCCACCCCCTAGGGCGCAGCCTCTGCTAACCCTGGCTGTTGTGTATCGATGTCGCTAAATATTATTTTGTTTTATCTTTTTCTAAATGTGTGTATGTATATCTATTGTAGTTATCCGGCCATAATCCTTTGTTTATTTTATGTTGAACCCTACATTTGAGTATAATATATAATATGTAATCAGTATTATATGTTATTATAACCATACATATATGGGTGTTGCATGATCCGTGCCTTTACTGTGTCCGAAAATGTTAGACTTCTATAGCCCTTTGTGTTGTTCGTAGTGAACTGTACATTTTATGTGATTATATTTACCTTCCCGGGCGAACTGGCCCTCGGCGCTGACAGTTAATTACTAATTGATATTCTTACAAACGTTAGAACATTGCCTTCCATAGTTTTTTTTGTCAAAGAATCAAATTAAAAAGTCTTAAGCCGAATGTTTAACCGTCAGCTCCTGTAATGTCGCCCGAATGCTGTTTTAGGTTTCAAAGCATGAAGCCCATCATTGTCCACAATAGAATCCAAGTCCCATATTTAGTTTAAATACTTCTCTAAAGTTAGTACCCCTTTTAGTACGTATAATTTGAACGAAATACGTGCGCTTTTGAGTCTGAAAAAAAAAATAGTGAATCCATTGTGCTTGGGCTTGCTTTCTACTGAGACCCTTGTGTACCACTCGGAGCCTCGTGGAGGAATCCGCGTCCGAGGCTGACTCACTGTTTCAACGCACTTTCTATTACTATTTAATTTCCTGTCTGACTCTGTCTCTTCATAGATGACATTATGGTTCTCTGTGTTTATGATTTCTGTAAGTAAACGTTCCAACAGCAACTGATCCCGCGAACCTTGCCTTTCAATATATCGTGATCAGTGTATGTTGATGTTCGTTCTATCCTGTTTTAGTTAACTGTATCTTAGGTCTCTGTTGTAGTGGCTGCTCTCTGTTGTTGACTGTACATCTATTATGTTGTATGATTTTCATGCCTTCTCGAACATTCACATTACTGTCAAATGTGGGCGTTAACACACCCCGTACCTGCCACTGAACTCCAACAAATATATCGAGCTACACCTATCGCTGACTCTCACACAATATACCTACATGAACCTAACCTAAATTACCAGTATTACCCACATTACTGTTCCATTATTATTTCATACTTATGATTTCTCAAAATGTTTTTAGTATTTTTTAGTTTTAAAGTTTTTTATAGAAAGTTCCTAATTATTTCCGTGATATTTTGCAATTATTATGTTTATACTATTAATTTTATATGCCGAAATGTATTCGCGAGATATAACATGATATACGACACTGTACAGACTCAGCATTACTCTAACAACACAGTTCAACACGTCGGAGGACGCCGTCCGCCCGCAGCGCGCGGCAGCACCCGCACATTGTACAGTGTACATAGTGCACATGCTCACTGCCAGCTGCTGCGCGCACAGGCGGACGGGGTCCTCCACGACACGACTGCTACATCTGACTGTACAAGTGCCGCGACAGCCGCGTGCCCCCGCCGGGCTCGAACCCACCGCCCACTCACTCTACTGTACCCCTCACAACTAACATGCTCTGTGACTTTTTGTTTCTGCGGCGTAGAGCAAGGAGGCCGGCATTCGTACTCTGGTCGCTCTAGACGACCAGGGAGGTGAGTGATCTGCAAAATTTGCAACACTACATTATTTACAATTTTATCTATTTTATCCTTTTTCGCTAACTTTGTTGAGCATCGTAGGGTTTTCAGCCGAGCCGAAGATGGGCTCACCGAAGTAGAAGAGTTAAGGGGGTATCGCATTATGTATTTAAAATTACGTCACTGCTATAACAATGCAAAGGTGCGGGCATCCTCAGACAGATTACCGTTAACATTGTAAGACTCACACACGGAGATGATCACGGAAAACCCACATCTTTGTATATTTATTCGTTATGTAGATAATATACACCACTTTGCACAACTTAACAACGAGCTCTATCTCCTACGACGTCAGGCAGGCCGACCGATCGACATAACAAACGTATATATATTCGGGCGTACCGATACCTTATACATGCTGCATTTCAGATATTGTTCGTACTCGACTCTAAATTAACAACTTTACTGAATTCACATAAACGAATCTAAATGAACGAGCAAAGTAAATTCGAAACGCTTCTCCTCAACGCACGACTCTTGACATCACACAAATAATCATGAATCATATGAAACTGAGCACAGATGAAACTAAATCTGGTTTTACTTGCAAGCTTCACTGCATGCATGTCGTTGTGGATCGAGTAGTGTGTGTTAGCGGCGCCCGCGTCCGGCGCGCGTGTCTCGAGCACGCAGCAGTGGGCACGCGCGCCGGCCGCACGCCGGCACCTGCACGCACGCGCGCCGCCTCCGCCACGCCCGTAGCGTCACGCGCCACGCCAGCTGCACGCCGCTCACGCGCCTCACGCGCCTCACGCGCCCGTGCGCCGTGCGTCCGACCGGCGCACCGCACCACCCACCCACACACCCCGATACTCTCTCCTACGATATATTATTTTGATTTGTATTTTATGTATAGAGCGAGGACGCCGGGGGGCAAGCGCTTCATATGTTGAGTCACCAGGGCGGTAAGAGTTAAACTGACACATGGGTAGTCGAAACGTGAGAACGTCTGTGTTTGAATGTGCAGTTAATAAATATTAATCTCTTTGTTTTTCTTTGACGTTTCTCTTAACTAACGACTTATCTGAGATCGATGTTGCGTGTGTATCTATGTTTCGATGGGGATGACCTTGACATATAGTGTAAATAGAAAGCCCGATGGCCGTTCGTTGCTAATTGTCGCAAAAGACTGTTACTCTATCTTTTGCTGAAGATTTAATTTGAATGAGCTGCGCAATCTGTTTAGTTCTTCCGTTGATATTTGATCGATACGCTTTTTATAGGTATATTTATTTATCTTTCCGAATCTACTGTTCTCTTCCTTAATGTGCGGTACTAAATGAATGCGCGTTGACGATGTCTGTTCGACGTATAGTATGGTATCGCCTCATTCCATGGCTGGCAGCGTACTGTTCATGTTAGCTGTAGGTCTGTAACTAGCTCGACGTCTGTGTCTGTCGGCGAGGCCGCCCCTCGCCGCACTACATATTAGTTTGTTCATTTTTCTTCTTCAATAAATCAATACTTTGCTATTTTCACGTTTCATTTAGGAATGGCTTACTGGATACGCTCATTTGCTAAGTTGATTTTATTTTGTCCCATGATCACCCGGCGGCGGGCCGGTGTGGCCTGCCGCGTCATGTCCATGTTTTATTTCTGTTTAGTTATCAGTTTGTTTGTGTTGGTTTGAGTTTGCGACGCCCGCGCGGCCTGGCAGAGGTCGCTCTGCGGCGGCCTGCGCGCGCGCCGCTCCCGACTCCTCACCGCATTCGTTTGGCGAGCTATAGTGACATCATTATTGTGTTGTAGAGTCACGAGGTGGGCATGAAAACCCTGGTCATGCTGGATGAACAGGGCGGTAAGCATCCAGTAGAACATACTATTTTGCATCACTCATAATTTAGTAAAGCTTTTGTCTGAAATGCCAGTTCAGATAATTTATAAAAGTTCGTTGAATGGCAATGACTTGATGACAATAAATATGTTACGATTGAGAATCTGCTAACAGTTTATTTATAACGGATAAAAACTGAAGGTAAAACTTGTTTGTCATGATCATAACTAAATAGTGAATAAAGTGCATCAAACGATCTCTACCAGTGCGCCTGGGTACGCCTGGGTGCCGCAGTGCTCAGTACAGCCAGTGAGCTGGGACCATGAGATTATCTGATTCAGTTAAACCGTATTAATTATTTTATTTAGTTTTTGTCACGCATCCAGCTATGCACGTCTTCTTCAATATTGCTGTTTATTTGCATGATTAGATTTTTATAAGTGATATTTAGAAAGTGTTTCCTAATTGTTAGTCACTACGAGTACGGTAATGTAATCACTTAGTGTCAGCACATACATCATTTTATCAGAGGTAAATGATAACTTTTTGAATTAGTTTTAACCAGATCAAGTGTAAGACATAAGTACATTAACAACACAAGCACCACAAAGATTGTTCAGATAAATATTAGATGCTTAAATATTAGCGTTGAAATGTCATGACATAGTAATTGCTGTAGGTGACAGCTTGCATGGACATAACTAGTTGAAATAAAACTCAGCTACTGTTACCAAAGACATGTCTTACACTTAGCGCTGGTTATTGTCGAGAGCGTTGAGAATTTACAAATCGAAATTTAAATTTGGAATTAAAAAAAAAAGAATTTAAAAATTTTAAAATCGCGATTTTAATAATTGGAAAGAGCTAGGAGCTTGAACACATAATTGATGGTAAACTTACAAGGGTGGATCTAAAGCGTTTGTCGATGTGTGTGAACAGAGCAATTGGACAGAATCGAGGAGGGCATGGACCAGATCAACGCGGACATGCGCGAGGCAGAGAAGAATCTGTCCGGCATGGAGAAATGTTGCGGCATCTGTGTGCTGCCGTGCAACAAGTGCGTACTTCTTATTACCAAGCCAAACTAGCGCTTCTGTCACAGAGCAGACAGAGTATAACCTTCATACAACCTCGTGAAGTGACAAGCACGCGGGGCATGTGTGCGTGACCACGGGCCGCTTGTCGCGTACGCGGCGAGACTTTCGAAATTATTGACATTTTGCAAACTTTTAAGATTAAAATATTCAAACTGGCCACTAACAAAAAAAAACAAAGTGCATTGCACTGACACTGAGATTGTACACAGGCTGTGTCAGCGTAAACCGGTTTTTTCCAGTCTCGCCACGTACGCGACAAGCGGCCCGTGGTCACGCACACATGCCCCGCGTGCTTGTCATTTCACGAGGTTGTATGAAGCTTATACTCTGCCTGCTCTGTGCTTCTGGGCTCGCACAACCACTAAACGGTTTTCTGAACCATTAACATTCGGCATGCCTGGTGGCAAAAAGTTACACGGTATGCCTGGTGGGTTTATCAGACCCGGATTTTTAACTTGTAAATTCTAAAATATTTATTGATAAATAAGTTATCAAAACGTACTAATATGTTTACTAGAGGTGTATGTTAGAAAATAAAATAAATATTGCAAATCAACAAATTTTAATAATTATGATGCCAAAAATAAACTTAAGTAGTGTTTTTAAATCGTTTTAAACTTAGTTACTCTTATAAAGTCAAAGTCAAAATATTTTATTTCACATAGGCCTACATGGGCACTTGTAAAACGTCAACAAAAAAAAGGGGGGCACGGTTTGGTGCATTGGTCGATTCATAAGGAGAAGAACCAGCAAGAAACTCCAAAGGTTTAACAATAAGTTTATATACACATGAAGACTATGCAGATTTGTGTCTGAGATGGTCTTTTGAAGAAAGCACCACACAGATTTGAGTGGACCCGTCCAGTCAGTGCTAGCATTTGTCAGTTATCGTGGAGCTCGACTTATAACTCAAGGAGCTCAACGTCACGACCAAAGAAAGGATTTTTGGGTGGGTCGCTTATAGTAGGTACTCAAAATGCCAGACAATCGTTAAAATTATAAAAGACCCACCATTTCCTCACATTCACAATATAAAATAATAAAATATTTAGCATATTAATAATAATGTAAAACTATTAAAATAGGTATGTCAAAAATACACAAAACTAAAAAAAAAAAAAAAAAAATAACAAGGTCAATATTCCTCAAAAAAAGTAATATCATACTTGAAAAAGTAAATAATGTCAATGTGTATACTTAAAGAAAATTTATAAAATGTCAAATTGTAAAAATAAAATAAGTATTAAGTCAATTCAGATTGGAGCAGTTCAATCCCAAGCTTTTTTGTCCTCTATATAATCTTTAACAGCATAAAAAGTTTTCTGGCAAAGTTTACTTATTATTACATACACACTTTACTTATTAAAAATTAAAGAGATCTCAATCAGACTATATAAACATATAAGGCACTTCTATGTACTTATAAATAACTAAAGAATACCCGAAAGCAAATTGCACATTGGAAAATTATACGCACGTCCTACTACCATGAGAGTGCGTTCTGGGGGTCTAAAACGGCCACTTTGGCAGATCATAATATGAATTGCGTTAAAAAGCGTAAAATGGACCTTTCATTATAATAACTACGTCTGTAACAATTTAGTAAAATACATCATAATAGGAAAATAATATGAATTGCGTTAACATTCGTAAAATAGTCACAGACGCAGTTGTTATTATGAAGTCCATTTTACGCTTTTAAACGCAATTCACATTATGATCTGCAAAAGTGGCCATTTTAGACCCCCTGGTCTCGGGAAGTGGGCTGCGGGTGCCTAGCAATTCATAACGGCCAGCTACTAAGTGCGGTTAGACGAGAAATTCGAGTTTAACCTTTTTAGCGCCACAGTCACGTATAGACGACAAGCCGAACAAGCAAAAAAGTACCCTAAGTCTACAGACTTAAGGTACTTTTTGGCTTGTCGTTTTGCTTGACCGTGGCGGTCAATGGGTTAAAGGAAATAGAATGGTTTATGTACACGGGTGGGTCTGACGGACCCTTCCAGGCATGCCGAAGGTTAACCATATTCTGATTTTGTTTTTCTTTGCTCATCACTATAACTTCTTACACTCATAAAGCTTTAAACGGCGAGTCATCATGTGGGTTGTCTCTTTATTTTCTGCGTCGATTTGTGTGGTGTTCTTGCATGGGTTCAGCTGTCATTCTTGGAGATATGGGTACATATTCTCTAGGAGAGTTAGACTAAAGAGTGTGGTGCTATGTTTCCAGGGGTGCGTCGTTCAAGGAAGATGACGGCACGTGGAAGGGTAACGATGACGGCAAGGTGGTCAACAACCAGCCACAGAGGGTGATGGATGAGCGCAACGGCTTAGGACCACAGGCCGGATACATAGGAAGGTGAGCTCACCTCTTATTCGAGTCTTTGCCGTATTTTGAACCGACTTCGAAAATAGAAAGTTCGCAATTTGGTTTATATACCGAATTGAAACATTTCTTAGAGGTATAATACAACCAAAAAGGATACAATTAAAAAGTCTTCTAAATAATGTGACTTCCAAAACAACACAAAAAATGTCTAAAATAACTTTACTTTCGGAAGTTGGTGGCAAATAGTCAATGAAACAAACAAGGTCACCGACTTCTAAAAGAACAAACCTATAGAATGCATAGGTATATATTTGTATAAAAAATGTTTCGTTTCCTGTCTCAAACAGCAAAAATCGAAGCATTTTGATCCCCCAATAACTAAAATAAAAACCCCCTTTACTCCAGGATAACAAACGACGCTCGCGAGGACGAGATGGAAGAGAACATGGGCCAAGTGAACACGATGATCGGTAACCTGCGCAACATGGCTCTGGACATGGGCTCCGAACTGGAGAACCAGAACCGGCAGATCGACCGCGTCAACCGCAAGGTAACGTTGCGAGCCTGGTTGGCCCGCGTTACTTGGGTGAGACTGAGGTGCACGCGAATTCGTTCCAAGGTCGAATGAAGACTGATATGCTGGCCTTTTAAACTCATCGTGTATTTCAAAGGTGCTTCTAAACAGGCAATATTTTACTACAATCATCATGGGACTAATGTTCCCACTGCAGGGACTCAGGCCTCCTCTCTAGGAGGTTGGGCTATAATCCACCACGCAAACCCAGTGCGAGTTGGTAGATATCACATGCCTTCGATTTTTTTTTATTCTTTTAATGCAATATGTGGCTGCTATGCAACTGGCAACATGTCATACAATATTGCAGTAATGGCCCGGCCATATAACGTATGTATGTACGGTATGGGCAAGCATTTTCACGTGTAATATTTTCGAGAAGGCCGAGCAATACTTGCTGTACAGCCACACATTGCCGAAAATGTATAACCCGCTTAGAAGCACCTTTAGACCATTACAGGCATTTAAATGACAAAAAGAAAAGGCAAAGCTTCAATCACAACCACAATGCATAACCTGTGAAGGTACATTTCAAATTCAATTAGCAGCACGAAAGCTGCATAGTTTACGTGACTTTAAAGTAATGGGTTGCACCTTTAAATGAATTCTAACACAAAGAGGACTCCTAGATTCTTAGAATCTTTTTGAAAGACATTTCCTCCTTTTGAATGGACCCGAAACCAATGCGTCAAAGACGCCTGAATTTTTTCTTAGAGCAACATCTTCACCAAAGCCATTAATTGATCAAAAAGTAGATTTGAATACTAAGGCCACCGGTACTGCAAGCAAGAAAGAAGCTCTTATTCGACCTCCAGAAAGCTCTATCTAATAGGGTAGACGACTAAAAAAATCTAATTAGTCCGTCAGATAGATTTCCAAAAAATATTGAACACGTATTTTTTCTTTTTTCACGTAAACAAAAAATGAAGACGATACAGCGCTTTGAAAAGTCGTGCAACGTCACAGCTTGGTCCAATTTTACCAAACTATGACGTCAAAAGCCCCCTCTCCATGATCTTTGACAAGCTTTATTTTCGTCAATTTTTATTATTTTGATAAAACAAAAAACACGTATCCAATATTTTCCGATAATCTAACTGACGGACTAAACAGAATCATATTTTTTTTAGTCAGTCGTCTACCCTATTGGACCTTATTTCCGTGTCAAAAAAGTCATGTTACATTATACACAACAAAAAAAAACTGCTGTACCTCTCTCAAAAATTTCTTCTTTCCTTCTTTCTTGCACTGTCGTGTACCATCTAGAAGACGAGTTCGCGTGCACTCTTAATTATTTTTCCTCTCAATAGATGTCTCTACAATCTCTACTGTTCAAGACGTAAAGATTCTATTCTAATAAATATTTTTTCATCTAAATTATTCTAAAATATATTTTTTTATTCATCTAAATTATTCTAAAATAATTGATTGATGTTGTCGTGTTGATTGAATCATAAGTGTGAAGTTTTGCCCACTTGTATTACTCTCAATCTTATGGTGCGTGAAAATAAACGTCAGCGTTTTGTTTTCTACCACAACTTTATAAACGTTTACTAATCACAACCTCTGGCATTGTCATATATAATCCAAAAAATGCTAGTAGCTCTGTACATGGATGATGCGCCTTATAAATAATACATAATCAAATGTCGCTAATAAAAAGTGACAATTACGAGATTGTCAGTGAATTGGGCAAAACTTCCCACACTGAGACGCAGTAAAATTTCACAAAAAAAAAAAACAAATTTCACTGCGCCTCACACAACTCATAAACATTTTCACCATCTATATGTTTGTGCCTGTCACGTTAGCAACGGAAGTGCGACTAGTTGTCTTCTGTGTCTATGAACTATCTTCTAGCTTACTGGCATCCCAAGTTCCGGTCACTCGCTTACCTGGCAATAAAAAAAAAATCACCTTCCTTCTGTCTTCACTCGACGCATGTCCTCTCATACTTTGTAGAGTATGATTAGTAATTGTTGTGAAATTGAATGATTTTCTCTCTGTCTTCCTGATGTGACAAGACAAGCTACGAATACACGTCCCACACCACCATTGTGTATATGTTACTAGTTGTCACTCCATCCAGACTAACATACCGAATTAGAGACTCCATGACTAACACATCATTCACATCAAATGCTAACGAAACATTGATTTTGTTTCAAAAGACAGCGACTGAGGGCCTTCGCACACACTTGATTGTTTTACTGTTACAATTTTATGATTCCAATATTACTTCGAGTAAAGAAGAATGGGTAAAGTAAAGTAATTCACATAAATATTGCACAAGTTTTTACTAACACACTACATTTGAAAAAAAAAAAAACAAAAAAAAAACTGAAAGTTGTCGTGAAAAAAAAATCTTTAATTTGATTTCAATATTTATTTAGTAAACTAATAAAGTTCACTCACAACAAATTGCTCATTCTTTTTCAATCGAACCTCTGTGTAACTGGCCCAAATCCACATATCAGAAATACAAACCTGAAAAGTCGTTGTAAATTGAACAACTAGCAGAAACAAACCGCGTGTTCTAATCTTAGGGCGAATCGAACGAAACGAGGATAACTCTGGCGAATCAGCGCGCGCACGAGCTCCTCAAGTAAAGGACGGCGGACACCTCGACACCACACACACACACACACGGTCTCGTGGTCACGTGGTCGCCCACTACACCGGTTGCAGATACACCACTTTATCCATACTTTAGTCAATTTAGAGTATTTTTTTGTATTCTTATGTTGAGAAGTACTATTGTGACGCCGGGTTTTTTAAAAGTTCGATTTTATTGTCAAATCTTAAGTAAGCTGTTGTGATTGGTTATCAATAAAAGCTAATCATATATTTTAATTTGAGATTTGACAGTTAAATAAAACATGCTTTTAAAAACTGAAGGTCAAATATGTGTATCTGTTTAGTTTATTATGACTATAGTTAAATCATTTTTGAGACTATTAGGTTTATCTAAATAATTTATCATTACGTTAGGTGAGTTAATTATAAGTTTCATAACAAAAATGAATCTGCAACCGGTAAATAAATTAATTTAAATATCAAATATTTTGCTTAGTGTCTCTATTCTATCTCGAGATACTTTTATCCAAGTGTAATAATATTAATATTTAACATGTAATCGTAACATGCTACTGTATCAAGTGAACACTAGTTCGTTTTTTGACTATTGTATGTTACTGCTTCTTCTTGACGCTCAAGTTTTAAGTATGTGTTGTTAAAATGTTGAGAATTAAGTACAAAATGTAGTTTTCTTTGGGGCACCTAACTTGTGGAGATGTACAGTCAAGAGCATAACTGTGTATTTAGCAAAATTTAAAAGCAAGTTTCTTGTGAGATAAGACCTATTTTGAAAACCATGGCTTCCAAAATGCTATGTTCGTCAAAAAGTAAAATGTTAATTAACACAGTAACAGAAAATCACTTTTAAGAGTTGCTTTGTGCATACATATTGGTACTGCGGAAACATGGAAAGACGTAATACTAAAAGCATGGAATAAGTTGCGTCGGTGCTATTCAACAACGGTGCATTCTGGATAAAAAATACGCCTCCTCTATACTTCCTAATGTAATCCAACCCTTTCTGGGATGGATTCCATTGAATTCCCCTGAATATATACTTCTACTAGTATTTATTCCCACCCCACACAAAACTACATAAACTTTCTATAATATAGTTTTTGGTGCTCATTTCATGCAGTAGAACATGTTGAAGTTATAAAATTATAGTTAATCGTATTTACGCCATCTCGTATAATTAAATAATATTATAAAACTACTACACAGTATAAACAGTTAAGCGGTTGAAGCGCGAGATTTATTATTTTGAGAAAATGCATTTACCCCTTGTTAATATGTAGTGTTACTGTTGTAGCTAGGAACGTTATAATGTCGCTTGTCGCAGACTTAAACATTCATATTTATAATACAAATTTATTTATATAACTTGCGATGTACACATGGCGACAAATTAAGGTATGCATTTCCAGTATAACATGGCATCGCTTTGTATAGATTTTCCGTGAGAGATCTGGGTTTTGTATAGCTTTATTTGTATGTTGTGCGTACCACAAGATATATAAATAAATATATTTAAAGGTTATTGTTATTTACTCCTATATGGTATGGGATCAAATCTCACAAAGATCTGTGTTTATTAATTGGCTATCTTATCTTTCAAAATTTCACGTTAGTTCCACGTTATTCCTATTCACATTTGCAACAAGTTGGATGCAAACTATGGTTTATAACAATAATTTCTCTGTACTTCCTTGCATATTAGTCAAAATGCATTAAGAGCAGTCGAAACATGTGCTGTTCTTCAGAATAGGCTATTCGTAAGAGGGGATGAATAAATGGACATAATGAATGGTAGGGATGAGGTGATATGTGATAATAGTTTCAATTTAAGTGATTAGAGATTAACCAGTCACATGTCTTCAAAGAAACTTAATTGTATCAGAAGTGCTGAAGATCTCATCTTTGATTTCCAATACTTTTTCATAGGAGCAATCATGTATAAAATCTACAATCAAACATTAAATGACTTTCAAAATATTCTAACGGCTCAAATATTTAGTGAATTTATTTAGATAAATTCTACTTCGATATTGTTATAAAGTTAAACTGACAAAACAAGTCAAATTGTACCGGACCTGTATTATAAAACGCGTGCGATATTATATTTAGCGTCAGTTAATACGGGTAACGATAGCTGTCGTTGGCAATTGAAAGTTCTTGGTAGAAGTTGACATTCACCTAGTTGTCAGCTTACCACACTACAGTGTGTTGTGTTTTATATCAGTAAATTAAAAACATAATAAAATAATTCAAGTACATAGCTTTGACATATCTGTGCAATAACATACATATCTGCTTCTATGAAATAGTATGAAAAGACGCTACCTAAATAATGTAACTTAGTATTACAATGTAGCTATCTTAACTTAGCGATAAACTATCATAATTTATTAACTTAGTACTTTTTATTTATTTTATGAGAAAATAAATCATTTCATTTACAAAGTGATTTTAAGTTATTTTTTTCCCCTTTATCATTTATTTATTTTAAAGTTAAGAGAAGCAGTTTATAATTATACTTAAAATACATTTTGGTGTTATTAATAAACTTTGAAACAAATTAGACATAATCAAATAAATTATTTAATTTTGAAGAGTTAAGTAACAGTTAAGGATTGATGGATTGTAGATTGCTGCAGTATACTTTAAGTAATGAAACTAAAATAATATTATAAAATATCTATCGTATCTTAAATAAATATTATATAAGTACTATTTTACAAATCGCGGTGGACATTTGAAATACCTTATGAGACATGAGCGTGCTGTTGAATTTACATCATTAGGTTTATGATCTAAAGTTAAAGATTAAACAGTACGCTCAATGTCTCTCACGTTGTACGTATAATATGTCCACTATCGAATCATATTATCATAATTATATGTATTATAAATAATTATAAACTATAAATATTCGCTTAAGAACGAAAGTAGACATCTTGCTAGGGCAACAAGCCAGGTAATTATCAAAGTACAGTTAATATAAAACAAATAACTGTATGAAACGCATTCGTCCACGAGACTGCACACCCACACAAACTAACTAAACACACAACACGTTGCTGAAGACCGTGAGTATAACTTTATATAAAACAGCACTTTTATAAAGCGGAGCACAGCTTGCACTTAAAGCGATTGAGCACCACAAATTGGCTTTTGTGTCACTTTAACAATTTGAACGCTATGGCGTTGCCGCTTCAAGCCAAAAATCGCTGAAAGATATAAAACGGCAGGATTACAATCGTGTCGCATGTAGCTGTACATTTGATGAGCAAATAAATTGTTTAAAGTATTAGACGGCTTTGTTTTGGCTTTACGATAAACTACTTTATCGTTGGGGAAATAAGGATATACTACTGTAAAACTTATTGTATGGTCGATTTAAATTAATAACCTTTACAAAGTAATGTTTATGAACTTGTGCGGTTACATGTGACAATGATTGCGTGCTCGAGAGTTTGCGTTCTTGCAAAATGTCTTCCACATTGTATTTGTAAAATAACTTTTGTTTTTTATTTGTTTTCCTCTGGTCAAAAACCATGTTTCCTATTGATTTTATTTACTCTATTTGTTTTTTTAGTCTTCTTTTTTTATTTCCTTTTATTTATTTTTGGATTTGCGATTTTATGTCGCAGCTCTTCTGATTTGTTTGCTTTTTGTTTGTGGTGGTCCCTTTTATGTTTAATCCATTTACCTAACAATACTACCATCAATATATCCTTTATTTATTTTAAACCTTATGTCTAACAAAATATTAACTATATTTGTGTGACAGTTTTGTTTTGTAAATGTGCGATTACAATGAGTTTTGTTTATAGGGTGAGAGCAACGAGACGCGCATAGCAGTGGCCAATCAGCGCGCGAACAAGCTCCTCAAGTCTTAAGCACCTCGCACTTGACTTATGCCACTAAAATGGCGCTTCCCAACGCACACATTCGTTTCACGATCATTCACATAAACATATTATAGAAAGTAATACTTATTTTTCAATAAGAATAAATAAAAGCTTGTGGCAGAAACTTTGAAAAACCAATTTCAATAATATTTATCCGTTATTGTTATGAACCCTGAGTTTTATGCAAACGTTGGAAAGCGTCATTTTAAGACTTCCTTAAGCGTTATTTATGTGGTAAGTACAGTTATATCATTCGCGTTTAGAATTCAAAAATTGCAATATTTGATTTACGTCGTACGAGGCTTGCAGATAAACTGACTGATGCGTTCCTAGTCAAAATGTCGAGTATTTTCCTAAATGTTATCGTGTCTTACTCAATAAATGTATCGTTAACTGTACTTACTTGACTATGTTCATTAGAACGTTGAGATTACCATTGACTTTATTTATTCTTGCCTTATTTTAAGTTATTTGCAATAAAGTTGACCTTTGTTTTCGAGATTGTATTTACATCTGGCTAGACAAGTCAAACATCGTAGAATTCAATTATCTTAAAAAATAATGCTTCAATTAATAATATCTTATTCCTAAAATAATATATTTCTATAATGTACTACTTTATGTAAATACAATCTCGAGACTTATTATTTGCATAGAAAGACAATTTTTGCAATGTGCCAAATTTTGTTCACTAAATATATCACATGTTATGACACTATATTTATGTACACACACACAATGTCACCATATATTTTACTGTTGTCATATTATTCAAAACAAGCCTCGATGCAATGCCTACACCTCGCCTGTAGAGAATTTAAATAGAAATCGACCATTACAATTTATTTTTATTATTACAAAAAATGCACTAACTAGATAAACATATTTTCAGATGACTTTGAACGGCTAAACAGCCAAAAAATGCTCTTTCATGAATTTAACATACGTAATGAAATTGCACAATTCTTAAAGCACACAATAACTTTTAATAAAAGAAATATTTTCGTATTCATTTGCACTTGTCATTAATATTAGGGCTTGCAATGTGGACGCAAGGTGGCGGTGTAGTTAGACTTTGAAGCTCAAACGTCACATTCGTTTCCCGCCATTTAATGGCGTGACGTATTTCAGAATTCCTGTTTAATGAATAAACAAACAATACTTACCTATCAGCAAGTCTTCGTCTTAAAATAAACATTAGTGAGATTTTTAACATTAAATATTATGTAGTATTATGATATTTGTTGAGATTTAGGTATCTCTTATTTTATGTAACTAATGACCGTTTTCACCAATACTCTAAGCGACATAAATGAATGCTTGAAGATTGATAACACTATGTTGGATTTTTGTGTATGAAATATTATTTGGGCTATCATTTAGGTGTTGCCTATTGTAAGTGAAAACAGGCAAGTGATACTTATATTTAGCGTTTACTTATCGTGCATTTGAATTGTACAATCTAATGTACTGCTTCTATTAATTTATAGATTAAGAGATAACGGTGCCTAAATTCGTAGTTTACGTTAGTTTTTTTATTACTACATTTGTCAATGTTGCATTTAGTATTAAATAATTTATAGTTGTTTTGTAGCTTTTGATTCCTTTTTGTTGTAATTGCGTAGATTGGTTAAGCGAGTTATTGTAAGCGCTTATAAACGGTCTTGCAATCGTGGATATCGTGTTATCAGATAGGTAGGTAATGGGAAGATTATTAAATGACCTGTGTGACATGACGCCCAGATTCTGAAAGCCCGACCAAGTCCATGATCAGTAAACCTGGAACTTTTGCAGTTTTTTTGGCCACAATAATAACAGCCAGTGAAATTACTTCATAAGATTTGACAACAGAATATGACTCAGTTTCTTGTTGGAATTTGAAAATTTGACAGAAAATCTTTCGTTCCAGAATCCGAGCCTAAGCTTTCAGAAACCGGGTGAAAAATTAACATTATAATTATTGAATAGCATTGTAATGTGATTACAGAATATAATGCAATAGGTAGTCTATGAAAAGATATCGTATGTTAGTTGAATATTTAAAACTTTATTATTACTTAAAGTGTATTGTTGTAAGTATGACGAATAAAATGTACCGGCCTTAGGAGTAATGTGTAGGAATGTTAAAGGCAGCGGCTTGACAAATTATTATATACTCGTACCAGTTAGCGTTAAGAGTTTTCGAAAATTTCTCTGTCTTTTTCTCTCAATCGTATTAGTTTCTAAGGACATATACGTGTATCGTCCGTATGCGGACATTTATCTAAGTACATCATATTTTAATAATGAAATATTTTAACAGTGTTGTCTCGTAACTTTTGAGCTGTGAGCCTTTCGTCCGACGCGTTGTGACGTCGACACTAGCGCCCTCTGTGCTACCACTCGTAACGTCATTATATGTCGCAGTGTGTCGATGACGTAACCCGACGGCGTACGCAGCCTCGTTCGTAGATTGTTTTGTAACAGCTATTCAATTTAATCAATAGATGTGTAAATTTACCGCCTGCGTAATCTGAATAATGATTATCATATTAACTATTTAGGATAAAAATAATTATATCTATTTTCTTTAAGAATAGATAATGGATAGTTTATACTGTTAATTTCTAATTACATTATTGATTTGTTAAATTACAAATAACTTGTATTATTTCTCTATCCTCCTCCACAACCACACTCAAAATAAAAAATCTCACAACATTTTAATAAAATTTATTATAAAACAAAATATTTATTTACAATACTTACAAAAACATTAACCAAGGAACTAACAGGACCGTATCATTTAAACAAATCTTTCAACCAACTGACCGATCGTCAAATACTTCGCATTGACTAGGTATCAACCTTCTACGTACAAAATGATCACATTTAACTTATTTTTCTCAGCAAATAACACGCAGATTAGCTACGGATATGAGATCAGCGTAAAAACTAGTCAAAACGTTCAGTCTAGACTGAAACATGACTCATTCGAAACAATTTACCTTGTTTATTATAACAGGTATAGGTAACGTTTTGCAGTCGAAGATATCATTATTATTATTTTATTATTGTACTTAAAAAAACGGCAAAAGTCTGTGTTTCCCTGTTGCTCCAGTCATTAATTCTCTCCTCACGCCGCTGAAAAATAAAGAAAAACGAAAGTCAGCAAATTATTTTTGTATCAAGGAGTAAGTAGTCAACAGCATCAAGGTCTAAAAAGCGAATTACGCCATTGAATAGGGGATCGGACTGACTCAAAAAAATTGAATTCTGTTTAGTCCGTCAGTTAGATTATCGAAAAATATTGGATAAGTACGTGTTTTTTGTTTTACCAAATCAATAAAAATTGACGAAGATAAAGCGCGTCAAAGATCATGGAGTGGGGCTTGAAACGTCACTTGAAGGTACAAAATGTACTATCGTATGACGTCACACGAGTTTTTGAAGCACTGTATAGTCTTCATTTTTTGTTTACGTGAAAAAAGAAAAAATATGTGGTCAATATTTTTTGAAAATCTATCTGACGGACTAATTAGTTTTTTTTTGTCCGATCCCCTATTGAACGCGATCAGCACATCTAAATTCGCGTTCTAGAGCGTCCAGTGGCAATGGCAGGAATAACAACACAGACATCCCTTTTGGAGGGTGGGAAATCATCTATGACATCCAAGACATCATCATCATACACTACCAGGTATAAGCCTCTTTTTTTTCTGCCATCTCGCAAGTTCCTGTGCCAGCCTTATCGAGGGTTTTCCTCCGATGGCAAAATGTCTACGGAGCGAAGTCATCTGTCAGAGGCTAACTGACTATATAAACCAGCCCGGTATTCCCTTCACACACTTGCACCGGGGATCATGGGAACTACTGCGCCTTCCACGATCTTAAGCCTTACCTTACCTATGTTTTAAATAACCACTTACCAAGCTCTACAATAAACTCCAATATGACCATGACAGTGAAGCCGAGAAGCGCGCAAGTGAACGTCAGCAAGCCACTGCTGCCCTTCCACACCTCGAAGAACACCACGTACACCAGGGTTCCACACGCTAGACCCTGGAAATTATAGCATGGAGATGTCAGGTAAATTGAACTAATTTAATGTACCTACAGGTAAAAAATACTCGCAATAGGCAACCTGTGGGGCAGATGAGGCGGCGTGGCTGTGCGTAGAGCATCAGGCAGATCCAAAAATAAAATCAGTTTCTTGCTAAATGTATTGGCGTTTTATTTATCAAAATACTACACATACATTTAATGTCAATAAGGGCAGGATTCTATCAGATTATACAATAAAATTAATATACGACGAACAAAGAGTAGGTGGCGCTTTTTAGTTTCTGCCTAGTGCCTACCTACATCATGGGAAGAAGCGTTAGTTTATTTAATCATGCTACTATATGCTATCTAACAAAAATTGGTCGTGAACTATTATAACCTAATACCTCTTCATTGAAGGGTTAGACAGAGGTCCCGTCTCGTCCGTCGGTGCTGTGCTGCGGTTTGTACGAAAGAGATACTTACCGCGGCCTCGGCACAAGGACTAGGAAGGAACATGGGTGGTTTTTTTTTGTCAGTAGAAGTCTGACACTCCCTTCCGCTCTGCCAAAGCAGGAGGGGTTATTTGATGATTTCCCACACAACCACCAAAAAAAAAAAGGGTTGGACAGGTCCCATGTAATTACGGGCGAGCCTTTTGTCATCAACTGAGAACAAATCTAGGACCAGCTTCTAAGACATTTCTGATGGTAAAACAACACTGTCTGAACTGGGAATCGATCTAGTGCTCTGCAGTAGGCGCTATGTTCTTTAGTCTGGGGCAGTGGGGCGTAGGGTAAGTCAGACTCGAACTGACTAAAAACCACACCGATGTTCCTTTCTTACACTTGCACGGCGGGGATCATGGGAACAATAGGAGCATAGGGGGGACCAATAGAAGCGCGTGAATAACACTAGGACTGCCTATTCGAACCTACACAACCCTGTTAGTACTCGTAGTGGCGTGTTAGATCTAGGTAAAAATTATACGTGAGTCAGCAAATGACAATGATTAAAAATTCATCCAATGCCCGATAATACCTTTCTAAAAATGATAATGTTTGCATATATCGAATGAATTAATAAATAATTACTGATTATCATTTGATTATGACGTAGTTATTTGCATTTCAATTGTTTTTCATGCAAAAATAGCGTGGTTTTCCTAATCAATGTACGTAGGTACTTATTCGTTCAAGCTTTTGTTCTTCGTATCTCAATTCTGGAAAAAATCTCAGATACCTACTAATTAAAATGCGCTGCGCTGCGTGTCGCGGGTTCGATCCCCGCACGGAACAAATATTTGTATGACCTACAGATAGTTGTTTCGGGTCTGGGTATTTGTGTATGTGAGTTTAAATGTTTGTTAACGCACCCACGATACAGGCGAAATTCCTAGTGTTGGGTGAAGTTTCTTAAAAAAAAAATGTTTTAAATAGGTACTTGATGCTATGCAATTAGCGCTATCAATAATTTCGCAATCTCAATTAAGTAAGGTGTTAATGTGACAGATTGCACAATATGAGTAAGTAATTAAGTACATACCAATAATACTCGTTAAGAACTGGTTCGACTAATTGTCGCTTAAACTTAGCCTCGAGTTTGTAAGTTAATCAATGAGACTGTTTGATTGAAAATGAAAACGATTAGGTAAGATAACATCAAGCTGACAATAAACTAGGGTCAGGCGGGGTGAATATAAGACACCCATCATTTCGGATAAAAATAAGACATGATAATAATTCCGTTAGAAAAAGACCTAAAAAGAACCTTATTTTATTAAAAAATATGCTTTATGTGTACTCTGTTAAGACACAATTTTTTAAACTTGTGACTCTTTAGGTTGAACACTTTATAAAGCATTTTGTTAAGTACAAAAAAAATTGGCGCGAAAACTTTACATCGGGCACTGCGAACTTTCCGTTTGCATTCTCTCATTCAAGCGTGTGCGGCCCCCACACCCGCCCCCGGGATCCCTTGCGAGCCGTACTTGCGCGGGAGGGCGGCAGTTTTAGCATACGTGCAGGCGTTTAGCAGGGAACTCGCGTTGTTTGGAGGGTAAAAAATGAGACGCGTATTTGGGAAAATATAAGACAGTGTGTAGTGTAATATTAAGACAGTTGATATTAATTGTGCATCAAGATGCCTCGGAAGTATGTGCCAAAACACAAAAGTTATAGCGACTCATAGCTGCAAGAAGCGATAGATAAAGTAAGAAAGGGTGATTTATCATACAGAGAAGCTGAAACAAAGTATAAAATTGATAAATAGTTGTTATGGAGGAAAATTCACAATTTAAACACAAATAAGCAAGGAAGGAAGACAGTTTTAAGCATAGAAGCAGAAGCAGATCTACTAAATATATTGATTATTATATTATATATAATATATAATTACCTAAGTATATAATAATAATAATATATTATATTATTATTATTATTATATTAATATATATAATTATTATATTATTTTAGTAATATATAATTATTTTATATTATATTATTATACTACTAAATGTTGTCAAGACTATGAGTAGACATATGAGTAAATGTCTCAAATTTACACCTTTTCAGTTGATACTTAAGTAAAAAAAAAATAATGCATAATTCTGTATCAGGTTTTGTATTTTTTCGTCTTATAAACTGTCACACGTAGGCAGATAAGTTTAATTGTAGCATTAAATTGATGATTGCTGTTGTGATTACCAAATAATTTAAACCAAAAACCAATTATATGTAAGCTGAGTTGATTATATGTTGATTTTTTTAAATTTGAAAATGTTATAATTTTTTTTTGTTAAATTTAATAAAAGTTTTCGTATTATATTTAACCCCGTTGTCTTCTTATTGCCCCTGTATCTGAAAAACACGCAAGGTATAGAAGTTTAAAGCCGTTTCATTTTTTGACTTCTGTGTCTTATATTTCCCCCATTATTGAGGAAAAAAATGAAACACATGATTTGTACACAAAACTATATATCTAGGCTAATTATCTTAAATTTAATGTTATCATGTGAAAAATACCAATGGACAGTATATAATAATCTGTGCTAAGACTCACTAAATAATCTATAACAGCGTCAAAAATGAAAAGATTTATTTTTCGTCTCATATTTACCCCGCCTGACCCTACATAATTGAAGTTAATTTCTAGATCACCATTGTTCTGAAATCTTCATGGCGGCACGCAATTTCAAAGTAGACCTCAATCAATACACTTTTTCGAATTGCAATATTTACCTACATTTAATAAAAACCTCGAGATCGCTTAGGAATAGGCCCCCAAACATCTTTAGTATTTAAAAAAAACCGGCCAAGAGCGTGTCGGGCCACGATCAGTGTAGGGTTCCGTAGTTTCCCGTCCGTCACATTATGTGTTCCCACTTATGAGTTTAAAGTTGTTTTTTTTTTCAAAAAGATTTTCCTAGAAAGACCTTATGAAGTTCTACTTTTCAGATTTTTTTCATATTTTCTAAACTTATGGTTCAAAAGTTAGAGGGGGGACACACATTGTTTTTTACTTTTGGAGCGATTATTTCCGATATTATTGACATTATCAAAAAATGATTTTAGTAAACCCCTATTCATTTTTAAATACCTTTCCAAAAATATATCACACGTTAGGGTTGAAATTAAAGAAAAAAATCACTTCCCACTTTACATATAGGGGGGCTACCCCAATAAAACATTTATTTCCAATTTTTATTTTACCACTTTGTCGGCGTGATTGATACACATATTGGTACCAAATTTCAGCTTTCTAGTGCTAACGGTCACAGAGATTAAGCGAGGACGGACGGACGGACAGACAGACAGACATGGCGAAACTATAAGGGTTCCTATAGTTGACTACGGAACCCTAAAAAGAACTATTGAATAGTCAAAAACCTCCTCCTTTTTTGAAGTAGGTTAAGAAAGTGCGTAGGTAGATGTGAAAGAAAATGTAGTTGCCCAATTCATCCCAAAGTGCATCTAGAATTCTAGATCTCATTGCGATAAATGGGCAGAAAACTCTCGTGTCGCTCCTACAGTACCGCATTTAAGACGATGACAATAGCTATTGACTTCTGATGTTTCAGTATTTTTGGACACGCCCACAATTTTTCCGATACCCTAGCGCCATACTACCAAGTAAGAAACAAATAGTCCAGGATCCGCGGTCCATTTTTGCACTTGATTACTATCAAGCTAATTTTGATGAGACGGCGAGACGCCCAACAATTTCCTGCACGAAACTCTCGAATTCTCGATTGTGGTAAGTAATAGGGGTAGCAGGGATAAAATATGTTGGTTTGATGATTCTCAAAAGTGTTAAGTACAAACACTTTTGAGAATCATCAGCTGGGTGTTTTTTGTTAAATCTGATGATAATTATCTAAATTATTTGAAAAAATATTTGTCCTACAAAATGTATGGTTTGATCTAAGAGTTCCCTTCCTTTCTTCCAATATGTATCGATAACGAAGTCATTAAAAATGATTACTTATAACTAACTGGGTTTTGGGGATTGGATATTTTCTATTAAACCCACTCTTTACAAGTTGCCTACAAGATTCTAAAAATTATATTAAGTGTTTGGCACTTACTCCACGCACCATCAATACTCCTGTACATCATAAACAACAGGCTAATACACTTTCTGGAGCCACAAATTCCAGAAGAGCAAGCAGGTTTTGTTAAAGGCAAAGACACGCGGGAACAAATCCTGAACGTTCGCCAAATTATAGAGAAAAGCCGGGAATTTAACAGCCCTGTATTGATATGTTTCATAGATTATACCAAAGCATTTGATTGCGTGGAGTGGGGCAAGCTGTGGGGGGTTCTTAAAGACATGGGAACGCCTCAACATCTTATTGACATAGTCCGATGCCTCTACCTACACATCAACAACCGCTCTTTCGTCAAAATAGACACCGACTGTTCAAATGCGTTAGGCAGGGATGCATCCTCTCACCTCTGCTCTTCAATATGTATGAAGACTAATATCATTCAAGACTCTTGAGGGCTGGGACAAGGGGTTTACTGTTGGTGGAATGTGGATTTCCAATCTGAGGTACACTGATGACACCGTTCTCCTTGCTACAACATTTGGCAACATGAAAGAGATACGGCACAGATTGGAAGTGGAAAGTGGCAAAGTAGGGTTTGCAATAAATAGGCAGAAAATCAAGCTTATGGTGGTAGATCGTGCGGGAAAGCTATCGGGCGCCTATAACATCTAAGGCATCTATACTGTGGACAGCTTCGATTAACTGGGCTCCAATATAAGTAATGAAGGTAGCTGCGTCACAGAAATAAAACGGCGGATAGCCATGGCTAAAGATGCTATATTACGCCCCCGGAACATCTAGGAAAAACGTGGTATAAGTTTTAAAACGAAGGCCCGTTTGGTCAGAGCACTAGTTTTCCTGATTTTCCTCCATATGGTTAATAATAATAATTCCCGATACCGGTGGGCAACAATTTTTTAAATGTTTTTTTTATTGTTTTTATGAGAAATAAGTTTGTGTAAAGATAAATAAAGGAAATAATAATAATATTTATTTATTTTCAGGCTACTTTGGCCCATAGATAAATACCTTACAGACTAACATAATTACATACGATATAATTGACAGCTTGTGTTAGTAAACAAAACCTTAAAACTATATTAGTATCACTACACTTGCACTACGTCACTGTGCGATCATGTGGCATCACTTGCCCGCGGAAGCGTCGAAACACCACCCCCTGCGGCCAAAAGTCCTCTTCCAAGACGAGGTGCAGGTAGCATGTCGGTACTCGCACCACAAACGCCTTAAAGTTGACGTTGCGGCGCGACTCGAGCAGCTGCACTCTCGCCACGTACTTGATCTTCTGGCGCACGTACTCCACGATGTCCTCCGTCGTAGTGGTGTAATGTAGACGGGAGAGGTACAAAGGAGTGTTCGGCTTTGCGGCACGAATATGCACATTGGGCTTCGATGGAGCCGTGCCGCAGCGGTTCTTGATGGTTCGCTGACGGCGCTTCCTCCTCAACACCGTCACGAAACCATCATCAGCCTGGATCGGTTCCTTTTCAGGCACAGGCTTCTCGGAAGGAGCATTTTTCCCCACAAGTTAAGACATGGACAATCCAAACAAGAGTAAGACAGAGGATAGACGCATTCGAAATGTGGTGTTTTAGGCGGATTCTCCGAATTCCATGGACGGCCAAACGCACAAATGTGTCTATCCTTTACCAACTCGATATCAAGGCTCGATTGTCAACAGTTTGCCTACAGCGTATTTTGTCTTATTTCGGCCACATAATGCAAAGAGGAGATAGCAACCTTGAAAAGCTGGTCATTGTTGGCAATACCGAAGGCAAGCGACCGCGAGGCCGGTCGCCATTTTACAAATTTGGAAGTGTCTGTCTTCCAAACGATTGGCTTTGAGAAAAAATTGTTTGTGGAACCTCAATGTCATTTTTAAAGACCTGTCTAATGTCTATAGACACCCCACACGTAGGTATAGGTTTGATGAAAAAAAAAATATAGTTTCAGTTCCATGTATGGGGCGACCCCCTAAATCCTTTTTTTTATTTTTGTATAAAAATCGTAAAGCGGTTCACAGAATACTTGTAGAGTTTCAACTGTGTAGTCTCAATAGTTTCCGAATGAAGTGGCTGTGACATACGGGTGGACAGACGGACAAACATACATGACGAATCTATAAGGGTTCCGTTTTTTGCCATTCGGCTACGGACCCCTAAAAAACAGCTGGTTTGTAGTAATTTTTGATGAGCTCGTTATCAATACATGTTGGATTTAGATAATGATCATCAGATAAAAATAAAATAGTTAGTAATAGATTTTTGAAAATCATCAAATAAATAATTATAATAATATATAATCAATATATATTTTATCCCTGCTGCCCCTATTACCTACCACAATCGAGAGTTGGCGTCTCATCAAAATGCAGCTGCTCACGGAAAATTAGCTTGATAGTAATCAAGTGAAAAAATGTACCGTGGATCCTGGACTAACATTGTGACGCGGTCAATAATAATTTATAGATGAACGGATAGCTGTCAGTGGGGCGCAAAGTGACATACGTCCGTCCAGCACCGCGCCTAAGCGCTAAGCGCTCACTGTCGGATTGCTTAGGTAAGAAAGAGAGCGCGATGACGCAACGCTCGAACTTCTTACAAACCATATAATGATTAATTACATCAAAATAATTTATAAAATAATCAAAAATTAAAAACAACCAAATTTTGTATTTAAATATGGTACGTTATTGTTATAAATTTTACCAACGTACGTTGATCAGTAATACAGATATTTTTGTTGGAAGATCATTTTAAGAGGTTAGTTTACCATTTTTTTGTATCGAGAAAACTTTTCAAAAACGTGTTTTGAAAACAACGAAATTATCAGAAATATGTTCAAGATTAACATATATTTTTTCCGCCGTGTCAAACTGTATAGATTTGGCTAAAAAATTTTTCAATACAAGCCTATTTGGCTCTTGTCAGCGCCTTAATCGCCTTTCCAACTTTGAAAAATAGTCTTTCTAAATCTAATACAGTTGCTCAAAAAGTGTCGTATTGCAGGGACGTATAGCGTTCGGGATGGGGGCTATTACGTACTCGTGCTTTTTCTTTACCTTTCCCGAACTCGTGCGTTCTCTTTCCCAACTGTCAAAATAATGTCCATTAAAAAAAAATCAACCACGAAGTATTTACTAAATAAAATCATAGAAGTTTTTATGATTCATGCAAATATTTCTAAAGAAGCTACTAATTTGTTTCAATATCAGATTTAATTATTTGATTCAATGAGATCTCATTAAATTTCATTTTTATTTCATATCAATAAAAAAAATCTACTGAAGACTTGGCTGTATGGGCATAGTTCCCTTTGCCTACCCAGAATGGGTAAAGAAAACAAAAAAATCTCTGCTTATTCTTTTACGGTAGGCGCCATTTTCCAAAAATGTTCTTTGCGAGTTTAATTACGGTTTTATTATTTTATTAAATTGCTTCATTTTTTCGCAACTGTATTAAAAATAGTTGTTCAGTACACGTGCGGAACCGTCATTGCAACTTGTTCCGACTGTCAATCCTCGCCGTCGGCTGTGCCTCGGCTCGGTTAGACATTTGTCGAAACTCTTTGCAATGACAGGCTTTCCGCACTTATATTGAAATATACTATTTTCCTGTGCACTCTCTGTTCCTTTTTCAAATTGGTAAAGGTTGTTTATGTTTTTTGTACCGAGTCCGATTGGACAACAATCCGGTACCACCTATGGGATACTCTGTTGACTCCAACAAATAATCAAATACACACCTGCAAGATGACAGAGTACACGCCTGCATCAGCAGCGCCCGCGCCGCCGACCAGCAGGATACCGATACCAATACCGAGTGCTGACATGAAGGAGAACGTGAAGATGTACACGATGGACACCCATCGCTTGGTACCGGACGCCAGCAGCTCCACTCCGATGCAGAACGCGATGATGTACTTGTGTGCTGATACGGCACCGAACATGTACCTAGGGAGAAAGAATAGAGAGTCAGTAACAATCTTCTTCTTAGCTTGTCGATGACAATTTATAATGAATCAGTCCGAAATTTGGCGACGAGTTTAGTACTTTCATTAGCGTCTATTAGCTCCTGTGATCTGCAAGCAACATGACAGGTAGAGGGATTTTCTGCAAGCGGTACAAATGGGTTGGGTAGGAAAACACTTTCTCGCCATAGCAGTCGCACAATCAGTAGTATATTTCACTTCGTGATATATGCTTCATTGACTTACCCAGTGTGCACTAGGCACACCAGAGGCCTGCTGAGCCAAGGGCCTGGATTTGATTCCCAGGTTGGTGCATCTCTGCATTATCCTTCGAGAAATACACACGGGGTGGTTATGGACAATAGCATTTTTGAACTCGTTATTACGAAATACTTAGGTCTTATCTTAAAGTAGAAATTTGATTCACGAGACAATCGAGTTTGAATTTTGCTGCGTGTTAGTAGGTAGGTAAACAGTTTAGTCCTCGTGACTGTACCTACATAGTGTACATAAGTACCTACCTAGTAAAAAAATATCAATATGTACCTGGCTACCTGCTGAAGGCCTACCATAACGTATTCTTAATCCAATGGAATACGATTTAAGTTAGGACTGTTTTAACTTTTAAGACGTCATGCATAGGGCATTTACCTGATTGTGTCCAAATATAAATTGTTATCTTATTACGTGACACCATGTAGGTACGACCTACCTGCTCTTTAGGAT
This sequence comes from Diarsia mendica, assembly GCA_949316265.1. NCBI lineage: Eukaryota > Metazoa > Arthropoda > Insecta > Lepidoptera > Noctuidae > Diarsia > Diarsia mendica. The sequence continues at coordinate 11,236,491 of OX438906.1, forward strand.
TTTTATTATAGTATTGTGGTCATTAGGTGTTCTAAATTTTCGACAATAAAAATAAACAAATTATCTATCTGGGTGTGCTTTACAGCAGGTAAATTTTCCACCAATTGCCAAATACATTTTACAATAATAAACAAATTTTTACGACATAGCAGTTTAATACGGCGATTGATAAGAAACCCTAATTATTTTATCAGCAGGTAATACTGTACTATCGTCATCTGGGAGATAACAGTATTTACTTAAAATTACACTGCTTTCTACTGGATGGAGATAATTAATAATTTTATAAAAAGGTACCTACTTATCCAGAGTCTGCTGGTATAAATTCATATGAGAAGACCATTCTTAGTCCTGGGTGGTGAGTTGGTGACCTTATAAGGTTGTTTCTTACATGTCGATAGAGATGTTATATTTGTAGTAACAATGTAACATAGGTACCTCTAAGGTGTACAATATTTATGAAGCTTTGTTGTATAGTTCACTTCAATAAAAACATTATTACATTCGATTTACTCATTCTTTATTTACATTAATATAAAATTGTACCTTAATAAATTACTTACTGAAAAAATTAATTTGAATTAGTCAAGTTTGATTTAGTTTATCAAGTTAAGCAGAAGCCAGCCTTATAGATAGACCTGCGAGATGCAATTTAGAACAATAACTACCGTTCTTAGTAGATACTATCAGATAAATATACATCAGCTATCCCAACCCAACATCGGAAAATATAGACCGCGACTTATCCACACACTTTTTAGCACTTAATGAACTTCAATAACGATTGCTATTGACGACGTGGTCCCTTAAGCTACCGTCATCATCATCATTCTTATCCCAATTCATTTGGGGTCGGCGCAGCATGTCTTCTTCTTCTATACTTCTCTGTTTCTAATCTAAAAGAAGAAGCTATTCTACGCTATCCCGAACCCTGCTAATCAGCAGGTTTAAACCCTTAGATAACGAATACGGAAATACGAATGTGATCAGTCAAAAAACAATCAGACATGCAAGTTATCACAATTAGGGCAATCAAGATCGTAGCACCGAATACCAGTAGGTTGTTTACCTGCGTTATCAAAATCAGCAATCAAGCCAATTGGGCAATAGATATTATACGCTACATTAAGTACAAAGATATTATCTAATCATCATATCAAACAACTTTATTTAAGGTCAGAACTCTCAGAATCGAGCTATTTTTGATATAACATGACACAATCAAATATTGTTTGTTTTGATCTGCTAAATTATATGTATTATGTTGTAGTTTAATATGTTCTTGATTATTCTGTGGTTAGGTGTATACGATATTCACCACTACGCTCAATCATTCAGATCATTCCCAAAATTCAGCTATGAGAAGTCCGCTCGCTGATGCAGTCATAAAATCGTCAAGTGTGCAGGTCTCAGGGCATGCAGGGCAAGATGTGCCATTGTCTGCGAAGATACGCCGCATACACACTAGAGATTCCCTGAGATCCTTCAGAGAACCTGAAGAGATTGTCTTTGCTACGGCCGACTTGGGTTCGGTGTCTATTTAGAGATTTCCAATTAAGTCCGCCACGGTAAAGCATGTCCAGGTAGAAGGTTTTCAGACGGCTTGACAAAGCCGTCAGGGGGCTTAAGCAGCTCGCACCAGATCTCATGTCTTGCTGTGGAGGCATTGCTGTTAGCTGGACTAGGTGGGCCAACGCACCCAAAAAAACATTTAACGATTTTTCAGCCTCTTGGGCACAGGCGAAAGCCTGTAATGCGCTCGATTATCTTACCCTTAAGTAATTTAATCAGTAAATCTGATACCTACTATCGCTATCGTTATACTTACATAGGTATTTGTAACGTTATTAATTATTATTGACGTTACAAAAGATAAATTAAATTACTCATGAAAGAAAACAAAGAAAATGAAATAGCTACGTGAGATTTGAAAATTAGATTTTTTTTAATCGATACTTGACCTATCGTCTACATGTAGTACCTACCTACCTATGTATAGGTAGATACGCATTAAGTACCTACCTATACATAGGTGGTACTTAATGCGAACTCTAGGTAAGTGTATGCATGTACCATTAACAGCTTTTTCAAAAGTTTCTCATTGGACTGAGAAATGTCATTGCAAAAGAACATTCTGTATGTACCTATACAGAATGTTCTTTTGCACTATACAGTACCTACTCCAATAAAAACATAGAGGGCGGAGGAAAGTTTCTAAGGAGGCGTCAACTAACGGAGGAAATTAAGTGTAGGTCGATACTTATCTACCTACAAGCCTATATTGTAACAAACCTAGGTAGGTAACCTACTTGAGAACTTTATGGAAAGAGCCTAACTCAAGTGTGCTCAAGTGGAAACTCTAAAATTGAGTGTCTACATTACATTGTCACGTATTTGTTATCTAGAGGGTAAATACTCGTAATAATTGATCATACTTTTTCTGAACAACTTCCTTATACCATGACGTCTGCTTACTGTTTTAATCTTATAGACGACGAATATTGATAAAATCCTCCTTTTGTAAGTCGGGTTAAAGTCAGTATTCTAGCGACTGGGTTATCGAACACCAAACACATTCTTCCGTGATTCATCTACTCTAGCCTAATGGAGTCTCGAAAGGCCTACCTTTTGAGAAGTTTAGTTTGATAAGCAGTAACGCGTAATCCACCACGTAACATCCTGAAGTTGATTAAGCTATCTTCTGCCCAACAAACAGGTCTAATATTTAAATAAGATGCGTCTAATCAAACCCTTCAAATTCAATAGGTATGCGCTATCGTTGCTGTTTCGATATGACAAGACAGGTGTCGTAATTTCTATGTACCTACTACAACATCTTTAGATAAAGTTTACGTGACTTAAACAGCACGACTGCACGAGACGTAGGTGAAGTACCGATTGTTTTTTCCACTATCGATTTATTGCCATAACGATTACTTGAACGACTACTTACGATTACTATTGTTTGGGTCGTTCGTCGTTTCGCACCACGAGCGGTTCGGACCGCGGTGTGAAACGCAGAAGTTGCGGTCGGCGAAACGACGTCTTTTGTCTTGTCACCTTTTTATGTTAGTAAATCTTTTAATAAATAGGTACACCACAATACACACACACATACTTACTAACACATACTCCATACATACTTACTAACACATAGGTACTCCACAGTCCAAACATACTTATCAAATTAATGTCACCAAATACGGCACGTATTTCTGAAGAAAATGAACAGGAAAATTTTGTTTGTTTGTATTTTTAATTTGTACCTTATCGGTTGTTGCTCTGATATCTTAATCGTAATATCCGTGTCACTGGGCTATTATCAGCTTCTTAGTGGGAGATAACAATACAATTTTGAATTTTAATCATCTTTAGATAGGTATAAATAGATAGATACATAACATCATTATCATAACATCACGCCTGATACAGGTGAACCTAATGGTACACCCACGTTTTCCGGGTCAGGCAAAGTGATGTTCCCTTCCGGAATGTCTCAGTAGCAGCCATGGAGTCTGGGTTCATGACCGGATGATAGAAATAGGCCCCCGCCTATTACATGTGACTTAAAATGACTGACGAAATGTGGATGTACTGTACTTGTCAGGTAAACCCCTGACAAGAACATAATTCGGAATTTCAAGACGTGATGCTATGTTAATATGCAGAAATTTGAAATTTGAAGGACAACAGTAGGTAATTAAATAACAAAACTAAGTACATACCACACGTTTCCAACGGAAGACTCCAGTCCTACAGCAAGACCCTCAAACAGCTCATGGACCGACAGGGCAAGCACGATGAGCAGTCCTCTAAGTGCTGATGCGACAGAATCTTCTTCAACCAACAAGTGCATATGATTGTTCTCCTCAATCGCAGCCTCAGCCTCCTTTACCGACATCCGTTCGGGTTCAACCCCAGAGGCAACAGATCCTCCAGCCAAAGAACTCTTCCTTAACCTGAAGGGTTTGGTGAAGGTGTTGTCCCTCTTTTTGCTCTGACGACTGTTGATGTACAGGTGCACCAGCTCTTCTATAAGATAGATCATGAAGAATCCGGCGCACATGATCAGCCCGGCCATGAAGAGGTGGATCTCGGGTAGCTCGCCACTCTCTGGAAATAAAGAAATTGAAAATTGTTTATGTGCTGTACAGCTGTGCAATGGGCGATATATAGGCAGATGACATTGTTGCCTTGCCATGGCGGAATATTCTGAATGAGGCTGGCACAAAAGCATGGAGCTTGCACCACAATCAAAAAGAGGCCTTTACCCAGCAGTGTGTGAACTCGAACTGTGGATAATGTGTGATGTGATTTGACGAAAAATTACGAATATTCTTACATGATTTCATCCCCTGATTCTTATTCTCTTTAATTTGCATACATATTTTAGTGTAAAATCTGGGTGATTGCAAAATATACACTTTTGTGTATTCAGTTTATCTGAGCAACATGAGTAGACTGTACGTTACCCATCGTTAAATATAGGTACATAATTTATTTAGCATTTTTATGTAGGTAATAGATTTCTCCGGATTCGAGACAATGTTTTCAAGCTTTTCTTTTTCATTGAAGTAGAATCATTTTGGAAAGTCATCAATATAAACACAAGGCAGGCTGGTATTTGTAGAGACATCGCAACCAGACTACAGTACTTAAATAGTCCTTGTTCTTTGAGTCTTACGGCCCGGCCACAGTTTCTGGCGGTGCGGGGCGCGGTGCGGCGAGAGGCGCGGCGGGCGGTGCGATTTGCGGTGGTATGCCACAGCTAGACTAGTAGCGACCACGGCGGCGTCAGCGGTGGACGTATTTAGGGAATAATATTTAATAACCCAACCCAAGAATAGGTAGGTAGGTATCTATGAAATCGTGAATGTCTATGATATTAAATTGCCGTATCTTGTTTAATTACTCGTAAAAAATAGGTAATAAATACTTAACACTACTACCAGGAAATTGTTGTTTTATTTCGTCCCACAATTTTTTTACAACATGCCTATATTTATGATGTGGATGTTTTGACATCCATATTGCGGGTCTACTCAGTATTTCACTAATAAATTGTTCCACATTCATTATTTTAAGTTAAAAACGCGCGGTAGAAACAAAATTATTTGTTTCGGTCGCGCGATGTCTGAATGCGTCCACCGATGTCGCCACCCGCGCCGCTCTGAGCTGTGGCCGCCTCGATACTCGCTAGTACATTTGTTTCACTCGCACACCGCGCAGCCCGTCGCCGCCGTGTACCGCGCGTCTCTCACCGCGCCGCAGGTCGCGCCGCGCTGCGCGTCGCCGTTAGCTGTGGCATACTTCATAGGTTGTCTACCATTTGTTTTCGCCGCTCACCGCTTGCCGCGACTCAAACCGCGCCGCAATCCACGCCGCTCTTGGCTGTGGCCAGGAGGTTAGTGCATGTTTACGTACGCGCGGCGCGGCGCGCGGCGCGGCCGGCGACGCGATCCGCACTAAATTCAAACGTATGGCGGTGTATGAGTGCGTTCACGGAGAAGCGAATTTATACGCGATTGCTTGAATTTGAGGCGGCGGCCGCGGCGGCGAACGCGGCGGCGGCCGCGGCGACGGACGCGGCGATGCACGCGGCGGTTTATTCTCGATGAAGCGATGCCCGCGACGGAACTTGGCCTTGAAAATTCGCGGCGGCCGCCGCCGCGGCCGCCGCCGCGGCCGCCGCGCCGCGTCTCTATGTACACCGTCGTACATTGCCATACGTTTGTGTTTGCGCGAACGATGATATCTGCCGCTGCACGCATCGCCTGTCCGTGAACACAAAATTCGCTCGACGCGTCGCTCGACGCGTCGCCGGCCGCGCCGCACGCCGCGCCGCGCGTACGTAAACATGCACTTAGCATGCATACAATGTGGGTGTACCGTCGTCGGTGCAAGAAATATCGGCCCTGACTTACATTTTGCCACCAATTGGCTACTGAGTTACTCCTGCACACTTTATTTAAGTAGAAACATAAAACAAATCGCATGCGAATAAAAGAGTGACGAATTTAAAGGTTAATGGATGGAGAGGGAGTAAAAGACTAAGCTGGGAAACGTTGGATGAATTCTGTGAGGAAAGAAAAAGAATTTGAAAGAAAGAGGCAAAAGAAGATGTTGTGAGAAAAATGTTGAGTATGAAAGTAGATGGCTTTATGAGTAGAGAAAGACCAAAGACACGATGGATGGACTGTGTGAAGGAGGATAAGGCTAGAAAGGAGGTGACTGCTGACATGACGAGAAATAAAGAAGTATGGAAAAAAGAACGTGTTACGAAGACCCCAAATAACACGGGACAAGGGCAGGAAGATTATATGATGATAAAACAAAATCAGAGTCAACAGAATATCATTCTTCAACTTAGCAATTAAACTTAGTTGATAATGAACTATTGTTCACTGTTTATTTTCTTTCATGTTTACTAACGGAAATTCTTCGTTGTAATACTTGTAATAAATAGATAATAAAGAAGGTGAAAGTTTCTTGTGTTTACTCTACTAAGATTTGTTCCAATATTTACTAACAAACGTATGTTTCTAGGTATGTAATTTTGTCTGTTATTCCTACATCTTTACATTATTTGTATGTTTACCGCATCTTACTATGTATTATAGATACCTGCTTGTCTTCGATACAAATACAACTACTGATCTATTACTAAATATACAACTGCCTCGTTGGTCTAGTGGTCGCAAGCGCACTGCAGAGCGTGAGGCCCTTGGTTCGATTCCAAGGCCGGGCAAAGTGTTATTGGGATTTTACATCTGAAATTTCTCAGTAACAGCCACGGAGTCTGGATTTGTGCCCCGTTGATGGCAATAAACACGCCTCCATTGCAATTACATGGGTATTTTTTTCGGAGGGTGGAAGATCATCAAATCACTCCTCTCGCTTTGGGCGGAGCGAAAGGAAGTGTCAGACTTCTACTGACTAAAATCCACCCATGTTCCTTCTTAGCCCATTGTGTCGAGGCCGCGGTATCTCTATAATATAGAGAGATATAAAGTTTATATCATAACAACCCGTAGCCCCGACGGGCAATTACATGGGGCCTTAAAATAACTGGCGACATGATGGTGTACACACGGCTACACATCAAGCTATACAAAACCAGTATAATCTGATCGTTCATTGTGCGAAAACATCTAGTAAAGTGAGGCCAAGATTAACTGGTTTTGTATAGCTTGATGTGTAGCCGTGTGTACAAGGCGTGTAGGAAGTGTAGGAACCCTTATCTTATTAGATTACCGACGGTTTAGATAGCTGTAAATTAAATTATTTTTAATGTAAATCATTAATTACTTCCAAGTTCCATTGTCAGTAGGTTAGGTACCTCTTTATAATATTATATAGATAGTATAGATATAGGTAAAGCAATTGAAATGTGAATGGAATTTCAATATAAATAGTACCTATAACTTTACAACCTTGAGCAAGACTTATTTTATTTGTTTATGATACATACAATCAATAGGAAATACTATTAGGCCTATCAAATGATAAAACAATGAAGTATTTGGTCGATCTGCTGATTGACAAATCTATAGACTGATTTATTAATGTTTACCTTGTCTAGGTACTATAGTTCAGTTAAATTGTATTATTGCTAGGAAAGTTTTGGGGTAGTTCTGATTTTTTCATTCCATATGTGTTTTGGGGTGCTAAATCTGAATCTGAGGTTTGCGGACAAAATTTCGTGACGCAACATTAAAAAAAAACAGAAAAGACAGTTTTATTTTTGCTTTTTTGCTTAAAACTCGAAAACTATTAACTTTTGGTAAATGGTCTGTTTACAGAAATTAAAGTACTTGAAATTCTCTACAAATACCAGTATTTAGTTTTTTTTTTTTCAGACGAATCGTTCGGTTTCTAGTGCGAGTTGAAAATTGTAAATTTTTAGCAGTTTATGCAAAACCCACTTTTTACATTTCAATATTAAATTTTTATGGATGCTGTCATTTGATAAATGTCACCTGGTTTTCCACACAAGTAATTAAAAAGAAAAAAGGCAAAAATTATGCAAATTCAGTAGGTATCAAAAAAAGGTAGAACTGATGAAAAAAAAAAAAACTGAAACTATAAATGCCGATTGCCATCCAGTTTATAGTGCGCTAGTGTGCGCTACACGTACACACGTATACTACAACGTCTACAACAGTTTAGCACATTGTTTCCGATTGGAATGTAAAGCGGCTTTAACTGCTTTTTAACTAAGTTATTTTGCTTTTTTGCAATCTAGCTATAATATTTGAGTCAAAACGTGAATTATCCGTGTGACTCGGTCTTTATTTTAATTAACTTAAAAACCTTTCAATACAAATCTAAAAAGTGGGTTTTGCAGTCACACCGGTACAAATTGCCAATTTTCAACTTGCACTTGAGACCGAACGTTTCGTCTGTACAATAACCAAAATAGTGATATTTGTAGAGAACTTTAAGTACTTTAATTTCTGTAAACAGACCATTTACTAAAAGTTAACAGTTTTCGAGTTTTAAGCAAAGAACCGGAAAAAAGCAAAAAAAAAACCGGTTTCTTCTAGTTTTTTTAATGTTGCGTCACAAAATTTTGTCCGCAAACCTCAGATTCAGATTTAGCACCCCAAAACACATATGGAATGAAAAAATCAGAACTAACCCAAAACTTTCCTACTAGGATCACTTTACAGAACAAATTTCCTGAATTACTACTACAAAACTAATTATTTACTTATTTCACTAGTTTAGAGAAAAGGTTTAAGTACAAAACTTATTTATGATATACCTCTAACACTAGCTTAAGTAGCTTACGCTCGCGGCTTTCTCTTATTATCCCTCGGGATTAAATGGTAGGTACTGGTGGTATAAAAAGTATCTTATGAGTTAATCCAGGTCCACGCAGATAGTTAACTCTCTGTGTGCCAAATTTCATCTAAATACTTAAAGTAGTTTTTGCGTGAAAGAGTAACAAATATCCATATTTGCTAAAGCTTGTGATAATACAAACTTTAGCATTTATTATATTGTAGGGTATAGTAGGATAAAACTGTGAAATACATGAGACTTCAATGAATCGATTTGAATCCTAGCCCCACCTATCCTAGTGTCAAAGTTCACTTGGGTTAGCTTCCGAAAATAGCCCGAAAAGCGAAATCAATCGCCGAAGAACGATTGAAGACTCCTAAGCTAGTCAGATCAGCAAGTCTTCAGATTTCTAGATCAAATCATTTCGAATTTTGATTAATTTTCGGCCAATCTATAATGTTTATTGTCGGTGTGACTCTAAGATAAGATGATGCATACAACATTGTAAGTATGTGATATTAGTATGAACTTTGGGTAAATATCAACCTGATAAAGACCAATATTCAAATCAGCAGACCAGGTACCTTCAGAAACGGGTTCTCTAGAAGATCTCGATGTCCTTTAGTTAAAGATAGATGCGCCCGTACCATGTAGGTACAGGTAACGCCATAATAATGATGCCCTACTTGTAACTCTTGTGGCAGAGGTTATCGTAATGTAATTGGAACACATAACAAAACATCACGCCTGTAATCCCCGAAGTGTATTAGGCAGAGCAAATGCCATACGAACCGTGCATCGCGCATCGACACGATATCTAACCCATCTCCATTTTTTCACCTTCCGGGATATAAACTAAGCCTACAAAACCGCTATACAGGTACCAACGACAATAAAATCGAAAAGCACCGAAGGTGAGTCTTTGGTCAACTGGGACCCGCTTGCAACTGGGTCTGGACCCAAAAACAACAAGGCGCGTCCCCCAGCAAAACGTAGCTCTATAGCCGTTTTTTATGCAGTTTTCTGGAGCTTATAACTCTTAAAAAAAAAGATATATCAACCAACAAAAAATACATTAAATTTTTACATACTCTTACCTTCAAAATGGTACGTTTTCTTTTTTTCTTTTTTAAGTAAAATATTTAATTAATCCCCTCACAACGAAACCACAGAAATGAGAAATAATTATTGAAAACATGCTACTTCTCCAAAACTAACAATTGTTTTTATTTTGTTTTTACACTAATGGATAAAAACAGAATATATAGGCCTCAGTCAGGCATCGAAAGAAGCTATTTATTTAAGAAATTTGTTAAAAAGTTTAACAAAGGGGACTTGTGTCAAACCGGTGGTCATTTACAACGACAACCAATCAGCACATAAAATAGCGAAAAATAAGATGAACCATAACAGAACAAAACATATTGATGTTAGATTTCATTATGTTCGCGAAGCTATAGTCAATGAGGCGGTTGAGGTAAAATATATGCCTTCACAAGAAATGGTAGCAGATATGTTAACAAAATCTGTACCAGGTCCTAAACTAAATAGTTCGCTCAAAGAATAATCCGAAAGCAGGTGTAGAGTGAATGAGCTGGAACCTAAGCAATTTCCTCAGAAATGTGTTCAGGATGCTCAGAGGGTAAACATACTAAAAGTCCCCGCCTCTAGGGGGGGAGCCGGAGTGGGGGGAGGGGGTTAAAGTTCCCACTTTAGAGTTTTTCGCTAATATCTTTAAAACGGTGCGTCGTAGAGAAAAAGTGTCTTCTACGTAATGAAAGCTAATAAAATTTACTACAACTTTTGTCCCAGTCACTTTTTCGAATTCCTAACTATTTTTGAAGTACACGTTCTGGAAAAGTGAAATTTTCGACAAAAAATCGTCTTATCAAACTTTACCTCTTGCCTGCTACTTCAATCGTGTTTTTCGGGATGAAAAATAGCCAGCATGTTAATCCAGGGCCTAATTTACCTATATATCAAATTTCATACAAATCTGTTCAGCCGTACAGCTATTGAAAAAAAATTCCTTTCTTAATTTTAATTTTATAACTTCATCCGTTTAGGTCGTGAAGGTTCTGACAAGGCTCCTTCTTCCAAAGCACCCTCATCTACAGTAGATGGTTCTTGCTGGAGAAACTCTTCACCATCTCCACCATTGTCTTCATCTTCACCATCGTCTTCGTCAAGAGACATGCTGTTGATACATCTCCCTTGGCAGTGGAGGCATGCCGCAGAACATTGAGCATTGCTTTGCGACATCCACATTTGCCACTACCACAACTCTTAGCGCATGGGCAAAATATTGTTTTTAATAGGACTTATGGTGCGAGCAAATCATCAGTGGTTATTGGCACCAGGCTGCCTCCTACATGTTTCCATCCCCACTCTTGGGGAGGTAGCTCATTCCCAAGCCACAGTTGCACTTGGTGGTAGGTGCGCCGTGAATGCTGTTTAGCTGCGTTCTCAGTTGGTGGGAGGGAGCTGAGGTCAGGCTTAATCTTTGCCAATGATCTCATGAACAATTGAAAACGATACTGGTTGAGGGAAGTCAGTCTTGTTGGCGCCCCATACCATTGAAGAAAGTACGTCTTCCCAGCCTCATCAACTTCATTGTGCATGGAGGCGGGGTTATAAAAGATCGCTGCTGCTTCTTTGATGATATCAAACTTTAAGTACAATCTGTTTACCCCTGGAGTGATCAATACTCGATCCCCATATTATTATTTTCTTTCCAACTCAGTCTTGATGGTTCGCCAATGAGGCTTATTATAACAAACCTCCCGATACGATATTGAAGAGTAAGAGTTTCAACTTTATGTACTATTCTCCTTTTGCTAATATGTGGCGTTTTATATTTTTCTTGTACATAATGCGCACACAAAAACTGAAATCGAAATGGGGAGCTGAAGATCTAAGCTGAGACGGCCCTGCTTCTTCTTGAGGTGTGGGTGCATTCCTTACAACTTTATTAATTGTTTTAGCTCGGGTGTATTTTTTACGACAGTTCTTGTGAATTAAAAGGAATTTAAAACACGAAAAATTTTGTGCTTTTCATCTTTCCGTTCTTGATAGTTTTGATAAGGCCCAGTATTCCCTTTTCTTTCATCTCAATGACGTCCTTACTCCCTTTAACGACGTCCTCGTCACACACGGTCGTGTTCTGCGGCATGCCTCCACTGCCAAGGGAAATGTCTCAACAGCATGTCTCTTGACGAAGACGATGGTGAAGATGAAGACAATGGTGGAGATGGTGAAGAGTTTCTCCAGCAAGAACCATCCACTGTAGATGAGGGTGCTTTGGAAGAAGGAGCCTTGTCAGAACCTTCACGACCTAAACGGATGAAGTTATAAAATTAAAATTAAGAAAGGAAATTTTTTTCAATAGCTGTACGGCTGAACAGATTTGTATGAAATTTGATATATAGGTAAATTAGGCCCTGGATTAACATGCTGGCTATTTTTCATCCCGAAAAACACGATTGAAGTAGCAGGCAAGAGGTAAAGTTTGATAAGACGATTTTTTGTCGAAAATTTCACTTTTCCAGAACGTGTACTTCAAAAATAGTTAGGAATTCGAAAAAGTGACTGGGACAAAAGTTGTAGTAAATTTTATTAGCTTTCATTACGTAGAAGACACTTTTTCTCTACGACGCACCGTTTTAAAGATATTAGCGAAAAACTCTAAAGTGGGAACTTTAACCCCCTCCCCCCACTCCGGCTCCCCCCCTAGAGGCGGGGACTTTTAGTATGTTTACCCTCTGAGCATCCTGAACACATTTCTGAAGAAATTGCTTAGGTTCCAGCTCATTCACTCTACACCTCCTTTGTTAAGTGGACTAAAAGCAATTTTTAGAAAAATTATCTATTAAGGGGGCGAGCGATGTGTGATGTAATGATTTTAGCTAATATTGTTTTTAATGTGATTCTAATTTGATTTGTTATGATTTGTAATAGATAACAAAGTACCAAATACTTTTGGTCATTATGAATTCAGTTATTAAACTCACGTCGATAAATAGGTAGGTACTTTCAACTTTTACTGTAATACAAAATAATATTGGCACGATTACGAAAATGAGCTCAAAATTAAAATCCAAGATGGCGGCTAGGAAAATTTTAGGTTTTTCCGTCATGGGTGTCGTTTTCATGGTTTTTATGGTCGCTGATTACGAAAATGAGGTCAAAATGAAAATCCAAGATGGCGCCGACGAAGATTTTTGGTTTTTCCGTCATGGGTGTCGTTTTCATGGTTTTTAGGGTCGCTGATTACGAAAATGAGGTCAAAATGAAAATCCAAGATGGCGCCGACGAAGATTTTTGGTTTTTCCGTCATGCATGGGTGTCGTTTTCATGGTTTTTGGGGACGCTGATTACGAAAATGAGGTCAAAATGAAAATCCAAGATGGCGGCTAGGACAATTTTAGGCTTTTCCGTCATGGGTGTCGTTTTCATGGTTTTTGGGGTCGCTGATTACGAAAAGAGGTCAAAATGAAAACCCTAGGTGGCGGTCAGGAAAATGTTTGGTTTTTCTTTCACGGGTGTCGTTTTCATGGTTTTTGAGGTCAAAATGAAAATCCAAGATGGCGGCCAGGTAAATTTTTGATTTTTCCGTTATGGCTGTCGTTTTATATATATATATAAGGTCCCATTTTAATAGGTGGACAAATTTTAACACAGCGTTCAGTATGTCTAACCAAACATATCCAAGTAAAAAAAACACTAATTACGGTGAGTTTTTTGTACGTAAAATATTGGGTAACTAACACTTTTAGTGTATTTTCGCTACCTGTTTTATTTTCTTGTAGGTATCTGATGCGTTTCTCTAATTTTCTTTTTTTACCATTGTCCTTATTTTGGTGGTCTGAATGATTCCTAAAATTTTGTCCACCTATTTTAATGGGACCTTATATATATATAGTCGAAAAACCAAAATTTTCGTCGGCGCCATCTTGGATTTTGATTTTTAGCTTATTTTCGTAATCAGCGACCCCAAAAACTATGAAAACGACACCCATGACGGAAAAACCAAAAATTTTCGTCGGCGCCATCTTTGATTTTTATTTTGACCTCATTTTCGTAATCAGCGACCCCAAAAACCATGGAAAAACGACACCCATGACGGAAAAACCAAAAATTTTCGTCGGCGCCATCTTGGATTTTCATTTTGACCTCATTTTCGTAATCACCGACCCCAAAAACCATGAAAACGACACCCATGACGGAATATCCAAAAACCGTCGGCGCCATCTTGGATTTTCCTTTTGACCTCATTTTCGTAATCAGTGACCCCAAAAACCATGAAAACGACACCCATGACGGAAAACCTAAAATTTTCGTCGGCGCCATCTTGGATTTTCATTTTGATCTCATTTTCGTAATCAGCGACCCCTAAAACCATGAAAACGACACCCATGACGGAAAAACCAAAAATTTTGATGGCCGCCATCTTGGATTTTCATTTTGACCTTATTTTCGTAATCAGCGACCCCTAAAACCATGAAAACGACACCCATGACGGAAAAACCGAAGATCTTCGTCAGCGCTATCTTGGATTTTCATTTTGACCTCATTTTCGTAATCAGCGACCCCGAAAACCATGAAAACGACACCCATGACGAAAAAACCAAAAATTTTCGTCGGCGCCATCTTGGATTTTAATTTTGAGCTCATTTTCGTAATCGTAATATTTGTATCACTGTAAAAGTTGAAAGTAGGTACCTACCTTTTTATCGACGTGAGTATAGTAACTGAATTCATAATAACATTTCATAAAAAAATATTTCTTTGAATGCCATATCTATTACTTCTTAGATCTGTGAATTTTACTTGTATTCGTATGAAGTTCGCCAGGTGGCGCAAGTAATAGTTTACGAAGTATTGTACAGGTGGGGTGCGGCAAAGAGCGAGCAAATGCTCAAGGTTATTTGCTCAGGGTACCACCTTTGTTCGACTGAACTCGTGGGTCCAGTTCGAGTGGGTCTAGTTGACCAAATACTCAGTAGAGTGCTAATCGGTCAATAGATATACTTTTAAGCACTTTTTGATCATTATCAGTGTAGTAAGTTATTTAACTGTGAATCAGTGTGTTGTAGAGTATGTAATTAATCTTAATATGTGGATATACGAGTTTTTGTAGTCTGAACTTCGTTAGAACCATCAATCTTCATTAATATACATATACCTAGGACTTACTGTGGTTACTTTCTAGTTTTTTTATTATTGTAAATGGGCTTGCTCTTGAGCTCAATCTTGCCCTAAGGGCAGAGATGATCCCGTCGGGGCTGCGGATATCGGAAAGTTACCGCGGCTCCGACACAAGGGCGAGGAAGAAGGAACATGGGTTGGTTTTTAGTCAGTAGAAGTCTGACACTCCCCTTCGCTCTGCCCAAGAGCGGGGGGGGTTATTCGATGATTTTCCACCCACCAAAAAAAAAAAAAAAAGGGCAGAGATGATGTCGACGTAGAACGAGCTTACCCAGAAGAAGCCTGTTTACTCGCGACTTAAATAGATAATAATAGATTAGGGTTATATGAACTCGGAAAAACCGACGCAGGCTAGTTCGACTAAGTTCGACTACTTACTAATTTATATGCGTGACCTTAGGATTATATGTACTAGATTTGAAGATTTGTCTGATGGTGAAACCGTGAAAGACCCACTTGTATCACTAACATATTTAAAACATCATCCTGTTCCTGTCATGAGGAACTCGGGGCTAAATATGCTTAGTTGTGAGGTCGGATAGGCAGTCGCAGATGTGAAATACTGGTATTCAGACAAATCAGGTAAGGCTGACTGAAAGGCGACCCCAACAGTTGGGAAAAGGCTAAAAGGTGATGATTCTGTTTCTATCATCAAACTTTGACAGTTAAACGAATTTAGTGATTAGTCGCAATTGTCGCAAACGGTTCTATATCTCGATAGCAAAACTTTCGAAAAAAAAAACTCGATAGCACCATATTTTCACTCTTTAATACCGCCATTTACTTCATAAATTCTCCTAATTTACTCATTGCATGAGTTGTGAAGTTGTGATAGCCCGACTACACAATCCCACGGTATACTTAAGCTTAGCTGTCAGTTCCCATTGTGTTCCCATCAAGTCGACCTCTATGTTACGTGACCACCATGACCTTTCAAGTCAGACGTACTGCCGCAGTCTGTTAACCTTCGCTGAGTGGGCCATGAACCTATTTTTTTAATTTCCTTCTTACCGTTAAATTAATAAAGGGTTAATAACCCTTACTTTGATTTCTGGGGTTCTCAATTTTTAAAAAAAAATATAATCACCCTATTGTGAGGATCCAATAAGGTAAATAATTATGATGATAACGCAGCGTACCCTTGTCGCGTAAGCGTAGCGTATAAATCCTGCGTAGCGGTTACACGTAACCATAGGCTTAGTTAGGGTAGTAGCCAGTAGCTACGCATAGTAGTCGTCCGTAGGCGCAGCGTAGCAGACACGCGTAGGCCCATTGCAGTGCGTAGAAACACTCGTAGGCGCGGCGTAGCAGTTAGCATGGCCAACAAAGAGGTCAAAGAGGCTCAACAAAGAAGTCAAAGTATCACGAAAATATTATAGAATATTGCCTCCGTGATCCGATTAGAATTAGTAATTACCGCTCTTATTTTATAATCTGTATTTTTATGATTGAATTTTCGATTGGGCAAAAACAAACAATGATAACAACAATTATGGTTTTATCTGAAGTATTTCTAACGTTATAGGTACCTACCTATAGAGTGCGATTCTAATTGTTTTAAAGGTCATGGGTACACTTATCTACAGATCTTTTTAAAAATCGTTTTTATTATTTACTAGCTTTTGCCCGCGACTTCGTTCGCGTGGAATAGTGACTTCCGGCAGATTTTTGGTTTATCTCGCGAAAAAAAAAAAAATGTCCTTTCTCAAGTTCCAAACTAAAATTTCATCAAAATCCGTTCAGCCGTTTAGGCGTGAAAGAGTAACAGACAGACAGACAGAGTTACTTTCGCATTTATAGTATAATATTAGTATGGATTTTCAACTTAAAAAACTTTTCTTCGTTTTTTTTGCTTTTCTCACGAATGTTCGATTCGATTTGGTTTTCAGCCTACTCTGATTGAACAGAATGTACAGTAGCAAACATACCAACATCACGTACCTATATAAGTCGGAAGCCGTTACCACCAAGGAGGATGAAATCGGTGCGGTTTTTCCGCAATGATCGAAACATCTGCGCGCTCTCCTCAAAATGGGGGACTTCTGGACAGCACATCGGTTATACCGTCGTTAAAACAACATAGTAACCTTTTTTTTGGATCGTGGGAAATCATTAAATGACTCCTCCCGCTATGGGCAAAACGGTAGGGAGGGTCAGACTTCTACTGACTAAAAACCACCCATTATCCTTCTTAGCCCTTTGTGTCGAGGCCGCGGTATATCTTTCGAACAACCCGCAGCCCATCATAGTAACCTAAAATCATCATAGTTCTAGTAACCGGGTGCAGCTGAATACCTGCAGTAGTTTACATGGAGTGACTGCCTATCTGACCACCACAACCCAGTTAGAACTGGGTAATACGATACCCTTCGGTGAGACTGTTTGGCAGACTTTCAGGTCACTGACAATCTGTACTAACTGTCAAGAACTATTTATAGCAGCCAGCACCAAACGGTGTAACATGCTTTCAGAGGCATGGAGGAAACTCGGTATAGAATGTGGTAATGGTCAGAGTGCGTAGGGTGCTGCGGGGCAATCTCGACAGCGGGAAATTTCAACTTATAAAGTAAAATGTAGAAGTTATTAAGATTAGTTGAAATTTCCCGCTGTCGAGATTGCCCCGCTGCACCTTATATCATTTTTTAAATAGTTCCGCAATTCATTCCGATTACCTTACATACTCGTTACAATCTAGGCACCTACTTACTTTGGCAATTTACTTTAGCTACCTACCCTTCTTCTTTTGTTAGGGACGCCATAATAGAAAGTATTAAGTACCTATACCTTACTTATGCAATGCAATTAAAATCCAATTATGCGTACGAATACCAGCATTATCTAATTGAACGTTACGCAAGAACGTTGGCATTTTGGCAACTGAGTTATGCAGTTTAAAGACGAAAATATAAATTGTAATTTAATGACAAATTACAAGAAATTGAATACAAGATTATAAACATTACTGAACAACATAAACATAACATAACATGATGATGCTGGTATAGTAAAGCTGAGCATGAGGGGTTCGATTCCCAGGCCGGACAATTTTTTTTTGGGGTTTTTCCATCAAGAATTTCTGAGTAGCCACAGAGTCCGGTTTTGTGCCATGTTATTGGAAGTTTATTCCAGTAGGAATCACCGTCAATTTCCGTCTAAATTCAAAACCGATTGTCTATGATTTTATTTCACGACTGTGGCAATTACCTTAGTAAATATACTTAGGTAAGTACCTACTTATATAAATAGCTAAGGTATGTACATTAACACGTAACTGTGAATCTATATTATTATACTTATGTATACTTGCGATAAATTGTTTTTTTATTTTAGTTTTATACAGGGTGTATACGTATTTTACCCTTCACGAACCCGTCAGCATTATGTAAATCAAACTAAGTAACCCTACGCAAAAATTATTGCTGGGAAACAACTTTTTTTTTTTTGGGTGAAAATTCACGTTTTTCAGTAAAACTCACTCAATGCAGCACACTCAAAACAGTGTTATCTACTGGATGGTTTGAATAGTAAACGGGTCATGGAGGCAATTAAAGTAAATCGAGACTTTTAAAAAATCTTGTGAAAAATTTAGAACTTTTTCTTCCAATATCTCAGTAACTAGAAGGTTCCCAGGTGTGGTATAGATCAAAACAATTATCGCAAAGACGGTATTACACCCTTTATAGGTAAACTTAACATTTTTGGCGCTAGCATAATCAAATGTTTGAACGAGCAGCATAGGGTAGTCGACCGACTAAAAAAAATATGATTCTGTTTAGTCCGTCAGTCAGATTATTGAAAAATATTGGATACGTGTTTTTTGTTTTATCAAATTAATAAAAATTGACGAAAATAAAGCTTGTCAAAGACCATGGAGAGGGGGCGTTTGACGTCATAGTTAGGTAAAATTGGACCAAGCTGTGACGTTTCACGACTTTTCGAAGCACTGTATCGTCTTCATTTTTTGTTTACGTGAAAAAAGAAAAAATACGTGTTCAATATTTTTTGGAAATCTATCTGACGGACTAATTAGTTTTTTTTTGTCGACTACCCTATTTGCCTAAGTTGGTCTTTGTACTACTGACTAGAGTTTCTTCCGTCTTAGACAGAGAGTCTTGAGTTATGTCCTGTTTGGACACAAAGGAACTAAGCAAAACGGAGGAGTTCGTGGCAAAATATTAACAGCCGCAGGGGTCGATCTTCAAGGTTAAGACGCTCTTGAAAAGGGTCGGTCTGTGGATGGGTAAGCATCTTGTACCCACCGAATTTCTTCCGTGCCTTGTTATGCACGTTAAGCCGGTACTGGCTGGAATTTAAAGATCTTTAGCAGTTGTAACAGGAGTCAGTGGCCCTAAAGTCTGACAAGGGTTATCGCTCCATGTAACAATGTAAGATACTGGTATTCAGCTGCATTCGGTTTGACTGTAACCCAACATAATTGGGAAAAGCCTAGGTAAAACGTATTACCTACTTAAAGTAGATATAATAAAGCAATGGAAGTCTACCGAACGTATAAAGAAAACACATATGGCAGTGGACTTCGAGTCCAAGATTTCGGTACAACAAGAAACAAGACCAAAAAATATCTTGAAGAAATATGCTATGCCAATGGTTTTCAAGTGAATCAATTCAAGAATGGCTAGAACGTAAACTATAAAATCTGCCACAGCAAAAGCAGATTAACTTTACTCCATTAAAATGAAATTATATATCCTATCTGGGAACATGGTCACAGACGCTACAATGCCCACACTCTAATGCAACAGAATGGATCTGTTATCCTCTTGTTTTCTAACATTGCCATTCTATTTACGTCCCACTTACGACACCCGCGAAAAATGCATCATAAAATACAAACTTTCAAGTACCTGGTACCTGCTTAGCAGTTTTATTGTCACCACTTAATCAGTCGATAAATTTGGTAACACGCTCAAACTAGAATCTATGGACATATTTACATAGGTGTTTATTTAAACACGTGGATTAGACGTAATCATCTTTACCATGCATGACCGCCAACATACACATTTATGATGTGTGAAACATCTCATTAAATATCAAGATAGTGCAGTATCAGATGTTGATGGCAACAATGAGCACTTATATGGTGCTATTATTGCATCTGCACAAATAAAACCTAGGCGTAATAGGGTAATATATAATGCAGTTAGAATGAATCGGTCGATGTATGAGGACTATACAGCAGGTGTTTAATGTAAATAGATGTTGGTACTAACCTTGCAGAACTTCAATGTTGTCATCAACTTCGGGTAACAGGTGCATGAAGGTGGTCGCGAACAGAATTCCCCCTCCGAACGCGAGTAGGCCCATTACCAGCTTATTTTTGGATCGCATGGTGGAGTCACTCGTCTTGAACCAGTCATACTTTAAGGATATGACCAGGGGCAAGCACCCCGTCACCATAGATATGGCGAAGAGGCACACCATTGTAATAATTTTGGCTGTTAAAGCCTCTTCCATTGCCTCGTTCAATGCTGTCTCGTTCACAGTCATGTTGAATTTTATATTTATGTCAGGAATTTAAATAATTTAGTTCCGCAGTAACACTGTCGGTTGTAGCCGCACGTTAGTTGCGCACGCGTCGCTGTCTGATCAACGATCACTCGACTGAGCTTCCTGCGCTCCTGCGCTTGTAGGCGGTCTCTTGATAACGACTCATTATTAATGATAAAAATGACAGTAGTTTGTTCGCCGTCGCATCAATAAGCTGCTGTTTGTAGTCATCAACCTTTACGGTAATCTTGCCGCTAATATCTTTGATTCGCGCTGGCTTAACACTATAAGTACGTGAGTTGTAAAGAGTAACCAATAAAAATAAACATTCAAAGGATTATGCAGATGACCGATATTACCGTTACGTGACCATAACTCTGAATTGGGTACTTACTACAGATACTGTGTTACAATTACTTACATAGTTGTTAGAAAAAAAATACCTAAGTAGTAAACGTTGTATTTCACAGGCTACCCGTACCGGCAGATGAGACGAGACCAAACGATGAGGTCGTTTTGCCATGGAATCATACAAGATAGACCTAAGTCTAAAATCGAACAGAGCAAATTAATACATTTTATAGGAAGTCGTGAAAAGTAGAAGGCTGAGGAGCTCGTAGCTTAATAATAACTGCCACTCGGGTCGATATTTAGGTTAAGCCGCACTTGCCTAGGTTGGTCTGTGGATGGGTGACCGCCCATTATATTCAGAGTTTCCTCCGTGCCTCGAAGTCGCTCCATATAAATAAAATACTGGTGGGTATTCTAGCTGCACCCGTTTAGACTGGAAGCCGACCCCAACATAGTTGGGAAAAGGCTAGGCAGATCCGCAGATGATGATGGAAAGAAAGTAGATAGCAATGACTTCAAACTAAACGCCATAATTAGGTCAGTAGGTGCTGCCAATAGCACGGTCCGTCCGTAGAACACATTCTGAAAACCACCCTTAAAAGGACGAAATTAGGCTCAGCTTAAGCCTAAGCTCAGCCTAAGACCGGACCACCGGCCGTGCCACCGGTAGGCAGTGATACTATGGGACTGCAGATACTATGGCCTGCTTGATCGAAGATGGCCTGGGATATTTATATTTTACTGAAATAGGTATTTTACCGACCGTGACTGTCCTAGTCACGGTCGGATTAATTAGGATTTTTATGAATGGTTGACCCAGAGATACGTTTCGTTCTTCCTGCACTTTGCTACGCGCAAAGCGAACTAACTTTATGAATGGACCCTATGACAGCAAGGGTGCGTTCCGAGTTACGCTGTAATCGATTTGAGCGTCCATAAACCCGTACCGAATTAGAGCGCAATATCGATGTCCCTTGAATCGTCATAGATGACGTCATGACATGCGCCATCTTGCGATTACACCAATGACTAATCTCAATGGATTACACCGACCATGCCATGCCCCAATGAGGGCTACCGTTTTTGTGCTCACCAGTTGGCGCCACTGGCGCGTGAGGTCTCGATCTAAAGAACTGTCAAAGTTGGATAGATAATAATAACTTGTTTTGGCGTCAAAGTTTTCTTACAATTTAAAATAATTTAACGAGTATGCCGCAGTGTTGCGCGGTAATATTCACTATATCCAAGTCAGGTGATACACTTTTTGCCGTTACACTGTTGTACAAACTGTCTGCAGGCAACTCGACAGTATACAACAAATCGGTATGTAGTATTTCATATTCTATGTTTCCATTAAAGTTATTATTTCTGTCATAGTCTTGAAGTCTATAAAAAAAGAAAAACATAGCTGTAAACTCGTTATAGAAGCTTAATTTCGACAAATATTTTGTTTGTAAACATTATACAAACCAAAACAAACCTCTGAATTAGCTGTTCTTTCAGTCCGCTTATCTTTGCACCTCTTTTTCTTAGTGCCACTTTTAAAGCACTGACATTCATTGACCCGTAACTCGTATTTGCCATAATTGTAATACCTCAAAATTAAACTTAAACGATCTAAATAAAACCGCGCAGCCCACCCATTAAAGTGACAAGTGACATTTTGGACCTCACGCTACACTAGCGCCTCTAGCGGCGAATTCACACGCGTTAGCCCTCATTACCTATCACCGTGAGCGCTGTCAAAATCAAAGTAAAAAATGACAGATGTCTGATGCGTGTGTGTGTGTCTGGGTGCGTGTGTGTGTGTCTGGGTGTGTGTGTGTGTTCACAGCTGAGGTTCACTGGCCTGGAGTCGCACAAATACATTCAATTAGTTCTTTGAAATCTCTTTAACCGACTTCCCAAAAGGAGGAGGTTCTCAATTCGATTGGTACCTATGTTTTTTTTTTTTTGAGTCTCATATCCTTAATCAAGTAAATATACAAGACGAGCCTAACCATAGCCCGGGCGACGAATTTCTCTCATGCAGGTTATTTATGTTTTTGTTATCGAGTGACGAGTGAGCACTGTAAACGCGGAACGAGCTCTTAGCTGTCATTCATAATCGTGATATCTAAATCGGAACGCAAAATATAGACGTGAGCGCTGTGAGCGATTATTTTGTAATACGGAACGCGGCCCAAGTAGCTACATCTGTCAAAGTTAAAAGTCAAAACAAATGACTGCGAAAAATACATAAACTGGTCGTTAACGTTATCTGTTGTTATTTACAAGTTTACAAGAAAGTAGTCTCGCGTAAACCTCCTGAATATTTGATAAAACAATGTAAATTAACCGACCTTAAAACGGGTCGGCTAATTAAAGCGAGTATGGCTAATCAACCAATGTCTAGAATGCGCAGGAAGTTTGTTTACATCGCCTTATTCCTTGGGATAGCACTCACCAGCTGGATCTATTGGAAAACTAATTCTGAATTCACCGATACCCTTATTATTCTTAGGAGAAGGCTGTATACAATAAAAGATGTGTCGTTGCAACCAGTCCCATCAATATGTCAAAGTAATTGTGATGTATTATTATGTTATCATCATTATTAATGAAGTGAAACTTTATCTTATTAAGTACAAACACGAGTAACATAACATCACGGCTGATTTTCTAAAGGGTTAGGCAGTTATAAATTCCATGAAATAGTGGACACTCTTGCCTGCAACTGGGCTACTACTGAATAACCCCTCCACATGGGAATCAAACTCCGGACCTCATACTCATTATTTGGGCTTGCAACTGTGCTTGTAACATAAAAGAAATTGCAAAATTCTTATATTGCAATTAATTAAATACAATTAACATCCTTGTGTTTCACTGAACTGTATTGCATATCTTTCTCAATTAATTTCAGACCAGCCATTCCTAGTCATAATAGTGACTTCTTACGTGGGGCATGTGGAGTTAAGAAGTGCTCATAGAAGAGCTATGCCTGCAGAAGAACTGAGGAAAATAAATGCAACTCGAGTGTTCTTACTTGCCCAAATACCTCATTCAGAAAAGTATGTACCAACAGCAAAAAGATTTGTTGATTCTGAATCTTTAAATACTTGACTTTACATTATAATTATTTGCATGTTTCAGATACATAACTAATGCTGCAATAAATGATGAGAGCAACACTTTTGGTGATATTTTACAAGGAACATTTGTAGAAAACTACAGAAACCTTACTTACAAACACCTCATGGGTTTGAAATGGGTGTCAACAACATGCCAAGATGCATCATTTATTCTCAAAGTAGATGATGACACAGTGTTCAACTTGAACAGAACTTACGAATTGCTAAAATCAGTAGACTACTCACCAGCCCTTTTAATGGGTTACATGCTTAACAATACCAAGCCTAGGAGGAATAAAGAAAATAAGTGGTATGTTACATGGGACGAGTTCCCAAGACAGGAGTATCCTCCATATCTCTCTGGGTGGTATTACATCACAACTCCTAAAGTGGCCGCTGCACTATGTGACGAAGCAATCTACCACCCATACTTTTGGATAGACGACATCTTTGTTACAGGCCTCCTCACTGAATCACTTGATATTAAAATAACACAACTACCAGACAAATTCTGGCTAGCATATTATGAACTACTAGAATGCTGCCTAAATGACATGATAAAGAAATCAATAAGATGTGACTATGTAGTTGGACCTAATGGTGGAAGAAATAATTTACTTGTTGAATTCAATGATGCCATTAGAAATTGTAATAATTGGGGAAACTGTACAAAGAGGACTTCTGATCAGGATCTGGACAAAGTTTGTATAGCACACAAAGAACGGGAAATATTTGGTGATGGTGGGCAAGTGGAAGTGAAATATGTAAAATTAAAATAGTTTATAAGAGTAGAGGAAAACTAAAAAAACGATGGATGGACATTGTGACAAATGATATGGCTAGAAAGGATGCGACTGCTGAGTTGACAAGAAGTAATAGTGTGGTTATTTAGTGAAGATTTGCCATTGACACACTAAGAAGAAGGTAGTGTGGTATGGAAGAAGACTGCTGCACTAATCCAAAATAAATTGGAGGAGAATGATGTTGGACCATAAAAATTGGTGCACAAACTTACTTAAATGACTAATGTTCATTTGTTATAATCAATTAATTGAAAACTAATGAAAGTGATCAAATGGTGAAGGCATTGTGAGGTCAAACTCTACTACCTCTCCTAGTTTTAGTATATTAATTTATAATATTTTACATTCTAGTGTAGTATGTACCTTTAGAATATTGAAAAGAATTCTGTATGAGCTGCATAACAATTTTTGCATTCTATAAAGTGTAATTTAATTATGTCTAGATAAAAAAAATATAATAATATTCTTAGGGATCAGAAGGGTATTTCATTTTTTTAAAAGAAACGTCAGAGTAACCTCGAACTATTTATTTGAAATAGCACATCACAAAACCAATACAGCTATAAAAACATTAAGAATCCGACATAGCTATAACTACAGGTCGAAATATACGTCCGTCCCATCCGGGCTCCCGAGCCAAAGTGAGCGCGCTCGGAGCTACTCGGATATACTCTTTCGCCCGTTCCATTCGCCGCGTCGTCACGAACATGCGATATTTCTACCCTTCGGCTGAGGAATTCTCTAACACGGCCGTTCCTGACAGCTGAACGACCTCGTCAGCTTGGCTCACTGGCACCGAATGCTGATCCTCGCTCGCTTCGTCCATCCTGCACAGATACGCTGTTCAGCGTCTGATCCTCACTTGTTTGGACCTCATTGGTAGACTCGTCATCTAAAACATAACAAAACTTGAATGACGTATTCTAAAAGTTTGAACTTCTAACTGCCCATTGTAATGAAATTACTAGCAATCGCACCAAAATAGGCAGCAGTTCGTAAATTGTATCACCAATGAAAGAGTTCGCGACCTCAATCATTACTGAAACAACCACAAAGTCACCTGGTAACCATCTATCGGGGTTCCAGATAGCCACATGTTGAGGCCATAGCAAACAAAACTGCCACAATGACGGGGCAAGCAGATATAGCTGTTGATGAAAAAGATCCTTTTAACAACACTCATCTCAACAGCAAATAACTCTATGCGACTAGCTTCATTTAGCATAGCCTAGCCTGCGCGTAATAGGTGTGAAACATACAAATATCCAAACCAACCACCCGGGGCGGGACTTGTCGGAAGATCGCCACCTCACGACTCGCTAGAGACCTACGTGAGGCATAACTGTGCGTGTGTGAATTGGTTCACATACAAGTACGTTTCAAACCAATCCCATATACATCACCCACAAAACATGATACCAGTCACCAGATGTAGAGGTGAGGTGCGGTCGTAGCCCGCCTTGCCATGTTTAGGACAAGTTGTATCTTCCATGATTCATCGTGGTCCGACGGTCCTTTGGTCACCTTGACACACAACATATCGAGTACCATCTGTCAACATCATTCGCATCAGATTCATCTCTCATAACCTGACCATCTTCATTATCTGCGAATACATAAAAGTGCATTAGTGAATAAATAACATGACCACCATGGTTTGTTACTTTCATTAGTTCATTTTGACCAGTGTTCCAGGCGCAAGCGTGCACTCAAGCGCCAGCAACAAAAACCACCAATAATATTTTTTTTTAAATTGAAACAGCTTCAAACCAAGGAGATTCAATGCATCGCTAATGACAGAATCCGGATTTCCATCACTTGCAATACATTGTGGTTGACAGAGGCCCATACGTTTGCTTGTCGATGTCACGAATACATAGAAGAGGCCCATAGGTTATGCTTACTATGCATTTGTGACACACCACGTCATTCCGACAGAGGCCCACACGTTTGCATGTCTTCACTATGAACGCGGTGCAGAGCAGAGGCCCATACGTTTGCATGCTCACTACAATTAAGTAGCAGTCTGTGTGTGCAGTAGCGCGCTGGCAGCCCAGAGCCACGCGCTGTACACGGCGGTAGCGCGCTGGCAGCCCGGAGTCACGCGCTGTACACGCCGGTAGCGCGCTGGCAGCCCAGAGCCACGCGCTGTACACGCCGGTAGCGCGCTGGCAGCCCGGAGTCACGCGCTGTACACGCCGGTAGCGCGCTGGCAGCCCAGAGCCACGCGCTGTACACGCCGGTAGCGCGCTGGCAGCCCAGAGCCACGCGCTGTACACGGCGGTAGCGCGCTGGCAGCCCGGAGTCACGCGCTGTACACGCCGGTAGCGTGCTGGCAGCCCGGAGCGGCGCGTTCGGCCTGCAGCGAGGCGCTCGGCCTGCAGCGACGCGTTCGGCCTGCAGCGAGGCGCTCGGCCTGCAGCGACGCGTTCGGCCTGCAGCGAGGCGCTCGGCCTGCAGCGAGGCGCTCGGCCTGCAGCGACGCGCTCGGCCTGCAGCGACGCGCTCGGCCTGCAGCGACGCGCTCGGCCTGCAGCGAGGCGCTCGGCCTGCAGCGAGGCGCTCAGCAACGCCAGTAGGGCACGCAGTCGCCCTGCAGCGACGCGCTCAGCAACGCCGGTAAGGCGCGCTGGCACCCCGCAGTGGCGTGCGCGTTCACGGCGTCTGTCCCCTGGCAACCACTGTTGAGGACAGGCAGCGTTGCGTCCATACTCCAAACACACACCTTGTGTAATGGTTACTCTGCAAAGAAACAAATCTACAACAGAATTTTGTTCCGCTCGATCACTCCTGACCAAACTTTAGTTCAATTGGGTGGCACCAAATCAGACTCTCATTAATTAAATCAAATGTACTGGGAATTATCGAAAATACAACACTCAACTACCTTGAGTCCTGTACCATAGTCGTTTACACCAACCTTGAAAACTATTGCAACACAAACTACCAGGTTTTCAGAAACCATCGAGTAAGAAAATCATGTAGGTACACAACGAATCACAACGTTGCCTCACACTAGGAATTCCTCCTGTATCGTGGGTGTGTACATAAACGTTTAAACACACACACAAATACCATCACGCCTGCAATCCCCGAAGGGTAAGGCAGAGGTACCCAGTATACCCACATTTCGACAGTTATGTTAAGTCTCATGCAAGACAATAAAACTTTGCCCGACCCAGGAATCGAACCCAGAACCTTCATGCTCAGCAGTCGCGCTTGCGACCACTAGACCAACGAAATATAAAAATGGTTCGATCTTACTTGTACCAAGGACGAAAGTAAACCCACGATCCTGTCCGGAGCGTCGATTCACGCGATGCCTCAAAGGCATTGGTTCCTGCACGTGTTTCCATACTGGTTCCTCAGTTATGACGAATTTTTCACACTCGCGATCCGTAAACTGAGCACAATACAACTAACACGTGGGCGTTAACCGAAAACGCATAAGAACACTGACACTTCGATTAACACGTGGTTAGAGGTTACTTTGAAACCAAACACTTTACTCCAAAATAGATGGCAAACGGTCAAAGACGCGTGTATTGTTAAGCGAATCCCACTTCTGATCTTAGGGATCAGAAGGGTATTTCATTTTTTTTAAAGAAACGTCAGAGTAACCTCGAACTATTTATTTGAAATAGCACATCACAAAACCAATACAGCTATAAAAACATTAAGAATCCGACATAGCTATAACTACAGGTCGAAATATACGTCCGTCCCATCCGGGCTCCCGAGCCAAAGTGAGCGCGCTCGGAGCTACTCGGATATACTCTTTCGCCCGTTCCATTCGCCGCGTCGTCACGAACATGCGATATTTCTACCCTTCGGCTGAGGAATTCTCTAACAATATCATAAACACTACAATAGCTGTCTTGAAAAATATGGTGGCAAATATATTGCCATTGCCTTTTAGAGGGTTAAATAATATTTGTTCGGTGTTTTTACCGAACACCTAAGCTTGCACTCTCGGCGTGACGCGTTCACCTAATTTCATTACTTAGTATTTTATATGTATAGATATTTTAGTGCACTTTTGTCTACCGCGTTAGCCGGGTGTATTCAACAACATTTAATTAGCAGTTTAAGAACATTTTAAGTAACATTATCATCTCATCTAACATTTTAACATTAAGAACAGTTTGAGTGTGAGACGCGAATAAATAGTGTTCAACATAAACATTCGTTTCTACTCAACAACCCCCGACACCTCGCTACGTACCCCGACATATTTTTGGTCCTTCGAGCCGGATCACGCGTCGCGTAATTTCGGTAAATCGGAATTTTGGTGTGCGAGGTCTGAACTATCGTAACAGTGTGTGTACGTCGTGGAGCTGTCGGAGCAAACATTGGAGCAGAACAGTGAAGTAGCAGCAGACGCTGAGTACAACAACAGCGGGAATACAAGTAATAAATTTCCTTATTTTTAGTCAGTAGCATCCTACTACAACCCTACAACAATGGCGGAACTCATTGAAACGCAATCGATGATCTATGATAGCATCATTAAACTTGCTATCAACTTGAAGAAGGATAGTGCTGATAGGAAAACAGTAGATTACTTCAAGCGGAGGCTTACAACTTTGGAGGATTATTGGAAGGATTACCAGGTTAATCATGAGCGAATTGAGGCGGAGGTAAGTAAAACTGATGCTTACTTTACCAACCGCGAGTATGAGAAAACAAGTACGGTGTATGAGTCAACCAAGGCGTTGATCAACCAGCAGTATCAGCTGCGGTTCGTGCAAACAGGAAGTCTGTCAACAGGTGAGCAAAAAACAGCTCGAGACATATCACCCTCTGCAACGAGTTCACGTGCAGAAGGTAGAACAGGTGACGAGGCGGGACCGAGTTTCCCTAGGCAGCTGAGCGACCGAACAGCTCAGAAGCCTAACATGGAGCCAAACAGTAAGGTAGATGAGTTATTGAAAAAACAGTATGCGAATTTTAAAGCATTTGTGCGTACAACCGTAAACATAGATGTGGACTCTATCTCCGATAAGTGGGAATTTGAGGATGTATTGAGGTCACTACAGGCTAGATGGTCAGCTATCGACAAACTACATTGGGACATCGAGATCGAAATGGAGGGAGAAAACGAACAATACAACAACATGTACGATAAGTATGAAACCAAATTTAACAACCTGAAAAGAGCTATTAACACAAAAATGTGGTCGGTAGCACACAGGGAGAAATCAACACCGCAACTGGAGATACCGAACTTCAACGGGAACTACAACCAATGGGTGTCGTTCAGAGACCTGTTCACAGAAGTCATTCACAACAACCCCTCGTTGTCAAACGGTCAAAAGATGCAGTATTTAAAGGGTAAGGTTCGTGGAGAACCTGAAAAGCTAATTCAACATCTGTCGATAAGTACCGATAACTATTTGGTGTGCTGGAATATTCTCACCCATCGGTATGACAACAAAAAACTTATATTCTCGTCCCATATGAACATTTTGCTAGGCCTGCCGAACATACAACAGCAATCTTTACAACAGATCAAGCGAATGCATGACACCACGCAAGAATGCCTTAATGCCATCAAAAACTTAGGAGTCGACACAACATCGTGGGACCCTATGATTGTACACGTTCTGGGTCAAAAGCTCGACACAGAAACGTACACGGACTACATCGAGTCCCTGAAGAATTCAAAAGAACTGCCGGTTCTGGCA
Source organism: Diarsia mendica (assembly GCA_949316265.1). Classification (NCBI taxonomy): domain Eukaryota; kingdom Metazoa; phylum Arthropoda; class Insecta; order Lepidoptera; family Noctuidae; genus Diarsia; species Diarsia mendica. The sequence goes on from OX438906.1 coordinate 11,266,950, forward strand.
GAGTTCTTAGAATTTTTAGAAACAAAATTTACATCTCTGGAAACAGTTCGTCGTAAAGATAGTGTGCCTGCGAAGTCTTCTCATCAAAACAATTATTCTAATCAAACATCGAACAATAAGAAAAATAATTACAACAATTCAAACAATCAAGCAAAAAACAACGAAAGCAACGGAAATAGAACAGTTGCGAAATCGATGCACGTTTCAAACAAAAAATGTCCTCTTTGCAATAACCAACACGGCATTTATAATTGCAAAACATATTTAAAACTGAGTGATGAGCAAAGGCTAAAAACAGCAAACAAATTGGAACTATGCACAAATTGTTTATTTAGCCATTTCGGAAATCAATGCACCTCCAACTTAACATGTCGAAAATGCAAAAACCAACTTATCACCATTTTACATGACGCATTTGCAAAATTAGCGAACGCATCAACTCCGTCGTCAAGCGGCAACAACGGTGCGAAACAAAACACAAAAGTCAATGAACCCGTGTCGGGCACCGTCAATGCTTCCCAAAATGAAAAGGGAGAGATATTGCTAGCGACGGCCCTGGTGAAGGTCAAAGGTGTGGATGGAACTTACCAAACCTTGCGCGCCTTGATCGATCAGGGGTCCCAGATATCCTTAATAACTGAGCAAGCGGCTCAGATGTTAGGTATCCAGAGACGAAGGTGTAAGGGAGTCATCTTCGGAGTGGGACAAAAGGAAAACAGCTGTAAGGGGATGATAAACATAAATTGTTCTTCGACATACAACAATTTTGAATTCGAATCTGAGGTTCTCATCATGAACGAACTTATTAAGAGTCTACCAAACCAAACATTCGAGAAGCCAAATTGGTCATACATCGAAAACATTAATTTAGCTGACCCGGAATTCTACAAAAGTCGACCAGTTGACTTGCTTTTCGGGGCAGATATTTATGCAAACATTATGCTAGGCGGAATCATAAAAGGTGAAGAAGCCCAACAGCCGATGGCTCAGCAAACACAGCTGGGTTGGTTACTATGTGGTAACGTTAAAACATACCACTGTAATGTGGTACTAAACAACGTAGATGAGATTCAAAAATTTTGGGAAGTAGAAGAGATTTCAGAACCTTCAAACCTATCGGTAGAAGATCAGGAATGTATGGACTTCTACACAAAAACAACAAGAAGAAACAGTGAAGGTCGGTATGAAGTTAGAATACCCCTGAAAGAAGATTTAAAACAGCAGTTAGGTGCTTCCAAACCTGTGGCTATTGCTCAGCTAAAAAATTTGGAACGTCGCCTAGAAAAACAACCAACATTGGCCGAAAAATACAAGGATTTCATGAAGGAATACATTGTGTTGAACCACATGAAACTGGAACAGAAAAACAATGACGTAACACTCGAATGCTTCCTGCCTCACCACGGCGTGCAGCGAGAAGAATCTTCAACAACTAAGCTGCGTGTGGTATTTAACGCATCCGCCAAAACATCCACAAAATACAGCTTAAATGACGTCATGCTGAAAGGGCCTAATCTACAAAAGGATCTACAGGCGTTACTACTACAATGGAGACAATATCCCTTTGCCTTCACGGCTGACATTGAGAAGATGTACCGTCAAATCTTAGTTAACCCGGTAGATCAACATTTACAAAAAATTGTTTGGCGTGAGTCATCAACACAGCCGATACAAGTATATCAACTAAACACTGTAACCTACGGGACAAAGGCCGCACCGTTTTTGGCAATAATGACATTAAAACAGTTGGCAGTAGATGAGAGATCAAAGTTCCCAAAAGCGGCGACTGTCCTGGAAAACAGCTTTTACATGGATGACCTGTTACACGGATGCTACAACATTGAACAGGGTAAACAATCAATAGATGATTTAATTCAGCTATTGAAATCAGGCGGCTTCAATCTTCGAAAGTGGTCGTCTAACAGTCAGGAATTATTGAAGAACATATCAACAAGTCAAGAAGAGTTTGTTTACAGCTTCAAAAATGACGACATGTTGAAAACCCTAGGGTTATGCTGGAATCCAAAAGGGGATGAATTTACATTCCGTTGCAACTTTTCCCAAACAACATAGTTAGTACAATAAAAACAAAACAAAACAATAAAATTATTCTATTCTATTCTATTCTAACATCAAAACCAACTAAAAGGAGCTTACTATCGGAAATATCGAAGTTATATGACCCTCTTGGTTGGCTGACACCCCTATCCACGAAACTAAAATTATTATTTCAAAAGTTATGGAAACAGGATCTACAGTGGGATGATAAGGTGTCAGATGACATACATGCGGAATGGGTCAAGGTGATGACGGAGATTGAACACATCAAACAGTGTAAGATTCCTCGATGGATATTGTGCAACGAGAATGACGTCATCGAGCTGCATGGCTACTGCGACGCGTCCGTCGAAGCCTATGCCTGCGTAGTATACGCACGAACTAAGAAACAACAACAAACAGTAATCGTCGCAGCAAAGTCGAAACTTGTACCAAGTAAAAAGACTGTAACATTGCCACGAATGGAGCTTTGTGGTGCTCATCTGCTATCTAAGCTCCTAAACAAAATCAAACAGAGTCTGAGGTGCCAGTTAGAAATCTATGGATGGTGTGATTCAATGGCAGTTATAGGCTGGCTACAGGGCGATTCAGCGCGTTGGAAACCTTTCGTTTCTAATAGAGTTAACGCTATAAAACAGATAATGCCGGCAAACTGCTGGCGATATGTGAAATCGGGTGACAACCCGGCCGATTGTGCTAGCCGAGGTTTAACAGCTCCCCAACTACTGCAACATCCGTTATGGTGGAAGGGACCAGCATGGCTAGTGTCATACGACGTGGAAAAGGAAGAAAAACAGCCTATATACCAAACAGAGGAAGAGATGAAACAGATGAAACAAGTTAACATTGTGCAAGACATAGGCAGTAACAGCATAATAGATAACCTATTATTTCAACATAATTCGTTTATAAAAATAACACATGTCTTAGCATGGGTACTGAGGGCATTGACGCCAAAGTCGCAACGTAAACATTTACCGAAGTACCTAACATTAATAGAATTGCGAAAAGCTAAATCAGCTATTATAAAACGAGTGCAAAGTACAGAATTTCCGTCAGACATTGAAATGCTAAATAAAAATGGAAATGTCGCAACAAACAGCAAATTGTTGAATTTAAAACCTTACATAGATGAGGAGGGATATCTCCGAGTGGGAGGACGTTTAAGAAACGCGAATATAAGCGACGAAATGAAACATCCTAAAATAATCCCAAACAAGAGCCGATTGGCGGAGTTACTCATAGAAGAGGCTCATCAATTAACATTTCATGGGGGTCCTCGACTTACCTTGGCTACTCTCAGACAACAATACTGGATAACAAGCGGGTACAGTGCGACGAAAAAACAGTTAAGAAATTGTGTAACTTGCCGGAAGTATGAAGCAAAGAAACAAGTTCAATTGATGGGTGACCTTCCCGCAGCTAGAACCAACCCTGCTCCTCCATTTTACCATACGGGAGTGGACTACACTGGTTTTGTAAACATAAAGGCAAACAAGGGGAGAGGGATTAAAACACTGAAAGGCTACGTGGCTGTATTCATATGCATGGTCACGAAAGCAGTTCATCTGGAATTGGCGTCTGACCTCACCAGTTCAGCATTCTTAGCTGCACTCAAGAGAATGGCGGCCCGGAGAGGAACACCACATAACATGTATAGTGACCAAGGAACCAATTTTATCGGGGCTAATAGGTTGCTGCAAGAGGAGTACAATCAAATACAACAAGTTTTCGGGGATAGTTGCCAGGCAGAAATAGCCGAAATGAACATACAATGGCATTTCAATGCTCCATCTTGGCCGAGCGCGGGTGGGCTGTGGGAGAGAGCCGTCCGCAGTCTGAAGTTCCACCTGAAAAGAGTGGTTGGCGAACAAAGACTAACGTTCGAAGAGTTCACCACAATACTAACACAGCTGGAAGCGTGCTTGAACTCGAGACCGTTGTGTTCTCTAACAGAAAACATTGAGGACCTGGATTATTTATCACCAGCCCACTTTTTAACAGGACGATGCGACTTAACAGTGATTGAGACGAAGGAGGATGCAAGAACAAGATGGCATTTAACAACAAACATTTTTAAACAGATTTGGCAAAAATGGAAGAATGAATATTTAAGCCAATTAACAGCAAGAGAAAAGTGGTGTAAACCACAAGAAAACTTAAAAATAGGCAACATGGTGGTAGTGCATGAGGATAACATTCCAGCTGGACGGTGGATTATGGGACGCGTGGTAGACCTGCATCCCGGTAATGATGGCTATGTCAGGGTGGTGTCATTGAAGACGAAAAATGGCATCATAAAGAGACCAGTAGTAAAACTCTCCTTATTACCAGTAGAAACGGAAACCAATAACAATCAAAACAGTTTAACAGAAACAGACAAGTCAGCTGGACAGGGTGTTGACACCCGGAATAACATTAAGCGAAAAAGAAAAACGACACCGTCAGGCACGTTAGCATATGTCGCCATGGCGTTAACCTTCATTATGTCACTCTGCAGCGTTGCAAATTGCAGTTATAACATAAGTTCGCTAAACAACAACCAATCGTTCTACTTTGACCCAATAGCAAAAATCAATCTTGTAAAAGATAGCTGGTACTAGTAGTTTACTATAACATGTCTCCGTATTGGGACGGGATACAGGCGTTTGAAAAAGTTACGACATATCTCGATAAAACATGCAAAACAACAGGCAGAGAACAGTGTAACATGATAGTCGCTCAGCTGATTCACGAGTGTCGTGAACTCAAATACTATAATGAACTGCTGATGACGCAACACGTAAATGGACACTCCAGACGGCGGCGGGGACTTATCAATGCAGTTGGAAACATTGCGAATTCCCTATTCGGCGTATTAGACCAACAATTCGCGGAAAAGTACAGTCGAGATATCAACCTGATTCAACAAAACGAAAAACAGCAATCTCCTATAATAATCACCTAGTGCGTCACATACTTATAGTGAAATAAACAAAACAATGGTGAATAGGGCGTGTCCTCGCGTGCCTAGAATAAATAGAAACAATTAGCTCTTAAGTTAATTCAAAATCAATTGTACTCTTGTTTACTAACATTTTAGTCTTAAGTTGAATTGTTTTTCACCTTGTAAACATTTCCATCATGTTCATTATTTTTCTAACTTAACATTGTTTCCTCACAGCATCTCCTGCCTTTCGTGGCCCGGAATATGTTCGGTGTTTTTACCGAACACCTAAGCTTGCACTCTCGGCGTGACGCGTTCACCTAATTTCATTACTTAGTATTTTATATGTATAGATATTTTAGTGCACTTTTGTCTACCGCGTTAGCCGGGTGTATTCAACAACATTTAATTAGCAGTTTAAGAACATTTTAAGTAACATTATCATCTCATCTAACATTTTAACATTAAGAACAGTTTGAGTGTGAGACGCGAATAAATAGTGTTCAACATAAACATTCGTTTCTACTCAACAACACCCGACACCTCGCTACGTACCCCGACATATTCATCAGCAATCTCGATATATCATTAGTATATAAAACCATGCATCCTTTGTAAAAACATATTATTTATTGTCCAATTCAATAGTTATTAATATCAACAAAATACATACAGAAAATAATATAAATTGCTAACATGATCATTGTATGGCACAAATTGAATCTACAGAATAACTTGCAAGTTAACAAACATGATTTATTTTATTGTAACTATGTAATATAAATACTATCTATTATACTAATTTATATTTAAGTAGACAGCTTATAAAATACTCATAATATGAAATTATGTCAGTCATTATTATAACAATGCGATGTTGCATTAACAGTAGTATAGTTCTAAAAATAAAAAATATAAAATTGAGCTATGTTTGTATTCAGTCAAATCAAGAATTGAGCCAGGCATTCGTGATGGAACTGCCGTTAACAATACAGTCTTTAAATCCCTTCATAACATACGAGGACTGATACCACTTTACACTATCAGTGGATTCAATCTCGTGGAAATCATTTACATTTTCATCTGAATCATCTAATTGTAAGTTTTGGAGGCCCTGATAAACAATGTCTCCAAATATTTGAAATTCATTGCAACAAGAGAGGTTGTCATATGTTTTAGTTCTTAAGTCTAGTACAACTATTTTGGAGTTGCGTGGTATTCTACAGCCGCTGGATAACACAAAGTTGTCATAGTCAAGCAAATTGTCTTGATTGTTCACCAGCTTCTTCTTGATGAAAACATACAAGTTGGTGGGTGGAAGCTGATTGAAAAATATTTTGCTTAGCTTTTCTGATGTTACTAGAGTCCTGAAATCAATGAAAAAATAACATTAGAACTTGAAACTTTCCAGATACCTGTTTAAAAAGCGAATAAAAAAAAACAAACTGCATCCGACAGATAATTTAAAGCTCCATTGAAGCAGGCAATAATCCAATATTGGCAGCCTTAACCATAATTAGGGCTTGAGGATCCAAGTTCTGTTTCTACGGGACCAGAAACTAGGTTTGCATGGCCTATGCTAATAGCACCACACAGCACAAAACTTGATTTCTATCCATAATGCAATATTGCCTTACCTAAACACATTTCTTTGAATTTTCTGGTCACTAGCTATGTGTGTAGAATGGCACTGTGCGCGATGGCAAACCACTGGCAGGAGTACCCTGTACACCTCCTTGCAGGTCACTGGAGTAGCACCAAGTGCTATACACACTTCATCAGGAATTGTTGGCCCACTGATCTCTTTTTGAAGACTCTGTAAGTAACCAAGAATGAATTAGCATTCTAAGTAAATTAATGAAATCTGAAATGAGGATTTATATGAATGTTAAGTTTAAAATTAAATGCTCGAACATATGATGATTTTAGGAAAAACCTGCACCTTAGTGGTTTAAAAAAAAAATACCTAAAAAAACCTAAATACCTTAGCGGTATTGTGCTAGGTATAGGTACACAGTTACCTAGCACAATTTTATTATTGACAGGAAAAAAAAGGGTGTTGAATTATTGAATAATATGTGATCCCTGCGTAGTCAAAAACTCACCTTTAATATGAAATCTAAATTTTCCAAAGCAGTAGAAGCTGACCGAAAGTGTCTTTCAGACTGAAAACTATCTTTAGCGTCTTCATCTTCACACAATTTCTTTTTATTAACCACTTGTTTCAACCATTGATAAGAGTAAGGTATTTGCAGCCTTTGATATGCAATAAACTTGATTAACTCCACCATAACATGACCGCAAGATATCTTAGTTAATTGATCACCAATTTCTAACTTTAATATTATAGGTTTATTGCATGAATTCATTTCTTTGAGTTTATTTCACACGACATGTAACAAAACAAAACACTGACATAGCCAGACTAGCCGTTATTTTAAAAATCGTCAGTCTATGAGTAAAGTAAATCAAAGAGTTTAATAATTCTATGGCAGATAATAATATTTTAAGTATGGCAGGAGTAAATACAAAAGTGAGAATTTCTTGCGTCATCGTTTTTTTCTTTTGGCTTTGCACTATTCGTGCGTGCATAATTATTGCCATCGACAATATTTTATTTTAAGGTGAATCCTCCAACCAGCCCGCGAAGTTCTTAAGTTTTTTGCAATTTGCAGGCCAGTGATAGGTTGTATGTTGATGAACATTTGATTCGCGGCTTTAAGCCGTACCTATGTAGTTACAGAATTATAATCATCAAAATCATTAATACAACCCTCCGAGCTCATAAAGGTTCCGGAATGGCTTTGACCTTGTAAAAAGATTTTTATCAAGAATCAAGTACCTACTCACGAAAAGGAGATTAGTTGTGTGCAATGACTAATAAAAAGTATGGACTGGAAATACCTACAGAAAAAAGGTGCATACCTACGGAGCATAAAATGGCTGCCAATGCTAGGGTTGTGTCCATGAAGTTATAGATAAATATGGAGACCACACTTCGAATACCTACTTGAAGCAAAACTTATGCATCGCTATCTCGCTCTCTGTGGGCTGACCCTCTCTTTCTAAGTAGGGTAACCTTTATTTTATTTTACCTAGGACATTACGTAGTTCCTTTTCATAACTTGTTTGATTAAATTAATATATCCACATCTCTGTTCACTTCTAGATTGATGAAAGATGCCAATGATAAATTACGAAAGAAGCTGTTTGCTTACAGTGTGAAAGTTCCTGATTTTTTTTGGCAGTTTGTCATTTTCAATCACGCAAAAAAGTCTTACGTAATTTCGCACAGAAATAGAATAAATACCATGGCCAGTATAAAACTTTAGTTCCTGTAGCAATACGAAATTAATGATCTTCTATCTATCTATATATAAATAAAAAGAGAAGTCCTGACAGACTGACTCATCAACGCCCAGCCCAAACCCTTGGACCTAGAAAGCTGAAATTTTGCACAGACGTTCCCTTAATAATCTAGACAAGGAATAAGGAAGGATTTTTTGAAATTCAACCCCTAAGGGAGTTAAATAGGGGATGAAAGTTTGTATGGAAAATCGCCATTTTCACGTGGGCGAAGCCGCTGGCAAAAGCTAGTAAATCATAATGACAGAAGAGGTGGTGACACGACCACGGTGGTTGCCTACCGCAAGGGCTGGTGGGGTGGCTCAAGATAATGAATCTGGAAGGATTTGGGAGAGATTTTTGCCCAGTACAACTCTTACAAAAAAATCATGAAATCACAAAAAAGAAATTAGATGTTTCTTTTATTTTGTAGACTAATGAAAATGATACATTATAAGATGATTTTTTTTAAAGATTTCTGGGTAAGTCAGTGTTAAGGTTTTTTACCACTGTGGAATTTTTAATATTATGTATTTTCATCTAAATACGGGGCTATAATAGGAACGGTAATACATATGTATAAAACCTCAAAAAGAAACAAAAACACTTTCTAAATTAAAATCATTTTATTATATTACGAAGACATGTCCTGATTTTTTTAGTCTGTCGTAAAACTCTTTGCTTAAGAATCTTAGATTTCTTCTGCAGTATTTTTTCTTCAGTTGATTTTATTTACACCTGTACGCCCCTATCAATCTTCGTAGAGACCTGGGCTTCGCTGTTGACCTAAAACCAGAAGAGTATGAAATCAGAACATATTTTTTTATTATTCATTACATTTACTGTATTATTGAAATAGTAATTGGCTATTTGACTACTGTTAAAAATTCACGAAAATGTTATGTTATTTCAAAGAACTAACAGAAATAACACGGTGTGTGAAAAAAGTAATAAAATGTAATAAAGCGAGTATGATAATGACTATTTAATTAATGAAGGTCCCACGGAAAGTCCCAGATATATCCCCAATATGGTCACACTACTTCAGTATGACTCCATAAAAACAAAAACAAATAAAATTGCAGAAAGTCCATGAAATTCAATGTAAAACTGTTTGGTCTTTACATAGTTATCTAAGTTATCATTGACTAAATCATAGGTCAAGCTTTTATGAAGTAAATAATTGAAAATACAAAGAAATATGCAGAAATATGTTTACAATTATTCAGTGTCAAAAATCCCGATTTAAACACTTACGCGTGAAATCTTATATCACCTCCTGGACACCACGTACTACCACAACCACGCACTACACAAGTTTGCACCATTTTATCAATTATAACTTTGATTACAGGCAAATATCTCAAACGAAACTGTGAACCGCAAAGTAAACAACCGCCATATTGGTACGATTTATGTTGACATGTGGGGCCAATGTTGCCACATTACCACATCCTTAGGAAATGGGAAAATAATTCACTGATTCGCCAACCTTGTCAAGCATTCGTGACATACTATTTTGGAATTTTAATTTCAGTAATCTTAGTTTAGCTTTTTATTTAATAGCACATTATTTGACAGTATTTAACTTCTGATTACATTTGTGTGGTGACTCTTTTTAAAAATGAATAAGGACATTTTAATAACGAGATAGCAATACTATCGTCCACCTTAGAAAGAGAGGTAAGCCCACAGAGAGTGAGATAGAGAATCGTAGGTATTTGACTCAAACTTTTGTTCTAAGTGTGGCCTCCATATTTATCTATTTGTTCATGGTTGTGTCAATCATGAAACATAGTAGGTACTACTGTAACGAGTATCGATACTAGTATTACGAGTATTATTAGATATCACGGTTGAATTAAAATGAACAGTCCGTTGTAAAGTTGTAACAGATAAATATGAGTAAATTTACTTACCTACAACCACTTTGAATAAAAAAAAATCTCAGGTATCGGATACCTGAGAATAAAATTTATTCAAAGTGGTTTTTCTGAATACAATAAATAAATAATACTTTTTACCCGACTACGGAAAAGCCAAAAGGAAGGGTAATGATTTTGGCAGTGTATGTATTATGTTTGTATGTTCCAGCATAGCGCCTAAACTACTGAACACTTGTTCTCCCCACCACTGCGATATTTTTTTTGTTCTAGACCATACCTAGGAACCCCCTAGTTACGGACATATTGGTCAAAGTTCCAAATATTTCACAGTTGTTTTTTTAAATACTAGTTTTTCAGGTTATAACTTTACTTAAATTACCTCCATCACCCGTTTACTATTCATAGCATCCACTAGCCCAATGTGTTGCTACATTGAGTTTTACCGTAAAATATGATATTTGACCCCAATAAAAAATCGTTTCCCAGGTAAAAAATTGCGTAGGGGGGTACTTAGTTTGATGTTTCTGTACATCAAACTAAGTACCACCCTTGCTTGGTTGTCGGCTGTGATATGGGTTAATTTACACCCTGTATACGTTTAGATTGCGGTCAAACAGTTGTCGCGGTTAAGTCTTTGTTATTTACTCGTATTATTTAACAAACTAACATTAAATTAGAATGTAACTAAAACTCAACTACGAATTAAATCGCAAACTAATAAGATCCTAGTGAAGAACAAATCTTCTAATAGTAAGAAGATTGTTTCTATTATGATTAACATACTGACTGGCGGAGTAAAATAAAAGGGGACTTTGTTTCTTGTCGCCAAAATTTGTATTCGTCACCAAGTTGTATCAAATAGTAAATAGATCTATCGCCACGAAATATTTTCGTTCTCAGATAAACAAAAAGTGTTCAAAGATATGAATGATCAAATTAATGTTAATATAATAATGTGTAAAATAAGAGATGGATCACCAATAAAATTGTAGTGCAATAATAGGGTTTGTCAAACCCTATTATTCTACTGACTAAAAACCACCCATGTTCCTTCTTCGCTCTTGTGCCAAGGCCGCGTTATCTCTTTCGATAATCCTCAGGGCGGTCCCGCGCCCTGACCGGACCTGGCACGGTCACTCGAACAGATATCGTTTCAGCGCAGCGAAGGAACTAGTATCGGAAACTATTACGCAACGGTACAACACTATCCATGTTTGTAAACAAACGAATCAAATTATTAAATAACAAAAAGGTCTCTGGGACGGATATAAACCCAATTATTAACACTTTAGCAATAAATTAATGATCACTTAGCATTTTTTCATCGAAAATGTATTACTCCTAGATATACTATTGCATGAAAACGACTACTAACCTATGCAAAGTCAATTGAGGTTGATTTTCAGTTCTTCTTGCACCACACTTCACAATACAACACGCAGGCATATTGAATTGCTGTTTCCTAACATATACACGCAGTATATGAGATAATCTCGTCGTAATTTTCTCACAAATCTCAATTTAACAAAAAGTAAACAACTATTTGACAGCACAACCTACTATTCTGTGACTCGCATATCCAAATGTTGCCATTGTGAGAAACAACTGAAATATTGTTGTCTCTTTCATCAAATACGATTATTGCATTAGAAAGAACGAACCAAAACTATATTTTACATTCTGTCTCCTATTTCACTCATATTTGTATAAGCAAGTGTGTATATAGAACATCGCGGCGGCTCCATAGGATCCTATCTCAATGGTTGTGTGTGACTGACAACCAATTTAATGTCAAAAAAGTACTTACTGATTCCATAGTTCGCTTTATCGCATAGTTAGCTTCGCGCGGTGTGGTGAGCGGCAGGAACAAAAGTGATAGGTAGTGAATGAGTGCGACGCCACGAAACAGAGCGGCGCGGACAGCGGTGATGAGAGTGGCGTGAAAAACACACCGCTAGCCGATGCCGTGCCGCTCACCGCTAAGACCTAAGTCGTGAACGGGCCGTAAGTGCTAAGTCAGGTTTATAAATCTCGGCGCCATTTCCACAACCGTAAACTAAAAGAGCGCACGCCTGCACACGGAACACTGTGAAATCACCAGTCTTTAAAACACGCGGCTTCACTCTGAAGTGCACAGCTGAAATGGGCCTTAAGTGGCGTTTACTATTGCAACACGCCAAAAGTTCAAATTAACATTATGAAAGTCACAGATATTACACTGCCCATAAATGATAAAGCCACGCAGCTCCTAGTGGGGCCGCGCCATTACCATGCCAATGAGTATAGCTTGATTACTTAGGTGTTGGGTGTTACTAATTCCTTCTAAAGTACGTAGGTGCTACTAATTCCATGTAGAGTACATAGGTGTTACTAATTCCATGGTCCGCGAATAAATAAATAAAAAATGTTTGAATTCAATTCGGAATTCAAATATTTCGCACACTGCTTCACTTCACTCACTTCTTTTTTAGCTGATGACAGTATTCGCGTTTTTTACGATTTATAAAGATTTGAGTAATTAATATGTATCGTGCACGGCATTTTAAGCTAAGTGCTTATAAATGCAAGGAAATGTTAACAACATCATGTCGATTTTACGCGAAAGACGTAAGGTTCGGCCCGGATGTTCGGGCTGTTATGTTGCAAGGAGTTGATATCTTAGCGGATGCTGTCGCTGTCACTATGGGACCCAAAGGGCGAAATGTAATTTTGGAACAAGTTAGAGGACCGCCCAAAATTACAAAAGATGGAGTGACCGTAGCAAAAGGTATAGAATTAAAAGATAAATTCCAAAATATTGGAGCAAAACTTGTTCAAAACGTTGCAAATAAAACTAATGAAGAAGCTGGAGATGGAACAACGACAGCCACAGTTTTAGCCCGGGCTATTGCAAAAGAAGGTTTTGAAAATATCTCAAAAGGGGCTAACCCGATAGAAATAAGAAAGGGTGTAATGTTAGCCGTTGAAGTCGTAAAGAAAAAATTGAAGGATATGTCTAAAGCAGTAAGCACTTCGGAAGAAATAGAACAAGTAGCTACATTATCTGCAAACGGTGACAAAAATATTGGAAAATTAATTGCTGCTGCTATGAACAGAGTTGGCAAAAATGGCGTAATTACAGTTAAAGATGGTAAAACAATGGAAGATGAACTAGAAATAATAGAAGGAATGAAGTTTGATCGTGGTTATATTTCACCATATTTCATAAATTCAACTAAAGGTCCAAAAGTGGAATACAATGATGCGTACGTTCTGTATTCTGAAAAGAAAATATTTAATGCTTCACAAATTGTACCAGCGTTAGAGATAGCAAGTGCGCAAAAAAAACCACTTATTATAATCGCAGAAGATTTTGATGGAGAACCTTTATCCGTATTGGTAGTAAATAAACTAAAAGTTGGGTTGCCGGTAGTTGCTGTAAAAGCTCCTGGATTTGGTGAACACAGAAGAAATGCAATTTTTGATTTGGCTGCTGCTACAGGAGGTGTGGTGTTTGAAGATGATAATAACCTGATAAGACTCGAGGACTGTTTACTTGAGAGTCTGGGTCAGGTAGGTGAGGTAATAATTACAAAGGATTCAACTCTTTTATTGAAAGGGAAGGGTAATCGTGTTGAAATAGAACAGCGTATCGCACAAATACAGGATGAATTGGAAGAAACAACTAGTAATTTTGACCGTGAAAGGCTGATCGGTAGATTGGGCAGACTGCAAGGAGGGGTAGCCGTTTTACTAATTGGAGGTTGCAACGAGGTTGAAGTAAGTGAAAAAAAAGATCGAGTTAATGACTCTCTAAATGCTACTCGGGCAGCAATTGAAGAAGGAATTGTACCTGGAGGCGGGGCAGCACTCCTCCGATGTATACCAGCTTTAGACGAACTGAAACCAGCTAATGCCGACCAAGAGATTGGAATTACCATTGTTAAGAAAGCTTTACGTACACCATGCTCAACAATTGCTGCCAATGCTGGAGTTGATGGGGCCGTTGTAGTATCTAAAGTCGAAGATATGGGTCCTGAATACGGATATGATGCATTAAATGGTGAATACGTAAATATGATGGAACATGGTATTATAGATCCTACTAAAGTTGTAAGAAGGGCTATAACTGACGCTAGTGGCGTTGCATCATTACTTACTACTGCCGAAGCAGTTATTTGTGAAATGCCGACGCAGAAAGAAAGACAACCAGAATATTATCACCCAATTACAGATTAATGAAACTATAAGTTTCAATCGTGGTTTCATGGAAACCTGAGTTTAATGAATACCTATATAATTTAATTCCCTTTTATATAGACAATAAATTATGTTTTGATAGTTCTTTCTGTTTATTTTTATGTCAGGAATTCAGGATTCCTTCTTCTGAGGTGGGTGACTTGTTGAGAGAATTGGCGAAAGTGGACTGACAATATTGATGACTGTGCCATATGCATAGCATCATAGTTTTTTTTTTCAATTACTAAAATATACGACATGAAGAGACGACGATACGACATGAGATGAATACGGATATGAGTATCCCATCCTTCATTGCGCACATCACTTCACTACATTTGACAATGACGTTGTCATTAATGTCATTTTAGATTTATTTGGCGCGAATTATCTTACACACACACTGCACCATTGAACACATTTCTTCCTTCAAGTTCCTTCACAATCCTGCCTTTGTGTATTTATTTTATAAAAAGAGTGCGTTTATTTATTGTTTAGTATGTTATAATTTTCAATCTCAATTGCTTTCCTCAACTGGCCAAAATGTGAATAGTAAAATATACAATAGCTAAAGCCTAAAACTCCATATTTGAACACGTCTTGTTTACACTTCAAAACAAGTTAACAAATAAATTGAAGATGCTGTCGCGGCGTGTTTCCGAGGAGTTGTCTCCTACAGTGAACACTACAGATGTGAGAAATATAGCTTCCAGTGATGATGAAAGTGCTCCTGTTCATAGAACCAAAAAACGAGTAAAACAGTTTTCTGATAGCGACAGCGAGAACGAAAATCTTAAGACTAAAGAAAATGATGCTGTTCAGGAGGATACACTACATGAGGGTGCTAGTGACATGGACAGTAGCATTGTGGCTTTTAAAAGTGACGGAACAAGGTCTAGAATACAATTGAATGGAAGTAGCTCAGACTCAGATGCTTCCAGCCGGAACGAAACTATGAAGAACGAAGAGCAACAAATCCGAATGAATAACAAAAGAAACAAGCTAAAAGATAAGTTTAAAGGTCTGCTCAGCTCTAGAGGGAAGACAACATTACAAGACAAGAGTGATGAACAGTCTTCAGATGACAGTCATGCTGAGATCTCAGATCCTTCTGACAATGAAATGTCATCCATATCCAAAATTAAACAGGTATTACTTATATCTTCTATGTAGTAAAAGGCTGTTTAATTTCTTATGAATCAAGTATTTGTGTAAGCACATACCGCCTTATTACAAAAGGTAGATAAACCTGGTTTAACTTAGACTTGGTTTATCTCGCATGCTGTCACTTTCTTTTGAATACTATTGAAGTGAGACGTCATGCGAGATAAACCAAGTCTAAGTTAAACCAGGTTTATCTACCTTTTGTAATAAGGTGGATAGTGTCTAGGTCTTGGTGAGGGTGTCAATTAACCATACCTTAAACTATACCCTGCAAAACCCTTGTTCACAGGTTATCTGTGGGAACAGTTCATAAAAAAACAAAGGACAAGTTCATAGCACAGTGCATCTGATGAGTTTTAAGTTACTGTGACCTGCAATCTGATTAGTGCATATAATTTTGTGTCATTGTTATAGTTTTTATGTTGATTTTACAGAAAATAAAGAAGAGTATGGCAATGTCTTCTATTTGTGATCCTGATACATCAGATGAAGATGAAAAAGTGAACAAAAAACATGTACCAAAACAGAAGCCAAGGAAACAACAGAAATCTACCAAACTTATTGAAGCTAAACCAATAAGGGTATGTACTTGGTTGAAACTAGAGGGTCTCTTTTTGACTTACTTTATAACATTAAATCTGTGATACTGCTGTTAATATTCATATATTTCAGATTAAGTCATGGATTTCCACAAAGTAACGCCTGATTCCGTAACTTTAAGTATTAGATATTGAAGTGGCCATCTTTTCATTCTCTAGCCCTTATCCCATTTTATTTGGGGTTGGCGCAGCATATCTTCTTCTTGCTGAGGAAGACTAAAAAAACGATGGATGGACTGTGTGAAGGATGATATGGCTAGAAAGGAGGTTGCTGCTGAGATGACTATACAGAGAAGTATCTCTATAACTAGTCATCTCAGCAGCCACCTCCTTTCTATCCATTGTTTCTTTGATCTCTTCTACTCTTATAGCCATCAACATTCATACTCAATATTTTCCTCATTTCTTCGCATCACATGGCCAATTTAAACCTAAACCAATATTTTACATTGTTCACAGATGTCAGCGAAACAGGCCATGGAAAACATGCAGTTAATAAAAAGTGAATCAAATCGTATGTTGAGGGAGAAAGCAGTATCATTACCGTATCATCGTCCTAAAGCGCTATCTCTCAAAGATATTATGTCGAGAAGGAAGCCTGCTGTTGCCTTAGATGGAAAAGCATTACCCATCAAAATGAATGAAGAGCAATTAAGACATTATTCGTAAGTATTTTATCATAATTATTATTTACGGTTTCTTAGTCTGAAAAAAACTGATTTTGCTACCCAATCTTCTCCATAAAGATCTATGTTTTGGAACAGGCAACTGCAGTACTTTCACAAGTTATTATGCCTTGTGACTAGCTTTGTTTTCTTTCTTTTTCTGACATTCAAAATTGCCTGTTAGGTCTAATTGCTTTGAGTTTAAAACATACACTAATCTCCAAATAACACTTAAAGCTATTCACTCTAATGATTTTTTAGACATCCCAATTCAAGCGCAAGGAATATTGAGTTTATTTAAAATGTTAATTTGTGTTGTCATATTTTCAGGTTTTTACTAGAACAGCGTCAAAAAGAGATGATGGAATTATGCAAGAGTGAATCAGATGAAGAAACGCATGAAGACGAAGAAAAAACTGACACTATACAGCCAGAAACAGAACAAGTATCTGACATTATTAATAATGAAAGTGAAGTTATTACTGAAAAGACCAACAATGCTGTTGAATGTGCAGAAAATGATTCTGTTACAGATATAGATGCTGCTAATAATGATCTTGCATTTACTCAACTGATTGAAGATGAATCAGTCAAAGCAACTGACACAGACCCCTCAGTTGCAGCTGGTACTGTAAATAGTGAAGAAGGTAATAATGAAAAACCTGATTCTCCAATTCCCACAAATGATCAACAAGAAGAAACTGAACAGAATGATTCTAACCCTGATTTCAAATTAGTTTACAATGATTCTGTAGAAGAAGAACAGTTAACAACAGATAATACAGAAAATGGTTCCAATGAAAATACAATAATTACAAAAGACATTGTTGAAAATAATCATGAGTTAGAATTAGAAAGTAATTCAGAACAACACATTACCAAAGTGAATACTGAACCAGAGAGTCAATTGATATCTCTACATTACACTGAAAGCAATACAGAACAACTAGAGAAGCAAGACAAACCTGAAGAATTAGACAAAGCTGGAAAATCTGCAGAATCTTCCAATGAAATAAGTGAAGTAGTTGATATTGCTGCTGAAGAAGACAAACAAGATGACTTTTTCTCAGATGATGATGTAAATATGGAGGATATTGATAGAATAATTGAAAATGCAGAAATATTGAGAGGTAAGATAAACACATTGATGTAATTACTTTATTTATACATCTTCATCCACAGCCTAACTCCACCTAGTACTGTGTATAGGCCTCTCTTTGTGCCAAGCTCCACGCACTTGTGCCAGACTCATCCACGATATTCTCAAAATGGCAACAATTTCGTTTGCCCATCTCACCGCTGGACGACCTACACTTCTCTTTCCATTCCATTCCTTGGGCGTTCCACACACGTTTTATACAAAAAAAAATGTTTCTTAAAGCGTCATTTCATATTAATATTTCGGTTTTTCAGATGATGACATTGTTAGCTCTCCTATGCTCTTAAAGGAGCCCCTGCCTTTAAATGCAAAACCAACGCTAACGGGAGCCCCTGGCATGGTTATTGACTTGGATGGTGGTACTTGTTTACCTAAAAAGACTGGTATTGAACTACTCAAAGAAAGATTTACATACTTCGCAAGGTTAAAGACACCTGAAGAAATTGAAAGAGAGAAAGAAAAAAGGTTAGTTGTGGTTTTTATACAGTGTGTTTTATTACATAATAATTGTAATCAAAATAACGCGGTAATTGAGATTCCGATGTATTAACAATTTGTCCAACTAATTTAGTCAAACACGCTTATTGAGGCAAAAAATACTCGGAGTGCAAGTAATCACAATTCCTGCAAACAACACAGGTTACACTACACAATATAAATGCTTAGAATAACGTGATTTTGAATCAAAACGCAAGATAGTGTAATTATATGAACGATAACAAAAAAAAGTTGTCACATTAGTTTTTCTCTATCCCTCTACGAACCTCCACTCCACTCCTCTTTATTCTTGTCTGATCTTCGTTTCTCCATATTGTGAGTGCAATAATGCACTTGGCTAATTGAAATAATTATGAAATTACAGATTAAAACCAGGCGCTCAACACTTAAAACTAAAACACGACCTTGAGGAACAAATTGCAGAGCAGCGATCTCTCGAATGGGCAAAACGTCTTGAAGAAGAGAAACAGCAGCACATGGAAATGGACACAATCTTAGATGATGCTGCAGAAGACAGCTTCGAGAAAATCGAAGAGAAGTTGGAAGAAGAGGAGGGTGCAAAGGAGGATGAGAGTAGTTCAGAAAGTGGTGAAGAGGAGCCAGAGGAAAATGATGTTGAGATTAAAGATAAACCAAAGAAACATAATCCAATGCTTGATGATGAAGCTGAAGAATCTGAAACTGAAGAAAATGAAGAAGAAATACCCAAAGATGATGAACCCAATGACGTCATTGAAGATGACGAGGATAATGTAGAACAAGATGAAGAAGAAGATTCCAGTGACGATGAGTCTTCAGAATCAGAACAAGAAGAAACAAGTAAACCTAAAAAAGGAAGAATATTAAAAGCATTTGAGGACTCTGATGATGAAGACCCTACTGTCAAAAAAGTTGAAACAGTAACTTTAGTGAAGGAGAGTAATGAAATAGATAACGCGAGTGCAGAGTCTGCAGTTTCAAATGAACTTCCTAGTGCATCACAAGGTAACTAAAAAAAAATGTCTTTCTAAAGTTGGTCAGAAAAAAAAATTTGTTTTGTTCAAAACTTTGCCTTACACTAGGAATTTTCTCCGTATCGTATGTGCTAAACATTTAAACTCACATACAGAGACATCCAGACCCGGAACAACTATCTGTAGGTCATACAAATATTTAGTCCGTGCGGGATTCGAACCTGCGTCACGCATCGTAGCAGACAATCATCTCAACCACTGCGCCAACCGCTGTCAAATTGGCACTGTCTCTATCTGCCGCGTTATAACCATAAAATACAACTGGCGTAATGTGGGTGTACTAAAAGGCACACCTCTGCCCAATCCTTCGTGATTACAGGCCTTTTTTTTTTTTTGGTGTGTGGAAAATCATCGAATGACCCCCCCCCCCCCCGCTCTTGGGCAGAGAAGGGGAGTGTCAGACTTCTACTGGCTAGAAACCGAACCCATGTTCCTTCTTTGCCCTTGCGCCGAGACCACGTCATCTAGTACAAAAATCCGCGGCCCCGACCCCCCGCCCGATGCCCCGATGGGACAGGGATTACAGGCCTTGTGTTAATTTCCCTGAACTAAAATTCCTAGATATTAAAAAAGCTGACGATTCTTCTCTCTTTTCAGATGACGTCATTCAACTAGCGCAAAGACACGCATCCGCATCAGATGACCTATTTACCAGCCAAGAAAGTAGTACTGTGGTCGAAAGAACTAAGGATGGGAACAGTGCAAGTGATGAAGTGATGACGCAAACGTTTTCTATACTAGACTCCACGTCTGGATTGACCACGGACATGGAACTGAAATCTCCTAGCAAATTAAATGTTCTTTGTATTTCGCAGCCTTATCATGATGTAAGTATATCCGATTCTATTCATGTAATACATCTCTTAGTAAAAAAAAATACGACAATGTAATTAAATAAGGAAACAGGAGCGCGGGCGACGACGATGTCGATTATTTTGTTATTATACCTACATGCACATTTGGGATTGTACAGGATTTTTTTATTACCTATATTGCATATTTTTAGTAAGCTCTCTTATTATATCATGTTATCTTCATATTTTCCAGCCCAGTTTAAATGGCATCGTGGGGGGATCACAACTGCCAATAACCCAGTCATCTCAATCACAGCCTATTGGAGAAGATATATTAGCTCTTTGTACCGGCAAGTTCTATGATAACGAGTTTGTAACACCTACCGAGGAAAAGGAATATGTTGATGACATTTCGCAAGATATAGTCAACAATGATTTGCATGACACACAGACTGCTAAATCTGTAGCAAAAGACGATATTAGTAAAGAGGTTGAAGATGTGGTACCTGAAAAACATAATGTAAGTATTGAAGAAAAGAAACAAGAAGAAGAAAACACTGAAAAAGCAGGTGCTGATGGAAACCTTCTCAAGTCAATACTTGATGAGTTGGATGACCCTGAGTTTGACAAGCCGAAAGTGAATAAGTTCTTCACTGGTGGTACTCAAAATAATGTATCCAAGCAAGCTCTCGAAAGTATTCAAATGAAAAAGAAGTTTACGATAGACTCAGATGATGATGAGGCAGCTGAAAAAAATGAAGAAGTAGCACCAGCAAAGAAGAAGAAGCTTAAAAAGAGAAGGGCAGAAAAAAGAGCACTACAGATATCAGGTATTTATCATATAATATTGTTATTAGGTACAAACTTCTTCCAAAAAAAAGGTACATACTTCTTTTTTTCTTCTTTATTGTGTGCCTACAATCGCACAAGATCGCGAAAAGTGGAAAGAGGGAAGGGAGGTCTTTACCCTGCAGTGGGATAACTTGGTGTCAGAGTGTTTATGCCGGCCATGGGCCTCTGATTTGACACACATTCTGACTGGACTTTACCGCGATTCTGACTGGTTTTTACTTTCCTTCTAGATGATGAAGAGGAAGAAGAAGATGAAGATATAGCTGGAGATGACTACATGTCGGACTTAGAAGATGACACTGAAAAGTTAGTGGAATACGACTCGGAGGAAAATGAGGTCAGTTTATTGAAACATTGTTTGATTATATTGTTAAGAGGTACATTAACTAAAATTAGACGTCAGGGTAATTTTGTATCCGTCGGGGTTGCGGGTTGTTCAAAAGAAATAAAGTCCATTTCACGAAAGAAGTCCCGCAGACGCAGCGCTGTATTCGCGCGACATAATGTTGCTATCTCTCTCTCTCTCCATATCTCCCCATCTGTCAAATTCCGGACTTCTTTCGTGAAATGGACTTTACCGCGGCCTCGACACAAAGAAAGAACATGGGTGTTTTTAGTCAGTAGAAGTCCTGGAGTCCTGGAAGCGGAAGGAGTCATTTGATGAATTCCCACCCTCCAAAATAAAAAGGGTAATTTTGTAGCATTGTCAGTTTTGGAGATGGTTTACTACAAACGCTGAAATCCACCAAGAACTAGCAATTCCCACAGTAAATGAGGAGATTCGGAATGTAGCAGGGAAATATAAATAACGACTAGCCACCCACCCAAATGAGCTAGCTCGTCAGTTGACACAACGAGACTACGTGCTCCGCTTGAAGCGCCACAGTATCATGGCACTAGAAGACCGGCAGTAAGGCCGTAATACCTGCGAGTAGATGGCATCACTGGAAGCCACACTTTACAATACAAGCAACACGGAACTCATCCGCTCATAGTATGAGGACTGATTGCAGATAAAACACAGAAGAAAAAAAAAAGTTTTGGAGATGTTCACCTAAAACTATCACCAGGAACCACCCCATACTACAAACACGACTCTTGAACTCATTAAAATTACAGCTACACTACCATGAATCATGATTGGGGGCTTTTAGTAACAAAGCATCCTATTCTCCAAATTCTCATTACATTTTTGACATAGACAGATTTTGTGGCACTAAATACTTTGCATAATTTCCTTCTTTTCCCATTCCCAGATTGAAGTTAGGCCCGATAAACCGAAGAAAAAGCGAAAGATGGCTGATTTCTTCGAGCAAGAGGCTGAACTGACAAGTGAAGATGAGTGGGTGGGGTCTGGAGACGAAGACGAAAAGGGCTTGGATAGGATGGAGCGGGAGGAAGGAGACGACGACGTGTTCCATCAGGGACAACTCAGGAAGGAGCTGGGACAGATACATATGTATGTATCGTTTTAATATAACCCTTTGCTATAGTGGGGTTAACAGTACACCAGTACCAGCCATCATCAGCCTATAATGTTCTTACTAGAGATGAAACGGATATCCGGTAACTATCCGGTATCCGGCCTATCCGGCCTTGTTTTCACTATCCGGCCGGATACCGGATAGTAATACTGTATCCGGCCGGATACCGGATAGTAAATTAAAAAAAAAATGCCATTTAAATCAAAATATTGCCATATTGGAGATCGTGTTTTTGATGATGACATTTCTTGTTAATCTATCAGAATTCAAACATAAAATCACGAAGACAAGTGATAAACAATGAAATAAACAACAAACGAACTGAGAAACAAACACAAACTGACACGCGCGATAACTCTCGAACGCCCCCGAGTCGACCCGATCTCCGCTTACGTGCGACCCGAATGCGCCTGAATATTTCCGATCTCGTTCACCGCGCCAATATTCAAATCAAACTGATCGCGTCAACGCAATAAAGGGCCGAATATCCGGCAGCCGGATATCCGGCGCTCCGGCCTTTTAGCTTGCCGAATATCCGGTATCCGGCCAAACTACTATCCGTTTCATCTCTAGTTCTTACTGCAGGGACTCAGGTCTTCTCTCTAGCTAGGAAATGGATGAGCTGTAATCCACCACGCGGGCCCAGTGCGGGTTGGTAGATGTCACGTCTTCAAAATTGTTGGTTCTAGGACATGCCGATTTCCTCACAATATTTTCCTTCACCGTTTTGAGTACCAGTATGGTTATGGAAAATGTATGAGTACTATACAATAGTTACCGTCTCATCTGTCCCTGCAATATCATGATTTCTATTACCAATTTACCAGTAAAGGTAATGAAAAAGGTGGAGGGAAGAAATCAACCAATGACAAGCGGAGCAATCTGATTTTCAGCTTCGGTGATTGGTTGATTCCTGCACCTCTTTGCTTAACTTTGTTTCAGTGAAGCTAGCTAGCTTCCAGGGATAAAACATGTGACTTGTCCTTTATTGCTATATTGCTGTTTGTTATATGATAATATTTTTCAAAAGTTTAGTCAGGTGCGTAGTACTCGCAACCGGCGTGCGTATATGACCAGATGTATGAACGTGGACGAGGCAAAATGATGTAAGGATTGTAGCAAGTGGCGAATGGCGATCTATGGTTTCTACCTACTCCCGTGGGAAAAAAGCGTGATAATGTTTGTATGCTCACAAGTCTCGTTTTTTTTTAATTCCAGGCGTGATGTACTGGACCAAGATAAAAGAGAAGTGAGAATAATACAAGAATTGCTATTTGAAGACGGTGACCTCGGCGACGGACATCGTCAGCGCAAATTCCGATGGAGAAACGCAGGTATTTGTTGAAAAAGATTTGACGCAATTCAGTATTATTGTAGTACAATAGTGCATTCTGGGTCCTGGTTTATATTACAACATAATTTTGTATTTCATAAGTTGGCTTTTATCTTGGCCAGAGGCTAAGTGTTGCCATACAACGAGGCAATGACGCCAGTCTTTTGGGCACATTACCGGCTGACAGCGTTGAGGAGCAGTATTTCGATGCATTTTTATAGTTTATTGTTAGTTTAGTTAATTTTATAGTTTTTAATTAATTTAATATGTATTCAAATAAAACTATTTCATAATCATCCCATAATGTCCCCACCGTAATCGACCACGCATGATGGTTGATGAGTCTTCGAATTTTTGATTCTAGGTTAAGCTGGTTGTAATCCTTCCCCAGTGTGGTAGTAGTGATCTTTACCATAAAACCATCAATGGTTAAGCGCAAGAGAATGATAAAGATCACTATACTACCGCACTGGGGAAGGATTTAAAAGATTTGCTGCACCCACCACAAGTGTTTTTTTTTTATTAAACGTTGCCCCACACTAGGAATTTCTCCTGTATCGTGGGTGCGTTCACAAACATTTAAACTCACAAACACAAATATTTGCTCCGTGCGGGGATCGAACCCGCGACACGCAGCGCAGCAGTCCAATCGCTCAGCCACTGCGCCAACCGTGCCGTCAATAATTAAAATTAAAATAGATAATACTAAAGCAATTACTCCTCCTAATTTATTAGGAATTGATCGTAAAATTGCATAAGCAAATAAAAAATTGTCACTTGGGTGCAGCAAGTCTTCTTCTACAGTTACCTAAAACTCGTCAACTCATAAGCCACCTCCAGTCTTGCCATATATGATATGACAACCGGGATCGGTGGAGACAGACCCCAAGAAAGAAGGTGTAAGTGTGACTTTACACAGTCCATCCGTAGTTCTTTAGGACTTCCCGTACTCTTTGGTAGTAGGGATCAACACAATTAATCCCACTAGACAACGTTATTTCTATCACAGGTGATGACGACGAGGCTGGTACAGTACCCGACGAATTTGCCGATACACAGGAAGAAGAATTTGAATCTGAAGAACAATGGAGGAAACAGCGGCATGAACGAGAGATCTTTTTGAAGTCAATGGTTCGTATCTTATTAGTACTAGAACTGAGGACCCGTCGGGGCTGTGGATATCGAAAGGTTACCGCGGCTCCGACACAAGGGCGAAGAAGGAACATGGGTTTGGTTTTTAGTCAGTAGAAGTCTGACACTCCCCTTCGCTCTGCCCAAGAGCGGGGGGGGGGGGGGTTATTCGATGATTTTCCACCCACCAAAAAAACAAAAAAAAAAGGACTCTTGAGGAGCCACGAACCACGGTTGCCGCTGATGCATCAAACTTTCGGACATTAAGCGACGCTGTCATGTCCACTGACTTTCAACTGAGTCTACGGCAGCAGTACCCCCATGATGTCGAAAAAGGGCCGCTTGTCTGACAGCCCTAAATTATAATGTGCTATTACATAACCATAATTTTAGGTTTGCGCCTCATCTAGCAGCATGGAATCGTATTTTTCCATCATTATCAGCCTATAATGGTCCCACTGCAGAGACTCAGGCCTCCTCTCTCTCTCTCTCTCCATCTACCTTGCTAGAGCAAGAAGCAGTGGGGATGCTGTCGACTATGTGGTAGGCAGAACTCGGTATCTCGCTCCCGATTCAATGCTGCTGCATAAGATGCAACCCTAGAACTGTAACCTTTTTCATAACTCATCATCATATGCCTAGCCTTTTCCCAACTATGTTGGGGTCCTCTTAGTCTTACCGGATGCACCTGAATACCGGTTTAACCGTTACTTTTTGCATAACTGAAACATAAATAAAGTGTAATTCATTAATATTTCAGCAACAAGATGAAGATGACAGCGTTAACGTCAGTGTTAACAGAACAACAATTATAAAGGCGAACCTCTTATCAAAGTCGATGTCCACTCTGCTTCAAGAAGTCAATCAATCGAAAACTGAAAGTACTGAGAGTCCTGCTGTCCAAGAGAAAAAGACTGCTAAAGATATACCTAGCCCCAAAAAGTCGTTCTCTATCTTTCAGGTAACCATTTCTTTTATAGTTAAATAGTTGTTCTGAAAACCGGGAGGGGACGCCCAAGAAAGACATACCTACACTGATCTTATTGGTGACGTTCTTCAGAAAGGATAGGTGCGTAGTACTCGTAACCGGCGTGCGTGTATGACCAGATGTATGAATGTGGACGAAGCAAAAGGACTATGTAAGGCTCGTAGTAGGTGGCGTTCTGTGGTTTCTGCCTACCTCCTGAGGTGGTAGGCAGAAACCACAGAACGCCACAAGTTTATGTGTGTATGTAATCTGAAAACCGCAAATCCCTCGAAAATAATTGGTCCAAATGACTCCGTCAGATATGAACTAGCATACGTGTAGCTGGGGAGAATTTTCCACCATTTCTCCTTAGCTAAAACAAACACTAGGAAGTGTTGAACTTTTTCCGATGTTGCGGATTGTCCGAAAGACAAACCACGGCCCCGGACACAAACGGCTAAGAAGCAACATGGGTGGTTTTTAGTCAGTAGAAGTCTGACACTCCCTTCCGCTCCACCCAGAGCGAGTGTCATTTGATAATTTCGCACCCTCCAAAAAAAAAAGTGTTCAGTGGTTTTAGGGGAATCTTTTATGCTATTTGGATCCCCAGAAATGCCGATTCTAAACTTAATCAATGGAATAAATGACATGATTGTATCAGTTTTTCAATGAATTCTTTTTATTTCAGCAAAATTACCATGGTTCCCTGCTAACCCGTGGTCGAGGGGCTCTTGCGCGTCTGGCAGCGTTGGCCACACCATTAGCAGCTGATGACGACGCCCCAAAGATTGGGTCAATGGCCTCCCACAAACGCAACTTTGTCTTTACTGCTCTCTCACAAGATGACGGCGATGTTCCAAAGGTTAATAGTTCTTTTTTACTATAATACATTGTTGATACAGCCGGGCCTGCACTAGTCCGGGGCAGCGTAAGTCGCATTAGATCCCGCTGCCTCCCGACGCAAATGTGCGAGGGAACACCGGTGTGGTTTTAGTCAGTACAAGTCTTCCAGACCCCAACCACTCTCCCCAGGACGGAGGACATTCATTGAGGATTTCCACATCTAGAAATATAAATCTGTTATGATTAATAGCTGATGCCCGCGGCTTCGCCCGCGTGAATGTCGTTCATATTATATACTAAGACCTTCCTCGAGAACCACTATCCAATGGCGAAAACCGCATGAAAATCGGTGCAGGACTTTACGAGTTTATCGGAAACAGACAGACGCGGCGGAGGAGTTTGTTTTATAATATGTATTGATTTACTTAGTGTCCCACTACCGAGCATAAGCAATCAAGACATAATTCGTCCAAACCTCTATCTCATACAATTACTGGTCCTTCGCCGGCAACCTTAGCGGTAATGCCATGCCATGTCAGGCATTCGAAAATTAATTCCACTTATTCTTTTGTATTTTCAGGTGACAATAAAACGAAAAGCTGAAGCCAACCTAGGAACTCCAAAGCTAATGAAGAAAATGAAAATTGACGAGAAGCTGGTTCGTCCCAAGAGTAGTCTATTAGATCATTTAAATCTATAGATTCGAATTATCTTATAATTGACTCTTAGGATGCTGCTCAAACTACGATGTGTTTGCTGACTGCGTCTACAAATTAATATATTGTAGTAGATACTTTTTTATTATTAATGTTCAAGACTGTTATGTGCCTTTGTAATATTATATAGGTACATAGAGAGCTCTTTCAATTATTGACTGTGTTGCAAATAAAACTAGGCCTTCAAAAAATGTAAATAAATTAGTTTTAAGGACAAGAAACTATAGAGAATAAAATACCCCATAGACTTTTTTAAGAGTTTGAAGGTAATTGTGACATATTTTTAAGTAATTTTATCTAGAAAACAAGTAAATTATTTAACATTATTTTGTGTTTTTATTTATTATAACACTGCCAAAGTTCCCTGATTCACAAGCAAGCCCACCAATTTATTGCACCGCTTTGTATGTAACTGCTTTAATATAAGATTTCAGTATCTACAATGGCATAAATAAATAATTTATACCTACGACTTTGATTTCAAGATAGCAAAAAATATAAAAGAACACTGGTTTTTGTTTCAATACCGCGAAACGGTACGGGCCCACCCCGTACCGTTTAAAAGAAGAAGCAGAATAAATAAAAGAACCTAATATTGAACAGTAGGTAGTAATAATTACTACTGTTCAATATTATTATCTAATTGTTTACGGAAATAAATCTGAGTAAAACAAAACGTACTTAGTGAAACTCAGACCCACACCGGCCGATATTAGGGGAAACATGTTTTGGTAGCTGAGCTGAGCTGTGCGGCTCGAGACTAAACACTAGCACTAGCAGGCACATGGGCAGAACTTGATTAGTTGTTTGAGCAACGTCTCATTACGAGACTTCTTCGTGCCCCGCGCAGACTACAAATTATAAAAAGTTGGTTGGTACTTCGGTCCACCGAGATGTGCGATGCAGCTAGGAGGTGCGAGAATGTGTAACGGTGTACAACTCTCTTTTCAGCTGTTTCTACTAGAGATGAAATTAAACGGATATCCGGTATCCGGCCTTGTTTTCACTATCCGGCCGGATACCGGATAGTAATACAGTATCCGGCCGGATACCTGATAGTAAAATTTTAAAAAAAATATTGCCCTTTAAATCAAAATATGGCCATATTGGCGATCGTGTTTTTGATGATGACATTTCTTGTTAATCTATCAGAATTCAAACATAAAATCACGACGACAAGTGATAAACAATGAAATAAACATCAAACGAACTGAGAAACAAACAAACTGACACGCGCCATAACACTCGAACGCCCCCGAGTCGACCCATATATATAATAGTACTCTGTGAGTCGACCCGATCTCCGCTTTACGTGCGACCCGAATGCGCCTGAATATGAATATTCCGATCTCGTTCACCGCGCCAATATTCAAATCAAACTGATCGCGTCAACGCAATAAAGGGCCGAATATCCGGCGCTCCGGCCTAGTAGCTTGCCGAATATCCGGTATCCGGCCAAACTACTATCCGTTTCTACCCACCGATTCATGATCATACCAATTTTTTATCAACTTTCTGTACACTATATGACTAGATTGGAAGTACAGTAGCTCAAGCCCAAGTTCCATACACCGTTTTGCACACATCCCTCACGTGCACACGTACCACACAGGGTGCATGCAACACTTGCCGGTTCCGTGAGTGAGTAACCAGAAAGCACGTTATGCCGCTGATTCTGGTGGTACTAAGATCTTTGACAGTCTATGGATAGCCAGAACCCTAACATTACACAGCAGCAATGTTTTCATAGCTCTGCTTTTTCGCAGAACTGAGTGGACAGATTTTTTTTAATTCGTTGGAAGGAATAAAATTCATGATAAAATTGAAATTCAAAAGTAAGAGAAAACATAATTATATTTAATCAATTTAATAAAAATATTAGAATGCCATAATATTTATTTATTTCCCAGATTGTTATCTAGTATTTTTTTGATGGCAAATATTTTTTGCTCTGAATACTAAATTGAAAATAAACTGGTAACAAAAACTGAGTTCTGCAATGTTGGATGCATTGGCACAAGTATATCCTTCCGTTTATCATCTCGCTTCCTCTCTTGTTTAGTGAATTTGTCTTTGTCACTCTTCAACCAATCAGCAACCTCAATACGCAGCTATCTCTGTCAGCTGGTCGCGTTTTCACCGGTACTGTGTGGCGTTTCGTTCGCTCGCGGCCGGCTCAATCAATGCTTTTTTTCTGTGGCGGTGTGGTGTAGTAGTGTAGCGTGGAAGAATTCTAGTCAAATAAATCAGAAAAATATAAGTGTTACGTATAAAAATAACGTAGAAATGGCGAATGAGAATAATGATATCGGCGACATCGTTAAGAAATGCAAAATTCTTTTGTTGGATATTGAAGGGACCACAACATCGATCAGCTTTGTTAAGGTAGGTCTAAAGATTGACCGGCCGGTGTTTTGTCTCAACATGTGTTTTAAAACCGTTATTTGTTACATATATTTTTTAAGAAGGTCTCTCTTGTCTACATGAAAACACATGATTCGACATGCAAAATGGTCGCGTTTTCAGATTCGCAACATGGAGGACGAAATCAAAATGGTACCCCTTTCCATGTTCCTTTCATTGTCCGATTTATCCACGTGTTACTATAGTATTTACTGCTATTCGAACAGCTTTTTTTATCAATATATACTGAGTAAATTCCATATTTTTGTATGGATACACGGATTGAACCTATGGGTTTGCATTTATTGATTTAATATAATTAAACTGAACATGGACCCTAGACTTCAGGTTGACTATTGTAACAGGAATTTAATAGTTACGTCCGCTGAAATAAGAATTGTGAGTACTATTTCATTTATGGTGCGTAGTTTGCGTGCTATCACACCTACCGGCTTGAACAGCTGTTCCGAGCAGCTGGCTGGTAAAAAAATGTGGAACAATTAACTGTCGTCTTTCAATCGTGTTGAGCCGACATAGGTTGGCCTTGTCGCACTCGCGTCTGGAATACGATATTAGGACAGAGAAAAAAAAACAAGAATGGTGTTTCGTTTATCAGCTTGGTCCGGCGTCGTGTATTCCGCGATTTTATCAAGTGGTGTCTGGAGTACAGTAGTTTCTTTTTTGACCAATACTAATCAACATAATAAATTCTGGTATTCAGCTGCATCCGATCCTACTGGAAGCCGACGCCTAAGTACCTACTTACTTAGCTGGGAAAAGATAGATTAGGCAGATGATGACATCAACCTTAGATCCAAATAAAAAGTAATGAAGCATTTATCATCATCTATTTATCTAGCCTTTTCCTTTTTGGTAACATTCCTTGTTACCAAAAAAAAAAAAAAATTGCCTCGGTATTTTTCTACGAAATATTGTAGACAGACATTATTACATCGTAGGGAGGCTGGGTAATGTTTTCTTATAGCCTGTTGGTAGGTAGGTAAGCTAGATACCTACGTCTTTATCTCGCCCCCTTTTCTCCTCGGAAAATGAGGTTAACTCTTGTGGTATCGTGATGTTAATTAAAGTTAGGGTTGTAACAAAATATGCTTGAGATTTGGGTACAGAAGAATTCAAAACAATCACTAGATAATTTCTCATTCACACCTAAAAAAGCAAAGCCGCGACCGGCTTTGCTTTCGACTCGTCAGCTGTTTACGGTACAGCTGATTCGTGTTTTTCATTCACTCACGTTTATAAGGTTGATGAATTGTTGAGCTTTTACTTATTATACCTGCCTGGTAATTCATTCGTCAAATCGATTTACGTATTGTTTACCTCTTTGTCTCATTGATGATCAATAAATAGCCCATGTTATAAGTTATAACAAAAACAAAATCACCACCCAAACGCGTTGTTCTCTCACTAGGTTAGGCAGGTCACCCATCTCGCGTTGTGACAACTTAGGTACCTATCCATAAACACAAAGACTTTGAGCTTAGTGTAACGAGATCAGAACTTCAGTTACAATTTGTGAACTTGGCATCGTTTCATTCAGAAGCCGCGCCTCTGCCCAGTGGTATAATTGGGGCAGTTTTATGTACAACAATGTCGGGTATTATCTGGCGTGCGTCCCTACCTCGGGTGCCCGCGGGCTGGGTCGCTCGGCTAGGTAGGCTCGCTATCCGGTTTGGACACCGGCGGCAAGTCGCGCAGTTCGTTCACCCACCGACTTGCCGCATCGTAGACGATGCAGTTTCACCAAGGCATCATGTTATGCTAAATTCAAGGCATGATGGTTACTTTTTAGAGGCTAGAGTTTTAAATTAAGATCGGGAATAAGCCATCTTATGTTGGCGTGGTAATAAGTCGAGTAAAATGACCAGGACTTGAAAATAATGGAGTTACCTTGAGCAAACTATTGTTGTAAGTTTGATGTCCGCACAAAGGTGTTCAAAACTCATTGTTGTTTTTGACGTACGGGCGCTATTGATTACTTGTCTGGGATAAACCAAGATCCATTTCCCCTCCCTTTCTTTCAAAGAGAACAACGCAGTATCCGTTTCATCATGAAACTGCAAAAAAAAATATTGGTCGGTAGGTACCTACCTAGGTGTAGGGTAGGAAAAGTTTTTATTATGCGATCTAGCAAAATAGCAGCTAGATAGGTAGGTACCTACCTAACAGGTCCGAAAATAGAATTCCTGTGAAAGCAATATTTAGCTATCTATGAATAAAATAAAATGAAAAGCTTACGCTCCATCAATCATTTTCTAGGCATTCGTTTAATACCTACTTAATACCTACAACTTCTTGGAAAAGAAAATTGGTTTTGTTATCTAGAATGAAGAGCTATGCAAACTAAAGCTGCGTTCACATCGCGAGCATTTCAGCAACAGGAACATGAAACCGATTATTTCACAAGTTCACCCGAACTTTCTTTGGTAAGGTCGTTCCCACACTTCCCACGTCGCGAACACATGATTGGCAAGGAAATTTTCACAAACACGTCAGCTTTCGAATTCTCATTCTCGCGTAATCGAGTTGTTTGTCGAAGCATCTCAATGGGAAGCTGTAAAAAGCAACTTGAATCATTGTCCGAAATACAAAATGTTACTAAGAACTTTTGCGACCTTTTCACAATTAAAAATACCATTCTTTTACCTGCGAGACTGCCGCAAATAAAAGTACCGACATAGGTACCTACCTACCTTGAAACATGTTTTTTTTTGTAAGCGAAAATAGCACGTGGATCGTGGAATCTTGACTAACAACGTCCACGAGTTTTAGTGAAGTTAAGAACGCCGCTACCGTACTGTTAAATAGGTACAGGAATTCCTGTATCTATTTAGCAGTAACTTCAAAGGTTCACTTTGTACTTGTGGGTAGTGGGAGGCTGCAGGGCATTTCACTTATAGGTACCAAGTCTATTTAAAGCCCTTTTCGTAACTCACCGGTTCTTGGACGGGATCGTAAACTTACGTCTAGATAATCTATCTTTCTACCTAGGTAAACAAATAACTTCTATGTAGGCTTCATCGTCCACTATATTCTACTCACCCGCCTTCAGATGATAGGTATCTGGCTGAACGCGAACCAAAAGTCTGTCGGTATGTCGGTTCCGAAGCGCCTGGATCGCTTATGGACTTAGGCCCGGTTTCCACCAAAGCGGAGAAGTGTAGAGCGGGGAGATGTGCCATATTCGACCAATCACAGAAAGGACGAAAGAGCAGATGTAAACTTTAACTGTTACTAATGTGATTGGACGATTTCCGCACATCTCCTCGTCTCCGTTCCTCTACGCTTTGGTGGAGGCCGGGCCTTACTGGAAGATAGCTAATGTTATAAGAACCTACCCCCGTCGCTAACACTAGTCTACACCTGAATGGATGTCGATAAGAAACCACGCTACTGGAAGTGCAGGATATTCAACCCTTGGATTAGCACTGTGAGTTTAAATTCCCACAGTGCAATTTTGGTGTCTCTTGGTGTTAGCATGAACGGACATTAGTGCCGGTACTAATGCCCGTTTTTGTCGTGCCTAAACGTGTAAGTCGTGGATAAGGGAATGTGCACTAGGTACCTAGTTGACACAGAAACTAGTGTCTTGTCTATTCGTCTATGCTAATATAGAGCTAGCTCCGTTACCGTGGTCCGTGAGCCAACCGATCTATTCTACATGGATTATTTGTGCCATTCCCAAAATTATACATAAGTAGCTTCGAAGTAGGTATGTACTAATATTCGCACATTTAGGTAAGTCTTGTATTGTACACAATGTCATATTACGCAATTTCAATTGGGCGTCAGCCCGCATTCGGGAAGATTCGAAATTAATTGACCCGAATCTTGTGTCTTGGATCGGACTGACTCAAAAAAATATGATTCTGTATAGGTAGTCCGTCAGTTAGATTATCGCAAAATATTAGATACCTACGTGTTTTTTGTTTCATCAAATCAATCAAAATTGACGAAGCTATAGCGCGTCAAAGATTATGGAGTGGGGCTTGCAACGTCACTTGAACGTACAAAATGTACCTAGGTACTATCATATGACGTCACGTCACACGAGTTTTCGAAGCACTGTATCGTCTTAATTTTTTGTTTACGTAAAAAAAGAAAAAATATGTGGTTAATATTTTTTGGAAATCTTTTTGACAGACTAATTAGTTTTTTTTTGTCCGATCCCCTATTCTCAAGTGCAACCCGTTGTGAGTTCAGCCATCACTCACTCATACACTTGTTGTGATGAGACACAAGTACCTATCTAATGATAAACGGTCCGTATTGTGTCGGTTAGCAGAGATTATGCCGACGAGATCTATGAAAAGCTAGTGTCGGATATCTCGATTTGATAATTTAGTATCTCGATAAAAGTAAGTGAGGAGCTGATGGAGGCTACTGAAAGTGACAAACTCGCCGCCAAATTTTGGGCCGACTCAATTTAAATTGTCATCGACACGCTAAGAGAGTAAGGCCCAGATTCAGAGACCACACTTTGACTTTACTACAACTTTACTACACTTTTCTTTTGTAGGAAATTAGTCTATCACGAAGGACTACATTATTTAAACGCATACTAATGCAAAGTTTACTTTGAGGCCAAAGTCATGATTATCGACTACTTCGCCTTTACTAAGTAAAGAACAGCTTGAAGTAGATCTTTCCATCAAAGTAAAGTCAAAGTGTGGTCTCTGAATCTGGGCCTAAGTCTATCCAGTATGATTTGATTAGGACGCGTCACCACCACTTGACATTAACTTTTATGGATACGCCATTTAATTGAAATTGCGATTACTACTGAACAAGCATAGGAATTAGTATGATTTGATCTCTGCTTGCTCCGCTTGAGAACCAAGGTTAACGACGTAGCCCGAAGAATCGCCAGACTTAGTGGCAATGGGCAGGGCACATTGCTCGCAGAACGGATGGCCGATGGGGCCGAAAAGTTCTGGAATGGCGACCGCGAACCGGAAGACGTTGCGTTGGAAGGCCTCCCACTAGGTGGACCGATGACCTGGTCAAGGTTGCAGGAACCCGTTGGATAAGAGACGCACGGGACCGGTCAATGTGGCGACGCGGGGAGGCCTATGTCCAGCAGTGGACGTCTTTTGGCTGAAATGATGATGAATGATGATCTCTGCTCTCTTTTTTAACGTTTGAGGATTATAATGAAGGGCAAAAAGCATTACAATGTGTTGTGTCCAAACTTGCACATTTGTAAAGGACCGGTTATGTCGACCCTCGCAACAAATAATGGCAGCTGCGTGGAATTCATTTGGGAGTGAGGGCTGAGGGCTACTTCAAAGACTCAAAAGCTAATAACGGGATAGGGCGACTAGTAATGCTATTTTAGATTAAAAGTTTTAATTATTTTGATCCTTTTGATTTGTTGAGCCGGCAGTAACTGAATGTATGTTTTTTCTATCGAAGATAGATGCTGTGAAATAAATTGTAATAATTATTTTTACACGTGTACATCAGAGTAAAAATAGTTATTACTATCTATTTATTTATAAGAGCGCTCATTCACAATCCAAGTTGATATAAAACAATAATTTTGCAATGTTCTCGACATGAAGTACAGTATTACGCAGTGTTTAATTTGCTGCGTCCCAAATTGCGTAATTCGTCTCGCCAAAAAGGCACATCGAAACTCATTCACCAGTATTTACAGTCTTGTTGAGGAAGAAAAACGTTGAAAGAACATTGTCCATGAAGAAAGCGGCGAATCCTAGAACCAAAAATTCGAAAACATTACCAACTCGTACTGGCCACTGTCTCACTCCGTGTTGCGAACAAATGACCAGTGCCCCAGCTGTGGGAACATTATAGACTGATTATGCTTATTGCTATGTAAATTTTGTTACAGGACAAGCTGTTTCCGTATGCTGAAGAACATTTGAAGGATTTCCTGACCAACCAATGGGAGGCCGAGGATGTGAAGGAGGCTGTTGCGGCGCTTAGGAAACTGGCGCTTGAGGACAAGGAGAAAAGCGTCGATGGCGTTGTCACTATTCCTGGAGAGGTATGTCACTGCTATGTCTTAGTAACTATACTGCTCTTTGGGTAGTCTGGTACCACATTAAATTCTAGTAAGGACATTTTGTTTGTCCTGCCCATCTCATGTGCTTCCTGTTTATCTAGATTGTTTCTGCATACTCATTTCTGTATTTCTGGTAATCCTGGTATTATTGCATTTTCTATATATGCAATAGGGATGTTAACAAAAAAAATGTAATTAGTCCGTCAGATAGATTTCCAAAAAATATTGGACATATTTTTTTTCTTTTTTCGCGTAAACAAACAATGAAGACGATACAGTGCTTTGAAAACTCGTGTGACGTCATATTCTAAGACATTAGTATGACATTTCTTAGCGAGCAGTGACGTCACAACCTCCCACTCAAATCTTTGACGCGTTTTATCTTCGTCAATTTTTATTGATTTAATAAAACAAAAAATACGTATCCAATATTTTTCGATAATCTAAGAGACGGACTAATTAGAATCATATTTTTTTTTAGTCAGTAAACATCCCTATTGAAAAACATTTTTACCCGACTACGGCGAAGCCAAAAGGAATGGTAATGATTTTGGCAGTCTATGTATGTATGTATGTTCCACCGTAGCACCTAAACTACTGAACGGATTTTAATAAATTAGGTGTCAATAGATTCGTAAGAATAGCCTGGGTGACATAAGCTATATGTATAAATTTTATAAATTCTTTTTATGACGGAATTTAAATGTCAAAAACTTACCTCAAAAAATATTAAATTGAGATAATCATAGCAAGTTTGGTATCTAATGAAAGGTCTTGGCAAGCACATTACAAATATGTTTTACAATATAGTTTAAACACAAAAATAAAATTTAAATAAAAAAATAAAGTTCAAAAATCTAAAACCCGACTACTAACAAAATCGCGGTCTTAAAAGTAGTAAACAAGAAAATAATTCTTGTCTGATATTCTTCGTAGTCGCATGCCACCTTGCTAATGGCAATTAGCAGCTGACTTCTGTATCAATGAGAGCGCCATGAAGGAGCATCAGGTATCAGTGGCATGCTACTAAGAAGAATAGCAGACAAGAATTATTTTCTTGTTTACTAGTTTTAAGACCGCGATTTTGTTAGTAGTCGGGTTTTAGATTTTTGAACTTTATTTTTTGAATTTTTGAGGCATATCTCTAAACCTTAAGTTTCAGCATAAAATATTCAGAAGAATTTTAGTGTTAACTATTTTTTAGTTTAAAAAAATCATCAACAAAAAAAAAAAACGCACCGATGGGGTCGCCGGAGTCATGCATTTTCAATTACTGTTTTCTTGAATTACCTTATTAGCATAAGAATACATTAGACCGACAATATAACGTTATTTCTCATTCGTCATTCTGTACAATACGGAAACGTGTTTGTTTTGTCGTGGCATTGACATTACTTCTTTTATCTGATAAGGGAGGTCAAGAAACTTTGGTATTTTTGTCTTCAATAAGAAAAAAATGTCTGTTTTATACAGCTGTAATAGAATTGAAATTACATCATCTGCCTAGCCTTTTCCCAACTATATTGGGGTCGGCTTTCAGTCTAACCGGATGCAGCTGAATACCAGTATTTTACATGGAGCGACTGCCTATCTGAGCTCCACAACCCAGTTAATACTAGGTAATACAATGTCCCTTTGGTAAGACGATGTCAGAATTTCAGGTCACTGACTACCTGTAACGACTGCCAAAGATCTATATTATGCCAGCCGGGACCAACAGCTTAACGTGCTTTCCGAGGCACGGAGGAAACTCGGGTATGTCGGACGGTCACCCATCCACAGACCGATCTAGGCAAGCACAGCTTTACCTAAAGATCGACCTGAGTGGCAGTTCTTAAAGTTCGAAGAAAGAAGTTCGAAAATATCGAAAAGTTACCGCGGCTCCGACACAAGGGCGAGGAGGAAGGAACATGGGTTTACCCACCAAAAAAAAAAAAAAGTGGCAGTTCTTATTAAGCCACGAGCTCCTCAATAGAATTGAAATTACAATGTTTGTAATAGTTTTATGAACTGGAACAAATCAATTACAGAGTCTCACTAATCCAGCACTGTTACAAACCAATTGATGCCTACGGCGGAGGGTGCCGGAGTAGGTTCCTACTGGACGCATCAAATTATTGAGTGTGGATTAAAGAGACTACTGTATGTATGTACGCACATCAAGCTATACATTTCCAGTATAAGCTGGTCTCGCATTGTATAGAATTTCCGTACAATGCGAGATCAGCGTAAACTGGAAATGTATAGTTTGATGTGTAGCCGTGTGTACTGTCACAGTCAAAACTACTTTTGACCGCTAAAACTATTGAAATGATAACTCACAAACTCACATTTATTTAGAACCTTATTAGGGTAGTTTCTGTTTTATTTGTCTACTCATTTCGTACCTACATCGTAAAGGTCACTAGAAAACTTATTAGGATGTTAGGCTTTTTTTGTGACCCCCTTTTTTTTTTTTTTTTTTTTTTTTTTGGTGGGTGGTAAATCATCGAATAACCCCCCCCGCTCTTGGGCAAAGCGAAGGGGAGTGTCAGACTTCTACTGACTAAAAACCAACCCATGTTCCCTCTTTCTCGCCCTTGTGTCGGAGCCGCGGTAACTTTTCGATATCCGCAGCCCCGACGGGCGTCGGCCCTTGCGGGCCCCTCCTTGCTGACATCTCTTTGAGGCGCGCGTGGAACACGTACGCGCCGCCGACACGGTCTGTTGCCGTCATGACGACGGCCGGACGGCGAGCTAGCCCGTTACTCACCGTCCACTTGTGACCCCCTTTGGATAACCTTTTGGAAACATATTCTAATAGAGAAAACGCGTTTTAACATAATGAGGGTTTTGTATTTTCTAAAATCGATCTTGTTTATACTAATACGTACTATTTCAAAATTAGCAGCTGTATTGTCTCATAAAATGGCCTCTCTTCGTCGATTTTACGTTTGAATTCCTTACCTCCGATGGAGCTAAAAGGCAAACTTAGAATAAATTAGACTCGAATAACACTAGTTTTAATTCAGTCTAGCGACCTAGTCGCCTTCGCCATCTAGGGCGTGGTGCGCGATCAGTTTCCAGCTTTTCTCTATACAAAAGCTTGAAACACGAAACTTGGATCCCCTGAATATTTGCAGCAGCATCCAATTCGTTCTTTGTAAGGCTGCCCTTATAAAATAAATAAAAAATATATACAGCGAATAATTAAAACAATTTTACTTGTAAATTGGTATAAGTAATACAGTTTCGTGGAAAACTTTTCAACCCCTACATTGCGTTGTTTTTCGTGGAATTTTATACGAGGACATCGCGTGGGATGTACACAGAGAATGTACAGCTTAATAATATATTATGAAATCTCTTTTCGAGGAAATTTTTGGTCACTAGTTATTTTATGAATTATTATGTAACTGGCAATACTAACAGTTATCGGTCGATACAGAGTTCATATGCATATATTTTTTATATATCAATGGCATAGATAGATACTATAGATAGTTACAATTATTCCGTTTTCTGATTAGGATAACATAACATTTCGCCTGTAATCCTCAAAGGGGTGGGGTAGGGTGTTCCCTACTTTTATAATTATGTAGAAAAAAATCTTCTGATAATGAAATCTGGCTTTTGATAAATCTTGCACGAGCATGTACCTAAATGTTGAATACCAAATCGGCTACAATTTTATCTAATTCTGCAGAAAAAAGTTCGTAAAACAAAATTAAAAATGTAATCCGGCCTTTGATGAATGTAGCACACGCTTGTAAATGTGGAATACCAATTCAATTGTAGCTCAATTGTATGCACTCGACAGATTCCAACGCGGAACAAGATTATTTCAATTTGGGGCGTATCCGGAACTGTGCTTTAAATCCCTGCACGCTCTTGTGTCGTGTTACTTCGACATTATAGTTCTGGTCAAGTGTGGGATCTTTTTTTTACTAGCTAGCCGAAGATAAGCCTGATAGAAATCACTAGCGATGGTTACTAATATCGAACCTACAATTTGGCGAAAATGAAAAAGAATTATGTAATGCCCTTGAATTTTGCATTACTTTTTCAACTCGCAAAGAAAAAAAAATTTGCAAGAATGACCGATTCTTGCTTTTAAAGAAGTTTTTATTGATGCGAAAAGCGCAGGACCAGTTAGTATGGCGAGGCTAGAGGGGTGGACTATATGCGGCATTAAATGATGATGTAAGAGATGAAGCTCGCACCAACAAAGCGAACAGAAACTTCTAAACTTTTGCTTTTGTCTGTAATTTATCCTCACGGACAAAATGCAGTCATCTGCTGCTACTACCTTCAGAACCCCTTATAACTGTTCTCGGAAATACGGCATTCATCAGTTGTTCATGTTTCTTATTAAAACCGTTGTATTTCAGGACGCTTCCAAGGAGGATCAGATCGAGGCTCTGGTGAAGAGCGTGAAATGGCAAATGTCGTCCGACCGCAAGGTGGGGCCGCTGAAAGAACTGCAAGGTCTCATCTGGAAGCAAGGATATCTCAACGGAGAAATCAAGGGACAGTGAGTTCATTGAACTTTACTACTACATATTACAATAAATTCGTCTTATCTCGCAGTCGTGACGTACATCGGAAGTTTTATTCCACGACTCTTTTATTACCTTTCTATAGGAACATTTTTGGTTTACCTTGAGTTCCTTTTTGTTGAACAAAATGTGTAAGTAAACAGGAAAATACGACGCATTTTTAACGCAGTTTTGCGATCCAAATGACGCATCTCAAGTAAATGTTTGTTCATTGAATCCACTCTTTAAGTTCATGGTAGGAATGCAAAAAAATTGTGGCGTTCGTCTATTTCCTAGGAATCATTATTAATATCAACATTTCCCACAAGTTTTACTTGACTACAAGATGTCAATGACCGCGCATTTTGCGGCACTAGTCGTATTTTTTTATTTTACTGACAGCACCTATTTTCGTTTAAATGCCTTACTTTCTGTTGAATTTTGATTCTATTATAAAAAAATATTCCAATTAAGGATGTCTAATAACTCAATTTAATATATATTTTTTTAATGAGAATCATGTAACAATTCATCACAAATATTGTTCCAATAGATAATTATTTAAAGAGAAACAGACGCCTATTTGATCACACAGATTTCAGCCACCAGTAAAAATCTAAAGTAACATAACTAAGACATGCATCCGTGACACTTTGTGTATCCCTCTCTATGAAACTTCTTATCATTCCAGCGTGTACGATGATGTGTCTGCTGCCCTGGAGCAGTGGCACTCCGTAGAAGGCCAGAAGGTGTACATCTACTCTTCAGGCTCCGTCGGGGCGCAAAAGCTGCTCTTCAGTCAAACCGTGGCCGGAGACCTGCTCAAGTCAATCGACGGACACTTCGACACCGCTGTTGGTGCCAAGCAGGAGGCTGCCAGCTACACTGCTATTGCTGAGAAGATCGGCAGCAAGCCTGAGGAG
Organism: Diarsia mendica; assembly: GCA_949316265.1. Taxonomy (NCBI): domain Eukaryota; kingdom Metazoa; phylum Arthropoda; class Insecta; order Lepidoptera; family Noctuidae; genus Diarsia; species Diarsia mendica. The sequence goes on from OX438906.1 coordinate 11,308,490, forward strand.
ATACTGTTCTTAACTGATATTGTTCAAGGTATGTTGATTTTAGTATTATTTGATAAATGAAGCTTGTTTATTTTTTCATGTAAGTACACACAAAATACAAATATGGATAAATACATTAAAAAAAAATAGAAGAGCACAAAAGTACTGCTCACAAGAAATTTCTTCCAGACTACCTGCAAGAAGGGTTTATTTTGCAAATAGGTTTTTACAAGTTACTTTTTTACAACACCTAAACATCATTTTATAGTAATTTTACAATCCAAAACAGTTGTGGTGTCTGCTGAATACCCTTATGCTTAGTTCTCGATTTTTTTTATTGCACCTCATCATTTTTACCCGACTACGGCGAAGCCAAAAGAAAGGGTAATGATTTTGGCAGTCTATGCATGTTTAAAATAATTAATAAGCAGTGGTTTTAAAAACCATTAGTCTATTTACAATGAGATATTTCTCTGTCATAACAGGTCAACAGCCTGTCTTGTCAAGGATTATTGCACAGGGTGTAAGGGACAGCCCTCTGTAAACTGACAGCGTGCAATCATCTACTTATTTGAATCATATTTCACTAGAAATTATAAAAAAAATAAACAATACTATGCTGTGTTGTGGAGGGCTGATAAGCAGTTAATAAATGTAAAATACTGATATTCAACTTTACCTTGTTGTTAGACTGGATGTCAATCTCAACATGAAAAGTCTACACAGATATAGAGTATAACTAATAACATAACAGTATAGGAGCAAAAAATTTTATATTCTAAACAAGGCCACTTTAAAACAATGATTTAAAGATATTGTTAAAATTGAAGCGACATGTTGATCATCAGAGGCGGAAGCTGCGCGCTCATCTGGCATGCAGAGCGCACTGGTGAGCCGCGAGGGCAACAGTCCGCTGCCGAGCGACGCGGCCGCGACCTACCCCGTGCTGTACAGCCTGGCGACCCTGGCCAACCCCAACAAGCGCAAGCCCGACGCCCAGGTGCCCCTCCGCTGATACCCGATACCCGCCATAGCACGCCTAATGCATGCACTTGTAGTTATATGTAGACGAGTAGACTCGCCGACCTGCTGCAGGTGAGTACGTGTAGTGGTGACTGGTTCTGGTAGTGGTTTTTGTACGTAGTGGTGACTGGATGTTTGTTTTATTCAACTTTCGGCCTAGTAAACCTTGGATTGTTAACACAGAAAGTGGTGGATTAAATAGCATCATATTTGCGTATCACAGTTCTGCCGCATTAGAAATACGTAAAACACAGAATTATTTGATTAAAAAAAAAGTGATTAACAACAATAGAAACATACTCAATGTTGTATAATTGTTCAAATAAATAGCTTTGGGAATATTATAGATTTGAATCTGGTTGGCCATTGTGTACGGGAACCATTACGCTTTCGTATGCTTCAGGCAAATGCTGTGTTAGGTGTTAAGTTTTACTGTTGTTTGATACCTTACATAAATGTAGATAATAAAATATTTAAAAAAACAATGTAGTTTCAAATTATTCACCTTCAAGATACTTCCCTAAATCAAATTACGTATCTAATATATTTTAACTTGGGTGGAAATTTGGGTGATAATTTAAAAAAAATCCTTCCACATTGAGAGAAGCAATCCAAGAGTTAAGAGACATTAGGCATTCCTTTGAAAATATCTAATTGTTAGAATGTTGAAACTAAATAATTTTGATTATTGTGTCTCATGGTTTTTGGTTTGGTGAAAGTTTTGACATCAATTCCAGAATTTATTATTTAATTTGTGTAAATTATATTATTTATATACTAAACATTTATTATAATCTTAGTTGGAGTTTTCTTTATTAATTTATTTTTAGGTAATTAATGTTGTTTTAACAAGTTACTGTAGTACAGTATTCTTCAGACCTTCCTTGAAGTATTTGTGTAGGGTGACAGTTTGAACTATAAAGGAATCATTGGGCTGCAACATCGCCTCTTCGATTATAAATATTAATATTGCTAAAACGTGTTTGCTAAGCATGGTGTTAATGAGACATTCTTCCACAAAGAAGAAAAAAGCTTTATATTTAGAAAAGGGCTGGTTTAATGGTTGCAGCGTGCACTGGTTAACAGAAAAAATGGTCAGATGTAGAGGATGATGAATCGAAAATGTTTACAGATTTTACTATGGTAAAAACATGACCCTTTCCTTGCAGTCCAGTTAAAAGCTAATTCATTCATTTTTCAATCGTAAATAATTTTAATTATTGTTCATGTAATTACAGGATGAACAACCAGCCAAGGTACTGAAAACTGATGTGGATGCCGATGTTAAAACATCTGAAGCAAACGGTACTGCTCAAGCTAAAGCGCCATCAGAAGAGAAAGCGCTTGAGGCTAAATTGCCAACTGAGACAAAAGCGCCCGTTGAAGACAAGGCATCTGCGGACATAGCTGCTCCCCCTAAAGCCGAAGCTACTCCTGTAGAAAAAGAGAGCACAGAAGCCAAAGCGTCACCGGAAACCATTGCGGCTGAACCTGAAAAACCTGCTCCAAAAGCAGCTGACGAGCCTGAAAAAATGGATGTGGAAGAGGAAGTGGTAGCTGATGGTAAAGATAAAGATGTTCAAATGGATGTAGTTGCTGAAAAAGCCGTTACCATTGTCGAAGAAGTCACCGGCACAGAGTCGATTGAGATTGCCCAAACCTGCGACCCTAAACCTATTATTGCGGAGAGTAGTGATAAGACTGAAAAACCAGAGACTGAAAAAATGGAGACAGAGACTTCTGAAAATGTTCCTGAGCCTAAAGAGAGTGTCGAACTTAAAAATGGTGCCAAAGATGCACCTGTTGCCGAAGAAACTCCTCCTGCTTCTATAATCACAGAAATCAAAGATGTGACTAATGACAAAGAGGAGCTAAACGAAGCTGCGGAAATAATCGAAGATATCGAACCGGTCATTGAGGAACCTTCTCCTTCTAGTAGTGAAATGGAAGAACTGCAAAATGTAGGAGATGTGCTAGACAAGGAATGCGACGAAATTTTATCCAAAGTACAGGATGCATGTACCACCTTGGATAACATACCACTCAAACCATTACTGAATACTATTGCTGAAGAAAGCATGGAGACTGAAAATTTGGATACAAATGATATTGTTGAGAGAATATTAGATTCGGAAATGGAAATGGAGATGAAACAGAATGAGGAGACGGAGAAAGCTTTAAAAGCCGCAGCGGATGTGACAGACACCAAGGTAGTAGCGGAAGAAAATATAATAGAAAAGCCAGAAGTTGTAAATAATGATGCAACGAAAGTTGCCCCAGAAGAGAAACCCACGAACAAAATTGAAGCAGTTAAAGCAACAGAGGAAAATGTTGACAGTAGTAGCCCCATGATTACAGAAGGCGAAGATAACAAAGTAGCCAGTGTAGAGAAAGAAACGAATACACAAGCAGATGAAAAGAAAATGGAAACAGATGAGAAGAAAATGGAAACAGATGAAAAGAAAATGGAAACAGACGAAAAGAAAATGGAAACAGACGAAAAGAAAATGGAAACAGACGAAAAGAAAATGGAAACAGATGAAAAGAAAAAAGAAACGAAAATGGAAACAGATGAAAAGAAAAAAGAAACGAAAATGGAAACAGATGTTAAGAGCACACCTGAAACAGATGTTAAGACCACACCCGAAACAGATGTTAAGAATACACCCGAAACAGATGACAGTAAAACTAAAGTGACTGAAGTTGCTACAGAGAAAATTGTAGAAGAAAACAAAATTGTCACGGAAGAAAAGAAAGTTGCTGAAACAATTACGGAAAAAGTAGAAACGCCTGTTGAGTCTAAGGAGAGTCAAAAAGCTCCTGAAGAAGTTAAACCTGAAGGTAAGGCTGAAGCTAAGCCTGAAGCTAAGCCTGAAGCTAAGTCTGAAGCTAAGCCTGAAGCTAAGTCTGAAGCTAAGCCTGAAGCTAAGTCTGAAGCTAAGCCTGAAACTAAACCTGAAACTAAGCCTGAAGCCAAGCCTGAAAGTGAGCCAAAAGAAACAGAAACTAAAGCAGCTCAAGTAAACGGAAAAGCTACTAACGGCGATGCTCCAGTCGCGACTCAAAATGGAGATTCTAGTAAAGAGGAAGAATTAAGTTCCCGACTGACGATAGAAAACGGGAAAGATGCCGTGAATGGGGCAAACGGTGATGAAACTAAAGATGATGAGGGCAAATCTGAAAAGAGCACTGAAGTCGATGTAGCTGATATCAAAGTGAAGACGGTAGCTGTCGATGAGCCACGCAACGATCCGATAGAGCAGCCCACGGAAGCTTAAGATAGTACGGTGAGTGTCACGTGAAATATAGCATGCACAATGGTGAAATTGAAATATTATAGGGTCAATGTACTAATCAAAAAGCAGCTGGAAATCGTGAAAAAAATTACCTATTGCCTATATTTTTCGATTTATGTGAACAGAAATGTATTGAACAACTTTTTTTGCGATTTCAAGACTGTTCTCATTGTAAAAGTTGCACATTAATCCTATAGAGATGTTTTCGGTTAGTGTCACCCTTGTGTCTCAGCGTGTGATTTCAGCACCTACTGAAACACTATTGTGTTATTCGTTAAATATCTGCTTTTTTCTAGTCTATTTTTTCAAATCGACGACAAACGAAATAGGTGTAGGTAGGGTCTAGTCCCCTATATTTGCAAACAAAGTAGTGCCCAGTTAGAGGCATAGCTGAAGACAAAGAATTTGCTGACCTTAGGGCTCATATACGGAGACACGGAGCGCATTAAACAGCGCCTCGCGCGTTTTTTTGTTTACGGGAACGCCGTGCGTACAGCCCGTATTTTCACACGCGAAAACGTAATCATAAGACAATGCCCGATGTTGCTTACGAAGATGCGTGACGGTGACGCTGCGCGTCCGTCTTATGATGAAACCTTCAAGGTAAAACCTGACACTGACTTGCAAATTGCAAAAAACGTAAGCGAATTCGAATTTCGCGGTCTACCTTGGAGATTTCATTTTAATGGAGCTGGCTGGCCACGTAATTCACAGCGATGTCATCGGGCTCTCGCCAAAAGCAACTCTTCATTTCGCGCTTAAAATCGCTTCTTCGTAATCGCTCTCATACATCGCCACATGTTTGAAATAAAAGCGGGCCGCGGTGTACAACCCTCCACGTCTCCGTAAACGAGCCCTAAGGTCTACCTAATTAACATTTTTGAACGATCGTGTTACGTTACAATAAACGCTAGTTGAACATTTTTTTATACTCTGCGTTCGTGGTGGTCTTTCACCTACTACCTAACCTAACCTAATTTGTACCTGTTTTTGAGTTGTACCTGTTTTTGAGTTGTACCTATCAAATTCTTTCTCAGTTATTATTAATTTGCTTTGTAATCTTGAAATTGATCTGTGATAGTAAACATAAGAACGGAACATCATAATTATAAATTTTCACTAGACTAATTTTGTTTGTAATGAAAACTTAACCAGTAAATACTACATTTGAACCTTGTTTCCAGGGTCGGACGAGTGGAACTGCAGGGCGTCGTAGCGTTGTTGGTTCACATCAGAAGATTGACAAGACTGAGGTTGCTTCCACGCTAATTGACATCACTTCCTAGTTTATACGTGTATTGAAATTTCACTGTGTACCACGCGGTGACGGTCGGTGCACTCAGCTGACGCGAAGCATACGCTTCTAGCGTACGCCACGACTTGTCAGGAGAACCTTATTCTTTAAACCCATATTATACCATACATTGTACTTAGGTAACTTAGTATCAATAGGTTTAACAAGTGCCCCAAGGTTCAACTACTAATCTATAATATTATTGTCCTTGACAAGTCTAATATTTAGATTTTTTTTACCACACCATTACCATTGCGTCTCACAGTACCAGGCCTGTGACTATATAACTAAATAAAATAATAGTATTGGATCTTTTGTAAAATTGTATGTATTAGGAAGCATCATTCCATGCAAAGCCTGCTACGATAAGATGCAATGTGTAGCGGCAATGTGTATACGTAAGTTTAATTTGCTATATGTAAAGTTATTGAATGTAAGTCACATAGATATAAGATCGAAACTTATAATTAGACATTCCTGTAAGCGTACAATATAATGTGGTAGTATTTTAATGAACTTTGCATAATTTCTTTGTTTTGGTACTTAAAGGCCAAATGATGGTGCTTTATACGAGTTGCCAGACTACGCACTTATGCTATTCCATTTATATTTTTCTGTATAATCTATTCGAATTTGTAGGGACCTAGTGAGGTCATAGTAACTATAGACTTTGATCAATGTTGCGCTCCTTTTACCCTGCGTATACATGAATTTTGATACAGGTGAAGCGCAGTTGTTTTAGATGTAAACACTTACCAGCTGCGCCGCGCCTTTGATAAGTATAGGAGCATTCGTGTGTAATATTTGTGTCGTGGGACAGTGAAGTTCGCGTATCAATTCTCAGTTAGATAAGGCGTGCCACCGACCTAGCAGTGCGCACCGTCCGTCGCCGCTTAACATATTTGACTTAAGTAAGTTCTATTCTTAAGTATTATCTGTATTGTGATTCTTAATTATCTTATATGTATTACTCAACTTTTCGTAAAGCCACTGCCAAACCTGTGCAGCGGTGTTAGTCGTTGGTCTATGAGCTACCAGTGTTATTGTGATATTGAACATGACAAGAAGACTGTATCGCTTGTTCGACGGGCTGTGTTAAGTATTTATTGGGTGGGGGGCGTAGCGACGCTTGTACAGTTGGTTCTATTATTTATTTAGGCATTGCAACACTTGCTGTATATAAAGTATATATTTGTATTCATGAACAAATGTCTTCTTGATATTCGTAATTGTCTTTTATTTGTTTGGAATAGCAGGCGCTTATTTTTTTGCTGTAAGCCTTTGGAAAGGGCCAACAAGAACAAAGCATGTGTTGGCGTTTTGGTTACTATTTGTGGTGTTTGATGGTGCGATTATCTTAAGGTTGTGTTTGTCTTTGCTTTACTTCGTCGATCTTCATCATTTCGGATAAGCTTTAATAGCAAGTTTTTAAGGGAGAATGCCAAACGAAATTGACTGAGAATTATACAGAACTAGTCTTTATCTTATTTGGAATCTCAGTGTAGGTTTGGCTAATTTTACAAATTTGACTGAATTTTATTAACCATCGGTAGGTACTATTCTTTATTTATAAGTTATATTTTTGTTCCTGTGTTAGTTATATAAGACCGAAACTGATGATAGTACAGTATTGAAGCAGCTTGTAGACCAACGACAAACAATTGTGCAGGCATCTTCGTTTAGACTGATTTTTTACTATTCAAACTTCGATGTTCAATCATTATCTACATGTTGAAGCTATATATGTAACCAAAGCTTCAAATATTTTATATAATGGATGAGCATAGGACACATCTTAACCAATAAGAAAAACATACATTTGATTTCGTACATTTTATTGTAAAAAAGTAAACAAGAAATCTCAGATGCGAGTAAATGTAATAATTTTAATTGTCACCACTAATGACATTAAAATATAATGGATGTAGAATTTTTAATTGGTTTTTTATTTTAGTTTATTCTTAAATCCAAATCCCTGTTTATACCATAGTATGTGTTTACATATCGTAATGGTTGTAATGTTTAGTGTAAGAGGTGTCTCATCATCAACAAGATGACTGAAGTTATGTGTTGACCACGTATACCGACAGCCACACTTTTTAAGTACACTTGGAACTTCGAAACGCGCCCTTTTTAACCGACTTCAAAAAAAGGAGGAGGTTATCAATTCGACTTTTTTTATGTTTGTTACCTCATATTTTGCGACTGGGTGAACCGACCGGTGTGGTCCCATTGTCACCATTGATGATGGGATCTTGTAGAAATCGGGGGAACTCTTCAATAAATAACAGCAGATTAACCGCGATTGTGATTGAACCATTATGGATCAACGTGCCATTTTTTCTAAAGAAATGTTTATCGAGTCCTTACACGTGCCGTAAATAATTTTGCTTAGTCTTTATTGACAGATAATTAATTAAACTAAATATTTTCAACAAAGAGCTCTTTCTTTGCTACCAAAAAGAAAAAACTTGACTTATGTCGTAATAATTGTTTTAATTCTACGTGTAATATTGCATCTTGGACCGTTTGGTAGAGGAGTCCACTCTACCAAACGCTTTCTAATCGAATCTTATGTTATACATCTCTGAAAATAATGACTAGTAGGCATAATTGAAAATATGGTTAAAAATTCGGTGGCGTGCCTAAAATATTCTGCAACGTGCCATCAATGGCATGGTTCGCCATCCCTGCTATAGCATATCTAAGCATTGTTTACGCCATCACACAACATAATATCACGCCTGTACTCACTGTATAGGTTATAAAAACTATTTGGTGAAGATCTGATGAAGAACTTCGGAGATAGGCAACGGAACTCTTTCAATAAATGATAACAAATGGACTGGGATTGCTGAAATCTCATGTCTGTCTATTGTTTACACCAGTTCATAACATAACAATATAACATCACGCCGGTACGTTGTGAAGGGGTAAGCACATGTGAATCACGTAAAAAGTGAAAAATAAAAACTTTTTTACAAAAAATAAAACCGACTTCGACAAAAATAAAACACAAAAAAGTGAAAAATATACTTAAAAAGAAAAATCAGCTTCTGAAGTCGGTGGCAAAAACATGAAATCAAACAAACAAAAGTCACCGACTTCAGAATAATTTTTCACTTTTTTGTGTTTTGTTTTTGTCGAAGTCGGTTTTAATTTTTGTAAAAAAGTTTTTTTATAACGTACTTCTAAAGTAAATTAAATTAACAGACTCGTGGTTAAGCGGTTGTAACTAAGGCATTGCTGCAACCGTACAGAATTTGATAAAATATACAACACAGATTTTACAATAAAGTTCAGTTGACTTCAAATAGACCGACAAAAAGATATGATTCCAATCTCGGCAACAAGCAGCAGTGCTGACACTAAGGACTCGTACAGATGAGCAGCACTTTGCTGACGACAGAGCCAACTTCAGCTGTCAATAGAGGCAACTGCAGCTGCCGCATTTGGTCGGCGTTTGCCGTCGACACGTGGACGGCAAACGCCGACCAATGGCGACTGCTTAGTATGAACGCAGCGCGCACGCACGCGTCTGTTGACTTCAAATAGACCGACAATAACATTCACGGCGCACTACAACAATGCTGTCGACATGGTGGCCGGTGGGCGACAGTCGGCGTGTCGAATACTGCAGCAGTTGCTTTTGTCGACAGTAGCAGTTGCCTCTGGCGACAGCTGCAGTTGCCTCTGGCGACAGCTGCAGTTGCCTCTGGCGACAGCTGCAGTTGCCTCTGTCGACAGAAGTTGGCTCTGTCGTCAGCAAAGTGCTGCTCGTCTGTTTGACGCCTAAGGTGCTGCCTGCCGCGCTGATTCCGAGCAAGGCGCCAGTGTCGCTCTGTTCACACCTGCACTTCGAACTATTACTCTTGCTGCGGCGGCGACGCGTCACTACTGGTCTGTCGCGGCGGTAGGGCGACACTGACGCGCAGCAGTGCTGCCACTACATTGCTGCCGCGACATTGCTGCCTGTGCCTAGCTCGGAATGTAATCTCATATAAGCTTATAGAGATTGTATGAGGACCAGTAGTAGTGCCACGACAGCACTGTTGCGGCAACACTGCTGCGTGCAGCGTGGTTCGGAATCATACCTTTACGTTCACGGCGCACTACAACAATGCTGTCGACATGGTGGGCAGCAGTCGGCGTGTCGAATACTGCAGCAGTTGCTTTTGTCGATAGTAGCAGTTGCTTCTGTTGACAGCTGCAGTTGCCTCTATCGACAGCTGCAGTTGCTTCTGTTGACAGCTGCAGTTGCCTCTATCGACAGCTGCAGTTGCTTCTGTCGACAGCTGAAGTTGGCTCTGTCGACAGCAAAGTGCTGCTCGTCTGTTTGACGCCTAAGGTTCCATATAGACTAGCAGCACTTTGCTGTCGATAGAGCCAACTTCAGCTATTTTGCTGTCGACAGCAAAGTGCAGCTTGCCTGTTTGACGCCTTACTATAATAATGTTCGTAGCGCGCTTCACCAATGCTGGTGACATAATATGGTGGGAGCAGTCGGCGTATCGAATACCTACTGCAACAATAACAGACTTTTTTTGTCGATAATAGCAGTTACTTTTGTCGACAGTGTAGCAGTTGATTCTGTCGACAGCTGAAGTTGGATCTGTTGATGGTCAAGCGCTCCTCGTCTCTGACGCCTTACTATAATAAATAACGTTCGCGACGCGCTTCAACAATGCAGGCGATATGGCACGCAGCAGTCGGCGTATCGAATACCTACTGCAGCAGTTGCTTTTGTCGACAGTGTAGCAGTTGCTTTTGTCAGAAGCAGCAGTTGCTTTTGTCGACAGTAGCAAGTAGAGGCCTCCGTCGGCAGCTGCAGTTGACTCTGTCGACAGCTAAAGTTGGTTCCGTGGTCATCAAAGTGCTGCTTGCCTGTTGATGCCTTAAACCTGCATGCGCGTATAACCGGATGTACGCCTGAACTTGTACAAGTCTAGAGGAGTATTATTTTAAGGATGGTAGCAGGTGGCGTTCTGTAGTTTCAGCCTTACCCCATGGGTAACAAGCGTGAGATTATTTTACCGTAAAGTATAGGTATATTGAATTATTCAACCTGACTGGTACGTTTCAGAAGTTACAATAAATTGAAATAGGTAGGTACCTAAGTAGATTTTACAAATTATTTTAATATAATTTTATTTTTCATTTCGGTAGATAGAAATTCATATTATCCAACCCTTTTACGACAACAATATTTTCTTCGTAATATCAAGCAAGGAAAATTCGCCACTCCGAAGTCTAACGGAAGGTCGTAATCAGTGAAGCAAATTCGGCACACAAGCGAGCGAGTAGAGGAGGCGAGCCGAGCGAGGTGATGTGGAGGTTATGAATACAAAAGGTATAGAAACGCGCAGCATTGCGGTCGAGGAACGGAACGCGACGGACAAACCCGCCGCCCGAACACCGGGGTCCTATTCTTGTAGCTTGCTCGACAGCGCAGACTATAAAAATACTTGCCATGAAAACTAACGGAACAATGTTGTTGGGTGTTTGCTTTTACTTATTACAACTCGAAGAAATGAATACGTTTGTAATATTAAAAAGTGAAGTTTTTATGAATCACATTCACATCATTTCAACTGAGTAGGCCTAGGTATATGAGGTAGGTAACCTATATAGGCTTAGTCTTCTTCACAATCAAGCAAATGGACTATGCATTCAAGTCGATAGTTTATTAAGTTGTACTGAATGCATGATATTATATGAAATGCTCCAAAATCGCACCTGTAAAGGCTAAAGCAATTTTTTTCATTGCTATTGTTCATTTGATGGTCTGAATTTCTGAATAGATCTTACACCACAGGAAGATAGAAGACTTGGGAGTATAAATGAGTCAAACAATTTCAAATTTCACGTTTACAAATACTGCTACCTTTTTTAAAGACCCACATATCTACCATATTTTTCCATCAAAGGTTCTATAAAGATAAATTTTCCAAAACTTTACTAAGTAAATACAATAGTCTTCTAGTTCATTCTTTTAAATCTCATAGTAACGCGCGATATTTTTCCACGTAGTGTTGATAATAGCTGCCGCCGGACGCGCGCTGACGTCAGGGATGCCTGTGCACGCGCAGTCCGGTGGTTCTGAATCACGCGCCGATGTGTCACCGCCGACGCCCGCCACACTGCCACCGAGCTCAACTCACAACGTTCACATAAATAGCATTGTAATATCAATGTACTTGGAACTAATTTACTTCGAGGACTAGGACATATTGTTCGTATCAAATGCGGGTAGTCCAATGAAGTTGTTGACTTAATGGTTTGTGCGCTGTGAAGCATTGCAATGACTATGGTGGGTGTTGAATTGGTGTTGGTGGTCCTTCATAGTTACGGATAATAATTTTACAAACGTACCATCTACATTATTTGCCGTGATACGCTATAAACAAACCTTGTGAAAAATGTTATCACCTTGTTTTGATTGTATGTTTGGAGTTGGCACGCACAAAAAATCTAACTTCAAGGAAACCGACTGGTTTGACTTGCTTGAAGCCAGATACAGTCTATGAGTATGTTGCCATTATAACTTCAATTAGGCTTTTAACAGGAGTAAAGCATTTAATAACAAATTCAACATTAGTTCCATTATTTTCAGATTCTTTTAAAATGGAACTACCTTTAAAGTGATAAAAATAAACAATCAGTAGTTCCATCATGGAACTGTTAATGGTACCTACCTACTAGTGACAACGAAGCATTTAGCCAAGTGAGTTGGGAGTTGGAAGTACAGCACAACAAAGGAATTTACTATGAATATAAAGTTCTGTAAGTTATAAAGTGTCTTGCATCGTGAATAAAAATGAGTGGACACCAAGTAGTGTGCCAGTGTGGAGCAACCGGTACGGAGCCGTGGTCTGTTCGACGTCGGGGCCGCTCAGTGCCTGGCTGACTTGTATTTTTATGTAACTTGTTGTTAGGTAGGTAGCCGTGGTCGTTGCGCCACGCTCCGCTCGCCGCTCGCTTCGAATCCGTGCCGCCGACTCGCTGCTGTGGCGAATGAATTTGAGGAAAACTGGGCTGCGATAGAGAACGTTGCCGATCACATTGCCGCACTCGCTGTGCTGGAAACCAATTGTTATAAAATTTCAATTGAAATTCTGGCGTTCACGTTTAGCGTCAAATTTCAAATGCTTGCTTCATAAAGGATGATGATGATAACAGTAGGTACTTAGTAGTGTTTGGCCTGACTGAAAACCAAGGTTTCTCCCCAGTCGGGTAAGTATAGGTAAAGTTTCTGCGCAATACTCATCCGTGCTGCTGGCCGCAGGTTCGATTCTCGGCCAACAATTCAATTTTGTTTGTTTGAATTACTTAATTGTTTTATGGATTTGGTTGTCAGATATCTAGCTCGTATGTAAACGAAATCACGGTCCCGTATCGTGGTTGCGTTTACGTTGCGTTACACAGAAATTCCCATTTAAGTAAGAATACAAAATGAAAGCTGAAAAGCTCACCTACTAAGATCTAAACTTTACGTAAGCAATTTCAATTCGTTTCGTAATCTAATGTCTACGTAATCTCGCTACCAAAATATGCTTAAAATATAAAAGAGTTGAAGATAATTAGATAACCTTATCCTGTTGTAAATAAATATAAAAGTGGTAATGTTTTCGATTGGCTGCCTGGGAACAGTGGGAACCAAATCCACGTACTCGTATGAGCTCGCTTGCCTCGTGTAAACATGTTTATGAGCCCACAGTCCCACTCTTTGACATCCTCTGGACCGTTTATTGAAATAATCTATTTATATACTCGTATGTATGCATATTTGTCTACTGCATTTAACGAGCCAAAAGCAAAAATGCCAATACTGTTAACGTTTTTAACCCTTTATTTACGTTCGAAAAATTGCAATGTACCTATGAATGAGTTATTTCTAGAATTAGCTAAAACCATAGAAATATAAAAAAAACCGTAAATAAGGCTAAAACTCTCAAGTCTCAACTCAGATTAATTTTCAAAAAATAATTCGTTTTACCGATCTACCCACATTTAGCAAACTTCAGGGGTTCGACAATATTATAGACATTAACGCGTGTCTATTTTCAAAACAAGAAAGTGTAGTAGTGTACCACTGTATTATGAAATATTGTTAATAAAATATTGAATCACTTGTTTAACTTATAAAAGAATCAATTATCTACAGTTACAGTATAAGTTACTCGTATAGACATTTTCCCACGGCACGCTATAAGTACATAGCAGTAACCGGCTCACTTTACGCACATTTCAGCAAGGTTTCGCTTATATCTCATAAAAAACTCCCGATGTGATACGCGATTATTATAATATATTTGTACCACAAAACAAATATAAACTAAGGTACCTCTACTATCAAAATCTTCAGTTAACGGTACGTCATGAAATGTAACGCGAACTCTCATAACGGGGGTAGCATAATAAGCAGTACAAATGCAATGCCTCTTAACGGCTTAGGGCCCGATGCGCCGCGCGTCCCCAGTACCCTTGGCCGTCCGTGGCCCTTCGCCCTCGCCGGCGACCTCGCGCCCTCGGGTGCCCCCGCGTCCTTGCACACCCTCTATGCGTTCATCTAGCTTTTGTGACGCTGCTATCGCTCACAATTACTCTTAGCGTTGCAGATCCAACATTTTCTTTTATTCTGTCAAGAAAATTTTGTGTTTAAGCAACTTTTTTTTTATGTAGGTGAACAGATTATGTAAAACTGTTTCCAGTTGCACTATCTATACAGGCTGATGTTTTCCGAAGGTTGACTTTATGAAAATAATTTATTTGTGTTACGTACCTACAACAGTTGATTGGATTGATTTAATGATTGGAATTGGGAGGACTGCCGATTAAGGAATAACATAATTATTGTGCGACTTGTTCAATACCTACTCAATTCTTTATTGCATTCCACATACATAACATAGATGATAGGTATAACTAAGTAAAAGATGTAAGTAAGAGAAGAGAGAGACAACTGTTTATTTTTATTTACTGGCTTAATAAGACTTATTTATTACTGTAATATAATATCAAGTAGGTAAGAGTAAGTAGGTACTAAGAACTTTAGGATGTAAGTAGCTAATGTCATCGAGTGTTCCGCTCTAAAATGGAAATAACTGTAGTTTACGGAAGACTGGGACCAATTTGATGGCAACAATTTCTTGCCAGAAGGTCGACTTAGAAAGTGATGCTTAATTTTGGCCCAAATACACGCGAAGCTACAAAACGTTAAATTACATAGGTACATTGTGAGTTCATTGGCTGCTTCAGAGGACACAGAGTACACTGTACATGACCCTAACTATACAACAATACTAAATTAATAACAGGAAAATTATGTAATATATTGTCATGACGACAGATTTGACCATTATATCAAATTAAGTATATTTTATTTCAAAGAAAGAAAGGTAAAATTGTGAATAATCGTAAATATCTATCTCGATACAACTCGCCCAAATAGGACGCTACTCATCGGAAAAATCGGAAAATTTATGTTGAGTGAGTGCTGAGTTTAAGATCAGCGCAATACTCTGTTCATATTATACAGTTTTAATGCTGTGTGTTGCTTTCTTTGCGACACGAACTTTCAATTCGATATCAAGGGACCCTTAAGCGGACCCAAGACGGGGCGAGATATTCAACCGAAAAAGCCTTAGGAATTAAGGTTCAAAGTCATTGTGACTTTGTAAAACAATAATTTTACTTCAAAGAAACGCTCATTAAGTTCATCGATGAAAACTCGTCTATCAGTTTCGGGTTTTCGCACTCGCTCCGGAAAATGCAAATCATTAAGAGTGGATTGTTGTTAAAATTTGATAGATTTCGGTATTTGAGGCGATAACGAAATTGTGATGTTTATATAATGTCTACTAATTCAATACCATTTTCACTACAAAGTAAAGATAGATGCTTGTATTGTTTACAAACACACAGTCTATAACATAGGTTTTAGATCTATTATTTATCATTTTATTTGGGAAATTATTGAACAGCTGTTCTTCGGGACAAATTTTCATATTTTTAAGATTTTCTTGTGTTTACTTTTTTGTTTTGTAATGTGCGAGACTAATGACTTATGTTTGCCCAATCGGGGACAGATGGTTTCCATGCCATCATCAGGAAAAAGGTGGCATCGCTTGTGAGGAGGATTCGGGGGAGTGACCTGAAAGTATATCATCAGCAGTATATCATATAATAGCATCCTGAAAGTCGTGGCTGAGGACACGAGCGCTCCTGTACTGAGGCATCTCATGCGGAATCATCGCCTCATGAAATGCCTCACTAAATGATATGCGATAAAATTTGTTAGGTACTAATCCTAGTGTATAAGTCATTTACTAACAAAAATGGATCTTAATTATGTTGTCCCAAATAAAACATTTTTTTTTATAGCCTATTTTGTGTCCCACTGCTGAGCAAAGGCCTCCCCTTTCTCTTTCCATATGTCTCTATCATGGGCGATCTATTCAATATTATTATTATTTAATATTAATGTAATAAATACCTTTTCTTTCTTTCTTTCTTTTTCGCGCTGTTACTGCTTAGTCCAAGGTTCGATATACACATCATATCGGGTAGAATTCCGGAGTTTGAATTAAGGTGGTACCCTGAGCAAATAACCTTGAGCATTTGCTCCCTCTTTGCCGCACCCCACCTCTACAATACTTCGTAAACTATTACTTGCGCCACCTGGCGAACTTCATACGAATACAAGTAAAATTCACAGATCTAAGAAGTAATAGATATGGCATTCAAAGAAATATTTTTTTATGAAATGTTATTATGAATTCAGTTACTATACTCACGTCGATAAATAGGTAGGTACTTTCAACTTTAACAGTGATACAAATATTACGATTACGAAAATGAGCTCAAAATTAAAATCCAAGATGGCGCCGATGAAATTTTTTGGTTTATTCGTCATGGGTGTCGTTTTCATGGTTTTCGGGGTCGCTGATTACGAAAATGAGGTCAAAATGAAAATCCAAGATGGCGGCCATGAAAATTTTTGGTTTTTCCGTCATGGGTGTCGTTTTCATGGTTTTAGGGGTCGCTGAATACGAAAATGAGGTCAAAATGAAAATCCAAGATGGTGGCCAGGAAAATTTTTGGTTTTTCCGTCATGGGTGTCGTTTTCATGGTTTTTGGGGTCGCTGATTACTAAAATGAGATCAAAATGAAAATCCAAGATGGCGCCGACGAAAATTTTAGGTTTTCCGTCATGGGTGTCGTTTTCATGGTTTTTGGGGTCACTGATTACGAAAATGAGGTCAAAAGGAAAATCCAAGATGGCGCCGACGGTTTTTGGATGTTCCGTCATGGGTGTCGTTTTCATGGTTTTTGAAAAAAAAATTCGTACCATAATGTTCATTATGAAATTGCTTATCCATTAGTGTAAAAACAAAATAAAAACAATTGTTAGTTTTGGAGAAGTAGCATGTTTTCAATAATTATTTCTCATTTCTGTGGTTTCGTTGTGAGGGGATTAATTAAATATTTTACTTAAAAAAGAAAAAAAGAAAACGTACCATTTTGAAGGTAAGAGTATGTAGAAATTTAATGTATTTTTTGTTGGTTGATATATCTTTTATTTTAAGAGTTATAAGCTCCAGAAAACTGCATAAAAAACGGCTAGAGCTACGTTTTGCTGGGGGACGCGCCTTAATGTTTAGTTGATTTCAACGGGTTTCGCCCCCTTATGCAACATGGGAGTCAAACATTTAAACTGCCGATGTAATTCAGAATAATCAGATCTATGAGTGTAAGAAGTACAATAGCTACACTTCTGCCAAGTCTTTGGAGATTACAGGTGTGATGTTGTGTTATTTTTCCTTTAATAAGGCTTCAAGTTTCTTCTTGCTCCTTCCATTTATGGAATTTTAGATATTTTAATACAAAGTACTAATTGTATTAATTGCAGTAGATACAATTTGTCCCCGTGTAATGTACCGGTGTCCATTACTACTGCCGACCCCTCCAAGGATTACAAGTTTGACGTTCATCAGGAGAGTCGGATCCATTTGCGTCAATGCAACGCAATTAAGTTGGTTCGTGTGCTCGTTCCCTTATATCGGATTGCCGAAATAAGTTTAAAAACGTGCACCCTTTTAAATTATGCGAACAGGTAATGGGATTTTTGATCCAAATACTGTTGTTTATTTGTCATAATACATTTTGGCTTGTACCTCTACATTTATTTATTGATTTGGTTCTTCAAGGAATAACATGTTAGGGCACGCCACGATACTGGCGGTAAGTCCCCTCTTTGAGGAGTGGCTGGAGAGGCGCCACGGCACCCTCTCCTACCGTCTGACGCAGGTCCTCACCGGACACGGGTGTTTCGGGAGGTACCTGTACCGAATCAGGCGGGAGGAAACGCCCGGATGCTTCCACTGCGAGGATCGACCGGAGGAAACGGTGGAGCACACTGTGGAGTCGTGCCCTGCTTGGGCAGAGCCCCGCCGTGTTCTCGTCGATTCGATCGATCGATTTTTCAGTAATCTATAAATAAGTGTTGAACTAATTATAATATATAAACTAATATATATATTTTTGAAAATTTTAGGCTAAGTAGTTTCTGAGATAAGGGGGCGGACAGACAGACAGACACACGAGTGATCCTATAAGGGTTCCGTTTTTTCCTTTTGAGGTACGGAACCTAAAAACCCCAAAGTAAGAAACAATTAATAGTACATTACTGCAGAATCCAGTAAGTAAGCCTTCCTGGCCAAGTATGAGTTAACCGGACCGAACCGCAGGTGAGGTCTGGTTATATACGAGGCCAGGATGGCTTTCTTACTGGTTGAGGTTTGTATAATGCTTTTCTCAAAAATTAAAGAAAGTTTAACAACAAATTCGTTTAATTAATATTGAAGGTTATACATTCATATGTGAAAAACACAATAGCACTTTTTGGCCGAACCGGGAATCGAACCCAGGACCTCACGCTCTGCAGTCGAGCTTGCGACCACTAGACCAACGAGGCAGTTTAGGAAACAACTTTAGAAAAAACTTTTTAATAAACTGAAATTACTAAATACAATCATAAAATCCCACACTATAAATGTCATACCAAAAAGAGAGATAGATATATATTTGGAACCTCCCTTCTATAACCATGTTATACTGGCTAAACTCTAATCTGTGTCTGGTACTATGTTTTTTTTTCTAAGCAGATCTAAAGAGGATGACCTAGTGTCCAGTATAGTACATTGTTACCAAGGGTGAAAGGAACTTATTTAGTCCCCGAGACGGGGTTTGGCGTCTGAGCGCAGCGAGGGCGCTAATAGTTCGAGGGACTAAATAAGTCTTTAACCCGAAGTAAACACTGTGCTTTTCATTACGAATATAAGGAAAGTTGATGGGAATAGGCTTGCGCCCAATTACCTAAATCGAAAGGAAGAAAAAGTAAGAAACATAAGAGAAACACTTAAAATCGATTAAATGTAATCGGTGGTTGGCAATAGGCTTGCTCCTAATTACATCGGTTGGGAGCAATAGGCTTGCCCCCAATTACATCAGTTGATGGCAATAGGCTTGCTGCTAACTACATTGGTTGATGGCTAACTAACTAACTAAAAACCCCACCTAAATCGGTGAATGACAATAGGCTTTCTCCTAATTAGATTGGTTGATGCCAATAGGCTTGCACCTAATAACATCAGTTGGTGGCAATAGGCTTGCTCCTAATTACATTGGTTGATGGCAATAGGCTTACCCCCAATTACATCAGTGTATGGCAATAGGCTTGCTCCCAATTACCTACCTAAACCGGTGAATGGCAATAGGCTTGCTCCTAATTAGATTGGTTGATGCCAATAGGCTTGCTCCTAATTACATCAGTTGATGGTAATAGGCTTGCTCCTAATTAAATTGGTTGATGGCAATAGGCTTGCTCCCAATTACCTACCTAAATCGGTGAATGGCAATAGGCTTGCTCCTAATTAGATTGGTTGATGCCAATAGGCTTGCACCTAATCACATCAGTTGATGGCAATAGGCTTGCTCCCAATTACCTACCTAAATCGGTGAATGGCAATAGGCTTTCTCCTAATTAGATTGGTTGATGCCAATAGGCTTGCACCTAATCACATCAGTTGGTGGCAATAGGCTTGCTTCTAATTACATCAGTTGATGGCAATAGGCTTGCTCCTAATTACATTGGTTGATGGCAATAGGCTTACCCCCAATTACATCATTGTATGGTAATAGGCTTGCTCCCAATTACCTACCTAAACCGGTGAATGGCAATAGGCTTGCTCCTAATTAGATTGGTTGATGACAATAGGCTAGCTCCTAATTACATCAGTTGATGGTAATAGGCTTGCTCCTAATTAAATTGGTTGATGGCAATAGGCTTGCTCCCAATTACCTACCTAAATCGGTGAATGGCAATAGGCTTGCTCCTAATTAGATTGGTTGATGCCAATAGGCGTGCACCTAATCACATCAGTTGGTGGCAATTGGCTTGCTCCTAATTACATCAGTTGATGGCAATAGGCTTGCTCTTAATATTACATTGGTTGATGGCAATAGGCTTACCCCCAATTACATCAGTATATGGCAATGGGCTTGCTCCTAATTACATTTGTTGATGGCAATAATCTTGCACCTAATCACATGAGTTGGTGGCAATAGGCTTGCTCCCAATTACATCAAATAATTTGACAGCTGTCAGTAGAAAGCGATTCTCCCTAGGGCTGAAAAGTAGTACTTTCAACCCGCTCCGCAGGCATGTTGTGACCTACTTTCAGAGTATGAGTAATGAAAAGTAAATTACATACTTACTTACTGGACAGTAGGAGATTCCAAATTTAAAATCTCGCTTCTTACTGGACAGTTGTGAATAAGTCTCCGGTAAAGTTCACTTTCTGGATACTTTTTAGAGATGTTATGGCAACATTACATAACATTTTTGAGAAAACAATATTTTTTAAATAACTTATTTTTTTGCAGTGTGCTAAAAATAATAAGACTAATTATATTTATTTTCAGAAAAGTCCACTAGAATTTCCAAAATCCACCAAAATTCTTGTAAAAGCCACCAAAAGTCCTGTACTAAGACAAATTAATAAAAAAAATACACAAACAATGTTTTTGCACAAATAATACTCACCATCAGCATCAGCCTATAATGTTCCCAGTGTTCCCACTGCAGGGACTCAGGCCTTCTCCCCAGATGGCCTAAAATCCACGACGCGGGCCCAATGCGGGTTGGTAGATTTCACATGTCTTCGAATTTTTGGTTCTCAGACCAAAACCCCAACCAAAAATATAACGATGTTTTCCTTCATCGTTTTGAGAGCAGCGGTGATGAAATAAATTACACAAAGAATGCGCCTGCCTGGGTTTGAACCCACGATTTACTGTCCATCAGTCAGGACCACTACTGGGCCTCCTCTACTCATAATACTTAATCATTGAAAAATAAATGTTACCCTAATTTTGAACAACGTTTTTCAGTGTCGCATTTTTGTGATACTTAAGCATTTTCTTTTATAATGAAGCTACAAACTTTGTGGTTGTTATAGTTTCAAGACGCTACAAAGAGTGCACCGTTGATCATCTAGAACCGAAGACCTTACTAAGCTGGCAAGGGTTGTTGTGGAGCAGCTTCGAAGTGGCTTAGGTCCAGTCGTAGCCACCCATCAAATGCAACACTGCAGGTTCGTCATAAGGCGTATTAGCTCAGCGATCGGCTGCTGCAATGCGTGTCGGGTGTTTAATCCTCGCATGAAACAAATCATTTTATTGTTTACCTACAAGTAAGTAGTTGTTCTGGGTCCGGCTGTTTGTGTATGTGAGTCTACTTGTTTGTAAACGCACTCACGAATACTCACGATACAGGAAAAAAAAAACCAAGAAAGGGTGTAGAGGTAGTTTCCAAGAAGAAAACTAAATTCCCTTATCCTTTACGCGCGATGATTAGGTTAAAACAAAGCGTAGGTAACCCCCGTATTTATAGTCAAGTCAAAGTAATTACTTATGCAAATATTTTTATGCAATCGGCAAGAATTTAAACGAAGTTAGAACCGTCAATGAAAGCAAAACTAAGAATTCTAACGTTTGATAGGAATTACTAAACTACAGAGAAAAAATCCTATCTTAAACAATGACATTTACTCAAGTAATAGTAATGACTTGTTTATAAATACGGGTGTAAGAAATAAAAGAAAATTCTAGATTTAAAAGAAAAAACTCTTCGTTCGTCTTGTGTATTTCCGCAGTGCGCAAAATATTGGTGTGTATTTAAGTTATTTAAAAGGAATTTGGCTGTTGGATGTTCTTGGTTTTTAGTGACAATTTCCAGCAAACGAATTAAGTGTCAGAGACCAAAATTTTGCTGTCATTCATCGTTTTCTTTCGTAGATATTTTAGAAAATGATTGATAAAAGAAAAAGAAGAGAGAGTACCTGTCTATTTTTCCGTTAAACCAACTTTCACCCAAAAATAACAGAAACGATGCCAAGTGCGGAATGTTTTCAGAGAATCCTTAAATTCCAGAATTATTATTACAGGGCCAGGTTTCGCAGGAATACCCATTGTTTTGCTTCATCTGCCTAATTAAGAATACAACGTGCTAACATTAAATATTAGTATATTTTATTTAAAATACTGTTGGATTAGATTAAACATTAATAAATAAACTAGATAGAAACTGTAAATAATATAAACTGTAATAAGACGATCTATGGGAATGCGACAAATATCAAAATTGAAAATAATTCACATTTGTTAAAATTAAATATCCTACACACACACATTACATGTTCTGATTAACTAATTTTGTTAAAATAGACAAACATAACATTAAACCTGTAATCCCTGCAAGGTTAGGCAGAGTTGTACCAAATAGTGCCAGTTTTTTAAAAGAATGGGGGTGATCTTATTGCCATCAAACTGGTACAATCCAGACTCCAAGCTCATAAATTCTTGATAGAAGGACCCAACAACACCTTAATGACAGTGGCTAACCTAAAGTGTCCATAGATTAACTGTAAATTGGTTATGGTTTAGTACATTTTTTTCTTAAAAAAATCACCATTTGACAGTTATTTGATAGGCACTATAATGTTATCCACTGTCATTAAAAGATACGCAATAGCCCTGCTGGGAATCGAACTCAGGACCTCATCCCAGCAAAAACAACAGTTCAATAAAAATATTAGGTCTGAAAGGCAAGCTAATCGAAATATATCAGCAGTAATAATCATCCAGCATTTACTGGACACACACATGGCCCGCCCATACATAAGGGTTGAACCAAGTCTACCAGCATGGAATCGCACTTTTCCATGTTTTTATCCTTTTCAGTCGCTCAGAATCGTCATATGCTAGAGCGAGAAACAGCATGCTCTATTGATGAGGTTTAATCCTAACGCGTGATGAATAGCTTAGAAACAAAAATTCGAAGACATGTGACATCTACCAATCCGCACTTGGCCCGCGTGGTCGGCTAAAGCCCACCCCTCTCCTAAAGAGGAGGCCTGAGTCCCTGCAGTGGTAATATTATAGGCTGATGATGACGTTGATGAATCCTAACGCACCACACGAACCCCATCTGGGTTGATGAAAGTATTTTTTTTTACTCTTTCTTTCAAAGTCTTGTTTCCATCCAAAAAGGCTGCCTTACTCAATACCACCAGAAAACCTTAGACAAAAAACCAATAAGTCAAAGGTAACACGGCTGCGGGTTGTTCGAAAGAGATGTCGCGACCATGGGTCACGGTGGCATGGAAGAACATGGGTGATTTTTAGTCAGTCAGAAGTCTAATAGAACACTCCCTACCGCTCTGCTCAGAGCGGGAGGAATCATTTGATGATTTCCCACCCTCCAAAAAATAAGGTAAGACTGCAGTTACTTAATCAGGGTTAAACCATAAACTCTTGGCATCATAAATGAAAGAGGTATCCATACGCACGGCGGCGGCGTCCAACCAAGCTATACAAAGCCAGTTTATGCAGATCCCTTACTGTACGGGACCTTCATACAAAGCGAGGTTATGTTATGTGTGATGTTGTTATCCTGGACAATTTATAACTTGTGTAAAGCAAATTATAAAACTGCAGAAATGTTTTTTTTTTTTAAGACGTTGCCCCACACTAGGAATTTCTCCTGTATCGTGGGTGCGTTCACAAACATTTAAACTCACATACACAAATACCCAGACCCGAAACAACTATCTGTAGGCCATACAAATAATTGTTCCGTGCGGGGATCGAACCCGCGACACGCAGCGCAGCAGTCCAATCGCTTAGCCACTGCGCCAACCGTGCCGTCACGGCACTTAAGGACACATTTGCTATTAGTTTATATGTTCAGGATAATCGTAGTCATTGTCAGGGGAATCCCCGCCTTTATTTAACAGAGTCTAGTTACTCTGAAACTTCGTCGTCGTGGTTTCGAACCCAAACATAGCGTTATATTGTGTAATGTAATTACATCATCATGGTACACATAGGTATATTATATATTTTAGTTAATAGCCCCTATGTAAGATTTACTGTAACGTGGTTTGTACAGTTTCTGATATAAACTTTTTTTTTATCAAGTGCAAGGCAACTTTTTTTTTTCATAAAGTGAAACCATCGTGAGGAATCAGGCATTCAGGATTCTGCAAAAAATGCTCATCGTATAATACTAAGATCTCAACTACCTATTCAAACCTGGTAGAAGTGGATGATTACTTTACCTAGATAGACAAAGGGCATGATCTCATCTATGATGTGATCCCTTTTTCCTTATATTATGCACTTGTAAAAATAAACATGGTACGTATCGTACAGTCGAACAAGCTAATAAGTATACAGGTAGAGATCTTTATAATTCTAGAACACTGAAAATATGTATTGCAATTTTGTTTTCTATAGTGTTTCGTATTATGCGACTGATGTCAAACGCTGTATCGTTTGACATCAAGATTCAAGATTCAAGATTCTTTATTTGCATGAAATATGGTACAATAATATGGTCTTAAATATAAAAGGTTTCACATATTTCGCCTACTGCATTCGGCATGTAATAAAAACACCTAGTGCTCGGGTAGCACCTAGTACACTTAGGTATTACTTTGTTACATTTAAGTATAAAACATTTAAGAATATTAAAATATCAATAATAACAATCATATTCTGGGAATTTAAATGAATAAAGTCATAAAATTGGAAAAACAAATAACACAACTAATAAAATAAAAAAATACCTAACAAAAACCAATAACAAAACATCACTAAAATAAAATAGAAACTTATGTTAGTTAACGAGTAGAAATGGGCTTATATGTCAAAAACTCATTAATTGTATAGAAAACGTTGTTAAGGAGCCATTTCTTTAGTTTTCTTTTGAAATAATTAACTTAATAATTAAACATCAGTCTTTAAATGTATCTGTATAATTTTAAAAGTAAATATAAGTTTCTCAAAAATGGTATGTAATGTTGCCATAACATCTCTAAAAAGTATCCAGAAAGTGAACTTTACCGGAGACTTATTCACAACTGTCCAGTAAGAAGCGAGATTTTAAATTTGGAATCTCCTACTGTCTAGTAAGTAAGTATGTAATTTACTTACTGGACACTAGGTCATCCTCTTTAGATCTGCTTAGAAAAAAAAACATAGTACCAGACACAGATTAGAGTTTACCCATTATAACATGGTTATAGAAGGGAGGTTCCAAATATATATCTATCTCTCTTTTTGGTATGACATTTATAGTGTGGGATTTTATGATTGTATTTAGTAATTTCAGTTTATTAAAAAGTTTTTTTTAGAGTTGTTTCCTAAACTGCCTCGTTGGTCTAGTGGTCGCAAGCTCGACTGCAGAGCGTGAGGTCCTGGGTTCGATTCCCGGGTCGGCCAAAAAGTGCTATTTTGTTTTTCACATATGAATGTAACCTTCAATATTAATTAAACGAATTTGTTGTTAAACTTTCTTTAATTTTTGAGAAAAGCATTATACAAACCTCAACCAGTAAGAAAGCCATCCTGGCCTCGTATATAACCAGACCTCACCTGCGGTTCGGTCCGGTTAACTCATACTTGGCCAGGAAGGCTTACTTACTGGATTCTGCAGTAATGTACTATTAGATGGCTGTATACTTATTAGTTTGTTCGACTGTACTAAGCGATGGTCATCAAAAGGCAGATAAAACTATAGAAGAAGATGAAGCCCTGGTTTTGATTCCCAGGTCGAGCCAAGTTTTTCTTAGTAGCAGCCACAGAATCTGGAGTTGTGCTCGGTTGATGGCGATAGGCTTGCCCTCCTATTACTTCGGACTTAAATATAACTGACAGAATGTGTGTGTACTAATGGGTACAGCTCTGTGACCTCTGCCTAACCCTTTGGAGGTCACAGATGTAATTTTGATGTAATGAAAACTATCGAGGTATTCCCCGAAGCACACCCAAACGAAGCACACCCAGACGAAGCACACCTAAAGTATTCCATTTAGCACACCCGTAGGTGGGCTTCAAATAACAAATTTAAAATAATTAATTTCCTATTCCACGAAGCACACCTACGAATATCACTCGCATAGTGCGGGGACTAAGAAATAAAAATGTCGATATGAGAAAATATTTATTAAGAAGGTCTAGTGGCAGTAGTTCGGTCAACCGGAATAATGACCATTCACCAACCCTCCACACCCCCAACCACCACCATTCATAATAATACATATTTTCCAGGAAATCTTAGAATTCCCGCTTAGAACAACTTTAGGACACAAAATATGAAGAATCATATTTAGTCTTCTCCGCCCCCTTCCCATAAAACAGTTTCTTTTTCAAAACTACACGGCTGTATACCAATATTTTACACTAGCTTTTGCCAGCGGCTTCGCCCGCGTGAAAATGTCGATTTTCCATACAAACTTTCATCCCCTATTTAACTCCCTTTGGGGTTGAATTTCGAAAAATCCTTCCTTATTCCTTGTCTACATTATAAAGGGAACCTCTGTGCAAAATTTTAGCTTTCTAGGTCCAAGGGTTTGTGCTGGGCGTTGATGAGTCAGTCAGTTAGTCAGTCAGGACTTCTCTCTTTATTTAGATAGAAGATAGATGGAGCGACTGCCTATCTGTCAGTAGTACTGTGTAGCGCTTGATAAGAATGGTTGTCAGACTTTTAGGCCACTGGCTGTCAAAGATCTGACAGCCGGGACCGTTTAATGTGCTTTCCGAGGCAGCGATTAAACTCGGGATGTACTGGATGCTCACCCATCCACGGACCAACCTATGCAAGCGCCTCCTAAACATCGATCCGTGCGGTTCTTTTACTTCTGATGTTTAAAACTTCTGATGTTTACTATATCTAACAACACATAATAAAACATCACGCTTGTAATCCCCAAAGGGTTAGGCAGAGGTGTACCTAACTATATTTAAGTTTAGTCTACCTACAGGCTGGCTACCATAAACGTAATCAAAGCTTAGCGTTGTATTGTATAAAAATGTAAATGAGCCACCTAAGTGTCATTACCAAAGATAGACGTGGCCTAATAGGTGGCTCTACATGAAGGTTAGAAGCGCTACTAATGTGCATGTGGTCCTAGGTTTGATTAACAGGACAGGCAAAGTGTTATGCGGCGGCGACCTCTCGCGCCCGGCTCTGGTGCAAGCCATGGTCCGGGGCGAAGAGGAATGGGACGCCGTCGCCTCCTTCTGCGAAGCAGTGATGCTAGCGAAGGAGGTGGCGGAACGAGAGAGGGAGAGAACCTCTCAACGTCCCAGCCGCCGCGGAAGGCGCTCCGGGCGTCGGGGGTCACGCGATGACCTCCGGCCACCGTAGACGCGGGCCTGTGGACGGTGAGTAACGGGCTAGCTCGCCGTCCGGCCGTCGTCATGACGGCAACAGACCGTGTCGGCGGCGCGTACGTGTTCCACGCGCGCCTCAAAGAGATGTCAGCAAGGAGGGGCCCGCAAGGGCCGACGCCCGTCGGGGCTGTGGATATCGAAAGGTTACCGCGGCTCCGACACAAGGGCGAAGAAGAAGGAACATGGGTTTGGTTTTTAGTCAGTAGAAGTCTGACACTCCCCTTCGCTCTGCCCAAGAGCGGGGGGGGGGGGGGGGGGGGGTTATTCGATGATTTTCCACCCACCAAAAAAAAAAAAAAAGGCAAAGTGTTATTGGGTTTTCCATCAAGAATTTCTCAGTAGCCGCCATAGAGTTTGAACTTTTGCTCGGCTGATGGCAATAGGCTCGCCCCCTATTACATGGGACTTAAACATAATTGGCAAAATCTGGGTGTACTCATGTACTGTTACAAGTCACTTAAAACACTCTGTCGAAACCTTTGGAGATTAAAGGCGTGATGATATGTTATGTTTGTTAAAATTCACACCTTAGAATTACAACTAAAAGGATAGTGTCATGATGCCGAGGAGGAAAATGATAACTATAGAACTTGTGCACCTATCATTCCATTGCGTACTGCTGCATCTCAAAGCATCCTGCCTACCCAGTTACCCACTGTCAGCACATAGTGCCATGCAATGAACGAACGCGTTTTAAATTCGCAGCGTTATATAAATTTTCGACACCGAATTTGTGGCGCTCTCCACGATCGCGCATATCGGCCACCCTGTACCACGAGAGGCCTATTACTCTTTTAATTTCCATTCAACCGTTCATCGGATCCGTCGTATCGCTGGTTTGTCAAGTCTCGTGGTACCGGGGTAGCTGTTTTTCTGATGCGATCACAAACCGGTTGACCGTCGGCGTAATGACGAGCGGCTGTGGTCGAGCGACTAACAGAATCGGTGTAGGTAAATATCGAATGACTACCTTCTTTGCATTATTAGAAATAGTTATCATTAAGGCAAAAGAAATGTTTATTTTAAAGCATCCTGGATAAAACCTGAAACATTTACGTTTCATTGAACAAATAACTATTAGACTGAGGTTTAAAATCTAGTTAGAGCGTTTGAAATACTAAACTAATGCGATCTGTCTCCACCGCGTATTTTACGCAATGAGCACTTGGCTTATTTTTATCTGTGCCAAAATCCGCTAGATGATAGAACCGGTTATTCAGTTAAATCTCTGATGATGTTCTGATTGGAGCTGTCATTAGGCTCTACTAAGAGAACCTGTAATACCTGCGTCATAGTTTTAGATATTCTGAACCGATACCAAAAATATATTGAACAGGTCTTCACACAACACCACATTGGTTTTCCCTTCTAATAAGTCTAAGACTTGATGCCAGGTCCTAGCATCCAGAGGTTGCTTATGAAGCTATCGAACTCAAAGTATTATTTGCTTCCTATCCTTTCTTACTTGTTATCAGTCACAATTAGAACTGACGTTTTGGATTGGATCTTGGAATAGATATCATATGAAATAACTTGTTAGGTGTCCGAAACTTTCTTTTAGAAGCTTCTCTCATTGACTCCCATTGCACACAAGCACCGTGAATTGGAGTTTAATGATGATCAAAGCTGAGTTCACCTTTGGATCTCGTAGCAACTTTGTGGTCCTAATTTTTTTCTGTATAGCAAGCTCCCAGCTCTGTGTTCTCAAGAATACTCATCGATCAATATTGGTTTCAGAAGTCTGAATACTAAAAATTTTATCTTACGGGATCATACCACCGCGACAAAAAAGTATAAATTTCAACTAAATCCATTTAGAAGTTAAGACGTAAATTGGTGACAGACAGATACATAGGCAAGCAGATGAACCGACCTGTATATTTACTTTCGCATTTATAATATTAGTGGAGAAATGAATATGGATGATGAAGTAACTAACTAAATATTTATCCCTAATCCTATATACTTGACATTTCATTACAGTTTGGATCCAATTCCCTGGAGCTTGATCTTGTGACTAAAATGATCAATAATGAAATATCTAGTTATTTCTCTAAAGAGCCATATTAAGATGAAAGGCTTCGTGGATGATAGTCACTTACTATACTTTCAGGATCAACATCAATTTCACAAAGAGAAACACTAGTAAGGTACAAAAATATGCAACTTGATCTGTATTATTCCGTGCAGAATCGCATTATCATAGGCCTTGATGTTGTGAGTGTGTGCTGGTCAAGCAGCCTGCTAAAAATAATATCACCTCTCACGGCGGCCGTGGTCAAATGTCATAGACAATTTACTCTTGAGAGTTACTGTGGAAATCAGTTGTCGTGGTATGGGCATGCGATACGGAGGAATGAGGAAAATGTCGTGAAAAAGGATTTGGATATGAATATGTGTATGGGCACAAGAGTAGAGGAAGACCAAAGTAACACTGGTGTTAAGAATGATATGGCAAAAAAGGAGGCGTCTCATGAGATAACGAGAAACAGAGAAGATGGAAGAAGAAAACATGCTGCGCCAACCACAAATGAATTGGGATAAGCTTGGAGCTTGCTGGCAGCTGGCACACACACGGGTGTCTATCTTGCCGAAGTTGGTCTTTGGATAGGTATACTGCCATTTAATATGGATACCCTCCGGTAGCTCGGATAGCATGTTAAGAGGAAATGCGAGTGCTGTCTCTCTCCACTATCGCTGTCTCTCTCCGTCCTCCTGCCCTCAAATTCGTGCGATAAGGACAACTACAGAAAAAAGTTATAATTTGAGGTTTGGCTCTCGCCTATTTCCTCCTCCAATATTGAACCAATTTAAAAGATATTTTAGACAATGAATAAGGAGGTTATATACTACGCCGCTATGTTTTTCTTTTTTCGTTAATAGTTGTCAAATTTGTACACTAGCGGCCTTATTAATAAAAAAAAGTTAAGCCTGCTTAAACTTACGCTTGGTTTATCTCGCATGCCGTCTCACTTCAAAAATATTCAAATGAAAGGGACGGCATGCGAGATAAACCAAGCGTAAGTTTAAGCAGGCTTAACTTTTTTTTATTAATAAGGCCGAGTAAGACTCTGTTAACAGCGATCTAAACAAGCAATTTTGAGCATTTTTTGAGGGTTCTAGTGCTTATAAAAACAATTTATCCCCCAAAAAGGAAAACATAGGGGCTTAGAAATAGTTAATATTTATTATTCTGTAAAAAATCATTGCTCTAGGGTCATTAACCAAAAAGAAAACAGGCGAGAGCGTTTTTATGGAGAAAATACCACTCTCATTTCCTCTTAAGCTGTTGTTCCCGGATATCATTCGTTACAGTCTGTAGCCCGAAAGTCTGATCCAATCTTATTTAAAGGTTATTGTAAGCCAGGAACTGTGTTGTGCAGGTCAGATAGGTAGTCCCTCCATGTAAAAGACGGGTATTGAGCTGTATCCGGTTAGATTGAAAGCTTATTTATTAGGCAGATGATGTTGCTGTAGTATTTTTAGTGCCGACCTGTGGGCTGAAGTTAGGAAGTGTAGGTAGTGTCAGACTTTTACTAACTAAAAACCACCCATGTTCCTTATTAGCCCTTAGTGCCTAGGCCGCGGTATCTCTTTCGAAAATTCGATATACAGTTGGTTCTTATACGTTTGATTTTTTTTGACTCAAATCGTGGTCGAACAAATAGGCACCAGTCCTTTTTGAGCTTCAGTCTTCTAGCACTAACAGAACAGAAACAAGCCCTAAAAAGATTATTTGTCTGCACTCTGCAGCACCGTTAGATCTGAAAAGTCCAATTAGAATTTGTACCAAAATACGTTGTCGGGAAGGTAACCCAGTTTAGTTAATCAACTATAAGACAATCATGAAGTAGGTAAAAGTTTTTTTTTGTTATATTACCTACCATCAAACCCTCTATTGAGTTTTCATCAAGAAGCATCAAGATTTTCTTAACACAGGCTTAATCAGATAAATATTAGAGACTACTTTGCTTTTTAATTAAAATTATAATATTGACTGTTACGTCAACATAATAAACGTCAGTGAAAAGAGCGGGAAAGGGCCCCAGCGGCGGCCATATTGGATGTGAATTGCGTTCCATTGTGCGCAGCGCTCGGGCGACGGCTGGCCACGTGCAGAGCACATCTGCCGCGCGGGTGACACGGCCACCCTCCTGCCTACGTCTCTAAACTCAGCTCGCAGCTCGCTCCACCAACACATTCACTTTCAATTTATAGGAAATTGTTTACTAGGAATATTTAATCAAAGTTTATTTACTGATTACTAACTTACTTTTCACTTGGCAATCGGCATCTTCCTTTGTTCCTTGCCTTCCTTGATTAGATGCCTCGAAGATGTTGTTAGAAAAATAATGGTTCCTACACGGACGTTTCTGGAAAGACTGAATGCTGTAGTTTCGCACAATAATTAAAAATCTTTCGTCTTATTAATATACTGATATTACGTTCACAATTAATTTCCCAAAATAAAATTAACACGAGAAGAACAACAAAACCGTTGTAATAAAACCGATATTAGTGCGGTGGTGTGTGCGCGCATGCGCGGGCCGAGGGTCGCCCTCCAGGCCTCCCCTTCCTATTACGCACTCTATTTAGGGGCTGCTACAAAGAACAACTCCGGCCTATCTATTTTGGTCTCACTCCGGAATATTGTCATAGACAAAGTTATTGGATTCTGAACGTTCCAGACCCGTGATAAAATATGGCAATATTAAGGCGGGAAATAAAATTGGCGGGATAATTTCGTAAATAGATGAGTTTTTGAAGTTTTCGGGGCCGTTAGGCGGGTTGTTCATCGCACTGCGCGATCAACCCGAACTATTTACTAACTGAAATCAGTTTTCCCTTTGTGTTGCCTGATGAAGTGATGGTTATCCTTTCATGGTTGCATTAGGTGTTTAATTACGCCTAGGAATCATCAGAACTAGAATTCGTCGACAAAGATAAATACAAAACTAGATACCAACCTGACAAATAACTGAAAACTAAACCAAATTCTCGACACGACCATGAAACTCTAGCAAAAAGCAACAAATTGAGACGAAATGTCATAGGTGAGTGAGATAGTTAATTTATTTTGTATCAATAATGATTTGGAGGCTGAGCGAAGCCGGGCGGAAGCGGGTAGGCCGTCGGCCGGCTGTGCCTGGCTCCGGGCCGGAAGTCGGCGCCTCCGGTCCAGGGGGCGCCGGCGAAAGGTCACAGGGCATAGCTGATGGACGAAATCTTAAATTAAATACGTTGAGAGCTTGACGCATAACTGATTTCAGGGTATTGGCTGGTTGAATTGGTACGATGTAATTGTTTTGTGTTTTGGAGTTGTCGTATTGATTAAAATTGATTAAAATGCTTAATTAAAAGATAGAGAGTATTCTATGTTTCTATGAGTAATGATAGCGTAGAAGGAACATCATTTCGAGACTTAGAACATAACATCACGCCTGTAATCCGTGAAGGGTTAGGTAAAGGTGTACCTACCTAATAGTAGGTATACCCACATTTCGCTAGTTATGTCTATGACCCATGTAAAGTGCATCAACCGAGCACAAATCTAGACTCCGTGGGTGCTATTGAGAAATTCCTATTTCTTAAAATACTTGTTTAGTTCAGAGATTAATAAAAAGCATTATAAGTATCTATTAGTATATCTAATAACAACATTATTTCCAGACTTAAAACTATGTATGTACTTTGTAATATGCGAGAATCGAACCAACTATATTACTACAACAAGCCTAAAGTCATTTTCATCTTTCCCTGAGCTTTTGCCAATGTTTACAATTGCGATTGTCGCAGTTATCACTAATATAGGTACAAAGATAGGGAAACAACGCACTATTATATACAAAATATGCATTGTATTTGTGTGAAATACTGATAATGGATTATTGCTAAGAGATTTTGCTATTCGCAGTTGTGGTTACGACCTGCCTTATTGATTGATAAACTAATGTTTTGGTTTGCCAGATAACAACAGAACTGTTAATCATTAAAAAAAAAAATTTTCGTTACCAGTAGCAAACTTTCAGCCCCTTTAGGAATTATAAGTACTAACTCACTTATGAATCCTGAAATAGAAAGAGTGTTTCTTTTTTTTTCTAGAGATTTCCCGGTATTTCCTCTGTATTCCGTCGAGCCAGAATTTTCTTTTCGACTGGAAACCAACACTTTTGTAATACGCACCCTATTTTGTCAACTTTAGAGTTAATTGTAGTATGACGAGGACAGTCACGTACGATCTTTTGAAATCAGCTACGCAAGTTCGAGTAGTCCTGGTTACTGGTTGGATTAGACCTGTATCGAACGACTCCGAGGGTAAAACTCGCCATACTTTGGCAGGTGGGTAGGAGACAATACCGGATCACTTTGTGTTTTAATTAAACCAGCATCATTTTAGCCGAAAGACGCCCACTGTTGGTCAAATGAGGAAAAGATCCAGTTTGAGTTCTTTAATAAGGTAGGTAAGGTTTGTTTGTTATTGGCAGTTAAAAGATATTTGTATTCTTCCACACCTTTTTCCGAAAGAAACTATAGAACGATGTCTGCTGCAGCCTCTTTGTTACCCGACTATACGGTGAAGCAAAAAAAGGGTTCCAAATTAAAGCATTTACTTCTAAGTAGGCCAGTTACAGACACTTTTGAATTGTTGAAACAAATACAACAATTAAATGTAGCTACAATCCCAGACACAAGGCATAAAAACTGCTGCGGGTTGTTCGAAAGAGATACCGGCGGCCCCGGCCACAAAGGGCCGAAACATGAAGAAGATAGTGATGGGAAGTAACATGGTCCCGTCGGGGCTGTGATTTGTCGAAAGGTTAACGCGGCTCCGACACAAGGGCGAAGAAGGAACATGGGTTTGGTTTTTAGTCAGTAGAAGTCTGACACTCCCCATCGCTCTGCCCAAGAGCAGGGGGGGGGGGGGGGGGTTATTCGATGATTTTCCACCCACCAAAAAAAAAAAGTAACATGGGTGGTTTTGCTTCAGTAGAAGTCTGACATTCGCTTCCGCTTTGCCCGAGAGCGGGAGGAGTTTTTGAATTTATCAAATGACATGACAAAAAAAATTCATAAAACTTGCGAAAGTACTGTAGCTGTTGAGTTAATCCTTTTGCTACATCAAGTTCATTATATAGCACATATTGTCCTGTTTACTAGTTATTATGATTATAAAGCTATGTACCTGAGTACATAGAACAGAACATTTCCAATTAGCCGCGAAGATAATTAGCGAACTTAGATGGGTTATTGATCTGTATCTGGCTGCGATTGTCCTAACAAATGTGTACATCTAAAATTAACTACTGAGGAGTCTATGTCCAGCAGTGGACGTCTTTCGGCTGAAATGATGATGATGATGAGGAGTCTCATAAAACTGTAGGTTTGCTTTAGTGAAAGTCAAATTATGCCGAGTGTGGAGGACGAAATACATATTTGGATACTTTTTTTTCTGGATGGTGGGAAATCATCAAATGGCTCTTCGTGCTCTGGCCGGGGCGGTTGGGAGTGTCAGACTTCTACTACCCAAAAACCACCCATGTTCCTTCTTAGCCTTTTGTGTCCGGGACCGTGGTATCTCTTTCAAAGAACCCGCAGCCCATGTCTGGATACTTTGGTTAAATAAGAGTAGTGAACAAGCTATTTTTTGAGCATTCATCATCATCATCATTATCCAGAGCCCGACTTCTCCCACTGTTGGGTATAGGCCTATCTTATTTGCTTGTGCCAAACTCTACGATCCTGTGTCCACCTCATAAAGGTTATTCCCGTTATAGCAACAATGTCCACCACTGTCAAATGTTTTTTTAAACTAGGGTTATTTTAAACCTCATCATCAGCATCATAATTTTATGATTATGTTTGTATGACAACAATGACCAAAGTACTTAAGTACTTTACTTGAATGTCTTTTTTTGTTGGAGGGTGGAAAATCATCAAATGACTCCTCCGGAGTGTCAGACTTCTACTGACTAAAAACCACCCATGTTCCTTCTTAGCCCTTTGTGTCCGGGGTTGCGGTATTTCTTTCGAACAACCTGAAGCCAAACCTTACTTGAATGTCTTACGTCAGTATTATAAATGCGACAGTAAGTTAGGAATTAGAATGTTTCTTTCTCTCTTACGCAAAAAAGAGTGAACCGATTTAGCGAAAATTTGTCACACATATACATACACACATCAATAGTGTCTAGGGATCAAGCATTTTTATGCGGATTTCTTGAGATTGAGATGTGGCTTTGTAATAAATTTATGATTTTATAAATTTATATGGATCCTTTTTGGTGCATTTCATAATTTGAATCAGGAACTGTCAATCAAATTCGAGTAAAAGGTGAAAATCAGCTGTCAATATTTTCCCTATAAAAACATACAACGCATTGAAGACATTATTAGTGCTACTGTTTCCCTACTACTGATTAAAACCAACGTTATTATGGAGCGGCGACGTCATTTAAGCAGGGAAGAAATGCTCAGAGCCGTGGGAATGATAGAAGCTGGTTCCCGGCAACGTACTGTGGCTATAGCTCTGAATACAAGTCAGAGTGTTATCAGTCGACTTTGGACACGTTACCGAAGCACTGGTACCGTGGCTGAGCGCCATGGAGGACGGTATCGCTGCACCACACGGAGACAAGACCGATACATTCAAATCTTAACTCGAAGAGCTCCAACAATAACCGCCATGATGTTAGCCGTGAGGCTTCATCACTCTTCAGGGAACTTAATTAGCTACCAAACAGTCAGAAACCGCTTGCATGAAGTGAACCTTCATTCCCGAAGACCGCTACGGGTACCACCTATAGCAATGCACAATCGTAGGATTCGATATCAATGGGCTCTTGAACACAGAAATTGGGCAGAAGAACAATGGCGTTTCGTGTGCTTTTCTGATGAGTCTCGTTTTGGTATGAGACCGGATACAAGACGTATACGACACTGGAGAACCCCTGGACGCCAACAGCGATTAAAATCCTGCCAGGAAGTCCATCCTTATAGTGGTGGAACCATCATGGTATGGGCGGGTATTTGAATCGGCGGAAGAACTGAGTTGATTTCGATCAGAGGCAACCTCAACGCCTAAATTTATGCTGAGACGATTGTATCAGACGTCATCGCTCCTCTACAAGTGCAAATCGGTCCCTTATTTCAGTTAATGCATGATAATGCACGACCGCACACCGCAAGAGTTGTAAGACAGACTCTCGCCGCAGCTAACATCAATGTCCTGCCCTGGCCTGCTCAGTCGCCAGACTTGAACCCGATTGAGCATGCATGGGATATGCTACAGAGAAGAGCTCTGCCGAATATGGAGGGTATCCAGTCGCAAGAAGACCTTTTTTTGTTGTTGCAACGAACATGGGCGGCCATTCCACAGCGTGATTTGGATGAACTCATTTTGAGTATGCCAAACCGATGTTCTTGTGTTGTTAGTGTTCGCGGTAGAAACACGGATTATTAATTGTTTAAGTTACCCAATAAAATTTTAAAGAAAACTGTTATTTCAGTCTTTTTTTCGAACTTTAATGTTAGTGGTTCAAATGTCAAAAATCCCTTTAATAGGAAAATGGCAAATTTCTTTATTGATGCAAAGGTGACTTGGTTTATCGTTACTGTGACAAACGAAAACACTTTATTTGATGAATCCTTAAAGAAAATTTTAATTATCAATCAGGAGAAAAGTTATTGCAAAAATATATGTTGATCCCTAGACACTTTTGATGTGTGTAGTTTATAACCTGAACAACACCAAACTTGTCAAAATCAATAATTATGAGATCAATGATTGACCATTCTGACACTATTGAATAGCAGACTCGGGGGCCTGGGACAAATACATACGATAATACCGGTGCGGTAGTGCGATCCTGTGGAACAATTACCAAACTCCGTGAAGCCGCAGGCATATAATACTAGTAACTCGACAACACTTTTTCGAACTAGAAATCGAAAATTCAAAGCGGGGCAGGATTCACGCTGGAGAAATAAATCCTGTAATCCTGATTCAGTCATATCATCATCATCGACAGCCTAAATTCACCCACTGCTTGGTTTGTCCTCCTGTCATCACTGCGCCTTTCCAGGGGGTCTAAAATGGCCACTTTTGCAGATCATAATGTGAATTGCGTTTAAAAGCGTAAAATGGACCTTTCATAATAAAAACTGCGTCTGTAACTATTTTACGAATGTTAACGCAATTCATATTATTTTCCTATTATGATGTATTTTACTAAATTGTTACAGACGCAGTTATTATAATGAAAGGTCCATTTTACGCTTTTTAACGCAATTCATATTATGATCTGCCAAAGTGGCCGTTTTAGACCCCCTGGTGTCCTGCCTAACTTCATTTGAGTTCCGTAACGCGATTTCCAATATCGAAAACCAGGGATTCAAAATATTCAGTCATATAAACAATGTTTATTATGATTGACTCATAACGGCAATAGCTCTAAAAGTCAACGGATAATGGTTTAAAGATATCATAATCACACCAATTTTTGATATCAATTGGTGATAAAGCGATAAGAGAATTATATCTCCTATTATGACACATATTACATGTTATGACTCAGATGGTTAGATGCTTATGTTTCTTCTAGCTCATACAGGGCCGGACATGTTACAAACGCGGATCCGGACACTGCAATGTAGTTGTCCGTCAGATCCCATCCATGATACTGTCCAGCCTGAAGGAATGGAGGACCCATCCCAGGCTGTAAATTGATTTCAGGACAGTATTCTCAACCAAGAAACAGCTGAAATAGCACAAGAATATATTAGAAGTGGTACAGCCGGAGATTTATGATGGTCAAGATTCTTACTCAATAATGTTCTCAGATAGTATAGGCAGAGGTGTAGGTAAATTAATAAGTAATAACCTGAGTTTTTCCCATCAAAATCATTGTATGCCAGGGTCAACATACCAACAGATAGTGGCCTCAGTAACTAAAAATGTTTATGATATAAATACTGATATAACTATATTTGTAGGAAATAGCTCAAAAATTAAAATAGAAGACATCACAAACTATGTAACTGAGTTGTTAAAGTTGAAGTGTCGGAAAATAATATTGTGTGCTTTTCCATACCTCAAAAAATTGTCAAGCAGGAAAAATAATTATATTCACATGCTAAACAGGCATGTTCATTTCTTAGTTGGTCACTATAGTGACAAACTTATTTACTTTGATACCAACAGTTTTGTTGATAGACTTAAGTTGACTCGGGGTAATGTGTATCTACCTATTAGTTGTAGACACAAAATAGCTAGGCTATTAGTTTATAATATTCACTCAGACATAAGTAGTATGTCAATGCGTAGTTCCATAATTAACACGGCCAATATTAGTAATTATACTAATAATTCTTTTTACAATGTTTTAAATTTTTCTTTGGACAATCCTTGTGTAACTTTAGACGATTCTCGAGTGGGTTCCAATAGTAGTAGGATTTCATTGCCTGATAGCATGGGAGTCTTGGGACGCACTCCGGATAATTTAAACTAGTTAGTAAGACAACAGAAGATACTAGTACCATTAGTGTTATACCAAACCATAACAATGTACCTTCTGGCTCTCAAAGACCTAAATGTAAAAAAGGGGCTAAGCAGAATGACTTGCAATTATTTCATCAAAATATTCAAGGTTTCTCTTCAAAGCAACTTGAAATTGAATTGTTTTTAGAAAGAACAAAGTTTGAAATTGTTTGTTTTACTGAGCATTGGTTAAGAGACTATGAGATGCTAATTAATTACGCAAATTACAGTGTGGGTAGTTGCTTTAACCGTAAATCTAAGATTCGTGGGGGTTCATTAATCTTAATTAAAAATTGTATTAAATTTAAAACTCGTAGTGATATTGTTAATCTATCGGTTGAATATAATATTGAACTGTCTTGTGTTGAGCTCGATAAGCATATAATAGTGTGCGTTTACAGACCCCCAAATTATCAAAACTACTCTATATTTGAGTCAGTAATGGAAGATGCTTTAGCAAAACTTGCTACTAGTCAGAAATCTCTAGTTGTCTGTGGTGATTTCAATGTTAATATTTTAGACAAAAATTCGAATACCAGTAGATTTTTACATCTTTTTAAATCATTTAACCTGTTAAACGTGTTTTCAGAACCAACCCGAATTACTGCAAATTCTGCTACATGTATTGATAATGTTTTTTGTGGTTGTGAATACCTGGATAAATCCATTGTAAATTACCTACCTTCTGATCACAGCGGTCAATCCGTAGTTTTCGAGTCCTACACACCAGTACAAAAAATACAAATGACATCTAGACAAATAACACCCAGCAATTTAAATAAGTTTAATGATAATTTAATTAGTAATTTAGGCATTCCAAGCCAAATTATTGACAA
The DNA here is from genome assembly GCA_949316265.1 of Diarsia mendica. Classification (NCBI taxonomy): domain Eukaryota; kingdom Metazoa; phylum Arthropoda; class Insecta; order Lepidoptera; family Noctuidae; genus Diarsia; species Diarsia mendica. Next base: position 11,348,255 of record OX438906.1, read on the forward strand.
TGTAAATCTGTTTTATGAGGAATTCTTTTCGGTGATTCACACCGAGTTCAATAATACCATAAAAACGAAAACTAAATCTATTTGCCCTAAGTTTATGTTCAGTGACTGGGGCAACAAAGGGCATTAGGAAAAGTAGGGAGCGATTGTTTGAGCTGTACGGTCTTAAGCCTTACATTAACTCTGAAACTTTTAATAAATATGTTGCAACTTACTCTAAAATCTTCAAAAACGCTTGCAAAGTAGCTAAAGCCTTATTCATTAGCAACAAGATTAAATCCGCCGATAATAAAATAAAGACGGTTTGGAAAATTATCAATAGTGAAACGAATAGAAATAAAAAAAATAATAATGATATCACTCTAGAGACTTCACGTGGCCTTTTAAATTCTAAAAACGAAGTTGCTCAAGAATTTGTAGATTTCTTCACTAGTATCCCACTTAAGACTACTGAGACCTTAAATTCATCACCCTTGCTTTCTATTGAGTTACTTAGAGCGAACGTTTCAGCCTGCCCGGTTGAGTTTCAATTTAAACATATAAACCCCATAGCAGTCATTAAAGCTTTTAAGGAAATTAAAGTCAAATTAACCGAAGATCTATGGGGACTGTCGATTAAAGTTTGTCAAGCTATTATTGAGACTGTAGCTCCGTATTTAGCCTTAATATTTAATTTATGTGTGGACCAGGGAGTCTTCCCGGACCTTATGAAATACAGCAAGGTAATACCACTTTTCAAATCCGGTGACAGTAAAGACACTAATAACTATAGACCCGTATCCGTTTTGCCAGTTTTCAGCAAGGTGTTTGAAAAGGTAATGCTTAATCAAATGCTCATCCACTTTAACACCAATAAAATCTTACATGAGAAACAGTATGGTTTCACCAAAGGACGTTGTACGACTGACGCCGGTGTCACCTTCATCATTTCAGCCAAAAGACGTCCACTGCTGACACCTTATTAAAACATATATTTACTGCTTGGGAAGAGTCACAAGATGCCATAGGGATCTTCTGTGACCTCTCGAAAGCATTTGATTGCGTCAACCACGAAACCCTTCTCAAAAAGCTTGAACATTACGGTTTAGGGAAACTTGCGCTCAGTTTAATGAAATCGTATTTAAACGATAGACATCAGCAAGTACAAATAAATGGTGTCAATTCAACGGGCTTAAAAGTAAGTATGGGTGTGCCACAAGGTTCGATATTAGGTCCCTTTCTCTTTTTAGTCTATATTAATGATCTACCCCATTTATTTAAAAACCAACCTGAAATGGTATTGTTTGCTGACGATACTTCTTTAATATTTAAGGTAAACAGACGTGCCACAAATCTTGATGACGTAAATAACGCCCTACTGCAGGTTCATAATTGGTTCACTGTCAATAATTTGGTCTTGAATGGGAAAAAAACGAAGTGCATAAGATTTGCTCTACCAAATGTCAAAAGTACTGATTGTGGCATAGTATTGAATCAAGAGACACTAGAATTTGTCGATGAAACTGTTTTCTTGGGGATAACGATTGACTCGAGGCTACAGTGGGGTCCGCATTTAACATCTCTTGCAGGACGGCTGAGTTCAGCAGCATATGCTGTTAGGAAAATCCGCCAATTTACTGACGTAGATACCGCGAGACTAGTCTATTTTAGCTATTTTCATAGTGTTATGTCATACGGTATTTTACTATGGGGACGGGCTGCAGACATCGAGTCTATATTTATTCTGCAGAAAAGAGCTATTAGAGCCATATATGGTCTACGAAGGCGCGATTCTCTGAGAGAGCTGTTTAAGGAAATTAACATCATGACAGTACCTTGTCAATACATCTATGAAAACATCATGTACGTTAGGAAAAATCTGCATTTGTTTAGTAAAAGAGGTGATAGACACCACTATAATACGAGAAATAGGGACCAACTAGTTCAGCCAGGTTTCAGGCTAGCTTAAGTAGACTCATCTTTCATGGGGTACTGTTTAAAATGTTACAATAAAATACCCCCTCACATTCTTCAACTGAGTGAGACGAAATTTAAAACTTGTGTAAAACGCACACTATGTAGGCAAGCATACTATAAGTTGGGGGATTACATTGATGATAAAAATGCTTGGCTCAATGCTGGTCCTGCTCCACAACCTTAGGGGCAAATAAATCGACTATCATGTGAAGTTAGTGTAGAGGCTGCAGAAGATTGTAAAAATATCTTTGCATTGTATAGATTCAATGTCTTAATATTGTATAATTGCTTGGCACATGTGTGAGTACTATGTACTATAAAGCCACTTTTTACATTTAGTTATATTTTAGTGACGTTGCCCTGGTGGCTGGGAGAATGTCATGCTCACTCAAATGTCTCGCTGATGGTGGCGGGTGTGTCGGATCATTTAGTTCCCTTCAAAATGGTTGAGTTAGATGGTGCTGATCCATGCGTCATGTTCGTGAACGGGCGCTGTCAGTGGAGACTGGTCATTCCTTAGTTGCCATGGTGTAGATTTTTTTTGTTTTGATTTGTTTATTACATCTTTACTCTGGACGCTCTTAACTTGCACGTCTTGCTACATAGTTCTCACATAATATACCATCTCAACATAAATGATATAATGTACCAAGATTTTGTAACAAATTCTGATTTAAAAGAGTGTCCATGGAGTTTCTTGCCCGTTCTTCTTCATGAGATCTACGTTAGGGAACTGGCAACTGCAGTACTTTCACAAGTTATTATGCCTTGTGATTGTGACTGTAGCGTAGGAGTGCAATGCGTCGTTTCGGGAGTTGCTGCGTCGGGCTGCGCGGCGCCGGATGTTACCGCCGGCGAGTGCTGTGGGTGCGGGGGCGCGCGGCGGCGCGTGCCGTGGCGGCGGGTGCGCGGGGTTCCGGGTCGCGGAGGGGCGGCTGCACGTTGCGGCGTGCATTTGTTGTTCCGTGATTCGGGGTCTCGAGCATTCGCTGTTGCGGTTTGCGTCGCTGCGTGCTTTCGTGCTTGCAGTGTTCGTTGTTGCGGGCATTCGGTGGCGTGTGGTTCGGCGTGGTGGCTTTCGGAATGACGTATTGCACTCGTAGTTTCGTTTTTTTTTGTGAAATGTTCTTCTGACATTCAAAAGTGCCTGTAATGGCTTAATTGAAATAAAGAATTTGAGTTTGAGTTTGAGTTTGCACTTCGACGAATAAGATATTGAAATAATTACAAGAAAAGTAATAAACATTTTTTTTTTTTTTAATAATAATATTCCACAACTATCACACAACGCCATCTAGTCCCAAGCTAAGCAGAGCTTGTGTTATGGGTACTAGACAACTGATAAACATACTTATATATTTCTAAATACATACATATTATAGATAAATTACACCCAGACACAGAACAAATGATCGTGCTCATCACACAAACATTTGTCCTGGGTGGGAATCGAACCCACGACCTCCGGCATAGCAGTTAGGTTCACTAACCACTAGACCAACAGGCCAGTCACACATTAGTTAATAATATTAGTTTTCACAGAATCCGCAGGCTGTATATTGGTACCGGAAAATTGTATTCAGCTCTGTTGTGGTTGGTGACAATTAAGGTTCGGCCGAACCTTAATTGTCACCAATATCGAGAAAACTGTCTGATAGGTTTCAGACTTTCAGTGGTCGCAATGACGTGTTATCAAGAATAACCTTTGGAATAATTATTACAAAAACAAAAATCTAACTTACAAAAATACGTGCTATTCAGCTAAAGGATAAAATGTCCTTTTTTAGATCCATGAGCGAACATGATTCCCGATAAAGGGAAAAAGAGAACGTTTTAACAAGCAGAATAATCCAGCTCCTAGAAATGACCTTCCTAGTTAACAATCCACCAGTTGTTTTAAGCTCTCTATATCTTCGTTCTTCAGGTATGAAATTATTTCACATAGGCCTCCATGGGTACTTATAAAACGACGAGAAAAAGCCATTACTTTTCCTTTTGGCTTCGCCGTAGTCGGGTAAAAAGGTGCACCGTTTGGGTTGGTCGTTTCTTATGGAGAAGAACCGGCAAGAAACTCCATGGTTACCCTTTTAAAATAAATTGAAATGCAATACTTAAACCGTGTCATCATCACCTCACCATCATCAACAAGGTGTAATTAAGTATTATTATTATTAGTATTACTCCTCACGAAACCGTCACCCAAGCATTCTGTACATAAAACTAAGTAATTCTATGCAAACATTTTAATAATGCTGAGAAACAACTTTTTACACGACTGCCCAAAACAAAAGTGATGTTTTTTTGTTGGTGAAAGATCAATGTAGGACTCAATGTAACGCAATCAAAACATTGTGCTCATTAATGCATTGAAGAGTACGAGGGTCGTGGGATCGACCGGGGAATCGAACCCTCCACCTCATGCTCAGCAGTATCGCTTGCGACCACTCGACCAACGAGGAAGTCTTAAATGACACTATACCTACAGGTGTGTCATTTAAGTATAGTAAAAACCAATATGTTTTAGCAGTAATTAATTAAAAATACTCTCGCAATATAGCGCCTCCCCTCTTTGATGTTACTTAGGTACGGGGGAAGGCTCCGATGTAAAAGCCACTTCCTAGAATTCGTGGCATCACAGCGGCTCTGTGCACCATGATTTTCCTCGGAGTAAAAATGTTTATTTCACATAGCTTTGAGAGCTTTCTAAATAGTATAATAGTATTTAGTTAACGTTTCAATGTAAGTCTTAGCGCGAATTTTCCGAATGAAAATAAACGTGATTAGTACAACTAAACCAAGTTTTAGACCACACATGGGAAATCATCAAATGACTCCTCCCGCTCTGGGCGGACCAGAAGGGAGTGTCAGACTTCTACTGACTAAAAACCATCCATGTTCCTTCTTAGCCCTTTGTGTCGAGGCTGCGGTATCTCTTTCGAACAACCCGCAGCTCCGACGAGCCCCTTCCATGTTGCTGACATTTCTTTGAGGAATAAATTTACCCTGATAAGCTACAAATAAAATCAAATTGGAAGAAAAATTAAGCAAAGATTGTTGTAGAATATTGACAGCTATCACTGACAGCTCTTGATTCTTGAACCGTGTTTAGATGTGTTGATCGAGTTCAGTTTCATTTGTGAAATTCACGCTAAGAGTAAAATTGAAACCTTAATGAAATTGGTACTATTAAAGAACCTTGAAAGCTATGTTAGATAAACATTTTTGCTCCAGGAAAAATCATGGTTTTTATGTCATTGTCTTGCTCTAATGAACCTTATGGTTGTCGACTTACTTCGGGTCGAAACTATCCGAGTTATTTATAATTGTAGCCATTACTTGGACCCGCCTAAACAAACGCGTACGTGACATTAGCCATGGTGGTACTGTGGAGGTAAACTATAGTACTTTGATGACCCAGTTGCATATACCGGTAGAGGTCACTCAATTAATTTCTCCACAGGTTGTGAAGATATTAATTGGGTGACCTAACCTCTAATTTTTTCTCGCACTCAGTGTCAACTTATATAACTTGTCCACAGATGAACCGTTCTACGCGTAGTCGAAATGCGCTACTTGGTCACCAGTAAATTAAAGGGTGTAAAAAATCCTTTAACGAATTTGCAATGCACTTAATTGTTCTCCCTGTTATTGATCGATAATTAATTTCCATACTTGGGAACTTTCTATGTAGTTACGAAAATATTGGTTGAGAAAGTTCAAAGAAAAACGTGATTTTTCACCTCTAAAAAAATTACGTTTCTCAGCAATAATTTTTACGTAACTAGTTAGTTTGATTTACAGAATGCTAGGTTTACTGTCCGTGAAGGATCCGACGTTTACACCTTGTACTTAGAACTTAGTGTAAAATATATTTTTAAGATCAAACTTCAGATACCCTGAAGTTCCAACACCCTCCTTGTGGCTTAGTTGCGGTCGGGTAAAACTCTCGAATTTGATTGTACCGGTTTGTTAGTTTGTCGGGGACGATGCCGATGTACGATGACACGGTTTGGAGTACTGCTCATTGTGCAAGCCAATAAGAGCGTGAAGTTTATAGTTTCAATCATTACAGCGAGATGAGTGACGTCAGAGCGATCACGGGGTACTTATTCTGCCAATGATAAGTGTTGGATGATACTTGATAATTCTTTTAATTGGGACAAGCCCGCCACACTATACCCAAACCTCTGCAACTCCTGAAATCTAGAATCAACAGTGGCTACCATCAAAAAAGTGTCTAGATGAAGTCTTAGAGAAACAATTTAGCTAAGTTGGATTCCGCAACGAAATTAATCAGAAAAGAATAATGGAGGAGTAGGAAAAACATTATTTCCAGTTTTCAGCAGAAAACGGAACAAAACAAGGCAAATAGAGACAAAAGGACGGATACAACTGGAATAAACCCAGTTGCCTAGCACCACGGATAAATCTTATCATTAATCGATATTCATGCCTGTAGTCAATCCTGTAGCACACCTCCGCTGCGAAACTCAAAGGGCGAAACCGCAATAGTTTCGCCGTGAGTTGAAAGTTCTTTGGCGGCGAAACAGGAGCGAAATTCCCTGCTCTAACGTACAAAACTGACTATGATGTTGTCTCTTTCTAACACGATTTCGCTCATTTGCTCAGGAGCCGTCTACATCTCCGCCCGTTGACCGTAGTACTGTTGTACAGCGAAACTCGCGCGGCGGTTTCGCAGCGGAGGTGTGCTACAGGCATCAATAGGTTCTAAGTTGTGAGCTGTTATATTTGAATTCAATAATAGGAACTATATACGGATACTTGATGAAGATATCATCATGCCTGTAGTTTCAGAAGGAGTTGGCAGGGGTGGTATTTACATCGATATTTTACCTGTTTTATTTCAGTTCAATCCCGACATATTTGTATGGCGAGTGACTTCGTTTCATACTGGGGGACAAATTAAGAAGCCACACTAGTACTCAAGAATTTCTGATGAAAACACCAATAAAACAACGTGACGGCACGGTAGGCACAGCGGCTGAGCAATTGACTGCTAAGCTGCGTGTCGCTGGTTCGATCCCCGTACGGAACAAATATTCCTACATACAGTTGTTTTGGGTCTGGTGTATCGAAACGAACCCGGAACCTCGCACTCAACATTCACGATATTCACTCTTCAACCATCAAGGCAGTCGTTGCTTGTTGAAAGTACAAGTCAATTCTATTTAAATCAAACATTATGCTCTTAGAGAAAAGAATCCAGTCCGGGCACATAACATAACATCACGCCTGTAAACCTGAAGAGTTAGGTAGAGGTGTATTTAATAGTAAATCCACATTTCGCTGATGCATATGTTAAGACTCATGAAATAGGGGACGAGCATATGCAATGAACCAGCCACAATTCCAGACTCCGTGGCGGCTACTGAGCAATTCTTATTGGAAAAACCCAATATAACTTTACCCGATCCGGGAATTGAACCCAGGACCCCATACTCAGCAGTCCTCACTAGACCAACGGGGCAGTCCGGGCTGTCCAGATCATTTGCTCTTGCAACTGAGTGAGCATCCTGATTAGATTTTCCCCGAATTTCAGACCTATGTTTTCAGGTCGAAAATTGTATTTGGCAGCAGTCTCCTAAATTCCATGGAAAACATTCCTGTTGTTTTACGGTCAAGTCATAATAAACAGACAGGTAGATAAACAAATATTAACAAATGTTTCTGAAATCAACCCAATTATTAAATAATCTAAATATTTTTTTATTTTTTTAAAAACGTTTCCCCACACTAGGAATTTCTCCTGTATCGTGGGTGCGTTTACAAACATTGAAACTCACAAACACAAACACGCCCAGACCCGAAACAACTATCGGTAGGCCATACAAATACTTGTTCCGTGCGGGGATCGAACCCGCGACACGTAGCGCAGCAGTCCAATCGCTTAGCCACTGCGCCAACCGTGTCGTAATATTTATTTACTTGCGATTATTTAATAATGCTGGGAGCAGCGGTGGCGGCCCCGACTTACGAACGTGTGAAAGTCGTGAATTTGAACCCAGGCAGGCCCATTACTCTATATGTAATTTATTTCATCACAAATGCTCTCAAAGAAGAGATCGTGAAAACATCGTGAGGAAACCGGCATGTCCTAGAACCAAAGATTCGAAGACATGTGACATCTACCAACCCGCACTGGGCCCGCATGGTAGATCATACATAAGCCCATAAAGTACCTCTCAAAAAGAGATCCCTGTGTCCCTGCAGTGGGAACATTAATAGACTGATGATGATGATGATTTATTTACTAGCACAACAAAACATCATGCTTGTAGTCTCCGAAGAGTTACGCAGAGGTGTACCCCTTAGTACACCTACATTTCGCCAGTTATGTTTAAGGGCGCTTAGTCCCATATTACGTGTATTTACTTGCAAAGTCTAATGCGGCCGCCACACGCTGGACGAGTGGCATGGGAAGTAGCGAGGAAAGGAGGCAGAGACATAGTGTGGCAACTTTACTCGTCATACTCCTCGTCCTGCCCACCGCTCCATACCTTTTTTCTCCCTATTAATTGCGCGAGTAGAGCAGTGTGGGCAGAGCGGGCAACATCGCGGCAATATAGCGGCAGCGCGAGGAGCATAGCGATGAGCAGCGCAAAGAACATAGTGTGGCGGCCGCATTAAACGTACTGGCGATATGTGAGTGTCCTATTAGAACACACCTCTGTCTAACCCTTCTGGGATTACACGCATGATGTTATAATACGAATTTGTTTACCCTCGTTCACCATAAACGTCTATGTAGTTTACCGCGAGCCCCTCTCGACAAGTCTGCCGGTGACTCATGCTCGAGTAAGGAAAACATTCAATAGGTAGCACAAACAGTCATATCCACACAACACTATCTAGACATACACGCGAATCGACTTTATGACTTAGTAAATAAGAGTCATGATTGAGACAAAATGATTTGGACCTTGCTCACTCATTGGGCTACAGCAATTTGGAAGTAGACGTTGCAATTATTTTTAGTACAAAAGGAAGTCAATGTAGAAATATTGAATCAATCAAAGTTCGAAAGCCTTGGTGGTTTCTAATTCTCCTGACTGCGACTTCATTGAAAGTAGAATTAAATCACACAGTTTTTTAGTATTTTTATCTTATGAGGGCTCATCAGGTATTTTATTAATTGTATTTTAGACCAATACTTTCTATGATTTTGTCAATGGATGCTGTCTTCATATTCGATATTACGTTCGAGTATACGTATGACCAGCACCTTAATGACGCACCACCCTTTCAGTCACAATCCGAAGGGTTTTAAAGGAAACTCCCATTGATTCATCATTATTTGCCTAGCCTTTTCGGAACAATATTTGGGTCGGCTTAGAGTCGGCGTTCAGTCTAACCGGATGCAGCTGAATACAAGTATGTAGCCTTTCGATGTCCACAACCTAGTTTGTACTGAGTAATCCAATGACTATTGCATGAGATATTTAAAAAATCGTCAATTTACAACGCAATAGATGTTGTTGAGCTGTCAAATGTAATAAGTCAGTAACCCCGCTGGATACTATGATACTATACATAATCAAAAGCATTATCTACCCACCAGACTACCAGGACTCCAACTTACCCAGACACATTTTTTTTTATCAACCAGAGCCTCGTATGAGCAATCCTGATATGAGTGTACTCGGATAGCGTCCGGCGTATTCCCCCAGCCAGTCTGTTGTTTGTGATAGCAAGATGAGAAGATGACGCACGCCCGGAGCTGGCCATTACCCAGATAATTGTTGTTGTTTAGAGTAGTAGTTGTTGTTGTGCTGTGTGTGGTGTTGTTAGTTGCAGTTGTTTGTTTTGTGATTTAACGTACCTATTCTATTTTCTCTGCTTCCTTTACGCACTGTGTCTACATCCTTTTTTTTCTTCTGCTCTCCTTTCGCAAGAATGCTTGTAAAGATTTCTTTACAAATAAGCATCACCTTTCCTATTTTTCTGTTTCTTTTCTGTAGGTTTTTAGTGTATACAGACGGCTCATCAAGCAACTACAATCTGTAAAATTTCCTAAATTAATAGCTTCTCAACTTTATCCCTAAAGCATTAGGTTCAAGGTTGATTATAAAAAAAAAAAAAAAATTTTTTTTTTTTTTTTTTTTTAAAGCATTAGGTTCAAGGTTGATTATGAAAATATTTACAGTTTCGGGTACCCTGATGTCATCCGTCTGTTAAATACCTACTCGTAAATTGAAAGGTGGTGGCGACTTGACGGTTCGATATTGGTGGGTGCCACCATGGTGAATTCATTCGTGGGTACCTGGGCCCCGAGTCTGCTATTCAATAGTGTCAGAATGGTCGATCATTGATCTCATAATGGTTGATTGATGACAAGCCAAGAAGTACCTTATGCCTGTCGACTTAAGGTACTTTTTGGCTTGTCGTAAATCAACCATTATGAGATCAGTGATCGACCATTCTGAGACTATTGAATAGCAGACTCGGGGCCCAGATCATAAAGTCGGGACTGTGATCTGGGATTGGTGCTGTATGTATTGTATTTTATTAGTTGTGTGCGTCTCCTTTTCAATGCAAACTCGCAATTTCCTCTCATTTTCACGTTTTTTCTATGAAGTAATCAAGAGGAAAAGAATCACAGGCTGGCATAAACTACATACAACACACTGTCCTTCAAAATCGTTGCAGTTTTCAGATTCGTCGTAGAACAGATAGTCCGAATGTTCGAAACAGTAATAATTGGGTCAAGTGACAAAGTTTGACAAATCATAAATTTTTTGGAAGTCTTCTTCTTCTTGTCGATTCGACAACTCATATTTTGTCCGCCCAGTACGTAGCAACCTGGACAGCTCTTTCGTTTGCCTCGTTTAGGTCTTTGAACGTGCAATAGGTTGGGCACGACGGGCAGGAGAGAAGGTGTGGCATGTCCTGTATTGGGGCTCCTGGCATGTCCTGTATTGGGGCTTTTTGGAAGTAATTATCTATTACTCGAATACGACTATTCGTTCTTGGAATCAGGTACAATAATATTGCACAAGACAGAAATTCGATACCAGGAAATGGTTTACGCAGAAACGGTAATTTATAAGAAGACTGTGTATCTATCACAATATTATAAAAAAACCCTGTCCAACCCGTGAGTGTATCAAGATTAGATTTATTACGTAATCCTTTTTACATAACAAGTAAAAAAAGTCCCATGATAATTAAATTAAAATGCGGAAACTTACATGGCAACACAGCGCGGCCATCGACCCTCCAGGCGTTTCTCGGCTAGTGACGTCATAAAAAAAATACAAACATCTGAATTGAGAACCTCCTTCTTTTTTAGAAGTCGGTTAAAAAAACAAATGAACGACGGAGACGGAGTTGCCACGTTTAAAAAAAAGATATTGGGGACAAAAAATATGCATTTTTTAAAATTCCATAATAACTTACTTACTTTGAAAAAAAATGTGTCTAATTTACCTGATTAAGTATATAGTTTATTAAATGTGTCTTTCAGATCGGATAGGATTTTTTAACATATTGTATACATAATACATATCTATATTTTCCCTATACCTCCTCTGAGCTCACCAATTAATTGTTGAAACCATATCGATCTGCTAGGATGCATGCGGGCCGTATGTACGAGTATTATACCTACTGCAATAGTTACAAAATAGTTAGTAGTAATAGTAAGAACTCTATAACTGTTAAAGTTTTACATAAGATATCGTCACGCCTCTAATCCCTGAAGAGATAGGCAGTGGTGTACCTAGTAGTAAACCCACATTTCGTAGATATTATGTTGTTTAACACCCAAATACTCAAACGTCACTCAATTATAAGTAACCCTCAAAACTCCTGCTATCTCTGTCACTTATGCGTTAAAGTAACAAAGACAGCACGAGATTTAAGTGCAACATATAATTGAGTGACGTTTGAGTATTTGGGCGTAAGTCCCATATCATAGGAGGCGAGCCTATTACCATCATCCGGGCACGAATCCAGGCTCCATAGCTGCTGCTGAGACAAAGAAAATTCTTACGTATTCATCTTTCAAATCTTTAATCTATAATCTTGGTTTTGCAAAAACGTTGCCCTACACTAGGAATTTCTCCTGTATCGTGGGTGCGATCACAAACATTTAAACTCACATACACAAATACCCAGACCCGAAACAACTATCTGTAGACCATACAAATATTTGTTCTGTGCGGGGATCGAACCCGCGACACGCAGCGCAGCAGTCCAATCGCTCAGCCACTGCGCCGACCGTGCCGTCATATCTTTTCACATTCGTACTATAACAACGTTCTAGACTAGAGAACGTTGATTTTTTTTACTTGGCTTATACTATAGACCAAGTCAGAGGCCAATAAACACCCTGGCACCAAATTAGGCGCTAACCACATGATAAAGAAAGACCGTATAGAAAGTCACTAAGTTACTTAAACAATAAACAACCAATAAAAAAATAAATAAAGTACTCGTTCACATTTTTACAAACAGCTTTTCTTTCACGCCCGTAGTCTGAAAAGGTAAAATAATTAATTACTGGAAAATCAGAGAATATTCACATTAAAATCAGCTGTGTAAAAGCTGCATTACTGCTTAACAGAATTCCTCGTAATCATCATTATAGTACAGTAGAAATAAGAAGAAAATGTCGTCATCATTTTCAGTTCGGAGAGTTGTGAATTTTACAGGTAAAGCTTTTTATGTAGGTAATACTAGAAGCTCGTCCCGGCTTCGCACGGGTGGACATTAATTTTAACTTGCAATTAATATACGTTAGCCTATGTTACTCAGGGATAATGTAGGATTATAATTGTGAAAGAATTTTTGAAATCGGTCCAGTAGTTTCTAGTACAAAAACAAACATACAAAAATAATCCTCTGCCTAGCCCTTTCCCAACTATGTTGGGGTCGGCTTCCAGTCTAACCGGATGCAGCTGAATACCAGTATTTTACATGGAGCGACTACTTATCTGACCTTCATAACCCAGTTCATCATCACCATCATTTCAGCCAAAAGACGTCCACTGCTGGACATAGGCCTCCCCAAGGCGTCGCCACATTGACCGGTCCCGTGTGTCTCTGATCAACCCAGTTAGTAATGTATGATACGATACCCTTTGGTAAGACTGCATGGATTTTAAACTTTCTGGCCACTGACTGACCTGTAACAACTGCCAAAGATCTAAATATATGGCGGCAGCCGGGACCAATGGCTTTTCCGAGGAGAAAGAAAATCGGTATGTATTGGGAGGTCACCAAAGCAAGAACCAACCTGGGCGTGCACGGCTTAACCTAAAGATTGCCCCGAGCGGCAATTATTATTAAGCCACGAGCTTCTCAAACAAACAATTGTATTGTATTACAATACAAATCTTGCCTCTTTATAATGTTATAGTGCAGATGTATTTATCAATTTGCAGGAAAAGTCCCGTGCAGCTTTGCTTCCAGGAATAGATTTTCTACATATACTTGCATCCTTGCTCCTTGAAGCATCCTGTATTATGAGTGAAAACATTTCTATTTCTGTGTCTTACTTGAGATAAATAATTTTTAATGTTGTATCTAATGATTGAATCTAAACATAACATAATATTGATTTATTGTCAGGTAACTTTGGCCCATAGATATATCATGTACCTTACAGACTAATATAATTATATGATTTATCATATAATGCAATTTGTATTAGTAAATAGAACCTTAAAATTATATAAAAAAATGTGTAAAAAATCCATATTAGTACCTTTATGATTAAATATTGGAGTTTAAAAATAACTTGTAAAATATTAATTGTAGTGAAAGTAGATCATTTCGTGTGATTTTGGTGGTTTTGACAATAAGACGCAAAGGTACGTTTGTAAACCATCCTTGTTCCAGGCATTTTATTATTGTAATCTAAATGATTATAAGTACCTATCCTTTGTTTAATGGTTTTGTTAGTCTGTCTATATTTAAGGATGAATATTTAAGAGTGTTTCCTCTATCTGGTGTCAGATGCCTGCTGAGGATATACTTATGTGAAGAGAGTAAATGTAGAGTCGGCTGCACATCTAAACCGGTGATATCCTATCCTTGCTTATCCGGTTCTGAAGAATCTATGAACCTGAAACAGCAGAAATAGACGGGCTGGTCTATTCTCAAACACAGCAGACACAAACACAACAATAAGCTCGAAACACGAGCACGTGTCTAAATCAACCAAAAACAAGCAAACGCGCACGAAACGCCAAAACCATAAACAATATTTTCGAATGTGTTTGCAATCACATTGGCCCGTGATGAGCAGGGAATTATCAACAATTTTCAATAGCGCAGTGTTTTCCACGGCGAACGCTCACGTGCTAGGAAATTGTATTAATCCGTCGATAAACTAGGACACGCAAAATGGCGCTCGATTCTATCTCAAAATAGACGAGAGCTTTTTCAGTTCGTCTTATTTATTTTATATTAAGTAGTGGTTTGGACGGTGTTCTAGTAAAAGCTAAAATTTTAACAGAGTTATTCAGTGTTGTAAAAAGTAATGTTGCTATTCATTTTGATAGAATGCTTTCGTTAAAAAGCATTGACAAGAAGTGTGGTTAGACAGAAAGAAAGAAAGAAAAGTGTTTATTGGATTCCCAACAGGACAAAACAAATTGACAAAAAATTAAACATTAACAAAGTAAACAATATGACAAATACTTAAAATTAGGACGTAGATACAAGTTTAAATTTGTCCCGTGCTAAGCCAAAAGCGCATATTGCGCATATTGCGTATTGTGCATTGTTGCGTATATTTTGTCATCAACTGCATAGCCTTTTCTCAACTATGTTGTAGTTGGCTTCCAGTCTAACCTGATGCAGCTATTACATGGAGTTACAGCCCATCTGACCTCCACAACCCAATTAGTATTGGGTAATATGATACTCCTTGGTAAGACTGGTTGTCAGTACTTTCGGGCCAAAGGCTTAAAGTGCTTTCCGAGGCACGGAAGAAACTCGGTGTGTAATGAGTGGTCAACCATCCACGGACCAACCTAGTCTGGTGCGGCTTACCCTGAAGATCTGAGCAGTTATTATTTGGCCACGAGCTCCTCCATAGGTGGCGTGTTCTGTTTAGCACTAATTTGTTGGAGTATTTCAGTCTTTGTAGGTGAAACAGGTTTCCGGGATAGCGGAAGAATTTTTCATAACAGTTCATTAGCACGGAGATTCCTCGGAAGTCATTGTTACAGAATTCTTTATTTTAAAATCTATCTTTATGATGTAGTGTATATATTTTTAAGGAGATTTTGGATCCTAATTATGTATGTATTATATTTTGACATAAGTAGGTACTCATTTAAAAATTAAAATGTCATAAATTAATATTATTCTAGTGACAAAATTATTTGCAAAATTTTCATTATTATTTGCCACGGTGAAGGTATCAAAATTGTGTTATTCATTATAAATGATTATTGCAAGTAATTTTATAAGTAATAATGTTTTGTTTGATGCCGTCAAAGCTTGAGATTTGAATGTGAACGGTGGAACTATGCTCTGTTTTTAACGAGTTGTTCCGGTCGGATCCCCCAAACCGATCCACTGCCAATATTTTTCTTTTGTTTATTCCTTTCTGATCCCCTGTAATTTATCATTCCGTTCTGATCCCCTTTTTGACACAAGTACAAGTGAAGTACAGTCAACCGAAAAACAGTTGTTAATGAAAAAATAATCAGTTTTTATTTCTATAACTTACAATTGTACGATCATCCCACAAACTACCAGGAGAACAGAAGTAGGAAGGAGGTACTAATAAAAAATTTATTAAGTGTTCCCTAAATAAATAAACTAATAATAAACTAAATAAATACTTGTATATTATTAAACGCCGAGCGTTCTTCCTCCTCTCTACTACTTTTATCTGTGCTGTGCCCGACAGGGTCCATAATTGAGACTTATGAAACTGTTTCCCTAATATCCTCTATACATAATTATGGTACGCAATAAAGAATTGAGAATTGAGAATAAATACTAACAAACGAATTTACAATAAAGGCATAATATAGATTTGAAGATTCCAATTTCCAATACCTCCTTCCTACTTCTGTTCTCCTGGTAGTTTGTGGGACTTTACTATAAAGGCATAATATAGATTTGATTTGAAGATTCCAATTTCCAATACCTCCTTCCTACTTCTGTTCTCCTGGTAGTTTGTGGGACTTTACTATAAAGGCATAATATAGATTTGATTTGAAGATTCCAATTTCCAATACCTCCTTCCTACTTCTGTTCTCCTGGTAGTTTGTGGGACTTTACTATAAAGGCGTAATATAGATTTGATTTGAAGATTCCAATTTCCAACACCTCCTTCCTACTTCTGTTCTCCTGGTAGTTTGTGGGACTTTACTACCTATTCTATTTTTTTAAATCTAATAGAACCTGTACAAATATTTTGTTGCTGATTGTCCTAAAAATGTATCAGGGTGTCCGATTCTTTTATGGGGGATCAGACCGGAATAGAAAATAATTTATAATAAAACGGATCCCCTAGGGTATCAGTTTTAGGGGATCAGACCGGAATAACTCTTTTTAACAACTTACGTTAGCCATTTTTACCTTTTTTCCGAAAGGGCTTTTGCGGTCCACCCATTTTATATTTACTATGATGAAATTAGTACATTATGGTACAAGTGTATAACGTTGGTGATTACCGCAGAGGCGCCATTGAGACCCGAGCCGTCAGGTGAGGGTCTTAAGAAAGCCGAGGACGGTAATCATCAATAAACACGTGTATCATACGACGTTTTTCAACACACTTGTGAAGAAAATAATACTAAAAAGTCATCTTCAACAGTTGAAACAAGTTCTGTTTTTTTTTTCACAATAGCGGGCGTGCATCTACAGTTCTACCAACTTCAACAGTTAAAACAAGTTCTGTTTTTTTTTTCACAATAGCGGGAAAAAATAATGCGCGCGCATCTACAGTTACACGGGAAAACACGGAACTAAAATAAATGTACTAAGTTTGACGTAGCGATGCATTTTTTCTTGACCAGTGGCGCCACTACTGTAACAATGACGATCGGCCATAGACTAAAAGAATGTGGTTTCACTATTTTTGACTTTTCGCGGATAATAGAGTTTTAGCCACGGACAAAATGGGTATTTTTTTTCTTTCTATCAGAGAAAACAAAAGTTATATTATTTGAGTGAAAGATTCATTTATTAAAAACGTTTAAGTTGAAATTATCTATTTAAATTCAAAGTTGCATGAAATGGGGAAGCACTAGGTACATTAATTTATTTTTACTATTGAACACGATCTTTTTTGTATCGAAACTTTTTTTAAAACATAGCAACTCAGCCAATAAAATTAAAAAAAAACCTATAACTCACTAGTGAATAATAGCAATGAAAAAGTCACAGTTTAATTATAGGTGTCATTACGTGCCTAATTGCGGTGAAATTATAGCCACTTTATGAGCAAGTGTGTTGAAAAAATTATTAAACAACGAGTGGCGATAAAACAACCACGACCATAAAAACAAGCCGTTTATTTCAAGAACATTATTAATTTTGGAAAACCAATGACATTGGAAAGCTTTTACCAAACCACTAAAATAAGGTAAATAGGTGTTACCATTATATAGGTAAGTGTATTTTTGTGTGTTACGGGAAACGAATAAGCTTGGAAAAAATAAGGACGTGGAAAAAGGAAAGTGGTTCCAGCAGTGCTGTTTTATCTTGGGGAGAGTGGCAGAGGCGACTCCGACGGCGCCATCGATCCGACACCGGCGGTGGCTGGCTCCTACCTACACTCTACGGTACCTACCGTGACGGTAACTTATACGTGTTTACAAAAAAAAGATTGTATTTTCCATGATTTTCGTCAGATTCCTAAGGGTTTTTTGAGTTAACTGTTTTTATTTTGCATTGTTCACAGACCTCCTCACTATGAGGGGTAGCGTAGTGAGGAGACCTATGTAGGTAGGTACCATTCATAGATTCTTATGTATGCTTCATTTCCCAGTCTAAGTGCCACATTACCATCTGCCTATCTTTTTCTCAATAATATTGAGTTCGTCTTCCAGTCTGACCGCCTAATCAGCTGCGGAAACTTAGTTAATCAATATGTATTCTTTGACAGCTCTCAATTTTTATTCTGATGGATAATGTCCCTAACTTTTCTATTGGCAAACCTTTGTCAAATTGTCATCCCACCAATGACCGCTATCGTAAGTGGTCAAAGGAGTTTTGACCACAATCAGTACTTTTCGGAGTCGCGCTGTTGATTTCAGCAGGAGAATGCTGTTGCTCATAACGTCTCGAGCATTCGTTGTTGCGGTTTGCGTCGCTGCGTGCTTTCGTGCTCGCAGTGTTCGTTGTTGCGGGCATTCGGTGGCGTGTGGTTCGGCGTGCGGTGACTTTCGGAATGACGTATTGCACTCGTAGTTTCGTTCTTCTTCCGTCCTTCTGACATTCAAAAGTGCCTGTAATGGCTTAATTGAAATAAAATATTTGAGTTTGAGTTTGAGTAAACATAATATCACGCCTGTAATCTCCGAAGGGTTAGGCTGAGGTGTACCTAATAGTTCACCCATATTTCGCCATCAGTTATATTTAAGTTCCATATATAAGGCTCCTATTGCCATCAACCGGGCAAAAATTCAGACTCCGTGGCTGCTACTGAAAAAATCTTGATGGAAAAACTCATTATCACTTTGCCCAACCCGGAAATGGAACCCAGGATATCAGGCTCAACTTTAGCTTTTATTAGGCATCAGGAAGATTCTATAAGGTATCAGTAGAGTTAAAATAATAATAATACAAGTCAGCATTATTTGGCACAGTCTGGCGGTAAAATCTAACTCAAATTGACGTTCACTGCGGTTTCTGCTCCGTAACAAATAATTTCCCTGACGCTTTATGTCTTTACTATGTTAAAAGGAGGTTTTCAGTTAATTATTACTGGCCTATAGGTATTTTTGAATTCTTTTTTATTAGAATGATGTGTGTCACTGTCTGTATTGTCAATATATAATAAAACTATTAATATTCTTGCTGTATAAATATTCTTTAATTTTGATGATGGTAATTGAAGTTTTCCCACCTCAATATGGTAGCAGAGCGTTCACGAATTTAAAGAATTATAACTATTATAAGTACCTACCTAACAAATACTAGTAGATTTTGATATTTCTGAAAAAATTCTTACGATCTCAAGATGTCGACAGCGACAAGCTGCAAAATCGATATTGGTCGTTTAGAAGGAAAAGAAAATTGGTCAACGTGGCGATGTAAAGTTTTGTTGTTGCTGAGAGGTTCTCCTGGAGGCTTAGATGCTATAAATGGAAAAATAAAAGAGCCTGTTCAACCAGACACGACAGCATCTCCTGATGATTTTGCTAAGTATGAAAAGGAGCTACAAAGGTATAATGAAATAGACAGTGCAGCAATGTTAATTTTGATGGCCAATATGTCAGATGTTACTCTACAAAAAGTGATGAGGTTGAAGACAGCAAAAAAGGTCTGGGACGAACTACACACTTTATTTGACGGCACATCTGAAGACAAGAGCTACATTCTTTGCTACAGTTTCTTCGGATATCGTAAGGATTTTTCACATGACATGTCTATGCACATTTCAAAGCTGAAACAATTATGGCACGAATTAAAAGAAGAACTAAAGAAAGGTGAAGAAAAATGTGATCTTCCAGAAATTTTACTAATTTGTAAAATACTAGAAACACTACCTGATGAAAGTTACTTCTCTTTCAAGTCAAGTTGGATGCTAATGTCTAAAAAAGATAGAAACATCGACAATTTAACAGCTCAAATTTGCGCTTATGAAAGGTCACTCACAACCAAAGAAGGAAATACTGAGGCATTGATTGCTCAAAGCCATAAACATATTAAAGTCAAGAAGAAATGCGGCTATTGCGGAATATTTGGTCATAAAGTCAGAAAATGTCATAAGTGGATATCGGACGGTAAACCTCCTAAGCCACCTAAACCATCTACAAGTCAAATTCGAGATACGAATATGACAATTGCGCTGATGCAGGTTAAGACCAATGAAGCGGTCAATATTATTGAAGGAGATCTTGAAAATTGGTACGTGGACAATGGTGCAACAAGCCATGTTACTGGACGGAACGATATATTTTCAAGTTTTCAATACTTCAATAACAACCAAACGGTAACAACTGCTAATGGCTCTACAACACAAGCAATTGGTAAAGGTACAGTTGATTTGATAGCCGAAGTAAATGGTAGACAAGAGAAAATTAGACTATGTGATGTATGGTATGTACCAGAGATACGAAGAAATTTATTTTCTGTACTCGCTGCACAAGACAAATTGGAGAACAGTGTTTTCTTATCGGAAAGAGAATCTTGTTTATTGAAAGTTAAAGATAAAATATATTTCATTGGCAAACGCGTCAAGAACGGAGGTCTCTACAAGCTGAATGCGCTAGCTATTAGAAACGTAACACCTGAATTGAACACTCTGTCAACAGAAAATATTTTACAACTTTATCATGAAAGATTAGCTCACCAGAGCAAAAGACACGTTAAAGAAATTATTGAAAAAGAATTTGGTATTAAAGTCAAACTCGATTCTGAATTATGCACAGGATGTGTTTATGGGAAGGCACACAGACGTAAATTTGGAACTAGAGAAAGATCTAAAGCACCAGGCGAGATTATACACACTGATGTATGTGGTCCGTTTCCTAATTCATTCAAAAAGTTTCATTATTTTGTACTATTTAAAGATGACTACAGCAAATATCGCCAAGTTTACTTTATTAAGCATAAATACGAGGTCAAAGAAAAACTCGTGCAGATGATCAAAGAAACGAAGAATGCTGGACATGAGATAAAAACAATTCTAAGCGATAATGGTGGAGAGTTTAATAATGAGGCCGTTAGAAAAGTTTTGGAATCCAATGGTATTCTACAACGCTTAACAATGCCATATACGCCTGAACAAAATGGGTGTAGTGAAAGGGAGAACAGAACTCTCGTTGAAGCTGCTCGTACTATGATGTATGCACACGAAGAACTTCCACTTGCCTGTTGGTCAGAGCTTATCAATACTGCCGCTTATATTTTAAACAGAACTGGACCGACAACTGTAGAAGGAAAGTCACCATTTGAGTTATGGTTTGGTAAAAAGCCTGAAATCAAACATTTGAGAGTTATTGGAACAGAATGTTATGCTCATATTCCTAAACAAAGACGTACAAAATTGTCGAAGAAAACTCAAAAATGTATACTCATTGGATATGATGGTGATGATGGTTACCGGTTACTGAGTTACGAAAATGGTTCTGCAACATTAATCAGATCAAGAGATGTAACGCTTAATGAATCTATCATTAGATCAATTGGGTTAGAATCCGATGTCGATACAACAAAAGAAGAAAATTCTGCGACTGACATAGAGATTCACTTTCCAATGACGAATGAAAATCATCCAGTTTTTGATGCAAGGGAGGATGTATCACGTGATGAAGGTATAGTAAGTATGCCTCAAATCCCGAATGATGTTCCTATTCCCAGCTCTGGAGAAGACATTCAATCTACGTCAAATGATGTGAATGATATCCCTAATATAGAAGATGAATATTATGTTACACCAGAAGACTCTGATAATGAGCAAGCCTCTTCTGAAGAAACCCATAATACAAGAGTACTTCGAGACAGATCAGCTTTACGGATACCAGTGCGATTTGAAGACTATATTATGTCTGCTATTGTCAATGAGGGTGAGGAACCTAAGACATACAAGCAAGCATTAAAAAGTCTGCACAATGCAAAATGGCTAGAAGCAATGGAAAACGAGATGAAATCTCTTGAAGAGAACAATACTTGGATTTTAGTAGATCGACCAAAAGATCGTAAGCTAATTTCTTGTAAATGGCTCTTCAAAATCAAAACTAATGCTGACGGAAGCCTTGATAAGTATAAAGCTCGACTAGTAGCACGAGGTTACACTCAAGAAGAGGGTGTCGACTATTATGACACATTTAGCCCTGTTGCAAGAATGACGACAATCAGATCGATTCTGAGTATCGCTGCAAATGAAGGATTGACTCTATCTCAATTTGACGTAGTCACTGCCTTTTTGAATGGTTTGTTAGATGAAGATATTTATATGTCTCAACCAGAAGGCTTCAGTGATGGAACAAACAAAGTCTGTAAATTGAAGAGAAGTCTGTATGGTCTCAAACAATCACCTAGATGCTGGAACAAATGCATTGTTGATTATCTAAAAACGATTGAATTTAAGCAATGTGTTACTGATCCATGTTTATTCATAAGGAACAGAAGAGGAAATAAAATCATACTGGCACTATATGTGGATGACGGACTTATAGCTTCCACAAATCAAAAAGATGCTGTGGAGCTTATGGCAGAACTAAAACAAAAGTTCAAGATAACAACAAAGCCAGCTTCTCACTTTCTTGGTTTAGAAATTTACAAAGACAATGATGGTTCAATAAGTGTTTCACAAAAGCATTATGCTCAAAAGATTTTAGAACGGTTTGGTATGAGTGACTGTAAACCGGTCAGTACTCCAATTATTAAAGAAGAAGCACAACCAGATACGAAAAAGGATAACGACCATAAGTTTCCTTACAGAGAAGCTGTTGGTGCTCTGGCTTACCTAATGACAGGAACCAGACCTGACATTTCCTATGCTATAAGCGTCGTATCTAGATCACTTACTAATCCCTCAAGTCAAGATATTTATAAAGTCAAACGTATTCTTAGGTACATAAAAGGAACATTAGATTGTACTATTGTGTACAAGAAAGGATACAAACATGGCATTTTAGAATGTTTTAGTGACTCTGATCATGGTGGAGATAAAAACACAGGACGTTCAACATCTGGAATCATATGTATGTACGCAGGCGGAGTCATCTCATGGGCAAGCCGTAAACAATCATCAGTTGCTATCTCAAGCACGGAAGCTGAGCTTGTTGCAGCTAGCGAAGCAGCACGTGAAATCGTATGGCTGAAGAGATTGTTCAACGAAGTCACTAAACTAAATGAAACTCCTTCTCTTCAGATTGATAACGATGCAGCTATTAAGCTATCGCAAAACCCAGAGCTCCATCGTCGAACCAAGCACATTGCGATAAGACATTTTTATGTCAGAGAACTGGTCACTAATAATGAGCTAAAGGTAAAATATGTTCCAACAGAATACCAGTGTGCAGATATATTGACAAAGCCTGTTCATAAGCCCAGGTTGAAACAAATATCTAATATGATTGGCTTGATGGTGTATTAATTAACCAAAAAGGGAGGATGTTAAAAGGAGGTTTTCAGTTAATTATTACTGGCCTATAGGTATTTTTGAATTCTTTTTTATTAGAATGATGTGTGTCACTGTCTGTATTGTCAATATATAATAAAACTATTAATATTCTTGCTGTATAAATATTCTTTAATTTTGATGATGGTAATTGAAGTTTTCCCACCTCAATATATTCTTCAAATTTAGTTTTATCACTAACTATACATATAAAAATAACCTAAAGTAACTAAACTAACAATAACCTAAAAAAAATACATAACTTTTGTATTAAAACTACCATTTGCTTCGGTGAAGGAAAACATCGTGAGGAAACCAGCCTGCATACCTGAGTTTTATTGCAGACATGCAAAGGCAAGTCAGAGGCTGGCCTCGAGATAAAACCTCTGACTCCAGGTTAGCCACAAACCACAAGATAAAAGAAAAAGGTCAGCGTCTGAAAAATTCTTCAACGCTGTCAACTGTTAATGTGCTCAAGAGACCGTCGGCGTTTCCACGTTAGCTGAACGACTGGCCAAGGTCAACTGACTGGCCAACAAAAAAAAATACATGGATTGCAGAACCAAAATCTAAAATGCCAGACAGACCGTGGTGCTCACCACGAGTGAAGGGGAGGGTGGGCGATACGCGGCGGTCGGTTCAGCTGTGTTGTGACGTCATCGCCCTCACGCACGAGTTCTGGAGGTGGCCTTGTGTGCGTCATCGTGGCGCTGATGGCTTGTGTAATGGGAGCTATGTGAAAAGAGTTCTATTTAGCAACCTGCAAGGGAATAAATTGGTTAATACAATCATTGCATGATATCAGGATCAGGATCTGTCATGAATTGTGGGTTTTGCAAATTCTAATCTGATGACACAAACGGTCAAACCCGGTACAATCAAGCATAGTGTCCAAAGCATAATAAGTTCCCACTGCTCTATCTATGAGAGGGAGCGGACCACCACGAGGTCAAAGTTTGGTTGATGTCACAGGTTTACGATTTTTTGGTTTTAGGCCATGCCGGATAAGTACCTCACGATGATTTCTACACCGTTTTTGCGAATAAAAAAAAACAAACAAATAATCTGCAAAATAACATCTACTTGTAATATATAAATATTGATGTAGTTGTGTGCAATACAAGAATTAGTTGTTCTGAGCGGGAATTGAACCACGACATGTAATACACAGCAAACCAACACCTTGTTCGTCAACTGTGCTCATTCAGACTATCGTACAGTCTTGAAAATGAATTCTACAAATAGTATGGTAAATTCCACGGCCAAATTTCGGATGGGTGACAATTCCATATCGGGACGTCTGGCCCGCCTGAGCCGGCTGTCATAAAAAATATTTACCTACATAAGTTAGTAGTCTGTAAGTCTGACAACGGTCTAACCGTCTGCCCGCATCTGATATCAGTAATGCTCAGTAATTGGGTAACGAAGGTGAGAGGTCGGATAGCCAGACTGTCCCGTTTTAATATTTATTTTCGACCGCAGTCTGGAGTCTGGACGCCAACCACAACAGTCCTTAGCTAATTTTTACACACAGTATCACAGTATATTAGTATGAAGGTAGCTTTCAAAACGGTGAAGGATAACATCGTGCGGAAACCGGCATGACTTAGAACCAAAAAAATTTAAGACATGTGACTTCTACCAACCCGTACTGGGTCCGCGTGTAGGATTATAGCACATCCATGGGAACATTATTGGCAGATGATGATGATTATAGTATATACTATGGCAGGATATGGCTCGTAATTAGTATATTTCAGTTTACGCAAAAGAAAATCCTGTTGCGTGAAAAATTCTTTGTCTGCATGATGTTTGCAAAAATACTATCAACTCTACTAAGCTATCGTTATGAAAACTGCAACAACCCTTAATACGCTCTCCATTGCTGGTATACCAGACCTGTTATGTTGTACATAGCAAACAAAACACGCATTGTACATAGCCATAAGCGACAGTACTATAATCCTCACCCGCCGATATCACCACATCGTACAAAGCTGTTATCAGAGTGATAACACGATAACCTCTGTTTTTCCATAATATTCTTGTATTTCGGCGAACATGATAATGATAATTATAACAAAGATTAACAACTTTATATTTAGCGATGGCATTTTACGAAGTTTCGGGAATATGCTAGACTTTTCTCGGAACAGGACAATATGCAGAGTAACGAATAACGAGTGACGCTTCCCTTCGTTACCAACGCCTTTCAGAACGGTTTAATTGTTTCTAGGAAACAATTTCATGTACCTGGTATCGGATTATTCGTAAGGGTTCGTGAGAACGAAGGTTAGCGGATTAACTGCTTTTGCCGTGGGAGAAGCGGCTGACAAAGAAACTTTATATATCGTTTGTGTAAATCTGAAAATTTCTGGAATATCCTAGATCTTGGAGCAATGAATTACTGCACTAGTTTCGGCAACTTTCAACCAGGGAACCAGATTAAAATATCTTTCGAAAAGTAATAAATGCACAATAAAATTTATCATTGTTTAGTAAGTTTATCATTGTAAGTACCATTAATTACCAGTACAATTATGGTTGTGGAGTTCAGATAGGCAGTCGCTTCATATAAAGTACTGGTATTCAGCTGCATCCAGTTTGACTGTAAGCTGACCCCGACATAGTTGAGAAAAGGCTAGGCAGATGATGATGATTTGTAGTTCCATATTGGACGGTACAAGTGATGCTTGCTGATTAATTGATTACGTACACTACATCATCTAGTCAGTGCATCCAGTCAGTTCTACGAACAAATTTAAATGAAAGATTCACAGCAAATCCCCACCCTTTATACTAATTCTACGAGCTAGATAGTTGACTTTTTATTCCTTTAACTTTTTCCAGAATATATTCATTTCTATACAGAGTGCAGACTGCAGAGTGACTTTTAGCAAATAAAGTGGTGCAGAAACTGTGCAGTAAAATGCAAAAGTGGTCAAAGGAGCATCGAGCTCGATTTCGGAGAAAATTAATATAGCATTTTAATTATTCTGAAAATATCGCTAAGCTTTATGGGGAGAGGGAGTTAGGGTTGACCTAGATGTGATGTGCAAAGAGATACCGACTTGTTTGTTGGAACTCGTCGCTTCTCTTTTTTTACCCACGACGGAACGGAGACGGTATATGCGTTTGGGGTGAGAGGTTGTTTGTGTGTTTGTTTGTTTGTTTGTGTGTTTGTGCAAATACATGTTGCCATTTTTCTCCAAAACTTCTAGTCCGATTTTGATGCAGTTTTCAGTTATGGGTTCGGGCTTGATTGGTGCATGTTCTTAGATAGGTGTTTCGGTGAAAACTCACCAGGGGGCGCTGCAGCAAACATTTTTTGTGCAAATCAAAGTTGCCATTTTTCTCCAAAACTACAAGTCCGTTTTTGATTCAGTTTTCAGTTATGGGTTTAGGTTTAATTGGTGCATGTTTTTAGATAAAAAAAATAAAAATAAAAGTAAAAAGTTTAAAATAAAAAGCAAAATTAAAAATGTTGAAAAAACCCACGACTGTTAAAAATTAATTGAAAAAAGGATAAAATAACACCCACCTTAAAAACACTCAAGAATGTCCGTCGGGAGCTGTACATTGCAAAACTAGTTCATTTAATGGCAGCCCCCGACGGACATTCTTGGGTGTTTTTAAGGTGGGTGTTATTTTATCCTTTTTTCAATAAATTTTTAACAGTCGTGGGTTTTTTCAAAATTTTTTATTTTGCTTTTTTTGTGTATGAAAAGAGTGGAAGACGAGTGTATTGTATAGAGTTTTGAGCTTTATTGTCTACAAGCTAAATGATGAAGTTGAATGAGGTACATGACATACTTTAGAAGTTCCTTACCTTTGTGGTCTAGTAGTGGTAAACAACGGATTCGGTTATCGCTTCGGGACAAGTGTTAATCGGTTTTTCCACAGGGAATTTCTATTGTGCCCAGGTGATGGTAATGGCTTAACCCCGTATCATGGAATTTAAACATAGAAGAACTTCTTCTTTAATCTTATAGATTACTTACTAGCGTGTTTGGCTGGCTAGATATAGAGAAATAAATGTTTTAATTTAGAAGAAAGAGACTGCGCCGACCCTAAATGAATTGGGATGATGAAGATGATGACTTTTTATTTTGTCCTGATTGAGAAGCGGTGGCCCAGTGGTGGCGGCCCCGACTTACGAAAAGTAAGTCGTAGGTACTTAAGTTCGAACCCAGGCAGGCACATTACTTTGTGTAATTTATTTCATCACCGCTGCTCTTAAAACGGTGAAGGAAAACATCGTGCGGAAACCGGCATGTGTTAGAACCAAAAAAATCAAAGACATGTGACACCTACCAATCCGCACTGGGCTCGCGTGGTGGATTATAGCCCATTCCCTCTCAAAGAGAGGAGACCTGCTGTGTCCCAGCAGTGGGAACATTAATAGGCTCTTGATGATGATGGCACCTCTATAACAGCGGCTAAGATAAAAACATTCCCGTCTATCAATCCATTCCGTACAAATTCCGGCAAGCCGACAAAACGTAAGCTACAGCGTAGGTCGCTAGACAAACTTTCACAAATTGATCATTAACGCAATTTTAAAACTAGTATTACCAAAGCAAACGCCTTGGTCTAAGTCTCCACTACAGATAGCATGGCCTGTCACTTAGCGTTGATCAGTTGAATCATTACGCCCACTGAATTTATGAGGAGAAGCAGCTTGAACCAGCTGTACCGTATTGAGATCAGTGAATAGGGTCAATGATTGTAGTGATTCTGTCTATTTTCAACTCTGCTCCCTGGCTCCCACTTCTGATTC
The DNA here is from genome assembly GCA_949316265.1 of Diarsia mendica. Classification (NCBI taxonomy): domain Eukaryota; kingdom Metazoa; phylum Arthropoda; class Insecta; order Lepidoptera; family Noctuidae; genus Diarsia; species Diarsia mendica. Next base: position 11,376,271 of record OX438906.1, read on the forward strand.
TGGTGGGAGTGTTAAGGGATTTTATATATCCAGTATTATTTTAGAGATTATAAACATAACATAACACCACGCTAGTAATCCTTGAAGGGTTAAGCAGAGGTGTATCTAAAAGTACACCATCATTTCGGCGGTTATATTTACGTCCCATGTAATCGGGGGCGAGCCATGAAACAGGCACTAATCCAGACTCCGTGGCTGCTACTGAGAAATTCCTGACGGAAAAACCAAAATTTTGCCCGATCTGGGAATCAAATCCAGGACCTCATGCACATCAGTCGCGCCTGCGTCCACTAGACCAAAGAGACAATTCGTAATAATTTCCGTAAACAAATACACAAATAAACATAACGTATATATATACGTAACTATTTCTACAGCCTCACATAGGTAGGTAACAAGTTTGACACTGGAGAAGTCAAACTTATTAAAACTGTATTTCTTCCAACAGACGGTATATACACACTATGGTTAGTTATTTTTCTATGTATTGATAGTTGTGCGGACTCGGTCTAGGCGATGACATCACCGTGCCTATTACTCGGAGTCTGCGCTCGCGCATTAATTCTGTGAACTTGTCTTTTAGATGTTGTGTATAGTTGAATGGTCTTGATGATTATACGTTTTGTCTCAGTTAACAAGTGGAAGAAACCTCAGCAATAGCCCAGGCATCATTATCAGGCTATAATGTTCCCACTGCAGGGACTCGGGTCTCCTCTCTAAGAGAGGGATGGGCTATATTCAAGCACGCTGACCCAGTGCGGGTTGGTAAATGTCACGTCACATGTCTTTGAATAATTTGTTTCTAAGCCTTTCCTCATCATCTGTTTCCTAACGATGTTTTCCTTCACCATTATGGGAGCAGTGGTGATGATATAAATTACGCAAACTAATACGCTTATCTTGGTTCAAATCCACAACTTGCTTTTCGTAAGCCAAGGCCGCAGCCACTGGACCACCACTGCTCTCACTACTGCCCAGGCATCGTCTCATGAAAATTACGCGAAAATAACATATTCCAGACTATAACCTATCTCTGTGCCAAATATCTTCCAGAATCGTTCAGTCGTTCTGGCCTGATTGAGATCGCATTTACTGTAGTATAAGATAATGTCATTATGTTACTGCTTTTTTCCTAAATAAATAAATAACGTAGTGAGGAGGTCAGTTTATACTGTTTCTGTTACCAATTGTACCAAAGGTGTGAGATGAGGAGCAGGAAAACGGTTTACTGTCATGTCAGAGAAACAGAAGTATCGTACCGCCAATTTAACTTTCAAACACCGGGCTGGGTGACGGCGAAACTCTTAATGAATAGCACGAGTAACACTTTGCACGGCTCGGAAATCGAGCCCAGGACCCCACAATAAGCAATTGCGCATACGATCAGAAAACCAGCGGCGAAGGGACGAGAGAGTGCACCTGAGTCTGGGAACAATACTTGTGTACTATAATATCTCCCACGTCGACAGCTAGTCACCGCTGAGATTGGTCGCCATGACCGATACCGGTCAGAAATACCCACAGTTCTTATCAACTTCGCATACTCTCAACGCAACTTCGCATCGTAAGCAGTGATAGCCTAGTGGTGTGACCGTCGGACTGCCAAGTCATACGTCTCAAGTTCAAACCCAAGACAGCGTACCTCAAATTTTTCGGATTGCGTATTGTATAATTATCGCTTGCTTCGATGAAGGTATATCCATCGTGAGGGAACTAGCATACCTGAGAGATATTTCTCGATGGCATGTAAAGCAATGTCAGAGGCCCAAGGGCGGCATAAAATCTCTGGACAAAGTAAACTACCTAACCTGGTTAGGTACTTCTTACATCATGAAATTACTGCTCTCACTCTGGGAGGAGCAGAAAGGAGTGCCAGAGTAGAACTAGTGGGAATGATCCGTTTTTTCTACTCGACTGTACATATAAACTTTAAAATTAGCTCATATAAAAGAAAGAAAGAAAAAAAAATGTTTATTTGACGTCAGTACATCAAGCACACACACAATAATATAAAAAAAAATACAAAAATGGAAAAACATAGTAGGTACCTACCTATGTACTGTGTGCCTCACGGCTGCGCCAAAAAGGTTCATTTCAGCATTCATGCGAGACAGGTGATGCTGTCTGACGCTGGTCTTCCAATGAACCTTGAGGGGGTAAGTGACAGACAGAAAACAGTTTCAAACATATTATGATTATGTAAATAAAGTAAATAAATGGTTACAATAAATAGATATCGAGTAAACAACAACATAACATAACATATCAACAACATAGCAACATATCTAAACATAGTGGTTCGAATCGCCCCATTCCTAAGAGCTATTGGTCGATTCACACCACTCGGCGCTCCAAGAACCGCCGTGGTGCGAAACAGCCCATTCTTAAGAGCTCTTCTGCGTTTCACACCGCGGTCCGAACCGCTCGTGGTGCGAAACGACGAAAGACCCGACTCTTACTGTGTAAAGACAGACTCATCCGTGTTCCTCGTAATACCCTTTCCGCCTTATTACAAAACGTAGTTAAACCTGGTTTAACTTAGACTTGGTTTATCTCGCATGACGTCTCACTTCAATAATATTCAAAAGAAAGTGACAGCATGCGAGATAAACCAAGTCTAAGTTAAACCAGGTTTAACTACGTTTTGTAATAAGGCGGCAAGTGTTCCAGATCCGCGGTGACTCTTTGGAACAATTTCCGCTACTGTCAGCCACTGGCCCTAGCGTGCCCTGTCTACTATACCGACACCTCTACCAGATTAGGTACACTCTGTACCCAACATTACCTGACCTCTCTTGTCACACTACTAGACTAGCCCTCTTCTTCTTCATGCGAGGGGTCAGGTAATGCTGGTTACAAGCTGTAACAACATGATAAAGAAAGAACTCCGCGTCATATAGTCACTGACTGCAATTACATTCCTTACTCGCACACACCGTCACTCGCCAGAAATGACTAACCGGTAGAAACGCATTGTTGGCAGTAGTCAGTGACATTCACTTCAGTACTCAGGACGTAAAGAAGTCGTCAGGTGACGTCATCATTATTGACGTCACCTGCTATCACCATTTCACCAACGGCGTGTCAGGTGATCAGGTGTTGTGCCCTGCTTGGGCAGAGCCCCGCCGTGTTCTCGTAGCGGCGATCGGCGGCGGCGACCTCTCGCGCCCGGCCCTGGTGCAAGCCATGGTCCGGGGCGAGGAGGAATGGGACGCCGTCGCCTCCTTCTGCGAAGCAGTGATGCTAGCGAAGGAGGTGGCGGAACGAGAGAGGGAGAGAACCTCTCAACGTCCCAGCCGCCGCGGAAGGCGCTCCGGGCGTCGGGGGTCACGCGATGACCTCCGGCGGCCACCGTAGACGCGGGCCTGTGGACGGTGAGTAACGGGCTAGCTCGCCGTCCGGCCGTCGTCATGACGGCAACAGACCGTGTCGGCGGCGCGTACGTGTTCCACGCGCGCCTCAAAGAGATGTCAGCAAGGAGGGGCCCGCAAGGGCCGACGCCCGTCGGGGCTGCGGATATCGAAAAATTACCGCGGCTCCGACACAAGGGCGAGGAAGAAGGAACATGGGTTGGTTTTTAGTCAGTAGAAGTCTGACACTCCCCTTCGCTCTGCCCAAGAGCGGGGGGGGGTTATTCGATGATTTTCCACCCACCAAAAAAAAAAAAAAAAAAAAAGGTGATCAGGTGTGATGATTATGATGTCGTGAGATTTATTGACGTTTATCCTATTGGCATGGCAGTTTATTGTGATTGGTATAATGGTATGACGAGCGAGAAAATACGTAGGTTCAAGTCTAGCGGTCGGCAGCGCAACTGCTGAGCATGAGGTTCGGTTCCTAAATCGGGCAAAGTGATGTTGGGCTTTTCGATGAGGGATTTCTCAGTAGCAGCCACGGTTTCTGGATTTGTGCCAGGTTGATGGGAATAGGTCGCCCCCTATGACATGGGACGTAAACATAAACACGAAATGTACTGGTGTACTATTAAGTACACCTCCGCCTAGCCCTTCGCGGAGTGGAAACTATGTTTTTTCCTACTCCTCCGCTATTCTTTTCTGATTAATTTCGTTGCGGGATCCAAGACAGTTAAATCATTTCTCTGGGACTTCGTCGAGCTTCATTGTCTCGGCGCTTTTCTTGTGGTCGCCACTGTTGATTCTGGCTAACAGGAGTTACAGTGGTTTGGGAATAGTGTGGCGGGCTTGTCCCAAAAAAAAAAAAAAAAAAAAAAATAGCCCTTCGCGGATTACAGGCGTGATGTTATGTTATGTTGTTCAGAGGGTTCAGGCTTGTAGTACTCGCTATCAGCGTGCGCGTACATGAATTTGCTTGGGGGGAGTCCTCGGTCGAGGCGCCTTAGTCTACGAACACACTATGCGAATACGTTTTCCGTCCGTGCTTTTTCGCCAAGTGTAGACGTAGGTTAAGAGAATCATCAGTGCAGTAACAGTGGCACCCGGTGGTAACAGCCCGATTTACGTAGCAACTTTGTGTTGTTATTACGTCACCACCGCTTTCAAAATTGTGAAGGAAAACGTCATGAGGAAAACAGGGCTTCATCCAGTTTCGTCACTTTTCCGATTTACGTACATACATAAACTCACGCCTTTTTCCCATAGGGATAGGCAGAAACCAGTAAATGCCATTGCCACCTGCTACGATCCTTACGTTTATTCATCTGGCCATACACGCACGTCGGTTGCGAGTACTACAAAACAGTCTTACCGATTTATTATGAACCAAATTTATTAATTCCCACTGCCTAACAAATTGTTCGGCAAGTAGGTACACACGGCTACACATCAAGCTATACAAAACCAGTTAATCTTGGCCTCACTTTACTAGATCTTTTCGCACAATGAACGATCAGATTATACTGGTTTTGTATAGCTTGATGTGTAGCCGTGTGTACAGTTCGGATTCAGGAGAACTACCAAGAAATACCATATTAACACCAAAATCCGCCATCGGACAAAAGTCTACGATGCCGGGGAGCGGGCGGTGCGTCTAAAGTGGACCTGGGCAGGACATCTGGCTAGACGTGGAGATGACCGATGGAGCAAGAATTTGACCGAGTGGTGGCCAAGGTTAGGCCAAAGAAACCATCAGGGCTATTGCGTATCTTTTTAAATGTCAGTGGCTATCACAGTGACCGCGAAGTGTGGCAGAAAAAAGGGGAGGCCTTTACTCAGTAGTGGGTGATTCCGGGCTGATATGATGAAAAGGTGTGGAATAAAAAAAATTAAGACAAATATGACATCCATCGATGCGCACTGGATTACCCTATGATGATAATTTAATTAGTAATTAACCAATAACTATTGGTACTTAAACCTTCAGATGGTGATTCTGGGTCCATATTGTGATATAAGTTAAGGCTTGCACTGGTCATGTGTCTGAAACATTTTCCTTATTTCGTTCACCGAACTTATTGCGACATCGAATCTCGAAACATGTGCCGAAACTCAATGACGTCAGCAGTTGACGTCGCCAGGACGGTTTCAGCATCACTTACTTTAAGTCATATAACATAACATCACGCCTGTAATCTGCGAAGGGTTAGGTAGAGGTGTATCCGTTGGTACACTCACGGTTACTTTAAATTGTATTCTTAAATAATCATCTGCCTATTAGTCTTTTCCAAAATGTATAGGGTCGACTTCCAGTCTAACTGAATACAGCTAAATGCCAGTATTTTACATGGAGAGACTGCCTACTTGACCTCCACAACCCAGTTAGCACTGGATAACACGTTCCCCGTTGGTAGAACTCATGGTTGTCAGACTTTCGGGCTACTGAAAACCTGTAACAACTATCAAAGTTTATTTAGCTTCATTAGTTTAGTAGTTTGCTGCCGCACTCGGAGAGCTTCAGTGGTTGCTTGGGCCGTAGCTTGGTAAAGGTTTTTGACAGTTTTGTCATACAAAAGTATGTCAGGCCTTTGCTGGGTGGCGGCTTGAGTAATCGTTGGATATCTCTGAGTGCCGCAGTTAGTTTAATTTGACTATTCAAAAGTGCCTGTAAATGACCTACTTGAAATAAATGCTTTGATTTTGATTTTTGAAAGATCTACAAATTACACCCAGGACCAACGGCTTAATGTATTTTCCACGGCTCGTAAGACACTCGGTGCGTAGTGGTCGACCATCTACGGACCAACCTAGTTGAGCACAGCTTACCCGAGCGGCTGTTATTAAGCCACAAGCTCTATTAATACACTAATGGCAGTTCTAAATCCAATCACAGGACCCATCTAACATGCAGCTGTATATATTTAGAAACAACGAGAATTAGGTCATAGGATATATAATTAATTAAGATTTCCTGGTAGTCTGTTCTCCTGTACGAGAATCAATACGCTACGCCTCCGGGCTACCGGCACGTCGACGATACTGTTACGTACGTCGATTATATGTCACGTGTTAACATCGGGGTACTGTTACAGGAACGCTCGACGTAATTTGTGTTGCTGAAAATGAGTTTTGCGTCTTTTATTTTGAACTTGCGTCATTTACGCCCGAATACTCGAACGTCACTCAATTATAAGTAGCCCTCAAAACTCGTGCTATCTCTGTCACTCTGCGTTAAAGTAACAAAGACAGCACGAGATTTAAGTGCAACTTAAAATTGAGTGACGTTCGAGTATTCGGACGGTGTGTCGTAATTTTACTTAAGAAGGAATGGGTGGATTGTAATTTTGGGGACGCACTTCGAGGAGCGTAAATTACGCTTAGTTACACTCTTGGAGGCCTAGAAGATGTTTTCATTCCTAGTCAACCGCATTAAGGGTGCACTGGATGACAGTTCAAAATTTCAAATCAAAATTTTACCCTCGCTTGGAACTCAGAGGGCATAAGAAGGAACATGGATGGGTTTTAGTCCGTAAGAGTCTGACACTCCCCCTGTTCCGCTCCATTTGATGATTTCCCATCCATCCATTTCCAAAAAAAAGGTAAGCTACACTATTGATGGAAGGATACCAAGTCTTGAAACGAAATAATTCTTCTTTCGTTGGTCTATTCGTCACGAGCGAGACTGCTGAACAAGATGTCTAGGGTTCCAATCCCGGGAAGACCAAAAGTGTTAATAATAATAATAATAATAATAATAACTTTATTTCATAAAAAGCAGATTTAACATGTTTTATATACACACAATTTACAAGATCCTTGGTAGTAACACAATGGAGCACAATCTATGAACTGAAATCTGTACACAATATGGAAAACCCTGCCTCTCAAACTAGGTAACCTGTATCTGGAGAGACAGTGATTCAGCTTACAAAGTGATGCTAAAAGTGTAATAGTAGACTGTGTCGATCTACCTAAGCGGTTAAGAATATAAAGTTAAATTAAGTAAAAGTAAATATTTAAACGTGATGTGTGTGTGTGTGTGTTTGCGGGTGTCTCTGCATGTATGTGTGTGCGTGTATATGTAAGTGTGTGAGATTGTTGTGTGTGATTGAGGATATGTAGGTAGTTAGGAGACGTACTTAAGTAGGGATTCTGTTTGATAGTCCTGTTCCAGTAGCCATTTCGTTAATTTAGATTTTATTTCGTATTTATTTAAATCGACAATGTTTAGGTTTTTGTGTATTTGTTTGTATATGTATGTACTTAATGTGTAGTATTGGTGTTGAGCGAAGGCGGTTTTGTGAGGAGTACTTAAGGGCAGTTTTTTTCTTTTTTTAGGGTCAGATGGGGGGACGCTGGCGTGTTTTCTGACAGTAGACTGCAATACAAAAAGCTGGCGCACTGAAAGTACTTTTGAATCAGCGTATAGTTGCGTAGTGGGATAACGGTAGGGTTTGCGCGACATCACCTTCAGTACGGCTCTCTGCGCTCTCTCCACCCTCAGAAGACTGGTTTTATTTGCACCACCCCAGACTGTGATGCAATAACCAATGACGGATTGGCATAATGCAAAGTACACCATCTTCAGGGTATCAGGCGGAGCCGAGTCTCTAAGGGATTTGAAAGTATGCAAGAGCTTTAAACATCTAGTGGTAGTGGCGTCAACCTGTTTGTCCCATCGTAATCCTTCGTCTATTTGGATACCCAGATATTTCACGCTATCAGTTCTAACAAGCGTCGGACATAAGCATTGTAGCTGTTTGGAGCAGGTGTGCGCTGTTATGCAGAAGGATTTGTCGGGCAAGTTGTTACGCCGGATAGCGAAGGGAATGTACGATGTTTTGTCGCAGTTTAGAGTGAGCAAGTTTAAGTTGAGCCATTTCATTATAGTTGCTATTGCCGCTTCTGCGTAGCATTTAACGCTATCCCAGGTTGGACCGTGAACTATGACTGCGGTGTCATCTGCATACGCAAAGATCTTGGAATTGGGGATGTTCATTCTGCACTGCTCATTGACGTATATAAGGAAGAGGGTGGGGCCTAAAATGCTTCCCTGAGGTACACCGTAAGTGGGGGATACTTCTTCTTCACTTATATACTCTCCAATTTTGACTCTTTGGGTCCTATTGTTAAGATAGTCCTTGAAAATTTCGAGGGTGTTTCCTCGTACCCCCAGGAGTTCCAATTTAGATATAAGTTTAGGAACAGAGACTGTGTCAAATGCTTTAGAAAGGTCCAAAAAGATCCCTAAACTTTTAACTCTACTGTCCAGATTCCTAGCAGCCAATTGTGTCAGCTCAAGAACTGCATCTTCAGTAGAGATGCCTGTGCGAAAACCGTACTGATTATCAGCTATGAGCTGATGTTTGTTGAGAAATTTGTTTAAACCATTATTTAGAATCCTTTCAAATATCTTCGAGAGTGCTGATAGGACCGATATGGGTCTGTAATTGTTGACACAGTTTCTGTTCCCTCCCTTATGAATTATTGCGTTTTTTCATCAAGAATTTCCCAGTACGAGTAGCAGCCACGGAGTCTGGATCTGTGCGCGGTTTATGGCAACAGGCTTACCCCCTATTACATGTGACTTAAACATAGCTGACGAAATATGGGTGTACTTTAATGGATACATCTTTTTTTTTTTTTTTTTTGGTGGGTGGTAAATCATCGAATGACCCCCCCCGCTCTTGGGCAGAGCGAAGGGGAGTGTCAGACTTCTACTGACTAAAAATCGAACCCATGTTCCTTCTTTGCCCTTGCGCCGAGGCCACGTAATCTAGTACAAAATACCGCGGCCCCGACGGGCGTCGGCCCTTGCGGGCCCCTCCTTGCTGACATCTCTTTGAGGCGCGCGTGGAACACGAACGCGCCGCCGACACGGTCTGTTGCCGTCATGACGACGCGTCGTGACGTCGCCGTGACGACGCTCGCCGTCCGGCCGTCGCGACGGCCGGACGGTGAGCTAGCCCATTACTCACCGTCCACAGGCCCGCGTCTACGGTGGCCGGAAGCCATCACGTGGCCCCCGACGCCCGGAGCGCCTTCCGCGCCTTCCGCGGCGGCTGGGACGTTGAGAGGATCGCTCCCTCTCTCGTTCCGCCACCTCCTTCGCTAGCATCACTGCTTCGCAGAAGGAGGCGACGGCGAATGGATACATCTCTGCCTCACTTTTCGGGGATTACATGCTTGATGTTATGTTTTGTTATAATTTGAGTATATTCAACACGATAGGAGAAGTGTAAATTAAACACTGACAATATGTTTCATCTTTTATCTAAAGCGAATACCAAGATAAGACCAGTCACAAATCACAATAAACTGAGTAACGCTGCATAGTTACTGTTACATAGCTAATCACTCGTTCAGCACAACCTGACGCTTCAATTGAGGCTGTGCTCTGTAGCACTAACTGCTAATGCTCTGATTCTGGCTCGATTTGTATGTATGTAATGGTTGGATGGAATTGCTGATGTTGGTGTACCTATAAACTCATGGGGAAGGCTTAAGGGCGACATCTCTTGTGTTCTGCAGAAATATTTAGGACTATAGTGCATTTTGTCTTTGCTTTATTATGAAAAGCGTTGTCATACGGATACGAACCGTATTAGTTGTTCCCGTACAAGAGAATGAGGACCTACATGTGCCTACATATGTAAAAGTCCTATGTTATTTAGTATGTTGCTGTGTGAGTTGTTGGGTTCGAATCCCAGGTCTAGCTAGTGTTATTGAATTTTTGCATCAGAAATTTCTCTGCAAAAACCACGGAGTCTGGATACAAATCCAGGGCCGGTTCTTTGCAATAGGATTGCCCTCTATTACATCGGACAAACCTAACTGGCCAAAATAAGGGTGCTAATGGTAATCTCTGCCTAACCTTTCGGGAAATACAGGCGTGATGTTTTGTTATTTATTTTAGATTTTTAGAAGATTTGTAACTGGAGACCTCGTGAATTGCATGTGTTGTGTCAATTTTGTTACCTAATTGAATTGTACCGACATTATCGAACCTGTAGGTTGTACCTGTTATTTCTGCTGTACCCTGGCACCTTACCGTCAGATATCGTTACTCACCGCTAAGCCCTCTGAAAGTCTAAACTGAAGTTTAATCGTTTTGTTCGCCATACTTATAATAAGAGGTAAACGTTAATTAAGTTGTAAGTCAAGTGCAGCATCTTCCAGCGTGAGGAACAACGCTGAGGTAAATGTGCTACGACGCTACGAGAAAAATTGAAGTAATCAGTTGTAAACATTTTGTAATGTACATAGTTACAATTTTAGATAGATCTCAGGCCCTAACTAGAGCTTTCTCGTCGAAATTTAGAACCCAAACAATATCGTGTAATATTGAGTAATGTATTTTATCATCACTGCTCTCCGAAGGGCCATCAGGGATCATTTTAGTAAAGATGCATTATTTTTCTGATGCAATTAGGTAAGTCGAGAGGAAAATAAGGCACATAAAAGTAAGTATTCTTGTATCAATAAACAAGAACGCATGGCTCAAGAACGCAAAAGCAAAAGCTGGCCCTGTGCTGCACTGCGACATAGAAAGAAAGCAAAATTATTTATATTTTATTCTATCCCAAAACATACAATAAAAAAAAATCGGTTGTCTGTAAAGTCGGTTTACTGGCGATACTTGAACGTGACAACGTCATAAGAAAATACAGCACTTACATTGCTATAAACAAACAATTAACACGCCGTTGCTATGGAACGCCTCAGAGCGAGGTAACGACGCATGACGTCATCTTTTTTCGTGCGTGCAGCCGGCCATCGAATTATAAGACGTTATCACGTCAAAAACAAAGCATATTAAAAACATAAGAAAAATAAAAACAGTGAAATACACCATACAGCGCAACTGCGTTTGAACTTGAAGGTCCACTGCACCTCGATTGTTCTCAAAAGTTAATATAATTAAATACTGTGCTGACGACATTAGGTACTTCTTTGAAAAAGTATTACTCAAACCATTAGAAAAAGAAAAAGCAACCACAAAATAACTAATTAAAGAGCTCTTTTCAGCGAAACCTCTTACACCATTCACATGTCGTTCAAATGTGTCGAAAGAACGGTGAAGGAAAGAACGAACTAACGAATGGTTATGAAATGAAAGTGAAGGGCCGTGAGAGACCGAATATAACGAACTAGGGAAGTGAGTTTCGTCTTAAAATTCCCCATCTTAAGAAGAAACTCATTTAGAAGTACATTTAGGACAAAATAGTAGATACCTAAACACTGTCTTGGTGTAGTGGGTGCAAGCGCGATTGATGAGCATGAGGTCGTGGGTTCGATTCCTGGGTCGGGCAAAGTTTTATAGGGTTTTTCCATCGGGAATTTCTCAATAGCAGCCACGGAGTCTGAATCTATGTCCGGTTGATGGCAATAGGCTCGCCCCCTATTACATGAGACTTAAACGTAACTGGTGAAATGTTGGTGTATTAATGGGTAGTGCAGTCGGTAATAGTACCTGTGCTACGCTGTAGCGGCGTAGCATGTTTGATTCATGTAAGGAACAGCATTGAGCATAATGTCATAGCATCACGCCTACATCCTTGAAGGGTAGGAAGAGATGTCCCTAATAGTACACACGGCTACACATCAAGCTATACAAAACCAGTTAATCTTGGCCTCACTTTACTAGATCTTTTCGCACAATGAACGATCAGATTATACTGGTTTTGTATAGCTTGATGTGTAGCCGTGTGTACACGCACATTTCGCCAGTTTGAATTACTCCTTTACTTAGATAAATTAAAATTAAACAAAAATTAATAAAATTTGTTAATCCATGCCATTCTTTTGGTACCTATACCGCAAGTCAGTTTGAAAACCTGTATTTCTGAAAAGTACCTACACAAATAAAACTGTCAAAGTTTTTCTACATCCAAAAAACTTGAAACTATTCGGTGGATACCGTTAGTATTAAAAAGGTAAAACGTAGCATTAGAATCGCACCCTACAAATGCTGACAGGCGCCCCCTTGCGGCTCGCACCTAATGCTACGCGAGGTAGTTATACACATAAAGTCTGCCTACCCTTTTGCGGATTACTGCCGTGGCAATGTGTATGTTGAAATATATAATAAATAGACTCTTTGCACAGATATCACTGGAAACATACTTAGTTTAGGTCTTATCGCGTATTGGTGAAAAGGTGCGATATGAAGTTGCAGTTTTGAAATATTTGGTTCCATTGTGATAGGGAGGGACTGAAAATTAATGTACTTAACAGTAAAAAAACCGGCCAAGAGCGTGGTTGGCCACGCTCAGTGTATGTAGGGTTCCGTAGTTTCCCGTCCGTCACAATAAGTGTTCCCACTTATGAGTTTAAAGGTGGTTTCCTTTTTCAAAATGATTTTCCTAGAAAGTCCTTTCCAGATTTTTTTTATATTTTCTAAACTCATGGTTCAAAAGTTAGAGGGGTCTTTTGGAGCGATTATTTCCGAAATTATTGACATTATCAAAAAATGATTTTAGTGAACCCCTATTCATTTTTAAATACCTTTCCACCAATATATCACACGTTAGGGTTGAAAATTAAAAAAAAATCACTTCCCACTTTACTTATCCTCTTGACTGTCAAGCAATATTTTCGCAAAATAACAGCTTTCTAGTGCTAACGGTCACAGAGATTAAGCGAGGACGGACAGACGGACGGACGGACAGACAGACATGACGAAACTATAAGGGTTCCTAGTTGACTACGGAACCCTAAAAACATGTCAATGAATCTGTTACGGCTAAAAACCCCATAGGTGATGGGCATGGGTGTGAAAATAAACTTAAGACAAGCCGACAAACCCTTGGTTAAAATGAAAACCTATCTTTTTATTGGGCCCACCAGGCCTCCCCACTATACCCTAACGACTGAAAGCCAAAATTTGTTGATTTTGACTTTTACCAAAAAGCGCTGAGACAATGAAGCTCGACGAAGTTCCAGAGAAACAATTTAACTGTCTTTGATCTCGCAACGAAATTAATCAGAAAAGTATAGCAGAGGAGTAGGCAAAATCATAATTTACACTTTCGAGAGGAGGTCCCTCTCTCTGGAGTCTGGAGCCCTGATCGCCGGTAAGTTGGACCCTGTTTTCGGTGGGCTACTCTTTTTAAATGTTTTTATTAATATTATTTTAAAATGCTGCCAGCCTTTTAGGCACTTTTCCTGTTGACAGTGATGTGGACGATATTTTTGACGCCCTGTAACTCTGCCTTTTAGATACTTGTATATATTTTATTATAATTTTAGTTCCGTAAATTGTAGTTTGTAAAATAATAATGTAAATAAAGATGTATGTCATAATTATTTGCAAGTAAAGTGACTACATATTTTAGATAGAAATATTTGAAAATGTATCTGTATGAAACATTTCTACGAATAAAGGAAATAATAGTTTTGATTCGAACCCATAACATCTGTCAGACTTCACGTCTCTGCTCTACGAGTACAACATCGAAATGCCTGGCTATTGCTTACACAGCGAGGCGACAGAGATATCGTATGATTAACATATCGCAGTAGGAGTGATACGTCACTGAATCACTGAATCACTGAGTCACTGGCTACTGGCTACTGACACCATTGAGACAAAGGAAGGCTTTGGCTAGTTCCAGGAAGCCTTTGAGCTCCACCTGTTTCTGTAGCGGTTCGGCTATTTGATGTATGATGTGCGTTCTGTATATTGTGTGTGTTTGGTGATGGATTTAACTTTACTGATGTTAGTGATTTGATTAATGTGGACAGTTAGTTTTTAATACCTACTGGTAATGGCACATTAAGATACTACAGTTTGTCAAATTACTATGAGATAAAAAAAAAATCGTTGAATGTTGATTGAGAAAATTTGACAATTTCGGGTAGCGGCGTCTACGTAATTGTTAAGAAAGCTTGTTTGACGTTCATATTTTCCAAAATATTACTGACATAGTTTTCTTCACAGATTAAAAGAAACTCGTGAAACATAATTTTAAGAATCTCGTGAGTACTTATCATTGTTAGCAGGACAACCAATTAAGCTGTAAAAGGCTATTTTGGCGTTTTGTCAAAATCATAACTAAACCGCTATCTTGTATTTTCAATAAATTGATTTGTCAAAAAAAAACACAAACAACGTTTACTTACCACGCTCTTCTGTCCACGTCATTTGAACGTCAATAGATCCGTGTATAACTGTAGTTTCAGACATAAACGGTGCTTATATTCATGACTGACTTTAGACATCCCAAATTCGGTTACGTTTTACGTTCAATACCGGTTTCACTATGGGACCAAAACCCGGTTCCATAGGCCCTATTCATGACCCTACCAAGCGTTGCGGAGCAATTCAGCAGTTAATTCTGGTTCGAATTCTACAATTAGTCAGGTTACGTCGCATCGTATCCTCGTTAGTCTATTAGTTAGAAGTGTTATTGGGTCTTTCCCACAATAATTTCGTTGCAACTGGTTGTTTAGATCAGTATCCTGTTGAAGGTTCGCACGACAAGACACGGCTCACCTCGGCCACATACCTGACGAAATATGGGCCTGTATAATTAGACCTCTGCTTCACTCTTCAGGGATTTCAGGCCTGAGGTCATAAGATAAATAAACCACTGCTGCCAACTTAAGGAAATAAGTACAACTATAATGGTAAAATGATTTGTCCTCGGACTTTTAGATTCAATAATAGCTGGATATTGGACTTTGAACATCAAGCGAACCAATCAACACCAACTGCAATATTAGTACTTTCATATAGAGTAAAATATGTGGGCCTATGAATAAAAT
Organism: Diarsia mendica; assembly: GCA_949316265.1. NCBI lineage: Eukaryota > Metazoa > Arthropoda > Insecta > Lepidoptera > Noctuidae > Diarsia > Diarsia mendica. Next base: position 11,391,393 of record OX438906.1, read on the forward strand.
ATCAACACATTAAGTTATACGAGTAACACCATGCTTGTTTTTCCAAAAGGGTTAGGCAGATCCGGAACACACACTTACAAAAACAAAAGAAAATGTGTAAATACAGTAAGTTTCAGTTTTCAATCAATTACTGAATTGGACCTTCTCGTTGTGTATGAGGTCCAAGGTTGGACTCCCAGGTCGAGCAAAGTGTTATTGTGTTTTTCAATCACGAATTTCTTAGTAGCAGCTACGAAGTCTGAATTTGTGCTTGGTTGATGGCAATAGGCTTGTCTCTTATTACATGGAACTTAAACAATATTGTAAAATGTGGGTACTGGGTAGGTAAACCTCTTGTAAATATAAGAAAATGTGAAAATACCGTAAGTTTCAAATGTGATTTCTCCCATTACTGAAACAATTTATGATTAAACATTAAGATCATTAAAAAACTAAACCTAAATTATTTAAAAACTAAAGCAAGATTATCCTCCTCTAGGGTAGAAAAACTTCAATACGTACTCTGTAACACCTTACTTCGTCCTTCAGTCTTCAGGGCTATTTTCTTATCATCAAGTAGTACATATTTGGAACGTTTGCACGTACTCCTTGGACTTGCATTTTCTTATCGGCGCCATTGTCGCTGCCCGTGACCGGAGAGAATACAATCAGGTACAGTCAATACCCAGCATTACCTGACCCCTCGTATAAAGAAGAAGAGAGCAATTAGTGTGAGAAGACGGGTCAGGTTATGATGGGCACTGACTGTACCTGCTGACTGGCTGTCTCTACTACATGACCAGCTTAAGTTTACAGTTAGGGGAGGCGCTGCGTGTCAACAAAAAATGCAACGATAGGCCGAAAATTGGTACTTTTTTTTAGTTATGGATTTTGCCGCCTGCACAAATGTGGTGGTCGACGAATACAATGGAATACTATGGTTTTGCAGGGAGGTACTTGCAAAGCAGTCAGTGCGTGAAGCAGTTTTTCCCGATTTTTCAGTCACTAGAATTGGCGATGTCTTTAGGTGAATTTTTCTTTTAGTTTTCTTCATCTGCTCTGCAATAATATAAAGACAATAAATATGTTTGCATTTTCACTCGTTAAGGTTATTGTGTGAAGTCAGCATAAAATCTGCGTAGCCTTTTTCGAACTGTGTTAGGTCGGCTTCCAGGCAAACCGGATGCAGCTGAATACAAGTCCTTTACATGGAGCGACTGCCTATTTGACTTCTGCAAGTTCTGCAACCCAGTTAATATTGGGTAATCCAATCCAACCCTTTGATAAGACTGGTTGTCAAATGTCAAACAGCCTAACGTGCTTTGCGAGGCACGAAGGAAACTCGGTATGTAATGGATGCTCACCCATCTAAAAACGGACCTTGTCAAGCGCGGCTTGCCATTAAGATCGACCCGAGCAGCTGTTATTCTTTAGCCACAAGCTCCTCTCGGCGCACAGACGCCAGCACGTCAACTTACCCGAAACTGATAAAATGTTTCCAATCACCCCGAACCTAATTGTTTGTCGTTAAAGTTAAAAATCTATAGAAATTAGCGTCTGTAGGTACAATCAAAACCATCAAAATTATATTTAAAAAAAAACTCTTTTAATCAGCTTGAAGAAGAAAAGAGAGGCCTTTAGAAAAGAGAGCCCTTCAGCAGTGGGACACCAAGTTGAAAATCGGCTTCGTCTTCAGCCAAAAATCGATCTTCGTCCGAACTCCGAACACTAGTCACAGCCTATATTTAAAACTCTTTCCCATGAAACAATTACCATCAAAACACAACCAAAGCCACTAGCAAAACCATAGTTCTATACACTTTTTTTCAAACCATAAAGCACAACTCGAAAGCCACGAGAATCGTCATCAATGGACCACAGATAACGAACCCACAGCCTGCAGATCCCTACACCGAGTGTAATGACTTCTACTCGTTAGGGAGAGGTACTACCACCACACCTTCAAACAACCATCGATCTAACGAAAACCGCCCTTATTGCGACTACGGAATTAAGCTGCGGATCTGAAACTGTGACAATGGATTGCGGTGGACTGTACTCGGTACGGAGGGAGGGAGACAGAAGGTATTATTAGAAGTTTAGAATGAGGGGTACGTCTGTCAGATCAATGGGGCTCTATTTTTATGATTATTTCATGATTATTCGTGTTATCATCGTTATGTGAGCTTTGATTAAGTGGTCTTTGGACGTGGAATCGTGTAAACAAAAAACAAATGTCTAATAAAAATCAATTAGTACTCATAACATCACGCCTGTAATCCCTGAAGGATTAGGCAGAGGTGTACCTAATAGTACACCCACAATTCGACAGTTATGTTTAAGTTACATGTAATAGTAGGCGATCCTATTGCCATCAATCGGGCACAAATCTAGACTCCGTGACTGCTACCGATAAATTCCTGGCGGACAAAAGCCAATAACAATTTTCGGGGAATCGAACCCAGGCACTCATGCCCAGCAGTCGCGCTTGCAACCACTCGACCAAAGAGGCAGTCAAAATTAATATACAATTGGAACTTTATCTTTATCTTAGCGCTAAGTCTTCTCGCTCAGCGCTAAGTGTTGAAATATCTTCAAAAATGCTCTTTTATTAGGCATTTAAATGTCGTCTAGTGTTAGAGAAAACGGGTATTTACCGATATAGACTAATTTTATTTTTAACTGACTTCTAAAAAGAGCCAAAAAGCCAACAATAGTTCCCGAATTCCGAAAGTAAAATTATTTTCCACATATAAGTGTTTTTTTTAAATCGGGTAAAAAAACTTCACTTTTATCATCTTCAATTGAAAACACTACAAAATCTGTTCTATCCGAGACTTTCAGAGTGTCAATCCAACTAACTTTCCAAAATCTAAACTGTAAAAGCTCTATTTGTCACGGCCTCAATTTTAAAGGTCGAGCTATTATTTAATGTCTCTTGAATCTATGCTCTAAAAATCTATATCAGATAACATAACATCATCACGCCTAAAATCCCTGAAGGGTGGGTAGGAATAATAACCTAATAGTACATCCTCATTACGCTATATCTTAAGTTCCTTATGAGCTCATACGCCTTACTATAGACACAATTAAAAAGCCATTGTTATAAATCTCCTGGAGATTTATTAGCGGACGGGAGGATATAATAGGGCGCAACTCTATTCCCATCCACCGGGCACGAATCAAGATTAGGGCTACAGAGAAAACCTCGATTGAAAAAACCAATAACACTTTATATGACGTGGGAATCGAAGCCAAGACCTCAGCAGCCGTGCTTGCGACCACTAGACCAACAATGTGGCGTTCACAATAAAATATCCAATTACTACGTATTAATATTACTAAATCCTGCAGTAAAGTACCTAAATATTCTACAATTAATATTGTTTTAGATACATAATATAAACGTAACACAAAGATATTCGTAAGTTCGTAGTGCATTCCAGTTCAGTAAGTACGGTGTTCTGCAGTCTACGTGTGAAAGTTGTTGCGTTCCCGCGTCGCGAGTTTTGGCGGGAACTGTACTGTCATAAGACGACCACTTACGATGACGCATCGCGACGCCACCTACCGTCGATGTGGCGCACTAAACGTCTTTGTTTTCAAGTTATTGTTATATTTTGGTTAAAGTTAGTTTTATGAAACTTTTAACTGCCCTTAGTTAAATTTTCTCATGTTTTTATTCTGCAATTTATTTCTATAACAGTACAACTGTTTATTTTAATTTCTATACTAGAACTTGAACGTATTGTATTTCTATACTTTCTAGAAATCATCACTCTAACGTTTGTAGTTGCAAAGTGCCGGAATATTATAACACAAAATTCGAACTTATTTTGTCAAATTCGTTTGAAATTGAGCTTCGCAACGCAATACAATTAAACAGATAGACATCTACGCATTACTATGTAAATGCTACGGTTAACGTAAAGTACGTTCGAGCTATAAGTAAGAATGTAGCATGCCACAGCCACAACGAGCTCTTTACTCATTAAGCTTCACACATCATGTTATGATCACGTAATGGCAACTTGGCAAGTCCGACGCGGAAACCTTAATTCGCACTAAGCTACGAACCGATAAGAAGCGCGACATCTATGAGCCACCACGCAAACTTCAGCGAACTGAAATGCGTTTACGATCTTTATTATCGGCAGCCGTAATACTACAAATTTAGTTCTTGCCCTACAAAAAGCGTTTCTCCTTTCATAATAATAAGAATACGTCGAGTCGGTCGGTTGGCGCGCTCGCTCGTTCGATACACACGGACGAGGCGTGGTGCGCGTGTGTGTGTGAGGATGCGCATGTGTGCGTGTGCCCCCCGCCGCCCCCCGCGCGCCCCCGCCGCACGCCCGCAGCCCGGCCGGCGGCCGCGCGCCGCGCGCCCACCGAACGTAGCTTTCTGTTCACTTATATAACGACATACATATATAAACGCGGTAAATAATATACGCTGTGAATAGCGAGCTATGTGCTGCCACCTAGCGGCCCGGACCGACAGCGCCGCCACAGACTGTGTTGCTCTGTTTTCAGATTTTCTTTTCGATTGACACCATGTTTGTGGACCATAATTATTCCCTATCTGTGAAATTATTATTTTATATGAATTGTTGATGATATTAGGGTTAGGGTTTTAAGAATAACTTGCGTTGAGGTTTAATGCCGGAGCGTGTCGTGGGGTCGGTCTCTCTGCGACAGTTTGACGTTTAGGACGGCAGTTGCGAGTTGCGTCGAGTTTTCAATAACAATTCAAATGGCCTACGGCTACGGCCTAGGGTTCGTAGCGGCGTAGCACGCACTCGTTGATGTCTTTTGCAAAATAAGAGCAATTAAGACATCGCGGGGTTACGAGTGCTACGCGGTTCACGAACTGGACGCGAGACATGTCAATATGTTTATGTTTTTATTTTAGATATGAACTCATAATAGTATGGAGTTTTATGAAATGCATATTACTGTAAAAAATATGTGACTGTGTATGAAAATAATGTTAATCATTTTGTGATTATTTGATTTATTATATCTGTGTTGAGTATTTAAAAATGTAAGAAAAAACTACCAGAATACTCGTGTTGTTAATGCTGTAATGTATTAATGTTTCTCACAGTTGTAAAGAAACAGCTTTCCTAATATATTTTGCTTGTGGTTTTCACAGAATACCCTCGTTCTTGTTCCGTTGAAAGTACGCGCGAGCGCGACTCTCTGAGCTGGTTTCTCCGTAGCTCGAGTTGCTCCGTCTAAAGTGGCTTGGTTCGAGAACTCGAATGAAACTCGAGCGAAGCAACGAATGACAGAATGTTTCGAGTCTTTCGAGCAACCAGCCATGACTACGCGACGTGTTGCGAGCGACAGAGCAACACGCTTTCAAACGTAACGTACGGCAGCCATCTTTAATGTAATGTCATTATGACAGTGCATTGTTTTGTGTTTCACTTTTTGCGAAGAATTTGGAAAAGTTTTGCTATTATGTACTGTGTTGTGAGATTTGCTGATGATGTCTCTTACTTGTAAGTACGTATAGTTTCTTAATGAGGGGTAGAAGTTAAACAAGTAAGGGTATGATATCTTCAATAATAATTAAATAGTTTTAATGATGAATGTACAAATAATGGTATGGCTATATAATTGCCTATTAGCTGATGGTCACAACGACTAAAGATTGATAATATTCTATAATATAGTAACTGTCCTTTTCTTATGTTAACCTATGAAGTTTCTAACTCAAATAAAATAGTTCTCATATAGGATCACTTCATTATTTCGAGAAAAGAACCAAACGTTGAATTCCCAAAACTCGCACATGTGTATTTTTAATGAGCGCACAATTATTTTGGTGCTACATCAGTTCTGTTCAGATTTTCAGCCAAGCTAACCTTTGCCATTAACACGCGAACTCGAATCATTTCCACTCTCCGTGACTCAACGGCGAGAGAATAACTCACGAAGTTCCGAAACTCTTCGTTCCACTGGTTTCTTAAGGTCACTTTAGCAGTCACGTTGCAGAAACAACGCAATGAACTGTAAAAAGTCTTGAAACTCGTGTTTCGTTCGTTCGCGGTACAATTTTTGGGATTAGTGCCTACTAGGGTCGTGAAAGTCTCGCGTTTATCGTTTTGTGCGAGATTTCCTTTGAGAGAAAGGTGAAGGTGGGTGAGTTCTTACGTGAGTTGGCGCACGATAGTTGCTTGTTTTGTTCGAGTGTTCGAAATTCGAATAGAGGCCGCGGCAGAGCGTCGACTTTGAACGATAGTCAGCGACGGACCGAATGAAGGGGAATGACATCTTTTTCGGACTTCGCCGCATGTTGTTGCCAGATGACAGGCTAAAAAAACTGTTTACATATACACTGCTGGCCCAGCACCGGGGATGGCGTGTCCTGTTGATATGAAACACGCGATGTATTTCGTTGTAAACAGGCCAGCTAGTGTTGTTGTCGTGCTGAATGTATTTTCGAGTAGGTATGAGTATGAGTCGCTCTATTAGATTAATTTCTTGCGTTGTTATTCCAGTACGAAGCGAATGGTGACAAATAGTCTTTGTCGCTACATGCCTAACAGTTTCAATTTGTTTGTTTATTTATAGTTTGTGTTGTTCAAAAAGTTTGAAAAGTTAAGGAAAATATTTAAATTTCTACATGTGATGAACTCTCCATTTGATATCGAATGAAATGACAAAAGGACAAAGAAATGTCGCTGACTCTACCACACTAGAGTATAGTCAACAAGTCGTCAAACTTTTCCAAAGTTCTCCCAACTTATTGTACCGAGTCATCATCACCAATGCCGTGACCTGCAGACCCCTCCGTGGTCAGTCAATTCGCTAACCATGGACTTGTTTCGCGATTGGCAATACATCGAACAGTCCACGCCAATCAATTCTAAACCGTAACCACAGGGCACAAGGCCGCATTCACGTCGTTATCACGCGCAGTGATAACACGCCGACTCGACGCACTCATAAATGAAAACATATGTTTACAATCACACGGGCCGCTCTATCGAGACGACGACGCTTCGAGATGAACTCGTGCAAAAATAGGTTAACAACGCTCGGTGTAGCGTCGCCGTTTCGTTGACGAAAAAGAGGCGTTATTTCAAAATACCTATTTCGGAATTTCAGGACCGAAATCAACTTCATAACAATTAACGATACGACCCCCGCCTCTAAATTCCTCGCCCCGAGCGTGCCCGCTATACGTGGCGGTACGACGCCTTCGCATAGATAGAATAGAGAGCGGTTTCGGAACGCACCCGTACAGAGGCGGCGGCGTTCACTGGTGTGCGCCGGTGTACACGCACACAGGCGCACGCCCTGTCCGTGTACACGCGCACACGCGCGCCGCCGGTGAGCGCTGTTCACCGCACTCTGTGAGCGCAAACAACCATCTATAAGGCCACGCTATAGCTGACGGAGGGACGGGCCGCGCCACGAGCCGGTTGCATATTTGGGTTTTTCTTTGTTCGTGTTTACGTCTAGGTAGCGACAGAAATGTTGGAGAAATGAACGTGTATGCGCGCTGTGGTTACTGAAGATCTTTAGGCTTTAGGTTTTACACCATGCTAGACTGAGACTCCGCTTCTGAGATTTTTGTAGTTTATCTAAAATTATAACTAAAATTCTAAATTATTTCACGTTGATTTATTTATTTCTTTGCCTTTTTTGACGATATTAAACGTTAAAAAAACTAAAATATTTTAGCCTTATGGTTGTATATTTGTCACAGTTATTGATTTATATAAAAAAACTGCTTATGTAATATGATGTGCAAGCTTGCAGTAATAGCTTGCAAGTAGTTTACGTAGAATAGCAAGTAAGTATTATGTGTAAGCAGTCAATAAATGGATCCCACGACATACGGACGTTTCCTTATAAGCTCCGCCTAACTGGCCTAACCCTCAGCTCAATCCTACATGGGTATCTATCATTCTAGGAGACTAGTGCAACAGCTTGGTATTTTATACACCAGAATTCAATACGAAACATGCATAGTTAGCTAATTCATTCCAACTGAATGAATATTACTATTTTATTAAACTGTTTCGTATTAGTAAACCACTTGAATTTCAAAGTCAGCTGAACATTCTGTTAGTAACATCTTGGAAAGGACAATTACTTAGTTTAAAAAAACTTCTTTGCTTGTTGTCTTTTATTTATTTTACTCAATTATTTTTGTGAAACCTAGTAACTTCCATATTGTAACGTCATGATGTCACTGTGGAAAAAAAAACTGAAAATAAATGAATGAATAATAATAAGCGTGCCCTAAAAGTTGTTTAGTTAGTCTTTTACATATGAGGATACTTATTTTATGGTCTAAATATTTTTCATTAGAAAAATATTGTGCAAAGTCTGAAACTCTGAACAGTAAAGTAAAAGATTACAAAATGTACTATCTCAATATTACACAATATTTATTTATTATTTTGCACGTTTTTCGTGGAGTTTTCCGTAAAGTATTTTGATCCCTTTAAGAAAGGCAATTAATTAATCCATGGACAACTCAGAATTTTTAAAATATCATTTAAACTTATATACTCATAATGACTGTACTTTTGATATTGCTCAGTAATTGCAGAAGAAAATACCCCTTCTTTTTATGATTTTAGTAGAAAATCAAACTATTACTTACTTTTAGTTAACTCTTAATAGACATCTTGTTCATAAAATGTATTATTAAAATAGCTTTTAATTGTTTTTAATTATATCAGTTAAGTACTTACAAGTAGAGATGATATGGAAATAAAAATTCAAAATTTTTACTTCATATTTTATTTTTGGTTTAATTTCTTTCTAAAAATATAAATGGTATCTAATATGTATTATTACTAGGTACATTATGGGTATTTAACGTTAAATTAACCTATGTAGGACGGTTTTAAAAAATACGACTGAATAAAATTTTCGGAAAAAATTGAGACACATGACATACTCCATATAGCTTCAACGAAAGCTTACCCTATACTTTATATTTTAACAAAAGAATTGAATCCATAACTCTTTCTACAAGATTAAAAAATCGAAAATAAGCTTCCCATACAAACTAAATAGCGAAACCGTATACCGGCTTGAGGCGCGGCGCAGCCGGTATATTTCCGACATAATACCGCTGCGTCGAGCGATTACTACTATATATTCTATATACATTTAATAGCTATACAGGCGCGCATAGAACTGGCCGTACTTATGTGAGCGCTACGTGGCGCACACTCACAGCGCTGTAGCGCTTTACGACTTTTGGTCGTCTAACGATACTTGGTAGGACAGCGCTGCAGCGCAACGCTTTCTAGGTAGCCGGCTTATTATTATCGTAGATTGGCGTCGGCGCAACTACACGGCGTTAGAAGGACGTTCCGTTTTAAATATCAGGTTTTATTATTATGAAGAGCGGCGCAGCGGAGTGCGGACGGCGCGGCGGACGGTTGCGTGCGATAACATTTGACATTCGTAATTACTCGAGCGCGGACGCGGTGCGGCGCAGGCGAGGCCGGCTCCGCGGACATTCCGCCGGAGTCCGTGGGGCCGGACAAAGAGGTCGCGCGTTGCGTCAGCGACCGCCCGAGCACCAACAGCGCTTGACAGTCGCGCCGAGCCCGCGCCGCCGCCGCCGCCGCGCCGCCACCGCCGTCGCCATAACCGCCGACACTCGCGCATTTCACATACACTGCCGAAATATACACTAGCCTTGACTAACATTGTCGACTATTTCTAAACGCACAACGCTAGTCATGTTTCCGTATGTCAGAGGCTCGTAGCAAATGCTGTAGATGTCGTCGTCGCTCTGGCGGGACACCAAACCCAACTTAGAGAAACTTCAATTTTCGCAGCGTCCTAATTAAACATAAAAGCACTAATTTTCATTAGTCGATTTTAATCAGAAAGGGAAATTAAAACTTGTTTTGTATTTCTCATTTGTTTCGTTTCGTTCTCTAAAATTCTGTTTACTAAATCCAAAATTTCCGAATGACGCTTAATGAGTCTGAAAATTCAAGGAAGGTCGTTCGGGGGGATTTCGGCCTTAGTTGTTGGGCATAAGGTTTATAATGAGAGGAGTCGAGGTTGTGTACGTCAGCCGATGTCAAAGAGCAGAGAGGCAGAGAGAGATAAAGCGCTGGAGGAAAACATTGCGAGCGCTACGCCGACACCGGGGCTCGTCTCGACTCGATAAAAACACGAAATTATAACGAGAAAACGTCGTCTTCGGCATCGTCGTAGGGGGCTATTTTGGACGTCGCTGTAGCTTGCGCGCTCTTTGTTTACGAATACGGCGTCGCTCCTTTGAGCGGAGCAATGAATTAGGCTTTGTTTGTGCCAAAAAAAGGTTACCAATCTCCTTTATTTCGCACTGTAATGTTGTAGAGGGTAAGCTTTTCCACTAATTCGTCGTCAATTGCCTGATCTTGAATTGTCGAGCATCCTCTCCGGGTAGTATCATCGTTGTTCTATTGGTTCTAATGCCTCCGGGTCTGCTGCCAAAGAGCCAAGACTAGTTTACGAACCTTAGACGATGTAATAGAAATCGAATGGTTTGGCTCACTGTGCCATACTGTCAGTCAGTTCGTCTGTTCGTTCGTTTCTCTGGAATGTTCCTTTGTGCGTTCAGACTTGTTTTCATTCTTCGAACGGAGAATGTGTGTTTGTCCGAATATATTGGGTTTATTACAGGTCAGATTGTGGTTAATTTGTGCCTAGGCATTAATCTGGTGGCTGTTGACTTCCGTATCTTTCTGAATCTGACAACTGTTAAGATAGAACGTATCTTTATTACACTTTGTTGAAGGTTGTCATTCCGGGAAGTCAGAGTCAGATTAATGAGGCTGTCATTAAAATTTCGCTAGTTAAATTGCATAATATGTAATTTGGGCCCGTTTGGTGGCTATAGGGTCGCTTCTATAACTATAGAAATGTGGGTGTACTATTTCGGTACAGCTCTGCCTAATTCCTCAGTGATTGCAGGCGTGAAGTTACGTTCTAGGAGCACAGACGTCCTTAGCAGCTAATCTATGGAGTGTATCTCTGGGTTCCCTGCGAATGGGGACGTTTGTCGGCTGTGGGTGAATTCGGTCGGCATTCCCGTTATCTACGGCTGTCGCCAACCGGTGCGGTGCTCTCGGCAACCGTCCTACAGGTTGGGCGCGAAGTTTGGTCACAGATGCGGACCAGGAGTTTGTACCCTGGGATAATACGACTAGGTGGCTTGTATAGAAAGAAAGAAAACAAACTTATTAACTTATTGCCATTTTGTCAAAAAAATATTTTTGAAAATTATGTACTACGTTCATGTTGTATTCTATCTATTCTAAATACTCGTACATACCTGTTAAAGGATAGGTTGTTTTAAAATATTATTTTTTGGCGCTTTTATATCCACGGGGCCCTGGGCTGCAGCCCAGGAAAGCCCTTGCCTTGCCCTGTGGGGCAAGCAGTGTGAGTGGTACCTGCTTCGGTGATTTTTTAAACCCATGTAGGGCAATGACCGTACGATATGATTTGTACCGTAGTTTAGAATTAGATGTCTAAAACTAACCTATCCTTACACACTACTCAGTAACACATCATTCTTTATATTATATGTTTTTTGCGTTAAAATAACAGCAGTTTTGAACGTTGTTTTTGTATTTTATCATATCGATGGGCTAAAGTAACCACACAATGGGTCCCAAACAGCAGTAAACGGCAACGCGGCAGGCCCAGAAGAAGATGGCGAGACGAACTCGACTCTTTTCGCAGGGATTGGCAATCAACAGCATTGGATAGGGATAAGTGGAAGGAGGGAAGGGAGGCCTTTGCCCTGCAGTGGGACACAAATGGCTAGTAATAATAAAAAAAAAAAACATATCGATAGCTATGGACCATTGGTATTAATAATAATATATCAATGGTATGGAGGTATAAAAACATTTAAACATTCACACAAAATTTTGGGGTTCATTTTAAATGTTTGTTTTACAAGAAAAAAATTAAATAATAGAATTGATTGATTAATTGTGTGTTATATTTTTTTAAGCTGTCGAAATATGTAAAAATGTGTAAAAAAGGTTTGCTATTTTTTCCTTTCCTTTACCTAACCTACGTGATATTATATCTAGCATAATTATGTTCCTAACTTCCTATGTATGTATGTGTTCTGTATGTTAAATAAACAAAACTTTTCAGGATACCTTTCCTTTATTCCTTCTAGAAACGAATAGACACTCATTGTTGCTACGCCATGCCCCAGAAAGTAAACCTTTGATCTTTTCCCGTAAACGTAACAAATCAATAAAAAAACCTGTCTACAAGGAGATCTCTTTATAAAACGTAAGAAAAATCATCTCAAGATTACCTTTAATTGCAATCAGAAATTCCGCCTCCAACTCAAGGATTTCAACGTGGCGCAATACGAGAATCAAACCCCGAACCTCGACGTCAGAAGAGGCACCTTCTAGTAGTAGACGAACGACCCAAACCTGTTTATTCTACCTAAATCCTCCGCTGGCTAGGCGGTAACTGTCCAAAATATCATCACGAAAAAACATACCGTATCTCTTTCCTTATACAGTTCATATTCGAGTGTGGACTAAGTCATTAACATACGGCCAAAATTGTTATCGTCACAGAGGTATGGACGATAGAAATATTGTTTTAGATACCAATGATGCAGTGGATGAGTGGACGTGAGTCGACGAGCTGGAAAGTTCAGGGTTCAAACCTTACTGGTTCACTTGTGACAGATAGGCAGAACTGTTTTTAATTGGGCTAAGGAAATCAATAGGATCGATGACCTTAAGAAAGAGGGGAAATATTGTGACCTATTTAATATATGATATCTTTGATCCTTGACAGTCGTTACAGGTAGTCAGTGGCCTGAAAGTCTGACAACCAGCCTAGTCTTACGAAAGAGTACCGTACCATTGTAGAAAAAGGTAAAAAAGAAAAAGGCCCCTTTTTTTACTATGACCGTACCCAGTACTAACTGGGTTGAGGATATCAGATAGACATTCGCTCCAGTGATATACTAGTATTCAGCTGCATCCGGTAAGACTGGAGGCCGACCTCAATAAATCTGAGAAGAAGGCTAGGCAGATGATGATCTTTTATCCTGAAACTTCAAATGTATTAACTATTGTTTGACAACAGATAAAATATTTATAAAGATATATCGCTCTACCGATCCTCAGTTCAATCCAGCATTGATAATAGCCCTCCTTTTGGGCTTCGTTGCAGTCGGGTAAAAAGTAACTAAACGCAGTGGTTTATCTATTAGTTTGTCAGTTGTATGTAAGGTATTTATCTATGGCTCAAAGTAGCCAGAAAATAAATAAATTTCATGTGTGTTGTTCAAAAAGTCCCAAATATTCACTATAGTGAACAACCCATGGATCTCTATTAGAAGATTTTCTTGGAGACTAAAAATATAGAAAAAATAAAAAGAGAATGTGGCACTCGGAGACTGCCGCGGTAAAGCTATTGCATAGCATTTTTTATCAATTATTTAATTTGACAACCTCAGTTAACAACCTTGTTATTTTCCGTAACCATAGAATTTAGAATTCCGTAAAATTTTCGTTACGGAATTTCTGGATTCGCTCTCCACGCTCAAGGCCCGCGATAGAAGCTATGCAATAGCTTAAAATTAAGTACGTATCATCATCATCATCTGCCCAGCCTTATCGCAACTATTTTGGGGTCGACTTCCAGACTCACCATTAGCTGCATAGCAGTATTTTACATGAAGTGACTGCCTATCTGACCTCCACAACCCAGTTAGCACTGGGTAATACGATACCCGTTGGTAAGTTTGGTAGAACTAAGTAGGGAGGTAGGTAGGCTAGTGTTTATTTTTTATAAGTGCATAATTATGTATATTTATTTTATATAGTTAGTTTATTGTTTTTAATTATAATTTTAATTCTCTTGATTGTTTTCCTTCACACTGTGTCTACATTTCTAATCCAACTTTCTTGTCGCAGGTCTGCTAGAAGATTTTTTTTATGAAATAAGCAGTACCTCTGTGCTCTACTATTTTTACCCAACTGCGGTGAATTCCAAAAGGAGGGTTATTATGTTATGTCCTGTATTGTATTTTGTGTGTGCATAAATAAATATGTCTAAATAAAAATAGAAGTCCTGACTGACTGACTCATCAACGCCCAGCCCAAACCCTTGGACTTAGAAAGCTGAAATTTTACACAGAGGTTCCCTTTATAATGTAGACAAGGAATAAGGAAGGATTTTTCGCAATTCAACCCCTAAGGGAGTTAAATAGGGGATGAAAGTTTGTATGTAAAATCGACAAATTCACGCGGGCGAAGCCGCTGGCAAAATCTAGTTATGTATAATTTTGAAACATTAGCTTCTGACTAAATCAACTATGCTCAAAGAAGTACCCACAATATTTTCAGTGAATACCTTTTGAAGACCTCAAATGTCACTTACCCATCAGCTGTGACGTCACACACTGGTTGGTTACAAAGGTAACATAAAAATAGTACATACTCTTTACACATTTGCTATCTCGCTCCCCCTGAGAACTACAGAACAATCTCTCTTTCGAGTCGAACGCGGGAACTTACCTAAGCAACTAATGAGTTTTTATATTTTACGTAACGATAGCGTTACGCCTATAATCCTTGGGTGAGTAGGCAGAGGTCAGAAGTGAACATAAAGTAGTGGGAAGAAGGGGTCCGGGCTCTAGAATGGTTTTGAGTTATTGAGAAACTATTGAAAAGTAGAAAATATGAGATTTAAAAATATAAATGGAGGACAGGAATTGGTGGACGTTACGGAAAGTGCCAAACTAGTGGCTCAGTTCTGGGACAAAATTAAGATTACCATCGTCACGCTGAGAAAAAGAAGCGTAGGAGAAGGAGTGTAAGATATCATAAGAAATTATGACTGTTCAAGTAGGAAGACTTGTGTGGGACTCGTCAGACCAAATTGAGATTTTTTTATTGAGAAGTGTGTTGACTCTGTCTTGTAGATAAAGACGCATTTAAACGACGACAAATCAATCTATTTTAAACCAAATGAAGCTGATCTCTCAATATACGGGAAGCTCGTTCAAAGTGAGATCCGGTTATACTGGATGGATATGTATAGCTAAATGTGCCACCGAAGTCACCGTGTGTACTTCATTATCACCATCATCATTTCAGCTGAATGACGTCCACTGCTGGGCATAGGCCTCCCCTAAAGTTTCCTACATTAACCGGTCCCGTGCGTGTCGCATTCAGCGGGTCCCCGCAACCTTTACTGTTTGTACTTATCTAATGGAAATCAAGCACAGTATAATGGATCTCCTCCAAATAATAACGAGAAAACCTATAACCACGTCTCGTCCCGATTCTGGATACACAACAGTGAATTTTTGTAGTACCCAGTAAAAATATCGACCAAAACTTCTATTACCAAGGTTTCAAAACCATTAGAATCGAGAACTATGTGAACAGTCCTGTTACTAGGCCAATGAAGAGACATTATATTGTTCGCCAATACTCCGAAGTGTAAGCAAACTTTTTGCTCAGAAACTCAAGCATTAGCAATTCATGGTATTATCGAAAAATCCTTGAGAACTCCAACTACGTCGCCGCGTCTCGTTTCAATGGTTTGACACTTCATTTTGAACTCATGGTAATCAGTTAACAATAGTTTAACTTGAAGTTTGGCAGCTGAGGGGTTAAGTTAGTTCCATACTTGTTTGTTAAGTAAAGTAGAAAACTGACTATTGACTACCTCGATTGTCTAGTGGTTGCAAGTGCATTGCTGAGTACGAGGTAAGTACTGGGTTCGATTACCAGGGAAGAAAGGTTGTCTGTCGGAGCTGTGGGTTGTTCGAAAGAGATACCGCGGCCCCGGACACAAAGGGCTAAGAAAGAACATGGGTGGTTTTAGTCAGTAGAAGTCTGACACTCCCTTCCGCTTCAGCCTGACCCGGAGGAGTCATCTGATGATTTCCCGATCTCCAAAAACAAGAAAAGCGAAGTGTTATTGGGTTTTCCATCGAGAATTTGTCAGTAGCAGCCATATAGAGTCTGAATATGTGCCCGGTTGACGGCATTTGACTCGCCACCTATTATAGGGACTTAAACATAAACTGGCTAGTTGTGATTGTTCTGACTGCCTAACCCTTCAGGGATCCGGTGTGATGTTATATTATGAAAATACGTATTCCACCGGCCTTTGGTAGTCCTAGTACAAACCAAAAATTACTAACGCCATGGCTGTTGAAAATGGTAGTATACTTAGCTGATAAAAACCAAAGTATCACTATAGTTACCTAGAACTAAAATAAAAGAAATCTAGCTGACAAGCTGAGTGTTGTGATTTGTATCGACTGTAATCGTGATTTATGGTGTTTAACGCTTATCACGCAACTTAGCTAGTACTTCTACTACTTGACTGTTTTTGTGCCATCTGCTGACAGTTTCAAGTGGTAGGGTTTAGTTTTAATTTTCAAATCATTTAAGTACTTTGAAGGAGATTTTTGACAACCCTTGACTGATTTATTTGTGGCCAAAAGTGTTTTGGGTTCACTATTTTGATTTTTAAGTATCTGAACTTTTTGTTTCGTTTTAGGGACTAGTGTATGGAGTAATTCTGGATACTTTAGAATAATATCTGTGAAAGTCCGGTAAAACGTCGCAACGATATGTGTTCGTGTTGGTTTTACAGAACCTTACAGGATTATCTTTCATTTAATTAATTTTATTTTATGTGTAAGTTACTTACTATGCAGCAATCGAATCCGCATTACGAAGCCATTGGAACCATTCGAATTTTGAAGATTTTTCAGAGGTAGCCACGGAGTCTGAATTTGTACTGGCAATAGGCTTATATTACATGGGAAAAAAAAATGTACATAAAATGAAAAGTACTGGGCCAAACTATGTTAAATTAACCAAATGGCGACTATTCCGCATCAAACTAAAAAAGAATCACGTAAATCGGTTCATAAATCTCGGCGTAATCGATGTACATACATAAAAAAAAACAATCGAATTGAGAACCTCCTCCTTTTTGGGAAGTCGGTTAAAAATAACCAGCGTTTGGTACTTTAAGGTGGACCTCTGCCTAACCCTTCAGAGATTTCAGGCGTGATATTATGTATGTTAATTAAGAACCACTGCACCATTCAGAATCTAAAACCAAGTACAAAATAAAAACACGATAAAAAGCGTGATTTTTCTGTTAAAAAAAATACAAAATAAAGCTAAGTCGCATCGCAGCCAATCTGCCAGATCCCGCATTCAGGTCAGGGGCAGCGGAACCGAGCCAAGGGGGGATTTACAGAGCCTCTGGTCCGGGGACGTTTTAGCTAAGAGATAGCCCGGATATCTTTACTCTGGACCTGGTTCCATAGCAGAAGGATTATTGTAGCAATAGGGGATCGGACAAAAAAAAACTAATTAGTTCGCCAGATAGATTTCCAAAAAATATTGACCACATAATTTTTTCTGTTTTCACGTAAACAAAAAATGAAGACGATACAGTGCTTCGAAAACTCGTGTGACGTCATAATATGATAGTACATTTTGTACCTTCAAGTGACGTTTCAAGCCCCACTCCATGATCTTTGACGCGCTATAGCTTCGTTAATTTTTATTGATTTGATGAAACAAAAAACACGTATCCAATATTTTTCGATAATCTAACTGACGGACTAAACAGAATCATATTTTTTTGAGTCAGTCCGATCCCCTGTATTCAATAATTAATAAAAAAAACGGGCCAAGTGCAAGTCAGACTTGCACATGAAAGGTTTTCAATATTTATGGCTCAGTAGTTTCGGAGATAAGGGGGGGGGGGGGGTGAAATGGTTTGACAGACAGACAGACACACGAGTGATCCTATAAGGGTTTCGTTTTTAACAAGCTTTTTTTACTTTTGAGGTACCTACACTATCCTAAAAAAAACTTAAAACCAAAAATTTGAAGACATGTGGACATCTTCCTGCACTGGACCCGCTTGGGGTTTATAGCCCATTCCCTCTTAAAAGGAGGAGGTCTGTGTCTCAGCACTGGGATCATTATAGGCTGATTATGCTTATGTTTAAGGTTAGTTTCGAATCACATCGAGAGATATAAGAAGAAGGAAAATATGTTATGATAGTTTGTAATTAAAGATGAATATTGAGTGAGAATTTTCTCTATGCTATCTTAAATTAAGATTAACGATGTCTTTATAAACAATTCCTAAGTTACTTAGACACTGTAAAATATTGTGTTAGACTTATATCAAGGTTTTTTTTAAACTTTAGTCACTTAGACAAACATTTAAAGTCACAGAACCAGAACCTGTAGGTCAAACAAATATTTGTTCCATGCGGAGATCGAACCAGCGATACGCAGCGCAACAGCCAGTCGCTCAGTCACTGCGCACTCTGTGTCGTCTAATCTGGGACCGTACGTACCATATGTATACTGTGGTACGTACTTGTACCGTACGTTAGTATGTATGTTCTTACGTAGGAACGTACAATCGCCAGCAGATCAAGTTACCCGAAATCGTATAATTTACCCAATCAACCTTGAACCTAACACCTAAGCAATAAAGTTGGAAATCTATCGGACTGCGGGTTGTTTGAAACAGATGCCGCGGCCCCAGACACAAAGGGCTAAGAAAGAACATGGCTGGTTTTTAGTCAGTAGAAGTCTGACACTCCCTTCCACTCCACCCAGAGCGGAAGGAGTCATTTGATGAAGGTATCCCACTATACAAAAAAAAAAAGTTGAAAGATTTGAGTTTTTTTTTTTTGGCTTTGCACTATTCGTGATTATTGCCACTGACAAAGACTTGACTTGTATACAGCTGTATATCAAAACTATACGAAGTACTACAGGTACCTTACAGGTACATTCAGTACCCAGCATTACTTGACCCCTCTTCTCACACCACTTGCCCTGTTCTTCTTTATACGAGGGGTCAGATAACGCTGGGTACCTCACAGGTACTCAGATAAACAATTTCCTTATCCTTATTCATTGTCAACTCATTTTCCTGGTTCATTACTACAGCGTGGTTGCTCAATGGAAGCCGTTCGTATCTATACGTTACAGTTCAATATCTCTGGTACCTACTTAATCTACAGAATACCCTATCTGAAGAAAGAAAGGAAGACGGAAAGAAAGAAAGAAATAAAGAAAGTAAGACAGAAAGAAAGAAAGGAAGAAAGACAGAAAGAAAACATTCATTTGGCATATGCCATAAGTGCACACAACAAAATAAATAAACTAAGAACTAAACACGAAAAAGAGTGTGTATCTCACGGCTGCGCCAAATAGGAAAAGTTCAGCAAATTGCCGAGCAACTAGTGCCCGACGCTGGTTTTCAACTGGCCCTGAGATGAGGAGCTCGTGGCTTAATAATAACTGCCACTCGGGTTGTTGGATGGGTGACCGCCTATTTCATACCGAGATTCCTCCGAGCCTCGAAAAGCATTAAGCTGTTGGTCCCGGCTGCCATATATAGATCTTTGGCAGTTGTTACAGGTAGTCAGTGACCTGAAAGTCTGACAAACATCTTACCAAAGGCAGTTAACTGCTGTTAACTGGGTTGTGGAGGTCAGATAGGCAGTCGCTCCATGTAAAATACAGATGTTAAGCTGCATCCGGTTAGACTGGAAGCCGACCTCAACATAGTTGAGAAAAGGCTAGACAGATGATGACCCTATCTGAACTCTTGTAACTACCAGGAAAACCTGGGTTTTCTGAGTATGACGTCACAGTACACGATAATACTATGTCCCATATATCCTGTGTCATTATCCTGCTCTGTCTTGTCTGTGACTGTAAAGTTATTGTAGTATATTTTCTGAGCATGATTTCCTGGGTTCGATTCGTAGGTCGGGCAAAATGTTATTAGGTTTTCTATCAGGAATTTCTCCGTAACAGTCTGGAACTCTGGATTGAAGGAGTCTAGATTGGTGGTTTTAGGCTCGCCTCCTATCAAATGGGACTTAAACATAACTAGTTAAATGTTACTGTCTGTCTCTATGTGTGTGTGTGTGTGTCTTTCTGTGTGTTTGTGTGTGTGTGGTGTTCTGTGTGTGTGTTACGTAACACACCTCTACATAATTGGCCGGGGACGCTATGTTAGGCGTGATGTTATGCTGATTCTAGCGATAATAGAAAACGCAAAAACTTTTCCAAATCAAAGGAAACAAACTCAGGTAATACAGTAACGTGTAAAATCGTAATTTTCCAAGCTACATACTATTAGCAGATTGGCAGCGCAATATTATACCTAATACCTTTAACTACTGCCTCGCTAGCACCTTAATAGATAAAGTTACTTCCCTCCGTGATCTTGGGGTTCAGCTGGATTCGAAGCTCCATCTAGATGTTCATATAGATACAATAGTTAGTAAGGCTTACCAAATGTTTGGTTTTGTAATGAGAGCGTCTAGGGAATTTCGTCGCCCCGCCACCTTTTTACATTTATACAAATCGTTAATTAGACCACAGTTAGAGTTTGCGGTTCCTATATGGAACCCTCTATATAAAAAATATAATGAAGCTTTGGAACTGGTACAGCGAAAGTACCTTCGTGCTGTAAACTATAGATGTTTTCGGAAAAAAGTCTCATACAGCTTACTACTTAGAAAATATGATGTCCTAACTTTGCAATCAAGACGAATGCTCCTCGATGCTATGACCCTGTTTAATGTATGCCGCAATAAATTCGATTGTCCTGAATTAGTAAAGAATCTATGTTATCTTGTTCCTCGAACAGTACATGTACGTGAGGTGCGCACACGGCGCTTGTTTGCTACTAGCTGTTGTAAATCTAACGCTGGCTCGCGCTCACCTCTTCATCGCTTGGTTGAGAATTACAACAACGAGTTTAGTTTAATCGACATACTTTACCTCAGTAAAAACGTATTCAGGAAGCAAATCCATGCAACTCTTAAGGATCGACAGTAGACCATTGAGATTTAATGTTATACATATACCTATTTATGTGAAAGGTGTAATATCATTATCACTTATTAATATATATATAATTATCACTTATTTTGTTACTGTTACTTTAGTTTATATCTGTTATTTTAGTTTATATAACTGTTATTTTAGTTTTTAGAAGGATTATTTTAGTCCATACCTACGAATAAAACTGTTATTTTAGTTATAATCTTACAATTAATGTCTCTCTAGCTATAAATTTTTTAAAGTAATCTGTGGAAAACGTAGTGGGTAGCATATTTATCATATTGTAGTACTTAAGCCTTATCATTAACCTGTAATATGTTACTGTTTGTTTTTCCTTAAGAAATAAATAAATAAATAAATACGTATTTAATTTTTGTACGGAATTCTTCGAACAAATTATGTTCTTGTACCGTACATAGAGTGGAAATTGAAACAAAGTGTGTGTTGTCGTTGTAGATAAGAGTGGTGGTGTGTACAGACTAATCAACTCTAATAAACGCTGATGGTGACGACTGACGAGAGGAATTAACCTTCGGAGAATTACACACACTTGACTCGCCGCCCGAGCTCTGAGTGCTGAGTGCCGGGAACCGAATGGCGACACCGACCGTCCGACACCATGGCTTATTTCACAACTACTTCTGAAACTTACAATATACTTTCAAATAAATCAATTTATAAATCAATAATAACAGCTTGTTATCAAATGGATTTGAAATGAAAGTATTTTTAACCGACTTCAAAAAAAGGAGGAGGTTATCAATTCGACAGTATTTTTTTTTTTTTTTTTTTTTTTTTTTATGTTTGTTACCTCATAACTCCGTCGCTTGCTAACCGATTTGAAAAATTCTTTTTTTGTTGGAAAGGATATACTTCCCAAGTGGTCCCATGATCACCAAGTCAGGATCTGATGATGGGATCCTGGAGAAATAGAGGGAACTCTTCAAATTTTATAGGCACACTTGAAGTGATTTGAGTAGTTTTTGGAAGAGTACTTTCTCGGAGTGGTTCCATTTCAATTTAGTGAAGATCTGATGAAGAACTTCGGAGATAGGCAACGGAACTCCTCAACGAATGATAGCAAATGGACTGGGATTGCTGAAATGTCATGTCTGTCTATTGTTTAGACCAGATAATAACATAACTTCACGCCAGTACGCTGTGAAGGGGTAAGCACATGTGAACCACTAAAAAGTGAAAAATAAAAACTTTTTTACAAAAAATTAAACCGACTTCAACAAAAAATCAAACACAAAAAAGTGAAAAATAAACTTAAGAAGAAAATCTGCTCGGAAGTCGGTGGCAAAATCATGAAATAAATCAAACAAAAGTCACCGACTTCAGAAGCTGATTTTCTTCTTAAGTTTATTTTTCACTTTTTTGTGTTTGATTTTTTGTTGAAGTCGGTTTAATTTTTTGTAAAAAAGTTTTTTTAATAAAAAGATTAGAATAATTTTTAAGAGAAATATTTCGGTTATTCTTCGAGATATCTGGACCCGCGTCATCCCACAGCTGGACCTCTCCCCACGACTTCCATCTTCCTTTAGATCAAGGACCTATGTTACCACTGGTCGATTTAGGGCTTCAGAAAGTGGCTGTAAGTGCGGCAGACGTGTCCCACTTCAGCTTATCGACATTTTGAGCACCGTCAATAATTTGTGTCTTGGAGTGCAAAGAGGTGTGCAAAAAAAATTAGGTACTGAAGAAATAAGAAAATATAGCGTCCGTGATACTGATGACGGTCACGTGCCTAAAAAACTAACTTACACTCAGAGCAGTTACGAACTACGTCCGATCCGAACCCGTGAAAATACGGTCCGTAGTAGCCGTAGAACTATTTCTATGGTAGTTTGCGCACTCGATCCGACTTCCGTCATCCGATTTCTAACCGCTCTCAGTGTCTTATCTGTCTTAAACGTACAAATACAGCAACACGTTGACAAGCAAAAGAATAAAGAATATATCAAAGTATAAATTAAAGCGAAACACCAAATAATACGTTTGCCACTGGAACATTCTAAATGTTCCAGTGGCAAACGTATAGCGTGGAATTTTCCATTCATTTCATCCTTATTTCTACAGTCCACGTTTCTGCCGAAAACGACGGGATTCTTATTGAAATCTAATTATAAATATACCTACGTAGTAATTTACGTATTTCGTTGTAAACTCGACACAAGGTAAAGGTTACTCATTCATGTCATTAAGCGGTCAATAATCAAGTGTTATTTTTAGTGAGTGTTACGTCACGTTGTTATCAGGGCTACGTCATAACAGCTGATTAGACAGAGCTTCTGAAGGGTTACGTATGTAACTTTGAGCTTGCGTTGTAACTATGGTGATTGGGTACTCATTAATTTGTGTTGCTTGAGTGTTCATTCTTCGTTACAGTTAGTATTGAGTTTCTTATAATATGCCTGTATTATGCGAATGCTACGAATTCTGAATGAAGTGAGTGTGTTCGCGTAAGACTGTGCACTGGCAGTTTCCCTAACTCGTCAGTTTATTTAATTCGTTAGTTTCGTTGATAAGTCTGATTCGCTGATTGGACAGTTTTGCGAATTCGTCGGTTACTAACTCGTCAGACATCATATTTCATAGACTGCATCGTTGGTCCTCTGGTAGCAAGCGCGATTGCTGTGCCCTGGGTTCGATTCCCGGTATTCTCTCAGTAGCAGCCACGGAGACTGGCTTAGTGCCCGGTTGATGGGCTCGCTGACGAAATAAGGGTGTACTTTTAAAGATAACACCGCCTTAACCCTTCAGGGATTACAAGCGTGATGCTATGTTATGTTATATGAATGACATGTTCTGTAGTTACAACTGATTACTAACTCTACAGGGCACAAAAAATATGGGTAAGCTAAGCTATTTTTATTATCTCTCGGAAAAGTGGCTAGAGTTGAAATTCCAACAGTTCAATAATATTTAGACATTCTTTAAAGCTTTGCTTGGAGTTTGTGAAAATGGATATTACGCTCGTAAGTCATCATCTGCCTAGCTTTTTTGAAGCCTAGTCTGACCAGATGCAGCTGAACACACATGTGCTTTTTACATGGAGGGACTGTCTATCTGACCTCCGCAACCCAGTTACTGGGTAATGCGATAACCTTTAGTAAGACTCGTTGTCATAAGAGCTCCTTACTTTTGAGAAAATCTTTCATCGCGCTTCATAATCGTGTTTATATAATGCCGCTCTGAAATAAACAAATATCCAACCCAAGAGTACTTATGTACTAAGATTCATGTAACAATGGTTACCATGGTAACCTGGCTGAATTATAGTCCTTACAATTACATGTTAGTAATATGATTTCTCATCAACATAAATGAGATATTTAACCCCTTCTAGTATTGTTTTCATAATTACTGTCTCAGTGGTAATATCTACTTTTCTACATCATATTTTAAAGCGGTATATTTTGGAAGTATTAATATTATAGATTTTATCGGAACTAATCATCACAATCAGCCTAGCCTTTTCCCACCTATGGGATGCAGCGGAATATCAGTATTTTACATCGGACCTCCATTATCCAGATAATACAGCGGTTTTTTTGGCGCTACTGATCCGATTCCGAAAATTCTTTCACTAATTCTAAGCTACTTTATCCCCGCGTAACATAGGCTATATTTGAAACGTTCCCGTACAATAATTTTTGACTATAACACGGACGAAGCTGCGGACAGAACCGAGTTTTATGTAAATTATTTTGTTGTGCTTAATTTCATGGTTGAAGACCCAGCCGTCAGGGTCTGTGTTGTGGGCTGCGGGTTGTTCGAAAGAGATATCGCGGCCTCGACACAAAGGGCTAAGAAGGAACATGGGTGGTTTTTAGTCAGTAGAAGTCTGACACTCCCTTCCGCTCTGCCGGGTGCTGAGCGGGAGGGGTTATTATTTGATGATTTCCAACCATCCCCCAAAAAAAAGGCTCTGTTTTGTCCATCATTATCCATGAGGAGCTAGTGGATTCGAAGAATCTGAGCAAGATCATATTCAGCATCGAGTATCACACCATTTCTGATTTATCAGTGGGATATAGGAGCCCTAAGGGGGAAGGGCCAGGGTATCCCGCCAAGTTCAAATTTTCACGTGTTTTTTTTTTTGCAATTTGCAGGTCAATGTAAGGTTTTGTGTTGATAACAATGTGGTGGCCATATATTTACAGAACTATATTTATTAAAAGCATCATACAACTCGCTTAGTTAATTTGATCCTTATTTTGAATAATAATCTAATATATAAAATTCTCGTGT
Organism: Diarsia mendica; assembly: GCA_949316265.1. Lineage (NCBI taxonomy): Eukaryota > Metazoa > Arthropoda > Insecta > Lepidoptera > Noctuidae > Diarsia > Diarsia mendica. The sequence continues at coordinate 11,416,538 of OX438906.1, forward strand.
CACAGTTTTCGATGCCAAACTCCTCCGAAACGGCTTGACCGATTTTGATGAAATTTTTTGTGCGTATCCGGTATCTATGAGAATCGGCCAACATCTATTTTTCATCTTTTTTTTTTTTTTTTCTGAAATTATTTATATGGCAAAACAACGTTTGCCGGGAACAGCTAGTATTTTATGAAATAGTCAATCAATGGGGTTTAAATGAACTTAAAGGGGTTTTATCGATCTTTAACATTCATGTTTGTTGCGGACGCAAGTCATATTTTGTTCAACATACAATCTCACACTAAAAGGTAAATTCCAAAAAACGTAAGCAAATTTAAATTTCGCGGTCTACCTTGGCGCTTTCACTTCAATGGAGTTGTCCTCATCGGTCTATAATAAGTGGCTCCAACTATTTATTTATTAATCCTCTTCGATCCTGCCAGCCAGTCTGCTGGTTCTAGCTTCGATAAAAAGTCGAGTGGACGTTACCTAATTATTAGCTTTAAGTATAGGCAGAATATAAGTTGAAATTAGAGTCTTCTGCTTTCCATACGTCAAGAGGTCTAACTGCGTAGAACATTAACGTTCATCACTGAACATTTTCGTATAATAATATGACATGTCGTATAAACAAATAGAAAAAAAAACATTTAAATTACATAACAGGAGGCTCCTACCCCTAGTTGTTAAGGTTTACTATTGTTCAAACGAATAAAGCATTTTTCATTTTCATTTTCATAACATGAAGGTTCAGGCCATGTTCAGGCAGAGATACAATGTACCTTTTAGTACCCCCACATTTCGCCAGCTATGTTTAAGTCCCATATAATAAGGGGCGAGCCTATTGCCATCAATCGGGCACAAATCCAGTCATTCTATCAGGAGTTCTCAGGATGGATAAACCCAATAACACTTTGCCTGAACTGGGAATCAAAACCAGGATTTCATGCACTGCAGTCACGGTTACGACAACTAGACCAATGAGGCACTCTAATTAAATTACTAATTATCATTTTCATAACAAATGCAACAAAATCCAGTCACAATAATTCATACACATTTGTTGCACATTAATTTTCATGCGAATTTGAATAAATGCTAGACAAGTTTTTGCCTGAAAACGCTGACCTCAGCGATGTCACTGTTTTTAAGGTTCCGCAACAAAATAGGAAAAGGTTTATTAGTATATTTTCCTTAAAAGAACTTATTTTGGAAATATGTAAAGGTATTACTGAATCCCATTTCCCTAAATGTACCCTTTCGACTTATGTAGGGACCATGATTTTGTATATAATGTGTTATGACGTGCCGTTATGGAATTCAATGGCACCCATGTCCAAATTGGGGACGCAAAGTTGATTTATTGGCCTGTCAATAGTTAAGTAGTATCTATTGTAATTAATTTTACCTCTAATTAATTGGTAAACTATTCCAATACTGTATGATTATCAATGATGTTATCGAATACTAGTTTGAATTATTGTATGGTAAACTTCTGGTCTTACACTCTTGGGCTGGTGTATGATTTTGTATGCATCTGTGGCTGGTGGTTGAGGGAAAGGGCTCGTGGCGAAACAGACGTGTTTTTATTCTAGAGAGTACATTCAAGAGTGACTCTAGTCTGATTTTGACGACATGATCGCAGTGTTGCGTGAATAAAAAAATTAAAAACAAATCGTTGGGGATGTCAATAATAAAATTATAAGTAAGTAAGCCTAGTTGCAAGGTTCGAGATTTTGATTTATTATTGCCGATTGTTCATTGCGACGGTCAAAGATGTTCCAATAATTATTTTGTGTTTTCGTGTGAGAATTTTTATTATGGAATGAACAGATCCAAGGACCGACCTTAACAATCGTTGCTTGACACCTGAAAGCTGATTCGGGGCTGTTATTATTCAGCCACGCAGATCCATAATTTAATCAGATCCCGTTGCCGAATGTGTAAGGAAAGATTGCGCAATTATTGTGCAATTTCTTTATCGACATGACAAAGCAGTTTTCTATTGATATTAAAATCGATGATTCATCATCACCAGACTACAGCAGTCCACAGCTGGACATAACCTCTTCAATCGCACGCTACTTTACTCGATTCCAGGCAACTTTCATGCAGCTGTTACCAGCCGCCCATCGAAGATCGTCGCTCCACCGAGCCTGAGGGCGTCTTACCGCAACGCTTGTCATCGTTGATTAAATATAAAAACTTTTTAACAAAAAATAAAACCGACTTCAAAAAAAAACACAAAAAAGTGAAAAATAAACTTTAGAAGAAAAACCAGTCTCTGAAGTCGGTGACTTTTGTTTATTTGATTTCATTTTTTTGCCACCGACTTCAGAGACTGGTTTTTCTTCTAAAGTTTATTTTTCACTTTTTTGTGTTTTTTTTTTTGAAGTCGGTTTTATTTTTTGTTAAAAAGTTTTTATTTTTCACTTTTTAGTGGTTCACATGTTCATGGATCAATGTGGACAATGTAGTTTTTTTTTGAGTTTTGTTGATTTTTCAAAAACCGCTTATCCGATTTTGAAAAAAAAAAAATGGGACCATTTCGGAAGTATACCCTTTCCAACAAAGAAAGAATTTTTCAAATCGGTTAGCAAGTGACGGAGTTATGCCCGAACAAACATTAAAAAAAAAAAAAAAAAAAAAAAATACATACATCCGAATTGAGAACCTCCTTCTTTTTTTAGAAGTCGGTTAAAATAACCAGAATCTTGGATACACGTAATATGTTGCAAATAAATAAAACAGCACACTTGCACACACATAACCAGTATAACCTGACCTCGTTTTATATGAACTTCCCGTACGATGAGAGATCAGCTTAATTTGGCTTGATTGGATGTCATCGTGCGTACTTCGTGGAAGAGGTAGGCAGATGTCAATGCGATCCTTTAGTACCTATACTCCCATATTTCGACAGTTATATTCGTGTGAGGCTCTTGTAAGAGTGGGCGAGCCATCAACATGGCACAATTACAAACTTTGTGTGGGCTACCGAGAAAATCTTAAGTAGGTTGTTAACATTTTTTCCAGAAAAACAGACTTTTGTCATTGTTTCCTAGTATTATAATGTTATCATTAGGCTTATTCCCAAATAAATGTGTAAGGAAAAGGTTACTAAGGGAAAACCACATGGCTAAAGTAAGGAGACAAGCTTGGCCTCACTTTCCGGGAATAAAAATATCCGCATTTTCCTCAGCTTAAAGGCGTTCATCCTCTAGAAAAATGGACACATCACCATTGTCTGACTAGCTTTTTGCCTAACATGTCGGGGTCGGGTTCCAGTCTAAATCAATGCATACCAGCATTTAACAACTGATTAATATTATCTATGTGGCTGAAGGCATGTGACTAAAAGAGTGAATTTAAATGGTGATGTATGGAGAGAGAGAGAAAGACAAAAAGAAGTATGGATGGATTGTGTGAGTAATGAGATCAAGGAATAAGGACTATACCTATCCCGTCGGGGCTGTGGTTTGTCGAAAGGTTAACGCGGCTCCGACACAAGGGCGAAGAAGGAACATGGGTTCGGTTTTTAGTCAGTAGAAGTCTGACACTCCCCATCGCTCTGCCCAAGAGCGGGGGGGGTTATTCGATGATTTTCCACCCACCAAAAAAAAAAAAAAAGGACTATACCTATCATAGAATGGCAATTTAGAGAGGAGAATAGAAGAAAAAAACGTACGGCGCAGCATTCTTCTTCTTCCATGCTTCTTTATTTATCCTTCACACAGGACAGAAACGTTTCTTTGGTCGTCCTCTACTCGTATAGTCAACATTCATATGTGTGCTGGGGAGTTTGTTTCGCCACTTCTTCTTTCCAGCTAAACACTAGGAAGTGTCGATGGGTGGGGTTTTGGGGGACTGTCTTATGAAAATGAAACACACAGAACAGAACACAGTGAAACTTGGTTAAATGTGTCTCAGATATCCAAATCTGTCTCATGGAATCCCAGTATGAGTTCCAGGTATAGAGGTTTCTCACTTATCCAAGTCCCAGTTAACCAAGTTTCACTGTAGTAAAGTAAATTTTGACCTTCGAAAAGTGCTGATTATCAGCCTAGTTTGAATAAATGAATTTTGATTTTGATTTCATACTCAGCATTTTCCTCATTCTTCCGCATCACATGTCCTTACTGACCATACATCGATTACAGATTACCACACAACTACAAAACACAGATTTAGCAAAAAAACCACAACCACACAATCCTTTGATAACATTAGTAGAGATAGTTCAATCAATGATGCGTAAGTACATGATGCTTATATACTACATACGAGTAATACCCACGCACATATGTGAGAACCCAACGTACATAGCCACTATACAAGCGGTTGTTGATTAATAATTTTACCAGGAAAAGCCTTCACATGAAAAATCGTGCATTGAAAATGTTAAAATTTTGCCCACTGAAATGAAATATAGCGTTGTGATGCATGTAGGTCATAGGTTAACATAATATCTGTTATTGTAAGATATTATGAGCTTTAGTCTCATCATTATTATTAGTCATTTGGGTCCCAGGGCAAAGGGTCCACCTTCCTACTTTCCACTTATCCCTATCCAATGCTGTTAATTGCCAATCCCTGCGAAAAGATTCGAGTTCTTCTCGCTGTCTCATTCTGGGCCTGCCGCGTTTGCCGTTTGTTGCGGTTTCGGACCCATTTCGAGTTTTCCCTCTCCAATAATCATATTACTGCTTTGCTTAATATTGATTATCATGTTGATAAGGGGCATCCTGATATCGTCTCCTGCCTTGTTAATTGCCATCACAGGAGCTGATGGACAGAACAGAAAATGCCAAACTCATCGCTAAATTTTGGGCTGACTCAGTTTAAATATTGTCACCGACATGTTAAGAAGAAGAAGGGGTTTCCTTACGTACAACTAAATTTAAGAAGACGATAAGAGCGTCCACGTGTGGCAAACATTGCCTAATTATATTCACCGAACGTTAGACAGTTCTTAGACTAGTTTGGTGAAACTGCAGGCAACCGATCTGTCCTTAGCGTGCCCTAATAATAGCTAAGATAACCATTAATGACTTTCATTTTCATCATCGATTCAGCTGAAAAAACCCCTTTATGATCAAATCTTTGTGTTTCCCTTTGTATCAGCTGCTGAATTTGAAGCCATGATGGACATGGCTTCAAATTCAGCAACTGATAGCAAAAATTGTGAATTATTTGCCTCGAAATGTATAGACGTAGGTATGTCGTGGATGTTTTAGTTTCTGAGAGGATTAACAAAAGATAACTTTTTCTTGTTTTCTTTATATTTTTTTTATAATTCCATGAGTTTCTTCTAATTTGTATTTTGTCTGTACAATATAGCTTAGATGTTTCTGTTATATTTTGCATATTTTTCACAGATAAATGCTGTCAGTAAAGTGATATAAACTAAAGTCCATTGGAACTATCCCATCAATTAATTAACGCTACATGCGGTTTAATCCATCTGCCTCCAGCTAATATTTTAAAACCAAAAACAATATAAAATTGAAAATCACCAGTTTCAATTAGTGTAAAATATGTAAAGAGTATGGAACACTATGTTGCACTCAAACACAGGAATTCTAGTTGTACGCAAGAAGGCTGCCAGGCTCAAATGGCTCAAAATGGGATTGGGCAGGCCACGTGACCACATGCAAAACGCCCACTGGGCAAAGGCCTCAACACAAAAACTATATAACTCTCTGTCTTTTTATTTTTGGATTTTGGGAAATCATCAAATGACTCCTCCCGCTCTGGGCAGTGCGGTAGGGAGTGTCAGACTTCTACTGACTAAAAACCAGCCTTGTTCCTTCTTAGCCTTTTATGTCGAGGCCGCAGTATCTTTTTCGAACAACACGCAGCCCCGACGGGGACACTCTATGCCTGAACACGATGGGTGACAGAGGATGTACGGCGTCGCCGAATACCGGCCTAGAACGAGATGGCGAGATCTGGACGAGCAGTTGTTCGACGTGGTGCAGGACAAGAGTATCGGAACTACCTGAACCTGGAAGGGTAAGGGGGAGGCATTTGCCTAGTAGTGGGACAAACAAGGCTATTAAAGAAAAAACAGTAAAGACCTATACCAACACCAAAAATACCCGCTCTGTCAAAATTGTAATGTGTCATAATATATTTTTGATACCTACAAATAAAAATACTGCGCTATAGTGTTTTTTATAAAAGCGTGTTAACCCAGACCATGTATAGTCCAGTACATCAAACCACTACAATTTGCCAAAATAATTGAATAATTTTCAACTTCATCGCTTTAGCATTAGGTTCAAAGTTGATTGGAAAAACTTTGTCAGTTTCTGGTACGAGTAGCTAGATGTGCTGCCGTTTGTACAGTCAACACACAAGAAATAGTAACGTGACAGCCAACTACAACTCCTTCTAAACCATGTTGTGCTGCAGACAAGTTTTTGACATATTTCGACTTAGTGCTTGGAAAGCTTGCGTCGCAAAGTCGCTTGTCTGTCGGTCTTCTACAGACTGTACTTCGGAGAGTGTGCGCAGGAGCTCCATGAGCTGATTCCACCATCTCCCTTCTTCCATCGGGAGACTAGACGTACTGCAGGTTATCACCGATACCTAGTCGACGTTCCACACATTCGAACGAAGCGCTTATTGCTAAGTCCTTTATTATGCGCACAGCCAAGGAGTGGAATTCCCTGCCTGCGTCGGTTTTTCCAAGTTCATATAACTCTAATCTATTTAAGTCGCGAGTAAACAGGCTTCTTCTGGGTAAGCTCGTTCCATCGTCGACATCATCTCTGCCCTTAGGGCAAGATTGAAGTCAAGAGCAAGCCCATTTATAATATATAGATAATTGTTGCACATTATGACGCAATAATAATGAATTTTGCCTACCTAGTGGTGCAATGATGTTATTTTCTTGGATAGTTACATTTCTTGTTGACTGTACTCTAAGGACCTCATAGGTACTGTACCTGTCATAATGATGAAAAGCCCAGAGCAACTGGCCATACAATACATAGACTTTTTTCAACTATTTTGGGGTCGGCTTCCAGTCTAATACCAGCATTTTACATGAAGCGACTGCCTATCTGACCTCCACAATCCAATAAGGAAGTATAAATCCACAAAAAGATATTAAACCTCGTCAGTTTTTGCAAAAGTAAATATTTTCAGCACATTTCGGGCTCGGCGTGCCATCAGTGCAGATATGCTATCACTATCACGTTTTATCTACGTTTGCTTCAGGTCGATAACCTACAGACTGATTTAGCTTTCTTTGCAACCTCTAGGTTAGCTGACTGTCGTGTGTGTAGTAGAAATCATTTACATCCTGTTGTTTGTTTCTGCATGGTCTATCAGATCAAATTTTTCATTTTATTATTGGGCTGTGGCAAATTATTAAATTACTCCTCCCGCTCCCTACCGCTCTGGGCAGAGCTTTAGGGAGTGTCGGACTTCTACTGACTAAAATCCACCCATGTTCCTTCTTAGCCCTTTGTGTCGAGGTCGCGGTATCTCTTTCGAACAACCCGCAGCCCCGACGGGATCCTGTGGATGCCTCGATTGTAAATTCCCAGTGTAACATGGCCTCACTTTGTAAGGTATTTCCCGTACAACGACAGATCCGCATAAACTGGTTATGTACAGCTTGACTGAGCGTCGTGCTTATTTTTGATTTAGCCAATCATTCCGGTGTCTCTAAAAAATACAATTCGAGGTCATCATATTTTATTTTCTTCATCATTAACATCATCTGCATAGCCTTTTCCCAACTATATTGGGATCGGCTTCCAGTCTAACCGGATGCAGCTGAATACCAGTATTTTACATGGAGCGACTGCCTATCTGAGCTCCACAGCCCAGTTAATACTAGGTAATACAATACCCTTTGGTAAGACTGGATGTCAGAATTTCAGGTCACTGACTACCTGTAACGACTGCCAAAGATCTATATATATGGCAGCCGGGACCAACAGCTTAACGTGCTTTCCGAGGCACGGAGGAAACTCGGTATTTCTTCATCATCAACATTGGACATTATTTCAAGTGAAAGACGGCCACTATAGATACTGGACATAGGCGCTCGCAAAGCGGCGTCACATCGAAGTAACATAACATCACGCATGTAACCCCCGAAGGGTTAGGCAGAGGTGTTTGAGTGTAATAGCACACCACATTTCGCCAATTATGATTAAGTCCCCACAAAACCAGACTCCGTGGCTGGTACTAAGAAATTCCGGATTAAACAACTATTCCGCATCAAACTAAAAAAGAATCACGTAAATCGGATCATAAATCGCAGCGTAATCGGTGTACATACATAGAAAGAAAAAAAAATGAAAAAAAAACATACCGATCGAATTGAGAACCTCCTCTTTTTTGGGAAGTCGGTTAAAAATTCAAAGACAATTTCTTTGAACCCAGCACCACATGCTCAGCATACGCGCTTGTGACCACTAAACCAAGGAGACAGTCTTTTATAATGTTCTCCAATAAATCGTTTTGTTACGAGCGAATAACGTCAAACTCCATCCAACGACTTAAGATCACGTCATCAGCAAAATATGGCTTCACAATCCCCCCCTGGTTACCTTTCAATGAATGGACGTCACATACATAAACATAAATAAATACTTCGTCCATATTGACAATTGACATCTACCGCATTTGCAGTGAAATAAAGCAGCATTGATCATCTGAGCGATAAACATAACATCACGCCTGCAATCCCCGAAGGGTTAGGCAGAGGTGTACCTAATAGTACACCCACATTTCGCTAGTTATGTTCAAGTCCCATGTAATAGGGGACGAGCCTATTGCCATCAATAAAAATAAAATTAAATAAGCCTTTATTGCTGTTAGATTTTAACTTACAAAATATTTCTTAAACATTTCAAAAATAAAATAAAAAAAGAAGAAAACATAAGAAAACATAAAACTTAAACTAAAACATATTCTCGGCAGTCGTCTTATCTCCCCTCTTAACAGCTTGCCTTTCGACAAAGGCCTCCTCTAAGGTTTTCCATTTTTTTGCTGTACGTAACCATTCTGGCCCAGCTACTTGCTTCAAGTCGTCTTCCCATCGCTTTGGCTGTCTTCCTTTACTTCTTTTGCTTTCTCTTGGGTACCATTCTGTTATTATTCTGGTCCATTTCTCTTTCCTTTCTTTCAACATATGTCCTGTCCAACGCCTATTGCCATCAAACAGGCACAAATCGAGACTCCATGGCTGTTACTGATAAATTCCTGATAGAAAAAACCCAATAAACCTTTTTCCGACCCTGGAATCAAACCTAGGACCTCATACTCAGTAGTGAGGCTAGCGGCCACTAGACCAACAAAGCAGTCGTCTGAGCGATAGTGAGTCGTATTTACACGAGTTGAGTCGAACGAAAACAAGCACGAGTCGAGTCAAAGGCACGAGTAAAGCTAAAGGTGACTTTAAAATAATTATTTCGTACTAGATGTAAAGGATTCACGCTGCAATCTTGCTCGCTCATATTTTTGCTTGTTATTTCGTGCTGTTGCAAAGATTTGACTAACCTTATCCAGGTAGCGGCGTGGACTAACACTCCGTCACAAGACAGAATAATTGGTATTCCCTCAAACCCTTTAGATATAAAGGAAAAGATTCTGGACAAACGTAAATTACGGAGGATCTGGCACCTATCGCGCTGTCCCTTGGACAAAAGCAGGTTGAATAAAGCAGCGAAAGAACTTAAGGCTACTATTAAAAAGTCAGTCAATGATATGGTTCAAGCTAAACTTCAACTGCTGTCTCCAAGTTGCACGGATGAATATTCTCTCTGGAAAGCTACACAAGGCCTCAATAAACCTCAACAATCCTTTCCTCCAATCAGAACACAAAACTCATGGGCCAGGACTGATGAGGAAAAGGCAGAAGTTTTTGCGAAGCACCTATCTGATGTCTTTAAACCTAATCAGAGCTCAGATGATGATTCAGACCTAAATGATATACTCGCACAAGACTATCAAATGAGCCTACCAATCAAGCCTACCTCACCAAGAGAAATTGCGAGGGAAATAAAACTAATGGAAGCAGGAAAAGCGCCAGGATTTGATTTGATTACCCCCGAAATCTTAAAGAATCTGCCGCGGAAGTGCATCACCTTCTTAGCCAGTCTTTTTAACGCTATCTTCAGGGTCTCTCACTTCCCAGCACTATGGAAAGTGTCTCAAGTAGTCATGGTTCACAAACCGGGTAAACCTGAACACGAAGCTTGCTACTATAGACCCATTAGCCTTACGCCTGCCCTCTCTAAATTGTGGGAAAGAATTTTTCTAACCAGAGTGCAATCGGCCATGGATAACTCAGCTATCTTACCATCTCATCAGTTTGGGTTCCGTAAGTCTCACTCCACCATTGAGCAAGTCCACAGAGTATACCATACTGTGAGACAATGCTTCGAGCGAAAGGAATACTGCTCGGCGGCTTTCCTTGATGTGCAGCAAGCCTTTGATCGCGTCTGGCACAAAGGACTGCTGGTAAAAGTCAAAGAAAGACTACCACATTCGATGTATCCCCTTATCGAATCTTATCTTTCTGGAAGATCATTTCAAGTTAAACAAGGAGAAGCACGATCAAATTTCTACGGAGTTCAGGCTGGAGTACCCCAAGGTTCAGTCCTTGGCCCAGTGCTGTATAACATCTTCACCTCGGATTTACCTGTATGTGACAGCATCACTATTGCAACCTACGCTGATGATATAGCATATCTATCGGTCGAAGATAATCCAGCAATCGCTAGCAGCAAACTTCAACGTCAGTTAGACGACACGCAAAAATGGCTCAATAGGTGGCGAATACGTGTTAGCCCAGCCAAATCTCATCACATTACTTTTGCTCTGAGGAATGGAAACTGCCCCTCCGTTAAACTAAGGAATGATGCCCTCCCACATTGCGACTGTGTGAAGTACCTTGGCTTTCATCTTGACAGGCGTCTCACTTGGAAGCACCACATCAAGCAAAAAAGAGAACAGCTCAACCACAAGTTTCGCTCTCTGTACTGGCTGATGGGGAGGAACTCGGTTCTGTCTGTGGACAACAAACTCTTGCTATACAACTCAGTTCTTAAACCAATCTGGACGTATGGAATCCAGATCTGGGGAGTTGCAAGTAAAAGCAACATACTCTGCCTACAGAGGGCGCAAAATAGCATTCTAAGGGCAATCAGTAATGCTCCTTGGTTCACCAAAAATGATGAGGTGCACGACCATCTCAAAATCTCAACAGTTGCATCAGAAATTGACAAGCATAAGAAACTGCACAAAGAGCGTCTATCTCATCATCCAAACCCACTCATCGCCGAGTTGCTGAATACGTCATCTGTGGTCAGAAGGTTGAAAAGAGACCACATACTCTGATTGGGAGGTGCAGCGCTGGTTGCTCCACCATAAAGCCGTACACTCTCGCAACTAACTTGCTTATGGTCTGGCGACCGATCGCAAATGGAGAAGAAGAAAAGAAAAAAAAAAAAAAAAAAAAAAAAAAATTCGTGCTGTTTATGAATTCACGCTTTTAACCGACTTCAAAAAAAAAGGGGGAGGTTATCAAAACGACTGTTTTTTTTTTAAGTATGTTTGTTACCTCATAACTTGCGACTGGGTGAACCGATTTTCATGATTCTTTTTTTATTTGAAAGCTGGTGCTTACCGTGTGGTCCCATTGTCACCATTTCAATATCTGATGATGGGATCTTGTAGAAATCAATGGAATTCTTCAATAAATAACAGCAGATTAACCGCGGTTGTTGCTATAGCATATCTAAGCATTATTTACGCCATCACACAACATAATATCACGCCTGTACTCACTACAAAGGTTATAAAAACTATTTGGTGAAGATCTGATGAAGAACTTCGGAGATAGGCAAGGGAACTCCTCAATAAATGATAGCAAATGGACTGGGATTGCTGAAATCTAATGTCTGTCTATTGATTACACCAGTTCATAACATAACATCACGCCGGTACGTTGTGAAGGGGTAAGCACATGTGAACCACAAAAAATTGGAAAATAAAAACTTTAAAAACTTCTGAAGTCGGTAGCAAAAACATGAAATCAAACAAACAAAAGTCACCGACTTCAGAAGCTGATTTTTCTTCTTAAGTTTATTTTTCACTTTTTTGTGTTTTATTTTTGTCGAAGTCGGTTTTATTTTTTGTAAAAAAGTTTTTTTCTTTAAATTGTTGTTGTTTTATTGGTGCCGTTCCTCAGAAAGGACAGATGCGTAGTACCTACTCGTACGTAGCACTCGTCGCACCCGGCGTGCGTGTATGACCAGATGTATGAATGTGGACGAGGAAAAGGGCGTGAGTCTATGTATGTATAATTTTGGCGTAGTACCTATTTCATTAAATAAAATTTCGTTTTTGTCTGCCTCGATGGTGGAAATGCAGCCATGACTCCATGAGCCATGGCATGTCATCCCTAGAATTATGAAAAACAAATGATGTCATCCCATTTGACGGCACGGTTGCCGCAATGGCTGCGCCTCGACGTGTCGCGGATTCGATCCCCGCACGGAACTAATATTTGTTTCAAACTACAGGTTCTTGGTCTGGCTGTTTATGTATGTGAGTATAAATGTTTGTGAATGCAACCACGAACAGGAGAAAATTAATTTAAAAAAAAGTATCGTTCTTCAAGTGCAGCATTTGTACCTGTTATCAAAGGTTTGAAGGTAGAGAATGCCTTGCCTACTGTACATCATTTGCCTAGCCTTTTCCTAACTGTATTGTTGTGGGCTTCCAGTCTTACCTGATGCAGCTGAAAACCAGTCTTTTATTACATGGAGTAACCACATATCTGACCTCCACACGCCAGTTAGTACTGGCTAATACGGTACCCATTGGTAAGACTGGTTATCAGACTTTCGCCCCACTGACTACTTGTAACGACGTGGTTTTTAGTCCGTAGTAGTCTGACACTCCCTTTCGCTCTGCTCAAGAGCGGGAGGGGTTATTTGATGATTCCCCCCCCCCCCCCTTAAAAAAAAAGTATTACAGGCGTGATGTTTGACAATTACTCTCGGAATACATCCAAACATATCCTGCTTGCGTTTTAATGAGTAGGTACCTAGTGCTCAGTTTCCCACCGTTCACGTTTCACAAAGTTTGAATAATAATAAAATTCGGTAAAAACCGACAGTAACCAACTCCAATTTCCAGCATTTAGGCTGTCATCGATATATTCTGCTACTCTCAACACCTTCGTCCCTGCTTAAAATGGAATTATCAAACGCGACAAAGGTGTGGATATCATTTATACATTTCATTTATGATGTTACGGTAATTGCTGAAAGCAGTTATGTGCCATATATCTGCAAAAATAACCGATAAAAGAACTCGAAACAAAAAATAAAATGGTAAATAGCCCGTTTTCAGTCTGCTTAGCCTTTTCCGAACTATATTGGGGTCGGCTTCCAGTCTAACCGGATGCAGCTGAATACCAGTATTTTAGACTGGATGTCAGAATTTCAGGTCACTGACTACCTGTAACGACTGCCAAAGATCTATTATGGCAGCCGGGACCAACAGCTTAACGTGCTTTCCGAGGCACGGGGGAAACTCGGTATGTCGGGCGGTCACCCATCCACAGACCGACCTAGGCAAGCACAGCTTTACCTAAAGATCGACCTGAGTGGCAGTTCTTATTAAGCCACGAGCTCTTCACTGATAAGCCCGTTGTGTCATCACTTTCTCTTTTTTCTCAAGTCGGGCTAAGTGTTATTGGGTTTTTCAATGAATTTGTCAGTAGCAGCCACGAATTCTGGATTAGTGCCCTGTAGTTGTCGTAGGTGTAGTTGGTTATTACATGGGACTTAAACAAAACTGGCGAAATGAAGGTGTACTATGTGTACTTTTAATACTTTATGATCATGCTGACTAGAAATCAAAACGTCTACGCCAAGTATTGCTTAAACCTTATATTGACTAGGAAGCACAATGCCTACCTTGCAATATGTCTATACAGTATTTGAACTAAACCTTATTCTGACTATGAAGCAAAATGCCTGCCTTGCGCGACAGTATCCTTTATAATATGGGCGGCATGGGCACCGGGCCGTAGGCCGCGGAGGCCCGGCACTTCGGGGACAGAAGATATTAGTGTTATTTAATATGCGAGAGAAGCGAGCGCGCGTCATGGAGTACATGCGTTGCATGTATGAGTGACGATTTATTTATAATTATTTATTTATTCTTAGAAATTATTGCATTTTAGGCATTTTGCTTGTTAATCATTTCGATCTCTAGGCGATTTACAGCTTAGGCAATTTGCTGCGTAGACATTAATTTTAGGCATTTTGCTTCGTAGACGAATTGAAAGTTAGACACTCTGATCATAAAGGCTTTTAATGGGTGTACCTCTGCCAAACCTTTCGGGTATTACAAGCGTGATGTTATGTGTTAAGAAGTTCTTCAATTTCCAAATCAACGTAAAAGTTTCTATTTACACGAATATAATAATCTGGCGACTTTTATTACACATAGCTAATGTCAATGTTTTACAAAAGAGTCGTTAAATAACTTACTCGCTATAGGCAGCAGCTATTCGCTGGCAGTTCGTTTACCTAGCACTTTTTATTAACTCCTCATTTACATAATTCCAAGACATATCTTTTGTATAAGAAAACTATTTTTTGGAGGAAAACATTCAATAGAAAGACATTTCTTTCCTTTATTACTCTTAAAAATAGTACACTCAATGAACAGAAAACTCGAAAATATAAAGTTTATTAGGTCAGTGGATATGTACGGAAAAGACTAAAAATAAACTTCAGGGTAATTTCAAACCGCACAGGGCACACAGTCATACTTTTTGCTCTATGGTAGTGGAATTGGGTACTTAACTCAAAACAAAACTTAGTAGTCTATCTGATTCTTGACCTACTGTAGTCTGTCTGATAGATTTCCAAAAAATATTGAACACATAATTTTTTAATTTTTCACGTAAACAAAAAGACGATACACTGCTTCGAAAACTCTTTTGACGTCACATTTCGGTACATTTTTTATTAAAAAGTGGCGTCACAAGACGTCCTCAGTCATGATCTTTGACGCGTTGTAGCTTGGTCAATTTTTATTAATTTGATAAAACAAAAAACGCGTATTTAATATTTTTCTGACTCGTAATTTTTTAGTCAGTAAAGTATCCAGTTGAATTGTTTCAGGATCATCATCACACCAACGTTCAAAATCTACTGAAACTAACCTCCCTCCGAGTGACCTTACAAACTCAGTAATCACACGATGTTTTTCTAATCCATAGACTCGGCTGCCTAGTACCATAAACCGCTGTCATTACCCTTGACGTTCTGAAAACACAGAATTCCTATAACAATGGTGATGACGCACCATGCGCTAGCGATGACAGGAAAATAACACTTATTATTATGTGGTGGAATGATGAGAATTGTGTGGAATGACAAATATAGTTGTAATCACTCGGCTACGGCGAACTAAAGGAAAGGTAGACTTTACCGCCAGGCTAGAGTTATATTTCTAAATTAATTCCTTTTTATGATCAATAATAAAGTATAAGCAGAGAACGAGGTATAAGTGACTAAGTTTGGCCTAATTACGGCATGTTATTCTTCAGTTTAGACTGAATTAATGTCAATGTACTATTTATAGCTACCGTACAATTTGAAGCCCATTGCTGGGAATGTCGAATTAATTCTTTCTGAGCTACAAAATCACTCATCTGCCTTGCCGTTTCCCATCTATGTTCGAGTCGGCTTCGAAGCCGTTACTCTGGAGTCTAACCGTGTGTAGCAGACAGCCATGTATTTTCGTTACGACTGTTTGTCTGACCTCCTCAATACAGTTACAAGGTGACACGATACCTCCTGGTAAGACTGGCCTTCGAAGCCATATACTGCCTGTCCAATAAGTGTACCACGGTATAAGCTATTCTTAACATTTTGATCTGCATGTCGAATGGCCATCATCACGCCTGTAAGTAATCCCCGAAGGGTTAGGGAGAGGTATATTATCAGATAGAGGCATATTTCGTCAGTTATATTAAAGTTTTATTTATTTAAGTCTTCACTACATAGTATAAAACAAAGTCGCTTTCTCTGTCCCTATGTCCCTTTGTATGCTTAAATCTTTAAAACTACGCAACGGATTTTGATGCGGTTTTTTTTAATAGATAGAGTGATTCAAGAGGAAGGTTTATATGTATAATAACATCCATTTGCACCCGGGGCGGGTCGCTAGTATGTAATAAGATAAAAAGTAGGGGGCGAGCCAATCCTATACATCGTTGGTTGGGGACGCTTAATTTTCGATTAATCCTTTAGTTGCTTTCTACAACAGCCACGGATGAGAAAGACTGACCCATCATTTTCCAGGACCCTCATGAAAATCACTGAGATGAATAAGGAAGGATAAACGAATAAAATATCATGATATAAATACACTGAACACATGACCTTTTCCTATAACACAGAACCAAAAACATTATAATTATACAATAATATGATTGAAAATATCAATTGATTCCTTTTCATTAATGATTTGTTGAATACACGGTAAGGAAAAAGGTGTTTTAAGATAAAACTTGCATAATATACAAACAAACAAACAATTTGATAATAATTAATAATAAACCTTTTGGAAAGGGTTCGGGAAACCTCATCCCTCTTCAAAATGTGACGTGGAACATAATTAAATACTTGTTATATGATGTTACTTTTTACGAGTTTTACACGCGTCAGCAGAGGCATATACTTAGGCATTTACTTACTTACCGTATTCGATGTTAATAAGGCCTTATTGAGGCCTAAGTTGTAGACGTAGGATAGACCTCCTAAAAACAAGCACTGGAATTCACACATTCCCTTTAAAGATTTTACAAATGGTTTCATAAAGTATGTTTTACCTATCTATTTGTTCCAGCCTGAATATGGACCTGTAGGACAAAGAAAACACAAAGTTAGGAATTACTTGCTATTCCAAAGAAGTTCAGTTATGGCAGAACCGATATCCCGGTCATGGTAACACGTAGGAAAAATAAATAGAAGGACATTTTTGCAGAAAATTTTATAAACGGTCTGAACCATTTTTTCAAAAACACTGTTGACGAAAAAAAACCGAAAAACTGAGTTTTGGCTTTTGACCCTAAATAGTTGATTTAGCACACGTGGAGAGGACTTTGGACGTTTTATTTATAATGGTTTACCAAGACTACCACAAATTTTCAGCTTTATGTGAATTATTCAAATTCAAATTATATAAATACACTGAACACATGACCTTTTCCTATAACACAGAACCAAAAACATTATAATTATACAATAATATGATTGAAAATATCAATTGATTCCTTTTCATTAATGATTTGTTGAATACACGGTAAGGAAACAGGTGTTTTAAGATAAAACTTGCATAATATACAAACAAACAAACAATTTGATAATAATTAATAATAAACCTTTTGGAAAGGGTTCGGGAAACCTCATCCCTCTTCAAAATGTGACGTGGAACATAATTAAATACTTGTTATATGATGTTACTTTTTACGAGTTTTACACGCGTCAGCAGAGGCATATACTTAGGCATTTACTTACTTACTTACCGTATTTGATGTTAATAAGGCCTTATTGAGGCCTAAGTTGTAGACGTAGGATAGACCTCCTAAAAACAAGCACTGGAATTCACACATTCCCTTTAAAGATTTTACGAATGGTTTCATAAAGTATGTTTTACCTATCTATTTGTTCCAGCCTGAATATGGACCTGTAGGACAAAGAAAACACAAAGTTAGGAATTACTTGCTATTCCAAAGAAGTTCAGTTATGGCAGAACCGATATCCCGGTCATGGTAACACGTTTTTGCAGAAAATTTTATGAACGGTCTGAACCATTTTTTCAAAAACACTGTTGGCGAGATAAATCCGAAAAACTGAGTTTTGGCTTTTGACCCTGAATAGTTGTTTTAGCACAAATGAAACGTCCAAAGTCCTCACGACTTTGGACGTTTCATTTATAATGGTTTTACCAAGACTACCACTAATTTTCAGCTTTATGTGAATGATTGTTATTCAACTATTTTGACTGGACAAATCAACTATATTAAAAAAAAAACTACTGTATACTAAAATGTCATAAACCTATTATACCATTCGCTTTACTGCGGTTTTCAGTAACGAATTCTAGGAACCGTAGAGTAGTGGATACTGTGGATACCTCACTATATACTAGTAGCATTTTGCGGAACTCATCACTACAGCGAAGGATTGAATTCCTGGATGTTAATATTATCGGCTTTAATCAGAGAGAATAGGGGATCGGACAAAAAAAAAACCTAATTAGTCCGTCAGATAGATTTCCAAAAAATATTAACCACGTATTTTTTCTTTTTTCACGTAAACAAAAAATGAAGACGATACAGTGCTTTGAAAACTCGTGTGACGTCATATGATAGTACATTTTGTACCTTCAATTGACGTTTCAAGCCCCACTCCATGATCTTTGACGCGCTTTATCTTCGTCAATTTTTATTGTTTTGATAAAACAGCACTAGATGGGATGAAGCTTATGCCATTCACCAGCACGTACTGCAGGTGATGATGATTTGTATATATTGTTTTCGTAACTAAACAACACGTCATGGAACACTTTGTCCAACCTGGAAATTGAACCCGTGCACAGTCGGCACAGTCGCCGTTGTGACCACTAGACCAACGGGGCAGTCAATTTGCAGCATTATACCTTGGTAGTTAACATCATCATCATCAGCCTATAATGTTCCCACTGCAGGGACTCAGGCAGAGGACTCTAGGAGAGGGATGGGCTGTAATCCACCACGCGGGCCCAGTGCGGATTGGCAGATGTCACATGTCTTCGAATTTTTTGGTTCTAAGACATGCCGGTTTCCTCACGATATTTTCCTTCACCGTTTTGAGAGCAGCGGTGATGAAATAAATTACACAAAGTAATGCGCCTGCCTGGGTTCGAACCCACGACCTACTGTTCGTAAGTCGGGGCCGACACCACTGGGCCACCGCTACTCAGTTAACATCAGGTTGGTTTTTATTCCTGATTTTCTCTATAGGCTAAGGCAGATCATACGTACCACCTTTATTTTAACAGTATTTTTTATCAAAGGTTCGTGTATTTGGGAGTGGGCCTATTGCCGTCATACTGTGTTAATTCAATCTCAGAGCTTGTTCTGAGAAATTCTTGACGGAAAAACCCGTAATAAAAAAAGACTGTCCCCCCCCCCCCCCCCCCCCCCAGCAACCATACTTGGTACTTCGACAATTTGATCGAATAACGTGAGCTTTATTATACCATGGTCCGTTTTTACTGTCAAAACTTTCCTACTTAGTAAGTACAACAAATAAATATAGCAACAACATCGTAATACAAACGGCACATCTTTAAAACCATGAATTGCACACTCCTTATATTTTTATATGTGCAAATCGTACCTACAACATATTTTTCAAGTGCACAGCAGTAAAATGATACTATAGCAAGAGCCAAGGAGTCAGTTTCGCGCATGCGTCGTAGCTAGTGGTGCCTGGTGGCAATATTGCCACTGCCGCCATGCCGGTAAAATACCAAAACTGCCTGCAGTATTGGAAATATTGCCGAAGTTGCCGGTCAATGTAGATTATGACTTATAATTAGGAAATATTCCCAAATATTTCCACTCCCGGCAATATTGCCGGCAATCTTGCCACCAAAATTCCCACTTCGGGCAATAATGCCGGCAACGGCACATCTCTAGTCGTGGCTAAATTGCCGGGTAGGCGACTGTTGCGCACCGTGCAGCGCGCATGTCACTGGGCAGGTTGACGCATGCACACCTTGCGTTTACACTTCAGGCTTTCTTGCTGGCTGCTTGAAATCGAATCTATTAATACATTTAGGTATTGTTTATTGCGTTTTTATTGTAATCTTTGAAGTAGGTTATTTGTTTTTGTCTTGTCTTCGGTTGTTTTATGGTTTACTTAGGCAGTAGATGTAATCCTAACGGAATATCTAATGTTATGTCATAATTTGTAAATATTGTTACTGAATTTCATAATCAAATGTCACACTTTCGACTTTGTGCAGTCTGGGTTAAAACCATCACATAATTTCATGGCGTACCACCAATCAATTTCGTCATGATACACTGTTCTTAATTTACAAGTCTTAAAGACCCAACAACTACCAAGGATACGTGTATGTATTTTATCTATGTATTGTCCAGCTTTCCTTTAGTTACAACTTATAATAAATAAAGTATTCAGGATAAGGAGCGATGCTTCGCAATAAGTGCACACGCAGCTCTCAGTCGACTCGTAACTTTATTTTATTTCGCCACGAACGCACACTCGCGTTATCTGTCAGATATGCTACGTCATCGTGACCACTGGATCATTGCAACTCGACTTAAGTTGCATTATTTTCATTATTTTTACTCCCAAAACTAATACAAATTAATCACTTTAATAATACCGAGCGACCTAAATATTTATAATAGTACCGAGTACTCGAAATTGCCGCCGAATGATTTTTCTCTTCGGCGCGTATCTGTAGCAACCGTATCGATCGACACACGCCCCATTGCCGGCGAGCTATCCACGGCGCGCCGCGGTGCCTTCACTGCACGCGGAATGGAACGCGACAAACTAGAGGTTCTTTTGTCATGCGGTGATTTGCAAAACGTACCTAAACACGGTAAGGGCGTAGTCGGTCGACAGCCAAGTGGCGCACTCTCGTGAGAGATGAACGAACAGATAAATCTGAGAGCAATGTTGTATTACGATAACACTTCATGTAGCGCATACATTGCCTGGTTACGCCGCTTCAGGGGAAACGTGCGGAGTCACGACGCAGCGATGTAGCTCGTACACAAGCGCATGCTCAATAGTGTTGCGCACTCATCGGAGCCGATAGTAGGAGGTGCAGGGTCGCAGAGCTAGTGCGGCCTCGCGGCCCTCTTCGCCGCAACGCAAATCGTTGAAATCAAAACTTTCACGCTACGAGAGCGCTACGAAGTTTTACTGCTACGAACTTCCTGCTACGCCGGCCGTAGCGCGGCGCACTCAAAACTTTGTTCAGAAAGCTTTTTTATTTGTCACTTTCTGTTATCAGTTGACTGAAAACTTGAGCTCTTTATGTTTGAGCGTTAGGATTCAGATTTCAATACTGTGCGTTCTTGTCAAGCTGGTAAATAAGATATTGTGTATCATGTTCTGCGTGCCTGACGACCCGTTTTATATTGAGGTCTATTCGTTTAAGCAATCTTTAAAAATACAGACTCGTTTTTGTTTTAAATTAAAGTCATCAGTTAAATATCGAAACTCCAAGTAGTGCAAATGAATATAACGATTGCGCCATCTGATCGTAGAAGCGAACAGTAAGTATGCAGTGAAACTCGGGTATTTGTGGTCAGGCGGGTGGCGGACGAAGGCATTGTGGTGTCCAGGCACACTGGCACAGGCAGGCGGTACTCAGGCACTAGGCAGTCAAGCAGGCAGTCCTCGGTTCGGTTTTGTTGTGCGAGTCGCAGGTGGGCGCTGCGGGCCTCGGCCGAGCCGCGCCGAGTTGCGCCGAGCGCTGCCGAGCGCCGCCGAGCGCTCCGTCGCCGCGAACCGGCCGCCGCGCTCCAGTCCAGTCTGCGCTCGGCCACCACCCTGTTCGCTTGTGACTGTGACGCCGCGCTGTGACACATTTGACAGTTGTTATCGTGAATCGTGTGATGTTTTCGTATCGGAACTATGGTGTATCCCAATGAAAATGTGGAGTGATTTCCAGGTAAGTCATCGTAGTTATAAGTGTTCGTGGGATATGTGAGGCGGCTACGAAGGTTTCGCATTTATTTCAAAATTCGAGTTTTGTTCTCAGTCATAGTTTTTGTGTTGAATATAGTTTTGTTACAAGTTTGTGATACTGATGGAAGTCGGAGTCTAGTCAGTGTATGGATGAAATGTTGTGATAAACTTATGTTTGCTAAAAGTTTTGTAAAATATTTATGAACTTAGAGAATTTTAACCAAGTGGGTAGAATCGTTTAAGTCTTCTATTGGGTGATAGTCACTCAGTGAATTGTGGTTTATAGTCTTTACTTCTTTTAACATTTTATTTGATAAAGTCTTTCGGCAAAAAAAAAAATATTTTATTTTATTTTGTTGTACAGGAAAATACGTTTTTAGATATAATTCTTATACTTTCTTTGTTTCTTTATGTGGATTACCATTAACATACTGTTGTTGCTGTAACTTCTTTTAAGTTTTCGTTATAACTCGGACTAACAAATATAATATTGTGCAACTACAGAACTGTAACTTCCATCGTACATTAGGCATAGTAATAGTTCTAGGTTCATAACTTTTCTTGAATAGCCCTTAAAATATTCATAAAGTTTACAAGACGCGCGCCTTTTTTTCGAACTGACAGCTCGGCGCGTTTCCGGCGACCTGTCAAACGCCATGTGATAGATAGAAGGGCGCATTCGGTGGAGTTTTAAATCAAAGCGCGGTATTCGGCTCGAATCTCGATAACTGCGACGCTCGAGGCGAGCGAGAACTCGTCACAGTAATACGTAGTTGTTGTTGTCTCGCTCGTTCGCGGAGTGTTGTCTCCTTCTGGCGGCGGGTGTTTTTGTGTCGGAGCGGGTTTTTTGTGCTCGAGTCGGCTGGTGCGGCGCGGCGCCCGCTCGCTCGACTCCACTGACTCCACATTAATTATCGCCGAGTTGGCTGTTGGCTCGCCATCGCCAGCCAGCACTAACGCACTTTACTTTCTATATTGCTGCGATATTACTGGACTCTTTTTACAATGCGCCGTCGTTTTTACTTGAACGCAGCAATAAAAATGTATGTCCAGTAAGATTCGTTCAACTGAATGAAATGAAACACATCTGACATTGGTTTAAAATTAGACAATTTTGTAAGACCTTCAATTAGACAGAGTAGAAAAATAGTCTAAAGTTTGTTTGAGGCGAAATAGTCTATGTTTTGGTCTTGTTTTGAAAAGCTCCTCTATAAGCGAATAGGAGTGTGATCCGAGGTTGGTGGGTTTTCCTGGTAGCGGCTAGGGGCGCGTTGCCATGGCGACGGCTGGGGCGCCCCGCCCAGCACCGGCCCAGAGCGCCTCCTCCATTCCACTTATTGAGATTTACTCCTCGACTGGAATCGCCATTGGCGAGCCCACTTCACTACCTTTTGCTGTTCTTTTTCTTTAGAAACTGAAGAACTAAACAGCCTAGGTAGGACACAAAGTTCACTAATACCGTGGTTTCGATTTCTTTTGTATTTTTCTGACCTCAATATGTACGAGTCTAAACCTAATCAACCATTATAAGGAAAAATCTATCCAACCCGACTTTAGAGGATTCTTGAAGTCTACGAATTCCAAATCAAAATACAAAGTAGGTATTGTATCTGGTATGGCATGTCCTTCACGGCACTTATAAACTTTTGTTTGGTAGCTCGAATCCTTCCAAAATACATTATTCATATGCACAGTTTCAGTATACGGTAAAAGGAAAAAAAGCTTTTGTTGGGACTACATAATGTTGAATCTTTAGTGACTAATGACCAATCCAACAAACAGGAAAGAAAAAAAGAAACTACATCTAAAATTCTTTAAGATGTAATTTTATCAATAACGTAGTAATGGGTTAAAACAATAATGTCACATCTATGTAGATTGTCCCGAATCCTTACCGAGAATTCGCTCACCGATTCGCAGAAACGAGTCACCCTTAAGCTAAAAATATATTCCTTAGAGAGTTATAAATAGTCCTGTGATACCAAAATTTTGAACAAATTCTGTGATATTTCCATCTTGCAATACATTTTATAGGTTTCAACATTTTTATCTGCCGTCAAAATAAACGTTTGAGTTGTGTAGCTTTATCGGGGTTGTTTGTAGGCCTATGGGGGTGGGTGGGGGTCTGGGGGTGCGTGGAATGCGACTTGTTGCAGTCACGTGCGCTAAGAAACTATGCACCAACTACCCTTATGCACTTATATAGTTCCACGAACGCGGCCTCAAACGATTCCAAACTTAAGCGGTATACGAATAGAATCCAAATTCGTTTTTAGAGTAGATAGATAGTTTACGGTAACTAGTTTGGCCACCCAATGTAATAAACTAGATGCGGTACCCGGTTCTGTTCGATCGTTGATTGCTGCCTTACCGTCGCGACTATCTTCATTTTTAATGAGAAACGCTATAACGAAACAAGTTTTACCCAAACATTTGCTTCATATACCATTTTGTGCCACCATTATAACATTCTAGGGAACAATCTCACTATTGTTTTATTTTAGCAGTTGGAACAAGCAAATTAACAAAGATACCTCATAAAAATATGAATTAGTTACATAAACAAATCATATAATATCACTATCTACCGTTTCAGTTGTTTTTCTATAAGTTAGGTAATGTTTACAAAATCTAACACAAATGACTAAGACTCATAAAAAGTTTTATAACTCGAATATACATAAGTTATTGTAATAAATAATACCAACGAAAAAAAGATGTTACTGACAACACTAATAAGTCGAAAAAAAGGTTGACAGTCTGTACACAAAACATAACATATTACAATAATAAATAGTTCGTTCGAATGGTGTTATTAACCTCTGAGTGAACGATCTGTCCATATACTTAACTGTTTCATAAAAACTATAGAAGATTTAAAGGCAAAAAAACCACTCGTCACCGTGACGGGGCTAGTCTGGCCGAACGATAGTGAAACAGGGTATCAAGGGGGCTCCCGACGGTCAAGACCGAGTGTACCATGACTACTGATAAGATTGCCATCTTGAAGGCTAAAAATGCGATCAACAAGTTCCTATTGTAATGGGTTAGAGTTGAAAATGTACTCGTCGTTTTAAAACTCTGATGATGACAACTGACTCTAAAGCAGTGATGGCTTAGTCGTGTGACCCTCGGGATTGCAAAGTCAAAGGTCTCAAGTTCGAACCCAAAAACACCTTTGATTTTGTGGATTCATTACTTGATTCGTTATAAGAAAACATCTTGAGGAAACTTGCATTTTTGAGAGATATTTCTCGATGGCATGTAAAGTCAAGTCTGACGCCCATGAACGGCATAAAAATTGACACCAGGTTTAGCAATAACCACACAATAAAGAAAGAAGACTGATTTTAACTTAAATTTTGAGTCGACCGGTCGTGTTAGAAGATTGTTTCTATAACCATGTTACACTGATTACAAAGCCTGTTTAAGTTACTGGAACAAGATTGTTACAATACTTCTAAAGAGCGATTTGAAATAGAGTTCCATTGATTAATCGATCATTTGAAAGCCGTCGCATGCAGAAAACCTTCAAGCGTCTTTTTCCCTGTACTAAAAACCGGTTCATCATCATCATCATCTACAGCCCGACTTCACCTACTGCTGGGTATAGGCTTCTCTTTGCTTATTTATTTATTTATGCACACACAAAATACAAAAATAAAGGATAAAAACATAACAAATAGAAGAGCACAAAGGTGCGAGAGGAAAGTTTGATTAGAAATGTAGAAAGAGTGTGTAGTCAAAACTAACAAGATTTTAATTAAAATTAAGAACTAAAGCATATCCAAGCTCCACGCTCTTGTGCTAGCATCTAGGATTTTCTCTCTAAGCCAGTATGCCTATAAACACAACGGTTAAAGTAGAAAAATCTAAAATAACTACTCGGGAAGTCTCATGCTCTATCGACGGGTAACCGGAAGACAAAGTACAGGAACAATCCGGTTTCTTGAAAAAATATACAGGCCACGGTGTACACATGCGATCTGACGCAGTTGGGCGTCTTCCGTCGGATCGCAGGGAATAACAGCTTCATTATGAAGTATTTCTATATTTATGAATAGGACAATAGGATGGATCGAGTTGAGACTACGATGTTATTATAAGCCGTATCGTGACATTCTTGAGTGTGTAGCTGTGAACGTCATCTACAGGACGATAGGGCTAGATTTCTTCTTGGAAAACATTCCGTTTCTAAGTCGAAGTGCTATTTCAATGTCTTACTAGGTTTTCGTAGACTACATAATCGTAAGGCCCGTTTTAAAGATTCCGTAGCACTGCTACGACGCGTAGTTGTTGCTACGCACTACGGAAAATTGCATTAGTGTATTTGGCTTACGTTTTGCAAATAAATTATCAGTTTTCTTCTTTATGTATTACACATAAAAACAAGAATTGAAACCTTTCATAAAGTTACCGATCTAGTGACACAAGTAACAAGAAAATCGTATAGCAGAAAGCCTTACGGTACGGGCTTGTATGGAAATCACGTGGAAGGTGTCCATTTCACGCGTCCAGTAACAGCCGCGTAACAATGTAAATAGTTGCCATGTACGGCAGAGATTCTAGCCCACTCCACGCACGTTAAATAAACATGTATGTAAACAAACGGTGTATCAGGCGCATTATGAATCGAGACGTCACAATCAGCCGCTCCTCCTTAAGCACCGCGTAATAATAACAACTTTTATTACACATTTGCCGTTAAATTCACGCTCGCATTGTAAACAATCGACCACGTGGAGTAAAAGTAATAGTAAACTCATAAACAAATGAATGAATTAGCCATAGCGGTGCCGACGTCATCGGCGAAGACACGCATAATAATCGCTTATGCAAACGAGCATAATTATGTAAAGCATTATGAGCCGCGCCGACGTGTTTTGACATACACTAACGACCAATTATATGGCCATTGTGTGACTCAATGAACTTGAAAGACATACAATAATATAGGGCATCGAACGCGCTCACTGACGCCGTGACGTGCCTCGACACCTGTTTAGAAAAAAAAATGCGAATGTCAGGTGCACCGAATTCAATGCTCGCCAGTATTTTATTATTACTGTAATTCTGTGCCCGTGGGCCGCCCGGCTGACGAACAGTTTGTTTACCATTTTTTGTCGGTAGCTTATTGTCATGTTTGAGATGCATTCACAAACTCGTGCCGCCTTTCTCAATTACTTCACTTCATATTGTAATACGATGGTCGGTTTCGTACAACTCTTTATTTGCGCAAGTGGATCTAATCAGCGTTCAAAATATCAGATTACAGTAAAGTAACCGCAATCTTATCTTTGCTAAATATTGCGGCGTGATAGAAAATTGGGGAATTTTGGATTGTTGATATGTTTGGCTAATTGCATATCTTAAGTTGTATTTATCAGTAGAATTCACCAGCTCATCGGATGTAGAATCGAGAACAGGGGGATAATAATAACTTTGGCATTCGCAGAGTGTCTCCTCCACGCTCTAAATATATTTCCCATGGCCTCAATGCCGCACCGCGACCCAATTACGTCTGGCAATAAAACAATATGTGAGTCGTTGAACCCTCCAGTTTGGTGTGATAGCTATGTAAACATTGCATCTGGGTAAACACGCGCGTGTCCGCGGCAGGCGGCACCCGACAGGCGCGAGACGTGCCGCCGCCAATAATTTATGTAAATTCACGTCATTGTATAAGAGTGATGTTTTTATTGCAATCTTGTTTTGACGGTCAAGTTCGGCACGCGGGGAAAGTTAAACAAGTACAATAACTCTTAAAGTTTGCAGCGCATCTCAGACGATCGCCATGTGTCGTAAACGAACACGAAGGTTGGGAGCGTGCACCGTGACATACGTTGAACTTACAGCCGCGCTCTACTATACCTTGTTGTACATACATATTAGTATTCAGAGCGGAGGATTCACAAACTCAGCTACTTTTACTACGAAAACAAATCACTCACCTCGTGCAAATGTAACTGTCCGCCTCTACGATCAAATACTTTGAAAACACTTGTAAATACAGAGTTGTAAAACGTTATATGGATAGTTGTGCTTACAAAAGGAATGTACTAGTCGTAAACTCCAGTTGATAGAACCATCAAAAATATCGGTAACCACCGCAAAATGACTTAACGCTTCAACGAAAACAGAAAGTAAAAACAAAGGTGTAATTTAGATTTAGCTTCAAATGTTTGTAAATAATGTTTTACTACACCAGCAAGTAGCGTAAAATCTTGTTTATAATTATGATAATAGCTTTATTATATACTACTACAAATCTATTTCGTAGGTAGTAACCATTAATCACTTATGAATGAATGAATGTTATTATTATACGGCAACCGGTCAACGATATCAGAATGTTGTAAACGTCATTTTATAATCATAAGCTCATAAATAAACACGATGACGTATCGCGAGTGATCAGTAATCGGCCGGACTCGGAAGTGTACTGCCCACTTCGGCACTCCGGGGCTCCGGCACGGAGGGCGCGGAGGGACGTCGGCGCGCGCGCATGGCGCACTCCTCACGCATTCGCGGATAATTATGTAACAATGTTTTGACATTCAACAACGACACATTTAGCGCGGACATTAAGTGGATCAATGAACTTGAGCCGTTTGTTGTGCTCGCTGTTACGCAACCATCGGCGTTTGAGTGAGATTAATGCGCGCGGATTATGGCACGCGATACATTTCAATTTACGTTCCGTTTCATTCATGACTCGAGATAATGACGACGTACTCGTTCCGCTTGTTTATTTGCTTTTGCTTGTCGCCGCCGATGTCCGCTCCGTCTCGGACGCTTTACATACTCGATCGGCCGCTCATCGACCGCGATTTATGTGCACTCGTCGCGATGCGTACACGTCACACTTCTGTAATGAGCCGACACGCTCAACTTTTTCAGCAAATCGAGCAATAACTCAATAAGCGTCGCCACTTCGCAGGTCGCTGCTCGTTTGCGTGCTCCAGGAGAAACTTTCAACATAAACATTGTTTATGTGAACACAAACATGTGTGCGCGACCGACACTAGGAAGATCGTACTATTAGCTACAAGTTTGAGCACAAGACGGCGGGGTGAAGGGAGTAAGTCTTCACCCATTGACGGTTGAAGCGCCCCGCGACACTTTCACTGCTCCGTTATTGCAGTTACTACGCGCCTACTGTGCAGCGGGGGGTGACGGGCCGAGGGAGCTCCGCCACCCTACTGCATTCACCCTCGTTCTCACCCCGCGTAGGGCAAAACTTACAGCAAGGGTGCATGCCTTCTAAATTTAAGAATACTATCTCTCGCGTGATGTATCTCGTAGTCGCGGCTAAAGGCATCTAAAACAGAGAGATAGAGAATGTAACCGCGACGTATTGAGACTTGAGACAGTAACGAATGCAAAATGTTAGCAGCGAGCGATCGACGGTGATCGTATCTCAAGTCTAGACGGGCGGGCAGTCGCTCGAAGTGGGACAATGTCAACTGTGAGGGCTCGCTATTATTTGCGTAGACACGTGTGCGTCGGCCGAGGACCGGCGGCGCGAGTGACAAGTGCTCGTGAGTCGTGACGGAAGTTTGTAAACAGCGCCGGCCTTGCTCCCGGAGCGCCGCTGCACCACCGCACCGCACCGCATCGCCCGGTCACGCACAATCTACATCGACGTGTTCCGATATCCAATTACACACTTCTATCAATCCATGAATGAAAATGATAATGTACCACCCGACCGACCGTGACAATCGATTCGATTCATATCTGCGAATCGAAGACAGGTGGATTACTATTACTATGGGTGTAACAACAAACTATTATCACGCGCATACCGGTGCGATGTTATCGCAGCATCGAGAGTGGTGTAATCAGAGAGGCGTCTTTTCGCAACGTGGTGTGGGATGAGTTCGAGTCGAGTGAGCGGAGTGGTGAAGTCTTGGCCGCGTCCTTTGGTAGCGGTGTTCGGCGGCGAGCGGTGATTGATGTGCGATAGATAGTCGCGCCTCGACATTGAACCCGGCAGCTGTGGTGCACGCCTACACTAAATATATCTAGTGCGGACTTCCGCTCGTGACGTCGCCTGTGACGTACGTCCTGACGTACACGTCGACGTAACATTTATTATACTTTTTGTTTACACTATAAAACGGTATTTACATTGTTATTGTTTTGTGGGGTTGTCGTCTTATCACTTTGTTGCTTTACGGTTCTGTTGTCTTTATTGACTACCTGCACTCAGATGTTCTCGTTTACGTGAATGAAGCTAAGAGATAGTAACTGGTAACACTTCAAGAAGCTCACAACACTTAGTAGACACTTGCAATAACGCATATTTATTACGATAGTTACACTTTTTCCGTAGAAGGTCTACGCGGAAACATGAAAAACAGTCGCATAAAGTGGAAAGTATTAATTTGTATGTCTGCAGATATAATTTGTAGTCGATGTTGTGTTGTTACTTGTTAGCAAGTTAACTGAAACGCTCTCGGGACTAATCTCCTAAGTGCGTACTGTTCGGGAGGTAGGCAGCGGGGGTGGGTTCTCATTAAAAATTCATTCTTATTTGGTGCGCGCTCGTAATCAGCCGCAAAAGGGGGGAGGGGGGACACTCTACGTGCTGCGTATTCTTCTTTATCTACTGATTTATTAGTTTTGATTCAAAGATGGAACTTTTCTAAAATACATTTGAGTTTTGGAGATTTTTTGCAACATACACATTGGTTTAGTTAAGGTTAGCATACATAGGTCTACTAAACTATCACAGTTTAATTATATAACATGACTGAAAAAACATGAGGTCGATAACTAAAGGGCAGGCAAAGGTCCCTCAGTAATAGATGCCCTTAGCAACTAGCGTAGCAAGCGCTACGAAAGCGAAAATTTGTAGACAGCCTTATGAGTATGATGGAAGAAATACCTACTAGTTATTTTGGACTTCTAAAGTAAACCTCGAACAAAGAACAGCTAAAATTCTAATCATTCAAACACCACTGTCTTTCTTTTACCATTTATACTGTTGCTACGCGGCGTAGCGGGCGTAGCACTCCTGCTACGACTCGTAGCATTCCTTCTACGAAAAGGACCTCCGAATTTCCATCCCGAACTTTCCTCATCACAAAGAGCCTAACATTCCTTTTCCATTAACAGTAATGAGTTCTATAACAGGTGTATAAATAACATTATCTTACGGGTGTCACTAACCCAATAGCTGGTAATTAAATGCATAGTCATACATTTTTTAATAATTGGATAATTACAGTAATGTAGTCGCGTATGTGTGCGTTCACCATATTCCCCCATCGGGTGGGGGAGGCGCCCCCCAACTCACACCGGCACGTCTCTTTGATGTGCCGTACCATTTGATCCTTTCGAACTCGATTGTTACTCGAACTTGGAGATTTGAAAATGGAAAAACATTTTTGTGTTCTCAAAGACCAAGTCTCATTCCTATTTTCCTAGATGTTGACAGGTCTACTTTCGGTACCATGTTTAGAAATTCCACCAAGAAATCGTTGAAATTATTTCCCTTAGAGAAACTGCACTGAAAATACTCACAAATAAACAATGGACTCTCTCATTAAAATTAAAGTAGGGTTTTCAGTTCTAGCTTGCTTATTTGGAAAGTGCACTTACAATTAGTTGCTTTGTACGTTATTAGATCGAGTCGAGTCTCGCTGGTAGGGGCGGAGTGGCGAGGGTTGTCCCCCCTCGCCGCCCCCTCACCCCGCCGTCCTAATCCTCCACCCTCCCGGCCAGTGACGTCACCACTTACAGCTCTTTTTTGGCAATGAAAAAAGTGATGAAGTTATATTTATTACACATTTTCTTTCACTTTTTAAGTCTCCGAGGTCGTTGCTTTGTTTATTTGCTGTTCTATTAACATTGGATGTTTATCATTTCATTGATTTTATCTTCGGAAGAAATGTAACGGAATTGATTAAACCTTTTTTGGGAAATGAGTTAAAAGGCAACGACGGGTTTGTAAAACGATTTCGAGTGAGTGACTTTTGAGCATGCGAACCTTAACTTAATTGATACATGATTGTAATCGCCGACGAAATGTAAATAAACAAGGTTTTTTTTTATTAATAACGGTCCTAAACCGGTTGTGGCGTGCGCTGCGTGCAGTGGGGTGCGATGATGTCCACATCAATCACAGATCAGCTGATCGGCGCTCGTTTTCCTTTTCATCTTGCACTTTATTTAATTAATTGTTCGCCGCGGGCGGCGTGGCCGCGCTCACCTCTCAGTTAAGCCGACTAACCGCTGAACTAAAGCCTCTATAAACTTACTACGTTTACCGGCGTTGTGATCAGATTATGAATGAACCACGTTTGATCTCAATTTAATCTAGTTCCGAGTCTAGTTCACGTCGGGTGGCTCGCGACTCGCGTGCGATCGCTGTTTAACATTTCGTCTCTCGTATCGATGAGCCATGATCATTACTCTTTCTTTATTTGTTTTCACACTATTATGCTCTGAGATGTTGTGATCGCGTGGGCACGAGCCGAGTTATGTCATGTACCGCTAACAATGGCGATTTTCGCTCGTAACCAATCGACAATGACAACTGCAATGGACCGCTATAAAGAATCGTGTTTGTGAGACGACCGGTCCTTTGTTCGGTTATCCACGCGTTCCTACCGAAACAGGTGCTCGTTTTATGGGGCATTATTTTGCGTTCACGGGAAGTCAAAGTCGAACAAACTCGTAGCACAATGACTTGATCACGAGTCAGTTCGCCCGCATCCAGTAATGAAACGCAAGCGCCCCTATAAGAACCAATTATCCCAAGATTGGGGAACGCCCATTACCGTTCAAGTTGGTGATTCTCCCGCTCAGCAAGAGTATCAAGTGCAGCGTCGATGTGAGCTCCAGCTGACGTATTTTAGAGGCATTTCAGTTGAGCAAGTGAACGTGTCGAGAGGGGGCACCTCGTATCGGCTGCTCGCTCCGTATTTCTCATGCGGTGTTGCAACGTCGGCGTGTAGCAAGACAGCGCTGTATCGAGCACACAACACAGAGAGCGGCTGTCACGTTGCCTTCAGCCGCGCGTATGGCACGCGTGAGCTGCGCGTGTGTGGGTGACGTCAACGCGCCACTTTCTCCATACTTTCGTCGTTGCTGGTGCGCTAAAAAACGGAGCTCGCCTAGACGACGACTATTAATACATACGAAGCGACGTCGCACGCTCTGTCGCGCGAAACGATACGGAATTATTGTTCTGCGTGCGACTGACGTGCGTGAGGTGTCCGCTGTCGACTCTCTTCAGTGCACCGAGCACTGCTATAACTGTTCACTTAGCTGTAGCTTGCACTTTTCCAGCTGAGACTTCTTATTTACTCAAATATTAAAGTATTCCGTTGCTAGGCATTCCGGTTTGTTGACGAATGATCGCATTAGCCCGGCGCGACTGCGAGCGGTCGCTAATGTGTTTTACAAACAAACTCCACCAACTGAACGCTCACGCCCGACCCGAAGGTTGACGTTACAGTTCTCTTGTCCACAATTTTAAAAGTACTTTAATTCAGTCCAAACAATTTGTGCTTTAATTCGCACTGAAATATCGAACAAGTAAAATCCATTCGGTGCCATCGCACGCCTGTCTAATTAAGCTCTGTCATAGACTCTTCGAAGGCTCTATTACGAGCCGCCTCCAAACTTAGAGCGGACTATAACGCATTTGGTATTCAATCAGTAATTCTTGCTGGCGAAGAGTGGGTTTTATGCGGGGGTAGTAAGGTCGATAACGCGAGGGTGGAGTGAAATTCAGCTCGCTCAGTGTGACAATTACGGCGATGCGGCCCGCCCCGCGCCGCCGCAATCGATAGGCCTACGGGGGGAGTCGGGGGGAGGTGCGGGGCGGCGGCGGCGGTCATTACTTATGCAAAACAGCATCGGCAGTGCGAGCGGTGTGCTGCGGCCTGCGGCAGCCGAGCCGGCCCGCACGCACCGCCACCGCCGCCGCCGGCGACCCTGCTGCTGCCTGTCGCTGTTGACCTTACTCAGACATCGATTTATCGACCCACCACACCAAATGAAATTGACGCAGCTCTAAATTCACTGTTTTATTTACCTGATGATGCCAAACAAAGTCCTTTGTTAGATCCCATCGGCCAAAGTTTGGTCCCCTCATCTGAGTTGGCGATGAGCTAACGGACCCGGGAGCCGGGACTCGTTACTGAATTGGGAGTTGTTCTTTGTGCTCTCCCTCGTCGCGGGACCCGGAGGGTCGCTCCTGACTTTTGTTTCGCGCTGTATTCAACTGTTTGGATGCAATGTATTTAAAGTACGACATCAAAGGCAGAGTCTTAATTAAATCCTGAAAAAAAGAAACCATAAGAAGGCGTAGTAACATAACATAACATCAGACCAGTAATCCCCGAAGAGATTGGCAGAGGTGTTCATATAGTACACCCATATTTCGCAAATTATGTAGAGTTTTGGAAATGAACACGAAATAAAGTTAGGAATGGTAAAGCGTACGGGAATCTTTTCATATATCTGTTATACCTCATGTAAACACAAACAGTACATAAATTAAAACAATCCATGGAACAAAAAGTTAAAATCGTAAAATTAATCCTAAGCGTCGATGTCGTCGAACTAGGCTAAGCTTGTGAAAAAGCTTCGCTCAGCGCACGAGCTTTTGCGATAAAGTTTTCGCGCGAAAACTCATTCCCGCGCTTTATAACCTGTGAGTTTCCAAGGCTTGGAAGGGAGGGCTTTATATAAGGCTCCCTCTCGCCCCTCGCCCTCCCGTACATAATGTAATTGGCAACAGCGCCGATCTTCGGGCGAGCATTGTGAGCGCTCGCTCGAGCGATGCCACACGACGGCGAACGGGCGACGAGACGCCCGACGTGCTGCCAACTATGAACGGGAAACTTCTCGAAAAGAAACCGAGTTTCTGTTCGCAACACGTTGATGATGTTTTTTTTGTATCATGTTTTGTAATGATACCGAACTTGGTAACTAGACTTGATCTGAAACATTTGAAAGTACATAACATAACATCACGCATGTAATCCATGAAGGGTTAGGCAGATGTGTGCTGAAAGTACAGCTAGATTTCGCCAGTTATGTGTAAGTCCCATGTATTAGGGGGCCATGTATTACCTGGCACATCGGACATTCAGACTGCTACTCAGAAATTCCTGATGGAATACCCCAAAAACACTGCCCAACCCGGTAATCAAACCCGCATGACAGCACTTGCACTTAAAATACTAAACCAACGAGTCATTCATTTGAAAGTTCGTAAGCCAATATTAACGAATTAATAGCTGCTGTCAGCCAAAAGCTTGTTTTGTTTTTCAATTTCATTGATTGTTTAATGTTTACGTTATCCCGAACTATATCAATAAAGATAGCAAGTAATGCGAACTTGCAATGTTTTGTTATGACAAGTTTAGACCTAACTGTTATCAAACAAAGATTAAAATTCAATCACAAAACTAGTCTTGGTTTGAAGCTTATAAGATATAGCTTCATGAAATCAAAGCTGTTCATTGTCAATACAATAATGTTTAAAGTACAAGAATGTAAGTCTGCGTTCGTCGGGCTGGCGGTATCGGCTCTTATCACCACAGCCACGTTATCAGCCTCAAGGTGACGAGCCGATGTGAGCCGATTGCACGACTAAAGATACGGCTGACAATTATTATGTGTTCAGACCGATCCAGAGTTTCACAATTATATGATAACGAGATCGATTGCGGCGACTATCACACGAAAATGAACAAAGAAAAGTGCTGTTGATTACAGGTAAACAGTGTGAGAAATGCAAATGTCCAAAACTAACATAATACCGCGGTTCAGTAGATATCGATGCATGATCTAGCGCAAGTTCAATAACACGGATATTACACAGTTACAGCACTCCGTAATGAGGCACGAATCACTAATCAAACTTAATCAAACGCACTATAAACGTTAACTAGTCAGCTGTTCACTTCAGCTGAAACTCGCGCTAACACAACAAATCATCTACTTGTACTTTTTAACCGAACTAAGTAAGAAAGTAACTCACCGCCGAGTTGTCACATGTTGAGCGGGAACTCGTGCACCAATTATGTATAATATCGGCAAGGCCACGTGCTCCGTTGACGTTAACAAAGTTTCCCGATGCGGAGAAAACTTTGTGACATGTGAGTGGTAGATACTTACAATATGTTCTGTGCCCTCCCCCGCCCCGCGCCCCGCGCTATACCCCGCCGACGCCGGCACCGCCGCCGCCGTGACTCAGCGGCGCCCTCGCGCGACGTCGCCCCGTCTGCCCCCATGGAAAATTTATACCCACCCTCTTCCCAAGATCATTACGACACGACTCCACTAAATTCAACCTTCCCCTATAGAAATAAAGAACATTTTCGCCCGCTCCGACGGAGCAAGACAAAGGAGCTCCAGCAATTTCGACGAAAACAAACCTTAACTCCTGTGGGATATAGTTTGTAATTTATGTGACGAAGTGGCTCACGTGCTTGGAAAACGCAGCAGTGACGTCACGAGCTCGGCGGTGGCTATGAGGGCAGCGCAACTCCTATGTTTTTTTTTGTTCTTTGCGCTAAGCCAGTCCTACGGAATAGAGTCCTTTGGAAAATCAATAGTACCGTACAGTTATAAATAAGATACGATTCTGGAACTTTTGGAAGGCACGAAACCCATGACAAAACATAAAACAAAAAGAATAGCTAGCGGCAGCATATCGCAGTGACATCGTCGTTGTGCTCTCTCCCTTAATTCCCTGCTGGTGCGAGGTGGCGCGTCTAGAGAGCGTGTGCTCTCTCATCTCCTTAATTCGTCCTTCGCCGCAGCCCCCTTAATTCTCCCTTCTAGCATTGCTGCGAGGGAGGGCACTCACTCTCTTGTTAACCCGAGTTCGCCCCCCTTATTTATGCCCGGCGCGTGGGGGCGGGCGGGCGGTGGGCGGTTGTGGGGGGAAGGGGGTCCTATCGACGTCCGTACGCCGTGTCTATGTGCTGGTGAATTAAGAGCGAGTCGGCTTTCATTTTGCTAAAGCTTCCACGCTCGTGTGCTCGCCTTTCAGGCGCTGCTTGCTGGTGTGCACAGGGTAGCTCGTGCAGAACTCGACTCTAATGCGGGGGGATAAGATCCCAAGCCGCTCGCCTCGCCTCACTCGCCTTCAGCGTTTTATAACTTCAGAGGGCGAGGAGGCAGCAGAGTTTTTGTGAGTGGAAGGACTTTTTTGAGTAACGTTTTTTATGTTTTACTCGGTTAGGGTTCGCTAAGATAACGACATCTCACACAGACTGGAGAGCGTTCTCATGGAAGATACATGTTCTACAGCACTGCTGTTTAATAACAAATAGAATGTGGCTTTCATGAAACATTATGCCGACATGATTGGGGAATTTGTTTCTACGAAGAAGACCGACGTGAGACTTGACAGCAGACTTAAGTTTTAAGAAGATAGGTACTTAGTAGTGTCGAAACTATTTAGCAAAGTTAGCGAGAGGACGGGGTCGCGGTGGGTGGCTAAGTCTACGCACAACGTCTTCAGAGAAAGTGAAATTTAGCACAAGTTCGGAGAAATACAACTGTGTTCGGCGCCCCCTTGCGCTCACGACTCGAGGGGGTGGCAGTCGGCAAACGCGGCT
The DNA here is from genome assembly GCA_949316265.1 of Diarsia mendica. Lineage (NCBI taxonomy): Eukaryota > Metazoa > Arthropoda > Insecta > Lepidoptera > Noctuidae > Diarsia > Diarsia mendica. The sequence continues at coordinate 11,453,901 of OX438906.1, forward strand.
TATAACAATTAAGTTTATTCGCTCGCAGGTTTTTCTATTCGACTCAACAAAAAACACTCGAAGTTAAGAGTTAAAGAAAATAATTTCACTTAGTTTGTTCGGCGGTGTCGCCGCGGTTGCTTGCCCATCTACCCACGTCTTCTAAGGACTCATCGCAGTCCTCTTTATTGCGAATATTTCAAAGCAGTTCTGCCGAGTTTCGTGAATTTCTCAAGCGTAATTAAGCAAGCTTCGCGACTTGTAGATCGAGGATGAAAGTGATCGCGTTGAGGACTCGATTTCATTATAATATGCGTTGATAAGTCCGAAATATAGTGATAGTGGTAAGGGTTACTGTCAACAGAATCTACCCTGCAGCTATGTACTGGCAGTTGCTGTTGGCTATGACCATTATCGAACGTTCAGCATAAAGTAGGTTTACCACTAATTAAAGCTCGCAGTGGTCACAATTTGCAGCACAAAAAATATTCGAAATAAACGCAACGACTGGCTAATGAACGTCGAATTTCCCGAAATTTTCATGTACTGATGAAAAATCTGTGTGCCTTTGTATTGATTATTTTAAATTAGCCTTTTTTCGGGAGGTGCAGGGATTGTCATCATGTGTGATGCATGCACGTCGGGTTAAAAATGGCGAGAGCAACTGCCTCTGTGACGGTTGAACGACCTTTGCTAAGGTGTCGGTTTCGGGCAGGTTATTTAGTGCGGGGGCGGGGGTGGCAGGTGGCGCGCGGGGCGGGGGGCAACCCCGGGTCGCCAGGCAACGGCAACTGGGTCACTCCGGGCCTGCCCCGGCCGCCCACCAATTATGTACACGCTCGTTACCGGACACGCGTTTTTCAATCACATCCATATTTAATTGGGCATCACGAAGCTGGAAAATGTGTTTGAACCGCCATGTTTTACGAGAACTTTATTTGAATTGCGTTACATTATAATGGTGCTGATTCTGGCAATGATTGCAAAACGTTTTGTACGTATTTAATGTTCGGCCTACGGTGCTACGGGTTTGTTTGATGTGTGCTACGGTTCGTAGACAGGCTACGTGTCTTTGCTACGATTAGCCCTTTTTGTAGTTCATTGACGTAATTAGTCGCTGATTCATATAGCGTATTGTATGCGACTTGAGATTTAGTAGACAGGTCATAGAAAGCTTAGCGTGTGCGATAGGTGGCAGTTAGTCGAGCGTAGTGTCAGGCTGGCGTCCGCGGCGCGACTTGTCTTCCGGGCTTCTTACAAGACAAGCCTGTGCCCTAACTTGTTGCATGGATGCACCGCGGAGGGTGCGGGGTAGGGGCGCGGGTGCCGGGGGGCTCGCGGAGGGCCGCGGGGGCGTCTTCATAGTGAATGGGCGCGAGATGTCGTGGCCGGTCGCCACGTGCGCGTATGGAGATGTCTCCATTGATAGCCGTGACCTCGCCCTTATCGCCGCCTGTCGATGAGCCTCGCGTTCATCTCTCGCACTGTATACAACGTCCTTAGCACCTCAAGAAACGTATGTCTGTTAGGAATTTTCTTGGCTATGTCTAAGTTCTATAGAAAGCAGCTAATTTGTAAAAGTATCCGAAGGAGCTCCACTTCAGCAAAGGTCGTGAAGATTCGTTTTGAGTATCTTTCTGAAAAAAAATGAGTATGACTTTGTTGAGAAATGTAAAGTGGTTTTGTAGTTTTGGGAAAAATACATATTCGACGGCAAAAATAAATGCAATCATACATTGGCAAATGATGAATACGACTCATGCACTGATTGTGTTCAACTCAGGTGCACGATTCGTACTGCAGAACCGATGTTCCGAACAGCGTGCACTACTGCACAGCTTACAGTGGTATACAAGTCCACTTACAACAACTCTGCTCAGTAAATTGGCATAACGGGGTCGAGTCAACTCGTAGACAATTAGCATTGAGCACGGCCTGGCGGTGCCGCGGGGGGGCATAGCAAGTGCAGCCTTGACATTGAACGCTGCCCTAATGTCGTCGCATCGATTGTCGGAATGCGAACAAAACCATCTCCGGCGAACAAATAATAATAGTGTCGAACCGATGAATGAGCATATTAGCGAGCGGCGCGGGCGCGGGCGGGCGACGGAGCCGAGCCGCCGAGTCATTACGCGCCCCCATTAATCACTGCAACAATCGGCCGATATCTCGCTATTTACAAACGCGGGAGCACGTGTTCGCCGCTCGTACTACGCAGAGTGTATTGACCCATTTAGATAGCTCGACCTTCGCGCGGCCATTGTGAGCGAAAAACATAAAAATAAGTTTTATTGCGGCGTCGTTATGCGTATCGCTGCGGCCCGCCGCCGGCGTCACGCTCGCACCGCCAACAGCTGATCGCGACGTGACATTTTTATTTTATTCGCTCTCTTCCGGGGATTCTCCGAGATACGTGCCAGTGACGTCATTATCTGCCCGCGTACGCCGCCACCTGATTTATTATCTCGTCGGCGCGCTATCAACTCCACCCCTGTGGATCGTGATTTATACCGTAGTGCCGTACCGACCGCGACTGTACCGAGTGCACCAAGTCTAACAATGTCAGTGTTAAGTGTAAAAGTGCCTTGATCCGGTCCCGTGTGTCGAGTGTGTCACATTATCACATAGCACGTAATTACTCCCCGTCAGATGCACTTTTCATTCGCTCATGATAATGGCAGCGCAGTAATCCCATACAGTGGAGTCCGGCGCGGTTAATCCTGTATCGAGAATGGATTCTGCGAAAATGGTTTCGAGAGACTGTTTGCGTTTGTTAGTAGCAGTGCGAATAATACCATTAGTGACACAGAGCTGAAAACTCAAACCGAAGGGGGATGAATAGACGAGAACTTTGCGCTTATGGGTTGGTATGCCTCGGAAGTTGGCTCATGTAAGGCTGTCTGCAAAAGGCACCCGAGGAGCGGAGTGCGAGTGCCGACATTCCGATCGCTGAGCGGCGCCGTGTTCGTGGAAGCGTGCGTCATCTCGCGCTCTACCGACAAAAACTACAAATTTTCCCTTTCATTGCATCGGGTGGTCGCAACTCACAGCTCACAGCTCCGTGGACCACGCTCATCATAATAAACGCATAACGCGTCGGCTCGCACGCGCTCACTCGCACTGTAAACAATGCGTTTCGGGAATTCCCTCTCTTTTTATGCGGGATCACATTCCTGAGGGATTCCTTTTGTTTGCTTTTCAACTGTTCATTTTTTTCCCCCGTCACCTTGAAATTATTTGACTCTATTGACACTTGTATAACGGTACGCATAGATTATGAGCTTTTTGTGAGCCCATTCAACAGATCTATCATCCGAAGTGCCTTTATTGTGTTGCGATGCGAGTTAGCTGTTCATGCATTTTTCTTTCTAAAGGTTCGGTTGTACAACTTGTACAAGTGAGACTTTTGTTGATTTGCATTTTTATACGTTTTTATAGTTGGTTGTTATTTCTTCTCACCAAATTGTGCCAGTGTGAATTTCAACTGGATAGAAGATTGATAGAATGTAGGTAGAGTCGATGTTTGAACTGTAACCAAAGCTCTAGTGTTCAGCGCTAGTAGTCATCAACACACAAAAATTAAACAAAATTGGCGTACGCGAATTTTTATCAACATCTCGTAATTCAGACTTGACATGGAAGCCGCCATTTGTTACGGTTAGGTGTTGCCAAAAAAAATGGGATTACACAACACAACTACTGTTAAAATCAATCTTGTACATGCAGTAGCCAGAGGCGTGAAATAAAAAGCTCGACAGAAGCACTGCGGCGAGTCGGCGAAGCTGCGCGGCCCACGAAGGCACGAAACAGGATGTGGGACTGGTTGGCGCACGCACACAACTATGCGCGTGAGCACGCCCGCACACATGCGCGCGCGGCCTCGCCACTCGCCGCTCTCCGCTCACGGAAATGTGCGTGCCAGCCAGGGCTGTGCGCCCATACCGACTACATATTTTATTTTTATCATTCCTCTTCCACTCATGCTGCCGTTGTAATTTGCAAGTTTATCGGCTCGTAAAAATACTGTATTTTCCTTGGATTATTGTCTTTTGAGAGTTCTGCTGTAGGGATAAAAACTTGGGAGTGTGCTTCACATGCCAATTGTTCAGTTTAAGGTGTTTTGTCATTTGGTGCTATGTGTAGTGTCGCACAGCCCTGGTGCCTGCGACAGGCGAGGCTACCTTCGTGCCGGCCGCGTACCGACCGTGCACATGCCACGCCACGATAGCCTCCGACTTTTTTGACAATTCATTGTCTTCAAGCAGGCTGTTTGACAATGTTTCGCTGTTCTACTTCTGAAAAACGGGTAGAGATTTCATTCAAACTCTCCTTTCTTTTCTAAAAGCACATTCTAAAAAAGAGAGAGAAGAATTAAGTGAGTAAAAAACACAATTTCCCTCCGTGAATGGAGAACACCACGAGTCCACAAGTCTCGCCCCACAAAACGCAAACATTAGAACAAAGTGAAGTGTTTACGATCTGTAATCTCGATAGCACGGAACAGGTCCACAACAAACCGCCCTTCCGAGATGAATGAAATTACCACCGCCGGTCACGTGCTCTATTGTACTGAAAAGGAGCGTTAATGGCTTAATCGGTCATTGAATCGGCTCGATACTGCATAGCGCAGCCTTCTCGCATCGATGTTTCATGAATGGACGAAAAAAAATGAAATAAAAATCTACTACGATGTTATGACCGTGGCGTCGTAAACAATCGTTATTTATACAGGCATCGATGTATTCCACACACAAACACGAAAGCTGCGTTAAACACGTGGGTGGGGAAATGTCACCGAGACCCGCCGCTGAATCGACAACAACGCTGAAATTCAACAACTATTTATTTGTTTTGATACCCACGCTAGCTATCTACTTTTCAATTTGATAAAAATATCTGATACCCACGCAACATTCGTAGTCGGTGTCCTAACTTTTTTTTTGGCAAAAGATAAAACTAAAAGGAAAATGTTTAATCAAAAGAAATTCCATCGCTTATAATTCCCATAGCATCTGACGCATAACGGCAGCGCATCGTATTTTCTCATGTGGGTAGAGCGACCCCATAACGTGGCACAGTACACCCCATGCTATCTACCCCGCTTTATAGTTGGCTATATAATACAACGTTGTCGCGGCGCGCGGCCGGGCGTAGGTAGCTGTAGCGCTAGATACTGCGCGCCGCTACGACGTTGTTGCGTGCGCCTGTGTGCTGCACGTGCACACAGACGCGCGCCCCCGCCGCCCGCGTGCCGTTCCCCCCTCCCTCCCCTGCCCGCGCGCCCCCGCGCCCCCCGGCGACCCGCGCACCGCTCGACATGGCTGTGGCGCTGTGAGGCAATGCCGTTGCCGTGCCGCCGTCTATTTGGTCTCCACAATGCCATAGAAAGTCTCCGTTCGACTCGCCTCGCCGACCGAACTTTTCCTACCTCCTCGAGCGAGAGGCGCTATAACAACGTCGCCGCTCCGACGGTTCGTCGACTATGACTTCTCAGCGCATACAGTAGAATTCTTTATGGTTGTTATTTTGAATAAGCACTAACTCCTCGCCTCGGCGCTATAGCGAGCTGCGGTACGGTTATAAAATGCCGCATATCCGAGACTAGCGATAAAATAAACGTCTGACGTTTCCAAGTTTCGAGCGGAGAGAACGAGCGACGCGCTGCGCATCAGAAAAAGAACTTTACGACAAGATTAGAAAGAGCGAGCGGAGCGGCAACGTCGCGCAGCCGCGTTCCAGAGGCACGGAGTGGCAACGCCGAGCGCCAACGTCATTTACTAAATTTATTTTCATGAGCGCCAGCGCTGGCGACGACACTGCTACATACATATAGCGGGCGCCGCGTGATACAACCTCACGCTAGATATTATCTAGCTGTTTCTGCATATTGAAAACTCGTCGCGCTCGCTTATAATTTTCCTATAATGAACAGTAGGTGTTCAACTGTAGAGGCGTAGGTACAGTAATAGCGCTGTACACTGTACTGTGCACAGTGAGGCGGCACGTTTTCCGCGGAGCGATAAAGGGGTGACGCAAAGTGATTATTTGCAGCGTTGCGATGAGTGGCCGCTGACTCAACGCAACGGCAGGCGACCGTCGACCGTCGCAACACTGACTGCGCTCGCAACCTAACCTACTAACCGATCATGCGTTGTTAGCTTTTATTATGAATTCGTTCGGCACTCTACAATACAGCTAGCAACTTTTTGCTATCAACATATCGGTATTAACTACATCTTTAATTCGCAACTAATAAAAACAATTAAATAGTAATGATGCTAGAGCGGCTCATTACTATTTTAATAGCATAGATTCGTGCTTGTGGGTTAAAATATAGGTAGCCTAGTAATTTTAGTTTAATGTTATAATTTCTGTATAATAATAGGCGTTGTAAAGGCTGGTGTATCTAGGCAGGTTCTGCGAAACGCGTGTGCCTCCTAATTGTAGTGGCAGGTGCGGTGGCATCTGCCGCCTGCTGGACTCGCCACTTACTAGTTTATTTTTTAAACAACGCGACGTGTGTATTGCCATGCACGGTATTCACCGGCTCGATGCATTGCAAAATTTCGCGATGACCACTAACGAAAGTGGCAATGTACCTATAAGAAGGTAATTCGATAAATATGCGGTACTGCGGTAAAAGTCAACGTCTGCACGTTTGTCAGTGCAGCTGCGAACATGATAGCTTGTTTTTCAAGTTTAAAATGAAGATAAGGATACAATTATAAGACACTAGTTGCTGAATACTTCTGCTGATAATCTGATAGATCCGAGGAGTTGTAATCATCAGTGATTTTTATTCTGCGCTCTATAGGGTCGAAAGAAAGCGTTGTGAACTCCGGTAGAAGGGTCCGATGATCCCGGCGGGTGCATGGGTCCCTACCTGAGTCGCTAGGGGCTGCTCCCGGCACATTGTCGCTAAAAAAACTGAGAAGGGTCGGCGCACAATAGAGCTTAGACCACCCTACTACCAGGTATTATTGTACGCCGTCTGTTACTCTAGCGGGTATAATATGCGCGCTGATGGGAACATTCCATGCGCTCTGTATTCGATTTGTGGGAGATATTGTAGTTTGTTATTGAAAGTTTACTAGTCTACTAGACTTGTATAGGTCTGACTTTTTTGCTAAAAGTAGTTTGGGTTCTACGATTTTTTGTTTGGAGTCTAGAAGTTTTTAACAACTTTTCCATACTCTACAATTAGAGGTAGTTTTTGTTTGTCTGTATGAGCAGTAGTGAAACGTCAATGATGAATAGTATCGGATTGTTTACTTGGAGACTAGAACTTGTCGTCGCTGATGAAAGATTGATTTAATTATAGAAGGAAACCTTTATTACTTCACTTGGATTGATAGGAAGTTGTTACTATTATTAGTATTATAACGCTTTCCATTAGTTTTCCGTGGAGTGCATAAAGCGTCTCAGCTTACGGTACTTGTGGTAGTGAGAGAGCGGCGCCGCGCGGCTCCGCCTGTCTGCTGCGCCCACGCGCCATTGTGTAGCGCTAGCGAGCTCTCCACCTCGCGCTTCACATCCGCGTCTCCACCTACCGCGCCACGAGCCACGTTCATCCATGCATTACATTCTGACTAGATTCCAACTTCTATTCTTCTACTTTATCGGCGGTCCACTTATGAACTTAAAATAAAGTCGCTTTCATAAAAATTAAGATGAATTACAAAGTGTCACTGTCCCGTCAGTGTCATTGCGAACAATTCGAATGTTTTCAGTGCAATGTTTATTCTGGTATCTATTAACTTAAATTCGATTTTAAAGTAACTGAATACGTCATTAGAAAATTCGCAGTGTGTGTGTCGTCAATTGGAATGCAATGAGTAACCATGTTGTTTGTGTATTTGCAGGGCTCGGGCGGCGGGTGCGGCGCCAAGCGGCGCGCCGGCTCCCCGTGTGAGGGCGGCGGCAAAGTCGCGCGCTGGGAAGACTCGATCGCACGGCTCGAGGCCGTGGCCGCCGGGGCAGGCGGCGGAGACTGCTGGCGCCCCGAGGAGGAAGAGCGGCGCGCGTGCCGCCGGCGCTGGTGCGGCGGCTGGTGCGGGGCGCACGACACCATCCGTGCCGAGAACGGCAAGTCCTACCTGGAGCTGGGCGGAGCGGCCGCTCGTGCCTGCTGCGACGGCCGCGCGGCCGGTCGCTGCGCCTCGCGACGCTGTTACCGCGAGAGGCGGTTCAAGATGATGAACCTGTGCGCGCTGAAACTAGCGCGCCTCCGCCAAACGGCGGACCCGTCGCTGCGGCGCTCGGTGCTCGTTTGCAACACCTTGCGTGGCATCGAACGCGAGATGGAGCGCGAGAGCGCCGAGGAGGCGCCCTTCGAGCCTGCGTGCGTGGCCGGCGGCGTCGCGCGCTGCGAGCTGCTGAGCGCGCGCGACCCTGCCGCCGGGCGCGCCACCCCCTTCCCTGCACCACCGCCGCCCGACCGCGACTCCGGCTACGGCGACGAGGAGCAGCGCACCATCGACTGGGGCTCAGTGCTGAGCCTTTCGTCGAGGTCAGCGCTAGACCCCCCCGAGGACGCGTGGCCCGACGACTGGGGCTGGAGCGAGGACAGCTTCGTGCGGCTGCTGGTGCCGACGAGTTAGTGCACGGCGCGCGGGCAGGAGTCGCCCGCGCCGTTGTGAGCGCCTGTGATAGCGCGCGGTGAGGCGGGCCGCGCGGCTGCTCGCGCGTGCGGCCGCGCGGACCTCTAGTCGGACGCAGCGCGCCGCGCGGCGACTCGCGCGCCGACGCGACGCGACGCAATCACGCAGTCAGTAGTTAGTATTATGTAATTGCAAAAGGGAAGGTGCTAGCTTCGGACGTGACGCAGGACTTATATGCGAGCCGAGTTATTTTTGATAGTTTTATTTCTTTAAGTGAATTCCAAACCGAATGAAGAAGTGACTTAGCTAATGACTTTATTATCGTTTAAATTAAAACTCAGGTGTTTGAAATTTTGTTGAAATTATTATGTAATTAATTAGGTAAAATGACTATATTTATTTCGTTGACCAGAAGAAGAAGAAGAAAGTGACAATTTGAAATTATTTCTGTCTTGATATTTTCATTGAATAATGTTTCTGAACAACGAGTATGACTTATTTGTATTATGGGTTATGTTGACTCGCCAGAGATCTCTCGGGTGGAGCGAGCTCTCGCTGGCTCGAGACTGTCCCGGATTCAGTTTAGTAATAGCGAGTCGTAAAGCTCGGAGCGGCTCCACCGCAAGAGATGTCTACGTTTGTCGTATTAATAGTAATGTGTGGACATGTGCCGTGTTGTTGATAACGCATCGACGCTGCGTTGTGCTCGTGCAGTGCGATGGTAACGCGAACAATGACGAACAAACTGTAATAGCTAGTACCTTAGTACTTAACGTAACTGATGAACTTTCATGAGTTCCACATCCACCACGCAGTCGTGTGGCTCCACTCGTAACTGGATGTCAATTAAACGAGCCTTACCAGCTGTGACTATGAAAGTTTCATGATTACAGGAATCGTGCATTTGAATAATTGGAATTTGTAATACATGACTGAACCGTGGCTGTAGGTACTTAAAATCACTCATACTTATTTCGGAATTGAGATTTCTGTCCATTGATTCGGATGCCTTCTAACGATCAGTTTTCGCTCTATGATAGCCGTTAAGAACTTTTATTTAGACATAATCAAATTAACTATAAAACATCTCATCGAATAGTTTATTTACTCTACTAACAGTGAACTGCAGTTCCTAATACGTAATTAAAACTAATTAGATCAATCTTTAATTTATTCGATACACTATCTTCTAGTTTTGTACTAAATAAATTGTTAGGAGGCGTCCGAACATATCAGACTAGGTTGTCGATAGGAACAGTAAGTTCGTTGATGGACTCTGTATGCATTGAGATTTGAAAAGTGTAAAAATCCAGTTAAATATTTGTATAAATAGTCTGAAAGTTGACAACCCGTCGTTTCTAAACAGAGACTGGTAACGAACATTGTCTTCGAAACCGATTGCCTGGACGGAATACTTGGCTTATACGTTCTCTCATTAGTAACATCGGGTTGTGTGACGCTGAGCCCTCGTGGCGGCGCCGGCGCAGGACAGGTGGTCGCGCTCTGTGAGCCGTGTAGCTGACTGTTCCCCTTGTGACTGTTACCTGTGTCCTCCTGTATCATGATAACTCCGTACTTATACGATTGGTTTATTCTGTGTGTACTCTGAGGCTGACCACCCTCCGCGGCCGGCGCCCCCCGCGCGATCCACGGAATTGTGACTGCATGGACCAAACATACCTAGCACGACTTTAGTAGAGCAAAGTACAAATTTCAATAATAAGATGCATTAGTGCTCCGGCGCATGTTTGTCCACCGTTGTCAATTACTCAAATATTTGAATTGTGATTCGGTAGCTAATGAGAGAAAACTCTATGTTCTTAAATTTAGTGTACATATTATATACGGAGATGGGCATTACGGCGTGTGATCGCGCCCGTTGTAAATATATTATATAAAGTAATAATTTTATTGATATCGATGTCGATTGTCGGGTAGCTCGTCACTGCTGGGCCCCCGGGCCCTTGCTCGGCGCCCCGTGCCGCCGCCCTGTTGTATATTACGACCTCTATTCTGTCCAATACACTCAACAAGTACAGATTTACAAGTTACATAATTATGCATTATTAATATAATAAGATGTCACAAAATTATATCGCCAGTACAGACCAATAATATACATGAACAACGTTTAGTTATAATTTTGGGTTGTAAACTCATAAGTGATGCACTGAGTAACTGAATGATCAGCTCAATCTATTTTATTTTATGGGTTATTTCGCGTTAGATATTTTGTTGATGATGTCCGTATGGTTGGTTGTGATGGTTTACTTAAGTAAGTTAGCGACTCTCCGGCAAATTGCCCTGTTTCACTTGTACCTACCTATTACATTTTACTCTATATTTGTACTAACATTTTTGACACTGTTTTGTATTGCTGACCCACGAGTGGATGACTTAATTTTTCGAAAGTACTTAAACCTAATTAGTGTAAACTTTCAGTCAACCAACTTCCTTAAATATTTCAATTAGTGTGATATTTGTTTATGCTCGTTCGTCAGGAATACGAAACATTAAATGCTTGCAATATAATGTAGGTACAGAAACTTTTATCCTGTCATTTTCATAAAATAGCAGACTAATTCTTTCATGTCGGGTTGTCAGTGAATGAATTGATTGTATGTACTATTTGATTGTAAAATTTTGTACAAAAACTATGTGGTGGGCCCTACCTTAAATTGTATTTAATACTCCTTAACTGTTATCGTTTGTGTTGTGAGCATGGCGCCGCGCGGCCGCGGGTGTGTACGCCGCACGTTCGAGCGACGCGCGGCCGCGCGGCCTGCCACGCACTGTGTTGTGAGCTCCAGCAATATTATGATGACAGGTAGACTCCTTGTCGCATCCGTCTTTACTCTGTTGCGGGCGTCTCAAAGAGACATTGGCAACGTTTTCATACGTAACTTAACGACTACATTGTATAAGTGTATTTTCCTTATAAGTGTGTTTTTCATTGCCATTGGTTACCAAAAATGACAGGATTTTTATTGAAACTATTGTGAATATATTTTAGAAAGAATACTCTCGTTAGAAAATTGAGAAAACCATTTTGAAGGGGCTCGTATTGCACATCGAATTGTTAAATCGTTCCTCATGTTGAGAGTGTCTCAAAGTCGTTTCTCGATTTGTCTAATGTAAGATATATAATTGTAATATATTATTGTTTAAGCCGTTGTATCGAAAATAACAAGAACAGGAATAATTTTGTGAAACAATGGCACAAAGAATGAACATAAATATTATATATATTATAGAAACAGAAATGTGGCTATAAAAGCAATTTTTATAATAAATATTTACTGTTGAAGAACCTCTGACTTTTATTCCTCTTTATTTTCTCCCTACTGTTCAACTCAAATACACAAAACACTACACTACACATAAAACTGGCAAGAGTACAGTAAATACAGTTTTGTTATTATCCCCGATTTCAGAACTGAGATTTTGCATCTTACAAAAGCTTGAACTTCGCGGCTATAATGAATCACAAAGTAGACTTTTAAACCACTCAATCCAGAATCCGGGTATAACAACAGCCACATTGACAATGAGTAGAACAACTGTACTTTATTACAAGAACTACTATAAAAATGGCGTCTATGAAGGGCTACGTGGGCTAACGTCGAAAAAACGCAGCTTCTACGAAGCACTACACGGGTTTTAGGCCTACGCAGTGAACGCGTAGCGTGTATGGAAGCGCTACATGGGGTCTACGCAGAGAAAGCATAGCGTGTACGTAGCGCTACATGGGGTCTACGCAGCGAACGCGTAGCGTGTACGTAGTGCTACACGGGGTCTACGCAGCTAAATCGTAGCGTGTACGTAGCGCTACACGGGGTCTACGCAGAGAAAGCATAGCGTGTACGTAGCGCTACACGGGGTCTACGCAGCTAAAGCGTAGCGTGTACGTAGCGCTACATGGGGCCTACGCAGGCCTACTCCAAAAAAACGAAGCTTCTACGAAGCACTACACGGGTTTTAGGCTTACGCAGTGAACGCGTAGCGTGTATGGAAGCGCTACATGGGGTCTACGCAGCGAAAGTGTAGCGTGTACGTAGCGCTACACGGGGTCTACGCAGAGAAAGCGTAGCATATACGTAGCGCTACATGGTGTCTACGCAGCAAAAGCGTAGCTTGCACGTAGCGCTACACGGGGTCTACGCAGCGAAAGCGTAGCTTGTACGTAGTGCTACACGGGGTCTACGCAGCAAAAGCGTAGTGTGTACGTAGCGCTACATGGTGTCTACGCAGCGAAAGCGTAGCGTGTACGTAGCACTACACGGGGTATACGCAGCGAAAGCGTAGCGTGTACGTAGCGCTACATGGGGCCTACGAAGACCTACGCCGAAAAAACGCAGCTACAATTCGTCTACGAATCGTAGCTGTGTCGTTTAGTTTTTACAAAGTATCAAGAATCATTAATTATTTGCTTAAAAATATAGGTGTTTAGGCATAGACTACATTTTGGCTCAGAAGGGGTGGTTGGTGAAATTGGAAAGTAAAATAAAATATGAATATAATTCCACTTACGACCCATGGTCTGTCTCGATACAATGTACCCCGAATATGAACTCACCTCATTCATAAATCGGTGAGAATGTAGAACAGCTGTAACTGTTGTTCTTCAAATATTTAAAGCTACCAAAACGGTTCCAACCTCGAAAGGAGAAACGAGTATTTCAGGTCAACAGGACTGTGGTCAAAAGAGATTTATAATAGCCTGAAATGCTTAGTACCTAGTGATAATGCTTACTTCTAAATAAAATTACTAAAATCTCCATCAGTTACAGTGTACCTATAGTTCTCTATCCCAAAACATGTCTAAAGACCCTTCTACACATCGGCAGTCGCATCGGCCGACGTCATTTGCGGCCGCATCCGCCGATATGTAGAGGGGGTGATTTGGTCGCCTGTGGTAGGTATTGACCGTCGGCAGTTGCGTCTGCCGCCATTCCGTTTTTTGACGGTTTTTACCCACATCAAAGGGTTGGAGCGCGAGCGCTCGGCGTCTGTCCACATATCTGCGGACGCATCTGTTGATATCTGAGGACGCCTGATAGACGCATCTGCCGATGTGTAAAGGGCACTAAAGGGACCTTTAGAAGGAAATAGACAGGACAAGATTGAGGCCAAGAGTAGCCCCATTTAATATAAAAAAAAACGAACGCCATCAAAAATAATTTGCTTTTCTGCTGTGCGGCTGAGGACTTGAATATATTTTGAACAAAAATTAACTGGAAATGGAACAACGATAATATGCTTCAGATATTCACAGAAGTTTTAAACAAATAAGAAATGTGTTTAAAATTTACCATGAAACTAATGTTAAATTGAAAATCAGCTCGGCTCCAGCTAATCCCAATAAAATGTGACGAAAGTATTTTGATTAAAATATTTTATACTGTTACAGTATCGATGCAGCTAACGAGATAATGCAGAAATAAATACTGAAAGCATTTTCATCGTCTTATTAATAAAAATAGTTAAACCTGGTTTAACTTACGCTTGGTTTATCTCGCATGCCGTCACTTTCTTTTGAATATTTTTGAAGTGAGACGGTATGCGAGATAAACCAAGCGTATTATTAATAAGGCGGTAAAGAGTTATTATTTACAGTGTTAGTAACAGGAAAATCTACTTTTCGCAGTAGAACTACTAATAAAACTCTTTTCCACTAATTGATATAGTATCTGCTATAATAAAATTAGACACATTATTATGTTTGAAGCTTTGCGATTTTAAATTGAAAACTATGTTGGGATATTTTTGTGACATACCAAAATAGCCTAAACGGAAACTCTCGAACTAATTGTAATATAATGTATCTTACACACATAAACTCACGCCATTTTCCCATGGGGGGTAGGAAGAAACTACAGACCACCACCTGCCACCATCACACACTCCTTTCGTCCATCTTTATACACCTGGTCGTACACGCACGCCGGTTACGAGTACTACGCATCTGACTACCAGTACTATGTATTTTACGGGTTCTATATATATACACCACGCCAGGATTCAACATGCCGATGCCTATTGATCAAAATAGGATTTTAGTTTGAACTTTAGGTAGATGAACTGGCAACCTAATAGTCAGTCAAAACTGGCTTTCCTTTTTCAGATTTGGTTTATGGCACATCGACAAAGAGTCTTTGATCAACTGGACCGACTCGAACTGGACCCACGAGTTCAGTCGAACAAATCACATTTTGTTTTTTTTATAGTTTCATTGTGGATCCAGTTGCAAGCGGGTCCAGTTTACCAAAGACTCAAATATAGATAGAACCTAGATGTATCAATGCCTAAATTGTTAATAGGACATGAATATTTTGATTCAAAAACAAAACTTAAGAAATTCAATATACTATAATATAAAGTTTCTATAATAAAAATACCTACTTAATTACACATGCATCATGCATGGTACTGTGCAAGACTAAACACTTATCCCCTACGTTGAACCTACTAGCGCCATCTATTGACAACGTTTGGAGGTAAAATATGTTTTGTAGGACATTCAACCTTCTTTTTCTTGTTTTTGGCATTCACTTCTTTGGTTCGTGTCTATGGACACTGCTTGGACGCCGTGAAGAGTTCGTTTGTGCTTCCACATGTCTCCTGATCGCCTGCGAATAATGAGAATATAAAGTTTTTATTTTTGTTAGCTCTTTTCCCAGCCCCCTTAAATAGAACCACCACCCACACCATTCTTTATCTCGTATGTATTCACAAATCTATCATACATTCAAAAAGAGACAAACCCGGAACAATAATTAGGTAACTGTAAGCCATACAAATATTAGTTCTATGCCTGGATTGAACCCACGACCCGTACCTACCCACAGAAAATGAAGCGCTCGGCTGCCGCGCTACGGCCACAAGAGTAGAACTCTGTGCTAAGGCGCCCGCCGTCTGTAGTTATTCACCGCGCTTAGCTTGTATGCATTACAGGGTTAGCAGAAAGGGTCGGCTGAACATTTTTTTCTATTGTACTACCGGTATGTGAATCTTAATAATAATGTCTCTAGTTAACAAATCAAGTCACAATCTCGGTTAGCGAGGAGTCAAGGGACTTGGTTAGCGAGGTTGTCGACATGTGGTATATAATATGGGCTCAGCGATCATTGTGCCGATAGTCGTATGGTTTAATTTCCAACTCGGTCAATATCTGACGAAGCTCACGTTAGGCAGCTGTATCAAGGGCTTGATTCAGAAAGCAGTAGGTACTTTAGGATACAGCGCGAACCTGTTGTTAGGAGGTTCCTCTGGAGCCTTACCTTAACTTGGGCCTCGTTTCCCGATTCTGGTGGGCTACAATTATTAAAAATGTTAAATGTTTTAATATTAGATTTTTTATGAAACATAGAGTAGCAACAATTAGAGACAATCCTACAAAACGCGTATAAAATAATTAACTTCGCACGCGAATTGTAAAAGGAAGTATTTAGTAATCGACACAAATGTTGGTAGTTTTAGTGAGTTAAGAGTTATGAAGATGTAATAGGGGATCGGACAAAAAAAAAACTAATTAGTCCGTCAGATAGATTTCCAAAAATTATTGGATACGTATTTTTTCTTTTTTCACGTAAACTTAAAATGAAGACGATACATCAGTGCTTCGAAAACTCGTGTGAAGTCATATGATAGTACATTTTGACGACACAAGTGACGTTTCAAGCCCCACTCCAAGATCTTTGACGCGTTTTATCTTCGTAATTTTTTATTGATTTGATAAAACAAAAAACACGTATTCAATATTTTTCGATAATTTAACTTACGGACTAAACAGAATCATATTATTTTGACCTAGTCCGATCCCCTATTATAACATTTAATACCTGTTCCTAACTATGTAGTGGTGCCTACTTGGTAGGCTTCCAGTCTAACTGAATGCAGCTGAATATTATTATTTTACTGAAAGTGGCTAGTGGCTACCTATTGGACCTCTGCAACCAAGGTACTAAGGAACTAATAATTAACGTAGTACACACCTACACACAGCGACATATCGACTATACCTTTCCAGTATAACATAACCTCACTTTGTATAGATTTCCCGTACAATGAGAAATTCTCTCATAATGGATTTGTAAAGCTTTATTGGTATTCGCAACTGCCTGAGCATTAGGTCCTGGGTTTGATTCCTGGGTCGTGCAAAGTATTATTGGGTTTTGCCATCAGAAAACAGCCACAGTGGATGTTTGTTTGTAGAGTTTAAATATGAACTCGGAAAAACCGACGCAGGCAGGGAATTCCACTCTTTGGCTGTGCGCATAATAAAGGACTTAGCAAAGCGCTTCGTTCGAATGTGTGGAACGTCGACTAGGTATCGGTGATAACCTGCAGTACGTCTAGTCTCCCGATGGAAGAAGGGAGATGGTGGAATCAGCTCGTGGAGCTCCTGCGCACACTCTCCGAAGTACAGTCTGTAGAAGACCGACAGACATGCGACTTTGCGACGGTGGGCCAGGCTATGTTGATGGCAATGGGCTCGCCTCCTATTAAATGGGAATGGGACCTAAACATGACTGTCAAAATGTGGGTATATATTAGGCACTCCTCTGCCTAACCCTTTCTCTTTACAAGCGTGATGTTACGATATTTAGTTCTCATCTTACAATACTTAGAGTACAGGTAGTTTCATATTTATCTTTCCTTACCCTACCTACATCATAACGCTTGCAAAAGCTCAGAAGGTACGCTTAGGGACAAAGGACCAAAACTAAGTTTTTGTAACACCGACTGCAGGTAGAAACGCTACAATAATGCAAGTGATTTGGGTCGGTCGGTCCCGGTAGGGAGATAAGCATTGAGGTAGGATCCTTTGCGTATTCTTTGCTTACCCTGCAATAGCTTTATAGCGTGAAGCATAGAAATACGGGTAGTTGTAATGTAAATGATTTCACTGTTTAGTTTATGAGTGAGAATTTGAGTAAAGTACTAGGGACAGAATTTTTGTTCAATGAGTTTTAATATTATGATGTCTGGGAACCTATTTCTCGTTTTCGCTATTACTAAGTAGCACCTTATATTATGTACAATCTCAATATTAATACAATGTCAAAATTATAAAAAAATGCTCCTCTGGCACTGAGCCCCCCATTTCAAAAAAGGCATAGTGTTAGAAGGGGTAAATAGCACTACACCAACAATTTCTTGGTTATATTTCAGTCTCACGTAATTCTAAAACTGTCCGTTGGTCTAATAGTCGCTAGTGCGATTTCTGAGCATAATTAAGTTCCTGGGTTCGATTCCCGGATCAAGCTTAGTCAAAGTCAAAGTAAAAAATATTTATTTCAAGTAGGCCAGTAACAGGCACTTTTGAATAGTCGAATTAAACTAACTGCGGCACTCAGAGATATCCAACGATTGCTCAAGCCGCCAGCAAAGGCCTGACATAGTTTTGTATGACAAAACTGCCAAAAACCCTTACCAAGCGGCGGCCCAAGCAACCACTGAAGCTCTCCGAGTACGGCAGTAAACTACTGAACTACTGAAGCTAAGCTTAGTATGTCATTGGGTTTTGTCATCACGAATTTCTCAGTAGCAGCCACGGAGGTCGTATTTGTGCCCGGTTGAAGGCAGATTTAACATGACTGGCCAAATGTGGGTGTACTATAAGGACTAACCCCTAACCCCTCTCCCCTCTGCCTAACCCTTCGGAGATTACAGTCGTGATGTTATGTGTGTAATTATGAAAAACTACGCCGCCTCACCAATCAATACAATCAGATATTTGAAGACGTCGACTTCTTCTTCGTCTCCGCTCAAAGATTTATGAATCTTATTAACAAAATAATTTTAGAATATAATAGTTAGTTTAGATAGTTTAATATTTGCACATTGTTCTTTTTCTGATGTTTGCATGTCTATTTATGTTAATTTTTAACTACTTTTCTGTTTATAAGCTTAGAATAGCGCACTGTTAGTTTTAATTATTAATATATTGTGGAAAATGTCGTAGGTTATACATTTATAAACCTTGTTTATTTATAACTTATTGTAAGAATAAAAATAAGCTTGTTGTTCAACGGGGTGCGGTACACTCCGGGCTAAAAATACGTAAGAAATATCTGATGGAAAAAATAAATAGGTAGGTATATATTTTTTAATACGGAGTTAATTTTGCCCGATCTGGAAATCGAAAGATCCAGGACCGCATGACCTGATACTGAGTAATAGCATCTGAAAGAAATGAAACATCGAGGCGATCCATTTAGTCAGTCCAGGCAGTTTTACTTCACGAAAAATGCTACTACTATTCTATTTACGCATAGGTACTGTGGTATCCTTTGTGGGAAGGAGTACACCTACCTAATACTCTATGTTGTCCAATATCTAATAATGTTAATCCAACTTTCCTCTCGCAGGTCTCTTGGAAGAAACTTCGTATGAAATAAGCAGTAGGTACCTTTGTGCTCTTCTATTTTTTATGTTTTTACCCTTTTTTTTTGTAAATATGTTAATAAAAAGGTAATTCTTACCTGAAAGCAGTTCCACAAATGTCACACTCATGGGGTTTCTCCCCGGTATGGATGAGGGTGTGGACGGTGCGAGCGTATGGTCTTCTGAAGGCGGCGCCACAAATATCACAGCGGTATGGTCTGAAAGTAGACGTGAGGATATGGTGACCGTCGGGGCTGCGGATTATCGTAAGGCATAACGCGGCCTCGGCACAAGGACGAAGAAGGAACATGGATTTGGTTTTTAGTCAGTAGAAGTCCGACACTCCCCTTCGCTCTGCCCAAGAGTGGGGGGGGGGGGGGATTATTCGATGATTATTTCCAACCAACAAAAAAAATATATTTGGTGACTCTGGCTGAGTACAATATTGACTTTCTGAGAGATAATTGTAGAGGTCTAGAGATGAAAGGGACTCCGATGCAAAAACGGTTACCACATAACAAAACAGCTGTTTCATACAAAACTGTATGGAACAGCAGTGGTGGGTGGTAGGTAGGTGGTACTGTGGTAGGATGGCCCTTCCTCCTTGTATAGTTCTAGGTCATTATCAGATATCATCACCATGCCCTTAGGCCGTTTCAAAAGTGTTATCACAACAGTAATATAAATCGAAACAAAATAATTGTATTATATGAAATTTTTGTTACTAATATTCCTGGAAACCAAATAATACAGTTATCACTGCAACGTTAATGTTTAAATGAAAGCCATCAGTGATTTTATTTACCAAAATAATGACAATTTCTATTGAATACTGCAACTGACTGATAGCTCGCACTAGGTATTCGCTGTACAAGATGAGTTCGGCGAATTCATCCCGGGCAAATTAACGATTCGCTGTAGATATCAATTAGTACAGGTTGGTAATATTGAAAACAAAAACAATATTGGCGCTACAGAATTACTGGAAATTGTTAGTAGATGAAATAGCGAAACGAAATCACGAATAGTCGAATTTATCATTAAAATAAGTAATTTGGATTGAAGACTCCATAATTATGATGAAAATCTGTAGAATTTAAAGTGGCATTTTATCTCCTGTCTCGTACTTCTAAATATTTGGTTTTCGAATATTACGACATCGCTAGCGGTTGTTCTAAAACCATCATCTCGGATAGACAGGATCACAGGAGCGTTTGCAGAAAATAATCATGTGTGCTTTAAAAAGATATTTTTTTTCAAAACTTCTAGATGCCCAGTGAATGGTAGATATAAAAAGCTTAAGAAGAGATGTCAATTAATTAAAACCTGATTCCACTCGTAGGCAAAGGCCTCCCCTCATTCCTTCCACTTATCTCAATGGTGTGCTCACACACAAAGTATCAAAGTTACATCAATTAATTCAAAATATCTCAAACTGGATGGACATGTGATGCGGAGGAATGAGGACAAGGTAGTGAGGAAAGTGTTGAGGGATGAATGTAGATGGTTATAAAAGTAGAGGAAGACCAAAGAAACGATGGATGGACTGCTTGAAGAATGATATGTCTAGAAAGGAGGTGACTGCTGAAATGTCGAGTACAGTACGATCAAATTATCTTGGCAGGTCTGAACATAGGCTTTGCGAACTTTTACGCATGTAAACT
The DNA here is from genome assembly GCA_949316265.1 of Diarsia mendica. Taxonomy (NCBI): domain Eukaryota; kingdom Metazoa; phylum Arthropoda; class Insecta; order Lepidoptera; family Noctuidae; genus Diarsia; species Diarsia mendica. The sequence continues at coordinate 11,474,533 of OX438906.1, forward strand.
TGTGAAGAAAACTGTTATTGCCAGATAAACCAATACCTATACGATCAGAAAATATCTAATTTAAACAGTGAGTAATACAAATAAAATAAATATCATAACACTTTTATACATTAGTTGTAACAAAATAACCTGCACGAAGTTCGGACCTGCCAAGATAATTTGATTGCACTGTAATATAGAAATAAGGAAGAACAAGACGTACTACGACCCCAAATCGTAATTTGTAACTTACACACACTTCACTTTTGTATTGAATCTGGTTCTTCGATCTAACCTAACAGACAGATGTGTTGCTTGCTGGGGATTTGGTTCCGCCACTTCGTCTTCCCAGCACTACCAACTTCTTCTTTGCGATGTTTTGAGGGACTATCTCTTGTAAAATAATTGACGTTCGAAAAGTCCTAATTAGCAGCCTAATTTGAATAATAAATGACATTTGATTTGAAATACAATGGGACAAGGACAGGATGATGATGATGGTATCAAACTAACGTGTTAAGTACTACAGCTACATACACTCACAAGTACTACAGCTACATACAATCACAAGTACACACGGCTACACATCAAGCTATACAAAACCAATTAATCTTGGCCTCACTTTACTAGATCTTTTCGCACAATGAACGATCAGATTATACTGGTTTTGTAACTTTTGTATAGCTTGATGTGTAGCCGTGTGTACTACAGCTACATATAATCACAAGTACTACAGATACATACAATCACAAGTACTACAGCTACATACAATCACAAGTACTACAGATACATACAATCACAAGTGACTCAAACTAAATAAAACAGTGTCTGAATGCAAAACAAAAGGATTGTATGGTAACCGTTGGTCAGTGTGAATGCGTGCGTGTTCGCGCAAGCGTGCCGCTGCAGTAAACGTCTTAGGGCAGGCTGTGCACGCGAAGGGTTTTTCGCCCGTGTGGGTCCTACGATGGTCGTCTCGCTCCACCTGCCACCGTCACCATTCCACATACATTATTATACGGAAAAAATACTGGGAACTATCTGCGTCCATCCTATAGTAAATAGCGCGTGCAATGAGCGTTTTTGCGATTACATACGAAGTATCTGTGTGGTTTTACTTGCACTTTGAGTTGTTTGTTATTCGAGTTTTGTAATCAATTCGTTGGTATCGTTGGTAGGTATTTTTTTTACAGAAGTAAATATTTGTGTAATTACTCATTCATTAACAGAGAGATAAGTTTCTTCTTTCTTGTAAGATGTTTTTGACACAAATATTATGTTATCAATGTTCAAGGCCATAATTAACTGCTCAATAAACCTCCTTTTGGGATTGGCTGCAGTCAGATATATAGGTGCAAACTCAGCTCTAGGCTGGCCCAACAAATCCAGACTCCGTGGACTAAGAAATTCCTGATAGAAAATCCCACTATCACTTTATCCGACCCAGGAATCGAACCCAGCGGCTTATCAGTAGCGTTTGAGACCTTGATTGCTACAATGATATACCTTTTTTTTTTTTTTGGTGGGTGGAAAATCATCGAATAACCCCCCTCTCTCTTGGGCAGAGCGAAGGGGAGTGTCAGACTTCTACTGACTAAAAACCAAACCCATGTTCCTTCTTCGCCCTTGTGTCGGAGCCGCGTTAACCTTTCGATAATCCACAGCCCCGACAGGCGTTGGCCCTTGCGGGCCCCTTCCATATTGCTGACATCTCTTTGAGGCGCGCGTGGAACACGTACGCGCCGCCGACACGGGCAATGATATACCTATGTTTTCTTTTCAATTGAATATTGGAAAACATGGATCTTTCTACTACCTATTCATATTAAAACTCAACACGTAACATAAGAACCATTGGTCAATAGGGTAAGTGTACCTACCTTGACTTTGAAGGCCTTAGGGCACAGGTCACAGGGGTAAGGTCGTTCACCCGTATGCATTCGCATATGGATAGCCAGGTGACCAGATTGGTTGAAGCGGCGTCCACACACCCGACATGGGTAGCCCTGGAACAAGGAAACTAGAGTTAGGTCATCATCATCAGCACCCTATAATGTTCCCAGTGCAGGGACGCAGGCCTTCTCTCTAGGAGAGGGATCGGCTATAATCCACCACGCGTGCCCAGTGCGGGTTGGTAGATGTAACAATATGTCTAAGAATTTTTTGGTTCTGATGATACTGTTTGATGAATAGTTTTGTAGAAAATTAATTTGGTTCAGTGATTGGAGGAGCCTGCAAGAAAAGAGCTGCTCGGGTCGTTTTTTGCTCTTATCTAGGTTGGTTGGTCCGTAAATGGGTGACCAGCCAGTACACACCGAGGTTCCCCCTACCGTCGAAAGTATGTTTAGTTGTCAGTTCCGGTCGTAATTTTTAAGATTTTTGACAATTGTTACGGGTAGACAATGACCCGAAGACTTCATGTAAAGTACCTATTGGTATTCAACTGCATCCGTTTAGACTGGAAGCCGACTCCAATATATTTGGGAAAAGGCTAGGCCCTAGGCCTAGGGTCAGCCTTAATAAATTAGGTTAAGGTCGGCTCAGTCTTACCAGATGCAGCTAGTAACCTACTAGTATTTTACACGGAGCGACTGCCTATCCGACATCCACAACTGACAACTCAGTTCTGGGTAAGACTGGTTGTGAGACTACCTGTAACGACAGTCAAATACTTATCTATAATTTACTAGCTGATGCCCGCAGCTTCGCCCGCGTGGATACTGTAAAAAACAATCCTTGATGCGGATTATATATAATTCTAAAATTTCAGCTCGATCGGTGCTGAACTTTTTGAGTTTTTGAAACGTACACAAACCAACATAACATTTTTATCTAAATAGATCAGCCGGGACGTGATTACGTGAAGGTTCAGAGACTCGGAAGGTTGACCCACCTCTAACCAAACCTGGGCAAGCCACAACCCGGCAGAGACAGAGTTTGAACCAGTCAATATACCTAAGTCTAACTCAAAGTCAAAGCAAGATCTAACAATAACAAAATTCTCAACGAAACGAAACAAGAATCCGTTTACTAATTCTGTGAATTGCATAGACTTGATATTATGTTATCGATACTCGTAGAAAAGAAGCTCCTACGCTATGTTCAGGCGACCCCTTCTGAGAAAGTCTAAGGGCGTGACGATAATGTTATGTCCCCTAACGGAATAGACACGGAGACAGTACGATATAACTTGAAACTTATAAAATTATAGAACAGTAGGTACTTTATTTTCTACACGTATGTTTACAATAATCACATGAATTTTGCATAATTACATTTTTTTTTAAAAGGTTGCCCCGTACCTAGTACTACGAATATTTGTTCCGTGCGGGGATCGAACCCGCGACACGCAGCGCAGCAGTCCAATCGCTCAGACACTGTGAGAACCGTGTCGTTCATATAAATAGACAGTCGTTTCATGTAGAATATTGGTATTGAACTGCATCCGGTTAGACTGGAAGCCGACCCCAAGTCCCCAACATAGTTGGGAAAAGGCTAAAGCAGACGAACTGTCTGAAAAGTCTTCAACTCCTAAGCCTAGCCAAGAAACTCGAAGACGTATGGGTCCCCGAAGGTAGGAAGGAAGATAGGTAGGTAGGTAGCGGCACAAAACATCATCTAATCACATTAGTGACACATTTCTCTCATTTCATTTGTGCGTGGGTTTTCGGATTAAATGTTATTGATCTATTCTTGGTAGGTACAAGATGTCTTAACCTTTGTTAGCTATGAATACTATGCCGATTTACTTAATTGATGAAAGTTACAAGTATTGTGAATTATTACTGGTTAAGGGAAAGTTCCTACGCATTATCATAGACCGGACTAATTTGGTAATCAGCTCAAAAATGACAGTACTAGCAAGGTTAGGTTAAAATGGTGAAGTAAAAAAACAAAAATCAGTAGAATAGCTTCATAACATCACACCTGTAGAGGTGTGATGTTATGAAGCTATTCTACTTATTTTTGTTCATCACACCTCTACAGGTGTGATGTTATGAAGCTATTCTACTTATTTTTGTTCATCACACCTCTACAGGTGTGATGTTATGAAGCTATTCTACTTATTTTTGTTCATCACACCTCTACAGGTGTGATGTTATGAAGCTATTCTACTTATTTTTGTTCATCACACCTCTACAGGTGTGATGTTATGAAGCTATTCTACTTATTTTTGTTCATCACACCTCTACAGGTGTGATGTTATGAAGCTATTCTACTTATTTTTGTTCATCACACCTCTACAGGTGTGATGTTATGAAGCTATTCTACTTATTTTTGTTCATCACACCTCTACAGGTGTGATGTTATGAAGCTATTCTACTTATTTTTGTTCATCACACCTCTACAGGTGTGATGTTATGAAGCTATTCTACTTATTTTTGTTCATCACACCTCTACAGGTGTGATGTTATGAAGCTATTCTACTTATTTTTGTTCATCACACCTCTACAGGTGTGATGTTATGAAGCTATTCTACTTATTTTTGTTCATCACACCTCTACAGGTGTGATGTTATGAAGCTATTCTACTTATTTTTGTTCATCACACCTCTACAGGTGTGATGTTATGAAGCTATTCTAGTTATTTTTGTTTTTACCCTGAAGGGTTAGGCAGAGGTGTACCTAATGAAACAGTCACAGTTCGCCAGTTATGTTTGGATAAGGGCGAACCTATAGCCATCAACCGGTCATAACTCCAGCTGCTACTGAGAAGTTACTGATGGAAAAAACCAAATAACACTTAGCCCGACTCAGGAATCGAACCCAGATCCGCATGCTGAATATTCGCACTTGCGGGCACTTGATCTTCCTTCGTGAATTACAAGCGTTTTGTTATGTTATTATGATCTTCCTTCGTGAATTACAAGCGTTTTGTTATCTAATAAATAAAGAGAGAAGTCCTGACTGACTGACTGACTGACTGACTGACTGACTGACTGACTGACTGACTCATCAACGCCCAGCCCAAACCCTTGGACCTAGAAAGCTGAAATTTTGCACAGAGGTTCCCTTTATAATGTAGGTAGACAAGGAATAAGGAAGGATTTTTCGAAATTCAACGTCTAAGGGAGTTAAATAGGGGATGAAAGTTTGTATGGAAAGTCGTATTTTTCACGCGGGCGAAGCCGCTGGCAAAAGCTAGTGTTATTATAAATTTATAACTACAGAAAGCAATATCATAAACAACAATGTAAGTGTGTAGTATAATAAAGTTAGCTAGATATTGTGTAACGTACAGGCTTAGTAACTTTGTGCATTTTCTTGTGCGTGTGCAGTGCGCACATGCTGCCCAGGACTTTGTCGCATTCCTCGCATACGTAGGACATCAGCGGAGCGTCTGCGGGTCTGTCCTCGCCCCGTTTGTGGCGATACAGTTCTCTGGGAAACAAGTAACAACTTTATATTTAGAGAAGGACACATACGTGGAGCTAATTGAGCGGTGAAGAAAGGTTTACGTAGGGTTACGAGGGTTAAGCATGCAATATTTATTTATTTATAAGAATTATAAGCGAATTAAGAGCAGCGGTGGCCCAGTAGTGTCGGCCCCGACTTACGAACAGTAGGTCGTGGATTCGAACCCAGGCAGGCGCATTACACCGCTGCTCTCAAAACGGTGAAGGAAAACATCGTTAGGAAACCGGCATGTCTTAGAACCAAAAAATTAGAAGACATGTGACATCTGCCAATCCGCACTGGGCCCGCGTGGTAGATTATAGCCCATCCCTCTCCTAGAGAGGAGGTCTGAGTCCCTGCAGTGGGAACATTTTAGGCTGATGATGATGATGATGAAGCGAATGGTTAGACGCTCGACTGGCTGGAGGCCTTAAACTCAAGGCATCCACAGGATTTGTCCGGTTACGCAGAAGCCAGTCTCTGACTGACAGACTGAACTGCGAGACGACATTACAAAAAAAAAAGCGGTGTCGAGCCGCAGTGAAAATAAAGCTGTGTCTGACTCAAGCTGATTGCTCTACGATAAAAGTAGTCATCATTGCTATCTTGAAACTTAGTGTAGTAGGTGTTTTATACTGGGTATTTCGTTGATTAGTCTAACAGCGAAGTCTTTGCGTACCATTTCAAACTTTACACAAGTTTAGACACAGTGCTAAATGTAAAATAATAAAGACAATATATCTTCAAATTGTTTGTTTTATTCATAAAAAATATTTACAGTTTCTAAGAGAGAGCTTCAATATATGAATGGGGGCTGTTTTATAGATATGCACCTACTAGCGCCATCTGCCGAACGAAAGCAAAATTAAAGGGCGTTCTTTGTTTCATTCGAGGAGCGGTAGATCTAATTGGATTCCTCTAGCTAATTTCCTTCTTGATAAATAAAATTATCACGGGATATCTTCAGTGATTCTGATTATCCATTAATAATAATAATAATAATATTCCACAACTATCACACAACGCCATCTAGTCCCAAGCTAAGCAGAGCTTGTGTTATGGCTACTAGACAACTGATAAACATACTTATATATTTCTAAATACATACATATTATAGATAAATTACACCCAGGCACAGAACAAATGATCGTGCTCATCACACAAACATTTGTCCTGGGTGGGAATCGAACCCACGACCTCCGGCATAGCAGTTAGGGTCACTAACCACTAGACCAACAGGCCAGTCAAAACACGACGACGGTCAACCACGACGGTCAGTCATTGTACGAGTAAAAACCAAAAAAGCTAAAAACAGTGTTCCTTACTCATAAATGTCCTTTTTCACTAAAACTAAGGAACACGTAGATATTGCAGTCTTTGAATTTCAACTCTCAGAGCTAAGTCCGTGTGTAAAATTTCTAATACAGTGGTTCATGTTAAATTAGCTGTGATAAAGTACTACCTACCTGGCTGTGGCGAAGAGTTGGTTGCAGGAACCACAGTTCCACATTTTGCTGTTTCCACTGTTCGTGTACGTCCGCCGGCTATTCCTGGTGGGCGGAGGCCTGAGGCACTCCAAGGAATGGACCTTCAACTCCTCAGTGGACGCATACTGCTTTCCACAGATGTCGCATGCGTAGCAGACTTCGGGTCCTTGAGGTATATTTGCTTCTGAGATACAGTTTTCCTAAAATTAAATCAATTTCATTTCTTGTTCATCACAGCTGAAATATCAGTTCTCATCTTCTAATAAATAAAGAGAGAAGTCCTGACTGACTGACTGACTGACTGACTGACTGACTGACTGACTCATCAACGCCCAGCCCAAACCCTTGGACCTAGAAAGCTGAAATTTTGCACAGAGGTTCCCTTTATAATGTAGACAAGGAATAAGGAAGGATTTTTCGAAATTCAACCCCTAAGGGAGTTAGATAGGGGATGAAACTTTGTATGGAAAATCGACATTTTCACGCGGGCGAAGCCGCTGGCAAAAGCTAGTGAATCTAAGTATATAAATAAAAAGAGAAGTCCTGACTGACTGACTGACTCATCAACGCCCAGCCCGAACCCTTGGACCTAGAAAGCTGAAATTTTGAGAGGTTCCCTTTATAATGTGGACAAGGAATAAGGAAGGATTTTTCGAAATTCAACCCCTAAGGGATTTAAAAAAAGGGATGAAAGTTTGTATGGAAAATCGTCATTTTCACGCGGGTGAAGCCGCTGGCAAAAGCTACATAAAGGCTAAACATTTAACTCTCATACACAAATAGCGAGACCCGGAACAACTACCTGAATACGAACTCGGAAGCACGCAGCGCAGCAGCGAATTGCTCAGGCACTGCTCAAACCGTGCCGAAATATTTATGTGCGGCGTCCTTACCAAAGCTATTTTTTCGTTACCCCGCATTCTTTCTTACTTCTATTTATTATTCCGAATAAATGGGGGACTAATGGAAGACGATGGCGTATTTATTTGCAGATGATGGCTTTGTTTAAGACACGTACTTAGTAGACGTAGTTAGACTAACGTTAGGAAATAATTAAGTTCGACTTACATTCTGATCCTCATAATAATTATTTTGGTCCTCAATGAAGCAGGTTAACCGGTGTTTGTCAAGGGCGTCCCCATCAGCAAAGAGTCCGCTACAGAAGTCGCAGACATACATTGTGAGGAGTTTGCGAGACGTGACACTGCTCTTGCCATCGGAGGCGATGCAACACAATTGTTCTGGAAAAATTGAGAAGTAAGTAACGAAGATCATTAGTTCTTAACTAAGGATAATTATATTTAAAATGTCACTTACGGGATATCTTCCGTGATTTTAATTTGTTTTGAGTTCCCGATATTTCGACGCTGTTGCAAGCGCCATGATCGCGGGTGGACCACCCGCGATCATGGCGCTTGCAACAGCGTCGAAATCACGGAAGATATCCCGTAAGTGACATTTTAAATATAGTTATGAACCGTGAAAGCTTAAAACAGTGTTTAAGGATAATTATATTCATGCCTGTAGTGCTGAAACTCTGCGACCTTTAGACCAATCATACTTATAGTAGAACTAGTGACCCGCCCCGGCTTCGCACGGGTACAAAAAAGGTATTAAAACCTTCCTCTTGAATCACTCTATCTATTAAAAAAAACCGCATCAAAATCCGTTGCGTAGTTTTAAAGATTTAAGCATACAGACAAACAAACAAATAAACAAACAAACAGACGCGACTTTGTTTTATACTATGTAAGGAGGAAGAGTTGGAAAAAGTGTAGTATCCAGTCTTCTTCCCCCCGTCCTACTTACGACGAAAACCTCGATTTTTGCGGATCCTAAATCTGACATAGCAATAAAGACAAGTACGGGCACAATGACCTTCTATTTTTAGAAACGTACGTAAATCCTGTATTATTAAAATAAAACAATACGTAATATAATCCCTGTTGACTTTACCCGTGGGCTCTACTTCCAGGGCGGTCGATAGCACACGCTCGCACATTCGGCATACGAGCCACTCAGTCTCGAAGTTTTCATTACTGTGGGCAGGTTCTGAAAAAGAAAAATGAGGAAAATGTAGTGAGGTAGCCTTTGAGTATGATGGGTATAAGAGTAGAGAAAGACAAAGAAACTATGACCAACCCTAAATGAATGGTCATTGGATGGTCTTCACAGATATGACGCCAACCAGAGGACCACGCGATCTTATACTTTCTGCCTTCTATTTATGGCCAGAAGCAACAACGGCTTGGTCTGTTGTCTTGAGAGACCGGGTCAGCACAGTCTACCTTAACTTTAGTAAAGCCGTTTTCTTCCCCTTATTAAATATTGCGTTAGCTGTATTCTTAGCGACAGTAAGAGTTATTCGTGGGTACTTAAATAATAATAAAAGCACAAACCTGGTACATTTCTCGTTTCAACTTTATCACTTATGGGTGCAGGCTGTAACGTGCTTTGAGGGTGGTCTATAGAAGCGTGGAGTGATATAGTGTGGTCAAGAAGATCTGATTCGGTCGTAAATATCTCGTGGCAGATCACGCAAGAATGCAGAGCTAGCAAGTCCGGCCCGGTGCCATCACTAGTCTGGAAATAGTGGAATCATTTTATTTTTTTTAACTGGAATTCGACTCTATCTTATTGAAAATAAGTAGAGTACTACTAATTATTTATCGAAGTATTTTAGTAATAGGCCATCTACTCTAATGTCAATGATTTCTAGCTACAGAAAGTTTGCTACTAATGAGTTGTTTGAAAACCTTCGATATTCCTGAAGAGTCCTGAAGAGGCAATAAAAATTGATTGACGGTATTCTCATCAAGCAGAGTTGGCTCGTAGTTAAATAAATTATCTGACTGTACAATGTACAGTTCTGTGTTTTGTGCAATGTTTATATTTTCTTGAAAGAAAGAGGCATTTTCAACGTTGAAAAATCTTCCAGAATCGTTTGAATGAAAAGATATTTGACTTTCCACAGTATTCATTATTGTAGCAACGTCTGGTGGATTTTTATTTACATTAGTTAGGGTTTCATTGGACTGTGTAGGATCATTAGTGAAAAGTAAGTCGTCCGGATCGTAAGTTGATAATTCTTTATATGGGTAATCGGGTGGATCAAACATCATAGTTTAGGCTGAAACAATTACAGGTAGTTATGATTATTACAAATATGTCCATATTATGTAGTTATGAGGTTTTCGGAAAAACCTCAACTTTCATGTAATCTACAATCTACAAGTCAGAAACTTAGCTATCCGCTTATACGACCCACTGACCGTATTTAGTTTAGGATTGCTACTACTTTTAAAAAGTTTCATTAGAACGTTCAGCTTTGAAATTGAATCACTATTGTGTTACCAATTCCAATAATTAAATACAAAAAATACAAAAAAAAAATACAAAAATATTTATTTCCGTAAAACAATATTTTCCTACATTAGCTGTTGATGATTGGAGTCTCCAAATAGTGCCTGTAGTAGGAGACTCCGAATAATTACGTCAAATGGAACGTAATATTTTTAGATAAGGCAACTCTGTGAACAAAATGTCAGGTTTTGACAGTAACATCCCCCCGGCTGTCATGTCATGCATGTCATTTCGGCTCGGTTGCTTTTGCTCACTAGTTTGTTTACAGACGCAAAGTGCATACATTAATTTCCGAATAACTTGTCAAGGATAAAACAGTGATCAAGATGAAAGTAGAAGCCGCACCGCCTTCTGATAAACCCAAAATACCGCTGCCGACCCTTTCTCAAATCAATGCTGACAGAATTACTCAGGTTTGTTAGGTTATCCATTTCATAACATTGGACAATACTATATGAAAAACTCCTAATAAATGCTCAATATCTGTGTGAAAACTGTATCTGCATGACTACAAATAGATATTGCATAAAAATAGCTCTTATACAAGAAGAATTAGGATTTGATAAAACAAACATGAACAACTGAAGATTGTTTTTTGTACTCAGAAGAGCTCTTACTAGCCTGCCTGACTATCCTCATTTATAGTAGATCACATCATCTTTATAGTAGATCGGCCCGGTGACTTATTGCAATAATAACCTCCATTGTAAAAAAATTGGCCCTTTAAAACCAACAAACAAACTTATATTTTGTGTACATTTTTGTTGTGGCCTTGGTTATGATTTGTTTTCGAATTAATTTGGGATTTAATTCAACCACTCGTATATAAACCTTTTCTTGTTATATGTATAAGTTAATCAATTATGCCTCATTGAAATAACTTCTGTTTTGTTTTTGGTGAAATATTTTATTTGTACAGTATGTAATCATTATTCTATAGGTAATGGTTTAATTAAGCTAAAAGACAACTATCTTTAGGTTGAGTATCTCTGACGTTCATGTTTGATCAAGGTGCCTCAATCAATCATACTGTTAAACTAGATGCTATTCTTTTAATAATAATATCATCCTGATCAAGATTTAGTGATGGCAGTCAATATCACTTCACCTACTGCTGTGAATAGGCCTCTTGATGCTTGGGCTAAGCTCCGCATTCTTGTGCCAGTCTCAAGAACATGGCTGGCATGAGCATGCAGGAGATATTTTAGGCCACAAATGTGTTAACTTTCATAAACTATCATAATCCATTAGTATGGCATTCCAACACAACCAGCGAGAGCAGAACATACAACTTTCCGTCTTTTCGTGGTTATAACGGAGGTATTTCTAATCCTATCTTACAGAAAAACCCAATACACATAATCAATCTCACAAACTGTACTCTCAATATACTTTTCCCGCAACTTCCATGCAAACATTACATTATATTTTAACATTACATTATTTTTCTTTTCATTTTGCATTATATTTGCAATTAGAATTTCAAGACAGTGTTACCATAATTAGTGAAAAATTGGTTGCAGTAACTTTAAGGAGATCAGAACATACCTAAAAATATTTTATGAAATATTTTGCTTTCTGTATTACTCTTGGTACACTTAATGTGTAAAGTTTAATGCAGTGTGCATTATGAGAGTATCATTATTGGAAATTTTGTATAAGTAAAATGTGAGTAACTTCATAGAAAGGTGTTGTACACAAACAGTAAATGTAAGGATATAAAATATCATAAATGTACAGTACATGTAATAAACCAAATTGCAAATACACTTTGTAATTGCTTTCTGAACAAAAAATACATGCAGTTTTATGAAATCTAGAGTCTGATCAACTCTCCACCATTTATCATTAGCCCATCTGGTGTAGTGCAAATCTAATACAAAACACATTTTAAATTGTATAGCAACATCTAGGCAGTCATGTTCCTACATAATTTTAATTTCCAAAGAGCCTACTGGTATTACATTATGATTATAGCTCATTAAAGCAAATCTATGCAACTATCCTCATGGAATTGTATTACAAATCAACATGGTTGCATTGTCCACAGCTTGCCAACCAGTACTGGTCACCACAGACTAAGGAGAACCACCTACCTTATGATGCTTCAATTGTGGAGTCAGTCTACCAAGCAGAAATACTTGGATCCCAGTAAGTAACTTTAAAAACTTCAAATTCCACTACAATTATAAGTAATACAACCTCAACTTGTGTCTGAGCCTAACTGATTTAAACAAGTGAACTATTTAGGGGTCAACAGCCTCATAGAGTGGGTGCGTTGACCTATTTTTTTTTGCAAAACACCAGTTATTTTTTGAATATTGTGTTACAGTGTTTCCATATTTTATTATGAATGTGATATGATGAATAAAGAAAAAAAAATCGTAGTTTTAAATAATCAAATTGTTTAATATAAATTAAATTAAAATGATTTATTAGTAAACTTCAATTTCAAGAAGTTTAATAGTGATTTGAAATAACTATGGTCAGTGCAAGTAGTTTGTACCAAAATACTTATTAGAACTTGATAAAGAAACTAAGGATTGACAGAAAACTTGTAGTTTTACATTTTTTGGGGTAGGCAGAATTCCTCATGGAAAAATATCATTATGAAATGTCAAAATTGTATTAATTTTGGAGCCTTGAGGCTTTAGTAAGTCCAGTTCTTGATTATTATGAGCCAAAAAAAAACTTTTCTCCAAAATCTGGTTTGATATACTTGGGGAGATTTTCCTTATTTTCTGCTACTGATCTCATTAAAATAATTTCCTCATAATTTCCAGTTTCTCAGTACGTCGGATCATGATGTTAGAGTTCTCGCAGTACCTGGAGAACTACCTCTGGCCGCACTACACGGCGGGCGAGGCGTCGCAGGCGCACATGATGTCCATCATTGTCATGATCAACGAAAAGTTCCGTGAACGAGTGCCTGCTTGGCAGGTCAGTTGTTTGAATGATTATAGTTACTTGAATTTGAAATAACTTAAACATTGTCATTGTGGCTCTGTCTTTTGAACTAACATGCGCCACACCCTGCGTGCGTACTACAAGGGCAAGAAACAGGGTTTTGGGTTCGTACTAAAACCGGTTCTTCGGGTTTTATTATGGTGCCGAAACCGGGTTCCGCATGCCCTAATAGTAGTGGAAACGTTTATTGATGTGGTATATAAATGGCCAGTTCGGCCAATTTTCTCTTCTGAACTTTATTTACCTTTCTGCTACTGTTTACCTACACATGTAGGATCATAATTAAGTAATAAACAAAATAGTATACAAAGTGCAGTTTTAGTTAACTGTCGGTTCATGTAAAATACTGTTACTCAGCTACATCCGGTTAGACTGGAAGCCGACAGTACAAAATAGTACATTGCCTTCATACCTTTTGGCATACTTATATCAAAATGATCGCATTTCGACTTCTTCGCAAACCAAACTTTGTATCTCTCCAGGCATTCCTGAACAAACCGGAGCACTTCCCAGCGTTCTTCGAGCAAGTTCTTCGCGCCAGCATAGAAGAAGAGCGCTCGGGAAGCAATATGCGAGAACAGACGGCTCTGCTGCTGTTCCTGAACCATTGCTTCGGCAGTATGGAGGTGCAGCTGTGCAGGGACCAGGTCAAGCGGCTTGTGTCGCTTAGTATGTGGATCAGCTTGCAGGAAGGTATGTAGAACAGAGTTATCTTCTCATGTTCATAACTTTGTCTGTCTGTCTGTCTCACTCTGTTCTGTTTGAGATGGATTTATGATATGAAATAAATATAATAATATATTAGTACAAGGCGTGACTATAGTTGGCTCTAATGCGCCTACCACACGCTCACACTTCCCCACAGTCTTGCCTGCGATTACACGGTGCACACAGTACATCGCGCGTGTGGTTTGTAATGGTAATACAGTTTTACCAACCATACGCGCGATGTACTGTGAAGTGTGAACGAAAAGTGTGGTGAAGCTTGAGCGTGTAGTAGGCCCATTACAGGCCAACAACGTCTTACGTTTCCAATACAATATCACTTATGATGCCCATCAATATCCCAGTTTCTATGATGTTCAATCACCAAAAGATATTGTATGCGCGCTGTAGCACTATCTGCCTCGCATGTTTATGTACCTCTAATAGTGCAACAACGACAAGGTAGGTATAACTGCCTGGAGTCGGATACAGCTTACCTACTAGGTAAGCTGTATCCGACTCCAGGCAGTTTTTGAAACCGGGACCGCGGGACTGCTTGAAATAGATAACGTAGCCCCAGAACACAAAGGGCTAAGAAGGAAAATGGTGGGCCAGTTGAAGTCTGACACTCCTTTACGCTCCGCCCAGAGCGGCAGGGGCAATTTGATGATTCCCCATTCACATAAAAGGTTTTCTTTGAGAAAACTTGATATTTTGAACTTCTTTTTATTTTAACCGACTTCAAAAAAAGGAGGAGGTTATAAAAAGTGTATTTTTTTATATGTTTGTTACCTCTTAACTTGATTGCGACTGGGTGAACCGATTTTCATGATTATTTTTTTATTTGAAAGCTGGAGCTTACCGTGTGGTCCCATTGTCACCATTTCAATATAGATCTGATGATGGGATCTTGTAGAAATCGGGGGAACTCTTCAATAAATAACAGCAGATTAACCGCGATTGTTGCTATAGCATATCTAAGCATTGTTTACGCCATCACACAACATAATATCACGCCTGTACTCACTACAAAGGTTTTAAAGTATATTTCATTATTAGTGCGGAAAGCCTGTCATTCCAAAGAGTTGACAGTCGAAACAAGTTGCAAAGACCGTTCCGCACGTGATTGAACAACTATTTTTAATACAGTTGCGAAAAAATGAAGCAATTTATTAAAGAACATTTTTGGAAAATGGCGCCAACTGTAAAAGAAGCAGAGATTTTTTTTTGTTTTCTTCACCCATTCTGGGTAGGCAAAGGGAACTATGCCCATACAGCCAAGTCTTCAGTAGATTTTTTTTTATTGATATGAAATGAAAATGAAATTTAATGAGATAAAATGGAATGAAACCTAACCTAACTCATTGAATCAAATCTGATATTGAAACAAATTAAGTAGTAGCTTCTTTTTAGAAATATTTGCATGAATAAAAACTAAAAAACTTCTATGAATTTTTTTTAGTACAAAACTTCGTGGTTGGTTTTTTTTTTAACGCACGAGTTCGGAAAAGGTAAAGAAAAAGCTCGAGTATGTAATAGCCCGTATTGCAGAAGAAAAATCAGCTTCTGTAGTCGGTGGCAAAAACATGAAATCAAACAAACAAAAGTCACCGACTTCAGAAGCTGATTTTTATTTCTGTCGAAGCCGGTTTTATTTTTTGTAAAAAAGTTTTTTAGTAATAAAGAACAATCTCATTCAACTTATTATTTCTTCATCAGGTCGTAGGAACCAAGAATTCAAAAACGTTCCAAAATGGCGGAAGTACTGGCGGGCTATTCAGAAGAAAGATAAACCCGAGCTGTTGGAGAAACTGAGCTGGGAGCGACTGTACCTGCAGAGGCTGATGATCAAGTTCATGGGCATTCTGGAGAGTATACCGGCGAAGGGAGACGTTGATTCTCATGCTGTGAGGTAAGCCTCAGGCGGATAATTGAACTATTGGTTGGCATGGCCATTGAAATGGACAGTGTTGTTTTCGTTTCTTGATGGGTGAAATCTATGGTTTATTTATACCCCTTCATACACTATTCTATATTTGATATTATAAAATACTAGCGGACGTCCCGCGGTTTCACCCGCGTAGATCCCGTTCCCGTGGGAATACAGGGATAAAAAGTAGCCTATGACACTCGGCAATAATGTGGCTTTCTATTGGTGAAAGAATTTTTAAAATCGGTTCAGTAGATCCCGAGATTACCCCTTACAATTTAACAAATATACAAACACACAAACTTTACTTCTCTATAATATTAGTATAGATATAGATTACGTCATCCTGAGACGTCATCATACTAGTTTAATAAGTGTGAAAGTTTAGAAGGATCTGGATGAAATTAGGCACTGAGATAAATTATAGTCTGGAATAGCACATACTTACTTAGGCAATTTTTTCCGATTTTCTCACACTTATAATCAAAATTACCATATTGGGATTATCTATATAAATAAAGAGAGAAGTCCTGACTGACTGACTCATCAACGCCCAGCCCATGCCCTTGGACCTAGAAAGCTGAAATTTTGCACAGAGGTTCCCTTTATAATGTAGACAAGGAATAAGGAAGGATTTTTCGAAATTCAACCCCTAAGGGAGTTAAATAGGGATGAAAGTTTGTATGGAAAATCGCATTTTTCACGCGGGCGAAGCCGCTGGCAAAAGCTAGTATACTATAAGTTCCCTACATTACTACACTTGAGTAGTGACAAATCGGTTATTCGATAAATGCACGATAAATGGCAAGAAAATAGAAACAAAAAAATAATCGTCGAAGAAAAAAGTGTAACAAAAATAAAACTTTTCAGATACTGTGAGCGGTTCTTGGAGCTAATGATAGACTTGGAGGCTTTGCTGCCGACGCGGCGGTTCTTCAACACCGTGATGGACGACTGTCACTTGGTCGTGCGCAGCCAGATGGCAGCCCTCACGTGGAGGTCCGAGGGACAGCTGTTCTCACAGGTAAGTGGTAGATTAAGTACGGCATCGCTGATCCATAAGAAAGGAAGGACTATTCTTCAAATGGTATTAGTACCTAGTGAGGTCGAATCAGCGAAATTTTCAAATGGCTTTTTCTCCGAACTTTGACAAATCAACATAGATTTTTTTTCCGCCCGGATTTGCGGAATCACGCGAATCTTCAACCCTTACCTTATTTTCTGTTGAACAATTATCCAGATTTAATAATAGTGTTTGAGTTTCTTCGTCTATTTTGATAATTCATTTTGAATGACACGTCGCGACGTGTGCTTTTTGTTCCATTAAATAATTTGAATCTTATAATCTTTGATCGGGGGCAGTGGTTGATATCGTATACACAATGATCATTCTGAATATGGACCATAGGGGCCAGTCAAATGTTATATCCAGGGACTGAATTACCCAAAAATTACGGTACCTTTAAATTTCGGTATGACGTCATACCGTTAAATAAGGGTTACCGAAATATTGCGATACCGTTATTTTTTCCGGTAGTGAAATTCTGAGTATGGAAATGTATACCGGTATATTTCGGTAGAAGTACCGTAACCGTTATAAATGTATCGGTAGCGGTACCTAAACCTTAATAAATAGGGGTTTGCTTTGACGCACCGCCTCGCCACTCTGTCTGTCGTTCACTTGCCGATTGTTGCACATTATTATATTATAAACTACATACGCAAGTTCTAACGTCTTCCACCGCACACACGCGCGCCGCGCATGCATTTCGGTACCGAAATCGTGTAAGGGTTAAATAACGGTTTAGCCCAACCTTTATTTATAAAGGTACCGGTATAGCTCAACCTTTATTTTAAACCGGTACCGGTATATTTTTGAGGTATCTTAACCTTTAACCGTAACCGCTTTCAGTCCCTGGTTATATCATCCTGTACTGTACATCAAAGACATCCCCTACTTGCCTCAGAAAGCATGTTAAGCGTTTGTTCCCGGCTGTCTTTTGTAAATCTTTGTCCTTCGTTTTTGGTAGCACTGACTACTAATAACGAATTGCCAAAAATTGTAAGTCTTATCAAGGGTAGGGATACGATAGTATTACCAGTCCAGTCACTGGGTTGTGGAGGCAGACAGGGAATCGCTTCAAGTACAATTCTGATCTGCATCTGGTTCGCAACAAATATACCTACATAGTTCCAATTGTGACTCAGGGTACAAAAGTCATTCTACATTTTACCTGCCAAAAGAGAATTAAAAATAAAAATCATTTTTGTTCTTAGCTGCGTTTAATAAAGTAAATTCAAATGAATTAAAAATACAATCATCATAAATGCGTTTTGTCATTTAGTTTCGACATAAAAGAAAGTCCAAAGTAAAAACATAATAATATGAAACAAAGTGACAGTAATTCTTATACATATTTTGTTAGTGCAAGAGAGCATTGTAAACAATACATTATACTATATAAATATTTATATAAATTCACTAACCACTTAAAGCTGCTAATTTAATACGGCAAAAGGACGGACATAATGCTGTTTTTGATCAAATATGTAGATACCTTACATTAAAGCCTTTTTTATAGTGCACTCCTATATGTTGTCGATGGCAATCTTTAGTTTCTCTCATCATCTCATGTTACACTTAAATCAGTTGTTATTGTTAGTATATTTTGTTTTACAGTAATTTAGTATTTTTTGTTAATTCCTAAAATAATTTTAAGTATCTTTTATGAGCAATCAATTCCTAACGACGAGAGATCAACCCAAATATTGGTTAGAAACCATTATTATTCAACATCATATTAAAACTTCTAAAACCTTCCTAATGATTTTGTTTATCACTCTATATGCCAATAAAGCCTCCAGTATTTCACTGTTCCAATATACACGGTAAAATATTGATAATTACAATATTTTTATACAATTAATAAGACACTCGGTTCCAATACATAGTTAATACATAAATCACAGTAAGGCAAACTACTAACATTCAGAAAGTGGCATTAGAAGTCTAGTAGACAAAAAAACTTATTTACTAAGTAGGTGTTACTAATCCATAATTCGAGGCACATTCACAAGGCACGCGCATTTGTACACAGGATATGTATATCTGTGATATTTGAGTATAATATTTAACAATTTAATGTTATCATTACGACTATTTATATCTATAGTGTCATATAGCTTCATTCGTCTCTTTTAAAATACGTCACATTCATACAACCATGCCTCTATTTGTGTGGAAACTAGTGTATATTGGGTCTATAACAACTATTATTGAGATTCTACTTGATATTCGTTGATATGTTAGTAGTTCCCTCCATTCATGTGCGTCATCTCATCGCCCCACTCTCCCGTAGGCACGGGCTCTGCATAACAACAACTCTTGCGCAACAAAAACGTTACGTGCGACTGTCGTACGATGCACACATAGAATATTAAAATGGCCTGGAGGAGATTCACAAATATGTGTGCGTATAGTAACTCATCTATGTTGAGCCATGACAACAAAAGAAACAGCCATGCTGTTGTCATTATCATGAATAGTTGGAGGAATAAATTAAAGCTGGAACAAACAAAAAAGATGTTTAAAAAATAGTAGATAAGGTCGGATATAACAATCGTAATAGTTGTAGACTTGTAGTACATACCATCCTTTGAGTTTATGGTGTATCCTGCCATAGATATTAATCCTCTTTATGATCTTTAATGTTGTGACATAGAAGAACACATTGAAGATTATGGTGAACGCAACTGGGGTGAAGAATATGGCAATACCGAGCAATCCTGAAATGTACAAAAAACTTGATTAATTCAACAGCTACATAAAACTGCTTAGACAGACTTAACAAACCTATGAATCTAGTTTATATTTTTAAATAAAAACATCATCTTCCTAAAAAAGGTTCTTATTTGAAATTACACATGTGAAAGATTTTCCATAACCAGAAAACAACTATAATTACTTCTTTATTGGACTTAATGAATGTATGAGGCATTCCTCATTCATATATGAAGGAAAAACTAGTAAGTAAATGATAGTGTGTAGGTTAATCAAAATGCGTTACACCGACCCCAAGTAACATAGGACAAGGGTAGAAAGATGATTAAACTTAAGGTTGAACAAGCCAGTCATTCTTCCATACAAACTTACGAAAGTGATTACTCCTCTGTTTGACGGTGTAGGTTCAAAATTAAAAATTGTATCAACTGGTCTTATCATTATCTAGGTCTGTATGGAAGCAGAATTGGAAAAAAAATATTGATTTGGAAGTTATGAACGTCAAAACTTTAGCACTAATTTAACTCATCTTTGGGCGTAAATAAGTAACGTATATAGTATGAAAAAGAAAAAAGTGAAATCATACGGACATAGATTAGTTATTAAAAAATTTAAATAATTTGATTTTGAACAGATACATTCAATAGATTTTTCATGAATCCAAATATACCAAAGGTCTGCATAGAAACAATCGCGCGCCCGTTTTAGTTGTGTCTCTTTCGCTCTATGCATTTCGCTCGTGATGTCGGGTGAAATAGCATGCATTTTAGCCCCGCCCACCAACTAGTTCGTGCCGTTGGCTTGTTTACCCTTAATGCCATTTTCATTTCCAACAAGTCAACCTTTTGGTAAAACTACTGACGTCATTTAAAAATTTCGGTAAAGGAAACTAATAAATATTGCTGACTCATCTTACCGATAGTCTCCTGTTCAACATCGTCAACAATGATTGACGAAGAGAACTGTATCCTGGTCTTCCTGTTAGGGTTGGTGCCGGTATCGAGTAGGAAATGCGCGCATATCGCCATGCCTGCCATGATGAGGACGCTGAACCATACTACGCTAGAGTAGTAGCAATATTTGCGCACGTCCGTCACACGTAGAAACACGTTGCGCGATCTGAAAATACCGTTTATTTATGAAATTCGCCATAGGTTTGGTAACTAATAGGATATGTTGGGTTTGCGAAAGTGCAATGTTTTTTTTACCAACCGAAATTGGGCTCGCGTGGATGTCTACCCATTACCTCTCTAAGAGATTGTGGAAGTAGTTTAGGCTGATTATGCTATGTGCAACGTTTTTAGCATAGTTGAGAAAGGAGAAAATTGTGCTTTCGACGTTATTCTTATTACCTTTTCTGGCTTACATGAATTTAGTTTATGATGTGAAAATTCTTACATCTGCCTAAGTTTTACGTATGTTAGATACTTCTACAGTAAAGTGCAGGACAAAAGCTTACATTTTAATTTGCTTTCTACAACTACATTCTACTGTATTAGTAATAAAAATCGCGTACTTGTAAAATACATACTTGAACGTCTTCCATATATAAAAACCAAAACTGTTTAGCCAGAAGAAAGCTGCTAGTAAACTGATGTACAAGATAATATCTGCAAAAAGATAATAAAACATAAAATTTACCCAAAATGCAGTAATTTGTATAGAATAATAATAGCACACTCAGAAAAAATAATTACTAATTTGTATAGAATAATAATAGCACACTCAGAAAAAATAATTACTAAGCAACTTGACGTCAATTTGCAATGTTTTAGTAGTTTTACAACAGACTAATTCAAATTAAAGTAATTTGACAAATTGGTAGTCAGTCTTCTCAACAATTATTTTCTCATACCATTTGACATGTTATTTACTTTTAAGATCTGAACTTACCAGTAACCATAAAGCTGACATGGTTACTGAACTCGGTGAATATTCTCACTAAGTCCGCTGCCTGGCTCACAATCAAACACATGTTTATGGTTGTGATGATGTTGCCAGACAGGTCTCTGAGGGTAGGCAGCACAAAGTATATCACAGCAACCAGTAGAAACAAGATCATTGCAATAGCATGAAACACAGGGTTAATTATCTTTTTCATGAGAAAATCTGTGTCTTTCCAATTGATCTTGACCTCTGGTACACATACTAATGCATATGCCCCTGTTATGTTTGCTTGTTTCTTTGTTTCCGTGTTTTTTTGTGTCACTAATATCTGAAAGATAACGTTTTGTTACAAAAATGAGAGGAATTTACACACATGACTACTACATAGGATTACTTTGAGAATACTCAGTTGATATTTCCAGGAAGGGAATATAAACATATTTTTTTACACATTGGGTTATGAAATTAATATTTATATTCTACAAGCTTAATCTCACGCTTTTTTCAAGAACAAAATATTAACCATTTATTCTATTTATAAACAACATAAGACTTATAGTAGCTGTGTACCTCTGATGAAAAAAGAGAAAAGTAAAAATCCCAGACACTAGACCTAATGAATGAAAATGTCCAGCAGTTTTTTAGTAAAGCCTAGAAAACAAAAGAAATGAGACCTATTTAGATCGATTTTTCACCCCCCTTAATGCTACTTTCATTGTAACATGTAGAGCCGTTTCCGAGAACATGATGTTCAATATTCAATTCATTTATTCAAGAACAATTTTTACATCGTGTCTGAATGTGTATAACTAAATATAAAAGAAACATCATACATGCAATCAGATTATAAAAATTACCACAATTAAATTATCTAAATTAAATTAAAATCACAATAAGAATAATGCAAAAACAATAAAATTAAACATATAAAAATTAATGTCATAGGTCAATTTAGAAATCAATTATCATCATAAGTCAATTCATTAAATAAGTACAACAACAATGTCCATTCCAAGTCAATGATCATGATCATCGATCACTTTCAATCTTTGTTATAGATTATAGTTCGTCAATAGAGTATAGACACTTGTTTAACAAAAACCGTTTAAGCTTACTCTGAAACTCACTTACAGTATGTACTAGACTTTTTATTTCTACCGGCAATTTATTAACCCATTGACCGCCACGTTCAAGTAAGACGACAAGCTAAAAAGGACCTTAAGTCGACAGACTTAGGGCACTTTTTTGCTTGTTCGGCTTGTCGTCTATACGTGACTGTGGCGCTAAAAAGGTTAAACATTTTTATCGACTTGTGGTATGCACTATGCTTTGCAACGTTCAGGTGAGGCACTTGTTTCAACTGGAGATCTTTCCTTCTTGTACTCTCCCTCTTTTGTCTTTCATCCTCAGTCTCATATTCAAAGATGTACTTTGATAAGTGAGTAAGTAGGACTAAAATGTACAAGCTTGGAACTGTTAATATATTTAGGTCAATAAAATGAGGCTTGCACGATTCTTGCTGTTGTATCCTAACTATGGTTCTGACTGCTCTTTTCTGAATCACAAAAGCTTTTTGAATATTGTAGTCATAACTTCCGCCCCAGAAAAGTATGCTGTATCTCAGTTTTGACTCAACTAATGCGTAATAGACCATTTTCAAATGTTTTATGGTAACTTCTTTTCTTAGACTTCTAAGTACGTAACAGGCAGAGCTGATCGCTTTCTCTAGGTGTGTTAGCTCTTCCTTCCACTTTAACTGGCTATCGATATAAACTCCGAGGAACTTAACCACCTCGACCACGTTTACTGTTTCTCCATTTATGGCACAGTTAATGTTATCTTTAGTTTTGGAAGTGGAACGAAAAAGCATAACATTCGTTTTACTGGCATTCACTTTAAGGCCGTTAACAGCAAACCAGCTGTGGAAAATTTCCAAGGCTTGGTTGACTATAAAATTAAGTGCGTGTAAATTGTCAGCCGAAACAACAGCATTGGTATCATCGGCAAATACCACAAGCTGAATAGATCCCGCAGCTTTTTCCATCATGTGTTGTATAAGGTCATTTACAAACGCGATAAAAAATATTGGACCCAGATGTTGCCCCTTTAATATTTTTAATTTATTTCAATGAACAATTTTGGGGCGTTTTTGGGGGACTGTCTTATAAAAATGTAAATACAGTGAAACCTGGTTAAATGTGTCTCAGATATTCAAATTTGTCTCATGGGACCCCAGTATGAGTTCCAGTTATAGAGATTTCTCACTTATCCATGTCCCAGTTAACCAAGTTTCACTGTAATATAAGTTTTTAAACTGACATGGTCACTGACACTACTATTAATATCATAAACGGGATATTAATAATCAAACATGGTAAATATCCCGTTTATGATATTAGTAGAAGTTTCACTGTAGTATAGTAAAGTAAATTTTGACCTTCGAAAAGTGCTGATTATCAGCCTAGTTTGAATAAATGAATTTTGATTTGATTTGAATGGTAACAAACCTTCATGACGTTATTTACATAACACAATGCATGAAATGAAATTACATTCAACCACATTTTTTGCATAATATTAACTTGAGTCACCAGCGCACCAAGTAATGACTCAGACAACAGACAGGAGGAAGCTCAAACAAAATGAAATGTGAAAGTTTTTTTTTAATGTCATTCAGTGATAATGAACAGTTGAAAGTTTAGCTAGACTAGGTCATTATGTCAGGATAACATGCTAGATTTAAAATGAACACAAATTCTATTATGGATACTTTGTAACATCCATTAAACTAGACCTACTTTGTAAACTATTACTATTAAGGATCTTCAGGATAACCTTTTTTTGGTCTCAGCTGTCATTAGTAAATCTTTGACAGTTGTAACAGTCCCAACAATCCCAAAGTCTGACAACCAATGTTACCAAATTGGTATATGGAGGTTTCGATAGAAATCATGTCAAAAACAGGTATTAAAGTGCATCCAGTTAAGACTGGGAGCCAGCCCCAAGATAGTTGGGAAAATGCTAGGCAGCTGATGAATTTTCCCCAACACAAAAATAAACTAAATTGAGATTTTGGCCTATTTATTAACTTAGCTGTTAAACTAGTGTAGTGTATATGGTGCAGCGGGGCAATCTCAACAGCGGGAAATTTCAACTAATTCTTAATAACTTCTACATTTTACTTTATTCGAATAAGTGCCATCTATGACCGGATAGCTCAAAAGCAATTTCATTGTGCTTATACTTATTCAAATAAAGTATGTATATAAATGTAGAAGTTATTAAGATTAGTTGACATTTGCCGCTGTTGAGATTGCCCCGCTGCACGTTATTAAAACTTCCTTGTTACACATCCCACCTTATCCATGCAGTATTTGGCTTGATTATGAATGTACGACGAAGGTTCCTTCTCCTCCGGTATTGATATGCTGTCATGTAATGTGCTAATCACTGGTTCTTCTCTCACATCTGAACTGGGTTGGTGATTTATAATGTGGCGTAAGCGACCATCGGTTAATAAATTAAGCCTGTAAAGTAAATTTTGGTGGTTGTAAATTATCTTCTGCAGGGTTATTATATTGCTTGGGTCGATTTAGATTTACAAGTGTTGATTTACGTTTGAGAGGCTAATGCATGTAATAAGTAAAGTTGTGTCCTGGGAATACTTACGTGTCTTCGGATTTTCCTAAATCAAATATAGCTCTCTGTTGTGTGGTGGCACAGTCTGGCACACCATACACATAGTTAAAGTATTTTACTTTGGCGTCGTTGCCATCCTCAGTCTTAAATTGTGGTGTCCACAAACCTGTAATTTATATGCATAGTATTTTAGGTTCATAGTAGATTTAAATAGCTATGATAAAAAAACTGTATTGTATTGTCAAGCATAACAAAAGGTTAGTTTAATTTTGTTAGAACCTATTTAGTAAATATTTAAATGTTTCCTGTCCAAAAGATAAGGTTGGAATTTTAAGTAGTTAAGTGGTCAGTTGGTCAGTCTTAGGGCTAACAGTCAGTAGTACATATTATCATATTATTTACTTGTACTCACTCTGGTTGTAGTTATCTGCTAGTCTACATATCCCGTCCACAACAATCTCGTTATGTTCGCAGCATTTATTTATCTTAACTCCGTTTAGTTTGTCCGATATCTCATTGAGATCCGTGTCCCCGACTTCCGCGTGCAATTCATGTGTCGCACACAATAATGACAATGTTATCAGTACTTTATACATGTTGGTATTGAGTCTTTAATACTTTCATTACAAGGTACTTGTCGCTTTTATCGATACTTTATTTGTCAAACAATAAGGCACTTAATCTTAATTCTATGACCGTTGACACAAAACATAATAAAAACATGTACATTGATGTCAAAAGACGCTAATAACGTTTTACAACTAAAACTTTTGATTCTTTGGATTTAATTCGGAGATTCTGAAGTCGGTTCGTTTGCGTTTCCGCTCGCGACAATCGCGAAGTTTGCTGTTTGACGTTTATTAAAAATTGACTTGACTAATGACTTTTTCGGTACGTTAAGTTGTTGCACGGCTTTGGCATCTAGTCTTTTGATCCGCACTTAATATTTATGAATATTTTTTTTTGTTTTCAACTTTCGTGTTTTCTTTCTGATTTATATCCTGTCCACAGTTATTTAAGTATACTTACTAAGCAATAAAATTGACGTTACTGTTTGTAATTTCAAAAGAACAGCTCTACGATAAAATGTAATCAAAACATCTAAGTTAGCAGCATACAGCAGCGGTGTCGTAAGGCAACTTTATCGTTTTGTACACTTATTAATTTTACCAAAGCCAGCATTCAAATTGTAACTGGAGCATTAACATTATATTTTGTTACTATTGAGTTTGTATGTTTGATGAAAAAAAAAGTAAGTAGGTACCTACTTAAATTTTGCCCTGCAACATATTAATAATTATCTTTTATAGTAAATACAATACAATGACCATTATTAATTTACTTACGGTCTATTATAATAGGCTAGTAGGTAAGTACTTCGGGGTCGGATACGAATTAGGTTTTTATGAGGAGCGCATGGACTAGGTATTGGGAGTTGGGACTTAGATAAAATAATTAGGTACAAAAAATAATTACAATAATTATATTTATTAGTATTAAATACCAACATGCATTCTCTAAAAAACATTTATAATTACTTATAGGAACTTATTATTATTTAAATCTTACTTTATAGTATTTACATCGAGTAAATTCTATTAAAATTGTAACTATCATCTAATAAAAATAAAGAAATATAATTAAGTTTTCTCTTTAAAACACCTACACTTTATTTATGGCACATAAATGGTGATATTTAAATTTAATTACAAGATAATTAATCATTACAATATCAGATTATTCAGAAATGTTTTATTTTGAGACAGATTACATTGGCACGCGAATGACCAAAATCATAAACTAAATCGATACCAAACAATACCACAACAGTTTTTAGAAATATTATTTTATCTTAGAGGTTTAATGCCTCTCATCTTGAAACACTCAATAAGTTAATTTTCACTTTTTCAGAATTATAATGACAGCCGGACAGATTGATTACTTTTAAAAACATAGAAACTTATACAACATTTTCAACATTATTAATTTTTTCTCGCGCTGTTTGTTTGTACAAGTGAATACCAGTTAGCCAGTATTAGCCACCTATAAAGAGCGCATTTAATTTTGTACTTACAATAATGTATTGTTCCATTATTAACACAATGACACCTAACTACTAATAAATCAACAAGTTTTGTATCGAAAATAAATATTATCTCAATACAAATTACATTGGGTATAGAATAGATAGATCGGATTTTCCTGTTGACTAGTTACAATTTAAACTTATGTGACATGGAAATTAGATCAAAACTAGTATTTGCGTGGGTGCGCGAGCTGCGCGCAGCTCGCGAGGCGTGAAGGGGGGAGAGGGGCAGCTTTGAAAAAAAAATTCGACTAACGCATTGCCTTTCAATAAATCTGAAAAAAAAATGTTTCAAGTCTCTTAACTTCCGAGATCCGCCTTACTACCTACCTACACCTACCTACTACCTACCTACACCTACCTACTCCTACCTACACCTACCTACACCTACCTACACCTACCTACTACCTACCTACACCTACCTACACCTACCTACTACCTACCTACACCTACCTACTCAACCTTCGTTACGCTTCACCCACTCAACCTTCGTTACGCTAAGGAGGTCGCCGGCTCGCTTCGCTCGCCACCTCCCCCCTTCGCTCCACTCGGTCTCGCAGGTTCGCTCCACTCAGGACCTACCTACCACCGGAAAGCTATCATGACATTATCCCTACGCTACGGGGGTCGCCGGCTCGCTTCGCTCGCCCGCTCCCCCCTTCGCTTTACCGGTACCACCATTTTACTTCCCCGAGCCTCCTATCCTATACGAATCTGTAAACAAAACAGAAAAAAAGGGGTGAAGAGGGGGGGGGGGTGAAGGGGGGAGAGGGGGGGAAGTTTCTAAAAATGATTTCGACTAACGCAATGCCCCTCTATATGAATCTGAAAAAAAATTCGTTCCAAGTCTCTTAACTTCCGAGATCCGAAAGGGGGGGGTGGAGGGGGGCAAGGGAGTGAAATTTTCAAAATGGTTTTTCCTTCCCCAAGCCTCCTCTATACGAATCCCTAAAAAAAAACTTGTAAATTCTCTTTATTTCCGAGATCCGCCTAAAGGGGGGGGAGAAGGGGGGCAAGGGGGGCCACTTTGAAAAATGATTTTTACTTTACCGAGCCTCCTCTATACGAATCCGTAATAAAAAAAAAATACCGGTCTCTTAGTTTCCGAGATACGATAGAGAGGGGGGGGAGGGGGGGCAAAAAGGGGGGGTTTCGGACTTTTCCCATACTCACCAGAGTTACTTGTTTACGAATCTGTCAAAATATACCCACCTCCCCATCCAACATCTGGGAGAACAATGATGTCAGTGAGTCAGTGAGTCAGTGAGTGGTAGTTTAGCTTTATATAGTATAATGATGATTGATGAGTGTCCACTTCAATTAAGCCTGACCTCCACGGTGTCATCTCCTAGGATCTCCTGGTCATCCGAGTCGTCGTGCGGACTGAGTTTCTCCGCCAGAGGGCGACTCACGCATAGACAAACGTTCTCGCTAGCCATGCCTCGCATTGCGCGTCTCCTTAGTAGCACCAGTAATAAGAAAATCACGACTCCTTGTAAGCAGTTGAACGTGTCCATGATTTTCCTGTAACATAAAATGAGTTCTTTTAGAAATATTTAAAAAGAAAGGAAAACCAATGAGTCATCTCATTGCTTTTAGCAGTCGCGATTACGACTCATTGATTAACAAGGCAGTACCTATCTTTATTCGTAGGATTATTCGTTCTCAGAGTAAGAAAACAAGACAGCTTACCATATGATGTGGGCACCCCCATGAGCGAAACTAGCGATCTCAAATATCCAAGAGATTCCCATGACGAGGAACAGTTTCAAAGATAGAAGGAACCTGAAAGTTAACGTAAGTTTATGGTTAAATATGCTGAATTCATATTATTATAACAAAATTATCATTACTTTAGGTTAGTAGAAATAACTACACTTTGCCCCACGGCTTTGCTACACACCATGGCTACACAAACTTCCACATACATCATCATCATCATCAGCCTATATTGTTCCCACTGCAGGGACTCAGGCCTCCTCTCTAGGAGAGGGATGGGCTATAATCTACCACGCGGGCCCAGTGCGGATTGGTAGATGTCACATGTCTTCGAATTTTTTGGTTCTAAGACATGCCGGTTTCCTCACGATGTTTTCCTTCACCGTTTTGAGAGCAGCGGTGATGAAATAAATTACACAAAGTAATGCGCCTGCCTGGGTTCGAACCCACGACCTACTGTTCGTAAGTCGGGGCCAACACCACTGGGCCACCGCTGCTCTATACACACACTCCACATACACTTTACTATTTATAAGTAAGTATAGGTAAGCAACTTACTTGTGTTTTAAGACATTTAATGTGTTGACTTCATATTTCCTAGTTTGCTTCCACAAGTTGAACGATGTCATAGCGAATAGGGCTACATTAGCGGCAATCAGAACCGCGACCGGGCCATAGAAGAAAAGCCAAGTTTCGGTACGACCTTAAACAAACAGAAAATATTATCGTAAAACATTCTAAATAATCTTTGACTAATTCTATATTTAGGGAAATCTCACTGTGGCACTACCTGGATAAAATTTTGTAAGCACGACTATAAATCAGTCTATACGAAGCGTTTATGCGGATCTCCCTACGAGAAATGTATACAAAGCGAGGCCATATTATACTGGAAATGTATATCTTGATATTATTATGTCGCCATGTGTACTCAGGGTCAAAATCTACCCCTGTGCCGAATTTCACCTCCGAAATCTCTACAGCTGTTAAGCCTAGAAAATGTAGCGGAACGGAGTTACTTTTCGCTATATTAGTGCTTTCGAAGGCACGTATAAGCCGGTGGCGGTGGCGGCCGTCAGACCATGTCTGAGGCCTTTGAGGCGGTATAGAAACTCTGACACCCTAGTGTGTGGTGTCTTTAGAGACCTTACTGCCCACACGATAAGAAAGTATGCTATATTCACCATTGAACCAGCAGCTGTTATTTCCGAAACCTGGCTTCCAGTGTTCTCCTTCAGCGAAGTTGCAAATCAGGGTGACGGTTAGGAACAGGAGAGTACAACCCCAAGCGTAGCAGCTGTATAGGAAAAACTGTTTCCTTTCAGTCTTCTTTAAATAACTTGAATCTCTGAAAGAAAGACAAAACATTTTAATTGCACGTGTAGCATGACCACTGTAAAAACATATTGTAGAAAGGTTTCATGACGAATTGTATTGAAAGACCTATTGTCTATTCATAATAGAATCGCTACGCAGGCTGGAAACAATGAAGCTGGAAAAAGTAAAAGAGGTTTGTTAGTTAGTGGTTAGTTATATAAGTGTTGGAAACTTGGAACTTACATCACTGTTCTGTAAACGTTGATACTAATAACGTTCATCCAGAAGAATGTTGCCATCATCCAGGTGTAGACCAGAAAACCTGAAAGCAGCAACAAAAAATAAAATTAAAAAACGGCAAAAGGCTACAGCAGTGCCTGTACCTATGCTTATTAGGGTAGGAATAATGAACTTGGCTTTGAAGGAAAATACAGAAGTACAGACGCAAGCACGTGAAGCTACCAGGAACTGTCAAATGATAAATCCAATTCAACAAAGATAGATTGTAGTAGCTTGATGGTCTGTACAGGTACTATACACACATTCAAATAATGGAACTCTATGATGAGAAGCAGAAACGAGTAATCAAGCTATTTTTTTTTTTTAATAAACGTTGCCCCACACTAGGAATTTCTCCTGTATCGTGGGTGCGTTTACAAACATTTAAACTCACATAAACAAATACCCAGACCCGAAACAACTATCTGTAGGTCATACAAATATTCGTTCCGTGCGGGGATCGAACCCGCGACACGCGGCGCAGCAGTCCAATCGCTGAGCCACTGCGCCAACCGTGTCGTCATAAGTAAAACTAGTATGAGCGGATATACCTATTATACCTATTTTGTAATAAGAAATGTTTAGCTTGAAATGGCGCCATGTCTGTACCATCTAACAGTGAAGAAAAAAAAATGTTCATTTACCTGTGACAGTACAAAACTGGCCTCTGAAGCCAGGGCTCAGTTGGAGTATTCCCAAAGACAGGAACCCTAGGGCCATGCTCACACACATGCACATGTAACATAAGCCTTGCAGATCTCTGAAAACAATCAATATTAAATCATGTTGTCATGTTAGGAATTTGTTTATGTTTCACGATATTAAAATGGGTGTATCACAGTGATATAAGGTTGAAACTAGAACATTTTGCAAGCAAATGTTGTGAGTTTTATTTTTAATAATTTCGAATCTACACGTGTATACGACCCGTATACACGGTATACACAACGTTTTCTTTTAAATATCCCAGAACTCTTGGGTTATATTCGATGAGTAAAAAGAATACAAAAAGTCCTAGAATATCTGGTCCAAAAATGCATAATTACGAAGGTATCTATGTTACGAATAATTCAAACCAATGATTCATATTGAAAGCTAAAAAAATGGGACCCTATCATATTTCACGCATGTTTTACATTAATAATAGTGTCCGACCGAAACACGATTTTCAGCCGAAACCGAAACCGTAACCGAACCTTCGGCCTTGG
This sequence comes from Diarsia mendica, assembly GCA_949316265.1. Taxonomy (NCBI): domain Eukaryota; kingdom Metazoa; phylum Arthropoda; class Insecta; order Lepidoptera; family Noctuidae; genus Diarsia; species Diarsia mendica. The sequence continues at coordinate 11,506,276 of OX438906.1, forward strand.
TCCCAGTTTCGGCCGAAACCGTAACCGAAACCGAAACTTATTAAATATTTATGGAATGTAAAATCTATTGTATTTTTACGCATATATACACAGTTATCACGTGTAAAAAAATGCTACAATTAAAGTAGGTAATTAGGTAACAAAAATAGCTCTTTTTATTTGTAAAATTAATAATGTGAATTAAAAAAAAAATACAATCAAAATATTTGTCAAACTTTAAAAAAAATAAGCACTACATTTTTAACATTACTATATTTGTCAGTAATTTACAAAAAAAAAAAAAAAAAAACTAAGCACCTCGCATACTAAAGGGGAAAATTGCGACATGGCTAATTATTAGTACTGAAGGCCATTCGCACTAATAGAAAATATATGAAACTTTTTAGTAAAAAAAATCTATTGGTCGATATAACTTTTTTTCTAATTATTTAACAAAAAAAGTACATCATAATTATCATTTTCAAAGATGGTGTTTTAAGAAATAATTTTCATTACGAACTTTTTAAATTATATTAATTAGTTAAGGTTTTAGGCGCTTTGCACATGGAGCAACTATTGCAGCAACTGGCAACTGGCAACTAGCTGTTTACATATATTTCAATTGGATTGCGCACACATAGCAACTCGAGTTTCGAATTCCGGCAATCGTCAATAGTTTTCAGATGCAGCAATCGATGACTGAGTTAGTTGCTAATTGGCGCAACTAGCAAGTGTTAAACATTATACCGATTTTTAAAGTTAACGTAGACGGCGACGACGTAATAAAATTAGAGCAATTGCTGCTTCGTCGATATTCATTGTCACACTGAACGCTGTTCGCTGCGTAGATTGAGCAACTCGGTTATGAAAGTTGCTCACAGATTGCCATAAAATTGCTGCAACCGTAAACGTTGTAGCAACTATCAACTAGTTACAGGAAACTTTTAAAGTTGTTTAAGTTGCCTCAACATAAGTTGCTCCATGTGCAAAGCGCCTAAATCACCGGAGATAGTTGTGTATAGGAACTACGGGGCGGTTCGAATACGGGTACAAAATTTAATCCATCAACAATTACAAACAAATATGTTAATATGTTTGAATCAAACATCACAGGTATCTTCACATAATAATATTATTATCTTTTAAGTGTTTTAAATTAATTTCTACATAAATTCATATTTTATAAGTTCTAGGGAATAACTCAACAGAACCAAGTAAAATATCGAATGAATTCTTTTCTATACACACCTACTTACAACCTATTTATTTTACACTGTAGCACAAGACCCTAATTAATGCCATAAAAATACATCATCATTAATCAAGTAAAAACAATTACCTAATTTTTGCGCGAGTAAAATCACACAATCTCAAATCATCACGATCGCGCCGGCTAGCGAACTCAACTGGCACTCGAAGTTAGCTGAATGATGCGCGACAATTCACGTATATCTTGTTTCGGCGGGGCCGAAAGGTTCGGCCAATTATTGGCCGAAACCGAAACTATGGCCGAAACTAGGTTTTTGGGCCGAAACTAGCCGAAACCGAAACCGAAACCGAACCTTCGGTCGGTCCTTAATTAATAATCATGAATCATCAGTAATAGTCGTGTCGGATTATTTTGTATGAAAAACAAAAACAAGAAAAAATAATTGTACAATAATTCCTATACCAGTTGATTCTTTGATAGGGTGTTATTCATACCCTAAAGTTATGTATGGAATGTCATTAAAAAAACATATTATTGTATAATGTATTGTTGACCGATTAAAATAGAAAAGTATTGATATTTATTCTTACCTCAATTGTGGCAAGTAAGTGTACACAGCTATAGTCCCAACAAGGAAGAACACAGATATAAGTGTCAGGATTCCACTGGTTTCGATGTCACTGGTCTTGGAGATCTCTTCAAAGCACACCACGGCCACTGGGACAACGCCCTGGGAGTGGTCACTGTTGTTCTTATACATGGTACTAACGCAGAACCTGAGAAATAACTAACTCTATTAATTTACTGATACTTAGTTAAAAACATTTTAAGACTAGCTGATGCCCGCGGTTTCAACCGCGCGAATGTCGGTTATCGATAAGTTCCATGTAATAGGGGGCGAGCCTAATGCCATCAGCCGGATACACATCCAGAATACGTAGCTGCTACTAAGATAATATTCTGAATTGAAAATCCCAGTAGCACTTTGCGCGACCCAGGAATCGAACCCAGTAGCTCATGCTCATCAGTCGCACTGGCGACCACTAGACCAACGAGAAAGTTAGTCAGTCGAGCACCCATTTTGAAATGAACTGCATAATTATAGCTATAATGATTAGGTCCAATACTCACTGGTCAGGGTCTGTTACAAAGACGAAGTGAGGCGAATCCTGTGTGGACACCTTGGTGCCCTCCAGGATAATGTCCCGGAGAACCATGCGTCCATGCGAGCAGTTCATGACTGTCATCTTCTCGGTGCCACAGAATCCTTTGGGCATTAGAATCTCGGTGTTGGGGCAGCATGGTGTCAAATCTGACAAGGCAGCGCCGCAAACAGCCAATATAAACAGTAATGTTTTCTGAAAAGAAAAAATAACATAACATTACGTCTTTGATTACTGAAGGCTCAGGGACAGGTGATCCACAGTACAGCCACAATTCGTATAACAGAAGGTGAGCCTGTTGCCATTAGCCGGGTAGAAATGCTGGCTACAGAAGTACGAATAACTAAGGCAAAGTGGTATTGGGTCTTCCACAAGAATTGTAAGACCTAATACCACTTTACCCGCCCTGGGAATAGGGGATCGGACTGACTCAAAAAAATTGAATTCTGTTTAGTCCGTCAGTTAGATTATCGAAAAATATCGGATACGTGTTTTTTGTTTTATCAAATCAATAAAAATTGACGAAGATAAAGCGCGTCAAAGATCACAGAGTGGGGCTTGAAACGTCACTTGAAGGTACAAAATGTACTATCATAGTACGTCACACGAGTTTTCGAAGCCTGTATCGTCTTCACTTTTTGTTTACGTGAAAAAAGAAAAAATATGTGGTCGATATTTTTTGGAAATCTATCTGACGGACTAATTAGTTTTTTTTTGTCCGATCCCCTAATCTTATGCTGACCAATATCACTTGCGGCCATTAGATCAATGAAACAGCCATCATTCTCTTGCCCTTTTTTTTTGGATCTTGAGAAATCATCATAATATGACTCCTCCCCTCCCGCTCTGGGCAGAGTCGAGTAGTAGGGAGTTCTACTGACTAAAAACCACCCATGTTCCTTCTTAGCCCTTTGTGTCGAGGCCGCGGTGTCTCTTTTGAACAACCCGCAGCCCCAACGGGATCATTCTCTTGCCCTTATCCCAATTTATTTGAGGTACTTAAGGGCAAGCGAATGATGCGGTATGGCTTCTTCTTCTATACACTTCACTATTACTCCTCATTTCCTCATCTTTTTTTTTTTTGGTGGGTGGAAAATCATCAAATGACCCCCCCCCCCCCCCCCCCCCCCCCGCTCTTGGGCAGAGCGAAGGGGAGTGTTTTGACCATATCGTCCATTCTAGTCATTCTTTACACAGTCCAGTCATAATTTCTGTCTTTTATTAATGAAGACCATGTAAGTCATTCAAGCTTCACATTATCAGTCACTTCTTTATCATCGAACTTTGAACTTGTGAAACATTAAAACAAATAATTTACATCTATAAATTTGTTAAGCTTTGTTTGTAGTTTAGATATTAGGTTATTTAATTTATTAACTGTCTGTGTCTGCTTATCGTTGGAGGTCAGAGATGCATGGAAGCTTTCTACTGGGATAAAAAAATATCCAGGGCCGTACAAAGTAAGAACCGGGATTTATACGTTCATTGAAATCTGCTGACGGCGTGTAATCCACAATTCCTTCCATGTTCTCATTTTTCGTACGTCCTCCAACCAACCCTCGCGGTACTACAATACAAGTAATTTAAATAATATGAATGAACATTTTAAAGGAAAACGAACCTGTTTCTGTTCTAGTTTATCTTATTAATTTCCTATTACAGTCATAAAAACATGTGTACGGCAGTCATTTATATATAACGTAATAAAATCTTTATGTATGTGCAAACGTCGACTATCTAGCAGTAACTACGCTAGGGTCATAGAGTAATGTTAGCCGATGCATTCGGAATAACAACACGATATGATAACGCTTCGTGTTATATTTGACACCGAGCAGAGGCTAAATGAGAATTATTGTTTACATAATATTATGTAGTTCGGCACAACCTTTATGTTGGTTAGTTTGTTGACCTCAGGATGATGTTATTGGTAATGTAATCCATATTGCATTTATGTACCAAATTATTACTTTAATGTGATGTCACTATGTCATACTAACATTATAAGGTACAGTTTATAAGTTTGGATGTAGGCAATCTTTGGAAGTACTGATAAATATTTTCAATAAGGGAAAACTATTTCATATCATTGGCTTTCATTAAAATATTTGCGTGGTATCATTTTCGTCCATTACGCGAGCGAAGGCTCATCATTGCAGCCGAAACAATTATCATATTTCTTCGTTTTACAATTTTGTAATTAAAGAAAACACCGTAAGTCGAAATATCTGAACATTACAAGGCCAGACAAAAAACTGGACAAGGGATGGGGGACGTGGGACAGCAGGACATGACTGTGTGGGTCACTCCGAAAGTATGATAACCGTGGTTATGACTGAAAAAACAACATTATATCTTACGGTGTAACTATGTATTCGGAAGATTATTTTCATTTGCCGTGACTGTGTCAGAACTATCATGTAATGAAGATAATCGTATAATAACTCTTGCTCTTTGCATAAACACATTATGCGCGTGTATTTTATTGATATGCCCACGTGTAGATGCTTGGTCTAACATAAAATCACTATCGTAGATCATTTGCACTGAGACTTAATCAGCAGCAAACTCGCATAAATAGACCTGAAAAGTGAATTTATTCTTGTATTAAGTAGATCTACAGCCTCATTAGTAGATAGATTAATATATAACATACGACTAAAGGGAAGGTAGACAACGGGTCTTTCTTCGGTTTTTAAGTTATTGCATAGCTTCTATCGCGGGCCTTGAGCGTGGAGAGCGAATCCAGAAATTCAGTAACGAAAATTTTCAACCAGGTTGCTAATGGTTACGGAAAATAACAAGGTTGTCAACTGAGGTTGTCAAATTAAATAATTGATAAAAAATGTTATGCAATAGCTTTACCGCGGCACTCTCCGAGTGCCACATTCTCTTTTTCTTCACCCACATTTGACATCGATTAATTATAAATCGTTATTCGGTCAAGCCTATTGTCATAATACGGGTTAAAATTCCAGGGTCCTAGATTTTCCTATAACAGAAAAAATCCGAACACATTTCGGCCTACCGCAGGATCATATCCAAGACCTCAGTAATCACCGTGAACTTGTAATAAATCGGTGACTTATTGATGCCGATCGTAAAACTGGGTCAATCAACAATCAGAATCAGATGGGTAATGATATGTAAGGAGGGTAATTTAGTTAGCTTTGCGGCTAAGGTCACAGTCTATATTCAGTCATACAGCCTATATACAATACGAGGTATGTAGCAAATAATTAAATTGACAAAAATAACGCTAGCGACATCTATGTCGTAAATTAAGAACTAAAATCCAGCATCGCGCTAACGAAATTTTCTATTAAGCATTTATAAACATCCCGACATCAACTGTTGCATTTCCCGACCCTTACTCATGCCAGCCCGCGCTGAGCCAGTTTTAAATCAGCCCCTAAATAATCTCTCAGATCCAGCCTGTCCCTTTGCTGCCCTCCCCAGAGACGTCCTAACCCTACAATAAGTTTTTACACCCTAGCTGGAGACCTTATATTCGAAGCATACAGGGTAGTCCACCACACAGATAACTGTTGGGCCAGGACCCAACTCTCGTCATCCCGTCTAAGTCTGGTCGAAAGATCATTTTTTTTCAACGGGTTCCTCATTAATCCTCATAAATGCATTACGCATAATGTCATAAAGGTAAAGACTAAAGATTTCTATCATTACATAAAGAATTATGCCTGGAAGACGAGCAATAGATACGGTTGTGTTTTGCAGAATCCTTCCCAGTTATACACATGTTGGTTCCCATAAGGTTAAGGGCTCGGCATTATGGCATAAATAATAAATGTTGGATGTTTCAAGTTTCGTTTTATCAACCGGTAAAATTGATTGCTGTTACATGATTTATCAGCAAAAAAGCTTGAGCCATGTGCGTTTTATACGATTGTTTTACTTAAAAATAATAAGGAATATAATAGCACGTTGGTAGTATAATGCACCACAATTACAATGCTCCTAAATATGTTACTAAACGGTATTGTAGTGTGAACGTGGACGGGTATAAGAGTAGCGGATGACCAAAAAAGCGATGTATGGACGACCAAAGAAACGATGGATGGACTGAGGAGGATATGGCAAGAAAGAAAGAGAAAAATAGAGTAGACATGCTGCGCCGATCCCAACTGGGACTAAACGAACTGGGATAAGGGCAAGAGAATGATAATTGTATTCTACGAAACTACAAATACACACATTTATTACATGATTCATCCCTGGAAAACCCTACTAGAACTACTATAAAAATACTGAGTGTCATATTTTCAATTCTGCGAATTAATATATCTGGGTAATTATAATATTTGATGTAATTGTCATCCGAATGAGGCATTCAATATACGCTGACAAACTCGCAACCATAATGGATATTGCATTTCACATACTTAAAGTATATGATAATATTGGATGAATTTTGGATGTAATAATGAACAAAGCGAACCACAAATAGACATGGTTTATTAATACATACAGATTGCCATTATTATAATTTATATAAAAAGTTCTTTTTTTTTTCTACAGTATAAACCGCATACAATCAGAAAACATAATTGTATGTGTAGCTGTAGAATAGCATTAATTTAAATCGTCTATTTTGGAATACGGTGCTTTTAGAATTCACATCAGTGATTTTTTAATGATAATTAGTAAGGTGTTTGGAAGTATTGCTACGCGTAGACAATCGATTCTAAAGTAGTTGTTAGTCGTGTTCGTGTGTTTATTTTGTTCAAATTGCCAAACCTAGGTTTGTCTTTGGTGCGTGGATGATCGGAAAGCACATTAAGAGGAAATGTGGGCGCTGTCTCTCTCCGTCTATCCGTCTGTCTCTCTCCACTATCGCTGTCTCTCTTCGCCCCCCTGCCCTCAAACTCGATGCTGCGATAAGGACAACTGCAGATCCGACTCAATAGTTTAAATAAAAAGCCATATTTCGAGGTTTGGCTCTCGCCTATTTCCTTCCAATATTGTACCAATTTATAAGATATTTTAGACACTAAATAAGAGGGATGTATCCTGTGCCCCTATGTTTTTCTTTTTTCGTTAATAGTTGCTAAATTTGTACACTAGGCCTCTGTTGACAGCGATCTAAATAAGCAATTTTGAGCATTTTTTGAAGGTTCTAGTGCTTAGAAAAATAATGTATCATCAAAAAGAAAAACATAGGGACGTACAACTATTTATTATTTATTATTTTGTAAAAAATCATAGCTGTATAGTCAATAAGAAGAAAGAAAACAGGCGAGAGCGTTTCTATGGAGAAAAGACCGTTGGTCCCGGCTGTTATTTGTAGATCTTTATGATATCGTATTACCGTCACCGTGTATTAACTGGGTTGTAAAGAGATCAGATAGGTAGTCGCTTCATGTAATGGTTAGCCGATCCCAAAGTAAATAGTTGGAAAAAGGCAAGGCAGATGATGATCTATTGTACAATACTTATTTATAAATATATGATACAACGACGATTTGATAATACATTTGCATAACAATTAATTAAGCAGTAAGTACGAGTAGGTAATTAATAAAACAATATTTATCAATGAACTATATAGCCGGCTGATTAGCGATGACAGGTTAAAAGGCCGTTCACCATAAAAGTACATAACATGAAGAAAACAGTTCCGAGAAGGTTTTACTGTTGTTTGCATATTGTGGGGAAGCACTTTTTACGTTCTGCGTAACTCGTAATCTTCATCAGATTTAAAATTTAATGATTATTACCAATATTTGTTTACAAGTATTACAACTAATTTTATGAATTAATTTGAGTTCTCATTTGTGATGAATGTTGATACAAAAACAAAAATATTGTGAAGGATGTGTGGTGTGATGTATAAAAGAGCGGATAAAGTCAACAGTGAGAATATTAGAGAAAATTCACGAGTTTCCTCGTGCAAGTTACCGAAAATTTGATATGGAAATCTCTCTATTGGTAATTGGTATGGATACTTGATGATGATCACGATTTATGAATTGCATAAGTATGACTACAAGAGATTTAAATGTTAATGTTGATGGATGAAGAGGAAGACCAAAGAGAAAAATGATGGATTGTGTGAAGATAAAAAAGAAAAAGGCGCGGCACCAGGAAACGGGGGTATAACAAGAAGATGATAAGAGTATCAAGCGATAAGGAGGTTTTTAACCCACTGTCCACTAACGAACACAGTACTTTTAGCGATCGAGGAAATGGGAGTTAATTAAAAGACTAATTTTCATTAATTTTTACCTGACTGCAAGGAAAGGGTTATGTTTTTTGTGTTTCGTAATGTATGAATCAGAATGCTGGGCTGTGAAGAAGATGGCATGTAGCAGAGATGAGAATGTTGGGGTGGATGTGTGATGTGACAAGTATGGATAAAGTAAGGAATAAATATAATTTTAGGAAGCTTGAAAGCTGCGCCAGTTACAGCAAGGCTAACTAACTAGGACTTTTGATTGATTGAATGAGTGTGATTTGTTATCAATGCATGTTTAGAGTTATGTAAACCTGGTTCACAGGACCTTTAAGAGCTGATATGATGATAATAGTTCATACCTAATAGATAACATTTATATATACTTAATCTTATATTTACATAATTCGGTTTAATCTTCACATACATGTATTGTGTACGAGTACATACATAACAGTTCGTATGTTCCTCGCAAGCTACACTATATTAATCCATTTGAGTTTCAACCACAGAAGAGATAAAAGAGGTTAGAAAGGAAATAGTTCCTGATTTGTATTAGAACGCGTGTCGCCGCTTGTCTCCCACTCTCTATATCCACTACATGCAAGACGCTAATATGTACGCGAATTATGCACACAAATAAACCGCACTCACTTAAATCGCGAGCTTGCTACTGGTTGTCACACTAGCGCAAACATTGCGTTTGACGTACACTCACATTTGCGTATATTTCTCATACATGTTACGGTGACCAAAAGGTCGATAATGTATATCGATAAAATTACTTGAGTTTTGCTACTTTAAGTTTTGCAGTTTTTGCTTTAATTTCGGGACGGGACAGAAAGAAAGAAAATAAGAAAGCAAAAATATTTATTGGTCTCTCACACATAAAAATTAAAGATAAAAAGTAAACATAAAAGATTTTTCTCAAATATTGAACATTAAGTACTTGAAATTCAATTTCAATTCAGATTTTGTTATTGTCTTGAAATAAAACGTATTTATTAAGTAGCAATAGCATGCGCTTGCTATCTTTCAAATTCGAATTTTTCAGAATAAAATGCAATCTCACACTAATATTTTTTTTAATAGCTTTAGTCAGGTCTGTAACATATCTGGATCTGTTGGAACCCTAAAAATAAAATTTAAAATGTATGTTTCGATTTATAAATGGCTAACCTCAAAACAAATTTTAGATGAAAAACAATCAATAAACAATAATAAGGTATTGATAGTATGGGATAAACAAAAGTTATTTTAATCATAACATAATAATCATTTGAATGCATTCACACATACTAAATATCGACATTATTTACAACTTGGTACAACACTATCGAAACGCAAAGAGTAGGCAGAATTTAAGCTTTGGCTCGTCGCACGCGACGTTCGCAGTGAACGAAATGCATTGCGCAATCGCCCACGTAGTACAAGATGGTACCCACGTATTGCAAGCAATGTACATAATTTCGTTTCTGTTGCGATTGTATCATTTTTGTCTGCGAACTACATAATACTATTGTAATAATTACAAATATCACTTGTATTTTAAGGTTTTTAGACTTACCGATGAAGAGAAATCCCTTCTCGAGCCACACTGCACACCTGGCTTCTTTTCCGACACGTAATAATCGCACAACACGGCATAATTCTTTTTTTTTCGCGGAGCTCCGTTCGCTGTCACAATATGAGCGCGATTGTTGGTCAGTAAATCAAATTTTGTCGACTTATGATCGTCTGATCATATAGGCGGCGCGCGTGCCCCGCCCACATGGCCTTTCTAACCTCTTTTATCTCTTCTGTGGTTTCAACCCACGCGTGAAAATTATGCTTTTATAAATTATCATCTGTTTAGCCATTTCCTATAGGTATTGGGGTCGACTTCTAGTCTAACTAAACGGATGAAGCTATATACCAGTATTTTACATGAAACGACGACTTATTATCTGACCTCCACCGCCCAGTTAGTACTGGGTAATATGATACCCCTTGGAAAGACTGAAGACCGGTTGCACGACTTCGGGCTACTGACTAGCAGTTAAGGCCGGTTTACACTTTGCGAAGTGCAAGTGCGAAGTTCATACATTCCTACTAAGCGCTTAGTAGGAAATGTATGAACTTCGCACTTGCACTAATCAAAGTGTAAACCGGCCTTTATGGTTGTAAACAATTACAAATGACAGCCGGGACCAACGGGGCTGGGGAAACTCGGTAGGTAACAGGTGCTCACTGCTCACCCGCCCACAGGCTAACCTAGGTTAGCGTGGCTTAACCTAGATATTGATCCGAGCGGGCTCCTCCAAATTTTGACAAAAAAACCATCCAAAAAATGATGCTTCATAAATAAAATAGTAATATTATGATGATAGTAATGTGCGAATTTATAGACATAAAAGACTAATTGACACGACATGAGGTCGCGTGTTATCTGCGGCGCTGCAAAACAGACGCCTCGATACAAGCGTCACTGTGGATAACACGAAGAGTAGGTTAAAAGTTAAACCGACCAAAACTCGATGATTCCCGGTGTCCGCCAGTGTCGGAAAACGAAACAATTTCTTTCAAGTTGTTATTCTAAACGTTGATAATTACTATTTATAGTGGCCCTAGGTAGGACACCTAGCTAGACGCGGAGATGGCCGGTGGAACAAGGCCTCGACGGAGTGGTGGCCAAGGTAGAAAGAAATCAAGGCCGTCCTAAAGCTCGTTAGGTTGACGATATCGTCAAAGTCGCGGGATAGGGGCACGAATAGGTCCGGGAAATGTGAAGGAGAAAAGGGAATCCCTCTACCCAACAGGGTGATTCCGGGCTGATGTGATGATTATAAAATATATGATCGCGATCGTCAGCATTGAGGGAAGGAGTAAGAAGAGAACTCAAGGCGAATGACAATGATATAATAATTATCCAGTAAAGTTATGACATTATAACTTGTTATGTCTCCATCCCATTGAACTGCGGTCAATGGTTAAAGCTATAAATACATGTAGAGTAAGTATTGATAATGGGTATTATCGTTCAAAAAGAGGAAGTGGCCGGCGCTTTCTATCAGTTAATATTTTTCTGAAATGTTAGAGTAATTAATTGTTGAGGAATTTGACTACAAACTTAAATAATCCGTATCTATACTAATATTAAAAAGCTGAAGAGTTTGTTTGGTTGAACGCGCTAATCTCAAAAACCACTGGTTAGAATTGAAAAAAATATTTTTCTGTTGGATAGTCTACTTGTCTAGGTCTATGAAGGCTCATATTCCACGGGACGAAGTCGCGGACAAAATGTAGTTAAATTATTTATGTAAATTGGTTTTCACAAAACACTTTTACACGTTGTTTTAAAACTAGATGGGGCCGGTGTTTCATAACTAACAACTCTGAGTGAAACTAACAACTTTGAGTGAAGAAGAAACATCCGAAACAAACCCAGAGGTCACTGCATGGTCACTGTCTCTTTTCAACCGACCTCAAAAAAGGAGGAGGTTTCTCAATTCGACCGTATATATTTTATGTTTTAAAGTCTAGACATTGGTCATGTCATATGAGGAGAGGACCATGTAGATCCGTCGGGGCTGTGGATATCGAAAGGTTACCGCGGCTCCGACACAAGGGCGAAGAAGAGGGAACATGGGTTGGTTTTTAGTCAGTAGAAGTCTGACACTCCCCTTCGCTCTGCCCAAGAGCGGGGGGGGTTATTCGATGATTTTCCACCCACCAAAAAAAAAAAAAAAAGGACCATGTAGATTAGTGTCCGAAATATACTTTTTAAGAAGTAACCACAGATTTGAGTGGTCCGGTTCAGTCAGTGCAAGCATTTGTCAGTGATCGTGTAGCTCGACTGATAAGTTACTAGTCATAACCTATCATACAAATTACAACAGAACTATAATTCTTTGACAGTTCTATGAAAAGACCATATGACGGCAATTTGACGTAAAATCAATTAGCTCAACAATAGATTTCCCTATAACGGTACTTGTTGTTGTTGTCACTAATATTCGATGTGATGTTATCATTTCCTTTACGTTTTAGTGAACATGACATACATTTATATTCTAATGTGTCAACTACCTAATTCTAACAATGAAATAAGTACCTATGTATGAATTAGATTGATATTAGGATATTTTTCAGCAACTGTCATCTACTAGGTAGGTATACTTTCAATATTGATAATAGTAGAGTAGATACCTAATTGTAAACTATATTGTCATCGGTTCTATAAAAATGAAGGATTTCCGTTTCCGAACAAATTAAATGTGACTATAAATTATTAATATTGAAAACGGGATATTTACCATGTTTACTTTTAGTTTCGAGTTCCCGATATTTCGGCGCTGTTAAACTAATAGTAAACGTGGTAAATATCCCGTTTTCAATATTAATAAAAGATTTAGTGACCATGTCAGTTTAAAAATTAAATGTGTTCCTTTAATATCTGTTGCCAATAAAACAACAAATAATAGAAATAAATTGAAAATCAAAGGGGGGGGGGGGGTCTCCCTTACTACGATGCTACGGAACTCTTCATGAGTCAGGTAAACTCGCACTTGACCGGGTTTTTATAAATCAGTAAGTACTGGTAAAGATTGTTGGTTTCGTTTAAAATGATAAGTGCTGCTGTAAATAGGACCCTACCCTAGTGTAGTGCACACTAGGGTCCTATTTACTGCTGCTGTGTAAGTTGCAAATAAAAACTTGTCAATTAAAACAAGGAATCCAATGTTTATGTTTTCCTAGTAATTTGTACACTAGGTACCAGAGTACCTGTACATTCCAGTGTACATAGTAAATTATGGCGTGACCAAACACTGATTCAACGTTCTTTTGAAAAATAGTGAGTTTCTGTTTAATGATGACAAACAAATAGTAAACGTGATTTACGTTGTGACGTACTTAGTCATATTATACGCTATTCACATTCAAATATTTGAGTTTACTCAGAAACAATAAAATTTATTCAATTACCCTTTTTTAATGCTTTTGAAATAATGGTTTACTTAGTTATTATTTTTTTAAAGATTTACCCTCTAATTAGTTAAGCTAATCTTGACTGATGGTTATTCAAATAGTTTTACTAAAACAATTACTGGCGTGTCTGTTTGTATGTTTTGTGCCTGTATGTCGTACAAGCGGGATGTGAACGCCCTGTATTGTCCATATCTCTTTGTACGTACTAACAAAAATATTATAAATATGATAAAAAGAAGGTACAGTAGGTAGGTACATGATCGTTCAGTTCACACAGGGCAAGTTATTTTTGCTTCAAGTCAAACTCGCTTATATTTAGTTTAAGTGCATGAAGTGCATCGCCTTGAAGATTCCTTTAACTTGTTATGGTGATTAAATGAAACGTTCACTTTTGACATTTATTTACTTGTTCTAGGTATGAAAATAGAGTGATCAGATGTACTTATAGGCTTTTTTTTCACAAACGACCATCTATCTATCTATCCTCTTTAGGTATTGTCTTGTATATCATAGTGCAGGTAAATAATACCCGCGCATTTCTAATAAAATAACATGCACATAAATTTGTGGTTCCTAAAATACCTAACCGGTTTAGTATTGTCAAAATAGATAAGTCAAACCTGAATATCTTTAGAATTTACGTAATTTGGCTTTATAATTTGCAATAATATAGTTAATTTTGCAGATTTAAAATTATAATGTAGGTAGGCAGTCGTACCGGTTCAAAAGTTTAAAACTCAATAGATTTGAATGTTTATTAATTTGTTTTAAGGATTTTAATGGATATTGTAAAACTAATCTACGTTTTCATTATCCTTACTGTTGCTATTGTTTTATATTAATTCGATGTTTAAAGAATATTAATAAAAGCTCGTAATATTAATTTTTATTACTAGCTTTAATACCACTAATTTTAATTATTTAACCATTAATTTATTATTTGCTCCTAAAATATAATAATTTCAATCCACAAAAGAAAAAAAACAAATCAAAATACCCCCAAATGATTCACGCTAAGAGAAAAACAATATCTTTCTCCAAATTAAAATACAAATACTTAACATTGTTTTTCGCGATTATTCAAACACGTCACCGACTCACCTTCATATTTACTCTTTCCTTACAAATAATATATTTTAATCACTAACACAACATACACTGGATTGTCGACCGCGTGCGATTGCCGAATGAATGCTGTAGTTGTTAATTGCTGTCGGTCGCATCATAGTGCGCGACAATCGCAATCGATTCTCGATTTGAAATATCCCTGGGTCATATCGATTTGAGTTGCGACGCGTCTCGACGGTTTGTCACAAATAGTTTTTTTTTCTATTTATTTTAGTGATGTTTCTAATTTTCTATGTTTATTTTAACGTCATTTTCGTTATCAGCTAGGTATTCCTAAAACCACGAAATTGACACCTATGCCGAATCTATTAAAAAGCTAAAATTCTATCTATCTATATAAATTTAAAGAGAAGTCCTGACTGACTGACTGACTTAGCAACGCCCAGCCCAAACCCTTGGACCTAGAAAGCTGAAATTTTGCACAGAGGTTCCCTTTATATCAAGCCTGTTGGTCTAGTGGTTAGTGACCCTAACTGCTATGCCGGAGGTCGTGGGTTCGATTCCCACCCAGGACAAATGTTTGTGTGATGAGCACGATCATTTGTTCTGTGTCTGGGTGACTACCAATTAAACACACGAATTAACTTTATTACTCACAATACACTTATAAACAATCACTTCAACAGTACTGAACACTTTAATCGCACTAGATTTATCTTCGAAGCTTTCGTTGTTTCGCTTAAAAGTGAACTGACTCACTTCGTCCTCAATCGGTCCTTTTATACCCACGCAAACAAAAGATATTCGAGATAATTCACCATTATTCAAGAAAGCATCCACAAAAAAACATTAACAAAAAAATAAATTTAAAGATAAAAGAACCGACAAGGAAGAAGTTACTTTACGTCGTCGGCATACGGTCGAAATTACAATGACAACTGCCGGCGACTCCCGGCGCCTGACCTTGAATACAATGTAAGTTCTATACCTACTACGGAAATAGGTACCTAAAAGAATGAACTCGTATTTTCTAGGTACTACACAGTTATTAGCGCGGTTTCTGGAAGATTCTAGATGACCGTCGTAACACTGCCCCCTCCTTAGACATGCTCGTCCCGAGCATCATTAGTCCCGTAATATCGCGCCAGTCGGTCCACATGCACAACCTTAGGCGCACCTCGCGGACCCTTCTGTATTCGGTAGGTGACATCGTTGATCCTGGTCACAACTCTGTATGGTCCATCCCATTTTGCTTGCAATTTCGGAGACTTTCCCTTGCTCCGCACTGGGTTATGCAACCACACCAGCGAATTTTCGTCGAAACCACGACTGTTTGCCTTCCGGTCATAACGAGTCTTCATCTTCTCAGACATCTGTTGCCCGGATTGCCTGATATGCTCATATACATCATTTAACTTGTTACGCAGGTCACTCGCGTAATCCGTTACACTGCGTGGGACATCAGGGGGAGTTCCAGTAATTAAATCTGCAGGCAACCGTAATTCCCTACCAAAGTTCGCGAAGGCTGGAGTTACAGTCGTACTTTCGTGAACTGCACTCCGATAGGACAGAAGAAACGGCTGTATGTGCTTGTCCCAATCCCTTTGCCTGTTTTCCACAACCTTTGCCAGATATCTCTCCAACGTCTGGTTGAATCGTTCCACCATTCCATCAGATTGTGGGTGGTAAGAGGTGGTTCTGGTTTTGTGGGTACCCATCAATCGACAAGTCTCCTGAAAAACTTGCGATTCGAAATTCCTCCCTTGATCGCTGTGAATTTCTAAGGGTACTCCAAAACGACAGAAGACTTCCTGAACCAATTTATCTGCGACTGTTGTGGCTTCTTGGTTAGGAATGGCGAAGACTTCTGGCCACTTTGTGAAGTAGTCCATGACAACCATGAAGTACTTGTTTCCGCTATCGCTTTCTGGAAATGGTCCCGCAACGTCCAGTGCTATCCGCTCCCAGGGGGCTCCCACGTTGTACACTTTTAATGCACCTCTGCTTCGCGTGTGAGGTCCTTTCACAGCCGCACAGCTGGTACATTTGCGACACCAGTCCTCCACATCATCTCGACAGTGGATCCAGTAAAAGCGCTCTCTGATCTTCAGTAGAGTCCTTTTCACCCCCATATGTCCTCCTGAGCATCCATCATGGTAGAGCCGTAAAACATCCGGTACCTTAGCTTTAGGGACAACCATTTGTAGATGACAGCTGTCCCCACGAGCGTTTTCCCATTTACGGCACAAGACTCCATCCTGGATCACCAAGCTGTTCCATTGCACCCAATAACTCTTCGTGATGGAACTCATCGCAGCCACATCACTCCACTTGGGCTTCGGACCACCAGCTTTAATCCACTCGAAGATCGGTTTGATATCCGAGTCACTTTGCTGAGCCTGCTGTATGGTTTCCTTCCATTCGTCGCTGAGATCTGTTCTTAGCCTCCTCACAGACACAACTTCCTTAGTTTCTTGTCTGGAACTCTGCATACAGTCTTCACGCCAAGGTCTAGAAAGTTCATCATTGTTACCGCGAGTTCTCCACTGTTGCTGGGCAGTCATATCAGTCGCCTTTTCCCGCTGTGATCGGTCTTCCCTCGGTGTGCGTCGCTTTTTACAATTTGGCCGTAGGTGGCCACTTTCTCCACAAGCGTAGCACCTAGGGCTGTACTTTCGCGGACGCTGATGTACAGGTGTTACCACAACTTGCTTTGGACAGCTTGAGCGGAGATGATCGCTTTCTTTACCGGTGAAGCAGCTGGGACTGTACCCTTGCGGACGGTCGTCTGTAGGTGATGCCACAACTTCTCTGACGTAGTGTATTCGATGATCTTGTCTCACTGCTTCTACTTCCAGAGCATGTGCTAAGGCGTTCTTCAACGTCTTATGATGTCCGAGTCTCACAGCGGCTCTCACTTCCAAGTCACGTATTCCGTCGACGAACGCCTGTACCAAATTTCCATCGATGAGTGCAGGGGCAGACCGGTATGCTTTCCGAACCATCGTTTCAACTTCCAGAGCCCACTGCTGTAAGTTCTCGGCACTACGTTGAACGCGATCCCTTAATTTTGCACGAAAAACATGCTCCAGGTGCGCGTCGCCGTATCTGGATTCTAATGCCTCCAGCAGCTGTTCGTAGGTCACATCCTTGCCGAGGGCCTCAAGAATGTTAAGGGCCTGGTCTCGGAGACCCAAGGTGAGCGCGGTCATGGCTTGCGCTTTGGTCCACCCATTCACTTTCATAACGGCCTCGAATTGGATTTTATAGGCCGACCACGAAGATGTTCCGTCGAATGTCGGCACTTTAAACCCGCGTACTGAAGGTGCAGCAATCACCGAAGCCACAGCCCCGTCTCCAGCCTTAATTTCGCTCAGGGCCTTCTTCACGTCGGCGATCTGGATTTCGGCCTTTGCGATACGGTTGTCGTGCTGCTGTACCTGCTCCTTCATCACGCTCAGCTCTTTGCCCACTGATGCGTGAAGATCCTTTATCAGGAGCATCTGTTCCTCTTGACGCCGGACCTGTTCCTCTTGACGGCGCGCCTGCTCCTCCTGAAGGCGAGCTTGCTCCTCCTTATCTTGTTGCCGCTGCTCCTGCAACTGGCGCGCCTGTTCCTCCTTGTCTCGTCGCAACTGTTCTTGCAACTGGCGTCCCTGTTCCTGCAGCAGCGCCATTAAGGCAGACATGTCTGGCACTGCTGATACTGGAGAAACGCCAGATGAGCCAGCGACTGGCTCTGACGTAGGCTGGACACCGCCCGGTGTCTGTGTCGGAGAGTCTCCAAATCGCCTCTGGTCCATACCTTGCTGCCGCTGACTCCTCGTACGGATACTATCCGTGTCGTCCTTCGGTAGAATCGGCATTATTTATCCCCGCTTCTGACACCAAATTGTTACGAGCTGGGTATGGGATAAATAAACACTACCAATTAAACACACGAATTAACTTTATTACTCACAATACACTTATAAACAATCACTTCAACAGTACTGAACACTTTAATCGCACTAGATTTATCTTCGAAGCTTTCGTTGTCTCGCTTAAAAGTGAACTGACTCACTTCGTCCTCAATCGGTCCTTTTATACCCACGCAAACAAAAGATATTCGAGATAATTCACCATTATTCAAGAAAGCATCCACAAAAAAACATTAACAAAAAAATAAATTTAAAGATAAAAGAACCGACAAGGAAGAAGTTACTTTACGTCGTCGGCATACGGTCGAAATTACAATGACAACTGCCGGCGACTCCCGGCGCCTGACCTTGAATACAATGTAAGTTCTATACCTACTACGGAAATAGGTACCTAAAAGAATGAACTCGTATTTTCTAGGTACTACACAGTTATTAGCGCGGTTTCTGGAAGATTCTAGATGACCGTCGTAACAATATGTATGTATTTAGAAATATATCCTAAGTATGTTTATCAGTTGTCTAGTACCCATAACACAAGCTCTGCTTAGCTTGGGACTAGATGGCGTTGTGTGATAGTTGTGGAATATTATTATTAAAAAAAAAAAAAAAAAGTACGTAGACAAGGAATAAGGAAGGATTTTTCGACCCCTAAGGGAGTTAAATAGGGGATGAAAGTTAGCTAGTATGAAAAATCGTCATTTTTGATATTTTCCGACATCCACGCGGGCGAAGCCGCTGGCAAAAGCTTGTCGTAAATAATGAAATGCTGAGGCCTTTGTCTTTTTCATTTAATTTTTTTGGCACCAACTTCTAGTCTTTTTCTTTTTGCTAAAAATTATTTTCATTTTTCAATTTTTAGTTGTAATATCGTATACCTCCAAACATTTACTATTCATTTAACTAAGAAACCTAACCTCTAAACTTTTTTTTTTGAGGGTGGGTATTCATCAAATGACTCCTCGAGTCCTCCCGCTCCGGGCAGAGCGTTAGAGAGTGTCAGACTTCTACTGACTAAAAACCACCCATGTTCCTTCTTAGCCCTTTGTGTCGAGGCCGCGGTATCTCTTTCGAACAACTTGCAGCCCTGACGCGCGACGGGAAGTGCATATACCTACGTTTCTATAATATTTTCATCAAAATGAGGTGATGACAGCCAGACGCGAATACTTGAATAACTACTTAGAGAAAAATCACGAAGCACGTAATACCTGCCTATAAAATTAGAGGTTTGCCCTCAGTTTCCCTGAAATTTCATCATCAGATCCTGACATGACAATGGAACCACCTCGGGAGTATATTATTTCGAATAAAAAAAATATTTTTAAAATCGATTCATCAATGACGGAGTTATGACGTTTCTCCCCTACATAATCTCGGTTTCAGCCTGCCCCTAAGGTATAACTCGTTAGTATTCGATTTGTTACAAAACCGTGCTAAAAGTCAGAAAGTCACGTGTGCGCTGCGCGTACATTCGATTTTTATTCTGACACCGACTTATTTGGCGTTGGCTATTGATTTCTTTGTTGACATGTTAAATGTTGGGATTATTGTAATATTTTAATCTTATGATGCATTAAATATTTTTATTCACAGATCTGTTATTATACTATTTGACTAAAGTAGACAATAAACAGTTTTTTTTAGTAGCTGCAGTTTTTGAATAAAAATATTTACTTAGATATTTTATTTAAAAACTGCAGTAGAGGTTAGCCTCGGCTATATATTTCTTTTATACCTGCTACTATGGCTGCAGTTAATTACCTATATATTGACGGGAAATGTAACTGTTTCTCTGTCGAAAATCGTGACTGCCCTCAGATTCTCGTATATATTATGAATAATAATAAATAAACAAAAATAAATCTTTATTCAGAATTCTAGAAAGGTAAAATAACAATATGAATCTTAAACTAAAAATATAGGTAAATAATGTAAGACGCCTGTACTAGGAAACTCCTGTGTCACAGGCTGTAGCAGCTCAATCAAAATATTTATTTTAAATTTCATTAGCCTTCACACTCGAATATAATTATAACGTAGCCTAACGCATGTACTCCATGACGCGCGCTCGCTTCGCTCGCATATTAAACAACACTAATATCTTCTGTCTCCGAAGTGCCGGGCCTCCGCCGGCCTCCTTCGTCGGCCTACGGCCCGGTGCCCATGCCACCCATAAAGGATACTTTCGTGAGACGGTCGTTATACCTTATAAAAATCTACCAAATAAAATTCTGCCATCTTAATAGTATGCCATTGAAAATTCGGCTATTTAAACATTCTGCGAAAGTTTGTACTTCGATATTTAGGACATTCGATAATCTGTATTTCGATATTTGGATCTTTCGATGTAACTTTGTAGATATTTAGATATAAACTTTCGTTATTTTAATTTTCGGTTGTAAGGTCGTTCGATATTTCCATTTTCGATGTTTTGAACATCGATATTTTAACAGTAGGTATTTTAATCTTCGATATTCAAATACGTACCTACCCACATAAGTACATAATATGTAAAATAGATTAATAAATAAATAGAAATACTCTCTCTCTAGATCCGGATTGATCGGTCCATTTCATCGTAACTTTAATTACAACACTAATTAAAATTGTAAGATTACGTCTTTATTGGACTAAGTATTAGCATTACATTAACACTATAATACTTTGTAATTCAGCTAATTATTTCTATTTATACTGGCGATTAATGTCAGCCGCGTTATAATTTGTTGTCTGTTTTATAGCTATGTCGATTTGATATGATGTGGTCCACATATATAAGCAAAGTGGCAGCTTTATGGTTTAGCATGTTCAACGGATAAAATAATGTTATCAAATTATTTAATTACCTTTGCTTGGAAAATGTAGTTTTTCGATCCTGGGTCCGTGTGGTTTATAATGGGTGTAAAACTAAACTTAAAATCCGCCTTATTACAAAAGGTAGTTAAACCTGGTTTAACTTAGACGGTTTATCTCGCATGCCGTCACTTTCTTTTGAATATTTTTGAAGTGAGACGTCATGCGAGATAAACCAAGTCTAAGTTAAACCAGGTTTAACTACTTTTTATAATAAGGCGGAAATGAAGTCGAACAGCACGTGGTATAAGATTTTAACTACAGGAATGCCAGTATAACTGTAGAAGTTGCGACAAAATTAGTCCAGCTGTTATTTTGAAATTACAAACTGACATTTTGATTTTATTTATTTGATGATGAAAATGAATATAATATTATTATTGCCCCTTTAAAATCCTACCAAAAGTAAAGAGCAATGATTGTTTGAGTCAACACTCAACGTTCATGTTTTATTAGCCAAACCATAATAAAGTAACATAGCATCACGCTTGTAATCCCCTAAAGGTAAGACCGAAGCTCTATTGTCATCAACCCACCATAGATCCACACACCATGAATGCTTCTGAGAAATTTTGATGGAACGCAATAACATCCTGACCTATATGGGGATCGAACTCAGGACTCAGCAGCCGCACTTGCAGCCACTACACCAACGAATTCATAATCATTGTAAAAATAAAGCGATCTCCCAGTATTTTCACATTCTCGTAAACCTTCGACGGTTAGCATAAAGCAAAATAGAATATTCGTTATTGTGTACACTGTACAAGCCTCAGTTGGTTATCGCCTATCTTATAGGGATTTATTGTATGACTCCACTGCCACATAAACGCCTGCAAAAAGTTAAGAGCAATTATGTTTCCTTGAGGCAGGATTCGTATTTCATATGGAGAATCGGGATTATACAGGATGGAAGGTACACCGATCGTAATACTAATATAATACTTAGAATACGTAGGTACCTACTAGTAGTACAGACCAACACGATAAGACATACCTACTTATTTAAAAAAAAAACCTTGTCCGCGTCTACGTCCTCATTAACCTTATCAAATTAACTCACTAAAATCCTATAAAAGCATTGCTACTGCGGAAATTAATATGCTTAGATTTGACAGTATTAATACCAGCTCATTAGGATGGTTGACTAAAATGAACGTTGAACTTTTATATTTTTTTCATAATGCCATCTAGCGGCGAGTAGCGATCCAATCTATGTCACGGTGCAAAACTACACTTTAGTTGCACTGGCACGCCATCTGCTAGCGAGCAGTTTCGGAATGGGTTCATCATTTATGCGGTAGATGTCGCTAAGAGTACGTTACGGTATTCCTATTTATTAATTCTATAGATTTTATATATTATTTTATAATGATGACTGTGTGACTTGCATTGAAGTTTGTTAATCTATAATAAGAGCGAGGTATTAGCTAGAACACACTAGAACAATCATTCTTCTTTATAATTTCTATCTGGATAGGGGTCTTAATAATGACACAGTTCATTTATGTAATGTTTGTTTTCACTGTATTTTTTTCTGTTTTAATAATACATACCATACTTACAGTACGAATTTTTACGAATTTACAATTTGATTATACATCTACACAATCGATTAACAAAAATAACTTAAGCCTAGAATTACCTTACGTTTTACATTATAATTAATTCTTGTTACTCCGTTTAATTATATTATTAAAAAATATTATTTTTCTGCTAATAAGTATCTATGAAAAATTAGAAGCAGCCACGGAGTCTGGATTCGTGTCCTATTTAATAGATAGGTACAAAAATCCTTAATAATATAATAAAATACAAACAACAAATACAAATTATTTACAAAACGCCACGACTAAGAAATTATGTATAAAAATAAAAACTCGGTCAATATTTAAATTTGTGACAGAAAAGCACAAATACCTTTTTTGAAATGCAACAAGTCACAGAATCTTCGAAAGGAGAGATCTTCGAATCTCCTTGAAACCTGGTTTCTTTGCTTTTCTATATGATAATGGTAGCCTTCATTTACAATCTATTTACACATTTTATTTACTTAATAAGAACATTTCATTGTTCAGACATCGGTTTCTGAAGATTGTTTTGCTTTAACATATATAGGCCTCCCCCATATTGCTCCACGTTCCAGGGTCTCGGGTTTCCCTTTATCCAATTCCCCCTTCGTATCGGGCGTCCTCTCTTCGTTTTTTCTTCTTTTGGGTACCATATTGCTACTAATTCAGGCCAATCCCTGTACTAAAGGGATTGTAGCTTCCTATTGACTAATAATACAGAGTAAATTACAAAACTAACTTACCTATTCGAATCATTTGGAAACAGATCAGACTCAGGTTAAGTAGGTTAGACTAGATAAATAATGGCAAGTGCCATCTTGCCTTTCTTCTTACTTATCCATATCGCCAATAACATTTAAAAAAAAGCAATTAAAAATGCATATTGGAGAAACCAACAACTAAGAGTTGTTGGTTTCTCCTCCATCCAACAACAATAGTATAATTAACATGACTAACTTTCATTTATTTTCAGACAACTTTGGCCCATAGATTAATACCTCACAGACTAACATATATAACGTTAACTTATCATGTATTCATGCAATGCAATCAAAAGATATTTTAAGAAACACACACGGACAAACACACCTCTATACAATTATAGACAAAAATAAAGATGCGTAAGCAGTTAATAATAAAGTTGTCGGATAGTTATTCACAGCACTGCTGATACATCGTCCGTGGGAGTTTAATTAGCCATCATTTATTAATTCTTTGAATCAAACTCAAAGCATCATACAAACTAGTTTTGGGATTATCGCAGAGTCGATCAATATGAAAGATAGAACTTAGTTTTATCTGCCCATTTCAAAGCCAATTCGGTTCCTTTGGATAAGAACGGGCAGGAACCTCCATGGACATCCTCCATCCTAACAAACTGAACGTTTTCAACGATGTTGTTAACCACGTAAATCGCGCTTGTTCTATTCGAGAAGGCTCCATATTAAGAATATTTATTATAGATTTGAGTAAAATATATAATACTGTTATGTCGAGCACCTTCTGGTTTCGCGAATAAGGCTGCCTTTCCGCTGAAATTGGTCATCTGCCAAGCTTTTTCAAGCCTACGGTGGCCAGGAATCGCCCTGCGACTTCCGACCCTTTGGTGGAACACGTTCTGGTAGATACCTCTGGCAGAAATGAGACACTTATCCCGATTTATCTTCGTAGTGATTCGTACATCTCTGGTGAAAAGCTAGCCCAAAGTCAGGGTTTTATAATACTGTCCTATCGTTCATTGGCACATCAGTGTGTTGAACGACGTTTTCCTCGTCGTCTTCTGTCGCTAGATGCCTCTCGATGAAGCCTGATATGCAGTTCAGCCACCCATGCTTATACATCATCTTTATAACACGTTTGCGAAACACCACCAGTAATAAGAATATTAAGATTCCTTGCAGTGTGTTGAATATGTCCAGTATGGTCCTGAAAATTAATTAAGAGCAGTGTTAGTTTTTGCCTGTAGTTCGCCGAATAAAATACTTTGCCTGCAATGCTTTGTTTACAATTCGCAAAATGTCCAACTATCCAATTCTCAATTGGTACAGTTTGCGATTGATCCAGTTTAAAATTGTTCCAGTTCGCAATAGGTCCACGAATTTTGCTTCGATTGTAAAATTCGTGGTCCTATTGTGAATATGACTAATTGCGAAATGTTCATTAACCTTGTATAAATCAACAAATTAAAACTTATTTGCTAGCATTATTCTCGGTCAAAGGTTGATCGACGCATTACAGTGAGTAATTTAACGTTATAGTTTTGCTATCGAACGCTAGATGGTGCTACTGTAACTTAACAACGTTTAGGTAATATCGTTATACCAACAAACAGTTACCGAACGGTTTGGTTCGGGTATCAAATAGCATGAATGTGTTTTGTTGTCATAAATGTAAACAGCTGAAACTTGAAATCATTTCGATTTACCTAAGGCCCCTAGCACACGGCGAATTTTAAACGTGCACCGTAGATGCCGATTTTTGCGTTTTTATAGATTCAAAGACGCGTAAAACGCGAAAGAACGCGCATGTGAAGCGCGTTTGAAACTTCACGCTACGCGCGTTTCACATTCACTCCGTGTGCTTAGGTTACAAGGTATACACGCTTCATCTGCGTGTCGTGCGCGTTTATAATACGTCCTGTGCTAGGTAGGGGCCTAAGTCACAAAGTACAAACACCTGTTGTTGACAGTGACCGGGAAATTATACATATCTAAACTACCCACTGTTTTAAGTAACAGTGAACTCGCAGTGAAGCTATATTTCAATAAGTAAACTGTATAGTTTAGGTAGTCACGGAAGCAAATACTTGTCTTATCTACCCACAGAACAGAGCATATTTGATACTATCGCTATGTAATTAATTACTCAGGAATGTTGCGAGTACGTCACAGTAACATTATACTATGTGCTGTTATCTGGGCCTCCCCATTTTAGGAAATTGCCTAGTTTCCGTTAAACCTACACACTTGTGTGCTGTTTTATTTGTTACGTATAAACCTACTTTCCATGTCTAACATGACTCATTGCTTCATGAAAAATCTAGCACATGAAGCAGCACAATGTAAGCAGTCAATAATTTTAAAATTCATTAAAAATAATGCTATATCTTTCAAGTATTCACTAATTTCCAAAATTAAAAAATCTCGTCTAACTTATTTTCACCATTTACTTACCATATTATATGTTTTTCTACTAAAGATCCGATCATTTCGAAAACCCATGGGAGTCCCATCAAGATGATAAGACGCACAGTCATCACAAATCTGAAAACAATAAATAAGTAAATAGAATCATAATTCTGTACTAAAAATGTAAATAAATAAATTATGTATGAGATTCATGAGTCATAATTAATCATAACTAAATAAAATTGAATATATTGGGTATTTACTTGAACTTCAGAGCTCTTATATGGCTCGATGAAAAGGACAGTCGCCATATCAGCAGTGACGTGTAGATGAATATGCAAATGTTTGCAGCAAGGAGCATGGAGATGATGCTATACATGTAGTACCACTGTTGATGTTTATCTGAAATTTTTAAATATTTGTGTTAGTTAATTGGTGCATTTATATTGGTGGGGACCACTGTGGTTAACAATTGGTGGTCCTATCACTGGTTTCTAAATGAGTGTACGTTATAGATCTGTCACGGCTAATACCCGAAGTGCGGCTGCACCTAGTTTTAGCCGGTTAGAACTAGGTGTAGCCACTTACTCTTGGTTAAACCTAGTACGAGCCGATTGTTTTCGGGTAAAACTAGGTCTATCCTTCATCATGCCGGCTACAACTAGGTTCGGCCGGATAAAACTAGGTCTATCCGATATCACGACCGTCTCGCGGCAGTATGAATTTATGGGCGGCATGGGCACCGGGCCGTAGGCCGACGAAGGAGGCCGGCGGAGGCCCGGCACTTCGGGGACAGAAGACATTAGTGTTATATATATACGCGAGCGAAGCGAGCGCGCGTCATGGAGTACATATGCGAGGATAGACCTAGTTTTACCCGAAAACCATCGGCTCCATCGGCTCGTACTAGGTTTAACCAAGAGTAAGTGGCTACACCTAGTTCTAACCGGCTAAAACTAGGTGTAGCCGCACTTCGGGTATTAGCCGTAACAGATCCACAAAATTGGCTCTAAGTAAATGGACTTTAGGGTATTTTTTTAGTTCGAATCCAAAAAGATTTACGTGATCAGAATCTAATCTTGTTATCTAATAATACCCTCACGAACAGAACAGAATTTTTTAACATATTGTAAAAGTAAACCAACGTATGAACATAAAATAAAACTTACTAAAGAACCAGCAGTGATTGAGCCCGATACCAGGTTTCTTGTGGTGACCCGGGTGAAAGTTTACAATCGCCATGCATATGGTGAGAACAGTTGGACATCCCCACGCGTATATCATATACCATTTGAACTCTCTCCAACCATAGTCTAAAGTAGCAGGTCGTCTGTAAAGCAAAATTTTCAGTTGAGCAATCAGATCTAAAAACAAGTTATTTATTCGTTGCAAGGAAAATAATTGATAAAAAACTTTTTCTGGTAAACTTAGGTCTATTAAATAATTGTTATTCTGTCAGACAGTTGAATAAGATGACAAAAAATGAAGTATAGTGATTCAGTCTGCTAAAAAATGTATGCTCCTAATAGGGGATCGGACTGAGTCAAAATAATATGATTCTGTTTAGTCCGTAAGTTAGATTATCGAAAAATATTGAATACGTATTTTTTGTTTTATCAAATCAATAAAAAATGACGAAGATAAAACGCGTCAAAGATCTTGGAGTGGGGCTTGAAACGTCACTTGTGTCGTCAAAATGTACTATCATATGACGTCACACGAGTTTTCGAAGCACTGTATCGTCTTCATTATAAGTTTACGTGAAAAAAGAAAAAATACGTGTCCAATAATTTTTGGAAATCTATCTGACGGACTAATTAGTTTTTTTTTTGTCCGATCCCCTATTGTACATCATTTAAAAATGCATTTTACCTTGTGTTTAAAAGGACCTGAATTGCTATTGCATTTGTCCAGAAGAAAGCAGCTATCAAAAAGTAGTATGCTAAGAATCCTGAAACCAATAAAAATAAGAGTCATCGCATTTTGTTGTGGAAATAAGAATAAAATGTTACATGTTGATATCCCCATTCTTTCGCAAGTTGAAACAGCTGTTAGGGTAAAGTCAGTTGCAAACTTAGATGATAATTTTGTATATTTGTCATCATTATTATCATCATCATCACGAAATAGAAATATCTTTTATTTATTCTTTGATCTTTATTTATTTCTTTCTTTCTTTAATTGGGATTACTCATTAACTTTTGATACTGGCTGCTCACTTCCGTGTATAATTATCTACGGCGTTTTTTTTTTTTTAAATTGTCATATTTTAGTTGTTTTAGTGCTTACCTCTAGCGGCACACCATCCCATGTCATAGTATGTCATCAGTTTCATTATGACTAGTACTAAAAGACCAATACCAAGACTGACACAGAAGTTTATAATACTCTTTCCTTGGACATCTCTGAAAAATAAAAAAATAATAGTTTTAAGATTTTTATCACATCGTATTGAATGAAAAAAAAAGTATTTATAGATTAGATAAACTTCATCTTAGTCTAATCTACGCACTCTAGAAATAATGGCGCACTCGAGGTTTCAGTGGTACGAGTAGTTAATGGTGATCGTGTGGTTAGATAACTATTTTTGTGGTGGTAGTAACCGGGCTCTTTTTAACTACAAGTGCAACCATAGGCTTAGGACCTAGAAGTCTTTAAATAGACTCCAGACCCAGCTTGGTCGCTGCAAGGAACACCTGCTGAGGTGGAGATACATAAATGACTCTGCACTGGAGTGTAAATGTGGTGCTGTTCCTTAATCCGGCCACGAATCGCCTGATGTGAAACAATGATGAGCCCCAGATTCACATTATAATGTAAAAAAACGACGTGAAACGAAGAAGCCGGCAGTAAATTCCACAGACTGGCGATTCGCTACATAAAATACATTCAGAGTAACTGTGTTAAGACCAATTCATATGATGTCCACACTAAAGACTGTAGTGCGCTATCAAGACCTTTTGATTGAGTTTTCAAAGATGATAGTACTGACCTAAGTTCCGGCAGCAAACCATAAATAAGGGCTGTAGCCGTAAGAAATATAACTGATACTATCATTGTGTAGCCCAGGATCTTATCATCAATGATTTCTTCCTCTTCGGCAGCGCATACTACTGCCACCGACCTGGTATGCGTCAAATTCACATCTCTGATTATCGTAAAGTTTCCCAAACAGTACCTGTAAGAGAAAATAATTTAAATTAGATAATCTTAAGATTTAAAAAAAAAACAGAGAAAACCGCGCACACAGGGAAGAGTGGAAGGCTATGGGGGAGACTTTTGCCTAGCAGAGGGACAGTATAGGCTAAGAAAAAAACAATAATATATTATTTTCTCGATGGGCTGCATCTTCTCGACAAGAGCCATCCAAGACGTTCCACTTCCAACCTGAGGTTCAAATGGAAGGATTGAGGCAGATCTTTGCCCAGGAGTTGTATAGTTCAGGAGAACCAAGGAAAAACTAGATATCTCAAGGGTTGTACCACAGAACAGAAAAAACTCTGGGTTGTACCGCATCATTAAATCGACCAATCATGTAGGTATTTTAATTTAAATAAAGTACAAAATACTCGTAGATGAATTTGGTAACAGTGCCCTCTAGCGTGGAGTAGCTGAATTCATTGGTTATCTCTGGTTTTTTTTTAATGAAAATGAGAAATAAGTAAAGGATTCAGTAGCAAATAAAATCAGTCTCAATCATTTCCATTTTTACTAGTTTTGCTACGAATAGAATATTCGACCACAAACCGAATATGCCGAATATTCGGTTTGGGTTTGTGGTTGACTTTACAAGAAGCTCTCCAAAAAAGTTTTTTTTTCCGAATGTTTATTTAAACTGGCTGCTGAGTATATTATTTGTAATGTAAGTACTATTTTGCTTTCAGAGAATTTGATCGATCTCAGTTTAAAAAAAAATATTATTTAAGAAAATTAAAAGACGTTGTCCCACACTAGGAATTTCTCCTGTACCGTGGGACCAAAACCCGCCACAACTACTCGTACCTGTAGGCCACAGAAAACATAGCTCCGTGCGGGAATCGAACTCTTGACGATCGCTCAGTTGTCGCACTGGCTGAGCGATTGACAGCTGCACTTGCGTGTCACGGCTCCCACGAGAAATTATTAGTTTTAGAGTGTGGTATAATATTTTTTTCTTATCTTCCGATTTTGATCTCTTAGATATCTTATTATCAAAATCTTCCTCATTTAATTTTAGATAAATAAAGCAAATCATTGCACTTTCTCGAACATGCAATGTATGTTCAGTATTAAAAGTGCTGCATTTAAATTATTGTCTTTCCGTATTTAAAAAAAAAAAATATGAATTCGATATTCGCTCAAATAGTGATTTCATGTTCTTATGAATACGCGCGCGGAATACTGAATGTTATTTGCTACTCTAATTTAACATAATTATTTATTTTGTATTTTTTTTATTTAAAATTAAGTATCAGCACTAACACTGAAAACGGGATGTTTCCCATGTTTACTATTTGCTTTGTAATAAGTATAAATTAAGTCCTTAACTAAATACGTTATTTTATAAAGGCAATATAATAAAAATATGTTCGGCCTAATTTAGCAAAATACCATCCTATATTTCTTCACAGACGTTGTGTAAAAAACCTTAAACTCACATATTAGTCTCGAATGTTTCGTCAAAATCATCTCCTAGATGTAATTTCAGCTCGTCAGCTTCGTTAACATAATAACTCTTTAAAAATCTCAGCGTCACATTACACGGTAAAGCCCACGGTGTCGTGACATTTGCTTTGGGTTCCCAACAAACATCCTTTTTCATAAGAAGGGCCTGTCCTTCAGGGCAGCATTGAATACTGGCTGATACATAGCCGATCAGTTTTAACAAAACAATAAAATAAAATATTCTGAACCCCATTATAGAAACATTTGTTAAATCACTTTTTTGATAAACAAAAACTGTTTTGCATTCGTAAAACTTTTGCACTTCCTTATCAAGAACGCACTGTAATCCTTTTGAGATGAAGGAAGTATTAGGTGTAGCTTATTATCATTTGTTGACGAGTTCTCAAATTGTGTTTTTGGCACGAATCGTTTAAAAAAGCCGCCGCACGCTGTATCGCGGGCTCGCGCTTGTTTACTACTGACGACGAACGTTGTGCGGTGCGCAACGGTTAGGCACACACTTGCACGCCGAGATCCCGTTTTCAAAATATATTTATAAGTTCGCACTCTTTTAAAGTAGTACCTACCTATACCTATCTGATCAGTATAACATGTTTGGAATCTCCTACAACTCATCAAGATATTCACGTGAATGGAGTCGCGTGCTACGACTAAGTATGTAGTAGTTAGTCATAACTAAATTTCGTCTCACCGACCAGCAGGGTCTTCCTCTTGTCTGGCAGCATAGGTCTGCATAGTGTCAGTCATGATCTTGCCTTTTCCCAACTACGTTGTGGTCGTCTTGCAGTCTAACCCGATGCAGCTGAATACCAATATTTTAGATGGAGCTACTGCCAATGTTGTCAGTCTGATCGGTAATTAATTAATTTCCCTGACCCTAAAATTTCTATGTCCGGTCAGTCACTTGAGGCATGCTTTATCTTGTCAACCCGAATCTATTCATGGTTTCTCTGAAGTCGCTGCACAACGCGGAGATGATTTTTTTTCTACAGTCCCCGCAATATATTTACATATACCGCAATATGTTACATTTGAATTTATTAATAATAATCTTTTATAATTTTACTCTCTTATCTCAACCTTCTAAGAATCTAAGGCCTTATCACAGTCAGAAAATTATTTACTCCATCCTGCTATAAAACTCTATAAAACCCTTCGTTATAAATATATCCTCAACAAAAAAAAGAGAAACTATCATGTTGCACCAAAAGTCTCGGGTAAAACTTCTTGGTCTGAGGGTAAAACCTCTGTATGTAAAAATACAGTTCACCAGATAGTCTACAAAAAAATTAAAAAGACTTATAAATATTGAAGTATCCTATTTTAAAAATGTTGCTTTAATTAGAGGCATTCTTCGAAAAGAAAAAAGAGGAAACATTTGTAAGGAGAATCACCACAAAGTTATGACGACATCGAACTGAGTGACGTAGGTATATGTGAATAAGACGGAGAATTAGCGTGTGACGTTAGTACCTACGGTGACTCATCCATCATTTTTTAGCAATGACCTCGAACGATCAGCTGTTGTACGAACTACGACGCTATATCTGTCTACTATCAAATGCCTACCATTACGTATTAAGCGGTAACAGAGCAGACAGAAACTGGTGCCATCGCACTGCGTCAAGCCTTCCCCCGTAGAGTGCGATACAGGGCCGGCAGTCTCTACAGAGATAACGACAAAATCGCTAACTTTCGATTGCTAATTACCAACGAATAAATTCGGTTGCAATAATGATGCTTGCGAGAAACGCATCTTGGATGTAGAGACTTGCTTTACTTGCAAGTTGTTACATGCTCTGTGCTTGCAAGCATCGTTATTGCAACCGAATTTATTCGTTAGTAATTAAGGATTGAAAGGTAGCGATTTTGTCGTTATCTGTCGAGACTGCCGGCCCAGGACAGCTGCAGCTCAGACCGTCATCATATTACCGTGCCATCATATCACAAAAATTAGACGACATCGACGTTTCGTATTCCCATTTTTTGTCCTCGAAAATTTTGCCGATTCAATTATTCTGACGTAAAGCATACATAGG
The DNA here is from genome assembly GCA_949316265.1 of Diarsia mendica. Lineage (NCBI taxonomy): Eukaryota > Metazoa > Arthropoda > Insecta > Lepidoptera > Noctuidae > Diarsia > Diarsia mendica. The sequence continues at coordinate 11,539,033 of OX438906.1, forward strand.
TACACATACGGTGTTCGTTAAAATGGGCTTACCTAAGTCTACCTAACAGAATTCAAAGATATCTGAAGTAAAATTAAAATAGATTTTAATTTTCCGCTTGAACGCCCCTTCCGCGTTGAAGTTCGGACAGTTCGGAGGAAAAAGCCATACATGTTGTCTATGATGTGTACACGTACAGTTAGCCTCCTCACCTGATTTAAAAATGATGTTGCCTTTTTTTCAGCTCCTCAATATGCTAAAATTTTATGCAAGATTTGAAATCAGCGATGAAACTGGGGATCCCATGACTGATCGAGATATGACTTTACAACATTATTCTAGGATTACATCACTGCAGGTAAGGCACACATAAGTAAACAAAATAAAACGAAAAACACGTACTTAAACAACATTATTTAATTACTATATTTCTTTAGAAAGCGGCGTTTTCCAAATTCCCCGATCTACGGTTATTCGCTCTTGCAAATGTAGCCAGTGTGGATACCAGAGAATCCTTGCAGAAACATTTCGGTAACTTAAGGTTGGTCCTATTTTATTTTTATTTATTTATATTCCCAATGCGATAAATGCACCTTCATTAATCCTAACTTGATTGTTACTTATAACTAATGAACTATATATGTAACTAATAACAAACAATGCATTCCTTATGAATTTTCCTAACCCAGAGTACAACAGAATAAGTCCGCCTCACTCACTAAGAACTTGAGCGACTTCCATTAAAATGTGATTAATCCAATATGCTTATATTTTAGTGAAAATGCTCTGCGTGCAATAGCCACATACTTAAATTTGGTACCACCAGAGGGTAACGAAAACATCGCACCCTGGCATCGAGTAGACAAAGCGTTTCTCAAAGAATTACTGGTAAGATGTGTTCATTAATTAGTCATTTTAATTTAAGTAGTTAAAACACGTTTGGTGTGAATTGCATGTCTCAACCAAGAAAGAATACCTTAAGCGATGTTTAATTCTATCAAAACATTGAGATATCAAATGAATACCTACTCATTTTCTTTTTCTTGTTCACCAGATTTCACGTCATGAGCGTCGCATTTCGCAACTAGAGGAACTGAACTCCATGCCCCTTTACCCCACGGAGGAAGTCATATGGGACGAGAACGTGGTTCCAACAGAAATCTATAGCGGAGAGAATTGCCTAGCATTACCCAAATTGAACCTACAGTTTCTCACCTTACACGATTATTTGCTGAGAAATTTTAACCTGTTTCGTTTGGAAAGCACATGTGAGTTAGAGTTCTTTAAAAAGTTTTCGTCTTCCCGGAAGGGTTTAGCAGAGGCGTACTATATTGAACTCACATTTTACCAGTTTTGTATAAGACCCATGTAATAGGGGGCGAGTCTTTTGCTAAACTCGGTACAAATCCAAGCTCGGTGAAGTTGAAGAAGTCTTTAGTATGTATTATATAGAAAACACAACACTTGGTGTCTTCCTAGGCAATTGGTTGTCTCCCACACTGTAGCCGCAGTGTCACTAGTAGACGTATGTTCATGAATCTTTTTAATCTTGCTTGCGTTGTAGTCAAGTGTTTACCGGCGCCCAAAGTACTAAGAAAACCGGAAATACTTTTAAAAAGTAACCATCTTTTTTTTATAAACCAATTTTATTTTGTTACAGATGAAATTCGTCAGGATATCGAAGATGCTGTATATCGATTAGCACCATGGTACGTAATTTTTAGATAGACAGTGTAATGTAGGTTGGTTGGTATTCAGCAACGAAAATGCCTTACCCCTGACTAACATGCATGTATGTATGCAAGTAAATTTGGCACACCTAAGCTGACATGTTTTTTATTTGATTTTACACAGGCGTTCGGAAGACGAGAGCGTGTATTTCGGGGGTTGGGCCCGCATGGCTCACCCTATATCCAGCTTTGCAGTTGTGGAGGTAGCGAAGCCCAATATCGGGGAGAAAGCCCCGTCTTGCGTGAGGGCTGATGTTACGGTCACGCTGAGCGTCAGAAACGAGATCAAACATGAATGGGAGAGCTTGAGGAAGCACGATGTCTGCTTCTTGATCACAGTGAGACCAACACAGGGCATAGGTAATTTTATACAAATTCTGTTAATACAACATTAGTGCTAGTTTTTGCGAAATCCGAAACACGTGTCTTCTTCGTAGTCTTTTTATGGATGTAAAGAATCTATGTACAAAATTTCAAAACTGTATCATGAAAAATAACAAAGTTAAAAGGTTGTTATACTTTTTCTTTCTTTCTTTCTTTCTTTATGTTACCTGGTTGCGCTGTCACGCCCTCCGCGCCTCCAGCGTCATCTTGCGCTCTAAGATTCACGGCGATTTTCCTGTATTCCGTATGATTTCGGAGTGGTATTTAGTGTCGCTCGGTCTCCAACTTGTAACCTTTTTAAATATTTTTGGTAAAAATATAACAAATTGGAAAAATTATTTGAATCAATTCAGTAACTTACCTCGAACAAACTATATTTAGGTTTCGCATATACTAAAAAGATATTTCATATTTTTCCTTTCTTCTCGGGCTACCTAGTCTTAACTTACAAATCTCATTTGCCAGGTACTAAATATGATTATCGGAAGAGCATGGTGGAGCAGGCTGGCATAGTGTATGTTAGAGGGTGCGAGGTAGAAGGTATGCTGGATGCATCAGGCAGGGTGATTGAGGAGGGACCGGAACCGAGACCAGAACTTGATGGAGACGCGAGAACTTTCCGCCTTCTCCTCGACCCCAATCAATACAGGCTTGATCTGGACCACGCTAGCAAGGGGCACGAAGTAAGTTGTTACTTACTATCATACACATTATTTTTAAACATGAATATTTTTTTTCTGCTTTCTGCTTGCATCTTCATTCATTCTCTTCATCTGCATTGATAAACATGCGGTCCATAGTTCGATTTTCAGGTCTGGCAAAAGTGTTATAAGGTTCCATCAGACATTTCTCGGTAGCCACCATGGAGTCTCAATTTTGCCCGATAACTGGCGAAATGTAGGTAGTAGGTACACCTCTTAGAGTGATTATAGTAGTTATTGATGTTATATTTTTTGCAACATGTTCTCCTACCGGTATACTAAGTACGTCATTGGGTTACTTGAAATAGAAGCTGAATGTTTTGAAAGCATTCAACGGATCTGGTATTTGCTGAAAGTCACGTACGCCTGAAAGAATTAGCAATAAATATTGAACGAATATAACGACTTGTTACGCTGAATTACTTCAGGTCTTCATAGTACGTATTTCAAGTGTTTACAGGCACTCTAGGAGAAGTACAGAAGTACAGACAGAACACATCTGGCTACCCGAAACTGTCGGCCTTTCTCAATCAATCTAGAACCTAATGTTTTAGCGATAACGTTTAAAATCTAGCAGCTGGCGTCTGTACATTAATATTACATACAAAAGCACAATATTTCGTTAGCTTTCGTAAGCAGCGATTTTTTACACCAAGTATAAAAGTCATGTGCCATCAATAATAATATTGGCCAGTGTAAGGGCTTGTTTACGGAGACGAGGGGCGTCGCGCGGAGCGTGCAGAAGGCTCGTCTCGTGCTTTTTTATTAATTTATTGAGAGACGGGTCCACCGCAACAAACGCTGAATTTTAAACTAACGAGCGATAAATAACTTCTCGTAAAATCGACGTTTGAAATCATTAACTTTTTCATACATCGCCATGTGTTTGAATTAAAAACGCAGCACGCGCCGCATGCACGCACGACGCACGCCCCGCCTGTACGTAAACATGCACTTACTGTTTAGATGGCGAATCACTCCACAAAAGGCTTTTTTACACCGTTACGGTGTGTGGTTCGAAATGAGTCATAATAGGAAGTTCGTAACTAGCAGTTAAGAACTTCCTTTTACTATGGTCTATCGGATTTTCTACCGCCGCGCGCCGGAACAAAAAGCTTGTGGTATACCTTTTTAAATTACCGAATCTGTTCCGCGCATTGTATGACTAATGCTATTCGGAACTTTGACCGACCGTCATTCATTTCGTTTCATCATCATCATCATTTCAGCCGAAAGACGTCACTGTTGGACATAGGCCTCCCCAAAGTGCCGTCATTTTTTACTTGCTTTAACCAAGGCCATCTTTTGTCACTCTCTTTAAACTCTCACCAGGAGCATTGGCCTGAAAAGTTGTTCGTAACTTGTCAATAAAAATCATGGTGCACTAAAATTTATGATTGAATCCAGGATGTATACGAAACGTTCAACATCGTGATGAGGCGCAAACCAAAAGAGAACAACTTCAAGGCCGTACTGGAGACGATCCGGGAGCTGATGAATACAGAATGCGTTGTTCCGGAGTGGCTCCACGATATCGTGCTCGGATACGGGGACCCTGGCCAGGCACACTACACAAGGTTCTTTTTCTCTTAGCTCTCTTTCTCTCTTCTCTGCCCTACTCATGGGCAAAAGCTTTCCTCCACTCCTTTGATTTTCCACGAATCTGTGCGTTCTGCTTATAGTTTTGTTGAAACTTATCCAGATAAACAAGTTTTATAAGTACCTTACTTATTTTCTTTACTTTCTGGAATAGAGTAGTTGACTGACTAAAAAAAATATGATTCTGTTTAGTCCGTCAGTTAGATTATCTTAAAATATTGGATACGTGTTTTTTGTTTTATCAAATTAATAAAAAATGACGAAAATAAAGCTTGTCAAAGACCATGGAGAGGGGGCTTTTGACGTCATAGTCTGGTAAAAATGGACCAACCTGTGACGTTTCACGACTTTTCGAAGCACTGTATCGTTTTCATTTTTTGTATGTGAAAAAAGAAAAAATACGTGTTCAATATTTTTTGGAAATCTATCTGACGGACTAATTAGTTTTTTTATTGTCAACTACCCTTTATTCTAGAATTAGATGGAACATAAACTGATAAATATTTCAATTGTTGTAGAATGCCAAATGAGATCCCTACACTGGACTTCAACGACACATTCTTGGACATGGAACACTTACGGAACAGCTTCCCTGGGTATGAAATCAAGGTGAAGACTGACGACCCAAGAAAACTAGTCAGACCTTTCAAGTAAGTTACCAAAAACTAGTTCCAGACTTTAGAATTAGTAACCATTGGTTCTTATGTCTTCAGCAGTAAAAAATATCAATGACTGTTTGCGTCGTCATACTGTTAGCTATAACCGGTTTTAATGAAGCAATTTGGTCTCGCATAATGCAGCAAGTTTGAACTCCTTTTGTGAATTCGTTTTAGGGTTCCGTAAGACATGTAGTACCTATATATATACTTAGTACAAGTTTATTCACCGCAGATAAACTCAAAAATTACTGCACCGATTTTAATGATGTTTTCACCAATTCATAGAGTGGTTCTCGAGAAAGGTTTAAGTACCTATATAATTTGACCGACATCCACGAAGGCACGATATTGAGAAACATTCATCTTTTCGAAAATCATAGGAAATGTCTTGGAACCGGCAGTTTCAGATTAATGACATTTCTGTCGGAAACCATGCTGTCATGTTCATGACTCATGCTGTCCGTACCATGACTACCATGACAAATGTCTATATACATGATTATCAAAGAATTGGTTGTTACGTCTAATAATACTTATTGCAAATGGCGCCAGTAACTAGTTATTTAAAGTTATCGTATTGTTCTGGCGGCCCTTTATTAATGATTGGCAGATTTATCCATAATTGACACAATTGAAACTAAATACGATATAATAATTTCTACTGGGACATTACCCGTGTCAAAGGTTGGTGTTTCTTGTCTGTTATCAAGTAAACCACAAACGCAAATGTCCATTATACCGAAAGCTCAAAGTAACTTGGATATAAATATACCAAGTTATTTTGAACTTTTGAAACCATTCAAATCATTAACGCATATTATGAGATCATCAATTTCAAAATGACTCATCTGCCTAACCTTTTCCCTAACTTTACATAAAAATATTACGGAGATTATTTATATATTTACACTTAATATCAATTTTTCAGCTTTCTACCTGATTAGTGATATAGCAACTTTCTAACAGCAAGCTTAATTTTTGTTAGGTCTAATTTATTTTAGTTCCTATCGACCATAACCATATTGTTTAATTTCCATTCGTGACTTTCGTCAAATCTATAAACTATTTTTCTTATGTCAGGGTAACATTCGAGAATGTTCTTCGGAAGCAAGAGCAAGGTGAGGATGCAATGGAAGAAGACGAGCCACGTAAGGTGATACTCGTCGAGCCACACGTTCAGCCCAAGAGAGGTCCATACTTATCCAACGAACCCAAAAAGTAAGTATCCCATCCCAATCATTGAAATTGTGTCTGAAAATAAACTCTAGTTTAGTTAGTTTAAACCACTCAACGCCTAACAACACAGCCACAATATTCCGTTATCTTTATTTGTTATCACCAAATAAGAGTTAACATGACCATAAAGATTGAAATTCGATAAATTGTTCGTAAGAACCCATAGTAAACGAATGCACGTTGCGTTCTTATCAGTTACCACCAACCGATATTTTAGAACTTGAAAGTTACTGATATTCAAATAAATTGCAATGTGCCACAGAGTGCCCTCGTTTCAATCTTTTACTCGTCTCAAGCGTTTGACTGAGTCAACGACTAATCGGGTAATATACACTTCAAATGTAGCACTTCATACAAGTTGTTGCCCTTTTTAACAGCGTTTCTTACACAATCATTTTTAACAAATGATTTATAAAAGTAATGCAAGACGCAAAAACTCTCTTATATGTGGTAATTTGGTACGGGTACCACAGGGTTCAAGTTCAGGTCCACTTTTACTTGAATGATCTGACCTTCTATACCAATATTTAGAATGTATTTTGATATTATATAGATGCCAGGCAATATGTTTCTTGTGGATTTATTAAAATAAATCAGGTGTTGCTAAATGTTGCGGAAACATTTCAATTGGACAGTTTGTTCGTGTCTCGTGTAAATGTAAAATATTATTTTATATTTAATATGCATAATAAAACATCATGCTTGTAACCCCGTGCAAGACTAAGAACAGAACCAACAACAGCCCATAAATACACCACATGGCCATTGGTTTTTATACGTATACCGCGTTCAAATGTGAATTTACTAAGTGTAGTTTTAAAAGAAGATGTATTTTTGTATAGTCTCGTCTTTTTGGAGACTGACTGCGATGGCAGATATTATGAATGGATAATATTATTAGAAGTCATGTAAATTAAATATAATTTTTTAAGTGATTGTTTATAATTTACTTTTTGATGACTGCATAATACGTCAGATAGATTTCCAAAAATTATTGGACACGTATTTTTTCTTTTTTCACGTAAACTTAAAATGAAGACGATACAGTGGTTCGAAAACTCATGTGACGTCATATGATAGTACATTTTGACGACACAAGTGACGTTTCAAGCCCCACTCCAAGATCTTTGACGCGTTTTATCTTCGTAATTTTTTATTGATTTGATAAAAAAAAAAATACGTATTCAATATTTTCGATAATCTAACTTACGGACTAAACAGAATCATATTATTTTGACCCAGTCCGATCCCCTATTGTGAAAGCAGGACATACTGTACTTTTTATATTTGCATGGCGACAGCTGGTTGATGTATTTAATATTGCAAATAATGTGATAACAGACTACATGCCTGTAATAAAATCAAGTGGGTTTTTACATTCAAACATTGTACAATCAGCAACGAAAATCGATGGCGACTTAAAAGTTTCGAAGCATTCACAATACTTTTATAATAAAAATGGAACTGGTGTGACTGTACAAATAAATGGACTGAATCGCCAATTGAACAAACGTTTTCAATTACGGGCTACATACCTCCAGACAAAAGTACTTTATTTTCCTTTTGTTTTAAATAAGGTCTGTGTTATTGAACCCGTATGAATGAAGCTCAGTATCCCAAGCAGTTGGAAATATTACCCAGAATACGATACGCTTGTTGAAAGAACTCATTGAATTCATGCAAAAAATATAGTAGGTATGGTAGAAGTTGCTGATAAGGCATTTTTTCTTGTTCAGGAATACTATACCGTTCACCCCGACGCAAGTGGAAGCTATCCGGTCTGGAATGCAACCTGGATTGACGCTGGTAGTAGGACCACCTGGAACAGGTTAGTTGAGACTATTAGATCCCAAATAAATCAGGATATTGGCAGGAGGGCGGATGGTGGTGCGTATATTCTTATAGGTACACACGCAAATACAGTTCCGACGTCTGAAACGAATCCAAAGAATAGAGAGGTGTCTCATAGACAGCCCAGTAATATTAATGATAATAATATCTGTGGTGCTAGGCAACTGGGCTTATCCCAGTTGTATACGTCCCTGTGTGCCTATTGGCCTTGTTCTGTTCTGTCTCCTGCTGATATGGAGGGAAGTGGAAATTATGCTTTTTCCTACTCCTCCGCTATTCTTTTCTGATTAATTTCGTTGCGGGTTCCAAGACAGTTAGATCATTTCTCTGCCATGGGACTTCGTCGTCGAGCTTCATTGTCTCGGCGCTTTTCATGTGGTCGCCACTGTTGATTCTGGCTAACAGGAGTTACAGTGGTTTGGAAATAGTGAGGCGGGCTTGTGTCTCATAGACACCCGGTTGGTGTCGGTTTTTCATTGTTACACACATTTCGGTCTAGCCCCTCAGCCCGCAAACAAATCAGAGCGATAACGTGCGATAAGGAACCCCGTTCCAATATTGCTTGCTTGATTGTTTGGTGCGTAAAATATGTTACATACCGAAGCATACAGGTAAGTTTCCTATCTTATCGTGGCAATTGAAAGGCTAATGCCCTCCAGATATTGTAGCTAAGTACATACGTAACTTCCTCTTGTGTTTTGAACCCAACTCATGCTGAGCCAAACGAATCGCCGTTTTGTTCCGGTCTGGTTGATTTTAAGTGGTTTCGATCGAGCAGATGCAAAAAGTTTTGGGAATACCTAAGTATTCAGTAAATATGTTACGAAGTCTTAACAGCAAAGTAAAACCTATTTGTCTTCTTCTACGAAAAACTGTCGAGGTTATCAATTCGTATCGAACGTCAATTTTTATCAACTTTTTTATGTCTACTTCTGCAACTTTGTGCATCATGATATTATTAAAATGTACAGCGAATAAATGAATGTGTATTATTGTGTGAATGAATTAATTGTTATTGTGGTATTTATATGATTAATTATGTTCATTTTATCTGGATTTTGTCTTTTAACAGTCTGTTTTACATTTCGTCTTTGGGTAAACCTGTTTGCTGTCCATTAAATATTTCCAGTTTCGATCTCCAAAAGAGTTTATTAGGTCTTCTTTAAATATACAAAGAAGCGTCTACTTAGATACATCATTCATAATAGTTAATTTGATAAATTAAGGTTTAGTAACTTATTTTGCTCTTAACCTTAAGTTCCTGTAGTACTGGAGAGGTTCCATTAAAAACTGGAACAAGGCAAGCTGGTTCGCGAGAAGTGGAAGAAATGGATGACGGCCTTTGACCAGTAGTAGGACAAACACTTCTAGGAAAAACAAAACCTGAAGAGATCCAGAACGAAACAATTAATACAATATTTCTATGACAGGTAAAACCGATGTGGCTGTTCAAATAATTTCAAATCTGTACCACAACTTCCCATGGCAGCGCAACCTGGTGGTGACTCATAGTAACCAAGCGCTCAATCAGCTGTTCGAGAAGGTCGCAGAATTGGATGTGGATGAGCGGCATCTGCTCCGTCTTGGTCATGGCGAGGAAGCCCTGCAGACTGACAAAGACTTCTCAAGGTTCGTGAACTAACCCAAAATCCAAAGGAACGGACAGCAAAGGACATGGTCCAAAACATATGAACCAAAAACCCAGACTCGATTGGGATTAAATGTGTAGTTTCATTTTAATGCACAATCTACCCTACTGAAAGGACAATGCCAAAATCGATGGGGTAAATACCCCATTGATTTCGGTGTTAATCACCCAATTTGTCCCAATCGATTCTAGGTTTTTTTGGACGATCTCCTTGACTCCTTTGTGGAACATGATACATTTTTGAACGAAGTAAGACTTGACGTCTAAATTGATCTCCCAATGAGTACAATCATTCTTAATGCTCCAATTGGCGATACGGAAAACCCATTGTAAAATTTTATCGGGCTACCTATTCGTGCTATGACGTCATTGCAGCCAAATTACAAGACTTCAATGCATGACTTATAAAATGATTAAGTATAAGTGCTTAGGCAAATAATGTACCAGGAGTACATGTAAAATGCTATAATAGCGATTCTGTTGACGTGAATGATGACAAAGCTATTGCATAATCGGACTTATATTAGTACTTGCTTGAAATTCGCTGCGATGTTGATTTACGACCGTCGTCGTTGCACAACGGTAAAGGAACTTTATGTTAGCTATATATAGCTATATACATATACAGAGTTCATTTACATTAGTTAGTGAAACTCCGCCATGGTGGGTAATTAGCTACACACACAATAAATACTATTCTGTCTATTTGTTCCGGCTAATTTCTGAAACAGCTGGACCGATTTTGACGGGACTTTTACTCGCAGATAGCTGATGTTAATAAAAGCATCGTCAGCTAATTAATTTTAGAAAAAAAATATGGATTATAGATTTTATTCAAAATTTCCGTCGGGGCTGGGGATATCGAAAGGTTACCGCGGCTCCGACACAAGGGCGAAGAAGAAGGAACATGGGTTTGGTTTTTAGTCAGTAGAAGTCTGACACTCCCCTTCGCTCTGCCCAAGAGCGGGGGGGGGGGGGTTATTCGATGATTTTCCACCCACCAAAAAAAAAAAAAAAGGGTTACATTGCTAAAAAATAAAACCCTTGAAATTGTTAATAAAATCTGATTCAAATCCGGAAGTAATCCTTTTATGATCATTTCACGCGGATGAAGGTCGGGCAACAGCTAGTAGTAAATACAAACGAAAATATCTCCGTTGTCAATGGGAGTGCTATCACGGTTCACGAATTATAATGCAGCCATTGTATTTTGAAATGAGTATTTCCTGAATTTCATACTGTTCACAGGCACGGACAACGGTTGTTTTGATATGGAATAAGTATTTGCGATATTTTCGCCAACGGCGATAAGTAATTAAAAAGTACTTTATCAACAAGTCGACTTTTAATGAACTGATAACCCTGGGGTATTATCTGTGCCCTGGGTTGGCCCCAAAAATTTATTTATACTGTACAAATACAATACCTACATGTTTTTCAATTAAATGTAGGTAGGTACGTTCAGTCACCAGCACTAATATATTAAAATTTAGAAGCGGTTTTCTCGCGAATTAACAATTTTATTTCGACTTTGAAATAAGTAAAACCAATTAAATTTTATTTAACCAAGACCAAAAAACTGTATCATTTTAACTAGTTACTATTTTTTTTCAAAATACTATTTTCATAAGAACCTAACTACAATCAAGGAAAAAAAAACTATTACTAAAAGTTGCTACTTTTTGCGGGTGTAAGCACAGTTAAAAAAAAAAAAAAACACATAAAAAATAAAATACATAGTTCTCTGCAGTGGACGTCAAGCAAGCTTACGATACTGTCAACTACATTCAAACATTGCTATTCTTAACGTAAAATAAATTGAGATTAGATGTAGGTGGTGGATCATCATGTATCAATGAACGATTTCATTTATCCATGATGATGGTAGAATAAAGAGTAGTTTTGAAGTTAAAAAAATTTAGCAATTAAATACAAAATTATGTGTTCACCAAGGTAGCATATTAGTGCCTTTACTGTTGAATAAGTTGTTATCTTATCTGATTTAGAATATTACGACTCTGTAGGACAGAGTGTAATAAAAACATGGAAACCGAATAAATTCGTCTGGACCGCAACCGGTGTGTAAACCCAAGACCAGGCGTTAAAAATAAAAAAAGTTCATCAGTAACGGACGTCAAATTCTTGAGTGCCCTGACCACAACAAAAAAGGGCTAAAATACTCGAGTCGAGTCTGGACTCTATAGTATACATGCCTTAGAATATAAAATCTGGCGACTGTAGCAATCGATCTTTTTAACTCTCAAACCGGTATTATTTTAAGACATTGTTAAGTATAATATTATAAGCACATACATATGTAGTACCTGATGTATAAGTAACATTGAAGGCCAATCTGGTACATTGGCATGCGAACATAGATTTGATAAGGAGTCGTCTTTTTATCACGTGAGGTTTGATGAGGGGGAGAAGTACACCGTAATAAATAAAATGTGTGACATGTAAAATATAAATAGAAACTTCAGCAAGTGAGTTTTTGTCCAAAAAACCTGAACAAGCGAATTTTTATCAAAGTTTTTTTTATTTTTTTTTATTAAAACTGTTTCCAATACTATCTGATCCGTTCGATAATAAAAAAATACACGTGATGCTTTCGCCAGTTATGTTTAAATCCCATATAATAGGGGGAGAGCCTATTACCCACGAGAGCCACGAATTAGTGCCCGGTTGCTGGGCACAAATTCGTGGCTGCTATTGATAAATTCCTAATAAGAAATCGCAATTACAATTTGCCTGACCTGGCAATCGAACAGAGGATCGCTTGCACAGAATATCTGCAAAAATTAAAATAATATAAGATGCTTTGTAAAAAAAACACAAAGTTATAGATAAATTCATGTTGCGAAAAGCGTTGGTAATAAATACAAAGTTCAAAATTAAATCTTGATTTGATTATAGCAGTTACTTGATCTTACTAATTGAACTGAAGTGGTCGTTAAGATTATAAATCTAAGTGCTATTCATTTATGCATTCCTTTTAAGGAAGAACACATCAAAGCGATGCGCTGCGAAGTGGCTAAGATGAAAACATCGCGCATTTAGTAAATAGAACTATGCGGTTTATGAAACTTGAAATATTATTTTGAGGCCAACTGATTTGCCTTATGCACGACTGCTGGGCATGCATGACGTCTTGGGTTCATTCTCGGGCTAAGTGTTATTGGGTTTTCCATGATAAACAGCAGGAATTTCACAGTAAGAGTGGATTTGTGCCCGGTTGATGGCAATAGGCTCAGACCCTATTACATGGGCCTTCAACATAACCGGCGAAATGTGGGTTTACTAATGCGCACACCTCTGCCTAACCCTTTGGGGTTTACAGGCGTGATATTAAGACCATTGGAGTGGAAGTTATCCTGTTACGATAATAATATAATTAGTTACTGTCATACGTTGGCTGAGTTGACAGCGAAGATACGAGTTGTATCTTCGCATCATTCCTTTTCTGGCAAAAACGGGTAAGGCTTCGCCATATGTTACCCGCGTTTCTAGAACAAGGGCGACAAGCGCTGAAGCACTTAAAAACTCATTAAATTATTCTCCGAAATTGTCCTTAAGTTTTTTTTTTATTAATTCCAATAATGCCTAGATCACATATGCTACATGACATACGTTGTTGAATTAAACACTGCGTATTTTTGGAGGTGTGAATCCGGAAAAGCGATCATACAAAAATGATATAAGCGTGCAGAGAAAATACTGGTATTTTCTATCGCCGATAGGTACCCTTTTTTTGTTTCGGGTGTGGAAAAATGCTCATGGATGTCCTCCGCCCTAGGGTAGCGGAGGGGTCGGTCACACTCTTCTGACTCTAACTGACTAAAAACAACCCCAGTGTTCCCTTCCCACACTTGCACCGGAGATCATGAGAACTAGTGCGCCTTCCACGATCCCTGGGAGCTTTCAAGATCCCCAGGACCTAACCCAACATCAGATCAGTAATCATTGATAAATATATTCTTTTATTAAACAAAACCTGGCGAACATTGTTACTAAAACTAGGCTTAGGGACACTCTTAACATTATTTGATTTCTTTTTACATCTCACAGATATGGTCGCGTGAACTACGTGCTAGCAAAGCGTTTGGAACTGCTAGAGCGTGTGGGAAGATTGCAGAGTACCTTGGAGGCCGGAGAGGATGCCGGGGCTACCTGCGAGCTGGCGCATCATTTCCACGTCTACCATGTGCGACCGCGGTGGGAGACCTTCCTCGCGAAGTGTGCACAGGATCAGGTAACATGCTTTTTTTAACTGCTGGGAACTGCCTTGTGCAAGAGGGAATGGTAGTTCACTATGCCACGATGCCATATGTTTCTAGAAGTTTTCGTTAAGTAATCATTATGTTAATAATTAGAATCTGTTGTCTGATGGCCGATTCCGGTCATCATGATTATAAAAGTTAACTATTAACGGTACAAAGACCTTTGGGTATTTCTGATGCCAATTTTCAATAAGTACTGAAATGATTCAGACTTTTCAGAAGTAAGTAACAAACGATTAATATTTTTTAACGTTTGCAGACGAAATCAATGGAAATTATTAGCAAAGAGTTTCCCTTCCACGAGTTCTTCGACGATGCGCCCAAGCCACTGTTCCCTGGCAAATCTTATGAAGAAGACATGGAGGTTGCGCAGAGTTGCTACAGGTGATATAAAAAAAATATTTTCTGATGAGGAGCTTGTAGCTAGATAATTACAGCCGGTCGGATCAATCTTCTGGTCAGTCGCGCTTACCTAGGTTGGTCTGTGGATGGGTGACCGTCACCCATTACGTATCGATCTTCCGTGTGCTTCGGCTCGTTGGTCCCAGCTGTCATTTGTACATCTCTGACAGTCGTTACTGGTAGTCGGTATCTCGAAAGTCTGACAATCAGTCTTGCCAACGGTTTTCATATTACCCGGTACAACCAGGGTTGTGAAGGTCAGATAGGCAGTCGCTCCATGTTAAATAGTGATATTCAACTGCAACCGGTTAGTCTGGTAGCCGACCTTAAGATGTTGGAAAAAGGCTTGGCAGATGATGGTTCTACAGATAAATTGTAAAACGAGCACTTCAGGAGAACAGAAAACTATGTCTGAATTAAGGCCCCATCTCATCTCTGCCCTTAGGGCAAGATTGAAGTCAAAAGCAAGCCCATTTATAATAAAAAAAAAGGCCTGTTCCAAATTGAAGCTGCGCTGAAACACGGTTCGACCTTTTCAATCTGGTACTCTGTCTTGTGCATCCAGTCTGTTCTAGCCACTTAATTGTAGGTCATAGAAGCCCCACACTACGTTCGTCAATTTGCGCAATTTTGCTAATTCTCAATTTTTGTAACTGCTTATAAATTGCTTTTACCACGACCTTGGCACTAATGAGGGTCAAGATCTTAAAAATAACACTTCGGGGATTCCCCTTCAACCATTTCAGATACCTCGTGATCCAATTTATATATTACTTTTGTTGCTGGCAACAAAGCAAATGGGCCAACTCTTAAAATCACATGGCCCACCATATGTTGTTTTATGTAAATAACGACAGATGTTACAGAGATCCTCTTACATCTATGCATAAAATTTAAGTGTCTGTTTGTCATAAGTTCATAACAAAATAGCAGCTTTTTAATACTCATAACGAAAATATTTTTTTTATTGTCTTCTGTCTGTGTGTTCCGGCCGCCAACCGTTCGTGTTCCAGCTGGACTAATTTTGACAGGACTTTAGGTACTGGCAGATAGCTAATATTCTAAGGAGTTTTAAAACAGAGTAAAGTTGAAATTATTACTTAATCAAATTCAATTCAACAATATTTCAAAACAGAAAGGTTTAGAAGGAGAAAAGGAAAGCATGCGGACACAAAATAGGCTATGACAAAAACAAAAACACGCGGCCGAAGGTCGCGGGCAACAGTTAGTAAATAAATATGTTAATATAAACCTGAACTAACAGATTGTATGTTAATGCTGATGATTAAAAGTATTAAAACTCATCAACATTACTATTTTTTTTTTTAAATAACGGCTAAATGTTAAGCGCAATAACTTTTTTGTGTGTTTTATTTATAAAAACTGTCCGAAAAAACAAAACATGTGGTCGCTACGTATGATTTCAGTGACGTTCTATTGCGGTCACCCAATTCACACGCCCACACGCGTTGATGTAGGTGACTGACATTATTGACCATCCTTAGGGTAAAATGTAGGTTTAAATCAAGGTAACCACACAAACGTTCAAAGTCAAGGTCGAAATGCAACGTCACTCGTCAAAGTCATCGACATCGTTATACGTAGAATGCCTTTTACACGTTTACGTAATATGCATAATACAATCATGTTTATAGAATGTTGTAATAGGTTTTCGTCATCTCCCAAGAATTTAAACTCAAGTGTAGTAGTAGTAGCAGTGGCTTAATATATTTTACTACTTCACATAATCATAATCAGGGGCACATTCCTCGCAGAACGAATGGCCGATGCGGCCGAAAAGTTCTGGAGTGGCGATCGCGAACCGGAATACATTGCGTTGAAAGGCCGCCCACTACTAGGTGGATCGATGACCTGGTGAAGGTTGCAGGGATCCGCTGGATGCGAGACGAATGGGACCGGTCAATGTGGCGACACTTGGGGGAAGGCCTATGTCCGGCTGTGGACGTCTTGATGATGATGATTACAATTGTTTACTTTTTCTTTGATGAAGGAATGACACGTTTTGTAAATCCACAGGTACATCGACCACATATTCGAGGAGCTTGAAGAATTCCGTGCTTTCGAACTTCTGCGGTCAGGATTGGATAGATCCAAATACTTGCTGGTGAAGGAGGCGAAGATTATAGCCATGACCTGTACCCACGCAGCGCTAAAGAGATCTGAACTTGTACAAATGGGTAAGTTTTAAGCTATTGCATAGCTTTCTATTACGGGCCTTGAGCGTGGAGAGCGAGCGATGACTGGCCTGTTGGTCTAGTGGTTAGTGACCCTAACTGCTATGCCGGAGGTCGTGGGTTCGATTCCCACCCAGGACAAATGTTTGTGTGATGAGCACGATCATTTGTTCTGTGTCTGGGTGTAATTTATCTATAATATGTATGTATTTAGAAATATATAAGTATGTTTATAAGTTGTCTAGTACCCATAACACAAGCTCTGCTTAGCTTGGGACTAGATGGCGTTGTGTGATAGTTGTGGAATATTATTGTGGAATATTATAATCCAGAAATTCCGTAACGAAAATTATCAACCAGGTTGCTATGGTTACGGAAAATAACAAGGTTGTCAACTGAGGTTGTCAAATTAAATAATTAATTATTTGCATAAGTTGATAAAAAATGCTATGCAATAGCTTTACCGCGGCAGTCTCCGAGTGCCACATTTAGTTTTTTATTTATTTCTTTTAGGAAATAAGTAGGAGCTCGTGAAGTCGTGACTAAATAATAACAGACGCTGGGGTCGATCTTCAGGTTTAGCCGCGCTTGCTTAAGTTTCCCCATGCGTGTGCCATATACCGATTTTCTTCCGTGCCTTGGAAAGCACGTTAATCCGGTAGTCGCGGCTGTAATTTGTTGATTATTGACAATTATTACAGGAGTCCGTGACACGAAATTCAGTTAACCAGTTGGTATTCTATTACCCAGTACTAACTGAATTGTGGAGGTCAGTCTTTTCATGTAAAATGCTAATATTAAGCTGATCTGGGAGTAAGCTGACCCATACATAAGTCAGAACAGGCTAAGCAGATGACGAGGGAAATAAGAAATCATCTAGTGCTAAAAAGACGTATAGCCCTGGGAGAGACTAGTCGCCTTTATACCAAAAGTATCGCCAGCTATTTGATCTAAAAAATTGGCAATATGTCTTCCAAACCACGCTACCGATATACATCCGTAACTCACTGTCAGTCACGTTTGATCTTGAGGCCTTTGATTCTCCGCAGAACGAACCTCGCGGCGTTTTCAAGGGGCGTCACACTTTATGCGGTTGTACTGTACAGTTACCAGCACAAATATAAAAATAATAAAATATAAACTCAAAAGTGATTTTCTCCAACTGTGTTGATTAACGTTTTACGTTTCCGCCAACATAACATTTATCAAAGTAGAAACCGTCATTTCCCCGGAAATGATTTTTTCCAAGTGTCTATATATTTTTGCTCGTGATTGTACTTGAGTATTTATTGAGGTAAACTGATGAATGAAGATTACCTCTTGATGCATTGTTATTACTATTACATACTGTTCGAATTCTTGGAAATATGATCTATCTTAATAGATTGATAAGTACGAGAATTCTTATTGATACTGGCAGGACAATGCAAGCCACTATCAATTCAATCAGCTCAGTCACGATTCAGAGAACTGCCTAGGGTAACGTTTTGTTAACTGAGTAACAGGTATAACCAATCTTTGTACCATTCATTAGGCCACCTACTTCAAAAGATGATTTTATGTTATAAAATCATGAATCATTGAGATCTGTATGATTATACTTTGTACCTACTCATTTGTCTTACTTTGTCAGTAAACGCGAAATTTTAAGAAAATGAGTAATAATAATCTTCAGAACTTCCTTATTTTTTCGCATATTTTGAAGTTTTCTCTTTAGTTTATACCTGCCTCCAGTCACGTATGTATAAAATAAATACAAATAAACAGGAGTGTCAAAGATACACTATGAATACTATGATGTAATATTATAGATGTTGTTGCCTTCAAGTGTCAAACGAAGTCTTGTTTTGCATAAAAAGGTTATTTATAAAATAAAAAAATGAGGTAATAAAAGTAAAATTTGTTAAACAGAAAACTAGCTCTAATCAACATCGTAAGCGAAGGTCACCAAAACACGGGGAATTACCGCAAAACATCTGCGGTGTTGCCAGCTTTTAGAAAACGAAATTGGACTGGGGATTATGCTTTGTTTACGTTTCGTAACAAAATAGATTAAAAAAAAGCTCTGTGCTCATTAAAATCGTCCCAGATTGTAGGTGCGCCAAAAACATGAACTAAAAGGTTTATTTTTTAACAACATTTTATTTCAGACTAGCACTTCACCTGTGACTTCGTCCGCAAAAAATATGATAGCGCGGCTAATATGTATGATATTAATATAATTTATCCGGACATTACCCCTTACATACGAATAAACAAACAAATTGTATCTCTCTATAAAACAGTTACCGCCTTATTACAAAACGTAGTTAAACCTGGTTTAACTTAGACTTGGTTTATCTCGCATGACGTCTCACTTCAATAATATTCAAAAGAAAGTGACAGCATGCGAGATAAACCAGGTCTAAGTTAAACCAGGTTTACCTACCTTTTGTAATAAGGCGGTTAGTGTTACATTCAGACCACAAGTCATTGCTAATAGGGATATCGACTGACTAAAACAAAATAATATGATTCTGTTTAGTCCTTCAGTTAGATTATCGAAAAATATTGGATACGTGTTTTTTGTTTTATCAAATTAATTAAAATTGACGAAGATAAAACACGTCAAAGATCATGACTGGGGGCTTTGACGTCACTTTTAGGTAAAAGTACATATTTTACTGAAATGTGACGTCACCCGAGTTTCCGAAACCCTGAATCGTCTTCATTTTATGTTTACCTACGTAAAAATATGTGTCCAATATTTTTTGGAAATCTATCTGACAGAATAATTATATTTTTTGTCGTCTATCCTATATTACTCTAACCCCACCGGGGTCGAAGACTAAAGATTCTAAAAACGTGAAACTTCATTTTAGGCTTTAAGTACGACAACATACTGATGGAGGAGTCTGCCCAAATCCTGGAGATCGAGACCTTCATTCCACTGCTGCTGCAAAACCCACAAGACGGCCGCTCCCGCCTGAAGCGCTGGATCATGATCGGTGACCACCACCAGCTGCCACCCGTCGTCAAGAACATGGCTTTCCAGAAGTACTGCAACATGGAACAGAGTCTGTTCACCAGGATGGTCCGGCTGGGAGTTCCATACGTCGAACTGGATGCTCAAGGACGTGCCCGACCCAGGTCAGTAACTTTTGTTTATTACTGATTGTGTGTATAATAAATCTTTTTAACTGACACCTTGCTATTGTATCGAGTCTGGTTCTTCTAACCAACCTAACAGACAGATGTGTGCTGTAGGAAGTTTGTTCCGCCACTTCTTCTTTCCAGCTAAACACTAGGAATTGTCGATGGGTGGGCGTTTTGGAGGACTGTCTTGTAAAGTAAATTTTTTACCTTCGAAAAGTGCTGATTATCAGCCTAGTTTGAGTAAATGAGTTTTGATTTGATTTGAAAGACCCACCCCTGCTTTGACTCCCAAATAAAAGCCAGCATATAGAGACCAAATAGTTCAGAGCAAGTATCGGATCCAAATATTCTTACTCTATGGTACCTCGTACGTTTTATCAACGAATTGATCTATTCGCGGATACTTTACGTTGATGTCATAGCCACCTATGATGTAAGACATACAACATAAAGCCGTGTTCATGTAGTTGTAGACCGACTCGTGAAAATTTTTATTATGTTTGCACAGCCTCTTTGCTTTCTAGATAAGCGTTATCCTTAGATAGGAAAAAAAATAAACACTCTGTTTGTTGTCTGCAGAAACACGATATCTTTCCGGTAAATATTTTGCGGTTTTTTTGCTACCGTTTTTCGTCAAGCACATTTTCTTGCGTTATCATTTATATTAGAATAATTGTTTTCCTCATTTTCGGCGTATGGTTCGCTGACACACTCAAAGTAAAAGGGTTTATTCTAGTAGTTTACACGTTAAAGACTAAGCTTAACATCAGGCGCGTGTAGCGAATAAAATGTGTGACCTTCGCAAACACATAATAATGTCATTTTATTGTTTGTCTGTTTAATTGTATATTGTTTTTAATTTTTATTACATATCTAACAACCCGCTAAGGCTTCGCGCGAGTTTAATTTTATGCTTTCGAGAGGTGCTATTTACTAGAAAAAAAATACGGTTTGGAAGGGACAGCAACGCGATAGCGTCTTCTGTACATCATTCATAGAAAGCATCACAGATACATTTTGCATGGGTTATAGAAAACAAACAACTGTTTTCTACAAAGGTGCAATACCTACCATAAAAATATAATCATATGGAACAACTTTTTTTCTCTTCCAAGTAATTTGTATTATTCTTATTTAAGTAATTTCTATTATTTCTATTATTCTTCCATACAAACCTTGTACCGACAATAACGAACACAAAAATAACAGCCAAATCATTCCAGCCATCCTCAAGTGATGCTGCTTCCTAGATGTGGCAATTGACATTTATTTATGTAAGATGGATGTCTCTGAGATTCTAATGGCTGCCACTTCATTTGTTTCACATTAATATTCCATAGCCATATCTGCAGGCTTTTGGAAACAATCAGCTGATCAGTCAGAAAGATTGACTACTCGGAAAACCAGGGTGACAATTGAATTGGTAAACTAATCACAGAGCATGCTAGTTCGTTGAGTTGATTTGATTTAAAAAGTGTCCATAGAGTTACTGCCCGTTCTTTTCCGAACAGATCTACGATCTTTGGAATATCCAACTACATAGTTATGATACTTGATGCCTTGTGACTATGTGTGTAGCTTCGGCTTTTTTTTTGGAACATTCAAAAGTGCCTGTAATGGTCTAATTGAAATAAATGCTTGTAGTTGGAGCTCTGTTGGGAATTGCCCATCACAACATGAGATCATGCCTGTATTCCACGAAGGTTATCAGTTTATTGGTCCATGTAACCAATAAAGAAACCTAAGTCGCCATACCTATACCGGGTACAAATCTAGATTAGGGCCTGCTTTTGAGTATTGCCCGTTCTGTTTCCTTATATTCTTCCTAACATGGTAAATATCCAGATTTCAGTGTATATGACCATGTCAGTTTAAATACGTATAGGTATTCTTCCTTACCTACTGGTCCTACACTTACCAAAATGGTCAACAAAAAACTTCTTTAATTGTCACACATATCTCTTAATCTTACTCTTAACTTAGTTTACAGGAGTACAAAGCTGATATTTGCTAATGAAAGGAGCTTTGACGCAAAGTTAATAACTCCATAAACGTCCACAGTATCTGCAACCTGTACCGCTGGAGGTACCTGGCTTTGGGCGACCTGGGCCACGTGACCCGACTGCCGGAGTACCGAGCCGCCAACGCAGGCCTGCGGTTCGACTTCCAGCTCATCAACGTAGATGACTTCAACGGCGCAGGGGAGACCGAACCCAGCCCGTATTTCTATCAGGTAATACTTCATTCACTTTAAGAATCATCATCACCATCATAATCCGTAGACCGACCTCTCTTTGATTGTGCTAAGCTCAACGTCTTGTGCCAAACTCTACGCTCTTGTGCCAGCATCATCCTGTGTATATGGATTTTTATAACCCTTTATTTGGGCTTCACCAAAGTCGTGTTAAAAAAAAAAACTCGTGTATCGCTGTATGCGCTTACAAACATTTAAATTCACGTACAGAAACAATCATGTCGACAGCCACATTACAGGCTGGTTTTGAATACCATAACCGTTCATCTTTCTTTATTATGCCATGTTACTTTCAGTCTGCCTTACCTTCAGCCTTTATGCAGTCTATTCACCTTATCCTTCGACTATCCTCTTCTATCCATCAAAATGTATATAAAGACTAGTATTTGCGTGGCTGCGCTCGCTGCGCGCAGCTCGCGGGTCTGCTTACCTACACCTGCCTACTACCTACCTACACCTACCTACTACCTACCTACACCTACCTACTACCTACCTACACCTACCTACTACCTACCTACACCTACCTACTACCAACCTACACCTACCTACACCTACCTACACCTACCTACACCTACCTACACCTACCTACACCTACCTACACCTACCTACACCTACCTACACCTACCTACACCTACCTACACCTACCTACACCGACCTACCTACCACCGGAAAGCTATCATGACCTTATCCCTACGCTACGGGGGTAGCACCATTTTACTCCCCCGACCCTCCTCTATACGAATCCGTAAACAATATAGAAAAAAAGGGGTGAAGAGGGGGGGGGGGGGGAGAAGGGGGGAGATATGAAAAATGATTTCGACTAACTCTATGCCCCTTTCAATGAATCTGAAAAAAAAAATGTTCCAAGTCTCTTAACTTCCGAGATCCGAAATGGGGGGGGGGTGGAGGGGGGCAAGGGGGTCAAATTTTCAAAATGGTTTTTACTTCCCCAAGCCTCCTCTATACGAATCCCTAAAAAAAAACTTGTAAATTCTCTTTATTTCCGAGATCCGCCTAAAGGGGGGCAAAGGGGGCCACTTTGAAAAATGATTTTTACTTTACCGAGCCTCCTCTATACGAATCCGTAAAAAAAAAAAAACGGGTCTTTTAGTTTCCGAGATACGATAGGGAGGGGGGAAAAGGGGGAGTTTCGGACTTTTCCCATACTCACCAGAGTTACTTGTTTACGAATCTGTCAAAATATACCCACCTCCCCATCCACCATCTGGGAGAACAATTATGTCAGTGAGTCAGTGAGTGAGTGGTAATTAAGCTTTATATAGTATAAAAAATGAATGTATTATGAATAATAATAATAATAATTTATTACTTGCGGTCCCCCTCTCTTTCACCAGTCGCATTAAACTAGTCTACAGTAGGTAAGTCTGACACACCTTAGGTTGTTCCATTTGCCCAGTGAGGCGGAACGTTACGCTGGATAAACAGCCCAGCTGGTTTATTTTTTGGTAAGGCATGAGTTGTTACCATTAACTCTTATAGATACAGACAGATAATTGAGTGTCCAATGCCATGTTACTGAAGCGAATCATACAGATGTGTGCATCATTTTTTTATGGTCGCTGTCGGTTTTATCAAAGTTTTTTTTTTGTTATTTGTTCAGCGATATCTTTGCCAATCGTGAACCGATTTCGATTATTGCTGTTTATTAGAAAAAAAATCTGTTCCGCATTTAATTTTGATGAAGATCTTATGCTGATCTTCGGTGATAGACAATGGAACTCCTTAGTGATAGATGTTTATTGTTTACACAATCCCATAACATAACGCCTGTATGCTCTGAGGGGGTACGCAGATGTCTACATATACACCCACGTTCGACAGTTAGGTATGTTAGTTTCCAAAAGATTTTTTGCAGGCATATTCGCGTGCAAATTTTTATGTGGTATCCTCTGTCTATACTATACGCACATTATGTTTGCCAGATGCGTACTTTTTACTACCCACGTCACGTCTCAGCTCTCGAAAGCGCCGTTCTAGATCTTGACTGAGTATCAGTCGAGACAACACCAAAGCTTTGTTTAAAGTAGATCGTTAACCTTTGCAATAATTATTTCTTCCGTCCTGCTTTCTCTTTGGCAACCAATGCCCTACATATTATCACGGACCATCGAGATTTATATCTGAACCCTTTTTTGCCCGTTCGTCTTTGTTTGAAATATTCTTTATTCCCTCATATTTATTTATTTATTTAAACTTCATGCACAATAGTGGTACATAGGCGGACTTAATGCCACAAGGCATTCTCTACCAGTCAACCTTAGGGTTAAATAAGACAACATTGTGGTAGGGTACAAAATATCTAAAAAAACAACATCAACTCTAATAAAAACTTTTTAACAAAAAATAAAACAGACTTCAAAAAAAAAACACAAAAAAAGTGAAAAATAAACTTTAGAATAAAAACCAGTCTCTGAAGTCGGTGACTTTTGTTTGTTTGATTTCATTTTTTGCCACCGACTTCAGAGACTGGTTTTTATTCTAAAGTTTATTTTTCACTTTTTTTTGTGTTTTTTTTTTTGAAGTCTGTTTTATTTTTTGTTAAAAAGTTTTTATTTTTCACTTTTTAGTGGTTCACATGTTCATGGGTCAATGTGGACAATGTAGTTTTTTTTTGAGTTTTGTTGATTTTTCAAAAACCGCTTGTCCGATTTTGAAAAAAAAAATATGGGACCATTTCGGTAGTATACCCTTTCCAACAAAGAAAGAATTTCTTAAATCGGTTAGCAAGTGACGGAGTTATGCCCGAACAAACATTAAAAAAAAAAAAAAAAAAATACAAACATCCGAATTGAGAACCTCCTTCTTTTTTAGAAGTCGGTTAAAAACTAAACTATATAATTATACTAATACATAAATATAAAAAAAAATAGAATAAACTAATAAATATTTTACAAATACCAAAATAAAAAACGAAAATCTTAACAATAGGCAATAACATGACTCGACTTATATTAATGGGGAAGAAAACTGTCAAATAGTTCCACGTAGAGGGCGCTGTGCGTTGGCTACAAACAAACTGTCTAACTCCATAGAAATTGAACAATATCTTAATATTTTGTGACTTTTTTCAATATTATGGGTCGTTGTGTAGCCTTTGGATGCAAAGAAATAGGCGTTGTCAGATTTCCAAGAAATTTGCGCACGAAGAGAAAGTGGGAAAAGGCACTGAAACTAAAAAAATTCAAAACAAGTAATTTTTCGAGGTTACGTGGGAAACATTTCAACGAAACAAACTACGAGACCACTTCTAAGGCGACAGGTTAGTAATAATTTGTAATAATTTGAATGTGTGGGAGAAACAAGGGTCGAACGTTGACTTGGTTTCTCCCACTTCAAGTCAACGTTCGCTCATGGGGGATTTAGGCCACAGTGCCACACTGATATATGCCAAGTATTAACATTACCCAATATTGTTTCAGGCTTTCCACTCCAACGCAAAATTTTGAAGAAATCTGCTGTGCCCTCTATATTTTGTTGGAATGAATCACAGAGTGTCACCTCAGCTCGAACTGAGCGATTGCAACAGAGAAATGCAAGGCGTTGCTTATTAGCAAGCCCTATAATATTAAACGAACCAGTGGCGTGCAGTGGTCCGCCACGGTGGGTAGGCCACGAAATATTGACAGCAAAAAAAAAATTGTCACATTTATAACATTTGAAAATAAGCCTGTAAAAGTTATACCTAAATACAATTCAAAAACTCACCACATTATTCAAGGTTCAACTCATGATTTTTTTATCGATGCAAACAGAAGAAAGATTCGGCCACCTCAAAAAAACTCATCCAAGTGAGTGGGTGATAGGTAGTTACAAAAGTACAAAACACGTCACTTGCAAGATAATATCCGAAGCGGCCTTCACACATCTACCTTTAGATATTAGATACCTACAACTTGCACGTTATCATTACTTATACGATAATTGAGAAAACTTATTACCTTTAAGTGCCTTTAACATCTAGCAAACACACATTATTAGCACAAACTTCACAAGTAAATTACCTACCATTGTTATTATTTGTTATGGGAATAAACAAATAATACACAACAAAACTAATATTTACACTACTGTTATTAATGGTATCTAATAACTGACACTATCTGTACGTTTTTGGTTTCAAAACAAATCGCGCTCAGCTTGTCACAACAATGAAAAAATAATGGCTTCCATAGACGTAAAATATAATTTCTAATTTGCCGATAGAAAAATACTACCAAATAAAATTGCATCATTTTCATATCGAGTTTGTTCACAACAGCGGTCAACAAAATTTTGCAGGATTATAGGTACGAAATCAATCAATGAAATGTGTTGTCAGTGCTGCACTCTATCTGTGGACGGAAGAGCGAAGACCGCAAACGCGCGAAATTCAAATTTCCTTACATTTTTGCAATTTGCAGGCCAGTGCTAGGTTGTATGTTGATTAATAAAATATGATTCGCGGCTGTAAGACGTATGTAGTCAGTATTCAAGCTAGCACTGGCCTGCAAATTGCAAAAAACGTTAAAAAAAAAACAAATTTGAACTTCGCGCCGGAGTTCGCGGGCTGAAGATGGCACGCATGACGCATCCAATCGTAGCCTTGTGTTGTTGCAGCCAATCACAGGCCAGCTACACTCGCAGGAGCTGGCATGCATGTGTGCGGTTCATATACACGAAAATATGCACCGATCATTCACTGATGTGACGCTGTGTGCGTAAAATTATGAATGGGTTTTAGGCTAATCGAATGCTAGCCTAAGCAAGCCTGTAAATATAAGATTCGTACGCGAAAAATTGCTCTAAGTATTTTAACCAGGGACCGTCCGGATACTCGTTGAAAGGGTTTTTGAAGGGGTTTTTTTAAGCGCTTCAAAAAGAAACCCTATAATACATGTTACACCTCCGAACGGGTATAGTAAACCCTGTTACGAACGGGTTACCCTTTCAACACCCTGTAACACTGTAACAGGGTAAGCCATTCCAACTCAAGACATTGTATTATGCACTGTTTACAATCGATATTAGTTTGAAAATTGCATACACGACCGCACGTGACATTCGTTCTGCGTCCGGCGGTCCGCCAATCTTGCGTGTACCGAGTTACCGACTTGCCGAGCGACTTGTAAACTTGGAAAAATAGCTAATATACGTATTACCAAGAAATGTCTTTCTGTGAAAATGCCACAGCCGAGGCGAGGTACTGTGCATCGTTATTATGTATTTGATGCATCAAATAACGCAAGCAAATGTTATTTATGTGGAAATGCCAGAAATGCAAGGTTACTATTTTTGGAAATATTGAAAAAAATTACATAAAATGCGTTCTTACGTATTTATTGCGGGTAGAAAAAATATTTTTTTTTTATATTATTTTATGATTTATTGAATGTATCACATAAGATACATTGCCTAATCTACCTTATAAAATCTATGTATCATACCTATTTGCTACACTGCCAGGCTTCCAACGTTATTTTAACCATACAAAAATAAAACACGCTAACGTAAAAAAAAAAACATTTAATTCAATTAAAAAACAGAACCCTCTTTTATTATTTTTGGTTCTTTTAGTTGTGTTAAAAATCATGATAGTAACACCCTTTGGACCTTATAAAATTTTGTTTGACCTTATAAAGTTATTTGATGATTTACCAGCAAAAAAAAAAGGGTTTCATTGCAATGACTGAGGGTATATACACTCGAGAGCAATGAATCCGGGTCACTTAAAGAATGTTAAAAATCTCGGAAACTAAAAATGATAGATGCTGCTAATGCTCAGGTTAATGCAATAAATTGTATTTAATAGACAATGTAATACTCCTTAAATAAAGGTATTAAAACTTCTTAGTTATTGTAAAGTTATACCTATCATAAAAAAATCAAATTTGAAAAAGAGCCACTTTCGAAATGGAACTACGTAATTACAGCATTTGGTTTTGCTTTTGTTTGTAATCTGTCATTTATGTGGGTACATAAACCATGTTGATAGTGCTCTATATTCATTATTCAAGCTGAAATTATGTCGCTTACGCCTGATTGCCTGAAGAATGCACCAGAATACTTACAATGCTGGAAACCGGCCGGAGTCAGCGCGATACAGCCAGGACTGTCGGTGTGTCGCTGTCAACAGTACAAAGAGTTCTCCGACGTTACGAAGAAACTGGTTCTAACCTACGCAGACCAGGAACGGGCAGAACCAGGTGTACCACAGCACGAGAAGACCGATACTTGGTGAACACCATGCTTCGAAATCGCTTTCTCACAGAAACTGAACTCACAAATCAGTTTCGACGCCTCGGAGGAAGTAACCCAAGTGCATGGACAGTAAGACGTCGGCTTGCTGAATCTAACTTAAAACAAGTAACTAACTTAAAAAAAGTAGTGTATCCTCTGTCATTTAGTTTCTTTATGAGGCTGTCCACTACTATGTTCCAGAGTTTTCCCGGATGCCAAATCACATCCGACTCAGAGTGGCCTACTGACCACCACAGCGCACCAACAACCAGCGAATGGGATGTGGCCAACAAGCTCGTAACTGCGGATAGAATAGAATGGGCTCTAAGGAGCTTCAAGCCTTTCAAATACGCAGGGTTGGACGGAATATTCCCGGCCCTACTACAATGACAACTAAAACAGGCAACCAAGCACCTAATACCAATCTACCGGGCCTGTATAGCTTTCAACTATATCCCCACACTTTGGAGATAGGCAAAAGTAGTCTTCCTACCTAAACCAGGAAAAGAGGACTACACACACGCCAAATCTTTCAAGCCCATTAGTCTAACATCTTTTCTTCTGAATACACTGGAAAGACTGGTAGATCGACACTTAAGGGATGGAGCTCTAAAAAGCAAACCACTGCATCCTCAACAACATGCGTACAGGAAAGGCAGATCAACAGAGTCGGCATTACACATGGTAGTGCACAAAATAGAAACGGCTACTTATAACAAATAAAAACTCAATACTTGCTGCCTTCATAGACATTGAAGGAGCTTTTGATAAAACCATACACAACAGCATTAACCACGCCCTGCAAAAATTTTGTGTAAAACCAGTAATAAGAAAGAGGATGCCCCCAAGAAGGCGTTTTATCTCCACTTGACTGGCCTGTTGGTCTAGTGGTTAGTGACCCTAACTGCTATGCCGGAGGTCGTGGGTTCGATTCCCACCCAGGACAAATGTTTGTGTGATGAGCACGATCATTTGTTCTGTGTCTGGGTGTAATTTATCTATAATATGTATGTATTTAGAAATATATAAGTATGTTTATCAGTTGTCTAGTACCCATAACACAAGCTCTGCTTAGCTTGGGACTAGATGGCGTTGTGTGATAGTTGTGGAATATTATTATTATTATTACTTCTCCAGACCAACCTAGGCAAGCGCAGCTTAACCTAAAGATCGATCCGAGTGGCAGTTATTATTAAACTACGTTTAAACTTTGTTTTGCATAATAAGCCGATAAACCACACGTGACACAAATTAAAAATAAACAATAATAATGACAATATACATAATATAAAATAGATATATTGTAATAACTAATAATAAATTGAAACCGTACAAATTTATTTATTTATTTATTTATTAGGCTTCTCAACAATGAGTACACTAAAATTTTTAATTACAAATCAAGCAATGTCACATATTTGATACATGCGAAAAATTATCTAAAAGGATGGAATCTGGCAGTGTATCATATCTGATACACTAAGAAAAACAGTGAATTACTTACGATTTCAGACCATTTCGATACTTGAAAGTAGCGTTTCTAAGTAGCCAATATACCTATTTGAATTAAACAGCTTTTGAAAATAATTTGACCTAAATATAATAAAAAAATTGTGTTTTTATCTTGCAACGCCCAGACGACTTTGGTCGGTTTGCTATTTTGTTTTCTACTGCATAATTATTTGGATTAACATATTATGATAAAATATATATTTTTTTAGAATTTGGATTAAGTATATTTTGTCTTTTGTACCATATAAAATAATAAATGTTTTGAAAATACCTTTTGGAACGTTTCTAGATTTTCATAAAGTTCAATGTATTCAAATTGTACACAGCGCCAAGAATAGGGTTAATGTAAGATTTTATATTTGTTACTTCGCCTGATCTTACATAAAAAATAGCATTACCTTGGTGTTAATCTAATAATTATCGTAGGTAGTTATTAATACCTACTTACTTACTAAAATAGGAACAAATTAGGTATATACATGGGTATAAATGAACGTGAACACTTAACACAGTAACACTAGAAAGACCATTACTTTAACTCAGTACTTAAATAGTGGCTACGTACTTTCCTCTTAAAAGTAAATTTGCTTTCAGCTTTTTTAATAATAATAATAATAATAATTCTTTATTCATCAGACAACGTGATCCATAGTGTTAGTAAACAATAAAATAACTTATATCTAGTGTTAGTAATTGAAATATTATTTATCAGAGAACACAGACTAAAGTACTGTGAAAAGGACATCCCCAAACTAATGTTCAGTGATTGTCCTTCTCACAAAACTTTTAATTATCGGAGAGTCGACACTCTCCGCCACAGTTTTTAGGATGCTGTTGCCACTCGCCCGCAACCTTGACAACAACGACGCGGTTTTCTTGCGAACGACGGCGTGGAAGCCGTCAGTTCGGTTTTGCGCAAACATAGTAGAAGCACTGCACCATCGCGGTAGTCCCAACAGCATCCTAAAGATGTTATTATATTGTACGCGTAGGTCATCCAGCGTTCTTTTAGTATAGTTGACCCAAAGATTCCCCGTGTAAAAGCACTGGCAATATGCCTTAAACAGTGTTATTTTCACTAACGTGCTACACCGGGCGAATCTTCGAGCCAACATGTTACCTCGGACCGCCAGAGCCCTACGCTCCCTTTCAATATCAACATTGTCCTTAAGGTCGTCAGCGAGAATATGCCCTAGATATTTAAATGTTGTCACTCTTTTGACGTTCAAGCCATTTAGGGTAATATCAGGTGTAGTATCTGGGCATTCACTGCCGGCCTTAAAGACAATGTATTCACACTTCTTAATATTATAGATAAGCCCGTGCGAGGCAGCATACGTCTGACAAACCCGCAGCATTTTGTTAATCGCACCCGCCGTCGCACACTGGGACCCGTTCATACAACGTAATGCCCAAAACTCGATTTTCAAAATGAGGGTATTTCAAAAAATAAACTATGTCAGGGTAGACTTAAGAATGTATCACATTATTTCTGCAAAGTATGGAATCAGTAACTGCTATGTGCTGTCCAGTACATTAGCTCAAAGTTTAGGTTATACCCACTTCATCAATTATCCGTGAGTTTGTAGTGAATCTTTAAACATTTATTTCTGCAAGTAATCGTCATATTTTATTGAAGTGCATTATGCCTGCAACTAGGCAAGGTATGGTTATTCTAATATTGTTTTTATGAACCATAACAATTAGTACTTTTGGATTTATGACTAATTATATGTGATAGTATGGCTTCTTATATAAATTTTATATTTTTTCGTTTTCGCGCAAAGTGCTATTTTTTTTTTTTTTTTTTTAATATCTACTAGGTGTTGATTAGTAAGGAACTGAAGAGATTAGCAATAGCACTTTGCGCATTTTCGAGATAATTAATGTTTTTTTGCGCACAAATTTTCGTGAGGCGTTACGATGTTACTATAAAACCAAAGTATTTAGACCCTAGCAATTAATTTTAATAAATAAGTTATGTTTTGAAGAAAACAGTTATAAATCTTGTCTGTCGCACCTAATTCTGCTATTTTTTTGTTGTAGACAACTTTATTTCATTACTAGTTGTTACCAGCGGCTTCACCCGCTACAACTCGAAAATTATCCCTAGAAGGAATATAAAATCGAGGTATAAACTATACTATGTGTTAATCTAAGTTATAGACTATCTGTGTATCAAATTTTAACTAAATCCTTTCAGTAGTTTTTGCGTGAAAGAGTAACAAACATCCTCACAAACTTTCACATTTATAATATTAGTAGGACATTTCAGAAGAAAGTTCACCATCATACTTCGCCTTGAAAAATGCAAACCTATGTGAGATTATATTCCAAAGTAGCTTTAAATTTGTGAAAAACACAAAAAAGTGAAAAAAATTAACAACAAAAAAAATAAAAATAAACCTTAGAAGAAAAATCTGCTTCTGAAGTCGGTGGCAAAAACAGCCAAATCAAACAAAAAAACCACCAACTTATCTGATTTTTCTTTTTCTTCTGATGTTTATTTTTATTTTTTTTATTTACTTTTTAATACTTAGTCGGTTTTTTTTTTGCAAAAAACTATTTTTTTATTTTTTCATTTTCAATTGTTATGTTTTCTAAAAATATTTACTATGCTTTTAACATTCAACCAAGAACCCTAACCCTAACCTTCAAGATTTCTTTATTAATGCTTTCAACTCCTAACTGTTGAGGAGTACTACCTTCCATAATTAATCAGCTCACCTAGATAACCTGAAAGAATACTGCGATATATACGGCCCCATAATATTTTATTAAAGAATTATCCTCCAACTCCTAATCGTTAAGGAGTTGTACCTTCCATCATCAGCTCATCAACATGAAGTGTTGGCTGCTAGATGCAAATACTTGAATAGTTTTAGAAAAAGTACGAAACACGTAACAAGTGCCTATATAATTTGAGGGTTGCCCTCGATTTCCCTGGGATCCCATCATCAGGTCCTGACTTGGTGACAATGGGACCACCTCGGAAGCATACTCTTTCGAATACATACAAAAATAATTTTGAAAATAAACATTTTATAGCATTTTATTTATTATTGGAGTTTTGGGCATTACTTTGTATGAGAGGGCCCCAGTGTGCGTCGGCGCCAGCAACGCCATGTCATCAGCGTAGCTGATGCTATTTATTTTAACACCATGAATGCTACAACCCACCCGCATATTGCTGAGGTCCACGATTAGGCCATCTATATATGCACTAAAAAGCCTTGGAGATGTCAGACCACCCTGCCTCACACCGCACTCCAATCTGTATGTGTCAGAAAGTGCATTGGACCACCTAACAACATTCTGTTGGTTCCCATACCAGTACTGTAGAATCCTGAGCACTCCTGCCGATACACCCCTGTCCTCAAGCTCCCTCCAGAGTATATCATAATTTACCAGATCAAAAGCTCTGGAGAGATCCAGAAAACAGGCGTATACCGGCGTTTTACGATCAGTGTAATACTGGACGGTATGTTTGAGGCTTACTATAGCACTTTCCGTTGACAGTCCGGGTTGAAACCCGAACTGTGAGTCATGCACGGATAGACACTCTTTCAAGCTGGAATCAATCATACCGTCCAGCAATTTTGCCATTGTGGTTGCGAGAGATATAGGTCGATAGTTGGACTTATCGGAAATGTCGCCCGTCCTATTCTTAATTATGGGAACCACCAGTGTTTTCATCAGTTCAGCCGGTAAGTAAGAGTGACTAAGGCACATAGTATAAAACAACGACAAAACCCTAGGCAGATGCACCCCAGCAAACTTGAAATGCTCAATACTGAGCCCGTCATGTCCGGGAGACTTGCCTCTGCTCATGTTTTTAATTAAAAAAAAATGCCAAGGGGTAGCGCATTCCAGAGTTTTATAGATGACACGGCGTAAGAGTTTGACAAAAAACAGGTGCGATGTGAAGGAATTTGGAGAATGAGATTTTTGGAAGCTCGAAGGCTACGACTATGACAACTGCCCAACACTTTGAAATAAGTTTTTAAATAATCGGGAGCACGTGGATCGTTCATAATTGAGAAGAGCATGCAGAGAGATCTGAGGGACCTCCTGATCCGGATAGGCAGCCATCATATCTTCCAAATCACTCGATGGAATTCTTTTTGATATATCGTTAGTTTCTTTCGTTCATTCGTTCTTATCCAAGTTTTGTTTAATGTAAATCGTGCTTGTTTTTTGCTTTTCAGTTGTTTTTGTTTATTCATCCTTGTACAGACGACGGCAGCACATCAGTCTACTTCAATCTGTCAGATTTCTAT
This sequence comes from Diarsia mendica, assembly GCA_949316265.1. Classification (NCBI taxonomy): domain Eukaryota; kingdom Metazoa; phylum Arthropoda; class Insecta; order Lepidoptera; family Noctuidae; genus Diarsia; species Diarsia mendica. The sequence goes on from OX438906.1 coordinate 11,573,115, forward strand.
AATATAATATATTTTCAACTTCATTGTTTGAGCATTAGGTTCATAGTTGATTGCGAAAATGTTACATTTTTGGGTAGCATAATGTGCTACATGGCGTCTGTTCTTTTATTATTACGTTGAGCTCATTTACTACCTTTGTTTATATTTAAAATTCCTAAAATCTGAATCACTAAAGTGGGCTATTATGAAATTTGATCGATGATTAGTTATTAACTACTTAACCACAATATCTTTTAGGCTCAATTTACCTTCCCACACGTATGCACAGTGCACACACCATTGTTTTGTAAACTATTGCAATTACAAGCTAGTCTATTAGCTAGGGATCCTATTTTAAAAACAGGTAAGTAAATCGACTGTTGAATGACGATGTCCGTTTTTTGAGGAAATGTTTATTCTAACTAACGGGATGTTTGGTTACGAGATTTTCAACCGAATTTATTTTTCTGTGAAGAATGTTCGCACCTAACACTGTCTATGTAATTGTTTGCTTTTATGATTCCGACTACACAATCAGCTTAAGGCGCAGTCAAAGGGGCACCGTAAAAACGACCTGTTTTTCGTCGCAGAGTTAGCCGTATTGCTACTTATTACAATTCCAAAAAAAATACAGTGTATAGTCAAATGTATAGGTAAAAGACTTATGCAAAAATATTTTCTAAAAGTAATCAAGAACCTCGAAAAAAAAAATCACAAAATCACAAAAAAAACACACGAAAAAACTTTTTCGTCTCGAAATGCTCAATATTTTGAGTGACAACTGTTATATTTTTTTTTACTATCAGAAAGGAAATTTAACCAACTAAAGACATATGTAAAAATATTTTAACATTACAGCGTATTTTTTTTTTAATAAATTTAATCTGCGAACTATCGTTCATTTTGGCAGTCACGAGAATCAAACGCATCGCCATTTTCAACCTTATTTGTTTAGGCGATGAGTTAAACGCGCGCTCAAGGTCGCGGGCAGGTAATGTCGCCTTAAGTAAACAGTATATTTTTTGTAAAACAATGCTCTCTTGTAAAGTGTTGAAATCTACTAACGTTTAGATTGTTCAAATGCATATCGTTTCTACTATTTGTATTTTATGTTGAATGGATCCTTGGAAAATTACGCTGCTTTCGTCTCATAAAGGAATAGGTGCGTCCCGCGATCTTCGTCTGCTTGAAATTATTACAAAACATTTTTTTGCAAGGAACCATAATCGTTGTAAATAAAAGCACCTTTTTGTTTGTAAAAATCCTGTCAAAATCGGTCCAGCCACTTCGCAGATTAGTCGTAAGAATCACACAGACAAAAATGAAAAAATATGTTTTTTTTTTGTAATAAAGAAAACATACTTGCGTTTTTCATTTTTGCCCGTTTGTCGTGTGTATTTTCTTCAAATGCATTTAGTAAAAAGCTATTCACATTGAAATTACAAACAAACACTTAAATTTTATTTATCTGTCTTTAAGACTCGCATGTACTGTTTGGCAGACTCCATCCATAAGGTAACACAATGTCAAAAAGTCTCACAAAAGGAAGGCACAGTCACTGCCCATATTACCTGACCCCTCATATAAAGAAGAAGAGGGGAAGTAGTGTGAGAAGAAGGGTCACGTTATGCTGGGCAGTGGCTACCAGGTAACCAGCTGCTAAAATGCCTTTTACCTGACTAACCTGTATTTCGAATACTGGTTTTGTTTGGCTTATTACTTAATGAAGAACGTGCTTGGACGCACATACATCGTACAATTCACACATTCATTGTTTTAAAATGTTATGCTATGTATGTAGGTACAGAGTGAATTTTATATCAACATTTTCAGTTAGCCGCACGTGCGATACGTCTTTAATGATGCTTGACAACACATGGTGTGGTAGTGTGATGATCAGTGTGTTACAAATAAACAGACGCGGTCTAGGACTTATCCTAGACGCTAATCAAATTTTAGAGAAAGGGTCATAATTAACAAAAAATAAAGCCATTTATTACAATTGAAACAAGCCAATTCATCGGTATACACGAAAATAATATATTATCTAACTATATGTTCTACTTTCTTAAAATGGGAACAAACTGCAATCGCCCGTTTGACCCTTTCAAAACTGGAAGTCATGGGGAGAGGCCTTTGCCCACACAAAGCCGCGGATTAAATCCTTTCGGAGTCGGCGCAGCGTGTCTTCTTCTTCGATACATCCTCTATTACTCGTGATCTCATCAGACACCTCCTTTCTTGCCATAATATCAGCCTTTATACAATCCATCCAGCGTTTCTTTGGTCTTCCTCTACTCTTATACCCCTCCACATTAATACTTAAAACTTTCCTCACGACATTTCCCTCATTTATTTATTTTATGAAAAGTAGCTTCACCTATTTCTCCACATCACATGCCCATACCACGACAACCGATTGCCACACAACTTTTCAGTCACCAGTTTCGGAGCTTCGCATGTTTTCCAAAAACAAAACAAACCTTAGTGCACCACACGAGTATCTATAAATGTTATCTTCAATGTCGTTCGTTATCTCATAAGTTGGAAATTTTTATTTATTTATATAACCGATGATGTAATAAGTGGCGGCCATGTATGTGTATACAGGGTCGAATTAAATTAACTGGCGAAAATTCGCAAAGATGTAATGGCAATACTACAAAGAAAACTCATTATTGCACGTAACTGCAGCTGTTTATGGGGTCAACGGCCGGAACCAGGGAGCAATGACATTGCAGCTGGATTAGGGCATGCTAAACCGGTACCTCCTAGGATTTCCTTGGATTTATAATATTACGGAACAAGAACGGTTCTGTAATTCCTTAGTTGGATCCAATTCATGGATGTGATCCCAAGAATACCATTTTCGTCTCTGCTCCAATCATCATCATCAACAGTCTACAGCAGTCCACTGTTGGACCGCTCACCAGTCACAGTTAAACTATTCTCGTCAACTTTGCGAAGAGCGTTCACCTTGCTTGAGGGCGTCCTACCTTATACGGGCTTGAAATCCCTTATTCTGGGAACTACGTTGACAAGTTTGGATGACTTAGTTCCGGATGCTGCTAATTATGCGCCAATGATTAACTGTAATAGTTTCTTGATGGCTTCCTAGAATTAACAGACTAATACCATGTGTAACTAATCTATACTTAAGAATCTGGCGTGAGTACCTAGTAGTGATCTCATTATATTTAAATATAGTTATCAGCCTAGCCTTTTCCCACCTATATAAGGTTCGACTTCCAGTCTAGCCGGATGAAATAGAATACCAGTGTGTTACATGGAGTGACTGCATATCTGACGTCCTCAACACAGTTAAATTCATTGCGTATATTTCAAGAGCGAGCTTAGTCGTCTGTTGAAACAATTAAAATTAATATTCATAATGATCTAATCTCGGTATGTCAAACGTGACCTCAGGCTGGGTGCAGTATATAGACAAATAAGCAGTGAATTATCTTAGTAGGTACAATAAGGTACTGGCATACAAATTATCAAACATTCCCCAACCAGTATTGAATACATTTTCTAATATCATCATTCACTTGCCCTTACCCCAATTCACTTGGAGTCGGCGCATCATGTCTTGTTCTTCGAAACTATCTGTTTCCGTCATCTCATGAGACACCTCCTATCTTACCATATCATTTTGTAAACAGCCCATCCATCGTTTCTTTGGTCTTCCTATAGCCACACTCATACTCAACATTTTCTTCATTCTTCGCATCGCATTAGATTTTTAAAACATAATTTAAATTTTGAGTGTAATGCGTAGTGTTTTCTACAAGCAATTATCGAAAAAACCCACCAAAAAATAGCATTTGAAAAAAATAACTATTTCTGAATATCTTTTGAAAAGATTTATTATATTTATATTACTCTGCTTTCAGTTTTTGTTTCCATTCGTTCAGACATTCCGCTAGCTGGTAGTTGGAACATTTTTGTAATATTAGGTAGCTATAGATTCGTCTTATCTATACTAATATTATAAAGCTGAAGAGTTTGTTTGTTTGTTTGTTTGAACGCGATAAACTCTGGAACTACAGGTTGGATTTGAAAAATTCTTTTTGTGTTGGATAGTTCATTTATCGGGGAAGGTTATAGGCTATATAACATCACGCTACTACCAATAGGAGCGGAGCATAAATGAGAAATGTTGCAAAAACGGGAAAAGAAAATTCCTTTCTGAGAGCTTCCGTTGCGTGCGCTGCGAAAACGGTTTAAGTTACGAGAATATCATGTATGAAGTAATTATTTGTCTTTAAAAGTTCTAAAAAAAAGTCCGCGACAGCATCTGTCTATCTTTTAAGATTGACTCACTGTAACCATTTTTTACTATCAAAATGTTAGGTTAAAAAGAATTATTTTTTGCGAAGCTTATTTAACCCATATGGTATTAATCTATATCTAAATAAATGTGTTCGTTAGAACGGAAATTTAATATAGAATATTTGTGCTCTTTACTCTATACAGTTTAAACAAATATCTTAGAAGATATCGCCATGTAAAAATACCCGCGCGGAAAAATAATTACGCGGGTTGCGTCGCAATGTAGGTACGGGGGATTCTGGCTGGCCTCCGGGAAATTCAAATTCAAAATATTTTACTCCATCATAATGTTTACAAGTACAGAGTGTTATAGTATATTTAACAGTAAGAGATAGATTTTATAGTAATTCACACTTTAATATAATCTCTAAGCTAATCTAAACCATCTAAACTATTGTAATAAAGAGGAAAGATAAGATTTTTTTTTGTTACGATTTAGCTTAATTAATGTCGGATAGTCGATATATCGAGAAAGGTTATAGCTATATTTATGTGACGCAGACGAAGTTGCGCGGGTCAGCTAGTCATTTATATTATTAACTAGCTGACCCGCGCAACTTCGTCTGCGTCACATAAATATAGCTATAACCTTTCTCGATATATCGACTATCCGACATTAATTAAGCTAAATCGTAACAAACAAAAAATCTTATCTTTCCTTTTTATTACAATAGTTTAGATGGTTTAGATTAGCTTAGATTATAATAAAGTGTGAATTACTAAAAAATCTATCTCTTACTGTTAAATATACTATAACACTCTGTACTTGTAAACATTATGATGCAGTAAATATTTTGAATTTGAATTTCCCGGAGGCCAGCCAGAATCCCCCGTACCTACATTGCGACGCAACCCGCGTAATTATTTTTCCGCGCGGGTATTTTTACATTGCGATATCTTCTAAGATATTTGTTTAAACTGTATAGAATAAAGAGCACAAATATTCTATATTAAATTTCCGTTCTAACGAACACATTTATTTAGATATAGATTAATACCATATGGGTTAAATAAGCTTCGCAAAAAATAATTCTTTTTAACCTAACATTTTAATAGTAAAAAATGGTTACAGTGAGTCAATCTTAAAAGATAGACAGATGCTGTCGCGGACTTTTTTTTAGAACTTTTAAAGACGAATAATTACTTCATACGTGATATTCTCGTAACTTAAACCGTTTTCGCAGCGCACGCAACGGAAGCTCTCAGAAAGGAATTTTCTTTTCCCGTTTTTGCAACATTTCTCATTTATGCTCCGCTCCTATTGGTAGTAGCGTGATGTTATATAGCCTATAACCTTCCTCGATAAATGAACTATCCACACAAAAAGAATTTTTCAAATCCAACCAGTAGTTCCAGAGTTTATCGCGTTCAAACAAACAAACAAACAAACAAACAAACAAACAAACTCTTCAGCTTTATAATATTAGTATAGATAACTTGGGTTAATTCCCATTCTTTGATTGGCATTGGAGAAACCCGATATCTTTCATAGCTTATTAAACCGTTGATAATATTAACCGAAAAAACTGGAACTGCTTCTGAAACCGAATACCAGTAGGAAGCTCACATAATATGCATTATGTGAGCTGCCTACATCCTACATACCGCCGTGCTACTGTAATATATAATATTGAGAAAAGACCATTTTAGTAAAAATTCTAACCGCATTTTTACTAAAATGGTTTTTTTCAATGAGTTTCATTTAAAACCACAAAACTGTAATTAATTACAACAGTTCTTTGAATTTGTGGCAGATTAGAAATGAAAGTAATAGGGAAAGCCGCATCGAATAGTAACCATGCAGTGATTTGTGAGATGTGTCGACATTTTATAAGTAGGTAGGTACCCATGAAGGTCCTATGTTAAATGGTAACTCTTCTACCTATAAAACCGACTACATCTCGAAGCCCTAAAGGCTAATTATTATTCCAATTAGCGATTAGATACACAATTTTAACTTAACCTCTGGCTTGGAATGTACCCACACCCAAGACCCTTCAAGAACACGTCATCGTATTGTGTGGTTATAGACTAGCAGGTTCCCCCTGCTTATGTCGGTTTTAACGGCTTTTTTTAAGTCTTACTGTTATTAATGTAAGTTCAACAAAAACTTCTGAGTACATAGTAGGTATAGGTTTTTACAGTCTTAACCAGCGTTCATGAAAATAGAATATGATGATAACATAAGAAAAAAATAAATAAAAACAAGTGGCTATAGAAATTAAATACAACAGTAAACTACTGCTTCCGGAATTCTGAAATATTGGTGACAAAAAAAACGGAATCAAATACGGTTATTTTTCACGTTTTGGTGTTTTTTTAGGTCGGTTTCATTTTTTGTAAAAAGTTTTTTTTTTCAACAATCGCAGAGATAATATTCATTCTTTTGTGCACGTTTTTAACTCTCATTTTAATGCAATGCCGAAAAATAGCAGATTTTTGTTTTCAACTTTTGGTACAACGCTGAAAGTCGAAAATCGATCATTGCCGATATACATTTCACGGTATAAATCGTCCTTTGTTGGTGAAAGAAAGCATTGGCCTCTCAGCTCTCCTCGCGCGTCACGAAATACAGTTGACAACAGTGCCATTGAATGATGATGCCTGTACAATGATTCAGGTCAACGAGCAAGATTTGCAATACGCAAAGACTTTGTTCGCCAACCAATTCAATAGTTTCTGCCGAGGCGAGGTTAAGTAAACCTGTCTAACATTGGGGCAGGGGACCGGACTGCTTCTCCTTATCACAGGTTTTCATAACCTAGCTAGGAGAGCAGTGCTTACCCAAACGATTGTAGAAATACTTACCTACCTATCTGTAAAACTGTATTTTTAAAGTGTACTACAATGCCTTGTTTGAGTAAATAAATATATTATTATTATTCTAACATTGCTCGGAGACTCAGTGACTTAGTTTGGCATTTATCTTATAGTTACGGAAGATAGGCATGGAGATGGAAGTTTAAATTAAATGTAAAATCAAAATGTGACCCACCATAGCTTAAAAACAAACACTTTATGTGTAAGGCCTCATTTTGTACAGAACTTAGGAGTGATCCTGCGAAAGTCGTCCAAAGTAACAAATATCTGTGAAGGATTGTTCGAACTTGAAAATCTGGTACTTATACAGCTATTTGTGCTTACTCTGGGAATATTTATAAACCTACAAACCTAGTCCTTTGATTTGCAAATATGAACACAATCTACTTATATGTATATTATTCATATTTCCATACTAGTATTAAATACGAAAGTAACTCTGTTTGTTACATTTTCACGACTAAAGGGCGAATCGAAAGTATCTTGTTCCTGAGGAAGGACATAGGCTATATTTTTATATACACATCAATTTCCAAGCGACAAAGTCACGGGCAAAAGCTAGTATACAATACGATACGATCCATTCCAAGAAAATTGGGTACTTATAACTTAGTTACTTTGCAATGTTAATGTGCATTCTATTTGTGATGTCATGGCAGCATCCAATATAATGCTGTACTCGTTTTCAATTCAGTAATTTGAATATTGACAAAGATTGATATAATGATATCACTGACATACATATTGCGTCTGAAGTTGCCGGCGCCATGCAAATTAAAGTGTTTGCTGTTTGCATTCAATTAGAGAAATATGTTTAAAGCATTTATTTATGACCCCAATGCATAACTGACAATCCAATTTGTTTATAGGCTGAGTCAATGAAATTGAACCTATAAATTCCATCCTCATTTTTCAAAAGCGCTATTTCCGTGCGGTTTTGATTTACGAGAGCGTCTTCATAAGTCGCAACAGCGCGGAATCCGCGTGTTGGAACGAAGGCCTTGGGTTCCGCACTATCTTGAAATGGAAATTAATATAGGTACTCGATCGCTTTCGGTGCTTGCAACGCCCAAATATCGGGACCGAAAAGAAATAGTCAACATGGTTAATATCGCGTTTTCAGTGTAAGTGACCATGTCAGTTTAAACACTTAAAATTACAACCATTTGGTAGTGAACATTCTCCTCGGTGCTAAGTATTAAAATCACATATGTAGGAATCAAAAAAACTGTTAAAAAGTTATACTTCCGACCGCTATAACAGGCAAACCAAGACCGAAATCAAAAATCATTGAAATCTGTAAAATACCATATTTCAGGCAAATCAAAAATTGTAATCTATCTGTCTAAATTAAGCTGATTTCTCATTGTACGGAAAGCTCATACATGGATAAGAAGAATATAGGTATTCTATCTGTCTAAATTAAGCATTATACGGGAAGCATGGATAAGTATAGGTTGATATGTAGCCGTGTGTACGAGGGGCCATGACACCATAGCACGTATATATTCAAGTGTCCTTTGTTTACTTAAGTGACTGAAATATAAATCACTTCAACGCATTGACTGATTTGTTTCCAGACATAATTTACGATACACATAAAACTTGTTGTGTACATAAATCTTTTGGCACTTCCAAATAAAGATAGTTTTGTCACGTGCTTCTTGATTAGCTCAATAAAATTAACTACTTTTGGACTTGAAACATTATTTTAAATCTAGTGGTCGCAATCGGAACCGTTAAGCAATTCGGCATTTTTTTATTTTATGAAGAATTGCTAAATAGCAGCCACGGAGTCTGGATTTGTGCCCGGTTTATGATATGACAATAGACTCCCCCATTACATGGATCTTAAATATAACTGACAATATAATAAATTATGTATACCTTCGCCTAACATGCGTGATGTTATGTATGTTTCTTTATCATTATCACTCTCATTCCAATGTCTTTCGAGTCGGCGCAGTTTGTCTTCTTTGTCCAAATGTCTATCAGTCTATCGCTTTCAACCGTAATTTCAGTAAAATCCACTTTCTCATCATCATCATCATTTCAGCCAAAAGACGTCCACTGCTGAACATAGGTCTCCCCCAGGCGTCGCCACATTGACCAGTCCCGTGCGTCTCTCATCCAGCGGTTTCCTGCAACCTTGACCAGCAGGGCTAACATGCGCAAGTCGACAAAATTTTGTCGACGCATTATCTCGTGCTGAGACGACATAAGTCTGTTTGTCGATTTGAGCTAACATGGCGACACTTTTATCTCGTGTCGTTCTGTTAAAGAACTCATGTCGTTCTGTCAAACCTGTTTTTGTCGTCAGGCTCTAACATGCGCGCTTTATTTAGTCGAATTTTGACATTTTCCTATGACAAGTTTGTCGTTGATGGTTTTCGTAGACGAGAAACCGCGACAAACAGAGAAAAAAACTGAAAAAGGGGGGTAACAGTGTTCTGTGAAATTAAACAATTTTTGTATAATGGCGGTGCCGTACTATAATTATATTTTAACTGTTTATGAGGAAAGGGAAGCAAGAAAAATACAGAGGAAGGTGATTCGCGACGTCTGCAACCCATTCGACTTAGGGATAACGAGTATCTCTGGCGAATTACAAAGCTTATGGCTATTTATATTATAGACTAGCTGAACCCACGCATGCGTTGCAATGCGTTTTTCCTACCTACTACCCTACCTACTACCCTACCTACTAGTACTACCCTACCTATACCCTACCTACTAACCTACCTACTACCCTACCTAATATATTTGAACATATTAAAAAAAAAAAAGTATCTATAAACCTCACGGAGCCCGAGACCTTTCCAACGAATGCAAAACCGTGGAAATTGGTTCGTGCGTTCTGAAGTTATAGCGTCAGGAAGGAAAACCAGACTTATTTTTATATAGTAAAAAAATAGAAGAAGATATTAGGGGCACTATTATTGTACAGTACACACATGACAAGTAAACTTTCGTTCGTAACTTCGTATTACGAAACGAATAATGTTTCACAGCAATGGCAGAACCAATTGGTAGGTACTTGCTGAATAGTGAACATTCACTAAGATTTACATTAGGCATAGTGCGTTCCCCACCGGAGTGTTCCCACGTTGCCGTCGTGGTGGGGCTTGCGCGTCTCAATGACCCTTGGGGCTCTGCCGGTAGATATACTCATGCCGGAAAGGTCCAAGGCGAGAGACCAGACAAAGAGGGACACGCGGGGGGCGCACCGCCCGGAGACGTGAACAGTGTTCGGGTCCTCGGGCGGTGTGCCCGTCGCAGGAGGAAACCCTACTTGCTGCTCTCTGGTTCGCGTCTGCTCATCAGACGTGACTGTGAGGGCGGCAAGTAGGCGGAGGGAGAGACGAAGTAGGAGGAGATAGGGACCGCACCCTCTAAAAGGAACAAATATTATGAACGGAACAATTGAAAGAGAATTACCCCAGGGCGGTACCAGCTGCACAGCAGCTGGAGAATCCGCCACGGTCCCTAGCGGACCTTTAAGCCCCTCGTATTCTGGGGGGGGCAACAATCGTTCTTACCGAATATTGACCGAATGAAACCGGCGTTATTAAACTAGACTATGGTATGTTTTCATGAAATGGCAACATCAGTTTTCTCGCGTCGAGAAGGAGAAGTCACGAAGAGATATCTTCTCGAGCGTGGTGCGCATGTTAGGAAAAGTGACAAACTAATCGAGAACGACAAAATTTGTCATCTCGTTTAAGAGATATGTCGACTTGCGCATGTTAGCCCTGCAGGATCAAATCCACTTTCTATCCACCGTTTATATAACCTTTTTAGCGCCACAGTCACGTATAGACTACAAGCCGAACAAGCAAACATGTGCCCTAAGTCTGTCGATGTAAGGTACTTTTTGGCTTGTCGTTTTACTTGACCGTGGCGGTCAATGGGTTAATCTCATTCATTTGTAAAGACTTGTCCTTACCTTTTTCTCTTGGTAGTACTGACTAAACTAATCATGTGCAGTTTAAGCAATTTCCTTTCTTGTTAAATAACAAGACCACTCACACTCCTTATCCTTTGTTCCATTGTGATGCTAAGAGGCGCCACAAGAGTAGACAGGTGACGTCACCAAACCAAATATGTACATAACCGTCTCGCATTTGGTTAGTTATCGTCAAATTCTTGTTAAAACCAACAATGTCTGATAGGCGTGTGATAAAATGACCCCGAAACTGTTTTTGCTAGTTATTCCTCTTGGGTATAACCAAAAAAGGTCCTTTGAAAGATGTTTTCCTGATGTTGTGTCCTCGAGGCTTTATTTAGCCTTGCTGGCTTGAAGGGTTATAAACCATATGCCATATAAAACGCAAAAGCAATCAGTGGGTGTCAGTTGGTGGTAAATCAATCACACCGTGGTAATTTATAATGGACCACCATAAGCTTCTATCCGACCAACGGCACGTAGCCACAGGAAAAATATAAGGCTAACGGTGCAGTTCTGAAAACAAATGCAATCTACGGCTGTGAAGCACTATCGCATCCGTTAATTGGGAGAACACGGGCTGCGAGTTCTCCATAACTGTATCTGTATTCCCCTTTTTCCTTCCTTAATGATCCCTTTTGAGCAAAGTTAATTTTTGAATAAAATTAAGGTTACTATAGACCCCTATAAACAAAATACTATGGATTACTAATATAAATCGTGGCCGTCCCCGTCAAACCTGGCGCCGCACCGTGTTAGCAGAAGCGGCGAGCATCGGATTGACGTGGAGCGAGGTGAAGCGTGGAGCTCAAGACCGATCGAGATGGAGGATATCTGTGGACGCCCTCTTCCCCATCTAGGGGACATAGGACATTAAGTCTATAGACCCCGTTGGGGCTGCGGGTTGTTTGAAAGAGATACCGCGGCCTCGGCAGAAAGGGCTAAGAAGGAACATGGGTGGTTTTTAGTCAGTAGAAGTATGACACTCCCTACCGCTCTGCCCAGAGCGGCAGGAGTCATTTGATGATTTCTCCCACCCAAAAACAAAGGTTACTATTGACACATCCCTGTCATTTCTTTTTTTCAGCTACTTAAGTAAAGAAAATGTGACCTTCTAAAAATGTATACGAGCGTGATTAGAAGATTAAGTCACATTCGAAAAGTTTTTAAAGTAAAAGAAATTGATAGGAACCTAGACATACCAAAATTTTAATGTCCAAAATAATTGCTTTCCGAGACACGGAGGGACCTCATTACGAACCTCGAAGATCCCCTATAATATGGGTAAACTAAACGCTTTCAATTATTTCCAGAACCTGGCGGAAGCTGAGTACGTGGTGGCAGTGTTCATGTTCATGAGGCTAGTTGGTTGGCCAGCAGAGAGGATTTCGATCCTCACCACCTATAACGGTCAGAAGCATCTCATCCGTGACGTCATCGACAAGCGCTGCGCTGAGAACCCGCTGATTGGTCGACCACACAAGGTAAATAGAATTGTAATTTTAACATTTTTAGGGTTCCCTAGCTACCTCAAAAGGAGAAAACGGAATCCTTAAAGGATCACTCGTGTGTCTGTCCGTTCGACCATTACCCCCCTTATCTCCGAAACTACTGAGCCTAAAATTTTGAAAAAATTACAGAAATTAGTTCAACACTACGAAAACCTATAAGAACTATATGGTGCTAAAATAACATTGAAAATCTCTCAATACCTTCTACAATGGTACGGAACCCTTCATGTGCTAGTCCGACATGCCAGTTTTTAACCGTACCGTTTCTACTTTACACATCTTATTGCTAAACCAACTGTGGCCTTCGACCTTCGTCGATATATTCCCTATTTAAACCACTGACCCCTAATCTTTTTTCCAAAATTAAAGAGATATCTGCCGATAAAAGTCTCGTCAAAATGAGTCTAGCCATTTCGGAGATGAACCGGGACAAACAGACAGAAGGACACTTCGATTTTATATTTATTTGTGTAGATCATCATAATCACGACGCGTCATACGCCAACTTCAGTGACATTTCCCAAACTATTATCATATTTCTATTTATACGATACGGATGTGAATGACGTTGTATCTATGTATTTACAAAATGTATATTAATGTGATCTTATTCAATAATCACGTATTTAAACAAACACATAACCCTCCTTTTGGGCTTCGCTGCAGTCGGGTAATGATTGTGTCTCATAAAAAAGATGGTACATTTATAAACAGGATTTGGTTCAGTCTGGCCATATGCGTCTCTTAATTACACGCGAAATTAATCACTTAATGAATACGTTTAATCGAAATTTCTTGAAATTTATGTGTTAATTATACCATAATATTATAACCTAATTAATACGTATGTTAATTATCTTCGTGAATTCGCGTTGAATTCGTGAGTGAATGCTGATGACGTCAATGGAGGTTTCTACTTCTACGTAACGACGACTACCTCACTCACGAATTTTATTTAAAACTAGCTTTTGCCAGCGGCTTCGCCCGCGTGAAAATGACGATTTTCCGTACAAACTTTCATCCCCTATTTAACTCCCTTAGGGGTTGAATTTCGAAAAATCCTTCGTTATTCCTTGTCTACGTTATAAAGGGAACCTCTGTGCAAAATTTCAGCTTTCTAGGTCCAAGGGTTTGGGCTGGACGTTGATGAGTCAGTCAGCCAGTCAGTCAGGACTTCTCTTTTTATTTATATAGATTTCCAAGAAAAACTCGAAGTTTTTGTTTTGCGGAATTTTCACATTAGCTTAACGAAACTTCCGGCTATCGTCGTCCTTTAGTATTTCCATTTTTACGTTTCATACTACTCTCAATGTCATTATTTTGTGGATCGGAAACCAACGGGTGACCCCTCTGGGTGAACCGGAAGGGAAGGAGTGTTAGACTTGGACTGACTAAAACTTACCATAAATATGTTTCTTATGAGCCATTTTGATCCGGGGCTGCGGTATCTCTGCCCTGCCCTTGCCTGGGTTGCGGTAACTCCTAGAGTGGGGCAACGTTTAAAAAAAAACTCTCAATGACCTAAAATAATGTAGTTTCCTATTTTTAACACAAATGGTCTTGTAATGGCTTTTATGTTAAGAAAAGGCAGTTGACCGATGAAATCATGTTTTACAGAGTAAACAATGTCACGCTAATCCAGTGTTTGCGTTTGGACTTACAGTATTATTTTCTTTAAACATCGAGGTGACTCAATTTCAAAGAAAATGTAAATTTTTTCACGTGACTCAAGTCATATTTACTTTAGCCAAAGAGTGATAATCCGAGACTATTAGCTTAGTTACTATAGCTTTTGTAAATACCTAATAACTTGTTGCTCACTGTTTCTCAATCCTTTTTTTGCACCATATACCAACTGAGCATTGAGCAAACAAAATAAGGTAGTTGACAAAAAAAATCTAATTTGTCCGTCAGATAGATTTCCAAAAAATATTGGATAGGTAGGTATTTTTTCTTTTTTCATGTAAGTTTAAACAATATCCAGTATTTTAAACCAGGACATTATTTATTTTCAGCAATTTTTATATGATGTAGATTCATGGGTTAGCAACGACAGAACCGACCTTCGCATCGGTACAAACACCAAACACATGTTACGTTAAGTAATGAACTTCAATGACCTTTGCCAAATTCATTTCTTAAAGTTTAATCCAATCGCGAATTAGTGCAATAATACCGAAGATTAGTAAACCAATATTTATAAATGGTCTTGTATTTATGCAAATTAGTTTGTTTTTTTTTACCTGACTGCGTTTTTAATTTCATTGTTATTTATTTCATCATCATCATCATTTCAGCCAAAAGACGTCCACTGCTGAACATAGGCCTCCCCCAGGCGTCGCCACATTGACCGGTCCCGTGCGTCTCTCATCCAGCGGGTTCCTGCAACCTTGACCAGGTCATCGGTCCACCTAGTGGGAGGCCTTCCAACGCAACGTCTTCCGGTTCGCGGTCGCCATTCGAGAACTTTTCGGCCCCATCGGCCATCCGTTCTGCGAGCAATGTGCCCTGCCCATTGCCACTTAAGTCTGGCGATTCTTCGGGCTACGTCGGTAACCTTGGTTCTCATGCGGATGTCCTCATTTCTGATTCGATCACGCAAGGAAACTCCGAGCATAGCCCTCTCCATTGCCCTTTGGGTGACTTTGAGCTTTCTGATAAGGCCCATTGTGAGCGACCACGTTTCGGTCCCGTATGTAATCACTGGCAACACACACTGGTCATAGACTTTCGTCTTGAGACACTGGGGTAAGTTGGACGAGAAGATACCGCGCAGCTTCCCGAACGCTGCCCAGCCGAGTCGGATTCGACGATTGACCTCTTTCTCGAAGTTAGATCTACCCAACTGGACCGTTTGTCCCAGGTAGACATAATCGTCCACAACTTCGAGCGTAGAGTCTCCGATCTTGATAGGAGTGGGTGTTACATGAACATTCGACATAACCTTGGTTTTGTCCATGTTCATTTTAAGACCCACTCTTTCAGAAGCTCTACTGAGGTCATCGAGCATTTTACTGAGGTCTTCCATGGTCTCAGCCATGACCACTATATCGTCGGCAAACCGAAGGTGAGTGATGTACTCGCCGTTGACATTGATGCCAAGTCCTTTCCAATCCAGAACCTTGAAGACATCCTCCAATGCAGCGGTGAACAGTTTCGGAGATATGACGTCTCCCTGTCTCACACCGCGCTGCAGAAGGATAGGTTCCGTGGTCTGGTCCTGAAGTCGGACTGACATGGTGGCGTTTTTGTACAAACACTTCAACACCTCGATGTACCGGTAGTCAATTTGGCACCGTTGGAGAGACTGCAGTACAGCCCAAGTCTCGATCGAATCGAAGGCTTTCTCGTAGTCCACAAACGCTAAACAGAGAGGCAGGTTATACTCTTCGGTCTTCTGTATAACTTGCCGCAGCGTATGTATGTGGTCTACGGTACTGAAGCCTTTTCGGAATCCGGCTTGTTCGGGAGGCTGGAAATCGTCGAACCTGCGTGCGAGACGATTCGTGATGACTCTTGAAAACAACTTGTAGACATGGCTTAGAAGTGAGATGGGCCTATAGTTCTTCAACCGGGCATTGTCACCCTTTTTGAAGAAGAGCACCACCACACCCCTGCACCAAGCCTGCGGCGTTTTCCCCTCGAGTATGACGGAATCAAACAACTTCTGAAGGGCCTTAAGGACCGGTTTGCCACCCGCCTTCAGCAGTTCGGCCGTAATTCCGTCATCACCCGGCGCCTTGTTGTTCTTAAGCTGTTTCAGAGCCATCCTAATCTCGTACAGGCTGACATCCGGGATGTCTTCGGTATAGTGTCGGGTCAGTCTAGCTCTGGGGTCTTTCGCTAGATTTTCGACGGGTTGACTAGTTGACGTGTACAGCTGCCCATAAAAACTCTGGATCTCTCTCAGAAGCTCCGGTTTGGCGGACACGATCCTGCCATCGTCGGTTTTCAGTTTCGTGAGCTGGCTCTGCCCAATAGCCAGATCTCTTGCAAATACCTTGGAGCCTTTGTTCTTTGTTTGTTTGTTGTTATTTATTTAATAGTTTAATAATCTTCCTATAATAATAATAATTCTTTATTCAAAAACACAGAAGGTAAATACAATAAAAATCTAAAACTAAAAATATATGTCTAATAATGTTAGATGCCTACTAGGAACTAGTATTACCAGTGTTTTCATTTAATGTTCCCACTGCACTCAGGCCTCCTCTCTAGGAGAGGGATGCGCTATAATCCACCACGCGGGCCCAGTGCGGGTTGGTCACTTGTTTTTGAGTTATACTTCCGGTTTGTTCTAGTATCGACCAAATCTTACCAAGGTACCCTAGATATTTTCTGTGTCATTTACCCGTCTTTCTGGTGGTCGTCTAATTTTCAGTCAGAAATCTAATCAGCTTGCTATTGATCGTGACAGCAATCACATAAAATGAAGATTTATATCCTACGTAACGTATACAATCGCAACCGCTCATTTATATTCAACACACCAATCAAGTAACCATCAACTGAAACTAAATTACTATAAGTAGTACAATAAATAATCCTAACCGTTCACTTATAGTCAATACACAAACCAAGTAAAACTAATAGACCAGGGCCGAAGCCTGCAAAAATGGTAAAAAATGAAAAAAAATTACAGTAGGATGAAACCCATTAGAAAAGGAGGGGAATATGATTAAAATGAAAAGAAAAATAAATTACGGTCGATCCGAGTTCGGGAAGTGGGGGTGGGGGGGTTTTTAAGGGGGGAAAGCGGTTTATCTCGATTTCCGGCAAAACTACAAGTCCTATGGAAAAAAGTTAAATGGCAAAGTTGTAGGTAATAAAAAGATCTACAACTTTTGCATTTGCAATTTTTTCACATAACCTCAAAATTTAGGTGAAAAATTCAAAAAACCAAGTTTTTGGTTTTTAATTTTTATCTTTTACAAAAAACATTTTTTTTTTACGAAATTTAGTGAAAACTTACATTCTTATGCCCTAAATACACTGTAATTTTTTTGATTAAAAATATTTATTTTTCACCTTATTATTGACTTAATATCGAAAAATCAGCCATATTTTCAATCGAAAATTCTGACGTCAAAATATCTGCTTTTTTTAAAAAGTCGGTGGGCGTTGTGTTTCTTATAATCTCTACTTTCTGATGATGTTTATAAAATATACATTGCAATGGTAAATTTTCTCAGAAAAAGCAAAATCAGCTGCTACAAAATAACAGGTAGTAAGGGCCAAACCCTCCTAGCCCCTTCCCCACTTCTCTGTGAAATACCTTTTGATGGGCCAAAATTTTCCGTAGGTCTCCACGATAAATAAATTATCTTAAAATAACAATAAATAGGCATAAAACAGCAATAAAGCTTATAATTTCTTGTCTAGGCCTTATTATTTGGTAGTGGGTATTATTTCGCAGCAGCTGATTTTGCATTTTCTGAGAAAATTTACCATTGCAATGTATATTTTTTATACATCATCAGAAAGTAGAGATTTTAAGGAACACAACGCCCTCCGATTTAAAAAAAAAAGCAGATATTTTGACGTCAGAATTTTCGATTGAAAATATGGCTGATTTTTCGATATTAAGTCAATAATAAGGTGAAAAATAAATATATTTAATCAAAAAAATTACAGTGTATTTAGGGCATAAAAATGTAAGTTTTCACTAAATTTCGTAAAAAAAAAATGTTTATTGTAAAAGATAAAAATTAAAAACCAAAAACTTGGTTTTTTGAATTTTTCACCAAAATTTTGAGGTTATGTGAAAAAATTGCAAATACAAAAGTTGTAGATCTTTTTATTACCTACAACTTTGCCATTTAACTTTTTTCCATAGGACTTGTAGTTTTGCCGGAAATCGAGATAAACCGCTTTGCCCCCTTAAAAACCCCCCCACCCCCACTTCCCGAACTCGGATCGACCGTAATTTATTTTTCCTTTCATTTTGATCATATTCCCCTCCTTTTCTAATGGGTTTCATCCTACTGTAATTTTTTTTGGTTTCAAAAATTATCGACCCTGGTCTAAAAGTATTATAGATGACTTAGATTCTTAGGGCCGGTTTTTTGATCCGTAGTTAAACACCGTATAACAATTTGTTAGATTAACCATAGTCAACTAGTCAACAAATGGTTAAAGGGCTAATACGTTTTTCGATGTCTAGTTTAACTATAGTCAACCTTGACCATTGGTTATTATTATTGCCAGTGTAATGAGAAATATTTTCCTAAAAATAGCTATGGTTTTTTGGGGGTAACGTTTTTCTATGTGACAACACTACTCATATTGAATGAATGAAACCAAAAGAAACGTCTATTTGACAGTTTAAATGTCAAAACTCAGACTGCGCTAAAAATCAAACAGTTTAATACCACGAGAAATATAGTCCCGTGTTATATTGTTCTTAAATTTGTGCGTGATTACCAAGCATCTTCCGTCTTCATAAATATGTCAGGATACAGCCAAAAATCAAACAAGTAAGTATTTTTGTGTTTAGATTGAGATATAGCTCTGAAATCTTCAAGAGTTAAACTTGTTTTATTTACTTGTACGTAACTATTATTTTTTATTCTAGGGACCGCAGCTCTAATTTCTGTAAAGAAGAAACAAAAAAACTAATGTTGCTTCTACAGGATTACCCAGTAATAACCACAAAAAAACTGATCACTCCAGCAACCAGCAAAAAGAAGCTGCTTGGAAATTGCTTACAGAAAAATTTAATTCCGATGCGTTGGAATACCGCAGCACAAAGCAGTTGCAGCAGAAATATAATAATATGAAAAAAACTGCAAGAAAGGTACCTGGCTATAGTATCTTTTTCCCAATAATTTTATAGTTTGATGCTGTAATATAGAATATTTCACAATTGATTATTTTAATTTAGGAAATGTCAGGAGAGAAGTATGGAAGGCGGCAAACTGGTGGGGGACCAGCCCCTCCGCCACCATCAGAAACCACCGAATGGTTAAATTCCATTATGGGAGAGTCCATATCAGGTCGTCCGGCAGTATATGACAGTGATGCTTCAGGTAAGGATACACCTACTTACTAAAAAAAATAAGTGTCTTGCAAATAATATTATTTTCTTTGAAGTGCTTAAAACAGTGTCTTTTTTACAGAAAATGTGCCTGTGGATGTGTTGCCAGACGATCATGACACCACAGCAAATGTTAATTTGAATTTATCCAATTTTGAAGAAGATTGTAAGTATTAGAGTGTCACACAGCTATCACCTCTGCGTTAGATAAATAGCAACACACCTTATTTTATCATAGTTCACTAATCTTTCCCGAGATGAGGTTATTCTTTTAATTTGCTTTAAAATATGATTTTTAAGAATAAGAATAATAATTCCATATAGTTAAAGACAAAGAATTTGGTATGGTTCAAGTTGATGCCAAGATGATTGATGGGACCCTAGTCAACTATCTTGGTGCAATGTTATTATGATAATAAATTGTAAAATTTTATTATATTAATTACAGGTATGCCTAAAACAAGTTTGGCTGAGGCTGATAAAGAGGTTGTCTCCTGCGAGTCCGAGAACCCCCTGAAGGATAATGTACTCAACAATATTGGTAAGTATTATTATTTGAATTTGAAAGATGCTTAATATTCCTTATGTTTATGAAAATAGTTCTACAACTTTAAATTTGTTCCAGGACTAACAAAATTTAACGAATTTGATTCGTCTACACCAAAGTCTATGCTGCGAAAACCAGTATCAAAAGAGCTGTGTAAGTTAAATGTACTTAATGCTTCTGCATCATCCTACTTCCTTCCTACAAATATTATAAACGTGAAAGTTTGTATGTATGTTTGTTGCTCTTTCACGCAAAAACTACAAGCTAGTTTTAAAATTTTCACACAGCAATAAAAAAATTACTTTATGTTATTTTGAGGAGTCCTATGTCCAGCAGTGGACTGCTAACTGATGATGATGATGATATTATATGTTTCAGCTTTCAAAGAAAACAAAAGAAAGACTGCTTTTACTCCCTTGGAAACACGGAAGCGCATCATTTTGCATACTGAGAGGAAAATGGATTTTATGAGGTGCAAGGAGCAGCGAGAAAGTGAATTGTCCCAGTATGCCAAGGAAGAACATGAGCAAAACATGAGACACAAACAAGAACTCCATGACCTAGAGCTGCAGTATAAAAATAAAATGTACGAATTAATATTAGAAAAATGTAAATATGAGGCTGAAAAGGCAAAAGTAGATTTTAATAAAGCCAGTAGTTCTTAGACAACAAATTTGTTTTATTTATTTTCATCATCAGCCTAGTAATATTCCCACTGCTGGGACGCAGACCTTCTCTATGAGAGGGGTTTATTAATTTAGTGTTGATCAATAGAATAGGAAAATTAAATGCAGTTTATGTATTAACAGTTATTATATTTATAGTAATTAAGTTCCTTCAGAGTTTAGTAATGAGGAAAAGTATGTACTTATAAGATCTCTTCTGTATTGCTGATCATTTTCTGTCACTGGGAAGACAATATTTTCTTGCTCATTTTCAATTACAGCACTTCCACCACTGGGCAAATCTTCTCTATTTGTAATGCATAGATTATGCAGTATTGCAGTGCTGACAATAATAGCCTGCACATTATCTAACTTAACTCTTAATTGAGAGCCTATGCATGGAAATCTCCTCTTCCAAACACCAAATGTTCTTTCCACTACATTTCTTGTTCTGATTTGGCTCTCATTGTAGAGCTTTTCAGCAGCGCTTTGAGGATCTGCCATTGGTGTTAATAAATATTTCTTTAATGCATAGCCCCGATCTCCCAAAAGACAGCACCTGCCTAGTTGTTGGGAGTTCATTAGATATTGAACTCTGCTGTTGTTGAAGATAGTGCTGTCATGTACAGAGCCTGGCCATCGTGCAACTATATCCCTTATTTTCAGATCAGCATCTGCTACTACCTGAGTGTTTATAGAAAACACGTCCTTCCTATTTCTGTAAAGCTCCGCATTATCACCGCCTGAAATAAAATCAAGTTTAAAAAAAATAACAGATCAGATGCATGCGGTTACATTTTTTTTAATGACTACTTATGTAAGTAGTTACCAACATACCTGGGCTTAAAATACGTATATGAGTGCAGTCTATCGCTCCGATTACACTTGGAAATTTGGCGATTGAGTAGAACTTTGCCACTACTTCTCTTACTTCTTCTGTGGTGTGCGGCATTTTAATGAAGTAATTTAGTTTAATGCAAATAGTTTTCGAGACCGCGTGGATAACTTTACATGCAGATGATTTCGATATCCCAAAGAAATCTCCAGAGCATCGTTGCATGGTGCCTGTAGCGTAGAATCGCAATGTAAGCAATATTTGCTCAAGAGGTGTTATGGCTTGATTCCTAAAACACAAGAAATAATTATTTGAGGTTAGGTTGTTGTGAAGATGGGTTTGCGAATTAAATGAAATCAATGAAACTTTAAATAGGTACTGTGCATTACCTAATTTACCTACCTTGTGGTGGGAGTTTTTAGAAAGGCTCCTATTTCACCGACTAACCACATAACTGTTTCCTTTGATAACCGATACCGTTGGCAAAAGTCTACGCTATCCCAGGTGTCCAAGGGTGGGTTACGTTGTCTAAAAATTTTCGGCCTTCTCATTAACACGTACTCCACATAAATATCATCGTCTGATGAACTTTCCGACATTATATCATAATATCTAACTATGTTTAAATTCATGATAAAAAAAATTGAGAAATACAACGCTGACAACAACAAAACTTGTAGATAATACGCACAAAACAGTTGAAAACAGATGTTGTGTTTGAACTAACCATCCGCCATCAGTGTTGCCAACGAAGTATCTAGCTCCCCACCAGAATCGACCTCTAAAACCACCAGAAATCCACTAATAAAAATCGCACCATCTTAAAATTCGCTAAATTTTCCACTAACTGTTTATTTCTGGCAGATTTGTGGTCTTTGCTAAAGAAAAAAGTAATTTTTAAAAACATTTATTAAAGCAGTTTAGCAGTAACATTAAAATTACATAAATTATGGAACAAAATACTTAAATTTCAACTCTCTACTAATTAATGGCTTTTGTGGCAGAACAAAATACTTAAAAACATCTATTTTTTTAAAGATGTTAATCAAATTATATTATTAAGTTATCTTCAGATGAGTCGTTCCCGTCCGTATCATCGTTAATCTCCGGTTGATACGACTCTTTGGTACCAATTAATTCCACTAGATAAATCCACTAGCCACTAAAACCGATATTTGTCCGCTAAAAGGTAAGTCAAAACCACCAGATTTAGTGGAGAATCCACTAAGTTGGCAACACTGTCCGCCATATTGCTTAACTCTCCAACTTTGGGTGGTTAATTTTTTAAACTAATAGTTAGTTTTTTGACCATTGGTTAGGCTAACTATTGATCAAAAAACACATTTTGCCAATCTTTAACCATTTGTTACTATTTTTAACCATTAGTTGAGTTAACTACCTACGGATCAAAAAACCGGCCCTTAGAGGCTTTTGTGCAAGATAGACTTGCGAAAACTGTAATGGAATCATCAGTAAAAGGCTATGGGGGAAGCATTTGCCCAGCAATGGGACAAAATAGGGTGTCCTGCCTATTCGCCGAAAATTGTTTCCCAAATTTTCACTTGCCAACCAACGTTTCGCCGATGTTTCACTTTGACAACTAACGATTACCAAATTTTTGTTTGACAACGTTTCATTTGGTAGAATTATTGTAAAGCCGATTATTATAAAGACACAAAACGTTTGGGACATTTATCATTTGGCAAACATTTTACTAGGCAACACAACTATTAGACGAATGACGTTTTGTCAGTGTTACAGTTTCCTTTTCATACATTGATATATTGATAAAAAAATTACGACTTTTTTCATACATTTTTTATTTAAGAATATCAAAAATAACATTAAATTTTTAAATTGGCAGCAATGCAGAGCAATAGTTTTTCCTCTGAATATGTAGTTTTGTGTTCGAGAAATCTTTGGTTACGATAGGTTAGGTTAGGTTATAACAAACAACGGCAGAAGCAAATTGCTTTTGTAAAAGGAAACGTTAAGATAAGTTAGGTCACATTAAAGGTTAGGTTAGGTTATGACAAACAACGCACGAGCCGAGCGAGCGAAGCGAGCGTGCCGCGGCAGCGGCCGGCGATGTGCCAGAAGCGAATCGCTTTTGTAAAAGGAAACGTTAAGTTAGGTTAGGTCACATTAAAGATAAAGAAAAAATAATAATAACAATAACTAAAAATAAATAAATAAAATAAAATTCTGAAACAGTTGGTAACTGTGAGGTTGGGAAATAAAAATATATATTATGATAAGTTGGCAAATGATTATTCGGCGAAATAAAATTCTGCGAAACGTTGGTTGGCAAGTGAAAATTTGGGAAACAATTTTCGGCGAAAAGGCAGAGAACCGACAAAATAGACTGAAAAAAAACCTAACCGTAGAGGTAGGCAAAAATTTCATGTAAACGTTTCTTGCAGGACTTTTCTGACGCGAACAGTATAAACAAGCATACTGTTTAATCATATTCTAAACTAGCAAAGCTCAACTACAAAAATATCTCTGCTGAGATCACAATGGCTCTAAATAGTGGTGACCTGATGAGATATTATCAGATCACCACTATTTTGAGAAATAACTAGGAGAGGCATGTCTGTCTACAATATAGCAATAAACAACCGTCTGACATCACCTGCATGGGGATCATAATCGGTTTAGTCTTATGACTTATCCCAATCACGTTGGGATCGGCCAGTAGAACCGGATACAGCTAAATACTAGTATTTTATATGAAGCAACTGTCTATCTGACCTCCATAGGTGTAGGTCAAAGATACCCAGATCTCGTACGGTTGAAGCACGTTTCATGAGCTCATTATATTTAATCAGAGTAGATGTGGATGGCGTAATGTAGATAAAAGCCACATAAACCGTGTGACTTTTGTTAATCAGGTTGAGCTTTTAGTATGCCTAGAGTGGATGTTGTCAATTTTCAGTTAGACTGTGGGCGTATCGTTATAATTAAATAAAGGGATTAAAGAAAGACTCAAGCTGTGGCGACAAGGGTTTCCCTACCCAACCCATTTGTGACACTTGCAATAAATCACCCACCTGGACACGAGTTGCCATGGCCGATCTGGAAGTCTTTGAATAGGCTCCGGATATAGGTTGGTCTAAGCAAGGAAAACCTGCTCAGGGAAATTTAAATAGATGACTCTGCCCAGGAGTGTGAATGTTGTGTTGCCCCACAAATGATGGGACACCTGATATCGTGTCATGCTTTTTTTTTGTTGGTTGGGAAATCATCAGATGTCTAATCCCGCTCGGCGCGGAGCGGAAGTGTGTCAGACTTATCAGCCCTTTGTGTTCCGGGGCCCTGGTATCTCTTTCAAACAACCCGCAGCGCCAGATCGAGTCCTGCATGTCCTGCTCTTGCACATCACAGGAGCCGATGTATGCTATTGAAAATGCCAAACTCGTTACCATATTTTGGGCCAACGTAATTTATATTGTCATCGACATGCTAAGAAAGTTAGCTTTCGGAAGAGCAACTTTGACATCGTAAAGTTGTTTACATACTTGGGTAGATCGTTAAAAACTATTATTAGAAAAAAGAACGGTACCGTGGTTTTAGTGCCTTGACCTATGCCAGAACTGTCAGAGAAGCACTCTGATTTGGCATTTTTATAGATCACATATTGCTACGATCGTAAAAGTAAGTAGTTCTCGAAGATTTTTAATGATTTCCTAAAGAAACCTACCAAAGCCAATTTACTTTAAAATTTATCATTTCTCAAGCTGGTTGAAAGCCTTCTGTAAGTCTAAATAGGCTACATCTTGGCTAAAAGTGTTATGTTGGATAGAAAGAAAGAGAATTGTGTTTATTTAGCATTAAAAACAAAAACCCGTCAAAATTATACAAAATATTAAAAAAAAAAACGAATCTTAACTCATGTCTAATAGATAATTAAGTATAATTATTATTACGGTTGACTGGTGGTACTGGTTGTCATCCTCTGACAACATTCAGTAATGTACTTGTTAAAGATCTTATCGATCTAATAATCTATGCTACGACCATGTTTAGATAATCTCGGAACATGCCAGATACTAAAAAAAAAGCTTAACATTAGTATTCGCATCTGAATGCCTTCGTTGCGGACATCGATAATACCGTCTCAAGGCAACAAGTTCATTCTCGCAGCAGTTAAAGAAAAAATTCAACCGTCGTCGACTATTGATTTTAAAATCGTTTCTTGTTTTTACTGTGGGTTACGCACGCTTTTTCTATATGCGATTGTTATTACTGGTATAGATTTATTTTTTTATAAAACCGACCCAAATATAGACTTGGGTCGGTTTTATTAAATAAGAAATCGAGAGAGACACAGTGAGAGGGGGTTGCGCTTGCGGCTGGCCACGAGTCCACGACGGTGATGGCGGGATGAACTAAGTAAATAGGTTCTGTCAAAACTAGAAGGAGGACGCGCGGGTTCGTGATAAATAGAAGGATTGGAGGGAGGATTGTATTATATTCTTTGGCAGAGAAATAGGTATGTCTCAATACAGAAAAGATGAAAAACTTCTATGCGGGGGTTCGCAATGATGTACAGAATATGTGCTAACAGTTTGTGCGTTGATGTCCCTTCCAACCTGACATATATTTTTTTATCATTTAGTCCACGTTAAGCGTTAAAGAACTAAAAAAAAGCTCACGACGGCGCGAGGCGTCGGGGAGAAAAAATACACCGGTCTTGGTACATAAAACTTTATTTAATACACTATATAGTACCCTAAAATTATTCTGTCCTTGATGGTTGGCAAACGATCAATGTCAGAATGTTGATAGATTACATTCGTCGCCAAATAACTGTTGTGATCAAGGTCGCAGGTTCGATTCTATTAGACAAATGTTGTAACTTGACTCACTTCCTAGTTTTGACTGGCGCCACCCACAATACCCACATGGTATAAAAAGCCAATGATACGTAAATAGAATAAATATTTATGTCAGACTGCCTCTTTGGTCTAGCTAGAGTTACTGCGGAGAATGAGATCTTGGGTTTGATTCCCAAGTCAGACAAAATCTCCGTAGCAACCACGAAGCCTTAATTTATACTCGGTTGGTGGCAATAGGCTCTCTAAATATTATATGGGATCTAAACACGACTAGCGAAATGACGGTGTGCAATAGTACATTGCGATGGAAGGCCTCTCACGAGGTGGGCCGATGACCTGGTGAAGGTTACGGGGATCAGTTGCGTGCGAGACGCACGGGATCGGCCAATGTGGCGACAATGGGGAGCGGCCTATGTTCAGCAGTGGACGTCTGTAGGCTGAAATGGTGATGATGATGAACAGCAAATCTTCATTTCACTTCCTTAAATCCACAATAATCATCGAGGAGTACAAAAATGAAGACACTAACTTTTACCTCAAAATGAATCATTCAAAAGTTTCATTGACAAGGCCGCAATAGACGGTGACGCAAACAAGAGGAACATTATAAAACAAAACAAAACTGACCTTGATCTAATTGACTACTTACAGTTTACTGTTACGGTAGGTCAGTTATTGCTTCCGTTTTGTGACGGAAGGTCACATATATTTTTACCGAGGTTGTGTTGTGTATGCATTTATCTCCAAAAATGGTTTGACCGATCTAGACAAGGTCTTCTGTTAAGTGTTATTTAACATTTTTCGCCCGTTTAATTTATTCGTTTCCGAAGCGGTTTAATGTATATTAGATAAAAAAAAAATAGATAAAGTTTTGCCATCTCAAAGAGACAGGACCTAACTTTTGAAATGATCAAAATCCCTGGACCGAATTTTGTGAAAGGACCGCTTTTAGCATATATCTGTTCTTAATTGCGATTAAAATAAAATAGTCTAGAAAAGCGTGTCTCGTAGAGGTAGGTACAGTGTGATTGGTAATTGGTTGCATTGCATTCCTTGAAATGGGTGATCCTAGTCCTAATTTGCAAAATTTTTAACCCCGATTACTAGGGGTCCAAACTGGGTTGTTTTTGGGATATTGAACTTTTAAAGTTTTTTGGAAATGCACCACCACCATAAACATCTACCATCATATATGTATGCTCCGCAGGTGACGACAGTGGACAAGTACCAGGGACAGCAGAATGACATAGCGCTGGTGTCCCTCGTGAGGACCCGCGCCGTGGGCCACGTCCGGGACCTGCGCCGGCTCATAGTGGCCGCATCCAGGGCACGCCTGGGTCTGTACATCTTCGCCAGAGCCAACCTCTTCAGAAACTGCTTTGAGCTACAGCCCACCTTTAATCAGGTAAAGAAACTCCCACATAATATAGGTTATTCAAGCCAAAAACGACGCCCACGGTGATGTTTCCCCGACAAAGCTAAACTTAGCTAGATCGTCGGGGCTGCGGATTATCGAAAGAGATACCGCGGCCAGAAGAAGAAGGAACATGGGTGGTTTTTAGTCAGTAGAACGTCTGACACTCCCTTCCTTTGATGATTTTCCACCCACGAAAAAAAAAAGCTAAACTTTTTTAATGTCTTTGTGCTATATTAAGAGCGTATGCTACCTCAGATTAGCAACCCTATTTGTGGTGGTTCAAACTTCGCTTGAAATACTGTTAGAATAAAGTTCTAATCAGCTTGCACTACAAAGCGGTTGTTACGTCTTTCGCTGCGGCCGAATAGTGCGAAATTAGTGGTATTTTGCGATTTACAAGAAAACTATTGACTAGACTAAAAAAGTAAAACACTATGACTTTAGTATGTTGCTTGTAGAATTATTTGGCAAAAAAATCAGAACGATGACATGTATTTTAGTATGGTTTTTACTCGTTAAAAGAAATTTTTAGAGGTATCTTCGCGATTTTTTTCTATCGAGCAAAGTTAGTTGTATTATGTTTTCACAACACTATGGCACTAGCATATATCCTGAAGAATATCATATATTTTTCTGATGTTGATCACTGCAGTGAATCTTATACTTTTACGCATTATAAAACTTGCGTTTGAGGTACCATACGCTCTTAACACGGGAATTATTAGCACGGGAAAACGCAGAACTAAGACATCTCGCTAAAACACACAGGTTGTCCCTGGTTTTCTTTGTACATCGTGATTATGTACAAAGAAAATCTGTGATAATTGATGAAGATAAAATTTTTTTAACAAAAAATAAAACCGACTTCAAAAAAAAAACACAAAAATGTCAAAAATAAATCAGTTTCTGAAGTCGGTGACTTTTGTTTGTTTGATTTCATTTTTTTGCCACCGACTTCAGAAACTGATTTATTTTTGACATTTTTGTGTTTTTTTTTTGAAGTCGGTTTTATTTTTTGTTAAAAAAATTTTATTTTTCACTTTTTAGTGGTTCACATGTTCATGGGCCATAATGTGGACAATGTAGTTTTTTTTGAGTTTTCTTGATTTTTCAAAAACCGCTGGTCCGATTTCGATAAAAAAAATATGGGACCATTTGGGAAGCATACCCTTTCCAACAAAAAAAGAATTTTTCAAATCGGTTAGCAAGCGACGGAGTTATGCCCGAACAAACATAAAAAAAAACAAACAAACATCCGAATTGAGAACCTCCTTCTTTTTTTAGAAGTCGGTTAAAAATAGAATCTTTTCAGGAAAATGCATACTGTCGCGACTGCTGTGAAAACCAAGATTAAACATTTATTGAACATGAAAGTAGTCATATTTAATTTGCAGCAAACGATATGATGGATGACGAACACATCGGGCTTTATTGTTCTAGACGTAAAAGCCAGCTGCATTATTAAATAATATTTACGACGTGCTTTCCCAGAAATTCTTGGAACCATTAATGAAAATTCTATCCCAGGGAAGAGGAAAATTCGCTTATTGAAAATAGAACTTTTTCGATTAGTACTTAAGGGTGCGTTTACAAATCAGGCAAAATTATGCTGTTTTTTCGGTACATTTTATGTCATAACTCAACAAAATCGAATATAACTAATAACTACCTCGTATAGATTGGTTCTTCATCTTCAAATAATGGGAACTATAATATTGAAAATTTTAGTCTTTGATAATGTAAAATCGATCTTACGTTGCCATTTTCCACAAAATTAACGACACCGGGTTGAGTTTAGGTACATTTTTGTGCTATTATTAACACATTTTACTATTTCTAAAAATACTGTATGTAGGCAAATAAACTCAATTTTTAATAATGGGATTTTTTTTAAGCTAAATGCTATGAATAGTCGCAGAAAAAATGAAAACCGAAACTTATTTTTTCTCATTTTTTGCTATTCCGGATGAATCTTAAACGATTGCAATAAGGTTCATTTTAGCGGTCACTGTCATGATAAATTACGCAAAAATTTGAAATGTAAAACTTAATCTGCGCTCTGCCACAGTTGTGGGTGGAACCTGTGTCGTTTTTTAGCTGCACTTCGTGTTGAAAATCATAGCCCTACGAACACAAAATATTTGTAGTAGCATAACTAAAAAAAAAACAAATTACCGCGAGAATCCGTAAACGCGTCCTTAAAATAATTTGGAATTGTGCCCGTGGGAATAACCTTTTCAATCATCATTCATCTTGAATGATATTGGTATTTTTACTGGTACTATTTTTTTTAATAAGCGAAATCCCACAAAGCGAAGCGGGAAATCCCACATTCACATTGGTAAAATTAGACCAAAGTGACACTTATTAGCGATAAGGAGGATGGAAATATCAAAAATTTATGCTACTGAAAACCTGAGTCAATTCAGTATAACGTTGTTGTAGGACACGAAAGTGATCAGCACTGGGGTGCCTAAAAACGGGTGTCGTCATCAAAGTAAACTTCTAGCTAAAGTGACGATTTCGATTTTTCGGGAAACAGAAAGCAGTCGACCCTAAGGACCCAACTTATTGTTGCTAAAATTTTCCGTTCTTTCAGAGACGTTACAATAGGTAGGTACTAATTACCCAGTTCGATACCATTTCACGGTACCATTCAAGTTGGTGAAGATGATCGGTGGTAGTTCATGTTTCTTAGTGGTTTATTCAATTCAGCCTTACGCAGCCCGTTGCTGGACACAACCCTGATCAAAACTTCACTAATGAATCACAACACAATTAGGATGTCTAAGCAATCACCTGATCGGGTTCAGCTTCATTGACGATCACTCCAAGTGGCCCCTAAAGTCCAGAACAGTTACCATAATGCTATAATATTTATTTCTCAGCTGGTAGAGCGTCCCCTCGAGTTGGAGCTGGTGCCAGGCGAGCGCTGGCCGGCACAGCGCGGCATTGCTGCCATCGTGCCTGACTCCATGACGCTGCGCATCAGGGACATGCCCCACATGGCGCAGTACGTCTACGATATGTACCTCGACCGAGTGCGACAGTGCAAGGACCAGTATGAAGTAAGATTTATTGAGGTTTAATGTTGGTAGCAGTAGAACTGCTTTTTGCTTAGGAAAAAGGGTCCCCAACTGGGAGTTGGACCGCGCCAACAGCGTTCAGAGATGGCAGTAAGTACTAATCAAATGTGAAGCGCCGAAAATGAATTAGGTAGGTGGATTTCTCCTCGGGCCGCTATTTCGCTGAACTCTATCTGTGGGATAAAACCTATTTAAATGCGATGTGTAAAGATGGCCTTCAGTCTAAAATTAACGGAGAGTCGAGGACTGTTTTCCTTGTGCTTAGGATGTCCAAAAACTGCCTCTGCAAAAAAGGCTAGCACGATTAAAGCTATCCATAAAAAATGTTTGGACACTTTACCTTAGTGCATAAGGCTCGCAGCGCAGTTAAACCATTGTCTTTAATTTTTAAATCAGCTGCAAACGTGATCATAGGTCACGATAGCTGGTTTTAGTTTTACCAAACCCAAACTAGCTACTTATCGACTAAGCTTGGCTTGGGTACCAAGGAATTCTGTTGGTTACGACACATAACTAAAATATCGAGTACGTCATGGTGATGCCTCCTTTTGCGAGGAATTGATGGACGCAAAAGCAAAGCAGCGTGTTGAACTACGCGAGTAGGAGTCTGACAGAGCCTCTCCATGGTGGAAGATATCCACGCTGGTATCAACACGCAAAAAGATTGCCTCATCGTTATTTCGACGGATAGTCTAGCCAACGTTTTCATTTTGTGTTTTCAATGGTATTCACAAAGACTGCCTGCCCTCCAGACAAAGGCGTTCAAGTCGCAAAAAACTTAACTTACTAAAACATGAATGTATTATTACAGCGATCCAAAGCCGTGTGGACAGCTCCGGGCTCAGACCGCGCGTCCCGGCCCGCGCTGGCCCCGCCAGCACAGCACGCCCACCCGGGCGCCAACGACAGCGATGACGACGAGCCAGCTGCCCCCGCCGCGCCCGCCACCCCCGCCACCCCCGCCACCTTCCAGCCCACCGAGATAGTCAACGAGATCACCGATACCCCCACTGAAGCCACTGATACTTCTTAGTGTAGCATTAGATTAAGCAAACAATTTAATTAAATTACTTTTTTGCAAATACTGTTTTTTCTGATCATCATCGTCATTCTTCTGTCCTATCAATTTATTTCTCTATAACTCGTCATTTCGTCTCTTTCTAGCCATACCAATTTTGCTGAATACAGTACTGTATTAGGGTTCCGTACCTCAAAAGATAAAAAAACTGAACCCTTATAGGATCACTCGTGTGTCTGTCTATCTGTCCGACCTTTACCTACGACCCTACCTTTATAATACAGAAATTAGTTCAACGCTTAGATTACAGGAAAACCTATAAGTCTATGGCGCTAAAATAACATGGAAAATCTCTCAATATCTACTACAATGGTACCTACGGAACCCTTCATGTGCAAGTCCGACTTCCACTTGGCCAGTTTTTCACTACTAAGCCAGCTGTCTACACAATCAGGTTTGTTATCTGGCTACCGAACTTAGTTAACATGCGACACATCACGACCACCCGCGTAATAAAGCTCGTTGCCATTCATTCAAGCGTTTCGAAGAAAATATTCGTGATTCAATCTCGTGCGTGCGCATTCCCATGTCTTAACCTCTCGTATGCCGTGTAATTAGACGTAGTTAGTACGCTACGGCATACGAAGGGTTAATGGACCACCCACTGCACCCGAATAGTTCGCAAACTATGAGCTGTCGAACTATTTATCGACGAATTTTTGATTCATTCGGTACCGACTTAGGTCACTGATGTTAATATACGATATACGAGTAGGTCACAATGCTCCTCGTCACATACATTTATTAAGTCAACAGACAATAAACTGTGTTATCTGATCGCAAATACATTCAAATGCGAACCACCACAACGTCTACATTTGAATTATTTATGAAAGATGTACGATATTGATAAATACGTTATGAATCCTGATTGGGAATTTATTTACCTACTTCACATGACTTAATCCTGTAATCCCCGAAGGGTTAGGCAGAGGTGTACCGAATTGTACATCCACATTTCGCCAATTATGTTTATCCTATGTATAGGGACCGACTGGCATCAATCGGGTACAAATCCAATATCCGTGGCTACTACTGAGAAATTCCTGATGGAATTACCAAAAAAACACTGCCAAACTGGGCATCGAACCCATGCTCAGTAGTCGCGCTTACGATCAACGAGGCGGCCAATTATTATAATATTACCATTATTCATTATTGTTTATTTACTTTAGTAACAGAATACTTGTAAACGCATTAACGGCAACACAAATAAACCAACACATAATTATAAAATAACTCATTTTATTAACATCGGTCAAACAAAAATAAATCTTAGCATTTTATACATAGCGTCTTTTGTGTGTAAAAATTAGAAGAGTCCTTCTATTTCTCCTGTCTTCGTGTTGAGGTCGATGTCATAAATGCTAGGTCTGGTTGGGAGGCCGGGCATCTTGGATATCTCGCCCACCATGGGAACCACGAAGCCAGCACCGACTGAAGCGAAGATGCCGTTGATCTTGAGGGTGAAACCTGTAGGAGCTCCCTTCACTGATGGGTCGCCGGTCAGCGAGTTCGATGTCTTGGCCATACAAATCGGGAACTTGTCATAGCCCTGGAAAATGGTGATAAGACTTATGGAACAACTCCAGAACAACAAGCCACATAAATAGTGTAAAAAGCACGGAAATCTACGAAAACGTGCGGCTATACAGACGAGGTTCAACTCAGAGTAATAATAATAACACACAGGTACGTGAGACGACCTTAATTTGCCACTCAACAGTTATGACGTCTTTCGCACTATCATAATAATATTTTCAATACACTTCCTCGAAAACTAGCTCTTATTGCACTACGATTAGGTTCGACATGCATCATATTTCGCACGCGTGCGGTAATAAGAATACAGCGTGCTGTAATATTATTACCGCACGCTGTAATCATAGAGCAGCGGTAATTCGATTAAAACTTATGAAATTAAAAAAAAAACACCACTGACTATTATAGAGCAGGCGTGTTTTTTTTTTAATCTCGCCATTTTGATCTGCGTCTTTACAGCGTAAATATTTTTTGAATATTTAAATTGTGTTTGTAAAAAGAATACTACTAATAAACGTAAATATTTTAAACAATTATTTACTTTTATGAACAAGTAAGCATTTTTTTGTGTTCTTAATTAAAAAATATTTAAATTTTATATTTTTCCTGTGAGGCTGTTTGGCGGCTTTATACCTTTGCTTCTTTTTCAACCTGGCGAAATCAAACCGCGGAAAAAAAGTAAATTAAATCATAGTCTCATCAAATTTGTTGACAAAAACACATAACGTTTTTAGTTAATTTCTTCGAAAGTGTATTGAAAAACGTCGTTTGATACACGTGGGAATTTGTTATTGCATTTCTCGACCCCATGAACACCCTCGCCATACGGCTCGGGTGTTCAATCTGCCTCGAATGCAATAACAAACTTTCCGCACTTGTATCAAAATGTACTATTTGTTCAGTGTAATGTTTGTTCTACGTCTATACTAACTAATTGACATTTTACTTGTGCATAATAAAATTTTCCTGTTATATCTTTTTTTGACACAATATGTCTACATTTCTCAAACAACTATCCTGTTGCAGGTCTGCTGTAAGATTTTTTTTATGAAATAAGCAGTACCTTTGTGCATACTGTCCTTCCATCTGAATGTCCTGTTTAAAAGTATTTTGTATATTACGAGTGTTGTTTCCATTCCTCACGGCTGCCAACAGTCATTACGCGTAGGTACTTACTACTTAGCAAAAGTACAGCAATTTACATCAATCTAAATATTTACTGCTCTGAATTAACTAATGGGTTGCTTATATTTCGGTGCCAAAAAAATGATTTTTAAAAACTTTTAGGTTTTTCCTACAGCAGTATTCCTGAATGAATAAACAAATGCTGAATTATTTATCCAGACTGCGGGTTTTTACGTACATCTGGCTGAAAACAATCACGTCAGACCTGTTTACCAATGCCAAAATGTTCCACCGGGTTTTTTCCTACTTCTAAATCAATATAGTCCATTGGGATCAACTAGTAGTAATTCAATACATGCGAGATAGGCTAGCTAGAAAAACATCAGCGTTTTTATTAAACGGTCTTAAGAACACGACCACGAGTCAGCTATATTTAGGTCCCTATTGCCTTCAAAACAAACATTATAACACTTTTCCTGATGGGAATGAGGGAATCGAACCTACGACCTCTGCAGTCGACCAGTAGCCTACTGAATCAGCCAATAAATCACAGGCGCATCATAGAAACTAGCAGTTTTTACAGTTTAGTATCAACATTTATTTTTAAAATGTACCTACGGGAACGATGTTTCATTAAGGACGCATTTACGATTGATAAGTCAAATCATTACTTTTTTAAACAAAAGTATGTTTATTAAATACAATGCTTTGTATTTTTAAAATGTTTTTGCTACTTATTGTAGGTAGATGTGCAAGGTACAATTCTTAACTATAAATATAATTTTAGATATGTCCAGTTTCTCAATAAATGTACCGAAGTGAAAAATTTTTACTTCGGTACATTTATTGAGAAACTAAGTAGCAAAAACATTTTAAAAATACAAAGCATTGTATTTAATAAACATACTTTTGTTTAAAAAAGTAATGATTTGACTTATCAATCGTAAATGCGTCCTTAACAAATAGTGTGTTAGTCCTTAGACAAGAGAAATGTGAATTTCCGCTCCACTCGAATCCGTGCGAACATTTATCAATGGATTTCATAACAACCAGACCTTTCATACAGAATGACGTAACCACTTCAACGAAACCAGACAACAGACTTCATTCATGCACTAGATATTAATTAGATTAGTGTTACCTACATATTTGACCGGAATGAGGAAAATGTGTATCTGAATGTGTTGAAGGAATTCCCCACTGCATTTATGTCCGAGTGGCATCGCCCCCTATTACATTACAGATGACTGCGATATGTGGGTGTATAACACATCTCATCCTTCGGGAACACCAGGCATGATGTAAGTAATATATTTGGGGATAAAAACGGAACCAAA
Source organism: Diarsia mendica (assembly GCA_949316265.1). Lineage (NCBI taxonomy): Eukaryota > Metazoa > Arthropoda > Insecta > Lepidoptera > Noctuidae > Diarsia > Diarsia mendica. The sequence goes on from OX438906.1 coordinate 11,609,215, forward strand.
CGTGCCTATTCGTGCCGCGAAGCCGGAGACTCCGGTGTACATCTCCCGCCGCATCTACACCACACCACTACGTACGGCGGAGGACATCGTGAAGTACGTGCGTGAAAAATGTTATATTATGTTAAAAATTGACATACCTTCTCAGTGAACGCCTTAATCTTCTCAAGTACATCGTCGGTGTATTCAACCTGTCCTGCGCCGTACATCTCCTTCGCAATGACCAGGATCTTATCCTGGATGGACAGTTGCAGTGGGTACAGGAACTCAAACTTGGAGTTGGAGTCGCAGGCATCAATGACGGCGTCTGCGAGTTCTAGGGCTCCGAGGCCGCCCTTGGCCCAGTGGTCGCACAAGACGGCCCTGAAGGCACCGTTCTTGAGCGCGAAGTCTTTCACCAGGTTTAGCTCAGCCATTGAGTCGTTACTGTAAAGGGTATATACAATTTGTCAAGTATTTTAATCTCATAAATCCATAATTCGATATAACTGACGGGAGTGGTCATAATAGGGGATCGGACTGGGTCAAAATAATATGATTATGTTTAGTCCGTAAGTTAGATTATCGAAAAATATTGAATACGTGTTTTTTATTTTATCAAATCAATAAAAAATGACGGAGATAAAACGCGTCAAAGATCTTGGAGTGGGGCTTGAAACGTCACTTGTGTCGTCAAAATGTACTATCATATGACGTCACACGAGTTTTCGAAGCACTGTATCGTCTTCATTTTAAGTTTACGTGAAAAAAGAAAAAAATTGAAATGTGCAATTCCCATCCATAACTGGATGTAGATTCTTACTAGATTTCAATAACATTTGGGATATACATAATACGACCAAATTTTGAAGATAGGATTTCATTTCGGTAGTACGCACATCATGTATCATCTAACCACTTACCCGTGTTTGTTGATAGCTACGACGACCGGCACGCCGAACTTGTTACCGTTGCTGATGTGCTTGCCTATGTTGCACAGACCTTTGGCCAAAAGATCCAGATTTTCCTGAAAACCACATCATTTCATACCATTAGCCTGATTTATGTGACCTAAAGGGGGTCCTGGCTGAATGAAAAGAGCAGCATGTGTCTATTGGAACTTAAGCCACGCCGACGCGATCGCAGTACCTACGATACGAGAAAGCCCCATGATTTGGACACATTAAACTGATGTTATTTGCACAAGATACTTATGTCTGACAATCAGTCCTACCAAGGGATATTGTATTAGTGACCTCAACAGTAACTTGATTGTGGAGTTCGCCGCTTAATGTATAGTAACATCTGTCAGACTGCCAACTTCTATATAGTTGGGAATAGGCTGATGATGAAGAGCCAGATTCAGATTGGTATTGTAGTGGTGCCGGTTTACTCATAAATGCACCATAAAATTAGACGAGCGGAATGCGAGTTTAAAACCTCAAATTTCGACGGCACGTCAAAGCTTGGTTTATAGATCATTAAAACCAGAACTGCTTCTTGGTAGAAATAGTAGTTTGTGATACCTATACTTCTATTCTACGAGTTGCTATGAGCATCAAATGTCTGTTCTGTTTGATGATTTGTTATGGGCTATTTCAAGCCAGGTATTTAGGTGTTAGCAAATCATATAGATGTAAGAGAGTTTACAAAATGCTTCTTTAACACCCACAACAAAATATTCAGAGTTAAAGTTTACATATCTTGGACAGCCGTTACATTCGAGTATTTGTTTATTAATTTGTAATTAATTACTTGGCTGGTTGATCTGGTTGGCTATCGTCATTTTATCATAAGGTGACAGTTGCCAAATGAGATCCTTATGATGATGATGTTTGATACACGCCATTACCAATGACCTAATGAGTAAGTTTCAGTTTAAACCAAAACTTGTTCTTTTGTAAATTACTGGGGTTGCTTCGGTATATGTATGACACAATGTTTTGAGATGAAATAAACATTTTTTTGTATTATCCCGGACAAGACTGTGGTCCACATTGGCCTTCATCATCATCATCATCATTTCAGCCAAAAGACGTCCACTGCTGGACATAGGCCTCCCCCAGGCGTCGCCACATTGACCGGTCCCGTGCGTCTCTCATCCAACGGGTTCCTGCAACCTTGACCAGGTCATCGGTCCACCTAGTGGGAGGCCTTCCAACGCAACGTCTTCCGGTTCGCGGTCGCCATTCGAGAACTTTTCGGCCCCATCGGCCATCCGTTCTGCGAGCAATGTGCCCTGCCCATTGCCACTTAAGTCTGGCGATTCTTCGGGCTACGTCGGTAACCTTGGTTCTCATGCGGATGTCCTCATTTCTGATTCGATCACGCAAGGAAACTCCGAGCATAGCCCTCTCCATTGCCCTTTGGGTGACTTTGAGCTTTCTGATAAGGCCCATTGTGAGCGACCACGTTTCGGTCCCGTATGTAATCACTGGCAACACACACTGGTCGTAGACTTTCGTCTTGAGACACTGGGGTAAGTTGGACGAGAAGATACCGCGCAGCTTCCCGAACGCTGCCCAGCCGAGTCGGATTCGACGATTGACCTCTTTCTCGAAGTTAGATCTACCCAACTGGACATTGGCCTTAGATCGAAACAACTGGAAGTCATGGGGTAGGCTTTTGCCCAGCAGTGGGGTGATCCCCCTAAGAATATCAGTATCAGTAACCCCATACCTGCACATATACGTCATGCAGTATCGTGCCGGGCGCGACGGGCGGGCCGCCGCCGTGCATCTTGAGCGCGCGCACTGTGCACACGATCACTGCGCAGTGCGGTGTGTCGCCACTCGCACGGCACTTTATGTCGAAGAACTTCTCCATTCCTACACAAAAAATATAGTTCATTAGTAATAAAGAAGAGTGGAAGAAGAAGAGGCAGAGGCAGCAGCAGGAGTTTGAAACTTTTGCCAGTAGTTAAAGCAGTTACTAATGTTTAATCTGACTGACTTAGCAACGCACAGGGCAAACCATTGGACAGATCGGACAACAATTTGCCGTACGGATAGGATCTATTATGACGTAGGTACTTAAGCAGGCATCCGCTATGAAAGAGTTAGAGAAAATTCAACCTCTAAGCGGGTGAAATAATGGTTGAAACTTTGTATAAAAATCCATCACCGCTCGGCAAAATATAAAGGTCAGATTACAAAATGCATTCCAATGAATCATCCGGTATTCAAAGAATATCCACATTCCTCGTATCCCAAACTATATAAAACTTATTAATAGTATATTTCATAGCCTCACCAATATCAGAACCGAATCCAGCTTCCGTGGCAACATATCCGTTCTCTCCAGCCAGTTTCATGGCGATCTTGTCAGCCAGTATGGAGGAGCAGCCGTGGGCGATGTTGGCGAATGGCCCAGTGTGGACCAGCACTGGGGTGCCCTCGAGCGACTGCATCAGCGTCGGTTCGAACGCGTCGCGGAGCAGGACGAGTAGAGCTCCTGTCATACCCTGTGGAGAAAGTAGTTATGTACAGGTTTTAATCGACCAACACAACTTGAGACTTCATTAATTAAATTATTAGAATGAAGTCGTGAGGACAATTTTTTTTTTAAACTTTGCCCCACACCAGGAATTTCTCCTGTATCGTGAGTGCGTTTACAAACATTTAAACTCACATACACAAACCAAACACCCAGACCCGAAACAACTATCTGTAGGCCATACAAATATTTGTTCCATGAGGGGATCGAACCCGCGACACGCAGCGCAGCAGTCCAATCGCTCAGAGTGTGTGTTTAAGTTTTTTTATGTATTTCGTCTTTCCTCACGCTTTCCTGCAATCTGTCGCGGTGATTTCGTGGGGAAGCGCTATTTTACTGATGAGCGCGCGTGGTGGGTAAAGTTACTTTTGGAATATAATGTTTAAAGTAAGTCTTACTACAACTATAGAGGTCTAGCGCCATCTACTTCCCACTCTGGAATAATATTAAAACAATCTGATTCAAGACGCCACCTGAATGTTATTATTATTTTGCATGTAGAATCAATAAACACATTTTTCCATTCAACATCGACAATCAAATTAAACACAGAACAGAAAATTAAAGCACTCAACTAGTTCAACTACTCGACGCGAGATGGCGCTGTAACCAAATTATTCTATTTAGCACGCTAACGACGGCACGGTTGGCGAGTTAAAATGTTTGTAAACGCACGTCCACGATACAGGAGAAATTCCTAGTGTGGGGCATCGTTTTTTTTTTAACTTTTTTTAACTAGATTTCATAGATTATAATATAATATTCCACAATAATAATATTCCACAACTATCACACAACGCCATCTAGTCCCAAGCTAAGCAGAGCTTGTGTTATGGGTACTAGACAACTGATAAACATACTTATATATTTCTAAATACATACATATTATAGATAAATTACACCCAGACACAGAACAAATGATCGTGCTCATCACACAAACATTTGTCCTGGGTGGGAATCGAACCCACGACCTCCGGCATAGCAGTTAGGGTCACTAACCACTAGACCAACAGGCCAGTCAAAATAGATTAGCATTACAAGATATGTGACATCTACCAACCCACACTGGGCCCGCGCATCCCTCTCTTAGAGAAGAGCCCTGAGTCCCTGCAGTGGGAACATTACAGGCTGATACTGTGAATCAAGTCTCCTTACCAAATCATCAGCAGTAACAGGGTTGCCAGACTTGTCAAGCGCAACCACCATAGCAGCGAGTCTCTCCTTGATATCCTCTACATCCTTGCCAAGTGCGAGGATAGCCATGATCTCTGAGGCCACGGAGATGTCGAACGCGGTCTCACGGCTGAAACCCTTCTCTGTCGGAGACTGACCCACGGTGATCTTGCGGAGGTATCTGTCGTTGAGGTCCACGACTGGAAAGAAAAATTGGATGTTCCATTATCGTGATTTAAATGTAGTAACTTGCATGATTTTACATTACTGATTAATAATGATCACAGGAGATATTTTCTCCGTATAATAAAAGTGAATTTTGGTTGTTAGCTAAGCTAAACTTTAACGAAAACACTGAGAAAAAATTCAGGCGATTTTTTAATTTTATTCTTACCTGATCAAAGCTCTTAACAACTTGGAACTAAAAGTTATAACTTGAACCTGTTCCTATTCAACAAGTTCCTCATCTTTGATGGAGAGTGAGGGGGATGTTTGTACACTCTTCAATGCAGTAACATTATACATACATCTATGCCCTTGTACTCGTATATTCCTTTTAAATCATTTTTAACGCACAAAAAAACAAAAGGATTTACTATTTACTATTTTTTACCTCTATTCCACATAATCTTCGACGTATCAATATTCAGCCTCGCGAACTTGGATTTCTCTCCTTCTGTCAACGTGTCAGGGTCGGTCTTCGTGATGCCCAATCTCTTCAGCCTCCTCAGTTGGATGGGAGAGAACTTCCTGACTCCTTTGACCTTGGGGACCAGTCTGTCGTACAGTGGGCCGTCCTTCTGTGTCAGCTCGTGGAAGATCCTGGCATCCATCTGGGCAGCTAGTAAGTTGTTCGCGGCTGTCACCGCGTGGATGTCGCCTGTTAAATGTAGGTTGAACTCCTCCATAGGGATGACCTGGAAAGATGGATGATTATAGGTATTATTATTTTTTAACACTTACTTTTTGTCCGCTAGAGGGCGCCATATCGAGTTATGTGACACGTCACGTAGGCTATGTTCAGCGGACAATTAAGACGGTTCTAACGATACCGCATATGTCGAGTTCCGATAAGTAGATTAGGAGATATGAGGGAACAGATGAAGATACTCACATACATACATACACACATAGCCAGTCAAAATCATAACCCTCCTTTGGCTTTGCCGTAGTAGGGTAAAAATTAAAAGTTGTTCAATATTATTCTAAAATGAGGTAGGATACTTGTTGGTGTAGTGAACACAAGGGCTTGTAAGCATGATGTTTTGGGTTCGACTCTTAGTCGAGCTAAGTGGTTCAGTTTTTCCATTAGAACTCAGTAGTATCACGGTGTCTGAATTAACAACTCTGTCTTTTGACTTTGCTAACATCATTTCAGCCTGGAATGACCCACTGCTGGGTTCAAGCCTTTAGGTTCAGGCCTTTAGGCCCCCCCTTCCTTGTGCCACACCTTCCAGTCTTGTGCGTCTCTTAAATGGCTATGAGATGGTCGAGTACTAACTACAAGGAATAATCATCGCATCTGAATACAAAAATGGCTTTTCATTTGGGCCGTTTATACAAAAGTACAAACCTGCGAGTACCCGCCACCAGCAGCGCCACCCTTGACTCCGAAGGTGGGTCCCTGACTGGGCTGGCGCATCACGGCGAAGGAGTTGCGGCCGCGGTGTGCAGACAGCGCCTGCACCAGACCCAGTAGCGTTGTGCTCTTGCCTTCACCCAGCGGTGTTGGGGTCATACTGTGGGGGAGCAGTTAGGTTACTATCTAATAAATAAAGAGAGAAGTCCTGACTGACTGACTGACTCATCAACGCCCAGCCCAAACCCTTGGACCTAGAAAGCTGAAATTTTGCACAGAGGTTCCCTTTATAATGTAGACAAGGAATAAGGAAGGATTTTTCGAAATTCAACCCCTAAGGGAGTTAAATAGGGGATGAAAGTTTGTACGGAAAATCGTCATTTTCACGCGGGCGAAGCCGCTGGCAAAAGCTAGTAGGTAATATTAATGACAATAATATCCGTGGTGCTAGGCAGCTGGGCTTATCCCAGTTGTATACGTCCCTGTGTGCCTATTGGCCTTGTTCTGTTCTGTCTCCTGCTGATATGGAGGGAAGTGGAAATTATGCTTTTTCCTAATCCTCCGCTATTCTTTTCTGATTAATTTCGTTGCGGGATCCAAGACAGTTAAATCATTTCTCTGGGACTTCGTCGAGCTTCATTGTCTCGGCGCTTTTCTTGTGGTCGTCAGTGTTGATTCTGGCTAACAGGAGTTACAGTGGTTTGGGAATAGTGTGGTGGGCTTGTCATATTAAAAAAAAAGGTTACTAAGGTGTAAAGATATTTCGTAGTCGCCAAAATACAAGTTAAATTGTCTAGCGGAACTCTACGGAGGGTCCGGCGGGTTAGGCATAGGGCCATAGGGTATGCCTACATTTTGCCAGTTAAGTTAGTTCCATGTAATAGGTGAGCCTATTGCCAGCACCGGGTTAGGGTAAACATCCATTATTATCATTAGAAGTATTTAATAGAACAATGCGGCACAGTTTGACGATGGGTCAATGGTCATTCAATGTTACAACAATAGGGGATCGGACTGACACAAAAAAAAAGTGGTAGTTATCGAAAAATATTGGATAAGTACGTGTTTTTTGTTTTATCAAATCAATAAAAATTGACGAAACTATAGCGCGTCAAAGATGGAGTGGGGCTTGAAACGTCACTTGAAGGTACAAAACGTACTATCATATGACGTCACACGAGTTTTCGAAGCACTGTATCGTCTTCATTTTTTGTTTACGTGAAAAAAGAAAAAATATGTGGTCAATATTTTTTGAAAATCTATCTGACGGACTAATTACTTTTTTTTTGTCCGATCCCCTATTACTTTTAGTAGTATTGTTCTTCCAACTAACCTGTGGGTGTCTTATGTTTAACCAAGAAACAGTGCGCACCCCCAGTGGGATACCTTTAGCCTATGTGGAGGGGTTCAGAACAATGTACTAAAACAGCGGTAAACCACACGTAAAACAAGATGTTAAAATAAGTATATTCTTACCCAGCAACTACGATGTACTTGCCGCCCTGTTGGTTCCTCATCCTATCCAGCACCGACAGAGAAATCTTTGCCTTGGTGCGTCCGTACTGCGATACTTCGTTGGGAAACAGTCCAATTTCGTGCGCCAACTCGCTTATGTCTTTAGGCTTTTGAGAGCGGGCGATCACTATGTCACTGAAAAGTAAATAAATAGTAGATTATTAACCAAGGGGATAAAGCAGTGTCTTCTGTCACGGGTGACGACTTAAATCCCTCGCTACACTCAGGAGTCGTCTTAAATCCCTCGCTTCTCTCGTGATTTAAGTTATTAACACGCTCGCTACGCTCGGGAGTAAACCTCGAGTCCTTCGTAACGCTCGCGATTTAAGCTCACCCAAGACTAAGACAGCTTTATCACCGCGGAAAATACTTTACTTTTCGTACCATTTGTGAAAAATTCGAAACATTGGTCCAATTATTGATAGAAATCACATTCTCCCCCTAGAGGATGAATGAAATTCAGTACAATTTTCTTTCCCTGTTTGTAACAGATTAAAAATGACTATTGTTATGTTTGCTTTTTGTGGCATAGAATGTCACTTTTTTGAGCAAGTGGTACGAAAAACAAATTATAAAGCTGCAGTGATAGGCTAGTGGTGTGATCGTCATGTCATAGGTCCGGAGTTCAAACCCAACACCTCTGTATTTTCCCGTTGGGGCTGCGGGTAGTCGCAAGAGATACCGCGGCCTCGACACAACGGCTAAGAAGGAACATGGGTGGTTTTTAGTCAGTAAAAGTCTGACACTCCCTTTCGCTCTGCCGAAGAGCGGAAGCGGCATAATACAAAGTTGCTCACACCAGTTTACGTTAGTCAGGCTCTTGGGATCCAGCAACCTTTCAATGAGAGTGAACGCCTGATTCGTGCACCGTATTTCGCATGTCACGTTTTAACACACGACTGGTGTAAACTTCGATCAATGGTGCAAATGTAATTTCACCTTTAGGTATCCTATGACCACGATGAGTGAGTGTACTGACCTGGGCGGTGGCGACAGCGGCGTGATGCGCAGCGGGCGGAGCGGCCAGGTCGGCGCGAGCAGCCGGTCCAGCTGTCTCCGCGCGGCCTGCACGGTGTTCCGCATGAGCATCGCCACGGTCATGGGGCCCACGCCGCCCGGCACTGGCGTCACGTGCGACGCCACTGATATAGCCTCCGCATATGCGACGTCGCCCACCAAGCGCTGACCGGTCTTCTTTGATGGATCTAGTAGTTAATTCCCACGTTTTAACACTGATATTTTTTAAGGATCTATTGTGTTGAAACTTATACAAAATTAGTTTAAATTGTAAGACAGTAACAATCACACGGGGAGGAAAAAAACACGAGACTTACAATTATGTAACTGGTAAACTATACCTTTTGAATTAACACACAGGAATAGAAAAAACTGTACCAACAAAATACTTAAAGAGAAAATCTCTTATCGGAAATAAACAATTTCCGGGCCGTATATTACAATCGGATAATTGGTAATTTCAGAGAAACGCTTTGGATTGACCGTCCGAGCGCGTAGGTACTCGTACTACGGACGGTCTGACGCAGCCACCAAATGTTTTGTTTCAACCGCATTGTCACCTCGTTACACATTACTTGTACTTACGTAAATATTTTAGATCTAAGCAATTCATAATAGCCATTGTTTTAAGTTACTTATTTAAATAGTACTCACCAGTTATAGGATTGATACCGCAGTCGATAACGACCGCGCCTGGCTTGATCCACGAGCCGCGGACCATCTCGCCTCTACCGATGGCTACTACTAGGATGTCCGCTGTCTTTGTCTGTGGGCAGGTAATGTAGGACAAGTTAAGTCAGAATGTGATCACTTCATCATCATCATTATTCAAGCCAATGAGACATCACTGGAACGTTTTTACGTACTACCCAGAGGGTATATAGACATAGATAGATCTACTTTATCACCACAACGACCAGATACCTTTTACAATGTGATGCTATGTTTATCAGAGCTGACTTGAGGCCTATGTGGCAACAACATTAAAGAAACTTAAAATATCAAAGGCATGACAGTATGAGGCCGGTCGCCAACACGATGGTCCGACCAAGTAAAACAAGTTACGTTCTCAAGCAAATTTCAGTAGGTGGAGATGGCAACTTTGGACCGGAGTCGATGGAGACAGATTGTCCGTTTAATGGTGCGTTCGAGTAGACACTATTAACGCTATCAACGCTAACGCTGTCAACTTCCGTTCGAGAAGCCTTAGCAGCGTTAGTGAAAAGAAGCTCCCCGAACGACTTTTACAGTGAACTGCAGTGACACTTGACAGCAACTCTATTGTTGTTTTGTTTGTTTTCGTCTTGCTTTCGACTAATTTTATTTTATTTTATATGATGCAAACTGAAAGACTTAATATAATAGCAGTTGTGACAAGTGTCCTGCAAGTGTCCTACAAGTGTCCTGTCGATTAGCGCTGTCAAGTTGACAGTGTCAAGGCTAACGCTGTCGGCACATCACCTCGAGAGAAATAGTGTTGGTAGCGTGAAGTAATGACGTAATGTGTGACGTCACGGCAGTGTTGATAGCGCGCAACAGTAGCTTCTCGAACGGGCGACAGCGCTAAATAGCGCTAAAAGTGAGCTACTCGAACGCACCATAAAGGGATTCGGTGACCACGATCCTTAAAGAAGAAGAAGCGTCAGGTAAATACTCACAAGTTCACTCAAATTCTTAGTCTTGGAGTGGCAGACGGTGACAGTCGCATGTTCCCACTTCAGCAGCTCAGAGACTGGTGTGCCGACGATACGGCTGCGACCCAACACGACAACGTTTTTGCCGGCTATGGACACGCCTGTCCGCTTGATGAGTTCTACGCAGCCCGCTGGTGTGCATGGGATGAAGCCGGAGAGGTCGCCCACTGCCACACGACCCTCGTTTATGGTGTTCAATCTGGTGGTGGACAGGTATATATTTGCTTAGATATAACAGCTTAGGTAGATGAGTATCTATAGTAGGTGCAAACTCCCACATAAGGCTAGTTAGGTATGTTTACTAAAAGTTGAGGAAAAAGTACATGAAAGTACGCAAAACGATGGGATGTGGCGAGGCTTGGCTTCGATCTTTAATTTTGGAACATCAAATGCACAATTATTTTGATATCCTATTTGGTATACATCTAATTTGATTATAATCTGGGGGTCTAAAATGGCCACTTTAGCAGATCATTATATGAATTGCGTTAAAAAGCGTAAAATAGAAGTTTCATAATAGTAACTGCGTCTGTGAAAATTTTACGAATTTTAACGCAATTCATATTATACACGACTGCCCAAAAAAAAAGAGTTATGTTTTTTTTTCCTATTATGATCTATTTTCCTAAATGGTTTTTTTTTTTTTTTTTTTTTTTCTTTATTTATTTAGAGGCTTTTACCTTACAAAGGTATGTCAGCCTCATCATACCCTAACTAATTATAATACGTAATTAATTTATAATTATACACAAACATATTATTGCGAAAGCGAGGGAGATTGTGATGCAGCGACCATTTCATAAATCAGTTTCGCGTCTCCCGAATTTGGTGTAGATAGTATTCTAATGAAAGCCCCAATATCATACAAATTAATTTTTAACTCCCGCATCACTATCTCCCTCTCTCTCCTGTTCTTTTCACATTCCACCAGCAAATGTTGGACATCTTCGACTTGGTTACACACTTGACAATTTGGGGAATCGACTTTTTTCATTAAATATCCAAACTTTCTGGATGGAAAATGACCAGAACGTAATCTATGTGCCATAACAACATACGACCTCTTTGTATGGCTTTCAGCGAACCATGGGATTCGAGGAGGCTCACTTTGCATGGTCTTATACCATATGCCTTTTTCCTTAGACTTCCTGTCGAAATACTCTTTAAAACGATTGTAGCATATGTTCTTGTAGTAGCTCAGTATTTCTGTGTAGAACGGATCGATATTAGTTTGCAATCCTTCCATAATTGCTTTTTTTGCAAACATGTCAGCCTTCTCGTTTCCATGTATACCAATGTGAGATGGAATCCATTGCAACCTCAAATTAATGTCCGTCATTTCATTCAATAGTCGAAGAATATCATAAGCTATCGGTGTACCTCTGCAGCCAGAGGCGCATCGAGCTAAATGCATTAAACCACTTTTGCTATCCGTGAATATAACAATATTGTGATTCACAGGATTATGTCCCCAACTAATTATGTTTTCTAGCGCTTTTGAGATTGCTACGAGTTCCATCGTCATTACAGAAACGTTTGTATCGCTAGATTTATACATGGCCGAAGTTCCATCACTTAAACTGTAATAAGCGGCACCGCATCCACTTTTGCTCTTGGACCCATCAGTGAAGTACATTGTCCACCCCTGCTACTTTTCACTGAGTTCTTTAATCACATCAAATTTAAGTGATGAAACCTCATGGCTGCGTTTTGCTACTTTGACACAGTCTAACTTACAACTAATTTTATCCCGTACGTTTATACCTGTCACCCATTTATCTAGTGAGTACATGTCTAAAATACTTGAACAATGTATATTACGAAGTTTACACTCATTGTAAACGGTCACAAGCAACGGTTTTTTCTTGTTGTTCCAGTATCTTAAGACTGAAAGGTCATTCAGGTCATCTATTAATTGAATAGTTATATTGTTCGCACATGACCTACTTTTTAGACAGAACTTGTAAGCTAAGTATAATCTCCTAACGTATAAAGGGGGAATGCACATTTCCGCTTCCATTACGTGTATTGGAGAGCTTTTTATAAAGCCACCAATAACCCTCACATACTGATTCTGAATTTTATCTAATTTACTTAAATGGCTCTTTGCACTATTATCATAGAGAAAACAACCGAAGTCAATTCTACTGCGTACCAATGAAATATACAATGATCTCAAATGTTTCGGATGGATTCCCCACGTCGGCCCCGCTAAAACTTTAAATAAATTTAAAAGCTTTGCCGTCTTTTCATGTATTTCATTAATGTGCTTTTTCCAAAGAAGCGACCTATCTAACCAAATACCTAAGTGTTTCACACAATCTGCTGAGGAAATAGGTAAGTTGTTAATTTTAAGTTGCAACTGTCGTCTTCTTCTACCTCTACTGAAAAGACACATCTTTGATTTTTCTGGTGACATATCTAGACCCATATCATCCAGCATTACAACCATAGAGTTAAGAGCAACTTGCATTTCCGATTCCGCGTAGTCTAAATCTTTATGGCTTAGGTAAAATACGAAATCGTCCGCGTACTGTGAGACAATTACAGTCTCAATCTGCTGGCAAATTGTTGACGTAATAATATTAAAAAGCATAGGTGATAATGGGTCGCCCTGTGCCAGCCCCCTGCTTGCCCGTCTGATATCAACAATTTTTCCATCACTACCACTTTTCATCATCAAATATCGCTCCAATAAAAATGAATTTAAATAACTACAAACCCTTGAGCCAATTCCCAAATCATCCAATATTTGAACAACCTTTTCCACTAAGACATTGTTATAAGCATTTGTAATGTCCAGAAAGCAAGCCAACGTAGGGTCATTTCTAGTGAAACCCAATTGAACATAAGTAGATAATCTTGAAATGCAATCTAAACATGATTGAGCTCTCCTAAAACCAACCGTGTTAGGTGACAAAATTGAATGTTTCTCAATATACCATTCTATTCTTTTTCCGATCATGTTATGGAATATCTTACAGACGCAGGATATAAGAGATATAGGCCTAAGTTTAGTCTCCGTATTCGTGTCCTGACCGGCTTTAGGGATAGCAATAACTGATATCGCACGCCATTGTTTTGGGATATCTCCGGTTATGTAAATGTCGTTATATACCCGGAGTAGAAACTCCTTGGCCTCAAACGGGAGATTATAAATCATAGAGTACGTTATTCCATCATTACCCGGAGCAGTGTCCTTCTTTTTTAAACTATTCTCTAATTCTTCTAATGTAAATGCTGATTCTATTAAAACGTTATGTGATTTGAATACTGGTGGTAAATTTATTACGGAATCCGGTGTGAGTGAATATAATAAACCTTTTAGTTTTTCCTCCGACGCACTAAATTTAGCTTGACGATAACCTTTAAGCCATCTCATTTTTCGCCACATATCAGAAACCGAGGATGTTTCATCTATGCTACTACAAAAAATTTTAAAGCCCTTACCTATGGCTTTCGATATCAAATTATGTGCATGTTCCCCTTTCTCTTCTAATCTTGTAAGATTGTCAGGAGTAGGATTTCTTCTAAATCTAGCTAAAGCTAACCTACGTTCAGCCACTGCTCTAGATAATGATGGATCCCAATACTCTTTTGGCTTAAAGTTTCTTAAGGGACTAGTACAAATCTTAATCATAGGTATGTGCTTATCCGCTGCCCTATCAACTTGTTCTAGGAAGTAGTCGTATGATGCCTGAATATTATTACTGACATTACCAACACTGGAAAAAGACTCTGTAAGCTCCTCACGATATGCCTCCCACTTTGCTTTTTTGCAGTTTCGTCTTTTATCATACTCGATGTGTTCTTGAAAGTTCATCGAAATCTTCATTACGAGGTGATCACTACCTAAATTTTCGTTCATTACAGCCCATTTAAATTTAATTGCAATGTCAGATGATGCTAATGTAATGTCCGGTGACGATCTTTGTATATTTCCATTTACTAATTTGACTCGGGTTGCCTCTCCACTATTTAATGTCATAAAGCCATGTTCCAAAGATGAGTCCAAGATTTGAATTCCCCGCGGATCCGTTTTATAGGACCAGTTTGTATGGTGACCGTTAAAGTCACCTGCAACCAATGATTTTTTAGGCACTAATGAAAAAATGTTGTCCCAATCTGACGATGTTGTACGAACTGAAGATGGACAGTAAATAGATACAATATGTTCTAAACTCTTACAATTAAGTATTTTCATACATATAACCTCTATACCTACATTACTTAAGCTAATTGGGCATATTTGCGCCTTTATAGATTTATGAATAATTATCGCCACACCGCCGTAAGAATCGTCTCTATCTTTTCTATATATATTATAACCTCTTATATTCAAACGAACGTCTGGATTAAGCCAAGTTTCACTTACAATAACAATATGTATTTTTTCTTGCGCAAGTAACGCATCTAAACTAGGATATTTTGGCTTTAAACTTTGACTATTCCATTGTAATATGTTGATCAAAGCGTCTTTGCGATTATTATCCATTGAAAGATTTTAACAGCCATTGAAATACATTTCCTCCAATCAAAAAATCCTTAACAAATACCTTGCATTCCTCGTATATCACTTTTAACACCGACATTATTATTTCTTCAAATCCTTTTCCCGACCCAATTATTTCTTTAACTTTTAAAAATATTTCTACAAATCTGAATTTTCTGTTCTTTTTCTTTTCAGCTTCTTCTTTTTCCGATTGTCTATTTTCCTGACTACTTCCAATTATCTCACCATCCGTAGAAAGAGTTTCCCACTCTGTTTCCATAAATGTAGTTTGATTTTCTCGCCCATTTTTATTTTTATTTTGCATTTTAGACCTGTCAACTCTTTGTTTTTGTATTTGTCTATTGCCTGAGGTTTCTGTTTGACTGTATATACCTTCCTTCGTAGAGACTTCTTGTGCAGTAACTGGCGATTGCAGAGCCTTACTGTAAGTTTTCTCTAAAGTAATTTGACTTTCCTCCGTTTTTTCATTAGAATCCTCGATTGCTGCGACTATACTGCCTTTATTGTTGTTCTTTAAATATATTTCTAAGGCTTTTCTATAGGATATGTTCTCTATACTCATTAGAGTTCGAATCTCTTTTTCTTTTAGGAAGGCAGGACACGTTTTGTCAAGTGCCATGTGAGGTCCTTTGCAGTTAGAACATACACTTCTGTCTGTTTCACAATTCTCGTGCTCTTTACTGCATTTAGGACACCGAATCCTTTTTGTTGGGCAGAATTTCTTTACATGCCCGAATTTCCAACAGTTGGAGCATTGAGACACCGGAAATACATATCGTTCTACTCTAAAACGGCATCCATAGGCAAAAATAAAGCCTGGAGTGGTAGGGCTTTCAAAACATACACGCACAGTCTCACTGTCCACCCACTCCCTTTCCTGATTGATACGCCTTAGTCTTCTAACTGATATTATTTTGCATGAAGTCTCTAATGACTCTAATATCTCTGACTCACTCAGTTCCAAGTCTACACCCTTGATTATTCCGTAAGATAAGTTGATTTGGTTAACAAATTGAACTCTTACTCCTAATTCAACGAACTTCTTACATTTGGTTAACTTTTCTCCATCTTCTTTGTTAGCAATAGTTATGAAAACCTTGTAGGGACTCTTATAGTTGATTCTCAATATGTTTTGAATACTCTCATTTTTCAACAATTTTGCTAATGCCATTTGTTTGGGCAAGACTTCTAATGATGTTAAACTAAGCTTAAATGTGTTATCCATATTTTCTTCATCTCTTATCTCCTTCCCCGATTCGCCTTCAAGCCCAGAGTCACTCCTTACAAGGCGCTTGGGTCGCTTTCTGATCACCGTTATAAAACCCTCTTCGCTGCAGCTGTCATCGCCCTTTTCCCTGGCCCTTTTCTCCAAAATTCTTCCACTATTCATCTCGCACTCCTCCTGGTTACTACTATTACTCGCTTCACCCGCATAGGAAACCGAAGTAATCATCAAATCACTGTTTTCGTCGCTGTTCGGGTTGGTTCCGTCACTTTTTTCTTCCATTCTCAACTTATGTGGGTACTCCAAAAAAAAATTGGTTTAAGCGGTACGGAGTAAACAAACTACGTGCGCTCGCGTCGGCGGCTCGCGCGCAACTGTTCCTAAATGGTTACAGACCCAGTTTCCATCATGAAAGGTCCATTTTACGCTTTCTAACGCAATTCATATTGTGATCTGCTAAAGTGGCCATTTTAGATCCCCTGTTCGCTCCGTTTGTTATAAATAGCGCAGATTAATCCAGTTTCAATATTAGTGCATAATTTTGTTTTAATTTCTTAAAGTCTGCGCTACTTTTAGACGTTTACCAAAAGTTAACCATGACCTTTCAGTCTACCAAACTGGGTTTACCACTACCCAGAGGCATTTCCTTGTCTCGAAAACATTAAATACAGAGGTAAAATTTGTTTGTACTTATGTCATCTTCTTCGGAACGAATGATCCATATTTTTTTCAGTTGAGAAGAGATACAATATTCGTGGTTGCTATAGGCTATAAATTATCATGCAAATAAGCCGAGCGGACAAAGTGTTAGTAACTAATAAAAATCCAAGAAAATAATAATTACCCATCCACGTCCTTGTCTGGGGACACAGCATCAGTGACCCTGTGCGCGTCGATAGGATGCTCAGAGTCTAGCGGCATTTGCACGATGATGCCGTGCACGTATGGGGACTCGTTCAGACTCGTGATCTTGGCCAGCAACTATATCAACAAAAAAAGTGAAGTGTAATGTTTCTGTCTAGATTTAGAACAACGCCAGCTTTCACTATCGTCATACATAATATGCCTAGCCTTTCCCCAATTATGTCGGAGTCGGCTTCCAGTCTAATGCCCGTGTGTGTGCTGTCTTTTGAAGCGACTGCCTACGTGCCTATCCGATACATCTATCGTAACTTACGATTATAAGATACGATTCGTAAGGTATTGAAATACAATATTATTACTGTAACCTGACTCGGAGAAAGTGAGTATAATAGGGACGGACTGAATAATAACCCTAACGACTACAACACATTGTGGTCGGGATCGGGTTATATGTTGTTCAAAACATCCCAACACAACCCGCAGAAACCACTGCCTACATATCCGGTTTCCTTTCGACTCGTGCGGATCGGCAAACTCAGTTTGTTTTCTACCAGCATCGCTGAACTATGTTCAGGTGTAGGCACGGCATAATTAAAGCGAAACCGAGTGCCTTTTCACGAATGTTTATCTAGGTACACATTTTTCGATTGTAACGACCGGCTGACTTTAAATATTCTCAAAGTAAAATAAAAAGACGTTACCTATCCTTTTTTTTTTTTTTTGGGTGGAAAGTCATCGAATGACCCCCCCCCCCCCCCCCCGCTCTTGGGCAGAGCGAAGGGGAGTGTCAGACTTCTACTGACTAAAAACCAAACCCATGTTCCTTCTTCGCCCTTGTGTCGGAGCCGCGTTATCCTTTCGACAAGCCACAGCCCCGACGGGCGTCGGCCCTTGCGGGCCCCTCCTAGCTGACATCTCTTTGAGGCGCGCGTGGAACACGTACGCGCCGCCGACACGGTCTGTTGCCGTCATGACGACGGCCGGACGGCGAGCTAGCCCGTTACTCACCGTCCACAGGCCCGCGTCTACGGTGGCCGGAGGTCATCGCGTGCCCCCCGGCGCCCGGAGCGCCTTCCGCGGCGGCTGGGACGTTGTGAGGTTCTCTCCCTCTCTCGTTCCGCCACCTCCTTCGCTAGCATCACTGCTTCGCAGAAGGAGGCGACGGCGTCCCATTCCTCTTCGCCCCGGACCATGGCTTGCACCAGGGCCGGACGCGAGAGGTCGCCGCCGCCGATCACCGCTACGAGAACACGGCGGGGCTCTGCCCAAGCAGGGCACGCCTCCACAGTGTGCTCCACCGTGTCCTCCGGTCGATCCTCGCAGTGGAAGCATCCGGGCGTTTCCTCCCGCCTGATTCGGTACAGGTACCTCCCGAAACACCCGTGTCCGGTGAGGACCTGCGTCAGACGGTAGGTGAGGGCGCCGTGGCGCCTCTCCAGCCACTCCTCAAAGAGGGGACTTACCGCCACTATCGTGGCGTGCCCTGCACTGGGTTGCGACAGTCGCTGTCTCCATGCCGCCATGAGATCGCACCGGAGGTCCGTCCGCAGAGCGGCAATTTGCCGCGGCAACGGAGTGACCCCCCGGTGTAGTACCTCCACGCGCCATTCATGCAGGCGCGCGAGGACTATCGCCTCCAGATCCCATGGTGGCAATCCGTCAAGGAGGTTCGCCGCCTCGCGGGAGATCGTGCGGTACCCACGGACTAGCCTTACGGCCAGCACCTTTTGGGGCGCGTTCAGGTAGTGACGTTACCTATCCTTACTCGATTTTTACAACATGTACACCCATATTTCGCCAGTTATGTAAAGTCCCATGTAATATGGAACGTCGAGCCTATTGCCATTAGGACGGCACAAACTCAAGACTCCGTGACTGCTACTAAGAATAATGGAAAAATAATATTAATGGAAAAACTCAATAACATTCAGCAGTCGCGCTTGCTACCACTAGATCACTAGACCCACTAGGTACCTATAGTCAATCGGCCAACAATCGTTTTTTACCCGACTACAGCGAAGCCAAAAGGAAGGGTAATGATTTTTTCAGTATATGTATCTATGTATGTTCCACCGTAGCGCCTAAACTACTGAACGGATTTTAATAAATTAGGTGTCAATAGATTCGTAAGAATATCCCGGGCTACATAAAATTTTATCAATTTTGTTTAGGACGGAATTTAAATGTCAAATTTTACCCTCGAAAAATAATAAATTATATACTAATACACTGATACCTGATGCTCCTTCATGGCGTTCTCATTGATACAGAAGTCAGCTGCTAGTTGCCATTAACAAGGTGGCATGCGACTACGACTGCCCTACTCTATAATACATATTCTTGTTTTCTACTTTTAAGACCGCGGTTTTATTCGTAGTCGGGTTTTAGTTACCTATTGAAACTTATTTTTTTAAATAGTTAAATGCCCCGACCATGTATCTACCATATATTTCACGAAAGTGCGGTAAGTACATTATCTTAGCAAATGTTATCAAATGAAAGTGTTGTTCTATCATATTATTTATTTATGTACCTAGCTAATTATAATTTCTTACTTAAAACAACGGAGAATAATCGCGTATCACGTCATTTTATTGTTTGTTACATCAGTCGTAGAAAACAGTAAACAGTTTATTATAAACTAAATGATACGTCTTATCGTGATGTCAACAGTTCAAGTTCAGTGTGATGATGGACAAAATACTTAGGTACATGTAGCTTCTTACATCGGCGCTGACAAGAGCCAAATAGGCTTGTATTGAACAATTTTTTAGCCAAATCTATACAGTTTGACACGGCGGAAAAAATATATGTTAATCTTGAACATTTTTTTTTTTTTTTAATCAGCCTATTGTGTCCCACTGCTGGGCAAAGGCCTCCCCCATTTCTTTCCAGCTCTCCCGGTGTTGTGCCTTCTCTGGCCAATCAGTCACGAACGAGTCCAGATCGTCACGCCAACGTTTCTTGGGTCTGCCTCGGTGACGACGACCGTCTTCAGGCACCCAGTGTGTGACGATTCTGGCCCATCTGTCCTGATCTCTCCTGGTAATGTGACCCGCCCAGTCCCACTTTAACTTCGCAGACTTATCGCCAACATCGGCGATGCCTGTCTTGGAGCGTATTATGGTGTTACGAATTCGATCGGTGATTTTGATGTTCAGAATACTACGCTCCATCGCTCTTTGGCAAACCTTGAGTTTGGACTTCTGAGCTTCCGTCAAAGACCAAGTCTGTGCGCCATAGGTTAGGTTAACATATTTCTGATAATTTCGTTGTATTCAAAACGCGTTTTTGAAAAGTTTTCTCGATACAAAAAAATGGTAAACTAACCTCTTATAATGATCTTGCAACAAAAATATCTGTATTATTGATCAACGTACGTTGGTAAAAATTATAACAATAACGTATCATATTTAAATACAAAATTTCGTTGCTTTTAATTTTTGATTATGTAATAAATTATTTTTAAGTAATTAATCATTATTATGGTTTATAGGAAGTTCGAGCGTTGCGTCATCGCGCTCTCTTTCTTACGTATGCAATCCGACAGTGAGCGCACAGAGTACATTTTAGTGAGCGCTTAGGCGCGGTGCTAGACGGACGTATGTCACTTTGCGCCCCACTGACAGCTATCCGTTCATCTATAAATTATTATTGACCGCGTCACAATGTTAGTCCAGGATCCACGGTACATTTTTTCACTTGATTACTATCAAGCTAATTTTCCGTGAGCGGCTGCATTTTGATGAGACGCCAACATTACCCTATACGAAAAACTCTCGATTGTGGTAGGTAATAGGGGCAGCAGGGATAAAATATATATTGATTATAAATATATTTATTTGATGATTTTCAAAAATCTATTACTAACAATATTTTTTTTGTTAAATCTGATGATCATTATCTAAATCTAAATCCAACATGTATTGTTAACGAGCTCATCAAAAATTATTACAAACCAGCTGTTTTTTAGGGGTCCGTAGCCGAATGGCAAAAAACGGAACCCTTATAGATTCGTCATATCTGTTTGTCCGTCTGTCCACCCGTATGTCACAGCCACTTCATTCGGAAACTATTGAGACTACACAGTTGAAACTCGGTAGGTAGATGTATTCTGTGAACTGCTTTACGATTTTTATACAAAAATAAAAAAAAGGATTTATGGGGTCATAAATGGAACTGAAACTATTTTTTTTTCAACAAACCTATACCTACGCGTGGGGTGCCTATAGACATAGACAGGTCTTTAAAAATGACATTGAGGTTCCACAAACAATTTTTTCTCAAAGCCAATCGTTTGAAAGACAGACACTTCAAAATTGGTAAAATGGCGACCGGCCTCGCGGTCGCTTGCCTTCGGTATTGCCAACAATGACCAGCTTTTCAAGGCTGCTATCTCGTCTTTGCATTATGTGGCCGAAATAAGACAAAAAACGCTGTAGGCAAACTGTTGACAATCGAGTCTTGATATCGAGTTGGTAAAGGATAGACACATTTCTGCGTTTGGCCGTCCATGGAATTCGGAGAATCCGCCTAAAACACCACATTTCGAATGCATCTATCCTCTGTCTTACTCTTGTTTGGATTGCTGTGAGAGTGTTGTGAGGAAAATCAGGAAAACTAGTGGTCTGACCAAACGGGCCTTCGTTTTAAAACTTACACCACGTTTCTCCCAGATGTTCTGGGGGCGTAATATAGCATCTTTAGCCATAGCTATCCGCCGTTTTATTTCTGGGACGCAGCTACCTTCATTACTTATATTGGAGCCCAGTTAATCGAAGCTGTCCACAGTATAGATGCCTTAGATGTTATAGGCGCCCGATAGCTTTCCCGCACGATCTACCACCTTAAGCTTGGTTTTCTGCCTATTTATTGCAAACCTTACTTTGCCACTTTCTACTTCCAATCTGTGCAGTATCTCTTTCATGTTGCTAAAAGTTGTAGCAAGGAGAACGGTGTCGTCAGTGTACCTCAGATTGGAAATCCACTTTCCACCAACAGTAAACCCCTTGTCCCAGCCCTCAAGAGTCTTGAATGATATTACTCTTCATACACATTGAAGAGCAGAGGTGAGAGGATGCATCCCTGCCTAACGCATTTGAGCAGTCGGTGTCGATTTTGACGAAAGAGCGGTTGTTGATGTAGAGGCATCGGACTAGGTCAATAAGATGTTGAGGCGTTCCCATTGCCTTTAAGAACCCCCCACAGCTTGCCCCACTCCACGCAATCAAATGCTTTGGTATAATGTATGAAACATATCAATACAGGGCTGTTAAATTCCCGGCTTTTCTCTATAATTTGGCGAACGTTCAGGATTTGTTCCCGCGTGCCTTTGCCTTTAACAAAACCTGCTTGCTCTTCTGGAGTTTGTGGCTCCAGAAATTGTATTAGCCTGTTGTTTATGATGTACAGGAGGATGGTGCGTGGAGTAAGTGCCAAACACTTATTATAATTTTAGGAATGTTGTAGGTAACTTGTAAAGAGTGGGTTTAATAGAAAATATCCAATCCCCAAAACCCAGTTAGTAATCATTTTTAATGACTTCGTTATCGATACATATTGGAAGGAAGGAAGGGGACTCTTTGATCAAACCATACCTACATTTTGTAGGACAAATATTTTTTCAAATAATTTAGATAATTTCATCAGATTTATCAAAAAAAAAACCCAGCTGATGATTCTCAAAAGTGTTTGTACTAACACTTTTGAGAATCATCAAACCAACATATTTTATCCCTGCTACCCCTATTACTTACCACAATCGAGAATTCGAGAGTTTTCGTGCAGGAAATTCTTAGGCGTCTCGCCGTCTCATCAAAATTAGCTTGATAGTAATCAAGTGCAAAAATGGACCGCGGATCCTGGACTATTTGTTTCTTACTTGGTAGTATGGCGCTAGGGTATCGGAAAAATTGTGGGCGTGACCAAAAATACTGAAACATCAGAAGTCAATAGCTATTGTCATCGTCTTAAGGGATTTCATATAAGACTTAAGCGTTTTGCCCTTGTTTTCGCTAGCATTACGGCCGAGAATCATATTTTGTTCAATATACAGCCTATAAGGCCGTATACAGAAAGAAAGCTGGCAGCCTACCAGCGCTTATAGGAACCAGTCCATGCAGGTAACCGGCGCAGGCATTTATACGAACAAGCGCTGATAAGCGCCGAACGTCGCCGACAAGTTGAATGAAATCTACCAGCGCCGATTAGAGCTTGTAGAAGTGGTAGATCGCTTTCTTTCTGTATACGGCCTAACACTGACCTACAAATTGCAAAAAAAAACAATAAGAAATTTTAAGTTTCACGAGCAACCCTGGCACTTTTGCTATAGGTAAAGAATAAACTACACATTTTCCCCTTTCCACAGAATTCAAAAAATTGCAAACGAAACAGAGAAATTGCATACCGGCCAGTGACCATCTGACCTTCAATGAAGGTTCAGTCATATTGGTACAGACAAGTTGCGGACCGGTGGCGGACACTGGACTGACAGTTAATGAACTGAAATATTCTGTAAGTCCGAGGAATCTGAATTAGTTCAACAGGCTTATGTAGGTAATGATAAATTTGTTCTTTGAAACATTTTTTTTTTGGTGGGTGGAAAATCATCAAATGACCCCCCCCCCCCCCCCCGCTCTTGGGCAGAGCGAAGGGGAGTGTCAGACTTCTACTGACTAAAAACCGAACCTATGTTCCTTCTTTGCCCTTGTGCCGAGGCCACGTCATCTAGTAGGTACTAAAATCCGCGGCCCCGACGGGTTCTTTGAACCACTCAGTGCGACTATACTTTACCTAGGCTGTGCACCCCTACTGGAAATGTCCCTTTCTTGGTAGATTTGATGTGTGCCTGGACTCCGTGGCTCCGAAACCACGTTCTGTGGCCCGAAAGTCTGACAACCAGTCTCCCAAGAGGAGCCGTATTACCCAGTAGGTACCTACTAATTAAGTTGTTGGTCAGACAGGAAGTCACTCTATGTAAAGTACCTACTGGTCTTCAGCTGCATCCGGTAAGACTAAATGGCTACCTACTTCAATTTTGGGAAATGGCTAGTCAGATGATGATATTAATGACGTAACTGCATGCAACCCTTCAAAATCTTAACTTAAGTTATTTGAACGAGTATTCCTATACCGGTGGGATAATTTTCCACCTCTACGCGACTAAATACCGCAGTCAAAACCTTGTAAATACATAAAATTCTTACCTCATTCTCAGTGATATCCCTAGGCAGCTGGATATGGTCAGCTTTGATGCCAATGTTCTCAGCAGCGCGGAGTTTCATCCGTATGTACACGTTGGAGTCCTCTCGACCCCCCACCTGTACGATAGCCAGGCAGGGCTGGAACTCTGACCAGCGGGAACGGGCCTCCGACACTTGCGCACGGAGGTCATTCTCGATGGACCTGAAGATGCAGCAGAGGATTGGTTAGATATGGGTTTGGTTTGAGTTAAAGAACTTGAATTTGAATGATAGTAAGTCTTTCTTAAAATAAATTTAGGTCGCCTGGCAGCGAGATGGGCAGACGATATAGTTGCCATCGAGGGAAACACCTGGATGAGACTGGCACAAGAACGTGGCGATTGACACCAAAAAAGAGAGGCCTATACCCAGCAGTGTGTGAATTCGGGCTGTGGATGATGATGAAGTCTTTCTGCAAAACACTAAAAATATTATGAAGATGTAGATTTTTTATTTTTGTATGTTTATTTTTTTTTTATTTTTTTTATTTATTATGAAGATGTATATTTAAATATTGCATCTACATTTGACGCAACAAGTGCAAAAACATCGCTTTCAGACGTTTCTTCATATGGAGTAAGAAATAAAAACCAAATACATACACTAAGTACAGTGTTTTGTAAATCAAATATTTACCTATGGTACCTCATAAAAATCAGAATGAAAATAATATTGTATGTAAGTAAGGTACCTGTACTTTTAAGACAACAACCTACTTACTTCACTTCAAAACTAAACTTAGTCCCAAATATTCACCAAGAATCATTATAATTAAAAGATGATAGCATGAGATAAGTTAGTAGGTAATGTTTAATAAAAATGTTTAAAAACAATTACTTAGCCACTTCAGTTCCCGAAATTGGTAGTGCGACCATCTTTTGAGTATGTAGACCGTATCTCACTTCGGTCCCTATTCGACTGACTCCCGAACAGAGACACAAACAACGAGACATACACCTGACCCCAGGAGATAACCCCTCGACGCGACATAGTCAACTTACACCACAAAACAAAATCTGGTTTATGCCAAAACTATTTTTTGACATAAGCGGCTAAATGTGGTTTTTAGCCAAGTTATTAACCGGTATTGAACTTTGAGATGGATCCATGATTAGCAATATTTGGATATATTACCGAAATTACCTACTTATTGTGTTAAAAATATATATAATAACTAGCTGACCCGGCAAACGTTGTTTTGTCGGCAAACGTTGTTTTGCCATATAAATAATAAATTAAAAAATTTGTCTAAAAAATAAAAATAAAAAGATGAAAAATAGATGTTGGCCGATTCTCATAGATACCGGATAAGCACAAAAAATTTCATCAAAATCGGTCAAGCCGTTTCGGCGGAGTATGGCAACGAAAACTGTGACACGAGAATTTTATATATTAGAGATTAAAAACACGCAAACACAGTATCGCGCGATTGCATTGATGTCATTGTAAACAATTTATTGATATTTTATAACAGCTAAGGTACCGTAAGAATCTAGTCAGACAGTAGGGCCGGTACCTATATACTTACATAATACCTAGGTATCGCATTAAAATGTATCTTTGGAATAAGTACCGTAGCATAGCAATGCAACAAGAACGTGACATGCAACTGTAAGCGAAATTATACTGTAATCTCTTACCTCAAACACGCATTGTAAAACTGCCTGACAACATGTCTTATAGGCCACTGTTTTAGCAAAAACATTATTTTAACAAATGATTTAATAGCTTAGAATTTATGGATTATTTCTGGCTGTATAAAGGCCAACTTCAAAAACGAAATGATAGTTACATTAGGGCAATCACCACAGTTAAGTTGAGCCCAATAGTTAGAAGATAAATAATTATGATAGTTAATTATCGGATAACAATCATAAGACAAATTGTGTACCACTAGTTATTGGAACAAACACATTGTTATTGTTTTAATGAGCGATGAGGGGCGTCACGTTCAAATTTAAGATAAGAAACATTACAAACGATATCTTTTGAAAGAACAACAAATTGTTCTGTAATTTGATAATTTCAATAAAGTCGCTTTTGCAAAAAGTTACTCAGTTTTCCATTGGAGGAATTTCTCAGTAAGTAATGGAGTTTCGAATTTGTGGCCGCTTGATGGCAATAGGCTCGTCCCCTACAACGTGGGACTTAAAACATAACTGGCGTTATGTGGGTGTACTATAAGGTACATCTCTGCCGAATCCTTCAGGGATTACAGGTGTGATGTTATGTAATTTCAATAAGAAGTCATCATCATCGTTCACCTTATCCCAATTTATTTGTGGTCGGTACTTCACTCTCTTTTCCTCCATACACTTATCTATTAGTAGCTTCAGGTTTTTTAACCGACTGCCAAAAAAGAAGAGGTTCTCTCTTCGTGTGTATGTATTTTTTTTATAGAGGAAGCATTTTATATATTTTAACTAGCTGATGCCCGCGGCTTCACCCGCGTGGATGTCGTTCAAATTATATACTAAAACCTTCCTCTTGAATCACTCTATCTATTAAAAAAAAACCGCATCAAAATCCGTTGCGTAGTTTTAAAGATTTAAGGACGCATTTACGATTGATAAGTCAAATCATTACTTTTTTAAACAAAAGTATGTTTATTAAATACAATGCTTTGTATTTTTAAAATGTTTTTGCTACTTATTGTAGATAGATGTGCCGTAGATGTGTGTGTACCGAAGTAAAAAAATTTCACTTCGGTACATTTATTGAGAAACTGGACATATCTAAAATTATATTTATAGTTAAGAATTGTACCTTGCACATCTACCTACAATAAGTAGCAAAAACATTTTAAAAATACAAAGCATTGTATTTAATAAACATACTTTTGTTTAAAAAAGTAATGATTTGACTTATCAATCGTAAATGCGTCCTTAAGCATACAGACAAACACAAAAATAGCGACTTTGTTTTATACTATGTAAGGATTTAATATCGTTTTGAGCAAAAGCGTTGTGACTTAAAAATGATGGATATTATTGTTGATTCATCACTTCGTCTCACCATCATTGCGATATTTTTTTTACTGGGAACCTTCTAATTACGGTATCATTCCAAGTCAAAGTTCCAACTTTATTACTTAATTTCATCATCATCATCACCCATGTTCCCACTGCAGGGATTCAGGCCTCCCGTCGGGGCCGCGGATTCCCGTCGGGGCCGCGGATTCCCGTCGGGGCCGCGGATTTTTGTACAAGATGACGTGGCCTCTGCGCAAGGGCAAAGAAAGGAACATGAGTTCGGTTTTTAGTCAGTAGAAGTCTGACACTCCCCTTCGCTCTGCCCAAGAGCGGGGGGGGGGGGGGTCATTCGATGATTTTCCACCAACCAAAAAAAAAAAGGAATTCAGGCCTCCTCTCTAGGAGAGGGATGGGCTATAATCCACCACGCGGGCCCAGTGCGGGTTGGTAGATGTCACATGTCTACGATTTTTTTTGTTTCTAAGACATGCCGCTTCCTTACGATGTTTTCCTTCACCGTTTTGGAGCAGTGGTGATGAAATAAATTACACAAAGTAATACGCCTGCCTGGGTTCGAAACCACGACTTATTATAAATTATTCGTAAGTCGGGGCCGCAACCACTGGGCCACCACTGAACTGATCACTGCTTACTTAATTTAGTTTAAGTTAAATAAATACCTAATTTAACTTTAAATATCACCACAACCTCTTTAAGATTTAATGCATTCATCAGCTCAATGTTTTGAGCGCCAAAAATAAATTGTTTCCAGCAATAATTTTTGCGTGACGGCTTCGACAAGGGTCCGTATAGGACACCTTATAAATTGTTCTGAAACTCACAAATAGGTACACATAATGTAGGAGAACAAATTAATACACCCATCCATTTATCTCGAAACAATAAAAGGATTAGTTATGACTGGCCTGTTGGTCTAGTGGTTAGTGACCCTAACTGCTATGCCGGAGGTCGTGGGTTCGATTCCCACCCAGGACAAATGTTTGTGTGATGAGCACGATCATTTGTTCTGTGTCTGGGTGTAATTTATCTATAATATGTATGTATTTAGAAATATATAAGTATGTTTATCAGTTGTCTAGTACCCATAACACAAGCTCTGCTTAGCTTGGGACTAGATGGCGTTGTGTGATAGTTGTGGAATATTATTATTATTATTATTAGTTATGCTTTTTTGCGATAACGTTAACAGTACAACTAAGCTATAGTCGCTATGATGAAAGGGTATCGCAAATATGAATATCCTACTAATATTATAAACGCGAAAGTTTGTCTAATATATAAAATTCTCGTGTCACAGTTTTCGTTGCCATACTCCTCCGAAACGGCTTGACCGATTTTGATGAAATTTTTTGTGCTTATCCGGTATCTATGAGAATCGGCCAACATCTATTTTTCATCATTTTTTTTTTTTGCAAAACAACGTTTGCCGGGTCAGCTAGTACCTATATGTATATAACTATGTATTTAAGTATGTTTGTTAGGTACTCTTTCACGCAAAAACTACTGCACGGATTTATAAAAAATTTGGTACACAGATAGTTTATAATTATCATATCACCCTCGCGTCACAGTCACGACATTTTATAAATAATGTACCTTTTGCTATTTCATGAGTTCGCCATACCATAGGCGATACATACAATTTAATTGGTATCATTACCTACTTCTTAATATTTTTTATTGCAATCTCGGACTACTCTGTAAAAAATTATGCTTGGTCATACATACAAATAAACAAACTAACACGCCAAGTAATGAAATGCAAAAAAAAATAAACGAGTCGACTTGAGAACCTCCGCCTTTTTTAATCGGTTAAAAGTAAACATGATTCGGTATACCACTGGTTTTATAATTTGAACGTAAAAAAATTACATATCTTGCTCATTTATACTGTGCTACATTTACACACTATTATTTGACATTACTTAAACCTTAGCTCCGATTTTTTTTTTTTTTTTCAATTTAATTATTATCAAACCATCAACATTAATTATTTTAAATCACTGTAACCTAAGTTCAGATTGGTATCGTAGAGTAAAACTAACTTTTATATGTGAAAATATGATCATCAATTTAAACAAAAAAATGCAACTAAAACATTACTTAGAAACTAATCACAAACTTCAAACCATCTAATTATAACACTAACGTTTGACATAAACAAATATAATAAACGGTACTTACTCGAAAACCGGTTCCAAACTACCCTGCGGCTCCCACATGATTGCACTTTAAATTTTGTAGTAAATAAACACTAAAACATGTATTTAAATACAACTGCGATGGATACCGCCGGCGTTGGTGACAGATTTATACTGACTAGCGTGGTTATACAGTGAACCAACTTAGCTAACCTGTCCAACAGGTACCGGTATATTCATAACCTCGAGTGTGTGTACATAATTGCCGGCATAGTTTTTTTTTGTTCGAATTCTATATTTATGATAGAAAGAAGACAATATGCATTTATTTTATGCAGTCTTATTTATTGTACGATACAGGTATTGAGTTTGAATAATTGTAACCTTGAATCTGATTATGTCGTGTATCGGCTGTTTAATTTATGTAAATAAACATCGCTCATTTTCAAAGGATGACCAACTCAAGAATTTGGATTTTGCGCTGTTGTTTGTAGTTGAATATAAAATTAACAGAAGAATGTTAGTGTATTTTTAATCTTTGTGCATTTTAATATTTTTGTGTATCGGAAATTGTAATTTATAATGTGTTTATATTTATATTGATGACTTTTGTATTGTATTATATTCTCTCAATTATTTTAAATGATTTTCACATCTTCCAAGTTCATCGTGCTGCGCAGGTGGAGCCGCTGCGGCTGCAGAAAACCTCAAGCGGCGTAAATATAGTAACCTTTGCGGAAACTATATTTTCGAGCCGTTTGGGGTTGAAACTCTGGGGCCGTGGGGTCCGAGTGCTCATAGCCTATTTAACCCGCGGGTGCTCGCGCATGGGTCGAAAAGACCCAGTACTCTAGTTTTTGTGCCATAACTGTTTTTGTATTAGATCATTCGTGTCGTCGCTCTATGTACCTTCAAGTAGCCTCACAGGCTATCTGCACACCCCACCTCAGCCAGTCCCCGTGCGGCATTTGGAAATTACGGATGTTTAAAGTGAGTATGGGTCGTTTCGACCCTTGTGCGACGTAATGCGTTAGTGTATTTTTTATTACAAAAATATTATTTTGATTTTATTTCTTCGTTGATATGTCGTCAAATCGTTTGAATTACAAGAGAATAGCAGATATATTAGAAGGGGGAGATTTTGAACGTGTAATTTCGGCAGAAATTGAAGAAAATTTGGATATTGATAAATTTTCAGGCTCAGAAACTTCATTGTCCTCAACGAGTTTATCTTCAACATTCTGACAGTCTGAATTGTTGCACTATTGAGAAGATTGTTGATATTTATGATAATTAAAATGATTTTTTTAATGTTTTAGATGAAATAAAAAAAGTTAAAGTTGTTTTTTAGTTCATACATCGTAAAAAGTTAGATTTAGCAGTGATCTCTTGAATTTGGTGATTTATATTATTGTTTTTCTCTAAATAATGAACATTTATTATTTTTAAGTTTGTTTTGTTACCCTCTTTCTAAATAATTAACAAATAATTCCGAAATTTAATTAAGTTATTAAAAACAATACATTCAAAATCTGGGTCTTTTCGACCCTCGCGCGACTGTTCATGAAATAAAAGGAGACGCGAGTACCGGCGGGTTAAGGAAATCTCGAAACGCTTAGTTGACGCTTCTCGTGACCCAAGGGCTGGCTTTTATCTTGGCCAGAGGCTAAGTGTTGCCATACAACGAGGCAATGCCGCCAGTCTTTTGGGCACATTACCGGCTGACAGCGTTGAGGAGCAGTATTTCGATGCCTTTTTATAGTTTATTGTTAGTTTAGTTTATTTTATAATTTTTAATTAACAGAGAAAATAAATATTCAAATTTTACTGAAAAAAAAAAAAAAATGTAAGTACCTAATATTGTTTGATGGTTTGATTTCACATGTATGCATATGGACAGTGTTCTGAAATAAATGGAATTATTATTACTAAACTAAATATACAAGTAACGAAAAATCAAAAAAAAAAACGTAAACAAGTAACATTCGAGCAATTTTCGAGTTATGTATTTTTTGTCGCAAACAAGCGACATAAGAAGTTGGCGTGAACAAGTACTTTTTTGGGTGAGGTGTATAATATGTACTAATAAGCTCAGATATAGTATCTGTCGAAGATAAAACTGATAATACTTAATCACGCGTAACATTTTCAAATTATAGAACTTATTGAGGTTTTGGCAAAATGTGTACAAATTACATAGATAAAAAAATGTCATGTAAGTAAATAAAACAGATGTTTTTTAGATTTATGATATTTGTCATTTATTTTTCTCTTTAAATCTAAAGGTATCAAATAGTCGATGCTATTTGATACGCTCACAATCATAGACTATTCAAATACACTGATATCGATCACTTTTAAACCTTTTTTTATATGCGTTATCTAAGGCCGAAACGCGCCGTAAACTATAAAATACGAGACAAGTTCTTTTTCATAATGCGATGTTACTGCATTTTTTTTTACATTAGATATTTTCAAGTCACATATTTGACCACAAAATATCGTTTAGGTAACATTGACAAGAATCACATACAAAAAGGTACTTAGGTTGTACGCAAGTACACATATCACAATTTTTATAGTAACAAAACTAAAAATAATCTTCTAAAATGTCAATTAATTAAGGCCTAGGGCGAATCCGGGTCCTGATTATGTCTGGAAATTGAAAACATAGAACTTCCTTTTTACCCGACTGCGGCGAAGCCCAAAAGGAGGGTTATGGGTTTTTTGATGTCGGTTAATACTGAACGTCAGTTTTATGTATGGTATTTACAGATTAAATTAATTGTGCCATGTTTTTATGAAAAATACTGATGTTACTTTATTTTATTCTTGCAACAATAGTAGCCAGTGCAATATTGCGTGTTGTGTTTTTTATGAACCCTTAGATACGCCCGTGAGTCAAAAAAGTAAACAAAATGGTGTTGACTTAAAATAATTTTTGTTTGGTACTAAAGTAAGAAATTAGTGAGTTAGGAGTTCAATTGTCCGGCGAGTATTATCAATACAATACCTAACTAAATTAAACGTACGGAATATGACGTTTCAGAATTTATATTCTTTCTTGGAAGGAACAGTCTTTCATTTTATACCTATATATTTTGTTTTTTTAAATACATTTCTTCTGCACCCGCTTTTGAGCGTTAAAATGCAATAAGACAAGAACTTAGAACTAGGAAAATCTAAAGAAAAGTAACAAAAAAATGAGCTTACAGCTAAAACAGCATCAAGGAATTTTATCATTTGGCTGGACTACTACGAACACGTAAAATTTCCAAAAATATGATTCGCTTCGAAGTCAGATCAACACACTACAAGCTAATAAAAATAATAGGATACAGTCCCGCACTTCTAAATAGAGCATGACATCGATGTACAAAGAAAAAAACATGGCTTTAAATGTCAGAATAATGATGAGTCAAAGAAAATGTTTTGAAAGTCACTGGTACTGGCCATAATTTTTTTTATGTAATCATTCGAAAACTGAATACAAGGTAACTTTTAAAATTACATCTATTTACGAAAAAAAAAAAACAATGCTATTTGATTCAGGAGTCCGGGACTGTAATAACAAAAGAAGTAACTTATGATTCTAGAGAGCGGAAATCCTCTTCTTTCTCACGATGTCCGTTGGAGTATAGATGTATGCGCATCGCGTGTAGGGGCATCGGTTTTGTGCCGCAGAGATTGCAGGTCAGCTCAGCACTCGAAGATACCGGCGTCCTGTTGATACACACAATGATTCATGAAATAGAATGGTCATGTACGTAGTAGCTAGTTTTGTTACTATTTACAGCAGTTTTTTAAATGGAAGGACACAGTGCTAAATAAACTCATCATCATCTGCCGAGCCCTTTCTCAACTATGTTGGCAACTGACTACCAGAATTTTATATGGAGCGACTGTCTAGCTATCCTCCTGAAGTCAGTTAGTCCGAGTAACACAATACCCCTTGGTAACATTGGTTATCAGACTTTCGGGCCACTGGCACGACCATTCCTGTACCGACTGCCAAATATAACAGCCGGGGTCAACGGCTGAATGTGCTTTCCGAGGCATGGAAGAAACTTTGTAGCTATAGGTCACGCAAAGGAGACAGAAGGAGAAGACAGGTTGTTCTTGTTATCTTTTAGTCGTGAGCTCTTATTTACTTATTTAACTAATAAGTAAAAAACACAGTTTACAAGACTCTTGTAACATTATCACAGCATGTGATCGCGTGATATTACGAATTCAAAATAACAAAATAAATAAGTGGCTCTATTAAGTAATGATACCACAACTCATATCGTATTTAGTAATTATGTATAATGACTTCCAAATTGCTCTTATTAGAAGATAATACGTCAACTACAATGGTATGTTTTTATATTTTGTTTTTGTATGTGTAATGGAGGTCAGATATACAGTCGCTCCATATAAAATACTGGTATTTAGATGCATCTGGTTAGACTGGCAGCCGACCTCAACTTAGTTGGGAAAAATCTAGGCGGAAGAGGAGAGAGGAAATGAGATGGCGCTAGACACCCTGTTTAGCTCCGTCGCTTTCCCATACGATGTCAAGACAAGACGTTAAGGCGTCATGGAAGGCCACCTGGGCAGCGGGCCTGTGGACGGTGAGTAATGGGCTAGCTCGCCGTCCGGCCGTCGTCATGACGGCAACAGACCGTGTCGGCGGCGCCAGAGTGTTCCACGCGCGCCTCAAAGAGATGTCAGCAAGGAGGGGCCCGCAAGGGCCGACGCCCGTCGGGGCCGCGGATTTTTGTACTAGATGACGTGGCCTCGGCGCAAAGGCAAAGAAGGAACATGGGTTCAGTTTTTAGTCAGTAGAAGTCTGACACTCCCCTTCGCTCTGCCCAAGAGCGGGGGGGGGGTCATTTGATGATTTTCCACCCACCAAAAAAAAAAGGCCACCTGGGCAGCCCGTTAGCCTAGATCGTCACCTGCTAACGAGCAGCTTGAGCTGATCATTCCCCTGCTTGAGTAGAACGAGCGCATCCCTCGACACGGGGTAGAGCTCCTGCGGCGCGTGCAGCGGGTACATGACGGCGCGCTCCGCACTGCCGGCCAGCGATATCTCCATCAGCTCGTGCTCGGGCACAGAGCGCCACTCCCACGCGCGCGACACGTACTCGTGCGTGCGGTGCGTGCGACGCTTCGTGAGGAGACTGGTGACAAAAGTAGGGAAATAAAATATATGGAGGAACTGAGGCTCTTCTACATCCGGATTGACTGGTAATAGGTTATTTAAAAAAAAAATCGAATTAGTCAGATACATTTCCAAAAAATATTTGACAAGTATTTTTTCACGTAAACAATAAATGAAGACGATACAGTGCTTCCAGTCGCGCGACGTCACCGTTTGGTACATTTTTTACCAGAAAGTGACGTCACCAACACTCACGATCTTTGACACGTTTTATTTTCGACAATTTTTATTAATTTGATAAAACAAAAAACACGTATCTGTTATTTTTCGATAATCTAACAGACAGTCCGTCTATTAGATTATCGAAAAATAATGGATACGTGTTTAAACAGAAACATAGTTTTACTAATTACACTGATCAACAAAACTTTATAACAAGGCGCTTACTAATTTTGAATTATTTATTTACCCTCATTTGAACACCATATTTATTTTGATTTAATCAGGATTCATTTTTGTATTACAACTTCTAAATAACAGTATTTACATGCCTTTGGACTGTAATATTTCCTCGAAAATACATTTGAATTTGGGTGAAAACTGTGAAATATTTCAGCAAGACAATTCTACGATAGAAAATAAGGGGGGGGAAGAACAAATTAACTATAGTAATATTTCCAAAACTTCTGGAGTGGCGACCGCGAACCTCGGAGAAGGCTATGTCCAGCTGTGGACGTCTATCAGCTGAAATTAAGGCTGATGAAGGGTAAATAAAGTACATGTACGTACTCCATAAGATCAGTGCGAATGAGTCTTGGTATCTGTTGTCGTAGCTCGTCGTCGGCGGGAGGCTGGTCGTGTCCGTCCGGGCAGTACATCATCATGTCCATCAGGTGCCGGATGTGGTTGATCTAGTGAACCAATTACATTTTATTACAACTATTTACTGTGCATAAGGTCCTAGGTGCATGAAATCGCACACAAAAATAATTGCTGAAAAACGACTTTTTTAGGAGGTTAAAAATCAAGTTTTGCAGTAAAATCAATGTAGCATTCAGCATAATTGTAAACGTTGTTCTCATAGGTGGTTTGAGTAGTGAACGGGTCATAGAGGTATTTAGGTAAAGTAATGACCTTAAAATTAGTATTAAAAAAGCTTGTGTAAAATTTGGAACTTTGGTATGGTCCAGAACAAAGAAATGGTCGCAATGGCGGGTATGGTCCAGAAATAAAAAACATATCGCTATCACGGGAAGAACAAGAGACTCTCAGCTTCGTTAGGGGTTCTTTAATACACTTTATGTCGTAGAAAAATACGTTTCTGGCTGAAATAGAGGCACCGAGCTGATACTACTAACAATAATGTATACTCACAAGTCCAATATCCTCGACGTTGAAATCAGCATCGATCTCGATGAGTAGATCGTGTTCCGGCAAGTAAGGCTGCCCCGACTCGGTGCTGCCCAGCCCGCATAGTGCGCTCGCGTACCGCGTGCCTGCAGCGTTGCGGCGAAGTTCCGCGCTGTGGGTGTTACAAGAAATAAGACCTTGTTTGTTATGGTAATGTGATTATTTTCGAGTAATGAACTGGAAAAGTGAATTACTAGACTAATACGTTGGATTTTGTCTGTGTATATGCCAAAACATGGAACATAAAATCCAAGAAGAAGTACTACAAAATAACTTATGTTTTTTTTTTCAAATTTACTACTTTTTTTAAATGATAAAATATCGATTGTTTTTTTTTTACTAAATTCATCATTTATAGAACGTGAAAACCATCATTCCACAACCACTATTTGTATTTAGGCAACATGCCTAAGATTCGTTCTCTAATTTATCAGTGTAGGTAGATTGCTACACTGATAAAACTTGGGCAACCCATTCTATTCTCATGTATTAGTAAGTTGGACTACAGCCCACTATAAACTGTAGGAACATTATCAGCCAATCATTTTTATACACAGTGTACTCACAGAGGACAGAAGAGCAGAGCTAAGATGGCAGGCAGGCCGGCGATGTTGGGCATCAGCGTGGTGTGACGTAGCGTGAGGCGCGTCATGCCTTCATTGCAGCCCACGTTAGCAGAGACTAGCATCCTAAACAAAGAAACATATTATTTGAAGAACCCCCACTAAATACGTTTAATTTCGACATGAATGATGTCACCAAAATGTTGTAACAATATTTTTAATTTAAAAGAGTATCCATGGAGTTCTTTGCCTATTCTTTTTCATAGAGATCCACGCTTTGGAATGAGCAACTACAGTACTTACACAAGTTAATATGCCTTGTGACTGTGAATTCGCTTTTTTTAGTTTTTTGAGATCTCGTGCCTGTAATGGTTTAGTTGAAATAAATTGTTTGAGTTGTAATTGGTTTAATTGAAATAAATTGTGTAGTTATTCGTACAGTCAAGGAGTGGAACACCCTGCCTGCGTCGGTTTTCCCGAGTTCATATAACCCTAATCTATTTAAGTCGCGAGTAAATAGGCTTCTTCTGGGAAAGCTCGTTCCATCGTCGACCTCATCTCTGCCCTTAGGGCAAGATTGAGGTCAAGAGTAAGCCCATACAAAAAAAAATTGAGATTGCTACAAGCATGGATGATTAAAACATAAAAGTGAAGTGTGTCACTCAAAAATCTAAATCTTAATTTACATTAGGCCTACATGGGCACTTATAAAACGTCGAGAAAAAGTGCACGGTTCGGGTTGGTCGTTCCCTATGGAGAAGAACCGGCAAGCAACTCCATGATTACTCTTTATAAATGATTTTGTGTTACAAAGGAGATGGCTAAATGACTGCCTCCAGCAAGTATAGGATTCCCACACTGACTCGTAGTATTTAAACAATCAAACATTAATTATTTAGTGTTTAATAATTTCCTAGAAGTTGCGTGAACTAAAGAAAAAGCAAAAATTAAATCTCAAAATCTCTCTTTACATTGACATAAAATGGTGAAATACTCGTAATACAGCTGTTAGTTGCTATAGCAACTGCAAGCTAAGGATGGTCGATATCGCTTTTCAGAATGTCAAATCGAAGCAGTACAGTGCGATCAAATTATCTTGGCAGCTCTGAACATAGGCTTTGCGAAATTTTACGCATGTAAACTTGGGAATAAAACTGTTATTGCCAGATAAACCAATACTTAAACGATCACAAAATATCTAATTTAAACAGTGAGAAATACAAATAAAATAAATATCATAACACTTTTAAACATTCGTTGTAACAAAATGACCTGCACGAAGTTCGGAGCTGCCAAGATAATTTGATCGCACTGTACTTATATCGATTTTTGATAACAGTTATCAACGATTTATTTTCTGAAACTAAGATGTGGTAATCAGAGTTCTTGGTGGGAATCTATGGCGTGCAATTCAGTGTCTTGTTTAGTTCCTTGTTAATGTGTTTTGAAAATGGGGTTGCACGTTATAAAGTGACTCGATTCTACCCAATTCAACTTAATTAAATCAACATCAAATAAAACAAGGGATAGCTACGAATTATGGTTATTCGTTTATTCGTGCTACATATTTTGCGAAAAATATGAACTGATGAATAGTGATCGGCAAAAAGTAGTTCTATTTTTTCTTTTAATCGTTTCGATTATTTTATTTCATCTCTAAAAAAAAGCACACGTCACGCTCAGCAGTTTGTTTGTTCGTTGTGCTTCTATATTTTGGAATTCCACCCTCGCTTTGACCCTTTTGCTTCTCAACGCGGACTTGACTTGCAGTATATTTATCATGCGATGCATAAATTGGGGTATAACCACGCAAAGACTGCGGCGGCATATCATTACTTCGTTGCCTGCTGCTCTACCTACTCACTATCCTAGTTAGAATTATTCTAGAACTAATAAATATAAGAAACATAGAACAAATGTGACTTCCCTTTAAGGGGATTATTATTTTAGGGGGATCCAACTTTTAAGAGGCCGAATAAAATCAAGGCAATATTAGTAAAAAAATATACTACGTGTATTTTATATAAAAGCCAAACTACAAATAATCCTCTGGATCGTGGGTAATAGAACTCTGGGCTGTTGCTGTCATGTAATGTCTGGGATGGGCGAGACATCAGAACACGCTATCCGCTCTGGTTTCATTTTTAGGTAATATTCTTTTAAGAATTTGGGGGAGTGAGGAACAGGGTGTAAAGTTCCTCATCCCCCATTGAAAAGGGAGGATCCTCCGACCGGATGGGTGTTGTGTCCGGCGAGCTAACTGCCAACATATGTAAGTCGGGAACTCCTATATAAGTTGATAGCGCGATGTAGGATTTTCTGTCGATCGTTGTTAGTACGCAGGTGTTGTGATAGATGTCGCTAGTCGCCACATCACTCCCCTCCGAGACCGGAGGTCGAAAGCAGGTTAAGTCTTGGCGCTTGTCAGCCAGTGGAAGGTTCCAGTGAGTCGCTAACGGATGCCGCATAGTTCACGGTGAGTCGGAACTGTCTGCGGTGATACCCCAGTGAGTCGGGGTGATGCTGCATATTAGCTCCAGTGCGTCGGAGTGATGCAGTGCTTGCCATGATGCTGCATATTAGCTCCAGTGAGTCGGAGTGATGCAGTGCTGCGTTGTGGCTGGCTGCTGCGTCGACCAGGAGCGAAGTGCGTCTCTTGCTGACCGGCCGAAGTGCAGTGTGCTGTGCCAAAGTCGCTGATGAGGCTGGCGGTGATGTCCAGGAATGCGCTTCCGCTGCATGTTGGTGGACAGGATACCCCATGAAGCCGTGGCTGCTGGCTGACGGTATGACTCGCTGCTCGAAGGCGAAGGGGAAGTGATGACGACGTATGAAGTGCTTGCACGAAGGCTGCGCTGACGCTGACGTTCATGCTCGGGGTCACCATTTTGGGGGGGGTATGAGGAACAGGACGTAAAGTTCCTCATCCCCCGTTGAAAGGAGAGGATCCTCCGACCGGACGGGTGTTGTGTCCGGCGGGCTAACTGCCCGACAGTTGTAAGTCGGGAACTCCTTTATAGGCTTATGTCGCGGATAAAGTTGATAGCGCGATGTAGGATTTTCTGTCGATCGTTGTTAGTACGCAGGTGTTGCGATAGATGTCGCTAGTCGCCACAAGAATAACAGAATAGAATAAAATAATTCACAATTTTGTTGTTTTATTTTCAATATTTTTTATGTTAAACCCTTTAGATTATTATTGTATCGATTCTGTTACACTTGAATTTCAATCCCATCTCTAAAAAAATTAAACGTCATAATATGTCAGATGACGTTTGAACGCTTTGCCGTTTGCATGTTCGTTGTGCTTTTTTATTTTGGATTTTCAATGACCCTCGCTCGCCTACCTACGGACCTCTCAATACTCGGCACAGACTGAACAACCTATGAACATTGTCTGTGAAAACCGTCTTTATTTTACTCATTTGGATGAGTACGTTAGGTTTTACAAGAGTAAACACACGGGTGGGAGTAATTTTTGCGCGGATTGCAGACAACCCGTTGTACTACATTTTTAGGTGCAACTACCCCTTTGTGTATATTTACTAAAGTACCACCATGCGAAATCGGGGTGGGTCGTTTAGTCTAAAATACAATTATATCAATATCAATGCAGATACATCCAAATGCCTAAGTAAAAGTTCATAGAAATGACATTTGTTTGCAGTTTATATATTGACGTAGGAGCCAAACGATTTTATTTTCAGGATTTTCAACATAATGATCAACTTCCAAAAGGGTTTTTTATATGAAATACTAATATTCAGTTATTCAGCGTTGCATATTGCTAGTTGCCATGTTTATAGATGCAGGAGGCAGTCGTCCAAACTGAATTTAGCCATCTCCTTTATCATGTTACAGCATTAGTACTTAGGTATGAGGGGTGGATTATAGCCCATCCCTCTCCTAGATAGGAGGCCCGAGTCCCTGCAGTGGGAACATTATAGGCTGATGATGATGAGAGGACAACATTATCAATCTTACCTCTCAGTTTTCTCCTGAGGGTCCATATCCAGAAGTACAGAGTTGACTGAATCCCATTCGATAACCACTTGTTTCTCGCGGCTGCCAAACATCATGGAGTGTACCGCTGTCTCTAGGGGACTGCAAACACAACAATATGTTAGTGCTCAAAACTATAATACACACATCAACACGGTCTAGGGATATTTCATACTCAATTAAATAACTCGAAAAGTACTGGCCGCATTGGAATCTTTAATACACCGATTTGTTTGTAATTTATCTCAGACTAATTCCAAATTCAAATTTTTGAAAATTCTTTTGTTTCGGTGGCATAAAAATGTCTTGATGTATAGGAGAGGGAATTTTCATTTGTGCGAAATTTAAAAAACAATACGAATTACGTTTAGTTACAGTTTTTTTTCATTTTTAACGTAAGATAAAGTTAAAATTGAGGTATTGTAGCCATGCAACGCAGACATTTGACGAGGGCGGAGATGTTACGAGCTGTGGGAATGCTGGAAGCTGGATCTGTTCAGCGTAATGTTGCTGAGGCCATAGGGACCCATCAAAATGTAATTTCAAGATTGTGGACACGCTATCGTGCCACAGGTGAAGTAGCGGAGAGGCACCGGGGGCCAAGTCGCATCACTACCCCCAGACAAGACCGATTTTTGCAAATTTCTGCGCGAGCTCAACCAAATGCAACGGCGACTCAATTGGTCCAAAGGCTGCGAGTGGAACACCAAGTGCTTGTGAGTGACCAAACTGTAAGAAGGCGACTGCATGAAAGCAATCTACGCTCTCGTAGACCACTCCGGGTCCCACCTTTACGGAGAGGCAATCGTGGACGACGATTAGAATGGGTTCGGAACCACGTGGACTAGGGCCGTGAGCAATGGTCCAATGTGCTGTTCACGGATGAATCCAGGTTCGGCTTCCATCCAGATTCACGAAGGACGCGTGTTTGGCGAGTTCCTGGACGATGGAGCCGTCTCCAGAACCCTCAGGAAGTTCACCCATACCAAGGAGGAACAATTATGGTTTGGGCAGGAATTCGTCTTGGAGGACGGACGGATCACGTTTGGGTGCGGGGCAATATGACGGAAGAACGATACGTCCAACAGGTGCTGGGGCCCGTAATCTTGCCCCACAGAACACAAATGGGGCAAGATTTCCTGCTCATGCACGACAATGCCCGGGCACACACGGCGAGAACGGTAGCAGCTTGGTTACATACACATAATGTTAGGGCCTTAGACTGGCCTGCTCAATCGCCAGATCTAAATCCCATTGAGCATGCGTGGGATATGCTGCAAAGAAGAGCTCTGAAGGAAGTTCCCGAAAATTTGGCTACAGAAGATCAACTTTTTGCGCACCTCAGAAGGACATGGGACAATATTCCGCAGCAAGACATTGACAACCTTGTTCTGAGCATGCCGAATCGTTGCCGATGTGTTATGAACATCATGGGCGCTTTCTCAGACTACTAACTTCAAGTTTATAAACACAAATTAAATGATTTTTCTATTTTTTTCAGTTTTTACTCACAAATTAAAAGTTAATTCATATACGGTTTCCGTCTATGCTTCATTTTTTTTCCATAAAATCCTGAAATTTTAATCAGTACCTTAACCATTATTAAAAAATGGTAGAATATTAAATAACGTATATTTTAAATATATACATGTCATATAAATAATTAACACATTGATAGTAATTCGCTTTTTTAAAAATATCCCTAGACCGTGTTGATGTGTGTATTTACAATTCTGAAATCTTAGAGGTTATTGACATATTACATGAATTTACATGTAACTAGATGCAGCTGAATACCTGTATTTTACATGGAGTGCATCCACCACTGTTATAAACCAACATGTTACAACAAGATGCTCTAATTTTGCTACACCATTTTATACTCTATTACCTGTGTGGTCCCTTGAGGCAGACATCAGAATCGCATTCCTTAGCGCTGGGCGGTTCAATCTCAGCGAGTCTGTAGTACGCCATCTCCAACTGTTCCCGGTTATGTGCGCGTTTCTGGACGAGGT
Organism: Diarsia mendica; assembly: GCA_949316265.1. Taxonomy (NCBI): domain Eukaryota; kingdom Metazoa; phylum Arthropoda; class Insecta; order Lepidoptera; family Noctuidae; genus Diarsia; species Diarsia mendica. The sequence goes on from OX438906.1 coordinate 11,651,780, forward strand.
TCAGATCTGTGGCGTTCTCTCTGATGTCGTGATTTAACTGTGGAAGGTTATCAATATATCAGGTTGTGAAAGCTCGGAAGCCGTTGAGGCTCCTCAGACATTCCCTTTTGGCTTAGTATTTTGAGCCTGTGGAAAAGTTTCTAGCACATGTTCCTAAAAAAACTAAACGACACGATAATACCACGCACGAATAAAATCTGTATTTAGTTCCACTATATACCTCCTGGCTCCATCATCAGAACCTCAACACTGAGTGAAATATGTTGGACTGATCAAAACGAGTCATATGACCTCAAACCTCAAACCCAAAAGGTTTACTAGTAGTCACTAAATAGTGGAACTCTTCTGTAGCCTACCGACTCCATCATTAGATCCGCTTCAAAATAACAAATTTTATTATTGTCATCTGAACTACATTTACATACAAAGTTTCATAGTGATATAACAATTACAAGTAGGTCAAAATTTACTTTCAAGATTTAATTACATTGTTACAAGTGAAGCTAATATAAGCGTGTTAATGACATTATCAGACTTTCTTACAATGACAAGGCTTGACTATGCCGGCTATGCTGGAGCCATTAATTTCACAGATACATGTAAATATACCAAAATTAATAGAAAAAAAAAAAAATTTGGACAATTTTTAACAGGCCGTAACTTCAAGAGTCGTAACGGTCGTAAAAACAATCAAAAAAAGAGGAAATCGTAGCTGCGTCTAGTTTTTGGATTGGAGCTTAAAAAAATTGTAGCGTCAGCGTCGTTGTTTATTTTTTTTTTTGTTTACGGGTGTGGATTTTTATTTTGCTAAACCTCTATCAGGATACTATATAAGGACATACTCTATAAGGATCGGATACTTTGTTCATTTAGCTTTAACTTCTTTTCTTATTTTATTTCCCGTAGTGTACTTCAGCGTACCTTAGACTCGTAGCTCTCCTCGCAGGGAACGGCGAATCCTCGTCTGATGAGCTCTGTGTTCACGTTGAGCTGTCCCCCTTCCGCCAACAAGTCGATGGCTACCACACCATGCACCACCGAGTACACCTGCGAATATTCAAGTTTATATGCATTTAAGGAGGTATTGATTTGTTTTTTTGCTGTCTCACTGCTGGGCAAAGGGCTCCCCGGGGCTCCCCCATAGCCTTCCACTCTTCCCTCTGTGCGGTTTTCTCCTGCCAATCTCTCACATAAACCTCTAAGTCGTGCCGCCAGCGTTTCCTAGATCTCCTTCGGCATGACGTGTGATTGCATGACGACTTTGGCCTATCTGTCCTGATGCATTCTGCAGAAATGGTCCGCCCAATATACCCTACTTTTTTAAGTGAGGTTAGAAAATAACATATCATGAAAGAGCACGATACCTTGCCGAGCAGACGACCGCGGCATGCGAGCTCTTTGAAGCATTGCATGGCCGCGGGCGTGAAGTTGCAGTGCGGGTCCAGCAGTGGGGACGCGGCCAGCGCAGCCAGCCGGCACTGCATGCCCAGCGGTGGGCAGCTGCGGCACTGTCCGCCCGGCAGCGAGCGCAGGTTGCACGAGTGCACGTGGCCTTTGCTGCCGTAGTCTATGTATAGGACCTACGGGAAATTACAAACAATAAACTCACAATTCACCCTAATTCTGTGAAATAGCAAATTCGTTAATTTCTTGAAGTGATTGTTATGGATTGGTTTATAAGGGGCAGATTTAATTGGATAGTCAAATAACATACCATTTACAATGTTCGTGTAGGTAGTTTGATTGATAGCAAGCTCTTATTTTTTGCAGAGAAAATAAAGTAAGTAAAACAGTTTTCAGCATCGTGAGGAAACCAGCATGCCTGAGATATATTTCTCGACGGCATTTAAGCCAAGTCGGAGGCCCATGGGCGGCATAGAAACTCTGACACTGGACTACTCTACGGACACGGGCACGAGGGTGCCGGTGTGTACACCTACCTCCACCATATCCCGTGGCAGCAGCTGCAGTACGCGCACGCGGCAGATCTCCGTGCGGCCCTGCTCGGCGTAGGGCGCGGCCAGCACGGCGCCGGGCACGAGGGTGCCGGTGTGTACACCTACCTCCACCATATCCCGTGGCAGCAGCTGCAGTACGCGCACGCGGCAGATCTCCGTGCGGCCCTGCTCGGCGTAGGGCGCGGCCAGCACGGCGCCGGGCACGAGGGTGCCGGTGTGTACACCTACCTCCACCATATCCCGTGGCAGCAGCTGCAGTACGCGCACGCGGCAGATCTCCGTGCGGCCCTGCTCGGCGTAGGGCGCGGCCAGCACGGCGCCGGGCACGAGGGTGCCGGTGTGTACACCTACCTCCACCATATCCCGTGGCAGCAGCTGCAGTACGCGCACGCGGCAGATCTCCGTGCGGCCCTGCTCGGCGTAGGGCGCGGCCAGCACGGCGCCGGGCACGAGGGTGCCGGTGTGTACACCTACCTCCACCATATCCCGTGGCAGCAGCTGCAGTACGCGCACGCGGCAGATCTCCGTGCGGCCCTGCTCGGCGTAGGGCGCGGCCAGCACGGCGCCGGGCACGAGGGTGCCGGTGTGTACACCTACCTCCACCATATCCCGTGGCAGCAGCTGCAGTACGCGCACGCGGCAGATCTCCGTGCGGCCCTGCTCGGCGTAGGGCGCGGCCAGCACGGCGCCGGGCACGAGGGTGCCGGTGTGTACACCTACCTCCACCATATCCCGTGGCAGCAGCTGCAGTACGCGCACGCGGCAGATCTCCGTGCGGCCCTGCTCGGCGTAGGGCGCGGCCAGCACGGCGCCGGGCACGAGGGTGCCGGTGTGTACACCTACCTCCACCATATCCCGTGGCAGCAGCTGCAGTACGCGCACGCGGCAGATCTCCGTGCGGCCCTGCTCGGCGTAGGGCGCGGCCAGCACGGCGCCGGGCACGAGGGTGCCGGTGTGTACACCTACCTCCACCATATCCCGTGGCAGCAGCTGCAGTACGCGCACGCGGCAGATCTCCGTGCGGCCCTGCTCGGCGTAGGGCGCGGCCAGCACGGCGCCGGACCCGAGGGTGCCGGTGTGTACACCTACCTCCACCATATCCCGTGGCAGCAGCTGCAGTACGCGCACGCGGCAGATCTCCGTGCGGCCCTGCTCGGCGTAGGGCGCGGCCAGCACGGCGCCGGGCACGAGGGTGCCGGTGTGTACACCTACCTCCACCATATCCCGTGGCAGCAGCTGCAGTACGCGCACGCGGCAGATCTCCGTGCGGCCCTGCTCGGCGTAGGGCGCGGCCAGCACGGCGCCGGGCACGAGGGTGCCGGTGTGTACACCTACCTCCACCATATCCCGTGGCAGCAGCTGCAGTACGCGCACGCGGCAGATCTCCGTGCGGCCCTGCTCGGCGTAGGGCGCGGCCAGCACGGCGCCGGGCACGAGGGTGCCGGTGTGTACACCTACCTCCACCATATCCCGTGGCAGCAGCTGCAGTACGCGCACGCGGCAGATCTCCGTGCGGCCCTGCTCGGCGTAGGGCGCGGCCAGCACGGCGCCGGGCACGAGGGTGCCGGTGTGTACACCTACCTCCACCATATCCCGTGGCAGCAGCTGCAGTACGCGCACGCGGCAGATCTCCGTGCGGCCCTGCTCGGCGTAGGGCGCGGCCAGCACGGCGCCGGGCACGAGGGTGCCGGTGTGTACACCTACCTCCACCATATCCCGTGGCAGCAGCTGCAGTACGCGCACGCGGCAGATCTCCGTGCGGCCCTGCTCGGCGTAGGGCGCGGCCAGCACGGCGCCGGGCACGAGGGTGCCGGTGTACGCGATGAGCGGCGCCTGGTTCAGCGCCGCCTTCACCGCGCGCAAGTCGGCCTCAGTGCTCGTGTCGCTGTATTGCACCCAGAACTTGTTCACATTGTTGACCTAAAACAAAGTTACAAGTAGTTTTTTTAAATGTTTTCGTATTCTTTTTGGAAAACGCTTTTAATTTGATACAAACCTTTGGGACTCCGCCATACTATTTTGATTTTTAAATGTCTGACCTCCTCATTGACTTGTTGTGGAGGTCAGATAGGCAATCGCTCCATGTAAAATACTTGTATTTAGTTGCATCCGGTTCGACTGGAAGTCGACCCCAGCATAGTTGAGAAAAAGCTAGACAGGTGACCATCCCGGCCGTGATCACAACTGCATTTCGTAACCAATAACTTCAAATAAATACGAAACCAGTTCATGCGGATACCTATCTCATTGTACGGGAAATCTATGTATCTATCATAGCGATGATGCCTTGAAAATGTTTAGCTTGATGTGTCGATTTAGTGTCCTGTATGCACCTGGGTGATATGACCCAATTTTATTAACCTTTTTAGCGCCATAGTCACGTATAGACGACAAACCGAACAAGCAAAAAAAGTGCCCTAAGTCGACAGACTTAGGGCACTTTTTTTGCTTGTTCGGCACTTTGACAGATTGTTTCAAGTGAAGGAGGGTGATGCTACGTCACCATTCCACAATCTTCAGGCAGGCGTACCTCAGGGATCTATCCTTGGTCCAGTTCTGTACATCATCTATAGCGCAGACTTGCCTATAGTCCCAGGAGTCATTACTGCAACCTATGCAGACGATACAGCAATCTTGGCCAGAAATAAAGATCCCAAAATAGCTACAGAATTGGTACAAAAAGGCCTTGATGAAATAGATACCTGGCTGAATAAATGGAGGATAAAAGCCAGTGCTAGCAAATCTGTTCAGGCAACATTTACTCTGAGGCAGGGAAACTGTCCACCAGTTTGCCTTGGAGGCAACATCCTACAACACAATGATAGTGTAAGGTATCTAGGAATGCACCTCGATCGACGACTGACTTGGAAGACCCATATAAAATGTAAAAGAGATGTACTTAATATTCGATACTGAAACCTTTATTGGCTAATGGGACGAAACTCGAAACTCTCCACAGATAACAAGCTATTGATATACAACAGTATTTTGAAACCTAGTTTCATGTATGGTGCTCAACTTTGGGCGACCGCTAGCGATTCAAACATAAATATACTGCAGCGACTACAGAACCAAATACTCAGAACCATATCAAACGCTTCATGGTATACTACAAATGTGGAAATACACAACCATTTAAAAATGAACACCATAAAGGAAGAGATTAAAAACTCCATTGCAAGCTATAAAACAAGATTATCAAATCACCCTAATAATCTAGCAACTGGGCTAATACACACCAAGTGCGAAACACGTCTAAAACGGCGTGTTATTCTACAACTGGACTAAATCTAGTCAATAGGGGATCGGACAAAAAAAAACTAATTAGTCCGTCATATAGATTTCCAAAAATTATTGGACACGTATTTTTTCTTTTTTCACGTAAACTTAAAATGAAGACGATACAGTGCTTCAAAAACTCGTGTGACGTCATATGATAGTACATTTTGACGACACAAGTGACGTTTCAAGCCCCACTCCAAGATCTTTGACGCGTTTTATCTTCGTCATTTCTTATTGATTTGATAAAACAAAAAACACGTATTCAATATTTTTCGATAATCTAACTTACGGACTAAACAGAATCATATTATTTTGACCCTGTCCGATCCCCTATTGACAAGGAGTAGTTGCACTCACTGGAGTGCACACTCGGCATGACATCTAATGCACACAAAAGATTTGCTTATAGTATATGACTGATTGTAAATACGCACAAGCAAAAAAAAAAAAAAAAAGTCTGTCGACTTAAGGTACTTTTTGGCTTGTCGTCTTACTTGACCGTGGCGGTCAATGGGTTAAGAGCAGCGCTGGCTGCCGACTTACGAACAGTAGGTCGTGGGTTCGAACCCAGGCAGGCGCATTACTTTGTGTAATTTATTTCATCACCGCTGCTCTCAAAACGGTGAAGGAAAACATCGTGAGGAAACCGACATGTCTTAGAACCAAAAAATTCGAAGACATGTGACATCTACCAATCCGCACTGGGCCCGCGTGGTTGATTATAGCCCATCCCTCTCCTAGAGATGCCTGAGTCCCTGCAGTGGGAACATTATAGGCTGATGATGATGATGAACGTGCATTTGTATTATTTTACATCTCTCATATTCGGTAAGTAGGTTCTTATTACCCCCAAATGGGGCTTGTAGGTGACCAATTAGCGCTCCAGGGGCCGTATTTTTGAATCAATAGAATCCAAATCGTGTACGAAATCGCAGAATTCGTATGCGAATCCGTACGAAATCGCTATTTTTGAATATTCATACCCGTGCATTTTGCAACGAGTGGTTCGACCCACTCGTTTCCGATATTCTACCAGTAGAAATGACGGAAATGATGTGATGAATTCTGCGATTTCGTACACGATTTGGAATTCTATTGATTCAAAAATAAGGCCCCAGGGCATTAATGTCGCACGAAAAGCCCTAGGGCGGTAAGTAATTAAAAAAAAAACACTTCACTCTTTCAAAAAGTTCGCGTACATCTAACCATCATAGTACTGGCAATAGACATCATGCATTCAGCCCAATGACAAAAGAGGTCGCTTCGCTATTCAGCCTTGTCTTCGTATGAGTATGTAACCGCCTGTGTGGGGGAGGCTTAATAGTCATCAATTTCAAATATCGAACGGCGAAGCTCAATAACGTTCTTGAAAAAAAAAAATTAAAAAGAGATGAAAAAGGCGGTAATAGAAAACTTTACTTTCAATATTGTTTGTTTTTGGATTTTTTTAATTACGTGCTAATTAGGAAAAAAACATGAGTTCTGCAAGTGATGAAGATATAAGCTGCACTCCCGATTCAATGAAAATGGAAGCTGAAGCAGCAATTAACAATATTTTGCCTGAAAGTTCTAAAGAGAGATATTTGAAAACTTTATTCTTGTAATGCCGGTTTTTTTCTTCTTACCTCATAATCGAGATGTAAAGCAGAGTAGTTAGCTCGGGTGTAAGCATCAATTGCACCCTCGAACTATTGGCGCCCTCGCTGCGCTCGTGCGCCTAAATATCTCGGGCTGCAATTGATGCCTTACAGCCCTTGGCTACTAATCTACTATTAAACAGGCAAAGACAAGTAGGTGATGAGAAAAAAAACTGGCCGAGTGCAAGTCGGACTTGCAAATGAAGGGTTCCGTCCCACGGTCCCATCATAGTAGAATAGCTCCCTATTTTTTGTTGTTTTAGCGGCGACAAAAATACTCATTTTGTGATGAGTTTGTTTTTCATAGTGTTTGTATGAATGACAAAGTTATATTTACGGTTTTTTAAGTGTGCTATATCTCAAAAACTGCTTGCTTTGTTGTTTTAGCGGCGACAAAAATACTCATTTTGTGATGAGTTTGTTTTTCATAGTGTTTGTATGAATGACAAAGTTATATTTACGGTTTTATAAATGTGCTATATCTCAAAAACTGCTTGCTTTGTTGTTTTAGCGGCGACAAAAATACTCATTTTGTGATGAGTTTGTTTTTCATAGTGTTTGTATGAATGACAAAGTTATATTTACGGTTTTTTAAGTGTGCTATATCTCAAAAACTGCTTGCTTTGTAGTTTTAGCGGCGACAAAAATACTCATTTTGTGATGAGTTTGTTTTTCATAGTGTTTGTATTTGTATGAATGACAAAGTTATATTTACGGTTTTTTAAATGTGCTATATCTCAAAAACTGCTTGCTTTGTAGTTTTAGCGGCGACAAAAATACTCATTTTGTGATGAGTTTGTTTTTCATAGTGTTTGTATTTGTATGAATGACAAAGTTATATTTACGGTTTTTTAAATGTGCTAGGTAGGTATATCCCAAAAACTGCTTGCTATATCTTGTTCAAACCAATTTTAGTTGAAAGTTTTGATTGCGATCTACAGCATATATTCTTTTTAGATTTTTCACTTTCTTAGTTTTAAAAGTTAGAGGCAACTTTGAGAAATAATGGTTTCCAGACCTATCTTTAGACACCCCACACGAATAGGTTCATGAAAAAGTTTTTTAAAGTTTCTGCTTTACTGCTTTACGATTTTTATTCCATGTATGTCCCCCATACATGGAATAAAAATCTTAAAGCGGTTCACAGAATACATCCACCTAATAAGTTTCAACTATGTAGTCTGAATAGATTCTGAATAAAGTGGCTGTGACTTACGGACGGACCTAAAACGACCGGACGGACAGACATGACGAATCCATAAGGGTTACGTTTTTTGTCATTCGGTTACGGAATCCTAAAAAGGATAGTAAGTCACACAAACTAACAGGAGAGCAGAAATATGAAAGAGGTATTGCATATTGTTAATCTTATAATCAAAACTATATACGTTTCTAACATATTTGTGTCCTGTTTAAGTGCACAAAATGCTGTTTTAGTACACATAAACAAGGTTTTATTCGTAAGAATAAAACCTTGTTTAAGTGCTAATGCATACAAATTACGAGGGCATTTTGTTGCTTTGTTCTAAGCAGCAGTTGGCAACATTGCAGTCCTCGTAATTTATATCAAGTCAACCTCTAAAAAAAATAAAATAACTATACTTACTTGTGATATTTTCAGTGGAAAATGTGTATCGTCGATTTCCGGCAGCCGGGGTACTAGTTTCTCCAAATCCAACGACATTTTGTCCATAGCGAACGCCTCAGACAACTGAAGCGCCTTTGCTAATCTGAACAATTAAAAAATAACACATGCTGCGGTACTCAGAGATATTTAATGATTACTTAAGCCGTCACTTAGTTAATGTGTGACATACTTTTGTATGACAAAACTGTCAAAACCTTTACTAAGTGATGGCCTAAGTAATCACTAAAGCTCTCGGAGTGCGGCGGATAAACAACATTTTAAATAAAAAAGGTAAAGTTTCAAATTGTACTGTGATTCTAATTATAATAATTATAATTAGAATCACAGTACAATTTGAAACCCTTTACTATGAGAGAGTATGTGTTGCCAAAAGAAACGATGGATGGACTATGTGAAGGGTGTTAATGGCTAGAAAGGAAGCGGAGGACTTGGCAAATAATGGAGATTTATCATGTATGGAAAAATAAAACATGGCTGTGTCGACAACTGTCATACTACTCAGTATTTGGAACAGTTTTGAAGGTAAATTAAATGTGATTAAACCTATATTAATCGAGTCTCTAATGATGTGTTACAACTAGCTATTCTTTTCATTTAATAAGTGTATAATAATAAGATTATTGTATAGACATGGAAGTTTAAACTCACGGCAATAATGGTATTCTAATGTCCATGCGAAGTTGTCTTGCTTTGACGGCCTTGTATACTGGAAGTAAAACTTGACCAGGTATTGTGGGGTCCTGTAAATAAATAAATTAGATAGATACTATAAATAAAAGATGGATAAAAAACTGAACTTACGTTACGGTTTCAGACTAGCGTATTTTTCGAGTCACAGGTCGTAACCTGTGACTCGAAAAATACGCTAGTCTGAAACCGCTTTGCACTGTAATGTAAGTTCAGTTTTTGCTAGGTTACGTTTCAAAGAACTCGAACTCGTGAATTCTGTCTGTCAGATATATGATATATATGTGAGTTTCTCTAGGTGCCAAGCTTATACGAGTTTCTAAGTGCGTCAACGCAGGTGCACTTTGTGATCAGCATTACTTGACCCTTCTTGCAAAGAATAAGAGGGAAAATGGTGACAGAAGAGGGGTCAGGTAATGCTGGTCACAGACTGTACTATTTGGCCGTGTAGTAAAAGCCGCGTACTTGCCGCCCACATGTGCTACAAAAAACGAGTTTATACAAGCCAAAAATTGGCTAATCTGAAGCCGCCCTTACCGTTCGAGTAGTTTATAACACCTTGCATATAGGTAGGTATAAGTATTGTGATAAGAAACTTACTCCTTGTTTTCCACCCTTAGTATCCAGTCCATCGTTGAATGTCAAATAGACTTTACTGAAAAAAGACAATAAATATGATTGAAAGAAAGAAAAAATATTTATTGGTTTCACACCAGGACAAGGCAAATTGACAAAAAATCTATTACATTGATTATCTATATATATTTATATATATTAATATTATTATTTACATATTATATTATTTTTATATTTTTTATTATTATTTATTTATATATTTTTGTTTATATTTTTTTATTTTTTTTATTTTATTGATTATCTATTACATTGTTCATGCAGGGTGTAAACTAAACCTTCATTCAACGAGAGGTTATCTCCCTCTCACGTTCCGCCACCTCCTTCGCTAGCATGACTGCTTCGCAGAAGGCGGTGACGGCTTCTCATTCCCTCTGGAGTATGTCATACCTGGCGTTAGTATCAAAGGTGACGCGCGGCTCGTCTGAGATGTGTTTGACGACCGCCTTCTTGATAGCCGCCGCGTACACCTCGCCCGGCTGACCGTCCGGGAAGTTCTTCAGATATACCTTTACAAAATTTTACTCACGTTAGTAAACATAATAATAATTATGATGGAGAACAATAAGGTATACATTACATAGTAATTTGCCTAGCCTTTCCCAAATAAGTAGGGGTCGGCTTCCAGTCTAAAAGTTGCTTTAATTGTGACTCCGTGTTCGTATTCCTTAACTGCTTTAGCTATTTGCGACCACAGTAATTATTTATTTGCGGGTGGATGAGAAAAAAAAAACGAATTTGCAAGATTTGTGTATTTTGAATGACAGACAGACAGACATGACGAATCTATAAGTATAAGGGTTCCGTATTTTGCCATTCCGCTACGGAACCCTAAAAACATTACCGACTTAGTTTGAATTTCAAAGTTTTATGTAATAGTATATTTTAAGTTCCAAAAAGTAAGTGAAATCACTGTAATTTCTTATTGAGACATAAATTTCTTTAACTATAAAAGAATACTAGTATTTAACATGGAATGACTGCCCATCTAACGAGTTTCTATAGAATAAGAGGTCAGTCAGCTTACGCAGCCAGTTTATGATTTTATTGCCACGTGTTTACCGAACACTTACTAAAGTTGCAGAGGAAAGTATTCTTTATGAGAAAATCTAGCACTTAATTTTCAAAAATTCAACGGTATTTAAAATACTTACAGTATTCCTGGGGTCTAGTCCACCAAGAGTACGAACTGCGTCGCGTTCTCGCTCCTCATCGTTCGACACTTGCGAGAAATATTGCGGGTAGAACGCACCCGCTATTATTATCTGCACAAAGAAAGAAAATTGAGTTAATTAGCATTAAAACAACAACAGAAAAACCTTAAAACGAAGTTACGTAAATAAACAAAGATTTTAATGCTAAAAGGGACTCAGCTCAGCATAATGCCGTGTGGCCTTATTACGTTTTTTTGGAACAAGCACGCTTCACTAATCCCAAACCACTGCAACTTCTGAAAGCCAGAATCAACAGTGGCGACCACCAACAGAGCGCCGAAACAATGAAGCTCGATGAAGTCCCAGAGATACAATTTAACAATCTTGGATCCCGCAACGAAATTAATCCAAAAAGAAAAGCAGAGAAGTAGGAAAAACATCATTTCCACTGCGCTCCATGTCAGTAGGAGACAGAATAGAACAAGGCCTAATGGGTCCTAAGTTGTGAGCTGTTACATTGGATTCCAATAATAGTGACAAAAACGCTTGAACTCAGGGAATTTTGTTCTAGTTTCAACTAGGTCCGTTTACTAAACACACACACACTACAAGCTGTTACCTTATAAAGCAGCGCCAGTTCATGCTTGTTCCAGGGCGACTTCCCGTTGGGCGGGTCGATGCCGAGCTGCGCCAGACGCTTGCGTATGTCCCTGGCCAGCTCGTCCAGCTCGCGCATGGCCCGCGCCTGCACGTAGAAGCGCCGCGCCCACTGCGCCTCCGTGTGCCCGGCCGCGCGGAAGTACTGTTGCTGGTGTAAGTGGCTCCATACCTAACACGTGGACAGTGGTGGACTTTTGTATTATAACTAGCACTTTGCCCACGGCTTCGCCCGCGTGGATGTCGGTTCAACTACAAAAGTGACGATTTTCCAAACAAACTTTCATCCCCCTTTTCACCCCCTTAAAGGTTAAATTTCCAAAAACCCCTTCTTAGTGCTCCCCTACATTATAATAGAAAGCCGTGTGCAAAATTTCACATTCCTAGCCCCAGTAGTTTCGGCTGTACGTTGATGTCAGTCAGTCAGTTCTCCTTTTATAAATATAGATCACATTTAATCATCTTAAAAGAACAACTTTTACTGCCGTACTCAGAGAGCTCTAATGATTACTTAGGCCATCACTAAGTAAAGGTTTTGACAATTTTTGTATGACAAAACTGTAACTAATCATTGCTCTCTGAGTACAGCAGTCACCCTACTCTAATCTAGACTATTACAAAAAAACAACTAGTATTTTATTAAACTACCCTCATTTTGAAGCTACATTTGTAAAGATAAATAAGCATTTGACAATTAAATGTTTATAAAGCGAGTGTTTAGAAAATAAAACATTTAGGAAAATATTGTTTGTGAAATAAATAGGATTTTTGATGAAACTTTACCTGTAATTATTAAATTGTTTGTCTACCTACTTTTTGCAAATTTCTTTCATGCGAACTTGGAATATAAACACTGTATTAGTTTATTTAAAGTTCCATTAAACTTCACATGTTATAGTACTGATAACAACATAAATAACTCACCTTGTATACATTAAGGAAGGCAATGCAGTCGCTAGTAGAGCCATCGGCCCAGGTCAGCTTGGAGTTGTAAGCATTCAATCGTTCGCGGAAAGGACTGCTGAATAGGTTCTTCACTGACATTGCTGATGCTGTGACAAAAATAACAACATGACAACAGCTGAGCTCGCTCTCATCACATGCTGAACACAACCGCGTTTTGGAGAGCAAAATCAGTTATGTAAATATGTATATTTAGGTAAAAGACATTGTATTAAGCCGACTCGAAAGTGAATTAGCAATGGTTGAAGCCGAATATGTGTAGTAATTGCTTCAGTTAGTCTTGCTGTTAAAAAAAGTGAGCAATATCCCATAGCATCACACCTTTTTGCCATTGTTATAGTCTATGGTTACAGAACGAAGTGATTGATGCCATTGTCTTTGACGTAAAGCTGACGTGTTCATTCTTGTTTTTACGGCTGTTACTTTTCACACGTGTATTAAACGATAATACAATAAAACTACAAGAATCATTACATTGTTTCATTTAATAGTGGCGACGAGAATTGGTGAAGTTTCTACAGTGAATCATGGCTAAAGTACCACCTAATTTCATAGAATTCTATGATACGAAACACAAGTTTAAAAGATGGGTGCAGAGGTTTGAAAGTGCCCTAACTATTTACGCAATCACAGTGCCAGGAGATAAAAACTCGTACCTTCTCCATTACATTGGTGCAGATCTATACGAGACTTTATGTGACTTAGTCTCGCCAGCGGAACCAAGCACAAATTCATACAGCGAAAATGTGGAAATTCTTACGAAACACTTAGATCCAGACCCGTTAGAGATAGCGGAATACTTCAAATATCATCACCGTCACCAAAAAGAAGGTGAATCAATTAAGGAATACCTAGCGTCGTTACGGAAAATGGCCTCGACCTGCAATTTTGGGACTTTTCTTGATACAGCCTTACGAAACCAGTTCGTGTGTGGTGTCAGATCACAAAAAATTCGTGACAGGCTTCTTGAGTCAAGCAAGCTAACATTAGAACAGGCAGTGAGGATTGCCACAGGCATTGAAAGTGCTCAAGCAGAGGGAACACAAACAATTGAGAGAGAGGTACAGGCAGTGTTCATAAATAAAAAGAAACCCTCATTAGCTCCATCACCACAAACAAAGCCAGATAAATCAGAGCCAGCAAAATCATCAAACATTGTGTGTTTCCGATGCGGTGGAAACCATTATGCTAGCAAATGCACTATGATGAATATTAAATGTAATTTCTGCCAGAAAACAGGACACCTTAGGAAAATGTGCCTCCGATTAAAAAGAGTCAATGCTGTGAGTGTACCTGGCCAAGTGGATGAAGATACGGAGGAGGTGGTATTTGTTAATAATTGCAACATAAATGCAAATACAAACAAGTTTTGGATAAAAGTAAAAATCAATGATTCGGAAGTGTCAATGGAATTTGACAGTGGGTCAGCAGTGTCCATAATGAACCTGGAAGACTATAGAGAAATTTGTGATGATGAATTGGTTTCTACAAAAACTAAACTGTGTACATATTCTAATCAACTTTTAAATGTTTTAGGTGTCGCTAACGTAACAGCTGCCATTGGAAAGGAGAGTAGAAGTGTCAAGTTATACATCATATCGGGGAACCAGCACCCACTCCTGGGAAGAGAGTGGATCAATAATTTTAACGCATTTTGTGGATTCAGGGATTGCATAGCACAGGTTAATCAAGTATCTCCAGGTATTGTGTCGCATGCCCATTCTTTGCAAAAATTATTTAAAAAGTACTGTACATTGTTTGATGACAAAAACGTAGGTAAGATTAAAGGGGACCCAGTTGCATTGCACTTAAAAGAAAACGCCAAACCTATTTTCTATAGGGCTAGACCAGTGCCTTTTGCATTGAAGGAGAGAGTTGAAATGGAAATAGATAATTTGGTTAGGGAAGGGGTTTTGATCAAAGTTGATTATAGTGAATATGCCACTCCAGTGGTACCAGTAGTGAAAGCAAATGGCAAAATTAGGCTTTGTGGAGATTACAAGATAACTTTAAATAAAAATTTACTAGTAGATGAACACCCTTTACCAACTTCAGAAGAGTTGTTTAATGGTTTGGCTGGTGGTGACAAATATTCCAAAATTGACCTTCGAAATGCTTACTTAAATTGGGAAGTTAGGGAAGAAGATCAACATTTACTTACACTTAATACCCACAAAGGGCTTTACAAATGTACACGATTAATGTTTGGTCTTAACTGTGCTCCAGCAAAATGGCAAAGGAAAATTGAAAATATACTAAAAGGCATACCGGGAGTACATTGCTTTATTGATGATATCCGTATATCAGCTCCAAATGATGAGGAACATCTTGATAGGCTGGAACAAGTTTTCGCTAGGCTTTCTGAATTTGGGTTGAAGGTTAATTTAGAGAAATCAGAGTTTATGAAAGATATGATTGAATATTGTGGGTACAAAATCAGTAGACATGGAATCCATAAGTCAGACAGTAAAATAAGAGCTGTAGTTGGCGCCCTTCAGCCTAAAAATATCTCAGAACTGCAAGCCCTCTTGGGTTTAGTTAATTACTATGGCAGATTTTTACCAAATTTAAGTGATACATTAGAACCATTGCATGAACTTCTAAGAAAGGAAACTACTTGGTTTTGGTCTGCTGATTGTGAAAAGGCACTATCAGTGATAAAGAAGCAAATGCTTTCAGACACAGTACTCGCTCATTATACACCAAGCTTACCTTTAATTTTGGCTACAGATGCTTCTTCTACGGGGGTGGGAGCTGTACTTTCACACATTATGCCGGATGGTACTGAACGTCCCATTCAATACGCTTCTCAGACTTTAAATGTTACACAAAGAAAATGGGCACAGATTGACAAAGAGGCTTATGCAATAGTGTTTGGTGTTAAACGTTTTTTTCAATACCTTTATGGGAGAAAATTTATCCTTTACACGGACCATAAACCGCTTGTTCAAATTTTCTCACCATCTAAAGCCTTACCACATTTTTCTGCTACACGCATGCAACACTACGCCATTTTTTTGCAAGGTTTCCAGTACGATATTAAATACAAAAACACCAAGAGCAATGCAAATGCAGATGTTTTCTCGCGGTTGCCGATGGCGGAAGAGGTGCCATCGACAAAGCTCGAGGAGGCAGATGTTTTTCAAATCAGTATGATTACTGTTCTGCCTGTGACGGTTACTGACATTGCTGCTGCTACACTTCTTGACATTACGCTTAAGCCATTGTTGGGGGCGTTACGAACTGGGAAGATGGTGCCCCCAAATGACAGGTTTGGTATTGACCAAATAGAGTTTTCCTTGCAAAATGATTGCTTAATGAGAGGCAGCCGCGTTGTTGTGCCTATATGCTTGAGAAGCAAGATATTAAAGGACCTGCATTCATGTCATTTCGGAGCTACTAGGATGTTGGCTTTGGCTAGGAGCTACTGCTGGTGGCCTGGAATGGACAAAGACATTAGGGACTTAGTACAGAATTGCACGGAATGCTCCTTACATTTAAATTCACCGCCGTCGGTAGCGCCCAAACATACGTGGGAATACCCGTCGAAACCATTCGAACGAGTACATATTGATTTTGCCGGCAGGTTCCATAATGTTTATTTTCTTTTACTGATTGACGCATTTTCAAAGTGGCCTGAAATCCATATTTTAAATAGAATAGACACGGACTCTACAATTGAAGTATTAGATAAAATTTTTACAACCTTCGGTTACCCAGATATTTTGACTAGTGATAATGGAACACAATTTGTCAATCCTAAATTTAACGAGTTTCTTAAAATGCGCGGAATCACACACAGGCGGTCAGCTCCGTACAATCCGGCTACAAATGGACAAGTAGAACGCTATGTTCAAACCTTTAAAAATAAATTACGCTGTCTCAGCACATCGAGGAATTCATTGGAAGCCAAGCTAAACCAAATTCTTTTTCAATATCGCATTACACCACACCCTGCTACAGGCAGATCTCCAAGTGACTTGGTTTTGTCCTACCAGCCTAATTCGCGGTTTTCATTATTTTGTCCGGACAAGAGTACAGTGCTTCCCCGAAGGGATCCAGTTTGTCCAAACAATAGTACAGAGCCTTTCGAGAGAAAGGTGAAGGTGGCGCGTGTTAGAACATTAGTACCTGGGGATAGAGTGGTTGCTAGAAACTATACGAATGAGGGTCATTGGAAACTGGGGGTGATTAATAAGGTTTTCGGGAAGCTACATTATTCTGTTGAACTTGACAATGGCATGCTGTGGCGTCGACACATTGATCAGATACGTAAAGTGGGCGGTAATATACCCGTAATCGAGGAAAGTACTGATGCACCCGTCTCTGAGGAGAGGGGGAATAACGAACGACCGATTTCCAGCCTGACTCCTGCTTGTCATTCAAAATTGAACTCTTCTCCAGCTGAGCCGTGTTTGGACTCGAGTACGGTTGTCCAACCAGACTCTAATCCAAATATTGGTGCAAATTCTGAGGCCGAAGC
Source organism: Diarsia mendica (assembly GCA_949316265.1). Taxonomy (NCBI): domain Eukaryota; kingdom Metazoa; phylum Arthropoda; class Insecta; order Lepidoptera; family Noctuidae; genus Diarsia; species Diarsia mendica. Next base: position 11,668,882 of record OX438906.1, read on the forward strand.
GAACACCGATTCGGGCATCTCATCATGCTCAGAACAAGGCTTGCGCAGGAGTCAAAGAGTTAGGAAGCCAGTAGTTCGCCTGGATTTGTAAAACTTAGATTAAGTTTGGGTTATGATTTATATTGTGTTGATGTTTTAATCTTTAAGTTAAATATGTTAGTAAATTAGTGAAGTAGGTTGATATCGTCAGATTTACGTTCCGGGGTGTGAAACAGTCGCTTCTAAGTGAGGGAGGAACTGTTATAGTCTATGGTTACAGAACGAAGTGATTGATGCCATTGTCTTTGACGTAAAGCTGACGTGTTCATTCTTGTTTTTACGGCTGTTACTTTTCACACGTGTATTAAACGATAATACAATAAAACTACAAGAATCATTACATTGTTTCATTTAATAGCCATGGAGGTAGGTATGTAGAATCTACAGAACGCCACCTGCTACATAATCTGCCTGCCTTTTCCCAACTATATTGGGGTCGGCTTCCAGTCTAACCGGATGCAGCTGAGTACTAGTATTTTACATGGAGCTACCACCTGTCTGACCTCCACAACCCAGTTAATACTGGGTAATACGATACCCTTTGGCACAGATATTATAATACTTCGTACAGATACCCAATCCCATACAAAGAAATGACACCTTATTGCTCGATTTATATTCTTTCCTCCATTATTACAACAGATGGCAGCACCAGCGTCGCACTAATTGCCACAGACTGGACTTTTACAACGCCATCTAGGAGTTCACGATTCGTGTTAAGTAGTTCCGGAACTTTCGGGTTCAGTAAAATGAGAAAAATATGTAATTATTTCGCTTAGAAATGTTAAAAGATGTGTTGTATTTCTATACACAATTACACAGTAATACAAATGTTTTTTAATGTTTAAATTTAATTAAAATTATACAACAGTTACGATTATTGTATGTGGCAAATTGAGTAAAACGCCATCTATTGCAAACAGCTCTAGAGAAAATGATTTACAGATGGCTTACTTTTGACAACTTTATCAATCTATGGGTACGAATTGAAGTAAAAGTCCTCCTTTAACCTTTTTTGTTGAAAGAACGTGATAAATGAGTGTAAATAGATAAATAAGCGTTAAACATGGAACTTTTGATTTTTGCAAATCTTATTTCGGCCGAAATCTACCGTATAACGCATTTAAGCGATTGTTAATTTCATTACTGCTACCTATGCTGCCATCTATTGTGTTTTTTTTCAAGGCTAATTATAATTTGTTCGAGTTGAGAGCCCATGCCTTTGGTAAGACTGGTTGTCAGACTTTCCGGTCACTGACTACCTGCTACGATCCATACATGATATGAATTCCTTTCCCCTCTTCTACATACAGAATTAATTTAAGTACAAGAAATTCTCACCCATAACGACGGCTTCCTCCAGACATCCGTAGATGTATCCCAACATAATTAGCTTGGACAGCTTCGCGTTTATTGGTAGACGCGCAGCCACACGGCCCAGGTACGTGATGTCTCCGTCCATTGGATCCCACTCGCCATCTAATGTCTTTTTTAAAGCACCCATCTGTGGAAAGAAATTATAACAGGCTTTACAGACGTCACAATTAAATTAAGGAATATTTTGGGATGCCAAAAAAGAAAGATCTTACAATTATCTTCTTCTTTTTAGCGTGTCGATGACATTTAAATTGATGCAGACAAAAATTTAACGGCGAGTTTGGCATTTTCAGTTCCGTCCCTCAGCTAAGGAGCGTTGACGTATCCACAAAACTAAACTACTATACGTCCGGCGCACCCTGGGCAGTCAGTGAATCCCCAAGCTGTCTGGCTAATCCTTTCAACAGGTTTCCCCTTTTATTCAACCCCTTTTAATATGGGAAAACAGGTGACGATCATTTGTGATTATTGCGATACAGTTTTTCAATTATCATGAGACTGAGATTACGTCACATCTGGTATAGACTATTGGTCTACTAGCAGATATCGACCACAACGCCTTCCACGTCCACTTCGCATATAAACTGAAACAGGTCATTTAAAGTGCGCGTCATAGGATCGAAAATTCGGAATACGAAGAAGTGCATATTCCACCGATTGTTGCTACTCTCTACTAGCAAAACTTATAGGTTACCTCTTTGAGTACAAGAATAGTGCGCTGTATGTTGGTGATATCAGGCGGGTCCATGGCCAGAGCCAGCACTTCACAGGGGGGGCCCATGTCCAACAACTTGGCTAGGAGCACCAGTCTGTCCAGCGGACACCGGATTATCTCCGGCACACATTCCGCTTGTAAATTTTCCTGCAAGGAGAATAACACGATTAATTGATTGGTATACAATGGCCACATTATGAAATACATCTGTAATCACTACATATCATTGTCTGTCTGTTCGCGATAAACTTAGAAACTACTGCATCAGTTTTCATGCTGTTTCCAATAATGGATAGCGGTTCTCGAGGAAGGATTTAGTATATAATTTGTCAAGCTAGTAAATGCTAAAACATTGATTTGAACATAAATGGCCGACTGAATTGGCAATTTCGGTGCATGGTTATTTCAGATCTAGGTTACAGTGGCTTGTTTCTTGGGGGGGTATGAGGAACAGGGTGTAAAGCTCCTCATCCCCCATTGAAAAGGGAGGATCCTCCGACCGGACGGGTGTTGTGTCCGGCGGGCTAACTGCCCGACAGTTGTAAGTCGGGAACTCCTATATAGGCTTATGTCGCGGAGAATGTTGATAGCGCGATGTAGGAACTTCTGTCGATCGTTTGTTAGTGCGCAGGTGTTGCGATAGATGTCGCTAGTCGCCACATCACTCCCCTCCGAGACCGGAGGTCGAAAGCAGGTTAAGTCTTGGCGCTTGTCAGCCAGTGGAAGGTTCCAGTGAGTCGGAACCGGATGCCGCATAGTTCACGGTGAGTCGGAACTGTCTGCGGTGATGCCCCAGTGAGTCGGGGTGATGCTGCATATTAGCTCCAGTGCGTCGGAGTGATGCAGTGCTTGCCGTGATGCTGCGTATGCTCCAGTGAGTCGGAGTGTGCAGTGCTGCGTAGTGGCTGGCTGCTGCGTCGACCAGGAGAGAAGGGCGTCTCTGCTTGCTGACCGGCCGAAGTGCAGTGTGCTGTGCCAAAGTCGCTGATGAGGCTGGGGGTGATGTCCAGGAATGCGCTTCCGCTGCATGCTGGTGGACAGGATACCCCATGAAGCCGTGGCTACTGGCTGACGGTATGACTCGCTGCTCGAAGGCGAAGGGGAAGTGGTGACGACGTCTGAAGTAGTTGCACGAAGGCTGCGTGTTCATATCACGTCGGGGTCACCAGTTTGGGGGGGTATGAGGAACAGGGTGTAAAGCTCCTCATCCCCCATTGAAAAGGGAGGATCCTCCGACCGGACGGGTGTTGTGTCCGGCGGGCTAACTGCCCGACAGTTGTAAGTCGGGAACTCCTATATAGGCTTATGTCGCGGAGAATGTTGATAGCGCGATGTAGGAACTTCTGTCGATCGTTTGTTAGTGCGCAGGTGTTGCGATAGATGTCGCTAGTCGCCACAATAACAAGGGTTTTCACATGCTCACAAACAGTGCCCATCTGACAATAACCAGTTTCAAATAAAGAATATTAGCTTGTTTTTAGATCCCTCCTTTTAAGAAATCGAAGACTCACATAAAACTTTTTGGTGACGAGTCGATAGACGCGCCCCTCCCGCACTCTGCCGCAGCGGCCCGCTCGTTGCTCGCAGTTGGTCTTGGATGCCCACGAGAGCCGCAGAGAGGAAAAGCTCGTATCAGCGTCTGCTACCATCACCTTCATCAGGCAGTAGTCTATCACTGTGGGATAAGGTGCGATTTGAGATGGTTTTGGGAAAGATTTTATATACTCATCATCATCTGCCTAGTTCCAACTATGTTGGGATCGGCTTCCATTCTAAACGGATGCAGCAGAATATCAGTATTTTACATGGACCGACTGCCTATCTGACCTCCGCAACCCAGTTAATACTGGGTAATACGATACCCCTTGGTTGTCAGACTTTCAGGTCTCTGACCATCTGTAATGACTGCCAAAGATCTATATATGGCAGCCGGGACCAACAGCATAACGTGCTTTCCGAGGCACGATACGCAATGGGTGGTCCTGGTCACCCATACACAGACCAGCTTATTGTCTTATAATTTAATAAAGCTTTTTTATTTCCCATCACCTAAATATTACATAAATAATTATGTGCTTTTATGACTATTCACTTAACTATTGTTATAAAGTATGATGATTATGATCTATGCATTTATTCTTGGATAGGAACCCCTGTTTGGGTATAGGCCTCCTCCAGTTTAATCCAGTTTTCCCTGTCTTTTGTCAGACTTACTTATTGTCTTACAGGTCCTTAAACCGTAGACCCGCGTGCTAGATCACCGTCCTTTTGCCTCACAAAGTGATGGCCTTTGCGCCAGCAGGACATTAAAGGCTGATAAAAAGCTAATATCAGCTGTATCAGTAACTAAAATCTTTAAGGAGGAACTCGTGGCTCAATAAGAACTGCCACTCGGGTCGATCTTTAGGCTAAGCTGCGCTTGCCTAGGTTGGTCTGTGGATGGGTGACTATCCGTTTCATACCAAGGTAAGGTGGATGTTCACGGTAGCCCGCGAAATTCAAATTCTCCCACGTTTTTAGCGATTTGCAGGCCAGTGCCAGGTTGCATGTTAGTGAAAACATGATTCGCGGCTGCAAGACGTATTCAGTTACAGAGTTATAATCATCAAAATCATCATCACAACCCTCTAAGTTCATGTAACTGTCAAGAATGAGTATTTCATCAAAAGGTCTCATTCTTGAGAGTTACATGAACCTGGAGGGTTGCAATGACGACTTTGATGATTATAATTCTGTAACTGACGTCCCACACCCGCAAATCATATTTTCACCAACATACAACCCAGCACTGACCTGCAAATCGCCAAAAACTTGAATTTCGCGGGCTACCCTGGAACATCAACCTTAAGTCGTTGGTAGCCTGTCATTTGTAGACCTTTGGCATACATATCAGTGGCCAGAAAGTCTACTCCAATGCAATTTAGATTCCCATAATACGGTCAGGGCTGCTTACCATACTTGATGTCAGGCACTGTGATGGAGCTCTCAGCGATGTTGGTGGCCAGAATAATCTTCCTAGTTCCCGGGGCCACGCGCTGGAACACGCGAGCCTGCTCGTCTGACGTGATCGTGGAGTGGAGAGGCAACACGTACCACTTGTATGTGGGGCATTCTGGGCCCGCTACTTTTGCACTACAATCATCAAATATTAATCAATCAATCATTTATTTTGTAAAACATAGGTTTACAGATAGTGTTTTATCAAAATGTTGCCTATACATGGCGTACAAAATTACATAAACATATTCAATTACAAATTAAAGTCAAGATATATCGATCCTTAAAACAACAAATGGCGTAAAAGCCATTTTGGCCAAAATGACTTATAAATGCCATTTTGTTCAGTTTTTGAAGCTCTATCGATCTGTATATTTGAAATGTTCAAATTCGCAAAAAAATGGCTCTTACATCCAATATTTTTTAAGAAAAAATTCCAATAATTTTATGATTTGTGTCGTTATAACCAATATTAAAATCGAAAACTGCAAATTTGGGGCGTAAAAGACTTAATTTCTTAGTGATGTGGTTAATATTACATTTTACGATTATATCGAAGTAAATAATATCAAAGACAACTTGTTTTAAAATGCAAGACTTTTAAAAATAGGCTTTTACTACAATTTAATAGAATTAAGTTTTACAAATATAAAACGTTAATAATGTCGTAAAAGACAATATTTTATTATAATTGGCTTATACGTCAATTTTTTAGCGTAATAATTAAAACCGAGTGTTTATCTCTTGATCGTAAAAACCAAGACGGTAGTAAAATGGTTTTCAATGTATTTTTTCATAAAAAAACTAGTAAAATTAATATTTTTTTATGATTTAATTGTTTGCGACATCTGATACGTCAAACCGCTACAAAAGATTACGCATCAGTGTGGCCACCGCACGTTCCAGCTTGTCGCGCCCGCCACGCATTCCGTTGCTTTGAGGATTCAGGGTTATCTACAATTTGGATACTGGTGGACACCGGGGTCGAGAAATCTCTCTACGTCGGTGTCTACCGGTCGCACAGCGGTGACCAGGAGACGACCAGGCTTTTCGTACACCTGATGTAAAAGGCGGATTGTGCCCAGCAACGGTACCCAACGGCGGAGCTTCTTTTTCTGGGGGACTTTAATGCCCACCACGATGAGTGGTTGTTCCCGTTCCAGAAAACTGACCATGCTGGGAGAGAGGCGCGCAGATTTGCATTGTCGCTAGATCTCACTCAGCTGGTGAATGAAGCTACGCGGGTGCCGGATGTTGATGGACACACACCTAATTGCTTAGACTTGCTGCTGACTACTGACCCGGACAGGCACTCAGTATCGGTATCAGCCCCACTGGGAACATCTGACCACTGTCTGGTGAAGTCTATATCTGTCAGCTCCCCTCCAAATGATAGCCCTAAAGGCGAGCGGCGAGTTTTGCGATACGAGTCAGCAGACTGGGATGAGATGCGGCACTTCTTTGCGTCCTTCCCTTGGCAGTCAGTTTGCTTTTCTGCGCGCGACCCCACTTGCTCAGCTGAGGCGGTTGCGGCCGTGATACGGCAGGGAATGGAATACTATATTCCATTCTCCAACATACCGCTCGGTCACAAGGCCCGTCCATGGTTTAATGCGGACTGTGCTCGTGCTGAGGCCCAAAAACAGTCTGCATACCAAGCCTGGGTGCAAGCTCGTGACCGTAAAGGTCGAGCGCGTCGGGTTCGCGCGAAGAAAAGAGCTTTCAATTGTAAGCGGGTGATCCGAAAGGCGCGTTTCGACCACGTCAGTCGCATAGGGGCCAAACTGGCGTCCTACCCTTCTGGCAGTAAACAGTTTTGGTCCCTATCAAAATCGGTCGAATCAAATTTCTGCCGGTTCTCACTACCCCCCCTGCAAAAACCGGATGGGTCACTGGCTCACTCCGCTACCGAGAAGGCAAATTTATTTGCATCTCTGTTTGCGAGCAATTCGCGTCTAGATACTGGGTCTAAACAGCCACCAACGATTCCTCGCTGTGATTCTTCGATGCCGGAGATCACAATACACTTGAAAGAGGTTCGTAGAGTACTTCTGAGCCTAGACGTGAATAAGGCTAGCGGTCCGGACGGCATACCAGAAAGGGTCTTAAGGAACTGTGCGCCTGAGTTGTATCCTGTGTTGACACGCTTGTACCGCCTCTCTCTCAAAACCAGAACGGTGCCAAACTCCTGGAAGGTCGCTAATGTTCAACCAGTACCCAAGAAGGGTAGTCGTGCCGACCCCTGTAATTATCGACCAATCGCCATCACCTCCATACTTTGTATAGTAATGGAAAGGGTACTCAACGGTAAGCTGCTGGCGCACCTTGAAGCGAACGACCTACTCAGCGACCGTCAGTATGGTTTTCGCCGGGGACGGTCAACTGGGGATCTTCTGGTGTTAGCTACGCACTGCTGGGGCGAGGCCATCGAGAAACACGGCGAGGCCCTTGCCGTGTCGCTGGACATCTCGAAGGCTTTCGACAGGGTTTGGCACGCAAGTTTGTTGAGCAACCTTCCGGCATACGGCATTCCCGCTGACTTTTGCTGCTGGATATCTAACTTCCTGAGTGAACGGTCGATCTGAGTGGTCATTGATGGCTGCTCCTCTGACCTTATGGCTATCGATGCCGGAGTTCCTCAGGGGTCTGTTCTCTCCGCGACACTTTTCCTGCTGCACATCAATGACCTCCTTGCTCCTGGTATTGTTGGGTACAGATGACAGCACTGTCATAGAGAGTTATGCATCCAGCGCAAAAGCCAGTGGTGATGAAGTACGTTCATTAAGAGAGGCCATGGTGGAGCGAACGAATTCAGCCTTAAGACTTGTCTCCGAGTGGGGTGACGAGAATCTGGTAGATTTCAACGCCACCAAAACGCAAGTGTGTCTATTCACCACCAAAAGGAGTCCGTTTAATCTGGCCCCTACTTTCCGGAGTGCGTCTGTACAAGTTACTGACAGTCTCGAGCTTCTTGGCACGAAGTTGAGCGCGAATCTGAACTTCGGCGCCTACATCGAGTCGAAAGCTCAAACTGCGGCGAAAAAGCTGGGCATTCTAAACAAGGTTAAGCGGTACTTCAAGCCTGGACAGCTTTCAGTATTATTATAAAGATCAAGTCCGGTCCGGCATGGAGTATTGCTGTCACCTTTGGGATGGCTCAGCCAAATACGAGCTTGCCACACTAGACTCTGTAGAGCGCAGAGCCAGGAGAATCAAAAGCGCCTCTGTCCAGTTTTTTGATTTTTTCATAATACGCCTAATACCTGTAGCAACTACTAGAGTAACGTTATATCTAACAACTAGATTTCATTTGATCATAAATAGTAAAATAGTCTAATGTTTTAATAAATACACATTACTTAAAAGCATATCAAACGTTTTTTTTTATATAATATTTTGAAATCTGGATAGAGTAGGTTTTGCATTTAAACGTTGGATAGAGGCGGTTTTGCATTGTATTACTAAGGATAGAGGCGGTTTTGCATTGTATTACTAAGGATAGAGGCGGTTTTGCCTAATAATAGTGGTATTTTAGTTAGTTTATATAAAATAATAATAATCGCAATTTAGTTATTAAAACTGTAATTGGTAAATTTAAGACTGATTTGTTTGTAAACATCAGTACGAGGTGAAAGTGTTTGATTAAGTTCGATCCAAATTTTAATAGTTGATGTTCAATTTTTTTTTATTTCGTCGTTAAAAAATAGCATTTATAGTACCGATTTAGAAAGTAAATTGATACGAAATTTCAAATTTTCTTATTTCTTTTAATTTTTTTCAAAATTTGTATTTTTTTATTACAATATTTAATACTTTCGTTGATTTTTTTCAATTTCGTTGATGTTTGTTTAATTGATGTTGATGTTCATGTTGAATTTAATTTCTCAATTCATTCTTCGCTAAAAATAGCGTTCATGGCATAATTTAGATAACTACATTGATCCGAAATGTTAGATTTACTGGTACTTTTTCAAAATTTTGTGTTGTATTTATTGCAATAATTAATACATTCGGTAATTATATTTGTCTTTTATTTCTTCAAAAACCCAAACATAGATGTTCTCTAAGTCTTTTACTCCAAGTGCGCATAACCTGTTTAACTTGCAAAGTATAAAATTCACGGCGTAAAGGCCAGTTAGAGCAAAATTTTTTGTAGTAAAAGACATGCTATCTCGGAAACTAGCATAGGCCCTACAATATTAGGTTTTTATAATTATACACATGAAAATTCTAAGAAAATACAACTTTAATTGGTTATTATAGCTTTACTACTTTGAGAGATATTGAGGAAACAAAGTTACTCATTTTAGTTTTTTGGCTCTCCTGAAAAGTAGCTTTTTGGCTTTTACGCCATTTGTTGTTTTAAGGATCGATATAATTAGGTTCTAGAATCTAGGTTATATTTACAATTAAATAGGTACTAGTATTTATTTTTTAGATGTTTATTTTCATGTATCGTTATTTCTGTTTTAAGTTCTAATTTATTTTTTTCTGTTTTGTCTTTTCTATGCTGTCTACAATTCTAATCAGAGTTCTTTCTCACAAGTCAGCTGGAAGATTTTTTTATGAAATAAAGTGTTTTTGCTCTTCTATTTTAATGCAATTGAGTATATTTTGTGAGTACATCATTAAACAAATAAGATGGGTCCGAAGAAAACCGACATGTGCCGGAAAAACGGATTGACCGATCAGATAGTTTTGTGTCCAGGCGATACAACCGAAAAAGACGCTACAGTCGTCGAACTTAGAGCTCTTTTTCTTTCTGGTGATAAGTGTCAAAATATTTAGTCAGTCGCTTAGCCAATTTTTCATAGTAAACAACAGTTATACTTGCCGCAAGGTATTATCTGTGAGACAGGCATACAAGTCCTCAATCTCATGTATTCCGGGTAGAAATATAAGCACAGAAGGCAGGTCCGCTTCACTGCGGTCCGTGACATAATCTTCCTGCTTATCAATTTGCTCAAACGCATTCAGGAGTTTTATGACCAGGTGGTGCATTTCAGGGACAAGGTATTCATCAGTGCTTCTTGTTGTTTGGTTTAGGATCTAAAATTCAAAATAACATTATGCCATAAAGGAATGAATAAAGTAATGAAAGCATTTGTCAAGAATATTGCCATCAAGTAAATGCACATTCAGTCTCCAAGCTGCTCCTGGGAAATCTATACTAATATTATAAAGAAGTAAAGTTTGTGTGTTTGTTAAATTGTAAGGGGTAATCTCGGGATTTACTAAACCGATTTTAAAAATTCTTTCACCAATAGAAAGCCACATTATTGCTGAGTGTCATTGGCTACTTTTTATTCCTGTATTCCCTCGGGAACGGGATCTACGCGGGTGAAACCGCGGGACGTCCGTAGTTTATAATAAAATCATGACTGGTATCCTTTGTACCAGGTCCTTGGTTTAGTGGTCGCAAGCGTGAATGCTGAGCTAAGGACGTAGTCACGGAGTGTGGAATTGTACCCGGTTGGTATAGTTAATAAACATAACTGGCGAAATGTGGGTGTACTATTAGGTACACTTCTGCTTACCCTTCAGGGATTACATGCGTGATGTTATGTTAAGTAAAAGCAGTGACATGAAGCGAGACTTCCTCTAAGTTTTTTCTTGTTACTCCTTTCCTGTGCCACCTTAAACTTAAGAAATTATATTACATAAAAAACTTACTTCTCCAAATTTCTTCAGATCATTCAAGTAGAACACTTTCATGGGAAACATCGGATTATTATTATCAACTTTGATACAAGAGGACATTTGCGCGCCGCGTGGTGTTGGCATCATGAAATAGTCCGCAAACGCTTTCCTGTCAAATGTTGCTGACATGAGCACTACTTTGACACCCGGTGATACAGTGTACAACAGCCTCTTGACAATGAGGAGTAGGAAGTCCATATCCTGACCTCTTTCGTGTACTTCATCCAGTATCACATGTGTATATTCGTTCATGGTTTTTGAATTAACTGCAAATTAATGGATTAAGTATAATTAAATAAATAAAACAAAATGTTTATTTTCAGAAACTTGTACAACTTTTACAATATATCTTACAAAGGGACCTTCTTTTAAGTAAAAGCTATTAAGGTGGATGTTCACGGTAGCCCGCGAAATTCAAATTTTCTTACGTTTTTAGCGATTTGCAGGCCAGTGCTAGGTTGTATGTTAGTGAAAATATGATTTGCGGCTGTAAGACATATGTAGTTACAGAATTATAATCATCAAAATCATTAATAAAACCCTCCGAGCTCATACAGGTTCCGAAATGACTTTGACCTTGTAAAAAGTCATTCCGGAACCTTTATGAGCTCGGAGGGTTGTATTAATGATTTTGATGATTATAATTCTGTAACTACATATGTCTTACAGCCGCAAATCATATTTTCACTAACATACAACCTATCACTTGCCTGCAAATTGCAAAAAACTTAAGAAAATTTGAATTTCGCGGGCTACCCTGGAACATCAACCTTAATGTAAGTTCATTGCTAAAGTGCCTACGAAAAAGTTTTGTATGAATCCTAACAGATATTTTTTAAGTGTGCAAAAAGACTGCCCATATCAAGAGCTTATTTCTGAAGAAGCAGTGATATTTTCTAATATCTTAATTAAGAAAGATAAAAAATACTTACCCAGTTTTTGTAGCAATATTCCAGTTGTGACATAACTAATGCGGGTATCAGCAGAAGTGTGAGCATCAAGTCCAACCTGTTAAAAGTTACATTCATTTAAAACCTTAGAAAACGTTGGGAAAAGGTGCGCGGTTTGGGTTGATAGTTTTGTATGGAGAAGAACCAGCAAAAAACTCCATGGTTACTCTTTTAAAATTATTTATTTTTACAATAATAAAGCTGCTAAGCTAAAGTGGAACATGGCCCGGGCCATGCCTAACGAGATTTGGGCCAAAATAACCACGTTGTGGAGCCGTGACATAGCCAGAAGGCGACGTGGTAGACCTCGCAGGAGATGGCGTGACTAGCTGGCAGAACTTACGACCAGTGGTCCACATTTGCCCTAAATCGAAAAATTTAGAAGTCATGGGGGAAGGCCTTTGCCTAGCAATGGAATGACACAGGCTAACAGTAACAATATTTTGATGTTATAACATCAGTACTTTAGTATAGGGGGACAGCATAGGTCCGACAATAAGTCGCTGCTTGTCAAAAATGTAAAACGAGATTAAGGACGCATTTCCGATTGATAAGTCAAATCATTACTTTTTTAAACAAAAGTATGTTTATTAAATACAATGCTTTGTATTTTTAAAATGTTTTTGCTGCTTATTGTAGGTAGATGTGCAAGGTACAATTCTTAACTATAAATATAATTTTAGATATGTCCAGTTTCTCAATAAATGTACCGAAGTATTTCACTTCGGTACATTTATTGAGAAACTGGACTTTTGTTTAAAAAAGCAAAGATTTGACTTATCAATCGTAAATGCGTCCTTAAAAGTTACAGCATCGGACAGATTAGCAGCATCATAATTTAGCCATCATTTAAGGGGGGAAAACCTTAATGTAAATCATCATTGATTTAACAAAAGCTTTAACATTATAATTATTATGTTTGCTTTCAAGATTGAAATGTGTGTATCTTTAAAATTATTATGTTATACCTCAGATTGATACATTACATATTCCGACAAGGCATAATTTGATAATTAACACAAGAGCTCCAGTGTACTTTATTTGGATGAAAAAAATGAATATATTTGTTCTGTAAGTTGTTGTATTCCATAAATAAAAAATTTACTTTCTCCAGAAACTGAGGTGATAAACTGTATGAATTTCCCTAAGTCATAGAACCAGGTTTCACTGTACTAAAATTATGATTTTTGACGGCACTGTTGGCGCAGTGGCTAAGCGATTGGACTGCTGCGCTACGTGTCGCGGGTTCGATCCCCGCACGGAACAAATATTTGTATGGCCTGCAGATAGTTGTTTCGGGTCTGGGTATTTGTGTATGTGAGTTTATATGTTTGTGAACGCACCCACGATACAGGAGAAATTCCTAGTGTGGGGCAATGTTTAAAAAAAAAAAATGATTTAGTTTTGTTTTGGTTTTATTTTAATTTGATTGTAATTTATTGATGTAATGGTAGTATTATGCAAACTGATCTGATTTTATATGCTTAGTGTTTATAATCTGAAATAAATGAATAAATAATAATTGTCAGTAGTGAAGGAATAAAGAAGATTTTCTGAAGCAATAATTACCTGATAACCAACTACTCCACCAACTTCCCAACCTCTTTCCTGAGCAACTCTTCGAGCAATAGATATAGCAGCAATTCTTCTTGGTTGTGTCACAACTATCTTGCATGTTCTACGTGCTTGGTAGCAGTCATCTAGGATCCATTGAGGGACTTGTGTTGTTTTACCGCATCCAGTTGGACCTTCCACTATCACTATTGGGCATCCACGAATGCGATCCAAAATCTGAAATAAAAAAATGTTTCAATGGTATATATTTCAGAAAACAAAAGTGAAAATTACAAACAAATACACAGACAAGAAAGAATTTTCTGAGGAAACATTTAATTTAAACACATTATTAGGACTGGCTAGGCCACATAATTATGTAATTATACTTTTGGTAGCTCACCTCCTGCTTATATCTATTAATTGATAAGTTTTTGGTATCTTCCTTCTTTTGGAAGGAGTATTTGTTGTACACTTCTGTCATAGCTTCCTCGGTCAGCTCCCTAATGTTCTGGGTGGACGCCCCAAAGGAAGACAGTTGCTCTAGGGAATCCAGTCCACCTGACATCCCATCATTCGATTCCCGGTACTTTTCATTCTGTAATATTGTTCAATGTTTATTGATTACTCAGACTGAGATAATTTCACAAGGTTATAAAGTTCTATTTATTGGGTAAACTGTTATTCAAAGTTCAGATTGACATCAGGTAAAATGCCTCTGAAGTCGACCCACTGACCAAAATTGTAGGTATAAATACAGATGTACAGGAGCATTGCTGTCGGCGGTAGTCAGGCATTGTTAGTTCAACTGCGTTCGTTGGATTTGATAAGAATAATTTTAAGAATAATTTATTTAAGAAAAAGGATAATACAATAGGGTGTACATCTATGCACAGTGTTGCTTCACATACAAAGTTATAATTAGTGATAAACGCGGTGTAGCTATAGTTTTTTATTACCACCGGTATAATATCTTGCCTGATACGATTTAAGTACATAAATGAAGTTTACCCGCAAATATAGTTCAGTTTCCCTCTCCTTGATTTCACGCGCATATTCGGTACCACTGGTAACCAACATAGAATGACGGTGTTCCTCCTTCCTGTTCAAGTCAAGGGTTTCGTCATTTCTCGTAAGTCGCATGCCTCCTGTAACCGGACCCCGAAGTTTGGTCATTTGCGACTTTGATGGCCGGGGATTCGTAAAAAACCCTCGTACTTCGTCCATTTTTTAAAATCTGGCAGATATTTTTATCTATCAAACTAAACAGACTGTTGAATATTAAAAGAAAATAATTAGTGTTCTTTTTGCTTTGATAACAAATTCAATGTAGAGTTTGAATCTCATTAGAAAAAAATCGGCATGTTTTTCCAACAAACAAAACCGCAAACAAAACTGACTGCTCGCTGCTCTTTGGCTCGCTCCACCAACCATAGACTACCTATTTCCAAAGAGTATAATATTACCATAGACAAATACACTTTTTTAATTAATACTGTTGGCTCAAATGCGCCTACCTCACGCCCACACTTCCCCATGGGCTTACTATCGCAAACTGGCTTGAACACGGAACACCATGCGTGTGGTTAGGAAAACTGAATCACGTGCTAGCCCCGCACAAACCCCACGGCGCGGCCTGAGCGCGGCTTGAACGATATTCGATAATTCGACTTGCTAGAAATTTTACCTGCGAGCCCGGCCTGCGCGTACTTTTCTGTGCGTGTGGTTGGGCGTTCAGTGCCCACACCGCAGTCGAGGCTAGTCGTCGGTCGATGAGGTACACGGTTTTTTCGTACATCAAAAATGTAATTTGCTGGTCGTCGCCCCGGAGTTACGCTTCACCCACTCAACCTTCGTTACGCTAAGGAGGTCGCCGGCTCGCTTCGCTCGCCACCTCAATCCGACACGACCGGAGAGAGATCAGGCGCAGGACCAACGGCTTAACGTGCTTTCCGAGGCACGGGGCGGGGGTATTAAAAAATGCCAGACCTACGATGATCGCGACTTTTTAACTGAATTTTTAAGTCTATATAAATCCCTGCCTGCAATTTGAAAAATTAAATCGAAGGATTAAAGAAATAGTTCTTCACTGGTTGTTTACACGACGACGATTTTGGCAAAAATGAGGCCTGCGCGTACTTCACTGAGCGTGTGGTAGTGCCGGGAGCGTTCAGTTTTTTCGTGAGGTAAGCGCGCGCAGGCCCGGACTGAGGTGAAGTGTGTGCGTGTATATAGTAGGCCCAAAAGAGTATGTAATTTTACCGGGAGCGTTCAGTTTTTTCGTGAGGTAAGCACGCGCAGGCCCGGACTGTATGTAGTGAAGTGTGTGCGTGTAGTAGGCCCTTATTTATGCGCCTACCACGGCCTGAGCGCGGCTTGAAAAAAAAAAGGTTAGGTTAGGTTACTCCTATACCCTACGGATTTCCGGGATTTCCCTTTGGTATCATCAAATGTCTATTTTAATTAACCCGTTGGTAAACATTTCATTGCTGTCGATTCTGGGTTTTTAGTGTATGGATTTTGAGCCATCTCCAAATTGTTTTACTTTTAAATGCATATTTTTATTTAGAACACCTAATAAATGTCACAAAGTCTTCAAAAATAAATTATGTCGGTAAATCCTCCAACCAGCCCGCGAAATTCAAATTTTCTTAAGTTTTTTGCAATTTGCAGGCCAGTGATAGGTGGTATGTTGATGAACATTTGATTCGCGGCTGTAAGACGTCTAGGGCCTTTTTTTTTGCACTGGGAAAAAATGCATTACGCATACCCTCCCATCGGAGGATGGGGGGCTATGTGGGACTCCCCGGTCTGACCCGGTATAGGGACCGCTCGAGCCAGCCCTGCAGGACCGGACCGAGCGCATCCAACGTCCGGCGGCCAAAAGCGGCTGCGGCGAGGTCCTCCGTCCAGTGGAGGACGATGGCATCCTTCGCCTCCCGCCCTACGGCCTCCCGCTCTTCGGTGACGGGGCGCTCCCCGAGCGCCCTCCGTTGCGCAGTCCACTCGTACACTCTGGCGAGCACCAAGGAGGAGTGCCGGCCAGAGCGCACGCCGCCGAGAAGCCCACCGAGCGGTAGGCCCTTGCCACCCGTTGTGCAATGGCCCTTTGGGGCTTGCGGATGGCGGTCGCATTCTTCCTCCTGTGAAGGGAGTCTGCCCAGATGGGGGCCCCGTATAGGGCCATGCTCCGCAGGATGCCGGCATATAGGCGCCGGCATTTTGCCTTAGGCCCCCCCAGGTTCGGGAGGAGCCATGAGAGGGCGTCCGCGGCTTTTAACAGGCGCTTCGACAGCCCGCTGCAATGCGGGCCGAAGCGCCACCTGTCGTCCAGCACCAGACCCAGATACTTCATCTGGGGCTGGACCTCTATTCTGACGCTCTCCACGACAATGTGAGCGTCGGGAGGGCAGCGCTGCCGAGGCCCGCGAAAGAACACTGCCTCGGTCTTGTGCAGCGCCACCTTCAATCCCAGGTGGCGGATCCTCTCTGCAACCAAGGACCCGCCAACCGAGGCCAGACAGGCCGCGTCCCCAAAGTTCCTCCCCCGGGCAGTGAGGAGAGTGTCATCCGCGTAGCAGATGACACTCGTGCCCTGGAGGAGGGCTCCCCGTAGGAGCCAGTCGAACCCGATGTTCCACAGGGGGGGCCCCAGCACTGACCCCTGCGGAACACCGGACTCTGCGCCGTACCGCCTCACTGTGGCCGTCTTGTCCACGAGGAGGACCTCTCGGCCCTCCAAGTAGCTGGCCAGGAGAACCTAACCTAACCTAACCCCCGCGCCGGGTCTAAGCCGCTGGGCGTAGGTAGGGAACAAATAATTTATCTCTTTCTAGCTTGAACAAAAACAAGGCTAACAGATCCAGATAAAATAGTAGCTGTCTTTCAACGATACGTTATTAAATATCACTGTTTATTAACAAGGAATTGTAGTTATGATTTATTTAAAAAAAAAAACTTAACCCCATAGTTTTTCGAGGAAGTAAAAACATTTTTTTTATGTTGTAACGACAGTGGTAAAAAATAAACAGGAACTGATTTATAACTTTATTCGGGCAGAGCTTCCCCTTACAACTACTACAATCGAGTGCGACAAGACCGCTAAAATGAGCTTGCAGGGCATTATAAAGCTTTATCCCCACCGGAGGCGTCCGGTAGTTATGGCTTGGCTCGGGTTGGCATGGCTATCGTTGGCGAGGCTCGCTGTCAGGTGGCTGTCAGATGGCTGTCAGATGACTGTCAGTGGGCTGTTGTAACATTCGGCCGTCCTGAAACAATTGCTCCCGCAATGGGAACCAGAAAAACAACGATTACAAGTCAGCTCAAAAAAACCAAGTTAAAATGGGGCAATGAACTTTGATCTCTCAAGAAGATTTATGAAATCTTCGGTGCTCAATTTATTGTTCATCTACACTACTGGTGCTATCAGACATATTATTATAAGCATCGCTACGATATAGTCATACGGAATCAACGGATACTAAGCCTGTAAACCCGTTGTATCATAATTATATTATGACCTTTTGTACTTTTTAGTTTATGTCAATCATGACCTAACTCCTCAATATCACTTAAGTGGGCCAGAATATAAATCCTTAATAAACAAGAATTAACTTGGCAACAGGCTCGCCCCCTATTGCATGGGACTCAAACTTTACTGTGTATATTACTATGTGTGTGTACTCATGGGTACACCTCTACCTAACCCTTCGGGCATTACAAGCGTGATGTTATTAGCATTGACCTTGTTGCCGCTAGTAGTCAGCGCCTGGCGTAAATGTGCGTAATCACCGTTTTTTGTAATTTGTAAATCACACTATTATCAGCTATTATTATTTTTCGCCTTGTATCTAAGCTACGTCCCATTTTCTTTCCAGCTATTCAAATTCCAGTAGTAGATAACTCTATCGCTTCTAAATTGCACTGGTTCAGAAACCCGGTCTAGGATAAATCGTAAGGCTTATAGGTACCCTGTTGTATTTTTAACAGTATTATTAAAACTCCAAATTATGTTTGGTAACCTATTGTCCCCATATTGAGTTGCTTTCTTATGTTCCGTGAATTGTGCGATTAGTGCCTTCCACACTTCGACCTACTCATTAAACGTAGAATCAGAGACATTAAAAACATGAAACACTTTTCATGTAAGAAAAGATAACTAAAAAAACTAAGTTTGCCAACCTATCGTATATAGAAACTGAAGAAACAATTTAAGTTAACTATAAACCATACGGTCAATATGACACACGCACACACACATGTAGGTACTAACACACAATGACATGCTTCTTAGCGTGTCGATGGCAAAACTTCATTACTTTTACACACAACACCATTTAACCCCATCAACACTAAGATAATGCTCAACTCATCAACGCTAAGATAATGCTACTCTGGCCCCCAAGATACCTACAGGCGTAGCCTAGTTTCGAGACCTCGGTTTTATCACCATTTTAAAATTTAAATTTTACTTGCTACATGTATTATTAGCGCTAAGTCAGATTAACAAAAATGATTGTAAATAGACTTAATTAATATTATTCTTCTTAGCAAACCTAGGACACGCAATAGCTGTTAACAGTTACCGTATTTTTAAACTGCTGTTCCGTTACAAACTTCTTGAAATATCTACTCGTAAAACAATGTGATCTGAAAAAATAATTGCGATCTAAACTAATTGTCACCACAGAATTATTGACAGTACGCGTTGGTTCAGAAACAACGAATTTAGTGAAAGCATGTATCAATATAAACATGTACCCACTGGTACTCCTTTTTTTGTTTAGCCAGAAGGGCTCAAACTATCGATATTTACAATTTTCATTGGTTCAGTAAATTTAGGAATTGAATGTCATTGGCCCTCTTTCCTACCGTATCCGCTTTCCCGTAAGCACGATGTAAACATGACGTCACATAATAATGTTTACGTATAAATCGGGTAATTTATGGAAACCGGAAATTTTGTTCTTATTTATAAGTTCAGAACTTCGTTCTTTACGAAATTTACGCCTTGGCCAACATCGTCATGATGCATTTTGTAATATTTTCCATCGCGCGAAGTTTGACACAACTAATCGGGTACCGTAAAGATTTGTTTACGTTATAGGCTACTATAAATACTACAATTATTCACTATAGGTATAACTATCTGTACATCCACTTTGCAGCAAAACAATACAACTTTTTGGCTTTTTATCTTGTCATTGCACTGTACTGAACTAATCGTTAACCTCTAAATGGTACACATTAAACGGCATTCATCAAACGATCTACTTACATAAGGCTGAAGCAAAGGCAGGCATAGGCATAGAATTTAACTTTAGCTTCGGTTTTAGCTTGCTGGATTTTGCTTGGCTTTCGTTTGTAATATCGAGCAATGCATGGCATAAGATCACGTTTAGTCATTGTATCGCGCACTGCAGTACAGTCCGAAATTACATGGACATTTTTACATATCACATATACGATAATATCTTCGCAACAACAATCATGATTAACACTCTTTCCGACTGGTAACGCGACTAAACTAAAGGACTGGGCGCAAACTACCGTCAATCTGCTTTTATAAAAGATACCTTGCTGCATACGTGTGAATTTCTGTTGGGAAACTAGGATCGTTTATTATAATAATCACATTTTTTTTTTTGATTTATGTGACTTGCCTCATAGTCATACCCACATCGTATTATTTTTTTGTTAGTTTGTTATACAATCGAGCTATTATTGCACAGTTATTAATGAACTTTCTTTCTAGCAACACTATTTGTGGTGGTTCAAACTTCGATTGAAATTCTAATCAGCTTGCACTACAAAGCGGTTGTTTGTTACGTCTTTCGCTGCGGCCGAATAGTGCGAAATTAGTGGTATTTTGCGATTTACAACAAAACTATTGATTGGACTAAAAAAAGTAAAACACTGTGATTTTGTTTACTGCAGTGAATCATATACTTTTACGCATTATAAAACTCGCGTTTTACTCCTGTTGGCCTCATAAATAACTACATAGAACTAGATGGAATAAATTGACGCACTTCGTTTACATTACTCGAGACGGGAAATTAAGACACATGTATCAACTTAAATTCAACCGGTTGAATGCCTCACATGATATTTTACCTATGAAATATGTGAAAATTAACGGTTTCTCATATTTAATTTTAAGATCCTCGTTTGCAATTTGTCAAGAACTTTATGCAATAAGTTTATACCTGTTTGAATATCGACTGACGGTAGCAAGAGATTGCCTAGGAATGCTATTTAACACTGACAATAGTTTGATGAAATTATTGTAGTTATTTATATCTAAAGATTTACTTTGGAGTTGTTGGATAATCTAATGCGCACTTGAACTAAATAAAATATGTACATCTTAAGTTCTCAATTCCTTAGTACCTACACAACTAGTAAAACCATTTTTGTACCGAAATAATGTACTGATTAACTGACTATGATTAGATTTACATATCGGGCCTACCAAATTACCTAATTTTGTCTACGATTGGCATAATTATTATCAACACATGGGGCACTTCATTGTAAAACACATTTGGCTAATATATTTGGCTAATGGCATTTGGCTAATATTTTGCAAATATCTGTGAACTGGCATGTTAACTGACCTTGTTATTTATGCATGGTTCCTGGCAGCTCTCGGCGTGAAGTAGGACAGTTCCTCCCTTCCATGTCCTTGGGCCCGCTGTTGACGACCTTGAGGTAGCCTTCATTTACCGTAGAAGCGTTACTGGCAGAGAAATGGATACTTCTTGTAACTCGAAGTGTCTCACAGGTGGTTACTGGCCGCAGTCTTCGTTTTCAGGGTCAAATTATGGAATCAATGATGTGGTACTGAGGGCAGGCGCTTCGTGTTCCCTCCAGATCGTCGACTGCTTTTTCAATGTGTGCCTTGTGATTCTGGGATGGGCGACTCTTCAATATTTTCCTTGTAGGCGGTGTGCATCAACGTTCTTCGTTTGAATTTGCAGACCTCGTCCTTTGTACTTGGTGACCGTTGACTTTTAAATGTATCAGAGCGTCATTTAATCGTAGGTTTTTTGTTTTCGATACCACTTCTGAGTGTAACGACAGTGGTAAAAAATAAACAGGAACTGATTTATAACTTTATTCGGGCAGAGCTTCCCCTTACAACTACTACAATCGAGTGCGACAAGACCGCTAAAATGAGCTTGCAGGGCATTATAAAGCTTTATCCCCACCGGAGGCGTCCGGTAGTTATGGCTTGGCTCGGGTTGGCATGGCTATCGTTGGCGAGGCTCGCTGTCAGGTGGCTGTCAGATGGCTGTCAGATGACTGTCAGTGGGCTGTTGTAACAATGTACACATTAAGCCCATTCAGACCGCACATAAGAAGTTTTTGTCAACTCTGGGTTTTTACCCGACTACGGCGAAGCCAAAAGGAAGGGTAATGATTTTGGTAGTCTATGTATGTATGTATGTTCCACCGTAGCGCCTAAACTACTGAACGGATTTTAATAAATTAGGTGTCAATAGATTCGTAAGAATAGCCCGGGTGACATAGGCTATATAAATTTTATAAATTATTTTTATGACGGAATTTAAATGTCAAAAACTTACCTCAAAAATTTTTAAATTGAGATAATCATAGCAAGTTTGGTATCAAATGAAAGGTCTTGGCGAGCACATTACAAATATGTATAACTAGCTTTTGCCAGCGGCTTCGCCCGCGTGAAAATGACGATTTTCCATACAAACTTTCATTCCCTATCTAACTCCCTTAGGGGTTGAATTTCGACAAATCCTTCCTTATTCCTTGTCTACATTATAAAGGGAACCTGTATGCAAAATTTCAGCTTTCGAGGTCCAAGGGTTTGGGCTGGGCGTTGATGAGTCAGTCAGTCAGTCAGTCAGTCAGTCAGGACTTCTCTTTTTATTAGGGTTCCGTAGTCAACTAGGAACCCTTATAGTTTCGCCATGTCTGTCTGTCCGTCTGGCCGTCTGTCCGTCTGTCCGTCCTCGCTTAATCTCTGTGACCGTTAGCACTAGAAAGCTGAAATTTGATACCAATATGTGTATCAATCACGCCGACAAAGTGGTAAAATAAAAATTTGAAAAAAATGTTTTATTAAGGTAGCCCCCCTATATGTAAAGTGGGAAGTGATTTTTTTTTTTAATTTCAACCCTAACGTGTGATATATTGTTGGAAACGTATTTAAAAATGAATAGGGGTTTACTAAAATCATTTTTTGATAATGTCAATAATTTCGGAAATAATCGCTCCAAAAGTAAAAAACAATGTGTCCCCCCCCCCTCTAACTTTAGAACCATAAGTTTAGAAAATATGAAAAAAATCTGAAAAGTAGAACTTTATATGGACTTTCTAGGAAAATCATTTTGAACTTGAATGGAAACAACAGATGGAAACAGTAGTTAACCAATATAATTTGGTCCCTAAATCGTATGAGCGCCTATACAATCCAGAGGTCAAGTTTCATTGGCCGTAGAAGAAATGTATAAATTATAGCATACCGTTTTGGTACGGAACCCTTCATGTGCGAGTCCGACTCGCACTTGGCCAGTTTTTTATATAGATATTATAGTACACAAAAATAAAATTCAAATAAAAAAATTAAGTTCAAAAATCTAAAACCCGACTACTAACAAAATCGCGGTCTTAAAAGTAGAAAACAAGAAAGTAATTCTTGTCTGATATTCTTCGTAGTCGCATGCCACCTTGCTAATGGCAATTACTGACTACTGATTACTGACTGGCCTGTTGGTCGAGTGGTTAGTGACCCTAACTGCTATGCCGGAGGTCGTGGGTTCGATTCCCACCCAGGACAAATGTTTGTGTGATGAGCACGATCATTTGTTCTGTGTCTGGGTGTAATTTATCTATAATTTATGTATGTATTTAGAAATATATAAGTATGTTTATCAGTTGTCTAGTACCCATAACACAAGCTCTGCTTAGCTTGGGACTAGATGGCGTTGTGTGATAGTTGTGGAATATTATTAAAAAAAAAAAAAAAAAATTAGCAGCTGACTTCTGTATCAATGAGAACGCCATGAAGGAGCATCAGGTATCAGTGGCATGCGACTACGAAGAATATCAGACAAGAATTACTTTCTTGTTTTCTACTTTTAAGACCGCGATTTTGTTAGTAGTCGGGTTTTAGATTTTTGAACTTATTTTTTTTTTTTTGGGCCATCTCCTTTAAAACAACAAACACAAAATTTAAAACAATAACAAAAACTAAATTTAAAACAACAACACTTTACACTCGTAATAAAAACTAAATTTAAAAGAACTAACAAAAACTAAATTTAAAACACAACGACAACTCAAATTCGTAACAAAAAGAAAAAACAACACAACTTTCGTGAACCGCAAGTGTAATCGGGAGCGAACGGAACGTAGGTATGCATTTGAATGCACCAATCGCACGCGCGGATGACGCTACCTCATACCCCGCGCCACCGCCAAAGAGACCTAAAAGTGACTTCTGCGCAACTAACGGATCATTCTCATTAGTTCCACCAGCAATTAGTTCCATGGAACTAGTGAGACCTTTTTTTCTCAGTAGTTCCATGCACTTTAATGGAACAAATGAAACAAAACTTAATCGAATTGTCTCACTAGTTCCACCGTAGTTGTCCCATGGAACTAGTGAGAACTTTTTTTTCTCAGTAGTTCCATGCACTTTGATAATGGAACAAATGAAAAAAAACTTAATCGAACTCGTCTCACTAGTTCCACCGTAGTTGTTGCCAAGTTACGTGTTGGGGATTAAAGACGTCATAGATGCGGACGCATCCGATGTGGTGATTTGCTCGTCTGTGGTAGAGCGGCCTTCTGACATAAGGACGGACGGACAGACAGACATCGACAGACGAATGTACATGTATGCGTTCCGTTTTTTGCCTTTTGGCTACGGAACCCTAAAAACGGAAAGGAAACTGCGTGATTCCAGAAAAAATGGATTGATCTCATTGATGTAATCAATGTGAGGATTGATCTGGTTTAATTCGGAAAAAATATTTGTAAACTATAGTTTATGCTGCTGGCTTTTAGACTGCTGGCTTGAAGTAGGATTGGGCAGGCCATGTCTGTAGGATGGATCAAGACCGATGGGCGAAAGTCGTCACGCAGTGGATGCCAGAAGACGGGCGTCGTCGCCTAGAAAACGCTGGCGTGACGATCTAGAAGCGTTTTTGCCCAATTGGACGGAGAAAACCGCACAGAGGGATGAGTGGAAGGCTATGGGGGAGGCTTTTGCCCAGCAGTGGGACAATATAGGCTAAAAAAAAAAAGTTTATAATGTCTGAGGGTTGTAAACAGAAACAATAATATTTATATTATATCATTTATTTCATACCATATTTGGCATAACAAAAATATTCAGATCATTTATAGATGATATAAGTATAACAACTGATAACTTTTACACAATTATTAATAATACTCATATTATGCATCTTGATTTAAACGTAAATTGAACATGAATACACACAGACATTATACCTAATATAATATTATTTATTAATAATATGTATACACGAAGGATTTAACCCAGTTAGCGAAAAACAAAGTGCACTATTCGACTAGAAGTAAGCTACAAAATCAATTTTGTAATTGGTTACATCAAACGTATAATATGTAATGGTTACCCAACTACAATTATTATTATGTTATCATGGCCTATGCCTCCATGGTCTGATGGAGGATTTTGGCACACACAACCACAATTCCATAATATTTTAAGTAAGTATACAAATTATACACAATGTAAGGTCAACGAAAATAATTGTTTAAGAAATTGACTGTCAACTTTCGTTGATTAAAATGATTATATCACAGGATTATATTCAATTGTGTATCTGTCTAAGTGTTTAGCCGGTTCTGCTGTGCCCATTTTCTAACAAAAAGGTTATCCGTTCGTTGCGGCAAACATCTCTATTGTCTCAGTAAAAAAACGTTTGTGTTAATAAACACGATATCTTGACGCAGCGAACCCGGCTTTATTCTTCCCTACCGGCAATTATTGCTGTCCGAAATGGCTACCACGGAAAATTGGCGAAGCATATCAATGTGAAAAACAATTATTTTCTCTAACGGTACCTTTAAATAACAAAAAAAAAAGTAATTTGTCATTAAAAATGGAAAATAATTTAAATATTACAATTTCTTATTTACATTTTGGGTCCTTTTGGGTAATTCACATTTGAAATGGATTTTTTCATAGATATTGTGAATGACTCTTTACTATCATTCGCTGCAACTAATATATAATTTTAATATTTCTTTATATGTACAGGTATTGTCATGTAACATTTTGCGCTAAATGATAAGCATGACATTATAATAACTACTTATTTTTACAAAGCGAACAAGGTATTTATTATACCATAGCATAGATATTATACTGATATTTTTATGGACGACAACTTTGATCACCATGAATGAAGATTTATATTGCGTTCAGTTTTTTTTTTTTATTTAGCATTATCAAGCGAGACATTTTATACAAAATGCATGCATCGGGCTTCACAAATTTTTGGATACATACGGATATTGACCAGCAGCATGACCATGTAAAGCTTTTTGTGAACTCCGTGATGGGTATTTCAACAAAAAAATATGTCTTCATCGTTAGCTTGTGAAAAAAGAAAAAATATGTGTCCATTATTTTTGGAAATCTATCAGACGGACTAATTCGATTTTTTTTGTGAAATACCCTATTGTGTTTATTATTTTGTATTTGGTTCTATTTGTTATTGTCTGACTAGCTAGGAAATTGTTCTATACGACGACGCGCAGTATACCTAAAGATATGTCGCATTACGTTTTAAATTCAATATCATCTTCTAACTTCAATTCAAGGTTTGAACAGTCGTACAGTTTATCAAGTCAACTGTTTTATATATAAAGATTTTTGTGCGACTTTTCAAATAAAATAAACTATAAACCGCAATAATAAGATGGCTTTTA
The DNA here is from genome assembly GCA_949316265.1 of Diarsia mendica. Lineage (NCBI taxonomy): Eukaryota > Metazoa > Arthropoda > Insecta > Lepidoptera > Noctuidae > Diarsia > Diarsia mendica. The sequence continues at coordinate 11,695,180 of OX438906.1, forward strand.
AGTTCGTTTTTTGTTGTTCGTTATTTATAAATAATATAATAGGTGTACACATCAATAAGTTTAGCCACTAAATAATATCCTTATGAGGAAAGCGGGCGCTGTCTCTCTCCACTATCGCTGTCTCTCTCCGCCCCCCTGCCCTCAAGTTCGTGCGATAAGGACAACTGCAGAGACGAGTCAATAGCTTAAGTAAAAAGTCATATTTCTAGGTTTGGCTCTCGCTTATTTCCTCCTCCAATATTAAATCAATTTAAAAGATATTTTAGACAATGAATAAGGAGGATATATACTACGCCGCTATGTTTTTCTTTATTCGTTAATAGTTGTCAAATTTGTACACTAGGACTCTGTTAACAGCGATCTAAACAAGCAATTTTGAGCATTTTTTGGAGGGTTCTAGTGCTTATAAAAATAATTTATCACCAAGAAGGAAAACATAGGGGCATAGAAATAGTTAATATTTATCATTCTGTAAAAAAATCATTGCTCTAGGTAGGGTCATTAACCAAAAAGAAAACAGGCGAGAGCGTTTGTATGGAGAAAAGACCACCCGCATTTCCTCTTAAACCCAAAAACTCCAATAATAAAACTAATAAGGTACAATAGTCGTTATTCGTGTTCGACCACTTTTCAACCTTCCAAGCGAGAAAAGTGGTCAACCACCAACGTTGTCGATTGTACCTTTCGTCTTGGTTAGTCCCCTGAAAACCAAGGACATACAGAGGGGATTCCTTGCTGTGTGACAAAAAACAACCTAAATCCTTTTTGTCCGTTATTTAAGTTAATTATGGATACACTACACCAACAACCCCCACTCATCCGGTTTATAATACGGTCCATAGGAAGGCAAAAGGGTTTAGAAAAATTAAGGCAAAATAGAGCGTTGTCTCTTTCTAAACCCCGATGTGCCAATCGCCCTGGTTAAATAATTAAAAATTACTGAACGAACGTAAAGTATGATTATCTACAAAACAACCAACAATATCCTACTAATATCTAAGTCTAATATTTTGTGCTATTTAATGAAGTTAAGACAGTCTGGAGCCGAATTAATTAATAGGTGGTATCTGTCAGAGATCATACCAGTCATTTCATGCTTTTAACCTCTGACAGTAGCAACGTGAAAGCAACTTTATTGCAACGAAAATAAAGATTATTGTGATGCAAAAACAGAGATGAAATCTATACAGGGTGGTAGGGACAGCGACGCAAAAAAGGTTACCAAGTACAGTCTGTACCCAGCATTAGCTGACCCTCTCCTAACACCTCGCTCCCCCACTTCTCCTCCCGCTCTGGGCACTAGATCCGGCTTCCGTCATCCGATTTATTTCTGTTCTAGTGTGTAATAATCAACCATAGAAATAGTTCTATGACTACTCCGGACCGGACCGTATTTTCACGGGTTCGGATAGGATTCGGATCCGACGTAGTGCGAAACCAGTCTAATAGTAAACACAGATTGCACAATCAAGACTCATTACACAGTAAAGGAAATGAACACAGAATATTATTATAAACCACAGATTTTCATGATACAAATACAGAAAGGAAACATTTTATATTTGCAAGCATTTTAGCTTTTTAATACAGTTTCACATAACATAACGCTTGTGATTCCCGAAGGGTTAGGCAGAGGTTACACCCACATTTCGCCAGTTTCACATTATTATTTAATCCAAATTAACTATTCAGGGTCCATATAAATTAGCTAGAGAAACTCCACAGATGGGTGGGTATCGATATCTATCTAGACATAATCAAAAAAAAGTTGTGAGCATTTACTTTTGGGGGTTAACAAACGCATGTGTCTTGAAGTGTTTTAGATCCTGATACTCATCATGTCTGCGGAGTTTCGCTAGGCCTTTGTTTAAAAGTCTAAACATAATTATAATGGAGTTATAAGGCGAATAAAATAAATGCTGTATCTCCAATACACAATTTTACTGGCTCAAATGCTGTACAATTTTACTTAAAACAGACATAATATTTTTTGCTAAAATTACCCAATATCCTTTTCTATGCAACGAAGTTTTAGTCTTAATTTAGTAAATAAATATTTATCTTCACAGCAACATGAATAATTTTGATCGTGAACGCCGATTCTACCTACATATTAATATACATCTTCACACAACTTTGTTCTTTAATTCTAAATGAATTTAAAGACTAAAATTGCGTGTTTTTTACATAATAGTTATAACAATTTGATATCATAACGTGATTGATACAGTTACATTACAGAACAATGTACAATCACGAGCAAAAATACGTGTGCACTTGGCATATTTCAAAAGATATTTTCTCAAAAAATATTGATTGCATTTAAAAGTGAATATTATGAGAATATGATGATGTGCGAGTGAATTATTTTAATAAGTGTGCGATAATAGGACATTAGGAACCCATCATCTCCTGCCCTTGTCCCATTTTACTTGGGATCGGCGCCGCACGTTTTGTTCTTATATTCCTCTCTGTCAGACATCTCAGCATCATTTACCTTTTTCTTTATAATTATCATTCCTCACACAATCCATCTATATTTTCTTGGCCTTCCTTTCTCTCTCCATTTATCAATATCTATGACTTTTTTAGTCACACGTGTCTCATCCCTCCTTTTACATGTTCAATTGTTCATACCAATATAGACGACTTCATTTAATTTTTTCTGTAACAGGTGCCACTTCCAAACTTCCTCCATAAACTTATTCCTTCATTTCTTTACGTTATATATTCTTGTCACTCTACACATCCATCTTAACATTGCCATCTCCGTTACATGCAATCGTTTTTCATTCATTTATGACATTAGGAAGTTTAGGCACCTATACTATTATAAAGTACGTCTTAGCTTGACAGTTTAAAGCGATACAAATACCTTTTAAAAGCTACTAAGTGCATACATATTTATGTTCGTGCCTGTACTTATAAATAAACGGACATTATACCTGTAAAGTCTTAGTACTTAGTTCTCCTTGGAAGGCTGGATGGACCAGCCCAGGATACGCCGGTCGAAGCCGCAACTGAAGAAGTTTATGTTGGACGATATGTCGTCGGCCCAGGCTACCGATGTAACCATGCGACGGTGGCCCTATGGGGAAATATTAATTTGCTATATTAAATAACACGTCCAGTAATATCAAAAAAATATTGTTTAATTTAAAATACTTTACTATATTTTTATCGAGTCGAAATAGTAATCTAAACTAGCTAAAGACCGTTGATTCGGTGGTTTTGGAGTGAAAGCGCGACAGACAGAAAGTGTTACTTTCGCATTTATAATATTATTAGCACACTTTCGACTAATTAGGCCCAACGAAGTGGGCACCCGTGCCCAAAGTGTGCTAATTACGTTTCGAAAAATTCAATTTCGGGAACGTCCGCTGCGTAAGGAGCCGACCACGCGACTGAGCCGCGCGGGTACCTACCTTTCAGATCAGATGTAAAAGGCCACGCCCCTTTCTCCCGAAGCGAGCACGAACGCGAACCGAATTAAACCCGAAACCATCCCGCGCCCTCCGCTGCTTTGGATTTTTCTCTGATTCACTTTGCAAAACGGACTACCACATAAAAGCCTTTTTATTTTTCGGTTTTTTATATAACCTATGACACTCAGCAATAATGTGGCTTTCTATTGGTGAAAGAATTTTTAAAATCGGTTCAGTAGATCCCGAGATTACCCCTTACAATTTAACAAATATACAAACACACAAACTTTACCTCTTTATAATATTAAGTATAGATTAAGGACGCATTTACGATTGATAAGTCAAATCATTACTTTTTTAAACAAAAGTATCAATAAATGTACGGAAGTAAAAATTTTTCACTTCGGTACATTTATTGAGAAACTGGACATATCTAAAATTATATTTATAGTTAAGAATTGTACCTTGCACATCTACCTACAATAAGTAGCAAAAACATTTTAAAAATACAAAGCATTGTATTTAATAAACATACTTTTGTTTAAAAAAGTAATGATTTGACTTATCAATCGTAAATGCGTCCTTAAGGATAAACAATATACAGTGAAACTTCGTTAAGTGGGACCTGATAAGTGAGAAACCTCCATAACTGGAACTCATGCTGAGGTCCCATGAGACAGATATTGGATATCTGAGACACTGGGTAAGTGGAATACCTCTATAAGTGAGACGAATTTTCAGGTCACTTGAGGTCTCACTTAACCAGGTTTCACTGTAATAATATAAGAAGAGCATATCACCTGTCGGCTGGAGCGAGGTAAGCGAGCGAGCCTCTGTCCCTGCAGATCGAACAGGCGAACCTGCCGGTTGTCGTGCGGGATCGCGATCAGACCGTTACCGCTGACACCCACACGGTTCACTGAAGAGTCTGACCTGATGGTGGCTAGCGCTGATCGCATGTTGCGGACGTCCCATACCTATCGAAAAGAGACAAAAATAGTCTGTACTGTTACTGTTCTGTTAGTGTTTGATTCTACGGCTGGGATTGATCAAAGGTTTGCCCAGCCGTAGAATCATGTCAGAAGATAAGTCCCATGATCTCCAAATCCTTCGATCCGGGGCCAATGTGGTCTTTGGTCTGTCCATCTCGTCCTGCCATCCCCTGCAAGATATAGCACGTCGTCTTCTGGCTGTGTTAAGCTTCCACAACGTTGTTATTTTGACCTACAGCTCCTCTGACACACCGGTAGGGAATGCAATCTCGATCTCGCGAGATCCCGAAAACCCGAGATCTCGCGAGATCCCGAAAACCCGAGATCTCGCCTCATTTTCGAGATCAATCTCGAAGCATAAAATGTCGAGATCTCGGCCGAGATTGACGGGATCGAGTGGCAGTAGTCGCGAGGCATGTCGCGTGTTCTCTGCGTGTGAGCGAGTCGGGATTCCCCGAAGTTCACCGATTTATGTTATTCCCCGGGCTCTCCACGCGCTAACCTTCAATTCCCCGCAAATGGGGTTTCCCCACGATGCACGGTGTCGGACTGCATTCGCTTACGCTGTTTTAGTTGTTACGCAAGTGCTAGACTGTTAGTTAACACTTTAAAAATGTCGACAAACAATCAGATATTTAGAACAGAAGCTATTACCAAAATCCCTCTTAGTTTAGGAGTGATTTTGGAAATAGGATTTTATTGTTTTCACTATCAATATCTTTTCAATATAAAATAAGTACGTTCTATAAAAGAGATTTTATGGGTCTGAAATTTTGTGATCGTTAACATATACCTAACATAAGTAAAAATAAAGATTTTTTTTCAATAATTCATGTTGCATTTTACTCGCATCGTAATCACAACTACTAAGCAGTTTCAATCATGTTTCAGTCATCTAATTAAAACAATACTTTTTGAAATCCATTCGAGATCTCGCCGAGATTGAATTTCTGATCCCTCGAGATCTCGACTTAGCGATCTCGTCTCGAGATTGCATTCCCACGCCAGACATGGCCAGTCCAGAATCTTTTTTATAAATGACCATAAAAAATGATATTTTTTTACAAGGTAGCAATTAATTTACACATCAAGAATTAGAAGAAGTATTACGTAAGTGAAATGGAAATTGTATATTTTTTAGTGTGCATGCTCTTTACCTTTACAGAACGGTCGTCAGATCCAGACACAACTTTGTCTTCTCTTGTGAATACCGCCGATGTGACGCTCCTGAAAATTTATGCATTTTAAAACATACCTCATAATAATATTGAAAACGGGATAATATTTATGTTAGTTTAAAAGCTTATACCACATAATCTTGTCTTGAAGAGTGACGACAAGCTCAAGACTAAAAACAAAATGAATGTCATCAGAGCGGTGACTAGCCATCGGCACGAGACATATTATAGTGCACAAGTGTGTGGATTTTGTGATGGATAAGTCCAAAACAGCTTTGCCCGACCCGGGAATTGAACCAAGGACCTCGTGATCAGCAGTCGCGCTTGCGACCACGAGACCAAAAACAGGCAGTCAATCGAAACAGCATATTTGTATAAACTTACTCAGTGTGTCCTTGAAATACGGAGACGGAGTGTATAGGTTCGCGGAAGTCCCACAGACGGAAGGTGGTGTCCCGAGAGGCCGTCACGACGAGACGTGACGCGTGGTGTGCAGACGCATGCGTCAGCTCGTGGTCGTGCCCTGACACAAGGTTTTTTATAAATAAGTCAGTAGGTCTTGTCTTGCCCTACAAACTATGGGGCACTTGATATCGTGTCCAGCCTGTCCCGTTACTTGCACATCACAGGAGCTGATGGACGCCACTGAAAGTGCCAAACTCGTCGCCAAATTTTGGGCCGACTCAATGTAAATTGTCATCAACAGTTCGACGCACTAAGAAGAAGAAGGCCTAAAGAAGTGACCATCGGTTTCAAAAGTTTATTATGTATTCCTAAAATGCTTTTTGACAGAAGGGTTGCGCACTGTAATACTCGGTTCTCGTCAGTCCGTGATGTATTGCTGGAATTTGAACTGTTCTATAACACGCGAATGGTATGGGAGAGTCTATATGTCAGACCCATTTCTTTTTTTATATTACCATTTTCGTAATACATTTAGGTGTGCCTATGTCGTGATTTCGTGAATCATCCATCCATACTAATATTATAAATGCGAAAGTAACTCTGTCTGTCTGTCTGTTACTCTTTCACGCCTAAACGGCTGAACGGATTTTGATGAAATTTGGTACAGACATAGTTTGGAACTTGAGAAAGGACATAGGATAGTTTTTTTTTTTTTCGCGAGATAAACCAAAAATCTGCCGGAAGTCACTATTCCACGCGAACGAAGTCGCGGGCAAAAGCTAGTAACCATATATTTGGGAAAACCTTCCGATATTTGTACTAAGGCATCGTTCACACCAACGTAACGTAAACGTATTGTCCGCCGCCGACTGTGAATATGATCACTGTCTATGGATCTACGTAATAGCGTATAGTCGGTTCGGTGTGAACAAGAAGTTAAATATAAATATAGAAAAGCGATAAACTGTGTAACGCGTGCTCACAGTCAGCGGCGGATAATACGTTTGGTGTGAACGATACCTAAGAGCACAAAACATTCTGGAATTGGTGTGCAAATATAAACATGGCCATGCGAGAAGAAGTACACGATCGACAAATAAATAAATTATCGAATGGCAGTTGTCTAGGCCTTAAATACATACACTACAAAATGATTACAGGTCGAGAAGTTCGTCCTAAAGACGATGGAATTGCACAACAGTATACAAAATTCTCTATTAACAATTCATACCTGTAAGAACTTGCAAACAGTCTCCCGTCTCCACGTCATACAGATTCGCGGTTCGGTCCCAGGAAGCAGTGATGACGTGGTCGCCGCCAGTGAGCCAATCAGCGGCCACCACGACGCCTTGATGGCCGACCAGCTCCGTTAGTGGAGTACGCAGCACTTCCGGTCTATCTCCACCTTCGCCGAGACTCTCTTCACCACCTCCTTCCAATTCTTCTTCAGAGGATTGGCCACGCTAAACGTTGGGAATTTAAAACAGTGAGAGTTGTTGCCAGTTGAGTGATGTTAGTTGCCAGTAAATGGTGATGGATTGGAGACTTTTTATATGCGACAGGATGAAGGAACTATAGCTTTATGGAGTCATACTTATCACACTAATTGTCAAAGGCTTAAATCGATCACATACCACCATATTTTTCGCATTTAGTTCAGTGGGGTGTCAAGTAACGTCGACCGACGTTATCGTTCTATCGTTATCGACGTATCGAATCGCGGAGAATGCTCTTTCTGAATTGTTCAACCGATTCCGAGTCGACAAAAGAAGTCTTATCTTTTATTACATGTAAAGTAACTATTAACTATTAATTTACAAAGTAATTGTTAATTCATATTCTAGATACATATGAATTCCAACCGGCGGGCGGTGTAAATAGCCCTAACCCGGCGAATTCACGTAGTAAGTCAATCAGCAAAGCTAACAATTTCATTGACAGTATAAAAAACAAACATCATCATTCTCATGCCCTTATCCCAATTCGTTTGGAGTCGGCGCAGCATGTCTTCTTATTCCATACTGTTTCTCGTCATCTCATGAGACACCTACTTTTTTGCCATATCATTCTTAACACAATCCATCCATCGTTTCTTTGGTCTTCCTCTACGCTTATACCCTTCCACATTCATATCCAAAACCTATATATATTCAAACCTATATATATATATTATTTACTAGCTGATGCCCGCGGCTTCGCCCGAAACAAATTATATACTAAAACCTTCCTCTTGAATCACTCTATCTATTAAAAAAAACCGCTTCAAAATCTGTTGCGTAGAAGGGACATAGGGACAGAGAAAGCGACTTTGTTTTATACTATGTAGTGATGTAGTGATATAAACCTATACATATATTTCCCTCATTCCTCTGCATCAGATGCAGTATTATTAGTATAGTAAAGTATAATATACAAACCGGTAAATCCCAGTTGACGGCAGCCTGCCAGACATGCGCTGTGTTGTCTCCACTGCTGGTTAGAGCAATGTCCCGGGTGGGGTGGAACCGGATAGAGTTCACCGACCCCGAGTGTCCCGTGTACTGCAGGAGGCATTTGCCCCACTCCACGCTCCACACGCATGCTGTGTGATCTGAAAGCAAGTTTTTTATTTAATGTTTAGATTAAGTGTTCTTTTAATATGTTTACTTTTGATATTTTATTTAATCTTTCTTTTGGAATTCATTAGAAGAGATACACTCTTTTCTTGTCCCAATAGTACTTAGAGGTCATGGCTAAATAATAATAGCTACTTGGATCAATATTCAAGTTAAGCCACGCTTGCCTAGGCTGGTTTGTGGATGGGTTATCACCCATCATTATCGAGTCTCCACCGTGTCTCGGAAAGCACATTAACCTTTTGACCGCCACAGTCAAGTATAGAGGACAAGCAAAAAGTACCTTTTTTGCTTGTTCGGTTTGTCATCTATACGTGACTGTGGCGGTCAAAAGGTTAATGCTACGGTCACACGCGCGCCGTGCAGCCCGGCGGGCTGCCTGGCGGGCTGCGCGGCATGCAGCCCGTCCCGGGCCGGCGGACATTCAAGCTGTTTACACGCACGCCGTCGTGTCAGTCAGTGCCAGAATGGCGAGCAGCGAGGATCTCGGTGTTGTTGCTGCCATATCCTTTGGCTTAACTTATTTTTATTGGAAAAAGTTGTAATAAAAGCCATGTTGTAATCTCCGATCGTAGCGACTTTCTTAGCAACGTTGAATGAAGATCCACTCGTCGCGAAAGCGCGGGAGAGACTGACTGCCTGTCTGCCTGCGCGCGTGTAAACAGTCACCGGGCGCCCGCACATTCATCCTTTGAACTTTGCCAAAAAACCGACACTTGCCCGATTCGCGGCATTCACGTTCACAGGCGCGTTCACGGGCTCGGGCGTACCGTTTACACGCTCGTGAATGTGAATGTGCACGTTGAATGTAGAGTTGAACGCGCGCGTGTGACCGTAGCATAAGAAATTGGTCCTGACTGTCTTTTGTAGATCTTTGTCAGTTGTTACAGGTACTCAGAGCCCCGGCTAAAACAATTTAGCTTAACGTGTGCTGGATCATGTCTGCCCAAACATGAGTGTAGGTCACTCTTAACAGTACCTAATGTAAGTAAAATGGAGATTCAATACTCAATACTTTATTGCATTCCATAATGTGTGCATGTAACAGTTGGTATGTTAAAACATAGAATCAATTATGGACCCTGTCGGGCACAGCAAAGTTAATTTTTAATGGGAGATAATAATTAAATAATTATTTTTTTTTTTTCTCAAAGGTAAAATCACAAAAACTTCCTCATCAAACAATTACTTTATTTTTTTACTTTACCCTTTGCAGTAATTGAGCAATATAGAATAAATATTAAAGGACTAATACTCGTCATCTCAGCAGTCACCTCCTTTCTAGCTATTTTATCCTTCACACAGTCCATCCAAATGGATAAAATATATTCAATGTAAATAAATACCTGCAGATGCAGTGCCAATAAGTGCTTGACCAGGGCGAGCTGAGGACACATCCCAGATGCCATCCTTGTGTCCAGTGAACTCCCGGACTAACTGGCAGTTGTATGTGGGGGCCTTAAAACTGGACACTATCTTACTGGTCTGTACCCTTAGTTTGTGACTGGCTTTCACTTTCTGAGAGTTGCTTTGAGTTACTGTGGAGGTATTATAATAGTATTATTAACAGAATATAAATAGAATTTTAATAGCCACTGAAGTTATCAACTTGAAAAGCAGAAGAATAGCTTTTAGCTTTGAACAAATATAATAATATTACTAGCAAAAGTTTACCATTCCATGATGATCACATTATGTTTGAGATGAAATGAATTCTGTACATGCTGTCATTTAAATTTCTTAGTCAGCATTTTAATACTGCACTTTTATTTTGAGCTGCATTAATTGTGTCCCCATAAAAAAAAATATCCCCTAAGCAGAAAGTTGTAGAAAATAGGGGCAGAAAATTATTGTAGTATCCCATTACATGACATGCAACAGGCCTAGCAACAAATCACTTGTATCCGTATAGTTCTACTGTTCAGTTCAACTAGTAGGACTAAACGGAGAAAAAAATCCATTTAGTTCTACTATCTGCTGTATGAATTTTAATTGAACTAAACGGACAAAAAAGTTCTTTTAGTACTACTAATTTCCATTGTATTAGAACTATTACGGATACAATGGGTTGTACTACGGAGAAGTAAATTTACCCATGGTTCAACTGGGTTCAACTGGTTGTTCTATGGGGAAATATCTTTACCAATGGTTCAATTACAGTGAGTTGTTCTTTCCTTGGTCCAACTAGTTGTACTTCTGGGAATTGAATGTATGATCTATGGAACAACTACTGGTAATAAACAGGAAAAGGTTATCTATTAATGCTGAAGTGCAATGCAATTACTACCTCCTCTTTTAACCAAAATTATAATACGACCGTCTCGCGACAGTATCCTTTATGGGCGGCATGGGCACCGGGCCGTAGGCCGACGAAGGAGGCCGGCGGAGGCCCGGCACTTCGGGGACAGAAGACAATAGTGTTATGTAATATGCGAGCGAAGCGAGCGCGCGTCATGGAGTACAACATGCGTTGCATGTATGTTTGTTTTACACGATCATCCTATCCCCGTGGTCCAACCAGTTGGACATAATTCCGGAAATTAGTAGTACTAAAAGAACTTTTTTGTCCGTTTAGTTCAATTAAAATTCATACAGCAGATAGTAGAACTAAATGGATTTTTTTCTCCGTTTAGTCCTACTAGTTGAACTGAACAGAGAACTATACGGATACAATGAACAAATCAGGGTTTGAGTATGGCTACCTACATTTCACTTTAGAGTTTTTCCCCGCAACATCAAACTCAATATAGTCTAAGTTTGGTTTATCTCCGGCATAGCTTTCTCGTTCCAATTTCTCACTCAGGATATCTATTTTCTCTTGGACTGAAAACAAAAAGCAAAACTTAAATTAATAAACTATTGTATTGAGTCTGGTTCTTCTAACAGATCTGTTGCTGGGGAGTTTGTTCCGCCACTTCTTCTTCCCAGCTAAAACACTAGGAAGTGTCGAAGGGTGGGCGTTTTGGGGGACTGTCTCTTGTAAATAAATTTTGACACTAAAAAACTGGATTGTCAGCCCAGTTTGAATAAATGACTTTTGATTTTGATCAGCAGCATTGTCTCATATTGCTCTAACATAACAGTTTATCTAAGTCCCTCATATTGCATCACTAACTTTTTTTTTGGGTTTGTAAATCATCAAATGACTCCTCTCGCTCTGGGCAGAGCGGTAGGGAGTGTCAGACTTCTACTGACTAAAAACCACTCATGTTCCTTCTTAGCCCTTGTGCCGGGGCTGCAGTCTCTTTCCAACAACCCGCAGCCCTGACGAGATTGCTCCACTACCTTTAGAGATTATTGCTGCTTGCTCTTAGCTTGATGATTGCAATTTAAATTTAGGAGACGATTATTTATTATTGTTGCTTTTTTGCATAGGTTTAATGAATAGACATAATGGATGTTTAGACTAATTATATTCCCTGACTGGCAGAATTTCAACAAATAATATGATATCTAAATTCTCTTGCAAAAAGATTAATTAAAAAGCAGGATATTTTTGCTACTAAGTTGCACAACATAATTTGGTAATACACTATGTTGCTTAGCAAAAATTGAGAGTTCTAGAGACTTTAAATAGAGACCTACCATAAAATGATAGGTTTAACTTATTAAAGTAGTATGCATTTAGTTTGTTTACATAGGTTGACCTAAGTGTGCTCTTTCAAGTGAAGGTAACACAATGCCTTGAATGTCAATCAGTAGAATGTATCAAAGAAATAAATACCTTTAGATTCAGGTTTTTTATGTTGTTTATAGAAATGACATTTTACTAGCATTGTATTTTCTTAATGGAACGTATTATGATGAATGATGTTTGGTATAGGTTTATATTTTAAGTAAAGAGCGCTATAAGAATAACATACACTTTGATAACTATGTACTTACGGTTCAAATTTTCTGTGTATAGAAGGTCAAATTCTTTTTCTATTTGAGAAAATAGTTCGTGCAATCGAGACCTAAACACGGGCGGAATTGATGTTTCAGAATCTTCCATTTTCAAGTAATTTGGCAGTCCATCGGATCCTTCAGTGAGGGCCTGGAGCCTTCTTTTGCTGGATTTCATGGTCCAAGGCGGATTGCACACCCAAGTTCTAATCACTGTACGCAGCACATTATGCTCTAAGCCCAATTTGCAACGCCTATAATAATGTTAAAACTTTATTCTGATATCCAGCAGGCACCCGATTTTAAATATTTGCAGATAAATCGTGAAATTCTAACGAAATGTAATCAAATAACGACGAATTGCATTGTTCGATTCAATCAGATTGACATGAGATTGACACAAGATTGACATTTAATGTTTTTTTACGACCGTAGCAAAGATTATCACAGATAACTTAGATTAGAGCTGGGATTAGAGCATAGAGTAAAGTAATGGATTAGAGTTTACATTATACTTGAATTTTAGTGGCCGACCCTTACAAAAGAATAAGCTAGGCTAGGCGATGATGACGATGGTATGTTGAATCATCAGGCAGATTGGTGTAAGATTATCCGTTTTATATTGAGTTGACGCATGAATTTCAATTTATTTTTCGATATCGATGTCAGATTGATCGTCTAGAGCTCCCACAGTGCATTTTCATCTTCTATATCATAAACTACTTAATTTTCTGGTCACACTGGCAGCTTCGTGTCAAAACCAGGCGGGTACAACGAAGGGTGACCTTGGCTGAAAATGCCGTTTAAAAATAAACTTTACGTCAAAGGAATAGAGTTTGTATTACTTTACTTTCCCTACGATTTTTCGAAGGGGGAGCAAAACTTAAGAGCGAGACAAAATTCAAGGGTTTGTCTGTTCTTGTCTTGCAATTGCCAGTGAAAAAAAACAGGAAAATGTATAGTAATCGAAAATCACCTATATAGCTAAACTAGCCCATAAAATTTAACGGTATTAATTTAATATTCAAATACTTAATTTTCAATATTAAATACTTGCGAATTAAAATTCATTAGAGCCAAAATTCATAAAAATAGTATAGCCATATAAAAAAAAACGTAAAAAATATGGCGGAAACATTTTCGTGTTGAGATAATAATTTTCCTTTTTCAAGTGTTTTTAATTGTATTAGCGAAATATTTGTCTTCAAATATGGTGAAATGGTGTTGTCTGAAGGGTTGTGAAAGTGAGGGGTATCCAAGATGTGGGATTTCATTTTTCAGGTAAGTTCTTTTAACTTTGTTTACAAATAACGACTAGGGTGACTATGTTCAAGATCTATAAACGGGAATCATGAAATTATTGTAAAGAATACCCCTTTTCTATATCAATATCGGTATAAAATCTCATATCTCATCTTAATCTCAAACGTAACCAAAACAAACATTTGAATTCTTTCTTTACTTTTTGAAACTTTTCCATTTTGGTCTTAAATCAAATCCAACGTATCCAATCCATGAGCTGACGATGGATTCCGTAGCGGTTAGGAGTTAGAGGATAACTGTTTAATAAAATATTATGAGGACGTAGGTATATTGGTTGTAGTCTTTCAAGTTTCAGGTTATTTAGGTGAGTTGATTATGGAATGTAGGTACTACTCTTCAATGGTTAGGAGTTGAAAGCAATAATAAGGGAATCTTGATTGAAGGTTAAGGTTAATGCGACAAGGTATCCCGCGAAATTCGAATTTTCTTACGTTTTCTGCAATTTGCTTGTCAGTGTCAGGTTTTATGTTAAGGCACTGAAAGCACCGAAACTAGCGCCACCCACATCTTATTTCTTTTACTCTTAAATCACATTAAATTTGAAATATCCAAAACAATATCATGCTGGTAAATAACCTGTAGTATTTTTAAAATCACTTTTCATGATTATAGACTTGATAAATTAAGTGAATTACTGATTAAAGATAAAAGTGGCCACCTTCTATTCATCAAATAGTCACTCAAGGAACCTTTATGAACTGAGAGGGTTGTATTGGTGATTCTAATCATTATTACTCGGTAAAGTCACAATTTGTTACGGTCGCGAATCCTATTTCGAATTTCGCGGGCTACCTTGTCGCATTCACCTTAAGGGTTAGGTTTCTTCTGTTGGATGTTAAATGCATAGTCAATATTTGTATTTGTAGTGGAAAAATAAAAAGACTTATTTGCAACTTTTTTTTTCTAAACTAAATAAAGCAGACAAAAGACACCGACTTTCGAATTAGTAAGTTTCCTTAGAGTACCTATATTTAAGTTAGGTGTGTATATATTCGTATGCCACCATTTTTTTGGAACAACTTTTTGCAAATATGAATAAATGTCTTTCTTTGTCAGTTTTTTTAATTATTACAAATGCCAAGCCAGGCCAGCCACATAATTATATCTGTCCCAAATGTAAGTACAAAATGTTTGGTCACCCTATTAGAAAGAGATGACATTCTCTTTCGAGGTAATCTCGCTCGGAACGCTTTTGAGCGGCACGTACACAGTCCACAAAAATAGAGTTAGATTGTCTATGGCTAAGCTAAGTAGTTGTCAAAAAAAAAATGGCTGGTGAGTAGCAAACGAGCCCTGCCAACGTTTAGCTTGTGTTGTTTGTTTTATTGTATTTACTATCATGTCATTTTCAGATTTATACGCAAAATATAATTGTACTTATTGCCAAGAAGAAATTAATGGTGTTCGTGTGAAATGCGCGGAATGTATCGACTTTGATATTTGTTTGCAGGTAAAGTAGCTTCGCTGCCATTTTTTGTTTATAGTTTTGGCGCAAAATTTTAAATTGTCAGGGCACAGTTTCTACAATATTTTGTGTTACAGTGTTTTTCTCTTGGCGCTGAAATTGGATCACATAAAAATGACCACTCATATCAGTATATGGTAAGTCATCTGAATATTCTAAGTTACAGTAACATTTATTAGCAAAAAAACATTATTTTGTATTACAACTAATAACTTTATGTATTCTAGGATTCGGGAGCGTTTGGGATATTTTTAGGACGGAGTAGTTGGACTGCTAATGAGGAAGTAAGATTATTAGATGCCATAGAACAATTTGGCTTTGGAAACTGGGAAGATATAGCTAAACACATAGAAACTCGAACACCTGAAGGTATGTTATTGTCAGTCTGTAAATCTATGACAAAAGACTAATGTAGCGACCACTATTCCTTTAAAAACAATACAATTATGATTTCAGAGGCCAAAGATGAGTATATTACCAGGTACTTGGAAGGTAGCATTGGTCGGGCAACATGGGGCAACTTGGACAGTTCGAGCCGGCCTACGTTAAATTCTGCTGACAAAGATGAAGGACCCTTAGGCCCGAGTGCTGTATCCCGTCTACCACATATCGCAGTTACCTCCGATGAAGCAGCACAACTGGGTTATATGCCAAACAGGGATGATTTTGAAAGGGTACATCTAATTGTCTACTACTTATTATAATGTTAAATGTTTGTGTTTTCTCTAATGGTGTTTTAACTGCTTTGATCGTGTTGTTGTTGGAAGTGTGACTGCTCAGCTTGGTATTGTGGGTTCAATTTGCAAGTCAACCAAAGTCATTCTGTGTTTAGGTGGAGTGCGTAGTACTTTTAGATTTTGAGAGTAATGTAAGTGCAAATACGCAGTGTATAATCTACGTTGCAATCTCAATGTCCCAGACAGAAACTCAGTTATACTCATTTACAGTAGTTTATTCCCATAAAAAAGTTCAGAAGAGTGAAGAGTGTGCATCTTTGACGGAGACATCATGACTTGTCCGAGTGCAATAACGTTAACTCTGGACCATTATGATGATCCTTTCAATGTTTTACAATGATGTTATATGATGTTCATTCCATTATCATGATCATTCCAGTTTTGCATGAAGTGATGTATATTTTATGTTGATTTCAGGAACATGACCATGAAGCGGAACAGTTGATATCGACACTGTCTCTGAACTCTGAAGATGACGAGTTGGATGTTGGTAAGTTAAAATGCTGTTGTTATAAAATTAGTCGCTTTATTTTAAGTTTGTGAAGCTAACTATAGATTGGAGGTTTTTCATTTAATTCTAATTTTTGTGAAAAGAAGGTAAAACTATAGGAACTTGTTTTTTTTTAATGTGAACATTCTTAATTAGGTTTTTTTGTGTGGTAAGCAACAACTTAGTGTGATGCTGTCTCCCGAACTAAAGTACTAATGCTGTAACATAGGTAATAATATTGTAAAAACAAAATTTAAATCCAAAATAAAAACACCACATTGTATTCTTTAAATTCCAGCCCTCAAGCTATCACAAGTAGACATCTACACGCGGCGACTTAGAGAGAGGACAAGAAGAAAGCGCCTAGTGAGGGACTACCAGCTCGTGTCCGTATTCTTCAATAATCAGAGGAATAAGCAGAAGACACTTGGAAAACTTGCCAAAGAGAAAAAGTAAGGTTTTGCAACTAACTACTTTGATGCTTGATTAAGTGCATGTTTACGTACAGGCGGGGCGTCGCGCGGCGCAAACTGTGTTTTTTATTCAAACACATTTCGATGATGAAAAAGTTAACGATTTCAAACTTTGATTGTGTGTTTTCGCTTGTTAGTTTAAAATGCAATGTTTGCTGCGGTGGACCCGTCTCCCAGTAAATTAATAAAAAAGCACGAGATGAGCCTTCAGCACGCGCACGGTCCGTAAACGAGCCCTTATTGGTTTTCTTTAAACCTCCTGTTCCTGTCATGCGATGCTAGTGAGGCTTTGAATAGTGAAATACCTATTTAAACAATCATCTGACAATTTTTTTCATAAACTTGAATATGAGAGTTAGTAGGTACTCTTTTTTCGTTTATTGGGGTTAACATATTATAACAAATAACTGCACCACGACCACCCAGAAGAGTTAGGCAGAGGTGTGCGTCGAAGCTTTACCCACATTACGCTAACGTAACGCTAGTAATGTTTAAGTCTCATGTAAAGGGGGGAACCTAATATTTTTAAAACTGAGATCGAAACACTGCTTTTTGGGCAGGTCTGGTAGTCTGTTGGACAGGTTCTTTCTACTGGTGATACCAGTCTCCCACAAAGGATTGAACCGATGCAGTGTCTTCATATTTTTAAGGTGCCTCTGTGGAATAGAAATAAACGTTTATTTATTACTTTATTATTAACTGGCTGATGCCCGCTGTTTCGCTCGCGTTAATTTATATAGTAAATCCTTCCTCGAGAACCAGTCTATCCATTGGTGAAAACAGTATGAAAATCGGGGCAGAACTTATTGAGTTTATCGCGAACAGACAGAAAGACAGGCACAGTGGAGGACTTTGTTTTATAATATTATGTAGTGATTACTTTGACATCTTATAGGGTGGAGGCCTTCGTCTTAACATTGGGAAGTATAATGAATCCTTGTGTTTTGACGTATCCAGGGAGTTCACGGAGCGCGTCCGCTGGACGGCCCAGTTCTACGGGCGCGGGGAGCAGGCCGGGGCAGTAGCCGGGCTGTGGCGCGAGCGCGAGCTGCGCGTGCGGCTGGCCGAGCTGCACCGGTACCGGCTGGCGGGCGTGACGCGGCCCGAGGAGTGCGCGCACTACGACCAGCACGCCACGCTGCGCCGCCATGCGCCGCATCACGACGTGAGAACACGACTCCTGGTACTGCCTGGCGCCCTACACGCTTGCCTACTACTAACTCAATCAAATAAGCCTCAATCTAAAGTAATTTGGAAACCCGTCAGGGCTGCAGGTTGGTCACTTAGATACCGCGGCCTCGACATAAAGGGCTAAGAAGGAACATGGGTGGTTTTTAGTCAATAGAAGTATGACACTCCCTTCCCCCCCCCCCGCGCTCTTGGGCAAAGCCTGGTCATTTGATAATTTTCCACGCAACCCAAAAAAAAAAGTAATTTAGAAAACCTAGAAAGGATGTTGAACATGCTGTTCAATTTTCAACTTTTGAGTCCGAGTTGAGCGTTGCAAATCAATAAAAAATTTCAAATGAAATTTCAAATTTCCACCTATGGAAAGGGCCAAAAACTTAATTATCCGTTTATATATTCTAAGATGAGCCTTCATTATTTGAGGCTTATTTGACTGAATTATAAACATACATACATAGTGGTACTACTGTACATGACTGCATATGGCGTAATAAACGGTTGCAAAGTTAAGATTTTCCTTCAAAGTTCTTCGGGTGAAATTAGGGCTCTGATTAGCAATTTGGCTAACTGCGGTACTCAGAGATATCTAACCTTTTTAGCGCCACAGTCACGTATAGACGACAAGCCGAACAAGCAAAAAAGTACCCTAAGTCACAGACTTAAGGTCCTTTTTAGCTTGTCATCTTACTTGACCGTGGCGGTCAATGGGTTAATGATTACTTAAGCCGTCACTTAGTAAAGGTTTTGACAGTTATGCCATACAAAATCTGTCAAAACCTTTACTAAGTGATGGCCTAAGTAATCATTAAAGCTCTCTGAGTGCGGCAGTAAGAAAAACAACTATGTCACGTGCCATAAATCTCACGCATGTTTGACATCCTGTCTTAGACCTTTATGTGCCATACCAACAATCGTGTACACCATTACTCCGAATTTCCATCCATATATTGTTTTTCTAAAACTCAATTTTGCATTTTGATGTGTTGATAATATAAACTTACATTTCATCTATAACCCAAGGAAGGATTTGTATCGCAAATCGACGTAACGGTAATAGTGTTCAAATACCCTATTTTTTATGTCAGATTTTACCATTGGCAAACATCATCATACTACAGACAGCAGTCCTTAATTATATTTGAACCTTTGATAGCAAAGGTAAACTAAAAAAAATAATGAAAAAAGCATTAATGAAAGGAATGCTTCCTTTGAATATTTTTTTCTGTCATCATTTAACGTTTACTCATATTTATGTTTTTGATATTTTTCTCATAAACATTTGTTTTATACCGTCAGCCACATCTTAGTAACAGATTGCCATTTACAGCTGTATGTCGTACCATTAAGGGTGGATTTGCTACTAAGGCATGGTTAACGGTACCGTTGTTCTGCATAGTATACACATTAATGCTTATGCCTTGTGCTTAACGCGTTTATAAATGTTTGTAGTCTGTACTGGTTTGCATGGGATGTGTAGACACTGTGTTTTGTCACTATTTATTATTGTATGGTTATAATTAAATAGGGAATCGGACAAAAAAAAACTAATTAGTCCGTCAGATAGATTTCCAAAAAATAATGAACACATAATAATATTTTCTTTTTTGACGTAAACAAAAAATGAAGACGATACAGTGCTTCGAAAACTCGTGTGACGTCATGTGCTAGTACATTTTTACCTACAAGTGACGTTTCAAGCCCCACTCCATGATCTTTGACGCGTTTTATCTTCGTATTTTTTTATTAATTTGATAAAACAAAAAACACGTATCCAATATTTTTATTTAGTCAGTCCGATCCCCTATTATGTCAGTTTTATATCGTATTTAAGGATAGTGAACGATACGGTAGTGGGCGGACTCCTTTATTCGCTGTTGAATCTGTGTCGTTATGTATCAATGGTTGCAAGCACCATGATCACGGTTATACGTGATCATAGTGCTTGCAACAGCACAGAAATATCGGGAACTCAAAACAA
This sequence comes from Diarsia mendica, assembly GCA_949316265.1. Taxonomy (NCBI): domain Eukaryota; kingdom Metazoa; phylum Arthropoda; class Insecta; order Lepidoptera; family Noctuidae; genus Diarsia; species Diarsia mendica. The sequence continues at coordinate 11,715,334 of OX438906.1, forward strand.
ATAGTGCTCATGGTAAATATCCCGTTTTCAATGTGAATGATAACTTGTGAGGCACATAAAATACACGGATCGACAGTCCTTTACTTTTCGAGAATTCAAAGATGTGCATTATTGCAGATGATTTTCAATTCTGTAAATAATAGTAAATATCAAACCGGTACGGACAGATTGTGGACTGGCTAAAATGCCGGACATAAGCCAATACTTCAGTAAGATATTATCTTTAAACTGCCTCCTTGGCCTAATGGTTGCAATCGCGATTGCTGAGTATAACGTCTTAGAAGCGAGGTCAGGAAAATTGTAATTTGTATTTAACCTTTTGAGCGCCACAGTCACGTATAGACAAGCCGAACAAGCAAAAAAGTGCCTAAAGTATGTCGACTTAAGGTACTTTTTGGCTTGTCGTCTTACTTGACTGTGGCGGTCAAAATGTTAAAATTGTGATTGGGGTTTCCATCAGGAATTTCTCAGTAGAGAGCCCCCTATTCATCATCAGCCTGACTTCAACCAATGCTGAGCAAAGACTTCTCTTTGCTTGTGCCAAGCTCCACGCTCTTGTGCCAGGATATTCTCCCTATTACATGGGACTTAAAAATAACTAGTGAAATATGAGTGTACTATTAGGTACACCACTGCCTAATCTGGGGATTATAGGCGTGATGCTGAAGATTATTATCCTTATCCTAACCTGTGTCTGGAGCCACGTCTACAGACTGTCCGTACCGGTTTAAAAGGACAACAAAAAAAGGACATAAGGGATGCTAGTTTTCCAACGTGGCGTTACAAGTAGGTACAGGGGAATGTCTGACCATAACTGTGCCGAGTGGTTTTGGGTTTGATCCCGTATAACTATTGTATTCGCCAGGGCAGCAGTGGGTGCCTGGAAACCAACCAGACAAAAGAACCAACGCAGAACAGCTCGCAGCTGCCAAGAAAAAGGTTAGTTTGTGGTTATTTTTATGTTTTATTGTTAACTTCTTAATGTTTTATATTGAAGGAAAGGTATTAGATTTGGTATTGGAGCTTGTACAGCCAGTTAAATTAATCGTTTGTTGTTTTGACACACTAAGGACTTTGTCGTGTAAGTAATAGCCATTTCATAGAATGACTCACTTTTGACGTTATGGACGTTTTTGAAGTCTAAATTACCGACAACACAAAATATTTGAGCAATCATTTTGATACACATCATCTGGCTAGCTTTTTCCAAACTATGTTGGGGTCGATTTCCGGTCTATTTTACATGGAGCGACTGCCTTATTTGACCTCTCTCTCTTATTTGCCTTATTTGAGTCAGTGGTCCGAATACCCCTACCCCTTGGCAAGACTGGTTGTCAGACTTACGGACCACTGACTACCCGTAAAGACTGTCAATTTGTCGGATTCGGCTCTGGTCGACCCGAATATATTGTGTTATGTACCCTATACGAAGTGACACGGGACTTATGTAGCTTGTTGTCGTGCGACAGAGACGGCGAAAGCGGCTCAAGTTCCACCAGCCCAAGGTGCACACGGGACGGAAGTACCGCATGTGGATGCTCCAAAAAGAGCTCATGCAGCAACAACAGCGGCGCATGCTCGAAGCATCTGCTGACCAGTAACGAGATACAGGTAACTAATTTATATATTTAAATAGAAGCCGTGCGCCAAATATTTTATGAGTTTCTCGGGAATCTCGCAATCTAGGAGAATTTAAATCAAAATAAAGGATAAGTAACGTTTTTGTATGGGACTCCGGCAATAACCTGTACCTTTTAGGGAAAACTGGGATATTAATTAACTCCTTAATAGAATAAAGTTTTTCATCTGCTGTACATGAGTTCGGTTCCCAGGTCGGGCAAAGTGTTATTGGGTTTTTCTATCAGGAATTTCTCAGTAGCAGCCACAGCGGAGTCTGGATTTGTGCCCGGTTAATGGCAGTAGACTCGCCCACTATTACATGGGACTTAAAACATATCTAACAAAATGTAGGTTGATGTACTATGAAGATACACCTATGCCTAACCCTTCGGGATTACAGGCGTGATAATATTAACCATAAAGTTCGGTACAGGCCCCTTGAGGGGCTCGACACGTAAACCTACGCTGACTCGGTATCGGCCCCGGTAGGGGCCAGCAGTGAAGTCATACGACACCCTAATTATTTATGTAAATATTTATTATTCTGTTTGTCAAATACTATGTGTATGTATTAATTAAGAGAGTTGAATAAAAAGCTTATATGTGAACGCCACTAAATATTCTGTATTTATTGCGCAAGTTTCTTAATTAACCCTTATAAAATAAAAGTACTTAAATACGGTCATCGCCATTTTGACGGTAGTACTGGCCGAGGCTAAAAAGCATAAAATATGTGGTTTTCGGACATTCAAGCTCCACTATTTGAGATCGAATAACTCGTCGTTTAATTTTCTGACGAATTCATCCATAAATCATGTTAAATAAGCAGTGGTAGTGATTAATTTTAACATCTATCATCAAAGTTTTGCGCCAATCGTGTTTGTTTACATTTTTATTTTTCAAATTATATCACATAGACGCGTATAGATTCAATAACAAATATGACAAATATCATTCGAAATATTATACACAACATGACAATGCCCAGATCTTAGCATAATTTACTATTAGAGGACCAATAATCACGAAATAATCATCATCATAGCTCAATTTGTATTCTAAATTGACGTCCATGTTCTTTTTCTTTTTTTTTAATAATTAGGTATGATGTGTGAAAGCGATTATTCTAATCGATTCTTTTTTGTAAATTTCGATTAATTCGAGTAATAAAATTAAGGAATTTAAGAAATCGATTGACAGAAATTAAAATAAAATTGTTTTTAGCGTAAAATAGAATAAACATTTATTAGAATATTTTTTAAGCTTCCTTTTATAATAATAATCTGAATAGTTTTATTAAATACATAGAAAACATTCAAACAGACACAACAATTAAACAGAACAGTTTATCTATGGCTAAATTGGCGCCGATTATTTTTCCATAACAAAATTTAAATTCGGAATGCACTCGCTTTTCAAATTTCTAATCCCGTATATTTTAAAATTATTAGAATATTTATTGTTTTTTTTTTTAATTATTGGTTGGGTAGAGAATGCCATGGATCTTGGTATGTATATGTATAGTTAGTAAAAGGTAAAAGTTTGTTTGGTTTTGATACTTATGTCATTATTATTTAGCCTGGATTGCTTGGTGTGTATTCACTATTTACAAATACTTTTTTTTATCAGCCTGATCTGTCCCACTATTTTTACCTTCTCCGCCAATACATTTAATCGTCAATTTTCATTTCATTTTTGGATGAGCTTGGTTTAGTGGCAACCCCAAAATCTATAGGAAGTTTATACTTTTTAGAAAACTCTAATGTTTTATCAGGGCATTAGTCCTACACTTGTCCTATTCTTCTGTCTCATATTTGATAATGGCTTCCGCGGCCTATGATGGGTAACCTGAACTGTGCAGTTGTAAAAAAAGAGATTTTAGAGCGGCCAGTGAACCTTTTTGAAAGAATAAACTAATGTTTCTATAGGATACGGCTTATGACTTGCCGATTGCGAAATTAAGGACAGTAAAATTTACTGTCAGTCGTCGTTACCGAGGCAGGTCCAAGAAACGGCGTGACGATTTGGACTCGTTCTTGACAGATTGGTCAGAATTATATAAGTAACTGAGAGAGTTGGAAAGGAATGCAGTAGGCTTTTACCCAGAAGTGGGAAAGATTGGACTAAGTAAAAAAGTACTACTGGCGTCTTGTTATGTTGGAACGTACGTTCCAACATAACAAGACGCCAGTAGTATCTGAAAGGTATTAAGGTACCCCATTGCCATCAACCGAGCACAAATCTGGACTCCGTGGCTGCTACTGAGAAATTCTTGATAGAAAAACTCAACAACACTTTGCTCAAACCCGGAGTTGTTCCAACTTAATACAAACACCCAACCTTCATAATTCCTCATATAGTTTTGGTGGATCAAACAATGTTTTTACTATGCTTATAAAGAACCTGGGCATCCTATAACCAACCTTCTGATATTACAAAACAAAATTCACAATAAATTATGAAGAAAATATAAATAATTATGTACTTAATATGTGAATTGCGAACGCATTCCTAATTTAAATTAAAATATTTTAAAATAAAATAACTATTTGATTTATACCAAGGAGTTGTAATTTCGTCTCAACTCTTTTTTCAAACTTGATTTCATTGCGATTATCGATTAAGCTGAATGCAACTTTTTAATCGTAATGATAAAACTGGGGTTTACGGTAAGCACTATCAAGTGTGATGTTCTATTTGTCTATGGTTATATTGCAACATAGTTTTTATGAATATTTTTCACGAATTTGTTCGTGTTTTTTTACGAAATTATGTATGAATAATGGCAAAAGTAAGAACGCAGGTAGAATGTTACTGTCTTTATTTTGTCCTTTAGAGTGTTATTAGCAAATGTGAAACTTGTTTATGTACATTATTTCCAGCGCATCTGGGATACCTATTTTTTGGAAGTGTGTAGTATTATGTATTTTATACATATTTGTCAATAGACTGACGCCGTTTTACCGGCCTCAATACGATACTGGAGACATGAGTCACAAACTTATCATATTAAACAGCTGCCGTGACATGTTTTTCATTCTAAAATCCAATGCTGAAAGTTCACAAAAAATCTTGGATTTCATGACAATTCGCACCACCTCGCGTCGATTCAGCTGATATGTCATGTGTCAAAATCTTGTCGTGCATAGTGGTTAATAAGTTATGTTATTTATGATGTCCAAATAATATTTTTTCTTACAGTACTTAAAAACAGTTCAGTTAAATAAAAAATGTTCCACAAAAAATATAAAAGACAAAAAGCCAACGTCACGTGGTGTTCCCAGGCGGTCACCCATCCAAGTACTGACCACGCCCGATGTTGCTTAACTTCGGTGATCGGACGAGAACCGGTGTTTTCAACGTAGTATGGACGTTGACGAAAGATTAGTTGAAATTATCTATCTGTATCGGGATTATGACGTCACAAGCCGTAACTTCAACCCTAAAGTCACTACTATTGCGTTGCTTGATGCTTTATTACTGACATTGTACAATCATTTTATTTTTTTGGGGGGTGGAAAACCATCAAATGACTCCTCCCGCTCTGGGCAGAGCGGTAGTGAGTGTCAGACTTCTACTGATAAAAAACCACCCATGTTCCTTCTTAGCCCGCAGCCCCGACGACATTGTACAACCTCAGTTTTGCAAAAATTATACAAAATTATACATTTCAACAATATGTGATATTTGTGTTACTGTGTGACTCATGCATATTTGTGTAAGGGGACTATAGAGGTTAAATAACAATCATACAACTATAATGCAAAACATACTGATGCAATTATTTATGGGTTTACGTCACACGAACAAACGTTTTAATGTTATAATTCATGTTTTTTCTATCGGATACTGAGAAATTTCGTGCAAGACTTATCGCACTATCGTATTCTCGTGTTAACGGCTATAACACCTGAAAATTTCATAAAAATAACATAATATCACGCCTGCAATTCCCAAAGGGATAGGCAGAGGTGTATCTTTAAAAAATCCAAATGTAAAAAAATAAAAGTAAAAAGTTTAAAAAAAGTTTAAAATAAAAAGCAAAAACACTCTCAGCGCCATGTATATATAAGCATTTTCTAGAAGAGCAGGCCATGTGGGCGGCGTGCGGGTCACATATATTTTTATGCAGCTGGCCACACTACAATTGAACTAACTTTTGTAGCAAGCCATGTGGGCGGCTGGCGGGATACACCGTGAACTATGCCAGCAGGCCGTGTGGTCCGCTGTGATCCCACAAATTCATATTAATTTTTTGTCATTGGCTTGCTAGTTAAGGGATAGAAAGTAAATGCATTTAAAAGTGCTCTTTAAGACCTGTTCATGGGAAAAAATCCGACCAAAATCGGACATTATTGACCTAACAATAGGGCTTAAAATAAATTGAGTAAAAAACGACTTTTACGACATTTTTAAGGTTACGGTTTTATTTTTTTATTTAATTAAGTTTACAGAAAAGAAGTAAAAAAATAACTAGAAAAAAAAACAACAATTTTTTTTTAATATGAATATGGATTTGTCCGTAACATTCCCCGCTAACACTCGGTTTTATCGGGCATTTCAGGCATACAGTGTTGACCTTCCTTGTTTTATTTCTAGCTTATATGGCAGACAACCCCGTAGCTCGAAGCCTTTCGTAACAATGTACACATCGTCTGCGAACCAGTCTATTTCTGTGATCAGACAGTGTTGTTTTACTGAATTGGTGTTCTGGCAAGTTTCGCAAACTAACTGATGGGGTTGCTCTAAAAAATAATCCCAAGCGCGCGAAAATGCGTTCCCAGCAGGCTGCGTGGGCGGCGTGCGGCCAACTGACCTAATTGCAAAGGTGGCGTGCAATGATATTCCTTAGATTTGTACCGGTCAAATAATAACAACAAACTAGGCGCGAAAGTTGTGGGACGCCGGCCGCCCACGTGGCCTGCACAGATAAGTTATAAAAAATCATAATGGCTTGCAATCAAATAATTTATGTGGGCGGCCGGCGAACCACATGGCGCTGAGAGTGTTAAAAATTTTGAAAAAACCCACGACTGTTAAAAATTAATTGAAAAAAGGATAAAATAACATAAAACACCCACCTTAAAAAAACCCAAGAATGTCCGTCGGGGCTGACATTAAATGAACTAGTTTTGCAATGTTCAGCTCCCGACGGACATTCTTGGGTTTTTTTAAGGTGGGTGTTTTATGTTATTTTATCCTTTTTTCAATTAATTTTTAACAGTCGTGGGTTTTTTCAAAATTTTTAATTTTGCTTTTTATTTTAAACTTTTTTTAAACTTTTTACTTTTTTTTTTTTTATCTAAGAACATGCACCAATCAAACCTTAACCCATAACTGAAAACTGAATCAAAATCGGACTTGTAGTTTTGGTGAAAACTGGCAACTTTGATTTGCACAAAAAATGTTTGCTGCAGCGCCCCCTGGTGAGTTGTCACCGTAACACCTATCTAAGAACATGCACCAATCAAACCCGAACCCATAACTGAAAACTGCATCAAAATCGGACTTGTAGTTTTGGAGAAAAATGGCAACATGTATTTGCACAAACACACAAACAAACAAACACACAAACAAACAAACAACCTCTCACCCCAAACGCATATACCGTCTCCGTTCCGTCGTGGGTAAAAACACTGAGCCCTACCCGGTAATGGAACCCAAGTCGTCATGCCTTGGCCGAATTTATTTGGAAGAGTCACCGTGGCAGTTGAGTGCTAAGGGTATAAGGAGGCACACGGATAGGTTTTACACCTTATTTATATAATTTTTATTTTTTTTAAGAGTCAGACACTTCGCTCCGCCCAGAGCAAGAGGGGTTCTTTCATGATTTCCCACCCACAAAAAGGGTATCATGCTCGGCAGTGGTACTTTCACCAGACATTTATTTATTGACCACTAGCTGTTGTCAGCGGCTTCGCCCGCTACAACTCGAAAATTATCCCACGGGAAGATGAAATCGCAATAAAAACTATCCTATGTGTTAATCCAGGTTATAAACTATCTGTGTACCAAATTTTATCCAAATCCGTTTAGTAGTTTTTGCGTGAAAGAGTAACAAACAGCCATCCATCCATACATACTTCAAACTTTCGCGGTTTATAATATTAGTAGGATCTCATTTATTGACCATATCTCATTTCCACAGCTATGTTCAACTCTCAGCCTGCAACCAGCGCAGTACGTGACGATGAAAGGGGTGCTCCTACGTCGTCCCGCGGCGCCCGACGCAGACGTAGACATGGCCGTGCGACACTACCTGCACTCTGCCGGCTGGATACGTAACTAAACTTACACCCTGTTTCTCAACTGTACTCGGATGAAAGTAATTGATGTATCGTGATGTTTGTGTGTGTGGATTTTGAATCGGAAATATTGGCTTGAATCACTGCCGCCTGTACACAGCAGATCACCGGAAGCCCAGTGGTGACGACCCGACTTACGAACAATAAGTCGTAGGTTCGAACCCAGGCTGGCGCATTCCTTTGTGTAATTTATTCCATCACCGCTGCTCTCAAGACGGCGAAGGAAAACATCGTGAAAAAACCGGCTTGTCTTAGAACTAAAAAATTCACAGACATGTGACATCTACCAACCCGCACTGGGCCCGCGTGGTAGATTATAGCCTATCCCTCTCCTAGAGAGGAGGCCTGAGTCCCTGCAGTGAATATTATAGGCTGATGATGATAGTAAATTTAGTAACCTGTAGATTTAATCGAAGTACAATGTAACAGTATAATTATGCTTTTTGCCCCAAAAACTGCAAGGGTTCAGTAGGATAAAGCTACTATAAATAGCTACTAAAATAAATTAAATTAAAGACTTGAATGTGATTTAAAACAAATTGTGAGTGTTACCTCAAAATAAGCGTAGGACTATTGTATTCGATTCAAAATTCACTTTCGATAGCGCTACGATTCGTCAAAACTATTCATAAAATTCCCTGAAAAAACAGGTAAAAAATAACTCGTTCATACTACGGTTGTGAAACAGGACTTTCAGTCGTATTTAAAACTATATACCTATTGTTTCAAACTTATAAATATAAGTACTTGTTATCACTTTCATAGAAGAATCTTAGTAATGTTGCGTATAATCCAAGTTGTCAGTTTTCACATGTTTGTTATGTTTGCAACGTTCTTTTGCAAGTTTAGATTCTAATTTAGACCTAATCCTGCGGACTTAGAACCTAAAACTATTCGCCGCAACGATTTCCTACTAGTTTTACTGACAAAGACCAAGTTGCACCACAAATCAGTAAAGGCCGATTTCACCATTCAGCCACAATCAGCACATACATCTAAACCGCGTTTAGTGTCTATGGTGAAGTCGGCCCTTAACACAAGTAGCGTTTAATGAATATTAGTGACTTGTGAAAGAGACCATTTTTGTTGCCAATATAACTTTTATAGCCTGCAAACGCAGACTTTTCATGTTATAATTTTATTATCGTTTTTTGCTACATGTATTTAGTGGTTTGAGATGCGCGTATCCTTTGAATACATAGACGTCAGTCATTATGTTTTATACAGTGCATCATGGTTCTTTTGGCGCGTGGCCATATTAGGTACTAACGTCACTTTATTGTTATAAGCTTGTTTGTTTTAATACAAATCTTGCAACTGAATTTGAAACCATTTCCCTTTATCCGATTGAGCTAAAATTTTGCAAACACCTTTGGTTCTGGTGACAATACATTTATATGAAAGAAATGACTTGATCCTGTAGCCAGGCTTGTCTCCTCACAAGAGAACTCCTCAACGGTTAAGAGCACGGCACCAAACTTTGTATACGCGTTCAGTGTAGAAAGACCTAATGTAACCTTTTTATTTGAATAAACTAGTGACCCACCCCGGCTTCGCACGGGTGCATAAAAGACACTAAAACCTTCCTCTTTAATCACTCTATCTATTAAAAAAAGCATTCTAAATCCGTTGCGTAGTTTTAAAGATCTAAGCATACATAGGGACAGACAGCGGGAAGCGACTTTGTTTTATAATAATTATGTAGTGAAGCTTGTTTAAAAAAAAAACCTGAAATTCGTACTATCGCGAAGAGGACCATGTGGCACTAAATATAGCATTAATTCTTCTTTAGTAAATATATTGATAGACCTTTCAATGTATAATTTGCACGAAGTTAACCTCATGTTGTAAGACTGCTCTTATAGAGCAATGTAAATATTGTACGTCGTTGTAAATATGTTTTGCGTTTTTATTTTTAAAGCCCGACTGTGCTCAACTTAGATTTTTTTTAAAAGAAAGAGCAGTTCGTAGAAAGACTTCTTCTCTTACAAAATCTTACTACATGCTACTATTATAATGCGAAATCACGCTAGAACGCCTGAACGGATCTGGGTGATATTTGGCACAGTGGTAGTTTATAACCTAGATAAACACATAGGATAGTTTAGATCCCGGCATTACGATCCCGTAGGACAATAACCTAACTTCACACAGGCGAAAACTGGTATTTTAATAATTTTCCATTTTTATTTCCAAATACTGCTTTGTAAATAATATTTTTCGCTTTCAGTTATCGCTTTTTTACTATAAAACTGTACTACCTAACAAAAACGTTCCTTTCTTTGTCCATATTGTATGAGTATGTTAAAAAACTTCTTTAGTTGCACAATACACAGTCGGGTCCCTATTATTTTTAGTAGGTAAATGTTACTTTTTAGCGCTTGATGTCTTTAAACTATCAAATATACAGCAATTTAGAGCATCCAGCAAGTGTTTTTGATAGCAAATTGTTTCTAGGCTTATTATTCAAAAGAGTTACGTACAAATTATGCTGAAAGTATATTGAGCAATCTCGAGTTTTTATAGTGCAAAGATAACGTACATTTGTCAGTTTTAAAGACGCCTCAATAACGAATATGGTGACCCCGCGCCGCTTCCTAACCAAAGCGATTGGTTGCGCGAATATGCGATCCTCATGTTACCAGAAGGCATCTTCTGACGGCGCTTTCGGGTTCCCCATAAAAATTCAACCCAACGTTTTCGCTTGATCATTGCATAAGTTAGGACTAGACTAGGTTAGGTTTATTATTTACGCAACAACTTTGTTACTAAGGACTTGCTTAGTCCCATTTGTTATAATCGTATTATTTACCGTAGTTGCGCTAATCCACACTCGTCCAAGAGCTTTTGTTGCCTAGTTTAGATCTTAAATGTACGTTATCTTTGCTAATTTGTGTCTTAACTCTTAGGGCAGAAGGCGTAAGCTTGCACCGACATGTATACTCGTTTTAGTAAAGGTTGCATTGCAACAGTTATTTTTGTTCGTGTGGGTCCGTAGGCACCATACTGTTAGCTAATTCCTAGTTATAGTAGCGAAATGAGTATAGTTGCTGCCAGTTAAGATGTCAATAGCGGTCATTGAACCACCTACATTTATTAAAGTTCTTAATTTTGACATCTAAAAATAAGCCTGTTCATGTCTTGAGTATCTATCGTGATCTTCAACATTTTTAGGGTTCCGTACCTCAAAAGGAAAAAACGGAACCCTTATAGGATCACTTTGTTGTCCGTCTGTCCGTCCGTCCGTCCGTCTGTCAAGACCCTTTTTCTCAGGAACGCGTGGAGGTATGAAGCTGAAATTTATATCAATTACTCAGGTCTACTGTCCCTTGAAGCTGTGAAAAAATCAAACTTCTAAGCCAACGCAATCAAAAGATACAGCCGTTTATGCCGCAAATTTTCGACACTTGCAAGGGAATCAAAACCTACAGGGTGCTTCCCGTGAACTCAGAATCTTGAAATTTGGTACGAAGCAACGTCTTATAGCATAGATAAAGGAAAAATTACGAAAACCATAAATTTTTAGTTACATCACAAAATATATTTTTTTTACGGAACCCTCGGTGCGCGAGTCCGACTCGCACTTGGCCGGTTTTTTCTAATGAATAACGTTACATGGTTCATTTATTTCGGTTCATACGAAGAGATATTAGGGGAAGGGCAATGACCGCTTTTGACATCTTAACTGGCAGCAACTATACAGTTTACGAATTAGTATTCCGTTACGGTACAGATGTAACTATAGGGAAGTACCTGATGACTTCTTGTGACACTGAACCAAAGTAGAAATAAGGTAATAATAATTCTAGCAAAAAAAAAATGTTGGCACTACACTTGGTGTATTATTTTTTTTTTTTATTATAAATGGGCTTGCTCTTGACTTCAATCTTGCCCTAAGGGCATAGATGATGTCGACGATGGAACGAGCTTACCCAGTAGAAGCCTGTTTACTCGCGACTTAAACAGTGCAAATGTTTGCGTTATTACGGTATTGGAAGATCAACTTTATTGACAATAGTATTGGATGTATTACTAAAAGGGTATACTTTCTCTATGGGAACAGAATCGCAAACGCGAAAAAAATCAGCAGTACCGTACGAAATTTCAATTCTTACTCGTTGATGACAGTGGTTTTTTTTTTGCGAATACGCCGTTGATCCCATGGAAAAACCACTTCACCACATCCTTCCATCCTTATATTCTTTTCTGATACTGTACACTGTATTTGATAAATACCCATAGTGAAGTGCCAGCATGACAGCTGAGACTTTTTCAAAGAAAGGCCAAAGCACACAGTACACTGCCACCACGATGTCCATTTATGAATGTTATTGCTTTATGAAAGTAGCGGCTAGTAAACGTTAGATCATTGTTCGATATTTACTGTACTAGTTGCACGATTATGTGGTAGGTAGTTGTAATTTAGTGTGTTTTGACTTTTATATCGTTAAGGTTTACTTGACATTGTTATTAGTATGGGAGGTACCGTTAAATTAGCAAGTATTTTTATACCGGATGAAAATCATATGAAAGAATAGTTTAACCATAGCACAGCGGCTCCAGAAGTGGGGCAAATCCACAGTTGCAGCAACTCAAAGTTGTAGAAAAAAATATTTCTTGCCGCCTCGACAGAGTCTTACAAAATCCCAATTTCATTTAGGAGCTTAAAGGTTATTCTATTAATTGTCCTGTAAGGTTTTGACGCGGTTATACAATACACTTGCTATAACTTTGTGACCATCGAATTATCAGTGAATTTGAAACAACTTTTCACACAACAACTTTGAGAAATGAATTTTATTCAGTTTAAAATTGCTCGCAAAAATGACGCACTGCTTCCCGTCATATTATAAGTCTACAGCATAATTCAGTTTTAAAATCATAGTTAAGTATACATAATTTAGACCACCAATTTTTTTTCTCAGTTGACGTTTTTAACGTCTTTCGTACGAAAAATGTCTGATATTTAGCTTAAAAAAGTTCTACATCGAAAGTCCAATGTTACTTAAACTTTTTGATTAGCAGTAACAATGGCTGTGGTAGATTATATTTATCTGAATAGTCTTAATATTTACACTGAATAAGGCTAGTTTCCCCTCATAGATTACTGTTATAAAGACAAAATTGTGAAGGTATATTGAAATCCTCGGGAGTTGAAAAGTTGAATGGATGGTACGGTATATAATTTGATCTCTGTAAATGTAAATGTTTATCTGCATTTTATTATGATTATTATTTAAAATAGAGTTTATTTATTAACGGAACTAGGTTTCTCCGAATGATTCCAAAAAGTAAGGTAGTTTTAAAGGTTAACATTTCCGAGTAGATTGTTTGAAAGTCAGAATTGTGACTTGACTTGGCAATGAAAGAAGTATTTTTATGATTTAAGACTTTCTTTTCTTGCAATAAAGATTTCCAAATCAAGGTGATTGTGGATGATTTTACCATATTGTCATATTTAAATGGATAGTTTTACCTTTTGTGTGGTAATGCATGGTATTTAAGGCAAGCACGAGATCAGTGTAATCTAATAAATAAAGAGAGAAGTTGGTCATATTATCTACCTGTCGCCTTCTTTAGGATATTTTATTTAGCTGTTATATTAAGGGTATCTCTGTGCATTCACTGTTTGGCTCAAATGTACATAAGATTTAAAGTACAACTTGATATTGTAATTATTACTGATTTATAATTTAATTAATATTAAATGATAAATACATTTTAAGAATAATGTTTTATTTAATCTCCTTGATAATTCATTTTAGTTTGTTCATCTGTGGTCGTGGCATGTCTTTAATGGGAGTGGGATGAGGTCTGTTCTGGAACCATTGATGTCTCAAGGCCTGTAAAAAATAAAGAGAAATATTAAAATAAATAACGGTTATTACACTACCAGCAACCTGTGGCCCACATACCATATGAGAAAAACGTACCTTCTTAGCCGGTATTCTCTTATTCGTATCGTACATGATGAACGACTTGACAAGATCGACAGCATCCGGCTCGACTCCTGGCAGCAGTTCAGGCCAGGGAGTGGGGCTGGACTCGGGAAACGTGATCTTGTGGAAGTCTGGCAAGTCCCCATGGCCTGGCCACGTCTCCTCGGTGGGTGTACCCAGGTGTTGCAGAACTATTGCTAGCTGCTCGATGTCTGATTCACCCTGGTTACCGAACAACATGATTAAGACAACGGCACGCCCTTGCCTTGACCAAAATGTGGCTTAAAAAGTGCCTTTGTTTCGTCGTTGCAAAGGGTACAGTTGTTAGATACATTATAACATACCTAACGACACGCCTGTAATTCCTGAAGGGTTAGGCCGTAGGCGGAGGTGTACTTATTGGTATCTATCTACACCCACATTCTTCTTCTTTTTATCGTGTGGGTAGTATAAGGTCTAACGACCCCCACACACCCAAAATAATTACGCCAGTTATACATATTTACGTCCTGTGTTATAGGGCGCGAGCTTCTTGCCATCAACCGGGCACAGATCCAGACTCCGTGGCTACTACTGAGAAAGTAGAAGGAAAACCCAATAACACTGGGAATCGAACCCAGGACCTCATGCATAGCAGGCAAGTTGTTCAAGTCTATTTACGTGCTGTTGATCGTTTGAAAGTGCGTGACAGTTTTGGCGCAATGATGATTAGAGTTTGGTATTATTTACCAGCTCAAATATAGTAAAAGTATTTTTAAATTACAAATGCATACACGCAAGCAAGATAACAAGGTAAGTATAGGGTACATACGGCGAAAAGTGGTTGCTTTGTAATCAACTCCGCTAAAATACAACCGACGGCCCACAGGTCCACATTCTCGGTATAGAATCTAGCGCCGTACAGCAGTTCAGGAGCTCTGTACCACCTGGAAATAAGCAGAAATTCTAATAACTCCACAATTTTTTTGTTGAAAATGGGCCTGCTCTCAATCACGCGTGGTGGAAAGCGATGGATGAGGTCTATAATGGGACGAACGAGCCCAGAAGATCCATAATACCATCAGCAAGATCTAGAAATGAACTAACGGAGGGTTGGTGGGTAGCGTTCATTTAAATGAAGCCTCGCTCCTCGCTGTCACGAAAAGTTCTAGGGGCGAATAGGATATTACTACCTTATAGCTCTTCGAAACTAGGGTCTAACTCTAAGAGGTTTAAAGTTTCTGGTTCTTTGTTTTCTGCCTTACAGTCTACAGATGACAGGTAACACAATAATGATCCTTTACGAATCCGGTACATTATTATACCTCATCATCATCATTTCAGCCAACAGACGTCCACTGCTGGACATAGGCCTCCCCCAGGCGTCGCCACATTGACGGGTCCCGTGCGTCTCTCATCCAGCGGGTTCCTGCAACCTTGACCAGGTCATCGGTCCACCTAGTGGGAGGCCTTCCAACGCAACGTCTTCCGGTTCGCACATTATACCTATTCATACCAAATTCATACAGCTTCTTATGATATCAACGACGAATGGGTTATCATCCATCTATTCGCTGGGAAGTGCCATTATGTAAAGGTATAAATGTTCTTCGGTTTCCACGTCTGTTGACAATCTTCACAAGCCAACCACCGTCGGAGCTGCAGGTTGTTCGCAAGAGATACCGCGGCCTTGACATAAGGGCTAAGAAGGAACATGGGTAGTTTTTAGTCAGTAGAAGTCTGACCCTAGAAAGGGGTTATCTGATGATTTCCCACCCGCCAAAAAAAAACCGCACTGGGTAGGTATTCCCTGACCTTCAGTAAAAAATAAGAGTATTATAATAATCAACGATTGCGTACCGTGTAGCGACCTGATGCGAATACGGTCTACCGCTATCAGGCCAGTATAGACGCGCGAGTCCCAAGTCGGCGATCTTCAATATGCCTTCGTGATTTATCAGCAGATTAGCAGGTTTCAAATCCTGACGAAAGTGAAGAAAATAATCAGTCGTGTAGACTTTAGAGAGACCAAAAACTCAATTTAACTGGACTTGCAAACAATGGTTTTGGACGCACTTCTATCATACCCGCCACCAGCTTGTACAGTTTCGCTCCCGTCCCCTTTCTATCAGTAAACGAGTACTTTTCAAATAAAAAACAAGCTTTATATATCACTCTATAGGTAGCGTAAACCCTCAATACAAGCAATCTGCGAATCAACACGTCTGTTGGGTTGTAGGTACATGTGACTTGTGGTCGGCTAAATTAGTACGATAAACTCACCCGGTGCATCACATAGTGCGCGTGCATATACCTCGTGCCTTTCAGCAGCATCTGAGCGTAGGTCTTGACCCTGGGCATGGTCAGCTCCTGCTGCGTCTGATGCAGCATGTCCCACAACCCTGAGCACATGTACTCCAGGACTAGCACCAGGCTCAAACCGCGAGGGAACATGTCGTATAGTTTTATTATCTGTTGGAAAAGACAAATTGGTCTTGGGAATGAAAAATAGGTAATGATGGGTAAGCTTATCCAGTTCTAAAATCTAGATTATAAAGAGTTGTATCTCGCTTGATGAACGAATCTAGACTTTTCTATAGAGTGGGTTAATTGTTTTGAATCACTTCACCAAAAGACTGTGATGTTGATGCCATCTAGCAGATTACACCCATAGCGACTGGTTTCCTATGGTAGTTGTCGAGAGCTTTGGTGTGTTAACTACTCTTTTATGTGCTCCAAGTGACTACCTTATCCAAGTTTAGCCCAAACACTCCGAGCAGAAAACGTGTGTCGTGTCAGCACCAAAAAAATGTAGATTTATGGTGCCAAGACTTCACTGATGATATTTCAGGTGTGTGTGTGTGTGTTCTTTCACCACCTGAATCTAAATGAGAAGATATCTAGGTATAAGAGAAGAAAACTCACATATTTGCACCGTAACAATTGCAGGGCCTTGATCTCCCTCATCACGTTAACTGGTATACCATCTTCTAGGTTCTTTATAAGGATCTTCTTCAATGCCACTTCTCGTCCGGTAGGATTATGTTTTGCTTTGAACACCAAGCCATGGGCACCCTCACCAATGCGACCGATTACCGAATAGTTCGCTACGTCTTTGTCCATTTTTAATTTTTTAAATACCTAGTATAATTTACTTTAGATATTTACCCTGAAATAACGAAAACATGGTAACCTCTCCGATTAAACAATTAACCATTAATTAACTATTCCTCTAATAAAAGTACTCTGTGCAATTAACAACAAACAATCAACACAAAACTGTTGTGCTGGTTTTCGTTACCATGGTTACAGGGTTGCCGGCACAGGGTACCTCTATTTCCTAGCATATATACTCAGTCCAAGATCTCAGGGCTGCCAGACGTCACGTATTTTCTGACGAAGGAAATGTGGACGATTGAGGTGTTAGTATGAACTAAGAACACACCACTACCAGCTAGCTTGCTTGGACGGCCAATTTTCAGGTATCAGGTAATCAAGGTACACAAAAAAAATACTATTACCTACTGCACATATTTTCTCCAAGCTGATTTTTACGACTATATTTTATGCAATATCCTTAAAAATAAGTCGCAAATACTCCCAGACACTTTCCGTCGGCCGTATTGCTTAACAGACGCTTTTTTAAAGAATACTATGCTCCATGATTTAATACATAGAGCTAATTGATCGGGATATTGCCATGCTATATTGGGCAGGCGCTCCAAAATGCACCCGAGCGTTGAAAGCAACGTTTTCAACAAAATTCTGAAGACACAGGCAATGGACAGATCCTGTTGAATGCCCACCGAATGAGTCCAGTGGAGGTCTGTGTGTCAGCCACACCATCCCAGGTAGGAAGGAGACGTCAGTGACCATACTGCGAACTTCCATAAGTACGTCAATTGTACGTCACATACGTCACAGACCAATATGACACGTCTAAATGACGTTAGTTTTACGACGTAATAAAAACGTCAAAAATAGTCCCATAAATTGACGTCATTTTTAACTTCACAGACGTAGCGGTCCAATAAAAAACGTGATAAGGACGTCTTCGTTTAAAGATTAAAAGACGTCATAATTGTTCATATTATATAAGTTTGAATGGCGTCTGTTTTACGTCACAAATAAATACCATGTTTATCATGATGACTGCAGTAACCTACTCATGTGGACCTACTAGGTAGGTACTAAACTTTGCATTAGGTAGCGGGACTCTATAGAAACAAGAAAAAATAAAAACAGAAAAAAAATAGTTTCGCATTCTTTTCTGTTTGGATGTAGCGGGAAGGGTCACGGTTTAAGTAAGTTATATCGGGTTTGACTTAGAAGCCATATGTCTACATCTTCTATGGGGTTAAGGTGATTTTCGAAACGATAGATGATAGTACGGTGGCCAGCGCATGAAATCAAATGAAATCAAACTTGAAATGAAATCAAACTTAAATTTCTCCAAATGATTTTAAACCTTAAACCGTTAAACATTAGGTTCAAAATTAGTTGCAAAAATTTGACAGTTTGTGGTATTTCTATATAAAAACATTTGGCCCACTCATAGCTGAGTGGGGGTCTGAATACGTAATGTTCATGATGCTGATGAAAGTCAACCCTCTGGATGCTAAGGTGATCCTTGTTTTTATTGAATCATCGTGTTGGGAGCCACGGGCCACCAGACTAAAATATGCGTTGACTGTCCTCGGTCCTGGGGACCCAAGGAAAAGATCGTGACATACCTGACCTAATCATAATGGTGGATACTTACTAAAGTACTGATGGTCTGACTCTTTATTTTAGTCTGTTATTAAATTCCCTACATTTCGACATACCTACGAGTCCTACGACAACCCTAGAAGTTCTTAATCTGTGAATTAAGGTTGATGTTCACGGTAGCCCGCGAAAATTCAAATTTTCTTACGTGTTTATCGATTTGCAGGCCAGTGATAGGTTGTATGTTAGTGAAAATATGATTCGCGGATGTAAGACGTATGCAGTTACAGAATTATAATCATCAAAATCATCATTACAACCCTCCAAGTTCATGTAACTCTCAAGAATGACCTTTTGATGAAATAATCATTCTTGGGAGTTACATGAGCTCGGAGGGTTGTAATAATGATTTTGATGATTATAATTCTGTAACTACATATGTCTTACAGCCGCGAATCAAATGTTCATCAACATACAACCTATCACTGGCCTGCAAATTGCAAAAAACTTAAGAAAATTTGAATTTCGCGGGCTGGTTGAAGGATTCACCTTAAAAAATATTTTTGCGACGAATGATTGGGTCTCATCACTGATCGATCACTATCTTGGTGGATACTCCAGCTCCAGGGTAGCCCGCGAAATTCAATTTTTTTTTAGTTTTTTTAACGACTGTTTAATTGATAAATACGTTCCTCGACCTTTATGAACTTGGTACTTGGAATTTATGATTTGATGATTATAACTCTGTAACTACAGTCTTACAGCCGCGAATCATATTTTAATCAATATACAACCTAGCTGGCCTGCATATTGAAAAAAAAAACCGGCCAAGTGCGAGTCGGACTCGCGCACCGAGGGTTCCGTAAAAAAAATATATTTTGTGATGTAACTAAAAATTTATGCTTTTCGCAATTTTTCCTTTATCTGTGTTATAAGACGTTGCTTCGTACCAAATTTCAAGATTCTGAGTTCACGGGAAGTACCCTGTAGGTTTTGATTCCCTTGCGAGTGTCGAAAATTTGCGGCATAAACGGGAGTATCTTTTGATCGCGTTGACTTAGAAGTTTGATTTTTTCACAGCTCCAAGAGACCATAGACTTGAGTATTTGATATGAATTTCAGCTTGATACCTCCACGCGTTCCTGAGAAAAAAGGTCTTGACAGACAGACAGACGGACAACAAAGTGATCCTATAAGGGTTCCGTTTTTACCTTTTGAGGTACGGAACCCTAAAAACGTAAGAAAATTTGAATTTCGCGGGCTGTCCTGACGCTTTTACCTAGTTTGAACGCATCACTGTTGGCTGGTGTTGTCCCGCCCGTGCTTTTTATATTACAAACTAGCTGACCCCGGCAAACGTTGTTTTGCCATATAAAAAATTTCAGAAAAAAAAAAAAAGATGAAAAATAGATGTTGGCCGATCCTCATAGATACCCGATACGCACAAAAAATTTCATCAAAATCGGTCAAGCCGTTTCGGAGGAGTTTGGCATCGAAAACTGTGACACGAGAATTTTATATATTAGATAATAGGTATTTATTTTCATAAATGTATATTTTTTATTAACACTTATCGACAAGTTACACTTTACGTACAGTTTGTTTTATTTATTTTTCATAATCTAAATTATTTTATTTTTTAATGCTTTCCACACACGTTTCTCCATTCCACATTTGACATTGGCAGAATTGTCGACATCGGCACAATTGCCATTCATAAAAATAGAATAGAATAGATTCCAGTGTTGCCAACTCAGTAGATTTTCCACTAGTTCTGGTGGTTTAGACTATTCTATTAGCAAAAAAATATTGGATTTAGTGACTAGTGAATTTTTCTATTTAGTGACTGATTGCTTCAGTTAGTGGTACACATAAGGTATCACAACAACCACCAAAACCTAGTACGTTTTCAAAAATACTCTGCGACATTTGTTATATCTTTATTGGTTTTACCGCACTCTAATGCTGATGTAGAGCGTTTGTTTAGCATGATGAACGTTGTCAAGACTAAACAGAGAAACCGGATGAAGATAGAGCTTCTATCTTCAATTCTCACAATTCGTGCTGGTTTAGCACGTGAAAGCAAATGCTGCAATAACAATATATTACCAAATAGTGTAGTGCAAAAAAATGGAAATTAGACACATGGAATGAAAGCGACTCTTCTGGAGATGATCAACGTTAGTAGGCAGTTCTATTTTGTGATTAAAAAATAAATCCTTATTTCTATTTACAATATTGTTGTTTTATTTCCAAATAACATTTAGGGGTATGAGCACTTAGCACGGAATTGGTTGAGTTGAATTAATGGTTTTCTGGTGGTTTGCGAGACCGATAGGTTTAGTGGTTTACTCACACGAACTCACATTTGGTGGGTTCGTAAAAATAAAGTTGGCAACACTAATTTAGACATTGTACAATGGATGGTGAATTATCTAGTTTATTGAATTATAGTGAAATCCAATATTATTGTAGGTATGTATTCGGTTATCCAATTCGACGAATCTGACGGTGGCAGTGTATCCATTGTACTTAACAAATGGCTTACGCCACGGCGCCGCGAAGTACATTGGCCGCCGATTAAAGATGGAAAAGCATATAATCGGCTACTTACCCAAAATATCGACAATTCCCCTGATGATAACTGGAAATTATATGGTGTAAAGCGCATCTTTGCAGAAACTGGTAAGTGATAAAGATGAAGATAATAATTAAGAGGTCCTGAATAATCTCATCATCATCAAAAACCCACAGAAGTCCACTGCTGAAGATAGGTCTTCCAATAAAAGGGGGGATTTGTATCGTAATACGGCACGCTGCTCGAGGGGTGTTGCTGTTGGCAGATGGTTCACCAGAGCCTCGTTCGCTGATTATTCCTACACCCCACGGTCAGTTCAGTTTGGAATGCAATTTTGCATCTGCTACATGTTTAGTACTTACCTACTTCTTACTCTTACATTACCTACAATGCAATATGGGTCAGTGAGTATCCTTGGGGGCGGATATGTGTTTAGTTTGTTTAACAAACCAAAAAAAAAACACATGGTGGAGGTTTTGGTTTTAAAATCTTTGGTTTCTACAGTATCTATGTGTTGGTTATGGTCTGCATCTTATGATCTTCTGCATGTTTATTACTTCAATTGCATTACATAAAATGCAATCTGTGGTTGGTCTGTCCTGATGTGGCATGGTGGGGCTTTTGTTTCAAATCTTTGGTTGGCAACTTGGCAGTTTATTAAAGTACCTAGTTTATCAGCATCTATATGTCAGTATCAAGTTCCCATAGGAAGACTTTACTTTCAATCTGTGCTTATTAACTGCATGACAATGGTTTAACGCTGACCGGTGCATTCTTTTTTTTTTAGATGATTTAGAAAAGGCTAAGAAAAAGTTAAAATTATCAGAGGTAACATCAGATGTACAAACTGATGCAGAGACCGAAGCAGAAAGGCCAAAACGCAGAGCTGTAAGAACGAAACGTTACATTTCCAGTGATGATGATGATAATCCACCACCTTTGAAAAAGCATTTTGCAAAACGTAAGTGTAATGCTAACTGTATACATTTGAATCTATAAACTGTTTGCTTATGACTTCACTCACAATATCTGCTGCCAGTATTAATTTTTTTTTTTGTTACATTACAGGTATTGAGAATGAACAATCAGTTACTGTTTCACCACCTATATTACACCAAAGAGTTGATGAAACAAGAAATGACGATTTAAATTTTAAATTTACTTCATTGCGGTATAAATATATTATGTTCACAAAAACATACTACAAAGTTGGGTTATGATTTTGTAAGTGAAATTTTAGTAATGTTTATCAAACATTCCGAGAAGGTGTATGGATCAACGTTTCTCATTTACAATGTTCATGTTTTATGTCATATAAGTGATGATGCAAAATTGCATGGGGTTCTAGATAATTTTTCAGCATTCCCTTTTGAGAATTATCTAAAGACACTCAAAGGCTTAGTTAGGTCACCTAATAAGCCTTTACAACAAATATACAGACGTTTAAAAGAAATTGATTCGTCACCTGAACACAGTAATAATTGTAAAAAAGAAAATTTGCTTTATTATGAACATAGCTCAGGGCCTGTCCCAACTAACGACTATAATTATAATACTTTTATGAAACTTCTCTGTAAAGGTTTTACTATTTATGTATACTCACGACGTGTAGCAGATTGTTACTGTTACACTAATAAAAACAAAGTAATCCAAGTTCACAATGTGCTAGAAAGTTGTCATGACAAAAAAGTATACCTTTATGGAAAAGAATTTAATACTTACTCTTGTTATTATGATTATCCTTTTGAGTCTTCTATACTAAATGTTTTTGAGGTAAATAACATTTCTGAAGACTACAAAATGATTGCTGTAAGCGATATAATATCCAAATGTGTTTTAATTCAAGACTCAAATAATAAAAGTATATGTTTTCCGTTGCTCCATTCAGAGGCGACATAGAATTCCTGTGACTGACACTGGCAGGGCCACCACCATCAGGCATTTTAATTTTGATAACACAAAAATTTAATATAATTAAATAAAAGATATAAGGGTTTATAGGTGGCCGATCTGGAAAGAACCTACCCCAGCAGGTTCACATATAAATCTCAAAAACTAGGGCACCTAGCAAAGATCTGTTTTCTCCCATATTTAGTCGCCAAGTTACAGATTCAGTCGATGTGTAATTAAAAAGATATTAAAGAATTCACAGTGGTACAAGCAAGTACAAAATATTTTAAGTAGTTGTCTAGAAACTACTTAAAGTATTTTGTACTTGCTTGTACCACTGTATGGGGAAATTGAATTCTTTAATATCTTATTAATTCATAGTTACGAGTTTTGATATACAATGACAGTTCTGCACGGTTAGCGTCTATTGAAACCAACAAGAACGGTCATTGTATATCAAAAATTGCCAAGTGATCATCACTATGAACTGTCAACCGAGATACGTAATAGCCCTGCTGATCGGCCACCTATAAACCTTCATATCTTTTGAACCAGTGACCAACCAATTCTGATATTTGGCGACTAATTAGCGACAAAATTTTTGTGTTATCAAAATTAAAATCCCTGATGGTGGCCAAGCCAGTGTCAGTCACACGAATTGTATTAGAAATGTATATAACATAGATGTACCTCTACTATGCATACTCATTTGAAAATTGTAATAAATTGTTAACTGTCTAAAAAAATGGTATCATTTACTTTCTTAATGATAGTGTGATGTTTACACTACACATTGTGCCAACCCTACCTAGAACAAGCGCGCATTTCTTAAACATAATTTGTTGGTTAATTTTCTGGAGTTAGCTTATCACTGTCACATATATGATCCCTGGTACGCACGAAAATTTACCGTCTTTTATAGGTTCTTTTAAAGACGTAAACAAGTCATATTTTAGTTTAGAAGACGTCTTCTGGACGTCGCATCTAGGTAATTTTTTGGTCCCTCATAGGTACCAAATTGGTCGTCCATACGTCCTCTCATTAGTCCCACAAACGTAAGTGGGAGACGACCACACGACGTCAAATATGACGTCGTGTGCCCGTGACATTTTAACGTCACTACGAGGGCCCTCAGACGTCATCCCCGGACGTCTGTTACGTCAGTGACCGACCTTGATGTAACGTCTTAATGACGGAAAATTCCTACCTGGGATGATGCCATGCGATCTCGGGTAAACAGCCACAATACGTTTAAGTCTAAACTTTTTGGGAACTTTATAGCGTCTGTGTGCAAAACTGCCGCTAGGAAGTGTCTGGGAGTATTGGCCTACAATATACGTAAAAATCAGCTTGGAGAAAATACGTGAAGTAAGTAATTTTTTTGTGTACCTACCTTGATGACCTGATACCTGAAAATTAGCCGTCCAAGCAATAGCTAGCTGGTAGTAGTGTGTTCTTAGTTCATACTAACACTACTCAATCGTCCACATTTCCTTCGTCAGAAAATACGTGACGTCTGGCGGCCCAGGGATCTTAAGTACTCTATCTGTCTCAAGCCAGACAGTTTACTCTGGGTCACCATGTGTCCTGTAAGTATGTGCCTACTGCCTTTTAAGGAGAGAGTATGTATTGCCAGCAACGAACACATCAAGATCAAGCTGGCTGAGTCGGTAGCCTCAGCCTTAGAATCGAACCCGACTCCAAGTTGACGCTTGAGAGTCGGTTTGAGCCAATGATCATTATAATGGCCGTATGACGTATCTACATAATGAAAGCATTCTATTCTAAAGTAATCCGATAAAAGATTTACCCATAGAAATTATATGTGCACCTTAATCAACAAGGATAAGTAATGTATTTGTTCAATATTTATCTTTCAGGTCGCAGTAACAATGTCGTTTGTATTAATACACATTATTCCAACATTAGTGTTTGTACAGCGGTTGGCTCCCTTCATTAAGTCCATTGTAATTTCTTTGATGTATTTTATTAATGTACATTATCTATTAGTGAACAGTCATTTACTAGTGCTTATCTCTCTACTTCCAAATGGAGCTGAAATTATTTAGTGTTTTGTTTATATTGACATATATTTGTCATGCAGTGGACAGTGCAGCGATCCTTGCTCTCTTCTCTTCACTTTCTCACACGGACCACTTAGTTTTTAGAGGATATATATCACGACTCACCCATAGAGGACATACTGTAGTTCTCATGACTCCATACCCCGGACACTTCAATTTTCCTGACACAGAAAAAGTTGTGGAGCTCGATGTCAGTCAAGAATCCGCACCGTACTGGGATGAGTTTAAAAAGTTAATGACGAATACTGACGACTACCATCCCAGGCAGCGGGCTATGAATGAATTCGCGGTAAAACTAGCAATAGCACAGTTAAAGTCGAAACAGATGACGGCTCTGCTCATCAACCCGACCATCAAGTTTGACCTGGTGATCACAGAAGCTGATGTACCGCTACTTTACGCGGCTGCAGAAAAATATAAAGCTCCACATATTGCCATCACCACAACCAGTGGCAGGATTCACCAATACGAATCAAAGGGGAATCCTATCCATCCGATTTTGTACCCTGATGTAGACACTCTGAACTTCAGGAATTTGGGTCGCTGGGAGAAATTCTCGGAAATCTATCGGCACATCCAAACAAGAAACGAATACTACAATAATTATCTTCCACTTTGTGAATTAGCTGCCAAAAAATTACTGGGATTGAAGCGGAGTCTTCTAGAAGTCGAATATGATATTGATTTGCTATTCGTAGCCAGTAATCCAGTTTTGATAGGCAGTAGACCGAGCGTCCCAGCTGTTGTTTACGTTGATCGAATGCACATTAAGCCAGGCCTGAGTTTGCCCCAGGTAAGATATTACCTACCATGGCAGTATGAGACATACTAATTGAGATTCCCAATTTCTGTACTGTATAACTAACATAATACCTTCTTAATTTATGTTGCAGGAATTGTTAACCATCTTAGATTCATCCACAAAAGGAGTCATCTACTTCAGTTTAGGAGCAGTCCAAGAGGCTGAGCAGCTTTCCGTGTCCATGCTCCAAACGTTAGCAGACGGTTTTGGAGAGCTGCCGTTTACAGTCTTATGGAAGATTGCTAACACGACGATGATCAAGAAGCCTGAAAATGTTATTACTCAGTCTTGGTTCCCACAGCAACAAATTTTGGGTGAGTAAAGTATGGAGCATAATCATGAGGGTAGGCGGAAATAAGAAATTATCGTCAGAAAATAAAAATGATTTTCTTCCAGCCCATCCTAATCTCAAAGCCTTCATAACGCATGGCGGTGCGCGGTCCCTAGAAGAAGCAATATTCTATACTGTGCCAATCATTGGCTTACCACTCGTCAAGTCTAGAAAAGTTTTCATGAATGAGATCACGAGGTATGGGGCCGGCGAGATTCTGGATCCTTACAACATGGATAAGGAAATTGTGAACGCTACCATTAAACGTGTCGCTTCCAATGACAAGTGAGTGCATCAGAATTTGGTAACTTTGTACTTTATTTTTCATATACCTAGGTACCTAGGTACTCAATCATTCGAATTTTCAGGAGAATAGACGTTAAAATTAATATTTATTTTTTCAGATACAAAAAATCTATGTCAATATTGAAGGGTGCAGTTGTGAATCCCCTCATTTCCGGCCCTGATGACGCCGTCTGGTGGACCGAGTATCTGCTGCGCCACGGCGAGGCTCGTCACCTACGTTCCCCTGCAGTTGGCGTGTCTTCATTTAAGTATTATCTACTGGATATCCTCTGTTATCTACTTATAACAATTGTTGGAGTTCTTTCTCTCGCGTTTGTGATGGTACAAGCTAGTGTAAGACGTTGGCATACAGGATTTTGGTTCAGTCAAGATGTAGACGCGTCAAGAAAGATTAAGGCGTTGTAATAATATTTAATTAAGTTATTTCGTAGGTACTTAGGTAGGAACTTAAACTTCGTTAAAATAATTTAAATAACTCATTAATTGTGCAGCTATTACAAATAATAAAACTTATTTATTTAATTGCTATTTTTCATTAAATCCTGTCTCAATCCTGACTTATCCTGACTTATAGAGATGCCTGACGACGTTCGTTGTTGATAACGCTGCGATATGCGTTTTATTTTACGATAACCATGCCACACGTGAAATGACGAGCATTACTCATAGTCATAAGAAACTAACCTAGATGGAACTGAACTGAACTGTTAATTAGGAAGACAGTTTCAGGTAGCTTGATGTGGTGGCGTCTGTACTTATTTAAGTAAGTAGGTAAAAACATAGAAGCAAGCACTGAAATGTTATTATCATTTGAAAACGTGCTCGTTAGTACGTTTTGCAAACTATATTTCTGAACGGATTAATTACACGTCAAAGTAGTCATTTTGAATCTGTCATCGAAATTGACGTTTTTAACAAACGTCAGACTTGTTTTGCTCCTGTGTTTATTTCCAAAAAAATCTGTAATAAATTCCATAATGTGAGAAAAATCTCTTGCTGTGACAAAATGACGGCTGTGAGAACGTGTCCTGGTCTGTACTGCGGGCGCACAGAGTTCGATGATGGGTCGTGGAGTGAATGTGGGGCTTGTCCTCGAGGGTTCCGTACCAACAGCACCAGTTACTGCGTGGAGTGTACTGACGAACCCACCCTATATGACGGCCTATACCTTGGGTTTATGGTACTCCTGCCTATGGTGCTACACTGGTTTTTCATTGACATGGTCGCCGTTGGCAAAGGGTAGGTGTATTCATTCTATTCTTTATTATTAATCAGATCTTATCTCACAGTTAAAAAGTTGTAATAAACAGACCGGACAGTTAATATTTTGAAATATTAAATATTCTTAGACAGGTAAACTGTAAGGAATATGCAGTACATTCTTAAGAATGTATTTTATTATATATGCTAGCGGCCCATTCCAATAGAGAAAGATTTTTTTAAACATACCTACACATACATCTTCTTTATATTATTAGTGTAGATAGATAGTTCATTGCAGTATAGTAAATTCTCAAGTTTTCTTAGCCATGCAAACAAAACATATTGTATAAGTATTTATTCAAAGTTTTCATTAATATTTCCAGCTCTAAAAACATCCTCGTCCAGCACATATGTGCATTTGTAGAAGTGGCATCAGGTACGCTAGCCGCACTGCTAGTGCTGCCACCAACGGGCACTATTGCGCTGCACGTCTGCACTCCAAAGGCACTGTCCGACTGGTACACACTCCTGCATAACCCTCAGCCGGATTATCAGGAGACTCTGCATTGTACTCAGGAAGCAGTGTATCCACTGTAAGTAGAAAGAGTCTTTTAGTAATTGAATTTTAAAACAATCTACTTTAAATGTTTCCACTTAGACTCAGATCACTCAGACATAGTTGGCCATAATTTTCACTGTGTTTTTAAATCACTATAAATAAATCTAATCTGACAGATCTGATTGAATTGAGCTAATGAGCACTACAATGCCGCCCCTAAGACGACCCACTGTCCCAATGATGTATGAACAAATTTTAATGATCAGTGTAGCAGATAGGCTAATATTGTCTTTTACCCCATAGTAGCTCTACACAAAATCATGTTTTACAAATTATTATATACTTAAATGTATACCTTTTTTACATGGGAAGTCAGAAACTTGCATTTGGATAACGAAACTACCTACTTCTTTTTTCTTTAAATAATAACAAATGCTTCTGTTGCTTCCAGATACACAGTAGTGCTATTAATTTACGCATTCAGTCTGCTGATGACTATAACATTGAGGCCGTGGCTTCTGACATGGGATTCAGCCAACCCTGGTAAAAAGGCGATCTACTGCGCACTGTACTTTTACCCCATACTTGTGCTCATCCATACGGTTGCTGCCGGCTTGATTTGTGAGTATCGATAAAAAGTTATTAAAAGTTAAATTCTATTTTGTGTCTTGACTGACTGAGTGGTCACTTTTGCCCATTGCTCCTCCCACATGCAGCAGATGTGACTAGTCTAGTTCGATTTTAAACTAGCAGCTGTAAGGCCAGCTATTTGGGTTGTGGAGCAAAGTATGGTGTTTCTGGTGTGGTCTGTAAATTTGACACTCAGTGTACTGCACTCCATAGCTCATTGGCAGACTCCCAAGTGCAAAGAGGCAGTAGGTCCAGAAGTTGTTAACGGGATGAGATGGACTCTTTCTCAAAGGATTGGCCTACAATCGCATTAGATCGCGAATAGTGGAAGAAGGGAAGGGAGATCTTTGCCCTGCAGTGGAACAAAAGAGGCTTTTAATAATAAATAGTAATAAGTTAAATGCTTGGGTACCACTATGTCCTGCAGTTGGTTAGGTCTTGAAGTTGCATTTATATTTATCTTTATCTTAAAGCATGTTCAAATAAAGTTGCAAGAAATCAATGGTATGGTCAGGTTTCTGAAGTTTAAGCCCACCCTAGTAATTTCATTCCTTGTTCTTCATAATACCCACTTTGTATTATTTCTTTTCAGATTGTTCATTCCCCTACATAATCATAATAATATCAATGATGACATCAGCTTCTCACTTCTCCATAAAGATTGAGCAGACAGCGCCAGCACTTCTCATGTCCTCACTAACAAATCCAAGGAACTTGGTGATACTCCTGGGTCACTGGCTGATACATGCCTATGGGATCATATCACTTACTGGGTTCAAAGAACTGTGGTACCTGTCCCTCGTACCTGCACCAGCACTGTTCTACATCCTGACAGCTCAGTTCACTGACCCAATGAAGATTCATAGTGATTGACAGGACAGCCCATCATTCACAAACACCACCGAAATGGTTGATTGACTTTTTGATAGAACGCAGGCGCAGACAAATGCCGCGTGTGAAGCTTGTGCGAGATGAGAACAATATCCCGCGAGAGCGACAGAGACAAATAGTGATAGATCAGTGTCTATGAAATTTCGTTGTTCTACGACCGATGTTTAGTGGTGTCCTTATTGTATATAGTTTTTTTTTGTAAAGATTTAATTTTGTATGATAATAAGTGTGTTAAATTATGATAAAATACAGAATCATATTATGATGAAATAACTCAAAGTCTTTCAAATGATTCATTATCAGTTCCAGCTAGCCTTAACAACCACAAACATCTCATGAATACTGAGGGAAAAGTATTCCAAAAAAAAACACTGATTTGTGAGAAACACAGAAATTCAAGAATACCTGAATTCCCTGAAGATACCGACCGTAAAGGAGCAAACCTGCAAAAAAAGCAGGTAAGAAAAACTTAATAAACATACAAATGAATTGGCTAAGATCCTGTTAACTCTACAGAAAGAAGTAAGTCGTATACCTAAATAGAAGACAAATGCTAATATGATGAAGGTGACCTGGTGAAGGTTGCGGGGATCCGTTGGATGCGAAACGCACGAGACCGGTCAATGTGGCGACACTTAGGGGAGGCCTATGTCCAGCAGTGGACGTCTTTCGGTTAAAATGATGATGATGAAATGCTAATATAGACCTAGACTAGAGAAACGTACCTATTTAGTCTCTACCAACTTATACGGTGCCGTTTAATAGAATCGCACCCAATCCAAATTAATCCCAGAATATATCTGATTATGGCTAAGACTCGATTGCAGATATAGACAAAAAAGCAAAGAAGTACATAATATGTACTTCTTTGCTTTTTGATATTGTTTTGATTACTCCAAAACTTCGCGTGCGTAGGTCGCTTTGGCTACATACAGTGAAATCTGGTTAAGTGAGATCTCAAGGGACCGGAAATTTGTCTCACTTTAATTATAGAGAGAGGTATTCCACTTACGCAGTGTCTCAGATATCTAGATTATCTATCTTATAAATAACGATAAATATCTGTCTCATTTACAGAGGTTTCCATAAATAGAGGTCAGAATACAGGTTATTTCAGTTATAAACGTGCCATTATCAAACAAAATAACTTATTACGTAAATATTATACGTGAGTTTTATCTTTATTGGGAATCAAAAAAATAATAAAAAATATTCAAACACGATTTTTTTTATAAATAGTAAAGTTCAGGATATTCTGATAAACGTACACGTTTTAGTTTTCATTGACTTTCAGAACATTATGATTGAATTTTATCTTTGTTCTGAATTACCTATTCTACAAAGAGTAGATTTTGGCACATTCAATTCGCGTGTCTTCCCACTTTCATAAACGGATATTAACTTTATTATTGATTAGCTTTTGCCAGCGGCTTCGCCCGCGTGAAAATGACGATTTTCCATACAATACTTTCATCCCCTATTTCACTCCCTTAAGAGCGTATGCTACCTCAGATTAGCAACCCTATTTGTGGTGGTTCAAACTTCGCTTGAAATACTGTTAGAATAAAGTTCTAATCCGCTTGCACTACAAAGCGGTTGTTACGTCTTTCGCTGCGGCCGAATAGTGCGAAATTAGTGGTATTTTGCGATTTACAAAAAAACTATTGATTGGACTAAAAAAGTAAAACACTATGACTTTAGTATGTTGCTTGTAGAATTATTTGGCAAAAAAGTCAGAACGATGACATGTATTTTAGTATAGTTTTTACTCGTTAAAAGAAATTTTTAGAGGTATCTTCGCGATTTTTTTCTATCGAGCAAAGTTAGTTGTATTATGTTTTCACAACACTATGGCACTAGCATATATCCTGAAGAATATCATATATTTTTCTGATGTTGATTACTGCAGTAAATCATATACTTTTACGCATTATAAAACGCGCGTTTGAGGTACCATAACCTCTTAAGGGTTGAATTTCGAAAAATCCTTCCTTGTTCCTTGTCTACATAACTACATTATAAAGGGAACCTCTGTGCAAAATTTCAGCTTTCTAGGTCCAAGGGTTTGGGCTGGGCGTTGATGAGTCAATCAGTCAGGCAGTCAGGACTTCTCTTTTTATTATTTAAATAGATTTGAGCCTTCGTTTCGGCATTTTCCAAATAAACATCCGTATGATAGTAAAGCAAAACTAAAACTGAAGGTCATTGAGGCTCAAAATAAGTTAAGTGCGGAATTTGCGAGTAGAATAAGAATAAGTAAACAAACAAAACGATGCTATCTCAGTTACAGAGGTTAATGAATATAAAATTCACTCGCTGTCGCAGTTATCTATCTATAACTATGACGATAAAATCGAAAGAACGAATCCCAGATATTTATAGAGGTTGCTTCGTCCCACGAACAGAGGTAATTCAGTCCCAAAGCGTTGGGACCTCAGCATAAGTCCCAGTTATGGAGGTTTCTCACTTATCCAGGTCCCATTTAACCAAGTTTAACTGTACATGAATAGTGCTATACATGCTGATTATGGACAAAAGTCGATTGCAAATAAGAAAATAAAAAGCTAAGAAGTATGTGTACTACATAACACACGCCAGTGTTATTATAAGTCATGAATTGCAGTCCAGTTCTTGTAGTTGCAACACTTACAAGAAGGGTCAACGGACTTTGCCGGTATTTTTACTATCTACCCTCATTCTTCACTTAACGCGGCTAGCATGGTAGTAGTAACTTCAACAGTGTCGAAATACCTTCGAGATAATAGCAGATAGTAAGGAGCAATAGAATAAGATTTCATGAAGAACACACACACAGAAGATATATTAATAAAAAAAATTCAAAGATCACTTACGGACGGGAAGTGATCTCTGTAGATTTTTTTTTATGTGCTTTACTACAAGTAGGTACCTACTAATAAAACTTAACGTATAGGTATACCTAAATCGACCTAGAAATAACAGTGCTCAAGATAAAAAGCGCTGTTACGCCACATTTCATAAAAATGTTAACAAACATTTAAAAAAGATTTTAACCAACTACCTACTAAGTGCCATTATTCTTAAAATATGTAATAGAGCCAAAACCATCGTCAAACGACACTTGGCATCTGAACCGTAAATGCTAAGTGTTGCCAACTTTCTGTCAGATAAAGAGGGCATTCTATTTCCTGCCCAAAACTGGTTCGCGGTGAAACAAAGATATAAAAAAGTAGATAGAAAAGATTGTAGAGGTAGGGGTCATGTTAAATGCAAAGCTCGAGACAAAGGCCGAGGAGGCAAAATAAAAAGAAACGGCTCCGTTTATAGGCAGTCTCATTATTAAACGTTTTCTTCCCTCGGCTCGCGAAAAAACCGACAATGTGCCGCATTATTCGCTTATTTGTTTACTTATCTTTTCGTGTATTAGATCTCATCATGGTTCGTTTGCAGGGCGATGTTTTGTTGAGCCGGCTTTGTACCTAAGTATACTTGTGTGTTTAGTACCTGTTAGTTTAATTGGAATTCATTTCTTCATTGTCGTAGATATTCGCTTGGTTGGGTTATTCATAATGACGACCGGATTGCTATATGTCAAGAAAAATGGGGTCTTTACTAGGGTTTTCTTTAATTTCATATTCTGGTCCTTATGGTGTTGTTAATTTCCAGTCTCGTTCAGCCTTAATTGGCATCTTATGTAAATAACCTTCAATTTCGAAAACCCTTTAATTAAATGAAATAGATACCTACTTATGTGGCTATCCCTTCGTGTCTCTGAAAACACGTTAACGTTGCTAGGCAGGTACCTACCGGTTGTTTGAATTTGAAGATCTTTGACAGTCGGTACGGGGTAGTCGGAAGCCTGAAAATCTGGCTACCAGTGTATTCAAAGGGTATTGTTTCAACCAATGACTGGGTTGTGGAGGACTGATAGGCAGTCGCTCCATGTAAAATACTACATGAATATGCCGACGCTGCATGATACTGGCTAAATGCTGTATCCAGTTAGATTGGTTGGTAGCCGATGCCAGTTTAGAACATTTAGAAAAAGGCTAGACACATTGATTAGGGACCAAAAGGCACCGTCTACTAAAACTGTCTTCACTCAAAAGTTTGTTTTTACGATAATTTTAGTGTTTAAACTACACACATCAAAAGTGTCTAGGGATCAACATATATTTTTGCAATAACTTTTCTCCTGATTGATATTAATTAAAATTTTCTTTAAGGATTCATCAAATAAAGTGTTTTCGTTTGTCACAGTAACGATAAACCAAGTCACCTTTGCATTAATAAAGAAATTTGCCATTTTCCTAATAAAGGGATTTTTGACATTTGAACCACTAACATTAAAGTTCGAAAAAAAGACTGAAATAACAGTTTTCTTTAAAATTTTATTGGGTAACTTAAACAATTAATAATCCGTGTTTCTACCGCGAACACTAACAACACAAGAACATCGGTTTGGCATACTCAAAATGAGTTCATCCAAATCACGCTGTGGAATGGCCGCCCATGTTCGTTGCAACAACAAAAAAAGGTCTTCTTGCGACTGGATACCATGAAGTTATAGGTAAATATGGAGGCCACACTCCGAATACCTACTTGAAGCAAAACTTATGCATCGCTATCTCGCTCACTGTGGTCTGACTCTCTCTTTCTAAGTAGGGTAACCTTTATTTTATATTACCTAGGACATTACGTAGTTCCTTTAGTGTTTGATTAAATTAATATATCCATATCTCTGTTCTAGATTGATGAAAGATGCCTATATTAAATTACGAAAGAAGCTGTTTGCTTACAGTATGAAAGTTCCTGATTTTTTTTGGCTGTTTGTCATTTTCAATCACGCAAAAAAGTCAAGTCGTATACGTACGTACTTACATAATTTCGCATAGAAATAGAGTACAGACCATGCATGACCAGTACAAAAGTTTAGTTCCTGTATCAATACGAAATTAATGATAGATAATAATGACGCCGCCGAGGCCGACACAGGAAGAAGTGGTGACACGACATGGATATCGTAAAAATGATGGAAAACTAATTACTCGTTTCCTGTTAACGATTGTAAAAAAGTGAACACTGTTTTAAAATTAGTGATAAAATTAAGGGGTTTCTTTAATAAAATTATGAGTAATTTCAGAGATTGCAGATGAAGAATGAGTTATCTCGAATTAGTCTTTTTTCGAGTTGATACAGTCTTGTGTTAGCAGTGCGATATCTGGAAGGATTTGGGAGAAGTTTTTGCCCAGCAGTGGGACAGCGTTGGCTAATCTAAAAAAAAATGCGGGAGGTTGAAAACTACTTGTTGTGTGTGTAGCATACAAACGAAAATGGGTTGATGGCCAATCCAAATAGCCTATTTTGTCCCACAGCTGGGAAAAAGCTTCCCTCTCCTTTTTCAACTCTTACTATGAAATCAAAAAATCGCAAAAAAAAATTAGATGTTTCATTTATTTTGTAGAATAATGAAATACATATAATGAAAATGATACTTAGAATGATTCTTTTAAAGATTTCTGGTTAGGAGAGTGTGGAATTTTTAATATTATGTATTTTCATCTAAATACGGGGCTATAATAGGAACGGTAATATGTATAAAACCTCAAAAAGAAACAAAAACACTTTCTAAATTAAAATCATTTATTAACTTTTCTATTATAAAATTTATACATGACTAAATATCATTGCTCTATGTAGTTTCTGTCTTTTACCTCTTAAATCACTGAGTATATTTTCTGTATGAGTCTTTAAGTGAGCACGTATACGCATGTTAAAAAATAAATGTGCAATTTTTTTAATAAGTATTGTTTCATGCAAATCATTGCAATAAATTGAGTCCATGATCGGATGGTTAAACATTTCCTGCAACAGAGGAGTAAAATGTTGGGTTACGACGTTAATTAAATTATTTTCAATGTTATTTGCTCTTAGTTGTCCCATCAAATGAGCTTGTTGAAAAATTTTATCACAATATTTTACTATTTTGTAAGCTCCTACCGAAGGAAAATAAAGTTTACCTCGGTTCACAAATGTAGTGAAGGAATTGAATTTATTTACAATTAAAGAATATGAATGATCTGTTGGCAGACTTTTAGGTGCTACTAACGCATTATAGCAGTTTTCACATGAAATGCGAGTAATAATTTGTTTTATGATGTAACCAGTTACATAATATAATATATTTTCCTGGTATGGGCTAGTATGAATTGAATCTAAATTTTGAAACACGTTTTCAACGTCTTGTTGGTAGTCAGGTTCTTCCCGAGGTTGAAACAAACTTTTCGGTTTATTGAAATCGAAGATGTGTGAAGTCTCAAAGTCATTTTCAATGCAGTTGGCATTGATGGAGGGCTGAATGACAGAATGTCTGAACAACATTTTTCTCATTATAAACCGGAACTCGAGAGGACACGGGTTATCTTGTGCTCGACCGCGAGCCCTAATGCATGAAAAAAATATTTCCAAGTTGTCTTGTGAACACTTAAAAGTTAACAAATATTTCAATGGATTTTGCTCCAGTGTACACAAATCACTAACAAGTAATGACAAACTATGTATGTTCATTAAAAACCCTAATGCAAATGTTTTTCTAGGGTGATATAAAATACCTCTACCATTTATTGTTAAGGATTTTATATATATTTCAGTATCTTTAAATATACGTTCCCAATAACGTTTGTTTTTTATGGATAATGGAGACTTGGAACCTTTTCCGAAGGGTGACTTTGAATTCATTAGATCAAAAATTCTATCTATCATGTGCAGGAACTCTGTAGTCGCTTCGCTATTTAGAAACTCAGGATGACCACTAACCCTTAAAAAATCTATTGCATCAGCAACTGATGAACTAAGTACTTGCGCAGCAAGCCTAACATTCATTTTTTTGTTTTTAAAATCTATATGTAAAGCGCTTAATTTATTGGCAAATTTCAACCCCTCACTGCTTTGAATTTCGTGTAATTTTCGTATATAATCGAAAGAAATATCGCCGGTATTAGACTTCACTTCAAAATCGGCCAACGTATTCCTAGCGAGTTTTAACATATGTGCAGCATCAAGCAGACAATAAATATTGCTCTTCCCGTTGGGATGTTGAAAGAACGGTCTTAAATTATTTTGATCTAGTGAACAACCTAAATATTCGTAAGCCTTTATATTGGATGATGCACCATCACAAGTCAGGGATCTTACGGTGACACCAATTTCGTCAAGTAGAATTATTGCTGTTTTAATTAATTCGGATAGCAGTTCCCCAGGCAAGTTATTTGCAATAAAAAAATATGCAATTGGACACTTGAAGCGTACACCATATGAGACTATTTGAAATACGAGGGCTTCAGATGCTAATTTTTCAGGATCACTTACAGAAATTGGTCCTAAGTCTACATAACCAACAACTTTACCCATTTTTTGATCATAGGACAAGTTTTCTTTTAATGCCATTCCATCAAATATAAGAGCAACATTTTTTAAATATATTTTTTCGGGTAATTTTACTTGTTCTTTTAAATATTCTAGCACTTCAGTTAAGAAACCAACATTGCAGTTAAATAAAGACAAAGATCTTCGGATTGTTTCTACATGAGGCAAAGAAGTATGTTTTCTTAAAAATTCGTATGCCTTAGGTGAGTAGAAATTTAAAGTTAAAGCAAAGGCTTTCACTTCTTCACTATATCGAACACCTCGTGGATTCCTCGGTGCTTTTTTGAATTCTTTACAGATATCACCAAACCGCCCCTGTATAATATTTTCAATTTCTGATTGACGTGTATATTTTTTAACAGTTGCTATTAGCGAAGACATGTCCTGAATTTTTTTAGTCTGTCGTAAAACTTTTTGCTTTAAGATCTTAGATTTTTTCTGCAGTATGTTTTCTTTACTTGATTGTATTTTCACCTGCACGCCCCTATCAATCTTCGTAGGGACGTGGGCTTCGCTGTTGACCTAAAACCAGAAAAGTTTGAAATCAGAACAAAACTTTATTTTATTCATTATTTTTACTGTATTATTTAAATAGTAATTGGCTATTTGACTACTGTTAAAAATTCACGAAAATGTATTTCAAAGAACTAACAGAAATAACACGATGTGTGAAAAAAGTAATAAAATCGATCAGATAACGACTTTGTTATAACTGATTTTAAATAACGTGCTAGACAAAAACAGCGCTATAGAAACGTGAAGTCATATTGAATACCACCATAGTTACGTCACAATTACAAAGAGCACAAATAGCCGTTTCGCGCGACAAGCATAGAAAGTGCCCCATCAAAAACTTTTAAAGCATGTGCAACTACTCCATTTTTTTTAATCGATATTATTACTTTTTACACACATCGTGTTATTTCTGTTAGTTCTTTGAAATAACATAACATTTTCGTGAATTTTTAACAGTAGCCAAGTAGCCAATTATACTAGTTATGCCCTATGATTTCACCCACATTCCTCCACTCCTAAGATTCATAGTGTGAAGTTATATAGCTTTACTAGTGGGTTTAGAAAAATGCACAAAAGTAAGTACTTAATATTAATTTAAGTAAAAGGGAAACTTACAGGTAACTTATTAAGATTGCTTATATTTTCAAAAATTATTCGACATTGTTTTTTACTGGTTTGGTCCTCAATATTGCAGCTAGCACGTTTCACTCCCGTATCCTTATGAGGAGAACAACGTTCATAAGTGCCAGAACTAGTACTTGGTACCGCCAGAGCACCTACTTGTATCATAGACTCTTCATGTGATGGAATTGTTGTTATCTAAAAATTATAATATATTTATTTTACAAAAAAAAACCTTGCCTTGGTAAAATATTTGAACAATTTGAAAATGTTTCTACAAAACATAATAATACAGATAATCATTTTTTTACCTTGCAAGACGATACTACTTCTTGATTTATTATTATAGTAGGAACTGCTGTTTGTTTTAAGCGCCTTGTTGCATCATAATCTGAGTCATGAAAATGCAAATTGCAAATCCTTGCACTTTCGTAAAACTTTCTTTTCAGTGGTACAATGGATAACCACAAATCTCTCCGAGTACTATTTTTAGGAAATCTAAAAAAAATATTAAAGTGATTATACATTAATGTTATAAATAATGAGAGACACAAAATAAATACTAAAGAAAAAGAAGTCTGCGAGTATGATAATGACTGTATAATTAATGAAGGTCCCACGGAAAGTCCCAGATAGATCCCCAATATGGTCACACTACTTCAGTATGACTTCCTATAAACAAAAATAAATAAAATTGCAGAAAGTCTATGAAATTCAATGTAAAACTTTGATCTTTACATAGTTATCATTGACTAATATGTTAAAATCATAGGTCAAGCGTTTTATAACGTAATTATTTGAAAATACAAAGAAATATGCAGAAATATGTTTACAAATAATCAGTGTAAAAAATCACGATTTAGACACTTACGCGTGAAATCTTGTATCACCTCCTGGACACCACGTACTACCACAACCACGCACTATGCAAGTTTGAACCATTTTTCCAAATATAACTTTGATTACATGCAAATATCTCGAACGAAACTGTGAACCGCAAAGTAAACAATCGCCATATTGGTACGATATCTGTTGACATGTGGGGCCAATGTTGCCACATTACCAAATCCTTAGGAAATGGGAAAATAATTCACTGATTCGCCAACCTTGTTAAGCATTCGTGACATACTATTTTGGAATTTTAATTTCAGTAATCTTAGTTTAGCTTTTTATTTATTAGCACATTATTTGACAGTATTTAACTTCTGATTACGTTTGTGTGGTGACTCTTTTTAAAAATGTATAAGGAGATTTTAATAACGAGATAGCAATACTATCGTCCACCTTAGAAAGAGAGGTAAGCCCACAGAGAGTGAGATAGAGAATCGTAGGTATTTGACTCAAACTTTTGTTCTAAGTGTGGCCTCCATATTTACCTATAACTTCATGCTGGATACCCTCCATATTCGGCAGAGCTCTTCTCTGTAGCATATCCCATGCATGCTCAATCGGGTTCAAGTCTGGCGACTGAGCAGGGCCCCGAGTCTGCTATTCAATAGTGTCAGAATGGTCGATCATTGATCTCATAATGGTTGATTGATGACAAGCCAAAAAGTACCTTATGCCTGTCGACTTATGGTACTTTTTGGCTTGTCGTAAATCAACCATTATGAGATCAATGATCGACCATTCTGACACTATTGAATAGCAGACTCGGGGCCCTGGCCAGGGCAGGACATTGATGTTAGCTGCGGCGAGAGTCTGTCTTACAACTCTTGCGGTGTGCGGTGCTTATTTCAGTTAATGCATTATCATGCATTAACTGAAATAAGGGACCGATTTGCACTTGTAGAGGAACGATGACGTCTGATACAATCGTCTTAGCATAAATTTGAGCGTTGAGGTTGCCTCTGATCCAAATCAACTCAGTTCTTCCGCCGATCCAAATATCCGCCCATACCATGATGGTTCCACCACTATAAGGATGGACTTCCTGGCAGGATTTTAATCGCTGTTGGCGTCCAGGGGTTCTCCAGTGTCGTATACGTCTTGTATCCGGTCTCATACCAAAACTAGACTCATCAGAAAAGCACACGAAACGCCATTGTTCTTCTGCCCAATTTCTGTGTTCAAGAGCCCATTGATATCGAATCCTACGATTGTGCATTGCTATAGGTGGTACCCGTAGCGGTCTTCGGGAATGAAGGTTCACTTCATGCAAGCGGTTTCTGACTGTTTGGTCGCTAATTAAGTTCCCTGAAGAGTGATGAAGCCTCACGGCTAACATCATGGCGGTTATTGTTGGAGCTCTTCGAGTTAAGATTTGAATGCATCGGTCTTGTCTCCGTGTGGTGCAGCGATACCGTCCTCCATGGCGCTCAGCCACGGTACCAGTGCTTCGGTAACGTGTCCAAAGTCGACTGATAACACTCTGACTTGTATTCAGAGCTAAAGCCACAGTACGTTGCCGGGAACCAGCTTCTATCATTCCCACGGCTCTGAGCATTTCTTCCCTGCTTAAATGACGTCGCCGCTCCATAATAACGTTGGTTTTAATCAGAAAAATGTGTTATTTCAGTCTTTTTTTCGAACTTTAATGTTTGTGGTTCAAATGTCAAAAATCCCTTTATTAGGAAAATGACAAATTTCTTTATTAATGCAAAGGTGACTTGGTTTATCGTTACTGTGACAAACGAAAACACTTTATTTGATGAATCCTTAAAGAAAATTTTAATTAATATCAATCAGGAGAAAAGTTATTGCAAAAATATATGTTGATCCCTAGACACTTTTGATGTGTGTAGTTCGCTGCCATGAATGACAATCCACTTAAAACCAGTAGGTTGACGAGAGTAGGTTCTATTACGCCGATAATTGTAAGCGCACTATCGCTCAGAACTCGGGTTTAGTAGTGCAAACCTGCTCGTAAAATTATGTTGTGGACAGCATCATGTTTATGGACTTTTTCACTTAAAACATTAACTTAATATGGTTCTTTTATAGTTTACTAGCTGACCCGGCAAACGTTGTTTTGCCATATATATTTTTTTTTTGAAAAATAGATGTTGGCCGATTCTCATAGATACAAAAAATTAAGCACAAAAAATTTCATCAAAATCGGTCAAGCCGTTTCGGAGGAGTAGGGCAACGAAAACTGTGACACGAGAATTTTATATATTAGAAGAAAACGCTGCAAAAAGTTACCTATTGGACGTTTAGAATTTCACTCGTTTTTATGCGATCCCAATGGTTCCGAATTTAACAAAGCTGCCAAATTGCTTTATTTTTAATATTGATTTATTTGACAAAACATCTAAGCTATTCACATTTCAATTTCACAGTTCACGTACGTCTAACAATAAATTAAGCAAAACAAATTGTAAAGTGTCAAGTACAATAAAAAATCATTTTCGTTCATTATCTCACTACTTCTCACTCTAACTACTTTATACTGTTTTACTCTACAACACTTTCATTTTAGTATTTTGGTAGAACGTACCTACATATAGCCAGGTGCTCAATTTTTCCGCCTCAAACAAACATTTCACCAGCTACCACATCCTTTGTCATAATATATTTTGACAAGCACAGCACCAAAAGGGACGTAGATATTCATATGTTATCAACTTTTAAAACAGCTGGTTGCGTCGGTGGTTCGTTACGTGCTCGTCAGCAAACTTGTTGCGAATATTTTCGGGATGTGTCGTGGCTTGCGGCTGCAGAAAATGAGTGCCTGTGCCTCGGATGAGGCACAGACAATGAACGCCGTCCGGCCTTTGTGGCCACACCTGTTATTAAAACTCCCGTGAAGCGCACTGGGCCCGCTGTGTGAAATATCTTCTTGTTTACATATGTTTTACATTAGTAGCTTCGTGATTTATCACTGTATCTCACCTTAATACTCGCTGTAATTGTATAAGAAAACTTATATCTTGGGTAAAGTTATTAATGCGGTCGTTCCTCGTCTACGTTAATTTGTGTGTTTAATCTTAATTTGTTCTCAGACGGATTTGATAACAAAGAGAGAAATTATCACGGTCGTCTAGTGGCTCAGTAATTCCAATTCCAATAGCTAACGGTACATAGCTTACCGGTGGATTCTGCCCATAACACAATCCCTTATTTTCTTTTACGGCTCTGAAGGGAATTGATGACCCGCCATTGTTCTTTTTCCGATGCAAACATACCTACCTAGATAGGTAGAGAGCAGAGTAGATTTATTTTACAAAAAAATACAGCATTCTATTTCCAAAGGATGCCAATATTTGCATTTTGCATTTTAATATTAGGAATACGTACTGCATACATATATTTCGGATGTATCCAACGGAAAATATACGCACAAAAATCGTTTCGAAAATTCATTCTAGTTCGCCGTAACAGGTGTATCGGAATATTTCTATCATAAAAATGCTTCACACTTTCACAGCATAGTACAGTGAAAACGTTGCATAAAATGAGACGATGCAGCGCATTGAAAGGAAAATTGTGAAGTGGAAACCTGTGAATATTCTGGGGCATTGAATAGGAGAAATAACGGAGTGGGCACCAGATGTCGGTGAGGCATAGCGAGGTCGACAGCTATACGAATACAGTACCACGATTGCACGCATATAACTCGTGGAGGAGCTCGTGGTTTAATAAGAACTGCCACTCGGGTCGATCTTTAGGTAATGCTGTGCTTGCCTAGGTCGGTCTGTGGATGGGTGACCGCCCGACATACCGAGTTTCCTCCGTGCCTCGGAAAGCACGTTAAGCTGTTGGTCCCGGCTGCCATATATATAGATCTTTGGCAGTCGTTACAGGTAGTCAGTGACCTGAAATTCTGACATCCAGTCTTACCAAAGGGTATCGTAATATCTAGTACTAACTGGGTTGTGGAGGTCAGATAGGCAGTCGCTCCATGTAAAATACTGAATTAGATATTCAGCTGCATCCGGTTAGACTGGAAGCCGACCCCAATATAGTTGGGAAAAGGCTAGGCAGATGATGATTGCACGCATATAACATGATTTGGAAATCTATTCAGCTTGTATTGCGGAGAGCTTGCATTTATTTTTGGACCATGAATGTGTATTTTAAGCCTCTAAGCGTATGGTGAAACAGGATTTGCTAAATAGATTTGATATAGGTAAAAAACTCACGAGTTTAAAAGGTTAAAAAAATCTATGCAATGAAAACTAATGGACCTGAATCCACCATGTCCATTAGTTTAGTAGAGATTTTACGAAACCATTTTGTTCCACTTGCGCCTAAAAAAAACTCAAGATTTTGACTGGCCAGTCCTAGAATAAGCAAAAAGGCATCAATCGATTCAAGGTGCTAATTCGGTGCTGTAAATCGAAAGTCGCCAGACGAACCGGTAACTTTGCGGGAATAATTCATGTATCGTGTGGTGGGCGCTTTAGGAAGCCTATAGATAGCACTGGAACGTCGGGCTTCTGCCAAGTAACAGATGAAAACTTTTGTGACCCGAATTTCATCTCCGAATATAAAGTCCAACTTCTTATCTGCACAAACTTCTATATTTCTTGAGTCTTATCGCAAGTCGCAACACAAATTTCTTTACACGAAACTTACTCATTCATACGCGAAAGTATTTCGCTTGCAAAAATTAAATATACAAGTGTAAAACCGTGTTCGTTTTATAATTCTGTTACCAAAAGATTGGTAAAGTTTTCCGTCACATGGCAAGTAAGCAAATTTGCATACAATCGCGCGGGCGCCGGGCTTGCGACATGCGACAAGTCGTACACATCCGAAACGTCGATAACTTGCAACTTTTTCCAACGGAATACTTGATGCGATAGATATGGAGTATTCCAAACTACTTGGGCTGCAAGCTTGCCTGATTTTTAACCCACTTTTAAACTATTGAAGTTTTGACGGCGGAGTCGAATTTAAAAGAGGCATTGCGGTATGTTTGTGATTTAAAGTGCAGAGCTGGTTGCATGGCTCACTAAACTACCAAGTGCGGTTGAATTCGAACTTTTAAAAACTGACTTACTTGCTTGTATTTTTTGTGAATCTCTTTTCTAGAATTCTGTCTAAAAGTAGGCATTGGTTACATCAGGGTCGTGAAGGCTGTATTTTATCTTTGAACTTTAGGCTTCATTTACTTAGGGTCTTAAAGACCGTAGTCTTTTTGTGTAAGCAGAAAAAAAAGAAAGATCTTTATACAATCTACTAAGTTAAAGTTGTCTGGCATTTTATAGCCTCC
Organism: Diarsia mendica; assembly: GCA_949316265.1. NCBI lineage: Eukaryota > Metazoa > Arthropoda > Insecta > Lepidoptera > Noctuidae > Diarsia > Diarsia mendica. The sequence goes on from OX438906.1 coordinate 11,759,859, forward strand.
GCCTAGCGAAGCGAACACACTAATTTTGGGAACTTTTTTCACTTTAATTTCGCGTTATTAATATCACAGTTGGTTGATATTACCTCGTTGCGGTTTAATTGGTCGTCCTGTTACGCCAAATTGATTGCGATGGGCAATTAGGTTTTCGAATAAATTAATTAAAGGCAACATTCAATTATAACGGGTAGTAAATTAAGTAGGTTTTGCTTTGAATGGATTTGAAATGGTCCCATGTTTTGCACGTTATTCGAAAACTATAGTGTTCCTGAATGGCCGCTAGTATGTTCATATGTGTGTGATTATGATTAATATAAATAACTCACATTTATTAAGCCCCCACATTACCTACGAATGGATGTATTAATTACGTAACGATGATTCTTTTCATACATTTGTTCCCTTATTTCCTCAATACGAGAAAATACAAACGAAAGAAAAACGTATTCTATTCTATGAAGTTATTGAATAGTAAACTGATTGTAGTGAATTTAGGTCTCTTATTATGAATAGCAGTGCTTTCATGCGTATACACAGATAAATCAATGAATTGTTATTTCATTATAACTTATTATAAGTACTGAATGAAAATATAGTAACTACTGGGGGTCTTAAGTGGCCAATTTAGAAAATCATAATATGAATTGCGTTTAAAAGTGTAAAATGGACCTTTCATAATTTCAATATTAAGAACGAAGGTATATATGTACAGTACTTATAACAATAAAACTTTTTGTCTGTCTGCATGTTTGTTTCGGTTAATCTCGATGCTGATGTCAAATTTGGCATCTTTTATTCTAGAAAAATTTAGTTAATTTTTTTTTTATCCACCTGAAAGAAATCGCGTAATAATGCAAAATAAAGCAACCCGTTTACAGTTTCATTCAAGTATAATTTTAGTAAGGAATATATAAAAGTACCTATGAATAGGAATACTACCTAACACCCACGAAAAGAAAACTTCTATACGACACTAGTACAGTAAGTGGTACTACATAAAACTTGTAGGTAATTTCCCGAAACTGAAAGGAACTGTTATTGTTACAGCCTTAAGAACTCTTTAATGGTGTTTCGTTTACTTAACCCTGCCTACACCCCCTAAGATGGGGTTGTTATGGTTCAAGAGAAAATCTCTAAAAACCCTGTCATGTACACGTTTTGGGTGTTTGCTTATCTTTCAGCGGGTTCGTGTATTTTCTTATGGGTCTTTTAGTGAGAATTTTGGACGTAAATACTTATTGTAACATTTTATACTTTCAGTGGTTACATAACTGATGAAATTGCCTAACCCTTTGGAGGTTACAGGCGTGATGTTAGGTTATTGGTTACATAATTAGTTCTATGTAAGTAAATAAGTTGTTGTTATTCCTACAACTACATCATTTAATTGATATGAAAATTACTGATGTTTTTACGAAAGCACAGAAGCTTCTTTATAATTTATTTCCGCGTCAAAATCACAATAATTACAAGCTTCACAAATACGACGAATACAGCCGTATTATGTAGAGTGTGCGGTAATAAACAGTCGTACAAACAGTGGCCCGCCACTGATTAGTGGTTACCCGCGCATAGCCTAGCCTCACAACACGGCAAAAATATTCAATATTCGCAGCCAATACAGCGGGCAAACGGGGGAGGGGGTGGGTGCCACCCCAGCCGGTCCATTACCCACTCCCCCCACCGCGTTTATTCGCCGGAATAGTGTGCAATAAAACGGTAGCGCCGGCCAACGGCCACAGCAAAAAATACACTCCCCTAAAAATTATTCTTCTGAAAACCGAAATAGTGGAGATACTACCCATGGCGTGCACCAAACACGCCGTTTTCATACCCTGATGAAAAACTCACGACGGAAGTTGGATTTCCATTGCTTTTCTGAATTTAGCGTGTTTTCATGATAGCTGTACCTTTTGATAGCTGCCACTCGAAATTAGTTTTCAAAATACTTCGCGTTCGTTTGCGGAATAAAAGCGTGGAAACTCGAGGCGAGCCTAATTTAATATTTTGTGAAAAGAAAAACGCGGCGGGTACCTATCTATGCGATCCTTAAGCCAGAAAAAGCACCCAATAACAACAACGAATTAACTAAATTGTTTCGAGGGAACATAAAGTTGGTTCTGTTTTATTTGGTTCTAGAAAGTTCGTTCAGTTTGTTTCAGGTCTTTTTGTGAAAAACGTGTTCGTCGGAGCGTCGGCGCGGTGTCTCCCACATGCAGTAAATGTGGCCGTCATACAAAGTAAATATAACGTGAACCTGCAAACTGCAATATGAGGTTCGGGGCGTTATCTATTTTCTATTTTATGAAATAAAATACCTTTCAGTACTTCAAACTTTTTCATCATACGAGTATTTTTAACGTTCACCGATAAAAAAGGAAAAACAGTTTTTGCTGACAGCACCTCTCCTGTCAGCAAAAATCAGGATGTCCGCTGTGCAAAAACATTGCCCATATTTTGAACTACGCGAGGTTTGTAAAGTATTTACGCGTAGCCGAGTGGTTCGCAATTTGCGATGGCGTAGCAATCAGCGTAGCTCGCGTAACGGTCTCTACGCGGGTCATATCAACCTCGTAACACATCCGTACTGTAATAGGTAATCCGGTTGGGTAATAGTAATGTATTGAAGCATGAGTGAAACCTTAGGTTCAAGCTACAAGACGAATAGAATCGTAAGCCAATACTTGTCCCGTCGGGGCTGCGGATTATCGAAAGAGATGACGTGGCCTCGGCACAAGGGCAAAGAAGGAACATGGGTTCGGTTTTTAGGCCCAAGAGCGGGGGGGGGGCGGGGTCATTTGACGATTTTCCACCCACCAAAAAAAAAAAGCCAATACTTGTTACTAGTAACAAATCGGTTAGTATGTCTAGTGTTACACGCCCGTTTATCATTCCTATTGTATGCTCCATAATAATAAATCTCTTTCGTTCAAGCAAAAGTTTGTTGGCTGATCAGAGTATGTACTTGTTACTTTTTATTATACCAGTTTTTAATCGACTTCTATTTTGTAATAATATCCGTCAAGCAGTATTTAGAAACTTATTTAAAGGATGAATTTGTTGCGCACACAAATTCAATTAATTTTACTACTGATAACACAATATGTAATTATTATAATCATACATTTCCGAAATGCACTGCCAACGCGAGTTTCGCAGAATTAACAAATTAGATTAACAATATCCAATTCGCAGTAACGCAGGTATAAACCACAAAACACTTTTGAAACAATTTGCTCGCCATTAATTCATCTTTCTACTCATTTTGCGGGTTTGGAACACGCGGTAATAATTTCGCCGCGTTACCAAGTCAAATTAAAACACTGAGGATTTAATTAAATGTGGTAATGGGTGCTCTTGTAAAAATCGCGGCGACCACGAGAGCCCGCTGCATCTGACTGAATCCCTTATAGACAGAATTAATGCCCCCGACATATACCTAGACGTAGAATGGATGTAGATTGCCTTAGAGAATTTTAAACGCGAACTCTTATTTACGTTCCCTCTTTGTTTTGGATCGGACAAAGAAGGCTGAGCGGTAAATGGAATGGTCCAGCGGTTTTGCGTTTTTCAATTCGGAAAAATTCTAGCCGGTGCTGTTGGTGTTTTTAGAAAAACTGGGAACGAGGTTAGGTTCGGTTTGTCAAATAAATTAACGATTCTATGCGGAGGCTATCGGAAGAAATTCTAATGTTTTGGAGCTCTGTCATTTTATGTGCTAATTGCTCATTTAGATACTTACGCTTACCTTTTATCGATAGCATTCGGTTGGTCATTGCAAATAGACGAGAATAAAAAAAAACAGTATGTTTTTGTGTAAAAACATGGTATGGCCATCGTATGGCTTATAAATAGGGTAATGATCTTACATGTTTCGTCATAGATTGGCATACAAATGTTACAACATGTTAAATTACTGAAATTGTTTGTTTGGTCTCGTCAATCGTTAATATACTAAAATGTCCGACCGATGCAAAGTTCAGAATGATGTAGGTTCTGAATAAGGTACGTGGTAAATTTTTATACATCGGTGTCCCTTCCATCTTGTACAGTTTAGGAAAAGTTTAAGCCTATATTCACAAAATAAACTACAGATCTGAGTATTTTTGTAGAAAAAAAGAGTAAAATAATACTAAAAGAAACGAACGTTGTTGTTTCTCAGAATATTTTTTTGACTGTTTGGCTTTCCGAAAAAAAACCTTTGAAACATTTCTGTAACAAGAGTTTTAAGCTTCGCAACGGGGACTTTTATCATCCTAGATAATACAGGCCTTTTATATTTTAGTTCGTCAAAGCGGCTTATCGGAAATGGAACCTTTTCAACTACCCATTACGGGTTAGCCTTTGCTTAGATGGTGAAAGGACAAAATGATAAGCATAATAGTATAATATTAAAAAGATTACTAAAGGTTATAGTGTGAGATATAACCCTTGTCGTAACCAGAGCTGTGACTCGTCACTCATTTGTTCGCTAAACTGGAAGGTGCCTCTTGTCGCCGACCACGCTCGACACGAAACGCATCTTGCCTGTGGGACGATCGCTTCGATTACGACGCAGCCATAGTGAATCAATGCTGAATATGGATATAACAAATAATAATAATAATAACAAATATCTTTTCGATTTGAAATTTCTAAGCAGCAGCGGATGTGAAGAAAAAAACACATTTTTATTTATCAAAACAAAATAACGACGTTACGCAGTTCAAGAAAGTTACATATAAGTAGTAGAGATTGTTATAATTGTTATTTTGTATGAATCGGTACTTCTTCTTTTTGTGTCAGAGTTTTACACCCCCATGGGTGGTATAAAATTCCCAAGAAGCCCATACCTCTGACTTGGCTTTACATGCAGACATTACGAAATATCTCTAAGATATGCTGGTTTCGTGGGCCTGTGCACGGTGAGTTATGGGTGGGTTTTAGTCAGTACAAGTCTGACATTCCTCCATCCATGATGTCCTATCTGTGAAAAAAGGCATGCTGGTTTCCCCACGATATTTTCCTTCAACTATCGGTACTTGTAACAGTTATTAGCACATAACTGATCCACTGCGTTATACTCGTACTAGTGTACACTGTATTACGGTACGGCGGAACAGATTTCCTCGTTCTCCGTGACTGTACTTAATAGGTTTGATACTTGGAACTTGGGAAGCTCGACTGGCGATAAATGACAGTGCACTATAATACACCTTTGCTGATCCTTATGGAGAATAAAACCGTAATCTTAATTTGTGTTTATTTGTTCAAACTTCAAGGCATAAGTGACGTTAATTTAGATAATGGTTTCAGCAGATTGTAATTAGCCCTGTTTAGTTTAATACTGATAACAACAAGATGGAAGGTGTAAGCTATTGTTTGTCAGGATTCGCACAAACAGTCAGAAATTCCCAAGGTATTATTGCAAGGCTAACCTAAATCTAAACGAAATTAAACTCATATACTCAGTGCACACGCACTCACGCACTCACTCACAATCACTCAAAAACTCACCCGCATTACATCACATAAGGATATCTCTATGTCATGTGTGTTATATTTTATGTAATTGAATTAAACATTTGTATTTTATTTTATTATCTAACAGGAGTTGGCGTAATTACGGGTAAACACAATTCCATCTTCATCTTTACCCCAGTAGTAAGTAATAAGTAGTTATTCTATTGTATAAACTTGATCTCCTCTAAGCTCCTCCCCGTTCAACTTATTTGAGAACAACAGCGAATAAGTTGATAATTCTGATTATTGTTCTGCTGTTGTTTTAAAAACTCTTTGTACGGAATCCCTAAGCCACAAATAGGATTTTTAGGATTCTATTTTTGTTCTTATATAGAACTATAATTAGACATGTTTAACGTTAAGGAATAGAATTGATTTGAATAGTGTAGATGGTCCATAAGAAAATTATAGTACATTAAGGTACAAGTGTGTAACGTTGGTGATTACCGCAGAGGCGCCATTGAGACCCGAGCCGTCAGGTGAGGGTCTTAAGAAAGCCGAGGACGGTAATCATCAATACACACGTGTATCATACGACGTTTTTCAACACACTTGTGAAGAAAATAATACTAAAAAGTCATCTTCAACAGTTAAAACAAGTTCTGTTTTTTTTTTCACAATAGCGGGAAAAATTAATGCGCGCGCATCTACAGTTCTACCAAGTTATCTATGCAGGCGGGAAAACACGGAACTAAAATAAATGTACTAAGTTTGACGTAGCGATGCATTTTTTCTTGACCAGTGGCGCCACTACTGTAACAATGACGATCGGCCATAGACTAAAAGAATGTGGTTTCTATATTTTTGACTTTTCGCGGATAGAGTTTTAGCCACGGACAAAATGGGGATTTTTTTTTCTTTATTACAGAGAAAACAAAAGTTATATTATTTGAGTGAAAGATTCATTTATTAAAAACGTATTAGTTGAAATTATCTATTTAAATTCAAAGTTGCATGAAATGGGGAAGCACTAGGTACATTAATTTATTTTTACTATTGAACACGATCTTTTTTGTATCGAAACTTTTTTAAGAACATAGCAACTCAACCAATAAAATTTAAAAAAAAAACCTATAACTCACTAGTGAATAATAGCAATGAAAAAGTCACAGTTTGATTATAGGTGTCATTACGTGCCTAATTGCGGTGAAATTATAGCCACTTTATGAGCAAGTGTGTTGAAAAAACTTTTATGTTGGTATCACCTGTAATCACTTGTTTATGGAGATACTCCCTAACAAAATATCGAAAAAAAAAAATGTTTTGCGGGCATCCAATAACACCGCGAATTATTTTTCTCCGAGAAACCTTTTTTGTAATCGACGAAAATAAAGAGCCAAGATCACACTTTAAAAACACACACAGTGTAAAATAGCTATCGCCACTTTTAAATAATTATTTGTTTTGCACCACTAACAGGGTTGCTCATGCATACTCGTACGTCACCAACTCGTAAAGAGCAACTGTAAGTGCAAAATGCATATCTTAATGTATCCTCTTTTCCACTATTTTCAGTTTCCCAGCAGAAATATAAAATTTATTTTAAAAGTCATCGTTTATTGCCTTCAGCGGACAGCTCCAAAGATTACAAGGAGAAATATTAAAGTTGGTAAAGAATAAGGTGTCGCGTAAACCGTGTCTGCCGCCCAGGGGAAATGAAATTGCAAAATATGTCCCCGGGATGGAGTGAACGTGTCTGGGACAGATACCCAGCCCGTCAGCCTATAATACTTGTGACGTAGAGTACCTTGTTATTATAATACAGTATAGAAAATCATATTTCATATTGAGATTGGAATTGCTGTTCATTTGTCGGGGAATATTTACTTTTTGGAGTTTCGAAATGTGAGTCGGTGGCGTTAAAATTGATGGAATGGTGGGTATAAATCTGCCACATTGGAGACGGATTGATATACAGTTTAACAGATGATATACAGTGCTATGTGGCTTTTTGTAAAGATTTGGTCATGAGGGCGTGGTTGTTAAACATTTATGGAACTTCTTTGTCGTCTGCCTGTCTGTCTTCTACAGACTGTACTTCGGAGAGCTCCACGACCTGATTCCACCATCACCCGTAATAGCAGACGTACTGCGGCGTACCATTCACTCTTGGTCGATGTCCCGACGAGTCATACTCAGCGCATCTCCTTCACATTTGTTATGCACATAGCCAAAATGTGGAACTCTCTGCCAGCATCTGTGCCTCCCACACTTAACCCATCTGTCTTCAAAACAAGACGGAACTGGCATCTTCTTGGTATGCTCGTTCCATTATAGATCTCATCCATCGTTTTCCATCAGACGTGATCGAGGTCAAGAGCAGCCTAGGTCAATTTCGTAATAAAAGAAAACATGTCTGCGTTATTTGTATTGAAAAAACAAAATGGCGGAATTAGTTTCGATTAAAACCAAGCGGCAGCATATCCATGTACATCCATGTAAATTATTTCGTAAATTTAAGAACCTATTGTTTTGTGCCATCTATAGATGACACTTAATAACGTTTCTGAAAACTAATTTTAGATAAGTAGGTAATACAATATCTAGGGTCGCCCAACAAAAATGGAACCCATATCTTCTAACTAAAGATGACAGTAGACAATATGAAACGAAATATTTTTTCGGAATAGCGTTCAGTAACCAACGCGAACATAAAAGAGTGATTCATTTATGTAAGTACATAATGTAAGAATCTCTCATAATGTTAGTGAATTCCTCAAATACCTAAAATGTAACTAGTGGCTGAACGCTGCCAGTATCTTCGGAACCTTGCCTAAAGGGACTCCTTTTAATAATATATTTTATATGTTACTTAGATATAGATTGTGTTATGTCAATTTTGTGGTTATCATTTTGATATTACACATACCATATACCTATTATTACTAGTGGCTATATCGAACCAGATTCACATTAGAGGCTGATTGCTTGAGTATAACATAACATCACGCCTGTAATTCCCGAATGGTTAGGCAGAGGTGTACCTAATACTACACCCACATTTCGCCCGGCACAGATCCATAAAAACACAATAACACTTTGCCCGACCCGGGAATCTAACCCAGGACCTCATGCTGAGCAGTCTCACTAGCGACCACTAGACCAACGAAGCTGTCCTAAATAAATACGTGACTTACAAGACAAAACGTGTTTTTAATTAAAAACCTTTACCTCAAATAGTAGCACCACCTACCTACAACAAAACGAGTAGGTGAGGTAACACGGACTATATTTTTCACGTGACGGCGAAGGTGATCCGTCGCGTCGGCTCACGTACAGAATTTATTGGCCTCTCTAATAAAACAGAACACATTTTCTGCATTCTGGCGTAACGTGCGCCGCCCGAGGCGTCCGGGGCGAAGGACTAAGGCTGGGATATCTTTACAACGTCAGATGCTGCCGACAAGTTTTAAGTATGATTGTGGAGGGTTATAAAAGTGGAGGACCACCAAAGAAACTATGGATGGACTGTGTTAACGATGATATGGCAAAAAAGAGGTGTCTCATGAGATGACGAGAAACAGAGAAGTATGGAAAACGAACACATGCTGTAGGAAAAACCCTTAGCTTCGGTCGAAACTAGAGATTTAAGTATTTATCAATTGTGGTATTTATGTAGGGTACAGAAATGGATTCTATTCTATTCTTAAAAGTAGACGTGCGAGCAATACTGTGTCCGTGCATTTTCGAACTCATCATTGGGCCGTCGCGTCGCCAAATGACGTAAGGCTTACGCCTAAATACTCAAACGTCACTCAATTATAAGTAACCCTCCAAACTCCTGCTATCTCTGTCACTCTGCGTTAAAGTAACAAAAACAGCACGAGTTATTTTAAGTGCAACTTAAAATTGAGTGACGTTTGAGTGTTTGGTCGTCAGTCGCAGTCGGCGCATCGCAGCTAGACCGCAGCCTTACGCCACCCTAGCGTACGGGCGTACGATCTCCTTCTCGCCGTAATCACGGCCGGCTTAAGGTGTTTGCTCTGAGACACAATCATGACTCTTCCAATCAGTTATTGCAGATTAAGTACCCTATTCTCTTCATTTACTTTAATTAAACTTTATTCTTGACTTTAAGATATTTATTTATGAATTAGCGTTAGTTTTACTTTTGAAATGGGAGGAATAGGCCTTCGAGAAATAAAAAAGCACTCAACAAAACGCTATTTTAATGGGTCTGGGTGTAATTAATTAGGGCGTTTCTCTTGATGAAATTGCAAAAGAATACTGAATGATAAATATACCTATAAATTTTCTAGTGTTTTCATTTCGACTGTAAAAGTTGAACTTCTAATTTATAATCTTTATTGAAAAAAGATGAAATACATAATTACACTTATCACAATATTGTTACAAGTACAATAAGTAAAAAACAAATCAAAATGAACCCTAACGTCTAAACTAGGCCGGGCCTGTATCTTAGAAAATTTATTATCAGCATCAAAACATTCGTCGGGATACAGTTTTTAGTGTATCATGAATATAAAATTTGTAGCTTTTATTTCTCCGTAATTTTTGGTCAACTACTGTTCATAATCGAAGTAATAATTTCAAATGTCCTTCAAAATCACCGCCACGTTCCGCTCTCAATTGGCAATTTATTTGATTTAGCAGTACATTTGAAATACAGCAGTTAACTACATAAAATAAAAGTTGAAACGTTCTTGAAATATACAGATTTATATAGAATCACCCAAGGCCCCATTCACAGCCTCGTTTGATGCGACTTGCGTCAAGAGAGAAGCGGTCGCTTCAATTGTTTTCTTTATACTTTTAATTTCACAAGTAGCGCCACAGTTGAATTTATGATTGACGAAACGGAACTAAATGTACGAAGATTAAAATAGTTACGGGACACCATCCTGTTAGGTCGCGCGGCTCAGGCCTCGCTCACGTCCACACACACGAGGGGGCGCGCCTAGTGGGGACGCAGCTTAAGATAATGTCACCCAGATGTGCTAAAAAAAAGTAATTCGATCATTAATTTCATTATCATACTCATGAAAAGTATGATTTTGGTGTGTTTTAGAGCAAATGTTCACACTCATAAAGCGTGCTACAAATGAGCATACTACCTAGTAGCAAACAAGCATGCTTTTCTATGTGTATTCCAGACTTAAAAATAATTTGGTAAAATAAAATTGCATAGCGGCTAAGGTGCTACGATAACGGCTACGCTACTACGATAACGTCTACGCCACTACGATAACGGCTACGCTGCTACAATAACGGCTACGCTGCTACGATTACGGTTACGCCGCTACGATAACGGTTAGGCTGCTACAATAACGGATACGGTGCTACGATAACGGCTACGCTGCTACAATAACGGCTACGATAACGGCTACACCGCTACGATAACGGCTACGCTGCTACAATAACGGCTACAGTGCTACGATAACGGCTACGCTGCTTTGATAACGGCTACGCTGCTACGCTAAAGGCTACGTTGCTACGATAACGGCTACGCTGCTACGGTAGCGGCTACGCCGCTACATCGCAGTAGTTACGCTACTACATAGTTATGGCTACGTAGTTACAGGTAAGTTAATTATAGCCTGAAAATAAAATAATAATAATAATAATAATATTCCACAACTATCACACAACGCCATCTAGTCCCAAGCTAAGCAGAGCTTGTGTTATGGGTACTAGACAACTGATAAACATACTTATATATTTCTAAATACATACATATTATAGATAAATTACACCCAGACACAGAACAAATGATCGTGCTCATCACACAAACATTTGTCCTGGGTGGGAATCGAACCCACGACCTCCGGCATAGCAGTTAGGGTCACTAACCACTAGACCAACAGGCCAGTCAAAATGCTACGTAGAAGGATGTATATTCCATGTAAAATACTGGTATTCAGCTGCATCCGGTTGAACTGGAAGCCGACCCAAACATAGTTGGGAAAAGGCAGATGTGTATTAAATCATTTTCATATAATATATTATATACCCAAGTGAAAATATTACTTACAAAAAATAGTCATTTCAAATTAAAACTAAAAGTTTATACTTACATAATTATATAAAATGACCACTTAGGGGTCCTAGTACTCCTACGCATCGCCGACAACCGGGAAAGTGCCCAGAAGACTGGCAGCATTGCCACGTTGAATGGCAATGCTAATCCTTTGACCAAAGAAAGAGCCAGCCCTCTGGTCGTGCGAATTGTCGACTAGACGGCGAGAGATTTCCTTGAAAAGGAGACGCGCACTCGGTCCCCATGACCCGAGCGTCTCGACCCCAAACGGCTCATAACTATAATTATCAATGAGGTTACAGTATTTGCGCCGCTTCGGGTCTCAAGCGCTGCAGCAGAAGCGCCCGCACAGCCCGCCGTGCTTGCAACGTGAGATGGCGCAAGGGTGTCGTCACAGGTTGCATCCCACACCAAAGGCCTACCCACCTTCCAAGGCACCAACGTCATACCAACTGGTCACTTCCAAAGAGAATGATTATGGAATGAGTAGGTTTATAATTAATGTAATAAACACCTGCATGTAACCCATGTAGCAAATAAGCGATTTGATTTGTTTTTTCGATTGTCACAAGCCCCGTGTCGCTTTCGATTGTCACAAGGTCGTGGCCAAGAGCGAAGCATGATACTGCGGGTGTTGATAGCAATTCGATTTGGAGTGTTCGGTAAACGATTTATCTCAATAAGTCATTTCAGATACCGGCACGAGTCACAAGATACGCCAACGATTATTTTCTCTGGTTTCCTTCTAGCGTGATGGTGAAGATTTTCTTTTTTTTCTTATTCGTTTTTTTTGGAATGTAGGACAAGCTTAAATAAATTACTTTTGAAGTGCCAAGATGGGTATTTTTGCGACTCGTTACCCGTGGTCCCGGTGGGTCGACCCGTTACCAGGTCCACGGGTAATTTTAATTACCCTTGGTCCCATTATGGGTGTTCAAGATTTCTGGCTATACCAATAGAAAATGAAAACCATCAGTTACTTACATACGATATAGTTTACTAATTCATAAGCAATTAAAATAATTAATTCAATCATTGGGAACAGAAACGTACCAGACGACTGAAATTTGTGATGAATTCATAACCGAAAGGTTTCGGAACTCATCATCATCATCATTGCAGCCAAAAGGCGTCCACTGCTGGACATAGGCCTCCCCCAGGTGTCGCAACATTGATCGGTCCCGTCTGTCTCGCATCCAGCTGGTCCCCGCAACATCGAAACTCATCATTTTATTGAAATAGCAAGAATAAGTATGAGATGGGAAACAAGGATAATAACGTCTTACAAACTACCAGGAGGCCAGAATGGTGAAGTAAGTAGTATCATCAATACATACTGCATCTATAAACATTAAGTTTATAGATTTATTATTTACCAATAAGTACGTGGTAACCATTTTCACATCAGTGTCTTTTCCACCTTTTAGAGTAAACAATTTAAAACTCAATACTCGGGAATTTATGTAGCAAACAATTTCCGACGTAAAAAATAATAAAAGAAAAGTTTTAAGTTGAAGAAAAAGCGACAATAATATTTTGTTGCAATCAAGTTAATGGAGGTTTCCATCCCTTCCACTCACGACGGGAATGTTGAATTATTCAGAGAAAGGAGCAAGAGAAATGTAGGTAATGGAAATGTTTCGAAGTTAGCCCCAAAAATGTAATAATGCCAGATTTTGTTTGTCATGTCACTATTAAAATATTTGTGACTAGCGCTACTACTACCTGCCCCGGCTTCGCACGAACGCATAATCCTTACTAATATTTAAATGCGAAAGTTACTCTGTCTGTCTGTTTGTCGCGCTTTCACGCAAAAGCTACTAAACCGATTTAATGAAATTTGGTACACAGATAGTCTAGAGCCTGAGACATAGGCTACTTTTTAATGCGAAAAAGGGGTTGAAATGGTATGTGATAACCGACATCGGGCGCAATAACCGACATCCACGCGGACGATGCGTCGGGCATCTATCTATTGCTGAAAACTGCAATAAAATTCGTTGCATAGTGTATAAGACCTTAGCGTACAAACAGCGGGAGTGACTTTGTTTTATACCATTAAATATTTGTGATATACGCTTTTGCGGTGGATGTGCGTTCTGGCCAACAGATAGAGCCACTTGGCAATACGCCAAACAGTTTGGCGTATATAAAAAAGTGACAGTTTTTTTCGACATTCGCTTTATTTTCAGCGAGTTTTCAGCCATTACGGCTGTAATGATTCGCTTGAACGAGAATTAAATGCAAGTAAAATGATGCCGGTTTATCAATCGTTTAACTGGAACAATGAAGCAATTATCCTGGTTGGAAGTAATTGTTTGTTTGGAATGAATTGCTTGTAATCGATTTCCGTATGATTTATTTGTTCTATATTTGTGGGTACTATTTATACTACAAGAATTAAGTGTCTATAGTTTGCGTCAATGGCGAACTACTTTCGTTGTGAAAAACCAGTTAATTGGACTAGCAGTGGACCAGTGGTGGCGGCCCCGACTTACTAACAGTAAATCGTGGGTTCGAACATTCGTCTTCGAACCAAAAAAGTCGACGACATGTGACATCTACTAACCCGCACTGGGCCCACGTGGTGGATTATAGTACAAATGACATGTGCAAAACAGCACCTTGAAGAGTAAGTAGCCAGCGACAAATCCTTAGAATGAGTAGACACTTAAGTGTGGTTTTTAATTTGAGAGAGTAAATTGACAGTTGGACATTTCCAAGTGTCAATTTACTCTCTCTGTCTTTTCTCTGTCTTTTCTCTCTCTTTCTTTTCTCTGTTCTCTGTGTTAATGTCTCTGTCTTTTAAAAAAAAAAAAAAAAATTACAACAACATTGTATGGAAGTTTGACATTTCAAACTTCCATACAATGTTGTTGTAATTTTTTTTTTTATTTTATTTAATATGGGCTTGCTCTTGACCTCAATCTTGCCCTAAGGGCAGAGATGAGGTCGACGATGGAACGAGCTTACCCAGAAGAAGCCTATTTACTCGCGACTTAAATAGATTGGGGTTATATGAACTCGGGAAAACCGACGCAGGCAGGGTGTTCCACTCCTTGGCAGTATATGGAAGTTTAACATTTCCAAGTGTCAATTTACTCTCTCAAATTAAAAACCACAGTATAGAAAGAAATACAGGAAACTCGTAGTGCATTTACACAATATTATCTAAGGAACGGAATCGCATTACATTCCCATTCCGGTATTGCTTTATGTTGATAAGTTCAACAAAGAAGGCGGTGAAATACGAATAAATTTATTCAGCGTCGCAAAATTGAAATCTCAGGTGGTCGCCTGCTCGCCTGGTGTGCGTCCAGGATAACTAGACATCCCTCGGCCCCGCATCTTAATGTTATACGGGTTCTAAGAGGGTGTTTTTAAAAGACACGAGGGGTCTTTGTGTACTGGTCAGGTATCACCTAGGATTTGTATTCTGCAGACAAGCCTCCAGCTAGCCTGCGATCCAGTGTGATTTCGTAAAATCCACGTTGTGTTTCATGGATTTTAGTGTTCTTTGAAATGGTACAGTTTTAAATTCTTTGTTACCAGCCTGTAAGCCGGGTCGGAGAGTGTGTAAATAGAAGCCTTTGACAGCTTTCGCAAGTACAACTATTTGTTTGGACATATTGGTATTATCATGAGACCTGGCAAACAATTGGTGATCATATAACATAACATTACATCAAATCTGCAATCCCTGAAGGGTTAGGTTGCACCTAAATAAAGGGGTGAGACCAGATATGCACCCACTTATAGTAAACGCAAATTAATATAACGGAGCGCAGATTTCTTTGCATATCATGTTTAGCACTTATTTCCGTGGAATAATTGAATTGCTGTAGCTTGTATTTCAACGTTTTCCTCACCAAAAAACGCTTTTCATTTCATCACCTTAACATTTAGAAGCATTCCAGTGTATTTTTTTTATTGTATTATATATATTTTGCAATAAACATAACAAAGAAGAAAGAAAGAAAATGCATTTATTTGGCACATGCCGCAAGTACACACAATGTAAAACAAAAAAAAAATATAAAGAAAAAAAGAACTTAAAACTAAACAAATCGTGACACTGTGTGCCTCACGGCTGCGCCAAAAAGGCCCAGTTCAGCAAAATGCCGGGCAACTAGTGCCCGACGCTGGTTTTCAACTGAAACCTAAATTAGAGTGGTCACGGATGTAAAACAGTAACAGTAACATCCTAGTGTTGTGACCCTCGGGCTAAAGCCATAGGTCTCAAGTTCGAACCTAAGATACGTGACTCTGATTTTTTGGATTCATGTGCCTATTTTTTAATTAACACTTGCTTCAGTGAACTAAAACATTATGTTATTATTGATTGTCAATCTGACAATTAATAACCATAAGATAAAGAAAAAGAAGCGTAACTATCTCCTTACAAGAACCAATGAAGAAAATTAAATATTATTAATATTAATTATTGAATTTCTTTTGAAATAAGCAGTACCTTTGTGCTCTTCTATTTATTATGTTTTTATCCTTTTTTTTGTATTTTGTGTGTGCATAAACAAATAAATAAATAAATGAAACCTGGATAAGGGGCAAGTGAAGGGACCTATTTCTTTTACCACCTAAAGAGGCTTCTCATTTGACCAGTTTCTCACATAGGCAGGTTAACATGACAGTTGTCTTATTTATAGAAGGTCTCCCACTATGAGAGGTCAGAAGCAAATATGGAAGGAATTAGACTGTTACTAAACAAATTTTAATGCCTCATAACTTGTCTAAACCTAATAAATTGTTCCACTTAGCTTTAAATTTCCAATTATAGAACTTAAATATACTAACTACAACTAATAAATCTAAGAAAAAAAGTCTCACTAACAAAGATTTGAAAAATCTCATTATCAGGTATTTTAATGCTTATTATAAGTGTTGGGACTCTTGGGACCTCATTGTAATCATCAATATCAGAGGTTTATCACATATCCAGGGCCCTCTTATCCAGGTTTCACTGTATTTCGTACCTCGTTTAATTTAACCTGATACATTCTAAGATCGAGAGATTCATCTCTAGCCAGACAAATACAGTGTTGCTTATATCAGTCGGTAGCAGATCGCAATAAAAGTAGCGTATGGTGACGGGAGGACGAATCTCGTTCGATACGAGCACAAATAAGATTTGTAAGCTCGGGTAAGTGCGAAGGTAGCTCAGATTTTCTTACACATGTTGTTGCGTCGAGAAAATTTACGAAATGAAGGATTTTGATACGATGCGAAGAGGGTCTAACTCGATTTTGCGTCGGATACCTGTATGGAATGCTGAGGAGAAACATGCTTTTACATTTTACTTGCACAGTTTGGATTTTAGTTTACCTCTTTACGATAATGACTGTGAAGTGTTTACTTTTAGGTTTAAAAAGTAATTGGTTTACGCATTTGGTCTTTATTTGTGAATATTACAAGTTGATTTTTAGGGCATTATACAGATATTTATCATAATATAATAAAATTGACAAGGTTATAGTTATACAAGGTGGCAACCAAGCAATCAATGTGTACGTCAAACTAAGTAGTTCTACGCAAAAATATTTCTGGGTAAACGACTTTCTTTATTGGGTCTCACGTTTTACCGTAGATTATAGTATTCCATGTAACGCACTCGAAACACTGTGCTGAAAGGATACATTGAAACTTGTGAAAAAGTTGGAACTTTGACCCAAATATCGCCGTAACTAAAAGGTTTCCAGGCCCATACCTATCTAGAACACGAAAATATCGCTATGACGAGGAACAAGCACCTTTTGGCTACGTCAAGGGTAATTTTACACCCATTACACCCTTGTATATAAGGAGATTTGTTACTTCTATCACTTCTAAAACTTATAATACTTTCCAAATACCAAAGTCCAACGAAATCGCTCAAATCTCGCCAACACGAAAATATTTTCGCAACTTTGTAAAGAGAACCAATGTTTCTTACCTCCTGGTGTCTGGTATACTTTATGACTGCAGCATGTATCCGTAGTGTGATATACACAGCGCAGTCTCGCCGGATATTGGGATATTGGGAATAACTTGTGGATCTGACGCCGCCCCCGCGCCGACCCGACGTTTGGGGTAGCTACCTTCTTTACAACCTACTTATTAATATACGGACCTGCTTTTACGGATGGTTTGGTGTATTTTTACTTATGAGTTTTGGTCGGAATTAGGGTTAGCAACTGTCCGTATTTGTTCGGACCTCGTCTTCTACCTAGCCTTTTCCCAACTACGTTGGGGTCAGTTCCAGTTTACCTGGGAGTTTATTATCCTTGCTTCCTATATGACATTCACAACCTAGTTACTGGGTACATGCCCCTTAATAAGATTTTTTGTCAGACTTGTTTGGGGATTTGTTAGGATATGTCTATCTGACTGTCTGTCTGTTTTGACTGGCCTGTTGGTCTAGTGGTTAGTGACCCTAACTGCTATGCTGGAGGTCGTGGGTTCGATTCCCACCCAGGACAAATGTTTGTGTGATGAGCACGATCATTTGTTCTGTGTCTGGGTGTAATTTATCTATAATATGTATGTATTTAGAAATATATAAGTATGTTTATCAGTTGTCTAGTACCCATAACACAAGCTCTGCTTAGCTTGGGACTAGATGGCGTTGTGTGATAGTTGTGGAATATTATTATTATTATCTAGTTCTCCGTCCAGAATTCGTCCGTCTTTGGTCCTACTGATTGACTTTTTTTTGCAATAAAAAAAATTATATGAGATATTAAATAGACAAAATGTCCGGGCTTTTTTACAAATATCCGTCGGAAATATCCATGTTTTAAAATGGTTACCCTAGTCGCAATGGATATTGGGGTATTTGTATCACGGTTATTGTTATTAGCTGTTATCCTTTTTTCAAAATATTTTCGCGAGAGCTTTATTGCATTCCATAGAGAGCTTATAGGGCTCATATAAGAGTATATTGGGCATAGGTGTTTATGTTATGTTAATTAATAATTAGATAAGATAAGATAAGATAAGATAAGTCTTTATTTGCCTTAAACATGGTATAAAGTTGTTACAGTCAGATATTAATCTAAAGTCCACATGTTTAGCTATACAGGATATGTATCAATTGCATGCAAAATAATAATTATTAGTCAATTTTAAAGTTCAATGTCACAGATGCAAAGTCAATACAATAATAATAATACAATAATAGTAGTTTTAGTAGTTTTCTCTCATCATTAACCGCAATAACAAAAGTCCAGAAATTTATAGTTTATTGTTGAGAAAATCTTTAATGTCATAAAACATGTGTTCTTTCAACCAATTTTGTAATCTGTTTTTAAATGAGTTTATATTAAATAACAATTTTATTTCTTTGGGAATTTTGTTATAAATGCGTACACACATGACTAGGAAACTTTTCGCATACTTGGCTGATTTAGGAGTATCCTGAAATGCAAGTCTGCATGGATCTCTGTTTCGAGAGTTCAATTGATAGGCTTTTTTGAACAATCCCTTATTATTATAAACATAATTACAAATTTCAAAAATGTAAAGTGACGGAAGTGGTAATATTCCTAGCTTTTTAAAGAACGGCTTACATGACTCATCAGGACGGATACCACAAATGGCTCTGATGCATTTCTTCTTTTTTCTTTATTTAAACCTTTAACCGGGCTTTATCGCTGAGCGATAACGTCGCCCTGTAAAATTAACAATAACACTATAACTAACAAAAATTATTTTAAAACAAAAGCTGCTAACTTATATAAAATCCGAGCTTGTTCCGATAAAGGACAAGCCAGGATTGCGTTACATACTCCCACATCATATAATTTGGTAATTCCAAGTAAACTATATCTCATAGCCTCATTCCGTACACACTCCATCAAAACATGTTGCACATCTTGGACTATTCCACAATCTTCACAGTTGGGAGAAGTAACCTTTTTCATAAGAAAGCCAAACTTATTCGATGGAATATGACCGGAACGAAGTCTTAGAGCCATAACTATAACACTCCTACTTGTCAAATGATCAATCCAACTATTCACTGAAAGCTGCGGCTGGATGGTTTTGTACCATATTCCCTTTTCAGTCGATCTCTGGTCAAAGTGTTCACTCCACACATCTATACCTTGCTGCTTAATTAATGTGATGTAATCTGTGTACAGGGGTGAGACATTTATTGGAATTCCGTCTGTCACGGCTTGGTTCGCTAAAATATCTGCTCTTTCATTATCCTCAATCAGTATGTGAGACGGAATCCACTGTAAAATCACATCAATTGACTTACAGGCCAACTTATATATAGACTCCAGTATCGTGTAGGCTATCGGTACTCCTCGCACGGGCGAGGTGCACCGAGTCAAATGTTGCAAAGCACTCTTAGAGTCTGTTAGAATGACAAATTTGTCGTGTATGCATTTCTTTTGCGCAATAAATGCTCTGTGTCTATCAGTGCTGTTTCCCCAAAGGATAAGCCCGTATCTTAAGATGGATTCTACATAGGCGTGATATGCTGTAATTGCTGTTTTTTTGTTGGTTATGTTCTTTATTTGTCTGAGAGCATAAACAAACTTATTAATCCTACTGCACAAACTATCCAGATGTACTTTCCAATTCAGATCTTGATCTATGAGTACTCCTAAGAATTTAGTTTGTGGAACTTCTTTTAACCTGTCAATATGAAGTTTGAAATTGTATTTAGTATGTTTTGATTTATTAAACTGTATATAATTAGATTTATCTAAATTAATTTTCAATTTATTTGCCTGTAACCATTTTATAATGTCGTCAATAGTATTATTAATGTCCATCTCATGATCAGATTTCGTTTTACACTTTTTGTCAGAAGTCACAATAATTGAAATGTCATCTGCAAATAATACACATTTATGATTAGTCACTAGCGGTAAGTCGTTTATGTATAATAGAAACAATAAGGGTCCTAATACACTCCCTTGGGGGACGCCGCAATTATTAACCCTACAGTCAGATGAATACGAGGTTAATAAGTTGTCATTATTTTTATTAATAACTACGTATTGCTTTCGGTTGCTTAAATAAGACGCGAACCACTGCAGTGCTAAACCTCTTATTCCACTTTTTTCTAATTTTTTTAACAAGATGTCATGTGCCACAAAGTCGAAGGCTTGTGACAGGTCGAAGAATAGTCCTGTCGTTAAATAATTTTTATTTAAGGAATTATGAATATGCCCCAAAAGATTAGCAATTGCAAGTGTTGTTGACTTGTGTTTTTGAAATCCGTACTGTTCTTTTGTTATTATATTGTATTTGCTACAGTAGTCGGAGAGTCTCTTTTTCATACATTTTTCAAATAATTTAGATACTATGGGTATAAGGGTTATCGGACGATAGTTTCTAACATCATTTTTATCGTTTTTTTTGTACAGAGGTTTAACGACTGATAATTTTAGCGCATCAGGAAAAGTACCAGATGAAAATGAAAGATTAATTAGATACGTCAAAATAGGAATTAATTCTGTACTACAAGTTTTAATTACTTTTGTACTAATTCCATCGTAACCTTCTGAGTTAGTGTTATTTAAAGCTATTATTTCTTTTTTAATCTCGTCTTCAGTCATAGGGCTAAGAAACATGGAATTAGGTATTGTCATGGTTTTATTAGACTCGTCATTATCATGAAAATTATTAAATGTCACATTGCTAGTCGAATCAATAAAATAATCATTAAAAGCATTTGCTATGTCAGTGGGATTAGTCAGTATTCTCCTATCCAATTCTAGTTGAGAAATATTATTGTCACACTTTGTATTTCCAATTTCACGGTTAATGACTGACCACGTAGCTCTGCATTTGTTTTGACTGTTATTTATGTATTTGATGTTTGAATTTATTTTGGATTTAAAGATACATTTTTCCAGTATTGATGAATATTTTTTATATCTAAGTTTGTACGTTAGTGTTTTATTTTTATAATAGAGATACCGTAAACCTCGTTTAGTTTTGCAACTATTTCTGAGACCCTTGCTTATCCATTTTTGTTTATATGCATTAGAATTGTTTATTTTAATCTTAATCTTTGGGAAGCATAAATTATACAATAAACATAAAAGCTCGTGAAATTTATTGAATGCATGATTTATATCAGTTTCGAGGTGTACCTCTGACCATGTTAAACTTGCAAGGCACTCCCTGAATTTTCTTATATTTTCAGTACAATAGTCTTTTTTATACATAAAATATGATTTGGACTTTAAACTTTGCTCTTTTACTGGGAAATATAAGAGTTGCGCAGTGTCGTGGTCTGCTATGTATAAGGATAAAACCTCAGTAGAAGATTTTTTTATGTTACTTAGTATGTGGTCTATGCACGAGTCTTTACGTGTGGCCACTTTAACGTGAATCTGCAAGTTATAGTTGTTGCATAGATCTGTTAAGTAGTTGGTGACTTTCCCTTGTATAAATGTATTTATATTGAAATCACCGGCAATAACTATTTTTGTACTTGATCCATATTTTTTTACCGTTTCGCACATAAATTGATCAAGTTTATCTAAAAATATGTTAGGATCAGACTTAGGCGTTCTATAAAGACACACGATTAGTAATTTGTGCAATGGAATTTCAACGCCACAGGCTTCAAATGATTTTTGGGTTGAGTACTTTTTAATGTGGGAAAGCTCGTTATAAACAACACCCTGTTTAGCGAGTATACAGGTCCCCCCTCTCTGTGTGTCTCTACTAAATGCAGCTGCTACGGTGTAGTTATTTAATTTTAAATATTTCTCGTTACCGGCACGCATAAAGGTTTCAGACAAACATAATATGTCAGGTTCTTTATTTTTGTCTCTTAACTCCAGCAATGTTAGTTCTAAAATTTCCTTTTTTGAAAGAATACTAGCAATATTTTGGTGCAATATTTTAAAAGTTTTAGGTTCATTTGTTACGATGTTGTCATTCACGAAAAAGCTGTTTGTGATCTATAACTTTAAAATAGTATGGAATAGTACCTTTTTTCGTATGAGTAGAGTTTTCAATATCAGGACCATTTGTAGCTGGGCATTTCGTTTGATGACGTGCAAAATAATAAGGGATTGTACCTTTCGAAGCTATTACATGTTTGCTATCAGGTTTTTTACAGTTGGTTTGATTACGCAGTATTATTTTCTTCAGTTCTTTAACATTTAAGTACTTTTTTTCATAATCGTAACAGTCAATAGCATAGTTTATAGTTTTACATGCATTGTACAATTTGTATTCAGAATCAATATATTTACAACATTTGTATTCATTGCAAATATTACGTATAGTTTGTTTCAAATCATTTATATTTAAATACATATTCTTAAGTGGGCTCAAAACAATTATAAAATTATTACTGAATACGTCGAGGAGTTGGCGTAATTGCGCAGATAGGATTTTTGTATCATAGTCATTTTCACCCACACAAATTATAAGTTTGTCGCCACTCGATGTAGAAATATTTTGACAATTCTTAATGATGTCACTAGTAAGCGCGTATGGTTTTGTTTCCGCCGTCACAGTATATTGTACATACGGAGTAGCCGCTCTCGATTTTATCAAGGCAGAAGAAAGTCCAACACATTGTTGTGTTCCAAAGATAAATATCTTGTTAGTGCTGCATTCTTCTTTTAGTTCAACAGAAGTTTTCTCTTCTTTGATTATTTTACTGCTCTCTTTTAAATCTAATCGCTTCTGTAGGTTTAGAATTTGTTCATTGAGGTGCACTATATCGTTTCCTGCCTGTTTCAACTGATCCTCCAAGTCGGCGATGTTTATTTGTAGGCTTAGTATATTCGCACTTAGATGTATCTTTGTATGTGTATCTGTTGTGTTATTTGTGGTTATATTCAAATTTCTAGGCGGTGTAAAGTATGTTTGCATATCTGAATGTAATAAAGACGCATTTGCTTTTTTTGTACCTTCATTGCTGTACAATACTTTTTGTGGGCACTGGCTTAAGAATCCTTTTAAAGTCATATTATCTTTAAGGAGTTTTTCATTTTGTTTGCGAAGCTCATTATTGTCTAGTATGACATTATCAAGTTCGTTCTGTGAACTTCTAAGTTCCATCTGGAGGTGTTCAATTGATTCTTTGAGCTCAAGGTTCTGCATAGGCTCAATTGTTGTATCGTCCATACTTCTTGACAATGTTTTATCGGATATGGCAGTTAAATCATCGTACATAATATGTTCCATTGTGAGTATATGTGAGTCATAAGCTTCAGAAGTTGTGCTCTTTGGGGTGGACCAAGGTGTATTTTCTTCCGGTACGTTTTGTGTGACACATCTACTTGATTCTGCTTTAGGTGATGAGTGTTTCTTCCTCAATGTCACATTGGACACTCCAGGGGTAGGTATATTCTGCTCTTTAGCTTTTTGAGATTAATCTATCTTATACGTAATTTTGTTCTTGTACAGGTTGGAAGGGACATTGCACACACACAAATCATCTGTTTCATCAATTTAGACGTTATAGATATGACGTTGTAGGTTTATATTCAGCTTTTTTTTTTTAATTCACGATAAAAATATCCACTAATGTTTTCAGAGTTAAGAAATATGTACTGATGAATACGGGGTAACCGTCTATGCGTCGACGACTCTTTCAGTCCACACCTTCTTACACTAACAAAAAACTTTAACATTGAGTACTATCGACACTACACTAGCCAATTAAGTTTCTCTCCGTCATAACGTTCTGTAGATACAAACAAGTTTATTTTGGGAGCAAGTTCCTTCGATAGTGTTGACACAAGTTTACTTCAAAACATCGGTGTTCACTCGCTTCAGACCCAGTTCACGTCGACGGAAAACTTAATATACAGGTCAACTTACAGCCGCTTGAATATACAGCACAATTTACGAATGTCGGCTGAAACGAATATAAAAACACATTATGAATGTGCATGAACGGCTGGCAAAACTGAAATATGGCCGCACAAACGAGGATAAACCGCAAATAACGAGCGAAATAAATTGCATTTCAATGCTCACGATATTAACTGAAAGATAAAAAGATCACGTTGATTTAAGTCCTTATTAAGGTCCATAAAGTAGCTTCGTCTGCAATTTAATATCTCGCATACTAGTTATTGCTCACCCACAGCATTTTTTAATATCAACATAAAGAGAAAGTCGTAAAGTCTTCCGTCTACCGGCCGCTCACACTGAAAAAGCGATCGCCATAATTGCAAATGGCGCGACAACATTTTCTGTTGAACACACAGAGAAACTAATTCATTTTCAGCAATTGGATCTCGCCGCAGTATGAGCCCGCCCGCAATGAGATAAAATTAACCGCTTACCGACGCACGAACAAACTATTCCATATTTAACTGCGGTTAGGTGGACTTTAACCAGCGTTATACGGTTTGTGACATCGCGCCCGCTCCGCGTTTCGCAGAGAACCGCCTTATATAAAATGATAATAATGGAAGTTTCCGCTTACCCGCAGAGGGCAGTGAAAGATTTATTTACGCTTAGAAACTCATTTGCCGCGAACCCCGAAATAAAAAGCAACTCAACAGCTTGAAAAATATTATTTCAGTAAACGTGGGAGTGGGAGGCGTATCGCGTAATGTCCCCTAATGTGCGCGCATAAAAAATCCCGCGCCGGCCGCGAATTCTCTTCGAATGAACTAAATTTTATGCAAATTTTCTTTATGATCTTTTGGCGTTTGACGGGGATTAACGCGACGAGGATATTCGACAGTTTTATCTTTTTGACGAGCGCCGCCGTAAAAGGGTTCAGTTTATATGCCTCTTGCAAAGATAATATTTGGAACGACGTTACTTCATATACGAGGCCTTTTGCAAATTATTAAATTAGGTTAATTAGATCGTTACATGAGATTTACTCCACACCGTTTGATTTAATTTTCAGCCCGTTTGGTCGATGAGAGTAGATCATTAACACGAAAAGTTAAAGTCGGCAGCTTAGACGGTATTTTACCAGTCGAGTCGAATTAATTAAACGAGCTGGTGAAGTATAAAGAACAAATGATTCTATTTCAAAGAGTTTGTCTGCCGTAAAGGGAATTAGGACGAGTAAAGGTACTTACACTCGATATATTTATTCACAATACCATAGAGCTACAGATTTTACTGTGAACCTTTTATGCAAATCCATGATTTATATTTCAACGTAAACGTAGGTGGGTGAATTGCCCAAGCAAAAAAATACACGGCAAACCTGAGAACGGTAGTGCAATGTGCTAATTTTTAATTTTATATATTTTTTCTTAACAGCGTAAGTACTTCTCTACCTTGACAAAAAAAATAATTGATTTCTACCCATTAATATACGAAAAAAAAAATTACAAAGTGTTATTCTATCATCACAGTGGCCTGTCCTGAACCCAATTCCGCTCATAAAATACCTTCCCCTGCAAATACATTCGTAATATGGATTTAAATCGATTTTGTAATCATTAAATTATAATACATTCGATCAAATAAAACTATTTTTGTTTGTTTATCTTCTTTCTCATGGATTTGACAGGCAGTTAACTTTTGTCTGGAAAAAAGTTATCATTTCAGAGGATAGTAAGTTTTAGTAGAATAGCCATGTCAACATTGCGTTGTTACGCCCCCCTCACCTTTCCTCACTTCGGATCAGTCCGGCTCAAGCTCTCGGCGCGAACGCACCGGTCCCAACGTCTTGCGGTTTCCCGCCAAAAAAGTAAGTTTATCATTTCAGTGATATGAGGACAAAAATAATTTCATTTCGGTGGCTGTTATAACTCGTGTTAGATTAGTATGCACATTATATCATTTCGGTGGTAATTTTTATCATTTCGGTAGACACTTCATTTCAGTGGACTCTTAAAAATTCATCCTTAAATATATATGTAACTTTTGATGATATTTGATGTCCACTCACGCACAATGTTATAAAATAGGCTAAAGTTTTATTTGTCATTAAAAATATGTAGATAGCATTGAAATAAAAAAAATCCACCGAAATGACACATAAAAATCTCTTGTTGAAATTCACCCAGGTACGTTGTGGGTGTACTTGTTAGGTACACCTATGTCAAACCCTTCGAGTATGACAGGCGTGATGGTACGTGTATTTCTACGTAATATTATCAGGATCTAATGTTTGATGAACTGTATCCTATTCCTAAAGAAAACTGTTCTTGTTTCACACTTTACTTCTAATCTACTCAAGAAAACACAACACCCTCGATCACCGTCACAAGAACCCATCTGGTTACTATATCATAATGCGGTTAACACCGGGAGGTAAGCACAACTCTCACTGTCGCATACGCGGAGGGAATCCATTTAAAAACTCATTTCTCACAGTCACGTAAGCAACGTTATAAGCTGTCGATCCTGGAGCAGTCGCACTAGCTCCCGGACTAGACTAACAAAAGGTGCATTTACGTCTTGGCCACGGAATGCTCACTCAAGCGACATGCGTTTTGCGACAGTTACTGAAGAAACAAACTAACACGTTGATTGCTTAAATGCTGAACTTTCTATTCGTAGAAGTCTAAACTAAAAAAATGGTAATTTCCTTCCCTAGTGACCAAAACAAATACCAGAACCCAATACGCTGCAGTCGCTATTTTATGGCTCGTACATAATTTATTAGGCACAATCGTGTGGCGTGATCGGCCACAGTATACCAGGCCGGTTTACGCAACGTCGCGTGTTGTGGCAATCAATGTGCTTAAGAAGTGGTTTTAAACTTGTTCATCACCGACGTTTTGCTTGACACAAATAGCGCACGAGTTGCATAGCCCGACGGTGCTGTGTACGAGCCCTTAGTTGGTAATCTCGTATTGTGGTCTCTGCTATGCTTTACAATGAGAACAGGAAAAATGCGGGGATGAAACATGAGAGATCTATCTTTAATGAGATTGCTTTTTATAAGCAGATAGGGATTTGTGGTATTATGTTGTCGTGATATTAGATTTTATTAATATTAGAAATCCAAACACGTGTTTTTGTCTCTTAGTCGTCAGCTCTACTCAATTACAATTTTTCATTTACATTGTATCCAGAAATGAATGCAAGTACACTATTTTTAGACAGGCACCCACTATCAAATAGAGAGGTTCGTTATGTACACGTCTATTTGGAAGTACACACTAATCTCAAAAACTGCGCTGTGCATTTTGATGAGCTTTTTGCCCACAGTCATAGTTTTTGTGCCATGTTTTTGTGGCAGCGAGTCGAGGCCGGTGGCCGACCGCTATTTTATTTACAGAATAAATACAACTGGAAGCCACACAAAGTCTATGTAAAACATTGCATCGGTGCATAAATATCAAGTATTCCTCGGTTGACGTATGTGTGTAAATATTCCATGATATTCTTACGGTTTTATAAACTCCGCTAGACGAGAGACTCATAAAATGTGCAAGTTGGTTGTTTGCGGGAAAAACAGCGATCGTAAATCGGTGTTGAACTAGGAGTAGGTGATTAGTGGAGTGCCAAGTGACAGTATTACATAACTTTTGTTTTTTTTTTTACAGATTTAGCGAACAGTGAATGTCGAAGGCAATAGCAAGAGTCGTTAGCATTGAGTATTTCTTAATAAACTTAAGTGTCTGTTTTCGTTGTCTTAGCAGCAGAAGTAGTTCTCTTGAAAGAATATTTGGCTTCCTAATTAACATCTATAGGAAGCCGTTTCTTTAAAAGAAAACAGAGCTGGTAAAATTACAGGCACTTTATAAAGGTTACCAAGTACAGCTGTCTATAGTTGGCACTGTGTCGTCGAACGCTGCGGTAACTTCAACACGCCCATTACTGCAAAGAATATTTATTTTCCTACATCATCAAATTCCTGCTAGTCCCGTATCACGTGTTGCTGGCGCCAGACGCTGTTTTTCTTCGACCGTCACGCTGTTTTTTACTCATTTTCCTTTCACTTTACAACAATCTATTCATCTTTTCTTCACTCTCCATCTATCATCATTGGAAAGAACTTTTTCTCCTACATTTTAATCATTCCATTTACTCTTTCCTCCATGGTTTAAAAAGGGGGAAGAGTAGCTCGCCTACTTTGTTCCGAAGTACACTAACTTTGTACCTATTTCACGTATTACAACCTTAAACTTGGTCGCGTTAGCACTACGACGAATTATGTATTTAGTTGGCGTACTGTTTGAAATAAATACTATTTATCGCTGTTTACTTTGTTTCGTCGCTGAAAGCGGCAAGAAAATGTACGTGCGTACTTTAAAGGATATTTACTTTCCTTTAAATTAGAACGTGTACTTTTAATTTATATTTGCCGAAGTTTATTTTTTAGATTCATTTTATAGGGCTGTGCTGAAGACTCAATAACAAACATTAACAACAAGCAATTACAACTCAAACTCAAAGCATTTATTTCAAATAAACCATTACAGGCACTTTTGAATGCTAGAAAAACAAATAAAATGAAGCTACAGTCCCAGTCATAATGTATAATAACTTGTGAAAGTACTGTAGTTGCTAGCGTAGATCTTTATGGAGAAGAAGGGGCAAGAAACTCCATGGATACTCTTTTAAATCAAATATTGTTACAAAATATCAACATCAGCTTTAACTTTTTTATTGGTTTCCAGCTGGTAATAGGTTATGTGCGTGGAATTTTCTTTTCCATATCCGTAATATCTTTATTGATTTTTAAGCTCTGTAGCGGGCAGTAAAACCAGTAAGTACTACAGAAACATCTACCGTCTGCACACTGGACGATCTTATCATTGCAGCAGCGAGCGGAGTTCACATAGTTGATTTTGTTTTATACGAAAATTTTCCATCGACACGCTAAAAAGAAGCCCATTGAATCCGAAATAACTCCGTTTTGTGATTAATTTGAGTAGTCAACCACAATCACTAAAAATATCAGGAACAGGAATAGGGATGTTTACCGACTAAAAAAAATATGATCCTAATTAGTCCGTCTGGCAAAGGAGAGGTCATTCTGAAGGTTGACATAAAGAATGCCTTCAACTCTGTAAACAGGGACACTTTGTTGATGGAAACTAAAAAATAAAGTATAGACTAAAAGTATTAAAAATGTTCGTAGATAATTAAATACTATTTTTATAGATTAAATTAACTGGTTTAATAGCATTTTAATTGATTTTAGTGTCAATTTTAATACGCAAAAGTTACTATGACTTATTTTGACAGTTGGCAACATTGTAAATAAAAAAATACACATTAATGTAATAATTAAATTCTACCAATCTTAACAAACTCATTTTGAGTATGCCAAACCGATGTTCTTGTGTTGTTAGTGTTCGCGGTAGAAACACGGATTATTAATTGTTTAAGTTACCCAATAAAATTTTAAAGAAAACTGTTATTTCAGTCTTTTTTTCGAACTTTAATGTAAGTGGTTCAAATGTCAAAAATCCCTTTATTAGGAAAATGGCAAATTTCTTTATAAGTACTTACTAACATAATAATTATGTATGTCATGTAAAATAATAAATGTTTAAAATGTCACTAACATAGCTATAAGTACCTACTAACAGAATATGGACCTGTGTCTGAAATAAACAATTTCATTTCATTTCATTAATGCAAAGGTGACTTGGTTTATCGTTACTGTGACAAACGAAAACACTTTATTTGATGAATCCTTAAAGAAAATTTTAATTAATATCAATCAGGAGAAAAGTTATTGCAAAAATATATGTTGATCCCTAGACACTTTTGATGTGTGTACATTATACACACAAATATGGTAGGATTTTTCAGGTAAATAGGTAGTTCAATATCACTACCAACAAAGTACTCTTCAATCCAGTTACAGACTGATGGAGTAATTACAGTAGATACCTGCACTTCATAGGAAATTATGAGCAATCAGTTCCTTGCAGCCGATGCGCGTTGTCAGAGCGGAATGAGGCGTGACTTGCTGGTGGCTGAGCAATTTCCGCTAGGTGGCGCCACTTCCGACCGAGGTACTGCCTCGCTCCTAGTAATTGGGGAAAAGTATCGCTGATTATTATCGAGATTTAACATCGAGATTATTGGATTTATTCATATCGAAGCGATAGATTTCATAATTTAGTTAATAAGTTCTTATTTCTGTTCTGCACATGAAGTTGATTAAAGTTGTAGTTAATATTTAAAATGTCACTTACGGGATATCGGGAACTCAAAACAAATAAAAATCACGGAAGATATCCCGTAAGTGACATTTTAAATGTAGTTAAGTTAATAATAATATGTTCATAAGTTTTCTGTATTTGTGTAACTGTGAGAGCGAAACGCAGAATTTAAATTTGTATTAGGTTTTCAAGAATTACTTGTATGTTGGGTCAAGTATTAATTTTAATAATCATTTTTTTTAGCCTGAACTGTCCCACTCCTGGGCAAAGGCGGATGGCCTTAACTCCTTCCACTTATCTCAGTGTTGCACTTCTTCTCGCCAATTGACAAGAAAGCCATCCATTAGCCATGGAGCTGACAGGGCTTCAGTTTTCCAATAATAGGTTCAGTATTTTTTTATTCTAATCACTTTTTAACTAGTTTCGTTCTAGTACAATTTGGCTGTGAGAGTAATAAACATAGTTAAAAGTATCTACCCCAGCGTGTAGTACATACTGCAAGCACAAACCATGATTATGTCCCGTCGTACACAGATTATCGAGCTGTCGGTAAGTGGGACTCATGGAGCTTCAAAAGCGTATACTAGCCCGCCACCCACCACTGTTCATACACATAACGAAGCTCTTATTTCGTTAGGATAAAGTTGAAAATGTTACTGTCTAAGGGAGCGGGAGTATAGGATCAGTGTAAGCCTGTTTAATCAACCGTCCGTTGGCGATACAAAACAAAGCAAAAGTTGTGTATTGATGTAAAAATTTGATGCCGCTGGACTGCAGCGACGCAGTTCACTGACATTAGATATCGGGGCCTTTGTTTTCATGGAAGCTGCTTTATTGGAAGCCCGATAGCGTATTATAACAACACGCTTGAAATTCCCTAAGGGCGCAGAGGTATCAACAGTACCCACGTTGTGGTTTGGTACGATAGTATGCGATTGATATGTTACAAACTAGGTAATTGTTTATAGATAAGTACGATCGAAGACAGTTCCGCCTGATCATTTAAAAAAAAATCGCCTAAATCGTGCCGAGGCGCTGCCACGGGCTAGCGAGCGATTCTATTTCTTGAGTGCAAGCAAAAATGAGCTTAGTGGTGATCAGGCGCATAAGACCGCCATAGTACATAGGTTTTTCAAATGTCTGCTAGATGAAATGATTGAATGTCCATTTAAACGGAATACTGTTATTATTTTTATTAATAGGAACAGCAAACAGTTACAAAATAAGGACTTACAACTAATTTAACTTAGTAACAATTTGGTCATAAAGTAACCCACAACGCTGTTCACTTTGGGTAATAATAGAACTAATCGCTAAGAATATTGATAGCAGCACGTGTGACAATTAACTTTTAGATGATAAAATAACGACTATTAGACAAAAGAAAAAATAATTTGTTTAAAATTAAAGATAACAGAAATATACAATACCTATTGAGATATACTTACTTACTCACTTTATTATTTTCTTGTTTAGCAGATATCTTGGTTTTATGGCCAGTTTTAATCGGAACATACGAAAGCTTTAAAAATGGGCGACGTCTTCGTCCTCTATCTTCAAACGAGAAGACTTATTTTGAGTTCAGGTCTATTGTTATCCTGATCTTCAACTTTTCTTTTACTTGGTCTTATACGTCTTATTGCATTTTTAATCTCACCTCATGGTTGGCTATCGCACCACACGTTTGGCTGCTTTTCCTTCAGAAATGACAACATGGCACCGAAAACTCCAACTACCATCACACATAAAACCACCCAATTTTCGCAACACAAGGTTTCAGTAACCTAATTAAGCCTGTACCACACACTCCGGGTGTATTCAAACTGTCAGGCTATTGAGCACGTTGTGTTTATCCGGGCCCGTGTGCATTCGCACAATTGTCTTGCAGTCATCCAGTGTGGAATGGCATCGCATTCATCGTGGTGATTGTAATCCACAAAGTGAAACTGTGCCGGTTACGTTGCGATACGGATATCAAAGAACGTTTATGTTGATGCTGATGACGTTTTTAGTTGGTTCTTTTTTGTTTGATGCTCGTTTTATGCAGTCTTTAGGGTGGTTTCAGATAAGCGTATTTGCTGAGCTCGCTTTTGGAAGCATTTGACTTTTTCCATACAAGCGCTGCATCGCACGCTTTAGAGTTTTGAAGCGCGATGTAGCGCACGTGTAAGTGCGAAAGCGAATGCGAGCTTATATGTAACCTTTACGCGCATAATAAAATGCTAGTTAGAATCCACTCTTAATATGGCAATTTCGTGTAGTAGCTGATGTTACTTTTCACTCAGACGAAGGGTTCAGACCGAAAAGAAAAGACAGAAGAGAGCATTTCGCATTAATAGCGACTTTAATGTACCTAAGTCGTAACGTGACGAAACGTTTGACGTCGGTCTTTCGGTCAGTTACATACATTTTAGACTGGCCTGTTGGTCTAGTGGTTAGTGACCCTAACTGCTATGCCGGAGGTCGTGGGTTCGATTCCCACCCAGGACAAATGTTTGTGTGATGAGCACGATCATTTGTTTTGTGTCTGGGTGTAATTTATCTATAATATGTATGTATTTAGAAATATATAAGTATGTTTATCAGTTGTCTAGTACCCAAAACACAAGCTCTGCTTAGCTTGGGACTAGATGGCGTTGTGTGATAGTTGTGGAATATTATTATTATTATTATTATTATTTTGACATGACATGACTATAACTAACTAACTCCATCATTATCAATAATATTATAATATGATTAATTTTGTCGAAATCCTTTAGTAACCGCGTTAAGTTCCCAACACTGTGTACATTTTGAATCAGAATCAGAATATTGACTTTATTTTATGTTACGTGTCAATTGTTTTATTAGTCCATTTAGCCATTGTATGAAAAGGTCCAGAAAAAGATACGTAGCTTTGAGAGCAAGATGTAGACGATATATTTAGTTCCTTTTGCACCAAAAAATGCATAGTATTCGGCAGGTGTTTGGCTTGGCACCGCTAGCCGGGTACGACATGAGTATCTACATGTGTACATGGTAGTACGATCGAGAGCCAATCTCCATATAAAATAGGTAAGCGTTTGTGGACCTTTAAATAATACGGTTCATTTTTGTGCTAGTCTTGTCGATTTGTTAGTGAAGAACATTGTATTCAGTCGAACAAGCTAATAAGTATACAGCCAGCTGACTTGTATTTACTTTTAAGATTATACAGATACATTTAGAGACTGAAGTCAAAAGATACAGCGTTTGACATCAGTCGCTTAATGCGAAACACTTAATAAAAAAAAATTACAATCAATATTTTCAGTATTATAGAATTATGAAGATCTCTACCCTGTATACCTATTAGCTTGTTCGACTGTAGTATATAGGTTCCTCGATCGGGAATAGTAAACCCACATTTTGCCATGTTTAAGTCTCATGCCATCGATCGCACTTATCCATACTCCGGAGAAACCCAATAACACTTTGCCCGACCTGGAAATCGAACCCTCACCCTCAGCAGTCGCGCTTGTGACTACTATTTCAACGAGGCAGTCATCATCATCATCATTTCAGCCAAAAGACGTCCACTGCTGGGCATAGGCCTCCCCCAGGTGTCGCCACATTGACCGGTCCCGTGCGTCTCTCATCCAGCGGTTTCCTGCAACCTTGACCAGGTCATCGGTCCACCTAGTGGGAGGCCTTCAACACAACGTCTTCCGGTTCGCGGTCGCCATTTCAGAACTTTTTGGCCCCATCGGCCATCCGTTCTGCGAGCAATGTGCCCTGCCCATTGCCACTTAAGTCTGGCGATTCTTCGGGCTACGTCGGTAACCTTGGTTCTCAAGCGGATCTCCTCGTTTCTGATTCGATCACGCAAGGAAACTCCGAGCATAGCCCTCTCCATTGCCCTTTGGGTGACTTTGAGCTTTCTGATGAGGCCCATTTTGAGTGACTACGTTTCGGTCCCGTATGTAACGAGGCAGTAATTTGGTCAATTTATCTAAAAATCTTTTTAACAAAATATTATACCGACGAAGCAAACATCTACCAACGGACTTCACAGACGCGCATTGCTGCAAAGAAATTGCGTTGTGAGTTTGTAGCAGTATAAAGAGTATTATACTAATTACATAAGTAAGAACTTATTCTATGAAAGCGAGAAAACATATAACTGAAAATATCTCGTGTCTTGCCAAGAAAAGTAACTGCATTGCAAGATGTATCCCATAGAGGTATCATTCTCCCCTGCTACTGTTCACATGATTGTAATGGCGCATAACACATTCCCCTGAAGCTAATGGACGTTCCCCATTACCGGCCGCAGATAATCGTGGCTTTCCGCACCACAAGTCACTTTGTTGCCATTATTTTGCTATTCGTATGTACCTATCTATATTCTGGTGGTTGTCTGTGGTCTGCTTTGGATCCAAGGGATGTTTCATGATTTAAAAAAATATGATTCTGCTAAGTCTGTCTGTTAGATTATCGAAAAATATTGAACACATGTTTTTTGCTTTATTAAATTAATAAAAATAGACGAAAATAAAAAGTGTCAAAGATCAGGAGTGTGACGTCACTTTGTGTTAAAAAATGTACCAAGCTGTGACGTCACACGACTTTTCGAAGCACTGTTTTGTCTTAATTTTTTGTATACGTAAAAAAAAAGAAATTGTCATTTTAACACTTCATACACGAACTCAGTTAACTTTTTTAACCACATTGATTATAATTACCTCAAAATTATATATTTTTAAATAATAATAAGAGTCTTACATACAAAATATTCAATTGAAAGAACGGCATTTTGTAAAGCGCAGGGTTATAAGAAGTTTCAAAGTTATTGCAGACCCTTGATTCAGTAAAATAAAAATACTCTTGAACTAGCTGAACTTTAATTAAAACCGAGAAAGTGCAGTATTATAAAATACGCAGGCGGGAAAAGGAGGGGGAAGTCGGATATTTCTTTAAGTGGTGGTCCAGGGTTGCGCATACGAGCTACTTTTAGGTCCAGTCGCGTTTGTCGCGATGGATGCTACTATTTAGCGACTGTTTGTGTGACTCTTTTAGTCTCTTATAATACCTTAGTATTGACGGATTGTGTGAGAAATGATATGGAAGATAAAGGTGTAAATGTGACGCTTTTTTTTGTTTTTGGTGCGTGGAAAATCATCGAATAACCCCCTCCCGCTCTTGGGCAGAGCGAAGGGGAGTGTCAAACTTCTACTGACTAAAAACCAAACCCATGATCCTTCTTCGCCCTTGTGTCGGAGCCGCGTTATCCTTTCGATAATTGACAGCCCCGACGGGTAAATGACATGCCTTGACATTGACACATGACAGGGGAAAATGGAAGAAGAAAACGTGTGGTGCAGACCCCAAGTAGAATGGGACAAGGGCAGGCGGATGATGAATCCCTTTGTGTTGAATATTTTTCATACATTAGTACTGACTCTTACAGCCAAATGATACCTATACAAATAAAAAGAGAAGTCCTGACTGACTCATCAATGCCCAGCCTAAAAAACCCTTGAACCTAGAAAGCTGAAATTTTGCACAGAGGTTCCCTTTATAATGTAGACAAGGAATATGGAAGGATTTTTCTAAATTCCACCCCTAAGGGAGTTAAATAGGGGAGAAAGTTTGTATGGAAAATCGTCATTTTCACGCGGGCGAAGCCGCTGGCAAAAGCTAGTGTATAGTAACTAGCATTTGGCCGCGACCTTCGTCCGCGTGCAATTATAATTAATAAAATACTTTCTTATTTGAATTGGATTTTGTTAACAATTTGTTGGGGATTTTTTGAACCAGAAGTTACCGTTTCCTAACCTCGTTCCTTCTTGTATCAGCTATCTGCCAGTCTTGCGATTATTTTGTCTTCTATCTTCTATATATATAAAAATGTTATGTTGGTTTGTGTACGCTTCAAAAAATCAAAAACTTCTTCACCGATTTTCATGCTGTTTTCACCAATGGATAAAGTAGTTCTCGAGGAAGGTTTTTAGTATATAATTTAACCGACTTCCACGTGGGCGAAGCCGCGGGCATCAGCTAGTTTGCAATAAAAATCTACCGTATGCATTGCCCAACGTTGCATTAATTGCACCGTAGATTGTAAATAATTTCTTTAACCCGGCACACACCAAGTTCAGACTGAATTTCACGAAACCACGTAATTAGGATCCGCGAATTAAGACCGCTGATGGATAGTTAGGTACACACAGGGTATAAATTAAGCAATGTTTATGTCTTAGCAAAGCGGGCAGGGTTTTATATGAAACTTGTTATTATTACTAATGCATTTTTTTTACGCTTCAAGCACAAAGTACAGCGAGGGACATAATACAGTGGGCATTTCCTACAAGTCAATCTTTGGGTGATACAGAGACAAACAGTGAATCTGAAATAATTTCACAGGCTTCCACCTTAAAAGTTATAGGTGAAATTAATGTGTAAATACTAGATGTCGTTACGCCTCTGCCTACACTATCAGTGAAATACAAGCATGATAATAATATGATGCTTAAACGTATAAATAAATATCTATGACCTCTTTACCTCTCTCTGTTTCCGTCTCACTGATGTGTGTGTAAGAGAACGAAACTATTTGGAGCAAGGTATGCCTTTGTGAGCATTCGATTAAATCGCGATAGTCTAAATCGGGTCAGTTATTTGATATAACGGTGTAAGATCAGTCTAGCATCCGTTGGAATGTTGTCAAATAGTTTCAAGTGAACAAAATAGTACTCGTTGTATTTTTCGATAGCTCTGTGGCTAGGGCGATGTATGAGTACTTGCGAGTGGAAGATTCAACTCTCCCTGTCACACTATTAACAAGCTATATTAACAGGCACCATACGCCATGAGCAGGCGTAAATCATAATCTGTCTACATAATTCGCCGATAACCTTACCATAAGGTGATGCAAAGACAAAACATTATTGATGCAGAATGAGACAGAAACACGGTTCACGGATTTTTGATATCTTTCAGACAACTATTTACATGTGCATACAATGAAGATATTACTTCTATGTTCTGAAAACATTTTCGTAAAGTAACGACTAGTCAATAACACTCTCATATCAAACCATAAAACTTCAGCATAAAAGAGAACAACTTCAGAATCGTTTCAGACTTTATAAAACAGCGAACTATTCCCGTGAGCAACTAAGTTTTTAAACAGAAGCATTGTTTTCGAACAAAAACAGTGTTTGATGCTTCAAACAAAAGGCTGCTGCCATTGCTGTAACCGTCGCATAAAATTATGGAACAAATGGTCCACGGTACTTCGGAAATTATGGTACAAATGGCCCACGGTACTCCAGTCGCTGCTGTTCACGCCCTTATAATGGAAACAGGGAAAAATGGGACTACGGTCTTGATTTATTTTACGAATAAATCTATTGTGTGGTTTAGGTTATTTTATCGGTTGTAGCTAGTGTCAGTAATGGTTAAGTAGTTTGTGTTGAGGTGAATGTAAGTAGGGAATAAATAATCTTTGTTTAAGTTATTTAGTTTAGTACCTTTTTTGGGGGTAGATATTTAATCATTAATTAGGTATACACTAAGAACCTTACACCTAATTTTCTTTCGGACTACGTTCGTTCGAGGCCCTGTGAAATAGCCACTTTTGATGATTTCGAACGCTAATTAACTTAAAGAAAAGGTGATGGAATTTTCTTGAATCCTAAAGACTGCCTACGGGTACCAATATGTATACACACAGATTTAAAACTGATTTTCACTCACTACCATTGACTAACGTTTTGCTTGCACGAATGTGGTATTTTGGATGCTATACTAGTACGAAATAGGGTTTTAAATCTCAAAGTAGAATCGGTTGTTTCACGAGAAAATTGCTTTTGAATTTTGCTAAGTGTATACATATTAGTGGTTGTGACTTGCCAGTGACGTTCATTCTTTTAAATGCATAAATGTTCAAAACGCCTCACATAGTTTTGATATCCATAAGTATTACTAAATTTAATTAAACACTTACAAAACAAAATAACTACGTATTTAATGTCCGATTTGTACGAAAACATTCACAGACTGAGCTGCACCAAGATTCCGCACATTCCATGCAAAGCCACGTTTACAACGAGTGCTAGTTCTAGTTAGGTAGTTACGTTAATGACTGCGCCTGCTTTCCTAGCTATGTTTAGAAAATTCTAGACCAGTTGAAACTACGCTGGGCTTTCAGTAACAGCGTTTTCAATTACATGCTGGCTATGGATCACTGGTTGTTAGCAGTTTTGTTCGGAGGAAGCGTGAATGCAACGCTTTTAGTAGGATTCATTTGTAATCTGTGTTGGTTGTATGTAGAATAGTATGATTGTGGAGAGTAATAAACCGTATGTGTTTAATGTTAGCATGTTTTACTGCAAGTAAAATTATTTTCAATCTTATTAAGTAGGTACTCCATAACATTTACACAATCAATTCTAATGAAGGAAACCGACCGACCGACTACCGCTATTTGGCGGCCGGGACCACCGGCTTAGCATTGTATTAATTAGCAAAAATATCCTTAACCACAAGGCTTCCTAAATTTAAACAAAAACAACCTTGAGAAAAAACTGGTTACCCAGAGCTCATTCCCGTAAATAAAAGTGCGGTACAGCTCTATTGGGTAATATTGAGTCAGACTAGGGATTTACGTTGTTTTCCGAGACCGGTTGTTTATTTACTCAGTCCAGTCTGAATTCAGCTGCTTAATATTCTACCCCTGGACTTTGGGTTTAGCGAATAACGAAGTATCTTCTGGTAATGCTATGTAGGATTGTAGGTATTTAAAAAAATTTTAAACTTTTTACTTTTATTTTTATTTTTTTATCTAAGAACATGCGCCAATCAAACCTAAACC
The DNA here is from genome assembly GCA_949316265.1 of Diarsia mendica. Lineage (NCBI taxonomy): Eukaryota > Metazoa > Arthropoda > Insecta > Lepidoptera > Noctuidae > Diarsia > Diarsia mendica. The sequence goes on from OX438906.1 coordinate 11,799,232, forward strand.
CATAACTGAAAACTGAATCAAAATCGGACTTGTAGTTTTGTAGAAAAATGGCAACTTTGTGTTGCACAAAAATGTTTGCTGCAGCGCCCCCTGGTGAGTTGTCACCGTAACACCTATCTAAGAACATGCGCCAATCAAACCTAAACCCATAACTGAAAACTGAATAAAAATCGGAATTGTAGTTTTGGAGAAAAATGGCAACTTTGATTTGCACAAAAAATTTTTGCTGCAGCGCCCCCTGGTGAGTTGTCACCGTAACACCTATCTAAGAACATGCACCAATCAAACCCGAACCCATAACTGAAAACTGCATCAAAATCGGACTAGTAGTTTTGGAGAAAAATGGCAACATGTATTTGCACAAACACACAAACAAACAAACAAACACACAAACAAACAAACAACCTCTCACCCCAAACGCATATACCGTCTCCGTTCCGTCGTGGGTAAAAAAAATAAAATACAGTTTAGTTGTGTTGTTAGGCCGACCCAGAATGAAGTGGGGAGATGATCTAAATACGCACCAAGAGTGCTGGTTGGTTCGAGGAGGAACGACAAAAGAGGACATGGAGGAAATTGGGGAGGCCTTGTCCCAGCAGTAGGACAATAGAGGATACTAAAAAAAGTTGTGTTCAATTGACGGATATTACCCGGTATTAACTGGAGTGGGTTGTGGAGGTCAGAAGCAGTCGCTCCGTATAAAATATTGGAATTCAGCTGCATTTGATTAGACAAGAAGCCGATCCTACCAAAGTTGGGAAAGGACTAGGCCGATGATGGCATTTTTTTTTTTTTAAATGGGACAAGCCCGCCACACTATTCCCAAACCACTGTAACTCCTGTTAGCCAGAATCAGCAGTGGCGACCACAAGAAAAGCGCCGAGACAATGAAGCTCGACGAAGTCCCAGAAAAATGATTTAACTGTCTTGGATCCCGCAACGAAATTAATCAGAAATGAATAGCGGAGGAGTAGGAAAAAACATAATTTCCACTTCCCTCCATATCAGCAGGAGACAGAACAGAACAAGGCCAATAGGCACACAGGGACGTATACAACTGAGATAAGCCCAGTTGCCTAGCACCACGGATATTATTGTCATTAATATTACTGGGTCCTAAGTTGTGTTTGATTCCAATAATAGGTATGACAAAATTGCTTGAACGTACGGAAATTTGTTCTAGTTTCTACAAGGTCCGTATAGTAAATATGCGATATCCGATGATGGCTATTAGAAACAGCTTTTACAAACCCTTTGGGAAGTACAGGTGTGATGTTACACTATGTTTAATACCTTAAAACATAGGTACGATCTACCTAATACCCACTAAAGTTATTCCTTTTACAAATATTTCAGGAACCAAATACCTACACGACCTTTATTTGACTGACCTGTTGGTCTAGTGGTTAGTGACCCTAACTGCTATGCCGGAGGTCGTGGGTTCGATTCCCACCCAGGACAAATGTTTGTGTGATGAGCACGATCATTTGTTCTGTGTCTGGTTGTAATTTATCTATAATATGTATGTATTTAGAAATATATAAGTATGTTTATCAGTTGTCTAGTACCCATAACACAAGCTCTGCTTAGCTTGGGACTAGATGGCGTTGTGTGATAGTTGTGGAATATTATTATATTATTATTATTAATATTTATTTCTGCGTTACAGGCAATAAAAATCTTGCACCAGAGTTCTTTAAACCCTAGAACATTATCGAGTCCTATGTACCTAACCTGCCATTCCAGCACACAGTAATACAAAGGTACTGAACTACCCATTCTCCGTTCCTTTTACCCAACTTTTATCGCCAGCACCTAAGACGCGGGGTAACGTTTTTATTGCCCAGTGTTTCTTGCCCGCAGTTGGCAACTTATCACCTTTAGTTAATTTGTCTAGCTCTTACGGCTAATGCGTTCGTTTGTGAACAGCTCGCTTTTGAGAGGGTATCCATGTTGCAAGTCGGGGTTATAAGTTATTTGACGCGTTGTTCGTTTTTGTTAGCGAGTTTTGTTATTTTAGATCTTTTGGGGTTACTTGAGATGGTAGTAATGGATAGTTGTGTAGTAAATATTTAAATAACACATTTGCTCGTAAAGGGCCTCTTATTTCACCAATTTCAATATCGTAATGTATGTCATTACGTACTTGTGCGTAATCGTAAAGTAAAACGCACGAGTTTCTTTCTAATAAGGTAACACGTACGGTTTATCATGCTCCGTCTAAAACCAACGGTACTTTTTTAAATCTTAAGAAAAAAAAAGCAAAGAAAGCAAATCAAAAAGTTTTTATGTCAGAAAAGTGGTCAATATTTTATGAATAAAATTAACTTTGGGAGATAAAATATAAAAAATAAACATTTAATTCTTTAATTTAATTCATTTTGACAGTAAATTACATCTGTAACAGAAACAAAAAAAAATTAATTTACTTTATTAGTAATACTGGCTGTTTTTGTACCGTTGCCGTTGCGCATCCCTAATTTGTGAACAAATAAAAGATTTATTCGTTTAAGAAAGTCCGAGTTTTATTTATTTCCTCGCAAATGTGTTATAAAACGTCGTATGACATACGTGCGCTTTGATAATTACAGCCTCTGCTCTCTTGTAGCCCTCGCCTACGGCTCGGGCTAGCAATATCGCCTCGGCTGTAATTTTCAACTTACCGCACTTATATCATAATGTACTATAATGTGCACATACATATATAACACCATGCTGGTAATCCCCGAAGAGTAAGCCAGAGGTGTAGGTATCCATTAGTACACCCACATTTTACCAGTTATTTTTAAGTCTGATGTTATTTCATGTAATAACATGAAATAACATCAGACTTAAAAATAACTGGTGGTGAAACTGGTTGGTATTGTCATCAACCAAGCAATTTCCTAATAACACTTTGCCCAACTTGGGAATCAAACCCAGAACATCATACGCACTCGCACTTGCGACCACTAGACCAACGAGGCGGTCAGAGTCAATATTGAATGGAAAGTTTTACTGTGATTATCTTTTGGGGTTTAATAATAATATGTCTTTGGACTAGATATTGAATGGAAAGTTTTACTGTGATTAGGTATCTTTTGGGGTTTAATAATAATATGTCTTTGGACTAGATATTGAATAGAAAGTTTTACTGTGATTATGTTTTGGGGTTTAATATGTCTTTGAACTAGATATTGAATAGAAAGTTTTACTGTGATTATCTTTTGGGGTTTAATAATAATACGTCTTTGGACTAGATATTGAATGGAAAGTTTTACTGTGATTATCTTTTGGGGTTTAATAATAATATGTCTTTGGACTAGATATTGAATGGAAAGTTTTACTGTGATTATCTTTTGGGGTTTAATATGTCTTTGGACTAGATATGGAATAGAAAGTTTTACTGTGATTATCTTTTGGGGTTTAATAATAATACGTCTTTGGACTAGATATTGAATGGAAAGTTTTACTGTGATTATCTTTTGGGGTTTAATATGTCTTTGGACTAGATATTGAATGGAAAGTTTTTCTGTGATTATGTTTTACGACGACACGGTTGGCGCAGTGGCTAAGCGATAGGACTGCTGCGCTGCGTGTCGCGGGTTCGATCCCCGCACGGAACAAATATTTGTATGGCCTACAAATAGTTGTTTCGGGTCTGGGTATTTGTGTATGTGAGTATAAATGTTTGTGAACGCACCCACGATACAGGAGAAATTCCTAGTTTGGGGCAACGTTTTGTAAAAAAAAAAAAATACATATATTAAGAAGAAGAAGAGTAATGTGTCTTCACATATGGGTATTGGATGGAAAAAAAATGTGTATATCGGTGTATCTAAATGTGGCCTCTTTAGTAAACGAACGAACTGATTTTGGATATATTATTTTCGTTTCAAAAAATCTACTCAGCCGTTTAAAGATCATCCTCCTTTCTAGCTCCCTTACCTCCTTTCTAGTTTTTATTGCTTCTTCTCTTCTGAGGCCATAAGATGCCATTCATAACTGACGTTAGATATGGTCATCATTATCTACCTGCATTGGTCCTATGTTAAATGCTGTGTTTATAACCAGAGGAATTCGATAGCTTGACGGTTCGTAAAATACACTTTTTTGTTGAGAAAAAGGTGTAAAGGATTACCTACACACATCATAAGATATCGCCAACTCTAGCTGGTACAGAACAACGTAAACAGAGCTACACTAGATTATAGTGCGGGTTGCATTGAAAAATCTAGTCTCCCCGACCGTCTCGTGCCGTAGTTCGCAGGAAATTGCGAAAAATGTGCTCAACTCGCGACTAATGGACATGTTTGTGCTCCTCCACGAGCACGTAGCTCCGCCACACAACCTCTGAAATATTTATAGAACTACTAAGAACAAGTTATAGTCATACAAACACGACGTTTCGATGTAACTGCGTTTATTTCCGTTTTGGGCAATTTTAGAACATGATGTAAATCATAAGTTGTCCGTATAGTGACAAACAGATCACGGCTGCACGGGTCTGTTCCTTTGAGCTTGTCATTTGGTTAGTATAAACGCGTACATATACAATCATGCAGAAAATCGTATCGATCGTTCCATACGGAATGTGTGAGCTAATTCTTCTCATTATATAGTCTTCCTTTGACTTACTTGTGTACAGTCAGAAGGCACTTTTTTTTGAGGTTCGGATATCATCATTGACTGGCCTGTTGGTCTAGTGGTTAGTGACCCTAACTGCTATGCCGGAGGTCGTGGGTTCGATTCCCACCCAGGACAAATGTTTGTGTGATGAGCACGATCATTTGTTCTGTGTCTGGGTGTAATTTATCTATAATATGTATGTATTTAGAAATATATAAGTATGTTTATCAGTTGTCTAGTACCCATAACACAAGCTCTGCTTAGCTTGGGACTAGATGGCGTTGTGTGTTTTTTTTTTTTTTTTTTTTTTTTTTTTATTAGCCTACTTTGTGTCCCACTGCTGAGCAAAGGCCTCCCCTTTCTCTTTCCATATGTCTCTATCATGGGCGATCTCTGGCCATGTTAGCCCCGCAAACATGATCAGATCGTCACGCCACCTTCGCCGCGGTCGACCTCGACGGCGCTGTCCTTCCTCAGGCGTCCAGTGAGTGACGATCTTTGCCCATCTCTCCGGGTGCATCCGTGCTACGTGGCCTGCCCACTCCCACTTCAGTCTGGCTGTTTTTTCTCCAACATCAGCTATTTTAGTTATGGAGCGCAGGGTGGTGTTTCTAACGCGATCGGTTCGCTTAACACCAATTATGCTGCGCTCCATTGCTCGCTGGCAAATCTTGAGTTTGGACTTCTGTTGTTCAGTAAGTGACCAAGTTTGTGCACCGTAGGTTAGGACGGGCAGGATGCACATGTCAACGAGTTTCCTCTTTAATGTTAGGGGAAGGCTTCCCTTTATATGTTCCTTCAGGGCCCAGAAAGTCTTCCAGGCATTTTGAACTCGTCTTTCGACTTCCTTGTCTTGCCTGTTTTGGAACGACACTATCTGGCCTAAATAGGTATACTCGTCGACATATTGCAACGAATGCCCGTCTACCGCGACCCTACGTTTCGTGCTGTTGGTCATGATCTGTTGTGTGATAGTTGTGGAATATTATTATTATTATCAAATGACTCCTCCCGCTCTGGGCAAAGAGGTAGGGAGTGTCAGACTTCTACTGACTAAAAACCACCCATGTTCCTTCTTAGCCCTTTGTGCCGAGGCCACGGTATCTCTTTCGAACAACCCACAGCCCCGAAGGAAAGGCACTTGTAACGATTAATATCTTTGATACAAACACAAAGAAACTATGTACCTATACTTTCCAAACTTTTTTGACAATTTTAGAACAAAATGTCGAATTCAACTATAAAATCAAAAGCATTGTCTTGAAGAGCTTTGCAGAAGTTGGCAACATTAAACAAGTGGGAGCTCTTGTTGGCAAACTGCATGTTGCTCAAAGTTTCGGAGTTGCCTTCTGTTCGATTTGGATTCAGTTCATGTATCGCAAATATTGAGTTATATACACAATAATACGATTCAATTTTGATTGCGTTCATTCAGTGTTTTGAAGTTCTGCAGTTTGTATGTTGTAACTTTATGGGGCAGTAATATTCTGAAGTCTGATGTGTTTGTAATAATAATAGCTACTTTATTTATGCTGTATTTTGAAACTGTTAGGTATACAAGTCAATGCGAGACGATGCGATGCGAGTGACGACACGGTTGGCGCAGTGGCTAAGAGAATGGACTGCTGCGCTCGGTGTCGCGGGTTCGATCCCCGCACGGAACAAGTATCTGTATGGCCTACAGATAGTTGTTTCGGGTCTGGGCGTGTTTGTGTATGTGGTTTTCAATGTTTGTAAACGCACCCACGATACAGGTGAAATTCCTAGTGTGGGGCAACGTTTTTTTTTTTAAACAAATAAAAAAAAAATGCGAAATGTCACCAGCTTCACCGCCCGACAGCCAACGATCCGTAAATCATGTCATGTAAAAATCACCTTAATTATAAGGGCAGAAAACATTATTTTGCTAACCAGTTTTACCATGTATATACCTACTAAGAACCAGCACTCAATCCGCAACGTGTTCCGAGAAATATAATTATGTGCTACTTTCCGTACAAACAAAGACTTATTTACAGGAAGTTCTTCTACTAATTAATGATTCTCGGAAAAAATATTACTCACTTTGATGTTTTGAAGCTCTAGGGCGTAATTTGATACATACATACACACACACACATCTACTTAGCTTTTTCCTGACTATTTTATAAATAACTTTTATACGATGCAGCTGAATAAATACTAGTATTTTACTTCGTGTGACTGCCTATCTGACCTCCACAACGCAGTCGTAATAGTTACCCCTTGGTGTCAATGGTTGTCCAACTTACAGGCTTTTGGCTAGCCATAACGACTATTCAATATCTACAAAAGGTAACTGGGGCAACGGTCAGCTGTATTATACAGAGCTTTATGCAATTAATGGTCACCAATTCAAGGAATGATCTCCGAAGGCTTTGCTTAACCTTGAATATAGATCCGTGTGATTGTTATGGGTTATTGTGCCTTTTTTTTTTTTTTTTTTGGTGGGTGGAAAATATCGAATGACCCCCCCCGCCCTTGGGCAGAGCGAAGGGGAGTGTCAGACTTCTACTGACTAAAAACCGAACCCATGTTCCTTCTTTGCCCTTGCGCCGAGGCCACGTAATCTAGTACAAAATACCGCGGCCCCGACGGGATGGGTTATTGTGGCTAAGCTAGCAAAACTACACTAAATAGGTTACATAAAATAGCTTAACCAGAAACTCACCGAGTGTAAAATGGATAGTTTTTCAAAACATAATAGCTTCGAAAACACTCCCATTACCTACAAATACCTATCAGCTTTTTAGACTTCCAGCTTTACCCACCCCACACACCGAGCCGGCCATTGTTCCCAACTTTCTCTCAGAAATCGAAATGCAAAGATTAATTACGGGGACGATCATCGAATCGTTTCCATTCCAACATTTTTGTTAGAAATGAAATTTCGTATAATTTTCCGCGCCACTTCGTCGGGATTATTCACTTCATTACTGTTTAATCCTGACCCTTTAAAAGGTTGGACGTATACCTATATGTAGTACCTGTATATAGGTACGTACTGGGGACACTCATTTTGTTTTTAATTACATGTACGGTAACGTAAATGCCAGTATGAGAGTTGTCCGAATTGATGGAGTGATCGATAGCGCGATGGCTTTATCGAGTGTTTCGGTAGGTTCTTGATGTTTTAATTAACTGCAGGATGCATTCAGGTTTTTTAGGGATCCGTACCTCAAAAGAAAAAAATGGAACCCTTATAGGATCACTCGTGTGTCTGTCTGTCCGACCATTCCCCCCTTCTTATTTCCGAAACTACTGAGCCTAAAATTTTGTAAAAAATACAGAAATTAGTTCAACACTTATAGATTACAGGAAAACCTATAAGAAGTCTACGATCAATATCTACTACAATGGTACGAAACCCACTGAACCCGCCACATCAGTCGCATGTCGGAGGAGCTATGGGCACACTACACACACAAGCAAGCAAGCAAGCAAGCATATGGGTAAGCACATAATGGGTTTCAAACAGCAGCAAACGGCAACGCGGAACTCCAGAAGGTAATGGCGGGAGGACCTCAACGCAGGGATTACCGAATAATATAACTGGATAGAAATAAGATGGAAGAGCGAAGGGAGACACTTGTCCTGCAATGGGTCACAAATAACTATTAAAATAATAAAAAACACAAAAAAATTGAAAGTAGGTTCGTGAATTTGTTTGAAAAATCAAAATGACAGTGTTAATTGTGGAGCTGGCCTAATGATGGCACTGGTTTTCAACATGAAAGTGTTAACTAGTTTTCTTGAATTACATAAGTCTCAGTGAAGTCTCGGTTAGTCTAGTACTACGGAATGGACCGGCCCTCCTCAATTTCAATTTAGCTCTCGTTTTACTGCTGAAGCAGCGAGAATGAAGTAAAAAGAGTCTGTTAACGTTCCATTCGATTTTATATCCATTGTTTATTGTGTCGTTGCAGGTGTGTACCTGACTTCTGGCTTCTATTAAATGCAGTGGGATACACTGATTCAAGGATCTTTTCATCGAAAGATGAAAGCAGAGCGGCGCTATAGGTGAACATTTTTGGGAAAAAATATAAAAATAAGATGACACGTCATATCATGCGCGTTTAGTGCGTAATTAAGAGATCTTCAGTTCGATTCCTGGGTCGGGCAAAGCGTTATTGGGGTTTTCTATTAAGAATTTCTCAGTAGCAGCTACGGATGTTGAATCTGTGTAAGTAACAAACATCTTCAAATTCAAACTCAACAACCTTATACGCAGTAAAAGCAACCAAACCACTTTCATTCTTAAATGCTAAATCGGTTTCCCACAAAAAAAATCATCGACACAATAATAACATTCAATATTCACCCCTTTTTTTTTTTTTTTTGGTGGGTGGAAAATCATCGAATGACCCCCCCCCCCGCTCTTGGGTAGAGCGAAGGGGAGTGTCAGACTTCTACTGACTAAAAACCGAACCCATGTTCCCTCCCCGCCCTTGCGCCGAGGCCATGTAATCTAGTACAAAATACCGCGGCCCCGACGGGCAATATTCACCCCTAAACCAACACAACCAGAAAATCACGTTGCAATTTGAAAGCTATTTCATTTCCATCAACAGCAAAAAATCTATGATCTTTAAAGCAAAGGAAAAATATAGAGTGTACAGCTGTTCATTCTTCCACAAGTTGTAGAAATCAATTGCAGGGAAGTAAGTTATCTGGCGCACGGTGAGCGATGAGCTAGCGGTGTGTCAGTACTGTACCACTACTTGCACCCGGCAGCCATCTTTAAATTCTTAGTCTGTGGTGAAAGGTGTATTAAAGTATAGTTTTGGTAAGGTTTTTGGTTTCTGGTTTGAGTAAATAAGTCCAAATTATCGTTGACATGTAAATCTTGTAGTTTTTGTTGGTTGTGGATAGTTGGAATCATGCATACAAAATGCATGCAGAAATATCTTAGTGTACTTATGTCTACTCAATGTAATTAATGCTCGTGGCAAAATAATTACAGCCGTATGGGTCTATTTTAATGGTTAAGCCACGCTTGCCAAGGTCGGGTCTGTCGATGGGTGACCATTTTGACATTCTTAGTTGCACCAGGCCAAATATAATATAATTGAGGACTATTAGAGGGAAGTAAGTTGTCTGGTGCACGGTGAGCAATGAGTTAGCGGTGTGTCAGTACTTAACCAATAACTTGCACCCGGCAGGCATTTTTATACGTTCTTAGTCTGTGTTGAAAGGTGTAGTATTGGTAAGTTTTTAGGTATTGATTTGAGTTTTTGGTAAGTTTACGTATTCATTTGCTGCGTTGAAAGGTATCTCACTAGGTGGACCGATGACCTGGTGAAGGTTGCGGAGATCCACTGGATGCAAGACGCACAGAACCGATCGATGTGGTGACACTTGAGGGACGCCTATGTCCAGCAGTGGAAGTCTTTCAGTTAAAATGATTATGTTGATTCGTTTGTTGTGTGTAGTGGGAATCATGCATTATAAAATGCCACCAGAAATTCTTCCATGCCATGTCATTTACATATTTCTGATAATTTATAAATTCGTATTGGATTACCATAACGAGATAATTATCACGTTCCGTTAAACACCCGGAAAAGTCCCATGCATGGAAGAATCCATACAGAAGATCGTAATTATGGCATTATACACAGTCAATCGTTCCTTTGACATTGATAGCGTCTTTATTACATAAGAAGTAAGTACGGTTTTTGTAGTAGAAGATCGACTAATACAGCTCTACGAGCTCCAATATGTATACACAAAGTTACTTTTAAAATTGTTTTTCTGTTACTGTGTTGATTAAAATGTTACCTTTTTGACGAAAATTGCATTTATGAAGCCATAGTTTTACGAAGTAGGTCTTATCTCAAACTAAACCGTTATTTCAGAAGAAAATTTCCTTTAAATTTTGCTAAGTGTATACTTACTTTTGCTCGTGACTGTATGGTTGTTAATACCCAATTTGTTTCTAAACTAAGAAAAGCCTACTCATTAATAAATTAACACTTAATTTTCTTGGCAAACTAGGTTATTCTTACAAAACCTCCAGAGATACAAAATTCTTAGGTCCCAGAGTTACAGGCGCTCACTCCAGGGGCTATAAACCTGGGTTACTTTCCTGTTTTTACAGCAGTGATAAAGTTTACTCCTCTGGTCTTGTTTGCTCCGCTAATAAATATCTGCCGCTCTGCCGGGACGGGCGTAAATCTTATTTTATTTCTGACCTTAGTAACATATGGAAATTTGAGATAAGCTACTTTACTTAATGTAGCATTTAATGGGTTTTGAAGGTAATTTTGTAATTGTTTATTACTTCGTAGTATTTGTCTGGTATCACTAAAAGGATTTTATAAGCCACTTGTGAATTGTGGAAAGCAGAATAGTTGTAATAGAAGCGTAAAAGTAAACGTGACCAGGTTACTTAATTATGAATGTTTTATTAAGCGTACAACGGGATGGGTAGAGGACCTACAGAACATCGCGGGAAGACCTGGATGATTCCTGCATATACCAGGACAGCATGACACAAAAGAGTGGAGACTTATTACCAGCACAGGGTAGAACAAGGAAATCAATGCTGTTGATGATGACAATTATAACTTTTAGTTTATACCGTGTCTTGCAAACTTCGAATACACAAAAATAACATTTAAATATAGTTCATTTACCGGGTTTATAGTTCCTATCATTCTGGACAGCAATGTAACTTCGATACAAAGAAAGGCGACAATTTCTCATGATGAATATTGTGTACCATCTCATGTAATATCTGGCAGCCTTTGCTTTTTTTTGAAGTACCTATCGTATTTTCTAATAATTTTCTCAAACTATGAATATTATCATTTTCCTTCCGAAGAGCAAAAATATAAAATCATATTTACACTGTAATTTTTAAGTTCAAACATATCTTATATAGTCTGAAAAATAATTAAGTGCAACTGAACACCTGAGGTACAATTGTATAAAAAAAAAAAACTATAAATCTAAAACCTCAACTCCAATAATAAATCTTACGTATCGTTGCCAGCAACAAAAAACCCCGTCTCCATTTATTTAAGTCTAAAAATATCGTTACGAAGGACGGCCTCTTTCCGCGGCTGATTTTATTCGAAGAGCACTTTAGGTCAAATTGAAACCATTACAGGAAAACGTGTTAGTTGAGGGACGCTGATCGACTGATGGACTTGGCCTTAAGATATCGACGGGTTCGGGTTTATATTTTATCAAGGTTTTGGGCCTCGTACACGGAAGAAGAAATTACGTTTGAAAATGTCGGCGGATTTTGAGAAGTAGAGATATGTAATTAAGGTTGTAGTTTTTATGGGGCTTTTTGATAAAAGCTTGAACAGAAGAGACTTCTTTGATGTAAAAACTTTTTAACAAAAAATTAAACCAACTTCAACAAAAAATAAAACACAACAAGTAAAAAAAAAACTTTGGAAGAAAAATCAGTTTCTGAAGTCGGTGACTTTTGTTTGTTTGATTTAATTTTTTTGTCACCGACTTCAGAAACTAATTAAAATGTGGTAGTTGAGGGACGTTGATCGACTGATGCACTTGGCCTTAAGATATCGACGGGTTCGGGTTTATAATAATCTAGGTTTGGGCCTCGTACACGAAGAAGAGAAAATTGCCACGTTTGAAAATGTGGGCGGATTTTGAGTAGTAGAGATATGAAATTAAGTTAATTTTTTTATGTTATGAGGTATTTTGATAAAAACCTAAGCAGACGGAAGTTTCTTGACATATAGAGTAACTTCGATTCAAATTTTCCATAGGTTCAAAAAAATTATAGAGTGATTAAGAAAAAAAAACATTTTATCGTAAAAAAGCGTGAGGTGCCAGATATCAATTTTCGTAAATATATTATTGACAGATATTGGTATAATTAAATAGTCCAGTCAAAATAGACATTCGAGTATAAATTAAAGTTCTTGCCAATCCCGTGTCTTCTAAAACTGTTAATCAAGGTCAAATAAATGTCAAAAATATCAGTTTTTGGTATTTTTATCGTTACTATTTTTTCATTACCAGTTGACGCAAAAATGGTTCAGACCAAAATTGCAAAATAAGTTTAATCTGATCGCAATGAAAATTACTGTACATATACACCGAACTCTCTCCTTTATTTAATAAATACCCTTCCTCATCCCATCTTTATACTCAGAGAATTAGGATATACTATCATTTATATACTTATCATAGGATATACTTATCAGTCGTCGCACGGCGCGTAAACGTTCGGACGTGGGCATAGTCGACCGCGAGACTACTTGCTATATATATCCGCATCCTACGATCGATTGCAACTATGGTTAAATGTGCAAAATGCTCAAAAGCAGTGAACAAAAGTAACCCAGGCATACTGTGTACCAAGTGCAATAAGTGGTACCATGGTACTTGTGCATCAGTCACGATAGAACAACTAACTACCTTGCATCAAACGGAAGCTGCTGATTGGAAATGCCGGGTTTGTGCAGGAGCTAGCAACAGTAAACCCAAACGGCTCTCATATATCCTGCCCGACCCGGAGGAAGAAATAGAGGAAGAAAATGACCCAACAGATGTCTTCAACCAACCAACAATTATAAAATTCATGGAGGATATACGGAAAGAAATAAAAAAAGTAATCACCGACGAACTGCAGCAGTCGTTGAAATATTATTCAGATAAAATAGACGAATACGAATATAAAATGAAAGTTTATGAAGAAAAGCTGAAGAAAATCGAAAATCAAAACAACGATACCCACAACAAACAAAAAAATCTGCAACTACATTACGAGGCCATGGAACAAAAATACAACAATATGATACAAGACAAATGGTCAAACTACATAGAAATATGTGGGATAGACATGGAAGAAAATGAAGACGTGGAGAGGATTGCTAAAAATATCGGTGAGGAACTCGGTCAAAATGAAAATGATATTATTTGTGCATACCGTAAGACAACGAGCAAGAAAGCTGGACCGTCAGGGGATGAAAAGACAATGAACCCCCCCGCCATTACAGTGGCCCTCAAAGAGGGACGTAAAACATCATGGCTGACAGCAGCAAAAGACAAATTCCGTAGCACTAGCTCAAGTAACGGCGTACAAAGACCGAAAAAATATATACGTGAGTCACTTGCCCCTATAACAGCATTCCTACTATACAAAGCAAAGACAGAATTAAAAAAAGCGGGTATATTTGAGTATGTATGGTACCAAAACGGTGTAGTACTAGCTCGAAGAGCAGACAAAGAAAAGATATATTCCATTAGAATCGAAAGTGATATAAAAGCGCTTGCTGATAAATATAAACAGACAAGAAAATGAACGATCGTTGGTAAGTACCTACTTGTCGTTCCAAATAATTTACCAAATTAACTCAAAACAATGGATAACACCTATAAAGACATTATAGAAAGCAAGCATAAAAATTGGAATGTATTTGCAAACTATACCCCAGCTCAAAACAATTTTTTGTTACTACATGTAAATATCCGTTCATTAATAAAAAACTTCAGCCACTTAGAATATATCATATATAACAGCCCCAAAACTATACACTGCATCGTTATTTCTGAAGCAAATATTAAAGAAGAAATTAAAGGCCTATTTTCACTACCGGAATACGACATGCACTGCCAGTTACGAGACCGACGAAAAGGAGGCGGCGTAATTGTATATACGCACAATAGCATCACGTTCACAAGACATAACACAATAACAAGACATTGCGAATGTATAGTGGGTAAGATGCAGACGAGCGACGGGTTGAGTTCCGGAATTTGCGCAGTTTACCGACCGCCCGATACCGACAAAACACGATTTGTAGATGAAATAACACGAATTATCGCGACATATCCTAAGAAAAGTGATTATGTCTTATTAGGAGATTGCAACATCGATATAAAAATAGTAAACAGCACAGTAACATACTACACAAACAAATTGAGTGAATTGGGATTAGAAGCGGGTATAACTCAATACACTCGTATACAAGAACGAGGTGACGTCATAACAAGATCATGCATTGACCATATTTTTGTGCGAGGCACAGCTGGCCGACCGATGTACACTGCGGTGATAAACACAGAGATAGCCGACCATTTCATAACCGGTTTTGCTACTGCAGAACTAAAAAGTGGGAGGTCGCAGTGTGTTTACAAAACTATACTAATAGATAGTGAAGTGCGCCGGCAACTTAGCGAGGTAGACTGGAGTCCCGCGCTAGACATGTTTAATCCCTGTGATATTGTAAGTTTTATTAATAGCAAATTTAACTGTATTTACAAAAATTGTCAGCGTAAAGTTAAGGTGAAACAAAATAAAAGAGGATTGTGTGAATGGAAAACTGATAGAATAGAAAATATGTGTAAAACTAGAGATAAGTTATTAGATATATGGTTAAAGGATGAGAATAATAGAGAAAAGAGATTATTATATAATATATATAGAAATAAAACACAAAAACACATAAATCTAGTCAAAAATATAAAAATTAAGAAAGAAGTGTGTGATAACTTTAGAAATCCAAGGAAAGTATGGTCGATAATTAATAAATTGTGTGGTAGGGTCACGCAAAGTATAGATAATTTAATAATGAAGTTTTTTAAAACTAATATAAAATTATTGAGTAATATGTTTGCATCGGAATTTAGGAATAACGTAAAAAAAATAAGTACTAGTTGTGAGGTGCCTCTAATGAATGATCTATCATACCGTATTCAACCATTTGTGTCAATGCGTCTGCGCACAGCAACAAATAAAACAGTATTTAAGATAATAAATAATCTCAACGATAAAAAAAGTCCAGGATTCGATGGCATCCGTGCAAAAGATATTAAATACATTAAATCGCAAATGACGCCCGTACTTACACACTTGATTAACGCATGCATTGCAACCCAATCATATCCAGACCAACTTAAGATAGGCATCATAAGACCTGTATACAAAAAGGGCGCACATACAGACATCAATAACTACAGGCCAATTACAATACTCCCCTGTATAGATAAGATAATAGAGGTATATATTAGCAACGAATTAAACAACTATTTAAAAATAAATAACATTATTAACCCAAAACAATACGGTTTCCAAAAAGGGCGGAACACATCGCAACTGTTATCTGATTTTGCGGACGAAATAAACGGGTACCTAGATAAAGGTAAACATATTGTTGCCATATTTATAGACTTCAGTAAAGCCTTTGAAACTTTACATAAAAATACACTTTTTTCTAAACTACAAGATAACGGGATACAGGGACCATTACTACAGTGGTTTAAAAACTACCATAGCAATAGGTACACATCAGTGAGCATCGCGGGCGAAGTCAGCGACAGAATACAATGTGAACAAGGCACGGCACAAGGTTCGAACCTTGCACCATCAGAGTACCTCATATATGTGAATGAAATGTGTAAACTATTCGAAGAAGGTTCAGTATACCAATTCGCTGATGATACCTGCATTTTGACTGCGCACTCTGACATACTAACGGCACAACAACTCATGCAACACAACTTTGACTTGGTATGTAGGTGGGCTCACGATGTTGGGTTAGTCATAAATGCAAGCAAAACGAAGATGATGCACATACGATCACCATATAAGAAAGTGTCTATAGTACCACGAATAGTCGCTCACGAGCACCAATGTTTACATACAAACAAAAACACCGATGTCTGTAAGTGCAAACCCTTAGATTTAATTACACAAATAACCTACTTAGGCGTAGTGATAGATAATAACTTTAACTGGAGAAGTCATGTTGATTCGGTATGCAGTAAACTACGGGCCCTATTGGCGAAACTATCTATACTTAGATATAAGCTCCCCTACCACACACTACGAACAATGTACTTGGCGTTAGCAGATTCCGTAGTGTCATATGGTTTAAGTAGTTATGGGCGAAGTTATAAAACGTACATAGAAGATATTTATAAGCTCCAGCTGTCTATATTAAAGACCATTGTACCTCCTAAAATAAAAAATATGTATTGTAACGATTACGGTAAAATATTTGAATTCTGTAAAGTGATGAATGTTTTCGATAAACTAAAATTAATGTTAATAAGCGAGGAATTCATCAACTTAGGTTCTATTACTGAGAATTCGAGACCAGGTAATCTACGCAACCTTACATATTTACCAACATATAGGTTACCAACATACACAAACGTATATGGACAAAGAACGAGACACTATATGTTACCGTCCATACTAAACAACCTCCCAAAAGAACTAGTACAACAATTAAAAAATGGTAAAAATGTAAAACAACTTAAAAATACATTAAAATTGTTTTTCCTAAAGATAAAGAAATAACCGATAATTAAGGAGATATGTGTTCAAGAAACAAATATTATATTATAGTACGTTTCAATGAAGAAGGTAGGCGTCAATGACTTTTATCGGTCAACTGTCACATGAAAATAACTTTTAGCACTGAAATACTTGTGCAAAATAACTTTTAATAGCATAGGTATTTTTATCTTTTTTACCTTATTGGAGTTATTTTAAAATTATACTTTTTATAGTTTAAAGAAGCGAATATATGTATGTTAAAAAGCTTGAACAAAGTCACAACAAACCTTCCTTCTTACATGAAACGCATAGTATGTAAGATTATTTTTTTACGTACAAAAATAAAGTGCGATAAGCGACTCAAGCCGTCTACACATAAACCCAATGTACGGGATTTTAGTAGGCTGGTTATATGTTTAAGTAATTTATGTAAAAACTTTGTATTGGATAATAAAAAAAAAAAAAAAAAAAAAAATTTCGACTAGGGACTAGCCCTAATAATGACGGCACGGTTGGCGCGGTGGCTAAGCGATTAGACTGCTGCGCTGCGTGTCGCGGGTTCGATCTCTGCACGGAACAAATATTTGTATGGCCTACAGATAGTTGTTTTGGGTCTGGGTATTTGTGTATGTGACTTTGTATGTTTGTGAACGCACCCGCGATACAGGAGAAATTCATAGTGTGGGGCAATGTTTTATAAAAAAAAAAAAAAATGTTACCTACAAGACATACTATTTCTCGATTTGATAAAAAGTAGGTACGTGTCTATGCTTCAGGAATATTTCATTGCATATCTTCATGGGCTTCTGCAAAAAACTTAGTACCTTTCGAACGTAGAAACATTTCGTCAAGTTCTAAAGGAAACAACTTGCGGAAATTCAATGTAGACAACTCTAATGGCAGGTAAATAAGGGTGTATTTACGTTATTCGGTAACTTTTTCTTATTTATGATGTTGGTCAGTGAATATGGATGGTTGCGGTTTTATTACCTGGCGATTTATTAAGGAGAAATTTAAAATAATATTCTGTTCTGGTTTTGAATAAAAAAAAATGAAAAGTGAAGAAAAAACATTTTACTAATACGAAGTAAAGTTTGGATGTAGGGTTTATCGTCGAAAACTTCTGATACGATATAGAAAAGTCTTTCACTACTAGGAATTAAAATAACCTATATTAAAAGCGATCCCGTAGAAAAAATTGAGAGCGATGTCGAGGGAGAATGCTATACTGTTTAATATTTTTCGACTATGGATGGATGGATACTTGCTAATTCACGCTTTCATAACATTGAATATAATTTATTCAACGTTTCTAAAAAACAGCGCCTTCATAATAACAAAAGAATTCTCGTTTTTATATCTTGTTACGTAAACACGATAACAAAGACAGAAAAAGTATACAGAGTTGATGCGGGCTTCATTTCAGATGTTGCAGTGAATTTATATTTACCATCAACCAATGTAAACAGAGCATAAGGAATATTTTATATTCTGCCGACAGACGTATGTAGCACAGAGCAGTTTCGAGTTCACTCAGGCGTAGCATGTTGTAGCTCCGTAGCCATTGTACCGTCGTAGCAGCGTAGCACCGTAGCACTGTAGCACCGTAGCAGCGTAGCATACGCTACGAAATATTAATTCAAGAAGTATTTCAACTAGAAAGTTTTACTTTTTGTAGAATAAATACTCAGTTTGCAAGAGGAGAAACACTTGTTTGCATGTAACAAAAGTACAAGTCGAAGAAATTTACATAATAAAATCGTGGAAAAATAAGATTTTGTGCAAACTTTCACGCAATGTTTGAACTTTTTGAAAAACAAATCAGGCGCGAGTTGCTTCTTTAATCATATTTTTAACATATTTTAGCTTTTACAAATAACTTGGAGCGAGTTCCCAATGATTATTGTGTTTGTTTGCTTACGTGTGAACTTCGGATTTCGTTTTCTTGAACTTTGACAATTTCAGGTTTCTTTTAATAAATATATTTTTTAGCTGCGTTCAGAAGATTTTGGTTCCTGCAAGTAAATAGGTTCTCTACTTCTTGTCTTTTCGTATTTCTTTAAAAAATACACTAGTGTTTAATCACTTATTTTTGCTGCACTAAGTTATTAACTTAGAAGTTACTTTTAAATTGGTAACTGCAGAAAATTGTTATAATACTAAAAAAAGTAAGTAAAAAAGCTTTCTTATTTTTTTTAGTAAAGCTCATTTTTATCCATTTACTTAATAATATAACCGCACATATAATTATGTATGTTAAAAACACATTAAAATAGACATCACCAACGACACAACTTGAAAGAATAGCGAGTTGGTGCCAAGTTAACTAAACAGTAGAACTAGTTAAACGAGGAACACGCTCAGTTGTGAAAATCATCCTCACATGTAGCGACGAAAAAAATGTGAATAAAAAAGATATTTTATGAAGCGCAAATAATACCCTGATGTTAATTATTTGAATAAAATTTGCAAGGTGGTACAACAGCCTAGGTGACGGCACCAGATTTGCTAGAGCACATGAGAATGACGTAAGTTTATTAATGTATTAATAACTAGCTTTTGCCAGCGGCTTCGCCCGCGTGATAATGACGATTTTCCATACAAAATTTGTTATTTTCCATACAAACTTTCATCCCCTATTTAACTCCCTTAGGGGTTGAATTTCGAAGAATCCTTCCTTATTCCTTGTCTACATTTTAAAGGAAACCTTTGTGCAAAATTTCAGCTTTCTAGGTCCAAGGGTTTGGGCTGGGCGTTGATGAGTCAGTCAGTCAGTCAGTCAGGACTTCTCTTTTTATTTATATAGAAGACAGATAGATTGAGCGTGATGGCATGTGGGGCAGAGCCCTAGGGGAATGATTGCCGAGAGATCACACAAAACTGCGTAAGACATTTAAAAAGGCTTGAACGACACTCGCCCAGACTAAGAAAGTATAGGGGAAGCTTTGTTCTCAGCAATGGATCCATCAAGGCAATTTTTATTTAATTTTTTTATAAAAACCTTGCCCCACACTAGGAGTTTCTCCTGTATCGCGGATGCGTTTTCAAACTTTAAACTCGCTTACAGAAACACACCCAGACGCGAAACAACTATCTGTACGCTACACAAATATTTGTTCCGTGCGGGGATCGAACCCACGACACGCAGCGCAGCAGTCCAATCTCTCAGCCACTGTGCCAACGTGCCATCAAATGATGATGATTAGGTTAGGTCTTCTTTAAACCCGATTACGTAGAAAGAAGCAATAAGTTCCTGGTTTATCAAGTCACCCTGTATGTGATAGAAGTTCACCAAAACACACTTAAGTAAGGTTATGTAATAAATAACAAAGTGATACGAACTTAAGCTGTAAGAGGTTGCAATAAGTAGGTTTTCTTGCGTAACTCTAGGGTTGACAACCACTTGTTAGCAGTTTAATTAGTATAACAATCCAAAGTAATCAAAGCTAGCTGAGATGTGACCATCGGACTGCCAAGTCATAGGCTTCAAGTTCGAACCCAAGACACGCTCCTCTGATTTTCGTATTGTATAATTATCATCAGCATTGGTGAAAGAAAAAATTACGAGGACATGCCCGAGTGATACCTATTTCTCGACGGCATGATGTAAAGTCAAGTCAGACGCCCTTGGGTGGTATAAAAAAATCTAACTCCAGGTTATGCACTAATCACACGAAAAAGACGAGAACCCAACTAAAGTTAAGGTAATTAATATCTCTGTTTGTGTTATACCTCAACATTGGCCGTCTCAATGATTAATTGATTAGGTGTATAAATTAGTTTAGTAGTAAACAGTAGTTAATTATGAAGTCGTGTAAACGAACCCTTCGCGAAGCCGTCAATAAAGCATTCAGTACGCAAACTAAGTTTCTCTAGGTAAAAAAATCAGGGAAACAACTTTTTGTGGGAAGACTGTTTACGGTGGGACTCAATGTTACACACTTAATAAAATTAAATCATCCTTTCCTAATTAATAAAAAAAGTACTTTTCTAAAGTGTACTGAAAAATGTCGTTTGATACACGTGGGTAACTAGGTTGTTAATTTCACCTCGAATGTAATAACAAACTCTTTCCACTTATATCCAAATGTTCTATTAATTCGTTCGTTTTTATTATTCCGTGCCTGAAAATACGTTTAAACTATAGTCCTTCTGTTTAAAACGGCATTTATTTGTTAAACAATAAATTAACTAAGATATAATTTGAATTTCAATTTAAATGTGACAGATTTCATTCTAAGCATTTCAGTCCAAACAAATCTAGTTTTAAATCCAGTTTTTTGGATGATTATAGTTAAAAAAAAAAACGAAGTTAAAATGTTATTTATCTCGCCCTTACCTATACCAATTTATTTGGGGCCGGCGCAGAATGACTTCTTAAGAGGAAACGCGAGTGGTCTTTTCTCCATACAAACGCTCTCGCCTGTTTTCTTTTTGGTTAATGACCCTAGAGCAATGGTTTTTTTACAGAATAATAAATATTAACTATTTCTATGCCCCTATGTTTTCCTTTTTGGTGATAAATTATTTTTATAAGCACTAGAACCCTCAAAAAATGCTCAAAATTGCTTGTTTAGATCGCTGTTAACAGAGTCCTAGTGTACAAATTTGACAACTATTAACGAAAAAAGAAAAACATAGCGGCGTAGTATATAACCTCCTTATTCATTGTCTAAAATATCTTTTAAATTGGTTCAATATTGGAGGAGGAAACAGGCGAGAGCCAAACCTCGAATTCTAACTTTTTTCTATAGTTGTCCTTATCGCACGAATTTGAGGGCAGGAGGACGGAGAGAGACAGCGATAGTAGAAAGAGACAGCACTCGCGTTTCCTCTTAATTCTTATTCTACATTTCTGTAATATTTGTGATCTTCAGTGGTCACCTTCTCCAATCATCCTTCATATAGTCCATCCATGGTTTCTTTGGCAATCCTCTACTCTTATAGCCATCTACATTCATACTCAACCTTTGATGGATAATAATTGTAGCTTACTTATTATCATCCATCAAAAACTACTTTTTTGTTTAGTTTTCATGTCTGAATCAACCCTACGCGTATCTTAGCGAGTGGCAAAGAGAGGCGGTTGCCAAAACCGCGACACTACCGCTGTGTCTAGGGATTAAACATTTTGGGACGATAGCTTCTCTATTGTGAAAACTGTCGGTGTGTCGGTGTGTAGACGATCGTTGACGGTTTAGGAATGAGAATCACAGTGGAGATATTAGATGAGTAATGTTATCGAGAGTGGTGTTTAAACGTAACTTAGGTAGTACGTGGCTTGTCTGACCGTTGCTTTTTAAACATCTTAGTTTAGTTTGGGGTTGTTGGGATCTACCTCCTAGTGGTCTACCCCGGGCAACGGAATCGCTGACTTTTGTTAGCGGTTACGGCTAAATGATCCCAACACTGGTGGAAGGGCCTGCAAAGGTCCGCCTGGCTAGTTACCACCCTCCCGCCGAAGTCCAGCGCCAAACAGTTCGCTGTGTTCCGTTGGTGCGCGGAGAGCCAGTGCTACTGGGAAGGCTCGCTCCATCGTAGACCTCATCCTTGCTCAGGCAAGCCTCGAGGTCAAAAGCTGACCCATCTTAAATAAACTAAATAAACTAACTATCTGGAAGTTTAAGAGCATAGACGGGCTGCATTTTTCCATACAAATGTATTCCCCTATTCTCTTCCTGGATAATGCCTCTAGAGTAATCGTTTTTATTTATAAAAATCCAGGTCTATTGAAGGCATGCCCCTGTCATTTGTTTTTTTCAAAAAATTTATTACAAAAATAAATATGACTTACCAAAAACCTAAAAAAATACCCCGTTTTTACCTACGTAATCAGATGACTACCAAAGAAAATTTAAAAGTTTTTAAAATAAAAACAAGTAATAGGGGCATAGATCTATTCTTCCTTTAAATTTTGATACCAAATATAATTTAATTGGCTTAGGTTTCGAGGAGAAAACAGGAGAATACGAAACGTCGATCGGTCAAGGTTTTTTATAGGTAAAATCGTTCTGAGCTGCAGTTGTCTCTATCGCACTCACATATTGATACCGCCCGGTTGCTAGAGCGCAGCGCGACGGCAATAGTTTTATATACGTATATTATACGCAGCCCGTCTACGCTCTTAAAGCTAGGCTTAGCACTAATATTTGAAAATGCAATAATGCACTTTTATTTGCGTATTAATTTGGATGTTATCTTGTGTTAGTGAAATCGGACATTTGTGTTGTCGTTAAAGATCATCATCATGGAGAATGACCCTTATTCCAATTAATTTGTGGTTGGCGGAGGATGACTCCTTCCTTACTTCTCTATTATTTGACATCCCGGCAGTCACCTCCATCTAGCCATACCTATCATCTTAAGTCAAAGGTATCCTATCTTTATTTTTATTTATTTATTTATTAAACTTTATGCACAACAAAACGTACAAAGGCGGACTTAATGCCTTGGGCATTTTCTACCAGTCTACCATCATATTATAGTCATATTTTTGTATGGTAACCTCATGGAGAATAGCCATGAGTTTATGTATGGTGTCACACCTGTGTGATACCGAAGGATTAGGCTATATGGTGTACCTAATAGTACACCCACATTTCGTGTTTAAGTACCATGTAGGTAATAGGGGGTCAGCCTATTGCCTTTAGACTGGCGCAAATTTAGACTCCGTGGCTGATACTGAGAAATTCCTGATGGAGAGCCCCATCAACACATTGTTCGACAGGCAATTGAACCAAGGCTCTCATGTTCAGAAGTCGCGACT
This sequence comes from Diarsia mendica, assembly GCA_949316265.1. Taxonomy (NCBI): domain Eukaryota; kingdom Metazoa; phylum Arthropoda; class Insecta; order Lepidoptera; family Noctuidae; genus Diarsia; species Diarsia mendica. The sequence goes on from OX438906.1 coordinate 11,822,895, forward strand.
GCACAATACGCCAACGCGGCAGTATATGTTTATTGTAACTTAAAATATCACCACCTACTAACAAGTCTATATACAGAACGGGCTGGCAAAATGTGGGAACGTTTAGACCAAACTTTATTACTGTGTGGTTGAAAATAGTTTGAGCCGAGCGCCTAATACGTATATTAGACTTATTCCTTCTAGGAAACCTCGCAGTTATTATACTAAGGTATTTATAAATACGGTGATAATATGATGTTTCGTTGGTCTAAACGTCACTGCGAAGTATGGGATGTGAGTTTAACCTCCATGTCGGGAAACTGTTATTATATTTTCCAATCGGAATTTCTCCTGCCTGCGTGTAGAAAGACCTCTAGGGGGAGGGTTACAAAAATACCTGCGACAGACTAGTCAAAAATCAAAATAACTTTATTCATTCCTTTTCATTTCTCAAAAAATAATCAACATAGTATTTAATGCAGTTAATCACAATAATAAAAAATAATCACTTATCAGATAAAATTAAATAGTCAGAAATCCTAACTAAAGAACATTTAATTTTAAGTAATCAAAGCCAATAACTTAAGTAACGTAAACAAAGGCACTGAGATAATTGGTGTGGTTTTTCAGAAAGGTCAAGTAAATAGTTTGAGCAACCAGCTAACATGACCAGTGTGCTTACTCTCGAATATAATTCCGATAGATCGACATTGGAATTGTCAGTCAATCGTCAGGCATTGGCTGGACTCACTGAGTCTAGCCAATCCCTGACGTTTAACTCAACCAACTGACGTTTGACCAATGTCGATCTATCGGAATTATATTCCAGAGTAAGCACCCAGATGTATGAACGTGAACGAAACAGAGTATGAAAGGCGGTAGCAGGTCCTGCCGGTGCTGCGGGTTGTTCGAAAGAGATACCGCGGCCTCCGACACAAAGGGCTAACTAATAAAAACCACCCATGATCCTTACATGGGTGGTTTTTAGTCAGTAGAAGTCTGACACTCCCTACCGCTCCGCCCAAAGCGGAATCATTTGATGATTTCCTAAACTCCAAAAAAATGCTTTAACATAATTGGTGTTATTGGTGTTCTTCAGAAAGGTCAAGTGCAGTCTATGCTCAACCATCATGCATGACCAGATTTACGAACGTGATCGAAACTAAAGAAGCAAGCGCCAGCAGGTGACGCTCTGTTCTGCCTTGCTCTATGGGATAATAGCGTGAGTTCATATACTTATGTATGTGTGTGTGTATGTAAGCAGAGCTTATTTCCAGAAAGTTAAAAGATGAGAGGACTGTTGTTATTACACGGTCCATAGAAATAAACGGCTGTCATTTGGGACGACCCTCGGAAGTGTCGATTTAAAAAATAATTGAAAGTTGTGAATTGTGTGATGATAAAGGCTATTTTATTAACGATCTTCGCAGGGTGGCTGGTAGTAACTGGATGAGAGATGCTGGGAATTGCGTGGTGTGCGATTGACGTCCTCCAGTGGACTGCTGTAGGTTGATAATGATGGTGAAAGGCGCTTTTGAGTGTCTGTTCCCAAGTGTTATAGCGAAATTGCTTTTACTGACACATTGTGTCCAGAAGTGATCGTGATATGGATTTTAGAACTTTATTAGTCTTGTTTCGGCGATACTTATGACTGTGTTGGAATTACCGTTGCTAAAACGATGTTCCTCGTACACCGACTGCAGCGGGCATGCCCTAGGTGTCTGTTTACCGGTACTCTTGCCGACCTTTTTTTTTTTTTTTTTTTTGGTGGGTGGAAAATCATCGAATAACCCCCCCCGCTCTTGGGCAGAGCGAAGGGGAGTGTCAGACTTCTACTGACTAAAAACCGAACCCATGTTCCTTCTTTGCCCTTGCGCCGAGGCCACGTAATCTAGTACTAAATACCGCGGCCCCGACGGGCGTCGGCCCTTGCGGGCCCCTCCTTGCTGACATCTCTTTGAGGCGCGCGTGGAACACGAACGCGCCGCCGACACGGTCTGTTGCCGTCATGACGACGGCCGGACGGCGAGCTAGCCCATTACTCACCGTCCACAGGCCCGCGTCTACGGTGGCCGGAAGCCATCACGTGGCCCCCGACGCCCGGAGCGCCTTCCGCGCCTTCCGCGGCGGCTGGGACGTTGAGAGGATCGCTCCCTCTCTCGTTCCGCCACCTCCTTCGCTAGCATCACTGCTTCGCAGAAGGAGGCGACGGCGTCCCATTCCTCCTCGCCCCGGACCATGGCTTGAACCAGGGCCGGACGCGAGAGGTCACCGCCGCCGATCGCCGCTACGAGAACACGGCGGGGCTCCGCCCAAGCAGGGCACACCTCCACAGTGTGCTCCACCGTGTCCTCCGGTCGATCCTCGCAGTGGAAGCATCCGGGCGTTTCCTCCCGCCTAATTCGGTGCAGGTACCTCCCGAAACATCCGTGTCCGGTGAGGACCTGCGTCAGACGGAAGGTGAGGGCGCCGTGGCTCCTCTCTAGCCACTCCTCAAAGAGGGGACTTACCGCCACTATCGTGGCGTGCCCTGCACGGGGTTGCGACAGTCGCTGTCTCCATACCGCCATGAGATCGCACCGGAGGTCTGTCCGCCGCGCAGCAATGTGCCGCGGCAGCAGAGTGACCCCCCGGTGTAGCGCCTCCGCGCGCCACTCGTGTAGGCGCGCGAGGACTATCGCCTCCAGATCCCACGGCGGCAATCCGGCAAGGAGATTCGCCGCCTCGCGGGAGATCGTGCGGTATCCGCGGACTAGCCTTACGGCCATGACCTTTTGGGGCGCGTTCAGGTAGTGGACGGCCCGCTTCCTCACGGCACGTGCCCACACCGGGGCCCCGTAAAGGGCCATGGACCGCACGATTCCCGCATACAGCCTACGGCAGGAGGCGTTTGGCCCCCCCAGATTGGGCACGAGCCACCTAAAGGCAGCCGCAGCCCGCTCCAGTCTGGGAGCCAAACGTCGGAAGTGCTCCACGAAGTTCCACCGGCTGTCAAGGACGAGTCCGAGGTACTTTATAGTACACTCGACGCCGATGGGAACCCCTCCCACCGTTAGCTGGGATCCCGACGGTGACACATTCCCACGCCCATGGAAGCACATGGCCTCGGACTTGTGAAGTGCCACCTCGAGACCCAGCTGCCGGATCCTCTCAACGACTATCGCAACCCCGCGTGTCATATTCGCGGCCGCCGCCTCGTGCGATTCCCCCCGTGCCAGCACCAGCGTATCGTCCGCGTAGCAGACGACGCTGACGCCTTCAGGGAGGTCAGCACGCAGCACCCAGTCGTAACCGATGTTCCACAGGGGCGGCCCCAGAACCGAACCCTGTGGAACACCGCACGACATCTCTCGCCGGTTCCATTCTCCGTTTTGACCAGGGTAGATTACCGTCCTGTCGGACAGGTAGTCCCCGACTACACGACGAAGGTAGGCCGGCACCCGGTGATACCGGAGTGCCTCCCTGATGCAGCTCCAGGGCATGGTGTTGAAGGCGTTGGCGATGTAGAGAGACACCGCCAAGACCACACCGCCCCGAGAGACCGCATCCCCCGTCGTGAGGGCTCTCACGCGCATGATGGCGTCCACCGTCGAGCGCCTCTTGCGGAAGCCGAACTGCTGATCCGCAAGATCCGGACCCATTCCCTCAAGGTGCTCGGCGAGGCGGTTTGCAATTACTCTTTCAAAGAGCTTGCCCACCTCGTCGAGCAGCACAATGGGCCGGTATGCAGACGGCGAGTCCGCAGGGCGCCCCGGCTTCTGGATGAGGACCAGCTTCCCCGTCTTCCAACGAAGCGGGAACTGGCCTCTTTCCATGCACGCGCTAAAGAGCCTCTCCAGTCGGGGCCCAAGAGCCTCTGGGTCTAAGGCCAGGGTCCAGGCTTTGCCAGGCAAGCCATCGGGCCCCGGGGCGGTATTTTTGGCTTTAAGCCTCCGTACCGCCACTCTCAGGTCTACCCCAGTCACCTCCGGAATGTCGTCATCGGTTCCTGAACCGTCCGCTTCCGGCACCGCTGGTGGCGGAGCCATTGGCGGGGGACGATGCTCCCCTCGCGAAGGGAACAGAGCGCTCACTACGTCCTCCACGAGCTCGGGCCGGAGACTCTGTGTCAGCGGGGGGCCCCGGGTGCGGAGTTGATTCCGCACCATCTTATAAGGGCGCCCCCACGGATCTCTGTTGAGAGTCTCCAGCATCTCCTCGCGGGCCTGATCCTTGGCCCGCAGACGAGCCTCGGAGAGGACTTTCTTCGCCGCTCTGTACCCTTCATAAAGCTCCGCCTCGATGGCTTCCGCATTCGGAGGACGAATGCGGCGCCTGCGATGCCTGGCGTACCGGCGCCGCGCCGCCACACACTGCTGCCGCAGGTGCAACAGCTCTTGCGACCACCAGTACACGTGACGCCGGGCGCTTCCTGGCCGGACTCGGGGCATTGCCGTGTCACAGACCTCGGTCATAGCCTCCTGGAACCAGCCTGCCTCGGTGTTAACGTCGGCGGGCCTGACCGGTGATGACACCCAGGCCTGCACGATCGCGGCTTCCAGGAGGAGCTCCCGATCCAGCTTCTTCAGCGCCCAACGCGGACCACTTGGGGTCTGTGGGACCGGCGCGCTCGAGGACTGGGCAGAGACCTCAAACCGGATATACCGGTGGTCGGAATAGGTCTCCTCCCCCTCCATAACACGCCAGTCGACGACGCGTTGTGACAGAGCGGGGCTGGCGAACGAAATGTCCACCACCGACTCGCCCCGCATCCGCACACACGTGGCCACAGTACCCCGGTTCAGGATGTCCAGGCCTGTTTCCAGAGCCCAGCACTCGACCATCCCACCCCGCACATCCGTGTAGCGGGAACCCCAGGCCAAGCTCTTGGCGTTGAAGTCCCCGAGTACAAGTACGGGGAGGGAATAGCCTCCGATGACGACACTTAGCTCCCTGAGGGAGTTTTGGAACTCGGCGAGAGTTCGGCTCGGAGAGAAGTAGACTCCCACTACTACGATCTCCCCGAACCGTGCTGCTACGCACCCCTGACCCTTCCTGACCATCTCAAGAGCCGGGGTGCCGGCGGCGGCCGACGCAATGATGGCCACCGTGCCGCTTAGGTCCTCCACCCAGTCTGGCCTGGGCGGGACAAAATACGGCTCGGAGACCACGGCGATGTTGATCGACCACTGCGCCATGCTCTGGAGCAACAGGTCCTGAGCGCAGGCGCAGTGGTTGATATTCGCCTGGAGGAGGCTTAATGGGGCCATTAATGGCAGTCCATTTCAGCCCCCTCCGGGACCTCCTGATTCTTGGCGGCAGCGGCGGCGTAGGCAGCGGCAGCGGCGGCGGCAGCAGCGGCGGCGGCGTCAGCGGCCGCGGCGTTGGCGACGGTGGGGGTGGTGGCGGAGGGCCTCCCCTTTCCCCTGGCCTTGGCAGGTGGAGCGCAGGCCTTGCTCCCTGCCCGGTGCTCGGCCGGCTTCCCAGCCGCCGCACATGCGTCGCAGTGCCCCACGTGGCAGCGAAAGCACCTCAGAGGTCTGGGCTCCAGGAGCTTGACCTGCGCCCTCGACCAGCCCACCTTGAGGGTGCGACCCTCCGCAATCGTCTTCGCCGCCGTCACAGGGCAGCTGACCGTTACAGTCAGCATGCCTTCGCGGTCCGGGCGTAGGGTGCCCGCCTTGACCTGTTCGGCAGAGCACCCTCCAGCCGCGGTGACGGCGGCCAACACCTCCTCCTCGGAGACCGAGTCGTCCAGACCCACGATGCGCAGGCTTGCGCACTTGATGGGAATGGACACCCGGACCTCGTCCGCATTTAGAGACGCCCTGAACTTTTCAGCCAGAGCGTCCGCCGACGAGGCGCTCGAACCCTCGGGGATCTCCAACAATCGAGCCCCTGTAGCAGTGGGTCGAATTCGGAGGCCCCCGATGATCCCGAGCTCCTCGAGGTTCACCGTCGCCTTCAGCCCGTCGATAACGCCTTTGTAGCCCATGCCCTTATTTACCGCGTTTGGCTGTAGCGTTACAACTACAGCCGCGTTTTTGGGGGCACGGAGCCTCGCCGCAGCGGTCCGCTTCCTCTGCCGGCGCTTGCGCACTGTCCGCCTGGCCTTTTGGGCCGCCTTTCGCTCCCTCTCTTTCTCACCGGCCACCTCCCAACCTGACTCGCCCTCGGGAGGCTCAGGGGGCGGAGGAGGTGTGGGTGCCTTGCCCTTCTTCTGGGCAGGCGCCTTGCCCTTTTTCTGGGTAGGGGCCTTGCTCTTTGGAGGGGCAGGCTCCTTGCCCTTCGGAGGGGCAGGTGGCTTGCCCTTCTCCTGGGCGGCCTTACCCTTCTCCTGGGCAGTCACCTTACCCTTCGGAGGGGGTCCCGCCTCGCCCTTCTGAGGGGTACTTGTCTCAGGCGGTGGCGCAGCGGCCGGCTTCCCACCTGGCTGAGCCCCGCCTTCAGGCTGGCTGGATGGCCCTGCCTTAGGGTTGCCGGCTGCCGCGCCCGCATACGTCTTCGCCCCCAGGGAGGGCCGAAGAACAATACCCTCTAAGAGAGAGTGCCCCCTCTCGAGGTCAGCCAGCCTCTGCAGAACCAGGTTCAGGTCCCGGTCCCCGGCAGCTGGGGGCTGGCATTGCCCTCGCTCGCACCCCTTCTGAGGCACCTCCTTTGGGCCGGCTACTCGAAGCTCGGCCAACTCCGCTCGAAGCTTCTTATTCTCCGTTTGGAGATCAGCAACGGCAGCCGCCAAGCAGGTGAGCTCGGTCTGCCGCTGCCGCTCGTCCGTCGGAGGCAGAGGGCCACAGCAGATTGCCTCCGCTGCCGCCAAGATGGAGGCCGCGGCCGCGTTCATGGCCCTGGTTTTTGACGAGTGTAGCCTCTTCAGGCCCACGTCGCGTATCGCGGCCTCCACCACCACCGCAAACTCGGCCATGCGCTCCTTCATGGAGACGCCACCGGCCACTAGCTCCGGCTCATCGTCAGAAGACACCGAGACCACTCTCCGATCAGTTTGACCGGTTTGGAGCCCGTCCTCGGCGTGTTCCACGGCTCGCCTGTCAGCCACCTGGGAAGCGGCCACCCCTCCCTTACTTCCGCCCTTACCCCGCCTGCTCTTTGAGATTTTTCGGGCCGAGCCCAGCTTTTCGCCGGACGATGACTCCCTACCTGCGTCCGGTCTGGGCCGCTTGAGGAAATACTCCGCGTTTCCCGCAGCAGCCTCCGAGCCCTCGCGCCCAGAGCCTTCGCCCCCCGAGCCTTCACGCCCAGTGCTCGCCGAGCTCGCCGAGCTGCCAGACACGGAGTCAGAGTCCGACCCCGCATCTCCCCGCAGCTCAGGCGAACTCATCTGCCAGAGTTTGGCAGGAGCCTTTGCGCCGCGCTCCCCTGACACCTTGTCAGGTCCTTTGCTACTACCGGCCACAGGACTTCTTGACCGGGACCGGGAGCCTCCTCGGCTCTTGTTGCCACTGGCAAACGGTGGTGAACTGATGTTGCCCCCCCCAGAATACGAGGGGCTTGACGCCTCCAAAGGAGACGTGGCGGATTCTCCAACTGCTGTGCAGCTGGTACCGCCCTGGGGTAGTTCTATTTCATCAGTTCCTTCCATTTTTATTTGTTCCTTTTAGAGGGTGCGGTCCCTTTCTCCTCCTACTTTACATCTCTCCCTCCGCCTACTTGCTGCCCTCGCAGTCACGTCTGATGAGCAGACGCGAACCAGAGAGCAGCAAGTAGGGTTCCTCCTGCGACAGGCACACCGCCCGAGGACCCGAACACTGTTCAAGTCTCCGGGCGGTGCGCCCCCCGCGTGTGTCCCTCTTTGTCTGGTCTCTCGCCTTGGACCTTTCCGGCATGAGTATATCTACCGGCAGAGCCCCAAGGGTCATTGAGACACGCAAGCCCCACCACGACGGCAACGGGGGAACACTCCGGTGGGGTACTCTTGCCGACCTGAATATCACTTCTGCCGCTGCAATAAACGTGACCACCTACTAGACCCAAAACTGTGTAATATGGAAGTTAAATTGATATAGAAATTAAAATAAAAAAAAAAAAAAAATTGTAATTTTCAAAAAGAAAAACAGAAAATAAAACTTATGAAATAAGTAGTGCCTTTGTGCTCTTTTTTATGTTTTTTATCTTTTTTTTGTATTTTGTGTGTACATAAATAAATAAAGAAGAAGCTAAAAAAAATTCTAAAATCTAAAACCCGACTACTAACAAAATCGCGGTCTTAAAAGTAGAAAACAAGAAAATAATTCTTGTCTGATATTCTTCGTAGTCGCATGCCACTGATACCTGATGCTCCTTCATGACGTTCTCATTGATACAGAAGTCAGCTGCTAATTGCCATTAGCAAGGTGGCATGCGACTACGAAGAATATCAGACAAGAATAATTTTCTTGTTTTCTACTTTTAAGACCGCGATTTTGTTAGTAGTCGGGTTTTAGATTTTTGAACTTAATTTTTTTATTTGAATTTTATTTTTGTGTGTATTTAAACTATAATATAATACATATTTGTAATGTGCTCGCCAAGACCTTTCATTTGATACCAAACTTGCTATGATTATCTCAATTTAATATTTTTGAGGTAAGTTTTTGACATTTAAATCATAAAAAGAATTTATAAAATTTATATAGCCTATGTCACCCGGGCTATTCTTACGAATCTATTGACACCTAATTTATTAAAATCCGTTCAGTAGTTTAGGCGCTACGGTGGAACATACATACATACATACATACATAGACTGCCAAAATCATTACCCTTCCTTTTGGCTTCGCCGTAGTCGGGTCTGCTAATTGCCATTAGCAAGGTGGCATGCGACTACGAAGAATATCAGACAAGAATTATTTTCTTGTTTTCTACTTTTAAGACCGCGATTTTGTTAGTAGTCGGGTTTTAGATTTTTGAACTTAATTTTTTTATTTGAATTTTATTTTTGTGTGTATTTAAACTATAATATAATACATATTTGTAATGTGCTCGCCAAGACCTTTCATTTGATACCAAACTTGCTATGATTATCTCAATTTAATATTTTTGAGGTAAGTTTTTGACATTTAAATTCCGTCATAAAAAGAATTTATAAAATTTATATAGCCTATGTCACCCGGGCTATTCTTACGAATCTATTGACACCTAATTTATTAAAATCCGTTCAGTAGTTTAGGCGCTACGGTGGAACATACATACATACATAGACTGCCAAAATCATTACCCTTCCTTTTGGCTTCGCCGTAGTCGGGTAAAAAATAGGCATACGAAACTTACCCCGCTATGGATTTTTAAACTTCACTGCTCCTGAAACTTTTGTCAGAACAATCTCTGCTCTCGTTTTACCTGTTTAATAAAACTTAACCCGAGCAATAAGATCGCTTTCACAGAGGAAACCTGAAGCCCAGTAGTAAAGGAAAACTAAAGGCTGATATGTAGGAATAAGCTAGACATAAATAACAGAACATGTCGCCTGTTATCCCCCACGGTTAGGCAGAGGTGTGCCTAATAAATTACAGACCCCAGAGGTCTATTTATGTGCTTTGTTTAACTATAAGAAAATGTATTTAAAAAAAAAAAAAAAAAAATAGTACACTTATATTTTGCCAGTTAAGTATGTTTAATATGGCCATCAACCGAGCACCAGACTCGGTGGTTGCTACTGAGAAATTCCTAGTGGAAAGCCTAATAACAATTTGCCCGAACCTGGAATCTAACTTAGGACCTCATGCTCAGTATTCGCGATTGTGACTATAAGACCACCGAGGTAGTCAATAAGCTGGAGTCGAAAAAAATACCAAAAGCGAATTTAAACCAGACATATATATACTAATTATTGTGTATTTGACTTGGCCCAAATGTGGTTAACGGTTTAACTCCGCCTTTTGGGAACACCTTAAAAGGCTCGTTAATTGATTCCAAATTAATCGTTTAAACAGGGCTTCTAATGAGAACTAACGTAGGTAATATCAAAAGCGGTTAAACGTTCATACGAACGATTGTATAACAACCTGCGTCTGCCAAAGAGCGTTCCCACGCAAAGTCAACAAAATATTATATTTATGATGAAACTAGCGGTAATTATGAGTTCACAAATATTGGGGAGTTTAAGTTAGTTAGTGGTTCACAAATTGCAGTGTCGGTGTTTCCTTTGAGCGTGATTTCAGGGGAATTGAGTGCTGCCTGAGTTTTTGGGGAAAATATGATGCGGGTGCGATTGAATGACCGTGTTTCTAACGTGTAATTTTTTACTCTGTTCTATTTTTCAGGACGTCGAGTGAAATCTATGATGATGAATCACATGAATGATGTAACCACTAGTGGCCATGGAGTTTCTTGCCCATTCTTGTCCAACAAGATCTATGCTTTGGCATGTGCCACTACAGGACTTTCACAAGTAATTATGCATTGTGACTGTGGCTGTAGCTTCGCTTTCTTTGATTTTCTGACATTCAAAAGTGTCTATAATATTCTCATTGAAATGCTTTGAGTTTGAGTCCATACAACTCTACAGTCTGAAGTAGCAGTATGTGGAATAAACGAGCAATTCATATGGTATATTGAGAACGAATGTATAAAAAAACATCCTATAAAAACTCGCATGCAGCCAAACCTGATAACCGAAACAGAGCTGAACGAACAAAATAGACTTTCATGGAATAAATAGTAAATGTAAAATTAATAAAAAATCCAACATGCAATCGATTACGGACAGTATGCTGCGGAGCGACGGTGGATAGTAATAAAGAGTGATCGATGCGTTTGGCCGCGTCCCATACTCGCCCGCAGTTGCCCCGCACTTGCCCCGCACTCACGCCACGCAGGACAGTGCAGCACAGATGTCGTAAATCCGAAATGACGCCGATGCCAACAGCATGGGTGCGGACGCTAAACATAAATTTCTTTATCTGATGCCTCTATATCAGCTGTTCATATGGGTTTCGCAATTAGTATTACATGTAATTTATGCGACGGTACAGCGGGCTTGTTTGAAAAGATGCATGAGTTCAACATTGTTGATCTGTATAAGTTTTGTTACGCAGGTAAGTATCCAAAGTTTTTGAAAGTCACCATGAAGATTCGAGTGCTCTTAAACATGAAAAGAAAAATAACGTAAGTGTTCTATCTACCTCCAGCCATATCCCAGACAAAATCGCAACAGACATAAATTGATAAAACATTTCAAGCGCAAAAAATATATCTCACAAAAATGAAACTCATAAATCGAAACGAAATATTTCGTGGGTCGGCATTCAGAGCATTGCGCTCAACTACAGAGCGAAATAGTAGAAAGGAAAGGTATAAAAGCTTTACCCTTTCTAAAAACACGTAAATAGGAGCGCGTTCGGTCGGTTCGGCTTTGGAGGCACACACGCGCGCTACCTACACTGGCCGCGAGCCTTACATACGGGGAATAAACGACGTGAAATGGGAAAAAAGTTAAATATGTATGAGTGCGGGTAAATATATAAATCGGTATATAAAGGCGTTTATATAGAATAGATGGGAGCGCGCGGGTTGCGTTGCGCTCGGCTCAGTCGCTCGCGAGCCACACAGCCGCCCGGCACGGCTCTCATCTCAACGCTCTCTCTTCCCGAACTCGTCGTTTTCGCGCCAGTTTTCCTCGCACCATAAACAATGTAAAACAAACTTTTAATGATGCACAAAGTATTTCCATGGCTAATTTGCGGGAAGGACAGTGTTTTTGTGTTATGACTTAAGTTTTTCCAACTTCACGTGGTCGTCGGCTGAAGTTTTCCGAACTCGGTAAGTGTTTATAAAAGTTGGTGCGAGTTTTCTTGCTTAGTATGAATAATAAGGCACTTGTTCTGTTCATCCCGAGAGTTTTAAATTACATTTGAAGTAATAGTGAGTTTGGTAGTTCGTAATTGTTTCAATAGGTACTTTGAAGTGTGCTTACTCAAGTTAAACTTTTTTAAAGTTTGATAAAGACTTTGTATATAAGTTTTGACGGAAAGCTACGGAATTTAAGAAATTTACGCTTTTTATGTTTACTAAAGAATTCTTTGATGGGTTGGTTTTTCAATTAATATAATATTAAACTAGTTTATGAATTACCTATTTAAAGTAATTCTGGGTAGTCTTAATAGTTTTTTTTAAGTACCTACTTCTTTTTATTATCCTGTTTCCAACTATGTTGTGAATAGTCAAATACGTCCTTGTTGAACTTAATTTAAAAATAAGGAAACACGTCGACAAAAAATGCATGAAAGTAATAAGATAAAAATAAATTGCTGAATTATTAATAAACTCAACTAAATATTGAGTTGTCGTTGTTTCGTCTCGAAACAGTTTTAGGTTTATTTTTTTGTTTAAGTATTTTTTTTATATTCGTGTTAGGATAAGATGACACAATTTGGTTCATAGCATGGTTCTTTTCATTTTTATTGGTATATTGGGTCGGCGATAAACTGCGTCGACTGGAACGCACCCTTTCCTTGAGGAATGGTGGTTAGGTGTGAAGTTGGCACCCCCGCGCACCGCCATGAAGTTAGTCATAAAGCAGCATTCAACGCGTACGCACGTTACCGCGCCGCGTTGCCGCCGATTTGCAGTGCCGTGTTTTTCCGTTTGATTCAACTCCCTAGAATTAAAGTTCCCCTTTCATCTTCCTGGAAGACAGTGTTTTTTAACGTGACCTATGGACCTATATGTGTGGGATTATTGACTGGAGATTCCCTGTGTTGTGCTCTGCCGGCAAGCCCCTCGATTCTACCAAGCCAGGACTCTCGGACTGTGGCTGCGGGAAGGTTGAAGCGGGTAAGTCGCTGGACCCAGTAAATTCCCTACATAATTGTTTGGTCCTTCGAGCCGGATAATATCTTCCAAATTGTGTCGTCTTGTACCGCGTGGGTAGGTTCTGTACGGTGTGTAAAATTTGCCATCTTGGTTTAACAAAATGCCGGATGACGAAGCATCTTCTTGCCAACAAGACATCTTCGAAAGGGATTTAATTTTGGATGAACTCAAACGAATTCTTTTACTTGCAAATTCAAATGAGCAACAATTTCGGTCGCGAACATCAGATTTATTGGCTCACCAAAGAAAGTTCACTAAGGTTCAGGCTAAGATTGAAAAGACGCTAATTCAAACCAAATCTTTTTGCAAAGATGAGAACATTAAAATTCGTAATGATTTTAATGACTTGTACTACGAAATAGTCGGTCAATTGAACTCGTTAAAAGCAGACGAGTCCGAGCGAAAAAGGCGTCTAAATCGTTCGAGTAATTTTTCTTTTGAGGCTTTAGGTAACGATAGGCGAAACCTACCTACTTTACCTTTACCAGAATTCAAAGGCGATCCTACAGATTGGCCATCATTCTACGATTTATTCAAATCACTCGTGCATAGCAACAGTGCCTACTCGAATACGGAAAAACTTAGATACCTACTTCTTACAGTTAAAAACGAGCCGTTTAACCTAATTAAGTCGATACCTATAACGGAAGATAACTATTCCATCGCATTGGACATTTTGTTAACCCGCTATGAAAACAAACGGGTTATTGCATCAAAACATTTAGATCGTATCTTAGACATAGAACAGTGCTCCGAAAAATCTTCGTTTAGTGTACGAAAATTACTAAATACCTACCAGGAAAACATTAAGGCGTTAGAAGTCATGGGCTTTCCGACTGAGCAGTGGAATTTCGTTCTGTTGCACATTTTACTACGTAAAATACCTAACAGTCTGAGAAAGGGGTTCGAGCGTTCATTAGCCAGTCCGTCCGATATTCCCGATGTAAACACGCTGATTTCATACTTGCAACGTGAAATAACCGCGGACGAGATTGCATCATCTAGTTCCATAAGTACCTCCGCGCCGCAAAATAATAAGCAATCTACATTTCGGGTAGGTAACAAAGACGCCAATGCGAACGGCAAAACGCGCGCGTTTCCCGCGAATGTTCAAGTGTCAGACCAAACTCGACCTACGGCTGATGGTAATAAGGCGCGATCTTGCGTGCAGTGCAACGGTTCGCACTTGTTGACAAAATGTTCAGAGTTTTTAAATTTGTCACCACATGATAGGTACGCTTTCGTGCAAAACAAAAATGTGTGTTATAATTGCTTGAACGTCGGGCACGACGTAAAAAACTGCAAATCAAATTTTGTGTGTAGAACGTGTCATAAACGACATCATAGTTTAATTCATTTTTCAACTCAAGCATTACCGATCATAAACGAAGTCGCGCAACCTGCAGTCGTCCCGCTCCCACCTGCGGAGGAAATACCCGTTTCCGTCGCGATTCATGGAAATTGTGCATCTAACTTACCTCTCGCTCGCACACAGACTGTATTATTGTCAACCGCGTTAATTGATGTGTGCGTGGATCATAATAAAGTATCCACGGTGCGTTGCCTAATTGATACAGGTAGCCAGGCATGTTTTATTACGGAAGCATGTGTACAACGACTCGGTTTAGCGCGTAGGTATAGCAATGTGCCGGTGTTCGGTATTGGTGACACCAAGCCCGTCCATTCAAAGGGTTTAGTTTCGTGTTCAATTACGCCGATAGGTAAACAACAACCCGTCATTCCGGTTAATGCATTAATTTTGCCTGAATTAATTTCGAAAATGCCAAGTATACCATTGCCTTATTCGGGGTGGTCACACATAAAAAATTTAAACTTAGCCGATCCGGACTTTCATACACCGCAGCCCGTGGAGATGTTACTAGGAGCGGATATACTATCCCACGTGTTACTAGGCAACATTGTATCGGGCCCGCCGGGTACGCCGATCGCAATGAATAGTGTGTTAGGTTATTTACTTTTAGGTAAATTAAATTTCGATAATGTTGTTCCGACTCCACTCCAAGTGTGTTTTAGCTCGTTTGACAACGACAATCTTCAGAAGTTTTGGGAGCTGGAGTCAATACCCGAGAAGCGGAGTTACACTCCCGAAGAAACGATGTGTGAATCATTTTATCAAAATACACACACTCGTGATACGAACGGGCGATACGTGGTCGCCCTCCCGTTCAAGCCCGACGCACCGCCTCTCGGCGAGTCGCGGCCTACTGCGCTAGCACGGTTCCGTAAACTCGAGTATCGGCTAGAACGTAACCCTAAGCTGAAGGAAGAATATCACGCGTGCCTCCAGGAGTACGTGGACCTCAACCACATGGAGCCCGTCGATGCTCAACCTCCAGCTGACAAATGTTATTACATTCCACACCACTGCGTGGTCAAAGAGTCTAGCACGACGCCCACTCGTGTTGTATACGATGCTGGGTGTCGCTCGACGAGTGGTTATTCTCTAAATGACGTTCTACTAACGGGTCCTAAGCTTCACCGGGACATAGTAGACGTACTTCTTAAATTTCGTGTCCATTCCGTCGCCCTTACGGCCGACATTAAACAAATGTATCGTAACATATTAGTTCGTGAAAGTGATAGGGACTTTCAGCGTATCGTGTGGCGTAAATCACCAGATGATCCCATACGGGACTACCGCTTGCGTACAGTCACATTCGGCGTCAACTCGTCACCTTATCTCGCTTTGCGGACCATTCAACAGCTCGCTTGCGATGAAGCCGACCGGTATAAACTAGCCTCCCCCATTTTACTCAATGACGTCTTCGTGGACGACGTCGTCTCTGGCGAAGACTCAGTAGCCAGAGCACTCGCTCTGCAGCAAGAGTTAATCGGTATATGTAGGACGGCAGGATTTGAACTGCGTAAGTGGCATAGCAATGCGCCCGCGTTACTCGCTGCGACGCTACCGCCAGAGTCTCATGGTGAGCGGCCTGAGAACGTTCCGTTCGCTGAAATGGAAAATGATAAAAAGGTCAAGGTCCTTGGTCTACAGTGGAACCCTAAGTCAGATTCATTTAATTTTAAAGTGCAAGTTTCATCTCAAAAATGTACTAAACGTGTCATTCTTTCTGAGATAGCAAAAATTTACGATCCTCTCGGATTATTGTCACCGGTAACACTGTTTGCCAAACATTTGATCCAACTTTTGTGGATAGCCAACGTGGACTGGGACGACGCGCCGCCCGTTGACATAACCAATTCGTGGACCTCTTTCGTTTCTGAGCTACCACTCATATCACAAATTTCGTTCCCGCGTCACATATTTAAAAATGATAATTCAACGCCAATTCAAATTCACGGTTTTGCTGACGCTTCCAGTAAGGCGTTTGGAGCGTGTGTATACATACGCTATCAGAGTGATGATGGTCTTATTCAAACTCATCTAATTATTGCAAAAACCCGCGTTGCACCGCTGCGTGTGTGCCTTACCATTCCGCGTCTCGAGCTAATGGCCGCTGTCCTTTTATCTAAATTACTCGAAAAGGTAATACTTACCTACAGTAATCAAGTAAGCCTCGACCAGGTCTACGCTTGGTCCGATGCCTCCATCGTGCTAGCATGGCTGCGCTCATCGCCGCACGAGTGGAAAACGTTCGTCTCGAATCGTGTCAGTGAGGTCGTATCTCGCGTGCCCGCGGATTGCTGGCGCCACGTCCCGTCGGCTGACAACCCCGCCGACGCTGCGTCACGTGGCCTGCTGCCCGCCGCGCTGGTACACCACCACTTGTGGTACCATGGACCCCCATGGCTCCGTCTAAGTCCAGACTCCTGGCCAGTTCAAACCCCGATAACGGACACGTGTGAGGAAAAACGTAACGTAACGATGTGTTCTAGCGCGTCTACGGCACCGCCTATACAGGATGTTGATTTTATCTCTCGATTTTCGTCGCTCGGCAAACTTGTTCGCGTCACAGCGTTAATATTTCGTTTCTTTAATAAATGTAAAAGAGCAAAGCAAGTCTTTCCGACGTACATTACTGTGCCCGAATATAATTTCGCTTTAAAGCGACTTATCAAAGTTACACAACAGTCCATTTTTTACGAAGACCTGTCAAAGATAGCGCAGAATAAATTACCGTCTACGCGTTTACGACGCTTAACTCCTTTCTTGGATAATACGGACGAGTTACTTAAGGTTGGTGGTCGAATCCACAAATCGCTTTTACCATTTGAATCTAAGCACCAACTGATTTTACCTAAGAAACACCCTTTGACTGATCTTATTATTGATGACGCACATTCGTGTAATTTACATGCGGGGCCGCAGTCCGTGCGACACGCACTTTTGCAACGGTATTGGATTTTATCGAGTCGTGACATCGTTCGTCAACGCATTCATCGCTGCGTGCCGTGCTTTCGCGCGCGACCCGCTCGCAACCAACCGCGCATGGGACCGCTCCCTGCAGTCCGCGTCCGCCCCGCGCGACCGTTTATAAAGACCGCGGTAGATTTTGCCGGACCATTTTACGTTCGCGCCAATAAAGTGCGCAACGCGAAAATAATAAAATGTTATGTGTCAGTTTTCGTATGTATGAGCGTTAAGGCGATACATCTCGAGTTAGTTTCCGAGCTTTCGACAGAAGCTTTTTTAGCAACCCTGCGTCGGTTTACGTCCCGACGTGGTTTATGCACTAATATATATTCAGATTGTGGAAAGAATTTTATAGGAAGTGACAATTATCTAAAAGAACTTTATGCGTTTTTACGCAACGATTCGGTACAAAGTGTGCTTAATCAACAAACCCTTCAGCAAGGTATCACGTGGCACTTTCAACCCCCTTACGCGAGTCATTTTGGGGGTCTTCATGAATCCGGAGTTCGAACTTTTAAACATCATCTTCATCGTGTAGTGGGTACACGCACTCAAACATATGACGAGATGCATACCCTTCTATGTCAGGTCGAGGCAGTCTTAAATTCGCGTCCACTCTGCGTTTTAAGTGCGGATTCTTCGGATCCCTTACCATTAACACCATCTCACTTCTTGATCGGAGAACCCATGACGGCTTTGCCTGATGTTTCCTTAATTGATGAGACGCCGAACCGTCTCACTCGTTGGCGCTGGATTCAACAATCAGTCCAACACTTTTGGAAAAGGTGGAGCAAAGAATATCTCCATGAGTTACAGCAGAGTAGCAAGTGGCTTCAAGACAGAGGCACTGCCCTTCGTGAAGGCACTGTTGTGGTGGTATGCGACGACCATTTGCCCCCTTTGCAATGGAAGTTGGCGCGCATCCACGCTTTACATCCCGGCTCTGACAATGTCACTCGCGTAGTGACTCTAAAAATGGGAAACTCCCTTTATAAACGACCAGTCGTTAAATATGTCCTC
The DNA here is from genome assembly GCA_949316265.1 of Diarsia mendica. NCBI lineage: Eukaryota > Metazoa > Arthropoda > Insecta > Lepidoptera > Noctuidae > Diarsia > Diarsia mendica. The sequence goes on from OX438906.1 coordinate 11,841,016, forward strand.
TTCCTATAGAGTAATTAGAATAATTACGAATCATTAGCTTTAAGTTACACTTTACGGTCTTTTCAATATTAGTTTCAACTTTAGTGGCTTTAAAAGCAACTACGTGCTTTTAAGGTGAGCGGCATGTTTCGTCTCGAAACAGTTTTAGGTTTATTTTTTTGTTTAAGTATTTTTTTTATATTCGTGTTAGGATAAGATGACACAATTTGGTTCATAGCATGGTTCTTTTCATTTTTATTGGTATATTGGGTCGGCGATAAACTGCGTCGACTGGAACCACAGATGACAGAAACAACAGGAGATATGCCCTTTAGCCGAAAATGTATGGGAACCTGTGTCGTCAGTTCACACACGCAGAGCAGTAAAAACAATAGATATACGCATTCGCAAACACGTCCGCATTTCTTAAAACATTACGTATTACACAATCAATTATAAACCTTATCCCTTCAGTCACAGCGTGTATTTACCATGCACCGTACAATTCACATAGTACATTTTGTTTTACGTAGGCACTAGTGATTGACTAAATCAAAAAGTTATCGATTCTTCTATTTATTCTTCTACTAAAGCTTTAATGGGGTAGGTACTGAAAATAAAATAAATAAAAAAAAACCGGCCAAGTGCGAGTCGGACTCGCGCACCGAGGGTTCCGTAAAAAAAATATATTTTGTGATGTAACTAAAAATTTATGGTTTTCGTAATTTTTCCTTTATCTATGCTATAAGACGTTGCTTCGTACCAAATTTCAAGATTCTGAGTTCACGGGAAGCACCCTGTAGGTTTTGATTCCCTTGCAAGTGTCGAAAATTTGCGGCATAAACGGCTGTATCTTTTGATTGCGTTGGCTTAGAAGTTTGATTTTTTCACAGCTTCAAGGGACAGTAGACCTGAGTAATTGATATAAATTTCAGCTTCATACCTCCACGCGTTCCTGAGAAAAAGGGTCTTGACAGACGGACGGACGGACGGACAGACGGACAACAAAGTGATCCTATAAGGGTTCCGTTTTTTCCTTTTGAGGTACGGAACCCTAAAAACGATAAAATACACTTAAATTTTCCATACAATACTTTTTTATATTTTATCGGTTATTTAATGCCCGAATGCTGAAGTTCCTAGTTACCTATATTCCCATTACCTACTGATTTAATAAAAGATAACTCGAGTAATCAATGAATATTACCTATTTATTCAGTCAATAGTAAGCAATAAAAAGTACCTACATTCTATTTTCAGTATTGTTTACAATAATAAGAAAGCGTAATAATACAAGCGTTGTTATTTGTATCTAAATTAACTTTTGTTTTTTGTAAATTTATATTTTACTAGCTGATACCCGCGGTTTTTTTCCGCGTGGATGTCGATTATCGCGACTAAAAGTAATCTTTTAATCTCCCACTTTCAAGACCTTTTTTATTTTGGAGGTTGGGAAATCATCAAATGACTCCTCCCGCTCTGGGCAGAACGTTAGGGAGTGTAAGACTTCTACTGACTAAAAACCACCCATGTTCCTTGTTAGCCCTTTGTGCTGAGGCCGCGGTATCTCTTTCAACCCCTTACAACCTTTTTTCGCACTAAAAAGTAGGCTATTTCCATTTTCAGGCTAGAATTATTATATGTGTACCAAATTTCATTTAAATTGGTTGAGTAGTTTTGGCGTGAAAGCTCGACAGACAGACAGACTTTCGCATAATATCTAATATTAGTAAGGATAATAGAAAGGATTAGTCAATACATAATTATTTTAAGTAGTAGTAAAGAATATTGGTTTTTCTTATCTACATTTACGACAACTCTCAGTAATGCCATAAAATACGCAGTTCCTTACACTATAGTAACAAATTGTGTCTACAATAAAATTAATTGTATCATGCATAGTCGTACTAAGCAGGATCATCGTATAAAATATCGACAACCACAAACATCACATCTCTAGCTCTCAAAAACTGACAGCTGCCGCTTTTCGAAAATATTGTGTGAGTGAGAGCATCAGTAAAACACCTATCCATTGCGCTATTAGATCAGCCGATTCACTGGTCGATTTGTACTAAGCAAGCAATGGTTTTTGTTCCTATTGAAAACAATTGATTTGGTTTTTCATCATGTTTCTCGTACCACGAAGTAATGTTTTAATGAATTTAATATGAAAAACATTATTTTTGTAGTACTTACGTGTGAAATGAGATACCATATTTCGTGTAATTCACAATACAGCTATTATTTTTACAAACATTCACTGCACAACGCGGCATTTTGTAAAAAATCACGAGCAGTGAAGACGTCGCAAGTTGACATTCGACTTATTATTGAAAGTGGCCTAGGGCCCCGTCGCGGCCACATGAGTTCGCATGTACCACGCCTCCTTGGCATATCTCCTGTTGTTTCTGTCATCTGTGACTGGAACGCACCCTTTCCTTGAGGAATGGTGGTTAGGTGTGAAGTTGGCACCCCCGCGCACCGCCATGAAGTTAGTCATAAAGCAGCATTCAACGCGTACGCACGTTACCGCGCCGCGTTGCCGCCGATTTGCAGTGCCGTGTTTTTCCGTTTGATTCAACTCCCTAGAATTAAAGTTCCCCTTTCATCTTCCTGGAAGACAGTGTTTTTTAACGTGACCTATGGACCTATATGTGTGGGATTATTGACTGGAGATTCCCTGTGTTGTGCTCTGCCGGCAAGCCCCTCGATTCTACCAAGCCAGGACTCTCGGACTGTGGCTGCGGGAAGGTTGAAGCGGGTAAGTCGCTGGACCCAGTAAATTCCCTACAGTCGTTATGCTATGAACTTTTATAGTGGTGCATGTACATCATAAACCTAAAATGATAAAAATAACATTAATTTTAAAAGTAACACCAGCAACCCAATTTATATTCGCAACACGATTATACAAACAAACAAAAAAAGTTTAATTAAAAACTTATTTCCAATAAAAAAACCAATCCATCACCACAATTGAACAAACAACAAGTATTTTCCTCACTTTAGCAAAACAATCAGTAGCGAGTCGCGACGAATATTAATAGCAAGCAACCATGGCCGCATGGTTACAATTTGTTTTGCCGACGCAAACAACGGACAGTTAAATTAGTCCGCCCCAAATGAATGTCGACGCAAAGCCTAAACACACGTTTATTAAACCTAGTAGGCCTCCAAAATGAACCATATTAATTTTCTTTTTACATCATTAAACACTGATTGAATAAACTTTGTAATGAAGGGAGTTAAACCGCTTTAAAAGTTCCGATGAAATGTTTTTCAGAAAATGACCATTTGTATTTTTAATAACAGAACTAAGGGAAAGTTGGGAACATTCCCTGATATTAGCTGTTGGTACATTTTTCTAAATTAAGGCTTTCGGTACAATTTTGCGAAATTGCGTTCTGTGAATTTCCGGCGTTGGTGAAACTTGGTTTTCCTGCGAGAACGGGAATTCTTATTATTTTATTTAAGGAATAAGTTTTGTGAACAACGAAATAAAAGTAGTTGCCAAAGATGAAAAATAATATGATATGGTTTTTCGTTAATTGAATGTGTTAGGAAATAGAGGTGTACCACATTTTGCTAGTTATGTTTATTTGTGATAGGAAACATAAGCGTTATTATTTTATTTACGAGTACTTTGCCATCTATTTATTATTATGATCATAAATAAATAAATAAATGGAAATAAAATTTCAGACATTTTGGTCCATAATATTTGTTAGTAACGACTTAAAAACTATGTTAGGTACATTTAAAAAAATAGGAGATATAGTAATCTAAATCAAAATGTACACATAGTTTACAGGTACATTAAAATAAATACATTCAAAAATTAAAACTTTACATTATTAAATTGCATAAAAATTCTTTACTTTTAAATAAATACATTTAAAAATTAAGACTTAACATTAAAATAATTACGTTACATTTAAAAATTTTGAAATTACATTATAATAAAGACCCTTTACTAAACTTTCGGTGCACTCTCACGCGTTTGCCGTCATCATACATCTTCCATAAACTTTTAAGTAATTACTTAAGTACTTTCAAAAGTTTCACAACTTCATAGAATACGTAACTGATAAGTATTTTAAACTTTTATTACGTATTACTAGCTGTTTTATTCAACGTGTAACTTGTATGACATAATTTAATGTTTTAATTGAATATTATCAATTTATAATTTATATTATATTAGCGGTAGCTTTGGGGTACCTACTTTTCTTTCTCAAACATGTTACAACAATAATAATAATTTATTTATTTTTAATCAGACTACAGGGTCAGGTTATGCAGTCGTGTTACCGAAATAGGTACAGCTTAGAAGTAGTCGTCAACTTTGCTATATAATATTAATTACAAAGTGAATTGAATGCAGTAATATTAAAACGAGAGCCATTCAATTTTCACAATTTAGAACTGCTGGGACACAGCCCTCTTCTGTATAACAAGGATAAGACTCAATGCAACGAGTGTAGTGCGACGTGCTGTCACATGTCTTCGGACATTTGATTCTAGACGATGCCTTTGAATTTTATCTAACCTTATTTTTAGTCTCTTTCGTGTTTCCCAATTTCGGTTTGAATATTTTCATCGTATTATCTACAATTCTTCAGGCCGACGGACGACGCGACGTCTTCATCAATTATAATTAAGGTCTAGACGTGTTGACTGAGGCTGAAATAAACGACTGAAAATCCTAGATAATTCTCGATAAGTTGATATATATAATTGAGAACAGGATTCAGTGTAGTATGTTTTTTTAAACTTGTTAGTTAATAAATTTACATGAACCAATATTATTTCTCTTAAAACCTAACACAGAACACTACAATGATTAAAGTTCGAGTATTTTTCGCTTAGTTTGTTGTTTTTCATAGCCATTACAGGCAAACTTAAGCAAAAATGACGAGAATTTTTAACAAGTTTGACCGTCCCTGATTATAGTTTTTTGTCAGTTATATTTATTTTATTTATTTTACAATTTATGTACACACAGTAGACGGCACAGGAAATTAACATTAACATAATAATAATAATAATAATATTCCACAACTATCACACAACGCCATCTAGTCCCAAGCTAAGCAGAGCTTGTGTTATGGGTACTAGACAACTGATAAACATACTTATATATTTCTAAATACATACATATTATAGATAAATTACACCCAGACACAGAACAAATGATCGTGCTCATCACACAAACATTTGTCCTGGGTGGCATTTGCCACGACCTCCGGCATAGCAGTTAGGGTCACTAACCACTAGACCAACAGGCCAGTCAAAAAAATAATACTTGAGTACAAAGGTACTGCCCTGCTTGGGCGGAGCCCCGCCGTGTTCTCGTAGCGGCGATCGGCGGCGGTGACCTCTCGCGTCCGGCCCTGGTGCAAGCCATGGTCCGGGGCGAGGAGGAATGGGACGCCGTCGCCTCCTTCTGCGAAGCAGTGATGCTAGCGAAGGAGGTGGCGGAACGAGAGAGGGAGCGATCCTCTCAACGTCCCAGCCGCCGCGGAAGGCGCGGAAGGCGCTCCGGGCGTCGGGGGCCACGTGATGGCTTCCGGCCACCGTAGACGCGGGCCTGTGGACGGTGAGTAATGGGCTAGCTCGCCGTCCGGCCGTCGTCATGACGGCAACAGACCGTGTCGGCGGCGCGTTCGTGTTCCACGCGCGCCTCAAAGAGATGTCAGCAAGGAGGGGCCCGCAAGGGCCGACGCCCGTTGGGGCCGCGGTATTTTGTACTAGATTACGTGGCCTCGGCGCAAGGGCAAAGAAGGAACATGGGTTCGGTTTTTAGTCAGTAGAAGTCTGACACTCCCCTTCGCTCTGCCCAAGAGCGGGGGGGGGTCATTCGATGATTTTCCACCCACCAAAAAAAAAAAAAAAAAAGTACAAAGGTACTGCTTATTTCTTAAGGAATTTCTGCCAGCAGACCTGCTAAAGGAGAAACGAAGAAGAAATGTAGACAATAGTGTATGAGAATGAGAAAAGGAAAAGAATAATGCATTTATGAGCCTATTAACTAACTTAACCTAAAATAATAAAATACACATATGAATAAATTATAGATATATACTTAAATAAACGCTGACATCAGTTACAGGCAGGCAGGCAGTTACTAAAACTAAACTAAAAAATCTACTGAGAGATATACAGATACACATTCGCACCACACACATTTTCTCACCACTCAACATACACACACACATTCACACCGATATCGACATTCCGAACAGTACAAGTAAAACTTTAGGTATCATGGCCGGAATAGCTAAAACGATTTTACTTAACTGAGATGGTTTTGTAAGAACCGTTTTCTCTCAGTTTCCTTTTCAAAGTATTTAATTTTGCATCGTAACCATTCTTCACGTACGAATTTAAATTGTTATTCAATCCAATGAGGGTTTAGTAAACATTATATTATCTAAGAATAATTTAGTCCCCAAGGAGTTAGTGTCTTTAATTTTTCTATTTTCTTAAGTACTTTTTCAACGGTCTCTGAAACCATTTTATAGAGACTAGCGTATGACACGCGGTTTCACCTGCGTAGTTCCCGTTCTCGTGGGAATACAGAGATAAAAAGTAGCCTATGTCACCCGAGGATAGTGTAACTTCCCAACGATGAAATCAAATCGGTCCAGTATTTTTTTATGTTTATTTGTTAAATACAAATCTTTTCTTTTTAAAATATTAGACCTTTGACCACAACACAATTCTAGAGTCGTTTCAGATAACTACCTAAAAAACTAGCTAAAGCGACAAATAATGATGAAAAGCCATTAAAGCCGTCCTAAGATACTGCCTCCTGAAACCCACCCCTTCATTCGTCTCATTTCCTTCGCCGTTGAATGAATGAAGTGAATTCCTTTTCCACTGTATAATTCCAGACATTTTTAAATCTCACCCCTGCCTGTTGAATAAAATCAATACTTTACCTACATCACCTGGCTAGCCTTTTCTCAACTATGTTAGCGTCGATTTCCAGTCTAACCGGATGTAGCTGAATACCAGTATTTTACATGGAGCGATTGCCTATCTGACGTCCACATCCCAGCCCAGTTAATAACGGTAAATACGATATCGGACACTGAATATAGCTATAAGGGCTGTTAAAGATCTACAGTTGACTTGCTTTTCGAGGCAAAAAAATGTTCATAAAATAAAAAGTACTGGGCCAAACCATGCTAATTTCTCATGGGACCAAATGGCAACTATTCCGCATCAAACAAAAAAAGAATCACGTAAATCGGATCATTAATCGCAGCGTAATCGGTGTACATAAATAGAAAAAAAAAACATACCAATCGAATTGAGAACCTCCTCCTTTTTGGGAAGTCGGTTAAAAAGGAAACTTGGTATATAATGGGTGGTCACGCATTCACAGGCCAACCTTTTTACGGGTTTTACCTTAAGATCGACTCATATTTAGCCATAATCTCCTCAAATATTCCACCTACATTCATACCTAGGTATTGAAAATAAATAAGTACTGAGTACGAATTCCCAAAAGATTTCCTAACGATAATATTCCATTCCGATAAAATATTCAGTATTGGATATTCAATTTTCGCGAATGAATGATATTCAAATTGTCGATAGCTATTTGTATAATAACGCCGTTATAGGAATTATACAGATAATTGTGTTAAAAGTCATTATTAATGTAATTACGTGTTCAGTTTGAATAATTGAATTACCAACGCATTAAGTGCGTAAATTTAATAGGGTTATTAAACAAGCTATTTAAAATATGGTAGGCACTCCAATCTGTGAAAAGTTTTAACATTTTTATAACATAATATCACTCCCGTAAATCTCGAAGGGTTAGGCAGAGATAAATAAGTTCATGAGATGAACCTAATAATACACCAATATTTCGCCAGTTTTGTTTAAGTGTCTTTTGTTTTGAAAAACCCAATAACAATTTGCCCGGCCCGTAAATCGAACCCCGGACGTCATACTCAGCAGTCGGTACCACTAGACCAACGAGGTGGTTACCAACGCATTAAGTGCCTACGTTTTAAAATAGGGTTATTTAACCAGGTATTTAAAATATTGTAGGCACTTAAATCTGTGGAAAGTTTCAACATTTTCATGAAGAGAGAACTGTTTTGTCGAATTAATCGTCGGATTTAGTTGTAACGATGTTTTAAATGACCTAGTTTATCGGACTTTTTAAGTTGAAGTGTACTAGAAATACTTTAGTACTCGTAGGCTTCAATTTGAGAATCTCGTACTAAATAAAACAGCCGCATGGGTCTATAAAACGTTGCCCCACACTAGGAACTTCTTTTTTTTTTTTCTAGGATCTTTGACAGTTGTTACCGGTAGTCAGTTGCCCAAAAGTTTAACATCCAGTCTTACCAAAGCAAATCGTATTAGCCAGTACTACCTGGGTTGGCTTACCAATTCACACTGGGCCCACGTGCACAATGGCCCATTAACTCCTAAAGAGAGGAGGTCTGTGTCCCACTAGTGGGCACATCGTAGGCTGTTTCTACTACAACCTACTACCAGGGTTGTGGAGGTCAGATTATAGGCAGTCATTCCATGTAAAATACTGGCATTCAGCTGGAACCTGTTAGACTGGAAGCCGACTCCGACATACTTGGGAAAGCCTTAGGCATAGTTTCATCAACTGATGAGGCATCAATTTAAAGCACGTGGGAACCATATTTTTTGGCAGAACTACAGTTTAATTCCACTCGTTAAAAATGTACTTCCACCATTAGTAAAGTAGACGATGTAGAATCAACTGAGACGCACCGGTTGCTTACAAATAGCAGTTTGTACTCACCGAATTATCCAGCAGATCGAAGCTCGGACTTTAAATATTTAGGGTTGCTAAAATAACTACTAACGACTTTGCTAATAATACTCTATTCGGGTTTTAAGATACACGGAATATTGTAACAGTTTGATGATAGGGTTCTACAATAGCACTGCTGGTAAATATTAGCGGGAATCATCTGTGAAAATTGTTTTAAAAAATAAAGATGGCGGTGAGACTTTGATCTGAGGGTGACTCTGCCTTGTTGGTCTAGTGGTCACAATCCTGGGATCGATTCTCTGGTCGGTCAAAACGCTATAGGATTTTCCATTAGCAATTTCTCAGTAGCAGCCAAGGAGTCTCGATTTTTGTCCAGCTGACGGCAATAGGCTCACTCCCTATTACAGGGGACTTAAACATAACAGTCGAAATTTGGGTATACCTACTATTAGAAACACTTCTGCTTATCCTTCTTTCCGGGGTTAGTCATAATATTATGTTGAAATGTCGACGATTGGCCCGATTATGGCCACGCGCCAAAAATCCTTATTCTATCTGTATTTGACAGTCGTTTCGTATAAAATAAATATGATCTAATTAGGGTACCAAACGAATCAAACTGGATTGATGCGAAACATTCAAACGTTTTATCTCGGATATCGGATTTAATTCAATCAAATGTAAAGCGAGGACCGTGGAAGGTATTCAGAGCATGAATTCTTTGTTTCGCTGAGCTGACCTTAATATAAAAGAAAAATATCTATTTTCCTGTCGTTTATTTTAAAAGATAGTGCAACTGACAATACTTGATAGTTTGTACCATTTTATTTTAATTTAAATTGTGTCTTCAGTCGTAGTTTTTACTTTAGTTTTTTTTTCATGCAGTTTTTTGTTTTTCCATTTACTTGTTTATTCAATTTGTTTGTCACTTCACTGGAAATTGGCGGAATACTCAACATCGGCTTTGCTTGCCATTTAATAAAAATAGAATAGAAAGGAACATTTTATTTAATTTCTAAATACCTACTGGCAGATAACTATTAATGTTAAGAAAAAAAAGATCACCTTATTTATTAATTATAATTTTAGTTCCGATAGTTAAATAATGATTCAATTAAGTATTTATTCTCTTTTTAAATTGCTATTTCATTTCTTCAATTCACATAGTGATAGAATATTTTTCTCAAATACTCCTTAAATAAATTGCTAAAACATTTTGCAATATTAACAATTGCGTAGTAAACAGACAAAGCTAGTTTTCTCGCAACACTTGGCCTTTCTTAAAGGTGTACTTACGACCAAAGTATCAGTTATCAGTATCGCAATCCAGGGTCTGTGTCGGACGAGAAGGAGCTTCACTGATTTACATAATAATGTTCAAGTATATTTTATCCATATCTTGGGGAAACATGTATTGGTTAACGATTGTTTGTTCAATAATGTTTGGGTTTGAAAGGTTGAAAATGTGTTGTGGTTTGTGACGACTTTCTTTTGTTTGGCTATTTTTTTTAAAGACATTCTGTGTTACCATTTTTTCTTTCAGCCTTCATAGCGAACTTATATCTTCATATTGTTAATTCTATGACCATTTATTTGTTTATAACCACTAATTTGCTGATGTAACTTTAACCGTAAATTATTTATTTTAGTTTTTAATATTACGCCACTACATTTATCTATTTAGAACTATAAGCTATGTCAGGATGCACCCTTTCCCCCATATTTTAAGTTTAAGTTTTTATTAAAGTTTTGTATTAAATCATTATATTATCATTCTCGTGCCCTTATCTCAATTCTTTTGGGTATTTGACTGTTGATATTTGTAAATAATAAAAGCATTCTGTTTTCGTTTCAGATCCCACAAAACCATGCATTTACTACTAATAGCGTTACTAGGTAAGTAAAATGAAGTTATTAAACCCATTTTGTAGTATAAAGCTATTCGTTATAGGTATAAAACAATGCTATAATTTACGGGCAATTAGGTTCGTGGTGTTTATGAAAACCGCTTATTTTCCGCCACGGCAAGCTTCACAGTTTGTTAAATTATATTTTCGTCGAAAAGGAGTTTGAAGTTTTTTTTTTTTTTTAAATTTAATATGGGCTTACTCTTGACCTCAATCTTGCCCTAAGGGCAGAGATGAGGTCGACGATGGAACGAGCTTACCCAGAAGAAGAGATTTCTTTATCGTTACCGCTTAAAAATATTCACAAAAAATACACACTTCAATTTTGTAATAACGCCTAATTAACTGTGGATTTTAATTATTATGTTGTCAAACTTTAGGTTAAGTGATATAATTTCTGTTTTCCATTAGTAAACAGAAATAGAAAACTTAGACTTTGTTAAAAATAATTACAAATGATATTTAACATCTTGTAAGTTGATCTTTCAGGTGATTGCTCAAATATTTTACGGGCTGGTTGAACGTCATGCTATGAATTTATGATCATGACTTCAAATAATTTAAGTATCAGAAAAACTGTCTGGGAGCCAGTTGAATTTTCTTCTTGTTGATGTATATGAAGCCAAATTCATTCCGAGGGCCAATCATCGTCGTTCTTTGCACCTTGCCTTATCCATACTCCCGTGGTATGACCAGAAATACGGCGTTATACTTTTTTGGGTACACGTACATTACAGGTTATTCCATATTTTCTCGGAATAATGACTGACTTTTGTTAGATTTTAAGGAATGTAGGCACAAAGATGTATATTAAGGGACGGTTTCAGTTTCTTTACGACCCAAACTTTGGTAAAACAAAATTAAGATTTATGGGTATTGTTTGGAGCCTAATGTATGAGCAAGGCTTAATATCTTTAGTATTTAGTACCTAATATACCATAAATTATAGTTAACTTATAAATGATTAGGTAACATAACAAAGTACGATTTTATGAGGTTAAGTTCAGTGAAATTTAAACTATTAATTTTCAATGCATTAAGTTAATAATACGACAAAAAAAACTTATGTACTATATTATTCACATAGTATATTCGTTTTTTTTGTCTTAATTGAAATAAAAAATCCTAACTAATATTATAAATGCGAAAGTAACTCTGTCTGTCTGTCTTTCTGTCTGTCTGTCTGTCTTTGCTTCACGCCTAAACTACTGAACCGATTTGTGTGAAATTTGGTACAGACATAGTTTGGAACTTGAGAAAGGACATAGGATAGTTCTTTTTTTTTTTTCGCGAGATAGGGAAAAATCTGCCGGAAGTCACTATTCCACGCGAACGAAGTTGCGGGCAAAAGGTAGTATGTATATAAATACGAAAAGGTAATATTAGGTGAAACTAAAATTTTGTGGATACGTAAAATTAAAGTAAAAACACGAAAATTAAAACGGCGATTTAACTTTGACTGTGAAGGTTTAGCAAAAACCTTAACAAACAAATTGCCCTATATCTTATTCTTAGATACACACATCTCACTTTTCTGAAAAGTTCTAATATAGGAAAAAAACATGGTCCTTCATCAGTTAAGGGGAGGGTAATGTTGAAAGAGTCCCTTTTGCCGCCCACCTCGTCTAATTGTTTACTATCCCTTACTTTCGGCACGTTTATTAGGTAAAAGTAATATTATTAACAGTATATTAGTTACATATGTGCACAAACCGGATCAACATGATTGTGTGTACAAATTAATACAATTTGATGTGTCGTTCGTTTTGTATTTTAAAATATCAGATTTTAACTGAATGTATGATACGGTAACTACTTGTAAATAAAACACTTTTTTTAATTTGTGTTTTTGCTTATCTCCAGTTTTAACCATTGATATTTTTAAACTTTATGTTCCTCATAACATCGTCGTGCCGGCGGCGGCTAATTATAATCGGCATATATTATAACAGAATTTGTTATCTTTAAAATACAACTGCAGTACACAATAAAGCATAAAATGGAACGATGTACGGACCGAAATTTCATAAAACGATGCGCAGGCACGACCACGATTACCTTACGTTAGCTTTCACAAAATATAGGTGCCTAAAATGCAATAATATAGCCTAACAAAATATGTAAAAAATTCAAGCAAGAACTATGTTTTACAGTTCGGGAAAAAAATTAAAAGCTTCAGTTCAAACTTATGAAAACAGCAAGTAAAAAAAAAATGAAAAGGCGTCTCCCTAAGCTCGTCACGGCACTTCTCTTAACCTCCGAACCGAGACTCGCAGCAAACAAGCTTGATAAAAAACCTTAGAGGTTCTTTAGTTAGTTTAACGAGACTCTGAGTAAACACCAACAACGGAGGTACGATTCAATCAAAGCCCAGAACCAACCCAGGCGTTTTTTTTTAAATCTCATGGACACGCGAGCAGCCGTCTGGCAGGCTAATGGAATTACAAAAAAATAAAAAAATCTGTTTTCACTTCCCAGGTGGAAATTGCGTTTGAATGACGAAATTTAAATTAGAAAACGTTCGTGTTACATTCAAAGTGGACCAGAATTAATTTTCTGCTGTTTTAGTATAATTTTACAACTGTATCCCCAGAGTTTGGGAGGTGTGGGTAATAAAATGGTAGCCCCGTTTACAGCTAAATTGTCTGTTGAAAATGAGGATACTGGCCATGACTTTTGGTAACGTTCAGTCAGTAAATGTTGGTGTGGACCATTCTACTCTACATAATATAACATCACGCTTGTAATGTCTAAAGGGTTAGACAGAGTTCAGACAGTTATGTTTAAGTCCTACGTAGCAGAAGGCGAGCCTGTTACTGAGAAATTCCTGTTGGAAAAACCTAAAACACTTTGACCGACCCGGGAATCAAACTCAGGACCTCATGTTTAGCAGTCGCGTGACCGCTAGACCAACGAGGGGGAGATTCGACTCTATTTCTAGGAACATAAAACCCTTTGTTTACCAACCGTATATTTTTTCTGAGAAAAAAGAAAGGCTTCCGATAAAACACGAAAAGTTGATTTAGGATAGGAATCGATATATTTGTTTCAGATATACCTACAATAAAACAGTCGGTGAATCCAACATTTCTGTACGGCGGCTGAAATAACAAACAGTCTGACGGGGAATGTTATAAAGTACCTCCAACCTACTTGGCAGACGAGTTGGTTACCGTAGTGTTGTTATAGAGGTGCCTATACGGAGAAGATACTACTTCCTATACCTCTTGACACCCTTACTCACTCCCCAGGGCACCCTTGGGGAGCGATGGACCCTTTCCCAATACCGGAACCACTCACCGAAAGTACTTGCATAAAATACAAAAAAAACCCCGAAAAAATCCTACACATCCTAGTTTAACGGTAGTTTTGTCCCATTTTAACGCAATTAAACGATTAATTGAATGGCCCTTCTACTGGCAGCCGAGTGAAGCAGGGTGGCAGGGTAAGTACGAACGATCACTGGCGACAAATTGCCTCTCTACAGAGCGGCGTTTCATATTTCTGAACAAGGAAACAATTTAGCGACGAAAACGTTTTCGTGTCGATTTTTTATATTTCGCCCGAGGATGAGCGGAATAATAATGAAAATTGACAAGCGGGTTTGACCTTAACTTTCGGTGAAAACAAGTTTCGTATATGTATTGGTTTATTAGTCTTTTGAGGCGCTTATTTTGTATTTGGGTCGGTTTAGAAAAGATATTTCTAGAAAGCTTAATATACTTATATAAAAGTATCATCCGACATGAAAGTTAAAATGTTCTTTTAAGAGTGGTAATGTAGTGGTATGTTTGTCTTTTGAGGTGATTTTATTGTAGAACAGATAGCATTTTTTCCATTTGGGTTGGTATGATAACACGGCATGATACATAAAAGCTTATAATAACAAACTTTCCAACACGGCAAGTTAATTAAGAGATGCCAGTCCCATCTGACTTTATTATGTTAAACGTAAAAAAAAATTAAAGCTTTGTACTCGACGAGAATCAAACCTGTTTCGCAGAAGCCAATCATATTATCAATTTAATTGGAATTTCCCAGTAGATATCTACCTTATATAAAATGGGGCATGCAAACTCACAAAACATATTTTTATATCCTTGTAAAAAGCGGGCATGTATGACGGAAAGCAAAGAGAGTAAAAAGAAGCGACAGAGGTAGCACGAGGCATTATTACTGTCCAGTTATTATCACCTTTTTCGTACAGAGGTTTTTTTCCTCATGTTCTGTACTATATAGGTAGCCTATATAGGTAGGTGATTCACTGACAGTTGTGTTTTAATTGTCCCGTTGGTCTCGTGGTCGCTATCGCGCTTGCTGAGCGTGGTGCGATTGCTGAGGTTCGATTCCTGGGTCGGGCAATTAATGCTATTGGGTTTTTCCTTTACAATTTTTTCATTAGTAGCCCGCAGTTTGAAAATTGGCGGTGCGCGGTGTAAACGTACCGTATAATTATATTTTTTATAAAATTTTGTCGAAAATACAATAATTCTCTCGCATTTGATATATCAATATAAACAAGTTAGTCAACGCAGTACACGGCGAGCAAGCTTGCTAGTTTTACCAAAAACAAGAAGTAACTATGGCAAAAAATGCTAACTTTTGAAGGAGCACAGCTTTATAACAAATTACCGTCCTGTTTATGAAATGTACACTCTTTCAATGCATTCAAAACTGAATTCTGATAACTTAGCCAGCACATAATTGCGGATCGATCACTTCACTGAGAAAAATAAATGATAGTATGTATCAAGAATGTGTCTCCGTCATTCATGTAACTTATTTATATAGGAACGCACAAAGGTGTACGATTACAGTAATAAAGTACATTGAGTTGTCCGTAGTAAGATTACTTTATGGATGTCGCTATGATTTTTGTAGATTTTATTAAGAACTTGTTTACTTTTTTGGCCAGTCGCAAAGCGTAAATAAGTAGAAAAATAGTCGCTTTATCAATTTTCTTGATTAATTTGAATAAATAACTTGACTGATATTAACATGCCCTTTATCAAAGCGTTTAGGTCTCTTGTTTATGCTAACTATGGCAGTTGTTGCGTTTAAAAAGCACTTGACCAATGTATAAAAGTCACTTGATTGATTTCAACATCTTCGCTGATAGATTAAATCAATACAATTGTAAGTTTTAAAATGAAATATACTTATGACGATAGGCGATTTGTTTGATAGTATCATGTCAGATGATAAATTTTATAATGACAATGAATTGATTGATGTAAGTACATCTTTGTACAGATCATGTAGCTTATTAAAGTTAAGTAATTAAAAGTGTTGATCTAATTAAGTACTTCTTTGTTGTGCTTAAGTTGTATGTTTGTTGCTATTAAGCTGTATGTTTGTTGCTAATAAGTTGTGTTTGTTGCTATAAAGTTGTATGTTTGTTGCTAATAAGTTGTATGTTTTTTGCTATTAAGTTGTATGTTTGTTGCTAATAAGTTGTGTGTTGGTTGCTATTAAGCTGTATGTTTGTTGCTATTAAGTTGTATGTTTGTTGCTAATAAATTGTATGTTTGTTGCTATTAAGTTGTATGTTTGTTGCTATTAAGTTGTATGTTTTTCGCTATTGAGTTGTTTGTTTAGGCTCAATTTACACCGCCGCAGAATGGCAGCGAAGCGACTTTTTGCAACGAAATTCTACATAGCATAATGAACTTTATGTCAATTGGTTAACGTACAAATTACGTACGTTACACAAGGTTCATAATGCTATAAGCAAATTCGTAGCAAAAAATCGATTCGATTTCAGTGTAAATTGAGCCTTAACAAACTCAAAAGCAACAAACAAACAACTTAATAGTAACAGAAGACATACAACTTAAACGCAAAAAAAAAACAAACAATAGCAACAAATATACAACTTAAACGTAATACAGATAATTTGAAATATTCTTAAGTGTTACTGAAATAAAATAATCAAGTAATTTGACTCATTTATTTTTATTCAAAACAGCAAGTTAAATAATCAACATAAAATGAACGAAATCTTTGAGTTAGGACAAGCATCAAATAACTCTCTCATCTGGGATATGTTTCACATACGCTTCGCGACTCTCTGACTTTGATGGCCTCCATTTGCTTTCTTTACCTCCCTTTTTTTTCTTAGCTGCTGGTGGAGAAGATTCTGTTCCAGAACTAGTAGGCAGCGCCACAATACTTGGCGTTATAAGTTCCGTTAGGGATAATATAGCTGCAAGGTTTCTATTTTCTTCAGTGTCACCTGAAAAAAAAAACATTTTATATTAATATATATTACACACACATGTCTGTATGGTGTCGGACGTAAAGAATAGCACCATCCCATAATATCTTCCCGTGGGTGTCGTAAGAGGCGACTAAGGGATTTCCCAGAGAATGGGCAACAGCGTTCTCTGAGCTTTTGTAACAACCGCACTGCGATCGCCAACGAACGAGTGATGCAGTGCCTGTGGCAAGCAAAGTGCGAACACTAGCAATAAAAACACTTTTAATACTTTTATTAGTTAAGTATTGATTGCTTGAAAGCTAGACTGAACTGAAACACTGACTTTACGACGATCGATCAAATTTCATTTAAAATGAAGATTTATCTAAGACTAGCTAATAATTCCAGCCAGTGGGGCGTAAACCACGGGGTTACAATCCACAGGCAGTACCTACCATTCTAGAATTTCCAGAAAAATCTCGCACTGCGCCCTTACCAGTTCCCGCCAGTAGGTATTTTTACGAAATTGTGATTGGTCTGAAGATAAACTAAGCAGTACCTAATGGCAAGTAATATGGAAAGTAGATGCAAAATACTTACTGGCGAAAATGAGGTTTAAATCCGAGAGGCCCCACGCCTCCAGTAAGTCGCCAGCTTCCTCCATCAAACACTAGGTATTCACTTGCCGCCACGACTTGATACCCGGACCACTTTAAATAATACTATACTAATGGCAAATTATCAGAAATTTTATTTAAAATAACACGGGACAATTGCAAAATATCAAGAAAGAAAATAACAAGTTTCGACACGATGTCGCGCCACACAGATTAAACAACGACTGATTGAAAAAATAAAGACGAAGTTACCATTTTAAATCAATTATTAATTTAAAAAAGTTAATTGATTTCTCATATTATTTTCCGATCATTACTTAGGTAGATGAAGACATTTATAAATGTAATAAAGATATTGTAATAATGTTGCTAATCAAGTACTTAGTAGGATTTATCATGAACTACATTTACATCAATAACGTAGCTTTTTAACTGAATTATATGCAAATGATTGAAATACCCCAATCATTTTATCTTATTAGAATAAATAATGGTTTATGACGTCACCAAAATTAAATAAGAAATTTTATTGTTTTAAATATATTTCACTTTATAAGCGTACAGTCATTTAAATTTGATTTTCGCAATCAATTGTGGTTTGTTGTTTTAAAATGATTAATGATTCATTTAATCGTTTTTTACTCAATCAAGCAAAATTTCAACTTGATAGGAGACCAGTTTTCTCAGTGTTCTGGAGAAATGAATGCATTGGATGGGTAAGAAAATGAATGATCCGATGACAGTTCTTGTTTTGATGATGAATCACACTTCCTCCACCAAGCTCCAAGACTGAAGACTGAACATTCTAGTGACTAGAATGTTCAGTTTTTCAAAGTCAAATACACATACAACGTTGTAACGTACTCCTTACACCAATGCTTCAAGAGGTTTTTCCGTATTCATCCATCAATAGTATAATGCCATGCCAACATGGAATTAAATTCAACCATTATCTACTCCATCTGTAGAACTTCTACTGTCCCCAGTTCCATAGCACATTGGAATCTTCACCTGTGCCGATCTCTAGATCTAAACGCAATAGCTTTCAATCTTCACTTTTTGCTCATGTAGTACAAATACAAGAACACATATTTCACACTATAGTTGGCAATGTACTCCCGGTAGTACATTGAATTTCGCGAAAACTGTAATATTCAGATTTTTTTCACAATTTTTTTCAGTATTCTGGTAAACCAGGAAATAACAAAAAAACATTAAATTTTAGAAATAATTTCATTTGCCAATTTAAGGGATATAATGATGATTATGATAATACATGTTTAGTTCTGTAGAATCGTTATTAAAGTGTAGGCCCAAATCAAAATCAAAGTTCAAAGACAATGTAAATGTCATCTCCAGAAAAAGTTCTTTCCAAATATTATTGTTGTTTCTCCAGACGACCCTGATTGCGTTCCGCAGGGATTTGGTCCTATTAAGCCCTTTACGTTACATAGCTACTTTTAAATGAGCATTCTTGCTTTGGTTTTTAGTCTCGGGAACTAAGTTATCTTTATTTTAATTTCACATAAAATCAATCTATTTAAGTCGCGAGTAAATAGGCTTCTTCTGGGTAAGCTCGTTCCATCGTCGACCTCATCTCTGCTCTTAGGACAATATTGAGGTCAAGAGTAAGCCCATTTTAAATAAAAAAAACAAGTGTTGTTTTAGCGAGTTTATTAACATAACATCACGCATGTAATCCCCTAAGGATTAGATTGAGGTGTTCTTAATAATACACCCACTGGTCGCCAGATATCTTTAAGTACCATATAATAGGGCCTAATGATATCAACCGAGCACAAATCCAGATTACGTGAATGAGAATTTTGTGATGGTAAAACGCAAAAACATTTTGCGCGACTCGGGTATCAAACCATGACCTTATACTCATTAGGCGTCTTACATCAGTGGATGTAAGACTATGTGTAAATGTATTAATATTCACCAATTAATAAACTTTGAGTGTCAGGATGATTACTAGTTATTTACTGTGTTCGAAAGTCTCTTTAAAAAGGTGTGTTGGGAACAGGGGTTTTATGAAGTAAAATCACAAAAGACAAGACTATTCATTTTATTTCTTTTGGTCTTGTCAACTACCTACATCAAACTCGATTCCGTTCGCTAGGTCCCTAGTCTTCGTGGAGAAGAACGGACAAGAAACTCCACGGGAACACATTTTAAAGTATTATGCAAAGACAACCTGACATTGTCTTGGACTGTCTCAAGTTACAGCAATTTATCAGTTTACATAAACAACAATCAATAAGAACCATATTATAGTACATATTTCTAACACATAGTTATCAGTAATATTCATAGCATAATATCAAATATCAATTAACTTACATAAACATTGTAGATCCTTAGGACAATACAAATAGGTTACAGCTTTCTCCACTTTGTAATCTTGGTTCAATAATAGGACGTTTACATGTGAACTTTATTCTACACACATGGAATACATATCCAATAAGAATATATCACTCTGGGTACAGATCCAGATATTACTCGTATTATCTAGCTAACTCGTAGAATAGTTGCAGCGTAACTACCCTGAATTGGCGGTAACATTTGCTTTTATAACCGTCAATTCATACTTATTATATCAACGATTCCCGCCAATGGCAATGGTCAAACATTATAGCCAAATAACTAATAACACATACAATAATTAGCTAATCTTAATTAGTGGAACTATTTTAAAACTCCATTAGGTAATTTAGCAATTTAGTATGTATTTATTTGTAATCTTTACATTTATTCGGATAAAATATGAACATCAATAGATAGTTCCGGGAACAGATAGAAACAACTGGATACATTGAAATTGCAAGATAAAATCTAGGAAACATTGTAAGTATCATATAATAATTACTACTTAATTTATTGGCAATATAAAGTAAATAAACATTTAATTTGACTTAACTATTTAAATACCACAAAGCTATCTTCGGTTTGGAAACCAAGTCTTTTAAGCCACAATAATAACTACTTCTATAAAATACTTCGGGCTATAAAATATTATTAGGACAATGTAGGTTTATTCGGAATAAGAACCTTACTGTTCTCAAGATATATATTTACGATGATTATTAATTTGATGCTATATTCTTATATACATAAGGCTATTCTATCACGGCCATACTGACAGTACTTCGTCCTCGAAGTAATTATTTATTACCCAAAGGTTACAAGGGAACTGCTTTGATTCGATAGTAGCAAAGTTTGAAGCAAAAAAACTATTCGCAATTAAACTTTAATAAAATTTAAAAGGATCAGACTGAATCGGTAAACAAATTAGGCTGGTTCCTTGAAAACGTGGCAGTTGAAAAGATAATGTAATACTAAATCTGCCTTCCCCTTGGACCTCGAACACGAGCAGACGTGTAATAGACCCCACGCAGTTTTATTTTAATTATAATTCACAAAAAATCCAATTTTATTCTGCACAAAATAATAGGACTACATAGCTCAAAGGAGTATTAGTCTACGGGCAGTTGCGAACACTCTGTACGCACGCACACCAACGCTGTACGTGGGCTTGCGTCACGCCCTCTGCGCGAGAGCAGTCCCGAGGTATAATTGCTGTCCTAGTCGTGCGCGCCGCACGCCGCCTCTACGTGTTCGCCGGCCGCCGCTTACTTTCTGCGCTCCTGGTACTCGCTGCTGCGGACTATCGTGTCACGCACGCCCCGCCTGCGCCTGTTTGCGACGCTCCGACTCCTGACTACCGTTGTACAACAGTTGCCTCCAGTCTGTACCTGCACGCCTAGTACTCGTGGCGTGAATTTGAAGTTATTGTGGTTCCGGACGCGGACATGGATTAAAGAAACATCATGGGTGAGTGGTAATTTAATTAAGTAATTACTCACTTTCGCATAGTCTGCGCTGACACATTTATAATGCGGGCGCCACACACTCGACGAGTGGTATGGGAAGTAGCGAGGAAAGGAGGCAGAGACATAGTGTGGCAACGTTAAGCCGCAATTACATCTACCCCGCCCCGCGTGTCGCAATGCGTGGGGTAGCTATCGGTTACATACATTTAGTATTGGAGTGATTACATTAGTCCCGTCCCGCGTGTCGCAGAGCCTGCCGACGCCACGACGACCGAGCGATTTCGATCGGCGTGGGGTCGGTGGTGGGGGTTGTGACGCGTCAGCTCAGTCGGGTCTAGTGTAATCGGCGCGTGGGCACGCGCAGACAGCCGAGTGGCGACGTAGAACGAACGACACAGTACTGACTGAGACGATTTTTCGTGAGGCGGCGTGGCGACACGACACGTAAATGTAATCACCCGCACGTTGCGTCAGGCAGCGCGGCGACACGCGGGGCGGGGTAAATGTAATTGCGGCTTTACTCGTCATGCCGCACGTCATGCTCCTCGTCCTGCCCATCGCTCCCTATTTTGTCGGCTTTTGCGCGCGAGTCAAAGGGCCGGCAGTACGAGCGCGAGTGGCTGGCCACATAATCGCGCGGTCGCAGTCCGCATCGAGCGCTCACGCAAGACGCACGCTTCATATGCCATGTCCTCGCCAAGCGCCGTAGAATAAAGGGGTAGGGAAAAACGATAAAGTGTTATTATTTATTGATTTGTTGTCTGCGGAGCCAATAATTTGGGATCCACAACACAAAAATCATCATTTGAAACATAAGATATGTTTATTTATTTGAAAGCTTGTTTTTAAAAGATAAACTTTGGCTTATTATTTTTAAACGACTTACGAAAAATGTAGGGTACGTATCATAATAGTTATATTGTTAAAATTACACTATCAAGAAATAGAGAAATATTAAGTAGTCGGCCGGTAGGTAGATACCTAGTCTACTATTTCATTAATACCTATTAGGCCGGGATTATTTACCCACGCGTTGCCTGCACTTAAAGTCGGCTACTCGATTTTTTTCTAATTTAATTATAATTTTGTAGGTAGGTACACGATGCTTGGGTGAGGCTTGGAGAAATAATAAAAATAGGAGTAGAAAAGTTGAAAGCCAAAAAAAATCAATAATGGCATATTTTAGATTAGACCATTAGTCAATAAAAAAAAAGCTATGCTAAAAATGCATAGCGCGCACGCTACCAAAGTTTCGTTTGTGGTTTCGTCGTCCATTCTCCACCAAAGGCAAATGCCAAGTGAGGAGCGTCGCGATTAATTGCGCGATTATTTGCGCGAGTAGAGCAGTGTGTGGGCAGAGCGGGCAACATCGCGGCAAATAGCGGCAGCGCGAGGAGCAAAGCGATGAGCAGCGCAAGGAGCATAGTGTGGCGCCCGCATAAGGAGAGTAACAAATATCACTCCATTGATGTACGTCCGGCCACTTAACAAAAACATTGATTAACTGCTAACAGTTTCTGCTTGCCTGGTATTTTTTTAATAGAGTAGAGAATAATTATGCTACTCAGCCGCTCTCCGCCTGTCACTCCGACGACACCGACCCCACTGCCCGCGTTAACTGGCACCGGGGCAGACAACATAACATCTACATCGGTAAAATCTACCTTACATGACCCATCGTTGCACCAATGTCCTTCAGCGCCTGACCAACATGCTTCAGCGCCTGACCTGTCACTCGATTCTAACGTCACGGGTCGTAAAAAGAGAAAGCTCGTAGGAGCAGATGACACTGCATCCGTGGAGCTTACTAGGACCATGCTTGCTACCTTCTCCAGTAAACAGGAAACTCAGTTCGAGGGTATGATGCTCAAGATTAATAATATTATTGAACAAAATATTGAGCTGAAATTGAGTGTTGAGGTAATGTCAGCCAAGTACGACGAGTTTTTGGGCCGTATATCGTCCTTAGAAGCTGAGAAAAAAGAGGATAAAAAGATGATCCGACAACTTGAGGATAAGATTGAGCATTTGGAGCGCAACGCGAGGGCCACTGAAATAGAAATACGAAACGTACCGAAATCTGAAGGGGAGACAAAAGATGATCTCTGTGATTTAGTTGTCAACTTGGGACAAACCTTAAACCTAAATATTAGTCAAAGTAACTTAAAAGATATTCACAGAGTAAAATCAAAGGATAGCTCTAACCCAATAATTGTGAACTTCAACTCCGTCATAACGAAAGATAAGGTGATTAAGGGGGTCAAAATGTTCAATAAAAAAAAAGACAAAGGAGGAAAGCTTAACAGTACCCACCTGAAGTTCAGCAACAAACAGCCTATTTATGTGTCAGAAAGACTTACGTTTAAGACGCAGAAATTGTACTACCTAGCCAGAACGCAGCACAAAAACTATGGGTATGACTTTTGTTGGACCTCTTATGGCGTAATATACATGCGCAAGAAAGATGGCGACCCCCAGATCCGCATAAGCTCAGAAGAGGATTTTCTAAGGCTTAGACCTGCTAGTTGTATCTGACTATTATTACTTTCATTGGATATTTGTTGCATGTTTCCTGAATTCTTTTACTATTGTTTATTTCCATTTTGCATGAATGTAAATCTCGCGCTTACTATATTACATAATATATACACCCGAATACATAAAACACTCTACACAAACAAACATAAAAAACACATTCTGACCAAAGTGCCAAATGCCAAATGTTTATTACATTCTCATTCGCAGTCACACACTCAAGTTTACACAAACGATTTGTCCACGAAATGCCATATTATTCACCATTTAAATAAATATATCCATGTTCTGTACATCTCACAAAAATCTAATAGCGAAACATTAATTTATAAGAGTAATCTCGTGCCTAAAACTGTGGCTTATTTGCTTGCGTTTCACCAATGGCCTCCTTAAATAACATAATTCAAGACATTGATGATGTGTCGGTGGCTAAGTCTTATAGATGTGACCCGGAAACATGTGGCAATTTAATTAATTCTACTTCTAAAACATTGACTGTCATCTCACAAAATATTCGCAGTATATATAAAAATATGGATAGTTTTGTTGTTCATTTGGCTAGGCTTACGTTTAAACCCGATATAATCATTCTAACTGAATGCTGGTTAAGTGAGAACAAATCACCACCACTTTTAGACAATTACTCATGCTACTTTTCCAAGAAAAGTCTAAATCAAAATGATGGAATTGTCATTTATATCACCAGTGACATCAAGTGTACTGTGGAAGAGCCTGATCCTCTTGGGGCAAATTTTTTATTACTTACAATAAACAACGACATTACCATTTTGGCTACGTATAGATCTCCCTCAATTTATTGCATCGACACTTTTTTGAATTCGATTGACCGCATACTTCGTCCTATTAATTGCAATAATATTATAATTATTGGTGATGTAAATATAGACATTAAGCCTGAAAATAATGATAGAAATAGTTCTCCTTATTTAAATCTCACGGCAGAGCTGGGTTTTCTCGCAGGGCATACATTGCCAACTAGATTAAACAATTGTTTGGATCACATCATGATTAAAACAAATAGGTCGGCCACAGTCACAGTCATAGATTCCACAGTTACAGATCACGATTCGGTTCTTGTTGGTTTGTCATATAAGCGTGAACGAATAAGGAAATCGAACATAATTGTTAAGACAGATTTTAGTGCGACTATAAAACAATTAGAATCTATGGATTTTTCGTTTGTGTCTCCTTCAGCTAATGCTGAAGAAGCTGCAACTGTTTTTGCTGATAACTTGACTTCAGTAATCAAATCTAATACGACGTCTAGTTTTGTTTCTGGTCGTAAAAGAACCATAAAACCATGGATTACACCTGGTTTGGTTCGGTGTATCCGACACCGTGACAGGCTACATGTTAAGATTAGGAAAGATCCCAATAACTCGATTCTTGAAGTCACTTACAAGCGCTACAGAAATTTCTGTAACGCTCTATTACGGAAGCTTAAAATAAATTATGAAAAATCCCTTTTACGAGATGCAAGAACTAGTAAGGAAACGTGGTCAGCTATAAAAACAATCACTGGTACTGCCAAGCAGAAATCTTCCGCTGATGATTTACTGAAAAACAGGAACAGCCCCCATGATGCCGTTGAAGCTGTGAACAATTTTTTTGCGGATGCTGGAAAGCTGCTTGCCGACAAGATAAAATGCTCTGATAATCCCGAGATTGCACTGTCCACTTTAAATGACTTCAGTAGACCTCGCGTTCCGAACTCTATGGTACTGCTCCCGCCAGATGAATCGGAAATAGAATCACTTATCATGAATCTTAAAAATGACTCTGCAACGGGCTGGGACTCAATTTCGAGCAAGTTTTTAAAAATGTCCAAACATATTATCGTCCCACATTTTACCACGATCGTTAGGCTATGTATAGAGCAGGGCGTTTTTCCTAGTGTTCTTAAAAGGGCGCTTATCACTCCTGTCTACAAGAGTGGGGCTCGAGACAGCGTCACAAACTACAGACCAATTTCTGTGTTGCCAGCGCTCTCTAAAATACTGGAAAGAATATTGAATAACCAACTCATTAAATTTTTAGAAAAAAATAACATATTATCAGACTCCCAATTTGGCTTTAGGGTAGGTAAAAGTACGGATGGAGCCGTTGGCTCGTTGGTAGATTGTATCACGGCTTCTCTTGATAATAAACAGAAGTGTGTCGGAGTCTTTATTGATCTGGCCAAAGCTTTTGACACTGTCTCGATCTCTGCTCTTGTTGAAAAGCTGGAAAGGTGTGGAATAAGGGGTACGGTTCTTAAAATCTACACAGACTTTCTAACTGGCCGTCTGCAGAGGGTTAAGGTGGGTAGTGCTGTAAGTTCGGATGTCGCAGTCACGTATGGAGTACCACAGGGTAGCATTCTCGGTCCCAGTCTCTTCCTGATTTATATAAACGACTTTTGCCAAATGACATTGAACAAAGGTAAAATATTTACCTATGCCGATGACACAGCCTTGGTGTTTCAGGGAGAGACTTGGGATGAAGTCCAACAAAATGCGGAGGTGGGGCTCCATAAAGTTTGCCTGTGGCTAAAGCATAACCTCTTGACAGTTAACGTGTCTAAAACTTCGTATGTGCAATTCACTAACGCTCGAATAAAACAGCCCAATGTGGTTGTCCGGGTGCACACATGCAAATCTCCTTTCACTCAACAGTGTACGTGTAAAAGTCTGACAAAATCTAAGACGGTTAAGTACCTTGGGGTTCTGTTGGATGAGAAAATATCCTGGCAGTCACATATCGAGATGGTTTCGTCACGAGTCAGGAAACTTACTTGGGTTTTTAAAAATTTGAGGCACGTTGCTGACAGCGATCTTCTACGATTGGTTTATTATGCATTGGCACAATCAGTTATTGGTTACTGTATTGGGGTTTGGGGAGGTGCATGTAAAACGCATCTCATACGCCTGGAAAGAGCGCAGCGGTCTTTGCTAAAAACGATGCTATTCAAGCCTTACAGATTTCCCACGAAGACATTATACGAGTTGTGCCGCGTGCTTACAGTAAGACAACTTTTCATTTTCCAGATAATTATTAAAAAGCACGTATCTACCCCCTATGATCACGGAAAACTTAGAAATAAGCGAACAACCCCAAACGTAATCGAATCAGTAAAATGTCGCACGGCTTTCGCAAGACGACAGAACGCTTTTCTTTCTGTTAGTTTATATAACAAAATTAATAAAATCTTACATTTTTACCCACTAAAACTAAACGACTGTAAACTTAAATTAAAGAATTGGCTACTTACTCTTGATTATGATTACGTAGAGAAATTAGTAAGTAACTAATATCTTTCTACAAAGACACACATCCATTGAACATACCTTTCTCTCATACACATACTCATACATACACACGGGAACACACACAAACACACACACACACACGTACACATATCCCACACACACACATAATTATACACACCTCCTATACACACTTAGCGCGATATTGTGATGTAATATAATAATTATGGAATTATTTAAATTATTATTTAAATTATTATTTTGATGTTTTTACATATATTTTTTAGAATTCAATTTAATTTTGTATTTCTGATTGTGATAGTTTTTTACCTCTTTCTTTTTAATTGTATTGTAGAACACAAATGCTTGTATTTTCCTATGTTGACATTAGTATTTAAGCCAAATAAAATGGGAGAGGGCGCTGACTCCTGACATACAGGTGCACCTAGTTTAGGAGTCAGAGGCTTCAACAATTTCTGTAAACTGTTATGTCAATAAAGAATTATTATTATTATTATTATTATTATTATTATATTGGCTCAGCAACCAGAATATTTTTCATCATGAAATAATTTTATACAAATAACTTATTTTTTATTTATTGTTCATTTTTTTTTTGTTTACAAAATTAAATATTTGTCATATAATATTGAATGTTTGTCTTCGCTCTAGGCGGAGGTTCAGCTAAATACCTATAATGTCAACCTTCATTCACCCGCTACCGGTGAGTCTAGCTGACACCAAGCATAATAAAGCCTAGTAGCGGAAGTTCAGCTAAATACCTATAATGTCAAACTTTATTCACCCGCTACCGGTGAGGTAGCTGACACCAAGCATAAAGCCTAGTAGCGTGAGGCGGAATAAATTCCTCATTTACTAATATTGCGAGTAAGCTTCGCCCCATAGGCGGTAGTTCGGCTAAATACCTATAATGTCAAACTTTATTCACCCGCTACCGGTGAGGTAGCTGACACCAAGTATAAAACCTAGTAGCGTGAGGCGGAATAAATTCCTCATTTACTAATATTGCGAGTAAGCTTCGCCCCATAGGCTGTAGTTCGGCTAAATACCTATAATGTCAAACTTTATTCACCCGCTACCGGTGACGTAGCTGACACCAAGCATAAAGCCTAGTAGCGTGAGGCGGAATAAATTCCTCATTCACCATTATTTTAGGCGAGACTTAAATTTTCAGTCAGTCATCAAGTCAGTGTATCATTATTTTGTTGGTAAACAATTTTTAGTTTTTACTTTACTTAGTTGGCTTTGACTTTGGCTTTGTACCTAGACTGGAAATATTATTTGATTGTTTACTAATTATTTATTATTATTATTAATTATTATTATTAATCCCTTCATTGAACATATTAACAAATTTCATACATTTCTAAATATTTCTTATAATAACAATAAAAAAACATTTAAAATTATAAAAAAACTGTAGCCCCCTGGTATCGGGAACAGGGTCCAAGCTACCGGCGGTCAGGGCTCCAGAGAAAGGAACCTCCTAACAATGCGAACCGTGTCCAGAAGTACCGCTTTCTGCATCAAGCCCTTGAACCAGCTGCCTAACGAGAGCCTCCTCAGGTGTTATAATTATTAATTATTATTATTAATTATTATTATTATTATTAATTATTATTATTATGATTATTAATCACTATAATTATTAATTATTAAAATTATTAATTATTATAATTGTCAATTATTATAATTATTAATTATTATTATTAATTATTATAATCATTAATTATTATTATTAATTATTATGTCCTTTATTTATTATCATTATTAAGTATTATTATTAATTATTGTTATTAATTATTATTATTAATTATTATTATTAATTATTGTTATTAATTATTGTTATTAATTATTATTATTAATTTATTATTATTATTATGTATTGAGGTTATATGACTATAAACCAAATAAACATAACAAAATATACATGAAACTAGACCCAACTGACAAAAGACTGTAAAAGGGCATCGAAAAAAGTCCTCAACGCTGTCAGCAGGTAAAGTGCCCGAGACACTGGCCGCGTTGTCACGTTGAATCGCAACATTTTTGCAACACAGCTTCTGGCCAAAGAAAAACTCAGCCCTTGGGTCACAGCCTCACAGGAAGCGTCAACAAGGCGTTTCGAAATTTCATTCAGGCTCCAGAGTTTCAACCTCAAATGACTCGAATTTAATAGTTTAAGGTTAACATATTTACGCAGGTAGAGGTTCCCTGCAGCCGCAGCGGCAGCGCCAGCACAACACGATGTGCTTGGAAGACCATCATTCTTATGATGATCATTTTCATTAAAATTATTATTATTATTACTTATATATATATATATTTTTTTTTTTTTTTTATTTCAATAAAAATTATCTTATTTTGTTTTGAAACGTAGCTTAATTTTTTTCTATATACAGTTACCAAAAAGTAACCGCTCGGTCAATCTGACAATTATTATTGTAGTACTATAATTATTTTAACATGTTGTCTAGTATATACCAAAGCAAATCTTAAAAACTTCGATCACTCACAATGATAAAAAAGATTTAGTAAGTATGATGCGACATCTAGCACAACTGCTTTTGGTTTGTATCCGTGTTTGCTTGGTTGGTAATTAGCTATTTGTTTCGTTATTGTCATCGCCTACCCTCGTTACGAGGAAGAGAAGAGAAAAGAACATAAACATGTTATTCATATTATTTAAGACAAAAAGTGAAAAATGTTTTTATTTTATTTACATTCTTTTACTTTTATTAGCTTTAGTTCATAAGTTAGTTATTAGCCATAAAACACTTTTATTGTTCTTATTTATTTTAAGTACCTAACTAGAATATCCTTTAAAAAAAATTTAAACTACCTACATTAAAATAATGTGCAGACATTATTTGTATGCCTTGCAAGGCAGCACACAGTGATACTATAATTATATTCTTTTGATAACACCTGATAACTCTTTTACCTATGTGTCACAAATAAAGATTTTTGAATTTGAAACTTGAATTCAAAGAAGACGGATCACAATCCATACAAAATTACCCCACGTCCTATAACAACGTGACATATCTCAAAAAAAAGATAAAAATGTATAAAAAAATATGGCATACTTCCTAAGTTCATTTTTTTACACCTTCATATGAAAAAGTTGCAATGAAAATAGTTCAGGCGCTGTTGTGAAAAATTCGTTTGTAATGAGTATTAATGGACCGATCTTAAAATTTTTTTTTTTGTTTGAAAAGGTAGTCCCACGGCCATAAAGTCAGGTCTCCGGTCTCCAGGATCCTGAAGAAATGAAAGTCAAATCTCAAAAATAAGCTCATTTTTGTACTTCACATTATTAGTTTTTCACTGTCTTGTTGTTTCTTTTGACTTATTGCATTATGATGAGACAGAAACGTCAGTGGTAACGCGAGGGAGTGATCGACAGAGGTTGTTTCACTAACATTAACACAAATGAGGGAGACGAATAACGATAGCGACGCGACGGGGCAAGCGAAGCTAAGGAAATGCAAGTGAATAATGTTGTTTCACTTGTTCTAATGCGAGTTCTAAGGTACAATTAAATGGCACTGTCAGTCTCCTGACTGACGCACCCAGCCCAAATAAAATATTACACTCATAACATGGGCGCATACCCCCAATGTCCTGCGTCCATGTAGGTATACAAGAACAACAGTTATTCAACCACGGCATTCCTTCTTTCATTAATTCGTCTATTATAAAGCACATAGGTGTGGTACTCCTTTCTTCGGATATGCCGTGATTGAATCCTGCCGTGATTGTTCTGTTGAGATCAACAGAACGTTATTTTGTATATCGTCGTAATTATTATTTATTTATTTCGTCGTCATCATCATCAACAGCCTATTAATGTTCCCACTGCTGGGACACAGGCCTTCTCTTTTCGAGAGGGAATGGGCTTCTTCCAAAATATTCGCGTTAGGAACATGTCTTTGATGTCCTCGTAGTATTGGATGCTGGCATGAAACACAATGATTGTGCGCTTCTATGGAGCAGGATGGAGCAGGAGCTGCTTCATCCGCTTGTCGGGGTATACGATGGTTAATCAAACGCCAACCAGAATTAGGTACAATATTGATCTCGTTCCGTCAAACGGTACCTGTAAAAATTATTACATTATTCACTTGCATTTCCTTAGCTTCGCTTGCCCCGTCGCGTCGCTATCGTTATTCGTCTCTCTCATTTGTGTTAATGTTAGTGAAACAACCTCTGTCGATCACTCCCTCGCGTTACCACTGACGTGTCTGTCTCATCATAATGCAATATGAAAAACTAATAATGTGAAGTACAAAAATGAGCTTATTTTTGAGATGTTACTTTCATTTCTTCAGAATCCTGGAGACCGGAGACCTGACTTTATGGCCGTGGGACTACCTTTTCAAACAAAAAACTTTTTAACAAAAAATAAAACCGACTTCAAAAAAAAATCAAAAAGTTTATTTTTTTCACTTTTTTTTTGAAATTCGGTTTTATTTGTTGTTAAAAAGTTTTTATTTTTCACTTTTTAGTGGTTCACACGTAAGTTCACATGTTCATGAGTCATAATGTGGACAATGTATTTTTTTTTTGTTTATTTTTCCAAAACCGCTTGTCTGATTTCGATAAAAAAAAATATGGGACCATTTGGGAACTATACCCTTTCCAACAAAAAAAGAATTTTTCAAATCGGTTAGCAAGTGACGGAGTTATGCCCGAACTAACATAATTAAAAAAAAAAAAAAAAACATCAATAGAATTGAGAACCTCCTTCTTTTTTTAGAAGTCGGTTAAAAAAAGAATTTTTAAAAACGGTCCATTAATACTCATAAGAACGAATTTTTCACAACAGAGCGCCTGAACTATTTTCATTGCAACTTTTTCATATGAAGGTGTAAAAAAATGAACTTAGGAAGTATGCCATATTTTTTTATACATTTTTATCTTTTTTTTTAGATATGTCACGTTGTTATAGGACGTGGGGCAATTTTGATCCATCTTCTTTAGTTTCTCATTACGAGGATTATTGTTAATTTTTGATGAGGAATATTTTTCCCTTTTTGTTTTAGCAAGGCTGTTTTGGTCAAACATACATGTTATCTTTTTATGATTAAATTATAACTTTCAGATCATGAGAGTAGCTTAGGTAGTGATTATGAAGTAAGTTTAAAGTAGTTTATTTTGATTAGAACCAAAATCTATAGCTACTTCACTTTTACGCGAAGGTAGGTTAGAAGCCAAAGTCAAATTATTATTTCAGAAAGTCTAGCCAATCAGCTTATTGTAGGTACATCAAAATAAGGGAAACGATCAGTAACTTTTGACCTTGTCCCACTAAGTTATAATCAATAGGTAGTTATGATGTATTACACCAAACGAATTTATTTGTTTACCCACTTGATACGTACTATTTAAGTCTACTACATATTTTAGTAGTACAATATTAGGTCAGTGGGTCGTCTTTATGTTATTATAATTGTTCAGTTTTGAAATGTATCTTAAAAATGATTGAACATAAGTTATATAAGTTATTTGTACATTACATATTCTCAAATTCATTCCGTACTCCGTAACGTTTTAACATTCTATTCGACAAATATTGACATTGTCATCAACTATTTATAAGTCAAGCTTCAATAAAATATTTAAATACCAACTTATAATATTCACCTACCTTCCATCTCATCATCTCATTAAATTAATTCAAAACTATTTTCTTATTTTTCTTTAAATTACATATTTTCGATGTTTTATGAAAACAACAACATTATTCATGAGTTTGGGAGTAGTAACAAATACATTTATTCCTTGTATTACGAAAATTCTAAAACATTTTTATCGCAAGTACCTGACATTTCTAACTTTTCATAGAACAAAATATTAAAGCCAAGGCAAGGCCTTACCGATATTAACTATTTCGTACTGCTGCTCGATTTAATCCATGGCATGGCTTCGATGCTGTACCAGCAGCTTCTCAATCTCACGGTCAGAGTACGTGCTGTCGACGTAGCCATCGTTCCGGTCCTAGTCAAGTCGAGGCGGTGAGCCACCGACGTCACATCTCTCAGCATCAGACCAGCAGTAACTCCAACATGGATCATGAAAATATTAAAAAGGAACACAATTAGAAATCATATTAGCAAGCCAGGGACAATCCCACTTCTGATCTTACATCAGTGGATGTAAGACTATGTGTAAATGTATTAATATTCACCAATTAATAAACTTTGAGTGTCAGGATGATTACTAGTTATTTACTGTGTTCGAAAGTCTCTTGAAAAAGGTGTGTTGGGAACAGGGGTTTTATGAAGTAAAATCACAAAAGACAAGACTATTCATTTTATTTCTTTTGGTCTTGTCAACTACCTACATCAAACTCGATTCCGTTCGCTAGGTCCCTAGTCTTCGTGGAGAAGAACGGACAAGAAACTCCACGGGAACACATTTTAAAGTATTATGCAAAGACAACCTGACATTGTCTTGGACTGTCTCAAGTTACAGCAATTTATCAGTTTACATAAACAACAATCAATAAGAACCATATTATAGTACATATTTCTAACACATAGTTATCAGTAATATTCATAGCATAATATCAAATATCAATTAACTTACATAAACATTGTAGATCCTTAGGACAATACAAATAGGTTACAGCTTTCTCCACTTTGTAATCTTGGTTCAATAATAGGACGTTTACATGTGAACTTTATTCTACACACATGCAATACATATCCAATAAGAATATATCACTCTGGGTACAGATCCAGATATTACTCGTATTATCTAGCTAACTCGTAGAATAGTTGCAGCGTACTACCCTGAATTGGCGGTAACATTTGCTTTTATAACCGTCAATTCATACTTATTATATCAACGATTCCCGCCAATGGCAATGGTCAAACATTATAGCCAAATAACTAATAACACATACAATAATTAGCTAATCTTAATTAGTGGAACTATTTTAAAACTCCATTAGGTAATTTAGCAATTTAGTATGTATTTATTTGTAATCTTTACATTTATTCGGATAAAATATGAACATCAATAGATAGTTCCGGGAACAGATAGAAACAACTGGATACATTGAAATTGCAAGATAAAATCTAGGAAACATTGTAAGTATCATATAATAATTACTACTTAATTTATTGGCAATATAAAGTAAATAAACATTTAATTTGACTTAACTATTTAAATACCACAAAGCTATCTTCGGTTTGGAAACCAAGTCTTTTAAGCCACAATAATAACTACTTCTATAAAATACTTCGGGCTATAAAATATTATTAGGACAATGTAGGTTTATTCGGAATAAGAACCTTACTGTTCTCAAGATATATATTTACGATGATTATTAATTTGATGCTATATTCTTATATACATAAGGCTATTCTATCAGGCGCAATAGGCTCACCGTCCACTTCATAGGACTTAAAAAATAGAACGTACTATTAAGAATACCTCTGGCTAACCCTCTGGGGATTACAGGCGTGATGTTACTTACAGCTCGATATTAGTAATA
This sequence comes from Diarsia mendica, assembly GCA_949316265.1. Taxonomy (NCBI): domain Eukaryota; kingdom Metazoa; phylum Arthropoda; class Insecta; order Lepidoptera; family Noctuidae; genus Diarsia; species Diarsia mendica. The sequence continues at coordinate 11,875,665 of OX438906.1, forward strand.
TTTGAAGTAACATTCTGAATCGTAAGGAATTGCCTTCAGGAATTAATATACAGTTAAATTATACCTAAGTTGTGTCACGTACCTACTACAGCTATCATTTTCAGGTATAACTGTCTTTATAACTCTGTTTATAGCTTAACAGTCTCATATTATTACACCCTGTAGTTGATAGGTCACGTTTTGAACTAGGAATTACAATATTATTTGCCTTCTAGTGATACTGTTATATTAATAACTAGCTGTTGCCAGCGGCTTTGCCCGCTACAACTCGAAAATAATCCCACGGGAAGATAAAAACGTAAATAAAAACTATACTTCGTGTCAATCCAGGTTAAGAGTAACAAACATTCATCCATCCATACTTACAAACTTTCGCGTTTATAATATTAGTAGGAAGGAAGTAGGACTAGCGGACGTCACGCGGTTCTACCCGCATAGTTCCCGTTCCCGTGGGAATACAGGGATAAAAAGTAGCTTATGTCACCCGGGAATAGTGTAGCTTCCCAACGGTGAAAGAATTTTTCAAATCTGTCTAGTTTTTAGGGTTCCGTACCTCAAAAGAAAAAAACGGAACCCTTATAGGATTACTCGTGTGTCTGTCTGTCTGTCCGACCATTCTCCCCCCCTTATCTCCGAAACAACTGAACCTAAAATTTTGAAAAAAACACAGGAATTAGTTCAACACGTATAGATTACAGGAAAACCTCTAAGAAGTCATGGTACGGAACCCTTCATGTGCAAGTCCGAATTGCACTTGGCCAGTTTTTTTAAGTTTATTCGTTACATACAAGACTACAAATCTTTCCTCTTGTATAGATATAGATGTTATTTGAGTTGTTCTTTTTACTATATTCGATGATCGGAATGCTGGGCTGATAAAGAGATGGATGAAAAAAGATTGCATGTAGCGGTGATGAAATTTTGTGGTGGATGTGTGATGTGATTGGAATCGACTGTCTTGGTATGGACATGTGATGAGGAGGGACGAATCGCATGTGACTATATAAAGGGTGATGAAATTACATGTTGAGAGGAAGACCAACAACACAATAAAATAAAAGTTAACAAACAGAATACCTTTCGCGTCTCTAATATAAGTACGGATTTCCAATAAAATTCGTTTTACACATCCCCTTGAAATTCGATTCTCGGGACTGTCTTTTTCACTTCGTAAATTCCTTTTCAAGCTAAGTTGAAACACAAGAGGTCAGGTAAGGTCAGGAAGGCTAACTACCTAACCTAAGGCAATATAATTATGTCCCAAAGAACATAAAATATACTAGAGAGAACATATTTACAATTCGTCTACATCAAAAGTTTTTATCATTTCCGCGGAGCGCTGTGAGCACTTTTTGTTTTTATTCTTTTTGCTAGAACACCTACTCTTTTAGAAGACACGATGTTGGAGGATGTAACATTTTGCTAACATTTTGAAGGAACATTAATGTCAGAATTTGTCTGTTCTGTTTTCCTTAATCTTACAATGAAGAGAATTGTGAATAATTTTAAAATATATTTATTAGGTACTTTAAACTGATTATGGAAATATCTCAGTAGCAGAAACGGAGTCTAGATTTATGTCTGGTTAATGAGAATAGGGTCTCCCCCTATTACATGGGACTTAAACATAACTGTCGAAATATGGGTGCCTATTAATGGGTAGACCTCTGCCTTACCCGACAGGCGTGATGTTGTGATACGATACGGAGAAGAAATATAAAAAATATAAAACATTTTAGAAACAGCAGTGTAATTCTCTTGAGAGCGTCATCGATTTAAATCTACATCTTCTTCCTTCTTCCGAGTGTCAATGGCAATCTTATTTCAGCACAGAACTTAGCTACAAGTTGGCATCTTTGAGTTCTTTCTTGCAGGAAAGTTGTTTCTTGTGTCTGTTTGTGTGGCAGCGTTATTCTTCTAGGCTAGGAAAAGGACTGTGATGGGGTTTTCACGTTGATCATTGTGAAAGTTGGTTCCAGCAGCTTGATGTATAGACTTTACATAATAATTATTATTAACATTAACAACATAATGAGGCAAGAATGATGGCGATGATGATGATACATGACATCTAATTTGATTAGATTTTTCGAAATCCTTGTGAAGCTAGGGGGGGGGGGGGGCTGTGTCAATAGAGCTTATCCTACTAATATTATGAACGCGAAAGTTTGTAAGTATGTAGCTATGTATGGATTGCATGGATTAATGGATGTTTGTTACTCTTTCTAAGGATTTGGATAAAATATGGTACACAGATAGTTTATAACCTGGATTAACACATAGGATAGCTTTATCCCGATTTTATCTTCCCATGGGATAATTTTCGAGTTGCAGCGGGCGAAGCCACTAGGCTGGCAACAAGTAGTGCTATTCTAACAATAATAATTCATAATTAAACAACTAAAAGAATCAAGTAAAACGAAATACAACAAGTTATATCCTTCTGGAGGTACTATCAACCGTAATAAGTCACCTATCAACTTACAGAACGATCTATCTTGGCGCGGTCTTGGCCGATGACAAATTAGCCGGGGTCTCCTCTCAGACACATTCCACAAAAATGCTCAGCCATTACTTGTTCATTTGTTGTGCCGGCGAGACGGCTGGCTTGGCGAGATATTACGAGTTTCTGAACAAGTACGCTCGGTGAATGAGTTTTGTGTACTGGTATAGTATTTAATTAAGGTTTTTGTACTGAATTAAAATTTAAATAGTGTATTCGTGATATAGGTAAAAGTAAGTACAATGGTGTAATCAATATTTTTTTGTGACACTCAAAAGTGCCTGTAATGGTCTAATTGAAATAAATGCTTCGAGTTTGAGTTTGAATAGAGTGAGCAGGTTATGTTCGTGATTGTTGCGTGTTAGCTTTTGTAACCTATTTCTTGTGGGATGAGTGATGTCTATGGTTTCACGTCTGACCTAAAATATAATATAGCTTATTAAACTGCATTCAGGCTTAATGTCGAGAATAAAAAGATAAATGTTGCCGTTAGAAATAACCCGGAAATCGATGAAAAGCACTTAAAATTTAATGTCACGGGCAAAATTTCACGAAAATGCTAATTTAGAGTTTTACAATTTTCAGTAAAAAATTCTGGATTCAGTAGGCGGGTTCTAAAAATACAAATCACCTCAGATTAAAAACTCTGTGTTGTATAATTAACGGTTTACTTACCCTGATATTTTGTACGAAATCAGTATTATATTGCGGTAAATAACCTTTGAAGCTGTAAGCATACTTCTGGTTTTTTTTCCTTAACTGTACTTGATAGCTAAGATTATGTTACACGCTTCAGTTTGTCAAGAATCTTGGCACCTTTTCGGATGAACGGCGTGAGTGCTAATTAAATTTAATTGGGGTGCTTTAATGTGTCGCGCTTGTCAGCCATTTTGTTAATAAAACCGTTGATTATACGAAGTGTTTTATGGTAATATTTTTGTTTCTCCGTTAATGTTTTATGAAGAATTCATTGTTTGTTAATATGTATATATAAGGCTAATTAAAGTGTTCCTCAGACTCGGTAGAGCAATGCTCTTCGTAGGGTGAATAAAGTAAGGTGGCGTGCAATTCAAAGGCCTATGTCCAGCAGTGGATTGCTGTTGGCTGATGATTCTCTAATTTGTTTTTAATTTGCGATTTTGCCGACCCTATCACGTAGTGCAAGCTTGATTTTATATTATGTGTGGGCAGGTATATATAAAAAACTTTCTTATATTCGGACAGATAAAATCTATCTTTTATTATAAAGACTTGGTAGCTATTAAAATCCATATATTCTGTTTTTTTTTAATTGGGGAGAACTAACAAAATGAAACCTTAGCAACATAAAAAAACGTTAAAAATTCATTGCAATATTAGTATGATTACCATTCACAAGACATTGTTTATGATAATCCTACCTGTCCTACAAAATGAATTTTCAAGTGATATTTCTTAAAAACAGGATAAATAATAAGACAGCTTCGTCCGGAACCGACGGGGTTGTTAGAATAATGGCGGATATTTTGCTCAAGCACTGGTGAAGCGTCAATGCCTTTTTTAATATAAAAAAAATAAAATAATAATAATTTAGGATTTCAAATTAAATATTTTAACTTCTCAATTGATGAATCCTCGCGCCATCTGTTATTTGTGCAGCGCCCATATATCGAGACTTTCTTGAGTTTTTTTCCGCAAGGGCACACAGATAGATGGCACTAGCGAGCTGACAGCTCCCCTTGACCGTTTGAACAAGACGGTGTGTGCTCCTACGCGCTCCGCTACAAAAAATCCCTTTTTGTTGAAATGTGGACGATACTCGTAAAATAAATGGACCTGCATCTGTGCTTCATTGAGAACTTATAGTGCAGTGTTGATTTTTGGAGTTTTCACCATTCCACCGGCGGATCCACGAAGATTTAGCTCGCCGGCCGGCAGCCCATACTTGCAAGTGCGCATGAACGAGGTATCCCCCATCTCCCTGGGTCTGAGTGGGATCTCTGGATTGTCAAGGTACGTGGGCATGTTTGCTGCTAATAATTCTCTTGTATTGGTTTGTCGAGGATTCATCAGAAGGGAAATTAATTTATTTTGTTACACATCCGCCGTATATTCTTATTTCAAATTTTCTTACATTCTTCACAAAGGTGCAGGCTATTTACACGCCTCACCATATTATTTGGTCCTTCTAACCGGGTTAAAAACCGTTACCTAGATTTTTGCGTAATTGTTTGGTAAAAATCATATAGGTTCAATAACGCACAATAGGTATTTAGTTTACGTAAACTTTTGGTAAATCATTGCCTATAAAACGCATCATAATTGACAATAGAATTTACGTAGTTGTTGGTAAATCTGTTCAATTATTTTAGTACATAATTTACATGGAACGACATTACGTATTTATTGGTAAAGTTCATTCTATGTAGGTATCCGTATTTAAAAATTCGCTTTGATATTATGAAAATAAGTAGGTAGTTACCAACGCATCTCGGCTTTGAGCGTTTTAATACAATAATTGTAATTAGATAGATACCCACTCATAGTTGGTAGGTGCGATAATATTGCAAACCGCCTGTAAGGTATTTTTCTGTTATTGTTGTCGTTTAATTGTTATCTAACGAAATGACGGATAAACAACTGAAGCCGGAAGATTTACTAACTATTCTCCATGAAAAGAAAGGATTGTTATTTAAACGCATTAATCGGTTGTATGATTTAACAAAAAATATATCGTCGTTCGATTCGAGAAAAAATGAAAGTTTTATGACTGAGTCAGAGACAATTGATGACATTCGAGATAAATTTGAATCTTTTGTTGATCAAATTAATCAAATAAACATTAGTATAAAACCTGGTACAAGTGTCGATTATGCTTGTTTAGAGTCCTTTGAAGATTTGTACATTCATATTAAACGTGTTAGGAACAAAATAAACAGTAATCAATCACCATCAACACCCAGTAGTAACTATAAGACTTTTTTTGAACCGCTAAAAATAAAGTTGCCTCCTATCGCGCTGCCGTCTTTCGACGGGAAAACCGAGAATTGGCCTGTTTTTTACGAGTCGTTCAAGTCGAATATTCATGAGAATGATCAGCTGACTGACTCACAGCGTGTGCAGTACTTGGTAGGTAGACTTACGCACAACGCATTGAAGATTACTGCTGGAATTGTGCCTACGGGTGATACTTACAAGTTCTTATGGGACAGTTTAGTTAAAAAATATCAAGAGAAGCGCTCACTAGGTACGCATTATTTAAATAATATATTGGATTTAAAAAGTTGTTCATTTAACGCTAACAGTCTCGATTCTTTCATAGAAACATTTAGTGCATCTATTTCTGCCTTGAAACAACTTGAGATTACGGATCTTGCTGATTTTATTCTTTTGCACTGCGCAATGAGAAAAATCGATTCACAGACTATTCAATCGTTTGAACTTTCCATTCGAGATATTGAAATTCCCACAACGAAATTATTGATAAGCTTCGTTCAAGATCAGGCAAAGATATTGGCACGTTCGAATTTGTCTCAATCGAACGCGAGAAACTTTAGTAGAAACCCCGCTTCCGCGCCACGCGAATCACGCACACAGACAAAAGCGTTTGTTGTGAGCGAGTCAGCTGACTCGTCCGCTTGTTTACCTGCGATGGCGGTTCCGTGCTGCGCGTATTGTAATGATAACGCTCATGTTCATTTGTACAACTGCGCTAAGTTTAAATCCGCGTTGACTCCTAGAGCAAGGTTCGAGTTTATTAAATCCAAACGTGGGTGTGCGAATTGTCTGAGCACATTGCACGGATTGAGTAACTGCAAGTCAACGTCAGTCTGTGATTTATGTAAAAAACGCCATCATACACTATTGCATTTTGATAAAGAAAATAAACCGCAAACAGCTGACGTTTTAGCTACGAATTGCAATGTAGTCGTCGCGTCGCCTCCTGCGCCGCTGTCCGTCGCGCCTCCCTCGCCCCTCTCGTCCCCCGGTGCGTCTTTGCCTGCCCCGGTTTCCGTCGCGGTGCCGCGCTCTTATGCTCATAGTAATAAGGTCGATATTCCCGAACAGGTGATTGCGTCTGATTCGTGTGATGTGACGCCAGCGTCTTCGGCTCACAACTCGGCCGTGTTATTGGCAGCTGATGCAGCGAGGGCTAAGGCGATAGTGCTGTTATCGACAGCTCAGGTTTATGCGCGAGCTAAAAGTGACAGTGCGGGTCACAAAACAATAGTGAGGTGCTTAATTGATAATGGCTCGCAGAATAATTTAATAACTACAGCTTGTTGTAGAAAACTTAATTTACTGATAATTCCTTTGAGTAATTCTTTTGTTAAAGGAGTTGGTTCTGTATCGCGACCGATAATAGGTTACGTACATTTAGATATCGAGTCTCGTGTATATCCGGATCAAAAATATACTATTCACGCGTTAGTAGTTGAGTGCATTACGGACCAGCTACCATCGCACCATGTTAATTGGGATAGCCATGTAGACTTCCACGCGCTTCCGCTCGCTGATTTAAGCTGGAATATTCCAGGGGATATTGACCTAGTGTTGGGCGCTCAACTGTTTCCGTACATTTACTTGGGGAATAGGGTCGATTTTGGTTCACGCGCCCCACCTGCATTATTGACCACATTCGGGTATGTCTTTATGGGTGATTTTCCGCATAATAGTGATAATTTAAATTTACTTAACTCCTCTCCTTTCACGGCATTGGCTCTCAATGATTTATTACAAAAGTTCTGGGAATTGGAAGAAGTTGAGAATAAACGTTTTTTATCTCCTGAGGAAACCGAATGTGAGAATATTTTTTCCTCGACCGTGTCACGGGACGATGTGGGACGTTATACCGTCGCGTTACCTTTTAGTAAGGATCCCGCCGAGTTGGGTAACTCCCGCACCGCCGCGTACCGTCGACTTATTGCGCTTGAAAGGAAACTACGCCAATTGCCGATATTGCGGGAAAATTATAATGCAGTGCTCAAAGATTATATTGACAGTGGGTACTTAAGTCAAGTCGACGAATCTGCCATTTCCGATGACGGGTATTATATCCCTCATCACGCTGTCGTTCGGCCAGACAAACCGATGCCGCGCATTGTATTGGATGCTAGCGCTAGGACTCATACAGGATTATCTTTAAATGATGTACTCCATATTGGTCCCAATTTACAAACAGATTTGTTTATTCTTTTAATAAATTTTAGATTATTTCCCATCGCTATAAATGCGGATATTAAACAAATGTATTTACGCGTTGGTGTACCCGTTGACCAGCGTAAATACCTACGCATTTTGTTTCGATTCAATGAGAACGAACCTGTGCTAACCTTTGCTTTTAATCGCTTACCTTTCGGACTTAAGTCGAGTCCATACATAGCTATGCGCACTGTGCGACAGCTGGCCTCTGACAGTCCGCATTATCCCAAAGCTGCTAAAGTAGCAGAGACCAGTCTCTATATGGACGATCTGGTGTATTCTGTGAATAATGAAGATACCGCCATGCAGCTATCGCATGATCTTATAAAGATGTTTAAATCGGGCGATTTTGACCTTATTAAATGGTGTAGCAATTCACCCGTTCTTTTAAACAGTCTTCCTGACTCGCATCGCAAGTCACTCGATTTTCACGCTGGGAGTGATGTTTCTAAGGTTCTAGGCCTTTCGTGGGAACCTTCTCAGGATAATTTCTTCTTCACTTCCGCTCGAGTGGCTGAGAAATGTACTAAGAGAAATATACTCTCGATAGTCGCACGCTTATTTGATGTTCTCGGTTTGGTTGCCCCAGTGATCTTCTATGCCAAGTTGCTCATCAAAGAGTTATGGCTGAGCAATATTGGCTGGGATGATCCCGCTCCTGACGACATTTTTAAACGTTTCTCGATTCTCATGCAAGAGTTTCCATTGCTAGATACATTACGCATACCACGCCATGTGGGTGTTACCGATGATTGTTCTGTTCGTATAGTCGCGTTTGCTGATGCTAGTATGGGTGGGTACGGGTGTGTGATTTATATACACTCTACTAGTCCATCTGGTGTCATAGTCCGCTTAATTTGTGCGAAATCAAAGGTTTCACCTACCAAAGTCACAACTCTTGCACGCCTGGAGCTGTGTGCCGCCGTGCTCATGTCAAAATTGGTAAAAACTGTTCGCGATACTTACGCTTTACGTGTTCCTATTGCAGGAATTTACGCCTTTTCGGATTCCATGATAGCCTTATCTTGGATACACTCTTCTCCGCACCGCTGGTCAGTCTTTGTCAGCAATAGAGTCGCTCAATGTCAGGAGAACTTGGGTTCTCAACATTTTTACCATGTGGCAGGTGTTGAGAATCCAAGCGACTGTCTATCTCGTGGCATCCTTCCTTCCCAGTTAATGTCACATGAACTTTGGTGGGACGGCCCCTCTTGGCTTCGTTGTGTTCCTGAGGATTGGCCCGTTAAACCGTTTTCTCCTATTAATTGTGGGGAACTTCCCGAGCACAAGGTAAATGTCTTAACAGTGACCACGCAAGTAGAACAACCCCTTCTATATCAACTTGCTCAACGTACCTCATCATGGGATAAATTGTTGCGCATTGTTTCCTATATATTGAAATTTGCTAGACCAAAGGTTCATTGTGAACCTCGTTCTATACAGGGCTTGTCAGCTGCGGAACGAGCGATAGTATGTGCTGTGCAATCTGTGTACTTTGCAAATGACATTAAGCTCATTAAATCTGGGAAATTGCTTTCAAAGAGACTCCAAAGTTTAGCTGTTTTTTTGGATGAAGAGGGAATACTACGCATTAATGCCCGCCGCATAATGTGGAAAATGATTCCACCTCGCTCCCCACATTTTGGTTCCATGTGGGAAGCGAATATTAAAACATTAAAAACGCATCTTTATCGCGTGATCGGAAGTCAGCTTCTCACTTATGAGGAGTTACAAACTGTACTCATTCAAATAGAGTGCATTATGAACTCGCGCCCTCTGAGCGTTTTGTCTTCCGATCCCCATCCCGAAGTTATTACTCCCGCTCACTTTTTGATGTCGACTCCACTGCAGTGCTTGCCGGCAGCCGATTTGTCTGGTCAGCGCATTAATTTATCACAGCGCAAACAGTTGTTAGATAGTATGGTCCAATCCTTCTGGAAGAAATGGCACCTAGAGTATCTGCATACGCTGCAAGTCAGGCAGAAATGGGCAACTCCGGACAAACCCGTAGAAGTTGGGACTGTCGTACTCGTGGGACTGGATAATTCAGCTCCTCTAAGTTGGCCATTAGGAGTTATAACTGAGGTTTATAAAGGCACGGATAATGTCATTCGTGTTGCAATGGTAAAAACGAAGTTCGGTAACTTTAAACGTGCCGTCGTTAAATTATATCCTATTCCAACGCAATAAAGTTTAACTCTTATACGAAATTCATAGTCTTAAGGTTTAGGAAATATTATATTTAAATAACTTATATCGTTTGTTTCTCGCATTCAGTCGTAAAGCTTAAAGTTTTTCTGATCATAATCTAGGTTAGTAAATACTTATAATTTTTTTTCACTTCCTTTCTGAAAGCACTTGCGTCCTTCCAAAGCCCCCGAGCATGGTGAAGCGTCAATGCCTTTTTTAATATAAAAAAAATAAAATAATAATAATTTAGGATTTCAAATTAAATATTTTAACTTCTCAATTGATGAATCCTCGCGCCATCTGTTATTTGTGCAGCGCCCATATATCGAGACTTTCTTGAGTTTTTTTCCGCAAGGGCACACAGATAGATGGCACTAGCGAGCTGACAGCTCCCCTTGACCGTTTGAACAAGACGGTGTGTGCTCCTACGCGCTCCGCTACAAAAAATCCCTTTTTGTTGAAATGTGGACGATACTCGTAAAATAAATGGACCTGCATCTGTGCTTCATTGAGAACTTATAGTGCAGTGTTGATTTTTGGAGTTTTCACCATTCCACCGGCGGATCCACGAAGATTTAGCTCGCCGGCCGGCAGCCCATACTTGCAAGTGCGCATGAACGAGGTATCCCCCATCTCCCTGGGTCTGAGTGGGATCTCTGGATTGTCAAGGTACGTGGGCATGTTTGCTGCTAATAATTCTCTTGTATTGGTTTGTCGAGGATTCATCAGAAGGGAAATTAATTTATTTTGTTACACATCCGCCGTATATTCTTATTTCAAATTTTCTTACATTCTTCACAAAGGTGCAGGCTATTTACACGCCTCACCAAGCACTTTGTAATGAATATAAACGAAACCGGTCTTTACCCTGAAGGTGGGGCAATGATGTATCTCATGATCGCCTCAAAAATAAGGAAAAGGATGATTGTCTTATAACGTCTGGATCTTTATTTTTAAGCAAATTGAAACTTCGCATAACATCATGCCTGTGTTCTCCGAAGGGTTAGATACCTTATAGTACTCCCATATTTCGCAAGATATGTTTAAGTCCCATGTTATAGGGGGCGAACCTATTGGCATCAACTAAATGGTTTATCTATCTATACTTATATTATAAAACTGACCAAGTGCGAGTCGGACTCGCACATGAAGGGTTCCGTACCAAAACGGTATGCTATAATTTATACAATTTCTTCTACGGGCCAATGAAACTTGACCTCTGGATTGTATAGGCGCTCATACGATTCAGGGACCAAATTATATTGGTTAACTGCTGTTTCCATATGTTGTTTCCATCCAAGTTCAAAATGATTTTCCTAGAAAGTCCTTATAAAGTTCTACTTTAAAGATTTTTTCACGTTTTCTAAACTTATGGTTCAAAAGTTAGAGGGAGACACATTGTTTTTTACTTTTGGAGCGATAATTTCGAAAATTATTGACATTATCAAACAATTATTTTAGTAAACCCGTATTCATTTTTAAATACCTTTCCAACAATATATCACATGTTAGGGTTGAAATCACTAAAAAAAAAAAACACTTCCCACTTTACATATAGGAGGGCTACCCTAATTAAACATTTTTTTCCAATTTTTATTTTACCACTTTGTCGGCGTGATTGATACACACATTGGTACTAAATTTCAGCATTCTAGTGCTAACAGTCACAGAGATTAAGCGAGGACGGACAGACGGACAGACAGACATGGCGAAACTATAAGGGTTCCAAGTTGACTACGGAACCCTAAAAAGGTACAATTTGTTCGTAAGTTTGCATGGTGGGGGTATAATCTACGGAACCATAGATCTGATCCCGAGAATTAAATTATTTCTCTTATAGAAAGCTACATTATCACCAATAGACTTTATAAAACATTCGCGTGGGACAATTTATATCCTAAACCAACCGAAGCCGCGGGCTAGAGCTAGTAGTGAAATAATTCAAAATATCCTGTTCATTCGACACGGGTGAACAGAAATATAATATTATTTGACGTTCGCCCAAACTTAAATAATTGAGTCTTACACAATGGGACTGAGAAGGGCTGATATTATGTTTCCTTTTCAAGGAATAAAAGTAATCAGTTTAGATTACTTTATTTTATGTATTCAGTAGAAAATTAAGTAGGTACGCCTTGTGGTTAGTAAATTAATCAGTTAGTTCGATTCCCAGGTCGTGGGAAGTCTTATTGAGTTTCTCAATGTCTATGTTCCATATTTAAAGGGAATCCAAAAATCTGGAAGATTTTCTGTCTTTTTTTGGATTTATCATAGAATTCTTAACACAAATCAGAAACATTTATTCGGTTCATTGTCAAAACCATGGAATAATTATGGTCTGTTTAAAATAATAGATCTTTATTCAACTGGATAATTGTATTGCATGATGTGTGTCAGCTCTGAAAGTTTTTATTTAATATGCATAGCCGACTTAACGAGCTAACCCAAAGTATGCCTATTAATTACCTTGACTTAAATAGATTGGAACACCGACACAGACATATAATTCTATTCCTTGACTGCTCCTTCGATATTATTCACCAATTAAATCCAAGCAATAACTCATTTCTGACATAACTTAATCTTGTAACCGCTTCCAGTAGCATACAGCAGACATCCTTGTCAGTTGTGCACTCATCCATCCGTTTGAGTGGACGGCCAGCTCCGGCCGCCTCCTTAATGGAAAGGTAATAACTGTTTAGTGCCAGCCCAGTGTTATAACATAAATATAACGTCACGCCTGTGTCTCTGAGGCTGAGGCAGAGGTGTACCTCATATACGTTTCCATATTACATTCCAAATTAAAGTAGCTGCGCTTGAGACCTTCGTCATATTATCATAAACACAAAACGGGATATTAACCAAAAGATAACATGGTAAAAATCCCGCTAAAAAACTTATAAAAAAGGATTAGGTACTTCCCTATTTGAATTTGTGGGTTTACACAGTTAATTAAAATCCATGACATTGTACATACATAACGACGGTTTTAATTTTTTTTCCCGAAACTCTAATCTTGTTTTTATAATTTATAAGGAGTAACTTTGTCTACCTTTATTTTAGAAAAATAGTTAGGGCTTTTTTTATCAACTATGCCAGTCAAACTCCCGTCAAAATCGGTCAGGGCGATTCGGAGATTAGTTGGAGCAAACAGACTCTACATACAGCTAAGGTTCAAAAATGTTTTCTTTTGTTGTTACAAGTGTCGTAAATAGTTTTATGAGATGCTCGTGGCTTAATAATAACAGTCGCTCGGGTTGATCTTCATGTAAAGCCCCGGTTGCCTGGATTAGTCTGTGGATGGGTGACAACCCATTACATGCCGAGTTTCCCCCATCAGAAACCTTTTAAAACACGCTGTATTAAAACTTTTTACCACTTATAAGTCCCATGTGAGAGAAAAGGTATTACTATCACAAAACACGAGTGAGAAACTAAATGGAAAAACACTTTACCCGTGTAAGGATCGAACTTAGGACCCCACACTCAGCATACACACAACACCAAGGCAATGGAACCTGTTTTCAGTTCATTGAATACAACACTAGAGTAGCTCTGAAACAGTTTCGCGAAAGTAAACGATACATCACGAGTTACTTTCCCGAGAACATTGTTTCGCTCTTTACTAGTTTCTTACGAGTATTTATTTGCTGAGTATACTATTTCTAATGGTAATAGTTTAGTGTCGTGGTTCGTTTTTGTTAAAAGAGTGGTAAAGGACGAATGGAATTAAACTTTGGTTTTAACACATTAATTATCTTCATACGGTCTTACTCTATACATTTTTGGCAGTTGTTGTTATTATATTGTTTCATATCTCATACGTATGTTCGGAGCTCTCCAAGGGCCAAAAGGCCAGCTTCAATCATAATTAAATCTAAAAGACCCCGCTAAAACGTCGCTTAACAAATATTTATAACTCCATCAACCCCCGCGATAATAGAATAATATCAACACCAAAACAGTTAAAGAGATGAATTTGAGCCTTTCAAAATTACACTGATAAATTCAGCTTAACAAAATTGAGTGAAATATGAAATTCACTTGGTGGCCGGAATAAGTATGGCGCTGCGAAAATCCAATTTAGGTGTGCAATAAAAGAACGGGCTGCAGAGGAAATTCGCGTCGTTTATACTGGTGGATCTACACCACATCATTTCCTTCGAAACAATTTGATCTACCACAATGCAGAACTGTTGGTTAGGTGTGTGTAGGCATCTCGTGAGCCGTGACATGTTCATTTAGACGCAATCTCTGAAGATATTGGTTTTGTATTTGATCTAGAATTGAAGTGAAGACTGGCTTTACTTATGTGGTAGGCTGTTACTTTTGCTGAAGTCTTACTGTCGCACTCAGAGACGTTTAATGATTACTTAAGCCGTCACTTAATACAGGTTGCTCCATGAAATTATCTGTTGGTGAATTCTGCGAAGTCATTTGTCATAATTTTTATTCAGGATCATAAGATCGGTTTTTCATCGAAATTCACTGTCTGTATATTGTCCTTCAACAGTTGCATTTTATGTATTTAATTAAATGCGGCTTTTTTTGCATTTCAAAGCTTGATTGATTCTAAAGTAGAACGACGAGCTATATGAATAAATAAGCCTCTTAGGAACGATCCTCAGGTTTCGACGCATTATTTTTTCATATCTAAATGAATGATCCGAGGAAAAAATATAATTTATTATTCGTCCTCCCAGAGAGAGCTGTAAGTACATTACCTGCCGGAAACCAACCTTTATTCATTTCAAATTGTTACATTGCGAGGCAGCGCACTGCCATTATTTATTAATTGAATTGCGTGAATTTTAAATTGTGTCAACTTTTTGGAGCCACCAATGTAATGCTTTGCTACTAGCGTATTGCTGGTATTTTTCCTTGTTATATTTTATACGAATTTCTCTTCGACTTTTCAAAAGGTTAAATCTACTAGCAATATATTGGAGAATATAAGTTAAACCTAGTGGAAAATATATAGAATGTAATTTTGTTGCAGCTAACGAGAAACTCGAACGATAGGTTTCGAAAGATTTCGTTTTCCCATTCGCTTCACATATTTGTGTAAAATATTTTACGCAGAAAAGCCGAGTGCAATATCATTTCTGAGAGCACTACGCGGAGAGCAATCGTCTATACATCCGTGCCGTACCTACCTATGGTTACAAGTATTCGAGTACAGTCTGCAGAACAAATAATCGGATGTCTTTTTTTCTAGTTGGCGTGATGTAAACAGATGACCGCGGGTTCAAAGCTCTCGTTTCCGTGCGGGACGCGGGCTTGGAAACAAAAGATGCTCGTTTCCTCGGCGGGACCATGGCGGGTTCGGGGCGCGCGGGCCGCAGCCCTACAATGGAGGCATTGTTTGTGCCCGGTGACAGGAAAAACTCCGACCTCCGTGTTTCTGTGCATTTTTTATTTCTTTCTTTCATTCGTCGCTTTTTCTCGGTAAGCTCCTTTGACTATGCCGGGAGGAAATCAAAGTTGTTTTGAAAGCACTATCTCGTGGGATTTCGTTGGTTGCGAATTGATATCAAAATTTCATTATTCCCTACGTCGTTTGTGGATCAAAAAGAAAATTTTATTATAATTGCAGTCATGAAAGAAGGCTCTTTGTGTCTGAAAAGCTTTAAGAGCTTGGTTTTAAATAAGCTTTGCCCTCATATTTTATTTACAAAGAATGTTTCTACAGAAAATTTAATAGGTACAAATACAGCCAGTTTGTTCTAAATTAAATTCCTTTACGAGTTTGAACAGAATCGAGTGCGCAAGAAAGTTCGTAGTTTGCACTGAAACTGAATGGATTCTACAGAAATCGCCACAATTCTCGAAACGCGTAAAAACTTCTGCAACGACTGCAAGTTTTATCGTAAAAAAATTACGTTCATGTGAGTGGTCTAGAAACTAGTTATTGGCCGCAGTACAACTTCAATGTTTTACAAAAGTGCGGGACGACGAGCCTCTGGCTATGAAATACATTGGCTGTCCGGTGGACGGCGGCCGGTTGCGGTGTATCCGCCGGATGAGCCCCCCCCCCCGCCTGACCCTTTCCGGTCCCGGTGGCCTCTCACGATTCCTTATTTACCCGTTTTTCCTTATCAACCCGTACCATTCGCAACACATTACTGAGGATCTTGTTGGCGAAATTGAGGTTATTTCATCCTTACTTATACATAGGATGTGTGCCGGATTAGGGTTTGTTTGGGAACTCCATTACATCTTAGCAATTTCGGATTTCACGTGTCATTAGGGACTTTCATAAAAGTGCGATTTGAGACGGTGCCGCCGCCGCCGGTCGCCGAAAGCCGCTGCGACTTCGCCTGAATATAAAATTGGTAATATTCCGTAATCGTTTCATAGACGAATGAGTTGGTTTCGCTTTTGCCTTGATGTATGTAAGGTTTTCCTGTAATATATAACTTTGTTGAACGCAATCCCGAGGGATCGTTTGACCGTAAAATAAAACGATAAATCTTTGACATGTGAGCGGGCTCAACCATATCGATATCAGTTTGTGTGGAAATTGTTTCCAAGTTAAACATAAAGTTTGCATTTTACAAGTCGATCTGAGATTCTTAGCAAGTATAAAGTTCAGATGGAAATTGACTTCCTGGGACTAGACACACACACAATATGTCTAAAGTATGACATATATAAAGACGAGTTCAACAAAATCAGCGGTTGAATTTCATTGTTAAACATTTCGAGAAGTGCTTAATTATTAAAAGAAGATTAAATGAACACTTCAGTGAAAATTACGTAATTACGTTGATTATAAAAGCTAACTTGCTTTTTCCCAAATGATTGAATAAACAGTTTTCGTTTTCGCTTTCGCCGTTTAAGCTTTAAGTAGCGAACACTTTGTGGAAGCCATTCCAATTCACAGATGGAAAATAAAAAGTTGAAAAAGTCGGGGTTCCTTTCAATGAACCGATAATCAGGGTCGCCTTTTTCAATATACAGAGAGTTATCAAAACATCGGACAAGTGTGAGGTTGACGAGGGTTCTGCCGTCAATATGTATGAAAAAACTATTTTCTTTTGGCTTTTTCATTAAAAATAAAGACCACTTCATTCTTTCTACAAACTTGGAGCTTTCAGATGACATTTTCTTTGAATAAAAAAAGAAAAGGCGCACCCAAAGTTGTTACAGTAATATATAGTTTTTGTGCTGGTTGTTTTTGCTATCTTGATGTATGTAAATATGAGTCAAGGTTTTCCGAACGAAGAAACTTCGCGGAACTCGTACCAAGGAAATCCAAAAAATTGAATCAACTTGTTCTGCAAATGACAAGTCAATTCAAGGGTAAATAAAATTATGCGCCCCGCGCGAAAACACTTCCACCGACGAAATTCAAATATCAGCTACTTTTACCTACGTCAGCATTTTGGAAGTAAAAAGTATAGTGCAGGATTATTGCAGTACGGAACGGTAAGAGAAACAATTTCAATATTCCGTGAGTGTGCAAACGTGCAGCAGCTTGACATCTGAGCGACAAAAATGCGCCACTTGAGAGCGCGGTACGACTACGCGAGCCCGCTCCACCCGGCCAGCCATTGTTTCAGAATTCACCTACTGCGGAATGCTCACAAGTACCCTTTTTTCTCCCATAATGGTGTCGGCAAAGTTCAATGAGTATTTGCTACAAATGACGTCGTTCTACCGTCAAAGTGAACATAAAATGCGAAGGAAATGTAATGAAAAGTTGTATGAAATAAAGTTAATAAATAGAAGAACAAAAACATAAATGTTTACCCTTGTTAGATTAAAATCCGTGGGTCCTATATATTATATAGGTGACCTAAATGATAGTTGATAAATATTAGTAATAATCAGGTATTTCTACACGAATAGCGCCAACCAGAAAAGCATGACTAAATTAATAAATAAAATACAACGATACTTTAAAACCAACTGATAATATTAATTGGACTCCTTTTGTAAGGATGTCTTTGTCAGGAAATACACAAAGCTCTTTCATATCCGAGAAAAGGCTGAAGGAAGCGACACCATGCGAGCGTGTGATGTACTGCAGTGGCTTTAAAATTGTATCGACATGTAAGTATTGCCTGTGTCGAGCGCGGGAGAAATGTAGCGGAGTAAATCTCCAGGATTTCCTTTCAGCCCCATTTCAACTTGAAAACCACTGACAGACTGACGAGAGACCGTAAAGATACAAGAATATTGCAAGCTAAGATTGTATGCTTTATATTTTTGGCACGAAACTCAAATCATGGACGGATATTATCAGATTTGGATGTCAAACGCGAGTGGCAAGCGCAAAATTGTGAACAATGGAAAAACGTAACCGAGTTAGCGGGCTTCGATTGGTTCGTTCCGCTAAATCGAAGATTTACGAGTATCAGTCAGTACTGCTGGCTACGTTTTGATATTTACGCAACAGAGGTAATAAATAATGGAGGGCGAAAATGTATTTGTATTCTCGCAAAGAGTAAAAAAGGTGCGCATAGTATGGTTTATTGGTTCAAAGAGAGTAGGGTGGTACTGGCTCGATGGCGGCGACCGAACAACATTTTGCCGATGTGAATTCTATTCGTTGTTAGGCAAGAGATGGGTTGGCATTCTGACACAATATTATTTTCTTGTACAATATTTTTTGTGACATAAATAATCTTGAGAAGTGCTTCTGTAATCTTGTTTAGGCTTTTAGGATTACAGTCAGTAGATTCGTAACACGTAACTGGGGGCGCTATGGGTCGTTAATTCGAATCCGTTGCAGTAAAAGCACATCAATTTCAGTAGAAATCATAGCGAGTAGTTATGATAATTATTATAGGCTTACCTTGTCTCGCTGCAGGTCAAAGGCGGAAAACACACATACATACAAAACATACATACACATACACACACACATACATTGAAACACAACATACATACAACAATAAAACACACACATTACAAATAAACAATTAATAATTAATTAATAATTATTAATTTACACACACACATTATTAATTTTATACATTGAAAATAATATAATGGAAAAAATCCAGGATAGTAAATGTCGTCGTGTTTTCAGTTGCTACGCTGCAATATTAAAGTATTCTTTTACAATTTGGACAGTCGGAAATTAAAATTACCGGTGGCGTTGACCTACATATAGCTTCGTAAAAGCATTTTTAGCTCGCTTGTTTAACACGTTCAACGCAAACGAGGCTTTAATCGGCGTGCAGCGAACTCGTATGAGCCCAAATTGCACGCTCAGTTTGGTGTAAAATGGTATTAGGATAAGATTTTCTTTAGTAATTACAAAATGCTGATATTCAGTGTACTCAAGCTGTTTGGGATACTTTGATTGAAAGAAGAGAGAAAATAAAAGTATATAGATTTGCATAGGACAAAACAAAAATAAGTTAAATATGTAAGACATAGGTATATTAAAACATACAATGTAGCTAAATTGTTTCCGTACCCACGAGACCAAAAGGTCCCAATCTTATGGTGCTGTAAAAAAGTGATTATCATTCAGTTTCCGTCAATATTCTAAAAGCGTAAGAACGTTTTTTGGAGGGTCTCTCATTAGCCTCAATAAGTCGTATTAAACACTTCAAAGTGAAAAATAAAACCGATAATAATTACCATATTTATAAAAATAAATAAAAATGAAGTACGACCTCGTTCCGTAAGTGCACACAGTTACATAAAATATTGGAAAATCAACATTTTGCACAGAGCATCTTTACTCTGCTAGTATGAAATGTGTTTAGTGGTTGGCATATACCGGGTGGACTGTATTTCCGGAGTTCCCCACCCTCCCACCTCCCGACTCTCCCCGTGATTTCCAATGGATCTCGACGTTCGTTTTTTGCCTCTTGTCCTCACTCACGCGAAACACATTATATACGAGTACGTACTTATTATACAATTTATTTTATAAATACGTTTCCAGATCATTGGGCTTCGAAATTGGCAAATAATTAATTTGTGAACGTTGATTTGGATGTAATACTTCATTTATTTATTTATTTGGTTATTACTGATGAGCGCGAACGTTAAGTGTATTTAGAATTCGGGTTCTATAATCATTTTGATTGGTTATGACTGAATATTTAAAGGGAATATTTAGGTAGTAAATATTTGATTAAGTCTCTTTCAAATACTCTCTGTTTAATATTAAATATTGACTGTACTTTAATGGGTCTAGATTTTGCCTTTATGGAATATGTGGAAAAACATTGATAAAGTTATACGTGACAGGCTTCAATATTATTTATTTGCCTCGACTGTATAAGATTATATTTGTACGCTTTGAACTTGGTTCTTTATAACTAAATAGTAGATATTAGCTGGGGACATTATATTAAATGAAATATCTCAATATGTATATCTTAATGTTCTATTTTAGGTGGATGTCGACTTTTATTCAGGGTTCTTTTAGGTCATCTTCATCGTAAACATAATTAATAATAATTGGAAATAAACCAACTAAACGCATATAGTTTCTATTCATATTTTTAATTCATAAACACACGCTCTATACTTGGTGTAAGAAGCATTCTTTATTTTTTTCAATTACAAAGTAAAAGACTTAAAAAAAATTAACACTCAAAAATAAAACATTGCCACAATATTATTTAGTCGCACACAGGGGCACACAACACACATATCAAAAGCGTGAGCTCGTCGAAAGCTCAGGGGCGTAATTGAATAACATGTGCGCAACCCCTGACAAAGCCTCTTAACGCGAAGACAAGGCTCGATTAAGTCGTATTTTTTATTGTTTCGGGTACAATCAGATACACAAACCATTTCCTTGAGGCTTTACTTAGATTTTAGTTAAGATTTTGCAACTGTGGGGTTTCGTATCTTTTGTGGTCAAGACAAGAATAGTCTCTTTCATAAGACAGTTTTTTGCGTTATTATAGGCCCAATTTATGTGTACAATGAGCAATGCAAGCGAACTAGCATGCTACCTTGCGAGTAACAATAAAAAGATCATAGTAAACAGCATTTAAATGTAGAAAGAATGTAAATATTCTGACTTTTTCGTATTTTTTTCAGCATACCCGTTTAAATGAAACCTATAATACGGGAATGCTTACATAACTAGTCCGCCATCTTTGGGTATCCGTAATATTGGATGAATAACATCACTTAATCAACATTGTCATCCAAAGTAAAGGTGTATGCAGATTTCAGCTCAATCGGAAACCGGAAAGTGGGTGATATTTGACTTCTAAGATTTTGTTACGTATAGTTTAAAAATAGCCGCAATCAATATAGCAAATCTTAGACTGTAGAGGACGGTGAGTTTGGTTCTTTTGGTGGCGTCGTGGGTTCGACGTCTAAAGTTCAACTGTGATATTTTTATCATTTATGTCTGTAAAACAGTGACGATTCGAAAAAAAACCCTGGAGTGGGCCAACATTTTAAATAGAATATTGTCTGTTAAAATGTTCAACAGTAATCTAAAGTCTGCGATAAGACCGAGTGACCTTCAATATTGAAATTATTGCCACAAAAAAGAAGAAGAAGATGGAATCAATCAATTGATATTAAATAGCTGACATTTCTTTAATATCAATCCATTATTAAATCTGAGATGACAGAGTGAACTATACGCAATATTTTATGGAAATAATTCATGAGCAATATCGTCAGTCGCCGAGTCTTTGCATTTCCGCCGGAAATCGATTCGCGAAGTTCCTTCCTCGTATTATCATCTATTATGGAGGATTCGCGCTGAATAAGCTCTTAACTAGATTTTGTGTGTATGATAATTTTGTCAAATACAGGAGAATAATAAAATATATGCAAAGGTTTTTTGAGATCGATAATTGTTGATATTTAGTCTATTTTATTATGCAAAAATTAATCTTTGATTTTCTTTATACTGGCAACACAGTCACTAACGTCACGTAACGTCAAACACAACGTTTCTTATAAAAGGGACTGTTGCCTTTACTTGAGCTCTCACTTCTATCTAAACTGTGCTAGGAGGCAGTTACTATAACCTTCCTTGTGGGTATTTTTATATTTGAATAATAAACAAGTCAAAGTATTTAAATTCAAATCAAATTGCTGCTGTTTTCTTGACACCCATTTCCTATAATAATATTTAAGGTTGTACTGACTAGGAGGGTGACTATAAACTTCATCATTCTCATGCTCATAACCGAATTCATATTTTATGGTCGACGCAGCACGTCTTCTTCTTCTTTAATACTCCTCTGTTATCAGATCAGACCGTCTTCGGGAGGGTGACCCTAACTTTGAAAAAATCGCCAAGTGCGAGTTGGACGCGTTCACTGGGGGTCCTTATTTTGTGTATATTAAACAACATAATTACGATATTCGTTTTTTTCTTTCTCGTATATTGTAAGACACTTTTTTGTAAGACACGGTTTTGATTATCTTGTGGCATTGCAAAATGCCACAAGATAATCATAATGAATTTTGAAAGCGTTGATAGAAAGAGACCTGAGTATTTGATATTAATTTTAATTTGATAGAAACCTCCATGCGTTACGGAAAAAAGAGTATTGACAGAGACACGGACAACAAAGTGATCCTATAAGGCTTCTGCCGACTGATAAATTCGGTAAGCCAGTAAAACGCCTAAAAACAGAAATCCAATATAGTGTATACTACAGCAGGTACAAGAATACACAAGAGATACAGATACAGATACAGAGGGATAGGCTATAATCTACAACGCGGGCCCAGTGCGGGTTGGTAGATGTCACATGTCTTCGAATGTTTTGGTTCTAAGACATACCGGTTTCCTCACGATGTTTTCCTTTACCGTTATGAGAGCGGTGATGAAATAAATTACAAAAAGTAATGCGCCTGCCTGGGTTTGAAGCCACGACTTACTGTTCGTAAGTCAGGGTCGCCACCACTCCACTGCGAGGATCGACCGGAGGACACGGTGGAGCACACTGTGGAGGCGTGCCCTGTGCCCTGCTTGGGCAGAGCCCCGCCGTGTTCTCGTAGCGGCGGTCGGCGGCGGCGACCTCTCGCGTCCGGCCCTGGTGCAAGCCATGGTCCGGGGCGAAGAGGAATGGGACGCCGTCGCCTCCTTCTGCGAAGCAGTGATGCTAGCGAAGGAGGTGGCGGAACGAGAGAGGGAGAGAACCTCACAACGTCCCAGCCGCCGCGGAAGGCGCTCCGGGCGCCGGGGGGCACGCGATGACCTCCGGCCACCGTAGACGCGGGCCTGTGGACGGTGAGTAACGGGCTAGCTCGCCGTCCGGCCGTCGTCATGACGGCAACAGACCGTGCCGGCGGCGCGTACGTGTTCCACGCGCCTCAAAGAGATGTCAGCAAGGAGGGGCCCGCAAGGGCCGACGCCCGTCGGGGCTGAGGCTTGTCGAAAGGATAACGCGGCTCCGACATAAGGGCGAAGAAGGAACATGGGTTTGGTTTTTAGTCAGTAGAAGTCTGACACTCCCCTTCGCTCTGCCCAAGAGCGGGGGGGGGGTTATTCGATGATTTTCCACCCACCAAAAAAAAAAATGGCCTCCGGGTAACTGGCCTTCTTGAAATAAATGCCTTGATTTTATCTTTTTCCAAATTTAATTTCCTGGATGCCAATTGACGCAGATTCGTATAAGAATTAAAAGGTTCTCCGAACGACCGACGAATTGAGATTATGGTACTAGAAAATCTACAAACCACAAAAAGCCTTTCCCAGAATTCACTCAACTACTTTCACTTTATGGATTCATGTTCTCAGAATTTTTGTGAATTACGAATAATTTGAAAACTGAGCAAGTTTAAATAAAAGGGATCTGAGCTTTTTAATTTCTTTACTTCGAATATAATTATTTTCGTTATTTTTAACCGACTTTTAAAAGGATCACGAGGTTCTCAATTCGTCTAAACCTCTTTTTTTAACTTGTTGATGCCCGCGACCTTCGTTTGCGTGTAATAATTATAAAACTATTTTTTGTGCCGCTTCAAAGATTATCCGTAATAAACATACAAAAATTGTAAATAAAATGTTATTTTTTAAATAGCATAAAATAGTAGTAGTAGTGTATTAAATAGTATTTTTAAATATCTACATAATTATATATTAAGTATTTAACTGAATTTAAATAATCAACAAAAACAGGATCAGTTCTCTCATTTCTGTCTACCAGCCGTTTCCTTAAGTGTTTCCACTAAAAAAACTTTTTAACAAAAAATAAAACCGACTTAAAAAAAAACACAAAAAAGTGAAAAATAAATTTCAGAAGAAAAACCAGTCTCTGAAGTCGGTGACTTTTGTTTGTTTGATTTCATTTTTTTGCCACCGACTTCATAGACTGGTTTTTCTTCTAAAGTTTATTTTTCACTTTTTTGTGTTTTTTTTTTAAGTCGGTTTTATTTTTTGTTAAAAAGTTTTTATTTTTCACTTTTTAGTGGTTCACATGTTCATGGGTCAATGTGGACAATGTAGTTTTTTTTTTAGTTTTGTTGATTTTTCAAAAACCGCTTGTTCGATTTTGAAAAAAATATGGGACCATTTCGGAAGTATAACCTTTCCAACAAATAAAGAATTTTTCAAATCGGTTAGCAAGTGACGGAGTTATGCCCGAACAAACATAAAAAAAAAAGATACAAACATCCGAATTGAGAACTTCCTTCTTTTTTTAGAAGTCGGTTAAAAACCGATTGCAAGAAAGAAAGAAATGAAAAGCAATTACGAAAATAGAATAATAACCTAAGCTCTTCTCCCCAGCTCTTTGACGGTTAGCGGTAATTAAGCCACAGCTTACTTCCACTTCCGCTTTATTCTCAAAATAAAAAATATAATATACCTTCTTCGCATATTCTATAAGAAAGAGTATAAAATATTCTAGTGCAAGTTAAAAATTAAACAAGGTACAGGTAAAGAAAAAGTTTACCTTTTTAAAATACACTTTGTACAGAAAACAACTGTTGCTACGGCGTAGCTCGTAGCTTGCTACACCGGCTACGATGGCGTAGTCGATCCGCTACGTTTGCTACGATGTGCTACGCGTGGATGCATTTGATTTTAGGGCTTTGTTGGATTTTTTTAGTTCAAGAGGCATTTTTTATAAATGAGATGGCTGTATTTTTAGGGATATTACTATAGGTATTATTTCATCAAAATGTCAGTAATTACGGTTCAAAATTAATATTTTCCTAAACGTTGTTTGTTGTTATAATTAGCGAATCAACTATATTTTTTTATTGGTAAAACGCCTCGTAACGTATATAAGCATTTATAAATAAATACGCTTAAGTGGCAATGGGCAGGGCACATTGCTCGCAGAACGGATGGCCGATGGGGCCGAAAAGTTCGAAGACGTTGCGTTGGAAGGCCTCCCACTAGGTGGACCGGGTTCCTGCAACCTTGACCAGGTGGTCAAGGTTGCAGGAACCCGCTGGATGAGAGACGCACAGGACCGGCCTATGTCCAGCAGTGGACGTCTTTTGGCTGAAATGATGATGATGATGATGATGAAATAAATACCACAAATTAGCAAAAAACTTATTACTTTTTACAACCTTCTACAGTTTTAAAAAGGGTATCGAAATGTGATTATCCCCACCAAAAAAATTTAAACTACAATTAAACGTCACGAGTTTCCCACAATTTCCACTTGTTTGTTGGCTTTGCTCCTATAGCTAATGGTGCAATGTTTCGGGCCCCACCTATTTGGCACCAACCAACCAACTATCGGAGTAATGGAATGTTGCCGGCCCCTGCATGGTCAGTTACATTCATCTGGGGGAATTATTTTAGCACCAATTCAACGGGTAATCCAGTTTTCAATTGCACCGATTCGCGAATTGTTCTAGAACTTTTTTACCATAAATGATCGCAAGTGTTATTGGGTTTTTCCACCGGAAATTTCTCAGTAGCAGCCATGTAGTTAGGTAGGTTAGAAGAAAGAAAGAAAGAAAAAATATTTTTTTTGTCGCCGAAATATGAGATACAATCAAAAGCAGTAGACATACAACTAATATTAAAAAAATAGGTACAAAAAAGAAAAACAACAGTTAGTGGAGTGTCGTAAGGCATAAATATTGTAAAAATTGTAAAATCTCGGAATCCAGGGCCGGTCAACGAATCCCCATAAAAACTTTTGGGCTGCATTGGTAAAAGCCCAAATAAAGAAGTCAAAAAAAAGGTTCGTTCCTATTACATGATGGGAATTAAAAAAACTAGCGAAATGTGGTTGTACTATTAGGTACACCTTTACCCTTCGGAGAATACAGGCGTTATCTATTGTGTCATGCTGCTTTATAAGGTCCCATTAAAATAGGTGGAGAAATTTTAACACAGCGTTCAGTAGGTCTAACCAAACATATCTCAACAAAAAAAAACATGAAATAAACAGTTTTTTTTTTATACTTAAAATAATAAATTGCCGGCACTCTAGAACAAACTCATCCTCTATGGTATATGGTACTTAAATGCGTTTTTCTTATAATTTTTTTTTACCATCGTCCTTATTTTGGTGGTCTGAATGATTTCTGAAATTTTGTCCACCTATTTTAATGGGACCTTATATACAAAAGTATTTATCATACTTTGAACTATTTATAACAAACTTTACACCCAACACAGGAAGTAAACTCCAGAAAAACTTAAAAAAAAGCCTCAATAATCAGCTCCACAAAAAATTGTTTCAAAACTCCACATTTATTACAACAACACTCGGCCCACAGTTGCGCAACTTCCGTCTCTCAACAATAAACAAAACACGTAAAAGTTAGAACCGTAACATGTACTAGCAGCTAGGGATTCCATACTATGCCACGTCAATAATTGGAGCGGTTGTTCATGTGTATTTTTTTTATTTGTGCAGCCGTGGTCTGGCCGGGCCCCCATTGTTCGTGCGCGGCCACCGGGCCCCAGCCCCCCGCGACCCCCGCGAACACCGAGGACCCCACCGCCCCACCCAACGTAAAACGGTTCGTATTTTTCATTGTTGCTTTAAAGCCTTATAGGTTTTGCTTTTATTTATGCCCTTTATAACTCTACGTTGAAGATAAATGCTCAGGGGTGATGTTCTGTTTTTGTCACTATTTAATGGTTTTGCGATGGAGTTCATAGTTGGGGAATGAACTATTGTTTTGTTGGGGTAGGTTCGATTCCAATCGAAACTTCTTAAAATAGTTTTTCTTTTTCAATGAGTTTAATAAAGTTAAGGTCATTTTATTTTGTACATTTTTAAATATATTTATTCTAAAAGTAACAAGTATGATATGACATATGATAGGGACTAACATGGCTTAGAACCAATCATTTAGACATAATGACGTCCACGCGTGGCGAATTATGACGCAATCACCCTGATTGACAGGAAACCTCCCAGCAGTGGGAATTGTATTTATATTGATTAAAAAATTTCTAGCAAAATTAAGGTAATCAGCTAAGTTTAAACCACTTTCCTAGATTAACTTAATACGATTAACATAACGAATCATAATCATATTTGGTTTATTGAAATATTTAACCGGCTTTGGCATTTAATTAATTTACAGGACTGTATTGAATTCCAACGCGATCTTGATCGTTTCTCAGACTATTGCTCTTATAATAAATTGTACCTTAGCTTGCCTAAGTGCCACAGTATAACGTTCACTAAAAAGAAAAATATCATACATTTCAATTATCGCCTAGCTAATAGTATTATTAACAAAGTTAGCAATCTTCGTGATCTTGGTGTGCAGCTAGACTCGAAACTTCATCTTGATATACATGTAGAAAACATTGTAAATAAGGCATATCAGATGTATGGCTTTGTAATGAGAGCATCTAGAGATTTTCATCGCCCATCCACCTTCTTGCACCTATATAAGTCTATAGTTAGGCCGCAATTAGAATACGCAGTACCAATCTGGAATCCTTACTATGCGAAATATATCGAAATGATTGAATTAGTCCAACGTAAGTACCTTCGTACTATGCAATTTAGATGTTTCCGGAGGAAAACACCAATGAAATCGCTGCTAAAAAAATACGATGTGCTTACTTTACAGTCAAGACGCGTCCTCCTTGAGACAATGACATTATTTTGTATATGCCGTAACAAGTTTGATTGCCCTGACTTGGTGTCTGGTTTGTGTTACCTGGTTCCTCGAACAGTGCATGGACGTGAGGTACGTGCCAGGCGACTGTTCGCCACCAGCTTTTGTAGATCTAATGCTGGTGTGCGCTCACCGCTATACCGTCTTGTCGACACATACAATTCGCGTTTTGATGCAATAGACATATTGTTCCTAAACAAATATAAATTTAAAAATGAAATAACTTCCATTTTAAGGGATCAGCTGTAGACTCCATATTCCACAATATGGATATCACTTTTTTTTTTTTTTTATAGGGACCTGTATGATACACGTATGAAATTATGTTTTTGTTTTTTTGTTAGTTTGTCTCATCTTTTATAAAATATTGTTTATCTTTATTTTTCTTTAAATTTATTTTTCTTTGATTTAGCCCTGCTACAGCTAACGTTTGTTTACAGTTTGTTTTTATTATTTAACATAGTAATCTGTGGAAAATGTTGTGGGTAGTATATTTGTTAATTTTAATTTTAAGAAGTTTTAAGGTTGTGTATACTTAATATACTACTGTTTGTTTTCCCAAATGAAATAAATAAAATAAAAATAATCATGCAAACTGCAAGCTTAAATTTTGACAGCTTTACAATATTCATTGCGTTGACCTAGTTTACAGACAGTGCAGATTTTTAAAGCATATGTTACTAACAGATAGAGATATTGAAGAAGAAAGAAAGAAAGAAAAAATATTTATCGTCGCAGAATTATGAAACAATAAAAAAGCAGTAAACACACAACTTACAACTAAAAAAAAAATAGGTACAAAAAAGAAAAAAACAAAAGTTTGAGTTTACATAACAATTAAAAAAAAACAAGTTCTGCGACAAATAGAAAACCACTCAGCATGGTGCTGCGCTATGGGGACCCACAGCACAGCGCTGGTTTTCAGTGGTAACCCTTGAAACAAAAAACTATATATTGGAACTATAGTTATTGTGCTTTCTATATATTTCAGCTTACGTAAAATCATGCCTGTAATTCCCGAAGGGTTAGGTACCCCTACGCACCTACATTTCGACAGTTATGTTTTAAGTCCCATGTATTAAGGGGCGAGCCTATTGCCACCAAATGGGCAGATCCAGACTACGTGGCTGCTACTGAGAAATTTGATGGAATAACTTAATAGCACTTTGTCGGACCCAGGAATCGAATTTAGGGCCTCATGCTCAGCTGTGTTTTAGTTTGAAACATTTTAACAAACATGTTAAAATGGCGCAATGTGGGTGTACTATAAAGGTACACCTCGGTTTAACTCTTCAGGAATATATAAGAGTGACATTACATTTAATTTTATTTAGTTTAAATTGAATGTGTAAATATACAAGTTTTGATACTAAAGTGGCAAAAGTGGTTTTATAAATGGAAATCTCAAAAAGTTTTATAATTGTGTTAAAGATTAAACCATCTCGTTTAAAAAACATCAATGCAACCGTTGTTTGTTTATAATTGGATTAACTTAATGGCTTTAAAAACCTGAACGACAATCAACCCTTTCAAAACGCCATTATAAAAAGTTTAATAAAAATAAAAAAGGGTATCGCTGTACCATTTGTTTTGTTGGGGGTGTATTAAACCCCCTTCCTTGGGGTTGGGAGGGCAAATATTCAGGAAAATTGAGGAGAAAACCATTATATTTTATTTTAGTGAGTTGTTGTTATTGACAATATGATATTAAGATTGTGTGGTGTCATAAATCTTGCAATTGAAATGATAATATTTGTGTAAGGAAAAGAAGAAAGAAAGGATATTTGTTCGTCGCAAACACATGATGTGCATACAAAATCACAATGCACATACAACGCATAACAAATATTTGTGAATACAACAAGATGGAATAATAAATAAAGTTAACAGATAGCAAGCAGGCTACCACAGAGCATATTCAGTGGTAGCCTGCTGCTCGCTTTTAACGTTTTAGCATAATAATGCTACTTACCACTACTACTCAGGTAATAGGTACTTTTAAGTCCTTCGCATATACAGGAGACCTGTGACCCAGCTGTCGGAAAATTATAGGCTGATTATGCAACAAAATCCATTGCACTGCTAAGAAACAAGGCAGTCGCAAAAACAGACCAGAAAATCGAATTCATTTAAACCTGAATTGATATACTCAAAGATTTTAAACTGGTGAAGTCGTCTGCTGACGATACATTTGCTATGAAAGCAGCTTTAGAAACAATGCAATCTAATTCATTCCATTTCTCCATATTCATAAAGAATGGATTATTTCACTAACCAGACAAAACAAAAAGCGATCAGCCATTTTTCCCACTCCTCGTACTTACGAACACCTCGCTCAGATAATACTGTAGCTAATCCAGTGATTCACAAAGCGGTGCACATTCGTATTCCGGACAGGCGCGTGTGTCCAGCACGTGTCCAGACGCGTCCGGCACATGCCCGGCTTATCTCGTATACGATATAGTTCCGCGCGCGATCGGTCCGATACTAACGATTTTATGAGTATGTGAGAGTGCCATATTGGAGAGTAGTGGTATGTACTTGTACGCAATTGTCTTTTGTTTAAAAGATTCCAGGCAGCCTAGGACAGTTTGTTGGTCTATTAGCCTACATTAGAACATTGTCACTATTGTCAGAATGTCAGGGAATACTTTTCAGGTTTACAAAAAGATTTTTGAGTTTAGACAATGTCGCAGACAAAAAATGTTACTGAAAAGCGTGTGTCAATCCTCTCAAAAGTCGTTATTTTCTTTATTTATCGTATGGTTAATACCTAACGTGGAGTTAGAGATTTATGCCCATGGGCCTCTGCCTTGTCTTTACATGCCATTAAAAATATCACTCAGGCATGCTGGATTCCTCACAATATTTTACTCGTACAATAGGGGATCGGACTGACTCAAAAAAATATGATTCTGTTTAGTCCGTCAGTTAGATTATCGAAAAATATTGGATACGTGTTTTTTGTTTTATCAAATCAATAAAAATTGACGAAGCTATAGCGTGTCAAAGATCATGGAGTGGGGCTTGAAACGTCACTTGAAGGTACAAAATGTACAATCATATGACGTCACGCGAGTTTTTGAAGCACTGTCATATCGTCTTAATTTTTTTGTTTACGTGAAAAAAGAAAAAATACGTGGTCAATATTTTTTGGAAATCTATCTGACGGACTAATTAGTTTTTTATTGTCCGATCCCCTAATCGCACATGACTCCGCAAAATCAGAGCGGGCGTGTCTTGGGTTGATCTCGAAACTTATGACTTGACACTCCCACGGACACACTCTAGACTATCACTGCTACAAAAAAAAAACTGAGAAACAATTGCCAATACCTCCATTTTTATTGGGGCTTTTGAGGTTGTCTGAATACCGCGGAAGGCGCTCCGGGCGTCGGGGGTCACGCGATGACCTCCGGCCACCGTAAATGCGGGCCTGTGGACGGTGAGTAACGGGCTAGCTCGCCGTCCGGCCGTCGTCATGACGGCAACAGACCGTGTCGGCGGCGCGTTCGTGTTCCACGCGCGCCTCAAAGAGATGTCAGCAAGGAGGGGCCCGCAAGGGCCGACGCCCGTCGGGTCTGTGGATATCGAAAAGTTACCGCGGCTCCAACACAAGGGCGAAGAAGAAGGAACATGGGTTTGGTTTTTAGTCAGTAGAAGTCTGACACTCCCCTTCGCTCTGCCCAAGAGCGGGGGGGGGTTATTCGATGATTTTCCACCCACCAAAAAAAAAAAAAAAAGGTTGTCTGAATAATGATTGATATGATTTCCTCTATTACAAGAGTTCCTAATAAAACAATTCTGCCTACACATAAAACATGTTGATAAATATATTCTGCTTAAAAAAATGTATCTACATAGTTACCTCACCCAAGACGCGTAGCAGATTGCCACATTTTTAAAATTCCCAATTTTCTGCGGGATAAAAGTAAAATATAGTTGGGTTTCCCTCCCAATCTGTATGCCGCATAGCAATGAGATTCGTGGGATTCATTGCTGGAAGGATCGCACGTCTTACATGGAAGCTATTTGCGCGGGTAAATAAGTTTTGTAGATTTCGTAGTTACCGGGAGTAGTATGGCACAAATACAAACAATCTATCTTGCCGGAATGTTATAAAAATATTGCGTGTCTTCCCTTTTAAAGCGCATGTTGTCAGAGAGAATGGAGAAAATAGAGGTTAGGTAATTGAGGTGCGAAGGAGTTCGACTTTCCGTTTGAGCTGCTATTTATCGAGTTTTTATCATCATTAATGACAGCTTTTTTTAGGAGACCAAACCTATCATCCCAAATTTATCCACTGTTGAATCTTTATTCTCTCCCTCCTCCTCCCCTCTTTTCTTGTGGCAATCTCCACGTTCCTGTGCTAGTCTCATTCAGGTAATTACCCTGATGTCAACTAGGTTGTCTGCTCGTCTCGCCTCTATTCCCGTTCTTCGAAGTGATTCGGTGACAGCCTTATTCGACCTATGTTACTGCACCTTGCAAAGTGTCCCTTTTCTCCTAGACCCATACTATCGTTTGAAACTATTGGAGTACAACTTGACTGTGTGGTGTCTAATTACATACATCATGACAAATCAACCATCTACACCCAACAGATAAATTGTAAATCTTTAGGTTTAATATACTTTATTCTCAAAAAAGACAAAAGAGCCACTTACATGAGAACATATGATAACATAATGTAATAAACTTATTCTAGGTAACGGTCACAGATACAATATACTTAATATGTAGGTAGTCTTAGAATTATTTTGTTAAGAATACTATGAATATGATACTCGTTCAACGGTTTTATTCCCAACTGGTAGGTAACTTTATTTGTGCGTGTGGTCAATAATATAATTTGATAGTTTAGATTTAAAACCGCTGAAAGAGTTTACATTTTTTATTGAGGAAGGTAAATTATTAAAGAATTGTGCTCCTTCATAGGTGATGTTTTTTTTAGCATAATTTGTACGCGTCTTTGGCAGGACAAGTAGACTGGGTCGACGAAGACTACGTTTTGATATTTCCGATTTTTTTGTAAATATTACATTTGTGTGAATGGTTCCATCCATTATTTTTCTAATTAAGACACAGGTGTTATAAATATAAAGTTTCTTAATATTCATTAATTTTGTTTCCTCATATATTTTGTGAGTTGGTGTCAAATATGGATATCGAAACAGGGTTTTTATAATCCTGTTTTGCATTCTTTGCAGTTCCTGTATCTTAGCTTTACTATCTCAAACACGCCGAATGCTGTAAACTGTGATCAAAATTAAAGTGGAAATTGTATTTCAATTGCAGAGCCATTACCAACTACAAATACGCGTGTGTTTGAGCGAGGGTGGCTTTTAGAGCTAGTACGAGTTACCGCGGTGTGCCCGTATGCGAGTAGATAGGATACAGAGGCCAAGCTGCATGCAATGGTTGGGCAATGCTTGGATATTTTTACGACTGTAACCGTGCGTTGGCGGTGGCAGAACATTGATATAATAACGTGATGTTTGATAGGAGATATCAAGAGTGGGATGTGATGTGATGATAATATATTTAAAATAATATTTATGTCGGATCCTGTCGTTATTATCGACATAAAATGAATGTAAGGCGCGCTAGAGGTAACATCACACGACCAACTTACCAGTCCACCCCACTTATTGCATTATTTTAAAACATACACAATTACACACACATCAAAAGTAATAACTGCTTTTGACTTGCACGATAATTTCATTGAGAATTGGAAAAAAAGTCTAGAATCATGACTTTTAGAAGGAACGGAGGGAGGCCTTTATCCAGCAGTGGGGCAATATGGGCTAGCTGTAATAATATTAATATAATAATAATAATAATAATAATAATAATAAATTTTATTTCAGAAACTATAAATACCGATAATTTTCGATGTCGTCTGAAATAAAGCTTAATTAATTTATGTCACACGATTTTGTAAGAAGTTGGGTCTCTGCTCACTGTCTATTCATGTACTGTCTGTCGGCTGCCGATATAACGCTGTATACGGATATGGTTACAGGGGTGTACGCGACCACTCAAACATTACCGTGGGAAAAATGTATTTGCTTGATGCGATGTCGGTTTGGTAATGAAAGGGAAATATTTATAGAGTATCTGGTTTTTGAAGTAACTGGTAGGTACAGTTTGTTTGTGTCCAATACAGTAATGAAGTGAAATGGAAGTATTTATTTCAGCCACAGTGAATGATACAATTATGTTAGTAGGTGGATACTGATAGCTATGTTAGAATTAATATTTAGCCTCAAGATTTGGCTGTCCAGTCTACCCGACACCACGTCCAGAAACGTGTTGGTACTAACCTTTACCCGAGACCACAGAGAAGCCATTCTTTAGCGAATCAGCACACACAATGCTTTGTTATTTGATATTCAAGAATTTCATATTTTTAAATAATGCTAACGTCTATTTAGAAATTAGGAGTAGATTATTAAATTTATTCGGTACACAACAGTATCGTAGTAAAAATTGAATAAAAACACACCAAATACTTGCTAAAGCCTTTTATACCTTGACAGTAATGCTAAAATCTATGAAACGTAGGTAAATACTTAGAGTGCACTTAGAAGATAAGTCACGTGTCGCATTAACTTCTGTGATCGACTTAACGTTGGATTATCTCCCGGTAGTTTAGTGGATAAACAACTGTAAATACGGGCTTAACTTTGTTTGGTAGAAAGGTATGTATGAAATTCCGCATAATTTAATTTTCTGGTGGGAGCCTAAGAATTTGTTTTTTCTTCGGTTAAAAAATTCAGGATAAAATACGATTTGGATTCGCCCATGAATGGGTTCGTAAAATAACGCCGAAAAACATCACATCACGTAGGTAGGGTGACCATATCTAATTTTATTTTATTGTTAAGTGGCCGTGTGATCTTTTGATGGTTTTCAGAGTGTATATAATTATACCTGTTTTAAATAAACTCTGTTATAGTAAACAAGGGTTTACAAAAAATGGATCCCATTGGCGCCCTAAAATTGAATAATCGCTTTTAATAGTACAATATTTGTATTGTAACTTTCTGAAATCCCTGTTTGGGATTTCACGATCTCCACGTATCTGGCCCTCTACTATGACGTCTTAAAACAGTCCTAACTTAATATTATTCCAGTGTGGAAACGTGACAGAACTATACAGGGTGTCTAGCGCCATCTCTCCTCCACAATGGATTAGGAATAAGTTAGTAATGTTTTAAGACGTCATAGTAGGGCCCCAGGTTGTTAGCAGTACCCATAAAATTTTAGAAAAAGGATGAGTATATATTAAACCTACTTATCTCGCGAACACACACTATCAAAATAATATATATTATAATTATTAAAATCGTAAATTAAGTTGCTTGGAGCGAAGTAAACCACTGGCAATATTATAGTCCAGGAAACGCTTGGATTAAACCAACAGTTTAGTTTTATTTTTGTTAAAGTTTCTAATGGTTTTATAATCCTGTGTTTTGAACAGTTTACAAAACGATAGCTTTTGTTTTTTTAAGGTCCGCCTCCACAACCCACTATGTGTTTATCTTTTACACGCGTACATTTTTGTAACAAGTTTTATGATTAATCGATTTCAAAATCAACGTTACGTTTACACCGCCTGCTCGTGCTCGTGCCTGAGTTAATTTAATACTTTGTATTGGGTGGTCACCTCGGACCATCCTAGTCAAGTGCGGCTTAACTTGAAGATTGGACCCAAAAAACTGTTATTATTTAGCCTTTTTTTTTTTGGTGGGTGGAAAATCATCGAATAACCCCCCCGCTCTTGGGCAGAGCGAAGGGGAGTGTCAGACTTATACTGACTAAAAACCAAACCCATGTTCCTTCTTCGCCCTTGTGTCGGAGCCGCGTTAACCTTTCGACGAACCACAGCCCCGACGGGCGTCGGCCCTTGCGGGCCCCTCCTTGTCCTTGCTGACATCTCTTTGAGGCGCGCGTGGAACACGTACGCACCGCCGACACGGTCTGTTGCCGTCATGACGACGGCCGGACGGCGAGCTAGCCCGTTACTCACCGTCCACAGGCCCGCGTCTACGGTGGCCGGAGGTCATCGCGTGCCCCCTGACGCCCGGAGCGCCTTCCGCGGTTTATTATTTAGCCTTGAGGCTAAATAATAACAGTTTTTTGGGTCCAATCTTCTTGGGTCCTTCTTCGCTTTCCTCTTATATTGTATCGAATAGTTAATGAAACCTATGACCACCGTATTTAGACGCTTCACTTTACAAACGGCTCGTTATTACGCGGTCCTATATTGGGTGCTGCGGTTCATCAGACTATGCAAACAGTGCAAGGCTCAGTGAACGTGTTAGCTTGCTCGTTTTGCATATTGGCTGAATTTGAGGCTTGCTTTTTAAAGATTAATGGAAGCCGTTGATGCAGTAACGTTCGTGGAGCTACGGTATGAAATACTTGGAACAAAGGGGTGAGATGATGGCAATTTATGTGGTGTAATAATATAGGTTTCATGATGGTGATGGTTTCGCCTATACTCCATGGGTTTTTTTTTTGTTGGGACAAGCCCGTCACACTACTCCCAAACCACTGCAACTCCTGAAAGCCAGAATCAACAGAGGCGACCACCAGAAAAACGCCGAGGCAATGAAGCTTGACGAAGTCCCAGAGAAACTATTGTACGGTCCTGGATCCTGCAACACAATTAAACAGAAAAGAATAACGGAGATGTAGGACAAACAGATTTTCTACTTCCCTCAATATCAGCAGGAGACAGAACAAAGACTAATAGACACCAAGGGACGTAAACAAGGATAAGCCCAGTTACCTAGCTCCAGGGGTAATTAGCCCCGTATCTACTTTGCTCAATCAATCAACTTGGTATATTACAGTCCACTGGTGGACTCTTCCAAATTCTATCACAACTTAAGATCCTACGTCTTCCACATCCAGCCTACATTGATCTGTGCCTTATATTTTAACCATAGCAAGAGCTTTGTACATCTTAGTTATAGACCACGCTGATGACGAGACCAGAGTTTCACTTCACTCACCACGATTCTGTTCCCGACACACAAAACTCACTCCGAACGTAGTTAAACCTGGTTTAACTTAGACTTGGTTTATCTCGCATGACGTCTCACTTTAATAATATTCAAAAGAAAGTGACAGCATGCGAGATAAACCAGGTCTAAGTTAAACCAGGTTTAATTATCTTTTGTAATAAGGCGGATCGTGTCTAAATTTTTCGGCACTTTTTCGGTTTTACACAGCTGAACCACTGGATTCCAGGCTCTCGACAGTTGAAACCCATCCTCCCGGTTTTGTGTGTCGGGAACAGAATCGTGTAGTGAGTGACAATGGTAGTGGTACCGAACGCGAAAAACGAACAAGAAAGAGGGTAGACCGATTTGTCTGCTCATAAACATCCACCCGCAATGACTTCAGTTTATCCGTGATCATGGTGCTTGTAACAGCGCCGAAATATTGGGAACTCGAAACAGTAAACAAACATAGTAAATATTCCGTTTATAGTATTAATAGTAGAGTTCTTTATATTTCTCCAGAATTTCATCATCGGATCCTGATTTGATAATCATGGGACCAACTGGGAAATATACCTACCCTTTCAAACAAAAAAAAAAGACAAATATGTCTAAATTGATAACCTCCTCCTTTTTGAAGCCGGTTATTATAAAAATCCAACATCAAACACAAAATACCTCAAATGATACCAACACAAAATGTGTAAGTAGGACTGGTATTTTCAGTCAGTGGAAATGTGTTATTCGTGGTTATTTCCATTGAAAATTATTTGTAACTAAAGCCAGTCGCCGATGATAATCCAGTGAGGTAAATGGAATAGTGCTTACTGTACAGGTTGATTTATGGTATCAGATGTTCGTATCTTGTTTTACCTACACTACCTCATAATGTAATTGACTCTGTTTCGTCTCTAGCAGATAATATTATCGTTAACACGTCAACTGAGCGTAAAACAGAGGTTCAATGGACACGACATTTGATTCGATTAATTATTAGAAACTATCGATCCGCCCACGTTTTGCACGGGAGCAATTTTGTGATGATATATAAAAAAAATATTTCATACAAACCTTGGCTTATATTTTTTGTTGATGTTTGTATTGTTCGCTATACTGACAATTTCAAAATCTATATATTATACAAAAAGGTATCAGCCAATTCAGTCGAGCCGTTCTCAAGTGACTCTCCATCATACATAAATGAGTCAATATTGACTTTTATTCAAATACTCGTAGATTTCTCAGTAGTGATTCGATCGAAGTCTGAAGTTAGAAACCCAACCGGTGAAATATAGAGGTGCTGTATACTTCAGCCGGCCTTTACGAGAAATAGACAGTCAAGATTATTTTTATCATAGAAATAAATGTGCATATTCGCTCTGGATTTAGAACGACAGACGGTTCATGTTTCTCAGTCAGGCACCTATTATATTAACGTGTATGAACGTACCAGTACTGCTAACGTTCATTCACCCATTTTCCTGTATTGTGGGGTAGGCAAAGCCCGAGGGGTGAGCATCCGAGCGAAAGTTTCCATTTGTGAAAGAGTTTCTCATAATGCAATGTACGTACCTTTCGCAGTACCTGTTGGAGGACGTTTACCTAATGGTTCTATAGACAGGATAATTCAATAAAGTTTTTTTTCTGAGGTTGAGAGCGTCTCGTAAATATATCTAACCGATTTCGCAAGATTTTTTTTACATGGTAAATAGTGCGAAATGAATGTTTCATTAAATGTTACTTATAAATATGCAAATGTGTTTATAATTCCGTGAAAAAGATTCAGGGGTGGACGCCGGATGCAAAAATATGCACATGCAATTAATGTCATGAAGGCAAAGTTACGCCTGATATGCCTGAACTTTTCTTTTAATTATTTTCAGTTTAAAATGGCTCGACTTCCAATTACGTTTAATATACTCCGTTTGCACTAAACCGACTGATACTGTTGTTACAAGGCCAAAATTCTTAGATACTCTAGATTTGTGTTCTTGTAGGACGACCCTAAACTATTACAAAATTGTAAATAATCCGACCTTTAACATAAGAAGCATTTTATAATAAAATATTAAGAAATGTATTATATTTTGCTTCGAAGCAGCTTTCCAGCCTTGAGTCTAGTCCAAGAGTAATTTGCGAACAATTTAGGGTACACGTGTACAATGTTATCGATAGCATTTTTTATTTTTTAGGGACGACATAGCAACATTTTATTGCCTTTATTTCTTGAAGATATAAGCATGGATAAAGATACTGGTTACAGTAAAATGTCTTCTGTAGTAAAAGTAAAAGAGAAAGAAAGAAAACTTAAATAAAATGGTGTATGCCTAACTCCAAATCGATTAAAACATAGGCAATAAAAATAAAAATTACCGCCGTCTGTAGAGTAGGAGGTGATTTTTTTAATCTCCTCATTTTGATTTGCGTCTTTACAGCGTAAATATTAAAAATGATTATTTTAAACAAATATTTAATTTTATGAACAAATGAGAATAGTAAAGCATGAACATTTAATTGTCGATTCTCTGTTTTAGGTTAGTATGAACAAATTAACATTTATGTGGGTTCTTAATTGAAAAATATTAGAATTTTATATTTTTCCTGTTAGGCTATTTAGCGGCTTCATACCTTTGCTTCTCCTTCAACCTGGCGAAATCAAACCGCGGAAAAAAAAAACAAATTAAATCATGGTCTCCTAAATAACTGATGACAAAAATACTTACCTGTCGTTTTTATTTTACTTTAAATTTTTTGTCAATTATTTTGTTCTGTCCTGTTGTGAAACCAATAAATACTTCTTCTTCTTTTTTTATTATTTTGTTTCATCGAAAGTGTATTGAATAACGTCGTTTGATACACGTGGGGAACCGTTATTGCACTTTTCGGCCCCTTATCACCCTAGCCGTACGGCTCGGGAGTTCATTCCGTCTCGTTCGTCAGTTAGGTAACGTGTATGAACAGGTAATTTTCGAATATAAAAAAATAATAGGCAAAAGGTTAGTAGTACACCCGCATATCCCCACTTACCCTTGAGTCCCATTGGGTTAGTATTCTAGCGATAAACATAAATATTTGTCGGTCGAGATAACCTTGACCGCTATCATATACATGACAGGTGACGGTCAGGGGCAAAGAGGGGCTCAATAATTTGATTGTTTGGGCATCAAATATACAATGTACATCGAGTACCCAGCATTACTCGATCCCTCTTCTAAAACCACTTGAATTCATCTTTTTAGGGTTACTTACCTCAATAAGAAAAAACGGAACCCTTATAGGATCACTCGTGAGTCTATCTGTCTGTCTGTCCGAACATTCCCCCCCCCCCCTTATCTCCGAAACCACTGAGCCTAAAATACAGAAATTAGTTCAACACTTATAGATTACAGGAAAACCTATAAGAAGTCTATGGTGCTAAACTAACATGGAAAATCTCTCAAATTATCTACTACAATGATGGTACGGAACCCTATAAGTGCAAATACGACTTGTTTATAGGAAGGGTCAGGTTATGCTGGTCATTGGCTGTACGTCCATACATACATACATTTAGGTAATGGGAGGAATTTCAACATTGAAATATTTGGGGTGAGTCGATTGTGGGATATCTTTAACTGAATATTGTACAATAGTCTGTAACATTAGATATGTGGAATGTTTGTGCATTAAATAAAGCAATTTATGGCTAATTTTAAAATTACCTATATTGTTTTTTAGATATTAAGGGGAGAAAGGATTATGAAAATAATAGATTTTTACTTTAAGATCGTTGGGGTCAATTTTCTTATACATCTATATCTATACTTCTATACTAATCTATACTAATATTATAAAGAGGTAAAGTTTGTGTGTTTGTCTCTTCTTCTCCAGTCGGTCCCTCATTACTGAGGATCGTGGTCACTGGACCCCTTCAAGCGGACAATCTGCCTCCATCGACTCCGGTCTGAAGTTGCCCTCACCACCTGCTGAAATTTGCTTGAGGAAATAGCCTCTGTGTGTTTGTATATTTGTTAAATTGTAAGAGGTAATCTCGGGATCTACTGAACCGATTTTAAAAATTATTTCACCAATAGAAAGCCACATTATTGCTGAGTGTCATAGGCTACTTTTTATCCCTGTATTCCCACGGGAACGGGATCTACGCGGGTGAAACCGCGGGACGTCCGCTAGTGTATTTATAAAGTCAAGGTCACTACGAAAATAAAACAAATTGACAGAGCGTCAACAAATTCGTCTACATCGCAGTCTTCAGGTAAGCTGCTCGGAAGGCTGGCACGAAGGTACTAGCGGGTTTCAATGCCTGAGTTTCATCTGATGC
Source organism: Diarsia mendica (assembly GCA_949316265.1). NCBI lineage: Eukaryota > Metazoa > Arthropoda > Insecta > Lepidoptera > Noctuidae > Diarsia > Diarsia mendica. The sequence goes on from OX438906.1 coordinate 11,916,892, forward strand.
TAAAAAAAAATTAGGTTCAAAAATCTAAAACCCGACTACTAACAAAATCGCGGTCTTAAAAGTAGAAAACAAGAAAATAATTCTTGTCTGATATTCTTCGTAGTCGCATGCCACTGATACCATGCTCCTTCATGGCGTTCTCATTGATACAGAAGTCAGCTACTGATTGCCATTAGCAAGGTGGCATGCGACTACGAAGAATGTCAGACAAGAATTATTTTCTTGTTTTCTACTTTTAAGACCGCGATTTTGTTAGTAGTCCGGTTTTAGATTTTTGAACTTAATTTTTTTATTTGAATTATATTTTTGTGTGTGCTTAAACTATAATATAATACATATTTGTAATGTGCTCGCCAAGACCTTTCATTTGATACCAAACTTGCTATGATTATCTCAATTTAATATTTTTTGAGGTAAGTTTTTGACATTTAAATTCCGTCATAAAAAGAATTTATAAAATTTATATAGCCTATGTCACGACTCTATTGACACCAAATTTATTAAAATCCGTTCAGTAGTTTAGGCGCAACGGTGGGACATACATACATACATAGACTGTCAAAATCATTACCTACCCTTCGTCAGTCTACTAGTGTGGCCGGCGAACTGACAAGTCTCGTCTTCGAACCGAAGACACGTACTTCTGATTTTTCGCTCATGTGCGTATTATGCAATTTATTACTTGCTTCTAATTATCATAAGGAATCCAGCATGCCTGAGAGATATTTGTCGACTGCATGTACAGCCAAGACATAGGTGGCATATAAACTCTGACAACAGGTAAAAAGGTAAAATAAATAAAATAAAAAAGCACTAACCAGACGTTAAAAAAGAAGAAAATCATACGCTAACTAACATTTACATATTATCACTACACGTTGAAACTACTTTAAAGCGTGTGTATTGAGCCCACATACATACATACAGTCACATATTATACATACTTTCCTCAATGGTATTTCCACAGAGTACCAGTAATCTCTTGTTTCGTAATAAAAATAGACTTTAGCTTCTACCAGCAAATAGTTGTGATTTTATTCTTTCTCTTCGTTTTGCTCAGTCCGTCTGCACATGCACAGATTCCATTACATTTTTATTTTAATTCGTCCGTTTTAATTATTTAGTTCTTTTTGTTCTGGCTAGACTTATCGATTGCGAAATCGTACTTATTCAACAGTTTGGAGTTCGGGAATATTTCATATTTAGCTCTTAGCAGTTACATAGGTGATTGTGACTGATTATTGTAATAAGTGGACATTAGTCTTCAAATCTATACTCATATTAGCCGCGGTTATGAGCTAGTAAAAAATAGGTAAAGCATACGAAATGCGAAAGTTGGGGAGGAAATATTTTTGTATCGATGTGTGTGACTCTTTCACGCAAAAACTACAGAACGTACATATTTGGGCGAAATTTAGCACACATATTATAGTTTATGAACTGGATAAACACATAATATACTTTTATCCCGGTAGTACAAACCCGTGGGACAATTATCGAATTCCATGCGGGTGAATCCGCTAGTTCATTCATAAAACCTTTTTGAAATTATAACTTATTAGCCACGTAGGTATTTTGAGATTAATGGTGTCTATCCCATCTTATGAGTACGAGTATCCTACAGGAAATAAATATGTGTGAAATACAGCATCTGTGTATAAGTTCCCACCGGTTCTGAGCAGAAGTGAGGAAAACAATGCGAGGGCTATTGCCCGAGGCGATGGGCAAGCAATCTGCCACTACTTATCTAAGATTTATGAAGAGATATAGCCCCATCGCGGTATCTACGGGGCATTCAATAAGTGTTAGGGTTGTGGGGTTGATTATAATGTGGCTGAAAATAAGAGGAAATTACATTATCCTGCTTCTTAAGACTTATTGACGAGGTCAAAATTATATGATTTTTTTTTTATAAATTCTTCTGGCAATTGGATAAAAATGCATTAAAATTGTTTACAAATTAAGCCTTTTTCTAATTATAAATGTCCTCTTTAGACATGAAAAAACCTTTATCGTTGTGTTTTATATTTTACTTTTTCGCTATCCTATTCTTAAAAGATGGATATGATGTTTAAAATTAAAATTTATTTATTTTAGTAAAACTTTGAGATAAAGGAAGGAAGTCGAAGTTGGCGTATAAGTTTCCTATTCTTTATATACGTATTTTATATAAATTAGTAAATTTTTGGCAATATCGGTTTTATTTATTTTCTTTTATAAAACGTATATTGACGATATGCGAAAAAGAGTGTATCTGCAGTGTCAGTTTAAGATAAATTGGAACAAGTCGTCCATTATACCGGGGCGTCCATCTATCATAGCTGTCGTGGCCCATACAATAGCTGGCAACACAAGTATTTTATACGATACCACAATAAATCTCACATGTACAACGAAAATCAATTAAAATTTTCGGTTGAACGTGACGATGATTCATATAAATGACCTACTTTTAAATGACTTTTTAAACATGTTTATATTTTGCAATAGCGACATTGTCGGAGCGAAGGAGTTGAGCCCCGTCGGGGCTGCGGGTTGTTCGAAAGAGATACCGCAGTCTCGACACAAAGGGCTAAGAAGGAACATGGGTGGTTTTTAGTCAGTAGAAGTCTGACACTATACCGCTCTGCCTGGAGCGGGAGGAGTCATTTGATGATTTCAAAACCCCTAAAAAATTAATAAAAGGGAGTTAAGACAAGAATCCTGATTGCACACAATGTCACTTGGTAATTTTTGCCTTTGAAGCATCGATATAGATTGTGTGAGGAATTATATGCAAAAAAGGGTGTAAAAATTTCCTCGTTTCGAAAAACGCTAAGATATTAACAACTTACTTTCCTATGTGACTTTTGTTTTGGGCTGAATTTGTATATTTTAAAAAAAAAAAAACATTAACATTACGCAGCCAGAAGTGATACTGGTGGTGCTGCTATAAACCAATACCCCACCTTTCGCCAGTAATGTTTTAGGGCCTATTTTATAAGGGGCAATCCTATTGCCCTCTATAAAATATTTAGTATATTGCCAACTACGGGGTTCAAATCTAGACGTCATCTATGACTGTAAAAAATGTAAACAAAAATTACATTCAACTTGTTTTAGTGATATGACTATATTCAATTCCAAAATGTGAAAACGGCTTCTGCTCTTGCACAATTCAAAAGATCCGTCGGCCACACTGCAGTGTCCAACTCCATGGTCCCATTCACGTGCAAAATTTCATCAATCATGGGCCATTGTGTGCACGAGGCGTAGAGGAATGGCTCTCCAGTCCTACCACTTAGAAAAACTACAGATTTTTAGCATTGGCAAGGTATTTGAAACAAAAACCGATGCTTCATGGTTTAAACAGTGCATTATAGTGCTGTATGGTTGTTGTATGCACTTATATGTAGATCAATGACACCTTTATTTTTTGGTGGGTGAGAAATCATCAAATGACTCCTCCCGCTCTGGGCAGAGCGGTAGGAAGTGTCAGACTTCTACTGACTAAAAACCACCCATGTTCCTTCTTAGCCCCTTGTGCCGAGGGCGGGTCTCTTTCTAACAACCCGAAGAGAGGCCTATGTCCAGCAGTGGACGTCTTTTGGTTGAAATGATGATGATGCGCATAAAGGACATTGACAAGAGAGAGCTATTAGAAAAAAAAATTGTCTGTGGAATTGTTGAAAAACAAGATGACATTATTACTTTCGATAAAAGCTACGTGGTAACGCAACCATTTTTCTCTAGTCTAATGGTCGCACTCGCGACTGCTGAGCATGAGGTCCTTTTTTTTTTGGTGGGTGGAAAACCATCAAATAACCCCCCCCCCCCCCCCCGCTCTTGGGCAGAGCGAAGGGGAGTGTCAGACTTCTACTGACTAAAAACCGAACCCATGTTCCTTCTTTGCCCTTGTGCCGAGGCCACGTCATCTAGTACTAAAATCCGCGGCCCCGACGGGCGTCGGCCCTTGTGGGCCCCTCCTTGCTGACATCTCTTTGAGGCGCGCGTGGAACACGAACGCGCCGCCGACACGGTCTGTTGCCGTCATGACGACGGCCGGACGGCGAGCTAGCCCATTACTCACCGTCCACAGGCCCGCGTCTACGGTGGCCGGAAGCCCTCACGTGGCCCCCGACGCCCGGAGCGCCTTCCGCGCCTTCCGCGGCGGCTGGGACGTTGAGAGGTTCGCTCCCTCTCTCGTTCCGCCACCTCCTTCGCTAGCATCACTGCTTCGCAGAAGGAGGCGACGGCGTCCCATTCCTCCTCGCCCCGGACCATGGGAGCCTGAGATCCTGAGTTCGATGTCTGCGGTCGGGCAAATTATTCTTCGGTTTTTCCATCAGAAATTTTTCAGTAACAGCCTCGGAGCCATGACAATAGACTCGCCTCTAGTACATCGTGTGCTAGGGGTGAGTTAACATAACTGACGAAATGTAGGTGGACTATTATGTACACCTCTGCCTTACCCTTTATGGATTACTAACAGGCCTGATGATTTAACTATTCAGCATCAAAACACGGTAATACCAAACTGGCAGCATTATTTCAATGTCCAAACCATAATTTGGATGATAAATATTCCAACATATCATTACTACGTAAACAGTTAACCGTTCCATATCGTGGGATTGAAATCGCGAATAATCAGCGTGTGATAAATTGGTATGTGTCGTCGCCATTAGATATTCAGGAATTCCATGCAAGCTCCCATGTGATCATCCATCAAAACTGTCGATATGTGTGACGTGGTCTTAACAATATCGTGTACATTTAGGGTTAAACTATACAAAGTTTAAATGGGTATGTAAATGTAAATTGAGGTTGAAAATATTTGTAGTTTTTGACAAAAGAAAGAATGTAAGAATATTTATTTGTCGCAAATTAATGCGTGTTATGTTGCAGATTATGTAAATATCTTTTTAGGTGAGTAGGCAACTAAGAAGTGCCTACACTCTTTAGCTCATGGGCTAAATAATAACTGCTACTCGGGTCGATTCTTAGGTTAAGCCGCGCTTGCCTAGGTAGGTCTGTGGATAGGTGGACATTCATTACATATTGAGTTTCCTCCGTGCCTCGGAAAGCACGTCAATCTCTTGGTCCCGGCTGCCATGTAGATCTTTGGCAGTCGTTACAGGTAGTCAGTGACCTGAAAGTCTGACAACCAGTCTTACCAAAGGGTCTCGTATTACCCAGTATTAACTGGGTTGTTGAGGTCAGATCGGCAGTCGCTCCATGCAAAATACTGATATTAAGCTGCATCCCGTTAGACTGGAAGCCGACCCCAACATAGTTGGGAAAAGGTTAGGCAGAATCAATATCTTCGTAAATAAATCTTTCAAATGACCACTTTCCACTTTGTCCCCTAGGTTGCATCTTGTTCTTTCGTAGATGGTGGGCATCTGGCATCCCACAGTGTAAGACATTTCAGGTTTGACGTCCCTGTATCACGCTACGCCTGATTGGTAGCCGCAGATAGGCCTGACCGTGTTGTGTAATTTGTGGCTACGAGTATCTCTCTATAATAAACATAGTAAAAATGAGGAACTAGGACCAGTTTTCCCAGCAATTCTCTCAAATCGTGGTATTTGAGAGAATTGCTGGGAAAACTGATCGAGTTCAAACCTTGCATACTGAAGAGTTCCGTAGTCAGGATGAATTAAAAGAAAGGTATACACTTTTTACATCTAGTTTTATTTGTATGAGGAGCGGCTCTAAATTTTTTTTTCGTATTTCCTTATGTAGCAGGAACAACAACAAGAATACACATTACCTAAGTCCAATTTTCATCGATATATTGCAAATACTCTGAGAGTAAAATGACTGGGTCTCCGATTAGCAGGAAACACGGACAGATAGACATGGCGGAGTTAAAAAAGGTTACATTTTTGCCAATTGGTTCTCCTAAAAATCTGTTTATAAGCCTTTTCTTCATTCATACTGTACTAAATCACTGTCACTACATACTATAAAACCGACTTCAAAAAAAAAACAAAAAAGTGAAAAATAAACTTATTTATTTATTTATACAAGGTAGCTTCACAGCTTACTGTAAAAATAACTTAAAATAAAACAAAACAATACGCCAATTACGAAGCCGGTGAAGTCGGTGACTTTTGTTTGTTTGATTTCATTTTTTTGCCACCGACTTCAGAAACTGATTTTTCTTCTAAAGTTTATTTTTCACTTTTTTGTTTTTTTTTTGAAGTCGGTTTAATTTTTTGTTAAAAAGTTTTTATTTTTCACTTTTTAGTGGTTCACATGTTCATGGGTCAATGTGGACAATGTAGTTTTTTTTGAGTTTTGTTGATTTTTCAAAAACCGCTTGTCCGATTTCAATAAAAAAAATATGGGACCATTTCGGAAGTATACCCTTTCCAACAAAAAAAGAATTTTTCAAATCGGTTAGCAAGTGACGGAGTTATGCCCGAACAAACAGAAAAAAAAAAAACTTCCGAATTGAGAACCTCCTTCTTTTTTTAGAAGTCGGTTAAAAACAAAGTCGTCCGCCGCGTCTGTCTGTCTGTTTGCGATAAACACAAAAACTACTGCACCGATTTTCATGCTATAGAGTGGTTCTCGAGGAAGATTTTAGTATATAATTTATCCTTGAAATAGGTTTCCATGGGTTGCGGGAACGGGGTCAAAATTTCATGATGACTTTTGGTCGCGATAACCGACATCCGACGTGGGCGAAGCTGTTGGCATCATACACAATAAAAACTCCAAGCTTATTCTCAAGCCACATAGGTCAGTTTCACAGTGCACTACAAGAGTGACAAGATTTTCGAAAGTCCTCAGGACAACAATGTCTTTTTATAACGAACTCTAAGTTGCGCAAAGGTACTCCAGCCTGATGTAAGAGCATGTAAAAGTACCCTCATTGTGTGTCGAGGTGACACCGTACCTATTGTGTTCGAAAGGACGCTTCCCGGGTACACCTGAATACATGTACATCGTGTAATGATGTGCTTACATTAGTTGTATTTGTAATGGGATAGTTCTGAGGTACGCATAAAAGCTTGTCGGGTTTGTTTTCATGTGGGGTTGAAATGTCAGGATATTGAGGTGTAATGTAACTTGTTACCTGCGGTGTCTTAGAGAGGGTTAATTTTTGAGAAACATCGTAAGTAAATGTGCTGAATGGATTTTTTGGGTCTGTGAATGACATTGAAGAAGGCGCTGTACTAAAGGACGCTGTAATACAATTTCCGCAGACAATTTCACAAAAATTAACTTCTTTTGTGAAATTGTCCGTAACAATTATATCGAAAAAATAAATTGGTGGGGTAAGTTCAGATTAAAACCACACGCCTGAAAATTCAAACACAACTTAGCGCTATACATGGGACAAAATAGTCATGCGAAGGACTGTTTCAGGATTCATGTTATACCTAAAAAAATGAAATAATATACACCAATTTAAAACGAACATTAAAAGTCACAACGTAGTGATAAGCCAGAACATCATCCATAATCGAAAAAAGACCCCAATTTAAATAAGAGATATCTTTGTCGACTTCATTAAGAAAGCAAATCTCTTTGAAATTAAATTCAGTGACCGAGTCTGCCAGATAGTCAAAACTTAACCATTTATACTTGGGCGAAACAAACCCAGTTCTGTTTAATAAAGTGGTGAGATTCATACTTATTATTTTCCGCAGATGTCGGCGTCTTCCGATGAATGAAACGAGAGGAAACTTCCTCGAAGCTAGCAAGTTACGTGAGTATCTGTGATTTATTATAGTCAAGGAAAAAAATAACTCTATGGAATAAGCATAATATTATCTGTGGTGAAAGGAAAATAATAGTTTTCCTCTTTTTCTGCATGGCCAGGATTTTATTGATTGGTGGTTTTTTAAATGGGCTCTAACTTTATTATATAATGCTATTTAATACGACAAGCTACAATTTATTTTTGTAAGTATTAACTTCTTATGAATAGCAATAAAAACCTATATTTCTATGCAAAAAATAAAGCCACCATTTCGAAAGCGAGTTCTTGAAATAACACTAAGGAAACCAAATTCAACGTTTACCTCAAAAAGAACCGTAACGCGGGATTGACAGTTGACAGCACGTAAAAGGCGGGAAAATAAAAAAAAACGCGTAGAAAAGTAATTTTCTCGCGCAAATTCGTTTCTGGAGAGGAAACGTTATAGTGGAGTGTCCTTAGCGATCACTGTATACGTAACAACACGAAAATTAAAGAACGCTTTATCTGAACCGTGTTCGTTGGGAAACGTATCTCATTATGTGCCATGGAAATAAATTCGAGCAGAGTATTTGTCGAACACTTGGTTGCCGCTCCCGATCCGCTTCGATTCAATTTGCCCCAAATTTAATTGCAATTGAAATGGTTGAGTGAAACGAAATCCGCTCGTGGAGATTATCCTTTACGTATAACGATGAAAAAGGTCAGGTAATTAATTTTAATAAGTGTTTAAAGCTCTAAAGTGGCTGAAAACGTTGGGGATTATTTTATTTTGTGATTATTACAAGTAGTTTTGGGGGAAGGGGATTGCGATAATGCTAGATTAATGCTTTGGACTTTACAGGCTGTATATTTTAACTCGGGACTTAAATATTTTCAACGGAGTAATTTATTCTTAAGTGCTCTCTTTATCTTTTTGTGGAAATGATTTGTAGTGCACAATAATGTAGTTAAAATATCATTTAGGAGAAAGGTTTTTGTATCTCCACGGTGTGCGGTAACTTTGTACCACATGCTGCAAATTCTTAGGGGAATATATTCTCAGTACATAAACAGATCTAAGTTATGATACGTGGCCGTACTTGTGTATTAATATTATAAACTCACAGAACAGTCGTATTATTGCTCATATTGTACTTTACTATACTTTATTATGTTAACTTATTTACCTACCTACCTGTATGTTTATAGTACAAAACGACAATATTGATACAACACAAAACAGAGTTTAAGTACTGTCAATATTGACCACAAAATGTCAAGTGACAGCCTAAACCATTAATCAAATAATTTAAGGTGTCAACCGCTGAATCTGTAGCTAAGGTCAAAATTCGTTCGACATTTATGTCACAAATATTTTGAGCCACGATGACAGCTGCTGTCAATATTGACGAAGGTGCACCGAATATTGGAACAGAGAGTACTATAGGGTCCGATAATAGGTCAAAGTTGAGTGTCGCGTTACCAGCCAGACGACAGTTCTCAGGGTAACACCATCAGATCTATGTCAACGCATTGAATTAGATTTGTCAACGTCAATGTCTTTTTTTTAATGGCTGTGGAATGGATTTTTGTATTCCTATTATTAGCTATTGTCAATCAAATGTCATTTGAAAAGCGAAGAATATGCTAAGTAATCCACAGCTACCTGACTCAAAAAACCTCTTTTTGACAACCCAAATAAATATATTAAGATAAATACTTAACATGTACAGAAGGCGGAGGGTTTACAGGAAAAATCGTTACACGTATCTCACATCAAGGCTCATATAGAATGGGAAGCCAAAAAAGGAAAGAATAAAACCTTTTTGTACAATTCCTTACGCACGCACCCTCGTTTCGGAGATACCTGACTTCATTCTACACGTTCAATTTGATAGCGAGAGATACTAGTAGGTCAAGATATAAATTGTGTCGATTTTTTTTAACTTAGGTGGACTGGTTCTTGTTTTTATATGAGTCCTGGAAATTCGGTACCGACGTGGAAAAGTTTTTTTTTCGGGCAATTCTCAGAAGATTACAAAACTCGATTTGACCCCGAATACGTATCGTATAATCCTTCGCTATTTGTAGAGTAGTGGCGATAAAATAAATTACACGAAATAACCCGCCTACCTGGAATCGTATCCACGAACTACAGTTGTCTCCTTTTTATTTATTTAGCTTTTTTTATTTCGGAGGCTTGGAAATCATCAAATGACTCTGACCGCTCCGGGTAGAGCGGTAGGGAGTGTCAGACTTCTAGTGACTAAAAACCACCCATGTTACTTCTTAGCCCTTTCTGTCAAGGCCGCGGTATCTCTTTCGAGCAACCCGCAGCCCCGACGGGCGTTATTTATTTAGCTTTTATTTGACTTTACTATTACATTTCTAACAATACAATTCATTAAATTACATACATTACATTTAACAATACCTTAACATTTAATTTCATCTCATTTAGCAATACATGACACATGGCGTTTAGTATTTCAATTCTGGTTTTTTTTTTTGGACATGTAACTTAAGATAGGTACCTACATTCCGTAATGTCGGCACTAAAGGCTAACTTCTATCTACCCCTTACAGAAATACCTACTAGAACCATATTACGTTTTTTAGGGTATTAATCAGTATGTTTTGTTCAGGTCTGGCGAACAAAGGAGCCACCAACATGTGGGTGATGTTGCCCGGCGACAAAAAACTTTACATCCACTGTTTACATCGCGACAACACGCAAACAAAGGAACAGCCTAACAGGTGTGTTTCTTGTTACTATGTTTTTAATAAAACATGTGTTATAATGTTAAACATAATAATAGTTGGTTAAATATACGGATTAAATGGGAATTGATTTATATGTCAACGTTGATTTCGCATAGTTTGCCTTATTTTTACTGTTCTTCTGGAAACATGACATACATCAAATTAGAATATCTTTCAATAAGAAGATTTTGACGAAACATCGACTTATCAATTCAAGATAAAACCTTAGAATTATCGATCACCGTTGATTGACTCTCTTGTCAAAATTCGTCAACTACCAATTAACTTTGCTGAAAATAAATAACATAGACAGAAGTCTACAACGACATCTATAATTTGTTGAACAGGGCGACCAAATTATAGTTTTTAATACCCATTTTAGTATAGCGCACCCCTATAAGACGTATATTTACTTGGCAATATTTTACTTGTAGGCCTATTTTATTAAGACAAACTTTCTCGTTCACAGCGCAACTTTAGCCATTAACGTCACCAAAATCCTATCAGCGGAGACTCAAAATATTGGTAAGTTAACATTTTGATACAAAGTTGGCTGAAATATCGCTATATCATCATCGCGCGTCCTTAGCTAGAGTTTCTACATCGAAAACATCTTTTAACTTTATTTCCACAAAGTTTGAGTAAAGTGAAAATTCTGATTTACAGTTTATCTGCTCAGTTTGCGTTTTCGTTGCGAAACTCTCTAAACATTGACGGTTAATTTATTTAAAGGGTGATTTAGTTTTTATGTAGAATAAATTTCAATTACGGGCGACCGCCGAAGTAATAAGCTCCGTCTGAGTCGGCAGCTTTTTCAATGCGGTCACAACCACAATACGATAAATTACCGGCCTAATTCGATCCGCTGCTCGTAATGTGGGTTCATCAAACATCTTGTTTGTGCGACATAAAGTACAATAGAGGGGCAACCTCGACCCGCCCGTAGCATTAGTGACGTCCCCGCAATTTCGCTCTACTTTGTCTCCATTGCTTGCTGTCTCCACGGTCACAGGACAAATGAGAGATGAAAACGGTACGGAGACGTTTCTTTTCAGACTTAGAACGGTCCCCAGTATCATTAGTTACACGATACGATACAACAGGCTTTGGAAGGGGGAATCCTTAAAAGGGACCGCAATCGTTGATTAAACGAATTATTTCTTCTTAGATCGAATAGAAAGGTCATTACAAGAAACCTTTGATAAGATTTTAATTAAAAGTGGGAAGCCATAACGGCTTCGTTTCTAGCTGCTTATTCATAGTAATTAAAAGGGTTGCAAAAATTTTCTCACATGGCACGCAAAAAGAGAAACGCAAACGTAACATTCAACCCGTATGTTTATGAGTTCCGTAGTTTTCAAAGGGAAAGATATTGCGCTCCGTGCTCGTATTTGAGGAACAAGAGTGTAATTCCCCGAGGTTTTGTCTTGCGGCAACACATCCTACAAATGAAAAGATGCCGACATTCAAAGCGAGCTGGTGCATTTTTAAATTCTCGCTGTGGCCGGTTCGGGTCTAAACTCATGTGGGTTCGCAACTAATGGACTTTCTAAACGTGTTTCGTTTCTATCCTTCGTTCTTTGTATTTACATTGAAAGTTCTAGTGTATTCTGATCACGCGGTACTACTTACACAGTGTTGCGTCGCGTAGATTCAGTTACGATTAGTTTTAATTTCACTCCCGGGACACTGAAACTAAACTATTCTGTGCTCGACTGAGTCGTTGTTCTCTTGTACGATTTATTACAAAAGTTTACTGCAGTGAAGCGTGTTTTAAAATGGTATGTACCAATTGCATTGCTTGGACTTCAACGGGTATATAATTCCTTGCTTGTCATTCTGAATGCTTTGCTCTTTGTAAATTAGCTGGACGAAGTTAGGAAATCTTGTATTGTACTTATCTAAAAATATGACTTTGCATAGAGGACTATTACAATGTCTTATTTTTAGGTAAGTCCTACCCGTTTTTCGGTCACGGCGGTAAATTTTTACGGAGACTAGCTATCGGCACGGGAAAAATTATATATCAAACCGCCAGCTTCCAAACTTCGGGCTACAACTGAGAAATTTATATTGGAAAAACCCACCTTGTTCTCGACCCGGGAATCGTACTCAGGACTCCACGTTCAGCCATCGCGCTCGCAACCAAGCAGCAACGGGACAGTCTAGCCTATTTCTTTGTACTAGTCCGTTAAAAAGAGTAATTATAATTATAGTCTTTTGGGGGGTAGAGGAACAGGGTGTAAAGCTCCTCATCCCCCATAGAAAAGGGAGGATCCTCCGACCGGACGGGTGTTGTGTCCGGCGGGCTAACTGCCCGACAGTTGTAAGTCGGGAACTCCTATATAGGCTTATGTCGCGGATAAAGTTGATAGCGCGATGTAGGATTTCTGTCAATCGTTGTTAGTACGCAGGTGTTGCGATAGATGTCGCTAGTCGCCACATCACTCCCCTCCGAGACCGGAGGTCGAAAGCAGGTTAAGTCTTGGCGCTTGTCAGCCAGTGGAAGGTTCCAGTGAGTCGGAACCGGATGCCGCATAGTTCACGGTGAGTCGGAACTGTCTGCGGTGATGCCCCAGTGAGTCGGGGTGATGCTGCATATTAGCTCCAGTGAGTCGGAGTGATGCAGTGCTTGCCGTAGATGCCCCAGTGAGTCGGGGTGATGCTGCGTATGCTCCAGTGAGTCGGAGTGTGCAGTGCTGCGTAGTGGCTGGCTGCTGCGTCGACCAGGAGAGAAGGGCGTCTCTGCTTGCTGACCGGCCGAAGTGCAGTGTGCTGTGCCAAAGTCGCTGATGAGGCTGGGGGTGATGTCCAGGAATGCGCTTCCGCTGCATGCTGGTGGACAGGATACCCCATGAAGCCGTGGCTGCTGGCTGACGGTATGACTCGCTGCTCGAAGGCGAAGGGGAATTGATGGCGACGTATGAAGTGCTTGCACGAAGGCTGCGCTGACGTTCATGCTCGGGGTCACCAGTTTGGGGGGGGTATATGAGGAACAGGGTGTAAAGTTCCTCATCCCCCGTTGAAAAGGGAGGATCCTCCGACCGGACGGGTGTTGTGTCCGGCGGGCTAACTGCCCGACAGTTGTAAGTCGGGAACTCCTATATAGGCTTATGTCGCGGATAAAGTTGATAGCGCGATGTAGGATTTCTGTCAATCGTTGTTAGTACGCAGGTGTTGCGATAGATGTCGCTAGTCGCCACAGTCTCATAAACGGCTCCATTTTAATAGATACAGTCACAGCTTATGTATACAAGAACAGCAGACACAGCGCAGTTTTCCACAAGCTCGTAAAGCTTTGAGGGGATGAGACATTGCGATTCATTCTCGCATTTAAAAGCAAGACTGTAATTTCACAGGCCTTTGTCTCGAGCCGGGTGCGGGACGGCTTGCAGGAAAATATGCGCATTCAAAATGGATTTTTATCGCTTTTCAAGTGGTAGGCTTTAGCCGTGTAGTCTGTTCTGAATACTTTAACGATCTATACAGTGTTCTGTTCCGGGAGATGTGTCGTACTGTTTGTGAAAAGGCGTGTTTTGATATTGGTTGTCCAGTGACCTGTTGAAGTAACATAAAAAATTGAGTAAGATATTTGTAAGCTGTTGTAAAAATTGTATTTTTATTTTTCAACAGACTGCCTCGTTGGTTTAGTGGTCGGATCCGTTGCTGAGTAAGAGTTCCTGGGTTCGATTCACGGGTTGGACAAAGTGTTATCAGGTTTCTATCGGGAAATTCTCAGAAGCAACCACGGAGTCTGAATTTGTGCCCGCTTGATGCGCGATGATGATGTTTTGTTGTGTTTCTCAGTAGATGAATAGCAGGAGTAAGTAACACACACAAAATAGCCCATAATAATCAGTATTATACTCGATATTTGATATTTTGATATTTATATATTGATATTTTCTCCATGAGTTTCGCTTCATACAGACGTTCCGTACTTAAACCATGTGATGAGTTTATGTCTAAGTAGTTCAAATTGGTTTGGTTTGTTTTTGTTTTTGTAATGATCTAGATTAAGCCCTACTAGGCACACCTTTTATTGTTGTCTCTAATGTTCATTTAAGAATGTCATGCATACCTGTTATTTGCATGATTGCTAAAATGTCAATTTTTGTTGTTATCTAATTTGAATTGTAAGTGATTGTGCTGTTGGTATGCTTATTATAAATAAATAAATAAATAAATAAATAAATAAGCAAGTATACTCTCAAATTCGATAACTTTGACAATACCTGACCTAAACTCAAAGGTTTAATTAGATGAGTTCGCAGGAAATAACTCATAAAGTTTCCAAATAATATAGCAGCGTCCTTCCAAACTGTGCTGGTCAGTTCCACTCCTGGTCGCTCAGTTGTTAGCTTAGGACAACACTTTATGTATGTAGATGTGTAAGTGTTCCAAAACCTTGTAAGACAGGGACTTGTTTAGAGTAATTACACTCGAGAAGGGGCTTTATTTACCATGTCGTACCTGTGATATTCAAATGAGACGAGCTTAAACGTCCTCCCCGACAAACGCTTACAGGCACTAATTGGGAGATACTCACATGACACGCTGTATATTATTTTACGTCACGAATACTTTATGCAACGTGTGGCCTTATTCAGACTGAGCGCATGACTAGGTCACTGTACTCTTGGAAAGTTCACAGTATTGATTTTATTGCGCACGCCCGAAAATATAAATGGAATCTGGTGGCGTACGGCGCTGGCCATTGATTTAATAGCTGTGAATAGGGGACGGCACGGACACGGATCTACATCCATGCGTCAATTAGATTTCCATTGAGGCGAGATGCAACGCAATACTGTTAACACGGGAGTAAAGTAATCCGTTGGGTGTTATGCGCCCTCACCAAATTTAATTAACTTTATGAATACCAAATGTGTGTCAACGAGGGAGGTTTTGTGTTTTAAATGTAATTGCTTTGTGATGCAACGAATGTATCAGTTGTTTTCTAGGTTATTGAACATCCTCATTTCACGACTGCTGAGCTTGAGGTCCTGGGTTCGATTCCTGGGTCGGGCAAAGTGTTATTGGGTTTTTTCATCAGGAATTTCTCAGTAGCAGCCACGATTGATGGCAATAGGCTCGCCCCCTATATCATGGGACTTAAAACATAATTGGTGAAATGTAGGTATACTAATGGGTACACCTGGTAACTACAGGCGTGATGTTATATTATTTTTACCATTGCCACTCGAAAAAGGGCATTTTATTCATCGATAACAGTGAATAAAACGCTCTTTTAGTCACTGAGTGAATAAAGACATTTTGAATTAGGAACAAACACGAATTACGTATAGTGCGCGCGGATCTAGCTGGCCGCGCCTAAGGTGGCGACAGGGGTGAGGGGGCGGGTTGCCTACAGCTCGCAATGCACAGGAGACTATAATTAGACAGTGATGACCAATCTCGAGATATCGTGAACAATAATTGTTCAATTTATTGAAAAGAATACTTAAATAAAAAAACAAAAACATGCCTAAGGCGCGGCCAACTAGTTCCACGCGTACTTACTATACAAAAAAATCGCTGCTGCTGAAAGTACGTACTGGGTGGCTGAATGGAGCTATTCCATGCCAAATTTTAAAAAAATATCCCGCCAATTTAGTTACGTTCTTTTCTGTCTTTTATTGTGGTTGTTTTGTGTTATTGGAAAATCTATTAACATGTACCTAATTAAAATAAAATGAGTTCTTCCGATGACGAAAATGAGAGACTGACTCCGGAATCATTTCGTTCTAAAGCAGCAGTAGATGATTTGTTTTGCTCCAAAATCTCGGGAGTTGTACCTGAAAACATACAATTTGTTCTGCGACTGGAAAACCATAAATGGCGCCAATTCCTTCTCTGAGTGCATATTTCTTAACTATTTCAATGAATTAACCAAGACTACGAAGCCGTCGACACTTTGGAGCATGTATTCTATGATAAAAGCCACAGTGAGAATCAAACACAACATTGATATTTCAAAATACTCAAAAGTTAGTGACATACTTAAAACGTCTATCCGTGGGTAATAAGCCAAATAAATCTAGAGTGCTTAGCTCCGAAAATAAATACCATGCTCCTATTTATTTTCTCACAGTCAATGGTAAAAAGTAGAGTACACAACACGTGAATAAAAAATTTATCTCGGTAGGTACTTGTATCCCTCGCTCCGTTCAGGATTCTAGAGTATAGAATCCCTCGCTACGCTCGTGATTCTACTCTAGAATCCTTCGCTGCTCTCGGGATCCAACTTCGTACCTCGAATTAAATTCCCTTTTTATTCACTTGTTGTATAATCTACTATTTTATGATTGAACATCTTATTTTTCGCAGGCTTCATCGATTTAGTGGAGATGAAGAATGGGATCGAGTGTCAAACTTTACTGAAGTGCGAACTCATTGACTCCAGGCAGCGGTAAGTCAATCACAAATACCCATAAAGAATATAAATATTTAAGTGCTCTCACATAAAACTGCGAACTGTCAGACATTTGTTTTGTGAAAGGATGAAGTTTATCCTTCCGTCGCAGCTTTACATTACGAGGAAAACTTGCAGACAGTAATAATGCGAAAATTATCAAGATGTCGGAGCCACGTGGCGAGAAAGTTTGAACCTAATTCAGTGTGATATAGACCACAGAATATAGTAGCGCGGTGTCGTCGCGACAGCGTCGTTACGTAATTATTAGACGCTCGACGCCGCCGCGGGACGTCGACCCCGGCTCGACTTTGACCCACTTCTTACTCTAATTTTCGCGTCTCAGCCCCGTAGACAACTTTGTCTATATGTCTATAACTTGTGATAACTACCGGGAAGTTGCACGTGGAAGGGGAATTTGTTAATATTCTGAAAGTGTCGTTCTTTATTATGTGAAATAATTCTGTACTTGTACCTTTGTGACAGTTGAGTTCATTTAAAATGTATCGACACGCGCGCACATTTAACGACTACCCAAGTCCCTACATCCTGCACAAATATTTTGCCAACATCAGCCTGTACTAAAAGTTTATATCCGATGTAATGTTTTCTTTCCATTACCTATGATTCCGAAGGTTCTCCACAAGGTCTGAATAAAACAACATTATGCGGCCGAGGGAAAGGTTCTATTTTCATATTTTCTTCAAAACGGATCGGTACGTTTTATCTTTTAAGTAGGCAGACAGTAAATATTTGATTTTACTTGTTTGTTAGGCACTTTTATTTACTCAAGGGCTAATATTATGCGAGCGCATTAGCATATTATGTGGGTGTGTATATAAATCCGATTTTTTTTATTCTAAACGTTTCCAACCCTTGTTAAAACATAAGAATAATGCCATTTATAATGATACTATCGACCCGCCCTGGCTTCGCACGGGTGCAATGTGTATACTACATGCAAACCTTTCCACTGAACTATTTCTATCTATTGCTGAAAACTGCTTTAAAATCCGTTGTGTAGTTTAAAAGATCTAAACGTACAAATAGCGGAAGCAACTTTGTTTTATACTATGTAAAGATGTTTTTTTTCAATCACCGACTATGCACAAAAAATTAAATTAGTCACAGTAGTCGCCCGCCTGTTTTAATATTATCTATGACAAATGAACGTTACAGCCTTCTACAAAAACTAAAAGCAAGAACAGAACAACAAAAACAAATACATGAAGTCACTTTAACTTAGTTCCTAAGTTGGTGTAAAACACGGATTTCCTATAGCTCTTCATTCTTGCGAATAAAATCACAATAAAACTTGCTCCTCAAGTTACGGGGCCGCCGCCTTCAAACTTTGTCATATTCAAATGTTCGTCTGAAACTTGCTTTATTTACATATTCGCACTCACAACAGCCTATTAAAAGTAAACAGAGTTTGTACTTCCTGAATATAGGATTTCCTTACAAGTAGAACTTTATTTGCTGCACGCAGAGTTTATTTTTATGATTTGTATTTTTAGGCCTGATTGCACCACACATCACTAAATACTAACATTTATGGTGAAGCGTCAATGCCTTTTTTAATATAAAAAATAAAATAATAATAATTTAGGATTTCTCCATATCATAAAATATGTTAGTATTTCAAATTAAATATTTTAACTTCTCAATTGATGAATCCTCACGCCATCTGTAATGCAGCGCCCATATACCGAGACTTTCTTGAGTTTTTTCCGCAAGGGCACACATATAGATGGCACTAGCGAGCGGACAGCTCCCCTTGACCGTTTGAACAAGACGGTGTGTGCTCCTACGCGCTCCGCTACAAAAAATCCCTTTTTGTTGAAATCTGGACGATACTCGTAAAATAAATGGACCTGCATCTGTGCTTTATTGAGAACTTATAGTGCAGTGTTGATTTTTGGAGTTTTCACCATTCCACCGGCGGATCCACGAAGATTTAGCTCGCCGGCCGGCAGCCCATACTTGCAAGTGCGCATGAACGAAGTATCTTCCCATCTCCCTGGGTCTGAGTGGGATCTCTGGATTGTCAAGGTACGTGGGCATGTTTGCTGCGAATAATTCTCTTGTATTGGTTTGTCGAGGATTCATCAGAAGGGAAATTAATTTATTTTTTTTACACATCCGCCATAGATTCTAATTTCAAATTTTCTTACATTCTTCACAAAGGTGCAGGCTATTTACACGCCTCACCAATTTATAATAATAATGATATTACACGCCAACTTCCTAATGAAAAACCCAAAAACACTTTTTGCCCTGCCCGAGAACGCTCAGCAGTCGCGCCTTTGTAACCAAGAAACCAACGGGGTAGTTAACATTTATGATTAATAAGATTTAGAGGTAAAAAAAAAAAAAATATCGGAAAGAAAGAACCAAGTAAAAAAAATCAATGAATGGAAGATACATTGTTCGTAGGTGCTATAGGCTATAAAATATATTTATATCATGCATATTACCTGAGCTGTCGTTATTTTTGCGGACGATGTCACAGGCGAAGTGCTAGTTTAACGATAAAGTCTGTCACGTTAATTTTCAACTGATTTACCGAAACAGATCTATGATTCAAATTCGTTTATCACTAAATGTGTGTGGATTTGTGGTGCAAGCGAGCCTCATTAATACAATTTAAAATGTTATCTGAGAACATTTTGCTTGCATAATATTTTTATATTCTGAAATCATGAAAAAATACAATTTCGATGAATTACTGAAACATTTCATCAAAAATATCAGAAATATTGGCCCGTGTTAAGCTCATATTTAATTACCAAAAGTACCAATAATTTCATGTAAATATTTTCACGATAAAATACTTTATTAACAGATAAATTGAATATTGCAAGGATCGCAATCGAATTGAGGCCGAGCGTACAGATTGCACCGTCATTCCATTCTCTAAAAATTTGATCGAATCGAAATTACATTTTGATTTACGACGCATTGTACCTGCGTGTATGCATTTAATAGTGAAATTGATCGAAAAATGTGGGTTAAAAACCTGTTCCCGTATTTGTTTTTGTCCAGGTATTTTCATCGTTAGCATGGTTGATATTTTGTTTGGGTATATATTTCCATGCGTACATGCACAGGTAAATACTTACAACAATGTTTACTTGTTATGTTCATAGTTAGTTCACATGGATAAGGTACGCACAAAGTCTGGCAGAAAAAAGGAAAGGCTTATACTCAACAGTGGGTTATTCCGGGCTGATAAGATGATGATGATGAGTTTTTTTAATCTCGAAATGCGTGTATGTATGTAACCTCTTCCTTCTTAAAGTCGGTTCGACCAAATAATGAATTATCTCATACAACTTAACCAAAATAGAGAGAAAAAACTTTTTTGCAAAAAATAAAGATACAAAAACGTGAAAAATATCTTCAGTTTCTGATTTCGGTGACTTCTGTTTGATTGATTTAATTATTTTGCCACCGTTGCACGATTGTTAACAACATATAATTATTTATTTATTTATTTATTTATTTATTAAAACTTTATGCACAACAAAATCGTACAAAGGCCAATTATCCAGGCCTATGTCCAGCAGTGGACGTCTTTTGGCTGAAATGATGATGATGATATAATTATCATGGTAATAGGCTTACCCCTAATAAAATGGTAAGTACTACACCTAACTGTCGAAATATGGGTGCACTGTACACATCTGCGTACCTACTCAAAGCATACAGGGGTTATGCTATGTTATGATATTGTGTAAGCAATAAACAGATGAATAAGTTTTGTGTTACGTTGCGGAAGTGGTTGTTGCAAGAGTGTTTTTATTCGGTAGATAAGTTTTTTCAAAAGTGTCCCTGTAAATTTTATACTCTAAAGCACAGACATATTTGACTGTATGATAAGTGTTAAAACTTGTATACTATTGCATGCTATATATTGGCCAAATGTGTGTTACCAAATATTTTATGTAATAAGAACTTCATATACCTACCATATTTGATGCAATAAATCAATTGAATTTGAATTTGAATGGATAGGTAGATGGATTAGAGCAATCTCATCAAATTTTCGATGTATTATTGAAGAGTTCCATTGTATATCTTCGAAGATCAACATCAAATCTTCACCAAATGTTAACGGGACCACTGCGGAATAATATTTTTCCAAATAAAAGAATTATCGGAATGGATTCACAATTGGCGAATAGGTATATTATATCACAGAATAGACAAATTGCTAACCTCCTCCTTTTGGAAATCGGGTAATTAAAAAACACTGTAGAAAACCGAAATCCTAATGTCGTGAAAGAGGTGTGTAATCTTGGTGTACAACAAAGTAAGGTTACGTTATCCTGGGCCACGGATTATAGTACGAGATGACGTGGCCTCGGCACAAGGGCAAAGAAGGAACATGGATTCGGGTTTTAGTCAGTAGAAGTCTGACACTCCCCTTCGCTCTGCCCAAGAGCGGGGGGGGGGGGGGGGTCATTTGATGATTTTCCACCCACAAAAAAAAAAAGGCTACGTTATCCTAAAACCTATAAGTAGTAACTTCACATCTTACATCAAAGAAAAAATCTACATAAATATTCATAATATTTTCTTAAATATCTATTTCAAACCTACAGAAATTAATTAAGACTGCGCGAAATTTTTTCCGTACGTTTTCCATACATATGTAGGTAAGCAATTAGTAGAGGTTTCGAGTAAAAGGCGAGCTCGAGGAAAATAATTTCAGTTCGTTATTTAGACCCCAGTGGGTGTAATTGGTAGGCTCTTGTGCCCCACCCGCTGGGGACGATGTGGCTGTACATCAAACAAAACGGTCTAAATTACAGCCTTTTAATTTTCGACAATTAAGAGCGTATGGTACCTCAAACGCGAGTTTTATAATGCGTAAAAGTATATGATTCACTGCAGTAATCAACATCAGAAAAATATATGATATTCTTCAGGATATATGCTAGTGCCATAGTGTTGTGAAAACATAATACAACTAACTTTGCTCGATAGAAAAAAATCGCGAAGATACCTCTAAAAATTTCTTTTAACGAGTAAAAACCATACTAAAATACATGTCATCGTTCTGATTTTTTTGCCAAATAATTCTACAAGCAACAAACTAAGGTCATAGTGTTTTACTTTTTTAGTCCAATCAATAGTTTTTTTGTAAATCGCAAAATACCACTAATTTCGCAGTATTCGGCCGCAGCGAAAGACGTAACAACCGCTTTGTAGTGCAAGCTGATTAGAACTTTATTCTAACAGTATTACAAGCGAAGTTTGAACCACCACAAATAGGGTTGCTAATCTGAGGTAGCATACGCTCTTAATAAATTGAATGGCTTTTCTTTGTGAGGGAGCCGGCTGTGTGTCGCCAGAGGGAGACTGGGAGATACAATTTGTACCGTTGTAGACATGTGCTTCTATTGTGTTTGCTCAAAGGTTCTGTTATAGCCTTGGGGACGTTTTTATGTGTATGTGTGTGTGTTTGTATGGTTGTCATTAGATTTTATTGTTCTGATTATTTGGGAAGTTGTTTTGTTAATATTTTCGTGTTGAAGGTTAACGATGTTGTTCATTTGAATAATTATTTCCGTTTTTGGTGCAGTAACCGGGCAAAGTGTTATTGGGTTTTTTATTAGGAATTTCTCAGTAGCAGCCACGTCTGTAATTGTGTCCGGTTGATGGCAATAGGCTCGACCCCTTTAACATAGGACGTAAACATAACTGGCAAAATGTGAGTGTACTAATAGGTCCCACGGTGTACCTACCTCTGCCTAACCTAATTATGATGATGATGATGATGATTACACGTGTGATGTATAGTTACATTATGAGCAATGACCTTAAACTGTTTTAAGTCCTTTTAGACTTTTTCAGTGTCAAGGAAGTTCACTTTATCCGTATAGTTCTACTGTTCAGTTCAACTAGTAGGACTAAACGGAGAAAAAAATCCATTTAGTTCTACTATCTGCTGTATGAATTTTAATTGAACTAAACGGGCAAAAAAGTTCTTTTAGTACTACTAATTTCCATTGTATTAGAACTATACGGATACAATGGGTTGTACTACGGAGAAGTAAATTTACCCATGGTTCAACTGGGTTCAACTGGTTGTTCTATGGGGAAATATCTTTACCAATGGTTCAATTACAGTGAGTTGTTCTTTCCTTGGTCCAACTAGTTGTACTTCTGGGAATTGAATGTATGATCTATGGAACAACTACTGGTAATAAACAGGAAAAGGTTATCTATTAATGCTGAAGTGCAATGCAATTACTACCTCCTCTTTTAACCAAAATTATAATACGACCGTCTCGCGACAGTATCCTTTATGGGCGGCATGGGCACCGGGCCGTAGGCGGAGGCCCGGCACTTCGGGGACAGAAGACAATAGTGTTATGTAATATGCGAGCGAAGCGAGCGCGCGTCATGGAGTACAACATGCGTTGCATGTATGTTTGTTTTACACGATCATCCTATCCCCGTGGTCCAACCAGTTGGACATAATTCCGGAAATTAGTAGTACTAAAAGAACTTTTTTGTCCGTTTAGTTCAATTAAAATTCATACAGCAGATAGTAGAACTAAATGGATTTTTTTTCTCCGTTTAGTCCTACTAGTTGAACTGAACAGTAGAACTATACGGATACAATGGGAAGTTCGACATCATAGACATTTAATTCAAGCCTATAAAAATGCTCTGAACCCCTTTAAACAATCTAATTAAAACGCCAGTTTAACTTAAGTGAGTGTTAATCTTTAAGAAACATCTGCAACATTGTTAATTACACTAACCAAACTATATTTAAAACTAATTAAAATCCCGCTATTTGTCCACAGATACAGTAACTCAATCCCGTTCTACATAACTAAATCAAGTCACGGCAAGTTGGTATGTGATGCGCTTAAGTTGCGACGGGCTGGCGTCCGTCAAGGTGCTGGTATGTACCCTACTGTAATTGTATTAGTTTTAGCTTTAGTTAAGTTACTAAATCTTGGATTTAAATTGGTTTTGTCTATCATTGTTACGGAGTGAGCAGATTGGTGTTATTTTTCTTTTTTTGTAAAAGTTTTTCTATGGGAGTTATTAAATTATGGCCGTGGGAAATCGTACGACAGAAGTTGTTAGTAAAGTAACGAAGCATTCCGTCATGTTCAGTTAACGTGTTAATTTTTCTTATTGATACAATTTTACACGGTTTCTTTTCGGAAACTATTAACAACACCCTACAGTTGTTTTGATTTTGTAAGTTTGAGTGTCCTCAAAAAGAAAATGTGCCAGGAAAAAAAAATTCAAAGTTGAGGTCTTTTCTGGTTCCTTCTGTAAACAAAACTTTTGTAATAAACTCGGTTCTGTTCACTATATGGTTACTGAGGTCTCACACAGATATCAAAGAGATCACAGATAACTTTTGAATATTCTTCCTTTAATAACATTGCCTCCTCCTAGATATGGATCTGAGCCACAAAATTATACATTTAGTTTTTGATGTATGAATAACGCATAAAATCGAAACCCCTATAAACAATATTGGCCATAAAAAGGGACAAATAAAAGCTTCTAAAAATATATCAGAATCATAATATAACATGACCCATGGGTTACCGTTTACGCCTTTCTATCAGACCTTTAAAGTACTAAACAAAAACAAAGTTTAATTCGTGAAAATATATTCCTTACTATATACGTAAAGTGTCGAGGCTGAATACTTAAATATGTTTTATGTTAGACTCCACATAAATGAAGGTGATACATCTACATATAAAAAGCAGAGTGCGAGGTCGACCAAGATAAAGGTGGGCTCACACAAAAGAAGTTATTTACTTTTACGAGAGCACCTTTAATATTTCTTGAATCATTTTCGCTTTCATGTCTGAGGAATATACTCGGTAATTTATATACCACTTATTTTGTGTAGTAGCCCTAATTTGGCTCACCTGCTACCTTTATCATATTAAGTAATCATATCATACTGGTATTATCATTCATAGTTATGTTTTGGGTTGTAATAGGATCACGAGAGGTATAATGATTGTGGCAGAAAAGGTACAGCTTAATCTTGCGGGTCAAAGGGTTCTGTTTGATATGAAATACTTCTCTTATTACCTATTAGCGGACGCTTTGAACCACATTAAAGTTAATACATGCCGTCCGTGTATCTGTACTGTTCCAGCAATAAGAATCCCAGATTATTTTAATAAAAACCATTCCGACCAGCTTTTATGGCGCGCTATAAAACAAACATAAATCCCTATGTAATAAAATTCAATTTGAGCGCTCCGCATTAACGAGAGATATAAAGAAACTAGGGTATAAAATCAAACTTTAAAAGGAAAATTATTCGGTATATTTTCTTTTGTCGTGTCGGCAAAAGTCGCGATGTTGCGGTGAAGAGGTTAAGCATTCAACACGGATGGCCGTAGCGCTTAGTGTCGAGTGTGCGACTAGTACATTTAATAATGTCATTCGTAGAGTTCTATACACCCATTCCAGTCTTCTTCTTTATTGTGCCTAAACTGGTGTCAGAGTTTTTATGGCGCCCATGGGCCTCAAATTTTGCTTAGCATGCCGTCGAGATATATCTCAGGCATGCTGGTTTGGTTTCCTCACGTTGTAGAATACCTATTCACATGAATAAAAAAAAACGAAACTTATGACTTGGCAGTCTGACTGTCACAGCACTACGCTATCACTTGTCAGCTATAATTTGTCACGTTTTATGACAATTGTTCTTCTGATTTGGAGAAGTGTGAGCATTAATTTCCACTTTCTTACAGCACAGTGGCAGTCCCCATACGGTTAAACTTAACGTTTATTAGTGAGAAAGAAACAACCAAAATATCTCGGAATTACAACTCATACGTACTGCTAAGTTAAAACCTGTGGGCCAATATGACAAGTACTACAAGTCAAAGTCAAAAGTTCATTTATTTGTCAGAAACATGAGTATACACACAAGGCATATAAGATGTTAAGTACATTAGAAAGGATCACAGTCATGTTTTACCTTTACGGCGTACTATATGATCATTATCAGCTTACAGCAGTTTACTGCTGGACATAGGCCTCATAAACCGCACGCCACTCAGTTGGATTTACAGTTACTACCAGTGGCTCCCTTCGAAGATCTTAACTCCGTCGAACCTGAGGGCGTCCCACCTTACGCTTGCTGATTCGCGGTCTCCACTCAAGAACACGTCTACTCCATCGGTTCTATCCATCATCGGATCTACCGTCATCGGTTCTACGGCTAATATGGCCGCATTGCCACTTCAATTTAATTATTCTGTGAGCTAAGTCAGCAACTCTGGTTGTCAAGTATATCGACATAATTGCAATACCTACCTTTACTTTACAAGTTAAGATTTAAAAACCCCAAGTTTATTATAACATCCCCCTTTTAAATCCACTCAAGAAAACTTGAATCAGTAGTAAAATATTGCAACACCAACATAAAAGTGCTGGACGGACACTAAAAACTATTATGAAGCGTACCGCAAGCCGACAGCCGGGAAATATAGCTGTGGCCTCATAATAAGACAGGCTATAAATATAAATGTTAGCCGCGAAGGGGGATTGCAGACCGCGGTTGATAACTGGGTGGGGTACGGAACTTAGTGCATTTGTTACCCCACTGCCAAGGTTTATCACAAGATATTGCTGCTGGCTTAGTCTTTTTAAATAAAACTGAAGAAACCTTAATGACTTTTGTTAGAAAAATCCGGCTGAATTTAGCAGTAGGATTGTTTTTAAATAAACTGACTAAAGAAATTATTAGTCTGAAATAAAATTTGAAATATTCAACCATTACACAATGAAAAAATTAATAAACCGGCACCATTTGCCTAGGTGCATATAAATTTTAGAATCAGTAGGCCGCAAAACCGAATCATAAAGAAGAATAAACACATTGGATAAACTAGTAGTGATGCCGGAGCGAACGCAAAATGTTCTGGTTTATTTCGAAGTCATTGAGTGTCACGTTGGTCTAGTGGTCTCAACCGCGATTGCTGAGCATGAGGTTCTGAGTTCGATTCCTGGGTCGGGAGATTTGATTCCTTTCATTAGTGAAAATAATTGTTCACACTTGAAGGTGTTTCCAAACATTGATATTATTTTTAAGCAAATTGACGTATCTCTTTGTGCTGAACAAATAGGTACTAGTAAAAGTCAAGTAAGAATTATATCAATACCGGTACAAATGCTCACGTAAACATAGAATAATTGAAATATGCTCGTGGACCGCGTCAAAGGCTGTTCTTAAAATTAGATCAGGCCGCAGGTAAAGGTGTAAAAGGCCGCATGTTTGACATGCGTGGCTAGATCCTTTTCCGAACTATTTTGGGGTCGGGTTTCAGTTTAATGGGATGCAGCTCAATGTCAATATTTTACATGGATCGACTGCCCTTCACATAGTCTAGTTAGTGGATAATAAGATACACGATTAAAAGTCTGGTTGACAAGCTTTTGGGACTAATAATAATAGTAGTCCTCCTGACCGTTTTTCGGCCACGGCGGCCAATCTTAGCAGAGATTAGCCAACTGCGCAGGAGATATTATAGTGCACAAGTGTGTGCGCAGGCACAGGTGCACTCTCTGTTCCTTTTCTCTCATAGTCCGATGGGACGGCAATCCGACACGACCGGAGAGAGATCAGGCGCAGGACCAACAGCTTAACGTGCTTTCCGAGGCACGGGGGTATTATACCGCCAACTTCCAAACTCCGGGCTACTACTGGGAAATTTCTAATGAAAAACCCAATAGCACTTTTTGTCCGACCCGGGAATCGAACCCAGGACCTCATGCACAGCAGTCGCGCTTACGACCACTAGACCAACGAGGCAGTTCTTTTGGGACTACACAAATACTATCGAAAAAGAACTTATGACAGCCGGAACTAACAGCTAAACAATAATCAACATTGATCATTGATGGCATAGTAATTACATACCTAAATTTGTAAAAAATAAGGGACGCCCGAGTTTACATGTTTAGTTTGAACTTAATAGGTTGTCTCCGACTACAGAGTTATTTCATTGTTGGCCACTAATGCGTTTATTTCAGTACTCTTTTGCCAGCGGCTTCGCCCGCGTGAAAATGACGATTTTCCATACAAACTCATCCCCTATTTAACTCCCTTAGGGGTTGAATTTCGAAAAATCCTTCGTTATTCCTTGTCTACATTATAAAGGGAACCTCTGTGCAAAATTTCAGCTTTCTAGGTCCAAGGGTTTGGGCTGGGCGTTGATGAGTCAGTCAGTCAGTCAGGACTTCTCTTTTTATTTATATAGATTTCCACTAAAGTTCACTAAATATCAATAGCATAACATCACGCCTGTAATCCCTGAAAGGTCAGACAGAGGTTTACCTAATAATACATCCTCATTTCTCCAGTTATGCTTACTAAATATCAATGCGAAATTTAAATTGTTTTCTCGATTTACACATATTTTGATTGTGATCATAATTAAATAGGACGCTACTGCAGCGAAAATATTATTAGCAGCTAAATGTAGTTTAATTTATGTAAATAATCCAATTATGGTCAGACAAATTAACTCCTACCATGTGTATGTAGTGTTTATGCAATGAATCGACTGCAATCTAAACTGTTTTAATTTGATTGTTGTTATTTACTACCGTAGTTTCATATAAATATTTTGATAAACATAGCGAATTAAAATCATCATCATCATCAGCCTATAATGTTCCCACTGCAGGGACTCAGGCCTCCTCTCTAGGAGAGGGATGGGCTATAATCCAACACGCGTTCCCAGCGCGGATTGGCAGATGTCACATGTCTTCGAATTTTTTGGTTCTAAGACATGCCGGTTTCCTCACGATGTTTTCCTTCACCGTTTTGAAAGCAGCGAATTAAAATAGCCTCCAGGAATTTCAATATTTAAAAGGATGTCCGGCTGTTTTGTGCATTTGGAAATCCTCATGCATGTGTTCCGACGAGAGTTCTTACAGACTTAAACCATAAGTATTTTCCAACTGTCTTTGCCCGGGTCACAGTTTATCAAGCACCTTCGACGTATGACTTTCAGCATGCGAATCCCATTTTCCTCTAGGGTCGTAATTCTAAGTCCAAGGTTCCTCTTGACAGGAGCATCAGTAACAGTTCAGCTGACAGACAATGCTCTGGTTCCTTCAGCTTTGCTACCAGTTCTAGGTACTTACGACGAGATACGCACACCCATAATCTGCCGAGCCTTTGCATGGCCAAGTATGGTGGTTCAGCTTCCACTCTACCTTGATGCAACTGCATAACAATATTTTATATGGAGCGATTGCCTATCATACCTCCACAATCTAGTTAGTACTAGAGTTACATACCCTTATGAGATTAAATATAAACCTATTAGCCTTCAAGCTAATTAATCTAAAGCAAATAAATCATATTGGTGACATTTCCATATTTCAACCAAGCATAGTAGAGTTATACTATGCTTGGTTGAAATAGGTATCAGCGATTCATTTTATGAAGAGACATCAGTCAGTAAATTCCTTAAAAGAGATAATCATAAATTCACAAATCCAGAAGTTGTTGATTATGCAAAACAATAAACAGAGGAACAAATACAATCGTGGGCTCAACGTAAACAAATAATTTATCATCTCTCAAAGGAGGACAGGCCTGCCTGTTGTGATAAAACATTCAAGTTACGGGATCCAGTGTGCCTACATAGTATAGAGGTACGTTTCGGATATGTAGGTACCTACATGACGTACAGTGTAACTTCTTTTATTTTTCTAAGTTCGGGGCACGTTTTCTGGTGACAGTGATGTGGAGGAGTACTTAGACGCTTAAGCACCCTGTTGTTTATTTAGTTAGTATTATATACAAACATAACATCACAGCCTGTAATTTTTTTTTAAAGTTTGTTGTTTTTATGTGTAGGTAGGTACATAATTATATACGTGTTTAAAAAATAGTTTCATTCCTAGCTCACCATTTTTGATCCACACAAAGACTTATTCTTTCGTATTTTTTTGTGTGATTGCTACAAAATCGGATATTTTCCCTATTTGTTTGTTTACCAAGCAAGATATAAGAAAAAATACACCATATATATTATGTTGTATACTTGTTGCTTAAATACATAACAAGCCTTATTAAATTCATAACGACGTTATTCCAATAACAGGGGAATTTATTTTTGTGCGATTGTTAGTACCTAATGATATCTATTCTCCCGGCATTTCCTCCAAAACGTAACTAATGACCTCTCTCTTAATATTCGAGGAAGTAAGGTGGTCCCAGTAGATCAGGGGTGACTTGGTGTTGAATTATAAGCAGTTTTCATCTAGCTTTTTGTTTTGCTTCTGTGAAGTTTTTTCTGTAAACAGTATGTTTGTGTTATCTTACTATTATTATAAATGCAAACGTTTGTGAGAATGAATGAAGCTTTCAAACTTTCGACCGGATTTGAATGAGATTTAGCTCATTTACTGTATAGTTTATAATCTTGATTAATTGCAAAGAAAACTTTTTATCAAGGTAGTATGAACTTGTGGGGCAATTACCGAAGTCCACACGGTCAAAACCGCGGGAATCATTTAGTTTTACAGTATGGGCACCATTCTTTATAAGTTTACCGTTTTCCGTTACCGTTGGTTATAACACAAAGTACAAATAGGCCTTTGAAGTAACAAAAGGTGAAAAATCATAAAAACATAAACATTCAAAGCCTTTTAAAAGTTATAAAAGTAAATCCTCGGTTTTATAACATCGATTGTTTTTCTCAATGCTTTCTAATCCGTAAATATTAAGAAACGAAAAGCAATATAAATGAGAATACCTCATTTCAAAAGCATCTGTTAGATAAAAAGAAACGAATGGACTTCGTAAGCTGTAGAACATTCCCATAAAATATATTTCTCCCGCAGATGGCTAAAACGGTCTCCCTCTAGCCACCAAGAAACAAATATATTGCGATTTGCTCCTTCATTTTCTCGCAAGGTATTTTATTGCGTTGGGCAAGCCCATAAATTTCGCAGTCACTCACTGAGAAAAATAAGGTCTAACCGAGGCTCAGAAGAAATTGGTGAGAAAATTTCTTATTAGTTTATTTTTATTACATAAGCCGATGGGTCATTTTGACTTGTTACTGCGTATGAAGAATATTATTTTTGGATAGAAAGCTTTTCTTACTATTAATAACACTAACAGTCTTACTATATCCTATATCCTCATAAATTATAAGTTTTTGAAAGTAAGTTTCGTTTGTTACCTTTTCACGCCGCTACAGAACCGATTATTCGGAAATTTTGCATTTATCTAACAGTCTTACTATATCCTATATCCTCATAAATTATAAGTTTTTGAAAGTAAGTTTCGTTTGTTACCTTTTCACGCCGCTACAGAACCGATCATTCGGAAATTTTGCATTTATAGGTGGTCAGTTATGCAGACTCGGAGAAAGGGTACCTTTCACCCCGAAAAAAGTACTGTTTTCGAGGAAAACCACAATTCCGTTCTTATGATATAACAGACTATTTTTTTCCAGCGGCTTTACCCGCTACAGCCTCAAAATTATCCCACGGGAAGATAAAATCGGGATAAAAACTATCCTATGTTTTAATCTAAGGTGTCAGCTAACTCCAAACCAAGTTTTATTAAAATCGCTCCAGCCGCAGCCGTCACGTGAAGAAGTATCAAACATACACATTCACACACTCACAAACTTTCGCCTTTATAATATTAGTGTGATGGCGTCATGTGTCTTTTGAATCATGATAGAATTATATTTTATTATTATAGAAACTAGAATAGAATTTTAGTATTTATTTTTATAATAATTTTACGTGGACGAAGGTCGCGGGGTTTAGTTAGAACCTACATAGGCATGTAACTACATTTTATATGTAGTTTATATTTTTTATTTATTTAAACACACACTATCATTAATTATACCTATTCTAAAAATCTAAACCACCAATAAGTACTTGAAATGTTGTTGCACTTCGAAACTTTTAAAAGTGATTTTCTTCTACAGTGTAGATTGCAATTTTACGTTATTACCAACATACTACATATTATTATTATATGTAGGTTTTATTTCAAAATTGCAATCGTTATTTCACGAGAAATTCGCGTTTCGATTTTGCTGAGTAGGTACATATTTTTGCTCATAACTGTACGGAATTTCGATAAATATTAGTTTTGTAAGGAAAATGTAGAAGGAAATTTGAGAATAAGAGTTATTATGTAAAGAAAAGGTCTGCAGCAATGTTCTTTCATCTATTTTTTCAAAACTTCAGTATTGCAACATGTAAAATTAACAAACGTCAAAGGATAAAAGAATTAAACAAAACGTCTTAACAATGAAACACCTACACAAGATTAGGAACAAGGATCAATATAGTACTTTAAAGCATTCCTAAGTAAACGAAATTCCAAAATAGAAGTAATCAAATTGGCTTCAAGTGAATACCTAGGAGGGCGACGCGACGGTTCGCCCCGACAAACTTTTGAAACGAAACGGCATTTCTAATTAAAACCTACGGTGTCTAGTTCCACAAATAGGCAGTGCTACTGGCCAAATATAGGCACTATACGTGTCTGTACTAGGGATGTTACGGAAGTGGTTATATTGGAACCGAATTTGGATGTGGAGTTTTTAAATATAGCAAGTCCGATCCGGAACCGGAATTGTAGGCGGAGGCAAAAGAGAGATGTGATATGGGAAGCTCTAATAAAATAAGAGGAATAAAATAATAAGGTCTAATAAATAAGCGCAAACGCACAACATACCATATACGATACAAAACAACTAGCGCAAGAGTAAACGACAGAAGGCTCGGGGAGGGAGATTCCTCGCGCGGCAAATACAAACTTGTTTGCACACGTGCTAATCGCGGCCGCCGCCGTTGCCAACGCTGTGCATCGACCTCCGAGGTTCCGATATAACTTCCGATTAAAATTTATCAGAACGAAAATCGGAATCGAAGGTGCAAATCCATCGGAGATGCCGAACTTTCGTAACATCTCTATTCTGTTCGAACCTACGTATTTGTATAAACAGCATCAACCGATTGGTATTCCGAATATAGCCATATATTCAGACCAGCAATCCGTTCACCGTTGAATACTCTGTAGTTCTATAATATTAGCCTTTAAATTATTCCTATTAACATTCCCGCAATTATAATTTAATTTCAATTGCCTGTGATGTTCGATATTTTATGCCACCAGTCCGATTGTTATTCTAGAACGCAGTTATACGAGATCAAACACAATGCACAGCAATTTACTAAAAGGTTTTGTTACGCTCACGTAATTGGTTCAATAAAGTTCAAAAAGTTTTTATTATAAAATCTGATATCACATATTGGAGTGGAGTGCGAATGCAAAGCGCAGATTGATTGCAAAGATATAAAATAGCTAGATTGGACAGTGATAAACCGCGTTGCGCTATGTCAAACAAATGGTTAATAGGAAAGCTTTTACGATTTATCGGTACGGGTGTATCGCTGGACACATCTAGTTGGGTGATATTTACATAGAGAAGTAGGTACCAGTAGGAATGACGGTGGCATATGGCAGATCAATACAAATACAAATATCCGAGGCTGGCGAAATTCGTGTGATTTGTGTACGAGTATATAGGCGCTCTCGTTTTGCGACCTACAAACACGGGGCGCGCGGAATTTTTTATATGCAGACTGTCGTATGGGCTCACCATTCGTTTGTGCCTGCATCAAACTTATATGACTTTCATGCCAATTGGATTCAGGTACATTCTTGCCTCTTTGGGGCGTATTTTTAGTTATGACAAAGGAATGCTCGTGTTCCATTCGATTTGATTATTCTGACTTAGCAATGCATACTATAAATTGAATGAAAATAATTTATTACCAATAATCTTTGTATAATTGTAAATTTATCTTGTTTAAATTGTATTGTTTCACCAAATCATGAATAATAAATATTATTATTATGCTTGGTCAGTGACGACAGTTTTCAAATTACTGATGTGTCGATGGAGTCATGTCCGTATTGTATAATTTTATCAATTGCTTCAGTGAAGGCAAACGTCCATTGTGAAGTAATCAGCATGGCTGAGAGATATTTAATTTTTTTATTTTTTATTATTAATAAAGCTGAAAGCAAATTCACTTTTAAAAGGAAAGTACGTAGCCACTATTTAAATCTGACCAAATAGCTTTTAATTATTATAAGTCGAGTCATAAGTCGTCTAGTTTTTCGTTATTTAGTTTGGTATTTGTTTAACTTTAGATATATATTTATTAGTTTATTTTATTTTTTATATGTGTATTAGTATAAGTATACCTATACTTTTATTTTTTATTTTTTTATTATAGTTGATATTGTTTTTTTGTACCCTACCACAATGTTGTCTTGTTTGACCCTAAGGTTGACTGGTAGAGAATGCCTTGTGGCATTAAGTCCGCCTATGTATCACTATTGTGCATAAAGTTTAAATAAATAAATAAATATTTATCGATGGCATGTAAAGTCATGCTAGAAGTCCATGAGCTGCCACCGCACCAGGTTTGGCAATAACCACACGGTTGAGAAGAAATAAATTACCAATTCACACAAGGTAGTAAAGAGTTCTATAAAAATTGTACATGGAGACATACTCGTACATCAACCTTTTTCTAAAGCAAAAAGAAATATGAGCTATGTGGGGTTTGGTAAAAGTTGTCGCTCTTATGTCCCGATCGATTCAAACGTATTGCGCCGTCATAAATATTTTACGCTTGCCTGCATCTGTATACGTCGGCGAATTTATATGTAAAGACTCGGGGAAAATGTCTACACAAGACATTCAAATATTCCTGTAGTTGGCAAACCTCTTTGAAAAAATATTTTACACAGCCAACACAATCATGTTATTTTATGCTTCCTTTTATTCTACGCGGATTTTATCGGAGTAGCTCACGGATAAGATATGTTGTATATTCCTGTAACAACGGCGTACGTATTTCATTGCTAAAGTTTCGGTTTGATCAGACAAGTAATAATCATAAGCAGAACTTTACAAACAAAGAAACCCTCCCCGTTACAAGGAGAATGATTAGTCGGGCGCACAATTTGCACATTGTTGAAGTCATGTTGAAGTACTAAGACCGCTGGTGGGCCCAATTTTTTCGTGTTCATTTCGCGCCAACCAAGTGCGGTTGCTTTACCAAAAGGAAACTTTTCAAATTGGAATAGTTCGCCGGATATTTCCCGCGTTGGCATCCATCTTTGTGGGAGTGGGTGTCACTGCCCTGTGGTATGAGACAGGAGGGAACTATGAGGCTAGTTGGTTTTTTTGCCAATACCCGTTCGCTTTGTGAATAACCTATTTGTGTTATAGCTTTGATCGAAAGTTTAACCGAATTTTCGACACGCTAACAATGTATTATTTAGAAAGGGATTGAGTTAGAACAGAGTGTACTTAACAAATGTTTTAACATGGATATTGTGTTACTTTGCTTCGCTTTGAATTTTTCGTCGACAAGGGAACAATGTAAAGAACTTATTTAACTAAAGTGTATTTTCCGACTATCCGTTGCACGCTGTTATGTAACGAGGTAATTTCAATAGTGAGTGTCACAAGAATATTTGCATGAACACGTTATAGCTTCAGTTAAACTGCCTGAAAACTGTAACAAATTATTTTAATTCTAATTATACGTACACTTAGAGCCGTTATCTAAACATACTAAAGTTTGTTGACTATTTATGCGTAGAGAGATAAGAGCGGGGGGTATCGAGCTTCGGTTTATCTCAACGGTTCAGTATTCTACACGGCTGTAAATTTTTTGCCCTCTTTTACGATTTACGGTGTTATAAATTCTGAACGAATACGGATAGTAAAACACGGAGCTGAGTGAATTTTTCAACAAGGCGCGTAGTGTGTGACTATTCTGGCTGGCTTCTGTTCGCCCTACTATCTCATATGCCTACGAATTATGGATGCCCTCATAAAATACGTGATTCTATTTTGATATTGTTTATCGAGTGTATACAGTGTCGCCTACAAAGGCTGGGAAATTCTATTATAGAGATGAATAGCCAACTATAAAATATAAAAGCCTGTAACCTACTTACGTTTTCTACAATATTTTTCTAATGTTATGAATACAATTTTCCTCAAAAAATTGTACAAATATTTTTCATAAATATTTTATTTGTGAAACGAATTGCTGTTATAGACAAAGAGATTTTTGTGGTTTTATGAAATACACATTACGGTATAACAAACTGAATTAATAGAGGCTCACTTGGACAACGATAAAGATAGTCGTAATCGTTAGATGGAGAAAATATTAATAAATAAATATCGAAACAAGAAACTAAGTTTAATAAAATATTGGCATATTGAATATAAAAAAGCAAGATTAATATCACCACCTACTAGACAAACATCTTGTAAACCAAAATAGCAAAACTAAACACATAATAATATGAAACACAATATGAAACACTATAGCACTACCATTACCTTGATGTAAGTAAGTAAATGCCACTCATTCGGGCAGTCCAAACAGAGCATAAGATTAATAAGGCAATTATCACATTAAATCCACTACATCTGCTCACTCCGCTAAGGCAACAAGCGTGACGAAACAGACCTACATACGGGTTTCGTAGCCGCATGAACCACAGACCTCAGGGGACCAACAAAGCGCCGTCTGTGCAATTATGCCATTATTTGCACGCTTTTGTGCAAATGTTGCCAGTAATCCGAATGGCACAGACAATAAAAGCAATATTGGTTTAATATCAGCTACTATAGTGTGTGAAAAGAAAAATATAATAGTAACAAAAAATAGTTCTTTAACCAAAAAGGTAGTTGTACAGGTAAAATATATTGTGAGAACTCCTTGAGGGGTTTTCCCGGAAGTCAGACACTGATCTTATTGGTGATGTTCTTCAGAAAACTTAAGTGCTAAGTACTATCGCAACCGGCTTTCTTGTATGAACTTTGACGAAGCAAAAGGAGTATGTAAGTATCTTAGCAGGTGGCTTTCTGTTGTTTATGGACAACGCCCGATCGGCGTAGTAAATCGAAAAAAAAAACATCTAATTACCGTACTCATCATCATCATCATCACCAGCCTAAAATGTTCCCACTGCAGGGACTCGGGTCTCCTCTCTAGCCCAGTACGCCCAGTGCGGGTTGGTAGATGTCACATGTCTTCGAATATTTTGGTTCTAAGACATGCCGGTTTCCTCACGATGTTTTCCTTCACCGTTTTGAAAGCAGGGGACTCAAAAATATTTAATGATTACTTAAGTCATCCCTTAGTAAAGGTTTGACATGATGGCTTAAATAATCATTAAACGTCTTTGAGTGCGGCAGTAAGTCTTTTTTACAATCCAGTAAATATATAAACGAAGCGATGTACCCAAACCCCAATTCACACAGACAAAGTCGAAACATCAAAGCCTCGCTCCATATAAGCTAATGTGTTTTTTGCATTCACCTAGTTATTTTCATTTCAGTTACACGCTGCTCGTTAGTGCGAGAAGCAGGCACGCTACGTTCGTTCAAACGAAAACGGTTAAAACGTTCTCCAGGTACGTATGCTCCACATGGTCTTTTTTGTATTTGTTCACCGTGACTTTTTCT
The DNA here is from genome assembly GCA_949316265.1 of Diarsia mendica. Classification (NCBI taxonomy): domain Eukaryota; kingdom Metazoa; phylum Arthropoda; class Insecta; order Lepidoptera; family Noctuidae; genus Diarsia; species Diarsia mendica. The sequence goes on from OX438906.1 coordinate 11,954,330, forward strand.
CTCATTCGAACAATTTATGCAGATTCTCGACCCGAGTTGGTTTATACGTTCATCGAGCAAGCTGTGCAGCCGGGGGCTCAGGTTGCGCTGAAATGCTCAGCGGTTGGTGAACCACCACCTCGGTTCAGGTGGTCGATAGATGGGCAACCTATTCCTACGCATCATGGGTAGGTTTGGATGAGAAACCCTTTATGTAATTTTCCTAAGAATGTTCTAATGGGCGTAACAAACAAACATATACGAATTTTTTTTTCGTTCTAGTCCATATCTGGAAACCTTCTAGTTACGGAGTTCCAATTTCTAAGGGATTTTTTTAATACAAATTTTTAATAGTCTCAAAATAAAACGAGATATTTCACCCTAATAAAAGCGTGTTAAAAATGAAAGTCGTTCCCCAGCAATATTGTTTGTACAGAGTTACTAAGTTTGATGTACAGTGTGACGGCGGCTTCGTGAAGGCTCTAACTACACCTTATATAAATAGAAAAACAAAACGGAAGCTCCAATATAGGTTATCAACATCATTATATTTTACGACAAACTAAAAGCTGATATCTATCGCTTCCTTATTTCTCAAGCCTTCATTACAGGGTCTGTTATATTTGGTCGGTTATCACAGGGCTATCATAACGGAGGGCCGGGAGAACGGTCCCACAGGGCTGGGATCTGGGAGTAACTACGTGTTGTCTACCCTGTCGTTGAGCAGTGCCAGGGTCGAGCATGGAGGCCGATATGAGTGCAGGGCTACTAACACACATGGCAGCGTCGCTCATGCTGCGAGACTTAACGTTTATGGTAAGATTGGAATAACTACTTAGGCCACTAGGGCTACTTACTACTTTTGGTAATACTTAGGGCTACTTAGGACCCATTCATGTCAGTGATTATATTTATCCCTGTTGCTAGACAATTGGGTTTATCCCAGTTGTATATGCCCCTTGCCTATTGGCCTTGTTCTGTTCTCCTGCAGATATGGAGGGAAGTGGAAATTATGTTTTTTCTTCTCTTCCGCTATTATTTTCTGATTAAGTTTGTTGCGGGATCCAAGAAAGTTAAATTGTGTCTGGAATTTCGTCGAGCTTCATTGTCTCGGCGCTTTTCTGGTGGTCGCCACTGTTGATTCTGGCTTTCAGGAGTAACAGTAGTTTGGGGATAATTGGGAAGATTAATGCTTATTGTCGATGCTACGTAGCTAAATCTGACCAATATGATCAAAGTATTTTAAAATTAAATGTCATTAATAGATTTTCAACCAAAGGCGATGCTTGGAAATACATAGTTTTGCTAGCAAGATTACATTAAGTTACCTTCCCTATTGTCTTTTGTTTTGTGAGTTGAAATTACTACGTTGTTGTGAAAAGGTACTCAGCGACACACCAAGCTGTCAATATCCAGTATAACCTGACCTCGTTTTGTATGATCTTTCTGTACAATTAGAGATCTGTTTAATATGGTTTTGAATAGCTTTAAAGGTCGTCGTGTATATCAAACTACATGGTTAACTTTCGCTGACCTTTCGTTCAAGTTTTGTTAGTCTAACGGCACCCTAGTTATGTTAACTAAATTTCAACAAAAGGTCAGCGTTTAATCGGTCATTACAATACAGTATCTGATCTTAAACAAACTTACCTACATAGTAAAAAACATCATAAATCAGCGTGGCATAAAGAAAATATTGTCAGTATTCCTATGCATGATCAAATTCATAAGATTTAGTTTTACGATCAATCTCAAGATGTCTTTGGCAACAAATGACAATACTCGGCTTACCACTGTGCAAAATACTGACAGATTGTCAGCCTATCGGTTATAAATGTCCCCATATCAATTTATTTGAGTGTTGCCATAAAATATGTTACATAAGGCAAGGATTTGTTTTATTTACGATAATTTCCACATCGTAGAAGTAGGCTTGTATTATAATAAAGAAATACACAAGCAAAACAACCCTCAAATCTTATTACATTCAGCTCTGCCATAAATTGTAATTTTTGCTTACCGCAGTGTTGTTACTTACGCATTTCATGTTTGTGTTCCCATCCTAAATAAATAAAGATAAGTATTATTTTAGCGTTACGTGTATACGAATTGCTTAGTAAATATTATTATCGGATTTACATAGGTCCGCCGTACATCAGGGCTATGAGTCCTGTGAAAGCTGTTGCGGGTTCTGAAGTGACGATTTGGTGCCCTTACTACGGATTTCCTATTGAGTAAGTAATCACTTTATATTTGTATGTATTTACCTACATTACTTCTGTTATGTATCTCTTCTGATTGTGACAAAGTTTAGTATAATGACTATTACAATATATCCTAAGTAAATAAGTTGTTCATCAAATTAAGAGGATAGATAGACATATTGAGGATCTCATTGTGTAACTTTCGATTCCGAGTAATCACTTAGATTAGAGTACGAATTAAATGTATGTAAGTATAGAAATGTGAATAAAAAATTCATATAATTATTATGAGGAGGTACTTTTTTAAAGTTTGTATGAAGAGGGTAATTTCCGGAGTTTATGATCGAATTCTAAAAACAATAACTCGTTCAACATACATTATTCGTGGATGCTCCAAACTATAAATTATATTTATATCATGAATATTAGACGAGCTATCACTATTTTTCGGACAAAGTCACGGGCGAAGAACTCGTCATAAATAAAACTGTATACGTATCCTTGTCTAGACCTTTTCAGGAAAAGTACAGTCTATCAAGGCTGACCGCAATCAATACCAAAGTACTTTTTATTTCTTGACCGTAAAAATTCACTCACAATATAGTCTTCGTACAATATGTATGGCAGCATTGAGAAGCCAGGCACGGAGTACCTAACTTCGAACGAATCACTCGGGCCGCGGCGGTATATTACTATGATTACGTACGGTACATTGGGACTGTCTGCTGTATTATTGTTTTATAGTCTTGATTTTATTGAAAACTAGCTGATGCCCGCGGCTTCACCCGTGTGGATGTCGTTCAAATTATATACTAAAACCTTCCTCTTGAATCACTCTATCTATTAAAAAAAACCGCATCAAAATCCATTGCGTAGTTTTAAAGATTTAAGCATACAGACAAACAGACAAAAATAGTGACTTTGTTTTATACTATGTAAGGATGCTGGGTTAGTAGGGAAAATACTTGCTTTATATGAAAACTTGCTATTGCCCGCGAGTTCCTCCGCGTGGAATTTAGCCTAAAGCCTCGATAAATGTACTCTCGAACACGTCATAAAGAATTTTACAATTCCTACAATTAGTTCCTGAGATTAGCGCGTTCAACCATACAAACAAACTAACAAACTTTTCGGGCTTATAATACAGGTACATAGATATAATAAATAAAAGACTTCATATGAACACATGTGTTTTGATAAGGATGTAAGCCCTAGTCGATATAGCAAGGGCATTACTGGGGGCCCAGAAAGTCTTTTGCATGAAGAGATAGAAATTAAAAACCTGACAGGAGTGACAGGGTATAAAATAATGCATTTTAAGTGGTATGCTAAAGTATCGTGTCCCGTTCCCTAACCAAAACGAAGTGTGAAGTAACATAAAAAGTACTGTAAAAGAACCGCTAACGAAGTCGAAAGATACTTGCTCTCTCCGAAATTACCATTATTTTTTTGTTCTTCATCTAGGAACTTTCTAGTTACGGAGATATTGGAGTTCAAAGTTCAAATTTTTTACAAGTTTTTAATGTTACATTTTAACTTTATTTTTTAAACATCCACGACCCCAAAACTGTTCAATGCAAATTAACACTACTTGTTGATTACGTTTTACGGTAAAACGTGATTTTGTACCCCAAAAATCAAAATATAATAATTCCCTAGCAATATTTTTTGCATAGAGCTATACTTAGTTTGAAGTACAAAATGCTTGGTTGACGGCTTCGTGATGAATCTGTTTACACCTTGTATTGAAGGCAACAATAGGGATATTTCCTGATTAAATAAATATGATTCTAATTAGTCCGTCTGTTAGATTATCGAAAAATATTGAATAAGTACGTATTTTTTGTTTTAACAAATCAATAAAAATTGACGAAGATAAAACGCGTCAAAGTTTTGAGTGGGGGCTTGTGACGTCACTCGCCAGTAAAAATGTCATACTAATGTCTAACAATATGATGTCACACGAGTTTTCAAAGCACAGTATCGTCTTCATTGTTTATAAGAAAAAATATGTGTTCAATCTTTTTTGGAAATCTATCTGTGTTGCATATACGCGTGACCAACCACTTTGATTGAAACCCTGTCGTACTAATAGGTCCTTTTCTCGAGAATGACGTAAATATATATATTTTGTTAAACATAAATACTGAAAATGGCTTTATTTAACTCGCACAAATGTCTCAAGGGTCTGCTAGAAGCTTTATTAAAGTTTAAAACTTAAAGAGAAAAATAAATAAGCGTTACCTATTGAAGTACTTTTCTGTTTTATTCCCTGTGTAGACACTTATATAAATATTAAAATACAGGCTTTAGACAGGAAAACACGCCTTGAAGAAAACTCAACAGCTGTAGGAGTTCATTTTGGTTGTTATTCGTATTTTAACAATATACACACAAATACTGTACATTGCTGGGTTCGATTCCCAGGTTGGGACAAAGTTTTAATAAGTTCTTCGTTCTGGACTTTCTCAATAGCACCCATAAAGTCTGAATTTGGGCCCGGTGGATGGCAATAAGCTCGTCTCGTTTTGTTTCGTGGGTGGAAACCATCGAATAACCCAAGCTCTTGGGCAGAGCGAAGGGGAGTGTCAGACTTCTACTGACTAATAACCAAACCCATGTTCCTTCTTCGCCCTTGTGTCGAAGCCGCGATAATCCACAGCCCGCTCTCGTCTACATGGAGAAACGTCATAACTGACAAAATTTGGGTGTACTATTGGGTATATCTATATATCTTTGTCGTTCGGCGATTATAGGCGTGCACGCTACACGGGAAATGAAACCAAAATTGCTTAGGCATGTAGTAAATGTGGCAGAGAAGTAAATTGTATAAGTTAGGCAGTTAATTTATCATTGTTTTCATCAACTAGAACTCTTTAAATACATATTCGCTTTCGAACCACGCAGCTTACTTTCGCGTGGAGTTCGTGGCCGAGTGGTTAGTGTTAAGCTTCTAGTTCATTTAATCTTTTCTATCAGCTCAGTGAAATGGGAGGGTGGTGCCGGCCCGGACCCTCGGTACCACCAGATGGATGGCCAGCTCACCATCACAAACGTCGACCGGAACCGGGACAAAGGAGGCTGGACCTGTTCTGTTCTGACTCCGGGTGGAGAACTCGCCAGGAGAGAGGTAACAATCGGACTATAGCATCCGGGTGTAAATTATAGATTGAGCTTTAGAAAGAGACCGACACAGATAAATCATCATTTTCCTGCCCTTATGCCAATTTATTTAGTGACCGACCCGTGGTACAACTGCGATGTCCAACTGGTTGTACTACGGAGAAGTAAATTTACCCATGGTTCAACTGGGTTCAACTGGTTGTTCTATGGGGAAATATCTTTACCAATGGTTCAATTACAGTGAGTTGTTCTTTCCTTGGTCCAACTAGTTGTACTTCTGGGAATTGAATGTATGATCTATGGAACAACTACTGGTAATAAACAGGAAAAGGTTATCTATTAATGCTGAAGTGCAATGCAATTACTACCTCCTCTTTTAACCAAAATTATAATACGACCGTCTCGCGACAGTATCCTTTATGGGCGGCATGGGCACCGGGCCGTAGGCCGACGAAGGAGGCCGGCGGAGGCCCGGCACTTCGGGGACAGAAGACAATAGTGTTATGTAATATGCGAGCGAAGCGAGCGCGCGTCATGGAGTACAACATGCGTTGCATGTATGTTTGTTTTACACAATCATCCTATCCCCGTGGTCCAACCAGTTGGACATAATTCCACAGTTGTACCACGGGTCATAATCATAAATATCAGAAAAAAGAGTTGAACCATGGGTAAATTTACTTCCCCGTAGTACAACTAGTTGGACATCGCAGCTGTACCACGGGTCGGGGTGGATTTATTTGAGAATATCGGTCATGACACTTTCTTTCATACTCCCCTATTGCTCTTGATCTCATCAGACATTCTTTTCTTGCCATATCATACTTCACATCGTCTATGAATCGTTTCCTGGGTTTTACTCTTCTCATATACGAATCCACATTCATGTGCTAGAATGTTATGACCTCAAAACTTTCTTTGAAACCTAACATAGTACAAGACAAAGTTAGAAGGGTGCAAAAATGTATTTCACTATCACCTCCAGACATAAATCGAACTTATTTTATATCACATTGATAATAATTATATTTTTTAAAGTAGGCATCATAAAATAATATGTTTTGACTACGGTTACTTTCTTTTAGACACGACTCACTTACCCAGGAGATAGGGGGATCAACGAACTACACCTCATTTCACGCTTCACTTGGTTTATCACTGACAGCGAGCTTACATGTTTTTGGAATAATATAAGAATATTTGATGGGGCATTTTTTACTATAGTGCGCGCGGAACTAGTTGGCCGCTCCTTAGGCAAGTTTTTGTTTTTTATTTAAGTATTCTTTTCAATAAATTGAACAATTAGGTATTGTTCACGATATCTCGGGATTGGTCATCACTGTCTCCTACTAGTCTCCTGTGCATTGCAAGCTGTAGGCAAACCGCCCCCTCACCCCTGTCGCAACCTAAGGAGCGGCCAACTAGTTCCGCGCGCACTATACATCTATTTTGATGACCTACAGAAAACAATTTGATAAGGCCTTGCTATTGAGCTATTTGGGTATAGGGGTGAAATTAGGAGAAATAAGCACATATTAGCTCAGTTGCTCGTAAACACGTCTTGAAATGGAATAAACATTCACTAATAACGGTCGCAGATCATTTTTTTAAAATTAGTATTCAATGTCAAGACTATGAACAAATATTCCAAAAGGTGACATGTATCTGATAAATTTTAAAGAAATTATCTTAAAACTGCGCTATGTTTTGATAACCATTTCTATGAACGATGTACTCCATAAACGGTCAGCGTTTACTGTCAAATTGTCAACACACTGAGATGAGGAGTTATAGAGAAGTATTGAAGAAAAAGACATGCTGCGACGATGGCCAATAAATTGAGATAAGGGTAGGATAGAGAACGATGAAGTTGGCTGCCAATTTAGTTATCAAATAATTGCCCCAACGACACACTTAACAACATTTTCTATTGGTACCTTGTTCTGTAATCGCAGGTACAAATGACGGTGGTATCACCACCAGTACTCTCACCAATCGTGTTCCCACCTGGACTGAGAGCTGGGGACAGGTCACAACTGACATGCACCGTGACGTCAGGAGATATGCCCGTTTACTTCTCCTGGCTTAAGGATCAGATGCCTATTTCTAGTGCTCTTCAGGTAAGTTAACTATATTACAATTAATTAAGTCTTCCGCCCACTGTTATACGGTAAAGGATGTGCATATGAAGCGGTTTGCCTGATTAGCTGAGCGGTGCTTTTGTATGACTTACGCATCTGTGCATGGTAATTGACCATGAGTCACAGTGGACCATCTCGCCCATACTATTACCAAAACACTGCAACAGGCAGGGTACATGCCATGGGCAGTATGTAGCAAAGGTCTGACTTTCTGGTCTGAAAAGACGGACTGCTTCACTAATTCTAGCCTGTCTGTGATCAATTATGTAACACTCATTCAGAGAAGGCCCCAATCAATTGATGATTTGAAACATTTTCATGACAGATTCATGAAAATGTTTCAAATCATCAATTGATTTCCAACTATTATTTTTCTTTTTTTAACTATGCTTAAAATTACAGGTAGACGAAAGAGGAGCAGAGTTTTATAGTATGCTCCTATTTAAAAGTTTGACTGCAGCACACAGCGGTATTTACACTTGTGTTGTCACCAATACTGCTGGCAAAGCCAATATGTCTGCTGAATTGGCTATTAAAGGTAAATAGTTTGAAAACTTCTTACTTTTGTTTCCTTTACATTCAGTAAATTCTGAAGCAACGAACGCCTTTGTATGGTTTGAAACTTTTGCTTATCTCTTATTGACCTTGGTAAGGTTAACTTAAGTGATAGCTAACAAAGTCGAGATTACCTTGTAGTCTTTTTTGAAAAGAAGATAATTAACTCTTTGTTACAGTTCCTCCTTATTGGCAAATCGAGCCTTCTGATACAGCTGTACTTCTTAACGGATCCCTCACAGTTAGTTGTGAAGCCAGAGGTCATCCTCTGCCTTCAATATACTGGACTAAGTTTTCTGGTAAGGCTATTTCTACATCATCGTCACTAGCAATTATCTCAATGCATCTGGGTCAGTGTAAGGCATCGTTTCCTGCCACACTACTCTATCTTTCAATTCATTACTAGTCAGCCTTTGTGTTATTATAAAAGGCTTGTGTTTAGTTATAGTCAATGTTAAGCGGTTAGTGTGTCTTTGTTATTGATGGAAGAGTACCTTTTGAGTTGTTACATAAAAATAAGTAATACATATTGTAAAATAGGCGAGCTACATCTGCCAACAAACTGCTTTACTGTTTGGCTGAAGTAATATTTTTTGTAAAGCTTGAAATTAACTAAGATTTCAAAAAAAAAAAAAAAGTTAGCTATTGAGACTCTTCTTGATCTTTAGTTTAAATATTAATAGTAATGACTTATTTATTTTAAAGGCAGCACAGAAACCACCTTAGGAGGAGTATCAGATCCCGTGGTACTAACAAATGGTTCACTAAGATTAGAATCAGCACGCGCGGAACATTCTGGAAAATATCGATGCAGAGCCGACAACGGGGTATCACCACCTTTATCTCAAACAATTACCATACATATCAATGGTATGTTTCTTGAATACATTCTAGATTTTTCTTTTTATTTATTTTTTCTGACTTCCTCGTTGGTCTCGTGGTCGCATGATCAGGGTCCATTGCTGAACATAAGGCCCAGGGTTATATTCCCATCCCGTCGGGGCTGTGGATTATCGAAAGGATAACGTGGCTCCGACACAAGGGCGAAGGCGAAGAAGGAACATGGGTTTGGTTTTTAGTCAGTAGAAGTCTGACACTCCCCTTCGCTCTGCCCAAGAGCGGGGGGGGGGGGGGGGGTTATTCGATAATTTTCCACCCACCAAAAAAAAAAATTCTGTATCAGTCTTAAGTCAGTGTATGTACCCGTGATGGCAATAGACCCCTATTACTTGGGACTTATGGATCATCATACTCTTGCCCTTCTGGTCGACGCATTATGTATTTTTCTTCAATCCTTCTCTATAACTCATCATCTCATCAGGCATCATTACTTGGGGCTTGAACATAACTAGAGAAATCTGGATACCTTTAGGCACCCCTCTGCTTACCAGGTAACGATAACAGGTGTGATTTTACTATACAATTTTCGAAAAGGAATGTATTTTTAAATAAAATTGTGTGTTCTTTAGAGCCAGCACGATTTGAGACGCAATCAGCGAACGTGACTGCTAAGCTGGGGGATACCGTGAGATTGGCTTGTGTTGCTCGCGGCGACTCCCCGCTTGCAACCGCTTGGAGTCACTCGGGACGAGCGCTACCCAATTCTGACTACAGGTAGGTCAGACTGACATATTACTGTTACATTTTCCACTATTTTACAGATGAAATATGTCGTAATCCATGAAAGAAAATGAAAATAATATTTTATTTGACCTACATGAGCACTTATAACGTCGAGAAAAGGTAGACGGTTGGGTTGGTCGTTTCTTACGTAGCGTAGATGGGGCGGCAAGAAATTATTATTCCATGATTACACTTTTAAATTGATTTGGATTTTTTTTGTTTCTTGTAGGTCGCATTCATACATTTTTTGCCGCGTCCCGTTCTAATACAAATACACCTATATTATATTAAATTGTTGTCATTTTATTCACATAAACAAATATCAACTCGATGCAAGAGTTTATTAAATAGATTTCTGTGTAACTGCAACTACAATAAACACTGAAAACAGGATATTTACCAACACATGGTAAACATACAACAAACAAACATAGTAAATGTAAATATCCCTTTTTCGTGTGTGATAATGTTGGGTGACCATGTCAGTCTAAAAACTAATAGATGCAACTATTGGAAAAGACATAAAAATGTTGAAAATGGTAATGCAAACTGAACTTTATGCGTATTTCTAAAGAATACATTGTTATTAAGAAATAAAACTGCCAAAAGTGCCAACATGCGTATGAAATTCTTCGGCAGATTAATTAGAGTAATTTTGTTTCAGAATGAGCATATCAGAAACTCGAAGTGCAGAAGGTCTCAGAAGTGAGCTGGTAGTAGAAAGAGCTGACAGAAGAGACTCGGGAGTGTACCGTTGTCAAGCTTCCAATCCTTATGGCAGATCGGACCACTTTGTTCATTTGGCTGTTCAAGGTACAATCATAACAATTAATTTTTGTCATGCACTGTATGTTTATTTTGGCATTTTGTATGTAGATCATGATTGTCTCTGCGACAAATCATTTCTTTAATTATCTCTTTACGTATACGTCCACTATCGACGAGGAGGCGATCTAAGACATCTCTCTTTCTTTTTCACTTATAGAGCCTCCTGAACCCCCCGCAAACTTCAGGGTCTTAGAGGCCACTTCACGAACAGTTCGTCTTCAATGGCGAAGACCATACGATGGCAACTCTCCAGTTCTGGGTTATGTGGTGCAATATCGTAAACACGACTCCACCAGTTCTGATTCCTGGAGAGATGCTGATACCCATAACGTTTCGGTGTCTGCTCATGCTCCGGATTCGTATAATTCTGAGTAAGTGCTTTTGGATCTAAATCTAAAATATTTAACTTGGTGTTTAGTCTTTACGAGAGCATATTTTAGCGTTTCTTACAAAAACCTTCTTTGTTCGTATATTTCAAAGAAAATATTATTGAAATTCTTGCGTACTGAATAGTAAACTACTTAACTCATTAGGTATGTTTTTGTTCTTTCGTATGTTGTTATTTTGAGACTTAAGTTACTGTCTCTAAAAGTATTGAATGAGTCCGTAAAACAAAATAAATGTATTAAGTCTAGAGTAACGACAACGGTTTTTTGTATTTACCAAATAACTTTGTCGTCTACTATTATTATCTTAAATCTATATTTTTCCACTGCAGGGCAAAGGCCTGCCTTCCTTCTTTTCATGTGTGTGTGTGATCAATGGGAATGTTCAAAGTCTTAATGCCATAAAAAATCTATTTCAAAATACTTTTATTTCGGAAACAGGACGGAGAGTGCGACAATAACAGGATTAGAACCAGCTACAGCGTACTTAGTGCGCGCCCGGACGATGACGGCCCAATTTGCGTCAGCTCATACGAGGGCTTTACTGGCGCTTACCCTGCATGAGCCACCTTCGAGGGCTCCTATCAGCTTGAGAGCATCGGCTCCCAGGTCCTCAACTATTGAGTTGGCTTGGCAGGTATGGAGATTTAAATCTAATTGAGTTTTTAATTTTGATTCTTTGTATCTAGTCGGTATTCTTTGAAGGAAAACATATGCAGAGGTATCCACGTTCCAAAATATTTAACTTAGATTAATACAAATCTATTGCACTAGCCACATAGCTAGCTAGAAATACAGGCTCCGGGCTGTTTACAAATTTTGCATGAAAAATTCAAATAAAACATTGCGCTAACCGGGAATTTAACTTTGCTTTTTGCTTCACTAGAAGTGATGTAGGATCTACATCACTTCTAGTTCTACAAACGATGGGATACTTATATCCTGTCTTGCGTGTCCTGTTATCTGTATGTCACTGAAATTAACAGATGCTACTAAATATGCTAACTTCACGGTCAAATTTAGGGTCGATTTAGATTTCTCTCAACTCTAAAAGTAGAAACGATACAAAATATGGCATTCCTCTAGGCACCTCCCTCATCATCGTGGAACGGAGAACTGCTAGGCTACACAGTATGGTGGTGGCCCTCAGCTGACGGGACGTTGTCAGGAGGTGCCGGCGTAGGCATGGAGTTCGCGACCGTAAGGGGTCAGATAACCAAGTACATCATAGAAGGTCTGGAACATTATACACGGTGAGAAACTGATACAAAGTATGTAGCATTGAGTCTTGGTTCTTTGAGTATTAACCTGATATTGTTTGCAGATATTCTGTAAGCGTTAGAGCCTTCAACAGCGCTGGGGCAGGACCTGCTACGGCTCCAGTTAATACTTTGACACAAGAGAGCGGCAAGTATATTTCTGAAATCTTCACAAGTTCCAATTTTGTCAAAGTTCACAAACGAGTTGTATCTAAACATAACAAAAAAACTCATAAACTCATCATAGTGTTGTGGCAGTTGGTTACGGGATCAACTGCCGCTGAAAAAGTGCTCAATATTTTGTGACTTAAAATAATAGGGTTATGAAACAGTTTTTTTTGTTCTAACAACATTGACTATCGAAACCTAACACGTCTGTAAAGTTTTGCTATCCAATTTACTGTCAACCTGTATAATTATTATAATCACGTAGAATAAAAAGCAAAATTAAAAATTTTGAAAAAACCCACGACTGTTAAAAATTAATTGAAAAAAGGATAAAATAACATAAAATACCCACCTTAAAAAAAACCCAAGAATGTCCGTCGGGGGCTGCCATTAAATGAACTAGTTTTGCAATGTTCAGCTCCCGACGGACATTCTTGGTTTTTTTTTAAGGTGGGTATTTTATGTTATTTTATCCTTTTTTCAATTAATTTTTAACAGTCGTGGGTTTTTTCAAAATTTTTAATTTTGCTTTTTATTTTAAACTTTTTTTAAACTTTTTACTTTATTTTTTATTTTTTTATCTAAGAACATGCACCAATCAAACCTTAACCCATAACTGAAAACTGAATCAAAATCGGACTTGTAGTTTTGGAGAAAAATGGCAACTTTGATTTGCACAAAAAATCTTTGCTGCAGCGCCCCCTGGTGAGTTGTCACCGTAAAACCTATCTAAGAACATGCACCAATCAAACCCGAACCCATAACTGAAAACTGCATCAAAATCGGACTAGTAGTTTTGGAGAAAAATGGCAACATGTATTTGCACAAACACACAAACAAACAAACAAACAAACAAACACACAAACAAACAACCTCTCACCCCAAACGCATATACCGTCTCCGTTCCGTCGTGGGTAAAAAAGACTCGGAAAGTTAACCAAAATTATCTTTAACAGTGCCATCAGAAGGACCTCGCGCCGTCAGATGTCGCGCCGTATCACCACAGAGTATAAAAGTGGAATGGTCCCCGCCCCCCGCGCACGCTCATCACGGGGCTTTACTTGGTTACAAATTGCTTTACCGTCCGGAACATAGTGAGTAAATATCGACAATGTTCGATTCAATTAGTTCGCTGTAACGCCCAATAATCAGATTTTATTTTAAATCCAAGCTGAGTGATGGCAGTTGTTTGTCGGCAGCGACTGAGTGGTTGGAGTGGGAGGTACGGGGAAACGGAGCGTCCAATATGGGAGCGGGCGCGGAGGTGAAGCGGGTAGCGGGTGTGGAAACGCTTTTGCTGGCACTGAGACCTCATACTAACTACACGGTTCAGGCGTTAGCGTATACTGCGGCGGGTGATGGCGTGCCCGCTCATCCTATACATTGTACCACACAACAAGATGGTAAGTGTTCAAATATTTTTACCAATACACAAAACTACCTCCTATTGCGCTACTATTAGGTTAAACATGCAATGTGTTTCACACACATGGATTTTTTTATTTATCACAACCAATTAATACCCAAACCACCAACCATTTTATTGTTATTTTATTTCTTCGAAAGTGTCCGTTTGCTATACGTGGGCAATTGTTTCTGTAGTTCTCAAGTCTATAACAACCTCGCCTGCGGGTCGGTTGTGAATTCTGCCTCGAATGGAAACTTTCCTCACTTATTCCGAAATTACTAAATGATGAGAATCAAACTAGTCACGCTTACCCACGGTACCGGTCAATGTGACGACACTTAGGGGAGGCCTATGTCCAGCAGTGGACGTATTTCGGCTGAAATGATGATGATGAAGTTTTTTTTTTTTTTTTTTTTTTTTTTTTTTTTTTTTTTTTTAATTATTTTAACATTTGCAATCGGTCGTCAGACCATAAGCGAATTTGTTGCAGTAAACATGGCGTTGTGGTGGAGCAGCCAGTGCTGCGCCTCCCACTTATAGAAGGTGGTTCCTCTTCAGCCTTTTTACCACCGCTGTCGGGTTTAACAGTTCAGTCACTAGTGGGTTTGGATGCATGGTTAGGCGTGCCTTGTGTTGACATTTGTACCGCTCGATTTCAAAGTTTACGAGCGGCACCTGCAGGTAATCGTGAATTTCGCTATTCCGAGCAAACCAGGGTGCATTTACTATGGCTCTTAGTATGCCATTTTGAACCCTTTGCAGGCAGAGAATGTTTGATTTGCTGGCAACGCCCCACAATTGGATTCCGTACGTCCATATTGGTTTAAGGACCGAGTTGTAGATGAGTAGCTTATTGTCTACAGAGAGCACCGAATTTCTTCCCATGAGCCAATACAGGTTGCGGAACTTATGGTTTATCTCCTCCCTTTTCTGTTTAATATGATGCTTCCATGTTAGGCGCCTATCTAAATGGAAGCCAAGATATTTAACACAATCTGTGTGTGGTAAGGTATCAGGTCCAAGTCTAACAGGAGGGGTGTTTCCGTGCCTGAGTGTGAAGGTGATATGGTTAGACTTGGATGCACTGGCACGTATCCGCCACTTACAGAGCCAATTATGTGTCTCGTCTAACTGATTTTGTAGTTTATTGCTGGCCGTTTCTGGGTTGTCGTCAACTGACAAGTATGCTATGTCGTCCGCATATGTTGCAACTGTTATGTCGTCTAATGTGGGTAAATCTGATGTAAATATGTTATACAACACAGGGCCAAGAACAGAACCCTGTGGTACTCCAGCTTCCACTTCAAACAATCTTGATCGCGCTTCGCCCTGTTTAACTCTGAAGCTGCGTTCGGATAGGTACGACCGGATGAGCAGGAACATTGAGTGTGGAAGTTTATCCTTCACTTTTGCCAGTAATCCTTTGTGCCAGACACGGTCAAAAGCTTGTTGAACATCAAGAAATGCCGCTGAGCAGTACTTTTTGCGTTCAAAGGCCTGTCTTCCTGTTTCATAAACTCGGTGAACCTGTTCTATTGTTGAATGAGATTTCCGAAAGCCAAACTGATGAGGTGGAACAACATCATTGACGTCCATGCATGGTTTTAGTCGGTTAAGGAATATCCTCTCCCACAGTTTTGACAGTACAGGAGTTAAGCTTATCGGCCGATAGGACGAGGCTTCATGTTCAGGTTTACCTAATTTGTGGATCATGACAACTTCAGAGATTTTCCAAAGGTCAGGAAAGTGAGATGTCCGAAAGATAGCGTTGAACAGACTAGCCAAGAAGGCAATGCATTTTCTGGGAAGATTTTTGAGTATTGAAGGTGTGATCAGGTCAAACCCCGGGGCTTTTCTCAAGTTCAACTGTCTGATTTCCTTCGCAATTTCTTTAGGTGTTGTTGGTTTAATGGGCAGACACATCTGCAGATCTTGTTCTAATATTGCATCAATATCACGCTCATCTGCAACACTCTCGTTGGGTTTGAATACAGAATTCAGATGCATTGCAAATACTTCGGCCTTTTCTAAGTCAGTTCTTGCCCAGGAAAGTTGAGACCTAATTGGAGGATATGACTGTTGAGGTTTATCTAGGATTTTGGTTGCCTTCCAGAGCGAATTTGCACCAACCCCCGTAGGTGACATCATCTGTAGGTTTGTTGCCACCGTCGAATTAGTAGATTCCTGGACTATAGCCTTTAACTCTTTAGCTGCCTTATTAAAGTAGAGTTTATCAAGCGGATGACGGGACTGGTGCCAAATTCTTCTAAGTCTGCGTTTTTCTAGGATTTTTTGCATGATATCTGGTGGATGAGAGACGTTGGTCGAACCTCTGGATCGAGAGGGTGTGTTGATCCAGGCAGCTATTTGAATGGTATTTGTGAGATATCGACAGGCGTTATCTACGTCGTTGTGATCCATTAAAGGTATAGTAGTAGTAAAGTTGTCAATGAGGTAAGTCTTGAAACCGTCCCAGTCAGTTCGGCTATTTGTCAGAGACTCGGTCATTTCGCGAGTGAGCTCACTAGTGCTAATAGTAAGTATCGCCGGTGTGTGGTCTGATGATCCGTCTAGGCTCGATTCAATTGTCGTGTGTAAACTGTCTATGCCCTTATTTACGAAGAAGTCTAGGAGATCCGGTAGTTTCTTTGGGTCGCTAGGCCAGTAAGTGGCTTCACCGGTAGATATTGGTTTTAGATGATTTTCATCAACACAACGTTTCAGATCGCGTCCACGAGTGCTGTTACAACGGGATCCCCAAAATGTATGTTTGGCATTCCAGTCACCGCCTGCAATGAACCTGTGACCAAGAGTGTTAAAGTAGGTTTTAAACATCTCTGAAGTTATCTTGTGTCTTGGTGGGCAGTAGATTGAGGAGAGAATAATAGGGCCTGCTCGGTCCTCCAATCTAACAGAAGTTGCTTGTAGATGCACTGTAGAATACGGTTCTATCTGTGAATGCCTCAGGTTTCCTCGAATGGCCAGCGCTGAGCCAGCGTGCGCACTACCGTCGGGATGGGGAGTATGAGATGATGAAGTGATACACCATTTTAAAGCATAGCAAATTATTTCCACGTTTTGTAACTAAAGCGTAGCAGTCGTAGCGGCGTAGCAGCTACGCCGTAGCATCAACTCATTTGATCATTTTCCTTAGTTCCTGGATCTCCAGCGGCAGTGAAGGTTGTGGCAACTTCAGTCACTTCTCTAGCAGTCAGTTGGTTGCCGCCAAGTCGACCTAATGGACCTCTTTTATACTACACCGTCTTTTATCGCGAACTTGGCAGGTATGTGTTACTACAAACTAACAAAAAAATATTTTTAAAAAAGTGCTTATGATTACTGCCAGTTAAGATCGCATTGGCGGTCATTGATCCACCTACATTTATTAAGTAAGTTCTTAACATGAAAATCCAAAAATAAGCCTATTCATGTGTTAAATCGTCATCTATCGTGGTCTTCAACATTTTTTCTAATGAAAAGCGATACATGGTTCATTTGTTTTGGTTCGTACGAAGAGATATTAAGGAAAGGGCAATGACCGCTATTGCGATCTTAATTGGCAACAACTATAGTTATGAGGAGCTCGTGGCTTAATAAGAACTGCCACTCAGGTCGATCTTTAGGTAAAGCTGTGCTTGCCTAGGTTGGTCAGTGGATGGGTGACCGCCCGACAAACCGAATTTCCTCCGTGCCTCGGATAGCACGTTAAGCTGTTGGTCCCGGCTGCCATATATATTATATATATATTATATAGATCTTTGGCAGTCATTACAGTGACCTGAAATTCTGACATCCAGTCTTACCAAAGGGTATTGTATTACCTAGTATTAACTGGGTTGTGGGGGTCAGATAGGCAGTCGCTCCATGTAAAATACTGGTATTCAACTGCATCCGGTTAGACTGGAAGCCGACCCCAATATAGTTGGGAAAAGGCTAGGCAGATGATATAGTTACTGATAATATGTTGATGGATGAAGACGTCAAAGAAAACCAAAGAAACGATGGATGGATTGTGGGAGGAATTATGTCATAGAATAATGTGTAAATTGTAGCGTGACGGTTGACAAAGGAGAATGGAAGAAAAAAAATATGTTGCGCCGACTCTAAGTAACATAGGACAAGTGCAAGAAGATGATGAGTGCCTAGTTACTGATTTCTGGGTCTTTTTAGGGACAGACCACCAATAACAACAACAGTGCAAGTGGAGGAAGGGGACCCGTTCGTTGGCTTGGGAGGCTCCACGGAGTTGAGGTCTTTGTCTGAAGGAGCTACGTACGAGGCGTGGGTGGCCGCGCATTCGGTGGCTGGTGAAGGTGAACCTTCGCCACCTCAACCTGCTACTACTACATCAAGAGGTAGGTGGATCAAATGTTTTTTGTGTGAATTTAGAGCTTTAACTTGTTAGTATGTAACGATTCTTTACTAACTGAAATATTAATTTGATTCGTTAATTCTAAGCTGGAAACTAACGCCATACAGTAAACAAGTTTAGAAGATTTGCCTGTTTATCTTAACTACAATGGGGTTTCAACTAAATGGCGTGCCTCAGTTCCACCATTTTTTTTTATTATAATTTGCGGCCACGCCTACTAACACTTGTTTGTATTGATGCATCCGTCGATTAATATGAGTTTTACGAGTGACCAAATAAAATTAAATAGCGGGAGCTAGGCCGACTAGGCATCATACAAAATAATTTCCAACCCCTTTGCCGACTATCTCATTTCCACACCACAACCTTATAGCTAGTTATCATATCACTGACACACTTTATGTTATCACCGAAAGAAGATTCAATTTTTACCTTTTTAACTTTACTTCTTTCTTTCTTCCGTGTTTAGCGAGAGCGCGACTCCTATCATTCGGTGTATGGGCCCGCGTACAATGCGGTCACTCACTACGCCTAGCGTGTGCGTGGCGCGGGGAGCCAGCCCCGCGGGCTCGCTGGTTGCGTGGTGACCGGCCCGTTACTCATGATCCAAGGACACATCTCACGCCGCATGGACATCTGGCTATACATGGTAAGATAAAGAAAAGAGTCATCAAAATTATTTTAGGTTGAAATATTTTAATTATAAAGGGTGGAAGGTTCACCGACGCTAAAACGGATACCACGTATTTAGTATAACCTTCTTAAACCACTCTACTCGTCATCGGCCTCGATAAATGACTAGAAATAAAATTCTCTACTTTTATAAACAGAAGTAGACGCATCAACAAGCGGCAACTACACATGTTCAGCGCGCAACACGTTCGGCTCAGAAGAAGTGACGTACCGCGTGGAATGCGCGGCGCCGCCGGCCGCTCCCTCTCTCAGCTTGGACCACGCCGCGCATACTAACGCAAGACTGACGTGGCGGACTACGCATCATCCCGCTGCTCCACCACATGGTAAATAACATTCATACGTACAGTAAACCCACTTTTTTCCTTGATCCTTACATATACCTTTTGCCTCGTCCAAGTTGATACATCTGGTTATACAAGAACGCCGGTTGCGAGTACTATGGACCTGTCCTTTCTGAGGAACCTCACCAGTAAAGTCAGTGTGTGTGTGTGTCTGTCTGAATAGAAAAGCTACGAATTGCGTGGGGTGTGTGACACTGCTTGTTGTCGCTCCCACTTTTAGCTTGGACCACACCGTGATCCCGACGCGGGACTGGCATACTGGACTACGCAGTACCCCGCTGTACCAATTTACTGCAAAATACACAGAATTGTGAATTACATTATTTTTTTCTGATTTTGCAGTTTTTAACATAACATTTATTTATTGTCAGGCAATTTTGAGCCATATATACCGTGCTATCTTTTGATTTGAACAACTAACTCGATAAATCCCAGCCAACATTTTACAATTGAAAAAAGAACATTACTTAAAATATGCAACAGGTATGGAAGTCGTTTAAGTGCTGATTGCTTTTAAGTTCTCGTTCAAAACTAGTCGGGGCACCGTTCGAAACCGAGCCTCCTTCTTTAAACCTATTCACCGTTTGAATTACAAAGGAAATACTACTAATCTATTGAATTTTCATGGACCGCGCTACCTGCACCGATAATCTTATTTATTTGGTATAGGTTTCCTAAGGGACGGCCTTTTTTACCCAAATCACGTTTTTATACTCATGACTGTATAGGACGTGAATAATTTAGATTTTTATTGAAATCAACTGACAAAAGTCCTCCTTAAGCCAAAGTTAGATCACGTAAATTATACCGATTGTAACATTAATTACCAGAAGAATCAAGCTTAATTAATTACTTCATGAGTACAGTTACTGTGACTGCCTCGTTGTTTTTGTGATCATGGCTAAATTCATGGCCGTTCAAATCTTTTTTTTTTTTGGGCATTAGAAATGATCAAATAACCCATCCCGCTCTTGGGCAGAGCGGAAGGGAGTGTTAGACTTCTACTGAGTAAAAACCACCCATGTTGCTTCTTAGCCCTTGTGTCGAGGCCGCGGTATCTCTTTCGAACAACCCGCATCCCCAAAGGGGCATTGGCCCTTGCGGGCCTGTTCCATGGCGGTTCAGATCTCAAGTGAGTATGTGGCGCATCTCCACAGACAATGGCCCATCTTCCATCTGCGCTGCATGCTCTGACAACTGCACACTTGACGATCTTATGACTGCATCAGCGAGCGGAGTTCGCATAGCTGAGTTTTGGGCCAAATTTATTAAGTGAAGATTTGCCAACGACACGCTAAGAAGAAGAAGTCATCGCAATCGCGACTGCTGTGTATGAGGTGTTTGATTTCCAGGTCGGGCAAAGTTTTATTGGGTTACTAGCTTTTGCCAGCGGCTTCGCCCGCGTGAAAATGTCGATTTTCCATACAAACTTCCATCCCCTATTTAACTCCCTTAGGGGTTGAATTTCGAAAAATCCTTCCTTATTCCTTGTCTACATAATAAAGGGAACCTCTGTGCAAAATCTCAGCTTTCTAGGTCCAAGGGTTTGGGCTGGGCGTTGATGAGTCAGTCAGTCAGTCAGGACTTCTCTTTTTATTTATATAGACTACATCAGGAATTCTCAATAGCAGCCAAGGAGTCTGAATTTCTGCCAGGTTGATAGCAATAAGTTCACGCCGTATAACATGAAACTTAAACAAACCTGGTGAAATGTGGGTGTTTTAATGGGACACTCTGCCTAGCCATTCGGGGATTACAGGCGTGATGTTATAATGTGTATACTGTTTCATTACAAAAAAGCAAACATATTGAAAATAACTTATCAAAACAATGACAAAAGTTATTTGTATTCCCGACATGACTCCGATTTGTGAACATTGGAAACAATCTCCGAAGTTTGTAACTTTTGATACCAAAAACAATTTGATAGAGTACTCTGGCGGAAAACAAGAGTATTATAAAGTATTGATAGGTTTCTAGTACTTTTCTTTATAAAATATGGGCCCACTGAACTTGTTATAAAAAAATATTACTTCCCTTTTTGAATCTGATTTTGTTCTTACCAGTTTCATGGGTCATCAGTTTCGTTCACATCAGTTATCTGCTAGTAAAAGTCCTGTCAAAATCAGTCCAGCCTGTTTCAGATATTAGGCAGAACACAGACAATAACAGACAATCAAAAATTAAAAAAAAATGTGTTTGTTAAGTGCTTTTACTGAATGCATATGGAAATATATACGATATTATCACTATACCTAAACTATTTTACCCTAGACTGGGACCGACGACGTAGTGAAAAATACATCATTCTTTGGAAAATAAACCAAATTCCACTTCATTATGTATGTCGAAGTTAACGACGTCAATTTTGTTTGCGATAAAAAAAAACAAATTTGAATAAACTGTTTGACTTTTCCCTTTGAAGATCAAAGTTATTATAAACATGAGTCATCGTAAATATAACGCCAAAGATTACCTCAGATAAACCTTTCTTAAACCACTCTTCGCTCACCTTGAGTGATAAATAAGCAATCTAAAATCCAATACCTATCAATTACAGCTCCTGTCCGTAAATATAGAACATCGGGTTTATAAAATGAGATCTAGAAATAGAGATAACTTTGTTAGGGTTCCGTACCTTAAAAGGAAAAAAACGGAACCCTTTAAGATCACTCGTGTGTCTGTCTGGCAGTCCGGCCATTCCCCCCCCACCTTATCTTCGAAACTACTGTTACAGTTTTGAAAAAAATATACAGAAACACACTTGGCCAGTTTTATTTTAGGGTTCTGTACCCAATGATTGTCAACGGGACCCTATTACTTTGGCTTCTTTGTCTGTCCATCCTTACGTCCGTCGGGCCGTCGCGCGTCGGACTATTTCCGCCACAAATTTTTAGCGTCTATATAATGAAATATAATATATGATCAAACGAACTTGCAAAAGTGAAGTTCGATCGATATTATATGAGTACGTTTCATTCGAAGATATATAATAACAATGTAGTAATTTTTATCCTACTGGCAACTTCGCACGGGTAAAGAGTAATTTAATTACCCTTTTTTTTATTTTTTATCTGTACCTTCGGTTAGGCTGTATGTTGGCTTGTCATTATTTTAGAGATATTTTTCAAAGTTTTCATTTTGGGTATAGGGAGGGTGGGAGTATATATCTTCGAATGAAACGTACTCATATAATATCGATCGAACTTCACTTTTGCAAGTTCGTTTGATCATATATTATATTTCGTCGTTTCATTCTTCAGATATATAATAACAATGTAGATGTTCAGAGATGATTGTGAAATAAAATAAACAGATTTACGAAAGGAAAATAAAAAAGATCGTCTTTTATTTTCTGGCACTAATTTCATTTTAAATGTTAATCTAAATAATCACAAAATCTCTTTAAATGCATATTATATAATTTTTATGTGTAAATAATTATTACAAAATACTATTTTAAGTTACGTAATTAATTGTTCCGTATAAAATCACAAAGAACCGTTTTTCTTTAATATTGACCGAGCAAAGTTATATTTGTCCACGACCTGGCGGTGGTAGAACTTTGCAAAAGTTTGAGGAGTACTGGTCCAGCCAGCTGCTTTCCTAATGGCATCTAATGAGAGCCCAGAGCCAGAATCCAGATACAGTTTCAATTTCAGATCTAAAACCTTTTGTAACGAACATAATTTTAATCTTCTATTTTTGTGGTAGATTGCCCTATTCTCATTAAAATACAGTTATATCAGTACAGGTTGTTCGCGTCGAGCCGCGGACGTTTTGATTTACATCAGAAATACCTCTTCTGAATACCAGATTAGGTCTACTACAATATTATCTAATTTTATTAGAGAAAATATTTGTAGGTACTCTATACACTGATAATGCTAGGAGAACCACTAGCTTCTTGGTTCAATTGATCGCCCTCTGTTGGGTTTCCATTCTGCGACAAAATTTAGAACTACCTGTGGATCCCAAGTATAGTGTATTTTGGAGTTACTATGCTGCCTAACAGCATAGGAAAAACTAAGCGATGAGAATTCAAAGATCCGTAAGCGGCACCTTTGTCAAATAGTTTAGTTAAAAAATAACATAACATCTGATGGAGAACCAATGTAAAAGTAATGAGAGTTTTCTTCACAGAACTGTCACCATAGTTTAATGGTTGTACCATTGTACAGTGACAGTGAATTCTGGAATAACGAAGCCATCATTAGGTCGAGCGCAAGGCTTGGTATTCCTCTGGACTCGAATAGGCAGACCTAAGAGCACCACTGCAGCCAGGGTAAACTCTCTCAGAGGGAATTGGGGAGTCTTGGAAGAGGACGAGAAAATATTTGAATCGATCAGTCGTTTAGTATAAAAATATCAGACTGTCGTATTTTATTCACCAATGGAAACCATGGCTGTGACTGCCAATAAGGGAAAAAAGATGATACCTATTGTTTCAGCTTTTAAATCTTTTGTGTACATTTCAAAACCAAAAAAGTAAGGTGGAAATGCGTAGAAATACTCTGTGTGTTTCCAATTTATTGCATTATGCACATCAGACATGCACACATGCACAAGCAAAGAGATCTATTACTGGTTCGACAATACCTTTTGATATTCCGAGTCAGAGTGGTTCCATTCTATAATATATCGAGATTGAATCTTCTCGATTCTTGATCTGCTTCTGTGTAATCTTAGGACGACTCAAATTAATTGTTTTGGTTAAATGAGAGATTAGGGTTCCTCCATTTTATTTATGTAACTAATAGCAGAGGTGTTGTCAACGTGTAGTAAAATATTACAATTATTGTTCATTTGGTCTCGAGCAAAGCATTTGAGGCCAAAATAAAGCAAATCTAAGTAATTAGTGTAAAGAGATGCGCTCGCTGTCTTTTCAACCACCGTTGACACAATCGTTGGTACAAAATGCACCCCAACCTGTAGCTTTAGTAAATATTCCTAAAACAAAATTCTGAGATTTGAGGGTGTTTTTATGTGAAATTTATATATTTAATTCACCAATCGAAGTCTGGTAAGATTATACTAGAAGGTCTAAATTTACCTTAGTATATTATTTTGATGTTTTAATAGGTACATATTTTTGTCTTTCTAGTTCTTTGGTAGAGAGGCACATTTTTGCAACATTGTTGTGGGTGTAGACTACTTTTTGTTTTAAAGTTTGCTACAAAAGAAAACCGAAGCAATTTAATATTTTTAGAGTTTCGGTAACATTTTTAAGACTCTCGACGTAGGAATCTCATAAGACATAATATATCGGCAAGATATACATCAGATTGCCTACAATATCCTACAACTTCTTTCATGATTTTTGTGAAAGTTCGAGGTATGAAGCATAGTCAAGTAAAGCAAAGCGTTAAATTCAATTGTGTTCTTGCATATTTTTCCGTCTTCAAAATGAAATCTTAAATACTTGCGATAGCATCGCGCTACAGGGACACTTGTCCCAAAAAATAATCATACTTAAGTACATAAGTATGATTCTTTAAGATCTATGGTTGCCATGAAGCCCTTTCTTTGTACCATTATTGCTGCAGGTCTATGGTCTTCCAACTTGAAATACTCATTTGAAACGAACTTCACATTTAGTGAAAATCTAGAACTACCTTGTGGTTTTTCTGTCAGAAAAACATGTTAGAAACGAATTAATAATGACGGAATTTGACGGATTGATCATGTAGGTTTTCGTTCCGCGATTATGTCTAAATCTATCAAGATACGAATAACTATCGGCAATTGGCATGTCCCACTTTTCCCTGACGGAAAAGAAATTTTTGGGGAACAGTATCTACTCTGTGCAACTTTACACGTAAAGGCTATGTGGTAACCATTATAAATCCAACTCAGAATAAGCGTGTTGTTCGTAATAATCATGATCAGTAATCATGATAAATTTGTAATCCACGAATATGTACCTGAGTTATTGCCTCGCAGGGGCACGTTTGTTGGAGCTCCCGGCCGCACTCGCTTGCGCTGACGTCGACGTCGGCGGCGCCCGCCGGTTAGGTTGGTGTGTTGGTGCCCGGTACGAGGATGACCGCCCCCCCCTCTCGATGATGAGAAGCGAGGATGCCCTGACCAGTTTTTTCTGGTTCTGGTATCGAGCACTCGACGTCGAAATATTTGATGATGACGCCTTCAGAATAGGTGACTTTTTATTTGCAATCCTTGTTTCTTGATCGCTTTTTATTGCCTTTATTTTATCGGGTAATTCACTTTCAAAGAGGATTTAATTTTCGGACTTGTTCCTGTTTTAAGGTTAGGAACGACTTGTCCAAACCTGGCGCCATAAGTTTTTGTTTTTTACTTGCGTCTCGGGAAACTGGAGGTCAGTAAGCATTAGGGAGCAGTCTGACAAAAGTTTATAGCTGTACCTTGTCATCACCGGTCAGCAACAGGGTAATTGCCTTGTTGGTGGCCGAAATGCCCAGGCCGATTTGGTCCTGTTGACTTTGAAGTTTTTTGTCTGTGTTTCTTACTAAATCAGAGACTTATTATCTTTTTTTTTTTTTGAATTGGTAACCATCAACGTTGAGCCAGCTTGTCGTGTATTTCCGGGCCGTAAACTGGAATATCGACAACAGCATCGCCCAAAGCTTTTAGTAGCTCAGGGTCGAGATGGGGCTAAGTGTATACTTCTTCCGAGGCCGGTGGCTGGTGATTGGGTGACCGGGAGGTTGATGCCACATCTTATGATGTTTCATCGACATTTTTCCACCTGAAATATTTATTTTTATTTGTGGGTAGTTAACCAAAAAATGTTAAGAGGATTCTTAGATTGAAATAATTATTTTTTCAATTGAATTAATTTCAATTGAATCGCTGAATTTAATAGGGATCCTTGACCCCAGGGCCAAAAAAAGGTACAATTTCATTAGTATTTTTTGTAATAGGTACCTACAACATCAAAGTGTTGGATGATAATATATTATTTAGCATCATGCTAACCCATCGTGATAACCCGCATTTGATCCGCCAGGGAAGCTTGTAGACGCTGAACGCATAAATTCCACCTATGGAATACATACCGTTTTTTTTTTTTTTTTTTGTTTACTTTGTATTAGAAAAAACTGTGGGCCCAAATGGTACCCTTTCTTTTGTTGTTTTACAACGTAAAAGCCTTTGTGTTAACCCGCAGTTGAACCGCCAGGCTGATATTTTCTAGCGTCATGCTAACCCATCGTGATAACCCGCAGTCGATCCTCCAGGGTAGCTTACAGACGCTGAACTCATACATTCCACTTATTATGCCACCATTTTTTCACTATGTGCTGGAAAAAAATGTTTAGGGTCCAAATGGTACCCTTTCTTTTGTTGTTATACAACATTAAAGCCTTTGTGTTAACCCGCAGTTGAACAGCCAGGCTGATATTTTCTAGCGTCATGCTAACCCATCGTGATAACCCGCAGTTGATCCTCCAGGGTAGCTTACAGACGCTGAACTCATACATTCCACTTATTATGCCACCATTTTTTCACTATGTGCTGGAAAAAAATGTTTAGGGTCCAAATGGTACCCTTTCTTTTGTTGTTATACAACATTAAAGCCTTTGTGTTAACCCGCAGTTGAACAGCCAGGCTGATATTTTCTAGCGTCATGCTAACCCATCGTGATAACCCGCAGTTGATCCTCCAGGGTAGCTTACAGACGCTGAACGCATAAATTCCACTTATTATGCAACAATTTTTTCACTTTGTAATGGAAAAGGAAAATTTTTAGGGTCCAAATGGTACCCTTTCTTTTGTTGTTTTACAACATTAAAGCCTTTGTAACCCGCAGTTGAACCACCAGGCTGATATTTTCTAGCGTCATGCTAACCCATCGTGATAACCCGCAGTTGATCCTCCAGGGTAGCTTACAGACGCTGAATGCTTAAATTCCACTTATTAAACAACAATTTTTTCACTTTGTAATGGAAAAAGTTCAACTCACCTTGTGTGTCCTCTGAATCAAACGTTAAAGAGACACTATTACGCGAATATGTCTTTTTTTGTTTCTTTGCTCACACAATTTCTTTATTTTTGTATTTTAACATTGTATTCTTACGTCAGCACTACGTTTTTGCATTTTTATTTTATTTTTACTTTGAAAAAACAGATTTTTATTCCGGAGGATAGTGTGCTTGTTGCCGCGCACGAAAAAATAATGACAAGCCAACATACAGCCTAACCGAAGGTACAGATAAAAAATAAAAAAAAAGGGTAATTAAATTACTCTTTACCCGTGCGAAGTTGCCAGTAGGATAAAAATTACTACATTGTTATTATATATCTGAAGAATGAAACGACGAAATATAATTTATTATAATTATTGATTTCACACCCCATATTCATTCTACGGGCATATACTTCATACGGGCGGGTATTCTATTCTATTACGGGCATGATTTTACTCGCAAAACATTTATAAAAATATCAATTGTCTAGTATGATTTCAAGTTTATTTACTGTAATAATTTGGTCACTTTGTCGTAATATGAATAACAGACGCTTCAAATCAGTGAGTCTAAAAACAGTCTACTTTGCTTTTTATCGACATTACTTTACGGAACTTTGTGTGCGAGTCCGACTCGCTCTTGAGCGGTTTTTCTTTGACGGGACGTGTGTGACTTATGAGTGAAAGAAACGGAGCTATCATCTCTCTTGTTCCTGAATGACAGCTTCTCTCTGTGGTCTGATAAGCCGGACAGGTTTCACGATAGAATTGAATTGCGACTTTGCATCGGTTAAATATAGAAAATGCCTGGGCTATACAGTGTGTTACACACTGTGTGTATCAGTCAGCTGGGATTATATTAAAGGGAAAAAAATAATCAGCTGCCCTATACAAAACTTCAATACTTTACCTGACTACAGTCTTAAATATGAGTAGCCCTGCTGTTATTCCAATACACACTTCAGTCTATATACCTGTACATTCCCGTCGGGGCTGCGGCTTGTTCGAAAAAGATACCGCGGCCTCGACACGAAGGGCTAACAAGGAACATGGGTGGTTTTTAGTCAGTAGAAGTCTGACACTCCCTACCGCTCTGCCCAAAGCGGGAGGAGTAATTTGATGATTTCCCACCCTCGAAAATAACCCATCTGTGTAACTCACGAAGTGCTTTTCAAACAGGTTTCACAATATTATGGGTTCGGGTACGTGATGACACGGGCGATGGCTTGGAGCCGATCAGCACTCGCTCTGAGGAGGAACGGAGGATAGAAACAGGGGGAGAGGCAGCCAGTGTGGTGCTTAGAGCCCTGTCGTGCGGAGCCACGTACTCTGTGCGGGCTGTGGCGCATTCAAGAGCTGGGTCATCGCCGCCATCTGTACCACTGATGGTGAAGACGAAACCGCCAGGTAAGGAATCTGAAGAATACTAACTCAAATTTATTTGTTTTTTTTTTTTTAAACGTTGCCCCACACTAGGAATTTCTCCTGTATCGTGGGTGCGTTCAAAACATTTAAACTCACATACACAAATACCCAGACCCGGAACAACTATCTGTAGGTCTTACAAATATTTGTTCCGTGCGGGGATCGAACCCGCGACACGCAGCGCGGCAGTCCATTGCTTGAGCCACTGCGCTAACCGTGCCGTCACGCGTAGCGCGTTCTGAATAGCATTAGGTGTTTCGGTTGGGTAATTTATGGCCCTGACCCTCACTTCATTTAAATCTGACTTACTAGATTTAGTTTATTTATTTAACCTAGGTACACAAACATTACATCATGATTTGATGCTTAAATAGTTTATAATCTTCTGACGAGTTGCAATCCTGCTAATGAATGTATGTAAGTTTGTAAACTGTTATCTCATCGAATTTTCAAATTAGTCTGGTGCCATTGAGAGGCTAAACATCATAGTAATCAAAATTGGAAATTAAATTAATTATACATTTTCACAAACATTTTCTTAATAATATTTGAAAGGGGTAAACTTCCTGTTGGCAGAGGTTGTGCACCACTCAGATCATTTATTTTATGCAGATTGAAATATCTGGCTTACTCCAATTTGCATAATTGAAAATATTGAAAAATACACAAGATTCTAATTGAATCTTTTAAAGTAGAAAGACCACATTAAATTCTTGCATTCTTGGAACAGTTGCAGAATGCAAAGCTGAGGATAACGTAATGTAAATTAATATTCTCTTCGTCGCTTGGTTGAGAATTTCAACAATGAGTTTAGCTTAATCGACATACTTTTCCACAGTAAAAACATTTTCAGGAAGCAAATCCGTGCAATTCTGAAGGCGAAGGATCGGCAGTCGACCATTGTGATGTATAGATATATTGTGTATACATAATTATGCTATGTAACTTTTTGTATATTATGCATCACATTTATATTATTATAAATGATAATTATTTTAGTTTACATCATAGAGTATAATATCTCTCTACTTATTTCTTATTTAAAGCAATATGTGGAAAACGTAGTAGGTAGCATGTATTTTTCCTAAATACATAAATATTCTCTGGAAGGAATAAACAGTGCGATACTAAGTTTCAAAGAAGTTGTAAATGTAAGGTTTCGCAGATCGAGTCAAAGTGCCACTGATTGGCGTAACACTACTTGTAGTTGATAAACTAAAAGTTTTGTGTTCATGGAGTAAATAAAATCTTAAAGCAGGTGCTCCAACTTTATAGCAGTTTCTAGATTTTTCTTAACTTAGCTGGAACACTTTTTACATTTTAAACGTTGGTAGTTAGAAAATGAACTACTACGAAACTTACGAATGTGAAGTGTTAAACAGAGCGTTAATAATTATACATATTAAGATGTTTATAAGAATATCCATGAATGTTCGGAATATCAGGAAGTTGTTTATAGGGTGTTTGTAGCAAAAAACAGGTTAGCTGACACCCCATAGAGTCTCGTTCGTTACCGGAATTAACCAGACAAATCGCTCCACCAACTAAGAACGGCCATGCACCACCACCCACCGAATCAAGAAAGAGCTGTTAATTAAAAGTTTAAACGCTGGTAATTAGAAAAAACAACCGGCTTCCAAAAAACACAAAAAATCGGACTTTACTTTCGGAAATCCGTGATGTTTCATTGCCTGTTTTGCACCAACTTCATCTTCGTAAGTAAAGTAAAGTTCTAACTAACGGGTTTCTAATTTCCTCCTGTCATATCATAATCTGCCTAGCCTTTTTCCAACTATTTTGGGGTCGGCTTCGGGTCTAACCGGATGCAGCT
Organism: Diarsia mendica; assembly: GCA_949316265.1. NCBI lineage: Eukaryota > Metazoa > Arthropoda > Insecta > Lepidoptera > Noctuidae > Diarsia > Diarsia mendica. The sequence goes on from OX438906.1 coordinate 11,984,614, forward strand.
TAATTAGTATTTTACATGGAACGACAGCCCAATTAGTACTGGATAATTTGATATACGTTGGCGTTGCTAAGACTAGTTGTCAGGACTTTCGGGTCACTGACTAGTTGTAAGGACTGTCGAAGATGTATAGTCGACCAAGAAAGGTTTACCACTTTTGATGACATCTCCCAGTAACATAATTATTCGCTAAGGATGACAGATTGACAGATTCTGACGTGAAAATAGCACTTGATGTTTTGTACGTGCAAATGATATTCAACCTTAGAGTGGTAAACCAATTTCTTGGTCGACTATACATACAAAATTGATAGCCAGGACCAACGGCTAAACTGACTTTCCAAGGCACGGAGAAAACTCGGTATATTGTGTGGCACGGGCGTAGCCAGGTTTTAGTGTCGGGAGGGGGGTTCAGGAAAATAAAACGACTAAAAGTGCATGAAAACCGTAATATATAGATGAATTAAAAAAAATTAAGCTGTAAAAAAAAAAACATTTAAAAACTAAAAACACGCCTGCCTTGCCAAAAACTAAACTAAAAAATTGAATACGAAACAGAACGGATAAAAACAGGAAATATGCGCGAGCGAAGCGAGCGATGAAATTTTTGTACATATTTATAGATTAGGGGTGGGAGGGGGGGGGGGGTCAAATATATTGTCATCGGGAGGGAAGAGGATGAAGAACTGTTTTACTTGGTTTCAAGAAGAGAACTGCTTACTCCTATTTGACATTAATCCTCTACTTTCGGAACTGAGCGCCTACGAAGGAGGTTTAGAAGATGCGACTGATACCTTCTCGGACAGTCGTTACACTCGATAATCGGTAATATGTAATACCGAATGAGATCGGAGTATCGACAGCCGGTGGCGGCGAATCCAAAATACAATTTAATTATTACTGTAATAATTATTACTTAGTTATACCGCTCGCCTCTCATTATTTTAATATTATTAATGTTAATGTCTTAACTTTTCGGGGGGGTTTGAACCCCCCAAACCCTCCCCCTGGCACCACCCGTGTTGTGTGGTCACCCATCCACGGACCATTTTCCAATTTCCTCCAGTCACATTTACCCTTTTCGTGTTTTGTAAAAACACAACAATTTGTGATTTACATAGAGGAAATGTTACACATTGGAATAAAACTAGTTGTGACGATCCCTCGGGAATAACTCTGGAAATTGAGTCTGAAACGTCAGAAAATGTAAAAAGTTATGAAAGCAGAACCGTTCTCTATGTTCTACAGGATTATATAAAAGTCATATTATATTTGTTTAAAACTGTTTTGCTATTATGAATCATGAGGATTGTTTTTGGGTTCGGATTCACCCGCGTGGAATTTAGGAATTATCCAAACTGGTACAAAAAGTATCCTATAACCCCTGGTCATGGACTATCTGCTTGCCATATTTTATCCTAATCCGTCCAGTCGTTGAAGTGTCAAAAGTTGACGGACAGATTAACTTCTAAATTATATTTTTTAAGTAGCAACCACGGAGACTGGATATGTGCCCGATAGATGGCAAAAAGCTCACCCTCTATTACATGAGACTTAAACATAACTGGCGAAATGCGGGTGTACTACTAGTAATACACCCGCATTTGGTTGGGCAGAGGTGGACCTAGGTCCACCTCTGCCCAACCTTTCCGGGACTACAGGCGTCATGTTATGTTTAAAAAGGGAAATAGATGATAGAAAATGCTGATCAATGCGTATAAATGTGTCACGCCCTTAGGATTACTAACGATTTAACATAACAATTTAAACACAAAACAAATGAATGTTTTCGTTCCATGTTTAATTTCCGGTGGCCTATCCGAAACCGGGTTGTTTTGCGTACGTTTCTATTAGGTTAGCGAAAACATCGTCAGTAAGGTCATCTGCATTAACCTAACAGGGTATCTGTAAAATTGCTTTCAGAGTAATTTGTGCGGACCAGGGGGTCTAAAATGGCCACTTTAGCAGATCATCATATGAATTGCGTTAAAAAGCGTAAAATGATCCTTTAATAATAGTAACTGCGTCTGTGACCATTTTACGAATTTTAATGCAATTCATATTATTTTCCTATTATAAACTATTTTCCTAAATGGTCACAGACGCAGTTACTATTATGAAAGGTCCATTGTACACCTTTTAAAGCAATTCATATTATGATCTGCTAAAGTGGCTATTTTAGACCCCCTGGTCCGCACAAATTACCCTGAAAGCAATTTTACAGTTGTAAACGCTGGTAAAGGATCAAAGGGTAACCTAAGCTATGAAGGTTACGCTTCGATATTGCCGCGTGTATTAGTAACCAAACGGTGTTGGTAATACAGTCAGCAGTATCATTTTGTATAGGTACAGTTTGCAATCTTTAGAATAATTTTCGCTTATTGTATTAATTTCAGTTTCATGTTACGTAACAAAACTAAAATTTTGGATCTCATGTTTTCATACAGTAGATCATATTATCTTAAAGATGCAATCGTTATTTTAAGAGAAATTCGCGTTTGAACTTTACTTGGTATTCGGCTTCGTGATGGGTCCGTTGATACCTTATATTTCGTATACAACCATTCAGGTTTACACATTTAATGAGAATGAGTCTATAATTGGCATTACCAAAATATACACATGAATTCGGATGCCAGCGGTCCCGCTCAGCAGTCGTTGTTGCTATATCTGGATCAACGAGATAGTGAATATTATTCTCTGATTCTTCTCTTCATCATCATCATCATCATCAGCCTATAATGTTCCCACTGCAGGGACTCAGGCCTCCTCTCTAGGAGAGGGATGGGCTATAATCCACCACGCGGGCCCAGTGCGGATTGGTAGATGTCACATGTCTTCGAACTTTTTGGTTCTAAGATATGCCGGTTTCCTCACGATGTTTTCCTTCACCGTTTTGAGAGCAGTGGTGATGAAATAGATTACACAAAGTAATGTGCCTGACTGGGATTCGAACCCACGACTCACTGTTCGTAAGTCGGGGCCGCCACCACTGGGCCACCACTGCTCCTGATTCTTCTCTTGTAGGTATTTAATAAAATCAATTTTTTCCTACCAGTACTAGTATGGGAAGGCGGAGGGGAAGACCGTTTAGAAGAGGGCGCAGAAGCCGCAGTCTGGAGCAACAGCAGTGCTCTTGCGTTAGACGCAAGGAGGGCTGTGCGTTGCGGAGCCAGGCTCGTACGGCTGCAGTGGCGAAGAGCTGATGCTGCCGGAGCTGCGGCCTGGAGGGACGCTGACCTTACTTCACTGCATCATCATCGTGAGGTGAGTGCTCAAGCATTTAGGTACGTGTGGTTGGAGTGTTCTTGCGTGATACGCAAGAAAGGTTGTGAGGTGCGGAGCCAGGCTAGTGAGGCTGCAGTGGCGAAGAACTGATGCAGCCGGAGCTGCAGCCTGGAGGGACGCTGATCTTACTTTATTACATCATCATCGTCAGGGGGTGAGTGCTGTTATGGTATTTAGGTGCGTGATGGGATAGAAGATCGGATATTCGCTGCAGTTCTCTCGCTGCACCTGTGTGCTGCGAAACCATACTCGTGCGACTGAAGTGGCAAGGGCTGATATGCTGGGATTGTATCCTGCAAAGACCATACCCCGCTGAAGACCATCTTAAAGTGAGTACTTTGATAGCTTGAAGTAGGGCACACAGTGTAGTGGGTCATACCTCAGTAAGAGTTAGCTTTAGTTAAGTATCTGCACTGATATGTGATTGACATTTTCTTAAAATCTCAAGATATTTTGGTGTAAGCTTGATTACCATTTAAATTAATTTCAAGGATTATATTTCCGAAACAGAAATGAACTCATCACAACACAATCATATGGACTCAGTTGTTAACAAGAATTGTTTGGTACGGTAACATACGGTTTCCGATTGCAATCTCCATTACGGTGCTAATGATTCCTGGAAATATGACTGGTTCTGAACTGCGGTTTCTGTTCGCCGAGTTTGATACAATATACCAAGTTGAACATAGGATAGGATTCCATAATAATGTTAGTTTTCCTTTAAATTGTTATACTCGTACCTAATCCGAATTAAGTGTTCACTTTGAAGTGTACCTATACCGATTAATCAATTAGGGTAAAACCAGGAGAGATGGACCAGCGGGTGAGACGGACCATCGTAATTTCTACCAAACTATTAAATTTATTTAGGCTGACAACACTTACGAGTTCTTGTCAACCTGTTTGCTCCGTGTAGAAAGCGAGACTATTTGATTTTCGTTCGTAAAATTAGTAAAAAAAACCGGCCAAGTGCGAGTCGGACTCGCGCACCGAGGGTTCCGTAAAAAAAATATATTATGTGATGTAACTAAAAATTTATGGTTTTCGTAATTATTCCTTTATCTATGCTATAAGACGTTGCTTCGTACCAAATTTCAAGATTCTGAGTTCACGGGAAGTACCCTGTAGGTTTTGATTCCCTTGCGAGTGTCGAAAATTTGCGGCATAAACGGGAGTATCTTTTGATCGCGTTGACTTAGAAGTTTGATTTTTTCACAGCTCCAAGAGACCATAGACTTGAGTATTTGATATGAATTTCAGCTTGATACCTCCACGCGTTCCTGAGAAAAAAGGTCTTGACAGACAGACAGACGGACAACAAAGTGATCCTATAAGGGTTCCGTTTTTTCCTTTTGAGGTACGGAACCCTAAAAACGTACTAAAAGGTTTCGGAAGCGTGTTTTTTTTTGTGTGGGTGTTTAGAAAACGAAGGTATGTATAAGATATTGTATTTTTAGAATAAGAATTGACGTTTCTGTGCTAGTATGTTCATGAAATTATAAAATAACCTCAAATTTTTCGTTTGTTTATTTTGCTTTTAATATGAGAAAGTGGTCCGTCTCTCCACTCAATTTAGGAGAGATGGACTATGTTATGTATGGGTGAGATGGACCAATAGTCAACCGTTTTGTTTTGCAAATTTGAAGTGGTTTTAAATTATTATTGCTACTTATTTTTTAATCCATACATTCTTAATGTGTTAATCTCTTCTTTTGTAGATAATATGCCTTTAACATATAAGAGGAAAAGTGGAGTATGTAGAGGAGAATGGACAGAAAGAGCATTAATTGATGCTTTTCAAGCTTTTTCTAATGGAATGGGTATCAATGAAGCAGCAAAAACATTTGGGATACCTAAAACTACATTTAAACAAAAAAAGACAAAGAAAGAAAAGACAAATTAAGACAAATTTCTGCAAAGAAAGAAAATAAAAGACAGAAAAAACAAAAAATTGAAGACAGTTCTGATGAAGATAGTGAACAAGAGATTATAACTCTGCGTGATAGTCCTGAATTGACTGAGTGGGATGACAACGAATGTGCAGGCTGTGGTGAAAACTATGAGGAAACCCTGAGTCAAGATGAATGGCTGCTGTGCATTATCTGTGAACGCTGGTCACATGAAGGCTGCACCAATTATCCCGATATGTGCGACCGATGCGGAAATACGATGAAAAACTGAAGATTTTACTTGCATTTAATTGCTTATGTTACTTGTTGATTTCGTTTTGAATGTTTATTTTTTTGTTTGGAAGTTTTAATGATTATTTTTGTTAGGACCATCTCTCCTTACTGGGTGGTCCGACTCACCCGTATAGTATGGGAGAGATGGACCGAGGGTACTTTTTTTAATATTTCAATTATTTCCATAAAGATGCTATAATCGTGACATATTAAAATAAAAAAATGTTGACTATTAATAGTTAGTTAGTTTATCACTAAATTGTTTAATAGTTATTAAGAAATAAAAAAGATATTAAAGTTAAACAAAATGTGGTCCATCTCTCCTGGTTTTACCCTAAGTAATCAAAATAATCGAATTTATGCGAAAATACAAATAACTTACTCGTGTGTTACTAAGCCAATTGATTGATTTGGGTCGTACATAATATTGACAGACCACAAACATTGAAATTACCCGCGTTTTGTAAAACATGAAGGTTAAAATAATAATCGAAAATGAGTATTAACAAAATATCGTCTGCAAAAGATCAAAGATCCGACAATTTGCGCCTTTTGTGTTCCGAAACAAGAACCAATTGAAACCGGGCAAGTTGAGACTCGGCCTTCATACAAACTCGTAGGATATGATCCACCGGGACGGATAAAATACCTTTTTTGTGCAAATATCAACAGCTTTATTGTGTGTACGAGGAAATTTTCCTTCAGGTACGCCTTGATTAAGGAGTGAGAGAGTGAGGGAACAGGCGCGGAATTACGAGCAATTCACTCGCGTTTGTGAGCAAATATGTTTAGAAAATGGGTATACCAAGATTAAAGGATGTTAATAGCTAGCTTGAGATTGGATGAAAAGGAGTCTGAGCACAGTTTATTTATGTAAACGTGTCCGTTATTAATAAAAGTTGGAAAATAACCCTGACATCACTTTATGTAGCCACTTGTGAAAGTTTAATGAAGCTGCTGCCTTTTAAATTTTCTTTTCCTTTAGCAGTTGCTTAGCCTGAACGCTGCTGGGAAGCGAAAATCTTATTTTTAAACGTTCTAAGATTATATTTTTTAGATTCAATACGCTGTTTTTATAAATTTCCCAAAAGCAACAAAAAAGGGGTTACTGAAATAGGGATTTTCTTTTTTCGGATCATATCGGATCGTAAAATATTGGTGGATTGGAATTTTAATTGAGGTATTTTGTAATAACGGTTTACCTTTCTAAAACAACTTGCCATTTTTAGATATAAACTTAAATATTTTCTGTTTTGCGTGTGATTTCTTTTATAAAGGTAGGTGTTAGGGTCAATGCAACATGATAGCTTATGAGTAACCCTTAAAATGGCAGTTGGTATGTTATAAAAATGCAACCGCAGTCGTACCACCAAAGTCCGCGGTTGGATTTGGTAAAAAAATTAAAGGAAACTTTGAGTGTGCCTTTAATTTTATTCTTTATTGTTTCATTCTAAAGCTTGTATTTTGTACATAGGTCGTGATTGGTGGGCTGTCGGCCGGCGCATGGTATGCACTGCGCTTGTGGACTGCGACGGAATCCGCGCGTCACCAGGCCGTTATTTACGCTGCTACCACTACGCATTCTGGAGGTAACACTATGTTTATAGCTAGCCATTGTACTCGCAATATATGTTGAAGGACACACGGACAACATCTTTCAATTGTAGAATAATTATGTTTAAAAAAACCGGCCGATCCGAAAGAGGCATATACATAATTATGTATACCAATGATATTACCAAATAAAAAGATGAAGGAAGACTTTTGGCCTCAGGACGTGGTGTTCCGTCGCTTCCGCGGACAAATTCCACTGGACAGCCAGCACAAGTGATGTGATAAAAAGTGAAGTGCTACTAACATAGTCTTAAGTATTTTTGTTAACAAAAAAATGTATTTACTTTATATATGTTAGTTTATAAGGTATATATCTCTGGGCCATTGTAGCCTGAAATAAAATGATTGAATTGAAATAAAATAAGAAACAAAATATATTCATGAATGTAAACATGTATTCATAATTAAAATCTACTGTTTGTGTCCAAATTCCCCGTTCTAGATAAGATTTGTAAGTTTTCGTGAGAGACCAAAAGGTCGGATAGTGTGTCGAACAAAGCTGCAAGCAAAAACTAGTGTGCAAATAAATATAATCGTCACAGGCTTATTTTTTACATATCCGTATAAGAGATCTTTTAATTATTTATGTAGCTTTAATAATAACAATAGATTTTTCGAACATGTAAATCCAAATAAAACCTGATAACTAATTAAAACAGTAAAACAACAAATAAAAAAAATGCATTCGCGTGCATGTGTCGTATTACAGTAAAAACAGTTTCCATCTAAAAATACATTTCAATGTCCATTTATCACAGAAAAAGTATGCAGTCATTTGTTTGGCTGCAATTTTTTAAACGTGACTAAAAATAATAGCCAGGCCATCGTCGCGCGTCGTAGCGTAGCAAGGCATTTATTTTTAAACGGATTTTTTTGTTGCAATATGTTGCAGGCTCGGGTAACAAAGCGTTCGTATTGTATTGTATCATTTTCACTGGGCTTTGTACTCCTTTGATAGTCTGTTTAAATTGATAGCGTAACTAGCGAAAATAAAATTAAAATACGATTTGAAACACGTTTTTTTTTGTTGAAATTTTATCCATAAAGCTCATTTTATATATCATCAAACAGTTTCTTAAAAATACCTTTCAATAGCTATAATTTAACGGCCTATAAACATTTTCTTTTATGTTTCTTCCTACACATTTTCCATTTCAATGGACTTGATTTCCATTTGTACAAGTCACCTTGGGAAGCCACGCAGGTTTCTCAAAGGCCCCCCATCTATCACGACTTGTTTACTATTAGCGATCGTTCACGTTATTACTGCCGTAAGTTATGGCCGCAGAGGAAACAAACTGCCTTAGAAGTGCTTCGAACTTTTGTCTACCTTGGATTTCCGCCGCGTGTAGGTGTATGAGTTAGTTCTATTTATATGTATTTAATATATGGTTGTCTGAGAAAACATGAGTGGTAGGATGTTTGCTGTATGCAATTATATACAAGAAAGTTATTAAGGACTACTTCACCTATATCTATTAGTCATGATACCAATTTCCTCTTGATTTTCTGTCACTACAAAGGAGAATGATGAAAATCTGGGGCACATGTTGATTTTTTTCTCCAATTTTTGGATCAATTTGGTTATTAGGAAACTGTTGTTGCGCTGTAATTATGATAATATTTTTATCGTTTCCAAACAGAGCGTCTACGTAGACCAGTGGCCTTCCACTCCGAGGGTGGTCAGATAATAACATCAAGTGGTAACGCCGAAACCGAGCGAGTGCTTGGGGCCGTGTCTTTGGCGTTTGCTGCCCTCGCCGCGCTCGCTGTCACTGCCCTACTCCTCGTGTTACTGGCTAAACGAACGTAAGTTGAAGCATCCTGAATATATTTTCGAAAGCACAAAATGTTTTTACTATTATGTTTTCTAGTTTATTAAATGTAATTTATTAAATTAAATCAAATTAAATGATCACATGGAATGTAGTGAGGTAAGTTGTGACTCAATCACGACGGACGGTTAGCTCCATTTGCCATAGAATCCCCTGTTGGCTCGTTTGGCTTCTCCGAATCGACGAACTGTCATCTATCATACGTCATCTACCAGTTGCCAGCTGTCACCTGTCATACGTCCTCTACCAGCCGCCAGCAGTCACCTGTCTTCTGTCATCGAACTGAACATGTATTTGGACTAAACGGCAATAATTACTTGACATTCCGTTACCTACGGCGCTCTACGACATATTTAATCCTACTCTTACTACCCTACTAATAAAAATAAACAAACGCGAAAGTTTGTAAGTATGGATGGATTTTCGGTACTCTTTCACGCAAAAACTACTGAACGGATTTAGATAAAATTTGGTACACGGATAGTTTATAACCTGGATTAACACATAGGGTAGTTTTTATGCCAATTTTATCTTCTACGGGAATAATTTTCGAGTTGTAGCGGGCGAAGCCGCTGGCACAAGCTATTAGTCATTCCACGAACAAACAACTGGCATCGGGTAAATAAATGGGTCTTTAAATTCGTTAAAAATATTTTCGTTTTCTCGAAGATCATGTGTTTTTGTTAGAGTTGAAACCGACACTAATTAGCATATGACTTAAAATTGAATCAATATATTGGTATGTTTTCATCCAATAAATTAGTTAACTTTTGGTCATTGACACCCCTGGGGCCCTACTATGACGTCTTAAAACATTCCTAACTTATTCTTAATCCAGTGTGGAAAAGAGATGGCGCTAGACACCCTGTATAGTTCTGTCACGTTTCCACAATGGATTAGGAGTAAGTTAGGAATGTTTTAAGACGTCATAGTAGGGGCCCAGGTGTTGCAAACGTCAAAAGCCTGTATTCGGTATTGTTTACGCTTTACCATTGTGCAATGGTTAATTAGTCAAATCACTTGAAAATACACACACACACACACTATATAGGTATTCGAAATATATATTCCAATTCCGATTTTACTACCTACATTGGCTATGTCGAAAAGGGTCCTAAATATTGATATCTAAAATCAACAAAACCTTTGAAGCGTTTTGACTTTGAACCTTATTTTTATTTACAGATCAATCTTGATCAAAGACTAGTCAAAATTATTTCTACATTTCTCTCTCATCTATGAATAAATTTCTACCTGAAAATCCCGCGAAAACCGACGTATGAGGAATACCGTAAAGGTTTTATTTGAAACGTAATGGTCATGACGTCAATATATTTGATGTACGCATCGCCAATATGGGAGCCCCACAGAGCCTCAGTCCCCCCTTGACCTTTGGAATCCAATTTCTGGCGCGCGATTTCACGAATTGCGGTGTACCTGCGGCGGTGAAAATATTGTATTACGAAGCATAAATGATTGCTTGATTTCATGTTTCTGAAATATGATGTATGTGGGTGTGTTTCGTAAAGAAACTTTGGATAATTTCAACACTGTTAGGTATACATCATAGCTACATATTATAATAGCCCGTTGCACGTTGGTCAGGCTGTCAGTTGTACCTAGACCTCTGACGTCGTTACAGGTAGTCAGTCACCCAAAAGTCTGACAACCAGTTTTACCTAGGTTTATCGTATTAACCAGTACTTACAGGCTTGTGGAGGTCAGAAAAGCTCCTTTATGTAAAATACTGGTACTTGGCTGCAGCATTCGGTTAGATTGGAAGCCGACCCCAATATTGTGAGTAAAGGCTGGGCGTTCCTCCTAACGTGGCTTGCGGTCTGCATGTTAGGTATGTCAAGAACTCAAGACCATTAAGCAGTCGACCAAAGTATGAAGATAAAATGACAATATGTTTTTCGAATTGTCTATTTTCTATATAACAGCGAGTTACCTTTTATATCCTAAACGTCTTTCTATTCAATAAAAGGGTGACACCTGTATCCCTCTTCTGATACTCGTATCAATAAATGACAGTTTACTTTTCAAACCGTCTATTTTCTAAATAACAAAGAGTTACCTTTTTCACCACAAACGATTTTCTTTTCAATAAAATGCGACAAAAATCACAATCATTGTTAAAAACAGTAACGGTTTCCCTTTGTTTCGTCCGAATAATTGAAAATACTCGATACCTATTTACAATATTGTAAGTAAGTCTTCGGATCCCCATTCCTCAAGGAAGCCTGTATAAATACATAATAATAAATAAGATAAATTTAGACGTATTGGGTACACGATGCCGGTGTAAATCACTCACTGCGACCTACTTAGAATTCGAATCTTCGGTTTGGGCACTGTGGATATAATTTAAGCTATTTCTTGGGAATTATCTATCTAATCCTACTTACATTTTAATGCGAACGTGTTCAATAGTAATAATTATCTTAATTCATTGCCTAAGTGTAAACTTTATCTTTCTGTTAGTATAAGATTTATACGGTATTTTTACAGATCAAAGAGATTTTTAAGGTGTGATTTTTGTATGCTATCTTAATATTATAATTTAAATTATAATGCATAGTAACTTTCTGATATTCGTAGATGTCCACGTTTGTCTTTTACGAATAAGACAAGAGACATTATATAGTAACAAACAGCTTAATAAATCTCAGTGTTTCAAGATGGTCCGACATCCATCAAAAGCCGAGAAAGTGGAAAAGTTCGTAAGAGTCAATTGGTTTTCCTCGTTTTCACAGCAATCTCTTGGATACAATAACGAATTGGTAAAACTTTATTGACTCCCATCATCATAATTCTCTTGTTAGAATCTGCGCAGCGTGTTTCTAACTTCCATACTATTGTATTACTCCTCATGTATTCAAACACCTCCTTTCATACTTCTACTGACTAAAAACCACCCATGTTCCTTCTTAGCTCTTTGTGTTCGAGTCCGCGGTATCTCTTTCGAGCAACCCGTACCTAGATACCGACTCTGAGGCTCCAACCTCGAAACTTTTTATTCTTAGATAAAAGTTCTATACCGTGTTTTACTCTTTTTCCTCGTATCTTCCTAGTACACTCTGGCCATGCGGTGGTATAGCAGACGAAGAAACACGACGCTGCAGCCATTCGGTGGCCAGTACTGACAAGTCCGTCTGCCCTGAACAGCAGAACATCAGGAACTGCCAACATGACTACAAGCATGATAAACTGTCACCTGCTTCTGGTAAGTGGAAATATCCTTAAGATATTTAACCGTAGTTTTTCTTTATGAAAAACTACTAAATTAACTAACAAGAAACTATAAAAAGGCATAAAAAAATCTGCTCCTCAACGCTGTCAGCCAGTAAAGCGCACAAAAGACTGGCGGCATTGCCATGTTATATGGCAACACTTAGCCTCTGGCCAAGGTAAAAACCAGCCCTGTAGATTGAGTAAAACTCCGACGGACGGCGAGATTGCGGTGACTTTTCGGTCACGCAGTCAAATCGAGTGTACTGTAGATAGCAAACTGTCTGTTGCTGCTGTCTTTTAACTTCACTTATTTCAGATTGATAGTATCGAAGCACATAAATTAATTAAAAAAGCCTTAAACTACTATATTAATCACTGACTCCATTAAAATAGAGAACAGTAAAGCGGATAGGAGACGTGCGGAAACCGACCTTTGATTGGTTGAATGTAGCACATCTTTCCGCTTCGCTCAGCTCCGCTTTGGTGAATCCGGTCCCTAATCCGTTTCCATACTTTACTTACCATTGAACCATTAAGACATTTATTTACTTAAGAAAAGAAAAATAGAAAGCCGTTAAAGATAATCCGTTAACCATTTTCCTCTTTGTTTACATTTGTTCGTATTTTTGAATTGATATTTGCGATCAAAGTAGCATTCAGTACGTTATTATACTCCTTGCAGAATTAAACGTGAAATTAATTCTGACAGCAGACTTTCAGAAAAGTAATTTTAATCATAAATAGCTTTACATGCATTAAATTATTAACTTCGGGAGCATGAATTACAGAGTGAATTACGTTCGGCTGCAGATCCTATAATTTTATTTAATATTCCATTAATAAGTGCTGAGTTAATTAATTCGGAACCACCTTGAACATTATAATATTCTTTAACTAAATGATCGCATAATTGAATAAATCTAGTCAGCACATTCGGGTTCCCGTCAAACTCGGGTACTAACCGTAATGCTCTAAAAATGGTATCTAAATCCAAAGACATTTTGCTAGGAAAGGATTCTGATTCCTCCTGTAACGTATCTAAATTAATATTTCTTCTAGAATCTATCACTACTTCTCTACTACTAACTATCCTAATATTCCTAGATTTTCGTGGAAAGAAAATTTTGGATATATTATATTAGTACAGGCTAGGGGAAAGCGGTCACTAGAAATAATCTAATGTACTTACATAAACATTATATCAGTCCCTTTGCGTAATCGATGTCTGGATTCCTCGATACAGCACGAAGTGTAGATTCTGGATACTCTGGAGCGACTGGATAGCCGCACGGGCAGCTTTGCGATTACGGAAATCTTCCTTATTACGCGAAACCGACCGCGAGTGTCCTACCGACTGCGCCAATTACGTTCGGCTGCAGACGAGGATGCAAATGAAACCGATATAATTTACTTAAGAAGTTTAATTAATGTATAAATTACATTTAAATCGGTAACTCTAAGTTTGCGTGACAGTTGTTCGATGTGAGAAACAAGAGTGAAGCACTAAACCTAAAATTAACACTTGTCACTGGCATTGCCCAATCTTCGATCCCACGGTCGGATTGCTGAGACGGCGGATCTCACGGTGCATCGCACAGCGCGGTGTTAGTCATCTTCTTAACAATAAAGGGTGTCGCAAGTAGCAACATAACAAGTGTAATCTATCAGTTATTTGATGCTCTGTGAGAGAATATTACAAACACATTAATTGGCTTGGTAGCTTATCGTGGACTTCCCGTTACACTTCAAATAATATGTTTCCTACCATCTTGTTAATTGTTGTTGTTTACTCGTCGTACAGTCAGTGTCCAGAGTAACCTGACCCCTCATATAAAGTAGTGGTGTGAGTAGAGTGGTCAGGTAATGCTGGCCACTGACTGTAATACGTCCCAAAAGACTTACGACACTAAAGTCGTTCAATACTCAAACAGTACTTAAAACTAGATTCAAGCCTTTTGTTTGAGTTAGAGTCAATGATAGATTTAATTTAATCCGTACTACCGTTTCTAGATGCTGCCGGTGCTGTTTCTGTGATCTGTATGATAGAAAAATGTGATAAATAAATAATGTAACATCACGCCTGTAATCCCCAAAGGGTTCGGCAGAGGTGTACAACAAAGTACACTCACATTTTTTTGTTAAGTTTAAGTCCCATGTAATAGGTTGCTACTAGACATAATATTCTTGCTATATTTACATAAGATGTCTACGAGATAAGTCCGTACGCGACCTTCGCTGTCGGCGGCGAGGCGGCGGCCGCAGCAGCAGCAGCGGCGACCTTGGACCACACGCTACAGTTCCGCACATTCGGACACCGTGACAACGACGCACCGCCACATCGGCCCTGCAGGAAGCATCCGCAACGACACAGGGAAAGGGCTGAGGGTGAGACTTGAAGATAATTATGAATCCCATCAGTAGAAGTAGAGCTAGAATTGTTTTACCTGACTCTATACAAAAGACTTCATAGAGAGAAGAAGCGGGGTACTCCACCTTCTACCACCATATCATTTTCTATTCTGCTAGCTACAGTTTGTAGTTTATGGATGCCAACACAGACAAATAAACCATGTCAGTTTCACCTCTGTGACAGACCCTCATTTGTGACTTTAATCACTCACTATAAGGTGCTGTCTAATAGCATAATAAAAAACCTACCAAATAAAATAAAAAGCTTTACCCCAGTATGATGTTTCAGAATTTTAACGAGGGTCTGAGGCTTAGTCTCAATAAACAAAATATTTGTATTTACAAACGAAAGAATGCCTAAAACCCTGTGCCACATAAAACACTCACAAAACCTTTTTTAGTAAACACACTGGTACTCTCTTATATTTTTTCCATTAAATATACAGAGTGTTTGAAATGGGACTTGAAGGTCAACACAGAAACAATGAAAATACTTACATAAAAGTGTTTCGGTTTCAGCGGCGAAGTATCATCTCAAATAAATTTTGTATGAGGAAAAATATTTTAAATCTTTTGTATTTAATAAATACGTTATTCAGATCATTTTGCTTTGTAAATGGTGAATAATTCGTTTGGGAAGCGTTGATTTGGATGTGATACTTATTTATGTATCGGAACAAAATAATCACGTGTCACTACGTTTGCACGTACACGATAATCTTTGAAACCACTCAACTGATTTCAATGAAATTTTGCGAATGTGTAGGGTTGGCTCTACTCGAAAAAAAACAAGGAGTTTTGGGCTCTATAGTTGGCGCTTTAAATCAGGGACGGGTCGCTAGTATCTATAAAATAATTATCACGCCTTTTCCAGATCACGCTTCAACTCATCAGTCTGTTCATCATTAGTGTGATGTAGATGACAGCTAAATGACGTTGTATAAATATTGTTTGTTGAATAGTATGGTATGTGTAACAGTGGAGAAGCACCACTCGGAGTGTGAACTGCAGCAACTGAGCCGGTATGAGAAGGTGCGTCCGCGGCACTGCGCGCCAACTTCCTACTGCGTGCCGCTAGCTCATCACGGTACTAAAATACTTCTTCTTTGTTTATCGTATCGTATTGACTGCCTAATCTTTTGTTTGTGGTTGGGAAATTATCAAATGACTCCACCCGCTCTGGGTGGAGAGGACAGGGCGTCAGACTTGTACTGACTAAAATCCACCCATGGGCATTCTTAGTCCTTTTTGTTCCGGGGCCGTGTTATCTCTTTAGAAGAGTCGCGTTCAAAGTCTCGGTGAGTTATTGAATAACCTGGTGTCAGAGTTTTCATTCCGCCAATGGGCCTCTGACTTCTCTTTACATGCCGTCGAGAAACATCTCTCAGGACTGCTGGTTTCCTTACGATGTTTTCCTTCACCGAAGTAAGCGATAATGGTAAGTACGCACTTGAATCTGGAAAATCAGACATGCTCAACTTAGGTATTAACTACCTGCTTAAAACATTTGTCAGTTTACAAGCCTTTTTGATTAGCGACGACTTAAATAAATAAGTAGTAAAAAACAGAAACGTGAAGTGAAGAACTCTTTGCTACTTTTACTACACCAGTCAATGACCAGTTGTTCTATTCACAGCTAAAGCCGCGCTGTCAGCCAGCATGCTCGGCCCAGGCAGCAGCGGGGGCGGGAGCGGAAGCGGGGGAGGGTGTGGCAGCGGCGGCGGGCTGTCGGAAGTGTACGCGGGCGACTCCAGCGCGGAGTCGGGCCCCGGCTCGCTGTCCCCCCGCACGCACCATGAACACAGCTAGCGCCAGCAAGGCTGCCGGGCTCGGCCATAGCAACCATATCGTAGGCCTCACCGATACATAGGTATACTGTAGGCCTTTTTACACCTGTATCGTAATGACATCGCAACACTTATACATGACTTATCTTTAGGACTTTTGATTATAGCAGGACGAGAATCTTCTGACCCGTGGTTTTAGTTTTTCATTATAATTACACACAAATAAACATACCACCCCTTATGTAACTTTAAGCATTTATAATATTCACTCAATATATTATATTATATATAGTTTATTTACCTGAACGTTACATACGCAGCGTAAGACATACCTTTCTATATTGGAACTAAAGATATTCCTAGAGACGCCTCTGATATCATGTCGCAAAACGCATTATATTTAGTCACACCCAAACTATGTGCCAAACTTAACTCATAAACACTGCCAGAACTAAATATCATCGATTTTGAAGCCTAATTTTACAACGAACGATCTTAATGTTTTTGTAACTGGCTATTTGTACTTTTATTATTGGAAAGAATCTGTATTAGTATAGTTTCTGAAAGAAGACTCATTTAATTATATTATTTGTAGAATCACACTAAATAAGGGTTTGCATAAAGTTTTGTTATAGACGTCATCCAAAAAATGTGCTCAACGTATCGCATACAATCGTAATTCGTACCCCTGAAAGTAGAATTTTGTATTTTCAATTTAAAACTTAACAGAGTGAAATTAACATCATTATTTACGACGTGAATGTAAACGTAATGTTTCCAAACTTTTCCACATTCACATAAAAGGTTTGGGATTTATTTCACCTAGTTTACACGCAATAAAACTCGAAATTGGCTTGTTTGGAATTATAACTTTTTTATTTACGACCCGCGAAACTTTCTCAATGTTTTTATTTCAATATTGGCATCGCACGTCGGGCTAAAGAATGATTGATTATGACTCCAATACCACGGCACTGAATAAGCCTATCTTTGTCAGAACGACTCCCACACGACCTATTCTCATTAACTTACCTACATACTAATATAATACTGGAATAATTTTACTTACTTATACCAATAAGCATAATATTATTATCAAATGTTTGTTAACCTACTTAATATTAATAAGCAGTTCATATTACATATGTATACCAATGATTAATATTTCGTCATTTCATTCGATAAGGTTTTTCGGAGAGAATCGTGTATTCATTAGGGAGTTATTCGTAAATTAAGATGATTTTCTTCCTTATTTCGAAGTCCTCATTTCCACCTTTTCACTAAATAAATTGGTCGCAGACTCATTAAGAAATCCACGGCAGCGTGTCATTTCTAATTTTACTCGAAGAAATTAAGCCGTCAAAATTGTACTGACGGCATTTTTCAATGCAAAATCTTTATTAATTTACAAAGTAGTAGGTATAAAACGTAGACAACATCACAACACAACTGGGGGTCTAAAATGGCTGCCTTAGCAGAATCGTAATCGAATAATATTAATGTACAGTCGCCATCAGATATATTGTAGCAGACAAGGTGACCAAATACATCTGAATAATTTAAAATGTCAATAAGATCCATACACTACAAGTTACCGTTAATATCTGAACATTCATTACTTCATTAATATCTGAGCAGATGCTTGTCAATAATTTCTATACAAACAACTAACCAACAAAAATGTCTGAACACTTACTTACTTACTCTTTATACCTAGAACAGTTTGGTGTTCAATAAAATCGAGTACAACAAAAAATAAAACAAAAAAAAAGTGAAAAATAAACTTTAGAAGAAGAATCAGTTTCTGAAGTTGGTGACAAAAAAATCTAGGTATAAAGAGTAAATAAGTAAGTGTTCAGATATTTTTGGTTAGGTTAGGTTAGGTTCGCGTAAGCATCTGCTCAGATATTAATGAAGTAATAAATGTTCAGATATTAATGGTAACTTGTGTGTATGGATCTTATTGACATTTTATATTGTTCAGAAGTATTTGGTCACCTTGTCTGCTACAATATATCTGATGGCGACTGTATCACGACAACATTCTTAAAATGGTCACAGACGCAGTTAATATTATGAATTTTCACTTTTTGTGTATTTTACTAATTGTAACTTAAACTCATATGATTAGCCTATTATGATTGTGCTTAAGCAAACATTTTAGGACCCCTGAACACGAAACACAATTCTCCGAAATGCAAACACGTTCCTTGTCACCACAACAATGTTTTCCTAGTTCCGATTATTGCCTAATTACGAACGCAGTTAGCCCCTAATGAATACACACCTCATTTTAGCTGTTAACAGTAGCTAGCCAACTACGAAAAATAGTTCATAATACCTGTAAATACTTAACTATAGTCAGACTGATGTGTTATATCTACGTTAATTCGGAGCTTACATTTGTAAATACATTTTGTAGATAAATTACGAACTCTAGTCAATTTTTATTAAATGTTTTTATGACAATATAATTGTATTGTGTAAATAACGAAATACTTAAGTATCTATATGTGAAAATCTGTTTAATGTAAAATAAATCTATTTATCGCGTCCATTTGTTTTATTGAAACCAATTACAGAATGCCGAAAGCGATTGCACTGGTGTTTTATTACTCAGCGAATGCGGAGAGATGTTTTTAATTAATTTGTACAATTACTGTGTTTTTCCAATTTGTCTCTGGCTTTATAATAAAAGCATTCCGTATATCTCCAATCAGTATCATTTATTAAATTCTTCACATTCATTGCAAACGAGTTTTAACGGAGTGATTTGAACAAGACTTTAATATTATTAGACAAAGGCGCTCTAAGGAAAAACGCAACATTGTAGCATCGCAGTCCCGGACAGATTCCAATATGAGACATTCCGGGAACGCGGTCCCGGCCCGGAATCCCGGCGTCCTCTTTCAATATTACCTCCCGACTTACAAGATACGGTGCACTTGATATTGTGGGCAGATTCCTTTGACAAGTACGCATATAATAGGATTAAATACATCAAAGTATATACGTAGGAGGAAATCCAACCACGTAATGGGTGAGCGACAAGACTAAGAAGACATAATCATATTTCTACATAAAGTGTAATGAAATCTCAATTAATAAGGAAGCTTCTTCACATTTCGTTTCTAGTTAAACCAATGAAAAGTGGTACACTAATTTCTTCTGCAGACATTGCCTTCATATAATATTTTGTGCGTACTAGACTAATTAAAATAGTTTCGAAAAAGCACTCAACTTGCTTTACACTTCTTTTGTGTAATTGGGGAATCGGAATATTTGATCATCACCTTGCCTTTTACAAATCACGTTGAGGTCGGCTTCCAGTTTAACCAACTACAGCTAGGTAATTACTTGTATTGTACATGAAGTGACTCCCCTGACCTCCACAACCCAGTTTATAGTATTGGGTAATATGATACCCCTTGGTAAGACTGGCTGTCAGACTTTCGAGCCACTGACTATCCGTAACGGCTGTCAATGATTTTCAAGCAATAGCCTGGATCAACCACTTATCGTGCTTTCCGAGGTACGGAGGAAACGCGTTATACTAATAGATTGTCACTCATCTACCTTGTCCGTACAAAGCTATGTAAAAACGGGTTAACCTGAAGATCGACCCCAGGCACTGTAATAATTTTTGTAGGGTGGCAAATCATTAAATGAGTCCTCCCGTTCTGGGCGGAGTGGAAGAGAGGTGTCAGACTTCTACTGACTTCTTCTTCTTCTTGTCGTGTGGGCAGTAAGGTCTAACGACCCCACACACCCTAGTGTCAGAGTTTCTAAACCGCCGCAAGGGCCTCTGACATGGTTTGACGACCGCCATTTGGCGGCCGGGACCACCGGCATACGTGCCTTCCGAAGCACAGAACCATCTTTTTATCAGACAATCACGTGATCCAAGCCTGCAATGTCCTAACCAAACTGGAAACAACTTCACGAAGTATGCTTCCCGTGGGAATCGAACCCACGACCACCGGGTCACAAGGCTGCAACGCCGGCCTAAACCACTCGACCACGGAGGCAGTTACTAGTTAGTTAGCAGAGGCAGTTCTACTGACTAATAAAAAAAGTAGTTAAAAAACTAAAAAACCCGACTGAAAAAACAGAAAAGCAAAAAACAAGCACATTTTAAATTAAACAAAACTTGGAAGCAGGCGGGGTCCATTCTATTTTCATTTTTTCTTTTTATAATATAATATTCAAATGAACCCCGAGACGAATCTAACGACGTATATTTCATTCAAATCGGTTCATCCGTTTATGAGTTACTAGCTTTTGCCAGCGGCTTCGCCCGCGTGAAAATGACGATTTTCCATACAAACTTTCATCCCCTATTTAACTCCCTTAGGGGTTGAATTTCGAAAAATCCTTCCTTATTCCTTGTCTACATTATAAAGGGAACCTCTGTGCAAAATTTCAGCTTTCTAGGTCCAAGGGTTTGGGCTGGGCGTTGATGAGTCAGTCAGTCAGGACTTCTCTCTTTATTTATTAGATGAGGGAACAAAGAAACGGACATACATACATACATACACGTCAAACACATAACCCTCCTTTTGGGCTTCGCCGCAGTCGGGTAAAAACCACCCATGTTTCTTCTTAGCCCTTCGTGTTCCGGGACCGCGGTATCTCTTTTGAACAACCCGCGACCCCGACAGGCGTCGGCACTTGCGTTTACTCTGTATTTAACAAAACAATCGCGCTTACGTTTACTATAACGTCAGCGCGATTTGCGTCGACCCTAGCACTGTGTAAGGGACAGCTCTCCGCAAACTGACAGGGCGCATTCAGCTCCGTATTCTGAATCATATTCCACATTTTTTTTCCGTTTTCCCATTCACTTCCTTTCCACAGAGTTCATTGAACTCGTCGTGGCGCTTGCCGTTTGCTACGTCCAAATTGCTACAGTAACGATACATTACGTATGAGGTAATTAAAGGCTCAAATTAGAATAATTGAATTTTCATTACGATACTGAATTCACCCTATGCATCAGTGTGCGGAGGGTTATCCCTTACACCCCGTACAGAGCTCGTAAAATAAATGTACTTTTATCTCGTACCCACTGGTCATCAATTTCGACTGTAAGCATCATTTAATTCACTTTTTTAAATCTGGTGCGGGCAGATAAGCAGCTTATGCTCTTATGGGAGTATTAAATGCCGAATTGTTTTTGTATTTAACTAGTATGTAAAAAATTCAGGAGCAAAGTTTTTATTTCACTCAATAAACTACGCCTACCCACACAATGGGTCCCAAACAGCAGCAAACGACAACGCGGCAGGCCCAGAAGAAGATGGCGGGACGAACTCGACTCTTTTCGCAGGGATTGGCAAATAACATCATTGGATAGGGATAAGTGGAAAGAGGGAAGGGAGGCCTTTGCCCTGCAGTGGGACACGGATGGCTAGTAATAATAATAATAATATGGACAAAGGTTTTCAAAATTGCTAGTTGCTTTATACTGGATTTGCTTTTCCAAGTAACCTGAACGAATGCTTTTACCAGGATTAGGTTAACGATAAGAGCGAAGTTGCAGTGTTGTCTGTCATTTATTGCTTCGTTTCTTACTGGGCTACGGCGAGGTAATGCGCTATATACGTCGTAGACTGGTGCTAGCAACCTCGTAGAGCCTCGTAGGCTAACAGTAGCAGTAAATCGTGTAGAGAAGAGTATATTTACGATGAATGCTCAATGATTATCCCTGACAAAAAAAAAATTGTCAAGTCATTCCAAGTAAATTCTGCCCTCAGCCCTCAACTATCGCGTCGGGGCTGCGGGTGGTTCGAAAGAGATACCGCGGCCACGACACAAAGGGCTAAGAAGAAGACACCCCTACAGCAGCGGGAGGAGTCATTTGATGATTCCCCCCCCCCCCCCCCCCAAAAGCCCTCAAGCATTTAGATAGGTATCTAAACTAATATTATAAAGAAGTAAAGTTTGTGTGTTTGTAGGGGTAATCTCGGGATCTACTGAACCGATTTTAAAAATTCTTTCACCACACACAATAGAAAGCCACATTATTGCTGAGTGTCATAGGCTTCTTTTTATCCCTGTATTCCCACGGGAACGGGATCTACGCGAGTGAAACCGCGGGACGTCCGCTAGTAAGTTATAAGTACGTTCTAATCTAACTTCTACCATTTTCAGCCACGTTATGTTAGTTTAGCTGCCAGCAAACAGCGATAACTCTAGAAATAATGTTCACCCCGAGAATAGCTAAAAAATTTAGTTGAAGTTTCAGGGAAAAATTGCACTTTATAACAAAGTAGGTTACTACGAGTATAATAAAACTACAATACTCTTCGTTATCTCAAAGCATTGTTTTTAATTACGCAGAATAATGTAAACAAAAGAATCATGCTTTGTTAGTCGAATAGTTTCAAAGTATGCACCGGAGAAGTATAAAAAGTTCATTGTTCGCTCTGGTATTAATCAAGTTATCCACGGAGTAGATAATTCAAGTTATAACTAGCATCCCTGAAGAATACGCTTTCAGACGCCGGCGGTAATATTTTTTCAGTTTTATTTTCCGATGAAATATTTCATAATCCGTTCATCCAGTGGTCAGTGAATGGGGGGGCAAATGGGGGAATTCCTCACTCTCTCCCGCCGCGAGTCCATTTAACTAGCCGAGCCCCTGCCTCCCCTTTGCCTCCCATTTTGCCCCCTCTAGGGGTGGGCAACGTCCACGTTTGTTCAGGAAAAAAACGGAAAAATGCTCTCAAACAAAAACAGGAATGGACCGTTCAGCGCGAATCGAAAATTAATTACAGCTTTGGACTGTTTTTGTATCGGTTCCGTTATACAAAGCTTTGGATATGAAGTCTTTGAAAGCCACTTTGAACATGAACAGTTGAAAATATTTACACCTCTTTTTGAGTTCGTATTTGTTCCTGTTGAAACCTTTTGCTTTTATCAATAATAATTTATATAATAGCCATCATGAATCGCTGCAACAATACAAAAGGTGCCTACTCTACGGTTCAATGTTCTGTATTGAACTACGAAAACAACTGTAAATCGACGAACGTTTGTAAGTAGTGAGCTTGTTTCTATCACATTGACACTTTAGACATAATATGAATGCCTCGTTGCACCATTGCTGAGCATGAAGTCTCGGGTTCGATCCCTAGTCGTACAAAGTACTATTGAATTTTTCTATCAGGAGTTACTCAGTAGCAGCCACGGAGTTTAGATATTATGTGCCTGGTTGATGGTAATTTTAGGCTCCCTATTCATCATCATCATCAGCCTATAATGTTCCCACTGCAGGGACTCAGGCCTCGTATCTAGGAGAGGGATGGGCTATAATCCACCACGCCGCGGATTTTTGTACCAGATGACGTGGCCTCGGCGCAAGGGCAAAGAAGGAACATGGGTTCGGTTTTTAGTCAGTAGAAGTCTGACACTCCCCTTCGCTCTGCCCAAGAGCGGGGGGGGGGTCATTCGATGATTTTCCACCCACCAAAAAAATAAAAAAAGGGTCTCAGGCCCCCACTCTCGGAGAGGGATGGGCTATGATCTACCACGCGGGCCCAGTGCGGATTGGTAGATGTCACATGTCTTCGAATTTTTGGTTCTAAGACACGCCCGGTTTCCTCACGATGTTTTCCTTCACCGTTTTGAGAGCAGTGGTGATGAAATAAATTACACAAAGTAATGCGCCTGACTGGGTTCGAACCCAAGACTCTCTGTTCGTAAGTCGGGGCCGCTACCACTGAGCCACCACTGCTCCTATTATGGGCACTTAAATATAACTGGTGGAAGTGGGTGTACTATTGTTACACCTCTGCCAAACTCTTTGAGTGATACTACAAGAAGACACTACTAATACACAAGAAGAAAAGAAGAGGGAGGGAGTTACTTCAATAAGGAATATTATTTTGTACCCTATCACAATGTTGTCCTATTTAACCCAAAGGTTGGCTGGTAGAGAATGCCTTGGATTAAGCCCGTCTATGTAACATTTATTGTACATGAAGTTTAAATAAATAAATACTGGTACAAAATACCTATTTGTTTTAACGAATTGAATATTGAGTAGGAACACAGAACTATTTTGAGACTGAACCATTGCAATTTGACGACACGGTTGGCGCAGTGGCTAAGCGATTGGACTGCTGCGCTACGTGTCGCGGGTTCGATCACCGCACGGAACAAGTATTTGTATGGCCAACAGATAGTTGTTTCGGGTCTGGGCGTGTTTGTGTATGTGAGTTTCAATGTTTGTAAACGCACCCACGATACAGGAGAAATTCCTAGTGTGGGGCAACGTTTTTTAAAAAAATATTTAAAATATATGAATATTTTATTAAAAACTCCAGCAAACTAGTTAAATAACCTGGTCGTGTCAACATTATTGATAGTATGAAACTATCACAGTTCCTTAGGAATAACGTTTTCAAATATTGGAGGAATAGCTCTAATAAAATAATATCTTCGACCCACTAATTTTCACAGCCTTTTCTAACGCGATTTGATCAGTGTGGTCCCGATTTCTGAGCCTGGTAAAGTATTATTATTATTTTTCCAAATAACAAAAAAATCTTAGTACCTACCAGGCTGGAATCTGGTTTGTGTTGCTCGCTTTTTATTAAAGTGAGTGTTTATTTCTATGGAGAAAACTGGAATGTTGTCAAGTGTATCTATCTTACTACGTAATACGTATAGTTTAATTATTTAATTTTACATTTTTAATTAGTATTGTGTCTTATAGCATCGTATTGGATGTATTGTCTGTGATGTTCATTGATATAATAAAACCCAAGATACACACTCCGCGTCTCAAAACCGTCCGCTTAAAATGAGTTCACAATGAACTCATTTCAAATAGTCTCGCGTCGCTCGCGTCTCTGCACGGTCGTACAAAATACTTTTTATATTGCTTTTTATAACTGCATTGTAAAAGGAATCTGCGTAAGGTTGAATTTGCCAAAAAAAAAATGTTAATAGTGACGATAACTACATGTAGTAGTGCGTGTATTGGTGAGTGTTTGGCGACAGTTTCGACTGTTTGTTTTGTTCGTGACTGTGCATCTAGGGTTTTATTATATCAATGGTGATGTTGCTATAAGTAGTGGTAAATAAATAAATGAAAATAAATAAACGCATCGGATTATCATTCTTTTAGCACCTACTAATTAAAGATTTAACTATTATTGATTTAATTCATTTTAAAGCTGTAGCTAAACAAAAAGTTTGTGTTGATTCTCGAAGCCTTGCAGACTATGCAAACACAGGTAGCTAGCGCCATCTGTTGGCATTAGGCTGAACTTTTTTCCCTACAGAAAAGTCTGTACTACCAAAACATTTGCATTTTAAATAAGTATACGTTCCAAAATTGTTCATCATTTTATGCCTTGAACTCTCCTGCTTTACCTATATGGGATCGGCCCAGCATGTCTTCTTCTTCCATATTTCTTAGCGGTCACCTCCTTTCTGGCCATATCGTCCTCCACACAGTCTATCTATCACTTCTTTGATCTTCCCCAACTATGTTACTACAGGTTTTAAGAAGCATCATCATCATTTTAGCTGAAGGACGTCCACTGCTGGATATAGGCCTCTTGTAAGTGTCGCCACCAACGAAATATAAAAAAACAGGTCACCACATCGACCAGGCCCGTGTGTTCAAACCATTAAAATTGTAACTCGGCAACTATTCTGTGATAAATATAAGTGTAGCTGAATGGAGAGGGAGAGGAAGACCAAAGAAAAGATGATCTGTGAATGTGAATTATAGCGTGACGATTCACAGATGGAGCTAAGAACGTATTGCGGCGACCTTATACAACACAGGATGGAAACTAGTTTGCAAAAGCACACCAATCTTGCTCAACAGTGCAGAATTTTAATATCCCTATTCTGAAAGCACTGCACACAATTGTCAAACTTTCCGAGAAGAAGTAATTACGTACCACAAGACGCAGTCTGGGAGACAAAATCCATATCTGAGTGTGTCCTCAAACTTACAAGCTTTGCATAAGTAACGACTTAGGTGTCCCACAACTTTCATTTTATAATAATAGAATTCATATCATATTATGTTGGGATCTCATTGTTATTCTATTGGTTATTCATGAGGTGGCTCTTTGCGACATTATTTTTAAACCTTCTTTATTTTTGTCCCCATTTCTCAAGTATTTTTCGGTTCCATTATACAGATTTGCGATGATTGCTGTTTACTCTAACTGTGTACCTAAGTGAAGAAACATTGAGGAATAGATTTAGGGTTTTCTATCAGAAGTATTTTTTGGGTATTAAAATAAAAGAGAAAAAAACCTTATTGACAAAATGATTACTCACAAACATCAGTGTAGCACTGGCTCTTGTGCTGGGAGAGTACCCTGTCGTGTGGCTCTTACGAAACTGGAATATCATATTATATGGTATAGTAGGTAGCAGGTATGACTAAGTTTATCGTAACATTTGCCACTGCTGACGGTCTAGTGTGTTTCAAGCGTGGCTACTGTTCGGGGGTTCTGGGTTCGATTCCCGAGTCGGGCAATGTTTATTTTAGGTTTATACATTAGAAATTCCACTATAGTGGCCACGGAGTCTGTAGTGTGGTGCACGGTGGATGCCAAAAGGCTCGCCTCATTTTATATGGGTCTAAAAAAACGAGTTATTCCGGTCTGATCCCCTAAAACTGATACCCTAGGGGATCCGTTTTATTATGAATTATTTTCTATTCCGGTCTGATCCCCCGTAAAATAATCGGATACCCTGACACATTTTTAGGACAGTCAGCAACAAAATATTTGTACAGCTTCTATTAGATTGTTTTTATTATATAAATTAATTGTAAATTCGTTTGTTTGTTTTTTTTTTTTTTCCTGAAAATAAAGAATAGGTAGTAAAGTCCCACAAACTACCAGGAGAACAGAAGTAGGAAGGAGGTATTGGAATCTTCAAATCAAATCTATATTAAGCCTTTATAGTAAAGTCCCACAAACTACCAGGAGAACAGAAGTAGGAAAGAGGTATTGGAAATTGGAATCTTCAAATCAAATCTATATTATGCCTTTAAAGTAAAGTCCCACAAACTACCAGGAGAACAGAAGTAGGAAGGAGGTATTGGAAATTGGAATCTTTAAATCAAATCAATAATAAGCCTTTCTAATACCATACATTTCATTGTTGGAGATGTGATATGACACTTATGTATGTGTGTCTTAATAATTCACCATTCTGGCCTCCTGGTAGTTTGTGGGACTTTACTATCCTGGTTTCCTATCTCCAACAAACAAAAAGTGCACGGTTTTAGAAAGAAATAATATAGATTTGATTTAAAGATTCCAATACCTCCTTCCTACTTCTGTTCTCCTGGTAGTTTGTGGTACTTTACTATCCTGGTTTCCTATCTCCAACAAAAAAAAAGTGCATGGTATTAGAAAGAAATAATATACGTAGATTTGATATAAAGATTCCAATACCTCCTTCCTACTTCTGTTCTCCTGGTAGTTTGTGGGATGATCGTACGATTGTAAGTTATAGAAATAAAAACTGATTATTTTTTCATTAACAACTGTTTTTCGGTTGACTGTACTTCACTTGTACTTGTGTCAAAAAGGGGATCAGACCGGAATGATAAATACAGGGGATCAGAAAGGAATAAACAAAAGAAAAATATTGGCAGTGGATCGGTTTGGGGGATCAGACCGGAACAACTCAAAAAAACAATACTGGCGAAATGTGGGTGTACTCTTAGGTATACCTCTGCCTAATCCTTCGGAGGTTACAGGCTTGATGTTTTGTTATTTTATGTAAGTATTTTTGTAGCAAACAAGCTACTTATGTACCGGTTGTCTTAGTTTGTGATTTATATGGGTAGCTTCAGATGTTTTATATTGACTGTTTCACTGACACAGAGGCGGGAGCACGACTTACGTGAATTATGTCATAGGTTAAATACACGATTGGGGTTTTATTGTTGGCACCATAGAGACATAAAAATGTGAGTATACTTGTTAAGTATACACCTCTACCCAATCCTTGGTAGATTACAAGGCGTGATGTTATTTGAATGCTACTGGAATCAAACCTCATCTTGACAAGTAACGATACAGTTACTTTGTAGAGATACCAATACCAGATGCGATTGTCACTAAACGATAAATTATTCCCCATTGTGTTATATGTTTTCATTGGCACAATATTAGGTCACATTATTATTCATCATTAATGTTTCTTATTAAATTAATTTAACGGAGATTACTTACTTCATGAAAATCCAAACCAGTGAACATAAGCTACCTTAGATTTTATAATACCGTAGGAAAATACGGTAAGACACTCCCACAGTTAAGATTACGATCTAAAGGGTGAGGAAACATTTTATCAACCTCCAAATTGTCACTAATTGAAAACGGCTCATAATTTTACGCTCTCTTAATTTCATTTGGATTATATGTCTGTCTTTAAAATTTAATTTAATTTGGGTGTAAATGGGAATCATAAAATAATTATAGAAATTCGAGAATTTAATACAGATTACACAATTGAAACAATCATTCAAATTACAATCATTATACCTTAATTGTCTTGTAAAAATATAAATTATTTAAGTGCCATTAATATTCTAAAACAAGACTTTATAGTGTGCTTGCGATTAGTAAAATTGTGATAGTTAAGGTAACTACTACTTGTTCTCGTGGAAATGGTGTCACATTTTTACAAAGGTGTAGAAAAAGCCTGATTAAGCCACAAAATAAATTTATTTTCATAAACATCTATAAACAAGGAACAACATTTTATTCGTCTACATTGTCAACGTGTCTACAACAGTGTTTAAAGCTCGCGTGAAAGCATCGAGTGCATTCTAAGTTAGCAGCGCAGCGTTCGATCGGCGATTCTGCAGCGCGACTACCTGCAGTAACCCTCGCCCTGCAGGAATAACCTGAACGCTTCTGCTATTTTAGTTGGCTGCTCCTCCAGTACCATGCCACAGTCGGAGATACTCAGCCACGATGTCTTAGACGGGTCCAAGCGACCATTGAAGGTCACCGTGTCATCAACATGCGGAGACAAACCACCCGTCACGTTTAGAACAGGCACTTTTATAGAATGCGTGTCCCTTGAAATACTCAGGTCCGTCCTGCGTAAATACGAGTCAATGAACATCGCTAAATTGACCGGATTGACGTGCGAGAAACTCTCTTTGTAAACATGCGCTAGGTCGTGGTTGCGGTCGTCAGTACTGCGCCCGAAGTGATGCCACATTAGGTAATCGAGCGCCCCCTGTGTCATGCCGCTCGATCTCAACTGTCTTGTGTTTATTTTCTGGTATAGCCATTCAGTCCACCCGGCTTGAGTGGACGTACAGTTGATCAGAACCAGCGCGTCTACCTTTTGAGGGCTAACAACAGCGTAGCGCGCTAAAATGTTTGCTCCGGCTCCTACTCCAAAACCAATGAAAGATCGTATACCAAAATGTCCCAAAATAAAATCTATTTGGGAAGCCAATGCATCCATGCTAGGATAAGTGTAATCTTCCGGTAGTGTGGGGGCCCCCTCCTCCTGGCCCGGTGCGGTTACGTGATAGATGCAAAACTTGTCCAGTATCGCTCGCATGTCGATGAAATTAAAGAACGCCTGAAAATTGGCGGCATAGTTGAGGCCGAGGTCATGGTAGGTGATGATAGCGCGCTTGCTGCGGTCCCCGCGGACGGCCACTAGTAGGTCCCCCCGGGAAGTCCTCACTGTCTCCTCTACGCATGCGCCGTCGTTGTGCAATCGTCTGTTTGATGGGAAATGTAATTGAACGCTTTTCAATTCGTCTTCGAAATTGTCCGAAGACATCATATTTAGTAGAGCAATGTTCTCATGGACGTGTGTAGGCATTTTCTTGTTCAAATCAAATGGTACTTTCATCAACTCGAATCCCTTTGTTTACTTGTTACGTATCGACGTACTGCCGGTGTCGAACTAGGTGTCAGGTCTTCTTCACTTGTCTTAATTAACGCTTTCCATTAGTCACTGTTAACGATCCTGTGCCTGTTACGTGCATACTAATAACACAATGTCCGTCTTACATAAACTTATTGTCGTATTTTGTCACTGAGTCACAGCATAACCACTATTTATGTTAAAATCTTAAACTATCTGGCAGTGTTGTGAACAGACTTAGTTATTTTGTTGGAATTATCGCAGGAAATGGTCAATATAATGCGATGACCGGGCGAGCGTGAGTTCCAGCGCGAGGTCGATTCGGTACTGCTCGGCTGTTTCCGCCGGCCCTCGCTTCTACCTGCTCGCTCGCCCGCAGCTCACTTCACCCCGTACAGGGGCGCCGCACATGCGCAGCTGACAAATCGAATTTTTCCAAGCTATTTTATGTTTATTATTCTGCCTATCTACTTGTACATCTATGACAATCGATCATTTAAATAGAGGCTTGGGTAACTTAATTAAGTCGAGTGTAAAGTTTTCTATTTACCTAGTCAGTTGGGAATTTCGTCAATTCCACGAATGGGTGGAAACCTGTTTACTTACTAGTAGACGATATTATTATTTGAGGACCTTGACACATTTCGAATATGGGTCAAAGTGAAATTATTATGAATAGGCTTTGGGGCAGTATTATGGAAATGAAGTAATTAGGTAGAACTTTGAGCGACGTTAGTGGAGAAATAAGAAAAGGGGTATAAGTACCTATAGCAAACTCTACAGTAGTAACTTTAATATTCCCGCCAAACGTGTACCTAAGTTTGGAACAAGAACATTTAAAAACATGTTTTATGCACGTACCTATATTGCTTCGTTCGTCACTTCTATTTTTAAACTAAACAGAAAGCTGAAGCGATATACATAGTTGATCGATGTATAATATCTCTAACACCTAATAAGAGCAAAGAAGGAATAAAATTATACAATTTACAAGTTTTCATAACAGTAAATAATTAGAACAAATAACAATTAAGTAGTCATAACAACAGCAATAAAACACTGACGGACAATTGTTTTTTTTCAGTGGTGCATTTGCAAGAGGAGCCCGGAGCTTAATAATAACAGCTGATTGGATCAATCTTCAGGTTAAGCCGCGCTTACCTAGGTTTGTGCGTAGATGGGTGACCACTCATTACTTACCTAGTTTCCTCCATGCAGTTGGTCCCGGCTGTCATTTGTACATCTCTGACAGTTGAAACAGGTAGTCAGCGAACCGAAAGTCTGACAACCAGTCTAACCAAGGGCTATCGTATTGTCCAGCCTTCACTAGGTCATCGGTCCACCTAGTGGGAGGCCTTCCAACGAAACGTCTTCCAACGAGTTCGCGGTCGCATTCCAAAACTTTTCAGCCACATCGGCCATTCGTTCTGCGAGCAATGTGCCCTGCCCATTGCCACTTAATATACTAACTGGGTTTTGGGGGTCAGATAGGCAGTCGCTCCATATAAAATACTGGTATTCAGCTGCACCCGGTTAGACTGGATGCAGAACCTAACATAGGAAAAAGATAGGCAGATGAGTGCATTTTAGCAAGCTCAATTGATCGGAGTAATGTAATACAGTCGAAGTATGACTTCAATATATAACTTCTTATATTAATACAAGTTTTAAAAAACGGGATATTTACCATGTTTATATAATTATATCGTTTCGAGTTTCCGATATTTCGGCGCTACTCTAAGTAAAACTATATAAATAAATATCCCGTTTCCAGTATTAATAGTACTTAGGTATATCTTCCCTTGCTGTACACTACCTATAGGTATTGAAGTTAGTCATAACAGTATCGATTACCTGTCTTCTGTCTTGTCGATAGCCATCGACAGACTATAACCGATTACTTCGGGAAATTGTTCCAATCCATTGTTATTTTCTTGGAAAAGAAAAGAGAGGGATAGTTTATTTTTAGCGGGAGTTAGCTTACTTAACTAATTTAGTAGGTGGAGTGTAAACAAAGGTAGCTTAAGCTTGAGCTTAAGTGATTATTGGCTGTTATTCAGGTTTGTGGTGAGATATTAAATGAGTTGTCGAGACTTTATAGGTGAAACATGATGATGCTATGTCCTGGGGGTCTAAAATGGAAACTTTAGCAGATCATAATAGGATCGTAATATGAATTGCGTTAAAATTCGTAATATGGACCATTCATAATAGTAACTAGGTACGTCTGTGAACATTTTACGAATTTTAACGCAATTCATATTATGACTATTATGATTTGCTAAAAGGCCATTATAGACCCTCTGATAAGTATTTTGTGGGTCCATAATAAAAAATAAAGAAAATATATACACACATCAAAAGTGTCTAGGGATCAACATATATTTTTGCAATAACTTTTCTCCTGATTGATATTAATTAAAATTTTCTTTAAGGATTCATCAAATAAAGTGTTTTCGTTTGTCACAGTAACGATAAACCAAGTCACCTTTGCATTAATAAAGAAATTTGCCATTTTCCTAATAAAGGGATTTTTGACATTTGAACCACTAACATTAAAGTTCGAAAAAAAAGACTGAAATAACAGTTTTCTTTAAAATTTTATTGGGTAACTTAAACAATTAATAATACGTGTTTTTACCGCGAACACTAACAACACAAGAACATCGGTTTGGCATACTCAAAATGAGTTCATCCAAATCACGCTGTGGAATGGCCGCCCATGTTCGTTGCAACAACAAAAAAAGGTCTTCTTGCGACTGGATACCCTCCATAATCGGCAGAGCTCTTCTCTGTAGCATATCCCATGCATGCTCAATCGGGTTCTGGCGACTGAGCAGGCCAGGGCAGGACATTGATGTTAGCTGCGGCGAGAGTCTGTCTTACAACTCTTGCGGTGTGCGGTCGTGCATTATCATGCATTAACTGAAATAAGGGACCGATTTGCACTTGTAGAGGAACGATGACGTCTGATACAATTGAGGATACAATCGTCTCAGCATAAATTTGAGCGTTGAGGTTGCCTCTGATCCAAATCAACTCAGTTCTTCCGCCGATCCAAATACCCGCCCATACCATGATGGTTCCACCACTATAAGGATGGACTTCCTGGCAGGATTTTAATCGCTGTTGGCGTCCAGGGGTTCTCCAGTGTCGTATACGTCTTGTATCCGGTCTCATACCAAAACGAGACTCATCAGAAAAGCACACGAAACGCCATTGTTCTTCTGCCCAATTTCTGTGTTCAAGAGTCCATTGATATCGAATCCTACGATTGTGCATTGCTATAGGTGGTACCCGTAGCGGTCTTCGGGAATGAAGGTTCACTTCATGCAAGCGGTTTCTGACTGTTTGGTCGCTAATTAAGTTCCCTGAAGAGTGATGAAGCCTCACGGCTAACATCATGGCGGTTATTGTTGGAGCTCTTCGAGTTAAGATTTGAATGTATCGGTCTTGTCTTCGTGTGGTGCAGCGATACCGTCCTCCATGGCGCTCAGCCACGGTACCAGTGCATCGGTAACGTGTCCAAAGTCGACTGATAACACTCTGACTTGTATTCAGAGCTAAAGCCACAGTACGTTGCCGGGAACCGCCGCTCCATAATAACGTTAGTTTTAATCAGTAGTAGGGAAACAGTAGCACTAATAATGTCTTCAATGCGTTGTATTGTGCGTTGTATGTTTTTAAAGGGAAAATATTGACAGCTGATTTTCATCTTTTACTCGAATTTGATTGACAGTTCCTGATTCAAATTATGAAATGCACAAAAAAGGATCCATATAAATTTATAAAATCATAAATTTATTACAAAGCCACATCTCAATCTCAAGAAATCCGCATAAAAATGCTTGATCCCTAGACACTTTTGATGTGTGTATATAGGGACCTACTTCTTGCAGTCGTTGACCCGCGTTATGAGTAGTTGTTCTTAAAATTGCTAAATTCACTCCTGACCATGGAGCAAAATAACCAGCTCCTGGGGGCCAATTCTCGGTTTTAGAGATGGTGTCGAACTCGAGAAAAATTTCTAATGACGTCATTTTTTCGAGAAATTTTAAAAGTTGCTATTCTGGGGATGTCGAATTCGAAATTTGTCGAAGGCTAACGTTCGAGTTCATCTCGAGTGCTTCTGAGCAGTAGAGATGTAATGTCGATTATAAAGATACGTCATTTCTGAGTGAATTTGTTGAGTTTTGGATTGTATAACCCGGTTCATTAAAGAAAGGAATCTAAAATGGCAACACATGGCATGTCCTCTCGCTCGCTCACTATAGTGTGCGAGCGTGAGGACATGATAAAAACCGCCATTTTAGATTCCTTTCTTTAATGAACCGGGTTATACACTGTTTTCTTTTCTTTAGTTTTTAAATAAAATACGGCTTGGCATCTCATACTGGAAATTCGATTTATACTCTTTGATTTGTGCATTGTGTTTTCTTGAAACGACGACCTTCGCGCAGATAACAGACTCTGTAATTTGTGTACCTACGATTGGACTTGAAACCACTGAAAGATGGACGAGTTTATTAGCATTTTTATCTCGGAGTTGTTGGAAAGTGGCGAGCAACTGGCCAATACACGGCGACAACAGCTATCCCGCCGTCGATATTTACGACTTGAGCGAAACAGAAGTCATTAAAAACTTCAGACTAAATAAAGATTTAATAAGGGTTCTAATACTTAGATCTATTGGCTCCTGTAATAAACTGAATACCACTAAAATAGACCCGAAAACGAAGGTAAATAATTGTTTGCTTCATAGTTTTATTAGTCACTGACAGACAGTCAGCTGTGGTCAGCTGTCAAACTGATTATTTTTACACTAAACGTTTCGTTTTACTTTGGCTTTGCACGGGACTTATTCAAATTTAATATATAAATTATGTCCTAATTTTAAGTGTTTCTCCTAATTATGTTTAAGTACCTACTTGTTTGTTTGTGAAACTAATAAATACTTTTTCTTCCTTTCTTTCTTTCTTATAAACTTAAATAATTAGGTTTAGCCAGCGTTTTAAAACAAAATCATTCATTCACTCATAGCTACCTAAAACGGAACGCGCGATTTTTCGTAATGGTACGCTAGTATTATATTATCTGTGGTAATGGTAACATTAGCTTCACTCGAATCGACATTTTCGTGACATTTATTTCTATTTTGACTGAGAATACGGAATTCTGCTCAATTCGAATTTTTTTGGTAGAGATAGAGATATTTTTGATAGACATAGAGATAGACTTACGAACTCGAACTCGAGATAAATCTCTAAAACCGAGAATTGGCCCCCTGACCGATAATGCACAGCATAAACAGACGACTCTCGAATATTGATATATATTTCCAATAAAAAACCTAGGTAAAACCTTGTAACTGTCCCATAAAAAGTGTCATCAATAAATGAAATAAACAAACACAATACCTAATATTATTTTTATTTATTAATAATATTGCTTAAAGGTATTTATAAATGTAAGACTATACTAAATATATAACCTAAATACCTCATTGGCTTATCACAAATTCGAACTAATGCGGACCACATAAGGTTATTTTTGAAACGGGACAAAAGCATTCCTAGCTAGAAAAGTTTTATTAAGATATTTACCGTAACCTGGTCCTACTTTGCACCAAAATTTGCTGTTTTACTTATTACAATATTTTTTCAATTTTGCGTAAATTAGTACTGCGGTGTATTATATGAACAAAAGCATTATTGAAGTTTAACTTAACATTAAAACATTATTGTATAAAGCAACCAATTTTTTTATTTTTTTTTATTTCTTTTGGAGCAAAGTAGTTCTTTTGCAGATGGTAACTTTGCTCCGCAATTTCTTTGCACAAGTTTGTCGTATATTTTTCAATGGAGTATAGTTTTAATTTGAACTTTTTACTTTGCTCCGATAGAAGAGTGTAATAAAAAGTTGTTAGAAAATAACCTTTATTTACGAGAGATCAATTGAAAAATCACAGTTTGGTTTGCAATAGGAATATTTTTTCTTAATTATTAAAGTAATTATCATAAACATTTCGTAAATGTATTAAAATTTTTTGGTGGGTTTATGCCGCCAAGTACACGTCATTCCATGTGTAGTATAGTTCGTCTTTAGGAAGAGGCCATTTCCAGTTCTTCAAAGAACGCTTCATTGATGATATAACAGCCCCATTTTTATTGGTTTTCGTAATCACTCCGGGAAACTGCTCACCTTCGTATTTAAAAACTACATAACTACATAAATATACAGGCGCATTATAACCTCAAAATTAGGTGCAAAATATACCCATGTTAAAAAAAATATATACAGGAAATACAATGTCTGCGATAAACACAAAATATCACCTAAATCAGATAGTTTATAAAGTTCATTAAACTAATCATATTCAATTAATGTCATGCACAAAAAAATGAAATGGGCGACTTTGACAACTGTCAAGTCTGATGTTGCTAGATCAGGAAAAGTTTTTAGATAAAAATATTGCATTCACTTAAAAGGTAAAGTATCAGTACGTAAAATCAGATACATTCTTTTTTGGGAAGTGAAGCATTTTTACCACCCCAGGAGCAAAATAGGACCAGGTTACGGTATTTTAGTACATGAAGGACTTACAACTAATAAAAACTGACCAAGTGCAAGTCGGACATGAAGGGTTCCGTACTTTATAGGTTTTCCTGTAATCTATACGTGTTGAACTAATTTCTGTAGTTTCGGAGATAAGGTGGGGGGAATGGTTGGACAGACAGACAGACACACGAGTGGTCCTACAAGGGATCCGTTTTTTTATGTTTAGTTACGGAACCCTAAAAATAAACAAATATAGTCCTCCAGACCGCTTTCGGTCACGGCGGCAAATCTTAGTGGAGATTAGCCCGATGCGCAGGAGATATTATAGTGCACAAGTGTGTGCGCAGGCACAGGTGCACTCTCTGTTCCTTTTCTCTCATAGTCCGATGGGACGGCAATCCGACACGACCGGAGAGAGTTCAGGCGCAGGACCAACGGCTTAACGTGCTTTCCGAGGCACGGGGGTATTATACCACCAACTTCCAAACTCCGGGCTACTACTGGGATATTTCTAATGAAAAACCCAATAGCACTTTTTGTCCGACCCGGGAATCGAACCCAGGACCTCATGCACAGCAGTCGCGCTTGCGACCACTAGACCAACGAGGCAGCCAGAAAGCCTCAAGCCCCGGGCTAGCTAGCGTAATGAAACTTGCTCTTTCTGAGAAATTAAGAGGTAACTACACTATTGATGGAACGCAGGACAAATTTTAATAACCATGACTGCGGGTTGTTCGAAGGTGATACCGTGGCCCCGGACACAGAGGCTAAGAAGGAACATGGGTGGTTTTTAGTCAGTAGAAGTCCGACACTCCCTTCTGCTCCACCCAGGACGGATGGAGTCATTTGATGATTTTAAACACTCAAAAAAAAAAGAAGACAAATACTTATCAGCAGGCAAACCTACCACAATATAAACTCAATTCAAGACACAGTTACCCAAATACCCTAAACAAAAGATAAAAAAGTAGCAAAAGTTCACGACACAAGCTCTCAAAGGCCGGTGCTCTCGTGACAAACACTCTCTGAGATAACGAGCCGCCTGACATTCGTACAGCCGCGTATTTACAACAAAAAAAGAATACATTATGTACCGCGGTTATCTATATACATGTGTGTGAACCTTTAATATTAATGGCTTGTTTTGTAAATATAAATTGTTTTTATGATGCAGAGGTGTAAATATGAATGTTATGAAGTGCTATTATTGTGTTAATAAATTTTGTTATGTAGGTTACATATTGTTCCGTGCAGAGATAAAACACGCGACACCCAGCGAAACAGTCGATTGCTCAGCCACTGCACCAACCGTGTCGTCAAATTATTCAGAATATCAAAAGCTTTGTCGTCGTTGCTCTTAGGTGAGCGGACTGGGCTGATTTGGTAATGTCACAGTATAAATATGTGTGCTGAATAGTTATTATTTAACTTTCTAAAATCTATTTGGCAGCACCAAAAGAATTCTTAGGTTAGTTTTAAAATAAAAACGATAGGATTCCAGTCAGCTTCATAAAACGAAAACAACTATCTATACAGGGCGCGTAAATATTTAATATACCGAGTGCATCATATTCCTGGAAATGCTAAAACGGCACTGTTATACTCGTAGATCCACCGTTGTGTTAGTTATAAATTCCCCTAGGGCTATATTTAACGGCGTCGCCGGGTCGGGGTGCATCGGCCTGGTGTCCGGTATGGGGGCACGAGTAATGCAAGTACTATGAAAGGGTTGTCGATGCCTTCATTTAAACACTTTTCTGGCTTCATGCGATTATATTTATGCATAGCTGCAGTAGGTATTTAATTTGTACAAGGAGATAGCGGGCAAAAGCTTGTAGTTTTTTTCCGCGGTCTCCTAGTTTAAATCAGGTTCTGTTATTATGAACTTACATTCAGACACTTCAATTTATTTATTTATGCATGGCAATAAGAATACGCCCGCTGTTACATGAACTTAAACAAAACTGGCAAATAATATAGTATGTGTGCCATTGATAGGTTGCCATTGCCATACACTTCGTAAATTACAGGCGTGATGTTTGATAATTTATACGGACACTTTAAAAGAGTGATCAAAACATAAAAACTCAATTAAGTAATCCTCCATAAGTCATATTTTCAACGGCATTTTAAGAGCTTATGGTACCTCAAACGCGAGTTTTATAATGCGTAAAAATATATGATTCACTGCAGTAATCAACATCAGAAATATATATGATATTCTTCAGGATATATGCTAGTGCCATAGTGTTGTGAAAACATAATGCAACTAACTTTGCTCGATAGAAAAAAATCGCGAACATACTTCTAAAAATTTCTTTTAGTGAGTAAAAACCATACTAAAATACATGTCAACGTTCTGATTTTTTTGCCAAATAATTCTACAAGCAACATACTAAAGTCATAGTGTTTTACTTTTTTAGTCCAATCAATAGTTTTTTTGTAAATCGCAAAATACCACTAATTTCGCACTATTCGGCCGCAGCGAAAGACGTAACAACCGCTTAGTAGTGCAAGCTGATTAGAACTTTATTCTAACAGTATTTCAAGCGAAGTTTGAACCACCACAAATAGGGTTGCTAATCTGAGGTAGAAAATTAAATGCTTTTATAACCGACCTTTTTGCAAGCCTTGATTTAGAGAAAGCTAAGCTTTTTTTTAAAAAAAAAGATACCCTCAGAACAATGGAAGAGTCGTTATTTTATGTTGTACTTTGAATGAGTAACCTCATTCAAAGTACAACATAAAATAACGACTCTTCCATTGTTCTGAGGGTATCTTCCCCGACTCTAATCCCCGAAGGATTAGGCAGATTCAAAGTACACTCAATAGAAATCTAATAAAGACATCCTTGTTTGGTATAAATGCTGCAATAAACTAAAATCTGTGTTTGTGTATACGTGGGTGTGTGAGTGTGTATGAGTGAATGAGTTCGTTAGTGTATGGAGGCTTGGAGGCGGGTCACGTACGGTATCAATCGCCCTCACAATTTATTTTCTCGCCAGCAAATATTTTCTCAGCGCTTTCTTTTATTCAGCGCAGGTATTTGACTTATTATTGAAAGGAAGATGTGGAAGTAAAATGTTTGATCTGCCTATTAGGGTTTTTATGGCTGTTTTTCCTTAAAAATATCGCAATTCGGTTGCTCTTATACCATTACATTTGTCGTCTTCTTTATCCAAAATTACAGATTTGTTTACAGACACATAGAATTTTAGAGTTTCCAAACAATTTAGTACTGGTCACTGTCTTTTACATATATTTGAGGGGATTTATGCAATGTTATTTTCAGCAACTAATTTCAAAGCAGGACAAAATCTTGAGTAAGAATCCTATCGAATAATCGGTTTTTAACACGCTTTTATTAAAGTGGCTGCTCAAACTGAAATAACACAGAAATAAAAACAACTACATAATTACCCCACGATATATCTCCACATAAATCCTTTTTTTACAGCAACATAGATAACACTTACCTCTGCATAAAGCAAGCATATAACACTCCTAAACATATTAATAATATATCCAATTTAATTGTGCAAATGATGCGCGCGGTAACATAAAACAAGATAATCATACGTTGGATGGGGCTAATGTCCCGTTAAATTGCTTATAGGAACGAAAATCCTTTACAAGCTCGCTGGGAACACTCGCGTACACTTTACGCCCAGTTTATTAGGTTTTAAAGCAATTTATGAGCTTAATTGCGCTATAGGACACCCGGTTTAATGACTATCGGAGGATCGGCGATGTGAACTGCAATGTAAGATTGTTGTTGTCGAACATTTAGACTGATGTTCTTTTATAGGATGAGCGCGCCACACTATTCCCAAACTTCTGTAACTCCTGAAAGCCAGAGTAAACAGTGGTGGCCACCAGAAAAGCGCCAAGAAAGAGCTAGACGAAATCCCAGAGATACAATTTAATTGTCTTAGATCGCGCATCGAAATCTATATATATTATATAAATAAAAAGAGAAATCCTGACTGACTGAATGACTGACTGACTCATCAACGCCCAGCCTAAACCTTACGGAACTCTAACCCGATAACCATTAACATTTAGTCAGTGTAGCTTTCAACGTCAGTCTAATAATAGTGATAATAGTTATCCCTGGTGCTACGCCACTGGGCTTATCCCAGTTGTATACGTCCCTTTGCGCCTACTGTAATACTTGTTTTGTTCTGTCTCCTACTGTTAATTTTATAGTTTACTAGCTTTTGCCAGCGGCTTCGCCCGCGTGAAAATGACGATTTTTCATACAAACTTCCTGACTGACTGAATGACTGACTGACTCATCAACGCCCAGCCTAAACCCTTGGACCTAGAAAGCTGAAATTTTGCACAGAGGTTCCCTTTATGATGTAGACAAGGAATAAGGAAGGATTTTTCGAAATTCAACCCCTGAGGGATTTAAATAGGGGATGAAAGTTTGTATGAAAAATCGTCATTTTCACGCGGGCGAAGCCGCTGGCAAAAGCTAGTAAACTATAAAATTAACAGTAGGAGACAGAACAAAACAAGTATTACAGTAGGCGCAAAGGGACGTATACAACTGGGATAAGCCCAGTGGCGTAGCACCAGGGATAACTATTATCACTATTATTAGACTGACGTTGAAAGCTACACTGACTAAATGTTAATGGTTATCGGGTTAGAGTTCCGTACTCTGTGTTAGTGTTAAATAAGCTTTGAGTAATGAATCAGATAACGGTATTGAGTGACAAAGTTACGTTACCGTAGACAAACGTATCTTACAGAATACAATGTTTAATAGAAACGGGCCCTTCACGAAACCGTAAACCAAGCGTTCTGTATACATTAAAATAAATAACGCCACGCAAAAAATATAAGTTTATGAAGCCGGTAACCAAAGCTAGTGATTAATAGTAGGTACAATTATTCTAGTCGAAAACTGAACTTGCGACAATAATGTCACAAACATTATTTTACCAAATTAATTAAGTGTGTACAAAGCGAATGAATTATTCCAACATGTGTAATGTCGTGACCAACAAATATTCTGTAAAACATCAAGGGAATAACTTAATTATGTATACCAAATGACTGGGCACTGTACTGCCCTGATAAGCCGAAAAGCGCTAACTCAATCAGAGTAAGTTTTGAGAAAAACGACTTTTTGTGATTGGATTTTTCCCTCCTTCAAACGGGGGTTAAAACTAATATTTTTAAAACTGTTAAAACTTATATAAACGTATTTTTGACCCTAGATATAGCTGACATACCTAAATTATCCATAAATGGCACCATTATACATATTTTGTGAGATACCGCTATTTTGATTAAAAAGGAAGGCTTCAAAAATTGAGATACTGCTTTTAGTCTTATTCTGCTCATAGAATGTTTCATACAAAATGTTTTTTTTTCATATTTGATGAAAATACCGAATAAATTTGTAATAAAACTTCATTTAATATTTTTTTTAACAACTTTATTAAATGTAGCAGCAAATTACAAAAAAAAGTTAAAGCAATTTATTTGCTTTCTATGAAATAAAATTAATCAAAAGTTGGCAGTTCCCGCCAAAAAGACATTCTATTAGCAAGTTATACTGGAAAGAGATTTTATTTTTTTTATTTTTTTTTTGTTTGAGATTTTCCTGCTGGTACTGTTTTTTAAGTTGTGGATGGAAGTTTGTCTAATTTTAAGAACTTTGTACCTATAATGCTAGCCGTAATGGGTTTATTATCGAAACCAGTTCTGTACCTAATGTTAAAACTGCCTCTGTTCTCAGAGCTTCTCTAAAGGTTAGTTAACATATCACAATTGATGTGCAGTTGAGTGTATAATTAACAACTGAGATGAACACTTGTAATTTCGAAGTGTTGTTCTCGAAACTTCAAGTTTCAAATTAATTTAACCTCAAAGAAAGTGAGAAACTAGAGAATTAACTTTAAAAAAATTACCTTAATATTAATACACAAAAGCTTATTTTTGCGTAATTAGAAAAATACTGTATTTAATAAAGTTTTCCTTATTTTTAACACAGCATAAAACGAATTTTTGCTTCCTTCCGCCAACAAAACAAACTAAGAAATGATCGCTACTAATGTTTATCTTCATGTCACGACACGCTCTATTATAAAATGTAAGTGAGTGTAATCCTTAATACTAAAGATAATAGAGTCAATTTTAATTACCTACTATACTTAGGTATAGCCGTATCTCAAACCTTAGCGAACTAATAATACCCACATTTACGCGCATTTTTTAAGCGTTTCTAGCCTATGTCAATATAAGGCCATTTGGCTTCATAAAAACGACATGCCGTCAAATCTCTTAGTAATTTAAG
Source organism: Diarsia mendica (assembly GCA_949316265.1). Lineage (NCBI taxonomy): Eukaryota > Metazoa > Arthropoda > Insecta > Lepidoptera > Noctuidae > Diarsia > Diarsia mendica. Next base: position 12,027,728 of record OX438906.1, read on the forward strand.
GAAAAATTGAGATATAAAAAAACTTCTTAGTGGTTTATTTTAATGTTTTTAAATAGATATCGCTATTTGGCTTATACCATTAGATGCGAAATTCTTCTAGCTATTGAATGGTATAAAAAAAACTAAAAGGGCGTATCTCAGAGATAGCGCCTTTCGGCTTAGCAGGGCAGTGTAGTAGCCAGGGTAATATAATAATGGACATTCTCACTGGCCCCGACCTTGGGAGTTTCGAATTGTTTGTGTACACCTGTTTCTGTTTGAATCAATGCCTTGTAAACTATAATTTTACCTTGATTTTATCGCTTAATAAGGTCAGTATTATTTTGTGTATTTTAGTAGTCCTTGTGGTCTACTCTCACCAAATTTCACGTTTTTACATAGGTACAGTGCGATAAAATTATCTTGGCAGCTCTGAACATAGGCTTTGCGAAATTTTACGCATGTAAACTTGGGAATAAAACTGTTATTTCCAGATAAACCAATACATAAACGATCAGAAAATATCTAATTTAAACAGTGAGAAATACAAATAAAATAAATATCATAACACTTTTATACATTCGTTGTAACAAAATGACCTGCACGAAGTTCGGAGCTGCCAAGATAATTTGATCGCAGTGTATTGCTTGTAACAGCGCCGAAATATCGGGAACTCGCAACAATATCAAAACTATACATAAAGGAGATTGGACATTCTGACCCATGAACCTACTCGCCCTCTAATTTCTAAAGTAATATGACATCACACCTGCAATCCTCGAAGGGATAGGTAGAGGTGTACCTAACAGTACACCCATATTTTGCCAGCTATGATTGAGTCCCGTGTAAAAGAGGGTGAGCCTATTGCCATCAACTCGGCACAAATCCAGACTCCGTGGCTGTTTCTGAGTTTCTGATGGAAATCAAACCCAGGACCTTTAGCTCAGCAGTCGCGCTTGCGACCACTAGACCAACGAGGGATTCTTTTTTTGTCGCTAATCAAACAAAACGAACAAACTTTCGTTGACTGCTTCTTTAACAGCCTCGTTGAGCCCAGTTAATGACAATAGACTCGCCCTTAATATTATAACATTGGACTTAAACAAAACTGGTGAATTGTGGTTATACTAATAGGTACCTACACATCTGCCTAACCCTTCAGGGATCACAGGCGTGATTTTATCCTACTAATACTATAAAGAAAAGAAGATAGACGCTTTAGAAATGTGGTGTTGGAGGCGAATGCTTTGCATAGCCTGGACACAGTTCCGAACCGTCTCAATTCTCGAAGAACTAAATATAGGTAATAATAAATAATAATAATAAATTCATTTATTCAGGTTATTTTACACCCGTTACCATGTCAATCACAATTCACAATACAAACATGAATAAAATATTAAAATTCAGATAAAAATAAAAATAAATGATAATAATAATGATTATGAATACCTATTATTAAATTAAAAAATATAAAAACAATACACACAAACATACAATTATTAAAAGTCAAATTACTATTAAAAATTCAAATAAAATGAATACACACACAAACAATTAAATTAAAAATATTCATTAATTAATATTATTATTCTACATAAAATAAATACAATAACTAAAATTTCCTAAAATAAAACAACGTCTTTCTTCCATCGTTCAAGGCCGTATTCTCACTTTCTTTGGACATATTACACGTCGAGAGGACACGTCTGTGGAGCGACTCGTGGTCCAGGGCAAAACTGAGGGTACGAGGGCGCGCGGTAGATCACCAATGCGCTGGACCAACCAAAAACCGGCCAAGAGCGTGTCGGGCCACGCTCAGTGTAGGGTTCCGTAGTAATAATTCTTTTTTTGTTTGAAATACGGGCCAATGAAACTTGACCTCTGGATTGTATAGGCGCTCATACGATTCAGGGACCAAATTATATTGGTTAACTGCAGTTTCCATCTGTTGTTTCCATCCAAGTTCAAAATAATTTTCCTAGAAAGTCCTTATAAAGTTCTACTTTTCAGATTTTTTTCGTATTTTCTAAACTTATGGTTCAAAAGTTAGAGGGGGGGGGGGCGCTTTGTTTTTTACTTTTGGAGCGATTATTTCCGAAATTATTGACATTATCAAAAAATGATTTTAGTAAACCCCTATTCATTTTTAAATACCTTTCCAACAATATATCACACGTTAGGGTTAAAATTAAAAAAAAAATCACTTCCCACTTTACATATAGGGGGGCTACCCTAATAAAACATTTTTTTCCAATTTTTATTTTAGCACTTTGTCGGCGTGATTGATACACATATTGGTACCAAATTTCAGCTTTCTAGTGCTAACGGTCACAGAGATTAAGCGAGGACGGACAGACGGACAGACAGACAGACAGACAGACAGACAGACATGGCGAAACTATAAGGGTTCCTAGTTGACTACGGAACCCTAATAAAAAATGCACTAAATGGTCCGCTCCACGAATGCACGAGGCAAGCAACAGTACGAGAGGAATGGCGTCGAATTATTAAGCTTGCCACCACCCCTGTCATGACGACCACGACCACTCTGCCAAGAGTGTGACGACAGAGAAGAAGAATATTATAAAGGCGAAAGTTTGTAAGTATGGATGGATGTTTGTTACTCTTTCACGCAAAAAGTACTGAACGGATTTGGATAAGATTTGGTACACAGATAGTTTATAACCTGGATTAACACATAAAAAATAGTTTTCATCCCGATTTTATTTTCGAGTTGTAGCGGGCGCTGACAACAACTAGTGTTATATAAATAACCCTTTATTAATATAATACCTAGCTTAGTTTTTACCTACTCCATATTACAGGTATAACAAGCCATTCAATTATCTATTACAGTATCGATCGGCTTGACCTGTGAGCTGTAATTCTTGCCGCATTCAACCGTGTTCATTGCACTTCAGTTGGTGTAAAAGCCGGTAGTGTCAAAGGGAAATGGAGTAACCATCAGTTAATTTTAACCATGATTTTGATTAACATAGTGCTAATGTGTGTGTCGACGTTTTTGGTCCAGAATGTGGTAAGTTTTGATTTGTTTATGAATAGTTTGTAGTAGGCTAAAGTTAATTCAATTTGCGTGATTTATGTGGCTATAAAACTAAGTTTATTTATGTGGTTGATTTGAATTTTTGTTTTGATTTGCTTTTAATTTGAATGTGATAGTATCTTATTGTTTTAGAGTCACATGGAGATAGTATCCACTTTTTAAATCGTTTTTACTAAAAGATTATTAATTGCGTATTAGACAGAAATTTTATTGTAGTTTCATTTTGTTCCCTAATACTTACAAAATTAGTAGTTAGAGATTGTTTATTATAATTTTACGGTAATTATATGATTTCTAATTGAATTAGTGCCTGCATTTACATAATAAACTGACACCCTTTTTCCATGCGGGTAGGTAGAAACCACAGAACGCTACCTGATACGATCCTCACATACACCTGCCTGCATGAATAATTACTAAGTCATAACGAAAACCTAATAAATATGGCTCATCAGTGTTTTCCTCGAATCCTGCTTTCATACTAATAATGCACTCACACCTCTGTATTTCGAATAGATTAGGCCAATATATTCACTACACGGTATTGTGTTGGCCCCTAGAGGGATATTAGCGGTAATTATAAGCCTAACACCTTGTTTACTGGTGTAAATGAAACCTACTGTTACAGTAATTGGTAATAATGCTGGGTGTTTCACACTTGAATGTTACGCCTGTTTACCGGAAGGGGAGGGCAGAGCTCAGACTTAAGCTTTTATCTATATATACACACATACAATTGTTTTTTTTTTCATTTGTTTATAAAGTTTCAAGTGTCTGTACTTTCGAAATTTTTACGATAGTTTTTTTTAACTTACGCTATTGAATGCATACGAAAGTATAGAGTTTCATAGCGGTTCTTCCAAATACACTTAGGAATAAGAAAGAATTCGAGCACAGTAAATGGAATACTTGGCATTTTTTTTAAACATTAGTTAAATTGAGTTATTGAGTTTCTGTTTTAATTGGCTTAGGATTTATCCTGACTGAGTTAATTATAACTGAGATTCTTCTAATCAAAAAACCTATTCTTTGTTTCCTTTCTCCACTGGATCAAATCTCCTTTGCAGTCTTGATACTCTATTTCATACAAAGGTATAAGTTACTTCAGTATTCTACTACACATACAATGTTCGTGTTTATAACAGCGATATCGATTTCTGTTTTAATAATTAATAATATGGCGAGTTGACGGCTGTGTCTAAAACTAGAACGAATGGAAAATACTAGAATGACGTAACTATAAAATTATCAGTATTAAAACTATAGGCAAAACTTGACCGTATATACAGTTTTAACTGAGCCGTTGCCGTTTATAAGTGGTCACTGAGGACGGTAGCTGGCTCTGGGTTTGATTCCTTGGTTGTAAAAGTAACAGATTGAAGTTTAAACCACCCAGTTAATGTAATACCACTTACTTTTTCAAACAAAATGTATCCAGTAATTCTGAGATCAACCCTGTATAGGTACCTACACAACTGTTCGAACTTTTTGGATTGTAGTAATTTTGCGACTTAGGTATTTCAAGATTTAGACGTTACGAGATGTGGACTAAAAGCGATGTAGTCATTTTGCGACTTAGGTATTTTGAGATTTAGACTATGAGCGACGTGGTCTATTTGCGATCCAGTCATTCTAATACCAACCCATATGCTCGCCTATAATAATATAATACTTAGTTATATCTAGGTGTCCCGTACTTTTTTGGTTTGCCCTTCGGCCAATATAGGCGTGATATTATGTTGCTTAGTAGCTGACACTAGGTTTGATTCCCTGGTCGCGAAAGTAACAGACCGAAGTCTAAACCACCTGTTTGATAGCAATAGGCTCGTTTATCTAATATATAAAATTCTCGTGTCACAGTTTTCGTTGCCATACTCTTCCGAAACGGCTTGACCGATTTTGATGAAATTTTTTGTGCTTATCCGGTATCTATGAGAATCGGCCAACATCTATTTTTCATCCCCCTATTTTTTTTTATATGGCAAAACAACGTTTGCCGGGTCAGCTAGTATTATATAATACTTAGTTAAAATCTGTGTGTCGCGTACTTTTCTGCTTTGCCCTTCGACCAATACAGTGGTGATATTATGTTGTTTAGTTATGTTAAAACGCAATATATATATGTAGTTTGTAAACTAATAATCGTAGGCAACAATATAGTACGAGTATAGTCCTACCCGTAGACGGTCTACGACCTTACGCTACGCTTGTAGCAATTTGCTACGACATACTACACGATTCCTTACAACCGCGCGGCGTAGTAGGAAGTATACCTCGAGTCTATTAAAGCTATTTTTCCAATTGATATTATTTCTACTTAAATAAATATCAACTCTTTGTAGGTGTTTATTAGGTAGAGTTCAGCAGGCTGGTACTATTGAGAATGTCATAAAAGTGTTTGATGTTGTAGTGCAAACTAAACTTTATTTTTATACCTACGTTTACGGTCATAAGATTGCGTGACCACTGACCATAGTGAAAGTAAGTTCTAAGAATTATTTAGTAATTTTACATTATATTAGTAGACTTTTACTACTGCAATACTATGCCAAGTTACCGTTATTATTAGTTATGCACAATTATATAGTGCAAGGCAATTTAGCCTTCGGGGAATTTATGCCTGACTTTGTATCGTGCGAATGTATTGCCACACCGTAGTCCCGAGGGTGTAGGTAGAATTGTAGCTTCGACAAATATGTGTTCACATACACGTGATCCAATTATGAGTCACATTTATAGCTATATTTATTGCAGAAACCAATAACTATTGGAATCTTCAGTTTGACCTTAAACCTAAATCAGAAGCTTCCCTTTCCGGCTTATTAAGTGGCTATCTTTCACACGAAATAGGGATGTTAACAAAAAAAATCTAATTAGTCCGTCAGATAGATTTTCAAAAAATATTGGACACATATTTTTTCTTTTTTCACGTAAACAAACAATGAAGACAATACAGTGCTTTGAAAACTCGTTTGACGTCATATTCTAAGACATTAGTATGGTATTTCTTAGCGAGCAGTGACGTCACCACCTTAAATCTTTGACGCGTTTTATTTTCGTCAATTTTTATTGATTTGACAAAACAAAAACTACGTATCCAATATTTTTCGATAATCTAACAGACGGACTAATTAGAATCATATATTTTTTTTCAGTAAACATCCCTATTACACATCATAACAGTACGCCTATATAATCCCCAAAGGGTTAGGCAGAGGATTAGTTCACCCACATTTCGCCAGTTATTTTTAAGTCAGACAATCCGTACTGCTACTGAGAAACTTCTGACGGAATAATACAATAACTAATTTCTGACCTGGGAATCAAATTCAGGGAAATGCACAGCAACAGTCACGCTTGCGACCACTGGATTATCGAGCAGTCACAAGAAATTCAACGTCTGAAAAAAATAAAGTCACCCGAACGAATAGTTTACTCGGTTAAAACCGGAATAGTCTTATTCCGGTTTTACTACATCTATTGTATTCGCAGGTAGGAGAACCGCCAAGATTCCGAATATTTGCGCCCGCATTCATCTGTCCCAAAGACAAAGATGCCCTCATAGACAAGCCGGACACCACTACTATAACGTAAGTACTGTCCTTCCGTAAGTATAACGTAACAAACATATTACACCCGCCTAGACTTTTTCCAACTAAAAGAAAGAAAACATATTTATTCAGCACATAGCACAAGTGCACAAAACAAACAATAAAAAACTAAAAAGAAACTAAAAAATTAACAGAAAAAAAGAGTGTGTTCATCTCACGGCTGCGCCAAATAGGACCAGTTCGGCAAACTGTCGAGCAGCTAGTGCCCGACGCTGGTTTTCAACTGTCAACTATGTTGGGGTCAGCTTCCAGTCTAACCAGATGCAGCTAAATACTAGTATTTTACATAGAGCGACTGCCGATCTGACCTCCACAACCCAGTTAATACTAGGTTATACGATACCCTTTACTCCGATAACGTAACAAACATAACATTCACTTATTGTCAGGCAACATCGGCCTATAGATAGGTACAGTGAAGGCCACCATTACCTGACCCATCTTCTCACACCACTTGCCCTATTGTTCTTTAAACAAGGGGTCAGGTAACGCTGGCCGCTTATCAGGTATACAGTCAAACATGATGAAATACAATTTGTGTAAATAGACAACAAAACTAAAAAAAAAGCCGCCTCTCTGTCTGTCTCTGGAACCTCGAAAACAATGATATAATACACAAGATAATATTATATTGTTCATAGTTACCGAGGGAGGTTTAAAATCTGGTCGCACCGGTTCATAATTAATGGGTGTAAAATAACCTAAACAAATCTGGGACGGGAAGAACAAATGCCTTTACTTGTTCTGCACCAAGTCGAATGTAATTAATACAAATTACATAAGCTATTTGTATGGCCTAGATAGTTACAATATAATGGTAGACCCCTGATCTCTAGTTGTTTATTTGTCTTTGATTAATGTTTTTATGGAAGCAACGGTTAACACTAAATACAAAAAAAAACTTAGCTCCTAAGCAGGTACAACCGCGGGAAGCAAATAATAATAAAATAATATACCAAAAATCTTTCGCTAAATAATATCTCTGAAGTGTTGCGTGACAGCGGGTTATTAGCAAGTAATAATCTGACAAACACAGAATATAATAAGCTCGTCTTATTAGTTCTGTGATTGGAATAGTCTTTGTTCATAATTGTGTTTGGTTCTCTCCTTTGTAAATAAAATCTTGGCACTGTTGTATACCGGTATTTTATTCTTTTATTATTCAGCAACTAGCTGATGCCCACGACTTCACTCGCGTGTATGTCGGTCAAATTATATACTCTGAGAACCACTTTATCCATTGGTGACAACAGCATCGAAATCGGTGTAGGAATTTTTGAGTTCGCGAACAGAGGTACAGATGCGGTGGAGGACTTTGTTTTATTGTTTTACAATATCTAGTGATGAACATTGTTATAAACTCGAAGGAGCTCGTGCGTTAAGGCGCTAATAACACCGAAAGTAGCGTCACACATATTTATTTCTTTTACTCTAAAATCACATCAAATTTGAAAAATCCATAACACTATGAAGCTAGTTAATAACCTGAAGTATTTTTAAAATCACTTTTCATGATTCTAGACTTTATGATTAAGAGAATTACTGATTGAGTGAGAGGCCACTTTTATCTTTCAGTAATTCTCGGCTGCCATAATTATATAGCATCACCTTTGGCAGTCGTTACAGGTGTCACTGTCAGTGACCTGAAAGTTTGATAACCAGTCTTACCAAAGGGTATCGTATTACCTAGTATTAACTAGGTTCTGGAAGGTCAGTTAGGCAGTCGCTCCATGTAAAATACTGATATTCAGCTGCATCCGGTTATACTGGAAGCCGGCCCAACATAGTTGAGAAAAGGCAGATGATGAACATTGCTAGAAACTATTTTGAAAAAACTTAAACTTAGGCAAGCACTTTCGTGGGTTTTAAATCATCATCATCAGCCTATAATGTTCCCACTGCAGGGACTCAGGCCTCCTCTCTAGGAGAGGGATGGGCTATAATCCACCACGCGGGCCCAGTGCGGATTGGCAGATGCCGCTGCTCTCGGTTTTACATAAATCATAACAATCCAGTGTTCTACCTCGTTCAGTTTTCAGACCGAGCCGGGTGTTCGGATGGAGTTCGACTGGATCGTGCGCTGGCACCCGCTGGTTGCGCCTACGCAGCAGTTCACCCTCGCACTCTGGAACACCGTGAGGGAACTTGAAAGGCGTCTGAACATTCTGAATTATCTTAATGACGAAGCCAATGTCTTCGTTATTAAGAATTCACAAGTATGACAGTTGTTTTTGTTGTTTGTAAAAGTATTTAGTTAATAATTTTTTTTAAATGAGTTTCCTAAAATGTGTATACGTATATAAGTTGCACTTTTATATCCTCGTAAAATTCAGGAGATTCTCATAAAATACATACATTTTAATTAATTTAAGTTACGGGGCCTGGTCAGTTATTTAAATTATATACGCTTTTGAAGTTGTTAATAACAGTATTTCAGAAAAATCCAACAATAAAATGAAATGAAAATTATCGATTTTGAGTTTGCGTTTGAAAGCTTGTGTGAAAGAAAGTCAGATTGTAGTAACTTAATGTGCTGGCGTCTGTACAGAAATCATTGAGCAATTACATAAAGTATTCATAATTACTACATTATTGTGGAGTCTTTCATTGTTATCAGACCAGCTTTTCCAGATCCCAAAGAATGACTAATTATTTTACTTTCAGCTACTAACCGGAGTGAAGTACATATTCAACGTCACTGGTCGAAAGCGTGGCGAAGATGATGGCACTCAAAAGACGTTCGAGATCGACTGCAGTAAGGGGGACCCAAAGCTCCTCATTGAGGGTCAATCAGACATGTTCTCCGTCATCCTGATTGGATCAGAGCTGGCGTATGCTGAGATAGACTATACAGTGGAGGCGCAAGTTACTACGTGTTTGCGAACGCAAGATTATTATGTTAGTATATTATTATTACTGTTATTAATTTGTTGACTGTCTCGCTGGTCTAGCGATTACTATGCATGGGGTCCTAGGTTCGATTCCTAGGTTGGACAAAGTGTTATTGATTTTGTCATCAGGAATTTCTCGGTAGAAGTCACGGAGACTGGATTTGTGTCAGGTTGATGGCAAATAGACTCGCCCCTTGTTACATGGGACAACATAACCGGCGAAATGTAGGTGTGTTGTTGGTATGTAAGTATTACGTACTGTTTTTTTTTTAAATTCTTTAAGAGTTTGTCAGCATTTAATTCGGTAGGATAAGCATTAGCTCATAATTTACAGGCGTACAAGGTATAAACCATGGGACAATTGATATTGTGTCCTGCCTGTCCGGTTTATAACACATCACACAGGAGCTGATGGACGCTAATACAAATGATGAACTCATCGCCACATTTGGAGCTGATTCAATTTAAATTGTCATTAATATGCTAAGAAGAACGTACCCTGCGCCAAAGTCAAGTAGTCGACGCTACTGAAGACTGGAAATGTATAGGTTGATATTTTGCCGCGTGTACGAAATTGCACGGGCACCGCATTCCACAGCGGGTGAGTGACACCGCCGCTACAACTGAAGCCCTTCAAGTTACTTACTTTTACGGCGTAGTCGAAATTGTATGGCTTCGAGAAGTGTAATAAAATAATATGAATAAACTAGCTTTATCATGAGGTGACTGCTGAGATGACGAATAAAGAGAAGAGAGACAGAGAGTTCTCTTCTTCATGGAAGAAGAAAACAAGCTTCGACGACCCCAAATAAATTGTGATAAGGGCGGGAGAATGTAATGATGAGTGAAGAGATGAATAGAGAATGATAATGATGATGAAACTGGGTTAATTTTTAATTTCCTAAGTAAATAAAGAGAGTTAATTCTACATCCAGTTTATGAAACTCCCGTCAATAAATCAAAAATTCAGTTTTAATTTTCATTAAAGCTAATTTGCTTAGATGAGATGTTCAAAGCTTTGGGAGGCGTTTATGAACTCTTGTGTTAATTTAATTAAATTCACTTGTTGATATTAAATTGGAGCAGTTTTCAAGAGAATGCAGCTGTGGATTTCAGAAAACTTAAAATAAGAAACTGTTTTAAACTGTTCGAAGGCAATGAAACTTTTAAATCAGCGCAATGTTTGCAAAATACTAAGTTAAATGGCTTACTAAAATGTTGCACTATTAAAATATTTAATTGAAATGTGTTATATCATAACATCACGCCTGTAATTCCCGAAGGGATAAGAAGAGGTGTACCCATTAGTAGTGGCGTATATATATTAAACAGATGTCCAACAATAATTGACTATAATGATTCAGTTTCAAAACAACTTATCAGATTCGTTCAAACAAAATTAAATATAATATAACATCATAACATATCGCATGTAGCCCTCCAAGGGTTTGGTAGAGGTGTACTCACTAGTAAACCCACATTTCAACAGGGTATGTTTAAGTCCCATGTGATAGGGGGCGAGTCTATCGCCATCAATCGGTGCACGAATCCTGACTCCGTGGCTGCTACTGAGAAATTCAAGATGGAAAAATCCAATAATTCTTTGCACGACCCGGGAATGGATTCCAGTGCACTGGCGACCATTAGTCGTGGCTGAGGACCCGAGAGCTCCTGTGCTGAGGCATCTCATGCGGAATCATTGTCCTCATGAAATGCCTCTTAAGTATATGACTCATTAGTTAGTTAATTAAACTGTTTTTTATTCCAATTTGTTACTAATCCTAGTGTATAAGTTGTTTACTAACAAAAATTGACTTCAAAAGAACTTCATCATATTTATGCTTATATAAAGCGCTTGTTCGTTCACAGTTAGAATATGCAGTGTCAGTATGGAACCCTTTCTACAAAAAATATTCTGAAATGGTTGAAAATGTACAGTACAAATTCTTGCGTGCTATGCACTACAGATGCCACAAATCGTATTTATCATACTCCCAATTACTCAGTAAGTACAAGCTCCTCTCCCTTAGCTCTCGAAGAAATTACCTTGAAGCCACAGTATTATTTAAAATTGTCAGAAACAAATTTAACTGTACAAATCTAAACAGCATGATCTGCTATGCTGTACCTCGAACCATCCACAGGCGGCAGGTACGCGCGGGTACACTTTTCGCTTTGAACACTTGCCGAACTAACTCTGGCCTACGCTCACCTATCCGCCGTATGGTTGACACATACAACAGTACCTTTGTAAATATAGATATTTTCAATTGCACAATAAGTAAATTTAAAAACCTCATTCGCCATTCCCTACTAGATATAACTTAATATTGTATATTTCTGTTATCTTTAATTTTAAACAAATTTTTTTTTTAGAGTCACTATCTAAAAGTTAATTGTCACACGTGCTGCTATCAATATTCCTAGCGATTAGTTTTATTATTACCCAAAATTCTACGCCTACTTGTGAACAGCGTTGTGGGTTACTTTATGACCAATTTGTGACTATGTTAAATTAGTTGTAAGTCCTTATTTTGTAACTGTTTGCTGTTCCTATTAATAAAAAAAAAAAATAAAAAAAAAAATGGTTCCTATGTTGTTCCAAATAAAGAAAATTATTATTATTATTTATTTTGACAACGAGGTAGCCACCACTTTCAATACGAATGAAGTTTTTACATAATAATTATGTATGTAATTTTCTTATTCTTGTAACATAATTATCCTATAGTTCGTGTGGACTTTGACCAGTGGTGAAGACAAAGAAGTCGTGCCTGACATAAAGGGGTCCCGACTAGTTCTCCGGGGCAGGACCCTGAATGCTGGCCAGTCTTATGAAGTGCTTTGTCAGGTGTATAAGTCTTCTACCGGGGACTTTATAGCACAGGTAAGATTCATATTGTATGTTAAATGAAACAAACGATTCATGAATAAAGACGGCAGTTAGCTTTTGATGATATTATTATGTGCTATAGATACAAATACGTAATTATGATTCGTCAACAACTTACTATAATTTCTGTAGCTATTAACGTTCCGGAATGTGATATTTTAGGGCTGAAGAAAAATGTTTGTCCATAAGACCTAGTTTCTAAATCTACCCCAATTCCCAAGATAAATAGACAAGCACGGGTAAGTTAGCTATATAACCCAGTTGCCACTCAGATTCAGCCTGTCCCATTGCTACCCTCTCCAGTGACGTCCTAAGCCAAGCCCAGTACCACGCAGGCAAGTTTATGCGTGTTGTTTATTCGCTGTCACTGTGTCTATAAGTTTATGTGCCTTGGCTGGAGGCCTACACTCAAGGCAACTTGTTATTGAGGTGGGAAACTTCAATTACCATCATCAAAATTAAAGAATATCTAAACAGCAAGAATATTAATAGTTTTATTATATATTGACAATACAGACAGTGACACACATCATTCTAATAAAAAAGAATTCAAAAATACATAAAGGCCAGTAATAATTAACTGAAAACCTCCTTTTAACATCCTCCCTTTTTGGTTAATTAATACACCATCAAGCCAATCATATTAGATATTTGTTTCAACCTGGGCTTATGAACAGGCTTTGTCAATATATCTGCACACTGGTATTCTGTTGGAACATATTTTTAACCGACTTCAAAAAAAGGAGGAGGTTATCAATTCGACTGTATTTTTTTTTTTTTTTTTTTATGTTTGTTACCTCATAACTCCGTCGCTTGCTAACCGATTTGAAAAATTATTTTTTTGTTGGAAAGGATATACTTCCCAAGTGGTCCCATGATCACCAAGTCAGGATCTGATGATGGGATCCTGGAGAAATAGAGGGAACTCTTCGAATTTTATAGGCACACTTGAAGTGATTTGAGTAGTTTTTGGAAGAGTACTTTCTCGGAGTGGTTTCATTTCAATTTAGTGAAGATCTGATGAAGAACTTCGGAGATAGGCAACGGAACTCCTCAACGAATGATAGCAAATGGACTGGGATTGCTGAAATGTCATGTCTGTCTATTGTTTAGACCAGATCATAACATAACTTCACGCCAGTACGCTGTGAAGGGGTAAGCACATGTGAACCACTAAAAAGTGAAAAATAAAAACTTTTTTACAAAAAATTAAACCGACTTCAACAAAAAATCAAACACAAAAAAGCGAAAAATAAACTTAAGAAGAAAATCAGCTTCAGAAGTCGGTGGCAAAATCATGAAATAAATCAAACAAAAGTCACCGACTTCAGAAGCTGATTTTCTTCTTAAGTTTATTTTTCGCTTTTTTGTGTTTGATTTTTTGTTGAAGTCGGTTTAATTTTTTGTAAAAAAGTTTTTTACCTTTAGCTCATTATTAGTGACCAGTTCTCTGACATAAAAATGTCTTATCGCAATGTGCTTGGTTCGACGATGGAGCTCTGGGTTTTGCGATAGCTTAATAGCTGCATCGTTATCAATCTGAAGAGAAGGAGTTTCATTTAGTTTAGTGACTTCGTTGAACAATCTCTTCAGCCATACGATTTCACGTGCTGCTTCGCTAGCTGCAACAAGCTCAGCTTCCGTGCTTGAGATAGCAACTGATGATTGTTTACGGCTTGCCCATGAGATGACTCCGCCTGCGTACATACATATGATTCCAGATGTTGAACGTCCTGTGTTTTTATCTCCACCATGATCAGAGTCACTAAAACATTCTAAAATGCCATGTTTGTATCCTTTCTTGTACACAATAGTACAATCTAATGTTCCTTTTATGTACCTAAGAATACGTTTGACTTTATGAATATCTTGACTTGAGGGATTAGTAAGTGATCTAGATACGACGCTTATAGCATAGGAAATGTCTGGTCTGGTTCCTGTCATTAGGTAAGCCAGAGCACCAACAGCTTCTCTGTAAGGAAACTTATGGTCGTTATCCTTTTTCGTATCTGGTTGTGCTTCTTCTTTAATAATTGGAGTACTGACCGGTTTACAGTCACTCATACCAAAGCGTTCTAAAATCTTTTGAGCATAATGCTTTTGTGAAACACTTATTGAACCATCATTGTCTTTGTAAATTTCTAAACCAAGAAAGTGAGAAGCTGGCTTTGTTGTTATCTTGAACTTTTGTTTTAGTTCTGCCATAAGCTCCACAGCATCTTTTTGATTTGTGGAAGCTATAAGTCCGTCATCCACATATAGTGCCAGTATGATTTTATTTCCTCTTCTGTTCCTTATGAATAAACATGGATCAGTAACACATTGCTTAAATTCAATCGTTTTTAGATAATCAACAATGCATTTGTTCCAGCATCTAGGTGATTGTTTGAGACCATACAGACTTCTCTTCAATTTACAGACTTTGTTTGTTCCATCACTGAAGCCTTCTGGTTGAGACATATATATATCTTCATCTAACAAACCATTCAAAAAGGCAGTGACTACGTCAAATTGAGATAGAGTCAATCCTTCATTTGCAGCGATACTCAGAATCGATCTGATTGTCGTCATTCTTGCAACAGGGCTAAATGTGTCATAATAGTCGACACCCTCTTCTTGAGTGTAACCTCGTGCTACTAGTCGAGCTTTATACTTATCAAGGCTTCCGTCAGCATTAGTTTTGATTTTGAAGAGCCATTTACAAGAAATTAGCTTACGATCTTTTGGTCGATCTACTAAAATCCAAGTATTATTCTCTTCAAGAGATTTCATCTCGTTTTCCATTGCTTCTAGCCATTTTGCATTGTGCAGACTTTTTAATGCTTGCTTGTATGTCTTAGGTTCCTCACCCTCATTGACAATAGCAGACATAATATAGTCTTCAAATCGCACTGGTATCCGTAAAGCTGATCTGTCTCGAAGTACTCTTGTATTATGGGTTTCTTCAGAAGAGGCTTGCTCATTATCAGAGTCTTCTGGTGTAACATAATATTCATCTTCTATATTAGGGATATCATTCACATCATTTGACGTAGATTGAATGTCTTCTCCAGAGCTGGGAATAGGAACATCATTCGGGATTTGAGGCATACTTGCTATACCTTCATCACGTGATACATCCTCCCTTGCATCAAAAACTGGATGATTTTCATTCGTCATTGGAAAGTGAATCTCTATGTCAGTCGCAGAATTTTCTTCTTTTGTTGTATCGACATCCGATTCTAACCCAATTGATCTAATGATAGATTCATTAAACGTTACATCTCTTGATCTGATTAATGTTGCAGAACCATTTTCGTAACTCAGTAACCGGTAACCATCATCACCATCATATCCAATGAGTATACATTTTTGAGTTTTCTTCGACAATTTTGTACGTCTTTGTTTAGGAATATGAGCATAACATTCTGTTCCAATAACTCTCAAATGTTTGATTTCAGGCTTTTTACCAAACCATAACTCAAATGGTGACTTTCCTTCTACAGTTGTCGGTCCAGGGGGCTTAGACAAAGTAACAATTCAAAAACGATAACGAAGTTAGAAAAGAGTAAAATGTATGGGATTGACATAAGCCGCGTTAAGTCACGTGGTCATTCGACATCGTTATCGCAAATTGGTAGACAATGTTATAATTCGTAACGAAACCATAAAGTAACGAATCGTTATCGTGTTTATCCCATACAAATGCGTAGACAAGTAGCGCTTTTAGTGTTCGCCTTCGTTTCGATCGTGATCGCCAATAAAGATAACGAAACGAATGTTAAAACGTTGTAGTTATTTAAACAATACGGCCGGATTTCATTCAGCAGCAGATTTTTGACACTGAGTGATTACATAGTTACATACTGTTAGGTATTTATTCTGTGCTAGAAGCATTTTTCAAGATCGATTGTATTATAAAATGCATTCTTTACGTTTATTGTGGGCTGCACACAATGAGAACACCTGGGAGAGGCGCCAAAAGCGATTAAGACAGCGACGGCAATTGGAAACAATGGGGATGCACACGCAAAGCTCAGCGCAGATGTCGCCACCGGCGGGATGGCTGCTGTCAAATCGTTTTCGCTTTATTTACACTTTTGTTACTTTGACGATGCGCCACCTATCGCGATAAAATGGCAGTAAAGATCCCCATTGAGGATATGCCAGAATTGTTGTTTATCCAACATTTCAGGCTTATTAAAAGAACATTTCAAAATTTATGTAAAGACCTAAAAAGTCATGCAGGATTAAAAGGTTCTCCTGAAATTCCCCTTATACACAACACAAAACGATTATACACAACACTCCTTTTTCTTTTCATTAAACTTGATCCGATTTGACTTTGACACTTCTTGACTGACACTGACAGCTAAATTTTCGATACCTTATCCAATATTTTTGTTTCATAACGAATAAACAATTCGACACAACGATCGCGACAATAGTGTTACATTGGCTAGGAAATGTTTATCGTTATCTCAGAGACGATGACGAATTTAGAAATCGTTTCGCTACGAAGCGATGTTACTTTGTCTAAGGACCCAGTTCTGTTTAAAATATAAGCGGCAGTATTGATAAGCTCTGACCAACAGGCAAGTGGAAGTTCTTCGTGTGCATACATCATAGTACGAGCAGCTTCAACGAGAGTTCTGTTCTCCCTTTCACTACACCCATTTTGTTCAGGCGTATATGGCATTGTTAAGCGTTGTAGAATACCATTGGATTCCAAAACTTTTCTAACGGCCTCATTATTAAACTCTCCACCATTATCGCTTAGAATTGTTTTTATCTCATGTCCAGCATTCTTCGTTTCTTTGATCATCTGCACGAGTTTTTCTCTTAATAAAGTAAACTTGACGATATTTGCTGTAGTAATCTTTAAATGTAGTCATCTTAAAATCAGTCTCGCTTGAACTGCGTTTCGATGCGGACGCGCCTGCAAATTAATATTATTTAAATCGCTTAGCGCGGCGTAAGCCGTCGCTCGAAATTGTGCCGCTATGAGTGAACAACTTGGTGAAGTTGGGGAATTGCGCAACAGTGTGGCAGTATCTAGGTCAGCAGTCAATGTGCCTAGTGTTGATACGTGCCGCGGAGCCGGCCACGATATATCGTCGTCGAATTCCGCGTCAGCAGTTTCAACGCCGGCGCATAAGCAGGTTGCTGAGCTTGCAGAACACACCGCCCGCGCGCCCCGCGTTCCCGCGGCGACGCCTTCGCACTGCGCGGCCCGAACTGAACCGCACGACCCGCTGCGCGTTTCTGCAGCGCCTGCAAATTCTCAACGTTTACCGAGCGATTTCGCAAGCATTGTCGCGGACAAAACTGCTCCCGCTAGAAAGCCTGTGCCTGAAAAGGCGCCGATCCAGGCTGATGATGGTTTTGTGACGGTGGTGAGAAAACGTCGTCAGCGTACCATCAAGAACCGCTGCGGCACGGCTCCATCGGAGCCCAACGTGACCATTCGTGCCGCAAAGCCGAACACTCCGGTGTACATCTCCCGTCTACACTACACCACTACGGCGGGGGACATCGTGGAGTACGTGCGCCAGAAGACGAAGTACATGGCGAGAGTGCAGTTGCTTGAGTCGCGCCGCAACGTCAACTTTAAGGCGTTCGTGGTGCGAATACCAACTTGTTTTCTGCATCTCGTCTTGGTAGAGGACTTTTGGCCGCAGGGAGTGGTGTTCCGTCGCTTCCGCGGGCAAGTGCCACAAGAACGCGCAGTGACCTAGTGCGCTAGTGAAGTGCTACTAACATAGTTTTAAGGCTCTATTAACTAACACAAATTGTATTTTATTATATTTATGTTAGTCTGTAAGGTCTATGGGCCATAGATGCCTGAAAATAAATAAATTATTATTATTATTATTATATTAAATAGTACAAAATAATGAAACTTTTTGAATGAATTAGGAAACGGACCACATACATCAGTGTGTATAATCTCGCCTGGTGCTTTAGATCTTTCTCTAGTTCCAAATTTACGTCTGTGTGCCTTCCCATAAACACATCCTGTGCATAATTCAGAATCGAGTTTGACTTTAATACCAAATTCTTTTTCAATAATTTCTTTAACGTGTCTTTTATTCTGGTGAGCTAATCTTTCATGATAAAGTTGTAAAATATTTTCTGTTGACAGAGTGTTCAATTCAGGTGTTACGTTTCTAATAGCTTGCGCATTCAGCTTGTACAACCTCCGTGTTCGGGGTTGGGGTGAGATTGAGATAAACTAAGATTAAAGATTATAAAGATACTGTATTTCAGTAATAAAGAATAACTATTAGAACTAATGAGGTGAATAGGATGAGATTGAGTCGCGCCCGATATGCTGTCCGAAAGCGTACTGACTACTTTACTTAAGTAATACATAAAATAATATTCAAGGCATATGGCGCGGTGTCGCGATTATGCTGACATTCATTTGTTCGGTGATTGACCCGAACATGCTCCCGAGGGAGAAAGAGATGGGGTTGGTACGTATGTAATGTTAAGTGGGTAGCGAAATTAATATTAACAAGGTGAAAACATTGTTCTTATAATATTAAAATATGTACTAATGTAGGGTTAATTATGTTAAAAGATGAGATGAAAGTAACATTACAAATTAAACAGAATCGTTACAGTGTAAATCAGGAAGAGAAAACACACGAAAGATTGGTGAAGAACCTCTATCTTCCTTTTTTTGTAAGCACTCACTAGATAGAGCTAGTCTCTTAGGATCACTTTTCACTGATTTAAGACTACATTGCACTTTCTGGAACGGTGCGTGGCGACGCCGTCGTCGCCGCAGAGGCTGTCAACCGCTCTGCTGTAGAAGTGGAACCATTTCCTCTACGTTGCCTTTGCCACCAAAGTTTAAAACAGTAAGCTGCCACCAATAGCAAGATTCCAAATATGGTGATATATATAGCAGCATACTGGTGGACGTCGTGATAGGAGATATTGGTGCTCAAAGGTTCACTCTGCTTCATGATCTCCAGACTTCTCTTAATAGCTTCAAATTGCATGAGATTGTCCGAGTTATTGGGATTAAGCTCATATGAGATTTCTGGCATGGTGATATTTATCATGTGATTAATTGGTGACAGTTCTGGTGAGATAATCTTTGTCGTCATGCTAATTTTACTAGACAATCTTTTGTTTGAATATACCATAAAGTCTTCTGTTTTTACTAAACAACCTTCCCCTACGCGCAACAGACCAGCACCTGATAACCTAACTGCCTGAACTTGATTTTCACACAGAAGTTTGACGTTACATTCATTGCAGCATAAAATATAATATTTGTTTTCTGATGTTAACTCCCTCCAGTCATTCGTGCACGTAGTAGTTTTAGTTTTACAAGTTCTCGTACCTGGGATCGTCTCGCAAAGGCTATGATCATCTTTCATGTGGTGAATAGGCCTTCTGATATGACACAGAATAGTCACAGGGTTTTGTAATACGCATGACTCTAAATCCGTGTCTGTGACAGTCAAAAACGAATCTTTTCTCATGTTGATGGCTGCTAATTCCGAGATAGTTTTGACCTTCATCATCATGTTATCTTTCGCAATACGTGGTACCGGGATAAGATTGAATACCTCATAAAGATCCCTTTCAATCAGGGGTATTCTTATTTCTATAATTAGGTATTTGCCAGAGTATTTGGCTCTTACTTTGAGCAATCTGTAAAGATCTTTAAGGTTAAAGTTGTCGACAGGAACTACCAAGTCTCCAGATATTTGTGCTGAAATTATGCTTAGCTCTGATCTTAGTTGCTTCGGAGATATCAAATGAAAATCTAATTTTCCACTATAAATGTCAGTTACTGTATCTAAAATTGAGTCCTGGATTCGTCGAAGGGTATACAGCAAGTTGTTGGCAGTGAAAGCCGAGGTTATGAAATCTGTGATCATAGTTACATTTTGCAATTGCTGAGTGAGGTTTTTATACAAAACTTGGAGATAATTAAGCTTTTGGTTTATTATTTTGTGATGTTTGTTAATGGTATTCTCCATCCTTTTCATGAGATTAAATTCAGCTTCTACGACAGACGTTTGGTTTTTCCAGAGGTTGTATAGATGGTTTTCATTATGCTTTAAAAGGTCAATATCCTTCTCATATTTTTCTGCAAATCGTTGGTCCAACACTCCGAATAAACTATTTGCAACGTAGCCTACTCCGTCTAGCAAGCCGCGTCTTCGACGTTTCTTATTAGTCATAAATGAGTCATTCATCATGACAATATTGTCGTAATGTTTGATTTCTTCAAACTCGTGCGCGAGCTGTAACATGACGCCGTCGCAAGGTGTTTGTGTTCTTATCGTAGAGCATAAGGTCTCAAGATACTTGATGTATTTTAATAGAGCCGCCGTTCCCTCTTGATAAGGCTTTGTGTCATAATACACTATTAAATGCCAATCATCTCTTATTAGATGCATATTAGATATTTTGTTGAAGTAGACACTTTTGTTTGTCAGCATGGTGAAGTTGTAGGATGCTTGAGCGATGTTTATTAGTGACAGTAAGAATAACGTCAAAGATAAAACCATAGCTGAGAATGAGATAGGACGTTTTTTCCTCGTAGTTGGTGGTTTATTATCAACTTTTGGGGTACTTGGCTCTTCATCATTTTCATTTGTTGGTAGTAAGGACAGTTTTACAACAGAGCGTTTTAAGAGCCCGTTTTTAGTTTTAAGTGTGACGACCCTTACGTGCCCGTCGCTTCCAGGATGCAGCGTTACTACGCGACCTAGACTCCATTTTCCTGGTGGAAGGTTGTCGTCTTTTATAATAACGATGTCGTTAAGATTGAGATCTTTTTGACGCTGCTGCCATTTGGTTCGTGTAGAAAGCTGCGAGAGGTAGTCAGTCTTCCACTTAGACCATATATCTTGGTAGATTTTTTGCGTCAGGTGCCATCGTGTTCTGAGATCATGCTCTGTTTCGAAAATCGTTAAGTTGGGGCCACTTGCTAAAAAGTGAGCCGGGGTCAAAAAGTCCAGATCTTCAGGATCTTCTGTCAGAGGGCACAGTGGTCTGGAGTTCAAACATGCCTCGAGTTGGGATAATAGGGTAATGTATTCCTCGTAGGTTAATTTTTGCTCTCCCACGACACGTTTGAGATGATGTTTTAGGCTCTTCACTGCAGCTTCCCAGAGTCCGCCAGCAGATGGCCATGATGGTGCGTTAAAGTGCCACTCAATATTCATTTCTGAGATTGTCGAGGTTACTTCTTGTTCCGCCAGGATATTGGAGATTTCGGCGAACTCTTGTTTTAAAATTTTGTTGGCTCCTATAAAGTTAGTTCCCTGATCACTATAGATGTGCCCAGGAACTCCTCTTCTAGCCGACATTCGTCTAAGCGCGGCAATAAATGCTGACGCTGTGAGATCTGAGACGATTTCTAAATGTATGGCTTTAGTCACCATACAAACAAAAACTGCGACATATCCTTTACAGGTTTTAATGCCACGACCTTTGTTCGCCTTAATAAGGATGTGTCCTGTATAATCGATTCCGGTGTGGTAAAAGGGTCGGTTAGGAATCAATCGTGCTGGAGGTAAGTCACCCATGATTTGATGTTGTGTTATGGGATTATTTCTTTTACATTTAACACACATTCTTAATCGTTTCTTTGTGACTCGGTTTCCTCCAAGAATCCAGTATTTACGTCTTATAAATCCGGTAGTCATTTTTACTCCACCGTGAAATACAAGTTTGTGGGATTCATCTATGATAAGATCGGCCAGTTTCGACTGATTCGGTATTATAATGGGATGCTTCATTTCGGGATCAAGATTTGAATGTCTAATTCTGCCTCCGACACGGAGTACTAGATTGGAGTCTAGTATGGGATTGAGATTAAGAATCTGGCTTTTCTTATTTAGTGGGTCATTATTTTTCAGCCGTGATATTTCTTCGTGGTAATATTCGTTTTGGACGTGCTTAATTAACATTTCTCTTGCTGTTTTCATGTTTTGCAGAGTAAGGAAACCGGTGCGTTGTTTCTTGTAAACAACAATGTCGATAAATTTGTTGATGTAAGCTAATACTCGAGTAACTTTCCTTAATGTGCTATATTTTGTTAATAGCTGATTAATTATTGAATTTTCGGGGTTAACAATAACCGTGTTTACTTTCTCCTTTTTTCTGAGTTCTTCGCTAGTAATACTTGTATAAATCGGCATGTTATGAGATTCTTTAGGCTTATATTGTGGTAACCAGTCGGGCCCTTGCCACCACAGCGAGTGATTGGCTAACTGAGCAGCAGGTAAACTGCGGCTTGCGCAATCTGCGGGGTTTTCCTTGGATTTTATGTAACTCCAGTTTTCTTTAGGGATAATTTCTGTAATGCTCCTCACTCGATTTGCAACAAAGGGTTTCCATTTCTCCGGTTCGCCATTTAACCAACCTAGTGCTGCCGTTGAATCAATCCAACCATAAACATGTACCCTGTAGCTCGTAAGTGATAAGATGATTTTTCCCATAAGCTTTGACAACAAGAAAGCGCCGAAAAGTTCCAAGCGTGGGATGGACTGTGGTTTCTTCAGAGGTATTACTTTTGACTTCCCTGCAATAAGGGTTACGTGGGTTTCGTTTTCTCTTTGTATTTTGCAATACACGACGCAAGCGTATGCTTTTGTGCTTGCGTCGCAAAAGCCATGGAGTTCAATGGTATCTTTTTCCTGGGTTTGAATCCAACGTGGAATCTTAAGTAGAGATATATTAGATAAATCGGCTTTAATAGTATTCCACTCTAACGCAATTTCTCGAGGGACAGGGTGGTCCCAACCCAGGTCTGATTTCCATAATTCTTGGAACAAGATCTTTAGCTTTATTGTGACTGGTGCTAGCCAGCCTAAAGGGTCGAATATTTTCGATATTTGAGATAGGAATTGTCTTTTGGTAAGGATGTCTTGTGAGATAAATTCTATGGGGCGAAAGATAAATTGATCAGTTTTTGGTTCCCACCGAAGACCTAAAGTTTTGGTTGACTCCGGTTGCTTAAAATCAAAGTCTTCCTTTTGCAGTGCGTCAGAATCATCTGTTATTTCCGGCAAGTTTGATCTCCATTTTCTGAGATTAAACCCTCCAGCCTTGAGGAGGTTGATCATCTCTGCTTTGAGCTGTTTAGCTGCTCTCACTGAATGCTCTCCATGCATGAGATCATCCATGTAAAACGAGTGTTCTAAGATGTCAGGAGCGCAACTATGTGTATAGTTTGGCCTTTCATCGTTAGCCAGTTGCTTCAGTGTCATCATAGCCAAGAAAGGTGCGGCTTTTGTGCCATAGGTAACAGTTGCTAGCTGGTATTCTTTTAAAGGTTGAGATTGATAGTTCCGCCAGATAATTTTCTGATATTTCTGATCATCGGGATGCAGCCAGATTTTGCGAAACATCTTTTCTATATCTGCTGTAAAAGCATATCTAAATTGTCTCCATTTTAAGATAAGGCTCTGAAGATCTTGTTGTAAATTAGGTCCTCGGCACATAAGATCATTGAGGCTGTTTCCGCTTGTGGTTTTTGCCGAGGCATTAAAGACAACTCGCAATTTGGTAGTTGCTGACTCAGCTCGTTGGACGCAATGGTGCGATAAGTAGCAGTCCGGTTGTACGTGTGGCGCAACTGGTGTCATATGTCCGAGCTCTAGGTATTCAGAAATAAACATTTTATAGTCACGTGCCACAGCTGGCTGTTTACTTAATTTCCGCTCTATTTGAAAGAATTGGGCAATCGATTTTGTTTTTGACTCGCCAATATTTTCCTCGAAGTTTTCTTTGAATGGTATTTTAACGACGTAGCTTCCATCTTCCCGTCTAGAAGTCGAAGATTGGTAAAAATCGATACATTTTTGATCTTCTTCTGATATCGCTGGAGGTTCATGGATGTCCTCCACTTCCCAAAATTGCTGAATCTCTTCGATATTATTTAGGATTACATTGCAATGGTACGTTTTGTAGTTGCCGCTTAAGATCCATCCCAACTGGGTTTGTTGGGCAATGGGCAACATACCTTCTGATCGACATATACCATCCATGAGGATAGTAGAATAGATATCTGCTCCAAATAAGATATCGATTGGCCTACTTCTGTAGAATTCGGGATCTGCTAGAGTTATTTGATTAAGAGTAGGCCAGTCTGGCTTGGGTAACGTACAGCTGGGTAGGTTATTTATCAGTTTGTTCATTATATATACGTCCGTTTCAAAGGTAAAATCGCTAGCTAACGAAGAACATTTGATGGTAATCCTACCCTTACAGTTGTTTTCTTTATTTCCTATTCCAGAGATATAACCGTTGCATTTCTGTCGCGGTAGTTTTAACAACTGAGCTGCGCTTTCCCTAATTATGGATGTCTGTGACCCTTGATCCAAAAGCACTCTCATTTTTTGGTAAGAACCGTCTGTTGCTTGCACATTGATGATTGCTGTGGCAAGCAATATTTCTGAGGGTTCTTTAAGAAGCGATGCAACTGTGTTACTTTCTTGCTGTTGAGATGGCAATTTCGTAACCGTGGCTGCATTTGTCCCAGACCGATGTGACGTAAATGCTTCATGCAAAATGGAATTGTGTTCTTTGTTGCATTCTTTGCATCTTATTTCGGAAAGGCATTTTTTGCCTTCGTGATAATGTAAGCAATTAATACAAAGGTGCAAGTTAGCGATAGCATTTTTACGTTCATTGGGTTGTAATTCCAATAATTTTTGACATGCATGAATACGATGATCGTTGGAGTTGCAAATAGGGCATTGCTTACGATTGTTAATTTTGCCTTTGGACTTCGACGATTGTGAAACTTGGTTTGTTGAGTAATTCGGTTTAGGATTGTTATAGTTTCGATTATTATTGGAACCTTTTGAAAACGATGGTTTGTTATTGTTGTTGGATTGAGATGAAGATGATTTCGGCGTGGAATTTTCCTGCTTCTTACGTGAAGTTTCCAGCATCATAAATTTAGTTTCCAAAAAATTAAGGAAGTCCTCTAAGACGGGCAAATCTCGCGGGGATTTTACTGCTTGTAGATAATCTTCATATGTATCCGAGTCCAGTTTTTGAGACAATATACATACGAGGAAAGGGTCCCAGGAAGTCACATTGACTCCCAGATTCTTGATAGCATTCACGCTCTCGTACGTAGTGTCGTGAATGCGTTTTATATGACTTGCTGACTGTTGCTGGTTTGCAGGAATATTCATGATATTGTTAAGATGAGAGGTAAAGATCAGTCGTTTATTATTATAACGATGATTGAGGATATTCCAACACACGAGATAATTGTCGGAGCTTATTTGGAGATGTTGGATTAATTTTTCGGGCTCACCTTTGACCTTACTCTTTAAAAACTGCATCTTTTGTGCATTCGATAAAGAGGGGTTATTGTGCACTGCTTCGGTAAAAAGATCTTTGAACGAAATCCACTTATTGTAGTTTCCCTCAAAGGTGGCTATCTCCATTTTAGGTGTCGATTTTTCAATATGCGCGACGGACCACATTTTCTTGTTGATGTCTTTCTTGATTTTGTTATAATGTTTCTCGTAATGGGTGAATTGTTCGTCGTACTCGGGGTTTGATCCGGCACACTCGTTGTCCAGCTCCCAATGAAGCGAGTCAATAGCCGCCCAACGAGATTGTATCGTCTTCAGGAGGTCTTCGAACTCCCATTTTTCCGTGACGAGATCAAGGTCGATATTGGATGAGGTTCTCATGAAAGCCTTAAAGTTAGTAGCTTGCTTTTTGAATAGTACTGCCGCTTTACTATCTTCAAGAGCAGAAGCAGGGGTTTTAGAAGCAGCGTGGGGTTCTAGTTTCGAGGTTTGAGATTCCGCAGTAGGTTGAAACGTAGGAGGTTTTAACACAGGGGTTTGCGGTCTGTTTGCGAGAGGGTTATAGTTCTGAATAGTAGTTTTAATGTTGTTATATATTTCAGTCATTTGATCGTATTGATTCGTACTGAAATATGTATGAGATTTATCACCAAAAGATAACAGAGTCATATGATTATTATGGAACTCCGTAAAATATTGTTCCAAGGTAGCTAATCGACGACGTAGGTAGTCCAAAGTCTTGCGCTCTGCACTATCCTTCTTGAAATTGGTGAAGAGCCCATTTATGGCTTCGATCAGTTGATGTTGGGTTGATAAAATGTCTTCCATGTTCGACATTATAAGGATAAAAAAGACCTTACTTGTACTGTAGGCTTCTTTGGAGATCAAATGTCCTTGCGATGGCTGCAAGAACAAACCTGGAGTAGCAGCGAGATGAGGTGACGCGATGCTTTCGTTGAAACAGGTTCAATCAGGATCAGTAGGATGATGTTGGAAAGTAAATCCACTCAGTTCTGTTTCCAGGCGAGACACTAACACAGTACAGTTTGTAGGTACACGCGTAATGATCCCGCTCCGGCTAGGCTCGAAGGACCAATGTTCGGGGTTGGGGTGAGATTGAGATAAACTAAGATTAAAGATTATAAAGATACTGTATTTCAGTAATAAAGAATAACTATTAGAACTAATGAGGTGAATAGGATGAGATTGAGTCGCGCCCGATATGCTGTCCGAAAGCGTACTGACTACTTTACTTAAGTAATACATAAAATAATATTCAAGGCATATGGCGCGGTGTCGCGATTATGCTGACATTCATTTGTTCGGTGATTGACCCGAACACTCCGTTCTTGACGCGTTTTGCCAATGAAATATATTTTATCTTTAACTTTCAATAAACAAGATTCTCTTTCCGATATGAAAACACTGTTCTCAAGTTTGTCTTGTGCAGCGAGTACAGAAAATAAATTTCTTCGTATTTCTGGTACATACCATACATCACATAGTCTAATTTTCTCTTGTCTACCATTTACTTCGGCTATCAAATCAACTGTACCTTTACCAATTGCTTGTGTTGTAGAGCCATTAGCAGTTGTTACCGTTTGGTTGTTATTGAAGTATTGAAAACTTGAAAATATATCGTTCCGTCCAGTAACATGGCTTGTTGCACCATTGTCCACGTACCAATTTTCAAAATCTCCTTCAATAATATTGACCGCTTCATTGGTCTTAACCTGCATCAGCGCAATTGTCATATTCGTATCTCGAATTTGACTTGTAGATGGTTTAGGTGGCTTAGGAGGTTTACCGTCCGATATCCACTTATGACATTTTCTGACTTTATGACCAAATATTCCGCAATAGCCGCATTTCTTCTTGACTTTAATATGTTTATGGCTTTGAGCAATCAATGCCTCAGTATTTCCTTCTTTGGTTGTGAGTGACCTTTCATAAGCACAAATTTGAGCTGTTAAATTGTCGATGTTTCTATCTTTTTTAGACATTAGCATCCAACTTGACTTGAAAGAGAAGTAACTTTCATCAGGTAGTGTTTCTAATATTTTACAAATTAGTAAAATTTCTGGAAGATCACATTTTTCTTCACCTTTCTTTAGTTCTTCTTTTAATTCGTGCCATAATTGTTTCAGCTTTGAAATGTGCATAGACATGTCATGTGAAGAATCCTTACGATATCCGAAGAAACTGTAGCAAAGAATGTAGCTCTTGTCTTCAGATGTGCCGTCAAATAAAGTGTGTAGTTCGTCTCAGACCTTTTTTGCTGTCTTCAACCTCATCACTTTTTGTAGAGTAACATCTGACATATTGGCCATCAAAATTAACATTGCTGCACTGTCTATTTCATTATACCTTTGTAGCTCCTTTTCATACTTAGCAAAATCATCAGGAGATGCTGTCGTGTCTGGTTGAACAGGCTCTTTTATTTTTCCATTTATAGCATCTAAGCCTCCAGGAGAACCTCTCAGCAACAACAAAACTTTACATCGCCACGTTGACCAATTTTCTTTTCCTTCTAAACGACCAATATCGATTTTGCAGCTTGTCGCTGTCGACATCTTAAGATCGTAAGAATTTTTTCAGAAATATCAAAATCTACTAGTATTTGTTAGGTAGGTACTTATAATAGTTATAATTCTTTAAATTCGTGAACGCTCTGCTACCATATTGAGGT
The DNA here is from genome assembly GCA_949316265.1 of Diarsia mendica. Classification (NCBI taxonomy): domain Eukaryota; kingdom Metazoa; phylum Arthropoda; class Insecta; order Lepidoptera; family Noctuidae; genus Diarsia; species Diarsia mendica. The sequence continues at coordinate 12,056,153 of OX438906.1, forward strand.
GGGAAACTTCAATTACCATCATCAAAATTAAAGAATATCTAAACAGCAAGAATATTAATAGTTTTATTATATATTGACAATACAGACAGTGACACACATCATTCTAATAAAAAAGAATTCAAAAATACATAAAGGCCAGTAATAATTAACTGAAAACCTCCCGTCACAGGTTGTCCTGAGAGATATCATTCAGAAAAACACACTTGAAGATTCATATGAACAGTCGATGGAGAAAGTAATTTTTGAATAAACTGCAAAGAAATAAATGTTTCCATCAAGATACTACATAGTAGTGACGAAAGGAAGACGAAAACGTGTTGCGCCTTTTCTTTTGTTCCGCGGTGGAAAATCCTCATGGATGTCCTCCGCCCTGGGGCAAGCAGACTGGTTTGTCAGACTCGTACTGACTAAAAACCACCCCGGCGTTCCCTTCCCACACTTGCACCAGGCATCATAAACGTGTTGAGCCTTCCCGAATAGAATGATACAAGGACAAGAAGATGACGATGAATATGAGAAATTATACCTGTTTTCAGGACAGTCTGCCATTCCGTGTGCTACATCGAACGATCAGTATAAACTTTAACGTGGAACTGTTAGTGGTACCTACTCGAACTACTTTCGAAATATACACCGATGTCAGACAAATGCACTTCAAGCATAACGGTAAGATAGTAAGTGTACCCTTACTTTACTTTTAAACCGACTTTAAGCCAGTTTTTTTCTTGCTAATATACCTGAAAACCTTCTAGTTACGGTGCGTTACGTTACGTTAATATAGAGGGTCTATTTTTTTTTTAAATACTAGTTTTTAAGGTTATAACTTTATTTTAATTGTCTCCGTGTTCCGATAACTATTCAAACCATTAATTATCACAACGTTTTGAGTGTGCTGCGTGATTATTAACCCCAAAAAAAAAACGTTTTTCAGCAATCATTTTTGCGTAGGATTTGCTTATTTGATGTGCATGGTTAACGGATTCAGAAATGAAACGTAGGTATTAAAAAAACATTTTAGGTACTATGTCGTTAGAGAACTTACCACATGACTACGCTTGGCATAGGTGCAAGGACTTAAAAAAGAAAAGACAAATTAGATAATAGTTATTTTCCTTGCACCTCAAAAATAAATGTTTTAATTATTTATTATTTCTAGTTTACCTGGACATGTTTATACGACGGTGAATCATGCACGTCGCTTTACCAGACGAATGACGAGTTCTTGTACTTTCCATACGGACTGCTCGACCCCGGCGAGTGAGTTACTGCCTCATTTATTAAGTAATAGCTTTTAATTCGCTAATTGTCTAGTCTAAACTTAGACTAATTGCTTTGCGTGCGCTACATTATTAGTACCTTGGATTGGTAATTAGTGAACGATACTTAAACAGGTGATTGTACTCATGATAACATACAACTTATCCAAAGAATTTTTTTATTTTTTTACTTGAAAACATCGTGAGGGAACATTTCTCAAAACCAAAAAAATCAAAGACAATCATGTGAAATCTACCAACCCGCACTGGGCCCGCGTGGTAGATTATAGCCCATCCCTCTCCTAGAGGGGAGGCCTGTGTCCCAGTAGTGGAAACATTATAGGCTGATAATGATGATGACCCATTCACTGTTCTCACACTAACACAACTTAAGAAATTCCCGCTAAATTAAAAAATAATATCCAAAGACTGCGTGTTTGATCGTAGTATTTTAAGATGCAACGCGTGATGAGAATTTCTTATGGCTGTAACTTAAAAGTGGTATAATTCCCATTTGATTTTTAGAGTCATACTTATTTTGTCCTTCGCTTTGAATTTGATTTTTTTAAATATATTTTAACGTGATTCTGAATGCACAGATACCTCATAACGTTGGAGGTGGTTGTGCTGGACCAGATCGTGAAAAATCATGTCATACTTCAAGCCACTGGGCGTAGGCCGAAACTACCTGTAATAGATGTAGGTATGATGTTGGTTCTTACTGCACTCCTCATAATTATGCACTTCTGTCCAAACTTTCCATTCTTTCAGAAAATTATGTTTTAGTCATATTTTTAGGTGTGATGAATTGGACTCGTTCCTTACTTATTAGCCAAAGAAGGCAAAACGGCGGGAGAGTTTAAAAGAAATGGAGAGACCTTTGCCCAGCGGTCAGGACTTAACATAAACAATTAATATTTTTGAACTGCTCGTTTAAAGTCATTAGATTCCAGTGTGGAAAAGCGACAGAGCCATACAGGTTGTCTAGAACCACCTCTTTTCTACACTGGAATAAAAATAAAACAATATTGTTTTAAGACGTCATGGTAGGCCACCAGAATAAGCAAGTGGACTCACACATAGTACTGCTTTGTAACTTTCTCTTCTATCTTTCTTTTTATTATTTAATTAATAAAATAGTCAATGTGAACGTCCATTGTTTTTCCGATATGATTCTACGTTAAGTTCTAATTAACTAACTGAAAATTCACAGATGATGCCAATGTCGAAAATTCTGAATGAAGGCACTAGAGTAACTTTTAAAGCTAACATAAGCGGCGTGCTACCAGGGTGCTCTATCACTTGGTTCTTTAGGAGCTACTACTGCTTGACGCATGATTTCAGTTCTTCCACGGAACCCTGCGCTGATGACCCGGTGAGTCTCATAACAATATTATTTTTATTAATATATGCTTATTATCTAACAAAGTTCACAATAGTTTAGGCGTACAAAAGTTGAAACCATGACTCCTAAAGTAGGAAAACCTGTGACTTAGGAGTCAGTGTTCTACTGCCACTTGGACACAATATACGTTATGGAACTTGAGAGCTGGTAGGCTGATAATTATTTAAAAGAGTATATTATTATGTTAAACCCTAATTAATAAAAACGTAAAATTTAATGAAAAATGAAATATATATGTTACATTATTATAGGTTATAATATAGAATTAATTCGTTTAGGGGAAGGGAAACTTCAGGGGGAAGGGGTTCTTCAGATAGGGCAAGTGCGTAGTACTTACAATCGGTGTGCGTATATGCATAGTGATTATGTAAGCATTGTAGCAGGTGATGTTCTCTAGTACCTCTTACACCACCGTACTTTGACACCACTCCTATTGGTGTGACCGTCGTGCTTATCATAGTTTCCTAATAATTAACGACAAAAAACAAAAATATTAGGTATTTTATGTCTTCCATAGTGTATTGAAAAACGTCGTTCGATACACGTGAACTTTGATTGGTGGTTTTTCCGCATCAATTGCAATAACAAACTTTTGCCAGTTATATCAAAATGTACTATAGTCATTACTAGCGATCCCCAAACATCAACGTAATATATGATATGTTTTAACATTTTTATTTAGAATGAATATTTCTATTAATAAACGATTGTTTGCTATTTTTGAATACATAAAATAAATTAATAAAACTACAACAAATATTGTAAAACTGACCTAGAAATTACTGGAATTAGGTGAACATTGTTTTTACTACCGAGGCGTGAGGTGCGTGTTAAGTAGGCGCCACTTCGCGTGTCATAAGTACTAGCGGTCAGCCTTTTTCATGTTTATTTCATTTACGTGCAGAAACGACGGCTTTATGGAAAGTGGTCAGAGGTGGAAAGTGCTACTATATTTCATTTATGTTCATTTACATTTTTATTACTGTGAAGTACATAAGTTTCAAGTAATGGAACAAAAAGCGGGCAATGCTTGGTTCTAAAGTGACGTCAAGATTTTCATAAGTAAAATATCAATAAGAATACATTTATTAAGCCATTGTTACAAATATTTTCTAAATCGTATTTAGCGCTATGAATAAGAAAGTTATAAATATTATATTGACATAGAAAACAGAGGTCCCCAAACTAGGCTACGCCTGTATCTTGGGAGCCGGAGATGCGTTAACTATGAATTGAAACACATATTAATTGTTAATGATGATTTAAAATACATTCAAACAAAGCTTAAGTTTTTTACGTGCTTTTTCCCTAACACGAGGAAACACAAACAATGCCTAAATAAGCGTGCACCACTGGATCTTCAACGCTCGGCGACAGGCCGAAAGTTGAAAATAATTTTGGTGTCGCTTAGCTTAGCATAACACTGACTCCGTCTTTTTAATAAAAAAAAGTGAATTCTGTCCTGACCGATGTGTAACCTTGAGCAGGTTCAAAACAATAATATTATCTTACAAACGTAGGGATAATTGTGTATTGTGTTGTGGGGAATTGTGCTCGGTTGATGGCCCAGTGGTTGCGGCCCCGACTTACGAACAGTGATCGTGGGTTCGAGCCCAGTGGTAATGAAATAAATAACACAAAGTAAACGCACATTACTTTGTGTAATTTATTTAACCACCACTGCTCTCAAAACGGTGAAAGAAAACATCGTGAGGAAACCGACGTCTTAGAACCAAAAAAATCGAGGATATGTGACATCTGCCAATCCGCACTGTGGGCCATGCGTGGTGGATTATAGCTCATCCCTCTCCTTGAGAGGAGGCCTGATTCCCTGCAGTGGGAACATTATAAGCTGATGATTATGATGGCAATAGGCTCGGCCCCTATTACATGGGGCGGGGACTACAGGCGTGATGATATGTTATGTATAGGGATAACTTTCTTTTGGGAAAAGGGACCAAACGTTATCATATATTTAGCCCAAGGCCGAGTTAACATTCAATGTAAACAAACATTCATTTCATATATAAACACACGCCTTTTTTCCAAGGACCCCCATGGGGTCACGGAGCGAGGTCTGTATGAATGTACAGTCTCGCGTATGAGCATTTTAACACATATCAATTTTTGTCTGTCTTTGTGACGGTTTCTTGCAGTAGGCTTTCCCTCTATTACAAACCCGCCGATACACTGTTACGCAATTTGGTGAATGCAGAGGGGAGGCCTATACACAGCAGTGGGTGATTCCGGGCTGATATGATGATGATGATAATTTGTAGAAAATGTATGGTCCTAATTATATACATACGAGTATTGCATACTTAACAGATAACAAAATTGCTTTTGTATTTTGCTAGATGATACGTTTTATTTTTGCTGAGAGAGAGTAGAAGAGAGGGACGAAAATAATAACAGAGTGGTATCCAAAAGAAGTAAAAGGTGGCAAACAAAACAATGTTAAGGTGGCCTCAAAAACAAAGAACAGCGAGAGACCGGCAGAAATGGATAACTTTAAAGGAACCATTTGTCGAAAGACAAACTGATAATTTAAAACCAATCGTTTTAGACAAATAAACAATACGTGTATTGCAAACATTGTTAAATAGATTGAGGCTTATTTTATGTTTAGTGCTACTGACTGTACACACATAGATACACACAATCACAAAAAAAAACTAAATAATAATATTATATTTTATCCAAACTGATCGATTGTACTTTTCCAACAGCACGGATTACCGATATCAGAACCGATAAACTTTTATTCCCGGGAAGCGAACTTTCTGAGCGAGCTGACAGATTACACCAATGAGACTCGTTGGAAGTCGGTGTCTGCAAGTATGAGGGCCAGAGCGGGGAGAGCGACTGTCGTGGCGGAGTGCAAATGTGGGAAGGAGGAGAACTGCACTGGTGATGGGGAGGTGTATGCTGACGTTATGTTCCAGCTCAATCATCGTCCTGAGCCTAAGGATCTTACGGTGAGATTTGGGGTTTTACTAAGTGATATTTACATCCTAGTATTTATTATAATAATTATTAATTTTCAGGTAACTTTGGTCCGAAGATACCGACTAATTTACATCTATCTATATCTATATAAATAAAAAAAGAGAAGTCCTGACTGACTGACTGACTCATCAACGCCCAGCCCAAACCCTTGGACCTAGAAAGCTGAAATTTTGCACAGAGGTTCCCTTTATAATGTAGACAAGGAATAAGGAAGGAATTTTCGAAATTCAACCCCTAAGGGATTTAAATACGGGATGGAAGTTTATAAGGAAAATCGACATTTTCACGCGGGCGAAGCCACTGGCAAAAGCTAGTTTGAAATAATGAGACTGCTTCGTTGGTCTAGTGATCGCTAGCGCGACTGCCGTTCCTAATAGAAACAATTCCCAAGTCGAGCAAAGTAAAAAAAATATCCTCCCATTACGACTTAAACATAACTGGCGAAATGAGGCTGTACTTAATGGGTACACCTCTGCATCGTCTTGTGTGTAGACAAAGTTCACGATTATTTTTGAGACATACTTATACAGGTATGTCTCAAAAAGAATCGTGAACTCCGTTTAAAAAAAAAAAAAAAAACAGGGTCCCTTTTTACCCGACTACGGCAAAGCCAAAGGAGGGTTATGATTTTGACTGGCTATGTATTTTAAATAAGTACTTAATGTCATAAATGTTATCCCTCTTTTATATCTCCTATAGTCATTCAGCTAAACAATGGGTCCATAGGCTACACTGTTTAAACCGCAAAATATACTTAAATCTTATATTGTATCTACGTTTTTTGAGGAATTAAACGGGACGGTTCAATCTTAGCTATATAGCGTTTAAAGGTGATTCTTCTATTATCTTAGGTGCAACCAAAAAACGGCACGGCTATGGAAACAATATTTCGTCTGGGCACGGAAGCTGCACTGGACACCACCAGACCCTTGCGTTACTCCTTCTACACGGATCTGACCAAAAATGACACCTTACTGCTGGGGTCGCATATGGAGTTCATGGCGATTGAGACCATGTTACCCTATATCGGTAAGTATGAAGACTGCGACCTGCACTCACACTAACGCACTCACCTGCACACACAACATACGCATGAAATACCACCCCATGATGCTCTCAATCACCTCTCTTTTTTTTGGGGTGATAACTCATCAAATGACTCTCCCGCTCTGTGCGGAGTGGAAGGGAGTGTCAGACTTCTACTGACTAAAAACTAGTGTTGCCCAAAATCGGTCTTGGTCTTGCAGTCTTGGTCTTGTTCTTGCATTTTCGCAAGACCAAGACCAAGACCAAGACCGCCTTATTGTAGCAAGACCAAGACTGAACCCTGCAAGATTTGAGCAAGAACAAGACTTAGCCTGCAAGACTCTTGCGTCTCGCAGTTTAGTCAAACTGAGATCTGGGCGTTATTATTTTCTTTCTATGTTTTGGCGAGTTTTTGTACTACTGTATGGATATTTTTGTATGTCATAATAAATAAATTAATTAAATTAAATTAAGTAGGTATTTTGTTTCGACGACGACAAATTTTATTAGTTAGAACTATCAAGTCGAGACGATGATGAAAAATATGTAAGTGATAATTATTTTAACCACTAGCTGTTTGTGAAGAGTTTAGGATAGCCACTAAACACGCTCAGTAAATCATAATAGGTACATACCTACCTAAAGTCAGTAATTACGATTAGGGACTAAATTGCATAATTTTTTATAATTATTTTGAAGTTAATTTAATTAATTTGGTGGTTTACTATGCCTATGTCAATTTAAACTGTCAATGTAAACATGTACCTACTCTGTTACGTTGTTCTTAGATCTAAACTAACGTGTTTAGTAAATAGCAATAGGCTAATAGGTATTTGCAAGACTTGCGAGACTCTTGCTGCAAGACCAAGACCAAGACTTGAGAGCGCAATACCAAGACCAAGACCAGGTGTATTGACGCAAGACCAAGACTGGCTAAGTCTCGTCTTGGTCTTGCATTTGGGCAACACTACTAAAAACCATTCATGTTCCTTCTTAGCCCTTTGTATCCGCCGTATAGGCCGCGGTATCTCTTTCGAACAACCCGCTATAGGACTCACCATCACCCTTGTTTTATTGTGTATCAAATATTTTATGTCAAATACCTATTATAGAATATGTATTAGTCAAATAAGAAGCCTGCTTATACCTATGCGATGTGTATGCCGAGTAAGCATGACTGTATCTGTGTTAGCGAGAACCGCGATTTTGTGTTACGTTTTTTCAATTACTTTATTACAAAGATCAAAGGGTACAATGGATTAAAACATTTCGTTTTACGGCTTAAAATACAAAGGTTTATAATGAAACCAAATTAATAAATTACTTTGCATAACATTGTAATTGCCTGGGTGTAGGCACTACTAGTAGGTATACCTCTCTGTGGCTAACTTCGAGGAATATAGGTGTAATGTTATGGCTGATTTTGAATTTTGGTGGTCACACTAAACTTTGAACTGAAATAGACCAAAGAGGTATCGAGGTATTCTGAACCATCATCAAGGTTTTTCTAGTTACGACTATCTATACTTATTGGTACTAGTACTTAATTTTCGCGAAAACTTAAGAAAATATTGTGCCACCAAAATAGGGATGTTTCCTGACGTAAAAAATAGAAAATTTGTTCAGTCCATCAGTTAGATTATCGAAAAATATAGGATACGTGTTTTTTGTTTTATTAAATTAATAAAAATTAACGAAGATAAAACGCGTCAAAGGTCATGGTCAAAAGCCCCCACTCATGACCTTTTTAGGGTCATACTCAGAAAAAGTGTACATTTTGAATTTGTAACTAAACTGATAGGTAACGATACTGTGAATCTCCGTCACGAAACTGATGTCATAAGGTATGGTGCACATGGATTGGGCGAATAAAACACCTGATTATATTTGGCTTATCAGTCTTATTTAGATTAATAAAAATACCATAAACATTGGTAATTATTTAATTAAATAGACGCGTTTTATGTTTTTATAAGTCACTGGCCGGTAAAAATGTACTGCATTGTAACGTCACACGTCTACATTTTTTGTTTATGTAAAAAAAGAAAAAATATGTGTCCTCTAATTATTGAATATCTATCTGACGGACTAATTACATTTTTTTGTCAACTGGGTTGTTGTAAATCACCCTCATATATTATTTGTGTTTACAGAAGGAGGTACTTTCGTGAAGTTGGAGGTGTGTGACGCGTTAGGCGCGTGTACTTTTGGCGAGTCAATAAAGGTGCCCGTGGAGCCGGGCGAGGCGCGCTCGATCGACGCGCTCATTGAGGATGTGCGTGCGCATGCGACGCGCTGCGAGCTCATGGCGCTGCGCCGATTGGCTGTGTCAGCTGTCGTCACTTATACTGTTAGTAAAATAAGCTCATCAGTCATATTTGTTTATCTTTTTTTTTGTTTTTGTTTTGTTTGTTTGAAAAAACGGAACCCATAGAGGATCACTCGTGTGTGTCTGTCTGTCTGTCCGACCATCCCCCCCCCCCCCTTAGCTAAACACGTATAGTTTACAGGAAAACCTATAAGAAGTCTTGGTACGGAACCCTTCATGTGCAAGTCCGACTTGCACTTGGCCAGTTTTTTTCGAATATAGTAGGGTCTGTTTTTTCTCCTTCTTTGCACATTTAATGTTAAGGCAAGAAAGGAGGTGTCTGATGAGATGACGAGTAAAAGAGAAGTATGGGAGAAAAATACATGCTGCATTGACCCCAAATTAATTAGGTTAAGGGTAAAATAATAATGATTACGGTAATCTACTTTTAATCTAACCTGGTATAGGGTAATACTATAATTTTTTTATATCGAGTGACTTCCGTCGGACCGCCGGAACTTAGTTACTGGGTAATCGATACCCCTTGGGTTGTTGGAGTTCCAGATTTTTAACTACCAATACATTAATTGTCAATGATGTACAAGTATAGTGGTCTTGTTTCTAAACAAAAGTTGAATTACGAATTCAAAAACGTATTCAATCACTTTAGAATGGCTGTACTGATCTGGATGAGACTTGGCACAAAGTTTAATTATAGACTGTAATATCGTCTTTTGAAAACAGACATTAATATTCTACGAAAGGCTGTCAAGTACGTCTGAGTTCCAGTATTTACTCAATACGAAAGCGGTCATGTTTATTTGTACAAGTAGTGGAAAAACACCAATGTTTTCTTCAGCGCTCCTGCCACAACACGCCTTGTCGTGAAGAAAAAGTATTGCGTAGTGCTACGCCGTAGCTGACGTCACCGCTACGCTTGCTACGCAGTCGTAGCCGATAAGATCTGCTACGAAACCGTTTTAGTTCTTTTTAATGGTTTCTATTTGTATGGTTTGTTTTTTTTTAGAGTTGTTGTTTATTTAGACTTGGTCCGAAAATAATCTGTATTGTGTGTTTTTCTTTTGTTAATTGCTGATACAATTGATTACAGAACGCGAACCAAACAGAGGCCCTCTCGAAGTTTACTACATCCCTCCTCAACGCTCTAGGAGGGATGGACGACCCTTGCGTTGCTGTCAACTATGAGGAGTTACAAGAGTTCTTCTACTGGCTGCAAAGGGCTGGCATTGACAGCACCAATTTAATGTAGGACCTTTTCTTTAAGTAGTAAATTCTTCATGGATGCACTCTGTCTGAAACCCACTGTTCCTTCTACTACCATGTATTGGGGGCCTGGGAGATAATAATATAAGTACATTCAAACCCACCTCTACAATCCAAGGCGGAGTGACCGCACGTTCTTCCTGAAGGCGCCACTCTTTGGGCCTGGCTGTTCAAAAACTCAACAGCAAACCAGCATTGTGCTTTGCAGTGCCCTGACAGGGTTCATGTACAAAAACCGACAGTACTGTAAAATGTGTGATGTGCATGAGAGCAAATAAATAAATAAATAATTCAATGTAAAACCTGCACTATTAAAATTAAATAAATAGCGATATTTGAAAGTGTGTTTTTTTATTTGTGATTGTTATTATTTGTCACACGATGGGTGCTGGTGGATGGACGGTGCCGCCTAGGTCGGCCCAGAAAAAAGATGTCAAAACAGCCTGGACGCCTTTCGCTGAGGACTGGTTATAGACTGGTGGAAGAATAGGGGATCGAACATAAAAAAACTAATTAGTCCGTCAGATAGATTTCCAAAAATTATTGAACACGTATTCTTTCTTTTTTCACGTAAACAAAAAATGAAGACGATACAGTGCTTAAAAAACTCGTGTGACGTCATATGATAGTACATTTTGTACCTACAATTGACGTTTCAAGCCCCACTCCATGATCTTTGATGCGTTTCAACTTGTCATTTTTATTGATTTAATAAAACAAAAAACACGTATGCAATATTTTTCGATAATCTAACTTACGGACTAAACAGAATCATATTATTTGACCCTGTCCGATCCCCTATTCCTGGATAACATTGAGAAAAGGTTTCACCAGCAAAATCAATATCAAAATATTGTATTTCACTATGCTATGCTTACATGGGCACATGTAAAACGCCAACAAAAAGTTGCACAGCAGTGGAAGAGACACAAGCTAACCAAAAGTATATACACAGAAATGTGTCCTTTTAATTATATTCTACAAGTCTAAATCTGTCTCTGTCAGATAAACAACCGTAACATCATTGATTACCTTACAGATTACTAATTTTTACATGTAAGGATTTCTCTTGCCTTTTCAACTTGTAACTACAAAATAAAATAAGCATGGAAGCCGTACAGTACACACCTTTAATCCTGAGTAATCCTTTCCTTTGATCCTTTTAACTGCTTACGAAAAATTAGGAAATTAGCTGAGGTAAAGAAGTCATCGTATACATATGGATAGAGTGATAAATTACTAAGTTCATGAATGCAAATTCAGTAAAGTGATCAGAAGTACATATTGTTGTCTTGTTTTTTTCAAAACAACAAGTAAAGAACCATTGATATTTTTTTTTTCCTGGTTAATATGGGAAAATAATATTATGATTATATATCACACAACATAACAATGTAAACTTCGGACTGCCAAGTTATGGGTCACGAGTTCGATTCCAAGGCACGCTTCTCTGATCTTTCGGATTCATGTGCGTTCAATCACTGTCTGTCACTGAGTAGTCCAGCATACATCTTTGATATCTAATACAGTCAAATCCATGATTAAGTACTCAAAGTATTCACTCTGAAAATACTACTAAACCTGTCCCCATTTTTATCAGACTACAAAAATGTACGTTAGTTTCAGGAACAGTATACATTGTAAATAATGTACGCAACATAAATGTATTTACTGGAACAAGGGCCCTCGTAGGAACGCTTGTTAGCGATACGACAACTGCAGCGCCGTAACGACAAAGCAATACTACCTACCGATACCCGCTCACCTGAGACGTGGTTATGGTATAAGCGACCGCGACAAACACAAATCAAGACGAATTAAATAATTTTATTATCAGGCAACAAAGCCCCTCGATAAAATACACAAAATAATCTTACACAACTACCACTATCATCATCAATTCATCATTATCATAATAGTTCACTGACTAAAAAAAATATAATGATTCTGTTTAGTCCGTCTGTTAGATTACCAAAAAATATTGGATACGTGTTTTTTGTTTTATCAAATTAATAAAAATTGACGAAAATAAAACGTGTCAAAGATCGTGAGTGGGGGCTGGTGACGTCACTTTCTGGTAAAAAATGTACCAAACTGTGACGTCGCGCGTCTATTCAATGCACTGTATCGTCTTCATTTTTTGTTAATGTGAAAAAAGAAAAAATACGTGTCCAATATTTTTTGGAAATCTATCTGACGGACTAATTAGATTTTTTTAGTCAACTATCCTATTTTCAGTGCAGAATCAACAACGGTTAGGTATAGACCTCCCCTTTCTTCTCCCATATCGTGGGCCTAACGAGGTTTTGGACGACCCTGTTTCGTTGACCACCACTGGATAATAGTACATTATGGTAAAAGTGTGTAACGTTGGTGATTACCGCCGAGGCGGCATTGAGACCCGAGCCGTCAGGTGAGGGTCTTAAGAAAGCCGAGGACCGTAATCATCAATACACACGTGTATCATACGACGTTTTTCAACACACTTGCGAATAAAAAAAAACGTGTGGCACTCGGAAACTACCGCTACCTTCTACCGCGGTAAAGCTATTGCATAGCATTTTTTATCAATTATTTAATTTGACAAACTCAGTTGACAACCTTGTTATTTTCCGTAACCATAGCAACCTGGTTGAAATATTTTCGTTTCGGAATTTCTGGATTCGCTCTCCACGCTCAAGGCCCGCGATAGAAGCTATGCAATAGCTTATTATTTAAAGAAAAAAACATTTTATTTAGTAGATAAAAAGTTTATTTATAGAAACAATTAGTAAATGTGCAGTTAGTAAAATTATAATTAATTCAAGAGATAGATATAGTCAAGAGTGAATAGGTTACTTCTAGGTAAGCGTGCTCCATCGTCGACCGCATCATCACTTTCCATCAGGTGAGATAGTGGTCAAACGCGAACCTATCAATAATAAAAAAAAATGTTTTTGATGGCGTAGCGGTCTCTTCAGATAGATTACTGGCCATGGTTCTGTATGTCTTTTACAGTTATATTTGTTAATTCTTGTATTCTACAGTTACACCAAATATTAAAGCAACCTGAAAAAAATAATTATTAAGTTTAACACAACACGCTGAAGCTGAAGTCACGTAGATAGATATTTAAAATTAGTTTAACTAACCTTAGTAACCAGATATTGGGTATCTGAAGCATCTTTTATAAATTTTTCCAACATCGTTAGACGATAAAACCTTTGATTTCTTGCTTCTAAATCCATCTGACAGTCTTTTTAGATAAGCTGACAAATTAGAGTATGTTTTTAAGTCCACTCCATTCTTCGTTCGGACTGTACTTTTTAACATTGAGTATAGGTATACACCACAAAGAGCTAGGTTTGTACTTAGAAGATAATTCTTTAAAGTACGCAAAGAACATATTTTCAGAAAATGACTGCGATTTCTTGGTGTTTTGCCACTGCTTGAAATTTTGGTACGATATTAGATTGGAGTTTTCGGGTAGCAAATTTTCCATAACGCTAAGGGCTTCAAATCTTACATCGGGCGGTGTACAACATGAATCATTTTCTTCATAACTAGACAATTTAACTAATAAAATAACTATAATAACAGTGCAAACGAGTTGTGTATTTTTTTCGCAGTAGCGGGAAAATATTATGTTTTTTTAAAAGCGATCAGCCATAGACTAAAAGAGTTTTTTTTTTTGCTTGTCGTGAATAGTGTTTGGAGCCACGAACAAAATGGGGAATTCAGATTTTTATTTATCACAGAGAAAATAAAAATTATATATATATATATAGTGAAAGTTTTATTTATTAAAACGTACTAAGTTAAAATTATCTATTTAAATACAAAGTTTCATGAAATGAGCAAGCACTAGGTACATTAATTAATTTTTACTATTGTACACGATCTTTTTTGTATCGCAACTTTTTTAACAACATAGCAACTCAACCAATTAAATTTAAAAAAAAACCTATAACTCACTAGTGAATAATAGTAATGAAAATTCACAGTTTGATTATTTGCACTCGTAGTTTCGTTCTTCTTCCGTCCTTCTGACATTCAAAAGTGCCTGTAATGGCTTAATTGAAATAAAATATTTGAGTTTGAGTTTATAGGTGTCATTATGTGCCTAATTGCGGTGAAATTTTAGCCACTTTATGAGCAAGTGTGTTGAAAAAGCCTTTATTCATCGGCCATTTCTACGTCCAGTCGGATAGCCTGCCCAGGTTTAATGCCTACGCATTGTAGGTGCAAAATATGAAACTGAAGGAATCGTGTTAATCACTAAAAGTTAGCGTATTCAAGTTTTGAGGAAAATGTTTAGCGTGTAACCCAAACTGCTGCAATTTAGATTTGACATCAACAAGTATGTAATTTTTTTTTTCTGTTAGGTGTAGGAGGGTATGATTGGCATGACTCTTTACCTGAGCAACCAGAACAGGATGACCAGAGGAGGATTTCCCATAGAGCTACATTACTTATCGTCGAGAAATGATGCAGGTTGGTCATTGCATATGGAGAAGAAACAAGAAACTCCATGATACAATATTTTCACATGAATTAGTACTTGAGGAACTGGGGAACATAGCAGAGAGACTCGAGACTCGTGTAGAAGTACTAAGTACACAAAAAAACGTTAAATAAAATAAATAAATAGATTGATCAACGCAACAAGTGCGAGTTTTATAAACCTCACAAAAAGTACGTAGTTATCAATCATATAACTAATATTATGTTGCATTAAAAATAATTGCAATTCATTAACTTTAGTCCAAAAAACATTGTAAATCTATGCGAATTCATCAACGAACTGTCAATGTCACAAGGCTGAAGCGTCTTGGAATCTACAAATCCTACAATGTTCTCACATTCAGAAAACAATCGGTAAAAAGAATGAACACACAGGTAAGAAAATATCATAAAAAGACTAAAAACATGTGGCCCAATTTTGTTATCAGTTCTATATTGTGTGTATTCTTAGTAAAAGGCGATTGTAAAATATTGTAAGAAGTGTGATAGTTAACAAGAAAAAAAGATTATACCATGTTAAAGGTGTAAAACAATGTAAGGTATTAATAATATCTGCCTCCATGGTCGAGTGATTTAGGCGTTTGCCTTGTGACCCGGTGGTCGTGGGTTCGATTCCCACGGGAAGCATACTTTGTAAAGTTGTTTCCAGTTTGGTATGGACATTGCAGGCTTGAATCACCTGATTGTCTGATAAAAGATGGTTCTGTGCTTCGGAAGGCACGTATAAGCCGGTGGTCCAGGCCGCCAAATGGCGGTCGTCAAACCATGTCAGAGGACCTTGCGGCGGTTTAGAAACTCTGATACAAGTGTGTGTAGGGTCGTAAGACCTTACTGCCCACACGATCAGAAGAAGAAGAATAATAACACCATACCAGTGAAGGCAATCCTTCGATCATCAACGAATTATCAAAAGAAAAACCCATATTATTCAAAAATCGCTTACATCTCACAACTTAGAACTTCCACATAATACGCGAGGCCCGAGCTCGCGTCCTCCTTTAACGAACCGATACACGATCGAAGAAAAAGCTCCTTACTCGATACGTAACTCGATACTCTGATGCTTATTTATACTGCAAACACAGGACTGCACCCGATACTCAACGGAATATTGGATAACTACGATGGTGGATGGAGTTTACGTTAAAATTAAGAAGGTCCTACTGTTGGAATATATGATGTTGATGTTGTATGAATGGAAAAGAGGCAAAAGAAGTAGGTACCTATATAAAGATCGTGGCAGGTAGTGTTCTGTGATTTTTTGCCTACCCCCATGGAAAAAGGCGTGAGGAACAATATACTTATCCTACTATCCTACTTATGATATTATAAATGCGAAAGTTTGGGAGAGTGTATGTTTGTTACTTCTTCACGCAAAAACTACTGAACGGGTTCGGATAAAATTTAGTACACAGATAGTTTATAACCTGGATTAACACATATAATAGTTTTTATCCCGATTTTATCTTCCCGTGGGATAATTTTCGAGTTGTAGCGGGTGAAGCCGCTGGCAACAGCTAATAATGCAGCTAATAACAGCAGAATAATGATTAATTTTTACCATTGAAATAAAATAAGAAGCATATATTTTTCTTGTAAATGTGAGTACCCTGACGACTTTCTGACGGTATCTCTTATGGACAAAAAGGCTTATTCTAATCTTAAAATTTGAACTGTTTGTGTTTTTATTAAATTTTTGCTTCTAAACGTGAAAACATTGTAGAAATTTGCTACATTGTGCTCACGTATTAAAGCAAAAATATTGCACCTAACCAGGACTATGTAATATCATACTTGATCCGAATAGAGTGTCCATAGGAAATTCACCGTTATTATGTCTTTGGCTGGACTACTGGCAGCTTATTTTTGACTATAGGCAAAAGTTACGGATCACGTGTCTATTTGAAATGAACGTTTTGAGTTCCAGTTGAGTTTGAGTTTTTTTTTTATCTTTTATTAAACCTGATAAATACGTGTAATTTACCAGTTAATTCTAATTCTGACAAGGTACAACTTCCTACTTCTTGGTGTTTTTAAAAGTATTAAGGAGAAACCATTTATATTAAAAAAGCATTATAATCTAGTTGTAGGAATTCTTTTGTTTTAATTAGAGTCGACCGGCCGACAAACCGTGGATCTACGGGGAAAAAATAATGCTTCTCGGAAAAGTAGGTAAACATTACCTATCTGCTTTGGCCGTCGTTGCTATTAATTAAAGTTTTAAACTAAGACTGGATGTCACTGCAGGTTGTTCGACAGCCCCGCACAAAAGGCTAAGAAGGAACTTGGGTGGTTTTTAGTCAGTAGAAGACTGACACTCTCTACCGCTCTGCCCAGAGCGGGAGTCATTAAAATTTGATGATTTCCCACTTCCCACTCTTAATATTTAAAACAGGGGTTAAATAAATGAAAGACTTAAGGTGAAATTTCTATGGTAGCCCGCGAAATAATAGTATCAGTGTTGTGTGTAAAAAAATAAAATGGGTGCAATAACTAAAAAGTGCGTTAAGAATGCAAAACCCGTGAAGTTAATGGTAACCGTGCAAACTAAAAGGTGAGGCAGGTAACGAATTCCGATAACAATATGCATTGTTCTAATTTCAAAGCTGTGAAACGGGTAATAAACTAAATATTTGCAAATTACTATAAGTAGAACAATAAAAACCTTTCTTTGAACGCCATAAAAAGTACTATATAGGGGTCTATTGTTTTGCTCAAGAGATTAAAGGGATTAACCGCCAAAGGATAAGAAGGTTCATTTGTCACACAGCAGTCATTTTCGTCGAAGAATTTTAAGTTGTAAAAGATTACATATTTTTTTATAACTGTGAATTCCATAATATATCCTGTTCAACGATTTTTTCATTAGAGAAATGATAACATGAACTGAAATAAGTAATATGAACTTGTGACAATGTGCCTAGCACGTCGCGTAGCACGTCGTAGCCTCTCGTAGCACTGCGTAGTATGGCGTAACAGTATCGCTACGATTTATGGATTCTGTTTATTCAATATATATCTTTTTCAAGATAAAGGGAAACACAAGCAGTCGTGTTAGCCAATGACTTGATTGCCAAGAGCCACGTCTAACTCCTAAGAAGGCTCTCGTTAGGCAGTTGGACCGGGTGCGGGCCTATAATAAATAATTTTTGTTAGTTAGATTTAGTTTTTTTGCCAACGACTTCTGAAGCCGTTGACAGCCTCGGACACCATGGCGTGTCCTGCTGCAGGAGCACTGGTCATTAACGACATTATTTGTCGAACCCTTGCACCAGCCCCTTGTGTACCAGTGGTTTTCGAACCTAACGGCTTGGAACGTGACGATATGGGAAAAAAACCAGATGGCATGACGTTAGTGCCTTGAAAGGTGGGTAGGCTTTTGGTGTGGGATGCAACCTGTGTCGACACCCTTGTGCCATCTCACGTTGCAAGCACGGCGGGCTGTGCGGGCGCTGCTGCTGCAGCTGCTGAGACCCGAAGCGGCGCAAATACTGTAACCTTATTGGTAACTATTGTTTTGAGCCGTTTGGGGTCGAGACGCGGTCTAGTCGACTCTTCGAGCGAACAATGAGGTGAGTGGCTCTTTCTTTGGTCAAAGGATTTTCATGATTTCCATTCAACATGGCAATGCTGCCAGTCTTCTGGGCACGTTTCCGGTTGTCAGCGATGCGGAGGAGTACTAGGACGCCTAAGTGTCTTATTTGATCTTTGTATATAATTATAAACTTCTGAAGTAAAAGATATTTCAATTTACTCTCAATGTTATTAATAATTATTTGATTTTCATTTTATTTTCTCCCGAAGTAATCACGTTTTGTTTGTTAATTTAAGTTATTTTCAATGTTTCTAATTATTCGTTTTAATTTAATATCTGTAATTTAATTTTCCTTAGTAATGTTAGTTATTTCGCTTGCGCTAGCTAGCATAATAATGAAAATGTTAACTCTGTGTAGTGTCTGGGTCACCAAGATACAGCCTGTGCCTAGTTTGGGACCCGTTGTTAATCCTGTCCGTTTTTCTGTTGTGTAAGTTAAATAAACGAATTTGAATTTGATTTTTTTGAACCCCCGAAAAAGAAAGTAGCAGGTTCTCAATTCGACACGTATCTATATTTTTTACCCGACTACGGCGAAGCCAAAAGGAAGGGTAATGATTTTGGCAGTCTATGTATATATGCATGTTCCACCATAGCGCCTAAACTACTCGTACTTAACGGATTTTAATAAATGAGGTGTCAATAGATTCGTAAGAATAGCCCGGGTGACATCGGTTATATAAATTTTATCAATTATTTTTATGACGGAATTAAAATGTCAAATTCTAAGCTCGAAAAAAAAAATTGAGATAATCATAACATGTATCAAATGAAAGGTCTTGGCGGGCACATTACAAATATGCATATTATATTATAGTTTTAGTCACAATATACGTTTAGGTTGCGGTTAAGCAGTTACGCAAACATTAAGTAGAATATTACATTATGAAAGTAATATTTATATTATATAATATATTATGTATTTATTGATTCTCACACAAAAATAAAATTCAAATAAAAAATAAGCATAAATTAAACTAAAACTCGACTACGAATAAAAACGCAGACTAATAAAACCGCGGTCTTAAAAGTGGAAAACAAGAAAAATCGTCTAGTAAGTAGAAAATTTGAATATTTCCATTTAACGTATTATAAGAAAAATTATTACAGAGGACAGTCGTAGTCGCATGTGATAGAATAGCCTTATGTATATAAGAATATAGCATCAAATTAATAATCATCGTAAATAAATATCTTGAGAACAGTAAGGTACTTATTCCGAATAAACCTACATTGTCCTAATAACTACTTCTATAAAATACTTCGGGCTATAAAATATTATTAGGACAATGTAGGTTTATTCGGAATGTACCTTATTGTTCTCAAGATATTTATTTACGATGATTATTAATTTGATGCTATATTCTTATATACATAGGCTATTCTATCACATGCCACTTTGCTAATGGCAACTAGCAGCTGAATTCTGTATCAATGAAAACGCCATGAAGGAGCGTCAAGTATCAGTGGCATGCGACTACGGCTGTTCTCCATACTAATTTTACGTATACCTAATACGTTAAATTGAAATATTCAAATTATCTTCTTACTAGACGATTTTTCTTGTTTTCTACTTTTAAGACCGTGGTTTTATTAGTCTGCGTTTTTATTCGTAGTCGGGTTTTAGCTTTTTTAAAGTTATTTTTTTTTGTGTGATAGTCAATAAATTATATGTAATAATATTATTACTTTTTACAGTTGACCTAAAGTCAGAAAAAGGGTCAAAAGTATATTCCCTAACAATATTAGGATAGCAGAAGACACAAACGGAGAGAAACAGTAGACTGAAAGTAGGAATATGTTAGCATTTGGAGAGAATTAACTAAAGGTAGAAAATTTTAAGTTGTAATATTCTAGACAAATATTTGCAACGCATTTTTTACATTTTTAACTATGTGTGTCATGGTAATACAGTTTCAAAAGCCTTTGGAATAAAAAAGAATTTACCAAATTGGTTCAAGCGTCTACGAGTTATCATTGCATCACATACAGAAAAATATATAGGTACAGTAGAAGACAGACCCGCCTCCTTTTTTGAATCGGTTTTGACTACCGTTGCATAAAGTTCTAAACTCATTTGTGTCAAAGATGGCTCTGTTGTACTATAGTATTAATGTAGTGCCACTACAAGGCTAGAAACAGTCGCTATCATAGTTCCAAACTAGAATAAATTATCCATATAATTATTGAGATGAAGCTAAAGTATAAAACCTAAACCAGCTAAAGTCGAGTGAGTATTGTAGTATGTACCCCACTAATGAAAGGTAACGCAGATAAATAATTCCGATAACATGCATTGTTCTAATTACGATGAAGTGAAAGGGTGTTTAACTAAATAGCAGTTAATGAGGATTAGTAGAACAATAAATACTTTTTTTTTTACGCCATTAAAAATACTAATGGTCTATTGATTTGTTAAAATTTAAAGGAATTGCCGCCAAAGCTTTACTGCTTGCTGCGTCTTAAACATTTCAAGTTGTAAACTTATTATTTGCCATTTTAAATCCTATTGTATTATAAAAAATACCTAAAACTGGTAATAGCAATGCAGATCCTAGAACAATAGATAATCCCCGGCCGACCAATTGCGGAGCTTGTACAGGTAAACCCCCACTCCTTGTCGTAGCATCCCTGCGTAAGCGCAGGTAACCTATTTAAACTCGAGTCCAAATAAAAATTAACTCATTATATTGTTTGTTGCCTTAAAGTGCGGAAATAGTGGAGTTCGGAAGTACAATTGATTAAATTTTGTTTAAATCGTGAATAATAGTATCGCATCGAAAATGGTGAACCCTAGGGTATGTATAACTAAATTGTGGTGAACTGCCTCGTAGGTCTAGTGACGCCAAGTGCGATTGAGCTTTTCAATCAGGAATTTCTCAGTAGCAGCCACGGAGTTTGGATGCGTGCTCGGTTGATGGCAATAGGCTCGCCCCCTATTACATGGTATCTAAACATAAACAGCGAAATGTGGCTCTACTTATAGTAACACATCTGTTTAATCCTTCAATGCCTCGGGAAACAAGCGTGCTGTTTTGTTAAATTTTATATGATTTTATTAATTTTATATGATTTTGTTATTTATGTTCTTTCTCCAAAATTAGTTTACTGCTATGTTATGTAGGTATTTATTATTTTATTTTACATTGTTTATTGTTAGACTAGCTTTTGCCAGTGGCTTCGCCCGCGTGAAAATGTCGATTTTCCATACAAACTTTCATCCCCTATTTAACTCCCTTAGGGGCTGAATTTCGAAAAATCCTTCCTTATTCCTTGTCTACATTATAAAGGGAACCTCTGTGCAAAATTTCAGCTTTCTAGGTCCAAGGGTTTGGGCTGGGCGTTGATGAGTCAGTCAGTCAGTCAGTCAGTCAGGACTTCTCTCTTTATTTATTAGAAGATACTTTTGTTTATTACTGACTAGCTTTTGCCCGCGACTTCGTTCGCGTGGAATAGTGACTTCCGGAAAAAAAAACTATCCTATGTCCTTTCTCAAGTTCCAAACTATGTCTGTACCAAATTTCATCAAAATCCGTTCAGCCGTTTAGGCGTGAAAGAGTAACAGACAGACAGACAGACAGAGTTACTTTCGCATTTATAATATTATTATATAATTATATATATTATATATAGTAATATAGTATATAGTATGGATATAGTATAGTATGGAAGTATGGATGGAAGTATGGATTAAATTGTGTCTGTAGTAGTAATCTTAAATTTAACTGATACCTTGCTATTGTATCGAGTCTGGTTCTTCTAACCAACCTAACTGACAGATGTGTGCTGGGAAGTTTGTTCCGCCACTTCTTCTTTCCAGCTAAACACTAGGAAGTTTCGATGGGTGGGCGTTTTGGGGGACTGTCTTATAAAAATGTAATAGTAGAGTAAAGTAAATTTTTGACGTTCGAAAAGTGCTGATTATCAGCCTAGTTTGAATATATGACTTTTGATTTTGATTTTGATTTCTGATGTTTTGTTGTTTCAGAACCCTAAAAACTCTTCAGAATCTGACGCCCCACCAAGGCGTCGAGGCAGACCTGCAGGCAGTAACCGTGTTCCTCTTTCACGGGTACGTGTTTATACTACATACTTTATATTTTACACTTTTGTTTATTTTATATTTGTGAATATTTTAATAGTTAAATATTTTTCTTTGGTAACAGGAGGAGCGGCGGGCACGCAATGCTCAATATGAGAGGGAACGCCGCAATGAAATGGCAGACGTAATGGCCACATTAATTGAAGCTGCCAATTGTGATCCTAATGTAAGTTGTTTTTTTTTCTATATAATAGTTTTTACATATAATAAATACCATTTTGCGGTACTAGGACCCGGTTAACAGTTTCATTTTATTGTTCATCATAATTCTCTAGCCCTTATCCAGTTTTATTAACGTGTCTTCCATACCTGTTTCTCGTCATCTCATGTGACACCTCCTTTCTTACTATACCATTCTTAACACAGTTCTGATTATTTAGTCTTCCTCTACTCTTATAGCCATCCGCATTCATATTATTCAAAACTTTCCTCACGACATTTTCCTAATTCCTCCGCATTATAAGCCATAGCACGTCAACCGATTTCCACACAACTTTTGAGTCACCAGTGCCACTTTCAGACTCCTTCCTTTGTACTCATTTCTTATTTTATCTATTTGTGTGTTCGGGGGATGTGCAGTTGCACATCCCTCTAAGCATTCTCGTCTCAGTCACATCCTTTCATTTATGCACCTACACAGACGCACACTCTAGTTAGGCCTTCTATAAATAATAATAAATATATGTATTATAATTTTAAATTTGAGTTGAATTACATATTGGTTTGGTTTTGTTTATAATTTTGGTTTGATTTTAATTCCATTTTTTGATTCTATTTTGATTTAATGTTGATATTGATTTTGATTTGGAATGTGATTTTGGTTGAATTTATTGAATGTACTGTCTTTTATCACATTTGTGTATTGTTGTTTTAAATTGTTAATCACCTAAGTGAATTAGTTAAATGAAACTTATTTATCTATATACTAGCTTTTGCCAGCGGCTTCGCCCGCGTGGTTGTCGGAAAATATCGAAAATGACGATTTTTCATACAAACTTACATCCCCTATTTAACTCCTTTATGGGTTGAATTTCAAAAAAAACTTCCTTATTCCTTGTCTACATTATAAAGGGGGAACCTCTGTGCAAAATTTCAGCTTTCTAGGTCCAACGGTTTGGGCTGGGCGTTGATGAGTCAGTAAGTCAGTCAGGACTGCTCTTTTTATTTATATAGATTTATACTAAGGATAACCATTGTGCAGTAACTATACTTAAGTCCAGATGCTGTTTCAAACTTGAAATTTCAAATTGTATGTCTTACCCTCAATATTTTTATTACTTATACCTAATCTGCTATGCACGGGACCGGAACTGTCTCTCCTAAAAACAGGCAACAGTCTGTAGGTACTTCATAAATTGAACCTAAAAATGTATAAGTGCAACATCTGTAAACTTTGCAATCCCATTTAACTTTATCCTTATACATACAATAAAACAAAGTCGCTTTTTTGTCTGTTTGTTTGTCTGTGCTTAAATCTTTAAAACTACGCAACGGATTTTGATGCGGTTTTTTTAATAGATAGAGTGGTTCAAGAGGAAGGTTTTAGTATATAATTTGAACGACATCCACGTGGGTGAAGCCGCGGGCATCAGCTAGTTATTAATATTCATCCTTTTTATGGCCTAACATTCTGAAACATAAGAGACAGCAGGTTTTTAATTTACTGTTATTTTATAAAAAATCATGTAACTTTATTATTTTGTTTACAGGTTTCAAATAGTGATCTTCTGGCGACAGTGATCAGTAAAATTCAAGGAGCTTCCAGAAAAGAAAACATTAGTGAATTACATCGCCTAAATGCTAACCTGGAATCGCAGAGTGCGTATATTTTTGTTTCCGTTTTACAATATTGTTAATTTTGCTTGCTTAGTTTTCAAATCGATATTTATATTTTTTATAATTTACAGTTGCTACAGTACAATCGCGGTTAGGACTGGACGATGCAGGTATAGAACTTTTGGACTGTCAAGATACTGTAAGTTCTATACTATAAATATTATTTTTTATTTGTATACTGTATGACTTTCTTTCCAATCAATTTATGTATATTTTATTTGTTATTCAGGATACGAAAACAGCTGGGCCAAGTTCCAGTTCTAGAAGAGGGACAAAGAAAGAATGCGGCGGTGAAAAAGAGAACTTGAGGAAACAGGTGCGTTCCTTATTTTCTATTCTATTTATTTAGATAAATATACCAGCAGCCTATATCCAGCATGCCATGCCTGTGCCTATGTCCAGCAGTGGACGTGTTTTGGCTGAAATAATGATGATGAGATAACTATACCAATTCGATCACTTTTCATAAGTTAAATTTTTATATTTTATTTTCTAAATCCATCTTTTAGTTACAGAGAAAAAAGTGCAAGCGGTCGGAAAGACTTAGTTCCGACGAGATGCAAGATAAACGACCCAAAATCCTCTCAGAAAGTTCGATAGACTCGGGCATCGACGTGAGAGGACACACCATATCACCGCCCGCGGTGTATGTACAAGATCCAAAAAACATCCAGTACATACCAGTCCAGTCCAGTCCAGTAAATACTGCTGAACCTCAACGCTCTGCCGAGGCTGTCAGTAAGATCCTAGCAGGTTTGTCGGCGGAGTCACAGTCCTTGCCTTCGATTGAGACATTAATTCGATCCCTGGTCGAGGTACCATCCATCAAACCGCCGCCGTCGCAGCAAGTGCCTCCAATCAACAAAGAAGTAACGCAGACGGAGCCGACAATTCAAGAAGTCGTTGAGCTTCCCTGCGACTTTAATATTGAAGACGTGGATCACCTGCTATCAATGGATTTTTTGAGTGAGTTTTTTAATGTCTCCCATATTCTATATTTAATTTATTAAAGGGCTCTGCCCTTAAAGATTTCCATACTTGCAAATATAGCATGTACATATTGTTGTCTTCTGGCAGTGTTTTATTATCCCGAAGCATATTTCATTTCCGAGAAGAAAAATTGTAATGTTCCGGTATCAACATTATTTTCTTTTCTGTTTTCAGCCGATCTCGAAACAGGATTACTGCCTGATTTGATTGGTGAAGAGTTTGTTGAAATTAGTTAATGCTGGGATGACTCACAGCTGCCACAGAGAAGTTACCCAGCTAAGAATATGACAGGTGGTAACTTATTCGCTACTCAAGCTTTGATATAACAGTATCTACATTATTAGCTTTCTTAGAATCCATTTTTGTATTATTTTATACTAAAATTAATGTGTTTTGTTACAGAGTCACAATCGCTTCCATCGATAGAGAAAGAGTTAATTCCGAGTAGTTCCGACGACATGCAACAAGAAAAACGCGCCAAAATCCTCTACGGTACTACATACTTTATATTTTACTATTGTATATTAGTGATTTTTTTATTTATATTGTTTTTTTTTGTTACAGTAGGAGCGGCGCGCACGTAATGCCCAATATGAGCGGAAGCGTCGCACTGAAACGGCAGACGTAATGTCCCAATTAATTGAAGCTTTGCATTGTGATCTAAATGTAAGTAATTATCTTGTTTTCTATATAATAGTTATTACTAATAATACCATTAGAGGATTGATTGATTGCCCTCTTGTGTGGTACTAGGGCAGTATGCACATGGCTTTCTGGCCAACAGTTTTTAATTTATTAAAATAACATAAACAATCATGTAACTTTTTTATTTTGATATAAGATTTCAAATGGTGATCTTCTGACAACAGTGATCAGTCGAATTCAAGAAGCGTCAAGAAAAGAAGACATCAAGGAATTAAACCGCCTTAATATTAACTTAGAATCACAGAGTGTGTATTTTTTGTTAGTGATGGTGATCTTCTGACAACAGTGATCAGTAAAATTCAAGGAGCTTCCAGAAAAGAAAACATTAGTGAATTATATCGCCTAAATGCTAACCTGGAATCGCAGAGTGTGTATATTTTTGTTTCCGTTTTACAATTGTTAATTTTGCTTGCTTAGTTTTCAAATCGATATTTATATTTTTTTATTATTTACAGTTGCTACATTACAATCGCGGTTAGGACTGGACGATGCAGGTTTAGAACTTTTGGACTGTCAAGATACTGTAAGTTCTATATTATAAATATTATTTTTTATTTGTATACTGTATGACTTTCTTTCCACTCAATTTATGTATATTCTATATGATATTCAGGATACGAAAACAGCTGGGCCAAGTTCCAGTTCTAGAAGAGGGACAAAGAAAGAATGCGGCGGTGAAAAAGAGAACTTGAGGAAACAGGTGCGTTCCTTATTTTCTATTCTATTTATTTAGATAACTATACCAGCAGCCTATATCCAGCATGCCATGCCTGTGCCTATGTCCAGCAGTGGACGTGTTTTGACTGAAATGATGATGATGAGATAACTATACCAATTCGATCACTTTTCATAAGTTAAATTTTTATGTTATTATTTTCTAAATCCATCTTTTAGTTACAGAGAAAAAAATGCAAGCGGTCGGAAAGACTTAGTTCCGACGACATACAAGATAAACGCGCCAAAATCCTCTCAGAAAGTTCGATAGACTCGGGCATCGACGTGAGAGGACACACCATATCACCGCCCGCGGTGTATGTACAAGATCCAAAAAACATCCAGTACATACCAGTCCAGTCCAGTCCAGTAAATACTGCTGAACCTCAACGCTCTGCCGAGGCTGTCAGTAAGGTCCTAGCAGGTTTGTCGGCGGAGTCACAGTCCTTGCCTTCGATTGAGACATTAATTCGATCCCTGGTCGAGGTACCATCCATCAAACCGCCGCCGCCGCAGCAAGTGCCTCCAATCAACAAAGAAGTAACGCAGACGGAGCCGACAATTCAAGAAGTCGTTGAGCTTCCCTGCGACTTTAATATTGAAGACGTGGATCACCTGCTATCAATGGATTTTTTGAGTGAGTTTTTTAATGTCTCCCATATTCTATATTTAATTTATTAAAGGGCTCTGCCCTTAAAGATTTCCATACTTGCAAATATAGCATGTACATATTGTTGTCTTCTGGCAGTGTTTTATTATCCCGAAGCATATTTCATTTCCGAGAAGAAAAATTGTAATGTTCCGGTATCAACATTATTTTCTCTTCTGTTTTCAGCCGATCTCGAAACAGGATTACTGCCTGATTTGATTGGTGAAGAGTTTGTTGAAATTAGTTAATGCTGGGATGACTCACAGCTGCCACAGAGAAGTTACCCAGCTAAGAATATGACAGGTGGTAACTTATTCGCTACTCAAGCTTTGATATAACAGTATCTACATTATTAGCTTTCTTAGAATCCATTTTTGTATTATTTTATACTAAAATTAATGTGTTTTGTTACAGAGTCACAATCGCTTCCATCGATAGAGAAAGAGTTAATTCCGAGTAGTTCCGACGACATGCAACAAGAAAAACGCGCCAAAATCCTCTACGGTACCTACTACATACTTTATATTTTACTATTGTACACACATCAACACGGTCTAGGGATATTTTTAAAAAAGCGTATTACTATCAATGTGTTAATTATTTATATGACATGTATATATTTAAAATATACGTTATTTAATATTCTACCATTTTTTAATAATGGTTAAGGTACTGATTAAAATTTCAGGATTTTATGAAAAAAAAATGAAGCATAGACGGAAACCGTATATGAATTAACTTTTAATTTGTGAGTAAAAACTGAAAAAAATAGAAAAATCATTTAATTTGTGTTTATAAACTTGAAGTTAGTAGTCTGAGGAAGCGCCCATGATGTTCATAACACATCGGCAACGATTCGGCATGCTCAGAACAAGGTTGTCAATGTCTTGCTGCGGAATATTGTCCCATGTCCTTCTGAGGTGCGCAAAAAGTTGATCTTCTGTAGCCAAATTTTCGGGAACTTCCTTCAGAGCTCTTCTTTGCAGCATATCCCACGCATGCTCAATGTGATTTAGATCTGGCGATTGAGCAGGCCAGTCTAAGGCCCTAACATTATGTGTATGTAACCAAGCTGCTACCGTTCTCGCCGTGTGTGCCCGGGCATTGTCGTGCATGAGCAGGAAATCTTGCCCCATTTGTGTTCTGTGAGGCAAGATTACGGGCCCCAGCACCTGTTGGACGTATCGTTCTTCCGTCATATTGCCCCGCACCCAAACGTGATCCGTCCGTCCTCCAAGACGAATTCCTGCCCAAACCATAATTGTTCCTCCTTGGTATGGGTGAACTTCCTGAGGGTTCTGGAGACGGCTCCATCGTCCAGGAACTCGCCAAACACGCGTCCTTCGTGAATCTGGATGGAAGCCGAACCTGGATTCATCCGTGAACAGCACATTGGACCATTGCTCACGGCCCCAGTCCACGTGGTTCCGAACCCATTCTAATCGTCGTCCACGATTGCCTCTCCGTAAAGGTGGGACCCGGAGTGGTCTACGAGAGCGTAGATTGCTTTCATGCAGTCGCCTTCTTACAGTTTGGTCACTCACAAGCACTTGGTGTTCCACTCGCAGCCTTTGGACCAATTGAGTCGCCGTTGCATTTGGTTGAGCTCGCGCAGTAATTTGCAAAAATCGGTCTTGTCTGGGGGTAGTGATGCGACTTGGCCCCCGGTGCCTCTCCGCTACTTCACCTGTGGCACGATAGCGTGTCCACAATCTTGAAATTACATTTTGATGGGTCCCTATGGCCTCAGCAACATTACGCTGAACAGATCCAGCTTCCAGCATTCCCACAGCTCGTAACATCTCCGCCCTCGTCAAAAGTCGGCGTTGCATGGCTACAATACCTCAATGTTAACTTTATCTTTCGTTTAAAAATGAAAAAAAACTGTAACTAAACGTAATTCGTATTGTTTTTTAAATTTCGCACAAATGAAAATTCCCTCTCCTATACATCAAGACATTTTTATGCCACCGAAACAAAAGAATTTTCAAAAATTTGAATTTGGAATTAGTCTGAGATAAATTACAAACAAATCGGTGTATTAAAGATTCCAATGCGGCCAGTACTTTTCGAGTTATTTAATTGAGTATGAAATATCCCTAGACCGTGTTGATGTGTGTATATTAGTGATTTTTTTATTTATATTGTTTTTTTTGTTACAGTAGGAGCGGCGCGCACGTAATGCCCAATATGAGCGGAAGCGTCGCACTGAAACGGCAGACGTAATGTCCCAATTAATTGAAGCTTTGCATTGTGATCTAAATGTAAGTAATTATCTTGTTTTCTATATAATAGTTATTACTAATAATACCATTGGAGGATTGATTGATTGCCCTCTTGTGTGGTACTAGGGCAGTATGCACATGGCTTTCTGGCCAACAGTTTTTAATTTATTAAAATAACATAAACAATCATGTAACTTTTTTATTTTGATATAAGATTTCAAATGGTGATCTTCTGACAACAGTGATCAGTCGAATTCAAGAAGCGTCAAGAAAAGAAGACATCAAGGAATTAAACCGCCTTAATATTAACTTAGAATCACAGAGTGTGTATTTTTTGTTGGTGATGGTGATCTTCTGACAACAGTGATCAGTAAAATTCAAGGAGCTTCCAGAAAAGAAAACATTAGTGAATTACATCGCCTAAATGCTAACCTGGAATCGCAGAGTGCGTATATTTTTGTTTCCGTTTTACAATTGTTAATTTTGCTTGCTTAGTTTTCAAATCGATATTTATATTTTTTTATTATTTACAGTTGCTACATTACAATCGCGGTTAGGACTGGACGATGCAGGTTTAGAACTTTTGGACTGTCAAGATACTGTAAGTTCTATATTATAAATATTATTTTTTATTTGTATACTGTATGACTTTCTTTCCAATCAATTGATGTATATTCTATAATATGATATTCAGGATACGAAAACAGCTGGGCCAAGTTCCAGTTCTAGAAGAGGGACAAAGAAAGAATGCGGCGGTGAAAAAGAGAACTTGAGGAAACAGGTGCGTTCCTTATTTTCTATTCTATTTATTTAGATAACTATACCAGCAGCCTATATCCAGCATGCCATGCCTGTGCCTATGTCCAGCAGTGGACGTGTTTTGACTGAAATGATGATGATGAGATAACTATACCAATTCGATCACTTTTCATAAGTTAAATTTTTATGTTATTATTTTCTAAATCCATCTTTTAGTTACAGAGAAAAAAATGCAAGCGGTCGGAAAGACTTAGTTCCGACGACATACAAGATAAACGCGCCAAAATCCTCTCAGAAAGTTCGATAGACTCGGGCATCGACGTGAGAGGACACACCATATCACCGCCCGCGGTGTATGTACAAGATCCAAAAAACATCCAGTACATACCAGTCCAGTCCAGTCCAGTAAATACTGTTGAACCTCAACGCTCTGCCGAGGCTGTCAGTAAGGTCCTAGCAGGTTTGTCGGCGGAGTCACAGTCCTTGCCTTCGATTGAGACATTAATTCGATCCCTGGTCGAGGTACCATCCATCAAACCGCCGCCGTCGCAGCAAGTGCCTCCAATCAACAAAGAAGTAACGCAGACGGAGCCGACAATTCAAGAAGTCGTTGAGCTTCCCTGCGACTTTAATATTGAAGACGTGGATCACCTGCTATCAATGGATTTTTTGAGTGAGTTTTTTAATGTCT
Source organism: Diarsia mendica (assembly GCA_949316265.1). Taxonomy (NCBI): domain Eukaryota; kingdom Metazoa; phylum Arthropoda; class Insecta; order Lepidoptera; family Noctuidae; genus Diarsia; species Diarsia mendica. Next base: position 12,087,210 of record OX438906.1, read on the forward strand.
CCCATATTCTATATTTAATTTATTAAAGGGCTCTGCCCTTAAAGATTTCCATACTTGCAAATATAGCATGTACATATTGTTGTCTTCTGGCAGTGTTTTATTATCCCGAAGCATATTTCATTTCCGAGAAGAAAAATTGTAATGTTCCGGTATCAACATTATTTTCTCTTCTGTTTTCAGCCGATCTCGAAACAGGATTACTGCCTGATTTGATTGGTGAAGAGTTTGTTGAAATTAGTTAATGCTGGGATGACTCACAGCTGCCACAGAGAAGTTACCCAGCTAAGAATATGACAGGTGGTAACTTATTCGCTACTCAAGCTTTGATATAACAGTATCTACATTATTAGCTTTCTTAGAATCCATTTTTGTATTATTTTATACTAAAATTAATGTGTTTTGTTACAGAGTCACAATCGCTTCCATCGATAGAGAAAGAGTTAATTCCGAGTAGTTCCGACGACATGCAACAAGAAAAACGCGCCAAAATCCTCTACGGTACTACATACTTTATATTTTACTATTGTATATTAGTGATTTTTTTATTTATATTGTTTTTTTTGTTACAGTAGGAGCGGCGCGCACGTAATGCCCAATATGAGCGGAAGCGTCGCACTGAAACGGCAGACGTAATGTCCCAATTAATTGAAGCTTTGCATTGTGATCTAAATGTAAGTAATTATCTTGTTTTCTATATAATAGTTATTACTAATAATACCATTGGAGGATTGATTGATTGCCCTCTTGTGTGGTACTAGGGCAGTATGCACATGGCTTTCTGGCCCACAGTTTTTAATTTATTAAAATAACATAAACAATCATGTAACTTTTTTATTTTGATATAAGATTTCAAATGGTGATCTTCTGACAACAGTGATCAGTCGAATTCAAGAAGCGTCAAGAAAAGAAGACATCAAGGAATTAAACCGCCTTAATATTAACTTAGAATCACAGAGTGTGTATTTTTTGTTGGTGATGGTGATCTTCTGACAACAGTGATCAGTAAAATTCAAGGAGCTTCCAGAAAAGAAAACATTAGTGAATTACATCGCCTAAATGCTAACCTGGAATCGCAGAGTGCGTATATTTTTGTTTCCGTTTTACAATTGTTAATTTTGCTTGCTTAGTTTTCAAATCGATATTTATATTTTTTTATTATTTACAGTTGCTACATTACAATCGCGGTTAGGACTGGACGATGCAGGTTTAGAACTTTTGGACTGTCAAGATACTGTAAGTTCTATATTATAAATATTATTTTTTATTTGTATACTGTATGACTTTCTTTCCAATCAATTGATGTATATTCTATAATATGATATTCAGGATACGAAAACAGCTGGGCCAAGTTCCAGTTCTAGAAGAGGGACAAAGAAAGAATGCGGCGGTGAAAAAGAGAACTTGAGGAAACAGGTGCGTTCCTTATTTTCTATTCTATTTATTTAGATAACTATACCAGCAGCCTATATCCAGCATGCCATGCCTGTGCCTATGTCCAGCAGTGGACGTGTTTTGACTGAAATGATGATGATGAGATAACTATACCAATTCGATCACTTTTCATAAGTTAAATTTTTATGTTATTATTTTCTAAATCCATCTTTTAGTTACAGAGAAAAAAATGCAAGCGGTCGGAAAGACTTAGTTCCGACGACATACAAGATAAACGCGCCAAAATCCTCTCAGAAAGTTCGATAGACTCGGGCATCGACGTGAGAGGACACACCATATCACCGCCCGCGGTGTATGTACAAGATCCAAAAAACATCCAGTACATACCAGTCCAGTCCAGTCCAGTAAATACTGTTGAACCTCAACGCTCTGCCGAGGCTGTCAGTAAGGTCCTAGCAGGTTTGTCGGCGGAGTCACAGTCCTTGCCTTCGATTGAGACATTAATTCGATCCCTGGTCGAGGTACCATCCATCAAACCGCCGCCGTCGCAGCAAGTGCCTCCAATCAACAAAGAAGTAACGCAGACGGAGCCGACAATTCAAGAAGTCGTTGAGCTTCCCTGCGACTTTAATATTGAAGACGTGGATCACCTGCTATCAATGGATTTTTTGAGTGAGTTTTTTAATGTCTCCCATATTCTATATTTAATTTATTAAAGGGCTCTGCCCTTAAAGATTTCCATACTTGCAAATATAGCATGTACATATTGTTGTCTTCTGGCAGTGTTTTATTATCCCGAAGCATATTTCATTTCCGAGAAGAAAAATTGTAATGTTCCGGTATCAACATTATTTTCTCTTCTGTTTTCAGCCGATCTCGAAACAGGATTACTGCCTGATTTGATTGGTGAAGAGTTTGTTGAAATTAGTTAATGCTGGGATGACTCACAGCTGCCACAGAGAAGTTACCCAGCTAAGAATATGACAGGTGGTAACTTATTCGCTACTCAAGCTTTGATATAACAGTATCTACATTATTAGCTTTCTTAGAATCCATTTTTGTATTATTTTATACTAAAATTAATGTGTTTTGTTACAGAGTCACAATCGCTTCCATCGATAGAGAAAGAGTTAATTCCGAGTAGTTCCGACGACATGCAACAAGAAAAACGCGCCAAAATCCTCTACGGTACTACATACTTTATATTTTACTATTGTATATTAGTGATTTTTTTATTTATATTGTTTTTTTTGTTACAGTAGGAGCGGCGCGCACGTAATGCCCAATATGAGCGGAAGCGTCGCACTGAAACGGCAGACGTAATGTCCCAATTAATTGAAGCTTTGCATTGTGATCTAAATGTAAGTAATTATCTTGTTTTCTATATAATAGTTATTACTAATAATACCATTGGAGGATTGATTGATTGCCCTCTTGTGTGGTACTAGGGCAGTATGCACATGGCTTTCTGGCCAACAGTTTTTAATTTATTAAAATAACATAAACAATCATGTAACTTTTTTATTTTGATATAAGATTTCAAATGGTGATCTTCTGACAACAGTGATCAGTCGAATTCAAGAAGCGTCAAGAAAAGAAGACATCAAGGAATTAAACCGCCTTAATATTAACTTAGAATCACAGAGTGTGTATTTTTTGTTGGTGATGGTGATCTTCTGACAACAGTGATCAGTAAAATTCAAGGAGCTTCCAGAAAAGAAAACATTAGTGAATTACATCGCCTAAATGCTAACCTGGAATCGCAGAGTGCGTATATTTTTGTTTCCGTTTTACAATTGTTAATTTTGCTTGCTTAGTTTTCAAATCGATATTTATATTTTTTTATTATTTACAGTTGCTACATTACAATCGCGGTTAGGACTGGACGATGCAGGTTTAGAACTTTTGGACTGTCAAGATACTGTAAGTTCTATATTATAAATATTATTTTTTATTTGTATACTGTATGACTTTCTTTCCAATCAATTGATGTATATTCTATAATATGATATTCAGGATACGAAAACAGCTGGGCCAAGTTCCAGTTCTAGAAGAGGGACAAAGAAAGAATGCGGCGGTGAAAAAGAGAACTTGAGGAAACAGGTGCGTTCCTTATTTTCTATTCTATTTATTTAGATAACTATACCAGCAGCCTATATCCAGCATGCCATGCCTGTGCCTATGTCCAGCAGTGGACGTGTTTTGACTGAAATGATGATGATGAGATAACTATACCAATTCGATCACTTTTCATAAGTTAAATTTTTATGTTATTATTTTCTAAATCCATCTTTTAGTTACAGAGAAAAAAATGCAAGCGGTCGGAAAGACTTAGTTCCGACGACATACAAGATAAACGCGCCAAAATCCTCTCAGAAAGTTCGATAGACTCGGGCATCGACGTGAGAGGACACACCATATCACCGCCCGCGGTGTATGTACAAGATCCAAAAAACATCCAGTACATACCAGTCCAGTCCAGTCCAGTAAATACTGCTGAACCTCAACGCTCTGCCGAGGCTGTCAGTAAGGTCCTAGCAGGTTTGTCGGCGGAGTCACAGTCCTTGCCTTCGATTGAGACATTAATTCGATCCCTGGTCGAGGTACCATCCATCAAACCGCCGCCGTCGCAGCAAGTGCCTCCAATCAACAAAGAAGTAACGCAGACGGAGCCGACAATTCAAGAAGTCGTTGAGCTTCCCTGCGACTTTAATATTGAAGACGTGGATCACCTGCTATCAATGGATTTTTTGAGTGAGTTTTTTAATGTCTCCCATATTCTATATTTAATTTATTAAAGGGCTCTGCCCTTAAAGATTTCCATACTTGCAAATATAGCATGTACATATTGTTGTCTTCTGGCAGTGTTTTATTATCCCGAAGCATATTATTTCATTTCCGAGAAGAAAAATTGTAATGTTCCGGTATCAACATTATTTTCTCTTCTGTTTTCAGCCGATCTCGAAACAGGATTACTGCCTGATTTGATTGGTGAAGAGTTTGTTGAAATTAGTTAATGCTGGGATGACTCACAGCTGCCACAGAGAAGTTACCCAGCTAAGAATATGACAGGTGGTAACTTATTCGCTACTCAAGCTTTGATATAACAGTATCTACATTATTAGCTTTCTTAGAATCCATTTTTGTATTATTTTATACTAAAATTAATGTGTTTTGTTACAGAGTCACAATCGCTTCCATCGATAGAGAAAGAGTTAATTCCGAGTAGTTCCGACGACATGCAACAAGAAAAACGCGCCAAAATCCTCTACGGTACTACATACTTTATATTTTACTATTGTATATTAGTGATTTTTTTATTTATATTGTTTTTTTTGTTACAGTAGGAGCGGCGCGCACGTAATGCCCAATATGAGCGGAAGCGTCGCACTGAAACGGCAGACGTAATGTCCCAATTAATTGAAGCTTTGCATTGTGATCTAAATGTAAGTAATTATCTTGTTTTCTATATAATAGTTATTACTAATAATACCATTGGAGGATTGATTGATTGCCCTCTTGTGTGGTACTAGGGCAGTATGCACATGGCTTTCTGGCCAACAGTTTTTAATTTATTAAAATAACATAAACAATCATGTAACTTTTTTATTTTGATATAAGATTTCAAATGGTGATCTTCTGACAACAGTGATCAGTCGAATTCAAGAAGCGTCAAGAAAAGAAGACATCAAGGAATTAAACCGCCTTAATATTAACTTAGAATCACAGAGTGTGTATTTTTTGTTGGTGATGGTGATCTTCTGACAACAGTGATCAGTAAAATTCAAGGAGCTTCCAGAAAAGAAAACATTAGTGAATTACATCGCCTAAATGCTAACCTGGAATCGCAGAGTGCGTATATTTTTGTTTCCGTTTTACAATATTGTTAATTTTGCTTGCTTAGTTTTCAAATCGATATTTATATTTTTTATAATTTACAGTTGCTACAGTACAATCGCGGTTAGGACTGGACGATGCAGGTATAGAACTTTTGGACTGTCAAGATACTGTAAGTTCTATATTATAAATATTATTTTTTATTTGTATACTGTATGACTTTCTTTCCAATCAATTGATGTATATTCTATAATATGATATTCAGGATACGAAAACAGCTGGGCCAAGTTCCAGTTCTAGAAGAGGGACAAAGAAAGAATGCGGCGGTGAAAAAGAGAACTTGAGGAAACAGGTGCGTTCCTTATTTTCTATTCTATTTATTTAGATAACTATACCAGCAGCCTATATCCAGCATGCCATGCCTGTGCCTATGTCCAGCAGTGGACGTGTTTTGACTGAAATGATGATAATGAGATAACTATACCAATTCGATCACTTTTCATAAGTTAAATTTTTATGTTATTATTTTCTAAATCCATCTTTTAGTTACAGAGAAAAAAATGCAAGCGGTCGGAAAGACTTAGTTCCGACGACATACAAGATAAACGCGCCAAAATCCTCTCAGAAAGTTCGATAGACTCGGGCATCGACGTGAGAGGACACACCATATCACCGCCCGCGGTGTATGTACAAGATCCAAAAAACATCCAGTACATACCAGTCCAGTCCAGTCCAGTAAATACTGCTGAACCTCAACGCTCTGCCGAGGCTGTCAGTAAGGTCCTAGCAGGTTTGTCGGCGGAGTCACAGTCCTTGCCTTCGATTGAGACATTAATTCGATCCCTGGTCGAGGTACCATCCATCAAACCGCCGCCGTCGCAGCAAGTGCCTCCAATCAACAAAGAAGTAACGCAGACGGAGCCGACAATTCAAGAAGTCGTTGAGCTTCCCTGCGACTTTAATATTGAAGACGTGGATCACCTGCTATCAATGGATTTTTTGAGTGAGTTTTTTAATGTCTCCCATATTCTATATTTAATTTATTAAAGGGCTCTGCCCTTAAAGATTTCCATACTTGCAAATATAGCATGTACATATTGTTGTCTTCTTGCAGTGTTTTATTATCCCGAAGCATATTTCATTTCCGAGAAGAAAAATTGTAATGTTCCGGTATCAACATTATTTTCTCTTCTGTTTTCAGCCGATCTCGAAACAGGATTACTGCCTGATTTGATTGGTGAAGAGTTTGTTGAAATTAGTTAATGCTGGGATGACTCACAGCTGCCAGAGAGAAGTTACCCAGCTAAGAATATGACAGGTGGTAACTTATTCGCTACTCAAGCTTTGATATAACAGTATTTTATTTATTTATTTAAACTTCATGCACAATAGTGGTACATAGGCGGACTTAATGCCAGTATCTACATTATTAGCTTTCTTAGAATCCATTTTTGTATTATTTTATACTAAAATTAATGTGTTTTGTTACAGAGTCACAATCGTTTCCTTCGATAGAGAAAGAGTTAGTTCCAACGACAGGCAACAAGAAAAACGCGCCAAAATCCTCTCAGAAAGTTCTGTAGACTCGGGCATCGACGTTAGAGGACACACCATATAAGATCGAAGTAACATCCAGTGCATACACCAGTCCAGTCCAGTAAATACTGCTGAACCTCAATGCTCTCCCGAGGCTATCAGCAAGGTCCTTGCAGGTTTATCGGCAGAGTCACAATCGCTGCCTTCGATTGAGATATTAATTCGATCCCTGGTCGAGGTACCATCCATCAAACCGCCGCCGTCGCAGCAAGTGCCTCCAAACAACAAAGAAGTGACGCAGACGGAGCCGACAATTCAAGAAGTTGTTGAGCTTTCCTGCGACTTTAACTTTGAAGACGTGGATCATCAGCTATTAATGGATTTTTTGAGTGAGTTTTTTAATGTCTCCCATATTCTGTATTTAACTTAATAAAAGGCTCGGCCTTTAAAATTTTCTACACTTCCAGTTCCAAATATAGCATGTACATATTGTAGTCTTTTGGCAGTGTTTTATTGTCGCGAAGCATATTTCATTTCCGAGAAGAAAAATTGTAATGTTCCAGTATCAAAATTATTTTGTCTTCTGTTTTCAGCAGGTCTCGAAACAGGTTTTTTTTTTTATTTTTTTTATTATAAATGGGCTTGCTCTTGACTTCAATCTTGCCCTAAGGGCAGAGATGATGTCGACGATGGAACGAGCTTACCCAGTAGAAGCCTGTTTACTCGCGACTTAAACAGATTAGGCTTATATGAACTCGGAAAAACCGACGCAGGCAGGGAATTCCACTCCTTGGCTGTGCGCATAATAAAGGACCCAGCAAAGCGCTTCGTTCGAATGTGTGGAATGTCGACTAGGTATCGGTGGTACCCTGCAGTACGTCTAGTCTCCCGATGGAAGAAGGGAGATGGTGGGATCAGCTCGTGGAGCTCTTGCGCACACTCTCTGAAGTACAGTCTGTAGAAGACCGACAGACATGCGACTTTGCGACGGTGGGCCAGGCTATGTAGCTTGATAACCAGCTTATCGTCACCAATTAGCCTCCTGGCTCTGCGCTCTACAGAGTCAAGTGTGGCAAGCTGGTATTTGGCTGAGCCATCCCAAAGGTGACAGCAATACTCCATGCCAGACCGGACTTGAGCTTTATATAATACTGAAAGCTGTCCAGGCTTGAAGTACCGCTTAACCTTGTTTAGGATGCCCAGCTTTTTCGCCGCAGTTTGAGCCTTCGACTCGATGTAGGCGCCGAAGTTCAGATTCGCGCTCAACTTCGTGCCAAGAAGCTCGAGACTGTCAGTAACTTGTACAGACGCACTCCGGAAAGTAGGGGCCAGATTAAACGGACTCCTTTTGGCGGTGAACAGACACACTTGCGTTTTGGTGGCGTTGAAATCTACCAGATTCTCATCACCCCACTCGGAGACAAGTCTTAAGGCTGAATTCGTTCGCTCTACCATGGGCTCTCTTAATGAACGCACTTCATCACCACTGGCTTTTGCGCTGGATGTATAACTCTCCATGACTTTCTTAGAATCCATTTTTGTATTATTTTATACTAAAATTAATGTGTTTTGTTACAGAGTCACAATCGCTTCCTTCGATAGAGAAAGAGTTAGTTCCAACGACAGGCAACAAGAAAAACGCGCCAAAATCCTCTCAGAAAGTTCTGTAGACTCGGGCATCGACGTTAGAGGACACGATATAAGATCGAAGTAACATCCAGTGCATACACCAGTCCAGTCCAGTAAATACTGCTGAACCTCAATGCTCTCTCGAGGCTATCAGCAAGGTCCTTGCAGGTTTATCGGCAGAGTCACAATCGCTGCCTTCGATTGAGATATTAATTCGATCCCTGGTCGAGGTACCATCCATCAAACCGCCGCCGTCGCAGCAAGTGCCTCCAAACAACGAAGAAGTGACGCAGACGGAGCCGACAATTCAAGAAGTTGTTGAGCTTTCCTGCGACTTTAACTTTGAAGACGTGGATCATCAGCTATCAATGGATTTTTTGAGTGAGTTTTTTAATGTCTCCCATATTCTGTATTTAACTTAATAAAAGGCTCTGCCCTTAAAGATTTCCACACTTCCAAATATAGCATGTACATATTGTAGTCTTTTGGCAGTGTTTTATTGTCGCGAAGCATAATTTTCATACCCGAGAAGAAAAATTGTAATGTTCCAGTATCAAAATTATTTTGTCTTCTGTTTTCAGCAGGTCTCGAAACAGGATTACTGCCTGACTTGATTAGTGAAGAGTTCAATATAACAAATTAATGCTGGGATGACTCACAGCTGCCAGAGAGAAGTTACCCAGCTAAGAATATGACAGGTGGTAACTTATTCGCTACTCAAGCTTTGAAATAACAGTATCTACATTATTTGCTTTCTTAGAATCCATTTTTGTATTATTTTATACTTACTAAAATTAATGTGTTTTGTTACAGAGTCACAATCGCTTCCTTCAATAGAGAAAGAGTTAGTTCCAACGACATGCAACAAGAAAAACGCGCCAGAATCCTCTCAGAAAGTTCTGTAGACTCGGGCATCGACGTTAGAGGACACACCATATAAGATCGAAGTAACATCCAGTGCATACACCAGTCCAGTCCAGTAAATACTAAAAATAAATAAATAAAGCTTTTATTTGATTCCTTACATTTCATATTCATGCATAATCAATACAGACATTAATTCATTATAATAATATTTAACAACCGTAAACATGCAATTTACAATGCTGACAATAGTAAACTAAATTTGTTGCAGATTGATTATTATAGAAATAACATTACACTTAAACATTACATTAATTAATTACAAGTAGTAATTAACAGTAAATACTGCTGAACCTCAATACTCTGCCGAGGCTATCAGCAAGGTCCTTACAGGTTTATCGGCAGAGTCACAATCGCTGCCTTCGATTGAGATATTAATTCGATCCCTGGTCGAGGTACCATCCATCAAACCGCCGCCGTCGCAGCAAGTGCCTCCAAACAACGAAGAAGTGACGCAGACGGAGCCGACAATTCAAGAAGCCGTAGAGCTTCCCTGCGACTTTAACATTGAAGACGTGGATCTATCAATGGTTTTTTTGAGTGAGTTTTTTAATGTCTCCCATATTCTATTGCCTACTGTATACCCGTGTGGGGCGGTGCTACAAAAACGAAATTCCTTGAGCTAGATAGAGCACAGAGATCTCTTATCAAGGTCATGTATACCAAACCGTACAGATTTCCAACCAATGACTTATACCTACACCATTTTTTTTTTTTTGGTGGGTGGAAAATCATCGAATAACCCCCCCCCCGCTCTTGCGAAGGGGAGTGTCAGACTTCTACCGACTAAAAACCAAACCCATTCCTCCTCGCCCCGGACCATGGCTTGCACCAGGGCCGGGCGCGAGAGGTCGCCGCCGCCGATCGCCGCTACGAGAACACGGCGGGGCTCTGCCCAAGCAGGGCACGCCTCCACAGTGTGCTCCACCGTGTCCTCCGGTCGATCCTCGCAGTGGAAGCATCCGGGCGTTTCCTCCCGCCTGATTCGGTACAGGTACCTCCCGAAACACCCGTGTCCGGTGAGGACCTGCGTCAGACGGTAGGTGAGGGCGCCGTGGCGCCTCTCCAGCCACTCCTCAAAGAGGGGACTTACCGCCACTATCGTGGCGTGCCCATGACTTATACACCCTTAGTGGTATTCTCACAGTCAGGAAATTGTATATACTACAGGTTGTCCTAAAATGCCCAGATATTGGTACGGCAACCAGACCAATAATGTTAGGTGGGCGGGTTCATGTTCGTCAGAGTACAGGTTGGAGTGTGGGGTGAGGCAGGGAGGCCTGACCTCACCTCGGCTCTTCAACCTGTACGTTAACACGCTGATAGGTGAGCTCAGCAGGGCCGGTGTCGGCTGTTCAGTGGATGGTGTTTTCATGAACAACATTAGTTATGCCGACGACATGGTGCTGCTGAGCCCATCTGTCACAGCCCTTAACCACCTTATAGGGATCTGTGAGAGGTACGCGGAGTCACATGGCCTCAGGTACAACTGTAAGAAGAGTGAACTACTTATTTTCAAGGCGGGTAATAAAAGTCCGAAAACCGTTCCACCAGTTAGGCTTGGAGGTATGCCGTTAAGTAAGGTCACCAAATTCAAGTACCTGGGGCACTGGGTCACCGAGGACCTCTCGGACGATTTAGATATTGAGCGGGAACGTAGGGCGTTGGCAGTGAGATGCAATATGCTGGCACGCAGGTTTGCAAGGTGCACAAAAGAAGTTAAAATTTCTCTTTTTAAAGCTTACTGCCAGACATTTTATACCTGTAGCCTGTGGGTCCGCTATACGCAAAGATCTTTCAATGCCCTACGGGTCCTGTACAATAATGGTTTTAGGATGCTGTTGGGGTTGCCTCGCTTTTGCAGTGCATCAGGTATGTTTGCTAAGGCCAGCACTGACTGCTTTAGGGCTATAGTACGGAAAAGAGTGGCCTCCCTGATGCGCCGCGTGGGGGGCAGCACCAACAGCCTTCTGAATACCATATTGGAAAGGGTTGACTGTCCGGTTGTGAGGCACTGGAATACTGTTCACGGATCTGGAGGGGTCCTGTATAATGTAAAGTAATATTGCTAATGGTTTTGACATGATTAGTGGTAATTTTGACATTGTTTGATTTTGACATTATTTGATTCTGACATTTTCTGATTTTGACATTATTTAATTTTGACATTGTTTGATTTTGACATTATTTAATTTTGACATTTTCTGATTTTGACATTATTATTGCTGATTGTTTTGACATTAATTATTATCAAAATTTTCCAAATGTGTGTGCCTACTAACATTAGTGTTTAAGATGTGTACGTATTACTAACAAATAATTGGATTGTATGATCTGTTTAATAAATGATTATTAAAATAACACAAAGTCCTGCCCTATGACCCTCACCTTCAGGAAAGAAGAAGAAAATACAGTGTCGCACCAGTTAAGTTTAATTCATTGTAAAACATGAAACATATTGGACATGCTTTAAAACAGACTTTGATCCCTGAGTTTGTTTCACCATTTCTTCTCAGGGTAGTCAGATACGAAATGTCGACCCCATCTAGCTTAAGTTTAAAATGTGATGACGTGTAAAAGTGATTCCTACATCCTATTTACTGAATAAACAATTTCATTTCATTTCATGGCAAAAATGGAACCCTTATAGATTCGTCATGTCTGTCTGTCTGTCCGTCCGTCCGTATGTTACAGCCACTTTATTCCGAAACTATTAAGACTACACAGTTGTAACTTCTGCGAGCCGCTTTACGGTTTTTATACAAAAATAAAAAGAATACAATACATGGAACTGAAACTAAAAAAAAAACATATTTTATCAAACCTAGTCGTGAAGGGTCTATAAAAATGACTTTGAGGTTTTTAAACCATTTTTTTTTAAGTCAATCGTTTGAATGACACATCCAAAGTGGTGCAAATTTACATTGTTATAATAATGTGACTATACATCGACTGTACATCCCACGGAAGTGTGGAGGTCGAGGCTTTTTAAATACTAAGACTCTCCACAACCGTGAGATATGCAGTCTCAGGGAATATTTCCTGGAAGCCGATGTGGTGATGCATCGAGATGTTGTCGCGGTGGACAAGGGCCTTACCCCGCTCTCCTTGGCTAAAGAGAACTGACGCAATCCTGTAGTGCTTGGCACTGACGACCGCATGTAGGTATAGCAAAGCAAGGAGCTTCACGGATGCTTTTTCCGGGCCCAGCACGAGCCCGATGTAGACTTCTTGGCGTCCGTAGCCTGGCTACGTTCCGGGGAGCGTCGGGGGTTAACTTACATAAATAGTTTACACTACGTTCTATCAATAAATCGTTCGATAAATTAGCGGGACATTCGTGCGCCAGCAAAACGGACATAGGTCCTACCTCAATCTCGTCCAGGCGGGTACTGACGAACGGCAGCGACTGCCTGGCGCGATATAATGCCTAAATATTTACTGTTTTTTCTTCTTGGAGAAAAATGTTATAGAAATTATACAAATTGTTTTCACCATTTACTTCAGAATAAAAAGTTCTATCTACTGATATTACTTTCATATAAATTCATGATGAAATGTCTTAGCAGTACACGTTTAAAATTTTGATTTAGAGTCATGTTTGATAAAAAAATTATCGAGCCGATTATTCTAAATCGCGTTTCTATCTTTACGATTTACTTGAGAAAATGGTCAATTTTTATATTATGATTTTTATTTATTAAAAAACTCATATTTAGTTAGATTTTCATAGGTTCAAAAATCATAAAAAGTACTGCAACCTCGCCTTAAGGCGCAGTTAACGGGGGAACCGTAAAATCGACCTGTTTTTCGTCGCAGAGTTAGCCGTATTGCTACTTATTACAATTCCAAAAAAAATACAGTGTATTAGTCAAATGTATAGGTAAAAGACTTATGCAAAAATATTTTCTAAAAGTAACCAAGAACCTCGATAAAAAAAATCACAAAATCACAAAAAAATCACACGAAAAAACTTTTTCGTCTCGAAATGCTCAATATTTTGAGTGACAACTGTTATTTATTTTTTTACTATCAGAAAGGAAATTTAACCAACTAAAGACATATGTAAAAATATTTTAACATTATAGCGTATTTTTTTTTTAAATAAATTAAATCTGCGAACTATCGTTCATTTTGGCAGTCACGAGCATCAAACGCATCGCCATTTTCAACCTTATTTGTTTAGGCGATGAGTTAAACGCGCGCTCAAGGTCGCGGGCAGCTAATGTCGCCTTAAGAATGCATAAAGAGAATAATAATGTGACTATTACTATTGTTAATTTTTAAGCGGAACATTCAACTTTAAATTAATGTAGTTCTGAATAAATAAATACAAATAAAAACAAAATAATTAAATATAATAATTATTACCTACACGTAAATAAAATAATTTAATAACCTCGTGATATTAATTAAAATAACTACAATTACATACTTTTCAACACACTTGCTCATAAAATGGCTCTAATTTCACCGGAATTAGGCACATAATAACACCTGTGATTTAACATGCGGACGGTTGTTTTTCATTGCTATTATTCAGTGAGTTATAGGGTTTTTTTTGTTTGAGTTGCTTTGTTCTTAAAAAAGTCTCGGAACAAAAAAGATCGTATTCAATGGAGCAAATGAATTAATGTACCTATTGCTTGCTCATTTCATGCAGCTTCGTAGGTACTCGTATATATAGTTTTTCAACTTTTACGTTTTTAATAAATAATACTTACACTCAAATATAAATTTTGTTTTCTCTTTAATAAATAAAACTTTGAAGTCCCCATTTTGTACGTGGCTATACGCTATCCGTGAAAAGCAAAAAAAAAGAAATTCATTATTTTAGTCTATGGCCGATCGCCATTGTTAGATGCGTGCATGAAAACTGATTAATTTTTCCAGCCATTGCGCAATTTTTTTCACAACTCGTTTTCACTGTTGAATACTTTTTTTCAACAGTGACAAAACGTCGTATGGTACACGTGTGTGTGTATTGATGATTACCGTCCTCGGCTCTCTTAAGACCCTTACCTAACGGCTCGGGTCTCAATGGCGCCTCAGCGGTAATCACCAACATTACATACTTGTACCATAATGTACTAAAATGCTAGAAACATTATCTTTTATAATAATTATATTTGTATAACTTAATGGGGGGGTAAGTAATACAAAATATATAATTACTATACCCCCACCTCTTACTTTTGAAATTACAGAGTGAAAATTCTAAAACCAATTTATGCTGTACATAGCAATAAAAACTTTCAACCAAAATTCGTTTGAACGAAACATAGTTAGTTTGTAGTTTTTGAGATATATAGCATATTTCAAAAACCACAAATTAATATAACTTGGTAATTCATACAAACACTTAAAAAAACAAACTTATCACAACATGTGTATTTCTGTTGCCGCTTTAATAAAACTAATACAAATTAAAGGGGGCTCCCCTGCCTGGCCAAGTGCGAGTCCGACTCCTACGGGGCCAGTTTTTACATCTTTAACACGGAACCCTATCTTTTCTCTAATATAACTCTCCTTTTAGGCTTCGCGGCAGTCAGGTCAGTAGAATATGCTTAATTTTTTTTTTCAGATATCTGCCAGTCAAAGTCCCTTCGAAATCGATCTAGCCATTTCAAAGATTAACCGGATATAAACTCCAAACTAAAACGTATCTAAATACCTAGTAGGTATTTAAATAAGCTCTTCTTTCGTTGTACCTGACAGAATAAAGTGCTACCCAAGTGAAAACAAAACAGCAATAGAATTAAAAGAAAAAGGGATTAGGTACTGCGCCCGCAGGTGTTAAAAGATTTACTTTTTACAGTTCACGAGTCTTGTGACCTTGTACTGTGAAACGATCGTAAAAATAACGAAACAATAGAGACAGTTCCAGGAACATTATTTTTAATTGTTGCAAAAAAGCCTTTTGGTTCTGCAGAAATGATGTATGGTAGATTAGGTGTGCCTAGGTGTTCCATTGTTCGAGTTAGAGAAATAAAACACACAAACCTACACCTCGACGGGGAAGTGACAACAACTCCTGCTCCTAACTTACAAAAACCAAATTTTACAGGAGGCGAAAAAAACCGTTCTATATTACCTTTTAGACCTTAACATAGGAGATGTTTCTTCGGTGCCTAGCTACGTCAATTTTGCGAATTTCAACTCAATTCATATAAGAGTAGACGCGCAATTTCATTCTCTATCAAACTGCAATTCCTAAGTAGTTTTCGTAAAATATAAGTAAGTTAGGAGTTGTTGTCACTTCCCCGTCGCTGCAGTATAGGGAAGGGGTGCTACATGTTCAGTGATGCATGATGCGACATAAGTCACAGTGCACAAGTAAAGTGATGCTACTAGTTTTAAGGTTATATTTACTAACTAACACAAACTGTATTATTAGTATCTATATTTAGGTTAAGGTTTTTATTAATGGGTCCTTGTTACCTGTATATAAATAAATTCTATTCTATAAGTTGGGCGGTTAATTAATAGAAAAAAGAACCGCCAAGTAACTCCATGGTAACTCTTTTAAAATGATTTGGTTAATTTGGTTTTACAATGTTTTCATGTTACAGCATAAGAAATAGGTTTTGGGTGTAATGTAGGCCCAAGGCCCAATAATAAGTTATAATAACAGACAACGTAAAACAAGATCAAACGTTAACAAGCATATTTATTATTTATTTTCAGACAAATAAATGTCATATGTCATAAACTGGTGGTTGTGGGCCACCAGTTTATGACAAAAAAACATTCTAACACTGCAGATAATGCAATGCAATCAAAATCAATCTATCTTCTACATAAATAATAAAAACTTTTTAACAAAAAATAAAACCAACTTAAAAAAAAACACGAAAAAGTGAAAAATAAACTTTAAGTTTTTATTTTGCACTTTTTAGTGGTTCATAATAATATGTAAGTTCACATGTTCATGGTTCATGGTGTCATCACATCACACACATCACATGTTCATGGTGGACAATGTAGTTTTTTTTTTGAGTTTTGTCGATTTTTCAAAAATCGCTTGTCCGATTTCGATAAAACAATTATATGGGACCAATTGGGACAAAAAAAGAATTGTTCAAATCGGAAATTTAGCAAGTGACGGAGTTATCCCCGAACAAACATAAAAAAATATAAACATACGAATTGCGAACCTCCTTCTTTTTTTAGAAGTCGGTTAAAAAGCTGCATTCATCAACGCCCAGTTGAAACCCTTGAACCTAGAAAATTGAAATTTTTCACAGAGATTTCCTTTATAGTGTAGACAAGGATTAAGGAAGAATGAACGAAGGATTAAGGAAGTTTGCTTGGCAAATCGTTATTTGTACGTGGGTGAAGGCGCAGTCAAAAGCTAGTATTTCATATCATTGGACATAAAAAACACTCAACGTTTAATTAGGGTAGTAAATCAACGAACTATCGAAACAGCTGACTGAGTAAACAAAACTGCAAAACTGGCGGGAAAATATCGAGACGGGTAGTAAAAACGTCCGATATCCAAACAGAAGCGGAACCAAACGAAAATGAACAAAAGAATCGCAGCGTTTGCAGAGCAAGCGGCAGGCTCGCAAATAATATCTGCTTGCAATCAATTAGAATAAAGAGCTAAGTTATAATACCTATGTTTATTTTTTTAAGTTGGTATTCGTCTTTGTATATACGGTGTTCGTTTTTAAACCAAGCCGTCAAGCCAAAGTGCGGTCAAGCCCAAAACGAAGGTTATGTGTTTGACCTGTATGTATGTGTGTCTGTTTCTTTTTTCCCTTATTACACCTAAACGGATTTGAATAAAACATACGTTGTTAGATTTGTCTTGGAGGCGCGATTGCCACTGGATACATTAAAAATTAAAAACAAATAAAATTTTATGAATTTTGGGGACTATAAGGTGGAGGTCGAATTTTTTTTCTTCCTATATCACCGAGTATCATATCGAAACGTAGGGGTTTTAAAAGGAGATTACAAAAATATATACAACTTATATGTTAGAAAGAAATTCAAAGTGACAAAACGTATGAAAAAAGTTAAGTCATCGGCGAATTATTTTACGTGACTGAAAGGTATCAGTTTTATTCGATATATTAAATACCTACTTTATGAATACAGATTTTTTTAAACCATTACAGCAGCAAAATAGACAACTGTGTCTTTGACGTTTGTAGAAACGCTCACCATAGACTAAATTATAGGTTTTTTCTACTTTAATTACAGAATAAGCGATCGACTAGTTACAAGTGTTAGCAACCAAAACTAAATTTCAAAGCAAAAGCTTTTATGCAATGGCTCAAAAACTATATAGGTAATAAGTTACCAGGACAGGTTATCTCAAGCACAAACATAAACGAATTTAAAAGAAAACTGTTCTATCTGCTAAATAACAAGGTCTATTATTTGAATGACAATTTTTAATTCCTTTATTTTATTTAATCGAATCCTTTATAAATTATGCGATAATTGTTTTATGAATTTGTGACTTTATTATTTTTATTTTTGTATTCTTTGTGACATTTTATGAATAATTTTATATAATTTTGACATGTTTTATATTATAATTATTGTGATTACCTACCTATTTACTTTGAATTTTTCTAATATTGTTTAAAAAATCTTTGATATTTTGTATGCCTTTTGGTGGGACACAGCACGGCTCTAATTTATTGTAACAACTTTTATGTATATGTTCTTTTTTTTTTGGTGGGTGGAAAATCATCGAATGACCCCCCCCCCCCCCGCTCTTGGGCAGAGCGAAGGGGAGTGTCAGACTTCTACTGACTAAAAACCGAACCCATGTTCCTTCTTTGCCCTTGCGCCGAGGCCACGTAATCTAGTACAAAATACCGCGGCCCCGACGGGATGTATATGTACCCTGTAATTTTCTTATAAAATATTTATTCTGTCTTTACTTATCTCTGTTTTTATTTATTGTTACCAGTATTATTACTTTCTTACACAATAATATATTTATTGCTTACTTACCTTTTTCTTTTTTATCTGAACTCGTACACATTACACATTTACACTCATTTTCACATTTTCTTAACTTACGTAAGTACTCGATATCTATTTATTGTAAGCATTTATTTACATAATATGTTTGAAACTGTTTTCTGTCTGTCACTTACCCCCTCAAGGTTCATTGGAAGACCAGCGTCAGACAGCATCACCTGTCTGGCATGAATGCTGAAATGAACCCTTTTGGCGCAGCCGTGAGGCACACAGCACATAGTATTTCCATTTTTGTAATCTTTTTTTTTTTTTTGTTTATTATTAATGTGTGTGTGCTTGATGTACTGACGTCAAATAAACATTTTTTCTTTCTTTCTTTCTTTCTGTGTTCACGAAATAAATGAATTTGAATTTGAGTCAGTCGTGTGAAGTTGGCTACTATCTTAGCGTTTTCTACAAACGCTGACACCGAGCCGTTGACTATTGTAGAAAGAGATACGACCGAAACGAAACATTTTGTCGGACTAATTATCAGAATTCGAATCTCTAAAAAATAATAATATTTGTAGCTGGGCTTTCTAACGCCGTTTTTGTAAAAATTACTGGAAAAACATCAATCTACACCCATTCTCAACCTACAGTATGCTAAAACAAGCTAAAGTACTTCACTAATTAAAAGGTAACGGTAACAAATTCCGATAACATGCATTGTGTTAATAACGTAGCTGTGTGACGGGTAATAAAGTAAATATTGGCTAATTACGATTCGTAGAACAATAATAACTTTTTTTTAATGTCTTTAAAAAGACTAGGGGTCTATTGTTTTGCTCAGGTGATTAAAGTGATTATGCGACAGCGGATTATCAGATTTACTTGTCACACAGCAGTCATTTTCTTCGAAGTACTTTAAGTTGTTATAGATTACATGATTTATTATTACTGTGAATTACATAGTATTATACTGTTCAACGATTTTTTAATTAGAGAAATGAAAACAAATACTGACATAATAAATAATAAACTTGTGGCACATCGCGTAGCACTTCGTAGCCTCTCGTAGCACAGCGTAGTATGGCGTAGCAGTATCGCAACAATTTATGTATATCTTTTTCAAGGTAAAGGAAAACATAAGCAGTCGTGTCACCCAATGGTTTGATTGCAAAGAGCCTCGACCAAATCCCGAGAAGGCTCTTAGTACGCAGTTGAACCAGGGGCCTGTTTTTATAATGAAATATTTAACAAAAAAAAACCCGACTGAAAAAACTGAAAAGCAGAAAACAAGCACATTTTAAATTAAACAAAACTTGGAAGCAGGCGGGGTTCATTTAAATCTAAAATTACGAAAATAGAAAGAACCCCCTACAACTTTTTTTAATTTCCAACTTTTTAGTTCTTTTGTGTTTGTTCTTTCGTTGGTCGCGTAAAATTCTTCGCAGATTATTTAACTTTTAATGAATGAACTTCTTTTAAACATGTAAGTGTTAGGTATATATTTTTGTAATCTCCTTTTAAAACCCTTCATTTTGATACCCTACTCGATGGTAACCCGCGAGCACTCGCGCTATAAGCATTTTGCTCACAATAAATTTTATATAAATTATGCGTAGGTACGGACATTGTTCATTCAGTAGCTGAGTTTTGTTCCTTCCCCAACCCATGGATACAGTTCACTTCTCGCCAGTGTGCACCAGTCGCTCGTACATACGAGGGGGTTTGTTGCGCCATACATAAAACGGTGTTTTGCAGCTTATCGCGCGGGTATCGACGAAAGTACTTTTTACCCGACTGCGGCGAAGCTTTTTCTCATGGTTTTGTTTTTTTTCATCTTATCGACACTTTTACTGCTACTTTTATGTAATATTTTATTTATAATCTATATAAATAAAGAGAGAAGTCCTGACTGATTGACTGACTGACTGACTGACTCATCAACGCCCAGCCCAAACCCTTGGACCTAGAAAGCTGAAATTTTGCACAGAGGTTCTCTTTATAATGTAGACAAGGAATAAGGTAGGATTTATCGAAATTCAACCCCTAAGGGAGTTAAATAGGGGATGAAAGTTTGTATGGAAAATCGTCATTTTCACGCGGGCGAAGCCGCTGGCAAAAGCTAGTCAAATTATAAAAAGGTATATTATTTTGGTAAAACTTGCATTTAATGACATTCATAAACATGAGCAAAATGCTCTACACGCGAGTGACCGTGTGATTTCTAGAAGCGCGAGTGCTGGCGAGTAAAGGAAAAAAAAATTTTTTTGAACTCCACGATATGGCTCGCAAAATCCCCAATATCCTTTGTTTTTTTATTTTAATCTAGCCAGTGACGTGACACCCACGCCATCAAGACAAATCTAACGACGTATATTTTATTGAAATCCGTTCATCCGTTTAGGAGTTATGGGGGAACAAAGAAACGGACATACCTAAACGTCAAACACATAAGCCTCCTTTTGGGCTTCGCCGCAGTCGGGTAATAAATAAAACCGATTTTTATTGATGTGATTGAGTTTCTTTGCCAGTGACTTCTGAAACAACAGGATGTTTTTTTTTACCAACGAAAACGAAAGGAGCATGTTCTCAATTCGACATGTATCTATATTTTTTTGAAGTTGCTTTTATCTATGCAAAAAACTTTTATATCTTTATAGTTGAAACTTGTCAGTTAAAAACAGAAAAAAAGGTACAATTTTTTTTCCCAAAAATATTAATATAGCAGAAGACACATATGGAGACAAACAGTTGACTGAAAGTAAGAATAAGTTAGCTTTCGTTAATATTAAGTTGTAGTATTCTTTACAAACATTAGCAATACATTTTTTCACATTTTTAACAGTGCATGACGAGTCACAAAAATATTTTTTGTCGAAAGCCTTTGGAATAAAAAAGAATTTTCCAAATCGGGTCAAGCGTCTTTGAGAAATCATTGCATCACTTATATAAAAAATATAGGGCAGGGACGCCTCCTTTTTTGAATCGGTTTTGACCACCCTTTCAAGTTGTAAACTTATTAAGTAGTTGCCATTTTAAGTCCTATTGTATCATAAAAAATACCCAAAACTAGTAATAACAATGGAGATCCTAGAACAATAGATAATCCCCGCCCAACCAATAACGGAGCATGACAGGTAAACTCCCACTCCTTTTTGTAGCATCCCTGCGTAGGCGCAGTTACACTATATAAACTCGAGTCCAAATAAAAATTAACTCATTATATTGTTTGTTGCTTAAAAGCGCAGATACAGTGGAGTTCGGAAGTACAATTTATTATATTTTGTTTAAATCGTGAATAATAGTATCGCATCGAAAATGGTGAACCCTAGGGTATGTATATCTAAATTAGAATTATGTTGGTCTGTCTCGTAGTTCCAGTGGTGCCAAGCGCGATTGACCTCTTCCATCAAGAATGTTTCAGTATCAGTCACGGAGTCTGGATGCGAGCTCGGTTGATAGCAATAGGCTCGCTCCCTATTACATGGTATCTAAATATTACACCTCTGCCTAACCCTTCCATCCCTCGACAAACAAACATGATTATGTGCTTAGTTAATATGATTATATTAATCTGATATGTTTTGTTATTTCAGAACGCTCAACCCTCTTCAGAACATGACGCCCCACCAAGGCGTCGAGGCAGACCTGCTGGTAGGAACCGTGTTCCTCTTTCACGGGTACGTTTTTATACTACATACTTTATATTTTACACTATTTGGCTATTTTATATTTGTGAATATTTAGTTTACATTGTTTTTCTTTGGTAACAGAAGGAGCGGCGGGCACGTAATGCCCAATATGAGCGGGAACGCCGCGCACTGAAATGGCAGTCGTAATGGCTGAATTAATTGAAGCAGCACATTGTGATGCGAATGTAAGTTATTACCTTGTTCTCTACATAATAGTTTTTACTTATATGTAATAAATACCTGTGGTGTATTACATAATTATCTAAGTAAATAGGAAGAGACAATGACAGTGTGACATTTGAATTTACCGCCTAAATCAAGTATCGCAAAGCAAGTGCAACGACCGGGCAGCCATCTTGAATTGAACCAAGTAAGTACATAACAGTGGCGACGAGAAAAAATCAGTGAAAACGTTTAAACAAATGTCTGATATTAGGTTTGAACAGTTTGATATAAAAACTGGGGATTGGGAGTCGTATAAAGAGAGGTTTGGATATTTCTTGTTAGCACATGGGACAATGGAACCAAACAAGCAAAAAGCCGTATTCTTCGCATCTTGCGGCAGCGATCTTTATAATATATTTTAGTCAAATCCTTAATATTTCCCAAGACTGTGAGTGAGGTTAAGTTAGTTGACGTTGAAAAAAAACTAGATGACCACTTCAGTCCACAACCAAATGAGATAGTAGAATCGTATAAACACACTAGGAAGCAAGGAAAAAACGAACCGATCCAAGATTACATCGCAACGCTTAGGAAAATGTGTAGATTTTGCAATTTTATTGATTTGGAAAGGACCCTAAGAGATAGGATAGTCTGTGGGGTAAGTAATATTAAACTACAAGAGAGTTTGTTAAAAAAGTCTAATCTGACTTATGCAACTGCTGTGGAGTTGGCACTGCAAGCAGAAAGATGTGTAGAAGACCTAAAAACACTAAAAATACCGATCAGTGAGGATCCATCGATCGCATGCACGGCGGGCACCAGCAGTAGTGAGGCGAAACCAATGGAGGTAAACGTTGTAGGAGAGGACAAGAAGAAGTTGTACTGCTACAGATGTGGAGGAAACCACTTGTATCATAAATGTAAGTTATCACTGCTAAATGTAATGCGTGCAATAAGTCAGGCCACATAGCTAAAATGTAAAGTTTTGTCCCCGAGGCAAAACAAAACAAGGCTATTCCAAAAGTTTTGTCCCCGAGGATGATGAGATGGGCATTGAAACTAAACTCACATGATTATGGATGGCCAATAGAGAATGAAGAGGTGGAACAAAATATTGAGGATGTGGAAGACATTTTGTTGCTGTCAGAAACACCAAGTGCAGTACAGTATTCAGCAAAAGATATTGCACAAGAGACTGGTCGAGATGAAATTCTATAGAAAGTGAGATTCTGGATATTACATGGATGGCCTGATACTGTAACCGAAAGTAATTTAAAATTATACTGGCTGAAGAGAAAAGAGCTGTCAGTTACAAATGACTGCATAATATGGGGCACTCGAGTAGTTATACCGCCACCAATGCGAGAGTATATGTTACAAGCTTTACATGAAACTCATGATGGTATAGTGATATCGAAATCAATCGCAAGAAGCTATTTCTGGTGGCCAGGGTTGGATCATGAGATTGAAGCGTTAGTAGCAAATTGTGACAGTTGTCAGGTAAATAGAAACATGCCAAGTAGCACAGCGCATTCTTGGATTACTCCTTCTAACCCATGGCAACGCTTGCATATCGATTTTGCCGAACCAGTAGATCGAAGGATGTATTTAATTGTGGTAGATCCGTATTCGAAATGGCCAGAAGTAAAAATTGTGAGATCAATATCAAGTGAAAGTGCAATTAAAGCATTGAGACAAATTTTTGCTGAACAAGGGTTGCCTGAAGTGCTAGTATCAGATAATGGAACAGCTTTTACTTCAGAAGAATTCTAAAATTTCATGAAATGTAATGGCATTAAACATGTACTGACACCACCGTATTCTCCATCCTCAAATGGTCAAGCTGAAAGATTTGTGCAAACGGTCAAAAGGGAATTGCAAAGTTTGACTGGGACAGATATTGATATAATTCTACCACGGCTGCTGTTTGGTTTGAGGGTAGCTCCAAGCTCTGTTACGGGTAAATCACCGGCAGAATTGCTGAATAAACGTCGATTCAGAACACGTTTTGACATGATACGTCCCTTTTCGTGTAAACCGATTGCTGAAAGACAGATTGAAAGCAACATGGAAGTACCAGTAAGAGCATTTAGACTACAAGACAAGGTATGGCTACGCAACTATTCAAGAGGGGAGAAGTGGGTTAAAGGAGAGATCTTTAGGATCAAAGGTCCGGTTCGGTTCCTAGTAAAGATATTAGATGGACCAATAGTTACAAGACATGTGAACCAACTGAGACGACGCGATTCGAATGAAGCTCCAGGACCTAACAACGAAATACGTGACCTACTAGGCATACCAACAAATGCAGTGGTATCATACGAGGGGTATAGTTTACAAAATAACTAAAATAAAACAAATGTAAAATAATGTGCAGCCTGCACACGGCTAGTTAGTCACTAGCACCACTTTTAGACTTCCTCATATGTACTCATTTCTTATTTTAATAAAAACAAATTAACCAAAACTTATTTATCTATTTGTTTAGTATTGATAACTTTTGTGCAATAACGGCACTTATGTCCAGATGCTGTTTCAAACTTGAAATTACAAATTTTATGTTTTATTATTACCCTCAATATTTTGATAATAATCCGCTATTCAGGGGACCGGAACTGTCTCTCCTTAAAAAAGCCTCAATTTTAGCCTTTCTAGGAGAACACTACTTTACCCATCTTTTTGTATAAATTGAACCTAAAAATGTATAAGCACTACATCTGTAAACTTTGCAATCCCATTTTGAAAAACTTTCCCCTTATCCCTTTTGTGGCCCAACAACATTCTGAAACAACCGGTTTTTATTTTATTGTTATAATATAAAAAATCATGTAACTTTATTATTTTATTTACAGGTTTCAAATAGTAATCTTCTGGCGACAGTTATCAGTAAAATTCAAGGAGCGTCAAGAAAAGAAGAAATTAGTGAATTACACCGCCTAAATACGAATTTGGAATCCAATAGTGTGTACTTATATTTTTGTTTCCATTTAACAATAGGGGATCGGACTGACTCAAAAAAATATGATTCTGTTCAGTCCGTCAGTTAGATTATCGAAAAATATTGGATACGTGTTTTTTGTTTTATCAAAACAATAAAAATTGACGAAGATAAAGCGCGTCAAAGATCATGGAGTGGGGCTTGAAACGTCAATTGAACGTACAAAATGTACTATCTTAAGACGTCACACGAGTTTTCGAAGCACTGTATCGTCTTCATTTTTTGTTTACGTGAAAAAAGAAACAATACGTGGTTAATACTTTTTGGAAATCTATCTGACGGACTTATTAGTTTTTTTTGTCCGATCCCCTATTGTTATTTGCTTGCTCAGTTTTCAAATCGATATTTATATTTTTTATTATTTACAGTTGCTGCACTACAAAATCGGCTAGGGCTGGACGATGCAGCTTTAGAGCTTTTGGAGTGTGAAGATGCTGTAAGTTTCTACTATAAATATTATATTATTACTCTTAATTTATGTACTTTATGAGTTTCTGTCTAATTTGTTTATATATTTTCTTTTTGATATTCAGGACACGAAAACAGCTGGGCCAAGCTCCAGTTCTTCAAGAGGGAAAAAGCGAAAATGCGACCGTGAAAATTTCACCTTGAGAAAAGAGGTGCGTTCATTATTTGCCGCTCTATCTACTTAGATAACTATGACAATATTATCACTTTTCATAAAAATAAAAACATTTTTATTATTATTTCTTAAATTAATGTTTTGGTTACAGAAAAAAAAAACGCAAGCGGTCGGAGCGACTGAGTTCCGAATCAATTCGATCCGTCGAACCGCCGCCGCCGGAGCAACTACCTCCAGACAGCGAGGAAGTTACACAGACGGAAATCCTTGAGCTTCCCTGTGACACCCCTGTGACTTCAACATTGAAGACGCAGAACAGGAACTGTCAATGGATTTTTGAGTGAGTTTTTTTTTAATGTCTCCCATATTCAATATGTAATTTAATAAAAAGCTCTGCCCTTAAAGTTTTCCACAATTCCATATGTAGTATACTTCATATTGTTATCTTTTAGTAGGTAGTGTTTTATAGGCCTGATGGAAAATTGTTATGATCCAGTACCAATTTATTTCTCTTCCCTTTTCAGCCAATTTCGAGACAGGATTACTGCCTGACTTGATTGGTGAAAAGTTCATTGACACAAATTAATGCTGGGATGACTCGCAAGCTGCCAGAGAGAAGTTACCCAGCTAAGAATATGACAAGTGCGTAACTTATTTGCTAGTCAAGCTTTGAATTATCAGTATCTACATTATTAGCTTCCTTAGAATCCATTTTCGTATTATTTTATACTAAAATTAATGCTTTTTGTTACAGATTAAAAAACGCGATCAGTCAGAGCGAATAAGTTTCGATAGTATTCAACAAGAAAAGCGCGCAAAAACCCGATCAGAAACATATTTAGTAGACTCGGGCGTCGACATGAGAGGACACACCGTATCACCACCCCCAGTGTGTGTACAAGATCAAAATGGCATGCCGTATTTGGTAACGACGGAACAACAGCAGCTCCCAGTCGAAATAACCGAAGAACAATGCCACTGCGAATTGCAAGCACTTACGAATATGCAAACAGAATCATACCATCAGATCTATAATTCTGAATCCCATTGCTCTGCCGAGGCTAAAAGCGAGGTCCTAGCAAGTTTGTCGGCAGAGTCACAATCGCTTCCTTCAATAGAGACTGTGTGTGGACCGCCATCCATCGTAACGCAGCAACAAGTGCCTCCAGACAGCGAACAAATAACACAGACGTAGCCGACAAGTCAACAAAATATGGAGCTTACCTATGACTACAACATTGTGAAAAATTGAGATTTTCTTTAGCAGAATGCTCAAACCTCAAACCTCTTCTGAATCTGACACCCCACCAAGGCGTCGAGGCAGACCTGCTGGCAGTAACCGTGTTCCTCTTTCACGGGTACGTTTTTGTACTACATACTTTATATTTTATACTATAGTATATTAGGGATTTTTTTATTTATATTGTTTTTTTTTTTGTGGCAGGAGGACCGGCGCGCATGTAATGCCCAATATGAGCGGAAACATCGCACTGAAATGGAAGCTGCTCATTGTGATCCAAACGTAAGTTATTATCTTCTAATTTATTGATCAGAATTGATTGATTTCCCTTTTGTGTGGTACTAGAACAGTCTGCAATGTCTGCACACGGCTTTCTGAAAAACAGTTTTCAAATGGTGATCTTCTGGCAACAGTGATCAGTCGAATTCAAGAAGCATCAAGAAAAGAAGACATCAAGGAATTAAACAAAAAAGCTTTAATACTAACTTGGAATCACAGAGTGTGTATTTTTTGTTTCAGTGATACAATTGTTACTTGCTTGCTTAGTTTTAAAATCGATATATAATATTTTATAATTATGTTTTATTATTTACAGTTACTACACCACAAGGTCGATTGGGACTGGACGATGCAGCTTTAGAGCTTTTAGTCTGTGAAGATACTGTAAGTTTCTACTATAAATATTATATAACACTTTATTTGTTTACTTTAAGACTTTCTAATTAATTTATGTATTTTTATTTGATAAGTATTCATATTCAGGACACGAAAACAGCTGGGCCAAATTCGAGTTCAAAAAGAAGGACCAAAAAAAACAGCGACAGCGAAAATTACAACATGAGAAAACAGGTGCGTTACTTATTTGCTGCTCAAACTTTGAAAGAACAATATGTTAGAATATATTTCTTTTGTATAAAAAAGCGCGCAAAACCCGATATTAAACATGTTCTGTAGACTCGAGCATCGACGTGAGAGGACACACCATTTCACCACCCGCGGTGTGTGTACAAGATCAAGACAACTGCAGCTCCAAGTGGAAATAACCGAAGAACAGTGCCACTGTGAATCTCAAGCACATAATATGAATATGCAAACAGAATTATACAATCAGATCTATAATTCTTAATCCCAATGCTCTGCCGATCGAATTAATAAGCGAGATCGTTATGAGTTTGTCCGCAGATTCACAATAACTTCCATCGATAGAGACTCTGATTCGACCCCCGATCGAGGTGCCATCCATCGTAACGCCGCAGCAAGTGCCTCCAGACATCATAGCACAGTATCAAGTAACCCAGACGGAGCCAACAAATCCACAAAATGTGGATCTTACCTACGACTTCAACATCGTGATATTTTGTTTAATATATTTATTTGTGGAAACTTGTAAATTGTCTTAATATTCCTATTTCTTAAGAACACTGTTGTAGCTGTAATTTTCCCGAAAAGATAAAATAAAATAAGTACTACTTAAATATATAAAATATAAATCGGTTGAACTCATCTCTCCACACACGATCACTGTAATATGACCAGATTACATATTGGCGTCACAAACATAAGCGTTCGTGTTCAAGTTTTTCATCTGTAAAGATGGAAAAGAAAACGTGTTCCGCCGACCCCAAACAGAATGGGACAAGTGCAGTAAGAAGATGATTGAAGATGACATTGCTCAAATCAAAGTTAACATGATCCAAACCGAACAGAAATATTGCCATTTTATGGTATTCCTAACCGGAAGACCATAGGCTAGGCAGATGATGATGGTATTCCGTGGGCAAGGGTTTCGAAGCATATCCACGATAATGCAGCCCTTCATTAGGAAGAGCACGACGAACAGTTTCAACGCAGGTGTTACATAAACCAGCATAGTGGGTCGTCGGCAGGAATTCATTTTCTTCATACTTTCTTATCATGGTTTGACGCTGTAATGTGTTTACGAGCCGTGGTCTACCAGTTCTTTGATAGTGTAGCAAAGAACCCTCCTCTTTTAATCGTCGTACCCATAGAACAACTGTTTCTTTCTGCAACAATAGAACAGAAATATATAATACGCAATAATGATTATTAAGTACTATAGTAACTAAAACATAATAAGTTTTTTTCTTTTTTTTTTGAAAATTAAACTACTTACGTTAAAAGTCCAGTCTCTCTGAGAATTTCTGATAAGATGTTTCCTTGATTATGCAAAGCAACTATTTGAGCTCTTGTAACAAAATCAAAATTACAACGCGTAGGTAGTCCTTTTGGTGAAATAAGGAATTTACATCATCATCAATTAAAATAAAACTGCTAAAGGCACTCGAATGAGGTAACTGAAAACGACTGGTAATTGTAACGAACTTAGCGAACGATCAATTTGAGCTTAGTCATAACTCATAAATCTGCAATCTAATTATTTCTACTACCTGCTAATTCATTTATAAATCCTCATTCAACCTACCCTCTCAAGTTGGAAAACTAAAACATAGACAATAATCAGACAGGTAGAGTCTGTCAAGCGAGTCTAGTCCCATGAAAAAGGCGGCAAATTCAAAAATCACTGATATAAAACACTGATATAGCACGCTGAAAACTTATTGATAGAAGTCTGTCAAGCGAGTCGAGTCCACAACCCTTTTACTTTAAAATTCAAGTATCAAAAAGTTTTCAGCGTGCTATATCAGTGTTTTATATCAGTGATTTTTGAATTTGCCGCCTTTTTCATGGGACTAGACTCGCTTGACAGACTCTATAAATTGATATTCGATTTTATCATAGTGGGTAAAAGAAAAGAAAGAAAAGGTATTTATAATTGGTCTCACACGGGACAAAATTAAAAATCAAAAAAATTAAAGTAAGCTTTAGAGAAACACTTATAGACCGTGTGCATTAAAGTTAGTCCTGTACGAGGCCTAAAGGCCTCTATCTCAGCCTGGTGCCTTTTTGACCTGATATTCTGATCACGGAACGGTCACGAAAAAAAAAATTACAAACAATAGGTTATTAAAGTATGCGAAGATTTAATATGTACTTAATGTAATAAAAGAAATATGAAAGTAATGGGGTTGGCAAGTGAAAGCTGATTGTTATGGCGTGTCCATAGCTTGTCCCAATCCGACCAATGAGGTCAAGCTATTTTGAAATATAAAATGACATTGACAGATATTCAACCAATGAAGAGCTTAGGTTCATGCGGTGCTAGCGCCATTAGTTCCACCAGTTGCCCGTCCCATAGGTCCACATCCAACGAACTACGATGTTTGTCTATGCCAAGAGTGTGAATGGCAACACTGAAAAACGGACGCCGCGTAACTACTAAGTATTGAGGTGTTTACGGAACAATAGTTATGGTAGTTAGGAATAAAAGGAGAAGGAAAATGGTGGCCCCCCTGGGTACTAAGTTGAAATAAGGTAGTTTTTTTTTTCATTTTCTAATATTTAAAATCGGCTCAATTCTCAATCTGAAAGCGGAGAAAAATGAGGAAGATAGTTGCCATAACAATACCGATTTAATTAATCGATTACAGAATTACGTAAAGAAAAACTTTGCACTAGGTAATTCACCCAAAGTATTTAAATCTGCTATATATACTTGCTTATACAGTGAATTTAATTACAGTAACATTAGTAAAGAAAATGTCAATTAGTAAGTTCTGAAAAACCAAAATGAGTAACGAATTCGAATCGATTAAAATTAGTATTAACTAATGCTCTTATTAAAAATGAGGGGTGCCAAACCATAACGATAAAAGTGCCAAAAAAATAAGTTTTCAGTAGACATAAAAAACTGTTTGTTAAATAAAAAACTAATTAATTATTCGAAGTTTTATTAATGAACTGGCATTCAATACACGTAATTACCATATGTATTTGTAATCTTCCGAAACACAGAAATAAGTTTTTTTTATTTTTTGAAAAATTTAAAACTACAAAACGTTCTAAGTAGGTACCATTATTCTGCCGTGGTATAACTATAATGCCGTTATCAGTCTGCTAAAGTCATTTTTTTGAATAACGCAGAAAAACCGCGGTGAATTTTTAAACCGATGTTATTTTTCGATGACGACACCTATCAGAGATTTGGAAGTACTAAAATATAAATGAAATCGCATACTTTTGAACTACTTACCCTATCATATCGTAAATATAATTTAATTTCATGAAAAAGCTTCTTTTGTGTTTTAGTTCATCAGAGATGTAACCGAAATCATAATGAATCATCGACTAAAACTCTTTACGTATCTTTTTTTAAAACGTATCTTTTTCATAGCAAATTATTGTTTGTTTTGCTAAAATTTCATCACTTCATTGACTAACTAAAACGGCGTTATTTGCACATAACGACAATTTAGCTTACAATTATGTATTATAGAACTGATTCATGTTAAACTTTAGTGCGTTTAACGTTACTTTACTGCTTTTAAGTCTGGTAACCTTTAGAAGCGTATTAATTAAAAGGATAAACTTGAATCATTGTTTAGCTAAAACGTGGTTAAACTAAAAACCTTACAGTTTAACGACATTATAGCGTAATAATATAAAAAAAATTGTGAACTATTTTCTTGCACAAAATGAATTAAATTTGTTGAAATTAAAGATAATTTTTAAATAAAAGTCATAGTTTTATCAATCAACTAGTCTTGATTGACAATATTTTTTATTGCTTTTTAAATAATATGTAATTATGCTTAAACTTATAACTTTCACAAAACTTTGCTTATAACTAGATTTTTTAGGAACTTTCAGTTCTATGGAATAACACTAAAATCACATCAGTTATTTAGCAATATAATGATGTAACTTGTACTTTAAAAAAGATAACATAAAACAAAAATTACAGACAAACTTCAGTCTTTCATTAAACCTGAGATAACAAACAATCAAAACTAATTCTAATCTTCTCCTTGAAGTCAAGACTTTATATTTCTAGTATAATTTCAAAACAATCATCAACTGAAAACCAAAAAATAATTTTCCTTATTTAAATTTTAGTTATAACTTTTATCTACATTTATTAAAGCCTTCTTGATAAAATATATATATTCTAAAAAACACAGTATTCAAAATCGTGGGAAAGTCTGGCTACTCAAGGCATACCTGGAATTTATATCAAATTGATCAAAACTATATTATTCAAACAGTAAAGCAAAAATACAGTCAGAACAGACGGGGCCCGAATTTGAAGTAAGACGAGGCGTCAGACGATTGTGACCCAATGTCACCCAAATTATTCTCCGCAGAACTGTAAAATATATATTCCGGAAACTGGATTGGTCTCATCTGGGTCTCAACATCGATGGTCAGAAACTAAATCACCTTAGATTCGCAGACGACTTAGTCGTATTTGAGGAAAACCCATGTCATCTGGAGCTTTAAGCAAAGAAAGTGCTTTGGTGGGATTGTCCATAACCACAAAAAAAAAAACGAAACTTTAAACCAATTCAGAAAAAAAACCGACACTGATAGATTCAATCCGGGGTGGGATTGAATCTGTTGATGAATACATATATCTTGGCCACTTTATATCACCATAAGACCAAATAACTAAGGAAGTCAACACAAGCATAGCAAGTGGTTGGAGAAAGTATTGGTCATTAAAAGAGGTCATGAAATCCAGAGACTTGGGAATGGCTGTTAAGACATTTTATATGGATGCGAAACATGGGCACTGACAAAACAGCACAGAAATAAACTGCAGTACTGCCAAAGAGCCATGGAACGGAGCATGACAAATAATATACGCAAAGCAGATCATGTAAGAAATGAACAATTGAGAGCAAGAACTAATCTACCAGACATCTTGACCAGGATTGACCAAGTCCAGTTCATCTCCACTTGGAGATGAACTGGCCACATGATGAGAGCAAACACAGAGAAATGGAGTAAAATAATAACGGACTGGTATCCAAGGGAAAGTAAACGCAGCAAGGGGAAACAAATAAGGAGATGGGAAGATGAGCTGAAACAAACAGCGGGCCCCAAGTGGAGGATAGTGGCTCGGGACAGAAAGCAATGGAAGGAGCTAGAGGAGGCCTTTTCCAAAAGACACACTGAATTAAGGGACATTCTGTAACAACTTTACAGTAAAAAACAAGATGTAATTCAGAAAATAAAGGGCAATTTATTTATTTATTCATAATCGTATTACAGTTACATTACAAAATTAAAAATTATTATTTGAAATTATTAATTAGTTAAAACAAGTCTCAATAAACTGACACTACTCTATATTATATTATTATTCTAATCATAACTTGTACCGGAATGCTCATTTTCGCTTGTTGGTAAGTTTTTCCAAAATAACAATTTGTGAGGGGGAATTATGTTCGATAGGTTTTTAAGGAAATCTGCTTTCCTTCTTAGGTTCGATACCTTTCGGTTCAGTTCTAAATTTAAATACCATTGTACGTGGGTTTTTAAATATCTATTGT
The DNA here is from genome assembly GCA_949316265.1 of Diarsia mendica. NCBI lineage: Eukaryota > Metazoa > Arthropoda > Insecta > Lepidoptera > Noctuidae > Diarsia > Diarsia mendica. The sequence continues at coordinate 12,120,556 of OX438906.1, forward strand.
TCATGAAACGAAGAATTGTATATGATGCATCATCGAAATTATTTTTATATACATAAGATCATAACTTTTACGTACGAAACATATCTCAACTATATTTATTTTATTAAATAAGCTCTTGGATTGGATGTTTGAATAATTGTTTGGGACACAAATGATGGAAATTGATGGTTCGCCATATCGCAATCGTTGCAAAATTGGCGGGAACAAACCTGGAGCGACACACTTCTTCACCCACAAGCTCCTGGCGATGCACTAGTTTCACCCTGACATACAGCTTGATTTCGGTACAGGATCGTTACGTAGCCGGTGTCTCCCGCCCCGCGCGAGATCAGTTAACGGCTTTGTAGTGTATTAGTGAGAGATAACGTCGTTTTAGTCTAATAATGACGGACAATACATTTTTCTTTAGGTTTGAAAATGCCGCTACAGGCTTGTAACGTACGTTAAGTCAAAATATAAGTATCTCAAATATGAAGCAATAATGCCGTTAAACATCGTTAGTCAAGTTTAAGTCTAACATTTTCAATTAACGACGTTATAGTTTAAAAAAAGCGAACTCCTTTAATAAAAAAAGAATACCTATAAAACAGTTATAGTACCTTAACCGCTTTGTAGTGTACAAAAGACTGCTAACGGCAATCTAGACAAGTAACCATATACATTTTTTGTGATAAAAATATGAGTTAATGAACTTTAGTGGCTTTATAGACTCACAAAGTTACTTAACGTTATTTTTGCTTATTTCACACGTGAGAAATATGCACTTAACGGCATTTTTATATTTATTATTTTCAAAACTATTCAAGATATTGAAAATTCGCAAACACAGATCGATAGATTTTTTTTTTCTCATTAATATAAAATCAAAAGTTGAAAATCGACCAGATGTTGGATAACGGCATTTTAGTTATACTACGGCAGTATTTATGCAAGTCATAACGTTGTAAGCGTATTTTACTTGCACTTACTAAACTTAAGGTGGATGTGAACATCCACCTTAAGTAGCCCGCGAAATTCAAATTTTCTTACGTTTTTAGCGATTTGCAGGCCAGTGCTAGGTTGTATGTTAGTGAAAATATGATTCGCGGCTGTAAGACGTATGCAGTTACAGAATTATAATCATCAAAATCATCATTACAACCCTCCAAGTTCATGTTACTCTCAAGTATGACCTTTTGATGAAATAGGTACTCATTCATTTTGATGAAACCAACCCCCCCCCCCCCCCCGCTTTCCTCTCAGCGCTCTTTTTATGTGGCGCCAACTTTATCCTGCATAACTTGTACGATACTTGGACACTGAAGATAGCTCACGCGTTTGAGCTGGAATTGTTTTGTTTTAATTTTGCCAACGACTTGAATTCGATACTGTAGAAACTGCGAAAAACGGTGTGAATTGTGGGATCAACCACCCTAGGCCGACGACCCTTGGACGTGAAAACATTTTATTCCGTCTGTGATTCTGCAGTGGCTTGCACCTTACTCGAAAGTTATATAATTATGTATAACGTTGCTGGGCTAGGTACCAAGATCATTTTTTTCCACCTGCAAAATTTCTAGACGACATTATAATAATAATTGAAGATGAATAAACCATGTTTTACATTTAAAGCGTGTTTTTTTATTATGGACGCCTTTTCGATAAATCCATTCCTGATACCTAAGGCTTCAAGTCAATAATATTCATTCATAATAATATTATGCCTTTACAAATATTCTCCACTAATTATAATATAATTTAGTGCTTATAGAACTTAGTAATCTCTCTCTCTCTCTCTCTTTTATAGTCAATTGGTTGTAACATAACCTCACTTTTACTAAACATTTGAGTGTATATAATGGTGTTAAAAGAAAGATATTTATTGTAATTTAAAGTAATTAGCAAATTTAAAGTTGATTACTCGTTTCACAGCTTTGTTATCAGAACTTGCGTTGTTGACGTTGCGACGGGCCCGTCTTTGGGTGGCCATTGTGGCCTAGTGAGCAAGCGTCTGCAATCCGTGCCCATGTGAGTGGTTGCTGTGAGAGTTTCTGTAGGCACGCCGCAGCGCCGGTTACATGACACTGCTTTCTTCACAGCACCTTGTGGTCTATCCCCACCGGGCGAGACCCCCGGTTGTCCGGAAAAGGCCCAGTGGAGCTCATGCTCCACTGGGCCTTTTACACTAACCTTTTACCAGCAGCGGAGGTGCCGACTTACGATGCACCAACAGTGGATGTGTGGCTCTCGCGTCGTCCGTTTCCAGAGCTACCCACTCGGGTTTAGCATTAATTAAGTTCTTCTAAATAATTATAAGGATCACTGCTGGACTGGTTAAAGCGTTGTATCGGCCACATCGTACTATAATAGCATTATATACGGGGCCTGGACTTTGACTTTAGAGTTGATAGATAAAGAAATCGACAACTAGGTACAACATCGGAAGCGACTAACCTAAGAAACTTGCCAATACCAATAGGCGTTTCTGCAAAAGCAAGCCCATTAAACGACCCCATCTTTACAATTAGTGTGTTACATTTTTACCTATAAAAATACTGACACTGCTGAAAGCAAAACCATATTGTGTGTTTAATGCTTCTTTATTCAACTTGGTAACTATGAGTTATGTCACAATAGTACATCATGGTACAAGTGTGTAACGTTGGTGATTACCGCTGAGGCGCCATTGAGACCCGAGCCGTCAGGCGAGGGTCTTAAGAAAGCCGAGGACGGTAATCATCAATACACACGTGTATCATACGACGTTTTTCAACACACTTGTGAAGAAAATTATACTAAAAAGTCATCTTCAACAATTAAAACGAGTTCTGATTTTTTTCACAATAGCTGGAAAAATTAATCGGTTTTCCTATGCGCGCGCATCTACAGTTCGACCAACTTATCTGTGCATGCGGGAAAACACGGAACTAAAATAAGTGTACTAAGTTTGACGTAGCGATGCATTTTATCTTGACCAGTGGCGCCACCATGAAATTCACACTTAAAATGGTCATACTATAACAATGGCGTTCGGCCATAGACTAAATGAATGAGCGCGATAGAGTTTTAGCCACGTATAAAATGAGGAAAAAGTTTTCTTTATTACAGAGAAAATAAAAGTTATATTATTTGAGTGAAAGTTTTATTTAATAAAAACGTACGAGCAAGCATTACGTACATTAATTTATTTTTACTATTGAACACGATCTTTTTTGTATCGAAACTTTTTTATGAACGTAGTAACTCAACCAATAAAATTTAAAAAAAAATCCTATACCTAACTCACTAGTGAATAATAGTAATGAAAAAGTGATTAAAGGTGTCATTATGTGCTTAATTGCGGTGAAATTATAGCCACTTTATGAGCAAGTGTGTTGTAAAATCTAATAAAGTGAACTCGCGATAAAGGCATTTGTGCACTCGTACAGCCCTATGATACCGCTCAAACCAAATATCACCGAATGAGGCGAATCACAGAATTAGATGAGTTCACCATAATTGAATAAAATACAAGATAAACTAGATAAAATGTGGTAATAGAAACTGAATTCGTCGAAAGTTATTTAATCATGATATTTTACATTTAATCATCATATTTAATCGAAATACGTGTATTTCGATTAAATATGATGATAGGTATAAACAAATAGAATTAATTGTAAACATAAAATTTTAATCTAAATCATAGACCGTCTAAATATAATTATAATCATATTGGTACAGGCTTTACACAAAAAATAACCTATCGCACAAAGTGAATTCGACGGCACGGTTGGCGCAGTGGCTCAAGCAATTGACTGCTGCGCTGCATGTCGCGGGTTCGATCCCCGCACGGAACATTAGTTTAGGTAGTTTTTTTTTATTAAATTTTTTGATAGTATTATGATTAATATAATCATATTCTTATTTGAAAATCAATTTTTTCACACAGTCCCATTTGAATGTGTTCGCATTGATGTCTTCATCGATACCCACATAATCCTAAAATTTTCAGCTTTCAATCAATTCTGCACTAATCCAGTCAGACGAAAATCTTGTCACCGGATATCGGCTGAAAAGAAAGGAAAAAATATTTGATACTGGAACATAATTTTCCTCATCGGAAATGAAACATGAAACAGGACGATAAAATGCAACAATATGTACATATGTTACGAGTAATATATAGAACTAAGAAAGTATAGGCCTTTTACAGAGTTAAGGGATATTATTAAATCAAAGATACAATATAGGAGACAAAACAACAGTCATTAAAAAAATCTTTACATAGATTTATTGACGGTTGGCGCAGTGCCTGAGCGATTGGACTGCTCGCGGGTTCCATCCCCACACGAAACAAATATTTGTATGGCCTTCAGATAGTTGTTTCGGGACAGGGTGTGTTTGTGCATGTGAGTTTAATGTTTGTGAACGCACCCACGATACAGAAGTTATTTCTAGTGTGGGGCAACGTTTTATAAAAAATATATAATTATAGATCTAATAATATCAAACATTAGTTAATAAGACAGATAGTGATAAAACATACAAATAAAGAGAAACAAAATATAGTAGAAACTTACAGAATCTTCACTGTCTAAAATCTCTAAAGCTGCATCGTCCACCAGACCCAATCGATAACTGCCTCCGTGGTCGAGTGGTTTAGGCATTTGCCTTGTGACCCGGTGGTCGTGGGTTCGATTCCCACGGGAAGCATACTTTGTAAAAGTTGTTTCCAGTTTGGCTAGGACTTAGCAGGCTTGAATCACCTGATTGTCTAATATAAAGATGATTCCGTGCTTCGGAAAGCACGTATAAGCTGGTGGTGCCGGCCGCCACATTGGACGTAGTACTATTATGTATTCTGTGACATTGGGCAGCTGTTATTAATTCGGACATAACTTCTGCAGTTTCTGTACATCGTTCCCTCTCATATTGAGTGCGCGCCGCTCGCTTTACTCCTTTTTATTGTTTTTTTTTTTTAACTTAAAGTTTTGAATTTTATAAAAAATTATAAGTAATTATAACCTAGGGCCCACCCACCCACCAACCCAACCCATAACCACCACCCACCCCCCCATGGTAACCCATTGTTACCTAGGTAATTGTAACCTATAATTGGCCATAGAAACTGTAACAAGCATATTTTGTAATATATTTTAATGTATTGCTGTTGGTTACCTAAATAAATAAATAAATAAAAGTGGATTAGTTAACCTAGAACTAATCGCCTATCTAGGTTTTGTTTTTTTAAAGTGCGTAATTTAAAAGTACCTACATCGCAGGCTAACTGTTAAAGAAGAAACCATTTTTTTTTAATAACACGGAACAAATTGCGTGTTATGCACATTTCGATAGAACAAAATATAGATCTAATTATTTCATGTATTCGTTAAAACGCAGGGCATGGTCAATCGCCAGGTACAGACACATGCTATAAAACTTTACTATAGGTAGGTACTACATTATTTGAGTAAACTTATTAAAACTTAATTATTAATGTATTGAAAAGAGTAATAAACAATCATATTCATAACATGCCATGATTATGTTTCATTCCTATACAAACTGTCCATTTAGAAACACATTTCACGATCACCTACATTAAACAAAAGTTGAAAATGAAAAGAATTAAAACCAAACCACCTTCAAAACAAAAAAAAACACTGAAGAGCTTTTATGCTACCTCAAATTCGCAACTCGTTTTGTGGTGGTTCAAACTTCGTTTGAAATTCTGTTAGAATAAAGTTCTAATCTGCTTGCACTACAAAGCGATTGTTTGTTACCGTCTTTCGCTGCGGCCGAATATGATGATGGAGCCGGAAGATATGAACTGGAACTTCATGATGGATGATCGTATTATAGCCGTGTTTGGACTTGTTAGAAAGGTCTTGTAATGAACTTTGACCACGACGCACTGGCGGAGATGGAGAGGATGCGGGCTCATTCGTCTATTTAAAATAAATGTTTAAAATATGCCATTAGCAAAGACTAAAAATATAAAATAAATTAATAGTTTAAAAAACACTAAAAACCACGCTTTTACGTGCACCAATAGGTCAGAAAATATATATATAGAAATATTTTCGAAAATTCTCTTCTCCCACACCCGGGAGTCGAACCGGCTAAAATCTGAAAAAAATATACCCTGTACTTTTATTGCATCGATCGTTAGGGTCAATTATAAGGATGAAATCTCTCTAACAAACATGATAAATTAAATGAAAAGAAAACCAGGAAATCTTAAATTAATTTAATTATTTACAAAAACCGGCCAAGAGCGTGTCGGGCGCTCGGGCCACGCTCAGTGTGGGCTGTGGGGTTCCGTAGTAATAATTTTTTTTTTGTTTGAAAAAAGATACGTTCAGGATAATAAAATATGTAAACGAAGTTAAAAAAAAAATGCTTGCATATACGATTATACTACAAAAAAAAAAAAAAAATGTCCAAAAATTATTTTGTACAACTTTTTGTGTTTGTTGTACAAAAACTGTTTCCACCCAAGTTCAAAATGATTGTCCTTGAAAGTCCTAATTCCACTTTTCAATTTTTTTTCAAATTATTGACATTATCAAAAAATTATTTTAGTAAACCCCTGTTCATTTTTAAATACCTTTCCAACAATATATCACACGTTAGGGTTGAAATAATAAAAAAAACACCTCCCACTTTACATAGCGTCTGCTTACAGCGAAAAGATGATAAATGCAGTTTGTGTCAATTTGAGTAAATCACTTTTTAAAGTTTCAGTTTCAATTTGATCTATTTAAAACTCTTTAATTACATAAATGATAATACAAAATGTTACATTAACTACTCTGCTTTTAAGATTTGCTCATCTATAATATTTGGTGTTAGTAAAAACTTAGGAACTTAGGAACGTAGCATTTTGGGTGTCAAAAGACAAGACCGAATTCGAAACACCACGCTGCGCTCCAAAACGGGCATAGTGGACGTTGGCAAGAAGGCTGCTAGGCTTAAATGGGATTGGGCGGGTCACGTCAGTCGCATGCACGATGACCGCTGGGCAAAAGCCGCAACACGATGGTTGCCGGAAGACGGAAGGCGCCGCCGAGGCCGGCCCAGAAAGAGGTGGCGAGACGATCTGGACGCGCACCATGAGGGCTGGTTCGAGGTGGCTCAGGAAAAGAGCACTTGGAAGGAATTGGGGGAGGCCTTTACCTGCAGTGGGACAGTACAGGCTATTAAAAAAAAAAAAAAAAAATTTGAATCGAAAGGAGGTCGCATTTATCACGTTTTACCTGTACTTAACAAATGTGTTGTATCTTCTGAATTCATTGATTTCAGTAGCTCTTTGCCATTTTGTAATGTGAATTACTGTCAGTACTTTACACCAATTACTTGATTGGAAAGGCTTTCTTTCACAAAATACCTTAATACCCTGAAATATTGATATTTTTGATACATTTAACCGGTTTTACCTGTAGAGTTTTAGTTTAAGTATGTCACTTATTTTGTCCTAAAGCTTCGCAAAGTGATCATTAAATAAATAGATAAAAATAGATGTTTATTTCATTGGTAATCTATGAAACTACAATAAATGAAGTGGTTTTTTAAGAACAAATCAATTTTATATAAAAATTATTTTATAATTTCACATAGCAAAAAATATTGGGTTAACGACTTTTAATTCTATTAAGTATCAAAAGTATAGTAGTACGTTACGTACGTACGTACGTAAGTAGTAGTAGTAGTAAGTATTTCATCCTTATAATTGACCCTAACGATCGATGCAATAAAAGTACAGGGTATAATTTTTTCAGATTTTAGCCGGTTCGATTCCCGGGTGTGGGAGAAGAGAATTTTCGAAAATCTTTGAATGCAGTTTGCTTTCTATTAAAAAATAAAGGAATGTTTCCTTTGAGTAATTTTTTTTATCTGCAGTATTAAGAGTACTTTCCCTCCAGGTGGCATTACAAAATTCCACCCTTTATAATCAGAAAGCTCCGAACTGCTAAGCTATCGGGAGTTACACGTGTTATTGTGAGTCAACCATAAAAGATAGACATATTATTATGCTGTTGTGGGATATTTTTTAGATAATTTTATGTAGAACATTTCCGTCATAAATGATTTCGATGTAGCTTTAACCATTAAGGCTGCACACGCGACGGAAGCTTAAAAAATGGAGCAACTTCTCCCGTTTTCCCAACATTTCCCTTCACTGCTCTGATCCTATTGACTGTAGCGTAATGAAAAGTATACTATAACCTCCCCAGGAGTATGAAGAATAATTGTACTAAGTTTCGTTAAAATCCGTCAAGTAGTTTTTGTTTCTATAAGGAACATACAGACAGGAAGACAGACAGACAAACAAACATTTTACTGATTGCATTTTTAGCATCAGTATCGATCACTAATTACACCCTGATAGTTATTTTGAAAATATATATCATGTACAGAATTGACCTCTCTACAGATTTATTATAAGTCTATATAGATAGATAGGATTTTAAATGGCAACTAGGTAGTAAGTTTACAACTTGAAATGTTAAGACGTAGCTGTTAATAGTTGTAATTCTCAGGTAGTTTTAAGGCGCTATTAAATGTCAGAGTCCTTGAGCGAAGCGAAACCACATTTTAGTTTTTTACTCTAAAATCACATCAAATTTGAAAAATCCAAAACACTATGTTGCTAGTACTCACTTTTCATGATTCTAGACTTGATAATACTAAATATAATTTAAATAATTAAAGAAATTCGATCTTCATACTATTTGAACAGATTTTACACAAAAACGTACATGCCTAAATAAAAAGTGAATTTCCACTTTCAAAAAAAAATTATAATGAGAGGTACATTATTTTTTTGAAAATTCACTTATCCACACAATCATATTTGAATTTATTCACTGATTTTCCGGAGTAGTCGCGAGGTCTCAAGGTCATTAAAACCCAGATTACTGGTCCTCGGCTGGGTAACACCACGCTGGCACCTGAGAGTCATCCCAGCATTAACTGGTTGCAAATAACTCTGCATTAATCCAGTCTGGCAGCAATCCTGTCTCGGTATAATCTGAAATGAACAGAAAAAAATTTTAATACTGGAACATAATTTTCCTTGATGGAAAGGATAAACGAAGTAGGACAATAAAAGGCAATAATATGTACATACTATATAAAAGTATGGAATTGTTTAAAGACAGGGCCTTTACGCAGTTAAGGAATATTATTAAGTTAAAGATAGAATACGGCAGACAAAAAACACTTACTCAAAAACTCCAAAGATAGTTCTTGATCCACGTCTTGCTGAAGAAAATCACAATTCCATCCACATCCATCCATCCATCATCATCATCATCATCATTCATTTCATTTCTTCCATCTTCTTTCTTTGTCCAGGCGGTCTTCCTCTGGAATGAACTCCCTCAGGAAATCAGGACAGTTAACAGTCAGTTCACATTCAAAATGAAAGCTCGCGAGCACATTCGCAAGAAGTTGGCAGCTTCGTCTCAGAACTAAGTTGTTATAGTTTTCTTGTGTATCTTTCAAAGTTTATATATTTTATGTATATATCTATGTATGTATTTATTTTATAAGTTAGGTATATATATATATATTTTATTTCTTTTCTAATTTTTGTTTCTGTTTTGCACCTACTGTATAATGTCTCTGCATCACCCTAAGGTAGACTGGTAGAAAATGCCCAAGGCATTAAGTCCGCCTTTGTACGGTTTTATTACTTGTGCATAAAGTTTTAATAAATAAATAAATAAATAATTCCGGAGTTTCGGAGCGATTTTAAGCATTTTTCAAATCCGGAGTTGAAATAGAACACCGGAGTTGAAACCGGTTTTAAAAAACCATGTAAACATTATTTACAAAACGACGAAAACTTTAATTTTATTATCACTTGCCAAACAAGTGTTTTTTTTTTCTTTGATTGTTGATTTTTTAAATATTTTATAGTGCGTATTAGTTGTCTGTGACCCTGGTTCTTCAGCGAATTTCCTCATTTCGGATTTTATCGCATAAAGAAACTCCGAACATAGCTCTCTCCATGGCTCGTTGCGTGATTCTAAGCTTTTCTAAGAGGCCAGCAGTTAAGGACCATGATTGTCTCTGTGCCATATTATTATGTCATCACTGGCAACACACACTGGTTATTTATACACCCTCGCCTCGTCTTAAGATACTGCGGAACTTTGGACGAAAAGATGTCGCGTAGTTTCCCGTTTGGATTCTTCGGGCGACCTCTTTGTCGAATTTAGATCTAACTAGTTTAACAGTTTGTCCAAGGCAGACATAACTGTCGACAACTTCAAGAGTATCGCACCCAACAATTAGGTACCGGTACGGGTGGAACACGGACATTTGACATAATTTTCGTCTTGTCCACGTTCATTTTAAGACCCACCTATTGAGAAACGTTACTGAGGTCCCTGAGCATTGTGGTAATATCCTCCAGCGATTCAGCCATGATGGCTGTATCATCGGCAAAACGAAGGTGAGTGATATTTTTTCCATTGATCCGTCCCAGTCCAAGAGCTTGAAAACATCCTCCAATGCGTTCGTAAACAGTTTCGGAGAAATCACGTCTCCCTGTCTTACGCCTCTTTGCAATTGGATTGGTTTCGTGCTCTCGTCCTGTAATAGGATCGACATAGTGGCGTTTCTATACATACACTTCAGCATTTCGATATACTTACCTATAGTCGATACGGCATCGCTGAAGGCACTGTAACACCGCACCGCCCAGGTTTCGATTGAATCGAAGGATTTTTCATAGTCCATAAACGCCGACATAATGGCCGATTGTACTTCTCAGTCTTCTGAATAACCAGATGGAGCGTATGAATGTGGTCCATGGTGCTGAAGCCTTTTCGGCAACCGTCTTGTTCGGGAGGCTGGAAGCCATAAAACCACGTTCGAGATTGATCGTAATGACCCTCGAGAGCATCTGAGGAGTGAGACAGGTCTATAATTCTTCAATAGGGTGTTGTCACCTTTTTTGAAGAAGAGCACCACCACACTCATGTGTCAAGCTTCTGGCGTAGTACCTTCGAGTAGGACGAAGTTAAACAACTTGTGGAGGACTAAAATCCGACATCTAGCTCTCAGAATATGCTAGTTGAAGTGGCAATGGGCAGGCCATACCGCTCGAAGAACGGACAACCGATGAGGAAGAAAGGTTCTCGAGTGGCGACCACGAACCGGAAGACGCAGCGTTGGTAGGCCTCCTACCAGGTGGACCGACGACATCGTGAGAGTCGCGGGCAACCGGTGGATGTAAACGGCAGGCTGCCGTTCTTTATGGCATTCTATCGGGGAAGTCTTTGTCCAACAGTGGACACCTTATGGCTGATGATGATAAGTTGTCTATTATAACGTCTGTCTGTCTGTCAGACATTAAATTTTTAAATAAAAAGTTTATTTTTTATTAAAAATTATTAAGTATTCTTGTCAAACAAATGTTCATTTTTAATTATTGTTGATTGTTTTAATATTTTATAATGCGTATTAGTTGACTATTCAAATTAGTTGACTGTTTTTCCGTTTCCGGCTACCGAACAATCAACAACGTAGTGATAACCTCTACCATAAATCAAGTGATTAAAAATAGTTTTAACAATTTCTGGAGATTGACTTTGCCACAAAACAGTAGAAGAGCCATTTGGAAGTGTCTACAACTAATCAGTTTTGTGAGATTATTGAAGTTCGCCGAATATTTAAAACCACAAGATCAACATCGAATTAAGGTTAGAAAACAGCGCTACCATTATTTTGACATCTCACCGTAACATCTGACAGTGACATCTGCCCTGACAGTGACGTACATACGCTATAGCCAGTGTTGCCAACTAAGCAAATATTTTTCTACCGTTGCGTTCCAACATACGCAATACACTTAATTAAACAATGGAAGGTCAGTTTCAAATATTGTTTGACAAACTGAAGATCGAGATGCAAAACCAAAAATAATGCAAATTAAAAGATTCTATCACTAAAAACATTATGGACAAGATGGAGGAGAAACTGATCCCTATCGTGGAAGAAAACAAAAACCTAAAACTCAAAGTAGAAAATTTGGAAAATCAGATAGTGTTCCAGATCTTATTAGAATCTCTGTATTCAAGACTGAGGGCGACATCTCGGGATCAAGAATTAAACTAACGTCTACGTCATAACACGTCATACGCCTTTCACTCGCGCAATTGGTTAAAATATTGTTCCCTATGACCCCTCTCCTCGAATCTTGTACATGACATCGCCATTACAATCAATTTTGCTTTTGCACTACACGCATCTTTTATTTTATCCAAAAATCCTTCGATAATTCTTCGCATCTCATCAATCAGCTTGCTTGCCTGAAAAAGCCTTCACCGCTGCTGCACCATAATTTGGTCCTTCTACGCCGCATCTAATAAATAATTTGAGCCATCTACGCCAAACCGCTACAACAAGAGCGACGAGCGACCTTTGGACTGCAGACCCCTTGCACGTGGCGGATCGAAGAAAACGCTGATTTTCACCAATTGAGACGATATTTTGAAGAAAAAGCCTGCCTAACGGACAACTGCAACCATAAGAACAGTTTGGAGGCCAAGCGCACATTGGAACTAAAGTGATCGTTGAGTTTCATCGAACATCATACGCAAATCGGTGGGGCCAATCCTTACTTCTTTCCTTCACCTCCTATTCTATGGGTGCTATACTGTGTCTGTATTAAAATTTCAGTGCAATAGCTGCAGTGTATTCTCGGAATATTGCGATCTCCAGTCCGGTACGAATCTGGTGACGTTGCTTGCATCAGTGTCGTGTGATTGGGCTGAAGACTAACCGTGAGTACTCCTCCTTTCACTGATCACCAAAATGCCTACTGACTCTGCTAGATCTCGTGATAAATCTCCTAATTTGCTTGGTGTAGATAGTAGTGACGTGTTTCGTGATTTGGTTAGGAAGCGTGGAATAGTAAAGGGTAGGCTTACCAAATTCAGTACTTATTTGGATTCCTTAAATGATGATGACCTTTCAAATCAACAACGCATTGATTTGAAGTTAAGAATTCAAGGATGTGCTAGTTTATTTGCTGAATTTAATATTATTCAAACTAAAATAGAAGAAAGAGTTGAAGATAGTGAGTTAAATGCACAATTATCGCAACGAGAACTATTTGAAGACAGTTACTACGATTCAATATCTCGTGCTGAGTTAATGCTGAACGCTGGTGAGTTCGCTGACTGCTCCGGGTCATGTCATAATCATAGTCATATTAGCAATAACACAAAGTCCATCAAATTGCCCGTTATCTCGATGCCTACATTTGACGGTTCCTATGAGCGCTGGCTGGAGTTCAGAGATACATTTACCTCACTCGTTCATGATTCTAAAGATATTTCTACTATTCAGAAGTTCCACTATCTCAAATCTTCTCTAAAAGGTGACGCAGAACTAGTCATACATTCAATAGAATTTTCTGCTAGTAATTATCAGGTTGCGTGGGACTTATTGCTCAACCGATACAATAATTGCCATCTTTTAGTTCACAATCATGTCAAAGCTTTGTTTACTATATCCCCAATAACTAAAGAGTCCCCTTCTTTGATTAGGAATTTAATAGATACAATTTTGAAAAATTTACGCGCACTTAAGATCTTAGGGGAATGTACAGACACCTGGGATACTTTAATTATTTGTCGCAGATCGCGTAATGGAATGTCAAGCGTTTATCATAATTTTGATTTAGTTCAATTAATTTAATTTTTGGTCTGGCAATGCTTGAGTGTGTTTAGTCGGATAAAGTTATCGTTTGTCATTTTTGATGTTAATAAAAAGGCGGTAGACTTGTGCAGTTGACACATTCAAATTAAAATCATGGTGACGAACGGTTGACTTGGCTAACCTCACTACATTCCATTTTATTTCATTTAAATCTGAAATAGATCTTCAATCCTTCGTTATTTTTAATTGTAAAGTGTTTTGGACAGTTAAGTTTAGTGTACCGAACAGTGCCTGTGTGTTATTTCATGTTGGACTCCACATTCCATCATGCTCGAGCAACAAATCAACGAAGACAGGTCTCATCTGTCGTCATCAGAAGTGCGATGTAACTCTAACGCCTACATAGTGTAAGTGACAGTACTAGTCCGGAAAAGTGTAAAGACAATGCGCGTGCGTCTGAAAGTAACACAGAAACGGAAAAGTGGCGTTTACGTTAGCGCAGCAAAAACAAAAACTTTATGACTATTGCTCTGATGCGCGCCTACCGTTTTACGACTCTGAAAAATGGAATATCGACAAACGTGCTTGGTTGGCAACAGCAACAGCAGACATGTGTGTTATCGATACGAATAGTCAAGTGTTACGTATGTGGTGAGGAAAGCCAAAAGGTTTCCACGGTGCACCAGAGAAGAGACAGCAAGACTGACAGAAGACCTCACTCCTCGTCTTCTCATGGAAGTACATCATCTGTTCCGGCGAAGCCCAAGGTCAGCTCCGTCACCTGCCTCCGTGCAGGAGCCGAGGCCACTACGCGAACCGTTGTTAAGCAGCGGCCCAGGGTTCCGGCAGCGGCGGCACTGGTGGTGGCGCTGGTGTAACTCCTGAACAACGCCGAGTGGACTTGTGCGTAGTAAATGCGCATAAAGGTATTCTCCGTCACTCTGGTGAGTCTTTTAGTTTTTGTTATGATTCTGGAGCAGAGTGTTTATTAATGAAAGATTCTATTTTTGTAAATTTAATGTAGAGCGTAATTATTATAGTGTCTTTACTATTACGGGTATAGGTCAAACTTCTGTGAATAGTAACCTGAACATTTTAGCTAATGTTGACATTGGTAACATTAGTTTGGATATTGTTTTTCATGTTTTACCTGATGAATACCTTCAACATGACATAGTGATTGGACGTGAAATTTTGATTAATTCAATTTTAATTTGATTTTGATTTTGAGTCGGATATAGAGTCGGATATAGAGTCGGATATAGAGTCGGATATAGAGTCGGATATAGAGTCGGATATAGAGTCGGATATAGAGTCGGATATAGAGTCGGATATAGAGTCGGATATAGAGTCGGATATAGAGTCGGATATAGAGTCGGATATAGAGTCGGATATAGAGTCGGATATAGAGTCGGATATAGAGTCGGATATAGAGTCGGATATAGAGTCGGATATAGAGTCGGATATAGAGTCGGATATAGAGTCGGATATAGAGTCGGATATAGAGTCGGATATAGAGTCGGATATAGAGTCGGATATAGAGTCGGATATAGAGTCGGATACATAATACTGGTTAAGTACTATAGGTTCACTTGCTGGTTAAGCAGTGATGCAGAGTACGGGTTAAGTAGGTACTATAGGTACACTCGCTGGTTAAGCGTGTTGTGATGAGCTTTCACTGGTTAAGCGTTAGTTGTGTAATCGCTGGTTAAGCGGATTACGTTGAGCTTTCGCTGGTTAAGCGTTAATGGTTGAATCGCTGGTTAAGCGGATTACGTTGAGCTTTCGCTGGTTAAGCGTTAGTAATTGAATCGCTGGTTAAGCGTGTGGATGAGCTTTTGCTGGTTAAGCGTTAGTAATTGAATCGCTGGTTAAGCGTGTGGATGAGCTTTCGCTGGTTAAGCGTTAGTAATTGAATCGCTGGTTAAGCGTGTGGATGAGCTTTCGCTGGTTAAGCGTTAGTAATTGAATCGCTGGTTAAGCGTGTGGATGAGCTTTCGCTGGTTAAGCGTTAGTAATTGAATCGCTGGTTAAGCGTGTGGATGAGCTTTCGCTGGTTAAGCGTTAGTAATTGAATCGCTGGTTAAGCGTGTGGATGAGCTTTCGCTGGTTAAGCGTTAGTAATTGAATCGCTGGTTAAGCATGTGGATGAGCTTTCGCTGGTTAAGCGTTAGTAGTGTAATCGCTGGTTAAGCGTGTTATGTTGAGCTTTCGCTGGTTAAGCGTTAGTTGTGTAATTGCTGGTTAAGCGTTAGTGGGTTATTATCGCTGGTTAAGCGTTATTATTATCACTGGTTAAGTGATAGCATTTGTCACGCTGGTTAAGCGCTGTACTGGAGTTTGGTTCACAATCAATTGAGCATTAAACGTATTACTCACACGGTTTAATTTGACCTAATTATTTTTGTGATGATGTTCCCTGACGTGGGTCAGGATAGCCGAGTGATCTAGTTACTTTTCTGGATTATTTGTCTCTTAAGGTACCTCAGCCCACGAGGTCGTGTGAAGGTCAGAGATGGCCGTGTCGCAGATCGCGTAATGGAATGTCAAGCGTTTATCATAATTTTGATTTAGTTCAATTAATTTAATTTTTGGTCTGGCAATGCTTGAGTGTGTTTAGTCGGATAAAGTTATCGTTTGTCATTTTTGATGTTAATAAAAAGGCGGTAGACTTGTGCAGTTGACACATTCAAATTAAAATCATGGTGACGAACGGTTGACTTGGCTAACCTCACTACATTCCATTTTATTTCATTTAAATCTGAAATAGATCTTCAATCCTTCGTTATTTTTAATTGTAAAGTGTTTTGGACAGTTAAGTTTAGTGTACCGAACAGTGCCTGTGTGTTATTTCATGTTGGACTCCACATTCCATCATGCTCGAGCAACAAATCAACGAAGACAGGTCTCATCTGTCGTCATATTTATATTATAGTTTCTAAATTGGATAAAGTTACCGAGAGAGAATGGGAAACTCACAAATACACATTGTTACCAAAGCCGAACGAAAACAATTCTAAAACGCGATTAAAAGTTACTGATATAATTGATTTTCTTCGTAACAAAGCTGACGTGCTGGAAGCATTGCAGCGTTCACATGGTAAAGACGTACAAAATACTGATTGTAAAAAACAACACACAAAATCTCACAACACGTCACACTGCAATGTTTCCAGCGAGCCTAAGAAAACGAGCGAGAAACACTTTAGATTATGTTTTAAATGTAATGCAAAACATCGCCTGTATACATTCAAAAAGTTTATCGAGAGTAATTTAGACAGTAAACTTAAACTTGTACGCGATCACAACTTATGCGAGAATTGTTTAAATTCGGGGCACTTGGTAAGCGAGTGTAAGTTTGGGCCTTGTAGATACTGTAACCAAAAACATAACTCATTATTGCATAATGATGCTAATAGCTCAGTCACTTGCCATTCTTCAACAAACACTGAGGCGTCAAGTATTAGTTGTGCGCCGGCGCATGCCCCCGCGGCCGCACTCCCCGCGGCCGCACCGGTCACCTCGGACCCCGCCCATTCAATTCAAGTAAACAAGGCATACATGCAAACAGAATGTATTAAATCTGTAGATGTGCAATCTGTGTTATTGTCAACAGCTATCGTAGAAGTAGCCGATGTACATGGCACATACCATAAAGCGCGGGTGCTCCTAGACAATGGCAGCCAGCGTTGTTTTATTTCTAAAAAATTATGCCAATTACTAAATTCACCACTCATACAGTCCATTAACGAAGTTCGAGGCGTAGGTGATTCGGTAATACATTGTTCACAAGCTTGTAATATCGTTATCAAATCCTGCGTCGATAAATCATTTACAACTCGCATTCATTGTTTTGTATTGTCTAGGATCACGGGTTCGATGCCTGCTGTATGTAAATTAAGCGCAAAGATCTGTATTCCAGATAACATACAGTTGGCCGATCCCGATTTCTTGGACTACAAAACTATCGATATTTTAATTGGTGCAGATAGGTTTTGGGATCTATTAGAAGAGGGAAAAATTCGATTGTCTAGTGGTCCGTTTTTACATAAGACCAAACTAGGATGGATTATTTCTGGACCTATCGTTACTAAACCGCGCAAACCTGCACCAATTCATTGCAATATTACTAATTCATTAGATACGCAACTTCGACTGTTCTGGGAGATTGAGGAACTGCCCAAGGCCAGAGACGCGCAGACTGAGGAAGAACGGGAATGCGAGAATCACTTTGTTCGCACAACTACGCGTAATAGTGAAGGGAGATTCTGCGTGCACATTCCACTTCGTCAGTCACCTGAGACCTTGGGAGACTCTTATATCCAGGCAGAGCGTAGATTTCTAGCATTAGAAAAACGCTTGCAGCGTTCGTCAGAATATAAAAGTCTTTACACAAATTTTATGCAAGAATACCTCAGCTTAGGCCACATGACACAGGTAGATTCCTTCGAATCCCCGTGTTATTTTATGCCACATCATGGCGTGTTCCGCGAGCTCAGCACCACCACCAAGTTGCGCGTGGTGTTTGATGCAAGCGCGACGTCGAGCTCCGGTAAGTCCCTGAATGATTTGCAGCTGGTTGGCCCTCCTATACAGGGTGACCTCATTGCCATTCTTCTCCGATTTCGGCAGCATAAGTACGTTGCATGCGCTGATGTGGAGAAGATGTATCGGCAGTGCCTAGTGGATGAGGGTCAGCGTAGCTTGCAAATGATTCTGTGGCGTGACCATCCGTCGAAGCCTTTAGGTATTTTCAAATTGAATACCGTAACGTACGGAACTGCCTCCGCACCCTTTCTTAGTGTCAGGTGTCTAAAACAATTAGCTATCGAGTCTCCTGATGCTGATGTTGCCCGAGCAATAAAAGAAGACTTTTATGTTGATGATTTTATTACGGGTCTAGATAATAAATTAAACTTACTAGATTTATGCGATAAAACCCAGAAATCGTTGCAGTTAGGCTGTTTTCCACTCAGGAAATGGGTATTTAATTTTAAGCACGATGATGATAGTCATTCATCTAGTCTGTTTAAACCACTAAATTTAGATGACAATATTTGTTCTAAAACATTAGGTATAGGTTGGCACAATAAAAGTGACAACTTTTATTTTAATTCGCAAATTCAAATTGATAATAACAAACCGATAACTAAACGAGCTATTTTATCTAAAGTCTCTCAAATATTTGATCCCCTCGGTTTGTTAAGTCCCGCTATAATTGTGGTCAAAGTTCTTTTGCAACAATTATGGCTATTAAAAATAGGCTGGGACGACACCGTTCCTGACAACACGGCGCACGTGTGGAACCGGTTTGTTATCTCACTGCAAGCGCTCAACACAATTCGCATTCCTCGCCATGTTATAGGTACGCAGCCTATGTATATCGAGCTTCATGTTTTTAGCGATGCGTCTCAAACGGCTTACGGCGCGTGCATTTATGTTCGCACAGTTAATTCTGATCTAACGGTAACGGTTAGATTATTATTTTCTAAATCTAAGGTCGCGCCGTTAAAACCTATTAGTATTCCTCGTCTTGAACTTTGTGGGAATTTATTAGCCGCCCGTCTGTATGACAAGGTACGCGACTCATTACGTTGTACGTTCAATAAAATCGTATTTTGGACCGATTCCACGATCGTCTTAGGTTGGCTACACATGAGGCCGAATCAACTTAAAACGTTTGTCCAAAATAGGGTCGCGGAAATTCATGACCTTACACTGAGGGTCCTGTGGCGTCACGTCAGGAGTGAAAACAATCCTGCTGATCTGGCGTCGCGCGGCATCCGGTTGGAAGAACTTTCATCTTCTACCCTATGGTGGGAGGGTCCTGAATTTCTTCGAGATCCTAACTTTTCAATAGACGATCACAGAAGTTCAGATTCATTCAAACATGTCGAGTTACCTGAGGTTAAATCATCTATCACCGCGGTTGTAGCCCAAGATTCTTGTGAATCGTCTTTGTTTCCGTTCCATCGGTTTTCTCAATTCAAACGTATGAGGCGTGCAGCGGCCTTTATGTTGCGTTTCATTCATAATATCAGACATAAAAAAGAAAGACATGTAGGCAGTCTTAGTCTTGACGAGTTAGATTTTGCTGATAAAACATTGGCTCGATTATGCCAAATTGAATCTTATCCAATAGAATATAAGGCACTGTTTAATCACGGGACTATTAAAAATAAAAGTTGTTTGTCTAAATTAAACTTATTTATGGACGACTATAAAATATTGCGTGTGGGTGGTCGTCTAGTAAATTCAGATGAATTCATTTACGGTAAAAAACATCCCATTGTAATTTCTAGTAAACATTACTTTGCAACTTTGTTGTTTCGTCATGAGCACATCCAGCTTCTCCACGCTGCTCCTCAGGCATTACTGTTTCACTTACGCGAATCTTGGTGGCCTGTAGGAGGCAGGAATTTAGCTCGTCAGGTAGTACACAGCTGTGTCACCTGTACGCGTATTCGCGGTAAGACGCTTACCCCTATGATGGGTAACTTACCTATGGAGCGAGTTACACCTAGTCTTCCATTCGTTCGGTGTGGGGTGGATTACGCTGGGCCGGTGCTCATTCTGAACCGCAAAGGTAGGGGCGCTAGGCTTATCAAGGGTTACATCTGTTTACTTATTTGCTTCGCGACACGCGCGATCCACCTTGAGTTAGTCAGTGACCTCTCCAGTGAAGCATATTTACTAACCTTAAAGCGATTCATTTCACGCCGCGGTAAACCGGCAGAAATTTATTCTGATAACGGTCGCAATTTCGTAGGTGTAATGAACGAATTTTCCAATTTTTTAAACAAATGTAGTTCAGATATTCTAGAGTTCGCTATGAGTCAAAATATTAAATTCCATTTCATTCCCCCTTATTCCCCGCATTTTGGTGGTCTGTGGGAGGCAGGAGTAAAGTCAAGTAAATACCATCTTCGACGTGTAATAGGTAACGCGCACCTTACCTTCGAAGAGTATAGCACAGTACTAGCACAAATAGAAGCCGTGCTGAATTCCCGACCTCTGTCTCCTCTCTCTCCCGATCCACAGGATTTTTCCCCGCTCACTCCCGGCCATTTCTTAATTGGCCGACCACTGACTGCGCCAGCCTGTGATGACCTACGTGATGTGCCTGCCAGTCGTCTCCGGCGGTACCAGAGGGTGGAACAGCTTCGCCAACACTTCTGGAATCGGTGGGCGAAAGAGTACATCTCTGAACTGCAGGTGCGGACAAAATGGACGACGAATAAGGGCGAGCTTCAACCAGACTCCTTAGTGGTTATTAAGGACAACAACCTCCCGCCGTTGAAGTGGCATTTGGGACGTGTTCTTCGTACTATCCCAGGAACGGATGGCATATCCCGTGTGGCCGACATACAGACGTCATCGGGTGTGGTGAGACGCGCATTCGCCAAGATTTGTCCCTTACTACAAAACGTGGACCAGGATACTGCTACTGAAGACCATTGAAAGCCATTGCTTCCAAGGCCGGGGGCATGTTCCAGATCTTATTAGAATCTCTGTATTCAAGACTGAGGGCGACATCTCGGGATCAAGAATTAAACTAACGTCTACGTCATAACACGTCATACGCCTTTCACTCGCGCAATTGGTTAAAATATTGTTCACAAGAAGAAGAAGAATCATCCACTTCTGAACTGATACAAAAGTTAAGGGAAAATCTTAAAATTGATTTGAATATTAATATTGAAGACCACGAAATCAACAAAATTTATCGTATTGGAAAAACCAACATAGAAAGTAGCAAGCCGAGACCGATACTATGCTCTTTTACAAATAATTGGAAAAAGAACGAAATTATCAAGAACAAAAAGAACCTAAAGAAAGTTTATGTCACTGAGGATTACTCGAAGGAGGTGTTGGAGAAGAGAAAAGCATTGCAAGTTAGTTGAAGCGAGAAAAAAGGTAATAGAGCTTATCTGAAATATGATAAACTAATAATTAAAGAAAGCAACAACCAAGTTGAAAGAAAAAGAGAAACATCTGATCGACCCTCATCAACGACCATACAGCCACTAGACGCCTAATACTTGATCTAACGCACGAAACAAATTCTGTCAACTCGCTGAGGTGCGGGGGAACGGGGTACTGCATTCTGATTGGCCCTTTCAAGGTCATTGCATTTCTTAGGGATGAGACAGGTTTAAATCAAACAAGAACGTATCGATATTTTTTAATTGTATTTAATAAAATATGTATTTACATTTTACATAAATAACTTGCATTTAAGTACCTTCTTTATTCTGAATATGATTGAATCATGTAAGAACATTCAAAAATCGCTTGGTTGCAATTGCCCATTTTTTTTAAAATCTGGAACGTGTGGGTCTCTAAAATTAATCGTTAAAGTTTCACAATTTGTTAGCTGTATCCTGTTGTAATTTTTAATTACTAACAATACATTTTTTACTTAAATAGTTAGGTTTTTTTTGCTTTATCGATAACAGGGGTGGTCATGCGATTTGGAGCATCACTAATTATTTTTACTTAAAATCGAGGAAAAGAGATGGCAAAAAAAATACTCTCAAAAGAAAGAGATGCAATCATAAAAGACATCAACGCGCGCTCCAAGAATGTGCACTGCATACAAGTATGACCAGTATAAGATGAACTCCGAAAAATAATGTCAGAAAATTAATTTTATTTAGATTAAGGAACCATTAACTTACCGATGAAATGTGATACCGTCTTTCAGGAAACTTGAAGTCCGGCTTTCTTTATCACACCAACGTACTGTACACGGGGCCATATTATGTTTATTTTCTCGAATTTTCAAAGGTGTAGTGCGCAAGTGTTTACGGCTCACAGGGGTGGTCGAAACTAATGCGAACTTTGTGACTGACGACGGCTATAAGATTTATAGCCCTAATGTGTTGACAGACATTTGTCGCCTGTTATTAGGCGTCTAGTGGCTGTATGGTCGTTGACCCTCATCGAACAATACCCAACCAAAACAACAACAGACCCTCGCTTCATTTCAGTCAGATTTAAACAATGCTTATGATATTTTGATGCGATCTAGATCCAATTCTATTTTTAAATTTTCTACCAAAAAACAAAAACAATAGCAATAGCACGGCAAACGGAAAACAAAAGCAACCGAAGAAACTGGCAATAAAGAAACAGGACAACACCAAGCTCCCCCAAGCCGACTGGTCATCGTGGGGGAAAGAGACTACGACCCTCCAGCCATAAAGTAAAACAACAGACACAGGAGAGTATTAAACCATAAGTTGATAAATTAGGTATAAAGCGCACCACCTTTTCTCTAGCCTTCGCCCGACATTGACATGCATGGGCCCAAAATAATCCACCGCGGTACCTGTGAAGGGCGGTTGGTTTTGGGCCAGCCTTTCAGTTGGTAAGTCGCCTAAGGGAATTTTTGAGGGAATCCCCTCAAAAATTCCCTTAGGCGACGACCTAAAACTCAAAGTAGAAAATTTGGAAAATCAGATAGATTACCTAAAGAGAGGAGAGAAAAACAACAATATTATAGTATTTGGCTTGGAAGAAGAAGAATCATCCACTTCTGAACTGATACAAAAGTTAAGGGAAAATCTTAAAATTGATTTGAATATTAATATTGAAGACCACGAAATCAACAAAATTTATCGTATTGGAAAAACCAACATAGAAAGTAGCAAGCCGAGACCGATACTATGCTCTTTTACAAAT
The DNA here is from genome assembly GCA_949316265.1 of Diarsia mendica. Classification (NCBI taxonomy): domain Eukaryota; kingdom Metazoa; phylum Arthropoda; class Insecta; order Lepidoptera; family Noctuidae; genus Diarsia; species Diarsia mendica. The sequence continues at coordinate 12,143,884 of OX438906.1, forward strand.
AATTGGAAAAAGAACGAAATTATCAAGAACAAAAAGAACCTAAAGAAAGTTTATGTCACTGAGGATTACTCGAAGGAGGTGTTGGAGAAGAGAAAAGCATTGCAAGTTAGTTGAAGCGAGAAAAAAGGTAATATAGCTTATCTGAAATATGATAAACTAATAATTAAAGAAAGCAACAACCAAGTTGAAAGAAAAAGAGAAACATCTGATCGACCCTCATCGAACAATACCCAACCAAAACAACAACAGACCCTCGCTTCATTTCAGTCAGATTTAAACAATGCTTATGATATTTTGATGCGATCTAGATCCAATTCTATTTTTAAATTTTCTACCAAAAAACAAAAACAATAGCAATAGCACGGCAAACGGAAAACAAAGGCAACCGAAGAAACTGGCAATAAAGAAACAGGACAACACCAAGCTCCCCCAAGCCGACTGGTCATCGTGGGGGAAAGAGACTACGACCCTCCAGCCATAAAGTAAAACAACAGACACAGGAGAGTATTAAACCATAAGTTGATAAATTAGGTATAAAGCGCACCACCTTTTCTCTAGCCTTCGCCCGACATTGACATGCATGGGCCCAAAATAATCCACCGCGGTAGCTGTGAAGGGCGGTTGGTTTTGGGCCAGCCTTTCAGTTGGTAAGTCGCCTAAGGGAATTTTTGAGGGGATTCCCCTATAGGAATCATTTAACTCTTAGAAAATTTCATAAATAAATTATAAGTTATAATAAAATCTCTAGAAAATTATTGAAGATTTATTCCTACAGAACTACTATTAAATAAAAATACGTTAAAACAAATTAAATAGGATATAATCTAATCTACAGTGAAATGGGACTAGAAAAGAAAAAGAAAAGCTAGACAAAGATTGACATCAAAGAAGATTCATAGAGAAGAATTACATTATAAAACGTGGCAGGAGTGACGTGGAACAGAGTGGCTCACGTCCACAAAGTAAAAGGTTGGAGGAGGCCTTTGCCGACTGGCAAACAGATTTGCAGGATATAAATAAGCAACAAATACTAGAATAAGTTTTAAAATTAAGAATAAGTGTTAATATGTGCTAAAATATTGTAATAGAATTAAGTGAATCTGAATAAAAGGCTATATTATTATTATTATTATTATTAGTTGACTATTATAACTTTTGTCTGTCAGACGGTAAATTTTTAAACAAAAACTCTGATTCCTTTACAAATAAAACTTCTATTGATTAAAATAAAGGGCCTTTTTATTAATTTCTAAAAAACTGTCAACTCCAGAGCCAACTCCGGAGTTCCGGATTTGATTGCTCAACATCGTAACTAACTCCGGAGTTGATAACTATCCGAGTTTGAAAGCCCTAATCACAATGTTGAAGTCACAGGGAAGCTCAACGTTTTGTTGAGTTGTCGGCTCCGTCTGTGTCGCTTCTTGGCTGTCTGGTTGCAATTGTTCCGGTGCAGGCGACGCGCGACGGTACGGTGGATGGCACCTCGATCAGGGATCGAATAAGAGTCTCTATCAAAGGAAGCAGACTCATGCCGACACACTTGCAAGGTCCTTTTTTCGCGGTTGCTTGAGTGTTGGTCCTGCTTTTTGAACCCGAATCTTGTGGCCCAGCTGTTTTCGTGTCCTGGATTACAAATAAAAATACAAAAGTATTTATAGGGCGGATAGTTTTGAAATATACAAAGAAGTAACAAACTATAGTAGAAACTTACAGTATCTTCAGTTTAAAAACTCTTATGCTGCGTCGTCTAGTTCCAATCGTCGTTGTAGTGCAACAACTGAAAATAATAAAATGAAACAAATTAAGATCGATTTGAAAACTAAAAAGCAAATAGCATCTGATAACTATAACAATAAATACGCACTTTGTGCTTCCAAATTATTATTTATCCTTTTTATTTCCGCAATGTCTTCTGTACTCGCTGCATTTTGAATACGACTCACAACCGTCACCAGAAGGTCACGATTAGAAATCTGAAAATAAAATTAAAAAGTTACATGAGTTTTCTTATTATAATAATATTTATTCTAAATATAAACTGTTGACTAGTACCTACAAGAGGGCAATCAATCAATTCTATAATGGTAATATAATAACTATTATATAAAATAAATAATAATAACTTACATTTGGGTCACATTCGGCAGCTTGTATTAAATCAGACATCAATTCTGCAGTTTCACTGCGCCGTTGCCTCTCATATTGCGCATTGCGAGCGCGCCGCTCCTCCTGTAACCAAAGAAATACAATAATAATATAAATTAAATATTAACAAATATAACAACACCTGCAAGGAACAACATCGTAACTCACTTTTTGGGAGTTTTGAGTTACAAGTGTTACAACCATATTCTTGTTGTAAAAAATACTAATTTTTGTGCACTCACCTTTGTATCTAAATTCCTTTCCGTTCAGATTTTACTAATTGTAAAAACATTTTTCAACACACTTGCTAAAATTTCACCGCAATTAGGCACATAATGACACCTATAATCAAACTGTGAATTTTTCATTACTATTATTCACTAGTGAGTTATAGGTTTTTTTTTTAAATTTAATTGGTTGAGTTGCTATGTTCCTAAAAAAGTTTCGATACAAAAAAGATCGTGTTGAATAGTAAAAAATAATTAATGTCCCTAGTGCTTGCTCATTTCATGAAACTTTGTATTTAAATAGATAATTTAAACTTAGTACGTTTTTAATAAATAAAACTTTCACTCAAATATAATTTTTGTTTTCTCTGTGATAAATAAAAATTTGAATTCCCCATTTTGTACGTGGCTCCAAACACTATCCACGACAAGCAAAAAAAAAACCTCTTTTAGTCTATGGCTGATCGCTTATAAAAAAACATAATATTTTCCCGCTACTGCGAAAAAAATACACAACTCGTTTTCACTGTTATTAAAGTTATTTTATTAGTTAAAATGTCTAGTTTTGAAGAAAATGATTCATGTTGTACACCGCCCGATGTAAGATTTGAAGCCCTAAGCGTTATGGAAAATTTGCTACCCGAAAACTCCAAGGAGAAGTATCTATTATCGTACCAAAATTTCAAGCAGTGGCAAAACACCAAGAAATCGCAGTCATTTTCTGAAAATGTGTTCTTGGCGTACTTTAAAGAATTATCTTTTAAGTACAAACCTAGCTCTTTGTGGTGTATATACTCAATGTTAAAAAGTACAGTCCGAACGAAGAATGGAGTGGACTTAAAAACATACTCTGATTTGTCAGCTTATCTAAAAAGACTGTCAGATGGATTTAGAAGCAAGAAATCAAAGGTTTTATCGTCTAACGATGTTGAAAAATTTATAAAAGATGCTCCAGATATCCAATATCTGGTTACTAAGGTTAGTTAAACTAATTTTAAATATCTATCTACGTGACTTCAGCTTCAGCGTGTTGTGTGTTAAACTTAATATTTTTTTTTTGTTTTTTTTCAGGTTGCTTTAATATTTGGTGTAACTGTAAGATACAAGAATTAACAAATATAACTGTAAAAGACATACAGAACCATGGCCAGTAATCTATCTGAAGAGACCGCTACGCCATCAAAAACAATTAATTATAATTTTACTAACTGCACATTTACTAATTGTTTCTATAAATAAACTTTTTATCTACTAAATAAAATGTTTTTTCTTGTATTAATAAGCTATTTGCATAGCTTCTGTCGCGGGCCTTGAGCGTGGAGAGCGAATCCAGAAATTCCGAAACGAAAATATTTCAACCAGGTTGCTATGGTTACGGAAAATAACAAGGTTGTCAAATGAGGTTGTCTAATTAAATAATTGATAAAAAATGCTATGCAATAGCTTTACCGCGGCAGTTTCCGAGTGCCACACGTTTTTTTTTATTCGCAAGTGTGTTGAAAAACGTCGTATGATACACGTGTGTATTGATGATTACCGTCCTCGGCTTTCTTAAGACCCTCACCTGACGGCTCGGGTCTCAATGCCGCCTCTGCGGTAATCACCAACGTTACACACTTATACCATAATGTACTATTAAGGGGACGGTGAACGAACATTCTCCATACAAACGTAATACCAAAATCATTCGCGATACGAACATATTACCAACTTAAAATTATGTTATTCGGATAGATGATATTTATCTAGGTTCCTATTAAACATTTTTTTTTAAATATTTACTATTTACGAAATGCAAGCGAATTGCTATTTACTATTGAGGAAATGCAATTCGCTTGCATTTCGTAAATAGTAAAGAACAGAAGTGAACTGCAGTTCAAAAAATGGTATATTTAGTTACACACCATCATCATAACTGTTTTAAATACGCACCATTAAAATATTACATCTTATTGATACAATTATTTTGTTTTCGGAAATAATTATTTCTTATTAAGCATGCTTTCATCGTTACTGTATTTACAATTATTTCTTTATAACTTCGACGCGCTCTCCTTAAAAGTTGCTAAAAATGATTTACGATATTATTGTTCCTTCCAGGTGTCGATTAAACATACAATAGTGTAAAATATAAAGTATGTAGTACAAAAACGTACCCGTGAAAGAGGAACGCGGTTCCTGCCAGCAGGTCTGCCTCGACGCCTTGGTGGGGCGTCAGATTCAGAAGAGTTCTGAAATAACAAAACAAAATAGATTAATATCTTAAAAAACAAAACATAAAATCACGCCTGTTTCCCGAGGGATGAAAGAGTTAGGCAGAGGTGTCCCTATTAGTAAACCTATATTTCGTCAGTTAAGAATCCAGACTTTGTGGCACACTTTAACACTTTTCCAGATCTGGGAATCGGACTTTGGAGCACGACTGCTGGAGTTCAACATAACTCCAATTATATTTAATTATACACACCCTAGGCTTCACCATTTTTTTTGCGAAACTGTTTCTTGATTTGAGAAAATATTATAATTTGCACTCCTGAACTCCACTGGTACTGCACAAATTAGCCACAAACTAAATAATAAGTTAATTTTTATTGAGACTCGAGTTTATGAGTACCTACCTGCGCTTACGCAGGGATGCTACGACACGGGGTGGGGGTTTACCTGTCATGCTGCGCTATTGGTCGGGCGAGGATTATCTATTGTTCTAGGATCTCCATTGTTTTTAATTTCTATTTAAGTTTGAAGGTTAGTTTTGGGTATATTTTTATGACACAATAGGATTCAAAATGGCAACAATTCAATTTACAACTTGAAATGTTAAGACGTAGCTGATTCTCGGGCAGTTTGTAAAGCTTTGCTGTGCTTTACTTGCTTATAAAGTCTTCAATTGTTTCTACTATAACGAAATATTATTGGCTTGCACAGCCAGGCGACAAACAATAGTATAACATTGTATGATTGCCCATTTATTACATACTGGTCCGACTCGGCTTCATACAGGTGGACATTTATTTTTAAATTTGTTTTTATTATAAACTAGCTTTTGCCAGCGGCTTCGCCCACGTGAAAATGACGATTTTCCATACAAACTTTCATCCCCCTATTTAACTCCCTTAGGAGTTGAATTTCGAAAAATCCTTCCTTATTCCTTGTCTACATTATAAAGGGAACCTCTGTGCAAAATTTCAGCTTTCTAGGTCCAAGGGTTTGGGCTGGGCGTTGATGAGTCAGTCAGTCAATCAGTCAGTCAGTCAGGACTTCTCTTTTTATTTATATAGATATAGCCAATGTTACTCAAGGATAATGTAGCATTCTAATGATGAATGATATTCTGATATCGGTTCAGTAGTTTTTGAGTTTATTCGTTACAAAAATACACATATTTCTGCTTCATAATATTAGTGTAGATATGGTATTCGAACTGGAATTAACTAATTAGTTCTTCTTCTTAGCGTGTCCATGACAATATTTAAATTGAGTTAGTCCAAAATTTTGCGAGGAGTTTGGCATTTTCAGTTCCGTCCAGCTCATGAGATGGTGCAAATAACGGGACAGGCAGAACACGCTATCAAGCGTCCCATCGTTTGTGGGACAACACCACATTTACACTCCAGGCCAAAGTCATCTATGAATCTCCACTTCAACAGGTTCTAGAGTCTTCATTTCTTCGTTCATTTCTTCGTTCTTCGTTCAGGAGTCTATTTAAGGACTATCACGGTGCTACAATACGAATACAATTCCGATAGATCAACATTGGTCAAACGTCAGTTCCAATGACTGACAATTTCAATGTCGATCTATCGGAATTATATTCGAGAGTAAGCAAAGTCAGTCATGGCAATTAAATTGTTGATTAACCCTGAGTTATTAATCAATTAACTATTACTATGTAGTAGTAAAAAGACAACAAATGCAGTCTTTATTGTATCGATAAATAATAACACGAAGTGATACATGAATCTCAAACTACACAAAGCACCAGTCGTAGCAATTCAGCTACGTCGCGCTACGAGAGTTCACAGTGAGCTACGGTACGCTACGTCCTGCTACGAGTACCTATACGCGAACATCGCAGTCGTTGGTTCAGTTTGTTTTCGATGCACTAATTATTTTTTTATTGGAAGAGCCTAGTTATAGTATAGAAGACCTTGCCTTTTCCCAAGTATTTTGGGGTCGGCTTCCAGTCTAGCGGGATTTAGCTGAACACTAGTATTAACAATCAAAATCTATCTATCTATCTATCTATATAAATAAAAAGAGAAGTCCTGACTGACTGACTGACTCACTCATCAACGCCCAGCCCAAACCCTTGGACCTAGAAAGCTGAAATTTTGCACAGAGGTTCCCTATATAATGTAGACAAGGAATAAGGAAGGATTTTTCGAAATTCAACCCCTAAAGGAGTTAAATAGGGGATAAAAGTTTGTATGAAAAATCGTCATTTTTGATATTTTCCGACATCCACGCGGGCGAAGCCGCTAGCAAAAGCTAGTACCTATAATATATAAGGTTGACTGGTAGAGAATGCCTTGTGGCATTAAGTCCGCCTATGTACCACTCTTGTGCATGAAGTTTAAATAAATAAATATAATATAAAATCATTGGAAATAACAAAAACATTCCTTCATTCATTCCTCGTTTAATTAGGGCAGTAAATCAACGAACTATCGAAAACAGCTGACTGAACCAACAAAACAGCAAAACTGGCGGGAAAATATCGAGATAGCAGGGAAAACGTCCGATGTCCAAACAGAGGCGGAACCAAACGAAAATGAACAAAAGAATCGCAGCGTTTGCAGTGCAAGCGGCAGCTCCGCAAATAATATCTGATCGCAATCAATAAATAGAATACAGAGCTCAGTTATAATCTAGTTTAAAATCAGAACAATGTTCATGTTTATTTTGTTGAGTTGGTGTTCGTGTTTGTATATAAGTAGGGTGATCGTTTTTTATTTCACTTTTTTTGAAATCAATTAGACTGCGTTCTCAATTGTTTCTAACTGTTTGCTAACCACCTATGTTACATTATCTACATAATATAAGGGTCATACTCAGAAAAAGTGTACATTTTAAATTTGTAACTAAACTGATAGGTAACGATCCCGAGAATCTCCGTCACGAAACTGATGTCATAAGGTATGGTGCATATGGATTGGGCGAATAAAACACCTGATTATATTTGGCTTATCAGTCTTATTTAGATTAATAAAAATAAAAATACCATAAACATTGGTAATTATTTAATTAAATTCCATTAAAAAACCTGTCGGCAACTATACCTGTGTATACACAGGTATATAGATATGCACTTTTAGTTGTTGTGAACTAAGCTTAACAATTTCTCAGTTTCGTAACTTAACGCAATATATCGAAAATTAGAATAAAATTTGAGAAATTCTAACCTCTAAAAATATTTTTACGTAAACCACGAGTTTACCACGCAAGCACTGAGCGTATTCGTTAAGATAATACAAAAAGTATGAAAAGAACAAAGTAAGTAAACAAAAAATGTAATAAACTTTCTAAAATAATAGCCGTTTATAACCCTGAGGTATTTTTCTGTAAATATTCACTTGTTATACGTCTTGACTTCATGACTACGGCGATAGCATAATGACAATATTTATGCCACCATAAGTCATTGCTTTTCAAATTTTATAACGCGTTACTAACCCTGAGTAACGAAACTTCATAATTTTGGGACAATGTTTGTTTAATTAAAATAAATCCTACTGTATATAAACTACCTGTACTGTACTGTATATGATTTACGGAAAAAATGGTCTTATTTAGTTACTTGATTCATGAAGAATAATATAACCACAGTCAATGTAAAAAAAAACCGGCCAAGTGCGAGTCGGACTCGCGCACCGAGGGTTCCGTAAAAAAAATATATTATGTGATGTAACTAAAAATTTATGGTTTTCGTAATTATTCCTTTATCTATGCTTTAAGACGTTGCTTCGTACCAAATTTCAAGATTCTGAGTTCACGGGAAGTACCCTGTAGGTTTTGATTCCCTTGCGAGTGTCGAAAATTTGCGGCATAAACGGGAGTATCTTGATGTAACTAAAAATGTATGGTTTTCGTAATTATTCCTTTATCTATGCTATAAGACGTTGCTTCGTACCAAATTTCAAGATTCTGAGTTCACGGGAAGTACCCTGTAGGTTTTGATTCCCTTGCGAGTGTCGAAAATTTGCGGCATAAACGGGAGTATCTTTTGATCGCGTTGACTTAGAAGTTTGATTTTTTCACAGCTCCAAGAGACCATAGACTTGAGTATTTGATATGAATTTCAGCTTGATACCTCCACGCGTTCCTGAGAAAAAAGGTCTTGACAGACAGACAGACGGACAACAAAGTGATCCTATAAGGGTTCCGTTTTTTCCTTTTGAGGTACGGAACCCTAAAAAGCGATGAATAATCGTAACAATTCATCGCTGAAAATGTGTAATCGTCATTGGGTGGGACACAAAAAAAATGTATGACGATATTTATAACAATGTTTTGACAATCAAAAATTTTAATCTTATATTGAAAATTTAATTGAAAATACCAGAGATATCATCATATTATTAGACTAATATAACAAAAAGGGGGGATAAAAGAAAATATATCATAATACTAAATATTCACGCACAATGGTCCACTTTAAGGATTAAGTGCGGAAACCTAAAACCCATAAAGAAGAAGAAGAATACTAAATATTTACGTAAATATGAAGTTGCGGGACAAGAAAAGACACGAAATGTACACCTTTTCTGAGTATGACCCATAAAACAAAGTCCTCCGCCGCGTCTGTCTGCTCGCGATAAACTCAGAAACCTCTGAACCGAATTTTATTATTCATGCTGTTTTCGAAAATGGATAGAGTGGTTCTTGAGGAAGGTTTTAGTATAAATATAATTTCTCAAGTTCCAGAATCCACGCGGGTGAAGCCGCGGGCAAAACCTAGTACTTACTTAATAAATAATTATGAGAAGTAAGTATTTAGTGCGGTCAAGTCTTTAATTATGTATCTACCTTTAGTTTCGTCAGTTTATATTATGTACATAAGATTTGACACAGTAATAAATCTATCTGAAGTTAACTTACCTTTTCTCACAACGCGACTAAACTATTTTTCGTGACTTACGAGCAAGGTCATCTCATCCATGTATAAAACTGATGACTGACTAAAAAAAATATGATTCTGTTTAGTCCGTCAGTTAGATTATCGAAAAATATTGGAAACGTGTTTTTTGTTTTATTAAATGATCATGAGTAGGGGCTTTTGACGTCATAGTCTGGTAAAAATGGACCAACCTGTGACGTCGCACGACTTTTCGAAGCACTGTATCGTCTTCATTTTTTGTTTAGGTACGTGAAAAAAGAAATTGGAAATCTATCTGACGGACTAATAAGATTTTTTTGTCAACTACCCTATTATGTACCTATCCCTTGTGATGCTGTACATTGCGCTCACGCAGGAGACTGTGTACAGATTGAGAGTTGCACATAGAGCCATGGAGCGTTCCATGCTAGGCATAACTTATAGACCGAGTTCCTAACGTCGAAATTCGAAAACTTACAAAGGTTTTCGATATTGGAAATCGCGTTACGGAACTCAAATGGAGTTTGGCAGGACACCTAGCAAGGCGCAGTGATGACAGGTGGACTAAGGCTATCACTGAATAGCGTCCAAGAACTGGAAAAAGAAGTGTAGGTCGTCCAGCGGCAAGATGGGCAGACGAAATAGTTACCATTGGGGGAAAAACCTGGATGAGGACCGTGGAGAATGGAAAAAAGGGAGGCCTATATAAGTACCCAGCAGTGGGTGAATTCAGGCTGTGGATGATGATGATGAAGGGTGAGGACATAAAGAGGCGGGATCCCGGTGCGGACAAACCGGTACGGATAGGTACCGATCCGTACAGGCATAATATCGCAATGTTATCATAGGTATGCGCTCGCTCATAAAGGAACAGGTTGGGACTTGTCGGTACCGACTACCTGGACTGGGCATACGGACTTGAACGTTACAAAATATAAAACCGGCCATGTGCGCGTCGGACCAAAACTGAAACGATTTACCCACCGTTGATTGTTCCTTGAACCGTTGGTACAAAGTATTGTTAAAATATGCCTGTAATTAATTACGTATGTTGACTAATTATAATGATTTATATGAACTTGTATTGATTAAAAGTAAGTCGTATTGATCTCATGTGATTGGAGCCAGTCTCGAACTCTCGACCAATCACATGGGGACTTTGACAGTTATTGTCAACCAATTATAATCAAGTAAAATGGCGGGAACAAACGCGTTCTCCGCGGGCACGTAAGTGAAATGGTCGTCGTGCTAAGGCATTCGTCTTGCGACATCAGCACTAGCCACATGTATTGTATTGTATAGCTAGATCATACTGTATTACTGTACTGCTGTAACTATTTAAACAATAAAGCTGAGTCTTTTTTGAGTTTCGTAAAGAGAGTTTTTTATTCGAAGTCCTTGCTTTTGAGTGTTGAACCAGTACGGTTCATATCTCAGAAGTGGGATCAGAAACTTAACGTCCACAAAAGAAACGGAGATACGCGTAATTGGCGAACGTAGAAAACGTAAGTGTTCTTTGATAATTTTATCTGTATTGCTGCCTATTGCAACTTGCAACAACAAGTTTATTCATGTACCTACATAATTATGTACTGTATTTTTCTTTTTTTTTCATATTAAATGAGTCGATAGTCTTGTGTGCACTGAAATAAACTATATTTACCGTAACGGAGACATTCCGGAGGTTTATATGGTTAGTCACGCATGTTTATCGTGCCAGGGTTACTCCCTGGGGATGGACATGTATGATATTTCCGTTTATAATTTGAGGAAGTAACTGTATTTACCGTAACGGAGATATTCCGGAGGTTTATATGGTTAGTTGTGCATGTTTATCATGCCAGGGTACTCCCTGGGGATGGACATGTATGAAATTTCCGCTTAAAAATTGAATAACCAAACTGTATTGAATAACCGAACTGTATTTTCCGTAACGGAGACATTCCGGAGGTCTAATTCTTGATGGTATATGATAATAGTATGTGCAGGTAGAACAATAATAATCGTTTTTACAAGTCAGTGTAACGAGGTTTATTAACTCGGTTGTTTTTCTTTCTCTTTATATAATGAGGCTGCGAGAACATGGATGGGCGTAGGTCTGGTTCTCGAAGAGAATGTGATGGACCTAGGCGGACTGGCCGTGAGACAATGACACCGCCACAAAGATGTCGTGATGCAACTCGAAGGCGCAGCCGGGGTCGAGGGCATTCACCTGCAGAAAATTGTGACAGCCGAAACCGTCTGTCGCGGTCCAGGCGGTCGACAAGAAAAGTGCGACTAACGATTAGCCGGTCTCCTTCTTGGCCACGCTATCCAAGGTCAAATCATCGTGCTGGGCGCTCCAAGACACGGTCGCGGACTCCAGGGTGGCACGAGACGCGCCACGCAGAATCCAGGCATTCCATACCAAAGGGCAGAACCTCTCGCCTTCGTACACCGTCCCGTGAAGAAGTACTTAATGCTCGTGTGTCAAATAATAATCTGTTCATTGAGAACTTTATTAATGCACTTAAGGGGATGAATATTATGAATAATACAAGCTATCGCGATAGGTTTCCTGTATTAAATAATGTAATTTCTGATTTTGACCCGTTATGTAAGGAACAAACGGTTGATACGTGGCTTCATAAGGTAGACGAATGTGCTCAGATCTATGGTTGGAACGATAAGCAAGTAGTTCACTATGCCCTACCGAAATTAACAGGGTTAGCTAAAACCTGGTATCAGGGTTTACACTCACTACTATTTTCTTGGTCAGACTGGAAGTTAATACTGAAGGAATCTTTTCCAACTAGGGATAATTATTCGGATTTACTAACGGAAATGCTGAATAAAAAGGTACGCTATGGGGAGTCATTGGAGATTTATTATTATACTAAATTGAATCTTATTAATCGTTGTGAAATATCAGGGAAACGTGCAGTTGACTGTATCATAGCAGGTATAGAAGATCGTAGTGTTAGGTTGGGAGCACAAGGATCAGAATTTTCAGAACCGGAATTACTATTTAGATTTTTGAAGACAGTAAAAGTAGGTCAAGATAGGTCTTCAAACGGTCAGCAGAAGGTTAATGAAAGATATAGGCAATCTCAAAATAATATTTTTGCTGATAATAAAGTAGGTCCCAGTTCTCATAAGTCAACCGGGCCCAACATGGTCTGCTACAACTGTAAAGAAAACGGTCACCCATTCTATCGATGCACGAAACCGAAGATTCAATGCTCTAAATGTAATGTAATAGGACATAAGGACACTGAGTGCCCTGGGACAAAGCAAAGTACAAATAATAAATAAAAAGCAATATTGAAAGTAGAAAACACAGGAAATTCCAGTGTCAAATATAAAATGCCTATTAAAATTAATGGATTGCTTTCAATGTCTCGTTGATTTGGGAAGCGAGGGTACTTTGGTTCGTCTCAGTGAAGCTCAGCGTTTAGGAACTGGAAGGTAGGAGAAGTGCCACTATCAATACGAATAGGTAATGTGCCATATAACCCTCTTGGCAAGGCTAAAACGTTACAATGAACTACATCCCATAACCCAATTTGTGGATATCAACCGATTGCGAACGTAATGATTACGAATCTGAATAGAAACAGTTGTAAATAGATGTATATTTAGTAAATTCATTCTCATTCATAAAGATGAATATTGTATATAGAATTAAATAAGCAGGCAATTAGTAACGTATAATCAAACCTTTTGCCGTCAATTACATTGTGTTATTCTAATAATAATATGTACATTTAAAGAACTAAAAGAATCAATGTCCTAGTAAAAGTTATGCAATACCAATAAGTCTCGATGATTAATGTCATGTATCATTTAAATTATTCCACGTACTGATGACTTATATAATAGTGAGGAGTATTAGGAAACGAATACTTGTCATTTTAGAGGGTATAGTGTACCTAACAGTATATTATTATGTACTGGTTAAGGTCATGGACCAATACATAATTATACTACTGATGTAAGATAAAGATTAAGTTATGAGTGTCAGGTAACCGACACTTTTACAGTTTACTTATAAGCATTTCGTTAATCAAGGTCGTCGATTAACGAATTATTCCATGTACTTTAATGGCTGAAATATTTGCTAGTCAACGTCATGGACTAGTAAATACCGATTCATTGGTTAGAGTCATGTACTGATGAGTTGGTGAGGGGTATTAGGTAACGAATGCCTCTCATTTTAGCAATTTGTGCATCGGTATACTTACTGGTTAAGGTGGACCAATAAGTATACTGCCAATGTAAGATACCTATAGATTAGGTTATAGTGTCAGGTAACCGACACTTTTACAGTTTATAAGCATTTCGTTAATCAAGGTCGTCGATTAACGAATTATTCCATGTACTAATTAATGGCTGAAATATTTGCTGGTCAACGTCATGGACTGGTAAATACCGATTCATTGGTTAGAGTCATGTACTGATGAGTTGGTGAGGGGTATTAGGTAACGAATGCCTCTCATTTTAGCAATTTGTGCATCGGGATACTTACTGGTTAAGGTGGACCAATAAGTATACTGCCAATGTAAGATACCTATAGATTAGGTTATAGTGTCAGGTAACCGACACTTTTACAGTTTATAAGCATTTCGTTAATCAAGGTCGTCGATTAACGAATTATTCCATGTACTAATTAATGGCTGAAATATTTGCTAGTCAACGTCATGGACTAGTAAATACCGATTCATTGGTTAGAGTCATGTACTGATGAGTTGGTGAGGGGTATTAGGTAACGAATGCCTCTCATTTTAGCAATTTGTGCATCGGTATACTTACTGGTTAAGGTGGACCAATAAGTAATACCAGTATAAGGACGGGACTTAGACACAATGAAACATCTGTAATGCTGATTGAATACTGAGTATATTTGGTAGAATAGATATTATTATAAGCACGCACACAAGCATACATACGTCAAATACATACTACATCACACCTCCCCTCGGTAAAATAAGGTGAAATATAAAATATATTTTATTTTTTACCTTAGGATAACATTTAAAACTTAAAACTATATGCATTAAAATCATCTATTTCTTATTTAATTTTAAACAATGATTGCTTGTTTTATAAACATTTACCGTGCGAGTAACTTGATCTACATCATTCATCATCTTCATCATTCTACATCATCGTAGTGGCTCTTTTGTCTTTTTGAGAATAAAGTATATTAAACCTAAACCTAACATTATTGTTATCTAAACATAAATGGTCTTACTATTCTACTTATACATAATTAAACAAACCAGTATATGTGGTGCAATTTGTATGTCATATGATCTTTTGCTAACGATGATTACCTAAGTCAAACATAATTAGTCATAGTACAATTTCGTACGATTTTTATGAACTAAATCTAATTTACCATTAATATTCACCTCCACATTGGGTGACAGATCTCGGACAACCTCGTAGGGTCCCGTATAAAGGTTCGTCAACTTATTACCAGTTTCGCTTTTAATTAATAAACGGTCTCCCTGTTTATATTTAGTAGGACTTATGTGGTGATCATATTTATCTTTCCTTTGTAATTTACTTTTGATTAAATTATCTCTCGCCTCTGTTTGTGATATCTGTAATCGATATTTGAGCTCGAGGGGGTAGCTGTCATAGTTATATAGTGGCTCTACAGATTTGGTAAGATTACTTGGCAAATTACATATCTTTCCATAGACGAGTTCAAATGGCGTAAATTTTGTTGAAGTGTGTACCGTCGTGAAAGCACCAAAATGGGAGCCAAGTGCTCCATGAGTCTGGTTTATTTTCTGTCTGTATTCTTAAAAACGCCCCTAAACTTTTGTGTGAGTTCTCTAAAGCCCCGATACTTTCATGGTGATATTATGCTGTTGAATTTAATTTAGTGATATTAAGAATTTTACATACCTCTTTAAAGGTGTCAGACATAAATTCCGCACCTCGATCAGTAGCAACCTCTCTTGGAATGCCGTGTTGGAGAATAAAGTTGTTCACGAACACTCGTGCGACTTCTTCTGATGTTTTAGAAACCAAAGGAAATGCGCATACATATTTTGACAACTCACATTGTGTAGTGTTAGAATATATGAATGGTTATAACAATCCCTATCAAGCGGTCCCACTAAATCCAAATATATTTTTTCAAAGGTAGTATGAGACGTAGAGGTAATAGTCATTGGTTCTTTAGCAAATGCCGTATATTTTTATTGCTGACATTTTGGACATTTTTTGACAAAGTTAACAATATCTTTTTCGAGTCCCGGCCAGAAGTAATATTTTTTAATGCTATTGAACATACGTCTAATGCCTGCATGACCGCTTGTAGGTAATAGATGGAAGTCATTTAAAATTACTTTCCTATCGTCTTTATTTTCGATTCTCTCTCCTTCCTTTATAATAATTATAGAGAGCCTTTTCCAGTTAGAACACTTTTTTACCTCACTTGTGAACTTTTGTATAAAGATCCTATTGTTCTTATTTTTCATTATAACAATTTTATCTGTATTAATTGTGGCACCAAATTCACACAACTCCTTCATGAATTCTGCTGGCGTCAGCTGGGATTGTGCTGACGGTTTAATAAATATCGTAAGTTGATAGCTATCGAACATAAAAATATTATTTTCATGTGTAATTTTATTCGTGATTCGTAATTTATTTATATACTTCATATCGGCAAACCTAAGTTCAACTGCATTTTTCGGAGCAATATTAGTTTCTACTAGCCTTGGCTCGTTCTGCAGACTCTCTCTGCTCGTAACATTTTGATTTACAGAATTATTTGTTTCTAATCTTTTCTTTTGGGCTCGTGTCATGACGCATGATATACACTTATTTAATTCTTTTAGTTCCTTGGATGAAACTGTAATACGAGAAAGCGCATCTGCGGCTACATTCTCTTTGCCCTTTACATATTCAATAACGTAATCGTATTCCTCTAAGCATAACCTAAACTTAAGCAATCTGCTTGAGGGGTCTTTTAAACTAAACAAATATACTAGTGGTTTATGGTCGGTAACAATTTTGAAGGTTCGACCATATAAATACGGCCTGAAATGCTTCACAGCCCATACGATAGCTAGGAGCTCTTTTTCAATCGTTGGGTAGTTCAGCTCGGCCTTGTTTAGGCTTCTACTAGCGTACGCGACTGGGCGGCCGTCAGAGTTTGCTAAAATAGCTCCCACTGCGTAACCCGATGCATCAGTCTGTATAATAAATGTGTTTTTACTTGATAAATCGGGGTATTGTAGAACGGGAGGCGATGTTATACATTTTTTTAGACTTTCAAATGCCTTTTGGCAATTATCATCCCATTTAAACTTAGCATTTTTTCTACATAACAAATTTAAGTGATAAACAATTTCAGCAAATTTCGGTATAAATTTTCTATAATAGTTAGTAAATGCCACGAATCGCTTAACTTCATCCGCGCTTTTAGGCACAGGATAGTCGTGCACTGTTTTTATTTTGTCAGGGTCGGGTAAAACCCCTTCTCCTGATACAATATGGCCTAAGTAGAGCAATTCCTTTTGTAGAAAATTACATTTCGCCGGGTTTAATTTCAAATTGACTTCACATAATCGTTCAAATATATCAATTAAATTTCTATTATGCTCTGCCAGGCTTCGGCCAAAAACTATCAGATCATCTTGATAACACAAGCATTTTTCGTAACAAAGAAGAAAGAACTGGGGCTTGTCTTAAGCCCCATCGGCATTCTGGTCATTTGAAACTGTCCCGAACAAAAAGCTGTATACTTCCTGCTATCCGGCTCAAGTTCGACGTTATAAAATCCCTGATTGAGGTCTAAATGCGAAAAATAAATACATCCGGATAAAGAATCTAATATTTCACTGATATTAGGCAATGGAAATTTATCATCCTGTATACAGTTATTTAATTTGCGATAGTCTATAACTAAACGCCATTTTTTCAATCCATTTATATCTGCTTTCTTAGGCACCAAAAGAACGGGGCTCGACCACTCACTGTTACATGGTTCTATGATACCTTGTTCGAGCATATTATCTATTTGTTTCCTTATTTCCCCTTTTTGTGAATGTGGGAGTCTGTATGGCTTAGAATACAATGGCGTGGTTTGTGGCTTTAAATTTATCGAGTGTTTGTATATTTTTGTGGCAGTTAATTTATCCCCTTTAAGATAGAAAAGATCGTTATATTTTGCACATATGTTTTTAATGCTATCGCGTTCTTCCGTTTTCAAGTGGTTTAAATTGAGTAATGGGAAAAGATGTTTTACCCTTTCCGCATATTTTGTCGTGGTTTCGGCAAATTCACAAACATTATAATCATTAGCTAAGAGTATCGTGGGTTTAAAATCTTTTAAATCAACATCTTTTCCCGTAGTATTTAAAAATCGTACTGGTATTCGCCCATTAATCGGTTTTGATAAAGTACTTGCTAAGTATAATCCTTCCTTTACTTCAGTAGCGCAAACTACGCATTCCTGCCGAATTTCAGTTTTGATAAAATGAACTGATTCAGATCTAGCGGGTATAGTTAATAAATTATTCACCGTAGTGATAGGTAAATCTATTTTTATGGTCTCATTCCATAGTTGTATAGAATTGTTACCCAAGTTTAAAACCGATTTATATTTGCTTAGAAAATCTTGGTCTAGTATGCCACTAGCCTTACATGGTAACGATTTAAATACGAAGAATTTATTGCTTACAATGTGATCTCCCGAATATAGATTAATATAAACATATCCGATTGCTTGTACTTTGCCTCCGATACCATCAACAACAAGTGTCTCTTTTTGGATAGGAATATTATTCTCGATCACGTGTTCATATTTTATGGCTGAAATAGAAGCCCCGGTATCAATAAGCCAACTATGTAAGTCCCCACAAGGATTAATGTTCAAATTAATATGACATACATTATTACAAGACAATATTACATTTTTATTCACGACAAACTTATCGTGTTCTGACTCTTTAGACTCTTTCTTTTCTTGTGAACATGGGTCTGTCAAAATATGCATTTCTTGTTCATCTCCCTCAGCATTTCTAGAGCGACTGTAAAATATCTTACCTCTATTGCCTCGAGATGACCTTGGTGCAGCTCGTCCTCTGAATTGACCACCTGTCCAGCTGCTGTCGTCTGCCTGAAATTGAATACCCTGGTCTGGCACCTGTCCGCGACCTGGTGTATGCTGACCTCTATTCCTGAACCGACCCCCAAAATTCCTGTTTTGATAAAAGTTATTTCTGTTATTATAACGCATAGTCAAAATATCACCTGATGTCGATGGGGATGTCATTTGTTCATCTATTGCAGCTTGAATAGCATCACTCAAAGACGAATAATTCCTAGCTGCGATTATGGTGCTCAACCGCCGGTTTCTCAAACCATATGCGAAACTTTTTATAGCTTGTTTTTCATTTATTGGCTTCAACACACTAAAACTGGTCTCATTACCTTCGGATTGAGTAATGGTTAAATCTACAAATAAATCTGAAATTTGTTTACCATACTCGTCTATAGAAAGATCGTTTTGTCGCATATTAAATAATTTATGTTGAAGCGCCGTTGCCGACTTTTTGGGCAACAAATGAGTTTTCATAGCCTTAATTAAACCGTCAACTGATTCATATTTATTGTCTAGTTTTAGTTTAGCCGCCTGTGACAAACGACTTTTCAAAACAAAGTTAACTAATTTATTTTGGCCTTCCTGGTCGAGTTCGGATTGATAATATTCTACACTGTCAATGAGCTGCTTTGTACTAGCCTCATCATCTTTCAAAATTGGTAATAAATTCAATGCAACCTTCAGATCGAATTTAGCCATATGTTCTGCCTTACTTAGTGTATTTCTCTACCGAAAAATTTACTGCATATGTCTAATATGCTGTCGTATAAAGTATAAAACTGTGAAATTTGCTCATTAAATTTTAAAGATTCATCCTCCTTTATTTTGGGTCTCAACGCTTTTAACTCTTCCAAACTACAATTAAACTGACTAACTAAATTATCATCTTCTTTTAATTTTTTCAACACAATTTCACCTTTACGCCTACCTGGCCCGATTTTCACCAAATATGTTTTTACCTTATTAAGTTTTGCTCAGTACTTTTTAAGCTTAGTACTTAAATTAATTAAGTGTTCATACATTACGGTCCATTATAAAACAGATATAGATATGATTATTCACATAGATTTCTACATAAACACCGATTCACTTTAAAGCACTTTGACACATTTTTATTACGCAATCACACAAAATCTTCTAGCCGTAGTCATCTGGTTCCCGTTTCCACTTGTTACTTTACTTGAGTTCCTTTGCAGGAATTGGTAGCTCTGCAATTACAATCTTCGCATATAACTGATACCCCTGGACTCCGATAATGCCTGGTTCGATCAGAACGCCTCAGGTCATGACGCGTTAATTGGTCTCTCTTCCAAGTTTGATGGCATTTTTTTTTTATATAGCCGGTAGCTAATATACAAAAATCCGAGGAACAATATTGTACATATTTTATGACCATCAGCACTATGCTTATTGCTGACAGATGAAATTTAAATTCTTCCACTGTGACTGCTTTTTTTTTATTTTTTTTTCCACTGGCACTGTTTTGGTTTAAAAAGATTTTCTCACTTTGCACCTTAGATTGGCACAACCCGGACTAATCGCTGCCATGATTATGTTGATCCAAGATCAAATGTCACGGTCGCCATATAAGGACGGGACTTAGACACAATGAAACATCTGTAATGCTGATTGAATACTGAGTATATTTGGTAGAATAGATATTATTATAAGCACGCACACAAGCATACATACGTCAAATACATACTACATCACACCAGTAGTATGTAAGATACCTATAGATTAGGTTATAGTGTCAGGTAACCGACACTTTTACAGTTTATAAGCATTTCGTTAATCAAGGTCTTCGATTAATGAATTAATTTAGGAGCAATTATGTAAACCTATGTTCTGCTGTTGAGATGTTTTTGAGTTGCTTTTAGTATTACCGTTTTTGAGCTTTATTTAGAAAAAAAAAGTGTAATGTAGACTTATATTGACTTAGTTAATGTGATTTCAAAGTACTTTGTGTTAGGGATGTCAAGTAACCGATATCCTCAAAGGTTATTAACATTTTTATGGTCATGTAAATCTATTGTTACAAAGTAATTGAATTTCAGATTTATTTAGATACCTAAATGTGCTAGATACTATGATTCTAGTATGGTTTAAAATTTAATAATTAAGATAAACAGACTGTGTTCAATCAGCTACCTTTATAATAATTATGATGTATAAAGAAAATAGAACAATGTTTTTGTAATGGATAACAACGAGGGACTCGTTGGAAACCGGATGGCCGAGCTGTTAAAATATGCCTGTAATTAATTACGTATGTTGACTAATTATAATAATTTATATGAACTTGTATTGATTAAAAGTAAGTCATATTGATCTCATGTGATTGGAGCCAGTCTCGAACTCTCGACCAATCACATGGGGACTTTGACAGTTATTGTCAACCAATTATAATCAAGTAAAATGGCGGGAACAAACGCGTTCTCCGCGGGCACGTAAGTGAAATGGTCGTCGTGCTAAGGCATTCGTCTTGCGACATCAGCACTAGCCACATGTATTGTATTGTATAGCTAGATCATACTGTATTACTGTACTGCTGTAACTATTTAAACAATAAAGCTGAGTCTTTTTTGAGTTTCGTAAAGAGAGTTTTTTATTCGAAGTCCTTGCTTTTGAGTGTTGAACCAGTACGGTTCATAATATTCAAAATTACTAGTTATCGACTAACAACATTTCATTATGCTGCTTTACCTGCAAGAGGGCGCGTTTCGTTTTGTCTCTGTAAACATTTCAATAATATAAAATGAATAGTTTATTTTATATTAATAATACACTATTTCTTATATCTTAATAAAGTTCCTAACTATTAACCAGTGAAAATTAATTTATAATTCTATCTGATTGTCTATGTTTTACTTTTCAAACATGAGAGGGTATGTTAAAATGGATTTATAAATATTTTTCAGGTAGTAGAAATAATTAGATCAAAGATTTATGAGTTATGACTATGTTCAATAATTGATTCGCTAAAATCGTTTCGATTACCTTGTTTGAGTGCTTTTTCTTCAGTTTTATTTTTTATTATGAGTAGGTACGCGATGTAATGTTGATTTGGTGACAAAAGCTCAAATAATTACTTTGCATAATCAAGGCAAAAACTTGTCAGAAATAGCGAGAGAGACCGGAGTTAACGTAACTTGTAGTTTTGTTTTCATACATTTTTATAAAATAATTCATTAATTTTAATTACTTTACTACATACTTACTAATCATTATTGCGTATTATATATTTCAATTTTATTGTTGCAGAGAAAAACCGTTGTGCTATGAGTACGACGCTTTGAAGAGGAGGGTTCTTTACAACACCATCAAAGAACAAGTAGACCAGACTACGGCTCATAAACACATTGCAGCGTCAAACCGTGCTATGAGCATGATACGAGAGTATGGAGAAAATGAATTCCTGCCGATGACCGACTATGCTGGTTTATATGACACAAGTGTTGACATTGCCCGTCGTGCTCTTATAAGTGAAGAGCTGCATTATAGGAGGAAACACTTGCCCACGGGAAACCATAAAGATTACAGTTCGCTTTGGATTACGTTAACTTTGATTTGAGTAATGTCATCTAAACAGATGAAAAAACTTTAAAGTCCAGTGAACACGGCCGCTTATGTTTGTGGTACTAAATAATACTCGATAAACAAGTGTTTATGTAGTGTCCATTATGCAATCTGGTCATATTACAGTGAACGTGTGGGGATAGATACGAAGTGTTGCCGATCCTATTATTTTACAATACTTAAAAATAATATTACTTTAACACTTATTAGTTATACTAGCTTTTGCCCGCGACTTCGTCCGCGTTATACTAAAAATGTTATCTTTGGTAAGTAGATCTATCATTGATTTTAATTTTAAATGAAAAACTCTTGCGATAATATCATGGCGGTCATGCGGTTCTTGACCCTCAAGAAGCTCCCGAGTGATTTCATCCCACTTGGGCTTGGTAGTTACAGTAATAAATAAGTCGGGACGTCCATATTTTCTTACGTACCTAACAAAAAGCGTCTTGAGTACGTTTTTACTCAAAGGAAACATTCCTTTATTTTTGAATAGAAAGCAAACTGCATTCAAAAAATTTCGACAATTCTCGTCTCAAATTTTCCACACCCGGGAATCGAACCGGCTAAAGTCTGAAAAAAATATTCCCTGTACTTTTATTGCATCGATCGTTAGGGTCAATTATAAGGGTGAAATCTCTCTAACAAACATGATAAATTAAATGAAAGGAAAACCAGGAAATCTTAAATTAATTTAACTAAATTATTAAATTAAAAATGTTTATTTGTCCCAAAAACAGTTACATGGTTATAAATGAGACAACCCCAGTAAGTAATTGATAATACTTGTGTTGGGGCTATCTCGCTCTTTCCCTTAATTATTAACAATATTGAGACTATTGCACAAATTGTAACAAAATGTACACTAAGAATTAAATTTAAGAAAAATAGTTAACAGTAAAATTAAATGACTTATAAACTAATTAGCAGCTCTTTGAGTAGGTAAGTGTAGTTGTATGCCTATGTGGGTTGTATGTATGTGGGTCTTGTTTTTAACAACGTTTGTATAGTTGTATGTGTGTATGTGTGTGTGTGTGTGTTATTTTAAGTGCCAATGTGCCCGAAATAATATAAATATAAATATTCTTGATAGTATCATACGAATGGAGGGAAGATTATTTAACTGAGTCTAACCAAAACCTGTTCAGTTTCCTCGTATGTTAAAGCTTTAAGCCACTCAGTTATTATCTTTTTGCAAACATGTGAGACCTCATGGTGGAACCTTAGCTTTTTGTTTATCCTATTATAAATGTAGGCTGATTGGGTTGCATATTGACGCCGTGCAAATGCTGTTCGGACCCCAGGGGAGTAAGCCACCATATCCTTTCGTCTTCTCTCCTCACTATCTTGATTAAATGGAATTGATTTTTGTAAATACAGGACAGTAATACAAAAATATAACTTTCTTACTGTAAGTAAGCCACTGATTCTGTAGAGATCGTCAGTGGGATATCTGTATGGTTTATAGTACATAACTTTTATGAGTGACCTTTGAGCTCTTTCTATTTCAAGGAATTTAGTTTTGGTGGCTCCTCCCCAGACTGGTAAACAGTATGCAATAACGGATTGTGTGAGCGCAATATAGATGTTATTCAATGTATTCTGGGGCATCACATATCTTAGATTTTTAAATATCCAAATAAATTTTCGCACCCGTGTCGTAACAGTCTCAATATGCGAATGCCAGGTCAAGCACTCGTCAACTATAACTCCCAAGTATCTAGTGGACGTTACATGTTTAATTGCTTGACAATCACAATTTTGTACCCTGTGGTCCGAGCACGTATGGATTCTAATTCTCCAATTTAGGTCTGGTTTAGATCTTCTGCTAGGCGAAAAACAAATGTAGTTCGTTTTAGGGACACTAAGGGTTAGTAAATTGGCTTTGAGCCATGTATCTATAGCTGCCAATCCTTGCTCGGCCTTACTGCAGACGGCTTCCCAAGTGTCCCCAAAGTAAACAATGGCCGTGTCGTCCGCGTAAGAGAAAATTTTTCCCCCACTGATTCTTAGGTTGCAGAGTTCATTAATGTACACCAGAAACATTGGTGGGCCGAGGACTGACCCCTGCGGGACACCGAATTCAACGTTTTCTTCCTCACTGTGTGCGTTATCTATTTTAACCTGCTGTCTTCTTCCACGGAGGTAACTTTCAAAGAGGGAGAGAGCCGTACCTCGTATACCTATAGCTTCAAGTCTTTGCACAAGGACGGGGACAGACACGGTGTCAAATGCCTTTTTCAGGTCTAGAAACACTGTAACGCATTTATAGCCCTTGTCAACTTTATCCGTGATTTCAGATGTTAGAGCAATGAATGACCGCATCCTGAGTTGACCGTCCCTGTCTAAAACCGTATTGTGAATCCGAAAGAATTTTGTATTTATTTAGGTAACTTACCAGTCTTTTATTTATTATTTTTTCTATTATTTTCGAGAGGGACGGTAACACAGATATCGGCCGATAATTATTGACATCGCTCTTTTCCCCATCCTTGTGCACAGGCGTGACTACAGCACGTTTTAGTGCGTCAGGAAATATGCCCGTATTAAAACACAAATTAGTCAACTGGCTAATAAGAGGGACAACAAGTTCTCGAGATAGTTTCAGGAATCTCACCGGTATGCGATCCCACCCCGAAGCACTTCCTGAATCAAGCGACCCAATTATGGCATCCACTTCTCCTGGGTCTGTCTCCAGCAACACGAATGAATTCACTTGAGGAAGTGAATTTAAGTTGGTGACAGGTGGATATGCTTGACCGGTTCGTGCTATTATGTCTTCCGCAAGTGTTTGGCCAATAGTTACGAAGAATTGGTTTACACGGTTTAATGAGTCCAGTGGACATGGTGTGATATGTAGTAGGTGTGTACTGGACGTCTTAGGTTTTTTATAATGGGTAATTTCATTAATTTTATGCCAAAGTAGTTTAGGATTTTTAAGTGAATTTGATATCTGTTTTTTGTGATATTGTCGTTTGAGTTTGTTAATGAGGTTAGAACAATATGTACGAAAACGTTTGTAAGTTATGGTCAAGATGATGTTAAAAGGGTCTTTCCTCTTTTGCAACTGTAATTTATTTCTAAACCTAATGCATCTTAGGGCGCCCATAGAAATCCAGGGTTTTAATGTTCGCTTAGAGCTGGACACCGAAATGACTGTAGTATTTTTGAGGAGAGATGTCCTAATCACGTCTATCATCGCGTTAGCTAGTATATTTGGGTCTCTATGTGCGGTGAGAAAAGACATATCTGTGTCTACAAGGTACTTATAGGCATTGTCCCAGTTCGTAATAGTTTTATATTTAACACAAGTCTTGCTTTGGTATGTGTGGGATATATTTAAAAACACCATTGCGTGATCTGTAACAGACGTGTTTAGGACTGCCACAAAAGCCGAGTTTTTTAAATTGTCCAGCTTAGGGAGCATGTGATCGAGACAGTTTTCCTCCCTAGTAGGCAAACAGTGACCTGGGAGGAAACCATGTAAAGCTGTCATATTCAAATAGGTTAGTCTACTAGTTCTGGCTTGTGCGGGTTCTGCTGGCTTTCCTATTAAGTTAATATTTATGCCTCCAGTAATAATAATGTTTCTATTTGTGTGAATACTTTGAAGGTATTGGTCAAGTGAATTAATAAAACTATCTGTGGATACATTCGACGGTGACCGATAAATACCAATAATGGTGAAATTAGAGATACTTATTTGCAAGGCAGATGCATGTGTTAAAGTAATTTCAGTTGCCTGCGGTAAGTGGCAATTCTTTATATAGGCCACTACGCCATCATTTTGGTTTAGTTGCCTACATGTATTAAACGAAGTATATTCTTTTAACACTGGTAGTGGTTTGTTAGCGTTTAATCTGCATTCTGTTAGGATTAGCACATCTACCTCAACTCCGATTTGAGACAAAGTTATCTGAAAATCGTCGAAGTTACTGTAAATGCTCCTAATATTTTGTGTTAGAACAGAAAAGTTACTAGCATCTTGTTGTAGGTACGTATGTAAGTGTGCAACATCAAGAATAGCAGACTTAGCCTTAACTATTTACAAAAAATGGTAAACTAACTAATTAGTTGCTCGAAATGGGCTCCATTCTCTTGGATACACAAATTTATTCTTATAACGAATTCATTTCTAGTAACCTTTAATAAAGTGTTGTGGTGAATATTATAAATCGTATTCTGAACTTCAACTCTCAACTCGTTGTCATTCGCATAAGATTTCATGTAAATTTGATTTTTTACATATCCCCACAAAAAAAAATCTAATGGGGTGAGATCTGGCGATCTCGCAGGCAGGTTTTCCTTTCATTTCATTTATCATGTTTGTTAGAGAGATTTCATCCTTATAATTGACCCTAACGATCGATGCAATAAAAGTACAGGGTATAATTTTTTCAGATTTTAGCCGGTTCGATTCCCGGGTGTGGGAGAAGAGAATGCAGTTTGCTTTCTATTCAAAAATAAAGGAATGTTTCCTTTGAGGAAAATTTTCTATCTGCAGTATTAAGAGTACTTTCCCTCCAGGTGGCATTACAAAATTCCACCCTGTATAATCAGAAAGCTCCGAACTGCTAAGCTATCGGGAGTTACACGTGTTATTGTGAGTCAACCATAAAAGATAGACATAATTATGCTGTTGTGGGATATTTTTTAGATATTTTTATGTGGAACATTTCCGTCATAAATGATTTCTATGTAGCTTTAACCATTAAGGCTGCACACGCGACGGAAGCTTAAAAAATGGAGCAACTTCTCCCGTTTTCCCAACATTTCCCTTCACTGCTCTGCTCCTATTAATTGTAGCGTGATGAAAAGTATACTATAACCTCCCCAGGAGTATGAAGAATAACCAAGTACCAAGTACCAAGTTTCGTTAAAATCCGTCGAGTAGTTTTTGTTTCTATAAGGAACATACAGACAGGAAGACAGACAGACAGACAGACAGACCGACAGACAGACAAAAATTTTACTGATTGCATTTTTGGCATCAGTATCGATCACTAATGATAACCCCCTGATAGTTATTTTGAAAAAATATATCATGTACAGAATTGACCTCTCTACAGATTTATTATAAGTATAGATTAACTGGAGACCGGGTTAATATAACCTATTATATGACTTACGTATTTTTAATAGCTAAAAAACGTCAAACACAACATTTTTTTTTACATTACAATAACCTTTTCGTATGTTTTTGTGCAATTGTATAGCTGTTATCCTACCTATTTAATTCATTAAACTTTTTTCACTTTTGTGATAAAATAATTCGGTCTCCTGTTTGTCTTTGTTGAGGTTACAAAAGCTTCAATCCTCTTTCCGATTTTGGAAACGAATACTTAAGCTATGGCCGCAATAAGAAGTTTTCACACCTCTTGATCAAAAAGAACGTCATAATAGCATACCAGAGCGGACGTAAAATTGCATATTATATTGCCCTAGGGCTAAAAGTAAATCTCGTACGACAACTTGTTCAGCCAGCTGGTGCGTGATTTAGTTTCAAGTAAAAAAATGTTTTATTTAAAAAAAAACTTTTTTGCAAAAAAAAAACAACCGACTTCAAAAACACCAAAAAGTGAAAAATAAACTTCAGAAGAAAATTCTGCTTCTGAAGTCGGTGACATTTGTTTGTTTCATTTCGTTTTTTTGCCACCGACTTCAGAAGCAGAATTTTCTTCTGAAGTTTATTTTTCACTTTTTGGTGTTTTTGAAGTCGGTTGCTTTTTTTGCAAAAAAGTTTTTTATTTTTTCATTTTTACTTTTAATATCTTATAGAAATATTTACTATACATTCAAAATTCGACTAAGAAACCTAACATTCGACAAAAAACACGAAACACGTAATACGTGCCTATGAAATTTGAGGGTTGCCCTCGAGTTCTCTGGGATTCCATCACCAGGTCCTGGTTTCCATATCATAGTACAACCCTTAAAATGTCTCCTTCACAATACAAAAAAAGGGAATGTGGCACTCGGAGACTGCCGCGGTAAAGCTATTGCATAGCATTTTTTATCAATAATTATTTAATTTGACAACCTCAGTTGACAACCTTGTAATTTTTCGTAACCATTGCAACCTGGTTGAAAATTTTCGTTACGGAATTTCTGGATTCGCTCTCCACGCTCAAGGCCCGCGATAGAAGCTATGCAATAGCTTAAAAAAAGAATCATCAAAATTGGTTCATAAACGACGAAGTTATTCGCGAACACACTTAAACGAAAAATGTCCATAAAATGAAAAATACTGGGCCAAACTATACTAAATTTTTATGGGACCAAATGGCAACTATTCCACATCGAACTAAAAATCACGTAAATCGGATCATAAATCGCAGCGTAATCGATGTACATACATAGAAAAAAAAACATACCAATCGAATTGAGAACCTCCTCCTTTTGGGAAGTCGGTTAAAAATGGAACTAAACGCGCTGAATGCTGAACTCTTTGGTAGAATGTGTGCGTTGCATTGCAGCTACAGAAGAAATAAAAAAAGGCATTAGCGCGAAATTTTTGGAATTGTATTATTAAATTGAATTTTTAATAAAATAAACTCATATTGAACATGGTTATTTTATTTTCTTGCAATCGTAGTGAAAAGTACAGTGTAACACACGGCGCTAAAATTCCATTATAACTCGGTTCCTATTTACTACCTCGCTAAAGCTCGGTAGTAAAACTACCTCGTATATAATGGGTCATTTTAGGCAATTGTATTACAATGTACTATTTATATAATGTAATAATGTTGAACGATAATAAATGTCTGTTTTTGAATAATAAAATGTAAGAAATAAACCTCTAAAATTTGTGTGATAGTGTCTTTTTGTTTGTCTCTGTTCATCCCTGTTGCTAACTGACTACTAACTCGAATATTATATTTTTGAATGCTATGCGCACTTGTTAGCTTAATGAAAACATTCCTTATGGTTTCTTTTGTTTTTTTTTATCATTTAACTTCTCACTTAATCCAACCTAATACGTGTTTCCTAACTTCTTACTTAACTCACCTATTCCCAAGTCAAAGTCCATTTTTTCCTATACCTATCTCAACAGAATAGGTTACATTTAGTTAGGACTAAGTTATAAAAATCTACCTCCTTTTTATTTCACCTACAGGTGACACCGGGTAATCCGGATATTGTCACTGCGGAAAGTAAAAACTTTAAAGGTTTAATTTCTTATTATTATTTAAGTAGGAATTACAAATAAAATTGCTGTGAGGTAGAAACAGAAATAAAACTTATGCCACCTACAAGTGACACTGGGGATTAAAGAGCTTAAAATATTACAGTTTTGCAGAAACCAAACGCCATCTATTAATTATTTTCAATAACTTGATTTCAACGTTCACAGAAAAATAGGCCCTAAGGTGTGTATATTATGCACTAGTGTGGGCGACCGTACCTGCATTAATTATAAGTTGGTCGACTATTATTGTAAACTTCTAACTTACGGTTAAAGATATTTGTTTTTAACCGACTTCTAAAAAAAGGAGGTTCTCAATTCGGATGTTTATAAAAAAAAAATATGTTTGTTCGGGTATAATTCCGTCACTTGCTAACCGATTCGAAAAATCCTTTTTTTGTTTGAAAAGGGTTACATAAGTTTCTCAAATGGTCCCATATTTTTTTTATCGAAATCGGACAAGCGGTTTTTTGAAAAATCAACAAAAAAAAGCTACATTGTCCACATTATGACCCATGAACATGTGAACCACTAAAAATTGAAAACTTTTCAAAAAATAAAACCGACTTCAAAAAAAAACACAAAAATGTCAAAAATAATTGTGTTTTTTTGACATTTTTGTGTCAAATGACATTTGACATTTGACATTTTTGTGTGTTTCTGAAGTCGGTGGCAAAAAAATGAAATCAAACAAACAAAAGTCACCGAGTTCAGAAACTGATTTATTTTTGACTTTTTTGTGTTTTTTTTTCTCAAAAGAATTCCAAATTCACTTCATTAGGTTTACAATGATAATATTTGTCAGTAAGCGGAGATAAAAATATAACCAACGATGGATCTTAAAAGTCAAGTTAAAACTACCATTATACTTCGACTTAGCTTATCAAGTTCAAATAAAATTAACAAAAAATTAACAAATCAGAAGGTAGGTTTACACACAAGAAACAAGAGACAAACAAAAAAAAAAGAGACAAGGACAACACAAAAAGTTTAGGCGATGAGGGTAGGGTGCAATTTAATAAAAGTTGCGTGTTTTCTAAGGCCTACGACACAGTGCAGAACATATTAGGCGATTTATAAAATTGAGATAAATATACATAATATATATTTTTGTTTAAGTAGGTAGGCAACTAAAATTTAGGGAACTAAAATTAAGATTTTTAAACGTCAAAATAATCGAAAACAAAGATGTAAGTATATTTACAAAATAAGATAATATAAGATTAAAAAATAATCGTTTTGACATTTAAAAATCAATTTTGACATTTAAAAATCTTAATTTTAGTTCCCTAAATAGACATAGATAACGGAACCGCGTTTCATTGTAGTAAGTAAATAAACTATAAATATTATCTTTGTTAAGGTGAAGGCGATGAGGTAGCCCGCGAAATTCGTTTTTTTTACGTTTTTTGTCAATCACCAATACAACCGTCTCAGTTCATATAGGTCTCTAGAAGTCTTGAGTGACTATTTGATGAAAACGGCATTCTTGAGAACTTTATGAACTGAGACGGTTGTATTGGTGATTTTAATTATTATTACCACTATTTTTGTTGTTATTGTTTTATGTTATTTGTGTATTTTACCTTAGTTTTATGTTATTTGTTTATTATTATTATTAAATATTTTTTTTCTACTGCGAATCCTATTTTGCTTAAGTCGTATGACTTGATACTGACCGGGAAATTGCAAAAAACGTAAGAAAATTCGAATTTCGCGGGCTACCTCGTCGCCTTCACCTTATGGAAAATTATTCATTATTTGTTGGAAATATGAAAGTTCTCCCAATGTTTTTATAAAATATTTTCGTGAATGTTTTATAAGCTAAATCATATGTAGCTACCGTATATGTTTTTTGGACAAGTAATTTAATTTTTTGCATTTAACGCGATTTAGTGTCAAGTTTAACAATTTTATGCAGGCTTTTTGGCAGTATAATGTTTTTTTTTTATTTTCTAACAATTTACCAGTAATGAAAATAGGAGTCTTTAATGAGTAAACACTTGTATGATGCATGCTCCCGTATCATAAACTTCTATGCCAGGTGGAATTTAAGCGTGGTTGTGCTGGAAAGGAATCTGACCAGCATGACATGTATATCTACGATAATTAGTAAAAATTTAAAGGATTTTATTACCACCTAAAGTTATAATTAATGCGATCATGGTCGTGCTACGCAGATCAATACGGCAACGAACAGTAACTCCGCTTATCGCTCTGCTTATCCACTGCGCGCACCTTTATAATAACACCACTGCTACGTGTGCTGCGAACTACCTCTTTCGCAAATTGTGTCGATCAATTCATTGCGTACCCTTTCTTAAACTTGAACGATCGTATTAAGTATTTATATAGCAAATCAGTAGCCACAGCCACTCACTACGCTTGCTGGCGAGTTTGCATCGATATTGCGGTAAGTTGAAGGAGAATTAAAAATATCGGAAATTAAATAATTACAATTAGGTTTTGGGAATTCATCAAGTTGTAATTTAGCTGTCAAGTCGGGGATGTTGGAAAAAATATTAATACGGTTTGTAGTGTCGGTACTATGCCACAATCAGTTATAAGCAAAAGTCAAAAGTAGAAATTTTAGTATTCCTTCTAATTATTTAGAACATTAGGAAAGCTAAACCCGAGTGACCTAAGTACCCCACTAATTAAAAAGTAACGCAGCTAAAGAATTCCGATTACATGCATCAATTTCGGAACTGTGAAAAGGGTACATTAAACTTAATATTAATTTGCTACTTACGATTATTAGTACAATAAAAATAAATCTTTTTCAACACACTTGCTCATAAAGTGACTATAATTTCACCGCAATTAGGCAAAAAATGACACATTATAATCAAACTGTGACTTTTTCATTGCTATTATTCACTGGTGAGGTATAAGGTTTTTTTTTTAATTTTAATGGTTGAGTTGTTACGTTCATAAAAAAGTTTCGATACAAAAAAGATCGTATTCAATAGTAAAAATAAATTAATGTACTTAGTGCTTGCTCATTTCATGCAAATTTGAATTTAAATAGATAATTTCAACTTGTTGATTGCCATTGTTACAGTATGACCATTTTAAGTGTAAATTTCATGGTGGCGCCACTGGTCAAGAAAAAATGCATCGCTATGTCAAACTTAGTAGGTACATTTATTTTAGTTCCGTGTTTTCCCGCATGCACAGATAAGTTGGTAGAACTGTAGATGCGCGTGTTATATCTTTTTAATTATTTTTGTAATTTTTAGCACTGTTTTTAATTGTTCAAGTATATAAAATTGAGATTTCCTTGATTCAGACCAAAATAACGTAGCAACGTCGGCTGTCAGATGTCAAGTGACAATGACGTAGGGCGAAGTTGCGTCAAGTATATTGTTGATTTAATAATTATCGTAAATATCTTAAAAACAAAGGTTCTAATTTCAAATAAACCTAATTTACATTATTCTAATGATCTATTATATACCGACGTATTTTAAAGAAGTAGCTTTTATTGTGGCTTAAAAGACTTAGTTTCCGACCCACAATAATTACTATTGTAGTATTTGAATAGTTAAGTCAAGTTAAATGTTTATTTATTATAAATTGCCAATAAATTATATATTTATTATTAAAATATACTTAAAATGTTCCCTACATTTTATCTTGCAATTTAAATAAATTAAGTAGTTTCAATCAATTCTCTGAACTATCGGTTGATATTCATATTTTATCAGATAGTCATAAAGATTACAAATAAAAACATACTATATTGCTAAATTAACTTAAGACGTTTTAAAATAGTTTCACTACATAGGATTTGCTAATTATCATTTACGTTATTAGTTATTTAGCTATAATGTATAACCATTTGCCATTGGTGTATTATGACGGTAGTCGTTGATTAACTTTTTAAGATTGGACGGTTATAAAAGTGAAAGGACCGGCAATTCGGAAACAGTTACGCGGCAACTATTCTACGAGTTAGCTAGTTAAATACGAGTAATATCTGGATCTGTACCCAGAGTGTTATATTCTTAAATAATCCATGTGTATAGAATAAAGTTTACATGTAACGTCCTACTAATAAACCAAGACTACCAAGTGTGGAAAGCTGTAACCTATTTGTATTGTCATAAGGATCTACAATGTTCATGTAAGTTAATTGATATTAAGCTATGAATATTACTGATGACTATGTATTAGAAATATGTACTATAGTGTGGTTTATATTGATTGTTGTTTATATAAACTGATAAATTGCTGTAATTTGAGACAGTACAAGACAATGTCGGGTTGACTTTGCATAATACTTTAAAATATGTTCCCGTGGAGTTTCTTGTCCATTCTTCTCCACGATGACTAGGAACCTAGCGAATGGAATCGAGCTTGATGTAGTTGACAAGACCAAGAGAAATAAAATGAATAGTCTTGTCTTTTGTGCTTTTACTTCATAAAACCCCTATTCCCAACACACCTTTTTAATAGAGACTTTCGAACACAGTAAATAACTAGTAATCATCCTGACACTCAAAGTTTATTAATTGGTGGATATTATTACATATACATATAGATTTACATTCACTTTCTAACACGCGCGCATAGGAAAACCTATTAATTTTTCCCGCTATTGTGAAAAGAAATCAGAACTACTACTACTAACTACGTTTTAACTGTTGAAGATGACTTTTTAGTATTATTTCTTCACAAGTGTGTTGAAAAACGTCGTATGATACACGTGCGTATTGATGATTACCGTCCTCGGCTTTCTTAAGACCCTCACCTACGACTCGGGGCGCCATTGTGACCCTCACCTACGGTTCGGGTCTCAATGGCACCTCAGCGGTAATCACCAACGTTACACACTTGTACCATACTGTACTATTATACGCCATTGAAAAGATTAGTGTAGGTAGTACCGACAAACAAGTAGCGGATCATTTTGTCACATATCAGTCATTTTTATTTTAGTGGGTACTTACAGTTGTACAAAATTAGATACTTAGTTTATAATTTCTGTTTTATGTCTTCAGGATGTAGCTCGCTGTTAGCTCTCGTAGCAGAGCGTTGTAGCAGAATCGCTACGTTTTGTGCTTTATAATCGTATGAGATTCATGTATCACTTCGTATTATTATTTATTTTCACACAATTAATATTGCATTTGTTTTCCACTGCTCACAGGACACAGGCCTCACCTAAGTGTCGCCACATTGACCGGTCCCGTGCACCTCGAATCTAGTGGATCCCTGCAACCTTCACCAGGACAAGGTCAGCTGTCCTTGTATTACTTGATTGTAATCAATTTATATTAAGTCTGAATGAGTCAGCAACTACTTGTAAGTTCATGTCGTGTACTGCCTCGGAAAGCACGTTAAGCTGTTGGTCCTGGCTGCCATATATAGATCTTTGGCAGTCGTTACAGGTAGTCAGTGATCTGAAAGTCTGTCAACCAGTCTTACCAAAAGGGTATCGTATTAGCCAGTATTAACTGGGTTGTGAAGGTAAGATAGGCAGTCGCTTCATGGAAAATACTGGTATTCAGCTGCATCCGGTTAGACTGGAAGCCGACCCTAACATAGTTGAGAGAAAAGTTAAAATCTAAAACCCGACTACGACAAAAAAAAACGACGCTGAAAAAGTATGAAACAAGATTTTCAGGATAGAACAAAAAGAAAAGCCGTAGTCACACGGTAGGTATTAAAGTGTTTAGGTTGGTACCTATAACGTGTGACTACGGCTTTTCTTTTTGTTCTATCCTGAAAATCTTGTTTCATACTTTTTCAGCGTCGTTTTTTTTGTCGTAGTCGGGTTTTAGATTTTAACTTTTTTTTATTTACTTAAACAATTTTGGTGTTAAATATTTTTTTTTACTCTTGACTTTTTGTCCGCTAGAGGGCGTGATTTTAAATTTGAGCAATATTTTGGAAATGTACAAGTGAGGCCCTTTCAAATGATACCATAGACACGGCGTATTTATCTCCATTTTTATTTTTAAGTCTTACTTTTGGTCCGCTAGAGGGCTCCAAATCGCTTTTTGTGACACGTCACGTAGCCTATGTTCAGCGGAAAATTAAGACGGTTCTAACGATACCTCATATGTCGAGTTCCGATAAGTTAGTAGATTAGAAGCTATGAGTGAACAGATGAAGATACACACATACATACATAGCCAGTCAAAATCATAACCCTCCTTTGGCTTTGCCGTAGTCGGGTAAAAAGGCTAGGCAGATGATGATCATGTACTAACTGTCAATGTAAATAATGGAAAATCATACATTAGGATAATCATTGTTTAGTGATTCAGTTACAGCAGTAGGTTGCAAATGAACAGTCGTGAGATTTTTTTTTACAAAACAATGTAATCTTTGTTCGTCGCCAGGTGGTTCAAGAAAAGAACTAGTAAACGTCTTTTTTATAAGTAAGGTATAGCCCCCAAAGCTTTACAAGCTGCCCGAGGATTATTAACAGCTACGTCTTAAATTGCCAAGTTGTAAACTTATTATTCCATTTTAAATCCTATTGTATACCAAAACTAGCCAAAAAAAACTTTAACAATTTAATAACAATGGAGATTCTAGAACAATAGATAATTATTTTCGTAGCATCCAGGTTGAACAAGCCAGTCATTCTTCCATACAAACTTACGAAGGTGATTACTCCTCTGTTTGACGGTGTAGGTTCAAAATTAAAAATTGTATCAACTGGTCTTATCATTATCTAGGTCTGTATGGAAGCAGAATTGGAAAAAAAATATTGATTTGGAAGTTATGAACGTCAAAACTTTCATATTTTAGCACTATTTTAACTCATCTTTGGGCGTAAATAAGTAACGTATATAGTATGAAAAAGAAAAAAGTGAAACCATACGGACATAGATTAGATATTAAAAAATTTAAATAATTTGATTTTGAACAGATACATTCAATAGATTTTTCATGAAACCAAATATACCAAAGGTCTGCATAGAAACAATCGCGCGCCCGTTTTAGTTGTGTCTCTTTCGCTCTATGCATTTCGCTCGTGATGTCGGGTGAAATAGCATGCATTTTAGCCCCGCCCACCAACTAGTTCGTGCCGTTGGCTTGTTTACACTATGAAAACTGGAGTCCAATAGTACATTGTTACCTTAGGGGTGAAAGGAACGGAACGGGCTAATAGTTCGAGGGACTACATAAATCTTTAACCCGAGGTAAACACTGTGCTTTTCATTACGAATACAAGAAAAGTTGATGGAAATAGGCTTGCGCCCAATTACCTAAATCGAAAGAATGAAGAAAGAAAAGGTATTTATTGGTTTCACAAAGGACAAAAAAATTGACAAAATTTTTTTTTTAAAAGTAAACTTATGAGAAACACTTAAAATCGGTTAAATCTAATCGGTGGATGGGAATAGGCTTGCTCCTAATTACATCGGTTGATGGCAATAGGATTGCTTCTAATTAAATTGGTTGATGGCAATAGTCTTGGTCCCAATTACATCGGTTGGGGGAATAGGCTTGCCCCCAATTACATCAGTTGATGGCAATAGGCTTGCTCCTAAATACATTGGTTGATGGCAATAGGCTTGCTCCCAATTACTCAAATCGATGGATGGCAATAGGTTGCTCCTAATTACATCGGTTGATGGCAATAGCCTTGCTCCTAATTAGATAGGCTGATGGCAATAGGCGCACTCCTAATTACATCAGTTGATGGCAATAGACTTGCTCCTAATTAAATTGTTTGATGGCAATAGGCTTGCCCCCAATTACATCAGTTGATGGCAATAGACTTGCTCCTAATTAGATTGGTTGATGGCAATAGGTTTGCTCCCAATTACCTAAACCGGTTAATGGCAATAGGCGTGTTCCTAAATACATTGGTTGATGCCAATAGGCTTGCTCCTAATTACATCGGTTGATGGTAATAGGCTTGCCCCCAATTACATCAGTTGATGGTAATAGGCTTGCTCCTAATTACATCAGTTGGTGGCAATAGGCTTGCTCCTAATTACATTGGTTGATGGCAATAGGCTTGCTCCCAATTACATCACATAATTTGACAGCTGTTAGTAGAAAGCGATTCTCCCTAGGGCTGAAAAGTAGTACTTTCAACCCGCTCTGCAGGCATGTTATGAGCTACTTTCAGAGTATAAGTAATGAAATAGTAGATTGTATCATAAGGGAGCAAAATAATATTTTTACGGCGAGGGCGCTTTTTTTGAATCCAGAGCGAAGTGAGGGATTCTAGTAGTTCTTTAGTAGAATCCTGAACGTAGCGAGGGATTCAAAGTACGTCGCCCGAGCCCAAAATATATTTTGCACCCGAGTGATACACTCGACTTTTCATCACCCTCTATGAGAAAATAAAAGGCGCCTCATATTTTATTGTAATATTATTATTCAATAAAAATAGAGAGACGACACGTTTACATCCATCAGACATATTAATTACGAATATGTGTCCAGTTTTACGTCCTTATTAAGACAACACGTTACTAAACAAGCTTCTACTCCATAATAAGAAATTGTCGTATGCCTTTAAATATTTCTCCCGGGATTTCGTAGGGATTAAGTTTTGTATGACGTTATTAGCTTCTATTTTTATTGTTTCAGGAGTTAATGCACTATCACTTTCAGAACTCGACGTAGAGCTCATTTTTTTTGCACAAAATACAATAAAGTCCGTACCGATTATTAGAACAGGGAAGTAAATCGCGCGCTTTTGTTTTTTTTTTAATTTAGTTACCGCGTCTCCTCGCACCGTACAGCCAACATAATACAATTTGCGATCGATTTCAATGAACGATTCATGTTTTAAATTCAAATCTCATTACTGCCCGCTAAAAAGTCTAATGGAGAAAAGAGCTCTACTTTGCTCGCACTTATAGAGGAACAAAACGACACTTTTCGAATTGAAGGGATGAAATAGTAGATTTTACAACAAGTGCACAAAACGAACCATTTTTATCCAAGACTTTTAGCAGCCCGCAGCCAAAGGCGAGGGCTGATAGTAATGTCGAGGATAAAAATGGTTTTGTGGACGAGTTATAAACTCTGCTTTTCACTTCGAATGCGAGGAAATAAAACAGTAGTACCTATAACATATTTCTTTAATTAAAATTCAAAGTAAAATTTGTACAGTTTTGAATACTGAAGGAAATTGTTTTTTTTTTAATCTTACGAAATTGATATTAGGCTTGCAGACCTATACAGCATACTATTAAATTATTTTGTAACAATAATTTTCATTAATTAATTAAATAACTTACCGTATTTGAATTTAAATTTTAATATCTTTTAAGTCTTAAAAAACACATAAGGCAAATAAATTAAAGTAAATATTATGAAATAACAAATTCTATCTATGAACTTCTTATTGTGTTTGGCTGTATGGCTCATTTTCTTTGCCTTAATAAAGATACATTTATGAGTAGATACGTTAAGGCCCTTGTGCACAAAATTCGATTTTGTGCAGCCTATATCCTGCACAAATAAGCACTTTCAGAGCATGAGAAGTGAAAAAATAATTAACTCATTATTTTAGTGCAGTTTTAGTGGAGTTCAGGTGTACAAATTATAATTTGTATTTATTTAAATCAAGAAATCATTTCGCAACAAAAATGGTGAACCCGAGGGTATGTATACCTATTTAGTTATGTATGTACATATACTTTTGTATATGTACATACATAACGTATGTATGTATGTAATTATGTTGGACTACCTTGTAGGGCTAGTGGTCGCGCTCCTGGATTCGATTCCCAGATCGGAAAAAAGTGTTATTAAGTATCAGCAACTGCCTCCGTGGTCGAGTGGTTTAGGCGTTTGATTTGTGACCCGGTGGTCGTGGGTTTGATTCCCACGGGAAGCATACTTTGTAAAGTTGTTCCAGTTTGGTTAGGACATTGCAGGCTTGAATCACCTGATTGTCTGATAAAAAGATGGTTCCGTGCTTCGGATCGGAAGGCACGTAAAGCCAGTGGTCCCGGCCGCCAAATATGGCGGTCGTCAAACCATGTCAGAGACCCTTGCGGCGGTTTAGAAACCCTGACACTAGGGTGTGTAGGGTCGTTAGACCACACGAAAAGGAAGGATGGAAGGAGTATCAGCAATTTCTCAGTAGCAACCACGGAGTGTGGTTTCGAGCCATTTTTGACGTTCGAAAAGTGCTGATTATCAGCCTAGTTTAAATAAATGACTTTTGATTTTGATTTCTGATGTTTTGTTGTTTCAGAACCCTAAACCCTCTTCAGAATCTGACGCCCCACCAAGGCGTCGAGGCAGACCTGCTGGCAGTAACCGGGTTCCTCTTTCACGGGTACGTGTTTATACTACATACTTTACATTTTACACTTTTGTGTATTTTATATTTGTGAATATTTTAATAGTTAAATATTTTTCTTTGGTAACAGGAGGAGCGGCGGGCACGCAATGCTCAATATGAGAGGGAACGCCGCAATGAAATGGCAGACGTAATGGCCGCATTAATTGAAGCTGCCAATTGTGATCCTAATGTAAGTTGTTTTTTTTTTTTTCTATATAATAGTTTTTACATATAATAAATACCATTTTGCGGTACTAGGACCCGGTTAACAGTTTCATTTTATTGTTCATCATAATTCTCTAGCCCTTATCCAATTTTATTAACGTGTCTTCCATACCTGTTTCTCGTCATCTCATGTGACACCTCCTTTCTTACTATACCATTCTTAACACAGTTCTGATTCTTTAGTCTTCCTCTACTCTTATAGCCATCCGCATTCATATTATTCAAAACTTTCCTCACGACATTTTCCTAGTGTCATGGGCTCCTTTGCGCCGGGAACGTCTAGGGACTTTTATTGACGTAAGGTTTTTTGTAAACTTTTTGAATGTTTTAATTTTAATTTTACTGTGTGTGTGTGTGTGAATTCTATTTGTAATTATTTCAATAAAGAACATTTTTATTCCTCCGCATTATAAGCCATAGCACGCCAACCGATTTCTACACAAGTTTTTAGTCACCAGTGCCACTTTCAGACTCCTTCCTATGTACTCATTTCTTATTGTATCTATTTGTGTGTTCGGCCTAAGCATTCTCGTCTCAGTCACATCCTTTCATTTATGCACCTACACAGACGCACACTCTAGATAATATGCCTTCTATAAATAATAATAAATATATTATAATTTTAAATTTGATTTGAATTACATATTGATTTGATTTTGTTTATAATTTTGGTTAAAAAACGTTTATTCATCTCCACAAATTACATCGTTTTTGGAATACATATTAAATTAATTAAAAACTATAAAATAAACTAAACTAACAATAGACTATAAAAAGGCATCGAAATACTGCTCCTCAACGCTGTCAGCCGGTAATGTGCCCAAAAGACTGGCGGCATTGCCTCGTTGTATGGCAACACTTAGCCTCTGGCCAAGATAAAAGCCAGCCCTTGGGTCACGAGAAGCGTCAACTAAGCGTTTCGAGATTTCCTTAAACAGGCTAATTTTGGTTTGATTTTAATTCCGTTTTTTGATTCTATTTTGATTTAATGTTGATATTGAATTTTATTTGGAATATGATTTTGATTTTAATTTTGGTTGAATTTATTGAATGTAGGTACTGTATTTTATCACAATTGTGTATTGTTGTTTTAAATTGTTAATCACCTAAGTGAAGTAGTTAAATGAAACTTATTTATCTCTATACTAGCTTTTGCCAGCGGCTTCGCCCGCGTGGTTGTCGGAAAATATCGAAAATGACGATTTTTCATACAAACTTACATCCCCTATTTAACTCCCTTAGGGGTTGAATTTCGAAAAATACTTCCTTATTTCTTGTCTACATTATAAAGGGAACCTCTGTGCAAAATTTCAGCTTTCTAGGTCCAACGGTTTGGGCTGGGCGTTGATGAGTCAGTCAGTCAGGACTTCTCTTTTTATTTATATAGATATATAGATAGATAGATTTACTATGGATAACCATTGTGCAGTAACTATACTTAAGAGCGTATGCTACCTCAACCCTATTTGTGGTGGTTCAAACTTCGCTTGAAATACTGTTAGAATAAAGTTCTAATCAGTTTGCCCTACAAAGCGGTTGTTACGTCTTTCATTGCGGCCGAATAGTGCGAAATTAGTGTTATTTTGCGATTTACAAAAAAACTATTGATTGGACTAAAAAAGTAAAACACTATGACTTTAGTATGTTGCTTGTAGAATTATTTGGCAAAAAATCAGAACGACGGTTTTTACTCGTTAAAAGAAATTTTTAGAGGTATCTTCGCGATTTTTTTCTATCCAGCAAAGTTAGTTGTATTATGTTTTCACAACACTATGGCACTAGCATATATCCTGAAGAATATCATATATTTTTCTGATGTTGATTACTGCAGTGAATCATATACTTTTACGCATTATAAAACTCGCGTTTGAGGTACCATAAGCTCTTAAGTCCAGATGCTGTTTCAAACTTGAAATTTCAAATTGTATGTCTTACCCTCAATATTTTTATTATACCTAATCTGCTATGCAGGGGACCGGAACTGTCTCTCCTACAAACAGGCAAAATTTTAGCCTATCTAGGAGAACAGTACTTCATAAATTGAACCTAAAAATGTATAAGTGCAACATCTGTAAACTTTGCAATCCCATTTAACTTTATTATTAATATTCATCCTTTATATGGCCTAACATTCTGAAACATACGAGACAGCAGGTTTTGATTTTACTGTTATTAGGTATATAAAAAATCATGTAACTTTAATATTTTGTTTACAGGTTTCAAAAAGTGATCTTCTGGCGACAGTGATCAGTAAAATTCAAGGAGCTTCCAGAAAAGAAAACATTAGTGAATTACATCGCCTAAATGCTAACCTGGAATCGCAGAGTGCGTATATTTTTGTTTCCGTTTTACAATTGTTAATTTTGCTTGCTTAGTTTTCAAATCGATATTTATATTTTTTTATTATTTACAGTTGCTACATTACAATCGCGGTTAGGACTGGACGATGCAGGTTTAGAACTTTTGGACTGTCAAGATACTGTAAGTTCTATAATATAAATATTATTTTTTATTTGTATACTGTATGACTTTCTTTCCAATCAATTTATGTATATTTTATTTGATATTCAGGATACGAAAACAGCTGGGCCAAGTTCCAGTTCTAGAAGAGAGACAAAGAAAGAATGCGGCGGTGAAAAAGAGAACTTGAGGAAACAGGTGCGTTCCTTATTTTCTATTCTATTTATTTAGATAACTATACCAGCAGCCTATATCCAGCATGCCATGCCTGTGCCTATGTCCAGCATTGGACGTGTTTGGACTGAAATGATGATGATGAGATAACTATACCAATTCGATCACTTTTCATAAGTTAAATTTTTATATTATTATTTTCTAAATCCATCTTTTAGTTACAGAGAAAAAAATGCAAGCGGTCGGAAAGACTTAGTTCCGACGACATGCAAGAAAAACGCGCCAAAATCCTCTCAGAAAGTTCTGTAGACTCGGGCATCGACGTGAGAGGACACACCATATCACCGCCCGCGGTGTATGTACAAGATCCAAAAAACATCCAGTACATACCAGTCCAGTCCAGTCCAGTAAATACTGCTGAACCTCAAGGCTCTGCCAAAGCTATCAATAAGGTCCTAGCAGGTTTGTCGGCGGAGTCACAATCCCTGCCTTCGATTGAGACATTAATTAGATCCCTGATCGAGGTACCATCCATCAAACCGCCGCCGTCGCAGCAAGTGCCTCAAAACAACAAAGAAGTGACGCAGACGGAGCCGACAATTCAAGAAGTTGTTGAGCCTTCCTTACTTTAATATTGAAGACGTGGATCACCAGCTATCAATGGATTTTTTGAGTGAGTTTTTTAATGTCTCCTATATTCTATATTTAATTTAATAATGGGCTCTGCCCTTAAAGATTTCCATACTTGCAAATATAGCATGTACATATTGTTGTCTTCTGGCAGTGTTTTATTATCCCGAAGCATATTTCATTTCCGAGAAGAAAAATTGTAATGTTGCGGTATCAACATTATTTTCTCTTCTGTTTTCAGCCGATCTCGAAACAGGATTACTGCCTGATTTGATTAGTGAAGAATTTGTTGAAATTAGTTAATGCTGGGATGACTCACAGCTGCCACAGAGAAGTTACCCAGCTAAGAATATGACAGGTGGTAACTTATTCGCTACTCAAGCTTTGAAATAACAGTGTGTAACATTATTAGCTTTCTTAGAATCCATTTTTGTATTATTTTATACTAAAATTAATGTGTTTTGTTACAGAGTCACAAATGTCACAATCGCTTCCTTCGATAGAGAAAGAGTTAGTTCCGACGACATGCAACAAGAAAAACGCGCCAAAATCCTCTCAGAAAGTTTTGTAGACTCGGGTATCGACGTTAGAGGACACACCATATCACCGCCCACGGTGTATGTACAAGATCCAAGAAACATCCAGTACATACCAGTCCAGTCCAGTCCAGTAAATACTGCTGAACCTCAATGCTCTGCCGAGGCTATCAGCAAGGTCCTTGCAGGTTTATCGGCAGAGTCACAATCGCTGCCTTCGATTGAGATATTAATTCGATCCCTGGTCGAGGTACCATCCATCAAACCGCCGCCGTCGCAGCAAGTGCCTCCAAACAACGAAGAAGTGACGCAGACGGAGCCGACAATTCAAGAAGTTGTTGAGCTTTCCTGCGACTTTAACATTGAAGACCTGGATCATCAGCTATCAATTAATTTTTTGAGTGAGTTTTTTAATGTCTCCCATATTCTATATTTAACTTAATAAAAGGCTCTGCCCTTAACTTAAAGACTTCCACACTTCCAAATATAGCATGTACATATTGTAGTCTTTTGGCAGTGTTTTATTGTCCCGAAGCATGTTTTATTACCGAGAAGAAAAATTGAAATGTTTCAGTATCAAAATTATTTTCTCTTCTGTTTTCAGCCGATCTCGAAACAGGATTACTGCCTGACTTGATTAGTGAAGAGTTCATTAACACAAATTAATGCTGGGATGACTCACAGCTGCCACAAAGAAGTTACCCAGCTAAGAATATTACAGGTGATAACTTATTCGCTACTCAAGCTT
Organism: Diarsia mendica; assembly: GCA_949316265.1. NCBI lineage: Eukaryota > Metazoa > Arthropoda > Insecta > Lepidoptera > Noctuidae > Diarsia > Diarsia mendica. Next base: position 12,188,281 of record OX438906.1, read on the forward strand.
TGAAATAACAGTATCTACATTATTAGCTTTCTTAGATTCCATTTTTGTATTATTTTATACTAAAATTAATGTATTTTGTTACAGAGTCACAATCGTTTTCATCGATAGAGAAAGAGTTAGTTCCGACGACATGCAACAAGAAAAACACGCCAAAATCCTCTCAGAAAGTTCTGTAGACTCGGGCATCGACGTTACAGGACACACCATATCACCGCCCACGGTGTATGTACTAGATCGAAGTAACATCCAGTGCATACACCAGTCCAGTCCAGTAAATACTGCTGAACCTCAATGCTCTGCCGAGGCTATCAGCAAGGTCCTTGCAGGTTTATCGGCAAGAGTCACAATCGCTGCCTTTGATTGAGATATTAATTCGATCCCTGGTCGAGGTACCATCCATCAAACCGCCGCCGTCGCAGCAAGTGCCTCCAAACAACGAAGAAGTGACGCAGACGGAGCCGACAATTCAAGAAGTTGTTGAGCTTTCCTGCGACTTTAACATTGAAGACATGGATCATCAGCTATCAATGGATTTTTTGAGTGAGTTTATTAATGTCTCCTATATTCTATATTTAACTTAATAAAAAGCTCTGCCCTTAAAGATTTCCACACTTCCAAATATAGCATGTACATGTTGTAGTCTTTTGGCAGTGTTTTATTGTCCCGAAGCATATTTCATTCCCGAGAAGAAAAATTGTAATGTTCCAGTATCAAAATTATTTTCTCTTCTGTTTTCAGCAGATCTCGAAACAGGATTACTGCCTGACTTGATTAGTGAAGAGTTCATTAGAACAAATTAATGCTGGGATGACTCACAGCTGCCAGAGAGAAGTTACCCAGCTAAGAATATGACAGGTGGTAACTTATTCGCTACTCAAGCTTTGAAATAACAGTATCTACATTATTAGCTTTCTTAGAATCCATTTTTGTATCATTTTACACTAAAATTAACACAATACGAAGCTTACCCTATGACTTCAACATTGTGAACAATTGTGATTTTCTTTAGCAGAATGCTCAAACCTCTTCTGAATCTCAACACCCCACCAAGGCATCGAGGCAGACCTGCTGGCAGTAACCGTGTTAATATTTTACGGGTACTACATACTTTATATTTTACTATCGTATATTAGTGATTTTTTTATTTATATTGTTTTTTTTTGTTACAGTAGGGGCGGCGCGCACGTAATGCCCAATATGAGCGGAAACGTCGCACTGAAACGGCAGACGTAATGTCCCAATTAATTGAAGCTTTGCATTGTGATCTAAATGTAAGTAATTATTTTGTTTTTTATATAATAGTTATTACTAATAATACCATTAGAGGATTGATTGATTGCCCTCTTGTGTGGTACTAGGGCAGTATGCACATGGCTTTCTGGCCAACAGTTTTTAATTTATTAAAATAACATAAAAAATTATTTAACTTTTTCATTTTGTTATAAGATTTCAAATGGTGATCTTCTGACAACAGTGATCAGTCGAATTCAAGAAGCGTCAAGAAAAGAAGACATCAAGGAATTAAACCGCCTTAATATTAACTTGGAATCACAGAGTGTGTATTTTTTGTTTCAGTAATACAATTGTTAATTTTGCTTGCTTAGTTTTCAAATCGATATCTATATTTTTTATTATTTACAGTTGCTACATTAACCTCTCTGTTGCCGCGCGAAATAATTGACCCCTGCCCCTCCCGCACCGCCTGGTTACGTCATCGCATGCGTCATCGGACCTTGCCCACTAAAACGCTTATTGCTCGAGTTATGTTATCTCTTATCTCAAACGGTAAACAGTTTCGTGTTTCTGAAGAGCTAGACGATGTATTATTATATAAACAACTCTTGTATAGCTTATTTAGAATTATAAATATCGTATAGTTAGGACAGATCTCGCCGCCACTCAACCTGTTGCGTATTTTATTTTGTTTTGGTAAAACTACTGAATCAATTTACACGAAACTTTAGAACTGATATAACAAATGTACAAGTAATATAGTGACAGTGTTTTTTTAGGAGACCTACATACATTATTCTAATAAGATCCCAACTCAACTCCCTCACGGACCGCCTAGTTACGTGATTACGTCATCGCATGCGTCATCTGACCTTGTTCACTAAAACGCTTATTGCTCGAGTTCTATTATCTCTTATCTCAAACGGTAAACAGTTTCGTGTTTCTGAAGAGCTAGACGATGTATTATTATATAAACAACTCTTATAGCTTATTTAGAATTATAAATATCGTATAGTTAGGACAGAGGTCGCCGACCTCGACTCTGACTCGACTTGTTGCGTATCTTATTTTGTTTTGGTAAAACTACTGAATCAATTTACACGAAACTTTAGAACTAATATAACAAATGTACAAGTAATCTAATGACAGTGTTTTTTTAGGAGACCTACATACATTATTCTAATAAGATTTCAACTCAAAATTCTTAAAAGATTCTTATTAGCGAGCTGTCATTTTAGAATTGCGAAATAACCTTGAAATATAAATAAATACGAAATTATTTGCTTCGAATACACGTTAGAATGAATTATCACTATATTTTACGTTGATAATAATGTTTCCAAGACCATATTTCAATGAAAAGGAGTCAAATTCATATTTTCAATTCGCTCATTCAATGACGACGACGAAATCTTTGTTATGATATTTTGTTGGCTCGAAACATAATTTTGGATATGAATAGGGGATCGGACAAAAAAAAACTAATTAGTCCGTCAGATAGATTTCCAAAAATTATTGGACACGTATTTTTTCTTTTTTCACGTAAACCTAAAATGAAGACGATACACGGCTTCGAAAACTCGTGTGACGTCATATGATAGTACATTTTGACGACACAAGTGACGTTTCAAGCCCCACTCCAAGATCTTTGACGCGTTTTATCTTCGTCATTTTTTATTGATTTGATAAAACAAAAAATACGTATTCAATATTTTTCGATAATCTAACTTACGGACTAAACAGAATCATATTATTTTGACCCAGTCCGATCCCCTATTGTCAAGCAAATTATTATCTACAAAGTTGCAATAGGGACTTCTAACCTAATAAACATTTACTTACCAACGTTTCACAAACAAACTCAAACACAAAACACAAAAACAACTACGAAACCCACACTTTACCACACCGTTTTTTGCATCAACTGTCAAACGTCACTATGGCGCCTCTCAATATTTTTTTAAAAGTGTTCCGGGTTTATGTTTAGTACTTTCTTGGTGCCATACACAGCTCTAGCTAATTTCCCTATGGCACAAATTTTGTCAAACGATTTAGAGCCTTATTTTACGTAAAAATAAGGTTTGAATTTGCTGCGCCCGACCGGGATGATATCGTCCCGGCGGGTCTCAACGGAACTTTCATCGTTCCCAGTCGGGTCTGAGCGGTTAAAATCGCCATTAGAACTGGACGATGCAGATTTAGAACTTTTGGACTGTCAAGATACTGTGAGTTTAATAGGTACTATAATATTATATTAGTTTTTATTTGTATACTGTATAACTTTCTTTCCAATTAATTTATATATTTTTTATTTGATATTCAGAATACGAAAACAGCTGGGCCAAGTTCCAGTTCTAGAAGAGGGACCAAGAAAGAATGCGGCGGTGAAAATGAGAACTTGAGGAAACAGGTGCGTTCCTTATTTTCTATTCTATTTATTTAGATAACTATACCAGCAGCCTATATCCAGCATGCCATGCCTGTGCCTATGTCCAGCAGTGGACGTGTTTTGACTGAAATGATGATGATGAGATAACTATACCAATTCGATCACTTTTCATAAGTTAAATTTTTATATTATTATTTTCTAAATCCATCTTTTAGTTACAGAGAAAAAAGTGCAAGCGGTCGGAAAGACTTAGTTCCGACGACATGCAAGAAAAACGCGCCAAAATCCTCTCAGAAAGTTTTGTAGACTCGGGCATCGACGTGAGAGGACACACCATATCACCGCCCGCGGTGTATGTACAAGATCCAAGAACTATCCAGTACATACCAGTCCAGTCCAGTCTAGTAAATACTGCTGAACCTCAATGCTCTGCCGAGGTTATCAGTAAGGTCCTAGCACGTTTGTCGGCGGAGTCACAATCCCTGCCTTTGATTGAGATATTAATTCGATCCCTGGTCGAGGTACCATCCATCAAACCGCCGCCGTCGCAGCAAGTGCCTCCAAACAACAAAGAAGTGATGCAGACGGAGCCGTCAATTCAAGAAGTCGCTGAGCTTACCTGCGACTTTAACATTGAAGACGTGGATCACCAGCTATCAATGGATTTTTTGAGTGAGTTTTTTAATGTCTCTCATATTCTATACTTAACTTAATAAAGGGCTCTGCCCTTAAAGATTTCCACAGTTCCAAATATAGCATGTACATATTGTAGTCTTTTGGCAGTGTTTTATTGTCCCGAAGCATGTTTCATTTCCGAGAAGAAAAATTGTAATGTTCCAGTATCAAAATTATTTTCTCTTCTGTTTTCAGCCGATCTCGAAACAGGATTACTGCCTGACTTGATTGGTGAAGAGTTCATTAACACAAATTAATGCTGGGATGACTCACAGCTGCCACAGAGAAGTTACCCAGCTACGCATATGACAGGTGATAACTTATTCGCTACTCAAGCTTTGAAATAACAGTATCTACATTATTAGCTTTCTTAGAATCCATTTTTGTATTATTTTATACTAAAATTAATGTGTTTTGTTACAGAGTCACAATCGCTTCCTTCGATAGAGAAAGAGTCAGTTCCGACGACATGCAACAAGAAAAACGCGCCAAAATCCTCTCAGAAAGTTCTGTAGACTCGGGCATCGACGTTAGAGGACACACCATATAAGATCGAAGTAACATCCAGTGCATACACTAGTCCAGTCCAGTAAATACTGCTGAACCTCAATGCTCTGCCGAGGCTATCTGCAAGGCCCTTGCAGGTTTATCGGCAGAGTCACAATCGCTGCCTTCGATTGAGATATTAATTCGATCCCTGGTCGAGGTACCATCCATCAAACCGCCGCCGTCGCAGCAAGTGCCTCCTAACAACGAAGAAGTGACGCAGACGGAGCCGACAATTCAAGAAGTCGTTGAGCTTTCCTGCGACTTTAACATTGAAGACGTGCTATCAATGGATTTTTTGAGTGAGTTTTTTAATGTCTTCCATATTTTACATTTAACTTAATAAAGGGCTCTGCCCTTAAAGATTTCCACAGTTCCAAATATAGCATGTACATACATATTGTAGTCTTTTGGCAGTGTTTTATTGTCCCGAAGCATGTTTTATTTCCGAGAAGGAAAATTGTAATGTTCCAGTATCAAAATTATTTTCTCTTCTGTTTTCAGCCGATCTCGAAACAGGATTACTGCCTGACTTGATTAGTGAAGAGTTCATTAACACAAATTAATGCTGGGATGACTCACAGCTGCCACAAAGAAGTTATATTCATTTATGTTTTATGCTTGACAGCTGTTGCTACAGCACAAGATCGATTGGGATTGGACGCATGCAGCTTTAGAGCGTTTAGACTGTGAAGATACCAACTGTAAGTTTTTACTATATTTTGTTACTTTGTCTTTGTATATTTCATGCGTCTTATTTACTTATGTATTTTTATTTATTATCCAGGACACGAATACAGCTGGGCCACATTCGAGTTCAAAAGAAGGACCAACAAAAAGAGCGATAGCGAAAATTACAACATATGAAAACAGGGGCGTTACTTATTTGCTGCTCAAGCTTTGAAAGCACAATATCTACATTATTAACTTTCTGAGAATATATTTCTTTTGTATATTAACTTACTTAATTCATGTTTTTGTTACAGAATAAAAAAAACGTAAGCGGCACGAGAAGCACTAAGGGAGGTCCTAGCAATTTTGTCGGCAGAGTCACAATCTGATCGAGGTGTCATCCATTGTAATCCGCAGCAAGTGCCTCCAGACAGCCAAGAAGTAACACAGACGGAGCTGACAAGTCAACAAAATGTGGAGCTTACCTACGACTTCAACATTGTGATTTTCTTCAACAATGCACATTTTTTGAGATAATTGAAACCAGTTACAGTGAGATGACTCACAAATGCCAGGGAAAAGTTACCCACCTAAGGCTATGGCGTTATCTCGATATTGATGAAGGCCTCAATGCGACCACTACCGTAAAATCGGGGGAATAAGGATCCAGGGGTGAATAGAGACGAAACTTTGAGAGGGATTTTAACATTCAATTAATTTGATAGGTTACCAACAAGTAAACTATTTTTTTATTTGTTTAATTTTACTTTAAAATTTAAATACGTTTTTTTAACGTTAAATTAAAATGGTATGTTTGGCAACATACCATTTTAATTTAACGTTAAAAAACGTATTTAAATTATAAAGTAAAATTAAACAAATAAAAAAATAGTTTAAGTTATAGTTATATTAGGTTATGTTATGTTTATAGTTATAGTTAATAGTTTAGTTTAAGTTAAAATCCCTCTCAAAGTTTCGTCTCTATTCACCCATGGATCCCTATTCCCCCCATTTCTGACTTCGACTGGCCTGCCATTTCGACTGGCCTGTTGGTCTAGTGGTTAGTGACCCTAACTGCTATGCCGGAGGTCGTGGGTTCGATTCCCACCCAGGACAAATGTTTGTGTGATGAGCACGATCATTTGTTCTGTGTCTGGGTGTAATTTATCTATAATATGTATGTATTTAGAAATATATAAGTAAGTATGTTTATCAGTTGTCTAGTACCCATAACACAAGCTCTGCTTAGCTTGGGACTAGATGGCGTTGTGTGATAGTTGTGGAATATTATTATTATATTATTATTTTACCGGTACGGAAAATCGGTGAATAAATTCGAATGTGGTTGTGTGAGAAAGTGAACCTGATTTGGAAAATGAATGGTTTTATATTTGTATTGTAATATAACTTGTCATAATTTTCAATTGATGTCATGCTAAATTTTTAATGTATCGGTTTCTATTTATTCAGTCATTTTATAAATGTTGCCTTGAGGTTCTATTTAATCATCTGATTTTGTTGCATAACTATTTATTACCAGTTCAATAAACAAGCAGTATCACGTACCATGTTTTTTAATTAATTTTACTTCACCGATTTCGGCTAAGTTCTTGGATGAATTGCTCCCGATGTTGTCGTTGTCTTATAGTTCTTAGGCTACCTACGCCAAAGTGTTTCTGTGTTGGCCCCATATTCGCAAACGCTTCGATTCAATTTCGATTCGGAAAGTCATTTATGTGTATCTAGCTCACTTTCTTTATGCTAAAAATTATAGACAACTCGTCTTAAAGAATTGACGCGGTTGTGAACACGGGGTTGGTTAAATATCAGGCCTGACTAATACATACACTTTTCACGACAATTTTGTACCCGTTTTCACTACAGGTGCGGTCAAACCGACTGGACTTTGGTAGATATATAATACTAAATAAACGTAGCTGTTACCCACGACCTTCGTCGGCGTAAAATAAAATTATAAAAATTCTTCCCTGAAATGATTAAGAAAATCTAAATCAAAAAATCCTAACCTCTGGCGCACAAACTTGGTCTTTGACGGAAGCTCAGAAGTCAAAAGAAACGTTGGCTTGACAATCTGGACTCGTTCGTGACTGATGGGCCAGAAAAGGCACAACACCCGGAGAGCTGGAAAGAAATGGGGGAGGCCTTTGCCCAGCAGTGGGACACAATAAGCTAATAAAAAAAAAACAGTTTTTTTATAATTTCAATGGTTTTTAGGGTTCTGTAGCCGAATGGCAAAAATGGAACCCTTATAGATTCGTCATGTCTGTCTGTCTGTCCGTCCGTCCGTCCGTATGTTACAGCCACTTTATTCCGAAACTATTAAGACTACACAGTTGTAACTTCTGCGAGCCGCTTTACGGTTTTTATACAAAAATAAAAAGAATACAATACATGGAACTGAAATTAAAAAAAAAACATATTTTATCAAACCTAGTCGTGAAGGGTCTATAAAAATGACTTTGAGGTTTTTAAACCAATTTTTCCTAAATTCAATCGTTTGAATGACACATCCAAAGTGGTGCAAATTTACATTGTTATAATACGGTGACTATACATCGACTGTACATCCCACGGAAGTGTGGAGGTCGAGGCTTTTTAAATACTAAGACTCTCCACAACCGTGAGATATGCAGTCTCAGGGAATATTTCCTGGAAGCCGACGCGGGGATGCATCGAGATGTTGTCGCGGTGGACAAGGGCCTTACCCCGCTCTCCTTGGCTAAAGAGAACTGACGCAAACCTGTAGTGCTTGGCACTGACGACCGCATGTAGGTATAGCAAAGCAAGAAGCTTTACGGACGCTTTTTCCGGGCCCAGCACGGGCCCGATGTAGACTTCTTGGCGTCCGTAGCCTGGCTACGTTCCGGGGAACTCGAAGGTTTTGTCTGTGCAATTATGGACGAAGTTATGATAACGAATAACTACCGGAGATTTATTGTGAAGGACGGTACGGTTGACATTATGTCGGGCATGCCACCGTCCGGGCGAATCAATCCGTCACATTATCTCCGGGTGTTCTCGTTTGGCTAATGGAGAATACTTGCACAGACATAACCTTGTAGCCAGGGTTATCCATCAGCAACTTGCTCTGAATCGGAAGTGCCGTACTACAGGTTTGCTCCCGACCCAGTTCTCGATAATGGCAGTATCACACTGTACTACATGACATGACTATTATGGCTATTAAACCTGATATAGTGATGGTGGATCGATCAGAGCGGCGCGTAATGATTGTTGACATAACCGTCCCGCATGACGAGAACCTCGTGAAAGCCGAGAAAGATAAGCAAATCAAGTATCTTGGCTCGCGAGGTTGTCGACATGTGGGTTGTGGACTCAACAGTCAGTGTCGTTACAGCCAATGGCTTAATTGCCAAGAGCCTCGACCAACACCTGAGGAGACTCTCGTTAGGCAGCTGGATCAAGGGCTTGATACAGAGAGCGGTACTCCTGGACACGGCTCGCATTGTTAGGAGGTTCCTTTCTCTGGAGTCCTGGCCTGTAGCTTGGACCCTGTTCTCGATATCGGTGGGCTACAATTTTTTATATTTTTAAATGTTTATTTTTCATTTTTGTAAAAAATATTTTAAAATGTACAGCATTTGTTTAAGGCGAGGTTGCAGTACTGTGTGTTGGTATGAACGTCCTCACCCCCCGCAAAACAAAACAGCGCCAGCGAGACGAGCGTAGCGGTGGGGCATTTAGACGTGCCACAGCGTAGCGCGATGCAGTAGATTAATCGTGTTCGATTGTTTATGGATTAGATTTTCGAGTAGTAGGTTTTTTTTAACTTTGTTTTACGGAGTTCATGATCATTTTTGAGGGTTTCGTTTTTTGTGGAATATGAAAGTAAAGCAACATAATTTATTTTATTACCTACAATAAATATTGTTTTTATTTTCATGTGAAACCGGTTTGGTTTTTGAGGTTTTTGTCGATAAGCTATAATAATAACTGCCGAGATTTTGATAAGAGTTTCGGTAGTTTGTAAACTAAGGTATAATAGTCTCCACACGTACGAAGTTTCGAACATAATTATACTTGTCATTATAATTACTTATTAATGTAGTTTGGAAGAAATAAATTCGGATAAAACTCATTACCATACACGGGACAATAATAATTATTATTCTTTAGTCTTTATTATCTACACTCATCATCATTATCCTGCCCTTATCTTATTTATTTTTAGGTGGAAGGTAGTTAGGTGGTGATAGGTAGGTGGAAGGTAGGCGCTAGGTACGTGGTAGTGTGGTATTTCGCTATTCTAAACCACGTATTTTATTTATTTCACTGAGTGAGCTGTAGTACATACTTACTTACAATAATAATAATAATAATATTCCACAACTATCACACAACGCCATCTAGTCCCAAGCTAAGCAGAGCTTGTGTTATGGGTACTAGACAACTGATAAACATACTTATATATTTCTAAATACATACATATTATAGATAAATTACACCCAGACAATACTGTATACTCAGATCAAATAGCAGCCAGATAGAGCGCGTAGAACACGAGATTGCTGTCACCAAGGCAAATACAAATTCAAAAGTGAATACAACCTCGCGTCAGTACTAAAATACGCGGCGTACTGATTAGACGTCACAAGTGACTTATTATTTTATGTCAAATCATGCCGTCTTGTGTCTTTAAACATTATAAAAGTTGTTCCCAAAAACAAAGAAAAGAAGATGGAATATCTTTCCATAGGTTACTATTGTTTATTTTATTGTTTTGTTATTTATTTTCCTTATATTATTTTCAACACACTCAGACCGAAAAATATTGACAGTTATTCGTCTGTGTTGCCAGTTTACATCGAAATAGGTCTCCTTGAATTAGGGGAATTTGCATTGTGTGTAGGAAGATCGATGAATTTATACATGTTTATGCAGAAATAATTTTGTATAATCTATACTAATAATAGTATAAAGCTGAAGAGTTTGTTTGTTTGTTTGGTTGAATGTGCTAATCTCAGGAACTACTGGTTCGAAAAATAATTTTGTGTTCGATAGCACATTTATCGAGGAAGACTATAAACTATACAATATCATGCTACGACCCTTAGGGGCACAGCTGTTGGTGTCACCGCGGGGAACAGCTAGCATATTATATAAATATCTTAGTTTGATGAAACTGTTCTTTATTTTAACCAACCAAAAGGTGCTTTATTTCCGCTAAATATTGTTAATCATTTCTGCCTAGCCTTTCTCCCAACTATGTTGGGGTCGGCTTCCAGTCCAACTGGATGCAGCTGAATACCAGTATTTTACATGGAGCGATTGCCTCATAATAGAAATAATAATACATTCATACAGTAATATTACATACACAACATTCAATACTATTCAATAAAAAAATATTTAGCACGGCGGGCACAAGCTCACTCAAACCTTAAATAACTTTTATTCCACCTTTTTTTTTAATAATTATTATTCTGTTCTATTAATATTATTTAAGCGCTGCTAAAGTGCATTAATTCCAATTTTATATATTAGTACCAACAATAATTGAAAAAATTGTGGGAGTTTTTACCAATACCTAGCAACATTACACACACGCAAATGCCCATGTCCCTACACTGTCGCTCCTAGCTGTCACGCACACATAAATATTAAGTAACTTCACATTGTTTTTTGCGCATGTTCTATCTGGCTGTTATTTGATCTGAGACTGTATACATTATTCCATGCCAAAACATTTTACATCATATACTTACACTTCGCATCTATCATACGTTTTATTGGTTTTTGCATTACTATTCTGCGAATCGGTCTAAAACGATTCGTTTCCTTCTAAAATATCTAAAATAAAATAAATAATTTTCATATTTTTCATTGTTTTTCATTGTTTTTTGTTGTTGTTTTTGTTGTTACTTACGTCAGGCTGTCAAGCTGTCTATATTCTTTTTCTTATAATTTTCTCTCATAGTTTCTTACTGGCTTAGTCTATGAAGGTTACTTTTGATTTATGTAATTTAAATTCTTTTTATCAATATGTTAGCTCAAATATTATATTTTATAACTTTCATAGCTCAGATATTGTATTTTATAACTTACATATAATTAATTAACACGCTCTCAGAATTTTACGAAAAGGTTTTGGGATTGAATATTACTGGCTGTTCTGAATACTGGCAAGTTGCATTTCTAAGACGAAAAAGTCACTATTTTAAATTCTGAAAAATAAACTGAAAATGACAAGCTGTGGATTTATAAAAGCTGAAATGATTTCACACGCGGGGACTTCTAATCTGAATCTGATCGAGGAAACATCTCCAATACTCTAAGTTCTACACTGGTTCATTGTTGCTGCTGGTCCTCCTTACTCAAGGTGACGCTGATACTGCTGCTGGTTCTCCTACTCAAGGTGACGCTGACACTAAAGAGGACCATCTTAATTACAACCAGAGTGACCTGCACTGCCGTGGAGCCATAAAGCCAAGGATAACCACAACCGTAAAGTTCTTTAAAACCTCCTCCCTCCTCCCTTCTGAGAGTGTGCCCTTTTTTATAACTACTTTTGTATTTTTTACATTCCTCTCAATATTATAATGTTCAAGTCTACTGTCTCAACTCTTTTATTCCTCTAAATTCAGTAGATTCGTTACAGTAGGTAGGTAGGTGGTAGGTAGGTGATAGGTAGGCGGAAGGTAGGTGGTAGGTATTGGGTAGGTAGGTGGTAGGCAGGTGGTAGGTAGGTGGTAGGTAGGTGGTAGGTGTAGGTAGATGTAAATCATTTCATCAAGATATTAAATAATAACGCATGTAAAGGTAGTCCTAATATAATGTATGTGAATTGTGTACGAAGCTAATAAAACCAGTCATAGCCCGACCACCGTGTTTGAATGCTGCCCCTCACACTAAACACAACATGGCGCAGCCGGTACCTAAATAAATTAGTGAACCGAAATTAAAGCTTTAAGATCTACTTATCTACTTAAATAAATGACGAGTAGTAGTGATTCCGAAACATATCAAGAAGCAGAAGTACCGATATCAACGAAGTGAACAATGGAGTCCATTTTGCAACCGCCGCAACCGTTCGTTTTTGAAAATAATTTAACCAACGTTACTTCAGGCAACCTAAGTAAGGAATGGGAAAAATGGAAAAAGGCGTTCGAGATATATTACGAAGCTTGTGAACTACATCGGAAAAAGAATAAAGTGCAAATCAACATCCTATTACATATCATTGGAGAAAAATGCCGGGAGGTACACGAACAATTCACAGGCGAGTACAAAACTACAGCAGACTTACTAAAGGAATTTGATGCGTTTTTCTTGCCGCGCAAGAACATAACGATAGAAAGACACACATTTTTTACCCGCGACCAGCGTGATTTGGAATCAATAGAACAATACGTATTTGAATTGAACAAAATAGCAGCGAAGTGTGAGTTTAAAGATTTGTGTAGCGGGTTGGTTCGTGATAAGATGATATGTGGAATTAAAGACAGTGGACTCAGAGAAAGACTGTTAAGAGAACCGGATTTGTCACTATCAAAAGCAATAGATATATGTAGATTGGCGGAAATGTCTCGAGCCCAAGCAAAGAATATTAAAAACGAGAATCAGGAACAATCACATAATGTACATGCAGTCTCAATCGACGAGAAGGAAGGGAAAAGAAGCATTCACTATACAAGAAGTTCGGCGCCGCGTCATAAGAAACAGCGGCCAACCGGTTCCAGCGGTGGTGACGTCAGGGCTTCCCGATATCAAGGACAAAAAGATGAACAGCGCGCGGGTGGACACGCGCGTGAAGGTCAAGAAAAGGAGCGTAGACTTTCAAAACCACGAGCTGTTTGTGGAAAATGCGGGAAAAACCATGAAAAATATAAATGCCCAGCGTATGGTCAGCGATGCAGCGCATGTAGGAAAATGAACCATTATCCGAGAATGTGTCGGGTGTACGAGGTGCGAGAGGACTCCAGCGACCAGGTAATTCACGCCGTTGATCGTTTTTCTAGTAGCGAGTGGACGGTAGCATTAAGTATTGAGGGTAGACTGATCAATTTTAAACTGGACACTGGAGCCGACGTTAATGTTCTGCCAAACAAATTCCTTAGTAAAATTAAATTAACACAAGATAAATTAGTTTATACAACGACGAAGTTACAGGGTTATTCAGGAAGTCAGATTAAAGTTATAGGTAAATGTTATCTTAAAGTACAATATAAAGACAATACTTTCATTTTAAAATTTATAGTTGTAGACACTAATGCACCTCCCATTTTGGGAAGAAGCTCATGTCAAGAGTTAAAATTGTTAAAAAGAGCATTTAGTATAAAACAAGTGGAAACAACAAACATGAACATATTAAATGAGTTTCCAGATTTATTTACCGGAATGGGTTGTTTACCTGGTACATATGAGATACAACTAAAAGACGGGTACAAGCCTGTAGTTCATGCTCCTCGAAAGTTACCAATCGCCATAAAAGATCAAGTAAAACAAAAGTTAAAGGAAATGGTAAATCAGGGTATCATTGCTAAAGTTGAGGGACCCACCGATTGGGTAAACAGCATGACGGTGGTTAAAAAGCCAAATGGAGACCTCCGCATTTGTTTAGACCCGCGCGATCTAAACAAAGCAATAAAGCGGGAACATTTTAAGTTACCCACTCTTGAAGAAATAACTGCTAATCTATCCGGTGCAAAATATTTCAGTACACTAGATGCTAAGCAGGGATTTTGGCATGTAAATTTACACCCGGCTAGCACAGACCTTTGCACATTTAATACCGTTATCGGAAGATTTAAATTTTTAAGAATGCCGTACGGCATCTCATCAGCGTCAGAAATATTCCACAAACGTTTATATGAACATTTCGATGATATAGAAGGCGTTATTTTATTTATTGATGATCTACTTGTGTACGCAGAAACAAAGGAATTACACGATCAAAGATTACGTGCTGTTTTGCAACGTTGTAAGGAAATAAATATAAAATAAATAAAAGTAAATGTAAAATAGGTTTAAGCGAGCTAACATATTTAGGGCACAAAATAACAAAAGACGGTATTAGCCCGGATGAGTCACAAGTATTGGCTATTAAGAATATGCCACGCCCACAAAATATAAAAGATGTTGAAAGATTCTTAGGCATGATAACCTATGTTAGTAATTTCATTCCGAATTTTTTCAGAAAAAACAGCTGTCCTTCGCGAGTTGAAAAGACATAGCTTGGCACTGGGATAACAGACATGAACAATGTTTTGAAATGTTAAAAAGTCAGCTGACTAATCCACCTGTTCTAAGATACTACACGCTCGAGAAACCGGTAGTTATTTCAGTAGACGCGAGTAAAAATGGTTTAGGAGCCTGTTTAATGCAGGATAATAATCCCGTATGTTACGCTTCGAAATCATTAACAAAAACTGAACAAAATTATGCTCAAATCGAGAAGGAATTGTATGCATGCGTATTTGCATGTGAAAGATTCTATACCTATATAATATATATGGACGTCATGATGTGACCATAGAAACAGATCACAAGCCGTTAGTTAGTATCATAAACAAACCTTTAGTAAATGCACCTGCACGCCTACAAAGGATGTTAATGAGACTCCAACCATATTCTTTCACGCTCACATATAAACCGGGTAAATATCTATACATAGCAGACGCATTGTCACGAGCGGCGTTGCCGGACACTGACAGTAGCACTACGCGCGATCACCTCGAAGCACAAGCACAGGTGTGTGCCCTAACAACGATGAATCCACTAACAGATTCCCATTTTTTAGATATACAAAAATGTACTAGAGAAGATAATGAAATCCAAGCGTTAAAAAAAATTATAAAAAAAGGATGGCCCGTGCTTAAAAATGAAATCAGTGATGAATTGAAACCATATTGGGACAGCAGGGATGAGTTAACTATAAATTATGGGTTGATATGGAAAGGCAACCGAATAGTGATACCAAACTGTATGCGGAAAATAATGTTACAAAAAATACATATAGGTCACCTAGGTATAGAAAAGTGCAAGCTTAGGGCTAGAGAAATCATGTTTTGGCCAAATATGAATTCACAATTACAAGATTATTTATCACACTGTCAGGCCTGTTTAACATATAAAAAGAATAACACAAAAGAACCGTTAATCCCACATGAAATTCCCGACAGAGCCTGGTATAAAATAGGCACTGATATCTTTCATTACGGCATTAAATCTTATTTGATAGTAATAGATTACTACAGTAAGTTTGTACAAGTTGTTGAGTTGTGTTCGACTACATCTTCAGAGGTAATCAAACAATTGAAAAATATATTTAGGTGTTACGGTATACCTCAAATACTAATGTCTGACAATGGCCCGGAATTTTCCTCTAATTTGTTTAGAGAGTTTTCAATAAACTGGAGTTTTGATCACATAACATCTTCTCCTAGGTACCCACAATCAAATGGTCAGGTAGAAAGAGCGGTCCAAACAGTAAAAAACATGATGAAAAAGACCAACTTTCAAAAAACGGAATTCAGTTTAGGATTGTTAGAATATTTGAATACGCCAATAAGTAATGAGTTAAGTTCACCTGCCGAGCTGTTATACAACAGAAAAATACGAAGTATAATTCCGTGTTCACCTCATTTTCTACAACGAAAGTTGCAGAAAAACGTTTCAAATAAATTAGAGAATCGTCAAACACAGCAGAAAAAATACTTTGATAAAGGATCAAAAAAGTTAAAACCGTTACTTTTAAATCAAAAAGTCAAAATAAAACTAAGTGATCATTGGACTTCTGGAATTATTCAACGTTTGTTACCTAATAGATCGTATTTAATCAAAATGAATTCAGGACAAACATTAAGAAGAAACAGAAAACATATTATTATAGACTCGGATAGACAAAATTGCGAACAACCACACGATAGTTACTGTAGAAATACATACGACGACATACATATAGACGAGTCACAAAATAATGTAATGGTAGATGTGTCACGCGGCGGCTCCAGTGTTCCGACAACGACACACACAGATAACGGCAGCACTAATTATTATAAGACTCGTTCTGGCAGGATAGTGAGACCACCTGATCGCTGGGGACAATTCTCAAGCAAACCCTAAGACGCAGATTAGACACATACTACAACGTCGGCACGTTGGGTGCAGTGGCCGAGTGAACGGACTGCGTGCTGCGTGTTACGGGTTCGATTCCCGCACGGAACGAATAATTTGTAACACAGAACAGTATTTTGTATGATCAACAAGTAGTCAAGTAGATCCGGGTTTGGACTTTTGTGCATGTAAGTTAAATAAATATTATGTTTGTTTGTTTGAATAAAAATAAATTATATTAAAATTAGTTTAAAGCATGTAAAATTACTGTTTAAGGAATGGCAAATTAATATTAAATTAAATTGAATAAATGTGGTAAACAAAGATGATTTATGTAATGTTAATAAATTATATTATGTACTTATGTCAATAAAATGTAATAAATTAGTTAATTAAATTTTCTTTGCAATGAAGAAAAGGTGATGATTATTATTTATTATGATTATTATTATGATTAGAATGATACATTATTATCGTTGATAATATTGATGTTATTATTGTTTTCATTATTGTTGATTAAATTATTATTATTGTACTAAATTAAAATATGTTATTAATCGTAGTGGACGGTGTTAAAAATTATCAAACGTTCTACGACTTTTTGACTGAATCTCAGCCAGTAGAAACATTTACCGCCAAAATGTTGAGCGGTAATAGTGTGAAAGTAAATGCCAAAACTGAAGAGTCCTACAGAGTGATCGCTCGTCGCTTAACAGAAAATAACTGTTTATGGCACTCATATGAGGACAAGCAGACCAGGCCAATAAGAGTAGTGGCGAAAAAGTTGCATTCTTCCTGCCTACCGGATCGGATTAAAGATGATTTAACTTTGCAAGGATTTCAGATAGAAAATGCTATTAACAAGTTAAGCTGGAGAACAAAAGAACTGCTGAACATGTTTATTCCATCGTTCAAGAATGATGAAGATGTCAGTAAAATATACGGCATTAAACATATTCTAGGGTGTAAAGTTGAAATAAACCCGCTTAAGACGTCAAAAATAATACCCCAGTGTAAGAGATGCCAGGCTTATGGTCATACCCAAAAGTATTGCTCAAAAGAGCCAAGGTGTGTTAAATGTACAGGTAAACACCTCACAGCTGATTGCAGCAAACCTGCGCAAGAAAAATCTAAGTGTGTTCACTGTGGCTTACCTCACCCAGCCAACTACAGGGGGTGTTTAGTTGCCAAGGAGATGCAAATGATTAAGAACAAAAAATCAAAAAATAATCCACCTAACAACCCTGCCGCTAAGCAAATTGTTAGAAACACCGACAAACAGGCAACAAAACAAAGTGCACCGTTTGCAAAGACAACCGTGGTAAATGCACATACATCCAAAAGTGTCTCATACGCACAAGCAGTAAATCCAAGCACGAAACCATCAAGTCTTGAGGACAAATTCAACCAGATCTTGAAGTGCATATCCTCATTTGACAAGAGACTAGAGAAATTAGAATCAAGCACCATACAAATCAGTCATGAATAACACACTAAAAATAATGGCGTGGAATTCTAACGGATTGCTGCAACACCAACATGAGTTGCAAGTAGTACTAGACACAGAAAATATTGATGTGTGTTTGATCTCTGAAACGCACTTTACTAAACAGTCTTTTGTAAAGTTTAGAGGCTATAAGGTTTATCACTCGCTGCACCCTAGCAACACGGCGCGAGGAGGTAGCGCGGTTATTATTAAAGAAAATATCTGTCACTACGAACAATTTAAATACGAGGAACAAGACACGCAAGCTGTGGCGATATTAGTAAAAACAAATAAATTTAATGTAACAGTAGCGGCCGTATACTGTCCCCCAAGACACAAGATAAACAAAGAACAATATATACACTTATTCAGACTCCTCGGACAGAGATTTATACTTGGCGGTGACTTTAACGCTAAGAACACTCATTGGGGATCGAGATTAACTTCAACTAAGGGCAGACAGCTTCTAAGCGCTGTGAAAGACATGCACTGTGAGGTCATAAGTACTGGAAAACCTACTTACTGGCCGACTGACCACCAGAAACTACCAGACCTTATTGACTTTTTCATAGTCAAAAATATATCAACCAACTATCTGAATGTGGAAGAGGGGTACCATATGAACTCCGATCACTCTCCGATATTATTACAATTAAGTCACAAAATATTACTAAGAGAAAACCACCTGACGTTAGTTAACAAGTATACAGATTGGGAAAGTTTTAGCTTAGAGCTACAAAATATTATTGACCTAAAAACTTCATTAAAAAGCAAAGATCAGCTCGATTTTGAAGTAGACCAGTTTAACATCAATATCCAACAATGTGCATGGAATAACACACCACAGCTTATAAACAAGTTTAAAGGAAATACCTACCCAAAAGAAATAATAGACCTATTATATGAAAAAAGGACTCAAAGAAAAAGGTGGCAGCAAACTAGATTCCCGCAAGATAAAACTGTATTGAATAACCTTACCAAAAGACTGAAGAGAAAGATACAAACCTTTCAAGATGAGGCTTTAGATACTAACCTGCGTCAGTTAACCAGCGACCATACAACCCAATACTCTCTTTGGAAAGCGACAAAGTCACTCAAAATACCAATTGTACCAATTCCCCCTATCAGAGATGATAACGGAAAGTGGGCCATAAGCAATGACCAGAAAGCTCAAAGATTTGCACATCACTTGGAAGAAACCTTTCGGCCAAATGACGAGTCTGTGGACAACCTACAGTTTGCCAACATTCTGCAAAATCAAAGAATTAAGCTTGTGACCCCGAAAGAAGTTGCAAAGGAAATAATAGCCTAAAGAAATCGCCAGGATATGACCTTATTACGGGAGAAATCCTGAAACAGCTCCCGCGTAAAGCCATAATTAAGCTTACTAGGCTCATAAATGCTGCATTCGTGCCTATGCAGGTTCCTGAGCCATGGAAAGTTGCTGAGGTGATAATGATTGCAAAGCCTGGTAAACCACCTCACGAAGCATCATCATACAGACCCATTTCCCTGTTGCCTATACTTTCAAAGCTATTTGAAAAACTGTTTTTAAAACGCCTAAAACCAATCATAAACGAGAAAAACCTGATCCCTGACCATCAGTTTGGTTTCAGAGAGAAACACTCAACAATAGACCAAGTACACAGAATTACCAACATCATCGAGAGAACGCTTGAAGATAAAAAAAGTCTGCTCCACCGTTTTTTTAGATGTAGCACAAGCTTTTGATAAAGTTTGGCATAAGGGTTTGATATACAAGCTAAGACTAATGCTGCCCAATGATTTTGCCGATATCTTGCAATCATATATTACAGATAGAATGTTTCGAGTAAGGCACGAGGGAGCCTTTTCTGAGTTAAAAAATATTAAAGCTGGCGTCCCTCAAGGAAGTGTGCTAGCTGGAAAATAATACCATTGCAACCTTTGCGGACGACACTGCCATTATGGCTACAGGGTCATGCCATGCGGAAGCAATCAGAAAGGTACAAATTGCTGTAAATGAAGTTCATGACTGGGCACAAAAATGGAAAATCAAATTGAATGAATCAAAGTCACTTCACATTGATTTTACCAACAGGAATTGTGATTACCACCCAATTTTCATAAATGGCCAACAAGTGCCATACGCAAATACAGCCAAATATCTTGGCATAACGCTTGATGCGAAATTGCGCTGGAAAGCGCACGTTAAAAAGAAAAGACAGGAACTGGACATGCGTTTTAAAAACATGTATTGGTTGATTGGACGAAATTCCTGCCTATCGATACATAATAAAATATTATTATATAAGCATATTCTTATGCCAATATGGACATATGGCATCCAACTGTGGGGCTGTACTAAACCGACCAACATCAAAATTATTCAAACATTCCAGAATAAGGTACTCAGGAGTATTGTTAATGCGCCCTGGTATATAAGAAATGACGACCTCCATCGTGACCTAAAAGTGGAACCCGTCACCAAAATAATCCAAAAATTTGCTGAGGCCCATGAACACCGACTCCACCAACATGTGAACATCGAGGCAATTCAGCTGCTAGACCAGACAAATATAGTGCGAAGGCTAAAACGAACAAAACCTTTTGAATTAGTGTAGTGTAAATAATGTAGAAATAATAGTGACACTCATATACCACATGAACAAAGTGTTTATATTATAAATTAGACTCTAAGAAAGTGGAACGGACTTGTATAAAGTACAATCAGCACTATTCTTTTTTAAAATAATTATCACGTAAAAAGTTAAGTTAGATTAAAATTGCTTATTAGTCTTGTAGGCTAGATTGTAATTAATTATTAAGAACCTGGTTCTTTTTCATAAAGGATAAAAAAAAAATACTAAAAGCATCTGGCCATGGTTCTGTATGTCTTTTACAGTTATATTTGTTAATTCTTGTATCCTACATGCACCAGTTACACCAAATATTAAAGCAACCTGAAAAAAGAAAATAGTAGATTATACAACAAGTGAATAAAAAGGGAATTTAATTCGAGGTACGAAGTTGGATCCCGAGAGCAGCGAAGGATTCTAGAGTAGAATCACGAGCGTAGCGAGGGATTCTATACTCTAGAATCCTGAACGGAGCGAGGGATACAAGTACCTACCGAGATAAATTTTTTATTCACGTGTTGTGTACTCTACTTTTTACCATTGACTGTGAGAAAATAATTAGGATGGTATTTATTTTCGGAGCTAGGCACTCTAGATTTCTTTGGCTTATTACCCACGGATAAACGTACTTTAAGTATGTCACTAACTTTGAGTATTTTGAAATATCAATGTTGTGTTTGATTCTCACTGTGGCTTCTATCATAGAATATATGCTCCAAAGTGTCGACGGCGGTCTTGGTTAATTCATTGAAATAGTTAAGAAATATGCACTCAGAGAAGGAATTGGCGCCATTCATGGTTTTCCAGTCGCAGAATAAATTGTATGTTTTCAGGTACAACTCCCGAGATTTTGGCGGCAACAAATCATCTACTATAATTTCTGCTTTAGAACGAAATTATTCCGGAGTCAGTCTCTCATTTTCGTCATCGGAAGAACTCATTTTATTATAATTACTTACTTATGTAAATAGATTTTCCAATAACACAAAACAACCACAAATAAAGACAGAACGGAACGTAACTAAATTGGCGGGATATTATTTTAAAATTTGGAATGGAATAGCTCCATTCAGCCACCCAGTACGTTTTCAGCAGCAACGTTTTGAGCAGCAGCGATTTTTTTGTATAGTGCGCGCGGAACTAGTTGGCCGCGCCTTAGGCATGTTTTTGTTTTTTTATTTAAGTATTCTTTTCAATAAAAAGAACAATTAATATCTCGAGATTGGTCATCACTGTCTAATTATAGTCTCCTGTGCATTGCGAGCTGTATAAGGCAACCCGCCCCCTCACCCCTGTCGCCACCTAAGGCGCGGCCAACTAGTTCCGCGCGCACTATACGTAATTCGTGTTTGTTCCTAATTCAAAATGTCTTTATTCACTCAGTGAATAAAAGAGCGTTTTATTCACTGTTATCGATGAAAAAAATGCCCTTTTTACCATTGCCACTCGAAAAAGGGCATTTTTTTCATCGATAACAGTGAATAAAACGCTCTTTTAATCACTGAGTGAATAAAAACATTTTGAATTAGGAACAAACACGAATTACGTATAGTGCGCGCAGAACTAGTTGGCCGCGCCTTAGGTGGCGACAGGGGTGAGGGGGCGGGTTGACAGCTCGCAATGCACAGGAGACTATATTAGACAGTAATGACCAATCTCGAGATATCGTGAACAATAATTGTTCAATTTATTGAAAAGAATACTTACTTTTATAAAAAAACAAAAACATGCCTAAGGCGCGGCCAACTAGTTCCGCGCGCACTATACAAAAAAATCGCTGCTGCTGAAAGTACGTACTGGGTGGCTGAATGGAGCTATTCCATTCCAAAAAAATAATATCCCACCAATTTAGTTACGTTCTTTTCTGTCTTTAATTGTGGTTGTTTTGTGTTATTGGAAAATCTATTAACATGAGTAAATGAGTTCTTCCGATGACGAAAATGAGAGACTGACTCCGGAATAATTTCGTTCTAAAGCAGCAGTTATAGTAGATGATTTGTTGCCGCCAAAATCTCGGGAGTTGTACCTGAAAACATACAATTTGTTCTGCGACTGGAAAACCATGAATGGCGCCAATTCCTTCTCTGAGTGCATATTTCTTAACTATTTCAATGAATTAACCAAGACCGCCGTCGGCACTTTGGAGCATAAATTCTATGATAAAAGCCACAGTGAGAATCAAACACAACATTGATATTTCAAAATACTCAAAGTTAGTGACATACTTAAAACGTATATCCGTGGGTAATAAGCCAAAGAAATCTAGAGTGCTTAGCTCCGAAAATAAATACCATGCTCCTATTTATTTTCTCACAGTCAATGGTAAAAAGTAGAGTACACAACACGTGAATAAAAAATTTATCTCGGTAGGTACTTGTATCCCTCGCTCCGTTCAGGATTCTAGAGTATAGAATCCCTCGCTACGCTCGTGATTCTACTCTAGAATCCTTCGCTGCTCTCGGGATCCAACTTCGTACCTCGAATTAAATTCCCTTTTTATTCACTTGTTGTATAATCTACTATTTTCGAGTGGCAATGGTAAAAAAATAATTATTAAGTTTAACACACAACACGCTGAAGCTGAAGTCACGTAGATAGATATTTAAAATTAGTTTAACTAACCTTAGTAACCAGATATTGGTTATCTGGAGCATCTTTTATAAATTTTTCAACATCGTTAGACGATAAAACCTTTGATTTCTTGCTTCTAAATCTATCTGACAGTCTTTTTAGATAAGCTGACAAATTCCATTGTTCGTTCGGACTGTACTTTTTAACATTGAGTATATACACCACAAAGAGCTAGGTTTGTACTTAGAAGATAATTCTTTAAAGTACGCCAAGAACACATTTTCAGAAAATGACTGCGATTTCTTGGTGTTTTGCCACTGCTTGAAATTTTGGTACGCTAATAGATATTTCTCCTTGGAGTTTTCGAATAGCAAATTTTCCATAACGCTAAGGGCTTCAAATCTTACATCGGGCGGTGTACAACATGAATCATTTTCTTCAAAACTAGACATTTAACTAATAAAATAACTATAATAACAGTGAAAACGAGTTGTGTATTTTTTTCGCAGTAGCGGGAAAATATTATGTTTTTTTATAAGCGATCAGCCATAGACTAAAAGAGGTTTTTTTTTTGCTTGTCGTGGATAGTGTATGGAGCCACGTACAAAATGGGGAATTCAAATTTTTATTTATCACAGAGAAAACACAAAATTATATTTGAGTGAAAGTTTTATTTATTAAAAACGTACGAAGTTTAAATTATCTATTTAAATACAAAGTTTCATGAAATGAGCAAGCACTAGGTACAGTAATTAATGCACAGTTTGATTATAGTCAAAAGTCAAAAGTCAAAATTCATTTATTCAAACTAGGCTGATAATCAGCACTTTTCGAAGGTCAAAATTTACTTTACTTTACTTTACTACAGTGAAATTTGGCTAACTGGGACTTGGATAAGTGAGAAACTTCTATAACTTTACTGGAACTCATACTGAGACATGAGACAGATTTGGATATCTGAGACACATTTAACCAGGTTTCACTGTATTTACATTTTTATAAGACAGTCCCCCAAAAACGCCCACCCATCGACACTTCCTAGTGTTTAGCTGGAAAGAAGAAGTGGCGGAACAAACTCCCCAGCACACATCTGTCTGTTAGGTTGGTTAGAAGAACCAGACTCGATACAATAGCAAGGTGTCAGTTAAATTTAAGATTTACTACGGACACAATCGTGTCATTATGTGCCTAATTGCGGTGAAATTTTAGCCACTTTATGAGCAAGTGTGTTGAAAATATAGTTTTTCAACTTTTACGTTTTTAATAAATAATACTTACACTCAAATATAAATTTTGTTTTCTCTTTAATAAGTAAAACTTTGAAGTCCCCATTTTGTACGTGGCTAATACGCTATCCGTAAAAAGCAAAAAAAAAAGAAATTCATTATTGTAGTCTATGGCTGATCGCCATTGTTAGATGCGTGCACATGAAAACTGATTAATTTTTCCAGCCATTGCGAGATTTTTTTCACAACTCGTTTTCACTGTTGAAAATCTTTTTTTCAACAGTGACAAAACGTCGTATGGTACACGTGTGTGTGTATTGATGATTACCGTCCTCGGCTCTCTTAAGACCCTTACCTAACGGCTCGGGTCTCAATGGCGCCTCAGCGGTAATCACCAACATTACACACTTGTACCATAATGTACTAAAATGCTAGTAACATTATCTTTTATAATAATTGTGGCACTTGGGCCTTTTGTTATGATTAGTGGACTGTATGAGAAATATTGAAGGGTTTAGAGATACCTAATTAATAATTCTGGTGTAAACTAACATTCAGATCCTTGACTAGAACAGGCAATTTGACTCCACTAACCTTTTGCTTCACCCTTGTCCTGGCTTGGATCAAGCTTGCTGATGCAGCTCGCTGCCACGTGGTTGGATGTGATGTCACTATGAGCTTCTAGAAAGTCTTTCGGGATCCGAATTGTAGGCACACACAAATTATTGTCTAGGATTGTTCTGGTACGACCAGAAGGCACTATATCACAATAGTAGACGAAAAGTCAGGTTTTACAATGTGGTAATCAGCACATCGGCGTGCACGGCAACGCGAACCTGTGTCCTTTTCGGTAGTCGAACGTCGAATGGACGCAGCACTAAGGTGGCTGCTCATCGCCGTCACTTCACCAGAAGTGAGGGTAGAAGGCATAAAATTAATGGAGCTTAAAAACTACCTTAAACTAGACAAGGATCGAACATACCCCCCACCGAAATCACTATGATGATTTCCCATAAAAGAAAAAAAATAAAACAAGAGATCGGGCTACGAGCCAGAGCTAGAAGCCTTACATCAGTGGTCACGAACCCTGATGGACCATGTGGGAAAAAAAACAAAAGGGGGGAAGAGACGAACCTATTAGAAACTATATATTAAGTATAGATTATAATTATTATCCTATAAAACTAGAATAACTACCTATGGGGTAGGTATTTTTAAACTAAAACTACTAGTTAGCGTATGGTAATGGGCAAAGTTTGTTTACCGGTCTTTTAAAGGTACTATTTTTTGTTCGGACAGTAACGACGCGAACAACATTGTCAACACCGGGATGAGTTTTATCAATTCTTGCCAGCGGCCATTCGGATGGATGCTTGACATCAGATTTCATGAGAACTAAGTCTCCTTCCTTCAGATTAGGTGGTGATGAATACCACTTCGCTCTCTGTTGCAGAGTGTGAAGATAATCATGAGACCAACGTTTCCAAAATGATTGTGTAATTCTTTGAAGTGATTGCCAACGTGACAACCTACTTAAAGAAACATCCTCTAAGTTAAACTCTGGAACCGATACCATACTCTGACCAATTAAAAAATGACCAGCGGTAATGACATCAAATTCATTAGGGTTATCGGACATTGGACAAAGTGGGCGTGAATTCATTATCATTTCAATTTTGCAAAAAACCGTTGATAGTTCTTCAAACGTGAAGATCTTATCTCCACAGGAACGAAAGAGATGATGTTTTGCGGATTTTATTCCGGCTTCCCATAAACCACCCATGGAAGGGGCACTAGGTGGATTAAACTTCCAATTAACTGATCGCAATGTTAGACCATTAAGAATGTCATCGCGGTTTCTTTGACTATTAAAATATTTACAGACTTCTTTCAGATGCTTGGAGGCTGCAACAAAATTTGTCCCACAATCAGAATATAAGGTATTACATAATCCTCGTCGAGAAACAAATCTATCAAAAGCTGCTAAAAAGCACTCGCATGACAAGTCCGATAAGACCTCGAGGTGCACAGCCTTGGTGGAAAAACAAATGAACAGGCATAAATAGGCCTTATAAGTTTTAGCATTACGTTTTTGGCTTTCCTTTACAATGAACGGGCCTCCAATATCGACACCTACATGATTAAATACTTTGTTAGGTTGAAGTCTATTTGAGGGTAACGTACCCATCATTGGTTGGGTTGAAGTCGGTCTAAATTTAAAACATTTTGCGCATTTTGACAACACCGATCTAATAACATTACGACCATTTATAATCCAATATTTCCTAGATAAGATTCCGTGCAACGTGCGCGGACCCACATGCATGTAAAGTTTATGATAATATTCTATTAAGATTAAAGTTGTATGACATGCCTTTGGCAAAAGCAAAGGATGCTTGGTATCATAGGGCAAGTCAGCCTGTGAAATTCTACCCCCCACCCTGAGGAACTTATTATCATCTACGAAGGGTGAAAGTTTACGTAAGGATTTTACTACGTTGCCACTTTTAGAAAGTATGGCAATTTCAGATTCAAAATAGTTTCTTTGAATTATTTTAATTATAGAATCATGAGCTCGTGCTAGCTCAAGATTAGTGAGTGGCCCTGAGACTATCTGTTTCGATTTTAAATAGTCTAAATAACGGTGGTACCAGGCGATAAAACGTTGTAACTTGTTAAATGATGAAATTTTATTAAATATTAATTCTTCTAGATTAATTTTACAATTCTTCAATTTGTTGTCAGTAGTATTAAAACAGAAGGTGTCATAATTTGATTTTAATTCGGGCACTTTATTTTGGTCAGAAACATAAACCGTTTTAATCGGCCATAGATCACGTTCCTGATATAACCACGAGGGACCACGTATCCATTCCGGAGCATATTCCATAAATCGATCAGGTAAAGCGCCTCGTGAACAAATATCAGCAGCATTATTGTCACTACTGACATGATACCAACAGTTGGGCTCCACGATGTCAGTTATTTGACTGACTCGATTAGAAATAAAAGTTTTTAATTTATATGATGGAGTCTGAAGCCATGAAAGAACGACACTCGAATCGCTAAGTGCAATAATTGAGGAATCTAATTCCTTTATTTTTTTCACAATAGAATTTATAAGTTTAGAAAGCAGCACGGCCGCCATAAGTTCAAGTCTGGGGATTGACAACACTGGTTTCATTGGAGCCACTTTTGATTTGCTCGTTAGCAACCGCACCTTTATATTACCCGCGTTGTCAGTGCTGCGAACATAAATACACGCTGCATAGCCTAAGGATGACGCATCGCAAAAGGCGATGAGCTGAACCGAATTGAACTCCGAAATTAAAATATGTCGTTCAATTCGCAACTCTGCAAGACAGGGCAAGGTTGAAAAGAATTTATGCCATTTTTCTTTTAACTGGGCTGGTAAATAGTCGTCCCATCCTAAACTTAACTTCCATAAATCTTGCATAATACACTTAGCAACAAAAGTGCATGGCGATATAAAACCCACGGGGTCGAAGATACTCGCAAGTAATTTGAGAACTGACCGCTTCGTTGAGAGCGAGTCATTTAAATTATAATTGAAAGAAAAACAATCACAGCTAGGTAACCACGTCAACCCTAGCACCTTGATTGAGGACGATAACGTATCGTCTTGAAAATTAATAACAGATACCTGCTCGGTTGACATACGCGTGAGTAATTCAGAACGATTACTTGCCCACTTCCGGAGGTCAAATGCTCCACCTTTAAGAAGTGAGGTTAACTCATCTTGTAACGCGCAAGCTTCGTCTATCGTAGGACATGACCATAATACATCATCAACAAAACATCCTTGTAACAACACATTGGAAGCCAAGGACTGCGGATTATCATTAGCCAATTGATGTAACGTGCGAATAGCTATGAACGGGGCACTTCTAAGACCGTATGTGTTTGTTTTAAGTTCATAAATGCGTACGGGGTCTGATGTTGTGTCACGCCAGAGAATATGTTGATACTTCCTTTCTGATGGAATAATATTGATCGCTCGAAACATTTTAGAAACATCTGCGGTAAAACAAACATCGTATAACCGAAACTGACTTAGAATTTTAAAAATATCTGAATGTAGTTTTTGTCCGGTTAAAAGAATGTCATTAAGTGATAATCCGTTAGTGGTTGGCGCCGAACCATTGTAAACAACACGCAAAGGTGTAGTTGTACTCGTGGGTTTCAATACACAATGGTGCGGAATAAAATATTTAGATGGTTCCGTACCTTTATAAAGTTCCATGTGTCCTAACGATTCATACTCATTCATAAAATCACAGTAGGCCCGTTTTAAATCGGGTAATTTATCAAGTCTGCGCTCTAATTGAGTCAGCTGCTTAAAAGCTGAATTGTAGGAATCACCCAAAGGCTCGTGGTTTGGTTTTAATAAAATAGGAGAAACGTATCGGCCCGTTTCGTCCCTGTAATGATTTACAGAAAATATGTTTTCAGCAAGAACGTCTTGCGGATTTAAGTGTTGAACTTCGCACGGCAAAGATTCAACCTCCCAAAAACGTTTGAGGGAGTCATTGAGGAGATTTTCCTCGACAGTAAACGTTACTGCATGCAGAGAAGTAGTAGCAGCGGTTACGTTAGAATGGTTGTTCTCCGACATACAAAACCTTCCCGTAATCACATAACCAAAAATGCTACTTAACGCAACAGGTATATCAGAACCAAAGATTAATTTCTTACCGTCATAGATATACGGAAAAACATCACCCGCCAAAATAATATCTATATCTGAACGCCTATAAAAGGTAGGGTCAGCTAAAATTAAATTTCTATATTCATCAATCACGCTTTGAGGTAACTGTACGGTCGGCAAACCACCAGTAATTTTTGTAAGCACTACAGCGTCAATATTAAAAGATGGTTCGTTACTATGACGCGGTTTCATAGCAAACGAAGTCATACCATGATTTTTTACACTTTCGCCTGCGAGTCCAAAAATATCAAAATTACATTTACGAGGCGTTAATCCTAAACGCTGTAAACAATCAACAGAAATAAAGTTTGTTTGAGCGCCAGAATCAATCAAAACACGACACGGCTGATAACAATCGGTATTATCTAACACATGCACCACAGCTGTACCTAGTATAACTGTACCAGCAGTTGTGTGTAAAGAAGCAGAATGGCAACTGTTAATTTCATTCAGACCGGTAGTAGTCGATGTCGTCTGTGATGACAATGTTTTTTCATGAGATGTACTCGAGTCGCTGCCGCTTGGGCGCGAACTCAGAACCGGTTTGTTATTGTCGAGGTGCAATAACACGTGATGCGATTTCTGACAAACTAAACATTTAAACTGACTTTTGCACTCATTGGCATTATGGTTTTGTTTGAGGCAATTATGACATAATTTAAGTGCACTAACACGGTCAATGCGCTTCTCAGTGGACAATTCACGGAATTTATCACACCTAAAAATCATATGATTGCCGTCACAATGTAAACAAGTCGTCTGCGACGAAGTTGCATGAGTAAATGACCTAGTTTTTTCCGTCATATTAGTTGGTTGACGTTTATTTTGTTGCAAGTTTACTGAACTTGTATTATTAGTGTAAGAAATAGAGTGATCAAGTACTTTGATATGATTGTGTACAAAGCTGATTAAATCATGGAAAGTCGGAACAGATTTTTGATCCCAATTTTGTTCAAATAATTTTCTAGTTTGTGAATCTAAGGCACGTAATGCAATATGACACATCACATAACTATTTAAATTTTCTATATTTAACGCTTGAATAGCTTGATAAGAGTGTTCAAACGTTTCAATAAAAGTATTTAATTGAGCTGAAGACTCCTTATTTATCGGTGAGAAACCTAACATTTTATCGAGGTATCTACCCACCAACATACGATTATCCTGGTATTTGTCAAGAAGACTTTTCCAGACTAAACCATAATTACTTGCAGTAATCGGTAAACTTTTAACAATATTTAATGCACTGCCCTTCGTACATGATAGAAGGTAATGGAATTTATCGATATTTGGTATATGTGGTTGGTTATGTACCAGTGAACAAAAAGTTTCGTAAAACGTGGTAAAGTTTTCGATATTACCGTCAAATGTAAATAGCTCTAATTTAGGTAAACGCGGACAAGATTGAACTACGTTTTGATTTTCTGATTTAACACTACCCGCAGCTTTATTTATTAATCTATTTGTAACTAATTTTACGTTATAATAAATATCATCGAAACTTTTTATTTCCTGGGTTCTCACTCTAGCGTCCGGGTTTGATTCCAGCTCCGATTCGCATATTTTAAGAATTACTTTTTGAAATCGATCACGCACTTCGTCAATGTCCGAAACACGTAATAATAGTAAATCCTGCTTATCAGGCGTTGATATATCCTTCGTCATTTCATAGGCATATTGTAATTGCTCAAAGAGTACTTCTTTTTCTTGGATTAGGTATGCAATTGATTGCGATGTATCTTTTTTGGGAGGCATGATTAGGTTCCTTCAAAGTTATAAGTTGACAATATTGTTTTAATGTAGGTAGGTTCTAGGTAGGTAGTGCAAATTAGATACGTAGATATTTAATGCAAGTAAGTATTTGGGATTGATGCAATGCAATTAATAGATTTAGGTATGTATGCAATGATCTGCACACCGTATAATTTTTACGTACGACGTAAAATAAAATATTACAGAAAGAAAACTATAAGGTGTTGAAAGTAACTGGTAAAAATAGGTACTGAAGTCCGGCTCGAATGGACCAAAAAATGTGGCACTTGGGCCTTTAGTTTTGATTAGTGGACTGTATGAGAAATATTGAAGGGTTTAGAGATACCTAATTAATAATTCTGGTGTAAACTAACATTCAGATCCTTGACTAGAACAGGCAATTTGACTCCACTAACCTTTTGCTTCACCCTTGTCCTGGCTTGGATCAAGCTTGCTGATGCAGCTCGCTGCCACGTGGTTGGATGTGATGTCACTATGAGCTTCTAGAAAGTCTTTCGGGATCCGAATTGTAGGCACACACAAATTATTGTCTAGGATTGTTCTGGTACGACCAGAAGGCACTATATCACAATAGTAGACGAAAAGTCAGGTTTTACAATGTGGTAATCAGCACATCGGCGTGCACGGCAACGCGAACCTGTGTCCTTTTCGGTAGTCGAACGTCGAATGGACGCAGCACTAAGGTGGCTGCTCATCGCCGTCACTTCACCAGAAGTGAGGGTAGAAGGCATAAAATTAATGGAGCTTAAAAACTACCTTAAACTAGACAAGGATCGAACAATAATTATAATTGTATAACCTAAAGGGGGGGTAAGTAATACAAAATATATAATTACTATACCCCCACCTCTTACTTTTGAAATTACAGAGTGAAAATTCTAAAACCAATATACGCTGTACATAGCAATAAAAATTTTCAACCAAAATTCGTTTGAACGAAACATAGTTTGTAGTTTTTGAGATATATATCATATTTCAAAAACCACAAATTAATATAACTTGGTAATTCATACAAACACTTAAAAAAACAAACTTATCACAACATGTGTATTTCTGTTGCTCCCCTGCCTGGCCAAGTGCGAGTCCGACTCCTACGGGGCCAGTTTTTACATCTTTAACACGGAACCCTATCTTTTCTCTAATATAACTCTCCTTTTAGGCTTCGCGGCAGTCAGGTCAGTAGCATATGCTTAATTTTATTTTTCAGATATCTGCCAGTCAAAGTCCCTTCGAAATCGATCTAGCCGTTTCAAAGATTAACCGGATATAAACTCCAAACTAAAACGTATCTAAATACCTAGTAGGTATTTAAATAAGCTCTTCTTTCGTTGTACCTGACAGAATAAAGTGCTACCCAAGTGAAAACAAAACAGCAATAGAATTAAAAGATAAAGGGATTACTGCGCCCGCAGGTGTTAAAAGATTTACTTTTTACAGTTCACGAGTCTTGTGACCTTGTACTGTGAAACGATCGTAAAAATAACGAAACAATAGAGACAGTTCCAGGAACATTATTTTTAATTGTTGCGAAAAAGCCTTTTGGTTCGGCAGAAATGGTTTATGGTAGATTAGGTGTGCCTAGGTGTTCCATTGTTCGAGTTAGAGAAATAAAACACACAAACCTACACCTCGACGGGGAAGTGACAACAACTCCTGCTCCTAACTTACAAAAACCAAATTTTACAGGAGGCGAAAAAAACCGTTCTATATTACCTTTTAGACCTTAACATAGGAGATGTTTCTTCGGTGCCTAGCTACGTCAATTTTGCGAATTTCAACTCAATTCATATAAGAGTAGACGCGCAATTTCATTCTCTATCAAACTGCAATTCCTAAGTCGTTTTCGTAAAATATAAGTAAGTTAGGAGTTGTTGTCACTTCCCCGTCGCTGCAGTATAGGGAAGGGGTGCTACATGTTCAGTGATGCATGATGCGACATAAGTCACAGTGCACAAGTAAAGTGATGCTACTAGTTTTAAGGTTATATTTACTAACTAACACAAACTGTATTATTAGTATCTATATTTAGGTTAAGGTTTTTATTAATGGGTCCTTGTTACCTGTATATAAATAAATTCTATTCTATAAGTTGGGCGGTTAAATAGAAAAAAGAACCGCCAAGTAACTCCATGGTAACTCTTTTAAAATGATTTGGTTAATTTGGTTTTACAATGTTTTCATGTTACAGCATAAGAAATAGGTTTTGGGTGTAATGTAGGCCCAAGGCCCAATAATAAGTTATAATAACAGACAACGTAAAACAAGATCAAACGTTAACAAGCATATTTATTATTTATTTTCAGACAAATAAATGTCATATGTCATAAACTGGTGGTTGTGGGCCACCAGTTTATGACAAAAAAACATTCTAACACTGCAGATAATGCAATGCAATCAAAATCAATCTATCTTCTACATAAATGATAAAAACTTTTTAACAAAAAATAAAACCAACTTATAAAAAAACACGAAAAGTCACCAAAGTTTTTATTTTTCACTTTTTAGTGGTTCATAATAATATGTAAGTTCACATGTTCATGGTTCATGGTGTCATCACATCACACACATCACATGTTCATGGTGGACAATGTAGTTTTTTTTTTGAGTTTTGTCGATTTTTCAAAAATCGCTTGTCCGATTTCGATAAAACAATTATATGGGACCAATTGGGACAAAAAAAAGAATTGTTCAAATCGGAAATTTAGCAAGTGACGGAGTTATCCCCGAACAAACATAAAAAAATATAAACATACGAATTGCGAACCTCCTTCTTTTTTTAGAAGCCGGTTAAAAAGCTGCATTCATCAACGCCCAGTTGAAACCCTTGAACCTAGAAAATTGAAATTTTTCACAGAGATTTCCTTTATAGTGTAGACAAGGATTAAGGAAGAATGAACGAAGGATTAAGGAAGTTTGCTTGGCAAATCGTTATTTGCACGTGGGTGAAGGCGCAGTCAAAAGCTAGTATTTCATATCATTGGACATAAAAAACACTCAACGTTTAATTAGGGTAGTAAATCAACGAACTATCGAAAACAGCTGACTGAGTAAACAAAACTGCAAAACTGGCGGGAAAATATCGAGACGGGTAGTAAAAACGTCCGATATCCAAACAGAAGCGGAACCAAACGAAAATGAACAAAAGAATCGCAGCGTTTGCAGAGCAAGCGGCAGGCTCGCAAATAATATCTGCTTGCAATAAATAAATAGAATAAAGAGCTAAGTTATAATACCTATGTTTATTTTTAGGGTTCCGTACCTCAAAAGGAAAAAACGGAACCCTTATAGGATCACTTTGTTGTCCGTCTGTCTGTCTGTCAAGACCTTTTTTCTCAGGAACGCGTGGAGGTATCAAGCTGAAATTCATATCAAATACTCAAGTCTATGGTCTCTTGGAGCTGTGAAAAAATCAAACTTCTAAGTCAACGCGATCAAAAGATACTCCCGTTTATGCCGCAAATTTTCGACACTCGCAAGGGAATCAAAACCTACAGGGTACTTCCCGTGAACTCAGAATCTTGAAATTTGGTACGAAGCAACGTCTTATAGCATAGATAAAGGAATAATTACGAAAACCATAAATTTTTAGTTACATCAAGATACTCCCGTTTATGCCGCAAATTTTCGACACTCGCAAGGGAATCAAAACCTACAGGGTACTTCCCGTGAACTCAGAATCTTGAAATTTGGTACGAAGCAACGTCTTATAGCATAGATAAAGGAATAATTACGAAAACCATAAATTTTTAGTTACATCACATAATATATTTTTTTTACGGAACCCTCGGTGCGCGAGTCCGACTCGCACTTGGCCGGTTTTTTTTAAGTTGGTATTCGTCTTTGTATATACGGTGTTCGTTTTTAAACCAAGCCGTCAAGCCAAAGTGCGGTCAAGCCCAAAACGAAGGCTATGTGTTTGACCTGTATATGTGTGTCTGTTTCTTTTTTCCTTTATTACACCTAAACGGATTTGAATAAAACATACGTTGTTAGATTTGTCTTGGAGGCGCGATTGCCACTGGATACATTAAAAATTAAAAACAAATAAAATTTTATGAATTTTGGGGACTATAAGGTGGAGGTCGAATTTTTTTTCTTCCTATATCACCGAGTATCATATCGAAACGTAGGGGTTTTAAAAGGAGATTACAAAAATATATACAACTTATATGTTAGAAAGAAATTCAAAGTGACAAAACGTATGAAAAAAGTTAAGTCATCGGCGAATTATTTTACGTGACTGAAAGGTATCAGTTTTATTCGATATATTAAATACCTACTTTATGAATACAGAATTTTTTAAACCATTACAGCAGCAAAATAGACAACTGTGTCTTTGACGTTTGTAGAAACGCTCACCATAGACTAAATTATAGGTTTTTTCTACTTTAATTACAGAATAAGCGATCGACTAGTTACAAGTGTTAGCAACCAAAACTAAATTTCAAAGCAAAAGCTTTTATGCAATGGCTCAAAAACTATATAGGTAATAAGTTACCAGGACAGGTTATCTCAAGCACAAACATAAACGAATTTAAAAGAAAACTGTTCTATCTGCTAAATAACAAGGTCTATTATTTGAATGACAAATTTTAATTCCTTAATTTTATTTAATCGAATCCTTTATAAATTATGCGATAATTGTTTTATGAATTTGTGACTTTATTATTTTTATTTTTGTATTCTTTGTGACATTTTATGAATAATTTTATATAATTTTGACATGTTTTATATTATAATTATTGTTATTACCTACCTATTTACTTTGAATTTTTCTAATATTGTTTAAAAAATCTTTGATATTTTGTATGCCTTTTGGTGGGACACAGCACGGCTCTAATTTATTGTAACAACTTATGTATATGTACCCTTTTTTTTTTTTTTTTTTGGTGGGTGGAAAATCATCGAATGACCCCCCCCCCCCGCTCTTGGGCAGAGCGAAGGGGAGTGTCAGACTTCTACTGACTAAAAACCGAACCCATGTTCCTTCTTTGCCCTTGCGCCGAGGCCACGTAATCTAGTACAAAATACCGCGGCCCCGACGGGATGTATATGTACCCTGTGTTCACGAAATAAATGAATTTGAATTTGAGTCAGTCGTGTGAAGTTGGCTACTATCTTAGCGTTTTCTACAAACGCTGACACCGAGCCGTTGACTATTGTAGAAAGAGATACGACCGAAACGAAACATTTTGTCGGACTAATTATCAGAATTCGAATCTCTAAAAAATAATAATATTTGTAGCTGGGCTTTCTAACGCCGTTTTTGTAAAAATTACTGGAAAAACATCAATCTACACCCATTCTCAACCTACAGTATGCTAAAACAAGCTAAAGTACTTCACTAATAACAAATTCCGATAACATGCATTGTTTTAATAACGTAGCTGTGTGACGGGTAATAAAGTAAATATTGGCTAATTACGATTCGTAGAACAATAATAACTTTTTTTTAATGTCTTTAAAAAGACTAGAGGTCTATTGTTTTGCTCAGGTGATTAAAGTGATTAGGCGACAGCGGATTATCAGATTTACTTGTCACACAGCAGTCATTTTCTTCGAAGTACTTTAAGTTGTTATAGATTACATGATTAAATATTACTGTGAATTCCATAGTATTATACTGTTCAACGATTTTTTAATAAGAGAAATGAAAACAAGTAGGTACTGACATAATATAATAAACTTGTGGCACATCGCGTAGCACTTCGTAGCCTCTCGTAGCACAGCGTAGTATGGCGTAGCAGTATCGCTACAATTTATGAGTTCTGTTTATTCTATGCTAAATCTTTTTCAAGGTAAAGGAAAACTTAAGCAGTCGTGTCAGCCAATGGTTTGATTGCAAAGAGCCTCGACCAAATCCCGAGAAGGCTCTTAGTACGCAGTTGAACAAGGGGCCTGTTTTTATAATGAAATATTTAACAAAAAAAAACCCGACTGAAAAAACTGAAAAGCAGAAAACAAGCACATTTTAAATTAAACAAAACTTGGAAGCAGGCGGGGTTCATTTAAATCTAAAATTACGAAAATAGAATGAACCCCCTACAACTTTTTTTAATTTCCAACTTTTTAGTTCTTTTGTGTTTGTTCTTTCGTTGGTCGCGTAAAATTCTTCGCAGATTATTTAACTTTTAATGAATGAACTTCTTTTAAACATGTAAGTGTTAGGTATATATTTTTGTAATCTCCTTTTAAAACCCTTCATTTTGATACCCTACTCGATGGTAACCCGCGAGCACTCGCGCTATGAGCATTTTGCTCACAATAAATTTTATATAAATTATGCGTAGGTACGGACATTGTTCATTCAGTAGCTGAGTTTTGTTCCTTCCCCAACCCATGGATACAGTTCACTTCTCGCCAGTGTGCACCAGTCGCTCGTACATACGAGGGGGTTTGTTGCGCCATACATAAAACGGTGTTTTGCTTATCGCGCGGGTATCGACGAAAGTACTTTTTACCCGACTGCGGCGAAGCTTTTTCTCATGGTTTTTTTTTTTTTCATCTTATCGACACTTTTACTGCTACTTTTATGTAATATTATGGTTTAAAATTACTGTCATCTCTTCTCTGTCGTCACACTCTTGGCAGAGTGGTCGTGGTCGTCATGACAGGGGTGGTGGCAAGCTTAACAATTCGACGCCATTCCTCTCGCACTGTTGCTTGCCTCGTGCATTCGTGGAGCGGACCATTTAGTGCATTTTTGATTTGGTCGGTCCAGCGCATTGGTGATCTACCGCGCGCCCTCGTGCCCTCGGTTTTGCCCTGGACCACGAGTCGCTCCACAGACGTGTCCTCTCGACGTGTAATATGTCCAAAGAAAGTGAGAATACGGCCTTGAACGATGGAAGAAAGACGTTGTTTTATATTCAGTTACTGTATAAACTGTCATAGAAAACTATTATGTATTTCTATTAAGATTTTTTTTGTTAATTTTTTTCCTTTACACTGCCATAAAGACTGGCAAAGTAGTGCCTATGATTGTTAATTAAAAATAAAAAAGATTTATATGTTGGAAACTTTTCGAGTTTTTTTTTCTAGAATAAATAAAGTGTATTTTATTTAATCTATATAAATAAAGAGAGAAGTCCTGACTGATTGACTGACTGACTGACTCATCAACGCCCAGCCCAAACCCTTGGACCTAGAAAGCTGAAATTTTGCACAGAGGTTCCCTTTATAATGTAGACAAGGAATAAGGTAGGATTTATCGAAATTCAACCCCTAAGGGAGTTAAATAGGGGATGAAAGTTTGTATGGAAAATCGTCATTTTCACGCGGGCGAAGCCGCTGGCAAAAGCTAGTCAAATTATAAAAAGGTATATTATTTTGGTAAAACTTGCATTTAATGACATTCATAAACATGAGCAAAATGCTCTACACGCAAGTGACCGTGTGATTTCTAGAAGCGCGAGTGCTGGCGAGTAAAGGAAAAAAAAAATTTTTTGAACTCCACGATATGGCTCGCAAAATCCCCAATATTCTTTGTTTTTTTATTTTAATCTAGCCAGTGACGTGACACCCACGCCATCAAGACAAATCTAACGACGTATATTTTATTGAAATCCGTTCATCCGTTTAGGAGTTATGGGGGAACAAAGAAACGGACATACCTAAACGTCAAACACATAAGCCTCCTTTTGGGCTTCGCCGCAGTCGGGTAATAAATAAAACCGATTTTTATTGATTTGATTGAGTTTCTTTGCCAGTGACTTCTGAAACAACAGGATGTTTTTTTTTACCAACGAAAACGAAAGGAGCATGTTCTCAATTCGAATTCGTAGTATCTATATATTTTTGAAGTTGCTTTTATCTATGCAAAAAACTTTTATATCTTTATACTTGAAACTTGTCAGTTAAAAACAGAAAAAAAGGTACAATTTTTTTTCCCAAAAATATTAATATAGCAGAAGACACATATGGAGACAAACAGTTGACTGAAAGTAAGAATAAGTTAGCTTTCGTTAATATTAAGTTGTAGTATTCTTTACAAACATTAGCAATACATTTTTTCACATTTTTAACAGTGCATGACGAGTCACAAAAATATTTTTTGTCGAAAGCCTTTGGAATAAAAAAGAATTTTCCAAATCGGGTCAAGCGTCTTTGAGAAATCATTGCATCACTTATATAAAAAATATAGGGCAGGGACGCCTCCTTTTTTGAATCGGTTTTGACCACCCTTTCAAGTTGTAAACTTATTATGTAGTTGCCATTTTAAGTCCTATTGTATCATAAAAAATACCCAAAACTAGTATTAACAATGGAGATCCTAGAACAATAGATAATCCCCGCCCAACCAATAACGGAGCATGACAGGTAAACCCCCACTCCTTTTTGTAGCATCCCTGCGTAGGCGCAGTTACACTATATAAACTCGAGTCCAAATAAAAATTAACTCATTATATTGTTTGTTGCTTAAAAGCGCAGATACAGTGGAGTTCGGAAGTACAATTTATTATATTTTGTTTAAATCGTGAATAATAGTATCGCATCGAAAATGGTGAACCCTAGGGTATGTATATCTAAATTAGAATTATGTTGGTCTGTCTCGTAGTTCCAGTGGTGCCAAGCGCGATTGACCTCTTCCATCAAGAATGTTTCAGTATCAGTCACGGAGTCTGGATGCGAGCTCGGTTGATAGCAATAGGCTCGCTCCCTATTACATGGTATCTAAATATTACACCTCTGCCTAACCCTTCCATCCCTCGACAAACAGACATGATTATGTGCTTAGTTAATATGATTATATTAATCTGATATGTTTTGTTATTTCAGAACGCTCAACCCTCTTCAGAACATGACGCCCCACCAAGGCGTCGAGGCAGACCTGCTGGTAGGAACCGTGTTCCTCTTTCACGGGTACGTTTTTATACTACATACTTTATATTTTACACTATTTGGCTATTTTATATTTGTGAATATTTAGTTTACATTGTTTTTCTTTGGTAACAGAAGGAGCGGCGGGCACGTAATGCCCAATATGAGCGGGAACGCCGCGCACTGAAATGGCAGTCGTAATGGCTGAATTAATTGAAGCAGCACATTGTGATGCGAATGTAAGTTATTACCTTGTTCTCTACATAATAGTTTTTACTTATATGTAATAAATACCTGTGGTGTATTACATATCTAAGTAAATAGGAAGAGACAATGACAGTGTGACATTTGAATTTACCGCCTAAATCAAGTATCGCAAAGCAAGTGCAACGACCGGGCAGCCATCTTGAATTGAACCAAATAAGTACATAACAGTGGCGACGAGAAAAAATCAGTGAAAACGTTTAAACAAATGTCTGATATTAGGTTTGAACAGTTTGATATAAAAACTGGGGATTGGGAGTCGTATAAAGAGAGGTTTGGATATTTCTTGTTAGCACATGGGACAACGGAACCAAACAAGCAAAAAGCCGTATTCTTCGCATCTTGCGGCAGCGATCTTTATAATATATTTTAGTCAAATCCTTAATATTTCCCAAGACTGTGAGTGAGGTTAAGTTAGTTGACGTTGAAAAAAAACTAGATGACCACTTCAGTCCACAACCAAATGAGATAGTAGAATCGTATAAACACACTAGGAAGCAAGGAAAAAACGAACCGATCCAAGATTACATCGCAACGCTTAGGAAAATGTGTAGATTTTGCAATTTTATTGATTTGGAAAGGACCCTAAGAGATAGGATAGTCTGTGGGGTAAGTAATATTAAACTACAAGAGAGTTTGTTAAAAAAGTCTAATCTGACTTATGCAACTGCTGTGGAGTTGGCACTGCAAGCAGAAAGATGTGTAGAAGACCTAAAAACACTAAAAATACCGATCAGTGAGGAACCATCGATCGCATGCACGGCGGGCACCAGCAGTAGTGAGGCGAAACCAATGGAGGTAAACGTTGTAGGAGAGGACAAGAAGAAGTTGTACTGCTACAGATGTGGAGGAAACCACTTGTATCATAAATGTAAGTTATCACTGCTAAATGTAATGCGTGCAATAAGTCAGGCCACATAGCTAAAATGTAAAGTTTTGTCCCCGAGGCAAAACAAAACAAGGCTATTCCAAAAGTTTTGTCCCCGAGGATGATGAGATGGGCATTGAAACTAAACTCACATGATTATGAGTTGATATATAAATGTGGTACTAGTATTGGAAATGCGGATGCTCTCAGTAGATGGCCAATAGAGAATGAAGAGATGGAACAAAATATTGAGAATGTGGAAGACATTTTGTTGCTGTCAGAAACACCAAGTGTAGTACAGTATTCAGCAAAAGATATTGCACAAGAGACTGGTCGAGATGAAATTCTATAGAAAGTGAGATTCTGGATATTACATGGATGGCCTGATACTGTAACCGAAAGTAATTTAAAATTATACTGGCTGAAGAGAAAAGAGCTGTCAGTTACAAATGACTGCATAATATGGGGCACTCGAGTAGTTATACCGCCACCAATGCGAGAGTATATGTTACAAGCTTTACATGAAACTCATGATGGTATAGTGATATCGAAATCAATCGCAAGAAGCTATTTCTGGTGGCCAGGGTTGGATCATGAGATTGAAGCGTTAGTAGCAAATTGTGACAGTTGTCAGGTAAATAGAAACATGCCAAGTAGCACAGCGCATTCTTGGATTACTCCTTCTAACCCATGGCAACGCTTGCATATCGATTTTGCCGAACCAGTAGATCGAAGGATGTATTTAATTGTGGTAGATCCGTATTCGAAATGGCCAGAAGTAAAAATTGTGAGATCAATATCAAGTGAAAGTGCAATTAAAGCATTGAGACAAATTTTTGCTGAACAAGGGTTGCCTGAAGTGCTAGTATCAGATAATGGAACAGCTTTTACTTCAGAAGAATTCTAAAATTTCATGAAATGTAATGGCATTAAACATGTACTGACACCACCGTATTCTCCATCCTCAAATGGTCAAGCTGAAAGATTTGTGCAAACGGTCAAAAGGGAATTGCAAAGTTTGACTGGGACAGATATTGATATAATTCTACCACGGCTGCTGTTTGGTTTGAGGGTAGCTCCAAGCTCTG
Organism: Diarsia mendica; assembly: GCA_949316265.1. Lineage (NCBI taxonomy): Eukaryota > Metazoa > Arthropoda > Insecta > Lepidoptera > Noctuidae > Diarsia > Diarsia mendica. The sequence continues at coordinate 12,230,336 of OX438906.1, forward strand.
TTACGGGTAAATCACCGGCAGAATTGCTGAATAAACGTCGATTCAGAACACGTTTTGACATGATACGTCCCTTTTCGTGTAAACCGATTGCTGAAAGACAGATTGAAAGCAACATGGAAGTACCAGTAAGAGCATTTAGACTACAAGACAAGGTATGGCTACGCAACTATTCAAGAGGGGAGAAGTGGGTTAAAGGAGAGATCTTTAAGATCAAAGGTCCGGTTCGGTTCCTAGTAAAGATATTAGATGGACCAATAGTTACAAGACATGTGAACCAACTGAGACGACGCGATTCGAATGAAGCTCCAGGACCTAACAACGAAATACGTGACCTACTAGGCATACCAACAAATGCAGTGGTATCATACGAGGGGTATAGTTTACAAAATAACTAAAATAAAACAAATGTAAAATAATGTGCAGCCTGCACACGGCTAGTTAGTCACTAGCACCACTTTTAGACTTCCTCATATGTACTCATTTCTTATTTTAATAAAAACAAATTAACCAAAACTTATTTATCTATTTGTTTAGTATTGATAACTTTTGTGCAATAACGGCACTTATGTCCAGATGCTGTTTCAAACTTGAAATTACAAATTTTATGTTTTATTAATACCCTCAATATTTTGATAATAATCCGCTATTCAGGGGACCGGAACTGTCTCTCCTTAAAAAAGCCTCAATTTTAGCCTTTCTAGGAGAACACTACTTTACCCATCTTTTTGTATAAATTGAACCTAAAAATGTATAAGCACTACATCTGTAAACTTTGCAATCCCATTTTGAAAAACTTTCCCCTTATCCTTTTTGTGGCCCAACAACATTCTGAAACAACCGGTTTTTATTTTATTGTTATAATATAAAAAATCATGTAACTTTATTATTTTATTTACAGGTTTCAAATAGTAATCTTCTGGCGACAGTTATCAGTAAAATTCAAGGAGCGTCAAGAAAAGAAGAAATTAGTGAATTACACCGCCTAAATACGAATTTGGAATCCAATAGTGTGTACTTATATTTTTGTTTCCATTTAACAATAGGGGATCGGACTGACTCAAAAAAATATGATTCTGTTCAGTCCGTCAGTTAGATTATCGAAAAATATTGGATACGTGTCTTTTGTTTTATCAAAACAATAAAAATTGACGAAGATAAAGCGCGTCAAAGATCATGGAGTGGGGCTTGAAACGTCAATTGAACGTACAAAATGTACTATCTTAATACGTCACACGAGTTTTCGAAGCACTGTATCGTCTTCATTTTTTGTTTACGTGAAAAAAGAAACAATACGTGGTTAATATTTTTTGGAAATCTATCTGACGGACTTATTAGTTTTTTTTGTCCGATCCCCTATTGTTATTATTTTGCTTGCTCAGTTTTCAAATCGATATTTATATTTTTTATTATTTACAGTTGCTGCACTACAAAATCGGCTAGGGCTGGACGATGCAGCTTTAGAGCTTTTGGAGTGTGAAGATGCTGTAAGTTTCTACTATAAATATTATATTATTACTCTTAATTTATGTACTTTATGAGTTTCTGTCTAATTTGTTTATATATTTTCTTTTTGATATTCAGGACACGAAAACAGCTGGGCCAAGCTCCAGTTCTTCAAGAGGGAAAAAGCGAAAATGCGACTGTGAAAATTTCACCTTGAGAAAAGAGGTGCGTTCATTATTTGCCGCTCTATCTACTTAGATAACTATGACAATATTATCACTTTTCATAAAAATAAAAACATTTTTATTATTATTTCTTAAATTAATGTTTTGGTTACAGAAAAAAAAAACGCAAGCGGTCGGAGCGACTGAGTTCCGAATCAATTCGATCCGTCGAACCGCCGCCGCCGGAGCAACTACCTCCAGACAGCGAGGAAGTTACACAGACGGAAATCCTTGAGCTTCCCTGTGACACCCCTGTGACTTCAACATTGAAGACGCAGAACAGGAACTGTCAATGGATTTTTGAGTGAGTTTTTTTTTAATGTCTCCCATATTCAATATGTAATTTAATAAAAAGCTCTGCCCTTAAAGTTTTCCACAATTCCATATGTAGTATACTTCATATTGTTATCTTTTAGTAGGTAGTGTTTTATAGGCCTGATGGAAAATTGTTATGATCCAGTACCAATTTATTTCTCTTCCCTTTTCAGCCAATTTCGAGACAGGATTACTGCCTGACTTGATTGGTGAAAAGTTCATTGACACAAATTAATGCTGGGATGACTCGCAAGCTGCCAGAGAGAAGTTACCCAGCTAAGAATATGACAAGTGCGTAACTTATTTGCTAGTCAAGCTTTGAATTATCAGTATCTACATTATTAGCTTCCTTAGAATCCATTTTCGTATTATTTTATACTAAAATTAATGCTTTTTGTTACAGATTAAAAAACGCGATCAGTCAGAGCGAATAAGTTTCGATAGTATTCAACAAGAAAAGCGCGCAAAAACCCGATCAGAAACATATTTAGTAGACTCGGGCGTCGACATGAGAGGACACACCGTATCACCACCCCCAGTGTGTGTACAAGATCAAAATGGCATGCCGTATTTGGTAACGACGGAACAACAGCAGCTCCCAGTCGAAATAACCGAAGAACAATGCCACTGCGAATTGCAAGCACTTACGAATATGCAAACAGAATCATACCATCAGATCTATAATTCTGAATCCCATTGCTCTGCCGAGGCTAAAAGCGAGGTCCTAGCAAGTTTGTCGGCAGAGTCACAATCGCTTCCTTCAATAGAGACTGTGTGTGGACCGCCATCCATCGTAACGCAGCAACAAGTGCCTCCAGACAGCGAACAAATAACACAGACGTAGCCGACAAGTCAACAAAATATGGAGCTTACCTATGACTACAACATTGTGAAAAATTGAGATTTTCTTTAGCAGAAATCTCAAACCTCAAACCTCTTCTGAATCTGACACCCCACCAAGGCGTCGAGGCAGACCTGCTGGCAGTAGGTAACCGTGTTCCTCTTTCACGGGTACGTTTTTGTACTACATACTTTATATTTTATACTATAGTTTAATAGGGATTTTTTTATTTATATTGTTTTTTTTGTGGCAGGAGGACCGGCGCGCATGTAATGCCCAATATGAGCGGAAACATCGCACTGAAATGGCAGTCGTAAATAGTCGTAATGTCCCAATTAATTGAAGCTGCTCATTGTGATCCAAACGTAAGTTATTATCTTCTAATTTATTGATCAGAATTGATTGATTTCCCTTTTGTGTGGTACTAGAACAGTCTGCAATGTCTGCACACGGCTTTCTGAAAAACAGTTTTCAAATGGTGATCTTCTGGCAACAGTGATCAGTCGAATTCAAGAAGCATCAAGAAAAGAAGACATCAAGGAATTAAACAAAAAAGCTTTAATACTAACTTGGAATCACAGTATTTTTTGTTTCAGTGATACAATTGTTACTTGCTTGCTTAGTTTTAAAATCGATATATAATATTTTATATGTTTTATTATTTACAGTTACTACACCACAAGGTCGATTGGGACTGGACGATGCAGCTTTAGAGCTTTTAGTCTGTGAAGATACTGTAAGTTTCTACTATAAATATTATATAACACTTTATTTGTTTACTTTAAGACTTTCTAATTAATTTATGTATTTTTATTTGATAAGTATTCATATTCAGGACACGAAAACAGCTGGGCCAAATTCGAGTTCAAAAAGAAGGACCAAAAAAAACAGCGACAGCGAAAATTACAACATGAGAAAACAGGTGCGTTACTTATTTGCTGCTCAAACTTTGAAAGAACAATATGTTAGAATATATTTCTTTTGTATAAAAAAGCGCGCAAAACCCGATATTAAACATGTTCTGTAGACTCGAGCATCGACGTGAGAGGACACACCATTTCACCACCCGCGGTGTGTGTACAAGATCAAGACAACTGCAGCTCCAAGTGGAAATAACCGAAGAACAGTGCCACTGTGAATCTCAAGCACATAATATGAATATGCAAACAGAATTATACAATCAGATCTATAATTCTTAATCCCAATGCTCTGCCGATCGAATTAATAAGCGAGATCGTTATGAGTTTGTCCGCAGATTCACAATAACTTCCATCGATAGAGACTCTGATTCGACCCCCGATCGAGGTGCCATCCATCGTAACGCCGCAGCAAGTGCCTCCAGACATCATAGCACAGTATCAAGTAACCCAGACGGAGCCAACAAATCCACAAAATGTGGATCTTACCTACGACTTCAACATCGTGATATTTTGTTTAATATATTTATTTGTGGAAACTTGTAAATTGTCTTAATATTCCTATTTCTTAAGAACACTGTTGTAGCTGTAATTTTCCCGAAAAGATAAAATAAAATAAGTAGGTACTACATATATATATAAAATATAAATCGGTTGAACTCATCTCTCCACACACGATCACTGTAATATGACCAGATTACATATTGGCGTCACAAACATAAGCGTTCGTGTTCACTGGACTTAAAAGTTTTTCATCTGTAAAGATGGAAAAGAAAACGTGTTCCGCCGACCCCAAACAGAATGGGACAAGTGCAGTAAGAAGATGATTGAAGATGACATTGCTCAAATCAAAGTTAACATGATCCAAACCGAACAGAAATATTGCCATTTTATGGTATTCCTAACCGGAAGACCATAGGCTAGGCAGATGATGATGGTATTCCGTGGGCAAGGGTTTCGAAGCATATCCACGATAATGCAGCCCTTCATTAGGAAGAGCACGACGAACAGTTTCAACGCAGGTGTTACATAAACCAGCATAGTGGGTCGTCGGCAGGAATTCATTTTCTTCATACTTTCTTAACATGGTTTGACGCTGTAATGTGTTTACGAGCCGTGGTCTACCAGTTCTTTGATAGTGTAGCAAAGAACCCTCCTCATTTAATCGTCGTACCCATAGAACAACTGTTTCTTTCTGCAACAATAGAACAGAAATAATATATAATACGCAATAATGATTATTAAGTACTATAGTAACTAAAATATACTAAGTTTTTTTCTTTTTTTTTTTGAAAATTAAACTACTTACGTTAAAAGTCCAGTCTCTCTGAGAATTTCTGATAAGATGTTTCCTTGATTATGCAAAGCAACTATTTGAGCTCTTGTAACAAAATCAAAATTACAACGCGTAGGTAGTCCTTTTGGTGAAATAAGGAATTTACATCATCATCAATTAAAATAAAACTGCTAAAGGCACTCGAATGAGGTAACTGAAAACGACTGGTAATTGAAACGAACTTAGCGAACGATCAATTGAGCTTATTCATAACTCATAAATCTGCAATCTAATTATTTCTACTACCTGCTAATTCATTTATAAATCCTCATTCAACCTACCCTCTCAAGTTGGAAAACTAAAACATAGACAATAATCAGACAGGTAGAGTCTGTCAAGCGAGTCTAGTCCCATGAAAAAGGCGGCAAATTCAAAAATCACTGATATAAAACACTGATATAGCACGCTGAAAACTTATTGATAGAAGTCTGTCAAGCGAGTCGAGTCCACAACCCTTTTACTTTAAAATTCAAGTATCAAAAAGTTTTCAGCGTGCTATATCAGTGTTTTATATCAGTGATTTTTGAATTTGCCGCCTTTTTCATGGGACTAGACTCGCTTGACAGACTCTATAAATTGATATTCGATTTTATCATAGTGGGTAAAAGAAAAGAAAGAAAAGGTATTTATAATTGGTCTCACACGGGACAAAATTAAAAATCAAAAAAATTAAAGTAAGCTTTAGAGAAACACTTATATTAAGACCGTGTGCATTAAAGTTAGTCCTGTACGAGGCCTAAAGGCCTCTATCTCAGCCTGGTGCCTTTTTGACCTGATATTCTGATCACGGAACGGTCACGAAAAAAAAAATTACAAACAATAGGTTATTAAAGTATGCGAAGATTTAATATGTACTTAATGTAATAAAAGAAATATGAAAGTAATGGGGTTGGCAAGTGAAAGCTGATTGTAGATGGCGTGTCCATAGCTTGTCCCAATCCGACCAATGAGGTCAAGCTATTTTGAAATATAAAATGACATTGACAGATATTCAACCAATGAAGAGCTTAGGTTCATGCGGTGCTAGCGCCATTAGTTCCACCAGTTGCCCGTCCCATAGGTCCACATCCAACGAACTACGATGTTTGTCTATGCCAAGAGTGTGAATGGCAACACTGAAAAACGGACGCCGCGTAACTACTAAGTATTGAGGTGTTTACGGAACAATAGTTATGGTAGTTAGGAATAAAAGGAGAAGGAAAATGGTGGCCCCCCTGGGTACTAAGTTGAAATAAGGTAGATTTTTTTTTTCATTTTCTAATATTTAAAATCGGCTCAATTCTCAATTTGAAAGCGGAGAAAAATGAGGAAGATAGTTGTCATAACAATACCGATTTAATTAATCGATTACAGAATTACGTAAAGAAAAACTTTGCACTAGGTAATTCACCCAAAGTATTTAAATCTGCTATATATACTTGCTTGTATAGTGAATTTAATTACAGTAACATTAGTAAAGAAAATGTCAATTAGTAAGTTCTGAAAAACCAAAATGAGTAACGAATTCGAATCGATTAAAATTAGTATTAACTAATGCTCTTATTAAAAATGAGGGGTGCCAAACCATAACGTTATAAGTGCCAAAAAAATAAGTTTTCAGTAGACATAAAAAACTGTTTGTTAAATAAAAAACTAATTAATTATTCGAAGTTTTATTAATGAACTGGCATTCAATACACGTAATTACCATATGTATTTGTAATCTTCCGAAACACAGAAATAAGTTTTTTTTATTTTTTGAAAAATTTAAAACTACAAAACGTTCTAAGTAGGTACCATTATTCTGCCGTGGTATAACTATAATGCCGTTATCTGCTAAAGTCATTTTTTTGAATAACGCAGAAAAACCGCGGCGATTTTTTAACCCGATGTTATTTTTCGATGACGACACCTATCAGAGATTTGGAAGTACTAAAATATAGATGAAATCGCATACTTTTGAACTACTTACCCTATCATATCGTAAATATAATTTAATTTCATGAAAAAGCTTCTTTTGTGTTTTAGTTCATCAGAGATGTAACCGAAATCATAATGAATCATCGACTAAAACTCTTTACGTATCTTTTTTTAAAACGTATCTTTTTCATAGCAAATTATTGTTTGTTAAAATGCTAAAATTTCATCACTTCATTGACTAACTAAAACAACGTTATTTGCACATAACGACAATTTAGCTTACAATTATTATGTATTATAGAACTGATTCATGTTAAACTTTAGTGCGTTTAACGTTACTTTACTGCTTTTAAGTCTGGTAACCTTTAGAAGCGTATTAATTAAAAGGATAAACTTGAATCATTGTTTAGCTAAAACGTGGTTAAACTAAAAACCTTACAGTTTAACGACATTATAGCGTAATAATATAAAAAAATTGTGAACTATTTTCTTGCACAAAATGAATTAAATTTGTTGAAATTAAAGATATTTTTTAAATAAAAGTCATAGTTTTATCAATCAACTAGTCTTGATTGACAATATTTTTTATTGCTTTTTAAATAATATGTAATTATGCTTAAACTTATAACTTTCACAAAACTTTGCTTATAACTAGATTTTTTAGGAACTTTCAGTTCTATGGAATAACACTAAAATCACATCAGTTATTTAGCAATATAATGATGTAACTTGTACTTTAAAAAAAGATAACATAAAACAAAAATTACAGACAAACTTCAGTCTTTCATTAAACCTGAGATAACAAACAATCAAAACTAATTCTAATCTTCTCCTTGAAGTCAAGACTTTATATTTCTAGTATAATTTCAAAACAATCATCAACTGAAAACCAAAAAATAATTTTCCTTATTTAAATTTTAGTTATAACTTTTATCTACATTTATTAAAGCCTTCTTGATAAAATATATATATTCTAAAAAACACAGTATTCAAAATCGTGGGAAAGTCTGGCTACTCAAGGCATACCTGGAATTTATATCAAATTGATCAAAACTATATTATTCAAACTGTAAAGCAAAAATACAGTCAGAACAGACGGGGCCCGAATTTGAAGTAAGACGAGGCGTCAGACGATTGTGACCCAATGTCACCCAAATTATTCTCCGCAGAACTGTAAAATATATATTCCGGAAACTGGATTGGTCTCATCTGGGTCTCAACATCGATGGTCAGAAACTAAATCACCTTAGATTCGCAGACGACTTAGTCGTATTTGAGGAAAACCCAAGTCATCTGGAGCTTTAAGCAAAGAAAGTGCTTTGGTGGGATTGTCCATAACCACAAAAAAAAAAAACGAAACTTTAAACCAATTCAGAAAAAAAACCGACACTGATAGATTCAATCCGGGGTGGGATTGAATCTGTTGATGAATACATATATCTTGGCCACTTTATATCACCATAAGACCAAATAACTAAGGAAGTCAACACAAGCATAGCAAGTGGTTGGAGAAAGTATTGGTCATTAAAAGAGGTCATGAAATCCAGAGACTTGGGAATGGCTGTTAAGACATTTTATATGGATGCGAAACATGGGCACTGACAAAACAGCACAGAAATAAACTGCAGTACTGCCAAAGAGCCATGGAACGGAGCATGACAAATAATATACGCAAAGCAGATCATGTAAGAAATGAACAATTGAGAGCAAGAACTAATCTACCAGACATCTTGACCAGGATTGACCACGTCCAGTTCATCTCCACTTGGAGATGAACTGGCCACATGATGAGAGCAAACACAGAGAAATGGAGTAAAATAATAACGGACTGGTATCCAAGGGAAAGTAAACGCAGCAAGGGGAAACAAATAAGGAGATGGGAAGATGAGCTGAAACAAACAGCGGGCCCCAAGTGGAGGATAGTGGCTCGGGACAGAAAGCAATGGAAGGAGCTAGAGGAGGCCTTTTCCAAAAGACACGCTGAATTAAGGGACATTCTGTAACAACTTTACAGTAAAAAACAAGATGTAATTCAGAAAATAAAGGGCAATTTATTTATTTATTCAAAATCGTATTACAGTTACTTACATTACAAAATTAAAAATTATTATTTGAAATTATTAATTAGTTAAAACAAGTCTCAATAAACTGACACTACTCTATATTATATTATTATTCTAATCATAACTTGTACCGGAATGCTCATTTTCGCTTGTTGGTAAGTTTTTCCAAAATAACAATTTGTGAGGGGGAATTATGTTCGATAGGTTTTTAAGGAAATCTGCTTTCCTTCTTAGGTTCGATACCTTTCGGTTCAGTTCTAAATTTAAATACCATTGTACGTGGGTTGTTAAATATCTATTGTTCATGAAACGAAGAATTGTATTATGATGCATCATCGAAATTATTTTTATATACATAAGATCATAACTTTTACGTACGAAACATATCTCAACTATATTTATTTTATTAAATAAGCTCTTGGATTGGATGTTTGAATAATTGTTTGGGACACAAATGATGGAAATTGATGGTTCGCCATATCGCAATCGTTGCAAAATTGGCGGGAACAAACCTGGAGCGACACACTTCTTCACCCACAAGCTCCTGGCGATGCACTAGTTTCACCCCGACATACAGCTTGATTTCGGTACAGGATCGTTACGTAGCCGGTGTCTCCCGCCCCGCGCGAGATCAGTTAACGGCTTTGTAGTGTATTAGTGAGAGATAACGTCGTTTTAGTCTAATAATGACGGACAATACATTTTTCTTTAGGTTTGAAAATGCCGCTACAGGCTTGTAACGTACGTTAAGTCAAAATATAAGTATCTCAAATATGAAGCAATAATGCCGTTAAACATCGTTAGTCAAGTTTAAGTCTAACATTTTCAATTAACGACGTTATAGTTTAAAAAAAGCGAACTCCTTTAATAAAAAAAGAATACCTATAAAACAGTTATAGTACCTTAACCGCTTTGTAGTGTACAAAAGACTGCTAACGGCAATCTAGACAAGTAACCATATACATTTTTTGTGATAAAAATATGAGTTAATGAACTTTAGTGGCTTTATAGACTCACAAAGTTACTTAACGTTATTTTTGCTTATTTCACACGTGAGAAATATGCACTTAACGGCATTTTTATATTTATTATTTTCAAAACTATTCAAGATATTGAAAATTCGCAAACACAGATCGATAGATTTTTTTTTTCTCATTAATATAAAATCAAATGTTGAAAATCGACCAGATGTTGGATAACGGCATTTTAGTTATACTACGGCAGTATTTATGCAAGTCATAACGTTGTAAGCGTATTTTACCTGCACTTACTAAACTTAAGGTGGATGTGAACATCCACCTTAAGTAGCCCGCGAAATTCAAATTTTCTTACGTTTTTAGCGATTTGCAGGCCAGTGCTAGGTTGTATGTTAGTGAAAATATGATTCGCGGCTGTAAGACGTATGCAGTTACAGAATTATAATCATCAAAATCATCATTACAACCCTCCAAGTTCATGTTACTCTCAAGTATGACCTTTTGATGAAATAGGTACTCATTCATTTTGATGAAACCAACCCCCCCCCGCTTTCCTCTCAGCGCTCTTTTTATGTGGCGCCAACTTTATCCTGCATAACTTGTACGATACTTGGACACTGAAGATCGCTCACGCGTTTGAGCTGGAATTGTTTTGTTTTAATTTTGCCAACGACTTGAATTCGATACTGTAGAAACTGCGAAAAACGGTGTGAATTGTGGGATCAACCACCCTAGGCCGACGACCCTTGGACGTGAAAACATTTTATTCCGTCTGTGATTCTGCAGTGGCTTGCACCTTACTCGAAAGTTATATAATTATGTATAACGTTGCTGGGCTAGGTACCAAGATCATTTTTTTCCACCTGCAAAATTTCTAGACGACATTATAATAATAATTGAAGATGAATAAACCATGTTTTACATTTAAAGCGTGTTTTTTTTATTATGGACGCCTTTTCGATAAATCCATTCCTGATACCTAAGGCTTCAAGTCAATAATATTCATTCATAATAATATTATGCCTTTACAAATATTCTCCACTAATTATAATATAATTTAGTGCTTATAGAACTTAGTAATCTCTCTCTCTCTCTCTCTTTTATAGTCAATTGGTTGTAACATAACCTCACTTTTACTAAACATTTGAGTGTATAATGGTGTTAAAAGAAAGATATTTATTGTAATTTAAAGTAATTAGCAAATTTAAAGTTGATTACTCGTTTCACAGCTTTGTTATCAGAACTTGCGTTGTTGACGTTGCGACGGGCCCGTCTTTGGGTGGCCATTGTGGCCTAGTGAGCAAGCGTCTGCAATCCGTGCCCATGTGAGTGGTTGCTGTGAGAGTTTCTGTAGGCACGCCGCAGCGCCGGTTACATGACACTGCTTTCTTCACAGCACCTTGTGGTCTATCCCCACCGGGCGAGACCCCCGGTTGTCCGGAAAAGGCCCAGTGGAGCATGACCAGCAGCGGAGGTGCCGACTTACGATGCACCAACAGTGGATGTGTGGCTCTCGCGTCGTCCGTTTCCAGAGCTACCCACTCGGGTTTAGCATTAATTAAGTTCTTCTAAATAATTATAAGGATCACTGCTGGACTGGTTAAAGCGTTGTATCGGCCACATCGTACTATAATAGCATTATATACGGGGCCTGGACTTTGACTTTAGAGTTGATAGATAAAGAACTCGACAACTAGGTACAACATCGGAAGCGATTAACCTAAGAAACTTGCCAATACCAATAGGCGTTTCTGCAAAAGCAAGCCCATTAAACGACCCCATCTTTACAATTTATTAGTGTGTTACATTTTACCTATAAAAATACTGACACTGCTGAAAGCAAAACCATATTCTGTGTTTAATGCTTCTTTATTCCAGTCTGCGCGCGCGCTTGATGGGGACAGACGTGTACCTACCAATTACGTGCTATCGAGTGAACGTTATAATGACGGACACTTTAAAGTGTAATTATTGTAACATCGTAATAGATGAAATGTTAGCATACATCAGTAATAAGATCTCAGTGATTGACGAGGACAGTTTATCGAGAATTTGTTTATCTGCGTTTACACCGGCGGATATACAAAAGTCAAAATCGCTTTTGTTTGACTGTGTACCGACGGATAGAAGGAAGATAACCAGGAAGAACAAAGGAAAGGAAAATCGTGATCTGGAAGACATAGTGGCCCTTCTGAAGAGCACGGATCCTGACAAAATACCAGTCTTTGTGGCACGAGACTTGAACAGACTACCCCCAGTCACATTTGATCATCTAGATGTGACGAAATTGCTCAAAGACATAACTTTATTGCAATCAGAGGTCAAAGATATAAAAATCAGGTATGCAAGTCAACAGGATTTGGAGGGGCTCAAAGCGGAACTTCATACAATTAAATCAGGACCAGTATTGTATGAGGCCACCAACATAAATTCAAGACGTGGTGGGTACATTAATAGTGAATCCGAATCCAGAATATCCCAACTATCACCTCAGGGATCACCAAAATTAATTTCTGAGGTAGCCCCCACCCGCCCGGAGTGATATAGTAGTGATCATAATACAGTAAACATTACCGCGACGGCGACGTCTCAAATAAGCAAAACACAAGCGAATGAAACTTCATCAGCTGATCTGACGTCATGCGAGATAACGGGGCAGTGCGCCGAGACGTTAACTACTTGTAGTGAACAAAATGTTAAGACGATGTCGGAGGTGTTATCTTCGCTTCCTCGTCACAGTGGGGGTCAGGAAAATGGTGATGGGCAGTGGAAAACGGTAGACGGTCGGAAATCAAAATTTAAAAAACGATTAGTTAGTGTGTTGGGTTCGTCTAGTGATATTGACGGGCGATTCAAAGTGGCTGATTTAAAAGTACCCGTATTTATCAGTCATGTACACAAAGACACCACTGAGAACGATATTATCGAGTATATTCGACGGAAAACTCAGGAGACTGTTTCTCTGCATAGAATAAACCAAAGGAGTGACACAGAATATAATGCTTATAAAGTGCTTGTTCCCAAATATAAATTGCAAGTATTTTTGGAAAATAAGCTGTGGCCGCAAGGAATTTTATTCCGGCGTTTTGTGAGTTTCAAGCCCAATACTTTTGTGGATAATGAACGTAAACAACCAATTAATGGATAGAACAAATAATACTATTAGGAATCAGAAGTGAAATACGTGAACAAAATAAACAATGTTTAATATCGTTTAGATTACACTTTTACAATTATATCACGACAAACGTTTTAAACAATAATCAAATAGAAATAGCACTAGCAAAATGGAATAATCAGTACACGAGCAAAAACATAAACCAAAAATAGCGAAGCACACGTTAATGGTCGGGTAGCAAGTCCTTTCCGAGCGCCGTCCAAGCAAAAAGTGACCGTTGCACCGCCGCTCGCCTCGTTTTATGAACTTCTGTCGGTTGCCGCACGTCGACCGGACGCTAACCGCACGGTTACTGGCTGATGTCGTGACTTTGAGCCAACACGGCCTCTCCTGACGCTCTGACGTCCTCGTCAGCTTCCAACAAGGCGGCTGAGTCTTCGCTGTCTCCTTGATAGCGTGTCTCACAACGCCAGTGGGGCGTGCTGGCACGGGGGAGTGCCACGCACAACTACGCCTGTAGGGCGCGCTGGCACAGTGGAGTGCCGCACACAACTGCGCCTGTGGGGCGCGCTGGCACCGTGGAGTGCCGCACACAACTGCGCCTGTGGGGCGCGCTGGCACCGTGGAGTGCCGCACACAACTGCGCCTGTGGGGCGCGCTGGCACCGTGGAGTGCCGCACACAACTGCGCCTGTGGGGCGCGCTGGCACTGTGGAGTGCCGCACACAACTGCGCCTGTGGGGCGCGCTGGCACTGTGGAGTGCCGCACACAACTGCGCCTGTGGGGCGCGCTGGCACTGTGGAGTGCCGCACACAACTGCGCCTGTAGGGCGCGCTGGCACCGTGGAGTGCCGCACACAACTGCGCCTGTGGGGCGCGCTGGCACTGTGGAGTGCCGCACACAACTGCGCCTGTAGGGCGCGCTGGCACTGTGGAGTGCCGCACACAACTGCGCCTGTGGGGCGCGCTGGCACTGTGGAGTGCCGCACACAACTGCGCCTGTAGGGTGCGCTGGCACCGTGGAGTGCCGCACACAACTGCGCCTGTGGGGCGCGCTGGCACTGTGGAGTGCCGCACACAACTGCGCCTGTAGGGCGCGCTGGCACAGTGGAGCGACGCGCTTAACACGTCAGTAGCGCGCTGGCAGCGCGGAGCCACGCGCTGTACACGCCAGTAGGGCGCGCAGTCGGCCTGCAGCGACGCGCTCGGCCTGCAGCGAGGCGCTGGGCTTCAGCGAGGCGCTCGGCCTGCAGCGAGGCGCTCGGCCTGCAGCGAGGCGCCCGGCTTGCAGCGACGCGCTCGGCCTGCAGCGACGCGCTCAGCAACGCCAGAAGGCGCGCTCGGCAACGCCAGTAGGGCGCGCTGGCACCCTGCAGTGACGTGCGCGTTCACGTCGTCATTGTGGCAAAGCCCTGGCAACCACTGCTAAGGCCAAGCAGCGTTGCGTTGCGTCCATCCTTGTGTAATGGTTACTCTGCAAACAAACAAATTTACATCAGAATTTTGTTCCGCTCGATCACTCCTGACCAAACTTTAGTTCCATTGGGTGGCACCAAATTCGACTCTCATTAATTAAATCAACTGTACTGGAAATTATCGAAAATACAACACTCAACTACCTTGAGTCATATACCATAGTCCTTCACACCAACGTTAAAAATTCTATTGTAACAAAAACTGCTGAAATCATCGAGTAAAACCTTTAACACCAAGGCTCTCTAACCGAGTAGTACAACAAAAGAGTAATCTCATTCATTGAGGAACATTCAAGTCGAGAATCAAATTCAAAGAAACATTCACCAAACAAAACTTGTCAGACAAGAATACCAATAGGAACATAGGGATGTATAAGCACATTGTTAGCATATCACACAGACTTCTTCCACATCACTGTAGGCATAGGCTCCAAGTTTGCATACCCCTCAGATGTCGACTTCCACACACACTGTAGGCATAGGCTCCAAGTTTGCATACCCCTCAGATGTCGACTTCCACACACACTGTAGGCATAGGCTCCAAGTTTGCATACCCCTCAGTGGCTGTTGACATAGACACATTGTTAGCGTATCACACAGACTTTCACACACGCAGCTGAGGCCACGCGCTTGACCAAACCACACGTTCATAAGTAATGGTTACTATGCAAAGAGACAAATCTACGACAGAACCTGACCAAACATCCATTAGGTCCCACTCTCGTTGATAAAATCAAACGCGGCTAAACTGGAAATTATCGAAAATACAACAATCAACCACCCTGGGTCATGTACCTACCATTGTCGTTTAAATCAATCTTAAAAACATTATTGCGTCAAAAAAATGCCAGGTTCACAAAAATCATCGAGTAAAACCACAGATCACTAACTGACTAGTAAACAAGTCTATCTCCCGTGTGTATCACTATTTGACTTAACACTACGGTCTTTCTAGACCCTGACCTCAACCAGAGCTAAACGCACAACGCACAACATACAACAAACACACCCACTGTCTACTCGAGTTTCCTCAAAAACCTTCAATTTTAATCGGACTACGACTACACAATAATTACCTGTCTAACACAATAGGTACAGCCGATAGAATCTCTTGGCTTGCAACCACAACTTTACTTCATCAAAATCCTTATAAACATCAACTGGTACGTAACTCATTGTCATCTTTCTTAGCCTATCATGTGTATTATAAAGCAACTTCTATAATAAAGCAAAACTTATCAGACTTTACAGTGCACCTGTATACGGCCTACGTCTTCACACGAAAACAAGTCAACTAATCATATTGCGTAGGGGTTTGCATTTACGCAGACCATGATTATTCGAGTTTGATGTGCCAACAACTGCACTTTTTGGTTTCAAATATACGGAAAACAAGACTTTTGACTGTATTTTGTTTTGTTCATAATTGCGGCTTTTATTTGAGCATCAGATATCACAAATCACAACGTTGCCTCACACCAGGAATTTCTCCTGTATCGTGGGTACCTTCACAAATATTTAAACTAACATACACAAGTACCCGACTTAAAAAAAAACTATCTGTAGGTCATACAGATACTTGTATTCATAACGTCATTATAGCACAGTGACCATAATTATCGACTTCACGCGGACACAATGACCGAAATTCGTGTTTAAAATGAGTCCACGTGCTGTTATTGGTCAACCAATCGTTAAGCGACGTATTGGCACCACCATGTAAATAACCACCAATGCGTCCGAGGCATTGCCAATCACCCCAGTGACCTTATAAACACACACATAACATCACGCCTGCAATCCCCGAAGGGTTAGGCAGAGGTACCCAGTGTACCCACATTTCGCCAGTTATGTTAAGACATAAGCTTAACCATGTAATAGGGGTGAGCCCATTGTCACCAACAGGGCACAAATCCAGAAAATAACACTTTGCCCGACCCGGGAATCGAACCCAGAACCTTCATGCTCATAGTCGCGTTTACGACTACTAAACCAACGAAATATTAAAATGGTTCGATCTTACTTGTATCAGGAACGAAAGTAAACCAATCCTGTCCGGAGCGTCGCCTCAACCGCGAGAGCGGTTACACAGGACTTCGCGTCCTCACGCGGCTCCTACGACGATCTCGTTCGCGCTTGGAACGGCGATCGGATCCCGAAACTTGCTATACGTGACCTTCCACTCCACTTATGGTGGCTACAAGATCGCTTAGAACGAGAGGCACTAGTTTTTGAACGCGAACAACTCGATCTATCCATTGCCAACTACTACCCGCTTTTATCTAAAATTAAAAGCCTGAAAACTAGTTTTTAACTTGTGGGCGAAAAGAATCCACTATCCCACTTCTGATATTAGGAATCAGAAGTGAAATACGTGAACAAAATAAACAATGTTTAATATCGTTTAGATTACACTTTTACAATTATATCACGACAAACGTTTTAAACAATAATCAAATAGAAATAGCACTAGCAAAATGGAATAATCAGTACACGAGCAAAAACATAAACCAAAAATAGCGAAGCACACGTTAATGGTCGGGTAGCAAGTCCTTTCCGAGCGCCGTCCAAGCAAAAAGTGACCGTTGCACCGCCGCTCGCCTCGTTTTATGAACTTCTGTCGGTTGCCGCACGTCGACTGGACGCTAACCGCACGGTTACTGGCTGATGTCGTGACTTTGAGCCAACAATACATATAATATGGTTAGTTTCAATTGCAAAAGTGTCAAGCGATCGAACGAAAGTATTAAGGAGCTCTGTAAGACTTGTGACATTATAGCCTTACAAGAAACATGGCTATTGCCCGAGGAGACCTCGTATCTAGGCAATATCGATGTAGAATTTGCCAGCACTGGAACTTCTGCAGTGGACACCGCGGCAGGAATGCTGGTCGGCAGGCCTTATGGAGGAGTGGCAATTCTATGGCGGAAAAGTGTTTTCAGTGAAGTGTCAGTGATACACAGTGATAACCCAAGGGTTTGTGCTATCAAAATTGTATCCAATAATAGGACTATAATAGTGATGAGTGTTTACATGCCTACTGAAAGGGCTGAAAACACAGTGCATTTTACGGATTGCCTGGGGCTGGTGAGTGCTATAATAGACATTGAGGATGTAGAATCTGTGTTTGTCCTAGGTGACTTTAACGCCCACACAAGTGGACTATTTTTCGGTGAGTTGACTCATTTTTGTGCTGAGCATGAACTGTTTTGTGTAGATGTGGACAAGTTGGGTTTGGACTCAGGCTCTTATACTTTTATAAGTGACGCTCATGGGACGTCAAGCTGGCTAGACCATTGCTTAGTCACAAAGTCTGCATTTAATGCTGTCGTTGATGTTAGGATAGACTACGATACGCTGTGGTCTGATCACTTTCCTCTACACCTGTCATGTAAATTTGACGCCATTAATCCTATATTATCTAACTTGTATGATGCAAATGAAAATGATGTAAATTGCGAAGTAAGGTGGGGCAATAGGAAATTAAATCAAATACATGAGTACAGGGAATATTGTCATGAGCAATTGAGATTAATTGACTTTCCACATGAGTTTATTAAGTGTGGTGACAAAATGTGTTGTAATCAGAATCATAAACATTTACTGGATGAAATGTATAGTAATTTAGTGACCGCCCTCCGTGAATCTGCGAAGGCTTCTTATCGGGGAGATAGGCAACATAGAGGTAAATGTGTAATAGGGTGGAACCGGCATGTGAGTGAGGCTCACGGGACGGCCAAGCTAATGTTTCGGAACTGGGTTGATCATGGCAAGCCGAAAACAGGAATAATTTATAAGACTATGTGTGAGAGTAGAAAGATTTTTAAATCACGCCTGAAGTGGTGTCAAGACCATAAAGAACAAATTAAAATGGATAAGTTAGCGACACTATGTAAGGAAAAGAATTTCTCTGGTTTTTGGAAAGACACTAGAAAGTTAAACTGTAAGCCTGGCCTTCCCGTGAGTATTGAGGGCCAATCCGATCCTAGAACTATAGCTAATAGATTTAAGGATCACTTCTTTGTTAGGTCACCACTTGGTCCGTCTGTGTCGATGCTCAGTACTGGGTCCCGGGGTGGGGGGGTGAACTTAAAAATCTCAGCAAAAACTGTGACACAAGTTATTCGACAAATGAGAAGAGGAAAGTCTCCTGGCCATGATGGACTTAGTATTGAGCATCTGCAGCATGCCGGGCCTCACATTGCACGAGTACTAGCTATGTTTTATTCGTTATGTATAAGTCACTCTTACCTGCCGGAACAGTTGATGAAAACTATTGTAGTGCCCATAGTTAAAAATAGAACGGGGGATGTCTCCGACAAAAATAATTATAGGCCGATATCTTTAGCGACGGTGGTGGCTAAGGTACTTGACAGTTTGTTGGATGCACAATTGGCAGAATCCATAGTTCTACATGACAATCAATTTGGTTTTAGAGCTCAGCTATCGACGGAAAGTGCCATATTGTGCTTGAAGCATACTGTCAGGTACTATACCCACCGGGAAACACCTGTGTATGCCTGTTTCCTCGATTTGAGCAAAGCTTTCGACTTAGTTTGTTATGATATACTGTGGAAAAAGTTACAAGAAGTAGGGCTACCGTCTGAACTTGTGAATATCTTAAAGTACTGGTATAGCAATCAAAGTAATAATGTACGGTGGGCGGGCACCCTCTCAGATCCATATCAATTGGAATGTGGCGTGAGGCAGGGTGGTTTGAGCTCGCCCCGTCTTTTTAATTTGTATATAAATGCCCTAATCGAGGAGCTCAGTAGCCAGAGGGTTGGTTGTCGCATAGATGACGTATGTGTAAATAATCTTAGCTATGCGGACGACATGGTGCTGCTGAGCGCCTCGGTTTGTGGCATTAGAAAATTATTACAAATTTGTGAAAATTATGCAGATGGTCATGGCTTAAAGTATAATGTGAAAAAATCCGAGTATGTTGTCTTTAAGGCTGGTACTAGGTGTCCCGCTAGCGTGCCCCCTATAAAGTTGTATGGAGATGAGGTGGCTAGGGTACCTCAGTTCAGATACCTGGGTCATCTAATTACCGAGGACCTTAAGGACGACATGGATATTGAACGTGAACGTAGGGCACTGTCCGTGAGAGCGAACATGATTGCTCGCAGGTTGGCCCGATGTACGAATGAGGTAAAAATCACTCTCTTCAGGGCCTTCTGTACATCTTTTTACACCTGCAGCCTGTGGGCAGTCTATACTCAGAAAGCGTACAGTGCCCTACGGGTACAGTACAATAATGCGCTTAGAACGATGTTGCGGCTGCCCCGCCACTGGAGTGCGTCACGTATGTTTGCAGAGGCGCGCATCGATTGCTTCTACGCTACTCTGCGCAAGCGGTGCGCGTCAATGCTGAGCAGAGTGCGGGCTAGTCGCAACAGCGTTTTAGGTATGATAGCCAGTAGACTTGACTGTCTGTACATTAATCGATGTATTAGTGTTCATATGAGTATTGATACATCGATTCGTGGGTCAGGCAGGGGGCGAGTGGATTAAGCCTGTTTTACTAACACTAGTTATAAGTTATTGTTACTACTAACAAATAATTGTATCACAGTTAATTTTATTTTATAATAATTATGTATTATGTGATTTTTGTGCCTACTAACATAGTTTATAAGTTCAACTGTTACTAACCATTATGGATCTTTGTTATTCGATAATAAATAATAATAATAAAATAATTATTCAACTTGGTAACTATGAGTTATGTCACAATAGTACATCATGGTACAAGTGTGTAACGTTGGTGATTACCGCTGAGGCGCCATTGAGACCCGAGCCGTCAGGCGAGGGTCTTAAGAAAGCCGAGGACGGTAATCATCAATACACACGTGTATCATACGACGTTTTTCAACACACTTGTGAAGAAAATTATACTAAAAAGTCATCTTCAACAATTAAAACGAGTTCTGATTTTTTTCACAATAGCTGGAAAAATTAATCGGTTTTCCTATGCGCGCGCATCTACAGTTTGACCAACTTATCTGTGCATGCGGGAAAACACGGAACTAAAATAAATGTACTAAGTTTGACGTAGCGATGCATTTTATCTTGACCAGTGGCGCCACCATGAAATTCACACTTAAAATGGTCATACTATAACAATGGCGTTCGGCCATAGACTAAATGAATGAGCGCGATAGAGTTTTAGCCACGTATAAAATGAGGAAAAAGTTTTCTTTATTACAGAGAAAATAAAAGTTATATTATTTGAGTGAAAGTTTTATTTAATAAAAACGTACAAGTTGAAATTATCTATTTAAATTCTAATTTGCATGAAATGAGCAAGCATTACGTACATTAATTTATTTTTACTATTGAACACGATCTTTTTTGTATCGAAACTTTTTTATGAACGTAGTAACTCAACCAATAAAATTTTTAAAAAAATCCTATACCTAACTCACTAGTGAATAATAGTAATGAAAAAGTGATTAAAGGTGTCATTATGTGCTTAATTGCGGTGAAATTATAGCCACTTTATGAGCAAGTGTGTTGAAAAATCTAATAAAGTGAACTCGCGATAAAGGCATTTGTGCACTCGTACAGCCCTATGATACCGCTCAAACCAAATATCACCGAATGAGGCGAATCACAGAATTAGATGAGTTCACCATAATTGAATAAAATACAAGATAAACTAGATAAAATGTGGTAATAGAAACTGAATTCGTCGAAAGTTATTTAATCATGATATTTTACATTTAATCATCATATTTAATCGAAATACGTGTATTTCGATTAAATATGATGATAGGTATAAACAAATAGAATTAATTGTAAACATAAAATACATGATCTAAATCATAGACCGTCTAAATATAATTATAGGTAATCATATTGTACAGGCTTTACACAAAAAATAACCTATCGCACAAAGTGAATTCGACGGCACGGTTGGCGCAGTGGCTCAAGCAATTGACTGCTGCGCTGCATGTCGCGGGTTCGATCCCCGCACGGAACATTAGTTTAGGTAGTTTTTTTTATTAAATTTTTTGATAGTATTATGATTAATATAATCATATTCTTATTTGAAAATCAATTTTTTCACACAGTCCCATTTGAATGTGTTCGCATTGATGTCTTCATCGATACCCACATAATCCTAAAATTTTCTGCTTTCAATCAATTCTGCACTAATCCAGTCAGACGAAAATCTTGTCACCGGATATCGGCTGAAAAGAAAGGAAAAAATATTTGATACTGGAACATAATTTTCCTCATCGGAAATGAAACATGAAACAGGACGATAAAATGCAACAATATGTACATATGTTACGAGTAATATATAGAACTAAGAAAGTATAGGCCTTTTACAGAGTTAAGGGATATTATTAAATCAAAGATACAATGTAGGAGACAAAACAACAGTCATTAAAAAAATCTTAACATAGATTTATTGACGGTTGGCGCAGTGCCTGAGCGATTGGACTGCTCGCGGGTTCCATCCCCACACGAAACAAATATTTGTATGGCCTTCAGACTTCAGATAGTTGTTTCGGGACAGGGTGTGTTTGTGCATGTGAGTTTAATGTTTGTGAACGCACCCACGATACAGAAGTTATTTCTAGTGTGGGGCAACGTTTTATAAAAAATATATAATTATAGATCTAATAATATCAAACATTAGTTAATAAGACAGATAGTGATAAAACATACAAATAAAGAGAAACAAAATATAGTAGAAACTTACAGAATCTTCACTGTCTAAAATCTCTAAAGCTGCATCGTCCACCAGACCCAATCGATAACTGCCTCCGTGGTCGAGTGGTTTAGGCATTTGCCTTGTGACCCGGTGGTCGTGGGTTCGATTCCCACGGGAAGCATACTTTGTAAAAGTTGTTTCCAGTTTGGCTAGGACTTAGCAGGCTTGAATCACCTGATTGTCTAATATAAAGACGATTCCGTGCTTCGGAAAGCACGTATAAGCTGGTGGTGCCGGCCGCCACATTGGACGTAGTACTATTATGTATTCTGTGACATTGGGCAGCTGTTATTAATTCGGACATAACTTCTGCAGTTTCTGTACATCGTTCCCTCTCATATTGAGTGCGCGCCGCTCGCTTTACTCCTTTTTATTGTTTTTTTTTTTTAACTTAAAGTTTTGAATTTTATAAAAAATTATAAGTAATTATAACCTAGGGCCCACCCACCCACCAACCCAACCCATAACCACCACCCACCCCCCCATGGTAACCCATTGTTACCTAGGTAATTGTAACCTATAATTGGCCATAGAAACTGTAACAAGCATATTTTGTAATAATATTTTAATGTATTGCTGTTGGTTACCTAAATAAATAAATAAATAAAAGTGGATTAGTTAACCTAGAACTAATCGCCTATCTAGGTTTTGTTTTTTTAAAGTGCGTAATTTAAAAGTACCTACATCGCAGGCTAACTGTTAAAGAAGAAACCATTTTTTTTTTAATAACACGGAACAAATTGCGTGTTATGCACATTTCGATAGAACAAAATATAGATCTAATTATTTCATGTATTCGTTAAAACGCAGGGCATGGTCAATCGCCAGGTACAGACACCTGCTATAAAACTTTACTATAGGTACTACATTATTTGAGTAAACTTATTAAAACTTAATTATTAATGTATTGAAAAGAGTAATTAACAATCATATTCATAACATGCCATGATTATGTTTCATTCCTATACAAACTGTCCATTTAGAAACACATTTCACGATCACCTACATTAAACAAAAGTTGAAAATGAAAAGAATTAAAACCAAACCACCTTCAAAACAAAAAAAAACACTGAAGAGCTTTTATGCTACCTCAAATTCGCAACTCGTTTTAAATAAAGTTCTAATCTGCTTGCACTACAAAGCGATTGTTTGTTACCGTCTTTCGCTGCGGCCGAATATGATGATGGAGCCGGAAGATATGAACTGGAACTTCATGATGGATGATCGTATTATAGCCGTGTTTGGACTTGTTAGAAAGGTCTTGTAATGAACTTTGACCACGACGCACTGGCGGAGATGGAGAGGATGCGGGCTCATTCGTCTATTTAAAATAAATGTTTAAAATATGCCATTAGCAAAGACTAAAAATATAACTTACAGGAAAATGTTAAAGCTTGTGACTCGGAATTTCATTTTGAACATATCTCATGTGGAGATATAGTGAAAACCTTTCACACCTTAAATGTTAAGAAGACTGCAGATCTGTGGGGTAATTCTGTAGAAGTTGCCAAGTCTATTATTGAGATTGTGGCACCTACCTTGGCTTCTATTTTTAATCATTGTATTGATTGTGGGGAGTTTCCTGACCTTATGAAAAATAGCAAAATTATTCCTTTATTCAAGGCAGGTAGTACATCAGACCCCACAAATTATAGACCTATTTCAGTGCTGCCTACTTTTAGTAAAGTTTTTGAGAAATTGATTTTAGACCAATTGCAAAGATTTTTTAATAGACATAAATTATTACATAACAAACAGTTCGGTTTTACGAAGGGTCGATCAACTGCTGATGCGGGTGTCGAACTTTTAGGACATATTTATAGTGCATGGGAGGATAAATGCGATGCTTTAGGCATTTTTTGCGATTTATCCAAGGCATTTGATTGCGTTCTTCATGAAACGTTAATCAGGAAACTCCGCCACTACGGAATTCGGAACAGCGCTCTGGATCTTCTTGCCTCATACCTGAGTAATAGGATCCAAAGAGTTGACGTCAACGGGAAAAGATCTCCCGGATCTTTTGTAAAAATGGGAGTCCCGCAGGGCTCAATTCTTGGCCCTTTCTTGTTTCTCATTTATATTAATGACTTGCCTTACCTCATAAAGGATAACCACGATATTGTGTTGTTTGCAGATGACACTTCGCTTTTGTTTAAACTTAAACGTCAGCAGCCAGTTATTGACGATGTGAATAGCGCGATTTCAAAAATAGTGGACTGGTTTAACGCTAATAATTTACTCCTCAATGAAAAAAAAACTAAATGCATAAGGTTTACACTACCTCACGTTAGGCAGGTGAAAACTTGTGTGTTGGTGAAGGGCGAAGAGTTGAATCCGGAAGATAGCACGGTGTTCTTGGGTTTAACTTTAGACGCTAAACTTCAGTGGGGACCCCATATAGATAAATTGTCAAAGAAACTGAGCTCCGCGGCATACGCAGTTAGGAAAATTCGTAATTTAACCGATGTAGAGACAGCCCGATTAGTTTACTTCAGTTATTTTCATAGCGTAATGTCGTACGGCATTCTGTTGTGGGGGAATGCTGCCGATATTCAGACCATCTTTGTCTTGCAAAAGCGGGCGGTTAGATCAATTTATAAATTGAGTCCGAGACACTCTCTTAGAGAAAAGTTTAAGGAAATTAATGTAATGACTGTTCCTTCTCAATATATTTATGAAAATCTTTTGTATGCTCACAAAAATATTAAGCTTTTTAAAAAATATAGTGTTATTCACAATATAAATACAAGAAATAAACATAAATTTATTGTACCCACAACAAGGCTCAAGAAAATAGGTGGATCATTTAGATGCCAATGTATTCGCTTTTATAATAAACTTCCAAGCGACATTCAAAATTTAAGCATTAATAAATTCAAATCTTTTATAAAACGTAAACTTTGCCAGAAAGCTTTTTATACTGTTAAAGATTATATAGAGGACAAAAAAGCTTGGGATTGAGCTGCTCCAATTTGAATTGAAGGTGAATTGATTTTATATCTTTTTATTAATTGTACCTTTTTATTTCTTACACTTTGACATTTTAATTATTTATACATTATTTACAATCCTTTTACAATTTGACATTTTATGATTTTTCTTTATACACAATGACATTATTTACTTTTTTAAGTATGATATTATTTTTTGCTTTTTGATCAATATTTACTTGTTAAATATTTTATTTTTCATTTAGTTTTGTGTATATTGACATTTAATAACTTGACATGATTATTTAATATGACAAATATTTTATTATTTTTATATTGTGAATGTGAGGACCATGTGGGTCTTTCTCTAATTTTAACTATTGTCTGGCAGTTTGAGTACTATAAGCGACCCACCCAAATGTCCTTTCTTTGGTATTGTTCGTCGTGACGTTGAGCTCCTTGAGTTATAAGTCGAGCTCCACGATAACTGACAAATGCTTGCACTGACTGGACGGGTCCACTCAAATCTGTGTGGTGCTTTATTCAAAAGACCATCTCAGACACTAATCTGCATGATCTTCATGTATTTTATTATTATTTTCATATTGTGAATGTGAGGACCGTGTGGGTTTTTATTTAATTTTAACGATTGTTTGGCAGTTTGAGTATTTTAAGCGACCCACCCAAATGTCCTTTCTTTGGTATTGTTCGTCGTGACGTTGAGCTCCTTGAGTTATAAGTCGAGCTCCACGATAACTGACAAATGCTTGCACTGACTGGACGGGTCCACTCAAATCTGTGTGGTGCTTTCTTCAAAAGACCATCTCAAACACTAATCTGCATAGTCTTCATGTGTGTATTATACCAAGATTATGTTTGTACCTTGAACATATTGTAAACCCAAACGATTTTAAAAGAGTGTCCATGAAGTTTCTTGCCATTCTTCTCATGAGACCAACGCTTTGGAATTGGCAACTACAGTACACTCACGAGTTATTATGCCTTGTGACTGGGACTGTAGCTTAGTTTATTTAGCTTCAGTAGTTTACTGCCGCACTCGGAGAGCTTCAGTGGTTGCTTGGGCCGTCGCTTGGTAAGGGTTTTTGGCAGTTTTGTCATACAAAACTATGTTAGGCCTTTGCTGGGTGGCGGCTTGAGCAATCGTTGGATATCTCTGAGTGCCGCAGTTAGTTTAATTCGACTATTCAAAAGTGCCTGTTACTGGCCTACTTGAAATAAATATTTTTGACTTTGACTTTGACTTTGATAAAATAAATTAATAGTTTAAAAAACACTAAAAACCACGCTTTTACGTGCACCAATAGGTCAGAAAATATATATATAGAAATATTTTCGAAAATTCTCTTCTCCCACACCCGGGAGTCGAACCGGCTAAAATCTGAAAAAAATATACCCTGTACTTTTATTGCATCGATCGTTAGGGTCAATTATAAGGATGAAATCTCTCTAACAAACATGATAAATTAAATGAAAAGAAAACCAGGAAATCTTAAATTAATTTAATTATTTACAAAAACCGGCCAAGAGCGTGTCGGGCGCTCGGGCCACGCTCAGTGTGGGCTGTGGGGTTCCGTAGTAATAATTCTTTTTTTGTTTGAAAAAAGATACGTTCAGGATAATAAAATATGTAAACGAAGTTAAAAAAAATGCTTGCATATACGATTATACTACAAACTTAGTCCAAAAATTATTTTGTACAACTTTTTGTGTTTGTTGTACAAAAACTGTTTCCACCCAAGTTCAAAATGATTGTCCTTGAAAGTCCTAATTCCACTTTTCAATTTTTTTTCAAATTATTGACATTATCAAAAAATTATTTCAGTAAACCCCTGTTCATTTTTAAATACCTTTCCAACAATATATCACACGTTAGGGTTGAAATAAAAAAAAAACACCTCCCACTTTACATATCGTCTGCTTACAGCGAAAAGATGATAAATGCAGTTTGTGTCAATTTGAGTAAATCACTTTTTAAAGTTTCAGTTTCAATTTGATCTATTTAAAACTCTTTAATTACATAAATGATAATACAAAATGTTACATTAACTACTCTGCTTTTAAGATTTGCTCATCTATAATATTTGGTGTTAGTAAAAACTTAGGAACTTAGGAACGTAGCATTTTGGGTGTCAAAAGACAAGACCGAATTCGAAACACCACGCTGCGCTCCAAAACGGGCATAGTGGACGTTGGCAAGAAGGCTGCTAGGCTTAAATGGGATTGGGCGGGTCACGTCAGTCGCATGCACGATGACCGCTGGGCAAAAGCCGCAACACGATGGTTGCCGGAAGACGGAAGGCGCCGCCGAGGCCGGCCCAGAAAGAGGTGGCGAGACGATCTGGACGCGCACCATGAGGGCTGGTTCAAGGTGGCTCAGGAAAAGAGCACTTGGAAGGAATTGGGGGAGGCCTTTGCCCTGCAGTGGGACAGTACAGGCTATTAAAAAAAAAAAAATATATATTAAATTTGAATCGAAAGGAGGTCGCATTTATCACGTTTTACCTGTACTTAACAAATGTGTTGTATCTTCTGAATTCATTGATTTCAGTAGCTCATTGCCATTTTGTAATGTGAATTACTGTCAGTACTTTACACCAATTACTTGATTGGAAAGGCTTTCTTTCACAAAATACCTTAATACCCTGAAATATTGATATTTTTGATACATTTAACCGGTTTTACCTGTAGAGTTTTAGTTTAAGTATGTCACTTATTTTGTCCTAAAGCTTCGCAAAGTGATCATTAAATAAATAGATAAAAATAGATGTTTATTTCATTGGTAATCTATGAAACTACAATAAATGAAGTGGTTTTTTAAGAACAAATCAATTTTATATAAAAATTATTTTATAATTTCACATAGCAAAAAATATTGGGTTAACGACTTTTAATTCTATTAAGTATCAAAAGTATAGTAGTACGTTACGTACGTACGTACGTAAGTAGTAGTAGTAGTAAGTATTTCATCCTTATAATTGACCCTAACGATCGATGCAATAAAAGTACAGGGTATAATTTTTTCAGATTTTAGCCGGTTCGATTCCCGGGTGTGGGAGAAGAGAATTTTCGAAAATCTTTGAATGCAGTTTGCTTTCTATTAAAAAATAAAGGAATGTTTCCTTTGAGTAATTTTTTTTATCTGCAGTATTAAGAGTACTTTCCCTCCAGGTGGCATTACAAAATTCCACCCTTTATAATCAGAAAGCTCCGAACTGCTAAGCTATCGGGAGTTACACGTGTTATTGTGAGTCAACCATAAAAGATAGACATATTATTATGCTGTTGTGGGATATTTTTTAGATAATTTTATGTAGAACATTTCCGTCATAAATGATTTCGATGTAGCTTTAACCATTAAGGCTGCACACGCGACGGAAGCTTAAAAAATGGAGCAACTTCTCCCGTTTTCCCAACATTTCCCTTCACTGCTCTGATCCTATTGACTGTAGCGTAATGAAAAGTATACTATAACCTCCCCAGGAGTATGAAGAATAATTGTACTAAGTTTCGTTAAAATCCGTCAAGTAGTTTTTGTTTCTATAAGGAACATACAGACAGGAAGACAGACAGACAAACAAACATTTTACTGATTGCATTTTTAGCATCAGTATCGATCACTAATTACACCCTGATAGTTATTTTGAAAATATATATCATGTACAGAATTGACCTCTCTACAGATTTATTATAAGTCTATATAGATAGATAGGATTTTAAATGGCAACTAGGTAGTAAGTTTACAACTAGAAATGTTAAGACGTAGCTGTTAATAGTTGTAATTCTCAGGTAGTTTTAAGGCGCTATTAAATGTCAGAGTCCTTGAGCGAAGCGAAACCACATTTTAGTTTTTTACTCTAAAATCACATCAAATTTGAAAAATCCAAAACACTATGTTGCTAGTACTCACTTTTCATGATTCTAGACTTGATAATACTAAATATAATTTAAATAATTAAAGAAATTCGATCTTCATACTATTTGAACAGATTTTACACAAAAACGTACATGCCTAAATAAAAAGTGAATTTCCACTTTCAAAAAAAAATTATAATGAGAGGTACATTATTTTTTTGAAAATTCACTTATCCACATAATCATATGTGAATTTATTCACTGATTTTCCGGAGTAGTCGCGAGGTCTCAAGGTCATTAAAACCCAGATTACTGGTCCTCGGCTGGGTAACACCACGCTGGCACCTGAGAGTCATCCCAGCATTAACTGGTTGCAAATAACTCTGCATTAATCCAGTCTGGCAGCAATCCTGTCTCGGTATAATCTGAAATGAACAGAAAAAAATTTTAATACTGGAACATAATTTTCCTTGATGGAAAGGATAAACGAAGTAGGACAATAAAAGGCAATAATATGTACATCTATATCTATAAAAGCAAAAGGTCACTCACTCACTCATCACGAAATCTCAAAAACCGCTGGACGTACAAAGATGATTTTTGGCAGGGAGGTAGTTTATGGTTAGTAGACGTCCGCTAAGAACGGATTTTGCGACAGGGCCGGATTAGGGTAGTCTAAGGGCCCTCGCAAGTTTGTATGAAAGTCCTTCACTTTTCGTCCTACAATCTTGATTTTTGGCAGAGACGTAGCTTATAGTCAGTCGACGTTTGCTATGAATTAATTTTGCGACAGGGCCGGATTAGGATGGTCTAAGGGCCCACACAAGTTTTTATGAAAGTTCTTCATTTTTTGTGCTACAATCTAGATTTTTGGCAGAGACGTAGTTTATAGTCAGTCGACGTCTGCTATGAAATAATTTTGCGACAGGGCCGGATTAGGGTGGTCTAAGTGCCCTCACAAGTTTGTATGAAATACCTTCATTTTTCGTGCTACAATCTTGATTTTTGGCAGAGACGTAGTTTACTGTCAGTAAACGTCAGTTATGAATTAATTTTGCGACAGGGCCGGATTAGGGTGGTCTATGAGCCCTCGCAAGTTTGTATGAAAGTCCTTAATTTTTTGTTCTGCAATCTTGATTTTTGGCAGAGACGTAGTTTATAGTCAGTAGACATCTTCTATGAATTAGTTTTGCGACAGGGCCTAATTAGGGTGGTTTATGAGCCCTCGCAAGTTTGTATGAAAGTCCTTCATTTTTTGTGCTACAATCTTGATTTTTGGCAGGGATGAGTTATTAGACGTCTGCTATGAACGCATTTTGTGACAGGGTCGGATAAGGGACGTCTAAAGGATATCACAAGTTTGTCTGAAAGTCTTTCATTTTTTGTGCAACAATCTTGATGTTTTTCAGGGACGGAGTTTATGGTGAGTAGAGGTTTGCTAAGAACAGATTTTGCATTAGGGTCGGATTAGGGAGCTCTAAAGGCTCTCGCGAGTTTGTATGTAAGTTTGATTTTTGTACTACCGGCCTGAAATTTAGCAAGTGTATTATCTAACAATTTTTTTTGTGACCAACTGGACTAAGGGCTCCCGCAAGTATATAAATGAAATCCTTGGCGTTTTGGAGCCGAAAATTGGTAGAGAGATAGAATATAGTTAAGACAAATGTATTTGTATGTGTGGGAACAGATTTTATGACAGGGCCAGTTTAAGGGAATATAATCGCTTCGATTGGCATTTGTCATTCGCTTTGGCATAGTACATCCAGAGGCAGTCACACACATACATACACGTCAAAATTTCCTCGCGAACGAAGTCGCGGGCAACGGCTAGTACTATATAAAAGTATGGAATTGTTTAATGACAGGGCCTTTACGCAGTTAAGGAATATTATTAAGTTAAAGATAGAATACGGCAGACAAAAAACACTTACTCAAAAACTCCAAAGATAGTTCTTGATCCACGTCTTGCTGAAGAAAATCACAATTCCGGAGTTTCGGAGCGATTTTAAGCATTTTTCAAATCCGGAGTTAAAATAGAACACCGGAGTTGAAACCGGTTTTAAAAAACCATGTAAACATTATTTACAAAACGACGAAAACTTTAATTTTATTATCACTTGCCAAACAAGTGTTTTTTTTTCTTTGATTGTTGATTTTTTAAATATTTTATAGTGCGTATTAGTTGTCTGTGACCCTGGTTCTTCAGCGAATTTCCTCATTTCGGATTTTATCGCATAAAGAAACTCCGAACATAGCTCTCTCCATGGCTCGTTGCGTGATTCTAAGCTTTTCTAAGAGGCCAGCAGTTAAGGACCATGTCTCTGTGCCATATTATTATGTCATCACTGGCAACACACACTGGTTATTTATACACCCTCGTCTTAAGATACTGCGGAACTTTGGACGAAAAGATGTCGCGTAGTTTCCCGTTTGGATTCTTCGGGCGACCTCTTTGTCGAATTTAGATCTAACTAGTTTAACAGTTTGTCCAAGGCAGACATAACTGTCGACAACTTCAAGAGTATCGCACCCAACAATTAGGTACCGGTACGGGTGGAACACGGACATTTGACATAATTTTCGTCTTGTCCACGTTCATTTTAAGACCCACCTATTGAGAAACGTTACTGAGGTCCCTGAGCATTGTGGTAATATCCTCCAGCGATTCAGCCATGATGGCTGTATCATCGGCAAAACGAAGGTGAGTGATATTTTTTCCATTGATCCGTCCCAGTCCAAGAGCTTGAAAACATCCTCCAATGCGTTCGTAAACAGTTTCGGAGAAATCACGTCTCCCTGTCTTACGCCTCTTTGCAATTGGATTGGTTTCGTGCTCTCGTCCTGTAATAGGATCGACATAGTGGCGTTTCTATACATACACTTCAGCATTTGGATATACTTACCTATAGTCGATACGGCATCGCTGAAGGCACTGTAACACCGCACCGCCCAGGTTTCGATTGAATCGAAGGATTTTTCATAGTCCATAAACGCCGACATAATGGCCGATTGTACTTCTCAGTCTTCTGAATAACCAGATGGAGCGTATGAATGTGGTCCATGGTGCTGAAGCCTTTTCGGCAACCGTCTTGTTCGGGAGGCTGGAAGCCATAAAACCACGTTCGAGACGGATCGTAATGACCCTCGAGAGCATCTGAGGAGTGAGACAGGTCTATAATTCTTCAATAGGGTGTTGTCACCTTTTTTGAAGAAGAGCACCACCACACTCATGTGTCAAGCTTCTGGCGTAGTACCTTCGAGTAGGACGAAGTTAAACAACTTGTGGAGGACTAAAATCCGACATCTAGCTCTCAGAATATGCTTGTTGAAGTGGCAATGGGCAGGCCATACCGCTCGAAGAACGGACAACCGATGAGGAAGAAAGGTTCTCGAGTGGCGACCACGAACCGGAAGACGCAGCGTTGGTAGGCCTCCTACCAGGTGGACCGACGACATCGTGAGAGTCGCGGGCAACCGGTGGATGTAAACGGCAGGCTGCCGTTCTTTATGGCATTCTATGGGGGAAGTCTTTGTCCAGCAGTGGACACCTTATGGCTGATGATGATAAGTTGTCTATTATAACGTCTGTCTGTCTGTCAGACATTAAATTTTTAAATAAAAAGTTTATTTTTTAATAAAAATTATTAAGTATTCTTGTCAAACAAATGTTCATTTTTAATTATTGTTGATTGTTTTAATATTTTATAATGCGTATTAGTTGACTATTCAAATTAGTTGACTGTTTTTCCGTTTCCGGCTACCGAACAATCAACAACGTAGTGATAACCTCTACCATAAATCAAGTGATTAAAAATAGTTTTAACAATTTCTGGAGATTGACTTTGCCACAAAACAGTAGAAGAGCCATTTGGAAGTGTCTACAACTAATCAGTTTTGTGAGATTATTGAAGTTCGCCGAATATTTAAAACCACAAGATCATCATTCACATCGAATTAAGGTTAGAAAACAGCGCTACCATTATTTTGACATCTCACCGTAACATCTGACAGTGACATCTGCCCTGACAGTGACGTACATACGCTATAGCCAGTGTTGCCAACTAAGCAAATATTTTTCTACCGTTGCGTTCCAACATACGCAATACACTTAATTAAACATAACACAAGCACAGCAGCACAGCAGCGCAGCTTTGTACATAAGCTTTGTAATTGATGTTTATTTTTGTTATTTTATGTGTGCAATAAAGAATAAGAATAAGAAACAATGGAAGGTCAGTTTCAAATATTGTTTGACAAACTGAAGATCGAGATGCAAAACCAAAAATAATGCAAAATTAAAAGATTCTATCACTAAAAACATTATGGACAAGATGGAGGAGAAACTGATCCCTATCGTGGAAGAAAACAAAAACCTAAAACTCAAAGTAGAAAATTTGGAAAATCAGATAGATTACCTAAAGAGAGGAGAGAAAAACAACAATATTATAGTATTTGACTTGGAAGAAGAAGAATCATCCACTTCTGAACTGATACAAAAGTTAAGGGAAAATCTTAAAATTGATTGAATATTAATATTGAAGACCACGAAATCAACAAAATTTATCGTATTGGAAAAACCAACATAGAAAGTAGCAAGCCGAGACCGATACTATGCTCTTTTACAAATAATTGGAAAAAGAACGAAATTATCAAGAACAAAAAGAACCTAAAGAAAGTTTATGTCACTGAGGATTACTCGAAGGAGGTGTTGGAGAAGAGAAAAGCATTGCAAGTTAGTTGAAGCGAGAAAAAAGGTAATATAGCTTATCTGAAATATGATAAACTAATAATTAAAGAAAGCAACAACCAAGTTGAAAGAAAAAGAGAAACATCTGATCGACCCTCATCGAACAATACCCAACCAAAACAACAACAGACCCTCGCTTCATTTCAGTCAGATTTAAACAATGCTTATGATATTTTGATGCGATCTAGATCCAATTCTATTTTTAAATTTTCTACCAAAAAACAAAAACAATAGCAATAGCACGGCAAACGGAAAACAAAAGCAACCGAAGAAACTGGCAATAAAGAAACAGGACAACACCAAGCTCCCCCAAGCCGACTGGTCATCGTGGGGGAAAGAGACTACGACCCTCCAGCCATAAAGTAAAACAACAGACACAGGAGAGTATTAAACCATAAGTTGATAAATTAGGTATA
The DNA here is from genome assembly GCA_949316265.1 of Diarsia mendica. Lineage (NCBI taxonomy): Eukaryota > Metazoa > Arthropoda > Insecta > Lepidoptera > Noctuidae > Diarsia > Diarsia mendica. The sequence continues at coordinate 12,264,638 of OX438906.1, forward strand.
AAGCGCACCACCTTTTCTCTAGCCTTCGCCCGACATTGACATGCATGGGCCCAAAATAATCCACCGCGGTAGCTGTGAAGGGCGGTTGGTTTTGGGCCAGCCTTTCAGTTGGTAAGTCGCCTAAGGGAATTTTTGAGGGGATTCCCCTATAGGAATCATTTAACTCTTAGAAAATTTTATAAATTATAAGTTATAATAAATTTATCTCTAGAAAATTATTGAAGATTTATTCCTACAGAACTACTATTAAATAAAAATACGTTAAAACAAATTAAATAGGATATAATCTAATCTACAGTGAAATGGGACTAGAAAAGAAAAAGAAAAGCTAGACAAAGATTGACATCAAAGAAGATTCATAGAGAAGAATTACATTATAAAACGTGGCAGGAGTGACGTGGAACAGAGTGGCTCACGTCCACAAAGTAAAAGGTTGGAGGAGGCCTTTGCCGACTGGCAAACAGATTTGCAGGATATAAATAAGCAACAAATACTAGAATAAGTTTTAAAATTAAGAATAAGTGTTAATATGTGCTAAAATATTGTAATAGAATTAAGTGAATCTGAATAAAAGGCTATATTATTATTATTATTATTAGTTGACTATTATAACTTTTGTCTGTCAGACGGTAAATTTTTAAACAAAATCTCTGATTCCTTTACAAATAAAACTTCTATTGATTAAAATAAAGGGCCTTTTTATTAATTTCTAAAAAACTGTCAACTCCAGAGCCAACTCCGGAGTTCCGGATTTGATTGCTCAACATCGTAACTAACTCCGGAGTTGATAACTATCCGAGTTTGAAAGCCCTAATCACAATGTTGAAGTCACAGGGAAGCTCAACGTTTTGTTGAGTTGTCGGCTCCGTCTGTGTCGCTTCTTGGCTGTCTGGTTGCAATTGTTCCGGTGCAGGCGACGCGCGACGGTACGGTGGATGGCACCTCGATCAGGGATCGAATAAGAGTCTCTATCGAAGGAAGCAGACTCATGCCGACACACTTGCAAGGTCCTTTTTTCGCGGTTGCTTGAGTGTTGGTCCTGCTTTTTGAACCCGAATCTTGTGGCCCAGCTGTTTTCGTGTCCTGGATTACAAATAAAAATACAAAAGTATTTATAGGGCGGATAGTTTTGAAATATACAAAGAAGTAACAAACTATAGTAGAAACTTACAGTATCTTCAGTTTAAAAGCTCTTATGCTGCGTCGTCTAGTTCCAATCGTCGTTGTAGTGCAACAACTGAAAATAATAAAATGAAACAAATTAAGATCGATTTGAAAACTAAAAAGCAAATAGCATCTGATAACTATAACAATAAATACGCACTTTGTGCTTCCAAATTATTATTTATCCTTTTTATTTCCGCAATGTCTTCTGTACTCGCTGCATTTTGAATACGACTCACAACCGTCACCAGAAGGTCACGATTAGAAATCTGAAAATAAAATTAAAAAGTTACATGAGTTTTCTTATTATAATAATATTTATTCTAAATATAAACTGTTGACTAGTACCTACAAGAGGGCAATCAATCAATTCTATAATGGTAATATAATAACTATTATATAAAATAAATAATAATAACTTACATTTGGGTCACATTCGGCAGCTTGTATTAAATCAGACATCAATTCTGCAGTTTCACTGCGCCGTTGCCTCTCATATTGCGCATTGCGAGCGCGCCGCTCCTCCTGTAACCAAAGAAATACAATAATAATATAAATTAAATATTCACAAATATAACAACACCTGCAAGGAACAACATCGTAACTCACTTTTTGGGAGTTTTGAGTTACAAGTGTTACAACCATATTCTTGTTGTAAAAAATACTAATTTTTGTGCACTCACCTTTGTATCTAAATTCCTTTCCGTTCAGATTTTACTAATTGTAAAAACATTTTTCAACACACTTGCTAAAATTTCACCGCAATTAGGCACATAATGACACCTATAATCAAACTGTGAATTTTTCATTACTATTATTCACTAGTGAGTTATAGGTTTTTTTTTTTAAATTTAATTGGTTGAGTTGCTATGTTCCTAAAAAAGTTTCGATACAAAAAAGATCGTGTTGAATAGTAAAAAATAATTAATGTACCTAGTGCTTGCTCATTTCATGAAACTTTGTATTTAAATAGATAATTTAAACTTAGTACGTTTTTAATAAATAAAACTTTCACTCAAATATAATTTTTGTTTTCTCTGTGATAAATAAAAATTTGAATTCCCCATTTTGTACGTGGCTCCAAACACTATCCACGACAAGCAAAAAAAAAACCTCTTTTAGTCTATGGCTGATCGCTTATAAAAAAACATAATATTTTCCCGCTACTGCGAAAAAAATACACAACTCGTTTTCACTGTTATTAAAGTTATTTTATTAGTTAAAATGTCTAGTTTTGAAGAAAATGATTCATGTTGTACACCGCCCGATGTAAGATTTGAAGCCCTAAGCGTTATGGAAAATTTGCTACCCGAAAACTCCAAGGAGAAGTATCTATTATCGTACCAAAATTTCAAGCAGTGGCAAAACACCAAGAAATCGCAGTCATTTTCTGAAAATGTGTTCTTGGCGTACTTTAAAGAATTATCTTTTAAGTACAAACCTAGCTCTTTGTGGTGTATATACTCAATGTTAAAAAGTACAGTCCGAACGAAGAATGGAGTGGACTTAAAAACATACTCTGATTTGTCAGCTTATCTAAAAAGACTGTCAGATGGATTTAGAAGCAAGAAATCAAAGGTTTTATCGTCTAACGATGTTGAAAAATTTATAAAAGATGCTCCAGATATCCAATATCTGGTTACTAAGGTTAGTTAAACTAATTTTAAATATCTATCTACGTGACTTCAGCTTCAGCGTGTTGTGTGTTAAACTTAATATTTTTTTTTTGTTTTTTTTCAGGTTGCTTTAATATTTGGTGTAACTGTAAGATACAAGAATTAACAAATATAACTGTAAAAGACATACAGAACCATGGCCAGTAATCTATCTGAAGAGACCGCTACGCCATCAAAAACAATTAATTATAATTTTACTAACTGCACATTTACTAATTGTTTCTATAAATAAACTTTTTATCTACTAAATAAAATGTTTTTTCTTGTATTAATAAGCTATTTGCATAGCTTCTGTCGCGGGCCTTGAGCGTGGAGAGCGAATCCAGAAATTCCGAAACGAAAATATTTCAACCAGGTTGCTATGGTTACGGAAAATAACAAGGTTGTCAAATGAGGTTGTCTAATTAAATAATTGATAAAAAATGCTATGCAATAGCTTTACCGCGGCAGTTTCCGAGTGCCACACGTTTTTTTTTATTCGCAAGTGTGTTGAAAAACGTCGTATGATACACGTGTGTATTGATGATTACCGTCCTCGGCTTTCTTAAGACCCTCACCTGACGGCTCGGGTCTCAATGCCGCCTCTGCGGTAATCACCAACGTTACACACTTATACCATAATGTACTATTAAGGGGACGGTGAACGAACATTCTCCATACAAACGTAATACCAAAATCATTCGCGATACGAACATATTACCAACTTAAAATTATGTTATTCGGATAGATGATATTTATCTAGGTTCCTATTAAACATTTTTTTTTAAAACATTTACTATTTACGAAATGCAAGCGAATTGCTATTTACTATTGACGAAATGCAATTCGCTTGCATTTCGTAAATAGTAAAGAACAGAAGTGAACTGCAGTTCAAAAAATGGTATATTTAGTTACACACCATCATCATAACTGTTTTAAATACGCACCATTAAAATATTACATCTTATTGATACAATTATTACAAGATACAATTATTTTGTTTTCGGAAATAATTATTTCTTATTAAGCATGCTTTCATCGTTACTGTATTTACAATTATTTCTTTATAACTTCGACGCGCTCTCCTTAAAAGTTGCTAAAAATGATTTACGATATTATTGTTCCTTCCAGGTGTCGATTAAACATACAATAGTGTAAAATATAAAGTATGTAGTACAAAAACGTACCCGTGAAAGAGGAACGCGGTTCCTGCCAGCAGGTCTGCCTCGACGCCTTGGTGGGGCGTCAGATTCAGAAGAGTTCTGAAATAACAAAACAAAATAGATTAATATCTTAAAAAACAAAACATAAAATCACGCCTGTTTCCCGAGGGATGAAAGAGTTAGGCAGAGGTGTCCCTATTAGTAAACCTATATTTCGTCAGTTAAGAATCCAGACTTTGTGGCACACTTTAACACTTTTCCAGATCTGGGAATCGGACTTTGGAGCACGACTGCTGGAGTTCAACATAACTCCAATTATATTTAATTATACACACCCTAGGCTTCACCATTTTTTTTGCGAAACTGTTTCTTGATTTGAGAAAATATTATAATTTGCACTCCTGAACTCCACTGGTACTGCACAAATTAGCCACAAACTAAATAATAAGTTAATTTTTATTGAGACTCGAGTTTATGAGTACCTACCTGCGCTTACGCAGGGATGCTACGACACGGGGTGGGGGTTTACCTGTCATGCTGCGCTATTGGTCGGGCGAGGATTATCTATTGTTCTAGGATCTCCATTGTTTTTAATTTCTATTTAAGTTTGAAGGTTAGTTTTGGGTATATTTTTATGACACAATAGGATTCAAAATGGCAACAATTCAATTTACAACTTGAAATGTTAAGACGTAGCTGATTCTCGGGCAGTTTGTAAAGCTTTGCTGTGCTTTACTTGCTTATAAAGTCTTCTATTGTTTCTACTATAACGAAATATTATTGGCTTGCACAGCCAGGCGACAAACAATAGTATAACATTGTATGATTGCCCATTTATTACATACTGGTCCGACTCGGCTTCATACAGGTGGACATTTATTTTTAAATTTGTTTTTATTATAAACTAGCTTTTGCCAGCGGCTTCGCCCACGTGAAAATGACGATTTTCCATACAAACTTTCATCCCCCTATTTAACTCCCTTAGGAGTTGAATTTCGAAAAATCCTTCCTTATTCCTTGTCTACATTATAAAGGGAACCTCTGTGCAAAATTTCAGCTTTCTAGGTCCAAGGGTTTGGGCTGGGCGTTGATGAGTCAGTCAGTCAATCAGTCAGTCAGTCAGGACTTCTCTTTTTATTTATATAGATATAGCCAATGTTACTCAAGGATAATGTAGCATTCTAATGATGAATGATATTCTGATATCGGTTCAGTAGTTTTTGAGTTTATTCGTTACAAAAATACACATATTTCTGCTTCATAATATTAGTGTAGATATGGTATTCGAACTGGAATTAACTAATTAGTTCTTCTTCTTAGCGTGTCCATGACAATATTTAAATTGAGTTAGTCCAAAATTTTGCGAGGAGTTTGGCATTTTCAGTTCCGTCCAGCTCATGAGATGGTGCAAATAACGGGACAGGCAGAACACGCTATCAAGCGTCCCATCGTTTGTGGGACAACACCACATTTACACTCCAGGCCAAAGTCATCTATGAATCTCCACTTCAACAGGTTCTAGAGTCTTCATTTCTTCGTTCATTTCTTCGTTCTTCGTTCAGGAGTCTATTTAAGGACTATCACGGTGCTACAATACGAATACAATTCCGATAGATCAACATTGGTCAAACGTCAGTTCCAATGACTGACAATTTCAATGTCGATCTATCGGAATTATATTCGAGAGTAAGCAAAGTCAGTCATGGCAATTAAATTGTTGATTAACCCTGAGTTATTAATCAATTAACTATTACTATGTAGTAGTAAAAAGACAACAAATGCAGTCTTTATTGTATCGATAAATAATAACACGAAGTGATACATGAATCTCAAACTACACAAAGCACCAGTCGTAGCAATTCAGCTACGTCGCGCTACGAGAGTTCACAGTGAGCTACGGTACGCTACGTCCTGCTACGAGTACCTATACGCGAACATCGCAGTCGTTGGTTCAGTTTGTTTTCGATGCACTAATTATTTTTTTATTGGAAGAGCCTAGTTATAGTATAGAAGACCTTGCCTTTTCCCAAGTATTTTGGGGTCGGCTTCCAGTCTAGCGGGATTTAGCTGAACACTAGTATTAACAATCAAAATCTATCTATCTATCTATCTATATAAATAAAAAGAGAAGTCCTGACTGACTGACTGACTCACTCATCAACGCCCAGCCCAAACCCTTGGACCTAGAAAGCTGAAATTTTGCACAGAGGTTCCCTATATAATGTAGACAAGGAATAAGGAAGGATTTTTCGAAATTCAACCCCTAAAGGAGTTAAATAGGGGATAAAAGTTTGTATGAAAAATCGTCATTTTTGATATTTTCCGACATCCACGCGGGCGAAGCCGCTAGCAAAAGCTAGTACCTATAATATATAAGGTTGACTGGTAGAGAATGCCTTGTGGCATTAAGTCCGCCTATGTACCACTCTTGTGCATGAAGTTTAAATAAATAAATATAATATAAAATCATTGGAAATAACAAAAACATTCCTTCATTCATTCCTCGTTTAATTAGGGCAGTAAATCAACGAACTATCGAAAACAGCTGACTGAACCAACAAAACAGCAAAACTGGCGGGAAAATATCGAGATAGCAGGGAAAACGTCCGATGTCCAAACAGAGGCGGAACCAAACGAAAATGAACAAAAGAATCGCAGCGTTTGCAGTGCAAGCGGCAGCTCCGCAAATAATATCTGATCGCAATCAATAAATAGAATACAGAGCTCAGTTACTGTTATAATCTAGTTTAAAATCAGAACAATGTTCATGTTTATTTTGTTGAGTTGGTGTTCGTGTTTGTATATAAGTAGGGTGATCGTTTTTTATTTCACTTTTTTTGAAATCAATTAGACATGCGTTCTCAATTGTTTCTAACTGTTTGCTAACCACCTATGTTACATTATCTACATAATATAAGGGTCATACTCAGAAAAAGTGTACATTTTAAATTTGTAACTAAACTGATAGGTAACGATACCGAGAATCTCCGTCACGAAACTGATGTCATAAGGTATGGTGCATATGGATTGGGCGAATAAAACACCTGATTATATTTGGCTTATCAGTCTTATTTAGATTAATAAAAATAAAAATACCATAAACATTGGTAATTATTTAATTAAATTCCATTAAAAAACCTGTCGGCAACACAACAACTAAAAGTGCATATCTATATACCTGTGTATACACAGGTATATAGATATGCACTTTTAGTTGTTGTGAACTAAGCTTAACAATTTCTCAGTTTCGTAACTTAACGCAATATATCGAAAATGAGAATAAAATTTGAGAAATTCTAACCTCTAAAAATATTTTTACGTAAACCACGAGTTTACCACGCAAGCACTGAGCGTATTCGTTAAGATAATACAAAAAGTATGAAAAGAACAAAGTAAGTAAACAAAAAATGTAATAAACTTTCTAAAATAATAGCCGTTTATAACCCTGAGGTATTTTTCTGTAAATATTCACTTGTTATACGTCTTGACTTCATGACTACGGCGATAGCATAATGACAATATTTATGCCACCATAAGTCATTGCTTTTCAAATTTTATAACGCGTTACTAACCCTGAGTAACGAAACTTCATAATTTTGGGACAATGTTTGTTTAATTAAAATAAATCCTACTGTATATAAACTACCTGTACTGTACTGTATATGATTTACGGAAAAAATGGTCTTATTTAGTTACTTGATTCATGAAGAATAATATAACCACAGTCAATGTAAAAAAAGCGATGAATAATCGTAACAATTCATCTCTGAAAACGTGTAATCGTCATTGGGTGGGACACAAAAAAAATGTATGACGATATTTATAACAATGTTTTGACAATCAAAAATTTTAATCTTATATTGAAAATTTAATTGAAAATACCAGAGATATCATCATATTATTAGACTAATATAACAAAAAGGGGGGATAAAAGAAAATATATCATAATACTAAATATTTACGTAAATATGAAGTTGCGGGACAAGAAAAGACACGAAATGTACACCTTTTCTGAGTATGACCCATAAAACAAAGTCCTCCGCCGCGTCTGTCTGCTCGCGATAAACTCAGAAACCTCTGAACCGAATTTTATTATTCATGCTGTTTTCGAAAATGGATAGAGTGGTTCTTGAGGAAGGTTTTAGTATAAATATAATTTCTCAAGTTCCAGAATCCACGCGGGTGAAGCCGCGGGCAAAACCTAGTACTTACTTAATAAATAATTATGAGAAGTAAGTATTTAGTGCGGTCAAGTCTTTAATTATGTATCTACCTTTAGTTTCGTCAGTTTATATTATGTACATAAGATTTGACACAGTAATAAATCTATCTGAAGTTAACTTACCTTTTCTCACAACGCGACTAAACTATTTTTAACCAAGTCACGAGCAAGGTCATCCATGTATAAAACTGATGACTGACTAAAAAAAAATATGATTCTGTTTAGTCCGTCAGTTAGATTATCGAAAAATATTGGAAACGTGTTTTTTGTTTTATTAAATGATCATGAGTAGGGGCTTTTGACGTCATAGTCTGGTAAAAATGGACCAACCTGTGACGTCGCACGACTTTTCGAAGCACTGTATCGTCTTCATTTTTTGTTTAGGTACGTGAAAAAAGAAATTGGAAATCTATCTGACGGACTAATAAGATTTTTTTGTCAACTACCCTATTATGTACCTATCCCTTGTGATGCTGTACATTGCGCTCACGCAGGAGACTGTGTACAGATTGAGAGTTGCACATAGAGCCATGGAGCGTTCCATGCTAGGCATAACTTATAGACCGAGTTCCTAACGTCGAAATTCGAAAACTTACAAAGGTTTTCGATATTGGAAATCGCGTTACGGAACTCAAATGGAGTTTGGCAGGACACCTAGCAAGGCGCAGTGATGACAGGTGGACTAAGGCTATCACTGAATAGCGTCCAAGAACTGGAAAAAGAAGTGTAGGTCGTCCAGCGGCAAGATGGGCAGACGACATAGTTACCATTGGGGGAAAAACCTGGATGAGGACCGTGGAGAATGGAAAAAAAGGGAGGCCTATATAAGTACCCAGCAGTGGGTGAATTCAGGCTGTGGATGATGATGATGAAGGGTGAGGACATAAAGAGGCGGGATCCCGGTGCGGACAAACCGGTACGGATAGGTACCGATCCGTACAGGCATAATATCGCAATGTTATCATAGGTATGCGCTCGCTCATAAAGGAACAGGTTGGGACTTGTCGGTACCGACTACCTGGACTGGGCATACGGACTTGAACGTTACAAAATATAAAACCGGCCATGTGCGCGTCGGACCAAAACTGAAACGATTTACCCACCGTTGATTGTTCCTTGAACCGTTGGTACAAAGTATTGTTAAAATATGCCTGTAATTAATTACGTATGTTGACTAATTATAATGATTTATATGAACTTGTATTGATTAAAAGTAAGTCGTATTGATCTCATGTGATTGGAGCCAGTCTCGAACTCTCGACCAATCACATGGGGACTTTGACAGTTATTGTCAACCAATTATAATCAAGTAAAATGGCGGGAACAAACGCGTTCTCCGCGGGCACGTAAGTGAAATGGTCGTCGTGCTAAGGCATTCGTCTTGCGACATCAGCACTAGCCACATGTATTGTATTGTATAGCTAGATCATACTGTATTACTGTACTGCTGTAACTATTTAAACAATAAAGCTGAGTCTTTTTTGAGTTTCGTAAAGAGAGTTTTTTATTCGAAGTCCTTGCTTTTGAGTGTTGAACCAGTACGGTTCATATCTCAGAAGTGGGATCAGAAACTTAACGTCCACAAAAGAAACGGAGATACGCGTAATTGGCGAACGTAGAAAACGTAAGTGTTCTTTGATAATTTTATCTGAATTGCTGCCTATTGCAACTTGCAACAACAAGTTTATTCTTGTACCTACATAATTATGTACTGTATTTTTCTTTTTTTTTCATATTAAATGAGTCGATAGTCTTGTGTGAACTGAAATAAACTATATTTACCGTAACGGAGACATTCCGGAGGTTTATATGGTTAGTCACGCATGTTTATCGTGCCAGGGTTACTCCCTGGGGATGGACATGTATGATATTTCCGTTTATAATTTGAGGAAGTAACTGTATTTACCGTAACGGAGATATTCCGGAGGTTTATATGGTTAGTTGTGCATGTTTATCATGCCAGGGTACTCCCTGGGGATGGACATGTATGAAATTTCCGCTTAAAAATTGAATAACCGAACTGTATTTTCCGTAACGGAGACATTCCGGAGGTCTAATTCTTGATGGTATATGATAATAGTATGTGCAGGTAGAACAATAATAATCGTTTTTACAAGTCAGTGTAACGAGGTTTATTAACTCGATTGTTTTTCTTTCTCTTTATATAATGAGGCTGCGAGAACATGGATGGGCGTAGGTCTGGTTCTCGAAGAGAATGTGATGGACCTAGGCGGACTGGCCGTGAGACAATGACACCGCCACAAAGATGTCGTGATGCAACTCGAAGGCGTAGCCGGGGTCGAGGGCATTCACCTGCAGAAAATTGTGACAGCCGAAACCGTCTGTCGCGGTCCAGGCGGTCGACAAGAAAAGTGCGACTAACGATTAGCCGGTCTCCTTCTTGGCCACGCTATCCAAGGTCAAATCATCGTGCTGGGCGCTCCAAGACACGGTCGCGGACTCCAGGGTGGCACGAGACGCGCCACGCAGAATCCAGGCATTCCATACCAAAGGGCAGAACCTCTCGCCTTCGTACACCGTCCCGTGAAGAAGTACTTAATGCTCGTGTGTCAAATAATAATCTGTTCATTGAGAACTTTATTAATGCACTTAAGGGGATGAATAATACAAGCTATCGCGATAGGTTTCCTGTATTAAATAATGTAATTTCTGATTTTGACCCGTTATGTAAGGAACAAACGGTTGATACGTGGCTTCATAAGGTAGACGAATGTGATCAGATCTATGGTTGGAACGATAAGCAAGTAGTTCACTATGCCCTACCGAAATTAACAGGGTTAGCTAAAACCTGGTATCAGGGTTTACACTCACTACTATTTTCTTGGTCAGACTGGAAGTTAATACTGAAGGAATCTTTTCCAACTAGGGATAATTATTCGGATTTACTAACGGAAATGCTGAATAAAAAGGTACGCTATGGGGAGTCATTGGAGATTTATTATTATACTAAATTGAATCTTATTAATCGTTGTGAAATATCAGGGAAACGTGCAGTTGACTGTATCATAGCAGGTATAGAAGATCGTAGTGTTAGGTTGGGAGCACAAGGATCAGAATTTTCAGAACCGGAATTACTATTTAGATTTTTGAAGACAGTAAAAGTAGGTCAAGATAGGTCTTCAAACGGTCAGCAGAAGGTTAATGAAAGATATAGGCAATCTCAAAATAATATTTTTGCTGATAATAAAGTAGGTCCCAGTTCTCATAAGTCAACCGGGCCCAACATGGTCTGCTACAACTGTAAAGAAAACGGTCACCCATTCTATCGATGCACGAAACCGAAGATTCAATGCTCTAAATGTAATGTAATAGGACATAATTAGGACACTGAGTGCCCTGGGACAAAGCAAAGTACAAATAATAAATAAAAAGCAATATTGAAAGTAGAAAACACAGGAAATTCCAGTGTCAAATATAAAATGCCTATTAAAATTAATGGATTGCTTTCAATGTCTCGTTGATTTGGGAAGCGAGGGTACTTTGGTTCGTCTCAGTGAAGCTCAGCGTTTAGGAACTGGAAGGTAGGAGAAGTGCCACTATCAATACGAATAGGTAATGTGCCATATAACCCTCTTGGCAAGGCTAAAACGTTACAATGAACTACATCCCATAACCCAATTTGTGGATATCAACCGATTGCGAACGTAATGATTACGAATCTGAATAGAAACAGTTGTAAATCTATATATATAAAAGGATAACTGACTGGGTGACATATCAACGTACAGCCGAAACTACTGGGGCTAGGAATGTGAAATTTTGCACACGGCTTCCTATTATAATGTAGGGGAGCACTAAGAAGGGGTTTTTGGAAATTTAACCTTTAAGGGGGTGAAAAGGGGGATGAAAGTTTGTATGGAAAATCTTATTACTTGTGTTTAGGAATGTGAAATTTTGCACACGGCTTCCTATTATAATGTAGGGGAGCACTAAAAAGGGGTTTTTTGGAAATTTAACCTTTATGGGGGGGAAAAGGGGGATGAAAGTTTGTATGGAAAATCTTATTAGGTACTTGTGTTTAGGAATGTGAAATTTTGCACACGGTTTCCTATTATAATGTAGGGGAGCACTAGAAGGGGTTTTTGGAAATTTAACCTTTAAGGGGGTGAAAAGGGGGATGAAAGTTTGTATGGAAAATCTTATTACTTGTGTTTAGGAATGTGAAATTTTGCACACGGCTTCCTATTATAATGTAGGGGAGCACTAAGAAGGGGTTTTTGGAAATTTAACCTTTAAGGGGGTGAAAAGGGGAATGAAAGTTTGTATGGAAAATCTTATTACTTGTGTTTAGGAATGTGAAATTTTGCACACGACTTCCTATTATAATGTAGGGGAGCACTAAGAAGGGGTTTTTGGAAATTTAACCTTTAAGGGGGTGAAAACGGGGATGAAAGTTTGTATGGAAAATCTTATTACTTGTGTTAATAAACATGAAACTTGGCACGAACATCTATCTAAGTAAATTATGAAGTTTGGCATTTTTTGTTTTTCCAAATCTCCCTTTCGAATTCAAAAGACTTCAGTTCCCTTTAAAAGTTTGCTTTGTGATGACAATAAATAAATCACAGGGTCAAACCCTTAAATTTGCAGGAGTTGACTTGCGACAGCCCTGTTTCTCCCATGGTCAGTTCTACGTAGCATGCTCTCGTGTGAGCTCATCTTGCAGCCTGGTCATATTGGTAATTTGGTAACACTCTCCAGAACGACCAAGAATGTAGTCTATACAGAAATATTATAAAAACTTAATTGTTTTGTTATAGCCATTAACCCGCATATTTCTGGATACATACTGTTTCCTATTTTTAGATGTTCACGTAGCCAATTCTTCCATACAAAAACTGTCAGATGTCAATAAAAATTATCTATCGATTGAAAAATCAGCCTTCGAATTTTTTAGAGGAAAGTACGAAACCCACGCGGACGAAGTCGCGGGCAAAGTGCTAGTAGATGTATATTTAGTAAATTCATTCTCATTCATAAAGATGAATATTGTATAAAGAATTAAATAAGCAGGCAATTAGTAACGTATAATCAAACCTTTTGCCGTCAATTACATTGTGTTATTCTAATAATAATATGTACATTTAAAGAACTAAAAGAATCAATGTCCTAGTAAAAGTTATGCAATACCAATAAGTCTCGATGATTAATGTCATGTATCATTTAAATTATTCCACGTACTGATGACTTATATAATAGTGAGGAGTATTAGGAAACGAATACTTGTCATTTTAGAGGGTATAGTGTACCTAACAGTATATTATTATGTACTGGTTAAGGTCATGGACCAATACATAATTATACTACTGATGTAAGATAAAGATTAAGTTATGAGTGTCAGGTAACCGACACTTTTACAGTTTACTTATAAGCATTTCGTTAATCAAGGTCGTCGATTAACGAATTATTCCATGTACTTTAATGGCTGAAATATTTGCTAATCAACGTCATGGACTAGTAAATACCGATTCATTGGTTAGAGTCATGTACTGATGAGTTGGTGAGGGGTATTAGGTAACGAATGCCTCTCATTTTAGCAATTTGTGCATCGGTATACTTACTGGTTAAGGTGGACCAATAAGTATACTGCCCATGTAAGATACCTATAGATTAGGTTATAGTGTCAGGTAACCGACACTTTTACAGTTTATAAGCATTTCGTTAATCAAGGTCGTCGATTAACGAATTATTCCATGTACTAATTAATGGCTGAAATATTTGCTGGTCAACGTCATGGACTGGTAAATACCGATTCATTGGTTAGAGTCATGTACTGATGAGTTGGTGAGGGGTATTAGGTAACGAATGCCTCTCATTTTAGCAATTTGTGCATCGGGATACTTACTGGTTAAGGTGGACCAATAAGTATACTGCCAATGTAAGATACCTATAGAATAGGTTATAGTGTCAGGTAACCGACACTTTTACAGTTTATAAGCATTTCGTTAATCAAGGTCGTCGATTAACGAATTATTCCATGTACTAATTAATGGCTGAAATATTTGCTAGTCAACGTCATGGACTAGTAAATACCGATTCATTGGTTAGAGTCATGTACTGATGAGTTGGTGAGGGGTATTAGGTAACGAATGCCTCTCATTTTAGCAATTTGTGCATCGGTATACTTACTGGTTAAGGTGGACCAATAAGTAATACCAGTAGTATGTAAGATACCTATAGATTAGGTTATAGTGTCAGGTAACCGACACTTTTACAGTTTATAAGCATTTCGTTAATCAAGGTCTTCGATTAATGAATTAATTTAGGAGCAATTATGTAAACCTATGTTCTGCTGTTGAGATGTTTTTGAGTTGCTTTTAGTATTACCGTTTTTGAGCTTTATTTAGAAAAAAAAAGTGTAATGTAGACTTATATTGACTTAGTTAATGTGATTTCAAAGTACTTTGTGTTAGGGATGTCAAGTAACCGATATCCTCAAAGGTTATTAACATTTTTATGGTCATGTAAATCTATTGTTACAAAGTAATTGAATTTCAGATTTATTTAGATACCTAAATGTGCTAGATACTATGATTCTAGTATGGTTTAAAATTTAATAATTAAGATAAACAGACTGTGTTCAATCAGCTACCTTTATAATAATTATGATGTATAAAGAAAATAGAACAATGTTTTTGTAATGGATAACAACGAGGGACTCGTTGGAAACCGGATGGCCGAGCTGTTAAAATATGCCTGTAATTAATTACGTATGTTGATTAATTATAATGATTTATATGAACTTGTATTGATTAAAAGTAAGTCGTATTGATCTCATGTGATTGGAGCCAGTCTCGAACTCTCGACCAATCACATGGGGACTTTGACAGTTATTGTCAACCAATTATAATCAAGTAAAATGGCGGGAACAAACGCGTTCTCCGCGGGCACGTAAGTGAAATGGTCGTCGTGCTAAGGCATTCGTCTTGCGACATCAGCACTAGCCACATGTATTGTATTGTATAGCTAGATCATACTGTATTACTGTACTGCTGTAACTATTTAAACAATAAAGCTGAGTCTTTTTTGAGTTTCGTAAAGAGAGTTTTTTATTCGAAGTCCTTGCTTTTGAGTGTTGAACCAGTACGGTTCATAGTATTCAAAATATGAGGGACTTACTTAACTGATTAACCTCCCTGCCTACCTGCACAAGAGTAGACTACCTGCCTTCGAACGGTGATTTTTATTGAAATAAAAAAACAAACTTACATTTGCAGTTTTAAAACCGTTGCTTCCGTAGGTCCTGTAATATAATGTTTAAGAAACTATGTTATGCAAGTAACTGTACTTGTTCACACGATTTGAAGCGAGAAATGACGCCGTCTAGCTTAAACTAGTTATCGACTAACAACATTTCATTATGCTGCTTTACCTACAAGAGGGCGCGTTTCGTTTTGTCTCTGTAAACATTTCAATAATATAAAATGAATATTTTATTTTATATTTATAATACACTATTTCTTATATCTTAATAAAGTTCCTAACTATTAACCAGTGAAAATTAATTTATAATTCTATCTGATTGTCTATGTTTTACTTTTCAAACATGAGAGGGTATGTTAAAATGGATTTATAAATATTTTTCAGGTAGTAGAAATAATTAGATCAAAGATTTATGAGTTATGACTATGTTCAATAATTGATTCGCTAAAATCGTTTCGATTACCTTGTTTGAGTGCTTTTTCTTCAGTTTTATTTTTTATTATGAGTAGGTACGCGATGTAATGTTGATTTGGTGACAAAAGCTCAAATAATTACTTTGCATAATCAAGGCAAAAACTTGTCAGAAATAGCGAGAGAGACCGGAGTTACACTTGAACACGGAGAACTTGTAGTTTTGTTTTCATACATTTTTATAAAATAATTCATTAATTTTAATTACTTTACTACATACTTACTAATCATTATTGCGTATTATATATTTCAATTTTATTGTTGCAGAGAAAAACCGTTGTGCTATGAGTACGACGCTTTGAAGAGGAGGGTTCTTTACAACACCATCAAAGAACAAGTAGACCAGACTACGGCTCATAAACACATTGCAGCGTCAAACCGTGCTATGAGCATGATACGAGAGTATGGAGAAAATGAATTCCTGCCGATGACCGACTATGCTGGTTTATATGACACAAGTGTTGACATTGCCCGTCGTGCTCTTATAAGTGAAGAGCTGCATTATAGGAGGAAACACTTGCCCACGGGAAACCATAAAGATTACAGTTCGCTTTGGATTACGTTAACTTTGATTTGAGTAATGTCATCTAAACAGATGAAAAAACTTTAAAGTCCAGTGAACACGGCCGCTTATGTTTGTGGTACTAAATAATACTCGTTAAACAAGTGTTTATGTAGTGTCCATTATGCAATCTGGTCATATTACAGTGAACGTGTGGGGATAGATACGAAGTGTTGCCGATCCTATTATTTTACAATAGGTACTTAAAAATAATATTACTTTAACACTTATTAGTTATACTAGCTTTTGCCCGCGACTTCGTCCGCGTTATACTAAAAATGGTATCTTTGGTAAGTAGATCTATCATTGATTTTAATTTTAAATGAAAAACTCTTGCGATAATATCATGGCGGTCATGCGGTTCTTGACCCTCAAGAAGCTCCCGAGTGATTTCATCCCACTTGGGCTTGGTAGTTACAGTAATAAATAAGTCGGGACGTCCATATTTTCTTACGTAACAAAAAGCGTCTTGATTACGTTTTTACTCAAAGGAAACATTCCTTTATTTTTGAATAGAAAGCAAACTGCATTCAAAAAATTTCGACAATTCTCGTCTCAAATTTTCCACACCCGGGAATCGAACCGGCTAAAGTCTGAAAAAAATATTCCCTGTACTTTTATTGCATCGATCGTTAGGGTCAATTAAGGGTGAAATCTCTCTAACAAACATGATAAATTAAATGAAAGGAAAACCAGGAAATCTTAAATTAATTTAACTAAATTATTAAATAAAAAATGTTTATTTGTCCCAAAAACAGTTACATGGTTATAAATGAGACAACCCCAGTAAGTAATTGATAATACTTGTGTTGGGGCTATCTCGCTCTTTCCCTTAATTATTAACAATATTGAGACTATTGCACAAATTGTAACAAAATGTACACTAAGAATTAAGACGATGACAATAGCTATTGACTTCTGTTTCAGTATTTTTGGACACGCCCACAATTTTTCCGATACCCTAGCGCCATACTACCAAGTAAGAAACAAATAGTCCAGGATCCGCGGTCCATTTTTGCACTTGATTACTATCAAGCTAATTTTGATGAGACGGCGAGACGCCCAACAATTTCCTGCACGAAACTCTCGAATTCTCGATTGTGGTAAGTAATAGGGGTAGCAGGGATAAAATATGTTGGTTTGATGATTCTCAAAAGTGTTAAGTACAAACACTTTTGAGAATCATCAGCTGGGTTTTTTTTGTTAAATCTGATGATAATTATCTAAATTATTTGAAAAAATATTTGTCCTACAAAATGTATGGTTTGATCAAAGAGTCCCCTTCCTTCCTTCCAATATGTATCGATAACGAAGTCATTAAAAATGATTACTTACTAACTGGGTTTTGGGGATTGGATATTTTCTATTAAACCCACTCTTTACAAGTTGCCTACAAGATTCTAAAAATTATATTAAGTGTTTGGCACTTACTCCACGCACCATCAATACTCCTGTACATCATAAACAACAGGCTAATACACTTTCTGGAGCCACAAATTCCAGAAGAGCAAGCAGGTTTTGTTAAAGGCAAAGACACGCGGGAACAAATCCTGAACGTTCGCCAAATTATAGAGAAAAGTCGGGAATTTAACAGCCCTGTATTGATATGTTTCATAGATTATACCAAAGCATTTGATTGCGTTTAGTGGGGCAAGCTGTGGGGGGTTCTTAAAGACATGGGAACGCCTCAACATCTTATTGACATAGTCCGATGCCTCTACCTACACATCAACAACCGCTCTTTCGTCAAAATAGACACCGACTGTTCAAATGCGTTAGGCAGGGATGCATCCTCTCACCTCTGCTCTTCAATATGTATGAAGAGTAATATCATTCAAGACTCTTTAGGGCTGGGACAAGGGGTTTACTGTTGGTGGAAAGTGGATTTCCAATCTGAGGTACACTGATGACACCGTTCTCTTTGCTACAACATTTGGCAACATGAAAGAGATACGGCACAGATTGGAAGTGGAAAGTGGCAAAGTAGGGTTTGCAATAAATAGGCAGAAAACCAAGCTTATGGTGGTAGATCGTGCGGGAAAGCTATCGGGCGCCTATAACATCTAAGGCATCTATACTGTGGACAGCTTCGATTAACTGGGCTCCAATATAAGTAATGAAGGTAGCTGCGTCACAGAAATAAAACGGCGGATAGCCATGGCTAAAGATGCTATATTACGCCCCCGGAACATCTGGGAAAAACGTGGTATAAGTTTTAAAACGAAGGCCCGTTTGGTCAGAGCACTAGTTTTCCTGATTTTCCTCCATAGAGTTAATAATAATAATATTTATTTATTTTCAGGCTACTTTGGCCCATAGATAAATACCTTACAGACTAACATACATACGATATAATTGACAGCTTGTGTTAGTAAACAAAACCTTAAAACTATATTAGTATCACGTCACTGTGCGATCATGTGGCACTTGCCCGCGGAAGCGTCGAAACACCACCCCCTGCGGCCAAAAGTCCTCTTCCAAGACGAGGTGCAGGTAGCATGTCGGTACTCGCACCACAAACGCCTTAAAGCTGACGTTGCGGCGCGACTCGAGCAGCTGCACTCTCGCCACGTACTTGATCTTCTGGCGCACGTACTCCACGATGTCCTCCGTCGTAGTGGTGTAATGTAGACGGGAGAGGTACAAAGGAGTGTTCGGCTTTGCGGCACGAATATGCACATTGGGCTCCGATGGAGCCGTGCCGCAGCGGTTCTTGATGGTTCGCTGACGGCGCTTCCTCCTCAACACCGTCACGAAACCATCATCAGCCTGGATCGGTTCCTTTTCAGGCACAGGCTTCTCGGAAGGAGCATTTTTCCCCACAAGTTAAGACATGGACAATCCAAACAAGAGTAAGACAGAGGATAGACGCATTCGAAATGTGGTGTTTTAGGCGGATTCTCCGAATTCCATGGACGGCCAAACGCACAAATGTGTCTATCCTTTACCAACTCGATATCAAGACTCGATTGTCAACAGTTTGCCTACAGCGTATTTTGTCTTATTTCGGCCACATAATGCAAAGAGGAGATAGCAGCCTTGAAAAGCTGGTCATTGTTGGCAATACCGAAGGCAAGCGACCGCGAGGCCGGTCGGCTTTTTACAAATTTGGAAGTGTCTGTCTTCCAAACGATTGGCTTTGAGAAAAAAATTGTTTGTGGAACCTCAATGTCATTTTTAAAGACCTGTCTAATGTCTATAGACACCCCACACGTAGGTATAGGTTTGATGAAAAAAAAAAATAGTTTCAGTTCCATGTATGGGGCGACCCCCTAAATCCTTTTTTTTATTTTTGTATAAAAATCGTAAAGCGGTTCACAGAATACTTGTAGAGTTTCAACTGTGTAGTCTCAATAGTTTCCGAATGAAGTGGCTGTGACATACGGGTGGACAGACGGACAAACAGACATGACGAATCTATGGGTTCCGTTTTTTGCCATTCGGCTACGGACCCCTAAAAAACAGCTGGTTTGTAGTAATTTTTGATGAGCTCGTTATCAATACATGTTGGATTTAGATAATGATCATCAGATAAAAATAAAATAGTTAGTAATAGATTTTTGAAAATCATCAAATAAATAATTATAATAATATATAATCAATATATATTTTATCCCTGCTGCCCCTATTACCTACCACAATCGAGAGTTTTCGTATAGGGTAATGTTGGCGTCTCATCAAAATGCAGCTGCTCACGGAAAATTAGCTTGATAGTAATCAAGTGAAAAAATGTACCGTGGATCCTGGACTAACATTGTGACGCGATCAATAATAATTTATAGATGAACGGATAGCTGTCAGTGGGGCGCAAAGTGACATACGTCCGTCTAGCACCGCGCCTAAGCGCTCACTGTCGGATTGCTTAGGTAAGAAAGAGAGCGCGATGACGCAACGCTCGAACTTCTTACAAACCATATAAAGATTAATTACATCAAAATAATTTATTAAATAATCAAAAATTAAAAACAACCAAATTTTGTATTTAAATATGGTACGTTATTGTTATAAATTTTACCAACGTACGTTGATCAGTAATACAGATATTTTTGTTGGAAGATCATTTTAAGAGGTTAGTTTACCATTTTTTTGTATCGAGAAAACTTTTCAAAAACGTGTTTTGAAAACAACGAAATTATCAGAAATATGTTCAAGATCAACATATATTTTTTCCGCCGTGTCAAACTGTATAGATTTGGCTAAAAAATTGTTCAATACAAGCCTATTTGGCTCTTGTCAGCGCCTTAAATTTAAGAAAAATAGTTAACAGTAAAATTAAATGACTTATAAACTAATTAGCAGCTCTTTGAGTAGGTAAGTGTAGTTGTATGCCTATGTGGGTTGTATGTATGTGGGTCTTGTTTTTAACAACGTTTGTATAGTTGTATGTGTGTATGTGTGTGTGTGTGTGTTATTTTAAGTGCCAATGTGCCCGAAATAATATAAATATAAATATTCTTGATAGTATCATACGAATGGAGGGAAGATTATTTAACTGAGTCTAACCAAAACCTGTTCAGTTTCCTCGTATGTTAAAGCTTTAAGCCACTCAGTTATTATCTTTTTGCAAACATGTGAGACCTCATGGTGGAACCTTAGCTTTTTGTTTATCCTATTATAAATGTAGGCTGATTGGGTTGCATATTGACGCCGTGCAAATGCTGTTCGGACCCCCGGGGAGTAAGCCACCATATCCTTTCGTCTTCTCTCCTCACTATCTTGATTAAATGGAATTGATTTTTGTAAATACAGGACAGTAATACAAAAATATAACTTTCTTACTGTAAGTAAGCCACTGATTCTGTAGAGATCGTCAGTGGGATATCTGTATGGTTTATAGTACATAACTTTTATGAGTGACCTTTGAGCTCTTTCTATTTCAAGGAATTTAGTTTTGGTGGCTCCTCCCCAGACTGGTAAACAGTATGCAATAACGGATTGTGTGAGCGCAATATAGATGTTATTCAATGTATTCTGGGGCATCACATATCTTAGATTTTTAAATATCCAAATAAATTTTCGCACCCGTGTCGTAACAGTCTCAATATGCGAATGCCAGGTCAAGCACTCGTCAACTATAACTCCCAAGTATCTAGTGGACGTTACATGTTTAATTGCTTGACAATCACAATTTTGTACCCTGTGGTCCGAGCACGTATGGATTCTAATTCTCCAATTTAGGTCTGGTTTAGATCTTCTGCTAGGCGAAAAACAAATGTAGTTCGTTTTAGGGACACTAAGGGTTAGTAAATTGGCTTTGAGCCATGTATCTATCGCTGCCAATCCTTGCTCGGCCTTACTGCAGACGGCTTCCCAAGTGTCCCCAAAGTAAACAATGGCCGTGTCGTCCGCGTAAGAGAAAATTTTTCCCCCACTGATTCTTAGGTTGCAGAGTTCATTAATGTACACCAGAAACATTGGTGGGCCGAGGACTGACCCCTGCGGGACACCGAATTCAACGTTTTCTTCCTCACTGTGTGCGTTATCTATTTTAACCTGCTGTCTTCTTCCACGGAGGTAACTTTCAAAGAGGGAGAGAGCCGTACCTCGTATACCTATAGCTTCAAGTCTTTGCACAAGGACGGGGACAGACACGGTGTCAAATGCCTTTTTCAGGTCTAGAAACACTGTAACGCATTTATAGCCCTTGTCAACTTTATCCGTGATTTCAGATGTTAGAGCAATGACCGCATCCTGAGTTGACCGTCCCTGTCTAAAACCGTATTGTGAATCCGAAAGAATTTTGTATTTATTTAGGTAACTTACCAGTCTTTTATTTATTATTTTTTTTATTATTTTCGAGAGGGACGGTAACACAGATATCGGCCGATAATTATTGACATCGCTCTTTTCCCCATCCTTGTGCACAGGCGTGACTACAGCACGTTTTAGTGCGTCAGGAAATATGCCCGTATTAAAACACAAATTAGTCAACTGGCTAATAAGAGGGACAACAAGTTCTCGAGATAGTTTCAGGAATCTCACCGGTATGCGATCCCACCCCGAAGCACTTCCTGAATCAAGCGACCCAATTATGGCATCCACTTCTCCTGGGTCTGTCTCCAGCAACACGAATGAATTCACTTGAGGAAGTGAATTTAAGTTGGTGACAGGTGGATATGCTTGACCGGTTCGTGCTATTATGTCTTCCGCAAGTGTTTGGCCAATAGTTACGAAGAATTGGTTTACACGGTTTAATGAGTCCAGTGGACATGGTGTGATATGTAGTAGGTGTGTACTGGACGTCTTAGGTTTTTTATAATGGGTAATTTCATTAATTTTATGCCAAAGTAGTTTAGGATTTTTAAGTGAATTTGATATCTGTTTTTTGTGATATTGTCGTTTGAGTTTGTTAATGAGGATAGAACAATATGTACGAAAACGTTTGTAAGTTATGGTCAAGATGATGTTAAAAGGGTCTTTCCTCTTTTGCAACTGTAATTTATTTCTAAACCTAATGCATCTTAGGGCGCCCATAGAAATCCAGGGTTTTAATGTTCGCTTAGAGCTGGACACCGAAATGACTGTAGTATTTTTGAGGAGAGATGTCCTAATCACGTCTATCATCGCGTTAGCTAGTATATTTGGGTCTCTATGTGCGGTGAGAAAAGACATATCTGTGTCTACAAGGTACTTATAGGCATTGTCCCAGTTCGTAATAGTTTTATATTTAACACAAGTCTTGCTTTGGTATGTGTGAGATATATTTAAAAACACCATTGCGTGATCTGTAACAGACGTGTTTAGGACTGCCACAAAAGCCGAGTTTTTTAAATTGTTCAGCTTAAGGAGCATGTGATCGAGACAGTTTTCCTCCCTAGTAGGCAAACAGTGACCTGGGAGGAAACCATGTAAAGCTGTCATATTCAAATAGGTTAGTCTACTAGTTCTGGCTTGTGCGGGTTCTGCTGGCTTTCCTATTAAGTTAATATTTATGTCTCCAGTAATAATAATGTTTCTATTTGTGTGAATACTTTGAAGGTATTGGTCAAGTGAATTATTAAAACTATCTGTGGATACATTCGACGGTGACCGATAAATACCAATAATGGTGAAATTAGAGATACTTATTTGCAAGGCAGATGCATGTGTTAAAGTAATTTCAGTTGCCTGCGGTAAGTGGCAATTCTTTATATAGGCCACTACGCCATCATTTTGGTTTAGTTGCCTACATGTATTAAACGAAGTATATTCTTTTAACACTGGTAGTGGTTTGTTAGCGTTTAATCTGCATTCTGTTAGGATTAGCACATCTACCTCAACTCCGATTTGAGACAAAGTTATCTGAAAATCGTCGAAGTTACTGTAAATGCTCCTAATATTTTGTGTTAGAACAGAAAAGTTACTAGCATCTTGTTGTAGGTACGTATGTAAGTGTGCAACATCAAGAATAGCAGACTTAGCCTTAACTATTTACAAAAAATGGTAAACTAACTAATTAGTTGCTCGAAATGGGCTCCATTCTCTTGGATACACAAATTTATTCTTATAACGAATTCATTTCTAGTAACCTTTAATAAAGTGTTGTGGTGAATATTATAAATCGTATTCTGAACTTCAACTCTCAACTCGTTGTCATTCGCATAAGATTTCATGTAAATTTGATTTTTTACATATCCCCACAAAAAAAAAATCTAATGGGGTGAGATCTGGCGATCTCGCAGGCAGGTTTTCCTTTCATTTCATTTATCATGTTTGTTAGAGAGATTTCATCCTTATAATTGACCCTAACGATCGATGCAATAAAAGTACAGGGTATAATTTTTTCAGATTTTAGCCGGTTCGATTCCCGGGTGTGGGAGAAGAGAATTTTCGAAAATCTTTGAATGCAGTTTGCTTTCTATTCAAAAATAAAGGAATGTTCCCTTTGAGTAAAATTTTCCATCTGCAGTAATAAGAGTACTTTCCCTCCAGGTGGCATTACAAAATTCCACCCTGTATAATCAGAAAGCTCCGAACTGCTAAGCTATCGGGAGTTACACGTGTTATTGTGAGTCAACCATAAAAGATAGACATAATTATGCTGTTGTGGGAACATTTCCGTCATAAATGATTTCTATGTAGCTTTAACCATTAAGGCTGCACACGCGACGGAAGCTTAAAAAATGGAGCAACTTCTCCCGTTTTCCCAACATTTCCCTTCACTGCTCTGCTCCTATTAATTGTAGCGTGATGAAAAGTATACTATATAACCTCCCCAGGAGTATGAAGAATAACCAAGTACCAAGTACCAAGTTTCGTTAAAATCCGTCGAGTAGTTTTTGTTTCTATAAGGAACATACAGACAGGAAGACAGACAGACAGACCGACAGACAGACAAAAATTTTACTGATTGCATTTTTGGCATCAGTATCGATCACTAATGATAACCCCCTGATAGTTATTTTGAAAAAATATATCATGTACAGAATTGACCTCTCTACAGATTTATTATAAGTATAGATTAACTGGAGACCGGGTTAATATAACCTATTATATGACTTACGTATTTTTAATAGCTAAAAAACGTCAAACACAACATTTTTTTTTACATTACAATAACCTTTTCGTATGTTTTTGTGCAATTGTATAGCTGTTATCCTACCTATTTAATCATAGATAACAGAAACAACAGGAGATTATGCCCTTTAGCCGAAAATGTATAGGAACCTGTGTCGTCAGTTCACACACGCAGAGCAGTAAAAACAATAGATATACGCTGTCGCGCACACACCCGCATTTCTTGAAACATCACGTACTACACAATCAATTATAAACCTTATCCCTTCAGACACAGCGTGTATTTACCATGCACCGTACAATTTACATAGTACATTTTGTTTTACGTAGACACTAGTGATTGACTAAATCAAAAAGTTATCGATTCTTCTATTTATTCTTCTACTAAAGCTTTTATGGGGTACTGAAAATAAAATAAATAAAAAACGATAAAATACACTTATATTTTTCATACAATACTTTTTTACATTTTATCGGTTATTTAATGCCCGAATGCTGAAGTTCCTAGTTACCTATATTCCCATTAGCTGATTTATTAAAAGATAACTCGAGTAATCAATGAATATTACCTATTTATTCAGTCAATAGTATTTTTTTTAGTATTATTGTGTGTGTGCTTGATGTACTGACGTCAAATAAACATTTTTTCTTTCTTTCTTTCTTTCTTTCAATAAAAAGTGCCTACATTCTATTTTCCGTATTGTTAACGTAATAATACAAGCGTTAATTGTTTCTATATTAACTTTTGTTGTTTGTAAATTTATATTTTACTAGCTGATACCCGCGGTTTTTTTTCGCGTGGATGTCGATTATCGCGACTAAAAGTAATATATTAATCTCCCACTTTCAAGCCCTTTTTTATTTTTGAGGTTGGGAAATCAACAAATGACTCCTCCCGCTCTGGGCAGAACGTTAGGGAGTGTAAGACTTCTACTGACTAAAAACCACCCATGTTCCTTGTTAGCCCTTTGTGTTGAAGCCGCGGTATCTCTTTCAACCCCTTACAACTCTTTTTTCGCAATAAAAAGTAGGCTATATCCTTTCTCAGGCTATAAATTATTATATGTGTACCAAATTTCATTTAAATCGGTTCAGTAGTTTTGGCGTGAAAGCTCGACAGTCAGACAGACAGACAGAGTTACTTTCACATACTATATAATATTAGTATTGATAATAGTAAGGATTAGTCAATACATAATTATTTTAAGTAGTAGTAAAGAATATTGGTTTTTCTTATCTACATTTACGACAACTATCAGTAATGCTATAAAATACGCAGTTCCTTACAGTATAGTAACAAATTGTGTCTAAAATAATTAATTGTATCATGCATAGTCGTACTAAGCAGGATCATCGTATAAAATATCGACAACCACAAACATCTTACATCCCATCTCTAGCTCTCAAAAACTGACAGCACCCGCTTTTCGAAAATATTGTGTGAGTGAGAGCATCAGTAAAACACCTATCCATTGCGCTATTAGATCAGCCAACTCACTGGCCGATTTGTACTAAGCAAGCAATGGTTTTTGTTTTTATTGAAAACAATTGATTTGGTTTTTCATCATGTTTCTCGTATCACGAAGTAATGTTTTAATGAATTTAATATGAAAAACATTAATGTTATAGTACATAAGTGTGAAATGAGATACCATATTTCGTGTAATTTGTGAATTACACGAAATATGGTATACAGCTATTATTTTCACAAACATTCACTGAAAAACGCGGCATTTTGTAAAAAATCACGAGCAGTGAAGACGTCGCAAGTTGACATTCGACTCATTATTGAAAGTGGCATCAGGCCGCGTCGCAGCCAAATGAGTTCGCATGTACCACGCCTCCTTGCCATATCTCCTGTTGTTTCTGTTATCTATGTATTTAATTCATTAAACTTTTTTCACTTTTGTGATAAAATAATTCGGTCTCCTGTTTGTCTTTGTTGAGGTTACAAAAGCTTCAATCCTCTTTCCGATTTTGGAAACGAATACTTAAGCTATGGCCGCAATAAGAAGTTTTCACACCTCTTGATCAAAAAGAACGTCATAATAGCATACCAGAGCGGACGTAAAATTGCATATTATATTGCCCTAGGGCTAAAAGTAAATCTCGTACGACAACTTGTTCAGCCAGCTGGTGCGTGATTTAGTTTCAAGTAAAAAAATGTTTTATTTTTAAAAAAACTTTTTTGCAAAAAAAAAACAACCGACTTCAAAAACACCAAAAAGTGAAAAATAAACTTCAGAAGAAAATTCTGCTTCTGAAGTCGATGACATTTGTTTGTTTCATTTCGTTTTTTTGCCACCGACTTCAGAAGCAGAATTTTCTTCGGAAGTTTATTTTTCACTTTTTGGTGTTTTTGAAGTCGGTTGCTTTTTTTGCAAAAAAGTTTTTTATTTTTTCATTTTTACTTTTAATATCTTATAGAAATATTTACTATACATTCAAAATTCGACTAAGAAACCTAACATTCGACAAAAAACACGAAACACGTAATACGTGCCTATGAAATTTGAGGGTTGCCCTCGAGTTCTCTGGGATTCCATCACCAGGTCCTGGTTTCCATATCATAGTACAACCCTTAAAATGTCTCCTTCACAATACAAAAAAAGGGAATGTGGCACTCGGAGACTGCCGCGGTAAAGCTATTGCATAGCATTTTTTATCAATAATTATTTAATTTGACAACCTCAGTTGACAACCTTGTAATTTTTCGTAACCATTGCAACCTGGTTGAAAATTTTCGTTACGGAATTTCTGGATTCGCTCTCCACGCTCAAGGCCCGCGATAGAAGCTATGCAATAGCTTAAAAAAAGAATCATCAAAATTGGTTCGTATACGACGAAGTTATTCGCGAACACACTTAAACGAAAAATGTCCATAAAATGAAAAATACTGGGCCAAACTATACTAAATTTTTATGGGACCAAATGGCAACTATTCCACATCGAACTAAAAATCACGTAAATCGGGTCATAAATCGCAGCGTAATCGATGTACATACATAGAAAAAAAAACATACCAATCGAATTGAGAACCTCCTCCTTTTGGGAAGTCGGTTAAAAATGGAACTAAACGCGCTGAATGCTGAACTCTTTGGTAGAATGTGTGCGTTGCATTGCAGCTACAGAAGAAATAAAAAAAGGCATTAGCGCGAAATTTTTGGAATTGTATTATTAAATTGAATTTTTAATAAAATAAACTCATATTGAACATGGTTATTTTATTTTCTTGCAATCGTAGTGAAAAGTACAGTGTAACACACGGCGCTAAAATTCCATTATAACTCGGTTCCTATTTACTACCTCGCTAAAGCTCGGTAGTAAAACTACCTCGTATATAATGGGTCATTTTAGGCAATTGTATTACAATGTACTATTTATATAATGTAATAATGTTGAACGATAATAAATGTCTGTTTTTGAATAATAAAATGTAAGAAATAAACCTCTAAAATTTGTGTGATAGTGTCTTTTTGTTTGTCTCTGTACATCCCTGTTGCTAACTGACTACTAACTCGAATATTATATTTTTGAATGCTATGCGCACTTGTTAGCTTAATGAAAACATTCCTTATGGTTTCTTTTGTTTTTTTTTATCATTTAACTTCTCACTTAATCCAACCTAATACGTGTTTCCTAACTTCTTACTTAACTCACCTATTCCCAAGTCAAAGTCCATTTTTTCCTATACCTATCTCAACAGAATAGGTTACATTTAGTTAGGACTAAGTTATAAAAATCTACCTCCTTTTTATTTCACCTACAGGTGACACCGGGTAATCCGGATATTGTCACTGCGGAAAGTAAAAACTTTAAAGGTTTAATTTCTTATTATTATTTAAGTAGGAATTACAAATAAAATTGCTGTGAGGTAGAAACAGAAATAAAACTTATGCCACCTACAAGTGACACTGGGGATTAAAGAGCTTAAAATATTACAGTTTTGCAGAAACCAAACGCCATCTATTAATTATTTTCAAAAACTTGATTTCAACGTTCACAGAAAAATAGGCCCTAAGGTGTGTATATTATGCACTAGTGTGGGCGACCGTACCTGCATTAATTATAAGTTGGTCGACTATTATTGTAAACTTCTAACTTACGGTTAAAGATATTTGTTTTTAACCGACTTCTAAAAAAAGGAGGTTCTCAATTCGGATGTTTATAAAAAAAAATTATGTTTGTTCGGGTATAATTCCGTCACTTGCTAACCGATTCGAAAAATCCTTTTTTTGTTTGAAAAGGGTTACATAAGTTTCTCAAATGGTCCCATATTTTTTTTATCGAAATCGGACAAGCGGTTTTTTGAAAAATCAACAAAAAAAAGCTACATTGTCCACATTATGACCCATGAACATGTGAACCACTAAAAATTGAAAACTTTTCAAAAAATAAAACCGACTTAAAAAAAAAACACAAAA
Organism: Diarsia mendica; assembly: GCA_949316265.1. Taxonomy (NCBI): domain Eukaryota; kingdom Metazoa; phylum Arthropoda; class Insecta; order Lepidoptera; family Noctuidae; genus Diarsia; species Diarsia mendica. The sequence goes on from OX438906.1 coordinate 12,294,019, forward strand.
ATGTCAAAAATAATTGTGTTTTTTTGACATTTTTGTGTCAAATGACATTTGACATTTGACATTTTTGTGTGTTTCTGAAGTCAGTGGCAAAAAAATGAAATCAAACAAACAAAAGTCACCGAGTTCAGAAACTGATTTATTTTTGACTTTTTTGTGTTTTTTTTTCTCAAAAGAATTCCAAATTCACTTCATTAGGTTTACAATGATAATATTTGTCAGTAAGCGGAGATAAAAATATAACCAACGATGGATCTTAAAAGTCAAGTTAAAACTACCATTATACTTCGACTTAGCTTATCAAGTTCAAATAAAATTAACAAAAAATTAACAAATCAGAAGGTAGGTTACACACAAGAAACAAGAGACAAACAAAAAAAAAAGAGACAACACAAAAAGTTTAGGCGATGAGGGTAGGGTGCAATTTAATAAAAGTTGCATGTTTTCTAAGGCCTACGACACAGTGCAGAACATATTAGGCGATTTATAAAATTGAGATAAATATACATAATATATATTTTTGTTTAAGTAGGTAGGCAACTAAAATTTAGGGAACTAAAATTAAGATTTTTAAATGTCAAAATAATCGAAAACAAAGATGTAAGTATATTTACAAAATAAGATAATATAAGATTAAAAAATAATCAAAAACAAAGATGTAAGTATACTTACATCTTTGTTTTTGATTATTTTGACATTTAAAAATCTTAATTTTAGTTCCCTAAATAGACATAGATAACGGAACCGCGTTTCATTGTAGTAAGTAAATAAACTTTAAATATTATCTTTGTTAAGGTGAAGGCGATGAGGTAGCCCGCGAAATTCGTTTTTTTTACGTTTTTTGTCAATCACCAATACAACCGTCTCAGTTCATATAGGTCTCTAGAAGTCTTGAGTGACTATTTGATGAAAACGGCATTCTTGAGAACTTTATGAACTGAGACGGTTGTATTGGTGATTTTATAGTAGTTTATGCGACTGTGCATAATGAAGGGCATTACAACACAAGTGTGGGTTTAAGAAACGAGCCGAAGGCGAGTTTCTTAATAGCATCACACGAGTGTTGTAATGCCTAATTATGTATAGTTGCATACACTAATTTATCTACCCGAATATCATAAGAGCTCTATGATGGGTTCAGGAACCATAGGGAAATGACCAGCATTGTTACCAGTGTAATGCAATAAAAAATAAACAGGTTATTAGTTGCATTCGTCGCTGCATTTACGATATCTGGCGGAGTGTTCATGTTAATTTCTGAGTCACTATCACTCATTTTCGACAGAAATAAAGAACTTATCAGAAAATTTGTCTACTCAATGAAAGGGAATAAAAAGCTAACGAACAAATGACAGCTCGAAATGGCAGCGTTTCGGATAGCTGTCATTTTTTTTTAATCATAGGCAAACGAACAAAGTCACTATTCTTGTGTCACTCGAGATCAAAATGTCGTGCGATTTATAATTAAAATCATACTGAATTGGGGTTTCGTATCGATAGGTATCTGTTTTAATGTAGATACTAGAATAGCACACTCACTTGAATTTGACACCTGTTCCAAATTTAAACTCATAACCTACTGTTTTCAGTAGGTTATGAGCTCATTACAGTTCTGTTAATTTCTGCTGGTTGGTAATGCTGGTCATTGCCTATGGTTTTTGAACGCATTATAGAGGGTTTATGATATTTGGGTAGATAAATTATTATTACCACTATTTTTGTTGTTATTGTTTTATGTTATTTGTGTATTTTACCTTAGTTTTATGTTATTTGTTTATTATTATTATTAAACATTTTTTTACTACTGCGAATCCTATTTTGTTTAAGTCGTATGACTTGATACTGACCGGGAAATTGCAAAAAACGTAAGAAAATTCGAATTTCGCGGGCTACCTCGTCGCCTTCACCTTATGGAAAATTATTCATTATTTGTTGGAAATATGAAAGTTCTCCCAATGTTTTTATAAAATATTTTCGTGAATGTTTTATAAGCTAAATCATATGTAGCTACCGTATATGTTTTTTGGACAAATAATTTAATTTTTTGCATTTAACGCGATTTAGTGTCAAGTTTAACAATTTTATGCAGGCTTTTTGGCAGTATAATGTTTTTTTTTGATTTTCTAACAATTTACCAGTAATGAAAATAGGAGTCTTTAATGAGTAAACACTTGTATGATGCATGCTCCCGTATCATAAACTTCTATGCCAGGTGGAATTTAAGCGTGGTTGTGCTGGAAAGGAATCTGACCAGCATGACATGTATATCTACGATAATTAGTAAAAATTTAAAGGATTTCATTACCACCTAAAGTTATAATTAATGCGATCATGGTCGTGCTACGCAGATCAATACGGCAACGAACAGTAACTCCGCTTATCGCTCTGCTTATGCACTGCGCGCACCTTTATAATAACACCACTGCTACGTGTGCTGCGAACTACCTCTTTCGCAAATTGTGTCGATCAATTCATTGCGTACCCTTTCTTAAACTTGAACGATCGTATTAAGTATTTATATAGCAAATCAGTAGCCACAGCCACTCACTACGCTTGCTGGCGAGTTTGCATCGATATTGCGGTAAGTTGAAGGAGAATTAAAAATATCGGAAATTAAATAATTACAATTAGGTTTTGGGAATTCATCAAGTTGTAATTTAGCTGTCAAGTCGGGGATGTTGGAAAAAATAAATGAAACTATTTTCATTAATACGGTTTGTAGTGTCGGTACTATGCCACAATCAGTTATAAGCAAAAGTCAAAAGTAGAAATTTTAGTATTCCTTCTAATTATTTAGAACATTAGGAAAGCTAAACCCGAGTGACCTAAGTACCCCACTAATTAAAAAGTAACGCAGCTAAAGAATTCCGATTACATGCATCAATTTCGGAACTGTGAAAAGGGTACATTAAACTTAATATTTGCTACTTACGATTATTAGTACAATAAAAATAAATCTTTTTCAACACACTTGCTCATAAAGTGACTATAATTTCACCGCAATTAGGCAAAAAATGACACATATTATAATCAAACTGTGACTTTTTCATTGCTATTATTCACTGGTGAGGTATAAGGTTTTTTTTTTTAATTTTAATGGTTGAGTTGTTACGTTCATAAAAAAGTTTCGATACAAAAAAGATCGTATTCAATAGTAAAAATAAATTAATGTACTTAGTGCTTGCTCATTTCATGCAAATTTGAATTTAAATAGATAATTTCAACTTGTTGATTGCCATTGTTACAGTATGACCATTTTAAGTGTAAATTTCATGGTGGCGCCACTGGTCAAGAAAAAATGCATCGCTATGTCAAACTTAGTACATTTATTTTAGTTCCGTGTTTTCCCGCATGCACAGATAAGTTGGTAGAACTGTAGATGCGCGTGTTATATCTTTTTAATTATTTTTGTAATTTTTAGCACTGTTTTTAATTGTTTTCAAGTATATAAAATTGAGATTTCCTTGATTCAGACCAAAATAACGTAGCAACGTCGGCTGTCAGATGTCAAGTGACAATGACGTAGGGCGAAGTTGCGTCAAGTATATTGTTGATTTAATAATTATCGTAAATATCTTAAAAACAAAGGTTCTAATTTCAAATAAACCTAATTTACATTATTCTAATGATCTATTATATACCGACGTATTTTAAAGAAGTAGCTTTTATTGTGGCTTAAAAGACTTAGTTTCCGACCCACAATAATTACTATTGTAGTATTTGAATAGTTAAGTCAAGTTAAATGTTTATTTATTATAAATTGCCAATAAATTATATATTTATTAATAAAATATACTTAAAATGTTCCCTACATTTTATCTTGCAATTTAAATAAATTAAGTAGTTTCAATCAATTCTCTGAACTATCGGTTGATATTCATATTTTATCAGATAGTCATAAAGATTACAAATAAAAACATACTATATTGCTAAATTAACTTAAGACGTTTTAAAATAGTTTCACTACATAGGATTTGCTAATTATCATTTACGTTATTAGTTATTTAGCTATAATGTATAACCATTTGCCATTGGTGTATTATGGCGGTAGTCGTTGATTAACTTTTTAAGATTGGACGGTTATAAAAGTGAAAGGACCGGCAATTCGGGAACAGTTACGCGGCAACTATTCTACGAGTTAGCTAGTTAAATACGAGTAATATCTGGATCTGTACCCAGAGTGTTATATTCTTAAATAATCCATGTGTATAGAATAAAGTTTACATGTAACGTCCTACTAATGAACCAAGACTACCAAGTGTGGAAAGCTGTAGGTAACCTATTTGTATTGTCTTATGGATCTACAATGTTCATGTAAGTTAATTGATATTAAGCTATGAATATTACTGATGACTATGTATTAGAAATATGTACTAAAGTGTGGTTTAAATTGATTGTTGTTTATATAAACTGATAAATTGCTGTAATTTGAGACAGTACAAGACAATGTCGGGTTGACTTTGCATAATACTTTAAAATATGTTCCCGTGGAGTTTCTTGTCCATTCTTCTCCACGATGACTAGGAACCTAGCGAATGGAATCGAGCTTGATGTAGTTGACAAGACCAAGAGAAATAAAATGAATAGTCTTGTCTTTTGTGCTTTTACTTCATATAACCCCTATTCCCAATACACCTTTTTAAAGAGACTTTCGAACACAGTAAATAACTAGTAATCATCCTGACACTCAAAGTTTATTAATTGGTGGATATTATTACATATACATATAGATTTACATTCACTTTCTAACACGCGCGCATAGGAAAACCTATTAATTTTTCCCGCTATTGTGAAAAGAAATCAGAACTACTACTACTAACTACGTTTTAACTGTTGAAGATGACTTTTTAGTATTATTTCTTCACAAGTGTGTTGAAAAACGTCGTATGATACACGTGCGTATTGATGATTACCGTCCTCGGCTTTCTTAAGACCCTCACCTACGACTCGGGGCGCCATTGTGACCCTCACCTACGGTTCGGGTCTCAATGGCACCTCAGCGGTAATCACCAACGTTACACACTTGTACCATACTGTACTATTATACGCCATTGAAAAGATTAGTGTAGGTAGTACCGACAAACAAGTAGCGGATCATTTTGTCACATATCAGTCATTTTTATTTTAGTGGGTACTTACAGTTGTACAAAATTAGATACTTAGTTTATAATTTCTGTTTTATGTCTTCAGGATGTAGCTCGCTGTTAGCTCTCGTAGCAGAGCGTTGTAGCAGAATCGCTACGTTTTGTGCTTTATAATCGTATGAGATTCATGTATCACTTCGTATTATTATTTATTTTCACACAATTAATATTGCATTTGTTTTCCACTGCTCACAGGACACAGGCCTCACCTAAGTGTCGCCACATTGACCGGTCCCGTGCACCTCGAATCTAGTGGATCCCTGCAACCTTCACCAGGACAAGGTCAGCTGTCCTTGTATTACTTGATTGTAATCAATTTATATTAAGTCTGAATGAGTCAGCAACTACTTTAAGTTCATGTCGTGTACTGCCTCCGGAAAGCACGTTAAGCTGTTGGTCCTGGCTGCCATATATAGATCTTTGGCAGTCGTTACAGGTAGTCAGTGATCTGAAAGTCTGTCAACCAGTCTTACCAAAAGGGTATCGTATTAGCCAGTATTAACTGGGTTGTGAAGGTAAGATAGGTAGTCGCTTCATGGAAAATACTGGTATTCAGCTGCATCCGGTTAGACTGGAAGCCGACCCTAACATAGTTGAGAGAAAAGTTAAAATCTAAAACCCGACTACGACAAAAAAAAACGACGCTGAAAAAGTATGAAACAAGATTTTCAGGATAGAACAAAAAGAAAAGCCGTAGTCACACGGTAAGGTATTAAAGTGTTTAGGTTGGTACCTATAACGTGTGACTACGGCTTTTCTTTTTGTTCTATCCTGAAAATCTTGTTTCATACTTTTTCAGCGTCGTTTTTTTTGTCGTAGTCGGGTTTTAGATTTTAACTTTTTTTTATTTACTTAAACAATTTTGGTGTTAACTATTTTTTTTTTACTCTTGACTTTTTGTCCGCTAGAGGGCGTGATTTTAAATTTGAGCAATATTTTGGAAATGTACAAGTGAGGCCCTTTCAAATGATACCATAGACACGGCGTATTTATCTCCATTTTTAACCGACTTCAAAAAAAGGAGGAGGTTATCAATTCGACTGTATTTTTTTTTTTTTTTTTAATGTTTGTTCGCTCATAACTTGCGACTGGGTGAACTGATTTTCATGATTCTTTTTTCATTTGAAAGCTGGTGCTTCCCGTGTGGTCCCATTGTCACCATTTCAATATCTGATGATGGGATCTTGTAGAAATCGGGGGAACTCTTCAATAAATAACAGCAGATTAACCGCGATTGTTGCTATAGCATATCTAAGCATTGTTTACGCCATCACACAACATAATATCACGCCTGTACTCACTACAAAGGTGATGAAGAACTTCGGAGATAGGCAACGGAACTCCTCAATTAATGATAGCAAATGGACTGGGATTGCTGAAATCTCATGACTGTCTATTGACCAGTTCATAACATAACATCACGCCGGTACGTTGTGAAGGGGTAAGCACATGTGAACCACTAAAAAGTGAAAAATAAAAACTTTTTACAAAAAATAAAACCGACTTCGACAAAAATAAAACACAAAAAAGTGAAAAATAAAAAATCAGCTTCAGAAGTCGGTGGCAAAAACATGAAATCAAACAAACAAAAGTCACCGACTTCAGAAGCTGATTTTTTATTTTTCACTTTTTTGTGTTTTATTTTTGTCGAAGTCGGTTTTATTTTTTGTAAAAAGTTTTTTATTTTTAAGTCTTACTTTTGGTCCGCTAGAGGGCTCCAAATCGCTTTTTGTGACACGTCACGTAGCCTATGTTCAGCGGAAAATTAAGACGGTTCTAACGATACCTCATATGTCGAGTTCCGATAAGTTAGTAGATTAGAAGCTATGAGTGAACAGATGAAGATACACACATACATACATAGCCAGTCAAAATCATAACCCTCCTTTGGCTTTGCCGTAGTCGGGTAAAAAGGCTAGGCAGATGATGATCATGTACTAACTGTCAATGTAAATAATGGAAAATCATACATTAGGATAATCATTGTTTAGTGATTCAGTTACAGCAGTAGGTTGCAAATGAACAGTCGTGAGATTTTTTTTTACAAAACAATGTAATCTTTGTTCGTCGCCAGGTGGTTCAAGAAAAGAACTAGTAAACGTCTTTTTTTAGGGTTCCGTAGTCAACTAGGAACCCTTATAGTTTCGCCATGTCTGTCTGTCTGTCTGTCCGTCCTCGCTTAATCTCTGTGACCGTTAGCACTAGAAAGCTGAAATTTGGTACCAATATGTGTATCAATCACGCCGACAAAGTGCTTAAATAAAAATTGGAAAAAAATGTTTTATTAGGGTAGCCCCCCTATATGTAAAGTGGGAAGTGATTTTTTTTTTAATTTTAACCCTAACGTGTGATATATTGTTGGAAAGGTATTTAAAAATGAATAGGGGTTTACTAAAATCATTTTTTGATAATGTCAATAATTTCGGAAATAATCGCTCCAAAAGTAAAAAACAAAGCGTCCCCCCCCCCCCTCTAACTTTTGAACCATAAGTTTAGAAAATACGAAAAAAATCTGAAAAGTAGAACTTTATAAGGACTTTCTAGGAAAATTATTTTGAACTTGGATGGAAACAACAGATGGAAACTGCAGTTAACCAATATAATTTGGTCCCTGAATCGTATGAGCGCCTATACAATCCAGAGGTCAAGTTTCATTGGCCCGTATTTCAAACAAAAAAAGAATTATTACTACGGAACCCTACACTGAGCGTGGCCCGACACGCTCTTGGCCGGTTTTTATAAGTTAAAACCCCCAAAGCTTTACAAGCTGCCCGAGGATTATTAACAGCTACGCCTTAAATTGCCAAGTTGTAAACTTATTATTCCATTTTAAATCCTATTGTATACCAAAACTAGCCAAAAAAAACTTTAACAATTTATTAACAATGGAGATTCTAGAACAATAGATAATTATTTTCGTAGCATCCCTGCTTAAGCGCAGGTACACTATGAAAACTGGAGTCCAATAGTACATTGTTACCTTAGGGGTGAAAGGAACGGAACGGGCTAATAGTTCGAGGGACTACATAAATCTTTAACCCGAGGTAAACACTGTGCTTTTCATTACGAATACAAGAAAAGTTGATGGAAATAGGCTTGCGCCCAATTACCTAAATCGAAAGAATGAAGAAAGAAAAGGTATTTATTGGTTTCACAAAGGACAAAAAAATTGACAAAAAAAAAATTAAAAAAGTAAACTTATGAGAAACACTTAAAATCGGTTAAATCTAATCGGTGGATGGGAATAGGCTTGCTCCTAATTACATCGGTTGATGGCAATAGGATTGCTTCTAATTAAATTGGTTGATGGCAATAGTCTTGGTCCCAATTACATCGGTTGGGGGAATAGGCTTGCCCCCAATTACATCAGTTGATGGCAATAGGCTTGCTCCTAAATACATTGGTTGATGGCAATAGGCTTGCTCCCAATTACTCAAATCGATGGATGGCAATAGGTTGCTCCTAATTACATCGGTTGATGGCAATAGCCTTGCTCCTAATTAGATAGGCTGATGGCAATAGGCGCACTCCTAATTACATCAGTTGATGGCAATAGACTTGCTCCTAATTAAATTGTTTGATGGCAATAGGCTTGCCCCCAATTACATCGGTTGATGGTAATAGGCTTGCCCCCAATTACATCAGTTGATGGCAATAGGCTTGCTCCCAATTACATCACATAATTTGACAGCTGTTAGTAGAAAGCGATTCTCCCTAGGGCTGAAAAGTAGTACTTTCAACCCGCTCTGCAGGCATGTTATGAGCTACTTTCAGAGTATAAGTAATGAAATAGTAGATTGTATCATAAGGGAGCAAAATAATATTTTTACGGCGAGGGCGCTTTTTTTGAATCCAGAGCGAAGTGAGGGATTCTAGTAGTTCTTTAGTAGAATCCTGAACGTAGCGAGGGATTCAAAGTACGTCGCCCGAGCCCAAAATATATTTTGCACCCGAGTGATACACTCGACTTTTCATCACCCTCTATGAGAAAATAAAAGGCGCCTCATATTTTATTGTAATATTATTATTCAATAAAAATAGAGAGACGACACGTTTACATCCATCAGACATATTAATTACGAATATGTGTCCAGTTTTACGTCCTTATTAAGACAACACGTTACTAAACAAGCTTCTACTCCATAATAAGAAATTGTCGTATGCCTTTAAATATTTCTCCCGGGATTTCGTAGGGATTAAGTTTTGTATGACGTTATTAGCTTCTATTTTTATTGTTTCAGGAGTTAATGCACTATCACTTTCAGAACTCGACGTAGAGCTCATTTTTTTTGCACAAAATACAATAAAGTCCGTACCGATTATTAGAACAGGGAAGTAAATCGCGCGCTTTTGTTTTTTTTTTAATTTAGTTACCGCGTCTCCTCGCACCGTACAGCCAACACAATACAATTTGCGATCGATTTCAATGAACGATTCATGTTTTAAATTCAAATCTCATTACTGCCCGCTAAAAAGTCTAATGGAGAAAAGAGCTCTACTTTGCTCGCACTTATAGAGGAACAAAACGACACTTTTCGAATTGAAGGGATGAAATAGTAGATTTTACAACAAGTGCACAAAACGAACCATTTTTATCCAAGACTTTTAGCAGCCCGCAGCCAAAGGCGAGGGCTGATGCCTGATAGTAATGTCGAGGATAAAAATGGTTTTGTGGACGAGTTATAAACTCTGCTTTTCACTTCGAATGCGAGGAAATAAAACAGTAGTACCTATAACATATTTCTTTAATTAAAATTCAAAGTAAAATTTGTACAGTTTTGAATACTGAAGGAAATTGGTTTTTTTTTAATCTTACGAAATTGATATTAGGCTTGCAGACCTATAGGTACAGCATACTATTAAATTATTTTGTAACAATAATTTTCATTAATTAATTAAATAACTTACCGTATTTGAATTTAAATTTTAATATCTTTTAAGTCTTAAAAAACACATAAGGCAAATAAATTAAAGTAAATATTATGAAATAACAAATTCTATCTATGAACTTCTAATTGTGTTTGGCTGTATGGCTCATTTTCTTTGCCTTAATAAAGATACATTTATGAGTAGATACGTTAAGGCCCTTGTGCACAAAATTCGATTTTGTGCAGCCTATATCCTGCACAAATAAGCACTTTCAGAGCATGAGAAGTGAAAAAATAATTAACTCATTATTTTAGTGCAGTTTTAGTGGAGTTCAGGTGTACAAATTATAATTTGTATTTATTTAAATCAAGAAATCATTTCGCAACAAAAATGGTGAACCCGAGGGTATGTATACCTATTTAGTTATGTATGTACATATACTTTTGTATATGTACATACATAACGTATGTATGTATGTAATTATGTTGGACTACCTTGTAGGGCTAGTGGTCGCGCTCCTGGATTCGATTCCCAGATCGGAAAAAAGTGTTATTAAGTATCAGCAACTGCCTCCGTGGTCGAGTGGTTTAGGCGTTTGATTTGTGACCCGGTGGTCGTGGGTTTGATTCCCACGGGAAGCATACTTTGTAAAGTTGTTCCAGTTTGGTTAGGACATTGCAGGCTTGAATCACCTGATTGTCTGATAAAAAGATGGTTCCGTGCTTCGGATCGGAAGGCACGTAAAGCCAGTGGTCCCGACATGGTTTGACGACCGCCAAATATGGCGGTTGTCAAACCATGTCAGAGACCCTTGCGGCGGTTTAGAAACCCTGACACTAGGGTGTGTAGGGTCGTTAGACCACACGAAAAGGAAGGATGGAAGGAGTATCAGCAATTTCTCAGTAGCAACCACGGAGTGTGGTTTCGAGCCATTTTTGACGTTCGAAAAGTGCTGATTATCAGCCTAGTTTAAATAAATGACTTTTGATTTTGATTTCTGATGTTTTGTTGTTTCAGAACCCTAAACCCTCTTCAGAATCTGACGCCCCACCAAGGCGTCGAGGCAGACCTGCTGGCAGTAACCGGGTTCCTCTTTCACGGGTACGTGTTTATACTACATACTTTACATTTTACACTTTTGTGTATTTTATATTTGTGAATATTTTAATAGTTAAATATTTTTCTTTGGTAACAGGAGGAGCGGCGGGCACGCAATGCTCAATATGAGAGGGAACGCCGCAATGAAATGGCAGACGTAATGGCCGCATTAATTGAAGCTGCCAATTGTGATCCTAATGTAAGTTGTTTTTTTTTTTTTCTATATAATAGTTTTTACATATAATAAATACCATTTTGCGGTACTAGGACCCGGTTAACAGTTTCATTTTATTGTTCATCATAATTCTCTAGCCCTTATCCAATTTTATTAACGTGTCTTCCATACCTGTTTCTCGTCATCTCATGTGACACCTCCTTTCTTACTATACCATTCTTAACACAGTTCTGATTCTTTAGTCTTCCTCTACTCTTATAGCCATCCGCATTCATATTATTCAAAACTTTCCTCACGACATTTTCCTAGTGTCATGGGCTCCTTTGCGCCGGGAACGTCTAGGGACTTTTATTGACGTAAGGTTTTTTGTAAACTTTTTGAATGTTTTAATTTTAATTTTACTGTGTGTGTGTGTGTGAATTCTATTTGTAATTATTTCAATAAAGAACATTTTTATTCCTCCGCATTATAAGCCATAGCACGCCAACCGATTTCTACACAAGTTTTTAGTCACCAGTGCCACTTTCAGACTCCTTCCTATGTACTCATTTCTTATTGTATCTATTTGTGTGTTCGGCCTAAGCATTCTCGTCTCAGTCACATCCTTTCATTTATGCACCTACACAGACGCACACTCTAGATAATATGCCTTCTATAAATAATAATAAATATATTATAATTTTAAATTTGATTTGAATTACATATTGATTTGATTTTGTTTATAATTTTGGTTAAAAAACGTTTATTCATCTCCACAAATTACATCGTTTTTGGAATACATATTAAATTAATTAAAAACTATAAAATAAACTAAACTAACAATAGACTATAAAAAGGCATCGAAATACTGCTCCTCAACGCTGTCAGCCGGTAATGTGCCCAAAAGACTGGCGGCATTGCCTCGTTGTATGGCAACACTTAGCCTCTGGCCAAGATAAAAGCCAGCCCTTGGGTCACGAGAAGCGTCAACTAAGCGTTTCGAGATTTCCTTAAACAGGCTAATTTTGGTTTGATTTTAATTCCGTTTTTTGATTCTATTTTGATTTAATGTTGATATTGATTTTTATTTGGAATATGATTTTGATTTTAATTTTGGTTGAATTTATTGAATGTAGGTACTGTATTTTATCACAATTGTGTATTGTTGTTTTAAATTGTTAATCACCTAAGTGAAGTAGTTAAATGAAACTTATTTATCTCTATACTAGCTTTTGCCAGCGGCTTCGCCCGCGTGGTTGTCGGAAAATATCGAAAATGACGATTTTTCATACAAACTTACATCCCCTATTTAACTCCCTTAGGGGTTGAATTTCGAAAAATACTTCCTTATTTCTTGTCTACATTATAAAGGGAACCTCTGTGCAAAATTTCAGCTTTCTAGGTCCAACGGTTTGGGCTGGGCGTTGATGAGTCAGTCAGTCAGGACTTCTCTTTTTATTTATATAGATATATAGATAGATAGATTTACTATGGATAACCATTGTGCAGTAACTATACTTAAGAGCGTATGCTACCTCAACCCTATTTGTGGTGGTTCAAACTTCGCTTGAAATACTGTTAGAATAAAGTTCTAATCAGTTTGCCCTACAAAGCGGTTGTTACGTCTTTCATTGCGGCCGAATAGTGCGAAATTAGTGTTATTTTGCGATTTACAAAAAAACTATTGATTGGACTAAAAAAGTAAAACACTATGACTTTAGTATGTTGCTTGTAGAATTATTTGGCAAAAAATCAGAACGACGGTTTTTACTCGTTAAAAGAAATTTTTAGAGGTATCTTCGCGATTTTTTTCTATCCAGCAAAGTTAGTTGTATTATGTTTTCACAACACTATGGCACTAGCATATATCCTGAAGAATATCATATATTTTTCTGATGTTGATTACTGCAGTGAATCATATACTTTTACGCATTATAAAACTCGCGTTTGAGGTACCATAAGCTCTTAAGTCCAGATGCTGTTTCAAACTTGAAATTTCAAATTGTATGTCTTACCCTCAATATTTTTATTATACCTAATCTGCTATGCAGGGGACCGGAACTGTCTCTCCTACAAACAGGCAAAATTTTAGCCTATCTAGGAGAACAGTACTTCATAAATTGAACCTAAAAATGTATAAGTGCAACATCTGTAAACTTTGCAATCCCATTTAACTTTATTATTAATATTCATCCTTTATATGGCCTAACATTCTGAAACATACGAGACAGCAGGTTTTGATTTTACTGTTATTAGGTATATAAAAAATCATGTAACTTTAATATTTTGTTTACAGGTTTCAAAAAGTGATCTTCTGGCGACAGTGATCAGTAAAATTCAAGGAGCTTCCAGAAAAGAAAACATTAGTGAATTACATCGCCTAAATGCTAACCTGGAATCGCAGAGTGCGTATATTTTTGTTTCCGTTTTACAATTGTTAATTTTGCTTGCTTAGTTTTCAAATCGATATTTATATTTTTTTATTATTTACAGTTGCTACATTACAATCGCGGTTAGGACTGGACGATGCAGGTTTAGAACTTTTGGACTGTCAAGATACTGTAAGTTCTATAATATAAATATTATTTTTTATTTGTATACTGTATGACTTTCTTTCCAATCAATTTATGTATATTTTATTTGATATTCAGGATACGAAAACAGCTGGGCCAAGTTCCAGTTCTAGAAGAGAGACAAAGAAAGAATGCGGCGGTGAAAAAGAGAACTTGAGGAAACAGGTGCGTTCCTTATTTTCTATTCTATTTATTTAGATAACTATACCAGCAGCCTATATCCAGCATGCCATGCCTGTGCCTATGTCCAGCAGTGGACGTGTTTGGACTGAAATGATGATGATGAGATAACTATACCAATTCGATCACTTTTCATAAGTTAAATTTTTATATTATTATTTTCTAAATCCATCTTTTAGTTACAGAGAAAAAAATGCAAGCGGTCGGAAAGACTTAGTTCCGACGACATGCAAGAAAAACGCGCCAAAATCCTCTCAGAAAGTTCTGTAGACTCGGGCATCGACGTGAGAGGACACACCATATCACCGCCCGCGGTGTATGTACAAGATCCAAAAAACATCCAGTACATACCAGTCCAGTCCAGTCCAGTAAATACTGCTGAACCTCAAGGCTCTGCCAAAGCTATCAATAAGGTCCTAGCAGGTTTGTCGGCGGAGTCACAATCCCTGCCTTCGATTGAGACATTAATTAGATCCCTGATCGAGGTACCATCCATCAAACCGCCGCCGTCGCAGCAAGTGCCTCAAAACAACAAAGAAGTGACGCAGACGGAGCCGACAATTCAAGAAGTTGTTGAGCCTTCCTTACTTTAATATTGAAGACGTGGATCACCAGCTATCAATGGATTTTTTGAGTGAGTTTTTTAATGTCTCCTATATTCTATATTTAATTTAATAATGGGCTCTGCCCTTAAAGATTTCCATACTTGCAAATATAGCATGTACATATTGTTGTCTTCTGGCAGTGTTTTATTATCCCGAAGCATATTTCATTTCCGAGAAGAAAAATTGTAATGTTGCGGTATCAACATTATTTTCTCTTCTGTTTTCAGCCGATCTCGAAACAGGATTACTGCCTGATTTGATTAGTGAAGAATTTGTTGAAATTAGTTAATGCTGGGATGACTCACAGCTGCCACAGAGAAGTTACCCAGCTAAGAATATGACAGGTGGTAACTTATTCGCTACTCAAGCTTTGAAATAACAGTATCTACATTATTAGCTTTCTTAGAATCCATTTTTGTATTATTTTATACTAAAATTAATGTGTTTTGTTACAGAGTCACAAATGTCACAATCGCTTCCTTCGATAGAGAAAGAGTTAGTTCCGACGACATGCAACAAGAAAAACGCGCCAAAATCCTCTCAGAAAGTTTTGTAGACTCGGGTATCGACGTTAGAGGACACACCATATCACCGCCCACGGTGTATGTACAAGATCCAAGAAACATCCAGTACATACCAGTCCAGTCCAGTCCAGTAAATACTGCTGAACCTCAATGCTCTGCCGAGGCTATCAGCAAGGTCCTTGCAGGTTTATCGGCAGAGTCACAATCGCTGCCTTCGATTGAGATATTAATTCGATCCCTGGTCGAGGTACCATCCATCAAACCGCCGCCGTCGCAGCAAGTGCCTCCAAACAACGAAGAAGTGACGCAGACGGAGCCGACAATTCAAGAAGTTGTTGAGCTTTCCTGCGACTTTAACATTGAAGACCTGGATCATCAGCTATCAATTAATTTTTTGAGTGAGTTTTTTAATGTCTCCCATATTCTATATTTAACTTAATAAAAGGCTCTGCCCTTAACTTAAAGACTTCCACACTTCCAAATATAGCATGTACATATTGTAGTCTTTTGGCAGTGTTTTATTGTCCCGAAGCATGTTTTATTACCGAGAAGAAAAATTGAAATGTTTCAGTATCAAAATTATTTTCTCTTCTGTTTTCAGCCGATCTCGAAACAGGATTACTGCCTGACTTGATTAGTGAAGAGTTCATTAACACAAATTAATGCTGGGATGACTCACAGCTGCCACAAAGAAGTTACCCAGCTAAGAATATTACAGGTGATAACTTATTCGCTACTCAAGCTTTGAAATAACAGTATCTACATTATTAGCTTTCTTAGATTCCATTTTTGTATTATTTTATACTAAAATTAATGTATTTTGTTACAGAGTCACAATCGTTTTCATCGATAGAGAAAGAGTTAGTTCCGACGACATGCAACAAGAAAAACACGCCAAAATCCTCTCAGAAAGTTCTGTAGACTCGGGCATCGACGTTACAGGACACACCATATCACCGCCCACGGTGTATGTACTAGATCGAAGTAACATCCAGTGCATACACCAGTCCAGTCCAGTAAATACTGCTGAACCTCAATGCTCTGCCGAGGCTATCAGCAAGGTCCTTGCAGGTTTATCGGCAAGAGTCACAATCGCTGCCTTTGATTGAGATATTAATTCGATCCCTGGTCGAGGTACCATCCATCAAACCGCCGCCGTCGCAGCAAGTGCCTCCAAACAACGAAGAAGTGACGCAGACGGAGCCGACAATTCAAGAAGTTGTTGAGCTTTCCTGCGACTTTAACATTGAAGACATGGATCATCAGCTATCAATGGATTTTTTGAGTGAGTTTATTAATGTCTCCTATATTCTATATTTAACTTAATAAAAAGCTCTGCCCTTAAAGATTTCCACACTTCCAAATATAGCATGTACATGTTGTAGTCTTTTGGCAGTGTTTTATTGTCCCGAAGCATATTTCATTCCCGAGAAGAAAAATTGTAATGTTCCAGTATCAAAATTATTTTCTCTTCTGTTTTCAGCAGATCTCGAAACAGGATTACTGCCTGACTTGATTAGTGAAGAGTTCATTAGAACAAATTAATGCTGGGATGACTCACAGCTGCCAGAGAGAAGTTACCCAGCTAAGAATATGACAGGTGGTAACTTATTCGCTACTCAAGCTTTGAAATAACAGTATCTACATTATTAGCTTTCTTAGAATCCATTTTTGTATCATTTTACACTAAAATTAACACAATACGAAGCTTACCCTATGACTTCAACATTGTGAACAATTGTGATTTTCTTTAGCAGAATGCTCAAACCTCTTCTGAATCTCAACACCCCACCAAGGCATCGAGGCAGACCTGCTGGCAGTAACCGTGTTAATATTTTACGGGTACTACATACTTTATATTTTACTATCGTATATTAGTGATTTTTTTATTTATATTGTTTTTTTTTGTTACAGTAGGGGCGGCGCGCACGTAATGCCCAATATGAGCGGAAACGTCGCACTGAAACGGCAGACGTAATGTCCCAATTAATTGAAGCTTTGCATTGTGATCTAAATGTAAGTAATTATTTTGTTTTTTATATAATAGTTATTACTAATAATACCATTAGAGGATTGATTGATTGCCCTCTTGTGTGGTACTAGGGCAGTATGCACATGGCTTTCTGGCCAACAGTTTTTAATTTATTAAAATAACATAAAAAATTATTTAACTTTTTCATTTTGTTATAAGATTTCAAATGGTGATCTTCTGACAACAGTGATCAGTCGAATTCAAGAAGCGTCAAGAAAAGAAGACATCAAGGAATTAAACCGCCTTAATATTAACTTGGAATCACAGAGTGTGTATTTTTTGTTTCAGTAATACAATTGTTAATTTTGCTTGCTTAGTTTTCAAATCGATATCTATATTTTTTATTATTTACAGTTGCTACATTAAAATCGCCATTAGAACTGGACGATGCAGATTTAGAACTTTTGGACTGTCAAGATACTGTGAGTTTAATAGGTACTATAATATTATATTAGTTTTTATTTGTATACTGTATAACTTTCTTTCCAATTAATTTATATATTTTTTATTTGATATTCAGAATACGAAAACAGCTGGGCCAAGTTCCAGTTCTAGAAGAGGGACCAAGAAAGAATGCGGCGGTGAAAATGAGAACTTGAGGAAACAGGTGCGTTCCTTATTTTCTATTCTATTTATTTAGATAACTATACCAGCAGCCTATATCCAGCATGCCATGCCTGTGCCTATGTCCAGCAGTGGACGTGTTTTGACTGAAATGATGATGATGAGATAACTATACCAATTCGATCACTTTTCATAAGTTAAATTTTTATATTATTATTTTCTAAATCCATCTTTTAGTTACAGAGAAAAAAGTGCAAGCGGTCGGAAAGACTTAGTTCCGACGACATGCAAGAAAAACGCGCCAAAATCCTCTCAGAAAGTTTTGTAGACTCGGGCATCGACGTGAGAGGACACACCATATCACCGCCCGCGGTGTATGTACAAGATCCAAGAACTATCCAGTACATACCAGTCCAGTCCAGTCTAGTAAATACTGCTGAACCTCAATGCTCTGCCGAGGTTATCAGTAAGGTCCTAGCACGTTTGTCGGCGGAGTCACAATCCCTGCCTTTGATTGAGATATTAATTCGATCCCTGGTCGAGGTACCATCCATCAAACCGCCGCCGTCGCAGCAAGTGCCTCCAAACAACAAAGAAGTGATGCAGACGGAGCCGTCAATTCAAGAAGTCGCTGAGCTTACCTGCGACTTTAACATTGAAGACGTGGATCACCAGCTATCAATGGATTTTTTGAGTGAGTTTTTTAATGTCTCTCATATTCTATACTTAACTTAATAAAGGGCTCTGCCCTTAAAGATTTCCACAGTTCCAAATATAGCATGTACATATTGTAGTCTTTTGGCAGTGTTTTATTGTCCCGAAGCATGTTTCATTTCCGAGAAGAAAAATTGTAATGTTCCAGTATCAAAATTATTTTCTCTTCTGTTTTCAGCCGATCTCGAAACAGGATTACTGCCTGACTTGATTGGTGAAGAGTTCATTAACACAAATTAATGCTGGGATGACTCACAGCTGCCACAGAGAAGTTACCCAGCTACGCATATGACAGGTGATAACTTATTCGCTACTCAAGCTTTGAAATAACAGTATCTACATTATTAGCTTTCTTAGAATCCATTTTTGTATTATTTTATACTAAAATTAATGTGTTTTGTTACAGAGTCACAATCGCTTCCTTCGATAGAGAAAGAGTCAGTTCCGACGACATGCAACAAGAAAAACGCGCCAAAATCCTCTCAGAAAGTTCTGTAGACTCGGGCATCGACGTTAGAGGACACACCATATAAGATCGAAGTAACATCCAGTGCATACACTAGTCCAGTCCAGTAAATACTGCTGAACCTCAATGCTCTGCCGAGGCTATCTGCAAGGCCCTTGCAGGTTTATCGGCAGAGTCACAATCGCTGCCTTCGATTGAGATATTAATTCGATCCCTGGTCGAGGTACCATCCATCAAACCGCCGCCGTCGCAGCAAGTGCCTCCTAACAACGAAGAAGTGACGCAGACGGAGCCGACAATTCAAGAAGTCGTTGAGCTTTCCTGCGACTTTAACATTGAAGACGTGCTATCAATGGATTTTTTGAGTGAGTTTTTTAATGTCTTCCATATTTTACATTTAACTTAATAAAGGGCTCTGCCCTTAAAGATTTCCACAGTTCCAAATATAGCATGTACATACATATTGTAGTCTTTTGGCAGTGTTTTATTGTCCCGAAGCATGTTTTATTTCCGAGAAGGAAAATTGTAATGTTCCAGTATCAAAATTATTTTCTCTTCTGTTTTCAGCCGATCTCGAAACAGGATTACTGCCTGACTTGATTAGTGAAGAGTTCATTAACACAAATTAATGCTGGGATGTTAGAATATTTGAATACGCCAATAAGTAATGAGTTAAGTTCACCTGCCGAGCTGTTATACATCAGAAAAATACGAAGTATAATTCCGTGTTCACCTCATTTTCTACAACCAAAGTTGCAGAAAAACGTTTCAAATAAATTAGAGAATCGTCAAACACAGCAGAAAAAATACTTTGATAAAGGATCAAAAAAGTTAAAACCGTTACTTTTAAATCAAAAAGTCAAAATAAAACTAAGTGATCATTGGACTTCTGGAATTATTCAACGTTTGTTACCTAATAGATCGTATTTAATCAAAATGAATTCAGGACAAACATTAAGAAGAAACAGAAAACATATTATTATAGACTCGGATAGACAAAATTGCGAACAACCACACGATAGTTACTGTAGAAATACATACGACGACATACATATAGACGAGTCACAAAATAATGTAATGGTAGATGTGTCACGCGGCGGCTCCAGTGTTCCGACAACGACACACACAGATAACGGCAGCACTAATTATTATAAGACTCGTTCTGGCAGGATAGTGAGACCACCTGATCGCTGGGGACAATTCTCAAGCAAACCCTAAGACGCAGTTTAGACACATACTACAACGTCGGCACGTTGGGTGCAGTGGCCGAGTGAACGGACTGCGTGCTGCGTGTTACGGGTTCGATTCCCGCACGGAACGAATAATTTGTAACACAGAACAGTATTTTGTATGATCAACAAGTAGTCAAGTAGATCCGGGTTTGGACTTTTGTGCATGTAAGTTAAATAAATATTAAGTTTGTTTGTTTGAATAAAAATAAATTATATTAAAATAGTTTATAGCATGTAAAATTACTGTTTAAGGAATGGCAAATTAATATTAAATTAAATTGAATAAATGTGGTAAACAACTAAGATGATTTATGTAATGTTAATAAATTATATTATGTACTTATGTCAATAAAATGTAATAAATTAGTTAATTAAATTTTCTTTGCAATGAAGAAAAGGTGATGATTATTATTTATTATGATTATTATTATGATTAGAATGATACATTATTATCGTTGATAATATTGATGTTATTATTGTTTTCATTATTGTTGATTAAATTATTATTATTGTACTAAATTAAAATATGTTATTATTTTTATTTATAAATAGGATATTCCAATTGTTGTAATACTGTAGCTAAAACTAGTCACTCTCAACAATTCTTGTTTCAATATTGTAAATTATTGTTTCTTAAGAATAACTTAATATTTGTTTTTCCATTACCGTCTATAGTAACGTATGAAATATATAACTGTGTTAAAATTAATAAAGAAAGGGGTTGTAGGTAGATGTAAATCATTTCATCAAGATATTAAATAATAACGCATGTGAAGGTAGTCCTAATATAATGTATGTGAATTGTGTACGAAGCTAATAAAACCAGTCATAGCCCGACCACCGTGTTTGAATGCTGCCCCTCACACTAAACACAACAGTAGGTAGGTGGTAGGCAGGTGGTAGGTAGGTAGGTGGTAGGTAGGCGGTAGGCAGGTGGTAGGCAGGTGAAATCGTATAATAATATATTTACCATACTATTGAAACAAATCCTTTCATTTGAGACCGCACTCGGATGGTATCAGGACACTTGCGCGAAAGACATTTGCGCGAAGGACATTTGCGCGAACCCACTTGCGCGAAAAGACAAATGCGCCGAAGAAAATTTTTAGTTTTTCCATAATGGGTGTCGTTTTTATTAAATGGTTTTCGGGGTCGCTGATTACAAAAATTAGCTCAAAATTAAAATCCAAGATGGCGGTCAGGATTTTTTTTTTCCGTCATGGGTGTCGTTTTCATGGTTTTTGGGGTCGCTGATTACGAAAATGAGGTCAAAATGAAAATCCAAGTTGGCAGCCAAGAATTTTTTTGGTTTTTCCGGCATGGGCGTCGTTTTCATGGTTTCTGGGGTCGCTAATTACGAAAATAAGGTCAAAATTAAAATCCAAGATGGCGGCCAGGAAATTTTTTGGTTTTTCCGTTATCATCAATCAGCGACCCCATAAACCATGAAAACGACACCCATGACGGAAAAACCAAAAAAATTCCTGGCCGCAATCTTTGATTTTCATTTTGACCTCATTTTCTTAATCAGCGACCCCTATAGCCATGACAACGATGCCCATGACGGAAAACCCAAAAAAAATCCTCCTTTAAGTAATAATAAGCGTGATGTTATGCTTACTTTACAGAGTAAAGCTCAGTCGCCATTTTGTGGTGGCGGCCATCTTGGATTTTAAATTTGTCAGTGTTGATCAATAGTATTCTACTAGTCAAGCCCTTTCATTTCATACCCCTATTGAGGGTGTTTCGAAAAATATGTAACGCGTCTTTTTGTGATGGCGGCCACCTTGGATTTGAAAATTGTCATCGTGTATAGTATTCTACTAGTCAAGCCCTTTCAATTGAGACCCACATTGAGGGAGTTGTGAAAATAGTACATTATGGTACAAGTGTGTAACGTTGGTGATTACCGCAGAGGCGCCATTGAGACCCGAGCCGTCAGGTGAGGGTCTTAAGAAAGCCGAGGACGGTAATCATCAATACACACGTGTATCATACGACGTTTTTCAACACACTTGTGAAGAAAATAATACTAAAAAGTCATCTTCAACAGTTAAAACAAGCTCTGTTTTTTTTTTCACAATAGCGGGAAAAATTTATGCGCGCGCATCTACAGTTCTACCAACTTCAACAGCTAAAACAAGTTCTGTTTTTTTTTTTACAATAGTGGGAAAAATTAATGCGCGCGCATCTACAGTTCTACCAAGTTATCTATGCAGGCGGGAAAACACGGAACTAAAATAAATGTACTAAGTTTGACGTAGCGATGCATTTTTTCTTGACCAGTGGCGCCACTACTGTAACAATGACGATCGGCCATAGACTAAAAGAATGTGGTTTCTTTATTTTTGACTTTTCGCGGATAGAGTTTTAGCCACGGACAAAATGGGGATTTTTTTTTCTTTATTACAGAGAAAACAAAATTTATAATAATTGAGTGAAAGATTCATTTATTAAAAACGTACCTATTAGTTGAAATTATTAATTTAAATTCAAAGTTGCATGAAATGGGGAAGCACTAGGTACATTAATTTATTTTTACTATTGAACACGATCTTTTTTGTATCGAAACTTTTTTAAGAACATAGCAACTCAACCAACAAAATTTAAAAAAATAACCTATTACTCACTAGTGAATAATAGCAATGAAAAAGTCACAGTTTGATTATAGGTGTCATTACGTGCCTAATTGCGGTGAAATTATAGCCACTTTATGAGCAAGTGTGTTGAAAAATATATTTATAATTCATCATTTTGTGGCGGATGCCGTCTTGGACCGATTTTCATCAAACATAGATACGTACCTACATTACCGACTAATTATTCACCTTTCAAACAAAAAAAAAACAAATCAAAATCGGTTCATCCGTTCGGGAGCTACGATATCAAATTTTTAACACCCCGTCGTTTTGGCGTCGGGGGTTAACTTACTTAAATAGTTTACACTACGTTCTATCAATAAATCGTTCGATAAATTAGCGGGACATTCGTGCGCCAGCAAAACGGACATAGGTCCTACCTCAATCACGTCCAGGCGGGTACTGAGTTACTGACGAACGGCAGCGACTGCCCGGCGCGATATAATGCCTAAATATTGACTGTTTTTTCTTCTTGGAGAAAAATGTTAAAGAAATTATACAAATTGTTTTTACCATTTACTTCAAAATAAAAAGTTCTATCTACTGATATAACTTTCATATAAATTCATGATGAAATGTCTTAGCAGTACACGTTTAAAATTTTGATTTAGAGTCATGTTTGATAAAAAAATTATCGAGCCGATTATTCTAAATCGCGTTTCTATCTTTACGATTTACTTAAGAGTATGGTCAATTTTTATATTATGATTTTTATTTATTAAAAAACTCATATTTAGTTAGATTTTCATAGGTTCAAAAATCATAAAAAGTACTGCAACCTCGCCTTAAGAATGCATAAAGAGAATACTAATGTGACTATTACTATTGTTATTTTTTAAGCGGAACATTCAACTTTAAATTAATGTAGTTCTAAATAAATACATACATATAAAAACAAAATAATAAAATATAATAATTATTACCTACACGTAAATAAAATAATTTAATAACCTCGTGATATTAATTAAAATAACTACAATTATATACTTTTCAATACACTTGCTCATAAAATGGCTCTAATTTCACCGGAATTAGGCACATCATAATGACACCTGTGATTAAACAGTGACTTTTTCATTGCTATTATTCAGTGAGTTATAGGCTCGGGTTATAGGGTTTTTTTTGGTTGAGTTGCTTTGTTCTTAAAAAAGTCTCGAAACAAAAAAGATCGTATTCAATGGAACAAATGAATTAATGTACCTATTGCTTGCTCATTTCATGCAGCTTCGTAGGTATTAGTACATTATGGTATAAGTGTGTAACGTTGGTGATCACCGCTGAGGCGGCATTAAGAAAGCCGAGGACGGTAATCATCAATACACACGTGTATCATACGACGTTTTTCAACACACTTGCGAATAAAAAAAACGTGTGGCACTCGGAGACTGCCGCGGTAAAGCTATTGCATAGCATTTTTTATCAATTATTTAATTTGACAACCTCAGTTGACAACCTTGTTATTTTCCGTAACCATAGCAACGTGGTTGAAATATTTTCATTACGGAATTTCTGGATTCGCTCTACACGCTCAAGCTATGCGTGCTATGCAATAGCTTAATAATACAAGAAAAAACATTTTATTTAGTAGATAAAAAGTTTATTTAGAGAAACAATTAGTAAATGTGCAGTTAGTAAAATTATAATTTTATTCTTCGTGATAGGTATCTTCACTAAAAGCATCTTCACATAGCGTGTTTCACTGCTACTGTGAACGGACGTACCGGTCGCGAGCGCGAACTCTAGTTGAGAGTATTTTGAAGACGCATCACAACACCGTCGTCGCGGTGTACGTCGATCTATCGGGGCCACTGTGATGACCCAGTTACAAGTGCGGAAATCGCCATGAAGTGTTTATTATAATTGTTTAGGTGTCAGGCTCACCTTAAAACTAAATAATGGCTGCACAACAGTCTATTAAAATCAAAACTGATCTGGAAAAGCAGTTGTATGACTGTTACATCCAGGAGAAATCGGACAGAGAAAACCTGCAACAAATGGTACGTCAACTGAACGGCCACATACAAAGCTTGCAGGAACAGGTCCAAGATCTTCAAGGACAATTAAAATGTTTAAAGGTACAAAAAAAAGAAGAACCCTCAGATAAACAGGCCAGTGGGACCATAACACCTGCTCAGCCTACTAAAAGTGACGCTGAGTACTGCACGGATGAGGAAGAACTCGCCAAAGAGACTGACGCCCGAATACTCGAACGTCACTCAATTTTAAGTTGCACTTAAATCTCGTGCTGTCTTTGTTACTTTAACGCAGAGTGACAGAGATAGCACGAGTTTTGAGGGCTACTTATAATTGAGTGACGTTCGAGTATTCGGGCGTGAGTGGATTAGGGTGAAAAACAGGAAGAAAAGGAAGTTAAACACTTCCCTTACTCCACCACAACCACAACAAGCTACAACTAGCATTCAGCAGCAGCAACTCAACAACAAAGAGAAGGCAACCACTAAAAAAATTCTGGCACCGCCTCCAATCGTAGTGGACGGTGTTAAAAATTATCAAACGTTCTACGACTTTTTGACTGAATCTCAGCCAGAAACATTTACCGCCAAAATGTTGAGCGGTAATAGTGTGAAAGTAAATGCCAAAACTGAAGAGTCCTACAGAGTGATCGCTCGTCGCTTAACAGAAAATAACTGTTTATGGCACTCATATGAGGACAAGCAGACCAGGCCAATAAGAGTAGTGGCGAAAAAGTTGCATTCTTCCTGCCTACCGGATCGGATTAAAGATGATTTAACTTTGCAAGGATTTCAGATAGAAAATGCTATTAACAAGTTAAGCTGGAGAACAAAAGAACTGCTGAACATGTTTATTCCATCGTTCAAGAATGATGAAGATGTCAGTAAAATATACGGCATTAAACATATTCTAGGGTGTAAAGTTGAAATAAACCCGCTTAAGACGTCAAAAATAATACCCCAGTGTAAGAGATGCCAGGCTTATGGTCATACCCAAAAGTATTGCTCAAAAGAGCCAAGGTGTGTTAAATGTACAGGTAAACACCTCACAGCTGATTGCAGCAAACCTGCGCAAGAAAAATCTAAGTGTGTTCACTGTGGCTTACCTCACCCAGCCAACTACAGGGGGTGTTTAGTTGCCAAGGAGATGCAAATGATTAAGAACAAAAAATCAAAAAATAATCCACCTAACAACCCTGCCGCTAAGCAAATTGTTAGAAACACCGACAAACAGGCAACAAAACAAAGTGCACCGTTTGCAAAGACAACCGTGGTAAATGCACATACATCCAAAAGTGTCTCATACGCACAAGCAGTAAATCCAAGCACGAAACCATCAAGTCTTGAGGACAAGTTCAACCAGATCTTGAAGTGCATATCCTCATTTGACAAGAGACTAGAGAAATTAGAATCAAGCACCATACAAATCAGTCATGAATAACACACTAAAAATAATGGCGTGGAATTCTAACGGATTGCTGCAACACCAACATGAGTTGCAAGTAGTACTAGACACAGAAAATATTGATGTGTGTTTGATCTCTGAAACGCACTTTACTAAACAGTCTTTTGTAAAGTTTAGAGGCTATAAGGTTTATCACTCGCTGCACCCTAGCAACACGGCGCGAGGAGGTAGCGCGGTTATTATTAAAGAAAATATCTGTCACTACGAACAATTTAAATACGAGGAACAAGACACGCAAGCTGTGGCGATATTAGTAAACACAAATAAATTTAATGTAACAGTAGCGGCCGTATACTGTCCCCCAAGACACAAGATAAACAAAGAACAATATATACACTTATTCAGACTCCTCGGACAGAGATTTATACTTGGCGGTGACTTTAACGCTAAGAACACTCATTGGGGATCGAGATTAACTTCAACTAAGGGCAGACAGCTTCTAAGCGCTGTGAAAGACATGCACTGTGAGGTCATAAGTACTGGAAAACCTACTTACTGGCCGACTTACCACCAGAAACTACCAGACCTTATTGACTTTTTCATAGTCAAAAATATATCAACCAACTATCTGAATGTGGAAGAGGGGTACCATATGAACTCCGATCACTCTCCGATATTATTACAATTAAGTCACAAAATATTACTAAGAGAAAACCACCTGACGTTAGTTAACAAGTATACAGATTGGGAAAGTTTTAGCTTAGAGCTACAAAATATTATTGACCTAAAAACTTCATTAAAAAGCAAAGATCAGCTCGATTTTGAAGTAGACCAGTTTAACATCAATATCCAACAATGTGCATGGAATAACACACCACAGCTTATAAACAAGTTTAAAGGAAATACCTACCCAAAAGAAATAATAGACCTATTATATGAAAAAAGGACTCAAAGAAAAAGGTGGCAGCAAACTAGATTCCCGCAAGATAAAACTGTATTGAATAACCTTACCAAAAGACTGAAGAGAAAGATACAAACCTTTCAAGATGAGGCTTTAGATACTAACCTGCGTCAGTTAACCAGCGACCATACAACCCAATACTCTCTTTGGAAAGCGACAAAGTCACTCAAAATACCAATTGTACCAATTCCCCCTATCAGAGATGATAACGGAAAGTGGGCCATAAGCAATGACCAGAAAGCTCAAAGATTTGCACATCACTTGGAAGAAACCTTTCGGCCAAATGACGAGTCTGTGGACAACCTACAGTTTGCCAACATTCTGCAAAATCAAAGAATTAAGCTTGTGACCCCGAAAGAAGTTGCAAAGGAAATAATAGCCTAAAGAAATCGCCAGGATATGACCTTATTACGGGAGAAATCCTGAAACAGCTCCCGCGTAAAGCCATAATTAAGCTTACTAGGCTCATAAATGCTGCATTCGTGCCTATGCAGGTTCCTGAGCCATGGAAAGTTGCTGAGGTGATAATGATTGCAAAGCCTGGTAAACCACCTCACGAAGCATCATCATACAGACCCATTTCCCTGTTGCCTATACTTTCAAAGCTATTTGAAAAACTGTTTTTAAAACGCATAAAACCAATCATAAACGAGAAAAACCTGATCCCTGACCATCAGTTTGGTTTCAGAGAGAAACACTCAACAATAGACCAAGTACACAGAATTACCAACATCATCGAGAGAACGCTTGATGATAAAAAAGTCTGCTCCACCGTTTTTTTAGATGTAGCACAAGCTTTTGATAAAGTTTGGCATAAGGGTTTGATATTCAAGCTAAGACTAATGCTTTGAGGAGTGGCTGGAGAGGCGCCACGGCGCCCTCACCTACCGTCTGACGCAGGTCCTCACCGGACACGGGTGTTTCGGGAGGTACCTGCACCGAATCAGGCGGGAGGAAACGCCCGGATGCTTCCACTGCGAGGATCGACCGGAGGACACGGTGGAGCACACTGTGGAGGTGTGCCCTGCTTGGGCGGAGCCTCGCCGTGTTCTCGTAGCGGCGATCGGCGGCGGTGACCTCTCGCGTCCGGCCCTGGTGCAAGCCATGGTCCGGAGCGAGGAGGAATGGGACGCCGTCGCCTCCTTCTGCGAAGCAGTGATGCTAGCGAAGGAGGTGGCGGAACGAGAGAGGGAGAGAACCTCTCAACGTCCCAGCCGCCGCGGAAGGCGCTCCGGGCGTCGGGGGTCACGCGATGACCTCCGGCCACCGTAGACGCGGGCCTGTGGACGGTGAGTAACGGGCTAGCTCGCCGTCCGGCCGTCGTCATGACGGCAACAGACCGTGTCGGCGGCGCGTACGTGTTCCACGCGCGCCTCAAAGAGATGTCAGCAAGGAGGGGCCCGCAAGGGCCGACGCCCGTCGGGGCTGCGGATATCGAAAAGTTACCGCGGCTCCGACACAAGGGCGAGGAAGAGGGAACATGGGTTGGTTTTTAGTCAGTAGAAGTCTGACACTCCCCTTCGCTCTGCCCAAGAGCGGGGGGGGTTATTCGATGATTTTCCACCCACCAAAAAAAAAAAAAAAAAAAAAAAAAAAAGCTAAGACTAATGCTGCCCAATGATTTTGCCGATATCTTGCAATCATATATTACAGATAGAATGTTTCGAGTAAGGCACGAGGGAGCCTTTTCTGAGTTAAAAAATATTAAAGCTGGCGTCCCTCAAGGAAGTGTGCTAGCTGGAAAATAATACCATTGCAACCTTTGCGGACGACACTGCCATTATGGCTACAGGGTCATGCCATGCGGAAGCAATCAGAAAGGTACAAATTGCTGTAAATGAAGTTCATGACTGGGCACAAAAATGGAAAATCAAATTGAATGAATCAAAGTCACTTCACATTGATTTTACCAACAGGAATTGTGATTACCACCCAATTTTCATAAATGGCCAACAAGTGCCATACGCAAATACAGCCAAATATCTTGGCATAACGCTTGATGCGAAATTGCGCTGGAAAGCGCACGTTAAAAAGAAAAGACAGGAACTGGACATGCGTTTTAAAAACATGTATTGGTTGATTGGACGTAATTCCTGCCTATCGATACATAATAAAATATTATTATATAAGCATATTCTTATGCCAATATGGACATATGGCATCCAACTGTGGGGCTGTACTAAACCGACCAACATCAAAATTATTCAAACATTCCAGAATAAGGTACTCAGGAGTATTGTTAATGCGCCCTGGTATATAAGAAATGACGACCTCCATCGTGACCTAAAAGTGGAACCCGTCACCAAAATAATCCAAAAATTTGCTGAGGCCCATGAACACCGACTCCACCATGTGAACATCGAGGCAATTCAGCTGCTAGACCAGACAAATATAGTGCGAAGGCTAAAACGAACAAAACCTTTTGAATTAGTGTAGTGTAAATAATGTAGAAATAATAGTGACAATGACACTCATATACCACATGAACAAAGTGTTTATATTATAAATTAGACTCTAAGAAAGTGGAACGGACTTGTATAAAGTACAATCAGCACTATTCTTTTTTAAAATAATTATCACGTAAAAAGTTAAGTTAGATTAAAATTGCTTATTAGTCTTGTAGGCTAGATTGTAATTAATTATTAAGAACCTGGTTCTTTTTAATAAAGGATAAAAAAAAAATACTAAAAGCATCTGGCCATGGTTCTGTATGTCTTTTACAGTTATATTTGTTAATTCTTGTATCCTACATGCACCAGTTACACCAAATATTAAAGCAACCTGAAAAAAGAAAATAGTAGATTATACAACAAGTGAATAAAAAGGGAATTTAATTCGAGGTACGAAGTTGGATCCCGAGAGCAGCGAAGGATTCTAGAGTAGAATCACGAGCGTAGCGAGGGATTCTATACTCTAGAATCCTGAACGGAGCGAGGGATACAAGTACCTACCGAGATAAATTTTTTATTCACGTGTTGTGTACTCTACTTTTTACCATTGACTGTGAGAAAATAATTAGGATGGTATTTATTTTCGGAGCTAGGCACTCTAGATTTCTTTGGCTTATTACCCACGGATAAACGTACTTTAAGTATGTCACTAACTTTGAGTATTTTGAAATATCAATGTTGTGTTTGATTCTCACTGTGGCTTCTATCATAGAATATATGCTCCAAAGTGTCGACGGCGGTCTTGGTTAATTCATTGAAATAGTTAAGAAATATGCACTCAGAGAAGGAATTGGCGCCATTCATGGTTTTCCAGTCGCAGAATAAATTGTATGTTTTCAGGTACAACTCCCGAGATTTTGGCGGCAACAAATCATCTACTATAATTTCTGCTTTAGAACGAAATTATTCCGGAGTCAGTCTCTCATTTTCGTCATCGGAAGAACTCATTTTATTATAATTACTTACTTATGTAAATAGATTTTCCAATAACACAAAACAACCACAAATAAAGACAGAACGGAACGTAACTAAATTGGCGGGATATTATTTTAAAATTTGGAATGGAATAGCTCCATTCAGCCACCCAGTACGTTTTCAGCAGCAACGTTTTGAGCAGCAGCGATTTTTTTGTATAGTGCGCGCGGAACTAGTTGGCCGCGCCTTAGGCATGTTTTTGTTTTTTTATTTAAGTATTCTTTTCAATAAAAAGAACAATTAATATCTCGAGATTGGTCATCACTGTCTAATTATAGTCTCCTGTGCATTGCGAGCTGTATAAGGCAACCCGCCCCCTCACCCCTGTCGCCACCTAAGGCGCGGCCAACTAGTTCCGCGCGCACTATACACAAGCACACTTACATTAATAATTATATAAGTAACATAATTATACAAGAAAACTTTATGTGCTAAATGTGATCTTAGCACTGCATAAATGTCTCCCTTTTAACCCAGCTACTCAGAGCAGAAGGCGCAGAGATATTGTGGCCTACTCTCCAGGTGTTCGATCAGCATTTGCCAGACGCCAATATGTTACACAATCCACCTACATCTATAATAAGCTGAATCTTGAGTGTGACATATATCCCCTGCTGTTACACGATTGTAAAAAAACAGTAGCTGATTGGTTGAGATCTCTAACATATGAGGCTACAGAAAATATTCTGATCAGGGTAAGTTAAATGCTGGAAATCCACACACATACACACACTCCCACACACACATACACAAACACACTTACATTCAAACACACACAAAAACACGCGCACGCACATACAAATTCTCACTCCCGCGACAACAAGAGCTGCTTATTTAACTAATTTTTATTTTCAAATTTTATTGTATTTTTACTATTTTATTTTTCATGTTCATTTAACTCGTTTCATCATATTTTAATATCATTGCTAAGATACCACTTAAGGGAAGAGAGACAGCCCCGACACAAGTACTATTAAATGCTATGAAATATATATTTAGTTTTAATTCCGCGAGTCATATGTCGTGGTCTGAAAGCAGGACACAAATCCCACCGTCATGCATATGCACATGCACATATGGGCCCACCCTCCCGCCCTCATGCATATGCACACATACAAAACAAGTGAGAAATAATTAGCATGCCATGCAACCAAACCTATACTCGACACGTGTTTCGCCCCTCCACGGGGCATCCTCAGGAGTTGTTGACTCGTCGAGCGTTCGAGCTCGAATGAACTAGTCGGTTCGAGGAATTCGCTGCGCCCCCGCCAGGGGGCGCGGCAAGCGGTCTCTGGGCATTTGCCCACTGTCCGCGGAAGCCATACCTGGGCCCGTGACTACGGGACCCGTCATTGTGTTGCCATATAGGCTAATAGCTTGGAGGGCACGGGCCCTTTCGTGCCCATATGTGTGGTTGCAGTGCGAGTGACTGTAGGCGCGCCACAGCGCCGCGGCGCTGCTGTCTTCACAGCACCTCGGCGGCCCATCCCCGCCAGGTGAGACCCCCGGTTACCCGGAGGAGGCCCAGCGGAGGACGGCCAGCGACAGAGGTGCCGACTTACGACGCACCTACAGTAGATGTGTGGCTCCCGTCCGTCCCGTTCCCAGAGCTAGCCGGTTGCGGTCCGGACTAAGGGGCCGTCGTGTGTGTGTGGGCGGTATTGTACTGTGTAACACCGCCCAGTGTAGCGTGCCGCCGCGAGCGATCGCGAGCCACGCGTGAATCTATGTATGTATAGTGGCGTCTGTCTGTGTTAGATGTGTGTCATGCCTATATTAACTTAGAACACGACACACAACTGGGTGCGAGTTTTGTGTAGAGTCATATTGTGCAGGCAAGCTGTGTGTAGCCAGGAGCAGCTTGCCTGGAGTCACGGCCGGGGAGGACTCACGGTCAACCGCCAAGTCGATAGGGGCCCCGCGTCGGAGGGGAGGGGGCGCGCATGCCAGGACACAGTGCGCCCACCGTATGGCAAGCAGGCGTGTCGGCACGCGCGACCGTTACCGACGCTAGGCGACGACTGGGGGACTCGTGAGCCCTAGAAAAATCTAGAGAGGAGACGGCGGAGGGGGGCGACCTTACCTCTAAGGCCGCGGGTGACCGACAGTGCCGCCCTCGGCGGCCGAGCCGTAGCACAGGGTGATGAGCTCGGTCAGGCCGTCGAGTACGGTCAGTGCTGGGTCTTGGCCTTCCCTGATGGCTTTTATTAGGCCCATCAGTAATTGGATGGCGCAGGCTGTGAGCTTCTGGTTGTCTGAGCCGGCGCCAGCCGGTCTGGCAGCGCCAGGCGTCGCCCCATGAGTAGGGGGCGGGGCCGGCGGCAGTGCTATGCCGGCGCCGGTTGCTGGGTTCGGTAGGTGTGCGTGGGCGGGCTCAATGGCCGCCTCACACTGGGATGGGTCACTTGCCTGCGCCACGGAGGCAAGGTCGGCCCGTTTGTCTGCTTCTTCTTGAAGAGCGGAGGGGGGCGCGGGCTTGTTGCCCTTGCGCGCTCTCTTCTTCTTCCTCCGCTTCCTCCGCCTAGAGGAGGGAGGAGGGGCTTCTTCCCTGTTTGTGGGCCCGTTAGCCGGCGCCATTAATGACCCGCCTTGGGACTCACTGGCGTCCACATTATTTTTCTGCCCCTCGGTGACCAGAATCGGTCGGCGTGAGGCGGTCGTGGCGGC
This sequence comes from Diarsia mendica, assembly GCA_949316265.1. NCBI lineage: Eukaryota > Metazoa > Arthropoda > Insecta > Lepidoptera > Noctuidae > Diarsia > Diarsia mendica. The sequence goes on from OX438906.1 coordinate 12,327,241, forward strand.
GACTGTACCCGCTCGCCTGTGCCGTATTTCCGTTTGGAATACGGGACACTTCACATTGTTAGCGGGGTGATCACCCCCGCAGTTGGCACACGTTGCCGGCTGCTCCCGTGGGCGGGGGCAATCACGCGCGGTGTGTCCCTCTCCACAGCGGACACAGGCGAGCGGCCGGTGACAGTGGTGCGATGAGTGCCGGAACTTCTGGCACCGGTGGCACTGGGCGGGCCCACGTTTTCCCCGCCAGGCCTCGATCACCACACCCTTCATGAGAAGGAACTCTGTGGTGTTGAAGAGCGATCGAGACTCCTGTGTCCTCTTCAGGACAGCGTGGAACACGCAGCCGGGTCTTCCTTGACGCGCCCTGATATGGCGCACGTACTCCGGCTCGTGCCCCAGCGCGCGGAGCTCCTCCGTGATCTCCTCTGGAGTGGTGTCTACAGGCAGCCCTCTGATGGCCACCTTGATGCTGCGCTCCGCTGGGGGTGAGTAGGCGAACCAGGGGGTGCCATCCCTCTTCTCCAGGTCCGTCAGGTACCTCTGGACCACCCTATATTCGTCCCCGCTTTCGGGCAGGAAACGAACCCCAGCGCCGTAAGGTCGGGCGTTGGGGGGGTGGCCCAGTTTGTCCCGGAGGACCCTAAAGTGGGTGGCCCACCCCGACAGCTTCTCCACCACCAGCGGAGGATACCTAGACCGCTTGGGCGGCTTCGGCTTGGGCTGGGCGGTGGCCTCTCCATTCCCGTACAGTGGGGAGGGGGCCGCCGGTTGGGGGGGGGAATCAGTGGTTGATGAGACACTCACCCTTTGTGTCTCCTCTCGTCCTTGTGGTGTTGGCGGTGACGGTGATGCACGCGGCGCGCGCGCCATCTCCGCGTAGGAGGGCGAAGCGCCTCCGTCCCGTCCCTGCGGCGGCGTGTAATCACGCCGCGGCCGCGGCGGGTCGAGGCAGTGCCGCTTGGCCTCCTCGTCGGACTCGTCCGTGCTTCGGCGCCGTCGCTGCGGACGTGGCTCCGGATGGGATTCGTACCTTGGAATTCCCATCAACGGCGTCGGAGAGGCTGGTGTGTCGCGCCGGATCCTCGGGTCGCCAGGCCTGGAGTCAACCGAGCCGATCGACATGCTCGAGCCGTATTGCGACGAGCACGCCGAGAGTCCTGCCGGCGAGTCGCAGGCCGAGACGCGAGGCGGCGCCGGTGAGTACGGTACCTGTTCGGCGCGAAGAGTCTTGGTGCGTTCGGGTGTGGGCGCCGCGGACACAGCCCCGGAGGGCGTAGTCGACGCGGCGGGCCGTTGAGTGCGTGCGCTGCCATGCGCAGGCGGCACAGGGGAAGGCGTTGTGGGCGCGGGGGTGCGGTCGGAGGCCGTCGGGGGGGGCACGGTTTTGCGTGCAGTTGGCGCAGGTGGGCGCGCAGCCGGCGCGGGATCACGCGGCGGCACCTTCACCTTAGGCGCAGCTTTACGCGCTTGTTGCGCGTGGCCTGGGTAGTCAGAGGCGGGCTCGGGTGCCTGAGTCGGCACCGGGCGGGGGCGGAACGGGGGCGGGGGCGGGGGTACGACCACGGCTTTCGGCCGGCCCGGCGACGGCGACGGCGCAACGCGCGCAGGCGCCGCTAGCGACGTCGACGGCCCAGCCGCAACCGTCGCCGCGCCAGATCCCGCATCTCCTCCTTTCTTCTTCTTGACCTTCTTGGTCAGGGTCTTACCTGAGCCCTTCCTCTCTTCAGGATGAGGAGGGGGGGGTTCAGGCGGAGCCTCATCGGGCGACTCGGAGCCGATGTTGGGCATCGACGACGTCCGGAACCAGGGGTCCTGCCTGAAGCGGGCGTCGGTTTGGGATGCCGTTATGTAGAACGGGTCGGGGGCGTCGGGTTTTGGCATCTTCTAGTCTTTAAAATCTTCCTCTGCGTGCAGGTTTCGCGACCACGACAGTGCACAGGGCACCGGGCAGCACGAGTTGCTCCCCCTGTGCTCGCGCCAGTGCTAGGCACCCGCGCGAACACAGGGAAAGGGGTTAAAAATGGTCCGAGCGAGCGGCGAAGTTCCGCGGCGCGCCGCCAGGGGCAGCACGAACACGATGACTTCCCGGCGAAAGTAGGTCAAGCACAGCGCGTCAGGCGACCTCTCTCGCGGACTGCAGGCGATCCTGAACTAGTCGCACCGCTGTCGGCCCTTTATATACCGTTTTGATGACGCTCGATACAACGTCACAAAGACATCTGTGCCGAATTACCTGCAATCATACTTAGTAGAGGTGATGGAATTAAATTTGTTTGGTCATTCAACAGTGTATATGACCAAACAAATTTAATTCCATCACCTCTACTAAGTATGATTGCAGGTAATTCGGCACAGATGTCTTTGTGACGTTGTATCGAGCGTCATCAAAACGGTATATAAAGGGCCGACAGCGGTGCGACTAGTTCATTCGAGCTCGAACGCTCGACGAGTCAACAACTCCTGAGGATGCCCCGTGGAGGGGCGAAACACGTGTCGAGTATAGGTTTGGTTGCATGGCATGCTAATTATTTCTCACTTGTTTTGTATGTGTGCATATGCATGAGGGCGGGAGGGTGGGCCCATATGTGCATGTGCATATGCATGACGGTGGGATTTGTGTCCTGCTTTCAGACCACGACATATGACTCGCGGAATTAAAACTAAATATATATTTCATAGCATTTAATGTCATGGATTTCCGCAAAGTAACGCCTGATTCCATAACTTATCACAAGTACTATTGTAACTTACTGGGGCTGCCTCAGTTTATGTCTGTCAATGTTTTTGAGAAGAAATAAATATTTTTGTTTTGTATTTTTGTACTATACGTAATTCGTGTTTGTTCCTAATTCAAAATGTCTTTATTCACTCAGTGAATAAAAGAGCGTTTTATTCACTGTTATCGATGAAAAAAATGCCCTTTTTCGAGTGGCAATGGTAAAAAAATAATTATTAAGTTTAACACACAACACGCTGAAGCTGAAGTCACGTAGATAGATATTTAAAATTAGTTTAACTAACCTTAGTAACCAGATATTGGTTATCTGGAGCATCTTTTATAAATTTTTCAACATCGTTAGACGATAAAACCTTTGATTTCTTGCTTCTAAATCTATCTGACAGTCTTTTTAGATAAGCTGACAAATTGGAGTATGATTTTAAGTCCACTCCATTGTTCGTTCGGACTGTACTTTTTAACATTGAGTATATACACCACAAAGAGCTAGGTTTGTACTTAGAAGATAATTCTTTAAAGTACGCCAAGAACACATTTTCAGAAAATGACTGCGATTTCTTGGTGTTTTGCCACTGCTTGAAATTTTGGTACGCTAATAGATATTTCTCCTTGGAGTTTTCGAATAGCAAATTTTCCATAACGCTAAGGGCTTCAAATCTTACATCGGGCGGTGTACAACATGAATCATTTTCTTCAAAACTAGACATTTAACTAATAAAATAACTATAATAACAGTGAAAACGAGTTGTGTATTTTTTTCGCAGTAGCGGGAAAATATTATGTTTTTTTATAAGCGATCAGCCATAGACTAAAAGAGGTTTTTTTTTTGCTTGTCGTGGATAGTGTATGGAGCCACGTACAAAATGGGGAATTCAAATTTTTATTTATCACAGAGAAAACACAAAATTATATTTGAGTGAAAGTTTTATTTATTAAAAACGTACGAAGTTTAAATTATCTATTTAAATACAAAGTTTCATGAAATGAGCAAGCACTAGGTACAGTAATTAATTCACAGTTTGATTATAGTCAAAAGTCAAAAGTCAAAATTCATTTATTCAAACTAGGCTAATCAGCACTTTTCGAAGGTCAAAATTTACTTTACTTTACTTTACTACAGTGAAATTTGGCTAACTGGGACTTGGATAAGTGAGAAACTTCTATAACTTTACTGGAACTCATACTGAGACATGAGACAGATTTGGATATCTGAGACACATTTAACCAGGTTTCACTGTATTTACATTTTTATAAGACAGTCCCCCAAAAACGCCCACCCATCGACACTTCCTAGTGTTTAGCTGGAAAGAAGAAGTGGCGGAACAAACTCCCCAGCACACATCTGTCTGTTAGGTTGGTTAGAAGAACCAGACTCGATACAATAGCAAGGTGTCAGTTAAATTTAAGATTTACTACGGACACAATCGTGTCATTATGTGCCTAATTGCGGTGAAATTTTAGCCACTTTATGAGCAAGTGTGTTGAAAATATAGTTTTTCAACTTTTACGTTTTTAATAAATAATACTTACACTCAAATATAAATTTTGTTTTCTCTTTAATAAGTAAAACTTTGAAGTCCCCATTTTGTACGTGGCTAATACGCTATCCGTAAAAAGCAAAAAAAAAGAAATTATTTATTGTAGTCTATGGCTGATCGCCATTGTTAGATGCGTGCACATGAAAACTGATTAATTTTTCCAGCCATTGCGAGATTTTTTTCACAACTCGTTTTCACTGTTGAAAATCTTTTTTTCAACAGTGACAAAACGTCGTATGGTACACGTGTGTGTGTATTGATGATTACCGTCCTCGGCTCTCTTAAGACCCTTACCTAACGGCTCGGGTCTCAATGGCGCCTCAGCGGTAATCACCAACATTACACACTTGTACCATAATGTACTAAAATGCTAGTAACATTATCTTTTATAATAATTATAATTGTATAACTTAAAGGGGGGGTAAGTAATACAAAATATATAATTACTATACCCCCACCTCTTACTTTTGAAATTACAGAGTGAAAATTCTAAAACCAATATACGCTGTACATAGCAATAAAAATTTTCAACCAAAATTCGTTTGAACGAAACATAGTTTGTAGTTTTTGAGATATATATCATATTTCAAAAACCACAAATTAATATAACTTGGTAATTCATACAAACACTTAAAAAAACTAACTTATCACAACATGTGTATTTCTGTTGCTCCCCTGCCTGGCCAAGTGCGAGTCCGACTCCTACGGGGCCAGTTTTTACATCTTTAACACGGAACCCTATCTTTTCTCTAATATAACTCTCCTTTTAGGCTTCGCGGCAGTCAGGTCAGTAGCATATGCTTAATTTTATTTTTCAGATATCTGCCAGTCAAAGTCCCTTCGAAATCGATCTAGCCGTTTCAAAGATTAACCGGATATAAACTCCAAACTAAAACGTATCTAAATACCTAGTAGGTATTTAAATAAGCTCTTCTTTCGTTGTACCTGACAGAATAAAGTGCTACCCAAGTGAAAACAAAACAGCAATAGAATTAAAAGATAAAGGGATTACTGCGCCCGCAGGTGTTAAAAGATTTACTTTTTACAGTTCACGAGTCTTGTGACCTTGTACTGTGAAACGATCGTAAAAATAACGAAACAATAGAGACAGTTCCAGGAACATTATTTTTAATTGTTGCGAAAAAGCCTTTTGGTTCGGCAGAAATGGTTTATGGTAGATTAGGTGTGCCTAGGTGTTCCATTGTTCGAGTTAGAGAAATAAAACACACAAACCTACACCTGCAGTATATAGGGAAGGGGTGCTACATGTTCAGTGATGCATGATGCGACATAAGTCACAGTGCACAAGTAAAGTGATGCTAATAGTTTTAAGGTTATATTTACTAACACAAACTGTATTATTAGAATCTATATTTAGGTTAAGGTTTTTATTTATGGGTCCTTGTTACCAACCCAAGTCCAAACCCTAGAAAATTGAAATTTTGCACAGAGATTTCCTTTATAGTGTAGACAAGGGTTAAGGAAGAATGTCTCAAAACTCAACCCCTAGGGGGATAAATAGGGGATGAAAGTTTGCTTGGCAAATCGTTATTTGCACGTGGGTGAAGCCGCAGTTATAAGCTAGTATGTCATATCATTGGACATAAAAAAATACCCAACGTTTAATTAGGGTAGTAAATCAACGAACTATCGAAAACAGCTGACTGAGTAAACAAAACAGCAAAACTGGCGGGAAAATATCGAGACGGGTAGTAAAAACGTCCGATATCCAAACAGAAACGGAACCAAACGAAAATGAACAAAAGAATCACAGCGTTTGCAGAGCAAGCGGCAGGCTCGCAAATAATATCTGCTCGCAATCAATAAATAGAATATAGAGCTAAGTTATAATATAGTTAAAGAAAAATCATAACAATTTGTATGTTTATTCTGTTAAGTTGGTATTCGTCTTTGTATATTCGGTGTTCATTTTTAAACCGAGTGCGGTCAAGCCCAAAACTAGGGTTATGTGCTTGACCTGTATGTATGTGTGTCTGTTTCTTTTTTCCCTTATTACACCTTAACGGATTTGAATAAAACATACGTTGTTGGATTTGTCTTGGAGGCGCGATCGCCACTGGACACATTAAAAATGAAAAACAAATAAAATTTTATGAATTTTGGGGACTAGGTGGAGGTCGAATTTTTTTTCTTCCTATATCACCGAGTAGGATATCAAAACGTAGGGGTTTAAAAGGAGATTACAAAAATATATACAACTTAACTTAACTTACTTATGTTAGAAAGAAATTCAAAGTGACAAAACGTATGAAAAAAGTTAAGTCATCGGCGAAGTATTTTACGTGACTGAAAGGTATCAGTTTTATTCGATATATTAAATACCTACTTTATGAATACAGATTTTTTTAAACCATTACAGCAGCAAAATAGACAACTGTGTCTTTGACGTTTGTAGAAACGCTCACCATAGACTAAATTATAGAATAAGCGATCGACTCAGTCGTGTGAAGTTGGCTACTATCTTAGCGTTTTCTACAAACGCTGACACCGAGCCGTTGACTATTGTAGAAAGAGATACGACCGAAACGAAACATTTTGTCGGACTAATTATCAGAATTCGAATCTCAAAAAAAAAAAAAAATTGTAGCTGGGCTTTCTAATGCCGTTTTTGTAAAAATTACTGAAAATCAATCTACACCCATTCTCAACCTACAGTATGCTAAAAGAAGCTAAAGCACTTCACTAATTAAAAGGTAACGCAAGTAACAAACATACAGCAGGTACAACATGCACTGTTCTAATAACGTAGCTGTGTAACGGGTAATAAACTAAATATTGGCTAATTACGATTCGTAGAACAATAATAACTTCTTTTTAATGTCTTTAAAATGACTAGGGGTCTAATGTTTTGCTCAGGTGATTAAAGTGATTAACCGACAGTGGATTATCAGATTAACTTGTCACATTTTCGTCGAAGTACTTTAAGTTGTTATAGATTACATGTTTTATTATTACTGTAAATTCCATAGTATTATTCTGTTCAACGATTTTTTAATTAGAGATATGAAAACCAGTACTGACATAAATAATAAACTTGTGGCATTGCGCGTAGCACATCGCGTAGCACTTCGTAGCCTCTCGTAGCACAGCGTAATAAGGCGTAGCAGTATCGCTACAATTTATGAGTTCTGTTTATTCTATGCTAAATCTTTTTCAAAGTAAAGGAAAACATAAGCAGTCGTGTCAAAGGCTCTCAGTACGCAGTTGGACCAGGGGCCTGTTTTTATAATGAAATATTTAACAAAAAAACCTAACTGATAAGCAGAAAACAAGCACATTTTAAATTAAACAAAACTAGGAAGCAGGCGGGGTCCATTCTATTTTCGTAATTTTAGATTTAAATGAAGTTCCTCTGCTTCCAAGTTTTGTATAATTTAAAATGTGCTTGTTTTCTGCTCTTCAGTTTTTTCAGTCGGGTTTTTTAGTTTTTTAACAACTTTTTTTTATTTCCAACTTTTTAGTTCTTTTGTGTTTGTTCTTTCGTTGGTTGCGTAAAATCTTTGCAGATTATTTAACTTTTTATGAATGAATTTCTTTTAAACATGTAAGTGTTATATATTTTTGCAATCTCCTTTTAAAACCCTTCATTTTAATACCCTACTCGATGGTAAAAGAAAATAGTAGATTATTGCATCGAGCATAAAGTAATTTATTAGGTATTGCACCGAGTGCCTGATTTAGAGCCTGAGCGTTAGCGAGGGCTCTAATCTAACAGGCACGAGGGCAATATAAATTACTAAAGGCGAGGTGCATAATCTGCTTTTCTTGCAACTATTACATTATAAAGGAATAGTAGATAAAATAAAATCATATCAAACAGTTAAAAGATTTTCTATAACACTGTCGGCTTCATTTAGAATGTTTTCCGGAGTTAATGTGTCGCTAAATGATTCCATTTTAATTCGAAGCCGAAGCACTCAAAATCAGATAGTATCACACTTTATCGTTTCCAAAAATATTGTCAAGCAAAATTAACAAAGTTCCCCAAAAGTTCCTGCCAAATCACTTTTTTAAATTTCTTTCATTTTTTAGTAGTTAGCAGCAATCATTTTTTAAATTTGGAACTTGCAAGTAGGATAGAAACGAATAATACGTACGTAAAAAAAAAAGTATTGATATCGGCTGGCTGAATAGAGCTAATCCATTGAGATTGGCACCGGTGCGATTAAAAAAAATAAACTGTGCATTAATTAAATTTCATACATTTTTATTGCTCTAGAGCATTAAAGACTCGCTTTGTACTGAGTTTTTAGTGTGATTGTGATGAAATTAAAGCATAGTTGGAAGAAAAAATATATATTGAACTACACGATATGGCTCCCAAAATCCCCAATATTCTTTGTTTTTTTTTTTTTTTTAATATAGCCAGTGACACTCACGTCACGCCATCAAGACAAATCTAACGACGTATATTTTATTCAAATCCGTTTTTGCGTTTAGGAGATAAGGGGGAACAAAGAAACGGACATACATACTTACTTATGTATAATAAGATATAATATATATAATATCTTACACACGTCAAACACATAAGCCTCCTTTTTCCGAAAATATAAATGTAGCAGAAGACACGTAGGGAGACAAACAGTTGACTGAGAGTAAGAATAAGTTAGCTTTCGGATAGAATTAACTAAAGGTAGATAATAATTATTAAGTTGAAGTATTCTAAACAAATATTAGCAATGCATTTTTCAACAGCGCATGACGAGTTTCAAAAATATTTTTTGTCGAAAGCCATTGGAATAAAAAAGAATCGGTTTAAGCGTCTTTGAGAAATCATTGCATCACTTATATAAAAAATATAGGGCAGGGACGCCTCCTTTTTACCCGACTACGGCGAAGCCAAAAGGAAGGGTAATGATTTTGGCAGTCTATGTATGTATGTATGTTCCACCGTAGCGCCATATCTACTGAACGGATTTTAATAAATTAGGTGTCAATAGATTCGTAAGAATAGCCCGGGTGACATAGGCTATATAATTTTTTTTTATGACGGAATTTAAATGTCAGAAACTTACCTCAAAAAATATTAAATTGAGATAACCATAGCAAGTTTGGTATCAAATGAAAGGTCTTTGCGAGCACATTACAAATATGTATTATATTGTAGTTTAAGTACCCACAAAAATAAAATTCAAATAAAAAAAATAAGTTCCAAAATCTAAAACCTGACTACTAACAAAATCGCGGTCTTAAAAGTAGAAAACAAGAAAATAATTCTTGTCTGATATTCTTTGTAGTCGCATGCCACCTTGTATCAATGAGAACGCCATGAAGGAGCATCAGGGGGTCTAAAACGGCCACTTTGGCAGATCATAATATGAATTACGTTAAAAATCGTAAAATGGACCTTTCTTAATAGTAACTGCTTCTGTGACCATTTAGGGTTGGTTGGTTCATTTTACGATTTTTAACGCAATTCATATTATGATCTGCTAAAGTGGGCGTTTTAGATGCCCTGGTATCAGTATCAGGTATCAGGCATGCGACTACGAAGAATATCAGACAAGAATTATTTTCTTGTTTTCTACTTTTAAGACCGCGATTTTGTTAGTAGTCAGGTTTTAGATTTTTGAACTTATTTTTTTTTTTAAATCGGTTTTGACCACCGCGTTGCATAAAGTTCCAAACTCATTTGTGTCAAAGATGGCGCTGTTGTACTATAATACATATATTATTAATGTAGCGCTAGAACCAGTCACCATCATAGGTTCAAACAGAATAAATTATCCATATAATTATTGAGATGAACCTAAAGTGTAAAAACCTAAACCAGCCAAACCCGAGCTAGAGTGAGTATTGTAGTAAGTACCCCACTAGTGAAAGGCAACGCAGGTAAATAATTCCGATAACATGCATTGTTCTAATTACGATGAAGTGAAAGGGTGTTTAACTAAATATCAGTTAATGAGGATTAGTATAACAATAAATTACTTTCTCTTTTACGCCATTAAAAGTGTTAGTGCTCTATTGATTTGTTAAAAATTACAGGAATTGCCGCCAAAGCTTTACTGCTTGCTGCCTCTTAATATTTCAAGTTGTAAACATATTAGTTGCCATTTTAAATCCTATTGTATCATAAAAAATACCCAAAACTAGTAATAACAATGGAGATCCTAGAACAATAGATAATCCCCGCTCGACCAATAGCGAAGCATGACAGGTAAACCCCCACTCCTTGTCGTAGCGTCCCTGCGTAAGCGCAGGTACACTATATAAACTCAAGTCTAAAAAAAAATTACTCACAAAATCGTTTGAGACTGAAAAGTGCACATCTAGTGGAGTTTGGAAGTACAATCTGTAATATTTTGTTTAAATCGAGAATAATAGTTTCGCATCGAAAATGGTGAACCCTAGGGTATGTATAACTAAATTATGTTGGTCTGTCTCGTAGTTCCAGTGGTGCCAAGCGCGATTGAGCTTTTCAATGAAGAATGTTTCAGTATCAGCCACGGAGTCTGGATGCGAGCTCGGTTGATGGCAATAGGCTCGCTCCCTATAACATGGTATCTAAATATTACTTACGAAATGTGGATCTACTTATAGGTACACCCTTGCCTAACCCTTCCATACCTCAGGAAACAAACATGATTATGTGCTTAGTTCATATTATGATTATATTAATCTGATATGTTTTGTTATTTCAGAACGCTCAACCCTCTTCAGAACATGACGCCCCACCAAGGCGTCGAGGCAGACCTGCTGGTAGGAACCGTGTTCCTCTTTCACGGGTACGTTTTTATACTAGCTACATACTTTATATTTTACACTATTTGTGTATTTTATATTTGTGAATATTTAGTTTACATTGTTTTTCTTTGGTAACAGGAGGAGCGGCGCGCACGTAATGCCCAATATGAGCGGGAACGCCGCAATGAAATGGCAGTCGTAATGGCTGAATTAATTGAAGCAGCGCATTGTGATGCGAATGTAAGTTATTACCTTGTTTTCTATATAATAGTTTTTACTTGTAATACTATTACAGAATTGATTGTTTGCCCTCTTGTGCGGAACTAGGACCAGGGAAGCCGTGTGCAGCCTTTATTTATCTATTTGTTTAATATGGATAACTTTTGTGCAGTAACTGCACTTATGTCTAGATGCTGTTTCAAACTTGAAATTTTATGTTTTATGATGACACTCAATATTTTGATTATAATTTGCAATTCATTGGACCGGAACTGTCTCTCCTTAAACAAGCCTTTCTAGGAGAACAGTACTTCACCCATCTTTATTGTATATATTGAACCTAAAAATCTATCTCATTTTGAAAATCTTTCCCCATATCCCTTTTGTGGCCAAACATTCTGCAACATACAAGACAGCCGGTTTTTATGTTATTGTTATTATTTACAAAATCATGTAACTTTATTATTTTATTTTACAGGTTTCAAATAGTGATCTTCTGGCGACAGTAATTAGTAAAATTCAAGGAGCGTCAAGAAAAGAAGAAATTAGTGAATTACACCGCCGAAATACGTATTTGGAATCCAATAGTGCGTATATTTTTTGTTTCCATTTAACAATGTTATTTGCTTGCTTAGTTTTCAAATCGATATTTATATTTTTTATTATTTACAGTTGCTGCACTACAAAATCGGCTAGGGCTGGACGATGCAGCTCTAGAGCTTTTGGAGTGTGAAGATGCTGTAAGTTTCTACTATAAATATTTTATTATTACTCATAATTTGTATACTTTATGACTTCTGTCTAATTTGTTTATGTATTTTTTATTTGATATTCAGGACATGGAAACAGCTGGGCCAAGTTCCAGTTTTACAAGAGGGACCAAGCGAAAACGCGACGGTGAAAATTTCACCTTGAGAAAAGAGGTGCGTTCATTATTTGCTGCTCTATCTACTAAGATAACTATGACAATACTATCACTTTTTATAACAATAAATACATTTTTATTATTATTTACTAAATTAATGTTTTGGTTACAGAAAAAAAAACCCAAGCGGTCGGAGCGACTGAGTTCCGAATCAATTCGATCCGTCGTACCGCCGCCGCCACCGCCAGAGCAACTACCTCCAAACAGGGAAGAAGTTACACAGACGGAAATCCTTGAGCTTCCCAGTGACTTCAACATTGAAGACGCAGAACAGGAACTGTCAATGGATTTTTTGAGTGAGTTTTTTTTTATATCTCCCATAGTCAATATGTAATTTAATTAAAAGCTCTGCCCTTACAGTTTTCCACAATTCCATATTGTAATATGTTCATATTGCTTTCTTTTGGACGTGGTTTATAGGCCTGATGGAAAATTGTTATGATCCAGTACCAATTTATTTCTTTTCTCTTTTCAGCCAATTTCGAGACAGGCTTACTGCCTGACTTGATTGGTGAAGAGTTCATTGACACAAATTAATGCTGGGATGACTCGCAAGCTGCCAGAGAGAAGTAACCCAACTAAGAATATGACAAGTGCGTAACTTATTTGCTAGTCAAGCTTTGAAGTTACAGTATGTACATTATTAGCTTTCTTAGAATACATTTTTGTATTTCATATTATTTACTAGACTAATGGTTTTTGTTACAGATTCAAAAACGCGATCAGTCATAGCGACCAAGTTCCGATAGTATTCAACCAGAAAAGCACGCAAAAATCCGATCAGAAACGTATTCAGTAGACTCGGGCATCGACGTGAGAGTACACACCGTATCACCACCCGCGGTGTGTGTACAAGATCGGAGTAACATCCAGTACATACACCAGTCCAGTAACTCATACTCCTGAAACTCGATGCCCTGCTGAGGCTATTAGCGAGGTCCTAGCAAGTTTGTCGGCAGAGTCACGGTTGCATCCTTCAATATAGACTCTTATACGATCCCTGCTCTACGTGCCAGTCATCGTCCCACCACCGCCGCAGCAACTGCCTCCAGTCAGCGAAGAACTGGCACAGACGGAGCTGCAAAGTCAACAAAACATTGAGCTTCCCGTATTCAGGACACGAAAACAGCTGAGCCAAGTTCCAGTTCTACAAGAGGGACCAAGCGAAAAATTTTACCTAGAGAAAAGAGGTGCGTTCATTATTTGCTGCTCTATCTATTTACTATGACAATATTATCACTTTTCATAAAAATAAATACATTTTTATTATTATTTCCTAAATTAATGTTTTGGTTACAGAAAAAAAAACGCAAGCGGTCGGAGCGCCTAGAGGGATCGGTAGAGGTGCCATCCGTCGTACCGCCGCTGCCGCCGCAGCAACTGCCTCCAGACAGCGAAGGAATAACACAGACGGAGTCGACGTGTCCTCAAAACGTTGAGCTTCCGTCTGACTTTAACATTGAAGAAGTGGAACAGGAACTGTCAATGGACTTTGCGAGTGAGTTTTTCAAATGTAATATTTAATTTAATAAAAGCTCTGCTCTTAAAGTTTTCTACAATTAAATATTGTTGTCCTTTTGCAGTGTTTCATTGGCCTGAAGCATGTTTCATTTCCGTGAAGTAAAATTGTTAGGTTCCAGTATTTAACAATTTTTTCTCTTCTCTTTTTAGTCAATCTGGAGACAGCATTACTGCCTGACTTACTTAGTGAAGAGTTTCTTGACACAAATTAATGCTGGGATGACTCGCAGCTGCCAGAGAGAAGTTACCCAGCTAAGAATATGACAAGTGCGTAACTTATTTGCTAGTCAAGCTTTGAAGTAACAGTATCTACATTATAAGCTTTCTTATAATACATTTTTGTATTACATATTAATTACCAGACTAATGTTTTTTGTTACAGATTAAAAAACGCGATCAGTCAGAGCGACCAAGTTCCGATAGTATTCAACAAGAAAAGCGCGCAAAACCCGATCAGAAACATATTCAGTAGACTCGGGCATCGACATGAGATGACACACCGTATCACCACCCGCGGTGTGTGTACAAGATCGGAGTAACATCCAGTACATACACCAGTCCAATCCAGTATATACTCCTGAAACTCGATGCCCTGCCGAGGCTATTAGCGAGGTCCTAGCAAGTTTGTCGGCAGAGTCACGGTCGCATCCTTCAATATAGACACATACACGATCCTTGTTCTACGTGCCAGCCATCGTCCCACCGCCGCCGCAGCAACTGCCTCCAATCAGCGAAGAAGTGGCACAGACGGAGCTGCAAAGTCAACAAAATGTGGAGCTTACCTACGACTTCAACATTGTGAACGATTGTGATTTTCTTCAACAATGCACATTTTTTGAGATAATTGCCACGGAAAAGTTACCCAGCTAAGGCTATGGCGTTATCTCGGTATTGATAAAGGCCAAAATGCGACCACAACGATGAATCAGTGAATAAATTCAAATGTGCGAGAAAGTGAACCGTTTTTGGAATACTTTGTATTGTACAGTTTTATTGTAATGTAGCTTGTCATAATTTCCAATTGAAGTCATGCTAAATTTTCAATGTATCGGTTTCTATTTACTCATTTTATCAATTTTGCCTTGTGGTTATTTTTAATTATCTGATTTTGTTGCATACCTATTTATTATAAGCAAGTAGTATCACGTACCAAGTTTTTTAATTATTTTAATTAGTATTCTTACACATTTGAAAAATGGGTTTCGTTTTATCGAAAAGCCCACCGATTTCGGCTAAGTTCTTGGTTGAATCGCTCCCGATGCTGTAGTTGTCTAGTTCTTAGGCTACCTACCCCAAAGTGTTTCTGTGTTGGCCCCATATTCACAAATACTTCGATTCAATTTCGATTTGGAAAGTCATGTGTACCTAGTTCACTTTCTTAATGCTAAAATAGATAAACAACACGTCTTAAAGAATTGACGTGGTTGTGAACACGGGGTTGGTCAAATCTCAGGCCTGAGTAATACATTCAGTTGCCTCGACAACTTTGTACTCGTTTTCACTACAGGTGCGGTCAAACCAACTGGTTTTTGACAGAAAAATCCTACTAATATTATAAATGCGAAAGTTTCTGAGTATGTTTGTAGGGATGGATGTTTGTTACTCTTTCACGCAAAAACTTCTGAACTTCTTTGGATAAAATTACCTGGATTAACACATATGATAGTTTTATCCCGATTTCATCTTCCAAACAGCAAAAACGGAACCCTTATAGATTCATGTCATGTTTATCTGTCTGTCCGTCCGGATGACACAGCCACTTTATTCCGAAACTATTAAGACTACTGTTGAAACTTGGTAGGTAGATGTATTCTATAAGCCGCTTTACAGTTTTTATACAAAAATAAAAGAATAAGTGGAACTGAAACTAAAAAAACATATTTCATCAAACCTAATAATGAGGGGTGTCTATAAAAATGACTTTGAGGTTTGTAAAACTATTTTTTCTCAAAGTCAAAGATAGACGCTTCCAAAGTGGTGCAAATTTACTTTGTAATAATAATGTGACTATTGTTAGTTTTTAAGCGTAAAATGTAATCTTAAAACCTTTTCTGAATAAATAAATAAAAATTAATTAATAAAACACAGTAAAAAATTATTACACGTAAAAAAATAATTTAATAGCCTCATGATATTAATCAACAAAAAACTACAAGTATGTACTATCTATAATAATAACTAAATTTGTATAACTTACTATTCCTCCCCCCCCCCCCCACTTACTTTTAAACTAACGGAGTGAAAAATCTTAAACAAATATACCCGAAAACTTTCAACCAAAATTCGTTTGAACGAAACATAGTTAGAAGTTTTTGAGATATAGCACATTCTAAAAACCACAAATATGTTTTGGTCATTCGAACACTATGAAAAACAAACTTATCACAATAAGTGTATTTCTTTTGCCGCTTTAACAAAAAATAATATAAATTAAAGTGGGCTACCCAACTGAAAACAAAACAGCAATAGAATTGAAAGTTAAAGGGATTAGGTACTTCCCGTCGGGGCCGCGGATTTTTGTACTAGATGACGTGGCCTCGGCGCAAGGGCAAAGAAGGAAAATGGGTTCGGTTTTTAGTCAGTAGAAGTTTGACTCTCCCCTTCGCTCTGCCCAAGAGCGGGGGGGGGTCATTCGATGATTTTCCACCCACCAAAAAAAAGGGATTAGGTACTTAACATTTTTACTGCGCCCGTGGGTGTTAAAAGATTAACTTTTTACAGTTCACGAGTCTTGTGACCTTGTACTGTGAAACGATCGTAAAAATAACGAAACAATAGAGACAGTTAAAGGAACATTATTTTTGTAATTGTTGCGAAAAAGCCTTTTGGTTCGGCAGAAATGGTTTATGGTAGATTAGGTGTGCCTAGGTGTTCCATTGTTCGAGTTAGATAAATAAAACACACAAACCTACACCTGCAGTATATAGGGAAGGGGTGCTACATGTTCAGGGATGCATGATGCGACATAAGTCACAGTGCACAAGTAAAGTGATGATAATAGTTTTAAGGTTCTATTTACTAACACAAATATACGTATAACATGGAAGTTTAAAATCGAAACGAAAAGAAGAAGAAGAAGACTAACACAAACTGTATTATTAGTATTAATTATATTTCGGTTAAGGTTTTTATTCATGGGTCCTTGTTACCTGAATATAAATAAATTCTATTGTATAAGTTGGGCGGTAAAAAAGAAAAAAGAACCGGCAAGAAACTCCATGGTAACTCTTTTAAAATGATTTGGTTTTACAATGTTTTCATAGTACAGCATAAGAAATAGGTATGAGGGTAATGTAGGCCCAAGGCCCAATAATAAGTTATAATAACAGACAACGTAAAACAAGATCAAACGTTAACAAGCATCTTTATTATTTATTTTCAGACAAATAAATGTCCCACAACCACCAGTTTATGACAAAAAAACATTCTAACACTGCAGATAATGCAATGCAATCAAAATCAATCTATCTTTTACATAAATAATAAAAACTTTTTAACAAAAAATAAAACCGACTTCAAAAAAAAACACAAAAAAAGTGAAAAATAAACTTTAAAAGAAAAATCAGTTTCTGAAGTCGGTGGCAAAAAAATGAAATCAAACAAACAAAAGTCACCGAAGTTTTTATTTTTACCCACGACGGAACGGAGACGGTATATGCGTTTGGGGTGAGAGGTTGTTTGTTTGTGTGTTTGTTTGTTTGTGTGTTTGCGCAAATACATGTTGCCATTTTTCTCCAAAACTACAAGTCCGATTTTGATGCAGTTTTCAGTTATGGGTTTGGGTTTGATTGGTGCATGTTCTTAGATAGGTGTTACGGTGACAACTCACCAGGGGGCGCTGCAGCAAACATTTTTTGTGCAAATCAAAGTTGCCATTTTTCTCCAAAACTACAAGTCCGATTTTGATTCAGTTTTCAGTTATGGATTCGGGTTTGATTGGTGCATGTTCTTAGATAGGTGTTACGGTGACAACTCATCAGGGGGCGCTGCAGCAAAGATTTTTTGTGCAAATCAAAGTTGCCATTTTTCTCCAAAACTACAAGTTCGATTTTGATTCAGTTTTCAGTTATGGGTTAAGGTTTGATTGGTGCATGTTCTTAGATAAAAAAATAAAAGTAAAAAGTTTAAAACAAAAAGCAAAATTAAAAATTTTGAAAAAACCCACGACTGTTAAAAATTAATTGAAAAAAGGATAAAATAACATAAAACACCCACCTTAAAAAAAAACCCAAGAATGTCCGTCGGGAGCTGAACATTGCAGAACTAGTTCATTTAATGTCAGCCCCCGACGGACATTCTTGGGTTTTTTTAGGGTGGGTGTTTTATGTTATTTTATCCTTTTTTCAATTAATTTTTAACAGTCGTGGGTTTTTTCAAAGTTTTTTCACTTTTTAGTGGTCCATAATAATATGTAAGTTCACATGTTCATGGTTTATAATGTGGACAATGTAGTTTTTTTTTGAGTTTTATTGATTTTTTAAAAATCGCTTGTCCGATTTCGATAAAAAAATTATGGGACCAATTGGGACAAAAAAAGAATTGTTCAAATCGGAAATTTAGCAAGTGACGGAGTTATGGCCAAAAAAACATAAAAAAATATAAACATACGAATTGCGAACCTCCTTCTTCTTTTAGAAGTCGGTTAAAAAGCTGCATTCATCAACGCCCAGGCCAAACCGTTGAACCTAGAAAATTGAAATTTTGCACAGAGATTTCCTTTATAGTGTAGACAAGGATTAAGGAAGAATGTCTCAAAAATCCACCCCTAGGGGGATAAATAGGGGATGAAAGTTTGCTTGGCAAATCGTTATTTGCACGTGGGTGAAGCCGCGGTCAAAAGCTAGTATTTCATATCATTGGACATAAAAAAAATACCCAACGTTTAATTAGGGTAGTAAATCAACGAACTATCGAAAACAGCTGACTGAGTAAACAAAACAGCAAAACTGGCGGGAAAATATCGAGACGGGTAGTAAAAACGTCCGATATCCAAACAGAAACGGAACCAAACGAAAATGAACAAAAGAATCGCAGCGTTTGCAGAGCAAGCAGCAGGCTCGCAAATAATATCTGCTCGCAATCAATAAGTAGAATATAGAGCTAAGTTATAATATACACTCGAGAGCAATGAATCCGGGTCACTTAAAGAATGTTAAAAATCTCGGAAACTAAAAATGATAGGTTAATGCAATAAATTGTATTTAATAGACAAATATGTAATACTCCTTAAATGAAAGTAAAAAAAATATGAGTCACCATACATTTTATTAACACAAAATTACATAAAGAAAAAAACTGCTGATCTCTCCTTAAAACAAAAATAGGAAACATGAAATTTTTGAACTTTATTACGATTTTCTTGAATTTTAATACTTCGTATTGCCTCCTCGTGCTTCCATTACTGCGTTTACGCGGTTTGGCATGCTGTACACCAAGTTTCTTATACGATTTTGGGGAATATTCTCCCATTCCTCTGTGAGAGCAATTTTGAGCTCACGAAGCGTGATTGGGGGAGGGTTTCGTTGTTTTACGCATCTGCCTAACTCGTCCCAAGCATGCTCGATCGGGTTGATATCCGGGCTGCGCGCTGGCCACTCCATACGAGTAATGTTCATCTCTTGAAGGTAGTCATTCACAATCCTACCTGTATGAGGTCGAGCATTGTCATGCATAAATATAGCATCCTCACCTAAATTGACCATAAATGGACCAACGTGATCATTG
This sequence comes from Diarsia mendica, assembly GCA_949316265.1. Taxonomy (NCBI): domain Eukaryota; kingdom Metazoa; phylum Arthropoda; class Insecta; order Lepidoptera; family Noctuidae; genus Diarsia; species Diarsia mendica. The sequence continues at coordinate 12,346,610 of OX438906.1, forward strand.
AGGATTTCTTCCACATATCTTTCGCTAGTTAAAGAGCCGTTTTCTATGATCACCAGCTCTGTGCGACTTTCAGAAGAAATTCCGGCCCACACAAGTACAGACCCACCACCGTAGGCTACTTTTTCTTCGATGCATGCTTGCTTGAATCTTTCCCCTGGTCTTCGATACACTCTGTGTCTTCCATCGTGCTTGTAGAGCATAAATTTTGATTCGTCGGAGAACATAACTTTTGACCAATCTTCAATACTCCAATTTACGTGGCTCTGGGCATATCTTAGTCTTGAAATACGATACCCACGCTCCAGTTTAGGGCCGTTTGCAGGTCTAAGGGGTTTTAAGTTAGATTCAGCAAGCCGACGTCTTACTGTCCATGCACTTGGGTTACTTCCTCCGAGGCGTCGAAACTGATTTGTGAGTTCAGTTCCTGTGAGAAAGCGATTTCGAAGCATGGTGTTCACCAAGTATCGGTCTTCTCGTGCTGTGGTACGCCTGGTTCTGCCTGTTCCTGGTCTGCGTAGGTTAGAACCAGTTTCATTGTAACGTCGGAGAACTCTTTGTACTGTTGACAGCGACACACCGACAGTCCTGGCTGTATCGCGCTGACTCCGGCCGGTTTCCAGCATTGTAAGTATTCTGGTGCATTCTTCAGGCGTAAGCGACATAATTTCAGCTTGAATAATGAATATAGAGCACTATCAACATGGTTTATGTACCCACATAAATGACAGATTACACACAAAAGCAAAACCAAATGCTGTAATTACGTAGTTCCATCTTCGAAAGTGGCCCTTTTTCAAATTTGATTTTTTTATGATATAACTTTACAATAACTAATAAGTTTTAATACCTTCATTTAAGGAGTATTACATTGTCTATTAAATACAATTTATTGCATTAACCTATCATTTTTAGTTTCCGAGATTTTTAACATTCTTTAAGTGACCCGGATTCATTGCTCTCGAGTGTAGTTAAAGAAAAATCATAACAATTTGTATGTTTATTCTGTTAAGTTGGCTTCGTCTTTGTATATTCGGTGTTCATTTTTAAACCGAGTGCGGTCAAGCCCAAAACGATGTGCTTGACCTGTATGTATGTGTGTCTGTTTCTTTTTTCCCTTATTACACCTTAACGGATTTGAATAAAACATACGTTGTTAGATTTGTCTTGGAGGCGCGATCGCCACTGGATACATTAAAAATTAAAAACAAATAAAATTTTATGAATTTTGGGGACTAGGTGGAGGTCGAATTTTTTTTCTTCCTATATCACTGAGTAGGATATCAAAAAGTAAGGGGTTTAAAAGGAGATTACAAAAATATATACAACTTATATGTTAGAAAGAAATTCAAAGTGACAAAACGTATGAAAAGAGTTACAACTTAGTAAGTATAAAACAATTTCTAGGACAAAAATAGCGTTGTTGTAGTATAATAATAATTTTGTTAAGGAAATTGTTATTACAAATATTTGCATGCTGTGTTTAATCTAGGCAAAACATGTATGTTCCATTCATTTTACTGTAAGATCTTTTTATACCATGTTTTACGCAAATAAATATATTATAATTATTAAGTCATCGGCGAAGTATTTTACGTGACTGAAAGGTATCAGTTTTATTCGATATATTAAATACCTACTTTATGAATACAGATTTTTTTAAACCATTACAGCAGCAAAATAGACAACTGTGTCTTTGACGTTTGTAGAAACGCTCACCATAGACTAAATTATAGAATAAGCGATCGACTCAGTCGTGTGAAGTTGGCTACTATCTTAGCGTTTTCTACAAACGCTGACACCGAGCCGTCGACTATTGTAGAAAGAGATACGACCGAAACGAAACATTTTGTCGGACTAATTATCAGAACTCGAATCTAATATCGAAAAAAATATTTGTAGCTGGGCTTTCTAACGCCGTTTTTGTAAAAAATACTGGAAATCAATCTATACCCATTCTCAACCTACAGTATGCTAAAAGAAGCTAAAGTACTTCACTAATTAAAAGGTAACGCAGGTAACAAATGTGTAACGGGTAATAAACTAAATATTGGCTAATTACGATTCGTAGAACAATAATAACTTCCTTTTAATGTCTTTAAAAAGACTATTGTTTTGCTCAGGTAATTAAAGTGATTAAGCGACAGCGGATTATCAGATTTACTTGTCACACAGCAGTCATTTTCTTCGAAGTACTTTAAGTTGATACAGATTTCATGTTTTATTATTACTGTGAATTCCATAGTGTTATACTGTTCAACGATTTTTTAATTAGAGATATGAAAACCAGTACTGACATAAATAATAAACTTGTGGCACTGCACCTAGCACGTCGCGTAGCACTTCGTAGCCTCTCGTAGCACAGCGTAGTATGGCGTAGCAGTATCGCTACAATTTATGAGTTCTGTTTATTCTATGCTAAATCTTTTTCAAGGTAAAGGAAAACATAAGCAGTCGTGTCAAAGACTCTCAGTACGCAGTTGGACCAGGGGCCTGTTTTTATAATGAAATATTTACCAAAAAAACCTATCTGAAAAGCAGAAAACAAGCACATTTGAAATTAAACAAAACTTGGAAGCAGGCGGGGGTCCATTCTATTTTCGTAATTTTAGATTTAAATGAACTCCGCCTGCTTCCAAGTTTTGTTTAATTTAAAATGTTCTTGTTTTCTGCTTTTCAGTTTTTTCAGTCGGGTCTTTTAGTTTTTTAACAACTTTTTTTTATTTCCAACTTTTTAGTCCTTTACCGCCTTATTACAAAACGTAGTTAAACCTGGTTTAACTTAGACTTGGTTTATCTCGCATGCTGTCACTTTCTTTTGAATATTATTGAAGTGAGACGTCATGCGAGATAAACCAAGTCTAAGTTAAACCACGCCTTGGTGGGGCGTATGCTGTCACTTTCTTTTGAATATTATTGAAGTGAGACGTCATGCGAGATAAACCAAGTCTAAGTTAAACCAGGTTTAACTACGTTTTGTAATAAGGCGGTTTGTGTTTGTTCTTTCGTTGGTTGCGTAAAATTCTTCGCAGATTATTTTTAACTTTTTATGAATGAATTTCTTTTATACATGTAAGTGTTATATATTTTTGTAATCTCCTTTTAAAACCCTTCATTTTTATACCCTACTCGATGGTAAAGGAAAAAAAAATATTGAACTACACGATATGGCTCCCAAAATCCCCAATATTCTTTGTTTTTTTCATTTTAATGTAGCCAGTGACACTCACGCCATCAAGACAAATCTAATGACGTATATTTTATTCAAATCCGTTTTTACGTTTAGGAGTTATGGGGGAACAAAGAAACGGACATACATACTTACATAGGTACATACATACACGTCAAACACATAAGCCTCCTTTTGGGCTTCGCCGCAGTCGGGTAAAAAATAAAACCGATTTTTATTGGTTTCATTGAGTTTCTTTGCCAGTGACTTCTGAAACAAAAGATGTTTTTTTAACCAACGAAAACGAAAGGAGCATGTTCTCAATTCGACATGTATCTATATTTTTCTAAAGTTGGTTTTATTTATGCAAAAAACTTTTATAACTTTATAGTTGACACTTGCCAGTTAAAGACAGAAAAAGGTACAATATTTATTTCCCGAAAATATTAATATAGCAGAAGACACGTAGGGAGACAAACAGTTGACTGAAAGTAAGAATAAGTTAGCTTTCGGATAGAATTAACTAAAGGTACATAATAATTATTAAGTTGTAGTATTCTATACAAATATTAGCAATGCATTTTTCACATTTTTAACAGAGCATGACGAGTTTCAAAAATATTTTTTGTCGAAAGCCATTGGAATAAAAAAGAATTTTCCAAATCGGTTTAAGCGTCTTCGAGAAATCATTGCATCACCTATATAAAAAATATAATGCAGTCCCGCCTCCTTTTTTTGAATCGGTTTTGACCACCGCGTTGCAAAAAGTTCCAAACTCATTTGTATCAAAGATGGCGCTGTTGTACTAAAGTATTAATGTAGCGCTAGAACCAGTCACCATCATAGGTTCAAACTAGAATAAATTATCCATATAGTTATTGAGATGAACCTAAAGTGTAAAAACCTAAACCAGCTAAACCCGAGTGAGTATTGTAGTAAGTACCCCACTAATGAAAGGCAACGCAGGTAAATAATTCCGATAACATGCATTGTTCTAATTACAATGAAGTGAAAGGGTGTTTAACTAAATATCAGTTAATGAGGATTAGTAGAACAATAAATTACTTTCTTTTTTACGCCATTAAAAGTATTAGTGCTCTATTGATTTGGTAAAAATTACAGGAATTGCCGCCAAAGCTTTACTGCTTGCTGCCGCTTAACATTTCAAGTTGTTAACTTATTAGTTGCCATTTTAAATCCTATTGTATTATAAAAAATACCCAAAACTAGTAATAACAATGGAGATCCTAGAACAATAGATAATCCCCGCTCGACCAATAGCGGAGCATGACAGGTAAACCCCCACTCCTTGTCGTAGCATCCCTGCGTAAGCGCAGGTACACTATATAAACTCGAGTCTAAAAAAATGTACTCGCAAAATCGTTTGAGACTGAAAAGTGCACATCTAGTGGAGTTCGGAAGTACAATTTATTATATTTTGTTTAAATCGTGAATAATAGTATCGCATCGAAAATGGTGAACCCTAGGGTATGTATAACAAAATTATGTTGGTCTGTCTCGTAGTTCCAGTGGTGCCAAGCGCGATTGAGCTTTTCAATGAAGAATGTTTCAGTATCAGCCACGGAGTCTGGATGCGAGCTCGGTTGATGGCAATAGGCTCGCTCCCTATAACATGGTATCTAAATATTACTTACGAAATGTGGATCTACTTATAGGTACACCCTTGCCTAACCCTTCCATACCTCAGGAAACAAACATGATTATGTGCTTAGTTCATATTATGATTATATTAATCTGATATGTTTTGTTATTTCAGAACGCTCAACCCTCTTCAGAACATGACGCCCCACCAAGGCGTCGAGGCAGACCTGCTGGTAGGAACCGTGTTCCTCTTTCACGGGTACGTTTTTATACTAGCTACATACTTTATATTTTACACTATTTGTGTATTTTATATTTTGTGAATATTTAGTTAACATTGTTTTTCTTTGGTAACAGGAGGAGCGGCGCGCACGTAATGCCCAATATGAGCGGGAACGCCGCAATGAAATGGCAGTCGTAATGGCTGAATTAATTGAAGCAGCGCATTGTGATGCGAATGTAAGTTATTACCTTGTTTTCTATATAATAGTTTTTACTTGTAATACTATTACAGAATTGATTGTTTGCCCTCTTGTGCGGAACTAGGACCAGGGAAGCCGTGTGCAGCCTTTATTTATCTATTTGTTTAATATGGATAACTTTTGTGCAGTAACTGCACTTATGTCTAGATGCTGTTTCAAACTTGAAATTTTATGATGACACTCAATATTTTGATTATAATTTGCAATTCATGGGACCGGAACTGTCTCTCCTTAAACAAGCCTTTCTAGGAGAACAGTACTTCACCCATCTTTATTGTATATATTGAACCTAAAAATCTATCTCATTTTGAAAATCTTTCCCCATATCCCTTTTGTGGCCAAACATTCTGCAACATACAAGACAGCCGGTTTTTATGTTATTGTTATTATTTACAAAATCATGTAACTTTATTATTTTATTTTACAGGTTTCAAATAGTGATCTTCTGGCGACAGTAATTAGTAAAATTCAAGGAGCGTCAAGAAAAGAAGAAATTAGTGAATTACACCGCCGAAATACGTATTTGGAATCCAATAGTGCGTATATTTTTTGTTTCCATTTAACAATGTTATTTGCTTGCTTAGTTTTCAAATCGATATTTATATTTTTTATTATTTACAGTTGCTGCACTACAAAATCGGCTAGGGCTGGACGATGCAGCTCTAGAGCTTTTGGAGTGTGAAGATGCTGTAAGTTTCTACTATAAATATTTTATTATTACTCATAATTTGTATACTTTATGACTTCTGTCTAATTTGTTTATGTATTTTTTATTTGATATTCAGGACACGGAAACAGCTGGGCCAAGTTCCAGTTTTACAAGAGGGACCAAGCGAAAACGCGACGGTGAAAATTTCACCTTGAGAAAAGAGGTGCGTTCATTATTTGCTGCTCTATCTACTAAGATAACTATGACAATACTATCACTTTTTATAACAATAAATACATTTTTATTATTATTTACTAAATTAATGTTTTGGTTACAGAAAAAAAAACCCAAGCGGTCGGAGCGACTGAGTTCCGAATCAATTCGATCCGTCGTACCGCCGCCGCCACCGCCAGAGCAACTACCTCCAAACAGGGAAGAAGTTACACAGACGGAAATCCTTGAGCTTCCCAGTGACTTCAACATTGAAGACGCAGAACAGGAACTGTCAATGGATTTTTTGAGTGAGTTTTTTTATATTATTATCTCCCATAGTCAATATGTAATTTAATTAAAAGCTCTGCCCTTACAGTTTTCCACAATTCCATATTGTAATATGTTCATATTGCTTTCTTTTGGCAGTGGTTTATAGGCCTGATGGAAAATTGTTATGATCCAGTACCAATTTATTTCTTTTCTCTTTTCAGCCAATTTCGAGACAGGCTTACTGCCTGACTTGATTGGTGAAGAGTTCATTGACACAAATTAATGCTGGGATGACTCGCAAGCTGCCAGAGAGAAGTAACCCAACTAAGAATATGACAAGTGCGTAACTTATTTGCTAGTCAAGCTTTGAAGTTACAGTATGTACATTATTAGCTTTCTTAGAATACATTTTTGTATTTCATATTATTTACTAGACTAATGGTTTTTGTTACAGATTCAAAAACGCGATCAGTCATAGCGACCAAGTTCCGATAGTATTCAACCAGAAAAGCACGCAAAAATCCGATCAGAAACGTATTCAGTAGACTCGGGCATCGACGTGAGAGTACACACCGTATCACCACCCGCGGTGTGTGTACAAGATCGGAGTAACATCCAGTACATACACCAGTCCAGTAACTCATACTCCTGAAACTCGATGCCCTGCTGAGGCTATTAGCGAGGTCCTAGCAAGTTTGTCGGCAGAGTCACGGTTGCATCCTTCAATATAGACTCTTATACGATCCCTGCTCTACGTGCCAGCCATCGTCCCACCACCGCCGCAGCAACTGCCTCCAGTCAGCGAAGAACTGGCACAGACGGAGCTGCAAAGTCAACAAAACATTGAGCTTCCCGTATTCAGGACACGAAAACAGCTGAGCCAAGTTCCAGTTCTACAAGAGGGAGCAAGCGAAACATTTTACCTAGAGAAAAGAGGTGCGTTCATTATTTGCTGCTCTATCTATTTAGATAACTATGACAATATTATCACTTTTCATAAAAATAAATACATTTTTATTATTATTTCCTAAATTAATGTTTTGGTTACAGAAAAAAAATCGCAAGCGGTCGGAGCGCCTAGAGGGATCGGTAGAGGTGCCATCCGTCGTACCGCCGCTGCCACCGCAGCAACTGCCTCCAGACAGCGAAGGAATAACACAGACGGAGTCGACGTGTCCTCAAAACGTTGAGCTTCCGTCTGACTTTAACATTGAAGAAGTGGAACAGGAACTGTCAATGGACTTTGCGAGTGAGTTTTTCAAATGTAATATTTAATTTAATAAAAGCTCTGCTCTTAAAGTTTCTACAATTAAATATTGTTGTCCTTTTGCAGTGTTTCATTGGCCTGAAGCATGTTTCCTTTCCGTGAGGTAAAATTGTTAGGTTCCAGTATTTAACAATTTTTTCTCTTCTCTTTTTAGTCAATCTGGAGACAGCATTACTGCCTGACTTGCTTAGTGAAGAGTTTCTTGAATTAAATTAATGCTGGGATGAGTCGAATCTGCCAGAGAGAAGTTACCCAGCTAAGAATATGACAGGTGCGTAACTTATTCAATAGGTAGTCAAACTTTGAAGTAACAGTATCTACATCAGCTTCAGCATCAGCATTCTTATAATACATTTTTGTATTACATATATTATTTACCAGACTAATGTTTTTTGTTACAGATTAAAAAACGCGATCAGTCAGAGCGACCAAGTTCCGATAGTGTTCAACAAGAAAAGCGCGCAAAAACCGATCAGAAACATATTCAGTAGACTCGGGCATCGACATGACACACCGTATCACCACCCGCGGTGTGTGTACAAGATCGGAGTAACATCCAGTACATACACCAGTCCAGTCCAGTATATATAATACTTCTGAACCTCGATGCCCTGCCGAGGCTATTAGCGACGTCCTAGCAAGTTTGTCGGCAGAGTCACGGTCGCATCCCTCAATATAGACCCCTACGATACGATCCCTGCTCTACGTGCCAGCCATCGTCCCACCGCCGCCGCAGCAACTGCCTCCAATCAGCGAAGAAGTGGCACAGACGGAGCTGTAAAGGCAACAAAACATTGAGCTTCCCATATTCAGGACACGAAAACAGCTGAGCCAAGTTCCAGTTCTACAAGCGGGACCAAGCGAAAATGCGACGGTGAAAATTTCACCTTGAGAAAAGAGGTGCGTTCATTATTTGCTTTACTTAGATAACTATGACAATATTCAAAAATACAAAAACAAAAAATACATACATTCGCTAAAATAAATATATTTTTATTAATATTTCCTAAATTAATGTTTTGGTTACAGAAAAAAAAAACGCAAGCGGTCGGAACGACTAGAGGGATCGGTTGAGGTGCCATCCGTCGTACCGCCGCTGATAAATAACACAGACGGAGCCGACATGTCCACAAAACGTTGAGCTTCCGTCTGACTTTAACATTGAAGAATTGGAACAGGAACTGTCAATGGACTTTGTGAGTGAGTTTTTCAAATGTAATATTTAATTTAATAAAAGCTCTGCTCTTAAAGTTTTCTACAATTAAATATTGTTGTCCTTTTGCAGTGTTTCATTGGCCTGAAGCATGTTTCATTTCCGTGAAGTAAAATTGTTAGGTTCCAGTATTTAATAATTTTTTCTCTTCTCTTTTTAGTCAATCTGGAGACAGCATTACTGCCTGACTTGCTTAGTGAAGAGTTTCTTGAATTAAATTAATGCTGGGATGAGTCGCAGCTGCCAGACAGAAGTTACCCAGCTAAGAATATGACAGGTGCGTAACTTATTCAATAGTCAAGCTTTAAAGGAACAGTATCTACATTATAAGCTTTCTTAAAATACATTTTTGTATTACATATTATTTACCAGACTAATGTTTTTTGTTACAGATTAAAAAACGCGATCAGTCAGAGCGACAAAGTTCCGATAGTATTCAACAAGAAAAGCGCGCAAAACCCGATCAGAAACATATTCAGTAGACTCGGGCATCGACGTGAGAGGACACACCGTATCACCACCCGCAGTGTGTGTACAAGATCGGAGTAACATCCAGTACATACACCAGTCCAGTCCAGTATATACTCCTGAAACTCGATGCCCTGCCGAGGCTATTAGCGAGGTCCTAGTAAGTTTTTCGACAGAGTCACGGTCGCATCCTTCAATATAGACTCTTATACGATCCCTGCTCTACGTGCCAGCCATCGTCCCACCGCCGCCGCAGCAACTGCCTCCAATCAGCGAAGAAGTGGCACAGACGGAGCTGCAAAGTCAACAAAATGTAGAGCTTACCTACGACTTCAACATTGTGAACGATTGTGATTTTCTTCAACAATGCACATTTTTTGAGATAATTACCACGGAAAAGTTACCCAGCTAAGGCTATGGCGTTATCTCGGTATTGATAAAGGCCAAAATGCGACCACTACGATGAATCAGTGAATAAATTCAAATGTGCGAGAAAGTGAACCGTTTTTGGAATACTTTGTATTGTACAGTTTTATTGTAATGTAACTTGTCATAATTTCCAATTGAAGTCATGCTAAATTTTCAATGTATCGGTTTCTATTTACTCATTTTATCAATTTTGCCTTGTGGTTATTTTTAATTATCTGATTTTGTTGCATACCTATTTATTATAAGCAAGTAGTATCACGTACCAAGTTTTTTAATTATTTTAATTAGTATTCTTACACATTTGTAAATGTGAACATGGGTTCGGTTTTTAGTCAGTAGAAGTCTGACACTCCCCTTCGCTCTGCCCAAGAGCGGGGGGGGGTCATTCGATGATTTTCCACCCACCAAAAAAAAAAGGGATTAGGTACTTTACATTTTTACTGCGCCCGTGGGTGTTAAAAGATTAACTTTTTACAGTTCACGAGTCTTGTGACCTTGTACTGTGAAACGATCGTAATAGTACATTGTTACCTTAGGGGTGAATGTAACTTATTTAGTCCCGAGTCGGGGTTTGTAGTTTTGTTCTAATAGTTCGAGGGACTAAATAAGTCTTTAACCCGAGGTAAACACTGTGCTTTTCATTACGAATACAAGGAAAGTTGATGGGAATAGGCTTGCCCCCAATTACCTAAATCGGTGAATAGACTTTGCTCCTAATTACATCGGTTGATAACAATAGGCTTGCTCCTAATTAGATTAGCTGCTAGCAATAGGCTTGATCCTAATTAGATTAGTTGATGGCAATAGGCTTGCTCCTAATTACATTGGTTAATGGCAATAGACTTGCTCCTAATTAGATTAGTTGATGGCAATAGGCTTGCTCCTAATTAGATTAGTTGATGGCAATAGGCTTGCTCCTAATTACATCGGTTGGGGGTAATAGGCTTTCTTCCCTCGATTACATCAGTTGATGGCAATAGGCTTGCTCCCAATTATATCGGTTGATGGCAATAGGCTTGCCCCCTAATTACATCGGTTGATGGCAATAGGTTAGCTCCTAATTACATTGGTTGATGGCAATAGGCTTGCTCTCAATTACCTAAATCGGTGGATGGCAATAGGCTTGCTCCTAATTACATCGGTTGATGGCAAAAAGCTTGCTCCTAATTACATCGGTTGATGGCAATAGGTTAGCCTTGCCCCCAATTACATCAGTTGATGGCAATAGGCTTGCTCCTAATTACATTGTTTGATTACAATAGGCTTGGTCCCAATTAAATCAGTTGATGGCAATAGGCTTGCTCCTAATTACATTTGTTGATGGTAATAGGCTTGCTCCTAATCACATCGGTTGGTTGCAACAGGCTTGCTCTTAATTACATTGGTTGATGGCAATAGGTTTGCTCCCAATTACAACAAATAATTTGACAGCTGTCGGTAGAAAGCGATTCTCCCTAGGGCTGAAAAGTAGTACTTTCAACCCGCTCCGCAGGCATGTTCTGACCTACTTTCAGAGTATGAAAAAATAACGAAACAATAGAGACAGTTCCAGGAACATTATTCTTAATTGTTGCGAAAAAGCCTTTTGGTTCGGCAGAAATGGTTTATGGTAGATTAGGTGTGCCTAGGTGTTCCATTGTTCGAGTTAGATAAATAAAACACACAAACCTACACCTGCAGTATAGGGAAGGGGTGCTACATGTTCAGGGATGCATGATGCGACATAAGTCACTGTGCACAAGTAAAGTGATGCTAATAGTTTTAAGGTTATAATAATATTCACTAAAACAAACTGTATTATTAGTATCTATATTTAAGTAAAGGTCCTTGTTACCTGAATATAAATAAATTCTATTCTGGGCGGTTAAATAGAAAAAAGAACCGGCAAGAAACTCCATGGTAACTCTTTTAAAATGATTTGGTTAATTTGGTTTTACAACGTTTTCATGTTAGGTACAGCATAAGAAATAGGTTTTTTGTGTAATGTAGGTCCAAGGCCCAATAATAAGTTAATAATAATAATAAAAAAATAATATTCCACAACTATCACACAACGCCATCTAGTCCCAAGCTAAGCAGAGCTTGTGTTATGGGTACTAGACAACTGATAAACATACTTATATATTTCTAAATACATACATATTATAGATAAATTACACCCAGACACAGAACAAATGATCGTGCTCATCACACAAACATTTGTCCTGGGTGGGAATCGAACCCACGACCTCCGGCATAGCAGTTAGGGTCACTAACCACTAGACCAACAGGCCAGTCAAAAGTTATAATAACAGACAACGTAAAACAAGATCAAACGTTAACAAGCATCTTTATTATTTATTTTCAGACAAATAAATGTCCCACAACCACCAGTTTATGACAAAAAAACATTCTAACACTGCAGATAATGCAATGCAATCAAAATCAATCTATCTTCTACATAATAATAAAAACTTTTTAACAAAAAATAAAACCGACTTCAAAAAAAACACAAAAAAGTGAAACATAAACTTTTGAAGAAAAATCAGTTTCTGAAGTCGGTGGCAAAAAAATGAAATCAAACAAACAAAAGTCACCGAAGTTTTTATTTTTCACTTTTTAGTGGTTCATAATAATATGGTAAGTTCACATGTTCATGGTTTATAATGTGGACAATGTAGTTTTTTTTTGAGTTTTGTTGATTTTTCAAAAACCGCTTGTCCGATTTTGGATAAAAAAATTATGGTACCATTTGGGACATTAAAAAAAAAATTCAAATCGGAAAGGGGTTTGGCTAAAGTTGGCGTCGTTTTGAAGTTGCGCGGCCAGTAATGAAACTTGGATATTTTGTAAGAACAGATTAAAGCGATCCAAAAATATTATGGATGCATTTCTCTAAATCTAATCGGAACGGAGATATTTGGTTTTGAATTGCTCATTAAAATCGAAGAAGTTATTACAGTCTATTGCACTGTTTAAGGTTCCAGTCGTATTTTTTTCAGAATTCAGACCACACGGTAGGCGCAGTGGCTCAAGCAGTTGACTGCTGCGCTACGTGTCGCGGGTTCGATTCCCACACAGGGCAAATATTTGTATGACTTGCAGATAGTTGTTTCGGGTCTGGGTATTGTGTGTTTGAGTTTAAATGTTTGTGAATGCACCCACGATACAGCAGACTGAAGTTCCTAGTGCTGGCCAACGATGAAAAAATAATCAAAATAAATTAAATACGTACGTAGATTGCATGGCTCGATGTCTGTTATCTATGGGCTGATGCATTATAAAGACTTGGCATTGTGATCGTTTGTGTATTGTGACAGACCCAGCATACCTCTTTAGACTCTTATATGTTTAAGATTTGGATGTATAACACCATGGATGTAATTAACAGTGCATTTTGCATTTGTAGCCAGCGAAGTCTGAATCGTGTCGGCGGGACTCGTATTACACATTCATCTAGACGGACATTTACGTGTACATTCTCGTAGAAACTGCTACACAAGGGCTGGATGCAATATTGCTCTTGTATTATTTATTCCTTTTCCCAACTATGTTGGGGTCGGCTTCCACTCTAACCGGAGGCAGCTGAATATCAGTATTTTACATGGAGCGACTGCCTATCTGACCTCCACGTCCCAGTTAATACTGGGTAATACGATACCCTTTGGTAAGACTGGTTGTCAGACAGAGTCAGGTCACTGACAACCAGTAACGACTGCAAAAGATCTATATATGGCAGCCGGGACCAACAGCTTAACGTGCTTTCCAAGGCACGGAGGAAACTCGGTATATAATCCACACCCACCCATCCACAGACCCACCTAGGCAAGCGTGGCCTAACCTAAAGATCGACCCAAGTAGCAGTTATTATTAAGCCAGCTCTAATATCAACCTTCTAAACACATAACTAAGATTTCTTTACGCAGAACAGTAATTGAAGAAGACATTTTTATAATATTCAAACTCAAATATCTCAGTTTAGAAATGACTTAGGACAAAAATAATTTAACATGTATGTGTATTTGACACAGCACAACAAAATAACATGAAAATTAAAAGTGGCCGCTCAAAAAAAAAATGACGCCACTAGCCCATACAAAGTTAGCCAAACCCCTTTAGCAAGTGACGGAGTCATGGCCGAACAAACATAAAAAAATATAAACATACGAATTGCGAACCTCCTTCTTTTTTTAGAAGTCGGTTAAAAAGCTGCATTCATCAACGCCCAGGCCAAACCGTTGAACCTAGAAAATTGAAATTTTGCACAGAGATTTCCTATAAAGTGTAGACAAGGATTAAGGAAGAATGTCTCAAAAATCAACCCCTAGGGGGATAAATAGGGGATGAAAGTTTGCTTGGCAAATCGTTATTTGCACGTGGGTGAAGCCGCGGTCAAAAGCTAGTATTTCATATCATTGGACATAAAAAAAAATACCCAACGTTTAATTAGGGTAGTAAATCAACGAACTATCGAAAACAGCTGACTGAGTAAACAAAACAGCAAAACTGGCGGGAAAATATCGAGACGGGTAGTAAAAACGTCCAATATCCAAACAGAAACGGAACCAAACGAAAATGAACAAAAGAATCACAGCGTTTGCAGAGCAAGCGGCAGGCTCGCAAATAATATCTGCTCGCAATCAATAAATAGAATATAGAGCTAAGTTATAATATAGTTAAAGAAAAATCATAACAATTTGTATGTTTATTCTGTTAAGTTGGTATTCGTCTTTGTATATTCGGTGTTCATTTTTAAACCGAGTGCGGTCAAGCCCAAAACGAGGGTTATGTGCTTGACCTGTATGTATGTGTGTCTGTTTCTTTTTTCCCTTATTACTCCTTTTTTTTTTTTGGTGGGCGAAAAATCATCGAATAACCCCCCCCCCCCCCCCCGCTCTTGGGCAGAGCGAAGGGGAGTGTCAGACTTCTACTGACTAAAAACCAAACCCATGTTCCTTCTTCGCCCTTGTGTCGGAGCCGCGTTAACCTTTCGATAATCCACAGCCCCGACAGGCGTCGGCACTTGCGGGCCCCTTCCATATTGCTGACATCTCTTTGAGGCGCGCGTGGAACACGTACGCGCCGCCAACACGGTCTGTTGCCGTCATGACGACGGCCGGACGGCGAGCTAGCCCGTTACTCACCGTCCACAGGCCCAAACATACGTTGTTAGATTTGTCTTGGAGGCGCGATCGCCACTGGATACTTTAAAAATGAAAAACAAATAAAATTTTATGAATTTTGGGGACTAGGTGGAGGTCGAATTTTTTTTCTTTCCTATATCACCGAGTGGGATATCAAAACGTAGGGGTTTAAAAGGAGATTACAAAAATATATACAACTTATATGTTAGAAAGAAATTCAAAGTGACAAAACGTATGAAAAAAGTTAAGTCATCGGCGAAGTATTTTACGTGACTGAAAGGTATCAGTTTTATTCGATATATTAAATACCTACTTTATGATTACAGATTTTTTTAAACCATAACAGCAGCAAAATAGACAACTGTGTCTTTGACGAAACGCTCACCATAGACTAAATTATAGAATAAGCGATCGACTCAGTCGTGTGAAGTTGGCTACTATTCAAAGAGATGTCAGCAAGGAGGGGCCCGCAAGGGTCGACGCCCGTCGGGGCCGCGGATTTTAGTACTAGATGACGTGGCCTCAGCACAAGGGCAAAGAAGGAACATGGGTTCGGTTTTTAGTCAGTAGAAGTCTGACACTCCCCTTCGCTCTGCCCAAGAGCGGAGGGGGGGGGGGGGGGTCATTTGATGATTTTTCACACACCAAAAAAAAGTTGGCTACTATCTTAGCGTTTTCTACAAATGCTGACACCGAGCCGTTGACTATTGTAGAAAGAGATACGACCGAAACTAAACATTTTGTCGGACTAATAATTATCAGAATTCGAATCTCCAAAAAACTTATAATATTTGTAGCTGGGCTTTCTAACGCCGTTTTTGTAAAAAATACTGGAAATCAATCTACACCCATTCTCAACCTACAGTATGCTAAAAGAAGCTAAAGTACTTCACTAATTAAAAGGTAACACAGGTAACAAATTCCGATAACATGCATTGTTCTAATAACGAAGCTGTGAAACGGGTAATAAACTAAATATTGGCTAATTACGATTCGTAGAACAATAATAACTTCTTTTTAATGTCTTTAAAAAGACTAGGGGTCTATTGTTTTGCTCAGGTGATTAAAGTGATTAACCGACAGTGGATTATCAGATTAATTGTCACATTTTCGTCGAAGTACTTTAAGTTGTTATAGATTACATGTTTTATTATTACTGTAAATTCCATAGTATTATTCTGTTCAACGATTTTTTAATTAGAGATATGAAAACCAGTACTGACATAAATAATAAACTTGTGGCATTGCGCGTAGCACATCGCGTAGCACTTCGTAGCCTCTCGTAGCACAGCGTAGTATGGCGTAGCAGTATCGCTACAATTTATGAGTTCTGTTTATTCTATGCTAAATCTTTTTCAAGGTAAAGGAAAACATAAGCAGTCGTGTCAGCAAATGGTTTGATTGCAAAGAGCCTCGACCAAATCCCGAGAAGGCTCTTAGTACGCAGTTGAAACAGGGACCTGTTTTTGTAATGAAATATTTAACAAAAAAACCCGACTGAAAAAACTGAAATGCAGGAAACAAGCACATTTTAAATTAAACAAAACTTGGAAGCAGGCGGGGTTCATTTCAATCTAAAATTACGAAAATAGAATGGACCCCCTACAATGTGCCATGCTTATCGCGCGGGTATCGACGAATGTACTTTTTACCCGACTGCGGCGAAGCTTTTTCTCATGGTTTTGTTTTTTTTTTATCTTATCGACACTTTTACTGCTACTTTTATGTAATATTATGGTTTAAAATTACTGACATAGAAAACTATTATGTATTTGTATTAAGATTTTTTTCCTTTACACTGCCATAAAGACTGGCAAATTAGTGCCTATGATTGTTAATTAAAAATAAAAAAGATTTATGTATATGTTGGTAACTTTTCGTTTTTTTTTTCTAGAATAAATAAAGTGTATTTTATTTAATAAAATTATAAAAAGGTATATTATTTTGGTAAAACTTGCATTTAATGACATTCATAAACATGAGCAAAATGCTCTACACGCGAGTGACCGTGTGATTTCTAGAAGCGCGAGTGCTGGCGATTAAAGAAAAAAAAAAACTCGCAAAATCCCCAATATTCTTTGTTTTTTTATTTTAATCTAGCCAGTGACGTGACACTCACGCCATCAAGATTCGAAGAACAAATCTAACGACGTATATTTTATTGAAATCCGTTTATCCGTTTAGGAGTTATGGGGGAACAAAGAAACGGAAATACCTAAACGTCAAACACATAACCCTCCTTTTGGGCTTCGCCGCAGTCGGGTAAGAAATAAAACCGATTTTTATTGATTTGATTGAGTTTCTTTTTAACAGTGCATGACGAGTTCCAAAAATATTTTTTGTCGAAAGCCTTTGGAATAAAAAACAATTTTCCAAATCGGTTTAAGCGTCTTTGAGAAATCATTGCATCACTTATATAAAAAAACTAGCTGATGCCCGCGGCTTCGCCCGCGTGGATACTGTAAAAACAATCCTTGATACGGATTATATATCATTCTAAAATTTCAGTTCGATCGGTGCAGAACTTTTTGAGTTTTTGAAGCGTACACAAACCAACATAACATTTTTATATATATGTCGCCGCAAGAATGTCTATCTGCTAAGATCATTGTTTAATCTCAACCAGCTTATAATATTGATGAACCTGCCATCTCTGAGATCTTAGTACAATCATTACAAAGGTCGAAAGTGAGCGACAGTGCCATCTATTGACTCAGCATTGAACAACCATCATTGAACCACCACATAGATGGGAATGTAATTAAATGCTTATGGAGCATTTAATTACATCGAATAGTAATTTATTAAACAGAAGTCTTTAACTAAGAACTATAGTTAAAATTAAGATAAGCTAATGTTTT
The DNA here is from genome assembly GCA_949316265.1 of Diarsia mendica. NCBI lineage: Eukaryota > Metazoa > Arthropoda > Insecta > Lepidoptera > Noctuidae > Diarsia > Diarsia mendica. The sequence continues at coordinate 12,364,353 of OX438906.1, forward strand.
ATGAATATTGGGATTTCAATGATTGCCACACTTGAAATTAGGCTGTCTATGAGACGTCAGTGCACAATGTTGTGAAGATGGCGGCGAATACGATTGTAATGGTCAATAACTCAATTTATAATCTGAAACTACAACTAAATCTATTTCTGTAAGTAATTATAAACTTAAAAGTCATAAGATCATTTTACAGAGCCATTCGTGTTATGCAATTAGTAGAAAACCCATTGTCTGTTTTAAATCCTTAATCAACCGGAAATGGTTAAGTAACATTTTGTTGTAAAAAGGAATGAACCTATTAATTAGACATTAACGTTTAATTACGCCTTTACATTAATATTGGTATTGTTTTATTGTTAAATAATTATTAGAATCAATTGTGAAGTATTTTAGTAATGATTGTTAGTTTTAACTAATTAGGTCATTAATTACTATACTGATTTTGTGGTACTTCCGCTGGAGACCACAGACGCACGCATGCGAAAAAAAGTTGAGACGCGAGAACAAGTTATGTCGCGTTTAGCGAATAATTGCAATTCAAGTAAAAGAAAGTGGTTTGTGATGTGATTAATGATAATTAGTGCAAATGATAATTGTAACATGATTTAAAACAGTGTATAAGGAGTTTCTTTGCCTATTCTTCTCCTAAAAGATCAACCATGTATTCGAATGGGCGATTCAAACCGCAAAGTTTATAAGTGCCTGTAAATGAAGCAATGTAAATAAACGTTTGGTGTTTGAGTCAAGTAATGTGTGTGATTTCAAATACCCATTTACCTACAAAAGGAATCTAAGGCGACGACAATATGGCGGAGCCCATTGATATTTAGGAACAGCGTCACTCCAGAGGGTTTCCCGCCGCGTCATCAGAAGTGGGATCGCCCCCGCGATCCCCTTCAGCCCGCACTGCTGGACATCCAGAACAAGGAACTGCTTCTGTGACCATGGCCGACGGCGTGTCAAAGGAATTTTTCGCCGAAATGGTCACCATGATGCGTTCTATGAGTGAACGGCTTACTACCCCGCAACAATAGCCAAGAGTTAAGAACACACTGAAATATTTCTCCCGTCTTACGATCTGGATGGAAACATTTGCGTACGTGAATGGTGTGATCATCCAACCAAATGATAAACATACAGGACAACACAGAATGACCGAAGCAGCAGAACAAATAACTTGGACACTCTGAAAGCTTATTAATTATCAATAAATGACCTGCGAGATGAATCATCAAACCCGGGAAGTATAATTGTTTTATTAATTTTAGTAACTTAAAAACTGTAGATATTTACAGTTAACAATATTAAATCACACACTGGCAAGGTTAATGCCTCCGTAAATTAACACCTGCGGAAATGAAATAATAAGAAATCTTTTCACTGCTTTTAATTAGGTCATTACCAGTTCAATGTTATTATTAAAATATGAACCAGTAATGTGTCACAAACAGATCTCGAAAATAAATCAAATGATAGTTACTTGCATTCATAAAATTAACTAACATTATTTAATTAACTAAGTATCAACTTGTATTAAATCTTGTTGTGTCATTCAATACAAATACTTAATTCTTATTAGAAATCCCTCTTATTCGACATTCCAGTGAGGAATTGCAATTAAGTGCAAGCTTTAGTGCTTTGTACAAACTTCTAAAAACATTTGTATCGGACAACATGTTTAAAGATTCATTAAAATAAACAAAGTTGTCCGTCACGGGACACCGGGCAGATGTGAATCTTTGTATTGTAATGACACATGATAAATATTACAATAATTATTTCTTTAATCAATATCTATCAATCAAATTTGCATCTGACCTTACTTCATCACTAATTGATTAGCTTAAACTTTAAATAATAAATAAATAGATTAAAAATTGATCCACAATAAACTTAATTTTATTAGAAAAACACAGTTATAGCGTCATACTATTTCCTATTATGGCATAGGAGTCAGATTCAATGCCAGGGTGCACATCTTTCACATAAATGATGCTTTGTTATGTAACTGATTCATAAAACAATTAACAATACATCAACGTTGTTCAAAAAATTGTGACTATGAAATTCAGTGCGATATTTCAATAGAAAGCAAAGCTATATATAAGTTGAATTGTGAATGTTTCCATAGTACAATACCACAACCAATAGTGTTTTTAAAGTACTTTTAATCAGATTAACTTACCCATCTTAGTTTGATTACCTGAATCTAAGTATGATAACTATTTCAAAACAATTGATTACCTACCATAATTATTTTCATTACTAATTCAAGCATTTAGTCAGACAGCTTTGTGGGTCTAGTGGCCATGAACCATACAATTAAAGCTTGTGGGCCTGGATTTGATTCCCAGGTCTAGCAAAGTGTTATTGGGTATTCCCATAAGGAATTCCTCAGTAGCAGTCCAAACTATAAATATGAATGGCAAACAGTCTTGCCTTTTAACAAGAGGCTTAGACGTTACGCTGGCGAAGTGTTGATGTACACCTCTGCCTAACCCTTCCGGGATAGCAGGTGTGATGTTTACATAACATCTTTTCTTGTTCTATTATTTACCTGCATGACTTCTCACATTCCAGATTCGAGCAATTATCTTATCGTAGAGGAAATGACAGGGATGATATGATTTAAATCATTTGATTAAAATCATTGATTAAAATCGCGATTAAAATCAATTGATTTTTTTATAAAAATCGATGATTTAAATCAGTTCTTTTTTACTGCAACCAAAACAGCCAAAAACTGTTTAGGGACTTCCCCCGACATAAACTACGGCGCACACATACACGTGTGCATCGCTTAAATGCCATTATATGCCTTACCATTAAACTGAAATAACTAAAATCAAACAAATAAGTGACTGCGAGTCTGCGACTACGGTGAAACCCAAATGGTTCTATGTTATGTTCATTTGTAAATGTTGTCTTCTTTTTTAATTATTATTTTTTGTTAAATAAGTATTCAAAACTGAAAGCGTTTTTTTTTTAAATTAAAGAATATAGTTTGTTGATTTTCGCTAATGTCATTTTTTAAAATTTATTTCAATATATTTGTTAAAAAACCATTTAATAAAAGAATGACTTCTAGAACTCTAGATCTAGACTTAGAGAACTAATATTTGGATTTAACAAAAAATATGTTAGTTTTTTTTTAATAAATAACTGAATTTCATACTGAAAACGATCAGGTAATTAAAAAAATCAAAATAATCTGATTAAAATCAAATAAATCCGATTTAAATCAAATTAATCGGATTTTTTTGATTTTTTTATAAAAATCGTGATTTTTATCAACCCTGGGAAATGATAACCTGATGCTTCAAGTACTACAGCCTGGTGAACAAAAATGACCGTGTCGCCGGCTATGAACCTAACAAATGCGAAACAACATGAAGACAGCCAACCCGGAATGACTGTTTCAGTGTTCACACACCATAAGTTTACATAAAAGGTGAGGAGTTTTCAAACTACTTACACTACCGCTGATACCAAAAATGTTGTGTCAAAAGGCTCAATACCATAGCCAAGTCAACCGACCAACCTGATGCTCATGTGTGATGAGTATCAGTGTCATTTTCATTATTTTAATGTTATTGCAGTCCTGCCAGTTGTAATCATCAACTATTAACAATAACAAAGTTTTAGTACATACAGTAACTAATGAAATAAAAAATAATAATACTCACAAAAAGCTATTAGTATCCGTGGAGGAAACAACTAGCTCAATAAGTAAAACTTACAATGAATCACAAATAATCTATCAGCAGCCGTGGAGGCAACTGGTAAAGAACAAACACAGTAAAGTATCTATCAGAAGTCGTGGAGGCGACTGATAATGAACACACACAACAAATGATCTATCAGAAGCCGTGGAGGCGACTGATAACGAACACACACAACAAATGATCTATCAGAAGCCGTGGAGGTGACTGATAATGAACACACACAACAAATGATCTATCAGAAGCCGTGGAGGTGACTGATAATGAACACACACAACAAATGATCTATCAGAAGCCGTGGAGGTGACTGATAATGAACACACACAACAAATGATCTATCAGAAGCCGTGGAGGTGACTGATAATGAACACACACAACAAATGATCTATCAGAAGCCGTGGAGGTGACTGATAATGAACCAACAAAACAAATGAACTATCAGCAGCCGTGGAGGCAACTGATAAAATATTACTCTCATGTTATCCTGCTGGGTCCACGGCGTATTAAACGCCTAGAGCCTGGTTCCTTATATCCTGTCAAATCAAAGACTTCGTGCCTGTCACGGAGCAATGGTCCTAAACTCCTTATCCTTTAATCCTGTCAAATCAAAGACTTTGTGTCTATCACAGAGCGGTGTTCCTGATCATTTCCTTTTATCCTGTCAAATCCAAGACTTTGTGTCTATCACAGAGCATTACCTTCCCGTGAGAATGAACAAATAAAAACATACTACTCACACTACATTTACCAAATACAAATCACAATGGCTGAAGCTATCAATAATTTTATTTAAAACGAATCTAGTAGACAGTAGACCTATTACAAGGTTGCAAAGTCAAGTCATAGTAAGGTAAACAATTTAATGAGTATTGTTGTTGCTTCTACAACAATAATATTATCTGTTTGCTGAAAAGCAAACAGCTGATCAAACAATATCAATAAATTCAATTAATGTTGTAAAATAATTTTGCCAACAATATTCTATTTAGCTAGTAGCTAATCAAACAATATTCTATTCAGCTAGTAGCTGATCAAACAATATCAATAAATTCAATTAATGTTGATGAATTATTTTGCCAACAATATTCTATTTAGCTAGTAGCTAATCAAACAATATTCTTTTCAGCTAGTAGCTGATGAAACAATATCAACAAACTCAATTCAATGAATGTTGTTGAATAATTTTACTAACAATATTATATTCAGCTGGTAGCTGATCAAACAGTATCAATAAACTTAATTAAATTAATGTTGTTGAATAATATCGCCAACAATATTCTATTCAGCTAGTAGCTGATCAAACAATATTCTATTCAGCTAGTAGCTGATCAAACAATATTCTATACAGCTAGTAGCTGATCAAACAATATTCTATTCAGCTAGTAGCTGATCAAACAATATTCTATTAAGCTAGTAGCCGATCAAACAATATCAACAAACTCAATTCAATTAATGTTGTTGAATAATTTTACTAACAATATTCTATTCAGCTAGTAGCTGATCAAACAGTATCAATAAACTCAATTAAATTAATGTTGTTGAATAATTTTGCCAACAATATTCTTTTCAGCTAGAGTAGCTGATCAAACAATATTCTATTCAGCTAGTAGCTGATCAAACAATATCAACAAACTCAATTCAATTAATGTTGTTGAATAATTTTACTAACAATATTCTATTCAGCTAGTAGCTGATCAAACAGTATCAATAAACTCAATTAAATTAATGTTGTTGGATAATTTTGCCAACAATATTCTTTTCAGCTAGTCGCTGATCAAACAATATCAATCAACTCAATTCAATTAATGTAATTGAATCATTCAGGAAACAATTGCCTATTAAGCATCCTTAAACTCAAATAAAAATTGCAAACAGCTCTAAGTCTGTATCTGTGCATGTATGCCTAGCAAGGTGATACAATAAAAAAGCATTGACTGTCAGATCTATGACAAGGTTTCTATATTGAATGAACCTTCCTGTTACCAAATCCTACTATTCAATAAACATTGTAGGATAATAAAAGCAACAATAATCCGCCGACAAAATTTATCTTCACTATTTCAGATAACAACCACGAGACTACACATACGGCTAGGATGGACGAGCGGACGGCAACGTCAGGTGCAGAGCGCGCACCGCCGATCAGAATGGCCGTGTCGCCGCAAGAATGTCTATCTGCTAAGATCATTGTTTAATCTCAACCAGCTTATAATATTGATGAACCTGCCATCTCTGAGATCTTAGTACAATCATTACAAAGGTCGAAAGTGAGCGACAGTGCCATCTATTGACTCAGCATTGAACAACCATCATTGAACCACCACATAGATGGGAATGTAATTAAATGCTTATGGAGCATTTAATTACATCGAATAGTAATTTATTAAACAGAAGTCTTTAACTAAGAACTATAGTTAAAATTAAGATAAGCTAATGTTTTATGAATATTGGGATTTCAATGATTGCCACACTTGAAATTAGGCTGTCTATGAGACGTCAGTGCACAATGTTGTGAAGATGGCGGCGAATACGATTGTAATGGTCAATAACTCAATTTATAATCTGAAACTACAACTAAATCTATTTCTGTAAGTAATTATAAACTTAAAAGTCATAAGATCATTTTACAGAGCCATTCGTGTTATGCAATTAGTAGAAAACCCATTGTCTGTTTTAAATCCTTAATCAACCGGAAATGGTTAAGTAACATTTTGTTGTAAAAAGGAATGAACCTATTAATTAGACATTAACGTTTAATTACGCCTTTACATTAATATTGGTATTGTTTTATTGTTAAATAATTATTAGAATCAATTGTGAAGTATTTTAGTAATGATTGTTAGTTTTAACTAATTAGGTCATTAATTACTATACTGATTTTGTGGTACTTCCGCTGGAGACCACAGACGCACGCATGCGAAAAAAAGTTGAGACGCGAGAACAAGTTATGTCGCGTTTAGCGAATAATTGCAATTCAAGTAAATGAAAGTGGTTTGTGATGTGATTAATGATAATTAGTGCAAATGATAATTGTAACATGATTTAAAACAGTGTATAAGGAGTTTCTTTGCCTATTCTTCTCCTAAAAGATCAACCATGTATTCGAATGGGCGATTCAAACCGCAAAGTTTATAAGTGCCTGTAAATGAAGCAATGTAAATAAACGTTTGGTGTTTGAGTCAAGTAATGTGTGTGATTTCAAATACCCATTTACCTACAAAAGGAATCTAAGGCGACGACAATATGGCGGAGCCCATTGATATTTAGGAACAGCGTCACTCCAGAGGGTTTCCCGCCGCGTCATATATATATATAGATACAGGGCAGGGACGCCTCCTTTTTTGAATCGGTTTTGAACACCGCGTTGCAAAAAGTTCCAAACTCATTTGTGTCAAAGATGGCGCTGTTGTACTATAGTATTAATGTAGTGCTAGAACCGGTCACCATCATTGGTTCAAACTAGAATAAATTATCCATATAATTATTGAGATGAACCTAAAGTGTAAAAACCTAAAACCAGCTAAAGCCGAGTGACTATTGTACTAAGTACCCCACTAATAAAAGGCAACGCAGGTAAATAATTCCGATAACATGCAATGTTCTAATTACGATGAAGTGAAAGGGTGTTTAACTAAATATCAGATAATGAGGATTAGTAGAACAATAAATAACTTTCTTTTTTACGCCATTAAAAGTATTAGTGCTCTATTGATTTGTTAAAAATTACAGGAATTGCCGCCAAAGCTTTACTGCTTGCTGCCTCTTAACATTTCAAGTTGTAAACATATTAGTTGCCATTTTAAATCCTATTGTATCATAAAAAATACCCAAAACTAGTAATAACAATGGAGATCCTAGAACAATAGATAATCCCCGCTCGACCAATTGCGGAGCTTGTACAGGTAAACCCCCACTCCTTGTCGTAGCATCCCTGCGTAAGCGCAGGTACACTATATAAACTCGGGTCTAAAAAAAATTTACTCACAAAATCGTTTGAGACTGAAAAGTGGACATCTAGTGCAGTTCGGAAGTACAATCTGTAATATTTTGTTTAAATCGAGAATTAAAGTTTCGCATCAAAAATGGTGAACCCTAGGGTATGTATATCTAAATTAGAATTATGTTGGTCTGTCTCGTAGTTCCAGTGGTGCCAAGCGCGATTGACCTCTTCCATCAAGAATGTTTCAGTATCAGCCACGGAGTCTGGATCCGAGCTTGGTTGATGGCAATAGGCTCGCTCCCTATTACATGGTATCTAAATATTACAAGCTGCCATCCCTCGGCAAACAAACATGATTATGTGCTAAGTTAATATGATTATATTAATCTGATATACACACATCAACACGGTCTAGGGATATTTCATACTCAATTAAATAACTCGAAAAGTACTGGCCGCATTGGAATCTTTAATACACCGATTTGTTTGTAATTTATCTCAGACTAATTCCAAATTCAAATTTTTGAAAATTCTTTTGTTTCGGTGGCATAAAAATGTCTTGATGTATAGGAGAGGGAATTTTCATTTGTGTGAAATTTAAAAAACAATACGAATTACGTTTAGTTACAGTTTTTTTTCATTTTTAAACGTAAGATAAAGTTAAAATTGAGGTATTGTAGCCATGCAACGCCGACATTTGACGAGGGCGGAGATGTTACGAGCTGTGGGAATGCTGGAAGCTGGATCTGTTCAGCGTAATGTTGCTGAGGCCATAGGGACCCATCAAAATGTAATTTCAAGATTGTGGACACGCTATCGTGCCACAGGTGAAGTAGCGGAGAGGCACCGGGGGCCAAGTCGCATCACTACCCCCAGACAAGACCGATTTTTGCAAATTACTGCGCGAGCTCAACCAAATGCAACGGCGACTCAATTGGTCCAAAGGCTGCGAGTGGAACACCAAGTGCTTGTGAGTGACCAAACTGTAAGAAGGCGACTGCATGAAAGCAATCTACGCTCTCGTAGACCACTCCGGGTCCCACCTTTACGGAGAGGCAATCGTGGACGACGATTAGAATGGGTTCGGAACCACGTGGACTAGGGCCGTGAGCAATGGTCCAATGTGCTGTTCACGGATGAATCCAGGTTCGGCTTCCATCCAGATTCACGAAGGACGCGTGTTTGGCGAGTTCCTGGACGATGGAGCCGTCTCCAGAACCCTCAGGAAGTTCACCCATACCAAGGAGGAACAATTATGGTTTGGGCAGGAATTCGTCTTGGAGGACGGACGGATCACGTTTGGGTGCGGGGCAATATGACGGCAGAACGATACGTCCAACAGGTGCTGGGGCCCGTAATCTTGCCTCACAGAACACAAATGGGGCAAGATTTCCTGCTCATGCACGACAATGCCGGGGCACACACGGCGAGAACGGTAGCAGCTTGGTTACATACACATAATGTTAGGGCCTTAGACTGGCCTGCTCAATCGCCAGATCTAAATCCCATTGAGCATGCGTGGGATATGCTGCAAAGAAGAGCTCTGAAGGAAGTTCCTGAAAATTTGGCTACAGAAGATCAACTTTTTGCGCACCTCAGAAGGACATGGGACAATATTCCGCAGCAAGACATTGACAACCTTGTTCTGAGCATGCCGAATCGTTGCCGATGTGTTATGAACATCATGGGCGCTTTCTCAGACTACTAACTTCAAGTTTATAAACACAAATTAAATGATTTTTCTATTTTTTTCAGTTTTTACTCACAAATTAAAAGTTAATTCATATACGGTTTCCGTCTATGCTTAATTTTTTTTCCATAAAATCCTGAAATTTTAATCAGTACCTTAACCATTATTAAAAAATGGTAGAATATTAAATAACGTATATTTTAAATATATACATGTCATATAAATAATTAACACATTGATAGTAATTCGCTTTTCTAAAAATATCCCTAGACCGTGTTGATGTGTGTATTTCGTTATTTCAGAACGCTCAACCCTCTTCAGAACATGACGCCCCACCAAGGCGTCGAGGCAGACCTGCTGGTAGGAACCGTGTTCCTCTTTCACGGGTACGTTTTTATACTAGCTACATACTTTATATTTTACACTATTTGTGTATTTTATATTTTGTGAATATTTAGTTAAGGCGCTGACAAGAGCCAAATAGGCTTGTATTGAACAATTTTTTAGCCAAATCTATACAGTTTGACACGGCGGAAAAAATATATGTTAATCTTGAACATATTTCTGATAATTTCGTTGTTTTCAAAACACGTTTTTGAAAAGTTTTCTCGATACAAAAAAATGGTAAACTAACCTCTTAAAATGATCTTCCAACAAAAATATCTGTATTACTGATGAACGTACGTTGTTAAAATTTATAACAATAACGTATCATATTTAAATACAAAATTTGGTTGTTTTTAATTTTTGATTATTTAATAAATTATTATTTTATAATTAATCATTATATGGTTTGTAAGAAGTTCGAGCGTTGCGTCATCGCGCTCTCTTTCTTACGTATGCAATCCGACAGTGAGCGCTTAGGCGCGGTGCTAGACGGACGTATGTCACTTTGCGCCCCACTGACAGCTATCCGTTCATCTATAAATTATTATTGACCGCGTCACAATGTTAGTCCAGGATCCACGGTACATTTTTTCACTTGATTACTATCAAGCTAATTTTCCGTGAGCCAACATTACCCTATACGAAAACTCTCGATTGTGGTAGGTAATAGGGGCAGCAGGGATAAAATATATATTGATTATATATTATTATAATTATTTATTTGATGATTTTCAAAAATCTATTACTAACTATTTTATTTTTATCTGATGATCATTATCTAAATCCAACATGTATTGATAACGAGCTCATCAAAAATTACTACAAACCAGCTGTTTTTTAGGGGTCCGTAGTCGAATGGCAAAAAACGGAACCCTTATATATTCGTCATGTCTGTTTGTCCGTCTGTCCACCCGTATGTCACAGCCACTTCATTCGGAAACTATTGAGACTACACAGTTGAAACTCTACAAGTATTCTGTGAACCGCTTTACGATTTTTATACAAAAATAAAAAAAAGGATTTAGGGGGTCGCCCCATACATGGAACTGAAACTATTTTTTTTTTTTCATCAAACCTATACCTACGTGTGGGGTGTCTATAGACATTAGACAGGTCTTTAAAAATGACATTGAGGTTCCACAAACAATTTTTTCTCAAAGCCAATCGTTTGGAAGACAGACACTTCCAAATTTGTAAAATGGCGACCGGCCTCGCGGTCGCTTGCCTTCGGTATTGCCAACAATGACCAGCTTTTCAAGGCTGCTATCTCCTCTTTGCATTATGTGGCCGAAATAAGACAAAATACGCTGTAGGCAAACTGTTGACCATCGAGTCTTGATATCGAGTTGGTAAAGGATAGACACATTTGTGCGTTTGGCCGTCCATGGAATTCGGAGAATCCGCCTAAAACACCACATTTCGAATGCGTCTATCCTCTGTCTTACTCTTGTTTGGATTGTCCAAATGTCCATGTCTTAACTTGTGGGGAAAAATGCTCCTTCCGATCCAGGCTGATGATGGTTTCGTGACGGTGTTGAGGAGGAAGCGCCGTCAGCGAACCATCAAGAACCGCTGCGGCACGGCTCCATCGGAGCCCAATGTGCATATTCGTGCCGCAAAGCCGAACACTCCTTTGTACCTCTCCCGTCTACATTACACCACTACGACGGAGGACATCGTGGAGTACGTGCGCCAGAAGATCAAGTACGTGGCGAGAGTGCAGCTGCTCGAGTCGCGCCGCAACGTCAACTTTAAGGCGTTTGTGGTGCGAGTACCGACATGCTACCTGCACCTCGTCTTGGAAGAGGACTTTTGGCCGCAGGGGGTGGTGTTTCGACGCTTCCGCGGGCAAGTGCCACATGATCGCACAGTGACGTAGTGCAACTGTAGTGATACTAATATAGTTTTAAGGTTTTGTTTACTAACACAAGCTGTCAATTATATCGTATGTATGTTAGTCTGTAAGGTATTTATCTATGGGCCAAAGTAGCCTGAAAATAAATAAATATTATTATTATTAACTCTATGGAGGAAAATCAGGAAAACTAGTGCTCTGACCAAACGGGCCTTCGTTTTAAAACTTATACCACGTTTTTCCCAGATGTTCCGGGGGCGTAATATAGCATCTTTAGCCATGGCTATCCGCCGTTTTATTTCTGTGACGCAGCTACCTTCATTACTTATATTGGAGCCCAGTTAATCGAAGCTGTCCACAGTATAGATGCCTTAGATGTTATAGGCGCCCGATAGGTTTCCCGCACGATCTACCACCATAAGCTTGGTTTTCTGCCTATTTATTGCAAACCCTACTTTGCCACTTTCCACTTCCAATCTGTGCCGTATCTCTTTCATGTTGCCAAATGTTGTAGCAAGGAGAACGGTGTCATCAGTGTACCTCAGATTGGAAATCCACTTTCCACCAACAGTAAACCCCTTGTCCCAGCCCTAAAGAGTCTTGAATGATATTACTCTTCGTACATATTGAAGAGCAGAGGTGAGAGGATGCATCCCTGCCTAACGCATTTGAACAGTCGGTGTCTATTTTGACGAAAGAGCGGTTGTTGATGTGTAGGTAGAGGCATCGGACTATGTCAATAAGATGTTGAGGCGTTCCCATGTCTATAAGAACCCCCCACAGCTTGCCCCACTCCACGCAATCAAATGCTTTGGTATAATCTATGAAACATATCAATACAGGGCTGTTAAATTCCCGACTTTTCTCTATAATTTGGCGAACGTTCAGGATTTGTTCCCGCGTGTCTTTGCCTTTAACAAAACCTGCTTGCTCTTCTGGAATTTGTGGCTCCAGAAAGTGTATTAGCCTGTTGTTTATGATGTACAGGAGTATTGATGGTGCATGGAGTAAGTGCCAAACACTTAATATAATTTTTAGAATCTTGTAGGCAACTTGTAAAGAGTGGGTTTAATAGAAAATATTCAATCCCCAAAACCCAGTTAGTAAGTAATCATTTTTAATGACTTCGTTATCGATACATATTGGAAGGAAGGAAGGGGACTCTTTGATCAAACCATACATTTTGTAGGACAAATATTTTTTCAAATAATTTAGATAATTATCATCAGATTTAACAAAAAAAACCCAGCTGATGATTCTCAAAAGTGTTTGTACTTAACACTTTTGAGAATCATCAAACCAACATATTTTATCCCTGCTACCCCTATTACTTACCACAATCGAGAATTCGAGAGTTTCGTGCAGGAAATTGTTGGGCGTCTCGCCGTCTCATCAAAATTAGCTTGATAGTAATCAAGTGCAAAAATGGACCGCGGATCCTGGACTATTTGTTTCTTACTTGGTAGTATGGCGCTAGGGTATCGGAAAAATTGTGGGCGTGTCCAAAAATACTGAAACATCAGAAGTCAATAGCTATTGTCATCGTCTTTCTTTGGTAACAGGAGGAGCGGCGCGCACGTAATGCCCAATATGAGCGGGAACGCCGCAATGAAATGGCAGTCGTAATGGCTGAATTAATTGAAGCAGCGCATTGTGATGCGAATGTAAGTTATTACCTTGTTTTCTATATAATAGTTTTTACTTGTAATACTATTACAGAATTGATTGTTTGCCCTCTTGTGCGGAACTAGGACCAGGGAAGCCGTGTGCAGCCTTTATTTATCTATTTGTTTAATATGGATAACTTTTGTGCAGTAACTGCACTTAATATGTCTAGATGCTGTTTCAAACTTGAAATTTTATGTTTTATGATGACACTCAATATTTTGACAATAATTTGCAATTCATGGGACCGGAACTGTCTCTCCTTAAACAAGCCTTTCTAGGAGAACAGTACTTCACCCATCTTTATTGTATAAATTGAACCTAAAAATCTATCCCATTTTGAAAATCTTTCCCCATATCCCTTTTGTGGCCAAACATTCTGCAACACAGACAGACAGCCGGTTTTTATGTTATTGTTATTATTTACAAAATCATGTAACTTTATTATTTTATTTTACAGGTTTCAAATAGTGATCTTCTGGCGACAGTAATCAGTAAAATTCAAGGAGCGTCAAGAAAAGAAGAAATTAGTGAATTACACCGCCTAAATACGTATTTGGAATCCAATAGTGCGTATATTTTTTGTTTCCATTTAACAATTGTTATTTGCTTGCTTAGTTTTCAAATCGATATTTATATTTTTTATTATTTACAGTTGCTGCACTACAAAATCGGCTAGGGCTGGACGATGCAGCTCTAGAGCTTTTGGAGTGTGAAGATGCTGTAAGTTTCTACTATAAATATTTTATTATTACTCATAATTTGTATACTTTATGACTTCTGTCTAATTTGTTTATGTATTTTTTATTTGATATTCAGGACACGGAAACAGCTGGGCCAAGTTCCAGTTCTACAAGAGGGACCAAGCGAAAATGCGACGGTGATAATTTCACCTTGAGAAAAGAGGTGCGTTCATTATTTGCTGCTCTATCTTCTTAGATAGGTAACTATGACAATACTATCACTTTTCATAACAATAAATACATTTTTATTATTATTTACTAAATTAATGTTTTGGTTACAGAAAAAAAAAACCCAAGCGGTCGGAGACTCGGAGCGACTGAGTTCCGAATCAATTCGATCCGTCGTACCGCCGCCGCCGCCGCCACAGCAACTACCTCCAAACAGGGAAGAAGTTACACAGACGGAAATCCTTGAGCTTCCCAGTGACTTCAACATTGAAGACGCAGAACAGGAACTGTCAATGGATTTTTTGAGTGAGTTTTTTTTTTATATCTCCCATAGTCAATATGTAATTTAATTAAAAGCTCTGCCCTTACAGTTTTCCACAATTCCATATTGTAGTATGTTCATATTGCTTTCTTTTGGCAGTGGTTTATAGGCCTGATGGAAAATTGTTATGATCCAGTACCAATTTATTTCTTTTCTCTTTTCAGCCAATTTCGAGACAGGCTTACTGCCTGACTTGATTGGTGAAGAGTTCATTGACACAAATTAATGCTGGGATGACTCACAGCTGCCAGAGAGAAGTAACCCAACTAAGAATATGACAGGTGCGTAACTTATTTGCTAGTCAAGCTTTGAAGTAACAGTATGTACATTATTAGCTTTCTTAGAATACATTTTTGTATTACATATTATTTAATAGACTAATGTTTTTTGTTACAGATTAAAAAACGCGATCAGTCAGAGCGACCAAGTTCCGATAGTATTCAACAAGAAAAGCGCGCAAAAACTCGATTAGAAACATATTCAGTAGACTCGGGCATCGACGTGAGAGTACACACCGTATCACCACCCGCGGTGTGTGTACAAGATCGGAGTAACATCCAGTACATACACCAGTCCAGTCCAGTATTTATAATACTTCTGAACCTCGATGCCTTGCCGAGGCTATTAGCGAGGTCCTAGCAAGTTTGTCGGCAGAGTCACGGTCGCATCCTTCAATATAGACTCTTATACGATCCCTGCTCTACGTGCCAGCCATCGTCCCACCACCGCCTCAGCAACTGCCTCCAGTCAGCGAAGAACTGGCACAGACGGAGCTGCAAAGTCAACAAAACATTGAGCTTCCCATATTCAGGACACGAAAACAGCTGAGCCAAGTTCCAGTTCTACAAGAGGGAGCAAGCGAAAAATTTCACCTAGAGAAAAGAGGTGCGTTCATTATTTGCTGCTCTATCTATTTAGATAACTATGACAGTATTATCACTTTTCATAAAAATAAATACATTTTTATTATTATTTCCTAAATTAATGTTTTGGTTTCAGAAAAAAAAAACGCAAGCGGTCGGAGCGCCTAGAGGGATCGGTAGAGGTGCCATCCGTCGGACCGCCGCGGCCGCTGCCGCTGCAGCAACTGCCTCCAGACAGCGAAGGAATAACACAGACGGAGTCGACGTGTCCTCAAAACGTTGAGCGTCTGACTTTAACATTGAAGAAGTGGAACAGGAACTGTCAATGGACTTTGTGAGTGAGTTTTTCAAATGTAATATTTAATTTAATAAAAGCTCTGCTCTTAAAGTTTTCTACAATTAAATATTGTTGTCCTTTTGCAGTGTTTCATTGGCCTGAAGCATGTTTCATTTCCGTGAAGGAAAATGGTTAGGTTCCAGTACTTATCAATTTTTCTCTTCTCTTTTTAGCCAATCTGGAGACAGGATTACTGTCTGACTTGCTTAGTGAAGAGTTTCTTGAATTAAATTAATGCTGGGATGACTCGCATCTGCCAGAGAGAAGTTACCCAGCTAAGAATATGACAGGTGTGTAACTTATTCAATAGTGAAGCTTTGAAGTAACAGTATCTACATTATTAGCTTTCCTTATAAAATACATTTTTACATTATTATTTACTAGATTAATGTTTTTTGTTAGGTACAGAGAAAAAGCGCAAGCGGTCAGAGCGACTAAGTTCCGACGATATGCAAAAAGAAAAACGCGCAAAAATCCATTCAGAAAGTTCTGTAGACTCGGTCATCGACGTGAGAGGACACGCCATATCACCTATTATTATTTTCTTTTGTTTAATAAATATTTGTTCCTGTATATTATTGTGGTTTTAATTTTTAGACAGTACCTACCGACATGCAGGGGGTCTCTAAACCCCGTCGGGGCTGTGGATTATCGAAAGGATAACGCGGCTCCAACACAAGGGCGAAGAAGGAACATGGGTTTGGTTTTTAGTCGTAGTTGATACGTCTATATCCATAAATAACGAAATCGACTGTGGCCGGGCTGCAACGCAACACACCAACCAACTGCGTTTGCGTGCTATTAACTGCGTTTGTTTGTAACCATTTAGGAAAATAGATCGTAATAGGAAAATAATATGAATTGCGGTCAAATTCGGAAAAATGGTCACAGACGCAGTTACTATTATGAACGGTTAATTTTACGCTTTTTAAAGCAATTCTATGATCTGCTAAAGTGATTATTTTAGACCCCCTTATCAATCTAACGTAGGTAAATACTTATTCCCACTAGTTCTACTGTAGGACCTGAAAATTTGTCTCACTATAGAGGTATTCCACTTACCCAGTGTCTCAAATATCCAAATCTGTCTCATGGGACCCCGGTATGAATTCCAGTTTATAGAGGTTTCTCACTTATCCAGGTCCCAGTTAACCAAGTTTCACTAAGGGAATGATCAAAAATTAAGGGAGCCCCCTTTTCTTTTTTTTTATTATAAATGGGCTTGCTCTTGACTTCAATCTTGCCCTAAGGGCAGAGATGATGCCCGCCGGGGCCGCGGATTTTTGTACTAGACAACGTGCATGGCCTCGGCGCAAGGGCAAAGAAGGAACATGGGTTCGGTTTTTAGTCAGTAGAAGTCTGACACTCCCCTTCGCTCTGCCCAAGAGCGGGGGGCGGTCGTTCGATGATTTTCCACCAACCAAAAAAAAAAGGGCAGAGATGATGTCGACGATGGAACGAGCTTACCCAGTAGAAGCCTGTTTACTCGCGACTTAAACAGATTAGGGTTATATGAACTCGGAAAAACCGACGCAGGCAGGGAATTCCACTCCTTGGCTGTGCGCATAATAAAGGACCCAGCAAAGCGCTTCGTTCGAATGTGTGGAATGTCGACTAGGTATCGGTGATACCCTGCAGTACGTCTAGTCTCCCGATGGAAGAAGGGAGATGGTGGGATCAGCTCGTGGAGCTCTTGCGCACACTCTCCGAAGTACAGTCTGTAGAAGACCGACAGACATGCGACTTTGCGACGGTGGGCCAGGCTATGTAGCTTGATAACCAGCTTATCGTCACCAATTAGCCTCCTGGCTCTGCGCTCTACAGAGTCAAGTGTGGCAAGCTGGTATTTGGCTGAGCCATCCCAAAGGTGACAGCAATACTCCATGCCAGACCGGACTTGAGCTTTACATAATACTGAAAGCTGTCCAGGCTTGAAGTACCTACCGCTTAACCTTGTTAAGGATGCCCAGCTTTTTCGCCGCAGTTTGAGCTTTCGACTCGATGTAGGCGCCGAAGTTCAGATTCGCGCTCAACTTCGTGCCAAGAAGCTCGAGACTGTCAGTAACTTGTACAGACGCACTCCGGAAAGTGGGGGCCAGATTAAACGGACTCTTTTTAGCAGTGAACAGACACACTTGCGTTTTGGTGGCGTTGAAATCAACCAGATTGTCGTCACCCCACTTGGAAACAAGATTTAAGGCTGAATTCGTTCGCTCTACCATGGCCTCTCTTAATGAACGTACTTCCTCACCACTGGCTTTTGCGCTGGATGTATAACTCTCCATGACAGTGCTGTCATCTGCGTACCCAACAATACTAGGAACAAGGAGGTCATTGATGTGCAGCAGGAAAAGTGTCGCGGAGAGAACAGACCCCTGAGGAACTCCGGCATCGATAGCCATAAGGTCAGAGGAGCAGCCATCAATGACCACTCGGATCGACCGTTCACTCAGGAAGTCAGATATCCAGCAGCAAAAGTTCGAAAAACCGATTTAAAGCAAGTGACAATGACAGTTGAAATCAGTGTTGCTCGGTTACAACAATTTATAAAACATACACATGAGACATTTACTATTACCATATTTTCTAACACTGAGTGAGATCTAGTGACAATGCAAATCTGCGCGCCTCTCTCCCAGCATGGGTCAGTTTTCTGGAACGGGAACAACCACTCATCGATGGTGGGCATTAAAGTCCCCCAGAAAAAGAAGCTCCGCCGTTGGGTACCGTTGCGGGCACAATCCGCCTTTTCCATCAGGTGTTCGAAAAGCCTGGTCGTCTCCTGGTCACCGCTGTGCGACCGGTAGACACCGACGTAGAGAGATTTCTCGACCCCGGTGTCCACCAGTATCCAAACTGTAGATAACCCTGAATCCTCAAAGCAACGGAGACGCCGACAGCAAACGTCATCGCGGACGTACACCCCCAGCTCGCTTTACGAACCTATGTTCAAGCGAGTAACCTGGGTAGTTGAGGTACGCCACGTCTGACGGAGTCGCTATCTGCGTCTCCGTTAAAAAGAATAGGTGCGACTTCTCGGTCTCGAGGTGGTGGTTTGACCGGATCGAGATTTGAGTGCAACCCCCTGATGTTGGTGAGGTGCACTTAAGTGGGAGGAAGTGCAGCCGCTTAAAAACCGTTTTCTTCTTGTGCTTTTTCATTTTTTGTGGGGAAACAGAAGTATGATCGAGACACGACTCGGTTACCCAACGGGACTCTTCAGCTCGTCCGAACTGTGGAAGACTCATCTGGAGACTGCGGGGACGCCCGAGCCTCCCCGAAATGGCCACTGGGTCCTCCCGTCCAGTCGCCAACTGGCACATCGGGCATTCGCGGGTGGGGCATTTCGGGATTTTTCGCGAGTTGGCGGGGCAGCGGCAGCCTTTCCCACGTGGCTGGCGCAGTACTTGGGCCGCCTACTAACTGCGGTCGGCCAACGACAAAGACCGTGCCTCGGATCCCGCTACCCTCCAGTATGAGTCATCCGGTTCAGAGTTGCTTAGAACCCTCGACTGGTCCAGAGCCGTGCAACTGATCATTTCCATTCCCCAATGGCACTGCAGGCACTCCCGCACACCAACGGAACACAGACAAGCTGTTTGGCGCCGGTCTTCGGCGGTAGGGTGGTCGCGCGCCAGGCGGCCGAAGCCTACCACCGCTAAATATGGATCCTTCAGCCGTCAACACAGCCCGTGAGGACATGTGGTGCCGTTGCCCGGGGTGGACCGCTAGAAGGTAGACCCATAACCACCCCAAACACCCCCTTCTATAATATGTCCGTTATTGACAGTCTATCTACACTACCTACACCTAGACCTTAAAATGTCTATCGTCCTTCAGTTCGTAAAACGCCTTTTCAAGCATTTCTTCGACTCTGCCATAAAGATTCGGAACCCTCTGATCACATCGCCCATCGCGTCATTCCCGAGTTCCCGACACTATCAGGGTGATAGTGTCATTTATTTCGTCGACACTCGCAAACGCAAGAGAATCAATACCTACAGAGTAGGTACCTACCTACCTATATAACCGTGAACTTAGAACCTTGAGGTACAAAACAACGTCTTTATAGTACCTACCTATTACCTACAGATAATGTAAAAATTGCGAAAAGCATAATTTTTTAATATCTTTTAATATAAAAATATTTTCAATATTTAAAGGGGATAGAACCGATGTGGCATCATTTTGATGTTTTTTCGAAATCGTGGCCCACGATGTAGTGGTAGGTACATATGTATGGATAGAGGACATATAGACGAACAAAACATAACTAACTAGTAACAAAGTGTCACGTTACCGAGATATTTATAGGTAAAGTTCGACAAATGTTACATGACATTTTTTGTTCGTCTACGGTCTACGACCTAGGTGCCCTCTACCCATCTGGTTATTGTGCTCCATGCTACCCATACATATCAATTTCATCGTGGGCCGTGAGTTCTAAAAAAAATCAAAATAGCGATGGGTAGATATGCCAGCTTCCATACAAAAAAGTTCAAACCCCTTCGTTTGTACGGAACCCTCGGTGCGCGAGTTCGACTCGCCCTCGGCCGGTTTTTTTTAATGTACCTATGTAATTAAGTCGGATCGGCGCAGTAAAATTTTAATTGACGGCACGGTTGGCGCAGTGGCTCAAGCAATGGACTGCTGCGCTGCGTGTCGCGGGTTCGATCCCCGCACGGAACAAATATTTGTATGTCCTACAGATAATTGTTCCGGGTCTGGGTATTTGTGTATGTGAGTTTAAATGTTTGTGAACGCACCCACGATACAGGAGAAATTCCTAGTGTGGGGCAACGTTTTTAAAAAATATATATTTAAATTATGAATAGGTAGGTATGTATAGCACAGTCTAGGGTTTTAAATTAAAATGCAAAATTTTAACAGAGTATTTACGTGTATTTTTTTCGTTAAAACTATTTAGTCTTCTAGAACAAACACATTCCGCAGCTTTACAAATAATTTTCCTTATTAAAAATATTATTACCTAACATTTATTTGCAATGACAAAATATAAAAATAATATTATCGTAAAAGATAATTCACTAAGCACACCAAATATTGCACTTTTATTTGTGCAGTCGTTGCAAATCACGAGCGTTCTTTGTGACTTTTAGATCTTCGCAATAAAGTTTAAATTGCAATGTCACACGCTCGTAAACTGCCATAACTGTACATATCGACGTACCCCGTTCACGGCCTAGGACGTCGCGACTCAGGGTTGGGCCATCTATTAGCACGGGATTGCATTTATCGATGTTCCTATTCTTTTCCGTCCCTGAAACCGTCAGTTGCTAGACCGTGAAACAAACCGGGAGTGTCGTCGTACGTGGCATCATGATGACGATGCCCTCAGTGCTGATTGACAACCGTTACGACTCAACTAGCTAGTAGCTCGTCACCAAGAGATGTGCCGAGATCTTATTGTACGTCAGTTGTCAGTTATGTGCATAATGTTCATTATTACTCGAATTCATTGTTCAAGAAGACTAAAACTTACATCTATGACTTCATATTGAATTATCTTACAATCATGGATAGTGTACTTACAAGAGAAATATACGAAAATGCTGACAATTTTATTGATTGTATTAAAAAAAATATTCTGGCATAGACTACAGCACATCAAGCTACTACAATCTGTCAAATTTCGTTAATAGGTTTTCAACTTTATCGCTAAAGCATTAAGTTCTAATTTGAGTTTTGGGGTAGCGTGATGTGCTAGCGTCTCTACATTCACATGATGAACAACGTTATTGCTGGCCATAGGACATAATCAAATTGTATTGCTAAATCAATAAATCAACTTCTTATTAAATTGTATAATTATTTCGACAGCAGATAAGTACATAAGAGTAAGGCTAATTCAAAGTAACTTAATTGCCCAATGAGAGTTAACACCTAAATATTGTTTAATACTTTCGTGCCAAGCGCACCAAGCATACGAGTCGGAACAAAATTTTCCTTCGACCCACATGCTGGGTGCTTTTCGTCTGTGTGCCCCCAACCCGCCTCCGAATTGTCGCTATACGTAGTTAAAGATGACTTGCGCCCACAAGGCATACAAATAAAAATGGATAATTTGAAGTTGGCATTGAAAGTGTTAGTCGATGCTACAACTTTTATTATTGGTTTCACTGACCATTCTTATTATTTCGTGTAAATGGGCCTTTTAGATAGGACCACAGAGCAACCGAGGCTTGCAATTATACATTTACTATAGAGGACGATTGGCTACCTCAAGTGATTCAAAAGGATAACTTTATCAATGTATAAATATTGTACATATATATACTCTCATAGGCAAAATTCACAAACGATAGGGGGTCTATCGGTATTGAAATTATTCAGGGAAAATAATGATTATTAAATTGACTACCAACTTAAAATAGCTAGTATTTGGCAGTTGTACGAAATGCCTAAAACATAGATTATTCGTATAATATAGTGATATTCTATATAATATAGAATATTCGTATTAGTGTCCTCAACTTATGGTAGTACACACGGCGACATATCAAGTACACCATGGCTTCGCTTTGTATAGGTTTCTCTTTTTAGATTCGAATTAGAGATCCGTATAAACTGGTTTTGTATGAGAGCGTTCGAGTATTGATTGTAACGAGTTTTGGGGAGGGGGTGTGGGTCTTGTAAAACGTCAGAACGGTCGCGTAGAAATACTCTCACGCATTTTTAAAGTTTAATTTTCTCATTGGCAAAAATTGTCACTTGGTGGTTACTTAACGTTTTACTAGGAAGGTACAGAAAAATGTTACGGCTCGTTACAAAAATCTCAAAAAATTGCGTTACGCAATACTTGAATACTCCCATAGATAGATTGGTCGTCGTGCGTACATTGCTCACCACATGTTGATAAATCAATTAAAATTGTAAAAAAACACATATTACAAAAAGTGAACTGCAGTTGCAGTTATAAATTGCAATTAATTTGTTAAAAAAGACATATTGGGTAAAAATAATTGAATATCAATAAATGATATTATTAGTAGAATTAAAAAGTATCATTTCTCACTTAAAATAATCATTCATATTAAAAATAATCAAAAACAGATCAATAAGAAAATTCAATGTAAAGTTCACTTATCGTATAATATTATATCAAATAACGTACTTACACAAATGTTAGAAAGACGAATTACTCTCAGCAATGACTGCTATAATTACAACAGAAATAAACCAATTTATATGTATAATTAAGTATTATTATTAATAATTACATCAAAATAATTCCCTAAGAATCTGTACTGTAAACTTTAATATTAGAGTTTTAAATTAACCGGTGAAATCATAAAACATCTGCACATATTTCATTATGAATATAATTTACTCTATCATTACATACAACATAATGCAATAAAATATTGGGAACTAGAATACATAACATTTGAATTTATCAACCGGTACAAACAAATACATTACATTTCCAAATTCCTAATTTATTATGTACAGAAAACAACACATTAACAAAGCTATGTTTATAAGTAAAACTAGTAGGTGTATACATATAGCTATAGACAAAACACTACATGCTACTTATTAAAGTTACCTTACTTCATTTAATCTGTATCAAAAATATAATTATGTATTGGAACAAAGTAGTTTGTTAGGCTTGAATTATACTGACCGTGAGACTGCGCGGACTGGCCACACTATATGACAAGAAATTGTGCACAAGTACTGAGCGTGTAATCACAGCTTAAATCCACACTTGTCAATGCGAAAGCTGTGCTTGAGTCAGTCGAAAATAGCGTTATGTCCATACAGCAAAAGCGAAAAGAGTATTCGCCTCGTTTCGGTTCGAAGACCGTGACTGGACCCCACCAATATGTAAGTAGGTAAATAATTTTCTAAATTCAAAAGCAACTTTCGCGAAAAATAACGATTTTAACTTGGAGATAGGATCTTTTTCATGTTCGTAACAACATGAAATTTTAATCAGAACAGTAGGAGAAAAACACCTTCAAAAGCTGTTAAGTGTTGTTTGTGACCAGGGATGATATGATTTAAATCATTTGATTAAAATCAGTGATTTAAATCGCGATTAAAATCAAATGATTTTTTTATAAAAATCGATGATTTAAATCAGTTCTTTTTTACTGCAACTAAAACAGCCAAAAACTGTCCAGGGACTTCCCCCGACATAAACTACGGCGCACACATACACGTGTGCATCGCTTATATGCCAATAGATGCCTTACCATTATACTGAAAGAACTTAAATCAAAGAAATAAGTGACTGCGACTACGGTGAAACCCAAATGGTTCTATGTTCATTTGTAAATGTTGTCTTTTTTTTTAATTATTATTTTTTGTTAAAAATAAGTATTCAAAACTGGAAGCGTTTTTTTTAATTAAAGAATTTATAGTTTGTTGATTTTCGTTAATGTAATTTTTTATAAAATTTATTTCAATATTTTTGTTAAAAAACCATTTAATAAAAGAATGACTTCATAAAAGAACTAATATTTGGATTTAACAAAAAATATGTTAGTTTTTTTTAATATATAACTGACTTTCATACTGAAAACGATCAGGAAATAAAAAAAAAATCAAATTAATCTGATTAAAATCAAATAAATCCGATTTAAATCAAATTAATCGGATTTTTTTGATTTTTTTTATAAAAATCGTGATTTTTATCAACCCTGTTTGTGACTCTATGGACATTTAAAGCTTTTCCGACCGCTACAAGGCGAGTCCCCATCACGGTACCATAGACTAATCGGTGGACACTAGATCAGTCTATGACTCTATACCATAGACTAATTGAGTGTCCACCGATTAGTATTGTGTGTCGGGTGTCCATAGACTCCATGCGAACATTTTCCTGCAACCAGCCCGTAAAGCAGTCGCGCAAACAAATATAATCCCAGCCCTATTGGTTAACAATTCTAGTGAAATCTGTGTCATCATTAGCTAAGACGTTATTCATCTCACAACCAGTTTAATTACTAGACATAACTCCATTGATCTTAAGTTTCTTGACCCTGCGCGTGGTGGCCTCTCCGTCTGAGCTGTCAGTATCATGGGAATCCCCTTCCGATTTGACCCCGAGCCCTAGTTCGTGGGCATCTGAATAGTTGCCAGACTGTCGGGCCTTTTCCAATGCTCGTACTGTAAAGAAAATGTTTTCTTTTTAAAATGGAGGGTAGAATTACTTTGTTTTAGTAAATCAATGGATAATAATTATAGTAAGTATATCGAAAGGATAACGCGGCTCCGACAGTGTCCGACACAAGGGCGAAGAAGGAACATGGGTTTGGTTTTTAGTCAGTAGAAGTCTGACACTCCCCTTCGCTCTGCCCAAGAGCGGGGGGGTTATTCAATGATTTTCCACCGACCAAAAAAAAAAAAAAAGGGGAGGCTTTTGCCCAGCAGTAGGACACAAACACCTTTTTTACACATGTATTGCACTTCCGCTTCTCCAAGCGGAAATGCAATATATAAGTAAGTTTAGTAACGAAGAGGCGAGATTGTAGTACTTAAACAAAGAAACAAAAAAAAAGTTCAGTAACAAATGGATATGGATATCCATACGAAATTTTGGCCTGTCATTGAAATTTGACCATGCATTCAAGACAAGGGCATTTGAAAACTAAATAGCATATTAATAGACATTTTGTAAAACATACAATAAAATGAAGGTCACTGCTTTTATACTAGTCTAATTGTCTGTGCATCTTACATGATAGATTTTGGTTTTACCTCAAACATATTACGTTCTTCATAATTAATAGTGACAACATCAAAGCTTCAACTAGAACACATAACTTAATACTACCAATATAGACTAGACACTAGTACTTAAATCTATCCAGCTACACATAATAAATCTTAAATAAACAAAAGGATAATCATAGAATGCTACAGAGCAGGAAACGAAAACGCGGCAGGCCCAAAAGGAGATGGCGGGATGAGCTGGACTCCTCAAAGGATTACCGCGCTTTTTTTTTCTTAAGGACTATCGCACTAGATCGCGAAAAGTGGAAGGAGGGAAGGGAGGCCTTTACTCTGCAGTGGGACAATATAGGCTTATAAAATAATAATAAATAAAAAAGAGAAGAAGTCCAAGAACAGGGAAAAGAAATGTAGGTCGTCCGGTGGTGGCGTCATGGGCAGACAATATAGTTGCAATAGAGGGAAAAACCTGGATGAGGCAGGCACAGGATCGTGGAGATTCGCACCAGAAAAGACAGTCCTACACCCAGCAGTAGGTGAATTTGGGCTGTGGATGATGATGATGAAAGAAAAAAAGAGCTATACCAATCATCTATACTAAGTATACTTACTAATATTATAAAGAAGTAAAGTTTGTGTGTTTGTATATTTGTTAAATTGTAAGGGGTAATCTCGGGATCTACTGAACCGATTTTAAAAATTCTTTCACCAATAGAAAGCCACATTATTGCCGAGTGTCATATGCTACTTTTTATCCCTGTATTCCCACGGGAACGGGATCTACGCGGGTGAAACCGCGGGACGTCCGCTAGTAATTAAAAAAAAGCTAAGGCTTAGAAAAATATGTTTACTGGACAAATATTTTCATAGAAATGATAACCTCCCTGTAGACAGTGCAAAGAAACTGAAAATTCAAAAGTATGACTTACTTTGTGTTTCAAGCATATTATTCTGTCTCCTCAAGTCATCAATATCCTGTTGATGTGAATTATTTTTTCTTCTCATAAATTGTATGTACTCAGCTGCCTTTTTTAGTATTTGTGCTCGACTTGCCTGTAACAAATCACAATCACGACTTAGGTAGCGACAAATAAAAAGAAGTAAAAAAATACTTTGAAATACTTTAAACTTGAATTAGTTTTAAATTTTTCAATGGAGGCCAGGGCCAGGCAACAACGTTTTGTTTAGTATGCCCATTTTTTTTTAATGGCCTCTCGCTAATGTTCAAGGAATGCTTGACCAGAGTCTCTGGGTGCCTTGAGGTACGGGCTCAAGCCAGGTTAGTATAGCCATAGTATGTAGCTATGCATTAAGTATGTCTGCGATGACTACCTTAAATTTTTTTGGATGATTAACCTCTCACACCCAGCATATCGAAAACAGTATGGCGGATACAAGTTAATTTATTTTGTAAAAGTAAGAGTTTAGCTAGCTTGTACAGTACGCTCAAATTATCTTGGCAGCTCTGAACATAGGCTTTGCGAAATTTTACGCATGTAAACTTGGGAATAAAACTGTTATTGCCAGATAAACCAATACTTAAACGATCAGAAAATATCTAATTTAAACAGTGAGAAATACAAATAAAGTAAATATCATAACACTTTAATACATTCGTTGTAACAAAATGACCTGCACGAAGTTCGGAGCTGCCAAGATAATTTGAGCGTACTGTACCTGCCATACTATTTTCGGTACGCCCGGGATTAGAAGTGTTAATCCAGTTTTTGTTAAGTAAAAGCATGAGTAACTACAACATTAAAAAAACAAGTACTACAAAAAGATCTATACTATGCAGGTGTGCTAATAGGTACCTACACCTCTGCCTAACCCTTCGGGAATTACAGGCGTGATGTTATGTTTTATAGATCTGTCTTAGGTGCATATTAAGAAATAAGCCTCTCTCATTAATTATGGACGGAGTGGTGTTTGTAATTGATACAACAGCTGTTTTATACTGAAGATAAACAAGTCAATTGACTACTTTGTATTACTGATTCATTAATCCAATGTGCTCAGTAAAATAAAGCCAGTTAGACACAAGATAAGAGAAGAAAATTACCAGCGTTAGATAACCTTACGCTGACCTTGAACAGTTTGAAACCCAAACAGCTGATTCTGATGGTTTAAATTGAACTGGGCTGGTAACATGTGCAGCATGTTGTACTAGCAATGGGCAAAATTCACTACTTGGTAGATAAGTACCAAAAACAACAACATGACAGGCCCAAGAGATGGTTTTTTTTTCTAGATCACAAACAAAAATGTACGGAAGGTAGGCTTATAATAATAACCTTGAACCTTCAATCAACTCCCAGTATTGTACCTTAGCAATAGACTTTATACTAACTACCTACAGCTGAATCTTACAAACACCATCCACTCATTATGTCATGCAAAACTTAAAAACTATAAAAAAAATAAAGTTTTATACCACATGTAAAATGTGAATGCTTACAATTTTTGAACATACCACTTTCTCATTTTGGAGAGCTGGTACGGATTCCCTTAGTGATGTGAAACTGTCCTTTATGTGGTCTCTTCTTTTTCTTTCCAATGCATTGTGGTGTGCTCTTTTTTCTGCCTGTAACATTAAGAATTCCCCTGAGTGTCATGGTTCAGCAGTTTTGTTGGCTATACGCATTGCAATTCACATCTCAGTTCAAAACTATGCGTTCGAATCAATTTGTTTCATGTTCACTAATATTAACACATGCAAAGCTTCATTCGATTAAATATTTGACAAATATGAAAAAGGTAGAAGTTGAAATGGATACGAACACAATTTACCTGCGAGTAGTATCCACTGCCACCAACGCTATTCCGGGCATGAGTGCGAGAGTCCGAGTCATTTTCAGCCTGGAATTGTGCAAAAATATTATCTATAGCAAAATAAACATGCAGAACGAACCCAGTGAACTGTCAAATCGGGAAAACACCTACATCACTTTCAATATCGATGTCACGATCGTCGTCGCTCATCATCTTTAATGAGTTCTTATCAACTGCGCGGTCACAAGTATTAGTAAACAATCATGAGTGAAATGCAAGAGTGCAAAATTATCCAAAACACGCGTTCTAGCCGATACAATCAGCACAAAAGAAACCAAAACGAGTACTTGAGTCGGACAACCCGGACAGGCGTGACAATGACAGATCTATGGTAATGTAACCGATAGGCAATAACCGCGTCGTTTCCGTAGAGTGCGACAACACTATAACGTTTTACGTCTACAGAGTGAGATAGAAGTAATATTCTCGGACATTTCAATTTAGTCGTCTTCTCAAATTTTTTACTTTTTAATAATTCATGAAAGTGTTGAAGATGTTATAGATTATACAGCCAAGATATAAAAAAAACTCTATTTATAGTTTATACGTTAACGTTGTTTAAATAGTTGCATCCTGATGATTGATCGTTATTTATTATTTATTTATTGCTTATTTCCTACACTATAGCTAAAAACATTTTATATTTGTTTTTTTTTTAATAAATCCGTACCATAGACTCTTACGTCTATGATTTTAGATTATTGGTATCGCTGGCGGGAAAAATAATAAACCAAAAAGGTTTACCACTGTTTCAATTTAGTTCAATACATTTAATCATTTCTAGATATGGAGGAGAATCCGAATAATATTGAAGACATTGATGTCAATAGTCCAGATTTCTATGAAATAGTTCAATCTGAAATAGAATCTGATATGGCCCGAATGAAGAAAAGTGTTGAAGTTATCTTGAATTTACGGAGTAAGTTTCTACCTTATTGTACTGTTCGTATTCACACGCGAATTCTTCGGTTTATAGGCTTGCTAACAGACGGATGATGATTGAGACTTTGGGACAATCGCTTCTGGTCAAAAAAGTCAGTAGATACTGATTTAATAAATCCAGACTTATCCAGTTTTGTACACTAGCAACGGACTTCAAGCAAAAGTGACCCAAGAAAGGAAGAACTAAGTACCTATTTCCCTACATAAATATATATATATTGTTGTCTGTTTTCACCTATGAAATACTCATACTCTCAATGTCTCTCCGTGGTCGAGTGGTTTAGGCGTTGCCTTGTGACCCGGTGTTCGTGGGTTCGATTCCCACGGGAAGCATACTTTGTGAAGTTGTTTCCAGTTTGGTTAGGACATTGCAGGCTTGAATCACCTGATTGTCTGATAAAAAGATGGTTCCGTGCTTCGGAAGCCACGTAGGTATATGCCGGTGGTCCCGGCCGTCAAATGGCGGTCGTCAAACCATGTCAGAGGCCCTTGCGGCGGTTTAGAAACTCTGACACTATAGGGTGTGTGGGGTCGTTAGACCTTACTGCCCACACGATAAGAAGAAGAATGTACCTACATAATTATCTAATCTAAATGAATTCCTAAATAATTATGGAACTGTGGGAAAAATCTTTGTGCTGAGCATAACTTTGAGCGCTGCGCCATTAGTGAAAACGGCCACCAGACACATATTTCCTTGATACTTATCTTACACATTTTTATCTTTATATTAGTGGAAGCTGCAGAAATAGAAGTAGAACAAGCAGCTTTGTTCCACGCTGAGATCTGGTACGATATGCTGATGATACAGAACGACTCGCAGGAACATTCCGAAGATGAAGAATATGAAGAAACAGAGGAGAATACACAAACAACTACTGAAGTAAATATTGAAGACATTGAGGCTAACAAATAAAATACCTACTCACTGTACCTACTTGAATTCATTTACTAGTTTTCCTGTTTTGTTACCGTTGAATGTGTTTAGAATAATAACAAAACATAGGTACTACCTTATCAACGTAATTAACGCTAAAACACAAAGGCAGGGTGCTATCATTAACGTAATATTATTGACTACATAATTGGAGTAATCAGGTAAAATACACCTAAAATAATAATAATTAGATAGAGCCCTGTTTTTGTTGGTCTGAGGATAGAGCATAATAATATTTTGACGAGTCTTTGGCAAACTCGACCCACTCGCTACTGGACCCGCGGGCCCAGTTGAACACATGATTATTTTTATTTATTATTATTGGTCGAATGGACCCACATGCAAAATTGAAAAAAACATCTGTTGTAAAGGTACCAGCGGATACAGTCGAGCGCAAAAGTGTTCAGTCAAAATATAATAAAACGCAATTTAATTTGGTAGTGTATATTCATAATCAAAATCTCTAATAATTTTAAATTAGACACATTATGTTAATAAAAAACAAAAGACTAATATTTATTAACTTAATGTAGGTACTAGGTATGTCTGCCTAATTAGTCTAATTTTCAAATGAAAAGAAGTTTTAGTTTAAAAAGGATTGAATAGTAAAGTCTCACAACCAGGTGGCTAGAATGGTAAAGCAGTAGTGTATTAGAAGAAATGTATAAAATAAAAATAAAACTACTTACCATTGCAGGAGGCCAGAAACATGAAGGAGGTATTGTATCTTGTTAATAGGAATCTCTTAATCAAATCTCGATACATTTATATTAACAAATGCAATGATGCTACTACTACTTCACCATTCTGGTCTCCTGGTACTTTCGAAGACTTCTTTAATATCCTTGTTTCTCATCTCCGTTACAAACGAAAATAAAATTTGCATGTTGTATCATAGTAACAGTATACAATACCTCCTTCATGTTTCTGGCCTCCTGGTAGTTTGCGAGACTTTACTACACTAATACTTTTTAAATTATCCTATTGAGTAAAATTGATATTAATAAAACTAAAAGATTCGGCTTTACTGCGTGTGCGTGACTGTACTTTACAATAAAATTAGGTAGTGGGTCCACCGTCCAGTCGACCAGTTCAAATTTTGAATTGGTGAACACACGTGGAAAAACTTCGACGGCTAGCTCCAATCTCCGAAATAAGTTACAAATCTAGGGAAATATACTTAAAATGAAAGAAAAAACTACGACTGTGAAATACATTGTGACGACTAGGTTGGCGCAGTGGTTCAAGCAGTTGACTGCTGCGCTACTTAGCGCGGGTTCGATCTCCGCACGGAACAAATATTTGTATGGCCTACTGATGGTTGTTTCGGGTCTGGATATTTGTGTATGTGAGTTTAAATGTTTGTGAACGCACCCACAATACAGGAGAAATCCCTAGGGTGGGGCAACGATTCTTTTTTTTTTTACAGAAAAAATATTCCGAACCTAAAGTGGTGCGTTAGGAGCCAGTTTCAATGAAGTTTATTGAAAAGGTATCTATTACTTAATCATCACATTATTTGTTTTTTTATACGTCTCTTAACCGGAAGACGTTGCGTTGGAAGGCCTCCCACTAGGTGGACCGACGACCTGGTCAAGGCTGCGGGGACCCGCTGGATGATAGACGCACGGGACCGGTCAATGTGGCGACACTTGTCTCCCACAAGTGTCGCCACATTGACCGGTCCCGCCTATGTCCAGCAGACGTCTTTTGGCTGAAATGATGATGATGACGTCTCTTAAAAAATTATACATAGGTACTTACTTAACGGTACAAGGTGTCCGTTGTATAGGTATGTTAACTACACGTTATGTATTAACGTGTTGCCACCGTACTATTGTTCTGATAACAGAATTATTTTTTCCTATAGCCAAGCTTGACCTCAGTCGTGCTGAAACGGTTCCGTATGGGCAGTGCGCTTGATTTGATGTAACAGAGAACTTTATTTCTTCAATAAACGAATTATCTAGGTTTTATTATTAACTAGCTTTTGCCCGCAACTTCGTTCGCGTGGAATAGTGACTTCCGGCAGATTTTTGGTTTATCTCGCGAAAAAAAAAAAAAAAAAACTATCCTATGTCCTTTCCCAAGTTCCAAACTATGTCTGTACCAAATTTCATCAAAATCCGTTCAGCCTTTTAGGCGTGAAAGAGTAACAGACAGACAGACAGACAGTTACTTTCGCATTTTTAATATTAAGTATGGATTATTATTACTTACCTAATGATTATACGTAGAAGGGGTACAGCTACAATTACATAGCTTAATCAGCCGATAATATTTCCACTGCTAGGACACAAACCGCCTGTTGTTGCAGATAGAGCAAGCTTTAATTCTCCATCTTGGCCTAGTGTAATAAGCGTAAGTATCACGACACGACTTTGAATTTTCGGGCCTGGAATGACGGCCGGTTCCCTCACGATGATTCCTTCACCGATTTAGGAGCAGATAAACTGAAAAAATTCACGACGCACTATAGATAATTTCACCCTAAATGGCATGAGCATTAATAAAGTAGACCAGTTTAAGTACTTGGGGCACATGCTTATCGACGACCTTATGGATAATGTAGACATTGAGAGGGAACGTAGGGCACTAGCGGTCCGAGGTAAAATAGGTATGTTGGCCCGTAGATTTTCCCAATGAGTGACCAGGTTAAGATCACCCTGTTCAAGGCTTTCTGTCAGGGAATGTATGCAGGGGGTCTATGGGTCGGCTATACCAAAAGGTCGCTGGATGCCTTACGCG
Source organism: Diarsia mendica (assembly GCA_949316265.1). Taxonomy (NCBI): domain Eukaryota; kingdom Metazoa; phylum Arthropoda; class Insecta; order Lepidoptera; family Noctuidae; genus Diarsia; species Diarsia mendica. The sequence continues at coordinate 12,397,203 of OX438906.1, forward strand.
TCCAATATAATAATATTTTCAGGATGCTGTTGAGTTGAGACTGCCCCGTTTTTGTAGTGCATCATAGATGTTTTCGCAAAGTCGAACTGACGGTTTTCACGCAGTAATACGAAAAAAGGTTGCTTCACTGGTGCATCGAACGCAGGTCAGTGGCAATAGTATCCTGAGAGTACTGGCGGAGTGTCCTTACTCTCCTGTTCTGAGGCATTTTGTGGAGAGGGTGGTCAACTAGATAGCTTAGATAGCTCGTCTTCTGCTTGATTACTCTCTGGGCAACTTGCCTCAGACAGATAAATCCTAATGTGTTGCTGGTGTTGATTGTGTTTTGTTGTGTTTTACTAACATTAGGTCTAAGCATGGGGTCTAAGGCACTGTTTACTAACAAAATGGATTGTATTGTTGTCCGATACTGAATAAATAATAATAATAAAAAATAATAGATAGGTTTACGCCCAAATTAAGTAAAAAATGTTGCAACTTCAAATCACAAACATCGTCAACAATATCCTAGGTTTATGTATTTCCGTCGGGGCTTTGGGTTGTGGGTTGTTCGCAAGAGATACCGCGGCCTCGACATATAGGGCTTAGAAGGAACATGGGTGGTTTTTAGTCAGAAGAAGTCTGACACTGCCTTTCGCTCTGCCCAAGAGCGGGATTACTCCCGTTATTTGATGATTTACTACCAGCCGAAAAAAAAAGTTTACGCGGCGTGTTTCAACAAACAGTTGAAAGTCTTTACTGCTTTTTATAAGGTTCAAAGCCGATAAACCCTTGCTGGCGTTAGTTCCTATGGTGAAATCCAAGAGACATGCGGCACATAATTATGCAGCTTGATACGTGGCCGTGGATTCAAACACCACCTTTTAGTTATCGCGCTAAGTACCTAGGTCAGTATTTCTCGCTGAACCCTAAATCTAACGGCTGACGATTAATTTTAATTAACTCCTGATAAGTACAACATGCCAGCAAATAACCTAAGGCACTTGTGACTTTAATTCCGACAAGATGAAGCGTTATTCGGTATTATTTGTTCTGCTACTTTGTGTATTGGTAGATTCGCATAGAAGCGCTAGACTTCGCCATAATAGAAGGTCCTATAAAAAGGAGGCCACCCCTCCTCACTGCACGCAAATTACAAAGGGTGAGTAGTAATTAAGGTAAGTAGGTACGATCGAAGACAGTTCCGCCTGATCATTTAAAAAAAAATTCGCCTAAATCGTGCCGAGGCGCTGCCACGGGCTAGCGAGCGATTCTATTTCTTGAGTGCAAGCAAAAATGAGCTTAGTGGTGATCAGGCGCATAAGACCGCCATAGTACCTAGGTACCTACCTACTAAACATCTTTCTGCCCTTGTCCTATGTTATTTGGTGTCGGCGCAACGCGTTGCCCTTATCAATTGTGAGTATTGTGACGCTATGATTTACTCCTTGATGTCATTCTCATTTCTCTCACAATACCTACATGAGTTTATTAAGTACCTATTTGGTTCTTTGTAGCTTTATATAAGTAGGTACTTGGAAATGCTGAAAGAGAGTTTTGGTGTCGAATTTTAAGACTTTTGTTTTAATAACCGTAGGTACTAGGTACGACTGCTTGGAAGATGCCTCCCCCATTATGTGTTTTTTAGATAACTACTTAGATCATTATCTTATTTTACAGATACGGACTACCCGTCTGCATTCAGGTTAGACTATCCAGTCGCTTATATTCTACCTAGTCAACATGAGGCTTATCAACAAGTAAGTGATATAAATGAGTAATTTCAATTTCTATTATATCAGTTGGTGTGCCATGCGCCTATACGGACTACGGTTACCTACATTGGCTACATTAAAAAAGTTAATAGGTATCATCATAGTCGTTTGGTTTTTTTTTTTTGCTAATTTGCTCGCAACTTTTTTTTTACTTTGAAAACAAACAAACCAAACAGGATAGGTAAAAAAGAACGAGCGAAATCTGTCCAGTCGTTTACGCGTGATGCTGTGACCATATCCCAGACGGCGTGCTGCGTTTATATTGTATAGCTGCTGCCAGCGGCTTCACCCGCTACAAGTCCAAAATTATCCCACGGGAAGATAAAATCGGGATAAAAACTATCCTATGTGTTAATCCAGGTTGTCAGCTAACTCCATACCAAATTTTATTAAAATCACTGCAGCCGTTTAGACGTGAAGAAGTAACAAACATACACACTCACAAACTTTCGCTTTTATAATATTAGTGTGTGCCTAGTGCTTTGGCAGTCGTTACAGGTAGTCAGTGAGTGGTGAATCTGACAACCAGTCTTACCAAAGGGGCTTGTATTACCCAGTATAAACTGGGTTGTAGAGGTCAGATAGGCAGTCGCTCCATGTAAAATTCAGCTGCATTCGGTTAGACTGGAAGCCGACCCCAACATAGTTGGGAAAAGGCTAGGCAGATGATGAGTGTGATACCTAGTGTGATGATAATATTTCCAGCTATACTGCGTGAACCCGCCAACAGTGAACAAGGCGGTGACGACCGTGTGTGACTGGGCAGCGCCTCCTCAAGTCCAGTTCACCCTGGGCGACGAGTACATGCATGTGGTGCGTCAGGACCCCACGGGCCGCTTCCTCGGCAATGCTGTCATCACCACAGTCCAGTTCTGCAACCATAACGTGCACCACAACAGTAGTATCAGATCCTCGCCGGACGTGTTCGTTACCGCTGTAGAATGAAACATTTAACGGATAAGCTGAATAAAGATATAAAAAAAATAAAAAATTATAATAAAGCTCTGCTCTATCATAAAAACTTTTTTTTATTCTTGGATACCATATCTTAACTTATCAAAAGAAAGTTCTACTACTTATAGAACTTTCTTTTGATAAGTTAAGTAAATTACAAAAGAACTTATCAAAAGAAAGTTCTATTATAGACCTTTTTTTTGATAAGTTAAGTAAACTTATATTTTTTAAGTAAATCACATGCTATACTAGCATGTGGTTTACTTTGTGACAGGCGTCGGTCGGCCCTTGCGGGCTCCTGTAATGTTGCTGAAGTCTCTATGAGGCGCGCGTGGAACACGAACGCGCCCGCGTCGTCGTCAACACGGCCTGTCATCGTCATAGGACGGACGGATGGTGAGCTAGCCCATTACTCACCGTCCACAGGCCCGCGTGGCGTCTGTACCTAGGTATCTGTCTATCTCTAGATAGAAAGAAGGTAATGTTTGAGGTTATACCCTACTCGAATGAAAAGATTTATTAAAAGCAATAGGTAGCTTATCAATGCAATTTCTTATGGTCTAACTAAATCGATGCTTGCCCAATCATAGATCGTTACTAATTGCTTTCTATGAATAGGGTATTTCACCAAAAAAATCGAATTAGTCCGTCAGATATATTTTTTTTAAATAATGGACACATACATATTTTTCTTCTTTTAACCGACTTCAAAAAAAGGAGGAGATTATCAATTCGACTGTTTTTTTATGTTTGTTAGGTACCTATCTCATAACTTGCGAGTGCGACTGGGTGAACCGATTTCCATGATTCTTTTTTATTCGAAAGCTGGTGCTTACCGTGTGGTCCCATTGTCTCCATGTCAATATCTGATGTTGGGATCTTGTAGAAATCGGGGGAACTCTTCACAGCAGATTAACCGCGATTGTTGCTATAGCATATACCTATATAGATATGTTTACGCCATCACACAACATAATATCACGCCTGTACTCACTACAAAGGTTATAAAAACTATTTGGTGAAGATCTGATGAAGAACTTCGGAGATAGGCAACGGAACTCCTCAATAAATGATAGCAAATGGACTGGGATTGCTGAAATCTCATGTCTGTCTATTGTTTACACCAGTTCATAACATAACATCACGCCGCCCGGTACGTTGTGAAGGGGTAAGCACATGTGAACCACTAAAAAATGAAAAATAAAAACTTTTTGACAAAAAATAAAACCGACTTCGACAAAAATAAAACACAAAAAAGTGAAAAATAATCTTAAGAGAAAAATCAGCTTCTGAAGTCGGTGACTTTTGTTTGTTTGATTTCATGTTTTTGCCGCCGACTTCAGAAGCAGATTTAGTGCACGTACCCATTAATTTTACCTAAACAATAGACAAGGTAGTTGTCTGGCTTAATTGGGTACTTGCCAAAAAAAACGAATTAGTCCGCCAGATTGGTCTGGCGGTGTCATCCCACTGTTGTCGCGAAATGGCTCTCAAGCACGCAACAAGCACGCTTCTGCATCCTAAACGCTCGCTCCCAATCGGCAACTCGGCCCCAGAACTCAACGCCATAGGTACTGAAGAACCAAGTGTACCCTGTGTAAAGTAACACCCTCCCAACATTTTTTAAGTGGGAGCTTTTGGCCTAGTCGTTCCAGAGCGAAGCATGCTCGTCTGAGTTTGCCGCACATTTTATCATTAGGGGACCCCCACGTGAGAGAACTATCCAGTTCGAAACCGAGAAATGTGGTGACTGTCATATGCATCTCATAATTATGGATAATCACGGAAGATATCCCTTAAAAGTGACAGTACAGGACCTACAAGTTTAGTTACAAACTGTGAAAGTTTTAAAAAACAATTTTACCACAATAATTGCAATTTCGCATGGTCTGAAACAATTAAGTACTATTTCTTAATCACAGAAAGTTATCAGTACAACCGTAGATATAAGTACAAGACTCGTAAAAGACAATGTACAGCATTTTATCGTATTATACTCTAGGATTTGTACTTTTTATATTTAGTGGTTCTGCAGGTGCAAACGATAGCCGACCCGATAAAGTAATATCGGTTTTTGAACACGGTGGGTTTCATTTTGTTTTTATTAAATCAGTAAAAACTATACACAGGTGGACACTAAGTCAGCCCTTGATCTACCTTCAAATTCATTTATTGTTTGTCACAGCTGGTGAAAATATTAGGTCTTAATTTATGATAACAATACAGGAATACTTTTTATTCAGTGCGCAAACTTTGTAAAATTAAACTTAAATGTATTTCATTAAACAAATATTTTTTATTTTAATAACTCTTCATACAAAAAAATAAAGATATCGTTAACGAGAAATGTCTACTTTGAAATTGATTTTATGGCAACTCGCGGCCGCGCGCTGCCCCCCGCGCCCGCGCGTAGCGAAGCGCTCATTCATTAGTTTTTCGTACTACCGCCAGACTATTCCTATGTGTGCGTTTTGCTTACACGGACATGGCACACAGCCGGAGGCGCGCACCACACGTTCCAGCGTGTTGTGCTGTAGGTAGATAGGCATGGCAATAAACCCATACGCTACTCAGCGTATAAACTTACCTAGCTAAAAGTATTAGGTAAATTAAATTCGATTCAACTAGATACTAGCACGAAAAGTACTTGTCGATCGCTTTGTTGTCATCTAGCTGATCTAGTATCGGTGACCACTGCACGTGAAAACAGACGCATGATCTGCTCTAGTCAGCGTACGACCTCGAATGACCTCGATGGTATTTCCATAGCCCATACCGCAACAGTTAAAATGTACTTACGTATTCCCACGGTGAGTACTGATAACTGGCATCGTTCAAAAACAAGACCAACCAGCTAAAACACGCTCGCACACAAACAATGTACTCACAGTAGCAACACTAGTCTACCTATGTTACTGACATAATCACTATCACACTCACACACACAACACGCACGACACACGCCCGATTATGGTACTGAGTCTGACAATACGCATTGCAATTATTAGCAAATGTCCATAATAACTAAAACCTTGCGCTATGAAAATACACAATGACATGCACACTCGATAACGCATAAATCCGAACTAAAAATTCTTAAAACTTAGAATTTCTTTGTAGGTGCCGCGCCGGGGGCGGCGCGGCTGGCGGCGGGCTGGATCAAAGCCACAGGCACTTTGTTGTATGCCGACAACTAAACAAACGCGTGCGCCGCTTAGTTCGTTGATCTATGGCTTACTTAGTTACCAGGGACTTACCTACTGTGTGTAGTGGAGTGTAATGATGTAGGTAGGTACTTAATTTATTTATCATTGCAATTTAGTGAATAAAAATTAAACAAAATGTATTTGTCGGAAACTCGTAGTGCATTGGGGTACGAGCGGGGTGGCGAGGATCTTTAAAGTTGTAAAAAGAGACTACATTGTCCTTTTGGCAAGATTTAACGATAACATAACATCACGCCTGTAATCTCCAAAGCGTTAGGTAGATGTGCACCGAATAGTACTCAACCTTTCGTAAGTTATGTCCCAATGATTACAAAAATAATTTGCCAAACATTTTAACTTGAATCTGCAATAAGCTAGAACTTTCGTTTTAAATGGTTTGTTATGACTGTGTTATTTGATACTACACATAACAAGCTAGCTAAGTAGGTATCACAAAAATCTGCAGTAATATCGCAGAGTAAATAACTACGTACCTACCTACTTAACTCATAAATTCATAATAAACATTTTAAGACATTTTAAATCAAAAACTGTTCAATGCACAAATGAAAAAGTGTTCCTCCTCAACCGATCAGCTGACCGCCGTTGCGGAGTACCTACCAGCCGCGACTCGCATTCATACATTGAACTCGAATGACTCGAGGTCACGCGTACAGCGGGAACAGAACAGCTGATAGGTACGGCACGTTAGAACTTGTCGGTTTAGTAACTTCCAAACTAGTGATTTGTAAAGTAAAGAAAAAAGATAATGTAAAAGGTAATGAACTGACCGTGATCAAGCAGCCTTTGAGTGGCTGCTAGAATGGTCCTTTCCTAAGGGGTTTAGGATGCTCGTATTCGGGGAATGCTCTCCGATGCATACATTCTGCGAGCTGCTCGTAGACTTTCACCACTTATTAGATACACCCGCCCGCACCATCTCATAAGACTCGCGGTTAGTAAAGTCCGACATTGTGACTTGGAGGCAGTTCTAGGTCTGTACGAGCTACGAGTATGACATGCGTGGCACGGGGGTTGCGCGGGAAAGCGATTGGACGCGACGTCACGATAGCGCATGCGTGAGCAGACTGCGGGGCAGCGGGGCGCTCGCCTCAGCCCGCCTGTGCTCTCTGCCGCCCGCCCGGGTTTCACCCCCGCTGCCGGTAGGCACGCGCGCTCATTCAATATTGTTACGAATAGATAGTGCCCATATTTTGCTGTTTTAAAGTCGGATAAAAATTTAAAAAAAAGTTTTTAACTAATAATGGAAATATGTTCTATTACTGATACTGAACCACCAAAAAAAATTTGCGCACTGAATAAAAAATAATCCTGTATATTGGATTATACAATTTTAACCCTCTTCTTGTTCTTCATAATATTCAACGTGCTAACGTTGAAACGTTAACGTTTCTGAAATCGCTAGATTTCAGAATACCTTTGTATCCGTCAGGCACATTTTAAAGTTTAATTTTACATTTATTTTAAGGAAAACGTCTTGAAGGCGACGAAGCAGCTTTCTCACAAACCGATATTATTCCACCTTTCACGCCATTTTATACACTGGAATTAAAGGTACGAAGCTTGCCTTTTTTAACAGATGGGTTTAAGAGAGACCCTCTCCCGCTCTGGGCGAAACGGTGTTTGCCATTGTATGCTCCGAGGGGCTTCACATCGCTGTCAATGTAGTGAAGCAGTCGACTGCCTTGGACACCATGGCATTTCCTGCAGTAAGAACGCAGGTTGGCTCTCATCCGTCGTGCTCTGGACACTGCCGGTGTGCCAGCTGTTGTGGAACCCAATGGATTGGCACGCGTCAATGAGAAAATATTTGATGGAATGACCACAATGCCATGGAAGTTGGGTAGAATGGGTAGGAGTTTAGTGTGGGATGCAACTTGCGTCGACACCCTTGCGCCATCCTATCTTTCTAGCACGGTGAGCTGTGCTGGGGCGACTGCTGAAGGTGCTGAACACTTCAAATACCTGGGGTTGAACACTGGGGTCATGGGGTCCTCGTGCCCACCTAATATTTCAGGAAATTGCCAAGTAGTTGGTCGACTCTTCACGTGACCAGAGGGCTAGCCTATTTTTTGGGCAGAAAATCAGCATTGCGTTCGTGGGAATGCTGACTGATAAAATTTTTGACACCCTGTAATTCATCCCCTTTTGATACTAGTATAGATTTTGTTTCAATTTTAGGTCTGTAAATGAATATTATATTACAAAGATTCATTCGTTCAGAAGACGAATCATTTTCAAAAAACACTACAGTTCTGAGTTCGATTTCTCCGAAAAAACCCAGTTTAGACCCCAAGTTATCAGCGTCAATTGTTGGCAATTAGGTCTATTATGTACTTAGTTGATACATCTTAATTTTTTAGCACGACCGACCGGATTTGAAAAAAGGCTTCACATATGTCAGAATGGAGTACATAAGCCCCCTTTCAACTGTGGAAGTAAGTTATGATGAGAACAGTTATAAATTCACGTTTCAAGTAATTTATCCAATCTTTGAAATACATTATGGAGTTGTTGGTTTTTCTGTCCCACGTTCTTCTAAGTAGCACAGTATGTGTGAATGACTTCATGGACGAAATAGGTATTTGAAAGGAATCTTCGAATTTAGTGAATAAAAAATTCAAAACTGTTTTAGAAGTTATTTATTTGTTTACACCCTTTATTTATTTTTCTTATTTATTTTAAATTTTTAGGGTTTCGTACCCAAAGGGTAAGAACGGGACCCTATTACTAAGACTTCTCGGCTGTCCGTCCGTCTGTCTGTCTGTCACCAGGCTGTATCTCAAGGACAGCAATAGCTAGACAGTTGAAATTTTCACAAATTATGTATTCTGTTGCCGCTTACCCTTCATGTGCGAGTCCAAAGTAACTCGTACTTGGCCAGTTTTTAAATGTTTCGTAGAAAAACCTAGTAAAAATATTTGATAGAAAATGTAGCCCACCGGTATCGGGAACAGGGTCCACAAGGTACCCGGTGGTCAGAACTCCATAGAGATGAACCTCCTAATGACACGAGCTGTGTCCAGAAGTACCGCTTTCTGAATCAACCCCTTGATATCAGAAGGTGCCTAACAAGAGCCTCCTCAAGTATTGGTCAAGTTCAAATGGCGGACAAGCCAAATATGATTGGAAAGCTATTAGACCCCGGTTTAATATCGTACCCCCGGCGTAGAAAACATTCAAGATAGTACCTACATACGGATTTATTCACCGTCCACAACAATGCAGGCCGCGCCGTGGGGTTTGCGCGTGATTCAGTTTTCCCAACCACACGCACGGTGTTCCGTGTTCAAGCCAGTTTGCGCAGGCAAGACCGTGGTGAAGTATGACCTGTAAGCATGTGGTATTCGCATTAGTGACTGACAACGGAATCCTAGAATTCGCGCTTTTACACAAAATAACCACCATAGAGTTCTGCCGCACAAGCCTAACGATAACGGTAACTTCCACTCGACTCTCCTTGAACATCTAAGAATAGTAAACACAAACCATGTGCCCTATGTTATAATCGCTTACAACTCCTCAATAGGTACACCAGAAGAGACCATTCGACCTACTAACCGGACATTTTGATCCACGCGATACCCTAGACATGCGAGTTCACCCAACAGTATATTTAGAACCATACAAAAGCAGGAAGTCTACGACATCGTCAACGAGACTTTACTACCAAACCGCACCGCGTTGATAGGAGCAGCCGCATCCTCTCAAGCGAGGACTTGAGAGGATATGCGGCAGTTGGAGTAGATCAGATTTCGGGCAACATTTTGAAACGCTAACAGTTTGCAGTTCCAATTACTCACATCTGCAATCTGGCCTTTACTACTGGTACCTTTCCTCTGGCATTAAAAATAGCTCTTGTTATACGTATGGTCTAACTAAAACAAAACAAAAATGATCTCAATGTCGGGGAGAATAAGTGCCTAGCTTTCGGCTTCGTTATGAGTACCTACTTTTACACCCTTTATTTACAGATAGACTAGACCGTACTGTATTACGCAATAAATCCTACCACAATAATTGCATTTTTAACCGACTTCAAAGAAGGAGGAGGTTATCGCATGGTTTGAATCAATTATTTCTAAACTACAGAAAGTTATTAGTATAACACTCACAGCAGACAATGTAGGTACAGCATTTTATCGTATTTCACTCTAGGATTTACACTTTTGATGTTTAGTGATTCTAGTGCTGATAATAATACTCAGATACCTTCGAGTGCAATAACGATTTTGGAATACGGTGAGTTTAATTTACCATTATAAGTTTACCATATAAGTTTACTTATACCCTAAAAGTTTATCCCAACTAGGTGCAAAAACTCTGGCACCAGGTTAGGTGTTTAACTGTTTACCACACGGAAAAGAAATTATAAGTATATATTTTGTTTGGCTTCCAGTGTAACAGGATGCAGCTGAATACCAGTATTTTGCATTTAGCGACTGCCTATCTGACCTTCACTACTTATCCTCTAGCACCAAAACTGATGATGCTGGCAAAAATATAATAAATCCTGGACATCTAGGTGAAACTGATCGCAGAAAAAATCTAATAAAACATCGGCTCGAATAGTGAGTGTCCAAACAACGAGTTTGGATACGGTTAATCGCAGGGACTTTAGCTACCGCAATTCATAAAATGTTATCTACAATCTGTACTTCCCGAGAAAAAAAATCATATGTGCCCAATGTGCCTAACGAAGTTTCACCTCAAAAATTACGAAAGTCAAAAAAGGAAAAATCTTGACCCTTCATTTAGGCCCCCCCAAGAAATGTTGATACTGGACCCGTCGCACGCTACACCACTGGCTAATTAATACGCTTGAATCTTAGTTAACACCCCTCTACCTGCCCCCCGTCAGGCATATTCAACGTTAGTGAAGTGCGTTAGTGTGTGTTTCTACAACACTCTTGAATATCCGTCAGGCACATATTTTTAAGTTTCAGTTTGACATTAATTTTAAGGAGAACATCTTATTGGCGAGGAAGCAGCATTCGCAAAACACGATCTTATTCCGGCTTTGATACCAATTCATTCAGTATATTTAAAGGTAAGAGAGCTTGTCTATTACATACGTATAAATTCGAGCTATTTTCCCATGGAGGTACGCAGAAATTTGCCATGCTCATCGATCGATATTTTTTTCACGAATTGGTTTTTGTAGGATTCATTTGTTCATTAGCTAGCATTATTATGATCTTAATTGGGATATAAGTTTAATACCATGAACGGCGTAGATTTCTCTCACAATGCGCAGTTTACCACCGTAAAATGCGCGAAAGGCGAAAATTTTCCAAAAAACAATACTGTTCGATTTCTCCGAAACAACCCAGTTTCGAACCCAGGATCTCGGGGTCAAAATTGTTGCAGGCCTAGTATCAATCATTTCAAGAATTGCCCCCAACGACTTGCCAATCATCATTCATCATGTAATAAAAGATATTTCTAATTTTTTAGAATGAACGACCGGATTTGGAACAACGATTCACATTTGTCAGACTGGAGTATATCAGCCACTTCTCAATCGTGCACGTAACTTATGATGAGAACAATTTTAAATTGACGTTTCACATAGTTTTTCCAATGTATTCAATACCTTACGGAGTTGCTGCTTACTCTGTCCCACCCATGTACCCATTACGACAAACCTGAAGTATGATGTAGTGTATTATAATTAAAAAAAAATGTATTAAAATACAGTATTATTTTTAAAAAACATTTAAAATTAAAAAAAAACAACGTATTTCACCTGTATCGGGTTGAGGGTCAAAGATACCGGTGGTCCATAGAGAAGGAACTCCTAACAACACAAGCCAGAAGTACCGCTACCTGAATCAAGCCCTTAAATCCAGCTGCCTAGCGTGAGTTTCCGCAGATATTGGTCGGAGGTCTTGGTAATTAATTAAGCCATTGACTGAAACAACTATCGACACAATGATAGATAATACAGCCCACATGTCGACAACCTACCTTTTTTTTTTTTTTTTTTTTGGTGGGTGGAATATCATGGAATGACCTCCCCCGCTCTTGGGCAGAGCGAAGGGGAGTGTCAGACTTCTACTGACTAAAAACCAAACCCATGTTCCTTCTTTGCCCTTGCGCCGAGGCCACGTCATCTAGTACAAAAATCCGCGGCCCCGACGGGGTCCCTACCTGGCTTAGTGCTTCGTTGTCACTAGTACCATTAACAGTTCCATGATGGAACTACTGGTCAATCATGTGTGTGCTGGGGAGTTTGTTCCGCCACTTCTTCTTTCCAGCTAAACACTAGGAAGTGTCGATGGGTGGGCGTTTTTGGGGGACTATCATATAAAAATGTAAATACAGTGAAACCTGGTTAAGTGAGACCTCAAGGGACCTGCAAATTTGTCTCACTTATAGAAGTATTCTACTTACCCAGTGTCTCAGATATCCAAATCTGTCTCATGAGACCCCAGTATGAGTTCCAGTTATAGAGGTTTCTCACTTATCCAGGTCCCAGCCCAGTTAACCAAGTTTTACTGTAGTAAAGTAAAGTAAATTTTGACCTTCGTAAAGTGCTGATTATCAGCCTAGTTTGAATAAATGAATTTTGATTTTGATTTTAATCAAGAAAAGTGATTTGCATATCTTTTTCAGCTTTCACGAGGTTCTCGCTCTAATTGATCCATTACCACAATATCGTTGGGTTGAGGATATCGTCAAAGTCGCGGGAAACTCTTGGATGAGAGATGATAATAAGTGGAACAGACAACATACGGTCTACAAGTTATTGATGAACGACTACAAGAATTCAAAATATTTTTTTCAAAAAGTCTGGTTTCACGATTGGTGTTTCTTCTCCACACCTCTTGGAACTAAACAGGAGTGGCACAGTTCAGATTAAGCCATGTGATGACCAAGAGAGACAGATTAAAGTCGAAAAATATTCCACGGAAACGGACTATACTGTAGCTGGATAACGTGATGTCTTAAACCTGTACCTATTGTTTCAATATCATTTCCGTGTGTGAAAGAGGCAGAACTATAAAGGGTGCCTAGTGCCATGTCTTTTACACACTGGAATAAGATTAAAATACATACGAGCGGCCTTAGCGCGACTGCTGAGCATTGGATGTTTGGTTCGATACCCAGGTCGGCCAGTGTTGTTGGGTTTCCATCAGGAATTTCTCAGCAGCCGTCCCAGAGCCGTCCAATTTGTGCCCCCGGTCGATGGCAATAGGCTCGCCCCTTGCCTACTCTTGAACATAATGATTGTGTGATATGTGGGTCTGTCCGCCTCTGCCAAACCCTTCGATGATTAGGTTCGATGGTTAGGCCCCATTTTAAGTCAGATACCTACTATCATATTAATTGCAATTTCGCTTGGTCTAAATCAATTATTTCCAAACCATACAAAGTTATCAGTACAGTGCAGCAGTGTTGGCAGGGACAATGTTAGACATTCCGCATTTTCTAGGGTTCATTTTGTTGTTTTTTTGTGACAAATATGAAAGTATAGAACAAGACTACATTTGGACGTTTGAATACGGTGGGTTTTTAAAATTTACATAAAATTTAAATAATAATTAGTCCCGCATAATGACTGCCTCGATGGTCTTATAAACTCTTGCGACCGCAAGCGCGACTGCTAAGCTGTTCGATACCCAGGTCGGGCAAACTGTTATTAGGTTTTTTTTTCAGGAATTTCTCAATATCAGCCATGGAGTCTGGATCTGTGCCCGGTTGATGACAATAGGCACGCCCCATAATAAATGAGAATTAAACATAACTAACAACATAACAGATATGGTATTATGTTAGATCCTAACACTCTGAAGCTGATAAATGATAATGATGCGAGGGAAGAGACACCGACGTGAAAGGTTACCACATACTCAGTAGGTACATCAAAAATATACATATTAACGGGCATACTCTTGACTTCAATCTTGTCCTCAGGACAGAGATAAAGTCGATAGGACTATTTGTATATTATATTTATAAATCATTAGGTATGATATATTTGAATATTATTATTTTTTTTTACCATTGTTCCTATCAAAAAGAGCACCTGCCATCTAATCTCTACACCACCCTTGGTTGACTGGTAGAGAATGCCTAAGGCATTAAGTCCGCCTTTGTACCTTTTTTTTGTGTGCGAGAAGTTTAAATAAATAAATAATAGTAGAACTACGATCAAACCCACCCCAAGATTCGAACCAAAGCAGACACTTTGAGTAATGTAGGTATTTGTATTAGTCATCACATCACTGTTTTCGAAATGAAGGTAAACATCATCGAGAACCAGCATGTCTTAGAACCAAAAATCAAACATTGTGGTATTAAATATTAGGGTCGAATTGAGAACCTCCTCATTTTTTTTTTGTCGGTTAACAAAACGCACTGTACCCGCGGTGGATTATCGCCTGTTCTCTTAGAGAACAGACAAACGCACATTCATCATCAGACGATAATGTTCCCACTGCAGGGACTCAGGTCTAGGGCACGCCACGATAGTGACGGTAAGTCCCCTCTTTGAGGAGTGGCTGGAGAGGCACCACGGCGCACTCACCTACCGTCTGACGCCGGTCCTCACCGGACACGGGTGTTTCGGGAGGTACCTGTACCGAATCAGGCGGGAGGATGCTTCCACTGCGAGGATCGACCGGAGGACACGATGGAGCACACTGTGGAGGTGTGCCCTGCTTGGCAGAGCCCCGCCGTGTTCTCGTAGCGGCGATCGGCGGCGGCGACCTCTCGCGTCCGGCCCTGGTGCAAGGCATGGTCCGGGGCGAAGAGGAATATTGGGACGCCGTCGCCTCCTTCTGCGAAGCAGTGATGCTGGCGAAGGAGGTGGCGGAACGTGAGAGGTATATAGAGAACCTCTCGTCCCAGTCGCCCGTCGGGGCTGTGAATTATCGAAAGGATAACGCGGCTCCGACACAAGGGCGAAGAAGGAACATGGGTTTGGTTTTTAGTCAGTAGAAGTCTGACACTCCCCTTCGCTCTGCCCAAGAGCGGGGGGGGTGGGGGGGTTATTCGATGATTTTCCACCAAAATAAAAAAACTCAGGACTCAGGCCTCCTCTCTAGAAGAGGGATGGGCTATAATACACCACGTGGGCCCAGAGAGGGACACAATTCAATAGAATTTTTTGGTTCTAAGACATGCAGGTTTTCTTACGATGTTTTCCGAGCAGTGGTGATTTAAAAAAAATTACACAAAGTAATGCGCCTGCCTGGGTTCGAGCCCACGACTTACTCATCGTAAGTCGGGGCCGCCACCACTAGGCTATAAGTAATTTAGTTTAATATTTGTCGAAAAGGAACGCATGTTGAAGGCGAGGAAACCTCAGTCGTACATTACGAGTATATTCCTGCTGATATCTATGTTTTTGAACGAAATTTAACAGTAAGTGAGCTTTAATATTGTTTTCATACCTAAAGCTGCGATTTTATTTACCTAATTTAGAGATAGGTAATTAATTTTACCATTTTTTTCAGCACAACATAACGAATTTGGAAAAACGATTTACTTATCTCGCTGTGGAGTACATCAGCTTTACGACCGCGGTGGAAGTGTACTTTAATGGTACTACGAACATTTTGTCGTTTTACATACAGTATCCGTATTATATAATACCCTATGGTGCTGTCGGTTACTCTCTTAATCGTCCTCGCGGTCGCAGGAAAAAGTGGAACTCATACCGAAGGTCACCGAGAAACCCAACGATATAGGAAATCTTCAAAGATATCATCACAGAAGATGTCACCATCACCAACTCCTACCTGCCTATTGTACATACATTCTTTTTTGTTAAATATTTTGGTGGGCTAGTAAACAATATATAGATCTGCTTGAATAATATAAAAACAGAATTATGGTAATTTTATATAAAAACTTTATTTTCACCTTTGCCGACCAACAATAGTCAAGTCGTCAATTGTAAAAAAAATCAAAATAATAAAGGGAATTTTCAGTTTTTGAAGGTCAAAATATTTCAAGATTATTAACACTTTTTGCGTAAACATTATAGGCATAGTAAATACTGTAAGCTATTATTTCAGTATGTCGGTGGGTGCGTTAGTCGTGCGAGCGCATGTTGATGTCGTCGTGTCGCTCGCGTTCGGTCTCGCGGTGGTCGCCGGACACGCGCACTCCAGCCGATGGACCGGCCTCATCGTGCTCGCGCTTGCCGGGCGAGTGGGGTGCCGAGGGGGCCGACTGCACCAACCGCCCCATCAGACTCGCGCTCTTATCCTTGCGCGGCCGAGTCCACTCGTGCGAAAGCACACGGTCCAGCGTGAGGCGAAGTGTGATGTCGGGCTCCAAAATATGCCGCACGATCGACTTGGCCGCCGTCGATACTGAATCACGGATTCTCGATCTAAAAACCCAGTTGCGCGACATTTGGTCCTTCAATAACTTGCGCAGGTTCGAATCATCGAACGGCATGGAAGCGTTCAGCATTATGAAAAGTATAATTCCGAGAGACCACACATCAGCTAGTTTGGGATTGTAGGGTGTGCCACTTACCACCTCAGGGGCGGCGTACGCAGCGGACCCACAGTACGTCTGGCTGAGTACACGTCGATTATCGCCATCCGTGCAGAATCTTGCGAATCCGAAATCCGCCAATTTAACGTTGAAACGTCTTGATAGCAGAATGTTCTCGCATTTCAGATCGCGGTGTGCTATATTCTTACTGTGCAGGTATTGCAAGCCACTAGCCATTTGTCTAAACCAGAGTTTTGCCTGGTTTTCTGATACAACTCCATTCCGTTTTATGAAATCCAACAGATCACCGTTGTCAGCATAACGCATAAAGATAAACACTCTCGGTCCACGTTGTAAAATACTGTGCACTTGAATGATATGGGGATTCTCGATTTTTGTTAATATATCAAGTTCACGAGGAAAAAACTTTTCTAAAAAATCCCGAGGTGCTTTTTCTTTATCGAAGATCTTGCACGCGAGGTGCATTCGCTTCGGGCTGGCCGCATCACAGTACTCAGCCAGGTGGACGGTGGCATATGATCCTTGCCCGACTTTCTTGCCGATGAGATAGCCTCGTTGTTCCAAGGCATTAACCTCGGAGCTTCGAGGACTAAGGCGCTCAGCCATTGAGCTCTATAGACTTTATCCTAACCCGTTTAGGATACATTGGACATCTCACTACTCCCGTATGTCCAAGGTTTCAATGATCCTCCTGTCAAAATGTTAGCTTTTCGATTGATAATATCTTTCAACACAACTCTCATGAAAGAGAGTAAATCAATATAAATAATAATAAATCGTAAATAGCACGCACAAAATTTTGTTAAAATATTACGACATCACAAAGAATTTGGATATAAAAAACGCTTTCACTAGTAAGAAATCCTCCAAAAAGACGTATTTGCTACATTTATGTCATTTTTTTTCCATTGTTTCTAAAATTAAAACGACATTAATTTTTTCAGAAGAGCCAACATCAAATACTTTATAAAAAGATTTTATTTGATGAGAATGTTATAAATGTACCTATTTATTTTGAGATACCTGATTTTACCCCTAAGATTACCAATCGTTTCATAGATATTTTACAGGGTGCTGCATTCGTTTTTTTACTGACCTACTTATTATACCGGCTACCGCGATTTCCTCTAGTCTACAAACCCAGATGTAGATACCTACTCGGTAGCAGAATATTCCTTGGTAAGACCGGTTTTCAGACTTTTGGGCCTCTCTCGGTATAGCTGTCAAAGAAATATAAAGGTCTTCGTACAATAAACACCCCATATAGCCATTTTTGGGAACATGACGTAACGGTTTCGACACCTAGTGTGTACACTGATTTATTCTCGACACATAATCTCGTCGCCGTTCCGTGTTAGAGTAGTCGCTGCAACCAAAATTGGGGACGAGTCGACACAGTAACATTCGGTTTCTAATTTACGTCGCGGTGTCTTAACATTGTTACCATATTTTAACCAGTTCCCACAAATCATTCGTTCTATTGCTCTTATCCGTTCATTCGTTGACATATTGACATTGACTCGTGAACTGACGTGAATTATAAAAAAAAGAAACAACCATTTTATCACCTAGATAAGTAAACAAAGAGTTTGTTTTTATTGATTATTATGGTTTCCAGTACTCAAATCTTAATGGGAAATTAAATCCATCGTGTAATTAGTGGGAAAGGTTGAAATTTATCGTCGCGCCACATTAATATCATAATTTAACCATTCCGACGAAAATACACATTGTTTTTATTTTAATGATATTTTTATTTTCTATTCTCAAAAGCTTCTATTTGAATGCAATAATAAAGTGGAATATCTAATAACTAACTATTTTAGTCGTAATAAACCATACTAACGATAAATAAAGAAAAATATTTTTTGTTAATTGAAAAATATTCTCGTCACAACAAGTTACAAAGTTACGATAATATGTCGACATTGTGTGAACATGTTACGTAAAGTCGTCACAAAGTTACAGATTTTTTAAAATGGTCTCCCTTTGATTTATTGTCCACAGTTTCCCAAAGTTTGCTAGACAAAATGCCATATTGCATTGTTTTAACTATAGAAGGCTTCTCAATTAATATCTCTTGTACCAAGTACGTGGGTGAAAGATCCTCTATTGTCCGCGTACAAAAAACGGTCAACAGAATCGATACTTTTGCGGAAGGTCTCAAATTAGAAAACCTATATTACATGATTATGTTTATATTATGATTTTGTGATTTCGAAATAAAAATCGTTTCTTCTTATGTTTTCATTTTATTATTACCTTAGGGGCGTTGTCAATACAGGAATCAATACCATTTGGAGTTGCAAAGCATACATAAAAGTTTACATTTCACATCTTGCAAATTGTATTCTCTTGATTCTTCTGCTTCATAATCAAGGGATGTTGCATAAACATTGATATGCGAAGAATTGAAAGGTCTCTCAAAAAAATCAAAGAAGAATGGGCAAAAATATATGGAGCTTGGTCCAAATTTCCACCATCAATAAGAACTATGACATATGATGGAACACTGCGTTCTGAATCATTATAAGAAGACCGCAACCAAAAATATTTACTCAGTAAAAAGTTATGCCCCATGAAAACTTGCAATTTAAAAACCGTTTTTTTTTTTTGAGCTGGGAAAAAATGCATTACGCATACCCTCCCATCGGGGGATGGGGGGCTATGTGGGACTCCCCGGTCTGACCCGGTATACCCACTAGAACGACCCAGCGGCACTCCCGCTTCGTCTGAGTGGCGAGGGACTGGGAAACTGGCACAGCCTTAACGACCAGTCCTCCGCCGACGATTGCCCTTCAGGGCGGACCTCTCACGCCCTCACCCCACGCCCATAGGGGGGGGGGAGGACGGGCCCGGGAATGACTGACGAAGGTGGTGATGGGTGCAATGCGGGCGCAGACACCCCCGTGCCTGCCACCCGCCCATCGCCACCATGAGGAGGGAGAGGACGGCGCCTTCTCCGACCCTTCTTCGTCTGCGGAGTGGCGCAGCGAGAGGGTCGTACTCCCACGCGCGCTCCGCCTCCTCCTTTTGCGAGATTACATCCTCGCAAAAGGAGGCAACCGCTGCCCAGGCCTCCTCGCTCCCCAGCATGGCGTTGACTACGCCGGGAAGGGAGAGGTCCTGTCCAACCACCGCGATCAGACCGCGGCGCAGCTCGGACCAAGCCGGGCACACCTCGAGGGTGTGCTGTGCCGTGTCCTCCGCCGCGCCACAGTCGTGGCACGCCGGGGTCTCCTCCCTCCCTAACCGGTGCAGGTACGATCCAAAACAGCCATGGCCGGACAACACCTGCACCAGACGGAACGAGAGGAAACCGTGGGACCGCTCCAGCCAGCCCTGCAGGACCGGACCGAGCGCGTCTAACGTCCGGCGGCCAAAAGCGGCTGCGGCGAGGTCCTCCGTCCAGTGGAGGACTATGGCATCCTTCGCCTCCCGCCGCACGGCCTCCCGCTCTTCGGTGACGGGGCGCTCCCCGAGCGCCCTCCGTTGCGCAGTCCACTCGTACACTCTGGCGAGCACCCAGGCCTCCAACTCCCAAGGAGGAGTGCCGGCCAGAGCGCACGCCGTCGAGAAGCCCACCGAGCGGTAGGCCCTTGCTACCCGCTGTGCAATGGCCCTTTGGGGCTTGCGGATGGCGGTCGCATTCTCCCTCCTGTGAAGGGAGTCTGCCCAGATGGGGGCCCCGTATAGGGCCATGCTCCGCAGGATGCCTTGATATAGGCGTCGGCATTTTGCCTTGGGCCCCCCCAGGTTCGGGAAGAGCCATGAGAGGGCGTCCGCGGCTTTTAACAGGCGCGTCGACAGCCCGCTGAAATGCGGGCCGAAGCGCCACCTGTCGTCCAGCACCAGGCCCAGATACTTCATCTGGGGCTGGACCTCTATTCTGACGCCCTCCACGACAATGTGAGCGTCGGGAGGGTGGCGCTGCCGAGGCCCGCGAAAGAACACGGCCTCGGTCTTATGCAGCGCCACCTTCAATTCCAGGTGGCGGATCCTCTCTGCAACCACGGACCCGCCAGCCGAGGCCAGACAGGCCGCGTCCCCAAAGTTCCTCCCCCGGGCAGTGAGGAGAGTGTCATCCGCGTAGCAGATGACACTCGTGCCCTGGAGGAGGGCTCCCCGTAGGAGCCAGTCGAACCCGACGTTCCACAGGGGGGGCCCCAGCACTGACCCCTGAACCTAACCTAACCGTGCGAAAGGGACAAAACTAATGCTATCTCCATCTACGAGTCGACGCTAGCAATCCCCGGGTTCCGAAATGCAAAAATATTAAAAAATACTTTTAGCACGATTGCGAACCGTTCCGATTACATTTTTATATGGGTAGGTGCGCTAAGGTTATCATTGTATACTTTGCAGACGATTTGAGCGCATTACAGAACAGTGGAAAGCGTCATCATTGCTACCATGTTTTTAATGCTTGAAATGTGGCTATGTGCGAAAAAAATTAACGGTTAAATAACTAAAAATACGTATTTTTAAAACAGTCATAACTTTTTTCTGAGTGAATATATTTTTTTCACCTAGTAATCAAAATTGTATGGTATTTAATCGACTTTAAGCTTACATAGCCCTCAATAGTGGTGGAAATTTGGACCACTTCTGCTCATTGTCTTTTGATATTCCTTCCAACGATTTTATTTTTGTCTTTCGCAGAAATTGCGTACCTACATCATTTCAAATATGTCACTTATGTGTACAGGTTTTTTATTCTAAATAGCAAGCTTTCAAATGGTTATGCACTTAGAGAAGGTAAAGAACCAAATCTAGAGATATCATTAACAATATGACATAAATCATCATAAATACATCCATCCTGACAACCTTTTGCATTTGTAAATATTAGTAAGTAGGATAGGATTATTTTACTTGTACTTGTGACGTTATTTTGGTTCGTTTTCGTCAACTCTCCTGTAAAATGTTGAAGTCTATCGAAATCTACGTGATATTTTGGGTAGTTTACTTATTTTTAACCGACTTCCCAAAAAGGAAGAGGTTCTCAATTCGATTGGTATGTTTTTTTTTTTTATTAACCGGTAAACTGGCAGTTAACACAAGGCAAGTTTGAGAATGACTGGATCAGGTGATTTCCATTTATCCAAGCTAGTGTTATAAGTATTCCAGAACATTGACGTAACGTTACTACACATGTTACCACTCAGTTACTACACATTGTTACCAATATTGTACACTAGTTACATACAATGCGCAAAGTGTTTAAAACGTGTGTACACAAATTTTTCTGTAACAACTCGACACAGCTACAACACAAAGTTACTATAACTACTTACTGTCACTTTGTTACTAAACGGTTACGACTCATAGAAGTGCACCCCCACACAGTCGCAATATGTCGTATCAGTTACGAAACTGATGCGACTTGTTACACCTTTTACAAATCTGCGACCAAAAATGGCTATATGGGACGGACAAACTTGGTCGAAATACAATGGATGCTCACCTTTCCACGAGCCAATCTCGACCAGCAGCGAGGCTATAACTGTGCTTAGAGGCTTATATAGAACATCGACTCCTGCAGTTTGTATTATTATTAGTCATCGATCGATGTTCGATGTTATTTAGTTAGTAAGGTTGGTTGAATTTTATAAATCATGCGATTCCGTGTTGACCCTGAGCTCCTCAGGCTGATGTATGAATTAAATTGTACAAGAGGCAAATTGTCATGATTAGTCCTCCTGACCGTTTTTTTCGTCCACGGGCGGCCAATCCCAGCTCTTGGACCTAGAAATCTGAAATTTTGCAGAAATAAAAAAGGATTTTTCGAAATTCAACCCCTAAGGGATTTAAATAGGTTATGAAAGTTTGTATGGAAAATCGTCATTTTCACGCGGGCGAAGCCGCTGGCAAAAGCTAGTTGGTTATAAAAAAGTCACCGCGGGCTTGGAACGCAACAGGCATTAGAATGAACACGGATGGGTTTCCGTTAGCAAGAGGCTAACCCTCCCTTCTGCTCCACCTAAAGCGGGAGGATTCATTTGATGATTACTTACCCAAGAAGGATAACTAGATAGATAGAAACGTTTTCTGAACGTGAAAATATTATGTGTGATTGATTGAGCTAGGCCTATTTAAACTGACGTTGAAACAACTTTCCCTTTGTGTACGCATAACTCATTATTTTAGTTTCGTTGCCTCATTGGTCTAGTAGTGCAAAGCGCCACTGCTGAGCATGAAGTCCTGGGTTCGATTCCTGGGTCGGGCAAAGAAGAATTGTTTGTTCTATCAGGAATTTCGCAGTAAAGTCCATTTCACGAAAGAAGTCCCGCAGACGCAGAGATTATATCGCGCGAATACAGCGCATTCGCGCGACATAATGTTGCTATCTCTCTCTCTCTCCATATCTCCCCATGATCTGTCAAATTTAGTTCCACAATTGTCCGCGGGACTTCTTTCGTGAAATGGACTCTAATCTTCTTAAGGTGTAACGAGGCACACACCCCAGTGTCAGAGTTTCAAAAGCGCCTCAAGGGCCTTTGACATCCCGTCGGGGCTGCGGGTTGTTCGGAAGAGATACCGCGGCCTCGGCACAAAGGGCGAATGGATTTTTTAGTCATTAAAAGTCTGACACTCCTTACCGCTCTGCCTAGAGCGGGAGGAGTCGTTTGATGATTTCCCACCCTCCAAAACAATTTATACGTGCCTTCCGATGCACGGAATCGTAAACTTACGAAGCAAAGAAAAAAATTGTTATCTTTAAACTAATATGCTGTCTGTGCCGTAAATAAAAAATTAATAGTGTCAGTGTCAGAACCACTAATCACTACTGTCAATGTCATGATGTGTCATTACTGTCATTTACGTCACTGTTGTTTTTTTACTAAAGTAGGCGTTTTGTGTTGGTAAATTCAATAGTTGAATAATATGAAAACTTAGTTAATTCACTGAGTATAACATAATTCCGCCAAGATGATGAACCAATATATAAAAGAGTTAGAACAAGTAAGTATTATTTTGTATTTGTTGAGTTTCTTGATATAATAAGAAAGCTCACAGCAGTGATCGTTTGATTTCTAGTGGAATGTATTTTATCTTGCATATATTGTGGTTTTCTAGGATCCCTTCGATCCTGATGAATTTGTGGAAAGAATGGTGAGACGGAGTATGCAGGAGTCCCGTTTGAAAGATGACCAATTTGATCCTGAAATGATACATGACATTTTTACACAAGCCATACAAGATTTGAAGGTTTGTATGGTTGTTTTTGCTATGTTTAATTGTTATTGCAAAAGAAATGAGAAAAGAAATGCATCATCATCATCATTACAGCCGAAAACCATCCACGGCTGGACATTATCCATAATATTATGATACAAAGGCATATTACTACTTTCTTTGCCACAAAATGTTTAAAAATATCTATATTAAATATCTAAAGAGTGACTGGATAGGGAAAAACAATTATAAATCCAGTCTGATAGTTAATATATTGCTAGTTTTGAAAAACATTTCTTGTATATTTACTATCTCCTCAAATAATTCACTGAGTAATGTAGTCGCAAGTTTATACAACAACAACTCAGTAACTTTAAACAAAAATGAGCATCAAGAACATCCAGTGGAATAAAAGTAACATTTTGTGTACTTTGTCAGGTTCTACAAGAAAGACAGGAAAGGAAATGTACTCGACTGGAACAATCTGTTCAGGAGGAAGAAAAGCTTTATGGTGCTAAATTGGCTGAAATCATGGATCAACACACTGTAAGTAAATAAATAAATGAGTAAATCATACACTATCTGTGAAAAATTCAATATTTATATTTTTTCGGCTCAAACAACTTTACAATTCGCCACAACTCGCCCCGCATACCAAACACTGAGCTTAAACTCCAGGCATTTCTGGAACATTCCAGACTTTTGACAGATCGCAAAATTCTTCAGATTGATAGATGTCACTTGCTGTATTGATTGCCCTTAGTAGGGCACTTCAAAGTGTAATCTAGTAACATAATAGGACAAAAAGTACTACAGCACCAGATGATGAACAAACAACTCCTTCCCAGCAGAGGGGCAGTAATGGTCATAATAAAGGTTATTTTTTAATCTGTTCTATCTTATATTTACTGAAGCTATTGGCTGTCAAAAAGAAACTTAACCATAGCTACAGCCTCCTTTAATTCTGCCCATTACTAGAGTTTAATTTTTATTTTTCAGCACTGTGTAGGGGTATTCAGCGCTTTAGATGAGCGCATGTCCCGTTGCGGGGGGCGAGCTCTAGACGTGGGGGAGAAGCTGGGGGCTGCGCGTGCGCCGAGAGCGAGGGCAGCGGCCGCCAGGGACCTGCTGTCGCATCTATCGCACTTCTTGAGCCCTGGACCTGTGCTGATTGACCTGTTCAATGATGCTAGCAAGGTTTGTTGTATTGCAACTTCAGTATAGCACTCGGCACGTAAGTTGAAACAAAATGGCGGTCGTCCGCATAGGTAAAATGACAAAAATATAGTGAGATTCGAACGAAAATGTGCAACTGAGCATTCAAGATCATAATTCAACTTACGGGATGCAGTCTGTAATACATTATCGGGTCTCAGTCGACTTATTTTCATGATTGTAGCTTCGCGAACGACCGCCATTTTGTTTCAACTTACGTGCCGAGTGCTATAACTAATCTGTTGCCAATCTGGGGGTCTAAAATGACCACGAAATATGAATTGCGTTAAAAAGCGTAAATTTGGACCTTTCATAATAGTAACTGCGTCTGTGTACGCAATTCATATTATGATCTGCTAAAGTGCGATTGGATTGCTGCGCTGCGTGTCGCGGGTTCGAATCCCGCATGGAAAAAATATTTGTATGGCCTACCTACATAGTTGTATCAGGTCTGGGTATTTATGTATGCTCAACAGTGTTCCAATCGAGCAATAGTGCAGCGTGGTTTTTATTACGAGCAATATTTCTGTGATAGTGACAAGCCGCGTTTTTAGGGAGAAATAAAATAAAACCGAAAATCTGAAAATATTTTATTTCTCGATATTCGGATGTGATTATCTAAAAATAAAAACTGAAAAATATGCGCCCAAAAATGCTTTATCAGACTATATAAAATACTTATAAATAAATATCTTGGATAGTTACGTCTTCAGATTTTTTTTTTTTTTTCATGACAAAAACACTAAAGTTCACCAATTTATAAATAAAAAGTATTTGAAATTGGCACCTGGGTGTTTTACTCGTGCATTTTAACCCTTCGTACATTTTAACCCTTCGTATGCCGTAGCGTAGATCTACGCGAGACACAATGGCTTTTTACTTGTGTCTAATTACACGGCATACGAGAAGGTAAATGCATCCCTTGATCGATAAATACCATAAACAGCAGAGGGATTTTTTTTTATCGATTGGAACGCTGTGTGCACATACACAAATAAATGTTTGTGAACGCACCCACGATACAGGAGAAATTCCTAGTCTGGAGCAATGTTTTTTATATAAAAAGAATCTTATCTAAAAGCTCTTTTCCTTTAAAACAGCCTACTTACCATTCAAACCCCCATATTACAGTTGAATGAAGCAGCTGACGTCATACAAAAGCTCCATACAATCGCTCAAGAGCTGCCACCTGACAAATTCGAGGTCGCCAAGAAGAAAATAGAAGCGAAATATGACGAGATCGAAAGGAACCTCATTGAGGAGTTTGTGAAGGCTCAGAACCAGGGCAATATGACCAAGATGAAAGAACTAGCGAATATTATGACCAACTTTAAAGGGTATTCTCAGTGTGTTGATGCTTTTATTGAAACCAGTCAAATGGTGAGTAGAATCGAGAGATTTCAACTTTTGTTATTTCTGGGTTTGGGGTAAATCATCAAATGACTCCTTCCGCTCTAGGTGGAGCAGAAGGGAGTGTCAGACTTGTACTGACTAAAAACCACCCATGTTTCTTCTTAGTCCTATGTATCCGAGGCCGCGGTATCTCTTTCGAACAACCCGCGGGGACTTTCTACTTCAGTTTTCTTTTAGTATGCAAGTAAATGTACACATTTAAACGTATTTACTTGTACTTCATTAGCATTCATAATTATATTTCAGTATTACTTTCGATATGACATGCACCCAGTTATATTATTTAATTATTTATCAGACTACAAAGAGGTCCACATATATATTTCAGTATAATAATAACAGATTTTTAAACTGAGGCATATATTATTATTCTAAATATTTCTCGACTCTTTAATGCAGAAGTGCAACCCTGAAATTATATAAAATCAGTTATCAAGTGAAGTAAAACAAGCTCACAACCCACTTATTAGGTAAAAAGGAAAAAAAGTTCCCGTATATCTTATCACTTAATACCCCGTATTAAAATTTCAGAACACCTTACTAGGCAAGGACATATTTTCAGCAGTGCTTCCTCTCTGCAAGAAGAACTACACGATCATCAGCAACGTGTTCCCGAACCCTGACCAGGTGATGTCCAAGTTTGTGCTGAACATCTTCCACCTAAAGCTGCAGAAGTACATACAGACTAAGCTCGCTGATAAGAACGATGTGGAGAAGTATTTGAAGAATTTGTATGATATGTATACTAGGTATGTAGTTCTTAAAATTGTTTTTTTAATCTATTGCATAGATTCTATCGCGGGCCTTGAGTTGAGTTGAGCGTGGAGAGCGAATCCAGAGATTTCCTAACAAAAATATTCAGTTAAGATTCAACCAGGTTGCTATGGTTACGGAAAATAACAAGGTTGTCAACAAATTTTTTGAATGAATAATTATTTTGGTGTGTAATTACACTATTAATACCTAATTATTTATATCTATTATTGCATAAGTTGATAAAATATGCTATGCAATAGATTTACCGCGGCAGTCTCCGAGTGCCACACGTTTTTTTTTCTTGTATTATTAAGCTATTGCATAGCTTCTATCGCGGGCCTTGAGCGTGGAGAGCGAATCCAGAAATTCCATAATGAAAATATTTCAATCACGTTGCTATGGTTACGGAAAATAACAAGGTTGTCAACTGAGGTTGTCAAATTAAATAATTGATAAAAAATGCTATGCAATAGCTTTACCGCGGCAGTCTCCGAGTGCCACACGTTTTTTTTTTTCATACACTTGGCATTTTTGTTATATGCTGCAACCAACGGACCCGGATTTTCTTGGAAACTTGTGACAATTTACTTGGTTAATAAACAACATGTTAAAAAAACATAGTCCGCTCCGAAAAAGGGCATATTATCAATATGCCAAATTAAATAAGAAACATTCAATATTCATGAAATTACAATAATTTAAGAATTTTTAAATTAAATGACCACCGCTTCCCTACATTTTAACACACTTTTAACAATTATTTCAACATAATTTCCTTATTTTAGTACATTTTATTTTATTTTCATCTGGGTGTTTTTTTACTTGTTCTCCAAAAGTGATAACATAGTTAGAATCAAATCTCGATACCTAATATCACCCACGCGGATCGTAGTCGTACAGAGCTTTTTCAAACATCCAGAACGCGCACAACGCGACCGCCGAGGAGTGCAAGCACAAGACGCTCAACACGGAGAGTGCGCGACTTCTGGCCGCACTCGACCCGCGGCTCTCCGCGGACTATAGATCGACTTGACACAATATTTAATTTCCTAATTGTTCCTTTATTCCTAGTACCCAACGAGTATGCGACGAGCTAGTCCAAGCGGGGCTAGTGTCCGCCGAAGGGAACACGACGACGGGCGATCTTCGCCGAGACGCGCTCGTCAACGGCGCGATGGCGGGCGCCAACGATGGCTATGCGGCCATGGAGACGCGCCGGTTGAAGGCAGTCATGTCTAACGCATTGAACTCGTATTATGCTGAGAAGCAGCATGTCAAGAAACAGATTCAGGGTGGCGGGTAAGTACAGAAGCTAGCACATCAAGTTACCCGAAACTGTTTAATTTTCAACTGTTCAATCAACCTTGAACCGAATGCGTTAGCGATAAGGTTGAAAATCAAATAAATTTGACAGACTGTATAGCTTGATGTGCTAGATATAAAAATTTGCCGGTTTTCTTAAATGTGATTCCTAAATCATTTTGCAGTACACAAACAGTGCGCTTTTTTAAGTACTACGTATTTGGCATTACTACCTATTTCAAACTGTAGGTTGTGACAAATCTACTAGATTTAGAGGAATAAAAGAGTTGAGACAGTAGACTTGAACATTATAATATTGAGGGGAAAGTAAAAAATACAAAAGTAGTTATAAAAAAGGGCACACTCTCAGAAGGGAGGAGGGAGGAGGTTTTATAGTAGATTAGTAGCCAAGGGCTGTAAGGCATCAATTGCAGCCCGAGATATTTAGGCGCACGAACGCAGTGAGGGCGCCAATAGTTCGAGGGTGCAATTGATGCTTACACCCGAGCTAACTACTCTGCTTTACATCTCGATTATGAGGTAAGAAGAAAAAAACCGGCATTACAAGAATAAAGTTTTCAAATATCTCTCTTTAGAACTTTCAGGCAAAATATTGTTAATTGCTGCTTCAGCTTCCATTTTCATTGAATCAGGAGTGCAGCTTATATCTTCATCACTTGCAGAACTCATGTTTTTTTCCTAATTAGCACGTAATTATAAAAAAAATCCAAAAACAAACAATATTGAAAGTAAAGTTTTCTATTACCGCCTTTTTCATCTCTTTTTAATTTTTTTTTTTTTCAAGAACGATATTGAGCTTCGCCGTTCGATATTTAAAATTGATGACTATTAAGCCTCCCCCACACAGGCGGTATACTAATACGAAGACAAGGCTGAATAGCGAAGCGACCTGTTTTGTCATTGGGCTGAATGCATGATGTCTATTGCCAGTACTATGATGGTTAGATGTACGCGAACTTTTTGAAAGAGTGAAGTGTTTTTTTTTAATTACTTACCGCCCTAGGGCTTTTCTTGCGACATTAATGCCCTGGAGCGCTAATTGGTCACCTACAAGCCCCATTTGGGGGTAATAAGGACCTACTTACCGAATATGAGAGATGTAAAAGAACTTTACATCTCTCGTAATCATCAATGTCGCAAGAAAAGCCCTAGGGCGGTAAGTAATTAAAAAAAAAAACACTTCACTCTTTCAAAATGTTCGCGTACATCTAACCATCATAGTACTGGCAATAGACATCATGCATTCAGCCCAATGACAAAAGAGGTCGCTTCGCTATTCAGCCTTGTCTTCGTATGAGTATACCGCCTGTGTGGGGGAGGCTTAATAGTCATCAATTTTAAATATCGAACGGCGAAGCTCAATATCGTTCTTGAAAAAAAAAAATAAAAAGAGATGAAAAAGATGGTAATAGAAATCTTTACTTTCAATATTGTTTGTTTTTGGATTTTTTTTTATAATTACGTGCTAATTAGGAAAAAAACATGAGTTCTGCAAGTAATGGAGATATAAGCTGCACTCCCGATTCAATGAAAATGGAAGCTGAAGCAGCAATTAACAATATTTTGCCTGAAAGTTCTAAAGAGAGATATTTGTAAACTTTATTCTTGTAATGCCGGTTTTCTTCTTACCTCATAATCGAGATGTAAAGCAGAGTAGTTAGCTCGGGTGTAATCATCAATTGCACCCTCGAACTATTGGCGCCCTCGCTGCGCTCGTGCGCCTAAATATCTCGGGCTGCAATTGATGCCTTACAGCCCTTGGCTACTAATCTACTATTACGGTTGTGGTTATCCTTGGCTTTATGGTTCCACGGCAGTGCAGGTCACTCTGGTTGTGATTAAGATGGTCCTCTTTAGTGTCAGCGTCACCTTGAGTAGGAGGACCAGCAGCAGTATCAGCGTCACCTTGAGTAGGAGGACCAGCAGCAGTATCAGCGTCACCTTGAGTAGGAGGACCAGCAGCAACAATGAACCAGTGTAGAACTTAGAGTATTGGAGATGTTTCCTCGATCAGATTCAGATTAGAAGTCCGCGCGTGTGAAATCATTTCAGCTTTTATAGATCCACAGCTTGACATTTTCAGTTCATTTTTCAGAATATAAAATAGTGACTTCTTCGTCTAAGAAATGCAACTTGCCAGTATTCAGAACAGCCAGTAATATTCTATCCAAAACCTTTTCGTGGAATTCTGAGAGCGTGTTAATTAATTATATGTAAGTTATAAAATACATTATCTGAGCTATGTAAGGTTTAAAATATAATATTTGGGCTAACATATTGATAAAAAGAATTTAAATTACATAAATCAAAAGTAACCTTCATAGACTAAGCCAGTAAGAAACTATGAGAGAAAATTAAAAGAAAAAGTATTGACAGCTTGACAGCCTGACGTAAGTGTCATAACAATGAAAAATATGAAAATTATTTATTTTATTTTAGATATTTTAGAAGGAAACGAATCATTTTAGACCGATTCGCAGAATAGTAATGCAAAAAACCAATAAAACGTATGATAGATGCGAAGTGTAAGTATATGATGTAAAATGTAAATAAGTAAGTATTATATTATGAGAACACTACAGACTACAGCTCACTCAGTGAAATAAATAAAATACGTGGTTTAGAATAGCGAAATACCACATTTCCCCAACAACCCCGGAAAATTTTCAACTCCATTGAAAATTTTGAAGGTTAAAATAAGTCCTTGATCTATCACACAACATCTTACATGCTTTCATCAAACACTCAGTCATTCACACGTAGGAGATATGGTTCACATTCAATGACGCATACTCCAACAAAGAAATATTTAATTGTAATTACGAAGGCTTTTTTTTTTAAATTAGGTGTCGTAACCCGCACCTGTTTGAAAACCCAATTTAGAAGAGAGCATTAGGGCTTATTTAACGAGTTGCTTATCCGCTCGAAAAGTTTAAGGTTTAAGAAAAACCTCAAGTTTAAGAGAAAACTTAAGTTTAGAGCTCAAGAGGAACTTGAGTTTAGAGCTCAAGAGGAACTTGAGTTTAGAGCTCAAGAGGAACTTGAGTTTAGAGCTCAAGAGGAACTTGAGTTTAAGGTTTAGAGGGTTTTTAGAATACCTCTAAGAAAAGATAATGCATTAGGGGCTTATTTAATGAGTTGCTACCGCTCAAAAGAAAAATAATGTATTATAGACTAAGGGAAAATATAAAAAGTCGAAAAGAACAAGAAAGAGTGAGCCGAGTGTTTTGAGTAATATATGAAGAATGAAATTATTTTCATAAATATATACCTACAAAAGTAAAAAGATAAAATAAAAACAATATAACAATAAAAAAGTAAATTTTTATATGAGGACTTCTAGAGGAGTGTTTAAGGAGTGGTTTAAGAGGACTTAAGAGAGTATTTAAGAGGACTCAGAGTGACTCAGAGTATTTAAGAGGACTCAGAGTGACTAAGAGTATTTAAGAGGACTCAGAGTGACTCAGAGTATTTAAGAGGACGCAGAGTATTTAAGAGGACTCAGAGTATCTCAGAGTGGATAAGAGGATCCCAGAGTGTTTAAGAGGACTGAGTGCATAAGAGGACTGAGTGCATAAGAGGACTGAGTGCATAAGAGGACTGAGTGTATAAGAGGACTTGAGTGTATAAGAGGACTTGAGTGCATAAGAGGACTTGAGTGCATAAGAGGACTTGAGTGCATAAGAGGGCCTTAGAGTGTATAAGAGGGCCTTAGAGTGTATAAGATGAAAATTTTGTGTGTAGGGTAGTGAAGAGTATTGGAAATATTGTAAGTTTTGTATAAACAACTACAGAATATTGTCCTGTAGCTGTCGTGGAGTATCCCAGCCCCCAACTTGTAAATGACCACGAGTGGTTTTAAAAACATTCACAAGCAAAGACTGGGTACGATTACCCGTGGGCAAACGTAGTGGTGTGCAAGTGTGTGGGGTGCAGAGTAGTGAGGTATTAGTAGAGAGTAATGTGTAAGAGGTAAGTGTAAGAGGTAACGACTATAGGATATTCTCCTACAGTACGTCGTAGAGTAAGCCAAACCCCAGCTTGTAAGTGACCACGAATGGTTTTAAAAACACTTACAAGTGAAGAATGGATGCCAATTACCATTCGGTAAAAGAATGTGAGTGGGGGTGTAGAATAATATGTATGAAGATGTGTTGAGTAGTTTTCAAGAAGAGTGTTGAGTAGTTGTGAGTAGTTTTTAGGAAGAGTGCTGAAGAGGAAAAATACATAAATTAGTATTAGTTATAAAAAAGAGACTAAGCCAAATAAGAGTCCAAAAGAAAATAAACTTAGATAGTTTGTTTTAGAATTTTCAAAAGAGGGAAAGCTTTGAATTTACGTTGGGCGCCAAACTGTGACAAATCTACTCGATTTAGAGGAATAAAAGAGTTGAGACAGTAGACTTGAACATTATAATATTGAGGGGAAAGTAAAAAATACAAAAGTAGTTATAAAAAAGGGCACACTCTCAGAAGGGAGGAGGGAGGAGGTTTTAAAGAACTTTACGGTTGTGGTTATCCTTGGCTTTATGGTTCCACGGCAGTGCAGGTCACTCTGGTTGTGATTAAGATGGTCCTCTTTAGTGTCAGCGTCACCTTGAGTAGGAGGACCAGCAGCAGTATCAGCGTCACCTTGAGTAGGAGGACCAGCAGCAGTATCAGCGTCACCTTGAGTAGGAGGACCAGCAGCAACAATGAACCAGTGTAGAACTTAGAGTATTGGAGATGTTTCCTCGATCAGATTCAGATTAGAAGTCCGCGCGTGTGAAATCATTTCAGCTTTTATAGATCCACAGCTTGACATTTTCAGTTCATTTTTCAGAATATAAAATAGTGACTTCTTCGTCTAAGAAATGCAACTTGCCAGTATTCAGAACAGCCAGTAATATTCTATCCAAAACCTTTTCGTGGAATTCTGAGAGCGTGTTAATTAATTATATGTAAGTTATAAAATACATTATCTGAGCTATGTAAGGTTTAATAGTATATTATGCAACTAATGAATAAAGGACGGATTTAAAGCGAGGGCCGTAGATGAGTCACGAGCAAGTGAAGGATTCTAATGATTGAATCACGAACGCAGCGAGTGATTCAACTGTTAGAATCCTGAACGACGCGAGTGATTCATGGCCCTCGATATAAATTCGTACTTTATTCAGGAGTTGCATACTATACTTTATAGTTTATACCATGACTACGAGAAAAGACATAATTCACTATAGTGCGCGCGGAACTAGTTGGCCGTGCCTTAGGTGGCGACAGTTGTGAGGGGGCGGGTTGCCTACAGCTCGCAATGCACAGGAGACTATAATTAGACAGTGATGACCAATCTCGAGATATCGTGAACAATAATTGTTCAATTTATTGAAAAGAATACTTAAATAAAAAACAAAAACATGCCGAAGGCGCAGCCAACTAGTTCCGCGCGCACTATAAACTTTGTGTCCGTACGCACCAAAGAGTTTTGAATTTCGAATCTTAGGAGATCAAGGAGTTTGTGTAAGCATTGAAATAGAGACCGGATATATTTTTGTGTTCCAAATTCAACCAACAGTGAATAAAAACAAAACAGTGATTAAAAGGCCTTTTTATTCACTGTTTTGCGAGAATAAAATAAGCTTTTCAGAGTAGGTATGGTATAAAATATAATATTTGGGCTAACATATTGATAAATAGTATATTATACAACTAATGAATAAAGGACGGATTTAAAGCGAGGGCCGTAGATGAGTCACGAGCAAGTGAAGGATTCTAATGATTGAATCACGAACGCAGCGAGTGATTCAACTGTTAGAATCCTGAACGACGCGAGTGATTCATGGCCCTCGATATAAATTCGTACTTTATTCAGGAGTTGCATATTATACTTTATACCATGACTACGAGAAAAGACAAAAACACACAAGCGGGTCGAAGCTGAAAAAGACGCTTTGTGATAAGTTCTTCGACTAACCTATAACGTTTGTGACTAACCTATAACGTTTGTATTTTGCCATTTTGTGTTCTTTTCCATTCTTTTTTATTTATATTCTGTTTACTAATCCTTATCACTGTCTATTTGTTTTTTTGCGTTACCTATTTAAATATTGTATAAATGACTACTTGTGGAAACTTGTAATTGGCCCTATTGTTGTTATAAACCACCTAACTGTGTCTACCTAGCTGTAAGTTTTCCCAAATAAAATAAATAAATAATTCACTAAACTTTGTGTCCGGTACAATTCACAGTAAGTATTTGAAATGGCGCCAATTCACAATTTTTTTTTCTATATAGGCAGCAAAGAACACAAAACAGTTTTTAATCGAATGCCAAACTCCTTGTCGCAAATATCGACCAATCAAATCTCGAGAATTTATTTGCACCAAAGAGTTCTGAATTTCGAATTTAAGCGCAAGGAGTTTGTGTAAGCATTGAAATAGAGACCGGATATATTTTTGTGTTCCAAATTCAAACAACAAAACAGTGAATAAAAACAAAACAGTGATTAAAAGGCCTTTTTATTCACTGTTTTGCGAGAATAAAATAAGCTTTTTAGAGTAGGTATGGTATAAAAGAATTTAAATTACATAAATCAAAAGTAACCTTCATAGACTAAGCCAGTAAGAAACTATGAGAGAAAATTAAAAGAAAAAGTATTGACAGCTTGACAGCCTGACGTAAGTGTCATAACAATGAAAAATATGAAAATCATTATGAAAATTATTTATTTTATTTTAGATATTTTAGAAGGAAACGAATCATTTTAGACCGATTCGCAGAATAGTAATGCAAAAAACCAATAAAACGTATGATAGATGCGAAGTGTAAGTATATGATGTAAAATGTAAATAAGTAAGTATTATATTATGAGAACACTACAGACTACAGCTCACTCAGTGAAATAAATAAAATACGTGGTTTAGAATAGCGAAATACCACAAGGTTAGTAACGATTACCCAGATTCAGTTGTAATTTCGAATGAAGATGGGTTTATACCAGTTGCGAATGTGAGTGGCAAAGCTGAAGTTATTGGTGAGGTTCTTTAAAAAGGTTAGGTGCGTAGTATTCACAACCTGCGTGCGTGTATGTAATATGTATTACCAGATGTATGAACGAAGACGAGGCAAGAGGAGATTACCACAACTGATTGGTACTACTACTGATTGGTTGGCTGGTTTCTACCACTGAACGCCACCTGCTACGATCCAAACTAAACGAACTCAAGGCTTTTTCCCACGGGGGTAGCCGGTAGGCAGAATACCTACTTGAGTTTATGTGTGAACATTGAACTAGAACAAGGGAATTCTTTTCTTGATATTGTTGACAGTTTAACCGGCCTTGATTTGAATACTAATTCGACCTTTACACGATTACCGCACTTATCACCTCTTAAAATAAAG
This sequence comes from Diarsia mendica, assembly GCA_949316265.1. Lineage (NCBI taxonomy): Eukaryota > Metazoa > Arthropoda > Insecta > Lepidoptera > Noctuidae > Diarsia > Diarsia mendica. The sequence continues at coordinate 12,432,883 of OX438906.1, forward strand.
CCTTATTTCCTTCCCAACAGTTTCCAAGAGCTGAGACGCGACATACAAGCGGTGATCGGTACCCGCGCGAACATCAACATAGCGCAGATTGAGAACTACGGCGGGGAGACGTTTCTTAGCGAACAACTTGTTCAGAGGATGATCAGCGATGCTAAGACGTCCTTTACGAGGTGCAAGACTGTGAGTGATGATGTATCTTTTCAACTACTTTTACAAATTAGCTTTACATAACATAACATAACGCCTGTAATCCTCGAAGGGTTAGGTAGAGATGTACTCACTAGGCCAGGGATGGCGAACCTTTATGGATCAACGTGCCATTTTTTCTAGAGCAATGTTTATTGAGACCTTGAACGTGCCATCCAATAATGTTGCATAGTCTTGGCAGATTATTTAACTAAATATTTTCAACTAAACACTTATTTATTACCATAAAGAAAAAACTTGACCTAAGTATATCATAACAAATGTTTCATTTTTACATGGAATTCAAATAAAAGTAACATTATTGTAACTTCGGTTGTTGCTGATTAGATGATAAGTAACTTATAAAATATGTATAGTTTATGGGTTGTAAGAGGTTATTTTTAGTAGATTGCATATTAAACTGGACTCCTCTACCAAACGGTTTCTCGAATCTTATGTTATTCATCTTTGAAAATAATTACTCATAGGTATATAGATAAAAATATGGTTAAAATTCGGTGGCGTGCCTAAAATATTGAGTAACATGCCATCAATGGCACGCGTGCCATTGGTTCGCCATCCCTGCACTAGGCAGGATCACCGGTCATTTCGGAGTGTGGAATTGGGCTCGGTTGATATGTTTCTGTACCTGGCGATTGACAATGATAATTTTTTGAGATACTTCTCTTGGCTGTAGGATGTGTGTTAATTTTGTATGGGCCGTGAGCCTTGTTCTTTCTCCGAAAGTGTATTGTAAAATGTGGTTTGATACTCGTGGACATAATTATTATGTTACTGCCAGTTCTCGACTCCATAACAACCTCAACTGAGACTCTGCTGTGAAATCCGCCTCGAGTGCATGTCTGTCGGTCTTCTACAGACTGTACTTCGGAGAGTGTGCGCAGGAGCTCCACGAGCTTATTCCACCATCTCCCTTTTTCCATCAAGAGACTAGGCGTACTGCAGGTTATCACCCATACCTTGTCGATGTTCCACACATTCGTACGAAGCGTTTTGCTAAGTCTTTCATTATTCGTACAGCCAAAGAGTGGAACACCCTGCCTGCGTCGGTTTTCCCGAGTTCATATAACCCCAATCTATTTAAGTCGCGAGTAAATAGGCTTCTTCTGGGTAAGCTCGTTCCAACGTCGACCTCATCTCTGCCCTTAGGACAAGATTGAGGTCAAGAGTAAGCCCATATTAAATAAAAAAATAAACCTTTAATACCAAAATGTACTATACTTTTTTATTCACGACACATATGACAAAATTCATATTCAACATTAATTCTTAGAAAATAAAGTCGATATCTGTTATTCCAAGAAATGTAATGTTCGCGGAAATGTTAGATTATCTACGCATTAGTGGTCTCTTAGTAACGTTTCAAGACAAAGAAGTATTGTAGTCATAACACTATAACAGATTAGCTCACGCCAAGCCGTCTGACCTGTTATCTGTACAAGTGTTTTATGTTTATTAATTTAGATTATTTTTAATTAAAGAGAGAATAATTGTATTTACACTTGACCTAAATGTCTGAGAATTTGAAATTAGGTCCACAATCTGATATCAAAAGAGTATTATGATGTTATTTAGCCTTGAACCGGGCTCTGACCAAGATGAAAGAACGTTTGCAATAGTTTAACGAAATTATAAAGCTTTTTTTTATTATGAATGGGCTTGCTCTTGACTTCAATCTTGCCCTAAGGGCAGAGATGATGTCGACGATGGAACGAGCTTACCCAGTAGAAGCCTGTTTACTCGCGACTTAAACAGATTAGGGTTATATGAACTCTGAAAAACCGACGCAGGCAGGGAATTCAACTTACACTTTTCCACTTTGGGCTTTGCCCATAACACAACATAACATCACGCCCAAATCCCCGAAGGGTTGGGTAATAGTACACCCACATTTCGCCATTCAAAGTTTTGTTAGTAATATATGTTATGGTGCTAACACTTCGCCCACGATTTTGTCCACAGAAACTGTGATAGTGCGGCTAATATGTATGATATAAATATAATTGATAGCCTTTAACACCCACGAACAATGCAGTTTTGCGGTCCAGAGATTACCCCCTCCCTACATACGAACTTACAAACAAACAAATTTTTCGTACCACTTGCTCAAAAAAGTGTCATTCTATGCCACAAAAAGCGAACATAACAATAGTCATTTTTAAACAGGGAAAGAAAATTGGACTGAATTTCATTCATCCTCTAGGGGGAGAATGTGATTTCTATCAATAATTGGACCAATGTTTCGAATGTGAACTTTTACTTTTAATTGTCATTATTTTTATCTCATATTATTATTGTTATTTTTTTCGCAAATGGTACGAAAAGTAGAGTATTTTCCTCGGTGATAAAGCTGTCTTAGTCTTGGGTGATCGTCACCCGGAAATCGTCACCCGCGACAGAAGACACTGCTTTACCCCCTTGGTTAATAATCTACTATTATCTGTTTATATTACTACTACAGATAATATTAAACTTTCAGCTGTGTACTGCAAACGAGTTGTCGGGTACGACTGTGGCACTACTAGACGTGTTGATACAACATCTACTTATCGAACACGTGGACTACGCGCTGGATTTGGGTCTGCAATCCATTCCAATTGCCGAGAGCAAGTCCCCACCCCAGGTATTAGAACTTTTGTACTTGAAAATCAATTGAAGCTTTGCAAAGAAATTGTTTTGTCTCAACTTGACCCGTTCATGTTTCTTGGACAAGCAATTGGCTATTTGACTACTGTTAAAAAATCACGAAAATAGTATGTTATTTTAAAAGAAATAACACGCTGTGTGAAAAAATAATAAAATCGATCAAAAAATGGAGTAGCTACATGCTTTAGAAGTTTTTGGTAGGGGCACTTTATATCTTTGTCGCGCGAAACGGCCAATTGTACTATAAGTTTTTAAACTGACATGGTCACTGACACTACTATTAATATCATAAACGGGATATTTACCATGTTTGATTTTTGTTTCGAGTTCCCAATATTAAACACCACCCGCAATGACTTCAGTTTATCCGTGATCATGGTGCTTGTAACAGCGCCGAAATATCGGGAACTCGAAACAATATGCAAACATGGTAAATATCCCGTTTATGATATTAATAGCTTATTGTACTATGTAACTATGGCGGTATGAAATATGACGTCACATTTTTGGTAGCAGTCTTTGTCTAGCGCGTCATTTAAAATCAGTTAAAACTAAGCCATTTTTTGATCGTATGATGAGAGAGTATATTGATGCTCGTGACCGTGCATACTTATATGTATTTTTACACATGGCAACATTAAATCAAACGGTCACGAGCGAGCTGTTACATGAAGTTATAAAATAAAATTACTATAAAACTGTAATATTACTCAACAATCTAAAGTATTCGAAAAATACCTATATGAACGAATATATAACTTTTTAGAAAAAATTAACATTCTAACAGATGATCAAAAGGGTTTTAGGAAAAGTAAGACAATTAATATGGCAATCTATGATTTCCTAAACAATGTAGTTGAAAATGTTGATAAAAGGCGTCCAGTATGCTCAGTGTTCTGCGATATGACACAGGCATTTGACTACGTGGACCATAACATATTAGTAGATAAATTAGATGCTTATGGAATCCGGGGAAACGTTCTACATTTAATTGAGTCATACCTCAGAAACAGACAGCAGTATGTTGAAATAAGACAATGCAATCAGGTTACTAAAGAGGAGCAGATATTTTCATCCAAACGCAAATCGGTTATGTATGGCGTGCCACAAGGGAGTGTCCTGGGCCCCTTACTATTCATAATTTATATTAATGATCTACCAAAAATTACAAATAACCCGATGTCACTTTTTGCCGATGATAGTACAGTAACTATTAAATGCAAAGATGATCAAAATTATGAAGATGAAATAAATAATACAGTAGAGTCCATTATTACGTGGCTAAGTAATAATAACCTTAAAATAAACATTGACAAAACAAAATTAATGTTATTCAGTCAGCGTTTGAACACTAATAATAACCTGAATATACATAACAATGACAAACAGATAAGTAAAGTGGATGTAAGTAAGTTCTTAGGTCTCACTATAGATAAAAAATTAAACTGGAAACCACATTTAGAGGAATTAAGCAAGCGACTGAGTAAATCAGCCTATATGCTCTCCAAAATCGGTTCTGTTCTGGGTGTGGATGCCAAACTCGCGGCGTATCATGGTATAGTTGGTTCTCTTCTGAGATTTGGAGTTATCTTCTGGGGAAACTCAACCCTCAAGGAGTTTATATTCAGGTCACAGAAGAGATGTATTAGAACCATGTTCGGCTTAAAAACAACTGACTCATGCAAGCCATTCTTTGAAAAATATCAAATTCTTACCCTCCCATCACTCTATATCTTTGAAATTGCAATGTTCGTAAAATCAAACCCGCATCTATTTAAAAAACAATCAGATATGGATAACCGTAACCGGCGCGAAAAATATAAACACAGGTTGTGTGCGAGACGATCCAATACAGCACTAATGCAAAAAAGTGTTTTCTGTATGGCACCACGTATATTTAACCATCTTCCACAGGTACTCAGAGATTTGACTGTTACTAATTTATTCAAAAAAAAACTAAAAGAGTATTTGGTAACTAAATGTTTCTATAGTATTGCTGAGTTTTTAATGGAGAAAACAAACTAATTCTAATGTAAATTCTAATGTGGGACGAAACTTGATTCTGTTGACTGACGTTAGTTTTTGGAAATCTTACTTTGACATTTAAATTAATTTGACTATGATATTATGTTATTCTGATAATCTAATTTAATTGATGTTTGAATTGCTTATGCTGTGCCTATATTCTATTATGAAAATGTATTTTATTGTGATTGTTGACAAATGAATTTAAATTAATTGTTTTTTTTTTATATGTATAATAATTTTAATGGATGCAATGAATTGAATAATTTATCAAATGTATAATACATATTTGTACGCCGTAAAGGTAAAACATGACTGTGATCCTTTCTAATGTACTTAACATCTTACATGCCTTGTGTGTATACTCATGTTTCTGACAGATAAATGAACTTTGACTTTGACTCTTTATAATCTAAGATGGAAATAATATTTGGTAATTTTACAGATTTATTTCTTCGACATCGTAAAGCAGGCGAACAAAATTGTAAGAATGTTTGAGGAACATTATCAAGAATCTGTTCTTACTTGTGTGGTGTAGGTATTGCTTTACTATAATTTAAATATATTAATGTTTCGATATAATTATTTAGTGTAATTAATAATGTAAAGTAATGACTGCTTATTTGGGCTAGTGGCCGCAAGCCCAACTGCTGAGCATAAAGTCCTGGATTCGACTCAGGTCGGGCAATGTGTGATTGCCAGGTTGATGGCAATAGACTCACCCCCTATGGGACATGGGACTTCAATATATCTGGCGAAATGTGTGTCCTACCTATGCCTTACATTACAAGGGAAGATGTTGTGTTATATGTTCGTAACTATTGATTGCCTTACTAACATTATTGCTTTTAAATTATCTACCTGTATTTAAAGCCGGCCCCTGGCAACAACTGGGAATCGTTCCGCCAGACAACGCAGAAGGTAACCGTAGAAGGAGTAGCTACCCCGTAGGTCAAGCGCGCAGACGACCCCCTATGATATCCTACCCGCTCCGTGATCAAATTCGTCCCGAATCTGCCCAACATCCTTTTTCCATTTTCGCCCCTAAAATGATCATCTACATCTATTTATCTATATAAATAAAAAGAGAAGTCCTGACTGACTGACTGACTGACTCATCAACGCCCAGCCCAAACCCTTGGACCTAGAAAGCTGAAATTTTGCACAGAGGTTTCCTTTATAATGTAGACAAGGAATAAGAAAGGATTTTTTGAAATTCAACCCCTAAGGTAGTTAAATAGGAGATGAAAGTTTATATGAATAATCGTCATATAGGTACGCGGGCGAAGCCGCTGGCAAAATCTAGTATTCAATATTGGTCTACTTAGTCCAGTCAAAATAAGCATAAACGCATAAGCCTCCTTTTGGACTTCGCCGCAGACGGGTAGAAAGGTGGTTAAACAAGTCATGCCCAAGTCTATTTAAAGAAGCCGTTTCCATAAAACTGATATTTTTGACCTTGAATAACTTTTTGAACTCACATGGGGTTACTAGGGGCTTATGAACTTTCATTTATAATAATGTATTGAAGACTTCCACTAATTTTCATCTCTATGCGAATTAATGTTATTTAAAATGTCTATTTTGATTGGGCTATACTATTTTGTAAAGGAGTTCTGTTATATTAGTCCGGTCCATATTGGACGCGAAAAAGGTTCGGCAAGACAAATTGGCAACATCCTTCGATTCGTCGTCTGCTTAGCGCCTTAAAATCTTCCCTTAATAATATTCCAGTACAATTTTAGTTCATCATCAAAACAGAACGAGTGCATGCAAAGAAAGACAGCTATAATGGAGCAGCTTGAGAACAAGCTGGACGCTGGACTGGAGCGAGCTATTGTAGCTATTGTGAGCTGGGTCAAGCTGCATCTACAGACGGAACAGAAGAAGACAGATTTTAAGCCAGAAGGTGATATCGATACTCTTGCTTCTTCGGTAAGTTGTTTAACACCATGCGTTGTATTAGGTCGACAAGTAGACCAAATAAATTGTAAAATTGTGTGATAATAGAACTGTTTTGCATAAAAACAAAACAGATATTATGTTAAATGAAAAACACACAGCGTTGGTTGAAGAAGCTGTCATTAGATTTTGCCATAAATGCTGTTAATAGTATGAAAACACTTACCAATTTCCGAACGTTACCTTTAGGATCTTTCACTAAGGCAGCAGCTCGCGGTAAACGACGAGTTTGACATCTGTCATTCATAGAAGTCTTCAAAACTCACCAGCAAGCACCTTGCTGCAACGCTGTGTGTTTTTCATTTAACATAATATCTGTTTTGTTTTTATGCAAAACAGTTCTATTATGTTTCCTTCAAAACACACAGCGTTGGTTGAAGACCTGTTTGATATCTGCTGGTGAAAGGATACCTGAAGGATGTAGACGCTATGTGAATTATGTATGGAATAAATATTAAGATACCTCTAATCATGAAATGTTGAATTAAACAATAAAGTATCAACCCAATTTATATATTCTAGAAAATGCCAAAATTAACACTACTTCTTTCATATTATAGATTATTCTATTAATAGTAATTAAATTCTAAATGAGATCAATCATTTTCTTACTTATTTAATACTGACTAATTGTTAGTCAGTAGAGATCAATCAAATGATTAAATAACACATAAATTGTGAATCAAATTGACATGAAATGTGTAACATGTACCACATAAATATATTTAAATGTTAGAAAAATGATCACATGATAAATCTTCCTGAGGGACAGAGCTCTCTCTTATCACCTCCCGACAGTAAAATTTTCTGAAAGTATCACTGCTTCTCCAGTTTCCTCTACTTAAAATTTCGTCAAGTGGTCTATTCTATAGCCAGCTTCTTGAGGCCACGGCAGATCTTATGCTTCCTGGAGATACTTCAATATTTACCTGTTTAAAGATGGATCTAATCCATCCTGAAATTATTGTCTTTGATGCTGGCCTGGCTACACCATTTAATGTTGTAAATAAGCTTGTTAATCCACTCACCTGTGCTCTTCTATCACATGAACATTGTACAAGGTACTACTATTAATATCATAAACGGGATATTTACCATGTTTGATTATAGTTTCGAGTTCCCGATACAACAAAATCAAACGGAAAACTTATATTGTACAAGGTGTTTTATGTGACTTACTGGACATAGATTAGGATTAGGGTGGATTTTAAGTAACCACCCTGATTGCCTGTGGTAACCAGTATCTGTTTTTGAGCCAAACTTTGGCCACAATGTTAAGGATTCATCATCTAACACCATATGTTCATTTGGTATTATGTAACAATGTTAGGTCATGTAAATTTATGCCAGAGGCTAAAAGTAAAATATGTAAGTTCTGTTCTATTAGCTATATCAAAGAGTGTGTTAACCTCTGGTGTTGATTTAAGTCAATCAAGGAGTAACTTTGTATCCCATACCGGTACTAGGCAGTGGTTTTGCTAAAGATATAGCTTTTAAAACTTGATGGACAAACAAGGTTTTGGATATACCATCTGTTGGTATGGCACAGTATGTAGAAATTGCTGACTTGTGTTAACAGATGGTGCTAGAACCCAAATTATCAACTAAGTATAGTTTGGTTAGAAACCTTGCTAAATCTTTGGAATCCTAAATCAGGATTTATGCGGTGGGAGTCACACCATGATATCCATCTCTGGATAGGAGCTTTATAAGTAACAAGTGTGGATTTTCTCCAACTACTTTGTAAGAGGTCTTTTTCCTCTACTGACACTGGGGCATCCTGACTGGACTGACCCCCCCCCCCCCCCCCCCAACTTTTCAAGCTAAAAGTTGCAGCTTGTCGATCTGTGGAGGAGTCCTGCCTGTGGTCAGGTCTACGAGGTTCTTGCATAGGTTCTGTATCGGTACTGGCTCTCCGAGAGCTCTTGCCTTCAAGTCTGGGAGCCAGGCACACTGGGACCACATATATATTAAGAATACACACACAATACATATTAAGTGTGTGTTGTGGGTAGCCCCACAACACACACCTAATATGTACGTCCCTTCCGCCGAGTTTAAATGACTGATCACTCGTGGTATCAAGTTGGGCGGAGGGAACACCCATGCTAGTCGATACTGCCATCTTCGACTGAATGCATCGCAGAAGCTTGCCAAGCCATCGTTTGAGTCCCATGTGACGTACTGTCGCACAACGGCCGACTTTTCGGACGCGAATAGGTCCACGTCGGGGACGCCCCACTTTTGAAATATAGCCTCCGAGGCCTGGGGCAACAGGTGCCATTCCGGCAGTGGTCTGTTCCTTGATAAGCGGTCGGCTATGCCGTTGTACCTCCCCGGGAGGTAAACCGCTGACAGAGTGATGTTCAACTGATCTGCTAACTTCATTAGTTTGCAAGTTAGGTTCAGGAGCGGTAGGGAATCCTCCCTCTTTTCTCAAATACGCGACTAGTGTTCTGTTGTCGGATTGAACTGAAATATGTGCACTCTGAAGATTGGCTTTTTGGCTGCTTATTGCTGCGTATAAGGCAAACATCTCTTTCAAGTTCGAGTGCCATTTTCATTTATGTGTTTGCCAAGTTCCTGATAAGAGGAGCCCGTTCATGTGGGCTCCCCACCCTTCGACCACAGCATCGGTGATCAGAAGAGTGAGTTACTTGCCCCACGTGTAGGGGAACTGAGCTGTGGTCTATGGCTTCTCGCCACCCATGTTAGCTCTTTGCAAACCAGGCAACCATTTTTGTCTTGGTCTGCCCTGCCTGAATGATTTCAGAAATATTTGTGTCTGACGACAATGCAGACCTGCCCTTGGAGTGGTGAGGGTAGAAACTTGTTTTAGGGAACATAGTTTCTTTCTCAGAAGCATTGACATTACTAACTTTACCCTTTCCACCTTGTTTGTGGGCAGGGCCTTGTGATTGGAAGGAGTGTTCCAAAGAAGGCCTAAGTATTCTAGTTCTTGAGTGGGATCTAGAATGGACTTTTGGAGGTTTATCTGCCACCCAAGCTTTGTTAGGACCTCCACAGTCTCCGAGACATGGGAGTCTAAAGTTGTCTTGTCCTGGTCCTGACATTCAAAAGTGCCTGAAATGGCTTAATTGAAATAAATGCTTTGAGTTTGTGCCAGTAAAAAATCGTCCAAATAAACAAGAATGCGGATACCACGGGCTAGCAAGTTCTCTGCCACCCAGTTGGTTACTGCTGCAAATGTTCTTGGTGCTGACGAAAGGCCAAATGGGAGTACTGTCAATTCTCAAAAAGTGTATTAGGACACAATGGGGATTGTCCAAAATTTCTAACCATTAAATTTTATTTTATTTTTTGAAAGATTAGAGCATTTTGAGGAACTAATTTGAATATTTTATTTATTTTAAGCTTATATGGCAGGTGACATCATCATTGGCCTGCTTCACTAGTCCTCACTAGTACATAATTTAAATCTGCCAAAACAACCATATCACATCTTTCAAAGTGTATAAACAAGCTAAATAAAAGCTAGTAATAATCAAATCTAATCCTATCATATTTGTTTATGAATGGATTGTTTATAAGTAAGTGTATAAGACATACTGAGACATCTGCTGTTTAAAAGTGATGTTCGCAACAATACATTGTATAAACCTTGCAATATTCCATGCCTATATCACAACACCACTCTCGATCTTCTCTAATATGAACAAAAAAATTGTTTTGACTATTAATACCACTATTCCTGCAAGTTGGAAACAAAGCACTTCCTGTATTCCTCTCTTATAATATATAAATAATTTAAGTAAAGAGTACCTACTTAGTACTTACAGATGTAAATAAGAATGTTTATATTTTTGACAAAATTATAATTTGACACTTGATATATTGCAGACAATACTTGCCTTTTACTTTTTATTTTCTGAGGTAGCAATACAAAACTGAAGGTCAATAGTATCTTATCATAAAATATGAATAAAAATATCAATAAAATATGAATATTTTTCATAATTAATTAGTCTGTAATGATCAGTAAAGCTATTCCTCGAATTAGTAATAATTTACAATTACAACATTTTAAAAACATTAGAACAATGCCCATTCTAGTGGGTGAGCTGCAACCCAATTAACAAGATCCTGCAGTCCCTGCTTGAGCAGCCCTCTCTGCTCTAGACCTACATTAGAGAGTCCAGCCAAACTCCCTTCACCGAGGCTAAATAGTCCTTGGTTTTGTTCAAGTGACATAACTCTTCATTTACCTCTAATTGTGTAAAACCTGGTATGGCTGAACATGTTCGTAAAGTATCCTTGTAACAAATTCCTTTCCACGCTGGACTGTCAAACTGCTGTAGTCGTTTTAACTCAAGTCGCTCTGTATTGGGTTTAGGAATAACTACCCTATCATTGTATTGAACACATAAATTCCCAAATTGTAAAGTTTCTGTCTCTTTAAACACGACCGGGGTTGTTTAGAAAACTAGAGTGCGCTTTAGTAGTACTTACTAGCAGCACTAAGGTAAGAACAGTTAACGTTATTATTTGGTTGTTGGTGTTTCGGAGTAACGTTACTGATGTAATGTGGCAATTGTGTCATGTAACCAGATATAAAACTTACTTGGTTCATTAAATTCTCGATGCGAGGGTCCGAACAGGGTAATTGTTTCGCTCTCTTTTACCTCTTGTTCGGCGGTGGGGAAGCAGTGCCATCATCCTCCGAGGATGGAGAGCTCTCTTCCTCGCTCTCATAAGAGAACCGCCGCTGAGGTTCACTGGTCTCCACCACAGTGTACATTTTTATATGGTCTCCACTGACCGATCTCCGTCCGAAGTATCGGTAGGAGCACCGGCGACCTTGCGGTGAGAGCTTTCGCCCTCCATTTCGATATCGCGCTCACTCATAATCAAGGAAAATATGAAATTACTTATCAAGAGTACTTATATTCTATCTTTGTAGCTTTAAATGAAACTTTACACCACTTTTCTCAAAATTTTCTAAGAAAATTGACGAGTGAAAAATTTTCCATACGTTGGCGGCAAAATTTTTAGACGCTATGAATGACAGATGTCAAACTCGTCGTTTACCGCGAGCTGCTGCCTTAGTGAAAGATCCTAAAGGTAACGTTCGGAAATTGGTAAGTGTTTTCATACTATTAACAGCATTTATGGCAAAATCTAATGACAGCTTCTTCAACCAACGCTGTGTGTTTTGAAGGAAACATAATAGTAGGTAATACAACTAGTGAAAGAAAGGGAGTTTAATTCGAGGAACTCGTGGCTAATTTATAACAGCCGCTCAGAACGATCTTGAGGTTAAGCCGCGCTTTTTATAGGTTATTCCGTGGATGGGTGATCATTACGTATACCGAGTTTTCTCCTTGCATCGGAAAGCACGTTAGGCCGTTGTGTTTCGGCTGTTATTGGTAGATCTTCGACAGTCGTTACAGGCAACAGTGACTCGAACGTCTTACAATCAGTCTTACTGGATAGTACGGTCAGCATCAGAAGTATATTAACATTAAGTACTCAAAGTTTCGAAGCTGTTTTTTTTTTTTAATAAAAACTTGTTAGATATTACTCGTTACTACATGTTATTGAGTGTAAAGTCTATTTTAACAAATAATCTTCTGAAGCATTAAAAATAATAGTTAGAGTCCTGTACATATAAAAAGAATTAAAATTCCGAAATGTTCAGCAACTTCTGATGCTGACCGTACCTAGTAAACTGGGTATCGTATTACCCAGTTCCAACTGGGTCGGTTAGACTGGAAACCGTCACATACATAGTTAGTAAAAGTCTAGGCAGATGATGGTATACCCGGCTACACCCTAAAGGCTCACGCATACTAGCCCAGCTGCAATGCTTTGAAAAATTAAAAGGATTTCTTCAGTCCGATCCTTTCATCACCTTTTCATTCCTTACTCTGTCCTTCGACCAGGCATGTGCAGCAGTGGTGTCGTACCTAAACAACGTGATGGACAAGATCCACGGCGGGCTGGAAGGCGACAACCTTCACGCCGTCACCTTGGAGCTGGCAGTGAGGTTACATCGCGTCATATACGAACATCTGCACAACTATCAGTTTAATTCTGCAGGTGAGTTGGGTTTTTTTCTATGTACAGACGACTTTCTACTACAATCTGTCTTTCTTCAACTGGTTTTAGAACTTTACTGCTAAAACATTAGGTTCAATGTTGATTGAGAAAATTTGACAGTTTCGGGTAGCTAGCCGCAAGAATCGATCTTCAGGTTATGCTGCGTTGGCTAAGGTTCGTTGATGTGAGTAAATTATTATTGGTGGGTGAGCATTAATTGGTTAAACACCCTATAGTGGATTATCCATTACACACCAAGTGACTATTTGTGTAAAAGTGCCCTATGGAAAGCTATGTATGCATGTTCATATGTTCCCACATAACTCCTAATCTTCGTCTTATTTTGACAAACGAGGCAACGTTCGAAGAACTGGCGTAATGCCTTTACACCTATGACATATCATTTATTTAGTAATGACGTGTGACTTCGGTTAGATTAAAATCAGAAAAGTCAACATCTATGACTCGTTTTTCCCTTTTTTGTCGATTTTAGGTTATAGTCCCTATCCATTTTTCCGATGGCTCTTGACTAAGTTCTCCCATAAACCACACAGGTGCAATGATAGCCATATGCGACGTGAAGGAGTACCGCAGCGCGGCGTGTGGGCGTGGCGCGCGCGCAGCCCCTGCGCCCGCGCACGCACTGTTCGACGCACTGCACGCACTCTGCAACTTACTGCTCGTCAAGCCGGAGAACCTGCATCAAGTCTGCGAGGGAGAGACGCTTGTGAGTATCTTATTTATAACCAAACTAGCTTTTGCCCGCGGCTTCGCCCGCAAGGAGTTCTATAATTGAACCAACGGAATCATTCTACCGGGACAAAAAATATCCCATCTGTCAATCCAAGTTATAAATATCTGTTTACAAAATTTCGTCAAAATCCGTTCAGTACTTTTTGCGTGAAAGAGTAACAAACATCCATCCATCCATCCTCATAAATACGCATTTATAATATTCTTCGTAGACTTTTCTACTTCTTCGTGTCCCTGCCACGACGATTTTCAAAACTTTGCGTCAGGTATAGGCTTTGGCGTCGGGGCTGCGGGTTGTGTTTCGAAAGAGATACCGCGGCCTCGACACAAAGGGCTAAGAAGGAACATGGGTGGTTTTTAGTTAGTAGAAGTCTGACACTCCCTACCGCTGTGCCCAGAGCGGGAGGAGTCGTTTGATGATTTTCCACCCCTCAAAAAAAAGGTACATCAGTTAGGGTCGGCTTTCTACTGTGTATATTATGGAATCTTTTAAACATTATTTACACATTTCCTAAGTAGGCTCGGAAGGGTATATATTTCCTAGGAATTGTAAAACAAATCCTAGGTTTCATACAATTCCGGTAACATATAAATAATACCGTTTGCTTAAATGGTGTAAAAAGTACCCTTAACGATGCCGAAAGGCAATTACCCCGTCACTGCGATTATTTTTTGTTCTACTAGACCATACCTGGGAACCCCCTTGTTACGGAGATATTGGGGGTTAGATATTCCAAATTGTTCACAGCTGTTTTTAATACTAGTTTTTCAGGTTATAACTTTACTTAAATTACCTCCATTACCCGTTTACTACTCAAAGCTTCGACTAGCACAATGTTTTAGGAATTGAGTTTTACCCTAAAATGTGATTTTTCACCCTAGAAAGAAAGTCGTTTCCAGCAATAATTTTTGCGCAGGGGTACTTAGTTTGATGTACATAATGCTTGGTTGACGGTATCGTGAAGGGTTCGTTTACACCTTGTATATCGTCGGCCTATTCCGGAGCGATATCGATATGATTTATGTTAGCAAAATAGTATTTTTACCATTGCCACTCGAAAAAGGGCATTTTATTCATCGATAACAGTGAATAAAACGCTCTTTTAGTCACTGAGTGAATAAAGACATTTTGAATTAGGAACAAACACGAATTACGTATAGTGCGCGCGGATCTAGCTGGCCGCGCCTAAGGTGGCGACAGGGGTGAGGGGGCGGGTTGCCTACAGCTCGCAATGCACAGGAGACTATAATTAGACAGTGATGACCAATCTCGAGATATCGTGAACAATAATTGTTCAATTTATTGAAAAGAATACTTAAATAAAAAAACAAAAACATGCCTAAGGCGCGGCCAACTAGTTCCACGCGTACTTACTATACAAAAAAATCGCTGCTGCTGAAAGTACGTACTGGGTGGCTGAATGGAGCTATTCCATGCCAAATTTTAAAAAAATATCCCGCCAATTTAGTTACGTTCTTTTCTGTCTTTTATTGTGGTTGTTTTGTGTTATTGGAAAATCTATTAACATGTACCTAATTAAAATAAAATGAGTTCTTCCGATGACGAAAATGAGAGACTGACTCCGGAATCATTTCGTTCTAAAGCAGCAGTAGATGATTTGTTTTGCTCCAAAATCTCGGGAGTTGTACCTGAAAACATACAATTTGTTCTGCGACTGGAAAACCATAAATGGCGCCAATTCCTTCTCTGAGTGCATATTTCTTAACTATTTCAATGAATTAACCAAGACTACGAAGCCGTCGACACTTTGGAGCATGTATTCTATGATAAAAGCCACAGTGAGAATCAAACACAACATTGATATTTCAAAATACTCAAAAGTTAGTGACATAGGTACTTAAAACGTCTATCCGTGGGTAATAAGCCAAATAAATCTAGAGTGCTTAGCTCCGAAAATAAATACCATGCTCCTATTTATTTTCTCACAGTCAATGGTAAAAAGTAGAGTACACAACACGTGAATAAAAAATTTATCTCGGTAGGTACTTGTATCCCTCGCTCCGTTCAGGATTCTAGAGTATAGAATCCCTCGCTACGCTCGTGATTCTACTCTAGAATCCTTCGCTGCTCTCGGGATCCAACTTCGTACCTCGAATTAAATTCCCTTTTTATTCACTTGTTGTATAATCTACTATTATACCATACCTACTCTAAAAAGCTTATTTTATTCTCGCAAAACAGTGAATAAAAAGGCCTTTTAATCACTGTTTTGTTTTTATTCACTATTTTGGTGTTTGAATTTGGAACACAAAAATATATCCGGTCTCTATTTCAATGCTTACACAAACTCCTTGCGCTAAGATTCGACATTCAAAACTCTTTGGTGCAAATAAATTCTCGAGATTTGCGACAAGGAGTTTGGCATTAGATTAAAAACTGTTTTGTGTTCTTTGCTGCCTTTAAAGAAAAAAAAATAGTGAATTGGCGCCATTAGGGGATCGGACAAAAAAAAACTAATTAGTCCGTCAGAAAGATTTCCAAAAATTATTGGACACGTATTTTTTCTTTTTTCACGTAAACTTAAAATGAAGACGATACAGTGCTTCGAAAACTCGTGTGACGTCATATGATAGTACCTACATTTTGACGACATAAGTGACGTTTCAAGCCCCACTCCAAGATCTTTGACGCGTTTTATCTTCGTAATTTTTATTGATTTGATAAAACAAAAAACACGTATTCAGTATTTTTCGATAATCTAACTTACGGACTAAACAAAATCATATTATTTTGACCCAGTCCGATCCCCTATTGTACGGACACAAAGTTTAGTAAATTATGTCTTTTCTCGTAGTCATGGTATAATAGTACATTATGGTACAAGTGTGTAACGTTGGTGATTACCGCAGAGGCGCCATTGAGACCCGAGCCGTCAGGTGAGGGTCTTAAGAAAGCCGAGGACGGTAATCATCAATACACACGTGTATCATACGACGTTTTTCAACACACTTGTGAAGAAAATAATGCTAAAAAGTCATCTTCAACAGTTAAAACAAGTTCTATTTTTTTTTTCACAATAGCGGGAAAAATTTATGCGCGCGCATCTACAGTTCTACCAACTTCAACAGCTAAAACAAGTTCTGTTTTTTTTTTTTACAATAGTGGGAAAAATTAATGCGCGCGTATCTACAGTTCTACCAAGTTATCTATGCAGGCGGGAAAACACGGAACTAAAATAAATGTACTAAGTTTGACGTAGCGATGCAATTTTTCTTGACCAGTGGCGCCACTACTGTAACAATGACGATCTGCCATAGACTAAAAGAATGTGGTTTCTTTATTTTTGACTTTTCGCGGATAGAGTTTTAGCCACGGACAAAATGGGGATTTTTTTTTTCTTTATTACAGAGAAAACAAAAGTTATATTATTTGAGTGAAAGATTCATTTATTAAAAACGTATTAGTTGAAATTATCTATTTAAATTCAAAGTTGCATGAAATGGGGAAGCACTAGGTACATTAATTTATTTTTACTATTGAACACGATCTTTTTTGTATCGAAACTTTTTTAAGAACATAGCAACTCAACCAATAAAATTTAAAAAAAAACCTATAACTCACTAGTGAATAAAGCAATGAAAAAGTCACAGTTTGATTATAGGTGTCATTACGTGCCTAATTGCGGTGAAATTATAGCCACTTTATGAGCAAGTGTGTTGAAAAGTATAGTATGCAACTCTTGAATAAAGTACGAATTTATATCGAGGGCCATGAATCACTCGCGTCGTTCAGGATTCTAACAGTTGAATCACTCGCTGCGTTCGTGATTCAATCATTAGAATCCTTCACTTGCTCGTGACTCATCTACGGCCCTCGCTTTAAATCCGTCCTTTATTCATTAGTTGCATAATATACTATTTTCATTTTTTTTGTTATCTATCACAAATTCACAATGCTGTCCAAACTAATTGACCCAAAGGTTGACTGATAAAGAATGCTTTGTGGCATTCACTTTTTGTGGCAGTTCGCCTATATACTACTCTTGTACATGAAGTATATCACACTAATAATAGGTCTTTATACCTATGAAATTGCCGTTTTGTTTGAAAAAATTTAAACGATTTTTTTTCATGTATTTTTTATTTGTATTAATCGAAGTAATCACCCATGCAATCAATGCATCTTTGCCAACGCAGTGGCAGTTTATTGATGCCCTTCTTAAAGAAATCAGCTGGTCGGGAGGCAACAAATTCTTCAAAGGCATTTTGTACTGCCTCTCGGGTATTGAATTTTTTTCCCGCCAAGAAATTATCCAAATTCTGGAAAAAGTAGTAGTCTGTAGGCGCAAGGTCTGGTGAGTAGGGCGGATGACGGAGAGCTTCCAACCCCAGTTCTTGCAACTTGGAGACCGTCTGCTGTGCAGTATGAGGTCGCGCGTTGTCGTGCAGGAGCAGCGGAGACGAGCGATTGACCAATGCTGGTTGGAGATGTGCCAGCTTCTCCATCATTGTGTTCAGTTCTTCACAGTACACATCTGCAGTAATGCTCACCCCGTTTGGTAAGAAGCTGTGATGAATCACACCGGCGCTAGACCACCAAACAGTGACCATCACTTTTCTAGGGGTAAGTTTTCGTTTAGGGCATTGTTTAGGTGCTGAACCAGGATCCAACCAACTTGCTGAGCGCTTACGGTTATCGTACAGGATCCATTTTTCATCGTAGGTAACAATGCGGTTCAAAATTCCTTCATTTGTGTGTCTGTTGAGCAGTGCAAGGCACGTCTCGACGCGTACTTCGCGCTGGCGATCATTGAGTTCGTGGGGCACCCATTTGTCAAGCTTTTTTACCTTGCCAATTTGACGCAAATGGACCAATATTGTTTTGACGCTAACGTCGAAAGCTGCTGCTAATTCAGCCGTAGATTGTGTATCATCAGCTTCTTTAACAAACATTATTTTGATTTGAAATGGTCAGTACTGCAGAACGGCAATTTCATAGGTAAAGACCTAATATTATAAAGGCGAAAGTTTGTGAGTGAGTGTGTATGTCTGTTACTTCTTCACGTAAAAACTACTGAACGGATTTGGATAAAATTTCACAGATAGTTTATAACCAGGATAAACACATAGGGTAGTTTTTATCCCAATTATATCTTCCCGTGGGATAATTTTCAAATTTGTAGCGGGTGAAGCCGCTGGGAACAGCTAGTATCTAATAATACTAGAATGAAGTTCAAGGTTACTACTACATACATGAGCGGTAGAGCCAATAAATATACCGCAACGAAATCAGTCATCCTCGTCAGTTAATAGTCATTAGAATCGTTGGTCTAGAAAGATTTGACCTGTATTTCATCTTTAAAAATAATAGGTTTGTTTTTTTGGTACCTTATGTCTATGGGGCAATCGTCGAAACTACTGCACGCACGCGGAGCATAGCCACCGTAGAAACGGGTTTTGTCGACGAAAGAATCGACAAACTGATAGATTGTAGAAAGATTTCTTGTCGAATAGGGTAGTCGACAAAAAAATCTAATTAGTCCGTCAGATAGATTTACAAAAAATATTGTACACGTATTTTTTATTTTTTCATGTACACAAAAATTGAAGATGATACAGTGCTTTTAAAATTCATGTGACATCAAATCGCACTACATTTTTTACCACGTAGTACCTAACTTCGTAGTAAGGTCAAAAGCCCCCTCTCCTGATCTTTGACGCGTTTTTATCTTCGTCAATTTTCATTAATTTTATAAAACAAAAAACATGTAGCCAATATTTTTTTAATAATCTAACTGACGGACTAAACAGAATCATATTTTGTTTAGTCGGGACACATCCCTATTGTATAGCTTTCTCTATTCTTGGTAGAATAGAGATAGAATCGCCATGCTTCGCGTACTAGTCTGATTTCAAAAAATCTTTCACTAACGGGAAGCTATATTTTCCCCGAGTATCATAGGCTAGATTTAAATCGCTCCCGTGATTTAATTTACGTATATCGGGACGGGAACGAAGTTGCAAACAAAAGCTTGTACCGAAATAAAGTTCAAAGTCACCTGTTCACCTTGACACAAGACCGGTTGTAGCAATAAGCATAGTTTACCATCAATTAAGGACGCATTTCCGATTGATAAGTCAAATCATTACTTTTTTAAACAAAAGTATGTTTATTAAATACAATGCTTTGTATTTTTAAAATGTTTTTGCTGCTTATTGTAGGTAGATGTGCAAGGTACAATTCTTAACTATAAATATAATTTTAGATATGTCCAGTTTCTCAATAAATGTACCGAAGTGAAAAATTTTTACTTCGGTAAAAAAAGCATTGTATTTAATAAACATACTTTTGTTTAAAAAAGTAATGATTTGACTTATCAATCGGAAATTTATGCGTCCTTAATATTAGGAGGTTGATCAGTGGATACACCATAACCTATTCGGGAAGTTGATTCAGCCAGAAAGTAAATGAAAATACGCCGGGTCCATTGAAACCGTTTTATTACATTAAAACATAATACTCAATGTTCGTCAATAAGATTAAACGATTATTATAATATTATTAGATTAATTAATTACAACAAAAACATATCAACACCCATGTCGTTCAGCGGGGGAGAGAGAGAGAGCAAGACATTATCTGTCATACAGACAGTGACATAACTATGAGTGCGTTCAAAGGTCCTAAATATTAACACTTCCCCTTAGGACCTTGACCGACTCAAACAAAATATATTTCACAAGAAATCTTAATTTGAGACTCTACCACATCAATACAATTCATGCTTTAAGTAACATGCAAGTGACTCTACAAAAAAAACTTTGCATCAATTAATATGCATGCCTTCATTGACATAGTAGTAGGTGGATACAGTTAACAAAAAAAAAATTACATGAATATAAAAATAATACCTACGTCTACTTAGGAACCACATTCATTCCATGCGTAAACAATTTGTGTTTACATCCACCTAAGGCTTTTGTTAGTACATCAGCTGTCATTTGATCAGAAGGCAGATATTTAACAATTAAGAAATTTTTCCTAACCAAATCTTTAACATAGTGATAACGAAGATCGATGTGCTTCGTCCTTTTATGACAATACTCTTTACATTCAAGGAGCTTGTGTGCACTTTGATTGTCATTAAACAATGTTATTGGAATATCTGTAGTGACAATTTCCGATAAAAAGTTTCTAATAAAACAGAGATCTTTACAAACATCAGAAATAGACAGATACTCAGCCTCTGTACTTGATAAAGCTACGCAGCGCTGTTTACGAGATTCCCAACTGATAGTATTGCAACCCAGTTTAACTACAAACCCCGTATAAGACTTACGATCCACAATGTCGTTAGCCCAATCAGCATCAGAGAAGGCCGTTATACTTAAATTATTAGACCTACTAAAATATAGACAATAATTTATTGTGCCTCCTAAATATCTCAGGATGCGCTTCAAAGCTAACCAATGAGTCCTGTTAAAATTGTTGCCAAACTGGCTCAGTTGACTACATGCAAAAGCAATATCAGGCCTAGTGCACACAGATAGATACATTAGGCTACCAAGAAGTTCTCTATAGCTATACATATAGTCATCAGGGTCATCACTCTCATTAATTTAAAATTTACAATTAAGTACCATGGGAGTTGACACCGGCTTACATTTATCCATGCCAAATTTAATTAACAACTTATTAATATATTCTGACTGGTCAAGTTTTATAATATGCTTTACCCTATCTCTATATACATTCATACCTAAACAGTTTGTAACTGAACCTAAGTTTTTAATACTAAAATTATTTTCTAGCAAAGGCAATAATTTGTTTTTATCACAACTATAAAATATGTAGAAATCGTCGACATACAAAGCTATAATTATGAGATCATTACCTTCTTTCTTAATATAAACACAGGGCTCGCATTTACTCTGTTTATAACCATTTTCAGATAGTAGTGTATGAACTTTTGCATTCCATATTCTGCTTGCCTGTTTCAGGCCATATATTCCTTTTGATAAGAGGCAAACTTTACGGTTATCATTATTAGAAAAACCTGGAGGTTGTTCCATATAAATGGTTTCATCCAATTTTCCATTAAGAAATGCAGTGGTTACATCCATATGATCTATGTTTAAATCTAGCTCATTAGCCAAACTAAACAGGATTCTCATAGTGCTATGTCTAACCACAGGAGAGAAGGTTTCATTGTAATCTATGCCTCTAACTTGTGTGAAACCTCTGGCGACCAAACGAGCCTTAAACCTATCGAACTTGCCTGAGGCATCATGTTTACGTTTGTAGACCCACTTACATTTGATGACGTTTGTATTTGGTGGCCTGTCAACTATTTTCCACACATTGTTTGCAATAAGCGAATTATATTCGCACTGCATGGCAGATTTCCAATGTTGACCGTCAGCACAGGACATGGCTTCCTCATACGTGCGAGGATCGCCTGGAAGTGCATGGTGTGCCACGAGAGAGAAATCTGTTTCATAATCCTCATACCTCAATGGCAACTTCGAACGAGTAGACCGAACAGGACGAGCAGAAGAGCGCGAAGGCGAAGGCTCTGGGGCAGCAGGTGCTTCCCCTTGAGGTGCCACTAGATACGGTGACGTCACCCGCTCAGAGGATGCGTCAGCGATCGGAGAACACGAAGAGCTGTCCTCGTTCTCGCTGCCAGTGCAGTAGTACTCATCCGCATCTGAAATGACAGATTTATTTGTTTCAGTATCTGATACAATAATATTTGGATTCACTTCTCTATTGTTACTAGAATTCGGCTGACTATTATTAGTGCTAGAATTCAGTTCAACATTGGTACTAGAATCTAAACTACTTATATTAGAACTTGGTTCATTTTGATGACTAGACTTAATATTATTATTATTTAATTCATAAAACATAAAATTATTAGAATTATTAACATTGTCAGTCTCATAAAATTTATTTTCTATAAATCCTACATTCCTTGATATAATAACCTTAGTAGGGTTAGCGGGGTCTGCAAGTCTATAGCCCTTAGAGGTCTCGCTATAGCCCACAAATAAATACTTTTTGCTTTTAGCACCCAGCTTGTTCCTTCTTTGCTCAGGGATCAGTGAATAAGCAATGCAGCCAAATATACGGAGATGGCTAAGATCTGGCCTTGATCCAGTCCATTTCTCCTGTGGAGTAAGGTCAGATAAAGATGAAGTTGGGGACCTGTTTTTCAAATAAATGGCAGTCATTACTGCCTCACCCCAAAAACGCTCTTCCAGGCCTGCCCCTCGTAGCATGCATCTCGCTTTTTCTAAGAGAGTCCTATTTAGGCGCTCGGAAACACCATTTCCCTGAGGACAATATGGAATAGTGGTCTGATGGACAATCCCTTCCTTTTTGAAGTAATCAGAAAAATTGCTATTACAATATTCCCCCCCATTATCGGAACGTAGTATTTTAATTGGAAAACCCAATTGTTTTTCTACTTGTGACTTAAAATCAATAAAAGTAGAAAATACCTCATTTTTCCTCTGAAGCAGGTAGCCAAAGCTTTTCCTAGTGAAGTCGTCCGTGAAGGTTACCAGATATCTAGCGCCACCCCAACTTGCAACAGGCATGGGGCCGCAGACATCCGAGTGTATGAGTTCCAAAGGTTGGCTTGCTCGGTGATCACTTTTGGTTGGAAACGGCTTAGCTGCCATTTTCCCTTCCATGCATGGTATGCAGTTTTGTAATTCCTGTTTGTGATTGAACTGAAACAACACACCATCAGCCACACCATTCCTTAATGCTAGCATACCTTGAACTCCAAGATGGCCTAGCCTCCTGTGCCAGACATCGATCGGCACCTCAGCTATGTTAGCACTCTGTGCCTCCTGCTTAGGCAGGAGCGCCGAAGAATGCGCCACCAAACCGCACGTAGACGCTGGACTTAGAACAAGGGCCTTACCAGGTAATTTGTAGATGCCATTCTGTTTATAAGCTTTACAAATTGAATTGCCAGAGATAACACAATTTTTGTAGATGTGACAACCCTTTTTGTTGAATGTTACAGTAAAACCTTTCTCACATAATTTACTGACACTCAGCAAGTTAATTGATAATTCAGGGACAAAAGATACATTGTGTATATTTCTTACCAGATCATCAGCTTCCCATAATATTTCACCAGATCCTAATGATAATATTTGTTCATTGTTTGCAATTTTAATTTCACTCTTACAGTCCTTAAAATTTGAAAGCCAACTTCTGTTGTTACACATGTGCGTCGAGCAGCCCGAATCTATCACCCATTCCTGACTCTTGACAAAGAAAGCAGAAGCCACAAAGCTCTTCTCACCATCCTCTTCTTTGTTCTTCTTATCACGTCTTAGTTTGAAGCATTTCGCTCTCAGGTGACCTTTCTTCTTACAGTAAGTGCAGGTTTTGTTTTGTTGTCTCGACACGAAGGCTGTCGTTGAAGCATCTGGCTCGGACTTACGAAACTCTTCTTGCAGTAGCCTGGTGCGCACTAATTCACTCGACAGACTTCCCGTGAGGCAGACAGTCTCGAGGCTGGAAACTAGATGATCATAATTTTCGGGTAATCCACTGAGTAATAGTTCCGCGATCTCACCATCTTCGGTTTCTTTACCAATATCCGCCAGCTGCTGAACGAGTGTCATCACTGCATCCACATACTGAGTGACAGATGAGTATTTTGTCAACTCGACTCGATGCAGTTGTCGTAGAAGTAAAACTCGACGATACAGGCCCTTGTCTTCAAATACTTTGGCTAAGTTCGTCCATGCTTCTTGACTCGTTTTAGCGTTATGAACATACTGGTAACAGTGTGGTTTCACTGCTAGGCAGATTCTGGCGAGGGCTCGCTGATCTTTCCACTCTTCAACATCTTTGCCTTGAGTACAAGACCAAACATTTTCTAGGGTTAATGCCATTTTCATACAAAATTTCCAAGTGTTATAGTTGCTCATTCCCTCGAGCTTATCGACATTGTAGTAATGAGTATTTGCTGAATTGTTATTAGAGCCGCCAGTGGACATAGTGGCAGCAGCGTTGTTCTCACCTGCGGTCGGCGGTGTAGCTGTAGACGTATTCGCCATGACGCAGCACGCGAGTCACGCGCACGCAGCACAAAATGCACGCGGTCTTCGACCCTGCGATACTTTCGGCTATTAGAATTTCTTGAATATCCCCTTTAGGTAGGTAATTCAGATTTGTTGTGCCGTCTTGGCTTCAATAACTTATTAGGCTGTGCCCATAACCTATTAGAGGTTGATCAGTGGATACACCATAACCTATTCGGGAAGTTGATTCAGCCAGAAAGTAAATGAAAATACGCCGGGTCCATTGAAACCGTTTTATTACATTAAAACATAATACTCAATGTTCGTCAATAAGATTAAACGATTATTATAATATTATTAGATTAATTAATTACAACAAAAACATATCAACACCCATGTCGTTCAGCGGGGGAGAGAGAGAGAGCAAGACATTATCTGTCATACAGACAGTGACATAACTATGAGTGCGTTCAAAGGTCCTAAATATTAACACTTAATACCAATTTTTCTGTCCTACAGGCGGAACTGGACCATTCCATACTACACAACTTTATACAACTGCGGGCCGACTACAAGACGAACAAGTTATCCGGATTCCTTAAAGGACTGTCGTAAAAATATCCTGGTTTTTAGGTGCAAGCGCTAGGGTATCCCGCGAAAACAATTTTTTTTTTTTGCAATTTGCTGGTCAGTGTCAGTTTATGTTTTTGTATTTTACAAAAAAGTTTGGTTTCACGATTGGTGTTTCTTCTCCGCACCTCTAGGTAGGTATGAGCAGCGGTGGCCCAGTGGTGGCGGCCCCGACTTACGAACAGTTAGTCGTGGGTTCGATCCCAGGCAGGCGCATTACTTTGTGTAATTTATTTCATCACCACTGCTCTCAAAAACGGTGAAGGAAAACATAGTGAGGAAGGCGGAATGTCCTAGAAGCAAAAAAATTAAGACATGTGACATCGACCAACCCACACTGGGCCTGCGTAGTGAATGCCCTTATAGGCAGATGATTATACGTATTACGGCCGCGAATCATATTTTGTTGAACACACAGCATGGCACTAACCGGCAAATAACAATAAATGTAAAAAAAAATTGAATTTCACGGCATACCCTTGCGCTTTCACTTTAAATCCAAGTCTTGCAATAATTGAGTTGAATATTGAAGGTGGTGATATATGATATATGAATAAATTTTGTTATGGGTGAAGAGCGAAATACCAGAAAAAAAATAAGTATAAAAATAAATATCTAACGATCTTTTATGCAATAGAAGATATTTTTTCGACATATTGTTTAAATTGTCTCGTTAACAAAAGGTGATCATACTCATGACAGTCACCTTCTTTTATATTCTACTGTATTTTGTACGACGTTACTTATTTGTCAAAAAAATATAATTTTTGGTAAGAATAGGCCTCCATATAATCGATTGACTGAATTAAAAGGCTTTTTGTACCATAAAGTATAGATTTTCAATCGATAGAACGATGTACAGTCATAGACAATCGCTTAAGTAATTATTTATAAATGTATTACATATCCAAGTGATATATTGTTGCTTTGTATATTAGTAAGAGAACGTTATAACTTTCTAAAGTATTAAAAACTATTTAAATTGTAAATTTATCTTTTTTATTTACTATCATAATCAATCTTTGTTTATTCTAAAGATAATAATGTGTTAGCTTTTTAGCTAGTAATGCTGATTGTGGGATCTAGTGTTATTTTGTAAGATCACGACTATAATGTCGAAATATGAAGCAAAGCATTGTATTACGCTGACAAGGAGGATGTATAACGATTAGTTGATTAGGTAGCGGTAACGCAGCGAGGCGATCCGCGCGTTCGTATCATGTTGGATAATGCTTGCATAGCGCCTTATCAGCGGTATCTATACGACATGGCTTCACTACGTCCATTCATAAGTTCTCCCCTCCCCTGCCGCCGACGTTATTTGAATGAACGCGAGTGTGTGCGTGCGACGCGGGCGCACCTACGCTTGTATTCACGCACAGTGTCGCTCCAACCGGCCGGCTGCGCTGTACTGTCCCACGCGTCGCGAATACCCCCTCGTTCATAACAGTGACATGCCCACTAGTTCAGTGTAACAACACATTGATAACAATTATTTAACAAGTGCTGTGTCGACCGCTAATCTGGATAAAATCATTAAAATCGAGAGGTAAGCACTCCACCAAATATGTTTATTTTCATTCAAGCCCCGACGCCTACGCGCCGCGCTGTGTCGCGATTTGTGAGCGACGAATTTACATGTTATAAGTTCATTCATTGGACGTTTGGGCCTATTTATATTATTATCAACGTGCGTGCCGTATGAATGGTTGCTTAGGGCCACTCATTGTGAGCAGACGGAGATGGAACTGATGACTGATTCACGGCGATATGACGGCACGCACTTTATCTATATCGCAATGAGGTCTTTTTGAGAATTTCCAAGTATCGCTGGCTATGGCACGGCTGTTCTTTTTGTCGGGCGATCGCGAGCGTTATCTAGGTGAGACCGGGCCGCGTCCGCTCCATTTCAAGTGGCGTTTTTATCCCGGCGCTACCTGAGTCGAGTGGACTCGTCTCGCCGCAAGTCGATCCCGCTAATGGCATGGCGCACCATATCGACAGATACCGCAGACCACACCTTCGTGCAACTTGCGATTCTGTGAGGTAGCTTTTTGTCTGCAGTCGCGCCGATAGCCGCACTATTTATAGACAACTGTTTAGGAATTCTCGACCAACACAACACAACACACACTTGCTCGATGTTTCATTTAATTTCGTAATAATTAATATTGATCATTATTCGTTATCAGTGGCAAGGTGACGAAACGATAAAGAACAATAAATCACAAAGTTTACGATGATGTTTACCTAGCCGGCTCGCACTGAGACGTTGCTTTAATAATTTCATAAGGTATGTTATTCCTACGCACGTATAGTAACACAAACCCAATCTAACGGGCAGCTTATTGCAAAGAAACAATGACGTCACTGTAATAGTTAATATCACGAGGTGGTACACTCACGATATAAAGAAATCTAGTTAAGTACGTATAAACGTGCATCATTCCCGAATTACGTGGCCCTATTCATAGACAAATGATGACAAAGAAAATCTGTAGTGTGCAACCCATAAGCGACAAGTTCCTAGGATCTAAAAGATCACTATGAATGCCACCTCAAATACAAAAAGGACGCGAAAATTCTTGAAACGCAACCCCACCACAATTGAATGTTACCAGTGTACAAAATATTTAACATCGCATATTTATTTACGAGCATTGTTTTAATGTAACTGTCTGATATAGATGTAGCAGCACTAAAAACTAGTAAAAAGGCAAAATTAATGATCCATGTAAGTACCTACATATAGAAACAATTTACAGAATTATCGGATTACGTTATTAAAGCCCACTTGCACCTATAATAACTTAATCCGATAAACATAATATTACATAGGTAAATAAAAACAATCCATTGTTGTCATATTCGAAGAAATATAGGAAAATTGTTTTAAATACTAAATGCTACAGCTTCTATAAACGCAGTGTGGCATTTTTTAACTTAATAATCCCAGCAATTATTGATACTGTGAACACAAACAAATAAACCTATAAAAGTTGACAGCAGTAAAAAAAACATGATAATAATTCCACGTGGTCCGATTATTATCGTAAATGCAAATCACATTGGAATCAAGAAATAACCGGCAATATCTAACGTTCGTCACCAATGTTTGATGATACCTGTCTTATAGATACTTAATAATTAACGATAAACTTAATAAGTAGGTAATAAATAACACATTCTTGTTATTATTTTTTCGCCTAAATCATGTAAAGTAATTCCCCGCCAAAGAAAAAGAGGAAAATTCCGGACTAGGTATTTACGTATTTATTTAGATTCAGATTGGAATCTAATTATCTTTTTTAATTTAATCTGGAAAAACTTTAGATAGTATCTACTTAAATAAACAATAAGTACTTATGCGATAAATCATCGTAGTATGATAGTTACCTACCGGGCAAACTTTCTGAAACATTCTCATGAAAATTCTCACCATGAGTTCTTCATACCACCTAGGTAAACGTAACACAGTATAAAGTTTCGTTCTCAAAGTATTAAATGGCAAAACAAACTAAGGCAATAATAAATGCTATAAAATTCCATCACCACTCAGATCTAGCGGCTGCTAAAACTAGACAGTTCAATAAAATTACTGTCGCTTACTCGTTTGTATAAGTATCAATTGACTCTGTTACCTACCATAGGTCCTAACATGATCCAATTTGGGTCCTTTACCAACGTTATCCGTCAGCCCTTATCCTAATTTAGTTTTTTTGAGTTGGCGTTACAAGTTACAACAACAAGTCTTCTTCTATATCTACATCTCAGTTAGCGTTTCAAGCCATACCATCTTTCACACAGTATAATCTATCATTTCTTTCAGGGACTGTACACTACCAAGAAATCATGAAACAATTTCTCTCTCATACAATTTAATGAATTAAATATCAATCATAACATTCGCATCATTGTTTAAAATTTGATACTTTGATACAATACAGTTCGCGAGTATATACAGGGCACCTGTCTACTGTCTACCTCCGTCGTCATTGAGTATTTCTTTGAACCATTACCACGCCTTCTCGATTTCCGGAGCAAAAAATATTGCGTCTATTTTTCTAGTTTCCGGTAGAAATGTTTCGATGTATTATAAATCTAAGAATAATCTAAAGTAGAGCAGTATTCTCTACTCTCTACCTAGAGAAAGTAGCTAAATTAGTTCTATCTAAAATCTCAAAAGTCCTGTTATCACTTTTAATATTACATTTTCAGGTTTCCTTCCTTGTCAGGCACAGTTCGAATATAAGTAGAGTCTTCAGCGACTCATCATCATTATCCGCCTATAATGTTACTTACTACTGCCTGCAGGGACTCAGGTCTTCTCTCTAAAGAGGGGCTATAATCCACCACGCGTGCCCAGTGCGGGTTGGTAGGTGTCACAATCATGTCGTCTAATTTTTGGTTCTAAGACATGCCCACTTCCTCACGATGTTTTCCTTTTTGAGAGCACCACTTTTTTTCCGTCACTACTGGGTGACGAAATAAATTACACATAAAATTGTGCCTGTCTGCTTGGGTTCGAACCCATGACTTACTGTTCGTAAGTCTGGGCCGCAACCACTGGGCCACCACTGCTCGACTAGCTTTCACTATTTCAGTATAACGGGTGTCTCGGAAAATTCTGAAATTCTTGCGCAGCTCAGTCTTACGTTTTAGTGTCAACTCAGGGAGAGATGGAGCTGTTCCCGATATCATTTGCATGACAAATCTTGAAGACACACCCATTTAATATAACCTTTTACAGTCTAAAATTCGCTTTTATCGATAACAGTAACATTTTTGTACAAGGCAAGTACAATAACGGAATGTAATCGGCAATACATTGGGGCACATTGTTTGTGTTTCAGCGTAGTGCGGCAGTTATCGATTACTGTTGCTTCGCCATAAATCCCGTAATGGTTATTGGTGAAATGAAATATCTTACACGTGATGCCTCAGCCTCAGCTAACCGTGAAGGTTGTTCGAACAAGTTATAGCCACTTTATAAAGCTGTACCCACACCCACAGTTGTGAACTTGTGATATTTCAACGGATAACCGTGGAAGAAAACATGATGACGCAGCTTTACATGCTAAATGTTAAAGTTCGAAGAAACCATGAATCTACAAAAGTAGAGGAAGATGCCCAGAGTAGGTGGTCAGACGATTTTCTCAAGGTGGCTGGTAGCAGTGGAAAAAGAGTAGCCGAGGCGAGTTTTATGGTGTACGATTGAAGAGACCTTCTAATCAGCATCATTTCAGCCAAACATCGGAACCCATTCCTGATGGTGATGCATCCTTTTTCTTTTGCCGTACTTATAAAACACAGAGGGATCTATCATCATCGTCATTCAGATTCAGAGGACCTCCACTGTTGGACAAAGACCTTCCCCCACAGAACGCATACAACATTCTTCACACCAAGTTATGCAGCAATTAGGTACTAGTCACCTCAAAAATGTTATTGCTGTTTTGAAAATAGCCAAGTGTTTGACATTTTCAGCGCGGGAAACATGTACAGGATGGTGTATGCATTCACTTGATGTTGTGTTCATCGCATTCTAAACAGGAATGTGCCAACTGGACGCTATGCATTTACATGTTTATCGATTTGGTCTATTAACGCCTATTCACGTACTTACTTATACGAGCAGAAATTGTATCAATCTGTAGATATAATCTTTAATAGTACTTACATAGACCTACCTTATTATGAGTTTATTTGCTAAGATTTAATTTTATCGTATCATTTAGAAGAGTGGACGTGGAATGAGAAGGCTCTTGACTTACCCACCGCGCCTCACTTGAGACATTTATCTATGATATCTTTTATTATGGAATTTATTAAATATGACATTGTTATGTGATCGTCTATTATATTAGCCATGTTTCTAGTTATCTTTGGCTCGGGGAATCAGGCTCTGCAATGCGCCATTATCGTTTTATCAGACACCACCCGCGCGTTATCTGACCGCCTGAAGGTCAAATGCTCCCGACATGTCACTATTGTATTTCTATCTTCGATATTTCGCTTTTTCGCAAAATAGATGTTCATGGAATAAATACAGTTCGTTATAGGCAGAATTGCAAGGGTATTGCCAAATCTCTTGGTAATTCTGAATTATCTACCTATTAGGAAAATCCCAAAAGGTAGAAAACTGAATAACTTAATCCTGCAAGAGATCTCAAGACAATCCGGTTTTAAGACTTAGTGGAGATTACTGGAGATCATTCAAGAAACCACCAAAAAGCAGTTCGTCTTGTTTATCCACTTGATCTGTAGCTGCACGAAGGCCAGTTAAAATGCCACCATCAACTTGAAAAACCAGTATATCAGAACTAGTCAAAGATGTGCAAATGATCTACCCCTACCTAATTCCTCTGCCTCGGGCGCTCATTTTATCCCACCGTAAACAAAAAAATCTGTCGATCAACATCTGACGAGCTAGCGCAGCTGAGGTTCGGTGTACTATCGGGCGTCGGCGGGGGTGGGGGCGGAGTGGAGACGACATCTGCGCAGGGGCAAGCTGTGCCTGTGTGCGTGGCGTGTCAAGTGTGTGCGTGTAGGGTGCAGTACACCTTGCACGCAACGGGACCGAACCCTGAGCAGGTAGACGCGTCGCCCGCCCGCTGACATAATTTGGAACGGATCTCACTTTCTCGATGGCGAATATGGATTTGAAACACGCAGTTAAAATGGCGATACTAGATGATTTGGCATTTTTAAATTTTAAAATGCCAAGAGCAAGCCATACCTACCTAGGTAGGAATTAACGTCTAGGCGCTTACGTAGTAAGTACGTGTTTGCTATTGTAAAGCCATAAATAACATCTGATTAATATAGTGCAATACAATTTGGGAATGGCGCCGCGTCACAATGCCAAACTCAAACTGCATCATTTGGCCGCTCAATTGAGCAACAAATAGAAATGGATGCACTATAAGCTAGCTAATAAAGTAACGTTGCGTTGGAAGGCCTCCCACTAGGTGGACCGATGACCTGGTGAAGGTTGCGGGGATCCGCTGGATGCGAGACGCACGGGACTGGTCAATGTGACGACACTTTGAGGAGGCCTCTGGCCAGCTGTGGACGTCTTTCGGCTGAAATGATGATGATGAATAAAGTAGGTAATGTTTCAATTGTTAACTCGGTTGCACAACTCTACAAAACTATAAGAAGCACCTAGGTACATATATACTTACATAACTAAAGTTTATAGAACTATGTAGGTAAATAAGTAGGTAAGTCATTAGAACGAAATGTTTCCCAAACTGCAGTCAACACAATGCCACAACAAAGAAAAACAACGTTAGCATAAAAACATGAGAGCCTACATTACGATTATGTAATTCCGTTTTAAAAACAGAAACAGAAATCCGTCATAAAAATTCTAAAATCCGTTTATCTCACAGAAATCTAAACTAGCGAGAAATAAATCATGAAAACATTTTTTGTGGTTGAGAAACCGATAATAACAGATGTTCAGCAGTCTTCACATTCGTTTACTATTTGCACACACACGCTTATACACAAACGCGAGAATAGTACGTCACGAAATACGCTTATGTCACAAATATAAGATCTTTGTCATTTCTACTACGATGGCGTAAGAATATGACTAATGCAAAATCAATATTCTAACTACGCATCATTATAAAATCTTAATTATACTTTAACATATAATTAAGCTACTACTTATATAGGTGTATCAAAAAAATGACGTGCAAGTATGCCAATCGCCACATATCGCTCTGTGCAGCGCTGGCACAGTAACAATTCAGTCGCTGTACTAAATATAGCACAAAATAAAACAACTGTCTCTTGCCCTTCATTCAGAACCCTTATCGCGTCATAAATGAACCTAATGTGCGTGGCTATAGTGTCCACATTCACATGATGCGCGTGGGCAACATAATTGGTTGACGCGGCCGTCTGCGCGGGCGCACAGAATTTTTAATTATGAATTAATTAGTAACGATCAACAACAAACGCGCCTAATCCCGATTACTCATTTTCATGTCGTTTATGGCTCGACACACATAGTGTTGGTGCTATGAGTATGATGCTATCATTGTGTATTTTGACGGGCCGGCCAATTGAGCTGTTAAAAAGATCCGTCTGCGATCTAATTCGTCATAGGACTGAAAAGACAAGGGTTTAGGAAGCTACCGCATGTAAAATAGATTGAACCATATAATTAGCTGATAACTTGTTACAATTAATAATATGCGCGCACACGCCCATGTGTTGGGGTCGACGACTCTCTGATATAAATATTATTAAATATATCGCTGTAGATACCCAACTCCATCTATCTACAACCATACAATACACACGACTCTTGCGCAGATAATGGATAGTTTTATGTGAAATACATTGTGCGGAATCGATCATAATTTTAACATATTCTCAACTACTAACATGACATATTTGTATATTTTCTTGTATGTTTTCTAATCACCCTCTAACTAGCAGATAAGTATGTCTATAAAAACTTCAGTTGCATTTCCTGGCATATTAAAGCCGTTAGGGCAGGCCCAAAACATAAGTGTAAGGTCCCCATTTTCCTGAGATAGCGCGGCCCCGGACACAAAGGGCTAAGAAGAAAAACGGGATGAGTCGTTTGAGGATTTCCAACCCTCCAAAAAAAATATACGTCCCCATTTTCCTTCTGCATTGTGCTACAAAATTTTCCTCATCAATTAAAAAATATGTAATAGAGGTACTTGCCACTTAGTATGACTTGTATGACACGAGGCAGCCTTAATAATCATCTTATGAGTGTACTAATAGATGCCAAAAACGTTCATGTACACACATCAAGACATATCTAATCTTAATTATTTGTTAAGACTTAACAGCTCGGCTCCTATCTTTGTTTTCAGCAACCTTTTGGGATATTCCATAACAGACTAGATATTTATGAAATTACGTATCTCGTTTTTATGGGTAAATCTAACACAATCTAAGGCATTCATGGATTTGACCATGAGAATTTTTGAGTTGCAAAATGTTTTCGAGTTGACAAACTTGACACTGTACGGAGTAAAGATAAAATTAAAACTAGTTAGTCCAGCCACAGTGCTACGTATGTAAGACCTAAGTTAGGACACTTAGGACTAGTTAATGAACGCCCACCGCCAGACTACTTGCTAATGCTATTTTAAGACAGGATACATCATCAAGACAATTAACCACGTGTAGAAATGTAATTAGTAATTTAAAATGTATCCTTGAATATTTTGAACTACTTGGTGAATCCGGCTCGAAGGACCGAAGAGTCTACAAACGCCAGCACATCAAACTACCCGAAACTGTCAAATTATTCTAACCAACTTTAAACTTTAGCTTTAAAGTGGCAAAAAAATAAAAGATATTTGACATTGTACTACACGGTCACATTAACTTGACGCATCTCTGGAATGCGCGCGTCGATAATTTGGCTAGTTTTCTGTAGTTGTTATATTATATTCTTTTTGGACATTATTGTGACAATAGTACTATAGCTTGACGGGGTGGCGCGATGGCGGCGACGCGGACGGTACGGTATACTTCAAACTCAGCGACACTTGCATACTTTTGTTTCCGCAAACACTAGGTGACACGGTTGGTTCAAAACCGTGAATTGAAATTCTAACAGTGCAAAAATAATTGAAGTGTCCCTTATCGTTTGTATAAATGGACATTTATCTGGCATCTGCTCAGCTTAAATTAATTCAAAGTCAAACTTCACGCATTCCTTCAACTCCTACGCAGTCTGTTTATAAAGCTCCGATTCTCAAAACTTGAAATAAGTTCAACAAAACTGATCAAAAGCAATATTATTTGTCGGCGTTTGTTTTAAGTTTATTGGAATCGACTGAATGAAAGGCACTCGCCTATGCTTTTAAAATTACACTTCATAAGAGCTTGTTGTAAGCACAGAGTAGCTCTTAGAGCTTTTTATAAATATATCTGTGGCTTCTGCTGTTTACTTTATGATGATTCAGAATCATATTACAATTATCAGTTTTAAATGTAAAATTACTTAAGTTTAGATTGACCAAGTGTATTAGTATTCGAACCCTAATCCTATAGACTACTGGCCCGTGTTGAAAAAATTATGGGTCATGTGAACCACCAGGTGACCTATCTAGAACGATATAGGAGCATAAAATAATAGGATTCAGCACTATGCCGTCACTTGTAAGCTGTCCAACCGAGTGCAGGTGAGAATTCAAAAGTACAGGTAGACTGGGTACATTTTGGTCATATATTTTTGTACGGCATTCTTACCATCGATAGATCCATGAAAAATAATAAGAAAACGCGTAGTGCCGTAAAAAAATGTTGCGCCACAAAGTCGGAATTTTTATTTTATTTTCCGACAATTTCGAGGGTAAATTTGGTCATTTGATTTTGTACGGCATCAGTTTCATACTATTTCAATACTGCTTCTAATCCATTATTCCGCAACGCCGTACAAAAATCATGCGACAAGGGGAAATAATCGAGGGTTGTAACCCCCTCTCTTTCCGCTGGTCCAGGGGGTGATTTGAAAAAGTACGGCTTTGGTTCCAAAACATTATCTAGCACCCAAAAGTACTATTAAAAATAATGCCGTCAAAAAATTATTGTTCATTATAAATGTATATCAATAATTATCTTAATTTCATCGTATCCTTGATTTTTAAAGCTGTAAAGTCATTTGATCCTGTACGGGAACTTTTTTTTAACATGATATTGTAAAATACAATTGTTATATAGTATTGCCGTTCAAAAGAAACTGTTCAAAAAAAAAGTTATAGAGAAATACAAAAACTGAAATTTTGCAAATTATTGCAAAAGTTTAAATATCATAGATTAATAAAATATAGCAGTTTTCTAAATTTTATCCCTTGTTTTAAATAGTATTAACATAAATAAATTAGGAAAAAATGATGCCGTACATTTTAATGCAGACCATTATCTTTTAGGCTGATGAAAATGACGCTACCATTTTAAGGTTGCACAAGCCAGTCATTCTTCCATGCAAACGTAGTATGGTGATTACTCCTGATATTATCAATCTGATACAGTACGGAATTAACATATTTTTGAAGAGAACATTTGATAATATGAAAAAATCACTATGACGTGAACTGAAACGGTGTGTATATTATATCCAAGAATTGAAACTGCCAATCCCAGTATCAACAGTTTTGTATACTTTTTGGTTTAATATACATATACTTCAAACATTATTGATTACATAATATATATAATTGATTTGTTTCATTGTAATGATGTGAATAAATGAAACAATCTTTTTTAGAAAAAAAATCGATATATTTAATGATGATAATAAAAAACATGGTTTTTCTTTAAATTATTTTTGATTAATTATTGTTTTTATTTTGACAGTGGATAACTTAAAGTGTCTATCAAATAACTGTCAAATGGTAAGTTTTTAAGAAAAGAATGTACCAAACCATAACCAATTTACAGTTAATCTATGGACATTTATGATAGCCACTGACATTAAAAAGATACGCAATAGCCCTACTGCACATACCTAGTTACTATCCGATGTAAATCAATAAGTTAAGTCAACGCTAAAATAAGATTTGTAAAAATATGTTTTGTTGCATAAAGAAAAAAAAATGCTAATACCGGACTCCCAGGTGACGCCACGATTGCACCTTTACTAGACGGTGCGCCGACTTGTAGGAAATTCAATTTTACAGCTCCCACATAAGATTTACTTTCAAAACAATTACTGATCTACCTAGGGATTGAAATGAGCTACACGACTAAGAGAAGTCTTAAAATAATTAACTATTTTATTTTTTTACTAATTATTTTAAGACTTACAGACTTATAGTTGCCTCAACCGAAAATGTGCGAGTACTTCTCAAAAATATGTTGTATTTTGGAATTATCAGTGACAACATGTCTATATTTTGGTATAAATCGATAGTATACAAACCCCTATTTAACATAGTTTCTAACTAGGAACCTAGAATCACGAAAAGAGTATGAAAATTAGTACAAATAAACTATCTGGGCAGCGTTCGGGAAGCTGCGCGGTATCTTCTCGTCCAACTTACCCCAGTGTCTCAAGACGAAAGTCTATGACCAGTGTGTGTTGCCAGTGATTACATACGGGACCGAAACGTGGTCGCTCACAATGGGCCTTATCAGAAAGCTCAAAGTCACCCAAAGGGCAATGGAGAGGGCTATGCTTGGAGTTTCCTTGCGTGATCGAATCAGAAATGAGGACATCCGCATGAGAACCAAGGTTACCGACGTAGCCCGAAGAATCGCCAGACTTAAGTGGCAATGGGCAGGGCACATTGCTCGCAGAACGGATGGCCGATGGGGCCGAAAAGTTCTCGAATGGCGACCGCGAACCGGAAGACGTTGCGTTGGAAGGCCTCCCACTAGGTGGACCGATGACCTGGTCAAGGTTGCAGGAACCCGCTGGATGAGAGACGCACGGGACCGGTCAATGTGGCGACGCCTGGGGGAGGCCTATGTTCAGCAGTGGACGTCTTTTGGCTGAAATGATGATGAATGATGAAACTATCTAAATGCCGTATACAAAAATATCGTGATGAATTTCACCTTACATTTCGCTATATGGATTTTTTCTTTTTAATTTTCAGTTTTTTTCCCCTTTGGACCAACGAAAATGTACGGCATATGAAAAAATATTATCTATGCATAAAATACTTTCAAAATAAATTAATTTTATGTTGTGTCAAATCACCCCCTGGACCAGCGGAAAGAGAGGGGGTTACAACCCTCGATTATTTCCCCTTGTCGCATGATTTTTGTACGGCGTTGCGGAATAATGGATTAGAAGCAGTATTGAAATAGTATGAAATTGATGCCGTACAAAATCAAATGACCAAATTTACCCTCGAAATTGTCGGAAAATAAAATAAAAATTCCGACTTTGTGGCGCAACATTTTTTTACGGCACTACGGGTTTTCTTATTGTTTTTCATGGATCTATCGATGGTAAGAATGCCGTACAAAAATATATGACCAAAATGTACCCAGTCTACCTGTACTTTTGAATTCTCACCTGCACTCGGTTGGACAGCTTACAAGTGGCGGCATAGTGCTGAATCCTATTATTTTATGCTCCTATATCGTTCTAGATAGGTCACCTGGTGGTTCACATGACCCATAATTTTTTCAACACGGGCCAGTAGTCTACTATCCATTCTTCCATCCTACATTCCTACCTACTAAAAATGCAATACATATTATTGGTTTCTGCCAGAATTAAATTTATTTCAAAGTCTTTTCTTCTCAGTTCCTGTCTATATTATTATGTATGGTCAACAAGTGGGCCAAAAGCCAAAAGAAAACAAAAGTAGAGTCACCAATTTTAAATTTCTTTTCTGGCCTGTGTATCGTTTCAAAATTATGCGTAATTATGATAATCGTTATATCCATATAAGTAGATATTCTTCATCATCTGCCTAGCCTTTTGGCAACTATTTTAGAGTCGGCCTATAGTCTTACCGAATGCAGCTGAATACACCAGTATTCCTAATAAAAACCACGGTAACAACTGTCATCAAAAAGATAGTAGTGTAAGTGACAGCCTGGACTAACGGCTTAACGTGCTTTCCGTGGCACGTAAGTAGGCAGGTACTCTTACCTACCTAAACCCTAAACTTTAAAGATCGATGTATCAAATAAATTAAGGCTAAAAGTAGGTAGTTGTTCAAAATGTTTATTCAGCGGCATTCCTTTGTGTGCGTTCGTGTTGCATTACAAGTGGGTGTCACATCGCGCCACGCTGTAGGCCAAGGTTTCTGATTTGAATCTGCGTTTAGCAAACATTACAGAACAGAAATATATTAGGTTTTTGTTGTGTGAGCTCAATACTGCATTGAATAATATGGACCTTGCGCAAAATGGCGACAGCCATATTTTTATTTATTATTGAGCTATTTGTGTAGGTACCACTGCAGGCCAAGGTCTCTCTTCCCTCTTTTCACTTATCCCTATCAAATGCTGTCAATTGCCAACCCTTGGGAGAAGAGTCGAGTTCGTCCCGTCATCTCCTTCGGGGACCCCCGATCTCAATGTATAGAGTCGCTTGAGAGCATCTCGATTTAAACGAGTTTATTTTCGATTTTGCTGTAACTCAAATACAGAAAAAGGCTTGACATTATCAGGTACCAAATGCATTATCTAATTACTATAAGGAAGGTTTTTTCCATATTGATAACCGAATTATTATCTTAATCCTTTTACTGCGTTAACAACTAGTGAATACGTTTTTAAATTATTTTCTGTAAAATCCTGGAGTCAGACTACTCGTACACTGTTTACACCATAATATAATCGTCCGGGTCAAACGCAAAGTTGTTTTAAATGAAATGTTCTCTTACGTCACTGCTATAGTTTCAGAATCTCAGAGATATTCACATGTTTTAATATTATAATCTTACAGCGACACACGTGCTTCCTAATATGAGTAATCTCAACGCGACGAACAACGGTTCATAATCTACGATTATAAACGTGATGATAAATGCTATACGTGGAAACTGCCATTGTAAGCAATGGGAAATGTACTACTTCCCTAAACATCAACTGGACCACTTATAATACGAACAAGCAATTTAACTCGCCGGATATACGGAACAACAACGTGACAGTAGTTCCTGTTATGAAGGAACCCTAAAAGCTTCCGATAAACAGTGCACCGAGTGTACCAAACGCTTTAGAGTTAGAAGCAAGCAATGCATTTCACATACTGTTTCACACATTAGTCACCGAGTTATGAATGGCTGAAGGGGTGTGAGGGGAGGGGAGGAGGAATAGCTGCTAAATATAGCGAGCCAGTAACAGGTGGTCGATCCTCACCCTTCCACATCCACCCACGCTGCATATGGCCGACACACTCACT
Organism: Diarsia mendica; assembly: GCA_949316265.1. Classification (NCBI taxonomy): domain Eukaryota; kingdom Metazoa; phylum Arthropoda; class Insecta; order Lepidoptera; family Noctuidae; genus Diarsia; species Diarsia mendica. Next base: position 12,473,063 of record OX438906.1, read on the forward strand.
CATGGTGCACTACACAGAATAAAGAAAGTGAAAATCATGAAACATTTCCAAACCAGCACGCAAAAGAAAATTCTCATAACGTTTACAGCTAATTTACATTTGCCTGTATTGTGTGTTTTACGATTCGGTTTGTTTTTATGAGTTCCAAAGTATTTAGGAAAACTAAAGTCTCGATTCTAAAGATTTTACTGCTGTATGCCGGATATTTCGCGTAAAATTTTGTTCTATCTTAGAAATGTAGGTCCCCACCTGTGAGTTTTATTTTATTGCTGTTTCTAAGCAAATCACGTTCTGCGATGACGACGTGATGATGACGTATTATTGCTGATACGATCTGTGAGAGAGCTTTTGCTTGCATTAACATACCTTCCACATACTTACGACGAGAAGCTTAGCTATGCGTTAGATGGTTAGGTATGGTTATATGTATTAACTGCTCGTGACAAGAGGACACTGCAGAATCGTGCACTATAATTACGTGTACGGATATTAACATTTTTATAAGACTAGAACGATTTCTTCTTATCCTTGCGTGTTTTATTTTCTTAGTGTATCGTTCAGTCGGATACTAGGATATCCGTCCAGGGTGGCGATTGATCCGCGATTATCGGTGACGGTCCTCAAACGCCGAGGAAACGGAAAGGGATGTTACAGTTATAATTATAGAACCATCCTCACGCGACGGAGTTTTTAAACGATTTTACGGAACTGTTAGTGTTTGTTGTTTCAAGAATAAAGAGTTCGTTTCCTACTATTGAGTGGACGACTGCGACTTTGTAAAACATTTAGAGGATGTTTGACTGGATTGCGTATCCTGTCTCTCGAATGTGTTTATAATAAAAATGAGATATGTAGTACGGTACTTTAGTAGTCCAAGACCTCTTATTAGCAAGGTGAGGTTCAAGAAGCAATTGCTTTAATTAAATTCGAGATCTCTTTCCGGCGATTCGCTATCGAATTGCGATATAGTTGGGCGTCGTCGTACTTATTATAGTGCCGGTTATAATGAAATCGTACAGAGCGAGTTTTCTCGGAAGAGGCGCGGGCGTCTGGCTGGAACAGTTAGTGCGCGTCAAATGCAACCGACTGCGCTTGCGCACCCACACAAGCGCGACGACTTCATTCAATAAAACGAGCTTTTGTACAAACATGAATAATTCTACCAGATGCAGAAATGGTCTTCATAAGATTTTATACCCAAGTGCTTCAGATCGTGAGTCTTTAAAATACTACAAATCATGTTGAAAAGTGAAAGGAAAACAATAAATTCAACTTATCTGAACACAGCTTTATTCACATTCAGTAGCTTCACAAAAAGATTAATAACAATAATTCCAAAATAGCTTTTGGTCTTAGCATAGTGTTACGGATAAATTATCCTACCAATGTTAATTAAAGTGAAACAAGTCTGGGTGAAATCTAAACCTATCATCAATCATAATTTGCCGCGCGCAACTTGTTGGCCGCTGTATATCCACGACCCTGAACTGAACACGACACTATATTTAGAAGGAGTGAAGCCCTTTATACGACACACCTAGGGTTGCCGAAGCGAGAAAGATGAAATGGCAAACTACACGCATTCCAGAGCATTGCTCGCGATCCTTCTTCGCTGAAAGTTCGATGTGTAAATAAAGATGGCCGTTCACCCCTAATTTGCCAGATGCTGTTTTCGGAAGAGATAGGAATTGGGCAGATTATCGACTGTTCAGTAACCCTAATCAAAAAACAATAAGTGACGCGATTATTGCACTTGGCCTGAGGCGAGGCGATCAGGCGACTACGCCCGTCCACCGTCAGAACGATTTGCTCCATGCATTCACACATGTGAGTTCTATAGATACCAAGAAAACCTTTGAAAAGGCTATTCAGTAACATTTTAATAAATTCCGTAGATATGTAAATTCGTTAAATATTTCTTCGAAGAAGCTGAATATGAATGAATGGACATAGCAAAATGGAAGCAATGAATACCAATTTTATATGTAAAAAAATGTATTTAAGAATCAGCGAGACATGTAGATAAGAGCCTTGTCTTGAATTCTAAACGATGCATGGGTGGGGGCAACCTTCCGCTCCTGGTCTCCGTCTAGGCTTTAGTGGTGGGATCGACATAACCCAGTTGTTCATCATCGGTGTGCGGCCAAAACGAAGGTTTCTTGACGAAATCCAGCGCACTTTCGGGAAACATATCATGCACCATCTCCATCGTCATATCTTCGTATTTTGGAAGAGCATTTATTTTTGCTATCTCTTTTTCCGACCTGGCATTTGATATAGTTGTGATTGATAACTAAACCACGAATGTTAATAAGTTCTAGGTTCGAGCTAAATCTGTATCAATGTAGTGTACTTATATCATAAATTATGATGTAGATCAATCATTTTACCTGCCAATAATTAAATATTCTATAAAAATTGTTACTTACGCTGCTATAGCCTCGTTGTTAGTTGCAGTAAACTTCGCGATTTCCGGCTGCAGTTCTGACCACTGTTTGTCGATTGAAGCCGTTAGTTTATCTTCAGGATATGGCACGGTGAAAGATGAATATTGAGCCTGAAACTTGTCCACAAGTCCAGGTACTGGGACCATCTTCCTGTAGTGATCCCAATCGATCCTCGGCGGATCCGCAGGGTTTGCTAGCATGCTACGAAAGAATTTGAACTATAACTATGACTGTTGACTATGATTAATGGGCATTCCGATAAAAGAATCGTTAACCAGAATCTGAGTAGCAGATGAACTAGAGACTGCAGCATGTATTTTAGGAGCAGAAGTATCGGGCACTGGAGACCATCTTTTTCAAGTAATATCTTGGTGACAAGTAAGCTCAAGGAATGGAGTTTGAAAACAACCCTGGGTGGACAACAGAGAAATACCTAATAAAATCTAACTCGGGAAAGGCTTTAAAATAAGTAAACATGTGAGTTTCATTTCTTTATGCATATCAAGTCAAGATCTTTTCTTATGTTCGGTTACCGTACAATCTCAAAAAGCTAAGTTAACGAGAGTAGAAACATAATTCTTTTTTATACATTACTTACTTGCGTAAATATGCATCCGATTTTCCCTTAAAAGCATAAAAGTTGCTCCGTTGCTCTGGCGGCACTCTCTTTTCAAGTTCTTTCCATTTTATTGCACTAGCTGTTATTCTCTTCGACATTTTTGGTTTAGAAGCTAGTTATTAAATCAGATAATATTATTGAAAATAATGAAGTCTTTTGCTCCTAAAATTTAAAATTACAACTGTCACTATTTGTAGATGACGATAATCTATGTCTATGGGTGTTATTTTTTTAGTCTGCCGTCGTATTATAAAGAGGTAAAGTTTTTAAGTTTGAATCTCAGGGGTAAGCTTAGATCTTAGATACTGATCCGATCTCCGAGTGTCATAGGCTGAATTTAATTTCCGATAGTAAAGCTACCAAAATCGGGCAAAAGCTAGTCATCTGTAAAACCATAATTACTCATATGATATTCTACCAAGCAAGATTTGGTCGAAATCCAAACTAAGGCCTACTAAAAGAGAGGATAATTCCAAACATGTTCAACCCCTTCAGGGGTTATATTATCATCAGACGATTAAATTATTCCCCAGATGTTCCGAAATATTTAAATCACGAATGAAGATTTTAATGAAATACTTTCTTCAACCAGAAAATTATCAGATTATCGGACACGCGATGTTAGACATCCGTTCCTCATGCTGAATTGCGTGCCTCCGCTGTTAACAGATGTTGGAGCATTTAGTTATTTATGAGGCCCTGTTTGGTGTCTGGCCCAACTTTGGGTGCCTACATTAGGGTCAAGTCCCACAGAATAACCAGAAGAACCCCTAATTTTCTCAGACCTCCTTGTCTTTCGGCATCTGGAAAATTTATTTATTAGCGAGGACACATATTTTTAGAAAATATACTCAAGAACTTGCAAGATTTGACTTTTGCATTTGTCAATGTTAACACCAGCTAACTAAATTGGTACAGGCACCATCAAATCAAGCTACCACAATCATCTACAATCTGCCAAATGTCTTTAGTAGATTAGGAGAACTTTATCGTTAAAGCATAAGGTTCAAGGTTGAATGTGAAAATTTTTCAGTCCCGGGAAGCTTGATCGCTTGTCGTCGTACAAAAGAAATTAGACGCATCTAACTTTTCTAACGCAATAGTAATGAGTGTGATTACTAAGAAGGAACGTACCTATGATATCAACAACGCTTGTAGATATTATGCTATTTATATTACTTATTACGTACAGATAGCTTTATCAGTAGTGATTAGATAGCGAATATACATTGTCATTTTGGACGGTCATACGATATTCGCGGAGCCTTGCTAGTCGGTTCGAGTTATTCAGTATTGTGATGCGTAATAATCGGTCTTAATTTGTTTTTCCGGTTATAATATTCGGTAATTAGAGTATTTATACGGTTTTTTCGACGTGGTTTTGAGTCAGTGTTAATAATTTGTTAATTAAGTGGTTGAAGTCAATATTTTCTCCGTTCGGTTGAGTTGTGCATCTGATTTGTGGTGTGTATTTGCTTTGAAGAGCGTTATTAATCTTGGTAGGTATTCAGGTGTTGTAACAATGACTTCATCGTTATTATTAGATTAGCTTTTGTGGTGTGGTAGAGTATAGTTCTAATTGTGGCAGTCCTAGGCATATTGGGAGCTAGTTCTACTTATCGAAAATAAAATGTACCGAAGTTACATTCCATCGTGCGGCAACCAAATACCGATAAACGAAGACATTTAAAATAAATTTCTACCCCATTCAAGTTGATAAATTAAGTTCAAACTTCAAACAATTGACTAGAAGCATCCTCTTCAATCACTAGCTCCTAATTTTGGTGACTTGAGGGAGCATTTAAAGCTTGGGGGCTATCTATTGCTTCCCCTTCAACCCCTGCATTCAAATGAACAAATCGACACGCCGCTTCAATTACAAGACAATAATGTCGGGTGGTGTCAGATCGTGCCGTATCCGGCGGATATTAGCCGTAACGATGCCGCTGCCGACTTCAGACGAGACGAAATCTGACGACACATCTACCGCCTTATTAATAAAAATAGTTAAACCTGGTTTAACTTACGCTTGGTTTATCTCGCATGCCGTCTCACTTCAAAAATATTCAATAGAAAGTGTATAAAATGTTCTGCCGATTCGACGAACAGCGAGCCATAGACTAAAAATAATTTGAATCAAGTATTTGAAGTGCCACCTATTGAACGGTTTTTCATTTTCGAATTTAACCTTTTTACCCGACTGCGGCGAAGCCCAAAAGGAGGGTTATGTGTTTGACGTGTATGTATGTATGCATGTAAGTATGTATGTATGTATGTATGATGTATGTCCGTTTCTTTGTTCCCTCATAACTCCTAAACGGATGAAGGGATTTGAATAAAATATACATCGTTAGATTCGTCTTGATGGCGCGAGTGTTATAGGCTACATTAAAATTAAAAAACAAAAAAAATTGCGGATTTTGGGGGCCAAATCGCGGAGTTCAAAAAACATTTTTTTTCCTATTCCATCGAGTAGGGTATCAAAATAAAGGGTTTTAAAGGGAGATTACAAAAATATATAACACTTATATGTTTAAAAGAAATTTAAAGTGACAAATCCTATAAACAAGCACAAAAGTAAATCATTTGCGAAGAATTTTACACGACCAACGAAAGAACAAACACAAAATAACTAAAAAGTTGGAAATAAAAAAAGTAGTTAAAAAACTAAAAAACCCGACTGAAACCAGGACTTGGAACCAGGCGGGGTTCATTTGAATATTAAATTATGAAATTAATGAAAAACATAGAACTAAAATAGAACCCCGCCTGGTTCCAAGTTTTGTTTAATTTAAAATATGCTTGTTTTTTGCTTTTCAGTTTTTTCAGTCGGGTTTTTTAGTTTTTTAACTACTTTTTTTTTCTTCTCTTACGTAACATTTAAAAGCGGTTCGAGTTTATTTTTCTTTCATTGTTTTGTATTACGGATTAGATGTAGATAGAGCTAGATAATTAATTAAACTGTAGAGCTTATTAGCTTATCTACTGATAACAAGCTTTATTTAGGAAAGGAGCTCATGCCCGTGGTACACCCAGGTGGACTACGCAGGTGGACCACGGGCAATAAACGCATTTCTTTTGCCTATCCTACTTGAACAGAAAACTAAAAACCGTCAATGGTTAACTTAACTCTGCTCAGAGCAACCTTACAACATTAAAAAAAGAAAAACTACACGATTCCTACGTGGGACTTACACAAAAAACAAAAGACGGATAGAGCGAGTAGGCTCGATATAAGGAACAGGTTCAATTCAATACCTTATCCAGGCTTCGACTAATTTGACGGCTACTCTATCTCTTTCATCTCCATAGCGTGTGAGCAAGACGAAAAGATATTGATAGTCGAATATTGGCGATAGTAGAGCAGCTTGCGGTTACCGAAGCCTTATTACTGGAACTTGATGGAGCGACGTTGCATCAACTGGTATCATAAAAATAAATGTTGATGGGTGAACGGTAGCGAGAAGCAAAGTATATTTTATAGGCAAATAATAAACATTCTTTTTGTTGCTTCGGATCTTTGGATATTATTTCGATTTTGTTTTATGGTTCACGGAGATTTATTTCTACATCGGACTTTAAATTTATTTGTTTTTGTTTAAGTTTTTAGTTCTTTTTACATGCGAATCATTTTATTGGGAATACAGGATCAAGGTCTTGTTAAATAATAAAATGCCTTGCCTTAGAAAAAAGGGGGGAGGCCGGAGGCCTATACCCAACAGTGGGTGATTCCGGGTTGAATTGACGATGAAGATGGATGGTAAAGGGGTTTGATTTCCAGGTCTGGCAAAGTGCTATTGAGTTTTCCCTGCAGTAACCACACGGTAGCATCCACAGAGTCTGAATTAGAGCCCGTTGGATGGTGATGATGATGCTCGCCCCCTTTTACATGGAACTTACACACAACTGGCAAAATGTCCATGTTCTGTTAGGTACACATTTGCCTAACCCTATGAGGATTACAGGTGTCATGTCATATTACGATGTATATCAACCTTATCGTTTTTGTTACAGCCCCAGCACCATGAAGCTGGAGTGGGCCGAGAGCGAGTCGGACTACGGTCTGGAGGAGGCCGCATTCTACGAGGGGCCGCCTGCCCTTGCGCCGCCGCCGACCAAACATGTGTCGTTCAGCTTGCGACTTGATCTGGTATGTATTACGCTATATTTTAGCTTAAGGTGGATGTTCCAGGGTAGCCCGCGAAATTCAAATTTTCTTACGTTTTTGATGAAATACTCATTCTTGACAGTTACATGAACTTGGAGGGTTGTAATGATGATTTTGATGATTATAATTCTGTAACTGCATACGTCTTACAGCTGCGAATCATATTTACACTAACATACAACCTAGCACTGGCCTGCAAATCGCTAAAAACGTAAGAAAATTTGAATTTCGCGGGGTACCCTGGAACATCCACCTTAACGTATAGCAGTGATAGCCTACCGCTGCAATCAGGCAGTCTCTGATTGCAGCGTCATTGGTCTCGAGTGCGAACTCAAGACACGCAACTCTGATTTAGAATTCATGTGTGTATTAATGATTACACTGTCTTGCTTCGGTGAAGGAAAACACCGTGAGGACACCAGCCATGTCTGAGAGATGTTTGTTTACGGCATGTAAAGCTAAGTCATGGGCGGCAGATAAACTCTGACACCAGTTTTGGCATCAACGACACGAAAAACAAAAAAAGGGACGAGAAAGAAGCTTAATTATAAGTTACTAGAAAACTTAACCTATGGGTTAAGAGAAATTGTTGTAAAATAGAGGCAGGCTTTGACTCTTTCTAATAGAAATGAGCTGTGCTTGAGGCTTGTAATAAAGTTTTCTATTCATATTCAAACTTCCAGAAAAATGTTATGCTAAGGTCGTAAGATTAAGCCAGATAGTCGGCACAAATGTAAATTAAGGTGGCCGCAACTTTGCTTGCTGAAAGTATCAGAAATAACAAAAAATCACGGAGCTATACCTATGTTGACTCCATGCCACATGAATCAATGTTACCTACAGTATTGGAGTGATCACCGTAACCTGTTCGTCTTAGCTTTACAAGAACATATGTAAGCTCCTCAGTACCATCTGTATAAATAAAATGTCGCCACTACACACACACAACCACTTTTTTTTCCACTTACTCCCATTTAACGATCCCGTCTCAACGAGGTTGGATTCGCGGACTTAGGTATAGAAACCCGTTAGGATTGATCCAGCAGGCGATTGAAACCTTTTCAAAACCACTATTAACTTTAAACAATATATTCTTTGATGTAGCCACGTTCCCAGAATCAAACTTGCCTTAACAGAATTAACATCAAACAACGAAATGCCTATAAACAATAATTGATGCGTTTCATTCATAAAAAAACATATGTTTCGGATTCGTTTAGGTTTCGTTTTGGCGGCCTTGTGTCAAATTTCAAAAGTTCATAGACCTTCAATGTCAACCGCTGAAGCGCAGTTTTCGTAACTGCAAAATGGCGCACAAGATTAACAAAGTAGTGCACTTATTAATTATTTAGCATAATAATGAGTAGCAAGCTAATACACTAACAATGTTGTGTGTGAAACCCCATTGTTTTGTATCTTACCTACTGAACCACATTAAATGGTTTCATCAGTACAATGAGAAGCTGGGGGCTTGCTGGGGGCCTAAAATGGCAACTTTTGCAGAATCGTAATCCTGCTAAAGCGGGCATTTTAGCCCCCTGCTTTTACAACTAATTTAATAAAAGAACTGACTAGCCAGCTAGCTTAAATACAATCTTGCGTTAGTAGAAAATAAGTTATAATAAAACTTAATTAAAACAGCAAAAATAACATATTATTATAACAAGAACTTAAACGATACGGTCGTCAGTAATGACTATCGTATCATCATAGTAAAACATCAGGCACGCGTTCCCTCCCGCAACGTGATTGGTACTAAAATAATTACACCTTATAAAGTGCCGAGAACTTCCGATCAACGGAACTAAGGTGCAGCAAAGTAAAGTACGAGCAAGTGCATTAGAAAGTACGCAGCGCCACGAGGCGCTTATATTTATCCAATGATCCCTTCGTACTGATTAAGAAATGAGAGGAAATCCGAATGGACGTGAAAAAGCTGTAGCGTTTATGCTAAGCGATTGGTTTTCTTTAGAAAACTGGCCACGGCAAGTTTCGAGTTGGCACTGGCCCATATATCGATGTGGTGCCGCGCGTTTACAATGTTTACAAACGTTATATTAGTTTGTTTCTCTTAATTATAGGTGCCAGAAAAGAGAAAAGAAGTATTGATTGCCTGATTTGTAACTGTAGCAACAAAAACATACATACATACAGTCACGCCCCATAGGGTTAGGCAGAGGTGTAACCCTTTAAACACACCCACATTGTACCAGTTATGTTTAAAGTCCCACATAATAGGGGCGAGCTTATTACATGCGGTAACCGGGCATCCAGACTCCGTGACTGCTGCTAAGAAATTTCTGATAGAAACCCCAATAACACTTTGCCCGAGCCGGGAATCAAATCCAGGACCTCATGCTCAGCAGTCGCGCTTGCGACCGCTATATTTGCTGCAAGCAGTATAGCAGTAGCAGCAAGTATTATAAATAACTTCCAAAATTTCCAGATATAATGAGATACGGGTTTTCTATGAATGAAAGGATGGATTTTCCTGACCAAAATAATGTTAAGTCTATTAAGGTCAACGACACTAATCGATTATAAATTAAAATTCGCAGATTTGAATATCAAATCAGTTTATTAAGGGAAATACCAAATAATATGTTCGAGACAAACAAGTGTAACAACTGTATTTCTTGTTTTTATTATTCCGAGTTTCCTCTGTGCCTTGGGAAAGCACGTTAAGCCGTTGGTCCCAGCTGTCATTTGTAGACCTTTGACAGTCATTACAGGTAGTCAGAGGTCCAAAATTCTGGAGAGAGTCTTCCTGAGAGACCAGGGAAATTACCCAGCCATAACTGGGCTGTGGAGGTCTGATAGGCAGTCGATCCATGTAAAGCTGCAGACGGTTAGACTAGGTACCTACCTATCCTTTCCCCAACATAAAGGAAATTTAAATTAATGAATGGGAAAAGAAAGGTAAATTTCGGGTTGAAAATCGGCTACCTACTCCATTAGTCCAATCCGATTACAAACAAAAGAACAAGTACATAATACTTTTTTAAGAACACTATTATGTTGTACTCATGTAAACATTTTACCAGACTGACAACTTGAAACTGGCCACATACAAAGTAACCATGTACCATAGACACCAATTGGTTTTCTTCTTAATGAACGCGTCCAACTGTCCATGTCTGGAACAAGTTTTCATATCGTAGTATTTTTAGGTTATGTTTTTTTTTTCCAAAAAGGAGTACGTTAGATAAACTATTTTTTGTAATCTAGTTATAATATTTCTCATGTAAGTGATTTTTGTCTTATGGGAAATAAAGATATCTCAAACCCGAAAAGGAGTTTTCAGTACTTTTCAGTTTAGCTTACTAGCTAAAATTTGACATATAAACGTCAACGGTCAAACCAATTTGACTTGACCTAACGTTTAATTATTGATTTGACAAAAATGGAGAAATATGAATGAAAATATGAGACTAATATGAAGAAAAATGGATGGACTTAATATTATACAGTTTATGAAAACTGAAAAATGAAAAATGAAATACGAAAGACATTATTGTATAAAACTTATCACGCAAGAAAATACTTGGACGTAAGCCTAGGCAATATGGTCGAAAGACTTTAGCCTTCCCTTCGGGGTAAACGAAAAAAAAAAAAAAAAAAAAGCGTCCAACTGTCCATGTCTGGAACAAGTTTTCATACACGTTTCCTAAAGAACGCTATAATCAGCAGAACTTATTCTGAACACACTCCTGCATAGACAGGTTTTATTTTCAAATGAAAACAGTAGCGTTTTTGTAATTAGTTGGGCGTTGAAACCGGTATACCAGGCCTTGGAACCCATTTGTAATCTGTATCATTAAGAAAGTAGCATGGCAATAATTTGTATTTATGGTTGAGCGTGTCTGTTTCTACAAGTAGAGAGCAAAAAATTAGCATATTGAATGAAATTGAGTTATTTTTTTAAAGTGTGAGTATGGCAAAAACAATAAGGTTAATTCTTCTAACTGTATTGCAGACAATAAGGAACACTGTAACTCATAACCTTTAACAAGATCTGGGTTACTAAGAAAATCTCTCATCCTGTGCGCAATTCCGTTTAAAAACACATTTCTCTACAATAAGTAATGTCATCATTTCCTCCAGGTTATTTTATTGTCTATACCTACTTAAATGTCGCCTTCGTCACGAGGGTGAGTCTATGGTGTCCACATCCCCGGATGTGTCGCTCCGGACCAGTGGACCGTGATCGCCCTGATCAACTTGCACTGGCGTTTATTTTTAATAGGATATTGTTCGTGTCTTGACATTAGCTTTCCCTACCTACGTTTTATTTTATTATTGCTTGCAGTTCCTAGAATAAGTCACTTATAAATAGTATACCTTTCAAGAAAAAACGAATAGGTACAAAGAAAACATAATATTTCGGTGTATTTAAGAAAACCAGTCTGTTTATAATAATTAACAAAAACTAGACTACGTAAAAACAGCTAGACGTACACAACATGCAAATAATTAATGCATTTACAAAGACGATTAGCTTTCATACCTGTTTCCAGGTTTTCAACTCAAACGAGAATAACAATACATTTTTTAGTTTATTTCATACATACGGTAAGAATCAATCAACAACTAAAAGAAAGGAGTATCGAAAACAAACTCGAGTTATTTCAAAGATCCCGCGCTTTTTAACTTTTTTTATTTTATTTTTAAACTTGTCCGTGACACTGACGCTAAGCTGCACTAATGAGTTTCGACATTAGCTGAGTACGAAGAAAAACTGTCGGAACTTTTTACGAACGGGTTACTGAGTATTGTATCATTTTTAATGATTATTCGAGAGGGTTCGGGTGACGAATTGGTTGAGAATAATTATACGAAACGTGATTACCTATGGTTGTAGAAAACGATCTTGCTCGCTGAGGATTTAATTAATTTTAGTTCGTAAATCAAGGTAGAGCTAAGGTTGACTTATTTCAATAAAATCATGTATTTTGCACGTTCAATTCCAACAAAATAAATTACAGGAGACTTACAGTTAACTACCCTGCGGCCTAAATTTTTATTTAAAGATTGTACTCATAAACTGAAGCTATCATTAAATCATGTATTAAGAAAGACTCGTTAATAACCGACAGGGGTGAGATAAAGAGGCCGTCAACTGTTATGACGTTAACACCTTCATTCAGTGAGTGCGACCTTATAGAATAATCTCTGACTTGATTTACGTGTGCTCTTGTCGACAGTCAGCGACGAAATGACTGGAAATTCCAAATTCAAACCTAACGTAACGGTATAAAATATAATATATTTTTTTATAAGGATTGAATATAATTTATTTTTAAATAAGAATGAATGAAGGATTTTTAATATCAAAAATGTTCGTACACGCTAAACCCCGAAACCTACCAGCCGATTTCAATGAAATTTTGTAAATGTTTATGGTGTTGGTCCGGTGGCCAGAGCAGACGATGCTTCTATTGCGGGTATAATCCCTGACACGAGAGCGTGGAGCTTGGCAAACACAATAAGAGGCCTATACCGAGCAATTGGTGAAGTCGGGCTTTGGATGATAACGATGGTTCCAGTTTGGAAAAACATAATAATATTGGAGCCGATGATGGGTGGTGCCAAGCGAAACATAGTCAGGACACGAGAGCGTGGAGCTTGGCAAACACAATAAGAGGCCTATACCGAGCAATTGGTGAAGTCGGGCTTTGGATGATAACGATGATTCCAGTTTGGAAAAACATAATAATATTGGAGCCGATGATGGGTGGTGCCAAGCGAAACATAGTCAGGACACGAGAGCGTGGAGCTTGGCAAACACAATAAGAGGCCTATACCGAGCAATTGGTGAAGTCGGGCTTTGGATGATAACGATGATTCCAGTTTGGAAAAACATAATAATATTGGAGCCGATGATGGGTGGTGCCAAGCGAAACATAGTCAGGTCGATCTCTAGTAACTTTATAAATGCAACGCGTTTCAAGTAAATCAGGTGTTTTCTACAATTTTGAACTTATCATCACCAACTTCAAGACGGCTGAAGTTTTTCAAAGAACATCTTTATCATTATGTACTTAGGTAGACAAATTCCTAAGAAAACTTGAAGCTTGATTGCTTTTGATAACGTAGGTACTGAGATTGTATTTTATTATCTCGAGTAGGTATTGGAACTGAAGCAAAACATAACTAACCTTAGAATTGTTAACATAGACATAGTCATACTTTACATTATTACTTCATACACTTAGAAAAAGGAACCTTTAGTATAAAGCAAATTGACTGACAATAGGTTTTTGAAATCCCGATTATTACATAAAAGTGAATTAACGTAGTGTGTCCAGTCGATGTTACCATCCCACAAGATAAGAACCTCGTGAAAGCTGAGAAAGATAAACAAATAAAATATCTCGACATGGCACACGAAGTTGTGGATTGTGAAGTTGGCTATAATTGTGCCGATTGTCTTAACAGCAAATGGCCTAATTTATGTCCAAGAGCCTAAACAAACATCTTACAAGCCTCTCCTTGGGCGGTTAGATCAAGGCCTGATACAGAAGGCAGTACTCCTCCATCGATACGGCTCGCATTGTGAGGAGGTTCCTGTCTTTAGACCCAACCTCCGATAGTTTGGACCCTGCTGAAAAATACAGTATTTTTTTATATTTAACATGTTTTTTTTTTAAATTATTTAAAAATGTATATGATAGATAAATAAAGATCATAATGTAATAATAGAATTAGAAATGATCCGGTGTATCGGGGCGAGTCTCATTAGGGAGAGCTCGCCGATTTCCGGCTACTAATTAAAGGGACGATGCTAGTTACGTCCGCTTCGCAGGATATGACATATTTGTTGGGATTTTTCTATGAAATAATATACCCTTTTATGCCTGTACTAGTTTAGTTGACTTCGAAGGCTTCGAATGTGTGTTAATAGTTAAATATTTTACGTCATAAAAACCAATTAAAATATACCGCCAAAAGATTCAAAAACAGGCTTATTTTGATTTTAAATAGTATTCCTTCTTCAAGAAATATTTTTACTAATTCGATTAGTAGTTCCATCAGCGCGTTAATTATATTAGTGTACAATCTTTATGCCAGCAAGTCTAGGATTATATTATGCAAGTTACAGTTGCCACTCGATTGCGACATTGAATTTTCCTTGAAAAGCGTCACGAGTAGCAACGCAAAATGTTGATAAAGCCTGATGTCATAATGTTTTGTAAATAACGGTTATGTTATAACTGTACACGTTTTGCTCAGCTCTAATCGGTTACTTTTTGGCCGAAACTGCTTCATTAGCGTTTCGCGACTAATTTGAATATAAGACCGGATGGTTCCAGAACCTGTTGTAACGTATTTTCATGAATAAGATAACTAAATGTTTTTTTGAGGGCGAACCTTACTCAACTGCAACACGAGAAAATACTGCACTTCAAATATCTACTTATGTCAAGTGGAAGCCGTTAACTACTGTTTACCCGAAGCAAACGACGTCGTTCCAAATTTAAACAACAAAAAACCCCATAATTCACTCTCTCTGACAATAGAACACAATTTAATCTACCAATAATTTACTTTTTAACGCCATTTGAAGGGTAATTTATCAGAAGGGGAATCTACAACACCAAATAAATCAGGGCACGTTTAAAAAGTAGCTTCCCTTGATGTAAGGAGACAAGATCTTGACACCGCACACGTTCTATAACGATAAACGAGCGACAAATTGACAATTAACCTCGACCATACGTTATTCACATCCCTATTTTACTTTTTTCGAATTCGATTTTTAAATAGTCAGTTTATCTTTCCCTGACGTTTAAAAAGTTATATTCTCTACAGTAGATAAGCTCAAGCTCAACTCAAGTGACTCGTTAATTGAAGATTGAAATTTTCAGGAAGTATTTTATAAGCTTTTATTTAGTTAGTTTTTTTTTAAATCTGAAATGGGCCTACTACTCTTGTCCTCAATCTTGTCCTAAGGGCAGAGATGAGGTCGACGAGTTAATTTGTTCCACTAATTGGTTCAAGTTAGATTTTGCGGATAAAATAATGCCAACTTATTTAGACAGCATTAGGAATATTATACTCATTTCTTTCTATTAATTTTCCTAACCGCTACGTCGACCGTTGCGGCTACCGACAGGTCTTGTGGTCAGTTTGCCCCCAGCTATGTGCCACACAAGGACGCCACTCATTGGAAAACCTTACAAACATACAGTCCCCTTTGAACGCTCCACTGATTTAGCACTCAATGTCCCCTTTTCCTGCAAACGATCTTAACTACTTTGTAACGGACACGAGCGCTTTGATTTGAAGAATTAAGTAGCTAGGCAATAACTCTGACTGTGGCCTTTTTATGGCTTTTTATGTAACGACGTTTTTTGGTACTTAATATTAATAAATTAGCTCGCATTTTATTAAACGTCGTCAACCATATAAACTGATTCTTCCAACTTACTACTTCCTCTTTGAAAAGAAAATATCCCTCAGTAATTAATACACAGAGCAAAAAAAAAGAAGTCTGACACACATCAATCGGCAGCCAGATAATAAGAGGTGTTCGAGTGAATTGGGATCGTGCCCCCCAATATCGGTAATCACGTGCCAAGACATAGGGGTGACCCGACCCCACACTTTGAACCGAACCAAAATACCCCATGAATGTTTACGGGTTAATCAACAAGCACGGATCAATGGACAAGGAATTCATTATTCTGCCATATGCATTCAGTTAACATGTCAAGATTTTGTCCTCCATGTCACCTAATTAAAGCGTTTCGTTCTGAATTTTATTATAGTAATGATTATTATTATTATTGTTCCGTATGGTGTCGGACGTAAAGAATAGCACCATCCCATATCTTCCCGTGGGTGTCGTAAGAGGCGACTAAGGGACTTACCAGAGAATGGGCAGCAGCGTTCTCTGTGCCTTTGTAACAACCATACTGCGATCGCCAACCCGCCTGCCAAGCGTGGCGATTATGGCAAACCCCCCCAAAAATGATGAGCGCAATGCAGAAAAGGCCCCTAGTACCCGGCAGCCCGTCTACCCTCGGCTACGGTAGCGGTCGAGGCAACGGCGTGGCAAGGGGTGCTAAGAATCCCCGGACGGGATCCGGCTACCAAACATACCGACGACTGGACCTGGCAACATTCAACACGCGCACACTCCGGGCCGACGAGAAGCTAGCGGAACTCGAGGAAGAATTAAGCAGGCTGCGATGGAGTATTGTCGGATTATCTGAAGTCCGAAGAGAGGGGGAGGACACGATAATCCTGAAATCCGGCAACCTGCTCTACTTCCGAGAGGGAGACCGGCAGTCACAGGGTGGTGTTGGGTTTATCGTCCACAAGTCTCTCGTGAATAACGTGGTGAAGATCGAGAGTGTGTCGAACAGGGTGGCGTACCTTATACTCAGAATATCCGCAAGATATTCGCTGAAGGTCATACAGGTCTACGCCCCGACCTCGGCATACCCCGACGATGAAGTAGAAACCTTGTATGAGGATATTTCTAAAGCCATGCATGGTTTCAGAACTTACTTCACCGTTGTCATGGGGGACTTCAACGCGAAACTGGGCAAACGAAGCGATGATGAACTTCAGGTGGGGCAATTTGGAATTGGACAGCGGAATCGCCGGGGTCACCAACTGGCCAGTTTTATGGAGAAGGAGGGCCTCTTTATGATGAACTCCTTCTTCAAAAAACGTGAGCACAGGAAGTGGACCTGGCAGAGCCCCGATGGTGCGACCAAAAATGAGATTGACTTCATCATGTCTACCAACAAGCAAATGTTCAATGATGTCTCTGTGATCAATTCGGTGAAAACCGGAAGCGATCACCGAATGGTAAGAGGCACATTGAACATCAATATAAAGCTGGAAAGGTCACGACTGATGAAGTCTACGCTCCGTCCAGCACAGATCCAAATCCATAACTCCGAGAGCTTTCAGCTTGAACTTCAGAATCGCTTCGAATGCCTAGGAAGCTCAGTGGACGATTACAACGACGGGTTCGTGGAAACTGTCCATACGACTGGGTCTAAATTTTTTAAGATACGTCGTGCAAATAAGATCAAGAAACTCTCAGATCACACTCTCCAGCTCATGAAGGAGCGGCGTGAGATGATCCTGCAGTCTTCGGACGAGGCTCGGCAATGCCGGCAGCTCAATAGACGGATCTCCAAATCCTTGAAGAGCGACCTCCGCCGCTTTAATACCGAGCGTATTAAAGACGCAATTGAACGGAACAAAGGCTCCAAGGTATTTGCAAGAGATCTGGCTATTGGGCAGAGCCAGCTCACGAAACTGAAGACCGACGATGGCAGGATCGTGTCCGCCAAACCGGAGCTTCTGAGAGAGATCGAGAGTTTTTATGGGCAGCTGTACACGTCAACTAGACAACCCGTCGAAAATCTAGCGAAAGACCCCAGAGCTAGACTGACCCGACACTATACCGAAGACATCCCGGATGTCAGCCTGTACGAGATTAGGATGGCTCTGAAACAGCTTAAGAACAACAAGGCGCCGGGTGATGACGGAATTACGGCCGAACTGCTGAAGGCGGGTGGCAAACCGGTCCTTAAGGCCCTTCAGAAGTTGTTTGATTCCGTCATACTCGAGGGGAAAACGCCGCAGGCTTGGTGCAGGGGTGTGGTGGTGCTCTTCTTCAAAAAGGGTGACAATGCCCGGTTGAAGAACTATAGGCCCATCTCACTTCTAAGCCATGTCTACAAGTTGTTTTCAAGAGTCATCACGAATCGTCTCGCACGCAGGTTCGACGATTTCCAGCCTCCCGAACAAGCCGGATTCCGAAAAGGCTTCAGTACCGTAGACCACATACATACGCTGCGGCAAGTTATACAGAAGACCGAAGAGTATAACCTGCCTCTCTGTTTAGCGTTTGTGGACTACGAGAAAGCCTTCGATTCGATCGAGACTTGGGCTGTACTGCAGTCTCTCCAACGGTGCCAAATTGACTACCGGTACATCGAGGTGTTGAAGTGTTTATACAAAAACGCCACCATGTCAGTCCGACTTCAGGACCAGACCACGGAACCTATCCTTCTGCAGCGCGGTGTGAGACAGGGAGACGTCATATCTCCGAAACTGTTCACCGCTGCATTGGAGGATGTCTTCAAGGTTTTGGATTGGAAAGGACTTGGCATCAATGTCAACGGCGAGTACATCACTCACCTTCGGTTTGCCGACGATATAGTGGTCATGGCTGAGACCATGGAAGACCTCAGTAAAATGCTCGATGACCTCAGTAGAGCTTCTGAAAGAGTGGGTCTTAAAATGAACATGGACAAAACCAAGGTTATGTCGAATGTTCATGTAACACCCACTCCTATCAAGATCGGAGACTCTACGCTCGAAGTTGTGGACGATTATGTCTACCTGGGACAAACGGTCCAGTTGGGTAGATCTAACTTCGAGAAAGAGGTCAATCGTCGAATCCGACTCGGCTGGGCAGCGTTCGGGAAGCTGCGCGGTATCTTCTCGTCCAACTTACCCCAGTGTCTCAAGACGAAAGTCTATGACCAGTGTGTGTTGCCAGTGATTACATACGGGACCGAAACGTGGTCGCTCACAATGGGCCTTATCAGAAAGCTCAAAGTCACCCAAAGGGCAATGGAGAGGGCTATGCTCGGAGTTTCCTTGCGTGATCGAATCAGAAATGAGGACATCCGCATGAGAACCAAGGTTACCGACGTAGCCCGAAGAATCGCCAGACTTAAGTGGCAATGGGCAGGGCACATTGCTCGCAGAACGGATGGCCGATGGGGCCGAAAAGTTCTCGAATGGCGACCGCGAACCGGAAGACGTTGCGTTGGAAGGCCTCCCACTAGGTGGACCGATGACCTGGTCAAGGTTGCAGGAACCCGCTGGATGAGAGACGCACGGGACCGGTCAATGTGGCGACGCCTGGGGGAGGCCTATGTTCAGCAGTGGACGTCTTTTGGCTGAAATGATGATGATGATGATGATTATTATGACGTTAATGTCTGTGTTATTTAGAAAATCCTTTTGAAATTAGAACTTCCTGTTCGGAATATCAATTATGGATTTCCTGAAAACGTTACGTTATGTTTTTAAATAGACGTTGCGTCTGTATCGCTGCTTGATAAGCCTTTCCCTTGTACCCTCCATGGTCAAGTTTATTTACAATTAAGTACTGATTAGGACTTAGTTAGAAATTTGCACTCGACCACCGAGCAACTAGCACTTAGCAGTCTAGTTCGTTTTATTACAATTATTGCCAAGTTTGCTTATCCAGTTTTGTACGGTACAAACTCTTTGGTCAACGGAAATCAAATTTCGAATGTCAATACGTTCAGAAATCGAAAAGACTTTTGACTGCCATCAAACAAGTAACAATAAAAATAGGTTTGTTGTACACTATAGAATTACGACAGTAGGGTCTCATAGAGTCACATCATAACGGCATGGAGCGAACGTAAGTTGATTGGCCCGAGGGGACACGCTGATTCGATTTTGACGTTTTTATTGGACCATATTGATATACTTTGTGATTAGGAGCTGTGTCATGGGCCACGAGATATTCAATTGAGGAGGGTCAGCGAAGGATACGCGAAAGTTCTCGTTTTATTAACGTTGACAAACGGAGTTTACAATTTGTTAAGATGAACATGGCTATCTAAAATGACTCAATAGAGACGCTATCAAGACCTGTCACATTTTTATCTTGTTGTGTTATTTAATAAGATTTTTTTTTACGCAGATGTGTGACGGGTTAGGCTATCTTTTTTTTCTTACGCATGCACAGCAAATTTTTCCTGACGGACCAAATCGCAGGCAACAGCTTATGATATGTCAGAAAAATATTAT
Source organism: Diarsia mendica (assembly GCA_949316265.1). Classification (NCBI taxonomy): domain Eukaryota; kingdom Metazoa; phylum Arthropoda; class Insecta; order Lepidoptera; family Noctuidae; genus Diarsia; species Diarsia mendica. Next base: position 12,493,122 of record OX438906.1, read on the forward strand.
GAAGGCTTACCTATATCCCATAATCCAAACCATCGATCAAAAACCAATTAAGCATCTTAATAAGATCTTCATAATGTTCTCTAATGGATTTAATCTTAGATTAAACTACTTATGATTATACCTACGCAATGCAAGGCTAAAAATTTATTAAATAATTTAGATATTAATTTATATTCTACTGATGATCAGACTATCTTGTTTTACAAACAAATTGGCTAAATTGGCTTATCGTCATAAAGATAGCGCAGAATTCTGAAAATTCGGCGAGGTACAGGAAAACAGATGGCAAAAATACAACGTCTGAAATTAGATTTATTCAGTTAATTACTTTGCACTTTTTGAGGAAAACTTGGAAATTATATAAGTAGGCTATCAATATTTTTTATTGATTCGATAAGTCTACTGATCTCATGGCAACATAATGTAATTAATTAAAAAGAAAAGTAAAAATTGTTTGTAAAAATTGAAACAAAAAGAAAACGCGGGGACTTACCATGAGCTTTTAAAAGAGTTAACATTTTTGGTAGAGTTATTTGGAAATTGATTAAAAGTGTTCTGCATTTTTAATGATTTTTAAGGTGACTAATTATCTTGAGCTTTTGGGTAGCTTACGTCAATCCAACACATTTTTAAGTTTTCCTCAAACGTTAAAGTTACTTTATCTAGTAGCTAGGCTCTTTGCAGATATCGGATCAGATCGAAAATTAGTAAAATATTTATAAGATCCACCTTATAGGCTTCAATATCTAAATATTCCCGTTTTAAAATACATCAGTTTCGAAACCTTGACGTTAGCTCAGAGTTTATTTCTTATCGCATAGACTTAATATAATTCTTTTGAATAAGAATGAACATAGATCAAAGGATCTTCAGAACCATTGTGTTGTGAATATTTTTTTAAGCGACGCATGTCCGAACAGCGAACGGAAGTGGCTGGTGTGTGGATAGCATACCCGTTCGTGTAATGTGGGCCCGCTGGCACAAGCGATGCGATCACCAACTCCTTCACGGTACAGGGTGTTTGGTAGAAAGATCGGTGGTGATGCAATTTCTTGCGGGATTCGCGGTGTCATTTGCTGGCTTTGATAAGAATAGAAAAAATATATGCCTTAACTCAATTTTAAGATTTTGAAAGTACATACAAAATTTCATAGAAATAATGTAAGTACCTACATGTTTGACAAACATAAATTACTACGTTTTATTAAAGCCGTGACTTGGAGGTGTCATTTCACGAATATTAGAATGATATTACCGAAAGGGACGTAGGTACGTAGACCGCAGCGAAGGTGTTCTGACGATCTGATCTTGTTTGCGGGCTGAACATTGCCAGATTTTGGACAGGATAGAGATGTTTGAAAGAAGAAAGGGCCTTTTCCCAACATAAGAACACACAAATAAGCCAACAAAAAAAACCGAAAGAGGTTCTGTAAAAACTAGTATATGACTCTCCCTATTCCTAAATTTTGTCGGCTCGTCTTCAAAACAGCCTGTATAACATTTGATAATATCCTCTTTTGATGGACACTGCAAGGTTTTTAAAAGCCTACTTGGTGATTCGGGTGCCTGTATGTGATTTATAGGTGGCATTTAGACGCTAACAATCGTCGATAAGTGAAACTTAAAGTTGTCTTACTGAATTAATTTGCTGATACATTGAATGAGTCAGTCGTTAAGTCGAGATGAAGATGGAATTGTTATTATTATTGCGTTGCTGGCGCTAATAATGGTTTTCTTTTGAGTTGAAAAGGTTGAAAACTTAATACTATGGGACCATTGCACTTTTTTTGTATTATAGGTTTAGCGTATCTTCAAACTGCTGTAAGGTTTACTTACAGCTGAGTAACAAACGTAGACATTTTTAAGCAAACATCGTGTTTTACAAATACATCGTCATCTTCGTGTTTTAATCCGCTATTTGGGTTATATAAAATGTATGGAACAGCTGTTTTTTTGCAATTACCAATGAACAATTTCTGTCTTGGAGGGGTTCAGAATGAGGTACTAAATACGTAGTTCGTCGGTGTCCATCCTGCATTACATTCACAGCAATTGTTTTTTTTTATGCACACACAAAATACAAAAAAAGGATAAAAACATAACAAATATATAGAAGAGCACAAAGGTACTAAAAAGAATAAATGAGAAATGATACAATATTTTGGCCATATCACAATGTTTTAAAGGATTTGTGGAATAAATAAGTATACTGATATGATAAATATCTGTAAGATCCCATTATCTATTGCTGATAAGGTTATTTTCTGATGAGCGCACTTAAAGTGCTTCACTTCATTATGTCGAGTACCGTTCTAGTTATAAGGACCATAGAGACACCGGTCAAACTTTCAGTGAAAAAAACCTATTCTATTTTTTTTCAACATTTTATATTTAATATATCGGTCTCAATGAAAAGTCTCGTGTTTAATCTCAAAAAAATTTAGTTAACAGTGACGAAAAAACTTAAAGGACTAACAATAAATTATTTATTTACCGCTAGCTATTTTAAAAATATTTTCTCGATCCGTATCATCTGGAACGTGGTGGAACTTCCAAAGTTGTGTTTAATTATATAAAAATTTACTATTTGTGAAAACGAAATGATAATTCAGGAACTAACAAGTTTTGGTTTGTAGTACTCTTGACAGTTAAGCATAATACAATAAATCACGAACTTTTTTTTTTTTTTTTTTTGGTGTGGCACTAGTTGGACTTTGTGCCATTTTCAAATCACGAACTTAAAACAACTTGGAAAACATTCACCTACAACTCTAGGATTCTAACAGCTTTACTGGTATTTGTCTATGGTTCAGTCAATAAGCTATAGGTACTGCCCGGCTTATACGGTCAGCCAACATTGACGGATGGAATTTACTTCATTATATGCCAAAGTCTGGTATCCGGAGAGATATCCGCATTTTTTCAGTACTGATTTTAATCTTGTGACATTTTCGCAACCTTTTCCTGTATCGGTTTTCCGGTTTCGGTGTAGACATTAATCTGTCTTTTTTAATCTGTTTCGTGTGGTTAGTGGCTTCTGCTGACTTGGTTGTACATGCCTTCGAGAAATATCTCGGGGCTGCGGGTCCCATCGGGGCTGCGGGTTGTTCGAAAGAGATACCGCGGCCTCGGAACAAGGGCTAAGATGGAACATGGGTAGTTTTTAGTCAGCAGAAGTCTGACACTCCCTACCGCACTGCCCAGCGGGAGGAGTGAGATTTGATGATATCCCAACAACCAAAAAAACAAAGTTCTGCCTGTTACCTCACGATGTTTTCCTTTACTGAAGTGATAATAATTTAATAATACTTGACGCTCTGCAGCAGTTGCCAGTCTCACAATTTATATTAGTGTTCTTACGACACGACATCCCGAAGGTGGTTCCCAAATCCTTGTACTTAGGTTCGTCTAACTCATGCATATCATTCGTATAAATGTACCCACTGCTGGGACACAGGCCTCGATAACGGTGAAAGTGTGTATTTCTGTGTTAAAGTGAGTATGTGTGACAATATCTAACTGTGGTTCATGTTTCCAGTGCGATGAGGGTGGCGGCAACGCAGACGGCATCAAGACGGAGCCCCCGGAAGCGGAGGAGCCCCGCGCTATGCAGAAGGTGCCTTCGCTCTCCGATCTGTCGGATCCTGAGGCTTCTCTAGGTAAGTCCTATTATAATATTCTTTAAACGTCTTTAGGCCTTGTAGATACTAGGCTATCAATAATTTTGAACAGGTCATCAAATTGACAATGTATAATAAACTGAATATGACTTGGTATAAATTATCCAATCCAATTATCCATCCAATCCGTTAATTAAGTCCAGAAAAATTGGTCAACGATCAACGTTTTAAATGTGGTCTGTACTACCCAATGAAATCAGTACCTACAATAAACATCTAAAATATATAGTTAGTTGCTTGGACTAAATTATAATGAACCGGTGTTGCGTATTTATTTAAAACCATTTCAATAACTTCGGAAAATGGAAGAAATTATCTGAAATGTTGGTACGTTTTGTCAGATCTAAGCCCAATAATCATTAGGTTTGCTGTAAGAAAACCCAATTCTGGGTTAAGCTCGCCATTTTACATACTCTTAGTTTTTTTGTGTCCAATAACGAATAAGAATATCATTCTAGAAGCATCTTTAATTTAAGCCTAAGTAATACGAAATCAAGAACTTTCAAAAATGGAACGGACGTAGATTATGTACTTAATTTTGATAATCATCGAGGTTAGAGAGACTGTCGTGATGGAAAATGATCGTTATTGTCAACGCACATTGGTAAAATTTGCATTGATGAAACGAAAGACATTGACGACTTCCGGTATCCTTGAATATCATGAAACGTTCGGTGAATCTTTAAATGTAAATCGACAGATTACTAATTTGATAAAACATCTACTCTTCGAATTATTCAGATTGTTAGCAGTAGATTTTAAAAAATAGTGATCTTGTAAAACATTTTCTTTTCGGAGGCCAAAAAAAAACGAATAGATCTCTTACTAAATGCAATATTACGTCTGCGTTTACATTTCAGTATTTACAAAGCAATTAGGTGTTCAGCTTATTTTAATGTTAATTAAAATAACACAGTAGTTGGCAATATTAACTTGTATTATTAACTGCTACAGTTTACGCCGAACTCGCGCCAATTTGGCTAACCATCAGTATTCCGTCAGCGTCTGTTATAAGTTTGTTTATTTCAGATTATTACCGCGAACTCTTTTTTATTATTTTAGGCTATTCACTCATGTCTCTGTCATCGTTTGGTTATTTTTATTATTTGTTTTTAACGTTCATAGGAACGTTGACATCGATCTCCCTTGTTGCCATAGGTACACAGATTGGTAAGTGCGTAACAGATCTTTTTACATGGAATTTTATTGTGGCTCTGAATTCCCTTTTTATTAGTTTACGAACGTAACCCTGTAAGAAGTAAGAACATAGGTAATTAAATGGTTACAGTACCTTTTGTCTCTAAAAGTAAAAAGAAGCGCGATAAAAAATCGTGCTTCTTTTTTCGGTAAAAGTACGATAAATATCTGATTTTGATAGCTCACTTATGCAAATATACATATACCACTCTTGTACATGAAGTTTAAATAAATAAATGAATAATACGAGTATCTACGTCAACATAATTTATTATATTGACACTATTTGACACTCTTCTTTAATGTTTGTATTCGATTATTACTAAGTACTAAGCGTATAAACCCTTCGATTTGCTTATATTACATGCACTACATTGAGCCCATGTCACCTGCATTTAGTGATGTGCCTGGTGGCAATATTGCCACTGCCGGTAAAATACCAAAATTGCCAGCAGCATTGGAAATATTGCCAAAGTTGCCGGTCAATGTAGATTAGGGTCTATAAACGCTAATTATAAGTGTACTAGCGACCCGCTCCGGCTTCGCACGGGTGCAAATGGATGTTATTATACATATAAACCTTCCTCTTGAATCACTCTATCTATTAAAAAAAACCGCATCAAAATCCGTTGCGTAGTTTTAAAGATTTAAGCATACAAAGGGACATAGGGACAGAGAAAGCGACTTTGTTTTATACTATGTAGTGATTAAATAGTTTACGTACTTAATTTTACTTATAATTAAGAAATATTCCCCAAATATTTCCACTCCCGGCAATATTCCCGGCAATCTTGCCACCAAAATTCCCACTTCGGGCAATATTGCCGGCAACGGCACATCTCACCTGCATTAGTATCGGGCATGCCCGACAAAATCCGATATAAATCACGAAAACCAAACACCCACGCGACAGAATGGCCCACCAATCTTGCAACAATCTCGTTCTTTACGCGCGATGACGTGCTGATCGTTTTGCCTAACTCAGTAACAACCTCGCAGTGGAAGTGGAAGTTTCGTTTGATGGGGCGATCTCCTCCCTCCGGTCCGGATCACTCAGATGGTCTGAGGAGCGGAACTGGGTCGGGTACGTCTGCAGCCGGGCATCCTGCTCACTTTGTTGCTAAGTTGCGCACCTCCGCCGGACATTGAGGGGTTCTTGTGTCTTTCTTAGGTGTTGGTATGTACATTGGGTGTTGCCCGTGCCCGTGACCTTCGTCTGCGAGAAATTATTTTTAAAATATGACTTCCCTATTTGAATCGGATTTTGTAAAACAAAAAGGCCAGTCGTATAGGCCTACCATCTCCGTCTTCTTTTTAAACCTTCGTCTAGGTTGCTGAATGTAGGTCTTTCTTCTTCTTTTCTTCCAGATCTCTTAACTTTTGTTGGTTTTGTGGTCAGCATATTTGGCATAAAAGGTATATTGACAGACTCTTGATTTTTAATATGTTAGTTAACAGATTTAAAATTATTCAGTCGGCAATACAGGGCTACCTATCAAAAGTAGATAACATGGTTTATAAAAAAATATAACCCTCCTTCTGATGCAGTCGGTTAAAAAGAGATTTAGTACTATTTAAGACCTATAAATTATACAGATCAGACATGACCATGAGAAGGGAAAAGTTGATTTATGGACTGAACTATCAATCTCCGATTAAAGTTCTCGAAACCTGTTTAAATAACTTACAAATATTGTTAATTTTATAGGTACCACTTTGCCTGACCAGAGTTATTAATTTTCCGGAAGTCACAAGTTGTTTTTTTTAAATGCAGTGTGGAATGTACACCAACGACCAAAATATTCTTGTACCTACTTATTTGATTTTGTAATCAGTTGTTCCTTAGATTTTACCGTGTATTGCATTTTTTTTAATAAAACAGCAGTTTCCGATTAGTTCAGTCCGATGGTATACGCTGCCAGTAAGTACGAAATTAATAATGGTGGTAATATATGTAGAGTTTGCAACTAAAATTAAGCTAAAGTTTCTTGAACCTTGTAAAAGGATAAACTATAAAGGGTCAAGTTGTAAAACATGTATAAATTAATAGCAGTAAGCAGCTCATTACTAACACCTTGTACAGAATAACTTAACAAGTTTTCACCAATGATAATTTACACTAAGTTCAAAGCATGTTCAATGTTGCCATATCGAAACAAAACAAGTTATAGTCTACGTAAACGTCAAAGGGCAGGAACACACTTTCAGTTGTCCTCAATACATAAAGGAAAACTATTCAAAATCTGATTCTGGATAAAGTCAACCTATTGACTAGATTGGCGAAATAGATTAGAAATGTAAGCTTACAAGGTGGAATAAGAAAATCCTTCCACTTTTCTGAAAAAAAAAACATGCGGTTAGCATCAGAGTAATGATTAGTGTAAATCTGCAAGTATTCATGGTCATTTTCACACACAGTTCGTTCTAGAATGTGCTTGCTGTTAAACTCGTTCACGCCTGATGGAAAGCGATTAATCATAATTATATCTATGATAGAACGAGCGTACCCAAAAGATGCTTGTTCCTCGTATTTTACAAATGGGGGACTCGCTAAACTAAAAGTAATAGAGTAATTTGTAACGTAGCACAGGAGGTATAGTCTATGTACCACGTATTAATAAATAGGTGAAGCCCGAATAGAATAATACGCCGCATCCTCGTTACCTCGGTGCACTCTCAGATTAGTCCACGTCCATAAGGATACGCGCGCACTACGTAGCTCAGCTGTTGCATCCGAATGATTGAGTAGGTAGCCAGTTGCAGTAACCATTCAGCGGTTACATCGGGTTCTTCACCAACTCGACACAACAACAAATAGGTGCAATACAACCTTGTATTGGTACTTTTTCAACATGTACAAAACAAATAGTAAAGTCATCTACGACTAAAATTAAGAACTAACATGAAAGTCCAGAATCGCGCAGTTGAAGTTATCCGCGACTTAAGACTATGTAGAAGAAACTGTCGTGCAATAACCCACCAGGCATAACATCCGTGAGGTCAAAGGATCCTCCCTTTTTTATGGGGGATGTTGGACTTCATACCCACAAATCCTCGTTTTGTTAACATTAACTCAACATTAACATGTAACATTAGTTTTGTCTTGCCCTGGCAATAAGTAGGCATTTGGCTGCCCTGCAGATACAATTCTAATATCTACCGCAGCCTGACTTCTTTGCCTAGTGCGCGTGACCCCTTACAGTCTGCATCATATCTGGACTAGATAAACTGCAGGACATATGGGTCGTTCGTAAATCATTGCTGAAGTTTCCGTACATTCTTAGCCAACTTGTGGGTAAATGTCTATTAATCTAAATGGACCAAGACTGTTGAATCATTTCTTAGGATATTGTTATTCCGGCTTGTAAGCGCCAGGACTTAGGAAAAGTAGTGGTCAACTAAAAGGAAGGGCAGGCTTTTTAAAAATAAAAACGATATGTTTTGCTTAAGTATTCTACCCTCTCAGTACTCTTAGAAAGTCAAAACAAAACAATATTTACTAAAACGTAATTAATTAAGCCGTTATTCCGATTATTTTGGGCACGAAGCAGAAGTCTTCTTCCGTACTTCTCTTTTATACTTCATCCCAGCCTCCTTCTTTCTAGGGATATCATTCTTGACACAGTTTATCCATCATTAATTTTACTTATCGTTTTTTTTGCCATCAGATTTCGTAGTCGAAAGCTAAAATATGGTCTAACGGTAACAGGCGTAACTTCATCCGTGTGAAAAATCTCGACCAAGAAAAAGTGTTAAAATTGCCACCTACTTACCTAACCTGTTTGTAACCTGGTCATTGACTGATTGACTGAACTGCTCAACAGATGTCTTTGACCTAATTAAGTGCTCAATCAGAAGGTCTCTCATATTTGCACGTAATTAATACGTGAGTGCATTGACCCCGGTGTAGCGCCGTGTCTCCAGGGTGGGCCGTATATACGGGCCCATTGTTCCTCTGTGTGTATGTTCGTCTGTCTCGCGTATATAACGTGGGAACTTCACATATCCGAACACGTGAGGTAAATCGATGTATTAAAGATGTCTTCGATGCATAAATAGTGGGTAACTAATGTATTTGTTCGTGTGTAAATCTTTTGTGAACAAAGAAGTAGGTGCCTTAACCTGAACTTGGCAAAAAGGATGTCATTTTTCAATGTGTTGCAACTTGCAACATCGAGTTTCCTTCAAAGATATATTAAAAGCCAAAGCTTTTGCAAAAGTTCCATAGAAGAGATATTTTTCGATGAAATCAAGTACATACAATTACTCTTCTTTCCAGACATATCAATAGGAAGAATTGAATAAAAATCCAATGGACAATTCCATATTGGATTTGGAATGTGTTAGGAAAAAAATGTGATGAACACTCGTCACTCAGCCTTTTCCTAACTATGTTGGGGTCGCCTTCCAGTCTAACTGGATGCAGCTGAATACCGGTATTTTATAAGAAGCGACTGCCTATCTGGGGGGCTACTATGACGTCTTAAAACAGTCCTAACTTATTCTTAATCCAGTGTGGAAAAGAGATGGCGCTAGACACCATGTATAGTTCTGTCACGTTTCCACAATGGATTAAGAGTAAGTTAGGAATGTTTTAAGACGTCATAGTAGGGGCCCTGACCTCCACAGCCCTGTTAGTACTGTGTTATACGATGCCCCTAGGTAGCACTGGTTATCAGACTTATTAAATATCAGTTAGTCATCTAAATAGGTACCTACATCATATTATTTCACTCATAAAAACATAATAATATGTTCTCGAAAGTTCGACAAATAAAATAAACAATATTGATTGCAATTAGGTTCGCTTGTAGGTATCCAATTAGCCCCTTTGTTTCAATGGAGCGTTTCATTGATAAACCTCATGCAAAACCGGATTTTCCTCACTTATTTTATTACAAGACCGCATGAATGGAAACACCAACTTTTTAATATAAAAACATGTTTATTTTCAAAACAATAACAATGCTCACTATTATTTTTAATAATCACTTATTTATTAAAAACGGAAATCCTGTAAAATCGGTCACGCATTATTAAATAATATTGATTATTTTTATTTAGGTACTCGTAGTACCGGATTTTCCTTTAGCAAGCTTGGAAGCTGTATGAATGAGTTGTGAATGGTGATTGGTTGCATGAATGAATGAATGAATGTAACTCGATCGTTCCGTGCGGTCTGGTGGTAGCATCGTCGCGGCTACTGGTTGCAATGATTACTGTTTCAAACTTATTAGCCGATCTTTATTGTATTGCCACCCTCGATGCTTGTTGCGAATCAACTTTCTGTTATTCCAGAGAAAAGAAAACAGAAACACACGCATTTTTCCCAAAGAGCTAGGCAGAAAGAAACTACAAACCGCCACCTGCAATAATCTAAAAAGAGTTCATAAAATAAAAACATTCTTTCTCCTCTCAGTTAGATAGATTTATTCTGAAATGGGCGTTCTATCTGCGGTATATGATGATATATTTAATTGTAGTTAGAAAAGAAAGACAAGCTAACTCTTGAGAAAAAGCTTATCATCGTCATCCGTGCATCAAAGAGTATATTATTATATAACTCACAAAGGTCAATTATACAGGTGAAGGAAGATACATAAGTCACTTATTTTGTAATTCACGTGTCTCTAAATACATACACCAACCGAAGTACCTAACTACATAGAAGAGTTCAGAAAGAAGCAAAAGTCGACTGTCGATGGAAATATTAAAATTATCATAAACAGAAACAAAAGACCTATAAATAAAGCTTAACATTGTGAAAACGCTGAGTGCATGATAATAATGAAATTACAAATTGTCTGTGGTTCGTTATCAATCACTCATTATCTGAGTTCCAACTAACCATAGAGCTACAATGGGAGCAATTTGTATGACATTATCAGACTAGCCGTCCGATGTGATTCACACTACCGCGTATTTGCTATGTATAATGTACTAATTATTATGTATTAGGTTAGGTAACATTAAACAGTATTTACATAGTTGTGGTTTACATATTATTGTTGTGGGTGGGTGTGGGTGTAATAAGGCCTTTCTTGTTTGAATTTTGTATGACTCTATGTCTATGGTTAAGTGGTCCCTTTGTTACGATTTTAACTACTCTTTTTGGCGATGTTTAATCGAAATCTAGGTACTCAGTGTTATCAAATAAATAATGTGAAATAAAATGTCTGGGAATCTCCCAATAATGCCTACATATCGGTAATATGTTTTTGTCTAGCAATAAAAGTGATTCATTCCTAATTTATGATAAACGAATTCGTTATTCGTAGCAGCGTTATTTAAAAACTACTAGAAATGCTAAATCCTGTGGTTTTTTCAAGCTTTTGCCATCAAAAACTATTTTAAAACGATTATGATCACAAATATTAACGACATAACAAAACAATAGTGCTTCCATGAGTGGGAAGCACTGTCAAATTAAAAATAACATACTGGCTTTTAAAAATAATAAAAGTTTAGTTTTAATCGAAATAAATCCATAAAAATGCAGTATAAACATGCGAAAAACCAGTCGGGTCTCAGTCACCTCAAGATCGGATGTTGCGGTGTCCATTTCCCTCGCATGTTGTTCCATATACAGGATGTTGCCAAAACTACGACGCAACTGTGTATACTTTACTCGCATAACTACTAAAGTTACATTGGTTACGTGGAAAACAATTATTATTTAACATTTAGTTTACAAACATAGAGCTAACTATTAGACGGGTTTACATTGTTGCCTGTCATTTCATTCATTAGTTTGTGCTTAGTTTGTCTGTTTTTCATTTTTGTGTTTATGTCCCAAACAAATAATTTGGACTAGGTACACAAAATTCCGCCGCAGCTTTTCCACGAGGAAAATACTGTCACACAGAAATGATTTTTATTGAATAGCTACAAAGAAACTTTATAGCCATTTAACGTAAATGTATAGTGATAATAAAAATGGTCATTATAATGTAACTTTATATTATTGCGTGCTAAGCGGATTTTTATGCTCGATCAAGTTGAAACCAAGTTTCGAGTGTCACCTGGTTTTATAGAAAATATTACTTTCATCTTTAATTTTTATGGATTAAAGTCTAATTTGGCTTGTAGATGGTTATTTAGTAATATTTTCACATGGCTACGACACATGTGGATTGTCTGTTGGATACACTTGCGTGTCATATGGTGGCACCGTAATCAATGGTGACAAGTTCAAATTAATTTGATTTATTATTTTAGATGTGTGTAATTATGGGAAAAATAATATCAAGGTAACGAATATTGTGGCTTGTCTTCACGGTGACCGAAATTACGTTCATTCGAAAGTGATATTTATGTTTGGGCCTTTAGTACCTATTTTCTTTCGAAAGCTAAAGTGTAAAGAATCGTCGTAGAGCCCGCACAAAGCTCGGTAATGAACACCTAAAATAGAGACTACATTTTGCATTGTACATTTTGCACTTGCACGCAAGATTTAGCAGACCACCTAGCGGCGCATTATTTTAAACGAATTGCAAGCGTACTTTGCAACTTTGCGAGCACAAAGCTTCGAAACTATTTCTGTACAGCCAAAGTCGTTGTTGACACAAGAAAATTCTCATGAATGCCTACCATGTTGGTTGAAATAAACACGTGTGCGCACACATGTATGTGAGCATCGCGATGTACGTGCACACAGGCGCGGTTCATTCATAAGAGTGAGTGGTGAATGGGCGCGGGCGGCGGCGAAAGCTCTGCAAGACTTATGAGCGCCTGGTAGCGCGAGCGACTAGTCGGCAGACATGTTGGTTTATTTGTCCGCCAACGCTGGTCTATGGCAATAGAGTTTGGTTGTCAATAGTATGAACGCTGAATTGATCTTTTAGCTGTTGCTAAGCGATGAATATAATGTATCGAGGAATAGCAAATCTACTAAACAACATTTATTTATTCTTAGGCAACTGTAGCATAGATAGATACCTTGCAGACTAACATGAATATCGTGCCCTTACTTCAAAACCCAACTAACTGCACAAAATGTAGTTTCGAGAAAATCGTGTTTAAAGGTTCGAATCGTAAATTTTTTATTAAAATACTTGATAAAGAGGCTATTACGTGTATTTTGATTTCTTATTATTCATTATTCGGGTGGTGAAGGAAAAATAGCTTAATTCTCAAACAAGTAGGAAAAATGAAGGATTGGCTTGATAAATGCTACAGATAAGTGGTTTTTCCTGTAGTCGCAATGTTTTCTTATGTTTTGAAGAATAGAGTTTAGACAGCAGTTTTTTATGAATTTAATTAAACGAAATATTTATGTTCACCTAATGGGTATTTGTTAATAATAAGTAGAAATATTTAGTCTCAGTTATTGTTATTGTTAATTTAATGTGAATCATGACAAAACCACATAAACGCAGATAGAATGTTTTTCCTGGCGAGAAAAATTGCTTACAGTGCAAAAACATTGCTTTAACCGACACTTACTGGGTTTTGTCTGTTCTTTATTAAAAAAATCTCCTGATAAGCTACCTTAGCTAAAAGCTAAATCCAGAACGGAGCGTCATATCGGAAAACGGGTTTTACCAGTATGTAGATCTTGAAAAGGAGATTCTAACGGTATTTGTAACTCATTTTTGCCCATAAGTGACTTTAGTTGGTTTTCGCTTTAAGGGCACGATATGATCAAATACAATTTGTGTTAGTAAATAGAGCCTTAAAACTATGTTAGCAACTCTTCACTTGAGCACCAATTTATACCTTATTTATATAATAATATAATATGTATTATCCAAGTCAAGCATGATTAGCAATATTACTCCAAAAATTTAATTGAAGAATTTCCAATGATGTCACTATTATCGAATTCTACAAAATTAACGAGATACTCGTAACTGCAGAAACGCTGGTTCCTAGAGAAACTATCATGGAGGATATGATATCATATCTAATAGTACCTACCAGAGTTATCAAATTCATTAGGCACCAATAGTTCCTATATTTCAATAGATAAGATAATTTGCCTAGAAGCGTAGTTATTCAGTCAAACCATTACTGTAATCTAATAAGGTACCTTCTACTAAGGTAGGCGGAAGTTCGTAGGAACTTATCAGTCCTTTTCTAATGAATGGAAAATGATTGCACTGATAATTTTCATTCATAAAATGGTAGTTGATAATATGAGTAGTTTAATACCGCAGTCCCCATGATACCGCTAGCACCAGGTAAAAGAACCCCTTTTATTAATTTTTATTAAACTTTATTATGTTTAAAAACAGTGGCGCATGCGCATCACGTCGTTGTATGCCTGTGCGCATCGTAATGTCCTGTTCGTCACCTCGCTACGCGCCTATCGTATACTTTGCATACTAATCTCGTATCTCGACACTGTCCGCACATATAAAATTATATTTTAAACAACTAAATAATAAAAATTACGTAGGCCCTCCATTGAAGGTTTTTCAACCCGATATCGGAGCTTTATAAATATATATTATGTATTTATGTACTTGTATATATAAGTAGCTATAGTAGTAGGTACGTATGTACCAACGTATGGTAGATATGACTAGAGTCTAGCTAGACGGTATGCATCCACTACTTTATTAGATAGTCTGCTGAAACAAATAAGCTGTCAAAAACGCACTTCTGCATAAATCTTTAGATAAAAAGAGCCTATCTATTACTTGTCACATGATAATCAAAGTGAATTTAAAAATAACGGATATAAAAATGATGTATTAATTACCTACATAATACTATAGTTATGTATTGTTATCATTTCGGTATATTTCAACTGATATCCGGATCCTCTTTGGGTACCCAAATCATAGTTGCTTTTTTTTAATTCCTTGATGATATATTTTTAATTATATATTTTTAACTACGTAAAGTCGAAGTATTATAATATCTGTGGTAAAGTCAATACCTCGGAAAGCCCGTTTAGCCGTTGGTCGAGCGAGGCTATCATTTATAAATCTTTGACAGTCATTTCAGGTAGTCAATGGTCCGAAAGTCTGACAGCCAAGGGGTATCGTATTTCCCAGCACAAACTGGGTTGTGGTCGTTGTGAAGTTAAGATAAGTAGCTGCTCTATGTGAAGTACTGGTATTCAGCTGCATCCGGTTAGACTGAAAGTAGACCCCAACATAGTTGGGAAAAGTCTGATGAATTCTTCAAGTCACTGAAAAAGCGGTCTCAAAAAAACTTTCCAATATCGAAAGCCCTAATTTCGTCTTTCATAGCTTGTTATAATAAATTTCTGCATTATTCCAAAGTTTGTGCCTTAAAATGTGATTTATGCTGCCATAAATTCATTGCTGACTCGTTACGATATACCAAACACATTTGAAACCCTGCCAACTTGCTGCACAGTTAAAAACACACTGTGTAGTCCTAATTATCTCGGAAATGAGAAGTAAAGGAACTTTATTAGAACTAAAACTGGTAACTTTGAGTGATTTAATTTATTTATTTCAATTTAGAGAATTCAAGAGTTTTAGCCAATAGCCTATAGGTATAGCCTATAGCTGAATTATTTGGCTGGTTTGTTACTTAGCGACTATCGAGATAAATAACTTGAGTAGAACTCCGCCTGGTACACAGTTCCGCAGCAATGAGTATAAACTGTTGTGTCAAAACCCTGATTATCACAACAAAAATCCTTAGGTACAAAAACTCAATTTGACGATTGAATCCGAATCCTCTACATTCTATAAACCAGCAATTTTCTAATAAGTACCCAATTATTAATTTCTTCATTAGCTAAATAAGTAAATACAATTTAATTCGATCTATTTTAGTAAAACGCCGTACTAGCAATTCCACGAAATCTGTTTGTAAAAATCGTAAACATAAGTAAAAGCTTGCGCCTACGCTGCTACGACGCGCTACGATTTATCAACGCGGTCGAACGTTTAAAAGCTCCACTCAAAGCGCCATCTATCGCTGCGTGAAAAAGTGAAGAACACGATCAAGCGACTGGTTTGCATCGTAGTTCGCAACGATTCCGCTAGATGGCGGTGGCGTCCAACATTAACTGTTGTTACTCGTTTGCGATAGAGGGCAGTACAGACAGTTTTTTTTTTATTATTTCGGATGAGGAAGCCTGTTATAGGACATAGTAAAGATGTATAGAAAAAAGTACTCTTACAGTTTATAACGTTGTGAATACTTGTGAATTTACGATGCGAAGACTTTTTGTGCTTTTTTATTTGTTTTTAATTATTAGGTAGGACATGACTGTGTGGAACGGCGATTGCTGCAGAAACTGAATTAGCCCTTTGCACTTTTTGCCTCGTGAATATAATTTGCTTTAAGTTATTTAAGCCCAAAAAAAAATTATAAACTTGAGGCATTCATATAATGGGATCGTATAGGAGTATTATATTATCTGTGGTATAGGGCAGGTACCTATATCACTTGTTTTTAAAACAATGAAGGCCTCTCAAAATGAATTATGAAAAATTTACCTACTTGAAATCTATAAAATCACAATTATGGGAGGTAGGTACTACTAAAAAGTACAAAATGTAATCTATCTATTATTTAATAATAAAGGAGAACTGACTGACTGACTATCAACGTACAGCCGAAACTATACTGGGGCTAGGAATGTGAAATTTTGCACACGGCTTCCTAATATAATGTAGGGGAGCACTAACAAGGGGAATTTGGAAATTTAACCTTTAAGGGGGTGAAAAGGGGGATGAAAGTTTGTATGGAAAATCGTCACTTTTGTAGTTGAACCGACATCCACGCGGGCGAAGCCGTGGGCAAAAGCTAGTTTATTATAAAATAATATATTTTAATAAGCCAATAAGCAATTTCGGTTCGAGATTTTTTCTCGACAAACAGATAAAACGTATTGAACGGAAATGCGTGAACACACGGGTAAAAACTAAAAATATAACCGCGATATAAATTCTAATCAACCGGATATTTATAATCATTTAACTCGTTAATTCACATTAAATAAGTAATAATTGCTTTCATCGCACCGTTCTCATTGTGCTTAACAATTTTATTTGCCCTTAAGTTTTGAAAAATTAAAAGACTTGGGATATTCGAATAGTTTTATCAATTAATTAATCTAAAATTTAAATTAGTTAATAATAAAATTATATTCTACAATATTGGTGAATGTTGTCGTCAAAAAACAAAACAAGCTCAGGTTTGCGGACCGTTGTTTATGTGGATGTGACGTGCGGCGGCGGTGCGGGCGAGCGCGGGTGTGCGGTGCGCGGGGCGAGGCGTGGGAACCGCGCGGCAGGTGCGCGCGCGCCGGCCACTGATCCTGAACACACACACCGCTACACAGCTCCACATGGTTTACTATAAATACTCAAAATGCACACACGGACACTGCTCTCCGTAGACTCCGTTATTGAGAAAGTTCCGCTTTTCCAATAAAAAGGCTCTAGGATTTGTGACCCTGCGCAGGCGCCGGCTGAGCCAATTAAAAAAGGAATAATAATTAAATTAAATTCTTTTAGCGAGATACCGAGTGCTGAATGAATGGATGTTAAAATTTCTCCGTTAGTTAGGATTGCCACTTGGTATTCATTATTAGAAATAAAAATTAGTAAAACAGTTTATGGCTGTTATTAAAGAGGAGGAAGGATGAGGATCGTTATTTCCTTCGGTCGTAATGCTATATTATAATTAATGATATTAAAAAATATGTGGTAATGTTTATTCGCTTTATTTTTTTTAATATAAAATCATGTTAGATTTTAGAGAGAGAGGAAATCGTTAACCGTGTCTATTACCGCGTTTAAATTGATCTTGTTCATAACTTTTTTCTCTAACAGATGATAAAAAATTTGCTATCTCTTATAATAATACATTCTGTAGGTAATATTTAAATGTGTACCAAATTTGTAAAAAAATAAGTAAACGAAATGTATAATAATAAATTCTGTTAAACACGTCAAGAAAGTATGTTGACTTGACTCGCGAGATTACTCAGCGAGCATTGTGCTGTGTGCAGATAGTCGTATCAGCCAATGGCTTAACTGCTAAGAGCCTCGTCCAGCACCTAAGGAGGTTCTCGTGAGGCAGCTGGATCAAAGGCTTGAAACAGAACGCAGTATTTCTGGACACGGCTCGTCTCGAGGAGGTTTGTTTCTGTAGAACCCTGACCTCAGCCGGTAGCTTGGACCCTATTCCCGATACAGTTACACTATAATTTAACATGTTTTTAAATATTATATATTTTGTGAAGGATTGTTTATAACAGTTAACAACATAGCCAAGAAAAGGTAGATGATTGATGACAAGTTCTGATAAACTGAAAACTGTAGTAGAGCATGTAAATAAACTTGGTCAGGTTAGTCTGTCCCACAGGAACATTTAAAATACAGCCTCTAACATTCAGGTTTAAGCTTCTCATTAGTGAAAGAGTCTTCGGAAACGGATCTTTAGTTCCGAAGATTACCCCCCGGCATCCAAACTTACAACGTTTACCTCCTTATAATATTAGAGCCAATAGGATTCATACATTGTCCACTTAAAAATGCAATAAAAAAATGTACATCATTGAGAACCTCCTCCTTTTGGGTAGTCGGTTAATAACAGTCAGTAGTACCAACGCAACAGCTTCCACAGTTCAACAAACAACCCCACTTTCCGTGAAAGCCAATAAAGGAGCAATTAATTTTAAAAGCACGACGACGCTCTAAACTGCGTTGTTTGAGCAAGTTTTAAAAACCTTATAGCAATTAACGGTAACTGAGTTACTACTGACCGAGCGGGGTTCAATAAAAGTTGCGCAAAAATTAAATTCCTCCGCCGGCCTCCGGGCCTCTTGCTAGGGAGGTCCTCCCTTTGATGTCAGTACACAAAGTACACCTCTTTCCTACGAAACGGGTCACTAACTTTAGTTTGCGTAAAAGCTAGCTAATGGATTTAATACAGTTGATGTGATTTGTTTTTTAATCTTGTTTCTCCCCTTTTGATGTACTTGTTGTTCTAGACTGCAATATTGTATAAGATAATTTAACTTTTATTACTTCCTTTCCTTGATAATGAAATGAAAGACAAGCAAATCAAGTATCTTGACTTGGCTCATGTGGGGTGTGAACTCAGCCATCATTGTGCCTATAGTCGTTTCAGACAATGGCTTAATTGCCAAGAGCCTCGACCAACACCTGAGGAGGCTCTCGTTAGGCAACTGGATCAAGGCTTGATACAGAAAGCGGTATTCCTGGTCATTGCTCGTATTGTTAGGAGGTTTCTTTCGGAGTCCTGACCGCCGGTAGCTTGGATTAAGTTTGTGATGAAATAAATAAAGGAGAAACAATCGTAACAGGATGTATTTCAGGGTATTAGCGTTTTTCAACGTTCAACTTTTTGAAAAAATATGAAGAAATAGCCGCTCAATACTAATCCTAGAAAGAAACAGTCGCACGGTCGCACCAACAAATTAATTTCAAAAGCGCATTATGATATCAATTTATCGTAATAAATAATAGGTATCACCGATAATTCTACAGTACCTGATGTTTCTGAGAAGCGTCAAAGCTTGCCCGGAGGCGGACACCACTAGCAATGATTAATTTATTGTTAATGAGCTGGCTGCTAAACACCACAGTCGGGTTAACTAGGGTACCCACTTACCCAGCATTATCTGATCCCTGTCCTCACACCACTTTGTCCTCTTCTTCTTTATACGAGGGCTCAGGTAATGCTGGGTACTGACTGTACCTACCACCAATTATGATACCTCCTCTTCGTTTGAGGAGTAACTGTAGTTTTAATTGTAGTTTTAAACTTGGCATACCATTTGTCTTGTAAAGGAAGAGCTGTGAACTCAATATGATTGCTTTATTGAATCAATGAAACGAGTACTGCCTTGGACTGTCTCGTTGGTCTATCCTCTCAAGGACGGAGAGGAGGTGGTTTGATTCCCAGGTCGGGTAAAATGTTATTGGATGTACTATCAGGAATTTCTCAGTATAGCAGCCACGGACTCTGGATTTGTGGGTATACCTCTGCTTAACCCTTCGGGGCTGACAGACGTGATGTTATATAATGTTTATGTTTTGGTACAGAGACATCCATAATGGAGAAAGCTTTATTTCACTATCCACGCCATAGTTCATAGCTTCACCGCAAAAAAATAAAAATCTTAAAACCCAGTCAAATGCAAAGATACAGTGTAAATTGTTCAACAAAGACAGGAAAACAGATTGCAGAAACAAACTAAAAACTTAAGACAATAACGTATTCAGGATTCGACACGATTTTCACCGTTTACCATTGTGCCTCGCCTTGTAATGCCGAAATCTAGTGTTGTAACACTATGGCTTTCTCTGGACGACGAATGTTGCCTCGTAAAGTTTACGGGACACTTAAACGACCCGTTACTAGAACAATTGTGTCCTGCTACGATATATAGCCGTGTTTATTAGGGGAATTAGATCGGATTAGTTGATATGGCGATTTGATTCGATTAGAATGGATTTCGAGGGGTTACTATTGTTTTTAGGTTAGAATCTCGACCATTATCGCATGAGGCTTAAACATTACTGGGGGAATGTAGATGTGCTTTAGTGTGCCTATAGTACACCCGATCTGCCTAAACGAGGTACCTATACTTAGGGGAACTTTCCTCAGAAATACATTAAAAATCCCTAATATAGTTTTTGTTCGAATTGGCTTTACGGAAAACTAAGATTTGTATAGGTACTAGAACAAAACTGAGTTATGAGTTTCAATCAGATTTTGAAGAGGAACGATTCACCTGGATGGTAGAGATAAAATACACTTACTTTTGTACATAGATTTCAGAATGAATTGTTTTTAACCCTCGTCCAAACGAGAGGTTTTAGGGTCGTCTATGGCATCGTAGGTAGTTCCAAACCGGATAAACCATTTTAAGACATTCTACCATTTAAGTCTTATGTGTATCGCCGCTATTTAGGCAAAAGCTTACCACCCTTTGAAGTACTGATGACACTCAAAAACAAACCATTAAAATATCTGGACAAACAGTGTTCCCAAACGTCACGAAAAACCATCAGAGCCGTTATCTTAGTCCTTGGATATATTAATTTCTTTGCAATAAATAGAAAGAAAGATCAAATATATTTTTTTTACTTATTTTATGACCGATAAAGTGTTTGTACTCAACTAACCTTTTCTTGTTACCGAAGATCGCGTGCACTCTATCGGAGTAATGTGTTGCCAGCTATAAGCTCTCATTACGCTTCGTAATTATGTGCTGTTATTGCATGTGGCAACTCATTAAACAAGTCCAAACATATGTCTAGGTACTTTATCAATAAGTAGATTATTAAAGTACTATGTTTATTTAAGCTGGTAACTCATCTAGGTATTGACAGCTAGGCATGTCGGCCTATGTCATGTTGTGAACAGCTGGACTAAATATGAATCCCGTTGCATGTTGGATATAATTGTTTTAACCCTTTCTGGAGCAGCGGTGGCCCAGTGGTGTCCTCCCCGACTTACGAACAGTAGGTCGTGGGTTCCAACCCAGGCAGGCGCATTACTTTGTGTAATTTATTTCATCACCGCTGCTCTCAAAACGGTGAAGGAAAACATCGTGAGGAAACCGGCATGTCTTAGAACCAAAAAATTCGAAGACATGTGACATCTGCCAATCCGCACTGGGCCCGCGTGGTGGATTATAGCCCATCCCTCTCCTAGAGAGGAGGCCTGAGTCCCTGCAGTGGGAACATTATAGGCTGATGATGATGATGATGATGATGAACCCTTTCTATTCAATTTAACACTAGAGCGATGCCTGTAATCCTCAAAGGGCTAGGCACAGGTGTACACCCACATTTCGCCAGGTATGTTTAAGTCCCATATCATGGGGGCGAGCCTTAAGTCATCAACCGGGCACAAATTCAGACTGCGTGTCTGCTACTGAGAAAGTCCTGAAGGAAAAACCGAATAACACTTTGTCCGACCCGGGAATGGAACCCACGACCTCATGCTTAGCAGTTGCGCTTGGGATCACTGGACCGACGAGGCAGAGCATAACATCACACCTATACCCGCAGGATTAGGCAGAGGTGGACCTATAAGGACACCCACATTTCGCTAGTATCCACAGTATCCAGTACTCATGACATATCTAGCATATTTCCTGATAAGACAGCGCAATACATCGTCAGTGGTGCGCATGGGCATGATGCGTACGCGTCGCCGGAGTGACGCACGATCCACGATGTTGGAACGTTTGCTCCGAGCGTTCGTGGAACACATCGCCGTCAGCGCCCGCGAATATTGTGCTGCACACCGCATTGTGATCAGTGTTAGTAAATATTCACTCATTATGCCCAAGGGAACATTTCGCAAATGCTTTCCTCTGTTTGAGAAACGATTAGCGCTAACATTTTTGTTGTTAACTTGCCAAACGTCATAGTCTACTCGTAACAGTCGTATAATTTTACAGTACCGGTATATTTATCTTCTTAAGAATAAAGAGACTGTCTTTTGTGTGCAATCATAGTACGGTATTAAAGATTCGCAGATTCATGCAGCAGCTGTGAATGCAAAATTAACTATCGAATCCAGTGTGGAATTTTTATCAATTTATGTAAAAATACGGTGAAGGAAAACATCGTGAGGAAACCGGCATGTCTTAGATCCAAAAAATTCGAAGACATGTGACATCTGCCAATCCGCACTGGGCCCGCGTGGATGGATTATAGCCCATCCCTCTCCTAGAGAGGAGGCCTGAGTCCCTGCAGTGGGAACATTATAGGCTGATGATGAAGGCAAGAAAGTATAGCTAAGTATGAGACACCGGCCGTAGAAGGAAAGCAACAAAATAAATATATCAGGCTTAATATTGCTTGCAGATCTCATATGTCAGAAAATTACACGTCTTCCATAAAAATGTGCAATTTACTACATATATGGGAACAGTTCTTCTCAAAGAGGTGGTGTAGCATCAAATTACGTAGTATGAAAAACATAAAATTATCGCACATGCCATCGGGTGCGCAGGAGTAGTCAATAATGTTCCCGGGAACTGAGGCACGCACCTGCAGTCACGCCTCGGTACTCGACACTACACTAACCAGCACATTACTCCACCATTAGGTACTAACTAACCAGAAAGGACAGATTTGTCAACTTCTAAAGAGTTCACCAATCAATCCTGAACTCCGCACCATATTTATGTGACATTTCCAAAGCGTACAACTTTGACCAATTAATAAATCTCGTTTATTGTCAAGCGACCATTTATTTTCAGGGATTGCTAAATTGTCTTTAATTAATTTTAATTGAGAGTCCTTACGAGTCTTTGCGAGGAATGTTATTGCGAACGCCCGCATTGGCATTATGTGGGGACTGGGGTAAATATGACCCCCATACTTACAAATTCACACGAAAACCAACTTCACGGATCGATTAATTTGTTTCTGCATGTTTAATTAGAAAAAAAGAAACAACCGGGTGCGTTTGTTTCCGTCCTGCTGTCAGAACACATTAAGGGACTGAAACGTAACGTTTTCATGAATGGAGATCTAAGAATCGCAACAGAATTAGCTCTTAAAACCGTTCGGCTACATTTACTTCCAAAGAAAAAAGCCGAATCCGAGACGCGCTGTATCTTCGACACAATGCTTTGGCTACAGTTTACAGAAGCCGTCGTGTAAAATTTCACTAGCTAGAAATCCGGCTGTTTTCCGGGCTTCCCGGTGCATCCACAATGGCGTCCCTTCCGGCCAGGTTCCCGCCAAAACAGAAATAAACTGACCCAGTTGCGCGGGCGCACGTCCGGCCCGCGCGCGCTCCGTCTACGATCTGCATTTCCGGTTCACTTGTAATTTTTTATGGCTTATGATTTTTTCAATCTGCCTGTCATAATGAAACGTGGTGAAACTAATTATATCGCACAGTGAATGTTTCCTTGTGGTTTCTGTATAAGCTTGTTATACGTTTTGTAGGTTGACATGTTATTTATACGTTCATAATGAAATGCCTAGTTATTTTATATTGCGACAGCTTCCAATGCGATACATATCATGATGAAACGGACATAACAATTGGCTAAAGTTATAAAAGTAAACAGAGGAGAACGGTCTAGTACTTGAGCTAGATTCTTGTCATCGTTTTATGATCCTAAACCCAGTCGTCTGTATTATTATTTCATTTCTTAGAATACTTTTCAGACTTCTCAGAAAATTAAAAATGAACTACAAACGAACATTATGAGACTAATTGCGCGTTTTCAAGTAACAGAACAATTTACTGACAACAAACAATTACTTTATCTTCAACCACAATTAAACTTGTAAAGACATTACTCGGCCTGCTCTTGTCCTCGTATTAACCATTTTAAACTTGGAAAATCACTTAATTTCACCCTAGAGACTGTAATTTTGTTCATTACTAATAATTAGGGCGAAGGAAGCGAGGAAGAAAAAGAAACCTAAGAGCTATGAGTCGTCTAAAAACTAAGTACTGGAAATGCGAAGCAGGGAAAAATATAAAATGCTCAACCATTAGCAGAGTTTTATCACTTAGGTATAAAAGAAAACAATAGAAAAACACACATAGGGTGTGCAAAGTAAAGCCACGTATGTGTACAGTATGAAGAGGTTTGCATAACTTGCCTGCTTTTTGGAGCGGAAAGGGACGCATTGCCACACGATGTGACCTTGCGACGTCGTACTGCGCGGGCGCGACCTACATAACATCTGGATCTTGCATCAAAGGACGCATTTCATGAGTCCTGAAGTGCCTGAAAGCATCTCACATACATTAAGAAGTCTGTTAGATGCTTTTGCTTTCTTAGGAGCTAATATTTCAACAATAACATTCAAAACATTGCCTATACTAATATTACAAAGAGGTACATTTTTTGTTTGTTAGTTTGTATGTAGGGATTAGAATGTATGTTTCAACGTATGTAATCCCTGGAACTAATGATCCAATCTAAAAGTTCATGCACTGCCATATAGCTACATTATTCGTGTGTGCTATAGGCTATCAATTGTATTTATGCATATTAGTCGAGCTATATCACAACTTTTGCGGACGAAGTCGCGGGTGAAGCGCTAGTTTTGAAACGTATGGTTTCATCATTTCAAATTCACCTTAAGTTTTATCCGTTGAAGGTATATGATTTCTAATTATAGAAAAGGCCATTTTAGGATACACTTGACGCTGAAGAATTGTTTTTTTAAATATACAGAGACAGTATCTGAACAAAAAGGGTTACATTGCTCTATCACTGCTTTAATATTATATTTACGCTTTTTACAAGATTTAGCAATGCCCAAACTCCGAACTTTCACAAAGGACAATGTTTCACTGAAATAACGAGCAGCTGACCTTGGCATCGCTATAGCAACTCACAACGTGACCTACAAACTAACATCTGGATGTAACATGAAAGGCATTCGACACCAAGAGCCATTGAATAGGCCTCCAGTGTTCTACAGTACTGTCTTGTCAATATTCTATTGAAAAGTATGTAGAGAAGTAGTCTTTTGATGTATGATAATAAGTTTGTTAAAACATTGTTGATAGACGATTTTTTTATTGTAAAATGGGACTGTCCTTGACTTCAACCATACCTCATGGAAAGCGATAGATGATGGACTGATGCCCGGTTTCTGAGGCACTTTATCTGTGGTTTATCTGTGGTTTATCTATTCATATGCGTACATTTGAATAGATAAACCACAGATAAAGTGCCTCAGAAACCGGGCATTAGTGTGCCCAGAAGTAATAGGAGTTCAAGTTGATAAGTTAGAATTGTAGCGAACTATTTATTAACTTTATTCATTACTCATACTCTGAAAGTAGGTCACAACATGCCTGCGGAGCGGGTTGAAAGTACTACTTTTCAGCCCTAGGGAGAATCGCTTTCTACCGACAGCTGTCAAATTATTTGATGTAATTTGGAGCAAGCCTATTGCCACCAACTGATGTGATTAGGTGCAAGCCTATTGCCGTCAACCAATGTAATTAGGAGCAAGCCTATTGCCATCAACTGATGTAAATAGGAGCAAGCCTATTGCCATTCACCGATTTAGGTAGGTAATTGGGAGCAAGCCTATTGCCATCAACCAATTTAATTAGGAGCAAGCCTATTACCATCAACTGATGTAATTAGGAGCAAGCCTATTGGCATCAACCAATCTAATTAGGAGCAAGCCTATTGCCATTCGCCGATTTAGGTGAGTAATTGGGATCAAGCCTATTGCCACCAACTGATGTAATTAGGTGCAAGCCTATTGCCATCAACAAATGTAATTAGGAGCAAGCCCATTGCTATCAACTGATGTAATTAGAAGCAAGCCTATTGCCACCAACTGATGTGATTAGGTGCAAGCCTATTGCCATCAACAAATGTGGAGAAGCCTATTGGCATCAACCAATCTAATTAGGAGCAAGCCTATTGCCATTCACCTATTTAGGTAGGTAATTGGTAGCAAGCCTATTGCCATCAACCAATTTTATTAGGAGCAAGCCTATTGCCATCAACTGATGTAATTGGGAGCAATCCTATTGCCATCAACCGATGTAATTAAGAGCAAGCCTATTGCCATCCACCGATTAGATTTAATCGATTTTAAGTGTTTCGCTTAAATTTCATACGTTTTCTTTCTTTCGATTTAGGTAATTGGGCGCAAGCCTATTCCCATCAACTTTCCTTGTATTCGTAATGAAAAGCACAGTGTTTACCTCGGGTTAAAGACTTATTTAGTCCCTCGAACTATTAGCGCCCTCGCTGCGCTCAGGCGCCAAACCCCGTCTCGGGAACTAAATAAGTTACTTTCACCCCTAATGTAACAATGTACTATTAGGTAATTAAGAGTTGACTGCGTCGTTGGCCTAGAGATCGCAACCGCGTCTGCTGAGCATGAGACGGCACGGTTGGCGCAGTGGCTAAGCGATTGGACTGCTGCGCTGCGTGTCGCGGGTTCGATCCCCGCACGGAACAAATATTTGTATGGCCTGCAGATAGTTGTTTCGGGTCTGGGTATTTGTGTATGTGACTTTCTATGTTTGTGAACGCACCCACGATACAGGAGAAATTCCTAGTGTGGGGCAACGTCTTAAAAAAAAAAAAAAAAAATTTGGTGTTGGGTTCAATTCCCAAGTCGGGCAATGCGCTATTGGGGTTTTCTTTCAGGAATTTCTCAGTAGCAGCCACGGAGCCTTATTTATGCCCGGTTGGGACCAATAGGTATAATAACATGGGACTTTAACATAACTGGCCAAATATGGGTGTATTATGGGTACACCTATACACCACCTTTCAGGAATTACAGCCAGAGTTTTATTGTTTAGCAAAAGAATCTTGAACCGCTGTTTTTGTTTTGGTGCTTCTGCTAAGCCAAGTCTATGAAACATCAACCTTATCTAACGTAAAACAAAAATCTGTTTTTTTTATGTATTTCAACTAATTCACAAAACGAAAATCATTTAGACGCAAAATATTAAAAGGTTTCTCGCATGTTTCAATATATATACTTACGTTGATTAGACTACCTATGTACCTACATGTAGTTAGCTCAAAATGCATATTCTATTACAGCTTAAATTACAGGATATGAACAAATGAAGTTTCTTATGCCTAATAAATAGATTTCAACAGTCTTTTCACACGAGTTGATTAAACTTTTTTTTTCATCGATTAATTCTGTCCTCGGGGCGTTTTAAATATTTATTTCCTCCTAATATGGCTTGTTTTACCGACCTGTAATTAAAATGTAACACCGGTAGTCAGGCATGCGTTTTATATCGTCTATGAAATAATAAGACATAAATAGTATTTTAGTATATAATAATGTAACGTCATTAAACATTGATGTCCCTTTGCCTGATCGATGTGACGAGACTGTTGATTTTTTCATTTAGTTTTTTATGGCTTTTGTTGTTGTTTTTAATAACGGGTTATAATAACTCTACCAAAGGTTCTTCTGGTAACCAAATCATAGATAACTTGCATTGGATAAATGGATAGTGGCCAAAGTTATGCTAAAGAAACCAGGGCCGTCCTAAAGCTCGTTGGGTTGACGATATGGTTAAAATCGCAGGAAATACCAGGATAAGGGACGCATAGAACCGCAAGCTGAGACATAAGAAAGCCTATACAGCAGCAGTGGGTGGTTGCGGGGTGATATGATGATGATTGGATAAATAACGAGCTTATAATAATAGAACCTACAATACATCTACAGTTAAATTGAAGCATCAGGCTTCTTTCCGATTTCCTATTTCACTCACCGATGATTTATTTCTTACCCGTATAAATCAAGTAGCTAGACGCACTAAATCAATTCTTTTATAACTATGTATACGATATGTGTGTATGTGATACGAGTGCTGAAATAGCAAGGTCTAAGTGTTCGATCGACCGATATGAACCAATATAAAACATAGGTGTATCAAACATAAGGTTGGGAAACAAATAATTACCGTTTTTATCGCGTTTACTTTAAAACTGATAATGACTTCGTTTACAACATTTCGGTAGCGTAATTCCTTTAATGTTTCTACACCTTTATGATATTTAATTACGAATTTACGACTAAACTGCTCATTTAATTTTATACCACTCTTCATTTACCTAGAATCCTATTATTTGTGAAGTCTACTTTCTGATTCACATAGTAATTGACAATTTTAAAGTGCCTCTAAACAGTTTATTAATATGTATAAATTAAATGCTTTGAGTTTGAGTAAAAGGTCATAATTATTTAATAAAAGAATGGAGTTTCTATTCATACTCACAGCAACATACTATGAAACCGAAACTTATGTAATCGAAAAAGGTGGCCCAAAGGTTTCTCTAGCGTTCTAGGGTTTCTCTAGCGTTATAACCTATCAAGTAGTATTTCTAAGTTATTTGACTTATCTTCTACGTTCACTCTTGAAACATTGATAATATTAGATTATTAACCAAGGGCTGTATGACATCAATTGCATACGAGGTTTTTGGCGCCTGAGCGAAGCGAAGGCGCTAATTAACCCGAGTATGCAATTGATGCTTACGCCCGAGATAAATACTCTGCTTTACATATCGATTGTGAGGTAAGTAAACAACAAGACAGCAGGTTTCAATGAACATTTATTAAGAAGAAAAAAATGTGTATTTAATTAAAATGAATAGTAAAATTATTACAATTTGTAAGAGATATGGTCACGTTCTTTTTAGGTATATTTATAGTTTGTACTAGTAGACTGCCTTTTTTTTTTCACGCACGCAAGCGCGTCAAATCTTGCTGGCCAGTTTGATTTATAAATCGATTCCATCTAACATACGATGTGGAAACAAATAGTTCCATATTTAAAATAAAATCTTTATAAAATAAATTGTCTAGATTCCGATTCGAGTAATTAATCGATACCGAGAAAAAAAAATTAACTTTTTAAAAATATTCTTCGTGCAGTATGAGTATTATGACAGTTCTTTTTTCAAATTCCAAAACCTATGCTGTAATGATAGTCATACACCCCGGCATTCAGGGGTGTAAGGGTGTACTTACAGAGCAAGAGATATGTAAATGTAGTTTAAACGACGTTGTCAATTAATATAAACCTAGAAACAGTAATATACCAATACAAATACTTACAATGATTTAAATAAACTACCAATACGAGCCTATATACCAATCCTCTTCAAAGCAGTAGTACAATCGGGGCTTCGGGTTGTTCAAAAGAAATACCGTAGCCCCGAACACAACGGGATTAGAAGGAACATGGGTGGATTTTAGTCAGTAGAAGTCTGACACTCCCTTTCGCTCCGCCAAGAGCGGGAGGAGTCATTTAATGATTTCCCACCCCCCACTAAAAAAAAAAATAGTACAAATACGAATTTCCAAAGTCGGTACAAGCCTGTGCCGCTTGTTAACTACATTAAAAAAAAAAAACATACAGAAAGACTGACACATCGTGACTAAAAATTCCACATTCAAAAGTAGTAAGTACAAACTCAGTTATTACGTCTAGCTAGACGCGCCCCCGCGGCGGAAGTGGCTGTTACGAAATTAATGCGGCTCTAATTAAATAACAAGCTTCCAGCTCCCGTGGTCGCCATCTTGCCCGGACTGTCAAAATAGAACTTCCCTGTCAACAGTAGCCCACTTCTGTGTAAATGTGAACTGGTCTTTTTTCCATTGAAATGTCTATGTAATGTTTAGATTATTTTGTAACTTGGAAAGTTTTTGAGTTTGTATGGTGGTATTTGAGTTGCTGTGTTGGATGAAGCTTCTGTTGTGTGTGACAATAGATTAGCTACATTATTTTGATTGTTACTTTTTGATGATGTGCCTAGTTGCCTACTTTTGTAGATGTTTAACAAGGTATTAAGGCGACATTAGCTGCCCGCGACCTTGAGCGCGCGTTTAACTCATCGCCTAAACAAATAAGGTTGAAAATGGCGATGCGTTTGATGCTCGTGACTGCCAAAATGAACGATAGTTCGCAGATTTAATTTATTAAAAAAAAAATACGCTGTAATGTTAAAATATTTTTACATATGTCTTTAGTTGGTTAAATTTCCTTTCTGAT
Organism: Diarsia mendica; assembly: GCA_949316265.1. Lineage (NCBI taxonomy): Eukaryota > Metazoa > Arthropoda > Insecta > Lepidoptera > Noctuidae > Diarsia > Diarsia mendica. Next base: position 12,523,469 of record OX438906.1, read on the forward strand.
AGTAAAAAAATAAATAACAGTTGTCACTCAAAATATTGAGCATTTCGAGACGAAAAAGTTTTTTCGTGTGATTTTTTTGTGATTTTGTGATTTTTTTTTTCGAGGTTCTTGATTACTTTTAGAAAATATTTTTGCATAAGTCTTTTACCTATACATTTGACTATACACTGTATTTTTTTTGGAATTGTAATAAGTAGCAATACGGCTAACTCTGCGACGAAAAACAGGTCGTTTTTACGGTTCCCCCGTTAACTGCGTCTTAATTGTAGAAGTACTATCACTAGCTAATGCCGCAGCGATTTCTAAAACTTGCTAAAGGTTAGTTAGTTTTGTTTACTGGTAATTATAGTTACTACAGAAAATAGTAGTCTTTAAAACCTTCTCAGTAGAAAGTTCACAAAAGCTCTGCCTAAATAACAGCAAAGTCGTTGCTTGAGCGAGGCCATATTCCTCTGAGGTGTCTCACGACTCACGACCTCCTCCGCGATACATTTTCAGGAAGTACACAAAAATCTATATTTATCAACCACAAAGACCATTATTGTCACTTTGTTAGAACAAAAATCGGTCTCTCGCGAGATAAGAGCGCGGCTCGTTTGTCGGCGCACTTCAAACGACGCGCACGCGTCTCACACAGACATGTTCGGGGAACGAGAGGTCCGGGGTTCGAGCCTGGCCCCGGCTAATCAGCCACCGATACGTCGCGTTTAACCAATGTTCTTGGAAAGTGCGACAAAAATATTTAAGTGACAATTTGCGCAATTGAGAAAAAAAAAATGGTATTCAGATATTTTAATTTCTACGTAGACCGTCAATATTGGACAAAAAAGCAGTTTAAACTAGTCTAATGTCTTTGTTAAAACCCAAGTCAATCAGTAGTTTTATTTTAAGACTTCTTGTTACCCGTGTGAACTTCGTAGCGACTAACTCCAAAATATTCTTCTTTGTAGCAACAGGGCAAAAGGCATATTTCATCATCTTCCCACCATCCATTTTTCGGCACCTATTGCGATTGTAGGCTAATCCTTTGAAATCGAGTCCAGCTCGTGACTCTGTGTACAGGCTACAGACGTCAGGACATCAAGGTATTATCAACATCGCATCAATCTATCCAATTTCTTTAATAGATTTTCAACTTTATCGCTAAAGCATTAGGTTCATGGTTGATTAGGAAACTGGACAGTTTCAGGTAGCTTGATATGCTGGCGTCAGTACAATATTCAAAAAAAAATCAGTACCAACATTCAAATCTAAAATAAAAGGCCAGTCACACAATATTTCAATGGTGTTCACTGGTCACCCATAGAGTAGCATAGGTAGCGTTTCGGTGGCAAGTTTTGAGTGGTGGCCCCATCGGTAATTATGATCGTTATCTGGTGGCCCATCGACACGAACGTGCGCCCGCGCCGCTCGACAAATTACTACCATTTCATTTGGACCTTTTGTTTAGGATGAGTCGAGATTTTTGAGTTGGGTGAGTTGGGTCTAGGCTTGATAGAAAGCGTTGTGTTTTTGGTACATGGAAATAAGATGTGTCTGTATTGGGTATTGAGATTTGAAGAAAAATGGCTGGCTAGTGTGTCCAGCGCAATTTTGTCGCTGAAGAAATCTACTCGATCACATTTTCCTATATTCAGTTCGTATAACTGCCACTTTAGTCTAGTCGCAAGCGCCAATGCTGTAAACGAAGTCCTGCGTTCGATTCCCGTGTCGGGGAAAGTGTTATTGAGTTTTTCCTTCAGGAATTTGACAGTAGTTTCATCATGACTAATAAACTAATACTAAGTTGTAAATAGTAGTTATAATTTTGTTTCGGAAGTTCAACTGATTTATCTCTGCCTGTTTAAAATAAATATGATTAGATTAAATAAAATAAGATAAAAGTTAATTAGTTTATTTTTTACAAAAAAACAACCAACAAATGTTAAGGTAATACTTTAAAAGACAATGATTTATGACTATGAAGTTTCCAATTTTAAACCAAGCAAATAAAGTAAATATATTTTCTAAGCAAATAAAGTATGCAAAAACATAAGCTCTAACCAATAGAAAGCAAAGTCGAAGCTTAAGCCGACCAAGAAACAGGCTTCCGTCTTGTTAATATTATAATTATTTCCCTAATGTGAATTGCAAAATAATCTAGCGCCTTCCGGTCCATAATTACATACATACGTCTAACATTTTATAATACTTATCCGAATCTATATCTTCGTATAAAAAGTTTGTAGTCTCACATTTGTTTTAGATGATTTTGTGAGTTAGAAATCTGATTGTAATAATTTCTGCAGCAGAAGAATGAAAGGCCGCAAGTTACAATTAAATAAAAAAAAGTAGTTAAAAAACTAAAAAACCCGATTTTCAGTCGGGTTTTTTAGTTTTTTAACTACTTTTTTTATTTCCAACTTTTTAGTTCTTTTCTGTTTGTTCTTTCGTTGGTCGCGTAAAATTCTTCGCAGATGATTTAACTTTTGTGCTTGTTTATAGGATTTGTCACTTTGAATTTCTTTTAAACATATAAGTACCTAAGTGTTTTATATTTATGTAATCTCCTTTTAAAACCCTTTATTTTGATACCTACCCTACTCGATGGCATTGGAAAAAAAAATTTTTTTTTGAACTCCGCGATTTGTCCCCCAAAATCCGCAATTTTACGTTGTTTTTTTTTATACTATTTTTATTTTTTTTATTATATTGCCTATAGCACTCGCGCCATCAAGACGAATCTAACGACGTATATTTCATTCAAATCCCTTTATCCGTTCAGGAGTTATGAGGGAACAAAGAAACGGACATACATTATACATATACATACACGTCAAACACATAACCCTCCTTTTGGGCTTCGCCGCAGTCGGGTAAGAAAGTAACACTAGTATTAATTCTAAACCGTATGTATTAATATTTAGATCAATATGTTTTATTAGGTTCAAAATCAAACAAAGGAACAAAATGGAATATCAAATGAGTTCGGAGAGTTTTGAACCAAAAAGTTTCTAAATGCATTTGTTGCTGGCCAGTTTGCTTTTCAGTTCGCAAATTCTTTGATGAACAAAAGAACACGTTTTGAAAATGTTGTTTCAATTTTTATCTTTTCGCTCTCTGGGGGCCAATTCTCGGTTTTAGAGATTTATCTCGAGTACGAGTTCGTAAGTCTATCTCTATGTCTATCAAAAATATCTCTATCTCTACCAAAAAATTTCGAATTGAGCAGAATTCCGTATTCTCAGTAAAAATAGAAATAAATGTCACAAAAATGTCGATTCGAGTGAAGCTAATGTTACCATTACGAAGAATCGCGCGTTCCGTTTTAGGTAGCTATGAGTGAATGAAGAGGAATGAATGATTTTGTTTTAAAACGCTGACTTAACCTAATTATTTAAGTATAAAAGAAAGGAAGAAAAAGTATTTATTAGTTTCACAAACAAACAAGTACTTAAACATAATTATGAGAAACACTTAAAATTAGGACATAATTTATATATTAAATTTGAATAAGTCCCGTGCAAAGCCAAAGTAAAACGAAACGTTTAGTGTAAAAATAATCATTTTGACAGCTGACTGTCTGTCAGTGACTAATAAAATTATGAAGCAAACAATTATTTACCTTCATTTTCAGGTCTATTTTAGTGGTATCCTGAATTACAGGAGCCAATAGATCTAAGTATTATAACCCTTATTAAATCTTTATTTAGTCTGAAGTTTTTAATGACTTCTGTTTCGCTCAAGTCGTAAATATCGACGGCGGGATAGCTGTTGTCGCCGTGTATTGGCCAGTTGCTCGCCACTTCCCAACAACTCCGAGATAAAAATGCTAATAAACTCGTCCATCTTTCAGTGGTTTCAAGTGGTTTCAAGTCCAATCGTAAGTACACAATTACAGAGTCTGTTATCTGCGCGAAGGTCGTCGTTTCAAGAAAAAAACAATGCACAAATCAAAGAGTATAAATTGAATTTCCAGTATGAGATGCCAAGCCGTATTTTATTTAAAAACTAAAGAAAAGAAAACACAGTGTACAATCCAAAACTCAACAAATTCACTCAGAAATGACGTATCTATATAATCGACATGACATCTCTACTGCTCAGGAGCACTCGAAATGAACTCTAACGTTAGCCTTCGACAAATTTCGAATTCGAAATCCCCAGAATAGCAACTTTTAAAATTTCTCGAAAAAATGACGTCATTAGAAATTTTTCTCGAGTTCGACACCATCTCTAAAACCGAGAATTGGCCCCCTGATGTCTGATAATCAGCGAAGTCAGATATATTTTGTATTTTGCACACATTCTTTCTAATGCAAGCTTTCTGCTTTCATTTCCGAATTTCAAAAGTCATGAAAATATTCTTGTTCGTTCCATAATCGGCTTAGAACGTGAGAATTTCACAACTTGTTTTAGAAGTCACGTAGGCACAAGCGCCATCTGATGAAGTACCTAGGTCTAGTTAGTCGAAGAAACTCACACAAATATTATCTGAATCCAACATAACTCCTTGCCACCACTAAGGAAGCTGAGAATTTCCATATAACGGGTAAAGTCGGCTGCATCGAGGTTTCAATCGTTATAAAATCACATAGCATTGTGAAGGTTCTATTAAACTCGGCGGCAGTAACTCATTGCCTATAGTAAAAGTAGTTGGAGATTATCTGAACAAGATTTGTACCCTGACTAGGTTGGCTATACGACCGAAACTAGATCCAGAATAGCTCAAAATTCAGTTACCTCAAGACGAAATTCAACTTTAAATGTTTTGAAATAGAGTGTAATTTAATATGAGTTGTGTGTTAGTTGTGATGTTTTAAGGCTGTGTGTCCGAGACACTGGTCCACAGTACTTGGGCGGCAGGTGTTCCGAGGCTGCCTCCTCCCACTGCCGGCGCCGATCTCTCGATCAATAGAGATCAATGATCTACTCGAGATTTAAACACTAGTTCAAATGCCCGGTTTCACTTAGATTTAAATGAATTTAATTGAATATAGAAAATCAAACAGAAGCAGGGTTTATTTATATTTATTGTTTGTTGATAAAGGGCTTGAGAGGTTTATTTATGAGCTTTACTATGGATTTCTAAAAGCCTATTCAAATTCCGGATCTGTAAATCTGCTGTCAAAACCCATGTTGACAGATTTTGTTAGTTGTTGGTTAACTAATGACAGTAGATTATTCAGAAACCTGACAAGTGTTTCAGATATCTTAAAGCGTCGCACAGTTTACGAAGTAAAAGTCTCAAAAGGTATAGTAGTCTAGGCAACAAACGCCTTTTTGATGAAGTTTTTTCAGCAGTCTCCGAAAATTATGATTGAGGTGTCATTCGATTCGGAATGGCATCCACATGATTTTCGAAGAAAAATGAAGTTCCGCTTGCAAAAATTGCAAAAGTTATTAACAATTAACTAAAAAAATTAAAATGGGTTTAGTGTTTTGCGAAAATCTCAAAACCTAATTAAAATTTTTCAAATTTGAAATAAGATTCAAAAAGGGGAGGAAATTTCCTAAAGAATGTTCTAACTTTCGGAATTGTAGGACCAATATTAATAACTTTCCGATCGGGTTGAAAATACGCCCGAAAACTGGTACTCCGTCTTGCGCAAGCTACGCTCCATTCGGACCTTTAATGAATAAATGTTATTTAAACTTATTAAATATGAAAATTAAAAATTGAAAAAATTCAGGCACCTGCAGGATAGATCAATACACAATAATCTGTGATCTAAAATTTTTTATCGCGAATTTTCAATAAGTTATCCATTAATTAATTAACAATTTTTTGTAGCACGAACACTGACATTGCAAGTGCGATAATTATTACACTATTCATCTGAGATTTTTTTCCTTTCGTGGAGCTATTTTTCAAAGGTCTTAGAATAGGCTCTCGTTGGAAAAATTTAAAAAATGTTAATTTTCGTTTTTTTATTAACAATTTACTGAAATGAAAAATTTCAAACCTTCATTAGACATTAAAAAAATCTTTTTTTTATTATATTATTATTGAAACGTTTTTGTATGATCAGAAGCTACTTAAAAATGATTTTTTATATTTTTTATATCCTGTTTTTTAAAATATTTTTATAAACAAATGCGTTGTTTATGAGATAATTTAATGTTTTTTTTTAATATCGTAATCTTTGATAATAATCATGTTTTTTTTTTAAAAACCGTTTCTTAGAAAAAATGTTTTATTGCATAAAAACGCATTTGTTGATTAACAATTATTTTCTCCCACTTCTAATTAATATTAAGGTATCATTATTTTTAAATCACCATTATTTGTTTTTTCTTTTCGTTAAATAATAAAAAAATATTGTTTTATTAAAACTTTCATTGTTTATGTAATAAACAATTTGTTAAAAACAAATAAATTTTCACTTTATATTTTTTTTCTTGTTTGACTTATTGTCACAAAAACAGAATGATTCTTTTTTTTTCATTTAATTTTTTTTACAACTTTTTTTTTAATTTGAAAAAAACAAAATCATATCTGTTTTTGTGACAATATTTACTTATTGTCACAAAAACAGATACGATTTTGTCTTTTTCATTTATTTATTTTTTCAACTTTTTTTTTATTTGATAAAACAAAATCATATCTGTTTTTGTGACAATAAGTAAAACAAGAAAAAAAATATAAAGTAAAAATTTATTTGTTTTTAACAAATTGTTTATTACATAAACAATGAAAGTTTTAATAAAACAATATTTTTTTATTATATATCGAAAAGAAAAAACAAATAATGGTGATTTAAAAATAATGATACCTTAATATTAATTAGAAGTGGGAGAAAATAATTGTTAATCAACAAATGCGTTTTTAAGCAATAAAACATTTTTTCTAAGAAACGGTTTTTTTTAAAAAAATCATGATTATTATCAAAGATTACGATATTAAAAAAAACATTAAATTATCTCATAAACAACGCATTTGTTTATAAAAATATTTAAAAAAACAGGATATAAAAAATATAAAAAATCATTTTTAAGTAGCTTCTGATCATACAAAAACGTTTCAATAATAATATAATAAAATAAAAGATTTTTTTAATGTCTAACGAAGGTTTGAAATTTTTCATTTCAGTAAATTGTTAATAAAAAAACGAAAATTAACATTTTTTAAATTTTTCCAACGAGAGCCTATTCTAAGACCTTTGAAAAATAGCTCCACGAAAGGAAAAAAATCTCAGATGAATAGTGTAATAATTATCGCACTTGCAATGTCAGTGTTCGTGCTACAAAAAATTGTTAATTAATTAATAGATAACTTATTGAAAATTCGCGATAAAAATTTTTAGATCACAGATTATTGTGTATTGATCTATCATGCAGGCGCCTGAATTTTTTCAATTTTTAATTTTCATATTTAATAAGTTTAAATAACATTTATTCATTAAAGGTCCGAATGGAGCGTAGCTTGCGCAAGACGGAGTACCAGTTTACGGGCGTATTTTCAACCCGATCGGAAAGTTATTAATATTGGTCCTACAATTCCGAAAGTTAGAAGATTCTTTAGGAAATTTCCTCCCCTTTTTGAATCTTATTTCAAATTTGAAAAATTTTAATTAGGTTTTGAGATTTTCGCAAAACACTAAACCCATTTTAATTTTTTTAGTTAATTGTTAATAACTTTTGCAATTTTTGCAAGCGGAACTTCATTTTTCTTCGAAAATCATCTGGATGCCATTCCGAATCGAATGACACCTCAATCATAATTTTCGGAGACTGCTGAAAAAACTTCATCAAAAAGGCGTTTGTTGCCTAGACTATAGGGATAGGTATAAAGATAGGAGACTCTTGGATCAAAGCAAAACTAACCTTCTTGGAAGCGTTTATGTTTTGTAAAAAAAAAAACAAATTGTGATATTGTGTAGTTTGTAACACGTTTCATGAATTTACCCAGCCAGAAATTAATTTGAACCTGCAAAATTCTTGATAGCTCATACCATTTCACAAATGGTGCTACTTACTTCTTCTTCTCGAATCGATACATCAGATTTGGTTCAACCAGTACAGCAACCTGGACAGCTGTCGTTTGCTTCATTCAAGTCCTGGAGAGTGCAGTGAAAATACACGTTAAAACTGTCAGATTAAGGTGTATTCTCTATCTAGTGCATACATGGATGTAGCTATAAGCATAACAGCTCAAATGAGGACTAGCGTGCATAATAAACTTACATAAAAACCAACATGAGAACATACAATTAAGTGTACGTTGTTAAACAAACATCAATTTATTGCGTGTTGTACCACTCCGGTCGTTAGGTGTGAGGGAGGCGGTATCTCCATCGCCATTTAATTTATTTATGGTAATATAAATAATCTTTAATATCTAAGGACATGGAAATCATTTCAGATAACAGAAATCGTCTTTGGCATGGTAACTGTGTGATATTATAATTGACAAATAATATTATAATCCCGTTTTAAGCTGTCACGGTTTTTAACTATATTTAAAATGTCACTTACGGGATATCTTCCGTGATTTTGATTTGTTTTGAGTTCCCGATATTTCGACGCTGTTGCAAGCGCCATGATCGCGGGTTAACTGGAAGATGCGGGTGGATGGAAAAATTGTTAGGAGCAGACGAATCTGTCTACCCTCTTTCTTTGTCTTTTGTTACGCGCACTACTGGAACTCGACACCAAGTCACGGCAAAACACACTCACAGTATCACCAGGTTTTTTGAGGTCTTTACTATGTTGCTGGCTGCTTTTGAGCATACTCAAAACTGGATTCCACGTACTTGACAATTTAAAGCCATCTTCTCGATTGAAATTTTTGTGTTTCTTTATTTCAATTGCTTCTCTTGTTAGCCTGGGAAAGTAATGTTTGTCCGTTGACAAACATTACTTTGTTGTTTGTCGTTGTTTGTGTCATGGCGCTTGCAACAGCGTCGAAATATCGGGAACTCAAAACAAATCAAAATCACGGAAGATATCCCGTAAGTGACATTTTAAATATAATATTATAATGTAAATTGTTTGTCTGATAGTCTGACACTAGGTGGCAAATTATCAGAAATAATGGGAATACTTATGTGAGAAGGTGGCTCAACAGTATATCAAAGTTACTAGCAACATACTTGAACAGAACTGGCAAAATGTGGGTACTTAAACAGTCAGGACAGGAGCACTAAAGGGAAATTTTCTCACGGAATAACTAATGCAAGTTTGATTAAAGATCTATCATAATTGTATGGGTAGCAAAATAGTTTGTTCGTAAATACATAAAATTACAATAGGAAAAAAACACTTTTTAAAAGCTCCTACATCGACACATGTTAGTGCTCGGGACTACTACAAGTATGATATTATTTGGGGTAACAGTATGTCTTTGTAGTCCTAATCATGATCTTCTCGCCAAGGTTGGAGATTCATATTTAGCTTTAGGCTTGAGCAGTGGACTGCTGTGCAAAGGCCTTCCCTATCTTCTTCCCAACCTCTCTTTTTTGCGATTATAGGACATAATTCAGAGTGGCGATTATAGGACATAATCGTATTCGCTATGTTTGGTGCCTCTTGGCAGAACATTAAGGAGAATTAGTACTATTAGACCAGTACCTAAACTAGAACGTATTGATAGAGTAACCAAAAATCTCTACGGTCAATTAAAACTAAATGCGTTTACACTTCCCGAAATGGTGTAAAGATTAGATCGGCTACCGACTTCGATAAACTTAATCCCCCTTATTAATAAAAAAAAGTTAAGCCTGCTTAAACTTACGCTTGGTTTATCTCGCATGCTGTCCCTTTCTTTTGAATATTTTTGAAGTGAGACGGCATGCGAGATAAACCAAGCGTAAGTTTAAGCAGGCTTAACTTTTTTTTATTAATAAGGGGGAATGGGTTTAACGATTAATCTGTGGCTGCCAATTAAATCGCGAGAATCGATTCGTAAAGTAGCGTTACTGAATTAGTTAGTGCAGCTCTACACGCTACCGATTAGCGAGTTCTGTTCGATTCGCTTTTGAAAATAGAAGACTTTGGGATTCGGATTGGTATGAAGAAAAGACAAAACAAAAATGATGTCCAATTTAAATAAAAAGGTTTTATGCTGATTGGCAAATTAATATTTATTTAAGTACTACCATTTTTTATTGCCATATATCGGGCTAGGCCCAGGGATGGTACAGGCCAGGCTAACAAAATGGAAGGAATGAGGGGCCTCTGCCTCAACTTTCTTTCAAACCTTTCCTTCCATTTCTGTCAGTGTTTTGTTTCTTCTCACCAATTTGTGGAGAAGCCAACATAAATAAACATAGATTTTAAATTGGTAGAAGTAATTGAAAAATAGATTTAAGTACTGTGGTAACTAGAATTAACATAAACTAAAAGATGTTGCATTTTAACCTATTACAAACCATAAAACACATGTTTCCTGCATTAATTAAAAAACCATAAAAATAATAGTTTAATAACAGCTGTTATTTTTTGTGAATAAGCAAAAGGAACTACAATCATTAGTATGCAAATGGGTCTAAGTGTTATCCTAAGCAGGTTTTCGTATGACTCATAATAATAATTTCAAGTGATATTTAGATTTTGTCGGTCGATGCATTGATAAATGACTAAAAACTCATGTACCTGATAGACACATGGTTCACACGCTTGCTTCAATCCAAAGTAATTTTAAACTTTATTTGAATAAGTGTAAGATTGTAATTAACACATCAGGTAATGGCTCTCATGATTTTGACAAAATATTATCTTGATCGTCGTTGTCGACTTCCATTTTCAAGTTAGATGTTACGACCGGTGTGATTCATTCAATTAATTTAATTCAATAGCAATTAAATATTTTTTATAATGCCTATAAATTACGGATGTGAGAACTAGCTGCAATAAAACAGCAATTTATATGTTTAGTAATGCCCTACCAAGTTTGCTTTATGTTGAATGGACATAGGCATATCCTGATAATCCAGCCTCCACAACGGAATTTCATATGAAACGCACATTGATATAAAAACTAAAGATACGGTCGTCCGAACATTTTGCTCTATGCGTACCCCATACATAGAAACACTAACGTCATCTATAAGAACTAAGAAGATAGCCGATCGTGAACTAGTTCACTTCGGTAAACTTCGGTTTAGTCAAGACCTATTTGGGACCAAGTTCGAGGCGTCATTTTATCATGCGGTCCGCCCAGTCCTTACGCAGTAATATATAAGTCAATGGAAACGCATAAGTTTGATTAGCATTTTCCCACTTCTGTGACACAGTAAGCCTCCTCTCTATGGGAGGGATTGGGTCATAATCAGCTACGGTTGCCCAGAGCGGGCTGGTAGACGTATCATGTCTTGGAATTTTTGGTTTTAAGATATGCCAGTTTTCTCATGATCTTTTCCTTTACCGTTATGAAATGCAATGAATATAAATAAATCATCAAGAATGTCCTATATTTTTTTAATATTACTAAAATATAACCCCAATCAATTTCATCGCAATAAAAAAGGTCCATCTCAAATAAAAACTCATCTAAACCCCATTGTACACTGCAGTCCATAATTCGCCAGTAAAAACACATAGTTGTGGTGTTATTACATATGATTACGTCTCGTTGAGTCGTTGACCGCTCTTAAAGTTCGTGTAGACCTGGGTTTACGCCTATTGGGAGCAAACAAATTGATACCGTCCACGATCGCCGTACATTAAGGCTGTATTATCTACTTGTAGAACCCATTTTATAGTAGTTTATGCGACTGTGCATAATGAAGGGCATTACAACACAAGTGTGGGTTTAAGAAACGAGCCGAAGGCGAGTTTCTTAATAGCATCACACGAGTGTTGTAATGCCTAATTATGTATAGTTGCATACACTAATTTATCTACCCGAATATCATAAGGGCTCTATGATGGGTTCAGGAACCATAGGGAAATGACCAGCATTGTTACCAGTGTAATGCAATAAAAAATAAACAGGTTATTAGTTGCATTCGTCGCTGCATTTACGATATCTGGCGGAGTGTTCATGTTAATTTCTGAGTCACTATCACTCATTTTCGACAGAAATAAACAATTAACAGAAAATTTGTCTACTCAATGAAAGGGAATAAAAAGCTAACGAACAAATGACAGCTCGAAATGGCGGCGTTTCGGATATCTGTTATTTTTTTTTAATCATAGGCAAACGAACAAAGTCACTATTCTTGTGTCACTCGAGATCAAAATGTCGTGCGATTTATAATTAAAATCATACTGAATTGGGGTTTCGTATCGATAGGTATCTGTTTTAATGTAGATACGTGCGCGCGTAACTAGTTGGCCGCGCCTTAGGCATGTTTTTGTTTTTTATTTCTATTCTTTTCAATAAATTGAACAAATTATTGTTCACGATATCTCGAGATTGGTCATCACTGTCTAATTTATTAAAGTCTCCTGTGCATTGCGAGCTGTAGGCAACCCGCCCCCTCACCCCTGTCGCCACCTAAGGCGCGGCCAACTAGTTCCGCGCGCACTATAGAATAGCACACTCACTTGAATTTGACACCTGTTCCAAATTTAAAATTCATAACCTACTGTTTTCAGTAGGTTATGAGCTCATTACAGTTCTGTTAATTTCTGCTGGTTGGTAATGCTGGTCATTGCCTATGGTTTTTAAACGCATTAAAGAGGGTTTATGATATTTGGGTAGATAAAATTAATTATGTTGCTCGAGAAAATTGTTTTTGTTTGTTGCGTTGTAAAAAATATTAGTCAGCAAAAGTATTTTTTGTTTCGGTAATGTTTGGGTATATGTATTTTAATATTGAAATATATTAAGTCATACTAAATATAGAAGATTTAAGTAACCCTATTTATAATAATATTTTAATGTATAGTCCCTGTTATGTATCAAACAATTTACCAGGTCTTTCAACATATATATGGAAGGTAAATATACCTGATGACTTCAGTCATTTAATCTAAAATATAAACACCCAATAACCGACTTTCACGATATCTAACGTTATATTTTTAACAGTTTATTTCCGATGATACGTGAAAAGTGCTTAAACCACGAGGAAATATAAATTGTCAAGATAAATGAAACACGATACGTACAGTAAAAGTTGTTTCATTTCAATAACACGGGTTTATATTGATGGAAGCAATTAAAATCAGTCCAGTTTTCCGAGCCACCACATCTAATATAAAGTTGAGCGCAGTATGTTACAGAGCGTTAGTAAAGTGTTGCGCTGAAAGGGGTAGATGACGGCCCAGCGACCCAAGTTATTTATCACACAGGATACGTAATGCTTTTAAAATTTATTTGCGTTTTAACCGATGACACGGCAATGCAATGCATTAAAATGAATGTCCTCTCTCCCAAACATACATCTCTCACACACAGCTTCTTCATTCCAAACTTTTTACAATACCTTTTGTAGAGCTTCCTTGCGTGATCGAATCAGAAATGAGGACATCCGCATGAGAACCAAGGTTGCCGACATAGCCCGAAGAATTGCCAAGCTTAAGTGGCAGTGGGCAGGGCACATTGCTCGCAGGACGGATGGCCGATGGGGCCGGAAGGTTCTGGAGTGGCGACCGCGAACCGGAAGACGTTGCGTTGGAAGGCCTCCCACTAGGTGGACCGATGACCTGGTGAAGGTTGCGGGGATCCGCTGGATGCGAGACGCACGGGACCGGTCAATGTGGCGACACTTAGGGGAGGCCTATGTCCAGCAGTGGACGTCTTTCGGCTGAAATGATGATGATGATGATGATGATTGTAGAGCTTCATTCATTGAAACAAAAATAGAATTGTAAAACCAACGACAAGCTACTGTTCTTTTCTTTTTTTAGTACCAGCCATTCATTATTGTACACTCTTTATTGAGATCGCAACATTATTAATAAGCTTTTTGATTACAATCGTGTTACAACGAGAGTATAAAAAGAGGTCATCATTTGTCCATGGCCGGCCGACAGACAGACAATTTGGTGTAGATACTTATCCGTAGTCCATACGGTAACGGTAGCTCGGAACATATGCGTATGCGCACACGGACACACATGTGCACACACACATGTATACAGCAATGAATGGGATGCTGCCACCGGCGATTACAGATAGGGCTACCACCACACAATAATATTTTATCGTCACCGAAAATCACAACTAATTTAAAAACGGAGCGATTGAATTTGATCGAGGTATTTAAGCTTAAGTGGCTCTCTTAATTGTAGATAATGTTAGAGGTTGAATTAGCTGTATTGAGACAGGAGATAAATGATCGTAATCAGAATGTGAAAGCCGGGATTGGTAAATTACTCGGGCGGTAGTTTAGTCATTGCGGTGGCACAGCGGCACAGCCCTATAAATAAAACAAGGTAGATTATTGCGCGTGTAAGCGTGTTTCCCACGGCGTGCAAAACAAGTTCTTAGCCGGAGATAAGCTGAAACTTACCACGAGGCCGGCTAAATTAGTACCTCAGTGACAGTTTCCTGTCTCCTTTACATGTTTTCTATAGTCCAAAAGAACGCTTTTTATATACTTATTCAATATCCTATTATTTCTATGAATTGAATATCTGAAGGGTGACTTAACACTGGACATAACCTGTTCCTCTCACAATTGAAAGATGTAGCGTTTTCTATTTTATTTTCACATAACATATTATACATAACGCTGTATTCCCCGAAAGGTTACGCAGAATAGACCCATAAGTACCTACACCCATTTCGCCAGTTATGTTTAAGTCCCATGTAATAGGGAACGAGCCAATTGACATTAATCGGGCACAAATTCAGACTCTGTAGCTGCTACTGTGAATTTTCTGATGGAAAAACCCAGTGACACTTTGTCCGACCTTTGGATCGAACCCAGGCCCTCATCAGCAGTCGCGCTTGCGGCCACTAGACTAACAAGGCAGTCCTATATAACCTAGCTGAAGCTTTCACAATATGTCACATCTATAGAAATAAAAAGAGAAGTCCAGACTGACTGACTGACTCATCAACGCCCAGCCCAAACCCTTTGACCTAGAAAGCTGAAATTTTGCACAGAGGTTCCCTTTATAATGTAGACAAGGAATAAGGAAGGATTTTTCGAAATTCAACGCCTAAGGGAGTTAAATAGGGGATGAAAGTTTGTATGGAAAATCATCATTTTCACGCGGGCGAAGCCGCTGGCAAAAGCTAGTTAAAACATAAACACACAGACATAATTTTGCAAATGTATAACTATAACTAAACACTACTGAATAGGAATCATTTGTCCAAGTATAAACATAATTTTTCAGGTCTGTATTTCCTACGTTTGATTTAACCTGACTACATACCATAAGGACGCGGCTATTCAAAGTCGTGCCATTATTTTGTCGTCGTTGACAACTTACGACTTGTGAATGATGAGATTTTGATGCTCTTCTTGAGTTCTTTGTTAAGTAGATATATTGAAACTATATGCCTACTAAAACACGAGGTCCTGGGGTCGATTCCCCGGTTGGGTAGTGTTATTTGAAATTTCCATTAGGAATTTCTTTGCAGTCTAGATTTGTGCCCGGTTGTTGAGCAATGGACTCGCCACCTATTACATGGGACTTCAATATATCTGGCATTGAGTGTGCTTCTAAATCACACGTCTGCCGAATCCTTCAGGAGTTACAAGGCGCGATGTATGTTAAGTTATTCATAGTAGGTACGTTGTTATTTCAAAAAACATCCAGTTATGCCTTTTTATCACCTCGTTATTGCACATAAAAAAGTTTTTACAAAATGAGATATAATTAATCGAGCCACAGTTTTTTTAATTGGCCACAGGATCAAACTTCTAATTTTATAACTAAGCCACGAGAAAATTATATAGCCTCTAATATACTAATTCGTCTTCTTTACAACGCCCACTAAATATTCTATAGAAAGCATCAAGTGACGATCAACATTTATATTAACTTGTCCTTGTTATTTATACATAGGCACCTAATTTACTAACTCAGCCACGAAATTTATATCTCACCACCATTTTACATTTTACAGCTTCAACACCCTCCCTCGCCCTCAAAAAATATAAATGAAGCGACCGTAGTCAACATCATTTATTATAACTTCGCATGTAAAATAATACATCACATTCTTTTATCGTGAAAATAGCAACAGAAAGAGAGAGAGAGAGACGACAGCGACCGACCATTTGCACCAATCAGAGAGCGCCAACGTATATTATATATGAAATGTCAACTTTTGATACACTTTAGATTATTATATTTACGTTAAAAATACCTAATAGTTACAGAAATGTTTTTACCATTGTCTAATTGACTAGTCACAGGCAGACTGTATGATTCGTTATTGTAAACTGAGGGAAATAGGTTAGGTTAAAACTGTGAAAAAACGCGCGCGAGCCGAGCGAGCGAAGCGAGCGGTGCCGCGGCAGCGGCCGGCGAGCGCTACTTCCGAGTTGCTTGCAGACATGTTTTCACAATTTATTGTCTAGTTTTCCGATAAAAATGAAGTTCTGAAGCGATTCTGTCGATAACTTTTGTAGCACAACATGTAAATAAAATCGATCTTTTACATTCGATACTCTGAACTTCTATATTTAAGCCTTTCGATGACACGACAGGAGTTTATACATAGTAATAGTTAGCCACTATTACTATGTATAATATAATATTTGATGACAATTTTAATTAAATTTTGATGCTCAGTTAATGTGGCATGAGTTATTATTTAAACGTACTGAGTTAATAAATTAGAAGCTACTTGAATATTTTTTTGATGCCATATATTAATATTTTAGAAGTTTACTGTTTGAATTCATGTTACAAATTTAGATGCTAAAAAATAATCACGATGCTGAGTTGTATTTAGAGTGGCTTTAAAAAAGATAACTTGTGGCTAAGATAGTATTATTTAGATGCTCGTTAATTGTGGCTGACTTAGTAATTTAGAAGGCAAGTTAGATTTTTAGATGCAAATAATGCTATTAAAAAGAAGCCGGTTTAATTAGGACCCTTACAAAATTATGTAAGCTGCTCTGAAAACGGACGTACAAATCAATGGAGCTACCATTCATAAATGAAGTCAAACGTGCCTCACACACAGCGGTTACAAAATTATCGTATTGCCCAATCGTTAATGGATTGTTTATAATATTGTACTTAATTAGCCAACCGCTGTTCTGGCTCCATTCGTGAGAAGCTACACATCATCAGATTACATCTGCAGTAATAGGAGATAGCGTCATTGCACTAATAACTCATATTGTTTTTATATTTAATATTAACACGCTACTCCATTCATTCTGATAAATTAATAAAGATAAAATTGATGGAACATAAATTGAGATGCCATTTTATTAGATTACTCTGATAGGCGAGATACACTATATTTGATAAGTATCGTGAAATATATTTTACGAAATTAAATGACGACTCGTTTTGAAACGTACGGATAATAAATTCATTGTATCAATCGATGTCTAAAACAGCTGCAATAAATAATGCTGTATTGCAGTGGCAATCGTCACAGACTGTTAGACATCGTCATCGTGCAACCAATGGAGCCTGACACGTAACTATACACGTGGGCCCGAGCCGATCATCCGACTAATATCTACGCTCCACTTACGAATCATTCAAGAAACACAACACACACATACACACAATACACTGAACACACTTATACACGCACACATTCAAAACCAACTTTTTGTTTTCAATTACCGATCCGAAAGGTTCATTATCTCTAGAGTTTTCGTGTTCGTTTTTCTAGTTCAAACCGGTGTACGACTGAAAATAACCCGTGGCGACATCTCATTAAGCCCGTCAGCGGTTGGGCCCGCTTTGAAAAATGTCTCATTTAACCCCGACGGTCCCTTAATAGCCGGTGAAGGGTTAACCGACACAAATAACTCAATGCGGAAGTAGGCGACTGTATCGTCGGCTATACTTTTTAATAGTTTTAATTAGGAAATAGTTTAATTTTTATGTTGTGTGAGTGGTGCTTTGGAGTTGTCAACGCGTCAACCAATAGCAAATTGGCGTGAGAAATGGTTAGTGATATTGGTGTTGAAATTGATAGCCGGAAGAGCATATAAATATACGCATAACTAGTTTCTGTTCGGTTCGGGAACTTAATACTTAGTCGATGTTTACTGACAGTAGCTGAAAGTTAAATACTACCCTCATTTGTATATAATTGGTCTCATTTCTGACTAAAATCCCATTTTGTTGGTATTTATAGTCTCAATACTGACACCGGAACTGTTGATTGTTTTTAATTAATTGCTTTAAAATAAAATATTGTAAACTTCAATATTCATGTCAGAGGAAATTGACACCCACAGTAAAAGCTGAAACTGAAATAACGGGAATACTTATATAAATACGTTTTCTGAGAACCAAGCAAATAGCAGTATTATTAATATTATGTAGGCAAACTATAATTTTACACCACAATATATAATATATAATAAACCCATTTATTTCCAACACCTTAAATAACAATTATACTTAGAATATAGTGTTTTATATAAATTTTATGCATTTTTTTTTAATACTAATTTTAGTTATTTGATGTTGGAACCCCAAACTGGGTATAGGCCTCCTCCAGTTTACTCCATTTATCTCTGTCCCTTGCTTTTATTTGCCATTCTTTTCCTGCCGTGGCGATTCTGTTCTTTGGACGTCCTCTGCTCCTTTTACCAATTGGTCCTTTCCATACCGTTGATTCTAATGTCCATCTTTTGTCTCTGTATCTTGCTAGGTGCCCTGCCCATCGCCACTTTAGTGTTAAAGCGTATTGCAGAGCATCTATGAGCTTTGTTTCACTTCTTATGTATTCGCTTCTAATTCTTTGTATTCTCCTTATTTTTAATAGACTTCTTTCCATCGCTCTCTGGCATGTCACGAGCTTAGTTTTTATTTTGGTGTTATATGTCCAAGTTTGACAACCGTATGTGAGCGTCGGTAAAATGCAGGTGTCCATTATGGTCTTTTTGAGGTGAAGAGGAAAGGCGCCTTTTAGAATTTCTTTTAGGGACCAAAACTTTTTCCAACTCATGTTCACTCTGCGCTCTGTCTCTTCTTCATCGTTATTGTCTCCAAATGTTATTTGTTTCCCTAGGTAAATGTATTTGTTTGTGTATTCCAGCGGCTTACCATTTAGGTTTATTGTGTTAGTGTTGCTGTTTGTCATTATTTTCGTCTTGTCTTCGTTAATTTTGAGACCTACTTTTTCACTTTCTTCACTTAGTGAGCATATCATTTTTTCTAGTTTCTTGCTTGTTTCGGCGAAGAGAACGATGTCATCAGCGAATCTCAGATGTGTCAGTTTTCTCCCATTTACTGTGATTCCTTCTGACTGCCAGTTTAAATGGTCGAAAATAAGTTGTAGTACTGCTATAAAAAGTTTGGGGGACAAAAGATCGCCCTGTCTCACTCCTCGGCAAATTGGTATTTTCGGGCCACGTTTTTCCATTTTTACTCTGCTGGAACTGCCATCGTATATGTTTTTTAGTGTCTTTATGTAGTTTTCATGAATGTGGCATTTTTCCAGGGCTTCCCAGATGGAGTTGTGTGAAATCGTGTCGAACGCTTTTGCGTAGTCTACGTAGGCTATGTAAAGTGGTCTATTGAACTCTTTATATTTCTCTATGACTTGTTGTATAACGTGTATGTGGTCCATTGTAGAGAAGCTGGAACGAAAACCTGCTTGTTCAATCGGCTGGTGTTCGTCGATTTTTGTACTCAGTCTACTTTGTATTATTGACGTAAATAGTTTGTACACACTAGGAAGAAGGCTAATAGGTCTATAGTTGCCTATATCTTTTGGGTCTCCTTTTTTGTATAGTAGGATAATGTCAGAATCAGAACTCTTCCACTGCTCTGGCACCTGTCCTGTGTACAAAACTTTGTTGAATAAGCAGGTAAGTGGGCGAGCTAACAGAGAAGATCCCAGCTTCAGAGCCTCATTTTGAATGCCATCCGGTCCGGGACTTTTCTCATTTTTAATATTCCTAATGTGGCTGGTGACTTCCATAATGTCTACAGGTGGTATATCTCCGTCGTTCAAGATGATCTCGCAGTTTTTATGAGGTGTAGTGGAAGGATAAGACGAGTTCAAAGCGGTATTGTTTTCTTTTTCATAGAGTAGTTTATAAAATTCTGTAGCACAATTTATGATATCCTCTCTGGTCTTGGTCTCTTTAGTTTTAGTTTTTATGTTCTGGATCCAATTTTTGTGTGTTGTTAGCTGTTTGTATGCTCTTTTGGTACTTCTATATATTTGTAGGTTGCTTTCTATTATTTTATTTCGATATTGTTGGTAGTCTTTTCTGATGGCTTTACTTGTTGTTATATATAATGTACTTAGTTCTCTTTTCATTTCCTTAGTTTTATGATTAATTTTTATGAGTTCTGTTCGTCTTGTCAGCAAATCCCGTGTGTTTTGACTGAGAATTTTATCAACGCGATCGGTTTTAACGTCGCTACTCTTTGATGTCAAACTCTTTTTAATTATATTTTCTATAGCATCGTAGAGTGTTTGAACATCGTCGTCTTCGTCTTCCGTATTTAATACTCGTATGTTTTGTTCTAGATCATTCATAAAGCAGCTGATATCTTCTGTAGTTTTTAGTGACTTTGGTTGCGGTTTAAAGGATGCTCTACTTTTCTTTTGTTCTTCTAGCAGGTACGTAGCTCTGACAAGACGGTGGTCTGATCTAAATCCTAAGCCATGGAGAATTTCTATATTTCTTATCCTTTTGGGTTCATTTGATAAGATAAAATCTACTTCATTTTTGGTTTTTCCATCGGGAGAGAGCCATGTCCATTTACGGTTGTTTCTCATTTTATAGTAGGTATTCATAATAGACAGTTTATTTTCTAATGCGTATCGGACGAGCTTTTCTCCTCTCTCACTTCTTTTCCCATATCCAAATTTTCCCATAGCTAGGTTTTCTTTCGTTTTCTCTTGGCCTACTTGTGCATTAAAGTCTCCAATAATAAGAACATTTTCTCCTGCTTCTTTTTGTGCTGCATCCAAGGTTTCATAGAAAGAGTTGATATCTCGTTCCGTTGCTCTCTCCGTCGGGGCGTATACTTGTATTATAGACAGTATTATGTTGTCATATTTCATTTGCAGTAGAGCGACTCGCTCGGATAAACCTGAGAAATTTAGTATCTTGTTTTTGTGCTCTTTTTTAATTAAGAAGCCTACTCCGTGTAATCCTGGCGTTTCTCCTTTGTAACAAAATATATAGTCATTATGTTCTTCAATATTGCAATCCATTCTTCTTACTTCTGCGAGGCCGAGTATATCGATTTTGATTTTCTGTAGTGACTAGATCAATTCTATATATCTTTCCTCTGAACCTAGTGATCTCACATTAAGTGTTCCAATTTTGAGTGACTTAATCATTCTCTTTGTGTAAACTGGAGGGTTGTGGTCTTTTTCCCCCACGAGGACCAGTCGGCTTGGGGGAGGTTGTTTTTCAGTTAAATCAATTTCTGTTATTTCGTTTTGTTGTGTTGTTGTATTTTGTATTGTTCGTTTAGTTTGTTTTATTTTCCGATTGCCGATATTTAATTGCTATTGCTTATTTCCTGGGGGAGTTGAGAGGGAGTTGGATCTAGCTCTCATCATATCAAATGCATTTATTCGGTTGGTCTTTGAGGCCGTTATATTCTGTTGCTTTCTTGGTTGCAAGTCGTTTTGTGGTGAAGTTGATGATTCTCGTTTTCTTTTTTCATTGTTCGGATTACTTTCTCTAACCACCAACTTATCGTACTTTAAATAAGCTAGGTTTCCTTTGCTTCTTTCTTCCTCATAGTTTGGGCAGTAAGGCTTTCCTTCTTTCCAGAACTTCTTTTGAATAGTCTTCGGCAATATATATTTCTTTCAGTTTCTTTTTGTTTGCAAAGATTTCGGTTTTCTTCATAAAACTTACAAAGGAAAAAAGAATCGGTCTCGGTTTATCATTATTATTTTAATTTCCAATGCGATATAGGTTGTTGACGTCATATTCCTCAATAGTTATTCGTGCGTCGCGTTGGATCACTCCCTTAACCTTCATTAATAACTCAGAGGTTGACTTTTCCCCTTCTTTTAAACCAAAAATAACCATGTTCTTACTTCTTTTCTCCCACTTTAGATGCTCCACTTCCTTCTGCATGTTTTCTAAGTTGGTTTTTAGAGATTTATTTTCTTCCATAATCGGTTTCAATTTTTCCTCCATTCTACTCATGATGGTTTTAATAATGGTTTCTGTTAATTCAATGGTCTGATTTTTTATTTCAATTTCCATTTTTTCAAACAGCATTTGAAATTGTTCATCCATGTTGTTTTTTTTTTTTTTTGCTCCAAAATTCCTGGTAATAAAGCCGTGTTGATTTGTTGAATTCCAGTAATTCACGTAAAGTTTATATGTTCACTCACTCCAGTGCACTATTCTTCTTGTTTCGGAGTCTATTTAGTGGAGAAATGTGATCTCGAACCAATTTTAATTGCAATTTGTTTACAGCACAGTGACTTTTACATGTTGACACTTAAAGCACCGGAACCGGAAAAAAAACCACCACAATAAGCTCACGTAAATATGGAAGTAGCAAAAATAGTTGCTATTTTGAGTGTCCTCCTACGGAAAACACGTAAAGCTCTGATAGCGATACAAGGTTAGAAGTATACTTACCAACTGCCTAGAAGGCTAGAAAACTTATACTATTAAAAAAAAAATTAAAAAAAAATTGAGGTGAATATTTTCAGCCTGAACACCCATCAACTGCTTCAGAACAAAGTTCTTGAACAGTGTGCTGAGAATTTTTAGGTATTAAACTAAGGTTAATTTTTCACGGAAACATAGTCCTTTTTCTAGAATGAAAGTAGTCTAATTTACTCCTTATTATAACAGCTATCTCCCGTCAAAATTGGTCCAGCCGTTCTGGAGATTGGCCGGAGCAAACAGACAGACGGACACACTTGAAAATAATTGTTTTTTTTTTTTCTACCACATTCAGTAAAAAGCAGTTCTTTAGAAATTACATAAAAACACCTCAATTTTATTAATTTATATAGATAGGTATATGAATTATCTTGGTCCCACCAGTGTTACTATGTACCCAGATGTGCTTAGTGACCGGTCAAGCGGACGCAGCTTTCCATCGTCTGGACATACCCCAATCTCACACAAAAGGCATTTAGGTATTAAAAAATCACTGTAATTGCGAAAACTGGTTCCAATTATTTTATTCCCTGCTTTCTGGACCAGATGTCCAAAGTTTTTTTTTTTTTCATAAGGAATTGGTATCAAATGTCAACTGATGTTCCCATTGGAAGTAGTCTAGTAACCACGCCTCTTCCTTAAAAAATATGACAGTTATATTATCATCACCCCTCGAATTCAACGGTAAAAAGGGGTGAGACTGACAACAATGCTTTTTTATTATAATCCTACATATATTTATCTCTTTTATAACTCATTCTTTTGTATCTAATACATAACTTGGTAATAGTTAACTATTTATAATGATATCGTTTTTCAATAACGGGCTTGAAAATAAAGACGAGATTTTTTTGTAAAGCAATAATGAATACATCTCATTTTGTATTTCGAACTTTAGAACCGTATTCAAATTGCGAACGAGTTAAAGGTGGGTTTTTAACGTGTGAATTTAAATCGCAACTCAATAGTGTTCCAAATCATAAATTATTATTTTTTTGTTTCAGGTATGTATCAAAGGCCACTAAATCATTCGAGACGTCAGGACTCAACGATGTCAAGGTACAAATTATACATATAATATATTTCAATTAGCAAACAAAAACGATCATAGACTAACAATAAAAACTCTACATAGTTTTACAGCTAAACAAAGTGGTTTTGGATAATCCAATCTTGAGACTAGTAGTTATGAACTGGATTGAAAACGGCGAAACCGGTCATAGGTTCATTCACTCAGTCAGTTCGGTCCAGCTGCCATTAACGGGTGAAGATTTCCGTCTCATTGAAACCACACTCTAAGATAAAGTACGACGCGCTAAGATACAACTGGCTTATTTGAGCACCATGTTTGACTAAACAATTGTTTGACATCGTTGATTTCCGCTTGGATCGCCATCTTACAATGGTAAAACGTTTTGTAAGCTGTAGTTTACTTGTTGCTAAGCTGTTGGAATTGTTATGTTTTAACCAGCTTCGAAAAAGGAGGAGTTTCGGGAATTCGGTTGTTTTACGTGTGTTACCTCAAAACTCTATCATTTATGAAATGATTCGAAAAAAATATATGTGAAAGAATATCTTTATCTTTATGAATTTTCCGATTGGTTCAATATTTGGTTTATGTCTTCTTGGCCTATATGTTGATATGATAGTCCTTAAGAACTTCTAGTAACAATTTAAAATTGATTCACAACAAGAATTTGTGTTGTGTACTACAACTAAAAATGGTAAAATAAAAAAATAAAAACTTATGTTAGTTTTACATAACACTATCGGTTATTTATTATTATTATTTATTATTATTATTTACATTACACAATAAGGTTGTTTGAAGCAAGCAAATACCTGTAAAGAATCATCAATTCATTCTTAAAAACCTCGTAGCACCGGCCGTAGCGCTTCGTGTTTGCACAAAACTCAGATTAAATATGTTTAATTAGCACAGCAGCTCACTTAAATGCATATTATTTTTCTCGCTTAAATGCTACTGAATAAATATTTAATTAGTAAAGTTCAAAAATAAATTTCGTAACACATCCTGTTGTTTTGCCAAATGATTTCGTAAACAGTGGAGACTGTAGTCTGTAGATATATCGAACTCTCGCGCAGGTGAGAGAGGAGTTATTTCAACAGTCGGTTATTTTTGCCGTTTAAAAACTATATTTAAAACTTAGTGAAGCTTAATTTTGTGTTTTGGGAAAACAAAAACGCGTCGAGGACGGCCTCGTGAAAAATCACCTCGCGCTTTATGATTGATCATTTCTTGAAACTGGAGAGCGTCCCACCGCGTCCCGACGCGTCCCCGCGTCGCGCCCGTCGCGACACACATAATATTTTGAAAGCATAATGTGTTGATTTGTTGAAAGCTCCCAAATGAGATATTGTGATGATATGACAAGGCATTTTGTTAGCGATCTCATAAATAAACATCCGATCAGTATAACACTTTTATTGTGAACAAATAAAATATTGAACAAAGCGGCCATGTTAATTTTTGTTGTCTATGCTATAAAACGCTTAAAAGCGTGTTGTTACTTTTCGCGCTTGAGTCGCCACAATAAAAAAATACACGATTTGTTCTTTGGACAGTACGATTACATTTATTAAGCGCTTTAAGTGACAAAGTTTGAATGTAAAATATTGTAATTGACAGGTACATGAGCGTTGTTTATGGACGTGCTGCACTCACTAATGAGTGTTTTGTATGAAACTGAGATGAATTATTCCGAATGCACGGTCGTGCATTTATTTAATCAGACATAATTTTATTCCAGTGACGTAAGATTCGGTGTCCTCAAGTGCATCAAAAACGCATTTTATTTCAAGGTCTAAGTAAAATACAGACCTTTATGTCTTCCAATAATATTGCTAGATTTAAACAGGGCTCAGAGTCTCAGAGTCACGCAGGTAGAACAGGGACACGAACTACAAACGAATTGCCAGACAAAAAATTAAACATGCTATTCTTCATTCTCATTACACTGACATTTAATATGCAATAAAGGGCAAAATAGTACAATTACGTGAAGCTTCCTCTAACAACATCTTCCGCGTAACGTGATACAATAATCACGCCGCACCGCGCCGCGCCGAGCGAGCGGCGTCCGCGCATCGGATCGGGTGACGGCGACAAATCGCTCGTGCATAATCGTAAATACGATTTTTTCATCCCGCACCATTCATGGACGATTCCACTATATCCGGTGAGCGGTGCCACCATATTGTACGCCAGGTAACACAAAAACATTGCTCATTATAGCGAAAATAAAACCCGAAACACAAATTCTACTTAAGAGTCGTTTACCCAGAGTAGAAATTCGCAGGGCAAAAACAGGTTGCATTTCTAAGGTACCTTAAAATTTGTAAAAAAGGACGCTCTTTTGTGGCTGCAGACTGTGTGGCACCGAAACCTTTTTGTTCCTGCAAAAGTAAAATACTCCAAAATTTGAATGGGAAGTGGGAACTCATCGATTATTTCCAAGAAACTGCGCTGACCGTACGCGCGCTGCGGCTGACGAATTGTATGTAATACTATACCCGCGCTCGTTAATTACAGCTTGTGAACACTGTAATAATACGCGAGCTTGTTGTGTCCTCATTGATGTTCTGAAACATAGTTTAACAACAAGTAAAGTACACACATAAATTACAAATAATTATAGGCTGTAAAAACTCCAGAAGCCTCTTTTATTTAATAAGTAAGAGAGGATGCCTTATATATAGTTTTCATTCATATAACAGTCTATAAAGTACCTAAGCTCAGTCTAAATATATCTCTAGCGGCACTTTCTATTACGTACCAGCTTCTCACTGAGCCAGCTATGGCCAGCATGGCCGCGCTGTAGACGGCTGGTCGACATCATTCATTTCCCGATCACCAGTAAACCTACCCAGTTTATATAATATACTATTGCATACATAAGATACGCAGTTTTGTTACAATCAACATGCATATAATTATAGGTGCGGTATACACGCTCTAGCTTGTTTCAAAACATTGATCAACGATTTTTATGTCTACTAGACTTCCTCCGCCGTTGGTTACAAAACATCCTATGTATGAAATCGGAAGTCGACGTCTAATTTGGAGTCTGCATATCAATTATTTAAAAACACGATTTGCTAACAACATACTTCCAATGAATATTGTAAAAGAGGCAGCCTTAGAAATGCGAAACGTGTCCAAAGCGATCATATAATAACTATCAGAGTACCGCAGGATGTCGATTTCTCTTTTAGTTTTAGTCTATAGGGATGTCCTTATAAGTTTGACTCTTGCAGGTAACCTCATACCAATCTGCAGTTTCCATTACATCCAAGTTTCCATAAAAGAAATGAACTGACTCTCGGAGTGAATGTTGTAAGCAATGTGAGGTGATGTTATGTTTTTCCGGCGGTTGCTAGGCGAGCTGCGAGTGTATATGGACCGGGCCGCCGCCGCCGGGCTGCCGGGCCTCCGGGCCCGTCCGCCAGGGGACAGCTTTGACTCCATTCACCGATTACTAGATCTTCGCACCTCACCGACCACAGAACGCATCCCATTCACGACAAGCGAGTAAATCAACCGAGAACGTTAACACCTTAAAAGGTCTAATTGATACCGTTTCCTCAGACGGAAAACAACTTTCTGCTATCGATGGAAAAACCACTTTCGTATGCGCTCGCGTTGAGTTACGACTTTTTACGATGTCTATTTCTGTGCGCAAGCTGGGTAATGCATGAATGTCGCTCGTGCTGGTGCTGAAGATAGAAAATGAACTTTTTGAGCTTCGAGCTAGAGTTGATATTAGAATGGATGATAATGTGAGGTAATACGTTTAGTTTGAGATGTTTGGTTTTATGAATGAAGCGCAACGTTGTGAGCGGAAGCGGAGCCGGGCGTAGTGCGGCTTTCCCGCGGCGGCCGGTTTCATTAATAATTAAAACGCAGCAACTGGCGGAATGGCCGGACGTGGAGATGATTTCTAGCCGCTCTTGTTGCGGCCACAGCTTCTGCTCCGTTGCCGTTACACGAGCCGTACCACTGTGTCATTATTTATACATTTTTAGAACGGAACAGATAAATAAAATTTAGACAACATCGAAAATTTTGTTATAAAATATGAGCAGTAGAGATGTTGACCGGTAATGACGTATCATTAAACAGTAGCTGTTCGGAGAGTGGTCGGCTCTCGGCTGTCGGCTCCATGACGCCGCAATAATATAACGGTCAGCATACAAAGTAAAATTTGACCGCCTCATTACGCAACACGCGAGTGGAATGGTACCGGAGAGAACAGGAGAGTATAATTCAAGTTACATAAGCAGAAAAAGGACAAAAGTAGGTCTGAGAGAGCGAGATGGTGGAGTATGACAAATCTATAAAGAGAATGGGATAGATAAGGTAGCTAGATACGAGCGTCCGGCACAGCACTTCCTGTCGCGGGAATAATAATGTGCCAGTGTCCTGCAAACATTAATCGCTGTCGATAATGTAATAAACGTTACAGAATTAGAATTAAATAATCTAAAGCTAATAATAAACGAAAATGCTGACCGAAATGACAGGATCTTTCATAATCCCAATATCTTTCAATGTCGAACTGGTTACATCACTGATCTCATGAACGACAATTTGTACTTCAAGTATTACCTTCAACCTCTCTTCATTAGTCTCGTTGGTCTAGTGGTCGCAAACAACTGCTAAGCATGAGGTCCTGGGTTCAATTCCCGGGTCGGGCAAAGTGTTATTAGGTTTTCCTATTAGGAATTTCCCAGTATAAGCCACGGAGTCTGGATTTGTGCCCGGTTTATGGCAATAGACTCGCCTTTATTACATGGGACTTAACAATAACTTTACTGGTATTAAGGTCTGTGTACTATACCTATGCCTCACCGTTCGGGGATTACAGGTGATGATATGTGCCTATCGTTCTTCTACCTCTTCGTTAAACTTCGTCACAATTCGTACAAATTCGTGAATGATGTCCTCACGTGTGCTCAGGCGCCGCAGAGCATCACTTCCGTCGCCCACATCCACTGTAATGTAATGTGTAATTGTTGGCTTCTCTTCGCCACGTCCTTCAGTTAATATTGTTAATGGAACAACATGACTAACCCTACGTATTTCTGTCTTCATATTCTTAGAACTCATTCTGATCTTTCTGTTACGTATCGTGTTCTGTTTGGTTATTAGATTTTATGAATGGGAACCTATGTTTAACTCTATAACTGCTATAAGCTTGAGTCATAGCATCAGTTTCTAGTTTCCACCTTTGGCTCGGGGTCAAAAGTGACTTTCTTACACTTACATAAAGCTTTAACATATACCTGTTAGAAATCATATACATCCTTAGTAAGTACATCTTCGTGAATAGTTGTATAATTTTACGAAACTGTCCCCTATCTTTCCCCTCCTAATCATCAACCTATAATGTTCCCACTGCTGGGACACAGGCCTTCTCTCTATGAGAGGGAATGGGCTATAATCCAGCACGCGGGCACAGTACGGGTTGGTAGATGACACATGTTTTCGAATTTTGGACATGCCAGTAGTGATGAAATCAATTACACAAAGTAATGCGTTACCTGGGTTTGTACAGTCGAACAAGCTAATAAGTATACAGCCAGCTAACTTGTATTTACTTTAAAGCTTATACAGATACAGTTAGAGACTGATGTCAAACAATATAGCGTTTGACATCATTGGCTTAATCCGAAACACTTGATAAAACAAAATTACAATCAATATTTTCAGTTTTATAAAATTATAAAGATCTCTACCCTGTATACTTATTAGCTTGTTCGACTGTACCTATGACATACACCGTATTGACACCGTTGCTCTACTCTTAATTCCCCCTAAATAAACAAAACTTTTTAAAACCGCTCTAGTAATTGACGTTTTGTATGAGGGCTCGTCTCACTGTCAGTAAGTTCGTTACACAGCCCTGTAAGCGGAAGCGCCCACGCCCGCTAATTGTGCTACTCTTTTTGTTTAGATGTCCACTCGCCATAACTCGATTACAGCAATCAGAGCCTCGCCCTTTGCCCCGGCAGCTCCCGGCGACTCCTGACGCCCCAGCGTCTCGTCTGGGATAATTGTTCGTCATGACTCTTTGTCTATATTCAACAACAAACATAGTGCTTCGTTTGTTTTAATTTTTTTTAATTGCGTTTTCTCTGAAGTTGATACTAGTGTTTTTTCAGGTTTCAAGATTCGTGCTCTTTTTCTAAAATATTCGAATTTGTGGTAATTTCCTAAAGAAGATAATTATTCGCTTCTGATTAATGTAAATGAATAGCAATAAATTTTCTGCGGTTTTGTTATAACCGCTATAGTAAAACCAGTAGGTAATTAAATTGTGAACGTCCTGTTTACTGAACGAGTTGTGATAATGTCCACAACACCTATCACATGGTGACGTGTATACTTTTCGGTTGCCATAAGTTTTCCCTCAAACATTTATTTTTCGATACCCATACATGATGTCCAAACAAAACCTAGCCGTGGAAACTAAAACAGCGTGGGCTAGTTGACATAATGTTTGTTCACATTTCTACTCAATTAAGAGCTGCGTTTCATTCATGTTTAATTATTTGAGGCTCGCTGCTCCGCCAATGTATGTCTATACAAGGTATAAATAGAAGTCAGTATGGCTCGGTGCGCCAACCTGTCATACAACATTGTCGCGCCCAGCCTCTCATTTATGAATGAACTCACAGATCTAGCGATTTCCGGCTAACTGTTGAGATAGTACGACACTCTTCCTGGTTCCTGCTATGGTATCTTTAATTACGCCGCCAGCATAAACAGACCGGTGGTGGACCAACCGCACGACTAACCAAATGCGATCGTGTTGTGCAAGACGTAGAGTCCAGTTTTTCCCGCGGCCAGTGACCGATCAGAGTCCATTTCTGCTTTATCGAGATCGTTCGAAATATGAATAAAGATATTCTAAAAGTGACCAAGCTATCCTAATCGCCAGAGCGTTATGAACTTTAAGATAACACATTACGGTTAGATATGGATTAACGTGATGTGGTGGCGAGTGTGTCTCGCATCCTGTGGAGCACGTTTTTTTCCTGTCTCCTTCCCGGCGTTTCACCGTTACGCAATATATCGTAAATAATTAGCGGAAGGCAAGATTCCCGTGTCTTATGGAGATGCTGGCGATCAGGTTTTTTTCGCCGGACGTTTCCTGCGTCCGGCTAACCGTAAAGTGTCGAGTCTTCTTTAAATGTACACCTAGTAAACGACTCTTGATCGTAAATGTCCATTCAAACATGTCTACAAAGAAAGTAGCTCTGAAGAGATTTTTTATGCCTGACAACATCGCCTTACTTTTTTATTTAAGATTTAATTCATTCACACGTGTTCACACACACTTATTACGTGTCGAGAATATTGATTTATATCTAATGAAATCTATTTCTGATGCGTGTTCAATGCATAACCGTCATTCACTTTATTTCATCTCCTTGGCTGTCGCTGAAATCGTTCATAAAATGCCTCCGCGCTTTATTGAACATAACAACAAATAATAAGCTCATCAGTGTATTGAAAAAAGTATATTGCGGTGTCGATTTGCCCTTGTGCAGTGCCGGCCGATAGATGGGCATCGGTGGCATTACTGCGGCTCAGCGGCGAGCCTGTCAGCCGGCCCGGAACGGCCACGTGTGCTCACGTCTGCGGTTTTTGCTCGCACAACTAATTGCACGTATAACTTTTACCAAATTGCGCAATTTACTGCGCATTGCCCCCTTAAAATCTGTAAAAGCCATTTTTTCCTCGCTATAACTGATTTCGAACACCTGATAACGAGATCGTATCGTCAGTAATCGCCTGTAATTGAATTCAGAGTTTACCCACATATTTTGTAACGACGACAGAATCGTAAGATAAAGTTGTTTAAACTTTCTCGTTGATATTTGGTTCATTATCTTTTCTCACGCGATATGAGATAAATAAAACTCGGTTAATCGATCTAATTTATTCAGTACGTACCGCAACCGCACCTATTTATGTTTATCACAAATGAGTGTTTTTACTGATGCTGGTTGATGGGTGCGACAAGACGCCACGGTCGGCAATACTCGGCAGTCGCCACTTCGACGACTAGGCTACGACTCTCTTATGTTCGTGAGCACTCAAACATGCGCACCGATCATTTAGACGTAGAACAAAATAAAATGGTAACCGTACATGTTCTCACGATGGCGCTTAGACCGCTCGACAAGATCAGATATAAAATGTTGCAACGCCGAAGACCGGTCGACCGCGATACCGACCTCACTCCGGCCGCGATTAGAAAAGAATAACGATCGAATTTAATGGAAAGAGTATGTTAATGAGTGCGGCCCACAACTCGCACAGATCACGCATCGGATAGTAATCAGTAATCACATCGCTCCGATTATTATGCCTATTTAAATGTGTAGCTACTCGAAAAACATAATTATGATTCTATGCGGCCATCAACCCGTTTGTTCCCCTGTGATTTGTGTCCATATTAAGGTCCATATACAATCAATATGGCGTTCTTTTAGCATTCTCTCGTATTATGCTCTAGATAGTAAAAGGATCAATCAATTTGTCAGGAGACGCTCGAATTTTGACTAATTAGCTGCGAACTCATCCGTTCCCACGAGAACATATCTTCAAGGAAAATATTTAATTTATTTTATTATGTATGTTTCTGTTAGCGATGCTATAATTTTTATGGATCTATGATTTATTATGCAATAATTTATTGAAACAAAAAACCTCGCTGTATTTTCGAGTCGAATGTAACGTTCCGAACTGGAGTCACCTTTTCACCGGCAACGTTTCTAATACGAGCCTTGTCACCTTTACTAAATATGAGCTACCTGCACATAACTGTTCTGTCACCTTCAATAACCAACTGCCTGCTGTTCACGTCACTTATAACTGCTCCTGTGAAGACGCATGTACCACTAATTGCTAATCAATTGAATGCGTGGCAGTGCATCGCGGCTGACAGGGTCGATGCTATCGGCCCTAACTCAAGATCCTATCGAAGAGCCTCCGTCCACCCGTCAGACCCTATCTCCATCATCTCGATAACTACTTAAGCGCAACTATGTGAGGTACTCTCTAAATTAAGACGCATTGAGAAATATTACCTCACGAAGCGTCGTTTAATTAAAAAAAAGCTCAAATACCAGACGTTAATAAGTTACACAATATAAAATGCTGTTCGTCTCTGATAGATGTATCTTGTAATGTCAAGGGAATGATGAGAAAATGAAGGCATTGATATAAACGGACCATAACGGAAGTAGAATCCGATTTTATGTAAAACAAATCGATGGTATAACCAACCGAAGTTATGGTAACCGATCACCATGCTGATAAAGATATGATCTGATGATATCAACATATCGTGATGCATTAAGAGGGTTATTTATTGTAGTTTGGAAGCGTAGCTATGCTGTCAATTATATGTAGGTAATAGATTTACCAATTTACTGTGGTCAAGGGAAGTGAGATCCATGAATGAGTTAACGGGTTGAGATAAAAAGAGCTGATATGGTTACAACATTTTGAGTGGCATAAGCAGAATCATCCCAAACAGCTCTCAATGTGGGGAGCAATTAAGACAGGTAAATTGTTTCTCCAGGATTTCGTTGAGCTTCATTGTCTTGGCGCTTTTCTGGTGGTTGCCACTGTTGATTCTGGCTTTCAGGAGTTACAGTAGTTTGAGGATAGTATGGAGGGCTTATGCTAAAAAACCGTCCCAAACATTCCCACTTCTTGGACACAGTTCTTTTCTTTCTAATATCCTGAAGCCAGTGCGGGGTGGAAGATGCCACATGTCTGCGTATTTTTGGTTCTAAGATTTGCCCCCTCTCTTTTTATGTCCTGTACATGGACCAGGCGATGTTTAACATAAAGCAAATAACAATGAAGTCAGAAATAACGGAACTAAGAGTATCCATAATCAGTAAAAAACTGGCCAAGTGCAAGTCGGACTCGCACATGAAGGGTTCCGTACCAAAATGGTATGCTATAATTTATACATTTTCTTCTACGGCCAATGAAACTTGACCTCTGGATTGTATAGGCGCTCATACGATTCAGGGACCAAATTATATTGGTTATCTGCTGTTTCCATCTGTTGTTTCCATTCAAGTTCAAAATGATTTTCCTAGAAAGTCCTTATAAAGTTCTACTTTTCAGATTTTTTTCATATTTTCTAAACTTATGGTTCAAAAGTTAGAGGGGGGGGGACACATTGTTTTTTACTTTTGGAGCGATTATTTCCGAAATTATTGACATTATCAAAAAATGATTTTAGTAAACCCCTATTCATTTTTCAATACCTTTCCAACAATATATCACACGTTAGGGTTGAAATTAAAAAAAAAATCACTTCCCACTTTACATATAGGGGGGCTACCCTAATAAAACATTTTTTTCAAATTTTTATTTTACCACTTTGTCGGCGTGATTGATACACATATTGGTACCAAATTTCAGCTTTCTAGTGCTAACGGTCACAGAAATTAAGCTAGGACGGACAGACGGACAGACGGACAGACGGACAGACAGACATGGCGAAACTATAAGGGTTCCTAGTTGACTACGGAACCCTAAAAATGCGTTTATATTAATATAATAGGTCAACCAAGTATTGCAAGACCTTATTAGTATTGCATTCTCAATAGCTGATGATGTGATCGTTCATTGAGTAAAGACTGATGATATTACAGATTAATTATGGAATTACTATAACACCTTATTGAACCTCAACATTATACATGTAGTAAAGAATCCTTTGTACTTTTACGATCGAGATGAACTGATATGAGCGTTTTCCATCAATACATACAGTATCTTACTTTATTTTTCTCTTGCAGTGTTTGGCAATTTTAACAATGAAGAAAATTGAAATGACAAATACATAATGCCTTTCTCCAAAGGGGGTAGGGAGAAAATAAAGAAAGCCACTACTAGCTACGATCATATCAGACTCTTTTTGTCTCCGAAGTATGTATACTTAGAGTATTCTCAAAACTTTGCATATTTTCTATTTTACACACCATTCATATCTTTCAAGTTATCAATAAGAATTCCACAACCGATAACATTATCCAACCGTACAGATAGACAGATATCCATTCACAACAATAGTTTGTTGGGTAAAGGGCCAATTATTGCCTCGTGGACTATTGTTATTACATATTGTATGAGTCACGAGCTTTTTGAGGCTTTCCAGCGATTCCGACATGTTGTCACAGCAAACATTGGGCTTATGGTGTTGTGCCTACAACGATGTGCTAGTGTTGGGAAATATACTACGTCTTATGGGTGACTCACGGAAACATAACTTACACTTGGCGTAGTAAAATATGTCAGATGAGTCTTTGTCTCAAAAGAGGATCGTTTAACTCCACTTAGTAGTCAATGTTGAACTACACCGCAAAACAATTGCGTGAAGGCAGCTCCATTGATTTAAATTCATCAAAGCAAATCATAGCACACAAATGAAAACTATGTCGAAATTCAATAAATCTCCGAATCCATCGGCCCAGCATATTGTATTTGCAAAGAATCATCAACTTCCGTTAAAATCAAAGACAGATTTCGGCGTAAACTAATATAGTTCTGAGAACGCTATTTTAAGAGCATTACAATAACTTCCGAATCAATATTCGAATTCGTCGAACGACGTTAGAGCAAGACGAGTTATTTCAACGATAACTTGAGTCTTGAGGCGACAGAGTACATACGTGAGTCCGTAGTAAAGTAGAACGGGTCCGGTACTCCGGTACTCCGGCCCATTCATAGTTTCGAAGACAAACAACCTCGCCCATCAAGCCGCCATCGGCTGCGAGCAACGAGCATGTCATTCACGACGCTCATGCTCAATGAGGCGTAATGTTGCGACATTGTTGTATGAACACTCATACATCATGAGCTATGGACATGTTGCTATATCAGCGCAGATGTTAACACATGTAATAAATAAAGAATTGATATTACCAGTAATAACATCACTTATATAGAAATCATAACCCATTCCGCCTTATTACAAAACGTAGTTAAACCTGGTTTAACTTAGACTTGGTTTATCTCGCATGCTGTCACTTTCTTTTGAATATTAAGGAAGTGAGACGTCATGCGAGATAAACCAAGTCTAAGTTAAACCAGGTTTAACTACGTTTTGTAATAAGGCGGATTATATTTTAATTAAGAAAACATGCCTATTTCGTGACTGCACCAGTGATTTACTCTGTAAAATCATTGCAAAATATCTAAACTGGAGTTCTTGAATGAACGGAAGGCAGATTTCCTTTGTCGTTAGCTACGTAGAAAACGATTTAAAAGTAGATTATGTAAAGCACACGGCGGCGTCAACGACAAGCGGCCGGGCGGCCGAGGCATGGCTGGAGCAAGTTCCGTTGAGGCATGTTGACATTATCGAAAGCAAGCTCAAACAGCGATCGGACCTCGGTCATGTTTACACATTGTATATTTCGAAAAATAAATAAATTGTCTTTCTGCGATGTTTCCACGAACAGGTCAATGCTAAAGAGATAAACGAATGTTTAACTATAGTTAAGAGAAAAATAACTATTACAAACATTTACAAATGCACATCAAAAGTAGTTTATACAGATGTAGACTTGATCGTAGGGAGTTCTTGTTTTGTATATTACTGTTAACATCTTTTCATCAGAGGTTTAGCACTAGTTATTAATTAACTAACAATGATTTAGCACTTTTTAGATTAACACTTTTGAACTGGCTTTTAGAAGCAAAGAAGACACCTTAATTGCGTTAGATAATTTTTTAGCCAAAACTTTTTTCAAGCTCCCATAATTATTGTATATCCATATATATAATTAATAGCAGAGGCTAAAATGCTACCGATTGCAGAGCGCCATACGATAAATAACCGCTTACCATAACAAATTATAATATCGACAAAAAATCTTGAAATACGATTATTAATCGAATCAATTTCACGGGAGCCGTGATCGCGTATCTATGCTCAATTACGTTGACCTCCGACTCGGTTTAACCATAACATGTTTACGTACCAAAT
Organism: Diarsia mendica; assembly: GCA_949316265.1. Taxonomy (NCBI): domain Eukaryota; kingdom Metazoa; phylum Arthropoda; class Insecta; order Lepidoptera; family Noctuidae; genus Diarsia; species Diarsia mendica. The sequence continues at coordinate 12,560,160 of OX438906.1, forward strand.
GGGGAAAACTGAAAATCCGAATAATATTGGGAAACCTTTGGAGACTTACCCAAGAAATATTTATATATTTTATTATGTATTTGCAGAACATTATAATAATTTATATTTGTTTTATCGTAGAAACAAAAGTTTCGAAAGAAAAGTTTAACTAAATGAGACTTCAATTTGCGAAAACCATTGTTCGTCCCTTCATTGTTCTGTGCGACCTTGGAGATGCGGGTTGTGGTACACTAGGGCGGTGTGACGCGCAAGGCGCAAGCGATGATCGCGCGATATGAGCCGCCGCGTCGCGTCGCGTCTCCGCGTCGTCGCCGCGACATCGCAGGCTTCCGTTCCCGCGACCGACTCCGTGGGAACCGCTTTATTTTCGTATTTAAATTCGACCCTCATTAAACCAGTTTGCTTCAAAATTCGCTGCCTTCTTTCGACGCCTTTTACTCAACTTTTTATGGTTCCGTTCGACATTTACTGTTTGTATTTATTTTTATTTGAAGTCTAGACCTCGCCGTGAGTAATCCCACAATGAGCTGGTTGTGTAAAGAGCAGGCTGTCTTCATTTGTAAGAGCTTCGTATTATTGATAAGTGAACAGGTCGATCTTACTTTATGTTTATTTGTAATAGCTCTTCGTGACGTGAATTGGTCGTATATTCTGTTTTTGTTTTACTTAAAAGTTGATAATACGAAATAATCTAAGATAACAACATACGTTTAATATTCCATAGATAATGTTTAGATTTCATGTTAATTTAATTTGGGCAATATAAATTAATGGATGGAGAGAACCAGTTCTCGATCAGTGGTCAGTTGGGAAGAGAAACTTATCAGTGAACCATTATATTTAATTAATACAGGACGATTTATGTATGTAGTAGATACGGTTGCGTGTAATTTTTCTCATAACACTACCACGTAGGTATTTGGAAATACTTTATTATTCTCGTTTGAGTTATGGTTATAGTTTTTCGTCGTGATTGTACCTTGGCGTCTATTAAATGATTTTTTTTTCGATGTACTTTATGTAAATTTGGAGTCACAGCTACTTTTTTATCGCATTAATCTGAAGGTTTATAATTATTTTGTAATTGAAACTTCTTACAAATTAAATGTAAGTGTAAATAGATGGAGTGATTACATTGTGGGAATTTATTGGGTAATAATTACTTAATTTTAATGATCAGAAAACTGAGATGAGAACAGGTACTCATAACACGATATGTATAGTGGGTACCAAACCTATAACATTTCATCAATAAAAAGTCTTATCTCTTCTCACGAACCAACAAAAGCGTCACTTTGATCAAGACCGGAAACGTCATTGAAAAGACATAAACGCGAATCTTAATTTGATCAAAATTATTGTAACTGTATCTTAACCTTAAAATACTCATACGAATGTTTTATTAACACGTTAAATTATGTTAATTTGATAGAGGGGTTATCTTTCCCCGAAATGGTGCTCACTTCCCCACGGTATCACCTTACACCGGATGGTGGGTAACCCTGCAGTGCAACTTAGTCTAAAACCTTACTCAACACTGCCACTATGTAAAACTGAACTTTAAATTCAGGACTATAACCTTCAAAATCCTTCAAAGTGTCTTTTGCTTCAATATTTTGAACGAAGAACTATTTGACTTTTGTTTCACATTTCACTTTTTCAACTTTATGTTCTTTAAAATAAAGTTTCTTTTAAAGGAATGAGTTTTAAGATCGGATACCGGAAGGACACATTGTATAGGCCTTAGCTACCTGTTGATAATTTCTATTGTGTGGTGAACGAGCACAATACTATGTTGTACGTTAGAAGGAGGTTTTAAAAGCATTCCTTCGATGAGTAACACTTTACAGATAGAAACTTAACTTTTATCTTTTGCAAAAGATAGCTATATCACTAAACGACAACTTGAATAGTTAGTTAAGTTTATTCAAGTCAACATTATTTTTAATTTTTACCTGTATCGCTAATATTAGTTATACTTGTCGATAAAACAAATCTTCATGTCCCTGTTGAAATCAGGAATATCAAGTTACTCCCATCGCAAAATTAACATAAAAACGACCAAAAATGATCACCATTAATTCTGGAGCTTTAACAAAATAAATAATCAACCTAATAAGACATGTCATCAACAACATTTAAAGTATGTGAACCAAAATCAGAGAATGTTCATTTGTTAGCAATAAATACTGCACCAAACTAAGTTGTCAAAAGCTCTTAGGGCGGTACCTTTCAGGCGTCAAGAACAAGCGCTTTAAATGACTATACTTTTGAATTAGCGTCCACTCAATTCATATTTATATCCGCCATTTTTCATGCGCAACGAGCAGCGCATACGCAAATGCAAGCCATTAATAAATTACAGAAACACACAGCCGCATTGATCTCTACGTCACTGTGTTCGTATTACCCATGTGTGTGTGCACTTCCTCTTGTGTTGTGTGTGTGTGTGTGTGCGGGGGGAGGTCCGCGGGGGAGGGCGGGGGACGACTTCCCGCGTAGCACCTGGCGCTCAGAGGTTACATGCATCGACGGGATCCCATTGATTTGTGGCGAGAAGCACTTGAACTTAATGCTCTGATCTGATTTACCCTTTGTTTCCACTTACTTTGTTGCGAAGGTGAAATGCTGGTACTCTAATATGTTTGTTGTGTGTTAGTCGGTCAATTTCTGCATTAGTTTTAGTTATACATATTAAGACGAGCTTGTTGATGGCTGAAATATTCTGGGAAGAAATACTTTTGCTAAACATAGTTTGAACATTGTAAATAGGTACTTACTACAGTATATAATACTATTGAATTACCTTCTAGACAAAATATACAAATTTGGCTTTATATATGCACATACAAATACTGATCTCATTCAGTATTTTAGCAACACCAAAATTGTGGAAATACATGTAGAGACTTTTGCTAAGATGTCCAAACCTCGACCAGCCTGTGATTCAACATTCAAGCCATGATGAATGACAATACCGACCACATCCTCTATTTGTTTAAGTGAAAGGCAATTGTAAACCTCTTATTTGTTTTGAGCAAACCCTTTGGAAATAAGTTGCGTTTTTAAACCATTGGCATACAAAAAAAACATTAGTTAAGACTTCAGGTCAGGATTGTGTATGTATTGCCAGTTTCTTAATTCAATAAAATATTAACTTCGTATTTAAAAATCTCCATTTATTAGATCCAATCAATGTGGAGTGAGAAAAAAATGTTAATTGCGTAGAATTGGAACCGGTATAAATTAGTGATCTTTATCTTTTGTATTAAGTGGACTAGACACTGATATATTACTAGAGAAATGCTTCTTTAGGTACGTTGCGAAGATCTTGGGAAATAAATATTGTTTGCATATTAAAAAGAAATACAAGCCGTTTATTTCATCGAAAATTTCAAGTCCGTTTGTCAACTTTATCTCTTTGATCACAGATTTTATCTCTATTCTTTGATTTATCCATTATCTGTTACCTGTTACTTTTGACATGGGAGATCCAATCCCCAATGTAAGCTGATGTCAAAATATTTGCCGTGATCAAAGGGCCTCCACGTGGTGTCGATGTCGTCCAAACATTGACACGGGACGGCGGCGCGGGCGCACCTCGCTGGCAGATAACAATACCGCGAACAAGGGCCGCTCGCGCCTGACCCACCGACACACCTACAAACAACTCAAACCGAGCGCACTCAAACTGATGACTTTGACTTATTCTCAAGTATTTGCCTCAACAATGAAGGACTCTGTCGTTCTTCATTAAGCCCCTCTACAGGCCTCCTGCATAACATCCTGTCTTAGTTTCATTCATTTGTCATAGTCAAGAATCAATTGAGGTACTCTATGTTACTGCCAATTTGTACCACTTCCTGCCTACCTGTAGCCCGCTATGCTATACAACATTATTGTGCAATTTAGTTCGCCGATATTACTATTTAATCGTCCTGCTTGAACATGGTTTGTTCGATTTATAGATTGTAAGCCTTAGCAGATTAATGTTAATGAGCGTTACTATTCATTGAGGAATGCGCCGCTCTATGTGTTGCGTGTGCGCAAATCTATGAATGAAGACGGTGGACTGCACTTTATGGTGCCACAAAAACCGAGGCCCTTTAGAAAATACTCCCGACGGATACACGGAGCGCAATATTTACTACGCCCCCCGACCCTTTCACTTCCTCTACGGCGACAACCTGCGTCAGAGCGAGACTGCGTTACGCAAGCGTACCGGCCAGAGCGGGACGGCCGATTCATTCATAACCGAGTCCGCCATCCGGTCCGCGTTCTGATCGATCACTTCATCTCCTTCTAACGCGCAGTCTCCTCTCGAGTGCGAGCAGGTGGCACCGGATGCTTAACGATGTACCGGAGCTTCTATCGGAAGCTCTTAAAAAAAACCTCGTACTCTTTCACGTCAGGTCGCGCCGAGCCGCGAGCCACATCCCGGGGCAGCGGGTATCTAGTGCACCCGCGGCGCCGGCTCGACGCGTATCGAAACTACAAGTGTGTCGTTGTAATGTGAAATTACCTCGTTTAATGAGGGGACAGTCGCAATTGGTGATTTTCGTAAGCTCGCTGGGAGTGAGACGACGGTGCGAGCTTCGCCCCTCCGCCGGGCGCCCATTCAGCTGCGAGTAGTCGCTCGCCGGCCACAGCGACGCACGCGCGCGCTCACACTTGCCACTCCACTCTCTGGATACTACTCCAATTTTGACATGACCGGTTCCAAACACGAACGCGAACGATCGACCTGTGTCCACACAGTGTTAGCTCACTAGTGATTTCTCTAATTGGTGCTTTTGAGTGAGTGTCGCCGGGAATGTACGAGAACTCGGCCTGGACAACTTTACAATGGCCCAAATTGCATTAAATGGGTAATTGGTGTACGTCATTGGATAATGGATTCGGCTCATATACCTAGTACATATAATCCGTCCTTACGAGGAGCGTGGGCCGCTGTGAATTTTGCACTTGACTCCCGGCCCTGCTCTTTGTTTGATGCCGTTCCATTTAAATATTTAAATTCAACAATGCGATTTCTGACCTCATGAGATGAATACGAAACTGTATATTTGTAGTACTTATTTATTGTTTAAGTACATAGTTAGCCACATTTGGTTTATATTGTTCGCTATCAATCGAGTACAAACACAAAATGACCGCGATAACAAACGTCCAGGGAACCTTTCATGAGAATGCTAAAGCTTCATGTAAGCCTATAATATTATTATTTGTTTACTCTGTTATAAACTTTGTTATGCTCTAACAATTTATGAAGTAAACATGCTATATTTGACACACTAATTGGATGCTATTGCACCTGCTGAATAAATAACTTTCAGTGTAATATGGTACGAAATAATAATATTTTCACTTTACGTTTACCACCTATTAAATTAGCAACACAATTAGCTACTTTTAACTACCGGTTGTACTACCCACTTAGCACATAAGTGCTTGAGAAATACTTCTAATATAATGCTGAGTATAAATCACTTAGGCCATTCTGAGTGAAAGAGGACTTTCTAGCATAACTAGTGGCAGAGGTTAACAATTAAGCGCGCTATTACGGCGATCCTAATAAATCCTGTGAGGATTTCAATGAGTTGATTTCCAAGCGTTTTTCCCGCTAACGCACATAGCAAGAATTCCTCGAGGCGTTTTCTCTGCCGCCACGACGCAGGTACGCGGCGTTATCAGTCGGCCGCGCCGCGACCGTGGGAATGAAAGAAGTGTGTTAAACAATAGCAGCCAGATAAGAACATCGTCAGAACCCATTCGGGGTACCTTTAAGTAATTAGTTGTGTTTTCATTTACGTGCTCCATACTAAATCCGTTTTGCATCGAAAATTCCCGATGATTCATAGTTGGATTAGTCTGAGTTGAGATCTACGCTTCGGCGATTATGTTAATGTTGCAATAATGTTATATTTTGACTGTTTCTATTGATAGCAACAAATGAAAGGTTTACATTGTACAGCAACGGCCGCTCGCTCGATTCATGGCTAAAAAATTCCCGAGAATTACCTTTGTTCTTCGAATTGGATCTACCTGATTTAAATAAAAACTTATTTGAGATACTTTGAAGATTCATTGTGTCTACGAATGTAAATTAGATTATAAATAGTTTTTAGATAACATTTTACAGAAAACTTGACGCTTTGGCTACTGTCAATTGTTCGATTCCGGTTTGGTAACAATGTCAATTCGAAGTTCAAGCAACTTGTATAAATGATTTTATTTTTCATTCTTTCGATATATTCTCACGTCAACATTCTTTATAAATAACTTTATTTGTTATTGTTTATTTATACTTATCAAATCACTAACTTTATCAGCTTTATAACAACATTTTCATACTGAAACTTATGACGATATTTAGGCCTAATTAAAGTTCGCTTCGTATTGCAAATATTTGGCAGTTATTATAGGTGCATAATATACAGGTTTAAGGTCCTGTACACACTGTGGGGGAAACACAAAAACCCCGTGTCTCAGCAACGGATACAGGTGTTTATTTTGAAGCCGTCCTACAATCCCCTACTTGTGGTTTTTTACACTTTTTTACTAAAGAAACCTTTTCGATGAGGCTTTCATACAAGATGGGCAGAAAAACAACATGTCTGGCAGTTTTGTTACTTTTTGGCATTGGCATATTTTATTAAGTGTTTTTTTTTCAGTTTTGTAAACTTAACTTCAGTTCTACGCGTTATTTTTGTTAATATTATCACATACTTTTAAATGCACAATCTAGTTTCAATGTTTATGTTACGTTTATTAAGTAAGTACATAATATATTTACTGTGTGGAAAAATATCATAATAATATTGCGCGAAGTACACTAAACTACTATAGTCAACTTAGTTTAGCTAAAACAGTGGAATAGTTCGTAGCAAGTAGTGATGACATCTCAATCATCATAAAGGATTTGAATTCCTATAGATTTTTATAGTAATAAATAATTGATAGTTCCAAAAAGTTCTTGAGAAATACTTCATCTGAAAGTAGACATACCAGTATTAACGTTCGATTCACGCGTCAAAACCCTTTAATAACTTATATTCCTTATTATTATTGGATCTGTATACACAATAGCCTGTACAGGTGCATGTGTAATGTCAAATGATCCAATTTTGATAACAATCATACAATATGGTTCAATGGGATTTTATTTGTGTCAATTATGAGAAGTTTTGAATTAGAGTTTGATTATAATAATATCTCAATTCAAATAATACTGAATCAAAAAGTCAAATTGTATATATATTGTCAACAAACAATGCATTTAATTCAATGTTGAGAGTTAAGACATTGACAGTAGAAACATGTTAATTGATAAGTAGGTACATACATTAATAACTTAAGTACTGCAATCTCCAGTCATTCAATTGAAGATGAAGTCAGTTTACTAAAATAAAACATAGAAATCAGCATTTTTTACTATGATGTATACCTAGGTACCTACCTCCTACAAAACAGGAACATATAGTGTGAAAATTCTGTGGGATTTTCTTTTACCTACTCAACCTAGTGAGGTAATATTACTTAACCAATTACAAATGTAACCAAACCCACATGCTAAATCCATAGAGTACAATAGCACAAAAAATTCAGCATTTTCCTTGTAAACAGCACTTATAACGAGCTACCCAATTAAGTCGACTTATCGATTTCTCAACAGCGAACATTTCTCAATAATTACAATTTCAGAACGTTAAGTGCTTACCTAAAATATCAATGCATAAAAGGTTTCGCATCGCTCGTCCGAAACGCGAGGTGTATGTTGGTACAAGCGTCGAATTTTCGCAGTCAGCCAACCGTGCCCTCTGACTCACAAAGGAGCGTTAAACTGAACGCTTAGCATTCAAATTCAAATGGTCCCCTCACTAGCTGTTCTAAAAATGAAATGAGCAAATCGTTTCAAACTATAAAGTCCTCTTACATCACATTGTTGTTAGTACTTGTTAGACATTTTTAGAAAGGAGGTTTTAAAAAGAAAATCTAAGTGGTTTTTGGATACTCCATTACTAATTTTATCATGGAAAATGTAACAAAGTATCTTAAAAGCTGAAGTAAATGGACTAAAAGTGTTGTTTGAAAAAGAAAATGAGGAAAGTTATAGAACTAAACTAAGCCATTTGTTTCAACTTGCAGGTAACGTTTTACAGTAAATGCACTCTATTCTAGTTTTGATGCTCGATTTAGAACAAATACCATGTTGAAATTGAATCAAATTTTATTCATGTCAGTTGACAATGAAACAATACCTAATCCCTCATTGATAGCTCAAAGTTAGGCCTCGCGATGAATGGCAATATATGAGGCATTTGCTCGACAGCGCGGGCATACATAATTGATAGTATTATGTACCTAACTAAGTAGATACGTACTGTTGTTATCATTTTGATATTTTTGCACAACATTACAACATATATTTGTGTTTTTATTCACTTGTTATTGTAACATTAGGATAATCGTAACAACCAAATTATTATTACTGAATTTCGCAACTAAAGAACATATTACAACTGTCTTTCTTTTGTAAAATAAAGGGGCTTTTGGTAAAAGATTATCTTCTGACCTTAGAAAGACAATCAATGTAAAATTTTCAAAATCTGTCATTACGGAATTTCATCTGGAATAAACAAACCCAAAAACTCAAAAACTTTGACTAATGAAGGACAATAACAAAGCCATTAATAACCTACAATTAGTTAAGTTTTATAATATTCAAAATAAATCAGTAGTTTTATGAGGATTGATATTTTTAAAAGAACGTTAACACGATGTTAATAGTCACTAATGTCGGTGAGAGACGGAGCGCTCGCTGCGCCCGCCACGACCCAATTTTCAGAATGACGAAACGGATATCTGAACGAAGTAGCTCACCGGTATCACCATCAAAATTAATTCTTCCGTATTCCTGCTTTTAGTGACAGGTTAGTTTACGACCATCGTAACTCTTTAGCTACTGGCTAGAGTAACTTTAATAAAAGTATGTAACAGTGTCGCCTAATAGCTCTGCCCATCAAACTGGCTGGTTGTAAAACAACAAAAGGATGCCTTCGAAATTTAAAATGATAGTGTTGTATCCTCCTTATAACAATTGTTCATAAAATGAATGGCCAGTATTTTTTGTGTTGACTTTTATGAATGTGGCAATTTTCATAAATTAAAGGGTTAATTACCTCACTATTGTTTCATCTGAAAAGTGTTTCAGTTTCGTTACTACGTGTCAATGGCCTGTGTTTTATTTCACTTGCATCTCGTTCACTTTTAACTTATTCTTCAAATAAAACCTTTCCACCTATATCCAATATTATTATAGTACAAGCATCTTTATGTATGGCATATTTAACATGAAAATGTTGTGTTTGTCCCCAAATGAACATATATTGTGTTACATAAAATGGCGGTTGCGACACTGAACTTAACCTTACCAAATGAATTAACATACAAAAGTACTGAAAATGCATCCATTTGAATGTCTAATTAACGCGTTGATATATATTTTCCTAAACGAACATTTTGCGATTGTAATTTGAATTTTTATTACGTACCTAAAAGTTAATTGTGTTCAAGTTGTACTGTTTTAAATTAGGCTGAATTTACGATGACACACTTTTGCTTTTTATGTTTTAGCATAATGTGGCATAGACAAAAAACAATGTTATCTAAATGCCTCAGCAGTTTAATTTATTCGGTGCTTCAGGACATTAAACTGTTATTCGTATTTCATTGCATCTTGTTATTTTTCTAAGAAAATTTATTTATCGTCAACCAATAATCTGTTCATAAAGCGCGGTGGCCATTTTGTCGAGTCAAGTCATCGAATGACTATTATGCCGCCCACGTGTTGTAAACAAACATTAAGAATATGGAACTCGCAGTTTTCCTCGCGAAGATTTTTCTCTTGGGTGCGTGCATGCGTGGGCGTTGGGAGGTGTTCGCCAATCGCCTCGGAGCCCGCCCCGCGGCCACACGCCTCGCGTCCACACGAGCGGCCGTATCTCCAAGACACCCACCAGAATGTCGCCCAAACCATAGCTGTTTTATGACAGCCGTTCTACAATTATTTTTTTCTCGATAATTAGAGAGGTGCCGGAAAATCTCGCATCTCCCGCAGCCTGTGCTGCCAAATTCCAACGCTCAAAATCATTTTTGTCTTTAGCATCTGACGTTAATTTGTCGACAGATAACCCTTCTCTTTGCTACTAAGCTTTAATTTCATATTTCGTAACACATTCACAGTAAGTCGTTCCAGTGAGTTTTACCTTAATTCGTATGTATATTATGTAGATTTCTAAATATGTGAAAAACATTTTCAAGACTTAGATAGGTACCTGAGTAGACTTCAGAGTTATGTGAGGTGTATACTTATTAGTTTTTCTCGACTCAGCCAAGTTAGGTAAGTCGTTCCACTTTTTTTTTATCAAATCATGCAATTTTAATCACGTCCCTACATTGAGTCTACATAGCACGTGTCTAAAACCTCGTAAGACTCCTTAAAAGTAAGTCTTGGATATTTACAGAAGCCATTATGAACACCATTTGTTGAAATACGCATTTTATTTTAGTTCGCAGTACACATAATTAGTACTTAAATGATGGTTTTTTCTCAATTGTCCACTTCTATCGAGATTCGTCCTGAATAAAAAGGAGTCGACAAAAAAGAAATCATCATTCATTTTAATTCATTATTCCATACTTCTCTATTACTAATCATCTCATTAGAAACTTCTATCCATCGTTTATCTGGTCTTCGACTCTACTCTTATTCCCAATTGCAATCATACTCAAAAAGAAAAATATTACAGAAATAATAAAAAGAAATCTAATAATAAACTGATACAAATAAGTTAATAAATCTACTAATATTCATATCCTCAAACCGAATAGTTTCACTACATGACATGGGCATTTGACCCTAACTCCTAGTTAAAACAAATAAGTCCCAACGAAGTGATACAATATGAGTCGCAGCCGAGCGAGCGTCTGTCCGTAATAACGTTTTAATTGAACGGTCGGAGGTCAAATCACTTGCGCCCCGCGTGACCCAGCCACGACACCACGTACCCAGAATAAACCAACACAAGTTTACAGTTAACACACCAAAATTACATAAACCGAAAGAATTTACGCTGATCGCGAGCTAATATTGACTCAGGCTTACGCTAACAATGTTACGATCATTATTATGTGGCAACACTAAACAAAGTATAAAAGCTCGCTTGCTTGCGCACAAACTGCACCGCACTATTGCTATTGTTCGCATAAACAACCCGCCGAATTGTTAGCTCTTGTTATACAAGCTCGCATTGTTCCACATTTGAATCGTGCGTCCCGCGTCACTCGATTCGCCGAAGCATCCATTGTCGCCATGTTTGTTGATGCGCGCGCAATCCGTGCAAAACCGCGCAAAATCTCGCGAATACTTTGGCCGAAATCAAAACAACCATTGATACGCGGCGCGGGAACAAACCAGTTCTCGAACGCATCACAAATTCACAATGTACCTAGTGGCTGAATAAATGAATTATTTTGCCTCATTTCTGTCAAGAAACCCATAAAGGCTCTTTTTATCGATTTTTATTTCAACCTGCAACAGAAATTGTTTCTTCAGGTTTCAGCCTGCACCAAAACGAAATATCCTCAATATGACCGTTATATCATACGATATTGGTCCCCCGCAGTTATCGTAAATCCACTTAATTTAGAAATATTAAAATCTACAACCGAATTAGTGTCCGTCTGCATCATTCGGTCCAGATATGCGGGTGTCCACTTTGCCATTAAGATGGGGTCGAAGATGCGACCCCATTTGACCGCGGGTTCATTCCGCACAGTCGCACAACTCGCACACCTAACACTTAAATAATACATATTGCTCGAATGCCGCTAGACGAGAGCCATCAATTAGTGTGGTGCGACATTCGGTTACATTCTACATTAGCACTTATGTAGGATATTGGTCTCGACTACTCGCCTACGCTTTCGCATCTTTTGTTATTTAACATTTGTTATCACTAGGTACACACGTGATTTGTTGTAGAATTAGCGAAAAAAAACTACAGACTGATAAAATATTAGCTCTTGACGCTTACTTCAATTCGTGTCGATTTAGCCTGATGATTGCCAAATGATTAAGTACTTATTTCGATTGGCCTCCGCGTAATAACAAACAAAGGGAGCCCAATGTCAAAGAACGTGATCAAAATGTAATCTAGTAACAAATAAGAGACAAATGTAATGCGGTCGGTGTCATTGAGGCGTGGGGTGACAAATTGGGCGCGACAATCGAGTTAGTTGACCCGAGCCCGGCCAATCTGTGCTCACACCACACGATTAACCGCACAGACACATAGACAAGCAGACATGCAGCCACACAGACGCACGCACTAACTGCCCTGTAATAGATACGAAGCTATCCGCCACACTCAATTGTGCTGCACAGATTGTTAGAAGGGTTACAGTCAATTAAAGGGTCTTTATACAGTTGTGTATTAAATTGGTAGGAAATATAACTGCTGTACGGCATTAGCCAATAGTATCTTGTTACTTTTTGTATCAAAATTCGAAATTATTTCATAAAACTCGGCGTTGACGCAGCTGCTACGGCGAGCCTACGCAGCTGCTACGTAAAGCCTACGCAGCGTAGGCGCCTACGCGGCGTAGCGGCCTACGCCGAAAAACGTAAAATCATTCGATTAAAAATATACTTTTGGATTTAAAAAACAAGATCCATTCAGGACTTAAGATTTGTATCCGTTCACATGAAACCATATTAACATTATTCTTCAAAAATAACCCAAAGATCTCGAAGTCAACAGACGTACAACTGGACTGACCTCTATAAAACATAATTTTCGCTTTACGCCCGTTGTGACCAGCGCGTTATTTGACTATTGTCCTCCAATATTGGTCGAGCAACTAGAACTCATTGAATGCGACTACTTAGGACACAAAGGACTCGTCTCGAACGCCAATAGAAATTCTCTCGCTTTATTCGGTATTGGACTTAATGATCGGGATTGCAGTAGATGTTAATAGGCATATAATACGGTTTGATTGATTGAATTACATGAGTGTATATGACTGTGGCTTCTCAGGCCCGGTTGTACCATAAACTACTAAGGAGTTTACCACTAAACGTAATATAATAAAATAATAAAACAACGTTCTGTCGGCCAATTGCTTGGAGAAGACAGAGACAGAGTTGATCTTAACTATTTTTAGTGTAAAACGCATTTGGGTTTACACAAGTTGGCGTTAATCTTTCTTAAAGTCAACCGAACATACATAAATGTTCTTTAAACATTCTCATATCGAGCCCTTCAAACATCACTCTCTGTTTTGTTATTTTAAACAGCGTCATTTGTCCAATAAAACTCTCGTCCAATAATATGACAGTTATGTTTCTAAATGTGATTTTGATTAGAGGCAATTCGTCGCCCCCATCGTGACTCAAGCATGTTTGATTGACTAATACTATGTCAATTGTTTTCAATACCTAGAGCATATACATACTAATATTGTAAATGCGATAGTAACTTGAGAGCAATGGTGGCCCAGTAGTGGCGGCCCCGACTTACGAACAATTGGTCGTGGGTTCGAACCCAGGCAGACGCATTACTTTGTGTAATTTATTTCATCACCACTGCTATCAAAACGGTGAAGGAAAACATCGTGAGGAAACCGGCATATCTTAGAACCAAAAATTCGAAGATATGCTACATCTACCAATCCGCACTGGGCCCGCGTGGTGGATTATAGCCCATCCCTCTCCTAGAGAGGAGGCCTGAGTCCCTGCAGTGGGAACAATATAGGCTAATGATGATGATAGTAACTTTGTTTATTTGGTACCTTGTCACGAATAACTGGCAGATTTAATTTTGATCGTAATGAAATTGGGCAAGGAGACAGATTATATTCTGGGAAAGGAAATAGGTTATCTATTCCTTTTGGCACACATAATAATCAAAATGTCTGCGCTTACGAAGACGCGGGCAACAGCTAGTAACCTTCTTAATAGCATGCAAATAAAGATTTTCGTCTATCACTGCCATACTAAAAGCGTGTGAAACTATTTTGCGATGTACAGAAAAAACAATAAATTCTAAAATGATGTTCCTATCTGCATAATCTATAAATAAAAAATAAATTAGTGCCAAAGATAAGCTACAAATAACCAAAAAATAAATATGCTCTATCACCGTGTGAACCGAAAAGAGTTCATTGAAAAGCATCTTAACAGATTATCATTAATCACTTGTGGCAATACATTTTTTTAAATAATAACAAGCATTACGACCCCTTTTCATGGAACATTTTTTAATAAAGCGAAATGAAGATGTTTACTGGTACTTAACCCTTGAACTTTCAATAGGGTTTGAAGTACCAATTTCATCAATTTGTGTCGCTCAGTTATTGGTTTTTTGAAAGTGTTATGACTATGAATATTATAAACATGGGATGATTATCTGGCAACATCGTGATTAAATTACGTTCGATACCCACATCATGTAAAGTAGCTATCAATTGTTGAATAATGAATATTCAAACAGCACAACTTAAAATTGTATTTGTTGTTAGAAAGTGTTGTTAAAAGCCGGTTCTTGTTGTTCCGTTGTGGGTCTCATAGTCAACAACATTATTGTAATGTTACTCATATCGTGGTCACGCACAACAAATAACCGTGGACGATTATGGTTCATTATAACTACCGAATGTTCACTACATATGCAACAGGTTGACCATCACGTGGGTAATTTTATTTGTAACTTTATAAGGATGGAAATATACAGTTACAAAACTTAATATTCTGAAATACTGACACTGTTTAGCCTGAATCGTTCCACTGCTGGGCAGGCACAAACAGTCTCATTGTGCCGCACTCGAGATGTTAAATGATTACTTAAGCCATCACGTGGTAAAGATTTGGCATAAACCTTTACTAAGTGACTGATTGTTTTATTCATTCCTTAGTGATATATAAAATTTACCACCACTTGAATACCATAACTAGCAGGCCTATTTGCTAGAGTGAAAACTAACTTTCTTAACATTGTTACTAAATTGACTTGGACAGTTCCACACTAAGTTAGCAAAATGATCAGTCGTGGGCTAGTGGTTTGCGTGAGAACAACCCCGTTGTATCGGGGGTAGTGCGAGGGTGGGAACCACTCGGGGTAAGTGGGGTACCGGGCCGGAAGCGCCTGCATCGGATCGTTCCGCACACCTGTGGGAATGTTTGCCGCTATTTGTGTACCTCTATAATACCTCTTCCACCACTCTGTCAGCCTAGTACTTTTAATAATTATCATACGAACGTGCTATCGTTTATCTCTTAATTACCACTCAGCAATTATTTATAGCTATAGCTGCTGATAAAAACTAACATTGTTTTAATTTATTACCTCTACAAACAGTTACTGTATTCATCTCAAACGGCAGAAATCGGAGTCAAGTACAAAATTACATTGAATATGTCTTTATTAACAGGTGCTGTTAAGTGAATCCAAAAAACAATGAACAGTGATAAAACTGATACAATAAGAATGAACTTTTCTTCCATCACGTGACAATAGTATTATCGCCAAAATGAAAAATAGCGAAGAGTGTTTAGACTGACGAAAAAACTTTAATAACAGAAACAGTGTGATATTAATTGATCTTATTTAATTTTTAAGTAAATAGTGTGTATGAAATCGTTGTAAAAATAAATATAAGTGAAAAGGACAATAGATAATAATCGTTCTGCTGGTGGGTTGTGATTCGGACTTCAAAAGCCCGCAGCAGACCACCCATCAAGGCGACGGCGGCCATCGCAGGCATGGGAATCAAAGTCATGATGAAAGCTTTCAATAAGCCAAAAGGTAAGATAATATTACTGCAAACGCAACCTGCACAATTTTCCTCCTACACACGAAAAACTTGACCAAACTTAAAGAATAATTTATTGTATCAACCAAATCATAGAGTCAACTGTTCCACAATAGCGTTCGAATTTCAAATATGGATCGTGGTCGAAGGAATCGTAACAAAAATGGCGACGTATGATCCTCGCTTCGCATTGGTGACGCAACCGCGCAACGCTCTCGGTTTCGCGTGCACTTGTCCCGAATGTGAACGCGCCGTGACCGAAAGAAAAATATGAAAACGTTCATTTTCTAAATTATTACCTATGGCACTGCTAAGTTTACAGACCATTGGACAGTTTGTGCGTGGAATTGCAAAATTATTGCGTGTGAAGCGTAGCCTGTTTACAAATACCTTGCTGTCTTTGAGTTTACTTTTCTCGGCTCTGGAAATGATGGTCGTAAGGTTTCAGAATGAAGATTTAGATCAACATTTCTTCATTATTAATCATGAATCTCATCTCTGGTAACAAAGACCAAAAATACACCTAAATACAGAGCAAATAAAACCTGCAATCCATAACTCAAAGGGTCGAACATCCATCAGCTCATCATATCGCAACTCAATTTCCTTTAATATCTCTGTATTTTGAAACAGCGTGTCCGGCTCCGCTACTCTAGGGTACAGACAACCGCGGTTGAGCAACACTCGGCCAACCATTACCGTAATTATGACTAGCTCCTCGTATGCTCTGCTGATCTTGAAAGTAAAGACCTTGCGTGCTCATAACCTGAGAACTGGAAACAATGTTTGTATACAAACTGGCTGCTTGTTAATCGGTACCGACATATGACTGCTGTAAATGTGCTGTTGATTGTGTTTGATCAAATGATCACAGTTGACAGCCGTGTGGGAGGACGCTTACATTAACAATCACGCCGGAACAACAAAAGATAAAAGTATCTTATCTTCCGCCAAGCCCTTGCAGCTCGCTTCAATCTCTTACCTCCATGTAAGCATCCCTGGTAAACCGAAACATCAAATCAAACTGCTAATTGAATACAAAAATACATTTATTTAATTGAACGCCATAAACTAAAATAATAGCCACCCCGCTTCCGTCCAAACATTACGTAAACGTGCGCATCTCGCACCGTGCCTGCGCCCGCGCCGGTGTCCGTGCGTCTAGCGGACATGTCACCTCCGAGCTAACAAGCTGAACTATGTAACCGGTCCACATGCAGTAGCTGAGGACAAGCGCGTTTTCTCATGCGACGAACAATAGCGCTATCAATGAGGCAAACAACGGATTTACGACTCAACACATTCTTTGGGCCATAAAAAGTCATAACAATTTACGGGCATAACAAAGAAACAGTGGCATCTAGTACGGCGGCTAATAACGCAGAGCAGCAGCAGCGCAGCGCGGGGGCGTCCATTCACGCCGCTGATTGGCCCATCCGGTGCGCGCTCAATGAGATGATGCGCGCGCGCCGCGCCCGGCCCGCCGCGGCCGCCTCTGTCATTGAGCAAAGGTCCGTCGCCTACGTTCGTGATCAACGCACCACAGATCACTGAAAGATAACCGAGCATTGTTAGATTCTCCACCTCGGAACGTAAAAACGATGAGGACCTCTGATATCTTACTCGGAATGCTACAACAACTGTGCGTTCAAACAATTTATTGAACTCATGTTACTTGTGCCTTGCACGATCAATTTAAAATTACCTGGACCCTGTATCTTGCAATTTATTAAAGTAGCGCAACGGTTGGGCAGCGTAACGAATTTTAATGTATTAAATAAAAGTACAACTCATACGCAAAACGTTCATTTTCTGCGTGAGTGAGCAGGGAACCGTTTGAACAATAACAATTTTACCGCATAACCCTCCTCCACGCATCAACGACTGGGAGGGTGATATCGGTAAGCAAATGAACAATTTTTCAAAATGTATACTTACGTTACAATAATTGGCTTCACACGGTAACGACATGTCGCAGGGTATGAGGGTAATAGCTTAAACAGGGTAATACATTAGCCACAGTGTTAGTTTGGTCTGTATAATTATAGGACATTAAGTCTACTAGGTACCTAAATGCAGTACATAAAACACTCAAAGAATGTTAAAGCAAGCCTTTTTAATGAAGTCCTTCTAAATTGACAGTTGCATACACAAATAAGGCAATTACTAACAAAGTAGCCCTTTAATCAAGCCTTTTAGCAAGAATTATCGTTTTGCAATGATATTTAGTATAATTATAAGCAAAAAGAAGGCGATTTGAATGCGAAACAGCGCACGCGCCGTTTACGTCACGCGACGTTCCAAGTTCAAACGGTGAACAATGGGTTCGGTAAAAATGGCGCGAGCTTTTGTTCTGGCTGGCTATTGTGGCGACCGCCGGTAGAGATTGCTTCACTATGAAGATACACATTACATATTCATGCATCATCACCTCATTTTCCCCTAACAGGCTAAGGTAAAAGACGACATCACTTACAGTCCACAAAACATGCCTATTGCTACACAAAACAGATTCAACGATTGCAAAAGCCAATAATTTGAAAATAATTCATCGATTGATTCACGATTCCAAAGCAGCTGTTCCCTTCACTTTATTCCCAAAACAATTTAGATATAAAACTATCTAGAACATAAAATTACTTGGAAATAATTGTCGTTTTACAATTCACTCGGTCTAGATAAACACGGGCTATAATGGAGTCATTACATTTTGTTTATCAACGAGCTTGGGTTGATATTGCTGGACGCAGGTTGACGCAACAAGTGTCGGTTGGGCTCCCCTCGAACAACCCTTGTCGGCCACCTGTTACTGTAACCACCGAACATTAGCATAATGTGAAATGTGTTGGAGTTGTAAAGAAATGCGGCCCGTTGCGTGCATTGTTCTTGTTATAGGTACATTCTTATTTTGCGGTACGAAGTATTTGTTGATTGCTTTACGATATAAAAATGGAGTTTGAACTTTCGAAGAATTCTAACCAAATAAAGTTTGTTTCGTGGTTTTTTACACTTTTGAGTAAGTTCTTTTTTGTTGTTGTAAATAACCAAAACTATCTGAAAAATATTAAAAATAATCAGCATAAACAGCACTAGTAATTTCACAACTAGACACAGTTTCTTTTTTCAACGGCAACATGCACACATAACGCAAAGTTCTTAATTCAAAAACAAAGCACGGTATTAGTAAGTACGGCCGAAAGTACGAAGGTTGCTCGCCGTCCTCGGTCGGGCACGGCTAGCGGTGGAGCCACGCGGCGCATCTCCGGTGTTTTGTGCACTTATCTGCGCCATTCACGATTCTCTTCGCCGCAGCTATACCAAGAACATTCGACATATTGTGGAGACCTCGATGACTTGGGAGATTGTTAAGTGGCGCTGCTTGTTTGGCTGATTAAGTTAGTTGGTGTAGATTACACTACAATGATGGAGGGCGGGACTGAAATAATAACCCTCCTTCTGGACTTTGCCGTAGTCGGGTAAAAAAATCTATTCCCCATAGAGGTAGGGAATTCGAGCAGAAGTATACAAATATGTAGAAAGAACTGCCACATATCATTCAATCCGTTCAGTAAGGTGGCGTATGACCATAAACCGAATACTATTCCAAACTCAAAATTCAGGCTTATTACTGATTGAAAGAAGTTAATCTGAAATGAAAAAAAAACTGTATAATACTCCAAAAAGTACCTTCTGCAAAAAATAAATAAACTGCTATAATTAAGTAATACAATTCCCCGTTCTTACTTTAAGCTATCAGTGACAATATCGTACAACGGATGGGGCTCATCGGAAACTACGGGACAATTACACCGAAATCACTCGGGATTAATTACTTTAATTACGGAAACGGAAGTCTTGTCATCGTAGTTTTTTGCGCATCCAAAAATACCATTCCAGATCTTAATGCCAAGCACGACTGATATTCCTGCCACCACCTCCTCGCATTATACCGCAGATAATTACAATTAGCTTTATTTAAGTTATTATAAAATACAAGAAATAAACAAGTGTCTCACTGAACATTTATTTCTTCGGAGCGATGATAGCTTTCGTATAAAAGCACATTTCCCAAGAAATAACTGTTTATTTCTAACATATTTTCATCCGATCATCAAATTAGTCATTACTTGTTATCAAATTATTTCTTTAGAATGTACGACAGCGAGTTTTACTAGCGCATATGACACTCACATTCTGCTAACTTTATATTACAGTTAAACAGAATTCATGTTCTTTTCATCTTCGAAAAAAATCTTTGGTACCAACCCAACACTCGAGTTAACGACCACGGAGGCGTTGCAAATATTTCTGTTGAAAACTTTTTGATGACCCTATACTTCTATTACATTTAAAATAATTTTAAAAGAACATAAGTTATTAAATATACTTTTTATTCAGCAAGTTGTTTGATGTGAAAATATGTGTAACACCATTCATTAGTTGGGAATGGTTTGATCTTTATGATATAAAAATATTGTACTTGCTTTTTTTTGTTTTTCATTGAGAGAAATATGAATTAGAGAGCCATCAGTTCTCTACAATTACTCAGGGCCGGAGGCTTGTTAGCGAGGAGCCACACAATCAGTTACATATACTACATCTGTGCGGATATATTGCACGAGCAGGTGTCTGATAAATGCAATACATTCTACACACTCACAATATAATATCATCACTACAATGAACATAAAAAGCGTATTGTATAATGCACATTGCATGTACGGAGATGAGTTTAAATACTTCAATTAAACGAGCCATTAATATCCGTTGAGGTAAATAAAAATTCATCAAGACGCAATGACCGGTTTTTTGAAGTCTTTTCAAGAACAAATTGCCGACGTGGAATCGTTCGATAAATATTCTTAACAATTTTAATGTGCAAGGACAAAGATAGGCTGTATTCAGAGATAGTTGTGCTAGCATAAACATAGGCAATTAAATTCTTCATGAAAATCTTTAAACATATGCGAAAAATCTAAATGATAAAGATGGCCCTTACAGCGCAATCAAAGCACGCAGTTCCTATCTCATTGTAACTGCGTTAGTATAAAAAGATGCGTGTGCGCAATAATCGTGAGTCAAGTGCAGCTGCGCGAGATATATAGTGCGAGTAAATCACATTGTGCCGGGGTGCGGCAATTAATGCAGGCGTGATTCGCAACCGCCGCCACTCCGACCACCTTGCACCATCGAACACCTCTTTATGTTATCCGACGGCAAAAATAGAATCCGCAATCCCCATTGTTACTTCGTTCAACTTATTTTCTGCGTCGTTTGATTTTAATCTTGTCAACTGATGTTGTTCGAAATGTATTCAAAATTACTTCATGCCAGCCACAAGAAAATTAAGCAATAAAAACACATTTAAATATCAAAAGTTTAACATCATGTTTTATAATAGATCTGAGCAGTCTTCATACGGAACATTTCTTTCAACTCATTTAGAGACATCAAAACATGACACTATTGAAACAGACACCGCATTTACACAACATCAAAGGGCCGGGCTGCATCGCGAGCCTTATTTTACTTAATTGTGATTGGAATACAAAATTCTTTGGCTCTAATTGAAACTAAAACGACGAACACAGAGAAAAATTTAAATTATATCAGAACGAGGTTCAGCTAGAGCAGATCAGAGGCCGAGCGGGCACCGACCGTGGGAGAGGTGCACAAATCTCCGCATCTCAGAACTGGTCGGCAGGTGCGCGCGCGCAGCACACGCACACGGCCACAGGCACGCACACGGGCGCCGCAAACCAGGCGCACTTATGAATGAAGCCTACAAACCTGCACAAGAACTACACACTGATACTCACGCACACACACACACAACAAATTCAATCTCGCTTGTTTATCTCTGATTTATTTTATTCGAAACCATCAAGTCTCAAAAAGTTGGCTATTAATTTGTTCTTCGGTGCTCGGTATAAATGCCGTAGATAAAGTAATTAATCCGAATGATAACGATCTTGGTTGACAAGAGATGGAACTCGCTTCCACGTTCGAAAACCACCAACATGTAATATACTGTGAAACTACGGCGTTAATCTATGTGGATATGTTTTAAAATAACCCTGAGGCTTATGAATAACTCATTGCAAACAGATCATATCTAGCACCCATGCATGTGAACAAACCTGATTATAAGGAGCGTATTAAAATAATAAATAGCTTCTACGATGTGGCCGTGAAAGAAAATCAGGGCTAGGATAATCACAGGGCATAGTAGACGGAAATAGAAGCGAGAAGTTTCTTTAAGGATCAACATCAAACTCAAACTTAGAACTTTTATTTCAATTGAAGTATTTACAGGCACTTTTGGATCTTCAAAGAGCCAGTTAGAAAGTGCAAAACCACAAATCTCCAAAAAAAAGTAAATCCATAGACACTCTTTTATCCAGGTATATATAACATAATTATAATGATTCAAGTAACAATTCCAACAGTTTACCATTACGCACAACATTCAGAAGCACTAACTGCTTAGGACATGACCGATATGAACCTTATTGTACCGATAAAATAACCCGAACCCGATAAAATAGTAGATATTTAAAGTTATTTTTGTGTTGTTACAGACATCCCGTCGCAGGTGCCCCCGCTGACGCCGGGCACCAACAAGAAGATGGCCGAGGCGCTGAAGGCTACCTTCGCCTCCTGGGAGAAGGAGCAACTGCGCCTCGGCGTACCCAAAGGTAACACCTTGTGTCCTACTTTAGATTTGTAAACTGGACTCTGGATTCCTATAAATAGGACATGTTTTTCAATTTCAACTTTTTAAGGGATGCTTCAGTCCAATATCAAATTGACATACGTAGAGAGACGTTTAACTGATGTCACACCTAAGTTTTTCTGTAATCAACTTGAATTCTCCGGACATAGGGGTCACTTTGCCTTTTAAATGTCCTGGATAGCACTTTTGTAAGACGTAAGTTCACCATATGGTTGAATAAACAAATTGCAATGAACACTGCAAGTACGTACAGGTAGCTTAAGTATTTTTACTGCTAATTTCGACTCCATTATGCCCTAATAATTAACTTTTGTTTATAGACAATTAAAGTAAGCATTGGATGGAGGTTCAGCAATAAAATACACTCTAATTACCGTTTAACGTTCAGTAAATGCTTAGATAATTTCATACAAAGACATTTCGTTGTGTTCAGAGAAGGAATAAGAAAATATCGCAGCAATAGTTTATTTTACAGTAATGTAAACGCCGACATTTCATTTGAGTTCAGCAATAGCACTTTATGGTCAGGAAGAAAAGGCAATAAAACCACATAAATATTAATTTTAGACTTCAGTCGCTCGAGATCTGAGAGACGGAGGGAAAAAAATCATCGCATGTTATTATTAATGCGATCAGTTCATTTTAATACGATGCACCTGCTTTTAAGTAAGCTAATAAAATTATGATTAATTTCTGTTACTAAGTCGCAAGTTGCAGTAGGAATCCAGTCGATGGCTTAGCAGATGATCAAGCTTGAAATCATTAAAGTGCAAATTTCTCGTCTGGTGTGGTCGGTGGTGTACAAGCGCGACAAATAATCGCTACACTTTTTGTCAGGAGTGGTAAAGTGAAGTCGTTAGCGCGTAAGAATGTTGTGATAGCCGTCTTGTTTTTCCCTCGTTCAATATTTAAGTGTATACTGGTTACAAGCAAAAACTGTTAGCGTACAGTTGACAAAGCGTATAAATACAAGGGATCATTTGCATATGGTAATGTGACGGACGCGTCGCCGTGTCGCGACCGCCAACGATACACACCTCCACCTTTGTTGGTGCTGACATGGTGCTGACTGACGTCTGACGACCAGCGTTTTCCTTAAATTATCTTAAAAGTTCTTTAGACTGCCTCATTGGTCTAGTGGTCGCAAGTATGACTGCTGAGCGCGAGGTCCGATTCCCTGGTGGTAGGGCGAACTGGTATTGGCTTTTTCCTTTAGGAATTTCTCAATAGCAACCCCTGAGACTGGAGTTGTTCCCGGTGGATGGCAATGTTTTCGCCGTCTATTATTACATAGGATTTAAACATAAATGTTATATTCTTTAATAAAAAATATGTAGAGCAAAAAAATGCGAAAATGTTTTCCATTCATTCCAAAAGCCCTTTGAGTTGCCACATAAAAATAATGACAAAATATCCATTAGCTGCGCAAATTGTACTCCGTGTTTTACGTATTGATATTTGCCTAGGATCATATTGTGGACAGGTGGCGGGTTCGATGCCCTAGCGCGGCGGAAGTGCGTGCGTCTGCGCCGCGTCTATTCGCGCTTCCGGTGTGCCCGGGCGCATCTAACACGAAATCACGCGCAGGATGTGAATAACACTTGCTAAATCTTTTATGATTATTATATTTTATCAATGGATTCGGGTAGGGAATGTAGTACAACTATTTCGTGAAATGTTGATCATGAAATTGGAAAAACAACTATCGATCTTTTGTTAATCGGGTTTCGCAAGAGTGCCCTTTTCATTGAACATGAGTTTAAACGATATAATGAAGGAACGACGATAACTCTTTGCCTTAATTCTATTGGACACATTCGTCGTTATCAAAGGCCACAATGATGTGTGCGTCAGCTGAACACGGGCTGTCAAATCGACTTGATTCCTTAATTGTTCAACGTAATAAATTCAGTCATAAAACCCAGTTTGATAAAATTTTAAAGTACTTCGAATGGAAATAAACGTTTTACAATGTTGCAGATCGAACACTTAATGTAAACTTCCCATCAATTTAAGTATAGAACCCAGTACATCAAGCTAGTACCACAATCTGTCTTTTTTTTATAGATTTTCAACTTTATACCTACTGTATTAGAGGTAAATTGGGGATAACAACTATTAATATCATAAACGGGATATTTACCATGTGTGTGTGTGTGTCAGTTTATAAACTTATAAATTGAGGATATTCGGGAAGCTTCATGTACCTACTGGCGTCTGTACCTAGTAATAATTCAGGAGATAGGTATGTGAGGCTTACACTGAATAAAGAAAAGATATTGACCTTAGTAAGTTAAATACTCATCGTCATCTGCCTAGCCTTTTCCCGACTATTTACGGTTGACTCCCAGTAGCTTACATGAAGCGACTGCTTATCTGACCTCCACAACCCAGTTATTACTGGATAATACGGCATCCTTTGGTAATACTTAATAATAATTTAAATTTTCCATCTAAGGAAAGCAGGAAAACAATAATTCATTTCAGCATATCTAATATTGTATTTAAGTAGAATTCTATCGATTTACCTCGTATGTGGGGCCCACCTTAGTCCTGTTCGTAATATCAGTTGAGATAACGGTAAGATTTTATCAGTGGTAGTAACACATGGGGACGATAAGTAGCTAAAGAACTGGTAGCACTAGCAATAACGTCCTTACTGTAATTAAACTTGTTTGAAAGAAGGACGAGAATCGTTTGACAGAGAAATGTTTTCTCTGTCAAACGATTCTTCATTAAGGTAACTGAAAGCATTTTAACATTTAATATCGCATTTTATTAAGTATTATTTATTTTAATTTACTGGTTGTCCGATATTCTGATAACTTTAACCTTCAGTGTTACCAAGAGATATTTATTATTTATGAATAACCTAATAGGTACTAACTGGATTTTGGAGGTCAGATAGGCAGTCTCCATGTAAAATACTGGTATTCAGCTGCATCTGGATGAACTGGAAGCCGACCCTAACATAGTTCGGAAAAAGCTAGGCAGATGTTAATAAATTGACAACAAAATTATAAAATGTAATAATGGTTGTTAAAAATGTGCTCTCCGTTTCGCAAAAAGAATCTAAAATATACAAGGAAAATCCCAAAAAAAATTGGTGTTATACACTCGTAAGCTATCATCATCAAACCGACAAAGAAAAAACCTCTTAAGCAATTATCGTAAAGAAGTAGCCTTCCAACATGTTAAACAAACATTTGTTGTCTAAAAGATTCACCACTAACAAGTGGTTTACTTTAAAAAAAAACAATTTCATAATCCATTGCATTATTTCCTAAAAAATACTGTAACACATGTATTAAAAACACGCAATGGAACGAAATGCCAGCTCAAAGTTCATTCGTTGTAGTTTTATAGTCACAGAACCAGTGTTTTATCTGTGTAGAGATCTTAACATTTAATAAAATGAATCCCTGCGTTCAGAATGACGTCCTGTAGTCGAGGAGACAGCGTTATCTTACCATCGATTGTTAATAAAATTGCTCCATTAACATACGGACGGGCTTTGTTCTACCTGTGAGCTTCAATTAACGTACATGAGCTCCGCAACTATATTTATTAGTTAATTTTAAACAAACATCTTGTTGTTTAAATTGTGGTAGCAGGAAATCAGTGTAAAGGCAACTACAATTTGTGTCGTAGGTCTATTGAAGATTTTTAACCGACTTCTTCTAGGATTATTTGTGTAAAAAATACATCAATAAGTCGCTTTCAGTAGTTATTTCTAATTTTGTTAGTTTAGTTTAATAGAACCCTCTTTTTAGGGTTCCGTCGTCAACTTATATATTTTATGTATGTATATATGTATGTATTTATTCTTATTTCATAAGTATATATCTTTTCTAACATGATTTTCTGTTTTTGCACCTACTGTGTATTGTCTCTGCATCACCCTAAGGTAGACTGGTAGAAAATGCCCAAGGCATTAAGTCGGCCTTTGTACGTTTTGTTGTGCATAAAGTTTTAATAAATAAATAATAATAAATAAAAAACTAGGAACCCTTATAGTTTCGCCATGTCTGTCAGTCCTCGCTTAATCTCTGTGACCGTTAGCACTAGAAAGCTGAAATTTGGTACCAATATGTGTATCAATCACGCCAACAAAGTGGTAAAATAAAAATTGGTAAAAAATGTTTTATTAGGGTAGCCCCCCTATATGTAAAGTGGGAAGTGTTTTTTTTTTAATTTCAACCCTAACGTGTGATATATTGTTGGAAAGATATTTAAAAATGAACAGGGGTTTACTAAAATCATGTTTGATAATGTCAATAATTTCGGAAATAATCGCACCAAAAGTAAAAAAACAATGTGTCCCGCCCCTCTAACTTTTGAACCATAAGTTTAGAAAATATGAAAAAAATCTGAAAAGTAGAACTTTATTAGAACTTTCTAGGAAAATCATTTTGAACTTAGATGGAAACAATTTTTGTACAAAAAAGACAAAAACTTGTACAAAATAATTTCTGGACTAAGTTTGTAGATCGTTTATACAAGCATTTTTTTTAACTTCGTTTACATATTTTATTATCCTGAACGTATCTTTTTTCAAACCAAAAAATAATTATTACTACGGAACCCTACACTGAGCGTGGCCCGCCCGACACGCTCTTGGCCGGTTTTTTTTTATTCATTTCAAAATTATTCAACATAATAATATTATATTAAACAAATTAAAAAGTATGTTTCGCATATTTTTACTTCTCAGATCTGCAGTTTCTAACATCAAACCCCTGTTCTTTATGTTCTGTGATCAAACCAATGAAAACGAACAAGCAAAGCAATCACTCGCAATAAAACTACAACCTCCTTCTAATGAACAAATATATTACTACATGCATTCACTTGTCACTATTTCAACAGCATCGATGGTAAATCATATTTTATTGTCGCACGACTGAATACGTTGTCATTTCCCTTTGATGTCGCCATTTTAAATCGCTGTAGAATTATGAACTGACAGCGTCTTCGTGGTTCTCGTGGCCAAGGTATAAACATTAAACGTCGTGTCCCGACAGACACCGACTAAAAGCTGTAATTAAACTAATTATTTATTATTAGACAGCTCTCCCGCTTCCAAGGGAAAAAGTTAAGTCTAAGTGCAAGCAATTTATAACATCGTAACACATAACTCCATTTGTATCGATTTACTTTTTCTCGTAGTTAACCTAGCTAGGAGCGATTAGAAAATCTTTAATGGCCACCACTGATTAAGTTGATTGATCTTCCTTCTGAGCAAGGCGATAAACCCCTTTTCGCTTGAAACACTTGTCAAGTATTCCTACAAGCGTCAAGTAGCGTTAACTTACGAGTTTTCCCTTTACAACATCAAAATCGTATCATCGTCATATACTTTTAAAGATATAAAGAAACCCAATATTTCCACTGAGTATTTTTTTCTCATTTGAACAACTGTCATTTGACAGTTAAGAAAACGGCTATTGACGTAGTTAGTGAATTTGATAAACAGTTAATTTTCTTAACCTTCGATTGTATCACTTGATCATGTCTCACAAAAACAATAGAAATACAGAAACAGAACATTAGAAATCGTTTACGGCCGCTATAAAGACAATCGGCTGGGTGCATACATTGGGGCGTCAAGGTCGGGCCGCTTCCTGCGCATACGCAAGTTCCGCTGTGAGGCAACCACTGGCAACCACTCAACCAGTCGGTTCGCTGCCCTGCTAATTGTCGATGTTGCAGCCCTGCCGACAATTGTGCACTTTACTACTTGATAGCGAGCGCCAATCACGGCCACTGACGGCCACTGATGGCCTGATTTCATATGTGAGCCCTATCTGCATATGTCTATCTTGAAATTGTGAATTATCGTTGTTTTTGATCGTTGTATTGGTAATTAGAGCTTTTTGTGGATTTTTAGTTAATTATTGTAAGAATAGAATATAATAGACAGAGCATTTTTGTCAGTAAGACCTGTAGACTATCTAACGCTTTGAATGCACACCAGGTTGATTACAGACAAGCGTACGTATCCTAAAACAGAACCCAGTCATTAAGGTACAAATTCCAACTCCACTCCATCCAGCCCTTTTCCCCCAGATCCTCGCCAATGGAACGAGGCGGCAGTAGCAGCGTGGCTGCGGTGGGCTGCCCGGGAGTTCTCCCTGGAAGGGGTAGCCCTGCAGCAGTTCGCCCGCACCCAGGGCAAGGACATCTGTGCCATGGGTCGCGAGGAGTTCGTCGCACGCGCACCCGCCTTCATGGGCGACATACTCTGGGAACATCTCGAGATCCTACAGAAAGGTAGGTATTGTATACCGCTAGAGGCATGCTTTTATTATCTATAAATAGTTGTGAAAATAAACTGGAAATATTTCAAGAACACCATACTGTGACTGTTTTCATATCTTGATTCTATAAGCCCCGTGAACACCTTCCTCGCAACGTTACCTATTTACTCTAATTGCTTCCAAATTAAAAACAAAATATTGGCGTCCTAGGTAGACATTATTTTCATAGCTTGATACCCAATCCAACCTTAACTTTACCCAAATACCGCCACAAAATAGACATGTACTGTCAAAAGGACTTTATTCTTCATCCTAAACACAATCGACCACCAAACTCAACTGACAGCTGACAGCAACACAAATGACAGCTAGTCTCAAACGTCAGAATGCTCCATAGATGTGGAGAAGGAGCGTTCGCTGCTGGCCAACGTACCTCCGAACATGTACGAGAGCAACGTGTGCCTGCCGGAGTTGCCCGAGTACATACCGCCGCCTGCGCACCACTACAACAACAACAACAATACTGGTAAGTCTTACTTTTACACCTTTATAATTAGTAATTTTGCCACAGGTTTTTGTGATAACGTGAAAAATATTGTTTGGAGTTCCCGATATTAGGCACTGCAATATCCCGTTTTCAATGCTTATGATAAAATTTTTGACCATTTCAGTTTAAAAACTTATATAAAGAGGTTATTGTAATGGAGAATGACGGAGGAACAAAGATGCTCATATTCGACCTCCTCTATTCGATTGCTTACATTTGCACGGAGTCAACAACAAAAAAACTCTGTGGAGTGATCTTCCGGCAAATAACACAGGAAATCAATAACTGTAGAGTTACGTTTAGAATAGACGTTTAAGTTCAACCATTCACCTATAATAACACTATAAATTAAAAAGTTTTAATTAGTACAAAAAACAGAAATTCAAAATTATATTTCAAAACTCAATTCGATTCAACCTGCAATCCAAGTTAGCATATGACTAGGCAGAAATCGCGAGGTGAAAGGCGAATATTAAATCAAGCGTAGCAAAGGGTAGGTCCGGACTACGAGAGGTCTACGCTTGCTACGACATTTTCGTAGCAGCTACGAAGATCGATTTCTTAGCACACTAAAATTAAACTTTCTATGAAATGTTTCGTTTGTTTTTGAATAAATTTGACAGAATATAATCAAGTATCATCACGCCTATATTTTCGAAACGGGTTAGGTAGAAGTAAAATTTGGAAGACCTTTTTATTAAAATTGGTATTTATTTTCTTTGTTGGTCTAAGTACTATGTCGAAAACTTACATAAAACAGTTAACACTGCTGCAGTTAAGTGTTCCTTTATCCGTTTATTTCAACAGTAGAAACACAAACGCGGCTATCATAACTAGTATAGATAAAATTGTGGTGTTAACTGCGCTAAAGTGAGCTCATTACAAGTAGCTGATAGCCCAGCAATTACACACTACACAGGTGGGTTCGAACCCCAGACAACGTTTATTGGCAACGTCACACTTTTATGACAAACATAATATTTACGTGGTTCGTTTTCTTACAAGTAAATGTGCTTTGAAAGTGGTGGTTTGTGATTTTAAATATCTAGTGCAATTTCTTAAATATAGGAACTGGCTGAGACATCTTCACCTTTTACATAACGAGTTTCCTCCTTACCTCGGAAGGCACTTTAAGTTGTTAGTCCCGGCTGTCAATTCTCTTATTCTCTTTGACAGTCATTACAGATGACCCGAAAGTCTGCCAACCAGTCTTGCCAAGGGGTATCGTTTTAACTAGCAATAACTGGGCTATAGAGGTTAGTTAGGCCGTCGTTCCAAGTATAATACTGATATTCAGCTGCATCCGTATAGACTGGAAGGCTATGCAGATGATGACTGAGACATCTCCGAAAGACTTACAATTAAGTACTTTGTGCGTTGTCTGCTAGTCTTTTTCATTCGATGCATATTGTGCTTTACTGTGTTTATGTCGTATGAAATAAACTTGTACCCTACCTACAGAGCAGTATAGCCAGATTCTTTTTCTGCAGCTTAATTTAACGGGTGCTTTCAACAAACTTATGTTTACAAACGCTCCCATGTTTTTTACGAATCAACGGTTTTTTCACGAAATTCAGATAACAAACCATAAAACCAGAGAAAATTACGATTAGATCTATTATTTAATTTGTTTTGACACAAGAAAACAGTAAACTTCGTCTAACATTGTGGAAATTCGGCTCATTTCACATCGACCTGTTAATCAGCACATAAATCTGATCGCAGTCACATATATTACGTCGAATTATATAACTGTTTTACTACGGAATAGATGTAAGAGTAAGATTTAAGGGAAAATGTACCTTATTGTGAGCCCTAGTAGAACGTATCAAATATAATATTCCTCCATATGGATTTTCATGTAGATGTTATAGCTACCAAAAAGTTCACATCAGCAATAAGGTCGTTTTACCAAACATCTCATTACCATCGAATGATGTAACCGTACCAATCTTTAGGTATATGTCGGTAAATGATAATTAATCAAATTTTACAATCGGGGGTGGCTGCGTAATCTCACGGATAAAAGCTCATTTCCATTAGATATAAAACGTTGTGTTTATTGCGTTATAAATCATCGGCGCGGGATGTTTTGACTGCAGCCCGGAGCTCAGCTACTGAAATAATAAATTAACTAAGGAGACAAGATGTCCTCTGGCCGTCGTTAGCACGGGTGGTCTCGTCACCACCTCAAACATTTAGACAACTAATTTACACGACTAATTGATGTATGCCATATTTTATCGTGTTTTGGAAATAGGCGATGATAGATAAATACTATATTCAGATGCATTTGGTTTTATTAGAAATAGTTTACGTTGTTGAAAAACTTAAAATATCGCGATACATGACTAACTAATAAGTACATAAATATTGATGGATTTTAAAACTGTCTATGTTACAATAATTTTAGCTATACATCATTAAAGACAGTTCACACACTAACACCACGTCAATAAAAATCGAATGCTTCTCTTCCAAAAATTACTTTAAACGATCTTCCGAAAATTGCTTTAAACGAACGAAAACTCATAATTGGACCCTCCATAGAAAACAATAACTTTTACTGTTGCGATCGCCAACCTTACTCCGATACCGTTTCGACTAGTTAACTCAATTATAAAAACACTATCGTTTATAAAAAAAAACGTACGTTTTACAGTAACGTGTAAGTATCAGCACACATACGTTTCCAGTTGGCTGGCTGTATGGCGCAATGTTTCGACCTTGGCGCTGTTTTTCCGCTCTCTTTCAGCTGAACCGAGGTCTAACAGCCCGTCTTGCACCTTGTACCACAATTCCGAACGTGACATCTTCATACATACATTATTTTGATGATTCTAAATGTTTCAAAGTTTCATGAAATCATGACGCAAGCATCTAACCTAGAATTATTTTTGCAATCTCAGACGGTAAGGTAGGACAATGAGACTGGTAAAGTGATTAAAAAACAAGGCCAGACAGGGAATCCTACGTTAATTTAGTGTATCATAAATCACGGCCCACCCTGTTAGCTAGATTACTTGATCATTAACATTGCGATGACGCTACTCAAACAATGAAATGTTGCGTCTATTTTAAAACTAGGTTTAGTTTCGCAAATAACGTTTATAAATAAATAACTTGAGATGTGCTTCATAACATAACATCACGACTATAATTCCCGAAGGGTTGAACAGAGGTGTATTCATTAGAACATCCACATTTCGCCATATTTTTTTTTTTATAAAAACTTTGCCCCACACTAGGAATTTCTTCTGTATCGTGGGTGCGTTCACAAACATTTAAACTCACATACACAAATACCCAGACCCGGAACAACTATCTGTAGGTCTATGGTCTATCTATGGTCTGTGGTTTATGTTTAAGTCCCATGTAATAAGGGGCTAGTCGATTGCAATCATGCACAAATCTAAATTCCGTCTCCGTGGCTATTACTGAAAAAATCCTAATGGAAAAACCCAATAACACTTTACTCTACCTGGGAATCGAACTTCAGACCTCATGCAGTCGCGCTTGCGGTCACTACACCAATAAGGCAGTCAATGATATCCTTAGTACTTTGATAAACTTGAAGATAATTAGTGCATCGTTTTATCTAACTTACAGAAATAATAATTTTTTATGTATAACAAAGTTTCATTAAATTAATTATAGCACACACACAATCAATTAAAATCAAATAACACAAGTACATCTTAGAGTAGATTGTCCAATCGCCCCTACCACGGGTGCCGGCGCGTGCGCAAGTTGCCGCGCGTCAGTCTTCAGTTGCTACGCTCTTACTCATCACTCGCATTATTCTTGCACGCACCTGAAAGTTCATCGAGAACGAAACCTGAACTTTAATTTACTCTTCAATATTTTTTTTACTGGTTTTAATTTTACTTTTTTTTCGTCATAATTATCCTAAAGGATAAGTGCAAAGTGCTTCGAGTGTATGTGACGCAGTATGGAGAGATTGGACTCTGGTTAAGATATGTTTTTACACCCGAGCTCCCGGTCTAGGGACTCCACAGAACTGGACCCTGGAATGGTGTGGCGTGGTGAGTTTTAGATCTTGTGAACTCCTGAACTATCTTTTTTCAGTAAAGTTTTGCGACTTTTAAACTTTTTTACTTTAGTGCCTGATAAAAATGTTGATGACAGTTTGACAACGTTTAACTTTTTTTAAATCAAGTTTCTTGTGTTTTAAAATTGGATCAGCAGTACGTTGCATTTGCATTGTCTAGCACGAAATGTAGTTAGAATCAGAAACCCTTTCATTGTTTTCTTAGATTTTCCTAATCTACAACCAGTTATTGAGTTCGGCTGTTCTTAAGGACTCTTTGCAAACCTGCTATGAAAGTTATCAGTAACGAAAAGTGCATGAAGGCTGCATGGAGTGTCGTCACCGCGCATGCGCCGACGTCGGGTGAGTTTCGCGCGTCCTCGCGTCTACTCGAGCGTGCCCAACTAATGCAAGTGGACCGACGAAGCTGAAGGTTAACGCACAAAAACACATCGTATATATTCAATATTTTGCAACTGCACTCGTATTAATAAACCGCTGGGTATATGGTTAATGTTGCGCTGGTGCAATTTCGTGGCATCCGCGCTGTCGCAAGGGCCAACCATCGCTAGCCGCCGGCACATCCTCGCGTTGCGCACTCGCGACTAATCGCCGGACGTGCGCCTCGGAACAACGTTGCTAAATCGCGTAGCAGCCAAACAATATGTCTAATGTTCTGAAAAATTCATGAACACGCGCCGGTTGTCGCCGCGACAAGCGACGCGCTCGCCTGAAACCTCCTCCGATGTGCACATACACTTATCCTTGTATCTATTACATACCGATAACTGTTGATTACACACGCGGTCGGACATAAATTATAAGTAAGTACAACAAACAGAAGTCAAAAAGCATGTCCTAAAATAATACGGCATTAACTGGGGGTATCGGCAATAAACCGCGGTGGGTACAGTCATCCTTATTAGCGTACATTTATGAGTTAGCAGAGCAATATATCGGGCGTATTACGTGGCAGCCAATCATAATAATTTATTGCTATAAACTGATATGGGCAGTTAATGTGGCGACGACTACCGGCGCGGTGTCCTGCGCAAGCGACTCGCACTGATTTATCAGCCGGCCAAGCCCCGCCCCGACCTGATAGCCTTACCCTACAACCATTCAGCTTTTTATTGAACAAACATTTATTGGTATAATATAAAAGCAAATATTCAGTATCGGATATCATGTCAAACATAGATTTTAACGTAATA
Organism: Diarsia mendica; assembly: GCA_949316265.1. Classification (NCBI taxonomy): domain Eukaryota; kingdom Metazoa; phylum Arthropoda; class Insecta; order Lepidoptera; family Noctuidae; genus Diarsia; species Diarsia mendica. The sequence continues at coordinate 12,594,844 of OX438906.1, forward strand.
GGCTCGCTTAGTCGTAATTAAAATATAAAATCAGCTATTTACAACGCTTAATTACCATTTTCAACAAATAATGGGGCGATTCCATTGAGTGACTCGTGCTTGACTTTTGAACATTTGTATTAGTTTATTAAAGTCTGTAAAAGTGTTCGAATGTATTAGTGTGGAATGTCCCTGTCCCTTGTGGTGCACGAGTAATAGATACTGCAGGGCCATAGAGTATCAAACTTCATTTTAAATGAGGCACGGGACATGTACGTTATGCCTCTATTGCGTGCTCTACATGAACATAACTGTTGTATATGTGTATTGTGCCATTAATAACACAAAAAACCTGTAACCAGTGACCTACCACAGCTTTCATAGATCCTGTTATATTCTACACAAAACACACAATCAGGACATTAGAATCAGAAATCAATATCATTTACATTCACTTCATAAATGTCAATAGTTCTGAAGTGTCGACAAGAAAAATATTGAGCTTTCTAAGATATCAATAAAGAGATACGTGTCGTTTCGAGCAGCCACATCCGGCCGCCATTGTGTTTCAACTGGCGAACTTCCGGTGCAACCCGATACACACTCCTGCGCACGTGCGCAAGCTTTTCAAATTTCGAACTACGAAAATTTCGTACAAAAGACATTATAAAGGAATGAGGGATGTAATAAAAATAGAAGAAAAAGCTAAGACAGTTAAACACATCAAAAGTAATTGCGTGACATTTGAATTTACTATTTCTATTTTAAATTTGCTTTTTTGTGATATCAATGAATGAAATTCATGATTTTACAATTTGAGAGTGGCAAAACAGCAATTTATCTTAAACAACAGATATAAAATATAGACAGAAACAGACATCAGAATAATGAAACTCTAATAGCAGTCATTGAACTAATGAAATAATACAACGTTGTTAACATGTAAACCACTGCAATAATTACACCACATCAATATTCTATTTACAACTTTCGCAACCCTACGTACTTGCACGAACGGTATTTACTTAAAATGATACTCAGCGGACTCTAATAGACCGTAGAGAACATATTCATTGTACAACAACAATAAAAAACCATGTAATCCCACCTTAGTACCATTCAAGTGCAGGCAGGTAAGAAGTTAATAAAAAAATCAGCCCTCAAGGGTTGGCACACGAAAAGAGCAAGGGTACTTCTTTGATGGGGTGCTTGCAAACGCTCGGCGACCCTAAGGGGTCCTTGTCCTCCAATAAGCCCTTAATAAGGGCTCTTACCGAGTACCCTTTCAATCAGGGCTTTTTCTTCACCTTACCCACGTGTCCTTGATTCAAATTCTAAATCTGATTTACTTGTCAATGTTATTGTACTTGGGTAATATAAAGAAGGGTCAGTGCAGTCACAAAGGGTTTTAATATTCAAAGGCTGCCCTTATCGCATTCATTTTACTGCTATTTTAATATCGACGAAATGCATTGATAAACATTCATGGCGCAGTTAAAGTTTCAGCTTTATTAAAAAGCGTCGAACCTTAACAAAAATGCGTTTAATCTTCGGATAGTCAATAGGAGCCATTTCTTTATGTTTGAGTATTATTGTATGTAGGTTATACATCTAGACTTTTTTTGTTCCATTTTATTCTTTTGATAACATTTGAATGCCTATAAACACATTTAAGTGTGGGTGTATTTAAATAAGTCATGGAATTTTTTTCACACAATCGTAGGTACCTACTCAGATAACAATTTAACACACAGTTTTATATTTTTTTGATAACGAGCTGTTGGAGTGTACTTTCAAACATATTGAATTAATGGATGTTAAAGCTGGCTCAGGTTTTTTTCATGAAAATTGATACGAGTACGAATTTTGCAATTTGCAGGTGTTTTTTTCGGCTTTTGTATAGGAATCCTAATCGGCAAGTGTGGGAACAGCGGCAAGTGAAGGAGTTTCACGAATCGCGAATCCTTGCTGTTCCCATAGTGTCGGTAGACAAGCTCCTATACAAGTGTTGGGTTACTGCATTTGCGCGTCTCGAGGCGCCGACAAAGCCCGCCGGCGGCACCTTTGATGTGCCGAATTCAATTAATTGCCTTATTTGCGGCAGTGGTACGCTCATTGCAGGAATCCCCCGCAAAAACAAATATTTGCTGAGTCTTCATTATCCGTTATTAGGTGGTGCGCATTTTAATTGTCTCCACGACTCGTTTGGTTTGCCTTGATTGCGCCCCGAGAGAAGTAATTCACCTAAATCACTCATTTTTCTCGACGCTTTTAATTACACTTAATGCCTGTCGAACATATTAACGAAACTGACATTTAATTATTAAATTAAAAGAAAATGATTTGCTTTATTACTCTAGCAGAATACTAAAGGGCATAACAGAGGCAACAAGTCATTTTAATTATCAACAAAATTGCCTGAAAAAAAAAACATGTCAAAAGCCAGAGCTTTCTGCAGTAGCAAAGCACAGTAAAAATTACTTAAATACCATGCCAAACTTCTTCTCCGCACAAAGCATGGACTGCGATAATATGTTACGTGTCCCCGATACGTTATCAGCATCAGCAGGGCTCCAGGGGGGTGCAGTGCGGCGGCGTGGGGGGCGGGGTGAGCTGGTTGCCGGACGGCGTGGGTGCATGTCCTTCGCAACACTGCCCCTGACTAAGATATGGCTGTCACAACACACACAACACCACCACGCGCCGCTCATTCACTGCTTTTTGTACTTTTCAACCAGAGATAACATTTTTTTTACTCTTTTTGCCATGCTTATTTAGGCTTGACATGACAGTTTATCAATTATTTGTTGTTTCAGTGATAATAGCGTCATCTTTGACATAACAAACAATTTCACAATCAATGTTCATGCTGCATTATTATTCTTTAATTCTGGCTTTAGGGTTCCCACAGCTGTAACTGTAAATAGCACTGCGCAGATTTTCTATTTCAAATATTATGATGTATATTAAATGTGCACTATTATAATTATAATATGAACACATCAATACATGTGGACAGCTTTATACAAAGTTCCGAGGTCGCAGCTCAAACAAGAATATGTCACAATCATAATGTTCTCAGAAATCGTTCCAAATATAAACGTGGATAAATGTCGTATCTCGCGCCATCGCGACACATGACGGAGGCCGAGAGAAATAAATTATTGGTACCGGAAGTGACGTCCCGGGCTCGCTCCAATTTAAAACACAACCCACGAAACATCGTGTAACGTCGCACCGTTGACAAAAACTACGACTATGCAAGCTCACAATATAATAGCCGTCAAACACAATCTCGTAAAATTTGCTTTTAAATGTAATAGCCGCTATTTCAAATATAAAATAAAAACAAATTATACTTAATGAATGTCACTAAATAATATATTGTATCCTTAATTCACCGGAAATAAAAAATTTAAAACCTTAGACTCGGACTAATAGAGAACACATATTGAATTTCAAATTAGAATTCAATCAGTTTGTATTTATAATCGACAGGGCCGGATGCGCTGCTTTTTTAATTAGTGCAAAGGTTAGGGCCGTTACCGAAAAAAACCTTTTTGTGTTGTCAATCGTCGGCGGCGATGTAATTATATGCAACCGTTATTTCTCGTTGAAACTCATCTATGTCTGTCTGACAGTTCTGGTTTCTGGATGAAGTGCTCCCGTACCGCTGCCGCTGTACAGATTTATGAACTGTTTTCAGTGTTTTTATCTAAAAAAGATTGTTTATCTGGCACTTCCGTCGCCTGCCGCGGCCGATACGCTCGCTAACGCTTTATTGTTTACACTTAATGTAATTCAAAGCAGGGAATTCCTCGGTAAATTGTATTTTTAAATTTAAAGCGGCGATGGGAATGGGGAGTTTACTTTGTGAATATCGATTGCCGCCACCGGCTTGTATCGATATCTGTTTGGGCTTTTGCGATCGATATTACGCCGATGCCATACGTAATTTTTTCCTTTACATTGCCGACTCTTTGAGTACACATTAACATGTCAAGATACAAAACAAAGGCCACGATAACTGTAGCTTCAACGAGCTTAGTGACGGATACAGTCTGTCGAAAAAAAAGCCACATACGAAATAACGGTTTTAAAAATTAAAATAGCAGTAACACAAGCACTAATGTCTCATATTGTTTTTGCGCACATCACGACAATTCACCGCGTTTCCATTTCCTGACGCCCGGTGTTACATGATGGAGATTGTTCGTCGATCTCAATATCCACCGTGTGTTTATTTCCTCTGCATTTATTCAAATATTGGAAACTCATTTCCCGCGCTATTTCCCGGTGGAAAGGCGCTCGCGGAGTGCGGCGCTCTCGCTAATTGCGTTGTGCGCTCCGCAGGTTCATTCTCCCAGTTTCATGCAACCTACGAACCTATAAGTAAGTAAGTTACTTGGTAACGTGCCCCTAAATAAGTTCTCTGCTTTGATACTGGTTTCGCTCAAAAATACGTACACAGCAACAGTTAAGTGATTGTCAATTTTTTGGGGCAGCATGTCATTTCGAAAATCGAACATCATTATTACCGTGCCTTCCTTTAATGACAGTCGAATTATTCCTAAAATCGTTGGAACTTTGTCGCAATTAATGTCGTGTCACTGTGTGGTCTCCTGTCAAATTAGGAAACAACAGTTTATGGTCACTTTTCTCCCTTATCACGCACTAACCATTATATTTGTGGCTGTTAGTTATAGCATACTAACAAAAAATCGGCGTCGGATCTTCCGACGGCGTCGAAATCGCTTCCTCTGGCAGACAATAGCGTCCCGTATCCGGTAGCACACGTGCTCAGGTGCCCATTATGTCCCGGAGCAGTCCTCGCCCCTCAACTACCTTTTGTGACCCAACTTAGTACCACCCCCTGTAACTTGACCCAGATTTGGGCCAGCCCACTAGCTCGTGCCCTCCCATCGCATCGTATTCTATCATATCGCATGTTAGCGCATCTGTCTCGAGGATTGTGTAAAGCGAAACTTTTGTCAACATCCTGGAGAGTTCATTTATTTGCCACTGTTCCTATACAAATATCAATATCACCTCTCTTTTTTCTACTCTTCAGCATTGCTGTTTTATTCGCAATGTCATGCAATTGTAATAAGTTACTGTTTTAGGGGGCGTACTTCAATATCATCTATTATTATCATCTTATTCATTTCTTTCAGTCGAAAAGAAATTCGATCAAGGTCAATTAAAAATTAAAATAAATTAAAATTTTAAGTTCGAATTACATAAAGATTACGACAATAGCAACACCGACTTACAATAGACACGAATGGAAGTATTTTAAATTTAAAATTCAAGTGTGTTGCGTCTCGCGTGCCAGTATCAAACAATGAGAATGAGAATCATAGTCAAGGCCGTACGTCATGGTCATTATTATAACGTAATTATGATACACCACGTTACCTTACACACTGAATTTGCGAAACAATCCAACTGTTTTTTTCTCAAGTTTAACGTGATCTTTACTTTTTTGTTTTGTTATTATACGTCACTACCGCGACTTGGTTGTCTATGGACATTAGATTTTCGAATTTGATATTGATGATGCTGGCTGAAAATTCTGCAGTATGTTTTAGGGACGTTAGATGCAGTAAAAAATTGATTTTAGATCAACCGATTTCCTTTCAAATTCCCAAAACAGGAAACCAAATCTAGCCACCATGCGAATTTGTACCAAAGGCTAAAATATTGCAAAATGCGGTAGTAAGATTCGAACTACCTAACTACAAAAAGAAGTCACTGTACCTTACAGGTTAATTTAAATTCACAAGTAGTTTTACAATATTACATTTTCACGTGGCAACTGAAAAAATACAATTAGATGCGTCACTACATCCATTATGCTAGTTCATTATCTGTCTAGTGTATCGGCCGGACAATTTAATCGTTTTGTTTTTATATCTTCGCGAAACAATGCTGTACTCAGAACCAGCCAAGTATTTTCTAAGTTAAGAAGAATATAGATAATTTACAACGCATTGTTAGCACTAAAATAAAAACCATGTACCAACAGTTACTTCGAACGGTTTGACCACATCCAGTATCCACCGATCCTTGTCACTTACTCTTACTTGTATTCCACGATAACTTTTGCACGTAAACGGGACTCCACATTGTTTTCGTTCTACGCTGAACGACTCTAGATTTCATTTTCCTTAAATGATAACCAACAGGAAAATAAACCACATTATAATAAGAATGAAATATTTATTATTGAACGTTCATTTGTTACATTTGCATGGCTAGACTAATTATAATGGCAATCGGTACATTTTGCACATGGACTACCTACGAGCTACGTAGATAATTGACCTCTGCTATTATTAGATTGTTCGAAGTCTGACACAAAAGTTGATTGTGTATTGTGTCGGTGTATATTTCGATAGAAGGTGGCCGTGCTAATTTTCGTGATACTCATCAGGAGGGTTAGCAAAAAAATCAACGGTCGCGCAACAGTTGGTGTTGTAGCAGGTGACGCGACAGGTCGCGGCTCGTGTTAGTTCGTAGCGGTTCGTGCGCGCTCGGCTCGGTCTCGGGTACACTCGGCCCGCATTTTCCACGGCCGCCCTCTCGATCCGCCCGAAAGCTCTCAGTCGGAGATTAGGCGCGACGCGAAGCGGTGCTACGAATGCCTCTCGCATACAAAAGCTCGGAGTCGTCACGAGTAACACGATAATATTACGTCGGTCCTTATTCATTCATAGTTACGTGATTTTAAAACGATTTTTGTTTCTTAAAGTGGTTCTTAAACGTTTAAATAAAAATTATAAATAGGTAGTGTTTTTAAATAATAATAAAATTAAAACTTAAGTTTTTTTTTTTAATAGGTATTCAAATAAAATATTTTTATGCGAATAAAGAAATTAAATAATAATATATTAAAATCAGTGTTGGGGTGTGATGTATTGGTGAGCAGTGGTGGAGTGCGCCGAGGCGGGTGCTCGGGCCGCGATGCTGGTGGTGGAGGCGCCGCGCGAAGCCGCCGTGCCCCCGTGCGCGGCGCCGCTGGACATCCCCATGTCCTCGCTCACCAAGATCCACTTCACAGACTACAGTGCTAAAGTGAACAAACCTTATGAATCGGAGACTAGAGACAATACTAGATTAAACTACGAACAGGCCCTCGCCAGCGTGGCTAGGCTGAACTATGAACAATCAGTGCCCAACACTGGGAAGCTACATTATGAACAAAGCAGGCTTGCGTATGATCCCTCAGTGGATTCGCTATGTGGAGATACTTCATTTATTTTAAATACAGGTTCGTAAACTCGTGAATTCATTAATAAGTTCAAATATTACTTGGTTTTTTCCCAAATCTTAAATTACCTCTCTAGTATCTCTAAAATAAATAAAATAAATTACAAAAGCTACCGGCTTGCGATGTTGGAGCTATTATTTTAATTATATCAATAAATATTGCCATGTTCATTCTTTTTATAAACAAAAATACTTAAAAATCTTTATCTTTATTGTTAGTAGTTTATTTTAAAGACTTAATTTTATTGGCAAACTAATTCCTTTAATTTATATATCCTATTATAATTAAATACCAATGAACTGTACTCATTAAGCCTGCGGTTACGGTAATTATTAGAAAACACAATAAACATATATAATAAATAAATATACCTACAATTACAACAACGCGGGGAACATTTTATTGAAATAGAATTATTTACTTACATGATACCATGGCATTATTGTACTTATTCATTCGCTTAAATTAGAAAAATTATAAATCTTATAATTATTAGGAACTCTTTTTAGGTATTTTACACACAAATGTAGAATGAACGAATGTAAATAATTCATTTGTTTTAGCAGAAGTCCTTTCTACACAATAGGGTAGTTGACTGACTAAAAAAATATGATTCTGTTTAGTCCGTCAGTTAGATTATCGAAAAATATTGGATAGGTGTTTTTTGTTTTATCAAATTAATAAAAAATGACGATAATAAAGCTTGTCAAAGACCACGGAGAGGGGGCTTTTGACGTTAGTGTGGTAAAAATGGACCAACCTGTGACGTTTCACGACTTTTCGAAGCACTGTATAGTCTTAATTTTTTGTTTACGTGAAAAAAGAAAAAATACGTGTTCAATACGTGTCAACTACCCCATTGTGTTTCAGCTAACGCACTGATGCCAACTTCTCCAAAAAAATAGAAGTAATTATTCGTCTTCTAAGTAGGTATTTATTTGACATTTCCGATCTATGTTTCCGATTTCATAAACACACACTTATCACATCGAGTACGGGAAATGAGCAAGTAAACGAACGCTGACAAATCTTTATAATAGCGTTACGTTTATTTTAATCATAAACACATTTACGTTTAAAGCAGAGCTTCATTGAGAACTCTCAAGTTGGTAGCGGAAGCACTTTCGCCGCCGCCATGTTGGATCCGGCGGCGGGGCCGGGGGTGCGCGGGCGCACCTCGCGCGCTTCCGCCGCGTGACGAGCATAAAAAGCTTTGCAGTATTGTCACATAGCTTACATTTGCATACATAGATTACGTGAAAGCATTGTTAACGCCCCGATCAATTGCTCCACACAATGACTATAGCCTGGCACGTACCATGCGATTCATACTTAAACTTATATTACTTATAAGTTCTAATGTAACTTAAACAATTACATGATATCTAAAACTGTATACGCCCTTGTACCACGGTTGGTTCAAATACAGGAAAATCCAGTTTATAATTATTTTTATTGATCTCATAAAATGAATCTACACGAAATCACACACCCATTAATGTTGGAAAACATTATAATTATAACAATAATTTATTACTCTATCATATATTTCACAGCCAAACTGAGCGTGATTCGCCACGAGTAAACGTTAATTGAAAATCGGATAGTAATTTTAGTAAAGCACGACACGTATGGAGTATGAATATTCATACAATAGCTTCAGATATAATCGATGTCTTGGCGTGTCGGCTGTCATCCACGGCTCTCACAAATGGTGGTCGGACATAAATGGTGACCATTCTAGAGGTAACGGTCCAGGTCGCTCACCTTTCAGTAATCGCTTCCTTCCTTTTACAGGTCGTCGCAAATCTCATAGTTGACGTGATCGAAATCACGATTTGAACCTGCCGACGCGGCGACGGCACGTTAATGTTTATGATTCAATCTTGGAAAACAAAGATTCGGAAGGTCGTTGCCATCGTAAATTAGATTTTTATCAATATTTGCTGCATTCTACCGTATAAATGTCACAATATTGGGAAACATTTAAAATTCAAAGATTCTAATAAAGTAAATCTTATAAAATTTCTCACAAAAGTTCTATTTTCATAATTATGGATAAACCGGTGATACTTAGAATCAAAGAAATTCATAAATCTTGTAAACCTCTGATTCGCATTAAGTAGCTTAACTATGGGGTCTGAAAGTGATTGCATCTGAAGAAGACAATACTAAATAACACAATTATCGTGAATTTATAGTTAGGTTTCATAACTCATTGAAATATTAGAAGCCGTCGTACTCTATATAATAGGTTGTCTAAAGTGGGGAAGTAAAAGCCCGAATTACGTAAAATCGTTCTTTTATTGGGTTACAAATGGATTCATTTCAAAGTTTACCCTTGACCAAATGTCCTTAACCAGGCTGATCTTTATATGAAAATAAACTGCATTTAGAGAAATGTTCAACATTAAAAAATAAAGTTATCTAGCTTCCCTCCATTTAATCTTTGAGCTCTATCAGCTGGATTATGTCCTAATTTATGACTAATGCACAATAAGATGAACTTAGATGATATAGTGTTATCATGTGTGTTGTGTCCAAAGGCGACAAACAACTTGTCAAGTTAGAAACACCTGTCTAACACCCGCAGCTGTCGCGCGACCTAAGAAACATGTGCACAATACCGAAGTTTATCACTTACCTATACAAATACCTACAAACCGCCTTTATTCATTAGCAGATACAGAAAAAAAAACTACCCGATCGACTTCGTTAACTCCGCAGATCATATTTTTATATTAAACAACAAATTTTGAAATATCGATGGTTAATTAAAGTTCATAGTGACTTTGACAAATCAGTTTCGTGTTTTTTTTCCTTTTTTATATTTTAATCAGCTTTAATAAATTCATATCGTGTACCTTTTTTTTTTTTTTTTTTTGGTGGGTGGAAAATCATCGAATAACCCCCCCCGCTCTTGGGCAGAGCGAAGGGGAGTGTCAGACTTCTACTGACTAAAAACCAACCCATGTTCCCTCTTCCTCGCCCTTGTGTCGTAACGAACTCTTTTATCCTACGGATAATTTTATTCCCTCCTAGTTTAATCCTCCATTTCGCGAACTGAATATTGCGTGCGATTATAACAATGTGCATGACGGATGACGTCAGTTGCCGTCAGTGACGTCACGTAGCTCGGTTCATTCATAAATTAATATGGCTACTTCCGGCCGCCGCCCGCCGTAATTCACACCAACTTTTAAACGCTTTCAGTCTAATCGACACTTTCTAAGAAATTGGATGCAATGTAGCATTAAATGGGCATTTAGATATATACATATTTTGTATTTGTAGCACCATGAAGGATTATATATCTTGAAAAACTTATATCAGTATTGTTTCAACTGTAGTTCAGTTTAGCAATTCAAGACCACATTCTCTTGCACTTATCCTTATTCATTGGGGTCGGCGCAGCATGGTCTTCTTCTTCCATACGTACTCTCTTCTCTATTACTCGTCATCTCACAAGATACCTTCCTTCTTGCCATATTTTACTTTACACAGTCCATCCATCGATTCATTGACTCTTACTCCTCCATATTCATACACAAAACTTTAGCAATTCAAGACCATTCATCATTCATTCAAATGCAACTGTTAAGAAAACTTCATGCTATTCAAATCTCATTCAAGACCGATACAATATTCAGGCCAAGGGATGTTTGGCCATTAACAAAACAAGGAAATCGGAATATGACATCATACGTATCCGCTTCCTTGTCTCATCTTTATACAAAAGCTGACGAGCTTGGAACACACACTGTTGCATCAGTTGTGAATTGATTTGTACTTGTACTTGTCTATTGTAACCGAACTTTTTCCTGAAAGCTGATTATTGACTTGATGAATAAACAATCTATCTTTATCTGCTGAGCCTTTTCCCAAACATATTGGGATAGGCTTCCAGTCTTACTAGATGCAGCTGAATGCCAGTATTTTACATCGAGCGACTGTCTATCTGATTCTGCATGCCCTCCTCAACCTTATTAGTACTGGTTACTTTTGAACCATAAGTTTAGAAAATATGAAAAAAATCTGAAAAGTAAAACTTTATAAGGATTTTCTAGGAAAATCATTTTGATACGTTAACCTTGGTAAGACTGGTTGACAGACCTGTAACAACTCTCAAAGATCTAGAAATGTCAGCCGGGACCAATGACTTATCGTGCTTACCGAGTCGCGCATAATCTAAAAGTGACTAAAAAGTTTTCTCTGATCTATTTTATTCGCTGAAAAGGTTTCATTGACACGTCAAACTATTTTCAGTACACAGGACGTTTGTCAAAATAGATTGGCGAATCCAGCAATCAAAATACCACGTATTTATTTCAAAGTTTAAGAGCTGAATGGGCGTGACGTCAGAGCAGGTCACGTCGCCGCCATTGATGCGCCCGCGCCGCCACTTCCGTCGTCTGTAGCCACTAGCGCCGCTACATCCTGCCTGCAGTTTTATGTCTATCACACTACGATCCACACCACATTTATTTGCTTTAAATCTATTACTTGGGCTTTTTTTGAGTGGTGTGTCATTGGTTTTATTTTGGTATAATGAAATACGGGCTATTTGTTGTTGAGCGGGCCTTTAGGAAGATCAGTTGCGTAGCTTCCCAGAATTAATTCAATAATAAAATACCTTCTATGATTTTACTTTATTATAAATTATAGTAACCACAGAAGTTGGCAAATTGCGTGTCGCAAAAAAAAAATAACTTATGAAATGTAATTCGATATTTATTTCCTCCAAATGCCGGCTCAACTAAATCGGCTTTTAAACGTATAATATTAATACGAGGCAGGTTTAATGGCTTCCCTTATGTCAGCTATGTTCTAAGTATGACGGCGAGTGTTTACGTGGTGCTGCCCCCCTCGTGGCTCGCGCACAGTTTTTGTAACGACTGCCGGCGCGTGCGCAGGTGGCCGCGCACCTGCCACGCATACTGACTACCGACAACCGTAGACAAGGCATAGTGCACGCGGTTTGACATTTTTCACATTAGCATTAGCAGCTCTGTTGCGAAATGACAAGTTAGGTTGATACTTGAAACAATGTTCACAAAGGAGAGAGTTGCAAAACTGTAAGCAGAGCCTTGTAGTTATTTTTGACAAAAGCATTGTTTTATCAATAAATTGAAGCAGATAAAAATCAGTCATAAATTGAAGCAGATGATAATTAGTTTACAGCATACATACTGTAACTTGCGTGAGAGAAATACTAAATGAAATGAGAAAATTCCCGTCATAAATTATATATTATATACAGCTCCTACATCCAGCCTTTAGAAGAATCTATTAGATCTAAAAGTAACAACAGAGTATGTACTGTATGTGGTGACGTAGAGCGTGCCAGTTGTATCGCTTGCTGACTCTACGTTTTATTAAGTCTAGACAATGTAATAGCTGAACGATTTGCCGAGCGGTGCGAAGGTTTTATTGAACCACTATCGGATTCCCAGGAATCGTTTACGAGTCTTTAAGCACAATCGGCATGTGCACCCATTAGTCAATCAATTTATATTTTTATGTCTACGGGCGTGGAATTTTTATGTAGATTTCCTTCATTTAATCTAACGACCGAACTTTTATACTAGTGTCAAAATCTACACCGCCATCTGCTGCGACAGATTATAAATTTAAAAAAAAAACATAATTTTCCACCGGATATTATTGTAAGACCCAAATTATTTTTGTGACTAAAAAGTAAACTCCGATATTTTTTGTTTAAAATCGATGTATAAATAGTGAAGTAAAAAAGTGTGTTTGTAATTATTATCGGCTCGCTACACGCTATTTTATTGGTAATAAATATCGGTGGATCTGGTGTTAGTCGATTTCGCGCCGGTCGCTCGCAAGAAAACCGATTGCGACTCTTTATTTTTAAACGCAAGTTGAGGTCATGTGCTGTTATACCGTCTCACGTTTGCGGGCTGTTATGTGTCTCACGCTTCAATATTATGTTAACATATTGCAAGCGGCAACCCCGTTTCTACCCCATTTTTACAATATTTTCCTCAGTAGGTCTCGTCTTCTCTCTATCCATGCTTTTCCCAGCTGGTGAATTTTTTAAAGCTGTATAGGAACTCCAACATCATATTCTACAGAAGCTTTTGGTGTATATTATATTTTTTCAAATAATGGGGATTTCTTAAAGTCAAAGACCATTAGCTCATAGACAGACTTCATGAAACTCTTATTAAACATAATGGACATCTCGTTCGCAACATCATTGATCACACACATCGCGACTTTAAAATATTTCACGCTTCCTGCCGAAAGATGTTCCAATTTTGAATTTGATTTAAACACCACTCGTTGACAGCCATTTCCTCTTATCCGAGAATAATGTAGTTTTCCCCACTATTATTTTCAGTTCATAATTTTTCCAAGCCGTCCCACATTTGACAAATTATTGTCATTTTCGAATGTGCACCTGTCTAAAAAGATTGTCTATTACTGAAAGTTTTAAATAATCTTTTAGAATCAGTTGCTTACAACCGTCAATCTAGTTAGGAAATGCACATAAAATATTTAAAACTGCTCTGTGTTAATTTAAATCATTTTCATTGATGAAATGCTTGAAAATCAGAGAATAGGTACGAAACAAGTTTGCGTTAGTCGAGTAACCTCAGTAAAGAATTAATAAAAGGGACAACATTTCTCATGCAGTCAACATTCATTAAAAGTATTTTCAACAATTTGATCACAGTAAAATATAGAGTTCCTTAATTGTGCCTATTTACATTTTTAATTAATTAATGAGGCCAAATTATTTATGTCAAAACACCGGGCGGCGGGCGACCTGTCGTCGTCTGCGTCAGTGTGGCAGTACCGCCTGTCACACCAACCGCTCACCTGCGCACCGCATTTGATTCTAATTTTAAAAATTCATATTTCGACTTCCGTTCCCAAATGGGAATTGGCGCGATATGCGTCTCCACGTTATTATTTAGTATTAGAATTTAATCGTAGCGTTTCTTAAATGGTGCTGTCTTTATTTGTAAAGATTCGTCAGTCCAGACATTTTAATAGACAGCAGGTTTCGGGTGTTCTAATAAGAATAAAGGCCTGTTATGAACTTTCGAAATATGGTTACAAAAACATCGTTATTGCTCGTCTGTCGGGACACCATATGGCAGCTTAGCGCGTGCTCGCCAGTACAAAAAACAACGACTCAAAGTTCTCGCGGCTCGAATTTCGTCACAGATAACAAGTAAAAAAGTGCGACAAGTCGTGTCGCAGCTGCCGCAAGGTCTAAGGTTACTGTCGCGAAAGACTTTATTAAATTCTTTACATTTTGCTTAAACTGGGCTTACGTCTTAAGACGCAGTCAACGGGGGAACCGTAAAAACGACCTGTTTTTCGTCGCAGAGTTAGCCGTATTGCTACTTATTACAATTCTAAAAAAAATACAGTGTATAGTCAAATGTATAGGTAAAAGACTTATGCAAAAATATTTTCTAAAAGTAATCAAGAACCTCGAAAAAAAAAAATCACAAAATCACAAAAAAATCACACGAAAAAACTTTTTCGTCTCGAAATGCTCAATATTTTGAGTGACAACTGTTATTTATTTTTTTACTATCAGAAAGGAAATTTAACCAACTAAAGACATATGTAAAAATATTTTAACATTACGGCGTATTTTTTTTTTTAATAAATTAAATCTGCGAACTATCGTTCATTTTGGCAGTCACGAGCATCAAACGCGTCGCCATTTTCAACCTTATTTGTTTAGGCGATGAGTTAAGCGCGCGCTCAAGGTCGCGGGCAGGTGATGTCGCCTTAATTACTATTGAACTTTTACCTACCTGTAATTCATTCAATAAGCTTCGCATTTTGCAGCTAATCGGCTTATATCTACTTAATAACGTGATAAGCTTTCGTGGTGATATTATAAATACCTACTTGACAGTCATTTTATTTGACATTAATTAATAGTCTCACTTACCCGATTGTTATCCTCTGAAACCCTTGATTTTTAAGCCACGACGAACACATCTTTTTGAATCGATTACTCAACAGTCGGAGTATGGTTCTTAGCCATATATCTTTGTGTTGTCATCTTTTACTTATTCCTCTCCAAACATTGCTGGAACATCTTTTACTTTAAAGGCTCTTCTTCTTTCAATTCGCACACACCGCTTTCTATAAGTTTCTTGCGTTGGATTGAATTCCCAAAGACAACTTCAACTTTATTGAAATCTATTTAGCCATTCCTTCGTAAGTACTTGTAACTCTCAGAAATTTGAGTGGTTTCAAAATCATCATTTTCCTGCTATTGGGATCCTCTATCCCAACTTAACGGGTAACGTTTTCTTATGCCTTACCATCTTAGTTATCATATTCTACAGTTCAGTTTCTTTCAAGACATGTTAGACATCATCTTTCAACTTTACAATGTAGTCTTCATTCTTATCACCTATCCACATTAATACTTCAAATGTTTAAGATCTGAAAGGGTACAAAGAGTTTTGGTCTATGAGTTTCAGTATTTTTATTTTTGCTCTACAATTTTATCTTGATATGGAAAGATTCAGTTGGTGGTCTCCATAGCTCTTTCGTTACGAATTCTGTGTGCCCGTGGCAATGATATTGTACCTTTTTGTTTTGTTACGAAGTTTTCCTGTTAGCTTTCGTTGTTAAGACCGTCATTTTCCCCAATCATCATAATACTGGCAGTTATATTTTATGGATTGATATTGGTGCCATTTTATTCCTTTCTTTCATTACCCCTTTTTTTCTTATTCTGTTTATTATTGCCCCATTTACCTACATTACCTGCTAATGAATGCAAATTAATATATTTTACTTTTAATTAATAAAATACCTTAAATGTGTTTTCTTTATATATCTTCGGTATGCTAATGATGCAGTTGACTAAGTAGAGTGTCTATGATCTGTTAAAGGTATGTGAAAATACCTTTTCAGACAGTGTAGGTCTCATTAAACATGCAGCTGTGGTATCTCCCTATAAAAGGTTGTTTAAGTCATAAAAGCAAACAAGCTGTATAAGTGGACATCTATAGTTCTATTGTAACTTGGTTTGATCTCATACAATACCTAGAAACATCTGTATAGCTAGATACTTAAACCTAGTTTACCGAAAAGCAAAAAATATTTACAAATCGAGATTTTAAATCAACGTCTCGTATCGTATAGATCTTACATTTTGTTTCTATCTGAAATAAATCTGTGAGTCGAGCCAATGGCGTGGTGGATCGGCGACCTTTCGACCCGAGCGTTGGCGCGTGGGGCGTGGCCGCGCCCGATTGGCTCGCCCCGCCCCGCGCCACCGCACCCGCCCCTCTCCACGCCCCACTACTCGATCTCGACTGTGATGCTGTGACGGACGTAAGTACTTTTCTTACGATACATTTTATAAACGAATTGACGAGCGTCTTTGGCTTGTTCTTGGACTTTTTTCTCTAGAAAATAAATACGGATGTTGCAACGGACGGAAATTGATAATAAATATTAAATCAATCTGATAATGTTGACCAGGTGTCTAATTAAGAAATAATTATTATGTAATAAATATTTGTTTTTAACGACATTGTTAGATAATAAACTTATTTCAGTTTGGGTCCAGTATTGCCAACAAAAAACTCATAATTCTAATTTAACTCATAGCTACTTAAAAACTTAATTAAGAGGGTTACAACTACAAAGGAATTTTATTAACGACGACAAGTCATCCACATTCTAAAAAATGCTTGCTCTACCAAAAAGTTTAGAAATCCAACAAAACTCCTTGAAGGTCACGAGGTGTCTCCCAAGGGAGTTATTTCCCTTCTCATCAGGATTTATAGTTGCATTCCTTTGCCTCTCGCCGAGGGAACAATTGCTTCATTAAAATTCTTATAAATGTTCAAAGTGACAATGGTGATTTGTTTACGCGCCTGTCGTAGGTACTGATGCTTCATTAGTCTCGATAAAAAACGTGTCTATTCTACTTTTAGTTGACACTTGCACCCTTACAAAAATAATTTGTTTGTGTTTACTGTAAGGGCCTCTGTAGATATGCCCACACCACCTTAGCTGGCGCCTCATCAAGTAGGCCTCCACGCCAAGAACCTTAGCCTGCCTTAAGAGAGAGAGAGAGAGAGACTGGCGAAGCGCATCTTCTATTCTGAACTCCAGGAAGGAAAACGGAAACGTGGTGGTCAGTTTTTACGTTTCAAGGATGTTCAGAATAGACACTTTAAAAGATGCGAAATTGACCCTTTAGTGTGGGAAAAGCAGGCACAAAATCGGCCCGAGTGGAGACGTCGTGTGCATCAGCAAGTTAACACATTTGAAGAAAAAAGGAGGTCACAATTGGATCAAAAGCGCGATGACCTTAAAGCTAGGCAACCTAAAGCTATACCCTATAATATCATCAATGGTGTTCTGACATGTCCGCTTTGTGCTCGTACCTTTTCGGCCAAAGTTGGATATGCTAGCCACTTAAGAGCACACGAGAGAGCAGCAGAACAAAGCTCTTGACAATCTTTGGAAAGTCAGCGAATGCAGTCGCTGTGGCCGAAATCGGCTAGATAGCATCATCATCATCATCATCATCAAGGGCCTCTGTTCGGGGTTCTTTACCAACTCGACACATGAAACTGAACACTCGTGTGTCCAGTATCTTGTGTCGAGTTGGTGAATAACCCTTTGTTTTTTCCCTAAGTACTTAGTTAGTTTTCAGTTTTATAACTCCTTTTAACTATTGTTCTGATGATTTTCAAAATACAATTCAATTTCAATTTGATTTTCGGTCTTTTTCCCTTTCTGTCACTAATTGCAACTCACTAAAGTGAGAGATCCAGTCGCATTTGGTGAGTTGCCATTCTAAGTGACAGCGACACTCCACCAAATGACGAAGGAGATAGAGATACTGATCTTTGCGTGTAAATTGATTTTACCCTTAGATATCATTCCAAATAGCTCTAGCTACCAAGGAGGTCATGGTAACGTAGAGCCATAAAGGCACTGACCACTGACCAGTCACCATCACGTGTCAATTGAATGAATAGCTTCTGCTCATTACACGACAGAAACCAACATTCACAACCTTATTAAATCCACCCACGTGTTACTAATATATATAGGTACTTACCTTCCTATAATTAAGTATTTATTTACGGAATCATTGAATGGGTACACATTTAGTTTTCCTTGTATATCTACTTATAATTTTATAAATAGGTTCGAGGTCAACTTTGTTTAAACATCAATGCACTTTCCTTAGTCCTTTTAGTTCCTAACTTATTATTATTTTATTACTTACCTACTTAGGGCCCATTTACGTTATTCTACATGAAGTGGAGGCTCTATCTACTTATTTAAAAATAGAAGTTGATAGTTATTTATGTAACTTCTATAACTGAGTACTCTATAAACTGAGCACAATATTCAGTAATTCCCCTAAATTTGGAACACTGCGAAACGTATCCTAACAACGCGGAAAACGTAGGTATGCAAATAAACAAGGAAAGAAACTGTATCTATAAGGAAAACTGCAGCCTACTAGTCGTTTCCCCCTTGACAGGAAGGTACACCATGCGGCATGCCACATGCGATTAAAAATAAATGCTTTAGTGATGAACACTATTCATTCATCATCAGGACAAATCTTTTGATCCCACACTTATAGCACTTTTCAATTTACTAGCGACCCTGACCCGACTCTGCACGGGATCAATTTACTAACAGCACCACCTATCTGGGCCAAAACTATCTTCTCCATTTTGCAGGCTGAAACCAATCATATCAGATCATCATCATATCGTTTGTTATTACTTATTATAATATCTACACATTCACGAAATTTCACTGAAATCGGTTGGCTAATTTCGGAGATTGAGTGTCCGAACATTAAGACACAGAATATTTATGTAAGTATTTGTCTGTCCCGTTGTGGCCCTTCTCTGGCCTAATTCTTAACAGTTCAACAAGATTTATAGCAATAAAGAATGCTACTTCAAATCATAACCAAATCGGTGGCAATGAAACAGCTATTGCAGCATCAATGATGCCACTTAATCTTCATGATAACAAGATCACATCGGCGGTCAAACGACAAACAATAACCGACTCTGACCCCGCGGTACGGATCTACATACACAGACACAGGTACAATGCACACACACACATCCACAATGCACACACAGACACATGCACAATAATGTACACAAACACATGCACAGTAACGTATTACGTATATACCCTATTGTTAAATTGTTCAATCACACCGCCGACTGCGTGTACGATGATTTTTCATTTCATCCTTTTACGAGAAAAATATAGCGTCGTTGGCTATTCAGTAACACATACTGGCTGTATTGACGAGAAACCTATTTATCCCGTACTAATAATCCTTTTAGGCTTTATTCAGCATACTTCTGGAGTTCCAATAAATACGTTACCACGTTGGTTTTGCTTTATCGATCATCTGCTGCGTTTCGTTGCACTTCAAGCCAAGGATTGTTTGATTCAAGGCTTTTCTTCGTTTTGTTTTCATGCATTAGGTAAACCCTGTGTGAACCCTTAAACAGGTTGATTGACTTATACTAAATCAAGTGAACCATCATTGGCTTGACGTAAAAAACCTAAATGATTCAGTTCTTAGGTATATTTTCACCATTTGTCCGTTAGTTAATCAATTCGATGGTCGGTGTTATATCGTGGCTACGTGGCGCGAGGGTGTCGGGAAGCGGTGTGCGGTGAGGGGGGGGGGAGAGGGGGGGGGTATGTGTGGGTCCGTCGGCGCACGCGCAGAACAAAGGGCGAGCCGTGAACCGCGACCGACGCGCTTCGGTACCCCGCGCCCGCCAACACGCCTCGATATGCATGCCGTACTGATTTTTTTTAATGGAAATTTTGTCTGACTGAGATATCACAGTCAATGTTCACTATATGACGAAATTGTGCTGAATTAACCACCGTAGTTAACAACCATACCAAAAATGATGAGGTGCCCTCTAGGGATAGGCTCTACACCTCAGTCCATCTGCTGTTGATTGATTTAGGTAACTTAGCGGCTTTAAATGATTAGGCGCGACGTACAACTGCTACTTAGGTACTAACATTTTACAGGTGTTCTATGATCTAGCTTATCATCCTTCATTCTGTTCCCTTGTTCACGTTCTAAAACCTCTGATGTTTGTTACAGGCGGCTACACGACTGGTGGACCTCGCGAGACGAACGCCTACGGCTATTCGGAGGCGAGCGGCGGGTCTGCACAGCCTCCCACTGCGGCTTCCCCCCTGGACGAGTACTACTCCCCAGAGTACCCTCCCGGCCCCCCCGCGCCGCCTGCGCAGCCCTACCTCGACGAGTACTACCACCACGCGCACGCGCATTCGCAACCCGTGCTCCAACACGAGCAGAAGTACCAACCTCATCCCTACACCAAGCCTTACCCGAGAGGTGAGTCATCGTCTCCTACTCTATTTTTACTATAGTAGAGTCGATTGTTTCTTCGAACCCTAACAAAGGCTCTAGTGCAATCAATAAATTGTACGATTTGAAACAAGCGCGCTCGAAGTTCTTCGTGCTGATTTTGGTTTACCGACCTTTTAGTTCAGACCACACTGAACACATTTGACGATCTCAACACCTTTTAGATTAGTCTGCGGTCTTACTTAGGTACATATCACATTCTTTTTTTTTTAAACCTTTACGTCATGATCCTCCTTTTTTTTTCTGACGGAGGAATCGCAAATCGTCCATCGACAAAGATGAGAGTCGCAACAGATTATTCAAAATTTCAGATTTCGACTTGCGAGTACCTACTAACAAAACCTCTTCGTTACTAAAAATGAAAATACGCAGTGATAAAATCATTGACAATCATAATTATCGCAATCATAATTATGATGTAATTAAAAACAAACATGGGCATTCTCTCATTATGAGAGATCAGAAGACAACTGAGTTGGTCACTTTAATTGATGCGGTGTACAGTTGCAACCTGAATCTTTCATGTGCTTATTATTTAGTGGTGATCATATTACTCTCGTATTTTTACTTGTCATCGTTGCTGGAGTGCACTAATTGGTGTTAGTTAAATGGTTCGCTTTTATTTCTGGTTTTCCCAAATTATTATTTGAAAAGTAATTGGTATACACCAATGTAAATACGTGGACGACCTATTCAAGTCAATGCTTCCATGTACAAGATGGAAGAGAATTTCGTCTTGTGGCAAGATTAGAAACCATAGCTATTTATTTTTTTGCACCTTATTACATTTTTGGCACAGGAGTCGAAGCACCAAAGTTTCAAATATGTATAAAGATTAAAATATCTCATAGTTAGTCTTCTGATTCTTAGCTATCAACCATTTGAACCAAAGATCCCTTTTAACATTTGTTTCTCTTATTATCCAGGCGGCGGTGGTCGGTACGGTGGCGAGGCCTACGGCGAGAGTTACGTGCAGGAGTACGGCGGCGCCTGCGCAGAATGGAACGAATGGCCTGCTGACCAGCATGCGCTCATCCCACAGGACAAGCTCGCCTACCCTGCTACAGGACCTTGCTTCACCGGTATGTGGAAAACTTAGTAGTCTTCTATCAGCTATCTACCTATTCTAATACTACGAAAATAAATAATGATATTAGAAAACACATTTTATCATTTAATACATCAACCTTAGTAGTCATATTCGGGGTTAAAGGCTGCAGTAACCATCATCACACCATCCACTTGCCCATGGCCCTGAATTTTTCCTTTTGGGTCAAGGTTTTACAAAAGTCAACCTGCTTTCGATACCCATTTGCTGTAGTTTACCACTAGACTACTGACTAGACTAGACTCTGGTTCACTCCTTCTCTCGAAGAAGGCCTTTGTCACAGCAGCGGTAATGGACTAAGATAGTTAATACTATAAGCTAATTCTCCTACTGCCAAAAAATTATGTTCTCTGTTTACTTCTGAAGTCCATCGCTGAAGTAGACTATTAGTCGTATATCGTAAAGCAACTGTGTGGCACGCTTGCAGGTTCAGGGCCGATCCAACTGTGGCAGTTCTTACTTGAGCTGCTGACTGACAAGAGTTGCCAGGGATTCATCTCGTGGACCGGTGACGGCTGGGAGTTCAAGCTCACCGACCCTGATGAGGTAAGTTATCTCTATACTCGACACTTCTCTTCTTCTTCATTTCTGTACCTTCACGAAAATTCATTGACTCCTTCGTCAATTTTTACCGTTTTGTAGCTATCTCATACAAGTGGCAAATAATGAAAGAATTGCTTAACATGTTAGTAACCACAGTAACTGATCTGATTGAGGTTTTGGCCATCCTTGAAGTATATTTTAAGAGAAAATGAGTAGCTATCCACTTTTGATCGCCTTTTATGCTCAGGCCTTTTGATTATAGGTCCTCATTTCAACACGCATCACCAAACGGTCACCACGGTCATCACGGTTTTGCATGTTCATTACCAAAGACAAAGCTAATTCTCCATCACATTCCAGGTTGCTCGGCGCTGGGGCATTCGCAAGAACAAACCCAAGATGAACTACGAGAAGTTATCCCGCGGTCTTCGCTACTACTATGACAAGAACATCATTCACAAGACGGCTGGCAAACGCTACGTCTACCGCTTCGTCTGCGACCTGCAGAGCTTGTTAGGGTAAATTGCACTTATACACGAGTTGCGAGAGAGAAGGATGGAAGATATGATGTTAGAGATGAATGAATGAAACAGAATTATTGCACCGATATGCTTAGTAGATTGAGGGCAATGGGTAGATTGATGCATGATTCCTACAGGCTTGTGGTGGGCCCAAATGTGATTTGAATGCTTCCGCGTTTGGTTCTTAATAAAACAGTCATTCTACCAACACAACACTTGTATAATGATGTCCACAAGCAGCTTTATATTAGGTACGTCTGTTAGCGTTTCGTATTAGTCAAAA
Source organism: Diarsia mendica (assembly GCA_949316265.1). Taxonomy (NCBI): domain Eukaryota; kingdom Metazoa; phylum Arthropoda; class Insecta; order Lepidoptera; family Noctuidae; genus Diarsia; species Diarsia mendica. The sequence continues at coordinate 12,617,992 of OX438906.1, forward strand.
GAAGTCATACTCAGTTATGAACTCAAAATACCACGCAGGTCTATCACACTGCAAAATATGACTACAGCTGTTCTGAAATTATGACGAATTAAAGAAGAGTCGCAGAAAATCTGATGGGACTCAAATGATTTTCAAATCTCTCATGTTGACTGTGATCCAGCTTTCTATCGATAAAATTCTAGTAGACTTTATAACCTTTGTAAATATGATAAAAATAAGAACGAATGTGCATAAATATCTAACAAAACCACTTTTGTTACAGTATATCGCCTGAACAACTGCACGCCATGTACGAACCCAAAATGGAGAAAAAAGACGAGGACTGAGCGAGCGCTGCGCACGCGCCGCACCTCCACATCGCTCCCCTTCGCAGAACACCTCCAACCCAACGTACTAAGCTACACAACTTTAACATTCAGACTGTCATCTACTGTACGACGAAAATCGTACAAAACGACTCAAGAAAGATCTGGCATCTACCCACCCCAGACTTACAGTGTGTTTTCAAAAGCTAAGCTAACACCACAGGCCCAGTGCCTATAACAATCATTAAGGTTTTGTATTCATTTTTAGAACTTCATAATATTAAAAAGGATTTGATCTCATAAGCAGCCACCAGTGGAATTAATATTAACCAACTAATGACGGCTAACACCGAAAGGTCCTATGTTATTGTTCACCTTATATTTTACATTCATACACTATGTACCCATGTAACCAATGGTGCCTTATTGAAAACTTGTTGTTTCATTTTGGGTTTGCAAATATTCGTTTTGATTGTATCGGACGCACGTAGCACGCAGTATGTACTCAGTGCTGTATTACGGAGCACCTTTATATTATTGTCTACTGTATCCAGTCAATGTGATACCTATGGGTCCACAAACTTTGCGACAAATCAATTTATTTAAATTCCTACAACACAAAGGAACCGAATTCAGCGAGATAATCAAAACTTAGTGCTAAAATAGTAAAATTTTACTATAATTTTAATGATAACTGTAAATATAAGTTAATTTTGTTACTTTATAAAATAATTAGGTATTATATTATAGTAGTTGTTAAGTGTTGTATGTTTAATTCGCAAATTGTTGCAATCTGCGATTAAAATAATGAGTAGTCAGAATGAGGACGGACATAAAACGATTTTTGTATTCAGAGATTTTAGTCCAAAGATTATTAAATCTAAATTCCCACCTATTGGTAAGGATATGACAAAATTACCAAAGGGACTTCTCATGTGTCTGGTTTGAAGTGATTATGATATTTTAACTTGTTTTATCGACCAGTGTTTCCCAAAAGTGACATCTTACAATCCATGCAATAAACTACTTATACATGAAACTCCTATGTACGTAAATATACTTGAGTATCCACTGTATCCACCACACAAAGTGAACGCTGCAACACCGGGTGACGTCCACTGTCGCTGATCTCGTGCTAAGGGATGGTAATGTCTTACTAGTTATGAAATTAAATTAGTTGTATTATTTTCAATTTTTATAGCTCCTAGCGTACACCGAAGATATGTCGATAAGTTTTATTTTGTAAAATATCTCTCCTCCATCAATATGATACTTGATTTTCGTTTCGTGCAATGCGGTTGGTAGGTTAGAATTTGTGAATCTTTTTATTATCTTGGAATTTTCACACGGTGCTGTTCGCTCGATTTTTTAAATATAACAGAATTTTGTAAAACGATGTCTTCCCCGTATTATCAATTTGATAGGTCTGACTCCGATTGACATAGGTACTCTTTTACTGTTTACGATACTCTTACCTAAATAATAAAGTCCACAGTCGAATGTATTGTATTTTGCTACTGTTATAGGTATGTGCTAATAGATATCTCTACACGTTTACTTGTAAGCGAAGCCATTGTAAGTGAGACCTATAGTAGTTACGGCCAAATTTTGAATGTATAAGTGTCGTTGTATGTATTGATGGAAGATATAAAATTAAATATATATATTTACGAAATTATAAATATGTTTTTCTTTTCATACAACATCTTTCCCTCGAGAACTTATTACTTACTTCAGATTCCTATAAATATGAATTTCATTCAAAATGCATCCGCATCGAATTTTTCGTTCTAGGACATGTCGATTTCCTCACGATGTTTTCTTCGCCGTTTTTGAGAGCAGTGGTGATGAAGTAAATTATCTACACAAAGTAATGCTTCTGCGTCGGTTAGAACCCACGACTTACTGCTCGTAAGTCGGGGCCGCCACTACTGGGGCACCGCTGCTCTCTAAAAAATACTAAGGGACTGTCCTCTACAGACCTACTACTCCATAAAATGCTTCTTCCTACGTAAGAAGTCTACATTTCCAAACCGAATCAACAGGGTGAATACTGCGTATACATGTTGTTTTAAAGCGAATATTTTCATAGAATTTCAATTCACCCGGGCGCAGGCGGTCCTAGGGGGCGGCGATCGCCGCTCGCTATCCATAGTCCCTGGTTTCCATATACTGGTATTTGGAAAATTCAACTTCTAAAAAGGAAGTGGTCGGTATTTCGGTGTGTTTTTACTAAGTATGTCTAAAAACACCCAAAATGAACCTTAATAATGAATCATAATATGTATCATCACACGCAGCACTGTTCAGCAGAATTGTAACAAAAAATTGAAATTGGATGGTGGAGGTGTTTTGATTGCAATCTCAAGAAAGTTTGTTTCCTGTCGAATCACCAACTGGGAATCTGAATCTGAAGATTTATGGGTTACAGTCAATATAACACAAGATAACATACCTAAAAAAATTGCAATTTGTGCTTTATAATATGTATACCACCCCCCCTAAACTTGATACACAAACTAAGTTTCTTGATAATGTAAGTACCTAATGTTATGAATCAGATTGACAGTGTGGTGGTTCTTGGTGATTTTAATCTAGGAGGTATTCAGTGGACTACTGAGCCTAATTGTAATGATACAATACCCAGCAATTATAACACTAGATTGGAATGCTCGTTAGTTGATTTTTTGTCTATTAATAATCTCATTCAAGTCAACAATACTTGCAACTGTAACGGCAGAATTCTGGATTTAGTTATGAGTAGCATTGAGGACGGCAAAATAAACCAACCCTCACACATTCTGAGTAAATTAGATTCGCACCATTTTCCACTTTTATATTGTACTGAATCATTTATTTTATTTTATATCGACATGTTAGTAAACTCATCTCAACTCATCAACACGGTTTTAGAAGTGAGTGTTTTTTTTTTTAGTTTTTTTTTTTTATTCAGACTAACCTGACTTGTTTTATCTCTGATCTAGCAAAAGAAATTGATGGAGGATACCAAGTTGATGCGATATACACAGACTTTTCCAGTGCCTTTGACAAGGTTAACCATAAACTTTTACTACAGAAACTCGAATCATACATATTATGCTATACATGGGTCCCTGCTTGCCTGGTTTAAATCGTATTTCAGCGAAATGAAACAAGTAGTTTCAGTGGGAGGTTATGAGTCTAGTTTGTATTATTCTAAGTCTGGTGTACCACAGGGTACGCACGTGGGTCCACTTCTTTTCATTATTTTTGTCAACGATCTCACTTCTCGAATTAGCTGCGATTCTTCATTTTATGCTGATGATCTCAAAATTTATAAAAGAATAGAGTCACGAGCAGATGCCAACGAACTCCAACTTGATCTTGGTCAAATCAGTCTTTGGTGTGAAGTGAATCTAATGGTATGACCTTGAATGCAGAAAAATTTTTTTTTGTATGTACGTTACAGTCGGAAATTAGAGTCGTTAATTTCCCCTTATAAAATTAACAATATCTTACAAGAGGTTTCGGAAATCCGTGACCTGGGAGTAACATTGGACCAAAAACTAAAATTCACCTCTCATATCTCTGATACTGTAACGAAATCAGCTCAAATGTTAGGTTTTATTCAGAGAAACACAAAATCTTTTGGGGCCAATCCCAATGCCAAGGGCCAAGGCCAATTTCGAGAGCATCCAGCGAGCGTTTACAAGACACAGTGCCTACATTTCCCCAGGAATATCCCACAGATGTCCATAGTAGTCCATACGAACAACGTTTGGCTTTCTTCAAAATTAAGTCGCTTAGAAACCGTCGCACTGTCCATGACTTAGTTTTTCTCCATAAAGTTATCAATGGTCAAATTGAATGTGAACAGTTGCTAGAACGTGTCATGTTGTCAGTTCCATATAATCTTCCAAGACAACCAATCTCTAGACTTTTTCAACCGCCAGCCAGTAGAAGCAACATTGGGAGACACTCACCGGTTTCAAGAATGTGCATACAATATAACGAAATCAATTCAAAATTGCCAGACTTAGATGTGTTCTTTGGTTCCCTACCAAACAAAGGCCTGTTGCGCTCTCATTTAAATAAATAACTTAAATAATAAATAACTTAAATAATAAATATCTAACGCTTTTAATTAGATTTGTTATTTTTTCTTTATTACTTTTTATATGAATAATATGTTGTTTTTATTTTGTCTATTAGTCTAAGTTAGTTTTATTTTGATCTCATGTTTAGTTTACAACAAATAGGTTTATGTTTAGTTTTCTATTCTATGTTAGGTACACTTTTTGTATATAATTTTTCGATGATTAGCTTTACTTATGAGAATGTTGTGTACACCTGTAATTGGTAACTACATAAGAACCCTAACCTATATATTTTTATTTTTAAACTGTAAGATGTATGTACTGTTGGTGTACCTATTTTAAATAAATAAATCATAATATGAATCATTTTATGAATCATAAAATGGATCATAATATGAATCGCTCTGTTCCTCACGTATCGCTTATTTAACGCATTATATGTATCGTATTATGGATCATAATATTGATCATAATATGGATTATAATATGAATCATAATATGAACCATAATATGGATCATAATATGAATCATTAAGTATATGGAATATAATATGAATCATAATGAGGATCATAATGTGGATCACAATATGGATTATAATATGAATCATAATATGGATCATCATATGGATCATAATATGAATCTGAAAATGGATCATAATAATTATGAATGAATCGCTTTCCTCACGTATCGCTTATTTAATGCATTAATGTATCATAATATGGATCACAATATGAATCATAACATGGATCTTAGTATGGATCATAATATAGATCATAATATTATGAATCTGAATATGGATCATAATATGAATCTCATGGATCGTAATATGAATCACTCTGTTCCTCACGTGTCGCTGTAATGTTATTGACTCAGCCGACAATACCGCCGAGTAACAATTAACCCATTCATCCACCTGAAAGCCCATTCATCTGCAGGGCCTGATGGAATTGAGTGGATAATCTCTCACGTGTCACACGTGGCTTCAGGTCAAAAGTAAAGAATTATAGGCCTATAGCCGTTCTATCCGCACTCGGCAAGGTGTTTGAGTCGATGCGGTACCTACGTCACTGGACAAATCAAAACCCAGCTGTCGGCCATAAGATTTACCCGAAAATTCCTTCAACTCTTCTCGAGTTATCTCTCTGACCGTCTTCAGTATGTAAAAATAATAAAACCCAAAGTGTTACATTTTCAAATAATAAAAAGAAGAAATGGTCTTTTTGCTACCTTTCTTGACTAGTGATGAAAGTAGAGGGGGCGGCCAAATACGGGTTGGCTCCCAGCGCAGCGGCAACCACTCACTCTACGTCACAGATTGGGGTTTGACAGTTTGTGGTAACTTGATGTGCTGTTACTTGTCCTTTCAAAGGACAAGTACAAAGAACTCCTTTGTACCCATTCCATTTTGACCGAGTGCTTACTAGGGGGCTGTAGGGTTATGTTTACACATGGGCGCTACATGGGGCATGGGCTAGAGACGCCTCTGATTTTGACTTGACATTTCAACGATGTATACAAGGGTAGTAGGTACATACATATCGGGAAGGTGTGTGTGATCTTTACCGGTTTAGTTTAGCACTAAGTACCACGGGCGTAGCCAGGGGGAGGGTTTGGGGGCTTCAAAACCCTCCCCGAAAAGTTAAGACATTAATAATATTAAAATAATGAAAGGCGAGCGGTACAACTAAGTACTAATTATTACAGTTATAATTATATGTATTTTGGATTAGCCGCCAACGGCTGTCGGTACTCCGATCGCATTCGGTAACCTTTGTTTATTTTCGTGCCGTATCGTATCCCACCCGTACTCGTCGCATTTAGCTAGTCTTTTGAAGAAAGAGAGAAGGTATCAGTCGCGTCTTCTAAACCTCCTTCGTAGGCACTTAATGTCAATGTCAATTATTATAAAAAGAGTAAGCAGTTCTCTTCTTGAAACCAAGTAATACAGTCCTTTATCCTCTTTCCTCCCGATGACAATATATTTGCCCCCCCCCCCCCTCCAACCCCTAATCTATAAAAATGTACAATTTGCGCACTCGCTTCGCTCGCACATCTGTCCTGTTTTTGCACGACTGCGCCAAAAAAAAAATGTTATGTTGTTATCCGTTCTGTTTCACTATAGCCTAGATTAGAGCCCACGACAGCCAGACTTTCGTTATTTTATAAAAGCTGAAAGTTGGTCTGTGCATGACCCCTTTAGAGGTAAGAAAGACCAGCGAATATAGAGTTTGGGCTGTGGTGCCTTTGGCAGTTAGCGGGTAGTAAAGATGCATAAAATAGTGCCATATTTTCCTTAAAGTATAAAGCTCAATTTTTTGATATTGTCTTCGGCATAACTTAAGAAACCTCGTCTTCCATTGCCGGACACTTTTGACGGTTCCAATCCCCTGCCAGACACACTTTACCACTTTGTAAGTGTCTATCTTTCAAACGATTGACTTTGAGAAAAAATGGTTTTAGAGACCTCAATGTCATTTTTGAAGACCTATCTATAGACACCCCACATGTATAGGTTTGATAAAAAAAAATGTTACAGTTCCATGTATGGGGAGACCCCTTTAATCTTTTATATATCGTCCAATTTCCATCCTTCCCTTTCTATCCAAAGTTCTCGAGGCTTGTGTACACAAACAATTCTCCAACTTTGTCCACAAAAACTCCCTAATCAGTCCATTCCAATCCGGGTTCAGGCCCGGGCACAGTACCGTTTCCGCTCTCCTTAAAGTGACTGATGATATAAGGCGGGGAATGGAGGACACTAAAGTTACGGTTTTGGTGTTAATCGATTTCTCGAATGCCTTTAATACTGTCAGTCACGAAGTCCTTTTATCCATCCTCTCCTATCGCATGGTTTCTCCCGAGGTTCTGGTATGGTTTACTTCCTATCTTCGGGGACGTCAACAGTCAGTGCTTGCTGGTGATTCTAACTCCGGCTGGTGTGATCTGGATGCTGGCGTCCCTCAAAGCGGCATTTTATCCCCACTTTTGTTCTCTATCTTTATAGATCTCATAACTGCCGAACTTCAGTGTGCGTATCATCTTTACGCTGACGACTTACAGCTTTACTGTCAGGCAGGTGTTGACGGCTTATCTGGTGCGATCGAGGAGCTAAACCGGGATTTACGAGCTGTTAAGGACTGGTCTGATCGTTTCGGGGTGGCGGTTAATCCTGCCAAATGTCAGGCCATCATTATTGGGAGCCCCCATAGTTTGAGGAGGCTGAACAGTTTGACGGTCCCACCGGTTACCTTTGACGGCACAGTGATCCCGTTTAGCTCTGACGTCAAGGATCTAGGTTTGCATGTTGACACTTGCCTTGACTGGCGTAAGCAGGTTGCGATTGTGAGCAAGAAAGTCACCGGAACGTTGCGGTCTCTCTATCGATTGAGAAATATTCTCCCAGCGCACATCAAGGCAATGCTTGTACAGTCCCTAATCTTCCCCATTATTGACTATGGTGATATGTGCTACTATGACCTGAATGCAGATCTCCTCAATAAACTTGACCGACTTCTTAATAACTGTATTCGATTTGTTTTCAATCTTCGCAAGTATGATCATGTGTCAGAGCATCGATCGCTTCTGAAATGGTTACCTATACGGCAGCGCAGAGCGTTGAGAGCTTTGACAACCCTGTTTTCTCTTCTTCACAAGCCCACTTCCCCTTCTTATCTGACTTCTCTTTGTCAATATTTATGCACTGTGCACAGCAAGACTCTTCGTTCCGCCAATAATCGCCTTCTACGTTGTCCTTCTCATCGCTCTGGCTTTATAAAGTCTTCCTTCTTTGTCCAGGCGGTATTCCTTTGGAATGACCTCCCTCAGAATATTAGGACGGTTAACAGTCGGTTCATTTTCAAAATAAAAGCTCGTGAACACATTAACAAGAAGTTGGCAGATTCGTCTCAAAATTAAGTTGTTATAGTTTTCCTTGCCTATCTTTCAAAACTTTATATATTTTATGTATGTATATAATGTATGTATTTATTCTTATAATTTAGGTATAAATCTTTTCTATTACGTTTTTTTTTCTGTTTTGCACCTACTATGTATTGTCTCTGCATCACCCTAAGGTAGACTGGTAGAAAATGCCCAAGGCATTAAGTCCGCCTTTGTACGATTTTGTTGTGCATAAAGTTTTAATAAATAAAGTGTGTCTGACTGGGGGTTGGAACCGTCAAAAGTGTCCGGCAATGGAAGACGAGGTTTCTTAAGTTATGCCGAAGACAATATCAAAAAATTGAGCTTTATACTTTAACGAAAATATGGTACTATTTACTTTACCACCCGCTAACTGCCAAAGGCACCACAGCCCAAACTCTATAGTCCAAGATCCAAGAGCAATCAGACATAACTTATTTTCACACGGATGAAACCAGAAGTTTTCAGTAGCGTCTCGTGTGCCTTGAATACCTACGCGCTTTGTGGAACTTGCCGAGTGACACCTGGGCAGGTACCAGGTGAGAAAGGTGACTAAAAATAAGAACTATTTAACTTAAATTCACATGGCTGATTTTTATATATGTCATGTAGAATATTATTTTAAAGTAATATCATATAGTGTCAGACACTTTTGATGGACCAGAGTTTTTGTCAGACGCTTTTAACCCTTATTTCGACGGAGAAGGTGATAGTAAAATAATTAAAATTTTATTATATAACTTTGTTTCCTTGGTATTTCTGAACATCCAAAAATCATAAAAAAAATCTACCCCCCACCCTTGTGGATAAATTCGATGTCCGCCACACCGGACATTATCGAACATAAGTAAAAAAATTGTTAAAATGACTTGTCCGTCCTAGCGGACATTGCCGAATTTGTGAAAGAAATTTCATAAGATAAGATAATTTATTTATTTGCGTAAAACATGGTATACATAGGTGTTGCATAGTATAAAGTAAAGAATTTGAATACTAAAAAGATCTTTATTTTTTATAAAAGAACAAAGAAACTATAAGAGAATGCATTATTTTGTATGGAAGGATCTTCATCTGCTGGAGTATCTTCTATTTGGGCTCTATACAAAAAGGTACGGTGTGTCCATTTGTACGAGAGGGAAAACTTTTGGATTTGCTTTGGTCTCTTTTTTGTCACAACTGATGGTCCCCTGAGTCTTCTTTTTCTATTTACAGGTGTTGGCAACGATATGGAAGGTAAGTTCGCAAAATTGGGTTCCTGCGACTGGTTCGGGAAAACTTGTTGCAAAATTGGAGTCAAAGGTGTCGGGAAGTCGTTGTAGACTTCAAAACTTCTTTCAGGATTCTCATCAGAGCTATATACGATATTCAAGCGCTCTAGCGAAGATGCAATTGATGGTGCAGGTGAACTGGCGGCAGAAGGCGGATTAGAGAATGGATGAGGATCATTTTCGGCGCTGGAGCTATCGCCTGTTTCAGATGGTGCGCGTTCTTTGGGAATAAGTGCCAATATCTTTTTCGTGCGTTCATGCAGACAAGAAAAGCAAAACTAAGCAAATCACCACCACCATAAAAAAAAATAGTAAGGTCAAAATAGGGCACACACGGTGGAACGTCACATAGTCAATGTTAGTGTTGTAAATGTGACAGCCGTTGCACAGTGATTATCCAGTACTTACATTGGGAAGTAGATATCTGGAGATAGTTATAGCAAGTAGTTAGCTTTTAGCATGTTAGTTTTACGTAAAGATTAGGTATAAAAGTTGTATACAAGAAGTTGGTAGGTAGGTACTCAGAATAACACGTAATACAAATTTGTAAAAAGGCGTACAGGAATCTGGGATTTGTGCTGCGTCAGGCAAATGACTTCACTAACATCAATGCATTGAGGGCTTTGTATGAGGCTCTTGTGAGGAGTCACCTGGAGTATAATGCGCCTGTCTGGAGCCCGAGTGAAATTAAGTACAAATTTATGCCCGAACGGATACAGAATAAATTCGTCAGATTTATGTATTTAAAGCTGTATGGGAGATATCCGGGATACCCGTTATTGTATCCTACCCTATTCTGTCTGGGTATGGTAGGATACTATAAATTAGAAGTTAGACGTGAATTGACACTAATAACTTATATTTTTAAAGTTTTAAGAGGTAGTGTACAAAACTCAGCCATACTATCAGAAATAGGGTTCAATTTACCAGATAGGTACGTGGAGCGGCGGCGCAGGCCGCAACTGCTAGTGGTGCCAAGTGCGCGCACTAACCTGCTGGGGCGCGCACCGCTGACTCGTGCGCTGCGCACTCTCAACACGGTGGCGGATACTACAGATATCTTTACTTGTACACTGAGTGAGTTCACAAGGGCCACATACCACATACTGTGTAGCATGTAAGTTATTGATAAGTATACCTATTTTAAGTTTCTTTGTCGCAATAGAACTATTTATCTGTAATGGCAAGAAAACATTTTGTGTGAATAAATAAATAAATAAATAAATAAATAAATAAATGTAAGGTTTTGACAGTACAGACAAACCTTTCAACTTTCGTCCATATTTCGACAGAGTCCGCTGTGACGGACAAGGTATACAACACATGAAACACAGATGTATCGACGAGGTCCGGTGTGCCGGACAAGTAAAAACTCGTTATTTATTGTGATTGACATAAGCAAAAGTTATGGAATCGTATTACTTGAACGTGACTAGAACTGATTCACAAAACACGGACAGAAAAACTACACAACATAAGCAAAGATATATTTTTTAAACTATATTACCTGGAATACTTTCACAGTGCGCGGTTTCGCCGACATTTTTTCGCCAACTGTCAAATTGGGGGTTGTCACACGCAAACTTTATTTTTTCACTAAAACTTGACTAATCTCTCAATAGTTTAATAGTTTTTTTATTGTAAAAATAGATACCGACAAGGAGGTAGATTTTTCTATAGTACTTGTCCGGTGGCTCGGACAAATTCGAATTAAGGGTTAAGCTTGGTTTTTGAAGCGCCTGACCGATATAGCATGGCAATATCCCGATCAATTAGCTTTAAGTATTAAATCATTAGGAGTTTAGTATTATTTAAAAAAAAAAAAAAAAAAAAAAAAAAATCAAAATCATTTATTTGCGTAAATAAGGTACAGAAGGTTGGTAAATATATATAATTGCTCTCTTATTCTGCCTTTAATTTCGGCGTGCAAATATAAAAGTAACACATTATTATTGTATTTAAATTAATTAATTATAGATCATGATCATGCAGTCATAAAGCAGATAAATCCATTAATATTGTATTATTGTGTAAATGTCAAAATAATCATAAAAAATAATAAAAGTAATAATCAAAATGTCAACAATATTAATTTCAATAATTTCGTGCAATTTTCAAAAAATTATAATTTATAATCTAAAAACTCATGCAGTCATTAAACAGATAATCCCATTAAAATTGTATCATAGTATTAAATAAATATCTAAATAATAATGAAAAAAAAAATAAGCATAAATGTCAATAATAACAATGTCAACAGTAACAATGTCAATAATGGGAGAGATTCGCCACACAATACCAAATTATACAACAATTATTTAGAATGACCATGAAATTAATAAAACTTACAATTTATAATCCAAAAATTCATGTACACTATAAAAGCATTTTTCAATTAAAAACCTCGTCAAATTATTTTTAAATCTAGAAAATGGTAGCATTTTTATGGAATTTGGTATTTTGTTATACAGTTTTATACACATAATATAGCTGTTGTTACCTGTAAGTGTGAGATTCGTCCTCGGTTTGAGCAACTTATTAGTATACATAGATCGTGGGGCATAGTAGTTTGTCGCTTGTTGAAAAAGTCTCTTATGTTTGAAAACAAATATACAGGATTCTAGTATATAAATACATGGTAGCGTTAGTATTTTGTATTTTCTAAAGAATGGACGACATGACTCTATTTGTTTTAATCCAAATATAGCTCTTAGACACTTTTTTTGCATAACGAATGCTTGATCTATCTCCACACAACGACCCCACAGGATAACACCATACCTTAGCGTGGAGGTTATGTAGCCATGGAAAGCCGTTATTGCGGCATTTCTAGATACCTCACAGCTAATTCGTCTCAAAGGGTATATAAACTTATTTATTTTAACACAAATGTTATTTATATGATCTTTCCATGAGCAAAATTTATCTAAATGTATCCCAAGAAACTTAACAGAGTCAGTTTCTGCCAGGGCTACCCCTTTATAAGAGATATTTAGGGCTAGCGGTTTTGTTCGATAGGTATGAAATTGCATAAATTTAGTTTTATTAATATTAACTTTTAAATTATTAGCCTCTAGCCACTCTATAGTTCTTTGAAGCGCAACGTTTATTTCCTGTTCGTACGAATTTTTATCTTGTGCTTTGATAATAATTGTAGTATCGTCGGCAAACAGTACACATTTATGATCTATAACTTCGGGGAAATCATTAATATAGAGCAAAAACAATGGTGGCCCCAAAATACTGCCCTGTGGCACGCCGTATCGATTACACATAAACGAAGATTGGAATGATTCTAACGTTTTAGTTTGGTCATTATAATTTGATACTTCCACTGCTTGTACTCTGTCAGACAAATATGATTCCAGCCAGTTATATGCTGTTCCTCTGACTCCATATCTGGAAACCTTTTCCAATAATCGCTCATGAGAGACGTGATCAAACGCTTTACTCATATCCATGAACAAAACTGTCACAGGTATTTTCTTGTCAATACAGTCTGTTATTTCCTTTATTAATTGAAAGGCTGCCAAAGATGTGCTTCTATTTTTACGAAACCCATTTTGTTCGTCCTTAATAATGTTGTGCTTTTCAATGAAGTTTGCTAACTTGTTATGAAATACTTTCTCAAAAATTTTAGAAAATATGGGTATTAAAGTCACGGGTCTGTAATTGTCCATTTGAGTACTATCCCCTTTTTTAAATATCGGTTTCACTATCGATTTTTTTAATAAATCAGGAAATATTCCTTGTTCTAGAGAGAGGTTAACAACATGTAGAAGTGGCTCTAGAATTATGTTGACGGACAGTTTTATGATGTCAGTGCGAATATTATCATAACCACTCGCTTTGGAATCATTTAGAGACATCACTATTTTCTTAAGGTCACTACCGTCCAGAGGGGACAAAAACATTGAATTATTGATTGATTCAACATGATCCATTTGCTTAAATCTTGAATCTCCTTTATTATCAAGGCTATTATTGGTAACCGTGCTAGTGAAAAAATTATTGAAATGATTTGCAATAGAATCAGGACTTTTACAGTCACGGTTGTCTAGAGTAACTTTTGAAATACAGGCGCGTTTTAAATCTGTGCCGGTATGCTTTTTTATTACGTTCCACGCCGCCTTACACTTATTTTGAGCTTTATTTATGTATTTGGTATTATTATTTTTCCGAGACGTTAAAATGCATTTCTTCAACAAATCACAATAGCTTTTATACTGGTTTCTATGAGATTCGTTATTTTTATATTTCAATTTATAATGTAATTTACTTTTAATCTTACAGCTTATTTTTATACCTTTAGAAAGCCAATTGAATTTATTTAATGCTTTATTTGTTATTTTTACGCGAATGACAGGAAAACATAAGTTATAAAATAGAAGAAATGTATCGATAAATTTGTGAAACGCTTTGTTTGTTGAAGACTCCTCAAATACGTCACTAAAGGACAGACATGAGATAGAGTTTAAAAATTTTTCCTTATTTTCATTACTATAGTCTCGTTTAAACTGATACCACCATTTCAAAACTGGTTCATGTATTTTTGTAATAGCCCAAGAGTATGATTGTGCGGAGTGATCTGATAAGCCTAAATTATGCACTTCTGCACACCCATTTTCTATGTTGGTTATGATGTGATCAATGCAAGTTTGTGTCTTCTCTGTTACTCTAGTAGGTGACAAAATTGCATGTTTTACGTTGTAACTATTTAACAAGTAATTATATTCCCTACTTTCCTTTGACTGTTTTAAAATATCGATATTTGTATCCCCACATATAACAATTTTCTTTCTTGTATTACGACACAACGTCCTCAATAGAGTATCGAGTTTATTAAGAAATATCGTTACATTGGACGAAGGGGTTCTATATACACATACTAATAATATACCGTATTTACTTAGTTCTACACCACAACATTCAAATACACATGTTTCGCTAATTTTTTGTATTTCCTTCAATATTTTAAATTCAATTTCGTTTCTTATAGCAATAACAACACCCCCTCTTTTTGAAGTTTTCCTTGAATAGTACGCTGCAGTCGTAAAGCCTTTAAGGTGAAAGTTTTTTTCAGTACCTTCAAGCAAGAATGTTTCAGTAAGACATAGTACATCAACGCTGATCTCGTTATTTTGCAAATCTAATATGGCAAACGAAATATCGTCACGTTTGTTTAAGGCTCCGGCTATATTTTGATGTAGAATTGTTAAGCATGGCTCATTCTTTGTCACGAAAAAAGTCATCTAGATTTTGATTAACTATATTAATATTATCCGTTTGTACGCTAACATCGTCAAAATTACATGTCTGTATAGCAACATCCTTCGTGCATTTTTGTCTATTCTTAGTAATAAAGTTTTCGGTATATTTTTGAAAATTACTTTTATAGTTCACATGCAAAATTTGCCTATGAATTAACCTACAAGCATTTAACTTTGTGGTATATTTTGTTGACATATTAAAATCATTATGTAAATGTACAAAAGATGAATTCTTACAATTATAACACACAAACCTTAACAATTTATTAACATTTCTTTCATTTAGGGTCTTATTTTTGTAATTTTGCCCGACCAACACATTGGTGAATTTTAGTTGACATAGTGTATGATGCAAATAGGTTTGAATGTCCATAGGGTTTGTGTCATTTGAACCCACGAATATAATTACAAAATCAGATTTGTTCAATACTCAATACTCAATATATTTATTGCTTCCACAAGTTTACTTAGATGGTAGGTTTTACAAAGTTATGATCATTGTGGACCCTGTCGGGCACTGCAATAGTAGGAGAGAGGAAGAGGGCTTTTATTTGACTATACCTATATTAGAATTATCCTAAATTATAATCTAAATCATTTATAATGCAATCTAATTATCTATTAAAATATTTATTTATGTAATTTAAAATTTTTCATTAAAGTATTCATTCAGATTATAATAGCATTTAATTAATAGAAATTGTTTTAATTTATTTATGAATATATTATTCTTTTCTATGTCTTTAATTTTATCGGGTAATTTATTATATACTTTGATTGACATCACAAGGGCACTCGTTGAGCACATTTTTAGTTTAGAGCTTGGTATGTTTAACCTATTTTTATGGCGCAGTGTAAATTTCGACTGTATGTCCTCCCTTGTCGTGTACAGGTGTGGGTAGTTTCGCACGAATTTACATAACTCCAAAATGTATAGGCAGGGGAGGGTCAGTATTTTTTGGTCTTGAAAATGGGGTCTGCAGCTGTCAGTGTCTTCTATATTTACTAGTATTCTTAAAAGTCTTTTTTGTAGGGTGAATAGTCTCGGTGCATCCGTGCTGTTTCCCCACAAAATCACGCCGTAACTGAGCCACGCATGTGCGTAGGCATAATAGGTGACTAGTGCGGTTTTAAGGTTAGTGGTCTTTTTCACTTCATTAAGGGCGTATGCAAATTTAGACAATTTTGATTTTATCTTTTGGATGTGCGATTTCCAGTTAATGTTCGTATCTATAGACAGGCCAAGCAGGGTAAACTCATGAACGACTTCTATTGCTGTGCCATTATAAGTGAAGTTGATGTTTAATGGGGTTTTTTGACGGGGGTGGAATGGTATAATTCTAGTCTTGGAGAAGTTTATTTCTAGATTATGGTCTTTCATCCAAGTTATTGACTTATTTGTTAAAATCCTTACACGAATTTACGCAGGTTTTTAGTACCTCTTCAGTTGTTGCATTCGGTTTTACGAATGATGTCACAGCAAACTTCTCCCCAAGATAGAACTGAAGAATGCTTCGGACACCGTGTCCCGATTGGTCGGCAAAGATCATAACTCTCTGTGTATCACTTGGCTGAGATTGGTGTTTTAGTGTTTCTCGCGCTTCGTTAGATGTCTCTATATTACCAATTTCCAATATCTTATCCGAGGTTAGAGATGACGTCTGTTTAATTCGTTCGTTGTCGTCGGCGCCGTGGTTAATTTGATTCATGCACGTGCTGGAATTTTGAACGTCATTGATCGATAACGGTTTTGTAGGAAGTATTCCATCAGTACTGCAGATCGACCCGGCTGTGTTAAACGAGTTGTCTCCAGTGTCTATCGCGGTCGGGACTCTGTCAGGTTGATGAGTCACAGGTGAAAAGCTCTTAGTCGGTGTAGAGAAACAGCTTGTTTTAAGAATAATTTTTTTCCGTGCTGAAATCGGTGAGAACTTTTTTGTTTCCAGTAAATTCACCTTTTTATAAGTTTCAATCGTTTTCTGATATTGGCCTATATCCATTTTTAAGCGAAAATTTTCGCTGTTTAAGTTCTCGATCTCTGAATGAGCACTTTCCAATTCCATTGATAGCCTTTTTATTTCATCTTTAAGGCTTGAATAGTCACTGTCATTTAGTGAAGCATTTGGTAAGCTCATCATTGTGGCGTCTAGTAACATTGAGCTAGTACTCACGTTGCTATTTAAAATATTCTCCGCTGACTTTGCCCTCGATGTTTTACGGACAGTAACATTTTCATTTTCAAAGTTGTCCATTTTCCCAGATGTTGATTGTATTTTTATGAGTGGCAATAACTAATTTCGGGGAAACGAAGTTTACTAGTATGGCAACACATCCATGCACGAATTTCTTTTGATGTGTCAAAATGCTAATATCCAAGTCTGTAGAAGGAATGAATGATTTGACCGTAATGTCACCTGTGTTCTGCTACTCGCTGATAGATGTCGCTATTTCACTGTACTGCAGTTATCGACTTGTTTGATTTTAAATAAAAATAACGATCAGCTGTTTGAGAAATGTTTGTCACTTTTCCTAGAGGTGTTTTATCGCCACACACCTTAAATATTGTTTATAATATAACTGTTTTTATCACTTTTTGATGGTTATTGTCTTAATTTGGATGTTTACACTGTTTTTAACTGAGTTTTTAGGCCAATGTTTACATATTTAGGAATCGAATGTTTATATGTAAACACAGTATTTTTCAACACTGACGACACTGGTACTGGTTGCTTAGGTGTCTATTTTCACTTTTAGTACTAAAACACTGTTTGAAAACTGGTTTTTCTATTTTAAATAATTATTTTAATACGCTCACAATAACTTTTAGTGTTTACTTGT
Source organism: Diarsia mendica (assembly GCA_949316265.1). Classification (NCBI taxonomy): domain Eukaryota; kingdom Metazoa; phylum Arthropoda; class Insecta; order Lepidoptera; family Noctuidae; genus Diarsia; species Diarsia mendica. Next base: position 12,635,670 of record OX438906.1, read on the forward strand.
CAGCTGTCAGCTGTCAGCTGTAAAGCGTCTGTTAAGCAATACGGCCGACGGAAAGTGTCTGTCTCTGACGGGTGACCACTGAAAACCAGCGCTGTGCTGTGGGTCTACATAGACGATCCATAGCACAGCACCATGCTGAGTGGGTAACCCCTTTGTCGCATTCATGACTTATGTAATTATATAATCTGTAAACATGTTTTTTTTTTTGTGTTCCATTTTTTATGTACAACCTAAACATAAACTTACTGTTGTTTTTCTTTTTTGTAACTATTCTTTTTTTTTAATTTTAGTTAAATTAGTTGATGTTTACTGGATTTAATTTTGTTTGTAATTGTATTGTGGCGACAAATAAATATTTTTTCTTTCTTTCTTTCTTCTTTCTTACCTTTTTAGGGGTCATGCACAGACCAACTTTCAGCTTTTATAAAATAACGAAGGTCTGGCTGTCGGGGGCTCTTGGGCTACTAGAGAGTAGAGACGCTCATCTACTTCTATTTCTAAATTCTCCATCCAGGAAAAGTTAATCATTGGGTAGCAATTAATAAAACAGTTTGATCGTAACAACGTTTTCAGGGGACCTGTAAAAATGGATCAAGCGAACTGTCCCCCGACTGCAATAAAAGTTTTACTTTTCAGTTTTCCATTTTCGAATAGGTACATTTACGTGACCTTGTTCTCAGTCATCACTAAAATCGTTTGACTTGTTTTAATTTTTTTAGTTTAGTTTTGGCAGGCGTGTTTTTTAATTTTTTAAATTATTTGTTTTTTTACATCTTTCATATTTTTTTTTTCATTAGTCTAATTACGGTTTTCATGCACTTTTAGTAGTTTTACTTTCCTGAATCCCCACCGACACTAAAACCTGGCTACGCCCGTGCTAGGTAGGTATACTAGCGCGGGCGCCCAGGGTGAGAATCTGCGTAGCGTAGGAATACTAGGAATTCTGTAACGTAAACGAATTGATTTCTATAATCATTATTTTTTACAACATCGACTTGGATTCCTCTACTTCCGGAACAGCTGACGCGAAGGATCCTACTGTACTATCGTGCAGCTATATTATTTTCAGGCGGTATCAGAAAACTTAATAATTATAATGCAAGAGCATATCGAGAGAGCTCTTTATTTTTATAACTTGGGGGGTGGGAAATCATCAAATGAATGACTTCTACTGACTAAAAAACCACCCATGTTCCATCTTAGCCCTTGTGCCGAGGCCGCGGTATCCCTTTCGAACAACCCGCAGCCCCGACGAGACCTTATAACTTCACCTCGTATTAAAAAAAAACTTTTTATAAAAAAATAAAACCGCCTTTAAAAAAAACACACGAGAAAGTGAAAAATAAACTTTAGAAGAAAAATCAGCTTCTGAAGTCGGTGATTTTTGTTTGTTTGATTTCATGTTTTTGCCACCGACTTCAGAAGCTGATTTTTCTACTAAAGTTTATTTTTCACTTTTTCGTGTGTTTTTTTGAAGGCGGTTTTATTTTTTGTTAAAAAGTTTTTATTTTTCACTTTTTACTGGTTCATAATTATGTAAGTTCACGTCATGTTCATGAGACATATGTGGGCAATGTAGTTGTTTTTTTCGAGTGTTGTTGATTTTTCAAAAATCGCTTGTCCGATTTCGATAAAAAAATTGGGACCATTTCGGAAGTACTACTCTGTGTAAAAAGTATCGGGAATATGTCAATAAAAAGACCCGCGTAAAAGAGGTCGTTCTAATTTTTTTACTGCAAGTTGGTAGCACTGTACTGATTAAGCGCGCAAAATTTGAGCGGGATCTGTCATTTAATTTGTTTTAAACTACACTTTTTGTTGGTGATAGTTTTGAGTCCTCGGCGATTTTTACAATGAAAAATATTGTTGAACAAAGAGTGTGCCTTTAAAAATTTTGTGTTTCGAATGATATTAATTTCATGTGGTGAATCACTAAAAATGTTGCGAAATACCTACGGCGAGTGTATATCGAAAACAAGGGCTTATGAATGGTATAAGGCTTTTAAAGAAGGCCGAGAAGTAGTAGTAAACTTGCCTCGTTCTGTTAGACCTTCAACCGCTACGACCATAGAAAACATCGACAGAATCAAGAAGCTAGTGCTCGAAAATCGACGTATGAGTCTGAGAGAGTTGGCTAGTGAGGTGAACATATCTTTTATGTCGCTGAAGACATGGTTTCCCGAGCTTCTACGGATCCGACCTTTATGAAACGTATAATAACTGGCGACGAGACATGGGTTTATGAGTACGACATGCAAACAAGCCAACAGTCTTCAGAATGGCGTCTCGAAAACGAGCCGAAACCAAAAAAACCGCGGCAAAGTCGCTCCAAAATCAAGGTGATGCCGACAGTTTTTTTTGACTACCGTTGTGTGGTTCACTCCGAATTCCTTCCAGAGGGAGAAACAGTGAATAAAGAATATTATTTAGGCGTCATGAAGCGTTTGCGTGAGAGTATCCGTCGAAAACGTCCAGATTTGTGGCAACACAACTCATGGATGCTGCACCATGATAATGCACCATCACACACAGCCAATATAGTGAAAGAGTTTTTAGCGAAAAATTCAACAAAAGTTCTCAACCAAGCACGGCAAGCACCGTATTCACCTGATATGGCTCCGTCTGACTTTTTTTTATTTCCCAAGTTAAAATTACCACTTCGAGGAAAACTTTTTGAGTCGATAGAAGCCATAAAAGAAAATTCGCTGAATGAGCTAAAGGCCATACCGCAAATAGCCTATGAAAAATGTATGGAAGACTGGGTGAAGCGGTGGAGATCTTGTATTGCAAGCGATGGGGCCTACTTTGAAGGCGATAAAATAAATTTAGATGAATAATTTGTATTTTTTGTTTTATTGACAAATTCCCGATACTTAGCACAGAATATACCCTGTCCAACAAAAAAATAATTTTTCAAATCGGTTAGCAAGTGACGGAGTTATGCCCGAACAAACATAAAAAATATATTGTTGGCTCAAAGTCACGCCATCAGCCAGTAGCCGTGCGGTTAGCATCCGGTCGTCGTGCGGCAACCGACAGAAGTTCATAAAACGAGGCGAGCGGCGGTGCAACGGTCACTTTTTGCTTGGACGGCGCTCGGAAAGGACTTGCTACCCGACCATTATCGTGTGCTTCGCTATTTTTGGTTTATGTTTTTGCTCGTGTACTGATTATTCTATTTTGCTAGTGCTATTTCTATTTGATTATTGTTTAAAATGTTTGTCGTGATATAATTGTAAAAGTGTAATCTAAACGATATTAAACATTGTTTATTTTGTTCACGTATTTCACTTCTGATTCCTAATATCAGAAGTGGGATACCTAGTGGATTCTTTTCGCCCACAAGTTAAAAACTAGTTTTCAGGCTTTTAATTTTAGATAAAAGCGGGTAGTAGTTGGCAATGGATAGATCGAGTTGTTCGCGTTCAAAAACTAGTGCCTCTCGTTCTAAGCGATCTTGTAGCCACCATAAGCGAAGTGGAAGGTCACGTACGTAGCAAGTTTCGGGATCCGATCGCCGTTCCAAGCGCGAACGAGATCGTCGTAGGAGCCGCGTGAGGACGCGAAGTCCTGTGTAACCGCTCTCGCGGTTGAGGCGACGCTCCGGACATGACTGCTGGTTTACTTTCGTTCCTGATACAAGTAAGATCGAACCATTTTAATATTTCGTTGGTTTAGTAGTCGCAAGCGCAACTACTGAGCATGAAGGTTCTGGGTTCGATTCCCGGGTCGGGCAAAGTGTTATTTTCTGGATTTGTGCCCTGTTGGTGACAATGGGCTCACCCCTGTTACATGGTTAAGCTTATGTCTTAACATAACTGGCGAAATGTGGGTATACTGGGTACCTCTGCCTAACCCTTCGGGGATTGCAGGCGTGATGTTATGTGTGTGTTTATAAGGTCACTGGGGTGATTGGCAATGCCTCGGACGCATTGGTGGTTATTTACATGGTGGTGCTAATACGTCGCTTAACGATTGGTTGACCAATAACAGCACGTGGACTCATTTTAAACACGAATTTCGGTCATTGTGTCCGCGTGAAGTCGATATGGTCACTGTGCTATAAATAATGACGTTACGAGTACAAGTATCTGTATGACCTACAATCAGGGCTATGAATACCGTTAAAAATTAGGTATCGTTACCTCCTTCATTCGAAGGTAACGTTAATTTCATAGGTAACGTTAAGTCTGGTATCGATAGTTGGGTGGACTTTTACCGGTAATTTGACTTAACGTTATCAATGATTTACCATTAAATGATAGTGTTAACAGGTAACGATACTTGATACCGATACCAAATTAACCCTATAAGTAACGGTATTTTTCTTTCATCTCTTTCTTACGACGCATTTATGTCGTCATAATAGCTTTTTTTTCTGTTTCCACTTGCTGTGAGTTTAGTCGCCACCCAAAACCGAACGCAAACGGTTTATCTGTTCATTTAGTATATAAAATTACCTACGTGGGTTAACCGAAATGGAAGGTAAGTGACTGTAACGGTAAAAGTATCGATACTTTTACCGTTACCAGGGAACATTAATAAACTGATCCGATACCAAATTACCGATACCAGTGATAACGTTAATAAATTAACATATCGTTACTTACCGATACTTTTATCGTGAATTTGGTAACGTTAACAAGCCCTGCCTACAATTGTTTTTTTTTAAGTCGGGTACTTGTGTATGTTAGTTTAAATATTTGTGAAGGTACCCACGATACAGGAGAAATTCCTGGTGTGAGGCAACGTTGTGATTTGTGATATCTGATGCTCAAATAAAAGCCGCAATTATGAACAAAACAAAATCAGTCAAAAGTCTTGTTTTCCGTATATTTGAAACCAAAAAGTGCAGTTGTTGGCACATCAAACTCGAATAATCATGGTCTGCGTAAATGCAAACCCAGGGGCGTATTTACCCTAGGGCCATCCGGGCCATGGCCCGGGGCGCCAGGACGCCAGGGGCGGCATAGCCGCCGGGCCGCCCCTGACTGATTGCATTTTGTTTTGGCCCCATTTATTCAACTTTTACTTTTCACGTTATTTATACAGTGAAACCTCAAAGGACCTGAAAATTTGTCTCACTTATAGAGGTATCCCACTTACCTACCCAGTGTCTCAGATATCCAAGCCAAAGTGTTGGGACCTCAGCATGAGTTCCAGTTCCAGTTATGGAGGTTTCTCACTTATCCAGGTCCCACTTAATCAAGTTTCACTGTATTTTCTAAACAATCTCAATTCAAAATTAACGTAAAAAAGACCAGGTGGCAACGTCAGGTCATGGTTATCAGATCAGTTAATTACTGTATTGTCATCGGGACTACGTTGTAAAAATAAGCCGCCGCCCTGGGGCAGTTTTTCGAACTAGCCTTACTGTTGGAGCGCCTGATGGATTCGTCGTAGCAGCGAGCGACGATGCGTCCTGTTTTAGCTTTAAGTTTTTTGATGTAAGAAATGCATATTCATTACTGCTTGTGTCATTACCACGATAGTACACATTTTTAAGTAATCCCAGATTCTCCTCGTTTTATTCTACCCAAGTCCTGGTGCTCCCGTACATGGTCCATTGTCGAGCCGGATTGTGGTATTCATCAAGTTAATTCGAAGATTAATGAAATCAGCGATATTAAGGACGGATTAATTAACCTGGACTGGAGAGGTTATACGCCGGTGCCGCCTGCGTGGAATTTGGATTGTAATAGTACATAGTACATATTATTTTCACGGTGTTAAGTTTTATATTGGATAATATCGTCACCCAACACTCGTACAGGTTGTATTTAACTTTAATTATAATTTATAAGTTACTAAAGGTTAGTGCATTTTTAACTTGTATTCATATAAATTATGTTCATTTAGTACCTTTTTGCATTTTGAATGGTTTCGTTATTTTTGTATGCTACGCGTACAATTAGCGACAATTGATAATATGTAATACAATTAAATAAAGTAGGAATTAGTACTACATTTATATAATTTGTATTGTCGCATTAGAGCGATAACTATTCAGATAAGTATTAGTTGATGCGTGGGTATTTTTAAGGCATAGTTTATTCGGATTAGTGTTAGATATTATTTCCAATTATTGATTATAGTGTCAGTTAATTAAACCGTAGTGTACTTCAGATTTATTGCTTACTTATATCCTAATTAATATAACTTAAAGATTAGTTATTGAGGATTTTTCTAATAAATGTTTGCACACCTTCATATTAGTAGGTAATCAGTTTATTATTATATACAGATAATTACATTAAAAATTATCGAATTACATTGTTTCATCAGTCACAATCACATTAAAATCAACCGTATATCTTAGTAAGTAGCTACGTAACTGTTCTGTTTAAGTTTATAAACGTATTGTTACTGTATACATTTCAGGTCGACAACACTCGAGTCCCAGTATGTCCGAGGAAAAGGAATTAATAAAAAAGCGAGGCAGTTATAAGGGCCGCTTAACTATATTCATCAGTTACCTGGACGCAATGATTGACAAGACACTAAGTAGTTGTGACGTCACGGAATTACAGCTGCGAATTGGTAAACTTGAGTCGTTGTACGAACAATACGATGGGGTACAGTTGCGGTTAGAATGTATGGTTGATGATGCGAAGGCCCAGTTGTCTGAGCGCTGTGAGTTCGAGACATTGTACTTTAAGGCATTGTCGAGGGCTCAACAGTTACTGAGTAACTTTAATAAAGAAAATGATTCGGTTTGTGATAAAAGTACTCGTGGTGGTTATAAACATAATATTAAGTTGCCTATTATACAACTTCCGAAGTTTAATGGATTATATACCCATTGGTTGGAGTTTCGTGACACCTTTACTAGCCTCATCCATAATAATGACGAGATAGATGAAATCAACAAATTTCATTATTTGCGTGCTTCTCTGGATGGATCTGCTGCTGTGGTTGTTCAATCCATTGAGTTTTCCGCTAGCAACTATAATGTGGCTTGGAATTTAATTTGCGATCGATTTGACAATAAAAGGTTATTAGTGCAGAATCACTTGTCAGCATTATGTAACGTAGACATTATCACAAAGGAATCCTCAGCCGCTTTGAAAGGTTTAATAGACGTGTTAAATAAAAACTTACGAGCTTTAGAATCGTTAGGTGAACCAGTCAAGCAATGGGATACTTTGTTGATATATTTAATTACTCGTAAGTTGGATCAAAAGTCATATCGCGAATGGGAGGAATTTATAGGTCGTATTGACAAAGATACCAAGATTACTTTCGATGTTTTTCTCCAATTTATTCGCACACGCGCTGATTTAGTTGAAACCCTAGAAATACCAAGAAACAACGTGTCAGGTGTCGCTAAATCAGGTTCAACGAGTAAAATCAAGTCTATGGTGACGACACAACATTCTAATAATGTAGTAAGCACTGAATCGGCCACGAGGCAATGTCCCAATTGCAAAGGTGACCATAGTCTATCTAATTGTTCACAGTTTCTTTCGTTGAGTAACGAGGCTCGTCGTAAATTAATACCTAGTTTTAAATTGTGTTACAATTGTTTTCGTCCGGGTCACTTCTCCAACAACTGTAAAAAACCGGGTTGTAAGTTATGCAAGCGAAGGCATAACATATTACTTCATACTTCAGACACTGGCGACAATCGTAGTGATAATACAACATCGTCTCCGTCAACGTCCGCGTCGCCCGCGCACTCTGCTAACACTGACGCTAATAACGTAGCTTTGTCTGCGAACATTTCACCTTCTTACGGCGACAGTAGGAAGGAGCGCGGCGTGTTGTTGTCAACAGCTTTAGTTAAAGTATTAGATCATAATGATCGTGAGCTTAATGTGCGAGCGACACTCGATAGTGGTAGCACATCATGCTTTATGACGGAGCGACTATGTAAACGACTTAAATTAGATACAAGTTCGATAGATGGCTCAATTTATGGCATAAATAACGCGACCTCACGCGTAGGCAATACTTGTCAGGTAAAAATGACGTCACTCAACAACAGTTATGTTGCTAAGTTGTTTTGTTTTGTTTTGCCATTAATAACGAATGAAATGCCATGTCGTGAATTAGATTTATCTAACCTAAATATTCCTACTGATATTTGTCTGGCAGACCCTACTTTTTACAAGCCCTCCGATGTAGATCTTTTAATTGGTGCTGATCTATTCTGGGACCTGTTAGGTTCTCAAAGATTAAAGCTAGGGGTTGGGAAGCCAGTATTATGTGAAACCAGGTTAGGCTGGATCGTCTCTGGTCCTATTTTATACGATAATAATAAATTTAGTAATAGTGCAAGTTGTCACTTTACTCAAACTAGTTCCTATAATGATCATGACTCAAGATTTATTCGTGATGAGCTGACGCGATTTTGGAACCTTGAAGAGGTTACCTCGCAGCAGTCTACTTATTTGCCAGAGGAAAAACTGTGTGAGGACCATTTTATTAAAAACACGACTCGTTTAGAGGACGGTCGTTTTTGTGTCCGTATACCAATGAAGCAAAACCCTTCTGTTCTAGGTGACTCATTTCATAGGGCGTCAAAATGTTTATATTCCCTGGAACGCAGACTTAAGGCTAAGCCTGATTTTAGTAAGTTGTATCACGAGTTTATGGCAGAGTATGAGTCGTTAGGTCATATGACCGTAAACAAGGAATTAGATTTAGATGCCTATTACATACCTCATCACGGGGTACTACGCGAATGTAGTACCACTACCAAACTACGTGTAGTGTTCAATGCTAGTTGCCCTACTTCATCAGGAGTATCCTTGAATGATTTACAGATGGTGGGTCCTACGGTTCAGGACGATCTTCTGGCTATACTTCTTCGGTTTCGACAGTATAAGTATGTCTTGTCAGCTGATGTTGAAAAGATGTATAGGCAGATAGTAGTCCATCCATCTGATAGGCACTTGCAACAGGTAGTTTGGCGTGAAGACACGTGTAGTCCTGTCAAGGTATTTAAACTGAATACCGTCACATACGGTACGGCGAGTGCGCCGTTTCTAGCGACGCGCTGCCTTAAGCAATTAGGTATTGAGTGCACTGATGATAAGATTGCCACCATTATCAAGCATGATTTTTACGTGGATGATCTACTCACGGGTGGCAATGATTTAAATGAAGTAATGGTAATTCGCAATGAAGTCACCAATGCACTCAGATCAGCTTGCATGCCACTTCGAAAGTGGAAGTCGAACGAACCTGTTTTAGTCTCAGGACCTTCTCAGTCATCCTTAGATTTAGGTATAGGATCTAGTGAGCCCAATAAACTGTTGGGGCTCAACTGGTTTGCTGACTCTGACGAACTAGGTTTCGTGATTAGTTCTGAGATGCCTTCTAATGGCAGTACTAAGCGTGATTTGCTTTCAGCAATTGCACGCATTTTTGACCCTTTAGGTCTTTTATCTCCTTCTGTAGTGACCATGAAAATGTTGTTGCAAAGAATGTGGTTGGACAACCTTTCATGGGACGAACCGTTGACTCTGGAACTCAACACAACGTTTAAAGCTATTGTTAAAAATCTCCCTCTTCTAAATAACTTGCGTATCCCACGTTTTGTTATGTTCGATTCGTACCACACGTTAGAACTCCATGTATTCACGGATGCATCTGAGCGCGCGTACGGTGCGTGTGCCTATGTCCGTAGTGTCCGCGGTGATGGTGAATGCATGGTCCGCTTACTGATAGGGAAAAGTCGTGTGGCGCCGATTAAACCTACCACGATTCCGAGGTTGGAACTGTGTGGTGCCGTAGTGGGAGCTCGCGTGTGTGAGAAGGTGGTCAAATCACTTCGAGTAAAGTTCGATCGGGTTTACTGTTGGACAGACTCGACCATTGTGTTGGGATGGTTACAAATGTTGCCCTCCAAACTTCAGACATTCGTACGCAATCGCGTTGCTGAAATTTTGGATAAGACAGGAAACTGTACTTGGCGTCATGTCCCAACTGCCAAGAACCCAGCAGATCTCATATCTCGTGGCGTGGATATTGATGCTCTGCAAGGATTACATCTGTGGTGGTGTGGCCCCGACTTCTTGAAGGAAGATCAGTCCAACTGGCCATCTCACCTTAAATGTTTAGAAGTCGAGACATTGCCAGAAACGCGACCTCAAGTTTCATTGAGTGCTATTGTAGGAAATAGTTCTTGCGATTTATTTATAGATTTTAAGCGTTTCTCTAATTATTTACGACTTGTTCGTTCCGTAGCATATGTGTTGAGATTTATTAGAATTTGTAGAAAACTTCCTGTAATTAGAAACTTTCTATCAGAAGAAGAACTACAGGAAGCATTAAATGTTATTATTTTAAGATGTCAAATCGATTCGTTTCCAGAGTACAAATTACTTGCAAACAAACAAAGTTTACCTTCAAAAAGCGCCCTTCTCAAATTTAATGTTTATTTAGACAGCAATAATATAATGCGTGTCGGAGGACGCTTAGAGAATTCTGACTTCTCATATAATAAAAAACACCCTATTATTTTACAGTCCACACATATATTTACGAAGCTTTTGTTTAATTTCGAACACAAGAGATTAATGCACGCAGGCCCACAGTTATTATTAGCGTCGATAAGGGAATCTTATTGGCCTATAGGCGGCCGAAATTTAGCTAAGGTTTGCTATCATAACTGTGGGCGCTGTTGTCGTATGAAGGGTAATGTTATTACACCCATAATGGGGAATTTGCCCCAGCAGCGTCTCCATCTGGGAGGCTACCCCTTCGAGAGTGTTGGTGTTGATTATGCCGGTCCCATCATGTGTGCCAGTCGGCAAGGCCGCGGTTGTAGGCTAGTAAAGGTGTACGTTGCGATATTTATTTGTTTTACCACCAAGGCTATTCACTTGGAGCTAGTAGGTGACCTAACTAGTAATAAATATTTATTGGCCTTGTATAGGTTTATTTCGCGTAGGGGAAAACCCGTTAACATTTATTCTGACAACGGTACCTCATTCGTTGGAGCTTACAACGATTTATCTAAATTTTTAAAGTCAAATTGCGATCCCTTAGGTGAAAGTTTGGCTAATGATGGAGTTAAGATGCACTTTATTCCCGCTTATACTCCTCACTTTGGCGGACTCTGGGAAGCGGGTGTTAAGTCGACCAAATACCATTTAAAACGAGTGTTGGGAAATTGTAACCTCACGTACGAAGAGCTTAACACCACGCTGATCCAAATTGAGGCGATTTTGAACTCTCGTCCATTGACGCCGCTATCCACTGATCCTGCAGACCTTACACCTCTGACACCGGGACACTTCCTCGTCGGTCGACCGCTTACTTCACTGCCACAGCGAGATATACAGGAACACTCAATTCATAATTTAACTCGTTTCCAAAGGATCGAGCAACTCCGCCAGCATTTCTGGGTCCGGTGGAGTAAGGAGTTTGTTTCTGAGTTGCAGCAGAGAACAAAATGGCGTTCCTGCAAAGCTGCATTGAAGTTGGATTCCTTGGTAGTGATAAAGGAAGATAACCTACCTCCCCTCAAGTGGAAGCTAGGTAGAATTGTCGCCGTTCATCCAGGGTCAGATGGCATCGTTCGTGTGGCTGACATCCGGACTACTGCTGGAGTAATAAGACGAGCCTTCAACAGAATTTGCCCATTACCCGTCTCTTCTGATGCTTGTTGAAAGAGAATCTTTCAACGTCCGGGGGCATGTTGGAGCGCCTGATGGATTCGTCGTAGCAGCGAGCGACGATGCGTCCTGTTTTAGCTTTAAGTTTTTTGATGTAAGAAATGCATATTCATTACTGCTTGTGTCATTACCACGATAGTACACATTTTTAAGTAATCCCAGATTCTCCTCGTTTTATTCTACCCAAGTCCTGGTGCTCCCGTACACTTACGTATATTCCGGTCTGCCGTATGCAAGCACTATATCCTTCTAATCTGCCGCCCACCGGTTGCTATTCACGGTAAAAAGACAATCTTACCTATCTGGAATGCTAAAATTTTCTAGCTCGCTGCGCTCGCTCTTACCGCCGAGTTTTCTTCTTTATCCATTCCTTTAACGCATTGGTAATCAATCAAAAGAAAATCAGTAACTTCTCTGAGGCAGGGGGCAAAAATTTTCGAGCTCGCTCCGCTCGCTCTTGCATTTGCCCTCAAGTCTAAATAATGCATAGGTTCTTCAAAAATTCTCTTTATAAATGAATGGCTAAGCGTTTAGACTGCTGCGCTGCGTGTCGCGGGTTCGATCCCCGCACGGAACAAATATTTGTATGGCCTACAGATAGTTGTTTCGGGTCTGGGTATTTGTGTATGTGACTTTGTATGTTTGTGAACGCACCCGCGATACAGGAGAAATTCCTAGTGTGGGGCAACGTTTAAAAAAAAAAAAATTGTTGAAACAAAATGTAATTTATCCGATGTGTCAAAATTGTTCGTTCGCTGTTTTTATTAATTTTCGGAACGGCAAACACACTGTGATTAGCTATATTGGCAATCAAAAGCAAAACAAATTGGCTTGATTTGACTTTCAAAAATAAACCCAAAACATTTTCAAATTATAAAAAAAAAGTATTGACTTTTAGCAAATGTTCTTGGTTAATAGTGAAAATAGAGGGGGCGACCAAATTAGGCTGGGTCCCCGGCAGCAAAAACACAGACGTTGAGGTCGTTTCCAAGCTCTACGACTTATTGATCTCGTTTAAAGCAGCTGTAAGAGAATGCTTTACAAAAAAAATTGCTATAAAAATTTATTTTCATCAAAACCGATGCTTTCTTCTTGACTTCTGGGGCGGCATAACTTATTGGCCCGGGGCGCCAAATTTCAAAATACGCCCCTGTGCAAACCCCTACGCAATATGATCAGTTGACTTGTTTTCGTGTGAAGACGTAGGCCGTATACAGGTGCACTGTAAAGTCTGATAAGTTTTGCTTTATTATAGAAGTTGCTTTATAATACACATGATAGGCTAAGAAAGATGACAATGAGTTACGTATCAGTTGATGTTTATAAGGATTTTGATGAAGTAAAGTTGTGGTTGCAAGCCAAGAGATTCTATCGGCTGTATTGTGTTAGACAGTACCAGTAATTATTGTGTAGTCGTAGTCCGATTAAAATTGAAGGTTTTTGAGGAAACTCGAGTAGACAGTGGGTGTGTTTGTTGTATGTTGTGCGTTTAGCTCTGGTTGAGGTCAGGGTCTGGAAAGACCGTAGTGTTAAGTCAAATAGTGATACACACGGGAGATAGACTTGTTTACTAGTCAGTTAGAGATCTGTGGTTTTACTCGATGATTTTTGTGAACCTGGCATTTTTTTGACGCAATAATGTTTTTAAGATTGATTTAAACGACAATGGTACATGACCCAGGGTGGTTGATTGTTGTATTTTCGATAATTTCCAGTTTAGCCGCGTTTGATTTTATCAACGAGAGTGGGACCTAATGGATGTTTGGTCAGGATCTGTCGTAGATTTGTCTCTTTGCATAGTAACCATTACATAAGAACGTGTTGAACGTGTGTGAACGTTGCAAGAGATCTGGCTATTGGGCAGAGCCAGCTCACGAAACTGAAAACCGACGATGGCAGGATCGTGTCCGCCAAACCGGAGCTTCTGAGAGAGATCGAGAGTTTTTATGGGCAGCTGTACACGTCAACTAGTCAACCCGTCGAAAATCTAGCGAAAGACCCCAGAGCTAGACTGACCCGACACTATACCGAAGACATCCCGGATGTCAGCCTGTACGAGATTAGGATGGCTCTGAAACAGCTTAAGAACAACAAGGCGCCGGGTGATGACGGAATTACGGCCGAACTGCTGAAGGCGGGTGGTAAACCGGTCCTTAAGGCCCTTCAGAAGTTGTTTGATTCCGTCATACTCGAGGGGAAAACGCCGCAGGCTTGGTGCAGGGGTGTGGTGGTGCTCTTCTTCAAAAAGGGTGACAATGCCCGGTTGAAGAACTATAGGCCCATCTCACTTCTAAGCCATGTCTACAAGTTGTTTTCAAGAGTCATCACGAATCGTCTCGCACGCAGGTTCGACGATTTCCAGCCTCCCGAACAAGCCGGATTCCGAAAAGGCTTCAGTACCGTAGACCACATACATACGCTGCGGCAAGTTATACAGAAGACCGAAGAGTATAACCTGCCTCTCTGTTTAGCGTTTGTGGACTACGAGAAAGCCTTCGATTCGATCGAGACTTGGGCTGTACTGCAGTCTCTCCAACGGTGCCAAATTGACTACCGGTACATCGAGGTGTTGAAGTGTTTGTACAAAAACGCCACCATGTCAGTCCGACTTCAGGACCAGACCACGAAACCTATCCTTCTGCAGCGCGGTGTGAGACAGGGAGACGTCATATCTCCGAAACTGTTCACCGCTGCATTGGAGGATGTCTTCATGGTTCTGGATTGGAAAGGACTTGGCATCAATGTCAACGGCGAGTACATCACTCACCTTCGGTTTGCCGACGATATAGTGGTCATGGCTGAGACCATGGAAGACCTCAGTAAAATGCTCGATGACCTCAGTAGAGCTTCTGAAAGAGTGGGTCTTAAAATGAACATGGACAAAACCAAGGTTATGTCGAATGTTCATGTAACACCCACTCCTATCAAGATCGGAGACTCTACGCTCGAAGTTGTGGACGATTATGTCTACCTGGGACAAACGGTCCAGTTGGGTAGATCTAACTTCGAGAAAGAGGTCAATCGTCGAATCCGACTCGGCTGGGCAGCGTTCGGGAAGCTGCGCGGTATCTTCTCGTCCAACTTACCCCAGTGTCTCAAGACGAAAGTCTATGACCAGTGTGTGTTGCCAGTGATTACATACGGGACCGAAACGTGGTCGCTCACAATGGGCCTTATCAGAAAGCTCAAAGTCACCCAAAGGGCAATGGAGAGGGCTATGCTCGGAGTTTCCTTGCGTGATCGAATCAGAATTGAGGACATCCGCATGAGAACCAAGGTTACCGACGTAGCCCGAAGAATCGCCAGACTTAAGTGGCAATGGGCAGGGCACATTGCTCGCAGAACGGATGGCCGATGGGGCCGAAAAGTTCTCGAATGGCGACCGCGAACCGGAAGACGTTGCGTTGGAAGGCCTCCCACTAGGTGGACCGATGACCTGGTCAAGGTTGCAGGAACCCGCTGGATGAGAGACGCACGGGACCGGTCAATGTGGCGACGCCTGGGGGAGGCCTATGTTCAGCAGTGGACGTCTTTTGGCTGAAATGATGATGATGATGAAGAACGTGTGGTTTGGTCAAGCGCGTGGCCTCAGCTGCGTGTGTGAAAGTCTGTGTGATACGCTAACAATGTGCCTATGTCAACAGCCACTGAGGGGTATGCAAACTTGGAGCCTATGCCTACAGTGTGTGTGGAAGTCTGTGTGATATGCTAACAATGTGCCTATGTCAACAGCCACTGAGGGGTATGCAAACTTGGAGCCTATGCCTACAGTGTGTGTGGAAGTCTGTGATGTCAACAGTCACTGAGGGGTATGCAAACTTGGAGCCTATGCCTACAGTGTTGTGGAAGAAGTCTGTGTGATATGCTAACAATGTGCTTATACATCCCTATGTGCCTATTGGTATTCTTGTCTGACAAGTTTTGTTTGGTGAATGTTTCTTTGAATTTGATTCTCGGCTTGAATGTTCCTTAATGAATGAGATTACTCTCTTGTTGTACTACTCGGTTAGAGAGCCTTGGTGTTAAAGGTTTTACTCGATGATTTGAGCAGTTTTTGTTGCAATAGAATTTTTAAGGTTGGTGTGAACGACTATGGTATATGACTCAAGGTAGTTGAGTGTTGTATTTTCGATAATTTCCAGTACATTTGATTTAATTAATGAGAGTCGAATTTGGTGCCACCCAATGGAACTAAAGTTTGGTCAGGAGTGATCGAGCGGAACAAAATTCTGTTGTAAATTTGTTTGTTTGCAGAATAACCATTACACAAGGATGGACGCAACGCAACGCTGCTTGGCCTTAGCAGTGGTTGCCAGAGCTTTGCCACAATGACTCCGTGAACGTGCACGTCACTGCAGGGTGCCAGCGCGCCTTACTGGCGTTGCTGAGCGCGTCGCTGCAAGGCGACTGCGCGCCCTACTGGCGTTGCCGAGCGCGCCTTCTGACGTTGCTGAGCGCGTCGCTGCAGGCCGAGCGCCTCGCTGAAGCCCAGCGCCTCGCTGCAGGCCGAGCGCGTCGCTGCAGGCCGACTGCGCGCCCTACTGGCGTGTACAGCGCGTGGCTCCGGGCTGCCAGCGCGCTACTGTCGTGTTAAGCGCGTCGCTCCAGGCTGCCAGCGCGCTACTGACGTGTTAAGCGCGTCACTCCACGGTGCCAGCGCGCCCCACAGGCGCAGTTGTATGCGGCACTCCACGGTGCCAGCGCGCCCTACAGGCGCAGTTGTGTGCGGCACTCCACGGTGCCAGCGCGCCCCACAGGCGCAGTTGTGTGCGGCACTCCACGGTGCCAGCGCGCTCTACAGGCGTAGTTGTGCGTGGCACTCCCCCGTGCCAGCACGCCCCACTGGCGTTGTGAGACACGCTATCAAGGAGACAGCGAAGACTCAGCCGCCTTGTTGGAAGCTGACGAGGACGTCAGAGCGTCAGGAGAGGCCGTGTTGGCTCAAAGTCACGCCATCAGCCAGTAGCCGTGCGGTTAGCATCCGGTTGTCGTGCGGCAACCGACAGAAGTTCATAAAACGAGGCGAGCGGCGGTGCAACGGTCACTTTTTGCTTGGACGGCGCTCGGAAAGGACTTGCTACCCGACCATTATCGTGTGCTTCGCTATTTTTGGTTTATGTTTTTGCTCGTGTACTGATTATTCCATTTTGCTAGTGCTATTTCTATTTGATTAGGTATTGTTTAAAATGTTTGTCGTGATATAATTGTAAAAGTGTAATCTAAACGATATTAAACATTGTTTATTTTGTTCACGTATTTCACTTCTGATTTCTAATAATATATTATTATTTATATAAACATCCGAATTGAGAACCTCCTTCTTTTTTTAGAAGTCTGTTATTTAGTATTAGTTCCAGTTTTAATCGACTAAAACACGACACCATCAAAAATCTGTCAACTTCACTTTCACAAAAAAAATCACTTTGACATTTTAACATCTGTCAAGTCAAGTCAACCAATAAAAGTTAGGTTATATTTGTTGGGGTTATTTCATTATTTTTAAAGTAATCAATAAAAAATCACAACAATGCGGCTATCACAGGTGTTAAATCGACAACACATTGATTTTATGTTCAAGAAGCATTGGATAGTCCAAGGGAAGCGCGTCCCCTTTGATACGGGTATCGAGAAACAACTAAAAGCTAAAGGCATCAAAGTTGTAGATGCTCTCGAATTCGTTAAAGGGGAGCCTGAAGTACGAGAAAGGTGAGACACTTCCTACACAATAACTGTGTTTTTCGTAACCCATCAATATACTGTCTTGGAAGCTATTAAAAACATACTTTCTATAATTGCAGACTTAATATAGTGGGGCATTATGAAGTTCCCTTACCATTAGACCAAAATCACCCTGAGTACAAAGGACAGCCGTGCTACACTTTAAAAAGTACAAATGTATTGCTAGAGGGAATAGCTCAAGCCCAAGTGCTTACTAAGACAATAGTAGCTGAGAACAAACTACCGCCTAGCATTGAAGAACTTGCACAAATGCCGGCTCCCTCAGCCATTCATGAACATATTAAAAAGGCTATTTTATCTGCTAATGTATTTGATTGTGAACAAGAAAAGTTGCCGAAGAAAAAAGATCCTGAGAGACCAGCTTATAACTTTGCTAGGATACTGGGCATCACTGACAGAAGAAGAAAGTAAGTTTGCACATTTGTAATGATTCAATAATGCATGTTATCTATACTTTTAGTATCTATCTTGTTTCCTTGCCATTTCTGGTACATATCACACACAAGCAACATTTAAGTAATTCCATAACCAAGAAATCAACAATCATAAGCGTTCATTGTTTTTTCAGTCAAATCTTGACAAATAAGTTACTACAACTGGTGGAAAAGAGCAGTGACAGTGAAGCTACTCTGTCCAAGTACGTCCTAAATGATGTTGAAAGCCAAACTGTATTTGAAAAGGAAGATGATCTAATACAGTTCCAAGATATTTCTCATATTCTCGTGACCAGCAACAAACCTGTGAAGCATGATGTGGAGAAAGATGTCAGTTTTACTGATATCCCTGATCTATATCCTGTGAAACACACCGTTACATTACCACCTGAGCATTTCTATGAAAAGACTAGCAAGTACCGTGAGTACCTAATTTAATATTATAGGTAATCTATTAAAACTACTAATAAATACTTTTTGAAAACTAGGATGATTATATCTGACCTTCAGATATAATTTATTTTATTTTATTTATTTATTAATAACCAACTTATATTTACAGTAAAGGCGCGGCCCCACCGCTGTGCACGGAGTGGCTACGCACGTGTATTAAGCTTCGCTTTGTAAGAAAATGTATGTGGTTGTGTCCACTGCAACCCACGGAGAGGCTACGCATGAATTGACGTCATTGACACATGCGTGGCTTGCTCGAATAGGCGGTTACATAGCTCAACGCGGTCGACGTGGGTCTACGTTTCCACTGAAGTACACGTATATGACCCACGACTATGTACAGTTCGCTTATCGATGTACAATCGCTTATTATGTTATATCGTAGCCTCTCCGTGCGCTGTGCCACGCTATACATAGTCGTGGGTCATATTCGTGTACTCCAGTGGAAACGTAGACTCACGTTGCCAAACAAATTAATACACGCAGCTAAAATGCGCCGCGTGCCCGTGCACAGCATGCGCCGCGGTGGGACCGCGCCTTAACACCCATAATTATACAAGTTATAAAAAAGACAAGCTTATTTAGCTAGTCTTTTCCTTTTTATCTTTTGGCAAAACTACAAATTGCCTGAATCCAAAGTATTTTGTAATAAAAAATGTAACTATCTTACCAGGCAACCTTCTTTTTCATCAACAATATGAAGTTAAAAGTATATCCAAATCTTGTCCCAATCTGAGACAATCAACTTGTGTTCTAGCCATCCGTTCAAGCGTCAGCATGAGACACCCTCACACTACCTGGCTGCACTACAACAAAACTGAAGTGAACAACATCTACGAGACACCTGTCACTCAGCAGCAGATCCTCGGGAGGTCACTGACACATGCCTTCACTGTAGCCAGCGCCTATGCCAAGCAGTTGCATGGGGTATGGAACATTTTATATTTAATTTACTTACCAGGCTGCATTTGGATTAGTTTGGCAGTCAGAATTTCATGTACTGAGTATTTGTTGTGAGTTTTGAAGCAGAAAAGGTAAAACTACACTCGTCAACATTCTTAGATCAGTGATCCTGGGATGTTACTCGTAGTAGGTCATTGAGGCCTATGTACAAAATGGACAGAAGATGAATAAGACATTATTTAATCATCCTTTTCTCGAAATATTTAATTTATACAAGTTACTAATAAATATATTGTATGTTCATCTCACAGGAGGATGTAAAGGACCTACCAGAGCCAATATACATAAATTGTATACAAACAGATGGTCAAAAATTCCATTTTGGTGTATTGGAACTGAATACACTTGATGTGGATGGTACTGAAGGTACTAAGAATGTCTGGTACAGCAAGAACGACTTACAACTTTACGGCTCAAGTCGCTACTTCAGTGGCGTGCCGGTCTTAGAAAACTATAACAACAAAGTATATGGATACATAAATGCTCTATATAATTGCTAAGCCACCGAGTTTACCTATAGTGTAGTATAATTATATTATTGATGTAAAAAATGGTTTTTATTTAATCACAACACTCGCACAGTTTTTATTCAAACTTCAATCATTTTTGTCCAAAGTCTGTTACTTCTAATATAAAACAACGAAACTATGGAGTATGCGATAAGAAAGCAAAGTATGATTGTAATGTATTCATGTGAATATCCCTTTATATTTACAAGAACATAAATACATTTATTTCAGATTAGAATAGATAATGCTTACACATACCGAAACACTTTGTACATTAAATAATAGTACATCAGGAAATCGAAACAAAAAGATATAAACAAGCTCATTTATCCATCGCAAATTTCTGCAATCGACGTCTTCTCAGTTCGTCGGCCGCGTCCACTTCAGTCTTGTCTCTTAAATCAAAACGTAAGGTTTATTGTATAGAATGTCTACTTGTACTCAGCATCCTTTGCCCTCACTGTAAGAATCACACGAATATCACTGTTAATATCAATGTCGTGTATCCTACAATTCCTACAGTAAATTTGCAATGGATGCTTGTGCAAGAATACAAGGGATAAACGGGCGACTTCGTCGATGCATGTAGCCTATTTCTGTGTCTCACTGCTAGCAAAGGCGTGCCCTTTCTCCTTCCAAACCTCTCTTATCCAGTGCAATATCTAGCTATGTTCGCCCCGCAAACAAGATCAGATCGACACACCACTCGCGGTCTACCCTCCAAGTCCTGTGAGTGACGATCATTGCCCATGTCTAGCACGAGTAGCATGGCGATTTTATCTCTATTCTACCAAGAATAGGCAAAGTTCGTCCTATACGAATCGACATGAAATCTTTCTACAATCGCTCATTTTGTCGATTCTTCCGTCGACAAAACCTGTTTCTACACTGGTCATGCTACGCGTGCAAGTGTATTCACAAGATAAATTAAAAAATGTTTCTATGGTTATCTGATATAGAAGTTTAGCATTATATGAGCGTTACATGAAACAAAGCCAAAGATCGGCTATTGAATGCCATTTGGAAACAAAAAAGGTTAGTTACCTATTAGTCTCTAAAGGGGTCGTGGTATCGGGTTGCATGGGACTCTGGTCGTCAGTGACGTTGGTTTTGCTGGTGGAGGGCATTGGCGAGGGTTGCGTGTAGCTCGAAGTGCTTGGCACCACATCCGGCTCCGTCTTCACTTGAGACGTCGACGGGGTCTCCGGGGTATTCACCTCTTCTATTCTTCTGGAAAATTTGCATATTTATATTGTTTTGTTTGTTTAGGAACAACATTCTATGACTTTTGGGAATATCATAACTCTTATTTAGTTTTTCCGTACGTTGATCATTGGTATGGAAAGTCCAATATTTGTAGAATAGAACAACAGTTCTGTTGTTTAGTTTCATAGTTAGAGATACATCGAAATCGCGAGTTTTTCATCGGGGCCGCGGATTATAGAACGAGATGACGTGTCCTCGGCGCAAGGGCAAAGAAGGAAAATAGTAATGTAATTTTTTTTTGCATAAATTGTAGGTACATAGATGGAATAACATGGATTTCATAGTCAGTTGGCTGCCGTCTCGATACATCGCAGTTCTAAGCATTTATTTTGTAACCGACTTCTAAAAACGGAGGAGGTTATTACTTCGACATTTGAAAATGTGAAATAAGCGGATGATAACTTACGTTTCCGTTTGGGTAGAGACAGTGGCGTTGTTTTGCGGCAAATTAGCTACGACTGTCGAGTATTGCTGCATGAGCAACACGGACGCATCTAGCATGGCTTGGATTTCTCGCAGTAACTGTAAAAACAAAGATAACGTGGGTTCAAAATATATTTGTTTTTTTTTTTGCAATATTTGTGATACTACGCTGTATATAAAATAATTAAATTCGCGTCCAAATGCAGACCAAGTTACCACTGAGAATTTCCTGATACCAAATAACACAGACATAGGAATAGAACCTTAGAAGCCCTCATGAAAAATGGCTGCTTTATTTATCCGGCAGGCAGTTGAGAACTGGTGAGACAACTGATAGCTTCCTGTACTTATCCTGTTGTTCCCCATTAGGTTGACTTCTTGTAGTATAGTAAATGTTTAGCTAATCAATTTTTGAATAGGTCGTATTGACAGTATGGTCAGAGACTAAATCTTCTGGGAGCGAAGTTAAATTCAATTGACGTAAGCTTTTAATGAACGAGTAGACATGTAATTCTATTAAGAGTATTATTATATTACCTGTAGTCGAGCCTCAATGTTCCTGCGCTCGTTGCCTTCCATTCGTTGCAGCTCAGCGGTGGTGAGGTTCGCGAGAGAAGCGGGTCGCGGCGGCGGTGGAGGTGGCATGCCCCACGCCATCATCGCTACATCACAAACATCATATTAACGTCATTGGATACAGTATGCTGTTCGATGTATGAACAGTAAGTGTATTACGTCACGGGCAGTGGGTTGTTCGAAAAACATACCGCGGCCTCGGTCACAAAGAGGCAAGGGCTAAGAAGGAACATGGGTGGTTTTTAGTCAGTAGAAGTCTGACACTCCATAACGCTCTGCCCAGAGCGGGAATAGTCATTTAATGATTTCCCATCTACCAAAAAAAAGAAAAAGTGTATTACGTCAAAAATCCTTTTAAAATTAGTAAATTGGCTTTATTGGCCATAAGGAGCAAAGCATACGGCTAGATGAGGGTTCAACCCTAAGGTATAATCGACCCATGAAGCAACACTGGATGCCCCGCCCTCTGTCTTGCCCGTCGTGCACAACTAAGTGCACGTTCAAAGACATAAATGAAGCAAACGACCAAGTACGTAGCAACCGGGACGTCTGCTACGTACTGGTCGGACAAAATTTAAGTAGGTACTAGGGATATTTCCTAACTAAACAAAAAATAATTTTAAATGTCTGTCTAGTCTAGAGTAGAGAAAAATATTGGATACGTATTTTTTGTTTTATCAAATCAATAAAAATTGACGAAGATAAAACGCGTCAAACATTTGAGTGGGGGCTTGTGACGTCACTCGACGGTATAAAAATTTATACTAATGTCTTACAATATGACGTCACACGAGTTTTCAAAGCAGTGTCGTCTTCTTACGTGCAAAAAGAAAAAATATGCGTCCAATCTTTTTTGGAAATCTATCTGACGGACTAATTCGGTTTTTCAACTACGCTATTGATTTGAAAAGAAGAATGTAGTATAGTAGTACTCACGTGGTGGCGGCATGTTGGGGAATGGTGGTGGTATGGGTCCGGGCGGGACAGGCGTGGGTGCGGCGTGGGGCGCGTGCGGCGCCAGGCCGGGCACGGGCGCGGCCGCCGGCGCAGGCCCGGGCGCTCCGCCCGCGTCCGGCGCCGGCGCGCGCAGCACGTTCAGCCGGCACGTGGGACACGTCTGCTGCCGCTGGAACCACAGCCGCAAGCACGCAGAGTGGAATATGTGGTTGCACGGCAACTTCTTCGCACCTGTGAACAGTTTGTGTGCTGCTCAGATTATCAGATACGATATTATGTAAGTAGGTTCTTTTTTTAATACACAGATTGACACACATAATAAATCGATCGTTCGTCGATTATTTAGTCGATTTCTGTGTGAGACCAATAAATACTTTTTCTTTGAAAGTTGAGTAGGCGGAGTAGACCGAATGGCCTACTCAACTTGAAATCGCTTTTGATTTATGTCACTTTGTCGATTTAAACGCTATAACAACAAGCATTAGGTAATTATTTGTGATACAAGGTTCGATAAAGTCATCCACGTAAATGAGTAATAAAATATGCTTAAGAAAGAAGTAATGAGATGTTTTCGTGAACATAGCCACAATACAAACACACGTCA
Source organism: Diarsia mendica (assembly GCA_949316265.1). NCBI lineage: Eukaryota > Metazoa > Arthropoda > Insecta > Lepidoptera > Noctuidae > Diarsia > Diarsia mendica. The sequence goes on from OX438906.1 coordinate 12,659,221, forward strand.
CACATAATAATATTACCAGGTGTTCGAGGTCATCCCTCGCGTATGAGTTCAATTCGTTATTAAATCTTAATTTAAACGAACAAGTTTCAGGTTTCACTAACCTTGTACTTTATCAACACGAATGTAAAGAATTCAGCAATAACCCGCAATTATACGTGCAGCACTTTATGTTTTTTTTTTTTTTATAAATATCGTAACAATATTCTGTACAGAAAGATTAAGAAAAAAATTACGTAACTTTTGTTAGAAATTACGAAAGTCACGTATTTTTTTATCGGTGTAGGTAGTTAAATTATCTATGAAGACAATATCTTGTTTCGTAAAAAGTTGTGAAATTACCGTCAACTTTCGTACAAGTTACTATTGCTGCTTTGAATCCATAAAAAAAGTTATTAACAGCAGGACTTTTATGATTTAATTGGGCGTACCAGTATACACCACTGCTCGTATATTTTCAATGGCACATCATGAGCCTCGGGAGTAGGCTTGAACTGCTCATTAGTCGGGTCTGACGTTAGCAGAGCTGAGCCTGGGGTCCTGGGCACTCCTGGGTTTCATTTACGGGTTCGGGTAAAAGCGTTAATGGGATTTGCACTCACACTTATGCACTATAATATCCACACGAAGTCGCGGGCGAAGTGCTGAACATTACTAACAAAAATTGTATAAGAAGTTGTACTATACCAGTATGCATCTCTTCACGGCATATGATGCACTCGTTGTCAGCGGCAGCAAGTTCCTCGGGCGTCGCGTCCGGGTACAGAGTGTTCATATTCCGGATCGCGCGCCGCGACAGGACCACGTCATTGTACGCCTTCTTGAAACTCCTGCAATCATAGCTGCCGTTATTATACCTAACCCCTGGCACCTCACTAGGACTAGAGAATGTTTAATTCTATGCTAATTGGGTATTTCTGTTTTTTTTTTCTAACACAGAGAAACCTGAGTGAATCTGTTTGTTAATAACAAAATCTGAGTGCTTGCAGTAGTCAAGAGCAATCGGTTTTGTAATTATTTTTTTCATTTGGTCATAAATCTGATGATCTAAATATTCCTGAAGGATCTTTGTATGCATCACTCCAGTTTCTTTCACTTAAACGTCTACGCCAAAGATGAAATTTATGGATTGTATTCAGGTGACCCACATGAATGGTTAGGTAGCTGAACACAGTAAGTGACTGTTCTCAATTTCCTTAAAAGATAAGACATTTGGGTTGGTTACTAGTTATAAAACTACAAAATTATATTTGAAATATCTAATGCTTATATCAGTTGCATTTTAAAACATAGTGTATGATGGCTTTGGCTTGATGTGATAAAGTAAATATTTTATCAGCCGTTTTATTTTATTTGTTGTTTACTGCTATTTGTATGTATCAACTCACCTCATAGTTTCATACATCGGTCGGAACGCAAACAGCGGCAAGGTGTAGATCCTGACCATAACGGCCACAAAACCAATGTAAAGCAGGACTTTTAGGAAGTTGATAGCCAACTCGGTGTACAGGAGAACTGCAGCTTTGCTCTCCCAGGGGGCTTCCCAGCGGGAGTCAATGGCGTGAAGAAGATACTGAGGAAAAAATATTGTACACTTTATGACATAAGTAATTTTTTTTTTTTATAACCTAGAAATATTTTGCTATAAAAATCAAGGTCAATCATGACAAAAAACAAGTTGTTGCATAAAATTATAATTAATTAAAGATAACAATACTGTTGTATCACTTTCCAACTGTGTACCTCAAGTAACTTCAAATAAGGCTCTAATATAGTATTTTTTGGTGTAAAAGTTGCAGAAAAGAAAACACTTACCTTGATCAATATATTCACGATCATTATTATCAAAATACTGTATTCAAAGCCAAAGACTAGTTGAACCGAGGGTCCTTTTGAGGCAGTGAACTGGTACGCATGGTGGATGAAGTAGGAATCCGCTTGAGCAAGCAGCATCAACAGGGTCAATATCCTTATGTGGAACAGCAGGCCTATTACTGGACTCCTCTCCATCTAGGTAAAATGAAACATGTGTAAGTAGGTACGTAGGGTTTAATGTTTTTTGTCGTTTTGTAGTCATACTTTTCAAATATATCATTATGTACAATGAGGCTTGATAAAAGAGTTCTTGTTGTCACTTCAGTGGCTATTAAGATTCTAAGTAGAATGAGTATGTAATTAAGTTTGTTTGTATTTTGTTTCAACAGGTATGTTTATTACTATTTGCTAAAAGATTTTCTTGATATTTGTTATACCTACACCATTTTAATTATAATATGTTTTCTAATTCACAGATGTTCAGATAAATCATGCTAACTTTGTAGATAGCCATCTGATAAAAAACATGATTTTTATAAATAGTGTACCTTCCATAGACACCATTTTCTCAAGAATATGGTGTCTATGGAAGGTTAACCACAAGTCCAATAATTATCTTGTTTAGTTAATTAATGTATTATTAATTATACAAGATAATTATTGGAATGTTAATAAATTTAAATATATTTAAAAATCCAGTAAGATAATATAACAAGTATAATTTAATGAGTTCTCATTGTTTCTGCCTATCAAATAGGAGCCAAATTTAATTACCCCTTAATTACTTACTATAATTAGTTTCTTTGTCTAATATTATTAATAGAAACCATTACTTACATAGTCAACTCTGTCTTCAGCCAGCCAATGGAATGCTTTCAGGAACAACAGGAGAGTGAACAGCGCAATAAACTTTGGATTGAAATCATCTCTGAACACAGTAAATGCCAAACAGGTCTCTGTTATGGCATACCAAGATCGTTCTATCAAATGCTGGAATATAAAAAAAATATGTGTTTAGTAAGTATTGAAGTTTTAAAACCAACATGTAACAGGGATAGGCAGGAAGTCATTCATTTACCTCAAATTCCGCTGCTCGAAGCTGCCCAAAGAATATCTTCCTCAACAGTTTGCCTACTAGTAAAACTAGTATAAAAGCTTGCAAATACATTACCTGCAAGATTAAGTTTGTTGTTAGTAAAGATTAACGTCACTAGAAGGTTATCTTGTACGTTAATTAAGGTTTTACATCATTAAATGTTATAAAATATTGTAAAATCAAATACAATGGCGGTGCGCCCAAGCACCACTCAACTTTTGGCTACAATTTATCCTGTGAAGAGTATCATACTTACAGCCATGCTGGGATTGGAATTTGTTAGATAAACTATCGAAGGATAAAACTGTTTCTTCTGGTAATAGGCATTGCCGATAACCACAGTCGTAAGTCCGAGACTGATCACAGTAGCTAGTAAAGCCTTCATTTTGGTGCCAATGCAATTCGCCGCTGCACTAAAATTTTCGTACGATTTAACCAGAGAAATTTCTACGCACTCCAATATCGCGAGACTGTCAATAAATACATTTTCAAAACATCATTTCGTATCTCCGTAAAACACAGAACTATTTTTGTTTGACGTGTTCAATGTTCATTTGTGTCATTCCTGTAGCCACAGATAACTGAAAGTAAACAGATAACCGCGGTTAGTTGAAATTGGGTCAGCCACCCTAGAAAACTAAAAAAAAACACTACCACAGTACCTCTTCTCTTGGCCTAAAATCGATTGAGAGAATGTTGCTTTGAATACCTGGCAATACTAATTTGCTAATGTCACATTAGTGTCAGAATACGAAGAGAGAAAGATGGATGTTGAATTTCTAATGATATTTTCTTAATTCCTAATCATCTTTTACTTATGTGGTGACGTATAAATGTGGTGTTAAATAGTTACGGTAAGGAGTTTTACATGAGTTTCTCCATTTGAAAAGTACGGGTATCATATCCTACTATTTGCCGCGCAATCTACTTTCTTTTTCCATCCAACGCTTGTTGTCACTGCTTGTTAGGTTTTGAACCATTCGCAATGTCATTATAATTCAAGATGTTAATACAATGACATGTGTTCCCACTTTAACACAGTTCCAACGTAAACTATCAACAATTGTTGATATCATAAATGAAGGATTGATTATTAGGTATATAATATCGTGTAATAATTCATATTGTGATGCCACTGACTCTTCTGGGTCACATAGAAATATCTGGCATTCCAGCACAATTTGGGGCTTTTAAGCAGAAATTGATAGTAATAGTACTATCGTGTGAACGTCTTTTATTAATTTTCCATCTTGTTTTAAAACGTATTTGGTTATGTGGCATCCAGCAGGGAGTTCCTCTTCAACTTAAACATAGTCTAAAGACAGGAAGAGTCGATCCCTATACTGACAGATAACACTCCAAAGGGCGAAGAAGTAGTCTTATACGATTTGAGATTCATCCTCATCCTAAAATGGAGCATAGTAAAAATGAAAAACAAAAAGATCCTATCATTAAAACATATGTTTTATATTAATGATTTTCTTCTAAATTCATATAAATCTTCTAGCATTCCAACTCACTATTGTTGGCACACCAACATTTCTAAAGAGAAGGCATACCATTTAGCTTATGTACCTATACTTTCTCTAAAAATACATAGGTAGAGTCAATCTAACTAAGAGAATCTATCCAAGATTCACCACATAAATGACTAGCATACTTCTTGCATCAAACAGATTACCACTGATTATTTTGTTAATTTATAATATAAACTTTATTCCAGAGTTGGCAAGTACTAAACCAAAAAGGCATCTTATAAAATGGTAAGCCAAAGTTTTTTTTTTTTAATCCAGTTTCATTTTTGTTGGTATTGCTTCATCTACTAATGTGATATTTTGTTATGTAGCAGGGTGACGACCCACCATTCTTGCCAGTGGGTACGGATGTCAGTGCAAAGTATAAAGGTGCTTTCTGCGAAGCTCAGATAAAGAAAGTTGTTAGAAATATTAAGTGTAAGGTAAGAAATCCACAAATTATTTGTAGTATGGCAATTTAGGAAAATAAGTAACAATACAGTAAGTATCTTATTTTAGCATCTAACCATGAATTTAATACTAAGTTGAAGTAACTTTACTATACATTATGAAACTTTTAATTAAAATGAGCCTAGTTTTGCCAAAATGTACCTAGGTATGTGTATGTTTTTTCTGAAGTACTTGTACTTAATCATTTTGGATAGTAAACACTTATTAATTTTAAATCTTTTGTAAGTATAATTATGTTTTGTATGTCAATGAGACTATTTGGTAAGTGGGACTGATAATTTGTCAGATTTAACTAAATGAATAAGAGATTGTGGGTTAACTCATTATGGCAGAACTTGCCTAAATCCAACATAACATCACACCTGCAATCCCTGAAGAATTAAGCAAAGTTGCACCCTTATATTAGTACACTTATATTTTACCAGTGATGTATAAGTCCCATGTGATAGGGGCGTGCCTATTACCACAAATTCAGACTCTGTGGCTGCTACTAAAACCCAATAATACCTTGTTCGAACTTGGGAATTAGGGCTCCCACACATAAACACGATACGACGTCGCGTCGTGGAAATCTACAACACGACGTCGTAATGTGTTGATGCACGATACGACGTCGTGACGTTAGAAACTCACGATGCAATCCTGCGCAGTTGTCTTGTTACTTTAATTAACAAATTAACATTTATTTGGGTTTTAATTTCAAAAACATTTAAATATTCTTTTCAGAATGCGTCTATTTTTCGGAATGAACTAAAACACCACCCCTCTGTATCGACGGCATCGTGCCGTGTATCGTGCTTTTTTTACGATGCTCATCGTAGATTTCCATGACGCGACGTCGTATCGTGAAACGACGCCGCATCGTTGTACGACGCGACGTCGTATCGTGTTTATGTGTGGGAGCCCTTAGGATCCAAAAACCCCGTGCTCAGCAGCTGCACTTGTGACAACTTGACCAACAAGGCAGGCAAACTAATACTACATACTACCAATGACTGGATCCATTAACTTCATCCATTAACTTTTTCTCTATAAAACACAAATTATTATTAGACGAACATTTTACTTTCTGATTACAGGTGACATTAAAAGCAGGTGGTGGTTCCATCACAGTGAATGATGATGTGATCAAAGGCACCCTGCGTGTTGGTAACATAGTGGAAGTGAAACAGGACCCTAAGAAGGACCCCATGGAAGCCAGCATCACAAAGATACAAGACTGTAGCCAGTATACTGTTGGTATGTAATTTTTTTATGTTGCTCACGCTATGAATTTCATGTGTGTGGGTGCGTTAACAAACATTTAAACTTACATACACAAACACCCAGGCCTGAAACAACTATCTGTAGGCCATACATATATTTGTTTGGTGCAAATTGAACTTGCGACAGCACGCAGCGCAGCAGTAGAATCGCTCCACCACTACTGCGCCAAACATGTAGTATTAATCTTAGAAGTCTTGTATTATTAATTATTGGATCTGTAATTGGCAAACTTTTTCCTCTTATCATCTAATGTAACACATACTGCCATCACTGTCTACACTAGTAGTTGATATACTATGCTTGGATTCAGTTGTAGATCTCAGTTAGACTGAGAGCTGAACCTAACATAGTTGGGAAAGCTAGGTTACATGAGTATATGATGCTGACCATTTGTGCATATTCTTTTCTTTCACCAACTGAGGAAAATCAAGTCAAAAGTGTTCATCTAATTTGCTGAAAAACTTCTTAAATTAATCAAAAACTTGACAGCAGCTTGGGTCAATCTTTAGCTTATGTTAGGCTTGCCTCGTAAAGCATGCTAAGCCCTTGGTCCTGCCAGCTGGCATCTGCAGATCTTTGGCAGTTGTTACATGTAGTCAGTGACCTGATAAGGAAGGCATGTATAAACCGGTGGTCCCGGTCGTCAAACCATGTCAGAGGCCCTTTTTTTTTTTTTTTGGTTGGTGGAAAATCATCAAATGACCCCCCCCCCCCCGCTCTTGGGCAGAGCGAAGGGGAGTGTCAGAATTCTACTGACTAAAAACCGAACCCATGTTCCTTCTTTGCCCTTGTGCCGAGGCCACGTCATCTCGTTCTATAATCCGCGGCCCCGACGGGCCCTTAGAAACTCTGACACTAGGGTGTGTAGGGTCGTGAGACCTTACTGCCCACACGATAAGAAGAAGTGACCTGATAAGCTGCCAACAGTCTTACCAAGGGGTATTATATTACCCAGTTCTGAGTTGTGGAACTCAGATAAGCACTCACTCCATGTAAAATACTAGTAGCCAGCTGCATCCGGTTAGACTGGAAACCAACCCCAAAATAGTTGGGAAAAGGCTATGCAGCTGATGAAACAAAGTTATCGTCAACTGATATTTTTTGTGATTCATTAAAATACTTTTTATGTTTTAGTATTTGACGACGGTGATATAACAACGTTACGACGGTCGGCGCTGTGTTTGAAGAGCGGGCGGCACTTCAACGAGAGCGAGACTTTGGACCAGCTACCTCTCACACACCCGGAACATTTCTCTACACCTGTCATAGCGGGTCGGAGGGGGAGACGTGGCAGAGCACAGTATGTTTTCTTCAAAAGTTCTATTTAAAAATATCTATTTAAAGATTTTATCTGACTTCTGTGAATAACTTGCTGTATAATAAGACCTTCATCTGTCACCCATTGTTGTGCTGATAGATCATCATCATCAATCAATCACCATCATTTTATTATGTTTAGTTTTCCACTCATCATTCTCATGCTTTATTCTTTTTATTTTTGGGGTTGTTGCAACATGTCTTCATCTTCCTTACACCTCAATCAGCCTTCATCTCAGTGTATATATACCTCTTTCGTCTTTCATCCTCAATGTCCATCCATTGTCGCTTTGGTCTTCTAATCTTATGATAAAAGTATTCTCAACATGTGCCTAATTTCTCTGTATCTCATGAGTGTTTCATGTCTACATATCTGACTATATGTAGGTATGTGTTTATTTATAGATAAAGGACAGACACATATTGCTATTTTGCTTCGTCTGCCTAACCCTTAGGGGAATACCGGCACCACACTTTTTGTTTCTTTTTTTCACCAGCACCACTTTCAGACGCCATCTTTCATACTCATCTGTCATTAATTTGTTTTCTCAATCAATTAGGATGAAAGCGCCAGGGCAGCCCGCGAAATGCAATTCTTTTTACGAATTTTGCAATTTGCAGCTCTTTATCAGGTTCTATGTTCAAGAGTGTTTGATTTGCAAATGTAATGTGTTAAATATATTTACCGTTTACAATAATTAGAATCATCAATACAATTCTCTTATTTGTTTTTTTTATAGTTTTCATTAACAATCAGTTGTCAGAACATAAGAGAGTTTGTACCAATTCTAGTACAAATTCTCTCAAAGTCTGTCATCATCATTTAATTATATCATGCTATGTGTTCACATGGCATGTGACATCAAACTTAGTGTTAGTGAAGCTTTAAAATATCATTATTTCATGAAATAGCCTCTTTTCAATTGATAGGAACTTTGTGAGTTTAATTGAAGATTTAACTAATGACTATAATTGTGTAAACACGTATGTTTACATTCGTAAATCAGTTAATCGTCGACAAACCACCTGAACTGACTTGCAATTCAAAAAAAGTAACAGAATAGAATTTTTTCGGGCTACCGTAATGCTTCCACGTAAACATACGTTGTTGTCCGGCAAGGTCTGACGAGAGCTCGGGCTCCGGGTCGGGGCGGCGCGTGAAGGCGGACGTGGAGCCGCACGTGGGGCGCGTGGTGCTGGTGGAGGCCGGCGGCGGGGCCGAGCGGCGGCGCCCGCACCAGCCCGCCTTCCCCGCGCTCGTGGTCGCGCCCACCGCGCAGATCAAGGTCAAGGAGGACTACCTTGTGCGCTCCTTCAAAGATGGCCGATAGTTAGTATATTTGTCTATCACATTTTGTATATGAGGATTTGTTGATGTCATGTTTTATTGTAGGCCTGAAAGTCTGACAACCAGTCTTACCGAGACGTTATCGTATTACCCAACTATTGGATTATTGAAGGTCACTTAAGTAGTCGTTGTATTTAAAATCTACATCTAGTTAGACTGGAAGCCGACACCAACATGGTTCAGTGGTAGATAGTGAAACTTTATAATTATGTAGTTGCTATGACTGTCTGAATTAGAAGATGTTTCATGTAAATGTGTGCCTGCAATTTCCTGCACGCGAATGATTTCCGAAAGAGTTTTTCGGTATTCTTGGTAGTTTATGAAACCATGAAGACCAAAAATGTATACAACATAACATCATGCCTCTAATCCCAGAAAGGATAGACAGATGTGTATCAAAAATACACCCTAATTTTCCCAGTTTGTTTCAATCCCTGGTCATAAAGGGCGAGTCTATTGCAATCAATCAAGCACAACTCCCGACTCACAATAACTAAAAAAATCTAATCAAATAAGGACGTGACCCAAGGGCTGGCTTTTACCTTGACCAGAGGCTAAGTGTTGCCATACAATGTGGCAATGCTACCAGTCTTTTGGGCACATTACCGGCTGACAGTGTTGAGGAGCAGTTTTTTGATGGCCTTTTATAATTTTTAGTTAATTTAATCGTTTAGTGTTTTAGTTAGGTTATAAATAATTATTTTGTTTTATCAAATAAAGGCTACTAAGACAAGTACAACATTGTCCGCAGTTACACGGTCCCTAAGAAGGAGGCGCGCGAGTTCCGCAAGGGTTCCGCGCCGCTGGAGTGGGCCGGCGTGGACGCGGCGCTGCAGTACCTCAACAACGCGGTGTTGCCGCCGCACTGGGACCGGGACGCGCTCTTCAACGAGCCCAGGAACACCTCCGATGATGTATGTAGCTCCAACAAATAGGTTCTATGTTCTTTCTTTTTTTTCATCGTCCATTAGCCTATAATGTTCCCACTGCAGGGACTCAGGCGTCCTCTCTAGGAGAGGGATGGGCTATAATCAACCACGCGGGCCCAATGCGGGTTTGTAGATGTCACATGTCTTTTTTCGAATTTTTTGATTGTAAGACATGCCATGACATGCCTTGGAAAACATCGTGAGGAAACCGGCATGTCTTAGAACCAAAATATTCGAAGACATGTGACATCTACCAATCCGCACTGGGTCCGCGTGGTAGATTATAGCCCATCCTTCTCTTAGAGAGGAGGCCTGAGTCCCAGCAGTGGGAACATTATAGGCTAATGATTATGATGATGAAGACATGCCAGTTTCCTTCACCGTTTTGAGAGCAGGCAGCGGTGATGAAATAAATTACACAAAGTAATACGAATGCCTGTGTTCGAACCCACGACTTACTGTTCGTAAATCGGGGCCGCAACCACTGGGTCACCGCTACTTTTTTTTTGGTGATAAATCATCAAATGACTCAATACTTTATTGAATTTCACATGTAGGTATTCTTAGATGGTAAAACTTATAATTAGATCATGGATCGTGTCGGGCACAGCAAAAACAAGTGAGTTAGGAGAGAGGAAGCATATTTAAATACTCCTCTCGCTCTGGGCGGAGCAAAAAGGAGTGTCAGATGTCTACTGACTAAAAACCACCTCTGTTCCTTCTTAGCCTTTTGTGTTCCGGGGCCGCGGTATCTCTTTCAGCAGTGGGAGCATTATAGGCTGACGATTATGATTAAATGCTTACAACCTTTAATACTTCGAGCCAACCCAACTACATCTCTTTGCCATTGGTCCACAGAGTTCAGATGACGAGCCGCGTGAAGAGAAGGACCACTTTGTGGCGCAGCTGTATAAGTTTATGGACGAGCGCGGGACGCCCCTCAACAGGAACCCCACCATCGCTAACAAGGATATAGACTTGTACAGACTCTTCAAAGTAAGTTCATCATCATTCCTACTTTATTTGAGGTCGACGCAGCATGTCTTCTTCCTCCATTTGTCTTCTACTCGTAATGTCGGTAATCACCTCTTACTTAAGCCATATCGTGCTTTACATAGTTCATCCATCGTTTTTTGGTATTCCACTAACGCTACCTATAGCCATCAAAGTTTATGCTCCGTCAGTCTATTCATACTTTCTGTTGCATAACTGCTTATAGATGTGCTAATTGTTAGGGTTCCGTTTTTTCCTTTTGTGGTACGGAACCCTAAAAATTAGCACATCTAGGATCACTCTCACCCTCACCCTCACCCCCTTATCGCCGAAACTACTGAGCCTAAAATTCTGAAAAAAATTCAAAAATTAGTTCAACACTTATAGATTACAGGAAAACCTATAAGAAGTACGGAACCCTTCATGTGCAAGCCCGACTTGCACTTGGCCAGTTTTTTTTGCTGAATGTGCCTTATGTACAGCTAGAGTGTAAATATTTCGCTTCTTCTTCTTTTCGTGTCGATTATATATATATATATATATTTTTTTTATAAAAAGAACGTTGCCCCACACTAGGAGTTTCTCCTGTATCGTGGGTGCGTTCACAAACATTTAAACTCACATACACCAATACCCAGACCCGAAACAACTATTTGTAGGCCATACAAATATTTGTTCCGTGCGGGGATCGAACCCGCGACACGCAGCGCAGCAATCCAATCGCTTGCCACTGCGCCAACCGTGCCGTCAAATATACTTCCATGTTATACGGTTTGGGCCCAGTAGGTACTAGGTAGCTACGTTTATTGCAGCGGCAGAGGCGCTGTTGTTTAATATTTCGCTGTAACTGTACCTGATAACATTGTACCGTTGTCTCTGTGCCAGGTCGTGGAGAAACTGGGTGGGTACAACAGAGTGACAAACCAAAACCAATGGAAGACCATCGCTGACAAGATGGGCTTCCACCCCGTCACTACGAGCATCACTAACCTTTGTAAACAGGCTTATAAAAAGTAAGTCAACCTTTATTATTATGTAATAATGTTTTTTTTAAATAATATATAAGGTAATTAAATGAGTAAAGCCTAAAACAAACATGAAAATGCACCATTTTGGTCGGGTGCTAGGCGCTACAATCTTTGTTGCTGAACCGTTTTTGTAGTTTTTCCTTCTGTGTCGCAGAATATGTTGTATGTCTGAGTTTGTGCTAAATAAATGTGTTTAATTGTTTTGTCTGTTCGCCCCTTGCGTGCGTAGGTTCCTGCACAGCTACGAGGACTTCTACCGCAAGCTGGGTGTGACCCTGGTGGCGCACCCACGAGGCGCCCGCACTCCGCCGGCCGGCCGCTCGCTCATCCGCGACCGCGACCGCCAGCCGCCCGCCGGGCCCACGCCGCCACCCACCCTACCCACAGTATCCACCACCTCCACGCAACAGGTTTGCATAATAGGGATGTTTTGTAACTATTCTAATTAGTCCGTCTGTTAGATTATCGAAAAATATTGGATACGTATTTTTTGTTTTATCAAATCAATAAAAATTGACGAAGATAAAACGCGTCAAAGATTCGAGTGGGAGGTTGTGACGTCACTGCTCGCTAAGAAATGTCATACTAATGTCTTAGAATATGACGTCATACGAGTTTTCAAAGCACTGTATCGTCCTCATTGTTTGTTTACGTGAAAAAAGAAAAAATACGTGTCCAATATTTTTTGGAAATCTATCTGACGGACTAATTAGATTTTTTTTTGTTAACATCCCTATTTGACGAGAATTAATTTTGGTACAAGCCCGCCACACTATTCCCAAACCACTGTAACTCCTGTAAGCCAGAATCAACAGTGGCGACCACCAGAAAAGCGTCGAGACAATGCAGATCGATGAAGTCCCAGAGAAACGATTTAACTGTCTTGAATCCCACAACGAAATTAATCAGAAAAGAAAACCGGAAAAACATAATTTCCAGTTTTGATTTTCCTAGTCCTTCGCGGCTTAATTTTCACATTTGACGAGGATGCAAAACGACAGCCTGTGTAGTTTCGCTAGCTAATACAATTGGTTTCTATGTAAAGCACCCTGAGCACACCGCGCCGCCGCCTCCCCGCATCCTGTACCTTCGACACCGACGCTTTAGTTACACTCTCCTACTAAACTGAACCTTATTTTATTTTCAGCGAGGCAAAGACAAAGATTCCGACAAAAGCGAAACAGACAAGAGCGAAAAAAGTGAAAAAGATGAGAAACCCGAAAAAGCGGAGAAGATGAAGGAAAAGATTCGCAATAGTGACGAAGAAGATAGCGCGGACAACCAACCGCTTATCGTTGTTACCCCCAAGTATGTACCAAAAATGTATGTGTGTTTGTATGTATCTATTCAAATAATTAAAATTGTCTGTTTGTAATATAAAAATGACAGTTTTTTACTTGTCTGAACTTTTACTGGTATGTTATAAGATGTATGAAATCCCTCGAATCTGGTAACAAAAACCAATTTAAAAAAGGGAGGTAATATTTTCATTTATTAATTCGAAGACATGTGACATCTACCAATCCGCACTGTTCCCGCGTGGTAGATTATAGCATTTATAGCCCATCCTTCTCCTAGAGAGGAGGCCTGAGTCCCTGCAGTGAGAACACTATAGGCTGATGATGATGAAGTCGCGGGTAACAGCTAGTGTAACAATCGAATTTTGTTTTGGGATATTCTACATTTAGCTATTTTGCTCTTTGGTTCAATCTGCAATTGTACTGTGCGATTTCAGAGCTTATTATTCTTCTTTTCACAAACTTATTTTTTTCTTTAAATAGAGTGGACAAAGAGAAGGAACGAGAAAAGGAAAAAGAGAAAGAAAAGGAAAAAGAAAGGGAGAGAGAACGTGAAAAGGAAAAAGAAGAGAAACAAAAGGAAAGAGAAGAGAAACAAAAGGAAAGAGAAGAGAAGCAAAAAGAAAGAGAAGAGAAACAAAAGGAAAAGGAAGAGAAACAAAGAGAAAAAGAAGAGAAGCAAAAGGAAAAAGAAGAAAAGCAAAAGGAAAAAGAAGAAAAACAAAAGGAAAAAGAAGATAAAATAAAGGAAAAGGAAGAGAAATTAAAGGAAAAGGAAGAAAAACTAAAGGAGAAAGAAAAGGAGAAACTAATCGAGAAGGAAAAAGAAAAGGATAAAGATACTCAAAAAGAAAAAGATAAAAGCTCAGCGTCGACCAGCACTAGTGAGGAAAAAGAGAAGGTGGTGATTAAACCCAGGTCACAGTCTAAAAGCCGCACCATCACGCCTGTCAGGACTGAAGGACATGAAAAGAGGACGCCTAAGAGACGGCCCTTGTCTTCGAAAAGTAAGTACATAGGAATAAGATTTTTTTTATTTGGAAACAGGTAGTAGTAAAATGTAACAATATATTCTCGGAAAGCTCAATAAGCCGTTTCCTTTTGTTTACCATAAAGTATTTCCTTGATATCTCGCTTACACTAATGTTTGTCTAGGCGAAGGTATGAGTGCTGGCACATCGCGAGCGTCACGACGTCCGCACGCTTCTACAGACAGCGACAGCTCCGGCCGGGCTTCCAGGTAAATTAACATTTAAAAAATAATAAATATTTTTGGTTATATTTGCTTTTTTTGCAACTAGTGTTAATTCTTGTTAATAACATTGTTCTTTTATTTTGTTGTAAGAGAATATAAATAATAAAAAGGGAATGACTAGACATTCCCTTTTTATTTTATTTTTTTACCCTTTTGGTAAATCCTGATGGATGTCCTCCACCCTGGGGTGCGCGCAGGGGTCTGTCAAAATCAAACTTACTAAAAACCACCCCAGAGTTTTTTTCCCACACTTGCACCGGTGATCATGGACGCTAGTGTACCTTCCACGATCTCTGGGTACTTTATGTGTGGAAACTTGTAATTGGCCTTCTTCTACATGGTAATTTGTCTACAAATGTTGTAGCTGTAAGTTTCCTTAGAATTAATAAAATAAAATAAATATTACTAATTCAACTTAATTAACACTATTCAGTTGAAAAAACATCAATATCTATTCAAATTACACTTGATTAATGAAATATGTTATTGTTGCTGTATTTTGTTCTTTTATAAGACGGAATACAAGAGACAAGCGATACGCCTAGACGTTTTTTAGAACTACGAATGTTTGTTTGTCTATTAGTAATTGAGAAATAACTGTGTGTAGATGTGGCCCTATTAAGAAGATGCAAAGCCGTCGCAGTCAGAGCGCGAACTCGGCCAGCAGCGGCAATACGATTGCTTCCAACAGCAGCAAACGGCCGCGCAAGAGGAAGAACACGGAGTAAGTCACTTTGTACCTTGTTGCTTAAGCCTAGGTTTCATATCAGTTTGTAATGTTTCAACCATAGATATCCTCTAGTATACAGAGACGAAATGGTCTGACGCCCTGAACCTTACTGTATTTAGAACAAAAACAAAAAGTATTGCATTTATTTTTGTTTTGCAGTGATTTTTGAAACACTTCCCGATCAGCTAGGAGGTTCAGCTTACTGTCAATTTTTGTTTTCCTTTTTTTTTCGGTTGCAAAATTATTAAAACAAACAGACAAAAGTCACACTTTTAAGGTTTATTTTTCACTCTTTTGTGTTTCATTTTTTGCTGAAGTCGGTTTTATTTTTGTTACAAAGTTTTTATAGTCTTTGCAAAAATATTTTATAATTTTAATGTATAAAGATCTTTTTTTATTACTATAGTCCAAAACTCCGTTCCAACCGTCCATAAGACACCTCTCTAATTTTTATCAGCTGTATTGAGTCTGATTGTAGGCTTATTACAACCTTCTTTTACCCCCACAGGACGTCGACAAATGAGCCAACACCAAGATCTGGAGTGTCAAACGTAAAGGCTCAAGTGGGAGACAAGTTGAAAGTGTACTATGGACCTACCCAGTCCGAATCTAAGGTAAAAGTACGAAGCGAACGACCGTTTTTATTTTAGTTTCTAAGTTTTTTTACGATGGATGGAATGTGAAGGAAATTATGTGAATTAAAGAAGAGGGAGAATGGAAGATAAAAAAATGTTGCACTGACTGCACAAATAACCCATATTATTCAGGTTTTGACACAATTCGTTTTTTTTCTTCACGGTTGGAAATGATGATAGTTTGTCACAATATCGTAATATTAGGGTAGTTAACTAAAAAATCTAATTAGTCCGTCAGATAGATTTCCAAAAAATATTGAACACGTATTTTTTTTTATTTACGTAAACAAAAAATGAAGCCAATACGGTGCTTCGAAAAGTCGTGCAACGTCACAGGTTGGTCCAATTTTACCAGACTATGACGTCAAAAGCCCCCTCTCCATGATCTTTGACAAGCTTTAAATCCGTCAATTTGTATTACTTTGATAAAACAAAAAACCACGTATCCAATATTTTTCGATAATCTAACTGACGGACTAAACAGAATCATATTTTTTTTGTCAGTCAACTACCCTATTGTGTGAAATAGCTGAATGAAAGGGGAAGTATAGCAGAAGAAAGGGAACACCGTTTTCTGAAAATACATAACTTCCACTAACCGGTCATTTTGAAAATCAAAAATACGTAAAAAGCTGCTGCGTCGGTCTGATGATCAATAGTGCTCAGGGCTTATTTACCAGAAACTTTTCATTAGCGACCTTGGAGTCTGATTTTGTGTCCGGTTGATGACAATAGGCTCGCCCTCTATTACATGGTACTGGAAACATAACTTTCAAATTGTAGAGTGTACTATTAGCAACACATTTGCCCAACCCTTTGTGGATTATAGGCTTGCTGTAATTTCGTGTGTAAGAGGTAAAGTTTATGAGGTTGACCGGCGTCATCTATGGATCTACTGAACCGATTTTGAAATGAATATATATGTTACGGCTAATACCCGAAGTGCGGCTACACCTAGTTTTAGCCGGTTAGAACTAGGTGTAGCCACTTACTCTTGGTTAAACCTAGTACGAGCCGATGGTTTTCGGGTAAAACTAGGTCTATCCTCGCATATGTACTTCATGACGCGCGCTCGCTTCGCTCGCGTATATATATAACACTAATGTCTTCTGTCCCCGAAGTGCTGGGCCTCCGCCGGCCTCCTTCGTCGGCCTACGGCCCGGTGCCCATGCCGCCCATAAAGTCATACTGCCGCGAGACGGTCGTGATATCGGATAGACCTAGTTTTATCCAACAGGGAATGGCCGAACCTAGTTGTAGCCGGCATGATTGAAGGATAGACCTAGTTTTACCCGAAAACAATCGGCTCGTACTAGGTTTAACCAAGAGTAAGTGGCTACACCTAGTTCTAACCGGCTAAAACTAGGTGCAGCCGCACTTCGGGTATTAGCCGTGACATATACACTAATGGTAAGCTGTATCGTAAAGCGACGTAGATTGATCGTTGGTCGTTGTACGCAGGTGACGTACGAGGCGAAGGTGATCGACAAGTCGGCGACAGGTGACTTGTTGCGCGTACACTACACGGGCTGGAACACGCGCTACGACGAGTGGATCAAGCCGCAGCGCATCGCGCTCAACGTCACGCAGCACGAGCAGCGCAACAAGAAGGTACGCGACAATGACTTATATATAGCGGCCATTGGGTATATTATCATATAAGAATTTGATCTCATGATTTATCGATCGTAATACATTTATTTACTTTTTTCAGGGATCTGGTATGAGCAGGCGAGTCAGAAGCAAGAGGACAGAAGGTATGCTAATTTCATACGAGTCGACACTTCGCTCGATACTTGCAAATGTAGTAGTTTATTAGCAATAACTTTATGAATTTCCTACAGAGTCGTCGGCAAGATCGGATACAGACAGCGATTCGGAAAGTGACGACGATGTGAAACGACCGCCTAAGAAGTCCGATGATAAATCGAGCTCAAAACGTAAGTCACTTACCAAGTTACCAGGCTTACCTGATACCTATGAGACTTCTGTTTCACTCAATCATGTGTCGTTGTCCACAGCTCCTTCAAGATCTAAAGATGTAAAATCAAGCGACAGCAGCAGTTCAAGCAAGCCCCGCAAGAGGCCGGTGCGAACCGTGTCCACACCCACTTCTGTCTCCCCGCCCAAGAAGACACGTCCCAACGCCGGTCACCAAGGCCGCGACTACGACCTCAACGAGATCCGCTCCGAACTCAAGGGACTACACACCGTTAAGCAGGAGCCCGAGGATGCCAAATCAGAAACCGACAAGGATTCCCCGCCCCCCACCGCCCCGGGCGCGACCCCAACCGAGCCCATGCAGCAAGACAAACAAGCGGAGGACGTCTACGAGTTCAAAGAACCAGAACCCTTCGAACTTGAACTTCATGACGAAAAGAAAAAGCGTACTCATCGTATTTTCGACGACATCTCACCAAGTAAATATACTTCTACGCTGTCCAAATCGTTGAGTGAAGAAATCTCGGAAGACCCGTTGCGACCGCGGCCGTCGTCCCTCAGATCTCCTTCCTTGTCGCCTTTTAGAGACTTCGCAGCGACCCGCGACCCAAGCCGCCAGAGTCCCGAAGACGACTCCAAGGATGGACTTTTCTCACTCGACGATGACTCGTTCCCGGGCGACGGCAGCTCAGGACCCACTTTTGAAGGCTTCACTCCGGCTAAAAACCAAGAAACATACTCAAAGAAGAGCAAAGTATCAAAGTTGAGGGAACTCATTGATGACTCCCCAGATAGCCCCGCAGACGATGAGCAGTCCTCGGATGATGAACCAGAAGATATAAGAATAAAAGAGGAAGCAAGAGCGCCAACCCCAGTATTACCAGTCATTGAGGAACCTAAGACCCCGGAGACTCCTGTAAAAGACGAACCAAAAGAACCGGAACCAGTGGAACCCGTCAAAGAAGTAGTCGTAGAAGTAAAAGAACAGGCTGAAGTCATCATTCCTGAGCCGCCTAAAACTCCACCGCCACAAAAGAAACCAGATCCACCACCTACTAAACCAAACATCCAAACGTCTGCGAACACAATCACTACACCAAGTATTACTGTCACTGCGGCAACCACGTCGTCGACATCAGATCATAAAGTAGAAACCATAGAGAAACCAACGAAAGAAGAGCCTTTTAAGCTTCTCTCTGCTGCTATACCTATCATGGAACACAAAGAAAATCCACTTAAATTAAAAATCGAAAAGAAATTGGATCCGGTGCCGGTAGAGCCTCCAATTTTAAAACTGCAGCCCCCGTCCAGCCCTTTGATCGATACCGAGGAGGATAAGTCGGAGCCCGACAGTCCCGCGCGACTCGACGTACTGCCGGAACCGCCACCAGGGTTCCTGCTGCAGTCCGAGGGGCCCAAGATAGCGGAGAAACTCCTGAAGGCTATAAGCAGCGCTAAGCGGCTCTCTATGTCTCCCCCGCCGATAGGCGACCGCCCGGTCACGCCTAAAACCGACACCATAAAGCCGAATAAGCCTGAAACTAAACTGTCTCCGATATCTCCCGAGCTTAGAACTGTTAAGCCGGAGTCGATGAAACCTTTGGCGAAGCCCGAGCCATTGAAAAGGGCGACACCACCGGTCAGCAGTGAGACGATATTCGGTGAGCCGTCGAACTTGATCGACATGAAGCGCGATCTACTGGACGTGAAGAAGACGAAGGCCGAGGAGACTGCGCCCCGGCTGCACAGTCCGCTGAGCGTGCTGGAGAGGCGCGCCAGCGTGGCCGAGTTGCCGCTGAGCGTGCCCGGCAAGAACAACAAGGTGCTGAGCGACACCATCCAGAAGCTGTCGAGTCAGATCAACCAGTCGGCCGCAGCCAACGCGCCGCCGCCGCGACCCACCGACACACGCAGCGACACTACCGACTCCGACGACGAGAGCACCAGGCAAGTACACTGACATCTTGCTCATTTGTACCAAGTACATACACTGACATCTTGCTTATTTTTACCAAGTACACTGACATATTGCTCATTTGTACCAAGTACATACACTGACATCTTGCTTATTTTTACCAAGTACACTGACATCTTGCTCATTTGTACCAAGTACACTGACATCTTGCTCATTTGTAACAAGTACACTGACATCTTGCTTATTTTTTACCAAGTACACTGACATCTTGCTCATTTGTACCAAGCACATACACTGACATCTTGCTTATTTTTACCAAGTACACTGACATCTTGCTCATTTGTACCAAGTACACTGACATCTTGCTCATTTGTACCAATTACACTGACATCTTGCTCATTTGTACCAA
Organism: Diarsia mendica; assembly: GCA_949316265.1. Taxonomy (NCBI): domain Eukaryota; kingdom Metazoa; phylum Arthropoda; class Insecta; order Lepidoptera; family Noctuidae; genus Diarsia; species Diarsia mendica. The sequence continues at coordinate 12,679,178 of OX438906.1, forward strand.
GTGCACTCACATCCTGCTTATTTGTACCAAGTACACTGACATCTTGCTCATTTGTACCAAGTACACTGACATCTTGCTCATTTGTACCAAGTACACTGACATCTTGCTCATTTGTACCAAGTACACTGACATCTTGCTCATTTGTATCAAGTACACTGACACCTTGCTCATTTGTACTAAGTACACAGACACCTTGCTCATTTCGGCCAAGCACCCTGTAACGTGCGTTAGTGCTTGGTCTTTGCTCCCTTTTTGCGATGATGTTTATTGTATATTATGAATTATTATGTAACTTGAAGGCCGTTTTTACTCAGTGCTACATTTCGTTTCTTGGATAAACTTATATTTAGAACTGGACTTTTTTCAAACGTGATTACGTGACACGGTTTTTAGCTCATTTAGTAATCTTTATTTCTTTTTAGATTGATAATCGACAAGCTTGTGGTGGACGAGTGGTGCAGCAGCGGCGGCCGCACACCGCCAGCGCACACGACACACGGGCAGCACGGCTCGCTTGCTTCGCTCGGTTCGCTCGCGTCGCTCGGCTCACTCAGTTCGCTGGGCGCGGGCGTAGCGAGCGGTATGACAGTGGGTGCACGTGCGCTACACGCCGGCAAGTCGCCGGGCGAGTGGAGCGCCGGCGAGTCGCTGCTCATGCTCGAGGACGCTTGCAAGAACGAGCGGAAACACAGTGCGTATTATATTGTGACTTACATTTCAGACAAACGATGTTCGGTCGTGTAACTCAGCGTGAATTAATAATAATTCAATATGGACCCTTTTTGAAAGTTTTGGCTCCATTCGATCTGTTTAAATGTCAACACACACTGAGATTCGTAACGCCTCATCGGCTCATCTTCAGTATGCTGGTCATTAAGTGAATTTAAGTAATTGTACCGCTTCAGAAGTGTTGTGTACCGTGTTGACTTTTACCTCGTATCGTTTGATAATGGCACTAAATTTATTTATTTATTTATTAAAACTTTATGCACAACAAAATCGTACAAAGGCGGACTTAATGCCTTGGGCATTAAATTGTATTTATTTATATCTAACACTGCCTTTACTACTCGATGATCTTACAGGCGCAAGCGTTGTAGTAGCAGGCGGACCACGCGAAGCATTGCCACCGACGCGGGACGTTCGGGAGGCGCGCGACGGAAGGGAAGTGCGAGAAGGACGGGAAATGCGTGAAGTGCGAGAGGGACGGGAAATGCGTGAAGTGCGAGAGGGACGGGAGGTGCGAGAGGGACGAGAAATGCGGGAAGTACGGGAAGTGCGAGAGGGACGGGAGATGCGGGAAGTGCGCGAGGCTCGCGACGAGGACGGCAGCATGGCGCTGCTGCTGTGCGAGGAGACGATCCCCGGGTCGCCGGCGCCGGACGCCGAGCCCGCGCCGCCCCGCCAGCGCCTGCACATGCCCTTCGCGTCCGCGCCGCCGCACCACCACACCAAAGGTACGTGCGCAGGCTACGTCCATCATCATTTTCCTGCATCGTTTTTTCTTCTTTTCTTCTCTGTCAACCGTCAAGCTGTCATTTACTCATTTATTTACCACTAACTGTTGCCAGCGGCTTCAACCGCTGCAACTCGAAAATAATCCCATGGGAAGATAAAATCGGGATAAAAACATACACAATCCAGGTTATAAACTATCTGTGTACCAATTTCGTTCAGTACTTTTTGCGCGTAACAAACATACACACTCACAAACTTTTGCTTTTATAATATTAGTGTGATATCATTCTTCACACAATCCATCCATCTAACTCAACTAAATATAATTCCCCATAGATCAATCTTTTCTTTGGCTTTCTCCACCCTCTCCATCAACATTTAAACTGATCACTTTTTTGTCACATGCGTTTCATCCCTCCTTACCTACCTCCAAGTAGCCTACTAGTAATATGTTGTAATATTTTCTGTAACGTATGTTGTACAATAGGGGATCGGACAAAAAAAAAAAATTAGTCCGTCAGATAGATTTCCAAAACTTATTGGACACGTATTTTTTCTTTTTTCACGTAAACTTAAAACTCGTGTGACGTCATATGATAGTACATTTTGACGACACAAGTGACGTTTCAAGCCCCACTCCAAGATCTTTGACGCGTTTTATCTTCGTCATTTTTTATTGATTTGATAAAACAAAAAACACGTATTCAATATTTTTCGATAATTTAACTTACAGACTAAACAGAATCATATTATTTTGACCCAGTCCGATCCCCTCTTGTTTGTTTTCCTTAAATAAAAATGAATGTTTTGCAGAAGAGCGTCGCACAGGCGCAGGGTCTGCGGAGGGAGCGCGTGGCGGGGGCGCGAGTGGGGGCGGGGGCTCGCGGGAGGGGGGGGAGTGGTCGCGGCGCGCGCGTCTGGACAACACGCCGCCCACCACGCCCGACAGCAGTCTGGACCTGTCTCCGCCGCACAGGTTAGCGACCTATTCATTTTTTAGCTTAAATATACAATTTATTTCAAACGTTTCGGTCCATAGATTCATATTGTGTATTTGAGTTCAAATGTTTGTAAACGCACCCACGCAGGATACAGGAGAAATTCCTAGTGAGGGGCAACGTAAAAATAAAAAATTGATTGTTAGTATTAAATCAAGATAACGTTAATTTTTGTAAGGTTTTCGGAAAGAACTAAAAAAGTGATATTGTAAAAAAAATAACTTTTTATTTTCTAGCCTGCTCTTTCCCACTCCTGGGCAAAGGCCTCCCTCCACTCCTTCCAATTCTGACGGAACCTGTCTAATTCGTCCCGCCATCTCCTTCGTGGCCTGCCGCGACCCCGCTTCACTGTGTCAGGGCACCAGTTTCCTGCTATTTTGGCCCACAGTTTGTCATTTTGCGGCAGACATGTCCTGCCCAGTACCACTTACTACTTATAACTACATAGTTTTAAAACATCCAACAGACACACTCATTACTATTATTTACACTCACTACTATAACTACATAGTTTTATAACATCCAACAGAGAGCGCCGCATATCGGAGCGGGACAGCGCTTCGGAGCGCAAGGAAGACGAAGATGAAGGCAGAGTCAACGATGCGGGCGGGCACGACGTGGAAAAGGCACACGGTCAGTTACACCACATTAGGCTTCATAACATAATATCACGCTTTCATTCCTTGAGTGGTTAGACAGAGGACTACCCACTATATACATCTGCCATCAAGTAGCGTTGCTAAGTTTCCGTTTGAAGAATGTGATCAGATTTGCTGCAGTGGCAAATGAATAGTATTAGTAAAATAAAACAAATATGAAATTGAATTTATCTTATTTGTCACATTTTATTTATATAATCGATTAGAGAAATTAGGACAGTTTTTGAAATTCAGTATTATATTCTTGTCAGCGCGTTTTATTACTTTTTTGTACATAATTCGTGCTTGTTCCAAATTCTAAATGTTTTTATTCACACAATTACTAAAAAAAGTTTTATTCACATGCCTGTTTTCCAGTTGCAACGTTAAAATCATCTAATATATAAAATTCTCGTGTCACAGTTTTCGTTGCCATACTCCTCCGAAACGGCTTGACCGATTTTGATGAAATTTTTTGTGCTTATCCGGTATCTATGAGAATAGGCCAACATCTATTTTTCATCCCCCTATTTTTTTTTTTATATGGCAAAACAACGTTTGCCGGGTCAGCTAGTAATTTATATATATTTTTAATACAGTTGCTCAAAAAGTGGCGTATTGCAGGGACGTATAGCGTTCGGGATGTGGGTTATTACGTACTCGTGCTTTTTCTTTACCTTTCCCGAACTCGTGCGTTCTCTTTCCCAACTGTCAAAATAATGTCCATTAAAAAAAAAACCAACCACGAAGTATTTACTAAATAAAATCATAGAAGTTTTTATGATTCATGCAAATATTTCTAAAGAAGCTACTAATTTGTTTCAATATCAGATTTAATTATTTGATTCAATGAGTTAAAGGTTTCATTCCATTTCATCTCATTAAATTTCATTTTTATTTCATATCAATAAAAAAAATCTACTGAAGACTTGGCTGTATGGGCATAGTTCCCTTTGCCTACCCAGAATAGGTAAAGAAAACAAAAAAAAAACTCTGCTTATATTCTTTTACGGTAGGCGCCATTTTCAAAAATGTTCTTTGCGAGTTTAATTATTTTATTAGATTGATTCATTTTTTCGCAACTGTATTAAAAATAGTTGTTCAGTACACGTGCGGAACCGTCATTGCAACTTGTTCCGACTGTCAACCCTCGCCGTCGGCTGTGCCTCGGCTCGGTTAGACATTTGTCGGAACTCTTTGCAATGACAGACTTTCCGCACTTATAATGAAATATACTATACTTTTATTCTTATCGTTGTCAGGTGGAGGCCGTTCACGCAAAGCGTCGGAGAGCTCAGCCTTAGGCGCACGACACCGCACTCGCCGCACACGACGCGACACGGACGACGCGCACCATCCGCACCACCACCACGCGCACCATCCGCCGCTCAAGTATAACTTCTACGTTGAACTGGGTAAGTGTACTCTATACCACGTCACGAGGGACTGCCACACCGCACTCGCCGCACACGACGCGACACGGACGACGCGCACCATCCGCACCACCACCACGCGCACCATCCGCCGCTCAAGTATAACTTCTACGTTGAACTGGGTAAGTGTACTCTATACCACGTCACGAGGGACTGCCACACCGCACTCGCCGCACACGACGCGACACGGACGACGCGCACCATCCGCACCACCACCACGCGCACCATCCGCCGCTCAAGTATAACTTCTACGTTGAACTGGGTAAGTGTACTCTATACCACGTCACGAGGGACTGCCACACCGCACTCGCCGCACACGACGCGACACGGACGACGCGCACCATCCGCACCACCACCACGCGCACCATCCGCCGCTCAAGTATAACTTCTACGTTGAACTGGGTAAGTGTACTCTATACCACGTCACGAGGGACTGCCACACCGCACTCGCCGCACACGACGCGACACGGACGACGCGCACCATCCGCACCACCACCACGCGCACCATCCGCCGCTCAAGTATAACTTCTACGTTGAACTGGGTAAGTGTACTCTATACCACGTCACGAGGGACTGCCACACCGCACTCGCCGCACACGACGCGACACGGACGACGCGCACCATCCGCACCACCACCACGCGCACCATCCGCCGCTCAAGTATAACTTCTACGTTGAACTGGGTAAGTGTACTCTATACCACGTCACGAGGGACTGCCACACCGCACTCGCCGCACACGACGCGACACGGACGACGCGCACCATCCGCACCACCACCACGCGCACCATCCGCCGCTCAAGTATAACTTCTACGTTGAACTGGGTAAGTGTACTCTATACCACGTCACGAGGGACTGCCACACCGCACTCGCCGCACACGACGCGACACGGACGACGCGCACCATCCGCACCACCACCACGCGCACCATCCGCCGCTCAAGTATAACTTCTACGTTGAACTGGGTAAGTGTACTCTATACCACGTCACGAGGGACTGCCACACCGCACTCGCCGCACACGACGCGACACGGACGACGCGCACCATCCGCACCACCACCACGCGCACCATCCGCCGCTCAAGTATAACTTCTACGTTGAACTGGGTAAGTGTACTCTATACCACGTCACGAGGGACTGCCACACCTCACTCTCCCGCGGACTTGACCTGCCCCCCTATTGCGTATCTTTTTAACGTCAGTGGCTATCAGAAATGTCCATAGATTAACTGTAAATTGGTCATGGTTTGATACATTTTTTTCTTAAAAACGCACAATTTGACAGTTATTTGATAGACATTATAAGTTATCCACTGTCATTAAAAGATACACAATAGCCCTGCTGGCCGGGGATCGTGGAAGATGTTCCCATGATCCTCGGTGCAAGTGTGGGAAGGGAACACCCAGGTGGTTATTAGCCAGTTTGTCTGTCAGACGCCTTTTTAATTTTTTGGGGTGGTGGGAAGTCATCAAATAACCCCTCCCGTTCTGGGCAGTGCGAAGGGAGTGTCAGACTTCTACTGACCAAAAGCCACCCTTAGCCCTTGTGCCGAGGTCGCGGTTTCTCTTGTGAACAACCCGCAGTCCCGACGGTTGTCTGACAGACCCCTTCTCTCGGCCCTAAGGCCGAGGACATCCATGAAGATTTTATTTCTATTATATATTATTTATTTATTTATTTATTTATTAACTATGGAAGACTTACAGCTAAGACAAATAGATTAAGAAATAGTATGTGAGACTGACAGCCAATTAAAAGTCCTCACTTCTAAATACAGACTATATGAAAGAGTGTGAACAACACAATCCAGCCACAAAAAAAATACAGAAAAACATTCAAGCTTAAACTAAATACACATTTTATAAGTCACATTCAGTACCTACAATAATAAAAACCTGAACAAACAAAATTTTAATTAAAAAAGCTACGGCTCATGCACTTTCTGGCCGAGGACACACTCGTTGTGAAAGTGTCAAAATCATGCTGCTTACACATGCTATTAAAGTTTCTACTTGCACGCACTATAAATGAATTTTGCCTATAATTCGTAGAGGTAAATGGAACACGCAACGGCACGCTCCATCGCTTTGACCTTCCGGGAACGTTAAAGTAAAATTTGGATAGGATTTCGGAGTTATTAAAAGAATTATTGAATATTTTAAATAATGAAATGCAATCGCTAATTGCTCGTCGATTAATTAAGGGTAGTATATGATACTTCTTACAGAGGTTGAGGTAATCTTCAGACCGGTAGGGCACTTTCTGATGATAACACAAATACTTGATGAATCTTTTCTGGATTCTCTCTATACGATCAATGTACTTGTGATAACAAGGATTCCAGATTTCAGACGCGTATTCCAAGTGGCTTCTAACAAAAGTACAGTAAAGAATTTTTAAAGTTTTGGCTTGACTGAAGCACTTGGAGAGCCGCATTATAAAACCTAGTGCTTTAGAAGCTTTAGCGACTATGGCATCGACATGAGGTTCAAACGTAAGCTTGGAATCGTGATATACTCCCAGATCTCGGATGCAGTTTGTTTTAGGAAGTATCTGATTACCCAAGCTATATAATTGAGCGCTTTCGAGAATATGTCATAACCGAACATTTAGTAGGGTTTAGATCAAGCTTACTACCACGACAATAAGCCTCCAGACGATCTAAATCATCCTGAAGTGCAATAACGTCAGCATGTGACGATATTTTGGCATAGATTTTCATATCGTCAGCAAAACATAACAGTTTGGATGAGATCAAGCAAGAGTTGATGTCGTTTATATATATAATGAAAAGTAAAGGCCCGAGTAAAGATCCCTGGGGGACTCCACTGGGGACAGGCACCCAACTAGACATATAATTGCTTAATACTACTGCTTGGGACCTGTTCTCCAGATAAGAAGTAAACCATCTCAGTAAATCGCCTCGTATTCCCATATTATATATCTTTGATAGTAAGATCTCATGATCGATCCGATCAAAAGCCTTACTATAATCCGTATAAACGACATCAACCTGCCTACCGTTATCCATGGCGTCAGTAATAAAATCATTCAGCAGAATTAAGTTAGTGACTGTAGACTTACCTTTCAGAAAACCATGTTGGAAGGAACTAAACGAGTTTTTAAGAGCACTATACAACTGGTTATAGATGATTCTTTCAAATATTTTTGCCACAATGCAGAGCTTGGATATCGGCCTGTAGTTAATTATTTCGGTTTTGACTCCTTTTTTGTGAATAGGCGTTATGAAAGCTGATTTCCAAAGTTTAGGTACAACACAGTTGTCCAAGGATTTTCTGAAGAGAAGCGAGATAGGTTGGGCAATCGAAGTCGAACACCGAACAAGAAATTTAGACGAAATATTATCCGGGCCAGCCGCTTTAGAAGTATCCAACTTGCGAAGCAAGTTAGAAACCTCTTCAACGTTCACTTCAATGCTACATATATCAGATAGGCAGGTAGATTCAGTAAAGACAGGGGGTGAAGAAATTCCACGACTAGGGTTGGTATCTAGAAATGTAGAATGAAAGTACGCAGAAAACGCTTCGCATATTGTTTCTCCGGTACGCAACGCTTCGCTATTGTAGTTTAGAGTGATCGGAACTAACTGCATTTGAATTGTGCCGTTTTTTAACAAACGTCCAAAAATATTTTGGGTTTTCCATAATAGATTTTTCGGTTAACTTCAAGTAATTTACATAACATTGTGATTCTAATATCTTTACCCTATCACGGAGTAGCCTAAATGTTGACTCATCGGCTATATTGCCATAGGTCTTAAATTTTTTGAAATATTTGTATTTTTCTTTAAGGTTGATGTTCCAGGGTAGCCCGCGAAATTCAAATTTTCTTAAGTTTTTTGCAATTTGCAGGCAAGTGCTAGGTTGAATGTTAGTGAAAATATGATTTGCGGCTGTAAGACATATGTAGTTACAGAATTATAATCATCAAAATCATTAATACAACCCTCCGAGCTCATACAGGTTCCGGAATGACTTTTTACAAGGTCAATGTCATTCCGGAACCTGTATGAGCTCGGAGGGTTGTATTAATGATTTTGATGATTATAATTCTGTAACTACATATGTCTTACAGCCGCAAATCATATTTTCACTAACATACAACCTAGCACTGGCCTGCAAATCGCTAAAAACGTAAGAAAATTTGAATTTCGCGGGCTACCGTGAACATCCACCTTAATTGTTTTTATTAATGCCGAATTGTACCAAGTGGGATACTTTTTGTGACGTTGTAGTTTTTGTGGAATATATTTAGTGTGTAATTTGAGAATGAAATTATTAAAAAGGTGAACTGATTCATCAATTGATCGTGTCGCAAACTCGGCCTCCCAGTCAGCCGCGGAAATGTCTTTGTTGATAGACTCATAGTCGCCTTTGTCGAACAGAAATTGCGTCCGTGGCGCGCACTCTAATAGAGGAGCCTCAACGAAATCCATATTAATTAATAGTGCTGGATGATAGGCGTCAATGGGAACCAGTGGATTTGAACATTCAACCACACTAACTAATTTGTTTGAAAGTACCAAATCTAAAATTTTACCATACCTATTAAGAACACCATTGTATTGACCAAAATCTAGAGTACATAATTCGTCAGTAAGTAAAACTTCGTCAGAACTGTTCGGGATCGTTGGCACGAGCGATAGATTGTCAGATAGGACCCAGTTAATACCGCTCATGTTAAAGTCACCAATGATGAGAAAGGTGTCAGAAGAATTACTCATAACTATACGGTTTAATTGAGTAAGGTAATTGCGTAGTTGTAAAGAAAAAGAAAGGCCTAAGTTTTGCTGACATAAATAAACAACACAAATATGTAAGGTAATATATTTACGTGTATTCGAATTTTTCAGTCGTATGCTGAGCCATAAATCCTCTGCTGTAGACTGGAAGGTAGGTTGGCATATAACTGAAAGTTCCCTACGTGTAGCAATAAGCACACCCCCACCACGCGACTGCCCGGTCAAAACATAATCTCGATCACGACGCCACACAATGTACCGTTCGTCAAAGAATTCCGAATCCAAAACTCCATCTAATAACCACGTCTCTGTAAGAACAATAATATCATACGAGTTTAGTAACATTTGACGATAGAAAGAATCACTTTTAGTTCTAAGCCCGCGAACGTTTTGATAAAATATATTTAATTTATGAGCCATTAAAAACTAAAACTAATAATAGTGTATAAATCTGTATATCTAATTCAATAAAATAAAGCATTTCATTAAATAATATTGTAAAATGGGGTAAGTATAATATAATAAAATAACTAATATGAAGGTAAAAGTCGATAATATTTGTGCGAGCGCAAGAATCATACGATGCTAAGTAGTAAACAACTGTGCGAAAAAGCGAGCAATAGTGCGTGGTGCGTGCAAGTGCGAGAGAGTAAAACATATTATAGTGCGGCAAAGCTTTAAAGTAAACAGCGCGATAACGAATACCAGTAGCTAAACAAAAGAGATGTGTCGAAATCATGAGTGCGGCAGAGGTGTTAAACATTTTGCGAAAAGTTATTGTGACACAAACTGTATTAAATACTTGAAACCATTGGTGTAAAGTATAATAGCAAAACAGGAAAGTACAGACAACAATTAAGAAGCATATTAGACAATCTTGTTTAAATCTGACTCCTTCCTTATAATAAAAACTTTCGAATTGTTATTTTTAAGTATGTGAATTTTACCATGCTTAACCCATACGTACTCGTAATGTTTATCCTTGGCAATGATTTTCACTTTGGATAAAAGCTTTTTGTACTCGACGCTTAGGTGATCGTTGACATACACACGCTGAGATGAGCCTTGAAACCCGATGTCACAAGCAGATAAGTCCTTCTTGGCACGTGCCGCCGCAATAAAATCTTCCTTTACATACCGGTTTAAAAAACTCACTATGATCAGCTTTTCATTGGAACCAAAAATAGGGACCCTTGAAATATAGTTCACCTGGGCTTTGGGACAGCTGTAATTAACTTTGCGGCCAATAGCGTCGATGATTGAATAAAGGTTCTCTTCCTTCTTAACAGGCACTCCCTTTATTTCGACATTGTTTGACCTGGACCTCTGTTCATAAGTCGAAAGTTGATATTTGATGCTCGCCAAGTCAGTCTGCAAACCATTCACTGATTCCTGAAGCTTTTCAAATTCAGACACCTTTGCTTCAACTTCCACGAGTCTTGTGTCGAACTCGTCGAGTCTCCCACCAGTCCCCTCACATGTCAACTTAAGCTCAGCCAACTCGTTCTTGATGACGCGAATGTCATCCACCAAGGTCGGCAAGTTAAGGAGCTGCCGTTTCATGTCACGGATCTCATTTAAAATGGTATCCAGCGACGCAGGTTCAGGGGTAGACACAGCTGGCGATGAGGTTTTGCAAGTCGGGCATTTCCACTGTGCCATCCGAGTAGCACCCAGCTTCCTCCATCCGGTTTCGGAGATGTTTGCACATCCAAAATCCAGGTGTTTCCTGCAGCTACCACACTGGACACCGTCGTTGAACTGCATATTACAGACTGCGCAGTTTTGCATTTTCAAAATGTGTACAAGTAAAGCAGGCAAAATAACAAAATATGAACTCAACTAAAATGTGAAAAGGTTGGCGATCAATTTTTTTATGTGGCGCGTACTGTGCGTATGAGTGTTCACACGCGAGTGTGAACACTCATACGCACAGATTATGTTGATTATGTTGTTACTTGTGGCATATGCGGCATATGCCAAATGTTTTCATTCTCTCAAAAACAAAACAGTTTCAATATGTTAGCGTCTAAGTTCCTCGTTATTGTGAGAGAGGAGGCCTGTGTCCCAGCAGTGGGAACATTATAGGCTGATTATGCTTATTGTGTGTACTTCGAACAGATCCTTCGTGGGACTGCCAGACGCGCATCAACGTGCTGACGTCACGCCTGGCCGACTTGCGCAAAGCGTACCACTCGGTGAAGGCAGAGCTCGCGGCGATCGACCGACGACGCAAGAAGTTACGCCGGAAGGAGAGGGAAGGTAAACATATTGATGCTATCCTATACATTTGTTGGCGTTTCTTTTTTTAATTATTGATAGCTTTTGTTTGCGGTTTCACTCGCGTTATTCCCGGAAATTATCCCACGAGAAGGTGCCTGATACTCGGCGATAATGAAGCTTTTTCGTGTAACAATTTTCACAATTAGATTAGTTGGCTCTGAAGACTCATGCAAACTTTACCAAGTTTATACTATTATAGATTTAACTCTTGCGTAAAAGAGGTTTTCGCCAATTATAATACATAGTTATATTAGTTACGACAAAATTGATTATTCGTTTCTTAGAACTGTAGATAATACACATACGGACATGATCGTGATCCATTCGTCCGCAAACACATCACAGTCCGGGTTAATGTAAAAAGGAAGCGTTGAGCGCGGAAATAATAATATTAATATATCTTTTTCTTTCGATTTCAGCTGTGAAGGCTGCAAAGGCCGCGTGTTCCTGATTGGAGTTGTCCAAAAACTGGCCATCAGGACAGTGAGAAGCGGAGTTTGTTCGTTTTAGAATAAACACACGTTACCCGTTTTTATAGTGAGCATACTATATAGTAATGGATATAATGAAGAATGTAGTTGTATAGATGGTTTTTGGAACCTCTAATGACGATGAAAGTCAATAAATTATGAGTTTTAAATTATGGCATTTATTACCATTCAAATTTCGCGATGCATGTAAATAGAAAAAATCAATTTATTTTGAGATTCTTTAGACGATTGTACAGTAATGTATTTCATCTTCGTAGCTGAAAAAGATATATATTTTATTTATATTGTGAAAAGAATGATCTTGTTACCTTGACGACTGTACTTGAAGTACCCAAATTAAATAGACACTAAATCTACATAGGCAGAAGAAATAACTCGGTGCTCGACAACACAAATGTAGACTGGACAGCGCCAGGGAACGCATGCTGCACCTGTCGGCTACACAACGCTGCACCGACAACACATGTCACAAGCGGTCATTGACCCACCTACATTTATTCTACATTACAATACTACATTTATCCAAACATAAGCCTGCTAACATTTTTTCTACTGAAAATCGATACATGGTTCACAGTGGCGGATTTACCAACAGGCTGAGTTGCCCCCTAAAATCTGCCGCCCTAGGCGGTTCAAAACGTAATCTTCTCTTTCTTTCTAAATTTCGCAAAAGTTGACAGAGTACTGTATGAATGAATGAATGAACGAATCAAATTTATCCGAGGATGTGAAGATATTTTCGAGTTCGCTTCACTCGCTCTTGCAATTTCTTCATTCTCAAGAGATATTTGCATTGGCATATAATTTGACACAATTTTCAATTTCTGCCTTTCGTTTCTCTTTCATTTTGAATTCTAACTGGGTGCTAAATTTTACGAGCTCGCTACGCTCGCTCTTGACTTTTCTCTTTGCCACACAAAAATAAGGTCTTTTCGGGAAATTGAAGATGCACCCCCCGGAAAATATATCTGTCGGCGCCCATGCACGTTTTGTATCAGTAAACTTTCGTTTTTTAGATGTTCCTAATAGTGGTTAACGCATCGGTTACCCGAACACAATGCCGTAGCCAGGTATTCGGATAGAGGAGTCCCTATACGAATTCCTGGCTACGGCCATGTGTAACTCCCCTCCCCCCAAAATCATAGATAAAGACCGCGCCGGCGATAGAACGTACCTAAATCATAAAATTTGCAGAGGTTAGCAGGAGCGGCAAAAATTGAATAGTCTGCAGGCGGCAAAAGTATAAATCCGCCACTAATGGTTCAATTTTTTGGTTCGTACGAAGAGATATTAGGGAAAGAGCAATGACCACTATTGACATCTGGCAGACTGGCAGCAAATATAGCACTTAATTGCGAGTTCAAGTCACTTCACAGTATTGAGGTCTGAACTTTCATCACTGTCTAAGGCCCAGATTCAAAGACCACACTTTGACTTTACTTTGATGGAAAGATTTCACGCAAAAATATATTTCTAATTAAATAATTTGAAAGTAAACTTCGGTAATACAAAGCTTACTTTGTGAAGACTACTTTGCTGTAAAGTGTGGTCTGTGAATCTGGGCCTAAAACAGGACGTGGCTATAATGTGGTTGCTGTTGGTAACTTGTCATGAGGTAAAATAGAGGACTCTATAATAGCCAATGTATGTATATGCCACCAATATGTATTTAGCGTATTTGAATGTCCACAGATTCATTGACTCGATAAATTGGGATTGTAAATAGTAAAGCATTCATTGTTTTTAACATAATAATTATGTTAGGATTATACAGATTGTACTGGAAGGTAAACTATTATTGAAGACTGATGAAATGTCGAAATAATAACATGTTGGATTGTGAAGATAAGATTTATTCCCTAAAATATGTAATGTATATTACGTTTACGTCAATAAACATGTCCTGTAAATTGCAGTATTTATTTGTCATTGAGACGAACAAACGCTACCGGCTCTGGTTACGTAGTCTATTATTTTGACGATATTGTCCAGAATATCGGATGTACAGAAACAAAAGTCATAAACGAATCTCGCGTCTGTCAGTAAAGTTTAATAATAATGGGAATGTTGACACCACTAACCAATAATTCCAAGACAAATACACAATCTCTAAAACACTATTTTGGGCCTGAAAACCCGAAAAATTTTAATTAACTACATAATTGCATAGCTGCTTTGAAATCAATAAATCTTTTATACTCCGCGCCACGAGAAACTTGTTTTTTGTAAAAAAAAAAAAAACTTACACTAAGTAATATAGCGATGAATCAATCAACAAAAAATAATTCAACTCGATAGCGATGTGAAGTGCTATCGCTAAAATATAACCCGACCAACTACATAGTTCGTTTCACAATAAACGTATTTTACTATGACTTCATTGAATTTGGAATTATTTGTTGTGGTAGTAGCTACGCAACTTGAGAGAAGCGATTACGTAAAAAAAATCCTTATAAAAATAAGCTGAAGGTCCCCCTCGGCATGACTTTATATCCTCGGCATGACTTTATATAATATATTGATGGCAATAAAAATATCCTATGATTGATAGTTTAGGAGAAAAATGGTAGTAAGTTACAAAAACAGAGGCTACTATTTGCATATTTATTTACGATAATTATTTTTTTTTTTGTGGCGAAGAGGACATGCTGTAGATTGTGTTTTTTGAAAAAAAATCCGTCGTTGGTTGCGGAAAAAAAGGTTATAATGTATCCTAAAAAAAAGGCCAATTCACGTATATCCACGCCATAAAAGAAGTTATTTGTTTTAAAAAAAATATAGTTTCTCATGGCGTGGAGTATATTCGTTGAATCCACAAATAAGTGACGTCACAAGTTGCTGTTACCATATAAGAATCGCGTGTCGACAGCTCATTAAATGTCTATTGATTGGTGGTGTCGACTTCCTGCAGGGAAATAGTCCTCGCGGTTAGTAGTAGTTGGGGTACTGCGGCCACGGGTGCGGGTGGTGCTGGTAGGGCCCGGGCGGCTGCTGGTAGCCCCAGGCGGGCTGGTAGGGCGGCGCGTAGGGCTGCTCGTAGGACTGCGCGGCCTGCGCCGGCGCCGCGTAGTAGCCGCCCGACGGGGACGCTGCGTTGCCTGCGGGAGTCGCGGCGTTCTCCTTCTTCTGCTTGCTGGACTCCACGCATGTGCTACTGTGTTATAAATACTGGTGTTACTGGGACATTTCAACACATTTAAAATCAAAACATTTTTGTCTGTCTCTTTATTCCGGCTAATCTCCGAAAGTTAGTAGTTTTAAAAGAAAAGTGTATTACTTGGGCGGCGGTGGCGGGTCGTGCTTGTCCTTGCGCGCGCGCTTGCGTAGATGCTTGGCGAGCGCCCGCGCGTCCGCGTGTGCTTGCCGCGCGGCTGCTGCGCTGCCCATCTCCTCCGCCAGCTCGCGCCGCCGCCACGCCAACGTCGCGCACATCTCGGGCTCCGCGCCCTCTTCCTTGCCGTACGACGACACCAGCTCTGCACATAAACACATCAATTACATAAACGACCCACGCCTTTGGGTGTGACAGAAAAGTTCTGAGGGTGCACCATCAACTATTCTTTTTCCTGTTCAAGCAGATCACCAGTGTGCAGTGGTTACACACTAGCGTTTATTTTGCAAGATTTTTGGCATGCGTTCAACATTACGAGTTTAAACACATGAAGCTCGTATCGAATCTGGCTATGTAAATAAAAATTATAATTTTTGGTTTTTAAATCTAATAAATAAAGAGAGAAGTCCTGACTGACTCATCAACGCCCAGCCCAAACCCTTGGACCTAGAAAGCTGAAATTTTGCACAGAGGTTCCCTTTATAATGTAGACAAGGAATAAGGAAGGATTTTTCGAAATTCAACCGCTAAGGGAAGTTATAGGGGATGAAAGTTTGTATGGAAAATCGTCATTTTCACGCGGGCGAAGCCGCTGGCAAAAGCTAGTGATGAAATATAATTCGTCCAAATCAACCGCCAACTGACACGTTCATCTAAATTTATTATTATTAATTCGCTTGTAACATAATAGGGGATCGGACTGGGTCAAAATAATACAATTCTATTTAGTCCGTAAGTTAGATTATCGAAAAATATTGAACACGTGTTTTTTGTTTTAGCAAATCAATAAAAAAATACGAAGATAAAACGCGTCAAAGATCTTGGAGTGGGGCTTGAAACGTCACTTGTGTCGTCAAAATGTACTATCATATGACGTCACACGAGTTTTCAAAGCACTGTATCGTCTTCATTTTAAGTTTACGTGAAAACAGAAAAAATACGTGTCCAATAATTTTTGGGAATCTATCTGACGGACTAATTAGTTTTTTTTTGTCCGATCCCCTATTGTGGATTCGATTTTGAGCATAACGTTACAAATAGCTTCACCAGTTACCTATGTACTAATTCAAGATTTGATTTTATAAAAAAACAAGTCGGTGTTTTACAAATTGTATCATTAGCTTGCTTACTGTAATACTCGGCCCTCCGCATGAAATGATGTAATGCTCAAATGTAACGCTTCACATAAGAGGCGATAGCTTACCGTCGAGCTCCTCGTATGGCGTGCCGGGC
This sequence comes from Diarsia mendica, assembly GCA_949316265.1. Lineage (NCBI taxonomy): Eukaryota > Metazoa > Arthropoda > Insecta > Lepidoptera > Noctuidae > Diarsia > Diarsia mendica. Next base: position 12,695,801 of record OX438906.1, read on the forward strand.
GTGTGCAGCGCGAGGTCGAGGCGCTGCGCGTGCAGACGCGCGTGCAGCGGGTCGCGCAGCACGGCGGCGTCCAGCGCGGCGCGGGCGGCGCCCGGCTGCGCGCGCACGTGGAACAGGAAGCGCGCGTACTTGATGGCCAGCGCCGAGGCCACCGCCTTGCTCTTCGCCGACGCTATGTAACCCTCGTACAGCTGAGCGCACTTGTCGTAGTCGCCGCGCCGCCGCTCTAGGTTCACGCGTCTAGGGATAATAAACTTTTTATTTAGCTATATGCATATACAAATAATTAATAGCATTTGAAGTGTCTGTTGAGCCGTGGTTACGTTTTTCAGGACTGAATAAATGAGTTATTGTTATATCTCTGAGATTTGAAACTACCAGCTGTTGAAGCAAAACCCGATATTTAAAAAAACCTTGTGAAAATTCGGATCTTTGACCTTCAATATCTCCGTAATTAGTAGGTTCCTAGGTATGGTCCAGAACAAAAAAAATATCGCAATGATGAGGAGAACACCTACCTTTCGGCTACGTTAAGAGTAGTTTTACACCCTATAGAAATAGAATGGCATATCGCGTACGCACCTGTACTGTATCTGCACGAGATTGGGGCAAGTCTTCTCGATGCGGTCGAGTATCTCAGCGGCGCGCGACGCGTTCCCGTGCGCCTCCTCGAAGTGCGCCCAGTGCAGGTGCAGCTCGGGCTTGTCCAGGTGATGCACGCTGCACGCACGCTCCAGCACTTCGCGCTCTACGCTCACCAGCTCCGGGTTGCTCTCCACGCGCTCCTCCAGGAACTTTATCAACTGTGCAACATACGCTGTTATTGAACTATGTAAGCAAACACTATAATGTTTTATTGAAATATTTAAGAGGCCTTGTACAGACAAGACTTGCGGAACTTTAGGCAATTTCGGTGCGATGCTATGTTTGTGTGCAGCGATAACACCGACGAACGCACACACGGGCATTTCGAGCGTTGAACTACGGTTGAAAAATTTGATCATTTAGACGATTATTATTTTAAGTGACATAATTTTATAGTAAGTAACTTGTACACTTTGAAAAATAGTCTGGAATGTGTGTTGTGTATAGGTACAGTATATCAATCAACATAAAAATGGTTCAATTTGGTGTTAGATGAAATAATATTCATTTAATAAATCAAAAATTATGATATCTATTTTAATCACAGATTTAAATTTTGTTGTAAATTGGTTGCAAAAGCACTACAACACGTCAAAAATAAATAATATTTCCGTCTCTTTTTAACCGACTCCTAATAAGGAAGTAGGTTCTCTATTCGTATGTTTTTTTTATGTGGTCCGCGCATATCTCCGACAATGTGGACCGATTTTCAAAATTATTTTTTTGTTTGAAAAGGTATACTCCCAAGGTGGTCCCATTGTCACCAAGTCAGTTACTGATGATGGGAACTCTGAGAAATTGAGGGCAACCCTCGAATATCATAGGTGCACATAACGTTTTCCATACATTTTCAGAAGCTGTTCAAGTATTTGCGTCTGATAATCATAATTTCATGTGGCGGCGCTGCGCTGATGACGGAAGGTGCAACTCCTCAACGGTCAGGACTTGAAAGAAAATTCCTTCAAAATTATACGTACTTATGGATCGATAGTTGTATTCTTTCAGGCTATTAGGTTGAACTGATTATAGACGGTAAATCTCTTTAACCGACTTAATAAAAAGGAGGTTCTCAATTCGTCGGCTAGGAAAATTTTAGGTTTTTCCGTCATGGGTGTCGTTTTCATGGTTTTTGGGGTCGCTGATTACGAAAATGAAGTCAAAATGAAAATCAAGATGGCGCCAACGAAAATTTTTGGGTTTTCCGTCATGGGTGTCGTTTTCATGGCTATAGGGGTCGCTGATTACGAAAATGAGGTCAAAATGAAAATCCAAGATGGCAGCCTGGATTTTTTTTGGTTTTTCCGTCATGGGTGTCGTTTTGATGGTTTTTGGGGTCGCTGATTACGAATATGAGGTCAAAATGAAAATCAAGATGGCGCCAACGAAAATTTTTGGTTTTTCCGTCATGGGTGTCGTTTTCATGGTTTTTATTGTCGCTGATTACGAAAATGAGACCAAAATTAAAATCCAAGATGGCGGCTAGCAAAATTTTAGGTTTTTCCGTCATGGGTGTCGTTTTCATGGTTTTCGGGGGTCAAAATTTAGAAATACATAAAATGGGTTTGTTAAACATGAAATCGAAATAAATATTAATAAGTTATACTAGACAAAATGTAAAATAACATGAACAGGAAAAAAATTGAATTATAGGCATTGTCATTCAAATAGTCCGTTAGCCGTTATCACGTTTCCAACGGGCACCACGTGGAGGTGGACCTAGCGTTTTTTTTTGGTTGTTTATTTTCATTGATTTTATACACAATGTTCAAATCAGATTTGAAGTATTATACGTGATGAAGGAAAAAAAAACATTTGATTTTTTGTTAGGTTTTGTGCTTTCGAGGTCAAGAATGTCGATAACGCCTGAAGGAATGCTGGCTTATTTTGTAAAAAAAAAGGTCATTGGCCGTATGCAGTATGTAGACTTTGACCCTAGATAGATATAATTATTTATTTTAAATTTGTATGCTTTTTAGGTTTAATCATTTTGTGTTTCGTTTTTTTATGTATTTTTTTAATCATATTTGTTGAAATTCAAAATTATGAGCATTGGCCCGTAAGTTATCTGGGAGTGGTCTCTCCCCAAATGATTCAACTAAATCTTTCAATCTTGCCGATGTTTGCCTATATCTTGGCCGACTAGTTGTGTGTGATCCACGAGACAAAATTTGCTCCAGTTTCAGTTCTGTCAGGCTTTGCTGCCGACGAAGTTCATCCAAAAACTTCCATATAGATGGGTGATGAGATGAGCCGATAGAAGTGACTAGAATCCCCTGTGAAAGCCTTCAACGGAGTTGTTCGTTTGGGGAATTTCCTGAAGAACTGCATCAAAAGTATTCCACAGATCAATAGGAAATCTAGGAGCTCGCCTGCCCCGTCTTTCCAACCTTCCGATCCAGTTATCTTCAAAATAATCAATGCCTTGTCGGAGGAGGCCAGAATGCACAATATAAAACAGATTCGAGCAGTTCGTCAAAAGCGTTGATAACTGGTTCTGATGGAACATACGCTAAAGCACATAATTTATTTATTTATTAATAACCAACTTATATTTACAGTGACACCACACATACAAGTTATAGGTTGAACAAAAAACAAAAAACTTAGAAATAAAAAATAATAATAACAAAACTAAGAAAAAAAAAACATTATTACAATAAAAATTAACAAAACATTCTAGTGGCAAAAGTTGAAATCAAATAAAAATTACCAAACAAATTGTTAAACCCGAGGAGATAGTACTGGGAGTGGCAATGGACTCCAGGTATCGAGAAGCAGTGTTAAGGAGACTTAGTTCCGTACTTGCAAAAATATCTAATGACTCGTCATACATTAAAATGTTTATGTGGGTAAGGGCTAGAAATAGTGGGCTAGTCTTAAGAGTTACGGTGCTTGTTTGAGGAATCGAAAAAAGAGGACGTTGGCGTGGGCGAAGAGAGTGCCGGATAGGTAGTGGGATGTTAAAAGAGATGTACTGTAACAGCAGGGAATTAAAATGGGAACCACGAACTAAGCAGATGACATATTTAACTAGAGCAAGATTTCTCCTGACTTCTAAGCTCTGGTATGTCACCATACCTAGCACGAATGGCGTAGGGTAAATTATATGGGTAAAAGCCAAATAATTTGAGTTAGAGGTAGCGAATAAAAGACTTCTGGACCTCAATGACTAGTTTATAGATTTTTTCATGAGGGTTCCAGATTACACTATTGGTTTCGAGTAAACTGCGTACGAAGGAGTTGTAGATGAGGGTTATGGCTGGTCAATTATTAAAAAAAAAAAACTAAATGTGGCACTCGGAGACTGCCGCGGTAAAGCTATTGCATGGCATATTTTTTTACAACAGCAAATAATTAATTATTTAATTTGACAACCTCAGTTGATAACCTTGTTTTATTCCGTAACCATAGCAACCTGGTTGAATACTGAATCTTGAATATTTTCGTTAGGGAATTTCTGAATTCGCTCTCCACGCTCAAGGCCCGCGATAGAAGCTATGCAATAGCTTAAAAATTAACATGTCGTAAAACAAAACCTAAGTTTTTGCGGGACTTGTTGCATATTTGTATTATATTACTATGTTGGTTAAATGTGAGGTGTGGGTCAAAATTAGTACCAATATCGCGTACGGCATTAACTCGTTTCAGGGGCTCATTGTTTAATGTGTAAATATTGAGGATAGGTTGTGTGACTTTAGAAAAGGTCATGATCGCACATTTGCTAATATTCAAGTTGAGGTTGTTTATAGTGCTCCAATGGTGGATGCTGTCTATGTCTTGTTGAAGTGTGACTGTATCGCTAAGATTAGATATGGGAAGCGCAACTTTGACATCATCGGCATACATTAAAACTGTGGAGTGCTTTACACACTTGGGCAGGTCATTTACAACAATAAGAAAATACAGGGGACTTAGGTTAGTACTAGGCCAAGGTACTAACCTCCAAGCATTCCGAATTGGCATTTTCAAAAATAACATATTGTTTGCGATTGTATAGGTAATTTGCGAAGAATTTAAGTGTTGCCGCAGAGAAACCAGCCAAAGCCAATTTACTCAAAAGTATATCATTGTCAACCCGGTCAAAAGCCTTCTGAAAATCAAAATAAGTGACATCCACCTGCTTTCTGTCGTCAATATTTTTGGCTAAGAATGTCGTAACGTTGAGTAAATTAGACGTGGTTGAACGATTTGGAAGAAATCCGTGCTGTTCCTCCGCAAACCACCGTTGCAGTTTGGAAAATACTTTTTTTAAAAGTACCGCTTGAAACACTTTTCCAAATATGGATAAAACAGCTATGGGTCTGTAATTTTTTATATCGCTTTTTGGGCCACTCTTATGAACCGGGATAACTTTAGATGTTTTCCATTCTGTTGGGAATGTATTTGACTCAACTGATAATTCAATTCAATTTATTCACAAACAATTCACATTGTATTTGAAATCATAAAAATAATAATAAAAAACAATAATAAAACACATTCATAAGTCATAATTAAACATTAACAACAAAAATTACAATACCTACACATAAAATACAAATTTAAATCATAATTGAAACAAAAAATAATCAAAAATACAAAATAATTAATTTATTAGATTGTTGTAAAATTCATGTCAGCTTTATACAAATAGTCATTTTAAAATTAAAAACTGACAAACACAAAGGACAAATTATATCAGTTGGCGCATTATCATAATTGTATTATATACCTTAATATTACATATCGTCAACGGAGTAGAGACATTTATCCAGTAGGAATGCTTGAAGCTTTGATTTAAATGAAGACGTATAGATTAAGCTTTTTAATTCTAATGGTACCCTATTGAATAATTGCACTGCTTGATATTGTGAACTATGTTTCACAATGTTAAAATGAGGACTTATCTTATTTTTCAAATCTTTCCTACGTGTACTCTCCCTGACTAGTCTTTCCTCATGCGTCTCATATTCATGTATGTAAAGTCTAAGAAATGCGGACGACAACTCTCTCTTTGTGAGATACGGACAATGGTACGTATAGCTCTTTTCTGAAGGACAAAAGCTCGCTTACAGTTATAATTATAGCTGTTTCCCCAGAATTGTATACTGTATCTTAATTTGGATTCAATTAGTGCGTGGTTTACGATTTTTAAGTGTTCAATGTCAATTTCGTCTCTATATAAGGGTTCTTAAAGCATAACATGTGGATGATATAGATATGCATCAATGGCGGCTAATTATTTTTCCAGTTTAATGGGTCATCTATGTGTACTCCCAGGAATTTAGTTTCTTTCACGAGTTCAATATTACCATCATTTTGTCATAGTGTCATTATTTCGGGCAGTTGTTTTAAATAAAATTACCTTAGTCTTTGCACTTTGCAACTTTTGCACTTTTTTTTGGCGAATATGCAATGCGAAATCAGGGGTGTAGTGTGTACCTACTTACTCAGTTTACCCAAAAACCATGAAAACGACACCCATGACGGACGAACCTAAAATTTTCCTAGCCACCACCTTGGATTTTAATTTTGGTCTCATTTTCGTAATCAGCGACCCCAAAAACCATGAAAACGACACCCATGACGGAAAAACCAAAAATTTTCATCGGCGCCATCTTGGATTTTCATATTGGTCTCATTTTCGTTATCAGCGACCCCAAAAACCATGACGGAAAAATCAGAAATTTTCGTCGGCGCCATCTTGGATTTTTAATTTTGGCTTAATTTTCGTAATCAGCGACCCCAAAAACCATGAAAACGACACCCATGACGGAAAAACCAAAAAAAATCCTGGCTGCCATCTTGGATTTTCATTTTGAACTCATTTTCGTAATTAGCGACCCCAAAAACCATGAAAACGACACCCATGACGGCAAACCCAAAAATTTTCCTGGCTGCCATCTTGGATTTTCCTTTTGGCTTCATTTTCGTAATCAGCGACCCCGAAAACCATGAAAACGACACCCATGACGGAATAACCAAAATTTTTGTCGGCGCCATCTTTTTTTTTTTTTTTTTTTTGGTGGGTGGAAAATCATCGAATGACCCCCCCCGCTCTTGGGCAGAGCGAAGGGGAGTGTCAGACTTCTACTGACTAAAAACCGAACCCATGTTCCTTCTTTGCCCTTGCGCCGAGGCCACGTAATCTAGTACATAATACCGCGGCCCCGACGGGCGTCGGCCCTTGCGGGCCCCTCCTTGCTGACATCTCTTTGAGGCGCGCGTGGAACACGAACGCGCCGCCGACACGGTCTGTTGCCGTCATGACGACGGCCGGACGGCGAGCTAGCCCATAACTCACCGTCCACAGGCCCGCGTCTACGGTGGCCGGAAGCCATCACGTGGCCCCCGACGCCCGGAGCGCCTTCCGCGCCTTCCGCGGCGGCTGGGACGTTGAGAGGATCGCTCCCTCTCTCGTTCCGCCTCCTCCTTCGCTAGCATCACTGCTTCGCAGAAGGAGGCGACGGCGTCCCATTCCTCCTCGCCCCGGACCATGGCTTGCACCAGGGCCGGACGCGAGAGGTCGCCGCCGCCGATCGCCGCTACGAGAACACGGCGGTGTCGGCGCCATCTTGATTTTCATTTTGACCTCATTTTCGTAATCAGCGACACCAAAAACCATGAAAACGACACCCATGACGGCAAACCCAAAAAATTTCCTGGCCGCCATCTTGGATTTTCCTTTTGGCTTCATTTTCGTAATCAGCGACCCCGAAAACCATGAAAACGACACCCATTTTTTTTTTTTTTTTTATTATAAATGGGCTTGCTCTTGACTTCAATCTTGCCCTAAGGGCATAGATGATGTCGACGATGGAACGAGCTTACCCAGTAGAAGCCTGTTTACTCGCGACTTAAACAGATTAGGGTTATATGAACTCGGAAAAACCGACGCAGGCAGGGAATTCCACTCCTTGGCTGTGCGCATAATAAAGGACCCAGCAAAGCGCTTCGTTCGAATGTGTGGAATGTCGACTAGGTATCGGTGATACCCTGCAGTACGTCTAGTCTCCCGATGGAAGAAGGGAGATGGTGGGATCAGCTCGTGGAGCTCTTGCGCACACTCTCCGAAGTACAGTCTGTAGAAGACCGACAAACATGCGACTTTGCGACGGTGGGCCAGGCTATGTAGCTTGTTAACCAGCTTTTCGTCACCAATTAGCCTCCTGGCTCTGCGCTCTACAGAGTCAAGTGTGGCAAGCTGGTATTTGGCTGAGCCATCCCAAAGGTGACAGCAATACTCCATGCCAGACCGGACTTGAGCTTTATATAATACTGAAAGCTGTCCAGGCTTGAAGTACCGCTTAACCTTGTTTAGGATGCCCAGCTTTTTCGCCGCAGTTTGAGCTTTCGACTCGATGTAGGCGCCGAAGTTCAGATTCGCGCTCAACTTCGTGCCAAGAAGCTCGAGACTGTCAGTAACTTGTACAGACGCACTCCGGAAAGTAGGGGCCAGATTAAACGGACTCCTTTTGGCGGTGAACAGACACACTTGCGTTTTGGTGGCGTTGAAATCTACCAGATTCTCGTCACCCCACTCGGAGACAAGTCTTAAGGCTGAATTCGTTCGCTCTACCATGGCCTCTCTTAATGAACGTACTTCATCACCACTGGCTTTTGCGCTGGATGTATAACTCTCCATGACAGTGCTGTCATCTGCGTACCCAACAATACCAGGAACAAGGAGGTCATTGATGTGCAGCAGGAAAAGTGTCGCGGAGAGAACAGACCCCTGAGGAACTCCGGCATCGATAGCCATAAGGTCAGAGGAGCAGCCATCAATGACCACTCGGATCGACCGTTCACTCAGGAAGTCAGATATCCAGCAGCAAAAGTCAGCGGGAATGCCGTATGCCGGAAGTTTGCTCAACAAACTTGCGTGCCAAACCCTGTCGAAAGCCTTCGAGATGTCCAGCGACACGGCAAGGGCCTCGCCGTGTTTCTCGATGGCCTCGCCCCAGTAGTGCGTAGCTAACACCAGAAGATCCCCAGTTGACCGTCCCCGGCGAAAACCATACTGACGGTCGCTGAGTAGGTCGTTCGCTTCAAGGTGCGCCAGCAGCTTACCGTTGAGTACCCTTTCCATTACTTTACACAGTATGGAGGTGATGGCGATTGGTCGATAATTACAGGGGTCGGCACGACTACCCTTCTTGGGCACTGGTTGTACATTAGCAACCTTCCAGGAGTTCGGCACCGTTCTGGTTTTGAGAGAAAGGCGGTACAAGCGTGTCAACACAGGAGACAACTCAGGCGCACAGTTCTTTAAGACCCTTGCTGGTATACCGTCCGGACCGCTAGCTTTATTCACGTCCAGGCACTGAAGTACTTTACGAACCTCTTTCATGTGTATTGTGATCTCCGGCATCGAAGAATCACAGCGAGGAATCGTTGGTGGCTGTTTAGACCCAGTATCTAGACGCGAATTGCTCGCAAACAGAGATGCAAATAAATTTGCCTTCTCGGTAGCGGAGTGAGCCAGCGACCCATCCGGTTTTTGCAGGGGGGGTAGTGAGGACCGGCAGAAGTTAGATTCGACCGATTTTGATAGGGACCAAAACTGTTTACTGCCAGAAGGGTAGGACGCCAGTTTGGCCCCTATGCGACTGACGTGGTCGAAACGCGCCTTTCGGATCACCCGCTTACAGGACTTTGCGGCAGAATTGAAAGCTCTCTTCTTCGCGCGAACCCGACGCGCTCGAACTTTACGGTCACGAGCTTGCACCCAGGCTTGGTATGCAGACTGTTTTCGGGCCTCAGCACGAGCACAGTCCGCATTAAACCATGGACGGGCCTTGTGACCGAGCGGTATGTCGGAGAATGGAATATAGTATTCCATTCCCTGCCGTATCACGGCCGCAACCGCCTCAGCTGAGCAAGTGGGGTCGCGCGCAGAAAAGCAAACTGACTGCCAAGGGAAGGACGCAAAGAAGTGCCGCATCTCATCCCAGTCTGCTGACTCGTATCGCCAAACTCGCCGCTCGCCTTTAGGGCTATCATCTGGAGGGGAGCTGACAGATATGGACTTCACCAGACAGTGGTCAGATGTTCCCAGTGGGGCTGATACCGATACTGAGTGCCTGTCTGGGTCAGTAGTCAGCAGCAAGTCCAGGCAATTAGGTGTGTGTCCATCAACATCCGGCACCCGCGTAGCTTCATTCACCAGCTGAGTGAGATCTAGCGACAATGCAAATCTGCGCGCCTCTCTCCCAGCATGGTCAGTTTTCTGGAACGGGAACAACCACTCATCGTGGTGGGCATTAAAGTCCCCCAGAAAAAGAAGCTCCGCCGTTGGGTACCGTTGCTGGGCACAATCCGCCTTTTCCATCAGGTGTTCGAAAAGCCTGGTCGTCTCCTGGTCACCGCTGTGCGACCGGTAGACACCGACGTAGAGAGATTTCTCGACCCCGGTGTCCACCAGTATCCAAATTGTAGATAACCCTGAATCCTCAAAGCAACGGAGACGCCGACAGCAAACGTCATCGCGGACGTACACACAGACCCCAGCTCGCTTTACGAACCTATGTTCAAGCGAGTAACCTGGGTAGTTGAGGTACGCCACGTCTGACGGAGTCGCTATCTGCGTCTCCGTTAAAAAGAATAGGTGCGGCTTCTCGGTCTCGAGGTGGTGGTGGACCGGATCGAGATTTGAGTGCAACCCCCTGATGTTGGTGAGGTGCACTTTAAGTGGGAGGAAGTGCAGCCGCTTAAAAACCATTTTCTTCTTGTGCTTTTTCATAATTTGGAGTATTGTTTGTGGGAAAACAGAAGTATGATCGAGACACGACTCGGTTACCCAACGGGACTCTTCAGCTCGTCCGAACTGTGGAAGACTCATCTGGAGACTGCGGGGACGCCCGAGCCCCCCCGAAATGGCCACTGGGTCCTCCCGTCCAGTCGCCAACTGGCACAGTGGAGCATTTCGGGATTTTTCGCGAGTTGGCGGGGCAGCCTTTCCCACGTGGCTGGCGCAGTACTTGGGCCCCCTACTAACTGCGGTCGGCCAACGACAAAGACCGTGCCTCGGATCCCGCTACCCTCCAGTATGAGTCATCCGGTTCAGAGTTGCTTAGAGCCCTCGACTGGTCCAGAGCCGTGCAACTGATCATTTCCATTCCCCAATGGCACTGGCACTCCCGCACACCAACGGAACACAGACAAGCTGTTTGGCGCCGGACTTCGGCGGGAGGGTGGTCGCGCGCCAGGCGGCCGAAGCCTACCACCGCTAAATATGGATCCTTCAGCCGTCACCACAGCCCGTGAGGACATGTGGTGCCGTTGCCCGGGGTGGACCGCTAGGAGGTAGACCCATAACCACCCCCATAATCACCCATGACGGAAGAACTAAAAATTTTCCTGGCCGCCATCTTGAATTTTCATTTTGACCTCATTTTCGTAATCAGCGACCCCAAAAACGATCAAAACGACACCCATGACGGAAAACCAAAAAAAATTCCTGGCTGCCATCTTGGATTTTCATTTTGAACTCATTTTCGTAATCAGCGACCCCACAAACCATGAAAACGACACCCATGACGGAAAAACCAAAAAAATTTCTGGCCGCCATCTTGGATTTTCATTTTGGCTTCATTTTCGTAATCAGCAACCCCAAAAACCATGTAAACGACACCCATGACGGAAATACCAAAAATTTTTGTCGGCGCCATCTTGATTTTCATTTTGACCTCATTTTCGTAATCAGCGACCCCAAAAACCATCAAAACGACACCCATGACGGAAAACCCAAAAAACCTGCCTGCCATCTTGGATTTTCATTTTGACCTCATTTTCGCAATCAGCGACCCCAATAACCATGAAAACGACACCCATGACGGAAAAACCAAAAATTTTCCTGGCCGCCAGCATGGATTTTCATTTTGGCTTCATTTTCGTAATCAGCGACCCCGAAAACCTTGAAAACGACATCCATGACGGAAGAACTAAAAATTTTCTAGCAGACGAATTGAGAACCTCCTTTTTTTAAGTCGGTTAATGAGATTTACCGTCTATCATCAGTTCAACCTAATAGCCTGAAAGAATACAACTATCGATCCATAAGTACGTATAATTTTGAAGGAATTTTCTTTCAAGTCCTGACCGTTGAGGAGTTGCACCTTCCGTCATCAGCGCAGCGCCGCCACATGAAATTATGATTATCAGACGCAAATACTTGAACAGCTTCTGAAAATGTATGGAAAACGTTATGTGCGCCTATGATATTCGAGGGTTGCCCTCAATTTCTCAGAGTTCCCATCATCAGAAACTGACTTGGTGCAATGGGACCGCCTCGGGAGTATACCCTTTCCAAAACAAAAAGAATTTTGAAAATCAGTCCACAATTGACGGAGATATTCGCGGACATACAAACACGAATAGAGAACCTCCTCTTTTTTGGAGGTCGGTTAAAAATATATATCGAAGTACAATCGACAACAACAAACGATCGTGAAATTCGACTTCGATCTGAAGATGAAAAAAAAATTAGCAATCTTTACAAACTAGCAAAATAAACATGTTTGATCAAAATTAATAAGTGTATCAAATTGTGGTAATCGGTGTACAATCTCGAAAATATATGCACGAAAAACACGGGAGCGTTTGTGACACAAAGCGATACGTCCGTCCTCTGGCAGTGGCCGATTCGTACTGGCGAGATAGAGTTTGCGCGGTCGATAATATAGTTAACTTTAGATTCAATTTACGAAATGAAATTATAGTTTATTGATAAAATAAAAATACGATTCTATTAGAAGGTTACCTTAAAATTAATACGTAGTTTTTAAATTTTCTTTAACGTGATTCTAAGGTATAGAAAAAAAATCTTATTTGTCGAGACATTTTGTAAAAATTGCGATGTTTTAACATTTTTTTTCTGCTATATTTTGTATTGAAGTCGAAAATGTGGCAAACTGGTCCCCTAGTAGACCATACGGTGATGTTATTTATATTTTTTTTAATGTTTAAAATCGTTTGTAGTGTTATGTTCGGCTAAGCCAAACGTAACTCGATCGGTATTTGTGCGGAAAAGGGCTTTTGAATACGGGTGATTGTCATTAATATAAACATTATTTTGAAAATTCTTCAAACCCATCCACCTGAAAAAGAACTCGTCTCTTATAATAGCCAAAAGGAAGCTTCAAATTCTTCATAGATTTCCCACACCAAGCGATCAAAATTGATCAAAATGAGATGATTTTGTGGAAGGAGCCTTAAATTATAACTGACTGTATAAACAGGGTCTAATTTCGGCGCTTGTTACAAACCTCCCGGGCCAACAAAAATTGTGACTTTTATTGTCCCACAACTTGACGACACGGTTGGCGCAGTGGCTAAGCGATTGGACTGCTGCGCTACGTGTCGCGGGTTCGATCCCCGTACGGAACAAGTATTTGTATGGCCTATAGATAGTTGTTTCGGGTCTGGGCGTGTTTGTGTATGTGAGTTTCAATGCTTGTAAACGCACCCACGATAGAGGAGAAATTCCTAGTGTGGGGCAACGTTTTTTAAACAAAAATAAAAAAAAACTGGGCAAAGCTTCCCTCCACTCTGGGCCCACTTAATCGGTCAAAATAGTCCCAGACATTAATTTTGAAAATTGCAGCGCTGTACTAGGTCATTTAATAATCACAATGTGAACTCCGTGTTCATAATTATTATTATGTGTCTGGCCTGAATTTTACTATGTTTTGTAACTTTACATTGTATACAAAATTATGGATTTTGAGGATAAAATCCTTCAATAATTTCGAATAAAAAATGACAGATGGTTGTAGAGTAGACAATAACATGGCTTGTGGTCCGTATTAACTTATTTTTGGGGCTGGTACAATCAGATATGTATTTGTACAGTGATTGTGTCACATACCCTCATCCAGAACTCTTCGTAGAGCGCGCAGGCTATGAGGCAGCGCTCATGTAAGACGAGCGCTCTCTTCAGCGAGCCGTGTTGCTTCTCCCATTCCAAGTACGACTTCCAGTTCTTGAGCTGACAGCGCTCCAGCGGCTTCACGTGGAAGTATGGACGTTTTATCTAAAACAATACATTCACTCACTTATTTTATTAATATCAGTTTAAGGTTGCCCACTGTTTCTCTTTTTGGGTTCTTTTATATCTTCCTATTATACTGTATTCTTTCTACTTTTACACACTGAAATTACGCAGGTAAGTGTAATAATAATAAATTTTTATTCATAATTATATGGTACTAGCTGTTCCCGGCATGCGTTTCAATGCTCTGTTTCCTACCCTACCTACCGACAACCCTACCTACCTACTACCCTACCTACCTACTACCGTACCCACTTACTACCCTACCTACCTACTACCCTACCTACCTACCTACCAATCTACCAATTTCTCACCGTTTAAACCTTCCCTGGGCTTCCACGAATATTTCAAGACTAAAATTAGCCTAATCGGTTCAGCCGTTCTCGAGTTTTAGCGAGACTAACGAACGGAAATTAATTTTTATATATTTAGATGTTAAATACAATTTTCCTTAAATCTATATAAAGTTCACCCGGAATCAGTGTGAATCCACTGTTACCCTTTATTTGGTTAACATTCACCATTTAGGCCCTGAATGGACGATGTTTTTTATTCTTCCAATAGACAATAATAAATCCAGTCCATTGGTTGTTGTAAGCATATCGCGTCTATCCGGGAAACAAATAAGTTATCCATCGTGTGCTCAGCACCGTAACATGTTGATGTATTTAGTGGCTGTGCTCTGCGATTTCTTTTGTGCTCGGTTCTTAAAGTTCGTAGCGTGAAGTTAAATGGCTTATAAGTATATACCATACCCCAAGAATTGAACTATGACATGCAAATAGTTTTTTTTTTTTTATATGGCGGGATGAGTTCCAGAGATTTTTAGAAGGAAGCTTATCACCATTATATGAATATACATAAAGATAATGCATTATTGTGAATTTCAAAGCGTTTAAGGTGAGCGCATACATACGTGCTATCTCCAAGTGTTGGAAGAAACTTTTTGGCCGCAGGATGTGGTGAACGAGCAAAGCATCGTGCAAGTGAAGTGATACTAACATAGTTTTAAGTTACATAAACTAACACAAATATTTGCAGTTTATCTAGGTTATCTGTCTTTTGTTACCTGAGAATAAATGTATTCTATAATATTATATTATTGGACTTACGCCTTCTTCGAAGCTCCACCTAGCCGCTACTTGTTCGCCGGTGGTCTTGTGCACCTTGCGTCGTGCCGCTATGATGCGCTCCTTGATGGCCTGCGCCTCTTCGTCCGACGCCTGATTATCAAATAAGGTATTTAATATGGCTGTTTGTACACACAACTTCACAATTTGATACAGATATCAAGTATCAACACTACACAAGATGTAGTCCCTTAGTCTATAAGTTATCTGCCCCTGGCTGGAGGCTTTAAATTCAAGACATTCACAGGCTTTGTCCGATTCAGCAGTAGTCAACCTAGGTTGACCTGCCTGAAAAAACACTGGCCAAGTGCGACTTGGACAAAAAGGGTTACATACCAAACGACAAAAAAAAACGCGTTTGTTGTATGAGAGGACCCACTTAAATATTTATTTTATTCTGTTTTCAATATTTAGCGGCAACAGAAATACTTACATCATCTGTGAAAATTTTGACTGCCTAGCTATCACGGGTCATGAGATACAGTCCGGTGATAGGCAGACGGACAGTGGAGTCTTATTATTAGGATGCCCGTTTGTACCATTTTGGTACGAAAGATTTTTTTTTGTTTTTCTTAGCCTGTATTGTCCCACTGCTGAGCAAATAAAACCATGGGGGAGGTCATTGCCCAGCACTCTTCCCTCTGTGCGATTTGCTCCGTCTAATTTGTCTCAAAGCCTTCGAGGAATCCTACAAACAAAAACTACGCGGACTGGGTATACGTACGACATGGTCTTGCGGCTCGTCCTCGCCGGGCGGCAGGTCGAGCTGCGGCGCGGCGCCGGCGGCGTCCCTTACCTCCCCGCGCAGCCGCACCAGCTCGGCGCGCGCCACCACGCCCGCTACGGGCTCTGACATCACGTGCTCCTGGAAGCTGTACACGACCATCCCATTACTACACACACTATACCTAGTCAGTACCCAGTATTCTTTGACCCCTCGTATAAAAAAGAGGAGAAAGTTAATGCTGGACACTGACTGCACGAATATCAACATTAACATTTTTATCTACCCAAATATCATAAACCCTCTCTAATGCGTTCAAAAACCATAGGCAATGACCAGCATTACCAACCAGCAGAAATTAACAGAACTGTAATGAGCTCATAACCTACTGAAAACAGTAGGTTATGAGTTTTAAATTTGGAACAGGTGTCAAATTCAAGTGAGTGTGCTATTCTATAGTGCGCGCGGAACTAGTTGGCCGCGCCTTAGGTGGCGACAGGGGTGAGGGGGCGGGTTGCCTACAGCTCGCAATGCACAGGAGACTATAATTAGACAGTGATGACCAATCTCGAGATATCGTGAACAATAATTTGTTCAATTTATTGAAAAGAATACAAATAAAAAAACAAAAACATGCCTAAGGCGCGGCCAACTAGTTCCGCGCGCACGTATCTACATTAAAACAGATACCTATCGATACGAAACCCCAATTCAGTATGATTTTAACTATAAATCGCACGACATTTTGATCTCGAGTGACACAAGAATAGTGACTTTGTTCGTTTGCCTATGATTTAAAAAAAATGACATATCCGTAACGCCCGCCGCCATTTCGAGCTGTCATTTGTTCGTTAGCTTTTTATTCCCTTTCATTGAGTAGACAAATTTTCTGTTAATTCTTTATTTTTGTCGAAAATGAGTGATAGTGACTCAGAAATTAACATGAACACTCCGCCAGATATCGTAAATGCAGCGACGAATGCAACTAATAACCTGTTTATTTTTTATTGCATTACACTGGTAACAATGCTGGTCATTTCCCTATGGTTCCTAAACCCATCATAGAGCCCTTATGATATTCGGGTAGATAAATTAGTGTATGCAACTATACATAATTAGGCATTACAACACTCGTGTGATGCTATTAAGAAACTCGCCTTCGGCTCGTTTCTTAAACCCACACTTGTGTTGTAATGCCCTTCATTATGCACAGTCGCATAAACTACTATTAACGCCAGAGCGTAAACGCATGCCATGCATGGGAGGCATGCGTTTACGCTCTCCACAAAAAACCTACAAAACATTTTTTTTATTTGACATTATTTTGTATTTAACAGCAAATACAAAGTTTGAAAAAATTACGTTTGTTTGTCGATTATAGCAGACTGTGGCTTATTCGGCACATTTTCATTTGTCAACTATACTCGACCGTGGCGTTCAAAAGGTTGAATTAAAAGGAATACAAATTATTTTCTGATGCCAACTAAAAGGTAAGCACAATATCGCTTTGTGCTTAAATTTTAGTTGGCTGTATAGATCTGCCTGTGGTTGCGTACGCACTGACAGGTGACTTGCTTACCGCCTATAACCTGGTGAATTGACACCTGGTTACTTGCTAGCGAAGGTGCCTAGCGCACAGTGTGGCTGGATGCGATCATTTTAGAATGTTCCATTCACTTCAGAACTCGCTAGTCAGTAGGCACTAAGCAAGCTATTTATCAGTGCGTGTTACCATAGGCAAACATCTATATTACCATCTTAAACTAAGCCCAAGCTACCAGCAGAGCTTCATCCAAAAATAAACCTTGTTTCTATTAATTTTATGTGCTTATTATTCTTTCTTATAAGCGACTTACGAGCCACCAAACGCATTTTTTACATATGAATAGAACCTTTTTGCAAATAAGGTTTATTTTTGTATGAAACACTACCATTTTGGTTGAGTGTAGTCAAAGTTCACCCTAAAGATCTTTGTTTTAGTAATAGGGGCGGCCTATCAAAGCTGAGTGTAGATGGCGTCACCATAGCTAAGTTTACCCCAATGAGGTTAAGCTCTTTTACGATATAAAATGTTTTTTTTTTATCTTCAACCAATGACTACGCGATGCTAGCGCCTTTAGATTCACAGTTGCCATCCCCATTCGGAAAAGTTCCGTATGAATAGCCTAAAAGACACAACAGACGCAAAATAATAACGAAAAGAGGCCTTTAGGCCTCAAAGACTAGGTTCTTGCGTCAGTGTTGTGAAAGGTACGATTCACACACGACCAAACATTGCATAGTTAAGAGCAAACAGAAAATACATCGCCGTAAGATGATACCCATAATATTGTGCCTTGCGCGTTTTAAATCAAATAAAATAGTCACAAATCAGCTGAAATAAATTGCGTATTTGTTTTGTAACAGGAATGTTAGGACCAAAAAAAAACAATCAAAGAGTGCTCTTACTTGTTTCTGTTATTATCTTACAATAATTATATAATTATTGTTTACGCTTTAAAAAATCACGAACTATCATCAAATATTGCCAACAAAATAAAAGATTCGTGTATAAGCAAAGAATTCTAGGCCAAAACTTTACAGTTCATACTTACCACAGACAGTAATAAGCATAGAAATAACATAGTACAAACTTGTCGAAATGTGAAGTATATCCAAGTGTGGGCGTGGCCAAAAGTCGGTCATAAATATTGGTGACGTTGAGAGCGGATCCGTTCTCCGCCTCCCACTTGATGTACGACTCCCAGAGCCGATCTGAGCGGAACTCTAAGCCACACGCATCTGTAAATAACATTCATTAAGTTATGTAGGTACTGCAACTCATTCCTCAAAGTTACACATGGCATTGTAATGTATCTCAACAGCTATTCTCCACTAAATTCAGGGCTCACTTCACGTTCAAACTTCTATTCATTTGCTTGTTTTTCAAAATCCGTCAAACAGCACACTTACCACAATTATCTTGGCACTAATCACATTTATTTAAAATTCCAGCGACTAGAAACTCTGGCAGTCTTGATTTCTTAGGAATAATAGTTTCTAACGAAATTTGTATTTTAATCGGTTTCATCGCAGGTGTTCAAAATGTATTTGCTATGAGGATTCATTTTTAATCATTTTACAACAGTTACGAAATTTTTACTATTACCATTATCACCTACGAAAATGTATACATCAGAAGCACTTTTTCTAGAATAGTATCCAACTTAGAGAGAAAGCTGGTTGCAAGTGAATTTAACCATAAAATTATTATTATTATGGTAGACCGCCAAGTTTTGTGAAGTTGTATAGTTCTTAGCGCATGACTGCCGTGTTCAGGTTTTCTGGACGACACATCAACTCATGGAAGAAGTTTAAGGTGTCAAATTGTAAGGCTTACCTATAGCCCTCTCATACTGCGCTCTAATGAAGGTGTGGTCTTCAGTTCTGGTTGCCTTTATATGGTTTAGAAAATGTATCCATAAATCCACCGACAGTGGGATGGCTTTCAGGCCTCTTTCCAAAACCTGTAATACAAGAACGTGTATCAAACAAGTTCCACATGTCTGTAAGCGTCGCCATGCTCACGGCAACACTATGAAGCAAGGGAATATTGAATAGCATAATATTATGTGTCATATCATTTAGAATAGAGTAAGCGAGACGTCGCGTGTCGGGCGCGCAACAGCGCGGGTGCGAGAGAGCGCGAGTGAGCGACGCGACGCGACGTCTCGCTTGTGTCTATCATTGTATTTAAAATGTTTGTCTGGGTATATTACACCTGTTCACATTCGACGCGCTGGCGCAGCAGTCGACGACCTCGCCGCACTCTTCCGTTACTAACGCCATTCAATGGCTAAATATGAAGATCAGCTGCGGTTCCATGATACCATGGTTGTTAACCTTAATCTTAATTATATCCACCATTCATTTAGTACTTACTTAAATATAAATACATGAAAAAGTATTACAATACATCATGCGTGTACAAAGTATTATAAATATATGCACTAAAATACAAAATATACACCACAAGAAATGAATCACTAGAACGAAATCTATGTGATGGTAATAGAACTCTCCGGTGCGAACGGACGACTTTGCCTTACGAACGTTGACCTCGTAGCACTGTTGGGAAAAAAAATAATTGCAAAATACCAGTTATGGCTAAAACAATTTAAAATCCAAGTGTTAACGCACATCAATATACGACTGATCATCGGGTGTACCGCCTAACCAGTCACCAAGTGATTTAAATAGATTATAAACAATGTATCAACTTGAAAGTGGAGGGTACTCACCTCGAGGCACTTCTTTTTACTTCCTTTACGTTTTTCATAGTCAGCATATTTCCTCCAGTAGCCGTAACAATACGGGTAGTGCGACAGAAACGCGTCGTACGCTTCGCGCGCCGCCTCCACGTCACTCTGTAACAGTGGTTAGGATTCGTCATACTTGTAGCCGCGAGGTACACGCCACATAATTACATTGTCTGCAATCAGTTGGCCCTTGCCGATCGTCAATATTTATTCAGTTCTCATTGCTTCACAAAGCAATAAGATTAGCGAGAGTTTTCATCATTTTTATTCACTGTATAGATTCTAATGATTCGTAAGTACAAAAAAAAATTAAAAAAAAATACTTAAGCACCTGTACCTCTTGATCAACATATTGCAGTAAGTATGTCCAGCCAGTGAAATCAGTAGGGTCATCGTTGACAACTTTCCAGTATTTATCGAGCTCCGGTAATGTCTTCTTCTTTGGTTTTTCATCAATTGAAGACCTTTTCTCAGACGGAACTGGTTTGCTTTCGCCATTCTGAAGTAAAACATAAAAAGTATTTTATAATATGAGTTTAGTATTGAAGTTTCCCCATTTATTGCAAGTAGCAGTTGTAAATGACGCAGGACCATAGGTTGGTTCGTAGGTTGTGTCGAATGTCGCAGCTATACTATTGCTACAAACTAACCTGTAACCTGGAAATTTCCCCGGAAATTATAGGCTCTTTTTTAATTTCAACTTTGCCACCTCGTCTCTTCGCACGCGCCGCCACATTGGAATAATGGCGACTAATACAAAATACAAATACAAAATCTTTATTTTTAACCAAAAAGTTTTACATTAGTTGGTGATTGGAGCCTCCATTTAAGCAAGTAATGCCTGTGTTAGGAGACTCCGCTCTTCCACAACAATATAATTAATTCAGAACCTTAGATATAAACAGTATGTTTGTGTGTATGTATGTGTGTGTGTTTGTGTGTGTGTGTGAATGTATCTATGTATGTGTGTGTATATGTATGTATATAGATGTGTGTGTGGATGTGTGTTTGGTATTATTTGAGACTAATACCAGTGTTGTGACGATATCTCTTTTTCAACTCATTCTACGATAAAACGTTTTTACAAATTAGACAACGTTTACTACAATTTATGTCTACTTCTAACATACGAGGTGGCAAAGTTGAAGTTCGAAACGAGCACAGTAAAATCTATTGAAATACTCATTATAAAAAATCCTGGCAAAGCTACCAGATGATTGTACTATAAGGCACTAATATAATCATGATGATTCGTAATTTCGTATACCTTTGAAACTGCTTGTTTCTTGTTGGAGGATTCGTTTTCAGAAGTGGGTGAGCCAGGATCGTATCCATCTCGTTCATCCTCAGTTTTACGTTTTCGAGATTCTTTGATCTCTTTCTTTGCAGTTGGGAGCTCGTCTTCAGATACCACCTGAAATAAGTATATAAGTATTTGAGTCTTAATATTTAATATCTATTGGATAAGAAGACGGTCACGCAGTCTTAGCTAAAAGCAAAATATCGATAAATGGATGGTCGATGGAACATACAATACAAGCGTTAGATTATTCACCAAGGGGATAGAACGGTGCCTTATATCACGAGCGCTATATTGGTATTTTTAACCCATGTAATTAGAAAGTTTCAGTAACTATATCATATGATATTATGGGGCCAGTGCTGTGAAAATGTTTGAAAAGTCGAGTTTCGACCCTTCAATGCGCTAACATTCTAATCTTCTCTCTCTTCTCAGGAGTTAACACAGACAGATCTGACTTGCTACGAACCCCAGAAACTTTTGTTTTGTGTCACATAAGACACTGCTTTTTTATTAGGGTTCCGTAGTCAACTAGGAACCCTTACGGCCTTATTAATAAAAAAAAGTTAAGCCTGCTTAAACTTACGCTTGGTTTATCTCGCATGCCGTCTCACTTCAAAAATATTCAAATGAAAGGGACGGCATGCGAGATAAACCAAGCGTAAGTTTAAGCAGGCTTAACTTTTTTTTATTAATAAGGGGGTTATAGTTTCGCCATGTCTGTCTGTCTGTCCGTCCTCGCTTAATCTCTGTGACCGTTAGCACTAGAAAGCTGAAATTTGGTACCAATATGTGTATCAGTCACGCCAACAAAGTGGTGAAATAAAAATTCGAAAAAAATGTTTTATTAGGGTAGCCCCCTCAGGGGCGTATTTTGAAATTTGGCGCCCCGGGCCAATAACTTTTGCCGCCCCAGAAGTCAAGAAAAATTAGAAAAGCAGTCTCTTTTATTTGATACAAACGAGTAGGTAAATAATAAATCAATGAGTCGTAGAGCTTGAAAACGCCCTCAACGTCTGTGTTGACCCCAGTGTTAGTGGTGTGCGTTATTGCCGCCGAGGGGCCCACCCTAATTTGGCGGCCCCCTCTTTCTCATCATTAGCCAAGAAAACTAGCTAAAAGTCAAATTGACGACACGGTTGGCGCAGTGGCTGAGCGATTGGACTGCTGCGCCGCGTGTCGCGGATTCGATCCCCGCACGGAACAAATATTTGTATGACCTACAGATGGTTGTTGTGTGGGTATTTGTGTATGTAAGTTTAAATGTTTGTAAACGCACCCACGATACAGGAGAAATTCCTAGTGTGGGGCAAAGTTTTTTACAAAAAAATAAAATAAATAAATAAATAAAAAAATACTTTTTTAATTATTTGAAAATGTTACACTTCGGGTTTTTTTTTATATTTTTTTGCTTATATTTGTTACGCACAGCGCTACCTACGACCTCGACCCTGATACGCGACTTAGGCGCCGCTGCATAATGGGAACGGCCAACACGCCGATGCAGCAAATCGTGACGCGCAACCATCGGAAATCATCGACTGAGTCAGCACTCCGATGCTTGTATCGAAGATCAGTTAAAAACCAGAATCAAAGTAGTAATTCATTCTGTATTCCAACATCGAATAGGAATCATTAGGCTAGTTAGGTTTTATTTAATGTATAATTTTACTTTATTATAGATTAAGTAGTCATCTTTGGTTTGACTTCAATCCCCCGATTGCAGCTAACGTAATTTATTTGTCAATATTTTTGTAGTTATTAGTGTGTTAGGGTTTGCCGTTCCGAAAATACACAAAAAAGCGAACAAGCTCAAACAATTTTTGACAAATCGGATAAATTACATGTAGTTTCGACAATCATACAGATAGAGAATGCAACGGCGAGCGAAGCGAGCTCGAAAATTTTTGCTCCCTGCCTCGGAAAAGTAACTGATTTTCTTTTTATGAATAAAATAGATATACAGTCATCGGAATGTTACCATGCGAGCGTAGCGAGCAAGAAAATTTTAGCATTCCAGATAGGTTAGATTGTCTTTTTACTGTGAATAGCAAGCGGTAGGCGGCAGATTAGAAGGATAGTGCTTGTTTACTTGATTTTTGGGGCGAATATACATAAGGCATTGGGATTTTATGCCTGTAAAATAAAATATAATAATAATAAGGCTAGTACGAAAAACCGCCTCAGGGCGGCGTCGAGGCAAATACGCCTTTGCTTGGTTGTCCTTATTTTTACGAAGCAATTATCCGATCTGAAAACCTGACGTTGCTGCCTGGTTTTCTTATGTTAATTTTGAATTGAAATTGTTAAGAAAATATAAAAAAGGTGAGAAGTAAAAGTGGAAAGAATGGTGCCAAAACCAAAACAAAATGCAATAGGCCAGGGGCGGCCTGGCGGCTACGCCGCCCCTGGCGTTCTGGCGCCCCGGGCCATGGCCCGGATGGCCCTAGGGTAAATACACCCCTGGCCCCCTATATGTAAAGTGGGAAGTGATTTTTTTTTTAATTTCAACCCTAACGTGTGATATATTGTTGGAAAGGTATTTAAAAATGAATAGGGGTTTACTAAAATCATTTTTTGATAATATCAATAATTTCGGAAATAATCGCTCCGAAAGTAAAAAACAATGCGTCCCCCCCTCTCTAACTTTTGAACCATAAGTTTAGAAAATATGAAAAAAATCCGAAAAGTAGAACTTTATAAGGACTTTCTAGGAAAATTATTTTGAACTTGGATCGAAACAACAGATGGAAACAGCAGTTAACCAATATAATTTGGTCCCTGAATCGTATGAGCGCCTATACAATCCAGAGGTCAAGTTTCATTGGCCCGTAGAAGAAATTGTATAAATTATAGCATACCGTTTAGGTACGGAACCCTCCATGTGCGAGTCCGACTTGCACTTGGCCAGTTTTTATATATATAAAAATGTTATGTTTATTGTGTACGCTTCAAAAACTCAAAAACTACTTCACCGATTTTCATGCTGTTTTCACCAATGGATAAAGTAGTTCTCGAGGAAGGTTTTTAGTATAAAATTTAACCGACTTCACGCGGGCAAAACCGCGGGCACCAGCTAGTTCTATATATATATATAAAGTTGGTTTGTGTTACATGCTTCAAAAACTCAAAAAGTTATGCACAAGGATTGTTTTTACAGTATCCACGCGGGCGAAGCCGCGGGCATCAGCTAGTTAATAATGAAGATGTATTAAGTGAAACCAGAGCCGTAAACTTTTGTATTATACATTAATTTCTAAATATGTGATCTGTGAAAAAAATAAAACCTACTCTACCGCCATTGCTTAGCGGTGAAAACATAGAACGTCTTACGGGTATGCATGCATTTAAAAAAAAAGGTACAATGCTACCTCAGTGTCAGCAGGAAGCTCTGCGGGTTTGGGTCCAGGCAGCTCATCATCTGATACATTTTCTGCATCTTTTATGCTTGGCTTCTGAACCTCAGGTAGTTCATCCTCTGACACTACTTCAGTCTCCTCAGCACTTCCCACCTTTTTTTGAAAGTTAATATGTCATTCACACTTTGCATAATATCACGAGATGTAGTTCCAGGCCCGCCGGAACCGTGCGTAAAAGTGCATAGTGCACAGTGCTGCATGTGCTACTATAAACTGGCTGTGCTAACAAAATCAGAATCTGACAGGGAATATAGTAATGCTTCTGTGAGAGGTTTCATGTAATGTATTTAAAGGCACACATTAACAATTTTATGTGGGTAATGTTCATGCAAGCATTAAGGTTATACTGTTATCATCAATGATTGTTTTTTCAATAAATAATAGAAGAACTAAGCATACCTTATTAGCTTTCTTAGTTGTCGTGGTATTTTCTTCCTTTACAACTGTTTCAGTGATTTCAGTTTTTACAGTTATCATATCAGTCTGGAACAAAAACAAGCATTAAGTTTTGGTTTAAATGATTATGTACAGTCACCTGCAAAAATGCAATTAAAATTCTGTGAATGAAAATAAAATTGTGTGAAGCGAGATATGACTAACAAAAACTAGTTATCAACTATAAACGCTCACAGGAAAATAGACACTAAAGTATCCATGCAATTTTGCAAGTAACTGTACTTGTACAAATAACCATTTAGATACATACATCACTTTTATCTTGGGGTACCGGCTCCTGTTCTTCTTGCTGTTCTTCTTGTTGTTCTTCTTGCTGTTCTTCTTGTTGTTCTTCTTGTTGTTCTTCTTGTTGTTCTTCATTCACTTCTGTTGGTTCTTTTTTCACTGGTGCAGGCTGAAAAAAAAACATAATACTGAAGCAGAAAAACTACAAATAGCAACATAATGAAAAGATGTGCATGTCCTAGGACAGGGATGGCGAAATGTTTATTGAGACCTTACTCGTGCCGTCAAATAATATTAGTCTTTATTGGCAGATAATTAAACTAAATATTTTCAACTTAAAGCTCTTTCTTTGCTACCAAAAAGAAAAAACTTGACCTATGTTGTAATGTTTCAATTCTATTTGTGTAATTCAAATTAAAGTAAGATTACATCTTGGACTGGACTCCTGTACCAAACGGTTTCTAATCGAATCAATAGTTCAAAATATGTGAAATAATTCAGTGGCATGCCTAAAATATTCTGCAACGTGCATCTCTTATTCATATTATTATACTTGGATTGGACTCGTTCTCCTAGAGAGAAGGTCTGAGTCGCTGCAGTGGGAACATTATAGGCTGATGATGACTTGGATAAAAATGACAGATAAACTAGCAGATAACCAAAAGTTTTAGTATTTATCATAAGTCTTACTTAACATTACTTCTAGTAAAACATTAACGTTAAACATGTTGAAAATTGAAATTCTCTGTTTCTTTCTCCTTTTAGTTGAAATGTTTATCTCATCAGACAACATGTTATTAGATGAATGTTTCACCAGGGAGAATACACATATTTAAGGTGAGTGAAGTTAATTTGAGACACAAACCTCATCTGCTGTAATACTTGTTTCTTCAGTTTTGGCAGCAGGAGTGCTATCAGACTTAGCAGTATTTACCTCTTCCTCCACTGCTGGTTCCACCTTCACCTTGGCTACATGGTCAATGCTGTCATCTGTTTTTGGCTCTGTCATATCATCAGCTGGCATTGAAAAGCCAGCATCAGACATCTCACTGACTTCAAAGTCAGTGTCCACCGTCGCCTTCTGACTTTCTGCAACATCACCATCAGTATCAGAAGCGGCCTTATATGCTGTGTCACTAAGAAGCGAGTCGCCGTCGGTGAGCACGTTATTGAGCGAGTCGCTGGCGAATGTAACCGCGTTATCGCCGACATCGAAATGGTCGGTGTTGAACCCGTCTGTGTTGTTCTCCAGGTAGTCGCCAACGCTACCCGCAGACAGCTCAACCGCATTGAGGAAACCTTGGTTCGATGTCGACGTATCGTCCACCGCTGCCTCGACACTGCTGAACTCGCCCTCGGTCAACAAATGTGACAGTCCATTCGAATTCTCGTTTATCAGAGGGCCTTCATCCGTATCCATCGGTCCGTCAGACAGGCACTTCTACAAGAAATAATGTAATAAATATTGTGTTTCGAACAGACAGAAAACATCAAACTCTTTTTTTATAACCTCATGGAAAGGAAGGCAATAATTTTAATATCATTTGATTATCACCTGCAAATCGGAACTCGCATCATCATCCATTTCGGAAGAGTACAATAAACACAACACTTCTTCAATTATCGCCCTGATCAAGATAAAATGCTTAAATCTAGGAAACTGTTCATAAATTTAAGCATCACCACAGACAGAAACAGAACACAAGTCACTTTTAGGTTTAGGGCGTACTTTATGGTCAATGGGACGGGCAACTGGTGGAACTAATGGCGCTAGCACCGCATGAACCTAAGCTCTTCATTGGTTGAATACCTGTCAATGTCATTTTCTATTTCAAAATAGCTTGACCTCATTGGTCGGATTGGGACAAGCTATGGACACGCCATCTACAATCAGCTTTCACTTGCCAACCCCATTGATCAGTCCAGTCCAGTCAGTTCAGTATTTTCGAACCACAGAGTATATAATCACTTGGATCCAAACTTGAATTTAAAGCCGCGTCCCCACTACAAGCCGTGCGGATTATTCGGCAGTGCGGTGTGTAAAATATAGCTAAAAGGAGGTGACTGCTGGGATGACGTGTCATAGAGAAGTATGGAAGAAGAAGACATGTTGCGCCGACCGCAAATCATTTGGGATAAGTGCAGGAGAATGATGATTATTTCATCATCAGGTGATGATGATGGTGGTTTTTAGTGAAACATTCCAGTTAGTCCACGCGGCTCAGGCCTAGCGCACAAGGCGTGGCCGCGTGGTTCCGGTTTGAAGAGATCAACGAGTCAATGCAAATGGGTATGGAATCCTTGGGAACACTGAATCAAATCAGACACTTTATTGCAGGGATGCACAGACTTATTGAGACCAAGGGCCACATAAGCAAATGATGAACTAATGGCGGGCCACCAGCGCAAACAAAAAATATAAAAATTTCCAAAAATTTAATTACAAAAATAATTATACTAGTCTGAAGCGAGGCACTGTTTTGCGCTTTTTTTAATATTCAATACCGAAAAAGTTTGTTCACATAAATAAGTAGAACCAAATAAGCTGGCGCATTTCAAGGCATTTGTGCGCAACTCTTTGCAGTAGCGTAGCGGGGTTTTTTGCCACCGGGGTCAACTCTAATTTGGCCACCCTTGTATTTTCGTTGTTAGTCAAGAAAGCTAGCACAAAATAAAGTTTTTTTTTTTTTTTTTTTTTTTTTTTTTTTTTTTTTTTTTTAGCCTATATTGTCCCACTGCTGGGCAAAAGCCTCCCCCATAGCCTTCCACTCATCCCTCTGTGCGGTTTTCTCCGTCCAATTGGGCAAAAACGCTTCTAGGTCGTCACGCCAGCGTCTTCTAGGCGTACTCTGAGATCACACAAAACAAAAAAGATACAACTCAAAGTTTTATATTATACGAAAATGCAAGAGCGAGCGAAGCAAGCTCGAAATTTTTTGGCTTTGACCTTGGAAAGGTGATTTATATTTTTTGATTTTCATTTTGTTATGAACATGGATTGATCGGTCATACCTTTAATCGTAAAGACCAGAGGTGTTTCAGAGTAGTAATACGAAACCTTCACCCAACGACACCAATGTCCGCGATAAAAGATGACATTGAAGCCACAGGAAACACAGTCACAGGAGAAATCATAAACGCTAAGTTTGGGCCCGACAAAAAACCTACATCCACCTTTTTTGTAAATCTCGCACCTGGACCAAACAATAAATCTGTTAAAGAACTCAGATACATCCACCATCAGTCGGTTATCATAGAGGACCCAAGGAAGCGAGAATCTATAGTCCAGTGCCAAAGATGCCAGCAATATGGGCACTCGAAAAATTATTGTATGCGTCCATATCGCTGTGTAAAATGTGGACAGTCACATAAAACCTCAGAGTGTCATAAACGCGACCGATCAACTCCCGCTCAATGTGCATTGTGCAATGGTCCACATCCTGCAAACTACAAAGGGTGCGAAGTATACAGGGAAATCTTGCTAAGACGTTCTAAGCCAAAGTATCAACCCGCAACAAGCTTTCAAGTGCAAATACCCTTAACTGAAAAAACTAGAGATAGACCTGTTCCAAACTTAGCTGCTAAGACCACTGAAAATCCTGAAGTCAAACCTAGAACGTACTCTGAGATCACACAAAACAAAAAAGATACAACTCAAGATATAACAGATACACAGCCTCCTCTGGACCTGGAACAGATATTAAGTAAACAGTCTGACAAATTTGACTTAATCCTCCAACAAATGAGTACCCTAATGATGCTCATAACACGACTCGTAGATAAATTGTCCAAATGACTGCGATTCGAATGGCAACATGGAACATAAATGGACTAATTCCAAACAAAAATGACACAGAAATACTCATGATTCAACAAAATTTGGATGTGTTATTGATATCTGAGGCTCATTGTACTTCTGCGTCAAGCCTCAAGTTCAGGAACTATGAATGCTATATAACCCTACACCCGGATGGGACTGGACATGCTGGCACTGCAATTATTGTAAGGAAGTCTCTAAAACATCATATAATGCCTAAATATAAAACCTGTCACATTCAGGCCACTACAATAGCAGTTCAAGACAAAAATGGCTACTTCAATATCTCTTCAGTGTACTGCCCGCCTAGACATAAGATATCCGAAGAGATGTATACAGTATTCTTCAAGACACTTGGCAATAGATTCGTAGCAGGTGGAGACTGGAACTCCAAAAATACACACTGGGGATCTAGATTAACCAGCACCAGAGGAAGGCAACTGAAACTTAGTATAGATGGTAATACACTTACTACAGCTTCCACATGTGAACCCACACATTGGCCGACAGACACGTCTAAAATACCAGACCTTCTCGATTTCTTCGTCATGAAAGGTTTCTCTAGCCACTACATTAGGTGCGACTCTTGTTACGACAGTTCTTCAGACCACACCCCCGTACTGCTCACACTTAGCACTAAGATAATAGAACGGGAAACTCCAGAGAGACTGTATAACAAGAACACAGATTGGGGCTCATTCAGAGAATACATCGACGACAACATCAATTTAAAAGTTGCTCTTAAAACGGCTGAAGACATTGAGGTTTCGACAAAATATATTACAAATCTCATTCAGGAGGCTTGCTGGAGAAGTACACCTCTACTGGATTCTAAGAAGCGGATATACAATTACCCTCTCGAAATAAAGAAAGCGATCTTGGAAAGACGTAGGCTGCGCCGTGTTTGGCAATTGAGCAGACTTGCATGTGATAAAACGAATTTCAACAGGCAAGCGTTACATCTGAGAGAAATGTTAAATACCTGGCACAATAAAACTCTGCAGACTCAATTAGAATCCCTTACGCCCACTGCAGCAACAGAGTACTCACTGTGGAAATTCACAAAGTCTTACGACAGGCCACAGGTAGCAAAGCCTCCACTTAGAAGCCACAATGGCTGGGCCCGCACCTCGCAAGAAAAAGCAGACATTTTCGCAGAACATTTATCAGACGTATTTAGCCCCAATCAAGTCAGCGACGCAAATTCTGATATAGAAGTAGAATCTGTTCTTACTCAGCCGTTACAAATGTCACTCCCACCTGTGCCAGTTTCAGTGCGAGAAGTTTGGAAGACTATACATGACCTCAATGATAAGAAAGCACCAGGATATGATCTCATCACTAAGGAAATTTTGAGAGAACTCCCAAGAAAAGCACTAGTTTTCCTAACGATCCTTTGTAATGGAATACTTAGGGTTCAACACTTCCCAGTCTTTTGGAAGGTGTCTCAAATACTAATGATACACAAGATAGGAAAACCAGCTAATCAAATCACCTCATACAGACCCATTAGCTTATTGCCTATTCTATCAAAGGTCTGTGAAAAATTGATCCTTCGTCGAATCATGCCTATATTAGAGAACAATAACACCATCCCCAACCACCAATTTGGCTTTAGACAGCAACACTCTACTATTGAACAAGTACATAGAGTAGTCGAGAAAATAAGAAAGTCTTTGGAGGAAAAAGAGTATTGTTCATCTGCATTCTTGGACATCCAACAGGCTTTTGATAGGGTATGGCATGAGGGTCTTCTCTGTAAGATAAGGGCAAGTCTTCCACATAGCTACTACATTCTATTGAGATCGTATCTCACAGAGAGAATCTTCCAAGTGAAGGAATCTGACTCAACTTCCAGATTCTACGAAATAAGAGCAGGTGTGCCACAAGGGTCGGTGTTGGGACCAATATTGTATACATTATACACATCAGACCTACCGCAAGTGGAGGGTGTTACGACTGCTACGTATGCCGACGACACAGCAATAATGGCGAGTAGTAAGAACCCTGCTATAGCCTCAGAGAGACTCCAACAAGGACTTGATGCTATTACAAAGTGGCTTCAGAAATGGAGGATTAAAGCTAGCGCCACAAAGTCAGTGCATGCCACTTTCACACTCAGGAGAGAAAACTGTCCTCCTGTACACCTTGAAAACTCCATTTTACCACACCAAGATAGTGTAAAGTACTTGGGCTTACACTTGGATCGTCGTTTGACCTGGAACCAGCACATTAGAAGCAAGAGACAAGAGCTTAACATAAAACACAGAAATCTCTACTGGATACTGGGTCGAAACAGCATGTTGTCTATTGACAACAAACTCTTAATATATAATTCTATATTAAAACCAACTTGGATGTATGGGATTCAGCTTTGGGGTAGTGCCAGTAATACAAACATCGCAATACTGCAAAGAATGCAAAATGCAATATTAAAAACAATAGCGCATGTCCCATGGTTTATCACTACAGCTGAAATCCATGCTCATCTTAATGTGACCACTGTGAGAGAGGAAATCCAGGCCTCCACAGAAAAATATAAACACCGGCTGGAAAAACACCCGAACAAACTCGCCGCAAGTCTCATCACGCGCAGCTACCAAAAACGTCTTAAGAGAAAAGACATTCTATAAAAGATATCAAGTAATATGACTTTGTGAATAAGAGTAGCTGTTCTCGCTGGAGAGGGCACTCGACCTGCCAAGAAGCCCACAAACCATCTGCTTATAGTTGGATTACTGATTGCAGATAAGCACAGAGGAAAAAAAAAAATTTTGTTATTAAAAAAATAAAAAAATGCATATTTAACTTACTTTTAGTAACGTATTCAAGGGTTGGGCACCCAGAAAACGCGGCGGTAAGAGCGAGCGTAGCGAGCTAGAAAATTTTAGTAGCATGCGGCAGACCGAAATATTTACGTGGGGCTAGTTTGAAAATACTAGGAT
Organism: Diarsia mendica; assembly: GCA_949316265.1. Classification (NCBI taxonomy): domain Eukaryota; kingdom Metazoa; phylum Arthropoda; class Insecta; order Lepidoptera; family Noctuidae; genus Diarsia; species Diarsia mendica. The sequence goes on from OX438906.1 coordinate 12,727,790, forward strand.
CGCATCATTGCTTGGTAGTCTTTAGTTTTGCAACATAGGTCCCGATTACAATAGTCATTATACGATTTGATAAATATGACTAGATCTGAGGCCTACTAAAAACCCGTCGGGGCTGTGGATTATCGAAAGGTTAACGCGGCTCCGACACAAGGTTTGGTTTTTAGTCAGTAGAAGTCTGACACTCCCCTTCGCTCTGCGGGCTCTGTCCAAGAGCGGGGGGGGGGGTGGGTTATTTGATGATTTTCCACCGACCTAAAAAAAAAAAAAGGCCTACTAAAAACGCCAAATCACACAACCAATCAGCATTTTTGAGTTACACGAACATTTTCTGAGTTTTTATTTCATTTCTCAGATAATTTTTTCTTCAAATGCACGAAGGACTATTTTTGCTGGCGGGCCACTGACCTATAAACTAGTATATCCGGCGGGCCCATTGAGATAGGAAAATATGGAGACGCTGCGATATTCTATAGAAACACTTGCTTATACAAATATGAGTGAAATAGGAGACAGAATGTAAAATATAGTTTTGTTTCGTTCTTTCTAATACAGTAATCATATTTGATGAAAGAGACAACAATATTTCAGTTGTTTCTCATAATGGCAACATTTGGATATGCGAGTCACAGAATAGTAGGTAGGATGCCGTTTTCGCCGTATTGTGATACAAGATGGCGACGAGTTTCGTGGTAGTTGTGCTGTCATAGTTGTTTACTTTCTGTTAAATTGCGATTTGTGAGAAAATTACGACGAGATTATCTCTTAAACTGCGTGTATATGTTAGGAAACAGCAATTCAATATGCCTGCGTGTTGTATTGTGAAGTGTGGTGCAAGAAGGACTGAAAATCAACCTCAATTGACTTTGCACATTTTCGATGAAAAAATGCTAAGTGATCATTAATTTATTGCTAAAGTGTTAATATTTGGGTTTATTTCCGTCCCAGAGACCTTTTTATAATGTCATAATTTGATTCGTTTGTTTACAAACATGGATAGTGTTGTACCGTTGCGTAATAGTTTCCGATACTAGTTCCTTCGCTGCGCTGAAACGATATCTGTTCGAGTGACCGTGCCAGGTCCGGTCAGGGCGCGGGACCGCCCTGCGGATTATCGAAAGAGATAACGCGGCCTTGGCACAAGGGCGAAGAAGGAACATGGGTGGTTTTTAGTCAGTTGAATAATAGGGTTTGCAAACCCTATTATTCCACTACAATTTTATTGGTGATCCTTCTCTTATTTTACACATAATTATATTAACACTAGCTGACCCACGCAACTTTGTCTGCGTCTCTATAATATACTCGTATAACTTATAACTTTCCTCGATAAATCAACTATCCAACCAAAATTATTAAGTTAAATCGTATCAAACAAAAAAAATTACCTTTCCTCTTTATAATAAGTATTTGTGTAGATTATACTAAAATGAGAATTACTATAGATTATCTGTTACTGTTAAATATACGATGTCGATAACACCCTGTACTTGTAAACATTATAGTGCAGTAAATATTTTGGATTTGAATTTCCCGGAGGCCAGCCAGAATCCCCCGTACCTACATTGCGACGCAACCCGCGTAATTATTTTTCCGCGCGGGTATTTTTACATTGCGATATCTTCCAAGATATTTGTATAAACTGTATAGAGTAAAGGGCACAAATATTCTGTATTAAATTTCCGTTCTAACGAACACGTTTATTTAGATATAGATTAATACCATATGGGTTAAATAAGCTTCGCAAAAAATAATTCTTTTTAACCTAACATTTTAATAGTGAAAAATGGTTACAGTGAGTCAATCTTAAAAGATAGACATATGCTGTCGCGGACTTTTTTTTAGAACTTTTAAAGAGGAATAATTACTTCATACATGATTTTCTCGTAACTTAAACCGTTTTCGCAGCGCACGCAACGGAAGCTATCAGAAAAGAATTTTCTTTTCCCGTTTTTGCAACATTTCTCGATTATGCTCCGCTCCTATTGGTAGTAGCGTGATGTTATATAGCCTATAACCTTCCTCGATAAATGGACTATCCAACACAAAAAGAATTTTTCAAATCCAACCAGTAGTTCCAGAGTTTATCGCGTTCAAACAAACAAACAAACAAACAAACAAACATACAAACAAACAAACTCTTCAGCTTTATAATATTAGTATAGATTAATTTGATCATTCATATCTGGGAACACTTTTTGTTTATCTGAGAACGAAAATATTTCGTGGCGATAGATCTATTTATTAGGTGATACAACTTGGTGAAGAATACAAATTTTGGCGACAAGAAACAAAGTCCCCTTTTATTTTACTCCGCCTGTCAGTATGCTAATCATATTAAAAACAATCTTCTTACTATTAGAAGATTTTTTCTTCACTAGGATCTGCATACCTACCAGAATCTACAGACCAGATATAAGTAACCGAAAGCGCAAACCTAAAAAAATAAGTTTATAAAACTAAAACACGAATACGAATAAAATCGCAGACTAATAAAACCGCGGTCTTAAAAGTAAAAAAAACAAGAAGATAATTATTGTCTTATATTCTTATCTATCAACGCCTTATCCAATTAATTGATTATCGTCTAGAGTTGGTAGATAATTTGTAATTTTCAATTTAACGTATTTATTATAAGTAAAATTATTATAGAGGATAGTCGTATTTCGCTTGCCACTGATGCTCCTTCATGGCGTTCTCATTGATATATAACTCAGCTGCTTGTTGCCATTAGCAAGGTGGCATGCGACGACTGCCCTCTACTATCATTTTACTTATAATACGTTACATTGAAATATACAAATTATCTACTTACTAGACGATAATCAATTAGGTAGGTAATTGGATTAGGCGTTTATAGACAATAATTATTTTCTTGTTTTTTCTGCGTAGAAGACCGCGGTTTTATTAGTTTGCGATTTAATTCGTAGTTGAGTTTTAGTAATATTCTACTTTAATGTTGGTTTGTTATATAATACGAGTAAATAACAAAGACTTAACCGCGACAACTGTTTAAGGGTGCATTTACAATGGATAGTCAAATCATTACTTTTTTAAACAAAAGTATGTTTATTAAATAAAATGCTTTGTATCTTTAAAATGTTTTTGCGACGAATTGTAGGTAGATGTGCAAGGTACGATTCTGAACTACAAATATTTCTGTACATAATTCCGGGTTCTCAATAAATGTACCGAAGTAAAAATTTCAGTATAAGTTTTCAGCGTGCTATATCAGTGTTGACACCTGAACGATTTTTTAATTTGCCGCCTTTTTCATGGGACTAGACTCGCTTGACAGACTCTATCTAATAATACTCGTAATACTAGTATCGATACTCGTTACAGTAATACTATGTTTCATGATTGACACAACCCTAGCATTGGCAGCCATTTTATGCTCCGTAGGTATGCACCTTTTTTTTTAAACGGGCCCTCACACCACACGCACATGGTATTTCCAGTCCATACTTTTATTAGGTCAATCGGCGGGCCGCGGTCTGTGCATCCCTCTCCCTCCCTGCTTTATTGTCACTGTCACGCATGAAGAAATAGATAAATATGGAGGCCACACTTAGAACAAAAGTTTGAGTCAAATACCTACGATTCTCTATCTCACTCTCTGTGGGCTTACCTCTCTTTCTAAGGTGGACGATAGTATTGCTATCTCGTTATTAAAATCTCCTTAATCATTTTTAAAAAGAGTCACCACACAAATGTAATCAGAAGTTAAATACTGTCAAATAATGTGCTAATAAATAAAAAGCTAAACTAAGATTACTGAAATTAAAATTCCAAAATAGTATGTCACGAATGCTTGACAAGGTTGGCGAATCAGTGAATTATTTTCCCATTTCCTAAGGATGTGGTAATGTGGCAACATTGGCCCCACATGTCAACATAAATCGTACCAATATGGCGGTTGTTTACTTTGCGGTTCACAGTTTCGTTTAAGTTAATTGCCTGTAATCAAAGTTATAATTGAGAAAATGGTGCAAACTTGTGTAGTGCGTGGTTGTGGTAGTACGTGGTGTCCAGGAGGTGATATAAGATTTCACGCGTAAGTGTTTAGATCGGGATTTTTGACACTGAATAATTGTAAACATATTTCTGCATATTTCTTTGTATTTTCAATTAATTACTTCATAAAAGCTTGACCTATGATTTAGTCAATGATAACCTAGATAACTATGTAAAGACCAAACAGTTTTACATTGAATTTCATGGACTTTCTGCAATTTTATTTGTTTTTTTTTTTAAGGAGTCATACTGAAGTAGTGTGACCATATTGGGGATATATCTGGGACTTTCCGTGGGACCTTCATTAATTATATAGTCATTATTATCATACTCGCTTTATTACATTTTATTACTTTTTTCACACACCGTGTTATTTCTGTTAGTTCTTTGGAATAACATAACATTTTCGTGAATTTTTAACAGTAGTCAAATAGCCAATTACTATTTAAATAATACAGCCTGGACCAGACTGGCCTGTTGGTCTAGTGGTTAGTGACCCTAACTGCTATGCCGGAGGTCGTGGGTTCGATTCCCACCCAGGACAAATGTTTGTGTGATGAGCACGATCATTTGTTCTGTGTCTGGGTGTAATTTATCTATAATATGTATGTATTTAGAAATATATAAGTATGTTTATCAGTTGTCTAGTACCCATAACACAAGCTCTGCTTAGCTTGGGACTAGATGGCGTTGTGTGATAGTTGTGGAATATTATTATTATTATTATTATTACAGTAAATGTAATGAATAATAAAAAATTATGTTCTGATTTCACACTCTTCTGGTTTTAGGTCAACAGCGAAGCCCAGGTCTCTACGAAGATTGATAGGGGCGTACAGGTGTAAATAAAATCAACTGAAGAAAAAATACTGCAGAAGAAATCTAAGATTCTTAAGCAAAGAGTTTTACGACAGACTAAAAAAATCAGGACATGTCTTCGCAATAATTATAATAAAATGATTTTAATTTAGAAAGTGTTTTTGTTTCTTTTTGAGGTTTTATACATAGCCCCGTATTTAGATGAAAATACATAATATTAAAAATTCCACAGTGGTAAAAAACCTTAACACTGACTTACCCAGAAATCTTTAAAAAAAATCATCTTAGATGTATCATTTTCATTAGTCTACAAAATAAAAGAAACATCTAATTTCTTTTTTGTGATTTCATGATTTTCATGATTTTTCATGATTTAGAGTTGTACTGGGCAAAAATCTCTCCCAATCCCACCAGCCCTTGCGGTAGGCAACCACCGTGGTCGTGTCACCACCTCTTCTGTCATTATGATTTACTAGCTTTTGCCAGCGGCTTCGCGATTTTCCATACAAACTTTCATCCCCTATTTAACTCCCTTAGGGGTTGAATTTCAAAAAATCCTTTCTTATTCCTTGTCTAGATTATAAAGGGAACGTCTGTGCAAAATTTCAGCTTTCTAGGTCCAAGGGTTTGGGCTGGGCGTTGATGAGTCAGTCTGTCAGGACTTCTCTTTTTATTTATATAGATATATAGAAGATCATTAATTTCGTATTGCTACCGGAACTAAAGTTTTATACTGGCCATGGTCTATATACTATTTATGTGCGAAATTACGTAAGACTTTTTTGCGTGATTGAAAATGACAAACTGCCAAAAAAAATCAGGAACTTTCACACTGTAAGCAAACAGCTTCTTTCGTAATTTATCATTGGCATCTTTCATCAATCTAGAAGTGAACAGAGATGTGGATATATTAATTTAATCAAACACAAGTTATGAAAAGGAAACGTAATGTCCTAGGTAAAATAAAATAAAGGTTACCCTACTTAGAAAGAGAGGGTCAGCCCACAGAGAGCGAGATAGCGATGCATAAGTTTTGCTTCAAGTAGGTATTCGAAGTGTGGTCTCCATATTTATCTATAACTTCATGCTGTCACGTCACTAATGTCACTTGTCAATGATTGTCTGTCTGACTGCATTTTGTAACCTGCAAATACTTGTAGGCTTACTTCTTTAGATTTACCAAATTTAATTATTTTCCTATTACTCACTTGCACATAATGTTGAGAATACGCTCATTAATTCGTAGTGCTATTACTCCTGGTACCAATGTAATTCATCAGCAAACAAGGGTGATTAAATATTTACAGCAAACTATATTTCTTCTGTTCTTGTGTCGGCCTAAGCCTAACCTAACCAGATATTTAGCTCATAGTGAATCAGTTACTAGGTGATAGCATGCATCCGGCGAAAGTTCATTACGACGCTTGTGGAACATCTCATTCTAGATTAGTAGTTAAATAAACCATGAGAAAGAAAGTTATGTACTCAGTGTACTCACATCACACTGTTTTTGTTTTGTTTGTGTACTATTATGAAGTTGAAAAACTTTGAAAACAAACAATAAAATGTCATATACATTTGTTTGCAGAACACATTTATTTTAAAACGGAAAAATCCATTGCCGCTACACAAAAAGGGTGGGAGAACAACAAAAATGAGAGGCAGACATTTTGTGTACGACCTGGTTGCTGATACTAATGTTACAAAAAAACCTGATGTTAAAGTGGTCCTGAGTCAATTCATTGATGGTATGGTTATCAATAAACTAATATTAATAACTAGCTGAATCCGCGCATGCGTTGCAATGCGTTTTTCCTACCTACCTATCTACTACCCTACCTACTACCCTACCTACTACCCTACCTACTACCCTACCTACTACCCTACCTACTACCAGGGCTTTGAATACCGTTAAAAATTAGGTATCGTTACCTCCTTCATTCGAAGGTAACGTTAATTTCATAGGTAACGTTAAGTCTGGTATCGATAGTTGGGTGGACTTTTACCGGTAATTTGACTTAACGTTATCAATGATTTACCGTTAAATGATAGTGTTATCAGGTAACGATACTTGATACCGATACCAAATTAACCCTATAAGTAACGGTATTTTTCTTTCATCTCTTTCTTACGACGCATTTATGTCGTCATAATAGCTTTTTTTTCTGTTTCCACTTGCTGTGAGTTTAGTCGCCACCCAAAACCGAACGCAAACGGTTTATCTGTTCATTTAGTATATAAAATTACCTACGTGGGTTAACCGAAATGGAAGGTAAGTGACTGTAACGGTAAAAGTATCGATACTTTTACCGTTACCAGGGAACATTAATAAACTGATCCGATACCAAATTACCGATACCAGTGATAACGTTAATAAATTAACATTATGAAAATATCGTTACTTACCGATACTTTTATCGTGAATTTGGTAACGTTAACAAGCCCTGCCTACTACCCTACCTACTACCCTACCTACTACCCTACCTACTACCCTACCTACTACCCTACCTACTACCCTACCTACTACCCTACCTACTACCCTACCTACTACCCTACCTACTACCCTACCTACTACCCTACCTAAAAAAAAAAAAGTATCCTATGTCCTTTTCCTGGTTCTTAGCTACCTCCCTACCAATTTTTAGCTAAATCCGTCCAGCCGTTCTTGAGTTATAAATGGTGTAACTAACACGACTTTCTTTTATATATATAGATTTAATACAGTGAAGTCTCACATTCCCGAGTGTAATGTGTCCCACTGTCGCATGTCGTGTAATACAAACGCACTTGCGGTAACATGCCACTGCTTACCTACATTTGTGACGTAACATTTAGGTTCGCCACATTCGACTCCACCCCCATTTCATAGAACTCATGTGCCATCCCGCCATACATATTGCAAGTGGGCCCTCCAGGGGGGTCACTGGCATTTAGGCTTGGAACTAAGTTATAAAACCAAAAAATAAGTGGTGCTCAACCTTTTGTATTTTTTTAAATCTTGTAGAATATTTCGTTGGTCCAATGTTCACAACCGCGACTGGTGATCATGAGATCGTGGGTTCGATTCCCGGGTCGGGCAAAGTGTTATTGGGTTTTTCCATCAGGAATTTCTAGTAGCAGCCACGGAGTCTGGATTTGTGCCCGATTGATGGCAATAGGGTCACCCCCTATTATGTGGGACTTAATGTGGGTGTACCTACTATTAGGTACACCTCTGCTTAACCCTTCGGGGAATACAGGCGTGATGTTATGTTATAATCAGTTAAATTAAATTAGCTAGCGATACTCCACATATGTGATGAGTATCGCTATCTGCCTATCTAACCTCCACAACCCAGTTACTACTGGGTAATGCGCCTGTCACCTGTCAAGTCCTGACCACCAGACTTACCAAAAGTAAGACTAACCTACTACTGGCAGACCATAACCTACTAGTCTTACCTTTGGTAAGACTAGTTGTAGTGCGGTCTACCAGTCTTACTAGTCTTACCTTTGATAAAACTGCTTGCAGACCAGTCTTACCGTATGACTGTTTACAGACCAGTCTTACTAGTCTTACCTGTGGTAAGACTGGTTGAAGAGCAGTCTTACTAGTCTTACCTTTGATAAAACTGCTTGCAGACCAGTCTTCCTAGTCTTACCGTAAGACTGTGTGCAGACCAGTCTTACTAGTCTTACCTGTGGTAAGACTGGTTGCAGAGCAGTCTTACTAGTCTTACCTTTGATAAAACTGCTTGCAGACCAGTCTTCCTAGTCTTACCGTATGACAGTTTGCAGACCAGTCTTACTAGTCTTACCTGTGGTAAGACTGGTTGCAGAGCAGTCTTACTAGTCTTACCTTTGATAAAACTGCTTGCAGACCAGTGTTCCTAGTCTTACCGTATGACTATTTGCAGACCAGTCTTACTAGTCTTACCTTTGATAAAACTGCTTGCAGGCCAGTCTTTCTAGTCTTACCTTTGATGAAACTGGTAGCAGACTAGTCTTACTAGTCTTAATTTTGGTAAGACTGGTTGCAGATCAGTCTTACTAGTCTTATCTTTGAAGAAACTGGTAGCAGACTAGTCTTACTTTTGGTAAGACTGGTTGCAGATCAGTCTTACTAGTCTTATCCTTGGTAAGACTTGTTGCTGGCCAGTTGTCAGACTTGACAGGTTGATCGTATCACCCAGTATATACTAACTGGATTGTGAAGGTCAGATTTTTCCGTTTTATCATTTTTTTTTTTCGGTTCTAGTGAAAAAAAAACATGGATTAATATATACTGGCCAATTTTCTTGAAACGTTGGAAAAATTCTATAAATAAATATTTTTAGAAAATGTTGAAAATCGTGCAAATGGTTTTCCACCCCTGAAAAAGAACCCCCCTGGAGGGCTCTCGGCATCTAGGAAGAGGTCGAAAATTTATTAAAAATAAAAGTGCTTGCAATTTTAAAACCACTTGTAGTATTCTTATTAATATTGTTAAAATTTACACCTGTTTTTATTTTTACATTATTTCATGCAGTTTTCGCAAAGAAAAACCTACATTTAAAATGAGCCCTCGAGGAGGGCTCCCGGCATCGGTGATACTATTTGAGTGAGCCCTCCAGGAGGGCTCCCGGCACTGAAGGTGTTAAGCTAATAAATAACATTTTTATCTTTGAGTTTTTTATTTATTTAAACATTTTTGTTTTGCTATAATCTATAAAGGGTATCAAAATCAATGATTGTATGGTTTTGATTCCCTTTAAAGATCATCAAATGAACCCCCCCCCCCCCCCTCCCCCCCCCTCTTGGGCATAGCGAAGGGGATATAATTATTATAATCTCACACTTATTTGTAAGCATTCCTCAAACAGCTGTTGTTTCAGTAATATGTTTAGCAGCACTGAAAGAGAGGTAAAAAATATCATAATGTTGATTTCTCTCATAATATGTATGTGCCATTGTGTGTGCGTACTTTTTTTGCAACATCCATTATAACTACCTCTTGTCACAACAACTTCTTGTTGTGTCAAATGCAATGTAAATTGAGTTAGCCTAAAGAGGTGTAAAGTAAGCAAACCAGGTTCCATACCAAAATATTAAAACCCTTTGGCAATGAGAAAAAGTTCAACTTCAATAGCATTCATCAGTTCATGTTAATGTGTGTACAACAGGGCAGGCAGAACACAATATTACAAATTTATGCAGCAAACTTAAGTTGAACATTATGGTGCTGCTGCCCATGTTCCTTCTTCGCCCTGGTGCTGAGGCCGCGTTATGCCTTTTTATAATCCGCAGCCCCGATGGGGCATAAATGATACCTTTATGATAACTAATAACTGTAATTAATTGTTACACTAACCTTAGATATTATATAGGTACTTACTTATTTAAAAATGTTATCAGTGTAAACAATTGTTGGTTGGCCAATAAAGGAAAAATAAAATAAACTAAGTTTCAAAATTATTGACTCCTGCAATTAACTTTCCAGGTGTTGGGAATAAAGGTGATATACTCACATTGCGCCCAAACCAAGCATATCGCGATTATCTTATGCCTGGATTAGCTATATATGCTAGCCCAGAGAACCTAGAGAAGTATAAGTCCACTAAAGATAAGCCTAAGACTGAGGATACCTATAGTTCGCCCTATGTACACAGGGTAAGTAGCATAACTGAAATTGCAGAAACATAATTATCTAAAACGTGTAAAAGGTGGAGCAGAATGTCAGTATAATATTTTTTTACCACTAACAACTGCCGGCCAGCTAAAATCTATCGAATTATATGGCGCATCTTGCCGGCAACGGCTCGTTTTCATAGTTTGCTTAAATCGCCAGTCCACTGCTGAACATAGGCCTCTCCAAATAACTCGATCCTCGGCTACTCTCACCCAACTGCTACTAGCCACCCAGTTTCCATATACTTAACTCCACCTATTTAATTGATCCTAAATGTCAAGTAATTTTCAGACTATGGACACCTTATCACGTATAATTTTACAAATTACCATGAACAAATTCGAACCATGGGTACTGGAGCCCTGGCACATCACTGCTTGTTTTAGAAAATCAGGCTTCGTCGTACCCGAACACGTGATTGAGATGCCTCCTGGACAAATTAAAGGACCGGATCTATCATTGCAGGATAAAGAATTTTATATTACTGTTACAGTGAGTATCTTAACTGTGAGCTTAACTGCTTCAAATTGCCGGTTTTAAAGTAAGAAAGAAGTAAAGAAAAAGTATTTATTGTTTTCACTCAGGACATGAGGACAGAACCGTATGGGTACGGGACTAATTTTAATTTAATCTTTTTGTCAATAATTGACAAAAAGATTAAATTAACATTAGTCCCGTACGAAGTCAAAAGGCCACTATCTCAGCATGGTGCTGTAACATTTATGACAGATGTCGCAGCGCTGGTATTCTGATAGAGCCCGACAATCCCGAGTTGATGACTTCCCCATTCATTTTAACCATATGATGGTAACATAATTTAAATTAACATGCATGGTAACAGGGGTGTCACGTCACCCCATCATAATTAATTGGAAAATAAACGTTTGATTAATGAAAAATAAAACTTTTTATTCATGGTACAAACTAAAGGAACAGTCTTTTTGCGATCAATGAGTAACTAAGTGGTATAAGATTTAAAAAAATAATGTTTTTGCAAATTTATATACAATTGCGACAAATTTCCACACAATGTTCAGGGCACACAGGTTTTTTGCATTTTTAACTAAAAATCTTCACTTTTTTGTCATACTTTCGAGAACACAACGCACATCGAGCTTGATTTTTAAACGGTTTTATTTAGCTCACCCCGTTTGTTTTTCTTGGATCAAATTTATTCAATTTAGCGGGAGGTTCACTTGCTGGAACATTTTCGGGGACATTTAGAATGGCCCTTATATTTCCCGTTAGTTGTTGAGGTAAATTTTACTCCAGACGTCGTTTCATGTGCAGCACGACTAACTGCAATGCTAGTTTTTTTCAAATATGTCCATTATTACCTCTCAAGACACTCTCTCGAAGCTGTGACAAAGGCACATCATCATCGTCACCGAGCTGGAAAGACTGTCATCATTTTCAGAATGCAGAGAGAGGTTATCTTCATTTTCAGAAGCTTCCTCCGCCTCTAATGTCTCTGTTCCACTCTCAGCATCCTCAGCAATATTATTTAAGTAACGCTCAAGCTCTTCATCATTAAAAAACGCTATTATTAACGGAAAATAAAAAAACACTAACAAAAAAAAATACCTACGTAAATAGTAACAGGGGTGACGCAACACCCCACACATAGGTACCTGAAAAACGAAATCGACGTGTTGCCGTTCCCACCGCGCAACGGGTAATGATGGCTTACGGTCAAACAAAAGAATACACAAAATGCTAGATCGAGACATCAAATAATTTTCGAAAAATCGGCGCGTGATTTTTGAGTGGGGTGTTGGGGCACCCCTGTTACCATCGTAAGGTTAAATAGGTACATATTCAATCCCCGGGACAAATCTCGATAAAATTTACAAGGTTTTTCGATCCATCAGATTTTATGTTTCAGTAGCAAACATAAATCTGATTCTTAACTCCACGTTTCTAACATATGATTTTATTCGTGACTTGTAAAGTTTTTTTTGCAGATCAACAAAACGGAAAAAGTAAATGTAAGGTGTAGGATTTACCACTGGGCTACGGGTATAGACAAGCTGCCATGGGAGGCCTTCTTTTGGAAGAAACCTAAAGAACCACTGTTCCCTGAACAAGCAGCAGAATTGGAGAAAATGTTTCAACCGGAATAAATGTAGCATTGTGTTGTGTACAGTACTAAGTATTGTGTTGTGTAAGTAGATTTAATAAATAAGTAAATATGTTGCAATGTTTCAATGTTATTTTGACGTTTAAAAATAACACAAAAACATCAGTAATTAATAACTCCATTTATTGCGAATCTAAAGTTGAACAAAAATAAGAACATAAGTCTCGGTAACATAATTACATAAACACAGCATATTATTAAAGTAATACACAATATTAAGCAAAGCGAAGAAAAAGAATTTTATCTTTCTAAAATATGATAAACATCTAATAGGTCATTGATATATTAAAAGGAGGAAGATACGGTACGCGCTAACATCGCAATCAGAAAAACATGCACCGAAACTCACACATGATAGACAAGGACAGACATAAGAGCCGACGCTGTTGTGCGAGCGAAATCGCGTTAGCTGCGACTGCGTGCCACCTACAGGCAATCCCTTAGTTTAGTAGGACCATGTGTATCTACCTCACATTGATTACATCAATGTAATAGGTATATTTTTTTATTTCTATTATAAAGTTTTATAAGATTTTATGGCCTGCTGTAAGATACGTGATACCTACTTCCTGGCCGCGCCACAGTCGAATTTTTAAATTAGAGTAAATGCGTATGAATGTTCGAAAAGTGTTCATTATTGTTCATTATAATAAAAAAAAGTACTTTAGAGGTTTGCGAGATATTTAACAAAATTAGTGGCGCGGCCAGAAGCATACTTCCTAGCCGCGCCACCGCGTACACTGCAATTGGTAATGAGAAATAGAGCAAAAGTCATTACCTACATGATAAATCTTGAATATATAAAATTCTCATGATTGTAACAGTGTTAGTTGCCATAGTTCTCTAAAACGGCTTGACCGATTTTTATTAAATTTAGTGTGTGTAGGTATTCAGTAGGTCTGAGAATAGCACGAAAAGCATTTTTTTTTGTTAATCTGTTGGAAATTTGTGCCATGAATTTGTAGGTTGGCGCAGTGCCTGAGCGATTGACTGCTGCGCTGTGAGTCGCGGGTTTGATTCCCGCATGAAACAAATATTAGTTATTATCAATTCTGAACCGTCCCTGAATATTTGGCTGGTCATTGAAAAGTAATACTTACGTGGTTAGTTTATTCAATAAAAGACATACCTACACAGTTATAAAATCTATCCAAAAGAAACAAACTATTTTACCTTTGACTTTGACTACTCCATCACTTGGTGGAGCCAAGAATTCAATTACTGCACTCAATGCAAAAAATTCTCTTGTAACAGAATTTCTTCAGGAAGATCGTGTAAAGAGATCTCCTTATCCAATTCAAAAATATAAAATTATTTGAAATTTCAAATATTGAACTTCGTTTTCCTTTACCCTGATCAGTAGGACAATCATGCTCAGTATCCTCAATCATTGCTGAAGCGGCTTCACCTAAAGCGTCCAAACAGTGGTCTGTCAATATGAGTACCTAAGTCTAACGGAATAAAGGAACAGTTTTTATTTAGAACATGGTTGCATTCGGAACAACATTTTGTTAATTTGCCGCTGAATACAATATCAAATAATACTTTTGCTAATATAAATGTGATATTGCAACTGCTATCTATTGTTTCAATGTTGCCTTGAAATGTGCTTTTGAAAAAGGGTCTCAGAAACTCCGTTCTATCTTTACAAATATCATAAGTGTAATCAGTGTTGTTTAAGAGCGCTATTACAAACTCGAGTAACTTCGAAACGAGCGGCGACTGACGGTTCTTGCGCCTGTGTGCGTGATGTACGCTTCTTCATACACACACGTGCAGAGGCAGAGGTGCGTAACACGTTTCACTGCGGTTTACTTATAATTGAATTGGGAAAAAATACAAGTTATGGAATGTTTTATTTTATGTGTGTGATAATGAAATACAAATATAAGTAACAAAGAAAATTTTTAGTTTTCCATCATGGGTGTCGTTTATATGGTTTTCGGGGTCGCTGATTACGAAAATGAGGTCAAAATGAAAATCCAAGATGGCGCCGACAAAATTTTTTGATTTTTCCGTCATGGGTGTCGCTTTCATGGTTTTTGGGGTAGCTAATTACGAAAATGAGGTCAAAATAAAAATCCAAGATGGCGCCGACGAAAATTTTTGTTTTTTCCGTCATGGGTGTCGTTTTCATGGTTTTTGGGGTCGCTGATTACGAAAATGAGGTCAAAATGAAAATCCAAGATGGCGCCGACGAAAATTTTTGGTTTTCCCGTCATGGGTGTCGTTTTCATGGTTTTTGGGGTCGCTGATTACGAAAATGAGGTCAAAATGAAAATCCAAGATGGCGCCGACGAAAATTTTTGATTTTTCCGTCATGGGTGTCGTTTTCATGGTTTTTGGGGTCGCTAATTACGAAAATAAGGTCAAAATAAAAATCCAAGATGGCGCCGACAAAAATTTTTGTTTTTTCGTCATGGGTGTCGTTTTCATGGTTTTTGGGGTCGCTGATTACGAAAATGAGGTCAAATTAGAAATCCAAGATGGCGCCGACAAAATTTTTTGTTTTTTCTGTCATGGGTATCGCTTTCATGGTTTTTGGGGTCGCTGATTACGAAAATGAGGTCAAAATAAAAATTCAAGATGGCGCCGACGAAAATTTTTGGTTTTTCCGTCATGGGTGTCGTTTTCATGGTTTTTGGGGTCGCTAATTACGAAAATAAGGTCAAAATAAAAATCCAAGATGGCGCCGACAAATTTTTTTGTTTTTTCGTCATGGGTGTCGTTTTCATGGTTTTTGGGGTCGCTGATTACAAAAATGAGGTCAAAATGAAAATCCAAGATGGGGCCAGAATTTTTTTTGGTTTTTCCACCATGGGTGTCGTTTTCATGGTTTTTGGGGTCGCTAATTACGAAAATAAGGTCAAAATAAAAATCAGAGATGGCGCCGACAAAAATTTTTGTTTTTTCGTCATGGGTGTCGTTTTCATGGTTTTTGGGGTCGCTGATTACGAAAATGAGGTCAAAATAAAAATCAAAGATGGCGCCGACGAAAATTTTTGGCTTTTCCGTCATGGGTGTCGTTTTCATGGTTTTTGGGGTCGCTGATTACGAAAATGAGGTCAAAATGAAAATCCAAGATGGGGCCAGAATTTTTTTTGGTTTTTCCACCATGGGTGTCGTTTTCATGGTTTTTGGGGTCGCTAATTACGAAAATAAGGTCAAAATAAAAATCCAAGATGGCGCCGACAAAAATTTTTGTTTTTTCGTCATGGGTGTCGTTTTCATGGTTTTTGGGGTCGCTGATTACGAAAATGAGGTCAAAATAAAAATCAAAGATGGCGCCGACGAAAATTTTTGGCTTTTCCGTCATGGGTGTCGTTTTCATGGTTTTTGGGGTCGCTGATTACGAAAATGAGGTCAAAATGAAAATCCAAGATGGGGCCAGGATTTTTTTTGGTTTTTCCACCATGGGTGTCGTTTTCATGGTTTTTGGGGTCGCTAATTACGAAAATAAGGTCAAAATAAAAATCCAAGATGGCGCGGACAAAAATTTTTGTTTTTTCGTCATGGGTGTCGTTCTCATGGTTTTTGGGGTCGCTGATTACGAAAATGAGGTCAAAATAAAAATCAAAGATGGCGCCGACAAAAAATTGTTTTTTCCGTCATGGGTATCGTTTTCATGGTTTTTGGGGTCGCTGATTACGAAAATGAGGTCAAAATAAAAATCCAAGATGGCGCTGACAAAAATTTGTTTTTTCTGTCATGGGTGTCGTTTTCATGGTTTTTGGGGTCGCTGATTACGAAAATGAGGTCAAAATGAAAATCCAAGATGGCGCCGACGAAAATTTTTGGTTTTTCAGTCATGGGTGTCGTTTTCATGGTTTTTGGGGTCGCTGATTACGAAAATGAGGTCAAAATGAGGTCAGTGGGTCGTCATAGGGGCGGATTTTTAGGAGTTGGAGTATACGCTTAGGGGCACTATGAGCAGCAAAAAAATCAGAAAAAAAAGTTTTAGTTTAAAATAATTTTCGGGACTTTAATTAATAAATAAAAATAATTTTCCTGATTTTTTTTCGTTTCAAAAATGCCTCATTTTTTTTTTGTTTCGTGTTGACCTTGACCATAGAAATTATTTAGGTTCTGCAAACCATGGTCCTACGACAAACCGTTTCAGAGTTATGGTCCTACGAATTTTACTTCGTTTCATCTAGAATGCTCTATATTTCCAAAATGGTAGCTCGGATGAAAACTTTTTCAGGAAAAGAATTGTTGTTCTAGTCGACAACTATGAGATGATATAAAAAAACCGCGACAAAGTGAGAGAAAAAGAAAAATTTAATTTTTTTTTTAAGTGTCGGTCGATCTTTCACCTTGTGTATCCTTAGGGGCACAGAATTTAGTAAAATTTTCAGAAGTTTTTTTTTTTTCAGGATTTCGGCTATTTTTATTGCAGCATCTTATTAACCTGGTCCATAGAAACCATTTAAGCTCCGAGACACATTATGGTCCTACGACGCACCGTTTCCGAGTTATGGTCCTACGAATTTTTCTTCGTTTTATCTAGAACGCTATATATTTCCAAAATGGTGCGTCGTAGGACCATGTGTCTCGTGTGTCAAGGTGAAAGAACGACCAACAGAATAATTTTGCAAATATTTCTTTTCTCTCTCTTTGTCGCGGTTTTTTTTACACCATGTCATAGTTTTTGACTAGAGCAACAATTCTTTTCCAGAAAAGGTTTTCATCCGAGCTACTATTTTGGAAATATAGAGCATTCTAGATGAAACGAAGTAAAATTCGTAGAACTGAAACTCTGAAACGGTGCGTCGTAGGACCATGGTTCTCAGAACCTAAATAATTTCTATGGTCAAGGTCAACACGAAACAAAAAAAAATGAGGCATTTTTGAAAAAAAAAGAAAAACAGGAAAAAGTCCCGAAATTTTTTTTTAACAATTTTTTTTGTGTTTTCTTTGCTGCTCATAGTGCCCCTAAGCGTATACTCCAACTCCTAAAAATCCGCCCCTATGACGACCCACTGACCTCATTTTTACCTCATTTTCGTAATCAGCGACACCAAAAACCATGAAAACGACGCCTATGACGGAAAAACCTAACATTTTCCTAGCCGCCATCTTGGATTTTAATTTTGAGCTCATTTTCGTAATCAGCGACCCCGAAAACCATGAAAACGACACCCATGACGAAAAAACAAAAATTTTTGTCGGCGCCATCTTGGATTTTCATTTCGACCTCATTTTCGTAATCAGCGACCCCAAAAACCATGAAAACGACACCCATGACGAAAAATCCAAAAATTTTCGTCAGCGCCATCTTGGATTTTTATTTTGACCTCATTTTCGTAATCAGCGATCCCAAAAACCATGAAAACGACACCCATCACGGAATAACCAAAAATTTTCCTGGCCGCCATCTTGGATTTTAATTTTGACATCATTTTCGTAATCAGCGACCCCAAAAACCATGAAAACGATACCCATGACGGAAAAAACAAAAATTTTCGTCGGCGCCATCTTGGATTTTCATTTTGACTTCATTTTCGTAATCAGCTACCCCAAAAACCATGAAAACGATACCCATGACGAAAAAAACAAAAATTTTTGTCGGCTCCATCTTGGATTTTCATTTTGACTTCATTTTCGTAATCAGCGACCCCAAAAACCATGGAAACGACACCCATGACGAAAAATCCAAAAATTTTCGTCAGCGCCATCTTGGATTTTTATTTTGACCTCATTTTCGTAATCAGCGACCCCAAAAACCATGAAAACGACACCCATCACGGAATAAACAAAAATTTTCCTGGCCGCCATCTTGGATTTTCATTTTGACCTCATTTTCGTAATCAGCGACCCCAAAAACCATCAAAACGACACCCATGACGGAAACACCTAAAATTTTCCCAGCCGCCTTCTTGGATTTGTTTTTTCTCGAAAGATTCATAAAAGTGAATATTTCAATGCATCATTCGAAAGATTCTCCATTATTTCTGAAATAGAGATTTCTATGATTTTTTATCGACTAGTAAAGTATCATTTACGAATAAACTTTATAGTAAGGTTGCGCAAAGCGTTCCTTTCCAACATAGAACATGACTACAATTTTATTTTATCATAATAAATTACAAGAAGACTTACGTTTAAACTGTTGACAACCTCTGGTCTACCTGTATTCGTATACGTAACTCACACTAATGCGCGCGGGAACGCGAGCGACATAGGTCCGTCCTCCACCCTCCACGAGCCCTCAGGCGTTACCAGGCGTTACTGAGCGTATGGCGGCCGTACATCTAGTAATAAGGCATTATTTTGGAAAATCGTAATAAAAAAATGAGACGGCGTAAAATTCCAAAAAAATATAATTAGGGAAGGTAAAGTGTTGTACTATAAGTATGTCTATTTTTTTTTTGTTAATTTTGTCTTTATCCTATGTTTAAACCATATTTAAAACGCATAAATTTTAGCTCAGTATTGCTTTTGAATATCCTTTTTTTTTGCTGCGATTCCATTTATATCTCAATTCTAATCAGGACAAAAACTTCAGGACTATATAACCAGTATTTTGACATTTTTTTCAGATTTTTCTGTGTAGCCAATTTGTCACAAGTAGCAGGGAAAAACCAGATGTTTTACGTTTGCTCGAAATTGGGTGTCGGAAAATTGCTATTTCTCGAAATATTAACATTCAAAACGAAATTCTAATCAGGACATAAACTAAAACAAGGTCAGATTTATAATTTTTCATTGAAATATTATGCCTTTATCTATAAATAAGACGTGTCCAGGACTTGTAAAAGTACGTATTTTCGGCAAATCGCCCAAAGTTTGTGACAGCGCTCTTAAATGCTCACCAAAAAAGATTTTTAGACTCTAGATTAAAGTACCTACAGTAAAGTACTAAATAAAATATTTTAACTTCAAATAAAATAAACCCTCTCTAAACTGAGGTGCCTAAAGAACAACGTTTTAAGTTTCAAAATAATTAGACACTCATCAGAATAATTGTACCTGTTGTATTTATATTCTTTTTGCCTACCAAACTGGATAAATGCTCACCAAATCAATTAACCAAAATTATAATACGATCGTCTCGCGACAGTATCCTTTATGGGCGGCATGGGCACCGGGCCGTAGCCCGTAGGCCGACGAATGAGGCCGGCGGAGGCCCGGCACTTCGGGGACAGAAGATATTAGTGTTATTTAATATGCGAGCGAAGCGAGCGCGCGTCATGGAGATAAATTGAAAGTCGTGAAAGGTCGTGAAATACAATATTGGTGACATCTATTTAGTGATAATATAAAATATTTAATCTGCAGTTAACTTTAAAGACGTTTATAAATCTTTATGGTATAGAATAAAAAGGAAAATTGGTTAATTCCTACAATACTTTAGGAAACACGATTTGGTGAGCATTAATCCATTTTGGCCGACATTTCGAATTTTTTTGGTAGTAAAATAGGTTCTTTTCTGGTAGACGTTTAAACTCAAGCCATTTTATTATATCTATTTTATATACTATATTTAAGGCTTAGTTGCACCTAAAAAGTAGTTAAAGTTAAAGTTTGTGTCAAATGACACGTCAAACAAACATCAAAACTTCAGTTTTGTATCGGTTAGGCCAACAATGAGTTGCGCCACGGGTTGCGCCATTTGACAAATAGTTAAATGACGTCATAACTTTAACAGTAACTGCAACCGCTCACTTTCCGCTGGTTAGTGTTATAGTTTGTGTTAAATTGTCTGTCAATTTTATTGTCAAACGCGTTGAATATAACCTTAAAAGCGCCTACACACGGCCCTAAAATCAGAGGCAATATCGGGAGAGTGGTGGTGGGGATGAAATCGGCCACTACTCTACACACGTCCCTGCCAGTTAGTTCGTAACCCACCGTGCAGCAAAGCGCTCGTCGATCCAATATGCCGCCTATTATCTCAAAAAAAAAAAAATGCCAAATCAATAATTTTCTTAAAGACGGCCGTCGTCGTAGTGTCTTTACCGAAGAACTTTTCATTGTACACTTGTAATAGCATTTTATAGGCCCCCTGCCTTACTATACTATATAATACTCTTTATGTTTTTATCCCATAAATACGACAAATTCTTAAAAATATATTTTTTTTTCGTCCAGGCCTCTCACTCCTCCTTCGCCATATCTCCCCGCACGAAAAAAAAAAATGGTTTTACAAAAACACGTCATGTTGCCACTACAGTCGCACGCGCATTGCAGTGAAATCGCTTCCGATTTCGCTACACACGCACCGACAACGCTCCCTAGATGATAATCGGCCCTAAATCGTAAGCTCGCCCGAACCAATTTTTGAGTTAGGGGTAATAATAATAATAATGATTACAATTTGCCTACTCACGAGGCGATCAAGTGAGCGATCTAGGGCGCTCCCCACCACTCTCCCGATATTGCCTCTGATTTTAGGGCCGTGTGTAGGCGCTTTTAGACATCATGTCCCTGCTCCAAGAAATACTCGCAGAAACCAGTTCTACCTAATGACGAAAGCGATGAAAAGAAAAGTGTGATTACCTAGAGCCGATCGTTTTTCCACATGGAACGACGAATGTTTCTTGCCAAGATTTCGAGTCTCTAAAAACGGAGCTTGGTGGCTGACTATACGATTGCATTGCTTAAGGCGTAACAAGGATATTCATCGTAGGTAATTGTTCAACCAAAAAATAATACGTGTTAAAGACAAAGCAATAAATATAATAGGTACTTACTTTGTTTGAATGTTTGCAAAAAAAAATTTGTATACCTTTATAATTTTTCTATAATACCCCTTAAAGTACTGTCAAATTTGACACAAACTTTAACTACTTTTTTGGTGCAACTCAGCCTTATTATCCCAATAAACGGGTTGAAAGCTGTTCATTAAACCTTCTCAAAAATCTAGGCAGTTATATTGTATGGAATTTCATTACTGCCCTGAAAATCAGGGTAATAATGGGTTCATTACTAACGCGTTTTGTTTTTTTTTTTTAAAGACTTGATGGCGTTGGTAAATTTTTGGTAATCAAACGATTTAATTTTACCATAAAAAGTACTGGCCACTAGAACTTTTAAAGCAGGTAGCATACATTCTACATTCCGGTAGGGCCGGAAAACTTCAAACCTCTATGTTACCGTTATAAATCTCTCGCTCTAGCGAGAGATTTATAACACTCTCTCGTTTTAACACGCGAATAAGTTGGAACCTGCGAAACGGGCAAAACGGGGCGTTTTTTACCTTCTCTAAAGCCGCGTCCCCACGGCCGTGCGGCTCTAGTTGGGACGCGGCTTAACGTCTTTTGGCGTGAAAATTGTTTGACGCGCTAAAATTTAAAGAAAAAAAAAGAACTTATTGTTGGTTGACGTATTTTTTAGAAACAATTTTCTTGGTAAATTTTAAAGTTTGGCGGTGTAAATCATAAGTTAAAATGAGTGATTCAAGTGACAATGATAGCAATTTATTAACAACAACTCCACCTGACATAATAGCAGATGCTAAAGACATTGTTAGTAGGTAATCTCTTGCCTGGAAAATCCAAGATGAAATATATGAAGGAATATGAAATATTTATGCAGTGGAAAAGTGAAAAACAAGCTAAGTGTAGTATAAAGCAGTATATTTCACTCGAGGGTAAGTACAGATTACTAAACTCGTGTGGTTCACGGCCCTCCGCTTCGCGTCGGGCCTCAAATGCACCCTCGATTAGTAATCTGTGCCTTACTCCCCTTGGTGAATAAATAGCTATTAGTGTTTGACAAAAGTAGTCTATTTTTATTTCAATTGTAGTTTTAAAATGAATTTGATTTTATGAATTTAGACATTATATCATGCATTCATGCATTATGAATAATTTATTTTATGATTATGCATTTTTGGTAGTATCAAGTAGTATGTGTTGTGTATTGGCCTTCAATTATTATGATTATTTTTGCTAACACTATTCTTTGAGTATACATCATCTGCCTAGCCTTTTCCCAACTATGTTGGGGTCGGCTTCCAGTCTAACCGGATGCAGCTGAATACCAGTATTTTACATGGAGCGACTGCCTATCTGACCTCCACAACCCAGTTAATACTAGGTAATACGATACCCTTTGGTAAGACTGGATGTCAGAATTTCTGGTCAAGATCTATATTATGGCAGCCGGGACCAACAGCTTAACGTGCTTTCCGAGGCACGGAGGAAACTCGGTATGTCGGGCGGTCACCCATCCACAGACCGACCTAGACAAGCACAGCTTTACCTAAAGATCGACCCGAGTGGCAGTTCTTATTAAGCCACGAGCTCCACTTAAGTATACCTACTAACAAAAATATGGATCACTGTTGTCTAATTTGAATAAATAAATTATTAGTATTATTATTATTAAATCAAAATCGGTATACGCGTTCGGGAGCTACGATGCCACAGACAGACACACACACACAATCACACATACACAACCACACAGACACTTCAAACTTATAAAACCCCCGTTTTTGCGTCGGGGGTTAATAATAATAAATAATAAATAAAAAATAAAAAAGCCTTTTATTTCCTACTAATTACTGTACAATATTGTTTTCAAGTTACTTAACTATTTAAAAAAATTACATATCCTAGGTACTTACCTAGTTTTCTTAGACTAATTTAACTTTTTGCTTAATTATAATATCTAATTCTTAACTAATCTATCATAACATTAATATATAATAACATAATTAGCCTAGTTTTTTTTTTTTTTTTTTTTTTTTTTTTTTTTTTTTAAATAGCATTATTTGTAGGAACCCCATATTGGGTGAAGGCCTCCTCCAAAGATGCCCACTTGTCTCTGTCCTGTGCGATCGGTTTCCAGTTTGGTCCGACTGTCTTTGCAATCTCGTCTTCCCAACGTGTCAACGGTCTTCCTCTTCCCCTTTTACCTGGAGGACCTTTCCAAAATGTCGCTTTAATGGTCCATCTCCGATCTTTAAGCCTCGCAACATGCCCTGCCCATTTCCACTTGAGTTTTTGCGCATAAATCAATGCGTTTGTGGCTTTGGTTTTTGACCTTATTATTGTGTGTCGTATTTTTTGCAGTTTATTTATTTTAAGCATGCTGCGCTCTAGTCCTCGTTGACAAGTTGTAATTTTATTTTTCAGTTTTTTGGTGAACTTCCACGTCTGGCACCCGTACGTCAAACATGGTAGGAGACTGGAGTTCATAACTTTAGTTTTGATGGTTACAGGGAGGTTACTTTTAAAGATTTCCTTTAAACTCCAGTATTTGTTCCATGTTTGTTGTACTCTTCTTTCGACTTCAAGTTCGTTGTTTTTTCTGTCAAAACTAATTTGCTTCCCTAGATAGATGTATTTATCTGTGTATTCAAGTGGTTCTCCATTAATTGTTATTGAATTTCTCTCCCTATTAGTCATTGCCATAGTTTTGGAGAGATTCATTTGCAATCCCACCTTAACACTAGCTCGATGTAACGTTTCGATCATTAGCTGTAGCTGGCTGCTGGACTCTGACAGCAACACTAGGTCATCTGCGAATCTTAAGTGGCTTAAGTAGTCGCCTTTTATACACAGTCCTGCCTGGCTCCAATCTAGCTTGCTGATTATAGCCTCTAGGATGGCTATAAATATTCTTGGAGATAACGGGTCGCCCTGCCTTACGCCTCTTTCTATAGGAAAACTAGGTCCGAGAGTTTCTAGCTTGATTCTACCCTTGTTGTTGTTGTATATACTTTTGATGACCTTTATATATACGTCTTCTACTTCCTGCTGTTTTAGACTTTCCCATATACTTTTGTGTGTAACCGTATCGAAAGCTTTTTGATAGTCAACAAACGCTACGTAGAGCGGTCCTTGCTGTTCTTGATACTTTTCTATTATTAATTCAAGTGTGTGGATATGGTCAACTGTAGAGAATCCTTTTCTGAAGCCTGCTTGCTCTACCGGTTGTTTTGCTTCCAGTGTGCCACTGATTCTTTTGTTTATAATGGTGGAGAAGAGTTTGTAAAGACTCGGTAACAAGCTTATCGGTCTGTAGTTGCCAATATCCTTCGGGTCGCCCTTTTTGTAGAGAAGTATAATATTTGATTCCGACCATTGCAAGGGTGTTTCAGAACTTTGCAGAATTAAGTTAAATAGTTTCGCTAATGGTTCAGCTAATGTTGTGTGTGCTATTTTTAATACTTCATTTGTAATATTGTCGGGACCCGGGCTCTTTTCTAGTTTCAAACTCTTAATTGCCTCTATGATTTCAATTTCGTCCACTGGCTTAATTGCAGGTTCATTGGCTCTTTCATTGATGGTATTTGAGATGTCAGTCTTTTGGGTCTCATCGCTGTACAATTTCCTATAGAAGTCTGATGCCGCATTAATGATGTCAGTTCGTTTGCACAAAGGTCTGCCTTGGTTGCCTAAACCCTCTATCCAAGTCTTGCTTGCTCTGAGTTCTTTGAAGGCCCGCTTTGTGCTTCCTGTGCGTTGTAAATGCTTTTCTATAGTATTTTGTCTATATGTAGCATAATCCCTTTTTATGTATTTATTTGTTACTTTGTAAAGAGCGGAGAGTTCATTTCTCATAGACCTAGTTTTATTTTTTGTTTCTTGTAGTTCTTTTCTTCTTTTTAATAACATAGCTGTGCGATCTGATAATATTTTGTGTTGTTTATGGGTATTTCTCGTTTCTTCTCTAGTTTTTTTCAAGCTCTGGCTGATAGCATCCATTATTTTGTCATAATAGGTTTGTACCGACGTGTTTTGCAAGTTGATGGTTGAGTAGGGTAGCATTGACCTTAGATTTTCATTATATCTTGTTTCTTCTTCTTTGTTATTTAGTTGAATTGCGTTTTTGTTTTTAAATTTATTCCTGCTTCGTTTATGTTTGACCATTTTTACTGATGCTCTGATTAGCCTATGGTCTGACGGATAGTTTATGTTCATGACTTCAAAATTTTGGAATAGTTCTCGTTGGTTGGATAAAATATAGTCGATCTCATTTTTGTGCTGTCCATTTGGGGATCGCCAGGTCCATCTTCGATTGTGTTTTTTCTCGAAGCACGAGTTGATAATGGTCAGGTTATGTTCAAGTGCGTAGTCTACAAGTCTCTGCCCTCTATCATTCCTTGCGCCATATCCGTGTTTTTGCACTGTCAAGTATTCACCTTTTTTGGGAGCACCAACCTTCGCGTTAAAGTCGCCCGGGGGTTAATAAAAGAGAAATAATTAAACGAGCCTCAGTTTTTTTAATTGGCCACAGGATCAAACTTCTAATTTTATAACTAAGCCACGGGAAAATTATATAGCCTCTAATATACTAATTCGTCTTCTTTACAACGCCCACTAAATATTCTATAGAAAGCATCAAGTGACGATCAACATTTATATTAACTTGTCCTTGTTATTTATACATAGGCACCTAATTTACTAACTCAGCCACGGAATTTATATCTCACCACCATTTTACATTTTACAGCTTCAACACAAGGCCCTCAAAAAAATATAAATGAAGCGACCGTAGTCAACATCATTTATTATAACTTCGCATGTAAAATAATACATCACATTCTTTTATCGTGAAAATAGCAACAGAAAGATTTGGCGCGAGCGCGCGAGACGACAGCGACCCGCCATTTGCACCAATCAGAGAGCGCCATGTCAACTTTTGATACACTTTAGATTATTATATTTACGTTAAAAATACCTATTAGTTACAGAAATGTTTTTACCATTGTCTAATTGACTAGTCACAGGCAGAAATGTTTTCACAATTTATTGTCTAGTTTTCCGATAAAAATGAAGTTCTGAAGCGATTCTGTCGATAACTTTTGTAGCACAACATGTAAATAAAATCGATCTTTAGGACATTCGATACTTTGAACTTCAATATTTAGGTCATTAAGTACTCTGAACTTCTATTTATTATTATTATTTATTTATTTAATCAGTTACTTGCTGCACTTACAGTATACACCAACGCGTGCAGCAAGTCAATATTATATACACTAACTTAAAAAAAAAATACAATAATTAAGCATAGCTTTATTGCTACTAAAAAACAAATCTAGATCCGGTTCCTGAGCTATCAGAGCGTTCGCGTTGCGTTCGATTCTGTCGATAACTTTTGTAGCACAACATGTAAATAAAATCGATCTTTAGGACATTCGATACTCTGAACTTCAATATTTAGGTCATTAAGTACTCTGAACTTCTATATTTAAGTCTTTCGATGACACGACAGGAGTTTATACATACTATTAGTGGCTATAATATAATATTTGATGACAATTTTAACTAAATTTTGATGCACAGTTAATGTGGCATGAGTTATAATTTAAACGTGCTGAGTTAATAAATTAGAAGCTAATTGAATGTTTTTTTGATGCCACATATTAATATTTTAGAAGTTTACTGTTTGAATTCATGTTACAAATTTAGATGCTAAAAAATAATCACGATGCTGAGTTGTATTTAGAGTGGCTTTAAAAAAGATAACTTGTGGCTAAGATAGTATTATTTAGATGCTCGTTAATTGTGGCTGACTTAGTAATTTAGAAGGCAAGTTAGATTTTTAGATGCAAATAATGCTATTAAAAAGAAGCCGGTTTAATTAGCACCCTTAATAAAATAGGATACCCGACTGTAACAAAATGTGACTCTACTGAGTAATAATAATTAAAATCACCAATACAACCCTCAGTCTCAGGCTCTCAGCACAATATGCTCTTAGCCTCTTAGTTCATAAAACTTCCTTGAATGCCTTTTTCATTAAATAGTCAGTTTCAAATTTAAATTTTCAAATGAAAAAGGCATTTAAGGAAATAATATGAACTGAGACGAAAAAAAAAACGAATTTCGCGGGCTACCCGCAGGATTGAAGGATTCACCGTACGTACAAGACAATGCAGCTGTTTGAGGGTGTTCGTTTTTTAATCCTAACTAACCTAACATGAGCAGTCATGCATGAAGTTTTTCAAATTTCATTGGAATAAAATAATAATAATTGCTCTATAACCTGTGTACAATACATACTCTTTTATGTCTGTTTACTCCCAATTTGTTCAAATACCGGTTATCACTGGGGCCGTTTTGTCATCAGACTTGTCAGTTTCAGTAGCATTCTCGTCGGATGGCATCTCGACCGCTGCGGGAGGCGCTTCAGATATCTGAGCTGTGTAACCATCCTCTACATCTAAGGTCTCCTCAATGTCTCCCCGAGTTTCAAATTGTTGTTCATATTGCTGCACATCAAACTGTGGCTCGATTTGGTCAGTATACTGTTCAGGCTCTTGATATTGCTCAGCGTACTGTTGTTGTTCTGCTGCTTCATCTAAACCGGTATATTGTTGTTCGTAACTAGGATCGTATTGTTGGGTCACCTCTCCATCATTTAATTCGGCAGGATAGGCTTCAGCTTCAGTGTTTTCATAGTAAGCATAATCTTGATTTTGTGAATACTCGTTTTGATCATAGCCTACAGGATGCCCCTCCTCACCCTGTTGGGACGGATAATTTTCATTGGTTTGTTCTGAATAGAACATTTCATTTTGCTCAGTGTCAAAATCTTCGATGGATTCAGTCACATTGACCTGATTTTCTGTTTCAATGACGGGTTCTGCCTCTCCTGCTGTATCAGTATTACTATTTAGATATAATTGCTCTTGGAGAATATCCGTTGCGTCATTATTTGGTGCGATTTCCTGATTGATGCTAGTTTCTGGCAAAGTTTCATTTTCAAGAATATGGTCATTAACTTCAAGTGTCGACGGTGAATTATAATTTAATGTTTCTAACGGGCTTATTTCATTATCGCCAGTGTAGACTACTTGTTCTGAATCTGCGGGGTTGTATTGCTCAACAGACTCATTTTGATTGTGTATCAGAGAACTAGCTACTAGGGGGTATTCATCTTCAACATTACATTTTTCTTCATTAATTTGAACACTTTGTTTTGTACAATCATCTGCCACCATCGAAGTCATAGTGACATCGAGTACAGGTTGTGTTTCATGATATTCGGTAACCTCTTGCGAAATGTCAATATTTTGCGCATCTGAATCTTGGTACTCTAATGTAATGTTTTGTAGTTGATCACCAATAGCATCCGCTTGGTCGACGTTTGCTACAAAGATATTATCATTGTCGCTTGTATCTGTATTTGTAATTAAAGGCTCGCTCACTCGTACTGTATTGTTGAGACTATATACACTATCCTTAGGTAATCCATATTGCAATGTATCTGCAGGTAAATCTTTTTCGGGATACTCGTTGACATGATTTTTCGGTGTGTCAACATGTGCATCTGTATTTATGTAGTTATCATAATTAGCAACTTGATCATTTTCCCGAGGCTTTTCCTTAGGTACACTCTGTTTTAGGTCTACAAATCCAGTTTGATAATTACCTGTTGACTTACCCTTTTCTTCATCCTTTAATATCTTTAATATTTCATATTTACTTTTCCAATCTGAATTATCTTGTTCATTCAATTTCACTTCTTTTATGGGAACTGCGTCTTGATCGAGATGCACTTCTAGCAACCTTTCACGGTTTTCATTAGTTATTCCATTCCTTATGGAATTATTTAAGAATGTTGTTCTTAACTTCGGAATGAGTATGTATTTTTTGCTTATTTCTTGTATTAAATATGTATCTTCGTTATTGTTAACTTGAGTATCTGGGACCAGTTGTGTTTGATTCGTATTCGATGATTGGAAATCACGAATCGATGAAAACTCTGGTTTAATTCCAAGACGATCGACTACAGCTGGACGCGTTTCAAAGACGCTGGGCTGAAAGTATTTGATCATAATGATGATATCACATCGACACACGACGCAGGTATTTTTTATGTTCCTGGCAATTAGGTACTCACCTTATATCGCACTGGGACCAGCGCCGTGGCGTATCGCATTTTATCCAGTCTTCCCAAAATAAAATCATTCCGCTCCTTTCGTTTTTTATCCTCCTCCAGAAATGCGTCATATTGTTTCCTCAGAGCGTTAATACGGTCTGATTTAGCTCTATGATATGAAAAATAAATATTAATTAGGTTATTGGATCTAACATAGAACTAAATGATTATTATTTTGCTTTACACTCGTTACTTTTTGTTTGACTTCCCCATGTGAGTTCAATATATTATTAGTGGGCGTAGCAGCCTCGAGTTGACCCGCATGGTACCGATGCGCAAAGCAGTGCCGCGTCGACCTTCGAGAAGGTTTGTTACGAACAGGTAAATATAAAAATAAGCATAGATGAGTATTGTACAGAGATAGTCAACTACAATTTAATAAAATAAAATAAAAAAATACAGTCGAATTGATGACCTCCTCTTTTTTTGAAGTCGGTTAATAAAATAAGTAATTAAGTACCTACAAGTTAT
Source organism: Diarsia mendica (assembly GCA_949316265.1). NCBI lineage: Eukaryota > Metazoa > Arthropoda > Insecta > Lepidoptera > Noctuidae > Diarsia > Diarsia mendica. The sequence goes on from OX438906.1 coordinate 12,757,729, forward strand.
AATAACGTTTGAGTTGATCATCACAACACCGTTAGACCGTATGTTCCACCATGAAATACATAATTTGATTACCTACCTAATTCAAATGGCACCATACACGGCCCATAGGCCTTAACCAGGATCGAGAATGGACTAAAAACTAACAATCGTCATCCTCAGTCATCATGACTTTCGTGGACTCTTCGTCTAAAGAAGAAAGCTTGCAGAAATGCAGAGTCAGAAAGTTGATTACAGTTGTCCGCTGTAGGTGTGGTCAAGTCGTTTGTGAGAAATAGGTACTTACTTATTTATTCATCAGACCTATCTAACTATCTACATATTCATCCTGAGAGGCAGATGAAATACTATTTACCCGACTGCGGCGAAGCCCAAAAGGAGGGTTATGTGTTTGACGTGTATGTATGTATGTCCGTTTCTTTGTTCCCTCATAACTCCTAAACGGATGAAGGGATTCGAATGAAATATACATCGTAAGATTCGTCTTGATAGCGCGAGTGTTATAGCCTACATTAAAATTAAAAAAACAACGAAAAATTGTGGATTTTGGGGGCCAAATCGTGGTGTTCTAAATTTTTTTTTCCCAATACCATCGAGTAGGGTATCAAAATAAAGGGTTTTAAAAGGAGATTCCAAAAATATATAATACTTATATGTTTAAAAAAAATTCAAAGTGACAAATCCTATAAGCAAGCACAACAGGTAAATCATCTGCGAAGAATTTTACGCGACCAACGAAAGAACAAACACAAAAGAACTAAAAAGTTGGAAATAAAAAAAGTAGGTAGTTAAAAAACCAAAAAACCCGACTGCAAAAAACTGGAAAGCAAAAAAACAAGGACATTTTAAATGAAAAAAAAACTTGGAAGCAGGCAGGGTTCATCATTTGAATATTAATTTATGAAATGAAAAATATGGAACTAAATAAAATAGAACCCCGCCTGCTTCCAAGTTTTGTTTAATTTAAAATGTCCTTGTTTTTTTGCTTTTCAGTTTTTTGCAGTCAGGTTTTTTGGTTTTTTATTTTTCTATTCCGGTCGTGGGGGGCTGAAGCGAAACATTCAATATTAAACCTTGTTTATGTTTCACACATAAACAAGGTTTCATATTGAATAAGTAGGTGCTAAGATATTTTGCTCAGTGGCCCAGTGGTTGCGGTCCCGGTAAGTCGTAGGTTCGAACCCAGAAAGACTCATTACTTTGTGTAATTTATTTCATCACCACTGCTCTCAAAACGGTGAAGGAAAACATCATGAGGAAACCAGCATGTCTTAGAACCAAAAAATCTAGGATATATGTGACTTCTACCAACCCGTACCCGCGGGATGGGCTATTATAGTGAATTATAGCCAATCTCTTCCTAGAGAGGAGGCCTGAAGTCCCTGCAGTGGGAACATTAAATAGGCTGATGATGATGATGAAGACGTTTTGGAAGATTTTTTCTAAACGGTACACTTGACGAAAACTGTTTGAGAGGTATTAATGTAGGTATAACATAATCTAGTTTGGGCGTAACATTGCAGATTGTCTTATTTTTATACCTACTTCAAGTAATTACATCATCATCATCATCATCAGCCATTAGACGTCCACTGCTGGACAAAGGCCTCCCCCATAGAACGCCATAAAGATCGGCAGCCTGCCGTTTGCATCCACCGGTTGCCCGCGACTCTCACGATGTCGTCGGTCCACCTGGTGGGAGGCCTGCCAACGCTGCGTCTTCCGGTTCGTGGTCGCCACTCGAGAACCTTTCTTCCCCATCGGTTGTCCGTTCTTCGAGCGATGTGGCCTGCCCATTGCCACTTCAACTTGCATATTCTGCGAGCTATGTCGGTGACCCTGGTTCTTCGGCGAATTTCCTCATTCCGGATTCTGTCGCACAAAGAAACTCCGAGCATAGCCCTCTCCATGGCTCGTTGCGTGACTCTGAGCTTTTCTAAGAGGCCAGCAGTTAAGGACCATGTCTCTGTGCCATAAGTCATCACTGGCAACACACACTGGTTATACACCCTCGTCTTGAGACACTGCGGAATTTTGGACGAAAAGATGTCGCGTAGTTTCCCGAACGCTGCCCATCCGAGTTGGATTCTTCGGGCGACCTCTTTGTCGAAGTTCGATCTACCCAGTAATTACATAAATGGACTCAAATAACATATTGTGAGAAATCAGTCAAAGGTGTAGCAACTAAAATAGAGACAAGTATTATTTCTTGCTTCAGCGTGAAATACCTCTAGTATGTAAGCGCAGGGGCTGTACCAGGCGCCGCGTTGTACCACCTTGAGCGTCAGCTAAATAGCGCCATGAAACGCGAACACTGCCAGCCGAATAACCTTCGACCTTGGTTTACGATCAGCCACCAGAATATGTATGCAATTTTAAAGATCAAATCATAGTAAAATAGAATCCCACCCAACAAAAACATTCTGTAAAAAACTAGCAAAGTCTCGAACTCGATGGAGCTGCTTGTTTATCTCTAAAAACCGGCCAAGTGCGAGTCGGACTCGCGCACCGAGGGTTCCGTAAAAAAAATATATTATGTGATGTAACTAAAAATTTATGGTTTTCGTAATTATTCCTTTATCTATGCTATAAGACGTTGCTTCGTACCAAATTTCAAGATTCTGAGTTCACGGGAAGTACCCTGTAGGTTTTGATTCCCTTGCGAGTGTCGAAAATTTGCGGCATAAACGGGAGTATCTTGATGTAACTAAAAATTTATGGTTTTCGTAATTATTCCTTTATCTATGCTATAAGACGTTGCTTCGTACCAAATTTCAAGATTCTGAGTTCACGGGAAGTACCCTGTAGGTTTTGATTCCCTTGCGAGTGTCGAAAATTTGCGGCATAAACGGGAGTATCTTGATGTAACTAAAAATTTATGGTTTTCGTAATTATTCCTTTATCTATGCTATAAGACGTTGCTTCGTACCAAATTTCAAGATTCTGAGTTCACGGGAAGTACCCTGTAGGTTTTGATTCCCTTGCGAGTGTCGAAAATTTGCGGCATAAACGGGAGTATCTTTTGATCGCGTTGACTTAGAAGTTTGATTTTTTCACAGCTCCAAGAGACCATTGACTTGAGTATTTGATATGAATTTCAGCTTGATACCTCCACGCGTTCCTGAGAAAAAAGGTCTTGACAGACAGACAGACAGACAGACGGACAACAAAGTGATCCTATAAGGGTTCCGTTTTTTCCTTTTGAGGTACGGAACCCTAAAAGTAATGAAATCTAGACAAAGTCGTGCCAAGTCTAAGGTTCCTTATTGCGATTTCTTTATTATTATAGTTATTGTTGTGTGTCTTGGCCGTTGAACATTCTTTATACGTTAGTGGGTACAAGTCAATTTAGTTTATACGTAATGTTATATCTGTTGTCGTGTCCAAAATACGGCTGATTGAACGACTCACAGTTAGCATTCTTCATTTTTCCATGTTGGGCTCAGAGCTACTCCGGGGGTAATGTTGAAACAGACAACGAAAAGCCTCTCTTCTTAGTGCGCCTTCAAATATGCCGCGCGATGGCAGCGCGGTAGAAATAAAACAAAACGACTGCAGCGCTACATTCGCGCTGCGGCTCGAAAATATGAGTGAACATGGTAAATATCCCGTTTTCAATATTAGTAAGTGTTAGTGACCATGTCAATTTAAAAACTTTTATCATATACCGAAGAGACGAATTTGCCGTAACAGACGAATTTCGCGTGAACTCATATGCGTTGGCAGTTTGGCAGTGGCACTTGACGAGGTGGGTACTGCGGGGAACAATGATACAATCACAGAAGAGATAAAAGAGGTTAGAAAGGCCATGTGGGCGGGGCACGCGCGCCGCTTATATGATCAGACGATCATATGTCGACAAAATTTGATTTACTGACCAACAATCGCACTCATATTGTGACAGCGAACAGAGCTCCGCGAAAAAAAAAGAATTATGCCGTGTTGCGCGATTATTACGTGTCGGAAAAGAAGCCAGGTGTGCAGTGTGGCTCGAGAAGGGATTTCTCTTCATCGGTAAGTCTAAAAACCTTAAAATACAAGTGATATTTGTAATTATTACAATAGTATTATGTAGTTCGCAGACAAAAATGATACAATCGCAAGCAGAAACGAAATTATGTACATTGCTTGCAATACATGGGTACCATCTTGTACTACGTGGGCGATTGCGCAATGCATTTCGTTCACTGCGAACGTCGCGTGCGACGAGCCAAAGCTTAAATTCTGCCTACTCTTTGCGTTTCGATAGTGTTGTACCAAGTTGTCAATAATGTCGATATTTAGTATGTGTGAATGCATTCAAATGATTATTATGTTATGATTAAAATAACTTTTGTTTATCCCATACTATCAATACCTTATTATTGTTTATTGATTGTTTTTCATCTAAAATTTGTTTTGAGGTTAGCCATTTATAAATCGAAACATACATTTTAAATTTTATTTTTAGGTTTCCAACAGATCCAGATATGTTACAGACCTGACTAAAGCTATTATAGAAAAATATTAGTGTGAGATTACATTTTATTCTGAAAAATTCGAATTTAAAAGATAGCAAGCGCATGCTATTGCTACTTAATAAATACGTTTTATTTCAAGACAATAATAAAATCTGAATTGAAATTGAATTTCAAGTACTTAATTATCAATATTTGAAAAAAATCTTTTCTGTTTACTTTTTATCTTTAATTTTTTATGTGTGAGAGACCAATAAATATTTTTGCTTTCTTATTTTCTTTCTTTCTGTCCCGTCCCGAAATTATAGCAAAAACTGCAAAACTTAAAGTAACAAAACTCAAGTAATTTTATCGATATACATTATCGACCTTTTGGTCACCGTAACATGTATGAGAAATATACGCAAGTGTGAGTGTACGTCATACGCAATGTTTGCGCTAGTGTGACAACCAGTAGCAAGCTCGCGATCTAAGTGAGTGCGGTTTATTTGTGTGCATAATTCGCGTACTTATTAGCGTCTTGCATGTAGTGGTTACAGAGAGTGGGAGACAAGCGGCGACACGCGTTCTAATACAAATCAGGAACTATTTCCTTTCTAACCTCTTTTATCTCTTCTGTGGATACAATCATAGCACCCACAAAAACCGTGCGAGTTGAAAATTCGCACACAATTCACGTGCACCTCGGACTGGTCAGTTTATACACCGATAATAATAATACATGAAGCTACTGCCAGTGTGACCTATATGATTATATGATGCACAATCCAGTTAGTCAATAGTCCCGTAGATAACGACTTTGACTGCCAAAGATCTTAGGCGCTACCAAAATAAATTGGGGTCTTTTTCGTATCCATTTATTTCACTATTACAGCATGTATTGATTTCACTTTTGGATATATGTTTATTGACTAGGTATTTGGTTAATACTTTGACTGAAGGAAAACACAATTGGGTTTTGCTCGATAGAATTTAATTCCGAAAAGACCTCCACTTTTTTATAATTTTCTCTGTAATTTTAAAATCCTAAGTAATTTCATTGCAAAATTGCATTCAAAATGTGCGTATTAGGTAATTGAAAGTTCTGACTGAACACATTTTTGATAGATAGCATAATTTATTTTACACAAACGTCCAAAAAATTAATTGTTTTTAGGGTTCATGTACCTACATGCATGTAGGTGGTATGAAGGTGGTAGGTATGTTTATTTGTGAGTTTCTATAATCCACCATAACTTCTAAACGCCTGAACCGATTTTGATACTATCCTTAGATTGTTTGCGTTATCCCGAGTGAGGCTAGTGAAAAATCCTACGTTATCCCAACTATGTTGTAGTCAGTCTAACTGGGCAGCTAAAAACCGGAATTTTACATGGAACGACTGCTTTTTTGACCTGCACACAGTGTACACTGCACAACTCAGTTAAGATATGCCTTAGTGACTGGTTGTCAGACTTTCGGGCAACTGTCGACGTGAGACCACGTGTGATGTACAAAACACAGCCGCCCTGCTCTGGCTGTTTCCGAGGCAATGAAAAATCTCAGTAGGTAGGTACTAACATATATTTTACGTTTTAGAGTTAAGTAAATCTTTACGCATCGTAGTGTTAATTGATTTATCCCTTACAAGGTTGGGACAGAATGTTACACTTTTTATAGACCACAAAACTCAGTAGCCGACATAAACAAAGTACCTAAGTACACACCAATTTTTCGTAAGAATGATTGTTTATCATTGTCGAGAAGGTATGTCACATCTTCCAAACCTCTGTCTAGGCACTTGGTTCAGGAAGTGGAGGATTGATGTCTACCAAGATAAGAGTAAGCGGATCTCTTCTCGAATCAAGTAAAACAGTATTTTATAATATACTCTTTCCTGCCAATGACAAATCTTTGCTGCCCCCCAAAATCAATTAAAATAATTTTAAAAAATTCAAGCTCGCTTCGCTCGCGCCTCGGCCTCCTTCCTGCTCTTCCACCGTTATGTCTCGCTTGAGACGCTCATCTACTTCAATTCTCATTTACATTTCTAAGTCGTCCATCCACGGAAAATTGTTCAATGCTTTATTTGTGGAGAATATCGAAGACTCAGTGGTTATATTCTTGGATTATGAACTCCTTTAGTGTTGTGGCTTTTGCCTGTCAGTCTAGTCAACTCTGATATAAGTTATGTTGTCAAAAAGAAATAAAACTGGACGTGATAAATTTTTCATATTAATTGTATTATTGCATATATGCCTTGTAGCGATCCACCTGAACTACATGATCTTTAATATGGTAGCAGAGTAAAATAAAGTGAACTGTAGAAAAGTGGAAAAATCGTCTGTGAAGTGGAAAATTCACGATGGATGAAAAATCGTTTGAAAGTGCATCAAAAGGGAAGATCGAGTGCCTAAGTGATGGCAAAGACTTCAAGCATTGGAAATACAGAATCCGCAACGTACTCAAAGGTTATCCCGATGCGTTGAAGATCATTGATGGGACACTGAAAGTTCCGATAGAACCAAAGAGTTCAACAGAAACAAGGGCTGATTATGAGAAAATAAAAAAATTAAGTTCAAAAATCTAAAACCCGACTACTAACAAAATCGCGGTCTTAAAAGTAGAAAACAAGAAAATAATTCTTGTCTGATATTCCTCGTAGTCGCATGCCACTGATACCTGATGCTCCTTCATGGCGTTCTCATTGATACAGAAGTCAGCTGCTAATTGCCATTAGCAAGGTGGCATGCGACTGTCTACAATTCTTTAGTTACAATAAAGACCCAGAACATGACATAAAGAAGCATATTTCTGCTTTGGAGAATATATGGCATGAGCTGAATAACCAAATTCAAGCGAAGCTGCCTGATATATTGCTGATCTGCAAGATACTTGGACCTAAGAATTTCTTTGCTTTCAAGTCAAGTTGGCTCCTTGTAAACAACAAAAAGGATAGGACAATAGAGAATCTAACTGCACAGCTAAGTACCTTCGAGAAAGCCTTAAAGAACAATGAAGAAGTAAGTGAATACAAAGAGGAAGTACTAGTAGTCAAGGCAGAGAAAACGAAAGTTAAAGGAGTAATCTTCAAATGCAAATACTGTGGATTAGCTGGGCACAGAGTTCGCAAATGCCGTAAATGGATAGAAGATGGACGCCCACCAAAGCCGTCGTGCAGCAAAACAAATGTAAATTTGACCGTGTTAACTGTAGGAGACACTCTACCAAGTGATGACAAGAACTGGTACGTCGACAACGGAGCGACAAGCCATGTTACGCATCAAGGAGACATCTTCGAAAGCTTCGAGCACTTTGACGATTCGCACAATGTTACTGTCACCGCAGCTAATGGACAAACCATCAAACCCATTGGGAAAGGCAATATTCGAGCTGAAGCCAACTGCAACGGTAAAGTTGAACAACTCCTACTGAAAGATGTATGGTATGTACCACAAATCAAGAGAAATCTATTTTCTGTTCTTGCAACGCATAATGTATCGTCGAAGAGCACATTTGAGTCTACGCCAAAGCAATGCATACTCAAAGTAGATGGAGTGATAAAGCAATTGGGACAAGAAAGATTGGCGGAGGCCTATACAAGTTGGTTATTATCTGTAACCAAACAAGCTGGAAGTCAACCAATTACTGACAAACCCACTACAGCTGTATCATGAAAGGCTAGTACACCAAAATAAAAGACACGTAAAGCAAGTTATTGAAACTGAGCTCGGAATGAAGATAAATAACAACAAGTCAGATCTATGTGAAGGCTGTATTTATGGAAAGACGCACAGATTGCAGTTTGGAACAAGAACAAGAGCCACTCAACCTGGTGAACTTGTTCACACTGACATTTGCGGGCCATTTCCGACATCATATGTGAAGAATCGATACTATATTCTGTTCAAAGATGACTACACAAGGCATAGACATGTTTACTTTCTAAAGCAGAAGTCTGAAGCAGCATCATAGTTAAGGCAATTTCTAACTGCAGCTAAAGTTGCGGGACACACTGTAAAAGAAGGACTCAGTGACTACGGCGGTGAGTTTGTTAGCGCAGAATTTAAAAGGATCCTTCAAGAACGCGGCATAACACAAAGACTGACAATGCCACACACTCACGAGCAAGCTGGATGTGTAGAGCGAGAGAATCGCACAATAGTAGATGTAGAAGCAGCGCGTGCCATCATGCATGCACGTGTAAAGATTCCAGAGAAGCTATGGGCAGAAGTGATAGAAGCTGTTGTGTACGTGCTAGATCGCACTGGACCATCAAGCGTACCCAATAAGTCCCCATACGAATTGTGGTTCGGAAAGAAACCATCAACCAAGCATCTAAGGATTCTCGGCTGCAAATGCTACGCCCATGTACCTAAAGCTAACAGAAAGAAGCTTGAAAAGAAAGCAGAGCTGGGTATACTGGTTGGCTACGAAGGAAGCGAAGGCTACAGAATCTGGAACAAAGAAAAGTCTAAACTGACTAGGTCTAGAGACGTGACATTTGATGAGCGGCCACTTCTAGAAAAACCTGCAGAATATGACAAAATTGTTTCACTAAAGCCGATTACTTCTAAAGAATGGACTTTTCCATGGATTCAACATGTCAGAGATGAAAGCATTGAGAGGAATGCTAATGATCAGAGACATGAAGATAATCCAGAAAGCCATCAAGATCAGAGTGATATACACTTGAATGACAATGAACCTTCATCATCAAGAGATGTTGAATACAATGATGTTGATGATCAGGAAAATGACAATCTAAATCAAAGTGAGAATGCAAACTCGGATCAAAACTATGAAACAGCTCATTCAGATAATGAAGAGGAAGAGCCTATTGAAGAGCCTGCCAATAATTTGAATTTTAACCTCTCTAATAATGAGATTGAAAGAGAAGGTCAGAGGACATTGAGAGACAGATCTACATTGAGACCAGCAGATCGATTTAAAGATTATGTGATGGCAGTAGAGGCTAACAGTATGGCTGAACCTAAGACCTACAAGGAGGCAATGAATTCTTCAAAGCGTGAAAAATGGCTAAATGCCATAGATAGTGAAATAAATTCGCTAAAAGAGAACAAAACTTGGGAGCTAGTGGAGTTACCTAAAGGAAGAAAAGCAATCCCTTGCAAGTGGATATTCAAAACGGATTCAAAATAAAAACGAATCCGGATGGTACAGTAGAAAAGTACAAAGCCCGACTCGTAATATAGGGATACTCACAAAAGAAGGACATTGACTTTCACGAGACATTCAGTCCCGTAGCGAGAAGTAGCACCATAAGAGCTGTACTGAGTGTTGCAGCAAAGGAGAAGCTAAGTCTAGCACAATTTGATGTATCGACGGCATTCCTATATGGCACGCTAGGTGAAGAAATATACATGAAACCCCCAGAAGGTTATGCGAATGATAAAAAGCTGGTATTCAAGCTGAAAAAGAGCCTCTATGGGCTAAAGCAAGCGCCCTTATGTTGGAATAGGTGCATAACGGACTATATAGTTCAAATTGGCTTCAACCAAAGTAAATCGGATCCCTGCCTGCTTACAAGAAAGCGAGGTAGAGAAAGGATAATCCTTGCCCTATACGTTGACGACGGTCTAATAGCGTCAACAAGTGAGAAGGAGACGACTTTTTTTTCTAGAGGAAATGAAAAAGATTCAAACTCACAACCAAACCGGCCACCTATTTTCTAGGCATGGAGATAGAGAGACAGTCAGATGGCTCAATACTGCTTCACCAAAAAGCGTATGCGAACCGAGTACTGGAGAGGTTTGGGATGGAGGAATGCAAACCAGTGGCAACTCCAATATTGAAAGCTGAAGACATGAAGGCGATGAATAACGACCAAGAGGTCAAAGTTAGCACGTTCCCATATCGCCAAGCCGTTGGAGCACTTGCCTATTTAATGACCGGCACGAGGCCAGACATAGCCTATGCCGTATCAGTGGTATCTCGCAATCTAAACAGTCCAACCAAAGATGATGTGCAGATTGTAAAACGGATCATGCGATACATAAAAGGCACTATTGATCATGGAATTAAGTACACACCAGATTGTGTTGCTGACCTGAAGTGCTATAGTGACGCTGACCACGGTGGAGATGCAAACACTGGAAGATCGACCTCAGGCATTCTTTGCATGTTTGCCGGAGGTGCCATCTCTTGGAATAGCAAACGACAGAACGTTGTTGCCATATCGTCAACGGAGGCGGAGATCTACGCAGCGAGTGAGACTGCTAGAGAAATAATATGACTGAAACGCATTTTGAAAGATATCACAGGATATGATTGTCATGCATATCTGTGCGTGGACAACGAATCGGCTATCAAGATAGCGAAAAACCCTCCAGAGTTTCATCAGAGGACGATGTTTCGTCCTCTGATGAAACTCTGGAGGGTTTATTATGTATTTGTTATATTATGTTCGTATCGCGACGCGAATGATTTTGGTATTACGTTTGTATGGAGAATGTAACGAACATTCTCCATACACTTTACGAAATGCAAGCGAATTGCTATGTAAATGTTTAAAAGAAAAAGTTTAATAGGAACCTAGATAAATATCGTCTGTATCCGAATAACATAATTTTAAGTTGGTATTAATATGTTCGTATCGCGAATGATTTTGGTATTACGTTTGTATGGAGAAATGTTCGTTCACCGTCCCCTTAAGGGCATTCTTTATCAGAGACTGCATTCAAGAGGGAAGCAGATCGCTGACATGCTTACAAAATCTCTTTAGGGGCCCAGAATCAAAGAACTGAAGATATTGGCCGGAGTTTCTACATTCAAGAGAGGTGGATGTTGAGAATAGACAATGAGCGAAGACTCAGTGGTTATATTCTTGTATTATGAACTCCTTTAGTGTTGTGGCTTTTGCCTGTCAGTCTAGTCAACTCTGATATAAGTTATGTTGTCAAAAAGAAATAAAACTGGACGTGATTAATTTTTCATATTAATTGTATTATTGCATTGATGCCTTGTAGCGATCCACCTGAACTACATGATCTTTAACATTATTATCCCCCTGGATAAGGGTCATAGCACTTCGAAGAATCAAATCGTGGATAAGAGCTTCAATGGTTGAAGAACGTGTAACCGGAACATAACCGGAATGGCACTTCTCCACATCTAGAAAAACGTACCCATTGAAGTAGGTAGATGAAGTGATAACGCGTTTCGGGAGAAGACGTAAAAGAAAAATTGATTTTGTTATTTAAATATAGGTATTTTTAAGTACATAAATTAATAAAACACCTATTTTTCACAACACAACGAGACAACGACTCTTTGTGACCCCTCCCCCCCCCCTGGTACGAAATCTGGATCCGCCCTTGGTTGTAAATAAATAAATTAATAAAACACCTATTTTTCACAACACAACGAGACAACGACTCTTTGTGACCCCTCCCCCCCCCCCCCCCTGGTACCAAATCTGGATCCGCCCTTGGTTGTAAATAAAATAGGATTCGCGACCGTAACAAATGTGCCACTGAGTAATCACTACTCTCTACATAGTTTGTTTATAATAAAGTCACTTTCTTTGTACCTATGTCCCTTTGTATGCCTGCCTACATCTTTAAAACTACGCAACGGATTTTGATGCGGTTTTTTTGAAGTGAAAACTTCTTTAGCGGCGTTGAGCACTTTGGGAAATTGTTCTGTGATGGGTATAAAATCTTAAACTCGCGTCAGGACACGTGACCACGTGACCCTGATCGAAAAAGCGTAAGACGGATGGAGAGTAGACAGCTATCCCCTCTCTACGGCGCGGCGAAAATGTATGCCTGGGCCTCAGACCAAGAAAAAAAGACCTTTTTTTGTTGGTCTGAGGCCTGGGCCTACTGTTTCGTTTAGGCAGCGCAGGGCGCTTAATAATAATAATTATTATTATTAATAATAATATAATTAATAATAATAATAATAATAAAATTATTAATAATAATAATATAATTAATAATAATAATAATTAATAATAATGATGACAGCTGTCAAAATTGAAACAGCTATATCTCGGAAACTATCGACCTTAGACTAGTTGTGTGTAGGGACAAGTGATAGGTCTCAATGAGATCTACATTTCAGATGACAGCTGTCAAAATTGAAACGGCTATATCTCGGAAACTATCGACCTTAGACTAGTTGTGTGTAGGGACAAGTGATAGGTCTCAATGAGATCTACATTTCGGATGACAGCTGTCAAAATTGAAACAGCTATATCTCGGAAACTATCGACCTTAGACTAGTTGTGTGTAGGGACAAGTGATAGGTCTCAATGAGATCTACATTTCGGATGACAGCTGTCAAAATTGAAACGGCTATATCTCGGAAACTATCGACCTAAGACTAGTTGTGTGTAGGGACAAGTGATAGGTCTCAATGAGATCTACATTTCGGATGACAGCTGTCAAAATTGAAACGGCTATATCTCGGAAACTATCGACCTTAGACTAGTTGTGTGTAGGGACAAGTGATAGGTCTCAATGAGATCTACATTTCAGATGACAGCTGTCAAAATTGAAACGGCTATATCTCGGAAACTATCGACCTTAGACTAGTTGTGTGTAGGGACAAGTGATAGGTCTCAATGAGATCTACATTTCGGATGACAGCTGTCAAAATTGAAACAGCTATATCTCGGAAACTATCGACCTTAGACTAGTTGTGTAGGGACAAGTGATAGATCTCAATGAGATCTACATTTCGGATGACAGCTGTCAAAATTGAAACGGCTATATCTCGGAAACTATCGATCTTAGACTAGTCGTGTGGGAGTTGGACATTTTGACCCTGAACGTTAACGATGTCGACTGTACAGTCAATAAAATACAAAAATAATTTATTTTGAACTAAACAAAAAAAACATTGTACAGTCGTACAATGTTTTTATGATGCTTAATCGGAGGCATGGGAAAAAATATTCCCGCTCCTCCTACCAATCGGAGTTCCGATCGGAGGACAGGGAAAGACAAAATAAATGGGTTAGCATAGTTATGGCGGAATAATTGAATTTTTAAATAATGAATTTGGTTTAACTATGTCGAATGATCGCAATCTTAGCACAACGAAATACAAAACTACTATTGATGCGGTCTTTATTAGACATTTAAATAGGTTCGAATCAAAACTGTTCGTTTCTTACTTCAGCTACCATAAACCTATCGTATCAGTTTTAGAGATTGGCGATGATAGTTCTGGTAATGATGATGGTGAAAAAGTCGTTGAAATTATGGATGAAAGTTGATTTTTCGGAGAGATAAACTTTTTAATGTAAAATAATTGTAATAGTTTTAAAGTGTTAAATTTTTAATGTAATATAAATTGTCATGTTTGTGTACGATAGCGCAATAAATCAATATTGTATTCTACCACATAAATGATAGTACTTTTATACTGTTAAAGCAATTGGTGCAAAATTATTCCCTAACCATTCCAAAATATCAAACATGCTCAACGTTAATAATCAAGTTTTCACTTCTGCCGGCACTCCCGGAGTGCAACCCGTCTTTTTTTTTAATAGATAGAGTGATTCAAGAGGAATCAGGAAGGTTTTTATTTATGTATAATAACATCCATTTGCACCCGTGCGAAGCCGGGGCGGGTCGCTAGTAAGTAATAATGATTAAAATCACCAATACAACCGTCTCATTGCAGTTCATATAAGTCTCTTGAGTGACTGCTTGATGATAAAGGCATATGGCATACAAGGATATTCATAATACTTACAGAAGGTAAATCCTTTTAATTACAGTGATCCCACGCGCTGAAAGCATTTTAAATGGTAAAAAACGTAGCAAGTAAAACGAAATCTATCAAGATATATTTTAGATCCCTGAACAGAATCCCTGCCTGCTAACAACAATATTTTTTTGAACTTTGAGCAAAGAGTAGAATCAAAGAGGAGAGAATACTTAGCAGAAGGGTTACACTTATTGCGAGGACATCTTGAATTCTGTACCAAAAGGTTATGCGACTAAAATGTCGTATCAAACCTCGTTAGATGACAGGTTTCCGTGTTTGACTGTCGGTCGATGCCTTTAAAAAAACCGCCTAAATAATCTAAAAATAAAAAGATCGGTTATTAGCACAGAACAGAAAAACTGTGGATAATAGTCTAGTCTAGTTTTACGGTACCTAGTTATTATTGAAGTATAAATTCAGAAAGGGTGTCAAAGTACCTACCTATATTTTTATTATTTTTTTGGGTTATCTCCAGTACCTATATGTAGTACCTGTGGTAGGTACCCCCCCGTACCTACCTCCTACACATAAAAGCAGGAATGTGTTTTTTCTCACGTAGTCCGTTGTGTGGTCGTTGAATAGGTCTTAAGAAAATATTGCTATTTAGTTTACTACAGCTTGGCAAAAAAGAGTAGAAAATCCGGGGGGCGCCACTGTGCTGTTCATATGGCAACCCGTTGTGATCGTACCAACTTATAGTCTTGATACTTTTATTACAATTATTTTTATACATATAATTTATGTATGAAACAAAATTTATTCTCTTCATGTAACTACCTAAATATAAATGTATGTTAGTAGCACTGTTTTTTAAATTTTCTGGGATTAATAAAAGGCGTAGAAATAATGTTATTGTAATTTATTCTAATAAATCTTCCAACTCTTTTTTGGGACGACCTTTTCTATGTTTTCCGGGTGTAGAAAATACGCCTTTGTTTCGATCTCCCCCCCCTATTGCGTATCTTTTTAACGTCAGTGGCTATCAGAAATGTCCATAGATTAACTGTAAATTGGTTAGGGTTTGGTACATTTTTTTCTTAAAAACTCACCATTTGACAGTTATTTGATAGACATTATAAGTTATCCACTGTCAGTATAAGATACGCAATAGCCCTGCTGGACGACTCTTCTTATGGTGCTTACTGATTTACCTAAAGTGAATAAATAAATATACATAAAAAAATGCATTTTGCTTCTATGTATTATGTGATTTGTTAATAAATAACCAATTAAAAATAATAAAATTTTGGGACATTTGTAATTCTAATGATATAACAAACAGTTATCACCTTGAAACCACATTCAACAATAAAGTAATGTAGAAATCGAATTTAAATTCACATACTGCACAGTACGCCACTCAAGTATCAACATTAATCTGGCGCGCTATACCAAGGTAATGTCAGACAAAATGTAAACATAACCTATGTGCTCGATGATTATTGTTCAAAATTCCACTTATTTCGTATGCAAGCAAGTCAAAACAGAATGGGGTTCATAAATTAACACTTAATTCATATAGTAACAATAAAACAAACAGTTACATACCTGTCATTTCAGCGGTTCATAAGTAAACATCGTTGAGATCGGAGAGAATGGTTTTGGCCTCTTTTTCTGCCAAACATCGCCTATATACCTTATAAATTATCGCTCTGCCAGCACTTCGGATGGTTTTATTCATTTTGTATTACTTTACGTAGCTTTAATCACGTTTTTAGGGCACAATTATATAAAAAAAAAAACTTTCGAACTTTGTTTACACCAAACGTCATAAGTTTTTAATTGTTTTGCCAGCAAACAAAAAAATTAGTTCCGTTTCTAGACTTTTTTGCCAAGCTGTACACTTTTTCAACGTTTGTGAAATATTAGGCAGGCACACATTGTGCTGTAACTATGGTTTATTTGGTGCGTGGCTATAGTCGGAACTACCGTATTACTCTTCTAGTATATACTCGACCAGCAGTTTCCGTCACAGTATTCCGTAATGTATAAGGGTAAAAAAATACTGGTGACGATAGCTCAACTGATGATTTTGATTCATCATCCGAAGAAAAAAAGATTAAAATAAAGACAAATTGACCTTTCGTACCATTGTATCATTTCAAAATACCTACAATAGAGTCTGTCAAGCGAGTCTAGTCCCATGAAAAAGGCGGCAAATTCAAAAATCACTGATATAAAAGTAAAACACTGATATAGCACGCTGAAAACTTATTGATACTTGAATTTTAAAGTAAAAGGGTTGTGGAATTGACCTTTCGTACCATTGTATAAATAAACTTATTGATAGAAGTCTGTCAAGCGAGCCGAGTCCACAAACCTTTTACTTTAAAATTCAAGTATCAATAAGTTTTCAGCGTGCTATATCAGTGTTTTATATCAGTGATTTTTGAATTTGCCGCCTTTTTCATGGGACTAGACTCGCTTGACAGACTCTATTGTAGGTATTTTGAAATGATACAATGGTACGAAAGGTCAATTTGTCTTTATTTTAATCTTTTTTTCTTCGGATGATGAATCAAAATCATCAGTTGAGCTATCGTCACCAGTATTTTTTTTTTCAAATAGTATCTCAACGCAATGAGACGGTTACTAGTGTTGAAGATAAATAAACAACACTGTGTCACGAGCAAAAAGACCTGCAGCTAAACAATGCATCATATGACAGTTCTGACATACGTCACTTGCTTCCGCCCGTTATGTTCGTAGCCTACATCAATGTTGCATATTTTGTATCTTTAATTATTATACTAATATATACTGCAAAGTGGTTTCCGGGTTTTTATTTCTACAACTAGTTACCAGTTTGGGGGTTTCGGGTTTCCCCATAAATTTAAGGGGTAAATAAGTTCGGCGGCGGCGACCGCTCGCGTCTGGACCTGGTGCGAGCCATGGTCCGAGGCGAGAGGGAATGGGACGCCGTCGCGTCCTTCTGTGAAGCAAGAACATGAAGGGAGAGAACCTCTCGTCCCAACCGCCGCAGGAGACGTTCCGGGTGTCGGAGGCCACGTGGTGGCTTCCGGCGCGGGCGCGGTCCTGTGGACGGTGAGTAAAACGGTGAGTTTAAAAGACGGTGAGTTTTAGTGGGCTAGCTCACCATCCATCCATTTTATGACGACGACGGGCCGTGTCGACGGTGCGTTCGTGTTCCACACGCGCCTCAAAGAGATGGAAGGGGCCCACAAGTGGCGACGCTCGTTGGGGCTGCGGGTTGTTCGAAATAGATACCGCGGTCTCGACACGAAGGAACATGGGTGGTTTTTAGTCAGTAGAAGTTTGACACTCCCTACCGCTCGAGCGGGAGGGGTCAGTTCAAGATTGCCCACACCCAAAAAGAAAAGGGGTAGATAAGTGAATTGAGATTTTCATTTGAGGGTGAGGGTGAGGGTGTCGGTAGAGGATTTTAGGGTGTCATATTTTTCGGGATTTGATCAATATTGAAAGACCGTTGCCCATTTGCACCCGAAAAGGTAATGTCATTTCTCATAAAACCCGACCTATACTATAACACAAAAATATTGAACCACATAATTTTATTATGGTTTTAAAAAGACAGAACCAGTAGAAAATGAACTTCTATTGAAAGTATTGAATTAGGGATAAATAAATAATATTCCAGAATATTACCTACTTACTTATTGATTAGGTACATCAATGCCTACTTACAATATTATTTGTTTTGGGAGATTTTCAAGTAGGTATGTGGGTTTCAAATATTTTTGAGAGTTGTTACATCATCCGAAGAAAAAAAGATTAAAATAAAGACAAATTGACCTTTCGTACCATTGTATCATTTCAAAATACCTACAATAGAGTCTGTCAAGCGAGTCTAGTCCCATGAAAAAGGCGGCAAATTCAAAAATCACTGATATAAAACACTGATATAGCACGCTGAAAACTTATTGATACTTGAATTTTAAAGTAAAAGGGTTGTGGACTCGGCTCGCTTGACAGACTTCTATCAATAAGTTTTCAGCGTGCTATATCAGTGTTTTATATCAGTGATTTTTTAATTTGCCGCCTTTTTCATGGGACTAGACTCGCTTGACAGACTCTATTAAAGTTTCAGTTTTGGTGAATCCTCCAACCTGCCCGCGAAATTCAAATTTCCTTAAGTTTTTCATTAATATATCAGTCATTCCGGAACCTATACGAGCTCGGAAGGTTGTACCTATTAATGATTTTGATGATTATAATTCTGTAACTACAAACTTGCCTTTGCCTTTGTCTTACAGCCGCGAATCAAATGTTCATCAACATACAACCTATCACTTGCCTGCAAATTGCAAAAAAACTTAAGAAAATTTGAATTTCGCGGGCTACCCGATATCATAATCAGAACTTTAATGGGGTTGGCAAGTGATAGCTGATTGTAGATGGCGTGTCCATGGCTTGTCCCAATCCGACCAATGAGGTCAAGCTATTTTGAAATATATAAAATGACATTGACAGATATTCAACCAATGAAGAGCTTAGGTTCATGCGGTGCTAGCGCCATTAGTTCCATCCACCAGTTGCCCGTCCCATTCAATGCACTTCATAAAACTTGAATCTATCTCGATTTATCGTGAGTATCGACTCACGATAAATCACGAGTACAGAGTACACAATACAGAGTACACAGTACGAGTACACAATACACGAGTACAGAGTCGTGAGAGTCGTATGGTTACTTCACTAGTTACGTCGGATGACAAATGTCAAAACGGGTTTCTGACCGTTTCTGTTTCTAATTCTGGCCGCGTTCCGTATTACAAAATAATCGCTCACAGCGCTCACGTCGATATTTTGCGTTCCGAATTAGATATCACGATTATGACAGCTAAGACCTGTCATCAATTCGGAACGCTCGTTAAGGGGGAAGCTCACATCCTGCCCGCGAAATTCAAATTTTCTTACGTTTTTTGCAATTTGCAGGCCAGTGCTTGGTTGCATGTTGATGAACATTTGATTCGCGACTGTAAGACGTATTTAGTTACAGAATTATAATCATCAAAATCACCAACACTGTCGCGAAATAAGAATACGCGATGTCCCAAACCAAAAATAAAATGTAAATATACCTAATTGTACAACACTAAAATGTAAATAGCAACACTAAAATCAGTATTGACAACCTGACGCTGCGCCAAAACGACGCCAACCATTCCCGCTTAAATGGTCGCTATGACATATTCAGTCTGAGTAACTAATGTAGCTTCAAGTGAAGTAAATTCAGTGCCTGGAGATCGTGAGGATTCCTGCCATCCGTGTCGCGTGCCTCCTGTAAAGCTAAGTATTATTTATCTGTTGGTCTAGATAATATCGTTGAAGGATATTGTAATGCATGTGGAGGTACGTGTTCGTACCTGTTCGAATAGTTTGAGACACCTAAATCTAAATGTGTACGTCGTGCCTTCAGCGTTGGGCTGAGGGCATAAAAGCGACTGCACGCAAGCTGCTAGTCCGGACAGAAAGCGCTTAGGGGATATAGTCATAGGAAAGGTCTTGGGCAAGCCTTCCCTTTATAAACCCACCCCACCGCCTACGCATTGTGCCGACGGGCGCAGACGTCGACGGACGTATAGGTTCACTATATCACCTGCATATAAGTAAAACCTCCAGGGGGCATTCAGTCGATTAGGCGTTGGGCTGAAGTCGGTCTGAGATGCATGCTTTATAACAGACGCTGATGGAATTCCGGTATCTGATAAGCACATAGGTGACACAAACATTATTGATGAGAACTTAAAGTAAGCTTCATCATAAGTATGGTAATCGGAATTGCCATAAAGAGCTTTATCTCTGAAGACAGATAGGTAATACTTAGCCCCCCAGAGATTCATGGGTACTTAAAACTTACAGATATCCTATTGACTCCTGAGAAGCTGGATGAATAACACTCCGGTGCCCTCGCGGACCGGAGATAAGAGACTGGATTGCGAGATACTTACGAAACGGAAGGGGAGCCGTACTGGTGAGTATCTCTATTACATCGTGGGGCGGTTGGACTTCTCTTCTCAGTAATGCGAAGCCCACATATTGTCGGTGTGAAGTACACCACTTTGTAACATGTAAATAACCAGAATATAACAAGGGGAGTAAGTCTAACCCGTCCTCGCGACAAACACAACCCTCCAAGTTCATATAGATCGAGAAACTATTTTTTCAAGGTCAAAGTTATTCCTCGATCTACACTTACGTGCAAAAAAATCGACCCGCCCTGTATGTTTCGATTCGGAACGCAATTTATAAAAATTAAGATCATACAAACAAAAACTAATAATGGAATTTGAAAGTATGTTTAATAAACTTAATTTTAACATTCCCTACACTTCAATAAACGGGATGTTGTTGATGATATTGACTCGTTTACTTGGACACCCTTATTTCTCATTTTTAATAACGCATTCTCAGTGACATTGCAGTGTGTTAAAAGTTAATCAATTTATTGTTTATTCAATAATTGGTTATTTGTACTGATTAAGTGACCATTTAGCTTGAGTTTAATTGTTTTTACTCTCTGTGAAAATGGATACTACTCCGTCTGAGTGCGCTCAAGTTGTAGCACTGATCCAGGCTGGATTTAATCAGCGCGTCTTGGCCAGACGTCTTCACCTAAGCCGATCAGCAGTAAGACGAGTGTACAGAAGGTTCTTAGAGACTGGCAGCTTCAAGAGACGATCAGGTTTGGGAAGAAATCGGGCTACTTCAGAACGAGATGATCGATTTATGGCGTCTACAAGTTTAAGAAATGGACATTTGACTGGCGTTCAGGTGCAACAGCAAGTTCGTAATGTTCGCGGTGTAGCTGTAAGTGAATGGAATGTACGACGGAGACTTGCAGGAAGCGGATTGCATCCCCACAAACCTGCTAATGGTCCAAAATTAACCCCCGCACATCGCCAAGCGCGGCTTCAATTTGCTCGTGCTAACGTTGATTGGACACTCGAACAATGGAAGGTCGTACTGTTCTCGGATGAGTGTAAAATCAGTCTTCATGGAAATGATGGGCGCAGGAAAGTTTAGCGAAGAGAGGGAGAACGATTTGCACAGGTTTGTATTGAAGAACGAGTCGCTTTTGGAGGACGTTCGTGGACTGATTGGGGCGGAATTTCTTTGAGAGGAAAAACTAATCTTCAGTTCGTATCCGGACCTCGCCTAGGCAATCTGACTGCACAGCGATACATCCAGGAGTTGCTAGAACAACCTGTCATGCCATACGCCGGATTTATAGGCGATGGTTTCTTGTTAATGCAGAACAACGCCCGACCACATACAGCCACGATAGTTTTCCAGTACCTACGTGAGGTGGAAATTCTTGTTATGGAGTGGCCAGCAAGGAGCCCTGACCTTAATCCCATTGAATATCTATGGAATGAGCTGAAGAGAAGGCTCAGGGCCAGAAATCAGCCCCTGGAAACCCTCCAAGAACTATGGGTGGTCATTCAAGAGACGTGGGGAGGTATACCCCAAGAACTCATAAAAACATTAAAAAGGTCAATGAAAAACAGGAAGGAAGCTGCAATAAGAGCACGTGGGGGAATACAAGCTACTGACCAAACTTTTCTCGAGAAATTTAACGCTTTTATTGAGTTTTACATTCAAAATTATTCAACAAAGAATTGAGCTATTCTAACCGTTTTTGTTTTTCAGTCTGTAAAATCAATAAACCAAAATGTGTTACAGTAAAAACTGGTCTATTGTAATCTTAGACTAACATTTAACAGACAGTGTGAAAAGTATTCAATAATTAATTTTAGATTTTTATTTATCGTGTTATGAACGAAAGCGTTCTGGGTGGGTCGATTTTTTTGCACGCAAGTGTATATGAACTTGGAGGGTTGTATTGATGATTTTGATGATTATAATTCTGTAACTAAATACGTCTTACAGTCGCGAATCAAATGTTCATCAACATACAACCAAGCACTGGCCTGCAAATTGCAAAAAACGTAAGAAAATTTGAATTTCGCGGGCAGTATGTGAGCATTCGCCTTAAGAGCGTATGCTACCTCAGATTAGCAACCCTATTTGTGGTGGTTCAAACTTCGCTTGAAATACTGTTAGAATAAAGTTCTAATCAGCTTGCACTACAAAGCGGTTGTTACGTCTTTCGCTGCGGCCGAATAGTGCGAAATTAGTGGTATTTTGCGATTTACAAGAAAACTATTGATTGGACTAAAAAAGTGAAACACCAACAACAAATGACTTTAGTATGTTGCTTGTAAAATTATTTGGCAAAAAAATCAGAACGATGACATGTATTTTAGTATGGTTATTACTCGTTAAAAGAAATTTTTAGAGGTATCTTCGCGATTTTTTTCTATCGAGCAAAGTTAGTTGTATTATGTTTTCACAACACTATGGCACTAGCATATATCCTGAAGAATATCATATATTTTTCTGATGTTGATTACTGCAGTGAATCTTATACTTTTACGCATTATAAAACTTGCGTTTGAGGTACCATACGCTCTTAACGCGTTTACAGTGCTCACTCGTCACGTGAAAACAAAAACATAACCTGCATGAGAGAAATTCGTCGCCCGTTAGGCTCGTCTTGTATATTTACTTGAATACTCATGGTTATGAGACTCCAGAGAGATTTCAAAGAACTAATTGAATGTATTTGTGCGACTCCAGCCAGTGAACCTCAGCTGTGAACACACACACCCACCCAGACACACACACACGCATCAGACATCTGTCATTTTTACTTTGATTTTGACAGCGCTCACGGTGATATTTGGGGTGCGTTCCGAATTACGCTGTAATCGATTTGAGCGTCCATAAACCCGTACCGAATTACTGTGAGCGCGCTAACGATGTCCCTTGAATCGTCATAGATGACGTCATGACATGCGTCATCTTGCGATTACACCGACCATGCCCCAAATAAATATCACCGTGAGCGCTGTCAAAATCAAAGTAAAAAAAAACAAAATCGTTTGTCTGTAAAGTTGGTTTACTGGCGATACTTGAACGTGACAACGTCATAAGAAAATACAGCACTTACATTGCTATAAACAAACAATTAACACGCCGCTGCTATGGAATGACAATTAACACGCCGTTGCTATGGAACGCCTCAGAGCGAGGTAACGCCTCAGAGCGAGGTAACGACTCATGACGTCATCTTTTTTCGTTCGTGCAGCCGGCCATCGAATTATAAGACGTTATCACGTCAAAATGACAGATGTCTGATGCGTGTGTGTGTGTCTGGGTGGGTGTGTGTGTTCACAGCTGAGGTTCACTGGCTGGAGTCGCACAAATACATTCAATTAGTTTTTTGAAATCTCTTTGGAGTCTCATAACCATGAGTATTCAAGTAAATATACAAGACGAGCCTAACGGGCGACGAATTTCTCTCATGCATGATGCAGGTTATGTTTTTGTTATCACGTGACGAGTGAGCACTGTAAACGCGTTAACGAGCGTTCCGAATTGATGACAGGTCTTAGCTGTCATAATCGTGATATCTAATTCGGAACGCAAAATATCGCCGTGAGCGCTGTGAGCGATTATTTTGTAATACGGAACGCGGCCTTATTTGGGGCATGGTACTTTTTATTAGTCATTGGTGTAATCGCAAGATGACGCATGTCATGACGTCATCTATGACGATTCAAGGGACATCGTTAGCGCGCTCACAGTAATTCGGTACGGGTTTATGGACGCTCAAATCGATTACAGCGTAATTCGGAACGCACCCTTCGTAGAATTTTTTGACGTTTTGATGGACTTTTGTGAAGTTTTGTGTCAGTCAGTAACAACCTCGAAATTATTAATTGGTCTATGCGTATATTCACGTAAAGATTCTTGTACTTACATTTAATAGATCATAGCAGTTTCAAAAAAAAATTACGTGCCTATAGGCTCATTCGTGTCATAATAGATTAATAATTCTAACCTAAATATTATCAGGGTTGAAAATGTTACACAACTTTTGAAAAAAATGATTCACAAATGGTGGCACCGGTTTGTCCGCAAAAGGACCAGGCCAATCCCAGAAGACACAGCAGTACTATGGAAACGACGACTCAGTATAGCCTATGGCTTGTTGGCTTGGAATGCTTTTGGTTTAATGGTATATAATGTTTACAAGGGAAAGGCTGACTGGGCTCACTATTATGGTATAAAATCAGACGAAGAGCACTCGACTCCACCAGGTAATTGCCGAAAATACAGATATGTCTCGTTTTTGATAGAGGATTACAAATGGAATTTTGACAATTTGTATGGAATCAATCTGCCTGCTAGACCACTCAATGACCCAATAAGTCCACTCTAAGGCCCAGATTCAAAGACCACACTTTGACTTTACTTTGATGAAAAGATCTACTTTCACGCAAAAATATATTTCTTAGTCCTGTCAAGCTGTTCTTTACTTTCCAAAAACCATACTTTACTTAGTAAAGTCAAAGTGTGGTCTGTGAATCTGGGCCTAAGTGGAAAGTGGGGAGAAGTTTAATGATGTTGTAAAATTAAGTTGTATGATAAACTCTGTCTATAGAAATTAATGAAATATGTTTATAAGTAATAGCTATTGATTCTTTAATTATGAGAAACAGTGGCTTGTGTAGGTATGTGTAGAATAGAAATAAAAATAACATAAATAACAGTGTAAGCTAGAAAATTAGATAAGTCTGGATCTATTGGTGAAATCAGGGCAGTCCAAAAGCACATTCGGTTGAGGATGTTGTAAGGAGTGTAGGAAACGGATGGATGAGTGACACAAAGAACAGAGTAGAGTGGTAGAAGACAGGGGAGGCCTATAACCAACAGTGGGTGAAGTTATGACATTGCAGATGTGCTAAGGCTTGTAAAAGGACATACCAGGCCATGAAACAAATCATCCATTATTTTTTGTATTGATTTACCTTGCTTTAAAATGAACAAAGTTACAGATTATTATAGTTGACATTCAAAATTAAATATGAGTATCACACATGTAAGTCATATTCTACTTACTAAGTAATAGAAGTAGTACACTGCGATCAAATTATCTTGGCAGCTCCGAACTTCGTGCAGGTCATTTTGTTATAACGAATGTATATAAGTGTTATGATATTTATTTTATTTCTCACTGTTTAAATTAGATATTTTCTGATCGTTTAAGTATTGGTTTATCTGGAAATAACAGTTTTATTCCCAAGTTTACATGCGTAAAATTTCGCAAAGCCTATGTTCAGAGCTGCCAAGATAATTTGATCGCACTGTATGTGTCGAGAAGAAAATATTAGCATCATTTTATATAAGAATATTTATATTTTTTTAATAAAGGATTACCAGAAAATGTCACTTGACTGCCAAGAAGTGGAAAGAGGAAAGGAAGTCCTCTGTCCTGCAGTGGGGGGGGGGGGGGGTTAGGTTCCGCCAACGACCATACAGCCACTAGACGCCTCATACTTGATCTAACGCACGAAACAAATTCTGTCAACTCGCTGAGGTGCGGGGGAACGGGGTACTGCATTCTGATTGGCCCTTTCAAGGTCATTGCATTTCATAGGGATGAGACAGGTTTAAATCAAACAAGAACGTATCGATATTTTTTAATTGTATTTAATAAAATATGTATTTACATTTTACATAAATAACTTGCATTTAAGTACCTTCTTTATTCTGAATATGATTGAATCATGTAAGAACATTCAAAAATCGCTTGGTTGCAATTGCCCATTTTTTTAAAAAATCTGGATCGTGTGGGTATCTAAAATTAATCGTTAAAGTGTCACAATTTGTTAGCTGTATCCTGTTGTAATTTTTAATTACTAACAATATATTTTTTACTTAAATAGTTAGGTTTTTTTGCTTTATCGATAACAGGGGTGGTCATGCGATTTGGAGCATCACTAATTATTTTTACTTAAAATCGAGGAAAAGAGATGGCAAAAAAAATACTCTCAAAAGAAAGAGATGCAATCATAAAAGACATCAACGCGCGCTCCAAGAATGTGCACTGCATACAAGTATGACCAGTATAAGATGAACTCCGAAAAATAATGTCAGAAAATTAATTTTATTTAGATTAAGGAACCATTAACTTACCGATGAAATGTGATACCGTCTTTCAGGAAACTTGAAGTCCGGCTTTCTTTATCACACCAACGTACTGTATAAGGGGCCATATTATGTTTATTTTCTCGAATTTTCAAAGGTGTAGTGCGGAAGTGTTCACGGCTCACAGGTGTGGTCGAAACTAATGCGAACTTTGTGACTGACGACGGCTATAAGATTTATAGCCCTAATGTGTTGACAGACATTTGTCGCCTGTTATTAGGCGTCTAGTGGCTGTATGGTCGTTGGTTTCCGCACTTAGTCCTTGAAGTGGACCATTGTGCGTGTCCTGCAGTGGGTTAACTTATAGACTCATAAAAGAAATAAAATAATTTTGTTATTCATTCACATCCAAAACAAAAATGAGATATATTATTAATATGCTAGTTTATTTATTATTATTCTCTCACTACTGTGCTGTTTATGGCTAGAAGCTGCACTATTTTCTTGTCAGACCATTATAATTTGAAAAATTAATCAAGTCCTTCATATTTAACTATATTCATTTCACTTAGAAATCCTTTCAAAGTTCTATATTTATTTGGCAGTAATTACTAATTGAGAGGGAATGAGAATCTACCATGCAGGCCAAGTGTGGGTTGCTTTTGATTCTTTTCCCTTCTCATAGGGAGGAGGCCTGCGCTCCAGCAGTGGGAATATTATAGGATGCTTATGCTTATTGATGTATGCATGTACAAAACTAAATTAACATGTTTCATCTTTTACTTTTATCTGTTACAGGTGAAGCATGGGCAAAAACATTAGGTATTAAAAATGCAAAAGTTTACAGAATATCTGGTTTAGCCAAAGTTGATGAGTATGACATTATTGATGGCCAAGGAGTAAGAACTAATGCAGCAATTGACAGTCATGATACCGAGACTTTAAATGAATAAATAGAAGGTAGAATTTGAAATATTTCTGTAAATAATTAAAAGCCTACAAGAAAAATAAAATATTTTATTTTTATGATAAGGCACCAATTAATTATTAGTTATAAGCAAATTCATTTCAAAAGTTCTTTCTCAAACAATCAAATTGAAATAACAAATTGTAAAGCTTAGTAGTAACAAATATAATTAGTATATATTTACTCTAGTTATTATATAACTGTCTAGGATATTGTTTTGTAAGATCACAGTACATTAAGGCGAACTTATACAATATCAACAATTGGAGTGGGCATGATATGTAATGGCATGTCGCCTCCTTTCGATTTCTTGCAAGAGGGCAGACCTGTAACATATAAAAATGATTAGTATTTAAAGTGTAATCCAAAAGAAAACTCGAATCATTAATGCTAAGAAGATTGTATGTAAATGTGGTGGAAATAGGAATGTAGCATAGGTTACTTGTCTTCAAAGACATTGTGTTTGAACTGTAAATTACTGCAGAGGAATCCTTTTATATTATCATTTATATAACAAGTACCTGGATGACCTAGCTTTGTTTTTAATTAAACCTACCTAGATCGATTTCTCGCCCCTGCATACAAAATTTCATGAAAATGGTTAGAGCCGTTTCCGAGATTCAGATTATATAATTAAAAAAAACTGTAAATTCAAGTTACTTATAATTTAGAGGGCAAAACTTTTCTATTACTTACCATAAAAACAGATTATTCAAAAAAAAAATAAGAAATACATATATTTCGCAGGTAGTCCGCGAGAATTTAAACAAAACCTGACAAGGGGGCCAATTCTCGATTGCAAGTCCCGTGCAAAGCCAAAGTAAAACGAAACGTTTAGTGTAAAAATAATCAGTTTGACAGCTGACTGTCTGTCAGTGACTAATAAAATTATGAAGCAAACAATTATTTACCTTCGTTTTCAGGTCTATTTTAGTGGTATCCTGAATTACAGGAGCCAATAGATCTAAGTATTAGAACCCTTATTAAATCTTTATTTAGTCTGAAGTTTTTAATGACTTCTGTTTCGCTCAAGTCGTAAATATCGACGGCGGGATAGCTGTTGTCGCCGTGTATTGGCCAGTTGCTCGCCACTTTCCAACAACTCCGAGATAAAAATGCTAATAAACTCGTCCATCTTTCAGTCGTTTCTAGTCCAATCGTAGATACACAAATTACAGAGTCTGTTATCTGCGCGAAGGTCGTCGTTTCAAGAAAACACAATGCACAAATCAAAGAGTATAAATCGAATTTCCAGTATGAGATGCCAAGCCGTATTTTATTTAAAAACTAAAGAAAAGAAAACAGTGTACAATCCAAAACTCAACAAATTCACTCAGAAATGACGTATCTATATAATCGACATGACATCTCTACTGCTCAGAAGCACTCGACATGAACTCTAACGTTAGCCTTCGACAAATATCGAATTCGACATCCCCAGAATAGCAACTTTTAAAATTTCTCGAAAAAATGACGTCATTAGAAATTTTTGTCGAGTTCGACACCATCTCTAAAACCGAGAATTGGCCCCCAGGGGGCCAATTCTCGGTTTTAGAGATTTATCTCGAGTTCGAGTTCGTAAGTCTATCTCTGTCTATCAAAAATATCTCTATCTCTACCAAAAATTTTCGAATTGAGCAGAATTCCGTATTCTCAGTCAAAATAGAAATAAATGTCACGAAAATGTCGATTCGAGTGAAGCTAATGTTACCATTATGAAGAATCGCGCGTTCCGTTTTAGGTAGCTATGAGTGAATGAATGATTTTGTTTTAAAACTCTGACTAAACCTAACTATTTAAGTATAAAAGAAAGAGAGAAAGAAAGAAAAAGTATTTATTGGTTTCACAAACAAACAAGTAAACATAATTATGAGAAACACTTAAAATTAGGACATCCTTACATAGTATAAAACAAAGTCGCGTCTGTTTGTTTGTTTGTCTGTATAGACGATAACTTGCTCACGTTATCGTTGAGTAGTGGAATGAAACGGCACCATGAATCAAGCCAGACCATTTAATATTCATTAGTACAAAACTACCATACGCCATCACTACATGGCGGCTTAATAGGAAGAGAGAGTGTTGCCAACTTAATCTATCATAGACTATAATTTCCAATACCCCGGCTCAAGTTCAAGTTTCTTATTTTCTTTTTAAATTAGACAAAACTAAAATTACTAAACTTGGACTTGTTACCATCATACAAAACATTACAAAACTGGCAACATTAAAATTGACACATGACACTAGTGACAATTCAAGTTTGACATTTGTTTGACACAATTCACAAATGTCAACATGACAGTTCAAAATTTGTAGGTTATCATTATAATTTGTAAACATTTCACAGAGTTCCACATCAATTATTAACTAATAAGAGTACATAAATTGACATAATATTACACAACACAATTATATTATTTAACACAATAAACCGAGAGAATTACAAAAATACTTGTGTTTATCCTTAGACAGTGCCTTGGTAAATATATCAGCTTTGTTTTGGTTAGTAGACACATACTTTAACATAATTAAACCTTTGCTTACAATATCTTTAATAAAATGTACCTTAATATCAATATGTTTACATCTTTTGCTATTTTCGTAACTTTCTATCATTTTAATAGTGCTTTGGTTATCAATAAACAGTGTAGAATTTATATTTTCACAAAACTTTAAATCCTGTAATACTCCTAATATAAAAATTATTTCACTTACAGCTAATGCAGCAGCGACATATTCAGCTTCTGCTGTAGACAATGCGACTGAAGTTTGTTTCTTCGAAGTCCAGCTGATCAAATTGCCCTGATGGAATATAGCGATTCCACTTACACTTTTCCTATCAATATTCTCACTTGCCCAGTCTGCGTCTGAAAATGCATGTAAGTAATTATTATTATTTTCTTCTTTTTTGTAAATTAATCCTTTTTCCTTTGTTTGTTTCAGGTATCTCAAAATTCTTTTTCCTGCTTTCCAGAGTGTTGGTGTTGATCGATTCATGTATCTGCTCAAGAATCCTGTTGAATATGATATGTCAGGTCTGCTAATTGTAGCAAGATACATCAGTGAGCCTACAAGTTCTTTGTATGGAATGTTTGTCAAGATTTCTTCGTCTGGATCTATGTGTAAACCCGTTTCCATAGGTGTACATACGCCTTTGCAATCTTGCATATTAAATTTTAATAAAATCTTATCAATAATTTGTGTCTGATTTATTTCTATTCCATTGTCAAATCTCCTAATTTCCATTCCTAGAAATTTATGTATATTGCCCATATCTTTGGCTTTAAATTCTTCTTTCAAATTTTGTATTATTTTCTGTCCATCTCCAATAACTAAAATATCATCAACAAATATTAATATGTAAACATTATTTCCAGTGTATAGACAGAAATCTCTTTGTGAACGATTAAATCCTTTCTTTATGAGAAAATCATTGAGTTTTTCATTCCAACATCTTGGAGCTTCTTTCAGTCCGTATAGCGCTTTCCTTAATTTTAAAACTTTTCCTTTTTCTTTTGCTAACCCTTCTGGATACTTTATGTATATGTCAGACTTTAGTTCACCATTCAGGAATGCTGTTGGTATATCCATTTGCTTTATAGGCAGATCTTCTTGTACTGCTTTGTTTAGAAATAGTCTCACAGTTGTCATTCTAGCAACTGGTGCATAGATATTTTCAGTAGTTTCTTCTTGAAATCCTTTTGCCACTATCCTAGCTTTCTTGGTATTATCTGCTTTTGTACGGAATACCCACTTTGTGTCTATTGCCTTCTTTTCCTTTGGTAGTTCACTTATTTCCCATGTTCCATATTTTTTGTGTGCGTCTAGCTCTTTCTGTATAGCTTCAGACCAATCTTTATGTTTTATGGCTTCATCATAGTTTATAGGATCTTCTAGCAGTAATGCGTAAGCCATATTTGACATTTCATAATCTTGGAATCTTATTGGTGTCTTAGTAGGTCTTTGTTTTCTTTTCTCTGAATTATTCTGCTCTTGCCCTTGATCTAAACTCAGGTCTTTCTCATTTGATAGTTCTGGAATATTTTCCTTTTCTTCCTCTAAATATTCTATTTCTGGTTCTTTCGTTTCTTCTTCTTTTTCAAAAGTAATGAATTTATTCCATTGGCTTTCATCATACTTATAATCTGATTCGTCAAATCTTACATCTCGAGATTCTTCTGTTTCATCTGTTAACGGATTCCATAGCCTGTATCCCGATCCACAATATCCAATCATAATCATAGGTTTTGCTCTAGGTTCTAGTTTGCTTGGCTTAGGTAATATGACACTCCATGCTTTTGAGCCAAATACTCTTATTTTTTCAAGTTTGTTCTCTCCATACCATATGCTGGCTGGTGTATCACCATATAATGCTTTCGTTGGGGATCTATTTATAACATATGCTGCAGATCTGATGGCTTCGCCCCATAATTTCTTTGGTAAATTTGTTTCCAATAACATAGCTCTCACTTTGTCAGCTAATGTTCGATTCATTCTTTCACATATTGAGTTTTGCTGGGGTGTATAGGCACATGTGGTTTCTTGCTTTATACCATTTTCATTATAAAATACTTTTAATTCTTTGTTTACAAATTCAGTACCTCTGTCAGTTCTTATTCTTCTAACATTTGTACCATTGTTTTTCATTCTTCTTATGTAGTTAATTATATAGCCTTTTGCTTCTTCTTTTGATTTTAATAGGTAGACTTCCATAAAGTGTGAGTAGTCATCAATTATTGTTAAATAGTATTTTTCTTCTCTTCTACTTATGGGTGAGACAGGTCCTCCGAGATCACAATAGATCAGTTCTCCTATTTGCTTTGTTCTTGGCTTTGGAGTTGGACTGAATGGTTGACGCGTACCTTTGGCTTGTATACATATGGAGCAGCGTTCATTTGACAGCGGTAATCCTAGTACCTTCATGCTTCCATAGTTTAAATGACCCATTCTACGGTGCCATAGATTTTCATCTGTTTTGTTTGTCAACATAGCGTCTAAATTCAGGTTAAGTTTGATTTTACACAGTCTTCCATTATTTTCACATATTATATTGTGACTATCTTTGCTAATCACTGTTCTTGTTAGTTCAAATGTTACTTTAAATCCTTTTTCATTTAATCTTAGTACTGATATCAGGTTGTGAGCCAAATTTTTAACTATTAAACATTCAAAGTTTATTTTTAGATTTTCCTTACTTATTCCTATTATTGTTCCTTTCCTCGTTGCTGATAGGATATTTCCATTTGCTACTTGAATTTTAATCTCAGGTATTTCACTTATGTTTTGTATATGCTTCTCATATTTTTCGTTAATCATGTGGTAGGTTGCTCCTGAGTCTATCACAAATTCTATTTCTCTATTCATGTCATTTGTTTTTGTAGAGAATGCTTGTGCGAAGAATGTTACTGATGTGTTATCATTATTCTCCTGCTGTTCTGCAGTATTCGCTGAGCTGGTAGCTTGTCCTCTATGTTGTTTTCCTCTGCCTCTGTAATTTCCTCTTCTTTGACCTCTATTATTGCCTCTGTTAGCTTGGTCACTTCTACATTTAAAAGATTTGTGGCCCTCCTTGCCGCATTTAAAACATGTGAGGAAGCTGTGAGCATCGGCTTCCTTGCTCGAATTACTTTGATCACCTTTTATTTTTAATTCAGCATCTAACATTCTTGACTTTATGAAATCAATCGTCAAATCTTTGTCCATAGTTTCTAACGTTGTTACAACAGTATTGTATTGGTCTGGTAGTGTCAACAATAGGTGACATACCTTGTCATTTTCTTTCATCTCTGTTCCTGACGACTCCAGTTCCGAAATTACATTCTCGAATTTTATAAAGTGATCAGTCAATCTTTCATTGTTTCCACATTTCAATGACAGTAGTTTTCTTCTTAAGTGGAGCTGATTGAAAACTGATTTCCTTTCAAATATTTCCTCTAGTTTTGTTAGCATTTCTAATGCTGTATTACATTTTTTTATTATGTCTATAAACTTGTCGGATATACATTGAACAATGACGCTTTTTGCTTTGGCATCAAGTTCGTTCTTCACTTTTTCGTCTAACTGTTTGTCCTTATTTATGGCATCTTTTAGACCTCGTTCTTCTAATATCGTTTTAACTCGAAACTTCCAGTTCGAAAAGCTTGAGCCATCATTTAATCTTGGATAGGAAAAATTCGTACTAGTAGCCATTTTGTCTTTTACTTCCTGCACTATCCTTTGTCGATCTGACTGACTCCAATCCTAATCTTGGTGCTTTTGGATTCAGGGTTCTGGGCCCATAACCTATAGACGATAACTTGCTCACGTTATCGTTGAGTAGTGGAATGAAACGGCACCATGAATCAAGCCAGACCATTTAATATTCATTAGTACAAAACTACCATACGCCATCACTACATGGCGGCTTAATAGGAAGAGAGAGTGTTGCCAACTTAATCTATCATAGACTATAATTTCCAATAGTCTGTATGCTTAAATCTTTAAAACTACGCAACGGATTTTGATGCGGTTTTTTTTAATAGATAGAGTGATTCAAGAGGAAGGTTTTAATACCTTTTTTGTACCCGTGCGAAGCCGGGGCGGGTCACTAGTAATTTATATATTAAAAAGTCCCGTCCCGTGCAAAGCCAAAGTAAAACGAAACGTTTAGTGTAAAAATAATCAGTTTGACAGCTGACTGTCTGTCAGTGACTAATAAAATTATGAAGCAAACAATTATTTACCTTCGTTTTCAGGTCTATTTTAGTGGTATCCTGAATTACAGGAGCCAATAGATCTAAGTATTAGAACCCTTATTAAATCTTTATTTAGTCTGAAGTTTTTAATGACTTCTGTTTCGCTCAAGTCGTAAATATCGACGGCGGGATAGCTGTTGTCGCCGTGTATTGGCCAGTTGCTCGCCACTTTCCAACAACTCCGAGATAAAAATGCTAATAAACTCGTCCATCTTTCAGTGGTTTCAAGTCCAATCGTAAGTACACAATTACAGAGTCTGTTATCTGCGCGAAGGTCGTCGTTTCAAGAAAAAAACAATGCACAAATCAAAGAGTATAAATCGAATTTCCAGTATGAGATGCCAAGCCGTATTTTATTTAAAAACTAAAGAAAAGAAAACACAGTGTACAATCCAAAACTCAACAAATTCACTCAGAAATGACGTATCTATATAATCGACATGACATCTCTACTGCTCAGGAGCACTCGAAATGAACTCTAACGTTAGCCTTTGACAAATGTCGAATTCGAAATCCCCAGAATAGCAACTTTTAAAATTTCTCGAAAAAATGACGTCATTAGAAATTTTTCTCGAGTTCGACACCATCTCTAAAACCGAGAATTGGCCCCCTCATCGGAAAATTGCAAAAACCGGCCAAGTGCGACTCGCGCACGAAGAGTTCCGTACCATTATCTATAAAAATCGCGTTTGCCCTATGGCCCTTAAATATTTATTTTATTTTTAGTAAGTATTTGTTGTTATTGATAGAGGCACAGAAATACATCATTTGTGAACATTTCAACTGTCTTGCTACGGCGGTTCTTGCAATACAGCCTGGTGACGACAGACGGACGGACAGACAGCGAAGTCTTAGTAGTAGGGTCCCGTATTTACCCTTTGTACGGAACCCTAAAAACGTAAGAAAATTCGAATTTCGCGGGCTAAACTGGAGCTTCCACCTTAAGTTATAAGTAAGGACAATATTGAATTAAGCGCAGGCCACACCGCCAGCTAGCGGGCGGGCGAACATCGTTTCACCTCTTTACATATTTCGGTTCACAGTGTTCACACCGCGAGCTACCGACTAACCTAACGAAATATCCGACGATTCCAGCGAAGCTACTCATTCACCTCGTCGGCGCGCCCGCGCTTCGCTAGCTTAGCTCGCCCGCCAGCCCGCTCGCCCGGTTCGTTCGCCCGTCCTCCCCGTTTCGAGTAGACTATAATAGTCGACGCGCCCCCCGCTTCGCACGCTTAGCCCGCTCCGCCCGTCGCTCGTCTGTCCGTAGTTTTCGGTGTGAACCCCATAGTTTAGCTCGCCAATATTTCGCGTAGTTTGTATAGTTTCCTTCGTTCGCTTCGCCCACCCGCCTAGCCCGCCCGCCCGCTAGCTGGCGGTGTGGCCTGCGCTTTAAACTCATACCTGTATCGCTCATACTTCATAACAATGAGCTGTAACTCTTGTTTGTAAAGCCGCGTCAACATGTCGGAGTAGCAGTCCAGCTCACTCAGCCTGAACATGTTCCAACGTAATTTGTAGTCAAGTTCTTGATCAGCTGTCAAACAAAAATTTATCAATGTAAATTGATCTGTCAGTTCCTGAGTTGAGAGAAGTTGGTAACCTGTCTGAACTCAGGCAATATCTAAACACTTATGGCTGTGCTTATGGTCTAAGTTCCCGTGATCGCCAGACATAGCACAGTTGAACAAAGTATTTGGTATACAGCTAGCTAACTTGCATTTACTTTTAAGATGACACAGATTACCATATAATATATCGAACATACTCATCACGGTCATGTGCGTGTTATTAGGTTTCTCGATAGGAATTTCCCAGTAACAGTCACGGAGCCTAGATCATGTGCCTGGTTGATGGCAATAGACCCGCCTCCTTTTACATGAAACTAGAACAACGGTGTAAATAAAAATGGTACCTTTAGAGTAAACAATGAGCCAGTGGGGAATCTCTTCAAGTAAATAAGGCGGCACCAGAGTAGGAACATACGGACTGACTAAATAGCAGCCACCTACTAAACAAGGATGTGCGTATGTTGTCTGATGAGTTATTTCACTGTAACAAAACAATAATAAAAAAGCGTTGAATGAAACAGATATCTACACAGTTATTTGGTTCGGATAGGACTTCGGTAATTTTCTAAAGTACATAGTCAGGACAGATGAGCCGGAATCGTCACACAGTGGGTGCCTGAAGACTGAAGACGGTCGTCGTCACCGAGGCAGGCCCAAGAAACGCTGGCGCGACGATTTGAATTCGTTCCTTACTGATTGGCCAGAGAAGGCAAAACATCAGGAGAGTTGGAAAGGAATGGGGGGAGGCTTTTGCCCAGTAGTGGAAAAAATAAGCCAGTAAAAAAAAAGTAGGTAATATAAATGTGGTAGTAGGTAAGTGTGGAGATACATGCTGTACAATCCAGGAGGTGATAAGAATACCCCGGAAAACCCGGTTGAATACTCCGGTGTACATCTCCCGCCTACACTATACCACTATGGCGGAGAAATTTCGTGGACTACGTGCGTCAGAAGACAAAGTACGTGGCGAGAGTTGCTTGAGTCGCACCGCAACGTCAACTTTTATACGCGTCGTGGTGGTAATACCAACGTGTTATTCCCACCTCGTCTTGGAAGAGGACTTTTGGGGGGGCTGAGGAACAGGGTGTAAAGCTCCTCATCCCCCATAGAAAAGGGAGGATCCTCCGACCGGACAGGTGTTGTGTCCGGCGGGCTAACTGCCCGACAGTTGTAAGTCGGGAACTCCTATATAGGCTTATGTCGCGGATAAAGTTGATAGCGCGATGTAGGATTTCTGTCAATCGTTGTTAGTACGCAGGTGTTGCGATAGATGTCGCTAGTCGCCACATCACTCCCCTCCGAGACCGGAGGTCGAAAGCAGGTTAAGTCTTGGCGCTTGTCAGCCAGTGGAAGGTTCCAGTGAGTCGGAACCGGATGCCGCATAGTTCACGGTGAGTCGGAACTGTCTGCGGTGATGCCCCAGTGAGTCGGGGTGATGCTGCATATTAGCTCCAGTGCGTCGGAGTGATGCAGTGCTTGCCGTGATGCTGCGTATGCTCCAGTGAGTCGGAGAGTGCAGTGCTGCGTAGTGGCTGGCTGCTGCGTCGACCAGGAGAGAAGGGCGTCTCTGCTTGCTGACCGGCCGAAGTGCAGTGTGCTGTGCCAAAGTCGCTGATGAGGCTGGGGGTGATGTCCAGGAATGCGCTTCCGCTGCATGCTGGTGGACAGGATACCCCATGAAGCCGTGGCTGCTGGCTGACGGTATGACTCGCTGCTCGAAGGCGAAGGGGAAGTGGTGACGACGTCTGAAGTAGGTAGTTGCACGAAGGCTGCGCTGACGTTCATGCTCGGGGTCACCAGTTTGGGGGGGCAGAGGAACAGGGTGTAAAGCTCCTCATCCCCCGTTGAAAAGGGAGGATCCTCCGACCGGACGGGTGTTGTGTCCGGCGGGCTTACTGCCCGACAGTTGTAAGTCGGGAACTCCTATATAGGCTTATGTCGCGGATAAAGTTGATAGCGCGATGTAGGATTTCTGTCAATCGTTGTTAGTACGCAGGTGTTGCGATAGATGTCGCTAGTCGCCACAGACTTTTGGCTCTTAACATTTGTTTTGTAATTTTGTTTGTTGGGTATTTTGGTATTTTGGCGTGCTTTTGTTTTAGTGCCACATGAACGCACCGTGACAAAGTGGAAAAAGTGAGTGTTACATAAATTTTATTTTATTACTAGCTGACCCACGCAACTTCGTCTGCGTCACATAAATATAGCTTATAACCTTTCTCGATAAATCGACTATCCATCAGAAATTAAGCTAAATCGTAACAAACATAAATCTTTTCTTTCCTCTATAGAATATTAGTTTAGATGGTTTAGATTAGCTTAGATTATATTAAAAACCGGCCAAGTGCGAGTCGGACTCGCGCACCGAGGGTTCCGTAAAAAAAATATATTATGTGATGTAACTAAAAATTTATGGTTTTCGTAATTATTCCTTTATCTATGCTATAAGACGTTGCTTCGTACCAAATTTCAAGATTCTGAGTTCACGGGAAGTACCCTGTAGGTTTTGATTCCCTTGCGAGTGTCGAAAATTTGCGGCATAAACGGGAGTATCTTGATGTAACTAAAAATTTATGGTTTTCGTAATTATTCCTTTATCTATGCTATAAGACGTTGCTTCGTACCAAATTTCAAGATTCTGAGTTCACGGGAAGTACCCTGTAGGTTTTGATTCCCTTGCGAGTGTCGAAAATTTGCGGCATAAACGGGAGTATCTTTTGATCGCGTTGACTTAGAAGTTTGATTTTTTCACAGCTCCAAGAGACCATAGACTTGAGTATTTGATATGAATTTCAGCTTGATACCTCCACGCGTTCCTGAGAAAAAAGGTCTTGACAGACAGACAGACAGACAGACAGACGGACAACAAAGTGATCCTATAAGGGTTCCGTTTTTTCCTTTTGAGGTACGGAACCCTAAAAAGAGAAATTACCAATAGGCATCTCTTAAGTGTTATTACATACGATAGCACCCTGTGCTTGTAAACATTATGATGCAGTAAATATTTTGAATTTGAATTTCCCGTAGGCCAGCCAGATCCCCCGTAACTTCATTGCGACGCGCGAATTATTGTGCCGCGCGGATATTTTTACATTGCGATATCTTCTAAGATATTTATTTAAACTGTATAGAGTAAAGGGCACAAATATTCAATATTAAATTTCCGTTCTAACAAACACATTTATTTAGATATAGATTAATACCATAGGGGTTAAAAAAGCTTCGCAAAAAATAATTCATTTTATCCTAACATTTTAATAGTAAAAAATGGTTACAGTGAGTCAATCTTAAAAGATAGACAGATGCTGTCGCGGACTTTTTTTTAGAACTTTTAAAGACGAATAATTACTTCATACATGATATTCTCGTAACTTAAACCGTTTTCGCAGCGTACGCAACGGAAGCTCTCAGAAAGGAATGTTCTTTTCCCGTTTTGCAACATTTCTCATTTATGCTCCGCTCCTATTGGTAGTAGCGTGATGTTATATAGCCTACTAGCACTTTGCCCACGGCTTCGCCCGCGTGGATGTCGGTTCAACTACAAAAGTGACGATTTTCCATAAAAAACTTTCATCCCCCTTTTCACCCCCTTAAAGGTTAAATTTCCAAAAACCCCTTCTTAGTGCTCCCCTAAATTATAATAGGAAGCCGTGTGCAAAATTTCACATTCCTAAACACAAGTAATAAGATTTTCCATACAAACTTTCATCCCCCTTTTCACCCCCTTAAGGTTAAATTTCCAAAAACCCCTTCTTAGTGCTCCCCTACATTATAATAGGAAGCCGTGTGCAAAATTTCACATTCCTAAACACAAGTAATAAGATTTTCCATACAAACTTTCATCCCCCTTTTCACCCCCTTAAAGGTTAAATTTCCAAAAATCCCTTCTTAGTGCTCCCCTACATTATAATAGGAAGCCGTGTGCAATATTTCACATTCCTAAACACAAGTAATAATATTTTCCATACAAACTTTCATCCCCCTTTTCACCCCCTTAAAGGTTAAATTTCCAAAAACCCCTTCTTAGTGCTCCCCTACATTATAATAGGAAGCCGTGTGCAAAATTTCACATTCCTAAACACAAGTAATAAGATTTTCCATACCAACTTTCATCCCCCTTTTCACCCCCTTAAAGGTTAAATTTCCAAAAATCCCTTCTTAGTGCTCCCCTACATTATAATAGGAAGCCGTGTGCAAAATTTCAAATTCCTAAACACAAGTAATAAGATTTTCCATACAAACTTTCATCCCCCTTTTCACCCCCTTAAAGGTTAAATTTCCAAAAACCCCTTCTTAGTGCTCCCCTACATTATAATAGGAAGCCGTGTGCAAAATTTCACATTCCTAAACACAAGTAATAAAATTTTCCATACAAACTTTCATCCCCCTTTTCACCCCCTTAAAGGCAAAATTTCCAAAAACCCCTTCTTAGTGCTCCCCTACATTATAATAATAGGAAGCCGTATGCAAAATTTCACATTCCTAGCCCCAGTAGTTTCGGCTGTACGTTGATATGTCACCCAGTCAGTTATCCTTTTATATATATAGATAGAAGATAGATAACCTTCCTCGATAAATGAACTATCCAACACAAAAAGAATTTTTCAAATCCAACCAGTAGTTCCAGAGTTTATCGCGTTCAAACAAACAAACAAACTCTTCAGCTTTATAATATTAGTATAGAAGTATAGATTTAGTTACGTAGACTTAGACCACGTAATTTTACAAATGAACGACCTTCGCATTTGCTTATTTTTTAGGTATCAATACCGGCACGGTTCTTGAGCGCTCGGCGGAAGAGTGGGGATCGCTGTGCGCATCGTACACTTTATGACAAATAGCTGACCCGTGCCCACTTCGTTGGGCATAATTAGTCAAAAGTGTGCTAATTACGTTTCGAAAAATTCAATTTCGGGGACGTCCGCTGCGTAAGGAGCCGACCACGCGACTGAGCCGCGCGGGTACCTACCTCTCAGATCAGATGTAAAAGGCCACGCCCCTTTCTCCCGAAGTGGGCACGAACGCGAACTGAATTAAACCCGAAACCATCCCGCGCCCGCCGCAGCTTTGCTTTTTTCTCCGATTCACTTTGCAAAACGGACTACCACGTAAAAGCCTTTTTATTTTTCGGTTTTTTATATACCCTATGACACTCAGCAATAATGTAGCTTTCTATTGGTGAAAGAATTTTTAAAATCGGTTCAGTAGATCCCGAGATTACCCCTTACAATTTAACAAATATACACACAAACTTTACCTCTTTATAATATTAGTATAGAAGTATAGATTAGTATAGATAGTATAGAAGTATAGATAAAACGCACAGCCGTTTATTATTTATTGGTCGTGAGGTAAGTGCAGCAGGAGTAAAGAACAAATCCCGAGTGACGGCTATGACGCGATGCGCTACGTGTCAATCACTGCACTTTCCCCGCCCCGCGTCTCACTTCATACCACAAAAGGGACACAATAACTCACTTTTGTGTCAGCGCTCAAGAATCGTGCCGATGATAATATTGATCTACGAGGATTCTAAATGAAACAAACAACTTACTTAAAGTAATAAACTCCATGGTGCGGAGTGGAAACTCTTTGCCAGGGTTGTGGCACACTTTCCAGTGGGTGTGTCCAGTGAGTAGTCTGCGTATTGTGGTCCATGTAGTACCGACGCCCGCGAAGTGTCCGGTCCGCTGACCATCCGGGAGGCAGCGGAAGCTCACACTCATCAGAACCTATAACAGGTTTTTATTTATATGTGCTAGAGCTTAATGTAATGAAAGTGGTAATATGTAGCGATAGTAAGAGCGCTTTACAGCATATTTCTAAATGTGTTCGTATTGGGTCAAAAGGCTTAGCTATAGCATACAGAATTTTGGAACAAATTCAGTTTTTTAACCAAACAGGTAAAAAAGTAATTATTCAATGGGTGCCATCTCATGTTGGACTTCGGGGTAATGAGGAGGCTGACAGACTTGCCAAATATGCCATTACGTCAGGCACAAGAACACAGGATATAATGCCAAGCTATTCGGAAATATTGTGTAAATATAGAAAAATAAATAAACTATCTTGGAATGAACATTTTAATGAAAGATCAAAAGCTAAAGGAATCTGGTATAAAAGTATACAATGTGAGCCTCCTCATATACCTTGGTTCAGCGGGTCGAAACTGAATCGAAGCCAAATTGTTGCTGCGCATCGCTTGCGCTCAGGACATATTCCACTAAACAAATTTGCTTATCTCATGCGAAAGTCTGACTCTCCAAACTGTGAGGTGTGTGGCAAGATAGAGGATGTGTATCATGTGTTGGTGGAATGTGTCCGATATGCTAATAAAAGAAATGCAGTTTTAAACGCAATGAAATTGTCGGTAATGGATGTTGGAATGTTCCATGGTATTTTAGCTAAGCCTACATCCGAAGCAGCAAAAATATTATACACTTTTATTATTAGATAGATAAGAAATTAGATTAAGGTTTGGGGTATTTTATAAGTTAAAATAAGTCTAGGAAGTAAGTAAATATTTGTAAAAGCACGATGGGATTGACATCGTCACAATTGTGTACAAAAATCCCTTAAATAAAGAAGATTAAAAAAAAAAAAAAAAAAAGGTTTTTATTTGGCATGTATAAAAGCCAATTGAGCCCCATACAATTCACCTAATTCAGTTTAGTTTCCTAAAAATACCAATAGATACACTAATATAAGGTCCCATTAAAATAGGTGGACAAATTAATGTTAATGTTGCCTTCAGTATGTCTAACCAAAGATATTCAAATAAAAAAAAAACACTGATTAAGAGGCCTTGTACAGACAAGACTTGCGGAACTTTAGGCAATTTCGGTGCGATGCTATGTTTGTGTGCAGCGATAACACCGACGAACGCACACACGGGCATTTCGAGCGTTGAACTACGGTTGAAAAATTTGATCATTTAGACGATTATTATTTTAGGTGACATAATTTTATAGTAAGTAAGTACACGCGTACGGCTTTGAAAAAAAGTCTGGAATGTGTGTTGTGTATAGGTACAGTATATCAATCAACATAAAATGGTTCAATTTGGTGTTATATGAATAAAAATCAAAAATTATATCTATTTTAATCACAGATTTTAATATTTGTTGTAAATTGGTTGTGAAAGAAAGAAAGAAAGAAAAATTATTTATTGGTTTCACACCAGGACAAACCAAATTGACAAAAAAAATTAAAAAAAGCACTTAAAAAAAAAAAGCACTTTAACACGTCAAAAATAAATAATGTTTCCGTGAGAAAGAGACGGAAACATTATTTATTTAAACAAAAAAAATAATTTTGAAAATCTGTCCACACTTGTCGGAGTTATGCGCGGACACACATAAAAAAAACATACGAATAGAGAACCTACTTCCTTTTTAGAAGTCTGTTAAAAAGTAACCTACTTCCTTTTTAGAAGTCGGTTAAAAAGTAACCGACTTCCTTTTTAGAAGTCGGTTAAAAAGTAACCGACTTCTAAAAAGGAAGTAGGTTCTCTATTCGTATGTTTTTTCTATGTGTGTCCGCGCATATCTCCGACAAGTGTGGACCGATTTTCAAAATTATTTTTTTTGTTTGAAAAGGTATATTCCCAAGGTGGTCCCATTGTCAAAGTCAGTTTGTGATGATGGGAACTCTGAGAAATTGAGGGCAACCCTCGAATATCAAAGGCGCACATAACGTTTTCCATACATTTACAGAAGCTGTTCAAGTATTTGCGTCTGATAATCATAATTTCATGTGGCTGCGCTGATGACGGAAGGTGCAACTCCTCAACGGTCAGGACTTGAAAGAAAATTCCTTCAAAATTATACGTACTTATGGATCGATAGTTGTATTATTTCAGGTTGAACTGATGATAGACGGTAAATCTCATTAACCGACTTAAAAAAAAAGGAGGTTCTCAATTCGTCGGCTAGGAAAATTTTAGGTTTCTCCGTCATGGGTGTCGTTTTCATGGTTTTTGGGGTTGCTGATTACGAAAATGAGGTCAAAATGAAAATCCAAGATGGCGGTCAGGAATTTTTTTTGGTTTTTCCGTCCTGGGTGTCGTTTTCATGGTTTTTGGGGTCGCTGATTACGAAAATGAGGTCAAAATAAAAATCCAAGATGGCGCTGACGAAATTTTTAGTTTTTCCGTCATGGGTGTCGTTTTCATGGCTATAGGGGTCGCTGATTACGAAAATGAGGTCAAAATGAAAATCCAAGATGGCGGTCAGGAAATTTTTTGGTTTTTCCGTCATGGGTGTCGTTTTCATGGTTTTTGGGGTAGCTGATTACGAAAATGAGGTCCAAATGAAAATTCAAGATGGCGGTCAGGAATTTTTTTGTGTTTTCCGTCATTGGTGTCGTTTTCATAGTTTTTGGGGTCGCTGATTACAAAAATGAATTCAAAGTGAAAATCCAAGATGGCGGCCAGGAACATTTTTGGTTTTTCCGACATGGGTGTCGTTTTCATGGTTTTCGGGGTCGCTGATTACGAAAATGAGGTCAAAATGAAAATCCAAGATGGCGGTCAGGAAATTTTTTGGTTTTTCCGTCATGGGTGTCGCTGTCGTTTTCATGGTTTTAATAATAATAATAATAATAATTTTTTATTTCATAGAAAGGAGATTGTAGTACAAGAGGCATACACAAAGTTATACATATAAGTTTGTACCAAGTCAAACACAATCGAGTGGGTGAAGTTCTGCTATTCCTAGCTAGGTTATAGAATAACCTGTATTAAGGAATAACAGTCCCTGTCCCTTACAAAGAATTTCAATAAACTAGTACATTTTTTGTTTATTATTATTATACTTACTACTACAATAATGTTTATAATAGAAAACGTTCTTGTGTGTGTGTGTGTATGTTTGTGAGAGCGTGTGTGTGTGAGTGTGAGTGATTGTATGTGTGTTTAGTGTTTGTTGTATGTGTGAGTGTAAAAGTAAGCGTGTGATGGAGTGAAGGTGAGAATGTGTGTTTAATTGATTGAAGTCGAATGAGGTAAAATTTGATCACTGTCACTGTAGCTTAATTAGATAAGTTTCTGTTTCATCATAGTTTTTATTTTGAAGAAATGAACGTAGGATCTTTTTACACTTAAAGTTAGATAGACCGTAGATCAAGCAGATTTTGTTAAATTTATTGTACAGACTCGGGCCAAGGCAGTAGCAAAATCTACTTGCAAATGATGTGCGAACTTGTGGAGGAGTGCAAACTAAGTCTTTCCTACGTTTTGTTATAATTTTATAAGGGGTTATACGGTGCTGTAGGAGAACTGTTTGAAGGATAAAATGTTGTCGGACGTTAAGAACATTACAACTACTATACAAAAGATCAGTAGGGAACATGAAAGGTCTTGAAGTAGCTACTTTCAGTACTGCTCTGTGTGCGATCTCCAGTGGTTTTAGTATAGTTTTTGCAGCACCACCCCAGCATGTGATACAGTATGTAACAATGGATAAACACAGGG
Source organism: Diarsia mendica (assembly GCA_949316265.1). Lineage (NCBI taxonomy): Eukaryota > Metazoa > Arthropoda > Insecta > Lepidoptera > Noctuidae > Diarsia > Diarsia mendica. The sequence goes on from OX438906.1 coordinate 12,802,635, forward strand.
AAAAATAAACTACTCGTATAATAGTTGGGTTCGCAATACTTCGGAGGGTTTTAAATATATAAATTAACTTGCGGACTCTACACGTAAGTTGATTAATTTGAGTTTTAAAATTAAGATTTTTGTCCAAATAAACTCCTAAGTATTTTACATGATCGACTACATTTAGGGATGGGCAGAGACAGGAAGCATTACCTTGTAGACACCTGTAGTTGTGGGCTTTAATAGATACAGGAAATCTTGGTTGAGTGGCGGGACTTATTGAGTAGGTAATAATAGTAGATTATGCACCAAGGGGCTAAAGTTGTGTCTTATGTCACGGGCGTCATATTGAATCTCGAGCGCAATGAAGGATTCGGAATTTAACTCCCGACCGCAGGGAGGGAGTTATGAGTTTAACTCACGAGCGAAGCGAGGGAGTTAATACAAGAATCCTGAATGCAGCGAGGGATTCAAGCTAGCCCAAGGCAAAGACACCTTTAGCCCAGAGGAGGATACTCTACTTTTTACACCTACTGTGAGAAAATAATAGCCATAGGTAGTACGAAAAACAAAGTATTTATTAAATAAACAAACAGTAAGATTAACATATTAGAAATAATGAAATAGAAATAATTATAAGAAAGAAATGGTAGAATGGTTTTGGATGATTGGCTGTATGCATTTTGAATTTAGAACGTCATTGGAGACGCTCGTGAAATTATAGTATTTTTGATAAAATGTGATAAATCGACTGTAGTATACTTAGATAGGTTTTATTATTTATTTATTTATTCACAAATTCCACAGCAATATTATCTTAGCGCAGTTTACTTAAAATAAATTAACTAATGTTACAGCCAATTACTATTACGGTATTACGGCGCGGTACGGTATTTGTTATTATTAATGCCAGTTAATGTTAAGTAAGTATTCCATTCCTTTTAAAAAATGGTTCGTAGTTATCTAATTATTCTTACAAATTATTACGTCTTCGAAAACATGGCAACGATATGAAGAAGCAGTCGTTATGATTTTGTAGGAAATCGAGAATATCATCCACGCGTAGTAAGGGTATCGAGAATAGCTTTCCTCTTTCTGGCACCAAAGGGTGTTTGTGAAAGTGCGCGCGGAACTAGTTGGCCGCGCCTTAGGCATGCTTTTGTTTTTTATTTGTATTCTTTTCAATAAATTGAACATAATAGTAGGTACTATACTGCCAATTTAGCTGAGCATGTGAGGTTCCAAATTCAAATCACATTATTGACCAGCGGGTCATAATGAAATCCAGTACAACATTATTGACCGGCTGTTCCCCCGGCCACTAATGACTCACTTTAGGTTAAGGTTGCTTGACATATAATTTGACATTTTCGAGCAGGTGGTGTGAAAAGTTAGTTTTGGAGGTGTTGAGTGTAAGTGAATGAGAATAGAGCCAATTTAAAGTCTTGTTGAAACCAGACTGTGCAATGTGCTCAAGTTCCGACCAGGAGTCAGCAACAAAGGTTATAGCAGTGTCATCTGCAAATGTTACTATCTTAGCATTTGTAATGTTTAGGTTGCATAGGTCATTTATAAAAACTAGAAAAAGCGTCGGACCCAAAATGCTTCCTTGGGGTACTCCGTAATAGATGGGAAGCTCTTCGCTTTTATGGGTGTCTATAGTAACCATTTGAACGCGATTTGAAAGATAGCTTCGGAAAAGATCCAACTGCAAGCCCCTGACGCCAAGCCTTTCCAGCTTTAGTAGGAGCATAGAAATTGGGACGGTGTCAAAGGCTTTCGCGAGATCTATAAACATAGTTAATACCCTTTTATTGTTGTCTAGATTATGCACTATATTGTTAAGCAAATCCTGCACTGCGTCTGTAGTGGACTTACCTTTGCGAAAGCCAAATTGCCGCGAAGATATTAGATGATGATGTTCAAGATAATTAACCAGTCTTTTATTGATGAGGCGTTCGAGTACCTTTGACATGGCACTCAAAACAGCTATTGGGCGATAATTACTGGGCACCTTCCCATCTCCGCCCTTAAAAACTGGGTGAATTATAGCCCTTTTAAGGGCTGTAGGAAATATACCAGAATCAAAGCATACATTGAAAATATGACTAAGGATAGGTGCCAGGGTATTTGCGTATTTTTTAAGAAGAAACGGGGTAATGCCATCCCAACCAGACGCAGCATTGAACCGCAACGAATTAATGACAGTGACAATTTCGTCAGGATCTATGGAGTTTAGGACGAAAGAAGAAGCCATTGAGGGATTGTGTACATCTTGTGGAAGATCCAATGGTTGATTTCCTCTGTCTTTTAAAATGTCATTGGCAAGCTTTTCACCGATATTCACAAAATACGAATTAACACTATTACAAGATTGTGTAGGTGAGAGTGACAATGAGAGTAATTGTGTTGCTGTGTGTTTTGTTTTTGTAGTGTTGGTTACACGTTTGATGGTATCCCATAAGGTTTTTGGGTTATTACCTGCCTTAGCTAATTCTGCAGTGTCAAACAGTCTTTTTGCTTTCTTTAGAATACGAACACAGAAATTTCTGTATCTCCTATAAGTTATTTTAATTGTTTCATTCTCTGGGGAGTTTTGAACTTGTTTATGAAGCGCATCCCTATTCCTAATGCACCGCAACAAGCCAGGAGTAATCCAGGGCTTTAAAATCCTTTTTTTAGGAGGAACTTTTTTGACAATCGTATTATCCGAAATGGCAGAGCTAATAAGTTTTATAAGATTATCAGTAGCAGTGTTAGGGTCTCTTTCGTCGTAAAGAGGCTTAAGATCCATTTGCCTAATACTTTCATCAAGCCCCTCATAGTTTATTTTTGAAATTGTGGCGATAGCTGCTATTTTCAAGTCTTGGTTTTGGATGCATAATAATGTGGAGAAATGATCGGTAATTGTGGAGCTGTAGACGAATGTACTAGTAGGACGCTTTGTTCTTAGTATTGTATGGTCTAGGCAATTATCACCTCTGGTTGGAAGAACATGGGCAGGAAGATAACCATGAAAAGCAAGACAGTCCAAGTATTCGTTAGAACGCACGTCAGTTGTATTTGATTTTATGTCCAAATTTATATCACCAGTTATTATTACCGATTTGAATGCGTGAAGCGACGAGAGAACATTATTAAGGGCTGATATAAAACTACGTATACAGTCAGTAGATGGTGAGCGATATATACACACTATCGCTACCTCAGAACCAATCTTTATAATAAGACCAGAGGCTGACTGGTAAAGGTCTTTGGGGTAGCTGATTACGAAAATGAGGTCAAAATGAAAATTCAAGATGGCGGTAAGTTGTGTTTTCCGTCATTGGTGTCGTTTCCATAGTTTTTAGGGTCGCTGAACTCGCTGATTACAAAAATGAAGCCAAAATGAAAATCCAAGATGGCGGCCAGGAACATTTTTGGTTTTTTCGACATGGGTGTCGTTTTCATGGTTTTTAGGGTCGCTGATTACAAAAATGAAGCCAAAATGAAAATCCAAGATGGCGGCCAGGAACATTTTTGGTTTTTTCGGTCATGGGTGTCTTTTTCATGGTTTTTGGGGTCGCTGATTACGAAAATGAGGTCAAAATGAAAATCCACGATGGCGCTGACGAAATTTTTAGTTTTTCCGTCATGTGTGTCGTTTTCATGGTTTTCGGGGTCACCAACTACGAAAATAAGGTCAAAATGAAAATCCACGATGGCGCTGACGTAAAATAACATGAACAGGAAAAAAATGGAATTATAGGCATTGTCATTCAAATAGTCCGTTAGCCGTTATCACGTTTCCACCGGGCACCACGTGGAGGTGGACTATACCCAGCGTTTTTTTTTGGTTGTTTTTTTTTCATTGATTTTTATACACAATGTTCAAATCAGATTTTAAGTAGAAGGGAAAAAAATATTTGATTTTTTGTTAGCTTTTGTGTTTTTTTTTTATTGTTTTTTTTTTCATTGATTTTTATACACAATTACCAAATTATTATACGTGATGAAGGAAAAAAAAACATTTGATTTTTTGTTAGGTTTTGTGCTTTCGAGGTCAAGAATCTCGATCACGCCTGAAGGAATGCTGGCTTATTTTGTAAAAAAAAAGGTCATTGGCAGTATGCAGTATGTAGACTTTGACCCCAGATAGATATGATTATTTCTTTTAAATTTTTATGCATTTTAGTTTTTTACGTTTAATCATTTTGTTTGTTTCGTATTTTTTTTTTATGTATTTTTTTAATCATATTTGTTGGAATTCAAAATTATGAGCAATGGCCGGTAAGTAATCTGGGAGTGGTCTCTCCTCAAATGATTCAACTAATTCTTTCAATCTTGCTGATGTTTGCCTATATCTTGGCCGACTAGTTGGGTGTGATCCACGAGACAAAATTTGCTCCAGTTTCAGCTCTGTCAGGCTTTGCTGCTGACGAAGTTCATCCAAAAACTTCCATATAGATGGGTGTTAGGGACTCTGAGATCTATTTCACTAGACTCAGCCTAAAGACTGGAGGAATGATCGTAGAATGTCCGTAGTGGACTCAGTGGACTGTATGATTTGTATTTACGTAGACAAGGAGACACCACGAGACCAAACTGTTTCCTCACACAAGAATAAAAACACTGTTTTATATAGAACTAGCTGATGCCCGCGGCTTCACCCGCGTGGATGTCGTTCAAATTATATACTAAAACCTTCCTCTTGAATCACTCTATCTATTAAAAAAAACCGCATCAAAATCCGTTGCGTAGTTTTAAAGATTTAAGCATACAGACAAACAAACAAATAAACAAACAAACAAACAGACACGACTTTGTTTTATACTATGTAAGGATAGAAAAATAAAGGATTTATTTAACTTACTTAGTACTTATTTACACTTAGAGATGTTACTAGTAGGAGAGATCACTGTCGACTGTAATCGCAGTACAAAACCTTGCGTCTTATATCCTATTACACCTTGACGCAGCTAGCGGCAAGGTGCATGGCGTTTCCCGCGCAAATATCTAATAGAAACGCCAGGATTAAAGTGACCGTTGGGCCAGATTCCTATTGGATAAAATTAAGGCATTCTTATTGGATTAGAATACAGCCTTTTAAATTACCCAATCACAAACATTATTAAATTTTTAATGTGGGACTTTGTCATAGTACGAGTGGAATTTTCCATAACTTGCGTACCTATTCTCGACAGACTTTAAAATACATAGGTTCTTTAAGTAAAACTTATGTTATACAATTATAGAACTTAAAGAATTGAAGTTAGACTGATTTTAGGGTTCTGTTTACATTACTATTAGCTAACTTTTACTGTTTATTCCTAAGTTAAGTTACATTACACTCGTTAAGCTTTAATTATTGAAGTCTCTTATATACTTATTCTAGGCATTCAATATATAGCTAATCTACTTAATCAAGTTTATTATTGATTAAGATTCTATAAGTTTGGCGTCCGTAACAATGGGTGATGAGCCGTTAGAAGTGACGAGAATCCCCTGTGAAAGCCTTCAACGGAGTTGTTCGTTCGGGGAATTTCCTGAAGAACTGCATCAAAAGTATTCCACAGATCAATAGGAAATCTAGGAGCTCACCTGCCCCGTCTTTCCAACCTTCCGATCCAGTTATCTTCAAAATAATCAATGACTTGTCGGAGGAGGCCAGAATGCACAATATAAAACTGAGATTCGAGCAGTTCGTCAAAAGCGTTGATAACTTGTTCTGATTGAAAATACGCTAAAGCACATAATGGGCGAATATGCAATGCGTAATCAGGGGTGTGTAGTGTACTCAGTTTTCAATTTTCGTAATCAGCGAATCCGAAAACCATGAAAACGACACCCATGACGGAAAAACCAAAGATTTTCGTCGGCGCCATCTTGATTTTCATTTTGGCTTCATTTTAGTAATCAGTGACCCCAAAAACCATGAAAACGACACCAATGACGGAAAAACCAAAAAAAATCCTAACCGCCATCTTGAATTTTCATTTTGGCTTCATTTTCGTAATCAGCGACCCCGAAAACCATGAAAACGACACCCATGACGGAAAAACCAAAAATTTTCGTCGGCGCCATCTTGATTTTCATTTTGACCTCATTTTCGTAATCAGCGACCCCAAAAACCATGAAAACGACACCCATGACGGAAAAACCAAAAATTTTCGTCGGCGCCATCTTGATTTTCATTTTGATCTCATTTTCGTAATCAGCGACCCCAAAAACCATGAAAACGACACCCATGACGGAAAAACCAAAAATTTTACTGGCCGCCATCTTGGATTTTCATTTTGGCTTCATTTTAGTAATCAGCAACCCCGAAAACCATGAAAACGACACCCATGACGGAAAAACCAAAATTTTCCTGGCCGCCGTCTTGAATTTTCATTTTGACCTCATTTTCGTAATCAGCGACCCCAAAAACCATGAAAACGACACCCATGACGGAAAAACCTAAAATTTTCCTAGCCGACGAATTGAGAACCTCCTTTTTTTTAAGTCGGTTAATGAGATTTACCGTCTATCATCAGTTCAACCTAATAGCCTGAAAGAATACAACTATCGATCCATAAGTACGTATAATTTTGAAGGAATTTTCTTTCAAGTCCTGACCGTTGAGGAGTTGCACCTTCCGTCATCAGCGCAGCCACATGAAATTATGATTATCAGACGCAAATACTTGAACAGCTTCTGAAAATGTATGGAAAACGTTAAGTGCGCCTATGATATTCGAGGGTTGCCCTCAATTTCTCAGAGTTCCCATCATCAGAAACTGACTTGGTGACAATGGGACCACCTCGGGAGTATACCCTTCCCAAGACAAAAAGAATTTTGAAAATCAGTCCACAATTGACGGAGATATTCGCAGACATACAAACACGAATAGAGAACCTCCTCTTTTTTGGAGGTCGGTTAAAAATATATATCGAAGTACATCGACAACAACAATCGATCGTGAAATTCGACTTCGATCTGAAGATGAAAAAAATTTTAGAAATCTTTACAAATTAGCAAAAAAAACATGTTTGATCAAAATTAATAAGTGTATCAAATTGTGGTAATCGGCTTACAATCTAGAAAATATGTTTACGAAAAACACGGGAGCGTTTGTGACACAAAGCGATACGTCCGCCCTTTGGCAGTGGCCGATTCGTACTGGCGAGATAGAGTTTGCGCGATCGATAATATAGTTAACTTTGGATTCAATTTACGAAATGAAATTATAGATTATTGATAAAATAAAAATACGATTCTATTAGAAGGTTACCTTAAAATTAATACGTAGTTTTTGAATTTTCTCTAAAGTGATTCTAAGGTATAGAAAAAGAATCTTATTTGTCGAGACATTTTGTAAAAATTGCGATGTTTTAACATTTTTTTTCTGCTATTTTTTGTATTGAAGTCGAAAATCTGACTTCTTGGTACTCCAGTAGACCATGGTGATGTTATTTATATTTTTTTAATGTTTAGAATCGTTTGTAGTGTTATGTTCGGCTAAGCCAAACGTAACTCGATCGGTATTTTTGCGGAAAAGGGCTTTTGAATACGGGTGATTGCCATTAATATAAACATTATTTTGAAAATTCTTGTCCACTGTCCACCAGAAAAAGAACTCGTCTCTTATAATAGCCAAAAGGAAGCTTCAAATTCTTCATAGATTTCCCACACCAACCGATCAAAGTTGATCAAAATGAGATGATTTCGTGGAAGGAGCCTTAAAGTGATTTTTTTTTACATAAAATGTTGTGTATGTTGTTTAGTGTATTTTCTTGTAAGCATCTAATGCGTTTTTACCCACGACGGAACGGAGACGGTATATGCGTTTGGGGTGAGAGGTTGTTTGTTTGTGTGTTTTTCTTATTTTCTTTTTTTACCATTGTCTTTATTTTGGTGGTCTGAATGATTTCTAAGTTTGTCCACCTATTTTAATGGGACCTTATATAATCGAATACGTTTTCAGGATGTAGTACTCGTTGTAGCTGCGGCACTGCTCGGTCCGCTTGTAGTCGCTGGTCCTGGTTTCGTTTCTCAGATCGGGCAAAAAGTGTTATTAGAATTTTCTCATTAACAGCCCGGAATTTGAAAAATGGCGGTATGATACCCTCGTTCTCGGAAAGCACGTTGAGCCGTTGGTCGTGCACACAATCTCTCTCCGGTCATATCAGATTGCCGTCTAATCGGATGATCGAATTATGAGCGTGAGGGAAGAGAGAGTGCACCTGGGCCTACACACACACTTGTGCACTGTAATGTCTCCCGCGCCGATGGCTTACGTCCGATGAGATTGGCCGCTGTGACCGAAAACGGTCAGAAGGACTTTTAGGGCGCCTTCAAATATGCCGGGCGGTGGCAGCGTGGCTGCAGCGCTGCAGCCGCGCTGTTTTGTTAATCCATATAAATAAAGCACGCGCGACTGCAGCGCTACATCCGCGCTGCGGGTGTGCGGTTTTAAATCCGCGATTTTTATATGGATTAACAAAGCAGCGCGGCGGCAGCGCTGCAGCCGCGCTGCCACCGCGCGGCTCTTTGCGGCTAATTTGAAGGCGCCCTTATAGTAGGTTTACTGTAAAAAGTCCTTCTGACTGTTTTCTGTGAGCGTTATGAACCTTTTTGAATGAAGTTCCATAGACGAAGTGAAAATGAAAGTAAGTAGTTAATATTTTAAATGTTTAGCATACCTTGAGAGCCAGTGATAATCTTACTTCCATGGGCTTTATTGTAAGGTAGCACTGAAGTATTCACACAATTTGAGTATATTGGTGACGACTGGCTTGCTGTGGCATATGCTACAACCATAAAGATATAAAATTAAGAATATTTGTAAGTCCAACAGACAGAAACAGTATATATTGTTTATCCCTGGAATGTAAAATAGGCTTGCACACTGTTAGATAGATAGATATCGTAATAATATGTTGCATACCTAAATTCATAAGATTAAAAAACTTGGCAAAATACGGGAAATGTTGTCATAATATTATTTAATATAAATTGAATTTATAATACATATTACAAAACTTACAATCTGTATAATTTTGAAGGCGTAATGAATGTGGTGAAGGGGAATGCAGTCTCGGAGTTAAACTCATATTGGAAGACAATCTTGGCATGCTGGATTCTCTTGATCCATATTGCTGTTGTTTTTGCTGTTGAACCTGGTAGCAAATACATAAATCATAACATCACGCCTGTAATCCCTGAAGGCTGTGGCAGAGGTGTACCCCAACAGTACACCGACATTTAGCCAGTTATGTTTCAAATCCCACATAATGCATTAGTTGGGGTAGCAAAATAATACTAAACTGTCTATCTGTCATAATAATTCCATATTTCTATAAGTTTTGATAAATATGTTTTCTTGTTCATTTAATTGTGTGTGAGACAGGGAGACGTCATATCTCCGAAGCTGTTTACCGCTGTACTGGAGGATGTTTTCAAGGTTCTGCACTGGAGAGGACTAGGCATCAACATCAATGGCGAGTACATCACTCACCTTCGATTTGCCGACGATATAGTGGTCATGGCTGAGACCATGGAGGACCTCAGTACAATGCTCGATGACCTCAGTAGAGCTTCCGAAAGAGTGGGTCTTAAAATGAACATGGACAAAACCAAGGTCATGTTGAATGCCCATGTTACACCCACTCCTATAAAGATCGGAGACTCTACACTCGAAGTTGTAGACGAGTATGTCTACCTGGGACAAACAGTCCAGTTAGGTAGGTCCAACTTTGAAAAAGAGGTCAATCGTCGAATCCGACTCGGCTGGGCAGCGTTTGGGAAGTTGAGAAGTATCTTCTCGTCCAACTTACCCCAGTGTCTCAAGACGAAAGTCTATGACCAGTGTGTGTTGCCAGTGATTACATATGGGACTGAAACGTGGTCGCTCACAATGGGCCTCATCAGAAGGCTTAAGGTCACCCAAAGAGCAATGGAGAGGGCTATGCTCGGAGTTTCCTTGCGTGATCGAATCAGAAATGAGGACATCCGCATGAGAACCAAGGTTGCCGACATAGCCCGAAGAATTGCCAAGCTTAAGTGGCAGTGGGCAGGGCACATTGCTCGCAGGACGGATGGCCGATGGGGCCGGAAGGTTCTGGAGTGGCGACCGCGAACCGGAAGACGTTGCGTTGGAAGGCCTCCCACTAGGTGGACCGATGACCTGGTGAAGGTTGCGGGGATCCGCTGGATGCGAGACGCACGGGACCGGTCAATGTGGCGACACTTAGGGGAGGCCTATGTCCAGCAGTGGACGTCTTTCGGCTGAAATGATGATGATGATGATGTTCATATAATTTGCAAAAAAAAAATAAACTGTTGACGTTCTAACAACGACAGATCATTATTTGACTGCACGGTTGGGGCAGTGGTTGAGCGATTGACTGCTGCGCTGCGTGTCGCGGGTTCGATCACCGCACGAAATAAATATTTAAGTATATGGTCTACAGATAAATTTGTTCCGGGTCTGGGTGTTTGTGTATGCGAGTTTAAATGTGTGTGAACGCACCCACATGTTTGCAGATGAAATGAGAAAAGAAAAAAGGAAATTACTAGTGTAGGCCAAGTATATAAAAAAAATTGATTGTTAGTTGAAGCAGATCATACCTGTTGTTGGTTCTGGTATATTGGGTCTTCTTGTTGTTGTTGCTGTCTATAATACCTGTAGCTAGTTTGTCTGCTGAATGAGTCATCTCTTTCATTTAAATTTGTATGAGAAGCCTATAAAAAAAAATTATTGTTAATATTTAGCCAATTCTTAGTCAATGCATTACTAATATAATATTTAATTACCACATTTGAGTCTAAGAGATATTGAGAATTGTAGCTGTTTGATGTGCTTGCTGTATCACTAGTGGATAAACTGGCAAACCTGCAACAAAATGGTTGTTAGAAGTAGACATTAACATGTTGTGCGTGGGAACCAGGACATCTAGTGAAGGCTCAGTCAAAATTGAACTAAGGCCCAGTTGCGCCAACCAGAGTTTGTTTTAACTGAGAACTAATCTGCATGGGTTACAATGATGATTTTCTCTCAGTACTTAATTTAAGTAAAAAAAAACAATTTTTAATTTTTTGGCATTTAGGTCTTACGGTATTTGAAGAGGATGTGAAGGGACAGATTGTTTGGCTTGCAGCTGGGTACACACCCTTTCTGCAAGTTCACCATTATTGAAGCAACATAATATATTATCCTTTGGTATTTTAAAATATATCGAAGTATATATCGAAGTAGTAAGGTATATCGAAGTGCTGAAGAGGTATATCGAAGTGCTGAAGTGTATATGTAGAAACGCCACTATGTCGATCAGATTACAGGACGAGAGCACGAAACCAATCCAATTGCAAAGAGGCGTGAGACAGGGAGACGTTATTTCTCCGAAACTGTTCATGAACGCATTGGAGGATGTTTTCAAACTCTTGGACTGGGACGGATTCGGCATCAACATCAACGGCGAATATATCACTCACCTTCGTTTTGCCCGTTTATTGCCCGTGGTCCACCTGCGTAGTCCACCTGGGTGTACCACGGGCAATTATTTTTGCCCGTGGTCCACCTCCATGTCTATATGTTTCTATCGTAGTATAACGAAAGAATAATAGTGCTAATAAATTGTAAAACCAATCCAGTGTGAAAATGTTTTAATCTATTTATTGGTACCTCATTATACGTTAGACAATGGCGGCCGTTACTTCAACCAGCCCACCTTCCTCCAGAAGCATAACAAACATCCCAGTCTTCTCAGGGCATCCGCAACGGATCTCGGTGTTCTAACAGTTTCCTAGTGGATCAGAATTTTGGGCTACAAACTAACTGAAATTGTCTTGTGGGAATATAACCCAGCAAAAGTACTAGGCTAGCATAGATTCCAGGTGGTATGTATTTAAATTATTTTGGTTCACCTACCCAGAATATTTTAAATAGATACTACCTATGCTAGCCTAGTACTTTTGTGCTAATACCAGGATTAAAGTACCTTCACCTTCTTTTATTAAGGTTATCATATCACCCAGGTGAACCACGGGTAAAAATTCTTTCCCATGGTACACCCAGGTGGACCACGGGCAAAAATAATTTCCCGTGGAACACCCAGGTGGACCACGGGCAAAAATAATTGCCCGTGGTACACCCAGGTGGACTACGCAGGTGGACCACGGGCAATAAACGGTTTTGCCGATGATATAGTCATCATGGCTGAATCGCTGGAGGTTATGAAGTTATGAACACAATGGTCAGAGACCTCAGTAACGTTTCTCAACAGGTGGGTCTTAAGATGAACATGGACAAGACGAAAGTTATGTTTAATGACCGTGTTCCACCCGTACCGGTAATTGTTGGGAGCGATACTCTCGAAGTTGTTGATAGTTATGTTTACCTGGGACAACTGTTAAACTGGGTAGATCGAACTTCGACAAAGAGGTCGCCCGAAGAATCCAACTCGGGTGGGCAGCGTTCGGGAAACCACGCGACATCTTTTCGTCCAAAATTCCAGTGTCTCAAGACGAGGGTGTATAACCAGTGTGTGTTGCCAGTGATGACTTATGGCACAGAGACATGGTCCTTAACTGCTGGCCTCTTAGAGAAGCTCAGAGTCACGCAACGAGCCATGGAGAGAGCTATGCTCGGAGTTTCTTTGTGCGACAGAATCCGGAATGAGGAAATTCGCCGAAGAACCAGGGTCACCGACATAGCTCGCAGAATATGCAAGTTGAAGTGGCAATGGGCAGGCCACATCGCTCGAAGAACAGACAACCGATGGGGAAGAAAGGTTCTCGAGTGGCGACCACGAACCGGAAGACGCAGCGTTGGCAGGCCTCCCACCAGGTGGACCGACGACATCGTGAGAGTCGCGGGCAATCGGTGGATGCAAATGGCAGGCTGCCGATCTTTATGGCGTTCTATGGGGGAGGCCTTTGTCCAGCAGTGGACGTCTAATGGCTGATGATGATTTGAAAATACTGTAGCTTTCCATCATTTCGTTTTTTTTTAAATTTGGCTGTTTGTTTTTAAGATTTTCTCCTACATTTGAAGGGTTTGGAAAAATTTTGTAAGAAGCATGACCTGCCTAAGTTCCTTATTTTTTATTTTCCATATAAAAACTGTTTTAATCAATTGTTTGTATCAATACAAACAAGTTTTGTGTGAAACAAAGTTTCCAACGTATAAGCTATCAACGTTGTGATTTAATAATAATAATATAATAATAATAATCTTTCTTGACAATATAATAGTAGTTTATGCGACTGTGCATAATGAAGGGCATTACAACACAAGTGTGGGTTTAAGAAACGAGCCGAAGGCGAGTTTCTTAATAGCATCACACGAGTGTTGTAATGCCTAATTATGTATAGTTGCATACACTAATTTATCTACCCGAATATCATAAGGGCTCTATGATGGGCTCAGGAACCATAGGGAAATGACCAGCATTGTTACCGTAATGCAATAAAAAATAAACAGGTTATTAGTTGCATTCGTCGCTGCATTTACGATATCTGGCGGAGTGTTCATGTTAATTTCTGAGTCACTATCACTCATTTTCGACAGAAATAAAGAACATCAGAAAATTTGTCTACTCAATGAAAGGGAATAAAAAGCTAACGAACAAATGACAGCTCGAAATGGCGGCGTTTCGAATATCTGTAATTTTTTTTAAATCATAGACAAACGAACAAAGTCACTATTCTTGTGCCACGCGAGATCAAAATGTCGTGCGATTTATAATTAAAATCATACTGAATTGGGGTTTCGTATCGATAGGTCCTGTATCTGTTTTAATGTCGTTATTAGAATAGCACACTCACTTGAATTTGACACCTGTTCCAAATTTAAACTCTCCTACTGTTTTCAGTAGGTTATGAGCTCATTACAGTTCTGTTAATTTCTGCTGGTTGGTAATGCTGGTCATTGCCTATGGTTTTTGAACGCATTAGAGAGGGTTTATGATATTTGGGTAGATAAAGTAAGTTACATTATTATATGGAAACCCTGACTCCTGCGCTAGGTTGTAACCTGTGTTACAGGAATCAGTGTCTTCTCCCAGTATTTTTACACAGATTTTATGCAATAAGATTTAAACAATTTTACATTATACAATATCTGCTTGAGGCGTATGGGTGGGGGGTGTATGCATGTGTGTGTGTATTTGTGTGTGTGTGTGTGGTGTGTATCGTGGTATTTATATATTTAATGTGCATGTTTATAATGGGTTTACGTTATTAATTTTTCTGTCTGTATGTAATCTAGGGTTTGTAGAAAGTTGTTTATTTTCTTTTTAATTTCATTTTTAGGAAAAGGATTAATATCTAGGGTCTTGTTTATCTTGTTATAGATATGCGAAGCGAGAAAAAGATGTTGCCGTCTAGCTGAGGCAGTCTTACATTTAACGTATTTACAAACATTAGTGACTGTTCGTTTACTTTTGTAACTGTTGTTTATAGGTGTGATTAGGTGTTGCTTCAATGTGATATTGAGAACATATAGCTGTCTCACTGTGAGCACTGTGCAGTTTTGGTACAGAGTTACGGTCGGGAAACGGTATGGTTTGAAGGTCATGACTTTGAGCAATGATCGTTGAGCTCTTTCAAGGTGTATCATAATTGTTTTACAGGCTCCTCCCCACACCATAATACAGTACCCAATTATCGATTGGGCTAAAGAGAAGTATAAAGTGCGGAGAAGATCAAAATCAGCTACGGGTCGAAGTTTCTTAAAGGCCCAAATAAGTTTCCTCACTCTGGAGGCAGTTAGTTCGATTTGGGACCGCCAACTCAATTTTTCGTCCAGTACTACACCTAAGTATTTTATGTTTGTTTTTTGTGATATTGTAAGACATGAGCACTGGAGCCGATTTCCAGAAAAATTGCAAGAATGTCTTTTTACCTTAAGGGTTACTGCTATTGGCTTGGTATTGGCAAACCTGAACTGCAAGTATGAAGTTTTGGCAATATTAAGGGTAAGTATTTAATCTAACTTTACTGGGAGGGGAATGCCCTTTAGAGACATTCATTGACCTTACTGGTGATGTTCCTCAGAAAGGACAGGTGCGTAGTACTTGCAACCACCGTGCCTGTATGACCAGATGTATGTATGTGGACGAGGCAAAAGGAGTATGTAAGGATTGCAGCAGGTGGCGTTCTGTGGTTTCTACCTACCCCCATGGGAAAAGGGTGTGAGTTTATAGTTCGGGTATAATATGGTTGGGAAGCTTTGGATAGTTTTCTCTGAAACAATAGTTGTGTGTATTTTTAAATGGGCTTGCTCTTGACTTCAATCTTGCCCTAAGGGCAGAGATGATGTCGACGATGGAACGAGCTTACCCAGTAGAAGCCTGTTGTTGTTTGTTGTATAACAATACACACAAGTATTGTTTCAGGGATTTGACAACTGTTGATAAATATAGGTTTTATGAATGGCTAATAACATCAATGTTGTACTGGCAGTGAATATTGTAACTTTAAAGGCTTATTATGGAGCGGCGTAATTTAAGGAGATTGAGAATCTACCTACTACTGTAAAACATTAGTAAGTAGATTCTCCATCTCCTTAAATTTATGTTCAACAACCAATCAGGAAATAGATGGTCTGGATGGATTGAATCACCAATGGTATTATGTTAAAATGAATAAGTTATTATCAGCTATTTATTACCTGTGTGCTAAATTTGGTACTGACTCACTGGGTGTATATTTTCCTGCATGTCCACTCATAGTTTGTGCCTTGCCAAATTTGTTCTCATGGCTTTGCGAGACGGCATCATTCGCACCGAAAGGTTGACTTCGAGGTCTTTTATTGTGACCAGTTGTCCACACATTTATAACTGAAGGAAAAAAAGATAAGATACACTTCAAGGTATCTGATGAGATCACCATAAAGGGTTAAATTCAATTATTTGAAAAGTATTGAAGAAAGTAGTTATAATGTTCCAGTATGCCAACTTACTGGGTAAATCTGGAGGTGTATCTTTCTTTATATATTTTCCAACCACACCCTCGTTTACAGTTTTTTGGCCTTTTCTAGATATCATGATTTTAATTTTATCAATAATTGTACATCATAATCGTCGAATTTGCAGCACAAAGGGTAAGCTTAAAAATAAAACAAACAATAATTAATAATCACAATGACAAAACGTAAGCGTAAGAATGCCACCCACAGTTAAAAAATAAATTGTGACGTACTGACGTTTATTTATTGACAAGTGACGTTTACGTATTCTATTCTATTTTTATGAATGGCAATTGTGCCGATGTCGACAATTCTGCCAATGTCAAATGTGGAATGGAGAAACGTGTGTGGAAAGCATTAAAAAATAAAATAATTTAGATTATGAAAAATAAATAAAACAAACTGTACGTAAAGTGTAACTTGTCGATAAGTGTTAATAAAAAAACGTCAAACAATGACAGTAAACGTGAACGTGACATTGAATTCCATTTTAGTACTTAATAGTTCCATGACTTCTTTTCAGTAAAAGTAAAAACCCACAGACATTTATACAGAGTAGCTAAAAACCCCTGACTCAATAAAGATAAAACATTGGTTCTCCACTTTTAGTCCCTTTATGGTGGATGTTCCAGGGTAGCCCGCGAAATTTAAATTTTCTTACGTTTTTAGCGATTGGAGGCCAGTGCTAGGTTGTATGTTAGTGAACATTTGATTCGCGGCTGTAAGACGTATGCAGTTACAGAATTATAATCATCAAAATCATCATTACAACCCACCAAGTTCTAGTAACTGTCAAGAATGTCAAGGACATTCTTGACAGTTACATGAACTTGGTGGGATTATAATTCTGTAACTACATACGTCTTACAGCCGCGTTTCAAATGTTCATCAAAATCCCCATGTTGATGAACATTTGATTCGCGGCTGTAAGACGTATGCAGTTACAGAATTATAATCATCAAAATCATTAATACAACCCTCCGAGCTCATAAAGGTTCCGGAATGGCTTTGACCTTGTAAAAAGTAATTTTTAAACCTATATGAGCTCGGAGGGTTGTATTCATTGATATAATAAAACCCATGATACACACTCCGCGTCTCAAAACCGTCCGCTTAAAATGAGTTCACAATGAACTCATTTCAAATAGTCTCGCGTCGCTCGCGTCTCTGCACGGTCGTACAAAATACTTTTTATATTGCTTTTTATAACTGCATTGTAAAAGGAATCTGCGTAAGGTTGAATTTGCCAAAAAAAAAATGTTTATAGTGACGATAACTACATGTAGTACTTAGTGCGTGTATTGGTGAGTGTTTGGCGACAGCTTCGACTGTTTGTTTTGTTCGAGACTGTGCATCTAGGGTTTTATTATATCAATGGTTGTATTAATGGTTCTCAGACCAACAAAAAAAGGAAGACGACGCGCCACGAACATCAAAAGTGAAGCCAACTTTTTATCTATGTGTGTAGACAATGTCTCGTGAAGTCGTGACGTTCTAGGAGAAATGCGTGTGGTTTTAGTGTAGGTGTGTGCGTGAGCTTGTATGTTTACTTGCTATAGGCGTGTGGTTTTGTGGCTTCACTGTTGGTGTTCGCGGCGCGCCGTCTTTCTTTTTTTCTTGGTCTGAGTAATGGTTTTGATGATTATAATTCTGCAACTATCTAAGTCTTACAGCCGCGAATCAAATGTTCATCAACATACCACCTATCACTGGCCTGCAAATTGCAAAAAACTTAAGAAAATTTGAATTTCGCGGGCTGGTTGGAGGATTCACCATAAGGTGAACGCAGACTTGGCCGCACCTGTGGCCGCACCGCACGCACCGCAGTCGCCGCAGTCATCGCATTTGTCTATGGCCTCGCACACTTGTCCGCGCTGCAGTCGCATGAAGTTATAGATAAATATGGAGACCACACTTCGAATACCTACTTGAAGCAAAACTTATGCATCGCTATCTCGCTCTCTGTGGGCCCCTCTCTTTCTAAGTAGGGTAACCTTTATTTTATTTTACCTAGGACATTACGTAGTTCCTTTTCATAACTTGTGTTTGATTAAATTAATATAGCCACATCTCTGTTCACTTCTAGATTGATGAAAGATGCCAATGATAAATTACGAAAGAAGCTGTTTGCTTACAGTGTGAAAGTTCCTGATTTTTTTTGGCAGTTTGTCATTTTCAATCACGCAAAAAAGTCTTACGTAATTTCGCACAGAAATAGAATATAGACCATGGCCAGTATAAAACTTTAGTTAAACGAAATTAATGATCTTCTATCTATCTATATAAATAAAAAGAGAAGTCCTGACAGACTGACTCATCAACGCCCAGCCCAAACCCTTGGACCTAGAAAGCTGAAATTTTGCACAGACGTTCCCTTTATAATCTAGACAAGGAATAAGGAAGGATTTTTTGAAATTCAACCCCTAAGGGAGTTAAATAGGGGATGAAAGTTTGTATGGAAAATCGCCATTTTCACGTGGGCGAAGCCGCTGGCAAAAGCTAGTAAATCATAATGACAGAAGAGGTGGTGACACGACCACGGTGGTTGCCTACCGCAAGGGCTGGTGGGGTGGCTCAAGATAATGAATCTGGAAGGATTTGGGAGAGATTTTTGCCCAGTACAACTCTTACTATAAAATCATGAAATCACAAAAAAGAAATTAGATGTTTCTTTTATTTTGTACACTAATGAAAATGATACATATTATAAGATGATTTTTTTTTAAAGATTTCTGGGTAAGTCAGTGTTAAGGTTTTTTACCACTGTGGAATTTTTAATATTATGTATTTTCATCTAAATACGGGGCTATAATAGGAACGGTAATACATATGTATAAAACCTCAAAAAGAAACAAAAACACTTTCTAAATTAAAATAATTTTATTATATTACGAAGACATGTCCTGCCAGGGGGGCAGGACATGTCTTCGTATCTTTTTAACGTCAGTGGCTATCAGAAATGTCCATAGATTAACTGTAAATTGGTTATGGTTTGGTACATTTTTTTCTTAAAAACTCACCATTTGACAGTTATTTGATAGACATTTTGAGTTATCCACTGTCATAAAAAGATACGCAATCGCCCTGCAGATTTTTTTAGTCTGTCGTAAAACTCTTTGCTTAAGAATCTTAGATTTCTTCTGCAGTATTTTTTCTTCAGTTGATTTTATTTACACCTGTACGCCCTTATCAATCTTCGTAGAGACCTGGGCTCCGCTGTTGACCTAAAACCAGAAGAGTGTGAAATCAGAACATAATTTTTTATTATTCATTACATTTACTGTATTATTTCAAATATATAAATATAATCTGTGCTATCTGCTGTCAGTCACAAGGCTTGGTCAAGGCGGCACGGCGTGTTTTGAATTATTGTGCTAACCTTTGCTTTATTTAAATAATTATTGTTTTTACATGATCATTATTTGTTGAAATAATGTTTTACTTAATAGGTTTAGGACTAGGTGACGCCAAAGACATTACTGTAAAAGGTTTGGAAATTGTTCGAAAATGTGATAAAGTTTTGTTGGAAGGTTATACTTCGATACTAACAGTTGGAAAAGATATTTTGGTGAATATTTTGGTTTATATTTAGTTATAACCTACTCATATTTATATCCATCGCCCCTAAGACGACCCACTGACCCATTTTTGCTTCCCAAGGTTTCCACAGCACCCCTGTAATTGTGATATTATAGAAATTTAAATGTTATGTTAATTATTCTTGTTTTTGATGCTCACCACAAATAAGAATTTGGCACTTGTTCTTTGTTTTCTCTTTTAAAAACGTTGCCCCACACTAGGTATTTCTTCTGTACTGTGGGTGTGTTACAAACATTTAAACTCATAACATCTGTAGACCATACCAATATTTGTTCCATGCGCAGCTGTCCAATCGCTCAAAGTTACATACTCTTTGCAATCGCTCAGACGCTGCCCTAACTGTGTTGTCATGTTGCAAAATATCTTGCTTTTCTGTCTTTTGAATGAGGTCTGTTTTTCCACACATCTTAATTTTGGTTACCACATATTATTATTCTGTAAGTACACCATTCTGACAACATTGATATGTGGTGTTCCCTTCACCCTGTATACCTATGTTGTATGCTACAATTACACAATACCTTGTAATAATTTATTTCTACCAATGAATGCTTACTGTGATATTTGAAAACTTATGATATACATATTAAAAATACTACTATAACATGTATTATAGAAAAAAAAAAAAAACTGTGTTGCAACTTGTATGAAAATGTCATCATTATTAATAGCTTACGATGTCTGAGCACTCTGGGTAGGGTTCTTGGGTTAATGTTTTATTAGATAAGAACTTGATGTTTATATTTCGTGTTAGACTACCAAATTATAATCATAATGCTACTTTTGCTCTATTTAACATTATTATTTCAGGAAGAGTTTTATGGACGACCATTGGTGCTAGCAGATCGTGAATTATGTGAGGGTGCAATTGATGATATTTTATTAGAAGCTAAGGATTCTGAAGTGGCCTTGCTGGTAGTTGGTGATCCTTTGGGAGCCACAACCCATACTGATATGCTGTTGCGGGCTAAACAATTTGGTGTAAAAACTCAGGTAGCAAAGTACAATAAATATCAAAAAATTATTTTAGAATAAGCTCTATAATCCCCCTACCACTTCACCTTTTAGGCCAAATAATTATACAAGGCTTACCATATATTCAAGATTTATATCTCATATCTACCTACTTGCACTGAGCCCATCCCCATAATCACAATGTTGTCTTATTTAACCCTAAAGTTGACTGGTACGGAATGCCTTTTTTTTTTTTTTTTTGGTGGGTGGAAAATCATCGAATGACCCCCCCCCCGCTCTTGGGCAGAGCGAAGGGGAGTGTCAGACTTCTACTGACTAAAAACCGAACCCATGTTCCTTCTTTGCCCTTGCGCCGAGGCCACGTAATCTAGTACATAATACCGCGGCCTGGTAGAGAATGCCTTGTTTTGCATTAAGTCTGCCTATGTACCAGACTACCAGTAAATAACTTTGATTTAGTTTATTGTTTCAACAGATCATAAATAGAAAAACTCAGTCTTTTTAAGGACTATTTGCCTATTACTATAATTTGTTAGAGGGCCTACTGGGTTCACAATAAATTGGGAAATACAAGAATAATTTTTAAAGCTGTCCTAGGTTTTTAAATTATGAAGTTTTGTAAAAAAGGGCCACTTTACATAATAGTGTATGAGTTTGTGAAACAAATGAAAATAATATTGATGCTTGAAAGGCAAAAATTACCAAGTGACATTGTGAGAGCACATCCCATGGAAATGGGAGCTATCTTACTAATTTATCCTAGTTGAAGCAGACGTTCTTGAGTTTGATAAATACTTGTCAATGAACTTAATGTGATTTGAAAGAAATCATCAATTTGACTTCTATTTTTTGTAGTAAAACTTATGAATAATAACATCACATTTTATATTTGGCCCATTTACAGTTCAGTCCAAGTAGGGGTGTGACTTGAAATATGTGCTTGTGCCAACTAATAATTATTATTTCAGATTATTCATAATGCTTCAATAATGAATGCTGTAAGCTGTTGTGGATTGCAGTTGTACAACTTTGGTGAAACTGTCTCAATACCTTACTGGACAGACACATGGAAACCAGATAGTTTCTTTGAGAAAATTGTTGCTAATTTCTCACGAAATTTGCACACACTTTGTTTATTAGGCAAGTAATAGTAAAAATTTATTTATGGACACACAAGATGTTCCGGAAAATTCGAAAGTCAAAAGTAGATACAGGGTGGAATTTTAAGAAGTGGGTTTAGCGTAGGGTGGGTACCATAATTATAATATCCAGTGGTAGGTCTTAAAAGACATTCCTTTTATTTTACAGATTATTGATAACAGCGTATACAGTCGGCTAGAAAAAGAGCATTTTTATAAAAATGCCAATGTACCCAGTTTTTTATAATTGTCAATAATCTTGTTTTAGTAGGTAGGTACTAGAAAAATTAGGAATCGCATTAAACTTTTCCGATACACAAGTATATCAAAGAACCGCCTATGGTCTTAATTTAAACTATTGTACCTACGATATTCGAATCTTTTTTCTAACTTGCGCTCTTATTTTATTTCAGACATCAAGGTAAAAGAACCTACTGAAGATTCGTTAACAAAGAAAATCCGCCAGTACATGGAGCCGAAATTTATGTCTGTCAAAGAAGCGGCAGAGCAATTGGTACAAATAATAGAAAAACATCCAGAAACAGGTCAGATTATATGCTCAGGTACAATAGGCCGCACCTTCAGCTGGCATACTATACATTTTCAATAGAGAACGAGGCCAGCGTATACCCCATACTATGGTTCAGATAACCTTCCTTACATAGTATAAAACAAAGTCGCGTCTGTTTGTTTGTTTGTTTATTTGTTTGTTTGTCTGTATGCTTAAATCTTTAAAACTACGCAACGGATTTTGATGCGGTTTTTTTTAATAGATAGAGTGATTCAAGAGGAAGGTTTTAGTATATAATTTGAACGACATCCACGCGGGTGAAGCCGCGGGCATCAGCTAGTAGTGAATAAAGTAGTTGTGGTGATAAAAGCAATATCAGACTTTACTTTTAGTTAATATCTGCCTTTGAATAAATAGGCTTTTAGCGATACTAGTAGGAGTAAGTACTTATATTTTAATAAATTCGTATTCGAAGACCATCAAGAGAGAAGGATTTTATAAACAAGTAAAATTTATTATGTTGGGGTTAATCTCCGGAACTAATGATCCAATTCTAAAAATTATTTCACTGGCAGAATAACTTAAACGCGCCCCAAAAGATTATAGCCGTTATTTGATTGTAGCCGTGAGGCGAGTCCGGGGGTACCACACGATCTCCGGCAAGGTGGCAAGCCTCCTTGTCGGATTGCCGCCATAGGATCTGGAGGCAATAGTCTTCGCGCGCCTGCGCGAATAGCGCGCGAAGGCACCAGGGAGAAACTACGCTGCCGCGACAAATCGCCACTCAGTGGACAGACCTCCGCTTAGATATGCTATAGCAACAATCGCGGTTAATCTGCTGTTATTTATTGAAGAGTTCCCCCGATTTCTACAAGATCCCATCATCAGATATTGAAATGGTGACAATGGGACCACACGGAAAGCACCAGCTTTCAATTGAAAAAAGAATCATGAAAACCAGTTCACCCAGTCGCAAGTTATGAGCTAACAAACATAAAAAATACAGTCTAATTGATAACCTCCTCCTTTTTTTGAAGTCGGTTAAAAATAAATTGCCGGCACTCTAGAACAAACTCTAAATGCGTTTTTCTTATTTTTTTTTTTTACCATGGTCCTTATTTTGGTGGTCTGAATGATTTCTGAAATTTTGTCCACCTATTTTAATGGGGCCATAAATACTTTTAGTGCATAGCACACCACAACAGTGGCGATAAGTCTCATCTATGAGGAGTGGCTGGAGAGATGCCACGGCGCCCTCACCTTCCGTGTGACGTAGGTCCTCACCGGACACGGATGTTTCGGAAGGTACCTGTACCAAATTGGGCGGGAGGAAACGCCCGGATGTTTCCATTACAAGAATCGGGCATACGACACGGTGGTGCACACCGTTGAGGTCCGCTTGGACAGAGCACCACCGTATCGCCTTAGCAGCGATTAGTGTCTGACCTGGCTATTGTTCAATCCATGGTCCGAGATGCCATCACCTTCTTCTGCGAAGCAATCGTGCTAGCGAAGGGGGTGGGAAGGTAGCTTAACTTGAGAGGGAGAGAACCCATCGCCCAGCTGAAGCGGGAGACAGTCGCCATCCGTCTATCTTATGACGAAGGCCGAGTTGATGGTGCGTTCGTGCTCCTCGCGCGCCTCAATGAAATATCAGCAACATTAACAGGCCGACCGACACCTGCCCGGGCTGCGGGTTGTTCGAAAGAGATACCATGTCCCCGGGACACAAAGGAGTTTTTTATTTTTAACTATGCCCCACATTAGGAATATCTCCGTTATCGTGGCCGCTTTCACAAACATTTAAAGTCACATACACAAATACCCAGACCCGAAACAACTATCTGTAGGCCATACAAATATTTGTATCGTGCGGGATCGAACCCGCGACACGTAGCGCAGCAGTCAACTGCTTGACCCACTGCGCCAACACCGTGCCGTTCATTTATGACGGACGTCAGTTAAATATTTTTTTGAGAATAGATTACGTACCGAAGTTTTTAAAGTCCAGCAGTCCTATGATGTCAGGTGTGATATCTTTTTTCTCCGGTAGTTTACATTGTTCTGTCCGTAATGAAAATTGAAACTTATGTTAA
This sequence comes from Diarsia mendica, assembly GCA_949316265.1. Taxonomy (NCBI): domain Eukaryota; kingdom Metazoa; phylum Arthropoda; class Insecta; order Lepidoptera; family Noctuidae; genus Diarsia; species Diarsia mendica. The sequence goes on from OX438906.1 coordinate 12,826,866, forward strand.
AAGGTTTAATTTCATGGGCAAGTGGTTGTTATTGGGTATGCCAACTTGACGCATTATTCAATGGTACACAGGCTTTAAAGTAGTTACACCCTGTAACTCCGTAAGCTTTATTTTGGCATAGCTCATTACTTACGTTACATTGAAAATTTGAAACACATGTACAAAATATGACCTCATCCAACATCTTTCTAGCCATCATCATTCACGCAGTAAAACTAATTACTAAATTAGGTTTAATCATGTTGTAAAATGCGCAAACACCATGTTTGCCCTTGATTTGAATTATGCAGTTTTAAATCGAATTTGGAGCACATCATAAGCTTTAATTTAGCGTCGCTTGTAAGACTATGGCCTCAGCCTCGAATTTTGCGGGCAGCGGGGCGGCGGCGGCGGCGGCGCGGCTTGTATGGAGTGCACCGCTCGTTGCCCGCCCCCGCGCCGCTGTTTTCGAGAACCGGTCCATTTGAATGTACGCATAAGATCCTGCCGCTCCCGCGCCGCCGCCGCCCGCAAAATTCGAGGCTGAGGCCTTATATCCGGTTAACCATTCATGAACTTTTCAAAAATAGTTGGCCAAATCCGAATGATCTATGAGATATAGCGAAGATGGGTCTCGACATCGAAAACTAAATCAATGGCTTTAATAAAAAAAGATTGATGTTCCCATTGATTTTGTAAAAGAAACACTATTATTAGATCAACTCGAGTGTTAGTAATATTATCGAATATGTTCATTGAACAGTCACTCGAGTGAACGGTCTACAACATTACCTACTCGTTAAAATGAAGTTACCATGACTTTTTTTTTGTTTTCAACAGGAATTAGCAAAATTAACACAGCAGTGGGGCTTTCTCGAGTCGGAGCTACTGACCAGCAGATAGCAGTAATGACACTCGACGCGATGCAAAGCTTTGACCTCGGCCCGCCGCTGCATAGCCTCGTCATTCCTGCTCCCAATTTACATCCGTTGGAACTGGACTATCTTGCACAATATAAATCAGTCAGCTGATTTTTATGTTGTAAAATGTTAAACTTTATAAATAAAATTTTTAAAATGAGTTTAATTAATATATTTTTATTATTTACAATTATAATAATAATTAAAAATCATGATATTTAACAGAATTTGATACGACCATGAGAAACCACATTCAAACCCATTATTGGTCCACAAAGCTACCACAAAATACATACTACAACAAAATTATTCTCAATTATAAATGTTAAAAGGTACATTAATTATTATTTGGTCTAAGTTTCACAATTATAAATAATGAAAACTATTATTATAATAATATACAAATAACGGAATGTAGATATACCAACATTATAATAAAATAGTACACCTAGTATTGGTATACATCAAACATCTCTAGATAAAACTGGAAACTGGTGGGTCAAATTATTGTAATTAATAATTAGGATCTTATAATATGGAATTTTACATAACACTAGCACAATTCTTAACATAATTATACAGTCTTTAGACTTAGTTGTAAAGGGTACATACATGATTTTAATAATATATTAAACGAATTCACATAACTCGTGCTTTCTATTTATCATGTGAGATTACAAAACAGGGAACTAACTATATAAATAGACATTGAGTTACGAGTATTTAAATTTTTAAACAGCTGATACTTGTTGATCGTCATCGTCATCATCAGGCGTATCGTGATAATAATCATAAGGGCGCGTGACGCCTTCGTGAGAATGCGCGCGACTAAGCCGCTCGAGCCGCGCCACCTGGGCGGCCAAAGTATAGGGGGCCTGCGGCATGCGCGGCGGAGGCACGGGACGCGCGCAGCTCGCTGCCGTACAGGATCCGTGCCCACTGTCACTCGAAGTGGCTGACCCGGTCTTTCGTAGTGGCAAGTTTACTAACGATGTAACACTACTACTCTCTGCCGATAGATCAACTGGGAGTGGCGTAGGCGTATCAGAGTGGGATCTTTCGTGTGCTGTTCGAGGACAACAAATACCGGGACCAGGTCCATCGCGGCGATGAGAACAAGGCGAGGGTCCTGGTGGGGGCGGCCGAGGTTGATGAGGCCTCGTTTTAGCTGGTTCTGATAGAGCCAGCAGTTTCCTTACTGCTTGAGGAGATGCAGTGCCAAACTTATTACCCGCAAAGCTCTTTTTACTCTCACTGGCTGATGAAGCACTGCTTGTTGTAGATAAAGATGGTGATGGATGTCGTCGTCGTGGAATGGCAGGTGCTGGCCCAGCTCCTTCACATTCCAGAGATAAACTATGAAGACGTTCTTCATCAGTTTCGACGTGCATTCGATTCAAATATGCCTTGACACGTCGAACCATTTGTGCTTCCTCAAACATTTTTTTAGGGTTTGGTACATTTGAAGATTTTTTCCTTCTTTTCACTGTCACTTGACCTTGCTGTACTCCTCCAGTAGTAAGTTGATTCAGAGCAACCATAGCATTTGAAGGTGGCTGCTTACCTAGCTCTAGTAAGGTTAGAAGGTCATAAGGAGCACTGCACATATTTGTAAGTGTACGAACTTCTTTTGATATCATTCGTAACTTTTCAAAATTGACCATGCCTTCAACTTTAGTATCATTGCCCAAATGTATAAAGGTAAGATCTTTTTTAACCACTGGATAAAATGGAATAACCGGCGATCTACCTTGCTCCGTAGTAACCAGCTGTCTATACTTAGACATGTTCCTTGAAGGATCCATCAACATTTGCAAATCCGTGAACAATTTTAAATACTTTGTTGGTAGTTTCTCCCATGTCATTCTTAATCTTGACACTGCACCATGTCCCAAACCCGATATAATAGCAAACATGGAATTAAAGTTTTTACACTCTTTACAATGGCGTGCAACTTTAATAAATTGTTTTACAATTTTCTGTCTGCGTGCAAGAGTCTGCTCATTAACAACTTCTGTGACAACCCAAAACATTTCCTTGTTAACGAGTTCGGCAAATTGCGATAACATAGGTGTGCCATACCTACTTTTTAGTTCAAATAGATCATCAACATATTCAGTACTTTCAATTTGTCGAAAGATACAAAAATCTTGTAATGTTAGTTGCACAGCCACTTCAACTGCATTTAATTGTAGAAAATGTACCACACTCTCTCTTAAAAGTTCTGGTGCCATTTCATCAGGTACTAAATTCTCTGTTATTCCGTTGGTTTTTAGGTAATACCTAGAGCTGAGACCAATCCTTTCTGCAAGATTTTGCAACTGGTCAGGTAAGCGGTGTTGTTTTATGATACCACCCTGAGCTACAGACACTTCACACAGTGAAAAGTTAGAACTAGGATCAGTTATGCCAAATTCCTGCAAAGTCAACATTACAACTTCTCTTGCTGTAGTCTCTTTGTGAACCAACAAATATTTGCATGTTTGATCAGATTTATATACTTTCAGTACATGTTCAGGATAATCAGAGGATTGATATTCATCATAACATATAGATATTAAATCAGGATTACTATGTGAGTTATAGAAGGAAGTACTGGTATTAGCTTTGTTTAAGGATTCTGAGTTTGAAAGAATACTGTCATCAGTAGGTAAACCATCAGTAATTGTGTTTTTAGGAAGAAGATTCATTTTCATTAAAGCTTTCTGTAGTTTTCTCTTAGGTCCCAATGTCATGAAGCCTTTCTGAGGTTCTTTCTTAATGCTCAACTGTTGTGGTTTCTTGGTAGGAGATTGAAACACTGGAGTTAATGTTATAGGGTCATCGTTGAGTAGTTCTGCAGTTGAAAGTCTTGCTCTTGGGTCAGTATGCCAGTGAACTCGATTGGAGCAGCCTCTCTGCCTTGGAGAATTTTCTGGCATTAATAACATTTGTTTAAAGGCTAATAGATTACTTTTCACTGTAATGCTTAAATGTGTTGATCCTGTGATTATTTCCATTGCTTTTGCATGACTCACATGTTGGAAAGATTGACCATTTACTTCTAAAACTTGGTCTCCTCTTTTTAATCCAACATCCTCAGCCTTTGAATGCTTTTCTACTTTAAATATAAATATCCCATAACCTCTTTCATATCCACCCAATATTGTAAAGTTCAAAGGTTCATCTCTTGTAGGACGAGATAAAGTAACACTTCGTGTTCTAGCTTTTGCTGAACAAGCTATGTTTAGCAGCCTCAATTGACTTTCCATTTTTTCACGCTCTAAGGCAATTTCAAAGTTTTCAAGGAATTCCATCATAGTTGAATCAGTTTCAAAGTCAGTAAAGTGATTGTTGACCCAAAGCAGCACCACACGAGTTACCTTGTCTCTCACAGATGGTTCAGAGAACCAAGCTAGTAGTTGCTTTGCTACAACTAAAGGACTTTCAATGAATGTTCTATGTGTCAGTAGAAAATCTTCAACATATGTAGAATCACGTGAGTTGTCCTCGATGAGTTGCAACATTAATTGTTCTGGAGTGCCACGGATAACAACATGGCCTTGTTGTCGTCCTGACTCTCCAGCTGCTCCTCTATATTCTGTAACCAGTACTACTACACCATTCTCATTTTCATGCCTCCTTATATTTTCTTCACCTTGGTGTAGTATTCGATAATAGTCAGTCTGTGTAATGCAAACAAACTGACAGTCATCACATTTTGTAGTCATCACTCCTTTATGATATAATTTTTCAAGTGTAGCTTCAGCCATCCCAAAGCTGTCACCAACATTTAGATGCTCTACTTCACCACTCTGGTGCTCAATATTAACATGTCCATTAATAAGGACAGACCAGGAGTCATGTTCTTCTCCATCATTCATGACAACTGTCCCAGCTTTCTCAACTACTGCAAACACCATGACAGCACATAATGCCCGGCGCACTGTCAATGTCATATTTGTGAATGCTTTCAGATGTTGAGTGAACTCCAAAAGTATTTCTATATCCTCATCTGTTCGTTCACTAGGATCTTTTTCAAGACATTCTCGAACAGCATCACGAACTGTCAGGCTGTCCATACTTTCTTCTAAATCTTCCTCCTCATCAGAGTCAACAATGGACTCAAGGAGACCTGAAAGGTCCACCTCCATATCCATGTCGAGAGAGCTATGTACTGAAGTCATTGTGTCACTACCACTATAAGCAGAACTGGTGTCACTGGCGTTGGAGCACTTCAGCGTGTGGGGGTACAGCTCCGGACTGTGACGGCCTCCACGCCCACCTCTCAACATCGTGAAGTTTCTGACCAGTCCGAGTGACGTCCAGCTTCTGGAAAATTATATATAAAATCGTAAAGAAAAATCGATACTTCCTCCATTCGTCAACTCGTTTATTTACTTTTGTTTAAACCTTAACTAGTTTTTACGGGCTCTCTGAAAAAATTGAAATCATTATCCTATACTGTAATGAACGAACATTCAAGCAAAAACCAACAATTAATGCGGGAGACTTTCTTCAGATGTTACTTTGTAATAAAAGGAAGGGAAGCTAAACTAAAATCATTGTTGTTCCGTCATGTCTTGTTTTTAATGTCCATCTCAAACACTAGGCACTATTACGAAAACAATAAATAAATCTATGTATTACAAACCTTCACAATTTCTATTTATTTTGCATTCATGGCGGAACTGTCAGCGCTTCCATGTTGCTTTCTAAATTAATTACCCTTTTCCAACGAACGACCCACAGTAACTTAACGTTTCTATATTTCACAATGCACAAAATTTTGAAATGTCTCAATAACATATATCAACACTCATTAACAATTAAAATATGCCGAAGTACAAGTATTATTCGAGGAAAATCATTAGAAAGCTACTTTCCTCCAAAGCTGAATAATAAACCACAGAGAACATAGAAGTGAACGTTGGCATAGAGTCCATGCTCATAATTTTACTCTTTGCTCATAATAAATCGTAGAGGAATAAGTTAAGTCACAAGCAAAGACTACAAATATTATTTATCAAGCAAAGCACTAACTAGGGCCTACTTGTGAGTCTTGCTTGTACGCCTTTTGGAACAATTTTGTCTTTTTTACAAATTTAGCAAACTGTTTTGCTTAGCCGTGACTGACGCCCACATATTATATAGACCGAGAAAAATGAAGGTGTTAGTGGAAAGAAAATATGAAGTAGTAACTTAGAGCCGATTATCCAACCCTAACTTAGTTGGAAAAAATCGGTTGTCTGTAAAGTCGGTTTACTGGCGATACTTGAACGTGACAACGTCTTAAGAAATTATAGCACTTACATTGCTATAAACAAACAATTAACACGCCGTTGCTATGGAACGCCTCAGAGCGAGGTAACGACTCATGACGTCATCTTTTTTCGTTCGTGCAGCCGGCCATCGAATTATAAGCGAGATTATAAGACGATAATAAGTCAAAAAGCTAGGCAGATGGAGTTATGTCATATGTCACTACAAAATACTGAATACCAGTATTTTACACAGAGCGACTGCCTATTTGACCTCCACAACCCAGTTTGTACAGCCGCCGGACCTAATGGCATAGCGTGCTTTCCGCGATTATAGTACTGTGTTTCCGAGGCACGGAGGAAACTTGGTATGGCATGGGTGGTCATCCATTGACCAACCTAGGCGAGCATAGTGGTATTCTATAGACTTCTTTTACTTTTCACACGAACAAAGGCTAGCCAAAAAAAAAATTCCGAAATAAGTTTAGTAAGTAAGTTAAGTTAGCTTAAGTATTTTCTTTGATGGAAACTCAGACCAAGAAAAAAAGAAAGACGGCGCGCCGCGAACACCAACAGTGAAGCCACAAAACCACACGCCTATAGCAAGTAAACATACAAGCTCACGCACACACCTACACTAAAACCACACGCATTTCTCCTAGTACGTCACGACTTCACGAGACATTGTCTACACACAGATAAAAAGTTGGCTTCACTTTTGATGTTCGTGGCGCGTCGTCTTCCTTTTTTTGTTGGTCTGAGGATGGAAAGCTACACTATTACTGAGTGGCACAATCAAATTTTCTGCCTACCAAACTACCTCTTCTTCTTGAAGAAGTTCGGCTTATTACTTACTAAGCTTACTAAACTACTCAGTTTAAATATTGTCTACTTTTGATCACATATAGTTATCTGTATCTTTGCTTCGTTTACCAACCGGAACACGTATATACATTTTCATAGCTTTTAATTTTTTAACAAACGTTGTGCATATTCTATTTATTATTACAGTTGTTTTTGGCGTAATAAATATCTATATTAAATAAAAAAACATTTAATACGCCTAATATTCCTAAATGCAATAAAAAGTATTTGGACTGATTAACTGAACATTTTCTATCTCCATCTATTTTCAGAAATAGGTACTTTTGTATGAGTGTAGCGTTTTCGCAGCAAACCAGTGATGTTAATCTTTTAGTTACAAATTTTGTAAATTGATCGCTTCTCGTTGTGAAAAAAGTCGCATATACGTTGGATTAGTCTTGTGAAAGTGCAACATCCTAAAATAATCTTGTGTATGGCGTTAAAATGCGCCCAGTTTTAGACTCGAAACGGATGGTGAGCGATGGCGAGAATACGGTGATAGATTTTTGGTGTTAAGTTTTGCTCCGTGTCATCACCGCTATAGTTTCCGATTACGTCCAGGAAAGACGATAACTGTTTTGATTCGCTGTTTTACGCGTTATTACAAGCAAATCTTAAAAAATCTCTTCCGATTATTGTTAGAAAATATATTGTCATTGACTGACCGGCTGATATTACACGAGGCTTGTATGTATATGCGACTTCTGCCTTCTGCTATTCGTGACACGCCTCAGAAAATAAATCTAAATTTGTGAATCGAATTATTCTTTTCTGTATTTGTGTCATTTTAGTGATAGAGACGGTTTTAAATTACGTAACTGTTGTGGAATCTTGAAGTGTATAAAGAATGGCCTGAGTGTGACCACTCCATTACCGTCATGTGTGACGAAGAATTGTTTGTTTAGGCTATAATATTGTGCATCCTACGGAAAGTGCGCGTTCGTCTCGTGGACTGGGCCAGATCATGACTCTGCTTGAAACAAAACAATTTTCGCATTGATCGCCGTCTACCTATCGTCATTTGGGACACTTTTATATTACCAAAATGTCTTCGGGAACTTTTGTGGACAGAATTGACCCTTTCGCCAAGCGGTCGCTGAAGAAAAAAACCAAGAAGTCTCAGGGCTCTTCTCGATACCGCAACACGCAAGATGTTGAGCTGCAGGCACTGCCCTTGCTCAAAGGTTGGTCCAATTAATTTGTATGTCGATTTATACGCCAGTCTGCCGTTCTTTTGCAATTTTTACTAGGTATTTACTTACAATTTTGCATAATTTTATGGGTCATTTTGATCCTCCCAGTTCATTGAACTTTTGCCTTGATTTTTGTTGGATTAGGTATGTAAATAGGTTAGGAATAAAATTTGTTTACAAAGAATGTTAGCTTTTGATACAGAGGAAACCTAATTTACAATGATAAGACAAAAGTCATGCACAAAACAGATAAGTTTTGAAGGAGTACCGAAAAAGTTCAGGCAAGAAGTACCTTCCTATTGTTAGACTGTTGACAGTTCACCTGACCTAACACTACATTTCCATTTCATTGAAAAGTTTCTGTGTCAAAAATGTGTAAAATTCATGGTCAGTAATTAATAAAATGTATTTGTTTTAATGTAAATCTCAATGCATGAATATGATACTTAGTTGAATAAGGTTCTATTTATTTGTAATTTGAATCTATTTGATCTTAACTGTTACAAGACAACACCCGCTGTTCCTAATTGATTATGTATTTATTAATCACAGTTTTTATTTAAAAATCATACACCATTATGAAATTTAAAAGGTGTTTTGTAGTATTCTATTCTTATTGACTTGAAATTAAAAATAATTTCCATTTCTTTGCATTAGAAATTTTGGGTAGTGCTGTTATTTCATTTAAGGATGAGATAAGAAGATAGCTTTTGCCTTGTTATTGGATTAGTCCAGGCAGTCTGCTGCTGTATATACTATGAAAGTAACATAGTTATACAGCTAGAGGCACATTACATCATTATTATGAGTATTTGATAGCCAATAATATAGCTATGAAATCAGGCTCATTAGTGTCTTGGTTATTGAAGAATATACATATGAGTGCTCATTTCTAATGAGAACCTCCTGAAGAAAGTATTTATCAGAAAATAAACCAGTTTCATGCTTGAACAAGTCAGTCAGTTTTCAGTTTTTCTTTATCAAAATAATTTAAATATTCATGTAACATTATTAAAGTGAATTAAACTATTATTTAAAATACAAATATCTACAACAGATTTATTCTAATTAGAGTCTACTCTGGCATTTACAGTGGGAAAACAATAGGATAAATATAAATTTTGTACTAAACTCTGTTTATCCTTTTAGTAACAACATAAAATGCTCATAGTAATGTAATTGTTTTCAGATGTTCCAAGCAGTGAGCAAGAAGAGCTATTCATCCGTAAGCTGCGACAATGCTGTGTAGCATTTGATTTCATGGATCCTGTTGCTGATTTAAAGGGGAAGGAGATCAAGCGTGCTACCCTCAATGAGCTTGTAGAGTACATCACTGGAGGCCGTGGTGTGCTGACCGAACCTGTTTACCCAGAGATTATTAAAATGGTAAGTTATAAGTTGAGCCCTCTTCACTATGGCAGTATAGCTTATTCTTCTTATCAGGTATCATCTTTTACAAAAGTTACTCTGATCTATCAGAAATCACTTGCCACCTATCTCCTCTCTAATTACAGATACCTATCATGGATAACCTATCAGTAATCACCAATACCCTATCACTAATCACATTCTGCTGATGAAGTATTGCAAATGTAATTAGCATAATTTTGCAGTAATTGATCAATGAGGGTGAAATCTTACATGTACAATAACCTTAATCCCTTTTTGTCAGTTTATAGTGTAAAGTCCATTCACATTGTAAACCACTTTTAATGCATTGCAGAAGATTATAAGCGAACTTCTAGCACTGGTTAGAAAATAAGGCCTTTAAATAACAGAAAATGATTCCATGCCTAATAAGCTTTCTTTTTATTCCTCTGCAGTATATAGGACCCCATATAAAAAGAAGTTGAAGAAGTCTACTATATCTCAGAACATACTCGATATTCATCCTCATCATCATTATTTCAGCCCAATATCACCCACTGTCTGGTACAGACCTCCCCTTACTTCTGAAATTCATATTCTCCTTTTCCAGTTTTAAAGCTGTATCTAAAACTAATAAGATTTTGACCACTTTAGCCAACCTAAATATCGAGTTATCATCGATTTTTGGTTTCTGCTACCACTACTTTTTGCTCATACATTGCATTACAGCTTTCTAAAAAACGGGTAGTAGAAGGGTTGCTGGTGACAACAAAAGTTTGTGAAATTTTTTGTTAGATCCTGCCTGATTTCCTGAGGGCTAGTCACATAATTATTCTATTATTATGTCGCATGACGTCACCTTCAGATTTTCGAATGCCACCATAGTTCTAGTAATGCCTTGATAACATGTACTAAGTCATTGTTCCATGCCTTACCAAGCATTGGTTCCCATACCAGGACTTGGTGGATTTCTGTCAGGCGCCACTGTAATCTTTAGCGTCTGTACATTTCAATTTTGAATACGTCTAATGAAATATTATTTATTTTGTCGCAGATATCGGCCAATTTATTCCGCACTCTACCGCCAAGTGAAAATCCTGATTTTGATCCTGAAGAAGATGATCCGACTTTGGAGGCCTCGTGGCCGCATCTTCAACTAGTCTACGAATTCTTCCTGCGCTTCCTTGAGTCAACTGATTTTCAGCCTACTATTGGCAAGAAAGTCATTGATCAAAAATTTGTATTGCAGGTATGTTTAAATAATTATGTAATTACATCACGGCTGTCATATAAGGGTATGGCAGTCGAGTACTATACACTCACCAGAGTCCGCCCGAATCGCGATAGTCAGCCGAAACATAAGTATTGCAGGAATACTGTATTACAAAAATAAGTCAAAATCTCAATACAGTATCAGAAATGTGTGGTCATATTGAAGGGCATCAGCTAGTTCAAATTGAATAAAACCTTGAAGTAAAATTAATAGTCCGGTCAATATAGACATTTGAAATAACAATAATTCCCACAGAGCCAAATATTGGTGGAGAGCTGGGGTATACCATTACAAACAAAGCCTTAAAAATCCCCACACTTGCGAGGGCCTTAAGATCATCCTAATACGGCCCTGTCGCAAAATCCGTTCATAGTGGACGTTTACTAACTATAATCTACCTCCTTTCCAAAAATCATCTTTATATGTCCAGCGGTTTTCGAGATCTCGTGAGGAGTGAGTTACCTTTCGCTTTTAGATAAAGAATAATGTGACTGTTAGAATCGCGATATCTCAGGAATGGTAACTCTTAGAAAATAATAATGAAGAACATTTTTGGAGAGAATTTTATGATCTACAACTTTGGGTTGAAGTTTTTTTTTGATAAAACTTACCGTTTTCGAGAAAAATTCATAAATCCTCAAATTTTGACCTTTGACCCCGAATAACTTTTGTAGCACACATAGGATCGATAGGGATTTTTAAGACTTTGTTTGTAATGGTATACCCCAGCTCTCCACCAATATTTGGCTCTGTGGGAATTATTGTTATTTGACCACTACTTTTATAGTCCAAGATCCCAGGGCCGCCAAACGTCACGTATTTTCTGACGAAGGAAATGTGGGCGATTGAGTAGTGTTAGTATGAACTAAGAACACACTACTACCAGCTAGCTTGCTTGGACGGCCAATTTTCAGATATCAGGTCATCAAGGTACACAAAAAAATTACTTACTTCACGTATTTTCTACAAGCGGATTTTTACGTATATTTTAGGCAATATTCTTAAAGCAAATACTCCCAGACACTTTCCGTCGGCCGTCCGTATTGCTTAACAGACGCTTTAAAGTTTACTAAACGCCTTATTATTTAATACTTAAAGCTAATTGATCGAAATATTGCCATGCTATACGCGACAGGCGCTCCAAAATGCATCCGAGCGTTGAAAGCAACGTTTTCAACAAAATTCTGAAGACACAGGCAATGGACAGATCCTGTTGAATGCCCACCGAATAAGTCCAGTGGAGGTCTGTATGTCAGCCACACGAGCGATGCCATGCGATCTTGCAGGTAAACAGCCACAATACGTTTAAGTCTAAACTTTTTGGGAACTTTAAAGCGTCTGTTAAGCAAAACGGCCGCTAGGAAGTGTCTGCGAGTATTGGCAACTTATTTTTAAGGATATTGCCTACAATATACGTAAAAATCAGCTAGTAGAAAATACGTGAAGTAAGTAACTTTTTTGTGTACCTTGATGACCTGATACCTGAAAATTGGCCATCTTAGCAAGCTAGCTGGTATTCGTGCGTTCTTAGTACATACTAACGCTACCCAATCGTCCACATTTTTGTCGTCAGAAAATACGTGACGTCTGGCGGCCCTGGGATCTTGGACTATTATGTCTAAATTGACCGGACTATAAGACCAAAGTTTAACAATGTCATCAATATTGAATTGAAATATGTAATTTCAACTTTTTGTTTGCATGGTTCAAAATATTGTAAACTTTTTATATGTTATTATAATCATCGGCACAATTCTTGAGCGCTGACACAAAAGTGAGTTATTGGGTCCCTTTGGTGGTATGAAGTGAGACGCGGGGCGGGGAAAGTGCAGTGATTGGCCCGTAGCGCATCGCGTCATAGCCGTCACTCGGGATTTGTTCTTTACTCCTGTTGCACTTACCTCACGACCAATCTATCTATCTTCTATCTATATCTATACTAATATTATAAAGAGGTAAAGTTTGTGTGTTTGTATATTTGTTAAATTGTAAGGGGTAATCTCGGGATCTACTGAACCGATTTTAAAAATTCTTTCACCAATAGAAAGCCACATTATTGCTGAGTGTCATAGGCTACTTTTATTTTATCCCTGTATTCCCACGGGAACGGGATCTACGCGGGTGAAACCGCGGGACGTCCGCTAGTACTTAAATAAAAAGAGAAGTCCTGACTGACTGACTGACTGACTCATCAACGCCCAGCCCAAACCCTTGGACCTAGAAAGCTGAAATTTTGCACAGAGGTTCCCTTTATAATGTAGACAAGGAATAAGGAAGGATTTTTTGAAATTCAACCCCTAAGGGAGTTAAATAGGGGATGAAAGGCGAAACCGCTGGCAAAAGCTAGTAAATAATAAACGGGTGTGCGTTTTATCCTTACATAGTATAAAACAAAGTCGCGTCTGTTTGTTTGTTTATTTGTTTGTTTGTCTGTATGCTTAAATCTTTAAAACTACGCAACGGATTTTGATGCGGTTTTTTTTAATAGATAGAGTGATTCAAGAGGAAGGTTTTAATACCTTTTTTGTACCCGTGCGAAGCCGGGGCGGGTCACTAGTTTGTCATAAAGTGTACGATGCGCACAGCGATCCCCACTCTTCCGCCGAACGCTCAAGAACCGTTCCGGGTACTATACCAGTTGCACGTGTGGCAAAAGCGTAAACGGGTTCCTAAAAACGAGCTGCTAAAACTGTAGCCTTAAGGATAAATTAACATAAACGAGATTTGCAGAGAAAAGGGAATTCGCATAAGTTTTCATTATGGACCTTTCAAATTCAGGTAAAATAACCTTAAATTAGTTTTTAGTGTTCCGTACCTACCTCGAAAGAAAAAAAACGGAACCCTTATAGGATCACTTTGTTGTCCTGCCGTCCGTCTGTCTGTCTGTCAGCCAGCCAAGAGCAAGACCCCTTGTCTCAGGAACTCTCAAGGGAATCAAAACTTACAGGGTACTTCCCGTAAACTCAGAATTTTGAAATTTAATACGAAGCAATGGCTTATAGCACAGATCAAGGAAAAATTTCGAAAACCGTCGATCCCATCTCTGCCCTTAGGGCAAGATTGAGGTCAAGAGTAAGCCCATCAAAAATAAAACGTTTATTTTTTATTACATCATAAAATATATAATATTTTTTAATAATTTCGAACTTTGTTTGTACGGAACCCTCGGTGCGCGAATCTGACTCTTACTTGGTCGGTTTTTTACCCGACTACGGCGAAGCCAAAAGGAAGGGTAATGATTTTGGCAGTCTATGTATGTATGTATGTAGGTATGTATGTATGTATGTATGTATGTTCCACCGTAGCGCCTAAAATAATGAACGGATTTTAATAAATGAGGTGTCAATAGATTCGTAAGAATAGCCCGGGTGACATAGGCTATATACATTTTATAAATTCTTTCTAAGACGGAATTTAAATGTCAAAAACTTACCTCAAAAATAATAAATTGAGATAATCATAACATGTTTGGTATCAAATGAAAGGTCTTGGAGAGCAAAAACCGATATTTTATTCGTAGTCGGGTTTTAGATTTTTAAACTTGTTCTCTAGACACAATTTTACTACGCTAGGTTTCAGGATTTATAATCAGCCCAATTTTTCCCGAAATGTACACGTGGGCATTCTGAGCAAATTACTTACCAATGTCGAAAAACTTGCCCGAGCAGTTTGGAAATAATCATTTCTGTTCCTACTTCTGCTGTTAGTTCTTTAGTTAGTATACATAAGGGATTTCTATGAAAGCGTATTGATAATAATTTATTGTCAGTTCAATGTGACCGAAAAGTTGAATGTGAATGACAGCAAACCGTCAAACCGAGTAACATTAGCGCACAGTCGGCGGCTGACAATACGTTAGGTGTGAACACAGTCTAGTCACTCATTTAAACAGTTATGTTGTACATTACCGAACTTACTTACCTCCGCCTGCCTTGGAAGTAAGCTTAATGTAGCTATAGACATAACCGAGATGGTAATATCTCATGGTCACAATTAGCAATTGTTAACTTAAAAGCCATCTTAGGTTTTGCATCTAAATCATCCTAAATGCTAGTACTATTTACTTTTCTAAATGGATTTAAGAATAAAATCTACGCGGATATGAAATAATCATAAAGTGCTGATCCATGTAGGCCAAAAAGTTTATAAATGACTAGATATAATCGAGATAAACGTCTGATAACTGATAGGTGTCATCATCACACCATTATGTATATACACTTAGTAAGTTGTGTGTTGTGTTATGCCCAACTAAGATATTTGTATATAATCCCAAACCCAAACATATTATAATAATATCTGAAAAAGGGCTATAAAAAAAAAAAAAAAAAATATAATCCCAAAAATTTAGTTTTATACAACAGGTAACTCCACAGCTCGCCGATAATCCCCAAAGGGTTAGACAGTGGTAAAAATCCTGTTTAAACTCCCACTAGGTGGACCGACGACCTGGTCAAGGTTGCGGGGACCCGCCGGATGAGAGACGCACGGGACCGGTCAATGTGGCGATACCTGGGGGAGGCATATGTCCAGCAGTGGACGTCTTTTGGCTGAGATGATGATGATGATGAAAAATCATGTTTTAAACATGTGTACAACTGTTTGATATGTTACAATCCATTTGAATCCTTAAAGGGGGGAAATACATGGTTCAATATTTTATTTAATAAATAACTATACAAAATCGCGAGTTTTTATTAAGCCGCCAATTAAACTGCCTGTTTTTCATTGCGTAGCGAGGTTCATAGCGTTTTAGGATGATAGACATCGATGAGTAGGTTTAAATATGCATCTCAAAATATAATTTTTTGTATTATATTACTTTTGTATTGTGAAACTACTGTAAACGCAAATATATATGTATTAATTAGTTGCAAGTGTCTGTGTCATACATAATACTAATATATACTAATAATAATAATTATAACATTTTATTTTACAGCTTTTAGATTTGTTCGATTCCGAAGACCCGCGTGAGCGCGACTTCTTAAAAACGGTGCTACATCGCATCTACGGCAAGTTTTTGGGGTTGCGTGCCTTCATACGAAAGCAGATCAACAATATATTCCTACGATTTGTTTATGAAACGGAACATTTTAATGGTGTGGGCGAACTTTTGGAAATATTGGGAAGGTCAGTAGACAGACATACAACTGTAGTCAAATAATAATATTCACATAAGTACACAAAAATAATCTTATAAAAAAAACTAATACATATAAAATACATTATATTTATGTTATTTTCGTATATAAAATTATGTTAATAACATTTCACTTGCACGATGTTTTTGTTCTTTTGTGTGGAATTTGTCCGCGAAAGCTATGGGACACCACATCCTACAGCTAAAAACTTTCTTCCAACACCAAGTGGAGTGAACACATTGGTATCCGACCCACAAACGCCTTGAAATTGACATTGCGGGCAGCGGCGCGACTCCAGCAGCTCTATTCTTAGGGTTTATTTCAGTCTTTGGCGCTCCTGGATCCTTAAAAATATGGTGGTGGTGACATTGACTCTGAGATTCAGAATATAATTTTTCTCATTACAGTATAATCAATGGATTTGCCCTTCCATTGAAGAGTGAGCACAAACAATTCCTGGTCAAGGTGCTGCTGCCCCTGCACAAGGTGAAGTGCCTGTCTCTGTACCATGCACAGCTCGCCTACTGCGTGGTGCAGTTTCTTGAGAAGGACGCCACACTTACGGAGCATGTTGTGCGTGGCCTTCTCAAGTTTTGGCCAAAAACATGTTCGCAGAAAGAGGTAATTATGGCGTCATATAAACAATCTCACCTTTATAGAAAAACACATTTATTTTATTCTACATGTTATTTTAATCAATAGATGCAGACTGAGAGATTTTAGACTATTATACATTCCAGGTGATGTTTTTGGGCGAAATTGAAGAGATATTGGATGTAATTGAGCCCGCTCAATTCGTCAAAATACAGGAACCGTTGTTCAGACAAATAGCTAAATGTGTTTCCAGTCCACATTTTCAGGTAAGTGGCCTTATACGTAATTTTAAGAGAGAACAATGTTAAGTCGGCAGTCGATTACATAGAGGTTACTGTTGTAAATAATCCGTATTTACTGCTCGACACAGGCCTCGATGAGAGGTACTCTGTGAGAGTATGGGCTGTAATCCACCATGTATTGACATGCGTAAGCGTATTTGATAAAAACAAACTTAAGCCAGGCATAAAACAAATTGGTGTAAAAGTACTCTCAACGAAGCCGATAGGTACTTCTTGTTCCTATGGTTGCGATATTTTTTTGTCTTGGACAATACCTAGGAACCGGAGATATTTGGGGGTGTTTTCCAATATAAGTTTTTAATGTTATCATTTTACCTTATATACCCCCCACGACTCCCGCACTATGCACAGTGTTATAGTGCGTTGTATTGAATCCAACCGTAAAAAGTATTTTTCACCTAAAATAATGGTTGTTTTCCAGCAGTAATTTGCGTAGAGTTACTTAGTTTGATGTTCAGAATGTTTAGTATTCGGCTTCGTGAACGGTTGTTCTACACCTTGTATTTTCTTATAATTCGATCCCAAAAAACCTAAATATAGAAAGTGTCAAAATGTACTGCTAATTAAATTGTTTTGAGGTGTGTGTTAGTACATCTTTTGTGTATATAAAATTCTTGTGTCACAGTGTTAGTTGCCATACTCCTCGGAAACGGCATTTTTTCACCCTCCTAGCGCCACCCGAAGGTAGGGGGTCTACCTTTTTCGCAGAATTTTTTATACCCGAATTTTGTTTTGCATAACAGTGGATGGCAGAAACTTCATTTCGCAGAAAATCATTTGGCATACACTCATTTACCATACATTCAAAATGCATAATTTTGTAAGTTAGAATCATCTTTGAGCTTAAACTTCATTTCCCGAACCATCATTTCGCCAAAAATTCATAATCAGAATCGTCTTTTGGCACGCATTTCATTTCATACATACGTGTAACATGCAATAATAATAATAATTATTATTATCAGCTCACCCCGGCTAAAATTTCTAGCTGAGAACATTAAATGTTGGTATGTCAAAAATAATAATAATTATTATTATTAATAATGATAATGACGTCACTCATACATGCAACGCATGTACTCCATGACGCGCGCTCGCTTCGCTCGCATATGAAATAACACTAATATCTTCTGTCCCCGAAGTGCCGGGCCTCCGCCGGCCTCCTTCGTCGGCCTACGGGCCGGTGCCCATGCCGCCCATAAAGGATACTTTATACTTTCGCGAGACGGTCGTTATACCTTATAAAAATCTACCAAATAAAATTCTGCCATCTTAAAAGTATGCCAATGAAAATTCGGATATTTAAACATTCTGCGAAATGAGTATTCTATTAAATAATTGTTCTGCCATAAACACATTCGTTCAAAGAAGAATATGCCAAGTGTGGTATGCCAAATAAATTTCGGAGCATCAAGTTTCTGCCAGATAGATGGTACCCGAAGGTAGGGTAGGTAGAAAAAGGTGCAATGCAACGCATACAGGTCACAGCTAGTATAGATATTCCGCGTTTCAAGACACTACGAAGAAAAAAATATTTGTTTAGCAAAAGCCAATATCCAAAGTATATAGGAGAGTGGTGCCTTTTTTGTCTGCGACTTTTTCAGAGTATTTTTTATTTATTTTTTAATATGCACAGTGTTATTGTATCGATAAGCTATATTACTGTAAACTTTTATCAAAACCGTGGAATAACGTGAAAGGCCCAACACACCGTCGGAGGCGCGGCGAAGATACTGAGAATAAATCAATTAAAATTAAACCATGGCAGCTTGACGGCTCACCGCGCGCGTCTCGCTTTGCATGCCGTTTTATTCTCAGTATCATCGCCGCGCCTCCGCGGGTGTGCGTTGGGCCAAAGAGTAACAGACGTCTATCTATACATCTTTAGAAACTTTCGCTTTTAAAATAGTAGCATGATTGAACTTTACTAAAGAAAAAAATGTAATGACGATAACAATAAAAATCGAACTAAAGATACCAGTTGATACAGAATGACCTTTGCATGGGCTCTTGAGAACTAAATCAGAAACTGAACGAAAATAACCATTTCCTTTTATTTGACTCAATATTTGTAGTGTCGTTGTGCAGCATTTGATACTTACCAGCTATTTATTAGTGCAATAATAAAACAGGCAGCTGTTTTAAAAAAATCGTATTATTCTAATAGTTATTCGGTTATTTAAGTTGCACGTGGATAAAGTATGCCAATAGCATTCTATTTTCGTGTTTTTAGAACTTTGAATTATGAGACTAGATAAAAATAGTAATTGTCAAAATGTCTAGTACATATTTTCCTTTTTTTTATCATATTGTGTAGTATGAGTGAGTGTATTCATAACGGGATAGACTCGCTGTTTCTTCATTATCAGTGGCGGTAATGGCACCAGCATGTCATTGCAACGGCTGATCAGTATGAAACTTGTTGTCTGTGACTATAATTATGGCAACAACCACCCAGCCACCAGACCAGCTTTTCCGATTCAGCTGATGCAGTCTCAGCCTATACTTTTAATTACTCCCGCGCGATGTGACCGATCAAGAAGACGTTGTCTGTCCCAACCCAAACCATGATGGTAAGCTTCAGCAAGGTAAATGTACAAAAAAAGCGGCAGGGAATTTTAATTGTAGTGATTCTTGCTGATTTTTAGAGTTTAAAACAGCAACCATCTGACTACAATCGACAATAGTAATAGTGAGTTACAAAATGTAAACTTACGATTGAAATAAAGGGTATTTTACATTCTTCACTTCTCACTTCTGTTTCATAAGAAAATAAGTAAGTGTGTAGGTATTTAGTTGTATCGTGCCAGAGTCGCAGACACAAGTTGTGTGTCAAATAACAAACACATTTCTGTAATCTTAAAGAACCTTAAATATAAGAACTCTCACAGCTCTGCGTATTCGATAAATAGTTAATATTGTGAATGAGCAGTTTGATTGTACTCGAAGAAAATTAATATTGTAATAGATTTATGATTGAACATGGTGCAGCCATGTTTGAGCCAATAAAACGTTTAATAAAAAAAAAATATTACTTTCAGGTGGCTGAAAGAGCACTATATTTTTGGAACAACGAATATATTATGTCACTGATGGAAGAAAACAATCACGTGATAATGCCTATAATGTTCCCTGCGCTGTATCGGATCAGTAAGGAGCACTGGAATCAGACCATAGTGGCGCTCGTCTACAATGTCCTCAAGACTTTCATGGAGATGAATTCCAAGCTCTTTGATGAGCTTACTGCTAGCTATAAGGCGGAACGGCAGAAGTAAGTGCATTATTATTTATTTTATTATTTTCTCTATTTATTTTGCCAGTATGTATTTTTATTGCTCTTTTTGTAAAAAGTACATACCTACCTACTTTATGCGGTATTTCGTGGGCTTAAAGGCCTTTTACGTACCATAATATACAATTTGTCGTTAGCACTGGACCTTCACTCAATAACTGTCAATAATCAGTAGGTACCATTGATCACTATTAATGGTACTAATCACTGACTGACCACACTTAGTGCCTTGATTTACTAGTATGAATCAGGTTCCAGTTGAGGGCAGGAAAATAATAAGTACTTTTTTTTTTTTTTTTTGGTGGGTGGAAAATCATCGAATGACCCCCCCCGCTCTTGGGCAGAGCGAAGGGGAGTGTCAGACTTCTACTGACTAAAAACCGAACCCATGTTCCTTCTTTGCCCTTGCGCCGAGGCCACGTAATCTAGTACAAAAATCCGCGGCCCCGACGGGCAAATAATAACTACTTGAAGTGTGGTTTGTCAATAGGGGATCGGACAAAAAAAAACTAATTATTTCGTCAGATAGATTTCCAAAAAATATTGACCACATATTTTTTCTTTTTTCACGTAAACAGAAAATGAAGACGATACAGTGCTTCGAAAACTCGTGTGACGTCATATGATAGTACATTTTGTACCTTCAAGTGACGTTTCAAGCCCCACTCCATGATCTTTGACGCGCTTTGTCTTCGTCAATTTTTATCGATTTGATACAACAAAAAACACGTATCCAATATTTTTCGATAATATATCTGACGGACTAAACAGAATTCTATTTTTTTGAGTCAGTCCGATCCCCTATTGTGCAACTGCCACCCTTTTTTTTTGGGGCGGGTTGAGAAATCATCAAATGAGTCCTCCCGCTCTGGGCAGACCGGTAGGGAGTATCAGACTTCTACTGACTAAAAACCACCCATGTTCCTTATTAGCCCTTTGTGTCGAGGCCGCGGTATGTCTTTCGAACAACCCGCAGCCCCGACGGGCATGCAACTGCACCCTAATTTGATGGTTTTGAATTTAAGTTGTTCAACTTGCTATTTATTCAAACAAATGAATCAAGTGGGTTTTTTATTTATTTAAATTAAAAATTATACACTGCAACTGGTATGATTAGAGATAAGTTGTGTAGATGTGAGCGGGCCCCTTGTGACGTTGTGTGTGTGTTTTTGCAGAGAGAAAAAGCGCGAGAAGGAGCGCGACGAGCTGTGGAAGCGGCTGGGCGAGCTGGAGATCAGCCACAAGCGGCAGCAGGCGACCGCGGGCGGCGCGCCGGCACTCGCCAAGTGATGTTCCGAGACCACACCCTCCATCCACGACCTAGAATAATGCGATTGAATTTGTTTTCAGCTATGTATTGATATTTTCTATTCGATTACATTTTTGTTAATGACGTTATTAATTTTTAATACCTCTAACGGTCAGTCGTCCGGAATCGCTGTCGTGCCGATGTCTCTGTGGATTCGGTTCGCTCGCGAGCGCTGTCGAACCGCATCGCGTCTCGCGACTCATGTTCGGTGTGACTACAAATTACTAATAGTGCTAAATGTTAAAATGTCCGCATCCCGATGCACTATCATAATGATTATTACTATTTTATATACGTTTACATAGGTCTCTAGTTTACTTTAGGATTTTTTAATATTGTTAAATTGTTTAAATAAGTTAAAGTTGTATGTATTATTGATGCATGATCGATTGTAACGCATTTCGGATCACCGATAAATGTATTAATCGGGCACCCAGCTTTTGGCTGAATATGATTGTACAAAAATGAATAAGAAAACAATTAAAAATGTAATTTGTTTAGTGTACGCGGGACGTCGCGGCACGGCCATCGTCTGACCTCGCCGTCTCGTCCCGCGCCCGTAGATCGTTGTATGAAATTTTCATTTAAATTAGATGCTCGATTCAATAATGTAATTTCGTCGTACTATCATTTTGTATAGTTACATAGTGTAAATAGGCATTTATTTATTATAAATTTATAGCAGTGTGATTTCTATACATAGCTGCGGGAGAGGAACACTTTAATTGGGCAAAATCGGTCTGAGCGAACTGGAGACTATTCATGTATCATGCATACAGCTCGGTAAAACTAAAAAGTTAATTTGGATTATATTGGAGTAGAACAATGCTAAAAGTAGATATAATAATTTGTAAGGGAATAGTCATTAATTTGTATGATATTATTGTAGCAATTAATTTTTTCTATCATCACTTGTAGAGCGCTGCGGGCGCGGCTAGGCCAGTGGCCGCAGTGCCGGACGCGTCCGCGCCTCTGTATATACCGATACGCGCCGCGACATAGCGCTACTGCGTGTGTATGTATGTACACAATGAAGATGTTTGTTATGTAAAATGTATTAACATTGCAAAAATTATATATGATCTTATATAAATTACTATTATAGAACACAGTATGGAAATAAAAAAGTTGACTCACATAAATTGAATTCTTTAAGTAAACATAATGTATGCGTAGGCGCCCCGCGGCGGCTAGTAGTAAGCGCCGGCCTCGCTCGCCCGTTTCACCTACTGTCCTCCAGAGATAACGTTCCCCTAGTGATTACTCACTTGCGTAAACCACATTGGAAGAAATACACAAGAAATTTTCACATTACTCGGTTTTTCATTTCAAATCGAGGCCCCAATAAACATTTACAAAGATACTTCATTTTTTCAAAAATTTTATGAGACTCTGAAAGTTTTAACCATTTTTTACGATTTTGCATACCGAGACTACTGCTAGACCCTTTGATTAAGTCATTGAACACGAGCGGACGATGAACCCCGATCGATACCCCGCAACTAACCAAGTTCAAGTAAACACATCACTATGACTACCGCAGGCCAAACATTCACAGCTCAAGGTGATTGGGGCTTAAACCACACAATTCTCTTCATTCCTATTTTCGACATTGCATGGGATTCATATCAAGCCGTTACCCAAAAGGTTGGAAGTGCTAAGTAGAATAATTTACCCACTTTATCTTGCCTACAGTGTACGTGTGGTGGGGTCTAAGTAACAAATTAACAAATAGTGAAAATGAGGCTTACTGGCTCTCGAACATATTATAGGACGACGCCTCCAAAGATGCCTTTAGGGCTGGTGGAGTTAATAGAAGGGTTAACAAAGGAAGTGCTCAAACACAATCCAACCGATATTTATGAGTTTTGTGCCGGTCATGTGCAACAACTTCTGGAAATAAGAGATGGGCCTGGTAAGTTATTTTTTTTATTTCTAAACATGTCTGCAACACAAATCATAAACGGCTCGGGCATTAACGACTGGATGCTATTAATGATTGCATTCAATAACTTTACAGCTCAAAAGAAAACAAGAACTTTGGAACAAAAAATTGCTAAGGCCCAAGAAAAAGTACGGCAACGGGCAGAACAACGGAGACAACAATATAATAATGACTTACTAAATCAACAGAGTGGCAAAGCTCGTGAAATAAAGGCCACTTCAATCATTAAAGATCCACCACAAGATCCTACACCAGTTCACGATCTTAAAAAGCCTACTCAGATAGAACATGATTTGGGTAATTTTTCAGGGGCTGAATTATCACACGAGTTGTGTACACCCAGTAAAGATCCTCAATGCCAAGAAATTAAAGATGAAGTGAAAAATGAAGATTTAAAAAATGATATGATATCTGTACCCAATGTTACGATGTACGAGTCAAAAAGTAATATTAATTTGGCAGAATCGTCGAATGAAATGAGTGATAGTACACATACCCAAGGGTCTACTTTTAACGAGTCTCCAAACATCGAGACTTCTGCTACTAAAGTAGACATTTTAGATAATTTTCTTGCACCTATGGCAGAGGAACAAATACCGCACGATGAAACACAACCTTTTCAGGAAGATCAAGAATTAATAGTAGACGTTGATGTTTTGCAGGAATTTGATACTTCGTCAAATTCCTCTCCTGCTACCGTACAACTTTTATCAAGTCCAATAATTAACCTAATAAATGCAAAACAAGATAATGTACTGGTTGATACTCCTTCGAATATCACCACTGTGTTATCAGAATCAGAAAACGCCGATGATTTAGATGGTCAAAACGTAGTAACACAGGCAATAAAAGTAATTTCTAACGACTTCGCCGAAGCTCAAAGTGATAATGTAAATAATGGACTTAATAAAACAGACATTCAATCAAGCGATACCGAGAACATAAATGATTTTATCGAATTCGATGCTACAAACCGGTCAAATATTATAGGAAACGTCGAACTGACGCCTAACACTAATGATACTCTAAATGGAAACGAAGAAATTTCTCAGGAAATAAACACATTTGATATTTCTTTTCAAGAACCGCCTACTGTGGATCTACAAGATTCACAAATAAATCCAGATATGCTGGAGTCTCTACTGGAATCTAACACTGATAGTGATATCGCCACACTTATTACACAGGAATCTATCGACGAGTTAAAGCAACGTAACGCTTTGGAACGTGAAATTGCAAATGCTGAGTTACTCAAAGATATTTCCGAAACAAATGGTGTAAATCCCTCGCCTGAAGAACATCCACAGGATACCCAACATCAAAATCACACAAATAGTATTGATTTGACTGAAATCAACAATAAAAAAAATATTGATAATAGTGGTCGTGAGTTTAGTGAAACTCCTCAGATCCATAACCCAGATAATAACATGGATTTGGAAACAGCAGCAGTTACTATACAGAAAGTTTTCCGGACGTTTCTTTTTAAAAGCAGAGCCTCTACTTTCGACGACACTGTAAACGATGAAACAATGTATTTAAATGAAGTTGAAAAAAATAAGGTAATAAAATAGGCACAATACAATTAGACCAGTCAATTTATAATACTTACATTGTCTAGTTTTGTTTATTAGTTAATGTTTTAATTCTATAAAAAAACGACTTTTGTCTTCCAGGAAGAATGCAATTTTCCCATTGCAGGTTCTTTGAACGAAAGAAGGCCGCATGGACTTACAAGAATGGATACAGTATTGCAAACGGTAAACGAGGAAAAGTCCCTTTCTTTATCTACAGATGACTCTTCTACAATGTCCAGTGCGGCAACTGTCATCCAAGCCCATGTTAGGGGCTTCTTGGTTAGAAATAAACTTAATTCAAATAAGACAGTTTCTACGAATTCTTTAGCTGCTAGTAATTCCAACGAGCCATCCCTTACGTCGCTAGAAATGGACAATGAACAAAATAAGAATAAAACAGTGTTGAATATTCACATTGTTCCCGAAGGAGGTAACTATTTAAGCAGAGATGAAAGTTTGATCACTTCAATGGATTTGTCTCTAGACAGCAGTCCACCATCGTCTATCAACTTACACCCTTTGGGTTATGATAAAAGTGAAAGGCGGAAGCAATTAAAACGCGAAGATGCTATACAATCTGTGTCCCCACCAAGCAATAACAGTGGAAAATTAAGCGAAGATGTGGATTCCATGAAAGAGTTGCCTCTGAATGATCATGAAATAACAGAAGAGCAACAAGCAGAAAACAATGTTGTTAAAGGTGATTTGAACGAAAGTTCGATTGTAAAAGGTGGTGAAGAAGTCCATGATGAAAATGTCACATTAGAAACGATTGCTTCTAATGATACTGAATCACCAATAAAACAAGATGAATTTGGAGAAAAAAATAATTCTGATGAAACGGATGTTGTAACTCCTCAGAAGCTAATGCACTCTGGAGAGTTCCACGACGCCGTGCTTCCCACCAAGGTGTTGCGCAGTGACACATCAGTCGCCAGTGGTGAGTGAAGACATCTATTATCAGGTGATAATTATTTCCGTTCTATCAAGGCCATCGCATGATCTGCTACTCAGTAAATCGATGCCGCTTGCCTTGTAACGTAGATAGCGATCAGTAGCAAGTAATCTAGTGTACGCATCGCCTTAACGCATATTACGTAAAACATGAACGAAAACGATAAAGAAAAATAAAAAGACGACGTCAGTATAAAAGTAGAATAGAAGTAGTACCTACAATACTCGTAGTAATTGAGTAGCGTAATGTGATGAAGATGGAAATCATTTGGTATGTACCTGGGTAGAAAGTCTTATTTTGAATATTTTAACAAGCGGTTTTAGAAGGGCAACCCAGCCTTTATTTGACTGTTGACTTCTGAATTGAGAATTCTTCGTTGAAAACCTATCCAAGTCTACTTTAGCAATTTATGTACACACGGCTACACATCAAGCTATACAAAACCAGTTAATCTTGGCCGCACTTTACTAGATCTTTTCGCACAATGAACGATCAGATTATACTGGTTTTGTATAGCTTGATGTGTAGCCGTGTGTACTGATTCCTACGAAAGTAAGACGAGCTTGACAAGTACTCAACTTTCAACTTGAAAGTTTTCAATTTAGAAACCTGATTTCAGTCA
Source organism: Diarsia mendica (assembly GCA_949316265.1). NCBI lineage: Eukaryota > Metazoa > Arthropoda > Insecta > Lepidoptera > Noctuidae > Diarsia > Diarsia mendica. The sequence goes on from OX438906.1 coordinate 12,853,443, forward strand.
GTCGCAGTGTTGTGTTGAATCTTACAGAATCGAGGGGCCCTCTTCCTCGATTCATTCTAAGGTTTTGTTCACACCGAGACGTTGCTTGAAGAGTTTAGCTGTTTTTCAATGTGTACCTTTTTGTGTACGAAATCAAGAGCGCACTAAGTGACTGCGCGTAGTGTCTCGGCGTGAGCTCATCCTTAGGCTGTGTTGTGTGTTAACATTGATTTACCTAACCTTTCTTTTCACAAAGGGGATAGAACCGATGTGGCATAATTATCAACCTACCCGCCAATTTAATTTTTTTTTTAATTATGTGGTCATTATAATCGTATGTCGATCTTTACCTTTAAATATCTCGATAACGTGACACTGGGATACCTACCATGTTACATGACACTTTTTGTTCGTCTAGGTGTCCTCTACCCAATCAGACCAACTTCATCGTGGGCCGTAATTTCTAAAAAATCAAAATGGCGGTGAGCCGATATGTCGGCTTCCATACAAAAAAGTTCAAACCCCTTTTATGATACCTAGTGTAAAAAAATAAGTTATGTAAGCAGGGATATAAACAGCGAGAGGACTAGGAATTCAATGCCGGGCTACATACTGAGTGGAAAGGAAATCGACACACAAACGATTACCACGTATCACTTCACTATCACTACTCACTACATAGTATAAACAAAGTCGCTTCCCGCTGTCTGTCCCTATGTATGCTTAGATCTTTAAAACTGCGCAACGGATTTTGATGCGGGTATTTTTAATAGATAGAGTGATTCAAGAGGAAGGTTTTAATATCTTTTTGCACCCATGCGAAGCCGAGGCGGGTCTCTAGTTCAGTATAAATTACTCAGAGCTGCCCTCACCACATAGAAATTGTTCAACGTTAGTTCAAAAAAACTGGCCAACTGGCTGGGAAGGGTTCTCTACCTTGTAATAGATATTGCGAGATTTTCCATGTTTTTTTTTGCACCATAGACTTCTTATAGGTTTTCCCGTAATCTACAAATGTTGAACCTAATCTCTGTATTTTTAAAAACAATTTAGGTCCAGTTTCGGTGATAAGGGGGGGGGGGGGAATGGTCGCACAGAAAGACACACGAGTGATCCTGTAAGGGTTCTGTTTTTTCCTTTTAAGGTAAGGAACCCTAAAAACAACTTTTCCATACATTTTGACCATGTTGCTAAACCTAAGCTTTAGCATAAAACAAAACAGTGTTTACATAGACAGCGCAATAGCCGCACTGTCTCTGTAAACACTACCCGCCTTATTCCAAAACGTAGTTAAACCTGGTTTAACTTAGACTTGGTTTATCTCGCATGACGTCTCACTTCAATAATATTTAAAAGAAAGTGACAGCATGCGAGATAAACCAGGTCTAAGTAAAACCAGGTTTAACTACCTTTTGTAATAAGGCGGTACTTGTTTTTATTACTGATGAAAATTTTCTATGTAGGGCGTTCGATATATATAATTATAATGTATTGAAAACGTGGTAATCATTTGTGCGTCGATGTCCCTTCCTCCCGGTATTGCGCGTATAAAGCTTCAGTGTTTTTAGCATTCTGAACCCTATCCCTGCCCCATAAACCACGTAATTGCTTCACGGTGATTATTTAGCCATTGCGTCTGCTTCGTGGAAATTAAAATGTGAAGGACCTCTTGCACCACAAATAAATAAGTTTAGCGTACAAATAAACATAAAAATCAAAAACATGATTGACTGGAACAGAAAGATGTTTAAAATTCTAGTGTTTATTTATTTAGTAGATAATGTTTAATTAATCAAGTCTAATTTTCTTTTCAGAATTCAAGAATGTGCTGGTGTATTTCTTGCTTTGGAATCATGCATAGTGTTACAATAGGCCTAAGTTCGAGATATAGTCACCGCAATTAAAATAATTAAATAAATCAATATAGCACCAATATGACCATTGTTTTATTAATCGCGTTTTCGCGCCTCAATCATACGCAGAATGGGGGGAAGCACAGTGGCAGTCCGAAGGTACTGGCGGAAAAACTGGATAGGCCTATAGGTTTGTCATGCACAGGGCTTGATAAACATACCTATACCTAAAATAACACTCACTTTTCGTACATTTTGTTTAAGTCCCATGTAATAGGGTGCGTCTGCGTGCGAGCATATAACCTATTCGGATTCTGCAGCACCAGCACAATTCTGTAGTTTTGGCTAGTATTATATTATGGGCCGTAGAGTTCTATGCGTGGCGAACTCTTGTCTACTGGTGGCAACCACGAACCTACTGGAAAACCAGTGTTTGCAGACCAGCCTCAAGATGCACCGAACGGCGTTCTGTACGCCACGCCGTGGCTGTACTGAGTTATAACCAGTAAAACCCCATTTCCCCCCAGTGCCGGATTAAGCAAGCGCGGGGCCCGTAGCTAATTCTATCCAGGGGCCCTTGATCTGCCAGAGAGAGATTCATTTCCCCCCATGTTGCAAAGGGACAACAACCTTCCCACACTGAAGACCTACCCATCTTCCAAGGAGACAAATATGAGAAAGGAAGTATTAGCGAGCGAAGCGAGCTCGAAAATTGTACTAATTGTCTGACGTGGAGTGTCTTTGTCGGAAAAGGAGTAATGTTTCAGTTTTGTGGCATCAAGTTAATTCAATATACCACATAAGGTCATGTAAGTTTCACTCAAATAAAATTACAACCAGGTGGTGGTTGGATACGCGGGGCCCCAGTTTGCGCGGGGCCCGTAGCAATTGCTACTTTTGCTCTAAGGTTAATCCGGCACTGTTTCCCCCAATGTCGACGACACGGTTGCCGCAGTGGCTGAGCGATTAGACTCCTGGCGCTGCGTGTCGCGAGTCCGATCCCCACATGGAACAAATATTTGTAGGGCCTACGAATAGTTGTTGCGGGTCTGGTTGTTTGCGTATATGAATTAATGTTTTTTAACGCAACCACGAGTCCACACGATACAGGGGACATTCCTAGAGTGGAGCAACGTTTAAAAAATATATTAATTAATAGTCATTCAATGGGATTTGATTAAACCCATTTCTTTATGTGCTAGGTACTTTTACCGCCTTATTAATAAAAATAGTTAAACCTGGGTTTAACTTACGCTTGGTTAATCTCGCATGCCGTCACTTTCTTTTGAATATTTTTGAAGTAAACCAAGCGTAAGTTAAACCAGGTTTAACTATTTTTATTAATAAGGCGGTTAGTGTTTACGTTTTCGATTTCAGTATTTGTTCACTTTTAACCATTTGGCTCAAACTGGTGGTACCGGAACTATCGAGTTTTTTCCGATTAGTTTTATTTTAGTAGATTTTTGGCTTTTGTCGACATGGCCCTGAATTGCCCTGAATAATTGTCATAGACAATAGTAGAAAGATCGTGTTTATGGCCAAACGTCATGTTATTGTCAAATGTCAAGCCAAGCAAGTCAAACTCAAAGAACCGCAAGCAAAGCAGAAAGCAGGAATCGTACAAAATAATTTAATTTCCTACAATGCCGTTACCACCAGCTTTAGCTGCGCGTTTAGCGAAAAGAGGGCTCTTGAAACCAAAACCCGCAGTTCCCGATACCAACAATGAAACTCCTGTACAGACCAGTGAAGAAATCATAGCAGAAGATTACGACAGTAAACTTGATGAACGCGTCAATACAGAACACTTTTGGGAAGGCATCGAGGGTGTCAATGTCGACCCTATCAAAGGTCATAAAAGTTGTCCAAATAAAAGTAATATCTACCACGAGTGCTCTACGTATTGTGTAAAAAGATGGAAAAGTGGAAAGTTAGTTCCTAGCGAAACATACATGGAATTTAAAAAAAAAGCTTTGGAACTGTGGCCCTTGCCGCCAGGTTGGGAGGAAGTGTATGATGAGGGATTTGGTCAGCATTACTTTTGGAATGTTCACAATAATTTGGTCAGTTGGCTGCCACCTGCACACCCGCGTGCGATCCCCACTGAAAGTGCTGCACATTTACGCGAAGAACGATTGTTGAAGGAAGGTGATGAAAGTGATGATAGTAGTGAAGCTTCAGACCAAGAAGTTCCTCAACAGCAACCGCACAGAGAGAAGAAACAAGAACGCAGAGAGAAAGAGAAGGATTTAGTACATCATAGGAATAAGAGACTGAGGGTTAAAGACAATGACTTGGATCCAATGGATCCTGCAGCTTATTCTGACATCTCAAGGGGGAGCTGGACCTCTGGGCTAGACACCCATGCTAAGACAGGAGTGGACTCAACTGCTACTGGATCCTTGTATCAAATGAGACCATATCCTGCTCCAGGAGCTATACTTGCAGCAAATGCAAAACAATCTTCTCCATCACCATAATTACCATAAATATGATAATAAATATTATGTCACAATCATATTTTTTGAAGTGAAAACGTCTTTTTTTTTTTTTACTTTCCACTCTCCTAACTTCCTAAGTCACCACAAAAAACTATTCATAAACAAATCTATACAAATAAATAAAATGAAGCATCTGTTTGTAATTTCAAGATAAGAGTGTGTGTTGTTGTGTTGGGAATCCAATAAACACTTTTCTTTCTTTCTTTCTTTGTGGTAGATGCAATCAGTCCAATTCCATTTTTACCTAGCAACTGTAAGGCTAGCATCAACTCTGGGTTGTGGAGTCAAGTAGGGAGTTTCTCCCGTCGGGTTGTTCGAAAGAGATACCGCTGCCTCAACAAAAAGGGCTAAGAAGGAACATAGGTGGTTTTGTCAGTAGAAGTCTGACACTCTCTACCGCTCTGCCTAGAGTGGGAGGAGTCATTTGATGATTTCCCACAATAAAAAAAAAATAAAAGTAGGTTGAGTCTGATGCAGTCTGTAAATTAAAATTTGACACCCAGTATACATCACTCCATAGCTTTTTGACGTTTTGTAAGCTATCAAATCCCTCACCTATGGAGGGAAGTCATAAGAATAAGAGTCCTCGATTAGGTGAGGGTGGGGAGAATGCACATAATATCCATAAGCTTTTGTTTCAAATAAAAGCGATAGAGATCATTCATTGAATGTTTCATCTCAACCAGTAGCTTGTGCCCTGCCTGGAAAGACACTCTGGCTGAGGTATAAGACGGCGCGCCACGAACATCAAAAGTGAAGTCAACTTTTTATCTATGTGTGTAGACAATGTCTCGTGACGTTCTATGAGAAATGCGTGTGGTTTTAGTGTAGGTGTGTGCGTGAGCTTGTATGTTTACTTGCTATAGGCGCGTGGTTTTGTGACTTCACTGTTGGTGTTCACGGCGCGCCGTCTTTGTTTTTTTCTTGGTCTGAGTCAGACCAAGAAAAACACAAGATTTCTATGTTACATTCTGTTGTTGTCATCAGTTTTGTGGTGATAATATTCATTGAAAGCTCAAAGAAAAATATATGAAGTCTTGATTATAACAATGTTCATGTTTTTTTTTTTTTTTTCCACAACTATCACACAACGCCATCTAGTCCCAAGCTAAGCAGAGCTTGTGTTATGGGTACTAGACAACTGATAAACATACTTATATATTTTCTAAATACATGCATATTATAGATAAATTACACCCAGACACAGAACAAATGATCGTGCTCATCACACAAACATTTGTCCTGGGTGGGAATCGAACCCACGACCTCCGGCATAGCAGTTAGGGTCACTAACCACTAGACCAACAGGCCAGTCAATTGGTTAATTTGATTTTACAAATAATCATCTTTCATGTAATGCACACTTTCCTGCATATTTTAAGCAAAAGGGATTTTCATGATGTAGGTATTCAATGACTGAAGTTTCATACCTTTTTAGATAGCTGATATAAGTGTTATGAAATAGTAGACGTTTATCCATCCGATGCGAGCTTGCGAGCGAGGATGGATATAAAGTAGAGAGTAAAATGGGTTTTAAATGGACGAGTTTTACACTCGACTTTTCACTTCGATTGCGAGGAAATGCAACAGCAACTTGTAAATATTGTAAAAATAATTATGGTTCCCGCTAATTAACTTTTTTTTTTTCAGTAGGAAACTTGACATAACACCTGACCTAAGTCGTTACTCATACTGCTGTTATAGAGCAAGCCTATTGCCATCAACCAATGTAATTAGGAGCAAGCCTATTGTCATCAACTGATGTAATTGGGACCAAGCCTATTGCCTTCAACCAATGTAATTAGGAGCAGGCCTATTGCCATCAATCAATGTAATTAAGAGTAAGCCTATTCGCATCAAATGATGTAATTAGGATCAAGCCTATTGCCATCAACCAACCTAATTAAGAGCAAGCCGATTGCCATCAAGCGATTTAGGTAATTGGGGGAAGTCTATTCCCATCAACTTTCCTTGTATTCGTAATGAAAAGCAGTAATCCCTTGTTCTTAGAATACTAGCGAATTAAAGAGGTTATTCTATGAAGTTGTTCCTGTGGCTGTTGGGCCGATTACCTGTGCCGATTACCTTGGTCTTCGACGAAGATTTTACAAGTTACATACTCTTTGGATTTCGTGTATTCCCGTTCGTCCCCTCGACTTCGTCCCCCGAGGGGGACGAACGGGAATTCGTTATTTATTTTCCCGATGGTCCCTCAAAATTTTTTGGGGGGACGAATGGGAATAATTTATTAATTCTTTTTTGGGTCTATTGCTCCCACTAAATAATATAAGACTGGTGGTTTTAATTGGTAAAAAAACAAAATTGAAATAAAAATCAGTCATTTATTAAGGAATAAAAATCACAGTAAAAATCACAGAATCAACTTTGCGATAACTCGCAATATTTTTATATATAATATTTTTTTAATTATGAATAAAATTCTCCTTATAACTAAAAATTATGATTTAAAAATCTGTGTATACAGATTACAATAAAAAAAGTCTGTATTATATTACAATTAAACACTACAAACAGACTTTTTACCATTCAGGTTGTTTCCTTTTGAAATATAAGTCACTATTTTTCGTAGAGTTGCTTATATGTATGGTGGCAAGATTTTACGTTTTACGTTATGTAAGTGATTAGAAAAGTTTACTCATTATTTTAACACATAAATAGGGTCAGTAAATTATCACACTTTCAAAAGCAAAATTAAATAAAATACCTAAAATATCACGAAATCAAGATAAAAATAACAAAAAAAACTTATCGTACTAATTTTTAAAAAGTCACATTTGCTTATATGTATAGGTATACGGTGTCACATTTTTGTGTTACATATTGTATAAGGAATCAGAACAGGTTACACATTAATTTTACATATAAATAGCGTCAATTAGCACAATTTCAAAATCAAAATAAAAAACATATACAAAATCAAAGTGAAAAAACATGAACACAAAACATCATAGAGGGTAACAACAATAAAAAATTCACAAGTATTGAAGAAAGTAGTCGAGGTCATAACAGTAGGCAGTAATAATTATTGCACACAAAGCCTAGAGATTACATCAACGTACACAACCATCGAGCACTTTACTTATTATGATTAATACCTACGTAAGTTTTTCTAAAAAATGTCCTACAGTTATTTCTGAATTAAGAAGTTGCATTTGGCAATCCATAATATATTGGTCTGTCAAGATTGAATGTAGCTTACGCCGTTTTGGATTTTGTTTTGCTTTCACGCTGTATAAGTTAGAGTCTTGATGTAACACCGTAAGCAATTTTAAAATATTAGGTTTTTTTTTGCCTATGGCACTATTTAATTTAAAATGCCACCCTTCGGCAAAGTTATTAGTACGGTGTCGTTTTCCAAAACTGCACCACACTTTTACGAAATTCGATTGAAGCCACTGCGATAGCATGTATTGCCGAAATTTTTCACTTTGGCTATCACCGGGGCTTTCGCTAGCGATATAAAACCAGCCTTCAAAAATACGTTCCTCTGGTAATAATGGAAGCACCGCACTTAGGGCTACTTGACGTCTTAAAGTTTTATTTTTTGTTAGATTTAATTCACGGCCTTTCCTCCAAATAGCATTATTAAAATGGTAATAACAGCCGTGGATACTTATCTCTGGAAAAATTGTACGCATAGCAGACATAGCTGCTTCTTCAAAATCACTGGTAAATGATGTAGGATTCCAATCGTTGATTTGAGATTTAACAAGTCTGAAAAGTATCTCGTATGTTTCTTTTTTACGGTTTGACATTAAAGCGTAAAATAATGGCGTCATAGCTGTGCTTTGATTATTACTTCCTAAATCACCATGAACGGTGTAGAGCTGTTGGAATGGAGGTGGACAACTCTTAAATGTACCGTCACCAAATATATTTTTTAAAACTATCAATTTTTCTTTAGCTTCTTGGGAACAAAAAATGAGTAAGCGTGTGTTACCGTAACAGTAATCTGCTAACAAAAATGATTGAAATTTTTGAGGAACCTCAACCGTTTTAACGTCATTGAAAGTGATTTTACTCATATTATAAGTGCTATTTCGATGGCGATACAAAGTGCTTTTGATGTTTGCAAACTTAGGAATATCTTTGGGTAAAGTTACTTTATCAAGTCCTTCGTCCAAAATTTTCGAAATTGTTGAATTAAAGGCGGCTGGTACGCAAGGTACATCATCAGAAGTTATATTTTTCTTGCATTCATCAATATGAATGTCTATTATGTTTTATTGAAGTCCGGTGTACAGGATGTGTGTGTGGTTTCTTTCAAAATTTGATCATTCTGCAATAAACGTGCATAATTTATTTACCCATTGTCTGGTTTTGCATGAAAAAAGAAGTCAAAAAAGTAGGTACTTACTTTTATGGTTAAGGTCCCACTGCACTTATTCTTTCTTCTAAGATGACATTCCCATACAACAGCTCCACTTTTGTTTTGCCTTTTCCTTAAAAATTGGTATCCAGCACGCAGAAGCACGATTCCACCTTTCCTTTGTATATACTGCAAACAGCTTCCTGTACTACCAGAGGGACCAGGATGCGCTTCTTGTGACATTGTTAAGCTCTAAAAAACAGGAGACAACAATTACACACTTATTAATATAATTTAGAATGATATTTAATATATAAAATTAAATACTAAAATTGAATACAAATATTGATACCGTACATTATTAGCATAAATTAATAAGACATGAGACAATATAGTATTGACTATAAACAATCTAATAATATTTGTAACTTACAAAAATGTAGGTACTTACATCAGTAGTTTTCCGCAGAACTCGTGTCGAATATATATTATTACATTAACACCCGTGCACTTTCATTGTTTTGTCAACACTAACCCGACCGGTCTAATTTAAGGATAGGAAAGGGAGAGAATGTCAGGTAAACCAATAGGATTTACGCAAATAACACAATGTTATCGGCACTCTTTTGTTAACTACCAGAATCGCCGGCGCTTCCCGTCAGAGTTGCTATATTTAGTGTAGGTAAACATAATGAAACAATGATAAACTTAGGATACGTTTTATAATTCATAAAAAAATAGAGAAGAATTTTGTAAAATAATGATTAAATCTAACGAAGAAACTAATTTAAAAGTAAACTACGAAACATCGAATAAACATATTTTCTGCACAAATCTTTTTAGTGGGACGAATGGCACTAATCGAAGAACATATTCCCATTCGTCCTCTCTTGAATTAGGATTGGGACGATCGGGAACAAATTAAATATTATTTTTGTAAATTCCCGTTCGTCCCCCTCGGGGGACGAAGTCGAGGGGACGAACGGGAATACACGTTGGATTTTACTTTATGCTCTAGAGCATAAAACGCGACTTTATCGCCCGAATACTCGAACGTCACTCAATTATAAGTAGCCCTCAAAACTCGTGCTATCTCTGTCACTCTGCGTTAAAGTAACAAAGACAGCACGAGATTTAAGTGCAACTTAAAATTGAGTGACGTTCGAGTATTCGGGTGTTAGTCGCATAAACACGACTTAGAGACGAATTTTAGAGCGAGAGAAGTGAAATAGTAGATTATTGCATCGAGCACAAAGTAATTTATTATTGCACCGAGTGCCTGATTTAGAGCCTGAGCGTTAGCGAGGGCTCTAATCTAACAGGCACGAGGGCAATATAAATTACTTAAGGCGAGGTGCATAATCTACTTTTCTTTCAACTATTACATAAAGGAATAGTAGATAAAAGAAACTCATATCAAACAGTTAAAAGATTTTCTATACTTAACACTGTCGTCTTCATTTAGAATGTTTTCCGGAGTTAATGTGTCGCTAAATGATTCCATTTTAATTCGAAGCCGAAGCACTCAAAATCAGATAGTATCACACTTTATCGTTTCCAAAAATATTGTCAAGCAAAATTAACAAAGTTCCCCAAAATGTGCCCGCCAAATTACTTTTTTAAATTTCTTTCATTTTATAGTAACTAGTTAGCAACAATCATTTTTTAAATTTGGAACAAGTAGTAGGATAGAAAAGAAACGAATAATACTTATGTAAAAAAAAAAGTATTGATATCGGCTGGCTGAATAGAGCTAATCCATTGAGATTGGCATCGGTGCGATTAAAAAAAATAAACTGTGCAATAATGAAATTTCATACATTTTTATTGCTCTAGAGCACTAAAGACTCGCTTTGTGCTGAGTTTTTAGTGTGATTATGATGAAATTAAAGCATAGTTGGAAGAAATAGTAGATTATTGCATCGAGCACAAAGTAATTTATTAATGCACCGAGTGCCTGATTTAGAGCCCGAGCGTCAGCGAGGGCTCTAATCTAACAGGCACGAGGGCAATATAAATTACTTAAGGCGAGGTGCATAATCTGCTTTTCTTTCAACTATTACCTATAGGAATAGTAGATAAAAGAAAGTCATAAACAGTTAAAATAGAAGTTTCTATAACACTGTCGGCTTCATTTAGCATGTTTTCTGGAGTTAATGTGTCGCTAGATGATTCCATTTTAATTTGAAGCCGAAGCACTCAAAATCAGATAGTATCACACTTTATCGTTTCCAAAAATATTGTCAAGCAAAATTATCAAAGTTCCAGCCAAATCACTTTTTTCTTTCATTTTTAAATCAGAGTTAGCAGCAATCATTTTTTATTTAAATTTGGAACATATAGGATAGAAACGAATAATACGTAGGTACGTAAAAAAAAGTATTGATATCGGCTGGCTGAATAGAGCTGGCACCATCACCATCCATTGAGATTGGCACCTTTTGGTGCGAAAAAAAAATAAACTGTGCAATAATGAAATTTCATACATTTTTATTGCTCTAGAGCATTAAAGACTCGCTTTGTACTGAGTTTTTAGTGTGATTGTGATGAAATTATAGCATAGTTGGAAGAAAAGGATATTTTTCTACTGATTTGTACATCTGGTGTAGTTTTTTCGGCACTAACATTAGAAAAAAAGCAGAGTCAAATTACACATATTTTATTACCAGTAAATGATTATAACTTAGATAATATTTATTTGTGTGTTTGGTCCATGATTTGGATCCATTTCATCAAATGCAATAGGACTGAAATTGTAATGTCATGTATAATGTGACAAGTATTTACACATTTTTTATCAGAAGTAATACTGTCTACACTTGGTTCCAATACAAACGAAAACAAATGGGCATAAAATATATGCCAAGCTTATTTGTAGTACAACTTACAAATTGAGTAATTTAATTATTTGAACACTTAAAAATCCTGAAATCATTTTAAATCACCAAAATGTATTCCTGACAATTGGGATTCTAAGTAAAATTAAATTACAGTCGAAAGGTTAAAAAAAAAAAACAAAAAACTAATAAAACACAATGTTTCCATAATATTTATAAGTATTTTTCCTTGAACAGCTTTGTTTACACTTTCAACAAAATCTTTTGTAATAGATTATTATTACTAAGTAATTACTTTGAAATTCAAATTATTTATTTGTTTGATAAAGATGAAAAAATACAAATACCTAATAGACCTTTAAACCATATCCTACCCTATTTTCCATACCTTTCCCGTTTGGAAAATCACAAATGTCGACTTGAAGTACATTATTGGGCTTGTACAATATTAAACCATTAATGTGAAAATCAGTAGGAACCAAAAGGTTACACCAAAATTATTTACAATTGGATTGTATATTGGGCTGGTGTCCGTAACTTCACCTTTGTGTATCAAATTATTTACATTAATATACATTTTCAAGACGACAAATAGAAGCAATTCACAGTCTCATGTTTACATTCAGTTTATAAAAATGAAGTTAGTCACAATACCTAATTAACAATATTTTTGCTTGAAATAAGATTCAAGCTCAATCTATGTCAATGCATATTATATAAAAACATCATTGGTAACGTTATACATAATAGCTGTTGTCTTGTAAACATAGTTAACAACTTTTAGCTTCCATTCATGTATTTGGTTTGAGAGGAGATAATCTCCAGTAGATCTTCTGAAGTGAACAGTCCAATTGAGCTCTCTGTGTTTGTCGATACATCTGTAAAATAAGAATCATTTTTGAGAAAATTGCGTAGTTTTCTTATGTAATATTACCTAATTTTTTCGTTAAATAGTTAACCAATAGTTTTTTCCAGATGGGAAACGCCGGAAAAGCGCATGGCAGGTGCAGCAAAACACACTGATCAGGCCAAATGTCCGTCGTTAGTAAGCGCCATTATTTAATACTAGCTTTTGCCCGCGACTTCGTCCGCGTTTCCGTCGTTTTTCGTAAAAAAGTACCATAATTATGTCCTTCCTCACGGTTCAGTGGCGTTTTTTAGGTGGAATTGTGTATTTTATTTTTAATCGACGGTAACGGAAAGGCTCTCAGTTACCTAGGTAACAAAATAACCTACGATAGAGGTCCTAACTATAGCTACCTTACACTTAAAATCTAAGTGCCTATTTAAACTAAAATATTCTAATAGAATTATACCCAGAAATATGTACAACTTACAACAAAAAAAGAAATGAAAATAAAGCTGAAACGCCTGTGCAATACCATCTACCTATAAGTACCTACTTCACTTACAAATAAATACGTATAACTACTATAATTAATAAAAGTATCTACGTTTTTACCTTCTTTAGGATACAAAAATAAAATTGAACATAAATTAGCCTAAACTTACCTATCGGTATCTAAAAATCTATGCGTACTACTTACTTCTACTACTACTTCACATATAAGGAAATAAAATGCAAACTATTAATAATTTGTAATTTGAACGAATATTTAAACACTACCACTAATACATATTTTATAAAATAAAAACAAATGAAATTCAAATAAACTAATTAAAGACTAAAAGTCGCGCTGATAAACATTGTTTGTTAAAATCAATTAGGTATTGTCTGTCAATAAGGTTGAACGCTCTAAACGCACCAACAGCCACGACCCGCTTCGAGCGCGGCAACCGTTACACAAAAATAATCCTTATGGCATGATTCAGTATTCACGCGCGACGGCACGATGACTTATTAGCGTATTAAAATTTCATGTAATAAGTTTGGTGTTTCTATAGGTGCCGATTACTATGATTATTTTTTTTATTGAATATTTAATAATATTAACTTCTTTTAATTAGGGATGAGTGAGAGTATTATAAACGTAAGAGTAAACAAATATAATCAGAAAGCTCCGAACTGCTAAGCTATCAGGAGTTACACGTGTTATTGTGAGTCAACCATAAAAGATAGACATATGCTGTTGTGGGATATTTTTTAGATAATTTTATGTAGAACATTTCCGTCATAATTGATTTCTATGTAGCTTTAACCATTAAGGCTGCACACGCGACGGAAGCTTAAAAAATGGAGCAACTTCTCCCGTTTTCCCAACATTTCCCTTCACTGCTCTGCTCCTATTGATTGTAGCGTGATGAAAAGTATACTATAACCTCCCCAGGAGTATGAAGAATAATCGTACCAAGTTTCGTTAAAATCCGTCAAGTAGTTTTTGTTTCTATAAGGAACATACAGACAGACAGACAGACAGACAGACCGACAGACAGACAAAAATTTTACTGATTGCATTTTTGGCATCAGTATCGATCACTAATTACCCCCTGATAGTTATTTTGAAAATATATATCATGTACAGAATTTACCTCTCTACAGATTTATTATAAGTATATAGATTTTCTGCATTAAGGCTAGTTTTTGGAATATGTGAGGATCGTAGCAAGCAGATGGTGCGAAAAAGGTAGGCTTTATATTGCAAGTGCTCCAGATATTGGCACCGGATTTTATCGCTCGGTACCAGAGTGGGAATCACTATGAGCGTCATTCACTTAAGGTAAAACACCCAATTCATTTTTGCGCAGATAAAGGTCAGCGCTCAATATTCATGACAATTGTACTAATTACTTGGTACGAATATACAATAGTACAATGCTGAAAAAAGGTGAAATTCCGTATAACTCATGAAATATGTAGATTGACAAAATAAATAAATAGATGAGCATAAAAGAGCTCAAGCACGATTTTGGGGCTTCAACTGGCATGACAGTAGTATTAGAATCAACGTGAAAAAATAATAACGGAGGAGGCTCAGTTTTACATTCTCTAACATACAAAACAGTCATATTATGGTGGCATAACGTGGTGTTCGTGAACCTTCTCTGCTGTGTACCTATGTGTTCCTTTCCTCTGAATAGCAAACAGCTTGATTACAACAAGTAACTTGATTATAATATGATGTGTATAATTATATAGGATACATACCTGATTGAACAACAACAACGTATGGGGCGATGTCCAGCATTCGTGAAACCAATCCAAGTGTCGGTTTGTGGGCAAGGTCCACTTTATAAAACTTTTTGATAGTGAATTTTTCGAGATCTTCCGACAATGAGCCGGACAGGTTGGCCAATCGTCGACGAGCGTTGTCCGCCGTGAACACACCGACCACAGATCTAAAACATAACAGACCACTGGTTTTATTAATACAATTACGATAACAATCAGGCGGGAAAGGGTTACGTCGGCCACGTGTCCCAAGAAGCACATAAAAGTTTTATATCACATTTACACGCACAGCGTCAGCGGCCAGTATTTTACTGCATCTTTTGCCCTTTCTTTTAATTAGAATTGGCTATTTGACTACTGTTAGAAATTCACGAAAATGTTATGTTAAGTATTTCAAAGAACTAACAGAAATAACACGATGTGTGAAAAAAGTAATAAAATCGATCAGAAAATGGCTTAATTTTAACTGATTTTAAATGACGTGTTAGACAAAGACAGCGCTATAGACGCGTGACGTCATATTTCATACCGCCATAGTAACATCACGGTTACGTAGTAGGTACAAATGGTCGTTTCGCGCGACAAGGATAGAAAGTGCCCCCACCAAAAACTTCTAAAGCATGTAACTACTCCATTTTCTGAATTACGAATGAATAACGCCTTTGAGACTGAATGAGATAGAGTTACTCGAAAACGCTGATCCGTGCGTGTAAACGTGATTTAATCCTGATATGAACATAAATGGCGAGCGCATGGTAGTGAGCATTGTTTGCTTCGACAAAACATACCTGACGGGTGTTCCTGCACAGGGAATAGTACATTGTTACCTTAGGGGTGAAAGGAACCCGTCGGGGCCTCGGTATTTTGTACTAGATTACGTGGCCTCGGCGCAAGGGCAAAGAAGGAACATGGGTTCGGTTTTTAGTCAGTAGAAGTCTGACACTCCCCTTCGCTCTGCCCAAGAGCGGGGGGGGGGGGGGGGGGGTCATTCGATGATTTTCCACCCACCAAAAAAAAAAAAAAGGGGTGAAAGGAAAGCCTATTCCCATCAACTTTCCTTGTATTCGTAAGGAAAAGCACAGTGTTTACCTCGGGTTAAAGACTTATTTAGTCCCTCGAACTATTAGCGCCCTCGCTGCGCTCAGGCGCCAAACCCCGTCTCGGGGACTAAATAAGTCTTTAACCCGAGGTAAACACTGTGCTTTTCCTTACGAATACAAGGAAAGTTGATGGGAATAGGCTTGCGCCCAATTACCTAAATCGAAAGAATGAAGAAAGAAAAAGTATTTAATGATTTCACACAGGACAAAAAAAAATACAAAATAATTAAAAAAGTAAACATAAGAGAAACACTTAAAATCGGTTAAATCTAATCGGTGGATGAAAATAGGCTTGCTCCTAATTACATCGGTTGATGGCAATAGGCTTGCTCCTAATTAGATTGGTTGATGGCAATAGGCTTGCTCCCAATTACATCGGTTGATGGTAATAGGCTTGCCCCCAATTACATCAGTTGATGGTAATAGGCTTGCTCCTAATTACATTGGTTGATGGCAATAAGCTTGGTCCCAATTACATCAGTTGATGGCAATGGGCTTGCTCCCAATTACATCGGTTGATGGTAATAGGCTTGTCCCCAATTACATCAGTTGATGGTAATAGGCTTGCTCCTAATTACATTGGTTGATGGCAATAAGCTTGGTCCCAATTACATCAGTTGATGGCAATGGGCTTGCTCCTAATTACATTTGTTGATGGCAATAGGCTTGCACCTAATCACACCAGTTGGTGGCAATAGGCTTGCTCCTAATTACATCAGTTGATAATAATAATAATATTCCACAACTATCACACAACGCCATCTAGTCCCAAGCTAAGCAGAGCTTGTGTTATGGGTACTAGACAACTGATAAACATACTTATATATTTCAAAAACGAATACCTACATAGAGGTCATAGGAATCATGAGCTCTATTTTCTTCGCATTACGGTAGTACCTACCTACATGATTAGTTCACTTCTATATGCTGTAGATTAGCAAAACAATGCAGGTTTCTAATTTCTTGTTCCTTACCCTTTATCATTGACGACCGTCAGCAGTGGTGACTGTGATTGTTTGAGAGTGGCGAGTGCTTCAGCCGGCGTGCTGGAGTGAGGTAACTTCTTGACGGGCTGCACCATGTCTTGCGTCACTGGCTTGCTCCACCACCTTACAAGTTACAAATATACATAGATTACTTGGCTCGGGTAGATACACAGGGGTACAGGAAGATACAAGGTTGAAATAAATGAAAACATTTTATGAGGTCATCCGGTCATGACCATATACTTACTCGTAATTAAAAAAAACCCTAGCCATCCTGCTCTGTTTATCGACAGAATAGGATAGGAGCATGAAACAACGCGATTCCATGCTGATAGATGTGGCTCAACTCTAAGGATACGATTTTCTCTTGAGGTACGAAACCCTAAAAAGGTCGTTTCTACGGTATAGCTTCTACTATTTTAGTTATGTACCATTTTAGCCACCCAACACTCTTTACATCATCAATTAATAGGGGAATTTAACTTAGGCCTACGGTTGTAAGTTATAGTTAGAGCTCGCCTGATCGCCGATATCTAAATATGGCGGGCTTAATCATCAATCAACATAATCTTGAATTTTTTATTAATAAGAAGCAATGATGTCTATCAACGAACCTAAATATGGTAACGAGATGGTCAAAGGTACGCCCATTCCAGACCATTGTCATATCATATTCCATCAAGCTATGTTAGATGTCTATAATTGACCTAGCTCTATAGTAATTATCTAAGTAAGTAGATAGGTATCTCTTTTTATGGTGGGTGGAAAATCATCAAATAACACTCCCTTCCGAAGAAACAGGAAGGAATCCCAGTGTCAGACTTCTACTGACTAAAAACCACCTTCCTTCTTCGCCCTCGTGCCGAAGCCGCGGCATCTCTTTCGACAATCCGCAGCCCCGACGGGCAAGTAGGTAGTTACCTAAGTTTGCGCTGTTCCAACGAAGTAGTGATGTAGGTAGGTAACATACCTACTATTTTTTTTATTGGTACGTATTTGATATGTAAAGAAATGTAACTAAACCTTCAATAAATATAAATAAAATATTTTTTTCTTATTGTTATTAACACGTTATCCGCGTTATCGCATACATGTGCTAAAATTCTTAATAACAAATGATAACAGCTTGACACTGCGATGATAATTTTGCAATTATTGACATTAAATGAGCATTAAGTTAATGTGACGTAATTTTAACGAAATTGATTAATGATTTGTCTAATATGGAAGGTCAACATCAATATTTTCCGGGCGATCAGTACCTAATGTAAATAAATAGCTTATGTATGCAATATTTCAAGCTATTACTGAAACTAATAATATTATTTTCCCGTCAGCTTTACAACGCATTAATAAATTTTAGTGTATCTTTTCGATAGGTTGGATAACCGACGCATGAATTATATATTTTTAGAAGGTTATTACTACAATTATCTTATCAGTATTTAGTTTTCGTATCATTTCGATAAAAAAGGTTATCGTTACGAAAACAAACAGATCTGGGCTTGCAGTCTCTACACTAATAACAGCGCTACGAATGTCGTAAAATCGAAAATTCGTAAACTTTCTTTAATATATTTTCAACCTTATGCCGTTGAAATAAAGCCGAAAATCTATTAACGAAATTTGACATCGATACGGCTCAGCGTCATTCGTAGCGCTGTTATTAGTGTAGAGACTGCAGGCCCTGAAGATTAGATTTTTTCGCTTATTTCGTTGATTCTTAACTAGTTTGACGTAGGTACAGTAACCGCTCGTCAGTAGTATTTAATATGACGAACACCACTCTTACTGCTACGCAATAAAGACGTTCTGAAAGTCAGGTTGTTACCGTTGATTTTACGACGTTGGTCTTATATGGAAGAAATAAGACAATATATAGGTACTCACGACAGATTCTCCTTCTTGACTAAAGGTTGGAAATTCCTTGCCTCCATCCACTGGTCGGATATGAACTTAGTCATGTAGTTGCGGATATTGTCAGGTAGCAGCACCACACACTTCTGGCCCTCCTTCAGTGACTTCGCTGCTTGGATAGCTCCCCACATGGCAGAACCACTGCTGCCGCCTGCCACACAACACCGATATTGCTTTCACAAATGTATTTTTAAGGCATTTGAAACCTCCTTTATTAACTGTACTTATATAAGGTCCCATTCAAATAGATGGACAATATTTTAGCAATCATTCAGACCACTAAAATAAGAACAACGCATTATGCGCCTACCACACGCTCACACTTCACCACAGTCTTGACTGCGCGATTACACGGTGCACACAGTACATCGCGCGTGTGGTTGGTAATGGTAATACAGTTGTACCAACCATACGCGCGATGTACTGTGAAGTGTGAACCAAAAGTGTGGTGAAGCTTGAGCGTGTGGTAGGCCCATTAGATACTTACAAGAAAAAAATCAGCTAACGAAAATACAACATAACTACTCAACATTTTAGGTCAAAATAAAATCACTTAAATCAGTTTTTTTTTTGCTTGGATATCCTTGGTTAGACGTACTGAACGCTGTGTTAAAATTTGTCCATCTATTTTAATGAATGATTTGGGGAATCATTTAGAAATATTTCTGGGACTCGGGTAGTTTTTCATTACGTGTGATTAAGAAGAAATTGCTCACCACATAGTAGTCCCTCGTCTTTGATGAGTCTTCTCGCCATGTTCAAGGAGGCGTGGTCCTCGCTCTTCACCCATTTGTCAATGACATTCCTGTCGAGGGACTTGGGCAGGAAGTCGTAACCAATGCCTTCCACCTTTGGATAAATAAAACAGTTCTATAATATTTTATATGAAAAGGTTTGGAGTTGAGTACGTTAGTTCAGCTAAGCTAAACTTGACCATTTCTGCAAAATTACCTATACTAATGTCTGGTTCGGAACTGCTAATATAATTGCGCAAATGTGAGGGTTGGACGACATGAGCACGGAATCGTATTGTTCCTTGCTCTTATCCTGAAGACGTGCTGCCGAGAGCATTGTCGATTCTGCCGCATACTTTATTAGAATTACAGCACTGTTTCTCGCACAGCATACAGTGACGGATTAAGACTTCTTGATGCCCTAAGCAATCCACGCCTGTGGGCCCCCCTATCCGTATGTCAACTAGAATTGGTTTTGAAACCTTTACCGCCTAAAAACATTAGTTTTTTTTGTAAAATATGATGATGAAATGTAAAGTACCTTATAAGTGGAGTAGGTGTGACAACAATAAAAACAAAAGCATAATTTATTACCCGACTGCGGCGAAGCCCAAAAGGAGAGTTATGTGTTTAACCTGTATGTATGTATGTCCGTTTCTTTGTTCCCTCATAACTCCTAAACGGATGAACGAATTTGGATAAAATAAACGTAGTTAGATTTGTCCTCGTGGCACGAGTGTCACTGGCTAGATATCAAAATTAAAAAACAACGAAAATTGCGGATTTTGGGCGCTATATTGTGTGAAGTTCGAAATTTTTGTTTTCAGGGTTTCATTAAAAATCGCATAAAAAAAAACATAAATCGTCTGCGAACTACTTTACGTGACTAACTCAAAAGCTATAAATAAAAAAAAATGTTGAAAAACCCCAATAAATAGAAACTGAAAATATATTTTTTATTAAACAAAACTTGGAAGCAGGCGGGGTCCATTCTATACAGGGTGTAATAGTACCCTTAACACAAACGAAGAACACTTGTTCCCCTCACCACTGCAATCATTTTTCTATTCTAGACCATACTTGGGAACCCTCTAGTTACGGAGAGGTCAAAGTTCAAAAAAATTCACAGCTGTTTTTATAAATTCTAGTTTTTCAGGTTTACATAACTTAACTTAAATTACCTCTATAACCCGTTAACTATTGAAAGCATCCACTAGCACAATGTTTTAAGAGTGCTACATTGAGTTTTACCGTAATATGTGATTTTTGATCCCCAAAAAAAAAAGTCGTTTCCCAGCAAACATTTTTGCGTAGAGCTCGCCTAGGGGAACTTAGTTTGATGTACAGAATGCTTGGTTGACGGCTGCGTGAAGGGTTAATTCTTAATTTACACCCAGTCTTTTCTTATTTTATTATATTCAAATGGACCTCATTCAATATGCTTGTATTTTGCTTTTCAGTTTTTGTTCAGTCGGGGTTTTTAGTTTTTTAACTACTTTTTTTTATTTATTGAAACGCGTTTTGCGGCTTTTCCGGGTAGGTATTCAATTCACGGAAGCGTCTAACGTTTTTAACATATCGGACTCTATGTACCTATAATATCGATAAATTATCGAGCCTTTCTTGTGTATCATCTTTGTCCTTTTTTAATATTTTTAATGTTGAAAAAGATCGTTTCGCTGAGCAATTTGTATTTGTTTGTGTGTAATTTGTTGTGTGTTTGTGCTGTTGTGTTTTTTTTTGTTTTCATAAGCGATAAAAATATACGCGGGCTGTTTCCACATTAGGGAAAGCTGATTAAATTTTATCATCATGTATTATGGGGTTATGTTATGACCTAGGTCGGACTCTTATGTCAACTTAAAACACGCGAATTTTGACGTGAGAGTGAGAAGTGATGCCCTAACAGGACGGATTTTTTTTGTGCTTATTCTGGTGCCCCCCCCCAGACGTGATGCCCTAGGCAATTGCTTAATTTGATTAAGGGTTAATCCATCACTGACAGCATATGCAGCATTGTGACGGTTCTGAGCAATAGAAAAGTGACAGACAAACCGAATAATGTGATTCCGTGCCGAATTGCTGATATGACCACCCAAGGTAGCTTCCCGCCCTGGATCTAGTCTGGCACTCCTGCCTATTCCCTCGCTGCCTTTCATGCATTTCTATTTGGTACAACATGATATTCTTGATTTACTCCTCCATCGAAGCGAAGACGAAAAGTTGCCAATACGCCCATGAATGGGTGTCTTATCGCAAAAGGCGATCTCTTATTGATACCAAATCACAATTTTTTGCCAAATACCACTATCTTATCCTGAACGGATTAATTATTGCTAGTTAACTAACATGATTTTGTGTCTAGTTATTAAAACATTGATAAGTCTATGTTTACGACAAACGCTGAGCATCTGGACCACGCTCGGATGATGTAAGAGAGCATCAAACTTGTGGAATGAAAATATTTTTCATACATTAACCGATATTAGCTGTGACGTCACGTGCCGTAACAAAACACTGGCTCTGGGTTTCTGGTTATCAGTGTATTATGTTCGATCTCTATGCAACGTCGCGCGGCAGGTCACGGCTATGTCGCATATACATGGCATGGCGTACCACCCGTGTTCAATTGATTACAACTGATAGATATACTCGAAATAACACTAATTATACAAAGACTTGTATGATGCTATCGCGTTAACCCTGTTTTTGTAGATCGCTGAATATACATAATAACAGTAGAATGGGATACAAAGATATACATTGACGTCAAGTTAACGTTATTCTTCACGCTAGTTATATTCTAGTGCTGTATCGCTGTGTATAGTTAGCTACCAACATAATTGTGTATTGTTGGTAACTGTTTCGAGGACAGAACGGTAACAGTGACACGAGATACGACGCGGTTCTAATTAAGTCTTCCTAATTGTTTCTATTAAACTATTCACGCGGCAGCTATCGCATAGCAATTATCGCTCCATTGCACACATAAATTATGTTAATGTGTTTAATGGAGCAGTAATTTGCAAATTGGAATATTAAAATAAGGCTTGTGTTTAAACGCCTATCAGAAAAGAACCGGTTTTACTAAGTACCAAAAAATCTAAATACCTGCCAGAATGGATAAATGCTCACCAAATTGTGTTTCTTAAAGGATTGCAGAATTTTAAATGAACCTATTTTCGTTTTTATTCTATGCCATAAAGATACATAAATAAACGCCTTTAGAGTTAACTTCAGACCAAATATTTTATATTATCGCTAAATAGATGTTACCAATATTTTATAGCACGACTTTCAAGTTAGTCTGAGGTAAAAAAAAACTAACGGCCTGTCGTAAATTTTTTTTGAATATCAAATATAATGTTGTGCCTACTGTGCCCTGGCACCACTCCAAAGTAAAGGGCGACGCACCGTTCGTTCTTTAGAAAAACAAATTATTGTAACCTAACCTGTCCAGGCCCAGTCGTCTGAGCCCCGCTTCGCGAGGCTCCTGGGTGGTTTAAATAACGGTTGAAATAACGATTCGGGGTGCCTCAAGTCCCGAGCTTGCTTCGCTCGCTCTTGCATCCAAGTTTTCCTAGTAGCGGGTTCGCATACCCTACGATAATACGATTACAGAATACTCGATTAGAGAATGCCTTGTGGCATTAAGTCCGCCTATGTACCACTATTGTACATGAAGTTGAAATAAATAAATAAATTACACTAAAGCACAGAGAACTGTCATTTTGAGTATTAATGTTACTATTTCAGAGAAACAAGATTTTATGAGCATTTATCCATTTTGGTAGGCAAAATGAATATAAATACAACACGTACAATAAAATTATTCTGACGGGTGTTATGTATTATTATTTTGGAACTTAAAACGTTGTACTTTAAGCACCTCGGTACCTATAGAGTGGGTTTATTTTTAACCCCCGACGCAAAAACGACGGGGTGTTATAAGTTTGACGTGTCTGTGTATCTGTGTGTGTATCTGTCTGTGGCATCGTTGCTCCCGAACGCATGATCCGATTTTGATTTAGTTTTTTTTTATTTGAAAGGTGAATTAGTCGAGAGTGTTCTTAGCTATGTTTGAAAAACATCGATCCAAGATGGCCGCCGCGCCGCCACAAAATGGCGGAGTACGTATTTGCTCACCACTCCTATCAATATGGGTATCAAATGAAAGGGCTTGATTAGTAGAATACTGTAGACTATAACAAATTTCAAATCCAAGATGGCCGCCACCACAAAATGGTGATTTACATATTATTTTTTCACAACTCCATCAATATGGGTATCAAATGAAAGGGCTTGATTAGTAGAATACACTTTAACAAATTTCAAATCCAAGATGGCCGCCATCACAAAATGGCGTATTATGTACATATTTTTCAAAACACATCGATACCCATAGTATCAAATGATACTATAGTAGTAGGGAATGAGGAATATAAACTAATGAAATTAAAACAAAAAAGCTTGAAAATTGTTTTTTGACTTTTACTCCCTTTTAACTAGGTCAAACTTTGATTTAAAGGGAGTAAAAATGGAGAACCACTGTTTTATCTTTATTGAGTTAGGGGTTTTTTAAATTTTTAATTTAATTAAGTACTTGTATTTGAAGTTAGCATATTTATTTGGTAGGTACTTTAGTCTAGCTAGGGTCTAAAATTTTTTTGGTTAGCATTGAAATTATAGCCCTAAAATAATGTGGAATCTGACTAGCTACCAGCACGGTTGGTGCAGACTTGCTTGATGATAGGCTGATTCCCGCCTGAACTTTTGCTTTTGTATCTGTTGTCAGTGTCACTTCATGTTAAGTTTACCTCATAAATCTGCACGTCCGATATGTTAAGGTCGTCGGGTTGCGCGAGTATGGAGCCATACGGGTCGACTCCGACGACGACGCACTGCGGGCAGCGCTCTTTGATCTTGTGTCCCACACCGGATATGGTGCCGCTAGTGCCGGCGCCCATCACCACCATGTCCACGTCGTCGTCCAGAGACCACAGGATCTCTTCAGCCGTGCCGTCGTAGTGCGCAAGTGGGTTGCACGGGTTGTTGTACTGGAATTATTTTAATAATCATACATCCTATATGTTTACTTAGGGTGCACCTACAATCGCAAGACCGCGGTGTGGTTGCGCCCTTAGTAGTAGCATGGGGTCACAACTCGAACAAATTATAATTAATCTTGAAAAAAACACAATAGATGGCAGCATAGGTAGCAGTAATGAAATTAACAATCGCTTATATGCGTTACCTATACGGTAGATTTCGGCCGAAATAAGATTTGCAAAAATCTAAAGTTCCATGTTTAACGCTTATTTATCTATTTACACTCATTTATCACGTTATTTCAACAAAAAAGGTTAAAGGAGGACTTTTACTTCAATTCGTACACATAGATTGATAAAGTTGTCAAAAGTAAGCCATCTGTAAATCATTTTCTCTAGAGCTGTTTGCAATAGATGGCGTTTTACTCAATTTGCCACATACAATAATCGTAACTATTGTATAATTTTAATTAAATTTAACCATTAAAATGCATATTATGTATTACTGTTTATAGAAATATAACACATCTTTTAACATTTCTAAGCGAAATAATTAGATACATATTTTTCTCATTTTACTGAACCCGAAAGTTCCGGAACTACACACGAAACGTGAACTCCTAGATGGCGTTGTAAAACTCCAGTCTGTGGCAATTAGTGCGACGCTGGAGCTGCCAGCTGTTGAAATAATGGAGGAAAGAATATAAAACGAGCAATAAGATGACATAGGGAGGTGTCATTTCTTTGTATGGGATTGGGTATCTGTACGAACTTACGAAGTATTATAATATCTGTGGTAGTAGGATTAGTAATGGCTGTTTTATTTTTATTATTTGACTCTCGCGCGTTTCTTGCATGTAGGTGAGAACGACATGAAAAATATCTTGGAATAATGACAACAGTAAGGTTACACATCATTACAAGTGTCTTGAGAAATGTATGGACTAATCTATAATATTATGGTTTAATTTTAAATTCGTGTGATTGATGGAAGTGATTGTAGGAGCGCAGATATAATATGTACAGCTCTAATTCGTAAAAGTAGTGCAAAATGCTCAATTTTGATTTATAAAAAAACTTCCTATAAGTAACTTGTTATTCTGAATCATGAATAAATCTGCTTGTAGTTGGATTATAGAGGTAAATGTTTATGTTTGCTATTTGAGGTAAACAAGGACTCTTGCAGGAAAAAGGAAAGTCCACAGAGTGTACACTAACCAATTAAATATTGCAGTACTGCTTACAAAGCGCTTGCACCTAAAACAATATTCCAGATTTTGACCCAAAATCCTGGTGGACCTATGAGAACATTTGTATTAGGCTGCAAGCTCAACTATATCTTTTGAAATTGCTTGCACTACACCATTATTTTATGAGTGATGTTATGTTTACAATTACATACATAAAAACAAAATTTTATCCCAAATAATAATTTCACAGATAATAAATGTAATAGATATAATTTACAGACTGGGCACTTACTTGGTCCAGCAGCACTGCATCAGGTATCTCTTTAGCCAGCCTGCTGGCAACCATAATGTTGCTAGTAGGATCGTCCCACGCTGCTTCTGTTGGAGTTCTGATAATTTCAGCCCCCAGGGCTATTAATGTATTAACTTTTTCATCTGACATTTTTTCTGGTAATACTATGATGCACCTGTAACCTGGAAGAAATTTATGTAAGGTTATTAAACACAATTACATATTTAATTTATTTCCAAGCACTCTTGCTTCTCGTGGCAATATTTCTAATCATCAAAATTTCTATAAGTACTATATTTAAAATGAATTAATAATACACATAAATCTTCAAGCCATGTGCATACCTCTGCAGGAATGTTTCTGAGGTTCCACCCAGTGCTGGTTTTTTTCCTGTCATGCCTCGTATTTATTAGGATTTAGTTTGTGTTTGCGAATGAAAACTCCTTGTATGAAGAGAAGAGGATAGAGTTTTAGATAAAAGTTGAGGTAAAGATACCAACAAGGACTTTTGACCTTCTTACCTCTTTTGATACATCATCAGTTTCAAATGGCTTACAGAAAACATTCAAGTTTGTAGAGTTATGTTTACCTCTGACTGCAGAAGCAAGGGCCAGCCCTATGCCAGTATTGCCAGATGTAGGCTCCACAATAACAGACTTGCCAGGCTTCAGTATACCCTTTTGCTCAGCGTCTATTACCATCCGGTAAGCTATGCGGTCCTTTACAGACCCTCCAGGGTTTAAGAACTCACATTTCGCATCTGATAAATACATTATAAAAGTAGTTTAGGTACTTTTGAACATAGGGTAAATATTAAAAACTTTGTGATTTTTAGGTAGGTATTGGGATCAAGTGTAGAAATACATCACATGAATTTAGAAAAGTAACAAGTTTACTACTCACACATATCACATTTTATTCCTTCTTCTTTAGGTATCTTCGAGAGCTTCACCAATGGAGTATTACCAATTACATTTAGAATGTCTGGATAAATTTTTTGATTTCTATCGCTAAACATTATGGAAAAATTAGATTTTATTTTAATTAGGTCATTCTTAGAGGTAACTGCAATAATCAACATTGTTCTGTGTATACTTACAGAGCTCCCACAATGTGCGGCATTTCCTTGAGGTTAAAAAACTTTCTCACCCCATTTTCTGTACTGTTGTTATCTTGCACATGGTTAGACATTTTACAGATCTATAGGTAGTTTAACCTGTGGGTTATAAAAGTTTGTTATAATCTAAGTAAAGGCAAAAACTTGCATAGATAGTATACTTTTACTATGAGACAAAAGTGGGAATGCTAAGAATTTTAATAATAATAAAATTGCTAACCGTGGGAGAACTTTTAACACAGATTAGATATGTGTCGTTTGCAAAATTAGAACGATTCTAGTTCAATACAAGTTACAAACCAAGTCACTTTGATTGATTTGCTTTGCTTGCCACGCCGCTTACGAGCAGGTTTTTAATTAAAAAAAGAAATAGTCTAAACCGTGTCTAAACACTCAGCTCGCACTCAGAGACCACCGCACGACTGACATGACATGAGTTGGTTGACATGACATCAAGTTACTTACTGTCAAACTTGGGCCGCGTTCCGTATTACAAAATAATCGCTCACAGCGCTCACGACGATATTTTGCGTTCCGAATTAGATATCACGATTATGACAGCTAAGACCTGTCATCAATTCGGAACGCTCGTTAACGCGTTTACAGTGCTCACTCGTCACGTGATAACAAAAACATAACCTGCATGAGAGAAATTCGTCGCCCGTTAGGCTCGTCTTGTATATTTACTTGAATACTCATGGATAAGAGACTCCAAAGAGATTTTAAAGAATTAATTGAATGTATTTGTGCGACTCCAGCCAGTGAACCTCAGCTGTGAACACACGCACACACCCAGCCTCACACACACACGCACCAGACATCTGTCACTTTTTAAAGTTTTTACTTTGATTTTGACAGCGCTCACGGTGATATTTATTTGGGGCATGGTCGGTGTAATCGCTGTCATGACGTCATCTATGACGATTCAAGGGACATCGTTAGCGCGCTCACAGTAATTCGGTACGGGTTTATGGACGCTCAAATCGATTACAGCGTAATTCGGAACGCACCCTGGGATTTACTATGGATTTACTGATGCGTGGTTTACACTCTCGCGCGAGTGACGAGACGAGCCGCGAGGCGAGGCACGAGGCGAGTGTGTGAACGGTGTGTTTGTGACTCGCCTCGCAACTCGTCTCGTCACTCGCAGCGCTCGCGTCGGGGCGGCTTTTTAGGCACGAGTCAAAGGGCCTCGCGCTCACTCGCGCCCGCCGCGAGCGTCGTGTTTACACTCGCGCTGTTACTTCAGTGGGTTAGAGAGAGAAAGAAGTTAGTTAGTTCGCGAGACTCCGCGAGAGTGTGAACAGACACACCTGTAGCCCATTTACACTCTCGCGCGAGTGACGAGCTGCGAGGCGAGGTGCGAGACGAGCCACGAGGCGAGAGTGTAAACCACGCATGAACGAACAAACGAAACTGCGCAGAAACCATAGATATGGAATTATATATCTATGGCAGAAACCAAAGATTCATAGGCCTTTCTATTCACAAACAAACGAATCGAAGTCGATAGTTCTCGACATATTTCGAATAGCAGATTTCTGGATCGAACGTTTGGAAAATTAATGCTATTCATAGATTCAATCGACATGGTAGTACATAAATACTCGTGGTGAATAATAGCCAAAAAATTATCTTTATTTATTTATTTTATTTTATATAATTATAAGAAAACACAGTAGACAACACAGGAAAAAAAATAGCAAACGGCGGGATTGATATGTTCAACTTGAATCTGTATTCGGCTTCGGTTTTGAGAATAGCGATTTTCGTTAGCACGATCGATTGATTGGATATACCTGAAAATCGAGTGGTTGGCCCAGTCTCTACATTAATAACAGCGCTACGAATGTCTCTACGTCGTATCGATGTCAAATTTCTTTAATAGATTTTCAACCTTATTTCAACAGCATAAGGTTGAAAACCTATTAAAGAAAGTTTTCGATTTTTCGACATAACGACATTCGTAGCGTCGTTGTTAGTGTAGAGACTGCAGGCCCAGGCCCAGCAGTCTCTACACTAATAACGACGCTACGAATGTCGCTAAGTCGTAAAATCGTAAACTTTCTTTAATGGATTTTCAGCTTTATTTCAACAGCATAAGATTGATAATCTATTAGAGAAAGTTTACGATTTTACGACTTATTAGTGTAGAGACTGCAGGCCCAGGACTGAGTATTCTACAATTCGTAACATACACTAACGAACCTTATCGGACACCTCGTAGGTTTACTTTTGTGAGGCTATCATACATTCATAACCGAGGCTATGCTCAATTGCTAGAAGATGAAAATGTTAAGATGTTAGTAGCTAGACACCGACAGTCAACTCACACTATACTTACAAGTAATATACCCTATATTACTTGTAAAAGGACCCTTCACGAAGCCGTCAACCAAGCATGTCATCAAACCAATGATATTATTTTATTTATAACACATTTGCTCGTAAAGGGCCTCTTATTTCACCAATTTCAATATCGTAATGTATGTCATTACGTACTTGTGCGTAATCGTAAAGTAAAACGCACGAGTTTCTTTCTAATAAGGTAACACGTACGGTTTATCATGCTCCGTCTAAAACCAACGGTACGTTTTTAAATCTTAAGAAAAAAAAAGCAAAGAAAGCAAATCAAAAAGTTTTTATGTCAGAAAAGTGGTCAATATTTTATGAATAAAATTAACTTTGGGAGATAAAATATAAAAAATAAACATTTAATTCTTTAATTTAATTCATTTTGACAGTAAATTACATCTGTAACAGAAACAAAAAAATATTAATTTACTTTATTAGTAATACTGGCTGTTTTTGTACCGTTGCCTTAAAAAAAAAAAGCACCGATGCCCGCGCATCGCTAATTTGTGAACAAATAAAAGATTTATTCGTTTAAGAAAGTCCGAGTTTTATTTATTTCCTCGCAAATGTGTTATAAAACGTCGTATGACATACGTGCGCTTTGATAATTACAGCCTCTGCTCTCTTGTAGCCCTCGCCTACGGCTCGGGCTAGCAATATCGCCTCGGCTGTAATTTTTTTATATCATAATGTAATATTGTTTTCAAAAACTAAATACCCTGGTCTAATAGGTGTTTCTGCGTTCTATCAATCTAATGTTGTAGTGGTACACTACCCATCATCTTTAATGCCTATAATATCAATAGTACGAGCAAATCATACCTACACTCAAAAAAAAAAATGCTCGCCAACTCTCTAGCTATAAGGCTAGTCCGGGGGTACCGCTCAATCTGCGGCGAGGCGGCGAGCCTCCTTGCCGGATTGCCGCCATGGGACCTGGAGGCGATAAACCCCGCGCGCCTGCACGAAAGGCGCCCGGAGGCACTACACCGGGGCACAGATATTATAATACACCGGGGGGAAACTCCGCTACCGCGACAAATCGCCGCTCAGCGGACAGACGTCCGGTGCGATGTCATGGCGCAACAGCGCGCTGTGGCCGTTCTCCAGCTGGAGAAGGGCCACAGCGCGGCGGGGCACCCTATCCTTCCACCTGACGCAGGTCTTTCTGGAATGAAGTCATGCTAGCGAAGGAGGGAGAGAACCTCTCGTACCTACCAGCCGCCGCAGGAGACGCTTCGGGTGTCGGTGGTCACGTGTTGGCTTCCGGCCATCGTAAGCCTGTGGATCGTGAGTAATGGGATAGCTCACCGTCCGTCCGTCTTATGAAGACAGTCCGTGTCCATGGCGTTTGTGTTCTACGCACACCTCAGAGATATCAGAAACATTGAAGGCCCGCAAGGCCCGACGCTTACCGGGCTGCGGGGATTCTTCGAAAGGTTAAGAAATAACATAGGTGGTTTTTAGTCAGCAGAAGTCTTACACTGTCATTTGATGATTTCTCACCCACCAAAAACATTGAAGGTGAATGCGAAAAGGTAGCCCGCGATTTTCGAGTGTTCATACGTCACAGTTCATATAAGTCCCTTTTTTTTTGGTGGGTGGAAAATCATCGAATGACCCCCCCGCTCTTGGGCAGAGCGAAGGAGAGTGTCAGACTTCTACTGACTAAAAACCGAACCAATGTTCCTTCTTTGCCCTTGCGCCGAGGCCACGTCATCTAGTACAAAAATCCGCGTCGGCCCTTGCGGGCTCCTCCTTGCTGACATCTCTTTGAGGCGCGCGTGGAACACGAACGCGCCGCCGACACGGTCTTTCATATAAGTCCCTTGTGACTTTGTGACTATTTGATGAAAATGGCATTCAAGACACTTATATATGAACTGAGACGGTAGTATTGGTGATTTTAATCATTATTACTCAGTAAAGTCACATTTGTCACGGTTGCGAATCCTATTTTAATTAACACACAACCTGACACTGACCGGCAATTGCAAGAAGAATTCGAATTTACCTTGTCGCATTCACCATAAGTTTACGTAGCTATGATAAAAGGAAGCCGTTCCTGGTATTTTAACTTTCAAGCTTTGAAGTGAGCGTTCCCGACGACGACATTTTACTTTTATCGATCAACCACGCTCTGCTGTTATTATTTAATTTCATCGGCCTCTGACTATAAATAATAACAGCAGAGCGTGGTTGATCGATAAAAGTAAAATGTCGTCGTCGGGAACGTGTAATTTTCCTAAACTGAACGACAACATAGCGTTCTCCAACTGGAAGTTTCGCGTGAAGGTTTTGCTAGAAGAAAGAAACCTTGCAAGCATATTAGATAAATACGACAAGGAGATCAAAGAAAATGTTGAAAGTGATGCAAAAGCTCGGTCAATCATTGTACAGTGTGTTACTGACCGATACCTGAACATAATCAAAAAATGTAAAACAGCGGCCGAAATGTTAACCTCTTTGGAAGAAGTTTTCGAGAGGAAAAGTGTGTTCAATAAGCTTTTCCTACGTAAAAAGCTAATCGCAATGAAATGTTCCAGCGGTCAAAGTCTACAGGACCATTTCCTACAATTTGATAACCTAATCACCCAATTGGAGACAGCCGGAACTACAATGGAAGACAGCGATAAATTGACACATTTATTCCTTACACTACCTGAGGAATATAGCACAGTGATAACAACATTAGAAACCATGAGTATTGAAAAAGAGCTCACTGTAGATTTTGTGAAATCTAGACTTCTAGATTCAGAGCTAAAATTTAAAGAAAAGAAAAGTTAAGTTGTAGAGAGCAGTTTTTATTGTTGCTATAAATGCGGAAAAGAAGGACACATGGCTTACCAATGTGACAAGAAGACTGAAAATAATAATCCAGAACAGCGAGGCAGAGGAAAATTTAGAGTGAGAAGTAGAGGAAGATCAGGGTTCAAAGGAAAGTCTAGAGGACAAGGACATGTAGCACAAGCTAATGAAAACCCTAGTAACGATGAAATGTTTATTGCTTCAAGCACAGAACACATAATGTATACAGATGCATCGGAGATTATTTTTGTTGTGGACTCGGGAGCAACACACAATTTCATACAAGAAAAATATGAAAAATTTATGACTAATGTGATGGAACTTCAAGAACCAATTAAAATAAAAATTGCAAATGGAGAAGTTTTATGTGCTAAGAAAAAAGGCTATTTAAAAACCTTTTATCAGGGAGACATACCTGTCACAACTGAGGGACTCATAGTGAGTGGAATCGAAAGTAATTTACTGTCAGTAAACGAACTGATGAATAAGGGCAAATGTGTAATATTTAAAAATGGAGAGTTAATAATAAAATCTGAAAAACGAGTATATTATGGAGAAAAGAAAGGAAAGTTATACATACTGAAAATGCAACTACCTAGTGAAAAACATAAATGCTATTACAGCAATGAAGAACTGAATGACGGTGATTTATGGCATATCAAACTTGGCCATCTCAATCGTAAAGCACTCAATTTGATGAACTTGCCTTACAGCAAAAAGGTATGTGAAGTATGCATGAAAAATAAAAGTACAAGGCTACCTTTCAAGACAATTACAAAGCCACAATCAAAAGAAATAGGAGAATTAATACACTCGGATGTTGCTGGACCAATGAAAGTACCAACAAAAGAAGGCTACAGATATTACCAAACCATATTGGATGACTACTCACATTTTACTCAAACTTACCTGTTAGTAAACAAATCTGAAGCAGCGGACAACTTGATAAAGTATATAAGGGAAATAGAAACAGAAAAAGGATTAAAAATAAAGAGAATCCGTTGTGATAATGGAGGGGAATACTCGTCCAAATATTTTAAAATGTTTTGTGAAGAGAAAGGTATAAAAATAGAGTATACGGTACCTTATAGCCCACAAATGAATGGAAAAAGCGAGAGGCTAAACAGATCCATTTATGACAAAGCTCGAACTATTCTAGATGAATCATGCTTACCAAGACATCTATGGGGCCATGCTATCTTGACAGCAGCATTCTTGATCAATAGATGCCCATCAAGTGCAATTGATTTTGAGATACCAGCAATGATTTTTGACAGAGAAATAGTGCTCAATAAATTGAAACCATTTGGATGCAAAGGATGGATGGTCATACTACCAAGAAGAGATAAACTAGATTCTAGAGCAAAAGAAGTAAGAATGATCGGCTATGCTAGAAACGGATATAAAGTGTGGGATCCTATAACAGATACTGTTATTGTGACTAGAGATGTAAGATTTAATGAAAGAGATTTTAAGTACCATCAAGCCCAGATTAATGAACAAGAAGATGATAATGTATACATTGAAGAAAAATATGAGGAACAAAAGAATGTAGTAGACAGAAAGAGAAAAGAAGAAGAAAGAAAGAGAAAAGATGAAGAAGAAGAAAGAAAGAGAAAAGAAGAAGAAAATAAAATTGAAGAAGAGAGAAAAACAAATGAGGAAAGTACTAGCCAAAATACGAGAAGTGGCAGAATAATTACTATACCAAAACATTTAAGTGAGTATGAAATGTATGAAGCATACTGCTTGATAAGTACAGAAGAAGACCCCCAAGAATTTAAAGAAGCTATGGAAAATGGATGGGAAGAAGCCATCAAAACAGAAATACAAGCTCTACAAAAAAATGAATACATGGACAGAAACTGATTTACCTGTAAACAAGAAAGCCATCGACACAAAATGGGTATTTAAGACTAAAGAAAATAACTTGAAAAAGGCTCGTTTAGTTGTGAAGGGTTTTCAACTAAAAGAAGACTCTGAGTTTGGGAAAAATTATGCTCCAGTAGCAAGAATATCCTCAGTTCGAATGATCCTGGCACATGCAATACAGAAAGGATGGAATATAAGACAACTTGATGTACCCACAGCATTTTTGAACGGGATGCTTGAATCTGAAGTGTACATCAAACCACCTGAAGGTGTAAAAGCAACAAAGGACAAAGTTTTAAAACTGAATAGAGGATTGTATGGATTACGAGAAAGTCCCAAATGTTGGAACCAAAGATTTAATAGTTTTGCAGAAGAAAAGGGTTTCAAAAGATCTCAGTATGATGTATGTCTATACAGAGGAGAAACAATGAATGTGTGGATGTTAATATATGTCGATGATATAATTCTAACTGGAACTGAAGAAGATATAGAGAAGGTGGTGAAATATCTGAAAATGGAATTTCAAACAAAAGATTTTGGCTTTCCGAAGTCATTTCTAGGAATGGAAATAGAAAAGAAAAAATATGGTCTGAAGATTACACAGAAAAGACAAATAGAAAACATGCTCATAAAATTCAAAATGCAAGATTGCAAGAGCTCAACGACACCATTAACAAAAGGATACCAATTTGATGAAAATGAGACAATAATATCTGATGTACCTTATCGCCAGTTAATTGGTAGTCTAATGTTTGTGTCAACAGTCTCACGACCTGATATTACCTACGCAACCTCATACCTAAGTCAATACCTGGATAAGCCTACAAAGAGCCTTTGGATACAGGCCAAGAGGGTTCTGAGGTACCTGAAAGGAACACAAGAGACTGGACTACACTACAAAAAATCGGAACATATGACAGCTATAGAAACATACTCAGATGCAGACTGGGCAGGTTCACATACAGACAGAAAGAGTGTATCAGGATCTGTGACATTATACAACGGATGTCCGGTTGCCTGGTTCTCTAGAAAGCAAGCCTGCGTTTCTCTGTCAACAGTAGAAGCCGAATATGTAGCAGCTGCAACTAGTGCATGTGACCTACTCTACATAAAAGGACTATACAGTGATTTGAATGGACTGAAAAGTGATGTGTTGTGTGTCATGTATATGGACAATAGAGGTGCAATTCAAATATCAAAATCCTGTGAAAATAGCAAACGTGCCAAGCACATTGATATAAAGCACCATTTCTTAAAAGATATTATAAGTAGAAAATTAATTAATGTTGAATATGTCTCTACTCATAACAATGTGGCAGATGTATTAACAAAGGCATTGTCTGGTGAAAAGCTGCACACTATGAAACAAATCTTAAATATTGTTTAATAATAATTTTAGTAATTTTATAATGTACCAATAGTGTTGTAACGATTTCAATCTATGACAGATTTTCAATCGAGGGGCAGTGTTAAACTTTTTGTTAGTATCATAGATTTCTGAATGCAGCCAGCTCTATCTGTCAAAGTCAATAACGTCAGACTAATGTCAAAATTTGCCGCTATTAACTTCTGTAGATCAAGGCGTGTGACGCGCTAATAAAACCATAAAAACTCAAGTAATGTTTAATTTCATCGGCCTCTGACTATAAATAATAACAAGAGAAAATATCCCAGTCATCCATTAGCACAACCCATTGTAATTCCTCACCCTAAAAACAAAGTCGTTTCCAAGTTATATTTTTATGTAAGTTTACTTAGTTTGATGCAATGATATTATAAATAAAATTACAGTAGGATGAAACCCAATGGAAAAAGTAGAGAATATAACAAAAATTAAAGGAAAAATAAATTACGGTCGATCTGAGGTCGGGAAGTGGGGGTGGGGGGGGTTTTTAAGGGGGGAAAGCGGTTTACCTCGATTTCCGGCAAAACTACAAGTCCTATGGAAAAAATGTAATGACAAAGTTGTAGAGAATAAAAAGATCTACAACTTTGACTTTAACACTTTTTTCACATAACCTCTTTTTTTTTTTTTTTTTTTTTTTTTTTTTTAATCTTCTTTATTTAAGGGATTTTTGTACACAATTGTGACGATGTCAATCCCATCGTGCTTTTACAAATATTTACTTACTTCCTAGACTTATTTTAACTTATAAAATACCCCAAACCTTAATCTAATTTCTTATCTATCTAATAATAAAAGTGTATAATATTTTTGCTGCTTCGGATGTAGGCTTAGCTAAAATACCATGGAACATTCCAACATCCATTACCGACAATTTCATTGCGTTTAAAACTGCATTTCTTTTATTAGCATATCGGACACATTCCACCAACACATGATACACATCCTCTATCTTGCCACACACCTCACAGTTTGGAGAGTCAGACTTTCGCATGAGATAAGCAAATTTGTTTAGTGGAATATGTCCTGAGCGCAAGCGATGCGCAGCAACAATTTGGCTTCGATTCAGTTTCGACCCGCTGAACCAAGGTATATGAGGAGGCTCACATTGTATACTTTTATACCAGATTCCTTTAGCTTTTGATCTTTCATTAAAATGTTCATTCCAAGATAGTTTATTTATTTTTCTATATTTACACAATATTTCCGAATAGCTTGGCATTATATCCTGTGTTCTTGTGCCTGACGTAATGGCATATTTGGCAAGTCTGTCAGCCTCCTCATTACCCCGAAGTCCAACATGAGATGGCACCCATTGAATAATTACTTTTTTACCTGTTTGGTAAAAAAACTGAATTTGTTCCAAAATTCTGTATGCTATAGCTAAGCCTTTTGACCCAATACGAACACATTTAGAAATATGCTGTAAAGCGCTCTTACTATCGCTACATATTACCACTTTCATTACATTAAGCTCTAGCACATATTTCAAGGCCTCAAAAATGGCAAATAGTTCGGTAGTCATAATGGATATGTGCTTATTCAAATTATAAGTTTTATAATATCCATTTGCTAAATCACAAAAAGCTGCTCCCACTCCGTCTGATGTTTTGGACCCATCTGTGTATATAACATGCCAGCCAGCGTATCTCTCACATAATTCATTAAGGGCATTGTTCTTTAACAAATTAACATCATAATGTGATTTTGGAGCAGTGACACTATCTAGGCTACATTTAATAACATCCTTAATATCTATATTAGACACCCATGTATCCAAAGTAAACATTAAAACTGGGTAGGAAGATGAAATCTCCTCATCTGCTATCATACTATGTGAAGAAACGAGTAGAGGTCTCCTCTTCCTATTCCAGTACCTATTTTCTATCATACTACTAAGATCTGTAATCAAACTCGTTGAAATATCATTTGTCCTAGATTGTAGCTTTAAACAAAATTTTAGAGAAAGGAATTGTCTTCTAATTTGTAAAGGAGGTATACTTAATTCACTCTCCATTACGTGTATCGGTGTCGACTTAATAAAACCGCCAATTATTCTTAACGCTTGATTTTGTAATTTTTCCAATTTATAAGTGTGACTAATTGCAGAGTTATCATACAAAAAACATCCGTAATCAATTCTACTCCTAATAAGAGCCATATACAGTCTACGCATAAATATAGGGTGAACACCCCATGCCGATCCTGCCAGAACTTTGAGTAGCTGAATTTTTTTTTGCGAACTTTCATACACTTCGTTAATATGCTTCCCCCATCTTAAGCACTTGTCCAGCCACATTCCTAAATATTTTATATAGTCGACAACTTCTAAAGTATTATTGTTTACTTTAATGTCAACTAAGAGTCTTCTGCGTCCTCTGGTAAATATACATAATTTGGATTTATTGTTCGATAATTCTAATCCTAAAACGTCTATTGATTCTACAAAATAATCTAATGCTTGCTGCAAATTATCAACACTGTCCTGTATTTTAGTTGTATTACAGTATAAAACAAAATCATCAGCATATTGACTGACACAAACGTTATTAATATTTTGACAAATATTGGCCGTAATAATATTAAAGAGAAGGGGGGATAAGGGATCCCCCTGTGCAATTCCCTTACCAGTCCATCTTACATATTGTCTATTGCTTTCGTCCGCTTTTATAGTGAGACTAGTGTTTGCGTGGGTGCGCGAGCTGCGCGCAGCTCGCGGGGCGTGAAGAGGGGGAGAGGGGGCGCTTTGAAAAATGATTTCGACTAACGCATTGCACCTCTCAATGAATCTGAAAAAAAAAAATTTCAATGCAGCTCGCGGTACTACCTACCTACACCTACCTACTACCTACCTATACCTACCTATACCTACCTACACCTACCTACACCTACCTACACCAACCTACACCTACCTACTACCTACCTACACCTACCTACTACCTACCTACACCTACCTACACCTACCTACACCTACCTACACCTACCTACACCTACCTACACCTACCTACACCTACCTACACCTACCTACACCTACCTACACCTACCTACCTACTACCACTAAAAGAACATTACCCTAAAGTTTGCTTGTCGTCGCCCCTGAGTTACGCTTCACCCACTCAACATTCGTTACGCTAAGGAAGTCGCCGGCTCGCTTCGCTCGCCACCTCCCCCCTTCGCTCCACTCGGTCTCGCAGGTTCGCTCCACTCAGGACCTATCTACCACCGGAAAGCTATCATGACATTATCCCTACGCTACGGGGGTCGCCGGCTCGCTTCGCTCGCCCGCTCCCCCCTTCGCTTTACTCGGTCTCGCAGGTTCGCTCCACTCAGGACCTACCTACCACCGGAAAGCTATCATGACATTATCCCTACGCTACGGGGGTCGCCGGCTCGCTTCGCTCGCCCGCTCCCCCCTTCGCTTTACCGGTACCACCATTTTACTTCCCCGAGCCTCCTATCCTATACGAATCTGTAAACAAAAGAGAAAAAAAGGGGTGAAGAGGGGGGGGGGGGGGTGAAGGGGGGGAGAGGGGGGGAGTTTCTAAAAATGATTTCGACTAACGCAATGCCCCTCTCAATGAATCTGAAAAAAAAAATGTTCCAAGTCTCTTAACTTCCGAGATCCGAAAGGGGGGGGATGGAGGGGGGAAAGGGGGTCAAATTTTCAAAATGGTTTTTACTTCCTCAAGCCTCCTCTATACGAATCCCTAAAAAAAAAACACGTAATTCTCTTTATTTCCGAGATCCACCTAAAGGGGGGGAGAAGGGGGAAAAGGGGGGCCACTTTGAAAAATGATTTTTACTTTACCGAGCCTCCTCTATACGAATCCGTAAAAAAAAAAAAATACGGGTCTTTTAGTTTCCGAGATACGATAGGGAGGGGGGAGAAGGGGGGGGAAAAGGGGGGGTTTCGGACTTTTCCCATACTCACCAGAGTTACTTGTTTACGAATCTGTCAAAATATACCCACCTCCCCATCCACCATCTGGGAGAACAATTATGTCAATAGATCAGTCAGTCAGTGAGTGGTAGTTTAGCTTTATATAGTATAACTAGTATTTGCGTGGCTGCGCTCGCTGCGCGCAGCTCGCGGGTTGTGAAGGGGGGAACTTTGAAAAATACCTACACCTACCTACTACCTACCTACACCTACCTACTACCTACCTACACCTACCTTCTACCTACCTACACCAACCTACTACCTACTTACACCTACATACTACCTACCTACACCTACTTACTACCTTCCTATCACCTACCTACCACCTACCTACTACCTACCTATACTACCTCCTACTACCACTAAAAAACATTACCCTAAAGTTTGCTTGTCGTCGCCCCTGAGTAACGCTTCACCCACTCAACCTTCGTTACGCTAAGGAGGTCGCCGGCTCGCTTCGCTCGCCACCTCGCCCCTTGGCTCCACTCGGTCTCGCAGGTTCGCTCCACTCAGGACCTACCTACCACCGGAAAGCTATCATGACATTATCCCTACGCTACGGGGGTCGCCGGCTCGCTTCGCTCGCCCGCTCCCCCCTTCGCTTTGCCGCTGTACCACCACCGGACAGGTTTCGACGCCTACTATAATATTTGTTCAAACACCTAATGGCTATCTCTAACCGTTATGAAGTTACAGCCCTTTTAATTTTAGGGGAGGTTGGGGAGGGGGGGGGGGAGGGGAGGGTATACAAATTTCAACGCCCCTCAATAGTTTTATGTAAGAAAAAAAAAATAAAAAAAGTTGAAAAGGGGGGGGGGTGAAGGGGGGGGTGAGGGGGGGAGTCTCAAAAAATGATTTCGATTAACGAAAAGGCCCCTCTAAATGAATCTGAAAAAAAAATCGTTCCAAGTCTCTTAACTTTCGAGATTTGCCTAAAGGGGGGGAGAAGGGGGGCAAGGGGGGCCACTTAAAAAAATGATTTTTACTTTACCGAGCCTCCTCTATACGAATCCCTAAAAAAAAACACTTCAAGTCTCTTTGTTTCCGAGATACGATAGGGAGGGGGGAGAAGGGGGGGGAAAAGGGGGGGTTTCGGACTTTTCCCATACTCACGAGAGTGACTTGTTTACGAATCTGTCAAAATATACCCACCTCCCCATCCACCATCTTGGAGATCAATTCTGTCAGTGAGTCAGTCAGTGAGTGGTAGTTTAGCTTTATATAGTATAATAACTAGTGTTTGCGTGGGTGCGCGAGCTGCGCGCAGCTCGCGGGGCGTGAAGAGGGGGAGAGGGGGAGCTTTGAAAAATGATTTCGACTAACGCATTGTACCTCTTAATGAATCTGAAAAAAAAATTGTTCCAATGCAGCTCGCGGTACTACCTACCTACACCTACCTACTACCTACCTACACCTACCTACACCTACCTACTACCTACCTACACCTACCTACTACCTACCTACACCTACCTACACCTACCTACTACCTACCTACACCTACCTACTACCTACCTACACCTACCTACCTACACCTACCTACACATACCTACTACCTACCACCTACCTATTTACTTCCTCCTACTACCACTAAAAAAACATTACCCTAAAGTTTGCTTGTCGTCGCCCCTGAGTTACGCTTCACCCACTCAACCTTCGTTACGCTAAGGAGGTCGCCGGCTCGCTTCGCTCGCCACCTCCCCCCTTCGCTCCACTCGGTCTCGCAGG
Organism: Diarsia mendica; assembly: GCA_949316265.1. Lineage (NCBI taxonomy): Eukaryota > Metazoa > Arthropoda > Insecta > Lepidoptera > Noctuidae > Diarsia > Diarsia mendica. The sequence continues at coordinate 12,894,562 of OX438906.1, forward strand.
TTCGCTCCACTCAGGACCTACCTACCACCGGAAAGCTATCATGACATTATCCCTACGCTACGGGGATCGCCGGCTCGCTTCGCTCGCCCGCTCCCCCCTTCGCTTTACCGCTGTACCACCACCGGACAGGTTTCGACGCCTACTCTATTATTTGTTCAAACACCTAATGGCTATCTCTAACCGTTATGAAGTTACAGCCCTTTTAATTTTAGGGGAGGTTGGGGAGGGGAGGGTATACAAATTTCAACGCCCCTCAATATGTAGTTTTATGTAAGAAAAAAAAAAAAAAAGTGAAAGGGGGGGGGGGGTTGAAGGGGGGGTGAGGGGGGGGGGTCTCGAAAAATGATTTCGATTAACGCAAAGGCCCCTCTAAATGAATCTGAAAAAAAATCGTTCCAAGTCTCTTAACTTTCGAGATTCGCCTAAAGGGGGGGAGAAGGGGGGCAAGGGGGGCCACTTTGAAAAATGATTTTTACTTTACCGAGCCTCCTCTATACGAATCCGTAAAAAAAAACACTTCAAGTCTCTTTGTTTCCGAGATACGATAGGGAGGGGGGGGAAGGGGGGGGAAAAGGGGGGGTTTGGGACTTTTCCCATAGGTTTGAGAGTTGATTGTTTACGAATCTGTAAAAATATACCCACCTCCCCATCCACCATCTGGGAGAACAATTCTGTCAGTCAGTCAGTGAGTCAGTGGTAGTTTAGCTTTATATAGTATAACTAGTATTTGCGTGGGTGCGCGAGCTGCGCGCAGCTCGCGAGGCGTGGAGAGGGGGAGAGGGGGCGCTTTGAAAAATGATTTCGACTAACGCATTGCACCTCTCAATGAATTTGAAAAAAAAATGTTCCAAGTCTCTTAACTTCCGAGATCCGCCTAAAGGGGGGGTGAAGGGGGGCAAGGGGTTCAAATTTGAAAAACGGATTATACTTCCCCGAGCCTCCTCTATATGAATCTCACGAATGACACCACCTACCTACACCTACTTACCACCTACCTACACCTACCTACTACCTACCTAAACCTACCTACCACCTACCTACACCTACCTACTACCTACCTACACCTACCTACTACCTACTACCTACCACCTACCTACTACCTACTACCCCTACCACCTACCTACTACCTCCTGCTACTACTAAAAAACAATATCCTAAAGTTTGCTTGTCGTCGCCCCTGAGTTACGCTTCACCCACTCAACCTTCGTTACGCTAAGGAGGTCGCCGGCTCGCTTCGCTCGCCACCTCCCCCCTTCGCTCCACTCGGTCTCGCAGGTTCGCTCCACTCAGGACCTACCTACCACCGGAAAGCTATCATGACATTATCCCTACGCTACGGGGGTCGCCGGATCGCTTCGCTCGCCCGCTCCCCCCTTCGCTTTACCGGTACCACCATTTTACTTCCCCGAGCCTCCTATCCTATACGAATCTGTAAACAAAAGAGAAAAAAAGGGGTGAAGAGGGGGGGGGGGGTGAAGGGGGGGGGAGAGGGGGGGGAGTTTTTAAAAATGATTTCGACTAACGCAATGCCCCTCTCAATGAATCTGAAAAAAAAAAAATGTTCCAAGTCTCTTAACTTCCGAGATCCGAAAGGGGGGGGTGGAGGGGGGCAAGGGGGTCAAATTTTCAAAACGGTTTTTACTTCCCCAAGCCTCCTCTATACGAATCCCTAAAAAAAAAACACGTAAATTCTCTTTATTTCCGAGATTCGCCTAAAGGGGGGGAGAAGGGGGGCAAGGGGTTCAAATTTGAAAAACGGATTATACTTCCCCGAGCCTCCTCTATATGAATCTCACGTATGCCACCACCAACCTACACCTACCTACCACCTACCTATACCTACCTACTACCTACCTACACCTACCTACCTCCACTTACCTACCTCCACCTACCTACCTACCTACACCTACCTACTACCTCCTACTACCACTAAAAAAACATTACCCTAAAGTTTGCTTGTCGTCGCCCCTGAGTTACGCTTCACCCACTCAACCTTCGTTACGCTAAGGAGGTCGCCGGCTCGCTTCGCTCGCCACCTCCCCCCTTTGCTCCACTCGGTCTCGCAGGTTCGCTCCACTCAGGATCTACCTACCACCGGAAAGCTATCATGACATTATCCCTACGCTACGGGGGTCGCCGGCTCGCTTCGCTCGCCCGCTCCCCCCTTCGCTTTACCGGTACCACCATTTTACTTCCCCGAGCCTTCTATCCTATACGAATCTGTAAACAAAAGAGAAAAAAAGGGGTGAAGAGGGGGGGGGGTGAAGGGGGGGAAGGGGGGGGGAGTTTCTAAAAATGATTTCGACTAACGCAATGCCCCTCTATATGAATCTGAAAAAAAATTCGTTCCAAGTCTCTTAACTTCCGAGATCCGAAAGGGGGGGGTGGAGGGGGGCAAGGGGGTCAAATTTTCAAAATGGTTTTTACTTCTCCAAGCCTCCTCTATACGAATCCCTAAAAAAAAACACAGAAATTCTCTTTATTTTCGAGATTCGCCTAAAGGGGGGGAGAAGGGGGAAAAGGGGGGCCACTTTGAAAAATGATTTTTACTTTACCGAGCCTCCTCTATACGAATCCGTAATAAAAAAAAAATACCGGTCTCTTAGTTTCCGAGATACGATAGAGAGGGGGGGGAGGGGGGGCAAAAAGGGGGGGTTTCGGACTTTTCCCATACTCACCAGAGTTACTTGTTTACGAATCTGTCAATATATACTCACCTCCCCATCCAACATCTGGGAGAACAATGATGTCAGTGAGTGAGTGAGTCAGTCAGTGGTAGTTTAGCTTTATATAATAGAACTAGTATTTGCGTGGGTGCGCGAGCTGCGCGCAGCTCGCGAGGCGTGGAGAGGGGGAGAGGGGGCGCTTTGAAAAATGATTTCGACTAACGCATTGCACCTCTCAATGAATTTGAAAAAAAAATGTTCCAAGTCTCTTAACTTCCGAGATCCGCCTAAAGGGGGGGTGAAGGGGGGCAAGGGGTTCAAATTTGAAAAACGGATTATACTTCCCCGAGCCTCCTCTATATGAATCTCACGAATGACACCACCTACCTACACCTACTTACCACCTACCTACTACCTACCTAAACCTACCTACCACCTACCTACTACCTACCTACACCTACCTACTACCTACCACCTACCTACTACCTACTACCCCTACCACCTACCTACTACCTCCTGCTACTACTAAAAAACATTAACCTAAAGTTTGCTTGTCGTCGCCTCTGAGTTACGCTTCACCCACTCAACCTTCGTTACGCTAAGGAGGTCGCCGGCTCGCTTCGCTCGCCACCTCCCCCCTTCGCTCCACTCGGTCTCGCAGGTTCGCTCCACTCAGGACCTACCTACCACCGGAAAGCTATCATGACTTTATCCCTACGCTACGGGGGTCGCCGGCTCGCTTCGCTCGCCCGCTCCCCCCTTCGCTTTACTGGTACCACCACAGGATAGGCCCCTTTCAATCAATCTGAAAAAAAAAATGTTCCAAGTCTCTTAACTACCGAGATCCGAAAGGGGGGGCGAAGGGGGGCAAGGGGGTCAAATTTGAAAAATGTTTTTAACTTTCCCGAGCCTCCTCTATACGAATCCGTAAACAAAACAGAAAAAAAGAGGTAAAAGGGGGGGGGGGGGTTGAAGGGGGGTGAGGGGGGGAGTTTCGAAAAATTATTTCGATTAACGCAAAGGCCCCTCTAAATGAATCTGAAAAAAATAATCTTCCAAGTCTCTTAACTTCCGAGATCCGAAAGGGGGGGGATGGAGGGGGGCAAGGGGGTCAAATTTTCAAAATGGTTTTTACTTCCCCGAGCCTCCTCTATACGAATCCCTAAAAACAAACACGTAAAATCTCTTTATTTCCGAGATCCGCCTAAAAGGGGGGAGAAGGGGGGCAAGGGGGGCAACATTGAAAAATGATTTATACTTTACCGAGCCTCCTCTATACGAATCCGTAATAAAAAAAAAATACGGGTCTCTTAGTTTCCGAGATACGATAGGGAGGGGGGAGAAGGGGGGGGAAAAGGGGGGGTTTCGGACTTTTCCCATACTCACCAGAGTTACTTGTTTACGAATCTGTCAAAATATACCCACCTCCCCATCCACCATCTGGGAGAACAATTCTGTCAATAGATCAGTCAGTCAGTGAGTGGTAGTTTAGCTTTATATAGTATAATGTCTTTCTTTTAAAAACTCCCAGATATAAGAACATATGTATTTTCCGACTTTCAAGTCATTTAGAATATGTACTACCCGGTCAATAAGAACGTTATTATAAGCTCCTTCCACATCCAAAAAAGCAGCTACAGTTGGAGTATTTTCAGTAAAGCCAATTTGTATCTTAGTAACTAGACGTGCCAGACTATCGTGACATGAGTGATCTCTTCTAAAACCAGTAGTACTAGGAGATAGTATTTTATTATATTCTATAAACCATTCTAGCCGTTTCAGAATCATAGAGTGAAATATTTTACACAGACAAGATATCAATGCGATTGGACGAAGCTTACCATCGGCACTGCTGCTATTTTTTGGAATCGGAATTATGTAAATATCCCGCCATTGAGAGGGAACCGTTGATGTTTTAAAAATTAAATTATATAATTGAAGTAATAGTAGTTTATGCGACTGTGCATAATGAAGGGCATTACAACACAAGTGTGGGTTTAAGAAACGAGCCGAAGGCGAGTTTCTTAATAGCATCACACGAGTGTTGTAATGCCTAATTATGTATAGTTGCATACACTAATTTATCTACCCGAATATCATAAGGGCTCTATGATGGGTTCAGGAACCATAGGGAAATGACCAGCATTGTTACCAGTGTAATGCAATAAAAAATAAACAGGTTATTAGTTGCATTCGTCGCTGCATTTACGATATCTGGCGGCGTGTTTATGTTAATTTCTGAGTCACTATCACTCATTTTCGACAGAAATAAAGAATTAACAGAAAATTTGTCTACTCAATGAAAGGGAATAAATAAAAAGCTAACGAACAAATGACAGCTCGAAATGGCGGCGTTTCGGATATCTGTCATTTTTTTTAAATCATTGGCAAACGAACAAAGTCACTATTCTTGTGTCACTCGAGATCAAAATGTCGTGCGATTTATAATTAAAATCATACTGAAGTTTTGGTTTTTTATTTGTATTCTTTTCAATAAATTGAACAAATTATTGTTCACGATATCTCGAGATTGGTCATCACTGTGTAATTATAGTCTCCTGTGCATTGCGAGCTGTAGGCAACCCGCCCCCTCACCCCTGACGCCACCTAAGGCGTGGCCAACTAGTTCCGCGCGCACTATAGAATAGCACACTCACTTGAATTTGACACCTGTTCCAAATTTAAAACTCATAACCTACTGTTTTCAGTAGGTTATGAGCTCATTACAGTTCTGTTAATTTCTGCTGGTTGGTAATGCTGGTCATTGCCTATGGTTTTTGAACGCATTAAAGAGGGTTTATGATATTTGGGTAGATAAATATTTTTTTGCATTATTAGGTAAATTAAAAATCATTGAATATGTTATATTATCGATACCGGGAGATGTATCCTTAGTTTTAAAGCAAGATTCTAATTCCTGTTTCGAAAATTCACAATTTAGAGGTGACTCATTGTCATGAAATAATGGTGTTGGAGTCATCACAAAGTCTGGCGCCAATGAATTTAATAGTTCTTCTTTTTTTTCGTCCGATGAGTAAGATCTCGTCTTTCCGAATCCCTTCATCCAACGCATTTTTCTCCACATGGTAGCTGAAGTTGTAGTCTCATTAATACTGTCACAAAAGTTATGGAAAGACTTAGATCTGGATTGCCTAATAATGTTTTGACTTTCAGAAATTTTAATATTAAGTAAATCTAAATTTTGAGGTGTAGGGTTTTTCCTAAAGTTTGTTAAGGCTAAACGACGCTCGGCTACGACTTTTGAAAGTTTTTGGTTCCAATATGGTTTAGGTATAAATTTACGAATTGGATTATTACATAATTTTATGAATGGAATCGTTTTATCAACAGCTTTATTAATCTGGGCTGTAAGACAGTCATACATGTATTGTACATTTTCTAACGGCGGTGGAATCTCTACAAAATAGCTAGAAATAAATTGACGATAACTAGCCCAATCTGCTTTTTTCAAATTTCGCTTTAAGGTAATATTAGTTGCGTCGGGATATTTAAAGCACATTTTTATTATTAAATGGTCACTACCCAGGCATTCACTACTAACACTCCAAGAACCATTCATAGATATGTCTGTGGTACAGAACGAAACATCAGGGGAAGTTTTTTGTAAAAAACCATTCACGAGCTTCATCCTAGTGGGATCACCATTATTTAATGAGATATAATTGTTATCAATTGCAGCTTCAAACAGTTGATTGGCCCTAGTATCATTTTTACTGGACCAACAGGTGTGGTGACCATTAAAATCGCCCGCAATAATAGATTTTTTTGGAAATTTTGAAAAAATATTCTCCCAATCTAATTGAGAGGTTCTCACAGAGGACGGGCAGTATATCGAAATTATATTATGAATTAATTTACAATTAAGAATTTTAATATGTACTACTTCTATACCTGAATTAGTCACACTTATAGGAACAATAAAGGTTTTTAACGATCTGTGTGAGATTATCGATACTCCTCCGTATGAGTCATCCCTGTCCTTTCTATATACATTATTGACTTGATTTTGACTGGCCTGTTGGTCTAGTGGTTAGTGACCCTAACTGCTATGCCGGAGGTCGTGGGTTCGATTCCCACCCAGGACAAATGTTTGTGTGATGAGCACGATCATTTGTTCTGTGTCTGGGTGTAATTTATCTATAACTAGCTGAACCCGCGCATGCGTTGCAATGCGTTTTATCCTACCTACCTATCTACTACCCTACCTACTACCCTACCTACCCTACCTACCCTACCTACCCTACCTACCCTACCTACCCTACCTACCCTACCTACCCTACCTACCCTACCTACCCTACCTACCCTACCTACCCTACCTACCCTACCTACCCTACCTACCCTACCTACCCTACCTACCCTACCTACCCTACCTACCCTACCTACCCTACCTACCCTACCTACCCTACCTACCCTACCTACCCTACCTACCCTACCTACCCTACCTACCCTACCTACCCTACCTACCCTACCTACCCTACCTACCCTACCTACCCTACCTACCCTACCTACCCTACCTACCCTACCTACCCTACCTACCCTACCTACCCTACCTACCCTACCTACCCTACCTACCCTACCTACCCTACCTACCCTACCTACCCTACCTACCCTACCTACCCTACCTACCCTACCTACCCTACCTACCCTACCTACCCTACCTACCCTACCTACCCTACCTACCCTACCTACCCTACCTACCCTACCTACCCTACCTACCCTACCTACCCTACCTACCCTACCTACCCTACCTACCCTACCTACCCTACCTACCCTACCTACCCTACCTACCCTACCTACCCTACCTACCCTACCTACCCTACCTACCCTACCTACCCTACCTACCCTACCTACCCTACCTACCCTACCTACCCTACCTACCCTACCTACCCTACCTACCCTACCTACCCTACCTACCCTACCTACCCTACCTACCCTACCTACCCTACCTACCCTACCTACCCTACCTACCCTACCTACCCTACCTACCCTACCTACCCTACCTACCCTACCTACCCTACCTACCCTACCTACCCTACCTACCCTACCTACCCTACCTACCCTACCTACCCTACCTACCCTACCTACCCTACCTACCCTACCTACCCTACCTACCCTACCTACCCTACCTACCCTACCTACCCTACCTACCCTACCTACCCTACCTACCCTACCTACCCTACCTACCCTACCTACCCTACCTACCCTACCTACCCTACCTACCCTTTTTTTTTTTTTTTTTTTTTTTTTTTTTTAAGTATCCTATGTCCTTCTCCTGGTTCTTAGCTACCTCCCTACCAATTTTCATCTAAATCCGGCCAGCCGTTCTTGAGTTATAAATGGTGTAACTAACACGACTTTCTTTTATATATATAGATATGTATGTATTTAGAAATATATAAGTATGTTTATCAGTTGTCTAGTACCCATAACACAAGCTCTGCTTAGCTTGGGACTAGATGGCGTTGTGTGATAGTTGTGGAATATTATTATTATTATATTATATTATTATATTATTATTATTATTATACCCACTTATATTTATGCGACTGTCTGCTTCCAACCATGTTTCGCTTAAAATGGCTACATGAACATTATCTCTATTTAGTAATAACTCTAAATCAATTAATTTTGGCTTCAGACTCTGAGCATTCCACTGATATATATTGATATTAGTAATTATGTTTTCATTATCCATTTATGAATAATCCAAGGAGCTTACTTACAATATCCCAATCTTTAAAATACGAAACAACATACATCATAATTTCTTCTAATACTAATCTTATACTCTTCTTCACCTTTTGTTCTAATGAACAATCTGCCAACCATATTTCTTTAACCTTGTTGATACACTTCTTCAATTTAGATATTATGTTCTCGTTTCTATAGGGACTTTCTTCTACTACTTCTGTATGGTTTTTCTCTTTTTGACCTTCTTCTACATTTTGTTTTGTATTGTCCTTTGATTGTTCTTTTTTCTTCTCGTTCTGTTTTTTCTTTTTCTTGTTAATTGATTTAAAAGTAGTTCTATTTTTGTTACCTTCTTCTTCGCTTTCACTGACTTCTTCCAGTGAACTACTTGAATCTATGCGGGTATTTACTGGATTAATTGATGGTTCTAGGGGTGTAAGGGCGTCCCTGTAGCTTCTCGTGTTTGAAGAAGAGGCAGGAGGAGGTAGTGTTTCAACGTGGACGGAAGTGACTTCCTTACTTTTTTTTAATTGTGTCACATAGAAATCTAGCGCTTTCTTGTAAGAACACTTGTCTTTACTCATTATTTCCCTTATCATTTTCTCTTTGAGATATACTGGACAATTTTTATTTAATGCCATGTGTGGGCCTTTGCAATTGATACATAAGAACTCCTCAGTTTCGCAATTATCATGTTTTTTGCCACACTTGGGGCACAATATTTTCTGGGTTGGACAAAAACGTTTTATGTGGCCATATTTCCAACATCCTGAACACTGTGTAACAGGGAACATATATGTTTCAACCTTAAAACGACACCCATATCCATATATGTGTGAGGGTAATGTTGCTCCCTTAAAAGCGATGCGAATAGCTTCACTATTGATCCACTGCCCCTCTTCAGTTATTCTTTTCAGTCTCTTAACCGTGAAAATATCTACTTCACTTTGAAATATTTCAACAAGTTCATTCTCCTCTATTTCCAAGTCAATATTTTTCACAATACCATAAATAATACTTAATTGGTCTGTTCTTTGACATCTAAATTCTAATTCTTTAAACTTCTGGCAATTAAGTATTTTATTTGTATCTTCAATATATTTTAGTATGATGAATATTTTGTAAGGACTTTTGTATTTGATTTTAAGTATGTTGTTTATATTTTGAGACTTCAGTAATTTGGCCATACCAACCATTTTTGGAAGTACCGTCTTAGATGTGATACATACCTCAAAATATTTTTCTTGCTGCGTATTATTATCACAACTACCCACATTATCCATACAATTGTGATTTTGTGAATTACTCCGATTTAATTTTTTCGCCTTTCTTGTCACGGTCGTAAAACCATCATCCCCTTCGATAATTTCTTCACTATCTTCTCTTACCCTTTTCTCAACATTTCTCTGATTTTCACGTTCAATATTCATCGTTCTTCTTTCAATAGTTGTTTCTTCTCTTGTAATCTCCATCATCTCTTCATTTAAAGTACTTTCATCAGGTATAATTGACTCCATACTCAAAGATCTAAAGAAACTATCCATTATCTGTATGATTCAGTAACATTTAGGTAATTTTATAAAGAAGTTACGCGACAAAATGAGTAAGACGTCCGCACGTCTCAGTCGTCAACGCGGCACTGACATAACCTCAAAAAGGTGAAAAGTTCAAAAAACCAAGTTTTTGGTTTTTTAATTTACATCTTTTAAAAAAAAAAAAAAAACTACGAATTTTGGAAACTTACCTTATTATGTCCCAAATACACTGTAATTTATTTGATTTAAAATATTTATTATCGCAGCAGCTGATTTTGCATTTTCTGAGAAAATTTACCATTGCAATGTATATTTTTTATACATCATCAGAAAGTAGAGATTATACATATTTATGGAACACAACGCCCACCGACTTTTTAAAAAAAGCTGATATTTTGACGTCAGAATTTTCGATTAAAAATTAGGGTGCTTTTTTGATATTAAGTTAAAATAAGCTGAAAAAAATATATTTTGTTTTCACCAAATTTCGTAAAACAAATTTTTTTTTTGAAAAAGATGTAAATAAAAAACCAAAAACTTGATTTTTTGAGTTTTTCACCTAAATTTTGAGGTTATGTGAAAAAAGTGTTTAAGTCAAAGTTGTAGATCTTTTTATTCTCTACAACTTTGCATTACATTTTTTTTCCATAGGACTTATAGTTTTGCCGGAAATCGAGATAAACCGCTTTCCCCCCTTAAAACCCCCCCCACTCCCACTTCCCGACCTCAGATCGACCGTAATTTATTTTTCCTTTTATTTTTGTTATATTCTCTACTTTTTCCATTGGGTTTCATCCTACTGTATTTTTTTTTCATTTTTTACCATTTTTGAAGGCTTCGGCCCTGGTCTATATAGATGTTCGCAGCAAGGAACAGGAAGCTACAGTCGAAAATCAAAAATCTAAGGATAAAGAACCTCCAAATAGCCAACATATGTCTTAATATGTTATACAAAGAAGCACTAACCAATAAAAATCTCCTGAACAATACAACAATAGAGACAAATCAAACTAACCAAAAAAAAGTAAAAAACTAAAACCCAACAAAATAAAACGACGCTGTAAAAGTATGTCCTTAACAAGATTTTCAGGATGCTGAAATAAATAAGGTAACTCGATGCCCCCAAGCAATAAAAACGCGCGGACAAGCGTGGACGGTTTTCATGCCATTATGCCTTCGCATTATGCGGAAGCGTTGTGCGTCGCTCATGAAGCGCATGCAGGCCAGCTCGAACAGCCTTCTGAGCGTGTTCGTGGGCCGCTGGGACTCGCCTTTGTGGCGGCACTGGATGCGACTACACACTGCGGGTGGTCGTGTCCAGGGCTTGCCATAGGGTGACATTCCGTGCGATGCCACTTTTATTTTATTTTTGTGGTTTTTTTTTTTTTTGTAAGTACTAACAATAGTTTTGTAAGGTTTTTGTGTTACTAACAGTATATGGACTACCTACGTCCGAAATAAACGTAATCGAATAATCAAAATTTTACAGGAAAAAAGATTTACTGATTTATCAATTCTTTTCAACGAGAGAGACTCTTGAAGTCATTGATGTATTAAATGAAAACTAATTTGTTTTTTCAAAATATAACTGTGTGTGTATTGATAAAATAAAATATAAATTGCTTTTTCGTTTGTGTCGTTTGTCCATAGATGCCGATTGCCGAATATGGCCCAACGCACACCGGTGAAGGTGCGTCGAAGATACTGAGAATAAATCAATCACCGCTATTACCGCAAACAATTTACTACCTGACCATCAGTTTGGTTTTCGTCGAAATCATGGTATTATTGAACAAATACACAGACTAGTGGAACATATAAACCGGTGCGGGGCAGTGCTCTGTCCAACTAGTTGGACCATGGGTCTTTAAAAAAAAAAACTGGAGTTCGGCAAGGTAGTGTCATGGGTCCCACGTTGTAAGTATGTACTTTTTACAGCTGATCTCCCTACGACCGATGGATTAGTTACTGGAACATTAGTTGATGACACAGAAATTTTATCAATGGACAACTCACCAGCCATTGCTTCAAAAAAGTCCCGATCAAGTGTCCAAATGGCTCAAAGACTGCCGTATAAAAGCCAACGAAACCAAATCTGTCCAGGTTACTTTCACAAACAGAAAAGAAACATGTCCATCCATCACTCTCAACGGCATACCTCTACCGCAAGAGGATCAACACCAAGTATCTTAGAATATACTTACATAGACGCCTAACATGGAAGAAGCATATTATTTTACCCTAGCATGGAAGCATGTTTACCGACTGCGACGAAGCCCAAAAGGAGGGTTATGTGTTTGTTTCACAAAGCGATTAGCTATGGGCCAACAGTTCCGTACTATGTACTGGTTACTAAATAAAAAATCACGGCTCTCACTTCAAAACCAACTATTGCTTTATAAAAGCACTAGCTGACCCGTGCCCACTTCGTTGGGCATAATTAGTCGAAAGTAAGCTAATTACGTTTCGAAAAATTCAATTTCGGGGACGTCCGCTGCGTAAGGAGCCTACCTCTCAGATCAGATGTAAAAGGCCACGCCCCTTTCTCCCGAAGCGGGCACGAACGCGAACCAAATTAAACCCGAAACCATCCCGCGCCCGCCGCTGCGTTGCTTTTTTCTCCGATTCACTTTGCAAAACGGACTACCACGTAAAAGCCTTTTTATTTTTCGGTTTTTTATATAGCCTATGACACTCAGCAATAATGTGGCTTTCTATTGGTGAAAGAATTTTTAAAATCGGTTCAGTAGATCCCGAGATTACCCCTTACAATTTAACAAATATACAAACAAACTTTACCTCTTTATAATATTAGTATAGAAGTATAGATAATAAAACTTATATGGCCATATGGCCTACAACTCTGGAGAACAGCAGCAAAATCAAACATTGAAATAATACAGAGATTCCAATTAAAGATACTTACTAAGAATAATAACGGATGCACCCTGGTATGTCTCAAACACTAGACTCACGACCTCTGCGTCAAAAGTGTTCTAGAAGAAATCTCAGAAAGGACAAAAGCGTACAAGAGCGAATCACTAATCATCTAAATATATTGGCTACCAATCTAATGAACACCTAAACAGTTTCTCGCAGACTGAAAAGAAAGATTCCTCAAGACCTTTCTTAATATCTGCAAGATTGATAAATGGCAATAATAATAATAGTAAATCCGTGATCATGGTCTTACGGGATCCCGTAATTGAAAGCCTTAGTCCTGACGCCAAACATTCGGAGAGGAGGTCTCCAACCCTTAGCCACGCACAACCTATAAACCCATAACCAACACACCCACTCCACAACCCAAGTTGCTATTGTGAATAAAACGAGGTTAATTTTTTTTGGATTTTTATTTAATAAATAGATATACTTAATTATTTAATTATAATGTGAGTAGTATAATTATTTGAGTAGACATATTATGTCAGTTTAATTAGTAGGTAATCATAACTTAATAACAAATCGTGTTTGCGTTAAATATTGCGTTAATTTTTGGTGTTGGTGATGTAGTCCAGAATAATTTCAGAAGTAATTATGCCTTTTGGATTCAGTCCTGAAAATGATAAAATAATAGGTAGTTTAGTTCATTGTATGAGAGACTGATTTATTGGCATTCAAAGATTCTCCTCCAGTGGCGTACCGTGCGTGTCTGTTCCTGGGGCGATCTCAGCCCTTTTATTTAGGAATGAATCTACCAAGTTTAGTGGGAACACATCAACACATTTAGGTGGAGTACTAATAAATTTCTGCTGGGGTTGTTCCAGTCAGGGATCCATCCCTTACGTTTAATTCGATGTTGGGATTTTGGAATCGAAAATGCAAGTTCGCAACTATGATATAAAATTTATACAATTCAAAGTTATTCGAAACGAACCTAGATAACTTAACCTTATAGAGAGGTTAAAAATAATCGTTCATATTCACCTGAACCAGAATCAGGTTCGTCCACGACCACCACGAATGGCGCTATATCTAATATTCTTGCCGCAAGCCCAACTGTAGAATATACTTTATTTGCTGCAATCTTTTGAAATGTTTTCATCAAATGATGGCTGACTTCTTCATTGAAATCGAGATTACCCTTCTGTTTTGGATTTGTGGCTTCAGATCTTAAACTATCTTTACTAACGACACCTTTGAGGTAACTAAAAAAAATAAGCACACGTTTAGAGGATTAGTGTAATTTTGAGTTAGTCGGCATCATCATTATTTCAGCTAAAAGACGCCGACTGCGGCACAAGGGTTAAAAATAACCCATATAATTTTTAATAATAGAAGTAATGAGAAGCTGACAAACATGTGTACCATCAACAGAATATTATATTCAAGGACGGAACACTGTATGTAAAGGACGACCCTCTGAGCTCATTCGTCCATTATTAACATTTTTAAACAACTATGAACAATTTATTAGTTAAATACAAACCCAGTATCACTATCGACGACGAATACTAATTTATGGTAATGTTTCCCATCGGCCATAGCTTTTAGCGCATCCGTACAAGACTGCTTTTCAGTAACCTTCGCCACGTTGTCGATGATGTTTAAATTCGATATAGACATGGGCCACCAGCTGAAACATTACACAAAAAGCTCAGCGTCACGTTTGAATTAAGAATTTTCAATCCACTGTTCCAATATATAAAAAAAAAGTACTTTGAAGGACAGTGGAAACAGAGTCAAGGTTCAACTATAAATTAATGAGTTTAAGGTTCAACCATAAATTAATTGGTGTAGGCACATACGGGGATTCGCGTTTTGGAATTTCCTTGAACAGATGGGCCTCCATCCACTGATCGCTCACAAACTTAGTCATGTAGTTGCGGATGCCGTCGGGGAGGATTATCACTACTTTCTTATCGGGACCGAGTTTGTAGTCTCTCGCAGCTTGAATGGCTGCAAATGTTATTGCCCCGCTGCTACCACCTGAAACGTTATTCGGGTTAAGCATGTCCGGAAATTTTCATGTGATATTTTCTGGAAGCGAGTGCTTTAATTATTTAGAACTAGCTGATGCCCGCGGCTTCGCCCGCGTGTACTGTAAAAACAATCCTTGATGCGGATTATATATCATTCTAAAGGGGTTTGGCTAAAGTTGGCGTCGTTTTGAAGTTGCGCGGCCAGTAATGAAACTTGGATATTTTGAAAGAACAGATTAAAGCGATCCAAAAATATTATGGATGCATTTCTCTAAATCTAATCGGAACGGAGATATTTGGTTTTGAATTGCTCATTAAAATCGAAGAAGTTATTACAGTCTATTGCACTGTTTAAGGTTCCAGTCGTATTTTTTTCAGAATTCAGACCACACGGTAGGCGCAGTGGCTCAAGCAGTTGACTGCTGCGCTACGTGTCGCGGGTTCGATTCCCACACAGGGCAAATATTTGTATGACTTGCAGATAGTTGTTTCGGGTCTGGGTATTTGTGTGTTTGAGTTTAAATGTTTGTGAATGCACCCACGATACAGCAGACTGAAGTTCCTAGTGCTGGCCAACGATGAAAAAATAATCAAAATAAATTAAATACGTACGTAGATTGCATGGCTCGATGTCTGTTATCTATGGGCTGATGCATTATAAAAACTTGGCATTGTGAACGTTTGTGTATTGTGACAGACCCAGCATACCTCTTTAGACTCTTATATGTTTAAGATTTGGATGTATAACACCATGGATGTAATTAACAGTGCATTTTGCATTTGTAGCCAGCGAAGTCTGAATCGTGTCGGCGGGACTCGTATTACACATTCATCTAGACGGACATTTACGTGTACATTCTCGTAGAAACTGCTACACAAGGCCTGGATGCAATATTGCTCTTGTATTATTTATTCCTTTTCCCAACTATGTTGGGGTCGGCTTCCAGTCTAACCGGAGGCAGCTGAATATCAGTATTTTACATGGAGCGACTGCCTATCTGACCTCCACGTCCCCGTTAATACTGGGTAATACGATACCCTTTGGTAAGACTGGTTGTCAGACAGAGTCAGGTCACTGACAACCAGTAACGACTGCAAAAGATCTATATATGGCAGCCGGGACCAACAGCTTAACGTGCTTTCCAAGGCACGGAGGAAACTCGGTATATAATCCACACCCACCCATCCACAGACCCACCTAGGCAAGCGTGGCCTAACCTAAAGATCGACCCAAGTAGCAGTTATTATTAAGCCTGCTCTAATTTCAACCTTCTAAACACATAACTAAGATTTCTTTACGCAGAACAGTAATTGAAGAAGACATTTTTATAATATTCAAACTCAAATATCTCAGTTTAGAAATGACTTAGGACAAAAATAATTTAACATGTATGTGTATTTGACACAGCACAACAAAATAACATGAAAATTAAAAGTGGCCGCTCAAAAAAAAAATGACGCCACTAGCCCATACAAAGTTATAGTCCAAGATCCAAGAGCAATCAGACATAACTTATTTTCACACGGATGAAACCTGAAGTTTTCAGTAGCGTCTCGTGTGCCTTGAATACCTACGCGCTTTGTAGAACTTGCCGAGTGACACCTGGGCAGGTACCAGGTGAGAAAGGTGACTAAAAATAAGAACTATTTAACTTAAATTCACATGGCTGATTTTTATATATGTCATGTAGAATATTATTTTAAAGTAATATCATATAGTGTCAGACACTTTTGATGGACCAGAGTTTTTGTCAGACGCTTTTAAGCTTGGTTTTTGAAGCGCCTGACCGATATAGCATGGCAATATCCCGATCAATTAGCTTTAAGTATTAAATCATTAGGAGTTTAGTATTATTTAAAGCGTCTGTTAAGCAATACGGCCGACGGAAAGTGTCTGGGAGTATTTGCGACTTATTTTTAAGGATAATTCCTAAAATATACGTAAAAAACAGCTTGGAGAAAATACTTCACGTATTTTCTCCAAGCTGTTTTTTTACGTATATTTTCTACTCCCAGACACTTTCCGTCGGCCGTATTGCTTTACAGACGCTTTAAATAATACTAAACTCCATATGATTTAATACTTAAAGCTAATTGATCGGGATATTGCCATGCTATATCGGTCAGGCGCTTCAAAATCCAAGCTTAAAAGCGTCTGACAAAAACTCTGGTCCATCAAAAGTGTCTGACACTATATGATATTACTTTAAAATAATATTCTACATGACATATATAAAAATCAGCCATGTGAATTTAAGTTAAATAGTTCTTATTTTTAGTCACCTTTCTCACCTGGTACCTGCCCAGGTGTCACTCGGCAAGTTCCACAAAGCGCGTAGGTATTCAAGGCACACGAGACGCTACTGAAAACTTCAGGTTTCATCCTTGTGAAAATAAGTTATGTCTGATTGCTCTGGGATCTTACTCTATTAGCCAAACCCCTTTCAGCTCGATCGGTGGAGAACTTTATGAGTTTTTGAAGCGTACACAAACCAACATAACATTTTTATTAGTCTGCATTTAATAGGTAAGCAAAAAGCATCACTACTGATGTCAGAAGTTTTCCTACAGTGACTCTAATAATATTAAGATATTAAGTATATGGGAATGCTGCCAGCCTTCTGGGCACTTTTCCTGTTGACAGCAATGTGGACGAATTTTTTGACGCCCTGCATGTAATTCTTCTCTTTTGCTACTTGTATATATTTTATTATAATTTTAGTTCTGTAAATTGTAGTTTGTAAATATTGTAAATAAAAATATAAACCTAAGTATATTATTATGCTCTAAAACTTTTGTTACCGCATAATAATCCTTCTTCTTTGATCATCTCCCTTGACATGTTAAAGGAGTCGGAATCATGAGTCTTAACGACCTTATCGATGTAATGATCATCCAAAACCGGAGGCTTAAAGTCACCGCCAATTCCTTCGACCTGGAAATTTATCGGTATTAGTCTGCTGTTATTGTGCTTCCTATTCTTATGTTGGTAAAAATTAGGGACCTTCGTAGCACTATGTGACATGTATTTTTTTAACGCCTTGGTTGATTAATCATTTCTTTCGAGCTGTCACCCCGTAGCTAATCATAAACTTAAAATTTTGCGCATATATTCCTCCTAAGACGTAGCATCCATTAGGGAAGGATTTGCCAAAATTCAACCCCTAAGGGGGTGAAAAACGGGGGCATAGTTTGTATGGAAAATCGACATTTTCACGAGGGCGAAGCCGCGGGCAAATGCTAGTCTTTTTAGAATAGCTTTTGCCCGCGGCTTCGACCGCGTGATAAAAGTAGCTTAAGTTAGTCTCAGTTCAATCTCCTATTAAAATCTATACGACATCTATACAGTTCAGCTGTTTCGGAGATTAGCCGGAACAAACGGTTTTTGTTATGAGTACCGTATATACTTTTATATGCATTCAGTAACAAGATGCTATTTTGAAGTTACAAACAGACACTTCAATTTTATTTATTTGTATCTAAGATGTATTATAGATTATAATTATTATGAAAACTTTAACCACAATGTAAGTAAGTGTCAACCACCTTTTTCATTAACCGTATCTTTACATAGCTATTTAGAAATGAAACTTACAAAGTATAGAGCCGGTTTGTCGTTAGGATCGAAAATGATGGAGCCTACTGGGTCTACGGTGACGACTTTGCAATTGGGATGAATTT
Organism: Diarsia mendica; assembly: GCA_949316265.1. NCBI lineage: Eukaryota > Metazoa > Arthropoda > Insecta > Lepidoptera > Noctuidae > Diarsia > Diarsia mendica. Next base: position 12,913,078 of record OX438906.1, read on the forward strand.
CCTTGAGCTTGCGGCCAACGCCGGTGACCGTGCCCCCCGTGCCGGAGCCCATTACGAACATGTCCACAGTGCCCAGGGCGTCCAGGAGTTCCACGGCCGTCTGCTCGTGGTGAGTTAGGGGATTCACTTCGTTTGAGTACTGAAATAGTCAAAGTATTATTATATTATTATTATTATATCAGCGATACAAATTGAACATTATGCGAAAGATTTTGATTCAATTTTACTCGAGACAATATTGTTTCTTTGTATTTTGGTGTATTGCTAGCCAAGGATTCAAATTCGAAAATGGAGTTGCCAGTTTTTGATACTTTACTGATACTACAACTTTTTACCAATGTAGTAAAAAGTAGGTTTTATTTTTTCAAATGCTATCGTAACTAATGGTGTCTGAAAATTGAGATTTTTGTTGTCTATTATTTGATTCAATTTAATTCTGAAAATCAGACAGATTGCCGTGAAACAGCACAGACTTTTCAAAATATATATTATTTTACATTATAATAATATGGAAGGGAGGTACTTGAACTGATAGTTAATAAAGGGTGTAAAAGTACTATTAAAGCCTCTTTGGTAATCTGTTACAGCTGAAGAGACATAACTTGTCAACATTTGAATTTTATCTGTCACTGTTCAACTAGTCTTCTGAATACATTTTCTTTTATATTATATTTACTTTTATTCCTATTAAAAGCCTCTCATCGTTTCTGCAAACGCTTCACCGCAAATACAGTACTCTGCTACAGGTTATGTGCTAGCGGAAAAGTGGAAATGTGCGAAAAAGTGGAAAATTTAAGTACAAAGGTACAAATTGCACCACTTCAAGGCAAGAATAACTGGGATACCTGGAAATATAAAATATCCATCCTGCTTAGGAGCATACCAGATGCATTGGATATAGTAGAAGGAAGATGTACGAGACCCGTGTTGCCAGCAGGTGTAGGAGACGCAGAAGTTACTGCATATAGAACGAAACTAGCGCGTTTTATACAGGCAGAGAATAATGCTATGATCCTGCTTTCAACAAATTTGAACGAAGATGTCGTTAGAAAGGTAATGTCACTTACATGTCCAAGAGAAGTATGGCTAGAACTACATCGGTTATTTGACGGAGATAATGAGAATCGAGCTTATAATCTCTGCCTAGATTTCTTCGGATTTAAACTAAATACTTCTGATGATATGGCCACACATATTTGCAAATTGAAGACTCTCTGGTGTCAGTTGAATAGAGAGATTGGTAAAGACAATCACAATATGAAACTACCAGAAATATTCCTAATTTGTAAAATTCTGGATACATTAGATCAGAAATATTTCGAATTTAAATCAAGTTGGTTGTTGTTAGCCAAAGAACAGAGGACAGTCGAAGGATTAACAAGTAACCTTTGCGCTCATGAGAAGTCACTTCAAAAGAAAAATGGTGAATCGAGTGAAGAGGTATTAGTGACGAGTACGACAAAGAATAGCACCATTCGTAAAGGAAAGAAGAATAAGGATAAGCATATTAGATGCAATTACTGCCATGAGATGGGACATCGAGTAAGATCCTGCCAGAAGTGGATGAAAGATGGTTGCCCGCCTAAAGACAGTAATAACAAGCCATCTTCAAGTCAAAGTGCGAATATGGCTATTATGAGTGTGGATGTCATGGCATTCGTAGCGCAAGATAAAGAATCATGGTACGTGGACAATGGCGCGACTAGTCACGTGACCAACAGGAGTGACCTGTTCCAAACATTCCAACAGTTTGACGAAATCCAAGGTGTTACTACAGCGAATGGTAACATTGTTCCAGCAAGAGGCAAAGGAACAATATATTTGGAAGCAGATGTCAAAGGGAATATTGTGAACATAGCACTCACAGACGTTTGGTATGTACCAGAGATCCAGCGAAGTCTGTATTCGGTGTTAGCTATGCATGACAAACAGAGAAATAGCAAGTTCGTTTCGACCCCGGAAACTTGCGAAGTAATTTTGAATGGGGAAGTAGCAGTTGTTGGCAAACGTAACCACGGTGGAGGGCTTTTTAAGTTGAAAGTTCGCAACGTCTTGCCACCGGTACCTGTACTTGCTACTACAACAACTGATTTGATGCAGCTCTACCATGAAAGATTAGCGCATCAAAACAAAAGGCACGTTAAGGAAGTCATTCAAAGAGAGTTAGGATTGACACTTCCTTTAAATAAAGAATCGTGTGAAGCTTGTATCTACGGAAAGATGCATAGACTGAAATTTGGCATACGAGAAAGATCTACACAGCCAGGAGAAATTATTCATTCAGATGTTTGCGGTCCTTTCCCAATGAGTTTTTCAAAATACCGTTATTATGTACTGTTTAAAGACGATTTTTCCGGATACTGCATGGTTTATTGCATGAGAAACAAAAGCGAAGTCAAAGAAAAATTGGCTATAATGCTACAAGAAGCGACGGTCACAGGACATGTAATCAAAACACTGCTGAGTGATAACGGAACTGAGTTTGATAACAAGGAAGTCAGAGATATTTTGAACAAAAAAGGAATTAAGCAACGTCTTGTTATGCCGTACACGCCAGAACAGAATGGCTGTAGCGAACGCCAAAACAGGACATTAGTAGAAACCGTAAGAACATTGATGAATGCTCAGAGAGAACTGCCAAAAGCATTGTGGGCGGAACTTATTATGACAGCTGCTTATATTTTAAACCGAACAGGTGCTACTAGAGAGAAAGACAAGTCACCTCATGAGTTATGGTTTGGGAAGAAGCCTAATATAAAGCATCTTAGAATCATTGGAAGTACGTGTTATGCCCATGTTCCGAAAAAGAAAAGAAAAAAATTGGATAAGAAAGCAACTAAAGGCATCCTCATAGGATACGACAATGATGACGGTTATCGTATCTGGTATGAAACGCAGTATAAAGTTGACAATCTGATCCGATCCAGAGATGTTATCTTCGAAGAGACACCTATTCCAGGGATTGAAGCTAAAGCTTCAGGAATTGTTGCTAAATCTGATCCAAAACCGATTGAGAAAGAGTGGACCGTGTCATACGATACAGTTCCTGAAAATGCAACTCAACAGCATTCGCAAATCGACAATCCCTTGAATCAGGAAGCTCAATCTGAACAGAGATCTATTCTATTAGAGGGAGAATTAGAAGAAGATAGACATATAAGGACGCCTATTGAGACATCAATAGAGGCAAATAAAACAGGACATCGAAGACAGTCAGTCCAATTAGAGGGAGAAAGAGAAATAGAGTTTATAGAAGACGAAACCGGATTTTCAAATAGTGAAAATGAAGAACAATTTGAAGATGCCGTTCCTGCCTATGTTGAGATAGAAGAGAATTTAGAGGGAGACGTTTCGCTATCAGACGTTCCAAGATATAATCTCCGGGACAGAAGTAGTCTTCAACTTCCACGTAAATTGGATGACTATAGTTTATTCCTAGTCGATACTGAAAACGAACCTTCGACGTATAAGGAAGCAATATCGAGTGGAACAAGTAGAGATAGATGGTTAGAAGCGATGAGTAGTGAAATCGATTCTTTGAAAAGATTACAAGTTTGGGACTTGCAGAATCTACCGAGCAATCGAAAAGCTCTGCCATGTAAATGGATTTATAGAGTAAAAACCAACCCTGACGGTACCATAGAAAAGTATAAAGCCCGTCTAGTCGTAAAAGGGTTTAAGCAGAAGAAAGGTTTTGACTATAACGAAACGTTCAGCCCAGTAGCGAGGTTAGCAACTATAAGATCTTTGCTCAGCGTTGCAGCAAGAGAGAGACTTCATCTTATTCAGTTCGATGTTGCAACAGCTTTCCTCAATGGAAATTTAACGGAAGAGATTTATATGAAACAGCCAGAAGGCTTTGAAGATGGAACATCCAGAGTATGTCGTCTAAAGAAAAGCCTCTATGGTTTAAAGCAGGCACCACGGTGCTGGAACTACTGTTTTACAGAAATACTCGAATCTTTAGGCTTCAAGACAAGCGACGCTGATCCATGCTTATATACCAAAATCTTAGGAGATAAGAAAATCTTAATAGCACTCTACGTGGACGATGGCTTAGTTGCAGCGAGTGATGAGAACCTTGCAAAGAGTTTCATCAATGACCTAGAAAAGATTTTGACGATTACTAGCAAACCAGTTTCATACTATCTGGGGTTAGAGATAGAACAAATGAAGGACGGCTCGATTTTCATTAAGCAAGAAGCTTATGCAAATAAGGTCTTGGAGAGATTCAATATGAAAGACTGTAACCCAGTATCAACTCCTTTACAGAAAGAAGGAACTATTGAAAAAGGGAAAGATGACAAAGAGTCACAATCATTCCCCTATAGAGAAGCAGTAGGCTCGCTCGCTTACTTGATGGTGGGCACTCGCCCTGATCTGGCTTATGCTGTAGGATTGGCTTCGAGGAGCTTAGAAAAGCCAACTTCTAGCGACTGGCGTATGGTTAAGCACATAATGAGATATTTGAAAGGCACATTATCAAGAGGAATAATGTATGTTCATGATGCAAATTCTCCTAACCAAATAAAAGCCTACAGTGATGCTGATCATGCTGGATGCTTGAAAACAGGTCGCTCTACCACTGGAGTATTGTGTTTATTTTCAAGAGGAGCAATCTCCTGGATGAGCCAACGACAAGCTTCAGTTGCCATTAGCACTACAGAAGCTGAGCTTGTAGCAGCAAGCGAAGCGGCAAGAGAGCTAATTTGGCTAAAGAGACTGTTCAAAGACTTGAATGGCCAACAAGAAATACCAGTTTTGTTCGTGGACAACGAAGCCGCGGTGAAATTGGCACATAATCCAGAATTTCACCGTAGGACCAAACACATTCGTGTGAGGCACTTCTTCGTAAGGGAGCTTGTGCTTCAAAACGACATCGTAGTCGAGAGGACGAGCTCTGCTACCCAGCTAGCAGACTTCCTTACTAAGGCCCTACCCAGACCCAGACTAGAGGACCTAGTTCAGAAATTGGGTTTGACGGATAAACCAAATGGTCTACTATCAGCTGAGGGAAAGTATTAAAGCCTCTTTGGTAATCTGTTACAGCTGAAGAGACATAACTTGTCAACATTTGAATTTTATCTGTCACTGTTCAACTAGTCTTCTGAATACATTTTCTTTTATATTATATTTACTTTTATTCCTATTAAAAGCCTCTCATCGTTTCTGCAAACGCTTCACCGCAAATACAGTACTCTGCTACAAGTACTCTTAACGGAAACGAAGGGCACTTGTTCTCCCCACCACTGCGATCATTTTTTTGTTCTAGACCATACCTGGGAATCCCCTGGTTACGGAGATATTGGTTGTTCCAAATTTTACACAGCTGTTTTTGAAATACTAGTTTTTCTGGTTTTAACTTTACTTAAATTACCTCCATGACCCGTTTACTATTCAAAGCATCCACTAGCACAATGTTTTAAGAGTGTTATATTATAAAATGTGATTTAGGACCCCAAAAAAAAAATTCGTTTCCCAGGAAAAACTTTTGCGTAGGGGTACTTAGCTTCATGTTCAGAATGCTTGGTTGACGGCTGTGTGATGGATAACTTTACACCCTGTATAGTGCTTACCTGATTCAAAGATATAGCGTTCGGGTCGTCTTTTAGTATCTTATGGACGACTTGTATGTAATTCTCAGGATCGTCGGGGCCGGCCATAGACGGAGTCTGGATGATTTCCGCACCGAGCAGATGCATGGTGTTTATTTTCTCATCGGAGTTCTTGTCTGGAGTAACGATGGTGCATTTATATCCTGAAAATATATAAGTTTCATCGTTTTAGCTACTGCTGCTTCTGCTATCTGCTAGTTATCTTTTTACTTTTTAAATCACCGATCGCCGAGATGTAGGGTGACCCGATCAAGGAGTAAAATACTTTTATCAAGGTTAGTCAGTTAAACCGACAAATAGTAACAGTATATGATAGGTACGCCCATATTTCGCCCGTTATATTTTCCAAACACCATGTTATTAGCCTGGTCTATATTGCCGTCAACCGGACACAAGCCCAGAGACTAATACATAGAAACTTCTGAAGGAAAAACCCGATAACACTTTGCCTAACTTTGAAATCGAACCTAAGGCTTTGCATAGTGTTCGCATTGTAGTCTTTCAACCACTAGGACAACGAGGCTGACAACCAACAAACAATAAGAATCAATATGTCATTATAAAACATTTGCAGTAACACCAACCAACATTTTCACTAACCACGTGATTATTTCTCTTATGTCCATTATTTATTTCACATAATCCTCATGATTTGCTTTGTTGGACATTGTAAATAAGTAGAACTCATAAGAAACTTGAGTTTAGGGACAAAGAATATGAATTACTACAAAGTATGATAACTATTTCGGAAAATTAAATAGGCATGGAATTTAGAAACAACACACTCGAAGGAAATTCACTGTGAAAGTGTATGAGCATTAAAAGCTGATGTTACGCTGAGTTTCATATACTAGGTACATAATATAGATAGTTGTGTAGAAATCATAATTACCCCAAACTGCAGAAGCGAGAGCGACTCCAATGCCAGTGTTGCCAGACGTCGGCTCAACGAACCTGGTGACGCCACGTTTAGCTAAGCCAGCATGCTCCGCTTCTTGTATCATGGTATGCGCAATACGGTCCTTTACCGATCCTCCTGGGTTGAAAAATTCGCATTTTGCATCTAGGGACAAATAAAGGCACTGTTGGCAACTTAACTACGACATTTGTTTGTTTTAATGAGTAATCGTTTGAATTTGTGTTACATTTGCTGATGGAGTGTGTTAGGAGTACTTAGGAGCAAGAATCGAAGGGAATCACTGATTAGAGAATTTCAATTAAACACTCTGGATGCTGGGCTAATCCAAAACATTTTAGCAAACTCTACATCAACCATTGCAAAGCGGTTGTGTCATGTGTGGCTTGGTGAAGATGTCTAATCGATGATTCCCCTTCTAATACATAGTGAATATCCACATATTATGTAAATATTTTGTTCATACGGTACGATGGGGTTGCACAGTGTTTTATGAAGCCCGATTTTCTTAAATGGATTAAGTCAAAAACCAATTAAGCAATCAATAAGACTGTAATATAAATTATACTTTGAGTAACTCGCCAGAATATTTCTCTCGCTAATGGAAGACAATGCTCTTCATTAATTCCGATCGCAAGACTTGTCGTAGGGTTAGCTTGCAAAAACTGCAGTTTACCTAAATTACCGGTGATATTAATCTCCACCTGTATAAGGTGCGGGTGCATCCCCCAATGTCAATCCCTGACTCACACACTAACTCTCACCACTACACACTACTCACATATACACTCACCTACACACATTACACACATCGTTAGTGTGTAGTTAATGGTGTAAGTTATTTTTAAACTTTTTCACGTTCTGTTTTTCATTCAGACTACGAAACTTTTACTTTAACGAAAAATTTGATTCACAAAATTGGGATAAAAAAATTGACAAACCTAACTAAAATAGTTAAATTGGAATAAGTTCTGAATTCCATAGATTTGGGGAAGTAAATAGAATTATTTCTGTATAGATAACTTTTCCCCAAACGTCGGAATTTTCAAGAAAATTAAGAAAAAACTAAAAACCGAAAAACCCGTATAAATCTCGTTCCAACAATGGTGCGAGGATCATTTATGAACTAAAATACTCGGCATAAGATGCGCCATCAATGTACCTAACATTATTATTTCATATCCCGCTTAGTTACCTCCCACACAGCTATCATCAAATTCTGGCTTCATATCTAACTGAACGACTGTTCCAGGTTAAGGAAGGAGATAAAATGTCGAAATTCTCAGAAATACACGCTGGTGTTCCTCAGGGATCGGTTCTGGGACCTCTGCTGTATACCATATACACAGCTGACTTGCCTGAAGCAGATAATACCACAATTGCAACGTTCGCGGACGATACCGCCATACTTGCTAGCGACAAAGATCCGAGCACGGCATCAAAGTTCCTACAGAATGCACTGAATAAAACAACTAAGTGGCTGCAGGACTGGCGAATCAAAGCAAATGCTACAAAGTCTGTCCACGTAACCTTCTCTCTTCGAAAAGGCAACTGCCCCCCTGTCCAACTGGAAGATACCACCCTACCACACCAGAGCAGTGTCCGATATCTTGGACTACATCTCGATCGGCGCTTGACATGGAACCAACATGTAAAAAAAAAAAGAGATGAACTTAACATTCGCTTCAAGCACCTACTTTGGCTCCTGGGTCGTAACAGCAAATTGTCGATGGATAATAAGCTACTTATCTATAAAGTAATCTTGAAACCGGTATGGATGTACGGCGTCCAACTCTGGGGTAGCGCCAGCAATTCAAACATCTCATGCTTGCAGAGAATGCAAAACATAATACTGCGAACAATTAGCAACGTACCATGGTACATCACAAATCAAGAAATACATGACCATCTGAATATGCCCACTATAAAGGAGGAAATCCAAAAAGTCACCTTAAAATACCGGGAGAAGCTAGTGAAACACCCCAATACATTGGCAACACAGCTTACGATACGTGGCTACGTAAAGCGCCTCAAGCGGAAGGACATAATAGAATGAATAATGTACTATGAGGAGACGCCCTCACTGGAGGACGCACTCTAACCGACATAACGCACTCACCAAATTTGCTTATAGTGTCAAGCACTGATTGCAGATAAAGAATAGAAGAAAAAAAAAAAAAAAAAAATATCCCGCTTAGTTTAAGGGTAATTAATGTTTTTCTTAATATCCGGACGGAAAAATTACGATTAAAAAAAAAAATATCACTCAGAAACTAGACTTAGTAGCTAAATGGGGATACGAAAACTTGCATTATAAAGGTCATTTCTGTAGCAGCCGAAGCTACGGAGACGCCACGTAGTAGCCGAAGCTACGGAGACGCCGCGTAGTAGCTCAAGCTACGGAGACTCTGCGTAGCAGTTGAAACTACGGAGACGCCGCATAGCAGTTCAAGCTACGGATACTACGCGTAGCAGTTCAAGCTACGGGAGGCCACGTAGCAGCTGAAGCTACGGAGACGCCGCGTATCAGTTCAAGCTACGGAGACTCTGCATAGCAGTTGAAACTACGGAGAAGTCGCGTAGCAGTTCAAGCTACGAATACTCCGCGTAGCAGTTGAAGCTACGAGAGGCCACGTAGCAGCTGAAGCTACGGGGACGCCGCGTAGCAGTTCAAGCTACGGAGACTCCGCGTAGCAGTTCAAGCTACGGAGACTCCGCGTAGCAGTTGAAGCTACGGAGACGCAGCGTAGCAGTTCAAGCTACAAAAACTATGCGTCGCAGTTGAAGCTACGGGAGGCCACGTAGCAGCTGAAGCTACGGAGACGCCGCGTAGCAGCTCAAGCTACGGAGAAGCCGCGCGAAGCGTAGCAGCTGAAGCTACGGAGACGCAGCGTAGCAGTTCAAGCTACAAAAACCATGCGTCGCAGTTGAAGCTACGGGAGGCCACGTAGCAGCTGAAGCTACGGAGACGCCGCGTAGCAGCTCAAGCTACGGAGAAGCCGCGCGAAGCGTAGCAGATGAAGCTACGGAGACGCCGCGTAGCAGTTTAAGCTACGGAGACTCCGCGTAGCAGTTGAAGCTACGGAGACTCCGCGTAGCAGTTGAAGCTACGGAGACGCCGCGTAGCAGTTCAAGCTACGGAGAAGCCGCGCGAGGCGTAGCAGCTGAAGCTACGGAGACGCCGCGTAGCAGTTCAAGCTACAAAAACTCCGCGTAGCAGTTGAAGCTACGGGAGGCCACGTAGCAGCAGTAGCTACGGTGACGCCGCGTAGCAGTTGAAGCTACGGGAGGCCACTAGCAGCTGAAGCTACGGAGACGCAGCGTAGCAGTTCAAGCTACAAAAACTCCGCGTAGCAGTTGAAGCTACGGGAGGCCACGTTGCAGCTGAACCTACGGAAGACACCGCGTAGCAGTTCAAGCTACGGAGACGCCGCGTAGCAGTTCAAACTATGAATACTCCGCGTAGCAGTTGAAGCTACGGAGACTCCGCGTAGCAGTTGAAGCTACGGAGACGCCGCGTAGCAGTTCAAGCTACGGAGAAGCCGCGCGAAGCGTAGCAGCTGAAGCTACGGAGACGCCGCGTAGCAGTTCAAGCTACAAAAACTCCGCGTAGCAGTTGAAGCTACGGAGACTCCGCGTAGCAGTTGAAGCTACGGAGACGCCGCGTAGCAGTTCAAGCTACGGAGAAGCCGCGCGAAGCGTAGCAGCTGAAGCTACGGAGACGCCGCGTAGTAGCTCAAGCTACGGAGACTCTGCGTAGCAGTTGAAACTACGGAGACGCCGCATAGCAGTTCAAGCTACGGATACTACGCGTAGCAGTTCAAGCTACGGGAGGCCACGTAGCAGCTGAAGCTACGGAGACGCCGCGTATCAGTTCAAGCTACGGAGACTCTGCATAGCAGTTGAAACTACGGAGAAGTCGCGTAGCAGTTCAAGCTACGAATACTCCGCGTAGCAGTTGAAGCTACGAGAGGCCACGTAGCAGCTGAACCTACGGAAGACTCCGCGTAGCAGTTGAAGCTACGGAGACTCCGCGTAGCAGTTGAAGCTACGGAGACGCCGCGTAGCAGTTCAAGCTACGGAGAAGCCGCGCGAAGCGTAGCAGCTGAAGCTACGGAGACGCCGCGTAGCAGTTCAAGCTACAAAAACTCCGCGTAGCAGTTGAAGCTACGGAGACTCCGCGTAGCAGTTGAAGCTACGGAGACGCCGCGTAGCAGTTCAAGCTACGGAGAAGCCGCGCGAAGCGTAGCAGATGAAGCTACGGAGACGCCGCGTAGCAGTTCAAGCTACAAAAACTGCGCATAGCAGTTGAAGCTACGGGAGGCCACGTAGCAGCAGTAGCTACGGTGACGCCGCGTAGCAGTTGAAGCTACGGGAGGCCACTAGCAACTGAAGCTACGGAGACGCAGCGTAGCAGTACAAGCTACAAAAACTCCGCGTAGCAGTTGAAGCTACGGGAGGCCACGTTGCAGCTGAACCTACGGAAGACGCCGCGTAGCAGTTCAAGCTGCGGAGACGCCGCGTAGCAGTTCAAACTATGAATACTCCGCGTAGCAGTTGAAGCTACGGGAGGCCACGTAGCAGCTGAAGCTACGGAGACTCCGCGTAGCAGTTGAAACTACGGAGACGCCGCGTAGCAGTACAAGCTACGGAGAAGCCGCGCAAAGCGTAGCAGCTGAAGCTACGGAGACGCCGCGTAGCAGTTCAATCTACAAAAACTCCGCGTAGCAGTTGAAGCTACGGAGACTCCGCGTAGCAGTTGAAGCTACGGAGACGCCGCGTAGCAGTTCAAGCTACGGAGAAGCCGCGCGAAGCGTAGCAGCTGAAGCTACGGAGACGCAGCGTAGCAGTTCAAGCTACAAAAACTCCGCATAGCAGTTGAAGCTACGGGAGGCCACGTAGCAGCAGTAGCTACGGTGACGCCGCGTAGCAGTTGAAGCTACGAGAGGCCACTAGCAGCTGAAGCTACGGAGACGCAGCGTAGCAGTACAAGCTACAAAAACTCCGCGTAGCAGTTGAAGCTACGGGAGGCCACGTTGCAGCTGAACCTACGGAAGACGCCGCGTAGCAGTTCAAGCTGCGGAGACGCCGCGTAGCAGTTCAAACTATGAATACTCCGCGTAGCAGTTGAAGCTACGGGAGGCCACGTAGCAGCTGAATCTACGGAGACTCCGCGTAGCAGTTGAAGCTACGGAGACGCCGCGTAGCAGTTCAAGCTACGGAGAAGCCGCGCAAAGCGTAGCAGCTGAAGCTACGGAGACGCCGCGTAGCAGTTCAATCTACAAAAACTCCGCGTAGCAGTTGAAGCTACGGCCGGAGGCCACGTAGCAGCAGTAGCTACGGTGACGCCGCGTAGCAGTTGAAGCTACGGGAGGGCACTAGCAGCTGAAGCTACGGAGACGCAGCGTAGCAGTTCAAGCTACAAAAACTCTGCGTAGCAGTTGAAGCTACGGGAGGCCACGTTGCAGCTGAACCTACGGAAGACGCCGCGTAGCAGTTCAAGCTACGGAGACGCCGCGTAGCAGTTCAAACTATGAATACTCCGCGTAGCAGTTGAAGCTACGGGAGGCCACGTAGCAGCTGAAGCTACTTAGACGCCGCGTAGCAGTTCAAGCTACGGAGAAGCCGCGCGAAGCGTAGCAGCTGAAGCTACGGAGACGCCGCGTAGCAGTTCAAGCTACGAATACTCCGCGTAGCAGTTGAAGCTACGGGAGGCCACGTAGCAGCTGAAGCTACGCAGACGTCGCGTAGCAGTTCAAGCTACGGAGACGCCGCGTAGCAGTTGAAATTACTATCCAACAAACACACACCAACTATCCCCACTACTGTACTGGAATATCAGCATTTATAAAATATCCGGTGTATATTGTTTTACTTTATCAGCAGTTATTCAAATTGAGATGGGTCAATCGGTACCCACTTATCATGTTCCTACCCTTGGGCCATTCTATTCAATCGTTATTCATTCATCTTCTTCACAGCCCAGCATTCTGAACTATACAGTACAACAGGTCTAATAACAGACTTGTATATTTTTCTCTTTCTATTGAGGGGCATCCGTAGGTCGCAAGTTGTTTGAGTGACCCGTCGCCATTTCATCCATCCTGAGGAGATCCGCATTACCGTGGTGTTCCGTCGCTTCCGCGGGCAAGTGCCACAAGAACGCACAGTGACTCAGTGCGCTAGTGAAGTGCGACTAACATAGTTTTAAGGCTCTCTAAACTAACACAAATTGCATTTTATCATATTTATGTTAGTCTGTAAGGTATTTATCTATGGGCCTTAGATGCCTGAAAATAAATTGATTATATTATTATTTGCAGGTTCATTTCGCCAACTCCTTGAACACGTGAGCCGAAGTACCGGCAGTCAGGGGTTCAGTATGTGCCTTAGGGCAAGAGTAACAGCCCCAAGAATAAAGAGATCACCGAAGTCCGAAAACAAGTATTTCGTTTTGGTTCTACTCAATTTCAGTCCAACATTCTCCAGTCTCCAATCTACTCTGCTCCTCTTGGCCACCAGCATAATGCCATCGGCCAACACCATACACCAGGGAACCTTTTTCTGCATGACCGACATGAGAGCGTCCATTATTATCATCAGGAAGAGGTAAGGGCTGAGAGTCGACCCCTGAGGCCCTGATGCAAGCCGACACGCACATTGAAACTGCTATAGACCGGAATATCTCGGTACTGGGTAAAACGGGGTGAATAGAATCGTAGGGGTGAATCGAAACAAAACTTTGAAATGGTTTTTAACATTGAATTAATACGATATGTTACCAACAAGTACTCTATTTTATTCACATAATTTTACTTTATTATATATAATAAGAACCATTTTTATATAATATAATAATAATACTAAGTAATAAATATAATATAATAAATAATTTATATATATATAATATTAGGAACCATTTTTGCCTCATACCACATTCATTCAACGTTAAAATCCCTCACAAAGTTCTGTCTCGATTCACCCCGTTTTACCTAGGTTTTTTTAGGTCACTTTTGAAACTGTTAGGTGCAGAGAAATACAGCTAGGTTTCTCATTATTTTATTAACAGCTCTGAGTTTCTTACAATAAAAAAGACAAATAATTAAAAGTTGTAGTTTTCCTGGTTTCTATAAGAACTTCCTCTTACATTGTTTGTTATATAATTTTCCACATCGAATCGACATCGGTCTCGATCTCAATGAATCAGCCTGTATTTTTATTTTCCGAAGTAACTTGACCTCGAATTCTTATTAAAGGTAAGATATGTTTGCATAAACTTATGTTAGTTGTGTTGTCACGAATGTACAATCAGTGACCAGTATTAATTGACCCCTGTTCTCACACCATTGCCCTTTTCTTCTTTATACGAGGGGTCAGATAATACTGGGTAGTGACTGTACCTCAATGACATAGTCATTCATACTTGCTTGCCGTGCGTACAATTCTATTAATTTGCTAAACACGCGTATTTATCACAATTGTGACGACAAAGATATGACAGTAGGTGAGTTTTTGTAGTATCAGGTGTTGATGTAAAGATAAGCATCAAGTCAATGCACAGGAGGTTATTTACTATCACAAGTTGTAAGCGAAGTGATTATATCGGGAAAGTTATACAATTATAAACAGCTCGAGAAGCCATATTATGATTCTATTGGCAACAACGGAGGAGTCCATAGGGTTTCATCATTTGTGTCTGTCAGCTGGTCTGACCGCTTCCCAAGCAGCTTAGTACCTACTCGAAAGCTATAATTTGGCAGGGTTAAAAAAGTTTTCCCGCCGACAAAGTGGTAACATAAAATGGTACGTGTAAAGCAGAGTGTACTTATTTGCTTTCATCTCCTCCATCCCATCGTGTGGGGTGTTTTTGGATTGGATTGGTGGTTTTTAAATATTGTTAATATCAATTTTCGATTTACATGTTTGTAACTGTAAATGGAGGTAAATTTGTTCTTGTGACGAAATGTTTAATTATTCACCGACTACACCCGGTGAGGCTGGGAATTGACCTCAACATAGCTGTTGGAGTAAGAAGAAAGTTGTTAGTATACAGACTACGCAGTGCCCTTTACTGTGCGCGTGTTCCGAAACTTCCGACACACACTTGGCCGGCTTTTTGAGTCATCAATTTCGAAAATGGATTTATATTCTGTGTGATGAACTAGGTAATAAAATTTTAGTATTCAGCGGCATCTGATTAGAATGGAAGCCGACCCCAGCGTAGTTGTGATAAGGCTGGCCAGATATTGGGATTACTACATTTGTGCTGATTTGTTGCGTTAACAATGTGCGTGTTGTTGTTAAAAGTCATTATTAATAATTAAAGGTACTTACATATCTGACATTCCAGACCAAATTTCTTAGGTATTCGATTTAACTGGACTAGGGGGGTGTGCCCGACACATTGCAGTATGTTGTCGTATATTTGTTTCCCTCTGTGAAACAATATTTTAATCAAAATAATGTCATATTCTGCCGGTACCATGTTACAAATAAAGTCACATCAGTATTTTGCTACGTAGCAGTATAATATAAGGTCCTATTTGAATAGATAGACAAATTTTAACACAGCGCGATTCAGTACGTCTTACCAAAGATATTCATGAAAGCAAAAAAACAGTGATTATAGTGGTTTTATTCTGCCTAAAATGTTGCATATTAATAATATTTTCGTTAGCTGATGTTATTTCTTGTAAGACGTAGGTATCTAATTAATGCATTTTTCCTATATATTTTTTCCATTTTCCTTATTTTAGTGGTCTGAATGATTTCTAAAAGATTCATCTATTTTAATGGGACCTTATATTAATTATTAAAAAGTTATAATATCATAGGGAAAACCCATTTGGTAAAACGGCGTTATCACGTCTAATAAACTGATTTCAGCAGATTTCATCGTATAGGTATTGGTACAGATCATAACTCTGGTTTCTGCAGAGTAACTTGTGATTTCGAAATACCGTAAGCGACGATGTTGTCTTAGGTTTCTTATTAAAATTATATCTCTTATTGACGATATTCAATAATAGATTTCAGTGGTCTAGATTAGAAAAAGTAAAAAGAAACACTTTTAACTCACCGTTCGTTGTGTTTGACGTTCATTGTGGAAGTCCGTGATTGTTGTACTTGAAACCAGAACGAGCACTAACAGACTTACTAAGTGCAAGGATGTATTGGGACTTATATATATGAACATACACGTTTCATTTTATAGCATTATTTATGTTCGATAATGTATTTTTTTATCACAAATCAAAATGCCGATAATGTATTTCTTATCGCGGAGATCAATGTATACCTTAGTATCGCTACTACAGTTATTAACTTTGATTTATGAACATGCTCCGTATACTTTCCTTCAGAGAAATAATTAAATACGACTGCACATGTAATGTCAACGAAGAAATGAAGAAAAATGTATCAAAAGCTATACGTGTGCTTGCCTTTTAGCGTATTTTATATAATGAAATATGTGCACGTTATAGAGTATTCTATCTCATGATGGTGAGAAGATTCACTCACAATAATGAAATTACCAACTTCAATTATGTAAAAATAATATAACTGAATCTAATAGGGGATCGGACTGGGTCAAAATAATATGATTCTATTTAGTCCGTAAGTTAGATTATCGAAAAATATTGAATACGTGTTTTTTGTTTTATCAAATCAATAAAAAATTACGAAGATAAAACGCGTCAAAGATCTTGGAGTGGGGCTTGAAACGTCACTTGTGTCGTCAAAATGTACTATCATATGACGTCACACGAGTTTTCGAAGCACTATAACGTCTTCATTTTAAGTTTACGTGAAAAAAGAAAAAAATACGTGTCTAATAATTTTTGGAAATCTACCTGACGGACTAATTAGTTTTTTTTTGTGCGATCCCCTATTGTCATGCACGTAACAACTTCCTAGCATAGCAAACCAGAGTACACAAACAGCTAAAATTAACATAACATAACTCTTATATTTATAAGTTTATTGAAACATGTTGTTAATGCATATCGTTCGTAACCTTCATCCATGGCCTTCGTCCTACGTTTTCACGGTAAACAGGTATTTGTCACGAGTAAAACGTAGTAAGTAAATTGATTCCTTATTATGTCAATCAATAAACGCAAGTTCTATGTTCTAACGAACCTCAGGATGAACATTACTATGCCGCAGTCAAATGGTTGAGTTCGTCACTTTGAATTCTGGCAGGTAGGTACAGCTACCGCATTGCTGTGAAGGTATTGTAGAAACTGTAGGAGAGTCTGCAGTCAAATGGTTGAGTTCGTCACTTTGAATTCTGGCAGGTAGGTACAGCTACCGCATTGCTGTGAAGGTATTGTAGAAACTGTAGGAGAGTCTGCAGTCAAATGGTTGAGTTCGTCACTTTGAATTCTGGCAGGTAGGTACAGCTACCGCATTGCTGTGAAGGTATTGTAGAAACTGTAGGAGAGTCTGCAGTCAAATGGTTGAGTTCGTCACTTTGAATTCTGGCAGGTAGGTACAGCTACCGCATTGCTGTGAAGGTATTGTAGAAACTGTAGGAGAGTCTGCAGTCAAATGGTTGAGTTCGTCACTTTGAATTCTGGCAGGTAGGTACCTAACAGTCTACCGCATTGCTGTGAAGGTATTGTAGAAACTGTAGGAGAGTGTAAAAATATATTTGTAATGTATCTTATGTAATCATTAAACGTCTCTGATTACCGCAGTTAGTATTATAATACTTACATAGCACATCTACGTAACTGCGTACTATGTACAGTCGAACAAGCTAATAAGTATACAGCCGTTAACTTGTATTTACTTTTAAGATTATACAGATACATTTAGAGACTGATGCCAAACGATACAGCGTTTGACATCAGGCGCTTAATGCGAAACGCTTTATGAAACAAAATTGCAATCAATATTTTCAGTGTACTACAATTATAAAAAAACTCTACCTGTATACTTATTAGCTTGTTTGACTGTACCTGCTATGAAGGTACCATTTACATTTAGTTATCTTTTATTGACTCGAATTTTCATGGCGGTTGATAGAATGTCTAGCTCGCTCAAATGCCTCGCTGATGATGGCGTGTCTGTCATTTAGTTCCTTTCAAAATGGTTGATTCAGATCAACAACAACAATAGTGCCTGCTAATCCGTTCGTCATGTTCGTGAACGGTCGCTGTCAGTAGAGACTGATCTCTTAGTTGCTATTGTTTATTTTATTTTTGAACTAGCTGTTGTCTGTGACTTCGCCCGTGTGATTTATAGCCTATTGTCTTCTACGATAAATGGACTATCCAACGCAAAAAGAAGTTTTCAATTCCAACATTTCCAACCCGTAGTTTCTGAGATTACCACGTTTAGTCAAACAAACAAACCAACTTGCGCTTTATAATATTTGTTATATATGTAACAATCTTGTTTATTATATCTTTTTTCCCTGGACGCTCTTAACTTGCACGTCTTTAAGAATTTGTTATTTATCGAAAGACTAATATTATAATTAAATAAATAGGTAATGCAGTGAGTCATACATAAAACCTAGACATCAATTTTCTTCAAAGAATGCCAATAATAATAATAGAATCCACTCAGTTTTCGAAGAGAAAAAGGGGAATATGGATTGTTGATGTCGTCAATTTTTTTAATAATATAATTTACTCGATCGGTCTTAGTTGCAGCTGTACATATAGCACTCTAGACAGGGGCAGCCGGGCAGGCTTGACGCAGCACGACGACGCCAATAGTTTCTTTAAATAACCGATTTTCTGCCCTGTTCCCTCTTAAATACGGGTGATTGTAATGTGTAGGTACTTACGTGTCAAAGGAGTGATTTGGCACTCGTCAGTATAAAGGGCAATCCTAGTGGGTTACCCTTTATCACGAACGCCATCACGTTTAGGATTCTGAACGTGATGTGGCGACTGACTTGACCTAATACATAACCTGCTTGTTTTAAAGTCGGTTAAAATCGGTCCAGTATTTTGGAAACGGCTAGCTTCCATGTAAGGATGCTACAATTCGGACTGCTACATATTAATATTCATCGAAAGGTACGACTTGTGATCAATGGTGCCGGAAACTAATTATATATTTATTGGAACTCTTGTTTTTTAGTCAATATTTAAAAATGTTTCGTAATTATAAGTATTATTTACATCATAATTTCATGGTAGTAGTCGGCTCGTAAGCAGTTGAGTTTAGAGGCCAAGTCAGAAGTTCAGGGTCGCGGTAATGTTGTTTTTGTACAAAGTTCTAAGGTTGGCTAAGCGTGATGGCTACCTTGGTTCCAAACTGTGTTGTTTTGGACACATTTTTCATCTTTCCACCATAAACTGCTTGATTGTGAGAAATCTGCCATGCGCCGGATATTGATGATGATTTAACTGGTACTTTTCAAAAACAATAATCGTCAACAACCAATTTGTCTTAAAAGTACCTTAGAAAATTAAATATGCCCCTTAGAGGGAGGCTATGTTCTGAAATTTTCTTGAAATTTTCCCTGTCAAAATGCCTCGTAAACCTTCCTTGTTTGAATATCTTTAAAAAATGGTGCCCGAGTATCCTGAAAACAACATGGTTGTTCCTGACTACTACTTTCCTGACAAGGCCTACTAAGGCAATTTTGCAAGTGGTGAAGAACATTCCTACGCAATTTTACGGAAAATTACCTGGATTTAAATAAGTATGGATGGATAGATGCACAGAACAGAAATAACAGTTTTTTTCTGTTCTGTGGATAGATGTTTGCTACTATTTCTCGCAAAAACTACTGAACGGATTTGGATAAAATTTGGTACACAGATATTTTATAACCTGGAACACATATAATAGTTTTTATCCCGATTTTATCTTCCCATGGGATAATTTACGAGTTGTGGCGGGCGAAGCCGCTGCTGGCAACAGCTAGATATGAATAAAAATCTAAGCAACTCTCTTTTGAAGAGAAACTGGCAGTGACAACATGATTATTCTTCATGTTATCGGTGGATGGGTAATATATTTACACAGGTTAGGAGTATTTTAAGATAAGGAGTGTTTATGTCTAAGTACTTATCTACGGTAGTTATACAGTCCAGTGGACCGCAATATTACGAAGAACAGTTGAGGTTTTGACAATTGAATTTTCATATCGTATCCAGGAAGAGTAAGGAGACCCGTAAAAGGGGTGGTGGGTGGCACTGAAATTATGACTCTGCGGTTTGTTATCAGGACTGTTTCGAAATTTCCTAATTCAATCAAAATTGCTTCCGTTTGAAGACACCCCGAAAAAAAAAAAAACAAAATAGTATATTTATTTCATTATTAGTGCGGAAAGCCTGTCATTGCAAAGAGTCCCGACAAATGTCTACCCGAGCCGAGGCGCAGCCGAAGGTGAGGGTTGACTAACTATACCTTATACTAAGTCCAGTCCAAATCTATATAAATAAAAAGAGAAGTCATGACTGACTGACTGACTCATCAACGCCCAGCCCAAACCCTTGGACCTAGAAAGCTGACATTTTACACAGAGGTTCCCTTTATAATGTAGACAAGGAATAAGAAAGGATTTTTCGAAATTCAACCCCTAAGGGAGTTAAATAGGGGATGAAAGTTTGTATGGAAAATCGTTATATTCACGCGGGCGAAGCCGCTGGCAAAAGCTAGTCGATTATAACGTAGGAAATTTAAAAAAAAAACACCAACGACTATTATAGAGTCTGCGGTGTTACGTCTTTTTAATTTGCGTCTTTACAGCATAAATAATTTTTGAATATTAAATTGTGTTTGTAATAAGAATAAATAAAAATAAAATAAAAAAGCCTTTTATTTCCTAAAAAACATGCTACAATTTAAACCTAATAATTTTCCTTAAAAAACTAATTAAAAATATAGTTTGTGCACCATGTTGCTCATTTAAATTGTTTATAATATTATTATAGTACAATTATTTAATTAGCAACTTTATTAACATTAATTAGGAACCCCTCTCAGGTGAAGGCCTCTTCCAAAGTTTTCCATTTTTCGCGGTCTTGGGCTATCTGTATCCATTGCGGCCCGGCTATTTTCTTAATATCGCCCTCCCATCGCGCGTGGGGTTTATGGCGTTTGCCCAGTGGTCCCTGCCATGATGTTATAGTTTTGGTCCATCTGTGGTCTTTGAGTCGCGCTACAATATGTCCAGCCCATTTCCACTTTAATCTTTGTGCATGGTTTAGAGCACAGAAGAGATAAAAGAGGTTAGAAAGGAAATAGTTCCTGATTTGTATTAGAACGCGTGTCGCCGCTTGTCTCCCACTCTCTATATCCACTACATGCAAGACGCTAATAAGTACGCGAATTATGCACACAAATAAACCGCACTCACTTAGATCGCGAGCTTGCTACTGGTTGTCACACTAGCGCAAACATTGCGTTTGACGTACACTCACACTTGCGTATATTTCTCATACATGTTACGGTGACCAAAAGGTCGATAATGTATATCGATAAAATTACTTGAGTTTTGTTACTTTAAGTTTTGCAGTTTTTGCTTTAATTTCGGGACGGGACAGAAAGAAAGAAAATAAGAAAGCAAAAATATTTATTGGTCTCTCACACATAAAAAATTAAAGATAAAAAGTAAACAGAAAATATTTTTTTCAAATATTGATCATTAAGTACCTACTTGAAATTCAATTTCAATTCAGATTTTATTATTGTCTTGAAATAAAACGTATTTATTAAGTAGCAATAGCATGCGCTTGCTATCTTTCAAATTCGAATTTTTCAGAATAAAATGCAATCTCACACTAATATTTTTCTATAATAGCTTTAGTCAGGTCTGTAACATATCTGGATCTGTTGGAAACCTAAAAATAAAATTTAAAATGTATGTTTCGATTTATAAATGGCTAACCTCAAAACAAATTTTAGATGAAAAACAATCAATAAACAATAATAAGGTATTGATAGTATGGGATAAACAAAAGTTATTTAAATCATAACGTAATAATCATTTGAATGCATTCACACATACTAAATATCGACATTATTGACAACTTGGTACAACACTATCGAAACGCAAAGAGTAGGCAGAATTTAAGCTTTGGCTCGTCGCACGCGACGTTCGCAGTGAACGAAATGCATTGCGCAATCGCCCACGTAGTACAAGTTGGTACCCACGTATTGCAAGCAATGTACATAATTTCGTTTCTGCTTGCGATTGTATCATTTTTGTCTGCGAACTACATAATACTATTGTAATAATTACAAATATCACTTGTATTTTAAGGTTTTTAGACTTACCGATGAAGAGAAATTCCTTCTCGAGCCACACTGCACACCTGGCTTCTTTTCCGACACGTAATAATCGCGCAACACGGCATAATTCTTTTTTTTTCGCGGAGCTCCGTTCGCTGTCACAATATGAGCGCGATTGTTGGTCAGTAAATCAAATTTTGTCGACATATGATCGTCTGATCATATAAGCGGCGCGCGTGCCCCGCCCACATGGCCTTTCTAACCTCTTTTATCTCTTCTGTGGTTTAGAGCATCCATTGCTTTTGTTTTTGCCCGTAGAACTGTATGACTTATTTTTTGTATTTTTTTTTATGATCATCATGCTTCGTTCCATTCCCCTTTGACATGTGATTACTTTGCTCTTGGTTTTGGTCGTGAACTTCCAGGTTTGGCATACATATGTTAAGCATGGGATGAGGCATGAGTCCATGACTTTCTTCTTTAGTTTTATGGGCATATCACTCTATACTTCTTTAAAACTCCAGTATTTATTCCATGTGTTTTTGACTCTCCTTTCTATTTCTAATTCGTTGCTGTCTCTGTTGAAACCTATCTGTTTACCTAGGTAAGTATATTGTTCGACATATTGTAATACTTCACCATTCATTTTTATATTTGTTTTTATTTGGTTGGTCATAGTTTGTTTTAGTGACTTTCATAATATTTCAAGACCTACTTGCCTGCTTGCTTTGTCGAGAGTTTCAATCATGTGTTGTAGTTGGCTGCTCGTTTCGGAGAGCAAGACAAAGTCGTCTGCGAATCTGAGATGACTTAAGTGTTTCCCTTTTATATATAATCCTTGCTTTTTCCAGTCTAGTTATTATGGACTCTAGTACCGCAATAAATATTTTTGGGGAAAGTAGGTCACCTTGTCGTACTCCTCTCTTGATAGGAAAGCTTTGCCCGGTTGTCTCTAGCTTCACTCTACTAGTGCACTTGCTGTATATATTTCTTAGTATCTTAATGTATTCTTCTTCCACATTTTGATCTTTTAGAGTTTCCCAAATACTTTATTTCGTGTGAAATCGTGTCGAATGCTTTCCGATAGTCTATGAAAGCGATATATAGTAGTCTGTGATATTCCCGGTATTTCTTATACTATACATACTTAAACATAATTATTTTAAGCAATTATTTATTTTTATGAACAAGTACCATTTATTTGTGTTCTTAATTAAAAAATATTTTAATTTTATAATTTTCCTGTGAGGCTGTTTAGCGGCTTCATACCTTTGCTTCTTCTTCAACCTGGCGAAATTAAACCGCGGAAAAAAGCAAATTAAATCATAGTCTCCTAAAAATTTATGACAAAAATACTTATTGTTTTAAATGTTGTTTTATTAGTTAATTTCTTCGAAAGTGTGTTGAAAAACGTCGTTTGATACACGTGGGAATTTGTTATTGCATTTCTCGACCCCATGAACACCCTCACCATACGGCTCGGGTGTTCAATCCGCCTCGAATGCAATAACAAACTTTCCGCACTTGTATCAAAATGTACTACATATTACAATGTGTCCCGAAGGAAATCTGATGGTTGTTAGCGTAGGTTTGTGTTTGACTATACATATAGTACTTAATTCTGTCTAAGTAGATAGCGCGTATAAAATAAATTATTGCTAAGTGTAGTAAACAAACTCCTATCTTAGAAAAGTGAATTGGCTCCATAATATTCCACTTCTTTACAGGTTGTACAAAAATGGTGATGACATCACCCGTTTTCGAAATATAATCTTCTATCATATCTTCTATTTTCCACATCTTCATCTATAATCATGATCTGACAACAGTGTTGAACAGTAACAGGAAGTAATCAAAGATACCGGCCTACTGATAAGATTACACTTAATGAATCAAATAAATACCATGATAGATTATGACCGCACAGCAATCCGTCTTTTTTCGCCAGTTCCCTGGACATAAAGATGTCTTCTTGATCTGTGAGAACTTCAAATTTATTCACCCAGTGCCGTAAGTAGCCTTTTCTGCACCCTGTGCGAGCTTCTATAACTGCGCTTTTGTTTTTTCAGATATTATAGGTACCGGATAGCTAGCTAGAGCAATGCTATGTATTATATAGGCCTACTTTATTTCATATAAAATAAAATAAGCTGTTAGATTTTATATTGTATACATATTTACGAAATAGGGATGGGATAATTTCCCCGTGGTGAAATACTGTAGTGCATGATGGAACTGTCGCTCGGTCATCAGCTGACCGTACGAACCTGCAATATATATCTCTAAATATAAAAGGTAAAGCTGACTGACTGAGGATCAACGCACAGGCCAAACCCTTGGGACTACAAACTTATCGCACACGTATTCCTCTTATGACGTATAGGAAGGATTTTTCAAAATTCACCTCTCAAGGGGGTGAAAAAGGGGGAAAAAGTTTGTATGGATTATAATCGTAATTTTTACGCAGGCGAAGTCGCTGGTAATTAAGCTAGTACTGAATATGTATTCAGTACTAGCTAGGTTACCGTTTGTGCGTCGGTGTCCCATCCGCCCTGTATACCTGACGCTGGTTCTTTAATGGGTGAAGTAGTGCTTTCGAAGGGCAAGTTCCAATGAGATGCTATACGCAGATTTTTTATCTATAAGAACTAAAATGTTGATGTGGTAGAAATGTGTGAAAGGACAAGGAATATGATACAGTGAATGAAAGTCATCTTTGTTTATTAAATTTTAATTTTAATATTGGTTAAAAAAGTGTTACGTTACAAATGAGTTTCTTTAAGCACAGTCTTTAACATTACAATACCTAGTCGTAATTATGTCAAAGCCTATGTAAAAGTGAATTATCGTTAATTCCCGTTGCAAGGCTGGCTATTCTCGTGGATGTAGTCGAGGACATCATCCCCAGTCACGACGCCACTTGGCACGAAGAAGCCTGAAATAATCATGATTCCATTACTATGATGATTGTATCATAGAAATCTAGAACTAAAATGACCTGTGACACCTAAAATAAAAGTTCAAAAGTTCACGGTACTTTATTAGATAGATGGTAAACGTAAACTGCTTCGTTGGTTTAGTCGTCGCCAGCTCGACTGCGGTGCATTAGGTACCGCCGCGGGTTCGATTCACAGGAGGGGCAAAGTATTATTGGAATTTTCCATAAAGAATTTCTCAGTAGCAGCTACAGAGTCTGGAATTATGCCTAGTTGATAACAATACTCTCTCCCGCCTTCTATTACATGGGACTTCATAATAAATGGTTACTTACCGCTAATGTCATAACCCTCTTTTCCGATGATCACATAGGGAGCGATGTCCAGAATGCGAGACAGCAGACCCATGGTGGGCTTTCCTGTCTCCGCGTTGTCGGCGAGCTTGTACACGTGTTTGTCCAGGTGGTCGGTGACCACGTCCTCAAAGTCGTACTCCAGGCAGTTCTGCCCGGGCAACTTGGTGGGATTCGTCGCTCTGTTACGGAGGCTGTCCTTCGATACAGCGCCCACGAAATGTCTAAAAGAAATCCAATCTGAATCTTAGTTTCGTTGTACTCTCTACTTCAACGATTTTACAAAACCTAGTGTAGCTTGGCAAAGGATAAGATATTTTTTTTTAGAACGTTTCCCCACTCTATGAATTTCTCCTGTATCGTGGGTGCGTTCACAGACATTTAAACTCACATACACAAATACCCAGACCCGAAACAACTATCTGTAGGCCATACAAATATTTGTTCCGTGCAGGAATCGAACCCGCGACACGTAGCGCAGCAGTCACCTGCTTGGGCCACTGCGCCGTGCCGTGTCGTTGTGTTGTGTCGTCATTTAGCGTTCTCTTGTTTATTTCTTTACAACACGCCGTAGAAACGTACAATCCTAAGTACATTCAGTAGAATTCATAAGAGTATATGATTGAAGTCTTCTTTAAAATAAAAATGAAGTTAGTTACCCGATGTTATCGACGATCACGGCAATGTTCACATTGTTTGACTTCATAGCTTCCAGCGCCTGCTGGCAACTGCAGTCTTTGTTCAACTTGGGATAAATGCGGTCCAAGCATAGCTCGCTGATCGGATGATTCCACCATCTAGAATAATCACAATGTTGCAAATTATGAAAACTGAGCGATGATCGTCAAATAGTAAACAGACAAAAGGAAGGTGTGGTATACCTACGTGCATCTTGTTAAAAATAATGGTTTAAATAGGTACTGATGAAAATATAAAAGTCTGTCGTGCCACTTGCCAGTGACGAAGTAGAAGATACAGATTGAATGTCATAATAAATGTTATGTTATTGGGCGCAATGTTGCCGTCATTAGGCTTTGACAATAACTTACTTCATGGTATGTGCTGGGGGCTCCATAAAGCGGTGCGCTTCCATCCACTGGTCGCTCACGAACTTAGACATATAGTTCCGAATGCCGTCGGGGAGGATGACCACCACTCGCTTACCGGCGCCGATGTTCAGCGCCTTCACAGCCTTGATGGCTGCACACATGGCCGACCCACTGCTTCCACCTGGCAATCACATGTATTACGTTACTGTACTGCCAAGATTAATCCATAAAAACTAAGGGACCACGGATTATTTGCGAAGCTTCCATACTTTCTACATACCTCCTATTCTTCTATTGTTCACATAAATATCAACATTTTTATGGTCAAATAACGACTCAGTTAATATCTACTTCTTTTAAATTTCAATACCTACTTAATCTAATGTTATCGTATTGCTTTTATTATTGATTGCATCAATCAATCACCTATTGTTTTCAAATATGGACATATAATATAAGAGTTATGGGAAGGAATTACTAAACATTTAATTGGTTCTAATTAATGGGTCAATTAGGGCGTCATTCTTACTAGTTACTCACCACATAACAATCCTTCTTTTCTCGACAGTTCCCTGGACATCAAGAAGGCTTCTTGATCAGTGACTACCTCGACATGGTCAACTACCGACTTATCCAGGACAATCGGCGCCCAGGTTCCTCCGATACCTTCCACCTAAAACACGATTTAATACAATGTTAATATTTCAACTTGGTAAGTATGTTGAGTTAGGCAAAACGAGGAGGTAAAAAGCTAAATACGCAATGTAATAGCTATGTATGAAAAACTGCATTAGAATGTATCTATGTTTGTGGAAAAGCACCTAGCATGCTTTTGAAATTATTTAGGCATATTGTATTACCAAAAACGGATGGGGCTTTCCATTCTTGTTGATCATGACAGAGCCGTGGGGCTCTGCCGCCACCACCATGCACTTGGGGTTGTTATGCTTAAGTCTCTTGCCGACGCCAGTCATGGTGCCGCCGGTGCCCGCACCCAGCACCACCACATCCACGGAACCCAGAGCTGACACTATCTCCGCACCGGTGTTCTCGAAATGAGCCCTCGGGTTCACGTCATTGTCAAACTGGAATTGAAGCGTTACACGGTAAGATTTACAAATTAAGAGTATTCGGTCGGTAATTTAGTTGTTCAGTTGACATAAAATACCATCACGCCTGTAATACCCGAAGGGTTAGGCAGAGATGTGCCATAAAGAACACCAATATTTCGCCAGTTATGTTTAAGTCCCATACCGAGAACGACCCAACCGGTCACAAATCCAGACTCCGTGGCTGCTACTGAGAAATTCTTAATGGAAAATCCAATCCCAATGACATTCTGCCCGACCCGGGAATCGAACCCAGGAGTTCATGCTCAGCAGTCGGTTCTAAACTCGATTGTCAAAATTAATAAATGTAAAAATGTCCTACCTGATTCAACATCACCACAGTATCAGGGTTTTCGTTTTTCAGCTGGCGAGCGATGGAGATTTCTAGATCACCAGTTTTGGTTTGGATCACTTCGGCCCCCAACAAACGCATGGTGTTTACCTTTTCCGATGAGTTCTTATCTTGCGTAACGATAATACACTTATTTCCTAGAAAGAAAACATTAAAGTATGATTAACTATTTTTAAAATGTCTCCGATTGATTAGATTATCTGATTCGTACGGTTGATTGTATCGGTTTGCGTTTGTATGGACGAAAATAACACAAATCTCTGTTCAAAACCGAAAATATTGATGTTTTTTATTGGTCATCAACATAATAATTATGATTCATTCTACAATTATGATAGAACTTCCTTGTTCTCAATAACCCATCGTTGTTTATTAAAAAATGAACTCTGTATTTACCCATAAGAGCAGCATTGAACGCAATCCCGATGCCGGTGTTGCCTGAGGTAGCTTCCACAAATTCAGTGTGGTCATCCACAAGCCCTCGCTTTCTTGCATCCTGGATCATTGCTAAGGAGATTCTATCCTTTATAGAGCCACCAGGATTCATAAATTCACATTTGGCGTCTGAAAATTCAAGTAGTCATTTAGTTTAGGGATACACCAGTATTGGTTGTGGTTTGTCTGCAAATGAGGAAAATGTCGTGAGGAAGGTTAAATATGAATGTAGAAGGGTATTAGAGCAGAGGAAGAGCAAAGAAACGATGAATAGATTGTGATATGAATGATATGGTAAGAAAGGAGGTGTCTCATGAGATGACGAGAAACAGAGAAGTATGGAAGAAGAAGACATGCTGCGCTGAATGAATGATGATAACGTGGTTGTGATGGTGGTGCTTAGTCTGTTGAAACGTAGTTTAAACTTACAAACTTCACACTCTAGTCCATGGTCTTTCGGCAACTTGTTAAGTTTAACAAGGGGTGTGTTACCCACTAACTCCAATACGTTGTTGTACACCTTGCAGTCAGCCTTTCCACTGAAAGTGACAAGTACACGAATAAAGCATTATCGGCCTGAAATGTTTCCACTACTTCCGCGTGAGGGATACAAGTTATCGGTTTAAAAAGTGATTAATAAAAACGTTTTGTCAATAAATAATTTATTGATCAAGGGGTATCGTATTGCCCAGTGGCAACTGGGTTGTGAATGTTTGATAGGCAGTCGCTCCATATGAAGACTGGTATTCAGATGCATCCGAAAGCCGTCCCCAACATAGTTGGGAAAAGGCTCTGCAGTTGATGAATAGAGTGAGCTCTTCAGTATTTTTGTAATTGCTCTGAAGCTTCACAATTAAATACTATTGAGCGAAGTTACCTACTTGATTTTTATTGTATTGTCGTTCTAAAGCTAAATGACACTAAATGTTTGCCAATAAAGTAGAAACTTACCTCGAATTATAGTCATTCTGTGGTTCCTTAGTATCGAAGCGCCTCCTGATGCTCACTAAGTTGCTGGCCTTCTTATACATTTTGGTGCAGTACAGTTATTTAACTTTATTGCAAAGCTGACGCAAAGGCGTAAGTATTAGGTAGGGACAGGACTGAGTGATCCTTAAGACTGATCTTCCTCAGACACTCCTCTGCTTTTATATATCTTAAAGTTGTGTGGTAAAGGATTGTATGACGTATAGGGAAATATACATATTGAAAACTACTTCTGAATCATTTCACGTTTAATTTTCCCTGTTGTTATTGTAACTTTACAGCTAAATGGCCCAGTTTTCTTACTGTGTGGAAATCCTCGTTGAAACAACTCGTTTTCAAAAACAAATACACATTAAGGCATCAATTTCAGCTTAAGGATACGACTATCTTCCCGTCGGGGCTGCGGGTTGTTCGAAAGAGATACCGCGGCCTCGGCACAAAGTAGGGCTAAGAAGGAACATGGGTGGTTTTGGTCAGTAGAAGTCTGACACTCCCTACCGCTCTGCCCAGAGCGGGAGGAGTCATTTGATGATTTAACATCCCCAAAAAAAAGGATTCGACTATCTTAATTCAAACAATGTCTTTATTTATATACATTATTATAATAGCAATATGGTAACCTAACAAGAGTTAAAACATCTTAAAACTACATAATGGACGATATAAAATACTTAACATTTATTATTTACATCGCAGAGAGTTAGTAGGTAAACTAGCTAATTTTCCATTTCCCTCTTTGGAATTGGAATAAGCCTCCATGACCTCCTACATAGGTCACCAAAATAGTCTGACGAAACAAACACACACGAAATTGAAGCCTCAGTTTTTTGGATAAACATGAGTCACTATTTTGCCGCCAGGTTCTGAGATCACTTGCTGTCAACAGGGTCACTAAAGGTTTGTTTTTATATTTGAGCACTCGACGTTTAGCAGTAATAAAGTCACACTTCAACCGGCAGTTAGAGTCTGAACACCTGGATTCACTTATCACAACATTGTACTTTATTTATCACTCGATAACTACAGTTGTATTGGTGGCGTCTGCCTCCTGCTTGTTTGCGTAGTTGTCGTAGAGCCAGTTCCAGAACTTGACTCTCTTGGCCTCGGGCTCCGTCTGCACCGTGAAGTTCCCGTTGATGTCGAGGTAGCTGATGTGTTCTGTGTCGTTGACTTGAGGCCAGACGAAGTCGACTACTGACTCGTAGTCCACAGTAGGTGTTGGGTTCCTGAAACACATCAGAGTAAACGGATAAATGAATTAATTTCTAAAGTTAGCCACTATTATTCGATCACCAATGCTACAAACGACTATTTTGCAAAAGTAAGTGTCTCATTAGGATTAAAGAAGCCCAGTAGAAATCTCGTTAAAAAAGCGTCTTGGTTTTTTTCCCTGAAATCATATCGGTATCACTGTACAGTGCACAGATTAATACAATTCATCATGAAGTTATATCGAATTAGCAGATAACGAGTAATCTGAAGGATAACTTTTTAATCAATCAAATCAAAATCAACAGCGTGTTAGCAGTAGGTAACGTAAAAAGTACATTATATCGAAAGTACGTTGTTGCTCTGCACTAAAAATATTCATGAAGGCTGTTTAGTATAGCTATTTTAAACAATAGAATAAGACGACCTTTTTCACGATTACTGAAACGACAAAAACTTAAATTGTCGTACTTAATAGAACTCGTGATAATAGGATATGCTGTGTTCTTTCAGATATCGAAGTTATACGTTTTTAATACACATACAATGTTCGAAAGAAAGAGTTCATTCTTACCCAGTTTTGGCAAAGTTCGTCCACATTTGGACCATACGCCGTGACACCGCTAGCTCGGGCGAATCATCATCCAACCTGTAGTTTAGCCTTGAGAAATAGAAAAGGTATCCCATTTCATCACCGTGGCAGGCCCCGGGGTGCGTGATGCCCAGCATGCGTTTGAAGAGCCCCAGGGCTCCATCGAACGCAAACCGGTACAAGTATGTAGGGCTCGTACGATTACTATCCACTTGCTGGCGAACCGTCTCCAAAACTGGCCGCAGGAACATCACGTCTGTGAATAACTAATGAGAAAACACGTAAAATTATAAATAAATTATCCAGAATTACACAAGGGGATGGTGCGTGTTCATCAGTTGTGCTGTGCAGATGTTTTACTTTAATCACCAAATTTCAGAACGACTGTTTTGTTTTATTAAAGCTTATTAAATGGCCGCTGAAGAAATTGGAAGGAACATCTGCAGAGCCTGAAACCTGAAACAATGTTCTGTAATCTTACGTCAATAAGGCTGTCAATATTCCGGTTTTCAATGGGTTTCTGCTGGAAGTAGAATGCTCTGATGGCGTCTGAGATCTTGTCAGTAAGTGTGTCGTTGTGTCCGAGGAGCGCGGGAGGCACCACGCGACGGAACTGCTGCTCCAGCTCGCTCAATAACTTCGGGTATCGCTGGAGACCTGCAATCATCGATATGTCGAAGCTGAGCATTGCGGTAGGCGTTGAATAGATCACTGATGGTCGCTGATCGATGAAATTTTAATTATTGGATAGCTGACGATTTTAAGATGACTGCCGCTAACGGTGACCCTGGAAGCCAGTGATGGTTTTTTTCACACTTAGGAGAAAATACGGCTAAGATAGATATATATATATATACATAGATAAAAGAAGATAATTATTTGAATCACTTTGGTAATTAAATCATTACGGAAAGTAATAGCAGACGGCAGAACTGAGGCAGTCGAAGCAAATCTGTCGATGGACTCGGTTGGGCTACTGTGGTTGGGCGCCAAAATGCACCTAATCAATTTTTGTAATAAGACCTTGCTAAACTACTTCATTGGTCTTATGGTCGCAAGCACTACTTCTCTATTATATGAGACTTAAAAATAACTGGCGATTACCTAGATATTTATAGACCTATGTCTAACTCTGCAGGGAATTCAAGCGTGATGTTATGTTTTATGGGTAGCTTATGACACAAAAGCGGTTCAGTTTCATCCTGTTACATTCTTTTTATTGAATTCTTTATTGAATATGTTAACCTTCGGGTTATAATATCAAAAGCAAAGAACTATTGAAGAACTAAGGTAAAGAATGCTTTCGTATTTATGACAATAAAATAAATTCAGATTATGTTACTGAGATAACCATTTTTAAACAAGGTTTTCCTTTTCACAATTATTATGATTTACCGGGATCCCCAATTTCAAATATGTTTCCTTGAATGAAACCCAACGCGGTTGGTGTTGAAATCTACGTAAACACTGCGCTATGTGGCGTTATTAGTGAGTAATTTGCAATCACTAGTCTATTCCAGTGCAAACCGTAAGTAATCCTAGACACTTCAAGAACCAAAACCCCAACTTCAGATAGTTCTAAATAATAACTCTGAGTCACTAAAACCATCGTTAAAAGAATGGGTTTTATTTTATTACAAAATATAAGTCACAATTTTTCTTTTTTGAATTTTCGCTGAACTTTCCCGAGCAATACTATGCATATAATTATGTTACAGATGGCAAAGTTCAAACGCGAATTTCTCGTGAAATAACAATTAGGTACAACTTTGAGATAGTTTATGACCTACTTTATGATATGAGTTCCTTAATTTTATATTCGTACGTAACGCAACATGAAAATGAAATTAATACTGTAGGCGAAAATTGCTTCTAAACATTAGGTACTACTGTATAATAATTTTCAATTAATCACATTTACCGTAACATATACATATTGGAGCTTCTGACTGTACAGACGGCTACACATCAATCTATACATTTCCAGTATAAGCTGGTCTCGCATTGTATAGGATTTCCGTACAATGCAAGATCAGCGTACCTACCTACAAATTGCTTTTAAAGTGACAGAGATAGCCAACATTTGATTGCGATTGGTGCGAGTATCCGGTATATCGGTGTATCCGGCCAGAAAGTTGTTTTGTACGAGTCACCGAAGCAGGATCTTACTGCGAAACCCAAATAACTACGCATTTTATAGTTTCGAGAAAATCGTGTTTAAAGGTTCGAATCGCAAAATTTCTATTAAAACAACTGATAATGAGGAGAGTATGTGTATTTTTGATTTCTTATTGTATTCATTATTCGGGTGGAAGAAAAAAAACCGGCCAAGAGCGTGTCGGGCGGGCCACGCTCTTGGCCGACACGCTCGTGGCCTTTTTTTTTTTAAACGATACTTTCAGGCTAATAAAATATGTAAACGTAGTTAAAAAAAATGCTTGCATATACGATTATACTACAAACTTAGTCCAGAAATTATTTTGTACAACTTTTTGTCTTTTTTGTACAAAAACTGTTTCCATCCAAGTTCAAAATGATTTTCCTAGAAAGTCCTTATAAAGTTCTACTTTTCAGATTTTTTTCATATTTTCTAAATTTACTTATGGTTCAAAAGTTAGAGGGGGGAAAAAACAATGTGCCCCCCCCCCCCCGGGCACATTGTTTTTTACTTTTGGAGCGATTATTTCCGAAATTATTGACATTATCAAAAAATGATTTTAGTAAACCTATATTCATTTTTAAATACCTTTCCAACAATATATCACACGTTAGTGTTGAAATTAAAAAAAAAAAAACACTTCCCACTTTACATATAGGGGCTACCCTAATAAAACATTTTTTTCCAATTTTTATTTTACCACTTTGTCGGC
The DNA here is from genome assembly GCA_949316265.1 of Diarsia mendica. NCBI lineage: Eukaryota > Metazoa > Arthropoda > Insecta > Lepidoptera > Noctuidae > Diarsia > Diarsia mendica. The sequence goes on from OX438906.1 coordinate 12,946,708, forward strand.
GTGATTGATACACATATTGGTACCAAATTTCAGCTTTCTAGTGCTAACGGTCACAGAGATTAAGCGAGGACGGACAGACGGACGGACGGACAGACAGACATGGCGAAACTATAAGAAACTTTAAAAAGAACTTAATTCTCTAAACAAGCAGGAAAAATAAGGATTGGCTTACTAAGTGCTGCAAATTAATGGTTTTTCCTGTAGCGGCAATTTATTCTTACCTTTTTAAGAAAAGAGTTTGGAAAGCAGTTTTTTTACGGGTGTCGCCGGCTCGCTACGCTCGCCCGCTCCCCCCTTCGCTTTACCGGTACCACCACAGGTAAACAGAATTTGTATGTTCACCTAATGGGTAATTGCTACACATAAGTGGAAATATTTAGTATTTTTACTCATTTATCAAATTGTTATTGTTAATTTAACTTGAATTATGCCAAAACCTATTAAACGGCGATAGAATGTTTTTCCTGGCGAGAAACATTGCTTACAGTGCAAAATCATTGCTAAACAAAAACAAGTTATACCTTAGCTAAAAGCTAAATCCAGAACGGAGTGTTATCTCGGAAAACGGGTTTTACCAGTAGGTATGTAGATCTTGAAAAGGAGATTCTAACGGTATCTGTAACTCATTTTTGCCTAAAAGTGACTTTAGTTGGTTTTAGCTTTAAGGGCACGATATGCGATATGTTATTAATTGTCTGGCGTGTGAGAAAGTGGCACGGATTGGATATGATCGCATGTGTTATATTCTCATTTATTATGTAAATACGAGTAACGACTCGGTCCAACTGCGGTTAGCTTGTTGCCGGTTACTTTGTATATAGTTAGACTGTTATGTAACGTAACAGTTTGCATCATCGAAGTAACATAAGTCTTTTCACTCAAAATATGACCCACCTGCTGCCAATGTTAAATGACTTTGGTCAATATTATCTGTGTGTTCTACTTTTGACTACGTGTTCAGTAAAAATGCAAAACCAAAAATTTTTGAAGAACAAAAAGTAGTGTTCCTTGTTCTTTATTTAAAAGTAGGTAAGTATCGTTTTGTCTGCCTGGCTTGTTATATTTAATAACCTAAATAATATTTAGGTATACGATGTCGATTGTCGATGTAGGTACCTACGGTGGACAAGAACTAGGTAAATCTTCGGTTGATCTCCCTTTCAATCAAAACGGTCCCTTTAATGTTAATTACACGTCAGAGAATGTTATTGATGATGATGATTGATGATCAATTGCGGCTTGTATTTGTGAGTGTAAAATGAGATGACGCAAAAGACCCTTAACAAAATATTGGAAAGTCGTAGTTATTGAAGATGAGTCGTGAATTTTCTAGAAATGCTTCTGTCGCAAGTAACTATTCATTATGAAACCGAAACGTCGCTAATGCGTGAGTCACTGTGAAATTAGGCTCGTAGAAAACTAAACTCAGGTAAACCGTTCAACGACGACATGACATAATAGCTGCACCTACCATATAAGCAAATACATAGTTTGTAATGTTTATCTCATTTTAAAACCGCAATGACACGTCTATGACGATACTAAGATTTTATCAGAGTAGGTATTGTACGTCAATTGCTGCCTTTGTTTGACTGCGATTTTAATTACAGAGAAGTTTAGAGAGGCTTCGCCTTCTCTTTATTTCTTTCTTCAATGATCCTTTGAAAAAAACTCATAACAATAAATTATACTCATGTCATATACCCAGAGCCAGACCCGGAATAACTACTTGTAGTTGTAGGTCATACATACATATAATATGTGTATCGTGTGGATATCGGGGCCACAACATACAGCACAGCAGCCACTGCGCCAGCCGTGCCGAATAGTTGAAGGCTGATATTATATCCGTATTCTGCATAAGCATTTCATAATTATCACTATTCATTGACAGGTTGACATTAAGTGAAATGTTGATAATATGGGCCGTGATATGGGGCAGTAAGATTGACGCTTGTGTTTAGCTGTACTTAGCTACCCAAAAACGGGGTTTGTTCCCGTTTAGTTACGCCATGTTGTGCTAAAGTGTTCCCCATTGGGAGAAAATATCTCGAAAAGTAAAGTAAGACAAACTTTTACTATTGAGTTTTGAGCTCAAATTTACAGATTTGGAAAAAGTGTTCAGAAGATTAATTTTCACAAAATCTTCAAGATTTTCTCTGAGACCCAGGCATGAGGCTTGAGTACATAGCGTGTTGATTTCAAAATAGACAATTTAATCATAATTATAATCGGTCAATTGAATTGAACATGACATTCTAACAGTATTCGGCAAGGTGAAAGTTTAAAGTGCTTGTGAAGGGCCCCAGTGCGTTAAGTTCCGTTCACCCGGGTTGCAAAATGTCGCCAAGGATTTCTATTATCAAGTCGCCTTCGTAGTTATTGCTATCCGTTTCCATGCTGGTGCCTATCAAATTGTGAAATACGCCAACGAGGACATCAGTGTCGGCTACTGCACTTAGAAATTTCCGAATGGGACAGGAACAATAACAAACTAAGAACTTATTTAGTATATTTGGTGTTTCATAATAAGTGTTATCATTATTCATTAAACGTAATTTACAAGCAGCATTTTAACTTTCTGAGGTTAATGTTGTACATATTATGATAGACTTGTGAGAGATATTGTCGAAAGTTACTTCATCATCTGCCAAGCCTATTCCCAAACATGTTGGGGTCGGCTTCCAGTCTAACCGGATGCAGCTGAATAGGTACCGCAGTATTTTATCAGGAGCGTCTTTAGATACTTGTTCTACAAAAAGTTAGTTTAGAACTTATCGGCTCGAATGGTTCATAATGTACATACCTATAAGTATGTACGAGTGTTGTCGATGCAATCATCCGTGGCGCTATTGTAGGCCACTAGTGGATATTTTTAGGTAACACCTTCCTAACTATTTATTTACCTACTTACTGTAATGTTAGAAGTTTAAAATTATCCTTTAGCATTATAATCAACCTCTAACGTTTCTACTGTTGAATACATGCCCCCTCTCTATATATGAGAGATCCGAGACTGGACTATAATCAACCACTCTAGGTAGGCTACACCCAATGAGAGCTGGTAGATTCTACATGTCTTCAAATGTATAGTTCTAGAACATGCCAATTTTCGCACGACTCAAAACTACACAATTTTATAGTTGTCAGAGATTTTCGACAGAAGAAGATTGTGATACTTACGTCGGAACAGAATAATGCCTTCCTGTGCGTTGTAGCCAGTGAGGAAGGGCACGTCAGCGCCGGGCAGGGTTTCCGAGGGGGGGCGGGTGAGGAAGGCGTCGGGCGCCTCGAGCTCCAGCGTGGGCAAGAAAGGCAGCGCCACGGTGCTCTGCAGGTCCGCCGACTTGCCCGGCGCGCTCGACAGCCGCGCACCCGCCTTCACCAGCAGCTCGCTTGGCGTCGCGCGGAGGTAACCTGCCACCATACAACCGTTATTTACTCTTTGACACCTCCAGCTGACACCGTCAATATATATTTGTTGTTGTTGGTATATTTGTTGTAACTTCGTGCATTTCAGAAAACCTAAGGAAGTGCAATGCTCGGCAGTTCGGCACACCTTATTCTGCAGAGCCTGCAGCGACCGCAAGGACTCACCTGGACACTTTCGCTATGCATAATACAATATACATATAACAGTTGTACTTACCCAACAGCTCAGCAGTGCTGTTGGTGTCGATGCCGAGCTCCCTGCCAAGATCGAAGGCGCGCGCGCGAGGCTCCTGCGCCAGCGCCCACGGGGCCACCGCCACGCCACTCTGCGCAATGGCGGCGTGGAACAAACCCTGCCACATAACTAGTTGTTTAGGAACATGAAGTGATAGGCCGTGACCTCTGCAGTGGCCTATGTGGGAAGCAATCATTCGACTGCGGACCTGATTAGGCCGCTGCAAGCATCATCTAGAAGGGGATTATAGACGAAACAGATATCCAGTGGAAATGCGGTGCTCCTGACCACTTATGAGGACCTAAAAACGCCGGTGATGTCGCGATGGACTTGCATGGTAATTACGCCTAAGGACTGGGAAAAAAAATGTTGGTCGTTCGGCAGCAATATGGGCAGCCGACATTATTGCCAACGAGGCGGGCCGGGCGAAACTTATGGTTAAATCTGTAGGTATAGAATTGTAGATTATACTAAACCTAGAGACTCTAAAAACTTTCTTCCTAAGATTCTGTGCTCGTACTCTGAAGTGTTTTAAGTGGGTTCCAGTTTTAATTAAGTCTACCTTAATTACCCGCTCACAACTAACAAACGCACTTTGTCATATCGGCCGTCACTCATCACTAATTAAGAATGATTTGATTATCTGATCTAAGAAATAAGGAATAAACAGCTAATAGAAGAAAAGTCTCCATATTATACAATCAAACAGAAACATATTATTCGTTGTTTTTCCTGCGTTTTCCTGAATGAGTACCTACTTCCGTTTTGAAAATAATTAGTTCTCAACCACTGTGTCATGCGTAGTTAATAATATTATTAAGTATTATGTTATACAAATATCCTTAAACAATAACCAATATGAATAATCATGCACCGGGGTTAACTACTGTGACGTATATTATTACCTACGTACATATTGTATAGCTAGTTAGCAGGATAAACAAGAACACGGGGTGTTTGTTTACAACGGAAAAATATGTGTCATCTTCATCTCCTAGTTCTCCTACTTATATTTAAAAAAAAAATATGTCTTCACGAGTTTGTCGTCATCTATCTATATATATAAAAAACATACCCATCGAATTGAGAACCTCCTCCTTTTTGGGAAGTCGGTTAAAAAGGAGAACTGACTGACTGACATCAACGTACAGCCGAAACTACTGGGGCTAGGAATGTGAAATTTTGCACACGGCTTCCTATTATAATGTAGGGGAGCACTAAGAAGGGGTTTTTGGAAATTTAACCTTTAAGGGGGTGAAAAGGGGGATGAAAGTTTGTATGGAAAATCGTCACTTTTGTAGATGAACCGACATCCACGCGGGCGAAGCCGTGGGCAAAGTGCTAGTATCTCATAACTAGCTTTTGCCAGCGACTTCGCCCGCGTGAAAATGACGATTTTCCATACAAACTTTCATCCCCTATTTAACTCCCTTAGGGGTTGAATTTTGAAAAATCCTTTCATAATCCTTGTCTACATTATAAAGGGAACCTCTGTGCAAAATTTCAGCTTTCTAGGTCCAAGGGTTTGGGCTGGGCGTTGATGAGTCAGTCAGTCAGGATTTCTCTTTTTATTTTTAGAGTTCATAATTATTATCAAGAGGTAACATAATTTTGTATGTAATCTTCTTTAATTTTCTTAAGAAAATTCCATTTTAAAAAAAAGTAAGTAAGAAAGATTCATTATTCATGGGTATATATTTAATTTATTAATATAATGCATATTATTACAATTTTGGCGGCCGAAGTCGCGGGCGAGGTGCTAATAATAATTTATAAAAGTGTGTCATGGATGCAGCTTGCAGCCTGAAGCGTCATCCGGACATTTATGTAATGCTCGTTATCCGCTTTTGCGTTGTCATGTGCCATTTATCAAGGTATTGTACATTTACATATTATTATTTCGACATAGGTATAACCTACCTGATACCATTTATACAAAATCTGATGTTTAATATAAAAGAAGCTCAAGAAAATTGGGAGACAGAGGAATCTATCCCGTTTTAAAATCTGAAATTCCATATAAATTAAATACGCAGTCATCGCCAATGACCGTAAACCGTATGTTAGGAAACAATTTAACGCGGTGTGTCATTCGCTTCAGTTTATGTTTACTTCATCAGTACACATTTATATTTCACAAACCTTTGAAGCTGGCGACAACATGTGCAGATGCACGGACGCAGCGCCGGCCGACTCGCCGAAGATGGTGACCCGGCCGGGGTCGCCGCCGAACGCCTCGATGTTGTCCCGCACCCACTTCAGCGCCATCACCTGATCCTTTACACAACAGTCATCCCATCAGGCTTCTATCACACACACCTGCTGCAACCACGTGCTCGTGCAGGCTCGGCCGCGCCGTGGGCACCGACCACGTCACGTCATCGCGCCGTGCAATAGGAGTTAAATCGGTTCAATCACGTTACCTATACTATACCTAACAACAATTTGTTGTATCATAAACAATTAGCAAACTAGTAACAGACTGATACCAATCTTATTGCAATCTTCATCATAAATCAGAGGCGCCTTAGTGTTTTTTTATTTTATTTTAATAGGCTTTTATTACCTAATAAATGAATTAAAAATAAAAACAAAAGTAAACAGTAGGCAACCTCACAAAATTGTGTATATATTGAACATAATATTATGTCGATTAAAAAAAAGCAAGTTACACTAATTTATTGACGAATTTCTTAACAGCAGATTTATGCGTTGTATGTATGCACATATGCCATAAATTAGGCAGTAACAAATAATGTTGCTTCCCTATGGAATTTTTATAATATTTATGTTTTGTTGTAGATCTGCAGGTTGCGTCAAAAGAATTCGAACTTGACCGAAATGTGTAAACCATAACAGAATTACAAAATCCTGCGAATGCCTGTCTTATTAGGTAGTTATTGTGTCGTTTTGCTTTCAGTTTTCACTGCTACGACTAAAATATAAGGCATGTAAATACCACTATTAATTCGAGTTTACACGTTAACAAACCACTCAGGACTTGCGCAAAAATTACAGAATTTACTTCGAAGGCGTTTGTAAAGATGTTGTGAAAAATAATGAAACTATAATCAACCATGCAGTTTCTAGCTAGCAACTACTGCAACATGAAAGATGACCTATAAAAAAAAGTTTCGGTCATAGTAAAACTTCCATATCGTCAATATTTGTTCAATAGTTCAACACAAAAGGGAAATAATCTTGTTACCTTAAGACCCATATTTCCTGAAACTTCATCATTTTCGAGGCTCAAGAAGCCCAGCGCACCGAGCCTGTAGTTGAGCGTCACCAGCACCACTCCTGCGCTGACGAGGTGGTCAGGACCGTAGAGGAAGGCGTTGCCAGAACCCATGGCAAACGCCCCGCCGTGGATCCACACCATCACAGCCAGCTTTGGATTGTACCTGACAACAAAGATGGAAACCTCAAGCCCAAAAAACACTTTTTTTCTTTGGAATTGGAATTATATTTTCTGAAATTTGTTCTGTTTGCCAATTTGGCTTCTTAGTCACCCCGCAAGGCTTTGCCGTGATTGGTATAACCGCAAACACCTCACCAAGTCACCAGTGACGTTACGCTGCAGACTTCCCATCTTTCTCTGGTCTTAGTTATTCCATCCGGAAGTTAGATGATTCAGCCAACGTCACTCTTTCATCTGAGCCTCATTACTCCTTAGTCAGCGAAAGCGAGTAGATGACGTCTGGCGGGGGGGGAAATTCTGCGTTTCAATTACACTCAAGTAGGTACATTTTGAAAAAAAAATGGATTTTCGCCTTTATTCCATGTCTTTGGGGTTATCATAAAATCAATATTTTTATCTTATCCCCAGGAGATTTCACCCAAAACTAAAACTCAAGCAACATTTGATAAACATTTGGATAAAGCTAAGTTAAAATAATACTTTTTTCATTATCGACCTTCAATCGAGTCAATCGCTATCACCAATAATTAACTTTTCTTAATAGCTACCTGTGTTCAAGATCCTCAAACTTCGAGTTGCAGTGGGCTGTAATGAATCATGTTTAGTCATTATGGTTATGACATTGCCTTACTTACCCAGACATATTATCAGGAAGTGCCGGAGAGTAGACATTGAGGAAGAGGCAGTCTTCGTCACCCTTGTAGGTGTCGAAGAGCATGAACCTGTGCGGGCACACGGCGCCTTCCTCCAGCGCGTCTCGTACTCCGGACCACGGCTCCAGGGGCGCCGGCGGACGGAACCGAAGCGATCCCCGGGGCGGCTGTGCATACCTAAGTAAGTACACAAGGCAATACTCCATTACTATCACATAGACGAGCAGGTTCAATTCCTAGAGCAATTTCAAAACAATGTATCTTGATGATATTTGTTGACGTAAAGATATTTAGCTATATAATTAGCTATAGAGCAGAGGAAGACTAAAGAAACGATGGAACGGCTGACTGCAGAAGCATGTTATGACTAGAAAAAAGAGGTGTGACAAGGTGACGAGTACGAAATAGAGAAAGTAAGGAAGTAGAAGACATGCTACGCTGATCCTGATGTCGCTGACCCAAAATGAATTGGGATAAGAGCAGGAGAACGATGGTTATTTTAACCCGAGGCTATAGATACAGCGACTTTCTATCATCGTTAACGACGATGTTAAAGTTAAAAATGTATTGGAATGTCAATATGTATAGAATATATACATGTGAAATCATAAACTACTGAAAATTATAGGTTAATCCTGTTGATAACCGTTCTTTAACTATTAAACGCTTTGAAAGGCGACCCTTGTCCATGCAGGCCCTCTGAAAGCGTTTATCTTACACTGAAGCTGGAAGCAACTATGTATATACCCATAAAACAAAACTGCCAAAAGCAGAGAGAATATGAAGAGATCTTCATCGCATTAAGTAGTCAAAGGTTGAAACTAAGAAAATGCTGGACATTTGTCAGGAATACAATACTTATGACGTACCTGTACCTATGACATCTACCAAACCACACTGGGCCTGCGTGATGGATCGAAGCCAATTCCCTCTCATAGAGAGAAGGCCTGTGTCCCAGCAGTGGGAACATTAAGAGGCTGATGATGTGATGTGATTTCGTACCTAATACCCTTGAAGCTGTAGTAGGGCGTCTGTGCTGTGGTGCGTGTGAGGAGTTTGCGGCCTCGTAGCGCGCCGAGTTGGGTGGGAACGAGGGGTCCTCCGCCGACGCGCATGCGGTCTACCAGCGCGTGCACGAGACGAGCCGCGCGCGCCGGCACCGCCTGCAACCGGCGCAGCGCGTGCTTCAGCCCCACGGACTCGCTCACCGTGCTCGACAGGCGCCGCCATGCTCCCGTCACCTGAGCAAAAGAATACTATTATCAGAGAGTAGTTCTGCCATTTACCGACCTGCATCCTTTTAGTGATGTTTCTTTTAAAAGTAGGTTATAATTGTAATGATTTTGGATAGTAGTAGTTGTTGACTTTAATTATGCTTTAAGCAGACATTTTCGATGTAAGTGGAGCACATGGAATTTACGGTACTAAATTAGTTTGTAGTAATATGAGATTGGATTCTCCAAAATACAATCTCAAATTTGCTCATTATAGCAGACCTAAATTTTAAATTATACTAAGTAATTAAAGTGGCAGTTTGTATCTTTGAGCAATCGCGTTGTTCTTCTAAAAAAAATTTGTCATTTTTTTAAACTGGAATACGTTGCTCCTAGGAATGTCTACACTTCTCCTGGTCGTGGGTGCATTCACAAACATTTTAACTCACATACACAAATACCTAGACCCAAAACAACTATCTGTAGACCATACAAATATTTGTTCCGTGCGGGGATCGAACTCGCGACACGCAGCGCAGCAGCCAACTGCTTGATCACTGCGCCAACCGTGCCGTCAACCAAAATGAAGTCGTATTTTGGCGAATCGGTAGTTTAAAAAAAACTTTTTTGCAAAAAAAAACAACCGACTTCAAAAACAACTATCTATCTGCCTAGCCTTTTCCCAACTATATTGGGGTCGGCTTCCAGTCTAACCGGATGCAGCTGAATACCAGTATTTTACATGGAGCGACTGCCTATCTGACCTCCACAACCCAGTTAATACTAGGTAATACAATACCCTTTGGTAAGACTGGATGTCAGAATTTCAGGTCACTGACTACCTGTAACGACTGCCAAAGATCTATATATCAAACACAACGAAAACAAAAAGTGAAAAATTAACTTCAGAAGAAAAATCAGCTTTTGAAGTCGGTTGTTTTTTTTTTGCAAAAAAGTTTTTTTAATTTTTTAATTTTTAGTTGTAATATGTTATAGAAATATTTACTATGAAACCTAACCCTTAACCTTCAAGATTCCCTAATTATTGCTTTCAACTCCTAACCATTGAAGAGTAGTAGGTTTCATCATAAGCTCGTCAACATGAAGACTGCTAGATGCGAATACTCGTATAGCGTCAGAACAAAGCACGAAACACGTAATACGTGCCTATGAAATTTGAGGGTTGCCCTCGATTTCTCTGGGATTCCATCACCAGGTCCTGGTGTTCATATCATGGTACCACCCTTGAAATATCTCCGTTCCAATAAAAAAAAGAATCATCAAAATTGGTTCATATACGACGAAGTTATTCGCGAACATACTTAAACTGAACATTGGTTGAAGGAACATGAAGTAGCATTTATCAATGATGATTTTTATACCGTACAGAGCGCATTTGTCAGAAAATCAGCTATTCGCGGTGGATCTTTAATTCTTGTTTCAAACAAATTAAAATGTAAACAACGTTTAGATTTAGTTAATCTTTCAATTGAGCGCACTATTGAGTTGTCTTGCGTTGAACTCGAGCGATACTTAGTAATTTGTGTTTATAGACCCCCATCTGGGGACTTTACTCGTTTCGAATCTGTAATGGAGGATACACTTAATAAGTTAAAATCAAGTAATAAGTCTATAATTTTATGTGGAGATTTTAATGTTAATATTTTAGATGTTACTCCATTAAGTATCAGATTTCTCAATCTGTTTAGATCATTCAATTTAGTTAACCTGTTTTTTGAACCAACAAGGATCACGGCTTCTTCATCAACTTGCCTTGATAATATGTTTAGTGATTGTGTTGCCGAGGACAAATTAGTGTTAAGTGACTTATCGTCTGATCACTGTGGTTTAATAGCTAGCTTTCCTATGCCATTAAAAAAAAAGCCGCGCAAAATAGAATGCAGGCCTCATACAGCTAGTCGCTGCAATAAATTTAAAAATAATGTAGCACTTAAAGTAACACCGTCAATAGTTGAGCACGAGACTCCTAATGAAATTTATAAAGCCCTTTTTGATGTTGTGCAAAATGAATACCAATCTATTTTTAAGTCTAAAACTATTAACATTAAGGGACCTTCTGTTGGCTTCAACCAATGGGCTACACCAGGTATTTACAAAAGTCGAGCCCGATTATACGAGTTGTATGGTCTTAAACAACACAGGTTTGATACAACTTTTCTAGAGTATGTTAAGAATTATTCCAAATTATTTAAAAAGATTTGTATTATTGCAAAATCTAAATTCTTAAGCGAAACCATTAAAAATTCTAATAATAAAGTTAAAGCCACTTGGAAAATCATTAACAATGAAACAGGTAAATCTGTTAAACAAGATAATCACCTTGAGATCATGGTGGGTAACAAATTAGTTAATAAAGCAGCCGACGTAGCCGAGGCTTTTAATGAGTATTTTGCCAGCATACCTATAGCGACGACTCGTTCCCTGAGTTCGTCGCCGTCTAAAGCCGAAGATCTTTTGCATAGCAGCGTGTCTAAATGTGGTAACGTATTTAGTTTCGAACATGTAACACCTCGTGATGTAGTTAACGTTTTTAATTCACTTAAGTCTAAAAACACAGGTGATTACTGGGGCATTTCTATTAAACTTTTAAGTAACATTATCGACATCGTAGCCCCCTGTCTTGCTGTTACTTTCAATAAATGCGTTGATTTGGGTACTTTCCCTGACCTTATGAAGAGCAGTAAAGTCATCCCTCTATTTAAATCAGGCAGTAAAAATGATATTGGGAACTTTAGACCAATTTCTATTTTACCTGCTTTTAGCAAAATTTTTGAAAAATTAATTCTCAAACAGTTGTTAGTACATTTTAATTTAAATAAACTCCTTCATAATGATCAATATGGCTTTACAAAGGGTCGTTCGACTACGGATGCAGGTGTTGCTTTGCTAAAACACATATTTAACGCATGGGAGAAAGCGCAAAATGCAATCGGTGTTTTCTGCGATCTTTCTAAAGCTTTTGATTGCGTACATCACGACACGCTTTTACGGAAACTGCGTCATTACGGTGTTCAAAATGAGGCCCTAAATGTGATAGATTCGTATTTACAAAATAGATTCCAATGTGTAGACGTAAATGGCGCGAAATCTTCCGGGCTACCGGTTCGGCTAGGTGTACCTCAAGGTTCAATACTGGGTCCGTTTTTATTCTTGGTTTATATTAATGATCTGCCATATTATTTAAAGGGTTTTTGTGACGTCGTACTATTTGCAGATGATACCTCTCTTATCTTTAAAGTAGATAGGAATAGACACGATTTTGACGACGTAAATAGCGCGCTATCAATGGTCACGGATTGGTTCACAACAAACAACCTTGTTCTTAATGCCAAGAAAACTAAAATAATTAAGTTCGCTTTACCCAATGTTAGAAATCTAGGTCCCAATATTATCCTCGCCAATCAGGAGCTGGAAACTGCCGACTCTGCTGTATTTCTGGGCATAACAGTAGATTCAAAATTACAATGGGGTTCACACATATCAAGCCTAGCGGGAAGGCTAAGTTCAGCCGCATACGCCGTCAGAAAAGTAAGACAATTCACTGACGTTGATACAGCACGGTTAGTCTACTTTAGTTACTTTCACAGCGTTATGTCCTACGGTATTCTGCTGTGGGGCAAAGCTGCTGATATTCAAAATATATTTGTTCTGCAGAAGCGAGCGGTTCGTGCAATTTATCAGCTGGGTGCCCGAGTTTCCCTTAGAGATTTTTTTAAGGAGATTGGTATTCTCACGGTTGCTTCTCAGTACATCTTTGCCAACATTTTATATATTAGACAAAATATCCATCTGTACACTAAAAACAGTGATATCCACAACTTTAACACTAGAAATAAGCATAAACTACGTGCTCCTTTTCACCGGCTTCACAAAGTTCACAATTCATTCGTAGGGCTCGGGATTACATTTTATAATAAACTGCCATCTTCTTTTCTAGACTTGCCATTTAATGAGTTTAAAGCCAAAGTTAAATCTAATCTTTGTTTAAAAGCTTACTATTCTATTAACGACTACTTAGATGATAAGAATAGTTGGTCGCTGAGTTGAACACAAGACAATGTTTGTTATTTGTGTTCTTTCTTCAAAATTAGTTTACTGTTATGTTATGTATTTATTATTTTATTTTTACATTGTTTACACTTACTTTGTAATTTGTATATACTTTTGTTTATTACTGATTGTGTCTGTAGTAAATCTTAAATTTAACTGACACCTTGCTATTGTATCGAGTCTGGTTCTTCTAACCAACCAAACAGACAGATGTGTGCTGGGGAGTTTGTTCCGCCACTTCTTCTTTCCAGCTAAACACTAGGAAGTGCCGATGGGTGGGCGTTTTTGGGGGACTGTCTTATAAAAAATGTAAATACAGTGAAACCTGGTTAAATGTGTCTCAGATATTCAATTTGTTTCATGGGACCCCAGTATGAGTTCCAGTTATAGAGATTTCTCACTTATCCATGTCCCAGTTAGCCAAATTTCACTGTAGTAAAGTAAAGTAAAGTAAATTTTGACCTTCGAAAAGTGCTGATTATCAGCCTAGTTTGAATAAATGAATTTTGATTTTGATTTTGATTTTGAAACGACAATGTTCTTAATTGAAAAAAATAATCATAAAATGAGAAGTACTGGGCCAAACCATGCCAAACTTTTATTAGTCTAGTCAACAAGTGCTTTTTTGATCAACTTTTTTCAGCAGTCTCCGAAAATTATGATTGAGGTGTCATTCGATTCGGAATGGCATCCAGATGATTTTTGAAAAAATTGAAGTTCCGCTTGCAAAAATTGCAAAAGTTATTAACAATTAACTAAATAATTGAAAATGGGTTTAGTGTTTTGCAAATATCTCAAAACTTATTTAAAATATTTAAAATTCGAAAAAAGATTCAAAAAGAGGATGAAATTTCCTAAAGAATGTTCTAACTTTCGGAATTGTGGGACCAATATTAATAACTTTTCCATCGGGTTGAAAATACGCCCGAAAACTGGTACTCCGTCTTGCGCAAGCTACGCTCCATTCGGACATTTCATGAATAAATATAATTTAAACTTTTAAGTATGAAAATTAAAAGTTGAAAAAATTCAGGCGCCTGCAGAATGAATCAATAAACAATAATCCGTGGTTCAAAAGTTTTTATCGCGAATTTTCAATAAGTTATCCATTAGTTAATTAACAGTTTTTTATAGCACGAACATTGACATAGCAAGTACGATAATTATTAAACTATTAATCTGAGTTTTTTTTTCGTTCGTGGAGCTATTTCTCAAAGGTCTCAAAATAGACTCTCGTTGGAAAAATTAAAAAAATGTTAATTTTCGTTTTTTTATTAACAATTTACCGAGATGAAAAATTTCAAAGCTTCATTAGACATTCAAAAAATCTTTTTTTTGTTTATATTATTATTGAACCGTTTTTGTACGATCAGAAGCTACTTAAAAATGATTTTTAATATTTTTTATCTTTTATTGTTTAAACAATTTTCATAAACAAATGCGTTGTTTATGAGATAATTTAATTATTTCTTTCATAACATAATCTTTGATGATAACTATGATTCTTTTTAAAAAAATCGTCGCTTAAAAAAATAAATTTATTGCCTAAAAACGCATTTGTTGATTAACAATTATTTTCTCCCACTTCTAATTAATATTAGGGAACCATTTTTTTAAAATCACCTTTATTTGTTTTTTCTTTTCGATACATATATAAAAAAAAATGTTTTATTAAATTTTTCATGGTTTATATAATAAACAATTTGTTAAAAACAAATAATTTTTACTTTATATTTTTTTTCTTATTTTACTTATTGTCACAAAAACAGACATGATTCTTTTTTTTTCATTTATTTTTTTTACAACTTTTTTTTAATTTGAATAAATAATCATAAATCGCAGCGTACCTAATCGGAAAAAAACATACAATCGAATTGAGAACCTCCTCCTTTTTGGGAAGTCGGTTAAAAATAAAATAACCTTCATATCTTTTACAACCGGCTATGGTCATTGTTGTTACCTTTTGCGAGCCTTGACTTGCTGATTCATATACCGAACAGGGGAGGTTTGGCGGTCACAGGTCCCATGAGTGACTACCTACTTCTATACCTACTTGAAAATCAATTTAATATTATTTTAAAGAACATGCAGCAAATGTCAAGCATCCCAAATACGTAACAGGTACTTGTAGAGTTGTAGTAACGACGAAATAACTATAATTTAAATAATTTTCACACTGCCGATGCCGATGTCGCGTGTGTTTAAACATAGCCGTTAAGTTATTAAACCAATTTGAGTAAAGTTTAAATGCTTGCTGTGATTATTGACACCCCAAAATGTGCATCTACAGACCACACGCAACTTCATGTAAGTCACACAAGCTACCAGACTTGTTATAACACACCACGCAACGTATAGGTAATAAATATCAATAATATCAGTCAGTTATGTGTCGGTTACATAATTACTACACTCATTATTTATACCGACTTCCGAGAATTATAATAACTAGCTGTACAGAACTCAGACTTACGGCGGAGATGAGGTCTTGTTCATACAAACAATAAAAACCGGCCAAGAGCGTGTCGGGCCACGCTCAGTGTAGGGTTCCGTAGTTTCCCGTCCGTCACAATAAAGTGTTCCCACATAGGAGATATTCATTGTTTTTTTTGTTATATTTTTTTTTTTACACTTTCAAAATGATTTTCCTAGAACGTCCTTATAAAGTTCTACTTTTCAGATTTTTTTCATATTTTCTAAACTTATGGTTCAAAAGTTATAGGGGGACACACACATTGTTTTTTACTTTTGGAGCGATTATTTCCGAAATTATTGACATTATCAAAAAATTGTTCCATACAATTGTTGTAGATATTGAGGGATTTCCCATGTTATTTTAGCACCATAGACTTCATAATAGGTTTTCTTGTAATCTATATAAAGTGTTGAACTAATTTCTGTTTTTTTTTTTTAAATTTTAGGCTCAGTAGTTTCGGAGATAAGTGATGGGGGGGTGGTCGGACAGACAGACAGACACACGGGTGATTCTAGAAGGGTTCCGTTTTTTTTTTTGTTTTGTGGTAGGGGACCCTAAAAACACGCGACTAGAGAAATGTGTGAGAGTGACTCGTCTATTGATAAGGTGTAGGTACATCCTCAGTTTACCCCGATATATCCCCTCAGACATCATCACTCATGACACATTTCTATCTAACAGTGGTGTAAGTTACGCCAAAGGATAAGCTTGGTTTAATCAAAAAACTGATTTCAATTAAGCGAAGTTAAACCTCGGAGAGAAACATGCATAACATAACATCATGCCTTGTAATTACCGAAGGGTTAGACTAAGGCTTACCGTAAGTGCACCCAAACGCCAGTTACTTAAGTCACCTTATGTTTAAGTCCCATGTAATAGGAGGTTAGGTTATTTATTGCCATTAACCGGTCATGAATCCAGACTTTTTGACTGCTACTGAAATGTTCTTGACAGAAAAACCCAATAATACTTAGCCTGCTGCCTGACCCGGTAATCGAACCCAGGACCTCATTCTCAGCAGTCGCGCTTTGCGACTACTAGACCAACCAGGCGGAGAGAAACTTATACTAAGTATTTATATAAATATAGGTCCTGTACCAGAATGTAATAATATTACTATGCGACACTACTCCACTCCAACACCGTGCCGACGCATTAATCTCATGCTATTAGAGATCGAGTATTCCTCTCAAATGTCAACGAAGTTAACGCATATAAAATGTAATTGAAATGTGTTTTATTGACATAAGCAATCACTCAGTCACTAGTCAAATAATTATGTTCAATATGATAGCAAAGTTTGCTTGGCAGAGTTTGCTATGACGTGACATTCATAATCTTATTATTATTCTACTCACACATGACATAACTTCATGTAATCCCCGAAGGTAAAGCAAAGATGTAGACGTCCTTGCTACCTTGCCTAAATTCCGTTTCAACCATGTAAAACAGGACAGGCCTATTGCCATCAATCAAGGCTCCAGACTACAAATCAACACTAAATCAACGAGCCTTCCCTGCATTTACTCGTGCAGTTTGGTATGGTGTTTACTCCCGGGCTACGATGACGAACACGGAACACTGGAGGTGGTCTTTGGCGGTAATCAGTAAACGCGGACCGATTCTTAGGTAAGGAAGAGGAAATACTTACATTTCCATATCTTCCTACTTTCCCTTCAGATCGGTAGGCCAGTAGGATGAGTTATATAGCTAGTGATCTTGTCGTCTCTATGTTCATCGATTTAAAAGCTATTCATAGAAATTGTTGTTACTCTAAATTTTTACGTTCAGCTAAAACACTAACTGACGCACTCAGAGAGCTCTAATGATTACTTAGGCCATAATTAGTAATGGTTTTGACAGTTTTGTCATACAAAAGTATGTCAATTCTTTACTAAGTGACAGCTTAAGTGTAGGTCATCATTAAATATCTCTGAGTACCGCAGTAGATCACTTAATAAATCGTTAGGCAGATAGTAAGCATGGGATATGAAAAAGAACTTACGCTACTTTTCGTCATCTTTATTTGTATACGGACATCCTCATGGTTCCTAATGGAAGTCCATTGGGAACTCTTGAGAGAACGAAGGGTTATAACTAAAATCCCGCTGTTTTTATTTCTAGCATTAGTGAGTGAGGGTTTGAATTAAATTGTATTAATAAAAAACCGGCCAAGTGCGACCTGGACCGGATATTTAGTGATATGTTATGGGTTCCTGTTTTTTTTTAGGTGGGGAACCCAAAAAATACAAAATAAACGCAGAAGTCACGCGGCTACTTCCAGTAGCAACGGTCAACAACAGACACCTTGCAGTTGGTACCGGCAATATTCGGTTTTACCATGGTGTTGTGTTCACTAGAATCACTTGTGGGCTTTGGGGTTTAGATTAAAACCTCTCAATATATCAGTAAGTAGTGTGCAACTCGAAGGGACCGTCTGCTTGCCTCAAGGGCTAGTTCAGGACTGTTCTATGACGTTACCGTTCGAGCTGCTTGCTACGTTTATTTGTATACATCACATCTCTTCCTTTTTATAATTAAATTAGATTTTAAATACAACTAGTATATTCAGAATTTAGACATTCATTATTTTAAATACTATACAATCATAATGTTTAGAATTTAGAGATCAATCATTTTAGAGTCCCATAACAATATTTGATTATAGGACATAGTATTTACGTGTCTATTAGGTTTTAAGTATGATGACAATACCTATTTAAAACACACACGTTAATATATATTTTAATCTATGATTTTAATACAATAACAATCTCTAATATAAAGACAACAATCATTCTTAATTGCTAGCATTTAGACAGTTTTACGTACAATGACAATATTTAGAATTTACACGATAATATACATAATTATAATATATTTGTTAATACCTTAACAATCTTTAATACATATTTAGTCAACGTGTATTCATAATGGCTAGCATTTAGATATTTTATTTTTAATAAAAATGTCTACTACTAAAGTATAATTAGATGTAGGCACATTAATAAGGTCCTATGGATCTATAATAGTACAGCATTGTGCTGATCTTGTTCATCCTTCTTTATCCAAGTCGTGATTTATGGCTTTTCACTCGCCTTCTATTTTCAGATGTACTATAATATTCCTCATGTACACTTGACCAGTTTCATCATTCCTTGCAACGTAAACCTTTTCACCAATTTCTTAGTGTTAAGCTGTAGCTCGCCTTTTCCTGTCTTCTATTTGTTTTTCTCCTTCTTTTTTTTTTTTTTGTCTCTGACCTCTGAATCGTACTGTAGTTATTTTCGAGGTCTGTTAAAAAAGGTAATTTATCTGAACTTTCGTCCAAAGAATAGCTTGGATGGATATTTTCCTGTGGTGGGTGTGTGTGTACATCATTAAATATTTTGACAAAAATCATCTTTCCAGTCAGATTTTTCGCATTGGCTGATTCTAAGCCGTTTAAGGATATCTCCATTTAGTCTCTCGACTTCGCCGTTTTGCTGAGGGGCAGTAAGGGATTGTATCGAATAACGTAATCCCTTGTTATATACAGACAGAATAATTGAAATTCTTAACTAGTGAATTGTCTACCATTAACTGATGTTAAATTAGCACGATTTCCGGTTCGTTAGAAGTTCTTTTTTTTTTTTTTGTATCTTGTGTAGAGATAGATTTAAAAAATTTGATTTCTTTATATCGACTATAATCACGAAGATATAATTCCACTTGGTAGTAAACCTAAAAATCAACAGCAGTATCTACCCAGACTTTTGAAGGAAGTTTAAATCTTTTCATCAGTACTGGCGGATATTGGCCCTCTGACTAAAATACATCCTATACAATTTTTTTATGCAACCAAAGTTCATGTTGTTTTTTATTGAACTATCCCAAACATTATTCATTAAAGCGTCTCTAATTATTTTTAATTCATTATCATTATTATTTGATGCTTCAATAATCGTTTTAAAATAAGCGATAATGCTACGGGTCGCGCATATTGAACAAGTTGGTTAATATAATATTCGTTTTCAAGTGGACTTTTTTTTCTGTTGGCACTTGTGCACAGACGGGATTATAAAGCCGATAAAGGGTCGGCTATGTTTATTTTACCCGGCCTATAGATGTCTTTAAAATATTTTTTATTTTTATTTAAATACATGTGGATTTAGTTCTATTGCCCAAACCAAAACGAATGCTTTTTTTTTCGGTCTAGAAATATTGTTTCTCAACTTCTAGACTCTTATTGCCAAACGTACTGAATGTATGATCCCTAACCCAACAGGGCTTGCAACCGCAATAACTTGGGTACGATCTATTGGGTCGTAGTAACCAAGAGTAGGAATTTTAGTTTTTTTTTTTTTTTTTTTTTAATTAGTACGTCAAATGCAATAATTATTTTGTTCTTTAAAATTGGGAATCATTTTACGACAAAATTTATTAATCCTAAAAAACTTAGAATTTCTTCGATGGTTTCCGGTGCTCCAAATGTCTCAATTGCTTTGATGTAGTTATTAAGTGGTTTAATACTTGACGGCGAAAGCTCGTGGCCCAAAAATTGTATTGTTTTTGAATTGAAAACACATTTATTTTTACATTGTTAACATTGTTTTCTTTTAGTACTGCCGTTTGTATTGCCCTTTGCTTGTAATAAACGTCGTGATTTCACTACGTTTTTTCTCAACGTGATGAAAATCGTTTCTATATATCGATTTATGGGTAAAGTATTGCTTTACCAAATTTAGGAATCAGTTGTTCCATTGACCATGATGGCTTTATAGGCTGCGCGCATATATAAACAAATACGAATATCATCAGGCTTTAAAATCGGTACCATTGGTGAAAACCAAATGGATGGTTTATTTATTGATTCAATCATATCCATTGTAACCAGTTCGTCTAATAGAATGTTTTAATTATCTTTGTTTCCAGAGGAATTAGAACTCGTCGATAAAACTGACACACATGTGGAATTGTTTTATCTATTGTAATCTCTAATAGAATATCTTTGAATTTGCGAAATGGTTTGTCATTGGGATTGTTGGTTAAAATTATTTTATTTTTTTACACATTTAGCGAGATGGCAGTTTCTTTAGCTAAAAGATTCATTGACCCATTTTCAATGACATATATTTTTTGTTGAACCAGCTTTTATCCGTGCATCAAAACAACCCAACACTTTAAGTGGGTGTTTAGCACCGTAACCCATGAATGTTTTTTTTTTCGGGGACGTTTGCTGGTCGGAGACTATGACTTTGAATTTTTTCATGTGTTACTAAGTTTTATCACTTATAACATTGGAGGTACTTACTACCGGAATCAATGAGCATTTTAATGTTTGTTCCTCTACAGAGGTGGGCTCTTTTTTGGTGTTTTCCAGTTTGGTTTTCTAAATGTGCCTGTTGTTATTTGGTTGTATTTGTTGTTTTGCCAAATATAAGCAGTGTTTTAGGTATGGCCTTTGAATCCACATTTCCTGCAAATTGCATTAATTGCAGGGCAGAAACTGTTATTACCTTTGTGATTTGATTTATGCTGCCACATTGACTGCAGGGAGACTATTATCACCTTTGTGATTTCTGCTGCCACATTGACTGCAGGGGAACTTTTATCACCTTTGTGATTTCAACCTCTTTTTTAAATGTAAGTACATTTTGTACTTTTTGTGTCAATTTTGTTAAGGCGTGAACTTGTGGCATTTTTACTTTGGCTATCGTGGAAATTGTTCATTTGCCGTTCTACGGCTTCTAAACAATTTGCTTCTGCTATGATATTTTCAACTATTGCTGAATCACAAAGCATTAAATTGTTTTTTTTTTTTTATCTCGATACTGTTATTTAATCGATAAGATTTTCATCTTCTTTAGAAAGCTACAAATTTGAGCTTTGACACCTCAATCGAATCATGAAAGTTTCAAATTTTCCTTCCGATTCTTGTTTCATTAATCGGAAAATGTGTCTTTCAAATAAATAACTTTGTTTCGGGAAAAAATGCTCTTCCAACTTTATAACCGCGATACCATAAATGTCAGTCGCGTTTGGATCAATCGAATGAGCTTCAGGTAAATTAAAATATATGACTTGAAAAGCCATGCCTCAGCATGTAGTAAAATCGCACGTTTATTATTTTGATCCCTGTTATTTGTTGCTATAAAAATATATTTCTAAAGCACGTTTCCATTTTACACAACGGGAACCTATTGAGTTTGGTTCTTCACAATGTAATGGTTCTATTGCAGGGATTTGTAATTGGGACATGTTGATCGATCTGTAAGTCGAGAACCTCATATAAATATCAGTAATAAAATTTCAAGATCGATTCGACAAATTAATTTTTTTTTTTTCACTAAAACTTTAACACAGTGATTTGTTGTTTAGTGTTTAAATAAACTAGTCCCGTCTCTTTAATAAAGGAATCACGTAACAACTTTGTTTATTTAGTTTTAAATGTATCGTATCCGGCTAAAGAGCTTTGTGACTTCATTTAGCACTTACGATAAAGAAACTTTATTCGACAAATCATAAAAGTAACAGACCCATATACTCTTCAAGTGTATGTACCCTTATACTTGTTACTAAGCTAAACGGGCACTTGACATAGAGGTGATTTATTATTTTAGGTGACGATTATGTGACGATAGCCAGTACAAAATGCATTCTAGATTTTGTTAAAATCATTAGCCTTAACGAATTTCAGTTTTAACAGCAGACAATATTTATCTACTTTACTTCGGGGTTGTCGAAGGGGCACTTGTTTAAAACTGTTATTTACGAGTAATTTTCTCGTACGGAACTTTTTATTGAAATTTCTTCCAATAGTGAACAATATTTTTATTGAAATTTCTTTCAATAGTGAACATTTTTTTATTGAATTTTCATTCAATAGTGAACAATATTTTTATTGAAATTTCTTTCAATAGTGAACAATATTTTTATTGAAATTTCTTTCAATAGTGAACATTTTTTTATTGAATTTTCATTCAATAGTGAACATTTTTTTATTGAATTTTCATTCAATAGTGAACAGTATTTTTATTGAATTTTCATTCAATAGTGAACATAATTTTTTATTGAATTTTCATTCAATAGTGAACATTTTTTTTATTGAATTTTCATTCAATAGTGAACAGTATTTTTATTGAATTTTCATTCAATAGTGAACATTTTTTTATTGAATTTTCATTCAATAGTGAACATTTTTTTTTTTTGAACTTTCATTCAATAGTGAACATTTTTTTTATTGAATTTTCATTCAATAGTGAACATTTTTTTTTATTGAATTTTCATTCAATAGTGAACATTTTTTTTATTGAATTTTCATTCAATAGTGAACATTTTTATTGAAATTTTTTTCAATAGAGCACGTGTTTTTTGCGAACGGATTTGGTCAACAATACGTAGGTCAGGGCAGTAAATTTATTGACAAAATAAGAAAGAAATGCAATATATACACTGTATTTGTCACACACACACGATCCTGTTTCAAGTTATTAATTAGTGGGTTGTTAAATGGGTGAATGATGTTTAGTTTGTATTTTGTTTCACAAACACCTTTACACGTCAAAATGTTACGCAGAATCTACATCGGTTTGTGCAGCATAATATCAGCAGGTAGTCGACGAAGATCTTGCATAGACAAACAAATAATATTCAATAACAAATAAATTGTAATTATAAGTTATTGTTACGAGCTGGGTATGGGATAAATAAAATCACTACCAATTAAACACACGAATTAACTTTATTACTCAATAAACACTTATTCACAATCACTTCAATACTACTGAACACTTTGTCGCACTAGATAACTCTTCGAACCTTTCGTTGTCTCGCTTAAAAGTGAACTGACTAACTTCGTCCTTAATCGGTCCTTTTATACCCACGCAAACAAAGGATATTCGAGATAATTCTCTATTATTCAAGAAAGCATCAACAAAAAATCTTTAACAAAAAATAAACTTAAAGATAAAAGAACCGACAAGGAAGAAGTTACTTTACGCCCTCGGCATACGGTCGAAATTACAATGTCAATTGCCGCTGACGTCGTGCGTAGGCTGACCTTGAAATACAATGTAACTATACCTACAGCGGAAATAGGTACCTAAAAGAATGAACTCGTATTTTGTAGGCACTACACAGTTATTAGCGCGGTTTCTCGAAGATTCTAGATGACCGTCGTAACACTGCCCCCTCCTTAGACATGCTCGTCCCGAGCATCATTGGTCCCGTAATATCGCGCCAATCGGTCTACATGCACAACCTTAGGTGCACCTCGCGGACCCTTCTGTATTCGGTAGGTGACATCGTTGATCCTGGTCACAACTCTGTATGGTCCATCCCATTTTGCTTGCAATTTCGGAGACTTTCCCTTGCTCCGCACTGGGTTATGCAACCACACCAGCGAATTTTCGTCGAAACCACGACTGTTTGCCTTCCGGTCATAACGAGTCTTCATCTTCTCAGACATCTGTTGTCCGGATTGCCTGATATGCTCATACACATCATTTAACTTGTTACGCAGATCATTCGCGTAATCCGTTACACTGCGTGGGACATCCGGGGGGGTTCCAGTGATTAAATCTGCAGGCAACCGTAATTCCCTTCCAAAGTTCGCGAAGGCTGGAGTTACAGTCGTACTTTCGTGAACTGCACTCCGATAGGACAGAAGAAACGGCTGTATGTGTTTGTCCCAATCCCTTTGCCTGCTTTCCACGACTTTAGCCAGATATCTCTCCAATGTCTGGTTGAATCGTTCCACCATTCCATCAGATTGTGGGTGGTAAGAGGTGGTCCTGGTTTTGTGTGTACCCATCAATCGACAAGTCTCCTGAAAAACTTGCGATTCAAAATTCCTCCCTTGATCGCTGTGAATTTCTAAGGGTACTCCAAAACGACAGAAGACTTCCTGAACCAATTTATCTGCGACTGTTGCGGCTTCTTGGTTAGGAATGGCGAAGACTTCTGGCCACTTTGTGAAATAGTCCATGACAACCAGGAAGTACTTGTTTCCGCTGTCACTTTCTGGAAACGGCCCCGCAACGTCCAGTGCTATCCTCTCCCAGGGAGCTCCAACGTTGTACACTTTCAATGCACCTCTGCTTCGTGTGTGGGGTCCCTTCACAGCCGCACAGCTGGTACATTTGCGACACCAGTCTTCCACATCATCTCGACAGTGGATCCAGTAAAAGCGCTCTCTGATTTTCAGTAGAGTCCTTTTTACCCCCATATGTCCTCCTGAGCATCCATCATGGTAGAGCCGTAAAACATCCGGTACCTTGGCTTTAGGGACAACCATTTGTAGATGACAGCTGTCCCCTCGAGCGTTTTCCCATTTACGGCACAAGACTCCATCCTGGATCTCCAAACTGTTCCATTGTGCCCAATAACTCTTCGTGATGGAACTCATCGCAGCCACATCACTCCACTTGGGCTTCGGAGCACCAGCTTTGATCCAGTCGAAGATTGGCTTGATGTCCGAGTCATTTTGTTGAGCCTGTTGTAGAGTCTCCTTCCATTCATCGCTGAGATCCGTTCTAAGCATCCTCACGGGCACTACTTCCTTAGTCTCTTGCCTTGCACAGTGCTTGCAGTCTTCAGGACAAGGTCTTCTTGACAAGGCATCTGCGTTACCGTGAGTTTTCCCACTGCGATGTTCAGTTACGAAGTCAAACTCTTGCAGTAGTTCAATCCATCTCGCCACTTGTCCCTCTGGATTCTTGAACTGTAATAGCCACTTCAATGCAGCATGGTCAGTTCGTAGCTGGAATTTCCGTCCCAACAAATACTTACTGAAGTGCTGCAATGTCTTCACTACGGCGAGCAGCTCTCGTCTCGTTACGCAGTAATTCCTTTCCGGTTTAGATAAAGACTTGCTGAAGTAAGCTATAACAACCTCCTGATCTCCTTTCCGTTGAGATAACACGCCCCCAATCCCAATATTACTTGCGTCTGTGTCGACTATAAAGTCATTTTCAGTGTCAGGATATCCCAAAATAGGAGTATTGCACAGACGTCCCTTTAATTCTTGAAATGCGGCGTCGCAGTTCTCGTCCCAACAGAATTGTCGCTTTTCCTCAGTGAGTCTGTGTAGAGGTTTCGCAATGTCGGCAAAATTCTTCACAAACCGGCGATAGTAGGAGCACAGACCCAGAAATGCTCTGACCTGTGTCTTGTCTTTCGGAACTGGCCAATCCTTGACGGCGACTACTTTCTCTGGGTCTGTTTGAACACCTTCCCCCGAAACTATGTGTCCTAAAAAGTTCACTTGTTTCCTGAAAAACGAGCACTTTTTCGGACTCAATTTCAGGTTTGCTGTTTGGATCTTCGACAGCACTCGGTTGAGGTTTCTAAGGTGATCTTCAAACGTACGGCCCACAATGATTATGTCGTCTAGATAGACAAGACATGCATCCCCAATCAACCCGGCAAGTACTTGCTCCATCAGCCTTTCAAACGTTGCAGGAGCATTACATAAACCGAAAGGCATAACTTTAAACTGCCACAATCCTTTTCCTGTTGAGAATGCAGTCTTCTCCTTATCCCTGAGGTCTATTTCTACCTGCCAGTAACCACTTTTCAGGTCTAGTGTGGTAAACCACTTCATTCCCGCCAGCGTATCCAGTGTGTCATCGATCCTAGGCAGTGGATAGCTGTCCTTTTTCGTGACGTCGTTCAGTCGTCGATAGTCCACACAGAAGCGCATACTGCCGTCCTTTTTCTTTACCAGGACCACAGGAGAACACCATGGACTGGATGAAGGCTCTATGACACCATCCTTCACCATACCCTCAATCATGGTTTCCACTTCTTTTTCCCGTGCAACTGGCAGTCTCCTTGGTCGCTGACGGATAGGTAACTCGTTGCCTGTATTAATTCTGTGCTGAACCAGTCCAGTTCTTCCTATGTCAGCATCACCCGTAGAGAAAATACCGGCGTACTGAAGCAACATCTTCCTAGCCTTGTCCATTTCTCCTTCACTTAAATGACAGTTTTCAAGAAGCGTTGACACGTCGAATTTGGCACTACTAATTTTGCTTCCGGTAGGTAGATCTTGCAATTGACGCATCCAAGCTACTTCCTCACAAGTGCCGATCAAGGTGCCCTTCTTAATTACTTGCTCCTTGTTACTTGGATTCAGGATTCGTACAGCTGAGATGTTGTTGGCCTTTACCAGAGTTCGTGCCATCTTCCATGAAAACTCATTGTCCACCCTTTCTATCAGAACACTTCGATCTTTGTGTCCAGAGTTCTGTGGTAACTTAACTGGCACGATCGTTTCTGATCTGCTAGGAAGAACAATTTCCTTCAGGCAGTACACTTTCCCTGATGGTGCACCTTCCATGAAGACTTCCTCTGAACCACATTTCAACACTCCTTGGTCAATGTCGATCTCACAACGATATTTCCGCATGAAGTCCAAGCCCAAGATGCAATCGTCGACTATGTCGGCCACGATGACATTGTGTCGGTAAATTCTATCACCCAATTTTAACTCCACCTCCTTCTTGCCTCGGACGGTTATGTGCTGACCGGTAGCTGTTAATAATTGAAGGTGGTCGCGGTTATTGAAGTAGCCCCCAAGAAACCGATTCGCCAGGTGAGAATTGACGACCGTGTGAGAAGCTCCAGTATCCAACGTCAGTTTGCATGGAGTTCCGTTGACTTCGCCGTTGATAGTCAGGCTGTTCCCGTCATGTACTTGTGAGATCGAGATCCTCGGGGCTCTTTCAAAACCAGCCAGCACCCGCCCCCCAGTCCTGGCATTTACTCGTTTCCCTGCTGTGGTTGGGCAGCCACTTCAGCCACCTTTCCTTGCTGAGGTTGGTCTTCTTTTGGTGAGCTGCGCTTAGGACAGCTTGATCGAAGATGACCCCTTTCTCCACAAGTGTAGCACCTAGGGCTGTATCCTTGCGGGCGGTCGCGTGCAGGTGACGCTACAACCTCCCTGACCCGGTGCGTACGGTGGTCCTGCCTCACTGCCTCTACTTCTAAGGCATGGGCCAAGGCATCTTTCAGCGTCTCATGATGCCCAAGTCTCACAGCGGCTCTAACTTCCAAGTCGCGTATTCCATCGATGAACGCCTGTACCAGATTTCCATCAATAAGTGCAGGGGCGGACTGGTATGCTTTCCGAACCAGCTTTTCAACTTCCAGGGCCCACTGCTGTAAGTTCTCGGCACTACGTTGAACGCGATCCCTTAACTTGGCACGAAAAACATGCTCCAGGTGCGCGTCACCGTATCTGGACTCTAATGCCTCCAGCAGCTGTTCGTAGGTCACATCCTTGCCGAGGGCCTCAAGAATGTTAAGGGCCTGGTCTCGAAGACCCAAGGTGAGCGCAGTCATGGCTTGCGCTTTGGTCCACCCATTCACTTTCATAACGGCCTCGAATTGGATTTTATAGGCCGACCATGAAGATGTTCCGTCGAATGGAGGCACTTTAAACCCACGCACCGAAGGGGCAGCAATCACTGAAGTTACAGACCCGTCTCCAACCTTAATTTCACTTAAGGCCTTCTTCACATCGGCGATCTGAATTTCGGCCTTTGCGATACGGTTGTCGTGCTGCTGTACCTGCTCCTTCACCACGTTCAGCTCTTTCCCAACTGATGCGTGAAGATCCTTCATCAGGAGCATCTGTTCTTCTTGGCGTCGGACCTGCTCCTCTTGATCGCGTTGCAACTTTTCCTCCAACCGGCGGGTCTGCTCCTCTTGACGGCGAGCCTGTTCCTCCTTGTCCCGTTGCAACTGCTCCTCCAACCGACGGGCCTGCTCCTCCTGACGACGTGCCTGGTCTTGCAGCAGTGCCATTAAGGCAGACAAGTCAGGCGCCGCTGATGTAGTAGGCGCCGCTGGAGTAGCTCCAGATGGGCCAGCGACTGGCTCTGACGTAGGCTGGGTACCGCCCGGTGTTTGTGTCGGGGAGTCCCCAAATCGCCTTTGGTCCATACCTTGCTGCCGCTGACTCCTCGTACGGATACTATCCGTGTCGTCCTTCGGTAGAATCGGCATTATTTATCCCCGCTTCTGACACCAAATTGTTACGAGCTGGGTATGGGATAAATAAAATCACTACCAATTAAACACACGAATTAACTTTATTACTCAATAAACACTTATTCACAATCACTTCAATACTACTGAACACTTTGTCGCACTAGATAACTCTTCGAACCTTTCGTTGTCTCGCTTAAAAGTGAACTGACTAACTTCGTCCTTAATCGGTCCTTTTATACCCACGCAAACAAAGGATATTCGAGATAATTCTCTATTATTCAAGAAAGCATCAACAAAAAATCTTTAACAAAAAATAAACTTAAAGATAAAAGAACCGACAAGGAAGAAGTTACTTTACGCCCTCGGCATACGGTCGAAATTACAATGTCAATTGCCGCTGACGTCGTGCGTAGGCTGACCTTGAAATACAATGTAACTATACCTACAGCGGAAATAGGTACCTAAAAGAATGAACTCGTATTTTCTAGGCACTACACAGTTATTAGCGCGGTTTCTCGAAGATTCTAGATGACCGTCGTAACATTATTATATTAAACATACAAGAAAGTATAAACGTTAATAGTGTTTTTTTTATTATTATTTTGCTACACCATCACACCAGTTATCCGTGAAGGAATAGGCAGAGGTGTATCAAATACTATTCGACCAATACGCATGTTTTCTTTTTTTTTTTTTTTTAACACAATAAACTATAATTTATTGTTGTTGACCAATTTCCGTAAGCAGGTATATAATTTGAGTTACAATTTTACTTACTGCGCTTTTTACTCGTCGCCAATGTTGTGTTCACTAGAATCACTTGTGGGCTTTGGGGTTTAGATTAAAACCTCTCAATATATCAGTAAGTAGTGTGCAACTCGAAGGGACCGTCTGCTTGCCTCAAGGGCTAGTTCAGGACTGTTCTATGACGTTACCGTTCGAGCTGCTTGCTACGTTTATTTGTATACATCACACATGGTATTACATAACTAATAACTTTATTTAAAACCGATGATTAACAATCATTGTTAGATTTGATTAATTAGCTATTAGAATGTATCATTTTGCCACAACAGGTAGGTACCTACTGTAACAGATGGCGGGATTGATTGTTGACATGGCCAGCTATGGACCGCAGTGGCCTCTAACCACGCTCCAAATACCACAGAGTAAGTACCTACCTACATAAACTATGTATTTCATAAGCAATGTAATCAACATTGTCTAACATATTTCGACATTTTTAATTCCGGTAATGGTGACGCAAGGAAATATTTTAGGATGATAATATGAGTATACCTACTTATCTTAATATTCTGACCTTCAATGTCAAGAACTATAAACAGAGAAAAAAATCTCCTATGTTGACAAAGCTACCCGAGACGATACTTATTAATGCTTTGTAACATTAAGCAATAAGCAGAGGTTCTCTGTTGCTCAACCTGCAAATGTTTACATTGAATGATCGCTTCATTGAAAGATCACGAAGAGTTACATTTTGCGCAATGTTAATAAAATCAAAGGATGACCTTTAAACAAATGAATAGGGTTGGGCAACAAACACGGGTTTCGTTTTAATGCCCACTCGAGTTACAGCGAGTATAACAATCAAGTACCTACAAGATGTTGGTACGTAAATTGTGAAAATATCAAGGTATATACGAACGAGTATGTACTTACCAACTGATAAAAATAATACTTATAAATACTGAATGACGATAAGCAATTTATATAATTTAAACGGTTATAAATAAATTCGGGCGTTAAATTTTTTGCCAGCCACTGCAAGTTGTACGGGTATTTTTGTGTAGGGCCAAAGTAATTTATGTTAATTACACAATAAAGATGTGACACGTTGTGCATGCTTTATATGTTTAAGTTTTTGTTTTTACGAAAATAAACTTGTGACCTCTTGAAGTTATCAGTCCCGGAAAAAAATCTCATGGCCGATATCTACGAGTAGTTCACTAATTATCGTGTATTGGGCAAATAAAAATAATCTACTTCCTATCCTTGGACGCTATTGTCAATAAACTTATGAGTTAACCGTACATAATTCGCTAAGTACCTAATAAATTCATACAAAATCGAAAAATAAAAAAACAATTACATAACGCGTAACTGGTAGGTAGAGTTATCCAAGTTATGTCACTCAGAATCGGATACTCGCGAGCTGACTCAGACGAAGAACATTGACTTTCGCATAATAATCCAATAAAGCATCGTGGATGTTGGTCAGGGTGCAGTGTTGCGAAAATGGCGGCCATAACGTAGTCCTGATTGTATGGTAATGATTAATGTCCTTTGTCCGTTATTTAATTCAAATTATAGTGTTAATAGCCCTAACAATAATAATAACATTCGAACGTGATGTGATTGATACGCCGAGGGTTCTTAATCCCGTCCAAATGCAGGTGTATGTGTTGCTTGTGTGGCAAGAGGCGAAAACAGTCGCATTTAAACATCGATCAAAGATTGGATAACAAAAAAATAAAGGAAGTCATACCTACCTTTTTGGTTAAAGCTAGATCGGATGTGAAAGGTAAAGTGACTGGCTACACTGACACTCTAACCGATATATGAGAATGTTAGTGACGGGCTGACTGACATTAATGTATTGCGTTTTTTTTTCACCATACCTACGTATGACAATCAGTAACAGTAATACTCGGACTAAATTCGACATAATCGATAGGAAGTCATTAGACTACATTAGATAAAATAAATCGTCAACTGAGTCACATGTGCAGCACACAGATTAACCTAAAATATACCTACCTATTGCAGCAACCAGCGAGGAATGCAATTTATATTATTACTGATATTACAGAAAACTCAAGAAAACATGGTATACGTCATTAAGTGTATATTGCGGTTAATCTATTTTGAAACCTTCAATAATGTTTTGAATTTAATGGTATCCGGGTAAGATATTAACTCGATGCATGCAATGACTATACCAGCAACTGTTCATTTTGCAGGTGGCAAAAAGGAGCAGTTGGCACGAATAACAAGATTATTTGCGAAAGAAATAGAAAAAGATTAAAGACAGATAGAGACGATGGTCTAACTAAATAATTACATAAAACTTGATGACCCATAATGTAGGAACTCAACCTCAACTCATAAATGAAACGACTTGTATGAATAATACTGAATAATCTTCGTTATAATTTCTCACAGTCAAAATATCAACGCTCTGTTCAAATGCTTACAATTCAATTGCCGCGCAAACGACCAAAAATCAACTGTCACACTTTCATAAAATTACAGTAGCAAAGGTCATAACTCTATACAGCCTCTAACCATATTATTTTAAATTAGTACTATTTTAGTGATGAGTATCTGTCAATGTTACCAGACGGCAATAGAAGAATGTTTATGTGTCTGCAACAGCTGAGAGATACTTGTCACTGTTGCAACTAATAACAATTATTTATATAGCCGAACTCGTAAATGCTATGAGTCTTACAATAATAACTTGCATTTTTTAGAGTTCTGTATCCAGAGGGTGCCAACTGGACGCTATCAATAAAGCTCCGCTGTCTCTCCGTCTGTCACAGGGTAGTAATTTGAAATGTTCTCAGATTGTGTATTACACTATCAGTTAAGTACAACAAAAAATACTGAAAATAAAATACAGAAAACAAAACAGGTTTATTTCAATTTTTTACCCACAAATGGTACGGAACCCATCCTAAACAAGTCCAGCGTGCTTTGCCGGTTTTTAGTAGATACTAAATTAAGCCTTTTCCCACAAGTTCAAATAATGCAATGTCAAGCAATTATTAAACAAAAGATTTCAAAGGCACTGATGCGAGTTGCATCACCTTTGAAGTGCATAATGTAGACCATATGAATGCGGCACACTTCTCGTTGCTTCACTTCTGATTGTTCTGATTCGTCTGTTTAGGACATTCCCTGGATGATAGCGCAACAAGCTGTTGTAACTTCACGTGCTCAGTTTGAAAAACTCTACTTTTCTATTGCAGAGCAAGGTTGAATATACACGTTAGCCACGTAAGACCTTCGTGGGAGATTCATAAGATGGGATTGCGTCGTATTATTGCATTAAAAGGGATTAAGGGCTATTGTAAAACTACACACAGTGTCACAATTTCGGTTTCTTATCTGTTCATTTTGTGTGTTCTTTTGACTGCGAAGGCAAATTACTCGACTTCATGGCTACAAATAAAATTTAAATATGACGATGCAACATAGGCGTAGTATGTAAGAAAGGGCGTAGCTTGATTCTTATTTAATAAGAGGCTTGTAATGAGTAATTGAAGACAATGTTACCAGTTCCGGCCATGATGCTCCAACTGTTAGCGTGGTGCAGTTAGCTCTAATTTTTCGAATTCGCCGAGCTCACTCTTTCGTTAGCGTGGTCCAGAAACGTGTTGCCCTAAGATCTACCTATCTAATCGACCTATCTAAACCCAAAAAGTTCAATTTATTTAGGGAAAATTGTTACCTCATAATCCTCTTTTTTCGCTTTACTGCACTCGGTTTCAAAGGGCCACCGAAAAATTGATATAGGGAACTTTTTGGACTAGCTACGCCACTGTGTATAGCGGCTAGTATTTCCAACTTAATATTTTGTCTGCCGCTATCGGCATTCAGTTTTAAGTTCTAACGTAAAATTTTACACCAAATCACTTCAGTTCAAGCCTTTGAAAACCCAAAAAGTAAGACATACTTTTTGGGTTTTCAAAGGCTTACCAAGATTGGTAGTAGCGTTTCAAAAAATTCCGGAACCAATCTGTAACCTACTTTATGTACGTAAAATCCGCCCCTAAGACGACCCACTGACCCGTAATTGTCTAAAAGTGAATTATAGCAACACATGTTAGGTATTACAACAATTTGATTGATCAATTACATCACACACGGTCGATAACAATATAATGTTACAGTAGAGCAGTAGGTTATTGAAAAAAAAAGTTGAGGTTTTATTTTTATACTTAGAGAAAAAAAGATGACTGATCCACTACATTCCTTTCATACTTGACAAAAGGTTCAATACCAACTTTAGGTGGTATAATATGTCCAATAGATGTAGTAACTGAATATACAGCCTCAGTTATTGAATTTCCGATCTGTTTTCATGCTCAAAATTATACGAACTTTTTCGCCTTTATATTTTTAAAACGTGAAAAAATCTGACTGAGACTCGAGGTGTATCTAATCTCATTTTAATAAACGAGAATTGTTAATGAAAGAGAGCATACCTTCATTGAGTTGAGGCTGGTAGCGGCGTTAGCGACGACATCCCCTAGCGTGGCGGGCGGCAAAGCGTCGCTGCGCAGCACGAGCGCGCACGCGCACAGAACCACGCCGCGACACCAGCGCACGCGCATCTTCACCACCCCTCCGGATCACTTAGCACTTTAGCACCAACACTTGTACAATAACCGATGGCAGTCACTCCATGCACTGCCTATCGAGGCATTGTTTTTAGTCTATCACTTTTTTTGAGCCACTATTTAGGGATCGAAGTCTTCTAAGTCACTGCTACTGGAAGTTTTTGAATTACACCATCTAAAAATAAAGACGTCTTTGATTAGGCACTAATTGCAAAAAAAAAACTGATATATAAGTCTGAATTGACAATCAGCTGGAACATGAAGAATTCACCCTACGGACCTACGTACTACTGAAGTTTCACAGGTTCTCACCTACAAATTCTCAATATAAGTTTTACAATTGAGTCATGGAGAATGTGTGTCATGAAATGCAGTGTGCCTAGACTAGATTACATTCGTTATAATTATTATAGAGTGGTATAATAATGAATGTAGGTAACTAGGTACACAATCATATTATAACCGGGTAGTGATTACTTAATCACGTATGGACTTTGTGTACACAATTATGTCAGCTTAAGTTTACGTGGGTTTTACCTCGTCGCGATCAACCATCTAGAAATAACTTATTCAAAACAATGCCTGATCTTGAGCCTGTTATTAAATCCCCATTACCCGAGGTCAGATATACTTTAATAACCTTGGGGATCTAACCTCTTGATGGCAGAGGTCAGATATGTTTTTTTAAGTTTCGTTGTCCTTGATTTAATAAAATTATCAGTTTTAATAATCGGTCACTGTTTCATACGACTGACTAACTTGAATCCGATCGTTCTACACCCACTGATGAATTAATATTTGAATTTAGTTGCTTTATTGGCAGGTAAAACCTTAGGCACATTAAAAAAAAAAACTCAGTTAAATATAGTTTTAATAAAAAAACCTCCTTAATATGCAATTGTATATAATCTGGTCTCCAAATAAGCTCAAGACGTGCATTGCATTTACCAAAACAACCATTGAGAAATATGACTTATTTGCCGCTTCAATAGATTTTCTGAGGTAAGTTTGGTAAGATGTAATCCTATCTTATGTGTAACATAATTATGTAGTGCAGGATAATAGTACCTGCACTACATAATTATGTTACTCCTAGGGACAAGTTGTTGTGCTTCATTGTAACGACCTGCAACTATAGTAGGAAGTCCAGTATCTGTATAGTATGTCATCTCTAATGCGAGCTGCATGCTCCACTACTCGCGCCAGTGCACGGTGTCGAGCCTCGTTCGTGGTATGCGCCTGCGCCGAGCCGAGCGCGACGTTCTCGATATTATTCAACTTACACTTTCACTCGCACTTTAACTGCCTACGTTTGAACCTTGCACGTCTCGACGCTGACAGGTTAATAACACACCAAAACATTACTTTGTATTACTTGACTTCAGTGACTTTGAAGAATTAAGGCTTTGTTTTAAAACTACATAAGGAAGTAAAGGAGGTCCGTTTCTAAATGTTAAATACTGAGTTTCCTCAATGCCTCGGATATCACGTTAAATGGTTGTTCCGGGCTGTCATTTGTACATTTTTGATAGATAGTCGCTACACGTAGTCTGTGGCCCAAAAGTCTGACAACCAGTCTTACCAACGGGCATCATATTACCCAGTACTTACTGGATTGTGGGGATCAAATAGGCAGTCGCTTCATGTAAAATACTGGTGTTCACCTAGATCCGGTTAGACTGGCAGCCGACCCTAACATAGTTGGGTTGGTTGGCTATGCTATGATGAAGTAAGTCAATAACCAAAACTGAATCCTAACCGAATCGAAATAACAATAGGGTATTTCACCAAAAAAATCGAATTAGTCCGTCTGATAGATTATCGAAAAATATTTATTTATTATACGTTTTTTTTTTGTTTTATCAAATTAGGTAATTAAAATTGACGACAATAAAACGTGTCAAAGATCATGAATGGGGGTTTTTGACGTCACTTTGTGGGTAAAAAAGTAATAACCTTATTGTGACGTCACACGACTTGACACGACTTTTCGAAGCACTGTATACCTATCGTCTTCATCTTTTGTTTACGAAAAAAAAGAAAAAATATGTGTCCTTTATTTTTGGAAAATCTATCTGACGGACGAATTAGATTTTTTTTGGTGAAATACCCTATTTGGCTATAAATGCATATTTTTACGAATGATAAGCCATCTTTCAGTAAGTTATTACAATTTGTAACACAATCAAATGGAAGAAACCTATCAGCAAAGAGAGAAAGAAACTTCACTTTGTCAAAAAACTTTTCTCCATAGAAAAGACATCAACGACTTCAAGTGCATGTTTTTTCACTTCTTATCATGCATGAGGTTTTTATTTTAATAAATATATTATGTGAGACCCACGTCTAAATTAAACCAATATATATTACTTTATATAGGTACTTATAACTAGCTGACCCACGCAACTTCGTCTGCATCACATAAATTATAATTATAGCTTATAACCTTTCTCGATAAATCGACTATCCAACAGAAAATAAGCTAAATCATAACATACAAAAAATCTTATCTTTCCTCTTTATAATATTAGTTTAGATGGTTTAGATTAGCTTAGATTATATTAAAGTGAGAACTACTAATAGGTATCTCTTACTGTTAAATAGACGATAACACCATGTACTTGTAAACATTATGATGCAGTAAATATTTTGAATTTGAATTTCCCGTAGGCCAGCCAGATCCCCCGTACCTACATTGCGACGCGCGAATTATTTTGCCGCGTGGATATTTTTACATTGCGATATCTTCTAAGATACCTATTTATTTAAACTGTATAGAGTAAAGGGCACAAATATTCTATATTAAATTTCCGTTCTAACAAACACATTTATTTAGATATAGATTAATACCATTTATGGGTTAAATAAGCTTCGCAAAAAATAATTCATTTTAACCTAACATTTTAATAGTAAAAAAGGGTTACAGTGAGACAATCTTAAAAGATAGACATATGCTGTCGCGGACTTTTTTTTAGAACTTTTAAGGAGAAACAATTCCTTCATACATGATATTTGTGTAACACAAACCGTTTTCGCAGCGCACGCAGCGGAAACTCTCAAAAAGGAAATACCTTTTCCCGTTTTTGCAACATTTTTCATTTATGCTCCGCTCCTATTGGATTTAGCGTGATGTTATATAGCCTAAAGCCTTCCTTGATAAATGGACTATCCAACACAAAAAGAATTTTTCAATTCCAACCAGTAGTTTCAGAGTTTATCGCGTTCAAACAAACAAACATACAAACAAACAAACTCTTCAGCTTTATAATATTAGTATAGATTAGTATAGATTTGTTAGGATCCTCGGACCTCGCAATCCTGGTTCCTCAGGAATACTCGTATTGATCATTTAAATAATTGTTTAATCATTTACGGTTCGAACACTTAGCTAAATAATATTTATTAAAAACAATCATACATTACCCGATGGTACAATTTTAATTTATTTATTTATGCTATAATTAACCTTTTAAATTAGGAACATTACCCGCAACCGCAAACCACAATCCTCGTATTATAATTTATGGCTTGGGCTTCCCCAATTGATTAAAATTAAATAATTTTTGTATTACGATTTAGCTACCCATTGACAAAAATATAATTTAATTGCGCAGAATAATTCTGAATACAATAGATTTTTAATTAAATTAAGTACGTAACGCATTTACGAACACTAATCTACTACTTCATTGTTCTCAAATTATTGCCTTTGATGACGAAACAATGCCGTTAAGTCTATAACCAATTTAAATGAATTATTGAGGTCCAAACGGATCTTACAACCACAGTTAAGTAGTTAACGAACTCGTAACATAACTAGTCAGTAATGCATATAAACAAGATCAGAACCCGGAACACAGTTACATAACGTTTGAGAGTTATAGTTATTTCAGAAGCAGTTACATCATTAGAGAACAACATCCCTATATATATGTAGGAAGTAGGCGGTATTGCTAGTGAAGGTGGAGCGGGACTATAAGCTACGTACAATAGTTCGTATAATAGTCTAGTCTGTACATATACATAACATCGCGCCTACAATCTCCGAAGGATAAGACAGATCTGTACGAATACATCTTTTCCCTAGTTATTTTTAAGTCCCGTGAAATAAGGGGCGAGCCAATTGCCATCTACAGGACACAGATCTAGACTCCGTGGCTGCTCATGGGAAATTTCCGATGATCAAAATCCAACAACAACTAGCCCAACCTGTAAATCGAGCCCAGGACCTCATGTTCAGCAGTCGCGATAACGACCTCTAGACCAATGAGGCAGCCGGACGGTTCTTTTATCTACCAGAAGCTTTGATTATTTCACGGCCATTGACGCTATGAAGCTGCGCCTTTTATTAAGGCGCTGCCATGAGGGACACCGTAAAAACGACCTGTTTTTCGTTGCAGAGTTAGCCGTATTGCTACATATTACAATTCCAAAAAAATTACAGTGTATAGTCAAATGTATAGGTAAAAGACATATGCAAAAATATTTTCTAAAATTAATCAAGAACCTCGAAAAAAAAACACAAGAAAGAACACGAAAAAACTTTTTTGTCTCGAAATGCTCAATATTTTGAGCGATAACTGTTATTTTTTTTTTACTATCAGAAAGGAAATTTAACCAACTAAAGACATGTAAAAATATTTTAACATTACAGCGTATTTTTTTTTTAATAAATTAAATCTGCGAACTATCGTTCATATTGGCAGCCAAACGCATCCCCATTTTCAACCTTATTTGTTTAGGCGATGAGTTGTCTATTAAGGTGAATCCTTCAACCAGCCCGCGAAATTCAAATTTTCTTAAGTTTTTTGTAATTTGCAGGCCAGTGATAGGTTGTATGTTGATGAACATTTGATTCGCGGCTGTAAGACATATGTAGTTACAGAATTATAATCATCAAAATCATTATTACAACCCTCCGAGCTCATGTAACTCCCAAGAATGATTATTTCATCAAAAGGTCATTCTTGAGAGTTACATGAACTTGGAGGGTTGTAATGATGATTTTGATGATTATAATTCTGTAACTGCATACGTCTTACACCCGCGAATCATATTTTCACTAACATACAACCTAGCACTGGCCTGCAAATCGATAAACACGTAAGAAAATTTGAATTTTCGCGGGCTACCGTGAACATCAACCTTAACAGCGCCTTAAGTTTGATAAACGTAAGGGCTTCTAATATCATGATCATAAACCGAATGCGCTTACGGCGACTTGCGTGTTAACAGTTTGCAGGTCGTTCCGCCACGCGCCGTCGAGGCTGCTTCCCTGAGATAAGCCCGATTAACACTACTGCGATAGTATCATGACCCCTCCCACACTATCTGGTATGATCATACAGTTCCTGGTTGTAAAGTAATCACGATATGCCTCGATATACTGTAAGCACGCGATGCACTCGCAAATTGTATGAGATGCAACGTAATAGAAGACGTGTTCTTACCCAGATTGTGCACAAATAGGAGGATACTTATTACTACCTATGTTTGAGTACATACATAAATAGTTACATCATTAAATCTGGATAATGTTTAAATGTGGATGTTTAAGGATAGACAAATCACGAGAATCCATCGACAAAAACTGTATGACTGTTGTTATTTATTTAAAGATAACCTGAACATTGAGTCACAGATTTTTTTGAGAATAGGTTGCATAGCCCTTATCTTTATCATGTTACCTAATTTATTTATTATTCTATTATATTATCTGCCTAGCATTTTCTCAGCTATGTTAGGGTCGATTTCCAGTCTAATCGGAAATTGACCAGCACATACAGCTGCCAGCTGAATACCAGTAGGTACCTATTTCACTGGAAAATACGATAGTGGTTGGCAGACTTTCGGGCGAATTTCGAACATCTACAATAGGGGATCGGACAAAAAAAAAACTAATTAGTCCGTCAGATAGATTTCCAAAAATTATTGGACACGTTTTTTTTCTTTTTTCACGTAAACTTAAAATGAAGACGGTACAGTGCTTCGAAAACTCGTGTGACGTCATTTGATAGTACATTTTGACGACACAAGTGACGTTTCAAGCCCCACTCCAAGATCTTTGACGCGTTTTATCTTCGTCATTTTTTATTGATTTGATAAAACAAAAAACACGTAGGTATTCAATATTTTTCGATACCTAATCTAACTTACGGACTAAACAGAATCATATTATTTTGACCCAGTCCGATCCCCTATTGACAGCCACGAGCAACTTAACGCGCTTTCCGATGCACGTAGGAAATTCGGCAATTCGGCATGTAATGGGTGATGATCACCCATCCACAGACCAACCTAGGCAAACGCAGCTTGCCCGAAGATCGACCCCCGAACATCTGTTATTATTTCTATACATTAAGTTGTACAGTACCTACATCATTGAGGTGCTTGTTTCTAGACGTGATTATGTAACGATGCTGACATGATGATAAGAGTCACAGACTTGGGGATATAGTGAGATTAGTCGACACAAATAGGGTCTGTCTCCACCGATCCCGGGATCCGATTTGACGTAACACGGATCCCGGCGATTTGTCTCCACGGATCCCGGGATCCGTTTCCACAAAAAAATTTACTTAATTTTTTGTCCACGGATCCCGGGATCCGTGGCTACATACAAACTGTCTACTAGTTACAACCTAATATATGGCAAAAACAATTGCTGGATACCCTACTAGATCTATAAATAAAAAGTGCTTAATATGAATACGCTGGATAGTTGCTTATAATTTATGAAAGTGATACTGTTGCAAACCGGAGCACTGGACAAGGGACAAGTGGAAGGAGGGACGGGAGGCCTTTGCCTTGCAGTGGGACACAAATGGCTGATAATAATCATAGGTTTTAAAATTCTTTTTTAAAAAAACGCCGGACACCACAAGGGATACCACAACAATCTAGGGATAACAAAACAAACGTGCATTTGACAACTTTAGCTTCAGAAGCCGGTGACAATAAAAGCAAAAGTCGTCGACTTCTGAATCGATCCTTGCGAATCCATCCTTTAGAAGTCGGTTAAATTTAAAAGTTCTTTCAAATAAATTGCCCTCAATTCGGGCAGTTTCGACCAACTGAGCTAATTCTTTTATTAACCGACTTCCAAAAAGGAGGACGTTCTCAATTCGTCTGTATGGTTTTTTTTTTTGTATCAGTCAGAATAGTGACGAATAAGTAGTGGTAAGCATGCGATGCAGATAGCAAAAAGATTTTTGGAATTAGCGGGAACATAGCTACACACACACAGTTGGTACAGTCGACTGCATATATCTCCGGTTACACATTGACCTTGAGCTAGCGCAAACTGGAGTTTCAAAAGAACGAGTGACCATTTCACACTGGTTTGTTACCACTGGCATGCGACCCACTGTACGTTATGTATACAAACGTTCGGTTTTATTAAACTACATAATGTTTAACCGTTTACATATAACTTGTGTCGGCATGGTGATACCTAAATGAATAACAACAAAACCTTACAAAACAAGACGATTACTCAATCAATAGTAATTACCTACCCAAATATGCTTACTTAAAAGCGAAAATTTGGCTCAAACGGCACTCGAACACTGCACTTATTACAACTGGAGTTCTTATAACGATAACAGGGTCGATTGCTATACAAACTGTTTATACGAAATAGTGTTGTTAAAATTTCGTCAACCGATTCGACAGCGGTGAATGCGCGCACGGGTCCCAGGTGCGTTCACTTACTGGTCGAGCACTGGCGCACGCCGCTCGCCGTCGTTACTCGCCTGAGAACTGTTACCCAACAACAGCCACCACCACCTGCGCTTCGTATCAGAGGATCTGTTATCCAATACACCATTTTGGACACTGTTTTTGCAAGTAGGCTATGTAGTGTGAAGTTTCTAGCAAATTGAATCTTCTCTTGCTTTAGAGCCTTTTCCATACTTACACTTATTAAGAAACTAGCTTTTGCCCGCGACTTCGTCCGCGTTATACTAAAAATGTTAT
The DNA here is from genome assembly GCA_949316265.1 of Diarsia mendica. Classification (NCBI taxonomy): domain Eukaryota; kingdom Metazoa; phylum Arthropoda; class Insecta; order Lepidoptera; family Noctuidae; genus Diarsia; species Diarsia mendica. The sequence continues at coordinate 12,988,531 of OX438906.1, forward strand.
CTTTGGTAAGTAGATCTATCATTGATTTTAATTTGAAATGAAAAACTCTTGCGATAATATCATGGCGGTCATGCGGTGCTTGACCCTCAAGAAGCTCTTGAGTGATTTCATCCCACTTGGGCTTGGTAGTTACAGTAATAAATAAGTCGGGACGTCCATATTTTCTTACGTAACAAAAAGCGTCTTGAGTACTTACGTAAATTTTACTCAAAGGAAACATTCCTTTGTTTTTGAAAAGAAAGCAAACTGCATTCAAAAATTTTCGAAAATTCTCTTCTCACACCCGGGAATCGAACCGGCTAAAATCTGAAAAAATATACTTACCCTGTACTTTTATTGCATCGATCGTTAGGGTCAATTATTATAAGGATGAAATCTCTAGATAACAAACATGATAAATTAAATGAAAATAAAACCAGGAAATCTCAAATTAATTTAATAATTTACAAAAAATGATTAACTACAGTAGGTGGCCAAATTAATAGGGACAGTGCTTGATTTTATGTAGAGTATAGTTTATTATGTATATTTGAAAAAATATGTTGAATTTAAAGGGTTATTTTATCTGATATAGCTACTGGCGCTACTGCTACTATTATTGTTTTTGTCAAGTGGCAACACAGTGAATCCGTGCGTCATTTGTAAATTTTGGGACGTTTCTTCTAATTCGGTCATTGTCTGTTAAAAAGCGCGGTTCGCAGTATATATTTTTGAATTTTCAAGAAACTATTTTTTCATTTGATTTAACCGACTTTTTTTGTCTAAAATAATCAAAAGGTAAGTAATGCCCCGTAGTAAAATAGTTTTGCTATGTTTTGTCTATGAATTTATATTGTTGGCTCAAAGTCACGACATCAGCCAGTAGCCGTGCGGTTAGCGTCCGGTCGACGTGCGGCAACCGACAGAAGTTCATAAAACGAGGCGAGCGGCGGTGCAACGGTCACTTTTTGCTTGGACGGCGCTCGGAAAGGACTTGCTACCCGACCATTATCGTGTGCTTCGCTATTTTTGGTTTATGTTTTTGCTCGTGTACTGATTATTCCATTTTGCTAGTGCTATTTCTATTTGATTATTGTTTAAAATGTTTGTCGTGATATAATTGTAAAAGTGTAATCTAAACGATATTAAACATTGTTTATTTTGTTCACGTATTTCACTTCTGATTCCTAATATCAGAAGTGGGATAGTGGATTCTTTTCGCCCACAAGTTAAAAACTAGTTTTCAGGCTTTTAATTTTAGATAAAAGCGGGTAGTAGTTGGCAATGGATAGATCGAGTTGTTCGCGTTCAAAAACTAGTGCCTCTCGTTCTAAGCGATCTCGTAGCCACCATAAGTGGAGTGGAAGGTCACGTATAGCAAGTTTCGGGATCCGATCGCCGTTCCAAGCGTGAACGAGATCGTCGTCGTAGGAGCCGCGTGAGGACGCGAAGTCCTGTGTAACCGCTCTCGCGGTTGAGGCGACGCTCCGGACAGGATTGGTTTACTTTCGTTCCTGATACAAGTAAGATCGAACCATTTTAATATTTCGTTGGTTTAGTAGTCGTAAACGCGACTATGAGCATGAAGGTTCTGGGTTCGATTCCCGGGTCGGGCAAAGTGTTATTTTCTGGATTTGTGCCCTGTTGGTGACAATGGGCTCACCCCTATTACATGGTTAAGCTTATGTCTTAACATAACTGGCGAAATGTGGGTTTACTGGGTACCTCTGCCTAACCCTTCGGGGGTTGCAGGCGTGATGTTATGTGTGTGTTTATAAGGTCACTGGGGTGATTGGCAATGCCTCGGACGCATTGGTGGTTATTTACATGGTGGTGCTAATACGTCGCTTAACGATTGGTTGACCAATAACAGCACGTGGACTCATTTTAAACACGAATTTCGGTCATTGTGTCCGCGTGAAGTCGATATGGTCACTGTGCTATAATGACGTTATGAATACAAGTATCTGTATGACCTACAGATAGTTTTTTTTTAAGTCAGGTACTTGTGTATGTTAGTTTAAATATTTGTGAAGGTACCCACGATACAGGAGAAATTCCTGGCGAGGGGCAACGTTGTGATTTGTGATATCTGTTGCTCAAATAAAAGCCGCAATTATGAACAAAACAAAATACAGTCAAAAGTCGTTTTCCGTATATTTGAAACCAAAAAGTGCAGTTGTTGGCACATCAAACTCGAATAATCATGGTCTGCGTAAATGCAAACCCCTACGCAATATGATCAGTTGACTTGTTTTCGTGTGAAGACGTAGGCCGTATACAGGTGCACTGTAAAGTCTGATAAGTTTTGCTTTATTATAGAAGTTGCTTTATAATACACATGATAGGCTAAGAAAGATGCCAATGAGTTAGGTACGTATCAGTTGATGAAAAGGATTTTGATGAAGTAAAGTTGTGGTTGCAAGCCAAGAGATTCTATCGGCTGTATTGTGTTAGACAGTACCAGTAATTATTGCGTAGTCGTAGTCCAATTAAAATTGAAGGTTTTTGAGGAAACTCGAGTAGACAGTGGGTGTGTTTGTTGTATGTTGTGCGTTGTGCGTTTAGCTCTGGTTGAGGTCAGTGTCTGGAAAGACCGTAGTGTTAAGTCAAATAGTGATACACACGGGAGATAGACTTGTTTACTAGTCAGTTAGAGATCTGTGGTTTTACTCGATGATTTTTGTGAACCTGGCATTTTTTTGACGCAATAATGTTTTTAAGATTGATTTAAACGACAATGGTACATGACCCAGGGTGGTTGATTGTCGTATTTTCGATAATTTCCAGTTTAGCCGCGTTTGATTTTATCAACGAGAGTGGGACCTAATGGATGTTTGGTCAGGTTCTGTCGTAGATTTGTCTCTTTGCATAGTAACCATTACTTATGAACGTGTGGTTTGGTCAAGCGCGTGGCCTCAGCTGCGTGTGTGAAAGTCTGTGTGATACGCTAACAATGTGTCTATGTCAACAGCCACTGAGGGGTATGCAAACTTGGAGCCTATGCCTACAGTGTATGTGGAAGTCGACATCTGAGGGGTATGCAAACTTGGAGCCTATGCCTACAGTGTGTGTGGAAGTCGACATCTGAGGGCTATGCAAACTTGGAGCCTATGCCTACAGTGTGTGTGGAAGTCGACATCTGAGGGGTATGCAAACTTGGAGCCTATGCCTACAGTGTTGTGGAAGAAGTCTGTGTGATATGCTAACAATGTGCTTATACATCCCTATGTGCCTATTGGTATTCTTGTCTGACAAGTTTTGTTTGGTGAATGTTTCTTTGAATTTGATTCTCGACTTGAATGTTCCTTAATGAATGAGATTACTCTCTTGTTGTACTACTCGGTTAGAGAGCCTTGGTGTTAAAGGTTTTACTCGATGATTTCAGCAGTTTTGGTTGTAATAGAATTTTTAAGGTTGGTGTGAAGGACTATGGTATATGACTCAAGGTAGTTGAGTGTTGTATTTTCGATAATTTCCAGTACATTTGATTTAATTAATGAGAGTCGAATTTGGTGCCACCCAATGGAACTAAAGTTTGGTCAGGAGTGATCGAGCGGAACAAAATTCTGATGTAAATTTGTTTGTTTGCAGAGTAACCATTACACAAGGATGGACGCAACGCAACGCTGCTTGGCCTTAGCAGTGGTTGCCAGGGCTTTGCCACAATGACGCCGTGAACGTGCACGTCACTGCAGGGTGCCAGCGCGCCTTACTGGCGTTGCTGAGCGCGTCGCTGCAAGGCGACTGCGCGCCCTACTGGCGTTGCCGAGCGCGCCTTCTGGCGTTGCTGAGCGCGTCGCTGCAAGGCGACTGCGCGCCCTACTGGCGTTGCCGAGCGCGCCTTCTGGCGTTGCTGAGCGCGTCGCTGCAGGCCGAGCGCCTCGCTGCAGGCCGAGCGCCTCGCTGAAGCCCAGCGCCTCGCTGCAGGCCGAGCGCGTCGCTGCAGGCCGACTGCGCGCCCTACTGACGTGTTAAGCGCGTCGCTCCAGGCTGCCAGCGCGCTACTGACGTGTTAAGCGCGTCGCTCCAGGCTGCCAGCGCGCTACTGACGTGTTAAGCGCGTCGCTCCCGGCTGCCAGCGCGCTACTGACGTGTTAAGCGCGTCGCTCCAGGCTGCCAGCGCGCTACTGACGTGTTAAGCGCGTCGCTCCACTGTGCCAGCGCGCCCTACAGGCGCAGTTGTGTGCGGCACTCCACAGTGCCAGCGCGCCCCACAGGCGCAGTTGTGTGCGGCACTCCAAGGTGCCAGCGCGCCCCACAGGCGCAGTTGTGTGCGGCACTCCACGGTGCCAGCGCGCCCCACAGGCGCAGTTGTGTGCGGCACTCCACGGTGCCAGCGCGCCCTACAGGCGTAGTTGTGCGTGGCACTCCCCCGTGCCAGCACGCCCCACTGGCGTTGTGAGACACGCTATCAAGGAGACAGCGAAGACTCAGCCGCCTTGTTGGAAGCTGACGAGGACGTCAGTGCGTCAGGAGAGGCCGTGTTGGCTCAAAGTCACGACATCAGCCAGTAGCCGTGCGGTTAGCGTCCGGTCGACGTGCGGCAACCGACAGAAGTTCATAAAACGAGGCGAGCGGCGGTGCAACGGTCACTTTTTGCTTGGACGGCGCTCGGAAAGGACTTGCTACCCGACCATTATCGTGTGCTTCGCTATTTTTGGTTTATGTTTTTGCTCGTGTACTGATTATTCCATTTTGCTAGTGCTATTTCTATTTGATTATTGTTTAAAATGTTTGTCGTGATATAATTGTAAAAGTGTAATCTAAACGATATTAAACATTGTTTATTTTGTTCACGTATTTCACTTCTGATTCCTAATAATATTTTATTAATAGTTAGACGCAATATCCTCAAATTTTCTTTTTTTTAGGATAGACAAGGCTTTGGACACCTCTCCAAGAAAATGTAGAGAGATACTAACATTGTTACTGCACTCCACTCATTCCCAGAGAGTCATAGCAGCTATGGCTGAGGTTTCAGGATCTGTCGTAAATCGAATAAAAATAAAATTGACAATAAAAAGCCTCTTGAGGCAATTCGGGTTGGCAAATATGGCAGAAAAAGCGTCACCACACTTCTTACCGATCGAAGAGTTAGGAGCATCTGCCTCGAAACTCATAAAAAGAGTGTTGCTCATTTGACCACGATGATGAACGACGAGGGTGTAAGAATTTCGGAAAGAACAATGCGTAGGCGGTTGGTCGAATAGAACTTGATGGGACGGTGGCCTTCAAAAAAACCACGCCTAACCGACAGTATGAAAAAGAAACGACTCCAATGGGCCAGACAACATCGAAATATGACTGTCGCAGGTTGGAGTCGAGGAAAAATAACTTTTTTGAATAATGCAATTAGTCAATAACTTTTCTACTATTTTCTACTATTCATTCTGTTAATTTACAGGTGTGCCTTTCTGACGAATCAACTTTTCAAATTTTGGTCGACAAAAGTTCTTTTGTAAGACGACGCCCTGGTCAACGATTCCACGCCGATTGCATCGTAGAGAGGGTTAAACATCCGGTTAGTGATACGGTTTGGTCTGTCATCTCAGCCAAAGGCATGGGGCGCCTATACACCGTAAGAGGAAAGATGAAACAAGACCAATACAAGCGAGTATTAGAAATCCAGGTATTGCCGCAGGTCAATGAATGGTTCCCCGATGATGTCGAATACATTTTTATGCATGACTCAGTACGCTGCCACAAAGCAAGAAGCGTTACTGCATTTTTGGCTGAAAGAATGACACTGTTTTGCCTTGGCCAGAGAATTCAACTGACATGAATCCCATTGAGACAACGTGGGAACTCACCAAAGGGGCCATTGCCAAAGAAGTGTCTGCCACCGAAAGACAACTTATAGAAACCCTCACCAGAGAATGGCATCATAATGCCAAACTAAAGTAAAATGCAAAACATTATATTTAGAGCATGCCCCGACACATAGAAGCTCTTATTTCAGCAAAGGGTGATACCACCCTTTGCTGAAATAAGAGCTTCACAAAATATATTTTTTTTTACCTGATTAATAATAGATTCAAGATTCAAGATTCAAGATTCTTTATTTGCATGAAATATGGTACAATAATATGGTCTTAAATATAAAAGGTTTCACATATTTCGCTTACTTAATTCAGCATGCAAACTTAAAATTAAATTAAAACACCTAGGACTCGTAATTTAGGTATTACATTGTTACATATAACATATTTTAAGAAAAATATAATATCATTATTAGCAATCATTGGGAATTTAAACGAATAAAATCCTAAAATTAAAAAACAAATAACACAACCAATAAAATAAAAATAAAAAAGAAGACACCTAACAAAAACAAATGACAAAACATCAATAAAATAAAATAGGAACATAAATGTTAGCTAACGAGTAGAAATGGGTTTATATGTCAAAAACTCATTTATAGGGGATCGGACAAAAAAAAACTAATTAGTCCGTCAGATAGATTTCCAAAAAATATTGGACACGTATTTTTTCTTTTTTCACGTAAACTTAAAATGAAGACGATACAGTGCTTCGAAAACTCGTGTGACGTCATATGATAGTACATTTTGACGGCACAAGTGACGTTTCAAGTTCAAGCCCCACTCCAAGATCTTTGCCGCGTTATAACTTCGTCATTTTTTATTGATTTGATAAAACAAAAAACACGTATTCAATATTTTTCGATAATCTAACTTACGGACTAAACAGAATCATATTATTTTGACCCAGTCCGATCCCCTATTGTATAGAAAACGTTGTTACGGAGCCATTTCTTTAGTTTTCTTTTAAAATAATTAATTGGTAGCTCTCTGATTACTTTAGGTATTTTATTAAATATTTTGACCGACATGCTATAGCAATTGTTTTGGAAGAGTGTGCTTCTACATCGTGTTACGGCCAGTTTGGTGGGAAAATATAAACAGTTTTGTATACATTTTGGATTTTTTGTGATCCCAATAGAACATAGATACTAATAAAAAATATTTATGAGACCTACAACCAATTATTTATTACACAAATCAACTTAAACTCGAAAATTCAAAAATCTTATTACTGTCCCTATTAATTTGGCCACCGATGGTAATTACACACATCAAAAGTGTCTAGGGATCAACATATATTTTTGCAATAACTTTTCTCTTGATTGATATTAATTAAAATTTTCTTTAAGGATTCATCAAATAAAGTGTTTTCGTTTGTCACAGTAACGATAAACCAAGTCACCTTTGCATTAATAAAGAAATTTGCCATTTTCCTAATAAAGGGATTTTTGACATTTGAACCACTAACATTAAAGTTCGAAAAAAAGACTGAAATAACAGTTTTCTTTAAAATTTTATTGGGTAACTTATACAATTAATAATCCGTGTTTCTACCGCGAACACCAACACAAGAACATCGGTTTGGCATACTCAAAATAAGTTCATGGTCCAAATCACGCTGTGGAATGGCCGCCCATGTTCGTTGCAACAACAAAAAAAAGTCTTCTTGCGATACCCTCCATATTCGGCAGAGCTCTTCTCTGTAGCATATCCCATGCATGCTCAATCGGGTTCAAGTCTGGCGACTGAGCAGGCCAGGGCAGGACATTGATGTTAGCTGCGGCGAGAGTCTGTCTTACTACAACTCTTGCGGTGTGCGGTCGTGCATTATCATGCATTAACTGAAATAAGGGACCGATTTGCACTTGTAGAGGAACGTTGACGTCTGATACAATCGTCTCAGCATAAATTTGAGCGTTGAGGTTGCCTCTGATCCAAATCAACTCAGTTCTTCCGCCGATCCAAATACCCGCCCATACCATGATGGTTCCACCACTATAAGGATGGACTTCCTGGCAGGATTTTAATCGCTGTTGGCTTCCAGGGGTTCTCCAGTGTCGTATACGTCTTGTATCCGGTCTCATACCAAAACGAGACTCATCAGAAAAGCACACGAAACGCCATTGTTCTTCTGCCCAATTTCTGTGTTCAAGAGCCCATTGTTATCGAATCCTACGATTGTGCATTGCTATAGGTGGTACCCGTAGCGGTCTTCGGGAATGAAGGTTCACTTCATGCAAGCGGTTTCTGACTGTTTGGTCGCTAATTAAGTTCCCTGAAGAGTGATGAAGCATGAAGCCTCACGGCTAACATCATGGCGGTTATTGTTGGAGCTCTTCGAGTTAAGATTTGAATGTATCGGTCTTGTCTCCGTGTGGTACAGCGATACCGTCCTCCATGGCGCTCAGCCACGGTACCAGTGCTTCGGTAACGTGTCCAAAGTCGACTGATAACACTCTGACTTGTATTCAGAGAGTATTCAGAGCTAAAGCCACAGTACGTTGCCGGGAACCAGCTTCTATCATTCCCACGGCTCTGAGCATTTCTTCCCTGCTTAAATGACGTCGCCGCTCCATAATAACGTTGGTTTTAATCAGTAGTAGGGAAACAGTAGCACTAATAATGTCTTCAATGCGTTGTATGTTTTTTTAAGGAAAATATTGACAGCTGATTTTCATCTTTTACTCGAATTTGATTAACAGTTCCTGATTCAAATATTATGAAATGCACCAAAAAGGATCCATATAAATTTATAAAATCATAAAGGGGTTTGAACTTTTTTGTATGGGAGCTGGCATATCGAACCACCGCCATTTTGATTTTTTTTCGAAATCGCGGCCCACGATGAAAAAGGTATGTATGGATAGAGGACATATAGACGAACAAAAAATGTCCAAGAACACGGTACCCAAAGTGTCACGTTATCGAGATATTTGAAGGTAAATATGGACATATGAGTACAACGACCACATAAAAATGAGACCTTTTACGTGTCTATAGGCGTTTATTATTATTATTACTGGTTATTGAAAGAGAGTAGGTACATTACATACTACTAGGAGCACGAGAAAACAATTTTTTGACATATCATAGCGTTTCATTGCGATGCAAAGCGATTTTATTGTGCGTGTAATAATAATCAACCTGGGAACTATTATTTGGATACAATTTAACGCCTATACACACAAAAAGGCTATTTTTTTAAATATTTAATGATTGTCGTTGTACTCATTTGTCGATCTTTAACTTCAAATATCTCGGTAACGTGACACTTTGGGTACCGTGATACTGGGCATTTTTTGTTCGTCTATATGTCCTCTATCCATACATACCAGTTTCATCGTGGGCCACGATTTCGAAAAAAAATCAAAATGGCGGACAGGTTGATATGCCACATCGGTTCTATCCCCTTTATTACCTACAAAGCCACATCTCAATCTCAAGAAATCCGCATAAAAATGCTTGATCCCTAGACACTTTTGATGTGTGTAGTTGCTCGTCGAAATGGGCTCCATTCTCTTGGGTAGGTACACACGGCTACACATCAAGCTATACAAAACCAGTATAATCTGATCGTTCATTGTGCGAAAAGATCTAGTAACGTGAGGCCAAGATTAACTGGTTTTGTATAGCTTGATGTGTAGCCGTGTGTACACAAATTTATTATTTTAAGAATTAATTTCTAGTAACCTAATAAAGTGTTGTGGTGAATATTATAAATCGTATTCTGAACTTCAACTCTCAACTCGTTGTCATTCGCATAAGATTTAGTGTAAATTTGATTTTTTACATATCCCTACAAAAAAAATCTAATGGGGTGAGATCTGGCGATCTCGCAGGCAGGTTTTCCTTTCATTTAATTTATCATGTTTGTTAGAGAGATTTCATCCTTATAATTGACCCTAACGATCGATGCAATAAAAGTACAGGGTATATTTTTTTCAGATTTTAGCCGGTTCGATTCCCGGGTGTGGGAGAAGAGAATTTTCGAAAATCTTTGAATGCAGTTTGCTTTCTATTCAAAAATAAACTAATGTTTCCTTTGAGTAAAATTTTCTATCTGCAGTATTAAGAGTACCTACTTTCCCTCCAGGTGGCATTACATAATTCCACCCTGTATAATCAGAAAGCTCCGAACTGCTAAGCTATCGGGAGTTACACGTGTTATGCTGTATGCGGGGATCGTGCGGTCCATGGCCCTTTACGGGGCCCCGGTGTGGGCGCGTGCCGTGAGGAAGCGGGCCGTCCACTACCTGAACGCGCCCCAAAAGGTCATGGCCGTAAGGCTTGTCCGCGGGTACCGCACGATCTCCCGCGAGGCGGCGATTCTCCTTGCCGGATTGCCGCCGTGGGATCTGGAGGCGATAGTCCTCGCGCGCCTACATGAGTGGCGCGCGGAGGCGCTACACCGGGGGGTCACTCTGCTGCCGCGGCACATTGCTGCGCGGCGGACAGACCTCCGGTGCGATCTCATGGCGGCATGGAGACAGCGACTGTCGCAACCCAGCGCAGGGCACGCCACGATAGTGGCGGTAAGTCCCCTCTTTGAGGAGTGGCGAGGCGCCACGGCGCCCTCACCTACCGTCTGACGCAGGTCCTCACCGGACACGGGTGTTTCGGGAGGTACCTGCACCGAATCAGGCGGGAGGAAACGCCCGGATGCTTCCACTGCGAGGATCGACCGGAGGACACGGTGGAGCACACTGTGGAGGTGTGCCCTGCTTGGGCGGAGCCCCGCCGTGCTCTCGTAGCGGCGATCGGCGGCGGTGACCTCTCGCGTCCGGCCCTGGTGCAAGCCATGGTCCGGAGCGAGGAGGAATGGGACGCCGTCGCCTCCTTCTGCGAAGCAGTGATGCTAGCGAAGGAGGTGGCGGAACGAGAGAGGGAGAGAACCTCTCAACGTCCCAGCCGCCGCGGAAGGCGCTCCGGGCGTCGGGGGTCACGCGATGACCTCCGGCCACCGTAGACGCGGGCCTGTGGACGGTGAGTAACCGGCTAGCTCGCCGTCCGGCCGTCGTCATGACGGCAACAGACCGTGTCGGCGGCGCGTACGTGTTCCACGCGCGCCTCAAAGAGATGTCAGCAAGGAGGGGCCCGCAAGGGCCGACGCCCGTCGGGGCTGTGGATATCGAAAGGTTACCGCGGCTCCGACACAAGGGCGAAGAAGAGGGAACATGGGTTGGTTTTTAGTCAGTAGAAGTCTGACACTCCCCTTCGCTCTGCCCAAGAGCGGGGGGGGTTATTCGATGATTTTCCACCCACCAAAAAAAAAAAAAAAAAAAAGTTACACGTGTTATTGTGAGTCAACCATAAAAGATAGACATATGCTGTTGTGGGATATTTTTTAGATAATTTTATGTAGAACATTTCCGTCATAAATGATTTCAATGTAGCTTACGCGACGGAAGCTTATAAAATGGAGCAACTTCTCCCGTTTTCCCAACATTTACCTTCACTGCTCTGCTCCTATTGATTGTAGCGTGATGAAAAGTATACTATAACCTCCCCAGGAGTATGAAGAATAATTGTACCAAGTTTCGTTAAAATCCGTCGAGTAGTTTTTGTTTCTATAAAGAACATACAGACAGGAAGACAGACAGACTGACAAAAATTTTACTGATTGCATTTTTGGCATCAGTATCGATCACTAATTACCCCCTGATAGTTATTTTGAAAATATATATCATGTACAGAATTGACCTCTCTACAGATTTATTATAAGTATAGACGATGATAGGCAGCTGTAAATTCAAGCTTCGTAGGCAGGTCTAATTTTTACAATCTGATCTAGCGAGATACAAGATTGTTAAATGATTTAGAATTGCTTAAACTTGCTGCAGGTACAGTCAGCATCATCATTTGATCTATGTCCCAGTGCCCTATATTGGAATGTGGCTCTACCCTGACCTAATGCACCTAAATTCAAAATATCCCTTGGTAAAACTTTGTTGTTTTGTTGTTGTCGGACTATTGGGCTTCAGCTTTGTTTACGTGCTTTCAGAGGTACTGTACAGTCGGCAACACAAGTCGAATATTTCGTATATCAGCTATCGTAAGAGAACTATTCAATACATAGGTATTGCTTTATTATAAAGATAGATCAAAACCAATTAATTAATATACCTTATAGCTGATGCCCGCGGCTTTGCCCACGTGGATACTGTAAAAACAATCCTTGATTCGGATTATCATTCTAAAATTTCAGCTCGATCGGTGCAGAACTTTTTGAGTTTTTGAAGCGTACACAAACCAACCAACGCTTAATCTCTGTGACCGTTAGCACTGAAAGCTGAAATTTGGTACCAATATGTGTATCAATCACGCCGACAAAGTGGTAAAATAAAAATTGGAAAAAAAATGTTTTATTAGGGTAGCCCCTTTATGTAAAGTGGGAAGTGATTTTTTTTTAATTTCAACACTAACGTGTGATATATTGTTGGAAAGGTATTTAAAAATGAATAGGGGTTTACTACAAAAATTTTTTGATAATGTCAATAATTTCGGAAATAATCGCTCCAAAAGTAAAACACAATGTGTGTCCCCCCCTCTAACTTTTGAACCCTAAGTTTAGAAAATATGAAAAAAATCTGAAAAGTAGAACTTTATAAGACTTTCTAGGAAAATCATTTTGAACTTGGATGGGAAACTACGGAACCCTACACTGAGCGTGGCCCGACACGCTCTTGGCCGGTTTTTAGGGTTCCGTAGTCAACTAGGAACCCTTATAGTTTCGCCATGTCTGTCTGTCCGTCCGTCCATCCTCGTTTAATCTCTGTGACCGTTAGCACTAGAAAGTTGAAATTTGGTACCAATATGTGTATCAATCACGCCGACAAAGTGGTAAAATAAAAATTAGAAAAAAATGTTTTATTAGGGTAGCTCCCCTATATGTAAAGTGGGAAGTGATTTTTTTTTTAATTTCAACCCTAACGTATGATATACTGTTGGAAAGGTATTTAAAAATGAATAGGGGTTTACAAAAATCATTTTTTGATAAAGTCAGTAATTTCGGAAATAATCGCTCCAAAAGTAAAAAACAATGTCCCCCCCCCCTCTAACTTTTGAACCATAAGTTTAGAAAATATGAAAAAAATCTGAAAAGTAGAACTTTATAAGGTCTTTCTAGGAAAATCATTTTGAACTTGGATGGAAACAACAGATGGAAATAGCAGTTAACCTAATTTGGTCCCTGAATCGTATGAGCGCCTATACAATCCAGAGGTCAAGTTTCATTGGCCCGTAGAAGAAATTGTATAAATTATAGCATACCGTTTTGGTACGGAACCCTTCATGTGCGAGTCCGACTCGCACTTAGCCAGTTTTTTTTTATTTTGTGTTCTTTTTATATCCTCAAAATTCGTATGTATTAATTATTTTCTTGTATTTATTTTTTCCTTAAGGCGCTGACAAGAGCCAAATAGGCTTGTATTGAACAATTTTTTAGCCAAATATATACAGTTTGACACGGCGGAAAAAATATATGTTAATCTTGAACATATTTCTGATAATTTCGTTGTTTTCAAAACACGTTTTTGAAAAGTTTTCTCGATACAAAAAAATGGTAAACTAACCTCTTAAAATGATCTTCCAACAAAAATATCTGTATTACTGATGAACGTACGTTGTTAAAATTTATAACAATAACGTATCATATTTAAATACAAAATTTGGTTGTTTTTAATTTTTGGTTATTTAATAAATTATTATTTTATAATTAATCATTATATGGTTTGTAAGAAGTTCGAGCGTTGCGTCATCGCGCTCTCTTTCTTACGTATGCAATCCGACAGTGAGCGCTTAGGCGCGGTGCTAGACGGACGTATGTCACTTTGCGCCCCACTGACAGCTATCCGTTCATCTATAAATTATTATTGACCGCGTCACAATGTTAGTCCAGGATCCACGGTACATTTTTTCACTTGATTACTATCAAGCTAATTTTCCGTGAGCCAACAATACCCTATACGAAAACTCTCGATTGTGGTAGGTAATAGGGACAGCAGGGATAAAATATATATTGATTATATATTATTATAATTATTTATTTGATGATTTTCAAAAATCTATTACTAACTATTTTATTTTTATCTGATGAGCATTATCTAAATCCAACATGTATTGATAACGAGCTCATCAAAAATTACTACAAACCAGCTGTTTTTTAGGGGTCCGTAGTCGAATGGCAAAAAACGGAACCCTTATATATTCGTCATGTCTGTTTGTCCGTCTGTCCACCCGTATGTCACAGCCACTTCATTCGGAAACTATTGAGACTACACAATTGAAACTCTACAAGTATTCTGTGAACCGCTTTACGATTTTTATACAAAAATAAAAAAAAGGATTTAGGGGGTCGCCCCATACATGGAACTGAAACTATATTTTTTTTTTTTCATCAAACCTATACCTACGTGTGGGGTGTCTATAGACATTAGACAGGTCTTTAAAAATGACATTGAGGTTCCACAAACAATTTTTTCTCAAAGCCAATCGTTTGGAAGACAGACACTTCCAAATTTGTAAAATGGCGACCGGCCTCGCGGTCGCTTGCCTTCGGTATTGCCAACAATGACCAGCTTTTCAAGGCTGCTATCTCCTCTTTGCATTATGTGGCCGAAATAAGACAAAATACGCTGTAGGCAAACTGTTGACCATCGAGTCTTGATATCGAGTTGGTAAAGGATAGACACATTTGTGCGTTTGGCCGTCCATGGAATTCGGAGAATCCGCCTAAAACACCACATTTCGAATGCGTCTATCCTCTGTCTTACTCTTGTTTGGATTGTCCATGTCTTAACTTGTGGGGAAAAATGCTCCTTCCGAGAAGCCTGTGCCTGAAAAGGAACCGATCCAGGCTGATGATGGTTTCGTGACGGTGTTGAGGAGGAAGCGCCGTCAGCGAACCATCAAGAACCGCTGCGGCACGGCTCCATCGGAGCCCAATGTGCATATTCGTGCCGCAAAGCCGAACACTCCTTTGTACCTCTCCCGTCTACATTACACCACTACGACGGAGGACATCGTGGAGTACGTGCGCCAGAAGATCAAGTACGTGGCGAGAGTGCAGCTGCTCGAGTCGCGCCGCAACGTCAACTTTAAGGCGTTTGTGGTGCGAGTACCGACATGCTACCTGCACCTCGTCTTGGAAGAGGACTTTTGGCCGCAGGGGGTGGTGTTTCGACGCTTCCGCGGGCAAGTGCCACATGATCGCACAGTGACGTAGTGCAACTGTAGTGATACTAATATAGTTTTAAGGTTTTGTTTACTAACACAAGCTGTCAATTATATCGTATGTATGTTAGTCTGTAAGGTATTTATCTATGGGCCAAAGTAGCCTGAAAATAAATAAATATTATTATTATTATTATTAACTCTATGGAGGAAAATCAGGAAAACTAGTGCTCTGACCAAACGGGCCTTCGTTTTAAAACTTATACCACGTTTTTCCCAGATGTTCCGGGGGCGTAATATAGCATCTTTAGCCATGGCTATCCGCCGTTTTATTTCTGTGACGCAGCTACCTTCATTACTTATATTGGAGCCCAGTTAATCGAAGCTGTCCACAGTATAGATGCCTTAGATGTTATAGGCGCCCGATAGGTTTCCCGCACGATCTACCACCATAAGCTTGGTTTTCTGCCTATTTATTGCAAACCCTACTTTGCCACTTTCCACTTCCAATCTGTGCCGTATCTCTTTCATGTTGCCAAATGTTGTAGCAAGGAGAACGGTGTCATCAGTGTACCTCAGATTGGAAATCCACTTTCTACCAACAGTAAACCCCTTGTCCCAGCCCTAAAGAGTCTTGAATGATATTACTCTTCGTACATATTGAAGAGCAGAGGTGAGAGGATGCATCCCTGCCTAACGCATTTGAACAGTCGGTGTCTATTTTGACGAAAGAGCGGTTGTTGATGTGTAGGTAGAGGCATCGGACTATGTCAATAAGATGTTGAGGCGTTCCCATGTTTTTAAGAACCACCCACAGCTTGCCCCACTCCACGCAATCAAATGCTTTGGTATAATTTATGAAACATATCAATACAGGGCTGTTAAATTCCCGACTTTTCTCTATAATTTGGCGAACGTTCAGGATTTGTTCCCGCGTGTCTTTGCCTTTAACAAAACCTGCTTGCTCTTCTGGAATTTGTGGCTCCAGAAAGTGTATTAGCCTGTTGTTTATGATGTACAGGAGTATTGATGGTGCGTGGAGTAAGTGCCAAACACTTAATATAATTTTTTGAATCTTGTAGGCAACTTGTAAAGAGTGGGTTTAATAGAAAATATTCAATCCCCAAAACCCAGTTAGTAAGTAATCATTTTTAATGACTTCGTTATCGATACATATTGGAAGG
Organism: Diarsia mendica; assembly: GCA_949316265.1. Classification (NCBI taxonomy): domain Eukaryota; kingdom Metazoa; phylum Arthropoda; class Insecta; order Lepidoptera; family Noctuidae; genus Diarsia; species Diarsia mendica. The sequence continues at coordinate 13,004,690 of OX438906.1, forward strand.
AAGGAAGGGGACTCTTTGATCAAACCATACATTTTGTAGGACAAATATTTTTTCAAATAATTTAGATAATTATCATCAGATTTAACAAAAAAAACCCAGCTGATGATTCTCAAAAGTGTTTGTACTTAACACTTTTGAGAATCATCAAACCAACATATTTTATCCCTGCTACCCCTATTACTTACCACAATCGAGAATTCGAGAGTTTCGTGCAGGAAATTGTTGGGCGTCTCGCCGTCTCATCAAAATTAGCTTGATAGTAATCAAGCGCAAAAATGGACCGCGGATCCTGGACTATTTGTTTCTTACTTGGTAGTATGGCGCTAGGGTATCGGAAAAATTGTGGGCGTGTCCAAAAATACTGAAACATCAGAAGTCAATAGCTATTGTCATCGTCTTAAATTATACATTTCATTAGCGGAAAAGTGTTTTCTTGAAGTTTTCACGCTACCTATGGCAACTTCGTATGTAGCATTTTTATGGAATAAATGATAACGTGATGACTAACAGGGCAGAATGGAAGAAAAAAACGTGTTGCGCCGACCCCAAATGACATGGGATAAGGGCAGGAAGAAGAAGAAGAAGATTGACTACGGAACCCTAACAATGTGAAAATAGACCTAGTTTAATTTTAATAATTTGACAGCTGTCAGCTGAAAGGGATTCTACCTAGGGCTGAAAAGTAGTACTTTCAACTCGCTCTGCAGGCATGTTATGACCTACTTTCACAGTAAGAGTAATGAAATAGTACATTATTACCTTAGGGGTGAAAGTAACTTATTTAGTCACCGAGACGGGGTTTGGCGCCTGAGCGCAGCGAGGGCGCTAATAGTTCGAGGGACTAAATAAGTCTTTAACCCGAGGTAAACACTGTGCTTTTCATTACGAATACAAGGAAAGTTGATGGGGCTTGCGCCCAATTACCTAAATCGAAAGAAAGAAGAAATAAAAAGTATTTATTGGTTTCACTCAGGACAAAACAAATTGACAAAAAAAATTATAAAAGTAAACATAAGAGAAACACTTCGGTGGATGGCAATAGGCTTACTCCCAATTACATCAGTAGATGGCAATAGGCTTGTTCCTAATTACATCGGTTGATGGCAATAGGCTTGCTCCTAGTTAGATTTCTTGATGGAAATGGCGTGCTCCTAATTACATCGGTTGATGGCGATTAGATTGGTTGATGGCAATAGGATTGCTCCTAATTAAATTGGTTGATGGCAATAAGCTTGCCCCAATTACATCAGTTGATGGCAATAGGCTTGCTCCTAATTAAATTGGTTGATGGCAATAGGCTTGCTCCCAATTATATAAATCGGTGGATGGCAATAGGCGTGCTCCTTATTAAATTGGTTGATGCCAATAGGCTTGCTCCTAATTACATCGGTTGATAGGCTTTCCCCAAGCCTATTGCCTTCAACCAATGTAATTGAGAGCAAGCTTATTGCCTTCAACCAATGTAATTGAGAGCAAGCCTATTGCCATCTACAGATGTAATTGGGAGAAAACCTATTGACATCTACAGATGTAATTGGGAGAAAGCCTATTGCCATCAAACGATGTATGTAATTGGTGGCAAGCCTATTGTCATCAACAGATGAAATTATAATAGCAAGCCTATTGCCATCAACCGGTGTAATTGAGAGCAAGCCGATTACCATCAACTGATGTAATTAGGAGCAAGTCTATTATATACCTATATATACCTAGGTATATGGTATATAATACCATATATCGTCCCCGTAGAGCGAAAAGTCATTAAGTGGAAAATGACCAATATGAGAAACGAGGCTTCAAAAAAAAAAAAAAGATAAAAAAACATAACTTTCATTTGACAATAGATATTTCTAAATTTATGATCTTATCTCATTGGTATTTAATTCAGGCTTATTTTTTAATAAAAAATATTAAAAGAAATTCATTTGTTTTAAAGATAATTAAGAAAAACGAAAGTAATTAATTTTTATCCTTGAATTATTTAGTTTCGGACTAAGTTAGTGATTTTTCGATCTGAGTTAGTCATTTTACGCCCATCTTTAAACGAATTTGATAGAAATTAACTTGATTTAGTTATATTGTAACTTCTTTACGAGAGCAACATAATATTCTGAAAATAATGACTAAGTATTTTATCACTCCTATAATTGAGGGTAAGAAAATCATTAAAATATAATTGATAGTACAATCATTAATCTTTATTAAAAATATAGGAAAGAACAGTTGACATGAAACCTAAAAAAAAAAAAAACAAAACATTCAAGTAATACAAAATACACGAATCAAGACATCAAAAGTTACATGAAACCTAAAAAAAAAAACATTCAATTAATACAAAATACACGAATCAAGACATCAAAAGTTCAAAAATCTAAATCGTTTTCAGCTTCTTCTGTTACATCTGGTTTACACAATCTGTCTACAACATCTTTACCAGTAGGCAGAGTTTCATACCAAGAATGAAGCTCTTGAGGTATAATCCCTTTGGTGCAAAGATTCAACAGGTCCTTTTTCTTAGCTTCGGATATTGGAATTGGGTTAGAATAGGCCTTTGGAATTACATATTCTTTTAATTTGTCAATCTTGTCTTCTTTTCTGCCTTCACTATCATTGTCCTCAATTGCATGATCATCTAGAGCTTTTTTCTTCCGTCACGAGGAGCAACTTCACCTAGGGTTTGAAATACATCAAATTCGGAATACGGGCCAGCGTGTGTGTAACGGAATTTGACCAGACCAGGATGTTGTTTTTCGAATCTAAGACACTTAATTTTTAGCCACATTATTTTTTTACCCTCCCTGTCCTTACTTGTATTTATAAGGAAGTGTTAAATTAGAGCTTTTACGTCTATCATATCGTCATAGGTCATTTCTTTAACGATGTCTACCTCCATGTGCGTATGGCCACTCTCTAAATATTTTTGCTCAAGGATTTCAACGTGCACATCGGGCCTGACGATCAGGTGACACAGAAAAGCTGTAATAAATTTGTTTCTATTCTGGCCTGCGCACGTGTCACTATAAATAGTTACTTCTTTTACACATGTTGGTATTTTATGTATCCACCAGTTCATCGCACTTGCGATTTCAATACTGCCTTTCTTGCCATTTATTTCATTCCACGTTATGCAAAACGCTTCATTCGGAGGTTTTGCTGTGTGAATAGTATAATTTTGCACATTCAGCTTTCTCGTATAGCTTTTCTGTGCCACCTGATCGTCAGGCCCGATGTGCACGTTGAAATTCTCTATGATAGATTGGAAATCTATTATGGTTCGTGCTCGTTCAAAAAGACACAGGAGTTCGGCACCGCCATACATCGTTAAAGAAATGACCTATGACGATATGATAGACGTAAAAGCTCTAATTGAACACTTCCTTATAAATACAAGTAAGGACAGGGAGGGTCACCGGGGGGTCACTCTGCTGCCGCGGCACATTGCTGCGCGGCGGACAGACCTCCGGTGCGATCTCATGGCGGCATGGAGACAGCGACTGTCGCAACCCAGCGCAGGGCACGCCACGATAGTGGCGGTAAGTCCCCTCTTTGAGGAGTGGCTAGAGAGGAGTCACGGCGCCCTCACCTTCCGTCTGACGCAGGTCCTCACCGGACACGGATGTTTCGGGAGGTACCTGCACCGAATCAGGCGGGAGGAAACGCCCGGATGCTTCCACTGCGAGGATCGACCGGAGGACACGGTGGAGCACACTGTGGAGGTGTGCCCTGCTTGGGCGGAGCCCCGCCGTGTTCTCGTAGCGGCGATCGGCGGCGGTGACCTCTCGCGTCCGGCCCTGGTGCAAGCCATGGTCCGGGGCGAGGAGGAATGGGACGCCGTCGCCTCCTTCTGCGAAGCAGTGATGCTAGCGAAGGAGGTGGCGGAACGAGAGAGGGAGCGATCCTCTCAACGTCCGCGTCCCAGCCGCCGCGGAATGCGCGGCGGCAAAAATATTTAGAGAGTGGCCATACGCACATGGAGGTAGACTCTATGCACAGTGCAATAGAAAAGTGTCAAAGGCATACGCCAGTTTTCTCTATGATAGATTGGAAATCTATTATGGAACGTGCTCGTTCAAAAAGACACAGGAGTTCGGCACCGCCATACATCGTTAAAGAAATGACCTACGACGATATGATAGACGTAAAAGCTCTAATTTAACACTTCCTTATAAATACAAGTAAGGACAGGGAGGGTAAAAAAATAATGTGGCTAAAAATTAAGTGTCTTAGATTCGAAAAACAACATCCTGGTCTGGTCAAATTCCGTTACACACACGCTGGCCCGTATTCCGAATTTGATGTATTTCAAACCCTAGGTGAAGTTGCTCCTCGTGTTACAAGACGGAAGAAAAAAGCTCTAGATGATCATGCAATTGAGGACAATGATAGTGAAGGCAGAAAAGAAGACAAGATTGACAAATTAAAAGAATATGTAATTCCAAAGGCCTATTCTAACCCAATTCCAATATCCGAAGCTAAGAAAAAGGACCTGTTGAATCTTTGCACCAAAGGGATTATACCTCAAGAGCTTCATTCTTGGTATGAAACTCTGCCTACTGGTAAAGATGTTGTAGACAGATTGTGTGAACCAGATGTAACAGAAGAAGCTGAAAACGATTTAGATTTTTGAACTTTTGATGTCTTGATTCGTGTATTTTGTATTAATTGAATGTTTTTTTTTAGGTTTCATGTAACTTTAATTTGTTGTCTTGATTCGTGTATTTTGTATTACTTGAACGTTTTTTTTTTTTAGGTTTCATGTAACTGTTCTTTCCTATATTTTTAATAAAGTGAAACGTGAGCTCCTTGCTCAACGCACGCGTCGCGACTGGCTGTGCGCGACACAAGAAAGATAACTAACTCCTTATTCGGCAGCCAACGAAGGCGGTAAACTCACTAAATCGCGCGCGAAATATACTTATCTGTATAAATGTACGTAAAAGTTGTTTAAAAAATCATTAAAACCTTTTAGTGATATTACGAAAACTATGATTTCGTTGTCTCAAGGTATAGAAAAACTCCTTAATATGATTTAATTATTTTTTGCGTATGTAGATTAATGCTAAACATTGTTGTTGTGTCGATCGAGAAATCACTAAGTATACATAGTTAGTTTTCGCTTTCATATTTTGTAACTAACGGTTTATTCTAAAATTAACTAAATTGTTTTGGTGAATTTGGAAACAAATAAAGCTTTTATTACAACTTTATTTTTTTAAAGAAAAAATAACTAAGTTTACTTAGGTATTGTGTCTTGCTGATTTTAGGTAGTCATAAAATAATGAAGTAACTTAGGTATTTGTTCCCCCAATTTTAAGGTTCAACATGAAAACATGATGTGTTTTCGCACAAGCTAAAACAAAAACTATATAACTTATTGAAATTATAGTTACATAGAAATATGCAGAAAAATTCGGTGAGTTTGATGGCATTTAAAACCATTTTGACCATTTTTGGACTTAGTGACTTTTCGTTCTACGGGGACGATATATGGTAACAAGCCTATTGTCATCAACCGATGTGATTGGGAGTAAGCCTATTGCCATCAACCGATGTAGCCTATTGCCGTCCACCGATGTAATTGGGGCAAGCGTTCTTTTTTTATTTGATGGCATTAGGCTATCACCCAAAAAAAAAGAAACTAAATATTTATAACTAATTTTATAAACATTTAAATTCTTAGAAGAAGTTCAGCTGGTACTAGTTATTCACAAGAGACCTCTTGTGGGGGGAAGTAATTAAATTAAACCAAATCTTAAGTCCGCTCCTGCTAAAATTAGTTTTAGAGACTTTTGACATGGAGTTTAGCAGCTACAATTTAATGGAGTTGGCAACATTGCGCGTAAGTAAATTAGGCCCATAAACTCCCATAAAATGTCAGAGATTTTTAGAAAGGTATTGTAAGTCTGCATGTTTTTCACAACAGTCAAAAATAACAATTTAGGTATAACCCGGTTCATTAATAAAGGAATCTAAAATGGCAACACATGGCATGTCCTCTCGCTCGCTCACTATAGTGTGCGAGCGTGAGGACATGATAAAAACCGCCATTTTAGATTCCTTTCTTTAATGAACCGGGTTATAGGTACTACAAATCCCCGTAGGGTCTGCGGGTTGTTCACATGAGAAACCGCGGCTTCGACATAAAGATCCAAGAAGGAACATGGGTGGTTTATAGTCAGTAGAAGTCTGACACTCCCTTGTCTCCCTTTCGCTCTGCCCAAGAGCGGGAGCGGGAGGGGTTATTTCATGATTTTCAACAAGCCGAAAAAAAGAAGGTACCTACTACAAACAACATTAAAAAAATTACGAGTTTACGAGTGATTTAAATAACAACCCTGACCACTGTGTAATGGAATACGCTTGTTTTAAACTTTTGTTCAAGACTTAATTTTATAATTAGTGTTTGGCAATTACTAATTTACAACAGATTTTACCACTCTTTAATTCCACTCTTCCATTGCCGGTACAATATTCGAACGCACAATCGGTGAAGTTCTTCTATTCTATTCTATTTTTATGAATGGCAATTGTGCCGATGTCGACAATTCTGCCAATGTCAAATGTGGAATGGAGAAACGTGTGTGGAAAGCATTAAAAAATAAAATAATTTAGATTATGAAAAATAAATAAAACAAACTGTACGTAAAGTGTAACTTGTCGATAAGTGTTAATAAAAAATATACATATAAGAAAATAAATACCTTTTATTTGTAATATAAATTAATTTAATAAATCGAATACCACACTACGACTTACAATCTGATGTTGTTGCTACGGATAAATATAATTAGGGAACTACAAGGTGAAGTTCTTTGTTTTTCATTCGTTCATTCGAGCATCTGACATGACCAAAGACATGACAGCAGACAGGATGACATTGACATATGACGTCATGTTAATGGTGGTGTTATGTTTTAACTCATACAATTTTGTGCATCACTTGTTAAAGAATCGTTAACAAATTTTAGTTTCCGAGTATTTGAGTCGCTGTACCGTATTGGTTAATTTGACATCGCACCCGGCAAGTAAATACCTTCTACTTGGGAATACAAAAAGAGAAAACAATGGCGAATATTCCTGGACCAGGTGCAGTGGCTTCAGCACCTGAAGATCTTCCACCGCCATACTCAGCTGTCGTGGGGAATCCTCAATATGGCTTCGTGGCGCCCGGAGGCGAACCGTTTACGGCCGCAGTGGGCGGATACCCGCAACCGCCGCAGCCTAAGCAATACACAGCGCCGGGGGTGTACCCGCACCCCACTATCACAGTGACGAACGCTCAGCCTCAAGCGGGTGACATGGTGCCTCCGCAGCCTGCCATGCCCGTGGGGATCGTACTGCCGCCTGCAGTTGGAACTGAACCAACTACAATTAATTGCTTCAACTGTGGAAAAATTGTCACAACAAGAGTTACATACACAACAGCCTGGCATACCCATTTAGTGGCCGGATCCATATGTGTCATAACCATGTAAATATACTTTTTATTTTCTTCTCATATCATTTTTCATGATCATTTTATTGAGGTGGGAAACTTCAATTACCATCATCAAAATTAAAGAATATTTATACAGCAAGAATATTAATAGTTTTTATTATATATTGACAATACAGACAGTGACACACATCATTCTAATAAAAAAGAATTCAAAAATAAATAAAGGCCAGTAATAATTAACTGAAAACCTCCTTTTAACATCCTCCCTTTTTGGTTAATTAATACACCATCAAGCCAATCATATTAGATATTTGTTTCAACCTGGGCTTATGAACAGGCTTTGTCAATATATCTGCACACTGGTATTCTGTTGGAACATATTTTACCTTTAGCTCATTATTAGTGACCAGTTCTCTGACATAAAAATGTCTTATCGCAATGTGCTTGGTTCGACGATGGAGCTCTGGGTTTTGCGATAGCTTAATAGCTGCATCGTTATCAATCTGAAGAGAAGGAGTTTCATTTAGTTTAGTGACTTCGTTGAACAATCTCTTCAGCCATACGATTTCACGTGCTGCTTCGCTAGCTGCAACAAGCTCAGCTTCCGTGCTTGAGATAGCAACTGATGATTGTTTACGGCTTGCCCATGAGATGACTCCGCCTGCGTACATACATATGATTCCAGATGTTGAACGTCCTGTGTTTTTATCTCCACCATGATCAGAGTCACTAAAACATTCTAAAATGCCATGTTTGTATCCTTTTTTGTACACAATAGTACAATCTAATGTTCCTTTTATGTACCTAAGAATACGTTTGACTTTATGAATATCTTGACTTGAGGGATTAGTAAGTGATCTAGATACGACGCTTATAGCATAGGAAATGTCTGGTCTGGTTCCTGTCATTAGGTAAGCCAGAGCACCAACAGCTTCTCTGTAAGGAAACTTATGGTCGTTATCCTTTTTCGTATCTGGTTGTGCTTCTTCTTTAATAATTGGAGTACTGACCGGTTTACAGTCACTCATACCAAAGCGTTCTAAAATCTTTTGAGCATAATGCTTTTGTGAAACACTTATTGAACCATCATTGTCTTTGTAAATTTCTAAACCAAGAAAGTGAGAAGCTGGCTTTGTTGTTATCTTGAACTTTTGTTTTAGTTCTGCCATAAGCTCCACAGCATCTTTTTGATTTGTGGAAGCTATAAGTCCGTCATCCACATATAGTGCCAGTATGATTTTATTTCCTCTTCTGTTCCTTATGAATAAACATGGATCAGTAACACATTGCTTAAATTCAATCGTTTTTAGATAATCAACAATGCATTTGTTCCAGCATCTAGGTGATTGTTTGAGACCATACAGACTTCTCTTCAATTTACAGACTTTGTTTGTTCCATCACTGAAGCCTTCTGGTTGAGACATATATATATCTTCATCTAACAAACCATTCAAAAAGGCAGTGACTACGTCAAATTGAGATAGAGTCAATCCTTCATTTGCAGCGATACTCAGAATCGATCTGATTGTCGTCATTCTTGCAACAGGGCTAAATGTGTCATAATAGTCGACACCCTCTTCTTGAGTGTAACCTCGTGCTACTAGTCGAGCTTTATACTTATCAAGGCTTCCGTCAGCATTAGTTTTGATTTTGAAGAGCCATTTACAAGAAATTAGCTTACGATCTTTTGGTCGATCTACTAAAATCCAAGTATTGTTCTCTTCAAGAGATTTCATCTCGTTTTCCATTGCTTCTAGCCATTTTGCATTGTGCAGACTTTTTAATGCTTGCTTGTATGTCTTAGGTTCCTCACCCTCATTGACAATAGCAGACATAATATAGTCTTCAAATCGCACTGGTATCCGTAAAGCTGATCTGTCTCGAAGTACTCTTGTATTATGGGTTTCTTCAGAAGAGGCTTGCTCATTATCAGAGTCTTCTGGTGTAACATAATATTCATCTTCTATATTAGGGATATCATTCACATCATTTGACGTAGATTGAATGTCTTCTCCAGAGCTGGGAATAGGAACATCATTCGGGATTTGAGGCATACTTGCTATACCTTCATCACGTGATACATCCTCCCTTGCATCAAAAACTGGATGATTTTCATTCGTCATTGGAAAGTGAATCTCTATGTCAGTCGCAGAATTTTCTTCTTTTGTTGTATCGACATCGGATTCTAACCCAATTGATCTAATGATAGATTCATTAAACGTTACATCTCTTGATCTGATTAATGTTGCAGAACCATTTTCGTAACTCAGTAACCGGTAACCATCATCACCATCATATCCAATGAGTATACATTTTTGAGTTTTCTTCGACAATTTTGTACGTCTTTGTTTAGGAATATGAGCATAACATTCTGTTCCAATAACTCTCAAATGTTTGATTTCAGGCTTTTTACCAAACCATAACTCAAATGGTGACTTTCCTTCTACAGTTGTCGGTCCAGTTCTGTTTAAAATATAAGCGGCAGTATTGATAAGCTCTGACCAACAGGCAAGTGGAAGTTCTTCGTGTGCATACATCATAGTACGAGCAGCTTCAACGAGAGTTCTGTTCTCCCTTTCACTACACCCATTTTGTTCAGGCGTATATGGCATTGTTAAGCGTTGTAGAATACCATTGGATTCCAAAACTTTTCTAACGGCCTCATTATTAAACTCTCCACCATTATCGCTTAGAATTGTTTTTATCTCATGTCCAGCATTCTTCGTTTCTTTGATCATCTGCACGAGTTTTTCTTTGACCTCGTATTTATGCTTAATAAAGTAAACTTGACGATATTTGCTGTAGTCATCTTTAAATAGTACAAAATAATGAAACTTTTTGAATGAATTAGGAAACGGACCACATACATCAGTGTGTATAATCTCGCCTGGTGCTTTAGATCTTTCTCTAGTTCCAAATTTACGTCTGTGTGCCTTCCCATAAACACATCCTGTGCATAATTCAGAATCGAGTTTGACTTTAATACCAAATTCTTTTTCAATAATTTCTTTAACGTGTCTTTTATTCTGGTGAGCTAATCTTTCATGATAAAGTTGTAAAATATTTTCTGTTGACAGAGTGTTCAATTCAGGTGTTACGTTTCTAATAGCTTGCGCATTCAGCTTGTAGAGACCTCCGTTCTTGACGCGTTTGCCAATGAAATATATTTTATCTTTAACTTTCAATAAACAAGATTCTCTTTCCGATATGAAAACACTGTTCTCCAATTTGTCTTGTGCAGCGAGTACAGAAAATAAATTTCTTCGTATCTCTGGTACATACCATACATCACATAGTCTAATTTTCTCTTGTCTACCATTTACTTCGGCTATCAAATCAACTGTACCTTTACCAATTGCTTGTGTTGTAGAGCCATTAGCAGTTGTTACCGTTTGGTTGTTATTGAAGTATTGAAAACTTGAAAATATATCGTTCCGTCCAGTAACATGGCTTGTTGCACCATTGTCCACGTACCAATTTTCAAGATCTCCTTCAATAATATTGACCGCTTCATTGGTCTTAACCTGCATCAGCGCAATTGTCATATTCGTATCTCGAATTTGACTTGTAGATGGTTTAGGTGGCTTAGGAGGTTTACCGTCCGATATCCACTTATGACATTTTCTGACTTTATGACCAAATATTCCGCAATAGCCGCATTTCTTCTTGACTTTAATATGTTTATGGCTTTGAGCAATCAATGCCTCAGTATTTCCTTCTTTGGTTGTGAGTGACCTTTCATAAGCGCAAATTTGAGCTGTTAAATTGTCGATGTTTCTATCTTTTTTAGACATTAGCATCCAACTTGACTTGAAAGAGAAGTAACTTTCATCAGGTAATGTTTCTAGTATTTTACAAATTAGTAAAATTTCTGGAAGATCACATTTTTCTTCACCTTTCTTTAGTTCTTCTTTTAATTCGTGCCATAATTGTTTCAGCTTTGAAATGTGCATAGACATGTCATGTGAAGAATCCTTACGATATCCGAAGAAACTGTAGCAAAGAATGTAGCTCTTGTCTTCAGATGTGCCGTCAAATAAAGTGTGTAGTTCGTCCCAGACCTTTTTTGCTGTCTTCAACCTCATCACTTTTTGTAGAGTAACATCTGACATATTGGCCATCAAAATTAACATTGCTGCACTGTCTATTTCATTATACCTTTGTAGCTCCTTTTCATACTTAGCAAAATCATCAGGAGATGCTGTCGTGTCTGGTTGAACAGGCTCTTTTATTTTTCCATTTATAGCATCTAAGCCTCCAGGAGAACCTCTCAGCAACAACAAAACTTTACATCGCCACGTTGACCAATTTTCTTTTCCTTCTAAACGACCAATATCGATTTTGCAGCTTGTCGCTGTCGACATCTTGAGATCGTAAGAATTTTTTCAGAAATATCAAAATCTACTAGTATTTGTTAGGTAGGTACTTATAATAGTTATAATTCTTTAAATTCGTGAACGCTCTGCTACCATATTGAGGTGGGAAACTTCAATTACCATCATCAAAATTAAAGAATATTTATACAGCAAGAATATTAATAGTTTTTATTATATATTGACAATACAGACAGTGACACACATCATTCTAATAAAAAAGAATTCAAAAATAAATAAAGGCCAGTAATAATTAACTGAAAACCTCCTTTTAACACATTTAACTAAAATATGACCACTGCTGGAAGTCCCACACCTGCTGAAACTGTGCTAGTATAGTAAACACATAATCAGCCTATAATTTTCCCACTACAAAGACACTGGCACACTTTGTATGAGAGAGAGTGGGCTGTAAACCAACCACCATTGCAATTTGGTAGATGTTACACATCTTTGAATTTTCGCTCCTGTACTAGACAGTTCTTGATGCACCCCTGCCGGGCTTCAGACCCACAACTCATTACTTGCCAAGTATGGTGAATTGTGATTTGACCATCAAATTCAAATCATTTATTTGCTTGAAATATGGGTACACATTAGGCTGAAAAAATACAAACAAAAGAGCTTTAGACCATATCCTACTCCAACGACTATGCAAAATTGGAACATACATTTTAATTAATTAATTACAATACATTATCACTGTTCTTGCATAGTATAGAACAGTGAACAATTTATTTATATTAATTTTATCATAGTTTTCCTCCTTATTCAATAACAAAGCAATTGTTATGTACAGTTAATTTTTGAAAGTATTTTAATAATCCACTTAAATCTGTTATTAATTATTATCCTAACAATAAATTCTACTTTGTGTTTTCCAGGGTTTGCTCTCTGTGCTGTCTTGGCCTCGTCCCATACTGCTTCGATACGTTCAAGGATGCTGAGCACTACTGCCCCAATTGCAATACTTTCATTGGTAAAAGTAGCAAGTGCTAATTGGGTGACGACGATACCACCATGCTGAGCTATGAAGATTACAGTTTCGTAAAGGTTGCTAAGAAAACAAAAAAAAAAAACTAAGAAGCAATTATGGTGCCATCAACTCCACTAAAAACGCCATGTGTACCTAATTGCTAGTGGTTATATTATTTATCTTTTCGATTCCTAATGCTTGTGAATTTTCAACTATGTATGACTCACTTTATGAAGATATATATAAATGTTGATTCACAATATTGCACGAGATACTTGAGTACTTCACCTGCAGTGTTATCTGTGTATTTTTAATGGCAACTATTTACTCACACTACACAACAATGGTTTAGGATGCAGGTGAAGTTGTGCATAATGGAGCAATAAATTAATTCATTTACTCTTATGAATTTGAGTCAAATTAAAAAAAATATAAGCCTCTTTAAAAATCAAAATGATGTAATATTCTGATGTGTTGGCTTCCCGCGCCTAGCTGTCGGCACGGACGCAGGTTTGACGGTCTTGCTTTGGTTTTACCAGAAACATCCGCTCGCGTTTATACACGTAATCCATTGTTAGCCAAACTAGACTCGTAAACGACGCAGTACTAGTTTAGTTCGCACAATGAAGGATTAGGTGTGTTTACGTCACGCAATAATTATGTAAATATTTAACAATTTAAAAACTACAAAATAATACATTATGACCTCTCTGTTAATCAATTGGTTTTTATCACTATGGTTCAATTTTTTATCGGTGCTTACTGCATAAATTCATATAGATAATGCGTGTGTTTTACAGAATGTTTACGACAGTTCAATAGTTTTATTTCTCTGCGTATAGCTCCTTTTTTATTGTACTTTACTTGAATAACTACTTTAAAATATTAACACACAGTGCAACAATTTATTGTTCGCATCTTTATGAAATATCTCAAAAAATTTAATGGATCCAATTGACTTACTTCTACAAGTAAGTTGTATTGAATTGTATAGCATACGAATAATCCAGTTTCCCAAATGCAGTGCATTCCATCTATTTTTAATCTTCTACTACCACCAACCACTACCTACTTAACAACCAGAAACCCCTGAAAAAACTACAATTTGATTTTATAAAAATATAAAGATGAAAAAGACAGTTGGTAAACCTAAACTGCAATTAATTCTTCACATTATTTTTAAAAACAGTTAACATTTTGACTGAAATTAGACTGAATTATTATGATTGTGAAAACCAAGAAATATAATTATCAAAATATATAATTATTACCTATGTAGTTTCAGGAACGCCTAGAAATTCGTAAATGATTTTTTTTATTGGTATGTTTAACACTTAGTTTTAAATGAAAAATAAAGTATCCAATTTTTTAAGGTGTAATGTTATGAAAACTTATTGTAAATGTTCATTCACTGTTTACAAAATATATACATATAAGGTATTTATACTGTAAACTTGTTGTTTTTTAACGCACCTTGAAAATATAATCCACATAATAGGCGCTCGGTATTACGTTCGTTTCAATAGATAGCGACCCGAATCTATGGGGTAGTTACAGCTTACAGCATGGAAAAAGTTCTTCAGTTTGTACCATATTCACAAGTTCCGTAACATATTATATTATTGTATGGTTTAGTGGTCAAAAGTGCAACAGCTAAGCACGAGTTCCTGTTTTAAATTTTCACGACGGGAGAACTAGTTTTTCCATAGAATTTAGCAGCTACAGAGTCTGAACACTTGGAAAGTGCCCGTTTGATGACAATCACCCCCTACTACCTACATGGAACTTGAAACATAACGGGCGAAATGTGTTTGTTTAGCTATTAGGTACACCTCTGCCTTACCATTTGGGGAATACAGTCGTGACGTGATGTCACGTTACACACGAATGGTTCGGTACCACCGTACTACCGCATTTACACACTGTGTGCTCGTAATTGCCTCGCCATTCGACTAATTATAATTATTTGATGAGACATTCGTATGGCCTTGGGCTACACGAATGACCCGTTTACACATTGACGTCTGTTCATTTCTATGAAATGAAATGACTGCACGACGTCATTATTTTTTGGGGCTTGGGAAATCTTCAAATGACTCCTCCCGCTCTGGGCAGAGCGGTAGGGAGTGTCAGACTTCTATTGACTAAAAACCACCCATGTTCCTTCTTAGCCCTTGTGCCGAGGCCGCGGTATCTCTTTCGAACAAACCGCAGCCCCCACGTACGGGGTCATTCATAGCCCCCAAACAAAACTTCTTCATTTTGAAATCGTTTACTGGTACTCCCATTACTTCTGAAAAAGGCCAAGCATTGTATGGTTTCTGCGTATTCTTATGATGTTTTGGATTTCAAAGCGAGCGTCACGGTCGGCTACGCAAAACATGAGGCGGATGACGAACTACCTACTCGCTCACCTCGTCACAATCGCAAATGTGTAAATTCGGCTTATATTTAACACGAAGAATAAACGCCAAAAAAATGCTTCTTGTAGGTATAAAATAAATAACATCACGCCGATAAACTCCGAAAGGTTAGGTAGAGGTGTAATCCCCTAGCTAGTAAATAGCTGTACCTACACCTATTTCGCTAGCTAAAATTACGCTGAAACCAACACCTATAAAATAGGAGGCCGAGTCTGTTGATATCAAAGGGCAGAAAAACCAGACTCGTTGACTGCTACTGAGAAATTCTTGATTGAAAAACGAAGACATTTTATTCGACGTGGAAATCGAACTCAGGTCCTCCTATGTACCCCGCTGTCGCGATTGCGACCACTAGGCCATCGAGCCGGCAAAATTAATGAAAACCTTTCCTTTATTCCTACGTACACTTGACAAATAATCGCTTTATTTGTCGTAAATCGACATGCCCTACTCCTGAACTCGCCTACGTTGTCCTACCTATTAACGAAAATATTTTATTAGGTAGGGCGGTAGGCACCTATACTATATGCCGACGGACCGAAACCAAGAATTCAAGAAGTATCCATCATCACTAACCACGTAGTTAGTACCTAAATGTAGTCTAGTAAATCATCGACTTCTCTTCATCATCACTCAAACAGGTAATTAAAAGTAGATCCATATTTCTCCAGTTATGTTTAAGTCTCATGTAACAGGAGGTCAGCCTATTATTGCCACTAACCGGGAACAAATCCAGCCTACGTGGGTGCTACTGACAAATTCCTGATGGCAAAACCCAATATAGCATTTTGCCCGACCCGGGAATCGAATCCAAGAGCTCAGCAGTCGCGATTGCAACCAGTGCAACCACTAGACCAATGAGGCAGTTGAGGGAGTCAACTTCTCTCATAGCTACTATCAGTCACCTTGCGAAGATCGTTGTTTGTTCCATCCTTATCTACGCTATTCCCCCAAGTTTTCGAATTCGCGGATCATTGGTCAGTCTAATGTTGCCGACCTGTTGCACCTGTCGCCAGCTTTTTCAATTTATCTAGACCAAGTAGGCACGTAGACAAACTAGTTGGATGTCTCCAAGCATAGTGTTTTCGATAAGTCGTTGACTTACTAAGAGCAACATAAATTATACTACTAGCCATATAATTTTATTATAGTTGCTTGACTTCCCAGGGGCGATTCATTTTTCTTACTTCGAACGGAAGCTTTGCTTTAGGATCTACTTAAAATAAACAAAAGATCCCCCAGTCGATTGGATGACGAATATGAAAACAAAAAAAAACATAGATTCATAATCCATTCCTACCTACCAACATATCAGGTCTGAAAGATAAGATAGCAGCAATCACTAAAGATAACAAGGTAAATTTTCAGTGTATAATCGTAATCAATACTGTATTCATGCGAAGTAGAATGTTTTAGTATCAGTACATTTTCCTATCATGGATATGAACAGTGGTGTGAATCCAGCTCAAAGTGATATTGGCAGAGCAGAGTTTCAAGGAGACAGAGAAGAAAAAGAAATATACCACAGAGAACCACCGCCGTCATACGACGCGACATACAATAATTATGTGCCACCAGTGCCGCCGCCGCCAGTGACTAATCCGTCAATTACTCGGCAACCAGTTACTAATCAGCCAACAACTCGAACTGTTATCGTTCACCTGCCGCTGAAGCACTCTCCGACTCTCTTCAACTGTCCAAAATGTGATGAAAGAATTGTAACTAATGTTACTTATTCTAGTACAAATAAAACTCACATGCTAGCTGGCTTTGTTTGTGGAATTTCTTGGTAAGTTTATTATAATTATTATTACAAACTAGTTTTAGCTCTTGTTAGCAAAACGAACAGGATTAATTAATGAGCAATTTGTTTTTAAGAACTATGTTTAAACTACACATGATTCGAAATTAAATATTCTTTGTTTCTATTTACAGTTGGTGCTGTCTCTGTTGCTTGGCTGCAATACCTTACCTCACAAAACTGTTCAAGGAGGCTCAGCACTATTGTCCAAACTGCAAGGCACTTATAGGTTCCTATTCAAAGTTCTAAATGTCTGAACCGTGATACTCACAAATGACCTTCCAAATATAGGTACAACTCTAACTAAGTAGGTACTTAATATTGCATGTATAATAATTTCAGTTTCAAGAAAAGGACAACAACAAATTAAAACATCCAAATGTAACGTTAATTAATTATGTTTTAATCATGACGAGGTATTGTTTATACTTTGAATTTAGATTAACAACAGTATAAAAAAGAGAGCTCCTTTGTTTGAATTGGTGTGCGGTAGTGTTTTTTCTATCCAGTAGGTAGTTTGACACACAGTTTCTTGTTCTTTTATGTAACTACTTCCAGGGTTGCATTTCTTCTTCTTTTTAGATAGTTTAAATTATGTGCTTTACAGTTACTTCTTATCCTAGTATCTGAAAATTAAATAATACCTATTAAAATCTATAATGAAATAGAATTTAAAAAGCATGGTATGGCATCTTCATTCCATTTTTAGATAGATTAAGATTCTAATGTGGAACACCTGACTATTAATCCAAGGCATAGTTATATCATTTGTTCATTTCATACAACAAACCTAATTTATCCTTACTATTTGTAATTATGTAAAAAAGAAACTTGTAAATAATGAAAATAAATTATTATAATATCTTAACATAACAACAATGGTTTCAGTACTCCACACTATTTTTTGATGTCATTCTATTATCAGAAAGAATAACTGCAGCAAATCAATGGATTACAGTAGAAATGGACTATGTAGCATTAGATTACATACCAATGCAATGCAGACAGTAAGTAATACCAAGGTGTTGCTGGCTTTTCTTGGGAACTGCTAGTTATCTAAAACAAAATACAGTATGCAATTTGTGTATGCATTTGCATATATTATGGCAATTTTTTTAAAGATGTGGCATATGTTTGCACAAGTATGCTGATGATACATTATTTGGGCATTTCTGCTTTTTTTTTTGTTGCAAAGTAGCAAAATAAAAATATTGCCAGAGGAAAAAAGTAAATAAAGAATCTGTAGTAACTGTACTACAAAGGGAACAGTTCGAAGTAGGAGTTAGTACTCACTACTTCGGGCTGCTCCCTTTTACAAGATCATGCTTTCCAGATTTCAAAGGGCTAGCTCAAACACTGGCGGTGTACAGATTATGCAGAGATTTACTATTATAAATATGTACGATGTAATATTGCTAAGTAATAGGGGCCCGAGAATATAATATATAACTGAACCAAACAAACAATAATAAATCTAGAATATCACCTGAAGGTTTGCACAACATACATACATGCACATTGCATGGAAATGGAGGTGTATTGTGGTTGCTTGCAATATTATTACAAATCACAACACAACCAACTGTCAAAACGTTTACTAAGTGACGGCCTAAGTAATCATTAAAGGTCTGTGAGTGCAGCAGCAAGACTATAATTTTATTACTTGTTGCAGTCAATTGGAAAGATTTGTTGGAAATAGCGTTTTAAATAAATAATAATATATTAGGTAAATCTCTCAAACATGTTTATTTTGCTACACACACTAATGGAAGTGGTTTAATCCAGATTTGTAACACTCTTCATACGGTGACAACACAATTGTCACGCCTCATATAATGCAACATGCTACCGTACATTAATACAATTTTCATCGCAACATCTGTTTCAGAAATAAATTAATAAAAAATAGTAAATAGGTAATAATTATAACAAAAATTTTGAACATACCTTTGAAGTACAATTCCAATGATTAACTGTTATAGGGAACTTGCAGTCTGAAGCAATCTGATGCAATTTTCCATTTTCCGTCAACAGCGACAATCACAAATGTCTGTTGGAATGGTTTCTTGCTGTCGTCATTTTGATAGGTTACATCTCCACAAGCTTGTATCAGGTATGTCAACTTGTTGGACACCAGATTCTCTGATATAGGTTGCGCATCTAATGTCTTGAGCACATGATTACTAGCTGGTAAATCCATTAGGAACTTCTGGATCTTGTCATTTCCGTTGATTCCGTTGCCATTCCAAACCAGCAGGCCTGTGTCCAAGTAAAGTTTCGATGACAAATGTCGGTTATTATCTACCTGCTTATAAAATATTTTGGTAAATTCTTCAGCAGTTTCGCAAGCATTGTCTATATTTTTTATGGCCGCCTCGGACATTTCTCTATTTAACTTAATCACAAGTTACTAGACACACAATCAGTTTTGTTTCACAACAATGTGCAATTGACATTAGTGACGTTGAGTCGTTGACAGGTAAGTGCACAGATTAAGTGATTCACTGACTTTTCACGCTGCATTCATCCACAGATTAGTAAGGAAAACTTGAGTTGTCACCATGTTGTCACTTTCACGATACACCAGTGTCTCCATATACACGGTAATTACCGTAGATGCACCGTAATCAAGTCGTTATCTACGGTCAAGGTAATAATGTATTACCGTGTCATAAATCACCGTATTACCATTATGAACTAATTTATTGTATTTATTTCACCGTGTACTGCCTAAAAGTCCTGCAGCGAATATCACGTCAGTCAAATTAACAATTTTGTAAAGGCAACACTGCCGGGGGTCGAAAGAAACAAACTTGTAACCAAAAACCATATTATCCCTTTCCTTGCAGTCGGGTAAAAAGGAATAGAAATGGGAAAAACTGTGTTGATTTCAGGCAAACTAACGTTGTGAAACATGCAAAATTCAACATTAATCTAATATTAATGTTGAATTTTGTATGTTTCACATGTAATTTTTTTTTTTACTTATTTAAAGAGCAAACTATAGTGTTTTGATTCATTTCATATTAATGTTGTTATATTTTCCTTTGAAAAACTAACACGGTAATTTACACGGTATACTTTTAGTAAATACACCGTAATTTGGTCGAGAAACACCGTATTTTTACCCTAGCAACACGGTAACTCTCGATTTACATATGGAGACACTGCGATACACCACTCAACCACTGGCCTACTACGAAGTCGTTACTTGGTCGTTACCAGTCGTTACATTAAAAAGTCTCCGACGAAATTGAAAACCTCTTCCTTTTTTAAGTGGGTTAATAAATGCGGGATAATATTAAAATGTTCGGAGTTTGTGTTTTTGCAGATTAGACGATCCATACATAAATCTAAATGTGGTGTTGCCCCACAAACGATGAGATACTTGATAATCATCTCCTGCTTAACCTGTTGTTCGCTCATCACAGCACCTGCATAGAAATTTACAAACAATCGAATCGAAACCGAGTCGAACATGTCGTATAGTCTATTTTTTTTATCATTACGAAAGTGAGCGAGATAGACACACAACTTTCCAAATCGAAGTGTATGTGATTGAATAAGGAGCCAGCATGGGTATTCACAGACAATCGAATCAAATATGTCGTAGGTATGTCTATCTCGGTCGCTCTGAGCGAACAACAGGATAGGCATGAGATCATGAGATGATATCAAGTGTCCCATCGTTTGTGGGGCAACACCACTCTGAATTCCTTGCTTCGACCAACCTGTTTCCGGAGTAGATTCCAAGAGACCCATGGGAACTCGTGTTCAGGTGAGATTTTTAGCAAGTGGCACAAATAGGTTGACTAGGGAAACACTTTCGCGACTGCTGCTTTTCAGTCTTACGTAAGGGTGAATCCCCGTTGGGGCTGCGGATTGTCGAAAGAGATACCGCGGCCTCGGCACAAGGGCGAAGAAGGAACATGGGTGGTTTTTAGTCAGTAGAAGTCTGACACTCTGGTTATTTGATGATTTTCCACCCACCATAAAAAAGGGTGACTTGATTTGGAAACCTAATAAGTAACCAACCGCTCTCTAAACTTATGGTGGCACTATGCCTGCCTAGTGCGAGTGCAAGAAGAATCTGTTCCGGGGTCGGGTCGTATAATTTTGAGCTGTATCCAGTATCCACTAACTTTGCATGGGCTGAGAGAAAAGTCCGCATAACGTCAGGCGAAGCGGCCCACTGAGATAAGTCGCTGTAACAGATTATTGCAACTGTGCACTTTCTGCTTGATGTTGTCGCAGATCTTGCTGAATGTCGACTTATTCAGAGCAACACCGAGATACTTTGGGAAGTAGTTGTGTTCGATGGACACCCCACCCCAAACATGCGGCTCGCCTCTCTATTACGAAGATGAAAATGCACGATTGCATTTTGCAGTTAGCGTGGATGTACGTACATAGCTAAGTTACCAAGATCGTCTGACAAGTACCTCTCGACCTTGAGAGGTAAAAGAAAAGTCGTCTACATAGAAGAAACGGGAGGTGTGCGTGCTGGCTGGCTGGATGGTTGATCGTTGGTCTAGGTATTAAAGAGGAGCGGTGCTAAGAGACACCCTTGGGTTTTTCTGTGCTCTCCATTGCTCCAATCCTTCCCAGAAAAGGTAGGCCTGAAAACGGCGATTGTGGAAAAGATCTCCGAATACGCGGATGAAATTCTGGTAACTACTAGCCATGGTCTCTAGCATCCACGACAGCCGCTTGAGGTTAACTTTATCGTAAGCAGCTGACAGGTCCACGAATACTCCACTGACCATTCCTCTCTCGATAATAATATTTTTTTTTTTTTTTTTTTTTATAATAATATAAAGTTTATTTTTCTCCACACAAGTTACTTAATGCTAGGGTTACAATACAATGGAGCATGAACATGGAATTAACTTTGTGAGAGACTGGTGCTTGACGTAGGTATCTAAAAAAACCTGTATTACAAGTCACCAGGGCCCTCCCGCAGCCATTTTCCTGCTTTGACTACATCAATTAAAATGGTTTTGCATAGTAAGAAGAGTGCAGAAAGTTACATTAACAACACAGAATATTAAGTTAGTCTGGTTACTGCAACATTTGATGGGTCTGAATCTGAAACCAGCTTGCTCGGGAATCAATTTGGATCAATGACGCCTTTATGACGGTACAGCAGCAGTCTCTAAGTAGTTTATATGTACGACATAGAAGAGAGTTAGTGCGAAGTAGGTAATGTTGAAAATAATAAAATCAAGAAATTAGGAAATAGTTTATTTGATGTCTTTCTATTATCATACAAAGTGGCTTACGTATTATACAATTAGATTTCATAATATTATTACTATTTCTATAATAGGTGACCCTTCGCATACACGATTTCGGCTGGTGCGATTTTTTTTTATACGCACGGTTCGGGATGCTTACACATAAACTTTTTTTTAAATAGACGTCAATATAATGTGGTCGAATACTTTACATCACTTAGCCGGCATCACAACGAATATTGCAAAAGCGTGGTTCATAGTTAAACGATAACTCAGAACCAAACCGTTCGTGGATATGGGCGTTCTACTACATATTCAGAACATTTGACACAGCAGTGATCCACTACATGCGTCGTACTCTAATGAAATAATAAAAAATAAACATAAAAATAACTTCAAACTAGATCTTATCTTTAACAAGCATTTGATTTATTTATTACTAGAAATAAAACAGTCAGCATTTTAAATTCAAATCTTACCCTAAGGCACTGACAAAATGATTATGCGCTAGATAAAAAAAATATTTATAAATAATAATATAATTCTAAAGAGTAAATAACATTCCTTAAAATTATTAAGAATAGAAAAATGTTAATTCGGCAAATTAGAAATAGGGTTTATCAGAATTATTTAAATGGGAATTTTATCTATTACGCAATCGCACGTCACAATTATTATATTTGTTGCCATAATTTACACTTTATTTTAAAATATTTTTTAAGCTAACTAGGTAGTTATATAAATAAAATAGTAATTTTCAAGATCATCAATATTGCTCAATTGCCACAACGAACTGATTTTATTTCACATCACAATTAAATATTTACTGATAAATATTATAATAATATCTTTTGATCTGGCAGATAAATAGAATGATTGCAAGTATCGATGATTGAATTCGATACAAAGTAGTTCAAGTAGTACCTACTTACTAGTTATAAAATTATCATATTGCCTATACAGTCCCAAAAATCACTAATACAATTTTTTAGGAATCTAGGTCTCGCAAAATAATATAATATGTAATAATTTAAAATAAATTTACTCATTTTAAAATAAATTTGTACGTCATTTCCATTATCTGGGAGGATCCAATGAATAATAATAATGATAGTTGCACCACATTTCGAAAGGTCAACGTGACACAGTATTTTATAGCAATGTGACAACGACGCCATGTGGGCTAATGAGAAGAAAAAGTCGGTAAAATTATCAGCCATTTCAAGATTCATTTAAATACTAAACTCTAATCTTCGTTTCCAATGTGTCGATTAGCGAATCTATTCTTAAATTTCTACGTAGCCACTTCCTAATAGGCTAGAATAATCTAGGCGGCATAAAATATATAAATGAACCTGTGATGGGATTTTTCGTTTTAGAACCCTCATTGCTGCCAAAACATGCTGCCTGTTCAATACGCAATAATCAAAGAAAAAAAGTGAAACGTAAAAAAAAAAAAATGTAAATTAAACTAATAATTGCATTTTTTTTTTATAAAATTGGGAAGTTTATGAAGAGTTCGGTTATTTATTGTAAATTACACTCTATCAAAACACAAACATTACTCTCTGGTGCAATTTATATCAAGTTGCGTAACTACTTGAATGGACGTTATTGCGTTTGTATGTAGTCGAGTATGATCAACGCTGTCACTTTACATTCTGAACATTAGTTTGCGAGTCCCTTACAATATAATTACCAATATCGATGAATAGTAACATACATCTGATCGGCAGCGCGACGGCGGCGTCTGCGCATCTATGTTACCTGTGCGCGAGCACACGCACTGGGCAGGAATGACACCTCGATACTACGTCGCAAACGCTTGCCTCTTGTTATTTCTCTTCGAGCCCCACCTGAGTAAGTTACAACACAATAAACTAACAGTCCGTGTGACAATACTATTTCGAGGACTGCATTACAAGTTAAGCACAATATTGTAAGAGCACAGGGAGTCAGGCCGACTTTAGTAATAAAATCGACTAAATAAAAGTTATAAAATGATTTACCTGTAATGGTCCGTTGCTAACGTCTAAGTTGTGCTTGTCAGACAAACCGGCCATTAGTCTTTCCTGCAAGCAGAAATTGTTCAATAGTTTCTTACTAATATTGAAAATAACCCTCTTTTTGGGCTTCGCCGCAGTCGGGTAAAAAAAATAAAATTATATAAAAAATATATGTAATTTCAACCAACCTCCGCACTCCGTTCTGCATCAGCAAACGTGTGGTTGTGAATGGCTGATTTTGCCTGATGCAACTCATCTTGTAATGAGTCGATTTTATTTTGCATCTGTGGGAAATGCAATAAATATTGAATAATTGAATATATTTTAATAATAATAAAACTATCGCACCAACACCAGGCGTATGCACATTAACATTGTTTCACAATTAGGAGAAAGACAAAATGTTCAGTTGAACAAGTAATTCAAAGAATAGGACCCACTGCCGCCAATAGATGAAAAGTTTGCATTAAAACTGGATTTATTTTTACATGTATTTTTTATGCCTCTCCTAGATTTAATGTTTCTAAAATAGAGCAGTTGTAGGAGTGAAAGCAGAACATGAATATTGAAAAAACAATCTCTTTCATTATGTCCATGAATTCCAGTACATTGTATAAAGTCTAGGACGTATTGATTGAAACCCTCACTTAAACATAAGTTATTTCATCACATCTCTAAAATTCCATATAATAATATTTTACTAAGGGCCGGTTTTTCAATCGCCAGTTAACTTTTATTCGACGACTAAGTTTGTCATTTTGACAGTTTTTGTATAGACAATCTGTCAAAACTTCACATTTATTCCTCAGGTAAAAGTTAACTGCCGATTGAAAAACCGGCCCTAAGGCGAACAGTTTTAGCTACTGCTATTCCACGCGGTTATAATTCAATAAAAACGTCAAAAATATAATTCATAAGATCATAAAGTCAAGTGTTACAAACAAAAAATGTCACGCTACGGCCGTGACCGGGACATCGGAACACAAAAGCACACAAGTGCGCACACAACGATCACTGGTATCAGTACCTCCTCTATGATCGCAGGCAATGACTTTTCTATGCAGGAGTATGCGAACGCCAGAGGTTCCTACGTAAAATAGTAAATTGCAATTATGTCACGCATGAAAACTAACAACTAGCTGAAAATAACTATAAAAAACTAGTTACTACATTATCATGTGGTTGGGCGCCCGCATAGTCGACAACTCGCACAATATACAAAGCAACTTTCTTTTTACTATTGAGCGTTGCGGCTAGAGTCCATTTCACGAAAGAAGTCCCGCAGACGCAGCGCTGTATTCGCGCGACATAATGTTGTTATCTCTCTCTCTCTCTCTCCATATCTCCCCATCTGTCAAATTTAGTTCCACAATTGTCCGCGGGACTTCTTTCGTGAAATGGACTCTAGCCGCAACGCTCAATAGTAAAAAGAAAGTTGCTTTGTATATTGTGCGAGTTATCTGCGTAATGAACCGATCGTAAACATAAAAGACAGATCACTAAATACCTGCAAAACTGTGCGTTGCCTGAGATCATCTAGTTCTCGTTGCTTTTCAGCCAACTGTTGCGCCCATCGTTGCTCCTCTAACGTCACATTTTGCTGTAGGCGGCTTAATACTCCTTCCTGTATCATACAAAACAGTTTAGCACAATTTTTCCACGGTATGCTTGAACTCAACATATATTTGTATGCGAAGCGCGCTGAGATAACACAACTTACAGTATCGTCAATGATCCTTTTGTACTTCTCGACGAGACTTTGTGACTGTTCATTCTGCTGGATCAAGTCCTTGAGCCGCTCGTCATTTTCGGCAGAGGACACGGTGGGTGCGGGTGCGGCGGGCGCGGCGGGCGCGGCGGGTGCAGCAGGTGCGGGGCGCGCGAGCTCGGCGGCGAGGTTGCGTGCGAAGGCCTGCAGCCAGTCGCGACCGGCACCGCTGCCCGGCGCGACCGCGGGACATGCCTCACGCAGCACTTGAGCCACTTCATTGTACTGTGCCTCTTGTGCTTTAGCGATAGCTTCCTGTTAAAACAAGCATAACAGTTGGAAAGTGTTCTAACAAAATGTCTTCAACATTGAAGTTCTACAACATACACAACTATTGATATAGTTCAGTTTGAAGAAAATACCAAATGTTCAAAAGAAAATTAAAGTGAAATTGGTTTCACAAAAACCATTTGCTGCCCTCGGGAATTACTTCAATTTTTCATTCCATTCTAGATCTAAGAATCTTTCAAATATAAATACTATGGTTTGATTATCTAATATTTTTAAACTCTAGGAAGTGCATAAATGAAATATGTTAGCAACAAATATAAACAACAAAGCGAAGCCGGCCGAAGATGTTTGTACATGCGAGTGTACACGGTAACATTGCACATAGATCGCCTGGTGTATGTACACTGTACTTAGATAAAGCGGGCACTTACGCGCAGAGAGTCTTGGGCCGGCATCGCACTTGCCGCTTTCATCTGAAGAGCCTTTTCGGCAGATTGTAACGCCTCCATTACTTTCCAGTTTTTAGTTCGCAATTCCTATGCGGGACGAGTCAAGTAGTTTCATTAATTAGGTTAAAAGATTGAAAGATAAAATAGATTCAAACATTGTGAGTTGTTTTGCAAGTAAAATCATGCATGTTAAGACTACACCACTTTTTTAAGAAGAAGGTTGGAAGCACGACATTTCACAAACGTGTAAGGTGAAAAAAGTATTACGGCCAATCCTAAGCAGACGATAAAAATATGATTTTACATCTAAAGAATCAACGTAATTTGTGTTTAGAAAGTAATTGTAATTTGAATGTTCCGCTAGGGGCGCTAAGTTCGTTTTAGTATTGTATGTATGGGTTGTGTCGTGCGGCTCACATTGTTCTTGTCCTGGTAGGCACTCAGTTGTTCCTGCAGACGCGCGGTCTGGTCGCGCAGGTCGCGCGAGCCGCGCTGCGCTGTTGCCAGCTCGTCGCGCAGGGACTCCACGATGCTCTCCACCTTCGCCAGCTCCGCCGCCTGATAATCGCACGCAACACTTTAATAGCCTTTTCTCACCTATGTCGGGGTCGACGATGGAGCGACTAACTATTATTTTGACCATAGGAACCCAATTAAACACAAATCTAGTCGAGAAGGTAGACAATAGTAGATTGTATCATAAGGGAGCAAAATAATATTTTTACGGCGAGGGCGCTTTTTTTGAATCCAGAGCGAAGTGAGGGATTCTAGAGTAGAATCCCGAACGTAGTGAGGGATTCTTTAGTAGAATCCTGAACGTAGCGAGGGATTCAAAGTACGTCGCCCGAGCCCAAAATATATTTTGCACCCGAGTGATACACTCGACTTTTCATCACCCTCTATGAGAAAATAAAAGGCGCCTCATATTTTATTGTAATATTATTATTTAATAAAAATAGAGTGACGACACATTTAAATCCATCAGACATTATTAATTACGAACATGTGTCCAGTTTTACGTCCTTATTAAGACAACACGTTACTAAACAACCTTCTACTCCTTAGTAAGAAATTGTCGTCATGCCTTTAAATATTTCTCCCGGGATTTCGTAGGGATTAAGTTTTGTATGACGTTATTAGCTTCTATTTTTATTGTTTCAGGAGTTAATGCACTATCACTTTCAGGACTCGACGTAGAGCTCATTTTTTGCACAAAATACAATAAAGTCCGTACCGATTATTAGAACAGAAAGTAAATCGCGCGCTTTTGTTTTTTTTTTTTAATTTAGTTACCGCGTCTCCTCGCACCGTACAGCCAACACAATACAATTTGCGTTCGATTTCAATGAACGATTCATGTTCTAAATTCAAATCTCATTACTGCCCGCTAAAAAGTCTAATGGAGAAAAGAGCTACTTTGCTCGCACTTAAAGAGGAACAAAACGACACTTTTCGAATTGAAGGGATGTAAAATTTTAAATATTTTGTTTTGTTTCTACTAACGGAATACGCTAAGATAGCCGGCGAAATTCTTTTAAAACCGTTTTTTTTTTCCATTTTATAGCCGTGGACTTTTGCAGGCTGTATTAGATTGCATTTTGAAAAGCTGATTTGCGACAGTAAGAAATATCTATTTATAGAATGTTAAGTATCAGTGTAACTCGCCGAGTTAGAACTGGCTTCAAATATCATGAATTCGTGAAATAGTAATTAAATAGGTAGTCAATCAATTTGAAATATACAGTTGCATTGTTTTTTAATGGTTATACTTCTATGTGTGGTTACAGACATGTAAAATCTGTGAGTGCCTTACCGTCTATATAAAAACAAAAACATCAATTTGAATTTCGCAGGCTTCGCTTCGCAACCTTCACAATTAAGGTACGACCACGTATGCAATGTCGTGAAAATGTGCTATGCAATGTCGTAAAAATCCTCAATCATTTGATAAATACTAACCTTAAGTTGATCGTTGGAAGGCAGTCCATTTTGCGCAGGCGCTGCCTTCAACTGTTTAATTTCAGCCAGTTCAGTCTCCCGCGCGGCCAGCTGTTCACGCAGCGACGCGATTTCGTTTGACAACTGAGCAAACATAACACATGACGTCAATGTTGGAACAATTACTTTAAATAAGCAAATACATTAAAAAAGGACAATGACCTAAGTGACTAAATAAACCTTGAATTCGTATGTAACCAGCGTTGACTCAAACATTATTATATAACTTAGTTTAAAGGAGGATATTCGAACTTTCAAATGTAATTTACAACAGGGATGTGTCCTGGGTAAAAAAATATGATTCCGTTTAGTCCGTCAGTTAGATTATCGAAAAATATTGGATACGTGTTTTGTTTTATCAAATTAATAAAAATTGACGAAGATAAAACGCGTCAAAGATCAGGAGTGGCTTTTGACGGCACTACGTGGTAAAAAATTTTGTGCGATGTGACGTCACACGAGTTTTCGAAGCACTGTATCGTCTACATTAAATTTTTTGGTTTACGTGCAAAAAGAAAAAATACGTGTCCAATATTTTTTGGTAATGTATGTGACGGACTAATTAGATTTTTTTTGTCAACTACCCTATTACTGTAATTTTTCACTCTACACTTGTAATACCTTTTTTTTTTTTTTTTTGGTGGATGGAAAATCATCAAATGACCCTCCCCGCTCTTGGGCAGAGCGAAGGGGAGTGTTAGACTTCTACTGACTAAAAACCGAACCCATGTTCCTTCTTTGTCCTTGTGCCGAGGCCACGTCATCTAGTACTAAAATCCGCGGCCCCGACGGGGCACTTGTAATACCTCAAATCGAGTTCTAGAATCGTATCTTTAGATGATTTTTCAACTCCATGTAAAATAGTCATCTGTATCTTTGTAACTTGCGTCACCCCAATAAAAATAGCGATTCTAAGTCAGGGTATCATTCTTTCCATCGGGGCTGCGGGTTGTTTGAAAGAGATACCGCGGTATCGACACAAAGGAACATGGGTGGTTTTTAGTTAGTAGAAGTCTGACACTCCCTACCGCTCTGCCCAGAGTGGGAGGAATCATTAATTTCCCACCCTCAGAAAGAAAGGGTAATATTCTTTTTTTTTTTTGTTGAAATTCAACCGAAAACAATATTTTTAAAGGTTTTCAAATGAACAATGGTTGTTATTCACCTGTTGTTTTTGTTTCTCAGACTCGTCCTTAAGTATTTCAAAATTGCTCTCTGCAGTCTGGGCACGGCTCGCCAATCTCTGCACTTCATTTTGAAGCTCAGCCATGCCTGAAAACATTGTGTTAGCTTAATTTATATAAAACTTAATCTGACAAGGCAATATACAGCGAGTATCAGCAATGTCGTTATATTTAAAGATGTGATTGCTATCTAACTGAACAGTTTTTTCGTTTTCCAAATAAAAGGGTGCGGGTCCAGAGAGGCATCGTTACGCCGTCGTAGCACATCGAAGTTCGTCAGGGTTTGGTTAATGATATTTGACATTTTGGCCTGTAATTATGAGTAGTGAGTGACCTGCGAGTCGTTCCTGTGCCTGTCGCAACTCCTGCGCGGCACGTTGCTCACCCAGCGCGGCGTGTTGCCGCTGCTGCTCCAGCTCGCTGCACGCGCGGTTGGCGTCCTGCACAACAATCTACACGTGAATCATGCCGCACTACTAGGAACCTACACTCAAGATAATACCAGTTAGATTACGGAAAAATGCTAAGATTTGGGGGTAACCAATCATTGTTCTTCTTTTCTAAAATATTTTCCTCCTAGCTCTAAGCCTAGTATTGATGATCAGCCGGCCGCGATTTCGCGCGAGGCTAGTGCAGTAGTGCCGGGGCTGCGGTTTTTTCGAAAGAGATACTGCAGCCCCGGAACACAAAGGGCTAAGAAGGAACATGGGTGGCTTTTAGTCAGTCTACGTCTGACACTCCTTTCCGCTCCACCTACAGCAAGCAGAGTCATTTAATGATTTCTTTATGATCAAAGAAAAAGGCTAACGCAGTAGTGTCGCATGGCTAGTTGGTTGTACAGGTACCTGCAGCTGCTGCGCCAGGTCGGCGGCGTGCTGCTGCGCCATGGCGGCGGCGTCGCGCGCGCCGGCCGCGTCCATGCGCAGCTGCGCCGCCTCCAGCAAGTGCGCATGGCTAGTTGGTTGTACAGGTACCTGCAGCTGCTGCGCCAGGTCGGCGGCGTGCTGCTGCGCCATGGCGGCGGCGTCGCGCGCGCCGGCCGCGTCCATGCGCAGCTGCGCCGCCTCCAGCAAGTGCGCATGGCTAGTTGGTTGTACAGGTACCTGCAGCTGCTGCGCCAGGTCGGCGGCGTGCTGCTGCGCCATGGCGGCGGCGTCGCGCGCGCCGGCCGCGTCCATGCGCAGCTGCGCCGCCTCCAGCAAGTGCGCATGGCTAGTTGGTTGTACAGGTACCTGCAGCTGCTGCGCCAGGTCGGCGGCGTGCTGCTGCGCCATGGCGGCGGCGTCGCGCGCGCCGGCCGCGTCCATGCGCAGCTGCGCCGCCTCCAGCAAGTGCGCATGGCTAGTTGGTTGTACAGGTACCTGCAGCTGCTGCGCCAGGTCGGCGGCGTGCTGCTGCGCCATGGCGGCGGCGTCGCGCGCGCCGGCCGCGTCCATGCGCAGCTGCGCCGCCTCCAGCAAGTGCGCATGGCTAGTTGGTTGTACAGGTACCTGCAGCTGCTGCGCCAGGTCGGCGGCGTGCTGCTGCGCCATGGCGGCGGCGTCGCGCGCGCCGGCCGCGTCCATGCGCAGCTGCGCCGCCTCCAGCAAGTGCGCATGGCTAGTTGGTTGTACAGGTACCTGCAGCTGCTGCGCCAGGTCGGCGGCGTGCTGCTGCGCCATGGCGGCGGCGTCGCGCGCGCCGGCCGCGTCCATGCGCAGCTGCGCCGCCTCCAGCAAGTGCGCATGGCTAGTTGGTTGTACAGGTACCTGCAGCTGCTGCGCCAGGTCGGCGGCGTGCTGCTGCGCCATGGCGGCGGCGTCGCGCGCGCCGGCCGCGTCCATGCGCAGCTGCGCCGCCTCCAGCAAGTGCGCATGGCTAGTTGGTTGTACAGGTACCTGCAGCTGCTGCGCCAGGTCGGCGGCGTGCTGCTGCGCCATGGCGGCGGCGTCGCGCGCGCCGGCCGCGTCCATGCGCAGCTGCGCCGCCTCCAGCAAGTGCGCATGGCTAGTTGGTTGTACAGGTACCTGCAGCTGCTGCGCCAGGTCGGCGGCGTGCTGCTGCGCCATGGCGGCGGCGTCGCGCGCGCCGGCCGCGTCCATGCGCAGCTGCGCCGCCTCCAGCAAGTGCGCATGGCTAGTTGGTTGTACAGGTACCTGCAGCTGCTGCGCCAGGTCGGCGGCGTGCTGCTGCGCCATGGCGGCGGCGTCGCGCGCGCCGGCCGCGTCCATGCGCAGCTGCGCCGCCTCCAGCAAGTGCGCATGGCTAGTTGGTTGTACAGGTACCTGCAGCTGCTGCGCCAGGTCGGCGGCGTGCTGCTGCGCCATGGCGGCGGCGTCGCGCGCGCCGGCCGCGTCCATGCGCAGCTGCGCCGCCTCCAGCAAGTGCGCATGGCTAGTTGGTTGTACAGGTACCTGCAGCTGCTGCGCCAGGTCGGCGGCGTGCTGCTGCGCCATGGCGGCGGCGTCGCGCGCGCCGGCCGCGTCCATGCGCAGCTGCGCCGCCTCCAGCAAGTGCGCATGGCTAGTTGGTTGTACAGGTACCTGCAGCTGCTGCGCCAGGTCGGCGGCGTGCTGCTGCGCCATGGCGGCGGCGTCGCGCGCGCCGGCCGCGTCCATGCGCAGCTGCGCCGCCTCCAGCAAGTGCGCATGGCTAGTTGGTTGTACAGGTACCTGCAGCTGCTGCGCCAGGTCGGCGGCGTGCTGCTGCGCCATGGCGGCGGCGTCGCGCGCGCCGGCCGCGTCCATGCGCAGCTGCGCCGCCTCCAGCAAGTGCGCATGGCTAGTTGGTTGTACAGGTACCTGCAGCTGCTGCGCCAGGTCGGCGGCGTGCTGCTGCGCCATGGCGGCGGCGTCGCGCGCGCCGGCCGCGTCCATGCGCAGCTGCGCCGCCTCCAGCAAGTGCGCATGGCTAGTTGGTTGTACAGGTACCTGCAGCTGCTGCGCCAGGTCGGCGGCGTGCTGCTGCGCCATGGCGGCGGCGTCGCGCGCGCCGGCCGCGTCCATGCGCAGCTGCGCCGCCTCCAGCAAGTGCGCATGGCTAGTTGGTTGTACAGGTACCTGCAGCTGCTGCGCCAGGTCGGCGGCGTGCTGCTGCGCCATGGCGGCGGCGTCGCGCGCGCCGGCCGCGTCCATGCGCAGCTGCGCCGCCTCCAGCAAGTGCGCATGGCTAGTTGGTTGTACAGGTACCTGCAGCTGCTGCGCCAGGTCGGCGGCGTGCTGCTGCGCCATGGCGGCGGCGTCGCGCGCGCCGGCCGCGTCCATGCGCAGCTGCGCCGCCTCCAGCAAGTGCGCATGGCTAGTTGGTTGTACAGGTACCTGCAGCTGCTGCGCCAGGTCGGCGGCGTGCTGCTGCGCCATGGCGGCGGCGTCGCGCGCGCCGGCCGCGTCCATGCGCAGCTGCGCCACCTCCAGCAAGTGCGCATGGCTAGTTGGTTGTACAGGTACCTGCAGCTGCTGCGCCAGGTCGGCGGCGTGCTGCTGCGCCATGGCGGCGGCGTCGCGCGCGCCGGCCGCGTCCATGCGCAGCTGCGCCGCCTCCAGCAAGTGCGCATGGCTAGTTGGTTGTACAGGTACCTGCAGCTGCTGCGCCAGGTCGGCGGCGTGCTGCTGCGCCATGGCGGCGGCGTCGCGCGCGCCGGCCGCGTCCATGCGCAGCTGCGCCGCCTCCAGCAAGTGCGCATGGCTAGTTGGTTGTACAGGTACCTGCAGCTGCTGCGCCAGGTCGGCGGCGTGCTGCTGCGCCATGGCGGCGGCGTCGCGCGCGCCGGCCGCGTCCATGCGCAGCTGCGCCGCCTCCAGCAAGTGCGCATGGCTAGTTGGTTGTACAGGTACCTGCAGCTGCTGCGCCAGGTCGGCGGCGTGCTGCTGCGCCATGGCGGCGGCGTCGCGCGCGCCGGCCGCGTCCATGCGCAGCTGCGCCGCCTCCAGCAAGTGCGCATGGCTAGTTGGTTGTACAGGTACCTGCAGCTGCTGCGCCAGGTCGGCGGCGTGCTGCTGCGCCATGGCGGCGGCGTCGCGCGCGCCGGCCGCGTCCATGCGCAGCTGCGCCGCCTCCAGCAAGTGCGCATGGCTAGTTGGTTGTACAGGTACCTGCAGCTGCTGCGCCAGGTCGGCGGCGTGCTGCTGCGCCATGGCGGCGGCGTCGCGCGCGCCGGCCGCGTCCATGCGCAGCTGCGCCGCCTCCAGCAAGTGCGCATGGCTAGTTGGTTGTACAGGTACCTGCAGCTGCTGCGCCAGGTCGGCGGCGTGCTGCTGCGCCATGGCGGCGGCGTCGCGCGCGCCGGCCGCGTCCATGCGCAGCTGCGCCGCCTCCAGCAAGTGCGCATGGCTAGTTGGTTGTACAGGTACCTGCAGCTGCTGCGCCAGGTCGGCGGCGTGCTGCTGCGCCATGGCGGCGGCGTCGCGCGCGCCGGCCGCGTCCATGCGCAGCTGCGCCGCCTCCAGCAAGTGCGCGTTCAGCTCCGCCTGCAGCGCCGTCAGCTGACCCACCAACGTTGCCTCCGCCTGAACACAGATAGACGTACTAACTATTCGTGCTAATCATCATTCTCCTGCCCTTATCCCAACTTATTTGGGGTCGGCGCAACATGTCTTCTTCTTCCATCATTATCATTTCAGCCGAAAGACGTCCATCCACTGCTGGATATAGGCCTACCTTAAGTGTCGCCACATTTATCGGTCCCGTGCGTCTCACATCCAGCGGATCCCCGCAACCATCACCACGTCATCGGTCCACCCAGTGGGAGGCCTTCCAACACAACTTCTTCCTCCAATACTTCTCTATTACTCGTCATCTCAACAGTCACCAATCCTTTCCAGCCAGATCATCCTTCACACACTTCATCCATCCTGTCTTTGGTCTTCCTCATTTATACTCAACATTTCCCTCACTTAGTAGTGAGGGAAATGTTGAGTATAAATGAGGAGGACCAAAGGAGGTTGGGTTTGTGCTAATAACACTCTCCATAAAGGTCAAAATAAAGTTAATGGCTCACCTCAGACAGTCTCTGGATGTGCACCTCCATCTGAACACGAGCAGCTTGTGCCTCGCCCTCCACGCCCAGTTTGGACTGCAGCTAAAAACGCGAACCGACACATTATATGCTGAACAAGACGAGACTAAGTTCATTTTTATACACATATGCGACTTGAAGACTGAAAATGCTGATTGATAAAAAAATTGCCTCAAAACTTGGCATGTTCGAATTGTTCGCGTGGCTGTTTAGATTTTCGAGCCTAACACAGTCATATACCGCAGTGTTAAGTTACCATAAGCTTCTCCTGCGCCAGCTGATGGTTGTCGTCCAGCACACGCTGCAGTCGCGCGGCCTGCGCCAACATCTCAGCGCGCGCCGCAGCCGCCGCCACCTCCCCGCCGCGTGCCGCCGCCGCCGCACGAGTGCGCTCCGCGTTCAACGTGCCCCTGTCCCAAACAAAACTCCACTCAAATACACTCCATGTTCGCTTTATAGATCATTCGATGGTTCTTGACCGCGGAAGAAATATTAAGGCCGAGTCAAATAAATTATGTATGCGATCGGCAACCAAATAGAGAAAACTTCTTACAATTACTCACAATGATAGCACTTAAAATATTAATGCATCTGTATGCGAAGGTGATGCTATTTGGAAACAACAATTCTAAGCTCATAAATAACTAGTTAGTTAATTTAATAGTATTTTGATATTGACCCCACTGGTAGAGGTCATCATCATTTCAGCCAAAAGACGTCCACTGCTGGACATAGGCCTCCTACTGGTAGAGGTAATACATTGTATTCTAAGACCGTCATTTACCTGAGTTCCTTAAGTTTAGCGTGCAGTGCCTGGGAGGCCTCGATCTCGTCGGAGAGAGCCTTCTCCTTGTCGGCCAGCTGCTTCTTCAGCTTCTGGATGGGGTCGTTGGGACCCTGCGAGAAACAATATTAATTTATAGAAATCAGTTTGCTTTTGTTTTTTGGAACAAAACAAAAAGAAAATGGCATCGGGTTATAGTCAAAATGCAGCATCCAGTTGCTATACAATAACTAAAGTATATCCGTGTCTAACAGTCAACATCATGCAAATTCACAAGACTCGAGCGTCTTTGTGATGACGCGAGCGAGCGGCAATACGATAGTTCCGGGCATAAGTCCTGCTTATTATTCACACAACAGTTGAGCGATGTCGAGGCAATTTAAGTAAGTGCTCATCTCGTGGTCACCCTGATCCTCATACCCACTTCGCCCACTTTATATCGGAATAGTGTAAATCGTTCTTTATTTATCTATTAAACGACTTGAACCACGTAATGAGATAAAAACTTAATCATTCATACAATTTATTAATATTATATGTTGTAACATTATTGTTTGACCTTTATTGTCTTTGCCAACAAACAGAGATAATTTTTTGACTTATCACTGGAATATGTTAGGTCATCAACGTCTGACTTTACTCATAATTTATGATGT
Source organism: Diarsia mendica (assembly GCA_949316265.1). Classification (NCBI taxonomy): domain Eukaryota; kingdom Metazoa; phylum Arthropoda; class Insecta; order Lepidoptera; family Noctuidae; genus Diarsia; species Diarsia mendica. The sequence continues at coordinate 13,041,007 of OX438906.1, forward strand.
TGAACAATTTTCAACCTTAGTTAGTTTTCACTGCAAGAAGAAATCTGGAATTTGGAAGCATATGTTTCACTTTCTTGAAACAGTTTTGAGTATAAATATGGATAGGTATAAGAGAAGAGGACGACCAAAGAAATAATAGATGGACTGTGTAACTGTAAAGGATGTTAGAGGCAGAAAGGAGGTGACTGGTGAGATAACGAGTATTAGAGAAGTATGAGACATCAGAACGATGTCTCATACTTCTGATGAAGGCAACAGAACGAGGATGATGTTTCGCTTATTATTAAATCAAAACGGACTTTCTTTTTTAGTTTCTGATAACTGGCACTAGGTTCGTCCCCTATTACATGGCACTTAAAGTCATTGAAACAGAATGTGATGCGGGTTCGGAGCGACATACATCGTGACGACGTCGTAGTACACCGAAGTTTGTTAGCGTAATAACATTTGACCTGAACATGCGTAGTTATTGACCTGCGAGTCGATCCTGCGCCTGGTAAAGATTTCTATAAGCTTTAGTTTTAATAAATAATAATAATGTCAAGTATGATATGACGAAACACAGAGAAGTATGCATGCCTTCTGCATGCTGCGCCGACCCTAAATGAATTGGGATAAGGGCAAGAGAATGATGAATCTTAAGTACATACCTCGGTCCACTCAGAGTGTTCAGGCAGCGGGTCGTGGTGCTTGTTGAGCAGCGCGTCTGTCAGGATCTGTATCTCCGTGCGGGAGAGCGCCGCGTCCCTCACCACGCGCACCAGTTCGCCCACGTTCACGCCACCGCTGTCACCTGCTACTGACCACAACGTCGCGTCACAATACTGCTGGTATAGCTTAGTGATGCCTAACACTTCAACCAAATAACTTTCCGCTATGTGCTATGTGCAGTTGACTGGAGCACTTTACTTCTTGGAGTAATAAGGTGGTTAAAGCAAGCAGGAGCCAAATAGTATCAGTCATCATGATTATAAAATGATTAGCTGGAATTTTGTATTTTTATTATTCTAATGAGATTGCCTATTTGATGTCTCCTGTATATTTGTATAACATGAAGACTCGCAAAATAAGTCTCGCATTGCTCTTACCACACGCGGGGACTATGACAAATAGCTGGTGTAGAAATACCTAAGCAGAACTGCACTCACCCATAAGCGAGAGTACATTGGGCTCTGGTTTCTTCTTCTTGTTCTTGGGCGGGGGTGTGGAGACGGGGGGCGGTGCGTTGGCCAGCGCCTGCCGCAGCAGCTTGTCCGTGGTGAGCTCGCTGGGCTGCGGCGCGTTCAGCGGCGGCACCACCTCCTCGCGGACCACCTCCGCCACTTCCTCCACGGGCTTCTTCTCCGTCTTCTTACCTGAAGTTTACTCACATTACATTCCATCGCTCTTCATTCTATCTTTCTTTATCATCTATCAATGGAATAAACTAAAGATTTTTATGGAAGTCTTGGCATATAAAGTTTTGTAATTTCATGTTAAACCTATGGATTTTACGATTATGTATATTGTAAAACATATATGCACCCTTGCGCTGTTCCTTCGCTGCTTCGCCACTGTTGTGTCGCTCACGAGTAACTTCTTCTTTAGCGACCTCAACCGGCGCAGGAGGCTTGGCAACTACCTTGGCACTCTTGGCAGCCTTCGGTAGTTTATTTTCCTTCTTCTCTACAACTTCTTCCACTTTCTCCGGAACCTAAAAAGTATTTAATATTACGCTATCGCATTGTTAAACCTATAATGAATAGCATGCTGTTATCAGAATATACATACAAACTATTGTTACTTTGTATGAAATCATGCTTACAAACGCGCGTGCATCGATAGTGATATGATAGACTTACAATGAAGCCACGACACGACATAAAACAGTGACACAAAGACGGAGTTGAGACTATAGACTCTGACACGTGTTTAATGAAATAAATAATGAAAACGAGTCGAACACATTACTACAACTAAGAATACAGTTCAATGGTAGTTAGTACATGCAAACTAGGTGCTACATTCTAAATAATTCATTACAATTGACTGACTGGTACTTTAACATATTTGTAAAACTTATTCATATTACAGAAATGTACCTAATCATTTTATAGTATGTACTAATGAACTATATGTATTGTAAACTAATGTATAAACCAAAACCAATGAAAAGTTGAAAGCATTATTATTGTCTACTAAACTACAACAAGAACACGTCACAAGTCAGCAGCCACACACTTAGACACAACATTGGCGACATATATAACGTTCGTAGGTGTAGACTCACTTTTTCCGCTACCAGTGATGAATGCATCAATTCAAACTCATCTTTGGGATGCATTTCCTCAAAGTGGTTGGCGACAGTGTTGGTGGCGGAGTCGGGCACCGCGCTGGGATCGCTAAAGCAACTCGGATCCTCTTTGTTTATCAGTATCGGCTTTACTTTAGGGTCCTTGCCGCGTTTGCGGATCTGTACAGACATTGTCGCGCTGTAGTGGACCCGACTCAACAAATTAACATTCGTGTAATCTACTTATAGTTACCAGCATTCACCCATTCTATTGCATTCATTATTATTAATTAAAACATAGCCCACAAAAAAGACGCAGTTTACCAGAGTTAGTAAATGCGAACAAGACTCCAAAATACACACTCAGTGGTAGTAAATGTTGCCGAAGCCTCAAACGCGAAATTGTGAATTATTATAAAAATTTTACTCGACTACGGCGAAGCCAAAAGGAAGGGTAATGATTTTGGCAGTCTATGTACTTAAGTATGTATGTTCCACCGGTGACCGTAGCGCCTAAACTGCCGAACGGATTTTAATAAATGAGGCCGCGGATTTTTGTACTAGATTACGTGGCCTCGGCGCAAGGGCAAAGAAGGAACATGGGTTCGGTTTTTAGTCAGTAGAAGTCTGACACTCCCCTTCGCTCTGCCCAAGAGCGGGGGGGGGGTCATTCGATGAGTTTACACCCACCAAAAAAAAAAAGGTGTCAATAGATTTGTAAGAATAGCCCGGGTAACATAGGCTGTAAAAATTTTATCAATTATAGTTATGGCAGAATTTTAATGTCGATTCTAGCATCGAAAAAAATTAAATTGAGATAATCATAACATGTTTGGTATCAAATGAAAGCTCTTGGCGGGGACATTACAAATATGTATATTATAATTATTATAGTTTTAGTCAACATATACGTTTAGAATGCGGTAAGAAGAAAAATGCGGTCAAAAAGTTTTCTACTTTTAAGACCGCGGTTTGTAGTCGGGTTTTAGTTTTGAGACTTGTTTGAAAACAGGTGCCAAGTAGGTTCTCTAGTTGATTGACTTGACTAGGAAATAACACGATTTATGCATCCCGGGTACAGCACGATTGATTCACGTGTTGCGATCGGTTTTTTGACATAATGTCCTTGTCAAAAAACCGATCGTTTATACGTCGCGGGTATAGGTGCACCCTTATTCAACCATTTATTTATAGCCATGTGTAAAGAAGAGTACTGATTTCATTATCTCTGCTAATCTTAAGACTTGACAATGTAATGTGCATTGAGAATTGAGAATTACAATCTCAGGGCACTGAATTCCTCCATCAACAATTAACAAGGAGACCCTAGCGAAAACCACTTGGCTAGAGATTTTAGACCATGTTACCTACACATCAATAAAATGTAAAAAGAACAATTTAAAACTTGAAAGTAATAAAAAACTTTGTAGAAGCCTTGACCTTTTTAGAAGTTAAAGTGAAATTATTTGCTTAAACCAGCTAAAAATCCTACTTGGCTAACTAGTCACATAAAATAATCTCAAAAAAATTTGTTCATTACATACACAAAATCGCATTTAGAGCATGGGCCATATTAATTGCCACTAAATAGCCGAGTAGCTGACTCAACAAACCTAATGGAGAAATTCAGTGAATAATATTAATTTTAGAGATATTTTCTTCTGTTTGTTTTATTAGTTTAATATCAATTATAATAATCTCCCATCAGGGCGTTTTCGTAAAAAAATGTCCCGGTTACAAAACGGAATATTACAAATAAAAATGGAACTTATATGAAAAAAAGGAACAAAATGGAAGTAACGATTCTTTCATCACCGACATTAATCTATTTATAATTCAAGTTTATTATTGGTAATTATAAAAATAAACTAATGAATCGTTTTGAATTCTATTCAAGTTATGATGTGGCGCAATAATAATTAAAAAAAACACAAAGTTACCAGCACAAATCACATAACAAAATGGATAAAAAAAAATGCGAGGTAACGCCGGTACATGTTTCGACACGATTATTGTGACGTGACTGCTAATGTCACCCTTTACAAAATGGCGGAAACGACGAATAAGTTGCCAGGAAACAAATTTGCAGTCATAATGGTAGTTTCTTATGCTATTTTAATTAATATCACGGTTACAAAATGGATTTTCCACATAGTAACGAAATCGTAGGACATATTTTAAATGGCAAAACTATGATTATTTAATATGAATACAACACTTTTTTATGTTTGTTTATTACAGAACTCACCCATGTAAGTATATTTAAACCTTCTTTGCTTTTGCCATGAATTGAATTGATCGATAAAAACGAATTCAAAATCAGGTTGGACACTGTAGGACAAGCATAAAAATGAGGAAGTTTACACTAAAATTTCATATTTTTTAATAAATTTGTTAAAACTATGCGTATTAACAGTTCTTTATCAAATATATATATATTAAAGATATTAAAAAACCAGGACACTTCATGGTACTTTTTTCTGTTTAAAAATAAATTATGTGAAAAGTGGTAGGACACAATAAAACTGGCATGGACATATTTAAAAAAAAACGCCCATCATGCAAGTAGTTTTACAAATAAAATAACCAATGTTAGAGGAGCCCTAAAACATTTATAACATAATTCTAGTACATACTATTTTTTATATTACACTTTTCTACTTCTGTTACTTTGTTTAAAACACAAAAGAATATAAGTACTTAATTTAAATTCAATGTATTCTTCAAATGATTTTGATAACTTTGAGCTTTATCTTTTGAAAAACATGATAAAACTTTAATGTTATTGTTATGCATACCATCATGCAATGTTGCCCATTTAGGAAGTGATAGGTATTACTGATTTGAATACTGTTCAGAAAGAATTTCAATGAGTCAAATTAAAACATTTACATCTTTAGATAATGAAAAGTGCACTAAGTTATTTTTGAAAGATAGATTGAGATAAAGTTTAGCCATTACATTCCTGAAGTGTGTTAGTATCGAAAATCAAACATTCCCTTTCCTGCAGTTGATAAACAAGAACATATTATAATTAAAAACCAATTAATTCAAAAAAAGTACACAAAAGCCACTAGCTAGAGTAGCTAGTAGCCATCACTCTTTTTATATCCTTATCCTCAACTACACTTTCAAACAATGAGCTTACCTTAACATTAGGAGTATCCCTGGGGGCATCAACAACTACTGCTGGATTAAACTCAACATGTCCCTTAGGAGCCGGCATCACTTCATCTTCTACTCCACTCTCAGCAGGTGCCTCACTCTCTTGCTCACTGCCCGTCACCACTGCACTCTCCTTGTTCTTTTCCTTCTTTGCTAACTAAAATACCATGATTATTATTTTAACTGGCATTACTATTATATTTTAAGAAATGTATTTAAAATCATATGTTTGTACAGACGCCAGCACATCAAGCTACTACAATCTGTCAGATTTCTTTGATAGATTTTCGACTTTATTTCTAGAGCATTAGGTTCAAGGTTCGTTGGGAAAATTTGACAGTTTCGGGTAGCTTGACATGCTGGCGTCTGTACATGAAAAAATTCAAATATGAGGGTAAACAATCACAAGAACAAATGACTCTAATGGTAATAATGTTTTCATTTATTATTATGTGTGAAGGATCAACAAGTTTTATGGCATAAAAAAGGAGAACATATCTTTGGGTTTTCTGTGATTCTATGCCAAATCTGGACAACAGGAATTTAGCTGTTACTTACATGATTTTAATAATCATCAATAATATAATAATAGATGGCAAAAAAAAAAATAGGAAAGACATTTTATGCCTCATGCATAAGGTCTAAAATAAAAGCTAAGTTTCTAGATGACTAAGTTTAACTACAAGATAAAAAGTACCTCTCTTCATGACTACTGGACATAACATTCTTCAAATACCTTATTTCATTAAAATTGATGTTGTTAGAAAGTAATTTATACCCTCATAATAAATACATGTGTGCAACTATTAGAAAGGTTGACTGCTTCCATGCCTAATTGTTATACTTAAATATGATTTTACTATTCACATATTTCAAGTTATTTCAAGTAACCTATACAATCCTAGTTTGGAAAATTATAGGTTACTGCTAACTGTACTGACATGATTTATGCAGTATAAATGGTACCACACTGCTGGAAATGGGTCTCCCCACTATTCTTTTAATCTATCCCAAAGGGTGACTAAGTAACAAAACAAAAATGAAATGTATTACCTTTTTATTAGCTTTCTTTTCCTTCTTTTTAGGTTTGTTTTTGCTTTCAGCAAGAGCAAGTAGTTCAGTGGTGGCTCGGCGTTGTTGAGCTATAGCCTCCTCATAGCTAGTGCCTGAGGCTGAGAATAGCCCCATGAGAAGCAGCATAGCAAGACCGGCTACCCCCACGCCACATAACACAAGCAATGCTTGCAGCTCCATTGGATCTGCCGCACACGCCTAACGCTGATCAAAATAACGAAAAATATAATTAAGTATTTTCATTAAGAATCTTATTGGACTTTTTCAAAACTTAAGGGTCAACACAACAGTAAACTGCTAGCGTACTACTTCGTCTTCTAATATTTAGAAAGATACATTTCATTCATCATCTAAAATTCTAGCGGCACATTCTCATTAGAGATTTAACAGAGTATTTAGGTAACATTTGCTATATTATTATACCAACCGCTATGAAGGTAAAATATGTATCGAAGTAGCGCTTATAATAACCAAGATATAACTGTTCTTTTTCACGATTAAACTCGGAAATATTCGAACAAAATGAAGCTATGAGCTGACACGTAAGCAATGACACATGTCAAAGGTTATTGACAGTCCTTTCGCTGATTTCGCTCAAAAGTAAGAATCTGATGATACTAAAAATTAACAACCCAATTGGGGCATGCAGTACGTGAATTATCGCATATCTTATTTTCACATTAACGAGATTATGTAGATTTACAACTATTCATTTAAACACAAAAGCCAACAGCCACAATATATCACGCTAATTTTAAGGTTCAACGGTAGGATTAAGTAAGTGTACCTGTACGCAAAAAGTCCGCTGTAATATATGCAAGCAAATACTTCAATATATTGATTACTTTCAAATCAATATACACCTAGCCTCACTAAACAAAATAAATTGTTAGAACGTAAATTTTATTTGCTTTCAACTTTTCTTTTTCAGACGAAGAGACCGGAGACACCCGAGACACGACACGAACCACAGATTACTATATATCTATAAACATAGACATAGAATGTATAGAGAGCAAACCGGGTTCCAACCACAGATTATATATACACCACGAAATACATATTTTACCATGGAATTATTAGTTACTATGAAATCGTCTTGCTTCTTGTATTTTATATACTTACTATGCCCAAGACAAGGAGTTAATTTTAAAAGTATGATACGTACAAAAACTTAATTTTCTGCCCAATGCAAATGTGGTCATCTTATATTCCTAACTCAATGGGTCATCTACACTTTCACACTGTGCTGTTTCATGTGTCAATGTGTGTCCAGAGTGTGTAATGCATTGTTTCCACTTTGAACTAAAAAAAACAAGTACGATGTCCCCGTTCATGGTAGGTATCCAGCAGCCTCCATACGGGCGAAGCTACAGGCAAAAACTATACAAAAGAGTACGAGAATTTCATCGACTGGCCTGTTGGTCTAGTGGTTAGTGACCCTAACTGCTATGCCGGAGGTCGTGGGTTCGATTCCCACCCAGGACAAATGTTTGTGTGATGAGCACGATCATTTGTTCTGTGTCTGGGTGTAATTTATCTATAATATGTATGTATTTAGAAATATATAAGTATGTTTATCAGTTGTCTAGTACCCATAACACAAGCTCTGCTTAGCTTGGGACTAGATGGCGTTGTGTGATAGTTGTGGAATATTATTATTATTATTATTATCGTATTCCAAATTCCAACAAATCCCCGACTCAACCCCATCAACGTTTTTGAACGAAAATAAAAAATGGTTGTTTCATTTCATCAGTTCTTGACAGACAGATGTCAGCTTTCAGTTGCATTTCATCGTAGCAAATTTTTGTCAATTACTAAACAGCTGTCCTAATTTCATACTCATAGTACAACAGTCTCAAATATTATGTAAAAAGTATTCCTATCAGTGTGTCAGTTCTATGAAGTTTACGATTCTAATGTAATTAAAGTGTCACAATAAATTCTTGATTTAATCTTTTTGTCCAAGAATGTCGATTCCTCCACTCGTTTGCAGTACTCCTCCACCACCCGACCAGTGTGAAGACGATAAGGATCCTGGGGATTTTGATATATCATACAGTTGTTAGTATTTGTGGTTATTTGTTGTGTTATTTATATAAAATTTAGTTGTTCAAGTGGCCTGAACAAAGTTACTTTTTGTGAGTAATGATCGTCAGCTCGATCCTACAATAACAATGGCCTGTAATATGTTGGTAGTAACACTATAAATATTTTATTAATTCCACATTCTTTGGAACACATTTAATGTGCAATGAAATAAATAGAAGAAGTTCACAAAACTTTCATATTTTGTTATTTTCATTCTTGTGTACAATTTTTGGTGCTATTGTACTAAATATCATCAACTAGTTATTGCAATTTGTGTTTTTATTAATTGTTTCAGTGTCACAAGATGATGATGATGTCGACGAAAACAATGATTACAACTATGGCAACTTTTCTTCATACAACCATTATCAATCTGATAACAAACCACTTGAAATTAGGGATCCTGAGTTAACGAAAAGTATAGACACTGGGGTTCATAAAGATTTACCCACGGAGTATGAAAATAGTAAAGAAACAGAACAAACAAGTGTTAGCCATGATGAATTTGAAACCAATGATATTAATGAAAACAAATTAAAATGTGAAGAAGATACAAATATTGAAGATTTAAATTTAAAACTAGATGAAGAAATTGTTACCAATATTGTTGAAAATAGTGATGAAAATGAAAGCAGTGACCAGAACACAGATAGTTTTAAAGACCTGAACATTCCATGTAATTCTAATAATAGTAGTCAAGATGATAGTACTAACACATCACCTTTTGAAAATGTGATTGACCCTACTGTTGCTTTAAAGCAATTGCATGTAGATTCTGATGAGGCAATTGTTGAACAATGTATCAATGTTAATGCTAAACATGAGACTAATTCAGAAGATCTTGACCTCAGTAGTTTGAAAGAGAAAGATGATGAATCCTCTATTGTAATAAGTGAGCCCACGGGACAAGAATGTTCTTCGCAAAGTTCAAATGACTTCCCAGAAAATGTAAAACAACCCTTGAAAGAGTTTGACATTCAAACAAATGAAAATGTGGCTAATGATTTTGGAGAATTTGATGATTTTCAATTTGCCGATACTAAAAGTAATGTTACTAGTGTTGTTGATAGTTTTAATCCATGGGAAAATAATGATACTAATGAAATGGAATTTGGCAACTTCACAGCCAACTTTGAAGAAAACAAAATACACACACAGGATTCACCTCAGTTAGAAACTAGAGCTATATCCAATAATGATCAAATTGAGGATCAAGTTAAGGAAGAAGATAATAATTTTGATGATGATGATGATTTTGGGGATTTTGATGATTTCAAATCATCTGCTGTAAAAACGGAATCAAGTGAAGTTCAGGAAGAAGATGAATGTCAAGAGTTATCAGTTCTTAATCTTCAATCCACTGATAATGAAAATCATATCATGGAAAGCATTACTAAAGTATTAACTACAGTATTTATTGAAGAAATATCAAAACCTGATGTTGAGTATGAGGGGAAACTAGAATCATTTCTAAGTGAGACTTGGGGTCATTTGATGGAAACTGATGAAAGACAACCATATATTGTGAACTGGAATAATTCATTAGGTCAAAAAACACTATTAAGAGCTTTATGTATAGACTCCAGAAACATTGTAAGTTATTTTCAAAAATAATTATTTACTCAAGCCTCTATCTAATGTACATTTGATATTGTACATTAGATAGAGGATTTAGTAAGAGAAACAAGGTTTTTGTCTGGCAGTAAAAAATAGACCACCAACATAAAAACACTAAACAATAACATAGAAACTTTGAAAAATAACATTGTTTTGAAGATAATCAGAATCTACTTCTAATTCAATACAATAGTGAGAAATGTTGGTAAATTTAGGTATTTTAAGTAAAGGAAGGAAAACGTATTTCAATTATTTTAATATAGCTTTACTATTGTATCTTTCAGCTATTTGGACCAAAATGGAGTAGCCATATGCCTAAATATGCAGCAAACTTAAGTGTTGCACCTCTACAACCACAGAAACAAACTTCTGGTCCTTCTAATGTCAGTCAAAGTGAACCAGTCGCTGACAAAATAGCAAGCAAGCCCACCACATGGTCTGATCCTTTCACTTCAGATGGGCAAGAATGTAAGTTACTGTAATCTCTGATATCTTTAATGACTAACAAATTGACAGTGAATCAACCTCAATTAACATTATGTAATTGGCACATTATGCAACTCAGTAAAACAACACGCAAGTTATGCACAGTCCAGTTGAAATGCCAGAAAAATACTAATATGTTTGTATATTGTTATTGAACCAAAATATTGTGAATACTTGAAAGAACTAACAGAGCTTGTCATAATATACTCACCATGGTAATTCTTTTGCATGTCTTGCACTTGGATCAATAACATCCACCTGTAAATTATCTGCTTCATCCTATTCCAATAGTCACCTATGCCGAAGCCCTTCTCCTTGACCTAGAACACCTTATGGCCACCCTAGACCAAATGGCTCATAACCATTCTACCCTCAAGATATCTGAGTTACTATCACATGGTAAGTTGATTGATCTTTACAGGTCTCCAGAACTGTTGGTAAGACTTAGTGTTTAATTATTTTAGCCAATCGGCCTTTGCTGGTTCATACTCAACCTCGCAGTCACCTTGCGAGTGGCACAAGACTAAAACCGCATAGTTGTATCGATGCAACAACGAGTTTCTGCGATAATACATAATAAAGAATTCATTGTGTGCAAAACCGCAACAACTACATCACATAATGCAGCGCGTCTAATAGCGTCAAGTGACCATAGAACACGTGACAGAGTTGCGTACCTTCACTCTTATAATGGGTAAAGAATAAGTTTTAATATAGGCTGAAAACAGCATAGATACAATATTTCAGTAGATGTTAGCATATTGAAACTGATACTATAATCATTTTAAGCCTCTTGTGTAAAACATACCACTCAAAATTCATTTCATTGTCATTGCCTGTTTCAGCTTGTAATACAGAACACGAAAGTACCACCATAACGCCAAGACCAACAGATTTAGATGTGTTTGAAGCTGCAATGTCGACTAAGTCTGAGAAGATATACTCAAGTACACTAGGTGTACAACCAATAAGGCAAATAAACTTACCTGACACCCATATTTTTACGCCGACTGACTCTGAAATACCTAGGTCCAAAACAATCCATTATGATCTCGGTCCTACAGTTCTCTTGCCACAGCCGGTCGTTTCGGATGTTAAGAATTCGACAGACAAAACTCTTACGCTGAATACAAATAGTGTAGTTGAAGCTAACACAGATGATAATGAGTACTGGGAATTCCAAGATTTTAAGAGCACCTCCAACTCTAGTTCTTTGCCAGGTCTGGCAAGACAGCCAAAAACACCAGAAGAAAACAATCTTGAGACGGCTACGACAGTTAATGCGTTACCTAAACCTAGCATTGCGTACCAAACACAGTTATTGCAACCCATTAAAATAGAGTCTTCAATGCCTACACTAAATTGGCCTGACCCTGGAGAAGTAAAAGCCGCATATGATGATTTCACCGACTTCGTATCAACAACACAGTCATTTGAGAAACAAGACAGTGCTACTATGCAGCATCCAGAATCAGAACGGAAAAACAATGTCATCAAGTCTGAATATTTGAATGATCTCAAAGAGACTAAAGAAGTTTCTAAAAAATTGGCAAAGCCTGAAAATTACGGTTTTGACGACGATTTTGATACATTCCAATCAGCAATGCCCTCAAAGGGAGCACAGAATGACTTAAAGACTAACACTTTTGAAAATCCAATTACTCAAATGCCATTGGCCCAACCAACAGACTTTGATTATGCATCTACAAAAAGTAACTATACAAAGTCTGATTCCATATCATTTACGCCTATGCCAGGACCAAAGGAAGCTTTAACTCAAAATGTAAGTTACAATTCGAATACAACAGATATAGCCAGTAAGAGTTCGTTATCTTCAAACACACCGATACAAACCAGCCTCCTGCAGCCTACACCTGCTGGTTTCAGCGCATTGAACACGCAAAATCAACGAACACCGGGACAAATACTGCAACCTTTATCTTTAGAAAGTTATTCACAAATAAACTGGCCCAGTCCTGGAATAGACTTGCAGGATCTCTCGCGATTCAATCCTGTTGAAACTCTACAATCATTAAAAAGTGATTTAAGTGTCAGTAGTCTCAGCAAGGGTGCGTCACCAGTTCACAGCCAAAAAAATTCAGTAGCTAACCATTCAGCGGATGATGATGTATGGGGTGAATTTGTATCAAGCAAACCTAAACAACAAGCTTCTCAACTTAAGAAACCTCCCGTCTTTGCGGAAGACGATGAATGGTCAGACTTTATATCAAGCCCAAATGTAAAGCACCAAAACGGTTTAAATACAATAAGTTTTAATGTTCACTCTAACTCAAATATTCAGAAAACTGGACAGAACAAATCCATAAAAAATAACCAGACGCCTGTCGATATTCCGACATTAAATTACATAACTCCCAAATCCAACTCTCACAAGACATTTAATAATAAACATTTCCAAAACTTATAACAACACAAACACAATGATTGTTCTCATAATTTATTATAACTGTACTTAATATAGTAAGTATTACATCAAATTATAATTATGTAAATATGGTGGTGGTGCATGTATAATATTTGTAATATTTTTCAAAGTATTTATGTGAAAGTCAGAATTTATTGTAATTGATTTTGCACTAGATTTGTAGTATTGTAGGTATTTGTACCCGTTATTAGCTGTTATATTAGCACTTGCACAATATGACTAGAGAAAAGGATAATAATTTAAATAAATGTTAAGATATTGATGTACATGACTATGTATAGGTATCTCAATGTACAGGTGTCATTATAATTTAATTTCCATTAAAATTGTCATAATGTGCAAGTTTGTATCAAGTCCCGTCCTTAATTGTTTTGAATTAGTTTAACATTAAGTTTTCGTTTGTGCGATTGAAATAAGTTATGTGTAGGTATGTATACAAAAATGTAAGCCAGTAAAAGCAATATGATATTGTAAAAGTACTAATTGATATACTTACTGTATTTGTATATAATGTGAATTACTTGTGTATACATTGTAAATTTATTTAGAAATGTATGTACGGGAGGTACCGTTAGTATTTCGAAGTAGTTTTATACCGGCTGAAGATCTTATCGAAAAATAGTTTCACGATAGCACGGCAGGGACCATCAGCAGGGGTCGCGTCAGTTACTTCAGAAGCGAAGGAATCCAAAGTTACTTAACAGTTGTGGAAGTCGTAAAACAAAATGTAAAAAAAGTAATTTTATATCGCGTGTAAGTTCCTGAAACATAATGGAACTTTTTGGGATCACGTTCTACTAAAAAAATAGTCAATTAAGCATAAGTAAACTTAGAACTTCCGATGTCACATTTAGCTTAATTCTCATGAAGTTGACTGTTATTGCTAAGTTTAAGGTGATCCCAATATTCGTCCCATAAGATTTTGGCGCGGTATTAAATTGCCTTTTCAATACACTTGCTCGAAAACTGGCTCTTATCGCACTACGATTAGGTTCAACATGCAATGTTTTTCACTCTCGTGTTTTTTTTTATTTATCTCTTAATGCGAAAATAAGAAAATCTAATGATAAATGTCCTTTAAACTTCAAATTGGTTTAATGGCTATAGTCGGCGATGATTGTTTTTTTTTTAAATCAACTGACATGGCCGTAACATTGGATTCTCTCATGAGTGTGACAGCGGACTTTCATTTAGATGAGCAGTGCATATTAGACAACTAGGTACCTACTAGAAATTAATTCGGTATTAAATTGCTCGCTAAAATAGCGCACTGCCTCCCGTAATAATATGATTACATGAGAAATTTATTTGTTTGTAAAACACGGATATATATCAATTCTATTGTTATTATACCAAAACTGGTAAATATTTAGGTCGTTTATCGAGTGAGGCACTAAATAATTTGTATGATGTATTATAGATGGTTATTGAATATCAGAAAGTAAAAGTAATATACTTAAATGCGAAAGTGTGAAACTGTCGGTCTTTTACCTTTTTATGCCTGAACGAATGGGTGTGGATGTAGCCTGGGTTACAACCTACTTTTAACTGTATTAGTATGATCCCACGGGCATAGATTTAAATCATAGCTGTTCCCTCATCGTACTCAGATCGCGCGAAGGTATTTAGTAAGAGAGATACTGAGAGCTCGCACATACTTTATGAAATGATAGATACTATGTGCAGTATGAGTGAGCGAGACAATACTATCGAAATCTCATTTCGACGAAATCGAAAGCGAACATTTTTGACGCGATATGACGTGTGTGTCAGAATGGCTGGTTGCCTGTGGCTTTGGTCTATGAGAGTTGATTAGAAAATTGCTACATAATTGCTTATATTTGCTACATTTAATAAATAATTGCTACATACTATTTAAATTTAGAAATAACATTTTTTTTGTACTGCCATCCTGACGTTTGGTTGGCTGGTCGCCTCCTAGTTTAAAGCGAAGCATGCAGAGTTTCCCGAAATGTATTGCGTCAATAATTGCTACATATTTGCTTCATTTATCTAATTTAGTTGTATCTTCAAATTAAAATAATTGCTACATCCTTTATTTAACATCTGTTTGAAGATACAACTAAATTAGATAAATGAAGCAAATATGTAGCAATTATTGACGCGATACATTTCGGGAAACTCTGCATGCTTGGCTCTAAACTAGGAGGCGACCAGCCAACCAAACGTCAGGATGGCAGTACAAAAAAAAATGTTATTTCTAAATTTAAATAGTATGTAGCAATTATTTATTAAATGTAGCAAATATAAGCAATTATGTAGCAATTTTCTAATCAACTCTCATAGACCAAAGCCACAGGCAACCAGCCATTCTGAGTTCTGACACACACGATATGACAAATCTTCGCTCATGGGATAATTTTTGAACTCCACGCGAACGAAGCCGCGGGCACGAGATAGTACGGTATAAAATTAAGCATTTCAAATTCATACAACTAGTGAACTGTGCTTTTGGAGTATATTTTTGTCAGTATTTTAATGTCAAGAAAAACTTAAATAGATATTTTATTTAGAATCTTTAATTTCAGATAATATTTCTATGAATTATTTAATTACCTTTAGAGACCAATATGAACTTATCAATGTTTCTTGTTTATACTGCAAACGATTGGTTGTAGCAGTCATAGAGTCGATTGTTGAATAAAGTGTAAATAATGAGACTTATATCCTTCTAAACTGTGGTTTTATTGAACACTAGTGACCCGCCCCGGCTTCGCACGGGTACAAAAAAGGTATTAAAACCTTCCTCTTGAATCACTCTATCTATTAAAAAAACCGCATCAAAATCCGTTGCGTAGTTTTAAAGATTTAAGCATACAGACAAACAAACAAACAAACAAACAGACGCGACTTTGTTTTATACTATGTAAGGATGTTAATTTTCCGCGTCAGAGTGCTCCATATCATCTATGTGTGTACCTATGCCTTCCTTGTCGTCATCATCGATATGTGTAAAGAATTTCGGTAAATTATTCTCCATTGTAACTCTAAACTGACATTGCTCGAACTCAGGCCAAGATATGAACCTGAAACAAATAATAATGCAATTTACACTCGGTTCCAAAAATAACGGGTCAGTCACATAAACCCGAATATCTCCCGAACTACGTATGCCATCCTAATGAAACGAAGACTGTTCAATTGAGAATTTAATTATACAGATAAAAAATAAAATAAAACTTAGTTGCACCTACATTAACCTCTAAATTAAAAAAAAAACTAAAGTAGTCATATTTTTCTTAAGATATTTTTTTTTTATGATTGTTTTTTTGCTGTTTTGCATCACTTTCTTCATTTAATACTTTGTATTGCCTCTACGAGCTCTTCTGACAGCTTCCAGGCGATTAGGCATGCTGAACACCAAATTTCGGAGCCGGTGCTGAGGAATACCTTCCCATTCCTCCACCAGTGCTTGTTTGAGCTCGGGAAGCGTGATTGGTGGGGGGTTTCGACCTTTCACGCAACTCTGAAGCTCGTCCCAGGCGTGCTCGATGGGGTTTAAGTCCGGGCTTCGCGCTGGCCACTGCATGAGTACGATACCGACCTCTTCAAGGTAGTCATGTACAATTCTGGCGGTATGGGGACGCGCATTATCATGCATTAATATTGTTACGAGCTGGGTATGGGATAAATAAAATCACTACCAAATAAACACACGAATTAACTTTATTGCTCACAATACACTTATACACAATCACTTCAATACTACTGAACACTTAATCGCACTAGATTTCTCTTCGAAGCTTCCGTTGTCTCGCTTAAAAGTGAACTAACTCGCTTCGTCCTCAATCGGTCCTTTTATACCCAAGCAAACAAAAGACATTCGAGATAATTCTCTATTATTCAAGAAAGCATCCAAAAAAAACATTAACAAAAAATAAACTTAAAGATAAAAGGAACCGACAAGGAAGAAGTCACTCAACATCGTCGGCATACGGTCGAAATTACAATGACAACTGCCGGCGACTCCCGGCGCCCGACCTTGAATACAATGTAAGTTCTATACCTACTACGGAAATAGGTACCTAAAAGAATGAACTCGTATTTTCTAGGTACTACACAGTTATTAGCGCGGTTTCTCGAAGATTCTAGATGACCGTCGAGTGTTACGACGCGTCGTAACACTGCCCCCTCCTTAGACATGCTCGTCCCGAGCATCATTAGTCCCGTAATATCGCGCCAGTCGGTCCACATGCACAACCTTAGGTGCACCTCGCTGACCCTTCTGTATTCTGTAGGTGACATCGTTGATCCTGGTCACAACTCTGTATGGTCCATCCCATTTTGCTTGCAATTTCGGAGACTTTCCCTTGCTCCGCAATGGGTAAGTGCATGTTTACGTACGCGCGGCGCGGCGTGCGGCGCGGCCGGCGACGCGTCGAGCGACGCGTCGAGCGAATTTTGTGTTCACGGACAGGCGATGCGTGCAGCGGCAGATATCATCGTTCGCGCAAACACAAACGTATGGCAATGTACGACGGTGTTCATAGAGACGCGGCGCGGCGGCCGCGGCGGCGGCCGCCGCGAATTTTCAAGGCCAAGTTCCGTCGCGGGCATCGCTTCATCCTAACTAATATTATAAACTAGCTGATGCCCGCGGCTTCACCCGCGTGGATGTCGTTCAAATTATATACTAAAACCTTCCTCTTGAATCACTCTATCTATTAAAAAAAACCGCATCAAAATCCGTTGCGTAGTTTTAAAGATTTAAGCATACAGACAAACAAACAAATAAACAAACAAACAAACAGACACGACTTTGTTTTATACTATGTAAGGATGCGAAACTCTGTCTGTCTGTCTGTCTTTCTGTCTGTCTGTCTGTCTGTCTTTGCTTCACGCCTAAACTACTGAACCGATTTGTGTGAAATTTGGTACAGACATAGATTGGAACTTGAGAAAGGACATAGGATAGTTTTTTTTTTTTTTCGCGAGATAAACCAAAAATCTGCCGGAAGTCACTATTCCACGCGAACGAAGTCGCGGGCAAAAGCTAGTCGAGAATAAACCGCCGCGTGCATCGCCGCGTCCGTCGCCGCGGCCGCCGCCGCGTTCGCCGCCGCGGCCGCCGCCTCAAATTCAAGCAATCGCGTATAAATTCGCTTCTCCGTGAACGCACTCATACACCGCCATACGTTTGAATTTAGTGCGGATCGCGTCGCCGGCCGCGCCGCGCGCCGCGCCGCGCGTACGTAAGCATGCACTTATGCAACCACACCAGCGAACTTTCTTCGAAACCACGACTGTTTGCCTTCCGGTCATAACGAGTCTTCATCTTCTCAGACATCTGTTGCCCGGATTGCCTGATATGCTCATACACATCATTTAACTTGTTACGCAGGTCATTCGCGTAATCCGTTACACTGCGTGTGACATCAGGGGGAGTTCCAGTAATTAAATCTGCAGGCAACCGTAATTCCCTTCCAAAGTTCGCGAAGGCTGGAGTTACAGTCGTACTTTCGTGAACTGCACTCCGATAGGACAGAAGAAACGGCTGTATGTGCTTGTCCCAATCCCTTTGCCTGTTTTCCACAACTTTTGCCAGATATCTCTCCAACGTCTGGTTGAATCGTTCTACCATTCCATCAGATTGTGGGTGGTAAGAGGTGGTTCTGGTTTTGTGGGTACCCATCAATCGACAAGTCTCCTGAAAAACTTGCGATTCGAAATTCCTCCCTTGATCGCTGTGAATTTCTAAGGGTACTCCAAAACGACAGAAGACTTCCTGAACCAATTTATCTGCGACTGTTGTAGCTTCTTGGTTAGGAATGGCGAAGACTTCTGGCCACTTTGTGAAATAGTCCATGACAACCATGAAGTACTTGTTTCCGCTATCACTTTCTGGAAATGGTCCCGCAACGTCCAGTGCTATCCGCTCCCAGGGAGCTCCAACGTTGTACACTTTCAGTGCACCTCTGCTTCGTGTGTGGGGTCCCTTCACAGCCGCACAGCTGGTACACTTGCGACACCAGTCTTCTACATCATCTCGACAGTGGATCCAGTAAAAGCGCTCTCTGATTTTCAGTAGAGTCCTTTTTACCCCCATATGTCCTCCTGAGCATCCATCATGGTAGAGCCGTAAAACATCCGGTACCTTAGCTTTAGGGACAACCATTTGTAGATGACAGTTGTCCCCTCGAGCATTTTCCCATTTACGGCACAAGACTCCATCCTGGATCTCCAAACTGTTCCATTGTGCCCAATAACTCTTCGTGATGGAACTCATCGCAGCCACATCACTCCACTTGGGCTTCGGAGCACCAGCTTTGATCCAGTCGAAGATTGGCTTGATGTCCGAGTCCTTTTGTTGAGCCTGTTGTAGAGTCTCCTTCCATTCATCGCTGAGATCCGTTCTAAGCATCCTCACGGGCACTACTTCCTTAGTCTCTTGCCTGGCACAGTGCTTGCAGTCTTCAGGACAAGGTCTTCTTGACAAGGCGTCTGCGTTACCGTGAGTTCTCCCACTGCGATGTTCGGTTACAAAGTCAAACTCTTGCAGTAGTTCAATCCATCTCGCCACTTGACCCTCTGGATTCTTGAACTGTAATAGCCACTTCAATGCAGCATGATCGGTTCGTAGCTGGAATTTCCGTCCCAACAAATATTTACTGAAGTGCTGCAATGTCTTCACTACGGCGAGCAGCTCTCGTCTCGTTACACAGTAATTTCTTTCTGGTTTGGATAAAGACTTGCTGAAGTAAGCTATAACAATCTCCTGATCTCCTTTCCGTTGAGATAACACGCCCCCAATTCCAGTATTACTTGCGTCTGTGTCGACTATAAAGTCACTTTCAGTGTCAGGATATCCCAAAATAGGAGTATTGCACAGACGTCCCTTTAATTCTTGAAATGCGGCGTCGCAGTTCTCATCCCAACAGAATTTTTGCTTTTCCTCAGTGAGTCTGTGTAGAGGTTTCGCAATGTCGGCGAAATTCTTCACAAACCGGCGATAGTAGGAGCACAAACCCAAAAATGCTCTGACCTGTGTCTTGTCTTTCGGAACTGGCCAATCCTTGACGGCGACTACTTTCTCTGGGTCTGTTTGAACACCTTCCCCCGAAACTATGTGTCCTAAAAAGTTCACTTGTTTCCTGAAAAACGAGCACTTTTTCGGACTCAATTTCAGGTTTGCTGTTTGGATCTTCGACAGCACTCGGTTGAGGTTTCTAAGGTGATCTTCAAACGTACGGCCCACAATGATTATGTCATCTAGATAGACAAGACATGCATCCCCAATCAACCCGGCAAGTACTTGCTCCATCAGCCTTTCAAACGTTGCAGGAGCATTACATAAACCGAAAGGCATAACTTTAAACTGCCACAACCCTTTTCCTGTTGAGAATGCAGTCTTCTCCTTATCCTTGGGGTCTATTTCTACCTGCCAGTAACCACTTTTTAGGTCTAGTGTGGTAAACCACTTCATTCCCGCCAGCGTATCCAGTGTGTCATCGATCCTAGGCAGTGGATAGCTGTCCTTTTTCGTGACGTCGTTCAGTCGTCGATAATCCACACAGAAACGCATACTGCCGTCCTTCTTCTTCACCAGGACCACAGGAGAACACCATGGACTGGATGAAGGCTCTATAACACCGTCCTTCACCATTCCCTCAATCATGGTTTCCACTTCTTTTTCCCGTGCAACTGGCAGTCTCCTTGGTCGCTGACGGATAGGTAACTCGTTGCCTGTCTTAATCCTGTGCTGAACCAGTCCGGTTCTTCCGGTACTGAAGTAACATCTTCTTAGCCTTGTCCATTTCCCCTTCACTTAAATGACAGTTTTCAAAAAGCGTTGACACGTCGAATTTGGCACTACTCATTTTGCTTCCGGTAGGTAGATCTTGCAATTGACGCATCCAAGCTACTTCCTCACAAGTGCCGATCAAGGTACCCTTCTTAATCACTTGCTCCTTGTCACTTGGATTCAGGATGCGTACAGCTGAGATGTTGTTGGCCTTTACCAGAGTTCGTGCCATCTTCCAGGAAAACTCATTGTTCACCCTTTCTATCAGAACACTTCGATCTTTGTGTCCAGAGTTCTGTGGTAACTTAACTGGCACGATCGTTTCTGATCTGCGAGGAAGAACAATTTCCTTCAGGCAATACACTTTCCCTGATGGTGCACCTTCCATGAAGACTTCCTCTGAACCACATTTCAACACTCCTTGGTCAATGTCGATCTCACAACGATATTTCCGCATGAAGTCCAAGCCCAAGATGCAATCGTCGACTATGTCGGCCACGATGACATTGTGTCGGTAAATTCTATCACCTAACTTTAACTCCACCTCCTTCTTGCCTCGGACGGTTATGTGCTGACCGGTAGCTGTTAATAATTGAATACGGTCCCGGTTATTGAAGTAGCCCCCAAGAAACCGATTCGCCAGGTGAGAATTGACGACCGTGTGAGAAGCTCCAGTATCCAACGTCAGTTTGCATGGAGTTCCGTTGACTTCGCCGTTGATAGTCAGGCTGTTCCCGTCATGTACTTGTGAGATCGAGATCCTCGGGGCTCTTTCAAAACCAGCCAGCACCCGCCCCCCAGTCCTGGCATTTACTCGTTTCCCTGCTGTGGTTGGGCAGCCACTTCAGCCACCTTTCCTTGCTGAGGTTGGTCTTCTTTTGGTGAGCTGCGCTTAGGACAGCTTGATCGAAGATGACCCCTTTCTCCACAAGTGTAGCACCTAGGGCTGTATCCTTGCGGGCGGTCGCGTACAGGTGACGCTACAACCTCCCTGACCCGGTGCGTACGGTGGTCCTGCCTCACTGCCTCTACTTCTAAGGCATGGGCCAAGGCATCTTTCAGCGTCTCATGGTGCCCAAGTCTCACAGCGGCTCTAACCTCCAAGTCGCGTATTCCATCGATGAACGCCTGTACCAGATTTCCATCAATAAGTGCAGGGGCGGACTGGTATGCTTTCCGAACCAGCTTTTCAACTTCCAGGGCCCACTGCTGTAAGTTCTCGGCACTACGTTGAACGCGATCCCTTAACTTGGCACGAAAAACATGCTCCAGGTGCGCGTCACCGTATCTGGACTCTAATGCCTCAAGCAGCTGTTCGTAGGTCACATCCTTGCCGAGGGCCTCAAGAATGTTAAGGGCCTGGTCTCGGAGACCCAAGGTGAGCGCGGTCATGGCTTGCGCTTTGGTCCACCCATTCACTTTCATAACGGCCTCGAATTGGATTTTATAGGCCGACCACGAAGATGTTCCGTCGAATGGAGGCACTTTAAACCCGCGCACCGAAGCGGCAGCAATCACTGAAGTTACAGACCCGTCTCCAACCTTAATTTCACTTAAGGCCTTCTTCACATCGGCGATCTGAATTTCGGCCTTTGCGATACGGTTGTCGTGCTGCTGTACCTGCTCCTTCATCACGCTCAGCTCTTTCCCAACTGATGCGTGAAGATCCTTTATCAGGAGCATCTGTTCCTCTTGGCGGCGAGCCTGTTCCTCTTGAAGGCGAGCTTGCTCCTCCTTATCTTGTTGCCGCTGTTCCTGCAACTGGCGCGCCAGCTCCTCTTGACGACGAGCCTGCTCCTCTTGACGACGAGCCTGCTCCTCTTGACGACGAGCCTGCTCCTCTTGACGACGAGTCTGCTCCTCTTGAAGGCGAGCTTGCTCCTCCTTATCTTGTTGCCGCTGCTCCTGCAACTGGCGAGCTTGCTCCTCTTGACGTCGAGCCTGGTCTTGCAACAGCGCCATTAAAGCAGACAAGTCTGGTACTGCTGGTGCTGGAGAAACGCCAGATGAGCCAGCGACTGGCTCTGACGTAGGCTGGACACCGCCCGGTGTCTGTGTCGGGGAGTCTCCAAATCGCCTTTGGTCCATACCTTGCTGCCGCTGACTCCTTGTACGGATACTATCCGTGTCGTCCTTCGGTAGAATCGGCATTATTTATCCCCGCTTCTGACACCAAATTGTTACGAGCTGGGTATGGGATAAATAAAATCACTACCAAATAAACACACGAATTAACTTTATTGCTCACAATACACTTATACACAATCACTTCAATACTACTGAACACTTAATCGCACTAGATTTCTCTTCGAAGCTTCCGTTGTCTCGCTTAAAAGTGAACTAACTCGCTTCGTCCTCAATCGGTCCTTTTATACCCAAGCAAACAAAAGACATTCGAGATAATTCTCTATTATTCAAGAAAGCATCCAAAAAAAACATTAACAAAAAATAAACTTAAAGATAAAAGGAACCGACAAGGAAGAAGTCACTCAACATCGTCGGCATACGGTCGAAATTACAATGACAACTGCCGGCGACTCCCGGCGCCCGACCTTGAATACAATGTAAGTTCTATACCTACTACGGAAATAGGTACCTAAAAGAATGAACTCGTATTTTCTAGGTACTACACAGTTATTAGCGCGGTTTCTCGAAGATTCTAGATGACCGTCGTAACAATATGATGCCATGCCGGTCCATCCTGGCCATGAAAGGACCTACATATTCATTGAGGATCTCTTCCACGTACCTCTCTGCATTTAGAGTTCCCTTTTGAATGAGTACCAGCTCGGTGCGGGCCTCAGCAGAAATCCCAGCCCAAACTTGTACGGAGCCTCCACCGTACGCCACTTTTTCCTCCACACACGCTTGATGGAAGCGCTCCCCTGGTCTTCTGTACACCAACTGCCTACCATCATGCTTATAAAACATGAATTTAGACTCGTCCGTGAACATTAAATTACCCTAGACCAATCGTCTAGTGTCCAGTTTAGGTGCTCGCGCACGTATCTCTGTCTTGCAATTCGATGTCCCCGTTCCAGTTTGGGGCCATTTGCGGGCATCAATGGTTTCAAATTTGCTTCAGCAAGACGTCTTCTTACTGTTTGAGCGCTTAAATTGCCACCTCCAAAGCGAATAAAGTGAGTTTTTAGACCAACAGCAGTTTGAAAACGATTTCGGAGCATTGTAGCCATCAGTTGTCTGTCTTCCATGGCCGTTGTGCATCTTGGTCTGCCATTTCCTGGTCTTCTAAGGTGTGATCCGGTGTCTTGGTACCGTTGGACTACCCGCTGAACAGTCGACAAAGATACACCAATGTTTCTGGCTGTTTCACACTGGCTCCGCCCAAGTTCCAAAAAAGTAAGGATTCTGGTGGAGGAAGCAGGTGGGGTTCTATTTTTTTCATTTCATAATTTAATTTTCAAATGAAAGCTGCTGCCTGCTTCCAAGTTTTGTTTAATTTAAAATGTGCTTGTTTTTTGCTTTTCAGTTTTTTCAGTCGGGTTTTTTGGTTTTTTAACCACTTTTTTATTTTCTAACTTTTTAGTTCCTTTGTGACGTTCTTTCGTTGGTCGCGTAAAATCCTTCGCAGATGATTTAACTTTTGTGCTTGTTTATAGGATTTGTCACTTTGATTTTTTTTAAACATTTATAAAATCCGTAAATTTTTCTTTGTTTTTTAATTTTAATATAGCCTATAACACTCGCGCCATTAAGACGAATCTAACGACGTATATTTCATTCAAATCCCTTCATTCGTTTAGGAGTTTGAGGGAACAAAGAAACGGACATACCTACCTACATACATACACGTCAAACACATAACCCTCCTTTTGGGCTTCGCCGCAGTCGGGTAAAAATAGTATGAGCAGTGCAAATCTGTAACCTAGTGGCATCCAAGGACTGGAAAAAGAAGTGTTGGGTCGTCCAGCGGCTAGATGGGCAGACAACATTGTTGCCATCGCTAGAATAACCTAGATGAAGCTGGCACATGAAAGTGAGGTTTGGCATAAATGGGGTGAAGTCGGGATGTGGATGATGACGAGTGCCGAAAAGCGTGGGCGTGGCGGATGCTTTAATACTCCGTTAACGGCGAAGCGGCGTGTATAGCGTGAAGCGATACCCGCGGCGTCACACGCGCCGCTGCCGCGCCACGCACGCCCCGTGTTTGTGCGTGTGACAACGTGGGCCGCTTCACGTGTCGCCTCTCCGTACTGAACATTTTCAATAGTAGGAACTTGCCTATTTGTCATGATGAAATCAACCTTATTTCAAGTTTTATAAACTTGATATTAGTTCAAGTGAAAATAGTGCCACTTAGAAACAAGGATGACGAATCGATACGTCTTTCTATTAATAAGCGGTCATATGACGTATAGTCGACCAAGAAATTGGTTTACCACTCTAAGGTTGAATATCATTTGCACGTACAAAACATCAAGTGCTATTTTCACGTCAGAATCTGTCAATCTGTCATCCTTAGCGAATAATTATGTTACTGGGAGATGTCATCAAAAGTGGTAAACCAATTTCTTGGTCGACTATACATATCTTATTTAGAAAAAAAAACCTGTAATTACAGGCACAGCAACTTCTGCTTAAATGCACATGGATCTTTACTTCTTAAAAGTATCAAAATGCGGGATATTTCAAAGTGATAGTTGTCTTTTAAATGATTAGCTTTCAACTAATGACTGAAATCTTTCTAATAATGTAATTGATGCCTGTATAACTCACTTCTTGAACACAGATATTTTTTGTTGTAGATTTAAATCTCCGAATTCTGTGAATATGGTCATATGAGGTAATTGGGCGTCGTCTTTGCTAGGTGCTAGTTCTTTGTTTGTATCAGGAGGATCTTGCCCTGTTATTAGCCATACTCCGCAGCCAGGTATCCATTGTCTGAAATAAACAGCCACACATCAAGCTCATGCCTAGTTACACATTTATTTATTATTACTTTTTATACTAGGTTAAAAAAAAATCTATACTTCATTTTATAAAGAGTTATAATTTGTTTGTAAGTTTGTATGTAAGGGTTTATCTCCAGAACTAATGATCCAATTCGAAACTGTTGTTCACTGATAGAAAGCTACATTATTTGTGCTGTTAGAAGTGCTGTATATTATTATAATTAATTGATTGCTTACTCAAGCATTGGTATAACCCTTGTTGTTTTAGAAAACATGTGTGGTTTGAAGAAATACCAAAGTAGTGGTAAATATTCAGATGGACAAGGCAGCTTGTTTTTTTGTGTGATGTTTACTAGAAGAAGCCTGTGTTCATCAATCTGAAATACAAATATTATATTATGAAATATTAAACATAAAACTTAATACATTCCCAAACATTAATACTGATGGCTCATCTTTAGATATTTGACATTTCTAAACTACCCACTTTGAAATTTATGAGCTAACATATTATTATGTGAATATAAAGCTCATAAATTGGTAGCAAAGGAATTACAACTTTATAATAATTCAGTAAGGTTTTGAATTTGTAAACTAACCTCTATAACTTTTTTGCTGTCTGGTTTTTGTGTCCATGGCAAAAAGTGTCCTCTTGGCACAGTTGTGAGTACTTTATGATCAAAAAGCATTTGAAATAGTGCTGGAATCGATCTGTGTTTTTTCAACTGCACCTCATTATCTGTAAGAAACTAAAAGATTGAATGAAATGAAATTCCTTAAAAAAAGACATTGTGAAATTAAAGTCATACTTCATAGTGGTGTCCCGGCATTGTGATGAATAAATCTGGTCTTCCAAGTTGATTGGTTGAATTGTGAAATATGATGTTGTTGATTAAATGTTTGACAAAAGACAAACCAGGCATTGAGCCAATTATTTTAACAACTCTATCTGAAACAAGAAATTAAATCTTTTTAAAACATGTTATTTTCTTCATTGCGTTTCACCTTTCAATCCTTGATAAAATAAGTGTTAATGGTTCAATTGAAATGAATGTGTTGAGTTTGATTTTGAATTCTAGAAGACTAATGAATATTACCAAGCAAACACTGTACTATATGTTATAAGGTATTTGGATGTGATAGCTGTAACCTTTCAGTATTTTCAACACCTAAACTGAAATAGTTCACACCACAACATTAGTTATTACCATTCATGACAAAAATACAGCTATTTGTGACATTTCTCTTTCTAAATGCACCTTATATCTGTTGAATTCATGTGCAGTTTTAGAGTATTGGGAGTTTAGGACTATGTGCGGAATATTTTAAAAGAAAGATGAGGTTTCAAAATAAAGGTTCAGTGTTTTAAAACAAATATAAGTAAAAACATACAAACCTTGGTCAGCTGTGCAAAGTTCTCCCAGTAGTTCTTCAATTCTGTTTCCTTGATCTATTTTGTCTTTAAAAGCCAATTTCCACATGCCAAAGAAATCGGCTAATTTGAATGTTATTCTACCTGGATATTTCTCTTGCAATTTCTGAGAATAGATGACATCCTATATTCATGTAACTATTAGTGTGCTAGAATATTTATTTACTAAAGAATTTGCATTCATTTTACTTACACTCAAATGGGTTGAGAATTGGCTAGACACTTCATACATGTAAACAGGACATTTTTGACATTGCAATAATTCCTCACTTAGAAAACCAAAACCTGGATTGACTTCTATTAACGGTGAATTGTTGTTTATTCGATCCTTGATAGTGTTGACGATTACTTTAGCAGTTTTCTTATTTATTAAGTACATACTCTCGGGGGTCTTATACTTTCTAAGAAGTGCGTTGGGCACTTTGTCTTTAATTTCATTGTAGTCAGGTGTACTGTTAACGTAATTGACGACATCTGTAGATAGTTTTGGAGGTGGTTTCTCTTTTGGCTGTCTGCTGGTTTTATGAGTTAACCTCAAACATAATCTCAGGCTATTTCTGTCGGTAAATAAATTTACACCACATAGTGTGTTTTTTAACATTGCAAACAATTATTTACTTATTTCTAATGTGGCCAGAATACATAAATTATGTTACTTTTAAATTATTTTTACTCAATATTTCCCAGGCCCGATTTTGACAAACAAACAAAACAAACCACAGAGAAAAAAGTACCAAAGAGTAGAATACAGGAATACTTATTCCAAAGCGTACTCTGTGCATAAAATATTATTTTATTATAATTCGACTGGTGTTAAAGTATTAAAAACACATCATCACAAAAACCGGTAACTTAGTCTTTTTGCACAAGTTACCACATCCCTATTTCCCTTCCCGTCTCTATTTCCGGATCCTGCGCAGGCTCACTAGCGCGCCCAACACGCATATCGTGACTCTTCCGCAAAAAACTTCGAATCAAAACGACGGCTCGAGCCGGCTCCGTGAAAACCTCCAAAAACATTCAAGAAAGTGATAATTATCAATCAAGGGACGTCCCAGACTATCATTAACGTAGTGCACTGCGAAATAAACACTAAAACGGGGTGAAGTGAATAAGAACAACAGCTCCACGGCCACGTGAGTACCCATCTTGTATTCCTTCTTTCCCCTTGTTTTTAGGCTATTTTACCGGTGGGTTTACAGTCATTTCGAAGGGATAAAACGATAACATTATTTGGGCCTTCAGCCGGATTTCATACATGTTCCTATTAAAATAGTTTTCGTTTGTACTACGACTGGCGTCCATCTTTTTTCCAAAAAATAGGTATCTTATTTCAATAAGTATCTCATTACTGTCTCATCATATTTATTTATCACTTAACATTACATCATACATTCAAGTGTTTTCGGAGTAAAAGTATTCTCATTTCAAATCAAACTTTCCTAACCAGTTTCGACTAGTTCAGTCCGCGTTGTCGTCTCGTTTTCGTGCCGCGGATTCATAATTCGAACGGATTGTCAATACTATTTTGATGTAACATGCAACATTTGGATAGTGAAATCATACATAGCGACCTATAAAACGTAACATACAGCGTTTTAGGTTCATAAAGGCGATCTAAACGTAACATACAGCGTTTAGGTTCATTCATTGTTAACATAACAAGCGTTTTAACTTTTTATTTATTATTAATAATTCTCAGAAATACTTTTATCGTTAAGTAATTCGTATTTCATCTTAAATATGGTCCTTCGTTATTCTTACTTCTCAGAATAGGTGAGGTCTCATAATCTCCTTGGGTACCTACCCTACCTGTTCTGATAGAGTGATACCAGCTCTAAAAGCATATTAATACCAATAATCAAAAATGCTTCCATAGATTTTATGGTAGTTTCATGAAAAATACTGTCTACTGTTTTGTTGTTGTTACAAATGTCAAATTGTTTTAATTTTTAATACTTTGAAGTAATTTATGGATTAGATACCGGGTTCAGGATAGAATAGTAGCATTTAACTATACTCAAGTAATTTAAAAAATAAATTGTACTTAATTTAATTTAAATTAACCTTTCTGAATTTCAATTTCAATCATGAGTGAAGCAATGGCGGCTCACCATGAGTCTAAACGCAATATAGCCTTTAAAAGATTATCAGATGCTGTTACCTGTGCTCGCAAATGTCAAAATGACTCCAGTATTCTACCACGTTTTGAAACATGGTGTTCACGGTTGGAATCCGTTATGGATGCGTTTAATGATGCTCACATCAAACTCATAAGTGAGTATAGCGGCCTTGGAAAAGAGGACTGCATTCACAAACAAACCACATATCAGGAACAGGCAGATGACATGTACTTTGAAATTCTTGAAACTAAACGGACACTTCTTCCTGAAAACTTAATTGAGGATAAACCTTCAACATCATCATGTAACCACAAAAATGAACACAAAAACCTGGCTAAATTGCCACCAATAAAGCTGCCTACTTTCTCTGGTCAATTAAAAGACTTTCCGGGTTACATTGACTTATTTAATACTTTAGTCCATAGTCGGACAGATTTAAGTAATGTTGAAAAGTTTCAATATCTTGTCACTTCCCTTTCTGGGGAACCAATAAATTTAATTAGAGCATATCCTATTTCAGATGCTAATTATACAAGTGCTTATGAAGCACTGAGCAAGCGTTATACCAACAAGAGGTTTTTGGCTTTCTTATGTTGGGAACAAATTTGTAATTTGAAATCTATTAGTACAGCATCAGTGCAGAGTTTGCGTACTCTCTTAGATAGTTATGCTGAGAACCTTTCAATGTTAGACTCTCTAGGGTTGCCCACTTCTAAATGGGATTTTGTTTTATTTCATTCTCTTATAACTAAAATTGACAAACAATCTCGTGAAGCTTTTGAACTTTCTTGTATAGACAGTGATATCCCACAATTTAGTCAGCTTCAAACATTTTTAGGAGATAGATGCAGTGCATTAGAGCGATCATGCCTAACAAATGTACCAACATTATCATCAGCTCCCAATAGTCAAAGAAATAACAATCAAACCAAATCATATTCTATAAATAAAACCTCTTCGCTGGTAGCTCAAACGCCTAACATCGAATGCATAATTTGTAAAGAAAATCATTCTCTTATTAATTGTAATAATTTCATGTCTAAAACGCCACAAGAAAGGGCTCAACTTGCTAGACAACATAATCTTTGTTTAAATTGTTTACGCGCCAACCATAGCACTTCTAAATGTTTTTCAACCCGTTCATGCAAAAGTTGTAATCAACGTCATAATACTTTATTGCATTTTCCTAAGGAATCATTGACTAATGTTAATCAACAAACTTCCTCACAAGTCCATATGACTACAACAAATCAGACTATTGCAGATAGCGCTGAAAAGCAGGTTCTTACCCCTGTTACTACATTATCCAATATATCACGAGGCTTGGCTCCCACCTTTGTTTTACTTGCCACAGCTCAAGTCATGGTCAAGGATGGTAGCAACACTTATCAGAAGATTCGTGCTTTGCTAGATCCTGGTAGTCAGAGTCATATCATGAGCAGTGCTTGCGCTCGTCGCCTTGGTCTGACTCGTTATAAATGCAACACACCGATGTCTGGTATTGGTGATGTTCCTACTAATTCAAGTAGTCGAGTTTTCCTTGAACTCTGCCCATTAGGCAATTCAGAAATATCTTTTAGTATGGATGCAGTAGTATTGGATAAAATTTGTGGTAATATGCCCACACATTCAATCAATCTCAATGATTTTAAACATATAGGAAATCTTAAGCTGGCAGATCCAGATTTTCATCAGTCTCGTCCCATCGATCTCTTAATTGGTGGAGAGATATTTCCCCAGATTTTGTTACCAGGCAAAGTTGATGGTGGCAGTCATTTGGCAACAGCCATTAACACAGTGTTTGGATTTATTCTCATGGGTAGGACCAAAGCAGCTGATCCCAGTGTTGAATCTCCTCCAGCATCTGTCAATCATGTATCACTGGATGCTAACTTGGACATTGCTGTCCAGAAGTTTTGGGACATAGATCATGTACCTACAGAATCAAAAGTTAATCAAGCAGCCTCCGCAGACGATGTTCGGTGTGAGGACATTTATAAGGCAACGCATAAACGTGATGCTGACGGTCGTTATATCGTTCAGTTGCCATTTCGAGATCAATCTCTTCCAATTTTTAGCGATTCATATAATACAGCGCTTCGGCGTTTTAAGCAGCTGGAAAAGCGCCTGCTTCAAAACCCTTCATTTGGGAACGAATATAAAGCACATATCATGGAATATTTAACAAGTAATCAGATGGAACGAGTTTCATCTGACGAGTGTCAGTCTCCTACCGCGTACTATATTCCACATCATGCGGTAGTAAAGTCTAGCAGTGTTTCCACTCGGTTGAGAGTTGTATACGATGCCTCGGCCAAGGATAAACTTGGAATATCACTCAATGACACTCTTTTAACTGGTTGTAAGTTGCAAGCAGATATCACAAATATTATTTTACGGTTCCGTCTTCACGCTATCGTCTTATCAGCGGATGTACGTCAAATGTACCGCCGAATTATCGTTACCCAAGAGCATAGGGATTATCAGCGTATTCTCTTCAGGTTTTCACCTGAAGAACCTATTCAAGAGTTTAGGATCAATCGCGTGACCTTCGGAGTCTCATCGGCACCATTTCTGGCCATCCGCACTATGCATCAACTGGCTCAAGACGAACAAGAGTCTTATCCAACCGCAGCTAAGGTTCTGCAAAAAGATCTCTACGTGGATGATGTAGTCACTGGCTGTAACACCGTAGAGCAGGCAATTCAGCTACAGCAAGAATTGACCGAAATTATGGCTGCTGGTGGTTTTGAGCTCAGAAAGTGGTCCAGCAATCATGTGGCTGTACTGCAAAATATACCAGAAGAACATAAATTGGTTCCAGATTTGACGTTCGACAGTGACACTCTCTTTGTCAAGGTTCTCGGGCTTGCCTGGAACGCTCATAAAGACGTTTTTAATTATCAAGTTAATCAAATTCCACGCGATTGTACCAAACGAACAATGCTATCAGAGCTTGCTCGCATCTATGACCCCATTGGTCTTCTCACACCGTTAACCTTTTTAGCTAAATTTCTTATTCAACGTTTGTGGTTACTAGGAACGTCATGGGATGAACCAGTACCCGGTGATATTCACCTAACTTGGACGAAGTACACTAGCCAGTTATCCAATTTACAAAACCTTCACATTCCGAGACGTATTACTCACGCTCACGCATCAAGCTATCAAATTCATGGTTTCTGTGATGCCAGTGAGGCTGGCTATGCGGCAGTAGTATATCTTCGTTCCAATGTAAATCAAAATCATCATCAAGTCTGTCTTGTAAGTGCACGATCGCGGGTGGCACCAATAAAGCGTAGAACGCTGCCAAGACTGGAATTGTGTGGCGCTTCTTTGTTAGCAGACCTTATGCATTATATTATTAACTTATTTTCTAACATACTAAACATAGACGGCATATATGCATGGTCTGATTCCATGATCGTGTTGGCATGGATCAAATCTAATTCTAAAAATTTTAAAGTATACGTAGGCAATCGCATTGCTAACATACAGCGAAAATTACCTACTGCTGTCTGGAAACATGTACCAGGCAAGCAAAATCCAGCTGATTGTGCGAGTCGTGGCTTGCTACCTGACGAGCTCATCAGTCATGCCCTCTGGTGGTCAGGACCGGAGTGGTTATCATTATCTGAAAATCATTGGCCTAACGATACAATTCAATCATCTTGCGTCACAAGCAATGATGTACTATGCGAAAAGCGTACAACAGTTTTAAGTAACATAATCGATCTTGATCCCATCGATAATCTTCTTCAAAAATATTCATCACTTCGTAAAATTCAACGTATTTTAGCATATTGTAACAGATTTATCAGTGCCTTACGCAAAACCAAATATTCAAGTAACTTAACTCAAGCTGAACTTCATTGTGCTCTTATGAAGCTTGTTAAACATGTTCAACATTCCGAATTCCAAAATGAAATTAAAATTTTATCAGCAGGGAAAACTTTACCTAAATCATTTAGAAAACTCAATCCATTTTTAGACCATTCCGGTGTTTTGCGGGTGGGGGGAAGGCTCTCTCGATCTGAACTCGATTATGAAACAAAACACCCAGCTCTACTTCCACGTAAACATCGCTTAACTAAATTAATTATACAATCAGTACATAATGATAATCTTCACCCTGGTTTACAAGCATTACAGTTTTTATTATTGCAAAATTTTTGGATATTGTCTCCTCGTCGAGCAATTCATCAAGTCCTATCGGATTGCTATAAATGTTTTCGCACAAGGCCAATTGCATTTGAGCCTAAAATGGCAGATTTACCAAAAGCACGTATTACTCAATTAAAAGCATTCCAAGCCGTCGGTTGCGATTACGCAGGTCCATTTAATATAACCTTGCAAAGATATCGTGGCACACGTACTACAAAAGCATATTTGTGTCTCTTTGTATGCTTTGCTACAAAAGCGCTACATTTAGAGTTAGCTTCCGATATGTCCACCGACGCATTTTTAGCGGCATTACGCAGATTTATCGCCCGCCGTGGCAGGTGCAACGTAATTCATTCTGATTGTGGTACGAACTTTAAGGGTGCGGAGTCACAATTGGCCAATGTGATGAAATCAGCCTGTGAGTCTGAATACATTAAATTTAAATTCAACCCTCCAGGGGCACCACATTTCGGTGGACTTTGGGAGGCCGGTGTAAAGTCCGTAAAGACACATTTGTATAGAGTCATAGGTACTCAAATTCTCACATATGAGGAATTAAACACCTTACTTACACAGGTTGAAGCAGTACTCAATTCAAGGCCGTTATGCTCACTGAGCACTGATCCTAATGATGTATCAGTTCTGACACCAGGACATTTTTTAACGCAAGCACCCTTAACAGCGTTGCCAACGCCAGATTATTCAAACATTAAACTTAACAGACTTAAGCGTTGGCAACTCGTTCAACGTATGCATCAGGACTTCTGGGCCAGATGGCATACAGAATATTTAACTAGTCTTTCACAAAGACTGAAGTGGACTAGGTCAACTGATCAAGCTCGCCTTGGTCAAGTTGTCATAATAAAGGACGAACAACAACCTCCGTTGCGTTGGCGTTTCGGAAAAATTGTGAATCTTTATCACGGTCGTGATGGTATACCGCGTTCTGCGACTGTCGAAACTGGACAAGGCGTAATTAATAGACCTCTTGTTAAATTGTGCCCCATCCCGGATGGTGGTAACTAATTTCAAAATTTTTCATTTAGGTAAATGTTCATTATCATTTCTTTATATTTTTGTAACATATATGTAAAACATAATATTTATCTATTCCATCACACTCTTACACATCAACTTTAACATTAGGTGGACCTAGTCTTGGTATTTTTTCTTCAGTCTCAATAAATTTCGCCAGCGGGGGGGAATAATGTTAAAGTATTAAAAACACATCATCACAAAAACCGGTAACTTAGTCTTTTTGCACAAGTTACCACATCCCTATTTCCCTTCCCGTCTCTATTTCCGGATCCTGCGCAGGCTCACTAGCGCGCCCAACACGCATATCGTGACTCTTCCGCAAAAAACTTCGAATCAAAACGACGGCTCGAGCCGGCTCCGTGAAAACCTCCAAAAACATTCAAGAAAGTGATAATTATCAATCAAGGGACGTCCCAGACTATCATTAACGTAGTGCACTGCGAAATAAACACTAAAACGGGGTGAAGTGAATAAGAACAACAGCTCCACGGCCACGTGAGTACCCATCTTGTATTCCTTCTTTCCCCTTGTTTTTAGGCTATTTTACCGGTGGGTTTACAGTCATTTCGAAGGGATAAAACGATAACAACTGGCCTGTTGGTCTAGTGGTTAGTGACCCTAACTGCTATGCCGGAGGTCGTGGGTTCGATTCCCACCCAGGACAAATGTTTGTGTGATGAGCACGATCATTTGTTCTGTGTCTGGGTGTAATTTATCTATAATATGTATGTATTTAGAAATATATAAGTATGTTTATCAGTTGTCTAGTACCCATAACACAAGCTCTGCTTAGCTTGGGACTAGATGGCGTTGTGTGATAGTTGTGGAATATTATTATTATTATTATTATTAATTTATCATGACCCGACAAAACAAAGGCTCTTATGGCCGGCCGCACACGTCCGGTTTCCGAATTATGTTTTCAGATCAGGAATTCATATTCGGAAACCTGAATAGCGCCCTGCACACGTACAGTACGGACCGCGGGAAACACCACGCGCCGTTCCATCTCTCGCTCCGAACTGTACGTGTAGATGTGCGGATCTAACAGTCCGATCTGGCACCTCGACGCGAGTCCTTTCTCACATTTTTACGCGCGCATCACGTATAAACGTAAATTACAAAAATGGCGGTTTGGAGCGTCGAACCTATCACAGAGTTCATTCTTACTACTGTGTAAAAAACTTTTAAAAGCTATAACGTTCCACGCGCCAGTCCAAACCGCAGTCCAAACTCTTGAAAATCAATTTACACGCACAGTTCGGAACGTTTGTCTAGTTATGTAAGTTTCGTCGGCAATCCAAACCGTGAATGCATTTTTAATCGTAATTAGCACAACAGTTTGATCCGCAGTCCAAACCGTACAGATCTAACTGCTGTTTGGAACGCAGTCCAAGATGCGCGGTCCGAACTGTACGTGTGCGGGGCGCTAATGCCGCAACGAATACGGCGCCTAATGTCCGCCTGCCTCCTGATCACCAGTGAAGCACCAGTGGGACCCGGCATCTCGGCGATGAGCGCTTTGAGCCAATTTAGGGTGACCTCACTGTCACACCACAGCCTGAGGGCCCCTTCGGCAAACGCTGGCCTCGCGTTGAAGACGGGCACCGGTAACTCCTCCGCGTCAGGAGAACAGGCTTCGGCGAGCATCTTCCTCTGAAGAGCTTCGAGGATCTGGTCCGCCACCTCCTTGTTGATCTGGCCTGTCTTGCCGCATGTGACTGCGACGTCGAGGTCAGAACCCGTAGCTTGGGCGTAGCTCCGGTTAGCTACCCGCTTGGACTCACCAAGCCGAGGCCGCTTGCGCTCCCCACGAGGTGATGAAGTCTCGTTGAGAGCCCGCTTGGCCGCGGCCTGATCACTCCGAACAGGTCGCTCCGTAGCCGCCTTAGCTGATCCTTCAGCCGTGCCAGCCGGTGGTTGACTGGGTCCAGGTCGGCTGTTGCCGTCCTCGGCCTGCAACCGCTTGCCTGCGGAGAAGTTGACATTACCTACAGTCGGTTGTACCTGATCTGCGGCATTCGCCAGCGTTGGTTGAAGGGACTCACCCTTCGCTTGAGCTGCTGCTAGCCGTTGTCTCTTGCTCGGCCTGTTCTTCTTCCGGTTACCACTAGCTGAGGGGACCGGAGCAGCTTGCACTGCGGGGTCCGCACGTTGGCGACGTGGAGCCGGAGCGTTACCTCCCTTCCTGCCCTGGTTCCTGCCCTTCTGCACCTTCCAGTTACGCGTAAACACGTCGTCGGGGGTGCAGAGCTCCGCCGACTGACCAGTGACGGCCACCGGGGGAGGGGCGACTAGAGGAGCTGTAGGCGGGGGAGGAGTTGGTAGCAGACCCCGTCCGCCGGCGTTAACCTTTGCGGGGGGCTGTGCTGAAGGATCGGCACTGGTCCCAAGCAGCTCCGATTTCCTTCCCTTATTGTGGGACTTGTTGGTCTTAGCCGCGGTATTCGCCGTTGCCAGACCGGTGCCCGCACAGGAGCTCGCCGCGTTGGCAGTCGAACTCCCGGGGGCCGAAGAGGTGCTTGGAGCACCCCTCTTCGGAGTTTTGGCTTTCGCCTTGGCTCCGATGTGTGTGTGTGTCGTGTGAGTGTTAGTGTTAGTGGTTGTTGTATGTGTGTGAGTGGTTGTTGTGACAGTGTGTGTGTTGGGTGTGTGTGTGTTAGTGGCGTCAGATTGTTCGTTGTCCATAGTGTAATGTGATTGAATTCGTCTCTTTGGCTTCCCACCCTCCTTGGAGCCCGCACCAGGGAACGTCTCGCTACAAGCTAGCTCGAACGTTAGAAATACCATCGAGATATAGGTGTGAGGGGCTAGTTTACAGTGCGACATCGGGTGCTTGATCGGGTTGGCATAGGGGACTGACTGATCCCTTCTGAACTGATCAACCCTCACTTACACCGTCAGCATGACCTTCACCACCGCTTTGGCCATCCTAAGACAACCTCCGCGGACCTCCCACACCTCGCCGGGTCCCTCTGACGGGACACTATGGCCATTTCCCTACCCCCGGCTATTGGGTAGGGCCACCGTTTTGCTTGAAATCCGGACCAAAGAGGGCGTGTTGCCTTGCGGACACATTACCGCCAGCGCCGTTCGGCTCAACCCCCCAGGATTCCTTCATCCCCGCTTACGGCGCTCAACTGCGCAGGTCCTAGCGCAGGTGACTGGTTGTACCTGCCTGATGCCAGTTAAGATTTGAGTGGCAACCAAGCCCACCACCATCCAGTCACAGATGGTCGCGGTTGTTGTATATTTCGGGCGTGATGCAAAGGGTTCTTATCAATAAAATTCAGGGAGCTCAAGGACTTGTGTATTCAACGTAAAGCAGACATCGCATAAGTCTAACCACAGACAATATTTCTTTTTTCT
This sequence comes from Diarsia mendica, assembly GCA_949316265.1. Classification (NCBI taxonomy): domain Eukaryota; kingdom Metazoa; phylum Arthropoda; class Insecta; order Lepidoptera; family Noctuidae; genus Diarsia; species Diarsia mendica. Next base: position 13,078,962 of record OX438906.1, read on the forward strand.
TAAAAACCAAGATCACAGACTATAATATGAAACATGCCCTTTTTTTTTTTTTAAATTGACAAGTGACATTGACAACTGGGCATAACCTTACAATGTTGTTTACAATTTACAAGAATACATGAAATACAAATTACATTTATTATTAACTTATGTTTATCGTGATAAGTAAAGTGATAAGTAAATTATACAATAATAAATTGATTACATCAATACATTTATAAGCAATACACTAGCGTTGTCGTGATGTGAAATTATTTTAATACAATGTTTAAATTTATTTGGGTGATATTGAATTTAATGTATTACATTGTGAATAAATTATCCTATAAATCAAATTTCTGTGTCTTTTTGAGTAATCTTCCTCTAGAACTATACTTATTTACATTCTCTGAAACATAGTTTCTTTCGTCAGGAGATATTATAATATTAGGCATTACATCTGAGCATGACTGAGGAGGACTAGTTAAAATCAATTCATCTTGATATTCATAGTGATCACAAAGACTTTGACTACAAGACACATCATCATTTACATTGACAAATTCAGGTGACTTTATGACTGACTGATTTGCTACATTTGATTCAGATTGATTGGATTCTAAAGACTGATAATTTTCAGATTCACCATTAGATTCTGTATTGCTACAATAAGAATTATTATGAACTTGACTAGGACCTGAGAAAGAGTTTGTTTTTCTACGAGTTATTATGTATGTGTAATCCTGACAACCATCATCATCCTTTTCACTTTCAAAAGACTGACTCGACTGTGACTGAAAGTGTGACTGAGTTTTTTGACCATTAAGATCATCAAACTTTATAGATTCTTTATGTTGTTTTTGTTGACCATAATCAGGTCGAATATGTTGAGAATTTCGCCTATATGTTTTACCAAAGTTGTCTTGTATTATAAAAGATCTAGGGAGTTTAGTTTTAGAGATAATTTGACCTTTTGTCCAAATAATGTCTTTCGGATTTTTTTTGAAATAAATGTTATCCTTGACATGAAATTCTTGATAGTTTTTACAACTTTTATTATAATAATTTTTAGTTTTTTGTAAGTTTTTGTCTTTAATGTTAGAATATTCAGCAAATTTGACAATTTTAGGTTTTAATTGACTAATTTGACTTGGTAATTTTGTTCTTAATTGTCTTGACATGAGCAATTGCGAAGGGGAGTACATGTTTGAACCTTGAGAAGTTCTATGTTGTAATAGACCGATGTGGGGATCTGTACCTGATTCCTCACATTTTCTTAAGATATTTTTGACTGTTTTGACTGAGACTTCGGCTAATCCATTTGATCTTGCCATATATGGACTGCTAACAATGTGTTCAACATCCCATTCATGAAGAAATTGTTTGAATTCTTTTGAGTTATAAGGTGGTCCACCATCACTGACTAAATGTAATGGAATGCCATGTCTTGCAAAAATAGATTTTAAATTATTTATTACTGATGAAGATCTAGTATCATTTTTTAAGTTAGCTATCTCAATGTAGTTAGAATAATAGTCTACCGCAAGTAAATATTTTTGATTTTTATATTCAAATAGATCAGTAGCTATTTTTTGCCAGGGGAAAATTGATTTTTCATGTGACCTGAGTGATTCTTTTGATTTATTTAAACTATACATAGCACAAGTTTCACACTGTTTTATTTTGTTTTCTATATCCTGATTTATGTTAGGCCAAAATACAATACCACGAGCCAAATTTTTAGTTTTTTCTATTCCTAGATGTCCTTCATGTAAAGTATTCAAGATTTCAGTTCTCATTGAAGTAGGAATAATGACAGAATTATTCTTAAAAAGTATATTATTTATGACATGAATTTCTTCTTTGACATTCCAATATGGGAGTACTAAACTATCGCATAGGTTTTTTGACTGAGGCCATCCTTGGAAAAAATATTGTTTCAATATTTGTAACTTACTATCATTGTTTGAACATTCTAAAATTTTATCTAATTTTTCTTGAGAAATTGCTAAGTTTGAGGTTAGTAAATTAATATGAATACCCAAGTTTTGTTCAAATTCTTTTAAATTATCATCAAGATTGTTGTCATTATCGACTGGTGCTCGAGAAAGAGTGTCTGAAATGTACATTTTTGAGCCTTTAGTATAAGATACTATTAAATCATAAGCTTGCAAAGTAATCATCATTCTTTGAAGTCGTGAAGGTACTTCAGATAATGGTTTTTTAAAAAGTGTGACCAGAGGTTGGTGGTCTGTCTCTACCTGAATTGGTTTTCCATAAACATATTGATGGAATTTTTTACATCCAAAAACAATTGCATACAATTCTTTTTCAATTTGTGCATAGTTTTCTTGACATTTGCTTAAAGATTTAGATGAATAAGCAATAGGATTGATACCATGAAATATGACTGCACCAACTGCACTTTTAGAGGCATCTACTGACATTCTAACAGGTTTATTGACATCATAATGAATAAGAACTGGGGACTTGCAAATAATTGATTTCAATTTATTAAACTGATTTTCATGATTTGGTGTCCAAGACCATAAGTTTTGTTTTTTAAGTAAATCTCTTAAAATACTAGTTTCTTCAGCTAAATTTGGAATGTATTGACCTAAATAATTAATCATACCTAAAAATCTTTGAAGTTCTTTGACATTTTGAGGAGAAGGCATTTTAATAATTGCTTCTATTTTTGACTTATCTGGTGACACTCCATGTTGGTTAAAAATGTGTCCCACATAACAAATTTCTGAAAGACCAAATTTGCATTTTTGTTTATTAAATTTTAAATTGACTTCAGAAGCACGTTTGAAAACTGACTCAAGCCGTTCATTATGTTCGGTCTCATTTCGTCCGTGAACTAAAATATCATCGACAAATATCACAATACCAGGCAAATCACCAAAGAGATCATTCATTACTCTATGAAATATTTCACCACTAGAAGCTATACCATACGGGAGTCTAAGAAATTTATACCTACCAAAAGGTGTGTTGAATGTACATAAGTCACTGCTCTCTTTATCCAATTTGATAGTCCAGTAGCCAGAACTTGCGTCTAGTTTTGAAAATATTTTACTACTAGCAACTTGTGACCTGAGATCATTAAATGTAGGATAGGGATAATGAGGTCTTTGAATAGCAACGTTTAGGTTTCTGGGATCAAGACATACACGCAATGAACCGTTTGTTTTTTCTACTAAAACAATGGAATTAACCCATTTTGTAGGTTTGGTGACCTTTTCAATTATGTTCATTTTTTCCATATTTCCTAATTCAGACTTTAAACGATTTTGAAGAGAAAATGGTATTCTACGAATAGGACATACTTTTGGTTTCACATTTTCGTCGATATCTAAGTGAACTTCATTTGGAAGACATCCTATACCATCGAATGTATGAGAATATTTGGATACGACATTTTGTACTGACCTGTCACAATCAAGTTGTAGGTTATTTTGAATTTTATAAATTCTTTTGACAATACCAAGTTTTTCACACGTTTTCCAGCCTAGAATTGTTTGGCATTTACAGTCAACTACAATAAAATATATTTTAGTCTTCAGTCCATTCTCAAGTTCACATTGTATCACACAGCCACCTAGATTTGGAACTATTTCTCCTGAAAATGAAAAAATCTTATTATTTGTTCTTTGAATATGTATTTTCCTATCAGTCTGAGTCATTATAGAATTAAGTGTGTCTTTAGAAATAACATTAGTATCGGCACCTGTGTCAATTTGGCATTTTGTCAAAATATTATTTAAATTTACATTAATTTTCCACTCATCCTCACTATTATTACATTCATTATTGTCAGTCAATTTATTAATTATAAAATAATTGTCATTACAAGAAGAGTCATCATAATTAATACAACTTACACTAGATTTTTGTTGTTGACCCTTGTCCTGTCTGTCCTTGTTGAAAAAACAGTATTTAGCAAAATGGTTCTGCTTCTTACATATTTTGCATGTTCTTCCTTCCGCTGGGCATTTATAAATATGGACCTGTCCGCATCTGTTACAAGGCTTTTTCGATTCTGAATTGTCACGTCTTTTCACAGAGTTTTGATTATAATTTCTATTATTTGACTTACTTCTCTGTCTATAATTATTGAAATTGTTGAAATTGTTTCTCGACTTTGACCTGCCTCTGTGGTTTATTTTTGACACTTGCTGAACTGATGACATATTTTCTGACGATTGATGACTTTGTGACTTTGTTATTTTTGTAGACCTTTCTTGAGATAATTCCATACTTTTTGCAATTTTTAAAGCATCCTCAAGTATTAGTTTTTCTTGCTGTAATAATTTTTCTCTTATTTTTGAGTTGTTTATCCCGATAACAAACATATCTTTGACTAAGGAATCTTTTAAGTCGTTGAATTCACATGACTTGGCTAAATTATTCAATATTGTGACGTAGTTATCCAAAGATTCTTCTTGTTGCTGTAATCTTGTAAAGAAACTATACCTTTCCACTGTAATGTTGCTTTGCGGATTGAATTTTTTGTCAAAGTGATTCAGCACATTTTCTATAGTTGTAGATTTTCTATCGATATTTAGGGAATTGAAGACTTCTAGTCCATACTCACCAATGATATTCAAAAATATTGCTATTTGCTTCGTTTCTGACTGTTTCTTTATGTCATTAGCATCGCAGTAAATCTCGAATCTTTGTTTCCAATTTTTCCATTGTTCAGCCATGTTACCATTTTGTCTTGTTAGGGGTTTGACACTGTTACCCAAAAAAATATTGGTCTCCATTCTTTTATTTCCCTGTTGATATCCTCACGATGACACCATGTTGTATATTTCGGGCGTGATGCAAAGGGTTCTTATCAATAAAATTCAGGGAGCTCAAGGACTTGTGTATTCAACGTAAAGCAGACATCGCCAGGGTTGCCAGACGAGTGTGAGCGAATTATCATACCAACATTCGAAAATTATCATACCAGATGCAAAATTATCATACAACTGCCAAAACCACGCGAAATGCGCTATTTTGCAAAATAAGTATAGGAATTTTAGGAAATTGTTAAAATTAGACAATAATAAAAAAAAAATAAAAAAAAAAATTATAAGAGTTCAGTCAGTGGTTTTTGAATAAATGACTGCTGAAGTCATTCTAGACAGCATTATCAGTTGGTTTGAAACCATAACAGCAATTTTTTGACCGCATTGCGCTGAAAGTAAAGTCCCCTATCAGTTTTTGTTGCAAGTTTGTTTCGTATTTTAGTTTTTGTCAAATTATTTTTACTGAATAGTCGTTCGGAAGTGTCAAAAAAATACTAGATCTGATACGATGCGTTCATAAATCACTATCAAAAAGTAACTGGGCGTATAGAAATAGGAAGATTCAGAATGTTGGAAATTATCATACTTTGGCGTATGATAATGCATATTGTATCATACATCTTACCACTGTCGAAATTATCATACATGTATGATAATTATCATACGTCTGGCATCGCTGGACATCGCATAAGTCTAACCACAGACAATATTTCTTTTTTCTTAAAAACCAAGATCACAGACTATAATATGAAACAGCGGTGAGGTAGGGTGGAAAGCGCCTGGTGGTTTTTGTTACGTCTATTTCTTATGGAATTAGACCAAGAACAGGGTGGCAACCACGTGAAGGTGAACACACCAGACTTGCCTTGAGGATCTACACGACTGTGGCGCTCTCCCTCAAGACCCCGCCACCTTACCGCCTCTGAAGGAGGCAGTAAGGTAGACTTGCAACTATGCTAAACATGCCCTGTAAAAGCAAAGCGTGTCGTTGTGCAACCGTAAAAGCATACATGCAAGCCAACCCCACCCCCTCACTGGGGTATCACCGCAGACAGTTCCGACTCACCGTGGAGTATGCGGCATCCGGTTCCGACTCACTGGAACCTTCTACTAGCTGACAAGCGCCAAGACTTAACCTGCTTTCGACCTCCGGTCTCGGAGGGGAGTGATGTGGCGACTAGCGACATCTATCGCAACACCTGCGTACTAACAAACGATCGACAGAAGTTCCTACATCGCGCTATCAACATTATCCGCGACATAAGCCTATATAGGAGTTCCCGACTTACAACTGTCGGGCAGTTGGCCCGCCGGACACAACACCAGTCCGGTCGGAGGATCCTCCCTTTTCAAGCTAACTACTACCCGCTTTTATCTAAAACTAGCTGAACCCGCGCATGCGTTGGAATGCGTTTTTCCTACCTACCTACCTATCTACTACCCTACCTACTACCCTAATAATAATAGTCCTCCTGACCGTTTTTCGATCACGGCGGCCAGGGCCTGATTTAGAGTTCTGACCGCCCTAGGGTAACTATGAATACGCGCCCCTAGCCTGACCTGTCCTACCTTTTCATACAGGTGCAACTAATTAAATTACAAGTACAGAAGAGAGCTTACGTAATCTCTTTTTTTTTTGGCGGGTGGGATATCATCAAATAACCCCTCCCGCTCTTGGGCAGAGCGAAGGGAGTGTCAAACTTCTACTGACTAAAAACCACCCATGTTCCTTCTTAGCCCTTTATGTCGAGGCCGCGGTATCTCTTGCGAACAACCGGCAGCCCCAACGGCCCTTGCGGGCCCCTTCCATGTTGCTGACATAATTACATATTGACATAATGAGGTGCGCGTGGAATACGAACGCGCCGTCGACACGGTCTGTCGCCCTCTCCACGACTATCGCAACCCCGCGTGTCATACCTATTGACCTCCCCTGTGCCAACACAAGCGTATCATCAGCGTAGCAAACTACGTTGACGCCAGTGACGCCGCTAGGGAGGTCGGAGTGCAGCACGCAGTCGTAACCGATGTTCCACAGGGGCGGCCCCAGAACCGATCCCTGCGGAACACCGCACGACATCTCTTGCCGGTTCCATTGTCCGTCTTGACCAGGATAGATGACAGCCCTGTCTGTCATGGCTCCTCTTCACGATCGGCCATGATCGACACTCGTTGATCGTCTATAATCGGCAAGGTAATCGCCACCATCATCGTGCAAGCATCCACACGATCGTCGGTGATCATTAATTAAGCGGCAAGCATTCAAGATGGACGTGCAGGTTATAGCTGCAGTTACCATTAATTTAATTTCCGTTTATAATCATTTTATCAATCATCATTTTTTGAACGAAAAGTTGCGAAAAAAAAAATGGAAGAAGAGAAGATGGTGGTGTTTGAGCATTCATCGTAATAGAACAAAGTAAATATACCTATACAACTTAATAGGTGATCCTACTGCCCAGAAAACTTTCTTCGCATGTCGCTAAGCGATTTCAATTATTTAGTTGAAAAAATATCCCCATTAGTTGTGAGGAGGGTGACGGTATAAATGAAAGTCCGTGTCACCTTTAACTCTTTGTTTATTCTTCTCTTACAATCTTACAATACAGTGACAAGCAAAACCGCGCGCGTCCCATCTGTTTAGTGGCGAGCTAGTGTTGCCAGTCTAAAATCCATGTCGCCACAGTTGCAAAACAAGACACTACTAGGAGGGATTCTATACCAGTTAAAATCCGTCTTGCTATAACTTTGAGATTTTTGGCTACAGGGGATAAGTTATAGAAGCTTGAAACTTAAAAACGACGCTACGTACGCACGGCTCGCTGTCCTCTGGTGAATGAATGATCGGCGATCGTGTGGGCACGCGCTCGCAATTACAAGCGATTCCCTTTGATGTGTGCCCGAAAAACCGAATAGTTACCGTTCGCCACGATCACGACGACGATCAACGACGATGATGGGCGACTACAGGCGAGTAGCCCCTCTACACGATCGTGCTCGTGTGTAATCGCCCATCATGGCCGATCGTGAAGAGGAGCCATCAAATAGTCCCCGACTACACGACGAAGTTAGGCCGGCACCCGGTGATACCGGAGTGCCTCCCTAATGCATGGTGTTATAGGCGTTAGCGATGTCGAGAGACACCGCCAGGACCACAGCTATCCTGCGCAAAAAAGTTGCATCCTTGTTGAGCAGAGTCCGTGCTAGTAGCAATGGCATTCTGGGGGTTATTGCGGACAAATTTGACTGTCCTATTCTGTGTCATCACATTGGGGTGTTGACTAAAACTAAAATTAAGTGACATAAAAAATATTTTAATAATTTATTATTAGTATTGTAGAAGGATTTTTCAATTGTATCTTGCTCATCAACTTTATTACCACTAACATAGTCTGTAAGTGTATTGTTTACTAACCCGTATGGACCTGGTTGTTCGAAATAAAAATTATATTATTATTATACTATTAATTGTGGTTTTAAACTTTCGTTTTCTCAGGTTAATACCTGGTATTTTAAGAATCTGACGGGTGTAAACCAAGGTGAGATCCTAATTATTTGTTTGTAAAACTAAATTATTCTGTACTGCAGCGAAATTATTGTCTAAGTCTAATTGTAAAAAAATTCTAACTATATATTCGGCAAGTGTTTAGTATGGCAGCTTTTTGTAGTGTTAGGTATGTGTATTTAAATAGATTGAGTGCGCTAAAACTGTTGAATATTTGTTTTGGGATAGCACCTGTGGTTGATATAACAATTGGGACTATAGTGACTCTCTTCATTTTCCAAACTCGCCTAATTTCCTCTTGTAACTCCGTATATTTCCTGATTTTCTCCGAGATTGTTTTTTGTATGTTATTAGTATTAGGGACAATATCAATCAGAGACGTCTCTAGCCCATGTAGCGCCCGTGTGCAAACATTATCCTAGCGCCCCCTCTATTTTCATCATTAGCCAAGAAAAGTAGCAAAAAGACAATTTACACTTTGTGTTTATTTTTCAAAGTCAAATCTTTTTTTTAATTCAATTTCATTGGTTCTAAGTAGTTTCTATGTACCTACGTCATATTCGATAGCCATTAAAGCTAATAGTGTATTATGGTTGATTGGTAATCGATTGTCGTGGTATGGACATTTATTTATTTATTTATTTACTTTCAACTAACAACTAACATTACAGGCCTTAACCTAATATACCACCTGGTGACATATTATATAAATAAATAAATAAAAATAAATAAATAAATAAATAAATAAAAATAAAATAAATAAATTATTATGATGCGAAGGAATGAAGGAAATGTTGTGAGGAAAATGTTGAGTATGAATGTAGATGGCTATATGAGTAGAGGAAGACCAAAGAAACGATGGATGGACTGTGTGAAGGATGATATGGCTAGAAAGGAGGTGACTGCTGAGATGACGAGAAATAGGGAAGTATGGAAGAAGAAGACATGTTGCGCCGACCCCATGTAGCCACGGATCCCGGGATCCGTGGACAAAAATTTTTTTTTTTTTTTTGTAGAAACGGATCCCGGGATCCGTGGAGACAAATCGCCGGGATCCGTGTTACGCCAAATCAGATCCCGGGATCGGTGGAGACAGACCCAACAATTTTGGCACATCGAATAAATGAGAAATTCATACATATAGATAAAAATGGCCTCTTTATGAAAAAAGCAAGAGCGAGCGAAGCGAGCTCGAAAATTTTAGCCCCCGCCTCGGAAAGGTTATTTTTATCATTCAATAAAATTATATTTACTTAACTTACTTTTACTACTAACGCATTGAAAAATGGGGCAATAATAAAAACTCGGCGGCAAGAGCGAGCGAAGCGAGCTAAAAAATTTGAGCATTCCAATTATGAGATGGGTTAGATTTTCTTTTTACCGTGAATACAGATTTAAATAAAATAATAATTTAAAAAACAATCTTTTCAATCAATGTAGTGTCACCAGAACCAAAGTTATGAACTGTGAGCAACCTTTCAGCTCAATCGGATGAGGGGAACTGGTTTGAAGTTCAGTTGCAAGATTTAACCAATACTAACAAACTGACAAGGGAACTAGTGGGTGGCGGGTTAGAAGAAATATAGTAATAGGTATAGATTTTCTAGATTTGCGGGGCGGCAGACCGGAATTTTAATTAATTGTCTGATGACATAACCATGACCTGACGCTGCCGCTTGACTCCGCTCTGTGCCGCCCCCTGAATCGCGCCGCCGGGGGCCATGGAATAAATAAAATAACAGGCCAGAGGGGGTTGGTTAAGTAGATGTCACATGTCTTCGATTTTTCTCCTTGGGCGCTCCGTAGCGAGCGCTGATCGGCGCCCACATGGACTCTGCGCCCGGGTACTACCCACACCCTGCACTATATGTAAAGACGCCTTTGCCAGTTTTAGTTGTAATAACATATCTTACACAAATATTTTCTATGCATTTATTTTACATTGATACCAATTCATGTGGTTTTCCCACATTTGATTTTTCAAAAACCGATCGAACGAATTCGGTAATATTTTAATGGAATCTCCTGGCGCCCCTGTATCTCTGGCGCCCTGGGCCGTCGCCCAACCGCGCCCTACCCTAACGCCGCTACTGTTTGGAGGTGTCGCACTAGAGGGCGCTCGGCGCCCCCTTAGACCCGGCGCCCGTGTGCGCCGCACACCCTGCACTATAGGTAAAGACGCCTCTGATATCAATTATGTATGTGAGTTGGTTTTCTTTGTCTACAAGTGTTATGTCGGGTCTGTTGTTATATATAGTGTGATCTGTAAATATAGCACGGTCATAATATATTTTATAAAATTGGTTTTCTAAAGTATCTCTAGGTGAATATTTGTAATATGGTGTGTATGGGTCTTTCATGAGATTAAGTTTAGTTGCAAGTTTTTGGTGTATAATATTAACTAGCTGATTAAGTCTGTGTGTATAGTCATTTTGAGTTAATGTGATACAAGCGCCTGGGATGTGTTGTATTGTTTCAGGCTTACTGTGGCATTTTCTGCATAGATCATTTCTTACTGAACTATCTTTAATTATATATAGTATTTTCTATAATTTTTTGTGTTAATGACTTGGTCTTGGATAGCTAACATAAACCCTTCTGTTTCTGGGAATAGCCCACTTAACTCCCGGGTGAATATTTGAAGATAAGCATATTCAGGCTTCGTAAATTAAGGTCAAATAATGCTTCCAATTTGAACTTTTATGGATTTAACCTAAAGTTTATAGTGTAGCTTAACCAAATAAATCAAACGCACAGTATTTGAACTGCTCTATAGGTCTGAATTTACAGCTGAAAATTTTCGTCGAACGGTGATGAGATATGAAACGTACGGTAATTAGCATTTAAAAAATGGTAATTATGCTTCGTGATTGGTAATTAGAAATAAAATGAACAATATACTTGAATCACATATTTATTAATGATTTAGGTGACATTATATGACATCAAACTTAGCTATTTAGCGAAGTGATTGAATAAAAAAAATTAACTCAAAAATCAACCGGTTTTCCAAAAAACAAAAATCCAAAAATCAATAACATTATCTGTCTAGTAATTCAAATAAAATCAAACTCAGTGTAAATAGAGCTTAAACCTTATAAGTTCCATCTAAGATATTTCTTCAACTCGATGAGATCTTATATAAAAACTTAAAAAATATTTATAAGTCTCACTTTCATGACCAGAAACTGCTCATGTACATACGCCAGCACATCAAGCTACAGCAATCTGTCAAATTTAAAATAGATTTTCAACTTTATCGCTAAAGCATTAGGTTCAAAGTTGATTGAGAAAATTTGACAGTTTCGGGTAGCTCGATGTGCTGGCGTCTGTACTAAATCATAAAATAATTTGGTCTTAAGAAGATCTGCAAAATCATTAATCAGCAAATGATAAACAGAAAAATACTAAAGATTTGCTGTTTCGATGAAAGAAATTTATAAAATTTAAAAAATAATATTTTTTTTAATTTCTATTTTTATAAATTAAATTAAATTTATATTTAATTAAATTCAATTTAAATTTAATTTTATAAAATTTAAACTTTAAATAATAATATTTTTTTAATTATTTTTTTTTTTCTATCTGTTTTTATAATTATGTACTTTTTTTTCTAGGTAGGTATGTAGGTTAATTTTGTTGCGGAAGTGCCAGTTCACACCGAACGATCAACAATCGATCAGGCGTTGGTAGTAACAATTCGATCTTGGGCTGGCCTAGCGGAGTAAGGAGTTTCAATGTAATAAGAGGTCCGCTTAAACTGGTACTAATTACCATTTCAAATTGCTCATTACCGTTCGCCAAAATACGAACGGGAAAAATGGTAATTATATAAATGGTAATTAGGTATTTGTACACTTTTTCACATTATACGTTCTTTGTTGAACTTAAAAAATTGGGAACATAATCAAACCAAAGAGTCTCCTATGGCGACTATTACAATACATAAAAATGATAAATAAAAATGTTAGACAAGCCAGGGGAAACTCGAACGGTAAGGAGATTTTTGTTTGCCAAACACGATTTCTGGGCGATTAAGGTAGGCTAGAGTTGACGCCAAAACACTTTTTGACGTGTGACCCGCACGAGTCGAGACGCAGAACTAAGCGCGACCGCCGAGTTACTCTTACAGATAGCAATACACTACGCAGAAAAAAGAAACCCTGCGACAGTGTGAACAAATGGTAGTGAGTATAAAGTGTTGGGACAATTTTCAAAGTCGTTACAAATTACCTAAAAGTGTTCTTTAACACGTTGCGGGACGGTAATGACTTTTTCAAATTATGCGATATGACAGTAAAATTGCCCATACAAGTTACGACCACTGCTATATCCGTACTTACCTAGAGCAATACTAAAGAATAATAATACAACGACACTACTCGAGCCGTCTCATAGAATCTGTATAGACCGATTACGGGCATAACCGTAGTGTGCGTGCGAGGACTTCATAGAAAACGCACTAACGATTTTGTGCGTTCTAATGCTTCTATACTTAAGAGGGATTGATGTGATACGACAGTAAAAACAGTTTTCCTTGTTCCTCTATACAAAATTTCGCTGTAATGCCCGTACCTCACTTTAGAAGAGTTTAAAATTGTACGGCGGTGCCCGTACTGTCATTTTTCAACTTCAAAAAATCTACTGCTAATTCAGTGCGTCCCGCAACGTGTTAATGTGTATATTTTTGCTAATTAGTAAAGCATGTTGTGTACTATCTAAATTACTTCTTAAAAATACGATCTTCAGGGTATTTTTATAACTTTTAGAGCATGAACTGCTAACATTTGGAAATTGGGACACGAATGGTGATGAGATTTGAGAAACGTTTATGAACATAACTTAGTTGTTTAAAACAATAGGAATATATTATGTACATCTGTATATAGTGCTCGAACTATGTTTTACGTGAAATAAAAAAAAACATAACTTTATATCTAACTAAGTAGTTATTTGGGGAGGGCCGCGTGATATGCACATGTTCAAATAATCACCCCCTTTGTTAGAAGCTTCTTTATCTAAGTATGTTTGGTGTAGGTCGTTGGGATGTCTTCCATGCAATTCTTTCTGCCTCCATTTTCTATCTAACTCTTCTATATGTCTCGCTGTATCTATTGTGTCAATATTGCTATTATCGCTAAGATTTAGAGGTGTGTATTTTTTGTCTATTTCTGTAACTGCTTTGTGTAACTGACTACTGTTTTTCTTCCGCATGAAAAATTGCTTTAGATTTATGACTTGCCTTTTATGAAGATGTGATATTTCTATTAAGCCTCTGCCCCCTTCTTTTCTGGACATTATGACTCTCTCTATTGCGGATTTGGGATGGTGATATCTATGTTGTGTCAGGGTAGTTCTTGTTTTGACTTCAAGGGCATGTAGTTCTGTGTTAGACCATTGTATTACACCAAAGGAATAAGTGAGTATGGGAACTGCGTAAGTATTTATGGATTTAAATAAATGTTTACTGGATAGATGCATTTTGCATAACGAATGTAACCTATTAGTGTATTCTTTTTTTAGCTTATCTTTAATAGTCCTATGTTCTAACAGTCGTGCTTGGTTATATCCAACGACCATACAGCCATGGTCATGGTTGGCTGTATGGTCGTTGGTTATATCCTAAATATTTATATAGTTCTTCGTCTTTCATCGCTTCTATAACTATTACTTGCTCGTTGTCTGTTGAGTAGTTTCCATCTTCAATCTTACCTTTCTCTATATAAGGTCCCATTAAAATAGGTGGACAAATTTTAACACAGGGTTCAGTACGTCTAACCAAAGATATCCAAGTAAAAAAAAAACAATGATTTAAGTGATTTTTTTTGACATAAAAATTTTGGGTAACTAACACTTTTAGTGTATTTTCGCTAGCTGTTTTATTTTCTTGTAAGTATCTAATACGTTTTTCTTATTTTCTTTTTTTACCATTATCCTTATTTTGGTGGTCTGAATGATCTCAAAAATTTTGTCCATCTATTTTAATGGGACCTTATATTTAATTTTCGGCATTTATCTAGTCCAAAATCCATTCTTATGTCTTTCGAAAATGTTGTTGTTATGTCTAATAAACCGTGTAAATCTGTATTTTTATTGGCATATAGTTTTAAGTCATCCATTAAAGTAAATGTGTAATTGGTGCAATGTTGATCTACCGTTCTTTATGTCAAAACCTAATTTAGACTCAATTAATGCTCGGGAGAGTGGAATAAGGGCTAGATAAAACCAAAGAGGGCTTAAAGAGTCCATTATTATTATTATTATTATGAACTAGAACTACCAGTGGTTCCATTTATTGTCGTATTGTCGGTACAACCCTGTAGGTATTCATTTTCGTATGTGTACTCACCTTGTTACCTACGTATCTCATACAAAATGAGTAATATTAGTAGGTACCAAGATGAAATGTGGTTCAATGCTGGTAAGTGTGATTCATCCTTATAATTGTCGTATCAAATCTCAAATGGTAGTTTTTTGTACCTCTTCTAGCAATAACAGCAAAGAGCAGTGTATCGAATCCATTCAGGAGTTGGGCTATGTTATCATAATGACATGATGCATGTAGGTATTGTACGTAGGATGCCTTTTAAGTTTTGTCGTTTGAAGAAAAAAACACAACTAGAACCCTATAGTACTTTTTATTGTTTTTCAAAGTATTCACCACGTAGCTTAATACACTTTTCCATTCGCTCAAACCAGTTATTATAACATTTATTCCAGTCTAAAGTAGGGGTGTTCAAAATGGCTGACTTGAAAGCGTCGACTGCTTCTTCACCAGACTGGAACCTTTGACCACGAAGACTTTTCTTAATTTTAGGAAATGTAAAAAAATCGTTAGGGCTTAGGTCAGGACTGTATGGAGGATGATCAAGAATTTCTACTTTTTCCTGCTTCAAATAGTCAATCGTTTGCCGAGCGCTGTGTGAGCTTGCGTTGTCGTGGTGCAGGATGATGCGTCGCTTTGAGTTAGATTTTCGAAGTTCGGCGATGACTTGTGGTAAACTAACTGTGGTATACCACTCTGCGTTAACCGTTCTACGATCTTCAAGTGTAATAGTCGCAACATGACCGGTTTTTCCAACGAACGTAGCCACCATCTTCTTTGAAGTGCTTCGAGAACGAACAACTTTAATCGGCTTTGGCTCGTCTTGAAAGACCCAGATTGTAGATTGTTGTTTGAATTCAGGATCATAGGCATAGATCCAAGATTCGTCACTCAATGATGATGTCGTAGACGTGATTTGACTCTCCTCGGTTGAACCTTTGCAGAGTTTTCTTACACCATCTGACGCGAGCCGCCTTGTGATCGTCGGAAAGCAGATGCGGTATCCAACGGCAAACTAGCTTTCTCACACCAAGCACTTCATGCAAAATTTTCTGAATGGTTGTCCCTGAGATGCCTATTAGAGCCTCTATCTCTCGATATGTCACATGACGATCTTCGAGAATTAGTTGTCTCACAGCAATGATGTTATCTTCAGTGAAGGCGGATTTTGGGCGTCCTTCGCGAGATTTGTCACTAACACTAGTATGTCCACGCTGGAATTCTAAAAACCAGCGTTCGACAGTCCGCAGACATGGGGCTTCATCATTGAACACAGATGTTAGCTCTTCAAAACACTGAAGCCGTGTCAGGCCTCTTTTAAAGTTGTAGAAAATTATTGCACGAACATTTTCCTTAGAAAGATTCATTATCGTACGTAACCTGACAGATTCCAATCGACGCTGTGACTAAACAATAGCATTAATCCTAATACTTTCAACTGTTTTGAGATTCAAAATTCAAACACATTCGAATATAGAACAGTTCCAAATTCAAAATTGCCGGGGAATATGGAAACGACAGAACTTAAAAGGCATGCCTAGTAGCTAGGTAGGTACTTAACTACCTACACAAAATTTTATTAATTAGGGGTAATCGTAATCACCTTTCGTCCAATGCAGCTGAACTCCTATTCGGGCCCGGTACAATGTTATCGGAACCGATAATCACTGGGCCTGTTGATATATCATTTAGCACAGTAGCAAAACTTTCATTCTACTTGTATGAATAAGACAGTGGTTTAGGAAAATCAATTTTCTATTAATATGATTCAAGTGTACATTTTACTGCAGCTGGCTTTTGTGAGCGTGCTCGGAAATTCCGTCGCATTTCTTGATTGTGGTAAGCAAATCGTATTCCATTTTGAATCGTCTTAATTCAGACTATGCTCGTAAAATTAGCCGTCAACTTACTTTTTAAAGTTAGGCATTGTTTTAATTTCAATATGAAAATGATAACCTTATAGGACTAGGAACCTAATTACTATTTCTACAAATTTTCTGGGGTCTTCAAGTTCGAATGTATGGAGTAAGTAATTGCTGTGAATTTATCGGCAACGGGACGGGAACACCTAAAAAACTGTCTCAACTTTGAGATGGTTTTTTAGGTGTTTTAACCGATTATCTACACCAAGTTAAATATAATAGTAGATAATACAAGACTTACCTACTTAGCTATTACAATAGTGACTAACTACGTCTCGTCCGTAGGTACCATGGAGCACAATAACCAGTGGAGAGCGGTTATTGGAGAGCTGGATAGAGATGGTTATTTTGCTCCATGGTAGGTACGTATACAAAATGTACTTACTTTATTTTAAAGATTCTTTATTTAAACCCAGCTGGACTCACAGCTCTTCTTTAACCACCTCACTACAGGTTTAGGGTAGATTGATCTACATCCATATCCATACTAATATTATAAATGCGAAAGTAACTCTGTCTGTCTGTCTGTTACTCTTTCACGCCTAAACGGCTGAACGGATTTTGATGAAATTTGGTACAGACATAGTTGGTACAGAACTTGAGAAAGGACATAAGATAGTATTTTTTTTTTTTTTTTCGCGAGGTAAACCAAAAATCTGCCGGAAGTCACTATTCCACGCGAACGAAGTCGCGGGCAAAAGCTAGTTTTATATAACTTGCTGTAAAATTGTTAGTAGGGCTACCAAGGGCTACTTAATTTTATCACCGTTCGCTATGATTTGATAACTTTGTGGTAAGTTCCTAATCGTTTCTTTGACATCCATCAAATCAATGAGTAAAAATAAAATATTTTTTACGTCATTATCACTAGATTGAATCACCGTTGGGTATTGTGGCAATTAGCAGTAAGTATATATACACCTACTTAATACCTGTATCTACGTACTATGTACTTACTTAAAACGAATTATAGATAAAAAGTAATCAATTATCCGTTTCATTGAATATTCCTATCTGACTTTTATGACGTTGCTGGGATTTCAAAGGCAATCGTTTTTCTTATGCTTTGTCATACTAATCTGTATTTTAATCCATTATGGCTTTTCTAGAAAGTTCCAAAACCCTACCTTTTTTATGGCCGAGCGATGCTCTCTCTCTAGTTTCATTTCATCATCATCATTAAGCCATAAGACGTCCACTGCTGGACAAAGGCCTCCCCCATAGAACGCCATAACGAACGGCAACTTGCCGTTTGCATCCACCGGTTGCCCGCGACTCTCACGATGGCGTCGGTCCACCTGGTGGGGGGCCTACCATCGCTGCGTCTTCCGGTTAGTGGTCGCCACTCGAGAAACTTCTTCCCCATCGGTTTTCACAGTTCTTCGAGCGATATGGCCTGCCCGTTGCCACTTCAACTTGCATATTCTGGGAACTATGTCGGTGACCCTGGTTCTTCAGCAAATTTCCTCATTACGGATTTTGTCGCACAAAGAAACGAGGAGCAGCTCTCCATGCTAGCAGCTCCATGGCTTGTTGCGACTTGCGTGTCTCTGAGCTTCTCTAAGAGGCCAGCAATTAAGGACCATGTCTCTGTGCCATAAGTCATCACTGGCAACACACACTGGTTATACACCATCGTCTTAAAACACTGTGAAATGTTTGGACGAAAATATATCGCGTAGTTTCCCGAACGCTGCCCATCCGAGTTGGATTCTTCGAGCGACCTCTTTGTCAAAGTTAGATCTGCCTAGTTTAACAGTTTGTTCAAGGTAGATTTAACTATCGACAACTTTGAGAGTACCGCTCCCAACAATTACCGGTACGGGTGGAACACGGACATTCGACATAACTTTCGTCTTGTCCATATTCATTTTAAGACCCACCTGTTGAGAAACGTTACTAAGGTCTCTGAGCATTGTGTTAATATCCTCCAGCGATTCAGCCATGATGACTATGTCATCGGCAAAACGAAGGTGAGTGATATATTCGCCATTGATGTTGATGCCGAATCCCAGTCCAGTATCTCTGGTTTGCGACCTAGTTATTGGTATTCCTGAGTATTTTTAAGATCATGGGGCATATACAGAGAGTAAAGAGGGTTGCAAGAAGGAATGAAGCGAGCTCGTAACATTTTAGCACCCCGGGTGCAGGATGAGTTCCGGACTTTCGGTCAATATGGCAGTTGTTCTGGTTTTGGTGGTTGACCGATCAGAGAGTAGGTATCGTGAAATTTCGCACTCTCTCCGTTCGTATAGGTGAAACCTTCAATATAGCCCGCGAAATTCGTTTTTTTTTACGTTTGTTGCAATTTGCCGATCAGTGTCAGGTTAAGTACCTACACTACCTACCTACCTATGTTACATAAAATAGGATTTGCAACCGTAACAAATATGACTTAAAGCATCGATCACTAGTAAAAAATCGATGCTTTACAGAGTAATAATGATTAAAATCAGCAAAACAAGTTCATACAACGCTCTCCGCTCATAATACTTCCTTGAGTGTGATTATTTATTGAAAAAGACATTCCCGGAATTAGGGTTCCCGTCGGGGCTGCGGGTTGTTCACAAGTTACCGCGGCCTCGACATATAGACATAGGGCTAAGAAGGAACACGGGTGGTTTTTAGTCAGTAGAAGTCTGACACTCCCTCTGACACCCAAAGCAACATGAGTCAAATAAATGAAAGCAATGTTAGAGCTAGGGCGTACCCCTCAGGCGACGCGCAGGGGCAGCACCCGGTCACTGCGGGAAATGGACAAGGGTTGTCGCACCAGAACGGGCGGGTGCGACGTAAGACGCAAGCTCTGAGAGTAAGAGAAGTATAAGAATGAGGTGTGCGAGCTGGAATGTAGGTACGATGACTTTAAGAGGAAGAGAGTTAGCAGATGTTTTAAAAAAGCGACGGATAAAAATTGCGTGTCTGCAAGAGACTAAGTGGAAGGGTGAGAAGGCAAGAGAGATAGGAGAAGGATACAAGTTTTATTATTGTGGCAGCGATGTCAAGCGAAATGGTGTGGGAGTGGGAATAGTTCTGGATAGTGAGTTGAAAGAATGTGTTGTGGATGTTAAAAGAGTGAGCGATAGAGTGATAGCTGTAAAAGTGATTGTTGATAGTTTGGTGATGAATATAGTTAGTGTGTATGCACCCCAGTCAGGAAGTGAGGAGAGCGTGAAAGAAAAGTTCTGGGAAGACTTTGATCGAGTGATGTTGGATGTGCAGGATAGTGAAGAAGTGTATGTGGGGGGTGATTTCAACGGGCATGTAGGAAGAATGACGGATGGGTATGAGAGAGTGCATGGCGGTTGGGGGTACGGAGACCGTAACACTGACGGCGAGACACTGCTGCAAACTGCTTCTGCCTTCGACCTGGCAATAATAAATACGTGGTATAAAAAAGAGACGAACATCTCATTACTTATAAAAGTGGCCACCACGCGACGCAAATAGAGTTTTTCCTGGTCAAACGAAATAGCCTTAGGTTCGTCAAAAACTGTAAAGTCTTGCCAGGTGAAGACCTAGTCTTCCAACACAGACTGGTCGTACGTAATGGATTTAAAAGTCTGTGTCTCGTCCAGTAGAAACAAAGAACGGCCTCCACCCAGAACCAGATGACGTATGATAGAAAATGAAGAATGTTTAAGTATGTTTAGGAGTCAAGTGGTCGATAAGATGATTGAAACGAAGGATATGAAAGGAAAATCTGTAAATGAATCATGGGAAGAGATGGCGAATTGTATACGGAAAGTAGCAAAAGATGTGTTTGGAGAATCGAAAGGAAAAGGTGTGATAGATAGGGATGAATGAAGATGTGCAAAAAAGTTTAAAAGAAAAGAAGGTTGCGTTTAAAGAATGGCAGGGTGTAGCAGACGGAAATGACAGTTTGAAAGATGAGAAGAAAGAGAATTATAACGAATGGAAGAGAAAGGCAAAAAAGGCGGTAGCAGTTTCCAGGGCTAAGGCACAGGATAAGTTGTATGACTCACTGGACAGTCCTAAAGGCCAGAAGGAGCTCTACCGGATTACAAAAGCGAGAGAAAGGAGAACGAGAGATATAATTCATATTAAATGTATAAAAGACGGCGCTGGTAAGGTTCTAACAAAAGATGATGAAATAAAAGACAGATGGAAGTTTTATTTTAAAAAGTTAATGAATGAAGAGAATGAATGGAATGGTGTGCTTAAAGAGGTACAAGTAAATATGGGATTAGTGAGAAAAATCAGTATGGATGAAGTAAGGAAGGCAGTTCAAAGTATGAAAAGAGGAAAGGCCATGGGCCCCAACGAAATACCAGTAGAAGTATGGAAGTGTTTAAAAGAAGATGGATGTATGTGGCTGACTTTATTCTTCAATAAGTTGTTGCATGAAGGAGCGATCCCCGAAGAATGGTGCAATAGTTCGCTAGTGCCTATTTTCAAGAATAAAGGTGATGTGCAAGACTGCAAAAACTATCGGGGAATAAAGCTCATGTCACATAGTATGAAAGTATGGGAGAAAGTGATAGAGAAAAGAATAAGAGAGGAGAGTGAGATTACTCAAAACCAGTTTGGGTTTATGCCAGGTCGAGGAACAATGGACGCCACTTTTGCACTTCGCCAATTATGCGAGAAGTACAGACGTGCACACAAGAACTAGCATATGGTGTTCATTGATCTGGAGAAAGCGTATGACAGGGTACCTCGGAATGTGTTGTGGTGGGCCTTAAAAGAGAAAGGTATACCAGGGAAGTATGTAGAGTTAATTCGTGCTATGTACAGTCAATCGTCCGGTCAGCTGCTGGCAACACCGACAAGTTCAGTGTGGCTGTAGGCTTGCACCAAGGGTCGGCTTTAAGCCCTTACCTCTTCTTGTTGATTATGAATGCTGTGACGTCGGACATACAAGAAGAGGCACCCTGGTGCATGCTGTTTGCCGACGACATTGTTCTTGTCGGTGAAGATGGACCTGAGATCCAGAGCAGATTGGAGAAATAGCAACAGAAGCGGGAGAATGTTAGCTTGAAAATCAGCAGAAGTAAAACTGAATACATGTTTTGCAATTTCGGCGGTCTCTCCAGTTCTGGAGCCATAGCGCTAGATGGCGTGCTTCTTCCAATTTGCCCCGACTTTCGGTATCTTGGTTCACTCGTGCAAAGCGATGGCGAAATAGATCGTAGTGTGAAGCACAGAATTAGCACTGGATGGATGAAATGGCGGCAGGTCACGGGAACAATATGCGACTCCCGCATTCCCCTTAAACTCAAGGGGAAGATTTATAAGACCATGGTTAGACCTGCTGTCGTGTATGGATCAGAATGTTGGGCCACAAAAGGGATAAATGAAAGGCAATTGCATGTGGCTGAGATGAGAATGCTAAGAGGGATGTGTGGTGTGACGCGAAAGGATAAAATAAGGAATGAGTACATAAGAGGAAGTCTGAAAGTGACGCCAGTGAATGAAAAGTTGATTGGTAATCGATTGTCGTGGTATGGACATGTGATGCGAAGGAATGAAGGAAATGTTGTGAGGAAAATGTTGAGTATGAATGTAGATGGCTATAAAAGGAGAGGAAGGCCAAAGAAACGATGGATGGACTGTGTGAAGGATGATATGGCTAGAAAGGAGGTGACTGCTGAGATGACGAGAAATAGGGAAGTATGGAAGAAGAAGACATGTTGCGCCGACCCCAAATAAATTGGGATAAGGGCAGGAGAATGATGATGAAGTCTGACACTCCCTTTCGCTCTGTCCAAGAGTGAGAGGGGTTATTTGATGATTTTCCACCCAAAAAAAAAAAAAGGCATTAGGGTTAGTTTTCAATGATCGGCAACATTTTTTTATTTTTTTCAAATTAAGTTCTACTATATCAAACCGGAGGAGCATTTTAAATATTATTATCGAAATAAGAAACAGAAATAATTAAAAATACCTACCTACTCAAAAAATTCTTAACTCGATTCATACAGAAATGGGAATGATAGATGGATTATGGTTTTCGGTAGATTAGATACAATTTAAAAATTACGAGTAAAGATAAAGGAAACTTTGATTGATTTGAAATTTTAATCATTTTGCGCCCCATAGACTTGGACCATTAGTCCGCGGACCTCAGAAACTCGGAACTCGGGAAGTCGGGAACCAGTGGTTTAGATAAGTAGTAGGTAGTATCCTATGGTAGTATCTATTACACCAATACACCTGTACACCCATCCACATTCTTTTACTACTTTAATAAAACTGAAAATGTCTAGATTCAAAACAGTCCCCGGTAGCTGCTCTGCCACTGATAAGTAGGTAGGTAAAAAGCTAAATAGTACATTTTGATACAAGTGCGGAAAGTTTGTTATTGCATTCGAGGCAGATTGAACACCCGAGCCGTATGGCGAGGGTGTTCATGGGGTCGAGAAATGCAATAACAAATTCCCACGTGTATCAAACGACGTTTTTCAATACACTTTCGAAGAAATTAACTAAAAACGTTATGTGTTTTTGTCAACAAATTTGATGAGACTATGATTTAATTTACTTTTTTTCCGCGGTTTGATTTCGCCAGGTTGAAAAAGAAGCAAAGGTATAAAGCCGCCAAACAGCCTCACAGGAAAAATATAAAATTTAAATATTTTTTAATTAAGAACACAAAAAAATGCTTACTTGTTCATAAAAGTAAATAATTGTTTAAAATATTTACGTTTATTAGTAGTATTCTTTTTACAAACACAATTTAAATACTCAAAAAATATTTACGCTGTAAAGACGCAGATCAAAATGGCGAGATTAAAAAAAAAACACGCCTGCTCTATAATAGTCAGTGGTGTTTTTTTTTTAATTTCATAAGTTTTAATCGAATTATCGCTGCTCTATGATTACAGCGTGCGGTAATAATATTACAGCACGCTGTATTCTTATTACCGCACGCGTGCGAAATATGATGCATGTCGAACCTAATCGTAGTGCAATAAGAGCTAGTTTTCGAGGAAGTGTATTGAAAAATAATTTAAAAAAAAACACTTGCTGCGATTTGTTTATTATGTTAGCAAGTAGAGTAGCCGGGTTATTTCAATGTTATCTAAAATAGAATCGTGTTATCTTGTCTTGCTCAATCTCAGATCTATATAAATTATTTTTTAATCTTATCTAAGTGCCTAATAAAATGTATTAGTATAAGTAGGCAATAATAAACTAAAACTGATTTTTACCCGACTGCGGCGAAGCCCAAAAGGAGGGTTATGTGTTTGACGTGTATGTATGTATGTATGTATGTATGTCCGTTTCTTTGTTCCCTCATAACGCCTAAACGGATGAAGGGATTTGAATGAAACATACGTCGTTAGATTCGTCTTGATGGCGCGAGTGTTATAGGCTATATTAAAATTAAAAAACAAAGAAAAATTGTGGATTGTGGGGGCAAAATCGCGAAGTTGAAAAAAAAAAGTTTTTTCTTTACCATCGAGTAGGGTATCAAAATGAAGGGTTTTAAAAGGAGATTACAAAGATATGTAATACTTATATGTTTAAAAGAAATTAAAAGTGTCAAATCCTATATACAAGTACATAAGTTAAATCTTTTGCGAAGTATTTTACGCGACCAACGAAAGGACAACAAACACAAAAGAACTAAAAAGATGGAAATAAAAAAAAGTAGTTAAAAAACTAAAAAACCCGACTGAAAAATCCGAAAAGCAAAAAACAAGCACATTTTAAATCACACAAAACTTGGAAGCAGGCGGGGTTCAATTGAATATTAAATTATGAAATGAAAATAGAATGGACCCCGCCTGATTCCAAGTTTTGTGTGATTTAAAATGTGCTTGTTTTTTGCTTTTCGGATTTTTCAGTCGGGTTTTTTAGCCTTATTCCAATTACCGGCTCGACGGAAATGTGTAGGTATCAATTAGTCGCGATTGCGAAAGGAAATCTGTTGATTAGTAGGTAGGCATACCGTGTGGAGATAATCACTGTAGGTACTGTATTTGAGGAACTACCTAGATTTTATCAGCTGATAAAATGTATTCAGAACCAATTTATATAGGTGCGCACTCGACACTAAAATATTACTTAGTCGCGACTAGATAAGTATTAAGTATTTTCGTGTCGAGTTCGATTCGTGATTGTGAATATTTAGAAGTGAATATAAAATATCTGTAGCTAAGCTAAGAATTACTAGCCAGGAACAAACCGGTGCAGTGGAAAAAAAATGCACACACACACACATTAGATAGGTACACCATTCGATAGTGTCGATAATTTAAAGTGACCACAGACTGTTCTTCTTTTCCATGGTGGCATGGTGGCAACCCTGGCGACTGGTGTAGGTACTTATTAACTGTTTTTTTTTACAAAATCGACGGTTTAGGAGTATTAGTTTTTCAAAAATCCAATGATGGAGGTTCAATTTTTATCAGAATCGGGCCCGACACTCGTTTGAGTATTTTTGCTAATTTAAAGTTTCGGATTTGCCCAACCACGCTCACTTGAAAAATTCACCTGTAAGTAATAAGTATAGTGTGTTACTTACGCATATTGATTGTTGTACATTATAAAACTTTCAAGTTTACTATCAGTACGTATTTATTGGTTTCAACAATCTAGTGATAGCTGGCTAGATACCTATGTAGGTACCTACCTACAGAGCGGGAATAAAGACCGTCCCTGGAACGAAAATGCTGAAATGAAACATTATTTTTGGTTCGTTCGTAGCCAAACAACAAATACAGAAGCCTTATATAATGTTTGATTTCCATTTCACTTGGAGATTTTAATGGTACTCTAACTCTACATAGTGATATCGATGTCCGGGATGCCCCCTGTCCTGTCACTCCTGTCTCGTGGTTGTGGTCGCAACCGGGTGACTTCTTAGCGTGTTCACGTGTTGTCTTGTCCTGAGTTCGATTTTCAGGTTCTAGGCAGCCTTAGTGTTACAGTTGTAGGGTTTTTCCGTTGAAAAACCCTCCAACCGTCCGTCCGTCCTCCGTTTTCCGTTTTGTGTTCTGTTGCATTTTCGGGACCGATTTGAATATACAATTCTTCTGTATGACATCTGACACCATGCTATGTTTGTTGGAATGAAAGATACTGTTGAGTAGACTAGGTTTATTAACTCTTAGAACACATTATATTATTATTACAAAGACAGTTTAGTAGAAGTATCACAGAATGATGGGATCAGACATAGCAGTGCGTATAGATTAGGTATATCTAGTGGTGTACACACTTATTACTAATTAAATAGTGATGTTACAGGTTAGGTTAGAAGTAGTAAGTATTGTTGATCAGAATTCGTGCCCGGTTGATGGCAAAAGGCTTACCCCCTATAAGGGTGAATTTCAACAAGAGATTTTTATGTGTCATTTCGGTGGTTTTTTTTTATTTCAATGCTATCTACATATTTTTAATGACAAATAAAACTTTAGCCTATTTTATAACATTGTGCGTGAGTGGACATCAAATATCATCAAAAGTTACATATATATTTAAGGATGAATTTTTAAGAGTCCACTGAAATGAAAAGTGTCTACCGAAATGATAAAAATTACCACCGAAATGATATACTGTGCATACTAATCTAACACGAGTTATAACAGCCACCGAAATGAAATTATTTTTGTCCTCATATCACTGAAATGATAAACTTACTTTTTTGGCGGGAAACCGCAAGACGTTGGGACCGGTGCGTTCGCGCCGAGAGCTTGAGCCGGACTGATCCGAAGTGAGGAAAGGTGAGGGGGGCGTAACAACGCAATGTTGACATGGCTATTCTACTAAAACTTACTATCCTCTGAAATGATAACTTTTTTCCAGACAAAAGTTAACTGCCTGTCAAATCCATGAGAAAGAAGATAAACAAACAAAAATAGTTTTATTTGATCGAATGTATTATAATTTAATGATTACAAAATCGATTTAAATCCATATTACGAATGTATTTGCAGGGGAAGGTATTTTATGAGCGGAATTGGGTTCAGGACAGGCCACTGTGATGATAGAATAACACTTTGTAATTTTTTTTTTCGTATATTAATGGGTAGAAATCAATAATTTTTTTTGTCAAGGTAGAGAAGTACTTACGCTGTTGAGAAAAAATATATAAAATTAAAAATTAGCACATTGCACTACCGTTCTCAGGTTTGCCGTGTATTTTTTTTGCTTGGGCAATTCACCCATAACATGGGACTAAAACTTAATTTGTGAAGGGTGAATTCACTATTGAATAAATGTGATGTTGCTATATATTAGCAAATATTATGGGAGAATATAATCAATTGATGTAAATATTCAACAGGATCGGCTTACGAGCTAACGACTGTGGACATTCAAGGATGTGATGATCGGATTCCGTGCTATGTCACGGTTGGCGAAGACGTGCTAGTCCGATTGGAATTTTACGCCGGTAAGTTTACTGAAAATTTATTGCATCAGAAGAGTTTCCGGATCTATAATAACTTATTAGTATTGAAAAAAAACTACCTAAGTATCTATTCTATTAAATAAAATAGGTACCTATATAAATAGAATAGAAAAATATTTATTTGTCGCAGATACATGACATGACTTGCAATTAAAAATGGCAAAAAAAACCGGCGGCCAAGAGCGTGTCGGTCGGGCCACGCTCAGTGTAGTGTTCCGTAGTAATAATTCTTTTTTTGTTTGAAAAAAGATACAGTTAAGGATAATAAAATATGTACCTAAACGAAGATAAAAAAATGCTTGCATATTATATACGATTATAGGTACCGTGAAACCTGGCAACTTTGCCGAAGGTTGTTAAATTTGCCATATACCGACTTCCAAGGCAAAATAATTTGTTACAACGAAACTGTTTTTTTTTTTACCGTGTTTATCACCCTTAAATCAAATTTGAATATTTGATTGGCAACATTATACACACATCAACACGGTCTAGGGATATTTCATACTCAATTAAATAACTCGAAAAGTACTGGCCCCATTGGAATCTTTAATACACCGATTTGTTTGTAATTTATCTCAGACTAATTCCAAAATCAAATTTTTGAAAATTCTTTTGTTTCGGTGGCATAAAAATGTCTTGATGTATAGGAGAGGGAATTTTCATTTGTGCGAAATTTAAAAAACAATACGAATTACGTTTAGTTACAGTTTTTTTTCATTTTTAAACGTAAGATAAAGTTAAAATTGAGGTATTGTAGCCATGCAACGCCGACATTTGACGAGGGCGGAGATGTTACGAGCTGTGGGAATGCTGGAAGCTGGATCTGTTCAGCGTAATGTTGCTGAGGCCATAGGGACCCATCAAAATGTAATTTCAAGATTGTGGACACGCTATCGTGCCACAGGTGAAGTAGCGGAGAGGCACCGGGGGCCAAGTCGCATCACTACCCCCAGACAAGACCGATTTTTGCAAATTACTGCGCGAGCTCAACCAAATGCAACGGCGACTCAATTGGTCCAAAGGCTGCGAGTGGAACACCAAGTGCTTGTGAGTGACCAAACTGTAAGAAGGCGACTGCATGAAAGCAATCTACGCTCTCGTAGACCACTCCGGGTCCCACCTTTACGGAGAGGCAATCGTGGACGACGATTAGAATGGGTTCGGAACCACGTGGACTATAGGGCCGTGAGCAGTGGTCCAATGTGCTGTTCACGGATGAATCCAGGTTTGGCTTCCATCCAGATTCACGAAGGACGCGTGTTTGGCGAGTTCCTGGACGATGGAGCCGTCTCCAGAACCCTCAGGAAGTTCACCCATACCAAGGAGGAACAATTATGGTTTGGGCATAGGAATTCGTCTTGGAGGACGGACGGATCACGTTTGGGTGCGGGGCAATATGACGGAAGAACGATACGTCCAACAGGTGCTGGGGCCCGTAATCTTGCCTCACAGAACACAAATGGGGCAAGATTTCCTGCTCATGCACGACAATGCCCGGGCACACACAGCGAGAACGGTAGCAGCTTGGTTACATACACATAATGTTAGGGCCTTAGACTGGCCTGCTCAATCGCCAGATCTAAATCCCATTGAGCATGCGTGGGATATGCTGCAAAGAAGAGCTCTGAAGGAAGTTCCCGAAAATTTGGCTACAGAAGATCAACTTTTTGCGCACCTCAGAAGGACATGGGACAATATTCCGCAGCAAGACATTGACAACCTTGTTCTGAGCATGCCGAATCGTTGCTGATGTGTTATGAACATCATGGGCGCTTTCTCAGACTACTAACTTCAAGTTTATAAACACAAATTAAATGATTTTTCTATTTTTTTCAGTTTTTACTCACAAATTAAAAGTTAATTCATATACGGTTTCCGTCTATGCTTAATTTTTTTTCCATAAAATCCTGAAATTTTAATCAGTACCTTAACCATTATTAAAAAATGGTAGAATATTAAATAACGTATATTTTAAATATATACAATATGTCATATAAATAATTAACACATTGATAGTAATTCGCTTTTTTAAAAATATCCCTAGACCGTGTTGATGTGTGTATTTAACATGACAACCCAGCTTTCACAAAACTGTCATTTTTGGCGGTTTATTTTTTTCCTGTGTCGACTCATCGACTGTGGGTGACTTTGTGCTCCGAAACTTTAATTTAAATTAGTGGCATAAACGTCGCTTAGGTAAGTCAAATTTTAATGCCACATTCTTAACAGTGTTCTTTAATTAAAATCATGATAATTTACGTCTCTCTATGCAATTTAACCTTAGAAATCACCGTTGGCAAATTTACCATCCCAATGCACAGTTTTAGTGATGTTATCTTTGCCATGTTTTATTAGAGGCTAGGGCTGTCACAAACATATCGTCCACTTGCGACGACAGTGTGATATCTCGAATTATACGATTTTTTGTTTTACTGATATTCTGAATCGCGATCTCGCGTTCTATTATCTTCAAAAACGGGATATTTTTTACTACAAAAACAACTAAGTAAATGAGAGAAAGAGACAAAATATCACAAAATATCAAATAGTTTGTTGATCTAGTTGGCTTCGACACAGTGACAGTTCAGTTGTCACTTGAGCTTCGAGATGTAAAGTGCTCTCGGTTTTCGGAAAAACGTGACATCACGAGAATACCACGATTTAGGTGATAAAGGTGAGTCTTTTTTATTAATTTTCTTTTATTCGACAATGTGGCACGTCATACTTATCACAGTGTTCTTGTAAAACATCGAGTGAAGTGAACGAGATAAGTTTTTGTTGTCACGTTGTTCTTGTAAGAAACTCACAGTAACCACCGCGTCATTTTAAATTGTAACGTTGTAGATGATAATTGTTTCTCTTAAACTGGAAATATGTTGTGGGTCATTTGTTGATGTTCTGTTGTTGCAGAGAACATATTGATAAAATTGTATGGTATGTTCACTTGTCACGTTGTACATACTAAACAGCAATAAAAACTCCAGTTATCTTTACAGATGGGGACAAGGTCTAAACTAATATTGCAATTAGCGCAAAACAAAATGGACGAGGCTTTGCCCAGTAGCAACCTAGTGGCTCGTAACAACCCGAGTTCAAAAACTGTTTACCACGATGAAACAGTTGATGACCAACAAACGACACAAACTCATCTCCACCGCAGTGTATCACCGAGTTGCATCTCTTTCAAGTACCTCAGTTGCTCGTAATAACCCAGGTTTAAAAATTGTTAACGACGATGAAACATTAGATGATCAAAAAACTACACAAACACATCGCCATCGCAGTGTATCGATGAGTTCATCTTCTTCAAGTGAATCGTGTAGCAGCGCTTCAAGTTCTTCATCTTTCTCCGAGGACAGCGATGACTCTGTAAAAGACCTCGACTATAAAGAGATTCAAGAAAAACGCCGACCTGTATTTTCACTCAATGATGTGAGCGATTATGTTCCGACAGCTGCGACTAGTCAGCAAACGACAAACCAAGAAGGAAGGTCAGACATCGACTCAGTAATTTTAACCGTTAAGAGGAAATGCGAGTGGTCTTTTCTCCATACAAACGCTCTCGCCTGTTTTCTTTTTGGTTAATGACCCTAGAGCAATGATTTTTTACAGAATAATAAATATTTACTATTTCTATGCCCCTATGTTTTCCTTTTTGGTGATAAATTATTTTTATAAGCACTAGAACCCTCAAAAAATGCTCAAAATTGCTGGTTTAGATCGCTGTTAACAGAGTCCTAGTGTACAAATTTGACAACTATTAAAGAAAAAAGAAAAACATAGCGGCGTAGTATATAACCTCCTTATTCATTGTCTAAAATATCTTTTAAATTGGTTCAATATTGGAGGAGGAAATAGGCGAGAGCCAAACATCGAATTATAACTTTTTTCTGCAGTTGTCCTTATCGCACGAATTTGAGGGCAGGAGGACGGAGAGAGACAGCGATAGTGGAGAGAGACAGCACTCGCATTTCCTCTTAATGAAAACCCAATCGATGCACCTAATACTATGAGTACCGAAAATCAATCGCCTCCAATTGAACCTAGCGACGTCACCGCAACAGAATCTGAAAATCCTCCTACTACTGTTGAAACTCCTACTAAAAAAGGGAAAAAAAGGCCAAGACAAGAAAAAAAATGGAAGAAGAATATTGCAAAGAAATTGAGAAATAGTGGGATACATCAGCAAAAACTCAAAAGAATATTCCAGAACGAAGAATTAAACCCCCCTGTAAAGAAACCTGTAAATTTAAATGTCACGCAAATATAACTGAAATTCAACGGCAACAACTTTTGAAAGAGTACTGGGATTTGGGTGAAATTGAAAGACGGTGGTCATTTATAATTCAGTCCTTAGAAGAGGTGAAACCAGCCCAGCGATATGTCAGAATTGATTCTGACGGAACAATAGCACCAAAGCGAGAAAACAACAATGCTTACTATTTTACAGTGTCTGGAAATAAGAAATGTGAGCATAGTACAAGATACCTCCTACACATATATCTAAGACAATACTAGTCAATCATACCTAATAGTTTACATAAGTGCCTAATTAAATAGCTAATAATGCCTTTACTTACAGAAAACTCATTTTTTCTGTCACTCTTGTTTTAATTTTATAAAGTGTGAAAAAACAGTAGGTAGTGTCTTAATAAATTATAACTTTTTTATAAGTCAAAGTGTAATTTAACGTAAAAAATGGTACGATTAAAATAGTTACCACTATGTTGAATGATTCTATTATTCCTACTTTAAACAACTAATTTTCAAGAATAATGTTTTATTTTTATATAACTTAGATAAATGTTAATTTTTACGTCATCTTCAATGTGACAACTAAACTTACCACCTTGTAAACTTTCTTTTTTTCTGGAACAACGTGATAAGTTTTTCTTATTTTTTTCAAACTCAATAATAAAGTTAATTTGGTTCCAAATGTGTTTTTTCTTTTTGATATTTCATTTTAGTATTAGTTATACTCTATTCACCTCATACATAATAAGGCTATCTTGACAACAATTTAAGAGCTATGCTCATTTTAAAGTTCAAAAGTCGTTTTCTGTAAAATTACGGTTTTTGAGATGTCACACTGTCGTCGCAAGTGGACGATATTCTGTTTTGTTTGCTACTTACCTACTTCTGATTTGATTAAATTTGATTATGTAAGTAAGCAACCCTGACAGATATTTCTATTTTGTTTGAAAAAAACGAAAAAATTTGGGTAATTTTGCCACATTCAGCAAATTTGTATTGCCATGCAAAATATTACTCAATTTTAGTATATTCTAACTGTAAATATGTTTGTGGCAAAGATGACTATCTTAGTTTTTGATAATTCGATTTATTTTATCCAACAATTTGGTATGGCAATCTTACCATAAGTGATGGTTAACTTTGCCATATTCGTTTTTTGGACTAAATTATCTTATTGGATGAGAAAACAATAGATATTATACTTTATTTCAATGATGCATAAAATTTACTATTTGGCTGATTGGTTGTTTTGTGTAACCTCATAGAGATTGTTTAAGAAAAATGTTTGCAAACTTTTTTAGCCAGCAAAAAGTGGCAAAGTAGCCAGGTTTCACGGTACTACAAACTTAGTCCAGAAATGATTTTGTACAACTTTTTTTTTTTTGTACAAAAACTGTTTCCATCCAAGATTCCAAGTTCAAAATGGTTTTCCTAGAAAGTCCTTATAAAGTTCTATTTTTCAGATTTTTTCATATTTTCTAAACTTATGGTTCAAAAGTTAGAGGGGGGAGGGGGACACATTGTTTTTTTTACTTTTGGAGCGATTATTTCCGAAATTATTGACATTATCAAAAAATGATTTAAGTAAACCCCTATTCATTTTTAAATACCTTTCCAACAATATATCACACGTTACGGTTAAAATTTAAAAAAAAATCACTTCCCACTTTACATAAGGCTATGGCTACCCTAATAAAACATTTTTTTCCAATTTTTATTTTACTACTTTGTCGGCGTGATTGATACACATATTGGTACCAAATTTCAGCTTTCTAGTGCTAACGGTGCGAGGACGGAAAGACAGACATGGCGAAATTACACTGGTCAGCAAATAAACCGAGCCTCCCGCTACCTAGGAACTCTGTTTCGATTTTCTCAAAAAGTATAAAACTTACAACTATCAAAGTTATACCTACAAAAAGTGCGTTTCATGGTGATTAAAATGACTAAAAATTAATTCGAAAGTACCGTCAACTCACATTGTAATCAAGCAACAAACACAATGCTAACGATTTGCTCTATTTTCACCAGAGTTTGAAATTAGCGTTCTTTTTCTCTACAATGAGGGTAGTCGGATATTTCTTATCATTTCTTTAGTTTTTGTCCATCGTTTGCTCAGACGCGTGTGTTTTTGCTACTTTTTCGATTAATAATGGATACAACACCTCAGGAAGCAGCTCAAGTTGTAGCATTACTTCTAGCAGGCATTGCGCAACGTGAAGTCGCTCGAAGGCTTCGAATCAGCAGATCTTCGGTGCAACGAGTTTACAGACGATACCTAGAGAAGAGACTGGAGCATTCGATCGCCGTCCAGGTACGGGCAGACCTAGGGCTACATCAGCAGCAGATGATCGTTATATCCACCTTACTGTTCTGCGAAATCGCCACCTCAACGCAGTTCAAGTCCAACAAGTCCACTGCGTGACGAACGCCAAGTGGTCATAAGTTCAGATACCGTCAGAAGGAGACTTGCTGAACGGAACCTGACCCCAAAAAGAGCTGCAACAGGCCCAGCATTAACGGTAGCACACCGTCGAGCACGACTTGAATTTGCTCGAGAGCATAGGGATTGGACATTAGAGCAGTGGAGTAATGTACTCGATCTTCACTGATGAGACCAGGGTGAGTCTACATGGAAGTGATCGACGTCAGAGAGTATATCGTCGCCCTGGAGAACGTTATTCTCAGTGATGCATCGAGGAAACTGTTGCTAATGGAGGAGGATCTGTAATGGTCTGGGGCGGCATCTCGTTAACAGCACATACAGCGTTAGTTTTCATCGAACCGAACGGGCCGTACACGTGGACTGACTTCTCATCGCTACATTACTGAAATTCTCGCAGACCATGTGGTACCTTACGCAGGATATATCTGACAGGATATGCAATTGATGCATGATAATGCACGGCCTCATGTTGCTCATGTGGTGACCCAGTATCTACGCGACGTCAGCATTCGTACGATGGACTGGCCAGCTCGAAGCCCGGACTTGAATCCGATAGAACACTTATGGGATGAGCTGAAACGTCGGGTTCGAGCCCGGGTACCTGCTCCAACAAGGCTTCCAGAGCTGCGAATCGCAATTGAAGAGTGGAATAGAATTCCTCAAGATTTTATCGTCAGGCTCGTAAGGTCGGTCGATGAATACAAGGATGCTGGCAGTTATCCGAGCAAGGGGAGGGAATACGGAATATTGATCAAAAACTTTTTTTTGATTTTATCTTTGTTTTTGGCTTTAATTTTTTTTTTCACTTTATCATTACTAACGATTGTCACGACTGGAAAACGACTCTTCTTTGTAAAATCCTTAATAAACACTGAAATATTGATTAAACCCAATCCGCCTTATTACAAAACGTAGTTAAACCTGGTTTAACTTAGACTTGGTTTATCTCGCATGACGTCTCACTTCAATAATATTCAAAAGAAAGTGACAGCATGCGAGATAAACCAAGTCTAAGTTAAACCAGGTTTAACTATCTTTTGTAATAAGGCGGTATGAGTTTCCTTTCATTTTAATCACCATGAAACGCACTTTCTGTAGGTACAACTTTGATAATTGTAGGTTTTTTAGTTTTTGAGAAAATCGAATTAGAGTGCCTAGGTAGCGGGTGGCTCGGTTTATTTGCTGTCCAGTGTATAAGGGTTCCTATAGTTGACTACGGAACCCTAAAAAACAGACAATTAACATACAAGGCATAACAAATATTTATAAATAATACTAAAAGACGGAACAAAAAATAGTTACATAACAGTTTGCACATCGTGACTACGAAGCAGGCTAAAATTTATAATTTTTTGTTGACCTAACCTCCTTAGGTCCCCAACTAGTTATAAAGTTGGGTAAGTAGATATTAAGTAAATTGTTATCCCACTAAAAACAAAACTTGTAAAAAGAGCCAAGGATCATTCTCAAAAAAGTGGCTCTGTAACCTGTCAGGCTGTTTTTACTGGAAATGTATGATTTTTTTAATGCTTTTTACAAAATTCTACACGATATTGTACTTAAAGAGACTTTTCACACAGAGGCTGAGTAATATTAAGCAAACTGAAGTGATATTCTTACAACAAAATAATATTGTAACATCTGTTACTCACTAACCTGCCATGTCCAAATTAAAAGAGTTTACTTTGAATAAACATAAAAAAATAAATGCTTAAAATATGGGTTCAAAATTATTAAAATACTAGTCTGTATATTATTAAATTTATCTTTTTTTACACGGTACATTAATAATGAACATAATTTGCAAGTTATTCAAGTTCAAATCGTGTCCGGAGTGATTTTCTCCATAACCTGTGCTTGCACACTAACGCGCATCACACAAAAACTATTACTTACTCAACGTGCCACCACCGCGTAAAATAACCAAGCTGTATCGGACTAACTGCTGCCAAGGAAAAAAGTTTAGAAATTTGTGCCATTTTTTTAGAAATAATGTCGAATCGGATCAATCTGAGTTTGTAACAGGTATGTTATCTTTAATCTGACTTCAATAGTTTTATTTGTGGTTTAACTACTTTGCGAGTATAAACGTTAGATTGTGTAGTTTACTGCCTTCTTATTGTTTTATAAGTATAAACTCCAAAACCTTCACCATTTTGTAGTTATCACATCAAAACCATATTATTTTCATTAACCTGTGCCTCTTTAACCTGTTTGGAAAGCACAGGTTATTGAGACTATTATCAGATTAAAGAGACTTTGCCTGTTATTGTTTAATAAAACTGTCTTACTAGAAAAATTAAGAAACGATCTGGTGTGAAATGTGTGAATACTAGCTTAATATTTCATCATCATCATCAGCCATAAGACGTCCACTGCTGGACAAAGGCCTCTCATAGAACGCCATAAAGAACGGCAGCCTGCCGTTTGCATCCACCGGTTGGCCGCGACTCTCACGATGTCGTCGGTCCACCTGGTGGGAGGCCTACCAACGCTGCGTCTTCCGGTTCGTGGTCGCCACTCGAGAACCTTTCGTCCCCATCGGTTGTCTGTTCTTCGAGCGATGTGGCCTGCCCATTGCCACTTCAACTTGCATATTCTGCGAGCTATGTCGGTGACCCTGGTTCTTCGGCAAATTTCCTCATTCCGGATTTTATCGCACAAAGAAACTCCGAGCATAGCTCTTCTTCTTCTTCTTCTTTATGGGTTTTTGGTTTCCGCACTTAGTCCTTAAGGTGGACCATTGTACGTGAGCCGTGGGGGCTGATTATTCCAACCAGCCCACCTCCCTCCAGAAGCAGAGCATAGCTCTCTCCATGACTCGTTGCGTGACTCTGAGCTTCTCTAAGAGGCCAGCAGTTAAGGACCATGTCCCTGTGCCATAAGTCATTACTGGCAACACACACTGGTTATACATCCTCGCCCTAAAACACTGCGGAATTTTGGACGAAAAGATGTCGCGTAGTTTCCCGAACGCTGCCCATCCGAGTTGGATTCTTCGGGCGACCTCTTTGTCGAAGTTCGATCTACCCAGTTTAACAATTTGTCCCAGGTAAACTCTCGAAGTTGTCGATAGTTAATCGACAACTTCGAGAGTATCGCTCCCAACAGCTACCGGTACGGGTGGAACACGGCCATTCGACATAACTTTCGGCTTGTTCATGTTCATTTTAAGACCTACTTGTTGAGAAACGTTACTGAGGTCTCTGAGCTTTGTTCATATCCTCCAGCGATTCAGCCATGATGACTATATCATCGGCAAAACGAAGGTGAGTGATATATTCGCCGTTGATGTTGATGCCGAATCCGTCCCAGTTCAAGAGTTTGAAAACATCCTCCAATGCGTTCGTGAACAGTTTCGGTGAAATAACGTCTCCCTGCCTCTTTGCAATTGGATTGGTTTCGTGCTCTCGTCCTGTAATCGGATCGACATAGTGGCGTTTCTACATATACACTTCAGCACTTCGATATACGTATATTCGATACGGCACCGCTGAAGAGACTGTAACACCGCCCAGTTTTCGATCGAATCGAAGACTTTTTCATAGTCCACAAACGCTAGACATAATGACCGATTATACTCCTCAGTCTTCTGTATAATCTGGCGGAGCGTATGCATGTGGTCCATGGTGCTGAAGCTTTTTCGGAAACCGGCTTGTTCGGGAGGCTGGAAGTCATCAAACCTGCGTTCGAGACAGTTCGTAATGACCCTCGAGAACAGCTTGTACACATGGCTCAGGAGTGAGATGGGTCTATTAGTCTTCAATAGGGTGTTGTCACCTTTTTTGAAGAAGAGCACCACCACACTCTTGTGCCATGCTTCTTGCGTAATACCTTCGAGTATGACGGAGTCAAACAGCTTCTGGAGGATTAAAAGTACTGGTTTTCCACCAGCTCGCAGAAGTTCTGTCGTGATTCCATCATCCCCCGGCGCCTTGTTGTTCTTAAGCTGTTGGAGGGCCATTCTAATCTCATACAGGCTGACGTCTGGGATATCCTCAGTGTAGTGTCGGGTCAGTTTCGCTCTGGAGTCCTGAGCTTAACTGACAACAGGCTCAACAGGTCGAGGTGTACAACTGTCCATAAAACCTCTCTAGCTCTTTCAGGATCTCTGGCTTCGATGAGATGATACTGCCGTCCTCGATCTTCAGTTTTGTCATATTTGGCTTTGCCCAATAGACGCATTCTTCGCGAATACTTTGGAGCCCTGGTTTCGTTCAATTGCATAGGACCGCAAGTCGTGTCGCATGGACTTCGTATTTTTTTTTGATGCGCCTATTGAGTTTACCGTATTCCGACATATCTACTGAAGATTGCAGTTTCATCTCAGACCGGTCTTCCATCAACTGGATTGTGTTTGCCGAGAGCTTTTGAGGCTTTTTCCGGCGTGGGATATTGAAGAACTTCTACCCCACTGCATGGACAGTTTCCACCAACCCGTTGTTTAGGTCGTCCACTGTTTCGCATTCGGTTAGGCATTGGAAGCGATTATGCAGTTCGAGTTGAAAGCTTTCGGGATTTAGGATCTGGGTAGGATTAGGACGGAGTTAATAATAATAAAAACTGATTTTGCATGGTAAAAATTGTTTTATTTTTCATTTACCTGTTTGATTCTCTTTAACCTGAAAGCTTTTCTCAGTAACCTGTACAATATATCTTTAACCTGTAAGTTAGTTTTTTTAAATAGCTGTATTTCATCTATTCATGTAAAATTCTTATTCCCTTAGAATAATTCAACATAAGAGAGCCACCCAGAATGGATTTTTATAAAAAAAACTAAATAATTGATAAAGGAGATGGCTAAATGACTGCCTCCAGCATCTATAGGAATTCCACACTGACTCGTAGTATTTAAACAATCAAACATTAATTATTTAGAGTTAAATAATTTCATAGAAGTTGCGTGAACTTAAGAAAAAGCAAAAATTAAATCACAAAATCTCTCTCTTTACATTGACATAAAATGGTGAAATACTTGTAATACAGCTGTTAGTTGCTATAGCAACTGCAAGCTAAGGATGGACCATATCGCTTTTCAGAATGTCAAATCGAAGCAGTAATTATATCGATTTTTGATAACAGTTATCAAAACAATTTATTTTTTCCGAAACTAAGAAGTGGTAATCAGAGTTCTTGGTGGGAATCTATGGCGTGCAATTCAGTGTCTTATTTATTTCCTTGTTATTGTGTTTTGAAAATGGGGTTGTGTTAAAGTGACAGTCGATTCTACCCAATTACACTTAATTAAATCAAAATCAAATAAAATAAGGGACAGCTTCGAATTATGGTTATTCGTTTAATCGTGCTACATATTTTGCGTCGAAAAATATGAACTGATGAATAGTGATCGGCAAAAAGTAGTTCTATTTGTTTCTTTTAATCAATTCGATTATTTTATTGATTCTGTTACACTTGTATCTTCTCATCTCTAAAAATAAGGATTTGGATTTTTTTATTGTTGATGGCATTAGGACCATATCAGGTTAAACAAGCTCGGTCATACTACGGAGAGCATATTAGAGCAAATGGTACTTATGATATCGAAGTGTGCCCGGATCTTGAAAGATTAATACATTTAGGGGGATCAAGACCTCAACTTTTAAGAGGCCGAATAAGATCAAGGCATATTAGTCAAAAAATATACTACGTGTATATTTTATATGAAAGCCAAACCACAATTAATAATCCTCTGGATGACATACTGTCATATTACTGCAGCTGTATTGTGGTTAACAGAACTCTGGGCTGTTGCTGTCATGTAATGACAGTGATCTGGTATCTGGGATGGGCTAGACATCAGAACACGCTATCCGCTCCGGCTTCATTTTTAGATAATGTTCTTTTATGAATAACAGAATAGAATAAAATAATTCACATTTTTGTTGTTTTATTTTCAATATTTTTATGTTCAGCCCATTATTATTGTATCGATTTTGCTACACTTGAATTTCAATCCCATCACTAAAAAAATCAAACGTCATATGTCAGATGTCGTTTGAATGCTTTGCCGTTTGCATGTTCGTTGTGCATATTTATTTTGGATTTTCAATGACCCTCGCTCACCTACTTACGGACCTCTCGCTACTCGATACAGACAGAACACCACCATAGGAACATTGTCTTTATTTTACTTATTTGGATGAGTCCGTTAGGTTTTACAAGAGT
This sequence comes from Diarsia mendica, assembly GCA_949316265.1. Classification (NCBI taxonomy): domain Eukaryota; kingdom Metazoa; phylum Arthropoda; class Insecta; order Lepidoptera; family Noctuidae; genus Diarsia; species Diarsia mendica. Next base: position 13,118,750 of record OX438906.1, read on the forward strand.
AAACACGCGGGTGGGAGTAATTTTTGCGCGGATTGCAGAAAGGCCGTTGTATTACATTTTTAGGTGCAATTACCCCTTTGTGTATATTTACTAAAGTACCACGATGCGAAATCGGGGTGGCTCGTTTAGTCTATAATACAACTATATCAATTTCAATGCAGATACATCAAAATGCCTAAGTAAAAGTTCATAGCAATGACATTTGTTTGCAGTTTTATACGTATTGACGCAGGAGCTAAACGATTTTATTTTCACTATTTTCAACATAATAATATGATCTACTTCTGAAAGTGTTTTTTATATGAAATACTAATATTCAGCTATTCAGCGTTGCATTTTGCTAGGTGTCATGTTTATAGATGCTTGCTTCACTCGTCCTAACTGAATTTAGCCATCTCCTTTTCTCAAATTGATAAATTTATTCGAGCGGTGCCACTTTTTTGAGAACGACCCCCAAGTCGTACTACAACTGTTTTCTTCTACCTTAAAAAGTAGTGAGATCCATGTAATACCAAGTCAATTTATTTATTCAGTCTAATAAAAGATGGACTTGGCCATCGTATCATATTGGCCAATAAAAACACTGTTACCTACTAATATTATGATCTATAATTTTGTTGCAGATTTCGTGTCTCAAAACCTTGACCAAAATGTTCTATTCAACATAAATTACCTCAACTTAAGAACGCAAGTTACTCCCGGTAAGTTTGTTTGAGACTTGATTAAATTATAACATCACTAAGTTATTAATAGGTACAAGAAATGTATTTTCTGTTAAAAAAAAGTGCTAAGTATTTCATGAAGAGCTGTGTAAGTAGGTAAACGCTATTTTTAAAGTGGCATTTAATTTTAAATTGAAGATGGATCGTTATTTATTCAACGGCGAGTGGTATCTACAGAGACAAATGATTACGAACGTTTTTTTTTTTCCTAAATATAAGAGTCATGTAATCATGTTTCAGACATGTGGTGTCAACACCACGGTGCCTCGTGCCAATCAGGGCGCGATATTATTAATTTACTCAAAGAAACCAGCCGCCACAATAATTTTTCGTACCGTGTAAATGGCATAAGTACATGGACATTAAAAAATAAAAACGTATTTATTTAAATTACGGCACAATTTCGATGTCGGCACGGTTGACAGTGGCCAACGATTGGCTGCTTGCGTGTCGCGGATTCAACTCTCGCACGGCGTGATTCAGTTTTCCCAACCACACGCACATGTTATTAAAAAATGGCAGACCTACGTACACACGGCTACATATCAAGCTATACAAAACCAGTTAATCTTGGCCTCACTTTACTAGATCTTTTCGCACAATGAACGATCAGTACACTGGTTTTGTATAGCTTGATGTGTAGCCGTGTGTACGTATGATCGCGACTTTTTAACTGAATTTTAAAGTGTATTTTTATAATATCTCTGCCTGCAATTTGGAAAATTAAATCGAAGGATTAAAGAAATAGTTCTTCACTGGGAAACGTTTACACGACGACGAATTCACAAAAATGAGGCCTGCGCGTACTTCACTGAGCGTGTGGTAGCGCCGGGAGCGTTCAGTTTTTTCGTGAGGTAAGCACGCGCAGGCCCGGACTGTGGTGAAGTGTGTGCGTGTAGTCTGTAGGCCCATGTGACTATGTTAAAGCATCCACGATTCCGGAGATATTTCTGGGGTAGGGCATCATTAAAATAAATGTTTCGCCAGCGATTCTATAAACATTTATTACCTGAAAAAGTAGCACGTACCTTTACGATTCTTTAAGTACCTTCTACCTATCTAACATCAAAAATACACTTTTTTCGTATCTTCTGGAAGAAGCCTCAGGCAGTATTAAATGTGTAATGTCTGTGTTTTAATGTTGTAGAACGCTGTGGGATCTACGACTGTGCAGTCATGGCCACCGGCACCATAAATACCCTCAACAGCGTGATGTCGGTGCCCACTCTCGCCCTGGTAAATATTTACCATTACTGCTTACTTTTATTATTTTTCTGTACATTCAAGCAAAATCGAGACTTGCCAGCTAGCAGTAGATGCTGACAGTTCTTTATAGTTAATTCTTCTGTTCATAACGGTCTCCAAATAAACTTGGATAACAGTCAAACGAGCACGACACTTCGGGACTGATTGATGTCTAAACAGCGTTTGAAATGTTGTTGAGGGCGTTGAGGCTTGAGGCCAGCTTTGATCAAGCAGGGAAACTCCAAGATGGGGGATCGATGGGATGGATGGTGCCTTGAGGAGAGGCAAATATAAGGTAGGACGCCAAACCTGTGGCTAGATGGAGCATCAATTTTGTAAGTTGGCTGGTAGCAGTAGTATGAGAGTTACAGTCATCTCAATGAAACAGATAAGTGTTTATAGTTTATGAAGTAGGTAGTCTAATTTGATTAAAAAAAAACATCGATGCGTCACGTCGATCTTTGACTTGCAGACGGATTATTACGTAATTAAATCAAATAGGAGTAAGTAGGTAATTCTATCAGTGTTGTGTGAAGAATTAATATCGCCACTCTTTCTTCAAAGGCGACTGAACTCAGTCAAGTTGACTTGGAATGATAAGATAACGTCGCGAGTTATCGAGTGAACTCTCCATCGCTTTGTTTTTCCTGATTTTAGTTTCGTGAAATTTTAGTAAAATTGTGATAAATAGCGCGTGGAACTCAAAGACAATCTATCAAGAAATATTAGGTAGCTTCCTAAAAGTAATCTGAAAACTGCAGTAGGTAGGTACCCGTGGTACTGTAATGATTTGAATTGAAATATATAGTTTCGAAACCTTTTATTTGCAGAACCAGAGGGGCTATTTGTATTGGCGGATAGAGAATGAAGCAGGCCAGCAGGTGTTGTGTTACCGGGTGACTGTACAAACGCAGAGTCGTCTTCAGAAGCTGCTGCGAGAGTATATGGAGACTGCTCCGAATTCATCAAAAGAAAATCAACCTTGACACCACCCGACCCCGTCGATAGCGAACCAACCACAACTGGCTAAGATAATGCAAACAACTGATTTTGAAATAAAGTCAATGACATCCGGTAGTTACAATTTTTTATTTAATTATCTACAATACACAATTAGTCTTGCCTACAATCTGTTTGTTAATTGGGTCATTATCAGGAGACTCATTATTTGGTTGACTTCGGTGGCAATTTTTTGTTTTTTAATTTGTGGCATGTTATCATGAAATATCAAATCTAGAGTTAATTTAAAACATATTAGTAGTAGAGGGAATCGTATAGACCGAAGGATATGAAGGGATTTTTTTTTTTTTAAATTGGTGTCCACCGAAATCAATATTCTTATCACCGAAATCAAATACCTATATCAAATAATTTATTTTTCAAATACTGTTGTTTTATGAATGTTATATTAACTGCCTAAGTTTTACTATGAAAATATGGTCTGTAAGAAATTGCAGGTAAATTTTACAGTAAAACATTTTATTTTATCAAGACATGTCCCATTTATTAAGTTTCTATATATTTTACATTAAATGTAATTACATACCTACCCACATACCTACACATTTTCTTGTACTTACTCGATATATATTTAGTGTACCTAACCATTTGTTTACTTTATTTACATAATCAAAATATGTTTGAAACTGTTTTCTGTCTGTCTGTCACTTACCCCCTCAAGGTTCATTGGAAGACCAGCGTCAGACAGCATCACCTGTCTGGCATGAATGCTGAAATGAACCTTTTTGGCGCAGCCGTGAGGCACACAGCACATAGGTACCTACTATGTTTTTCCATTTTTGTAATTTTTTTTTAGTAAGTATTATTGTGTGTGTGCTTGATGTACTGACGTCAAATAAACATTTTTTCTTTCTTTCTTTCTTTTTCTTTTAATTAAAAGTATTTATGTAGTCTAAAACTAACAATAGAGGAACTTGAAAAAAAACCAGCTTAATCACAGACAATTTACTTATTAATACAAAATTACTACAAAAATCACTTTTCAGTCACAAATCAGTCTTTCTAACAACAACAGCAATTATAGAAGGCTCTTAATTAACTTAGGTATATATATGTATTTTTATTAAAAAAATATTATGTTGCTCGTTGGTTTTAACACAATTAAATAAGCTAATAGATTGAGATCTAGATTAATCATAGACAATTTACTTAATACAAAATTACTACAAAAATCACTTTTCAGTCTCAAATCAGTCTTTCCAACAACTTATAGGGGATCGGACAAAAAAAAACTAATTAGTCCGTCAGATAGATTTCCAAAAATTATTGGACACGTATTTATTCTTTATACAGTGCTTCGAAATCTTGTGTGACGTCATAATTATGATAGTAGGTACATTTTGACGACACAAGTGACGTTTCAAGCCCCACTCCAAGATCTTTGACGCGGTTTATCTTCGTCATTTTTTATTGATTTGATAAAACAAAAAACACGTATTCAATATTTTTCGATAATCTAACTTACGGCGGACTAAACAGAATCATATTATTTTGACCCAGTCCTATCCCCTATTGTAATAATATTTGTATTTTTATTAAAAATATTACTTTTCCCGATAATTTTAACATAAATAAATATTTTTTTTATAAATAAAAATAATATATAATTTTTAATATTTATTTTTTCTCCTTGTGCACTGCAAAAAGCACTGGATCACTCTTGATGCGAGCTTTCCGACGTCGTTCAGCCAATCTCTTTTTAACCAACCGATCTTCTTTTGAATCTGCCATAATCACAGTTCTGAAACAAGATGACAGGTAATGAGAAAGCTAAATAAACGATCTTAAAATGTAAATAAATAGCTATTAATTGATTTCGGTGGTCTTAAAATTGATTTCGGTGCACCTATTTCCACCGAAAACACCGAAATCAATGCCACTGAAATCAAAATAATTGACAAAATCCTAGATATTTTCAAAAGTAACCCGAATTTTTAATATTATTCTCTTTTGTTGAAATCGAATACATAAAAGACATGCTTTTATTATAATTAAAAATTATTCATTCAAATAGTTGTGGATAAAAGGGATTCACCGAAATCAATTTTAAAGGTATACCAAGCCACCGAAAACGGTTACGTACCTCAATAAAAGAGTGACACGGAGACGCACAGGCGTGTTATCCTTACCACCGATGCGGCACGACTGCAGTGTTGCCATCGAAGTTTCAAGCTCCCCACCAGAATCGACCTCTAAAACCACCAGAAATCCACTAAAAAAATCGCACCATCTTGTAAAATCGCTAAATTTTCCACTAACTTTATTTCTGACAGATTTTTGGTCTTTGCTAAAGGAAATAATATTTTTTTGAAACGTTTAATAAAGCATTTAACATGAAAATTACATATAATGTAATAAAATACTTCAACTTCAATTCTCTATTCATGGCTTTTGTGGAAGAACAAAATACTTATTATAAACCTATTTTTTTAAATATGTCAATCTAATTATATTATTAAGTTATCTTCAGATGAGTCGTTTCCGTTCGTATCATCATCGTTAATCTCGGACTTATACGACTATTTGGTACCAATTAATTCCACTAGAAAATACACTAGCCACTAAAACCGATATTTGTCCGCTAAAAGGTAAGTCAAAACCACCAGATTTAGTGGAAAATCCACTAAGTTGGTAACACTGCACGACTGACAGTTTGTTTGTATTACTCGAACAAATATTCTCGCAGCCACTAGAATACGGGTTAAATGAACCGATCAGTGCGCGCCACTGATATCAACTCTAAACGTCGGACGTGAAGACAACCAGTTGTAACTTGTCTACTAAGGCCTATTATGGCGTTTCGGGAGGTACCTGCACCGAATCAGGCGGGAGGAAACGCCCGGATGCTTCCACTGCGAGGATCGACCGGAGGACACGGTGGAGCACACTGTGGAGGCGTGCCCTGCTTGGGCAGAGCCCCGCCGTGTTCTCGTAGCGGCGATCGGCGGCGGCGACCTCTCGCGCCCGGCCCTGGTGCAAGCCATGGTCCGGGGCGAAGAGGAATGGGACGCCGTCGCCTCCTTCTGCGAAGCAGTGATGCTAGCGAAGGAGGTGGCGGAACGAGAGAGGGAGAGAACCTCTCAACGTCCCAGCCGCCGCGGAAGGCGCTCCGGGCGTCGGGGGTCACGCGATGACCTCCAGCCACCGTAGATGCGGGCCTGTGGACGGTGAGTAACGGGCTAGCTCGCCGTCCGGCCGTCGTCATGACGGCAACAGACCGTGTCGGCGGCGCGTTCGTGTTCCACGCGCGCCTCAAAGAGATGTCAGCAAGGACCGACGCCCGTCGGGGCTGTGGATATCGAAAAGTTACCGCGGCTCCAACACAAGGGCGAAGAAGAAGGAACATGGGTTTGGTTTTTAGTCAGTAGAAGTCTGACACTCCCCTTCGGTCTGCCCAAGAGCGGGGAGGGGTTATTCGATGATTTTCCACCCACCAAAAAAAAAAAAAAAAAAAAAAAAGGCCTATTATGGCGTAGAAATATTATAAATTGAGTTAATATCTATCTAGGTGTTTATGAATACATGAAAAATAGCGACATGTATTGCAGAAAAAAAGATAAAAAATAATTTCCGCCGCAATACGGGGCCGGACGCGGCACCGAGGTCAATATTTTGGAGGTTTTTATTTTTTTCAACTAAATTATATGTAATTTATATAAAAAACAACACAGGCCCCTCCTAATATTTTGATCTTACCTAGTATAGAAATGGACCAGGTTAACAAGATGCTGCAATAAAAATAGCCAAAATCTTGAAAAAAAAAACTTCTGAAAATTTTACTGTTCTGTGTCCCGAAAAATTTTGCAAATATTTCTTTTCTCTCTCTTTGTCGCGGTTTTTTTACACCATTTCATAGTTTTTGACTAGAGCAACAATTCTTTTCCAGAAAAGGTTTTCATCCGAGCTACCATTTTGGAAATACCTACAGAGCATTCTAGATGAAACGAAGTAAAATTCGTAGGACTGAAACTCTGAAACGGTGCGTCGTAGGACCATGGTTCTCAGAACCTAAATAATTTCTATGGTCAAGGTCAACACGAAACAAAAAAAAAATGAGGCATTTTTGAAAATAAAAAGAAAAACAGGAAAATTTACCAAGTCCCGAAATTTTTTTTTAACAATTTTTTTTTTTTTGTGTTTTCTTTGCTGCTCATAGTGCCCCTAAGCGTATACTCCAACTCCTAAAAATCCGCCCCTATGACGACCCACTGACCTCATTTTGACCTCATTTTCGTAATCAGCGACACCAAAAACCATGAAAACGACGCCCATGACGGAAAAACATAAAATTTTCCTAGCCGCCATCTTGAATTTTAATTTTGAGCTCATTTTCGTAATCAGCGACCATGAAAACGACACCCATGACTGAAGAACCAAAAATTTTCGTCGGCGCCATTTTGGATTTTAATTTTGAGCTCATTTTCGTAATCAGCGACCCCAAAAACCATGAAAACGATACCCATGACGGAAAAAACAAAAAAAATTGTCGGCGCCATCTTGGATTTTCATTTTGACCTCATTTTCGTAATCAGCGACCCCAAAAACCATGAAAACGATACCCATGACGGAAAAAAACAAAAATTTTTGTCGGCGCCATCTTGGATTTTCATTTTGACTTCATTTTCGTAATCAGCTACCCCAAAAACCATGAAAACGATACCCATGACGGAAAAAACAAAAGTTTTGTCGGCGCCATCTTTGATTTTTATTTTGACCTTATTTTCGTAATCAGCGACCCCAAAAACCATGAAAACGACACCCATGACTGAAGAACCAAAAATTTTCGTCGGCGCCATTTTGGATTTTAATTTTGAGCTCATTTTCGTAATCAGCGACCCCAAAAACCATGAAAACGACACCCATGACGGAAAAACCAAAAATTTTCGTCGGCGCCATCTTGGATTTTTATTTTGACCTCATTTTCGTAATCAGCGACCCCAAAAACCATGAAAACGATACCCATGACGGAAAAAACAAAAAATTTTGTCGGCGCCATCTTTGATTTTTATTTTGACCTCAATTTCGTAATCAGCGACCCCAAAAACCAAAAATTTTCGTCGGCGCCATCTTGGATTTTTATTTTGACCTCATTTTCGTAATCAGCGACCCCAAAAACCATGAAAACGATACCCATGACGGAAAAAACAAAAAAATTTGTCGGCGCCATCTTGGATTTTCATTTCGACCTCATTTTCGTAATCAGCGACCCCAAAAACCATGAAAACGACACCCATGACGAAAAATCCAAAAATTTTCATCAGCGCCATCTTGGATTTTTATTTTGACCTCATTTTCGTAATCAGCGACCCCAAAAACCATGAAAACGACACCCATCACGGAATAACCAAAAATTTTCCTGGCCGCCATCTTGGATTTTCATTTTGACCTCATTTTCGTAATCAGCGACCCCAAAAACCATCAAAACGACACCCATGACGGAAACACCAAAAATTTTCCCAGCCGCCTTCTTGGATTTTTATTTTGACCTCATTTTCGTAATCAGCGACCCCAAAAACCATCAAAACGACACCCATGACGGAAACACCAAAAATTTTCCCAGCCGCCTTCTTGGATTTGTTTTTTCTCGAAAGATTCATAAAAGTGAATATTTCAATGCAACATTCGAAAGATTCCCCATTATTTCTAAAATAAAAATTTCTATGATTTTTATCGACTAGTAAAATATCATTTACGAATAAACTTTATAGTAAGGTTGCGCAAAGCGTTCCTTTCCAACATAGAACATGACTACAATTTTATTTTATCACTAGCTGAACCCGCGCATGCGTTGCAATGCGTTTTATCCTACCTACCTATCTACTACCCTACCTACTACCCTACCTACCCTACCTACCCTACCTACCCTACCTACCCTACCTACTACCCTACCTAAAAAAAAAAAAAAAAAAAAAAAGTATCCTATGTCCTTCTCCTGGTTCTTAGCTACCTCCCTACCAATTTTCATCTAAATCCGGCCAGCCGTTCTTGAGTTATAAATGGTGTAACTAACACGACTTTCTTTTATATATATAGATAATAAATTACAATAATAATAATATAAGCCTTTATTTCTCTGACCAAAATACAGTACATTTTAAGTTTACAAAATATAGGTAAGTAAAATGAAAATTAAAAAATATAAAACTAGTTAGTAAAATAGCTAAATAAAAGTAACTAATAGAATTATCTATTGAAATAATAATAATATAATTTTCAGCAACCAGTTTGTTGGTCACGTTGTCCTTCGACATAGGCCTCCCCTATAGTTTCTTCCACTCATCTCTGTCCCGAGCTAATCTTCTCCATCCTTTTGGTAGATCATCTTCCCATCTCTTGATTGGGCGTCCCTTTTGTCGCTTTCCATCTCTAGGATACCATTCCATAATGTCTCTCGTCCATTTTTCTTTGTCTGTTCTCATAACGTGACCTGTCCAGTTCCATTTGAGTCTTTTTATTTTCAGTAAGACATCACTTACTTTTGTTTTCTTCCTTATTTTTGAGGTCGTCCACCTATCACGTAGCCTTATATTAAGCATGCTTCGCTCCATATTGCGTTGGCAAACTATAAGTTTTTGCCTGTTTTTCCTCGTATCAGGCCAAGTTTGACAGCCATATGTGAGGCATGGGAGGATGCATGTATTATAAAGTTTGCTTTTCAATGACGTAGGTATTGTTTCGTTTTTCACAATTTCTTTTAGCGACCAGTACCGTTTCCAGGTGTTGCTTATTCTGAACTATCTATTTCTTTTGAATATTGATCCTTTGTTGATATTACTTGCCCCAAATATATATATTCATCAACATATTCGATGACCTCCTGTCCTATGTCTATCTCTGTTTTTTCCTTTATATCATTTGTCATTAGTTTAGTCTTCGTTGGATTCATAGTTAAACCTGCTTTCTTGCTTTCTTTATGTAATTGTTTTAACATAGTTTGTAGTATGTCTGGTCTCTCCGCGAATATCACTATGTCGTCAGCGAATCTTAGGTGATTGAGTTTTGTTCCATTAATATTTATTCCAAAATCTTTCCAATCTATATTCCTGAATATATTTTCTAGAACTGCTGTGAAAAGTTTTGGGGAAAGTGGATCACCTTGTCTGACGCCCCTCTGGATACTAAATTCTTCCCCTTGCTGTTCAAGCTGAACCTTTGCTGTGGAGTTCTTGTATATTTCTTTTATTATGTTTATGTACTTGTTTTCTACACCCATTTTTCATTTTTCAGATTTTTTAACGTCTTCCAGATATAGCTATGACTTAGCGAATCGAAGGCTTTATTGTAATCAACAAATGCCATGTAGTAGACCTGGCTATATTCATTTAGTTTTTCGATGATCTGTTTCACCACGTGTATATGATCGATGGTAGAATAGTCAGCCCGAAACCCCGCTTGTTCTCTTGGTTGGTTTTCTTCTAGATGTTTCGTTATTCGACTCAGAATTATTTTGGAAAATACTTTATATAAATTGGACATTAGACAAATAGGTCTGTAGTTATTTATTTCGTTTTTGTCTCCTTTTTTATGTAACAGGACAATAGTGGACTTCGTCCATTGAGTTGGAATTTCTTCAGTAGTTTGGATATAACGGTTAGAGTGTCTCTCAGTAGCTCGTTCGAAATTTTGTCGTCTCCAGGTGCTTTGCCGGTTTTTTGTGTTTTTATAGCTCTTATGACTTCAGTTTCCAGTATGTAAGGCATTTCTTCTTCTTCTTCATCGGTATACTTGTCGGTTTCTGTGGATGTTATTTTGTCTGTCTCCGTGTATAGTCTTCGATAGAAATCTGTCGCTACTTTTGCTATTGATAATCTTTTTAATGCCAATTTCTCGTTTTTCTTCTTATTTTTGGTTTTCATGTTAGGTATCCATTGTGTGTATTCTTTCAGTTGCTTTAGACCTTTTTTCATACCACCTGTTGTCTCTATTTGTTTTCTTAGTAATTTCAGTCTCTCTCTCTGCTTTTGTGTTTTCGTATAGATGCTTGGATTTTTTTACTAATATTTGCGATGCTTTGACGGTTGTCTTTTCGTTTCTCTAACATAATACTCCTCTGGTTCATCAATGTTATCGTTTCTTCTCCTAATTTATCTTTCTTTTCTTTTTTAGTACCCGATTTATTTACATTTAGCAGTGTCTTTTCCAGAAAGTCGTAATTTTCTTGCAATGTTCTGTGTCTTCCGATTTCTTCTAATGAATTTCCTAGTTCACAATTACAATTACAAGAATACTTACGTTTAAACTGTTGACAACCTCTGGTCTACCTGTATTCGTATACGTAACTCACACTAAGGCGCGCGGGAGCGCGAGCGACATAGGTCCGTCCTCCACGAGCCCTCAGGCGTTACTGAGCGTATGGCGGCCGTACATCCTTACATAGTATAAAACAAAGTCGTGTCTGTTTGTTTGTTTGTTTATTTGTTTGTTTGTCTGTATGCTTAAATCTTTAAAACTACGCAACGGATTTTGATGCGGTTTTTTTTAATAGATAGAGTGATTCAAGAGGAAGGTTTTAATACCTTTTTTGTACCCGTGCGAAGCCGGGGCGGGTCACTAGTCTAGTAATAAGGCATTATTTTGGAAAATCGTAATAAAAAAATGAGACGGCGTAAAATTCCAAAAAAATATAATTAGGGAAGGTAAAGTGTTGTACTATAAGTATGTCTATTTTTTTTTTAATATTGTCTTTATCCTATGTTTAAACCATATTTAAAACGCATAAATTTTAGCTCAGTATTGCTTTTGAATATCCTTTTTTTTGCTGCGATTCCATTTATATCTCAATTCTAATCAGGACAAAAACTTCAGGACTATATAACCAGTATTTTGACATTTTTTTCAGATTTTTCTGTGTTGCCAATTTGTCACAAGTAGCAGGGAAAAACCAGATGTTTTACGTTTGCTCGAAATTGGGTGTCGGAAAATTGCTATTTCTCGAAATATTAACATTCAAAACGAAATTCTAATCAGGACATGAACTAAAACAAAGTCAGATTTATAATTTTTCATTGAAATATTATGCCTTTATCTTTAGATAAGACGTGTCCAGGACTTGTAAAAGTACGTATTTTCGGCAAATCGCCCAAAGTTTGTGACAGCGCTCTTAACTTCAAATATCTCGGTAACGTGACACTTTAGGTACCGTGTTACTGGACATTTTTTGTTCGTCTATATGCCCTCTATCCATTCATACTACTTTCATTGTTGGCCGCGATTTCGAAAAAAAAAACAAAATGGCGGACAGGTTGATATGCCACATCGGTTCTATCCCCTTTCCAAAAACCCCTTCTTAGTGCTCCCCTACATTTTAATAGGAAGCCGTGTGCAAAATTTCACATTCCTAGCCCCCAGTAGTTTCGGTTGTACGTTGGTATGTCACCCAGTCAGTTCTCCTTCCTTACATAGTAGGTACCTATAAAACAAAGTCGCTATTTTTGTCTGTTTGTCTGTATGCTTAAATCTTTAAAACTACGCAACGGATTTTGATGCGGTTTTTTTTAATAGATAGAGTGATTCAAGAGGAAGGTTTTAGTATATAATTTGAACGACATCCACGCGGGTGAAGCCGCGGGCATCAGCTAGTTTATATATATAGACTAATTATACTAAAGAATACCTTATAAATCTCTGCCTATGTATCGTTAGAACTGAGCCTCGAAAACTGCTGTAAAAATATTGATTTAGAATAATTAAAAATCTTTTTGTTATAAGTAGGTATTTCTAATCGTTTCTCAGCGTTGAACATTATTGTGCTGTAGGTATGCAGTATTTAGTACAGAAGGCATCTTTAAGAAAATTAGCCGCCCGAAACCGCCCGTCCATTTTTAACGATTTTTTTTCGATATACCTACCTAGAAGTTTTGACTATTTGAAATTATTTTGACTTAATTTCTGTTTATTTTTTAATAATCCTGTTAAAAAATAAACAGAAATTAAGTCAAAGGTCGTCATAGGCATATAGAATTCGAGTCATAGGTAAACCAGACGGGGTTACCTACTCAAATTGAGTTGTATTCCCTCATGCAGTGCTCAAAATGGCGTAATCGGTTAGCAAGTGACGGAGTTATGCCCGAACAAACATTAAAAAAAAACATCCAAATTGAGAACCTCCTTCTTTTTTTAGAAGTCGGTTAAAAACAAAACAGACACAATAAAACGTACGCATACATACATGTACATGTGTATGTTTATTATTTGCAATTGCTGACAAAAGTACAGGCGCTTTTAAAGAAATGTTAAAAATGTAGGTATTGTTTTGAAAAAAAAAAGCAAAAAACTAAAGCCCGACTACGACAAAAAAAACGACGCTGAAAAAGTATGAAACAAGATTTTCAGGATAGAACAAAAAGAAAAGCCGTAGTCACACGGTATTATAGTGTTTAGGTTGGTACCTATAACGTCTGACTACGGCTTTTCTTTTCTTCTACTTCTACTACCGTAAAACCGGCCATCATTGCCCTTAGCGGATAAGTTTGCCCGAACACGAAAAATAACTAAAATAATGATTTGTAAATAATTGTATATAGCTGACAACATTATCTAATTTTTAGGGTAAATTTAAACATTTTTCTGGCAACATTAAATATTAGCAACGGTGCTAACTTCACTCTCACTCAGTTGAGTCAGTTGTCCACAGAACATATATACTCCAGTTGTCAGCGAGACATGTTGAAAGGAGGACTACCGTAAAACCGGCCATCATTGCCCTTGGCGGATAAGTTTGCCCGAACACGAAAAATAACTAAAATAATGATTTGTAAATAATTGTATATAGCTGACAACATTATCTAATTTTTAGGGTATATTTAAACATTTTTCTGGCAACATTAAATATTAGCAACGGTGCTAACTTCACTCAGTTGTCAGCGAGACATGTTGAAAGGAGGACTAGTGTGAGGTGGTGCCAAAATCTTGTGTTATGTTTTTACTTACTGTCAGCGTACTACATCTCTCAGGTAAGTTATTTTAATATCAGAGTAATTATAAATATCGCGTTTCATTTTAATGCTACTTTGAGACCTTTACGACATAAAATCTTGAAGATAATGGAGTGGGCAATGATTCCCGAATTTGCGCGAACATATGATTGACAACATTGCCCACTACAAAAATAATGTTAGGGTTGGCACCCATCAGCACTCAGTTGACAAATATAAACTAGGTACCGTAAAACCGGCCATCATTGCCCTTGGCGGATAAGTTTGCCCGAACACGAAAAATAACTAAAATAATGTTTTTTAAATAATTGTATGTAGCTGACAACATTATCTAATTTTTAGGGTAAATTTAAACATTTTTCTGGCAACATTAAATATTAGCAACGGTGCTAACTTCACTCAGTTGTCAGCGAGACATGGTGAAAGTAGGACTAGTGTGAGGTGGTGCCAAAATCTTGTTTTATGTTTTTACTTACTGTCGGCGTACTACATCTCTCAAGTAAGTTATTTTAATATCAGAGTAATTATAAATATCGCGCTTCATTTTAATGCTACTTTGAGACCTTTACAACATAAAATCTTGAAGATAATGGAGTGGGCAATGATTCCCGAATTTGCGCGAACATAAGAGTGACAACATTGCCCACTACAAAAATAATGTTAGGGTTGGCACCCATCAGCACTCAGTTGACAAATATAAACTAGGTACCTACATTTAGTTTGTTTGGTTGCAGTATGGGAAAACCTACGAAAAGAAATCGCAGAGTCCTCGGGTCTGGGCCCATTTAACATTTACCATTTTACCATTTTTGTAAGTTTTTTTTGTAAGATTTGATTTAAAACCCTTTAGGGCATAAAGCTCATAATAGGTAGGTACTCATAGTTTTATACCTGCAATTTACAATGATTGTACTTGACTGATTATTGATAATAAAAGAGTTTATATTTGAACAGATTATTATTTATCACATTAATATGTATCAACCCTAATCCACTGTTTTACTATGTATGAAAAAGTCCCTGGTGTGTAGTGTAACATTGCCCACCTCAGTAAAATAAAAAGTAATATGTTTTTGACATATTGAACACGAAGGATGGCAACTTTGCATAATTCACTAAAACATATCTTATTATCAAAGCTTTAGAACTGATAGTTTTAGAGAAATTAAGGTTGAGCAATGTTGGACGGTTGTGCGTATAATTTTGCCCGGCTATTTAGGCGCCTTTTTCTTGGATTCTGTTAAAGTTAGAAACACTGTATTTTGTGATGTTAGGCCTGTAACAGTAATTGCTACCATGGTCGACTTTATTACGAGTTCTGGTGAATATTTTTTGCAAAATCTCAAAAATACGTGAAAATGCTGGCAATGATGGCCGGTTTCACGGTACCTACATTTAGTTTGTTTGGTTGCAGTATGAGAAAGCCTACGAAAAGAAATCGCAGAGTCCTCGGGTCTCGGCCCATTTAACATTTACCATTTTACCATTTTTGTAACTTTTTTTTGTAAGATTTGATTTAAAACCCTTTAAGACATAAAGCTCATAATAGGTAGGTACTCATAGTTTTATATAGTCTGGCAAACGAAAGTAGACACTGAAAAAACGTGGCAAATTTAAAAAATCTCAGCCTAGTAACCCCAAAATTTGTAGGACGTATATTCAATAACCTGACTTGATACTTTAATTTTTTTTGTGTTAAAAAAATATTTGTATAGTCGACCAAGAAATTGGTTTACCACTTTTGATGACATCTCCCAGTAACATAATTATTCGCTAAGGATGACAGATTGGCAGATTCTGACGTGAAAATAGCACTTGATGTTTTGTACGTGCAAATGATATTCAACCTTAGAGTGGTAAACCAATTTCTTGGTCGACTATACACCACTTGTGGACTGTTGTGCGTAGTCTTAATTTTTTAATTAGACGAAGTAAACTGAAGTTTCGAGTTATATAATCAGTCCACACATTATGATCTAAACCAAAGAGGCATTTCGTGCGTAAATCAGTTTACTTTGTTCGAATATAAAGTCGACTAGGTATTAAGTGATATTATTTGAATAACAAAAACAACAATATAATATTTTTTATTTATTCACTACGATAATCAAAATCTGAATTTAGGAGTTCCATTTCGAAATTTACCAGTTATTGAAGCTATTTCATCCAAGTACTGGTTCTGGGTTCTTATTCTATCTTTCTGCTCTAAATCATTCAGTTTTTCAATAAATTTCACTACATCATCAACCCCTTTCATATTCTCCAGATTTCCTGTAAAAGAAAACAATTTATCTTACAATTGCAATACAACAGAATGCACAACAAATAACAATGCATGATGATTTTTAACATAATTTAAACAGAATATGAACCAAACATAGAAATAGTTTTATAAAATCATAAATGATTATTTTACTACGATTACAACCAAAGTATCAAAATCAAAGCATCATACTACCTAAGAAATCCAACACCACACGTAAACAATATTGTTCCTGATTGAATTGGGCGTCTTTCTCCTGTTGTCTTTCTTCGTACTTTGATATCATGCGAAACAACATCACCATCATCATCATCAGCATCTCCCGTACTCCACTCTTAATCGTTTCATTCATGTTTACGTTGAAAAAATGTTCTAAAAAGGTCACATTCAATCAACAACAACACGCCATCTTGTTTTGACAATACGAGATTGACATAAATAAAAAGTTGCCATATGAAAAGTTTGCAAATAATTCGAGTGTCTACTTTCATTTGCCAGACTCTACCTGCAATTTACAATGATTGTACTTGACTGATTATTGATAATAAAAGAGTTTATATTTGAACAGATTATTATTTATCACATTAATATGTATCAACCCTAATCCACTGTTTTACTATGTATGAAAAAGTCCCTGGTGTGTAGTGTAACATTGCCCACCTCAGTAAAATAAAAAGTAATATGTTTTTGACATATTGAACACGAAGGATGGCAACTTTGCAAAATTCACTAAAACATACCCTAATATCCAAGCTTTAGAACTGATAATTTTAGAGAAATTAAGGTTGAGCAATGTTGGACGGTTGTGCGTATAATTTTGCCCGGCTATTTATGCGCCTTTTTCTTGGATTCTGTTAAAGTTAGAAACACTATAATTTGTGGTTTTAGGCCTTTAACAGTAATTGCTACCATGGTCGACTTTATTACGAGTTCTGGTGAATATTTTTTGCAAAATCTCAAAAATACGTGAAAATGCGGGCAATGATGGCCGGTTTCACGGTAGTGTGAGGTGGTGCCAAAATCTTGTGTTATGTTTTTACTTACTGTCAGGCGTCAGCGTACTACATCTCTCAGGTAAGTTATTTTAATATCAGAGTAATTATAAATATCGCGCTTCATTTTAATGCTACTTTGAGACCTTTACAACATAAAATCTTGAAGATAATGGAGTGGGCAATGATTCCCGAATTTGCGCGAACATAAGAGTGACAACATTGCCCACTACAAAAATAATGTTAGGGTTGGCACCCATCAGCACTCAGTTGACAAATATAAACTAGGTAGGTAGGTACCTACATTTAGTTTGTTTGGTTGCAGTATGGGAAAGCATAAGTACGAAAAGAAATCGCAGAGTCATCGGGTCTCGGCCCATTTAACATTTACCATTTTACCATTTTTGTAAGTTTTTTTTGTAAGATTTTATTTAAAACCCTTTAGGGCATAAAGCTCATAATAGGTAGGTACTCATAGTTTTATACCTGCAATTTACAATGATTGTACTTGAGTGATTATTGATAATAAAAGAGTTTATACCTATTTGAACAGATTATTATTTATCACATTAATATGTATCAACCCTAATCCACTGTTTTACTATGTATGAAAAAGTCCCTGGTGTGTAGTGTAACATTGCCCACCTCAATAGAATAAAAATATGTTTTTGACATATTGAACACGAAGGATGGCAACTTTGCATAATTCACTAAAACATACCCTATTACCCAAGCTTTAGAACTGATAATTTTAGAGAAATTAAGGTTGAGCAATGTTGGACGGTTGTGCGTATAATTTTGCCCGGCTATTTAGGCGCCTTTTTCTTGGATTCTGTTAAAGTTAGAAACACTTTATTTTGTGATTTTAGGCCTTTAACAGCAATTGCTACTCATGGTCGACTTTATTACGAGTTCTGGTGAATATTTTTTGCAAAATCTCAAAAATACGTGGAAATGATGGCCGGTTTCACGGTATGTGTCCCACCCACCACACATTTTAATTTTTAAATTGTGTCCATTTAGGTAGGTACTCGGGTAGGGTGAGTTAATAATAGTCTCGTTAGCACACTTAGTTTACGGAATCCTGAGAATGTTCGGAAACAGAGGATATACCCATGATCTGGAATTTACCAACCCGTGGTAAGGATAACTTTTAATACCAACTCGACGCGAGCGAAGCCGCGGGCAAAATTCATTATTCTTCGATACTAATCAAATATTTGATTACCTAGTATCGAAGAATATTTATAGGAATATTTTCTGCGAATCGACACTGAACAAAGCCTCATCATAACCATAACTCATGTCTTTTTTTTAATATTAGAGTTATCCGTACATCAGCAGCATAACTCATAAATTCTCTGATAGGTACAGCACTGACACTGCATGTAGGTATGTAGGTATAGCAGCATGCGACCACCACTCTATAGGTACCTACGTAGGTAGGTACTTAAGTATATTGGTTAGCATGAGCATAGCAAACTTGTTTCGCAGAATCCCACTCTTCACACACTGAGGAGTCAGTCGACGCTGCGAAACGTTGCTGGTATTGCATTGTCGATAGTGTGCTCCGTTGACTATACCTATCTGCTCTCCGAGCGTGACCATTGCTCTGTCAAACTGCGCTGAGGCAGCCCACTTCACTTACGCAAGCAAGACTAGGCCACTCGCCACTCGTCATACGCAACAATGGTCGCTTACCGTGTAGTCGTGTGCTTCGCCGTGCTCGCGGCCTCCGCCGTCGCCATCAATTTCCAACAATGTCCAGGTAATACTCGCTTTTACATAAGCCCGTTAGTTGGAACACGACCCGCTTTCGTTTCGATCGGTACCACAGAAAACATTGTGCTAACTAACTAATAATGTATTGTCATAGTGTAATGTGATGTGATGTGATATGCGACCGATGTTTAGATAGTTGAGGTCAGTCCAACTCGATAAAAATGTGTACTTATGTAAATGTACTTTTGTGATAGACACAATAATTATTAAAACATTAAATTATTGAGTGGCCATTGCCCAGAAGTGAGTAAAAAAAAACAATCGGCGATCATTTGAAGAGTTAACAATGAAGATAGGGTACCTACCTAAATCAATTAATGCCACTGTAGGTAACTATTTAATTAATTCAAAACTGCTAATTGCTTACAAAACAAAAACACGATTTAATGAACAAAAGAACGATTTAATGAGCACAGTATATTTCTACCGGTACCTACGCAGATCTATAAAAACATGAAGTTGTGTTTTTGATGGTAATCACATGACAATGTATCGTGAGGGCTGTTTCAGCCCTCACGATACATTGTCACATTACAATAAAATATTATCATCGTGTTTTATGTACAATTACTGAGCTATGAATAGGTGGGTAGGTACATAAATCTAGTATATTATATTGAGATTGGCTTCTTGTACAAGTGTAAGAAAAACCAACTTCTACACAGCTGTTGATTTAATTATTAATTCATATCAGTTTGACCTATGCCCTTGCTTTGTGTTGTTCCACGAATAATAGAATTACTTATTCCGTTTATTAATAGTCTTTTGTACTAAATCTGTTAATCCAGAAGATCAGTGTGATAATTTATTTTCGATATCTGACAGAAAGATTTAAACAAAGTAGGTACCTACCTAGTAAACAAGAAACAACGTCAAAATTAAATGAAGTGTGTGTTGGACTGGTTGTCGAAGGTTCCGTAGTTCGGGATAAATATTTACGCATCCTACTAATATTATGAACGCGAAAGTTTGTAAGAATGTATGTATCGATGACTGGATGGATGTTTTTTACTCCTTCACGCAAAAACTACTGAATGGATTTGGATAAAATATGGTAGGTACCTACTTACAAAGATTAACACAGGATAGTTTTTATCCCGATTTTATCTTCCCGTGGGATAATTCTCGAGTTTTAGCGGGCGAAGCCGCTGGCAACACCTAGTGTTTATTACTTAATAATATTGTTATCGCAGCTGCCGCAAATATTAATTAGGTTGGATTTCATAGTATTTGTCGAAAATCTGTGGGCACTACCTAATTAATTAGTTTCCAAAAATAACGCAAATGCCTCGGTTTGTTAAGTACTGTGTAGGTCCCTAAAGTGTTAAGTGTACATACAATTACGTATGTAAGTATCAACCATTATTTACAGTGTAAATATGTAAATTGATGTCACAATATTAACGCGTCTGTCACAATATTGTCGTTAAATTTGTTTATTTTTAAGCAAACCTCTTTGCACACAGGAAATATTACAAACGGACAGACTATTACTACGAAAAAAAAACAAACATTAATGTAGGGTAAACTGCCCTAATTCCGGCCCTGTCCTAATATCGGCCGTGACGAAGAAATCGTGGCGTAAATTAAAAACCTTCACATAATTTTAGGATAATATTGCACCAAAATAGACCTTAAGTCATACACAATAGACACTATCAACATGGCAGCGCTCTGTGTGCTATAGAATATTCAGTCGGTCTTAGAACGCGGAGGCATAAGAGCGTGTGCTTATCCTGTGCCTTTTGATCCTGGACCTACTGTGGACGACATTTTGGGATAAGCGATTTTAGCGTATTATATTCATTAAAAGTAATGAGTATTGCTTGTTTTCGATACATAATAAAATAAAGAATCGCCTTACATATCTATTTTAATAAAAAAATCATGCTTTGTGGTAATTTTATGAGGCCGGAGTTAGGTTTCTGTTTATTAGTATAAATCCAAATATCGGCCGCCCCGGCCGATATAAGGCAATCATTTTTTAACAACGAATCCTAAAACCGGCCGGCAGAGGGGCATTTTTCAAAGAATTTGTTAATCCCCAAAATCTCTTAATTTTTGCAATAAAAGAAAGTCTAAGGGGGAACCAATGCCATTAGCCATATCTTCGAAAAAATGGAAACAGTTTACTCGAGAAAAAGATGACGAAAAAGAATAAAAATAAAACAGCGTGAACAAAGGAAGAAACGAATCGGATATTAATTTGTCCTAAACGGTTTCATTTGGGGTGCACAACGCAGCATGGCAGAGATTATATAGATGTTGCAAAAGAAGATTTTACCTACCATCACTGCCTTATTCATTTAGTGTGATAGTCCTAAATTTGAAGCTGTTTTTTATTTATTTTTAACCGACTTCTAAAAAGAGAAGGAGGTGCTCAATTTGGATGTTTATATTTTTATTTCTTTTTTTTTTAAATGTTTGTTCGGGCATAACTCCGTCACTTGCTAACCGATTTGAAAAATTCTTTCTTTGTTGTAAAGGGTATACTTCCGAAATGGTCCCATAATTTTTTTTTTCGTTATCTGACAAGCGGTTTTTGAAAAATCAACAAAACTAAAAAAAAACTACATTGTCCACATTGACCCATGAACATGTGAACCACTAAAAAGTGAAAAATAAAAACTTTTTAACAAAAAATAAAACCGACTTAAAAAAAAAACACAAAAAAGTGAAAAATAAACTTTAGAAGAAAAACCAGTTTCTGAAGTCGGTGGCAAAAAAATTAAATCAAACAAACGTTTTTGACGTTGATTTTATTTTATACTTAATCAATAATAATTTTGAAGACTGATCAATAGAGATATAAAAAGTTGACAAATCGTTCCTAAGCCGTTTTATCCACTGCTGCTCACTGGTTAGTGTTTAACCATACATTTTGCATATGCCGATACAAGGGAAAAATCTGGTCGGCTTTAGGCAAAAGGGGCCGGTATTGGGGAAAGTCGGCATGTATTGATAAAATAAATCATAATAATTAAACAACTAGGTTATTTTCAAAGTTTTACGTAAGAATAAGAAACCAATTAAATTTCACAACAGGAAAAGAACTATGCAAACACTTTATTTATCATATTGAGATATTATGAGTAGTTTAAAACTAAAAAAGGCTAAAGGGGCCGATATTAGGGTGGTTTACCCTACCTATGTCATTTCGTTTGCCTTGTCTCTGCAGAACCCTTATAATTTGCTCCGTCTGTCTGTCCTTATGTACACTCAGTATACCTAATCGGAGACTAATTTACACCGTTTCTTATCCATGCAATGTGAACATTGCAGTGCCAAACATGAAGTAGGTAGGTCTAGGTACTATAGTGTAGTGACATTATTAAAATAAAAGTACTGGATTTCATTCACTTATGACTCGACCTAAGTATTTATAATTAACTAACCGGTTTGAAGATAATTTAAAGATTACTACGAAAAAAAACAAACATTAATTTGCCTTGTCTCTGCAGAACCCTTATAATTTGCTCCGTCTGTCTGTCCTTATGTAGGTACACTCAGTAATCGGAGACTAATTTACACCGTTTCTTATCCATGCAATGTGAACATTGCAGTGCCAAACATGAAGTAGGTAGGTCTAGGTACTATAGTGTAGTGACATTATTAAAATAAAAGTACTGGATTTCATTTCATTCATTCACTTATGACTCGACCTAAGTATTTATAATTAACTAACCGGTTTGAAGATAATTTAAAGATGTAAATCATATCGTAACCTTCTTAGAAAAACAAATAATAAACCCAAATGCAAAGGCCATCCACAAAAGATCCTTGTGCAGTTCTATAAACCTACACTAAATAAAATTGAAGTGTCCGCTTGTAATGTCAAAATAACAGCTTTTTATTGAAGGCAAATGAAAGTATTATAAAGACAGTACGAATAACAAAAAAAGATTAATTTAATTCACGATTTAATTGTTGTCAGCTGTCTGTTCCAGCCTTCCAGCTTATCTCCGAAGCGGCAGGACCGATTTACGGGACTTAGGTATATATATGGCAGATAGCTAATGTTAAGAAGTGACTAAAGCTTTTATTTATTTTAGGAGGTTTAGGGTTTCGTGTATAAAATTAAAACCTTTGTAGGTACCTACCTAATAGGGTAGTCGACAAAAAAAAAACTAATTAGTCCGTCAGATAGATTTCCAAAAAATATTGAACACGTATTTTTTCTTTTTTCACGTAAACAAAAAATGAAGACGATACAGTGCTTCGAAAAGTCGTGAAACGTCACAGCTTGGTCCAATTTTACCTAACTATGACGTCAAACGCCCCCTCTCCATGGTCTTTGACAAGCTTTATTTTCGTCAATTTTTATTAATTTGATAAAACAAAAAACACGTATCCAATATTTTTCAATAATCTGACTGACGGACTAAACAGAATCATATTTTTTTTAGTCGGTCGTCTACCCTATTGATAACACAAATCCAATTCGAATAGGGAAGTAAATAATAATACTTAGACAATCTTTAGTTCACGCGGCCGAAGGTCGCGTGCAACAGCTTATACCTACCTCGTAGTACCTAGTGTACCTACGTACCTACCTATATCTGCACATTTGGATGCAGACAGGACATGGGTCCTGCGGTCCTGCCTGCTGTATTATTA
Organism: Diarsia mendica; assembly: GCA_949316265.1. Classification (NCBI taxonomy): domain Eukaryota; kingdom Metazoa; phylum Arthropoda; class Insecta; order Lepidoptera; family Noctuidae; genus Diarsia; species Diarsia mendica. The sequence goes on from OX438906.1 coordinate 13,142,325, forward strand.
AAATATAGAACGGATACAAAATATACCTAAGTAGGTAGGTAGTTGTTTATGTATATATTACTTACTCTAAATGCGCTTTTTTTTTTGCTTTTGAGTCGGTCTTTTTTTGTTTTTATATTTTTCTTATGTTGAATCAGCAAGAATTTTCCGATAAAACTAGGTATATAATATGAGAAACCAAGTTGTTTTAGCGATTGTAATCCAAATGATCTTGGAAACGATTGATTTCAATATTTAATCCGGAAGTCGGTGTGAAGAATGATTGATTTTTTTGTTTTTGAGTCGATTTACCTATTGCAGTTTGTAAATATTAAAATGGTGTGATATTGGAACAGACGAATAGACACACTCACTAACGGGCTTGACAAACATGTAAAGGGTTCTGTTTTTCGCCATTTGCCTACGGAACCCTCAAAAACCGGCCAAGAGCGTTTCGGGCCACGCTCAGTGTAGGGTTCCGTAGTGATAATTCTTTTTTTGTTTGAAAAAAGATACGTCCAGGATAATAAAATATGTAAACGAAGTTAAAAAAAACCGGCCAAGTGCGAGTCGGACTCGCGCACCGAGGGTTCCGTAAAAAAAATATATTTTGTGATGTAACTAAAAATTTATGGTTTTCGTAATTTTTCCTTTATCTATGCTATAAGACGTTGCTTCGTACCAAATTTCAAGATTCTGAGTTCACGGGAAGCACCCTGTAGGTTTTGATTCCCTTGCAAGTGTCGAAAATTTGCGGCATAAACGGCTGTATCTTTTGATTGCGTTGGCTTAGAAGTTTGATTTTTTCACAGCTTCAAGGGACAGTAGACCTGAGTAATTGATATTAATTTCAGCTTCATACCTCCACGCGTTCCTGAGAAAAAGGGTCTTGACAGACGGACGGACGGACGGACAGACGGACAACAAAGTGATCCTATAAGGGTTCCGTTTTTTCCTTTTGAGGTACGGAAGCGGAACCCTAAAAATGCTTGCATGTACGATTTGCACTACAAACTTAGTCCAGTAATTATTTTGTACAACTTTTTGTCTTTTTAGGGTTCCGTACCTCAAAAGGAAAAAACGGAACCCTTATAGGATCACTTTGTTGTCCGTCTGTCTGTCTGTCAAGACCTTTTTTCTCAGGAACGCGTGGAGGTATCAAGCTGAAATTCATATCAAATACTCAAGTCTATGGTCTCTTGGAGCTGTGAAAAAATCAAACTTCTAAGTCAACGCGATCAAAAGATACTCCCGTTTATGCCGCAAATTTTCGACACTCGCAAGGGAATCAAAACCTACAGGGTACTTCCCGTGAACTCAGAATCTTGAAATTTGGTACGAAGCAACGTCTTATAGCATAGATAAAGGAATAATTACGAAAACCATAAATTTTTAGTTACATCAAGATACTCCCGTTTATGCCGCAAATTTTCGACACTCGCAAGGGAATCAAAACCTACAGGGTACTTCCCGTGAACTCAGAATCTTGAAATTTGGTACGAAGCAACGTCTTATAGCATAGATAAAGGAATAATTACGAAAACCATAAATTTTTAGTTACATCACATAATATTTTTTTTTTACGGAACCCTCGGTGCGCGAGTCCGACTCGCACTTGGCCGGTTTTTTGTACTTACAAAAACTGTTTCCATCCAAGTTCAAAATGATTTTCCTAGAAAGTTCTACTTTTCAGATTTTATTTCATATTTTCTAAACTTATGGTTCAAAAGTTAGAGGGGGGGGGGGACACATTGTATTTTACTTTTGGAGCGATTATTTCCGAAATTATTGACATTATCAAAAAATGATTTAAGTAAACCCCTATTCATTTTTAAATACCTTTCCAACAATATATCACACGTTAGGGTTAAAATATAAAAAAAAATCACTTCCCACTTTACATAAACTCTTTTGCAAAAAAAACGGGCACTTCATATTTTTTTCTCTACTTCAATGAAGAAGGACAAGTAGGTAAAAGGTTTTATTAATTTGACGATGTATTGGCATGTCATTTGAAGAATCCTGGCATGATTCTGTACGTTCCAAATTTAAATTTTGAAATTAACAAAAGGAAAGTAATGATTATTGTAAAATTGCTTTACTAATGGCGCGAATTGCTGAAACAATTTTATTACTGACTAGCTGACCCGCGCAACTTCGTCTGCGTCACATAAATATAGCTTTAACCTTTCTCGATATATCGACTATCCGACATTAATTAAGCTAAATCGTAACAAACAAAAAATCTTATCTTTCCTCTTTATTACAATAGTTTAGATGGTTTAGATTAGCTTAGATTATATTAAAGTGTGAATTACTATAAAATCTATCTCTTACTGTTAAATATACTATAACACTCTGTACTTGTAAACATTATGATGCAGTGAATATTTTGAATTTGAATTTCCCGGTGGCCAGCCAGAATCCCCCGTACCTACATTGCGACGCAACCCGCGTAATTATTTTTCCGCGCGGGTATTTTTACATTGCGATATCTTCTAAGATATTTGTTTAAACTGTATAGAGTAAAGAGCACAAATATTCTATATTAAATTTCCGTTCTAACGAACACATTTATTTAGATATAGATTAATACCATATGGGTTAAATAAGCTTCGCAAAAAATAATTCTTTTTAACCTAACATTTTAATAATAAAAAATGGTTACAGTGAGTCAATCTTAAAAGATAGACAGATGCTGTCGCGGACTTTTTTTTAGAACTTTTAAAGACGAATAATTACTTCATACATGATATTCTCGTAACTTAAACCGTTTTCGCAGCGCACGCAACGGAAGCTCTCAGAAAGGAATTTTCTTTTCCCGTTTTTGCAACATTTCTCATTTATGCTCCGCTCCCATTGGTAGTAGCGTGATGTTATATAGCCTATAACCTTTCTCGATAAATGAACTATCCAACACAAAAAGAATTTTTCAAATCCAACCAGTAGTTCCAGAGTTTATCGCGTTCAAACAAACAAACAAACTCTTCAGCTTTATAATATTAGTATAGATTACTAAAATTTTAAAACTTTTTGGATATTTTCTGCAAATTAAACAATTTTATCTTTCTTTTTACATTAAATAGGTACCACTTTTTGACATGAGTGATAAAGCGATAAGGGCCGGTAAAATTATAGCCCTACTTGAAGAAGGTTGTTCGCAAACTTACGTGTCTCAGCGGCTAAATGTGAGTCGTTCAACTGTCCAGAGGACTTGGCAACGGTATCAAGAGACCGGTTCGGTCAAAAGAAGACCCGGTTCGGGAAGAAAACGACGCACAGAACCAAGAGATGACCGCTTTTTGGTGAGTCAGGCCTTGCGGAATCGTAAGGCGTCAAGTGTGGACCTAAAGAAGAGCCTTGAAGAAGTAAGAGGAGTAGAAGTTAGCTTGTGGACCGTCAGGAGGAGGCTTTTGGCTGCCAATATCAGAAGTTACCGCCCGGCTCGGGGACCTAAATTACTCCGTGAGCACCGTGTTGCTCGACTTCAGTTTGCTCGAAACTGTGCTTCATGGACTCTGGAGGACTGGAATAAAGTATTGTTTTCTGATGAAGCTAGAATCTCTTTGTGTGGAGAGGACCGACGCCGGCGAGTGCTACGAAGACCACGGGAACGCTATGCGGAAGTGTGTTTCGAAGAAATCACTCCTTATGGCGGAGGCTCCGTTATGTTTTGGGTAGTGTTGGGCAATGATAATAATCCGGTTAATATCATGTCGGCTAATAATCGATTAAAAGCAGTTAATAGCCATGAATAGCAATTATGGATGATAACCCTGCTGTTAATGTTTTTAGTGATTGAAAATTTCCCTTCATGGTTTTCAGGCATAGGACTGTCAGATTAGACTTCATTTTCATCAAATTTCTTTGTAGTAAATAAATGTGCAATTTAAAACTAATCTGGCCCATTTAAAAATTTTCAATCAGCTATTTATATTGATTTTTGATAATTAAATTTTTTAAGTACTTAGTTTTTTTTAAAATTCTTAATCAATCTTTTATTTGGGATATTTTTTTGGGTTTTTTTTTTTCGTTTTTACTTGTTTTTGTTTTGTTTGTTGCTCAAAAATCTATTTCAGCCCATCTAATTACTGCTATAAACACTGGATTCTTCAAAATCTCCTAAGTTTGGTATATCGATTGGATCGGACGCTAATGGATCTATTTCTGGTGTATTATTAAGATTTACAGGGGGTCTAAAACGGCCACTTTGGCAGATCATAATATGAATTGCGTTAAAAAGCGTAAAATGGAAGCGGGGATGCATGTTACCTACTAACCGCTCGGGTATTTTCCATTGTTTATAATTTACCTACGTCGTATTCACAGAAAAGAGCTAATAAGTATCTTACATACTTTACGTATCGGTTAAAATTTATTTAATCAAGTCATTTTATTCAATCTAGTCAAGTAATTAATTAAGTAGGTGGTCTAATCACAAAGCGATGTGTCAAAGTAATTATGGTTTTGGATCTCTAAATTAACAAAACTGAATTTCCCGAAAAATGTGTATTTATTTCATTATTAACACTTTTTAAAATACAAAAAGTGAAAATAAATAAAAAGAATAACAATACATTCAATCACACTGCGTACACGCACCCAATTTATGCTCACGACCACAAATTTTACAATAAAACAAAAAAAAGCATTTATTTTTAGGGTTCCGTACCTCAAAAGGAAAAAACGGAACCCTTATAGGATCACTTTGTTGTCCGTCTGTCTGTCTGTCTGTCTGTCAAGACCTTTTTTCTCAGGAACGCGTGGAGGTATCAAGCTGAAATTCATATCAAATACTCAAGTCTATGGTCTCTTGGAGCTGTGAAAAAATCAAACTTCTAAGTCAACGCGATCAAAAGATACTCCCGTTTATGCCGCAAATTTTCGACACTCGCAAGGGAATCAAAACCTACAGGGTACTTCCCGTGAACTCAGAATCTTGAAATTTGGTACGAAGCAACGTCTTATAGCATAGATAAAGGAATAATTACGAAAACCATAAATTTTTAGTTACATCAAGATAGGGTCGTTTCGACCAGTTAGCTGAGTTGCCCACTTATGATGAAGAAAAAAAAATGTTGTCTACACGCAAAATAGTTTATGTTAATGTGAATTTGTCCCAAATATAGTCTAGTTTGGATACAAAAACATAAAATAAAGTACATTCATACAAAAATATTTATAAAATGCTGAAAAAGTGAAAATATAGCGAAAACGTCGGTTACCGACCACTTTAGTCAGTTAGCGACCACCAGTGTGTTGGTTTGCGACCACTATTATAATATGAAAAAATGCCATTAAAACAATTATAATCGCTTTAAAAATGTATTAATTATTATATTATTCATTTAGATGGTCCCTTCCCTTCTTTTCGGATATCATCAAGAGCTTTTTTCAGGGCTTCTTCAGTGTACCGGACTGTATTTTTCTTTTTTTTTCGTTGACTCTGAATTATATGGGAACTCCATCTAAAAAAAGTAATATATAATAATTTAATTTTGTTTTTATCAAAATTTTAAAAAAAAATATTCCGACGTTATTTCCCTCATACTAAATTATGGTGGTCGGAAACCAACGTCTTTATTTCGATTATTTTGGTTTACGACCACCTGTTAAGCATCCCGTTTTTATAGTAATTTCAAAGAAAGTGGTGGTCGTTTACTAAATAACTACAAAGAAAAGCTTCTAAAATGTTACATTCAAAATTGTAACAGTCCTGTACAAAGCAATAGGGTCATATTGATAGAAAATAAATAATGCGATTCTCGTCGGTTTGCGACCACATGGTCGCTATTTAACGTTCTTGATAATAAGCATTTCGGTTACCGACCACTTGATTTTATCTTAATAATAACTTAAAAAATAGCAAAATACAACTAAATAATAACGAAAACTTATCGGTTGTACAATTTAACATCTAACTTGTGTGTAAAACATGAAATAAGTAATAAAAATTACCTTTGAGCGCCGCGCGCCGTGCTATTTTTTTTCTAACTTGCGGTACGTTTTCTCACCACTGAATCAAAACGCGCCTTTAGCAATATTTTTTCGGTTCTGGGTTAGCCCATTTGTTTCAAACTGTGTAAATTCTTATTTCATAATTATTTATAAAGCACGTTAGGTTTTTTATTTATTTGTGTTACCTCTACAAATACTATTATCTTGTTATAAAGAAACTTAGTACGTCAAGTGGTCGCCTACTGAAGGTGGTCGCGAAACCGGCGAAACGACCCTACTCCCGTTTATGCCGCAAATTTTCGACACTCGCAAGGGAATCAAAACCTACAGGGTACTTCCCGTGAACTCAGAATCTTGAAATTTGGTACGAAGCAACGTCTTATAGCATAGATAAAGGAATAATTACGAAAACCATATTAGTTACATCACATAATATTTTTTTTTTACGGAACCCTCGGTGCGCGAGTCCGACTCGCACTTGGCCGGTTTTTTTTAACAATACATTAATAGCAGGGTTATCAGCCATTGCAAGGCTATTAATGGACACTTATGGATTATAATCGCTAATAACTCAAAGCATCCGGCTACTAACCCAACTCTAGTTTTGGGCAGCAATTAATTCGACGGGGCGTACGGAGTTAGTTCTCATAGAAAATGGAACATTAAATGCACACCGGTACATAATGGAAGTCCTAATTCCATATGCACAACCCGCATTGACTGCACTTGGGGAAGATTCCATTTTTATGGACGACAATGCTCGCCCGCACCGTTCTGGCGACGTGGAAGCGTACATGCAAGAAGTTGGGATCCGTCGTTTAGATTGGCCAGCTCGAAGTCCTAACCTCAATCCAATTGAGCATGTCTGGGATGTTCTAAAGAGACGGGTAAGATCAGTGCAACATGCTCCACAAAACATCAGGGAGCTAAAAAGAGTCATTGCAGAAGAGTGGGAACGTATTCCTCAAAACGTCATTAAAAAAATCGTGGAAAGCATGCCCAGAAGGATTCAAGCTGTGATTTTGGCAAGAGGAGGTCACACTCGTTATTAGGTTATTACATTTGTAACTTTATTTAATTAAACAAAGTAAAAAAATCTTCTTGTCTTTATTGCCGACCACTTCTTATTGTTTGGCCGTGTACATCGGTTTTAAAGAATTCATATATTTTTTTTTTAAATTGCCACAGTTCACTTCACGCGTATTAATTTACACGATTATAAGTATACAGACTACGTCAAACAATTAATTAAATTTCATTGAATTAACTCAAATCGACCTTAGGACGTAAATTTCCTAAGGTGCCCGTTTTTTTTTTTTGCAAAGGAGTGTATAAGTAGGGGGGCTACCCTAATAAAACATTTTTTTCCAATTTTTATTTTACCACTTTGTCGGCGTGATTGATACACATATTAGTACCAAATTTCAGCTTTATAGTGCTAACGGTCACAGTGATTAAGCGAAGACGGACAGACAGACATGGCGAAACTATAAGGGTTCCTACTTCCTAGTTGACTACGGAACCCTAAAAACTAAATTAAATGATTCCACTTCGGCGATATAAAGTGCGAAAAGATTATGTGCATAGGTAATTTTATCTGACCTTTGAATCTGGGTTAGTTGCATTTTAAAATGTTTATTTCAATAACGGGGGACGTCGACACAAGGGCGCCGAAATACATAAATAGCTTTATTTCTCATTTTATGTTCTGTTCCAAATGAACATAAATTGATCAAGACAAGAAAGGTATGCGCCGTGCGTTATTGAAACTCGGTGGGTACTACCACGGGTACTACGCCGCGCCGCCGCCGCCGTCACGTACATATACCTACTCGCGGCGCTAGGTAAGATCAAACAGTCAAGAAAGACCGGTAAAACTACTTGTTTAGACCCATTGATATAAAAACTAAAGATACGGTCGTCCGAACATTTTGCTCGATGCGTTTCCCATATAGAGAAACACTAACGTCATCTGTATGAACTAATCAGGCTGCTCGTAAACGTAACCTTGTATGAGCGGCGTGGCGTGGTATTATCGAGGTATAAAGAATAGTAGATTGTATCTTTAAGAGAGCAAAATAATATTTTTACGGCGAGGGCGCTTTTTTGAATCCAGAGCGAAGTGAGGGATTCTAGAGTAGAATCCCGAACGTAGTGAGGGATTCTTTAGTAGAATCCTGAGCGTAGTGAGGGATTCAAAGTATATCGCCTGAGGGAAAAATATTTTTGCTCTCGAGTCATATACTCTATATTTCATCTCCTTCTATGAGAAAATAATTATGAGACACTTTTAGGTAATTAATGAATAAGTTTAATTTTTTTAAAAAGACGAATTTATAAAGGTCAATTACAAATACACTTTCTGAAAATGTCTTCGCTCCTTTTCTATTTTTCCATATTATGAAATAGTCTGAAATTGAGATTAAGTTTTGTATGACGTTATTAGCTTCTATTTTTATTGTTTCAGAATTTAATGCACTATTACTTTCACAACTCGACGTAGATCTAATTTTTTTGCACAAAATACAATAAAGCCCGTACCGATTATAAGAACAGGGAAGTAAATCGCGCGTTTTTGTTTTTTTTTAGTTACCTACCGCGCCTCCTCGCACCGTAGGTACAGCCAACACTTACAGCCAGTAAATAGTACATTACTGCAGCGGCCAGCAACAGAGGCATTGACGGACGAACGTGTAAATGTGGGCCGAGGCGAAGCCGAGGCACACATACGTAAGTCCATCAATGCCTAGTTGTGGCCAAGGCTTGTATAGTACTTTTCTCAAATAATGCGAGGAAATTAAATACAATTTACTTTTAAAAATCACATAAACAACAATAATTTTTCACGCGTTGAAGAGTTCAGCCAATTCGAAATTTAAATAAAACCTTTAATAAGTCACCTCCTTGGTTGCTATGGTTCAGAGTAAAAGATCGTTCCATTTTTAAATAATACGACAGATATGAGTTTAGTATGTAATTTATTTGGCCGCTAAACACGACAGATATGGATTTTCATACAACTTTTGCCGGCCGCTGGTCGCATGTATCTGGCCAGTACAGCAATTTCGATTTATCTCGAAGAAGGTTGTCAAAATAATGCTCAAATTTCCAAGCATGTTTGAGAAAATACAATTTGCGTTCGATTTCAATGAACGATTCATGTTCTAAATTCAAATCTCATGACTGCCCGCTAAAAAGTCTAATGGAGAAAAGAGCTACTTTGCTCCCGCATATAGAGGAACAAAACGACTCTTTTCGAATTGAAGGGATGAAAATTAAATAGAGCTTTCATTACTTAGAATGTTAATAAAAAAAAATTATAAATTTTCATTTTCTTTTAAACTTCGGTTTAGTCAAGGCCTATTTGGGACCAAATTCGAGGCGTCATTTTATCATGCGGTCCGCCCAGTCCTTACGCAGTAATATATAAGTCAATGTTTAGTAGACCCTAAAATGAGTCCAATTTCTGGGCAAAGGCGTCACAAGTCACAAACAGACCTTTTCAATACACTTCCTCGAAAACTAGCTCTTATTGCACTACGATTAGGTTCGACATGCATCATATTTCGCACGCGTGCGGTAATAAGAATACAGCGTGCTGTAATATTATTACCGCACGCTGTAATCATAGAGCAGCGGTAATTCGATTAAAACTTATGAAATTAAAAAAAAAACACCACTGACTATTATAGAGCAGGCGTGTTTTTTTTTTTATCTCGCCATTTTGATCTGCGTCTTTACAGCGTAAATATTTTTTGAATATTTAAATTGTGTTTGTAAAAAGAATACTACTAATAAACGTAAATATTTTAAACAATTATTTACTTTTATGAACAAGTAAGCATTTTTTTGTGTTCTTAATTAAAAAATATTTAAATTTTATATTTTTCCTGTGAGGCTGTTTGGCGGCTTTATACCTTTGCTTCTTTTTCAACCTGGCGAAATCAAACCGCGGAAAAAAAGTAAATTAAATCATAGTCTCATCAAATTTGTTGACAAAAACACATCGTTTTTAGTTAATTTCTTCGAAAGTGTATTGAAAAACGTCGTTTAACACCCTCGCCATACGGCTCGGGTGTTCAATCTGCCTCGAATGCAATAACAAACTTTCCGCACTTGTATCAAAATGTACTATTCCGAAACCCAAAGACTTTATATTATAGCGCATACATTTAGTATTTTGTCGCTATGCATAGGCTACGGTACGAGGAACCATTTTGATCCACGACGGAACGGAGACTTTGTGTGTTTGTGCAAATACATGTTGCCATTTTTCTCCAAAACTACTAGTCCGATTTTGATGCAGTTTTAAGTTATGGGTTCGGGTTGGATTGGTGCATGTTCTTAGATAGGTGTTACGGTGACAACTCACCAGGGGGCGCTGCAGCAAACATTTTTGTGCAAATCAAAGTTGCCATTTTTCTCCAAAACTGCAAGTCCGACTTTGATGCAGTTTTCAGTTATGGGTTTAGGTTTGATTGGTGATTGGTGCATGTTTTTAGATAAAAAAATAAAAATTTAAGTAAAAAGTTGAAAATTAAAAGCAAAATTTAAAATTTTGAAAAATCCACGACGGTTAAAAATTAATTGAAAAAAGGATAAAATAACATAAATACGCGTTATAAATTGCATAAAAAATTATAACAATCGGTAATTATTTTGCGTCAGACAGGTCTAACACTTGGTCACAAGTGTCACAAGTCACAACTAAAAAACAAAATTAAAAATTTTGAAAAAACCCACGACGGTTAAAAATTAATTGTAAAAAGATTAAAATAACATAAAACACCCGCCTCAAAAAAACCCAAGAATGTCCGTCGGGAGCTGAACATTGCAAAACTTTAATGGCAGCCCCCGACGGACATTCTTGAGTTTTTTTAAGGCGGGTGTTTTATGTTATTTTAATCTTTTTACAGTTAATTTTTGCACCTGTACAATTAACCTGTGTGCACGCAAAATAATTACCGATTGTTATAATTTTTTATACAATTTATAACGCGTAAAAATGTCTTCATGTGCGGTGAAGGGGTGTGGGAAACATTCCAAGACATCGAGTTACAAAAAGGATGGCATAACTTTTCATCAGTACATAAATATTACGCAAATTATTTTTGTTTTAACCAAAGTATGAGCGACCGCAGGGGTCTATTTAAAATGGTGGTTGGGTGAACGAGCACACGGATGTGTCTCGCGTTGATGTCTTTTGGAAAAGTCCCTTTCTCTCATTAGGCAATTCTAATAATGTTTCTCCCTTTCTATCCTTTTGCATTTATATCGTAAAAATCTGTGCTGTTGGGTCATATAAAATTAAACTTAGGTAATACTTAAAAATAAAATTAAACTTAATATAATTTTTATTTAATCTATCTGAATTAAATATCTACTGTCATTGTCTACTTTTAACCGACTTTAAAAAAAGGCGGTAGTTTTCAATTTTTTCTTGCGTATTTGACATACCTACATGTTTTTATTTTAGATGTTTTCGTTTTGATTGTATTAGCAAGATGCGTAATTCAGAAATATGACGCTCGCATAACATTTTTTACCAAGAACAATTAGGACCCAAAAAACTTTAATTAGAAAAACATACCTAATTATAAAAAATTAATTCATTTTAAAAGTCAATAATAACAGGATACTTTTTATTCTTTTTTTAATTGACTGATTTTGATTCAATATTATTTAGTGATTTTTATTGAGTATTTTTTGTAATATTAAAAGCCATTTTATCGATATCGACTATTTTCCCTTAATCAAGTAGGGCAATCTCTACCTAGACATGCCTACGCAACTTGACCTTGAACTGACCATTTGCAGCCGCGTACAGTGCGGTCAAATTATCTTGGTAGGTCCGAACTTCGTGCTGCCCCCTTAGCATGGCGTTTCTATCTCTATTCTTCCAAGAATCGACAAAGCTCTTTCTATTCTACTTGACAAGTCTTCCTCCCGAGCATGGCGCAACCCGTAGACTCGTATTTCTTCCAAGATCAACCAATCTAATTAGGAGCAAGCCTATTGCCATCAACCGATCGATGTAATACGGAGCAAGCCTAATGCCATCCATCGATTTAGGTAATTGAGAGCAAGCCTATTGCCATCAACTGATGTAATTGGGGGCAAGCCTATTGCCAGCAACCGGTATAATTAGGAGCAAGCCTATTACCATCAACCAATCTAATTAGAAGTAAACCTATTGCCATCAACCGTTCTAATTAGGAGCAAGCCTATTGCCAAAAACTGATGTAATTGGGGGCAAGCCTATTGTCATCAACTGGTGTAATTAGGAGCAAGCCTATTGCCATCCACCGGTTGGGGTGATTAGGAGCAAGCCTATTGCCATCGAACAATGTAATTAGGAGCAAGTCTATTGCCATCAACTGATGTAATTGGGGCAAGCCTATTGCCAGCAACGGGTGTAATTAGGAGCAAGCCTATTGCCATCAACCAATATAATTAAGAGCAAGCCTATTGCCATCAAGCGATTTAGGTAATTGGGGGCAAGCCTATTCCCATCAACTTTCCTTGTATTCGTAATTAAAAGCACAGTGTTTACCTCTCCCTCGAACTATAATTAGCGTCATCATAAATCGTAGCGTAATCCCTTGTTCTTAGAATACTAACGAAACGAATTAAATTACTTAAAGAGGTTATTTTATGAAGTCGAAGTTGTTCCTGTGGCTGTTGGGCCGATTACCTTGGTCTTCGACGAAGATTTTACTTTACGCTCTAGAGCATAAAACGCGACTTTATGTCGCCTCCGCACGACATAAAGACGAATATTAGAGCGAGAGAAGTGAAAAGATAATATTGGTTACTTACATAATTTTTTTCACCACGAGTATTTATGTAGGTTCCTACAAGTATTAGTACTAAGTCGATTGGATTGTTTATGAATAGAGCTATTCACAAACAATCCAATCGACATGGTAGGTACACAGTATACACTATGCTGGGCCTGCAGTCTCTACACTAATAACAGCGCTACGAATGTCTCTACGTCGTATCGATGTCAAATTTCTTTAATAGATTTTCAACCTTATTTCAACAGCATAAGATTGAAAACCTATTAAAGAAAGTTTTCGATTTTTCGACTGAACGACATTCGTAGCGCTGCCGCGCTGTTATTAGTGTAGAGACTGCAGGCCCTGAACGGATCCGATTTTGAAAGAGTAGGTATTTTTTGTTTGAAACGTGTTGTCAATGAGGGAGAGAGTGGACTTTGCTATTTTTCTTTAATTAACACACTTGAGTTATTGAAATCAATTTGTACCAACGTTGGTAGGTACATAATCAATTATGGGAAATATAATAGATACCTAGGTACATCATCCAATGTAAATGAAAGACCCACAACATCAAACAATGGATCCAATCTCGGTCTGGCCAATTAGGACGCATTATAATGCGGATTATGGAAACGTTGATAATTACTTGCAGAGTGCATGCGCAACCACGGGTCATGGCTATCAAGTTCATTAGTTATAAATATAGCGTGCAATTAACTGAGATTCTAATAAGAGCGAAGGGCTTACCTATTGCAGTTTTATAAGCTTACTTGACATTAAAATATTACCTACGATTCTTGTTATTATCAGAAATTACTTTATCGTGAGCAGTTGTTTTATTAGAAATAAGGTCTACTTACCAACCTCAAGTACCTCAGACCAAGAAAAAAACCTTTTTTTGTTGGTCTGAGCTACTTACCAAATAGTTGAGTGAGTGCGTTACATTGAGTATTTGAGTCCCACCATAAAACGATATTTTGCACCTCAAAAAAAAACGTTTTGCAGCAAGAATTTATGATTTAAGTTACCTACTTACTTAAATGTACAGAATAATTAATGTAGGTACATACAGGTAATAAGAATAAAACAAGTCTTGTAATTAAAAAAAACGAATCGTATAAAAGTTAAGTAAAAAAATGGTAAAAAGTAAGAACTGAAAAAAGTCTGCGAAAGCCTTCACATTATTCATAATGGAATTAGTAAACAAAAAATCTGGGGAAAAAAAACGACCGACCGAAGCAAAAAAGAAGCACATTATTTTGATTTAAAATAGTTGAAAGCAGGCGCTTTTTTATATTAAACTTCTTCTCGTATCTGTCTGTATCCTGATTATTCCTGATAGTACATTATGGTACAAGTGTGTAACGTTGGTGATTACCGCTGAGGCGCCATTGAGACCCGAGCCGTCAGGTGAGGGTCTTAAGAAAGCCGAGGACGGTAATCATCAATACACACGTGTATCATACGACGTTTTTCAACACACTTGTGAAGAAAATAATACTAAAAAGTCATCTTCAACAGTTAAAACGAGTTCTGATTTTTTTTTCACAATAGCGGGAAAAACTAATCGGTTTACCTATGCGCGCGCATCTACAGTTCGACCAACCTATCTGTGCAGGCGGAAAACACTGAACTAAAATAAATGTACTAAGTTTAACGTAGCGATGCATTTTTTCTTGACCAGTGGCGCCACCATGAATACTGTAACAATGGCGATCGGCCATAGACTAAAAGATGATTTTTGACTTTTCGCGGATAGAGTTTTAGCCACGGACAAAATGGGGAGTTCAAAGTTTTCTTTATCAAAAAAATTCAAATCAAATGAGATTTACAGATTTCCCAGGTGTTTAATTTCAAAATATACGATGTGGACGAAATATCCCATATCTTTTATTTTGGGGACAATTGGCCCGTTATACTGAACTGGTTCGGGCGAATCGACCCATACACATTTCAAAAAGTGGACATCTGGCCCGCGGGCAAGATTTTTCGTGGGCGAGATGTCCCATAACCCGAAAACGGGTACTCCGGCTTGCGCAGGCTACGCTCCATTCGGACATTCGGAGCTTTCATGAATACTTAAATGTTATATAAACTTGTTAAATATGAAAATTAAAAGTTGAAAAAATTCAGGCGCCTGCGGGATAGATCAATAAACGATAATCAGTGATCCAAAAAAAATTATTGCGAATTTTCAATAAGTTATCCATTAGTTAAACTTAAAAGTGCGATAATTGGTACACTATTAATATGAGATTTTTTTTCCTTTCGTGGAGCTATTTTTCAAAGGTCTTGGAATAGATTCCCGTTGAAGAAATAAAAAAATTGTTAGTTTTCGATTTTTTATTAACAATTTACTAAGGTGAAAAACTTCATAGCTTTATTAATCATGGAAAAAATCTTTTTTTTTTCAAATATTATTATTGAAACGTTTTTTTTTTATGTTCAGAAACTACCTACTTAAAAATGATTACTTATTCAATAATGTTCATATCCTGTTGTTTAAAACATTTACCTATAAAAACAAATGCGTTGTTTAAAAGATAATTTAATTTTTTTCATAATAACATAATCTTTGATGATAATTATGTTTTTTTTTTTTTAATCTTTCTTAAAAAAATATATTTTTTTTAACGTTTTTCAGAATCGTGCATCTCTAAAACCATTTGTGTAGCTCTTTATTTGTGGATTTTTGTGACAGAATTATGTACCTACCTATATAATTTAAGAATATTTATAATCTTAAGGAAATCTCGGTGTTTTGAATACCCGAAAAAATATCACAGGACGTAAATGAGAAAACGTAGTTATTATAAGCAACTTTTGATATCCGACTAAATTCGAATATCTACAAAAAAGCGAAGGATTCGTACACATATTATCAACTTGCCCTCTGTTACGTTTACGTACCTATTGTTCAATCACATGATTTGGCATATCATTATTTTTGGTGGCCAAACAGTGTTGCTTCCACATTACAATGCTATACAGTGCTCTGGCAATTTCGTTTACCCGCTATTTGACAAGTTTGACAACTACAGTAGGTAAGTCGTAAAATACATAATACCTAGTGCAACCACAACGTCAATACAAAATTCGGAATCCGGGAAGTTCTTTGTGTATAACCTTCGTCTTAACATAGAAGCAAAATAATGTATCGACAATCGTTATAAATAAACCAACAAAAGAATCGGATTATTGACACGTGCAGTATAGGTACTAACTGTAGCCAGCGACCTTCGTTTGTTTATTTATTTTCGAATAGCGGTAAAAAGGCGGACCAGAAAGTGATCCTATTTATGGTACCTAAGTATCCGTTTAGGGTTCCGTAGTCAACTAGGACTAGGTCTAGAACTTATAGTTTCGCCATGTCTGTCTGTCCGTCCGTCTGTCCGTCCTCGCTTAATCTCTGTGACCGTTAGCACTAGAAAGCTGAAAGGAGAATGGGTGACTTGTATGAAGGTTTGCCCAACCCTTGTAGCAATATGGGCTATTTGGTTATATGTTGTACTAATTGCCCTCATCACATTTAAATGTATTTTTTTTTTCTCTCAGTGACGTCAATGTAATAAAAATCAGAAACTGATTTATTTTTGACTTATTTGTGTTTTTTTTTTTGAAGTCGGTTTTATTTTTTGATAAAAAGTTTTTATTTTACCTTTTTAGTGGTTCACATGTTCATGGGTCATACCTAATGTGGACAATGTAGTATTTTTTTTTGAGTTTTGTTGATTTTTCAAAAACCGCTTGTCCAATTTCGATAAAAAAAATTATGGGACCATTTGGGAAGTATACCCTTTCCAAAAAAACGAAAAGAATTTTTCAAATCGGTTAGCAAGTGACGGAGTTATGCCCGAACAAACATAAAAGAAACAAACATCCGAATTGAGAACCTCCTTTTTTTTTAGAAGTCTGTTAAAAACAACTAAGTAAAAGATTAAGACTTACTTTTTTTACCATATACAATAGAAATCATCATCATTTCAGTCAAAAGCCGTCCACTGCTGCATAAAAGCCTCCCCCAGGTGTCGTCACATTGACCCATGGAGCATTGACCGGACCAGTGCGTCTCGAATCCAGTGGGTACCCGCAACCTTTTCCAGGTCATCGGTACACCTTGTGAGAGGCCTTCCAACGCAACATCTTCCGGTTTGCGGTCGCCACTCCAGATCTTTTCGACCCCATCGGCCATTCGTTCTGCAAGCAATGTGCCCTGCCCACTGCCACTTAAGTTTGGCAATTCTTCGGACTACGTCGGTAATCTAGGTTCTCTTGCGAATGTCTTCATTTCTGATGCAATTCTGCAAGGAAACTCCGAGCAGAGTCCTCTCCATTGCCCTTTGGGTGGCTTTGAGCTTTTTGATGAGTCCCTTAGTAAGCGACCACGTTTTGGTCCCGTATGTAATTACCCAGCAACACACACTGGTCCTAGACTTTCGTCTTGAGACAATTGAGAAGCTACCGCAGTAAGTTGAACGAGAAGATATCGCGCAACTTCCTGAACGCTGCCCAGCCGAGTTGAACTCGACTCTTTCTCGAAGTTAGACCTACTTAACTAGACCGTTTGTCCCTGGTAGACATAATCGTCCACAACTTCGAGTGTAGTTTCCGATGTTCCGTCCGCCCCTGGTTCAAACCATGGTCCGGAGCGCTGAGGCATGAGAAACCTCACGTCCCAGCCACCGCAACAAAAGACGCCCCGGGTGTCGGGAGTCGCAGGGCGAGACCCGATCACCGTAGGCACGGGTCTGCAGACGGTGAGCTTTGGATGGCTCGCCGCCCGATCAGAACCAGGACCGGGTCGACAACGCGTTGTGTTCCAGGGGCGCTTCAAAGAGCTGTCAGCATAATAGACTGGACCCACTGGAGTTAAAAAGCACTGCAGCTCTGGAACGCAAAGAGCAGAAGAACGAACACGGATGGGTTTTAGTTAGTAAAGTCTGACACTCCCTTCTGCTCCACCCAGAGCGGGAGGAGTCATTTGATGGTTTCCCATCGTTACAAAAAGGAGGTGAAATGTGCCGCGACCTGTCTTGTCGGAAACTCCAACCACAATTTACACATTGTTTTCTATGTGGTTCCACTTTCACCAAAATCCGTTTACTTGCAAGTTTGCAACAGTCAAAGTACGTTTAGGGTAACCGAATCGTCGGTTTGGTGTCGTATAATTACAGACTTCCTATCGCTATCTTCCAGCTCCATGATCAAACGCTGAATACCATCTAGAGACAAAGTACTCGTCAAGACAAATCATTCGAGCCCAAACTCGATGGGGCTAGGTAGTTTTATAACGAAGTTCCTATGGCCACCTTCTAGCTCCATCATCAGATCAGCTCCACGTTAAAAGAACTATCATATCTATACATCATTTGCTAACTTCTTTTAGAATTGCTGACAAATACGATACATAGACCTAAACACTTTGATGTGATGCAAAGGACCTTTTAGCTCCTGTAACTTTTTTCTGACGTGGATTTCAGCATCACCGTTATACAATAAATTGATTGTCTTAATTATACCTTTCTAATGATATATTACTCAAAGTGTTAATCAAAAGTGTTAATCAACACTTGGGCAAATCAGCCCATTCTTCTTTGGTACCAATTAAATATGTGTATCAATCACGCCGACAAAGTAGTCAAATAAAAATTGGAAAAATGTTTTATTCGGGTAGCCCCCCTATATGTAAAGTGGGAAGTGTTTTTTTTTTTAATTGTAACCCTAACGTGTGATATATTGTTGGAAAGGTATTTAAAAATGAATAGGGGTTTACTAAAATCATTATTTGATAATGTCAATAATTTCGGAAATAATCGCTCCAAAAGTAAAAAACAATGTGTGTCCCCCTTCTAACTTTTGAATCATGTTTAGAAAATATGAAAAATATCTGAAAAGTAGAACTTTATA
Source organism: Diarsia mendica (assembly GCA_949316265.1). NCBI lineage: Eukaryota > Metazoa > Arthropoda > Insecta > Lepidoptera > Noctuidae > Diarsia > Diarsia mendica. The sequence continues at coordinate 13,160,954 of OX438906.1, forward strand.
AGGGCTTTCTAGGAAAAGCATTTTGAAAGTGAAAAAAAATTAAAAATGTATATAGAAAAAAAAACATAATGGACACCCACCTTTAAACTCTTAAGTGGGAACACATATTGTGACGGACGGGAAACTACACCCTACACTGAGCGTGGCCCGACACGCTCTTGGCCAGTTTTTTTTCTCTTTGACATGGCTTTCAAGATAGAGCCACCAGAGTAAAGAAAATAAATTCCGCAAGCTACATCTGGTTGGTTCTGTTGAAAAGAAAACAATTCTTGTTTTTTTGTATCGTCTGTACTGCCTGTAGAATGATAATTCTTGGATGTTTATAATGTTCTCGTTAAGTTCACAAAGTGGATGTTGTGTACCTACGTAAGTAAGTAATTCACCAACCTGTTTGGCCTGTTTGCGCGTAAATATAGTAACTTCATTGCTTTAAAACTACTTAAGTACGCCTACCATACATATTGTTGATAAAAATGTTATTTTATTAGTAGGTACGTAAGGATTCCAATAGGTAGTGGAATTCTACCTATGTTATCTTATTAGGCACGAAAAACTTTTTAACATAATTAATTAAATTTTATAAGCCCACAACCCACAAAAAATAAACGGAACAGGGGAAATGCTGATACTCTAATTAAATCCTAAGTAAAGTATTTATTTGACCTGATGGCGCCAAACACACCATATGCTATGTGATATTTTCACAATGACTTGTTTTTTGTCCTAAAATAGGATGTTATCATTTCCTGCCTTTGTTCATAAAACTACAAGACCTACCTATCACTGTAGTTAGCTAAGTGGGTACCAAAAACGCGACTCACCGCCATAGTCACCACAACAATGGCATTTTAAAAACAAGTTCCTTTTTTTGTTGCTTAATTAATGAATAGGCATGCATTGATTTTAAAACAAATTGCTGTTTGTATCAAAAAAGATTTTGCCATCTATGTTAGTTAGTACATAGGTACCTAGTCCCTTTTATTTCTCGGATTTAGATCGTAAAATAAAGGTTTTTTTGCCAATCTACGTGAAACACGCGCATCCTAAGGTACCTAGGTACCTACACAGTGAGTCGCGGACTTCGCGATCAGAATTTTAGTTGGTTTAAATTATGATAATGAACTTTAATATAACCAAATGTTCGGTGGACAGGAGCATCGGTAACTGAAGCGCCTTTGTTGTCTTTGTTATTAAAACTCCAGTCATAAACATTGAGGAAGTTTTAAAATAGTACTTAGGTAGGTAGGTGCTTATTCAAATATAATCACGTACCTATACGTGCCTACATTTTAATAATTCCCTTTGGGAGTCAAGGTCTACCTACTTTATAACAATGTGGTTCGTATCACAAAGCACACGATGCATGGCATGCCCTGCCCAGTGCCCATATCTGCCGTAGTACCTATCCCATAATAGCTAACTAACGCCACTGAATCATTAGAGTTCATGGAAGGCAAAGGCATAGATACCTACACGTGGTTGCATTTAATATGTAGGTAGGTACCTACTTACTATGTGAGATAAATACGCAGTACCTACATAAATAACTTGATTGTCACTGCTGTGACAAATTAATTTTTCACTAAGATAAGTACAATTATAATAATTATGCTGTTGAATATAAACCAAATTGTATTAGTTATTTATTTTATTAGTGTAGTCAAATTAGGCCATTTTTTAATAAAGATTGGATTAAATTCTCCGGAGAGGCAAAAATGTTTGTGATAGATTTGTATGAGTTAAAGATCGAGTAGGTATAAAAAACAAATTGCTTTTACCACCCCTACAGAAGGGGGTGAAAACTATTAATTAGTCATAACTAACCAGAGAACACAGATGTACTCAGCGTAATTTTTTATAGGTACGCTTTATTACACCTCAGTCTACATTATTACATTTTATTTATTTTAATCAGACCAACGCAGAAACAGAAAAAAATAAAAAATGTATTTTTTGGTCATTGCGGCTGTGGGGAAAATTGTGTAGTTTTGTAAACTGAGGAAACGGTTAGACATTTTGACCTAAATACATGATTTTGCACCCGAGTGTGACATATGGAAATTAGTTTTTCACGCATGTCTGCCGCTGTACTTCGGGGGAAATTTTGATTGTTTTGAAAATCATCACAATCATATTAATTTGGTCTCCTTTAAAAAATTTGCATTTTTTTTTTTTTTTTTTAGCCCATATTGTCCCACTGCTGAGCTAGTTTCCTTCGAAAACAGGCAAGACAAAGAATCGAGTCGAAAACGCCTGGAAGAGCTACTGGTCCATGAAGTCGCTAATGAAGGGTGACCTACCTCTATCCCTGAAGCGTAAACTCATCGACATGTGCATTCTGCCCATCCTGACCTACGGTGCTCAAACTTGGTCCCTGACCGAGTCACAAAAGTCCAAACTCAAGGTTTGCCAAAGAGCGATGGAACGTAGTATATTGGGTATTAAGCTCAGCGACAGAATTCGAAATACCACAATACGCTCAAAAACAGGAATCGCTGATGTGGGCAAAAAAACTGCTGGGTTGAAGTGGGATTGGGCGGGCCATGTCTGCAGAATGCACCAGGACCGATGGGCTAAAGTCATCATGCAGTGGGTGCCAGAAGACGGGCGTCGTCGCCGAGGGAGGCCTAGAAAACGCTGGCGTGACGACTTAGAGGCTTTTGCGCGAGATTGGCCGGAGAAAACCGCACAGAGAGAAGAGTGGAAGACTATGGGGGAGGCCTTTGCTCAGCAGTTGCATTTTTTAAGGAACATATTTTTTTTAGTATTGTAGTAATTGCCACTGAATAAATACGCCATGGAAGTGACAAGCGCGCGACACGGAATAATAAACTAACAAGAAGAGATAAGCGTCGTCACTCGTCATCACGTATGCGCGTTGTTTCATGTATTTTACGAGGAAGGAGTACCTACTTTCTAATTGTGAATGCTCTGTTAGTAAGTAATAGGTAGTGTACGCACCTAAAGATTATATTTTTAATGCTAAAGCAGCTTGTGTTTAAACGAAAAATAAAATGGCAGTGTCCTCCAAGCATGTCCTTTATTTATTAACCGACTTCGAAAAGGAGGTTCTCAATTCGTCGCAATCTTTGTTTTTTTTTATGTATGTTCCCCGATTTCTCGATGCCGCTTATAGCGATTTGGAAAAATCTTTTTTTGCTTGAAAGGGCCACAGATGGTCCCATAGAAAAATGGCCTGGATCTGATCACGGGATCTTGGAGAAATTGAAGCAAATCAACCGCGAAAAAGTTTGGCAATTCTTCGGGCTATGGCGGTAACCTTGGTTTTCTTGTGCATATCTTCATTTCGGATACGATCCCGCAAGGAGACTCCGAACATAGCCCTCTCCATTGCCCTTTGGGTGACTTTGAGTTTTCTGATGAGGCCCATTGTGAGCGACCACGTTTCTGTCTATTATGTAATCTCTGGCAACACAAACTGGTCATAGACTTTCGTCTTGAGACACTGTCGTAAGTTGGGCGAGAAGATACATACCGCGCAACTTCCCGAACGCTGCCCAGCCGAGTCGCATTCGACGATTGACCTCTTTATCGAAGTTAGACCTACACTGAGAAAAAAATCCTGAGACAAAGCTGCAGTTTTACATTGCGGGCAAATTCTTGCGAAAGTGACAAAATAATTTTGAGATTACAGCAAAATAACCTTTGCTGCCACAGCAACTTTTTTTTTGTGAAACGCAAATATTGTGAACCCCGCAGTAAAATATTGTGGCGTTATCAATTTTTGGGCCCTTAGATATAATCGCACAGTGGTATTTAGCGGGGTTCACATGGTTAAAGTTTGTGTAGTTCGCAATGTGCGCTGCACATTGACTTTAGACGTTGTGGCGTTAGCAATTATTGGGCCCTTTGATAAATTCGCAAAATGGTAATTTGCGGGGTTTACATGGTTAGAGTTTGTGCAGTTCACAATGTGAGCTGCGCATTGACTTTAGATATTGCGGCGTTAGCAATTATTGGGGCCTTTGATATATTCGCAAAGTGTTAATATGCGTTGTTCACATGGTTAGAGTTTGTGCAGTTCGCAATGTGAGCTGCGCATTGACTTTAGATATTGCGGCGTTAGCAATTATTGGGGCCTTTGATATATTCGCAAAGTGTTAATATGCGGGGTTCACATGGTTAAAGTATGTGTAGTTCGCAATGTAAGCCGTACATTGATGTTATAAGTTGTGGCGTTATCAATTTTCAGGCCCGTTGTTAAAATCACATGTTGGGAATCTGTGGGGTTTACCAAGTTAAAGTTTGTGTGGTTTGCAATATAAGCTGTGCATTAATGTTATATGCTGTGGCGTTAGCAATTTTCGGGCCCTTTGATAAAATCACGATATGGTAATCTGAGAGGTTCACTTATGGCATGGCTGATTTCTGGTCAAAAGTAATTTTATCCTATAATATTATGTATCTAAATCTATCATTCCATTCATGCTGGTTTCGTTAGCGAAGCTAACAATAAGAAGAAAGGGTTCACAGGTTATACGTTTATGCATGGTTCCGGTGTTCGACATAACTTTGACATGTTGTGGCGTTAGCAATTATCGAGCCCTTTGATAAAATCGTATAAGTTGGTAATCTGTGGGTGGGGTTCACATAATTGAAGTTTGTGTAGTATGCAATTTAAGTTGCACTTGTTTTATATGCTTTGGCCAATGATATTATATAATCATCACATTACACCATTAACAATTAAATTTACCAAAGATCCCCTTTGATAAAATCGCAATATCTATTAAAAGACGTTCACAAAGTTAAAGTTTGTGTCGTTTGCAATATACCTAAGCAGCACATTGATTTTTTATGTTGTGGCATTGAATTTTTTTTTTATAAAATTGCAAATTTGTACTCTGTGGGGTTAACAATTCTAAGGGCACGAGTTCACAATGTGCATAATTCTCTAACAATGTTCAAATTGCTATAAACACAATTCAAACTTAGCGAGGGTATCCTTTAACATAGATAAAAATACAAATCAACTATAGTGAAAATCACAAAGTTCATTCTCGACAATGTTTGAATTTGGTAAAGTTGTTAAAATCGATCGGTATCTAGTTTAGTCTTCGGTCGGCAGTGGCGGGCAACACTACTCGTAATAGCGTTTAGTCTATAGAGAATATATCTCCGCGGCGCGTGCGTTATGTTGGTACGGTACACTTGGTACACCTGATTTTAATTATCTAATTCTAGTTCTTCTAGCCGTTCGGATTTTCGGAATTTAGGAAGGAAGAAGGAAGTACACCGCACGGACACACAGAGACATATATACGTACATTGTCTGTGCAGAAATAGGTTTTATGACCGTCGGCGCGTCTGCGAGTGCGTCGATAATCGTCGTGAAAAGTAAAACTGTAAAAAAAGTGCGTGTGGTGAAAAAGTGTTATGAAATTAATAATATTAATATCATGGCGGACCCATTGTTCGACTTTTTGTTAGGCAGTAATCTTTTGCATTTGCTGCCTACGTGTTTAATTATAACTTACCTAATGTTTGATTAAAAATTGGTGACATTTTGATAACTGCTTTTTATTATGTAGATAGTCATTCCCGTTTCTAAGACGTTGCACATGATTAATACACCGGGCTTCAGATTTTAGCACTCTAGAAGCTCTGTGCATTGCTGGCATGTGCAACGCTAAATAATTCTACTATTGCTAATCTATACACTATGCTTTATTAGCAACCTTCACGTTGTGGTTCCAACAAAGGCGTGATCTAACATTGTGATGATCGCCATTTTACCATTGCTATTTCCGCAGTACCATATTGCAGAAATAGCAATGCTACCATTTATGTTCCCACAGTACAATGTGGCTACTCCAGCAATATTGTACTGCGGGAGCAGCAATGGTAACATTGCTATACCTGCAATATGGTACTGCGGAAATAGCAATGGTAAAATGGCGATCATCACAATGTTAGATCACGCCTTTGTTGGAACCACAACGTGAAGGTTGCTAATAAAGCATAGTGTACATAGCTAGAACCACAAGGTTGACAGATAACATTGCGTTAATCGCAACTGCAGGCCAGTTTTTACATCACAACTTTGTTGAAACCACAACTTGAAGGTTGCTAATAAAGTAAAGTGTACATAGCTAGAACCACAAGGTTGACAGATAACATTGCGTTAATCGCAACTGCAGGCCAGTTTTTACATCACAACTTTGTTGAAACCACAACTTGAAGGTTGCTAATAAAGTAAAGTGTACGTAGCTAGAACCACAAGGTTGACAGATAACATTGCGTTAATCACAACTGCAGGCCAGTTTTTACATCACAACTTTGTTGGAACCACAACTTGAAGGTTGCTAACAAAGCAAAGTGTACATAGCTGGAACCACAATGTTGAAAGATAACATTGCGTTAATCGCAACTGTAAGATTGCAACTATAGCAAACTGTACGTTGCTAGATTATATAAGTTTAACACTGTGATATCTCCACGTTTAAAGTTGCGAAATAGGAGCCAACAGAGTAAGTTTGTGAAAACGAGCGTTTGTGAAATTCGCTATGTGATAATCCACAAAGTACACATTTCCACTTTGTCACATTCGCAATAGTTTTTCGCAATAAAAAAGTTGCTGCGGCAACAAACTTACTCTGTTGGCTCCTATTTCGCAAACTTTTATTGTTAATTTAACAATACTTTTTTCTCAGTGTACCCAACTGAACCGTTCCTGGTTGACATAATCGTCCACAGCTTCGAGTGTAGAGTCTCCGATCTTGATAGGAGTGGGTGTTACATGAACATTCAACATAACCTTGATTTATTTTAAGATCCACTCTTTCAGGAGCTCCACCAAGGTCATCGAGCGTTGAGATTCTCCATGGTCTCAGCCATGACCACTATATCGTTGGCAAACCGAAGGTGAGTGAACCACTCGCCATTGATGTTGATGCCCATTCCTCTCCAATCCAGAACCTTGAAGGCATCCTCCAGCGCAGCGGTGAACAGTTTCGAAGATACTTGACGTCTCCCTCTCACCGCGCTGCAGAAGGATAGGTTTTGAGGTCTAGTCCTAAAGCCTGACTGACATGGTGGCGTTTTTGTACAAACACTTCAACACCTCGATGAACCAGTAGTCGATTTGGCATCGTTGGAGTGACTGTAGTACCGCCCAGGTCTCGATCGAATTGAAGGCTTTCTCGTAGACCACAAACGCTTAACAGAGAGGCAGGTTATACTCTTCGGTCTACGGTACTAAAGCCTTGTCGGAATCTCGGAATTCGGCTGGATCGGGAGGCTGGAAATCGTCAAATCTGCGTGCGAGACGATTCGTCATGACTTGAAAATAACTTGTACACATGGCTTACAAGTGAGATGGGCCTATAGTTCTTCAGCCGCGTACTGTCATCCTTTTTGAAGAGCACCCCTGCATCATGCTTGTGGCGTTTGCCCCTTGAGTATGACGCATTGCTTGTTGGTAGACATGATGTAGTCTATTTCATTTTTAGTCGCACCATCAGGGCTCTACCAGGTCCACTACCTGTGCTCACGTTTTTTGAAGAAGGAGTTCATCAGAGGCCTTCCTTCTCCATAAAACTGGCCAGTTGGTGACCCCGGTGGTTGATCCGATGTCCAACCACAAATTGCCCCACTTGCAGATCATCCTCGTTTCGTTTGCCTAGCTTCTACAACGCTACGACAACGGTGAAGTAAGTTCTGAAACCATGCATGGCTTTAGAAATATACTCATTCATGGTTTCTACTTTATCGTCGAGGTGTAGACCTGTATGACCTTCAGCGAAAATCGTGCAGATATTCTGAGTATAAGGTACGCAACCCTGTTCGAAACACTCTCGATTTTCACCATGTGGTTCACGAGGGACTTGCTGACGATACACCCAAAACCACCCTGGGACGGTCGGTCACCCTCTCGGAAGTAGAGCAGGTTGCTCTACTTCCGAGATTTCAGAATTATCGTGTCGTCCCCTTCGGATTTCAGAAAATCCTACAACAATCCCATCCTAGCACGAAACTCACTTTGGTTCAGTCCCTTGTTCTTCCCATTATTGACTATGCTGATGTTTGTTATTCTGATTTATCCCAAGAACTTCTAAATAAATTGGATCGACTTCTCAATAATTGTATTCGTTTTGTTTTTGGCCTTCGTAAATACGATCATATTTCTTCCTTCCGTTCTCAGCTTAAATGGCTGCCTATCCGACTCAGGAGGTCCCTCAGATCTCTCTGCATGCTCTTCTCAATTATGTACGATCCACGTGCTCCTGATTATTTAAAAAACTATTTTCAAAGTGTTGGGCAGTTGTCATTGTCGTAGCCTTCGAGCTTCCAAAAATCTCATTCTCCAAATTCCGTCACATCGCACCTGTTTCTTGTCAAATTCTTACGCTGTGTCAACTATAAAACTCTGGAATGCTTTACCCCTTGGCATTAAAAAAGCTGAAAGAAAATTTACTTTTAAAAGGAAAGTACGTAGCCATAGCCACTATTTAAGTCAGACCAAATAGCTCTCAATTAATAAAAATCGAGTCATAGTATTGCCTATTGTTAAGTTTTTCGTTTTCTATTTTGGTATTTGTAAAATATTTATTACCAGTTCATTCTATTTTTATATTTATGTACTAATATCATTATATAAGTACACACAACTCAAACTCAAGGGGAAGATTTATACGACCATGGTTAGACCTGCTGCCGTGTATGGATCAGCAGAATGTTGGGCCACAAAAGGGATAAATGAAAGGCAATTGCATGTGGCTGAGATGAGAATGCTAAGAGGGATGTGTGGTGTGACGCGACAGGATAAAATAAGGAATGAGAACATAAGAGGAAGTCTGAAAGTGGCGCCAGTGAATGAAAAGTTGATTGGTAATCGATTGTCGTGGTATGGACATGTGATGCGAAGGAATGAAGGAAATGTTGAGTATGAATGTAGATGGCTATTAAAGGAGAGGAAGGCCAAAGAAACGATGGATGGACTGCTAGAGAGGAGGTGACTGCTGAGATGACGAGAAATAGGGAAGTATGGAAGAAGAAGACATATTGCGCCGACCCCAAATAAATTGGGATAAGGGCAGGAGAATGATGATGATGATTTATATACTTTCGTTTTTCGTTTTTTTTTTAAAGTTGATGTTGTTTTTTACATATTTTGTACCCTACCACAATGTTGTCCTATTTAACCCTGCCTAAGGTTGACTGGTAGAGAGAGAATGCCTTGTGGCATTAAGTCCGCCTATGTATCACTATTGTGTATGAAGTTTAAATAAATAAAAAATAATTATTTTGCGTACCTAGCGCACGGATCGCTTTTTGCCACAACAATAGCGCCCCGCACACGTACAGTTCGGACCGCGCATCTTGGACTGCGTTCCAAACAGCAGTTAGATCTAGTTTGCTTGTCGTCGCCCCTGAGTTACGCTTCACCCACTCAACCTTCGTTACGCTAAGGAAGTCGCTGTACGGTTTGGACTGCGGATCAAACTGTTGTGCTAATTACGATTAAAAATGCATTCACGGTTTGGATTGCCGACGAAACTTACATAACTAGACAAACGTTCCGAACTGTGCGTGTAAATTGATTTTCAAGAGTTTGGACTGCGGTTTGGACTGGCGCGTGGAACGTTATAGCTTTTAAAAGTTTTTTACACAGTAGTAAGAATGAACTCTGTGATAGGTTCGACGCTCCAAACCGCCATTTTTGTAATGTACGTTTATACGTGATGCGCGCGTAAAACTGTGAGAAAGGACTCGCGTCGAGGTGCCAGATCGGACTGTTAGATCCGCACATCTACACGTACAGTTCGGAGCGAGGGATGGAACGGCGCGTGGTGTTTCCCGCGGTCCGTACTGTACGTGTGCAGGGCGCTATTGATCTAAACGCAACGCGAACGCATAGCCACGGTAATATTATCATACAGTAGTTCGACTTCATACAAACGGACGAAGCGCGAGCTATGCCTACGCGCCTCGATTAAGGGATGCGCCTGGGATGCCGACAGTCGCGACTGTGCCGCAGTGACGAACGGACGGTGTGTTGTTTTTTAACAATAAATGCGCGATGTTTTCTCTAAAAATAAGACAAATACATTTAATGTACATTTTTTGTGTTGTTTTTGGTTTTATGAATTCGTTAATAACGTATCCAGCGATAACTTTTTTTTAATTACCTGGAAACTTTGAAAGATAAGACTATAAAATAATTTCACTTACTAGTAGGTAGGCTTATAATGTGTGTATTTTTTTAATGGATAAGTATTTCTTTATATGTCCCGAAAAAAACATGGTTTTTTAATTAAATCTATCAATCAAAAAACAACACGCATGTTTATTGAACACTTTCTATTCAATTCACAAAGTATTTTATTTGTTTTAAAAAGTATATTTACGATCACAAAACTAAATGGAAACACAAAATAGGCACATGTAATTAAAATACTGGAGGCGGGCAGCCTTCACGCATGTTTACGTACCGCGCGGCTGTAGGCATTTATTTCAAGGACACGGCCGAGTCACACTACTGTACATATTTATACTGTGGCATAGCACTCCACGCACACTCCCCCCGCCCGCGTCTGCTTTGACATCATTATACAAACATCGTAGGTACGCTAGCTCTGTATAAACTTCCGGCCATATTATATTTCTTATTTTTATGAGGTGCGAATATTGTAGTATACTTAGAATACATTACATAGGTATTAAAAAATCCATGACTAGGTACACTAATTTGCCCCGAAGTACAATTTACAAATATTGTAAAATCCTGGTTTCCTAGGGGTGCAAAAGGGTGCTAAAATAACTGGGTGTTCATGATGCTTTAAAAAGCATATTACGAGTTTGCACCAACAGGCTGACTTTCCCTTGAGCCGCAAATTAAAAACAAAAATTAATTAGTTATTCATACACCTCACACTGTTTTGGTGAAAAGTAATTATACACCAAAGGGGTATCTACATATATCTAAACTTACCACATAGGTATTAGTTATTAATAAAATTTCAAAATTATGGGACTTGTGGCTATCACCCATGACCCAATATTAAACGATGTTCCGTACATAACAAGAATGGTGCAAACTTAGAGGAAACTTATACCTATTCATGTCTTCTAATGATTCCACAAAAAATTACAACTACACGAATTCCGTCCAACCTTTTTGCTAATTCGACTACACATATATAAAATAAATAAACAAACGAAGGTCGCGGGCTACAGTTAGTACCTATAATTGCAAGTGTCAATAATCCGATTCTATGTTGGTTTATTTAAAACGATTGTCGATACATTATTTTGCTTGATATAGGTACTTACACAAAGAACTTCCCGGATTCCGAATTTTGTATTGACGTTGTGGTTGCACTTTTATGTATTTTACAACTTACTGTAGTTGTCAAACTTGTCAAATAGTGGGTAAATGAAATTGCCAGAGCACTGTATAGCATTGTAATGTGGAAGCAACACTGTTTGGCCACCAAAAATAATGATGATGCCAAATCATGTGATTGAACAATAGGTACGTAAACGTAACAGAGGGCAAGTTGATATAATGTGTACGAATCCTTCGCTTTTTTGTAGATATTCGAATTTAGTCGGATATCAACAGTTGCTTATAATAACTACGTTTTCTCATTTACGTGCTGTGATATTTTTTCGGGTATTCAAAACACTGCGATTTCCTTAGGATTATACATATTCTTAAATTACTGTCATAAAAATCCAAAAATAAAGAGCTATGGTAGGGTGGTAGCCAATGAACCGCGTGTACCGTATGAACCATAGTACCACGGAGTACCTACCGTCCATACGGTACCTACGTGGCAAACTTGCACAAAAAACATGTCACGACTCGCTTGTCACATCATGCAGTTTGGTCTAGTCGCCTGTCGCCGGCCGCTTGTCGCCACAAACGAACGCGTGCGCCGCATCTTTGTGTTTATTAAAACAAAAAGCTGAAAAAAAACTGAGTTTTTTTTATTATTATAAATGGGCTTGCTCTTGACCTCAATCTTGCCCTAAGGGCAGGGATGATGTCGACGATGGAACGAGCTTACCCAGAAGAAGCCTGTTTACTCGCGACTTAAATAGATTAGGGTTATGTGAACCCGGAAAAACCGACGCAGGCAGGGAATTCCAGTCCCTGGCTGTGCGTATAATAAAGGACTTGGCAAAACGCTTCGTTCGAATGTGTGGAACGTCGACTAGGTATCGGTGATAACCTGCAGCCTGCAGTACGTCTAGTCTCCCGATGGGAGAAGGGAGATGGTGGAATTTTTTTTTACTTTAATTATCTAACTCTTACCTAGTATTATATTATCTGTGCTCTTACTAAACTTTGAGAGAATTGTAAGTAATGGGGGAAGGAGAAAAAACAATAAACATTATTTTTTCTCCTTATTATGTAAAACCTCAGATCAAATAAGCAGCAAACATATCCAAATATTATTATTTCCTAAAGGTTCACTGCGTGAGTGCGTGCACATCCCAATTCCCGTGCACGCAGTGAACCATTTTTCCTGGGTAAGCAATGAACCAGGAATATTCATTGAATTGTGGCAATAAATTCTAAGCCATACAAAATTGGAATAAGTGAAATCGTAAAAAGTCCATGAAATGGCAGGCCAAGATTGATTGCGGGGGGTTTAGAACTTTAGGCCAATGTATCTCTGCCGAAAATAACGTCGGAATACCATATATAATTATTTGAGTGCTATGACTCCTGAAAGTTAAGAGACCAAAATAAAAAGTTTATAATGACTGTAATAATTAAGTTCCAATACTTACTGATTCTGTGGTTTTTATATACTTAACCTGAAACCTAATAAATATTTAAACTTATTACTGTCATATCATCATCATCATCATTTCAGCCAAAAGACGTCCACTGCTGGACATAGGCCTCCCCCAGGCGTCGCCACATTGACCGGTCCCGTGCGTCTCTCATCCAGCGGGTTCCTGCAACCTTGACCAGGTCATCGGTCCACCTAGTGGGAGGCCTTCCAACGCAACGTCTTCCGGTTCGCGGTCGCCATTCGAGAACTTTTCGGCCCAATCGGCCATCCGTTCTGCGAGCAATGTGCCCTGCCCATTGCCACTTAAGTCTGGCGATTCTTCGGGCTACGTCGGTAACCTTGGTTCTCATGCGGATGTCCTCATTTCTTTGGGTGACTTTGAGCTTTCTGTCATATACTCAGATCAAATTTATATATTACTTTTTCTATTACTGTGATTCATTGTGTACCACCTGGATATGATCACCCCTAGGTGTACCTACACTATGAATCATTTGACTTGCTTTAGAAAAACGTGTATTAATTAGGCAATAGCCAATTTTTTCCATTTTGTTTAACGCAGTTTGGTAGTTTATTAAATAACCTATGTTTTAAAATAAAAATATTTTCTTAAACTCTAATAACGACCGCGCTAGAGCTCTTCAAACTTTTGGTGGTTCAATGGCTACCACCCCACCCTACACAAATGGTTTTAGAGGTGCACGATTCTGAAAAACGTTACTCCAGCAGTAAATGGAATATCTCAAATACCTAGGCACCTGTAGACGTAGGTACATATATTATATTTTCGGAGCGCATTTTTGCACAAATACAAGCTCGTGCAATACACAAAATTTTTCTCAAAGATCATTTGTTTAGAATTTTCTTGCTGAAACAACGTTACTCCAGCAGGAATCGTTTAAGTATTACCGTTTTTTTGAAAACACGACTCAATTTTTTTATGAGGCGCACATTCACAGCAGATTTCGCACTAATTATACGTTCCATTCAAATTACTGTAGGAGCCACTTTCCTGCTGGAATAAAGTATAAGTATTAAGTACCATTGAATAAGTACCTACAATGTTATGTGGTTCTTAAGTTCTGAGCGATTGGACTGCTGCGCTGAGTGTCGCGGGTTCGATCCCCGCACATAACAAATATTTGTATGGCCTACAGATAGTTGTTCCGGGTCTGGGTATTTTTATAAGTAGGTACTATGTGAGTTTAAATGTTTGTAAACGCACCCACGGTACAGGAGTAATTCCTAGTGTGGAACAAACTTTTTTAAAATAAATAATTTAGTGCTACTGCAAATAAACTAGTCTACCGCCAACACAAAGTCAATGCTTGACCACAAGTGTGAGCTACCTGCTAGTGGTACAACCTGCAACAACGGCAAAATTGAAAAAAAGACGTTTTTTATGGTTTATTATAATATTATACAATGTACCTACCTACCTACCTACCTATAAATGTTTTACTTTGTCTCGTCAAAATAAGTGGCAGCCGACTACGAAAAGCTAACGTGTTGTAGTTGTAATAAACACAGCTAATGACGATGTTATCTTATATTTACAGGCAAATCCTTCGAAAACCTGAGCGAAAGCGTACAGCTGTCACCATGCAAGAAGACACCCTGCCGTCTTAAGAGAGGCACAGATCAAGCCATTATGATTCATTTCACACCAAGTAAGTTTATAACATTTGTATAATTCCCGGAATACAATTGAAATATGTAGGTATGTAGGTATCAAGGAACCAAATGCGGGTCACAGATTGGTGAAAAGTAACATGAAAATGTTTCACACATTCACAAATACAATAGGGGATCGGACAAAAAAAAAAATTAGTCCGTCAGATACCTACATTTCACGCGTACATTTCCAAAAAATATTGACCACATATTTTTTCTTTTTTCACGTACCTAAACAAAACAAAAAATGAAGACTACACAGTGCTTCGAAAAGAAAATAGGATACTTATAGGAAAAAAAAAATTAAGAAATGAAAAAAATAGAACAAAATAAAATAGATTAGATAGAACCCCGCCTGCTTCTCCAAGTTTTGTTTAATTTAAAATGTGCTTGTTTTTTACTTTTCTGTTTTTCAGTCGGGTTTTTTAGTTTTTTAACTACTTTTTTTTATTGATTTGATAAAACAAAAAACACGTACTTATCCAATATTTATCGATACCTAATCTAACTGACGGACTAAACAGAATCATATTTTTTTTGAGTCAGTCCGATCCCCTATTGTGTTACATTTCATGTTCCGTTTCACCCGGCATTACTGAAATACTGACTATAGTATAGCATACACAGTTAAGTGACAAAGGATTGTAGGTGCTATAAGTAGGTCTGTAATTTCTAAAACTTTACTAACATGTGGGCCATAGGTACTTGGTATCCTAACTAATTAATATTATAGATACGAAAGTAAGTTAGTTTGTTACCTTTTCATGCCTATACCACTGAACCGATTATCGTGATTTTTTGCAAAACAATTTCGGGTACCTACACTTAAACAGACATATAGAGGGTTAAATTTACTGTTCTTGAGTAAAACAAAAATAACGTTATGAAAAAAACTTTTTTGCAAAAAAAACAACCGACTTCAAAAACACCAAAAAGAGAAAAATAAACTTCAGAAGAAAAATCAGCTTCTGAAGTCGGTGACATTTGTTTGTTTGATTTTATTTTTTTGCCACCGACTTCAGAAGCTGATTTTTCTTCTGAAGTTTATTTTCTCTTTTTGGTGTTTTTGAAGTCGGTTGTTTTGTTGACTCATTGTTCACGGACGGCTTTAATTACCGTGTTTTTATATCCTATTGTCTAAATGATGTATGTGCCACACTGCAACACTATCTATTTATAGGTACCTACCTAATAAAAAGTTATTAATATTGTTTGATTTTACTTTTAGTTTTAATTTGTGTAATTTACTTAGCCATCACTTAATAAAAGTTTTGACAGTGTTGTCACAAAACTGTCAAAACTTTTACTAAGTGATGGCATATTATGTAATCATTAAAGCTCTCTGATTGCGGCAGTTATTCTACTTGTAGTTAAAGTAAGTACCTCTAGTTACGAAAAAGTTAGTTTATGAAAAAATAATAACTACCTAATTGAAATAATTAGGTAGGTAGAGACATGATCTCTACAAACAAGCACTTACCGCGATTATTAGGTAACAGAATAAAAAAAGGCCTTGATATAACCTACGTAGACTAAACCAGGTATAAGTACAACTAGCTGTTGCCCGCGACCTTTGTCCGTATCAAATTATTTATTGTATTATTTATTTGTAACTAGATAGGTATAAATATACTTGTATAGCAGTAATAGAAGTTTATGCGACTGTGCATAGGGGCATTACAACACAAGTGTGGGTTTAAGAAACGAGCCGAAGGCGAGTTTCTTATTATCATCACACGAGTGTCGTAATGCCTAAATATGTATAGTTGCATACCTACACTAATTTATCTATGTGGTTCTGGTTGGCTGGACATTTCTTCAAAACTGCTCGCATTTAAGTAGGTCAATAGGGCACTTTTTTTTTTTTTTTTTTTTTTTTTAATCTTCTTTATTTAAGGGATTTTTGTACACAATTGTGACGATGTCAATCCCATCGTGCTTTTACAAATATTTACTTACTTCCTAGACTTATTTTAACTTATAAAATACCCCAAACCTTAATCTAATTTCTTATCTATCTAATAATAAAAGAGTATAATATTTTTGCTGCTTCGGATGTAGGCTTAGCCAAAATACCATGGAACATTCCAACATCCATTACCGACAATTTCATTGCGTTTAAAACTGCATTTCTTTTATTAGCATATCGGACACATTCCACCAACACATGATACACATCCTCTATCTTGCCACACACCTCACAGTTTGGAGAGTCAGACTTTCGCATGAGATAAGCAAATTTGTTTAGTGGAATATATCCTGAGCGCAAGCGATGCGCAGCAACAATTTGGCTTCGATTCAGTTTCGACCCGCTGAACCAAGGTTTAAGAGGAGGCTCACATTGTATACTTTTATACCAGATTCCTTTAGCTTTTGATCTTTCATTAAAATGTTCATTCCAAGATAGTTTATTTATTTTTCTATATTTACACAATATTTCCGAATAGCTTGGTATTAAGGGCACTTTATGTGACGGCTAAACACCCTTATTTCAGAATAGGTGACGCTACAGAATCTTAGATAATCGATCGAAAGCGTGTCCAGCCAGCTTGAAAAACCACTTTTCGCTGGTCTCTCAATCTCCGTAACGGAAGTGATTTTGACGACTTTTTGCATATCAACGGGCGTCACATAAATATGTGACAGGCATCAAGCTAAAAGTTTTGTGATACGTACAGTGGTTTAGTAGAAAAATGCAAAAAACTGTGTCCAGCCATCTTGAATTTACGTTGAAAACTTTTGGCTGGCACTTCCGAATCCCACATAACGGGAGCGTTTTTTAATATGGTTCCTTTACTAATACTTGGTGACGCAATGTGTGACAGTAATAACGTTTGATTTATGCCGTCACATGCAAGGGTTTACGAGATATCAATGAAAACTTAATGTATACTTGTGTCCAGCCATCTTAACTCAGGCTGGCTGGACACCTGTATCTCCGCTGCCTGATGATCTACGACCTTCAAAATGGTATCAAAATGTTGTGACGGGGACGATAATGGTAACCTGAATTTGTGACGGAGAAACTTTGCGTAGTTTCAAAGATATTGATCTATTACATTTTCCCATACAAACACTGTAGTAGGGTTACCAATATTGTAGGTTTTATGTAGGACTAAGTATATTTTAAGGTGTTTTTTTTAATGGACGAAAATTCGCGTATTGGTGATACTAATACGAACAACTGTAGATATTTTAATCAATAGAAGACAAAAGTGTAGAAGTGAGGAAGGGGGGGGAGATTTTTTTAATGTTATTGATTATTTACGTGCAGATACCTATCTACTCTTTTTAGTAGATAATTATTGGTGTTTTTATAGTAAGTACATAGGTAGATATTGTGTCAGGATAACAGACTAATGCTCTAAGGTATTTAAATGAAAAAATAATGTAGGTAAATAAAATCACATTTATTTATTTGCGCTAGAGCGTTTCAAATGACGACGATCAACTCCATTTGCACTTCAATAACCCCCGCCTTGTACCAAAGCGTTGTTTTTACCGCCGCCCTAAGTGTTTGAAGCGCAAATGAAGCCGGTGGTCGTCATTTTAATCATATAAATAGCTGAATAAACTAAAATATTCTTCAATACCTATTTATGGAAAAGAATAAAATTATTACACAAAATAAATCACAGTCACAGCATCAGTCTTCATTTGGTTTTAGTACGTACTACCATTATTACGCTGTCACAGCCTGTGTACAATCTCAGTGTCAGTGCATCAGTGTTGCCAACAAGACCGATATAGAATGTGCTAAAATGGAGTTAAAATTATGCCAATTGCTTTATAGAAATGCTAAAAAATCTGCTAACATTTTTCAGTGTCAAATGAAACGTAACATAGTTTTAACTTTTTTATTATTTAACAAAATATACATACTGTTTTAATCGACTATGATCTCAAATACTCTTTCCATTATGTTGGCACCAGGAGCGCCAACAATATATACTAAAGGGATTTTTTTTCTAAATGGAAATAATTGCGTACGCATGAATGTATTTTATTTTATAATTATTTTATATGCTAAAAATATGGTAATTCACTAATAAGTTTGCTAAACAACATGAAAAAATGCTAAATTGGCATCACTGAGTGCAATGCACTTTGTTCTTTTTTGTTAGTGTTTTTAATTATTATTTTGAATTAACACATACTTACGCTTTTTACTGCAGGAAAACCTTTTATTCCCACGGAGAAATCAAATACAAAGCAGGCGTGGCTGCTACCGGCCGATTAGTCGATTAAAAAGAAATCCTTTATTTATGTAAAAATTATGGTCACCTCACAATATTAATGGATGTTTGTATGGGAAAATTTAAATGATCAATATCTTTGAAACTACGCAAAGTTTCTCCGTCACAAATTCAGGTTATCATTATCGTCCCCGTCACAACATTTTGATACCATTTTGAAGGTCGTAGATCATCAGGCAGCGGAGATACAGGTGTCCAGCCAGCCTGAGTTCAAGATGGCTGGACACAAGTATACATTAAGTTTTCATTGATATCTCGTAAACCCTTGCATGTGACGGCATAAATCAAACGTTATTACTGTCACACAAAAGGCTCCGGGGTACGACCTGATATCCAAAGAAGTACTGCTGGAGCTACCGAGAAAGGCTATTGTCTACATCACCATCATCTTCAACGCCATGTTACGAATAGGGTACTTCCCGGCTGCGTGGAAAGTCTCGGAAATCATCATGATTTACAAGGCTGGGAAACCAATGGGTGAAAAAACATCCTATCGACCAATCAGCTTGTTGCCCACTCTATCCAAGGTACTGGAGAAGATAATACTTCGCAGAATCATGCCAAGCCTCTTGGAGCGCAAAGTGATACCAGACCACCAATTCGGCTTTAGAGAACGTCATGGCACAGTGGAACAAGCCCACAGGGTATGTAACGCCATAAGAAAGTCCTTAGAACAAAAGGAATATTGCTCGTCGGCGTTTCTGGATATCCAGCAAGCGTTTGACAAGGTCTGGCACAAAGGCTTACTGTGTAAGATCAAGCAGTACATTTCCCACTCATATTTCCCAATACTCCAATCTTACCTCGAGGATCGCATTTTTTATGTGAAAGAAGGTGACGCCACCTCTGAGTTCCGAGAAATCGACGCTGGGGTGCCACAAGGATCTGTTCTTGGCCCCATGCTGTACACATTGTACACTGCCGACCTACCACTAATGCCAGGAATAACCACAGCGACATTTGCAGACGACACCGCCATATTAGCCAGTAATAAAGATCCAAGTCTGGCATCAGAGAACTTGCAGAAAGGCCTTAACAAAGTTAGCGAATGGCTCCAAAAATGGAAAATAAAAGCAAGTGCTACAAAGTCAGTGCAGGTGACATTCACTCTCAAAAAAGGAGACTGCCCACCGGTAAAGTTGGACGAATGTACTCTACCCCACAGTGACCATGTGAGATATCTTGGCTTACACATTGATCGCAAACTAAACTGGAGGCCCCACATCAAATGTAAAAAGCAGGAGCTCCAGCTAAAGTACAACAGCCTATACTGGATGCTAGGAAGGAACTCGAGACTCTCTTTGGACAACAAACTGCTCATATACAAAGTCATCCTAAAACCCATTTGGACATACGGGCTACAACTGTGGGGCAGTGCAAGCGATTTCAACATAAATATACTCCAGCGCCAACAGAACAAGATCTTAAGAACAATCGCAAAGGTACCATGGTACATAACCAACAATGAAGTGCACGAGCATCTTGAAATGAAGACGACTAAAGAGGAAATTCGGAGTTTGGCAGCTAAATACAAAGAACGGTTAATCCATCACCCTAATGAACTTGCTCGCCAACTCACCATGGACCACTATGTGAGACGACTGAAACGTCATCACATACTAGAGCTAGAAGACCGGCAGTAGCTCTGGGAAGCAGATGAGTTGATGCTTCCAATGGGAAGCCACTCCGCATGACAGCATCACAGAACAAATTTGCTCATAGTCATAAGGCTGATTGCAAATAAAAACAGAAAAAAAAAAAAATTACTGTCACACATTGCGTCACCAAGTATTAGTAAAGGAACCATATTCGAAAACGCTCCCGTTATGTGGGATTCGGAAGTGCCAGCCAAAAGTTTTCTACGTAAATTCAAGATGGCTGGACACAGTTTTTTGCATTTTTCTACTAAACCATTGTACACTACATACGTATCACAAAACTTTTAGCTTGATGCCTGTCACATATTTATGTGACGCCCGTTGATATGCAAAAAGTCGTCAAAATTACTTCCGTTACGGAGATTGAGAGACCAGCGAAAAGTGGTTTTTCAAGCTGGCTGGACACGCTTTCGATCGATTATCTAAGATTCTGTAGCGTCACCTATTCTGAAATAAGGGTGTTTAGCCGTCACATAAAGTGCCCTATTGACCTACTTAAATGCGAGCAGTTTTGAAGAAATGTCCAGCCAACCAGAGCCACATCTTTATCTACCCAAATATCATGAGGGCTCAATGATGGGTTCAGGAACCATAGGGAAATGACCAGCATTGTTACCAGTGTAATGCAATAAAAAATAAACAGGTTATTAGTTGCATTCGTCGCTGCATTTAAGATATCTGGCGGAGTGTTCATGTCAATTTCTGAGTCACTATCACCCATTTTCGACAGAAATTCAGAAATATAGAACTTATCAGAAAATTGTTCTACTCCTATCTGGAAATAAAAAGCTAACGAACAAATGACAGCTCGAAATGGCGGCGTTTCGGATATCTGTCATTTTTTTTAAATCCTAAGCAAACGAACAAAGTCACTATTCTTGTGTCACTCGAGATCAAAATGTCGTGCGATTTATAATAAAATAATACTGAATTGGGGTTTCGTATCGATAGGTATCTGTTTTAATGTAGATACTAGAATAGCACCACTCACTTGAATTTGACACCTGTTCCAAATTTAAACCTCATAACCTACTGTTTTCAGTAGGTTATGAGTTCATTACAGTTCTGTTTATTTCTGCTGGTTGGTAATGCTGGTCATTGCCTATGGTTTTTGAACGCATTAGAGAGGGTTTATGATATTTGGGTAGATAAAGATAATAAAAAGTGTCTGTTTCTAATTTCAAAGTAATCGTTTAAACTGAATGCACATGAAATAGTATATAGGTATCTACCAGGATAGGTAGGTATAGGTATCTACCAGGATAGGTAGGTAGGTACATACATTACAAAAAAAAACTTTAAGATTTTTATTTTCGTCTGTCCATTGTTCCAGCTAATCTACGTTAAAGCAAAGTCCTGTCGGCCTGAGTACTTTTATTTTAAGAAATGTATTAGGGTCCTAGACTCGCGGCCGATGAAACTTCCACAGTTGAATCAGATTTTGTTAGCCTCGTACATTTTCAAAAATAAGAATAGCATTTAAGTTTCCTACTCCATAAATAACATCAGCTATCCGTTAGCAAAATTCTCGTTTAAATCGGTACCTAATGCCGGTTTGGAGATCAGAACAAACTGGCAAACATTTTTCAAAATCTTTTCAAGATAAAATTACTGTAAGTATAAATTATATATAAGCCTATATGTATATACTTTCATAAGCATTCAGTAATTAAAAATTTAAAAAACCCCCAACTCAATAAAGATAAAACATTGGTTCTCCACTTTTACTCCCTTTAAATCAAAGTTTGACCAAGTTTAAAGGGAGTACAAGTCAAAAAAGAATTTTCAATCTTTTTTGTGTTAATTTCATTAGTTTATTCCTCATTCCCTTTCAATATAGTGTACATTATTCTACAAAATTAAATCAATCCCTTTCATTTTTTTGCTACCCATATTGAGGGAGTTGTAAAAACAAACGTAATTCATAATTTTGTGATGGCGGCCATCTTGGATTTGTTATTTGTTTTAGTGCATAGTATTCTACTAATCAAATCCTTTCATTTGATACCTACCCATATTGATGTGATGTGAAAAAACAAGTACCTACCTAATACGCCATTTCGTGATGGCGGCCACCTTGGATTTGAAATTTGATAGTGTATTCTACTAATCAAGCCCTTTCATTTGATACCCATATTGATGAAATTGTAAAAAATATATAATCCGCCATTTTGTGATGGCAGCCATCTTGGATTTGAAATTTGTTATAGTGTCTGTATAGTATTCTCCCAATCAAGCCCTTTCATTTGATACCCATATTGATGGAGTTGTGAAAAAATAAAATGTTAATCGCCATTTTGTGGTGGCGGCCATCTTGGATTTGAAATTTGATAAAGTGTATAGTATTCTACTTATCAAGCCCTTTCATTTGATACCCATATTGATAGGAGTTGTGAACAAATATGTACTCCGCCATTTTGTGGCGGCGGCCATCTTGGATCGATGTTTTTCAAACAAAGCTAAGAACACTCTCGACTAATTCACCTTTCAAACAAAAAAAACTAATCAAAATCGGATCATGCGTTCGGGAGCTATAACGATGCCACAGACAGATACACACATAGATACACAAACAGACACGTCAAACTTATAACACCCCGTCGTTTTTGCGTCGGGGGTTAAAAAGGTGTTATTAATAATTACAAACAGACAAGTTACTATTTTAATAACATATTTGTAGGTATATATATTACTTTGTATGCCACACAATGTAGCGAGAGTAGGTACCTAGCTAGATATGATGTAGCATAATAAATATGAAAGATCATAAGATTTATGACAAGAGGAAAATGTGCATTTAAAACTGTGCGGTAGTAAACATATCTAATTGAGGTCGTGACGACAAGCACTATGACCACTTCCGACATGGCAAAAGATCAAGTATAAATAGGTACATCATTTATAGGTAGGTTGACCAATATAGCACAATCACATGGACTTATTAAACCTACACCGACACAATACCTATCTATGGATAATGCAAATACTTAACAACAGTGCGCTTTTATGTATTTTTCAACACACTTGCTCATAAAGTGGCTATAATTTCACCGCAATTAGGCACATAATGACACCTACAATCAAACTGTGACTTTTTCATTTTTATTATTCACTAGTGAGTTATAGGGTTTTTTTTTTAATTTTATTGGTTGAGTTGATTGATACGTTCATAAAAAACTTTCGATACAAAAAAGATCGTGTTCAATCTTCGATCAATAATGTTATTGATCGAAGTGTTCAATAGTAAAAATAAATTAATGTAGGTACTTAGTGCTTGCTCATTTCATGCAAATTTGAATTTAAATACATAATTTCAACTTGTACGTTTTTATTAAATGAAACTTTCACTCAAATAATATAACTTTTATTTTTTCTGTAATAAAGAAAACTTTTTCCACATTTTATACGTGGCTAAAACTCTATCGCGCTCATTCATTTAGTCTATGGTCGATCGCCATTGTTACAGTATGACCATTTTAAGTGTGAATTTCATGGTGGCGACACTGGTCAAGAAAAATGCGCTACGTCAAACTTAGTACATTTATTTTAGTTTCGTGTTTTCCCGCATGCACAGATAAGTTGGTAGAACTGTAGATGTGCGCGCATAGGAAAACCGATTAATTTTTCCCGCTATTGTGACAAAAAATGAACTCGTTTTAACTGTTTAGATGACTTTTTAGTATTACTTTCTTCACAAGTGTGTTGAAAAACGTCGTATGATACACGTGTGTATTGATGATTACCGTCCTCGGCTTTCTTAAGACCCTCATCTGACGGCTCGGGTCTCAATGGCGCCTCAGCGGTAATCACCAACGTACCACACTTGTACCATAATGTACTATTAATTAGGTGAAAGACTGAAAGTAGACAAATCAGAAGGCAATCCTGAAAGTTAAATAAAGTAATAAATGTACCTTTTGAAATAAATAAATATGGTTGTGAAGGTCCATAGGTTTAGGTATTTAACTACTCTTTTTTTACATGCATATCAATGGGAGCTTGTTTACTTTTACAGGTCTAGATCTTGACGATCTCAGGAACCGCGTGACTGCAGAAGTAATCGGCGTCGACTTCCCGTTCGTTGGGGTGGACGGCGTGTCCATCTGCGACAAGCTCCACACCGACGACGGCGAGAAAGCTTCATGCCCACTCAAAGCAGGCACTAGATATATCTACAACGATACTTTCCCCGTACTCTCCTTCTACCCTACCATAAGTGCCAAAGTACGTTGGGCGCTGCAGGATAAAGACAAAGCGGACCTTATCTGCTTTGAAGTGCCCGTGCGAATTTATTAATTTTACAACCTTTCTTATCAACCAACCTGAATGCAAATTCAATGTATTTTTTTTGAACAGAGGCCGTATTTTTGAATCAATAGAATTCCAAATCGTGTACGAAATCGCAGAATTCGTATGCGAATCCGTACGAAATCGCTATTTTTGAATATTCATACCCGTGAATTTTGCAACGAGTGGTCCGACCCACTCGTTTCCGATATTCTACCAGTAGAAATGACGGAAATGACGTGATGAATTCTGCGATTTCGTAAACGATTTGGAATTCTATTGATTCAAAAATACGGCCCCAGATTGTTATAATTTTCAGCCAAGCTCATGGGAACGAAGAATTATTTATTCACATTTAATATTCAGTGCATAATGTTTTTTTTTTCTTATCTGATCATGCGTTGTGAATCGAATAACCTATTAAGAAGTAAATTATACGTAGGCATTTCGTAGTATTATAGGATAGTTGTACACGGATCTTACAACCCGTGGCCAACATTGGAACTATATTTTACGCCGCTATATTATTTTTACTGCTACTTTACGAAACAGTTGCACGTTTGTTGACCAACAAAGCTGTAATCCAAGTGCCAGAAGATCCTTGTACAACAATCTTTTCACACTTATTTATCGTTGACAGTCACTTGCAACGACAATAGAATAATATCACTTTATTACTCAGATCTATAAAGTACACAGTGCTGCAAGATAACGGTGAAAGGACAGCAGCAATGTAGGTTTAAGTTTCTATGTAAGTTGAAAAGACGAAGAAGGACTTTTTTAAATTGTTTTTAATTGCCATTACAAGTAATTAATTATATTTAATAATATTTTACAAATGTGTTTCATTTTATATTATTGTTACCTATCCATAAATTAACCTCGCATCGAAGCTACTAATTATATTCCACTCTTAATCGAAGAGCTTAATTTTTCTTACTTTTCTTTGCATTAATAATGGCTGCATTTACCTCGAAGCATATAACGATTTCTTTACCGGCTTTGAGGGCCCAATGTACTTGTGTGTTGAGCGAGGGGTATATGGGCAGGATGGGGAACGTGTTGGTGTAGACGTAGTCCTGGCCGGCGACCAGCGGACACGACACGTACTCGTCTGTGCCCGCTCGCTTCACGTGCTGGCACGCGTCAGTGCCGTCCACGCCGAAGAACGGAACTGGAAACCCGCCGATTTTCGCAGAAACATCATTCGTCAAGGATTTGATATCTTTTTCTGAAAACAATAACCGTGAACAGTTAAATCTCAGAATATTAAATATATTACCATCAACCGGGCACAATTCCTAACTCCAGGCTGCTATACTAAGACATTTATTCTTGTGTAAAACCCCAAATAACACTGCCCGATCTGGCCTGGTAATAGTGGTAGGTAATCAAATAAGTACAGGTTACCATGACGGTCAACTTTATACATATCTCGCCAAAGGGTTGAAGAAACGACCAACCTAAAATAAAAAAGCCAGGATAGCATGAAATTACCCTCGTATCCCGCAGCAGGCGCACCGGGCGTCGGCAAAGGGCGAACATGCACTCTCTCTTCCACCCCTCTAAACAGGTCATAGATAGAGCGACGGACTCGGGGATATCCGTCGCCCTCTATAAGATCCGAAAAGGCGCGTAGTGTTCCATCCACGCGCGACTCTCTAAAACCGCGTATCCACTACAGATAGCGCGCGAGTTGAATGCAGAGCTTAGGAATGCGGTAGTGCTGTGACAGCACTACCGCATTACACTAGTGTGAATAGCACAGCACTACACTGCTCCCGCTCTTTACCTCAGACCCCGACTGCATTCAACTCGCGCGCTATCTGTAGAGGCCCTAGAGGCTGCCTCGCTCCGAGACCATACTTTATTACAAGTGGAGACTGCCTCAACCTGAGCCAAGCCGCGAGCCGAGCCATAAATTGTCGGTTTTTAGCATCAGTCTGAGTGAAACTTGTTATGGTTATTATGAGAGTCAAAAAGGAATACAGTTTTCAGCGAGCTTATAGGTAGGTACGTTATCTCATTTAGGCACTACGATATTTTTTCAGGGCTTCATAAACGCCCGATTACATGAACATTTTAAATATTTTCTTAAATCTAATTCTGTCACAAATACGCACTAATGAAGAGCTATTCGTGTATGTTTATTCTACAGGTTTCAATATCCAATGGTTTTCGAGATAGGTACACGATTCTGCAAAACGTTACTCGAGCAGGAAATGCAATATTTCTAAAGCCTGAAGACGTCCCAATTTTAAGTACCTAGGTACCTATATTCGGCGCACATTCTTACAGAAACATAGCTCTCCGCCCATGTACAATATTTCTCTCTCCGATCATTCGTTTAGAATTTTCCTACTGAAACAATGTTACTCCAGCCGAAATCAGTTTTTTCCGTTTACAAACAAACTTTTTTTTTTTACAAAACGACTAAGCGCGCCAATTTTTTATGTGGTGCACATTCACAGTCACAGCGGATTACACACTATTATACGTTTCACTCATATCACTCTAGGACTGCAGTACCGTCTTTACCCTACGGGCACAAGGGGCCAGTGCCCAGGGCCCCCATCCTCAGAGGGCCCCGAAGGGCCGACAATTTCTCTCACATTTAATCTCAAAAAAATCATTACACTTTTCTCAATGCCCGAATATCGATTATTTTCAGATTTATTCGAATCAATATATTTATATGAATTTGAGTGACATCAAGCCTACAGGGTCTCGGTTGTGTGCGGTATATAGACACGGTAGCTTCTTGCTTAATTTAAACTTAGTGCGCTTTTTGGCTGTACTAAAGGGCTGTTTTTGGTCTGATATAACTTACCAGACATTTACTTGAGTTTATAAATTTTATAATCTAGAGTCTATTTTCAAGTTACATATTATCATTTGATTTTTTATTCAGTTATTCAGTAATTTAAAAGTATTTCTGAACGCATCCTACCTAATTTACTAAGAACACCGTCTAGCGATCATCCATGCAAACCGCTCCAATGCCAAATTCAAGCGACCATAAAAAATGTCGACTTTGTCTATGGTTGGGGCTTGGGGGAATCCCCGGATAAATTATGAAAAACTTTCAGTCGGAACTTCTTACCTAAAGTTATTACTTATTAGATGATATATCACTTATTTTCACAGAAGTGTCGCTAATTATATTAGATTAGATTACCCATAATAAAGCAGATCACAGTAAAAAAAATGTATTTCACTTTCTTTACATTCCAAAAGGGCCCCAAATTCTTGTGTGCCCAAGGGCCCCAGCACAGTCTAAGACGGCTCTGTCTAGGAGTCTAGGAACAACTTTCCTGCCGGGGTAACGCACACGCAAAAGTTACATCTGATTTGGCAGCCACGTACAAAAGAGAACAGCCGGGGTTATTATTTTAGTTAATGTCTTATAATATACAGTGTGATTCTTTATAATGTGCACATATCGAAATGAGGGAATCTATGCTTAATTTTATCGACGGCAAAAATATTTAAAAAAAAAACGTGTGGCACTCGGAGACTGCCGCGGTAAATCTATTGCATAGCATTTTTATCAACTTATGCAATAATAGGTATAAATAATTAGGTATTAATAGAGTAATTACACACCAAAATAATTATTCATTCAAAAAATTTAAACAAAAATAACGATAAGTTTGATCTTCGAATTTCGCGCGATGTACATTATATAAATCAAAACTAACCTTCATAGACTTAGGCTGAGTTGCACCAAAAAAGTAGTTAAAGTTAAAGTTTGTGTCAAATGGCACGTCAAACAAACATCAAAACTTCAGTTTTGTATTGGTTTTGCCAACAATGAGTTGCGCCATTTGACAAATAGTTAAATGACGTCATAACTTTAACGGTAACTGCAACCGCTCACTTTCCGCTGGTTAGTGTTATAGTTTGTGTTAAATTGTCTGTCAATTTTATTGTCAAACGCGTTGAATATAACCTTTAGACATCATGTCTCTGCTCCAAGAAATACTCGCAGAAACCAGTTCTGATGACGAAAGCGATGAAAAGAAAAGTGTGGTTACCTAGAGCCGATCCTTTTTCCACATGGAACGACGAATGTTTCTTGCCAAGTTTTCGAGTCTCTAAAAACGTAGCTTGGTGGCTGACTATACGATTGCATTGCTTAAGGCGTAACAAGGATATTCATCGTAGGTAATTGTTCAACCAAAAAATAATACGTGCTATAGACAAAGCAATAAATATAATAGGTACTTACTTTGTTTGAATGTTGGCAAAAAAAGTTTGTATATATAATTTTTCTATACCCCGTAGAGTACTGTCAAATTTAACAAAAACTTTAACTTTAACGACTTTTTTGATGCAACTCAGCCTAAATATGCTAGTAGGAAACTGTCTAATCTGTGTAGAACAATTGCTAATTCTTATAAGAAAACCAACATGTATGCTTAGGTTAGTACCACTTTTCAATAATAGATGGCGTTGTGCAGTGACGTCACGATTGTAAATCACGGTGTTAAGATTCTCCTGTGTTGAATGACTATCCACGGTATTTTATATAATAAATTGTTTTTACTCTGGACACCTCAGTTTTATTTCTTGGCGGTATATTTTTGGGACGTTGTACAAGTGGTCCTTCGAGCCGGATGAAGGTCGGTGTGCATTGTCCTTGTTGTTGTGGAGGAGTCAGGTTGCATGGTCAATCTGCGGCGAGTGGTGAGCAGCATCGGCGGATCGTACAAGGTTGGCGCTTAAAGCGTATATGTACGAGTGGTACACAACGGTCTGCCGCGCTGGTGCTAACAGTTGGCGTGAGCAGCAGCTGCAGTGCGTGGGGACAGTCCCCGCATATCATTGCGACGAGCTACGTAGTGTGTGGGCAGTGAAGTGTTGTGGTATGAAGAGAAAAATGTGAGTACTTTCAAATTTAAACTTAGAAAATTTTAATGAACAATTTGGACTTAGAATAATTTCAAGAAAAAGTGACCAATGGGGAACCTATGCCCGATTTTGCAGCGAAGAGTACTAAGTTCAAAGACTTGTGATTTTTTACGTGTTGTCCACGAACTTAGCCATAGCGTTCCAGAACAGTTTGTTTAAAGGACACTTTCAACATGGAAGCTTTGAGTAATCTACAGTTCAACTTACATTCTACTATTAGCAAAGCAAGGTCTAATTTTAAGAAATCACCTAAGGAGCGAGTTACCAGTTCATACATAGAAACTAGATTAGAAAATTTAGAAGCCAACTGGTCAGCGTTTTCTGAAACTCATATGAAATTTGTTTCATCGGTTAAGTCTATTGAATTCGAAAAATCGGATTACAACTTAAAAAATGTATATGAAACTACGGAAGAATTGTTTACTGATTATAAAGCAGAGCTGAGGGAAGCATTGAAGAAAATTGTATGTTCGGATAGTTTACCTAAGGTGTCTGAATCTTCTGCAAACGATTCTAAAGAGATATGTTCAGTAAAATTGCCAAAGATTGAGTTGCCTATGTTTTCCGGAAGTTATTCTGAGTGGATTAGTTTTAGAGACTTATTTAAATCCTTAATACACAATAATAATCTATTAGACGATGTTCAGAAACTGCATTACTTAAAATCACATTTGTCTGGAGAGGCTGAAGGTCTTTTACGGCACATTCCTATAACTAGTAGTAATTATGCAACCTGTTGGACTAAACTAGAAAAACGCTTTAATAATAAAAAATATTTAGCGAATTGTATAATTAAACGTTTTATGAGTCAAAAGAATATTGTAACCGAGTCCTCAGACGCAGTTAAGGAATTATTAGATACCTCTAACGAATGTTTACATGCTTTGGAGAATTTAGGCGTAATGCATTGGGATATTGTAACTATTTATGTATTGAGCTTAAAACTAGACATTGAGTCACGAAAACAATGGGAATTAATAATCAGTGATTGTTCAGATGACTTCCCTACAATGAATCAGTTCAGAAATTTCCTTGAATTTCGGTCATTGGAATTTTTAGACAACAAAGGTCAACGTCATCAGTCCAATCGTAATGTGCCAGTCAAGTCGCTTGATGTCTCAACTACATCGTGTATTTCTTGTCAGGACAATCATAAGCTTGCTAACTGTAAGAAATTTGCCGATCTTGAAATAGAAAAGCGTCGTAATTTTGTCCAAACCAATGGTTTATGTTATAACTGTCTAGGGGCAAACCACTCAGTATATGCATGCCGCCAGTCCACCAGATGTCATATATGTAAAAAGAAGCATCATAGTCTTCTTCACCTTAAAAGCGTCTCCAAATCAGTTGCCGATAGTAATAAAACTGATCAAGACCCAGCAGAAAGCAGTGTTTCTGCTGGTACCACTTCAACCCAGAGTAATACCACTAATGTTGTAAGTTGTTTTGCTAGTAGTCATAGTCAAATATTATTGGCCACTGCATTAATTGCAGCGGAATCCAAGAGTGGTACTGCTATAGTATTAAGATCTCTGTTAGACCAGGGATCTCAGGCTTCCTTTGTGACGGAGTCTGCAGTCCAGCTCTTGGGTCTCAAAAGAATACCAACTAAGGGTTCAATTTCAGGTATAGGTTGTGATCAAGGACAATCGATGATTTCATTAAATTCGATGGTTCTCATTAAAGTCAAATCACGCGTTGACCCTAGTTTTGTTATCACTGTTATAGCTTATGTTTTAAGGAAATTGACTACTATATTACCGGAAAGGAAGGTTGTGGCAAACGTTTTGACCACAATCTCGTCTTTGGATTTAGCTGATCCCTCGTTCGATACTCCGAACAAGATTGATTTGCTCTTAGGTGCCGAAGTTTATGGCCAGATTTTGTTAGAAGGTTTAGTCAGAGGTCCACCTGGTCAGCTTATTGCGCAAAATACTAGACTAGGATGGATCTTATCTGGTCAAGTAGGTGAATTCAACCAAAGCGAGACATGCCACAATTCCATAGTCACTTTACATTCTACTCATACAGATGAGAATACACTCCTTAAAAGGTTCTGGGAGTTAGAATCTGAGCCCAAGAGCGATTACGATAAGGTTTACTTAACCCCGGAAGAACAGAAGTGCGAAGATATATTTAAGGCCACGACTAAACGAGACGAATTTGGTCGCTATATTGTGCATATGCCTTTCAGGTCAAGCGATCCTGCTTGTAAAGATGGGGGATCGAAAGACATTGCTCTTAAACGCCTTTTAACCTTAGAAAAGCGATTCTTAAGGAGTCCCGATTTCAAGGCTCAGTATTCAACTGTTATAAACGAGTATATAGCTCTTAATCATATGGATATAGTACAAGATAGGGACAAGGAAGGTTCTGTGTACTTACCGCATCATGCCGTCATTCGTAACGACAAAAGTACAACGAAGGTGCGCATCGTATTCGATGCATCATGTGTAGGTAGCAACGGGGTTTCTCTTAATCACGATTTGATGGTGGGTCCTCGTCTACAACCTGATCTTCGTCATATCATCATGCGTTGGCGTCGTGAACCTGTCTGCCTGGTAGCGGACATCGTCAAGATGTACAGACAGATTAAGGTATGCGATGATCACACAGATTTTCAGCGTATATTATGGCGTGAGAATCCAGAGGACGAAATTCAGGTGTTACGTCATTTACGAGTAACGTTTGGAACATCATCAGCGCCTTACCTAGCAGTAAAAGCATTGCAGCAGTTAGCTCAGGACGAAGGCGCTGAATTTCCTTTAGCAAAGAACCGTGTTGTTACAGATTTCTATATGGATGACCTAATGACGGGATGTGAAACCGTAGAAGAAGGAGTAGAAATATACAAGCAGATGTCGGAGTTGCTTAAGCGTGGAGGTTTCCAGCTCCAAAAGTGGGCTAGTAACAATAGAGAGTTAATCAAATTGATTGAAGACGGTGAACAAATGTCACAAACACAAGGAAACATGGAACTAAAAACAGATGCAATCTCAAAAATATTAGGCCTAACGTGGGACAAAGACAATGATGAGTTCGTTTACACTATTCAGCTTAATGATGTAGATTTACCCGTGACAAAGCGTAAGGTTATCTCGGATATAGCGCGACTATTCGATCCCCTCGGATGGTTAGCACCGACAATCATCACTGTGAAGGTGTTTATTCAGCGAATGTGGATGACTGGGATCGAATGGGACGCGGAACTACCTGCACCGTTGCTGAAAGAGTGGCTGGATTTTCGAAAAAGCCTTTGTAACCTCATTAAGTTTCGTCTGCCTCGTTGGATCAATTCTAGCAAGGAGAACAAGGTTCTAGAATTACATGGCTTTTCAGATGCGTCCAATGTAGCATACGCCGCGGTAGTATACGTCCGCATCATTGATAGAAATGGACATATTCACACAACTTTGGTGACTTCAAAAACCAAGGTTGCTCCTGTCAAGCAGGTATCAATCCCGCGATTAGAGCTTTGTGGAGCTGTCTTACTAGCAAAGCTGCTCCAAGAAGTCGCCTCAACTCTAGAAGTTCCCAAACAGCATTTATATGCGTGGACAGACTCATACGTCGTTTTGGCGTGGTTAAGCGGCCACCCTAGTCGGTGGAAAACGTTTATCGCGAATCGTGTTTCCGAAATACTCACTATTATGGATAGATGTCAGTGGTCACATGTGTCGACGTCGGAAAATCCAGCGGATTGCGCATCTCGAGGAATAAGCCCTTCTGAATGTTGCGATTTGCAACTCTGGAAAAAAGGTCCAGTATGGTTACAGAATGAAAGAATAGACTATAATAAATGACATAATATACAAGAAACTACGCTAGAAGAAAGAAAAATAAAAGTAAAATGTCATGCAACTGTAGAAATCGATGATAGTCTATTTACTAGATTCTCTAAGTTCTGGAGGTTGATTCGTGTAATAGCTTACTGTAGACGATTTTTACGTATGAAGGAACTTGAATCTAGAAAAAATAAAATAACTACTTGGCTAACTACAAAAGAATTAAACGAAGCTGTACTTACCTGTATCAAACTCTGCCAACTTCAGGCCTTTAGTGAGGAAATAGAATCTGTGAAAAAAAACCGTAAATTAAAAAAAGGTAGTAGACTTACCTCGCTGAGTCCTTTTCTTGACGTTGATGGGATCTTTAGAGTTGGCGGTCGCTTGCACCGGGCTTCTATTGATGAGAATATGAAGCACCCCATCTTAATCCCTCATAAATCACACTTCACCAATCTTTTAATTGCGGAAGCTCACGAGAAAACTTTGCATGGCGGGCCGCAATTGATGCTCAATTACTTAAGATCCAAATACTGGATACTCAATGCAAAGACTCTCGTTAGGCAATATGTTCACAAGTGTGTAACTTGTATCAGACATTCGACAATAACACACCAACAAATGATGGGCCAGTTACCAAAAGCCAGGGTGTCTTCTCAGAAGCCCTTCCAATGCAGTGGTGTAGATTACGCAGGTCCAATCAGCATCCGAACCTCTAAAGGTCGTGGTCATCGCTCCACTAAAGGTTATATATGTTTGTTCGTTTGCATGTCTACTCGGGCTATTCATCTGGAAGTTGTTAGTGACATGACTTCTCAGAGTTTTCTTGCGTCTTTTAAGCGTTTCGTAGCCAGACGTGGCAGAGTATTAGATTTGTGGAGTGATAATGGGACTACATTTGTTGGTGGTGCAAAATAATTACGACAGCTATTTAACGCTGAAAGGTCTATGGTAGCTTCGGAAATAGCTGATTTCCTATCTATGAATGGTACGACTTGGCATTTCATACCTCCCCATGCTCCAAACTTTGGAGGATTGTGGGAGGCTGGTGTCAAGTCCACGAAGCACCATTTGAAGAGAATTATAGGCACCAGCACTTTGACATTTGAAGAAATGACAACTGTACTGGCTCAAATTGAGGCCTGCCTTAACTCGAGACCGATCTCTCAGCTGTCTAACAATCCAGGAGACTCATGTCCTTTGACGCCTGGCCATTTTTTCGTGGGTGAACCTCTTGTAACAGTACCGGATGTTAATTATGAAAATTCATCTACTAGTAATCTGAAGCGGTGGCATCTTACGCAAAAAATGCTACAAAATTTCTGGCGTAGGTGGTCATTAGAGTACTTAACTCAATTGCAACATCGATATAAATGGTCGGATCGTAAGCCTGAACCTGATATTGGAGACGTGGTCCTGGTGAAGGAGGATGGTCTTCCACCCGCTAAATGGCTTTACGGTGTTATTACAAATAAACATCCAGGTTTGGACAACATTACCCGTGTTGTAACCATACGGTGCAAAAATAATGAGATAAAAATACCTGTATCGAAATTAATTATTTTACCTGTTAGCACTTAGTTATTGTCAACATCTTAATGATGAAGAATTAAGGTCTTAGTTTTAAGATCCTAGTTTTAAGACCCTAGTTTTAAGACTCTAGTTATAAGGCCCTAGTTTTATAGTGGATAGCCAAACATTAATTCATTCATTTAAAGTATTTGTTATGTTTATTTTGATGGACAGAGCCGTCCATGGTGGGCGGAATGTCTAATCTGTGTAGAACAAATTGCTAATTCTTATAAGAAAACCAACATGTATGCTTAGGTTAGTACCACTTTTCAATAATAGATGGCGTTGTGCAGTGACGTCACGATTGTAAATCACGGTGTTAAGATTCTCCTGTGTTGAATGACTATCCACGGTATTTTATATGATAAATTGTTTTTACTCTGGACACCTCAGTTTTATTTCTTGGCGGTATATTTTTGGGACGTTGTACAGAAAATTTAAAAGAAAAAGTATTGACAGCCTGACGTAAGTGTCATATCATTGAAAAATATGAAAATTATTTATTTTATTCTCATTTTATTTTAGAAATTTTATAAGAAAACGAATCGTTTTAGACCGATTCGCAGAATAGTAATGCAAAAACCAATAAAACTTATGATAGATGCGTACTAATAATAAAATGAATGTTTAAAGAGTACTCACTCCTCACTCATTTTCTTTCACTATTTTTTCGTGACTTTCTTCATTAATAAATGCACTTTGTTTATTCATATTTAAAACACTTTGTACACAAATTATACGAGTAAGAATATTTTAGAAGGAGAAAGCAGAGAGACAAACAATTATTTAATTTGACAACCTCAGTTGACAACCTTGTTATTTTCCGTAACCATAGCAACCTGGTTGAATACTGAATCCTGAATATTTTTGTTAGGAAATCTCTGGATTCGCTCTCCACGCTCAACTCAACTCAAGGCCCGCGATAGAATCTATGCAATAGATTAAAATGAAATTTTTTATGGTTTTTTTTTTAAAACTATCGCTACTGCCAACCCAGTGTAAACAAAACGGTGTAACTTTTAAACTAAATGATATATCACGATGAAACAAACTCTCTAATGATTGCAAGTAATTAGGCGTCCTCATATAATAAAAATTGTGGAGAAAAACTGCCCTCAATTGAAAACAAACATGTTTTGTTTAGCAAAAATCGGTTTCTTTTTCATCAATTTTCACAATAATCGTAAAATTTCTCAATAAGACTCCCCCATTACCTACCTTTTTTACCCGACTGCGGCGAAGCGCAAAAGGAGGGTTATGTGTTTGACGTGTATGTAGGTACCTATGTATGTCCGTTTCTTTGTTCCCTCATAACTCATAAGCGGATGAACCGATTTGAATGAAATATACCTCCTTAGATACGTCTTGATGGCGCGAGTGTTATATAGGCTACATTGAAATTAAAAAAAAACAAAGAAAAATTGCGGATTTTAGGGGCTAAATCGCGGAAATCAAAAATTTTTTTTCCAATACCATCGAGTAGGGTATCAAAATAAAGGGTTTTAAAAGGAAAATACAAAAATATATCACACTTATAATATGTTTAAAAGAAATTCAAAGTGAGAAATCCTATATACAAGCACAAAAGTTAAATCATCTGCGAAAAATTTTACGCGACCAACGAAAGAACAAACACAAAAGAACTAAAAAGTTGGAAATAAAAAAGTAAGTAGTTAAAAAACTAAAAAACCCGACTGAAAAAACGGAAAAGCAAAAAACAAGCACATTTTAAATTAAGGCGCAGTTAAAGGGGCACCGTAAAAACGACCTGTTTTTCGTTGCAGAGTTAGCCGTATTGCTACTTATTACAATTCCAAAAAAAAATACAGTGTATAGTCAAATGTATAGGTAAAAGACTTATGCAAAAATATTTTCTAAAAAATATTTTCTAAAAGTAATCAAGAACCTCGAAAAAAAAAATCACAAAATCACAAAAAAATCACACGTAAAAACTTTTTCGTCTCGAAATGCTCAATATTTTGAGTGATAACTGTTATTTTTTTTTACTATTAGAAAGGAAATTTAACCAACTAAAGACATAGGTATGTAAAAATATTTTAACATTACAGCGTATTTTTTTTTTTTTTAATAAATTAAATCTGCGAACTATCGTTCATTTTGGCAGTCACGAGAATCAAACGCATCCCCATTTTCAACCTTATTTGTTTAGGCGATGAGTTAAACGCGCGCTCAAGGTCGCGGGCAGCTAATGTCGCCCATTCTTTTTCATTTTTTCTTTTCATAATTTAATATTCAAATGAACCCCGCCTGCTTCCAAGTTTTGTTTAATTTAAAATGTGCTTGTTTTTTGCTTTTCCGTTTTTTCAGTCGGGTTTTTTAGTTTTTTAACTACTTTTTTTATTTTCCGTTTTTTCAGTCGGGTTTTTTAGTTTTTTAACTACTTTTTTATTACTTTAAATTAATCTTCGTCGTATTAGCTACCCAATAGTAAAAATTGCATGTTTATAACTCAAACAGAACATTTTCTATCAAGTGTTAAAAGATGGCACTCCGAACGCGCAATTTATTGTTCTCATAGGGATGGTTTATTTGGGATGATAATTAATACAAAAGAGTTCAATTAAAACCTTTTATTATTGTACACAAAATTTAATGCATCAGGTAAAATCAGGTTCCAATCATTAGGAAGTTTGTTTCATCGTGATAGATCATTAAGCTTAAAAGTTACACCGTTTTGTTTACACTGGGGTCACAGTAGCGATCAAAATTTTTTTAAATTCCATAAATTGTTTTTTTTTAGATTTTTTTAATTTTTTTGCCGTCGATAAAATTAAGCATAGATCCCCGCATTTCGATATGTGCACATTATAAAAAATCACACCGTATAAGTAGCTACTAAAGCCTTCAGATTCCTTTATTCGAGAAAAATAAACCGGCTTGGTATGATAGTGGCTACGGCTAGCACTAGCACACTGCCAGTACCTACACTACCATGTGGCTCTGGTTGGCTGGACAAAACTTCAAAACTGCTCGCATTTAACTAGGTCAATAGGGCACTTTATGTGACGGCTAAACACCCTTATTTCAGAATAGGTGATGCTACAGAATCTTAGATAATCGATCGAAAGCGTGTCCAGCAAGCTTGAAAAACCACTTTTCGCTGGTCTCTCAATCTCCGTAACGGAAGTGATTTTGACGACTTTTTGCATATATAATAATAATAATATAATAATAAACTTTTGGCTGGCACTTCCGAATCCCACATAACGGGAGCGTTTTCGAATATGTTTCCTTTACTAATACTTGGTGACGCAATGTGTGACAGTAATAACGTTTGATAGTAATAAGGTTTACGAGATATCAATGAAAACTTAATGTATACTTGTGTCCAGCCAGCTTGAACTCAGGCTGGCTGGACACGTGTATCTCCGCTGCCTGATGATCTACGACCTTCAAAATGGTATCAAAATGTTGTGACGGGGACGATAATGATAACCTGAATTTGTGACGGAGAAACTTTGCGTAGTTTCAAAGATATTGATCATTTAAATTTTCCCATACAAACATCCATTAATATTGTGAGGTGACCATAATTTTTACATAAATAAAGGATTTCTTTTTAATCGACTAATCGGCCGGTAGCAGCCACGCCTGCTTTCTATTTGATTTCTCCGTGGGAATAAAAGGTTTTCCTGCAGTAAAAAACGTAAGTATGTGTTAATTCAAAATAATAATTAAAAACACTAACAAAAAAAAAACAAAGTGCATTGCACTTGTTAGAAATTGGATGTAAATCTATGTGTATATGTATTAATATCCACCAATTAATAAACTGTGTGTCTAGATGATTACTCGTTATTTAATGTGTTTGAAAGTATCTCTAAAGAAGTGTGTAGGGAACAGGGTTGTTATGAAATAAAACCACAAAAGACAAGACCATTAATTGAATTTATTTCGGTCTCGTCAAACTCAAACTCTATTCCATTCACTAGGTCCCTAGGTCTTCGTGGAGAAGAATGGACAAGAAACTCCACGGGAACATCTTTTAAAGTATTATATACAAGGACAACCTGACGTTGTCCTTGACTGTCTCAAGTTATAGCAATTTATAAGTGTTACATAAACAATAAGCAATATAAACCCGATAGTAATCAGGAATATTCATAGCATAGTATCAAATAACTTACATAAACATTTTGGATCCTTTAGAGTAACACAAATAGTTTTCAGCTTTTACACATTTGGTATCTTCATAACAAAGTTACAATATGTAAACTTAATTCTTTCTATACACAATAATACTACTTTGGGTCTGTCTTTACCCTCTAACAGTTGTAGCGTAACTGACCCGAATTGCCGGTCCTTCTACTTTTTTATCCGTCCAATCTTAAAAAGTAAATCAACGACTACCGCCATAATACACCAATGGCAAATGGTTATATATCATAGCTAAATAACTAATAACATAAATAATAATTAGCAAACCCTATGTAGTGAAACTATTTTAAAACGCCTTAAGTTAATTTAGCAATGTAATATGTTTTTATTTGTAATCTTTATGACTATCGGACAAAATAAATGAATATCAACCGATAGTTCAGAGAATTGATTGAAACTATTTAATTTATTAAAATTGGAAGATAAAATCTAGAAAACATTATATGTATCGTTTAATAATAACTATATAATTTTAGACTTACGAACAATTGGTCGTGGGTTCGAACCCAGGCAGGCGCATTACTTTGTGTAATTTATTTCATCACCACTGCTCTCAAAACGGTGAAGGAAAACATCGTGAGGAAACCGGCATGTCTTAGAACCAAAAATTCGAAGATATGCTACATCTACCAATCCGCACTTGGCCCGCGTGGTGGATTATAGCCCATCCCTCTCCTAGAGAGGAGGCCTGAGTCCCTGCAGTGGGAACAATTATAGGCTGATGATGATGATGATGATATAATTTATTGGCAATTTACAATAAATAAACATTTTACTTGACTTACGCCCGAATACTCGAACGTTACTCAATTTTAAGTTGCACTTAAATCTCGTGCTGTCTTTGTTACTTTAACGCAGAGTGACAGAGAAAGCACGAGTTTTGAGGGCTACTTATAATTGAGTGACGTTCGAGTATTCGGGCGTTAACCCATTGACCGCCACGGTCAAGTAAGACGACAAGCCAAAAAGTACCTTAAGTCGACAGACTTAGAGCACTAGTTTGCTTGTTCGGCTTGTCGTCTATACGTGACTGTGGCGCTAAAAAGGTTAACTATTCAAATACCACAATAGTAAT
Source organism: Diarsia mendica (assembly GCA_949316265.1). Taxonomy (NCBI): domain Eukaryota; kingdom Metazoa; phylum Arthropoda; class Insecta; order Lepidoptera; family Noctuidae; genus Diarsia; species Diarsia mendica. The sequence continues at coordinate 13,201,127 of OX438906.1, forward strand.
TGTGGTTCGGAAACCAAGTCTTCTAAGCCACAATAAAAGCTACTTCTATAAAATACGTCGGGATATAAACTATCATTAGAATAATGTAAATTATTATTACTATTATTCGATACTGTTGTTTTGGCCCAAAATTTACGTATAGCCTCCGCTCCTCTCATCTTTAGAGGCATCCACAGCTTTTAGAAAAAGTAGACCAAATTATCAGGAACACTCTAACTTCGTTACTTAATGTGGCCCTGGACGACCGAGCTTGGCAGCAAGCCTCACTTCCCATTCGCTTGGGTGGTCTCGGCGTCCGCAAAATCTCAAGTATTAGTTTACCAGCTTTCCTTTCCTCGATCTACGGTACAGAAAAATTAACCAGGAATATTCTTTCTTCCTCACTGGTTGATTTTGAGGTACCGTTTTTGACCGATGCGTTGAACGCTTGGAAAATGGCTTGTCCCAATACGGCGTTGCCCGACAACCTGTCCTCCCAGAGACGGTGGGACGAGCCGCTCTGCAGTATTGTACGTAATACCCTTTTAAACACGTCAATCAATGCTGTGGAGCGTGCTCGTCTGTTGGCTGTGGGAGAGTGGGAGTCGGGCTTGTGGCTTCAGGCACTCCCGTCATCCACCATTGGCACTATGATGGATGACTCTTCCTTCCGGGTCGCTACAAGTCTACGCTTAGGCACACCTTGTGTTGCTCCGCATCGTTGTCACTGCGGTGATGCTGTCGACAGCCTCGGACACCATGGCCTGTCATGCTGCAGGAGCGCTGGTCGCATTGCACGACACGCCAGTATTAACGACATTATTCGTCGAGCTCTTTCCAGCGCCGGCGTACCAGCGGTTTTAGAACCTAACGGCTTGGTACGTGACGATGGGAAGAGACCAGATGGCATGACGTTGGTGCCTTGGAAGGTGGGTAGGCCTTTGGTGTGGGATGCAACTTGTGTCGACACCCTTGCGCCATCTCACGTTGCAAGCACGGCGGGCTGTGCGGGCGCTGCTGCTGCAGCTGCTGAGTCCCTCAAGCGGCGCAAATACTGTAACCTCATAGGTAATTATAGTTTTGAGCCGTTTGGGGTCGAGACGCTCGGGCCATGGGGACCGAGTGCACGTGTCCTTTTTAAGGAAATCTCGCGCCGTCTAGTCGACACTTCGCGCGACCAGAGGGCTGGCTCATTCTTAGGTCAAAGGATTAGCATTGCCATTCAACGTGGCAATGCTGCCAGTCTTCTGGGCACTTTCCCGGTTGTCGGCGATGCAGAGGAGTACTAGGACGCCTAAGTGTCATATTATTTGGTCTTTGTATATATGTAAGTATTAACTTTTAGTTTAATTTTTTAGCATATTGTACATATTATTTTTAAGTATTAATAATTAATTTGAATTACAATTATGTAAATTAGATTTATTTGAAATTAGAATCTTTGTTTTTAAGATATTTACGATGATTATTAAATCAACAATATACTTGACGCAACGCCCGCCGCCCCTACGTCATTGTCACTTGACATCTGACAGCCGACGTTGCTACGTTATTTTGGTCTGAATCAAGGAAATCCCAATTTTACATATTTGAACAATTAAAAACAAAGTGCTAAAAATTACAAAAATAATTAAAAGATAGACACACTCATTGATGCCAATTTAGCGTTTTTTCATGTTGTTTATCAAACTTATTAGTTGTTTAGCATATAGCATATTTTTTAGCATATAAAATAATTATAAAATAAAATACATTAATGCTTACGCTATTATTTCCATTTAGAAAAAAAAACCCTTTACTATATTGTTGGCACTCCTCGTGCCAACATAATGGAAAGAGTATTTGAGATCATAGTCGATTAAAACAGTATGTATATTTTGTTAAATAATAAAAAAGTAAAAACTATGTTACGTTTCATTTGACACTGAAAAATGTTTGCAGATTTTTAGCAATTCTATAAAGCAATTGGCATAATTTTAACACCATTTTAGCAGATTCTATATCGGTCTTGTTGGCAACACTGATGCACTGACACTGAGATTGTACACATGCTGTGACAGCTTAATAATGGTAGTACGTACTAAAACCAAATGAAGACTGATGCTGTGATTTATTTTGTGTAATAATTTTATTTTTTCCATAAATAGGTATTGAAGAATATTTTAGTTTATTCAGCTATTTATATGATTAAAATGACGACCACCGACTTCATTTGCGCTTCAAACACTTAGGGCGGCGGTAAAAACAACGCTTTGGTACAAGGCGGGGGTTATTGAAGTGCAAATGGAGTTGATCATCGTCATTTTTGTCGTTTGAAACGCTCTTTAAGCTCACATAAATAAATGTGATTTTATTTACCTACATTATTTTTTCATTTAAATACCTTAGAGCATTAGTCTGTTATCCTGACACAATATCTACCTATGTACTTTCCATAAAAAAACACCAACACTTATCTACTAAAAAGAGTAGATAGGTATCTGCACGTAAATAATCAATAACATTAAACCCCCCCCCCCCCCCTTCCTCACTTCTACACTTTTGTCTTCTATTGATTAAAATATCTACAGTTTTATTTTATTTTTATTTTATTTTATTTATTAGGGAAAATAAACAGTTATACATTAAAAACTTACACTAAGTTATAAATACACAAGGTTTATAAATGTATAACCTACGACATTTTCCACAAAATATTAAAAGTTATATATAAAAGTGCGCTATTCTACGCTATTAAAACATAAAACGTAAAAAAGTAGTTAAAAGCAAACTTAAACATAAAAGAAAACAGGCATGCAAACAACAGAAAAAGAGTGAATGAATGAGAAAAAAAATTTAAACTAACTAACTGAACTAACTATTGTATTCTAAAATAATTTTGTTGGTAAGATTTCTAAAGAACAATGGCCAAATTTCTATAGGAGCTGGACCCGACTTTTATTTTTCATGTCCCAAAACAAGCTATAGTTTGTTTTTATGTTGTAAACACCATCCTGTTGAAAAATCGCACCTAAATAGCCACGATTTTTTGTAATAACGTCAACAATACTTTTGAGGTTAGAATCAACAAATACCTTTAACCCGACTGAGAAGTAGCCTAAAAGTGTAGTTAGCGATAAGCGAAGAGGCTTATTATCGATCTCGTTCCCATTTATTTCGATTTCTCTCAGATAATTACCCAAAAAATGGAACATATCTCAAAACGCACTTCTTGTCTGTCCATGAGTCTCCTAGAGTTGTCACAAAAAGAGCCTTCTGTCAAGCCGTCTCGTGGAGTCTGGTCCGCTTCGACGGCAGATTTTGACCGACAATTCAATGAAAACTACACCTATTGCTCTAACTTTCACAGCGTATAGTGTAAAAAACAAGGATGGCATAATAATTATCATCACACGTGAAGTCTTTTATGAACGGCTTCAAAAAAGCCGCGTATCGATGACCACAGATTATGTAACTTGTCGATCACAAATGACGTTCCGTTGTACGTGAACAAAACGCTAAGTGAAAAACGTTGCCGTTTGAGTCGCTAAGCTTACTATGAACCTACATAATTATTTTTATGACAAGAATCCAGTACATAATAAATAAGCATAGTAGTTGAAATTGATGCCTGCGTACTATTTGAATTGAATTTGGATGAACAACTATTCAGAAAAACGTGAATAATTAGTCTTTGAATACCAAGTCCTTTCATCCGCAAAATGAATCGTAATTAGGTGCGTTCCAGTGCGTTCTGAAACTATTATTTTAATTATTTTGAAACAGTTACAAGAACACAAATAAATGGATAACTTTTTTTTGTGGCTACTTAGAGAGTTATTTCTTGCGTTTTTTAAGACCTTAAAAAATAAGGGTATTTTTCATATATATGCCATATTGGGACCCCATCGTTTCATCGTCAGGTACGATTTGGCCGACCTTCTTTCTGAGCAGAGACGAAGAAGAAGTCGATATCTTCAAAGATCTCATTGTATTGACTGGTTATGCGGCGTAGGGGTGCTCGCAAGCCCGCGTTTGTGCGACAGGAACTTACTGCAAATAAAGGTCTTGCGCGCACCCCACGGCATATCGTTGTTCTGGGCACTACATAGCTGATTTTGTTGCAAATTTCAATACAGTCATATGTGTTACACAGATCAAACAAGAACTTTCTAGTCTAGACTTTAAGCTTTGCAGGTTATACTTCTGCAATAGGTAATTATAGGATGAATAATTACGATGACAACAGTTGTTCGTATTAGTATCACCAATACGCGGACTTTCGTCCATTAAAGAAAACACCTTAAAATATACTTAGTCCTACATAAAACCTACAATATTGGTAACCCTACTACAGTGTTTGTATGGGAAAATTTAAATGATCAATATCTTTGAAACTACGCAAAGTTTCTCCGTCACAAATTCAGGTTATCATTATCGTCCCCGTCACAACATTTTGATACCATTTTGAAGGTCGTAGATCATCAGGCAGCGGAGATACACGTGTCCAGCCAGCCTGAGTTCAAGCTGGCTGGACACAAGTATACATTAAGTTTTCATTGATATGAGAGAGACCAGCGAAAAGTGGTTGTCAAGCTGGCTGGACACGTTTTCGATCGATTATCTAAGATTCTGTAGCGTCACCTATTCTGAAATAAGGGTGTTTAGCCGTCACATAAAGTGCCCTATTGACCTAGTTAAATGCGAGCAGTTTTGAAGTTTTGTCCAGCCAACCTGAGCCACATACACTACCTACCAACAAAATATTGTACAAGGTTAAGCCGCGCTTGCCAAGGTCGGTTTGTGGATGGGTGACCGAATTACTCCGTGGCGTGGCCCACAAGTCGACAACCTATCTTGCCAAGAGGTAGACTCCTAGGCAAATAACTTGAAACAAAATGGCGTCGTTCTGCGCCGGTTCTCTGCTTGATTCGTATTGTATGACGTCTAAAAAACGACTACTGCGCATGTTCAACTTATATGCCGCGTGGTATACCCTACTAGGTATTACATAGGTACAGTAGGTACCTCTAACTGGTTTGTGGAGGTCAGATAGGGAGTCGCTTCATGTAAAATATTGGTACCTACCTATTTAGCTGCATCCGGTAAGACTGAATCCGACCCCAATAAAGGGAAATTGCTACGCAGATAAACTCAAGGAAACCTGGTACCTAGGTATAGACAGCGCAGATTCGAACTGCGCCTGATTATTGTTTGGTTCAGTTTTGCAGATATCAGTAATTGCTGCATGTTTCAAAGTCTTAATTCTTAATCACGCAAAGCACCGTAGGTAAGCCTTTTCTTTATTTTTTGGCGTAGGAAATCATCAAATAACTCCTCCCGCTCTTGGGCAGAGCGAAGGGGAGTGTCAGACTTCTACTGACTAAAAACCAAACCCATGTTCCTTCTTCGCCCTTGTGTCAGAGCCGCGTTAACCTTTCGACAAACCACAGCCCCGACGGGTTCCTTCTTAGCCCTTGTGGCGAGTCCGCGGTATCTCTTTCGAACAAACCGCAGCCCCGACGGGGCTATAGGTAAGCCTTAGGGAAAAAAATATGCGTAAGTAGGTATACCTACATATATAACGTAAACGAGCACTGGCAGGCAGTGCAAACTTACTCGGACTGATTTTCATTGTGACGGTGACATTGGTTTCCTTCTGCAGATTGCAAATAGAGGCAGATTTGCCGCACGGTTCAACTTGAATCCTATCCTGTAGGTCCTCAAACGATTGGCCTGAAATAAAACCGGATGTCTTCATTAGTCTGGGTCTGTTATCAAAACATGGTATTTACCTACATACGTCAAGATATCTATTGAATACCTAAATATAAGTTCATATTTTACTCGCGCAATAGATATGTCTACTAGTTACATCTCAATCCATACTATTTCAGTTTTAATGGTACAAATTAACACGTTGAGCGCCACGCTTAAAAACGTGTTAATTTGTAAAGCGAAGTCCAAAATATGACAATATTTTGGACTTCGCTTTTTTTTTTGACTAATTGGTATTCTAATGCTATTTTAATAATATAGGAATGAAATACATGCATGGTTTTCCAAGATTTTCCACAAATTTTCACGTGCCTAAAAGATACACGTGGCCCCTGAAAAAGTTTTAGAAAATATCTCTATGCCATAATAAATATTATCTTTTCAGGGGCCGAGTGTATCTTTTTGGAAACACATTTTTTTTTTTGTTTTCTGTAACTTCCTTCCATATTTTCCTTTGTATTTTTTTTTCCAGACCAAATTTGTTATTTTTGTTTTTGATTTAGCATGCGTAGAAGACGATTTATACAAAAACCAAATAAAGGTCATAGAAAAAAAAATAGTGTTTTATTTTTAGCCGTTTTTGATCAAAACGTCATACAAAAAACCCACTCGGACCGAAACAACCGTGGAGGCCAGAGGTATTAGAATTCATAGTAAAATGTATTGAAATATGTTTCCTGGCGGACACACTGGCCTACGAATAAAGCACTGCTCGTGTTTCCAAAAAGAAACACGTGGCCTCTGAAGGTGATGCTTTGTGTTTCCAGAAAGATACACATGGCGCTCAACGTGAGATGAAACTTTAAGTAACTACCAACTAAAACATTTTGTACAAATAAAATAAAACTTAGAAGCCTTTCGCCCGGAGCTTTCCAAAACACTTTAATCATTATTTAATTTATTTAAACTAGGTACACCAAAACAGTAGGTACATAGGTACAGATAGCGCGCGAGTTGAATGCAGTCGGGGTCTGAGGTAAAGAGCGGGAGCAGTGTAGTGCTGTGCTATTCACACTAGTGTAATGCGGTAGTGCTGTCACAGACTACCGCATTCCTAAGCTCTGCATTCAACTCGCGCGCTATCTGTAGGTACATCTTACATTTAAAAATAAAATAAAAATTTATAGGTTATGGTTCATAAGTAGGTAGAGGTACCAATTACAGGTGTACACAACATTCTCTTAAGTTAAGCCATCGATCACTAGGTCTTTATTAATGATCGATGAGTAAAGCTAATCATCGTAAAGTTATAAAAAATGTAACAGAATCATTGGCATTATAAAACAAAACATTTTGCAAAAAAAATAAACAACTGACTTCAAAAAATAAAAGACTTAAAAAAGTCTAAAATAAGAGCTTCCGAAAGTAAAATTATTTTAGACTTTTTTAGTGTTTTAATAAACTATTTTCTTTTGCAAATTATTTTTTTTTAACCTTTTTAGTTGTAGTATAGTATATAGTAGGTACACTAAATTCTTGCTATGAATCAATTCATCTAAGGAATAAATTGCGCTTTATTTCTATGCACTTGGTATAAAATTTTAATGCCGCCATGCAGCGCGGAGTCCGCGCCCGACGTCATTTATGTGTAAATGACTTCTACTGACTACAAACCACCCATGTTCCGCGATATCTCTTTCGAACAACCCGCAGCCCCGACGGGATTTTATGACCCCCTGAAGTAAGAAACAAAAAAAAAACGCAACCGAATTGAGAACCTCCTCCTTTTTGGGAAGTCGGTTAAAAAGTATTTGAGGAACCTTTGAGGAATTTTTTTTAGGAGCTGTTGCTCGATTGACACCCGACCCCACCACACACAAGGTGATTTTTTTCAACCTTCATTTAGGTAGGTACATGTATCAGCCTCCCCTATTTTTTCTTATCTTTTCTGCAAAGGTTCATAGAAGGCACCTCCAAATTTTCACTGAGTAGATAGGTATTGCCAAGTCTCGTAGTAAAATGTTTGACATACGGACGGACAAACAGACAGACGGAGTTTCCAATGGCCAGCAATTAAAAAAAATAATGAGTGGTAAACTCTGGTTTAACTATGTAAAAAAAAGCAATAATTTTAATTATAAAGGTTGGTTAAGGGTAGAGTGACATACCTGGGCACTGGTCCAAACGCACATTACCGCTACTTACTGTTGCAAACACGATTGTAAATATCACAGCAACAAACCACACTTTATAAAACATGTTAGAAGATGTAAAAAAAACGTCAGGGAAAAATACCAAATTAAGACAAGTTCCTTTGCAAGTTATATCATGCACATTAGACAAGGACTAGCGGCAGCTCTGAATGAGGCGTAGCGACGATCTGTTTATATACCTCGAAACTGCACACTAATTAATTATTATTCGAGTAGGAACTTAATTTACTTGAGACTAAAATGAAAAAACTTGAAAATTTTGATGATTATTATGCTGTTGGATACACGCCTCAAGGTGTTTCAATTCATGTGCGATGTTTTTTTTAACACTTGTAAAAATATAATCAGTGTTTTATTTTCAACATTTTATTCTGCTATATTTTGTAACCTAGTAGAAGAAGAAACGTGGTCCAGCTTTAAGTAAAAAAATAGACCGGTTGGAAGATGGCCACCAGCAACTCGGTGCCAAGTTCCTCCACCAAAGTATCTTACTCATTCAGCCATCCATCCTGTAAGAGAATCCGTAAATATAAACGAGCTGACTACTTTTTTAATTCCTGAGCATCACCTTGTTCAATGCTCAGATTCCCAGCTTCTTGAGTAGGTAGTCTGTGCTTTGAGTGAGTCGGTGGTGGAACCGTATCCCGAAAACTTCTAAGCAGTAACTGATACAAATTCAACTAGGATAAATTTAAACCTATTGTCGGAGTTATTGTCAGAAAATGAACAAAAAGAACACATTATGGGGGTTGGAAAGGATGCCTTTTTGAAACTCTCTTCGCTCGCTTTTGCATTCTCCTTTTAAGTGTCCCAGAGTGTCTCCTATTCTCAATCCTGTATGAATTAACGGAAATAAAGTAATTAATGAAAAAATCGGGAAAAAAATATAAATTAAAAAAAATTCGAGCTCGCCTCGCTCGCTCTCTTAATTTCTTATTTAACAAGGTGACTCCTTGCATGAATCGACACACAAAACCTAAAGCAGGCTCTTTGATGTACCCGACAACCGGCTCCACAGGGACGTCGGCGGCCATGCACGTTTTGCATAAGTAAACTCTCATTTTTCAATTGTGACTTCCCCCAAAATCGAAGGCTAGGATCGCCCCTGAAACTACCACCTTTTAGCAGAGAAATGAAAAGTCTGATTTTAAAGCGTTGTTTTTGACCAGATTGTCATGGCCCCACTGGGGTCTGGGGAATGTTTTTTAAGGTCAAATTGTTTCTCTTCTCTGTGGCTGCTGGGACTTGCACTGGGCAGTTATCTTTCCAAGACTGGGCTGGCTGTCACATTGTGTACCTTACAGCAGCAAGCTGTAGCAGACTTTTCTTTCAGTGATTTAATACATTCTTAAACCATAAAATGTTTCTTTGGCTACAAATCATTTACGGAGCTGTTTTGGCCGAAAACCCATACTTTTTCTTGATTTTTATTATAATTATTGTTTATTACATAATATGAAGATAAAACACAACAGCTTCATTAACATTCTGTGTTTAATTTCCCACGGTATGTGGATAACAAGTTAGTTTGAAAAGTTAGTTATTTCTGGTAATTTAATACGAAGCATGGTTTTTGCATTATTAATTAAGTTATATAATATTCTTCTTCTTCTCGAATCGATGACTCAGATTTTGTTCGACAAGTAGGTAGGTAGGTAGGTACTACGTACCATTTGGATAGCTCTAATACAATATTCTAAAATTAGGGGGGAAGAAAAAACAACAAACAAAATTCTATAAATATTACAAAAAATATAATTGTAAATAATATAAAATCATAAAAGATTCTTTATTGCTTAATGTTATGAGGCAGATTTAATACTTTTGTCATTCTTTAAAACTATGGTCCCATTAAAATAGGTGGACAAATTTTAACACAGCGTTGAAGTAGGTATAACCAAACATTATCTCAACAAAAAAAACATTAAATAAACTGTTTTTTTTTTACTTAAAATAATAAATTGCCGGCACTCTAGAACAAACTCATCCTATATGAGTAGGTACTTAAATGCGTTTTTCTTATATATTTTTTACCATCGCGTGCATCGTCCATATTTTGGTGGTCTGAATGATTTCTGAATTTTGTCCACCTATTTTAATGCGACCTTAATATACAAAGTTACAAACGGATACTTAAGAATAAATTAAAATTAATAATAACTTTAGGTAGCTATTTCTGAGTATGACGCCATTTCCAGCCAGTTAAATAAATATTTGATGTATATAAGAATATACACAATGTTTCATTTCAACGAATTTAAACATAATAGTATTATTTATATTACAATGATCTGTCAGTTTATATTACACACATCAACACGGTCTAGGGATATTTTTAAAAAAGCGAATTACTATCAATGTGTTAATTATTTATATGACATGTATATATTTAAAATATACGTTATTTAATATTCTACCATTTTTTAATAATGGGTAGGGTAGGGTACTGATTAAAATTTCAGGATTTTATGGAAAAAAAATGAAGCATAGACGGAAACCGTATATGAATTGACTTTTAATTTGTGAGTAAAAACTGAAAAAAATAGAGAAATCATTTAATTTGTGTTTATAAACTTGAAGTTAGTAGTCTGAGAAAGCGCCCATGATGTTCATAACACATCGGCAACGATTCGGCATGCTCAGAACAAGGTTGTCAATGTCTTGCTGCGGAATATTGTCCCATGTCCTTCTGAGGTGCGCAAAAAGTTGAGCTTCTGTAGCCAAATTTTCAGGAACTTCCTTCAGAGCTCTTCTTTGCAGCATATCCCACGCATGCTCAATGGGATTTAGATCTGGCGATTGAGCAGGCCAGTCTAAGGCAATAACATTATGTGTATGTAACCAAGCTGCTACCGTTCTCGCCGTGTGTGCCCGGGCATTGTCGTGCATGAGCAGGAAATCTTGCCCCATTTGTGTTCTGTGGAGCAAGATTACGAGCCCCAGCACCTGTTAGACGTATCGTTCTGCCGTCATATTGCCCCGCACCCAAACGAGATCCGTCCGTCCTCCAAGACGAATTCCTGCCCAAACCATAATTGTTCCTCCTTGGTATGGGTGAACTTCCTGAGGGTTCTGGAGACGGCTCCATCGTCCAGGAACTCGCCAAACACGCGTCCTTCGTGAATCTGGATGAAAGCCGAACCTGGATTCATCCGTGAACAGCACATTGGACCATTGCTCACGGCCCCAGTCCACGTGGTTCTGAACCCATTCTAATCGTCGTCCACGATTGCCTCTCCGTAAAGGTGGGACCCGGAGTGGTCTACGAGAGCGTAGATTGCTTTCATGCAGTCGCCTTCTTACAGTTTGGTCACTCACAAGCACTTGGTGTTCCACTCGCAGCCTTTGGACCAATTGAGTCGCCGTTGCATTTGGTTGAGCTCGCGCAGTAATTTGCAAAAATCGGTCTTGTCTGGGGGTAGTGATGCGACTTGGCCCCCGGTGCCTCTCCGCTACTTCACCTGTGGCACGATAGCGTGTCCACAATCTTGAAATTACATTTTGATGGGTCCCTATGGCCTCAGCAACATTACGCTGAACAGATCCAGCTTCCAGCATTCCCACAGCTCGTAACATCTCCGCCCTCGTCAAATGTCGGCGTTGCATGGCTACAATACCTCAATGTTAACTTTATCTTTCGTTTAAAAATGAAAAAAAAACTGTAACTAAACGTAATTCGTATTGTTTTTTAAATTTCGCACAAATGAAAATTCCCTCTCCTATACATCAAGACATTTTTATGCCACCGAAACAAAAGAATTTAAAACAGAAAAATTTCAAAAATTTGAATTTGGAATTAGTCTGAGATAAATTACAAACAAATCGGTGTATTAAAGATTCCAATGCGGCCAGTACTTTTCGAGTTATTTAATTGAGTATGAAATATCCCTAGACCGTGTTGATGTGTGTAAATGATTTAATGAATCATTTGTTTTCACCCAACAAACTAGAGGTATTTTTGTTTTGGTGCGTGGAAAATCATCGAATAAACCCCCCCCCCCCCGCTCTTGGGCAGAGCGAAGGGGAGTGTCAGACTTCTACTGACTGAAAACCAAACCTATGTTCCTTCTTCGCCCTTGTGTCGGAGCCGCGTTAACCTTTCGACAAACCACAGCCCCGACGGGATGACCCTTTAAATAACAGGTTTACCTTGAATCAGCCAAACGTATAAGCTAAACACTAGATACCAGTTATTTTTTAAACTGAATTTATAATTAGATTACCTACTTTTTTGCTATTTCAAGTCAACACAAAAAACTTGAAACATATACCTACCTTTCTGTGCTTTTGTGAGTGACTCACATTCAAGTTTTATCATATTTAGGTATACAAGGCAACAACAAAAAATACTACAATTAACCTTGATAACACAACACATCTATTTAGTTAAATTTAATGCAAGCCGGATATATAATGGATAATTATAATACCTAATTATTTTTATCTACCCAAATATCATAAACCCTCTATAATGCGTTCAAAAACCATAGGCAATGACCAGCATTACCAACCAGCAGAAATTAACAGAACTGTAATGAGCTCATAACCTACTGAAAACAGTAGGTTATGAGTTTTAAATTTGGAACAGGTGTCAAATTCAAGTGAGTGTGCTATTCTAGTATCTACATTAAAACAGATACCTATCGATACGAAACCCCAATTCAGTATGATTTTAATTATAAATCGCACGACATTTTGATCTCGAGTGACACAAGAATAGTGACTTTGTTCGTTTGCTTAGGATTTTAAAAAAATGACAGATATCCGAAACGCCGCCATTTCGAGCTGTCATTTGTTCGTTAGCTTTTTATTTCCAGATACGAGTAGAACAATTTTCTGATAAGTTCTTTATTTCTGTCGAAAATGAGTGATAGTGACTCAGAAATTAACATGAACACTCCGCCAGATATCGTAAATGCAGCGACGAATGCAACTAATAACCTGTTTATTTTTTATTGCATTACACTGGTAACAATGCTGGTCATTTCCCTATGGTTTCTGAGCCCATCATAGAGCCCTTATGATATTCGGGTAGATAAATTAGTGTATGCAACTATACATAATTAGGCATTACAACACTCGTGTGATGCTATTAAGAAACTCGCCTTCGGCTCGTTTCTTAAACCCACACTTGTGTTGTAATGCCCTTCATTATGCACAGTCGCATAAACTACTATTTTAATTTCATCTTGGTACTTTACTAATACTAGCTAATTTATAGCCGAAGTGCGTTTACACATAGTTTTAGCTGGCGAGAACTAGGTGTAGGCTACCATATGCGGTTTAATCTAGATTTATCCTAGGTACTCAACTTCGGTTAGAACTAGGTTTAGCCTTCATCATAGCGGCTAGACCTAGGTGCAGTCGCACACCGGCGTTAATCTTAGGTGTATCTATCCTATTATTTTATCATCGGCTAAAACTAGGTTTTCAGTGCAGTGCATTTTGGTTTAAGGTTCATAAGTGGCATTCCCCAATTGATTCGATTTTATATTACCCCCGCGTAGGCTAGACATCTTACCCTAGAGACGCCATGTCAGTCCGAAACAAGATTTATAATTATTTTGTATTGTTACGACGGTCATCTAGAATCTTCGAGAAACCGCGCTAATAACTGTGTAGTACCTAGAAAAGACGAGTAGAGACGAGTTCATTCTCTTAGGTACCTATTTCCTTCTGTAGGTATAGTTACATTGTATTTCAAAGTCAGCCTACGCGCGACGTCAGCGGCAATTGACATTGTAATTTCGACCGTATGCCGAGGGCGTAAATTAACTTCTTCCTTGTCGGTTCTTTTATCTTTAGATTTATTTTTTGTTAATGTTTTTTTTTTGTTGATGCTTTCTTGAATAATAGAGAATTATCTCGAATATCTTTTGTTTGCGTGGGCGTGGGTATAAAAGGACCGATTGAGGACGAAGTGAGTCAGTCTACCTTTAAGCGAGACAACGAAAGGATCGAAGTGAAATCTTAGTATTGAAGTGATTGTGAATAAGTGTTTATTGAGTAATAAAGTTAATTCGTGTGTTTAATCGGTAGTGTATTTATTTATCCCATACCCAGCTCGTAACAATTTGGTGTCAGAAGCGGGGATAAACAATGCCGATTCTACCGAAGGACGACACGGATAGTATCCGTACGAGGAGTCACCGGCAGCAAGGTATGGACCAAAGGCGATTTGGGGACTCCCCGACACAGACATCGGGCGGTGTCCAGCCTACGTCAGAGCCAGTCGCTGGCTCATCTGGCGTTACTCCAGTATCAGCAGTGCCAGACATGTCTGCCTTAATGGCGCTGCTGCAGGAACAGGGACGCCAGTTGCAAGAACAGTTGCGACGAGACAAGGAGGAACAGGCTCGCCAGTTGCAGGAGCAGCGGCAACAAGATAAGGAGGAGCAAGCTCGCCTTCAAGAGGAGCAAGCTCGCCTTCAAGAGGAGCAGGCTCGCCGTCAAGAAGAGCAGGCCCGTCGGTTGGAGGAAAAGTTGCAACGCGATCAAGAGGAGCAGGTCCGACGCCAAGAAGAACAGATGCTCCTGATGAAAGATCTTCATGCGTCAGTTGGTAAAGAGCTGAGCGTGATGAAGGAGCAGGTACAGCAGCACGACAACCGTATCGCAAAGGCCGAAATTCAGATCGATGTGAAGAAGGCCTTGAGTGAAATTAAGATTGGAGACGGGGCTGCGACTTCAGTGATTGCTGCACCTTCGGTGCGCGGGTTTAAAGTGCCGCCATTCGACGGAACATCTTCGTGGTCGGCCTACAAAATCCAATTTGAGGCCGTTATGAAGGTGAATGGGTGGACCAAAGCGCAAGCCATGACCGCGCTCACCTTGGGTCTCCGAGATCAGGCCCTAACCGTTCTTGAGGCACTCGGCAAGGATGTGACCTACGAACAGCTGCTGGAGGCATTAGAGTCCAGATACGGTGACGCGCACCTGGAGCATGTTTTTCGTGCCAAGTTAAGGGATCGCGTTCAACGTAGTGCCGAGAACTTCCAGCAGTGGGCCCTGGAAGTTGAAACGATGGTTCGGAAAGCATACCGGTCTGCCCCTGCACTCATCGATGGAAATTTGGTACAGGCGTTTGTCGACGGAATACGCGACTTGGAAGTGAGAGCCGCTGTGAGACTTGGACATCATGAGACGCTGAAGAACGCCTTAGCACATGCTCTGGAAGTAGAAGCAGTGAGACAAGACCATCGAACACACTACGTCAGAGAAATTGTGACATCACCTACAGACGACCGTCTGCAAGGGTACAGTCCTAGCTGCTACACTAGTAAAGAAAGGGATCATCTCCGCTCAAGCTGTCCAAAGCAAGTTGTGGTAACACCTATACATCACCGTCCGCGAAAGTACAGCCCTAGGTGCTACGCTTGTGGAGAAAGTGGCCACCTACGGCCAAATTGTAAAAAGCGACGCACACCGTGGGAAGACCGATCACAGCGGGAAAAGGCGACTGATATGACTGCCCAGCAACAGTGGATAACTCGCGGTAACAATGATGAACTTTCTAGACCTTGGCGTGAAGACTGTATGCTAAAGAGTTCCAGCCAAGAAACTAAGGAAGTTGTGTCTGTGAGAAGGCTAAGAACAGATCATAGCGATGAATGGAAGGAAACCATACAGAAGGCTCAACAAAATGACTCGGACATCAAGCCAATCTTCGACTGGATCAAAGCTAGTGCTCCGAAGCCCAAGTGGAGTGATGTGGCTGCGATGAGTTCCATCACGAAGAGCTATTGGGCACAATGGAATAGTTTGGAGATCCAGGATGGAGTCTTGTGCCGTAAATGGAAAAACGCTCGAGGGGACAGCTGTCATCTACAAATGGTTGTCCCTAAAGCTAAGGTACCGGATGTTTTACGGCTCTACCATGATGGATGCTCAGGAGGACATATGGGGGTAAAAAAGACTCTACTGAAAATCAGAGAGCGCTTTTACTGGATTCACTGTCGAGATGATGTGGAAGACTGGTGTCGCAAATGTACCAGCTGTGCGGCTGTGAAAGGACCTCACACACGAAGCAGAGGTGCATTAAAAGTGTACAACGTGGGAGCCCCCTGGGAGCGGATAGCACTGGACGTTGCGGGGCCATTTCCAGAAAGTGATAGCGGAAATAAGTACTTCCTGGTTGTCATGGACTACTTCACAAAGTGGCCAGAAGTCTTCGCCATTCCTAACCAAGAAGCTACAACAGTCGCGGATAAATAGGTTCAGGAAGTTTTCTGACGTTTTTGAGTACCCTTAGAAATTCACAGCGATCAAGGAAGGAATTTTGAATCGCAAGTTTTTCAGGAGACTTGTCGATTGATGGGTACCCACAAAACCAGAACCACCTCTTACCACCCACAATCTGATGGAATGGTGGAACGATTCAACCAGACGTTGGAGAGATATCTGGCTAAAGTCGTGGAAAGCAGGCACAGGGATTGGGACAAGCACATACAGCCGTTTCTTCTGTCCTATCGGAGTGCAGTTCACGAAAGTACGACTGTAACTCCAGCTTTCGCGAACTTTGGAAGAGAATTACGGTTGCCTGCAGACTTAATCACTGGAACCCCCCCGGATGTCCCACGCAGTGTAACGGATTACGCGAATGATCTGCGTAACAAGTTAAATGATGTGTATGAGCATCAGGCAATCCGGACAACAAATGTCTGAGAAGATGAAGACTCGTTATGACCGGAAGGCAAACAGTCGTGGTTTCGACGAAAGTTCGCTGGTGTGGTTGCATAACCCAGTGCGGAGCAAGGGGAAGTCTCCGAAATTGCAAGCAAAATGGGATGGACCATACAGAGTTGTGACCAGGATCAACGATGTCACCTACCGAATACAGAAGGGTCCGCGAGGTGCACCTAAGGTTGTGCATGTAGACCGATTGGCGAGATATTACGGGACCAATGATGCTCGGGACGAGCATGTCTAAAGAGGGGGCAGTGTTACGACGGTCATCTAGAATCTTCGAGAAACCGCGCTAATAACTGTGTAGTACCTAGAAAAGACGAGTAGAGACGAGTTCATTCTCTTAGGTACCTGTTTCCTTCTGTAGGTATAGTTACATTGTATTTCAAGGTCAGCCTACGCGCGACGTCAGCAGCAATTGACATTGTAATTTCGACCGTATGCCGAGGGCGTAAAGTAACTTCTTCCTTGTCGGTTCTTTTATCTTTAAATTTATTTTATTGTTAATATTTTTTTTTAGTTGATGCTTTCTTGAATAATAGAGAATTATCTCGAATATCTTTTGTTTGCGTGGGTATAAAAGGACCGATTGAGGACGAAGTGAGTCACCTGGTTCCGGACGTCGTCGATGCCCAACATCGGCTCCGAGTCGCCCGATGAGGCTCCGCCTGGACCCCCCCCTCCTCACCCTGAAGAGAG
This sequence comes from Diarsia mendica, assembly GCA_949316265.1. Lineage (NCBI taxonomy): Eukaryota > Metazoa > Arthropoda > Insecta > Lepidoptera > Noctuidae > Diarsia > Diarsia mendica. The sequence continues at coordinate 13,218,400 of OX438906.1, forward strand.
GAAGGGCTCAGGTAAGACCCTGACCAAGAAGGTCAAGAAGAAGAAAGGAGGAGATGCGGGATCTGGCGCGGCGGCGGTTGCGGCTGGGCCGTCGACGTCGCTAGCGGCGCCTGCCCGCGTTGCGCCGTCGCCGTCGCCGGGCCACCCGCAAGCCGTGGTCGTACCCCCGCCTCCGCCCCCGTTCCGCCCCCGCCCGGTGCCGACTCAGGCACCCGAGCCCGCCTCTGCCTACCCAGGCCACGCGCAACAAGCGCGTAAAGCTGCGCCTAAGGCGAAGGTGATCACGCGGCGCGTGATCCTGCACCGGCTGCGCGCCCACCTGCGCCAACTGCACGCAAAATCGTGCCCCCCCCCCCCCGCGGCCTCTGACCGCACCCCCGCGCCTACAGCGCCCACTCTTGTGACGCCTGCGCATGGTAGCGCACGTACTCAACGGCCCGCCGCGTCGACTACGCCCTCCGGGGCTGTGTCCGCGGCGCCCACACCCGAACGCACCAAGACTCCACGCGCCGGACAGGTACCGTATTCACCGGCGCCGCCTCGCGCCTCGGCCTGCGACTCGCCGGCAGGGCTCTCGGCATGCTCGTCGCAATACGGCTCGAGCATGTCGATCGCATCGGTCGACTCGACTGACTCCAGGCCTGGCGACCCGAGGACCCGGCGCGACACACCAGCTTCTCCGACGCCGTTGATGGGAATTCCAAGGTACGAATCCCATCCGGAGCCACGTCCGCAGCGACGGCGCCGAAGCACGGACGAGTCCGACGAGGAGGCCAAGCGGCACTGCCTAGACCCGCCGCGGCCGCGGCGTGATTACACGCCGCCGCAGGGACGGGACGGAGGCGCTTCGCCCTCCTACGCGGAGATGGCGCGCGCGCCGCGTGCATCAACATCACCACGTGTCTCATCAACCACTGATTCCCCCCCCCCAACCGGCGGCCCCCTCCCCACTGAACGGGAATGGAGAGGCCACCGCCCAGCCCAAGCCGAAGCCGCCCAAGCGGTCTAGGTATCCTCCGCTGGTGGTGGAGAAGCTGTCGGGGTGGGCCACCCACTTTAGGGTCCTCCGGGACAAACTGGGTCACCCCCCCAACGCCCGACCTTACGGCGCTGGGGTTCGTTTCCTGCCCGAAAGCGGGGACGAATATAGGGTGGTCCAGAGGTACCTGACGGACCTGGAGAAGAGGGATGGCACCCCCTGGTTCGCTTATTCACCCCCAGCGGAGCGCAGCATCAAGGTGGCCATCAGAGGGCTGCCTGTAGACACCACTCCAGAGGAGATCACGGAGGAGCTCCGCGCGCTGGGGCACGAGCCGGAGTACGTGCGCCATATCAGGGCGCGTCAAGGAAGACCCGGCTGCGTGTTCCACGCTGTCCTGAAGAGGACACAGGAGTCTCGATCGCTCTTTAACACCACAGAGTTCCTTCTCATGAAGGGTGTGGTGATCGAGGCCTGGCGGGGAAAACGTGGGCCCGCCCAGTGCCACCGGTGCCAGAAGTTCCGGCACTCATCGCACCACTGTCACCGGCCGCTCGCCTGTGTCCGCTGCGGAGAGGAACACATCGCGCGTGATTGCCCCCGCCCACGGGAGGAGCCGGCAACGTGTGCCAACTGCGGGGGTGATCACCCCGCTAACAATGTGAAATGTCCCGTATTCCAAACGGAAATACGGCACAGGCGAGCGGGTACAGTCGCCGCCACGACCGCCTCACGCCGACCGATTCTGGTCACCGAGAGGCAGAAAAATAATGTGGACGCCAGTGAGTCCCAAGGCGGGTCATTGATGGCGCCGGCTAACGGGCCCACTAACAGGGAAGAAGCCCCTCCTCCCTCCTCTAGGCGGAGGAAGCGGAAGAAGAAGAGAAGGCGCAAGGGCAACAAGCCCGCGCCCCCCTCCGCTCAAGAAGAACATAACAAACGGGCCGACCTTGCCGCCGTGGCGCAGGCTAGTGACCCAGCTCCGTGTGAGGCGGCTCCCGAGCCCGCCCACGCACTCCGAACGAACCCAGCTGCCGGCGCCGGCATAGCGCAGCCGCCGGCCCCGCCCCCTATTCATGGGACGACGCCTGGCGCTGCCAGACCGGCTGGCGCCGGCACAACCGATAAGAAGCTCACAGCCTGCGCCATCCAACTACTGATGAGCCTAATAAAGGCCATCAGGGAAGGCCAAGACCCGGCGCTGACCGTACTCGACGGCCTGGCCGAGTTCACCGCCCTGTACTACGGCGTGGCCGCCGAGAGCGGCACTGTTGGTCTCCCGCGGCCTTAGAGGTAAGGTCGCCCCCCTCCGCCGTCTCCTCTCTCCTCTCTAGATTATTCTAGGGCTCACGTGTCCCCCAGTCGTCGCCTAGCGTCGGTAACGGTCGCGCGTGCCGGCACACCTGCTTGCCATACGGCGGGCGCACTGTGTTCTGGCATGCCCCCCCCCCCCCTCCGACGCGGGGCCCCTATCGACTCGGTGGTCGACCGTGAGTCCTCCCCGGCTGAGACTCCAGGCAAGCTGCTCCTGGCTACACACAGCTTGCCTGCACAATATGACTCTACATAAAACTCGCACCCAGCTGTGTGTCGTGTTCTAAGTTAATATAGGCATGACACACAACTAACACAGACAGACGCCACTATACATACATAGATTCACGCGTGGCTCGCGATCACTCGCGGCGGCACGCTACACTGGGCGGTGTTACACAGTACAATACCGCCCACACACACACGACGGCCCCTTAGTCCGGACCGCAACCGGCTAGCTCTGGAAACGGGACGGACGGGAGCCACACATCTACTGTAGGTGCGTCGAAAGTCGGCACCTCTGTCGCAGGCCGTCCTCCGCTGGGCCTCCTCCGGGTAACCGGGGGTCTCACCTGGCGGGGATGGGCCGCCGAGGTGCTGTGAAGACAGCAGCGCCGCGGCGCTGTGGCGCGCCTACAGTCACTCGCACTGCAACCACACATATGGGCACGTAAGGGCCCGTGTCCTCCAAGCCTTTAGCCTATATCGGCAACATAATGACGGGTCCCGTAGTCACGGGCCCAGGTATGGCTTCCGCGGACAGTGGGCAAATGCCCAGAGACCGCTTGCCGCGCCCCCTGGCGGGGGCGCAGCGAATTCCTCGAACCGAAGTGAGTCAGTCTACCTTTAAGCGAGACAACGAAAGGATCGAAGTGAAATCTAGTACGATAAAGCGTTCAGTAGTATTGAAGTGATTGTGAATAAGTGTTTATTGAAATATTGAGTAATAAAGTTAATTCGTGTGTTTAATTGGTACTGATTTTATTTATCCCATAACCAGCTCGTAACAGTATTATATTTTGTATCTCACTCCTGAGTCATGTCTATAAGTTGTTTTTAATAGTCATTACGAATCGTCTCGCGCGCAGGTTTGACGATTTTCAGCCTCCCGAACAAGCCGGATTCCGAAAAGGCTTTAGCACCGTAAACCACATACGCTGCGGCAGGTATACAGAAGACCGAAGAGTATAATCTGCCTCTCTGTTTAGCGTTTGTGGACCACGAGAAAGCCTTCGATTCGATCGAGACTTGGGCTGTACTGCAGTCTCTCCAAAGGTGCCAAATCGACTACCGGTACATCGAGGTGTTGAAGTTGACATGGTGGCGTTTATACAAAAACGCCACCATGTCAGTCCGACTTCAGGACCAGACCTCGGAACCTATTCTTTTGCAGCGAGGTGTGAGACAGGGAGACGTCATATGATCTCCGAAGCTTTTGGAGGATGTCTTCAAGGTTCTGGACTGGAGACCACCTTCAATTTGCCGACGATATAGTGGTCATTGCTGAGACCATGGAGGACCTCAGTACAATGCTCGATGACTTCAGTAGAGCTTCCGAAAGAGAGTCTTAAAATGAACATGGACAAAACCACCAAGGTCATGTTGAATGCCCATGTAACGCCCACTCCTAATAAGATCGGAGACTGTACACTCGAAGTTGTAGACGATTTTGTCTACCTGGGGCAAACAGTCCAGTTAGGTAAGGTCCAACTTTGACAAAGAGGTTAACCGTCGAATCCGACTCGGCAGGGCAGCGTTTGGGAAGCCGAGTAGTATATTTTCCTCCAAATTACTGCAGTGTCTCAAGACGACAGTCTATGACAAGTGTGTTTTGCCAGTGATTACATACGGGACCGAAACGTAGTCGCTCACAATGGACCTTATCAGATGGCTTAAAGTCACCCACAGGGCAATGTAGAGGGCTATGCTCAGAGTTTCCTTGCGTGATCGAATCAGATATGAAGACATCCGCATGAGAACCAAGGTTAAGTGGCAATGGGCAGGGCACATTGCTCGCAACCGCGAACCGGAAGACGTTGCTCCCACTAGGTGGACCGATGACCTGGTGAAGGTTGCGGGGATCCGCTGGATGCGAGACGCACGGGACCGGTCACTTAGGCGAGGCCTATGTCTAGCAGTGGACGTCTTTCGGCTGAAATGATGATGATGATATTATGTAGACTGTATGTTTTAATATAAAAATATGAGGGATGAGTATAAAGAGTTGGTTGATTTTTTCATAGTTAAGAGCGTATGCTACCTCAAATTAGCAACTCTATTTGTGGTGGTTCAAACTTCGTTTGAAATACTGTTACAATAAAGTTCTAATCAGCTTGCACTACAAAGCGGTTGTTACGTCTTTCGCTGCGGCCGAATAGTGCGAAATTAGTGATATTTTGCGATTTACGAAAAAACTATTGATTGGACAAAAAAAGTAAAAAACTATGATTTTAGTATTGTTACGACGGTCATCTAGAATCTTCGAGAAACTTCGCTAATAACTGTGTAGTACCTAGGAAAGACGAGTGGAGACGAGTTCATTCTTTTAGGTAGGTACCTATTTCCATTCTTTAGGTATAGTTACATTGTATTCAAGGTCAGCCGACGCGTGGCGTCAGCGGCAATTGACATTGTAATTTCGACCGTATGCCGAGGGCGTAAAGTAACTTCTTCCTTGTCGGTTCTTTTATCTTAAAGTTTATTTTTTGTTAATGTTTTTTTGTGGATGCTTTCTTGAATAATAGAGAATTATCTCGAATATCTTTTGTTTGCTTGGGTATAACAGGACCGATTGAGGACGAAGTGAGTTAGTTCATAAGCGAGACAACGAAAGGTTCGAAGAGTTATCTAGTGCGACAAAGTGTTCAGTAGTGTTTTTGTGATTGTGAATAAGTGTTTTGTGAGTAATAAAGTTAATTTGTGTGTTTAATTGGTAGTGTTTTTATTTATCCCATACCCAGCTCGTAACAGTATGTTGCTTGTAGAATTATTTGGCAAAAAAAATCAGAACGATGACATGTTTAGTATGGTTTTACTCGTAAAAAAAATGTTAGAGGTATCTTCGTGATTTTTTTCTATCGAGCAAAGTTAGTTGTATTATGTTTTAACAACACTATGTTACTAGCATACATACATCCTGAAGAATATCATATATTTTTCTGATTTTGTTTACTGCAGTGAATCATATACTTTTACGCATTATAAAACTCGCGTTTGAGGTAGTATAAGTTAAGAAGCGAAACTTATTTTTTTTATGTTTACACATTTTTATCACATTATCCTCCATTTGAAATAAGATTAGAAATTTAAGTTAACCGTTTTTACAGTCCGTTCAACCGATTGTGGACTCTATTACGTTGACCGCAAGACAAAATGCAGCTGCAGTAGGTACCTAAACAGTCGGTATTTTAACATTCATTTTGCTTTTAATACCATCCTTATGCCTACGGTATACAGGGTGGTGCCGATGATACGACAAACGAAACCACTGGTACCTAATACTAGTTCATAGGAACATTTTTAAACTATCAAAAAAATCCTAACACCGAAATTGTTGTCGTATAGTCCGCAGTTCCGCACCAACCTACCTACCTACATTTCTAATAAGTCAAAATCGGTTGAACGAACTGTAAAAATGGTTTACTTTTTCTGTTCCTATTTCTAATGGAGTATAGGTCCTTGTGTGATAAAAAAAATTACCCTACATAACTAACCCTTGTGAGTAGGGTGTGTGGGTCGTTAGACCTTACTGTCCACATGATAAGAAGAGAATCTTTGAGCATAAGATATCTACTTAGTTCTTTTCCTTCTGAAGAGAAGATTTATGATGTCAGAATCGAGTTTTATTATACTTTTATTATTTCAATATACCTAATCCTATCCTAATCAATCGGAAACCCCCACCTAAGTTTAACCACCGCCACCGGCGTGCGGCTGGAACTAGTTCTCACCGCTATGATGAAGGCAAATCCTAGTTCTAACAAAAGATAAGAAGGTAGCCTCAGACCAAGAAACAAGTTTAAAAATCTAAAACCCGACTACGAATAAAATATTGGTTTTTGCTCTCCAAGACCTTTCAATTGATACCAAACATGTTATGATTATCTCAATTAAATATTTTTGAGGTAAGTTTTTGACATTTAAATTCTGTCATAAAAAGAATTTATAAAATTTATATAGCCTATGTCACCCGGGCTATTCTTACGAATCTATTGACACCTCATTTATTAAAATCCGTTCAGTACTTTAGGCGCTACGGTGGAACATACATACATACATACATAGACTGCCAAAATCATTACCCTTCCTTTTGGCTTCGCCGTAGTCGGGTAAAAAAGCATACATATAAGATTAACCGCATGTGGCCAGCATGTGGCCGGCTACGCCACCTCGGCTATTAGCCGTAACAAACTTATACACATTCAGGAGGTAGGTACCTATTAACCATGGAGCACAACTATTAACTCATAATACGAGTAGGTACCTACTTAACTCGCAAAACCATATAATAATATTTCGAATGAGTTTTTAGTTTATGTCTTAGCATTAAAACATTCATTTATTTTTATTATAAATCACTACCTACGATTCTAATTAAAAGAATTGGCAGATGGACCGCAAAAACTTAGTCTGAAGGTGTCGGTCAAAAGGTTCTTTATCTGGTTTTGTGCATAACAAGCGCAAGGACATAAGATGTCTGGCCATTTGATAAACATATTTACTTATATCAGTAGGTAGACAATCTTATGGTACACAGAGTTTGTAAAATAGACATGGGTGGCGAAGCAAACTTTAGCTAAAATTCTTAATCATATATTGTGAAACAAAATTATTTGATTTATAATATTAGGAACAACAACGCCGCGGCCGCTATTTCAATTTTCTGTTGTCATTCCGACAAATTGATAGGTGGCTGGTGGATTATCACGTCGTTCCGTGATTCCGTCATAAGAAGTCTCCCGAGTCTATTCCTAAATTCAGTTTTGTGTCCCGTACACCGTATCTTGCAAAATAGCGTATCGTACGCGTATCGAAATTCCGATCGAGTACTTTGTCGACGTCATTTTGTTGTTTCCACGACAGCGAATCGATTAGGCAGTAGGCACCCTGATATAGTTTGCAGCACATTTGGACGGATCTTAGATTTCATTCAACGAGCTTGCTCGAACTGGAAGTTAATTCATCTTACAATAATTAATTTTTTTGCCATAATTTCGGGTTTCGCCACTTCAACAACACAACTTCCTTTTCTAGAAAGCTGACAAGTATTTGCCAGGTATAATTTCTGCTGCCAACTCCATAGGATTCTAATACCTATTTAATCCAGTTATTTGTTAGAACTTAGAACCCCATGTGAATATTGTAGCAAGCCATAAGCGCGTGCCCCACCGTTGAGGAGAATAAGCGATTATTAGCTATCAATTGTTGTATCGCTCAAGAAACGTATATAAGACTGTAAACCGAGTGTAAGTAAAAGCCTACATTTACACGTATTTATGGATGATCCAGCTGTCCCGTACATAAGTTCAACACGAACTCGACCCAATTGTATGGGGCAGCGAATTTGGTCCCACAAAGGTTGTTCAGTTTCATAGTCTGTACCACCTACCACCACACGCATAAATATGACCACACCTTCCTGGTTTACACTGGATCGCTGACTATTCACATTCACACCACCATCGCCAGGCAGCGAGTAGACACTCGCTCAATGACGCTCGCTTGGCGGCAGAACAATCGCTGAGAGGCTCTCACTTGGTTCAGACTCAGACGCATGAGAGACTTCCAGCGAATAGCTACTCGCCAAATTACATTTGGTGAGGTGTAAGTTGCAAGATCTACTCGTGTTTCGCTTATCGCGGGCGATGGGACAGGTGCCTTAGTGCAGGAATGGCATTTGATATTTCCGCACATTGTCCACTTCGTCGACCTAGTGTCGCGAGGTGGGACATCGACTGGGACAACCCCGATGCTACTTATTTCTCTCAGTTGACTTCTGACACTGGAGATATCCACAAAGTTGTTACAAAAAGATTTATTTTCAAGAAACCCTATTCGCAGTAATCCCCATTCCCCGAATCATGATCGAACATTTTTGTCGATGATCAGCTCATAAAAACAATAATATTTTTAAAAGTAAGAAGGAATAACTTGACATGGTTTTGACTTACGTTACACGTAAAAATATCTAACTATATAGTATATATTATAAATAATAACTTATAATATTATATTGTAAGTTTTCCGTTTTCCGACATCCACGCGGATGAAGTCACGGGCTGAAGCTCGTAAAAAATAAAACCCTGATACCTGATACATAAATCTCTCTGGTCTTATCTTACAGGAGGCTGTGCTCGATGCTATCTGTCTGGCACTGGATATAAATGACTAAACGTTCTGGTCGGTACTTTTAAGAAAGCGTCCTTCAAGTTTCCGCAGTTAGACGGGGGAGCCTGGGAGAAATACAGATCCATATTTGTAAGTACATACTTCGACGGGTCAGTCCCGACCACGTATTCATCTATCGCGCGATAGATTGCCTGAAACAAAACACATTTTCATCATAATTGAATGAATAAACATGAATTTTGGGGTGACGGAGAATATACATCCATGTACTAATTAGTGTCGAAGTGTCGATAACGCATACAGGGCCTGATTTACCCACAGGCTAATAAGGCTAGAGCCTAGGGCGCAAGGACTTAGGGGGCGGGCGGGCGCGGCGCTGAGCTGAGACTTATATAATAATATTTGGTAATTTTGGGAAAATACGTGTGTTAAAAAATAAAATCAGCGCTTAACCGCGCGTGCCTCTCTCATTGCAAAGCAATGTTTTTTTTGCAAAATTTGTGATTTCTTTCTTTCATTTCGTTTGACACATGTGAGAGTAGGATAGGAGGATTGAGTGAGAAAAAGAGAGGTCTCGGTAAAGGCAAAACCTGAAACCTGGGTCCTGGCCTAAGAGGCTCTTGGGCCCCGGCTGGAGGGGTTCTTAAGCGCGTGCTTGGAAAGAGGCCAGTTCCCGCTTCGTTGGAAGACGGAGAAGCTGGTCCTCATTCAGAAACCGGGGCGCCCTGCGGATTCGCCGTCCGCATACCGGCCCATTGTGCTGCTCGACGAGGTGGGCAAGCTCTTAGAAAGAGTAATTGCAAACCGCCTCGCCGAATCCTTGAGGGAATGGGTCCGGATCTTGCGGAACACCAGTTTGGTTTTCGCAAGTGGCGCTCGACGGTGGATGCCATCATGCGTCATGCAAAAAATGTGATGGCCGTAAGGCTAGTCCGGGGGTACCGCACGATCTCCCGCGAGGCGGCAAACCTCCTTGCCGGTTTGCCGCTATGGGCTGGAGGCGATAGTCCTCGCGCGCCTGCATGAATGGCGCGCGAGGAGCGAGCGCTTCACCGGGGGGTCAATCTGTTGCCGCGGCAAATTGCTGCGCAGCGGACAGACCTCCGGTGCGATCTGAGAGAGCGACTGTCGCAACCCCGTGCAGGGCACGCCCCATATTGGCGGTAAGTCCCCTCTTTGAAGGGTGGCTTGAGAGGCGCCACAGTGCACCTTCCGTCTGACGAATGTCCTCACCGGACATGGTTGTTTGAGAAGGTACCTGCACCGAAGGGGAGGAAACGCCCGGATGCAACCATTATTGTGAGGATCGGCCGGAGGATACGGTGGAGCACACCGTGGAGGTCTGCCCCGCTTGGGCGGAGCCCCACCGTGTTCTCGCAGCGGTGATCGGCGGCGGCGACCTCTCGCGTCCGGCCCTGGTGCAAGCCATGGTCCGGAGCGAGGAGGAAAAGGATGCCGTCGCCTCCTTCTGCGAAGAAATGAATGCTAGTGAAGGAGGTGGCCGAACGTGAGGGGGAGAGAACCTCTCGTCCCAGCCGCCGCGGAAGGCGCTCCGGGCGTCGGGGGCCACGTGATGCTTCCGGCCACCGTAGACGCGGGCCTGTGGACTGTGAGTAATGGGCTAGCTCGCCGTCCGTCCGTCTTATGACGACGACGGCCGTGTCGACGGCGCGTTCGTGTTCCACGGGCGCCTTGAAGAGATGTCAGCAACATGGAAGGGGGCTCGCAAGGCCCGACGCCCGTCGGGGATGCGGGTTGTTCGCAAGAGATACCACGGCCTTGACATAAAGGGCTAACAAGGATCATGGGTGGTTTTTAGTCAGTAGCAGTCTGACACTCCCTTTCGCTCTGTCCAAGATCGGGAGGGGTTATTTGATGATTTCCACCGGCCAAAAAAAAGGTTACGTAAGCTCTCTTCTGTACTTGTAATTTAATTAGTTGCACCTGTATGAAAAGGTAGGACAGGTCAGGCTGGGGGCGCGTATTCATAGTTAGCCTAGGGCGGTCAGAACTCTAAATCAGGCCCTGAACGCATACGTGAGAGAAAGAAAACAGTCACGTGTACAGATCCATCAGTCACGTGTGAATTATAATAATTATCAGTATCTAATAGGACTGGACAATACTGGACATATTGTTGAAGTTTGTGTCAATCAATAATGTAATAGTTGGCAGTAACTTGTGTATAAATACATATGCACAGCCATAATAAGCATAATTATTCAGCTTATAAGGTTCCCACTTCTGGGACACAGGCCTTTTTAATGTTTGTAACTAACTGTTTATTTCATTGAAGGAGGGAATAAGGCAGTGTTTACCTGAAAAGCTGGCTGCTTGTCACTGTGGAAGGCCTTGCGGCTGCCGTGTAGCAAGTAGATGCCTTGCGCCGTGGCATCTGCGCAGGCATCGCCGTACATGCACTGGTCCGAGCGGTAGTTGTAGCGGCACGACAGCACGTGCACCGCGCGCTCGTGGTAGTGGAATATTATGTTTATTATGTCCTGTTGATGAACATTTTGAGTTCTTTATTTTTGGGATTCGATTCTTCGAACTTCCATAAGATTGCTAATTCAAAGGAGCTTTCCTTATAGCGTGCAGGGGAACGATACATAGAAAGTTTCATTAAACGCCCCGCCTGTACGCAGCAAGAAACGCCTCTCTGAATTTGTTTCTTTAAATACTGGATGAAAGGGACACCGCCCCACAAATAAGTGGCCCTCCCAACCTGTTTAGGCACACAGTGAGCATTTACTTTAATTCATTGCCTTCTTAGCTAGAGGGCATACCTGATCACCCCATGGTATGTAGCGCTTCCATTTCAGCATAATCGGAGTGACATAGTCTACCCAACCAAATGACCGCATCCTTGTCAAGTTCATTAACATTACACCTGAGTTGAGACCTACAACATAAAGAGAACTTGAATTTTGGTTCACATAAAAACTCATATTTAATTTTCAAGAAAAGGTTTAATTTTTTTTTTTCATCCAGCCTGTCAGCCTGAAGGGTTAGGCAGAGGTGTACTCATTAGTACATCCACATTTCGCCAGGTATCTTTAAGTTCCATGTTATAGGGAGCAAGCCTATTGCCATCCACATGTTTTTAAATACATTTGATATTTTTGTTTATAACCCAAGAAACTAAACTTTAGAGTATTTTCGAGAATTAATAATATGAAAAACCAACTTATAACTTTGCACAACTAAGAATACTGTGTGATCTGGACTGGACACAAATTACGCTAGTTTTCCTTGCTTTTTTGTCCATAACTCACAAAATGTGAACTACACTTGTGCTACTGAAACCTTTGGGGCATCAGATTGATTCCCTATTTTTACTCATTACATGCATACTGGAAATAGATGTGATCCTTACCAAATTTGCCATAAAAGGGATGTTTTGCAAATCTTGGATACCATGAAACATTAGGGTTATCATCTTCTAGGGACATTGCAGATATTTGTGATGTATTGAACTGAGAGAAAAAGAGCCAAAGCTCTTCCACAGGCCCCAAGAACAAAGTGTCTGCATCCACGTAAATCATGGCATCAATATGAGGTATTAGTTTCTGGAAAATAATAATTTTGATTCAATTAAATTTCTCAGGGTGGAAAGGTTTATTAAATTGCTATGAATATTTATTTAATATGAATAAATATCAGTTCAGATTCAAATAAAATATGCAATTATTGTACTCATAGGAAACACTGAAATCATTATAAGTACTAAAAATTTGCATTCCAGAGTAACCATTACTTGTAGAAGAACAATGCACAAAAATGTATGGACACCGTCCCCACCCTTGTAGCACTTTAAAACCTATGTCAATCGAAGGGCCATAGTCATCTTATCATTTTATTGTATGACAGCGAAACTGAAATCCGTATCCGAAAAAAGTTATATCGATATGAAGAAACCGAAATCGATCACAATAATGACTATGTTACTGACCACGATACTTTTCTTTTTGTAATTATTACTGTAGAATGATATCGTTCGGAGTTTTCAAACCTCTGAACCTACCCATCGGCAGCTAGGTGTGAGACAGGGAGACGTCATATCTCCGAAGCTGTTCACCGCTGTACTGTAGGATATCTTCAAGGTTCTGGACTAGGGAGAACTAGGCATCAATGATTGTCAATGGCGAGTATACATCATTCACCTTCGGTTTGCTGACGATATTGTGGTTATGGCTGAGACCATGGAGGATCTCAGTACAATGCTCGATGCTCAGTACTGTAGAGCTTCGGAAAGAGTGGATCTTAAAATGAACATGAACAAAACCAAGGTCATGTTGACTGCCTATGTAACACCCACTCCTATTAAGATCGGATACTTTACACTCGAAGTTGTGGACGATTATCCTACCTTGGACAAACGGTCTAGTTAGGTAGGCCTATAACTTCAAGAAAGAGGTCCATCGTTGAATCCGACTCGGCTGGGCAGCGTTACGGAAGTTGAGTTGGATCTTTTCGTCCAACTTACCGCAGTATCTCAAGACGAAAGTCTATGATCAGTGTGTGCTGTCATTGATTACATACGAGACCTGAATGTGATCGCTCATAATCAGTCTCATCAGAAGGCTTAAAGTCAGAGGGCAATGGAGAGGGCTATGCTCGGAGCTTCTGAGGTTACCGAGGTTACCGACTTAGACCGGGAATTGCCAGACTCAAGTGGTGGCAATGAACAGGGCACGGCACATCGCTCGCAGAACGAATAACCGATAGGGCCGAAAAGTAAGGGAGTGGCGACCGCGAACCAGAAAACGTTGCGTTGGAAGGCCTTCCACTAGGTGGACAAATGACCTGACCCGACGTTGACCTTCCATCTAGTGCAGGTGTTGTCAGGGCATGGCTGCTTTGGCAAATACCTGCACAAAGTGGCTAGACAGGAGGCGACTCCCGTGTGTTACCAGTGCGACTGCAGCGAGGATACGGCGCGTCACACCCTCGAGCATTGCCCTGCTTGGGTGGTGCAGCGCCGTGCTCTCGTAGCAACAATTGGGGTCGACTGCTCTTCGCCGGCTGTGACCAAGGCCATGGTCGACAGTAGGGAGGCATGGAAGGCAGTGGCGTCCTTCTGTGAGGATGTCATCTTACAGAAGGAGGTGGCGGAGGAAGACTCCCTCACTGACGCGATCCGTCGAAGGAGGACAGGTCGCAGGTACCCTAGGAGGTGCCAGCGGGCGATGGATCGGGGAGTCTATCGTCGTCACATCGCACGGCCCTCATGAGTGGTTGCGATGTCTCAGGTGAGCCCGGACATCGCTGGATGGGTCGCGAACGTCATGCGTAGCAGTTCTTGTGGCGCATTCAACAAAGTGACAGTAGGTTCACGCCAGTGTTTTTAGTGGTTGCAAGCCGCGCCGTCTCCCGGGACGGTGCTGTATGCGTAAGGTATTTTTCAGCACTCAACAAAAATAAAAAGGTGATGATGAAGATGACCTGGTGAAGGTTGCGGGGACCCGCTGGATGCGAGATGCATGGGACTGGTGAAGTGGTGACCTCTTTCTCGAATTAAAACCTACCTAACTAGACCGTTTGTCCCAGGTAGACATAATCGTCCGCAACTTCGAGTATAGAGGTTCCGATCTTGATAGGAGTGGGTGTTACATAGCCATTCAACATGATCATGGTTGCGTTCATGTTCATTTTAAGATCCACTCTTTCGGAAACTCTACTGAGGTCATCGAGCATTGTTCTGAAGTCCTCCATGGTCTCAGCAACTATATAGTCAACAAACGGAAGGGGACTGATGTACTCACCATTTACATTGAAGCATAGTCCTTCCCGATTCAGAACCTTGAAAACCTCCTCCAGTACAGCGATGAACAGCTTCGGAGATATGACGTCTCCCTGTCTCACACCTCGCTGCAGAAGGTTAAGTTCCGAGGTTTGAAAACTCCGAACGACATCATTCCACAGTAATAATTACAAAAAGAAAAGTATCGTGGTCGGTAACATAATTATTATTGTGACTGATTTCGGTTTCTTCATAACGATATAACTTTTTTCGGATGCGGATTTCAGTTTCGCTGTCATACAATAAAATAATAAGTTGACTATAACCCTTCGATTGACATAGGTTTTAAAGTGCTACAAGGGTGGGGACGTTTTGAACATTGTTCTTTTATTCTTCTTTTATTGTTTTTCTTTTTGCATTTAAGTTGGTCTGACTCCTGGCTCAGTCAAGCAACTTTTCAACGTTATTAAGTTGTTTAGAACACACAATGTTCACACAGGCAAATAAGGCTTATTTTTTTACATATCATGAAATTTCTTACAGGAATAAATAATCGTTGAGCTGCACATTTGCTAAATAAGTTCATCCAGTCCTGTTCATGTTGTTCTGGAAAGCTAACTTCGTGAAGTTCGAATTCCAATTGGTTCTTTGTTAAAACCCTCCATTTAGTTAAAGTTTCATTAAATCTTGGTCGCAGGCTGTCGTCAGCGAATATTACAAAGTGTACACGAACTCTTGTAAATAGCAACACGGATTTAACCACATTCAAAGACTCGTTGAATCTTGAATCGCAAACTACAAAAGATAACACTACCCTTTCTACCTCATTAGTCTCCCTGGTGTTCAAAACTCTGTAAAATTAATAAATCAATATTTGTTGAGTAAATATGACACTATTACAGTTATAAAAACACGAATAATCTTCTGGTTTATACTTACGTGGTTGGCAGAGGCCTTTTGACGGTGGAATATTTTTTTGTTGTATTACTATTTACTTTAGAATATAAGTACAACACAGTAAAGCTACTCAATATCAACAAAATCAGTTTAAATGACAACTTTCTCATATTTTTGCTGTTGAATTACCCACAAAAAAACAGTAATATTCGTTGCCTCATTCAACAACAAGTACTGTCATGCAACAACAAACAACTATGGTTGGTACTTGGTAGAACTGTAGGGTGCGTTCCGAATTACGCTGTAATCGATTTGAGCGTCCATAAACCCGTACCGAATTACTGTGAGCGCGCTAACGATGTCCCTTGAATCGTCATAGATGACGTCATGACATGCGTCATCTTGCGATTACACCGACCATGCCTAAATGTTTAAAATTTGTGTAAAAATAAATAAATAGTTAATAATATAAAACCCGAGTAAGACAAAAAAAACGACGCTGAAAAAGTATGAAACAAGATTTTCAGAATAGAACAAAAAGAAAAGCACTTTATACCGAGTGACTACGGCTTTTCTTTTTGTTCTATCCTGAAAATCTTGTTTCATACTTTTTCAGCGTCGTTTTTTTTGTTGTAGTCGGGTTTTTAGTTTTTTACTTTTTTGATTTAAACAATTTTGGTGTTAAATATTTTATTCTTGACGTTTTGTCTGCTAGAGGCCGTGATTTTAAATTTGAGCAATATTTTGAAAAAGTACAAGTGAGGCCCTTTCAAATGATACCAAACACGGCGTATTTAGGTATCGTGATTTATCTCCATTTTTATTTTTGAAGCCTTACTTTTTGTCCGCTAGAGGGCGCTAAATCGCTTTTTCTGACACGTCACGTAGCCTATGTTTTTCAGCGGAAAATTAAGACGGTTTTATCGATACCCACATACATATATACAAACACACATTTATACATAGCCAGTCAAAATCATAACCCTCCTTTGGCTTTGCCGTAGTCGGGTAAAAACTAAACTAAAATTCCTAAACTGCGTCCATGCCATGAAGAAATAGATAAATAATAATATGGAGGCCACACTTAGAACAAAAGTTTGAGTCAAATACCTACGATTCTCTATCTCACTCTCTGTGGGCTTACCTCTCTTTCTAAGGTGGACGATAGTATTGCTATCTCGTTATTAAAATCTCCTTATTCATTTTTAAAAAGAGTCACCACACAAATGTAATCAGAAGTTAAATACTGTCAAATAATGTGCTATTAAATAAAAAGCTAAATTAAGATTACTGAAATTAAAATTCCAAAATATTATGTCACGAATGCTTAACAAGGTTGGCGAATCAGTGAATTATTTTCCCATTTCCTAAGGATGTGGTCATGTGGTAATGTGGCAACATTGGCCCCACATGTCAACATAAATCGTACCAATATGGCGGTTGTTTACTTTGCGGTTCACAGTTTCGTTTGAGATATTTGCCTGTAATCAAAGTTATAATTGAGAAAATGGTGTAAAAACTTGTGTAGTGCGTGGTTGTGGTAGTACGTGGTGTCCAGGAGGTGATATAAGATTTCACGCGTAAGTGTTTAAATCGGGATTTTTGACACTGAATAATTGTAAACATATTTCTGCATATTTCTTTGTATTTTCAATTAATTACTTCATAAAAGCTTGACCTATGATTTAGTCAATGATAACTTAGATAACTATGTAAAGACCAAACAGTTTTACATTGAATTTCATGGACTTTCTGCAATTTTATTTGTTTTTGTTTTTAAGAGTCATACTGAAGTAGTGTGACCATATTGGGGATATATCTGGGACTTTCCGTGGGACCTTCATTAATTATATAGTCATTATCATACTCGCTTTATTACATTTTATTACTTTTTTCACACACCGTGTTATTTCTGTTAGTTCTTTGAAATAACATAACATTTTCGTGAATTTTTAACAGTAGTCAAATAGCCAATTACTATTTAAATAATACAGTAAATGTAATGAATAATAAAAAAATATGTTCTGATTCCACACTCTTCTGGTTTTAGGTCAACAGCGAAGCCCAGGTCTCTACGAAGATTGATAGGGGCGTACAGGTGTAAATAAAATCAACTGAAGAAAAAATACTGCAGAAGAAATCTAAGATTCTTAAGCAAAGAGTTTTACGACAGACTAAAAAAATCAGGACATGTCTTCGTAATATAATAAAATGATTTTAATTTAGAAAGTGTTTTTGTTACTTTTTGAGGTTTTATACATATGTATTACCGTTCCTATTATAGCCCCGTATTTAGATGAAAATACATAATATTAAAAATTCCACAGTGGTAAAAAACCTTAACACTGACTTACCCAGAAATCTTTAAAAAAAAATCATCTTATATGTATCATTTTCATTAGTCTATAAAATAAAAGAAATATCTAATTTCTTTTTTGTGATTTCATGATTTTATAGTAAGATACTGGGCAAAAATCTCTCCCAAATCCTTCCAGATTCATTATCTTGAGCCACCCCACCAGCCCTTGCGGTAGGCAACCACCGTGGTCGTGTCACCTCTTCTGTCATTATGATTTACTAGCTTTTAACAGCGGCTTCGCCCACGTGAAAATGGCGATTTTCCATACAAACTTTCATCCCCTATTTAACTCCCTTAGGGGTTGAATTTCAAAAAATCCTAATCTAATTTATTCCTTGTCTAGATTATAAAGGGAACGTCTGTGCAAAATTTCAGCTTTCTAGGTCCAAGGGTTTGGGCTGGGCGTTGATGAGTCAGTCTGTCAGGACTTCTCTTTTTATTTATAGATAGAAGATCATTAATTTCGTATTGCTACAGGAACTAAAGTTTTATACTGGCCATGGTCTATATTCTATTTCTGTGCGAAATTACGTAAGACTTTTTTGCGTGATTGAAAATGACAAACTGCCAAAAAAAATCAGGAACTTTCACACTGTAAGCAAACAGCTTCTTTCGTAATTTATCATTGGCATCTTTCATCAATCTAGAAGTGAACAGAGATGTGGATATATTAATTTAATCAAACACAAGTTATGAAAAGGAACTACGTAATGTCCTAGGTAAAATAAAATAAAGGTTACCCTACTTAGAAAGAGAGGGTCAGCCCACAGAGAGCGAGATAGCGATGCATAAGTTTTGCTTCAAGTAGGTATTCGAAGTGTGGTCTCCATATTTACCTATAACTTCATGGTCCATGCATGCATCACTGTTTTTCGATTATCTATGTCCATTACTGTCATGCACGTCAAATCGTCAATTGTCAAGTCCAGTGTCACTGTCAACATTAAATTGTCAACTTAGACAGTCGCTAGCGCTCTAGGGGCCAGTTTGGTCTTGATTTGGTCTAGTATTAGTAAATATTCTTTGAGTAGTACTTTGATACTTTCTTCTGGGCCTTACTGCGGTTTTGCACAATCACATACCTCTCCTAAAATGAGTGTGAAACAGGAAGACCCGTTAAAAGAGAAAATATTAACCGTTGCAAAGAAAAATCCAAAGGGCATTTCACATAAAGATATTACAGCGGCAATTCCTGAAGTATCTTCTGCTGAACTTGTACCTGCTATCAATGAACTATTACAACAGGAATATTTCGATTTATTTAATCAGAGTGGTGTTTTAGTCTATAGGTAAGGCATATTGTTAGATCATTTTTTAATAATGTCAGACTGATTATCTCGCCATGCAGGATTACTATTTGAGTGTTATTATTCAGGTTAAAAGCTCAAACCAGTAAGCAAGCAGTTAAAGGAGCTGACAATGAAGAAAAAGTTGTCTTTAATTTAATAGAAGAAGCTGGAAACAAGGGTATATGGATAAGAGATATCAGAGTCCGGTCTAACCTGGCCAACACACAACTAACTAAAGTATTGAAAAATCTCGAAAGCAAGAAACTTATCAAAGCTGTAAAATGTGTAAATGTGAGTAGATAACCAACCAACCATTCCATCAGTTGAGTCGAGTTGGTTGACAATAATTGCTGAGCATTAGTTCATAGGTTTGATTTTTTGGTTAGCATTGTTGGGGATATACTGGATTCAAATCCATCTTATCTTGTGAAATGAAGGTTTACTATTAGGTACACCTTCACCTAACCCTTTAAGAACTAAGGTGTCATGTTGTTGCTAAAAAAAACCACTATAAAGGTACATTTTTTAAATGTATAATTTTATTATGTTCAATTGTTTTTAGGCCTCCAAAAAAAAGGTGTATATGCTGTACAATTTGGAACCAGACAGATCTATATCAGGAGGAGCATGGTATCAAGATCAGGATTTTGAATCAGAATTTGTGGACATCCTTAATGTCCAGTGCCATAGGTTTCTAATTCAAAGATCTGATAAAATGAAAAACAATCCACGTGGGCCAATTGTAGGCAGGACTCAATCTTATGCCACAGCCGCTGAAGTACAAAAATATATCACTGATCTAGGAATAAGTAAAGTAAGTCACTTAATAAATATCAGCTTATTTTTATTAATTGTCTAATTACTAAAAATACATTATACAATACACAAGAAGTACATTATGACTAAACTAATATTAGATTTAAAGCAACAAAATACTCTTGCACATTCCAAAAAGGATATTTTGGATCACACAAAATGCATAATTATTCGATAATGCTTACTATATTTTGTGAATAAATATATATGTTCAATACATTTCAATCTTTTCTAGTGTCAGTAAGTGACATAAATGTATCTTTCCAATTTATCTCAATTCTTTATTGCATTTATTATAACATTTATTATATTATATTATCATCACTGTAGAGAGTAAGAGTAGGCTGCGTAATATATTGAAACCGCATTACACAAGAGTGGTCATCTATACAATATATGACCTCTAATATTATTTATTACTAGCTTATGCCCGCGACTTCGTTCGCGTGGAATAGTGACTTCCGGCAGATTTTTGGTTTATCTCGCGAAAAAAAAAAACTATCCTATGTCCTTTCTCAAGTTCCAAACTATGTCTGTACCAAATTTCATCAAAATCCGTTCAGCCGTTTAGGCGTGAAAGAGTAACAGACAGACAGACAGAGTTACTTTCGCATTTATAATACTAGCTTTTGCCCGCGACTTCGTTCGCGTGGAATAGTGACTTCCGGCAGATTTTTGGTTTATCTCGCGAAAAAAAAAAACTATCTTATGTCCTTTCTCAAGTTCCAAACTATGTCTGTACCAAATTTCATCAAAATCCGTTCAGCCGTTTAGGCGTGAAAGAGTAACAGACAGACAGAGTTACTTTCGCATTTATAATATTACTAGCTGATGCCCGCGGCTTCACCCGCGTGGATGTCGTTCAAATTATATACTAAAACCTTCCTCTTGAATCACTCTATCTATTAAAAAAAACCGCATCAAAATCCGTTGCGTAGTTTTAAAGATTTAAGCATACAGACAAACAAACAAACAGACACGACTTTGTTTTATACTATGTAAGGATATAATTATAGTAATAGTATAGTATTATAGTATAATAGTTTAAAGTATATATAGTATACTAGCTGACCCACGCAACTTCGTCTGCGTCACATAAATATGGCTTACCTACTACCTACCTACTAAAAAAAAAAAAATAAAAAAAAAATGATGAATAATAGATGTTGGCCGATTCTCATAGATACCGGAATACCGGATAAGCACAAAAAATTTCATCAAAATCGGTCAAGCCGTTTCGGAGGAGTATGGCAACGAAAACTGTGACACGAGAATTTTATATATTAGATACTATATAGTATGGATTATTATGGAAGTATGGATACAGTAAAATGTGTTGTGCCAATTCATTTGTTTTGTTTCAGGTTGAACTCGATGTAGAAGATGTAATTACTATACTGAACACTTTGGTCTATGATGGTAAGGCAGAGAGTAGTGTGTACCCTGATGGGAGCAAAGTATATCGTGCTATAGACCCTCTTATACCGGCACCAGGATTAGTACAAGTGCCATGTGGAGTGTGTCCACTCATCCATAAATGTGCTTCCACTGGACTTATCACACCACAAGATTGTACTTATATGAAGGAGTGGTTAGAATAATAAAGTATATAACATTAAACTGTCCTTATTTATTCCCTGAAGACATTACAAGTAACTGTTAAATAAAATTGAAGTACCTACTTAATCTTAAACATAAGAAAACAAATATGAACATTCAATAAATATTTCGGAAAGCATATTCTAAATAAATATACAAACAAGGTAGTAAAAAACAACTGAAACAAGTACATGAATTATATTCATCTAATAAATAGTACCAACAAGATATAGGCTTTGTTCTGTCACATGTTTTTTAAGTCCGTTTGCGTACCTTTTGTATGCGTGAGTTAGCGCGCTACATGACGCGCGTAGCAAACGGCGGCACGTATTAAACACAAGCTCACGTGAGTTTTGCCAGCACCCAGACACAAACCTGAATGACAGATAGAAAGATCGTAATATCTTGCTGGTGCAATCTGCATGGTATAAGTACAGGTTGAATTGTTTTCAAACACAAACCTAGGAGAGTACCATTCACAGTAAGTCATCTTCTGCTAGTTTGATCAGAGTTTGATTCAAGAAATAAAAATCAATAAATATATCAAAAACTTGGTGCTGCAAAGCAAGCGACATAGCTTCAAAACAAACTTCTAAAATTATTTTCTATATTATACAAAGCTGATGAGAGTACTGCAGGCTCTCGTTTAGGACTAAATGCTTTTTCTTCTGTAGATGTATGTGATTCCTCAAGTACATCATTATTATTGTTGTTAGAAAACAGGGAACTAAAAGCATCCATCTGGATATAGTTAAGTGACTGTAAAATGAATCCATTGTTAGGGTATGGAGTAGCAACCACAATGATACTATCACGATGAGTATCCTGATGACTGACATTTTCTGGCTTTGGTGCTGGTGGTGTTACAGGTGTAGGCGTGGATGGCACACCTCCAACACCATCACCTGGTGGTGTTGGAGGAGGGACTAGTACTGGGGGCTCCTTCAACACAGGGGGAGGAACTGTTGGCTTCTCTCCACCTGAAAGTAGTACATTATGAGGGTAAAATTTATATAAGTAGTGCATCATGGTTTACATAAACCTACATCTGCATTAAAACTCCTCAGCATGCTGCAGGTACATACTTATTGAATAAATAATCCTCTCCATTTCTCGCAACTGTGTTTGTTGTGTCTGAACAGTAAAGTAGAGATCAGTTATGGTATCAGAAATGTGCTTCATATCAGCTTCCTTTTTTGCTTCTTTGGCAGCTTCCTTTTTACTTTGTCTGAAAAAGAAACATACTCCGATACTTAATATTTATTTATTTATTTATTTATTTATTTATTTATTTATTTTCATTTAAATCAGGTACAGACCCATAATGTGTTAGTATTCCTTAACCTATGTTAGTAAAATTCACGAAAGCACAATAAATAACAACGACAAACATATAATACACTTAATTCCGCCACCTACTGGCGATACCTGGCGACAGTACATGCACTATTCATACATATACATATTTAGCATATTCTTATTCTTACAACAGAAAAAAAATATATAGGAAGGGAGGCCTTTGCCCTGCTGCAGGGTACAATAAACTACTATAATTGTTCATCATCTGCCTAGAACAATAGTCACTTGTTGATAAACTCAGATCATCAGTGTCTTGTTCAAAATTATACTTTTAGGCTAGCATTGTTGCCCGTCGGGGCCGCGGATTTTTGTACTAGATGACGTGGCCTCGGCGCAAGGGCAAAGAAGGAACATGGGTTCGGTTTTTAGTCAGTAGAAGTCTGACACTCCCCTTCGCTCTGCCCAAGAGCGTGGGGGGTCATTCGATGATTTTCCACCCACCAAAAATAAAGGCCTGCATTGTTACAATAATAGTGGTTACCTGTTATATTCAACCAATAATATGCCTGCTCCAATTGTAAATATCAATGTTTCGCCAAGAAGATTTGCTCCTAGCTCTATTGCCATTTCTTGACTGAGGACAGGTATGTTCACTGGTCTTCCCAAGTTTAAAACCCACATTTTAGCTTTTACTTCACACCAATTATAGACTGAAAAAATACACCAATATCATCAATTTCCGTCTGAATTACTTTTATGTAAAGTGAGTAGATGAAGATCTCGATCTAATTTGCAAAGAGTTTTCAAACTGTTACGACATCGCCAGGAACAGACTGAGAATGCTGTTTTAATTAGGGGTAGCAGTACTTGAGGTATAACATGGTAGAAGTATTTTGTCTTCATACACTATGAACACTTACATTGGGCAGGAGGCATACAGACATAAGTCCTGAAAAAAGGGTGATGTTTAGCTCGTTCTTTGCAAGCATTTGCGATGGGTTTACTTATCTGCTTTATCAATAAAGCGCCTAGTTTTGCTATTGGAAATGCTCCTATAACCATTGTTAATTTGGACAAATTTCTTCTATTTTGTTTTAGAGTGAGATCAGCTATTGCAATTAAAATAATGTGCACATTTACAGTTTTGCACAAGGTCACCAAGTCTTACAAGAAGAGTTTACATCAAAATGGACAGATGATCGCTACAACTGACATCTGCGAATTTGACATTTAAATGTGTTGTGCACACTGACTAATAAAAAGTATGGACTCGAAATACCTACAGAAAAAAGGTGCATACCTACGGAGCATAAAATGGCTGCCAATGCTAGGGTTGTGTCAATCATGAAACATAGTATTACTGTAACGAGTATCGATACTAGTATTACGAGTATTATTAGATATCACGGTTGAATTAAAATGAACAGTCCGTTGTAAAGTTGTAACAGAAAAATATGAGTAAATTTACTTACCTACAACCACTTTGAATAAATTTTATTCTCAGGTATCGGATACCTGAGAATAAAATTTATTCAAAGTGGTTTTTCTAAATACAATAATTAAAGAATACTTTTTACCCGACTACGGAAAAGCCAAAAGGAAGGGTAATGATTTTGGCAGTGTATGTATTATGTTTGTATGTTCCAGCATAGCGCCTAAACTACTGAACACTTGTTCTCCCCACCACTGCGATATTTTTTTGTTCTAGACCATACCTAGGAACCCCCTAGTTACGGAGATATTGGTCAAGTTTCAGGTTTTACTATTCATAGCATCCACTAGCCCAATGTGTTGCTACATTGAGTTTTACCGTAAAATATGATATTTGACCCCAATAAAAAATCGTTTCTCAGCAAAAAAATTGCTTGGGGGGGTACTTAGTTTAATGTTTCTGTACATCAAACTAAGTACCACCCTTGCTTGGTTGTCGGCTGTGTTATGGGTTAATTTACACCCTGTATACGTTTAGATTGCGGTCAAACAGTTGTCGCGGTTTACTCGTATTATATAACAAACCAACATTAAATTAGAATGTTACTAAAACTCAACTACGAGTTAAATCGCAAACTAATAAATTTGACCCAAGAAAAAAAAAACGGGGTGAGCTAAGTAAAACCGTTTAATAAAACCGCGGTCTTCTACGCAGAAAAAACAAGAAAATAATTCTTGTCTATAAACGCCTTATCCAATTACCTAATTGATTATCGTCTAGTAAGTAGATAATTTGTATATTTCAATGTAACGTATTTTAAGTAAAATGAAAGTAGAGGGCAGTCGTCGCATGCCACCTTGCTAATGGCAACTGTCGCGACGTGCAGTCTGCGAATGAATGAAACAGGTACCTAACGAAAGTATAATTATTATTGTCTAAGCGAAACGTGTGACAAACTAGTCAGGCATAACAGCATAGGTAATATGCTGGCAACACCGAACCCATAAATAGTTCACTATAGATATAGAGTATTTATAATTTATGGTTTTGACGTTTAAATAGTATCTGTAATTGTGGTTCTTTTACCGCCCTTTTACCGACATGTGCAGACTAGCAAATGTCGATCGTTTGGTTTGATAGTTTAGCCAGTGAATAAGTACAGTGGTTCGTGTTGGGAAGGATGTTTCCAGCCTAAGTCAGCCCACCTGAGAGATATAAAGCTAAGTGGTTAACGCTAATAAAATAGCGTAGTGATTCCTTACCTAATTGCTAAGATTCTAGATTTCAAACTTAACTAAGATTCTGGTGGCCGAAGGAGTCGGTTACCTGAGAGGACCTTCGTGTTGCAAGTCGTTTGATGTTGCAATGCGAAGCGTCATGAAGTAGACTGGGCGAAAGGCCGTGATCAGTCGGTTGGGAGAAAGTCGGTGTTGTAATACGAAATCTCCCAACACAAAGAGATCTGCCGTTGTGTGTATTTTGAGGGTACATGCAACGGGGATATGTATGTATAACATTGATGGGTACATAAAAAGAGTTATATTATAAGAAATGGATCTGCGGTGCACCCAGATAATAGTATGAGGTGAACTGGTAAGAACATACAGTTCCTCGATAATACTTAAACAGCATGGTTGACTGGTAAGAACATACAGTTCCTCGGTAATACTTAAACAGCATGGTTAACTGGTAAGAACATACAGTTCCTCTGTAATACTTAAACAGCATACTGCGTAGGAATTGTTGTTGGGAGAGGTTGATCTTTGATCAACGTGGTGGAATTGTGGTAAGGCGACAGGTGTTTGGGCAGCAGCAATAACAAACAAACTTGACGTTGTAGGTGTTTATTAAACTCAGAATAGACACAGCACTACAGCACCATCGTCATGGGTTTTAAAGGAATCACAATTAATCACATTTACATAATTACAAAGTATTGCTAGTCAGTCCGCCATTAGGGTTGCGAGCAGAAAGGGAAGAGAGAGGTTCCAGACGAGTAACCACAGACAATAAGATACTATTGTCTTTGACATAGAATAAAGGCATATACATACAATATTTCCTATACTTCCCCTTGACTTTATGATATCTCAGTCATTAGTTATAATTAACATAGAGCAATACATAGTCACAAAAAAACTTAAAAACATTAGTCCTTTTTCTACATTAAACACAGTTAGTAGATAATATATAATAATAAAACATCACAGTTTATCCCTAACCATCATATTTCCAACAAAGTCACAATGCTTCTGCTTACACAGGGGCTTAGTCAACACATCCGCTATCATTCTGTCTGTAGGTTTATACATAACATTTATCAAACCATTTTTAACTAGGTCCTTAACAAAATGATATCGGATATCTATGTGTTTGGTTCGCTTATGACATAATTCTCTAGATTCCAACAATTTTTGAGCACTTTGGTTATCATTATAAACAATACAGTTATTCAAATTGGTAGATGTCAATTCTAAAATTAAATTCTTAATAAAACAAATATCTTTACAAACATCACCGATAGCCAGATATTCAGCTTCCGTACTGGATAATGCGACACATCGCTGCTTGCGTGATTCCCAGTTGATTGTACAGTTACCTAGCTTGATTACATAACCAGTATAAGATCTACGATTGTTGACATCATTCGCCCAATCGGCATCAGTATATGCGCTTAATTTCCAATTAACGCTCTTTGTAAAGAACAAACAGTAATTAATTGTACCAGCTAAATACCTAAGTACTCTTTTGGCCGTGAGCCAATGACTTTTCTCAAAACAAGTGCTAAACTGGCTTAAATAACTGCAAGTATATGCAATATCTGGCCTAGTGCATACACATAAATACATCAGACACCCTAAAAGTTGTCTATATTTATATACACTATTATCTAAATGTGCACTTGCATTTTCAGATTTAATTAATTTACAATTTGATGGTAAAGGTGTGGCTACAGGTTTACAATTTTCCATTCCGAATTTTACAAGTAAACTCTTAATATATTCAGACTGATCTAAATATAAGGTGCCCTTTGACTTATCTCTAGTGACTCTTATACCTAAACAATTTTTCAGTGGGCCTAAGTTTTTAACATTAAATTGTTGTTCTAGTATCTTCTGTAAATGAATTCTAACATTGCTATTTTGACTATAAAATACATAAAAATCATCCACATACAATGCTATCATAACAAAATCATTGCCCACTTTCTTAGTATAAACACATGGTTCACATTTACATTGCTTGAAGTCATGTGAAACAAGAAGGTCATGAACCTTTTCATTCCACATTTTGCTAGATTGTTTAAGTCCATAAATGGCTTTTCTTAATAAACAAACTTTACCATGAACTTTATCTGAAAATCCCATAGGTGGCTCCATGTAAATTACCTCATTGAGATCACCATTTAAGAAAGCTGTAGCTACATCAATATGATCAATATCTAGATCCAATTGATTGCTAAGACTAAATAAGATTCTCATTGTGGAATGGCGTACCACTGGTGAGAAAGTGTCATTATAATCGATTCCTTGTTTTTGTGTGAAACCCCTGGCAACAAGTCGCGCTTTAAAACAGTTAAAGTTACCATCAGTGTCATGCTTAACTTTATACACCCATTTACTTTTAACTATATTTTTGTTAACTGGTTTATCAACCAGCTCCCAAACTTTATTAGCGACTAATGAGTCATACTCATGCTGCATGGCAGCTTGCCAGTCTTCAGATTGTGGAGAATCTAAAGCCTCTTTGTAAGATTGTGGCTCATCTAATAAACCCTCATGCAATGACATAAAACATTCATAATCCCCATACCTTTTTGGAGGAATGTTACGCGTAGAGCGTACATTACGACCTGTAGTGACAGTATTGTGCTCCGAAGCTTCCCCTGCAGCTGATGTCACGCCAGAAGTCAGATGCTCAGTGATTGAACATCCTTCAGCAGACTCTTTAGCGGAGGTGCCAGAGTCATCTGCCTCCCATTCACTCCCTGTGCAGTAGTCTCCTTCAGACTCTGAAATATCACAGATAGAATTTTGATTAGGATGAGTTAATGTCATGTCATCATTATTTACTATAGTATTGTTTGAATCAATATTATTAGAATTGCTTAATATGTCATTATTATTCAAATTATTGATTTCATCATTAGAATTATTAATTTCTATATTAGAATTATCAATATTAGGTGGAATGTCAGAATTATTTAAAATGTTATCTAAAACAATAAAATCATGTTGATCTCTGACATTTTGTCCCAAATCCTTACAAAATTTGTTTTCCAAAAATGCCACACTGCGTGACAAAATAACTTTTTGTGGATTTGAAGGCTCTATAAGTCTATATCCCTTACAAGTATCACTATATCCCACAAAAACGGACATGTTAGCTTTAGGATCAAGCTTCTGTCTCTTCTGTGATGGAATTAAGTAGTATGCCAGGCAGCCAAAGACACGGAGATGGCTGAGATCCACAGGAGAACCAGACCAAAGTTCCTCCGGTACACGACCAGCTAAAGCTACTGTAGGTGATCTATTTTTCAAATGTATAGCTGTCATCACAGCTTCACCCCAGTAATGCTCACTGAGACCAGACTCCATTAGCATACACCTAACTTTGTTCATCAATGTGCGGTTAAGCCGCTCTGAAACCCCATTTTGCTGAGGGCAGTATGGCACCGTAACTTGATGAACAATACCATGTTCCTGTAAGTATTTGGAAAACTTATGATTGCAGTATTCACCGCCATTGTCAGATCTTAAAACTTTAATTGGCAAACCGGTCTGCTTCTCTACACATGTTTTAAAATTAATAAAATGGGTACATACCTCAGATTTTTCTTTCATGACATAGCCGAAGGTCTTTCTAGTGTAGTCATCAGTAAATGTCACTAGATATCTCGCCCCTCCCCAGCTAGGCTTTTGCATGGGCCCGCAGACGTCAGTATGAATCAGTTGCAGTGATTTAGAAGCACGCGTCGCCTCTTTAGGATAAGATGCGGCCGACATCTTGCCCTTAATACATGGGACACAGTTCTTCAAATCTTCATTTCCATGCTGAAACAGAACATTCATACCGCATGCAACCTTTTGTAAATTTTTCATACCTTGAAGGCTCAGATGCCCTAGACGTCTATGCCAAAGCTCCACTGCTAAGTCTGCTGTAACTGTAGCACTCAACAAATCCTCTCTGTCATCAAGGAGTAGAGAGTGCGCCTGTATTGGCGATGACCCTGACAGAGTTAGTTCACTGTCCATAGACTTACATTTACATGCAAAGTACTTACAATTAAATCTATACAACCCATTAAAACATGCAGCAGATGCGACTAAGTTGCCAGGATTTTGATCAACATTATTGTAAACATGACATCCATCTTTATTAAAAACAACGCAATGACCAGACTGGACTAACTTGGAAACGGAGATGAGATTAACAGACAACTCAGGGACATACATAGCATTTAAAAGTCTTACCTCATGCAATGTAAGAGAACCCATCCCTTCACTATTTATAGTTTGGTTGTTAGCAACAGTAATAACTGCCTTCTTAGTGTCTTGAAAATCTTGCAACAATGCCTTATCATTCACCATGTGGTTAGTAGCACCACTATCAATGTAAAAATCACTAGATTGTGATGATATCAAGGCAGATGCTGAATAAATCTTCTCATTTGATTGTTGCTGCTTCTTCGTACGCTTCAATTTAAAACATTTTGTTTTAGTGTGACCACTCTTCTTGCAATAATCACAAACGACGATGCTCTTCTTTGTCTTCATGGTAAATGCTGTTCCATTGTCATCCAAGCTGCTTCTCCGGGAGAACTCCTGTAGTAGTCTAGCACGAACCAACTCACTGGATATTCTGGTGGTGACCGTTGCAGTAGACAGATTGGATACCACAGAGTCATACTCAGCCGGTAGACCGCTCAAGAGAATTTCAGCTACCTCCTCATCGTCCACAGTTTTGCCTATGTCAGAGAGTTGTTGCACTGTAGTAATAATAGCTTCAATGTACGAAGTCATACAATTATAGTCATTATAATGAATTTTGTGTAATTTACGCAACAACAAGACACGTCGAAAAAGTCCTTTGTCTTGAAAAACATCGGAAAGCTTGTTCCAAGCTTCTTTGGCAGTAGTTGCGTTCCAAACATATTGATATAGCGACGTTTTGATGGAGAGACAAATGCGCGCTAGGGTTTTACGCTCTCTGTTACCATTTGGATCCGCGTTGGGTTCGCCCTCGATCAAATCCCACAGTCCTTCCAATAAAAGTAAATTTTTCATAGAAAACTTCCAAGTGTGATAATTTGACGATCCATCCAATTTTTCCATAGTGAGGTTATGATGGCCAACCGCATGGTTGCCATTGCCGGCTTCTGCCGCCATCTCGAATGTGCTGTGCCGTCCTTATATTTGCGCCCAAACTTTAGCCTTCGCAAAACGAATAGGTACAATCAGTGTTTTCGTGCACTGGGACCATAACCTGTTGTTGGGAGAGGTTGATCTTTGATCAACGTGGTGGAATTGTGGTAAGGCGACAGGTGTTTGGGCAGCAGCAATAACAAACAAACTTGACGTTGTAGGTGTTTATTAAACTCAGAATAGACACAGCACTACAGCACCATCGTCATGGGTTTTAAAGGAATCACAATTAATCACATTTACATAATTACAAAGTATTGCTAGTCAGTCCGCCATTAGGGTTGCGAGCAGAAAGGGAAGAGAGAGGTTCCAGACGAGTAACCACAGACAATAAGATACTATTGTCTTTGACATAGAATAAAGGCATATACATACAATATTTCCTATAGGAATAGTCCCGCAGTACATGTTACTAAATTAATCTCAGCCAGACATGCGAGGCATTTCTGTGCTGGGACCCCAAGGCTTAACCTAAGACACCAGAAATATTTATATTTGTATATCAAATTATATAGAATTGTATGTAATTGAATGTAAACCACTTAGTTCAATTAAGTAATTAAGAATTTCCCACTAAAATCTCATGTTATTTGCTATTTAAAAACAAAATAGTCATTTTAGTAGTCAAATCAATGTTCAAATAGCTTGTCCTTAGTGTATTAACTGTAATATTTAAGTTGGACAATATCAAATCAAATAGCTGTTCTTTAGTTCTTAGTTTTGTACCTATTTTTTCTTTTCTCTCTTAATCTACCTCCATATTTTTATAATCTTTTCTAAAACATTTCTATTGTTTTTAATTATTTTACTTCTTTCTAAATTCAAAACCCCTCTAAACTCAAGTCTCAACTGGTATATTAAGTTCCTAATAATTCTCTTCACATACTCAGCTTTTTCCTGTCACATTTCAGGTCTGGCTTGTGAATAATAGTCAATATGATGACACGTGGAGCTACCATCCGTGACATGAGTGACAAACTGAAGGCAGCGTTGAGGGAGCTGGATGCTTCTAGAAATGAGTGCTGCAAACTGCTGCGGGAACGTGAAGAAAGTGAAGTAGAAATTGAGTTAGTGGTGAACAAAAATACCCAACTCAAGAACGAGCTTGCAGAACTACACACACAGCATGTGGACATACTTGACCAGCACCAGCACCTCCGTGATCTTGTTGCAAATTTCCAGCATTGTAGTGACACCTACGATCAGGCGTTGAGTCGCATTTCTGAACTGGAACGAGAACTAAGTAGGGCCCAACACTCAATAACTCACTTAGAATCGCTTAGAGACCGTGAAGAGTCTGCGAACACCTGCAGTCTTTATGATGAGTTGGTCGGTAGCCGGTCAGGACCTGTATGTGTTGAGCCAATTGTGACCATAGACTTAACAAATGAAACTATCTGTAAAAATAATATATTTACTAGTCATAATAAGATTAAAAAAATCATTAAAATTAATAAACAAATTAGAAATATTAAAAAATCCTTGAAACGCCTAAAAGTTCACAAACAAAACACAAAACTAAGGCGAAAAAATGTAAATTTAATTCTAGATCTTAAGAAGTGTGAGAGTGAATTAGAATTATGTAGGTCAATGTATGTGACCGACACTCAAAACCTTCAGGATGAGCTGTTTGTTAGGGAACATGCACTAAAGGATATCTTTAGTAAATATGAGGCTTCTCAACAAGACCTGAGTAAGCGCATGCAGGAGGCCAATGAGCTGGTGGACCTGGTCACGTACAATGCGGAGAGGTATGAGTCTCTGACGAATAACCTTTCTTGTAGCTGTGCGTGCACAGTTATTCCACAGCCTCAGCACAAGTCACCTACACCCTCAGTGGCTCAGCCAGTTTGTAGTATTGATAATAATAGAAGTATGGATAATAATATTGTAACAGATACTACTTATTTATTTTCTGATAAGTTTGGTCAAGGTTTTGGTACCTTATTTAATCAATGTTCACCACACTATGTTATAAATAATTGTTTACCCGGTGCCAGTGTTAGCCAATTAATTAGTAAGATTAAACTGACTAAAATAAATCCCAATTCTACTGTTATTTTATTATATGGGAATAGTTTAAATGTATGTAAAAAGGACATCATTGAATGTGTCCATTTGATGTTACATCTCAATGAGACCATTAATTGTAGATTCATTTTCTGTGCCTTGCCATATTCTCAATACTTGTCCATTGAGCAAAATAGATACATTTATGATTTAAATTTGTTAATTTATAATAGGACATGTCGTCACAGTGACGCTATTTTGTATTTTGACTGTAATCAATTTATTTCTGATTACAGACTCACTAACTTCTCAATGTTTTTACCACCTAGTTCTAAGCGACGTATTGCTAACCTTTTAGCATACAATATACACAGCGACACTGGTATGTGTTTACCAACGTTTTCTGTTAGTAGTGATACTAATACTGCTTTTATTACTAACACTTATACAGATTCTAACACTTTTATTGATACACCTTGTAGTTTAAACTGTTAGGTGCGACAACAGGTAGGCT
Organism: Diarsia mendica; assembly: GCA_949316265.1. NCBI lineage: Eukaryota > Metazoa > Arthropoda > Insecta > Lepidoptera > Noctuidae > Diarsia > Diarsia mendica. Next base: position 13,251,424 of record OX438906.1, read on the forward strand.
GCATATGTTGAATGTTGTTCATCAAAATATGCAGGGTTTATCTGGCAAAGAATTAGAGTTAAGTTTGTTTATGGAGAATTATGATGTTCAGGTTTTATGTTTAACTGAACATTGGTTGAAGGAACATGAAGTAGCATTTATCAATGATGATTTCTATACCGTACAGAGTGCATTTGTGAGAAAATCAGCTATTCGCGGTGGATCTTTAATTCTTGTTTCAAACAAATTAAAATGTAAACAACGTTTAGATTTAGTTAACCTTTCAATTGAGCGCACTATTGAGTTGTCTTGCGTTGAACTCGAGCGATACTTAGTAATTTGTGTTTATAGACCCCCATCTGGAGACTTTACTCGTTTCGAATCTGTAATGGAGGATTCACTCAATAAGTTAAAATCAAGTAATAAATCTATAATTTTATGTGGAGATTTTAATGTTAATATTTTAGATGTTACTCCATTAAGTATTAGATTTCTCAATCTGTTTAGATCATTTAATTTAGTTAACCTGTTTTTTGAACCAACAAGGATCACGCCTTCTTCATCAACTTGCCTTGATAATATGTTTAGTGATTGTGTTGCCGAGGACAAATTAGTGTTAAGTGACTTATCGTCTGATCACTGTGGCTTAATAGCTAGCTTCCCTATGCCATTAAAAAGAAAGCCGCGCACAGTAGAATGCAGGCCTCATACAGCTAGTCGTTGCAATAAATTTAAAAATAATGTAGCACTTAAAGTAACACCGTCAATAGTAGATCATGAGACTCCTAATGAAATTTATAAAGCCCTTTTTGATGTTGTGCAGAATGAATACCAATCTATTTTTAAGTCTAAAACTATTAACATTGAGGGACCTTCTGTTGGCTTCAACCAATGGGCTACACCAGGTATTTACAAAAGTCGAGCCCGATTATACGAGTTGTATGGTCTTAAACAATACAGGTTTGATACAACTTTTCTAGAGTATGTTAAGAATTATTCCAAATTATTTAAAAAGATTTGTATTATTGCAAAATCTAAATTCTTAAGCGAGACCATTAAAAAATCTAATAATAAAGTTAAAGCCACTTGGAAAATCATTAACAATGAAACAGGTAAATCTGTTAAACAAGATAATCACCTTGAGATCATGGTGGGTAACAAATTAGTTAATAAAGCAGCCGACGTAGCCGAGGCTTTTAATGAGTATTTTGCCAGCATACCTATAGCGACGACTCGTTACCTGAGTTCGTCGCCGTCTAAGGCCGAAGATCTTTTGCATAGCAGCGTGTCTAAATGTGGTAACGTATTTTGTTTCGAACATGTAACACCTCGTGATGTAGTTAACGTTTTTAATTCACTTAAGTCTAAAAACACAGGTGATTACTGGGGCATTTCTATTAAACTTTTAAGTAACATAATCGACGTCGTAGCCCCCTGTCTTGCTGTTACTTTCAACAAATGCGTTGATTTGGGTACTTTCCCTGATCTTATGAAGAGCAGTAAAGTCATCCCTCTATTTAAATCCGGCAGTAAAAATGATATTGGTAACTTTAGACCAATTTCTATTTTACCTGCTTTTAGCAAAATTTTTGAAAAATTAATTCTCAAACAGTTGTTAGTACATTTTAATTTAAATAAACTCCTTCATAATGATCAATATGGCTTTACAAAGGGTCGTTCGACTACGGATGCAGGTGTTGCTTTGCTAAAACACATATTTAACGCATGGGAGAAAGCGCAAAATGCAATCGGTGTTTTCTGCGATCTTTCTAAAGCTTTTGATTGCGTACATCACGACACGCTTTTACGGAAACTGCGTCATTACGGTGTTCAAAATGAGGCCCTTAATGTGATAGATTCGTATTTACAAAATAGATTCCAATGTGTAGACGTAAATGGCGCGAAATCTTCCGGGCTACCGGTTCGGCTAGGTGTACCTCAAGGTTCAATACTGGGTCCGTTTTTATTCTTGGTTTATATTAATGATCTGCCATATTATTTGAAGGGTTTTTGTGACGTTGTACTATTTGCAGATGATACCTCTCTTATCTTTAAAGTAGATAGGAATAGACACGATTTTGACGACGTAAATAGCGCGCTATCAATGGTCACGGATTGGTTCACAACAAACAACCTTGTTCTTAATGCCAAGAAAACTAAAATAATTAAGTTCGCTTTACCCAATGTTAGAAATCTAGGTCCCAGTATTATCCTCGCCAATCAGGAGCTGGAAACTGCCGACTCTGCTATATTTCTGGGCATAACAGTAGATTCAAAATTACAATGGGGTTTACACATATCAAGCCTAGCGGGAAGGCTTAGTTCAGCCGCATACGCCGTCAGAAAAGTAAGACAATTCACTGACGTTGATACAGCACGGTTAGTCTACTTTAGTTATTTTCACAGCGTTATGTCCTACGGTATTCTGCTGTGGGGCAAAGCTGCTGATATTCAAAATATATTTGTACTGCAGAAGCGAGCGGTTCGTGCAATTTATCAGCTGGGTGCCCGAGTTTCCCTTAGAGATTTTTTTAAGGAGATTGGTATTCTCACTGTTGCTTCTCAGTACATCTTTGCCAACATTTTATATATTAGACAAAATATCCACCTGTACACTAAAAACAGTGATATCCACAATTTTAACACTAGAAATAAGCATAAACTACGCGCTCCTTTTCACCGGCTTCACAAAGTTCACAATTCATTCGTAGGGCTCGGGATTACATTTTATAATAAACTGCCATCTTCTTTTCTGGACTTGCCATTTAATGAGTTTAAAGCCAAAGTTAAATCTAATCTTTGTTTAAAAGCTTACTATTCTATTAACGACTACTTAGATGATAAGAATAGTTGGTCGCTGAGTTGAACACAAGACAATGTTTGTTATTTGTGTTCTTTCTCCAAAATTAGTTTACTGTTATGTTATGTATTTATTATTTTATTTTTACACTGTTTATTGTTATATACTTTTGTTTAATAATGATTGTGTCTGTAGTAAATCTTAAATTTAACTGACACCTTGCTATTGTATCGAGTCTGGTTCTTCTAACCAACCTAACAGACAGATGTGTGCTGGGGAGTTTGTTCCGCCACTTCTTCTTTCCAGCTAAACACTAGGAAGTGTCGATGGGTGGGCGTTTTTGGGGGACTGTCTTATATAAATGTAAATACAGTGAAACCTGGTTAAATGTGTCTCAGATGTCCAAATCTGTCTCATGTCTCAGTATGAGTTCCAGTAAAGTTATAGAAGTTTCTCACTTATCCAAGTCCCAGTTAGCCAAATTTCACTGTAGTAAAGTAAAGTAAAGTAAATTTTGACCTTCGAAAAGTGCTGATTATCAGCCTAGTTTGAATAAATGAATTTTGACTTTGACTTTGACTTTGAATGGTAGGAATCAATTTAAACTTAATCAACAGATGGTGGACTACGGGGCGCGACCAGTAAGAACGAACAGCTGATATAGTATGCGAAGCAGACCTCCTTAACCATTGAAGATTGTTCTCGGAAAACCAAATCAATAACAACAGAACCCAGGTACATCTCCATTGACCCACAAAGGTCATAAATATACACTTAAATGTCGCGGCTAGCGGCCGCGCCGCGACAGCAACAAGCAGCTGACTTATATATCAATGGGAACGCCATGAAGGAGCATCAGGTATCAGTGGCAGGCGAAATAAGACTATCCTCTATAATAATTTTACTTATAATAAATACGTTAAATTGAAAATTACAAATTATCTACCTACTAACTAGACGATAATCAATTAATTGGATAAGGCGTTGATAGATAAGAATATTAGACAAGAATTATTTTCTTGTTTTTTTACTTTTAAGACCGCGGTTTTATTAATCTGCGATTTTATTCGTATTCGTGTTTTAGTTTTATAAACTTATTTTTTTAGGTTTGCGCTTTCGGTTATATCTGGTCTGTAGATTCTGGTAGGTATGCAGATCCTAGTGAAGAAAAAATCTTCTAATAGTAAGAAGATTGTTCTATTACTTTGTTTCTTGTCGCCAAAATTTGTATTTGTCACCAAGTTGTATCTCCTAATAAATAGATCTATCGTCACGAAATATTTTCGTTCTCAGATAAACAAAAAGTGTTCAAAGATATGAATGATCAAATTAATGTTAATATAATTATGTGCAAAATAAGAGATGGATCACCAATAAAATTGTAGTGCAATAATAGGGTTTGTCAAACCCTATTATTCTACTGACTAAAAACCACCCATGTTCCTTCTTCGCCCTTGTGCCAAGGCCGCGTTATCTCTTTCGATAATCCTCAGGGCAATCCCGCGCCCTGACCGGACCTGGCACGGTCACTCGAACAGATATCGTTTCAGCACAGCGAAGGAACTAGTATCGGAAACTATTACGCAACGGTACAACACTATCCATGTTTGTAAACAAACGAATCATATTATGAAATAACAAAAAGGTCTCTGGTACGTAAATAAACCCAAATATTAACACTTTAGCAATAAATTAATGATCACTTAGCATTTTTTCATCGAAAATGTATTACTCCTAGATACTATTGCATGAAAACGACTACTAACCTATGCAAAGTCAATTGAGGTTGATTTTCAGTCCTTCTTGCACCACACTTCACAATACAACACGCAGGCATATTGAATTGCTGTTTCCTAACATATACACGCAGTTTAAGAGATAATCTCGTCGTAATTTTCTCACAAATCGCAATTTAACAAAAAGTAAACAACTATTTGACAGCACAACTACCACGAAATCGTCGCCATCTTGTATCACATTATGGCGAAAACGGCACCTAGAGTCTGTCAAGCGAGTCTAGTCCCATGAAAAAGGCGGCAAATCCAAAAATCTTTCAGGTGTCAACACTGATATAGCACGCTGAAAACTTATTGATACTTGAATTTTAAAGTAAAAGGGTTGTGGACTCGACTCGCTTGACAGACTCTATCAATAAGTTTTCAGCGTGCTATATCAGTGTTGACACCTGAAAGATTTTTGAATTTGCCGCCTTTTTCATGGGACTAGACTCGCTTGACAGACTCTACCTACTAGAGTCTGTCAAGCGAGTCTAGTCCCATGAAAAAGGCGGCATATTCAAAAATCACTGATATAAAACACTGATATAGCACGCTGAAAACTTATTGATACTTGAATTTTTACCCACGACGGAACGGAGACGGTATATGCGTTTGGGGTGAGAGGTTGTTTGTTTGTGTGTTTGTTTGTTTGTTTGTGTGTTTGTGCAAATACATGTTGCCATTTTTCTCCAAAACTACTAGTCCGATTTTGATTCAGTTTTCAGTTATGGGTTCGGGTTTGATTGGTGCATGTTCTTAGATAGGTGTTATGGTGACAACTCACCAGGGGGCGCTGCAGCAAACATTTTTTGTGCAAATCAAAGTTGCCATTTTTCTCCAAAACTACAAGTCCGATTTTGATTCAGTTTTCAGTTATGGGCTAAGGTTTGATTGGTGCATGTTCTTAGATAAAAAAAAATAAAAAAAAGTAAAAGTTTAAAATAAAAAGCAAAATTAAAATTTTTGAAAAAACCCACGACTGTTAAAAATTAATTGAAAAAAGGATAAAATAACATAAAACACCCACCTTAAAAAAACCCAAGAAAGTCCGTCGGGAGCTGAACATTGCAAAACTAGTTCATTTAATGGCAGCCCCCGACGGACATTCTTGGGTTTTTTTAAGGTGGGTGTTTTATGTTATTTTATCCTTTTTTCAATTAATTTTTAACAGTCGTGGGTTTTTTCAAAATTTTTAATTTTGCTTTTTTAAAGTAAAAAGGTTGTGGACTCGACTCGCTTGACAGACTTCTATCAATAAGTTTTCAGCGTGCTATATCAGTGTTTTATATCAGTGATTTTTGAATTTGCCGCCTTTTTCATGGGACTAGACTCGCTTGACAGACTCTATTCTGTGACTCGCATATCCAAATGTTGCCATTATGAGAAACAACTGAAATATTGTTGTCTCTTTCATCAAATACGATTACTGCATTAGAAAGAACGAAACAAAACTATATTTTACATTCTGTCTCATATTTCACTCATATTTGTCTATGCAAGTGTGTATATAGAACATCGCGGCGACTCCATAGGATCCTATCTCAATGGTTGTGCACTTGTGCCACATAGAAGAATAATTACTAGAGTTGGCATGGCTAAAGTGGATAAGTATATTAAAAATGCGGTTATAGCAGAAAACCTTAGGCAAGAGGCCCTAAATACAAAATCACATTAGCACCTTGACAACAAAGACTATCGAGTAATAACCTTATTACTCTGTGGTTGCTAATGTACTAATAACAAAGCAATTTTCAATAGTCTCTTTTTCTAGGTCAATGAATCTGTCAGATGCTCTTTGGGCCGCGTTCCGTATTACAAAATAATCGCTCACAGCGCTCATGTCTATATTTTGCGTTCCGATTTAGGCCGCGTTCCGTATTACAAAATAATCGCTCACAGCGCTCACGTCGCTATTTTGCGTTCCAAATTAGATATCACAATTATGACAGCTAAGACCTGTCATCAATTCGGAACGCTCGCTAACGCGTTTACAGTGCTCACTCGTCACGTGATAACAAAAACATAACCTGCATGAGAGAAATTCGTCGCCCGTTAGGCTCGTCTTGTATATTTACTTGAATACTCATGGTTATGAGACTCCAAAGAGATTTCAAAGAACTAATTGTTAGAGTGAAAACTCTTTGGACACAATGTGATACCTTGAATAAAAAAGGAAGAAGTCAAGTGTCATCTTGATGCTTGTCACCTTTCGTCTTGAACTGAAAAAATATGTAAATGGACTAATATCCGTGAATTACTATTGTTTGTTATAAAATAAGTTTTATAAGTGTTTATTAATTGTACAATACCAGTTTTGTTAAGTGTCTAGTTTCTGAATATTATTATTATACTAAATTCCTTGTGCCACCGTGTATCATTTCACCACTTGAACTCTGTTTTCTCTTCAATTCTAATTGAATGTATTTGTGCGACTCGTAGACAGAGAATGGTATAGACAAGCTATTAAAATAATAAGAATTACGAAAGTGAGACAACACTATGGCAAAATGTGTATGTGTAAACAGGACATAGCATCGTTTTTTCATCTCTTTTTGCGTATCGGTTTTTTGTTGTTTGCCATCACTAGCCATGATGGCAAGCAATATTTGTGATGTCAGAATATTTTCTTAGATAAAAATTGTTATACGCTTATTTTGTGTAATTTGCAACTTAGTGATATTCCAGAAAGTAATATTAAGTGTGTAGTGATGGTGAATTGCTGTATATATGGCTGTAAAAGCCGTAGTGAACGAAATCAACCAAACATAACCTTTCATCGGTAAGTGGCATTTTCCATCTATTACATCAAGTAAATCAAATGATTATTGTACGTACAACTATTTTCTGTCAATAACAAGTAAAGATAATTGATAATTTCATCTTGTACGACGATAATATCTGGTAACTTGTTTGTTTATATTACCCGACCAAAGTGTGTAGCAATACAGGATAGGTGGTTCTCTTTGTCAGTTCATGTCATTTGTCATTAATCGGATAATAACTATCGCTGTCTCTTACCGAATACGCTGATGCCTTGTCTATACCTATTCTCTGTCTACGGTGCGAGTGCGACTCCAGTCAGTGAACCTCAGCTGTGAAAGTGTGAACACACACACCCACCCAGACACACACACACACCCACCCAGACACACACACACACACGCATCAGACATCTGTCATTTTTTACTTTGATTTTGACAGCGCTCACGGTGATATTTATTTGGGGCATGGTCGGTTAATCGCAAGATGACGCATGTCATGACGTCATCTATGACGATTCAAGGGACATCGTTAGCGCGCTCACAGTAATTCGGTACGGGTTTATGGACGCTCAAATCGATTACAGCGTAATTCGGAACGCACCCTTAGATAGCACGATTATGACAGCTAAGAGCTGTCATGCTGGGTTTACAGTTTACACTCTCGCGCGAGTGACGAGACGAGCCGCGAGGCGAGGCACGAGGCGAGTGTGTGAACCTATGGTGTGAACGGTGTGAATTGTATGAAACACACCATCCTCCTCGCCTCGCCTCGCGGCTCGTCTCGTCACATCATGATGCGTGGTTTACACTCTCGCCTCGTGGCTCGTCTCGCACCTCGCCTCGCAGCTCGTCACTCGCGCGAGAGTGTAAATGGGCTACAGGTGTGTCTGTTCACACTCTCGCGGAGTCTCGCGAACTAACTAACTTCTTTCTCTCTCTAACCCACTGAAGTAACAGCGCGAGTGTAAACACGACGCTCGCGGCGGGCGCGAGTGAGCGCGAGGCCCTTTGACTCGTGCCTAAAAAGCCGCCCCGACGCGAGCGCTGCGAGTGACGAGACGAGTTGCGAGGCGAGTCACAAACACACCGTTCACACACTCGCCTCGTGCCTCGCCTCGCGGCTCGTCTCGTCACTCGCGCGAGAGTGTAAACCACGCATGAATGTCGCGCACGACGCGAATCGCCTTATTTCATCAACTTGGCAATATTAAATTACATTTTGTAGTGTGGCAGCACCACGCTTGGCTTTGGACCGTAGACAGAGAATAGGTATAGACAAGGCATCAGCGTATTCGGTAAGAGACAGCGATAGTTATTATCCGATTAATGACAAATGACATGAACTGACAAAGAGAACCACCTAACCTGTATTGCTACACACTTTGGTCGGGTAATATAAACAAACAAGTTAAGATATTATTATCGTCGTACTAGATGAAATTATCAATTATCTTTACTTGTTATTGACAGAAAATAGTTGTACGTACAATAATCATTTGATTTACTTGATGTAATAGATGGAAAATGCCACTTACCGATGAAAGGTTATGTTTGGTTGATTTCGTTCACTACGGCTTTTACAGCCATATATACAGCAATTCACCATCACCACACACTTAATATTACTTTCTGGAATATCACTAAGTTGCAAATTACACAAAATAAGCGTATAACAATTTTTATCTAAGAAAATATTCTTACATCACAAATATTGCTTGCCATCAGGCTAGTGATGGCAAACAACAAAAAACCGATACGCAAAAAGAGATGAAAAAACGATGCTATGTCCTGTTCACACATACACATTTTGCCATAGTGTTGTCTCATTTTCGTAATTCTTATTATTTTAATAGCTTGTCTATACCATTCTCTGTCTACGCTTTGGACTAATTTTGTTCATGTTGGTACTGGGGTAGAGAAAATGGCGGTAAAGATGACGGCTGCCGGACAGCCCGCACACAGGTTTGAAAGGGGTGAAATGGAGAGCATGTGGTGAGGAGACGAGCTTCTAGAACTCCCATCTAATAGATCCCGGTGAGTCTTTACTTTGTAATATTATTATCTTATGTCGAGATAAACATACATGATGAGTGGAGAGATGAGAGGACTCTTACAGTTAAATATTCTTACTTCACTGGTAGTTCAATCTTGCAGTGCACAGCACACTTGGTAGTCAAGCACATTGAACTGGGAAGTCTGGAACTCCCATACATTGTAGTGTGGTCCGGAAACACACTGGCACGGTCAACTGAGCTGGAGCAACCGTGGCGAGGCTATGGGGATGGTGGAGGCCTCCGGAGGGCCATAGGCGCCCTGTCCAGCTAAGTGATTATGCAAACACGTTTAGAATCACCAGGGATACACCCTGTTTAGACCGGAGCAAGTTGACCGATGCCCAGCTAGGTAGTGGAGGTGCATAGCCATGTAAGGTACATAGACATCTGCATATATGTATAAGAGAATGGCAAAGCACTAGGTAAAACCAAAAGATATGCAAGTGGCATATCCACATGAGGGAGACTGTACGTCACCTTATAGATATACGCATTTAAGATATATGAACATGATGAAACAGGGCAACTCATCTCTCTAACCTCATGACAAATGTATATATTTTGTGTATCTATGTGGTCCTCACATGTGTGATGATGACATAAAGTGGTTGGCTTATCATAATGCATGTAGAAGGCACCACAATGAATTCGGAACGCTCGTAAACGCGTTTACAGTGCTCACTCGTCACTCGATAAATAACAAAAACATAACCCCAAAACCAAAACCTTTCACAAGACCTCATTTTCACAGAGCATTCTATCCTATTTTGGAAATGGAAGTGTTGGTTGAATAGAATCAACCAACCTCCATTCGTTTTCCTTCCATTCGATTCGGATAACTCCAAGGACGTTCAGACGTCATGACATGCGCCGTCTTGCGATTACACCGACCATGCCCCAAATAAATATCACCGTAAGCGCTGTCAAAATCAAAGTAAAAAATGACAGTTGTCTGATGCGCGTTAAGTGTGTCTGGGTGGGTGTGAGTGTTCACAGCTTCACTGGCTGGAGTCGCACAAATACATTCAATTAGTTCTTTGAAATCTCTTTGGAGTCTCATAACCATGAGTATTCAAGTAAATATACAAGACGAGCCTAACGGGCGACGAATTTCTCTCATGCAGGTTAAGTTTTTGTTATCACGTGACGAGTGAGCACTGTAAACGCGATAACGAGCGTTCCGAATTGATGACAGGTCTTAGCTGTCATCTGTCATAATCGTGATATCTAATTCGGAACGCAAAATATAGACGTGAGCGCTGCATTGAGATAGGATCATATGGAGGCGCCGCGATGTTCTATATACACACTTGCTTATACAAATATGAGTGAAATAGGAGACAGAATCTAAAATATAGTTTTGGTTCGTTCTTTCTAATGCAGTAATCGTATTTGATGAAAGAGACAACAATATTTCAGTTGTTTCTCACAATGGCAACATTTGGATATGCGAGTCACAGAATAGTAGGTAGGGTGCCGTTTTCGCCATATTGTGTTATAAGATGGCGACGAGTTTCGTGGTAGTTGTGCTGTCAAATTGTTGTTTACTTTTTGTTAAATTGTGATTTGTGAGAAAATTACGGCGAGATTATCTCTTAAACTGCGTGTATATGTTAGGAAACAGCAATGCAATATGCCTGCGTGTTGTATTGTGAAGTGTGGTGCAAGAAGGACTGAAAATCAACCTCAATTGACTTTGCATAGGTTAGTAGTCGTTTTCATGCAATAGTATCTAGGAGTAATACATTTTCGATGAAAAAATGCTAAGTGATCATTAATTTAAAAGTAAAGTGTTAATAATTGGGTTTATTTCCGTCCCAGAGACCTTTTTGTAATTTCATAATTTGATTCGTTTGTTTACAAACATGGATAGTGTTGTACCGTTGCGTAATAGTTTCCGATACTAGTTCCTTCGCTGCGCTGAAACGATATCTGTTCGAGTGACCGTGCCAGGTCCGGTCAGGGCGCGGGACCGCCTTGAGGATTATCGAAAGAGATAACGCGGCCTTGGCACAAGAGCGAAGAAGGAACATGGGTGGTTTTTAGTCAGTAGAATAATAGGGTTTGACAAACCCTATTATTGCACTACAATTTTATTGGTGATCCATCTCTTATTTTACACATTATTATATTAACATTAATTTGATCATTCATATCTTTGAACACTTTTTGTTTAGCTGAGAACGAAAATATTTCGTGGCGATAGATCTATTTACTATGTGATACAACTTGGTGACGAATACAAATTTTGGCGACAAGACACAAAGTGCCCTTTTATTTTACTCCGCCAGTCAGTATGTTAATCATAATAGAAACAATCTTCTTACTATTAGAAGATATTTTGTTCTTCACTAGGATCTTATTAGTTTGCGATTTAATTCGTAGTTGAGTTTTAGTTACATTCTAATTTAATGTTGGTTTGTTATATAATACGAGTAAATAACAAAGACTTAACCGCGACAACTGTTTGACCGCAATCTAAACGTATACAGGGTGTAAATTAACCCTTAGCACAGCCGACAACCAAGCAAGGGTGGTACTTAGTTTGATGTACAGAAACATCAAACTAAGTACCCCCCTACGCAATTTTTTTGCTGGGAAACGATTTTTTATTGGGGTCAAATATCATATTTTACGGTAAAACTCAATGTAGCAACACATTGGGCTAGTGGATGCTATGAATAGTAAACGGGTGATGGAGGTAATTTAAGTAAAGTTATAACCTGAAAAACTAGTATTTACAAAAACAACTGTGAAATATTTGGAACTTTGACCAATATCTCCGTAACTAGGGGGTTCCTAGGTATGGTCTAGAACAAAAAAAAATATCGCAGTGGTGGGGAGAACAAGTGTTCAGTAGTTTAGGCGCTATGCTGGAACATACAAACATAATACATACACTGCCAAAATCATTACCCTTCCTTTTGGCTTTTCCGTAGTCGGGTAAAAAGTATTCTTTATTTATTGTATTCAGAAAAACCACTTTAAATAAATTTTATTCTCAGGTATCCGATACCTGAGATTTTTTTTTATTCAAAGTGGTTGTAGGTACTTAAGTAAATTTACTCATATTTTTCTGTTACAACTTTACAACGGACTGTTCATTTTAATTCAACCGTGATATCTAATAATACTCGTAATACTAGTATCGATACTCGTTACAGTATTACTATGTTTCATGATTGACACAACCCTAGCATTGGCAGCCATTTTAATCTCCGTAGGTATGCACCTTTTTTCTGTAGGTATTTCCAGTCCATACTTTTTATTAGTCATTGGAGCGCTGTGCGATTATTTTGTGATACGGAACGCGGCCTATGTATGACGTGAGTTTATAGTCTGTGTTTATAGTTTATTGTGAACACAGACTCACAGAACAGTGATTGTGAATTTGTGATGTGAAAATAAATGTCAATGTGGAATGTATTGAGTGCACTTAGTGTGATGTGATTTTAATTAGACTTATCGTCCTTAAGATTCCTATCACTCGGGAACCAGACTAAACACTATAATTTCAAGAAAATCATATAAACAACATTATAGATCAATCAAATCAAACAAAATGATGTCCGGAAGGATCGGCAATTTACCCATAGCAAATGAAAATCCATTGGGTCTTTCGTGGCACGATTCTGCATGGATACCTCTTCTTAGCCCCTCTAACATTATGGACTATTTTTCTGAAAGATCAAATCCGTTTTTTGACCGCACCTGTAATAACGAAATTGTAAAGATGCAGCGTCTCAGTATGGATCAACTTCAGTAAGTATCTTTCCAATTCAAATATCAACTATACAACCATCATTAGGTTAACTGTTTCATGGACAAAATAATTTAATTAGTTTCATTGTATTACAGGAACATGACAGGACTAGAATACATTTTGCTGCATGTGCAAGACCCAATCCTGTATGTGATTCGAAAGCAGCATAGACATAGTCCCACACAGGCTATACCTCTAGCTGACTACTACATCATTGCAGGGATTGTGTATCAAGCTCCTGACTTAGCTAGTGTTCTTAATTCTAGATTGGTATGCTATTTGTATTATAAAATTTAAAGAAAAGTATGTTCTTTTTTAAGTATTATGAGCTTTAGTCCGCCCCTAAGACGACCCACTGATTGTTTAGTCCACTCAGAAAGTATTTAAGCAACAGGCCCACACACACTTATTCAGGTAGTCACTCTAGCTCTACCATATAAAGGTCATTTGACTATTATACTCTTGTTTTAGATTATAAAGAAAAAATAACTACTAGGTTGAGGTTTAGAATGTTAATCTAATAAACAGATAGAATAAGCATAAAGAAAAGCTTATTGCACAAACTGACTTAATAATATTTTATAGCTGTCAGCTGTTCATCACCTTCAATGCTCTTTTGAAGAAACTATGTCATATTCAAGATATCACCCAAGCAAAGGATATTGGTGGGATTTCAAAGCATCCAAACCAGGTATGTATTTATATTGGCGAAACAGACAATTTTCGGTTGAATGCACTATCCATATTTTAATAGTTAGTACATATTATGCTTAGGTAGCTACTGAAAATAACATGACCCAGACTCTTGACTAATAAGTAATAATAAACTCTGAGAATAATCTCAGTAGAACTGCCTGCAAAGTTACTATTTATCTTTGATTCTAGGGCTAAGTCCATTCAATGCTGGTCAGTCTTCAACCAAGGATGTAAGTAGTACTCCTAAAGAAGAGCCATCCACATTGTTCCAGCGCCAGAGGGTGGACATGCTGCTGGCTGAGCTAGTGAGGCAGTTTCCACTGCCTGTCACACAGGCACCCAGCCAAGTGAGTTGTAGTCTAATTAATACAAGCACATATTTGCCATGACAGAAAATGCATGAATTTTTGTATAATGCATGCAATTTCTCTCTTCCTAAATTATAATATTCATAATTTCCAGACCAATGGTGTCACAGTTAAGACAGAAAATTCGAATGACAAAAGTAATGAAAAAGCTGCAGATGGCAATGTCAATAACATAACGATAAAACAAGAGCCCATAGACCCAAGCAGCTCTGACATGACCAATGGGGGTTTACAAGGACACGCTGAGATCAAAACTGAAATCAAACAGGAAAATATGAAGCCACCACCAGAAAAGAAACCAAGATTATAAGTTTAAAACATGTTTGTTTATTTTAAACAGTATAAAATATGTTAAAGTGTAATTTGTTATTTATAAAAATATACATAAGATTACATAAGCTACATTTGTGTTTATTACATATTTACATCTAATCTCATGAGCATGACACTAATGGTACCAATGGTACACACTGGTTAGACTGGAAGCCGAGCCTAACATAGTTGGGAAAACGATAGGTAGGTGATGACATGACACTAATGGGTAGATGACATAAATAGGCTTCCTTGACTGGGTTCAGTCATGATAAAAAAAACCTATAAAATGCCTATTTTATAGGTTTACTAAACTAAAGTTTCCAAGTATGTAGCATGCTGCTTGTTATTTTGATAAATATTCAGTATTCTTCTCCTGTTGAATGTTGTATAAATTGCCAATATTTTCTTGAGCCTTTACAGCATTTGTACAGATCTGACAGTTAATCCTACGTTGGTCTTCCAGATTGGGCAGGGCGGTCTCTTTATGGTGCACACTGAAATCACATAGAAAATTTTGAGGATTCTTATTTTACAATCTTATCTGAAATTGTATATTATTTTAATAATAATTGATACAGTTACCCTGAGATGGCTTCCCTGAAGCCTAATTCTAAACCAAATGAAAAGCCTTGCTTGTAGCCTACATTGAAACTTTCTTGGAACACAGCAGTTTGACCGTCAGACGCGCCATCCATGTACCCAATCTAGAAGATGATTAGAATAATTATAAATTAAACTGCCTTATTGGTCTACAGGTCGTAATTGCGACTGCTGTGCATTAGGTCCTGGGTTCGATTCCCAGGTCTAGTCGTGTTATTGGATTTTTCCAAGAGGAATTTCTCAGTAGCGGCCATGGTGTCTGGGCCCCGAGTCTGCTATTCAATAGTGTCAGAATGGTCAATCATTGATCTCTTATTTGTTGATTTTGACAAGTTTGGTGTTGTTAAATCAACAATTATGAGACCAATGATTGGCCATTCTGACACTATTGAATAGCAGACTCGAGGCCCAGGACTCAGAATTTCTCTGATTGGCCCTCCTTCAGGGAACACATACAGGAAAACCTTAACCTAAATATCAGGCTCAAAGAAGCGGAGGAAATTGAAGAAGCAGTAGTGCAATTTACTAATCTTATACAAGTTGCCGCGTGGAGAAGCACGCCTTCTTCTGACCAAAGAAACCAGCCCACAAACGTACCACTGGAAATTAAGATCATGGTCCAAGAGAAACGCAGGCTACGCAGAGTTTGGCAGATGAGCCGTCATCCGCAAGACAAGGCCGTCCTTTAATAAAGCCATTGTGGAATTGAAGGAAGCTCTAAAAAATGCCAACGACTTAACCATGCAAGCAAAATTGGAGTCCCTAACTGCTACTAAAGCTAGCAACTACTCGCTTTGGAAGATCACCCGTTCTTGTGACAGACCTAACTTACCAAAAGCTCCAATAAAAAAGGAAAATGACTGGGCCAGAACAAAGCTGATTTGTTTGCGGATCATCTAGCAAGCAGCGTCTTTAAACCAAACGTAACACTAGACAACTCATCAGATGAATATGTTGATCTCATCCTAAAACAAGACCTTCAAATGGACCTTCCCCCTAGACCTGTGTCGCCCGCGGAAATCATAAAAACGGTTGGACAGCAAAAAGGCTCCGGGGTACGACCTGATATCTAAAGAAGTAGGTACTGCTGGAGCTACCGAGAAAGGCTATTGTCTACATCACCATCATCTTCAACGCCATGTTACGAATAGGGTACTTCCCGGCTGCGTGGAAAGTCTCGGAAATCATCATGATTTACAAGGCTGGGAAACCAATGGGTGAAAAAACATCCTATCGACCAATCAGCTTGTTGCCTACTCTATCCAAGGTACTGGAGAAGATAATACTTCGCAGAATCATGCCAAGCCTCTTGGAGCGCAAAGTGATACCAGACCACCAATTCGGCTTTAGAGAACGTCATGTCACAGTGGAACAAGCCCACAGGGTATGTAACGTCATAAGAAAGTCCTTAGAACAAAAGGAATATTGCTCGTCGGCGTTTCTGGATATCCAGCAAGTGTTTGACAATTGGGCTGGCACAAAGGCTTACTATGTAAGATCAAGCAGTACATTTCCCACTCATATTTCCCAATATTCCAATCTTACCTCGAGGATCGCATTTTTTATGTGAAAGGAGGTGACGCCACCTCTGAGTTCCGAGAAATCGACGCTGGGGTGCCACAAGGATCTGTTCTTGGCCCCATGCTGTACACATTGTACACTGCCGACCTACCACTAATGCCAGGAATAACCACAGCGACATTTGCAGACGACACCGCCATATTAGCCAGTAATAAAGATCCAAGTCTGGCATCAGAGAACTTGCAGAAAGGCCTTAACAAAGTTAGCCAATGGCTCCAAAAATGGAAAATAAAAGCAAGTGCTACAAAGTCAGTGCAGGTGACATTCACTCTCAAAAAAGGAGACTGCCCACCTGTAAAATTGGACGAATGTACTCTACCCCACAGTGACCATGTGAGATATCTTGGCTTACACATTGATCGCAAACTAAACTGGAGGCACCACATCAAATGTAAAAAGCAGGAGCTCCAGCTAAAGTACAACAGCCTATACTGGATGCTAGGAAGAAACTCGAGACTCTCTTTGGGACAACAAACTGCTCATATACAAAGTCATCCTAAAACCCATTTGGACATACGGGCTACAACTGTGGGGCAGTGCAAGCGATTCCAACATAAATATACTCCAGCGCCAACAGAACAAGATCTTAAGAACAATCGCAAAAGTACCATGGTACATAACCAACAATGAAGTGCACGAGCATCTTGAAATGAAGACGACTAAAGAGGAAGTTCGGAGTTTGGCAGCTAAATACAAAGAACGGTTAATCCATCACCCTAATGAACTTGCTCGCCAACTCACCATGGACCACAATGTGAGACGACTGAAACGTCATCACATACTAGAGCTAGAAGACCGGCAGTAGCTCTGGGAAGCAGATGAGTTGATGCTTCCAATGGGAAGCCACTCCGCATGACAGCATTACAGAACAGATTTGCTCATAGTCATAAGGCTGATTGCAAATAAAAACAGAAAAAAAAAAGACTCAGGATTTGTGACCGGTTGATAGCAATAGGTTCCGCTCCCTATTACTTGGGACTTGAGCATAACTGGCGAAATGTAAGTTTATTAATAGGTAATACAGCTCTGCCCAAGCCTTCGGGGATTACAGGCGTGATGTTATGTTAAACCATTTCGGTATTCTAATGAAAAACTTATTATAACCTTCATGACAGGTTCTATCGAACGGGACCATGTCTTTCTTGATATATTTTCATTATATTCTGACATTTGTATTGTTCTCAGACTTTATTTTGAGTTATTGGTGAACCTATGAGACGGGAACACATAAAAATTGCGTAAATTCAAAATAAACACAACCCAATTATTTGTCAATTAGCCTGCTGTCACTGTCAAAAATAGACCGTGGAAGCTCTGACGTCACAAAATGGCGGATTTTGACATTTTGGGTAAAAACAAACACAAGTACGTATGGTGAATTAGGTTGATTTACATTTTGAATAAATTATAGAGTATTTGCAAGTTATATAATGCCGTATTGTTTTGCTCCCGGTTGTAACCATGTCTCCAGAAGAGAAACCTGCAGGTTTTTTAGATCATAACTCTTTTCACCTTTCTTAAACACAGAAATTTCTTCTTTAAATTGTTCTATGATTGCACTCAAGCTCACAACGGCAAACATTATTATAATTGAGACTTATAACAACTGTAAATAACAAAAATCAGAAAAATCCCTCAGCGAAACTTGTTTGTTTTTACCCAAAGTGACCCAAACGTCAAAATGTGACGTCACACTTCCACGGTCTATTATTCCGTGCAAGCCTGGGCACAAGCCATGGACTTATTAAGTCCATACTATAGTAGTAGGTATAACAAATTAATGATAAATTCAGATTCTATCTAGCAACCCTGCATGTTGTGTCAGCTGTCATTGTGACTGCGTGTGTGTCGGACGTGTGTGTTTATGTTTATTTTTGTAAATTCTCATCGTTGACCGTCGTTGACATAGCTATTGATCTGTATACTACATTACTACACTCTTTGAGCTATTGATTGCTTTGCTTTGAGGGTTGCTTTGGCCAGAATACTATTACAAAAGCCAAAGTAATTATGGAAACAAAATCACAAAATATTATGAAGATAGACGAATATAACGCTATTGTCGAAGACTTCAATAAACTTGCATCATACAGCCGCAAATCTGAAAATGAATTGAAAAAGAAGTATAAACAGTGAGTCCTCGTAGTATCTTCGTTTAAAATAAAATTGATTCTTTTTTGTCATTTATACCTTCCACAATAAATTAAATTACAATAATTCATTATATTACAATTACAGCATACCACCATCTACTTTGGGCAGTATAATATCTTTATTAGTACAGAGATCCATGAAACACAGTTACAGGAAATCTCCACAAATTTCTAGTAAATATCATGAAATTTATGAAGGATTGATGAGGGACAAGAGTAAAGAAAATGTAATTTTACAGTAAGTGTTTATGGATCATTTACTTTTAAAATATTAATAAATACATACTGACATAAACATTAACTGTAACTTTTTCTCAAACAGGCTCTCAGATTGTCAAGGAATCAGTCCGGCATTATTTGCAAGATCGCTTTTACAAGGTGTGTACTCTGATTCATCAATGGCTAAAAAATGCATCAAAGACACAACTTTGATTGAGGACAAGGACTTAGCTTATCAAGTTTTTATGGTATGTAAACTTTATTTATAATTAAGTACTAAATTTGACTGGCCTGTTGGTCTAGTGGTTAGTGACCCTAACTGCTATGCCGGAGGTCGTGGGTTCGATTCCCACCCAGGACAAATGTTTGTGTGATGAGCACGATCATTTGTTCTGTGTCTGGGTGTAATTTATCTTTAATATGTATGTATTTAGAAATATATAAGTATGTTTATCAGTTGTCTAGTACCCATAACACAAGCTCTGCTTAGCTTGGGACTAGATGGCGTTGTGTGATAGTTGTGGAATATTATTATAGTTGTGGAATATTAATTACTCTTAAAAAGTGGTCTTCTCCAGATACATTTATTAAAAGGCTCCTTTATTTCAGGGGATTATGAATGATAACCAGTATGGCCCTTACGCAGACATAATAAAACAGTAAGCTTCTAAATCATTTGTTTATTTTTGGAAGTGTTTTGTTTTACATAAAATATGCTTTCATTATTACTTTACTAGCTGAACCCGCGCATGCGTTGCAATGCTTTTTTCCTACCCTACCTACCTAGGTACTACCCTACCTACCTACTACCCTACCTACCTACTACCCTACCTACCTACTACCCTACCTACCTACCTACTACCCTACCTACCTACTACCCTACCTACCTACTACCCTACCTTCCTACTACCCTACTTACTACCCTACCTATCTACTTTCCTACTACCCTACTTACTACCCTACCTACCTACTACTCTACCTACTACCCTACTTACTACCCTACCTACCTACTACCCTGCCTACCTACCTACCACTTTCTCACCGTTTAAACCTTCCCTGGACTTCCACGAATATTTCAAGACTAAAATTATCTAAATCGGTTCAGCCGTTCTCGAGTTTTAGCGAGACTAACGAACAGCAATTCATTTTTATATATATATAGATAGCTCTTTGTTGCTATACATACATGTATGCATTTGTTTTACTTTCAGGTCTATAGGTTTAGAGTATGAGTTACGTTTAGAAAGAGAATTAAGATTGATGAACATCACATTTTCTGATGAGAGTGTTCTGCGGTCACGAGGTTATGACAAAACACCAGATTTTAAATTAGATGTA
Source organism: Diarsia mendica (assembly GCA_949316265.1). Taxonomy (NCBI): domain Eukaryota; kingdom Metazoa; phylum Arthropoda; class Insecta; order Lepidoptera; family Noctuidae; genus Diarsia; species Diarsia mendica. Next base: position 13,271,830 of record OX438906.1, read on the forward strand.
CCTATTGCTGTTGATGGATTCATTGTCAATTGGGTTGAAAGTAAAGCACTGTTTGGAGATGAAGAAAACCACTCTGGTTACCTCAAGGAACAACTTCTATGCTATTGGAACAGATTTGGGCCTGGACTAGTCATATACTGGTTTGGATACTTAGAGACTTTGGATTCCACTCCTGAAGTAAATAGCATGTTTATATTACGTACTAATTTTCCAGATAAAACAAGTATAACTCAGTATAAAATGGATATTTAAAATTTTTAAAAGAATAAAGAAGTTGGAAAGTCAGATTGTTGTTTTTTGTATGAAGTTGTGGCCCTATCACAAACTTATTTTTTTAAGTATTGCCCCACACTAGGAATTTCTCCTGTATTGTGGAAGCATTCACAAATTTTTAGTCACATAAAACAAATACTTACACAGACCCAGAACAACTACTTATCTCTAAGGCATACACATACATAATATATTTGTTCCGTGCGGGGATCGAACCCGCGACTCGCTGCGCAGCAGTCAATTGCTTGAGCCACTGCGCCAACCGTGCCGTCGTGTAATCGTGTTTGTAAGTATTCCGTTTCATTTGTTTTGGATTGTAAAATTGGCATAAATTGGTACCTAACCCCGTTATGGCTCAGATCAAATAACAGCATCTAGTTCTGTGTTGGTTTTTTTTTTTTTTTTTTTTTTTTTTTGTTTTTGGCGTTGGCACTATTCGTGCATATTGCCACTGACAATAGTTTATTAATTTGGTAAAAAAACGTAAGAATCAAGTACTCGCGAAATAATAAAATATTACAACGGAAAATTTGGAAATGGAAAGGAGATTAGTTGTTTTGATATTAAATAATAAATGATAAAAATTAGTGTCCGACCGAAACACGATTTTCAGCCGAAACCGAAACCGTAAACGAACCTTCGGCCTTGGTCCCAGTTTCGGCCGAAACCGAAACCGAAACTTATTAAATATTTATGGAATGTAAAATCTATTGTATTTTTACGCATATATACACAGTTAACACGTGTAAAAAAATGCAACAATTAAAGTAGGTAATTAGGTACCTAACAAAAATAGCTCTTTATTTGTAAAATTAATAATGTGATTTAAAAAAAAATACAATCAACATATTTGTCAAACTTTTTAAAAAATAGGCACTACATTTTTAACATTACTGGGTAAGGCCGATAAAAATGGATTATTTTAGATAGCTCCAGCGTCCGGTAAGTAATAAAATAGAATCTTATATATTACCTTAATTATTCTTTTTTCTTAGCTTTGTATATTAATTGTTCTAGTAGGGCTAACTATACTAACAATTCTCAAAACATAATTATTAATTATTTTTCATAAAAATAGTATGTGATCACAACATTTTCTATACAAAATAAAATGTCCCACACTCGCCCTGGGGCCTTATAAATCAATTTTGAAATTTTGCTGTATTTTTATTTGACCGTTTTAAAGTTCTTATGAATAAAATAATACCTATTCTACAAAATTACAGTGTCAGGCAGGATTAGATAATAATCAAATAATAAAATTCTGGTACATAACATCGTGTCCACAGATTTGATGCTTTTAAGTAACGTATTTTATGTTACGATTTATTTTACTAAAACTTAGCATTTGAGCAGCAGAATTCATTTCTATAATATGGCAACACCATAGCCTACCTGTCTATGCTACGTCTTTCACTCGTCGGCCATAGTTTGTAGTGTGAGCTTTTGTTTTCGAGCGGAACGGAGTCATTTTTGTCGGTTATAAATTGATTGCAGCTGAATAAAGGTAAAACTGTATTCATTTATTATAGTATATTTATTATTTTGATGAATCTAATGTATAAGGAATAGCTAGAGGCTGTGTACGTGCTTTTATTCTTGTCGTTTAACCGTTAAAGTGAAAATGTCTTGACGAGAGGTTAGCTTTTAAGTGACATTTATGTTACATGTTTATGTAACGTTACTTAAAAGTGATGTAAGGCCTAAGTAAGTAAGTACATGTACATGTACCTTAAGTGTGTAATTCCTTTGTAAACAGGTATTAAATAAATGATTGTGCAAAAAGGAGTTTTTTCTTATATTGGAGACGTGCAATGCGTGATTTTACAAAACTTTTATGTTACTTTTAAGTTATCCAGCCACACACTTTTATGTTACTTTTAAGTCACATGAGGCCAATTTTACGGCCTTACCCTACTATATTTTTTAATAATTATTAAAAAAAAAAACTAAGCACCTCGCATACTAAAGGGAAAAAATGCGACATGACTAATAGTACTGAAGGCCATTCACGCTAATAGAAAATACTTATATGAAACTTTTTAGTAAAAAAAATCTATTGGTCGATATAACTTTTTTTCTAATTATTAAACAAAAAAAATACTCATATCATTTTCAAAGATGGTGTTTTAAGAAATAATTTTCATTACGAAATTTTTAAATTATAATAATTAGTTAAGGTTTTAGGTTGCACATGGAGCAACTATTGCCGCAACTGGCAACTAGCTGTTTACATATATTTCAATTGTTTTGCGCACACATAGCAACTCGAGTTTCGAGTTCCGGCAATCGTCAACAGTTTTCAGTTGATGCAATCGATGACTGAGTTAGTTTTTGATTGCCGCAACTAGCAACTGTTAAATATTATACCGATTTTTAAAGTTAACGTAGACGGCGACGACGTAATAAAATTAGAGCAATTGCTGCTTCTTCGATATTCATCGTCACACTGAATGCTGTTCGCTGCGTAGATTGAGCAACTCGGTTATGAAAGTTGCTCACTGATTGCCATAAAATTGCTGCAACCGTAAACGATGTAGCAACTATCAACTAGTTACAGGAAACTTTTAAAGTTGCTTAAGTTGCCTCAAATTAAGTTGCTCCATGTGCAAAGCGCCTAAATCACTGGAGATAGTTGTGTATCGGAACTACGGGGCGGTTCGAATACGGGTACAAAATTTAATCCATCAATAATTACAAACAAATATCAAACATCACACGTATCTTCACACATCTGTTAAGTGTTAAATTAATTTCTACATAAATTCATATTTAATAAGTTCTAGGGAATAACTCAACAGAACCAAGTAAAATATCTAATGAATTCTTTTCTATACACACCTACTTACAACCTGTTTATTTTACACTGTATACATCATTAATCATAAGTAAAAACAAATACCTAATTTTTGCGCGAGAAAAATCTCACAACCTCAAATCATCACAATCGCGCCGGCTAGCAAACTCAACTGGCACTCGAAGTTAGCTGAATGATGCGCGACAATTCACGTATACCTTGTTTCGGCGGGGCCGAAAGGTTCGGCCAATTATTGGCCGAAACCGAAACTATGGCCGAAACCACATTTTTTGGCCGAAACTAGCCGAAACCGAAACCGAAACCGAACCTTCGGTCGGTCCTTAATAAAAATGGCCTCTATAATATTACAACAAAAGACAGTAACCATATTATAACGCCACCGGTAGCCCACCAAAAGGCCGACTCGGTGCGAAAACTAAGAACTAAATTAAGTACATCTACACAGTTTATAAATTAATGTTTAAATAGTTATATCATTATTTACAAGGAAAAGAGCTATGGTTTTATAAATATCTACATTAAAATTAAATAAAATACATGAGATAGAAGTAGGAAACGGGACTCGGAGGGAAACAAGACTTTGGTAAAGTGTAGAGTGGTCATAAAGAGGGCAGGAAAAAATAAGATGGTTCAGATCTCCCACTTCAGCGCCACAGTCACACGCAGGGTTCTGCACAATGCCAAGCCTGGCAAGATGAGCAGGAGTGCAAACGTGACCCAATCGCATACGTATGAATATTGTTGTAATCTTTTTGCTTAGCTTGTACTTGCTAAACCAAGGTTTAACAAAAATGGATGGCTGAATAGTACGATAAAATTTCCCTTTCACTGATTGCCCGGACCAAAGTTGACCCCAGGATTCCTGTAGATGAACCCTGGACAGAGCTGCCAGATCTTGGGAGTTATTTTTGTACGGAAATACGTCTCCACACGATACGGCATCATTAGCTAACTGGTCAGCTCTCTCGTTACCTAGAATGCCACAATGCGAGGGTATCCACGCAAAGTGCACTGAAAACCCCTTCATAGAACACCTATAAAGGAGTTCACGTGTTTCAAATATTATATTAGGATTATTAGAATAGAAAGGGAATCTGGCCAAAGATTGTAAGGCACTCCTTGCATCAGTCAAAATGAGTGAATTTTGTAAGCCCATCATAAGTATATATTCGACCGCTTTGAATAGACCGTAACACTCCCCTGTAAACACCGAGGATTCGGGCGGGAGTTTTATTTTTTGCACGATATTATATTGGGAGTGGTATACACCTACTCCCACACATGAGTCTCTTCCATGCTTCGAAGCATCCGTAAACAAGAGCTGACAGCCCTTCCAGTCTCTGTCAATAATATAGTTGAAGTTAAGGTTATGACATACGTCATCTCGGTAAATGTTAAGGTTATAATGTATTGTTGGAGACATAATTATTGAGTTGTAATTACAATGAAATATAGGAAGAAACGGAGATTGGTGACAGGGAGCTTCAATTAAATTGAATTTTCTAAAGCTTTTGATTAAACACGGAGTGGCTTTGTGCCTCCAGTAAACGGACGAAATTACTTCTTCAGAGAGAATGGCAAGTTTATTTCTCAAAGGATGATAAGTAAATTGCAAACACCGAGCCATAAATCTATCAGCTAAAAACTGACGTCGTAAGTGAAGTGGAGGGTCTCCACATTCCACCTGGAGACAATTAATAGGACTGCTTTTCATTGCACCTGAAATCACTCTAAGTGCCTTGGACTGAACACTGTCCAGTTTTTTAAAACCCGCAACATTAGCAGGTTCCAGCAAAAAAGTTCCATAGTCTAATACGCTTCTAATCAAGGTGTTGTACACTAGTTTTAAGAGCGCTATTACAAACTCGAGTAACTTCGAAACGAGCGGCGACTGACGGTTCTTGCGCCTGTGTGCGTGATGTACGCTTCTTCATACACACACGTGCAGAGGCAGAGGTGCGTAACACGTTTCACTGCGGTTTACTTAGAATTGAATTGGGAAAAAATACAAGTTATGGAATGTTTTATTTTATGTGTGTGATAATGAAATACAAATATAAGTAACATAGAAAATTTTTAGTTTTCCATCATGGGTGTCGTTTATATGGTTTTCGGGGTCGCTGACTACGAAAATGAGGTCAAAATAAAAATGCAAGATGGCACCGACGAAAATTTTTAGTTTTTCCGTCATGGGTGTCGTTTTCATGGTTTTTGGGGTCGCTGATTACGAAAATGAGCTCAAAATAAAAATCAAAGATGGCGCCGACGAAAATTTTTGGCTTTTCCGTCATGGGTGTCGTTTTCATGGTTTTTGGGGTCGCTGATTACGAAAATGAGGTCAAAATAAAAATCAAAGATGGCGCCGACGAAAATTTTTGGTTTTTCCGTCATGGGTGTCGTTTTCATGGTTTTTGGGGTCGCTGATTACGAAAATGAGGTCAAAATGAAAATCCAAGATGGCGCCGACAAAATTTTTTGATTTTTCCGTCATGGGTGTCGCTTTCATGGTTTTTGGGGTAGCTAATTACGAAAATGAGGTCAAAATAAAAATCCAAGATGGCGCCGACGAAAATTTTTAGTTTTTCCGTCATGGGTGTCGTTTTCATGGTTTTTGGGGTCGCTGATTACGAAAATGAGGTCAAAATGAAAATCCAAGATGGCGCCGACAAAATTTTTTGATTTTTCCGTCATGTGTGTCGCTTTCATGGTTTTTGGGGTAGCTAATTACGAAAATGAGGTCAAAATAAAAATCCAAGATGGCGCCGACGAAAATTTTTAGTTTTTCCGTCATGGGTGTCGTTTTCATGGTTTTTGGGATCGCAGATTACGAAAATGAGGTCAAAATAAAAATGCAAGATGGCACCGACGAAAATTTTTAGTTTTTCCGTCATGGGTGTCGTTTTCATGGTTTTTGGGGTCGCTGATTACGAAAATGAGCTCAAAATAAAAATCAAAGATGGCGCCGACGAAAATTTTTGGCTTTTCCGTCATGGGTGTCGTTTTCATGGTTTTTGGGGTCGCTGATTACGAAAATGAGGTCAAAATAAAAATCAAAGATGGCGCCGACGAAAATTTTTGGTTTTTCCGTCATGGGTGTCGTTTTCATGGTTTTTGGGGTCGCTGATTACGAAAATGAGGTCAAAATGAAAATCCAAGATGGCGCCGACAAAATTTTTTGATTTTTCCGTCATGGGTGTCGCTTTCATGGTTTTTGGGGTAGCTAATTACGAAAATGAGGTCAAAATAAAAATCCAAGATGGCGCCGACGAAAATTTTTAGTTTTTCCGTCATGGGTGTCGTTTTCATGGTTTTTGGGGTCGCTGATTACAAAAATGAGGTCAAAATAAAAATCAAAGATGGCGCCGACGAAAATTTTTGGCTTTTCCGTCATGGGTGTCGTTTTCATGGTTTTTGGGGTCGCTGATTACGAAAATGAGGTCAAAATGAAAATCCAAGATGGCGCCGACGAAAATTTTTGGTTTTTCCGTCATGGGTGTCGTTTTCATGGTTTTTGGGGTCGCTGATTACGAAAATGAGGTCAAAATGAAAATCCAAGATGGCGCCGACGAAAATTTTTGGTTTTTCCGTCATGGGTGTCGTTTTCATGGTTTTTGGGGTCGCTAATTACGAAAATGAGGTCAAAATAAAAATCCAAGATGGCGCCGACGAAAATTTTTAGTTTTTCCGTCATGGGTGTCGCTTTCATGGTTTTTGGGGTCGCTGATTACGAAAATGAGGTCAAAATGAAAATCCAAGATGGCGCCGACAAAAATTTTTGATTTTTCCGTCATGGGTGCCGCTTTCATGGTTTTTGGGGTCGCTGATTACGAAAATGAGGTCAAAATAAAAATCCAAGATGGCGCCGACAAAAATTTTTGTTTTTCCGTCATGGGTATCGTTTTCATGGTTTTTGGGATCGCAGATTACGAAAATGAGGTCAAAATAAAAATCCAAGATGGCGCCGACAAAAAATTTTGTTTTTTCCGTCATGGGTATCGTTTTCATGGTTATTGGGGTCGCTGATTACGAAAATGAGGTCAAAATGACGTCAGTGGGTCGTCATAGGGGCGGATTTTTAGGAGTTGGAGTATACGCTTAGGGACACTATGAGCAGCAAAAAAATTAGAAAAAAAAGTTTTCGGGACTTTAAAAAAAAAAAAAATATAAAAATAATAAAAATTAAAAAAAAATTAAAATTAAAAAAAAAAACAAAAAAAAAACGAAATAAAAATAATTTTCCTGATTTTTTTTTTTCAAAAATGCCTCTTTTTTTTTGTTTCGTGTTGACCTTGACCATAGAAATTATTTAGGTTTTGCAAACCATGGTCCTACGACAAACCGTTTCAGAGTTATGGTCCTACGAATTTTACTTCGTTTCATCTAGAATGCTCTATATTTCCAAAATGGTAGCTCGGATGAAAACTTTTTCAGGAAAAGAATTGTTGTTCTAGTCGACAACTATGAGATGATATAAAAAAACCGCGACAAAGTGAGAGAAAAAGAAAAATTTAAAAAAATTTTAAGTGTCGGTCGATCTTTCACCTAGTGTATCCTTAGGGGCACAGAATTTAGTAAAATTTTCAGAAGTTTTTTTTTTTTCAGGATTTCGGCTATTTTTATTGCAGCATCTTATTAACCTGGTCCATAGAAACCATTTAAGCTCCGAGACACATTATGGTCCTACGACGCACCGTTTCCGAGTTATGGTCCTACGAATTTTTCTTCGTTTTATCTAGAACGCTCTATATTTCAAAAATGGTGCGTCGTAGGACCATGTGTCTCGTGTGTCAAAGTGAAAGAACGACCGACAGAAAAATTTTGCAATTATTTCTTTTCTCTCTCTTTGTCGCGGTTTTTTACACCATTTCATAGTTTTTGACTAGAGCAACAATTCTTTTCCAGAAAAGTTTTCATCCGAGCTACCATTTTGGAAATATAGAGCGTTCTAGATAAAACGAAGTAAAATTCGTAGGACCATAACTCGGAAACGGTGCGTCGTAGGACCATGTGTCTCGGAACTTAAATGGTTTCAATGGACCAGGTTAACAAGATGCTGCAATAAAAATAGCTGAAATCTTGGAAAAAAAAAACTTCTGAAAATTTTACTGTTTTGCCCCGAAAAATTTTGCAAATATTTCTTTTCTCTTTCTTTGTCGCGGTTTTTTTTACACCATCTCATAGTTTTTAACTAGAGCAACAATTCTTTTCCAGAAAAGGTTTTCATCCGAGCTACCATTTTGGAAATATAGAGCATTCTAGATGAAACGAAGTAAAATTCGTAGAACCGAAACTCTGAAACGGTGCGTCGTAGGACCATGGTTCTCAGAACCTAAATAATTTCTATGGTCAAGGTCAACACGTAACAAAAAAAATAAGGCATTTTTGAAAAAAAGAAAAACAGGAAAATGTACCAAGTCCCGAATTTTTTTTTAAAAATTTTTTTTTTGTGTTTTCTTTGCTGCTCGTAGTGCCCCCTAAGCGTATACTCCAACTCCTAAAAATCCGCCCCTATGACGACCCACTGACCTCATTTTGACCTCATTTTCGTAATCAGCGACACCAAAAACCATGAAAACGACGCCTATGACGGAAAAACCTAAAATTTTCCTAGCCGCCATCTTGGATTTTAATTTTGAGCTCATTTTCGTAATCAGCGACCCCGAAAACCATGAAAACGACACCCATGACTGAAACATCAAAAATTTTCCTAGCCACCATCTTGGATTTTAATTTTGACATCATTTTCGTAATCAGCGACCCCAAAAACCATGAAAACGATACCCATGACGGAAAAAACAAAAATTTTCGTCGGCGCCATCTTGGATTTTCATTTTGACTTCATTTTCGTAATCAGCTACCTCAAAAACCATGAAAACGATACCCATGACGGAAAAAACAAAAATTTTTGTCGGCGCCATCTTGGATTTTCATTTTGACTTCATTTTCATAATCAGTTACCCCAAAAACCATGAAAACGATACCCATGACGGAAAAACAAAATTTTTTGTCGGCGCTATCTTTGATTTTTATTTTGACCTCATTTTCGTAATCAGCGACCCCAAAAACTATGAAAACGACACCCATGACTGAAGAACCAAAAATTTTCGTCGGCGCCATTTTGGATTTTAATTTTGAGCTCATTTTCGTAATCCGCGACCCCAAAAACCATGAAAACGACACCCATGACGGAAAAACCAAAAATTTTCGTCGGCGCCATCTTGGATTTTCATTTTGACCTCATTTTCGTAATCAGCTACCCCAAAAACCATGAAAACGATACCCATGACGGAAAAAACAAAAATTTTCGGCGGCGCCATCTTGGATTTTTATTTTGACCTCATTTTCGTAATCAGCGACCCCAAAAACCATGAAAACGATACCCATGACGGAAAAAACAAATATTTTGTCGGCGCCATCTTGGATTTTCATTTCGACCTCATTTTCGTAATCAGCGACCCCAAAAACCATGAAAACGACACCCATGACGAAAAAAACAAAAATTTTTGTCGGCGCCATCTTGGATTTTCATTTCGACCTCATTTTCGTAATCAGCGACCCCAAAAACCATGAAAACGACACCAATGACGAAAAATCCAAAAATTTTCGTCAGAGCCATCTTGGATTTTTATTTTGACCTCATTTTCGTAATCAGCGACCCCAAAAACCATGAAAGCGGCACCCATGACGGAAAAATCAAAAAATTTTGTCGGCGCCATCTTGGATTTTCATTTTGACCTCATTTTCGTAATTAGCTACCCCAAAAACCATGAAAGCGACACCCATGACGGAAAAATCAAAAAATTTTGTCGGCGCCATCTTGGATTTTCATTTTGACCTCATTTTCGTAATCAGCGACCCCAAAAACCATGAAAACGACACCCATGACGGAAACACCTAAAATTTTCCCAGCCGCCTTCTTGGATTTGTTTTTTCTCGAAAGATTCATAAAAGTGATTATTTCAATGCATCATTTGAAAGATTCCCCATTATTTCTAAAATAAAGATTTCTATGATTTTTTATCGACTAGTAAAGTATCATTTACGAATAAACTTTATAGTTAGGAGGTTGCGCAAAGCGTTCCTTTCCAACATAGAACATGACTACAATTTTATTTTATCATAATAAATTACAAGAATACTTACGTTTAAACTGTTGACAACCTCTGGTCTACCTGTATTCGTATACGTAACTCACACTAATGCGCGCGGGAGCGCGCGCGACATAGGTCCGTCCTCCACGAGCCCTCAGGCGTTACTGAGCGTATGGCGGCCGTACATCTAGTAATAAGGCATTATTTTGGAAAATCGTAATAAAAAAATGAGACTGGAGTAAAATTCCAAAAAAATATAATTAGGGAAGGTAAAGTGTTGTACTATAAGTATGTCTATTTTTTTTTTGTTAATTTTGTCTTTATCCTATGTTTAAACCATATTTAAAACGCATAAATTTTAGCTTAGTATTGCTTTTGAATATCTTTTTTTTTTGCTGCGATTCCATTTATATCTCAATTCTAATCAGGACAAAAACTTCAGGACTATATAACCAGTATTTTGACATTTTTTTCAGATTTTTCTGTGTAGCCAATTTGTCACAAGTAGCAGGGAAAAACCAGATGTTTTACGTTTGCTCGAAATTGGGTGTCGGAAAATTGCTATTTCTCGAAATATTAACATTCAAAACGAAATTCTAATCAGGACACAAACTAAAACAAAGTCAGGTTTATAATTTTTCATTGAAATATTATGCCTTTATCTATAAATAAGACGTGTCCAGGACTTGTAAAAGTACGTATTTTCGGCAAATCGCCCAAAGTTTGTGACAGCGCTCTAAAAGGGATGTGCTCCCCACCAAACACCAGCAAGACATCTAATTATGTTGATATTTCGTTCACATTTAGCAGCTATATAATCACAGTGTGGTAAACCAGTAAGATGTGTATCCAAAATAAGGCCTAAAAATTTAACCTGGTCTTTAACAGGCATAGGGATATTATTATACCTTACTGTAACAATAGGAGGCTTACGCATTCTAGTAAACAAGACAATGTTGCTTTTATCAATTGACAGGTGCAGACCATTGTTTTCTAACCAAGTCTTTAGTAAACATAAAGAAGAGGTTAAGGAAGTACAAATATTTGCAACAGAATTACCAGATACGAGTTGTATGGTCTTAAACAACACAGGTTTGATACAACTTTTCTAGAGTATGTTAAGAATTATTCCAAATTATTTAAAAAGATTTGTATTATTAACTCTGGAACGCGCTACCCCTTGGCATTAAAAAAGCGGAAAGCAAAATGGCTTTCAAAAGAGCTGTGCGGAAGCATTTTTTAAAATCGGACTGAATTACTCTTAATTAAGTGTGTAAAGTCATGGTAATTATTGTTTGGTTCCTCGTTTTATGAACTATTTGTATGTATTATAATATATATTAGTTTATTTAATTCCTTTTTTATGTATATGTATTAGTATGTACGATTTATGTAGGTATATTAATTTAATTTATGTTAACAAAATAGTGTTCTCCTGATTTATTTATTTTTGTACTCTACCACAATTATGTCCTATTTGACCCTAAGGTTGACTGGTAGAGAATGCCTTGTGGCATTAAGTCCGCCTATGTACCACGTTTGTGCATAAAGTTTAAATAAATAAATATTATTGCAAAATCTAAATTCTTAAGCGAAACCATTAAAAATTCTAATAATAAAGTTAAAGCCACTTGGAAAATCATTAACAATGAAACAGGTAAATCTGTTAAACAAGATAATCACCTTGAGATCATGGTGGGTAACAAATTAGTTAATAAAGCAGCCGACGTAGCCGAGGCTTTTAATGAGTATTTTGCCAGCATACCTATAGCGACGACTCGTTCCCTGAGTTCGTCGCCGTCTAAAGCCGAAGATCTTTTGCATAGCAGCGTGTCTAAATGTGGTAACGTATTTAGTTTCGAACATGTAACACCTCGTGATGTAGTTAACGTTTTTAATTCACTTAAGTCTAAAAACACAGGTGATTACTGGGGCATTTCTATTAAACTTTTAAGTAACATTATCGACATCGTAGCCCCCTTTCTTGCTGTTACTTTCAATAAATGCGTTGATTTGGGTACTTTCCCTGACCTTATGAAGAGCAGTAAAGTCATCCCTCTATTTAAATCAGGCAGTAAAAATGATATTGGGAACTTTAGACCAATTTCTATTTTACCTGCTTTTAGCAAAATTTTTGAAAAATTAATTCTCAAACAGTTGTTAGTACATTTTAATTTAAATAAACTCCTTCATAATGATCAATATGGCTTTACAAAGGGTCGTTCGACTACGGATGCAGGTGTTGCTTTGCTAAAACACATATTTAACGCATGGGAGAAAGCGCAAAATGCAATCGGTGTTTTCTGCGATCTTTCTAAAGCTTTTGATTGCGTACATCACGACACGCTTTTACGGAAACTGCGTCATTACGGTGTTCAAAATGAGGCCCTAAATGTGATAGATTCGTATTTACAAAATAGATTCCAATGTGTAGACGTAAATGGCGCGAAATCTTCCGGGCTACCGGTTCGGCTAGGTGTACCTCAAGGTTCAATACTGGGTCCGTTTTTATTCTTGGTTTATATTAATGATCTGCCATATTATTTAAAGGGTTTTTGTGACGTCGTACTATTTGCAGATGATACCTCTCTTATCTTTAAAGTAGATAGGAATAGACACGATTTTGACGACGTAAACAGCGCGCTATCAATGGTCACGGATTGGTTCACAACAAACAACCTTGTTCTTAATGCCAAGAAAACTAAAATAATTAAGTTCGCTTTACCCAATGTTAGAAATCTAGGTCCCAATATTATCCTCGCCAATCAGGAGCTGGAAACTGCCGACTCTGCTGTATTTCTGGGCATAACAGTAGATTCAAAATTACAATGGGGTTCACACATATCAAGCCTAGCGGGAAGGCTAAGTTCAGCCGCATACGCCGTCAGAAAAGTAAGACAATTCACTGACGTTGATACAGCACGGTTAGTCTACTTTAGTTACTTTCACAGCGTTATGTCCTACGGTATTCTGCTGTGGGGCAAAGCTGCTGATATTCAAAATATATTTGTTCTGCAGAAGCGAGCGGTTCGTGCAATTTATCAGCTGGGTGCCCGAGTTTCCCTTAGAGATTTTTTTAAGGAGATTGGTATTCTCACGGTTGCTTCTCAGTACATCTTTGCCAACATTTTATATATTAGACAAAATATCCATCTGTACACTAAAAACAGTGATATCCACAACTTTAACACTAGAAATAAGCATAAACTACGTGCTCCTTTTCACCGGCTTCACAAAGTTCACAATTCATTCGTAGGGCTCGGGATTACATTTTATAATAAACTGCCATCTTCTTTTCTAGACTTGCCATTTAATGAGTTTAAAGCCAAAGTTAAATCTAATCTTTGTTTAAAAGCTTACTATTCTATTAACGACTACTTAGATGATAAGAATAGTTGGTCGCTGAGTTGAACACAAGTCAATGTTTGTTATTTGTGTTCTTTCTCCAAAATTAGTTTACTGTTACGTTATGTATTTATTATTTTATTTTTACATTGTTTACACTTACTTTGTAATTTGTATAATATACTTTTGTTTATTACTGATTGTGTCTGTAGTAAATCTTAAATTTAACTGACACCTTGCTATTGTATCGAGTCTGGTTCTTCTAACCAACCAAACAGACAGATGTGTGCTGGGGAGTTTGTTCCGCCACTTCTTCTTTCCAGCTAAACACTAGGAAGTGCCGATGGGTGGGCGTTTTTGGGGGACTGTCTTATAAAAAATGTAAATACAGTGAAACCTGGTTAAATGTGTCTCAGATATTCAATTTGTTTCATGGGACCCTAGTATGAGTTCCAGCTATAGAGATTTCTCACTTATCCATGTCCCAGTTAGCCAAATTTCACTGTAGTAAAGTAAAGTAAAGTAAATTTTGACCTTCGAAAAGTGCTGATTATCAGCCTAGTTTGAATAAATGAATTTTGATTTTGATTTTTGATTTTGATTTAGATAAATAAAGAAGTAAATCATCTGCATATTGAAGGACTTGTACTGACTGATTTAGAGAGGATTCCAAATCATAGGTGTAAATATTGTAGAGAATGGGACTAAGTACAGAACCTTGAGGAAGCCCTTTCCATACTAAACGGGTAAACGTATATCCGTCAACATGAAGATTTAAAGATCTCTCTGAAAGCATGTTAATTATGAACTTAGTCAGAAATGTTGGAACTTGTAATGCATTCAGCTTTTGTTCTAGGATTGATACCAGGACATTATCGTAAGCTGAGCTAATATCCAGGAAAGCAGCAAATACAGAGTTATTAGAAGAGAAGGCTAACCGAATATCAGTTGTGAACACTCCAAGGCTGTCCATCGTACTTTTACCCTTCCTAAAACCAAACTGTGATGTAGCTAGCAAGTTTTTGCTTTCCAAATACCACTCCAAACGATTCTTAATGAGATGTTCAACTATTTTAGCAAGAACTGTAGAAAGTGCAATTGGTCGATAAGAAGTAACACTAGAAGAATGTTTGCTTGGTTTCAGAATGGGAATAATTGTTTGAGACTTCCAACTTGATGGAATGTTGCCAGATATCAAAGCTGTATTGATGAGATTTAAATATATTAAAAGTACAGAGTCAGACAGATTAGTTATAAATGAATATGGTATACCATCTTCACCAGGAGCTGAATCCTTAACATGTGAAAGGACTCCCTTCAACTCACTTAATGTGAACAGGGAATTCAACTCAGAATTAGGAATAGGAACATAGGGAAAGTGCATTAAAGATCTCTGTTCTGGGACTGAAGGAGGAGCTAGATGATCCATAAACTTATTGGCTAATTCCAATGGCAGTTTTGAGGTTGTTGTGTCACTGAATGCTGACCTGAATCGCCTAATATTTTGCCATACTAGAGATGCGTTAACTTCTGGCGAGATAGATGCACAGAATCTTTGCCAACCTTCAAATTTCTTTTTCCTAAGGAGCTTTCGAGTTGTACGAGCAGCTTCTAGGTATATTTCAAAATTTTGATGAGTCATAGTATGACCATATTTTTTTTCGGCTTGTTTTCTTTTTTTAATGGCCTGAGTGCACTCAGCATCCCACCAAGGTGGTGAAGGAATTTTGCCTGTAGCACCATTCTTAATAGGGAAAGTATTATCTGCCACCTCTATTAAAATTCTTGTTATTTGATTAGATAATAACTGAGGATCATGATGTAAAGAATTAGTTAAATCAAGAAATCTTTCTTCTACACAATTTTTGTATTTATCCCAATCTGCACTTTCAAGCCTATACTTCAATCGTGGTGTTGGATTGCAAGCAGCTGGTTTCTGAAGTGGAAAAGAAATTATTAATGGGTAATGATCACTACCATAAGAAGAGGGTAAAGGAGACCAGGATAATTTTGATGCCAACTCAGGTGAACAGATTGAGAGATCAGGGGCACTTATTCCCTCTGATCGCGCCAGGACTCAGCCGAACCTTATCTCGGGCCCATGGGAGACAGGTCTCAGAACAGCCGCCGTCCTAACGTGATCAAATAGACGCGATACGCGCCTCCGAACAATATTACACTTTCTGAACTTAAAGCTACCCTTACCTCATTTCTTCGAGCCGGTCTCACTTCCTTGACCCCTCGCAAGTTGTGTAACTGTGTATGTGTATAATGAGTGTATATGACCTTGCGATGGTTTGCTGGTAGTTCCGGACGATTCTTCCACGTCGCTGCAAGCCACGCCGTTAACGCGAGCCACCACACTCACTCCGTATTAGTCTAACCACAAAAGCCTCGGTGCTTTTCCAATAGCACTCCCGTGACAAGGCAAACCAATGATATTATCAATAACCCGTTCGACATTCACAGCGTCGCTAACCGTACTGCTTAACTAGTATAATTGGGTGCCGCGAAATGACTCCACAAGTCGATTTAATCAATGCGCGTGCGCTTTCACCCGTTCTATGGCTACTATAATAATCGTTCGACGCCCAGCGCGACTCAATACGAACTCCTATTCACGCCGAGCCCAGCGCTCGACCTCTCTCCCTCCGCCCCTGTCGCCCCGAGGCGGAGAAAATCAAAAATCTGAAGGTAGATTATAAACAATCACCCCCCCCGGACCGACCCGTTGTCGGTCCGCTCAAACTCCCGGGAGTCGAGATAAAGTTGAAACTGCCCGTCTAAGGATCGAGTCCCTCACCTGGACGTCTGCGATCCTTGGAAACCCATCCTTGCCCGTAATCAGGTTAACAATGCGCCCCCGTCGCCAACACAACGGTGATAGGTTAGCATCCTTAACCAGAACGAGGTCTCCAACGCAGGGTGGGGTCGTCCTGTCCGTCCACTTAACGCGTTGCTGTAGAATATGCAAATACTCCAGCGACCATCGCTTCCAAAAATTTTGGCTCATTTGCCGTAACATCTGATACCGTGACAACCGGTACAACTTGACATCAGTATACGGATATTCCGGCAAGGCGTTAAGTGGTTGGCCAATCAAAAAATGACCTGGGGTCATGGCCTCAAGGTCATTCGGGTCAGCGCTCAACGGGCACAAAGGTCGCGAGTTTAAGACCGCCTCAATTCTGCAAAACACCGTTGACAACTCCTCAAAGGTGAGAATCGTTGAGCCGATGACCCGATACAAGTGAGTCTTGGAAGACTTGACTACTGCCTCGAAAATTCCACCCCAGTGGGGGCATCCAGGTGGACTAAAATACCACGAAATGCCCCGACTGGCGAGGCCCGTGCCAATCTCTCGCTCATTCTGACTTAAAAACAATACAATTTCCTTTAAGCACCGGTCGGCGCCCTTGAAGTTGGTACCACAGTCCGACCGAATCAGTGACGGTACTCCCCGTCTAGAAACAAATCGATCTAACGCCGCCAGAAAGGCCTCCGTAGAGAGATCGGCCACCAATTCCAAATGAACGGCCTTGGTCGCCAGACACACGAAGACACACAGATATGCCTTAACCGACTTCGCGTTGCGAAGGTGCGATGTCTTGACCATGAAAGGCCCCGCGAAATCTGTCCCTACGCCAGCAAATGGCCGAGCCTCCGTGACTCGATCGGCCGGGAGATCTCCCATTTGTGGCTGCATTGTGGCTGCCTTGAGTCGGTAACAAGGCAAGCAACGAAACACAACGCTCCGTATGATTCTGCGGGCCGATAAAATCCAAAATTCACGCTGCAAAATGCCCAGAAGGGTGTTACAGCCTGCGTGTGAATTCTTGGTGTGACGGTCCCTAACCAACAACTCCACCAAAGCTTCTGAATGAAGCACTTTCCCATGAACGTGACCGGCGCGATCCAACCGGTTGGATCGAACGTTCGTGCGATAGTCGAAAGGACCGATCGCGTGGTCCAGGTCTTCGACAGCAACTCGGCCTCACAACTGTATGTGAAGGCATCCTGACTCGGTCGATACTGGACCCCTAAAATGGCCAACGCATGAAGATTCTCCGAATCCTCAAACAAATGCGGGTCTTGTTGATACTCAGTTGGCAGTCCTGCCAGTACCTCTGGGCAGTTCGACAGCCATTTCCTGAGTTCATAGCCACCGGAGGCCATGAGCGCCACCAATTCATCCCTTAAGATGAGCGCCTGCTCAATACTGTCTGAGCCCGTACAAATGTCGTCTACATAGACGTCCCTATCAATGACAGCAGCCGCGCGGGGAAAGCGGAGCCGTTCTTGATCAGCCAGTTCTCGTAGCGTACGCATGGCTACATATGGGCTGGGCTTTAATCCGTACGTGTTTGTGTTGAGCTCGTACGTGACCATCGGTTTCTCTGGGCTCTCTCGCCACAATATCAGCTGGAACCGACGGTCGTCTGGATGAATCTCAGTTTGACGAAACATCATCCGTACGTCCGTAACGAAGACAACCTGGTGTCTCCTGAAGTCCGTGAGAATGTCTGCAATGTCTCTGGTCAGCTTAGGACCAGCATGGAGACATTGATTCAAGGACACCCCGCTAGACGTCTCCGCGCTCCCGTCGAACACGACCCTAATCTTTGAGTCAGGTGTCTTCAAAACAGCATGATGAGGCAACACATAATGCTCCTCATGACGATAGTCAACCCTGGACACCGACATGTGACCCAACGTCAGGTATTCGCGCATGAACTCCACATACTTCTGTCGGAAGTTGGAGTCCCGCTTCATGCGCCTTTCCATTGCCACTAACCGCTTTTCTGCCAGACTCCATGAGCTCCCCAGCGGAGGTCGAGTTGACAGAAATGGCAACCTTGTCATAAATCTACCCGATGGGAGGCGCACCGTGTTACATCGATAGAATGTTTCGCACTCCTCATCACGTGGGTTATTTCTAAGAGCGGTGGGTGGCTCTTCCGTTGCCCAGAACCGTTGCAGGACGTCGGATAACACGCTGCCATAATATATGGAGCTATAATCCGTTGAGTGCTGTGGTTCCCGTACTGGGCCCAATAACGCGTAACCACCTGCGGTACGCATGGCCACAACCCCGTTTGGTTGCAGCTCCCGTTTGCCGCTTCGGAGCAGCTTCCCGAGAACGTCAGACCCAAGTAAAACGTCCACCCGTCCGGGGATCGCAAAGTGGGGATCGGCTAACTCCAATCCATTGGTCAACCCCTTTACCGCAGACGGTAACCGAGTCTGAGGGAGGACCCCAACCACTTCGTCCAAAACGATCGCCGTGGCATTCACCCGCGTGACCGATGCCGTGTCACCCATCTCGAACAGGAATGTCGTCTGACCCCTGAGGTGAGGCACCCGATTGCCACCTATACCTACGGCGCCATCCCGTGATGGCTCTAATGTAAGGCCCAGCTTTTTCACTAAACAGCTGGACACAATACAACCTTGTGCCCCTGAATCTAACAGTGCTCGCACGTGCACCGGCTGTCCGTCAGTACCCCTGACAGTAATCCTAGCCGTCGGTAATAATACCGTTACTGTCGGGGTGGGCACCACTGACGAACAGGCTGCTAGTTGCTAATAGGAGGCACCTCCCTCCTCCCCTGCCGGAGGGGGAGTAAATACTGTCCCAGTATACGGGTCCCAACCCGGGTAGTAACCCTCCCGACCCATCGGTGACATCCGTGCCGGTCGGAAGTAGCCTACTGGCATCCTTCCGAACGGTGGCGGGCGCGCCGTCAGCCGAGGGCGTTCTGCGAGAGGCGGGGAGAAGCGACTACTCGGGGGTGGCAACATGCCCCCCAACGCATTCGAGTACGCCGCGTAACCCGTCTGTACTACCTCCGGGCCCCTGCCCGAGTCTCGGTGCCTATCCCCCCCCCGCGGGGAAGACGACGGTATCGGGTTGTGCTCTGGATCAGCCCTTGGCCCACCCCCCCGAGGGGGCGGCGACCGCTGATTCCTGGCCGACCCACCCCCCCTAGGGGGGGGTGACCGACCACCCGAATCTGGCTTAGGAGAGGGGGGGTGACCTCCCGGCGAGGCTCCGTGCACCTCCCTACTCTCCGCCAGGCATAGCAACTCGTGATGGGCTCCTCCGCAGGTTCCACAGTTAGTGGTCCTGTGGCACTCACGTACAAAGTGAGTCCCCAAGCAGCGGAAGCACAAATAGCGCTGCTTGACCACCCCTCTTCGTCTATGCACCCGCTGCGCCTTAAAGTCCGCGCATGCGGCGAGACCGTGCCCTTCCTTCCGACAGAAGGCGCACACTTCCGATTGGAGGGCGTGGTATTTCTTCCCCCCCCGACGGGGCTCAACCGGCTTGGGCCCGCTCGTACGTCGGGTTGACGGAGGAGGGTGCGACGTGGATGCCCCTTGGCAATCCGCCCGCCGGCACTCGCCTTCTAAAAACACCCTCAAGTCATCGTAACTTGGGAGGTGGTCCGTCGATTCGCCACCATGTGACTGCTCAAAGCGCGCCACCACGTCGATCGGCAACTTCCGTAAAACCCTATTGACGATGATATATTTATTGTCCCCTAACGACAACTTAAGTCGATCTAACGTGTTCACCGCAACCATGACCGGATTAAGGATTTTCGCCCTTATTTCGTACACGTTAGACACCTTCGGGATTTCAAAAATCTTATCGATGAGGCCATCAACTATTAATCGCCGATTATCATATCGGTCGATTAATAGGCCCCATGCCGTCTCATAACTGGCGTCCGTAATCTCCAGGTGGGTCAAGATGTCGTGCGGCTCACCGTTAAGCCTACCCATTAATTGAGCCATCTTGTAGGCGGGCGAGAGATCCGTACGCGAATGCACGACACTATTAAAAATATCGCGGAATCGCGGCCAATCGGCATACTCGCCGCTAAACTCGGGTACATGTACTGGTGGCAACGGCGCCTGAATTCCTACGCCTGCTGGCCGACATGATTCCCTGACGTCACCCATGCGCGATCGCTCAATGTCGGCCGCCGCCTGGATTATGCTCATGGACATTTCCCCACACTGGTCCACATTGCCCCGTACCACCTGAGCATCCTTGTCCACCGACGACAGATCCGTCGATTCGAGACATGCTAAATACTCAGCGTGACACTTTAACACGGCGTCATATCGTTCGTCAACTTGCCGAGCGCGTGACAATAACGCATCTTCACGATCGGTGCGACCTACCAACGTAACAACCGATGAAAACCATCTCAATTCAGCTTCGATTCTGGCTGCGATAGTTTTCGTTACTGACGGAGCCATAGTACCAACTTCAATACGCGATTATGCAATAATAAATAACAATAACCAAAAAAAATAACAATTATTGTATCCGGAATTAACAATAATAATATATTCGTTGAGTGAATAAATCTACGACGCTATGCCAACTCTTGAACTTATTCCTCTACGTGCTCTAGAGGTTATTCCTCTATGTCTCAAATGTTGACAATCATAACACGATTTGTGATGAGGTTATATTTGTGCGTAACCGAACGTAAATAACAAATTATTTTATCAACGAATATTCACATTCCATTTATGTACTTATTATTAATAATTCCAAACTCAACTTGAGGTGTACACTGGTATGTAGGTCAATGTACTACTACCTACAAGTTGAATTTGTACATGAACACAATTTTTACAAAGTAAATTGGTACCAGGTACCTACTAATTTTTACAAAGTGGGTTTAAATAAACCAAGCTCTGCTACCAGATTTTGATCGCGCCAGGACTCAGCCGAACCTTATCTCGGGCCCATGGGAGACAGGTCTCAGAACAGCCGCCGTCCTAACGTGATCAAATAGACGCGATACGCGCCTCCGAACAATATTACACTTTCTGAACTTAAAGCTACCCTTACCTCATTTCTTCGAGCCGGTCTCACTTCCTTGACCCCTCGCAAGTTGTGTAACTGTGTATGTGTATAATGAGTGTATATGACCTTGCGATGGTTTGCTGGTAGTTCCGGACGATTCTTCCACGTCGCTGCAAGCCACGCCGTTAACGCGAGCCACCACACTCACTCCGTATTAGTCTAACCACAAAAGCCTCGGTGCTTTTCCAATAGCACTCCCGTGACAAGGCAAACCAATGATATTATCAATAACCCGTTCGACATTCACAGCGTCGCTAACCGTACTGCTTAACTAGTATAATTGGGTGCCGCGAAATGACTCCACAAGTCGATTTAATCAATGCGCGTGCGCTTTCACCCGTTCTATGGCTACTATAATAATCGTTCGACGCCCAGCGCGACTCAATACGAACTCCTATTCACGCCGAGCCCAGCGCTCGACCTCTCTCCCTCCGCCCCTGTCGCCCCGAGGCGGAGAAAATCAAAAATCTGAAGGTAGATTATAAACACCCTCATCTGGATTTGTTAGGCGTGTTGGGAGACATGTATTTAAAATACACAAATTATTGGGAGTCTAGAATTTCTAATAATTTTTCCCCATAGTAATTGGAGCTAGAACTACCCCAGGACTGGTGTTGAGTATTAAAGTCGCCCATTACCAAAAAAGGTTTAGGTAAAACTGAAAGAATATTACTTATTTCAGAAAGAATGTTTACAGTGGGACGAGAATAATATATACATACTAAACAGATTTTATTTACAATTGCAGCGACAGCAGATATATCGTCACTGAGACTTGGAAGAGGAAAAGATTGAAAGGACAAGTTATTTTTAATAAGTATGGCGACACCGCCATACCCATCGCTTCTATCTGATCTTAGACACGCATAGCCAGGAATTCTAAAAGAGAACCCTGGTTTAAGCCATGTCTCACAGAGAGCGACTGCAAAGGGATCGTATTTGTTGAGTATGTAGGACAGATCAGATTTTTTATTCACAATGCTGCGACTGTTCCACTGGACAATCTTGGATAGATTTGGATCCATTATGATTAAGGTTAAATAAGTTAGACAGCGTATCAATTACAGTAGCAACGTTGGAGGGTTCAATATTATTATTTTTAGATAAAGTATTAATTAACATGATTATTAAATTTAGAATTTGACTTTCATTATTATTTGTTTTATTTTGGAATGCAACACCATTCCCTGACACAGAATTTTCGTTGCCAATTAATGATTGATGAGCTACCCGGTCATACCCCTTAGCTGTTATTGGGGGATCCCGAGGTTTTAGGAATACCGTTTTTCTTTGACGCGATGGCTGTGAGGAGAACGAATTAGTGGTTTGTGATGGGGCAGATGTTACCACATCTGCATACAATTTTGATATTGGTGGATGTAGTTGTGACGCTTCAGCATACGAAACGCAGCTGTGGGCCATATAATGCTTAATTGACTTTTGTCTTTCAAATTCTGGGCATTTTTTATTTATAGCGTAATGAATGCCACCGCAGTGGCAACATTTACCATTACTCTCTTCAATACTGCAAGTGTCAGCAGAATGCTTCTCCCCACACTTGAAGCACTGAGGGTTCGACCTACATTGTACCTTTGTATGGCCAAAACGACAACAATTAAAACATTGTATTGTTGGGAATGTATACAATTCTACTGGCATCGAGTTGTAACAACAAAACACACGTTTTGGTAATACTTGTCCATCAAAGGTCAGCACGACTGTTTGCGATGGTTTCCACACAGGGGTCGGTTCGTGCACTTTATAATTTAGGCGCCTTGCTTTTAATACTTTCCCACATCCAGCTGGGACCGATATATTTTCTATGATTTCTTCTGGAGACCATTCGGTAGGTACGCCTTTAACAATACCAATTCGACACACATTGATCGATGGCACAAATGCCCTCAATTTTTCCATGGCCAAATTTGGGTCATTTATAAAATTGTTTGCATCTAGGTAACGAGAGAAGCTAAGTGTGATTCTGTTTCGACCTATTCGTTTTAAAGATCCATTTATTATGTTGTTGAATTTACGTTTTTTGAGAAATTGACCTAAAGTTATAGGGTGTAAAGTTGTAGCCGAATTTTGAGTATCAAAAATTTTCTGTACGTGTACAATATATGGCGACAGGTCTGTGGCTTCGTACAAAGTCCTAGCAACCTGTGGCGCCTTCTGGGGAAGATCTGTCTTACGGTTTTCAGTTTCGGGACCATCCACAGAACGTGGAGCTGCCTCTTGGTCAACTAAAATTGACTCATTAACACAATGACATGACTGTTTATTTACATCTGTTGAACTGGAATGTGAGTGACCATTGCGTCTTCTTTTGTTGCAACTTTTGCAAATTTTGCGTGGAGCGCGAGCCCTTTTCCGCTCCGATCTAGTTATGGAAGTGTCTGTGTCCATACTGGATTCACATAATATGGTAATATTATGCCCGACCGAAGGGACTGTGTCCCCCGGATCAGGCGGTTCATTGTCCATTGTGGACATTGAAAGAAAAAAATAAAATACAAAAAACTTACCCTAAATGAAGAACTACAACCTACAATATTATACAAACAATGAAATTAACTAATCTAATGAATATCTACATATATTTACACAACTTATCTCAAATCTCAACAGTTTATGTATTTTTAAAGAAAACGAAAGAAAAATCACGCCCGCCAAATTCGATGATTCCCGCGCTTTTTTCAACTTTTTTCTTCTGTGTTGGTTGTGTTGTTCTGTGTTGCGATGTGACGTCACACGAATTTTCGAAATGCATTACTTTTGTTTGACTACTTTTCTCTGTTTGACAGCAAAAAAAACTATGGTAGATAGCTATTGGGTAGGTAGTTTTTTTTATTATTATTATCTTCTTTTCCCTTTTGGGAAGGCAAAGGGATCTAGCCCATGCAGCCTGTAGTTTTTTTTAATTCTACTGCGACTTCGAACACAAAGGAATAAGCTATGGAAATAACGTGAATCACACAGCATGACAGCACAATCACGCAAAGACGTGCATCCTATTACTTACTTAAAATTCACACGCATTGATCGAAAAAGCTAGTAAATTAGAACAATTAATGAAAGGTCTAACTGCGGTACTCCGCCCCAACTTTAAAGGCGTCATTGAATGAGCAAACCTTATTGTGCCATCCATCAATTTTTTTAATTAGGCTAGAAAGTAGGTAAATATTGAAAAACTAGATTCTACAGTTCTACACTATACTAAATCATTCTACTCAGTATGTCCGGAGTTAGTTCCGATTAAGGCCACTTGCACATAGATCCATGTTAATCGGTACGTACACGTCTCAGACCAACAAAAAAAGGAAGACGGCGCGCCACGAACATCAAAAGTGAAGCCAACTTTTTATCTATGTGTGTAGACAATGTCTCGTGAAGTCGTGACGTTCTAGGAGAAATGCGTGTGGTTTTAGTGTAGGTGTGTGCGTGAGCTTGTATGTTTACTTGCTAGAGGCGTGTGGTTTTGTGGCTTCACTGTTGGTGTTCGCGGCGCGCCGTCTTTCTTTTTTTCTTGGTCTGAGGTACACGTACACCCGTACCGTACGTACGCAGGAAATATCTTTAGGTCTGTGACTCTCACTGAAGTTTGAAAGTTTGTTTGTATTTGAGGTTACAAATGATCAGTGAGTTATTTGATTACTATTTTAGTGACCGAAGCCGAAGAAACCAAGGATTAATTTATTGACATTCAAAATAACAACTGGTGCAATCTATTTTATTCTATTGTGTTTCATGTTCGTTAGTCACAAACGAACGATATAATTTTGTTTAAACACAAATCTTGTCAATAGTTCTTGGCACACTTTGCTATATTGTTTCAAGTGCCGTTTCTTCTTAATTTAACTACAGATTAACAGGTATTTCTGTCAAGGTAGAGCTCAGAACAGATTTAGCTCTTTAAAGTATGCGAAAGACGCAGTAAAATTTGCGGAAAGATAATCGGTCAAGCACTAAAAATGGAGAACCGAATCCGATGTTTTGAAGAAATAGCTGCTGAAAAGTTCGATACAGAGAGTGTAGTAACCGATTCTTCTTCTGATCAGGTAAATATAATGGAGTGTTGTAGTATTTTCATTAAATGTTGTGTAAATATTCTGCCCTAATCAGGAATTTCAGCAATTTCTTTCTATTTATTCTTGAGGTTGTATTTCGTTTTCACTCACTTTATCCTCATAAAAATAATGGTCTAATTTTTCAGATTGATGTCGAGAAAATGGTACTAAAAATATTCAAACAATTTGAGAAAAATGCTGAAATTGAACCAGAAATCCCTGTAGTAAGAAAAAGAATTCACAGTCAATTGTTAAAAGATTGTCTGGGATCGCTACCACAGAGCTATGAATGCTTGGATGCAAGTAGAACATGGATAGTTTACTGGGTCCTGCACTCTTTGTGGCTACTTAATGATATGCCCGATGCAGAAATATTATCTGATGTAGTCAAGTTTTTGTCATTGTGCCAGCACGAAGAAGGAGGGTATGGTGGTGGCCCAGGACAGTACCCCCATCTTGGAACAACTTACGCTGCAATAAATGCTCTCAGCATTATTGGCACTGAAGAAGCATACAACTCTCTGGACAGAAGCAGTTTACAAAAGTTTTTATGGACTGTAAAAGATGTTGATGGATCATTTGCTCTTCACAAGGGTGGAGAGCAAGATATACGAGGTGCATACTGTGCCGTCAGTATAGCCAAAATAACAAATACATACACAGATGCATTATTTGACAAAACAGCAGAATGGATAGTCAGCTGTCAGACATATGAAGGTGGATTTGCAGGGTGCCCTGGTATGGAAGCCCATGGAGGTTATGCATTCTGTGGAATTGCATCTTTGGCTTTATTAAATAAAACACAGTTATGTGATGTTGATGCACTATTGAGGTGGTGTGTAAATCGCCAGATGCGAGTGGAAGGTGGCTTTCAAGGAAGAACAAATAAATTGGTGGATGGATGTTATTCATTTTGGCAAGGAGCTGCATTTCCAATTATCAGTGCTATCCTCTGCCAAGGTAATTATCTTAATAGGTTTATTTTTCATTGTAATCACATGTGCAATGCAATAATGCATATCAAAATGGAAAAATTATCTATTCACCTTTACAATTTTGTTCTATCAATCTGTGTGTCCATATGTTTCATTGCCATTTTACTCAGAGACTTGGCACAATCTCAATGGTATGGAAGGTGTAAATTAGTGTTAGCGGGATAATGATGTTGGATCTAATAATAAAACTTGTCATCAAGTAAGTTGGTTGGAATTTTTATAAGGGAGTTCTTAATTTAGTATTAATAAAATAAAACAACATTCAACATAACATTCTGTTATGTTTGTTAGTACAAACCTTATATTTTGTAGACACTCACGCACTGCTAATGCAATGTTACTGCACTTCATACCTATTTATGAAAACAAATATTTTCAGATAAAAAAGAACTAATTGAAACAGTACTTTTCAATCAAGGTGCCTTACAAGAGTACATCATTGTGTGTTGTCAAGCATTGCCTGGTGGTGGCTTTATTGATAAGCCTGGCAAGTAAGTATCCTTATTCTATTTTTTCTATGAATATTTATAATGGGCTGGACCACAGATGACAGAAACAACAGGAGATATGCCAAGGAGGCGTGGTACATGCGAACTCATGTGGCCGCGACGGGGCCTTATGCCACTTTCAATAATAAGTCGAATGTCAACTTGCGACGTCTTCACTGCTCGTGATTTTTTACAAAATTCCGCGTTGTTCAGTGAATGTTTGTAAAAATAATAGCTGTATTGTGAATTACACGAAAGATGGTATCTCATTTCACACGTAAGTACTACAAAAATAATGTTTTTCATATTAAATTCATTAAAACATTACTTCGTGGTACGAGAAACATGATGAAAAACCAAATCAATTGTTGTCATTAGGAACAAAAACCATTGCTTGTTTAGTACAAATCGACCAGTGAATCGGCTGATCTAATAGCGCAATGGATAGGTGTTTTACTGATGCTCTCACTCACACAATATTTTCGAAAAGCTGCTGCTGTCAGTCTTTGTGAGCTAGAGATGTCTAATTGTGATGTTTGTAGTTGTCGATATTTTATACGATGATTCTGCGTATACGTACGAATGATTATACATATTATGCAATTTACAATTAATTACTCTACACAATTGTTACTGCAGTATAAGGCGTATTTTATGGCGTTACTGAGCGTTGCCGTAAATGGAGATAAGAAAAACCAATATTATGTACTATGTATTTACTAATAAAATAAAAATATAAATTTAGTTTAAACAACAAATTATAAATATAGGTAGGTACTAATAACAACGTTTATATTATCACGCTTTCTTATTTTTGCAAGCAATACTGAAAATAGAAAGTGCTTTTTATTGCTTAATATTGACTGAATAAATAGTATTCATTGGTTGCTCGAGTTATCTATCTATATATAATTAAATAAAAAGAGAAGTCCTGACTGACTGACTGACTCATCAACGCCCAGCCCAAACCCTTGGACCTAGAAAGCTGAAATTTTGCACAGAGGTTCCCTTTATAATGTAGACAAGGAATAAAGAAGGATTTATTTTTTGAAATTCAACCCCTAAGGGACTTGAAACTAACAGACAGACAAAATTTATTTATTTATTTAGCTTTATTTTATCCCTTACATTTAATTTACATTTAGTTTTATATAATGTGTTGTGTACTTATTTATGTATTTGTTAGTAATGTTAGTGTTTGTATTTAAAATAAGATTAGTATTGTTAGGTGTAAGGGCCGCCTTTTGCGGTGAAAGCCTCCTCCAAACTGTTCCAGCTGGGTCTGTCTTTCGCCAGTCTGGGCCACAAGTTTCCGGCTGTTTCTTTTAGGTCGTCACTCCATCTTTTGAGTGGTCTACCCTTCCTTCTCTTTTTATTTATTGGATACCAATTTGTAATGACTTGTGACCATCTTTCATCCGTAGTTCTTTGGATATGGCCTGACCATTTCCATTTCAGTTTTAGGACCTGTTTGACCACATCTCTTGCCTTGGTTCTTTTTCTTATCAGTGAACTTTTGACTCTGTCCTTCAATCTGATACTCAAGTAACTCCGTTCGATTCCTCGTTGACAGCTTCTTATTTTACTTAAGAAGGATTTTTTGAGAGGCCAGGTTTGACATGCGTAAGTAAGAACAGGTATTAGGCAAATATTCATTGCCTTTGTTTTTAACTTTATGGGTATAGGACCCTTAAAAATTTCCTTCATACTCCAGTACCTATTCCAAGTATTTTTCACTCTGCGGTCGATTTCCTTTTCTGTGCAAGATTTTGTTGAAATTAGGTGGCCAAGGTAAATATAGTCCACGACATATTCTATAGGTACTGTCTGTATAGATATAGGTATTTGTTCGCGGTTCGTCATGATTTTGGTTTTGTCCCAGTTGATCTGTAGCCCAACTGTCTCACTATGATGACTAAGGGAATCTATCATGTGGTTCAGTTTGTGTGGGTCTTCCGACAGTAGCACTATGTCGTCCGCAAACCTAAGGTGTGAGAGGTATTAGGCCATTGACATTTATTCCCATATCGCTCCAATCGAGATTTTGGAAGATGGATTCTAGGACTGCGATAAAAAGTTTTGGGGAAAGTGGGTCTCCTTGCTTTACCCCCCTCTCGACTTGAAATTTTGGTCCTCTAGTGTCAAGTCGTACTCTTGTAAAACTTCTCAAGTAAATTGCTTTGATTATTTCTATTTATTCCTGGTCTAGTCCTTGCTTGTTTAAGGCCTGCCATATGGAGCTGTGTGAAATTGAGTCAAAAGCTTTAGAGTAATCTATAAAAGCTATATATAAGGGAAGGTCATATTCCGTAAACCGTTCAATAATTACTTTCAGTGTGTGTATGTGGTCAATGGTAGCGAAACTTTTCATGAATCCTGCTTGTTCTATTGGCTGGCTCTCGTCAATCTTCGGTGTTATACGTCTCAGTAGGGTCGAAGCAAATACTTTATACAGGCAGGATATGAGACTGATCGGCCTGTAGTTAGAAATCAGTTTAGGGTTGCCCTTTTTATATAATAGGGCTATTTCCGAGCATGTCCATGTTTCTGGTAATTCCTTCGTTGTTAGGATGGCGTTAAAGAGCTGAGTGATTGGTTTTATTAATTTTTCTTTTGCTGCTTTTATCATCTCGTTTGTCACTCCATCAGGTCCTGGGCTCTTTCCCGCTTTTAGCCTATTTATGGATAGCTCTATCTCGTTTTCTAAAAAGGGTGGTACTGGTTCTAGGTCTGGTTTGGAATTTTCTATAGTATCTTTTTCGTTGTTCTTGTTTGTGCATGTGTAGAGGTTCTTGTAAAATTGTGTAGCTATTGTCATTAGGTCTTTTCTGTGCGTGACGATGGTTCCTGAAGTATTCTGAAGTTGGGTCATTACATGTTTGGTGGTTTCTAGTTTTTTATAAGCCTTTTTTGTTCCACCTGTCTCTTCTATAAACTTGCTAATTGTGTCTAGTCTCCTCTTTTTAATATTCTGGTTTATTTTCTTATGTATTATCCTGTATAATTTACTCAGAGTTTTCTTTTCTTCTCTAGTTTTGCGTTTCTTGTTTTTTAATATGTGTTTTTTATATTTTAAAGTTTTTTTTTCTTCTGTTATAATTTCTTTATTTCTTTTTTCAGTTGTGTCTTCAGTTGGTTTTTTGTAGCTTTTAAGTAAGAATGTCTCAATTTTCCTGTTGAATTGCTGCACATTGTCATTGTCATTGCAGGTCAGAGTTGGTCGGTCTTCTTTAGTAATTTCGTTTTCTGTATGTGCGTTTCCTTGGTAGTGAGCTCGAGATATCTTCTTTTTCTCCATATTGAGGGTGATTCTTATCATTCTATGGTCGCTAGGGTGTTGCAAATTACTCAGCACATTCACGTTTTGTATATTTTTTGTGACATTTGTAGCTATAAAGTCGATTTCGTTCTTCGATTTCCCATCAGGTGATCCCCAGGTCCATCGAAGCTTATTTGATTTTTTGAAAATAGTATTAGAAATTTTCAAGTTGTATTGAAAGCAAAATTTTATGAACATTTCTCCTCTATCGTTCCTTTTTCCGTAACCGTATCTTCCCATTACTAATTCTTCATTTTCTTTGGGGCATCCTATTTTGGCGTTCATGTCTCCCATAAATATTACATTTTTTGTGCATTTATTCAATGCTTTATCAAGGTCAGCATAGAATTTTTCAATTTCTTCTGTAGGTGCTCTTTGAGTAGGTGCATATGCCTGGATTATAGAAAAATTCTTTCCATGTATGTCCACATCATCATCATCATCATCATCATTTCAGCCAAAAGACGTCCACTGCTGAACATAGGCCTCCCCCAGGCGTCGCCACATTGACCGGTCCCGTGCGTCTCTCATCCAGCGGGTTCCTGCAACCTTGACCAGGTCATCGGTCCACCTAGTGGGAGGCCTTCCAACGCAACGTCTTCCGGTTCGCGGTCGCCATTCCAGAACTTTTCGGCCCCATCGGCCATCCGTTCTGCGAGCAATGTGCCCTGCCCACATGTAAAGCCGCAACTCTCTCAGATATCGCGATAAAATCTTGTACGTTTGTATTGTGCTGCTTTTTTACCAGGAATCCAACACCTTTCTCTCCTTTTGTTTCGCTATAGTAGTAGAGAAGATATGCTCCCCTGTCTTCTATTTTATAACCTTGCCTTCTCACTTCAGATAAACCGATAATGTCCCAGTTAATTTTCGATATTGCGTATTCTAATTCGGCTATTCTTGCTTCACTGGCTAATGATCTGAGATTGAATGTCGAGATATTAGACCAGGGTCGATAATTTTTGAAACCAAAAAAAATTACAGTAGGATGAAACCCATTAGAAAAGGAGGGGAATATGATCAAAATGAAAGGAAAAATAAATTACGGTCGATCCGAGTTCGGGAAGTGGGGGTGGGGGGGACTTTAAGGGGGTAAAGCGGTTTATCTCGATTTCCGGCAAAACTACAAGTCCTATGGATAAAAGTTAAATGGCAAAGTTGTAGGTAATAAAAAGATCTACAACTTTTGTATTTTCAATTTTTTCACATAACCTCAAAATTTAGGTGATAAATTCAAAAAACCAAGTTTTTGTTTTTTAATTTTTATCTTTTACAAAAAACATTTTTTTTTTCACGAAATTTAGTGAAAACTTACATTTTGATGCCCGTATTACACTGTAATTTTTTTGATAAAAAATATTTATTTTTCACCTTATTATTGACTTAATATCGCAAAATCAGCCATATTTTCAATCGAAAATTCTGACGTCAAAATATCTGCTTTTTTTAAAAAGTCGGTGGGCGTTGTGTTCCTCATAATCTCTACTTTCTGATGATGTATAAAAAATATACATTGCAAGGTAAATTTTCTCAGAAAATGCAAAATCAGCTGCTACAAAATAACAGGTAGTAAGGGCCAAACCCTCCTAGCCCCTTCCCCACTTCTCTGTGAAATACGTTTTGATGGGCCAAAATTTTCCGTAGGTCTCCACGATATATAAATTATCTTAAAATAACAATAAATAGGCATAAAACAGAAATAAATCTTATAATTTCTTGTCTAGGCCTTATTATTTGGTAGTGGGTAATATTTCGCAGCATCTGATTTTGCATTTTCTGAGAAAATTTACCATTGCAATGTATATTTTTTATACATCATCAGAAAGTAGAGATTATGAGGAACACAACGCCCACCGACTTTTTAAAAAAAGCAGATATTTTGACGTCAGAATTTTCGATTGAAAATATGGCTGATTTTTCGATAATAAGTCAATAATAAGGTGAAAAATAAATATTTTTTATCAAAAAAATTACAGTGTATTATGGGCATAAAAATGTAAGTTTTCACTAAATTTCGTGAAAAAAAAAAGTTTTTTGTAAAAGATAAAAATTAGAAACCAAAATCTTGGTTTTTTGAATTTATCACCTAAATTTTGAGGTTATGTGAAAAAAATGCAAATACAAAAGTTGTAGATCTTTTTATTACCTACAACTTTGCCATTTAACTTTTTTCCATAGGACTTGTAGTTTTGCCGGAAATCGAGATAAACCGCTTTCCCCCCTTAAAACCCCCCCCACCCCCACTTCCCGAACTCGGATCGACCGTAATTTATTTTTCCTTTCATTTTGATCAACTTCCCCTCCTTTTCTAATGGGTTTCATCCTACTGTAATTTTTTTTCATTTTTTACCATTTTTGAAGGCATCGGCCCTGGTCTATATAGTATTTTTACAGGTTTGGAGGGTGGTCGTCTACAACCCCCGCGGTGACGAGCCGTTCTGGGGGAGGGTTGGTAGTTTTTATGTTTGTCTTTAGAATATTTTGTTTGTTTTTTACTGTAGAGGGTGCAGTGTTTTTATTTTTCTGGAGTGACAGTCTTAATTGCTATTCATTTGAATTATTTGAAGCCAATAGAGTTTCCTCGTCCTCCGGAGGTTTAGTTGGGCTGGTGTTTCGTTTGCTGAAGAAGTTTTCCATGGAGCTTTGACTTTTTCCCATTCTATATATTTGAGTTTTGTTTTTTTTCACTGCTTGTTGTTGTGTAGAATTCTTGTATGCGTTTTTTATCATGTTTGGGGGGGTTATCTCTAGCTCTCGCTTTTTCCTAGTTTGGTCCGTTTCGATTTTATTTGGCCTTTCCTCTTCTGTTTCGCTGCTGTCTTGCTCTTTCGTGGTTTGTTCACGTACTATTAATTTATATAGACAGACAAAAGTGCTGCTTATAATCAGCACTTTTCGAACGTCAAAATCTGTTGCAACACATCTGTGGTGTAAGTTAATATTACGATTTACTACAGACACAAATCAATATATATTTTTTTTAATCAACCTGTTTTGAATAAATGACTTTTTTATTTTGAATGATTTCTGGACATATTGTTTTTTATTTATAATAAATATTATTTTCAGGACCCCAAAATAACTTTATTAAAATATAATAATAAATAGAAGCATCGATAACTTTTCGATTTAGTCAATCACTAGCGTCGAAGTAAAACAAAATGTATTAAGTAAATTGTGCAGTGCATGGTAAATACACGCTGTGACTGAAGGGATAAGGTTTATAATTGATTGTGTAGTACGTAATGTTTAAAGAAATGCGGATGTGTTTGCGAATGCGTATATCTATTGTTTTTACTGCTCTGCGTGTGTGAACTGACGACACAGGTCCCCATACATTTTCGGCTAAAGGGCATATCTCCTGTTGTTTCTGTCATCTGTGGGCTGGACAGAGCAATTAACCAGGCAACTATAATTTGGCATCTTGCTTATACAGTAAGCTGCACATATGGGTCAGTAGGTTAATGCTATATTATTGTTTTATTTATGATTGCACTGAGCATAAAGCTATGTGTCAAACAAAAAGGGAAAAGCTAGTATGTATCAATTTTAGATTGGGTAGGCTATGTGTAGCAACATATCATGTGAGCAGTGGGGAACCACTCCTCACATGATAGTGTGCGTTACCCCAGCAGGAAAGTTGTTCATAGAGTGATATGAGTGGAACGAATAATTAGTTCTCAATCTGCTGTAAATGTGCGCAAAATAAAAAATTTGTGCTCTTTGTCGTTTTGTGAAAAAACGGAAAAAACGATTCCTGCTGCAGTAACATTGTTCCAGCAGGAAAATTCTGAACGAATGATCGGAGAGAGAAAAATTGTATGTGGGCAGATAGCTTATGGTCGTGTAAGAATGTGCGCCGAATATGTAATTGGTGCCACTTCAGGTTTTCGAGATATTGCATTTGCTGCTGCAGTAACATTTCGAAGAATCGTGTTTCTCGAAACCCATTGGATGTGCGCTTGTAGAATAAACATACACGAGAAGCTCTTAATTTGTGCCAATTAGTGACAGAATTAGATTTAGGAAAATATTTACAGTTTTCAAGTAATCGGGCATTTATGAAAACCCGAAAAAATATCGTAGCTCCTAAATGAGGTTACGTATGAGCTTGCTGTAAACTGTATTCGGTCCTTCTTGACGCTTATAATAACTATACAAATTTTCAATAGTGCACATGCAAGCGTTATTGAATAATATTGCTAAAATTCAAAACTAAAGTGTAATAACTTTGATGGTAAAATACAAGAAACCGGCTCAACCCAAGATGTGTAGATGTACACTAACAATATGTGTCGTTACTCAGAAATATATAGCGAACAATTTCAGCTTGGATTGTTTCGCATTCAGGAAATATAAACAAAAAACAAATCATGTACACAACGACTGGCTATCCGACCAATTCGAATGGATACGAAAAAGCGGCGGATTGGTACAATGGATGACCTTCTTTATTGGACGTATTATATCTAAACGTTGTCCGTACAGTCGCGTTCAAATGTTTAAATTACCTTATTTTTGGGAGCTATAAATAAATGAAAGAGCTTGTTGATGTGGAAATTATTATTATTCTGTAAATATTAATTCTTTAAGTAATTATGGCATTAAATGACAGATCATATTTATTACCTTTCTATAAATATTAGAACAAGTGTAGTCATTATTATTTAAAATCACAGATCAGTTTTCCATATAGGTAGGTACCTACTTATTAAAATACCAACAGTAAATTCGCATAATCACACCGTAGGTAGTTATTATTACCTATAATATTGGTAATTACACACCTATGTGTATTAAGTAAAAATGTGATTTTACCGAGTAGTAATGATTAAAATCACCAATAAAACCCTCTCAGTTCATAATAATTATATAACTTCCTTGAATGACTAGGTATGTGATGAAAAAGGCGTTGATTTTAATCATTATTAAATTTATTAATCAGAAGACACAACATTAGTTATGGTCGCTGCTCTTATTTTATTTACCTTACATAGGTACAGTACAATCCGACAATGATCGGCAAATTGCAAGAAACGTAAAAAAAAAAGAATAATTTAGCCTTGAAGGATTCACCTTAAGCACGAAACCTAGATTTTCTTGACAATATATCAAATCTAATTTAAACAATAATACATTTAACAATCGTGTAGCACAAAAACACAGTTAAACTAATATTATGTTTAAATCTCAAGAAATATGGGCAAAGTTAAACGGTTTTACGGTAACTTTTAAATACATAAGTCAAAACAATGTCATTAAGTACTTACACCATCGCAGATCATGCCATCGTTGTAAGTTGTAACCCTTTATTAAATTACTGAATATGCTTAAATTATTACGCCACTTTCAACCAACTTCAAAAACACATAAAACAAACAATAGGTGAACAAACAATAACAGTGCAACTGCGTGGCTTAAAACGACAGTGACCTTGGCGTCATAACTGCAACTAATTACTTAGGTGAAAACCCAAACGAACATCCTAGTAAAAAAAAATACTTCGCATGATTGAAGATAGAGAAACGTTTATGTATCTGTCTCTGTCCCACTAATACCGAACGCGTGATAGCTGTCTCTGTCCTGCAAGCTAGACAAAACGACTCCTTGCGATTGCGATTTGCGACGCGATGTCAGCGAACGGAGCGGGGGCCAGCAGAGGTAAGTAGCGCTGGGGTGACCGTAAAAAGGAAATCTTCTATTAATGACAAAAAACTTGAAGGCTTATGCATGTAGATACTATAATATGTCATTATAATAAACATTATAGCATTTTATTTATAAACTGTATTCGTCACTCACTTCACTACATATTTTATACCTGTCGGCGCACATTAAGATGCCAATGTCAAGAGTGACAGCTTGTCACTGTCACTCTAGCGGAGCGTCGAGTCGATGGTAGCGGGGCGGCCATCTTGGTACGGCAGATCGTACAGAGCGGTCGCAAGCGCACCACGTTTTCGACGAATCGCTATCCATCCTCTTATTCAAAGTTCTTTTTGAAGTGATTGAGTGTTAATTAGAGCCTAAGTGATTATTGTTACGTAATTTAATTATTATTTCAAGTAAAATCGTTGAAGTTATCAAGAGAACGGTTTTAATTCAAATGACCCTACTTGGACTACCCACATACCCACGCTGCAAGTTGAATAATTCTGATGAAGGCCGTCCGGAGCTTACATACCTATTTTATTTATACAAAAATAAAAGCTTTTAAAAATAATCGCTAATCCAATGTTTGGTCTTTAAATTTGATACTTTTTTCTACGAATATTATAAATGCCAACGTCTAGATGTACAGACCTATGCCCTCCGTTCAAACAACATACTGAATGTATTTTAATGAAATTTAGAATTAAAAAAAGATACTTAGTTTATATGTTGGCATAGCACTTAGGCTAGGTACTTTTTACAATGTACCTAGTTATTTATGTACAAAGTCACGGAAATAGCTAGTAGAATTTAATCTAATCACACAGTTTATTTTATTACTTCTTTTCTACTTCAGTGTACTCAGGCACTACACGTTTCAACCGGTTGGTTAGTAAAGTTAAGAAGGTCATCCATTGTACCAATCCGCCGCTTTTTTGTATCCATTCGAATTGGTCGGATAGCCAGTCGTTGTGTACATGTTTTGTTTTTTGTTTATATTTCCTGAATGCGAAACATTCCAAGCTGAAAATTAACGCTATATATTTCTGAGTAACGGCACATATTGTTAGTGTACATCTACACATCTTGGGTTGAGCCGGTTTCTTGTATTTTGCCATCAAAGTTATTACACTTTAGTTTTGACTTTTAGCAATATTATTCAATAACGCTTTCATGTGCACTTTTGAAAATTTTTATGGTTATTATAAGCGTCAAGAAGGACCGAATACAGTTTTCAGCAAGCTCATACGTAATCTCATTTAGGCGCTACGATATTCTTTCTTGAAAACTGTAAATATTTTCCTAAATCTAATTCTGTCACTAATTGGCACAAGTTAAGAGCTACTCGTGTATGTTTATTCTACAAGCGCACATCCAATGGGTTTCGAGATACACGATTCTTCGAAACGTTACTGCAGCAGCAAAATATGCAATATCTCGAAAACCTGAAGTGGCACCAATTATTTATTCGGCGCACATTCTTACACGACCATAAGCTATCTGCCTACATACAATTTTTCTCTCTCCGATCATTCGTTCAGAATTTTCCTGCTGGAACAACGTTACTGCAGCAGGAATCGTTTTTTCCGTTTTTTCACAAAACGACAAAGAGCACAATTTTTTTATTTTGCGCACATTTACAGCAGATTGAGAACTAATTCGACGGTCCCTACGTACATAAGGTCAAGTCAAAAACCGAGGTTTACAGGAGAGCGGAATTTGTGTTCAACACGCCCTAGAAATAATTCTATGACCAATAATAAATATTTTCTTTCTACAATATTTTAGCAGTTTAAAGAGCTTTATAATGCTATTTACACATATTTAATTTTTTCACGTTTTCTTGAAAAAACTGATAGATGACCGTTTCTACGCCAATAATAAAATAGAAGTATGTCAGTCATGTCTATGATAACGTTTTATACGCAGGAAACAAAAAAACAGTTTCTGATATAGAATTTAAATAAAATGTTTTAAGAAAATGTAGGATTATTTTACTATTTTCAAATCAATACGTTAAACATCCTGAAATCGTCACCCATGCATATAAAAAGTACTTCAATGAAGACATATCACTTTATACGTGGTTTTAGTCATTCGGGGTAGGACTATAGTTCTTAACGTAAATAAAGACATGTCTTTTAAACTTATCAGGTTTGTGTTTTATTAATAAAACAAGGTTTATAAATTCAACATTATTTATTGTTAAAACACAATCTTCTTAGCATCTAAATAATAGGTACCTATAGACTCACTGAAGTAGGAACTAAACATAAAAAATCACTGTTGTCTAATATTAGTAATTAACCATTTTAATTTTAAGCACGTGCCTCAGCCTAATCATGTCTAGCAATGCAATTGATACCTAGTATTTAATAGTCATCACAGTTTTATTAAGTAGTTACCTCAGCTTAATTAACTACCTCATGTTTAACACCTAATTGGTAACATTTAACAAACAACAGCTTTATTCAGACTGTTTCATCCTCACATCAATGACCTTGTTCCTGGTATTGTTGGATACGGGACAGCACTGTCATGGAGAGTTATACATCCAGCGCAAAAGCCGGTGGTGATGAAGTACGTTCATTGGGAGAGGCCATGGTAGAGCGAACGAATTCAGCCTTACGACTTGTCTCCGAGTGACGAGAATCTGGTTGATTTCAACGCCACCAAAACGCAAGTGTGGTTCACCGCCAAAAGGAGTCCGTTTAATCTACTACTTTTATCTACTCAAGTGGGGCCAGATTAACCGGGGAGTCCGTTTAATCTGGCCCCTACTTTCCGGAGTGCGTCTGTACAAGTTACTGACAGTTTCGAGCTTTTTGGCACGAAGTTGAGCGTGAATCTGAACTTCGGCGCCTACATTGAGTCGAAAGCTCAAACTGTGGCAAAAAAGCTGGGTATCCTAAATAATGTTAAGCGGTACATCAAACCTGGACAGCTTTCAATATTATATAAAGTCCGGTCCGGCATGGAGTATTGCTGTCACCTTTGGGATGGCTCAGCCAAATACCAACTTGCCACACTTGACTCGCGCTCAACTTCGTGCCAAGAAGCTCGAGAGTGTCAGTAACTCGTACAGACTCACTCCGGAAAGTATGGGCCAGATTAAACGGACTCTGTATTCGGTCCTTCTTGACGCTTATAATAACCATAAAATTTTTCAAAAGTGCACATGAAAGCGTTATTGAATAATATTGCTAAAAGTCAAAACTAAAGTGTAATAACTTTGATGGCAAAATACAAGAAACCGGCTCAACCCAAGATGTGTAGATGTACACTAACAGTATGTGCCGTTACTCAGCAATATATAGCGTTAATTTTCAGCTTGGAATGTTTCGCATTCAGGAAATATAAACAAAAAACAAAACATGTACACAACGACTGGCTATCCGACCAATTCGAATGGATACAAAAAAGCGGCGGATTGGTACAATGGATGACCTTCTTAACTTTACTAACCAACCGGTTGAAACGTGTAGTGCCTGAGTACACTGAAGTAGAAAAGAAGTAATAAAATAAACTGTGTGATTAGATTAAATTCTACTAGCTATTTCCGTGACTTTGTACATAAATAACTAGGTACATTGTAAAAAGTACCTAGCCTAAGTGCTATGCCAACATATAAACTAAGTATCTTTTTTTAATTCTAAATTTCATTAAAATACATTCAGTATGTTGTTTGAAC
The DNA here is from genome assembly GCA_949316265.1 of Diarsia mendica. Lineage (NCBI taxonomy): Eukaryota > Metazoa > Arthropoda > Insecta > Lepidoptera > Noctuidae > Diarsia > Diarsia mendica. The sequence continues at coordinate 13,311,460 of OX438906.1, forward strand.
GGAGGGCATAGGTCTGTACATCTAGACGTTGGCATTTATAATATTCGTAGAAAAAAGTATCAAATTTAAAGACCAAACATTGGATTAGCGATTATTCAGTTTTCAGCAAGCTCATACGTAATCTCATTTAGGCGCTACGATATTTTTTCGGGTTTTCATAAACGCCCGATTACTTGAAAACTGTAAATATTTTCCTAAATCTAATTCTGTCACTAATTGGCACAAGTTAAGAGCTACTCGTGTATGTTTATTCTACAAGCGCACATCCAATGGGTTTCGAGATACACGATTCTTCGAAACGTTACTGCAGCAGTAAAATATGCAATATCTCGAAAACCTGAAGTGGCACCAATTATTTATTCGGCGCACATTCTTACACGACCATAAGCTATCTGCCTACATACAATTTTTCTCTCTCCGATCATTCGTTCAGAATTTTCCTGCTGGAACAACGTTACTGCAGCAGGAATCGTTTTTTCCGTTTTTTCACAAAACGACAAAGAGCACATTTTTTTTTATTTTGCGCACATTTACAGCAGATTGAGAACTAATAATTATTCGTTCCACTCAAATCACTCTATGAACAACTTTCCTGCTGGGGTAACGCACACCACATGATATTAAGTGTTGCTTGATTTATAAAGTAGCATTAACTGAGTATTCACATTTCATTGTATTTATTAATTATACCTTTGCTTTTTTTCAGGCATAGAGATATTTATCACACTTGTTATGCCCTGTGTGGACTGTCAGTGGCACAACACGGTACTGGGGCTGCGGATCCCTTCGTAGTCGGCAGACCTAGTAATGAACTCAACAGAATACACCCCCTGTACAATGTTGCACCACATCTTGCCTACAATGCTGTTCATTACTTCATCAGGCATCCACCACCAGTGAAGGACAAAAATTAATTTGGTTTAAATATAACCCCTATAAAGGTTTGAATATTGCACCACAGTTTTGCTTTACCTATGGTCTTGGTAAATATTTTTGTCTATGTTTAATGTAGAAATACTAATAGAGTTTTATAGTCTTCCTACACTTTAAATGTATCTATTATATTGTCCTAATATTAATTTAAATACTAGTTTATGAATCTGTTGCAAGGAATAAAATAAAAAAAATATTTTAGAGCATTCTTTTGTCAGAGAAAGTGAATTATATTATTTTTTGAGCTGCTCTGCATTCTATAAGGTCACCTCTTTGCATTGTCTTGAACCAAGATCCCATGAACTGTCAGGGGCCATATCAAATTAGACCAAAAAATAGGGGTAAGGTTACATTAATTCGCGCCCAGCTGAAAATTGGTACCTACGATTGTTCATAACACAATTACAAATGAAATGTAAAAAGTCCCCATCGATCCGACCCTTGGATAACAAGTTTAAAAATCTAAAACCCGACTACGAATAAAATATTGGTTTTTGCTCTCCAAGACCTTTCATTTGATACCAAACATGTTATGATTATCTCAATTTAATATGTTTGAGGTAAGTTTTTGACATTTAAATTCCGTCAAAAGAATTTTTAAAAGAACAATGGCCAAATTTCTATAGGAGCTGGACCCGACTTTTATTTTTCATGTCCCAAAACAAGCTATAGTTTAATTGGTTTGTTTTTATGTTGTAAACACCATCCTGTTGAAAAATCGCACCTAAATAGCCACGATTTTTTGTAATAACGTCAACAATACTTTTGAGGTTAGAATCAACAAATACCTTTAACCCGACTGCGAAGTAGCCTAAAAGTGTAGTTAGCGATAAGCGAAGAGGCTTATTATCGATCTCGTTCCCATTTATTTCGATTTCTCTCAGATAATTACCCAAAAAATGGAACATATCTCAAAACGAACTTCTTGTCTGTCCATGAGTCTCCTAGAGTTGTCACAAAAAGAGCCTTCTGTCAAGCCGTCTCGTGGAGTCTGGTCTGCTTCGACGGCAGATTTTGACCGACAATTCAATGAAAACTACACCTATTGCTCTAACTTTCACAGCGTATAGTGTAAAAAACAAGGATGGCATAATAATTATCATCACACGTGAAGTCTTTTATGAACGACTTCAAAAAAGCCGCGTATCGATGACCACAGATTATGTAACTTGTCAATCACAAATGACGTTCCGTTGTACGTGAACAAAACGCTAAGTGAAAAACGTTGCCGTTTGAGTCGCTAAGCTTACTATGAACCTACATAATTATTTTTATGACAAGAATCCAGTACATAATAAATAAGCATAGTAGTTGAAATTGATGCCTGCGTACTAATTGAATTGAATTTGGATGAACAACTATTCAGAAAAACGTGAATAATTAGTCTTTGAATACCAAGTCCTTTCATCCGCAAAATGAATCGTAATTAGGTGCGTTCCAGTGCGTTCTGAAACTATTATTTTAATTATTTTGAAACAGTTACAAGAACACAAATAAATGGATAACTTTTTTTTGTGGCTACTTAGAGAGTTATTTCTTGCGTTTTTTAAGACCTTAAAAAATAAGGGTATTTTTCATATATATGCCATATTGGGACCCCATCGTTTCATCGTCAGGTACGATTTTGCCGACCTTCTTTATATAGCCTATGTCACCCAGGCTATTCTTACGAATCTATTGACACCTCATTTATTAAAATTCGTTCAGTATTTTAGGCGCTACGGTGGAACATACATACATACCTACATACATACATAGACTGCCAAAATCATTACCCTTCCTTTTGGCTTCGCCGTAGTCGGGTAAAAAGTTATTCGAGGTCAAAGGTCACAAAAACGGATTTTTCGGGATTTACAGCAAAACGGTAAGTTTCATCATAAAATTTGCAAAGACAAAATTATAGATCAGTTAATAATCTATAAAAATGTCTAAACACTTATATTTCTACGATCTACCGTTTTTGAGATACATAAAACAATTCAAAAAGTTGACAGAGCTGTAACCTAAGCACGTAGTATATAGTCCGGTCAATCTTACGTATGCCACCACCTTCCTACACCTACCTACCACCTACCTACCACCTACCTACCACCTACCTACCTACTACCTACCTACACCTACCTACTACCTCCTACTACCTACCTACACCTACCTACTACCTACCTACTACTAAAAAAACATTACCCTAAAGTTTGCTTGTCGTCGCCCCTGAGTTACGCTTCACCCACTCAACCTTCGTTACGCTAAGGAGGTCGCCGGCTCGCTTCGCTCGCCACCTTCGCTCCACTCAGGACCTACCTACCACCGGAAAGCTATCATGACATTATCCCTACGCTACGGGGGACGCCGGCTCGCTTCGCTCGCCCGCTCCCCCCTTCGCTTTACCGGTACCACCATTTTACTTCCCCGAGCCTCCTATCCTATACGAATCTGTAAACAAAACAGAAAAAAAGGGGTGAAGAGGGGGGGGGGGTGAAAAGGGGGAGAGGGGGGACCTATGAAAAATGATTTCGACTAACTCATTGCCCCTTTCAATGAATCTGAAAAAAAAAATGTTCCAAGTCTCTTAACTTCCGAGATCCGAAAGGGGGGGGTGAAGGGGGGCAAGGGGGTCAAATTTTCTATATGGTTTTTACTTCCCCAAGCCTCCTCTATACGAATCCCTAAAAAAAAACCCGTAAATTCTCTTTATTTCCGAGATCCGCCTAAAGGGGGGGAGAAGGGGGAAAAGGGGGGCCACTTTGAAAAATGATTTTTACTTAACCGAGCCTCCTCTATACGAATCAGTAAAAAAAAAAAAATACGGGTCTCGTAGTTTCAGAGATACGATAGGGAGGGGGGGCAAAAAGGGTGGTTTGGGACTTTTCCCATAGTCATGAGAGTTGATTGTTTACGAATCTGTCAAAATATACCCACCTCCCCATCCACCATCTGGGAGAACAATTCTGTCAATAGATCAGTCAGTGAGTCAGTCAGTGGTAATTTAGCTTTATATAGTACTAGCTGACCCGCGCAACTTCGTCTGCGTCACATAAATATAGCTATAACCTTTCTCGATATATCGACTATCCGACATTAATATTAAGCTAAATCGTAACAAACAAAAAATCTTATCTTTCCTCTTTATTACAATAGTTTAGATGGTTTAGATTAGCTTAGATTATATTAAAGTGTGAATTACTATAAAATCTATCTCTTACTGTTAAATATACTATAACACTCTGTACTTGTAAACATTATGATGCAGTAAATATTTTGAATTTGAATTTCCCGGAGGCCAGCCAGAATCCCCCGTACCTACATTGCGACGCAACCCGCGTAATTATTTTTCCGCGCGGGTATTTTTACATTGCGATATCTTCTAAGATATTTGTATAAACTGTATAGAGTAAAGAGCACAAATATTCTACATTAAATTTCCTTTCTAACGAACACATTTATTTAGATATAGATTAATACCATATGGGTTAAATAAGCTTCGCAAAAAATAATTCTTTTTAACCTAACATTTTAATAGTAAAAAATGGTTACAGTGAGTCAATCTTAAAAGATAGACCGATGCTGTCGTGGACTTTTTTTTAGAACTTTTAAAGACGAATAATTACTTCATACGTGATATTCTCGTAACTTAAACCGTTTTCGCAGCGCACGCAACGGAAGCTCTCAGAAAGGAATTTTCTTTTCCCGTTTTTGCAACATTTCTCATTTATGCTCCGCTCCTATTGGTAGTAGCGTGATGTTATATAGCCTATAACCTTCCTCGATAAATGAACTATCTAACACAAAAAGAATTTTTCAAATCCAACCAGTAGTTCCAAAGTTTATCGCGTTCAAACAAACAAACAAACAAACTCTTCAGCTTTATAATATTAGTATAGATAAGAGAACAATTCTGTCAATAGATCAGTCAGTGAGTCAGTCAGTGGTAGTTTAGCTTTATATAGTACTAGCTGTTCCCGGCAAACGTTGTTTTGCCATTTTCAGAAAAAAAAAAAAGATGAAAAATAGATGTTGGCCGATTCTCATAGATACCCGATACGCACAAAAAATTTCATCAAAATCGGTCAAGCCGTTTCGGAGGAGTTTGGCATCGAAAACTGTGACACGAGAATTTTATATATTAGATAATATACTATAATTATATACTATATAATATTAAAAATGCGAAAGTAACTCTGTCTGTCTGTCTGTCTGTTACTCTTTCACGCCTAAACGGCTGAACGGATTTTGATGAAATTTGGTACAGACATAGTTTGGAACTTGAGAAAGGACATAGAAAAGTTTTTTTTTTTGCGAGATAAACCAAAATCTGCCGGAAGTCACTATTCCACGCGAACGAAGTCGCGGGCAAAAGCTAGTCGTCTATAAAAATGTCCAAACACTTTTATTGCTAAGGGCCACCGTTTTGGGGATACAACTCTTTCAACTTTTTAAATTGTTATATCTCCAAAACGGTGGCTCTGGTGGCGGTGCGTGCGAGACCATTCGTGGTGACTCTTGAAAACAACTTGTAGACATGGCTTAGAAGTGAGATGGGCCTATAGTTCTTCAACCGGGCATTGTCACCCTTTTTGAAGAAGAGCAACACCACACGGGACCACCCCTGCACCAAGCCTGTGGCGTTTTCCCCTCGAGTATGACGGAACTCAACAACTTCTGTAGGGCCTTAAGGACCGGTTTGCCACCCGCCTTCAGAAGTTCGGCCGTAATTCCGTCATCACCCGGCGCCTTGTTGTTTTTAAGCTGTTTCAGAGCCATCCTAATCTCGTACAGGCTGACATCCGGGATGTCTTCGGTATAGTGTCGGGTCTATCTAGCTCTGGGGACTTTCGCTAGACTTTCAACGGGTTGACTAGTTGACGTGTACCATAAAAACTCTCGATCTCTCTCAGAAGCTCCGGTTTGGCGGATACGATCCTGCCATCGTCGGTCTTCAGTTTCGTGAGCTGACTCTGCACAATAGCCAGATCTCTTGCAAATACCTTAGAGCCTTTGTTCCGTTCGATGGCGTCTTTAATACGCTCGGTATTAAAGCGCCGGAGGTCGCTCTTCAAGGATTTTTGGAGATTTGTCTATTGAGCTGCCGGTATTTACACGCCTGGTCTGGAGACTGCAGGATCATCTCACGCCGCTCCTTCATGAGCTTGAGAGTGTGATTTGAGAGTTTTTTGAACTTCCTTGCACGACGTGTCTTAATAAATTTTGACCCAGTCGTATGGACAGTTTCCACAAACCCGTGTTATTAGTAGTGTAAATAAATATGAATGATGCTTTAATGTAATATAAAGTAAAAGTTTTTTGCTGGTGGCGCTTGTTGTGGCTCGTACGTCCACAGTGTAGGTAGTTAGGTACTGCTGAATTTGGGCGCCATTTTAACGATACTTTAGTATAATGTGTTTTGATAAAATTGCATAACTTAAGATAACGAAAATAGTGATAAAAACGGCACGTAGGTACTTAAGTATCTAGTACATGTCCGATACTACAATGTCCATACATTACAAAGGGTTTATTATAAAGATTGTAGAAGGTGGCATTTATATTCGTACTTTATTTACGTGATACTAGCTTTTGCCCACAGCTTCGCCCGCGTGGATGTCTGTACAAAAATGACGATTTTCCATACAAACTTTCATCCCCTATTTAACTCCCAAGGGTTGAATTTCGAAAAATCCTTCATTCCATATCTACATTAAAAAGGAAACCTCTGCAAAATTTTATCTTTCTAGGTCCAAGGGTTTGGGCGGCTGGGCGTTGATGAGTCAGCCAGTCAGGACTTCTCTTTTTATTTATACATACAGATAGATGTCCTATTAAAAACACTCCTTTAGTCCTGTTTTGGTTTATACAAAAACTAGCGTGTTTTATTATTATGCAACAGTTTCATAAACCGCTATTGGGCTTAATTTACATTGCTGTGGTTGGAATGGAAGTGTGTAATGAAATTGTTCCTAGCATAACAAATAAATTGCATGACAATTTTGTAACAGAAACTAGTTACCTACGAGCTATAAAAAGTTCGTGCGTCTTCCAGACGACTCAGAAATTTCCTCAGCTAGCACCTCGTAATTATGTAATACGCTAAAGTATTGATATCAAGTTTACTAATCTTCCTTTCTGTAGGTACACGGTTGGCGCAGTGGCTAAGCGATTGGACTGCTGCGCTGCGTGTCGCGGGTTCGACTTCGATCCCCGCACGGAACAAATATTTGTATGAACTACAAATAGTTGTTTCGGGTCGGGGTATTTGTGTATGTGAGTTTAAATGTTTGTGAACGCACCCACGATACAGGAGAAATTCCTAGTGTGGGGCAACGTTTAAAAAAAAAAATGGGGAAAAATGTTATTGTGCTTTGTTTGACCCATGTCCTAGCCAAGGTGATCGGGTTCAACAAAAAGTCCACTTTCTGCTGCGATTCTTATGGGCCTACCACACGCACAGGCTTCACCACAGTCTTGCCTGCGCAGTTACACGGTGCACATTGTAGATCGCGCGTGTGATTGGTAAAACTGTATCACCATTACCTACCAACCACACGCGCGATGTACTGTTATTTAAAAAAACTAGGGAGAAGAGAACAACTACACATCCGCTGTTTGTCTCATTTGATTTATGTCAAGGTTTTATTGTGCATGTCATGCGCTTATTTTCACAGTGGTTGTTGTGGCACCTATTTAAAAATCATTGTGTTGTAAGTAATGTAAAAGGTTTCCCCCACTTCTACAGAAATTCATTGTTATTGTTTATCCTACAAAAGTGACTCAGATTGGAGTATGAAGAAACACCATTACAAATCCTGTGCTTAATTAAGTTGCTTCCCTAAATATATATATACCTTGTTTGTAAATAAGATTCAAAGGAACTATGTACACACGGCTACACATCAAGCTATACAAAACCAGTATAATCTGATCGTTCATTGTGCGAAAAGATCAAGTAAAGTGAGGCCAAGATTAACTGGTTTTGTATAGCTTGATGTGTAGCCGTGTGTACAATTAATATTTAGCACTGAAATTTCTTATTTTCATTCCAACCTATCATTTATCTGCCTATCTGGGTTGTTTTATTGCTATTTTTTTAATGACTAGAATGGAAATATCAAAAACACTGCATTTTATTATGCTATAATTTATTTCGTCGTCTTTGATGTAATAAAAATGTAACTATTACAGGACATTTCTCTTTAACCTTAATTATATCTGTATTACATAAGAACCCTATACATATTTTTATAGAAAACAAAATATGCAACATTAACAATTTGTGTGATGAAGATAAACTTTACAGAGCTACTTAAATAATCAATAAATTTATTTGGTATTAGTTGATGTACCATTGTTTCAATTCACACCAAAACAAATTCCTCAGATTCAATGTCTGTGTCACTGTCTTGGATATTTGGAGTCACCCAGTTTTGCTCATTTTCATAAATGGAGTATCTAACATTAGGAAAGTTCATAACATTACTACAAGAGCCACTGTTTAGAGTGAATATAGGATACTCTAAATTAGTAGTAACTCCCTGTGGGACTAGGAATGATTGTATTATATTAACAAAAGTTTCCAAATCATGCTGTGTTGCCAGGTAAAAGCCTATACAGCATGAAGGATCCATTTTACTAAGAGGCATTTTTCTTGGAGATCGGCAATGAAATGACTGTAGGGAAAAGTTAGGTTGCCATACATCAACCATTTCCTGACAGTAATGAGGGTCTAAGTGAATTAGTCTATCATCTTGATAGCCTACAAAGTAAAGAGAATGCTTTGGTCTCCCCCCAATAATTCCTATGCAGAAGTCCAATGTTAGCAGTGATGTTAGGCAAGGGCCATAAATAGGATTTAATTTATCAGAACCCAACTTTACAGGTACTAAAAGAATGAGTGATTTCCAATTACCATTTGGTAAACGACAAAGTGAAAAGACATCTTGAATATAAATAGTAGAATCTTGAGCAACATAAACTTCTAAATTATCAAATTCATAATTTTCCTTTGAAGCAGCTGCCATGACTGCTTTTAAGCAGTGGGCAACAGAGGCAGGACCATACCAGTCACCTGGTTTCTTTCCAAGAGCTTCTCCTAGACTCACCATCTGGTGTATAGATAGGGGGCTGTTTACTGATGACTTGTCGCCAAACCATTTGATTATCATGCGGTGTAAACAATCCTCTTGGAACTCCCTGGCATTTTGTATAGCTTTCTCAGGAGACCACCTCCAAGACCGCCCTAGAAAGTGAGTTACTAGAGCTTGGGCCAGCAACATTTGTCCACTTCGAAGCATGCAACCCCAGCCACAGTCAGTAGTAAAAGTCGAACCTGACATGGTAGGAAATTCTCTTCTGTAGGTCATCCAAATTTTGCTGATGAAGTCTGATTTGAATCCTTCAATACCTTCACCATATATCTGCTCAATTGGCTGGTGTGCAGTTGCTTCTGTACCAATTTCTGTAGAAGATTCTAGTGATCCAGTCGGACTTAGTTTTCGATGGTAGCATCGTCCTAGTAGCCATACCGGTGATTCCTTTGAAAAGCTGGTTTTCAATTTGACTGTCCATCCAAATTTCACGTTATTCCACATGGATAGGAGGCGGGATTCGACTTTACCCTTAAGGTCGGATAGTTCTTCCGAACCATCGCGAGCATTTGAACCAGCAGCTTTATTTCTATCAACATTTATCCCTGATGCATTTTGTGGGATACCGTTCTCTGATGGTTTCAGTTCAGAGTTATGTGCAACAATGCTACTAGAGCCGTTCATTATATTACATATGCATCATACCTACTGTTTCTGTTGGAAAATATAATCCAATATTTGTTGACTAGTCAGCAGTACGTTTTATCTTTATCGGAATAACGTTCAGTCTCCATGTTCAATAAATTCTTGTAACCTTAGGATTGCAGTTCTTGCACTAAGTTGATGTAGGTACCAAACAGCACATAAAATTAATGCTATTCTCATGGAATATGAACAAAAACATCACGATTAAGAAAGAACACGACGCGCACGACAAACACAATGACAACTTGACATATATCTGTGACAGATATAATGGCCGCGTTCCGTATTACAAAATAATCGCTCACGTCTCTATTTTGCGTTCCGAATTAGATATCACGATTATGACAGTTAGGAGCTGTCATCAATTCGGAACGCTCGTAAACGCGTTTACAGTGCTCACTCGTCACGTGATAACAAAAACATAACCAGCATGAGAGAAATTCGTCGCCCGTTAGGCTCGTCTTGTATATTTACTTGAATAGGTACTCATGGTTATGAGACTCCAAAGAGATTTCAAAGAACTAATTGAACGTATTTGTGCGACTCCAGCCAGTGAACCTCAGCTGTGAACACACAAACACACCCAGACACACACACACGCACACGCATTAGACATCTGTAATTTTTTACTTTGATTTTGACAGCGCTCACGGTGATATACATGAAGAAATAGATAAATATGGAGGCCACACTTAGAACAAAAGTTTGAGTCAAATACCTACGATTCTCTATCTCACTCTCTGTGGGCTTACCTCTCTTTCTAAGGTGGACGATAGTATTGCTATCTCGTTATTAAAATCTCCTTATTCATTTTTAAAAAGAGTCACCACACAAATGTAATCAGAAGTTAAATACTGTCAAATAATGTGCTAATAAATAAAAAGCTAAACTAAGATTCCTGAAATTAAAATTCCAAAATAGTATGTCACGAATGCTTGACAAGGTTGGCGAATCAGTGAATTATTTTCCCATTTCCTAAGGATGTGGTAATGTGGCAACATTGGCCCCACATGTCAACATAAATCGTACCAATATGGCGGTTGTTTACTTTGCGGTTCACAGTTTCGTTTGAGATATTTGCCTGTAATCAAAGTTATAATTGAGAAAATGGTGCAAACTTGTGTAGTGCGTGGTTGTGGTAGTACGTGGTGTCCAGGAGGTGATATAAGATTTCACGCGTAAGTGTTTAAATCGGGATTTTTGACACTGAATAATTGTAAACATATTTCTGCATATTTCTTTGTATTTTCAATTAATTACTTCATAAAAGCTTGACCTATGATTTAGTCAATGATAACTTAGATAACTATGTAAAGACCAAACAGTTTTACATTGAATTTCATGGACTTTCTGCAATTTTATTTGTTTTTGTTTTTAAGGAGTCATACTGAAGTAGTGTGACCATATTGGGGATATATCTGGGACTTTCCGTGGGACCTTCATTAATTACATAGTCATTATCATACTCGCTTTATTACATTTTATTACTTTTTTCACACACCGTGTTATTTCTGTTAGTTCTTTGAAATAACATAACATTTTCGTGAATTTTTAACAGTAGTCAAATAGCCAATTACTATTTAAATAATACAGTAAATGTAATGAATAATAAAAAATTATGTTCTGATTTCACACTCTTCTGGTTTTAGGTCAACAGCGAAGCCCAGGTCTCTACGAAGATTGATAGGGGCGTACAGGTGTAAATAAAATCAACTGAAGAAAAAATACTGCAGAAGAAATCTAAGATTCTTAAGCAAAGAGTTTTACGACAGACTAAAAAAATCAGGACATGTCTTCGTAATATAATAAAATGATTTTAATTTAGAAAGTGTTTTTGTTTCTTTTTGAGGTTTTATACATAATTATGTAGGTATTACCGTTCCTATTATAGCCCCGTATTTAGATGAAAATACATAATATTAAAAATTCCACAGTGGTAAAAAACCTTAACACTGACTTACCCAGAAATCTTTAAAAAAAAATCATCTTGTATGTATCATTTTCATTAGTCTACAAAATAAAAGAAACATCTAATTTATTTTTTGTGATTTCATGATTTTATAGTAAGAGTTGTACTGGGCAAAAATCTCTCCCAAATCCTTCCAGATTCATTATCTTGAGCCACCCCACCAGCCCTTGCGGTAGGCAACCACCGTGGTCGTGTCACCACCTCTTCTGTCATTATGATTTACTAGCTTTTGCCAGCGGCTTCGCCCACGTGAAAATGGCGATTTTCCATACTAACTTTCATCCCCTATTTAACTCCCTTAGGGGTTGAATTTCAAAAAATCCTTCCTTATTCCTTGTCTAGATTATAAAGGGAACGTCTGTGCAAAATTTCAGCTTTCCAGCCCAAACCCTTGGACCTATCCAAGGGTTTGGGCTGGGCGTTGATGAGTCAGTCTGTCAGGACTTCTCTTTTTATTTATATAGATAGATAGATAGATAGAAGATCATTTATTTCGTATTGCTACAGGAACTAAAGTTTTATACTGGCCATGGTCTCTAATCTTTTTCTGTGCGAAATTACGTAAGACTTTTTTGCGTGGTTGAAAATGACAAACTGCCAAAAAAAATCAGGAACTTTCACACTGTAAGCAAACAGCTTATTTCGTAATTTATCATTGGCATCTTTCATCAATCTAGAAGTGAACAGAGATGTGAATATATTAATTTAATCAAACACAAGTTATGAAAAGGAACTACGTAATGTCCTAGGTAAAATAAAATAAAGGTTACCCTACTTAGAAAGAGAGGGTCAGCCCACAGAGAGCGAGATAGCGATGCATAAGTTTTGCTTCAAGTAGGTATTCGAAGTGTGGTCTCCATATTTATCTATAACTTCATGGTGATATATAGGGTGCGTTCCGAATTACGCTGTAATCGATTTGAGCGTCCATAAACTCGTACCGAATTACTGTGAGCGCGATATCGATGTCCCTTGAATCGTCATAGATGACGTCATGACATGCGCCATCTTGCGATTCACCGACCATGCCCCAAATAAATATCACCGTGAGCGCTGTCAAAATCAAAGTAAAAAACCGGCCAAGAGCGTGTCGGGCCACGCTCAGTGTAGGGTTCCGTAGTAATAATTCTTTTTTTGTTTGAAATACGGGCCAATGAAACTTGACCTCTGGATTGTATAGGCGCTCATACGATTCAGGGACCAAATTATATTGGTTAACTGCAGTTTCCATCTGTTGTTTCCATCCAAGTTCAAAATAATTTTCCTAGAAAGTCCTTATAAAGTTCTACTTTTCAGATTTTTTTCGTATTTTCTAAACTTATGGTTCAAAAGTTAGAGGGGGGGGGACGCTTTGTTTTTTACTTTTGGAGCGATTATTTCCGAAATTATTGACATTATCAAAAAATGATTTTAGTAAACCCCTATTCATTTTTAAATACCTTTCCAACAATATATCACACGTTAGGGTTAAAATTAAAAAAAAAATCACTTCCCACTTTACTTATAGGGGGGCTACCCTAATAAAACATTTTTTTCCAATTTTTATTTTAGCACTTTGTCGGCGTGATTGATACACATATTGGTACCAAATTTCAGCTTTCTAGTGCTAACGGTCACAGAGATTAAGCGAGGACGGACAGACGGACAGACAGACAGACAGACAGACAGACATGGCGAAACTATAAGGGTTCCTAGTTGACTACGGAACCCTAAAAATGGCAGATGTCTGATGCGTGTGCGTGTGTGTCTGGGTGATTATAAAGGGAACGTCTGTGCAAAATTTCAGCTTTCCAGCCCAAACCCTTGGACCTATCCAAGGGTTTGGGCTGGGCGTTGATGAGTCAGTCTGTCAGGACTTCTCTTTTTATTTATATAGATAGATAGATAGATAGAAGATCATTTATTTCGTATTGCTACAGGAACTAAAGTTTTATACTGGCCATGGTCTCTAATCTTTTTCTGTGCGAAATTACGTAAGACTTTTTTGCGTGGTTGAAAATGACAAACTGCCAAAAAAAATCAGGAACTTTCACACTGTAAGCAAACAGCTTATTTCGTAATTTATCATTGGCATCTTTCATCAATCTAGAAGTGAACAGAGATGTGAATATATTAATTTAATCAAACACAAGTTATGAAAAGGAACTACGTAATGTCCTAGGTAAAATAAAATAAAGGTTACCCTACTTAGAAAGAGAGGGTCAGCCCACAGAGAGCGAGATAGCGATGCATAAGTTTTGCTTCAAGTAGGTATTCGAAGTGTGGTCTCCATATTTATCTATAACTTCATGGTGATATATAGGGTGCGTTCCGAATTACGCTGTAATCGATTTGAGCGTCCATAAACCCGTACCGAATTACTGTGAGCGCGATATCGATGTCCCTTGAATCGTCATAGATGACGTCATGACATGCGCCATCTTGCGATTCACCGACCATGCCCCAAATAAATATCACCGTGAGCGCTGTCAAAATCAAAGTAAAAAATGGCAGATGTCTGATGCGTGTGCGTGTGTGTCTGGGTGATTATAAAGGGAACGTCTGTGCAAAATTTCAGCTTTCCAGCCCAAACCCTTGGACCTATCCAAGGGTTTGGGCTGGGCGTTGATGAGTCAGTCTGTCAGGACTTCTCTTTTTATTTATATAGATAGATAGATAGATAGAAGATCATTTATTTCGTATTGCTACAGGAACTAAAGTTTTATACTGGCCATGGTCTCTAATCTTTTTCTGTGCGAAATTACGTAAGACTTTTTTGCGTGGTTGAAAATGACAAACTGCCAAAAAAAATCAGGAACTTTCACACTGTAAGCAAACAGCTTATTTCGTAATTTATCATTGGCATCTTTCATCAATCTAGAAGTGAACAGAGATGTGAATATATTAATTTAATCAAACACAAGTTATGAAAAGGAACTACGTAATGTCCTAGGTAAAATAAAATAAAGGTTACCCTACTTAGAAAGAGAGGGTCAGCCCACAGAGAGCGAGATAGCGATGCATAAGTTTTGCTTCAAGTAGGTATTCGAAGTGTGGTCTCCATATTTATCTATAACTTCATGGTGATATATAGGGTGCGTTCCGAATTACGCTGTAATCGATTTGAGCGTCCATAAACCCGTACCGAATTACTGTGAGCGCGATATCGATGTCCCTTGAATCGTCATAGATGACGTCATGACATGCGCCATCTTGCGATTCACCGACCATGCCCCAAATAAATATCACCGTGAGCGCTGTCAAAATCAAAGTAAAAAATGGCAGATGTCTGATGCGTGTGCGTGTGTGTCTGGGTGTGTGTGTGTGTTCACAGCTGAGGTTCACTGGCTGGAGTCGCACAAATACATTCAATTAGTTCTTTAAATACCTACAAAAAAAAGGTGCATACCTACGGAGCATAAAATGGCTGCCAATGCTAGGGTTGTGTCAATCATGAAACATAGTATTACTGTAACGAGTATCGATACTAATATTACGAGTATTATTAGATATCACGGTTGAATTATAATTAAGAGTCCGTTGTAAAGTTGTAACAGAAAAATATGAGTAAATTTACTTACCTTCGGATACCTGAGAATAAAATTTATTCAAAGTGGTTTTTGTGAATACAATAATTAAAGAATACTTTTGACCCGACTACGGAAAAGCCAAAAGGAAGGGTAATGATTTTGGCAGTGTATGTATTATGTTTGTATGTTCCAGCATAGCGCCTAAACTACTGAACACTTGTTCTCCCCACCACTGCGATATTTTTTTGATCAAGAAATCTAGACCATACCTAGGAACCCCCTAGTTACGGAGATATTGGTCAAAGTTCCAAATATTTCACAGTTGTTTCTGTAAATACTAGTTTTTCAGGTTATAACTTTACTTAAATTACCTCCATCACCCGTTTACTATTCATATTTCCTAGCATCCACTAGCCCAATGTGTTGCTAGTGCTACATTGAGTTTTACCGTAAAATATGATATTTGACCCCAATAAAAAATCATTTCCCAGCAAAAAAATTGCGTAGGTAGGGGGGTACTTACTTTGATGTTTCTGTACATCAAACTAAGTACCACCCTCAGAATACAGAAAGAACCAGAAGCCGTAAGCGCGCATATTACTGAAGCGACAAAAACTACTCCTAAACAGAGTAGTTTGACACGCAGCCGCTCAGTTACTCTTTGAACGTCGTAGCGCGCAATGTGTTTTACCGGTGTCCAATTAAATTAAATTATGCCGTCTTGTGTCGTTCCCACCTGTAAAAATGCAGCGGGGCTAAAAAATAAACAGGATGGGATCACATTTCACATTTAAGTAGCGCATTCACTAATCACCTTATTTTATTATTGAATAAATTGTTCAGTTTGTAATTGTCATAGATAATAATGCATCCATTTTGTTAGTGTTGCCAATATACTAGTTTTGATTTTCCCTACTTTTTAATATTACCTACTGAGGGCTTTTATTTGGTGTAGTATAATAATACCTTCTTTAAAAAAGTATTTTAACCGACTTTACATAAGAAAGGTTATTGCCCGTATCTATGTATGTATATGGTATTGTTAGAATTGCATAACATTCATAATAGGTGCTATGTTAGTCTATTATGATTTCGTACCTTTACATTTGTGGTGTGTGTGAGAGAGGAAACCCCCTCCCCCCTTCCTCTCTCACACACATGTATTAAATTATGTTAAAATGAAATTATCTAAACCGTTTTTTATTTAGATCTTCTCTATTTCTTAATATTTTCAAGTACATATTATTACTTAGAAAAGGACAATTTTGATTTAATAATATCATATCTCCAATACACTCAACGGTTACCCCAAAAACGGGCAAATATTGTCTGAGCTTGCCACATTACGCGGGTGGGAAGTGAGGCGGGCGGGGGACGCTTGTTTTGTATTTGGATTCAGCGTGCGGCTTGCAATGACAGTTGAACGCGGCTTCTGGTTCTTTCTGTATTCTGAGGTACCACCCTTGCTTGGCTGACGGCTGTGTTATGGGTTAATTTACACCCTATATACGTTTAGATTGCGGTCAAACAGTTGTCGCGGTTAAGTCTTTGTTATTAACTCGTATTATATAACAAACCAACATTAAAGTAGAATATTACTAAAACTCAACTACGAATTAAATTGCAAACTAATAAAACCGCGGTCTTCTACGCAGAAAAAACAAGAAAATAATTTTTGTCTATAAACGCCTTATCCAATTACCTAATTGATTATCGTCTAGTAAGTAGATAATTTGTATATTTCAATGTAACGTATTATATGTAAAATGATAGTAGAGGGCAGTCGTCGCATGCCACCTTGCTAATGGCAACAAGGAGCTGACTTATATATCAATGAGAACGCCATGAAGGAGCATCAGGTATCAGTGGCAGGCGAAATACGACTATCCTCTATAATAATTTTACTTATAATAAATACGTTAAATTGAAAATTACAAATTATCTACCTACTAACTAGACGATAATCAATTAATTGGATAAGGCGTTGATAGATAAGAATATTAGACAAGAATTATTTTCTTGTTTTTTTACTTTTAATTATAATTCAAACGTGATATCTAATAATACTCGTAATACTAGTATCGATACTCGTTACAGTAATACTATGTTTCATGATTGACACAACCCTAGCATTGGCAGCCATTTTATGCTCCGTAGGTATGCACCTTTTTTTGTAGATATTTCCAGTCCATACTTTTTTAACCGACTTCTAAAAAAGAAGGAGGTTCTCAATGGGGAGGAAAACTGCCTTTTTATCCCGCTTGGTGGCGTCTAGGCAACCGTACCTTGCTTTGACATAATAACTGTCAAATCCTATACAGTTTTTTGTAAACAAGACCAAACTTCTCGATTTTTTATCAAGAATTCCTCAATGCAGTGCCTTAAATTGTAAAAACCGGGGAGTTCATCTGTTCCCCAAATGGGAAAGCGCTTTGCGGATTAAAAACTTCAGGGCAAGTGATACAGCAAGGTTATGTAGTTTGCACTTCAGATAAAGTGATTATTTCGGAAGAAGTAATTATACAGGTAAATTAAATGTGACTTATTTATTCTCCAAATACATGTATAAATATTTACACCATAGTCATTCTTACACATATGTAAAATTTCAGGTAATGAACCTTTGTCAAAGTTCCTTTCCTAAACATATTATGAACTGTCTTCTTCAAGATCAAAGTGGACTCCAAAATTTTGATTTCGATCGTATGCCTCCAACCTAGAGGAACACAAAAAATATAAGTTTGTTTTAACATAAAAAAAGAAGAAATATGAGAGATAACCTCAAATACTTAAAATGCCTACCTTTCAATCAAATCGACCTTTTCCCAGCAGTCGACGCATTTCTTCGTCGAAGCTCAGTTCGAAGTTCTCTTAAAGATAACAGCGTGTACATTTTGTAAGGTAAATCACAAAATAAACACAGAAAATCGCAACCACACACTTGCTAAAAGACGTAAACAAGGTACAGTCGCTCGCAGCGCCATCTGTTCCTACCTTTTAGTGTGGCTCCCTATTCGGATGTTTGTTTGTTTTTTTTTTTTTTATGTTTGTTCGGGCATAACTCCGTCACTTGCTAACCGATTTGAAAAATTCTTTTTTTGTTGGAAAGGGTATACTTTCCAAATGGTCCCATAATTTTTTTATCGAAATCGGACAAGCGGTTTTTGAATAATCAACAAAACTCAAAAAAAATACTACATTGTCCACATTAGGTGAACCACTAAAAAGTGAAAAATAAAAACTTTTTAACAAAAAATAAAACCGACTTCAAAAAAAAGTCAAAAATAAATCAGTTTCTGAAGTCGGTGACAAAAAAATGAAATCAAACAAACAAAAGTCACCGACTTCAGAAACTGATTTATTTTTGACTTTTTTTTTGAAGTCTGTTTTATTTTTTGTTAAAAAGTTTTTATATGTCAATGGTGTAATCGCAAGATGGCGCATGTCATGACGTCATCTATGACAATTCAAGGAACATCGATATCGCGCTCACACGCTCAAATCGATTACAGCGTAACTCTATTCTATTCTAGTTATTATTTAAGGTCGCAAATAAAATTCTTCGAAACGACGTGGATCTTGTCGGGTTAATACGGAACGCTCCCTTAGTACTGTCATCTGTCACTGTCACTCAGTGTCAATTGTCAGTGCAGTGTACATACCTATGGTACAATACGAGCTGAGGCCTGCTGAGGTTATTATTTCACATGTGAACTTTACTGTGCGTAGGAATTTGTGTGAACTATAATCCACACTATAGATATTAGTTCAGATAGTTAGTTAATATTTGAAGAAGCAATATGAAAAAGAGCAAAAAGTTTTTTGGAAAAAGGAAAGGTACCTCTAAACCTACGACAAAAAAGAAGAAAAAATCTGCGGATGAAAGAATTGTAAACAAGAAAGCAATTTTTAATAGGTACAAAAATGCACAAAAAATCGAGGAAGAATTGGAAAAGAAACGAAAATTAGAGGAGAAATTAAAGCAGCAAGTAACATATTCTGAAAGTGAAGGAGAGGCGGAAGAAGACGCATACGATCAGTTGTTGTCCTGTTTTAGTAACAAAAAGAGAAGACCGGTAGCAGAAAGTGACGAAGAAAGCAGTAGTAGTAGTGATTTAGAAGATGAGGCGGGGGATACGAATAAAGGAGAGAATAGCAATATTGTTGATGATCAACACAGTTCAAGTGAAGATGATAGTGATGAGGATGTTGAGGTAAAGATTAACATTATATTTATTGCATTTCCATGTAAGAAGTCATTATTTTTAACAAACAAACGATAATTGCAGACCCTCTCGGGCACAATCTAGATTTTGAAAATTCATTCTATTCTTAGCTTTGATTACAAAATATTAATTTAGACAGATTTCGAAAATTGTATCATAAAGCTTGATTGTATTTATACCAGATATCGATGAATACAGGATTTACATGTGGTCACTGTATTGAAAATAAAATAAAATGGTGTAAGTCAGGCAGGCAAAACACTTTAAAATATGTGTCTATTTTCCAGGTGCCCATAGATCATGAAATGGAAACTGAAGATGTTATGTCAGATGATCCATTCACAAAACATTTGCAGCATGACCTTGGAGATGAATTACTAGTGTCTCTCACAAACACACCTCCAGCTGTGGAGACCACTAACAAAACTTGGCCAGTTTTAGGAAACCTGTCTGTAACCATACCAAAGCCTATAGAAACTCTTTCTAAAAAAGTGAAACCAAAAGTTTCAATATTAGAAGAAAATACTTATGTGACAATGGGAACAGTACCTACACCAATGAATAAAATAGATTTCCAGCAGCTACATATAAAATCTCAAATACATGGCAATATAGTATCAGCTAATAAAACCAATTTAATAAAAAGAGATTTAGAATTTACAGAAATTTTCACACCTTTGCAAAAGGAACTGTTTTCAATTTTCAATAACTATCAAGATCTATATTATCCTGAGAGATCATTTAGTAATGCAGATGAAATTAGATACGCATACTGTCTTCATATAGTAAATCACATGTTGAAAACCAGAACTAAGATCCTGCATCACAATGCTAAACTGTCCAAAAAGAGTGACTTGTCTGATGAGTATCGTGATCAGGGATTGGTGAGACCTAAGGTGAGTAAAGCATTGATTTAATACTTAGTGTGTAACACTCTTACTAAAAAATGATTTTTCATATATTATGTAAAAGTGCAGTACAAGAGTCAATAGCAAACTTTTTAAGAATAAAAAAAATAGGTATATTATTATCTTCAATGGTTGTTTCTAGAATAATTGTACTCAATTCTAAGTTTCTGCTTAGAAAGTAGTATAGTGAATGTGAAACCCTCCTAAAACTTCTGTTTTATTTAATGTACTTGCCCATTCATAATCATAGTTTTTTTTTAAAGATTGATTCATATTATCTGTAATAATTACCTAAATAATAGCCAATGTTGATAAAAATTATGTTTATACTGTTTGCATTCATATTGCCTTGATCATTTTTGCAGGTTCTCATTATGGTACCATTTAAAGATGCTGCCTACAGAATTGTCAAAACCTTGATTGAAATTCTGGTTCCTAAAGAAGCAGGGGAAGTAGTGAATAAAAAGAGGTTTGAAGAAGACTTCACAGGTGGTGAACTGATAATGCCCCGGAAGAATCCCAAGCCTGAAGACTACGAGCTCACATTTAGTGGCAACACTGAAGATACATTTAGACTTGGCATGACTGTTACTAAGAAAACTCTCAAGGTTAGATGGTGGTACATACATTCAAGTCTATTCCCGCAAATGTATTCTATAGAATAAAACTTGAAATATTTCTTATTACAGCTTTATACAGACTTCTACTCTTCAGACATCATAGTTACGTCACCGCTAGGCCTACGAATGATAGTGGGCGCAGAGGGTGAGGAAGACCGCGACTTCGACTTCCTGGCGTCGATAGAAGTGCTGGTGATGGATCAAACTGATGTCTTCCTCATGCAGAACTGGGAGCATTTGCTGCACGTCCTCGATCATTTCCATCTGCAGCCAAAGAAAAGTCATGGCACTGACTTCTCAAGAGTCAGGTCTTGGGCTGTAAATGGATGGTCTAAGTATTACAGGTTAGTAATACTTAATACTTATAATTATGTTTGTAAGTCAAAGTAGCTTATTTGAACCTACAAGGTTAAATTCAAAATCTTAAAAAGGTTGTAGTAGACTCTCATATCATATGAACAACCTTTCCTATAAAACCAACCATCGTCATCATTGTCTTCCTGCCCATGCCCCATATTACTTACGAACGCGCCGTCCAACAGGCCGTGTGACGCGCAACACCTTACGAACGCGCCGTCCAACAGGCCGTGTGACGCGCAACACGTTTCTTCCATTGTCCCCAGTCTGCCCTCACAATATGATTCTTCTTTCTTAATGTTTTTCCATAATTTCAGTTTTTAACTTAATTAAGTATTATTTTCTATTTTACAGACAAACACTTATATTCTCATCTGTAGCGTTGCCAGAAATAAAGTCTGTGATAAATAAGAGATGTCACAACTATGCTGGAAAGATCTTAATTGAGAATCCTGCTGAAGTGGGCAGCATACAACAGGTGTTGGTTCAAGTACCTCAGATCTTTCACAGGTAAAGTATTTTAAACATTAATTAATAGTATTAGAACTTAACTTATGTGTTAGTAGACTTGACTTAGGTTTTCTTGACATCTTTATCTTTAATAAATATATTACAGGTTTGCAGCTGCTAGCCCTCTAGAGGCAGTGGAGACCAGGTTCCAGTACTTTATCAAGGAGATACTGCCGAAGCAGCGCGACACGCTCATGAGCCACACACTCATCTACGTACCTAGCTACTTTGATTATGTCCAGCTAAGGAATTACTTCAAAAAAGAAGACATAGGATTTGTTCAAATTTGTGAATATTCAAAGGTGAGAGAATTAGTTAATACTAATGATTTTATTATAAACTTGCTAAATAAATCTTAATAAAGTTTGTGGCTTTATTAATTTTTCATTACTCAAAATCTGAAAGTAGGTCATAACATTCCTGCAGAGCGGGTTGAAAGTACTACTTTTCAGCCCTAGGGAGAATCGCTTTCAACTGACAGATGCCAAATTATTTAAAAAAAAAACTAGGTCTTTTTTCACATTTATAGTGAACCATGTTCCAACTTTTTATACAGCCACTGATTTAAAATTAAAACGACCGGCTAATAATTTATGTTCTTATTTTTACTTTCCTTGTATTTGTAATAAAAAGCACGTTTACCTCGGGTAAATTACTTATTTGGTCCCTCGAACTAATAGCACCCTCACTACGTTACGTGTGCCAAACCCCGTCTCGGGACTAAATAAGTAACTTTCACCCCTTGGATAACAATGTACTATTTTATTTCAATGTTTTTAATTGATTACAGGATGCTAAAATCGCTCGCGCTAGAGACATGTTTTTCCACACGGAAGCCCACTTCTTGCTTTATTCAGAACGAGTTCATTTCTTCAGAAGGTTCACGATAAAGGGCATACGGCACATCATATTCTATCAGCCCCCTACGTACCCGCATTTCTTTTCGGAAATGTGTAATTTAATGCAGGTGAGACTACGTTATATTATTTATTTCCACACTATCCGCATAGAGATTCATACAGGAGCCGTAAATTGATCTGAGATAAAAATAATCCGTTCAATACTCAAAAATTCAAATATGTAACTCGAGCATCAGCACCCCTTCAAATGTCTAAAAATTTGCTTTGATCCGTTATTCTGTAGCTAAAAAAACAATAACAAAAGTACTACGCGGTCACATTAACTTGACGCATCTCTGGAATGCGATGCCCCGCTCACTTCACCCCGCATTCCCTTAGCTCCCTCGGCAAGTGTCAGTACGGTTAGCATCTTTGTTACCTACAGCAAACCTAACCAGCAGCTAAGTAGCGGTTTTTGTTTTTTTTCTCTTTGTTATTGCAATCTGTCCAGGAGACATTCAACAATACTTAAGTGGTGATGGATGGTATGTGAGGTACAGGTCCAGTGACATGCCCTCTTAAAAACTATGTTAGAGTAAGTCTTGAGGGACTCTTTTCTTCAGTCTCCTCACACTTGGAAATATATCGTCCATAAGGTGGTGTGCCAATATGTTTGGGTGCAGCTGCAGTCTGTCTTTATATGTTGTGACTCTCTCCTTTATTTCCTCTTTTACGGTTTTGATGCCAAGCTCTCGATGAAGTCTTTCATTAGTGACATACCATGGTGCGTCAACTATCATTCTTAACATTTTTGATTGAAACCTTTGCAGAATTTCTAGGTTCGAGTTGGCAGCCGTACCCCATAGCTGTATTCCGTATGTCCATATTGGTTTTATTATACTCTTGTATAACAAAAGTTTGTTTTCCATTGAGAGTTGGCTGTTTCTGTTCATCAACCAATACATCTTGCGCACTTGTTGTCCCATTGCTAGGCGTTTGGTAAAAATATGCTTTCTCCATGTCAGGCGTCGGTCTAGGTACATTCCAAGATATTTTGCTTCGTCAGATTGTGGAAGCTGAACAGCGTTTAGTGTAACAGGGGGACAAGTCTCTCGCCGGGTTGTAAATGTTACCTGGACAGATTTTGTTTCATTGGCTTTGATGCGCCAGTCTTTTAGCCATGTTGTAACTTTATCTAGGCTGTTCTGTAATTTGTGAGATGCTTGAATTAGTGAGTTATCTGATGCCATTATAGCTGTGTCATCAGCAAATGTGCCCATAACAACGTCGTCAGATATGGGCAGGTCAGCTGTATAAAGAAGATACAGAGGAGGTCCCATTACACTACCCTGCGGCACTCCAGCTTGGATTTCTTTAAGCTCTGTATTTGCTTCACCTTGACTCACAAAAAAGTGTCTACCAAGCAGGTAAGATTTTATTAGTCTGTAAAAGTTGGTGGGTAGTGTCTTTTTTATTTTGTACAGAAGTCCATCATGCCAGACTCTGTCAAATGCTTGTGATATGTCGAGGAAAGAAGCTGTACAGTATTCTTTCTGTTCAAAAGATTTAGCAATACCATCAACGAGTCTATGAATTTGCTCAATTGTACCGTGCTTTACTCTGAATCCAAATTGATGGTCAGGTATTAGTTTTTTCTCCTTAATAATTGGATTTAATCTTCCGAGTATTAATGTCTCCATCACTTTGGATGTAATTGGGAGCAGGCTAATTGGTCGATAGGATTTAGCTTCTTCGGGGCTTTTGCCTGGTTTTGGGATCATTATAATTTTGGCCACTTTCCATTGTGGAGGTACATATTCCCTCCTTAGGATGGCATTATACAGGGTGGGCCAAAAATTTTTGCAAATAGAAACACTAGATTTTGTTGAGAAATGTTCGAGGGACGGGCGCGCAGGTGGCGGGAAACTGTGCGCCACTTCATGCAATTTTAGTTACGATGGAGCGCTTCACGGGACAACAGCGTGCTTTTTGTGTAAAACAAATTTACAAAAACAATGATTCCGTTACTGTACGACTCCTGCTTAGAATTGAATACGGATTATGCCGTGTAAGTAAGTGTCAAAGTGTTAACTTGATCCAAGCTTGAGTCGAGAAGTTCGAGCAAACGGGATAAAAAAATGAAT
Source organism: Diarsia mendica (assembly GCA_949316265.1). NCBI lineage: Eukaryota > Metazoa > Arthropoda > Insecta > Lepidoptera > Noctuidae > Diarsia > Diarsia mendica. The sequence continues at coordinate 13,336,255 of OX438906.1, forward strand.
ATTAAACAAACAGGGCGGCCACGATAAAATGACAGTATGGGGTGCCATATCAGCAATGGGCATAGGTCCGTATTTCAAATTAATCAAGGAAATAATGTAACTCTGAATTCAGCGGAATACGTCAAGATGTTGCAAGACTTTTTGACGCCGCAGTTGCATGAATTTCAAGGATACAACAGCAGGACTTGGATGCAACAAGATGGAGCAACATGCCATACGTCAAATGTGAGTTTACCGGTACCTAGTTAAAGAAATATTTCTGAACAAATTGATTTCTCGCAGGGGTGATATCCCATGGCCTCCGAGAAGCCTGGACCTTAAACCATTCGATTTTTTATTGTGGGGATACCTGAAAAGTCGAGTGTACCTTAATAAACCGACGGCAATATCCCAATTAAAACAAAAAATCCACGAGGAAATAACCGCGATCCCCCGCAGCATGTGTCAGCGAGTTTTCCAAAATTTGCGTAGTCGATTGCAGGAGTGTTAACAACGAGGCAGCGCACATTTGGACGATGTTTTTTTAAATAATAAATTTCATTAAAAGGTTATTACGTTAAATAAATTATCAACAAAATAACATTTGTAGTTTTATTTCTATTCATGTTTCAAAAGTGCAAACATTTTTGGCCCACCCTGTATAAGAGAAATAATTAAACGAGCCTCAGTTTTTTTAATTGGCCACAGGATCAAACTTCTAATTTTATAACTAAGCCACGGGAAAATTATATAGCCTCTATTATACTAATTCGTCTTCTTTACAACGCCCACTAAATATTCTATAGAAAGCATCAAGTGACGATCAACATTTATATTAACTTGTCCTTGTTATTTATACATAGGCACCTAATTTACTAACTCAGCCACGGAATTTATATCTCACCACCATTTTACATTTTACAGCTTCAACACAAGGCCCTCAAAAAAATATAAATGAAGCGACCGTATTCAACTTCATTTATTATAACTTCGCATGTAAAATAATACATCACATTCTTTTATCGTGAAAATAGCAACAGAAAGATTTGGCGCGAGCGCGCGAGACGACAGCGACCGGCCATTTGCACCAATCAGAGAGCGCCATGAAATGTCAACTTTTGATACACTTTAGATTATTATATTTACGTTAAAAATACCTATTAGTTACAGAAATGTGTTTACCATTGTCTAATTGACTAGTAACAGGCAGATTGTATGATTCGTTATTGTAAACTGAGGGAAATAGGTTAGGTTAGGTTAAAACTGTGACAAAACGCGCGCGAGCCGAGCGAGCGAAGCGAGCGGTGCCGCGGTAGCGGCCGGCGAGCGCTATTTCCGAGTTGCTTGCAGAAATGTTTTCACAATTTATTGTCTAGTTTTCCGATAAAAATGAAGTTCTGAAGCGATTCTGTCGATAACTTTTGTAGCACAACATGTAAATAAAATCGATCTTTAGGACATTCGATACTCTGAACTTCTATATTTAAGCCTTTCGATGACACGACAGGAGTTTATACATACTATTAGTGGCTATAATATAATATTTGATGACAATTTTAATTAAATTTTGATGCTCACTTAATGTGGCATGAGTTACAATTTAAACGTACTGAGTTAATAAATTAGAAGCTAATTGAATATTTTTTTGATGCCATATATTAGTATTTTAGAAGTTTACTGTTTGAATTCATGTTACAAATTTAGATGCTAAAAAATAATCACGATGCTGAGTTGTATTTAGAGTGGCTTTAAAAAAGATAACTTGTGGCTAAGATAGTATTTTTTAGATGCTTGTTAATTGTGGCTGACTTAGTAATTTAGAAGGCAAGTTAGATTTTTAGATGCAAATAATGCTATTAAAAAGAAGCCGGTTTAATTAGCACCCATTATATAATTGCGTCAAGAAAGTTATGCCCTTCTCTGGAAGCTCTTTTAGGATAGTTGGTGTAATTAAGTCATATCCAGGTGCTTTCCCTACACTCAGTTTTCTGATTGCTGATTTGATCTCCGCTTTGCTAAGTTTCAGAATGGGCAACTCTAGTTGGAGCGTCTGGTTCAGCAATTCTGCAACCGTTTCCGTCTTTGTGGAGCCATTATTGGGATTTGGTTGGAAGACTTCTTGCAGATGCTCCATGAACACTTTGGCTTTCTCTATTGGAGGTCGTATATTTATATGTATATACTGGCCTGCGAGAAATAATCATATGTAACACATTGCTGTCATTGATTTAAATAAGCTTAGTTACGGGTTGTTTATATTCTTTTTGTACTTTGTAACTTGCTTGTAAAATATTAACCACGAATGAATATACTGTGCTATCTCACTGCTGATCTCATCTTTATTTCAATTGGTTATGGGCCCAGAACCCAGAAGCACAAATGCTAGAGTATTATTTATAAGTTGAGTGGTTTAAATATTATTTGTGTGCTTGTGAAACTTACGAAATCGCAATTATGTCAGCTGAGGTTGGCATAAGTGGTATTAAGAAGCTGAAAAATTCGTCCGACTACCCAAATTGGAAATTCCTGGTGCGAAATTACTTGGAAAATAAAAACTGGTGGGAAGTAATTTCTACAGATGTAGTGAATGCTGACGTAGACCGGCAGGCACGAACAACAATATGCTTGTTGTTGGAACCAGAGTGCTTTACCCACGTCTACAATGCGAAGACTGCGAAAGAAGCCTGGAATAGCTTACGGAAAGCGTATGAAGACAAAGGTTGGGGAAGACGTATACATATTCAGCGAGAGCTTTTTAACTGTAAGTTAGAGAATTTTAATTCTATGGAAAGCTACATATCAAAAATTACGTTCCTGACACAACAATTGTCAGATATTGATGCTTCAATCCCTGATGATTGGATCATATCGATTTTGCTGGGTGGATTGACCGCTGAGTACAGCCCTCTCATTATGGCTGTAGATAATAGTGGAAAAGAAATCATGTTGGAGCAAATCAAAATGAAATTGTTACAAGAAGGAAGTAGACAGAGTAAGTTGAACACAGAGTACGAAAAAGCCTTAGTAACACGTAAAGTGCAGAACGATGCTAGATCTCACACTAAAACTAATGATCGTAAGCAGAAGTTCATCTACAAGTGTTTTAAGTGCCACAAGCAAGGACACAAGGCGTCCGAATGCAAGGAGCGGATAAAAACCGCGAATATCTGCCTGAATACAAAGGGGGCGATAAACAAAGATAAGTGGTATTTAGACAGTGGGTGCTCAAATCATATGACCCATGATAAAAACAAATTGTTGTCTTACACACATGTAAACGGCAACATGAAGATCGCAGTAGCAAACGGGGAGAAGTTATTGGTGAAAGGACGAGGAAATGCTGAGCCACAAGTCAGCGAAAACGGAAAATTAATTTTAGAAAACGTTTTACATGTTCCTGATTTATCCATGAACCTAATTTCGGTGAGCGATTTGACCAAGAAAAATTATTGCATGAATTTTGACAAAGAAGGTTGCATAATTCAAAGTAAAAAACAAATTATTGCAAGATGTCAAGAGATCGGCGGAATTTATGAGTTGACAGAAAATCAAAATAACGTCGTGAATGTGACATTGTCAAAACAAAATGAAAATATTTCAAACGTTTGGCACAAAAGATTAGCTCATTTATCGCGTAATTATATGAATAAAATGAAAGTTTTAGTAAGCGGTATGGAATTTAAGAGTACCGACTTATGCGAGCCGTGTATTCCATGTATAGAAGGAAAGACATGCAAAAGTCCCTTTAAAAAGCAAGGTACGAGAGCGAACGAGGTCTTACAATTGGTTTTTAACGACGTTTGTGGACCAATCGAGGAGCCATCGTTCGGCGGTTCGAGGTATATTCTTCTATTTATAGACGATTATACTAGAAAGACTCATGTTTATTTTTTGAGGAACAAAAACGAAACATTCGATAAGTTTCGTGAATATAAGGCGGAAGTTGAGAATGAGACAAGTAAATTGATTAAATGTCTGAGATCTGACAACGGCGCGGAGTATTGTAATGGTAAATTTAAATCATTTTTAAAGTCTGCAGGTATAAAACACCAGACGACTGTACCGTACACGCCGGAACATAATTCTGTCGCAGAAAGAGCGAATCGTACAATAATAGAGAAGGCAAGAACATTACTGTCAGAATCGAACTTGAGCAAGAAGTATTGGGCAGAGGCTGTAAATACTGTTGTTTACTTAAAGAACAGAAGCCCTACGAAAGCATTGAATAATGCGGTACCAGAAAAGCTTTGGAATGGAAAAGATGTGGATGTTAGTCATCTGAAAATCTTTGGTTGTTTGGCATATAGATTGATACCAAAGCAAAAGAGACGGAAACTGGACATGAAGACGGAACCGATGATTTTTATTGGATATCCTGATAATCAGAAGGGTTATCGTCTGATGAATCCTAAGACAGGTGAAGTGACGACTGCGAGAGATGTGAAATTTCTGGAAAACGTCTTTCTCCAAAAGGAAAACGTAGTAAAGTCGGAAGTAATCATAAACCTAAATAAAGATTCTGTTCCTTCCAGTTTACCGAACGTATCTACAAGCAGATCTGAACATTTAGAGGCTCACAAAGATATGTATCGTGATACTGAAGACGAGAATGTAGAAGTATCGGAGGACATAGGACCTGAACCTATAGTACCAGAGCGAGTACCTGATGACGTATTGACTGAAGAAGAAGTCAGAATACCTGAATCAGAAAGGAGATATCCTTTAAGAGAACGCAGACAAGTCGACCGGTACGGATGCAATGTTATGTATGCCAAGGAGAGCAATCTTGATGGTGATCCATTGACTATTAATGAAGAGTTGGCGAGACCAGATGGTGATTTATGGCAAAAAGCGATAGATAATGAACTTATGTCACTTAAGGAGAACGAGACTTGGACGTTAGTGGATCTTCCAGCTGATAAGAGGCCTATCCAATGCAAATGGGTGTTCAAAATCAAGAAAGATAGCGATGGCAAGGTAACAAAGTACAAGGCTAGACTTGTAGCAAAAGGCTTCACACAGGTATGTGGTGTAGATTATACTGAGACATATTCTCCTGTAGTAAGAAGCTCTACTTTAAGATTGTTGTTCTCGTTAGCTGTTGAATACGGTTGGTTTATTGACCAATGGGATGTCACGACTGCCTTTTTATACGGAAAAATTAAAGAGGACATTTACATGCTCCAACCAAAAGGAGCAGTAGTCAAAGGTCAAGAAACCAAGGTATGCAAATTGCAGCGTTCTTTGTATGGATTGAAACAAGCTTCAAATGCTTGGTTCAAGGAATTGGATAAAGAAATGTTGAATTTAGGCTTTGTACAATCAAAAATAGAACCGTGTTTGTATCAAAAGCAGTTTAAAAACAACGAGAAGTTGATTGTCGTTATTTACGTAGATGACCTTTTTATTTTTGGAAATTGTGAACAAGAAAAGCAGAAATTAAAAAACAATTTGCTTGACAAGTTTAAAGTGAAAGATTTAGGGCAGGCTAGGCATGTTTTAGGCATGAGGTTGAGGAGGGACAAAGATGTTATTTTTCTAGATCAGCAAAAGTTCATTTCGGATATTCTGAATGACTTTAACATGACAGACGCTAAGCCAGTTTTAACCCCAATGGAAGTCGGTATGAAATTAGAAAGATCGACAAATTCTCATTGCGATCTGCCGTATCAAAGCTTAATAGGCTGTCTAAACTATTTGGCCTGTAATACGCGACCAGACATAGCACATGCGGTAAGTGTACTTTCACAATTCAATTCATGCTGTGATGAAATACATTTTAAATGTGCGAAACGGGTCTTAAGGTATTTAAAAGGTACGTCTAACCTTTGTCTCACTTTTAGGAAATCGGGAGATTTAGACTTACGAGGCTACGTAGATGCAGATTGGGGAGGGGCACTTGATAGAAAGTCTTTCACAGGATTAATTTTCAAAATAGGTAAAAATATAGTGTCATGGGAGAGTAGGAAGCAAGCGACAGTATCCTTGTCAAGTACAGAAGCAGAGTACGTAGGATTAAGTCAAGCTTCGAAGGAAGCTCTCTATTTACGGAGTTTACTAAATAGTTTAACAGCTGTGGATAGTAAAGCGGTAGTAATTTACAATGACAATCAGTCGGCGCATAAAATTGCAGGTAACAAGATGATGCATAATCGGACGAAACATATAGACATAAAATATCATTTTATTCGCGAGTGTGTACATAATAACAAAATCGAGATAAAGTACATGTCAACTAATAATATGATAGCCGACATTTTAACTAAAAGTGTTCACAGCCCGAAGTTAAGAGAATTTTTAAAGGATTTATCCCTATCAAATTATTCTATTAAGGGGGCGATGAGTAGTTAAATGTTTATTTTTATGTTGTTTTGGTAATAGATAATTTTCTATGTAGTTTCGATATGCATTCTTTTCTTTGTTATTCTTCTGTTTTTTGTACTATACTTTTGTATACAGCTAGTACAGTTAAACACAGAAGTGTTAGTATTTGATTTATTTTTTATGTACCGAGTATAGAAGTGATATGCATGTGTAATAGATTAAGGGGGCGTATTGGAGGTCGTATATTTATATGTATATACTGGCCTGCGAGAAATAATCATATGTAACACATTGCTGTCATTGATTTAAATAAGCTTAGTTACGGGTTGTTTATATTCTTTTTGTACTTTGTAACTTGCTTGTAAAATATTAACCACGAATGAATATACTGTGCTATCTCACTGCTGATCTCATCTTTATTTCAATTTTCTCAACGTCATTCCTAGCCCATGAACTGTCGGCTTTGAGCAAGGGTGGTTGGTGAGTTATTGGGCGTTTGAATCCTTTCGTCGCTTTCCATAATGAGTAGTCTGTTGAGGGTTTAGCATCCAGGTGTTGTAGATATGCAGCAATTTTCTGATTTCTGTCATCGCTCAGCAGTTGCTTAAGTTGTGCAGCAAGTCTGTTATATACAGTTTTGTCCCCTGGGTAACGTGTGGTTTGCCATCTCTTTCTAGCTTTGCGCTTCTCATCTAAAAGTTTTTTGATGGATGGTGAGCATTGAGGTCCATCTCGACTAGTGAGACTTGGTGGAGGCGTGGCTTCCCATGCAGCCTGCTGGACTGTGAGGTTAAAATGCTCAACTGCGCTTATGATATCTTCATCCTTTTGTAATGGTATTTTGACATCAAGAGATTTGGTTATTAATTCTCGAAAGTATTAGTAAAAAAAAAAAAATAAAGCAGCAGTTAAACCTTTTTTTTTTTGGTGGGTGGAAAATCATCGAATGACCCCCCCGCTCTTGGGCAGAGCGAAGGGGAGTGTCAGACTTCTACTGACTAAAAACCGAACCCATGTTCCCTCCCCGCCCTTGCGCCGAGGCCACGTCATCTAGTACAAAAGTCCGCGGCCCCGACGGGCAGCAGCAGTTAAACCTAACCTTTAGTTTACCTATCTATAAGTATTTTGCTAAAATGTCGTCATCAACGACAAGCGTCAAGTTAATGTGACCGAGTTGTACTAATTAATACATTTTAGCAATTATGACCAGTAGCTGCATGTTCTCATTAATGTTTGTTTTGTTTTTGTGTAAAACTATAAATTGTCTGTTCACAGGAGTTGAACCAGAACAAGTTCGGCGGCAGCGAGTGCAACATGACCGTAACGGTGCTGTACTGTCAGTACGATCTCGGGCGCTTGGCGGCGTTGCTGGGCGCCGGCCGCGTCGCGCGTCTGTTGCGCAACGACAACCACGTGCAGATGTACGTCACGGGAGAGAAATAATTGCACACTGTCTCATTCATAAAGTTTCACTGTAAATACACAACAATACTTACACATTCTGTACTTATTTCATTTTTATACCTTCACGGTTCACCATTTAAGGCGACATTACCTGCCCGCGACCTTGAGCGCGCGTTTAACTCATCGCCTAAACAAATAAGGTTGAAAATGGCGATGCGTTTGATTCTCGTGACTGCCAAAATGAACGATAGTTCGCAGATTTAATTTATTAAAAAAAAAAATACGCTGTAATGTTAAAATATTTTTACATATGTCTTTAGTTGGTTAAATTTCCTTTCTGATAGTAAAAAAAAATATAATAGTTGTCACTCAAAATATTGAGCATTTCGAGACGAAAAAGTTTTTCCGTGAGATTTTTTTTGTGATTTTGTGATTTTTTTTTTCGAGGTTCTTGATTACTTTTAGAAAATATTTTTGCATAAGTCTTTTACCTATACATTTGACTATACACTGTATTTTTTTTGGAATTGTAATAAGTAGCAATACGGCTAACTCTGCGACGAAAAACAGGTCGTTTTTACGGTGCCCCTTTGACTGCGCCTTAATATGGGTAACATGAGTAACTGCACTTGCACAAGTTCGTTTCGTAACAAACGTCTTCAACAATGAGTTGTTTTTCTTTTGTTATCGATCGATGGATGAGGTTTGACAGGGGAAAATAGAATATAATAATAATTTATTATACAACCCTTGGGGAGCTACCTTTTAATTTTATACTCTAAAGTAACTTGAGGTTTTTACTTATTAAGCTCGACATGTGTGGTATAGATGCTAAACATTTGCCCTCCTCTGAATAGGGAGTAAAATTATTCCAAAAGAACTCCTAAGTTTTCTGTTCAGTGATCCATTACAGTTGCGTTATACCAGTGAATGAGAGATCTATTTCGATTTCTCAGATCTAAGCGTTCAATGAAACTGCAACGAATCAGTTAGCACAGTTTAATCGCTTGATATCGACATGGTGTGTTGCAACTTCACAGTCGTGCGAACTTGCGAAGGTGCCTTTGTGTACATATACTTTGTTGGTATGTAGATAAGATGTTTTAATCTGTACAACGACAATGATGAAACTTTATTGGATTTAGACCATCCTAAGTTCCTACATACTAAAATCTGTCAAAGGAAATGCGGGAATAAATAAAATCATTGATTATTATCAAAAACATTTTAATATACCTACGACAACTCAACATGCTGTATACCTACACTGTCTCAAAATAAACACTAAACACTTAAAACGAACATTTTAAACAAAATAAAACTAAGTTCATAATAGGGGATCGGACAAAAAAAAACTAATTAGTCCGTCAGATAGATTTCCAAAAATTATTGGACACGTATTTTTTCTTTTTTCACGTAAACTTAAAATGAAGACGATACAGTGCTTCGAAAACTCGTGTGACGTCATATGATAGTACATTTTGACGACACAAGTGACGTTTTAAGCCCCACTCCAAGATTTTTGACGCGTTTTATCTTCGTCATTTTTTATTGATTTGATAAAACAAAAAACACGTATTCAATATTTTTCGATAATCTAACTTACGGACTAAACAGAATCATATTATTTTGACTCAGTCCGATCCCCTATTGTTTGTAGTTGTACATACTTAAGTCTAATTGCGAAAATAATAATAATATTAGGCATTTCTCTATCACACATCTAAGCTACAACATAGGTATTATTATACAAGTCCCAGTAAGCCACTGACCACTTTACAATTAAAAGTTTTAATTTACTTATCTAAAATACTCTACAGTGCAATCAAATTATCTTAGCAGGTCCGAACTTCGTGCAGGTTATTTTGTTACAACTAATGTCTAAAAGTGTTATGATATTTATTTTATTTGTATTTCTCACTGTTTAAATTAGATATTTTCTAATCGTTAAGTATTGGTTTATCTGGCAATAACAGTTTTCTTCACAAGTTTACATGCGTAAAAGTTCGCAGAGCCTTTGTTCAGACCTGCCAAGATAATTTGATCGTACTGTAACTAACTGTAATGGCTAGCTCTCTTCACGCTTTGTGAACCATGACAGGAGCCCGGGCCCGGATTTCTCCCTAAGACCCACCCCAAGGACTGCGGGTTGGTTACAAAGATTCCGCGGCCTCGACATAAAGGGCTAAGCTAAGCAGGAACATGGGTGGTTTTAAGTCAGTAGAAGTCTGACACTCCCTTTTGCTCTGCCAAAGGGCGGGAGGGGTTATTTGATGATTTTCCACCCACCCTATAAGAAAGACCACCCCAAAAATAAAAATAAAGGTTACAAGGCCGCCCCGTCGGGGCTGCGGGTTGTTCTTCACAAGTAGGGTTCATGATTTCTCGAGCTTTTCAATTTCTCGGGTCTCGAGAATTCTCGAGGCTAATTTCTCGGGTCTTCTCGGGTTGTCGAGAAATTTACATTTACGTACGTTTTCTCATATTATTTGGTTTCAATAACGTCAACAAATTCAGTGGTTTTCCTCTCAAATAAAAGTATCAAATCTATACTAATATTATAAAGCTGAAGAGTTTGTTTGAACGCGATAAACTCAGGGACTAATGATTGGAATTGAAAAATTCTGTTTAGTGTTTGTGTTTTTGTTCTGTTTCTGTTTGTTTGTTTAATTGTGTTTCTGGATAGTCCATTTATCGAGGAAGGCTTTAGGCAATATAACATCACGCTTCGATCAACAGGAGCGGAGCATAAATGAAAAATGTTGCAAAAACGGGAAAAGATATTCCTTTTTGAGTAACCGTTGCGTGCGCTGCGAAAATGGTTTAATTTATGCAAATATCATGTATGAAGGAATTGTTCCTCTTTAAAAGTTCTAAAAAAAGTCCGGGACAGCATAAGTCTATCTTTTAAGATTGACTCACTGTAACCATTTTTTACTATTAAAATGTTAGGTTAAAAAGAATTATTTTTTGCGAAGCTTATTTAACCCATATGGTATTAATCTATATCTAAATAAATGTGTTTGTTAGAACGTAAATTTAATACAGAATATTTGCCCTTTACTTTATATATTTTAAACAAATATCTTAGAAGATTCATTCGTTCCATCGTCGACCTCATCTCTGCCCTTAGGGCAAGATTGAGGTCAAGAGCAAGCCCATTTATAATAGTAAAAAAAAGATATCGCAATATAAAAATATTCGCGCGACAAAATAATCATGCGGTCCACCCGGCCCTCGCGTCCGAATCCCAATGCTGGAGATTGTTTGGTTGAACGCGCGAATTGAAAAAAAATATTTCTATGTTAGATAGTCGATTTATCGAGCAAGGTTATTTAAAGCTATTGTAACGCAGACGAAGTTGCGTGGGTCGGCTAGTTAATTATAAAACTTTTATTGATTATATTCAAAACATAATATAGCCACGCAACACAACAAACGGCGATTTAATTTCTATATAGGTAGGTACATGATTTTTCGAGTTCTCGACTTTTCTCGAGCTTGATTTCCCGGGAACAAAGCCCAAGGATTTCCCGGGAATTCTCGGCTCGAGAATTCCCGGGAATGAACCCTATTCACAAGAGATACTGCGGCCTCGATATAAAGGGCTAATAAGGAACATGGGTGGCTTCAGGGCCGTCTTTACCAGGGGGTGCAAGGGGTGCGGTACACCTGTCGAGCGCTGAATTTTTGGATATTTCATTGATTGAACTTAACCCCATTGAACAGTTTTTTATACTTGTTACTAAACTTACGATGATAAATATGTATGCCGAAACAAAAAAAAAATAGTCATCAACAATAATATTTTTTTTACTTTTATTACGCTTTCGGCGCTTGTCCTACCGCATTACTACACACTACACAAATAACAATAATAATATAATAATAATATATAATTTTATTTAATACAATACGCGCGCGTGCCACGCTGCAGTGTAAAAAAAATAACGAGGGCGCAGGCTGAGTCCCGCACCCCGGCGCAGAATAGACTTAAGACGGCCCTGGGTGGTTTTTAGTCGGTAGAAGTCTGATATCCCTTTCGCTCTGCCCAAGAGCGGGAGGGTTATTTGATGAATTTCCACCAGCCCAAAAAAAATACCACCATTGATCAAATGACCATTCACCTCAACCGAAGTCATGCAGATATTGCAGTACAAGTGCTTAGTTTTTTCGCTTTCTCACTTGCCGCAGGTTTCTACGTTGAGATATTATTATGTCTGTTCACGACTAATTAGTTATTATACCCGTGCCTGAATGTTTTGTTGTAGCAAGAAAGGATTTTTCGGAAGCCTGAGACTTAGTCGACCATCGGTCTTTATAAGTCGACATCAAACGTTTATTTTTTTTTTGCCTCAAAAAGTACTCGTGTTATCCTACATTCCTACCCACTCCCCATCGTGATTGTTTTTCTGACCCTTAGTACCTACCGTTTGAACCTCACGTGATTAAAGGACGACCCCTTGGCGTCGGCTGCAGTTTGGATAATAATATGGAAGATACGCGCCATTACATATTATACGTATATCCTCATTCACCAATCATACAGACAGATTGGTATTTCACGTCAGCCTTCCCGCTTCCGATGTCACTGGCATCTTAACAATACCTATTAAATTAATTATAACTAAATTATACTAATGCCCGGATCATAAAGAACAATAACGGATCGAATATGATCGGAGTTTCGTTAGCGTGGCATTATGAGTAGTCCTCAAAATGGGTGTGCCATTTTGAGGTTTTATGGAATGATTTTATAGGCAATCTTTATAAAACTAGCTTTGAAGTTGAACATCCGAATTACGGTCCGTATCGCTTTAGTAACCGAGCATTAGCTATTTACATAGCTACCGGCTGGTTATACTTATTATTAAAACTATTGGTGTTACTTCTGATAGGGTTAATATTATGGCCATAATTTATAATTATCATAGGACTTATAAAATAGTTCTTCACCACTGCAACTTAGTCTCTTCACTCAATCGTGAAGGGGATGACTAGCATAACATTAGGTTAGCTCAATACAACGACCATACAGCCCAATAGGACCTACAAAGCAGTACCTACAATGTTCACGTTTCCTTAGTCACGTTTGTTAGCTTACGAGTGAGCAAGCGTCATGTGCCGCTGTCTGTCTCGTTGTTGAACTGTAAAGACGCGTTGAGTTCCGACGGGATGTCAGCGTCAAGCAAGGTCGCGTTGGTGGCGTCCGAACTGGGCTCAGTGACGCTGTCCTCATTGAATGTGCCGGTGATGTTCTCTGGCGTTGAGTGAACGACGTCCCCATTCACTGTGGTATTGCCTCCTCCTAGGGAAAATACATTTTCATTAATACCAAGATAACGCTTAGGTTTACGATTGAGGACAATATTATGAACAATATAAGTGTGTCAGATAAGAAGACCATGTAGTCGTAGGGTATCAAGATGTAACATCATCAAAGGTTAAAACGAAAACCCGTTTGCAAAAAAAAATATTCAACACCAAATAGTGCAACGCAGTTGGTGGTACCTAGATATCATTCTCGGGACTGCACTTAAATCAAAATGACTGTCATCAACTGGTTCAGACTACTTGAAAATGCATTTTTAAGTAAGTAGTCTGAACCAGTTGATGACAGTCATTTCATTCATGTCAGACCACATGTGGTCTTCTGATGCGAGCTTGATCTTTTCTTGGGGATTCATAGGTAGGTACAAGGTACAAGGGCGTCGAATACCTATGTACTTAATGGTTAAGTTTAGGTACTATTTACCGATACCTACCTACAGCTAAAGTACTTTGAAGAATCTAAAATGTAATAGCCACTTGAAAAATGCATCTTAGAAGTTATTAATTTTGAAGAGAGAAACTAAATAAAATTAAAGCTCTCCGTTCCAGACAAGTTGGCTTTCAGAAATACATGATAAAGGTCTTTAAAAAAAAAAAAAAAAAACTTGGGTGGGGCCACCCTAGGATTTTTTCCTGTATCGTGGGTGCGTTCACAACAAGCGCGGATCCAGGGGGGGGGGGGGTCAGGGGGGTCATGACCCCCCCCTGGGCTGGGTCCAGGACCTAGGTGGACCAGTAATTAAAATTGTTAAACGTAATGTTTTTATTATATATTTTACACAACAGCCCAAAAAATAGAATCTCTAATCGTATCGTAGTGTTAATCGATTTATCCCTTACAAGGTTGGGTCAGAATGGTACACTTTTAATAGACCACCAATAATTTTTTTCGTAAGAATAATCGTTTATCATTGTCGAGTCAGTCACATCTTCCGAACCTCTAAACTAAGTGCGTGTTTACGTACAGACGGGGCGTCGCGCGGCTCGTTGTGCGTTTTTAATTCAAATGTATGAAAACATTTGAATTAAATGAAATTATTCATGGCGATGTATGAAAACGTAAGATTTCAAATGTCGATTTCATGAGAAGCGATTATTCACTCGTTAGTTTAAAATGCAGCGTTCGTTGCGTGCGGTGGACCCGCCTCTCAATCACTACATAGTATAAAACAAAGTCGCTTTCTCTGTTTCATGTCCCTTTGTATGCTTAAATCTTTAAAACTACGCAACGGATTTTGATGCGGTTTTTTTTAATAGATAAAGTGATTCAAGAGGAAGGTTTTAATACCTTTTTTGCACCCGTGCGAAGCCGGGGCGGGTCACTAGTATAGTATATGATAAAAGCATGCGACGAGCCTTTTGCACGCACCGCGCGACGCCCCGCGACTCCGTAAACGAGCCCTAAGGCGCTTGGTTCAGGAAGTGGAGGATTGATGTCTACCAAGATAAGAGTAAGCGGATCTCTTCTGGAATCAAGTAAAATTTCTAGTCAACTTTCCTCCCAATGACAATATCTTTGCCACCCCCCAAAATGTTTAAAAAATTTCGCGCTCGCTTCGCTCGCGCCTCCCTCCTGCTCTTCCGCCATTCTGTCTCGCTTGAGACGCTCATCTACTTCAATTCTTATTTCTGATTCTAAGTCGTCCATCCACCGAAAATTGTTCAACGCTTTATCCCTGGATAAGGTTATAGCACTTCGAAGAATCAAATAGTGGCTAAGTGCTTCAATGGTTGAAGAACCAGACTGGCACTTCTCCACACTAAAAAAAAACCGGCCAAGAGCGTGTCGGGCCACGCTCAGTGTAGGGTTCCGTAGTAATAATTATTTTTTTGTTTGAAATACGGGCCAATGAAGCTTGACCTCTGTATTGTATAGGCGCTCATACGATTCAGGGACCAAATTATATTGGTTAACTGCAGTTTCCATCTGTTGTTTCCATCCAAGTTCAAAATAATTTTCCTAGAAAGTCCTTATAAAGTTCTACTTTTCAGATTTTTTTCGTATTTTCTAAACTTATGGTTCAAAAGTTAGAGGGGGGGGGGACGCTTTGTTTTTTACTTTTGGAGCGATTATTTCCGAAATTATTGACATTATCAAAAAATGATTTTAGTAAACCCCTATTCATTTTTAAATACCTTTCCAACAATATATCACACGTTAGGGTTAAAATTAAAAAAAAAATCACTTCCCACTTTACATATAGGGGGGCTACCCTAATAAAACATTTTTTTCCAATTTTTATTTTAGCACTTTGTCGGCGTGATTGATACACATATTGGTACCAAATTTCAGCTTTCTAGTGCTAACGGTCACAGAGATTAAGCGAGGACGGACAGACAGACAGACATGGCGAAACTATAAGGGTTCCTAGTTGACTACGGAACCCTAAAAACGTACCCATTGAAGTAGGTAGGTGAAGTGGTAACGCGTTTCGGGAGAAGACGTAAAAGAAAAATTGATTTTGTTATTTAAATATAGGTATTTTTAAGTACCTACGTATATACATAAATTATAAAATTAATAAAACACCTATTTTTTACTTGTATCCATGATTATAAAAATTAAATTATAACTTCTTGTGACTTGACCACGACTCTTTGTGACCCCCCCCTGGCACCAAAGCTGGATCCGCCCTTGGTTCACAAACATTTAAACTCACATAAATAAACACCCAGACCGGAACAACTATTACAACTATTTGTAGGGCATATAAATATTTGTTCCGTGCGGGGCTCGAACCCGCGACACGCAGCGCAGCAGTCCAATCGCTCAGTCACTGCGCCAACCGCCAACACATAGGAAGACTATACAGATTAGTGTCTGAGATGGTCTTTTGAAGAAAGCACCGCACAGATTTGAGTGGAGCCGTCCAGTCAGTGCAAGCATTTGTCAGTTATCGTGGACCTCAACTTACTTAAAACTCAAGGAGCTCAACGTCACCAAATATGGTACCTATACTTAGTACTCTCGTTTATGGAATTTGTTTTATGTGTTCGATTTTATTTTGTTAATTAATAAATTTGATAGAAGGCTGTTAATTAATACGTATATAATAAATATATGAGTGATGTTGAGTAATATTAACACATTTCTTTGAACTTTTTTTTATGTCCTTAAAACAAAATAGTATTCCATATTTTGGTGACTAACTGCTTCTTCTATACATTGTATAGGTGCCTACATAGGTGAAGTTAAGTCAGATAAAGTAGGGTGCAAGAACAAGCTCGAAAATGCTCGAAAATTATATCTTTTCTCGAATGTAAACAAGCCAACGGCACGAACTAGTTGGTGGGCGGGGCTAAAATGCATGCTATTTCACCCGACATCACGAGCGAAATGCATAGAGCGAAAGAGACACAACTAAAACGGGCGCGCGATTGTTTCTATGCAGACCTTTGGTATATTTGGTTTCATGATAAATCTATTGAATGTATCTGTTCAAAATCAAATTATTTAAATTTTTTAATAACTAATCTATGTCCGTATGGTTTCACTTTTTTCTTTTTCATACTATATACGTTACTTATTTACGCCCAAAGATGAGTTAAATTAGTGCTAAAATATGAAAGTTTTGACGTTCATAACTTCCAAATCAATATTTTTTTTCCAATTCTGCTTCCATACAGACCTAGATAATGATAAGACCAGTTGATACAATTTTTAATTTTGAACCTACACCGTCAAACAGAGGAGTAATCACTTTCGTAAGTTTGTATGGAAGAATGACTGGCTTGTTCAACCTTAAGGCGACATTAGCTGCCCGCGACCTTGAGCGCGCGTTTAACTCATCGCCTAAACAAATAAGGTTGAAAATGGCGATGCGTTTGATGCTCGTGACTGCCAAAATGAACGATAGTTCGCAGATTTAATTTATTTAAAAAAAAAGTACGCTGTAATGTTAAAATATTTTTACATATGTCTTTAGTTGGTTAAATTTCCTTTCTGATAGTAAAAAAATAAATAACAGTTGTCACTCAAAATATTGAGCATTTCGAGATGAAAAAGTTTTTTCGTGTGATTTTTTTGTGATTTTGTGATTTTTTTTTTCGAGGTTCTTGATTACTTTTAGAAAATATTTTTGCATAAGTCTTTTACCTATACATTTGACTATACACTGTATTTTTTTTGGAATTGTAATAAGTAGCAATACGGCTAACTCTGCGACGAAAAACAGGTCGTTTTTACGGTTCCCCCGTTGACTGCGTCTTAAGTACCTATGTCATTTTGATCAAAACATTGTCTTCTTTTTTTTTTGGGGGTCGGAATAAGTATCAAATGACTCCTCCCACTCTGGACAGAGCGGAAGGGAGTGACAGACTTCTACTGACTAAAAACCACCCATGTTCCTTCTTAGCCCTTTGTGTCGAGGTCGCGGTATCTCTTTCGAACAACCCGCAGCCCCGACGGGAGATCAAAATGTCCTTATACATTTTTTGCAACGTTGTATGATTGTATGCCATAATTACCTCGGGACAATAGGGGCTCCTGTATCTCTTGAATCGAAAGGCAGACACTTTAAATTTGCAAAATAAGAGTTACTTTAGCCGCTACACTACAACTCGTAAAAAAAAGTATATAATTGAAAATCAAAGCGTTTGTTACAATTCGTGTGGGAGTCAAACTCGCACTTGTCCGATTTCTCAGCTTATTTGCGTTCCCACTAATAAGGGCGCGGGCCCACCGCGGCGCATGCTGTGCACGGGCAATCGGCGTATTTTAGCTGCGTGTATTAATTTGTTTGACTACGTGGTGTCCGTGCACAGCGTGCACTGCGGTGGAGCCGCGCCTTTACGGAAATGAACCCACGGAAAATATAGCCTATGCCACTCGGGGATAATCAGGGGCGTATTTTGAAATTTAGCGCCCCAGGCCAATAACTTTCGCCGCCCCAGAAGTCAAGAAACAAACGATAAAAAAAATATTGCGATTTTTTTTAAATTATTTTTTTGCTTTTGATTTCTAATCTACATAATAGTGTGTTAGGGTTTGCCGTTCCGAGCTCAAACAATTTGACACATCGACAAAATTACGTTTTGTTTCAACAATTCATACAGATAGACATTTTTTTTTAAACTTATGCATGACATTAGGGGAAATGTAGAAGCGAGCGAAGCGAGCTCGAAAATGTTTGCCTCGAAAAAGTAACTCTATCTTTATCATCAAACAAGTTTAAAAACTAAAAACCGAATACAAACCGCGGTCTTAAAAGTAGAAAACTTTTTGACCGCATTCTTGTTCTTACCGCATTCTAAACATATGTGTTAACTAAAACTATAATAATAATAATATTCCACAACTATCACACAACGCCATCTAGTCCCAAGCTAAGCAGAGCTTGTGTTATGGGTACTAGTCAACTGATAAACAAACTTATATATTTCTAAATACATACATATTATAGATAAATTACACCCAGACACAGAACAAATGATCGTGCTCATCACACAAACATTTGTCCTGGGTGGGAATCGAACCCACGACCTCCGGCATAGCAGTTAGGATCACTAACCACTAGACCAACAGGCCAGTCAATATAATATACAGTCGCCATCAGATATATTGTAGCAGACAAGGTGACCAAATACATCTGAACAATTTAAAATGTCAATAAGATCCATACACTACAAGTTACCATTACCTAATATCTGAACATTCATTACTTCATTAACATCTGAGCAGATGCTAAATAAAATAAAATAAAACAAAAAAAAAGTGAAAAATAAACTTTAGAAGAAGAATCAGTTTCTGAAGTTGGTGACAAAAAAATCTAGGTAGGTATATAGAGTATGTTACCCGGGCTATTCTTACAAATCCATTGACACCTCATTTATTAAAATCCGTTCGGTAGTTTAGGCGCTACGGTGGAACATACATACTTACATAGACTGCCAAAATCATTACCCTTCCTTTTCGCTTAGCCGTATTCGGGTAAAAATGTATATTTTACTGACTTTTACTACTAATGCATTGAAGGATTGGACAATGAAGCAAACTCGGCGGTAAGAGCGAACGTAGCGAGCTAGAAAATTTTTGCATTCCAGATAGGTTAGATTCCAAGCGGTGGGCGGCAGATTAGAAGAAAATTTGATGCTTGTTCATTTGATTTTTGGGGCAGACTAAAATATACGTAAGGCTAGTTCATAACACCTCATCAGGGCGGCGGCGAGGAAAATACGTCTCTGTTTGGTTGTCTTTATTTTTTTTTACAACATATTCCAGATGACAATAGTTATGATTTGATCTGATAACCACAACCTGACGTTGCCACCTGGTTTTGTTGTGTTAACTTGAATTGAGATTGTTAAGAAAATTTTATAAAAGGTAAAAGTGGAATGAACGGCGCCAAAACAAAAAAAAATGCAATCGGCCAGAGACGGCTGGGCGGCTACGCCGCCCCTGGCGTTCTGGCGCCCCGGGCCATGGCCCGGATGGCCCTAGGGTAAATACGCCCCTGGGGATAATACCGATAGCTTCCGGTTAGTAGAAGAATTATCGAAATCGGATCAGTAGTTAGTTCCGAACATTACTCCTTACACACAAACTTACAAAGTTGTTTATCTAATTATAACAAACGGCAATAAAGATTTTACTATTCGAATTTATTTACCTGGCCATGAAGGACACAAAAATTGTACATAAATATTTACAAAATTCTCGGTTTTCAGAACAGCATTTTGTATGATACGTATAAATAGACCAAGTTTAGTTGTTTATTTCATCTGAACTCGGATTCATAGAATATTGCAGATGTAACACGCCTGGGGGCTTAGACAAAGTAACAATTCAAAAACGATAACGAAGTTAGAAAAGAGTAAAATGTATGGGATTGACATAAGCCGCGTTAAGTCACGTGGTCATTCGACATCGTTATCGCAAATTGGTAGACAATGTTATAATTCGTAACGAAACCATAAAGTAACGAATCGTTATCGTGTTTATCCCATACAAATGCGTAGACAAGTAGCGCTTTTAGTGTTCGCCTTCGTTTCGATCGTGATCGCCAATAAAGATAACGAAACGAATGTTAAAACGTTGTAGTTATTTAAACAATACGGCCGGATTTCATTCAGCAGCAGATTTTTGACACTGAGTGATTACATAGTTACATACTGTTAGGTATTTATTCTGTGCTAGAAGCATTTTTCAAGATCGATTGTATTATAAAATGCATTCTTTACGTTTATTGTGGGCTGCACACAATGAGAACACCTGGGAGAGGCGCCAAAAGCGATTAAGACAGCGACGGCAATTGGAAACAATGGGGATGCACACGCAAAGCTCAGCGCAGATGTCGCCACCGGCGGGATGGCTGCTGTCAAATCGTTTTCGCTTTATTTACACTTTTGTTACTTTGACGATGCGCCACCTATCGCGATAAAATGGCAGTAAAGATCCCCATTGAGGATATGCCAGAATTGTTGTTTATCCAACATTTCAGGCTTATTAAAAGAACATTTCAAAATTTATGTAAAGACCTAAAAAGTCATGCAGGATTAAAAGGTTCTCCTGAAATTCCCCTTATACACAACACAAAACGATTATACACAACACTCCTTTTTCTTTTCATTAAACTTGATCCGATTTGACTTTGACACTTCTTGACTGACACTGACAGCTAAATTTTCGATACCTTATCCAATATTTTTGTTTCATAACGAATAAACAATTCGACACAACGATCGCGACAATAGTGTTACATTGGCTAGGAAATGTTTATCGTTATCTCAGAGACGATGACGAATTTAGAAATCGTTTCGCTACGAAGCGATGTTACTTTGTCTAAGGACCCTGATGTTAGATTGATGTTTCGTAGCCAGTTGTGGGTCGGTGACTAATCTCGTAAACTTCTCATTTAAAAGTTATGTGGGAAATATATTTTTAAACATCCGGATATATATAATAGGATGCGTGAGATATAGTGATTAGTAGTGATTACGTGGTTACTGAACCGTTAAAAGAAGTCGGTAAAAAAAGCGAATCGTGTGGGTGTTTTATATATTTGTGGGTATATATAGGTATGTATAGGTACTTACTTATATATTTACTTTATATTGATATTTCCTTTATTTATTTTTTTTACTTTTGTTACATTTAGCATTGTAGCGCACCGGTATCGGGAACAGGGTCAGGGTTCCAGAGAAAGTCACGTCTAGGAGTATTGCTTTTGAATTAAGCTTTTGACCCATCACCTGTTTATCGAGACCCTCATCAGGTATTGATCGAGGCTCTTGGCAATTAAGCAATTGGTGAATACGACTATCGGCACAATTATCGCTGAGTTCACACCCCACATGTCAACCACCTCGTGAGTCAAGTCAAGATACTTCTCGGCTTTCACGAGGTTCTCATTATGTGGGACCGTTCTGTCAACAACCATTGCGCGCCGCTCTGATCGATCCACCACCATTTATCATACATATCAGGCTTATTGGCTACAATAGGCTGTCAGTGATGATGGTTGGTCCCCGTTCAAAGTGATATTGCCATTTTCGAGAACTAGGTCGGGCACATACCTGTAGTAAGTACCTACAGCACTTCCGATTGCGCAAGGCTGTATTTTAGAGCCATTTGGCTGATGTATAATCCTGGATGCCTACAAGGTTATACTTATATATTATTATGTTACGGTAAATGTGATTACTTTAAAATTATTAATAATTTTCGATCATTATTTGACGACACGGTTGGCGCAGTGGCTAGGCGATTGGACTGCTGCGCTACGTGTCGCGGGTTCGATCCCCGCACGGAACAAATATTTGTATGACCTGCAGATAGTTGTTTCGGGTATTTGTGTAGGTATGTGAGTTTATATGTTTGTGAACGCACCCACGTCGATACAGGAGAAATTCCTAGTGTGGGGCAACGTTTAAAAAAAAAAAAATATAATTATCAAAAGACTAGGTAAAAGTAAGTAATTAATCACATTTATCGGTGATTATTAATAATGCAACTTTAGTTACGGTAAATGTGATAAAGGACTAAAGGACCATTAGGAATTTGGTATCCAGGATCGTGTCGCCACCTTCCAACAATCATTATAGGATACATAATATCAATATGCTCTAAAAACCCAGGGAAAGAGTTATTATCTTCCTCAATTGCAAAATCGATGGGATTGTTTTTATTATAAAAATAATCTTAGGTTAGGTTCGTAGGTTCGTAAAATTGCGCTAGGGAACAAAGATTTTGTTTCAGACAGTACCAGTCTGACAGACCCCGCCGCTCTCCGCCGAGAACAAAAAATAAAGCTTTATGGAACAAACAAAAATATATGAAAGTACACTCCGTTAGCCAGACGAGAAGACCCGGAAATAATCTTACGGATGGATTTGCTCGGACGCGGTGGCCTGCCCGACATTATAGACTACTGGCCCGTGTTGAAAAAATTATGGGTCATGTGAACCACCAGGTGACCTATCTAGAACGATATAGGAGCATAAAATAATAAGATTCAGCACTATGCCGTCACTTGTAAGCTGTCCAACCGAGTGCAGGTGAGAATTCAAAAGTACAGGTAGACTGGGTACATTTTGGTCATATATTTTTGTACGGCATTCTTACCATCGATAGATCCATGAAAAATAATAAGAAAACGCGTAGTGCCGTAAAAAAATGTTGCGCCACAAAGTCGGAATTTTTATTTTATTTTCCGACAATTTCGAGGGTAAATTTGGTCATTTGATTTTGTACGGCATCAGTTTCATACTATTTCAATACTGCTTCTAATCCATTATTCCGCAACGCCGTACAAAAATCATGCGACAAGGGGAAATAATCGAGGGTTGTAACCCCCTCTCTTGCCGCTGGTCCAGGGGGTGATTTGAAAAAGTACGGCTTCGGTTCCAAAACATTATCTAGCACTCAAAAGTACTATTAAAAATAATGCCTTCAAAAAATTATTGTTCATTTTAAATGTATATCAATAATTATCTTAATTTCATCGTATCCTTGATTTTTAAAGCTGTAAAGTCATTTGATCCTGTACGGGAAT
Source organism: Diarsia mendica (assembly GCA_949316265.1). Lineage (NCBI taxonomy): Eukaryota > Metazoa > Arthropoda > Insecta > Lepidoptera > Noctuidae > Diarsia > Diarsia mendica. Next base: position 13,359,285 of record OX438906.1, read on the forward strand.
TTTTTTTTAACATGATATTGTTAAATACAATTGATAAATAGTATTGCCGTTCAAAAGAAACTGTTCAAAAAAAAGTTATAGAGAAATACAAAAACTGAAATTTTGCAAATTATTGCAAAAGTTTACTTAAGGGTAAACAAGCCAACGGCACGAACTAGTTGGTGGGCGGGGCTAAAATGCATGCTATTTCACCCGACATCACGAGCGAAATGCATAGAGCGAAAGAGACACAACTAAAACGGGCGCGCGATTGTTTCTATGCAGACCTTTGGTATATTTGGTTTCATGATAAATCTATTGAATGTATCTGTTCAAAATCAAATTATTTAAATTTTTTAATAACTAATCTATGTCCGTATGGTTTCACTTTTTTCTTTTTCATACTATATACGTTACTTATTTACGCCCAAAGATGAGTTAAATTAGTGCTAAAATATGAAAGTTTTGACGTTCATAACTTCCAAATCAATATTTTTTTTCCAATTCTGCTTCCATACAGACCTAGATAATGATAAGACCAGTTGATACAATTTTTAATTTTGAACCTACACCGTCAAACAGAGGAGTAATCACTTTCGTAAGTTTGTATGGAAGAATGACTGGCTTGTTCAACCTTAACATAGATTAATGAAATATAGCAGTTTTCTAAATTTTATCCCTTGTTTTAAATAATATTAACATAAATAAATTAGGAAAATATGATGCCGTACATTTTAATGCAGACCATTATCTTTTAGGCTGATGAAAATGACGCTACCATTTTAAGGTTGCACAAGCCAGTCATTCTTCCATACAAACGTATTACGGTGATTACTCCTGATATTATCAATCTGATACAGTACGGCATTAACATATTTTTGAAGAGAACAATTGATAATATGAAAAAATCACTATGACGTCTAACTGAACTGAAACGGTGTGTATATTATATCCAAGAATTGAAACTGCCAATCCCAGTATCAACAGTTTTAACGTCATCATCTTCTTCGCCTGATTCCTCATCCGGTTCCGTTATGTCAAAGACTTTTTGGGGGCATTCCTCGCCGTGGAACCAGTCGAAATCGTACCGACCGTCATTGAGAATCCATCCATAGCTTATTGGTAACAAGGTCGACGGTATTTGTTTGTAGGCATTACACCAAATCTGTGCTATGTAGGTACTTCTCTTCATATGTTGTTTTAACTCCCGGAAACAAGGGGGAAACGACGTTGCTTCCAATTTCATAGTTGTCTTTTTGAAAGCTTCATTTCTGCTTTTCGGCGTATAAATCTTTTCGAATATGATACTTATGACTTGTGGGAAATTCAATTTTACAGCTCCCACATAAGATTTACTTTCAAAACAATTACTGATCTACCTAGGGATTGAAATGTCTTAAAATAATTAACAAGGAACAGTTGATGTCAACTGTTCCTTGTTAATTATTTTAAGACTTACAGACTTATAGTTGCCTCAACCGAAAATGTGCGAGTACTTCTCAAAAATATGTTGTATTTTGGAATTATCAGTGACAACATGACGTCTATATCTATACTAATATTATAAAGCTGAAGAGTTTGTTTGTTTGATTGTTTGTTTGTTTGTTTGTTTGAACGCGGTAAACTCAGGAACTGCTGGTTGGAATTGAAAAATTATTTTTGTGTTGGATAGTCCATTTATCGAGGAAGGCTTTAGGCTATATAACATCACGCTACGGCTAATAGGAGCGGAGCATAAATGAAAAATGTTACAAAAACGGGAAAAGGTATTTCCTTTTTGAGAGCTTCCGCTGCGTGCGCTGCGAAAACGTTTTAAGTTACGCAAATATCATGTATGAAGGAATTGTTCCTCTTTAAATGTTCTAAAAAAAAGTCCGCGACAGCATATATCTATCTTTTATGAGTGACTCACTGTAACCTTTTTTTACTGTTAAACTGTTAGGTTAAAAATAATTATTTTTTGCGAAGCTTATTTAACCCTTATGGTATTAATCTATATCTAAATAAATGTGTTTGTTAGAACGGAAATTTAATATAGAATATTTGTGCCCTTTACTCTATACAGTTTTAACAAATATCTTAGAAGATATCGCAATGTAAAAATATCCGCGCGGCAAAATAATTCGCGCGTCGCAATGTAGGTACGGGGGATTATGGCTAACCTCCGGAAAATTCAAATTCAAAATATTTACTGCATCATAATGTTTACAAATACAGAGTGTTAATAGTATATTTAACAGTAAGAGATACCTATAGTGATTCACACTATTATAATCTAAGCTAATCTAAACTATTACAATAAAGAGGAAAGATAAGATTTTTTGTTAGTTACGATTTAGCTTAATTTATGTCGGATAGTCGATATATCGAGTAAGCTATATTTATGTGACGCAGACGAAGTTGCGCGGGTCAGCTAGTTGTGGTATAAATCGATAGTATACAAACCCATAATTTAACATAGTTTCTAACTAGGAACCTAGAATCACGAAAAGAGTATGAAAATTAGTACAAATAAACTATCTAAATGCCGTATAAAAAAATATCGTGATGAATTTCACCTTACATTTCGATACATGGATTTTTTCTTTTTAATTTTTTCATTTTCAGTTTTTTTCCCCTTTGGACCAACGAAAATGTACGGCATATGAAAAAATATTATCTATGCATAAAATACTTTCAAAATAAATTAATTTTATGTTGTGTCAAATCACCCCCTGGACCAGCGGAAAGAGAGGGGGTTACAACCCTCGATTATTTCCCCTTGTCGCATGATTTTTGTACGGCGTTGCGGAATAATGGATTAGAAGCAGTATTGAAATAGTATGAAACTGATGCCGTACAAAATCAAATGACCAAATTTACCCTCGAAATTGTCGGAAAATAAAATAAAAATTCTGACTTTATGGCGCCACATTTTTTTACGGCACTGCGCGTTTTCTTATTATTTTTCATGGATCTATCGATGGCAAGAATGCCGTACAAAAATATTTGACCAAAATGTACCCAGTCTACCTGTACTTTTGAATTCTCACCTGCACTCGGTTGGACAGCTTACAAGTGACGGCATAGTGCTGAATCTTATTTTTTTATGCTCCTATATCGTTCTAGATAGGTCACCTGGTGGTTCACATGACCCATAATTTTTTCAACACGGGCCAGTAGTCTATTATTATGTCAAGTGTCAACCGTGCCGTCCTTCACAATAAACCTCCGATGTTATTCGTCATCATAACTTATTGCAAAGATAAAATCTTCGGTTTTTCCGAAGAGGTCCTCGGTGCCCGGTACCTATAGCCCGCATGGCTATGTACACACGGCTACACATCAAGCTATACATTTCCTTCCAGTATAAGCTGGTCTCGCATTGTATAGGATTTCCGTACAGTGCGAGATCAGCGTAAACTGGAAATGTATAGCTTGATGTGTAGCCGTGTGTACGCGAAAATGTCTACATAAGATCCGTGCAGTAGACATAGCTAAAACACTAGTTTTGTTTTATTTTAAACTATTCATCACTTCATCAGCTACTTTGATTCAGTTTAAATATATAAACTCTTTTGCAAAAAAAACGGGCACTTCATATTTTTTTCTCTACTTCAATGAAGAAGGACAAGTAAGAGGTTTTATTAATTTGACGATGTATTGGCATGTTATTTGAAGAATCCTGGCATGATTCTGTACGTTTCAAATTTAAATTTTGAAATTAACAAAAGGAAAATAATGATTATTGTAGATTATTGTAATAGTACATTACTGCAGAATCCAGTAAGTAAGCCTTCCTGGCCAAGTATGAGTTAACCGGACCGAACCGCAGGTGAGGTCTGGTTATATACGAGGCCAGGATGGCTTTCTTACTGGTTGAGGTTTGTATAATGCTTTTCTCAAAAATAAAAGAAAGTTTAACAACAAATTCGTTTAATTAATATTGAAGGTTACATTCATATGTGAAAAACACAATAGCACTTTTTGGCCGACCCGGGAATCGAACCCAGGAACCCAGGACGCTCTGCAGTCGAGCTTGCGACCACTAGACCAACAAGGCAGTTTAGGAAACAACTTTAGAAAAAACTTTTTAATAAACTGAAATTACTAAATACAATCATAAAATCCCACACTATACTTCTACAACATTACTAAGTACAAACCGCAACGTATAAAATGGCTGTTTAAGGTTCCAAAAATATATGTATCTCATAAAATGTCCTACCAAAAAGAGAGATAGATATATATTTGGAACCTCCCTTCTATAACCATGTTATAATGGCTAAACTCTAATCTGTGTCTGGTACTATGTTTTTTTTTCTAAGCAGATCTAAAGAGGATGACCTAGTGTCCAGTAAGTAAATTACATACTTACTTACTGGACAGTAGGAGATTCCAAATTTAAAATCTCGCTTCTTACTGGACAGTTGTGAATAAGTCTCCGGTAAAGTTCACTTTCTGGATACTTTTTAGAGATGTTATGGCAACATTACATACCATTTTTGAGAAAAATTGCTTTACTAATGGCGCGAATTGCTGAAACGATTTTATTACTGATTACTAAAATTTTAAAACTTTTTGGATATTTTCTGCAAATTAAACAATTTTATCTTTCTTTTTACATTAAATACCACTTTTTGACATGAGTGTTAAAGCGATAAGGGCCGGTAAAATTATAGCCCTACTTGAAGAAGGTTGTTCGCAAACTTACGTGTCTCAGCGGCTAAATGTGAGTCGTTCAACTGTCCAGAGGACTTGGCAACGGTATCAAGAGACCGGTTCGGTCAAAAGAAGACCCGGTTCGGGAAGAAAACGACGCACAGAACCAAGAGATGACCGCTTTTTGGTGAGTCAGGCCTTGCGGAATCGTAAGGCGTCAAGTGTGGACCTGAAGAAGAGCCTTGAAGAAGTAAGAGGAGTAGAAGTTAGCTTGTGGACCGTCAGGAGGAGGCTTTTGGCTGCCAATATCAGGAGTTACCGCCCGGCTCGGGGACCTAAATTACTCCGTGAGCACCGTGTTGCTCGACTTCAGTTTGCTCGAAACTGTGCTTCATGGACTCTGGAGGACTGGAATAAAGTATTGTTTTCTGATGAAGCTAGAATCTCTTTGTGTGGAGAGGACCGACGCCGGCGAGTGCTACGAAGACCACGGGAACGCTATGCGGAAGTGTGTTTCGAAGAAATCACTCCTTATGGCGGAGGCTCCGTTATGTTTTGGGCAGCAATTAATTCGACGGGGCGTACGGAGTTAGTTCTCATAGAAAATGGAACATTAAATGCACACCGGTACATAATGGAAGTCCTAATTCCATATGCACAACCCGCATTGACTGCACTTGGGGTAGATTTCATTTTTTTATGGACGACAATGCTCGCCCGCACCGTTCTGGCGACGTGGAAGCGTACATGCAAGAAGTTGGAATCCGTCGTTTAGATTAGCCAGCTCGAAGTCCTGACCTCAATCCAATTGAGCATGTCTGGGATGTTCTAAAGAGACGGGTAAGATCAGTGCAACATGCTCCACAAAACATCAGGGAGCTAAAAAGAGTCATTGCTGAAGAGTGGGAACGTATTCCTCAAAACGTCATTAAAAACATCGTGGAAAGCATGCCCAGAAGGATTCAAGCTGTGATTTTGGCAAGAGGAGGTCACACTCGTTATTAGGTTATTACATTTGTAACTTTATTTAATTAAACAAAGTAAAAAAATCTTCTTGTCTTTATTGCCGACCACTTCTTATTGTTTGGCCGTGTACATCGGTTTTAAAGAATTCATAGTTTTTTTTTTAAAATTGCCACAGTTCACTTCACGCGTATTAATTTACACGATTATAAGTATACAGACTACGTCAAACAATTAAATTTCATTGAATTAACTCAAATCGACCTTAGAACGTAACCTAAGGTGCCCGTTTTTTGCAAAGGAGTGTTGTAGGAATAATTAACACCAGAATAAGGGGATTGGACAAAAAAATTTATTTAGCCCGTCAGATCGATTTCCAAAAAATAAAGAACCGTATTTTTTCTTTTTTCACGTATTTATACAAAAAATGAAGACAGTGTTTCAAAAGTCGTGTGACGTCACACGTAAGTACATTTTTTACCTACAAGTGACATCACAATTAAGCCCCCACTCATGATCGTTGACGCGTATTATTACCCGACTACGGCAAAGCCAAAGGAGGGTTATGATTTTGACTGGCTATGTATGTATGTCTGGCTGTCGCATGTCGGAGGAGCAATGGGCAAAAATTACCACTCAGTGGATACCAAAAGGCAGGAAACGACAACGCGGCAGACCCAGAAGGAGATGGCGGGATGAGCTGGACTCTTTCTCAAGGGATTGGTCTAACATCGCACTGGATCGCGAAAGGTGGAAAGAGGGAAGGGAGGCCTTTGCCCTGCAGTGGGACAACATGGGCTCATAATAATAATAATAATGTATGTATGTATGTTTGTATATATATGTATGTGAGTATCTTCACCTGTTCCCTCATAGCTTCTAATCTACTTATCGTAACTCGACATATGAGGTGTCGTTAGAACCGTCTTAATTTTCCGCTGAACATAGGCTACGTGACGTGTCACAAAAAGCGATTTGGCGCCCACTAGCGGACAAAAAGTAAGGCTTAAAATATAAAAACAGAGATAAATACGCCGTGTTTGGTATCATTTGAAAGGGTCTCACTTGTACATTTTCAAAATATTCTCTCAAATTTAAATCACGCCCTCTAGCGGAAAAAAAGTCAACAGTAAAAAAAAATATTTATCACCAAAATTGTTTAACTAAAAAAAGTAAAGAACTAAAACCCGACTACGCAAAACAAACGACGCTGACAAAGTATGAAACAAGATTTTCAGGATAGAACAAAAAGAAAAGCCGTAGTCACACGTTATAGGTACCAACCTAAACACTTTAATACCGTGTGCCTACGGCTTTTCTTTTTGTTCTATCCTGAAAATCTTGTTTCATACTTTTTCAGCGTCGTTTTTTTGCGTAGACGGGTTTTAGTTCTTTCCTTTTTTTTTTCGTAAATTTTTATTAATTTGATAAATCGAAAAACACGTTCCTTCCAATATTTTTCGATAATCTATCTAACTGACGGACTAAAAACAGAATCATATTTTTTTGAGTTAGGCTGATCCCCTTTTGGGTAACTGGCTTTTCGCTGTTTGAGTTGCGGGTATTCGCCCGAGTACAAAGTGTACAAACGCGTTATTCCACTTACATGATGCACGTTACGCAGTGCGCTATTCTGGGCAATTCGGCAGAACTAAACCGTTTGTGATTTATATGTTATAAACATGATCAGTGAATAACCGAGTGCGAGTTATTGTGACTACCAACATCTATATTTAGAGTGACTGCTGGAGGTGCTTGAACACGAACACTCAAACATTCACGGTTCGCGTCGGACGTACGTACATAAAATCCTTACTAAGTACCTAGGTGCCTTGCATTTGATAGTCATTGCTCTACTCGTTTAACTCGTAAGAATTGAAAGGAAGTATTTACTTACCTATATATAAATTCGGGGGTCGTCCATTAACCGTCTCAGTAGCACCGCCTCGTCTCACGTAGCTACTCAGAGTTATTGAAAAACTGACCGGGTGTGGCACAATATTTTGGATTTGCAAGTGAAAACATTAAAAATAGCTTAGCGTGAGGACAGCACAGTACAACAACAGATTGCACAAGCGCGGGTCGCAGGCCATCGACTGCGAACTTAATTGAATAAGCTGATCGAGTATTCCAAAACACGAATGGTCGATTTTCTTAAAAAAAACATCGAGATTTACAGATGCCTAGGGCCTAAGAACTTGCGATTGGGTTCCAGTCTAAGCAGCATTGGTTGTCGGACCACAGACTACTTACCTAGGCTGTAACAATGAATAACATCCCGGGATCAACGGCTGAAGTAATGTACTTTCCGAGGCAAGGAGGAAACTCAGTATCAACACTATCAACTCATTATCACAAACCAACCTAGACAAGCGCGGCATAACCCAAAGGACCCTAGCACACAGCGTAGGTATTTAAAACGCGCATATGCCACGCGTATACTGGCTTCAAACGAGACTTGAGCGCAATCTTGGCCTTGCGTAACCTAAGCGCACACGCCCACACGGGGAGATCGTGAAACACGCGTCTACAAAAACGCGTATACGCGCAGATACAGACGCGCTGTAGACGCTCGTAGCTTCGTGCTACGAAACGCTGTAGTCGCTCGTTTTGGTCAGCAGAGACTCCTCGTCAGTTGTACAATGGCGTCGGTTGAGACAACCACATTTCATCCTTTTTTGAAAGTGGCATCACGCAGTTCAGTCTAGGAGACATGGCTACTGCTTTACTGGGCAAATCCTGTGGATGCCTTGAGTTTAAGGCCTCCAGCCAGGGGACCGCTCACGCTGGCTTTAGTACTGCTTTTAAAAAGAAAAGGTGGCGTGAGCTCACTCCTCTCCGCTACACCTCCCCCGACCCTTTATACGCGCTTTAAACGAGTTTCGAATGCGCTTCACACGCGCGCTTGTATCGCGTTTTACGCGCGTTTGAATCTATAAGACGCAAAAATAAAAAAATATGACGCGCAGACGACGCGCGTCGTCTGCGCGTTTAGAATACGCCGTGTGTTAGGGGCTAAAGCAGGGGTGCACAGACTTATTGAGACCAAGGGCCACTTGGGCAAATGATGAACTAATGACGGGCCACCAGCACAAACTAAAAATACATATAAAAATTGACAAAAATTTTATTACAAAAATAATATACTACTCTGAAGCGTGGCATTGTTTTATAGCATTCGTAAAAGTTCTTCCAAACTTTCATTTGCAAGGTGGTTTCGCTTTTGTTTTTTTATTATTGAATACCGAAAAAGTTCGTTCACACAAGAGGGCATTGAAATACAAGAGCGAGCGAAGCGAGCTCGAAAATTTTTGGCCTTCACCTAGGAAAGGTGATTAATATTATTTGATTTTCATTTTAATATTTAAAAAATGCATATTTAACTAACTTTTACTAGTAACGTATTCAAGAATTGGACACTCAGAAAACGCGGCGATAAGAGCGAGCGGCAGATCGAAATATTTACGTAGGGCTAGTTCAAAAAGCCGCCCCAGGACTTAAGGTTGAACAAGCCATACAAACTTATTAACTTACAAACTTTTATTCTTCCATACAAACTTACGAAAGTGATTACTCCTCTGTTTGACGGTGTAGGTTCAAAATTAAAAATTGTATCAACTGGTCTTATCATTATCTAGGTCTGTATGGAAGCAGAATTGGAAAAAAAATATTGATTTGGAAGTTATGAACGTCAAAACTTTCATATTTTAGCACTAATTTAACTCATCTTTGGGCGTAAATAAGTAACGTATATAGTATGAAAAAGAAAAAAGTGAAACCATACGGACATAGATTAGTTATTAAAAAATTTAAATAATTTGATTTTGAACAGATACATTCAATAGATTTATCATGAAACCAAATATACCAAAGGTCTGCATAGAAACAATCGCGCGCCCGTTTTAGTTGTGTCTCTTTCGCTCTATGCATTTCGCTCGTGATGTCGGGTGAAATAGCATGCATTTTAGCCCCGCCCACCAACTAGTTCGTGCCGTTGGCTTGTTTACCCTTAAAGAAAGGAAAATATTCCACTGTTTGGTAGTCCTTATTTTTGCAACATGACTTGATCTGTAAGGCCTACTAAAAACGCCAAATCACACAACCAATCAGGATTTTTGATTTTTTCATGCACCTGCATATCGAGCCCGCTTAGTAACACGCGTGTTTCAAATTACCTAATATTATTTTTAATTTTAACTTCAGCTATATTTTTCTTCAAATGCACAAGGGAATATTTTGCTGGCGGGCCACTGACATAGTAGGTCTGTGCACCCCTGGGCTAAAGATTCACAAAGTCCTCAAAATCGTTACGGGATTTTAAATTAAATTTTAAAGCATTAGGTACTGTAAATATAGGTAGGTACTTACTTCGCACGTTCGTGGTACCTATATTTTCTGACTATTAAGACGTATCAAACGACACACAAAACGGGACGAAAAAATAATAATTTTGACCTTCACTATTTCCGTAAGTATGGTCTAGAAGAAAAAAGTGGTCGCAATGACGGGGAGAACAGTCGAACGATTGGCAAATGCTTTTCACAGATTCGGTCGACATGAGTAGGGTAGGGTGGTAGCCAATGAACCGCGTGTACCGTATGAACCATAGTACCTACCGTCCATAGGGTACGTGGCAAACTTGCACAAAAAACATGTCACGACTCGCTTGTCACATCATGCAGTTTGGTCTAGTCGCAGGCCGCTTGTCGCCACAAACGAACGCGTGAACCGCATCTTTGTGTTTATTAAAATAAAAACGCTGAAAAAAAATTGAGTTTCTTTTTTTTATTACAATAATTATCTAATTCTTACTAAACTTTGAGTGAATTGTATGTGTAATGTAGGTCCTTGCGCTTATTTTAAACTACTTTTTATTTTTTTTCCTCCATGGTTATTATATAAAACATATCGTAAAAGTCCATGAAATGGCAGGCCAAGATTGGTTCAGGGGGGTTTAGGCCAAGGCATCTCTGAATTAACAGTGAAAATCCCGAAAATAACATCGGAATACCATATTTGAGTGCTATGACTTCTGAAAGTTAAGAGACCAAAATAAAAAGTTTATAATGACTGTAATAATTAAGTTCCAAGACTGATTCTGTGGTTTTTATATAACCCGAAACCTAATAAATATTTAAACTTATTACTTTTATATTAATTTTCAACTTAAAACAAACGTTTATTGGTTTTTCTATTACTGTGATTCATTGTGTACCACCTGGATCATTCAGTACCACCCCCCTGGTTCATCGTGTACCCCTAGGTGTACATTATGAACCATTTGACTTGCTTTAGAAAAACGTGTATTAATTAGGCAATAGCAAATATTTTCCATTTTGCTTAACGCAGTTTGGTAGTTTATTAAATAACCTATGTTTTGAGATAAAAATATTTTCTTAAGGGTAAACAAGCCAACGGCACGAACTAGTTGGTGGGCGGGGCTAAAATGCATGCTATTTCACCCGACATCACGAGCGAAATGCATAGAGCGAAAGAGACACAACTAAAACGGGCGCGCGATTGTTTCTATGCAGACCTTTGGTATATTTGGTTTCATGATAAATCTATTGAATGTATCTGTTCAAAATCAAATTATTTAAATTTTTTAATAACTAATCTATGTCCGTATGGTTTCACTTTTTTCTTTTTCATACTATATACGTTACTTATTTACGCCCAAAGATGAGTTAAATTAGTGCTAAAATATGAAAGTTTTGACGTTCATAACTTCCAAATCAATATTTTTTTTCCAATTCTGCTTCCATACAGACCTAGATAATGATAAGACCAGTTGATACAATTTTTAATTTTGAACCTACACCGTCAAACAGAGGAGTAATCACTTTCGTAAGTTTGTATGGAAGAATGACTGGCTTGTTCAACCTTAAACTCTAATAACGACAGCGCTAGAGCTCTTCAAACTTTTGGTGGTTCATTGGCTACCACCCTACCCTACACAAACACTCGTGGTGACATTTTTTTATGCAGACGATAAATTATCTCTAATGAGTAAGTATTTCGTTTTATTAGAGATTGTAACTGTAACATACTGAATAACCGTCGAGTAACTAAAAATATCATTAAAAACAATTTTTAAAACAATTTTAATTTTAAATGGATACGCAACGACTCTTGCTTGATAGTATATTACAAAATGGCGTCGTAATTCTGATTGGATTGCACTTCCCATAGCAAATAGCTATTGGCAGGATTGATATTTCATCTCGAATCTCAAATCACAATCGAAGCTTCGGTTTTGTGAACAGCGATTTTCGATAGTACGATGGATCGATTGGATACGACGGACAATCGAGTGGTTGTGAATAGCTATGCAGGTGCCTTTCAACTTTTTAAGGGTCTCGTTAATATAAGAACGGAATAAAATTTATAGTACACCCACACTCGCAAGTTATGTTTAAAAAGGTCCCATGTAAGAGAGGGCGAGCATCAATCCAGCACAGATCTAGCCTCCGTGGAGCTACTGGATATTTACCGCCTTATTCATAAAAATAGTTAAGAGTTGTTTAACTTTAAGCTTGGTTTATCTCGCATGCCGTCACTTTCATTTGAATATTATTGAAGTGAGACGGCATGCGAGATAAACCAAGCTTAAGTTAAACAACTCTTAACTATTTTTATGAATAAGGCGGCTACTGTTTACAGAAGTTTATAATGTTTATTTATCCCTTTTTCTTACGAACACAGATTATTTATTGGTAAAAAATAACGTGACTAGTATTTACAGCTCTAGAGCGGAAATGCAAAGTAAAAGGGACTGATCGTGTTCATAACATAACACAGCATATTTATCTAAAAAGCTGTGCAATAAGTGACAGTTATCAAGAAACGGTATTGAAATAGTACCTATTGATGTAGTGAACAAAGGGGATAGAACTGATGTGGCATATAAACCCCTATAGACCGCGTAAAAGGTCTATTTTCATGAGATCATTGTACTCATTATGTCGATCTTTACCTTCAAATATCTCGATAACGTTACATTTTACATAACATAATTTGTTCGTCTAGGTGTCCTCTACTCATATACATACCAATTATTGACGGCACGGTTAGCGCAGTGGCTCAGTGATTGAGTGCTACGCTTTGTCGGGGGTTCGATCATCGCACGGAACAAATATTGTATGGCCTGCAGATATTGTTTCGGGTGTGGGTGTTTGTGTATTACATGTGAATTTAAATGTTTGTAAACGCACCCACCACGATACAGGAGAAATTTCTAAAGTGAAGCAAGCAAAAAAAGACCTTTTCACACCACCTGCTCGAAAATGTCAAATTATATGTCAAGCAACCTTAACTTAAAGTGAGTCATTAGTGGCCGGGGGAACAGCCGGTCAATAATGTTGTACTGGATTTCATTATGACCCGCTGGTCAATAATGTGATTTGAATTTGGAATCTCACATGCTCAGCTAAATTGGCAGTATAGTACTATAGTGCGCGCGGAACTAGTTGGCCGCGCCTTAGGCATGTTTTTTTTTATTTGTATTCTTTTCAATAAATTGAACAATTATTGTTCACGATATCTCGAGATTGGTCATCACTGTCTAATTATAGTCTCCTGTGCATTGTAAAGTTACATACTCTTTGGTGCATTGCGAGCTGTAGGCAACCCGCCCCCTCACCCCTGTCGCCACCTAAGGCGCGGCCAACTAGTTCCGCGCGCACTATAACAAACACCCTTTGGTGCCAGAAAGAGGAAAGATATTCTCGATACCCTTACTACGCGTGGATGATATTCTCGATTTCCTACAAAATCATAACGACTGCTTCTTCATATCGTTGCCATGTTTTCGAAGACATAATATTGTAAGAATAATTAGATAACTACGAACCATATTGCTGTGGATTTTGTAAATAAATAATAAAACCTATCTATACTACAGTCGATTTATCACATTTTATAAAAATACTATAATTTCACGAGCGTCTCCAATGACGTTAATCATCCAAAACCATTCTACCATTTCTTTCTTATAATTATTTCTATTTCATTATTTCTAATGTTATTCTTACTGTTTGTTTATTTAATAAATACTTTGTTTTTCGTACTACCTATGGCTATTATTTTCTCACAGTAGGTGTAAAAAGTAGAGTATCCTCCTCTGGGCTAAATGTGTCTTTGCCTTGGGCTAGCTTGAATCCCTCGCTGCATTCAGGATTCTTGTATTAACTCCCTCCCTGCGCTCGGGAGTTAAATCCCGAATCCTTCATCGCGCTCGAGATTCAATATGACGCCCGTGACATAAGACACAACTTTAGCCCCTTTTTTTTTTTGGTGGGTGGAAAAAACCGAACCCATGTTTCTTCTTTGCCCTTGCGCCGAGGCCACGTAATCTAGTACATAATACCGCGGCCCCGACGGGAACTTTAGCCCCTTGGTGCATAATCTACTATTTCACACCACCTGCTCGAAAATGTCAAATTATATGTCAAGCAACCTTAACCTAAAGTGAGTCATTAGTGGCCGGGGGAACAGCCGGTCAATAATGTTGTACTGGATTTCATTATGACCCGCTGGTCAATAATGTGATTTGAATTTGGAATCTCACATGCTCAGCTAAATTGGCAGTATAGTACTATAGTGCGCGCGGAACTAGTTGGCCGCGCCTTAGGCATGTTTTTGTTTTGTATTCTTTTTAAAAAATTGAACAATTATTGTTCACGATATCTCGAGATTGGTCATCACTGTCTAATTATAGTCTTCTGTGCATTGCGAGCTGTAGGCAACTCGCCCCCTCACCCCTGTCGCCACCTAAGGCGCGGCCAACTAGTTCCGCGCGCAGTATAACAAACACCCTTTGGTGCCAGAAAGAGATCCAGAAAGCTATTCTCGATAACCTTACTACGCGTGGATGATATTCTCGATTTCCTACAAAATCATAACGACTGCTTCTTCATATCGTTGCCATGTTTTCGAAGACATAATATTGTAAGAATAATTAGATAACTACGAACCATTTTTTAAAAGGAATGGAATAACATTAAAACTGGCACGTACCGCGCCGTAATACCGTAATAGTAATTGGCTGTAACATTAGTTAATTTATTTTAAGTAAACTGCGCTAAGATAATATTGCTGTGGATTTTGTGAATAAATAAATAAATAATAAAACCTATCTATACTACTGTCGATTTATCACATTTTATCAAAAATACTATAATTTCGCGAGCGTCTCCAATGACGTTCTAAATTCAAAATGCATACAGCCAATCATCCAAAACCATTCTACCATTTCTTTCCTAAAATTATTTCTATTTCATTATTTCTAATATGTTATTCTTACTGTTTGTTTATTTAATAAATACTTTGTTTTTCGTACTACCTATGGCTATTATTTTCTCACAGTAGGTGTAAAAAGTAGAGTATCCTCCTCTGGGCTAAAGGTGTCTTTGCCTTGGGCTAGCTTGAATCCTATAATTATAATCTTAATATGACGCCCGTGACATAAGACACAACTTTAGCCCCTTGGTGCATAATCTACTATTTCAATACACTTCCTCGAAAACTAGCTCTTATTGCACTACGATTAGTTTCGACATGCAACATAAATTTCGCACGCGTGCGGTAATAAGATTACAGCGTGCTGTAATCTTATTACCGCACGCTGTAATCTTAAAGCAGCGGTAATAGGGTAGTCGACCGACTAAAAAAAATATGATTCTGTTTAGTCCGTCAGTCAGATTATTGAAAAATATTGGATACGTGTTTTTTGTTTTATCAAATTAATAAAAATTGACGAAAATAAAGCTTGTCAAAGACCATGGAGAGGGGGCGTTTGACGTCATAGTTAGGTAAAATTGGACCAAGCTGTGACGTTTCACGACTTTTCGAAGCACTGTATCGTCTTCATTTTTTGTTTACATGAAAAAAGAAAAAATACGTGTTCAATATTTTTTGGAAATCTATCTGACGGACTAATTAGTATTTTTTTGTCGACTACCCTATTCGATTAAAACATAAGAAATAAAAAAAAAGACACCACTGACTAATAAAGAGCAGGCTTTTTTTTTTAATCTCGTCATTTTGATCTGCGTCTTTACAGCGTAAATATTTTTTGAATATTTAAATTGTGTTTGTAAAAAGAATCATCATCATCATCATCAACAGCCTATTAATGTTCCCACTGCTGGGACACAGGCCTCCTCTCTTTGAGAGGGAATGGGATTGGTAGATGTCGCATGTCTTCGAATTTTTTGGTTCTAAGACATGCCGGTTTCTTCACGATGTTTTCCTTCACCGTTTTGAAAGCAGCGGTGATGAAATAAATTACACAAAGTAATGTGCCTGCCTGGGTTCGATCGAACCCACGACCTACTGTTCGGCTGCCACCTCTGGGCCACCGCTGCTCTGAAAAAAGAATACTAGCTACTAATAAACGTAAATATTTTTTCGACACATTTGCTCGAAAAATGCATTAATTACGGAGCCTGTATACATTGTTCGAAAGTTAAAAATTACGCACTATACAACGGAACGTGCGGTAATAGTACATTTTGATACAAGTGCGGAAAGTTTGTTATTGCATTCGAGGCAGATTGAACACCCGAGCCGTATGGCGAGGGTGTTCATGGGGTCGAGAAATGCAATAACAAATTCCCACGTGTATCAAACGACGTTTTTCAATACACTTTCGAAGAAATTAACTAAAAACGTTATGTGTTTTTGTCAACAAATTTGATGAGACTATGATTTAATTTACTTTTTTTCCGCGGTTTGATTTCGCCAGGTTGAAAAAGAAGCAAAGGTATAAAGCCGCCAAACAGCCTCACAGGAAAAATATAAAATTTAAATATTTTTTAATTAAGAACACAAAAAAATGCTTACTTGTTCATAAAAGTAAATAATTGTTTAAAATATTTACGTTTATTAGTAGTATTCTTTTTACAAACACAATTTAAATATTCAAAAAATATTTACGCTGTAAAGACGCAGATCAAAATGGCGAGATTAAAAAAAAAACACGCCTGCTCTATAATAGTCAGTGGTGTTTTTTTTTTAATTTCATAAGTTTTAATCGAATTACCGCTGCTCTATGATTACAGCGTGCGGTAATAATATTACAGCACGCTGTATTCTTATTACCGAACGCGTGCGAAATATGATGCATGTCGAACCTAATCGTAGTGCAATAAGAGCTAGTTTTCGAGGAAGTGTATTGAAAAATATGTACTCTCACCAAGTACCGTGCGGTAAAATAGGTACTCTCACCTAAGTACCTATTTTACCGCACGGTCCATACCCCGTTTTAAAGCACCCTTCGTATTCTTTACGGTTTTTTTTTAATTTCCATAAAAAGTAATACAAGAATTCCACCAAGGAGTTTCACATTACTAGAATAAATAAGCTGACCGAACGAACCTCCTTGGAAGCGCTTTTGTTCAATACGTTTGTCTCACTTTAATACTAAAGAGTAAATGAGATGAAAGTTGTAGTTCTAATTTTCACCACGTGCATGTGGCGCCATTTGCAAATGCGCGGCATTTTAATATTAAAACGTCAAAGATTGTTGCGACTTTCCGACTGATATTTAAAAACAAAAAATAATATGAGTTCAAGCGAATCCGATATTAATATGGAATCTACTCCGCCTGATATTTTAAATGAGGCGCAAATTGCAGAAAACGGTCTCTTGCCGCCAAAATCGCGAGAGCGCTATTTAATTACCTATAATAATTTTATAGCATGGAACTTCCAAGTTAAAGAAATACTCAATTATTCTCTGAAAATGTTTTGATGGCTTACTTCAATGAATTACGTGTGAAGTATAAACCGTCCTCAATGTGGTCAATATTTTCAATGTTAAAAACCACTCTAAAAACCAAATGACATAGATTTAACAAAATACATACAACTACCAACATGTATTTTTGAAACGACAGTCAGATGGCTATACCTAGTATACCTACAACTTCGATCTATAATGTACTATTGATCGAAGACCTACAAGCAAGAAATCAAAAGTATTCACTGCAGCTAACGTAGAAAAATTTCTTAATGACGCGCCAGATGAAAAATATTTAGGAACTAAGGTACGTTTTTAAAACTTTTATTTACTTTATTTGCCATTAAAAAAAAAAAAAAAAAAAAAATCCGGTGTACAACGTGCAAACCTGCGGGCCAACATATTGCATCGGACAGCCAACGCCCTCCGTTCTCTTTCCATATCGGCGTCATCCTTTAAGAGGAAACGCGAGTGGTCTTTTCTCCATACAAACGCTCTCGCCTGTTTTCTTTTTGGTTAATGACCCTAGAGCAATGGTTTTTTACAGAATAATAAATATTAACTATTTCTATGCCCCTATGTTTTCCTTTTTGGTGATAAATTATTTTTATAAGCACTAGAACCCACAAAAAATGCTCAAAATTGCTTGTTTAGATCGCTGTTAACAGAGTCCTAGTGTACAAATTTGACAACTATTAACGAAAAAAGAAAAAAATAGCGGCGTAGTATATAACCTCCTTATTCATTGTCTAAAATATCTTTTAAATTGGTTCAATATTGGAGGAGGAAATAGGCGAGAGCCAAACCTCGAATTCTAACTTTTTTCTATAGTTGTCCTTATCGCACGAATTTGAGGGCAGGAGGACGGAGAGAGACAGCGATAGTAGAAAGAGACAGCACTCGCATTTCCTCTTAAGTCCTCGGTAACTATGTGCCCCAGGTACTTAAAATCTAGCACTCTTTCAAGGGCCACACCTTTCAACATAACCGGTGGCATATTATGTGCTGGTTTTTTATGCTTTGCCCTAAACACCAGCAATTTACTTTTCTGTACATTGTACACAAGTCCGTGCGCTTCTGCATAGGCCTCACAGACCGCCAACAACTTCCTGAGTGCGCTAATTGACGGACTCAGCAGCACCATGTCGTCCGCGTAACTAATACTATTGACACACAGACCGTCAATAGAACAGCCAACACGAGTGCTACTGAGCTCGACAATCAGTTGGTTGATGTACAGGTTGAAAAGCGCTGGCGAGGTCAATCCCCCCTGCCTCACCCCGCATTCCAACCTGTACTCCTCCGATAGTTCGTCACCCCACCTAACTTGATTGGTTTGGTGGCCGTACCAATACTGAAACATATTTGTTATGGCGTCAGGCACTCCCGTTTCGCGCATCTTATACCACAGGACGTCATACCTTACCAGGTCAAATGCCCTGGAAAGGTCTAGAAATGCCGCATATATAGGCGTACTTCTCTCCGTATAGTACCTGACAGTATGCTTAAGGGACAAAATAGCACATTCAGTCGATAACTGTGGCCTAAACCCGAACTGAGCATCGTGTATTTTAAGATGTACTAATCAGCCCCTCAAACACGCCATCAAGTACTTTAGCCGTAATAGTTGCTAATGAGATCGGTCTGTAGTTACTTTTGTCACTGGCGTCACCAGTTTTATTTTTCAATATTGGTACAACCACCGTTCTCATCAACGCAGCGGGTAGGTAGGAGTGTCGGATACAGAACGTAAACAATAACGCCAGCAGTCGTGAGAGATGCGGTCCGGCATACTCAAAATGTTCTATGCTAAGGCTGTCGTGTCCCGGCGATTTGCCTCGTCTCATATTTTTAATGATTGTTCTTACCTGCTTAGCCATAATGCAAGCAGGCACCTCAAACACAACAGCCTCAGCAGCGACACTGTTAGCATCACACTTCGAAGGTAGTATTGTAAAATGCTCCCTGAACCGGTTTGCTATCTCCCCGGGCGTACTTACACCGTCGACAGCGACACACACCGGAATGCCAGGCTTGGGGTTTAATTTTTTGGTGTGTTTCCAAAACCCGCGAAAGTCTTTCTTGTTGTGTCTTGAAGCCAATATATCCATTTTAATTTGGTCCTGTTTATTTTGACAAAACTTAAGTTTTTGTTTGAAAATCTTTCGAACTTTCTTTTCTTTTAAATTAAAAATTGTCTTGAAAAAGTTTGTTTCATTACATAATTGTACTGTTTTCTCGCAAATGTGTTGAAAAACGTTGTATATGTGCAGAAATTGGTATTTAATTTACAAACTCGTGACTATGGTAAGCCCTCGACTTCGTCTCGGGCTTACATTCGTCTACTCGCTTGTAAAAACCATCTTACCGCACTAGTATCATAATAGTACATTATGATATAAGTGCTGTAATTATCAAAGCGCACGTATGTCATACGACGTTTTATAACACATTTGCGAGGAAATAAATAAAACTCGGACTTTCTTAAACGAATAAATCTTTTATTTGTTCACAAATTAGCGATGCGCGGGCATCAGTGCTTTTTTTTTTAAGGCAACGGTACAAAAACAGCCAGTATTACTAATAAAGTAAATTAATATTTTTTGTTTCTGTTACAGATGTAATTTACTGTCAAAATGAATTAAATTAAAGAATTAAATGTTTATTTTTTATATTTTATCTCCCAAAGTTAATTTTATTCATAAAATATTGACCACTTTTCTGACATAAAAACTTTTTGATTTGCTTTCTTTGCTTTTTTTTTCTTAAGATTTAAAAAAGTACCGTTGGTTTTAGACGGAGCATGATAAACCGTACGTGTTACCTTATTAGAAAGAAACTCGTGCGTTTTACTTTACGATTACGCACAAGTACGTAATGACATACATTACGATATTGAAATTGGTGAAATAAGAGGCCCTTTACGAGCAAATGTGTTATAAATAACTATAAACAATTATTTACTTTTATGAACAAGTAGGCAACAAGTAGGTAAACATTTTTTTGTGTTCCTAATTAAAAAAATATTTGAATATTATATTTTTCCTGTGAGGCTGTTTGGCGGCTTAAATACCTTTGCTTCTTTTTCGACCTGGCGAAATCAAACCGCGGAGAAAAAAAGTAAATTAAACCATAGTCTCATCTTTGTTGACAAAAACACATATCGTTTTTAGTTAATTTCTTTGAAAGTGTATTGAAAAACGTCGTTTGATACACGTGAGAATTTGTTATTGCTAACTTAATTAATAACTAACTTTCCGCACTTGTATCAAAATGTACTACTATACCTTACTAGAATCTTTCTATCTAGAATTAAATAAAACACTACCTACACAATAATTGGTACCTAATGATAATAAACATTATTATTAAGAGTAAGTACTATTTTTTTTTTATTAGCCTACTTTGTGTCCCACTGCTGAGCAAAGTCCTCCCCTTTCTCTTTCCATATGTCTCTATCATGGGCGATCTCTGGCCATGTTAGCCCCACAAACATGATCAGATCGTCACGCCACCTTCGCCGCGGTCGACCTCGACGGCGCTGTCCTTCCTCAGGCGTCCAGTGAGTGACGATCTTTGCCCATCTCTCCGGGTGCATCCGTGCTACGTGGCCTGCCCACTCCCACTTCAGCCTGGCTGTTTTTTCTCCAACATCAGCTATTTTAGTTATGGAGCGCAGGGTGGTGTTTCTGACGCGATCAGTTCGCTTAAGGGTAAACAAGCCAACGGCACGAACTATAGTTGGTGGGCGGGGCTAAAATGCATGCTATTTCACCCGACATCACGAGCGAAATGCATAGAGCGAAAGAGACACAACTAAAACGGGCGCGCGATTGTTTCTATGCAGACCTTTGGTATATTTGGTTTCATGATAAATCTATTGAATGTATCTGTTCAAAATCAAATTATTTAAATTTTTTAATAACTAATCTATGTCCGTATGGTTTCACTTTTTTCTTTTTCATACTATATACGTTACTTATTTACGCCCAAAGATGAGTTAAATTAGTGCTAAAATATGAAAGTTTTGACGTTCATAACTTCCAAATCAATATTTTTTTTCCAATTCTGCTTCCATACAGACCTAGATAATGATAAGACCAGTTGATACAATTTTTAATTTTGAACCTACACCGTCAAACAGAGGAGTAATCACTTTCGTAAGTTTGTATGGAAGAATGACTGGCTTGTTCAACCTTAACACCAATTATGCTGCGCTCCATTGCTCGCTGGCAAAAAATCTTGAGTTTGGATTTCTGTTGTTCAGTTATCAGTAAGTGACCAACTTTGTGCACCGTAGGTTAGGACGGGCAGGATGCACATGTCAACGAGTTTCCTTTTTAATTTTAGGGGAAGGCTTCCCTTTATATGTTCCTTCAGGGCCCAGAAAGTCTTCCAGTAAGTACTATAGGTATAAGAATATACTTTGTTACAAATGAGTTGGCTAGTGAGATGCTTTGATGAGTAGGTATTTATGCGTTTATTTACGACGTAATGAAACTGTCGTTAACTCTACGAGTAGGTATTGCCGTAAAATATCGAACGCTTAGACAGACAAAAACATAAAAACTCTGGTGTTACTTATAGTTCTGTCGAGGTATAGATAGTTAAATCTTTTTTATTAAGTAGTACTATGTCATCATCTTGTAGGAAGCGATGTCCGTTTTAATGTAAACTTTATCTACCTAAACGTAGTGTAATAAAGTTGATTGTGGGAGGCAATTGTTGAGAATGAAGTATAGTGATACAAGTGCGGAATGTTATTCCATACGAGGTGGATTGAGATTGAACACCCGGGCCGTAATGCGAGAGATTCACGGGGTCAAGAAGTGCAGTGCAGAACACCAACAAAATCTTACATGAGAAACAGTATGGTTTCACCAAAGGACGTTGTACGACTGACGCCGGTGTCATCTTATTAAAACATATATTTACTGCGTGGGAAGAGTCACAAAGCCATTCACAAGCTCTCCAAAGATGACTGATGACTCATTTGATTGCGTCAACGTCAACCACGAAACCCTTCTCATAAAGCTCTTAAACATTACGGTTTAGGAAATCTTGCGCTCAGTTTAATGAAATCGTATTTAAGCGATAGACATCAGCAAGTATATACAAATAAATGGTGTGAATTCAATGGGCTTAAAAGTAAGCATGGGTGTGCCACAAGGTTCGATATTAGGTCCCTTTCTCTTTTTAGTCTATATTAATGATCTACCCCATTAATTTAAAAACCAACCTGAAATGGTATTGTTTGCCGACGATACTTCTTTAATATTTAAGGTAAACAGACGTGCCACGAATCTTGATGACGTAAATAACGCCTTACTGCAGGTTCATAATTGGTTCACCGTTAATAATTTAGTATTAAATGGGAAAAAAACGAAGTGCATAAGATTTGCTCTACCAAAAGTACTGATTGTGACATAGTATTGAATTGAATCAAGAGAAACTAGAATTTGTCAATGAAACTGTTTTCTTGGGGATAACGATTGACTCAAGGCAGTGGGGTCCGCATTTATCATCTCTTGCAGGACGGCTGAGTTCAGCAGCATATGCTGTTAGGAAAATCCGTCAATTTACTGACGTAGATACCGCGAGACTAGTCTATTTTAGCTATTTTCATAGTGTTATGTCATACGGTATTTTACTATGGGGACGGGCTGCAGACGTCGAGTCTATATTTATTCTGCAGAAAAGAGCCATTAGAGCCATATATGGTCTACGAAGGCGCGATTCTGTGAGAGAGCTGTTTAAGGAAATTAACATCGTGACAGTACCTTGTCAATACATCTATTGTTACGGACGCCGAACTCCTAAAAACTTAATCTGTAATAGTAGAATAGTTTTGTTTTGAATACCTAGGATAAGCTAGGATAAGTATATAAGAAGTACATAAGAAGTATATAAAGTCATTTAGTAACTAAAGCTTTATAAAGATTGTGTCACATAACTTAAGAATAGATAGTACAAGTTAGCTCATTATGATGTAAACAGAACCCTAAAATCAGTCTAACTTCAATTCTTTATGTTGTATAAGTGTATTACGTAAGTTATACATAACAAATCTATGTGCTTCAAAGTCTGTCAGTACAAATTCCACTCGTAAAAGTTTAATAATGTTTTTGATTGGGCAATTTCAAAGGCTGGATTCTAGTCCAATAAGAATGCCTTAATTTTATCCAATAAGAATCTAGCGCAACGGCCGCTTTATTTCTAGACTTTCGATAGGATATCTATAAAAGATATTTTATACACCTTGCCACTAATTGAATCATGATGTAGGGGCTGAATCTAGTGAAATAGAGTTCAGAGTCCCCCACATTCTGGTCCTAGCGAGCCGGATAAGTCAAGACCTAAGAAGACCTAGTACTTACGTGTTTTTATAAAGTGAATTTATACAGTTTTAAAGTTTTCAAAGTTGCAAAGTATTAAATTCAGTGTTAAATTCAGTGGAAAAGTAAGAGAGTGAGTCGGCTGTCAAAAGGATCTCAGGAAACGACGGCCAGAGTTTAAGTAGTGTCGCCGTTAAGATCCTAACGCCTGTGCCTAGATATTTAGGTAGTTGCCGTGCCGAAAAGTGCGCCCGGTAACTGTATCAAAGGCTGATCATACAGTGCGTTTAAAAGTAAGTACATAGCCGTCAGGCAATAAACTATTAAGTGCGTGTCCGTGCCTGCTATGTACAACATCAGTGTATCTATAAAATAGATAAAAAGTGAAGTGCGCGTTATCAGTGTATTTACGTATCGTCGCTAACACGGTATATAGACGGAAGTGTCGCCGAGCCAGAACGTAGGCCGGTATCCGCCTATCTAGCGAAGAAAGTAATACGTCAGTGAGTTATCTAGATAGATAACAAGTATATAGTGCGTCACTAAGTAAATAGACGGAAGTGTCGGTATCCGCCTATCGTGTAAACAAATAATACGCGTGGATGGACTATTTAAAGTGAAAGTACATAGTACAAGTTAGTGTATATAGACGGAGGAATCACTTAGCCGGAACGTGTGCTAGTGTCCGCTTATAAACAAAGTAAATAGTACGTGTTATTATTGTGTACATAGACGGAAGTTTCACTAAGCTGGAACGTGTGCCAGTGTCCGCTCTATAAAACGAACATAAGCAGTGCAAGTCAGTGACCTATCCTAAGAGATAGAAGTATAGTGCGCGTTGTAGTACATAGACTTATTTTCAAAAAGTAAATAATAAAAGTGCGTGTCGGTATTAAAAGTAAACAGTGCGTAGTGAACCAGTGAATAAAAAGTGTGCCCAATATAAATTGGGTGAAAAGATCCAGTGCCATAGCTACCTAGGCAGAACCTAGAGTGCCTAGGTTACCTAGGCAGCCTACAACTACGTGCCTGTGCCTAGTTATCTAGGCAGACTCCACTACGTGCCTGCAACTACGTGTCTGTGCCTAAACTACCTAGGCAGACTCCACTACGTGCCTGCAACTACGTGTCTGTGCCTAAACTACCTAGGCAGACTCCACTACGTGTCTACAACTACGTGCCTACGCCTAAGTCATATAGGCAGTATTGACCGCTTGTACCCTAACACTTGCGTGTCAATCGAACGTTAAGTTTAAGTGTGCTAACCTCAGGCATAGCTTAACAAGATGGTTATCACAAGAAGCCAGTCAGACGTAGCTGAGTTAGAAGAACAGCGACGTCTTAAAGAAGCTGCACGTCGTCAAGAAGAACAGCAAATTGAAACTGAAAGATTACGACGACTGTCATTAGATCCGCCTGCCTCACCCTTTTCAAGGCTTGCGGAGACAAGTACAGCTGGGCCCTCCGGGGTCAGAACTACAGTGACCACTACTACGAGCAACAACGAGCGAGGTCACCAACAAGATCACTACGGTCGCACCGATCTAATACAAGTATTACTACGCGACTAAGAGTAGCTGAGCTCAACGCGGCAGAGAAGTTAGCCATTCTACATAAGAAGCAACTTGAGATGGAAGCCGACCTAGTAAAGAAGAGGTTGGCAGTGGAGGTGTCTGTGCTCAATGATGAAGAAAGTGTTAATAATGAACCTCTACCCGAAGAACAACAATACCTTAAGGTAGACGAGTGCAGGCTACGAACAAACCAGCCCGACACACGGGGGGAGGAGGCAGCAAAGGGTACACGAGAGGAACCTAGACAAATCAGGTTCGAGACGCCCAGACCAAGATCGCCAACTCCAACCAGGGCGAGGAACAGCATTGAACAATTAGCCAACACACTAGAGAGGATGGCCAGACCCCGTCCACGCTATATAGACCTGCCTACCTTCACTGGAGCCGCTACTGAATGGCTGCCATTCAAAGCAGCTGTTCGAGACTCAACAAGCATGTACCAGATTCCTGCAGCTGAGAACATACATAGACTGAGGAGCTGCCTAAAGGGAGAAGCTCGGGATGCTGTGGCCGCACTACTACACACAGCCACAGACCCAGATGTTATTATGAAAACATTAGAACAATGTTTCGGGCGACCTGAAATTATCATCGATCGGGTGCTCGACGATCTAAAGAAACTCCCAAGACCTGGAGCATCGGCAGCCGACCTCAACAGCTTCGCAGTGAAACTGCAGAATATAATCTGTGTACTGAAGACAATAGATAGAAGAGGTTATCTATTCAATCCCCTGCTGACAAGAGAGGTGTTGGAAAAACTAAGTCCACATCTCCGCTCTCGCTGGTGTGACTACGCTTACGACAATGAAGGGACGACCGAACCAGAGATCGTCATGATTTCCCACTTCCTTATGAGGGAGGCAGATTAGGGCATTACGTTACACCTATGCCCCGTCTACGAGCGCCGCAAGTCAAAAGAAAGAGACACGACCCGCCGTAACATTAAAGAAAAAGGCGACTGTCTACAACACCACAGCGGAAGAAGAGAAGATGCCATGCCCATCAGGGTGTGAACAAGCACACACCTTACTCCAGTGCCCTAAGTACAAGGCACTTACTACAGAACAACGCTGGGAACTCCTTAAAGAATAAGGGATTTGCTTCAAGTGCGTACAAAGTAAACACCGACGCATCGGGTGCAAAGCTAAGTCCTGCGGCGTGAATCAGTGTCGTCGACCACATCATACGACACTGCATCAGTCATCACCACGAAAAGAGGTGAAAAGAGAAGATACCAACAAGCCAGCAGAGGCACCTAAAGAAGAAGCCGTCCTGTCTGTGACACCAGGACCAACTGTGGGGCAAAGGACAGTACTACTGAAAATGTGCCCTATCATCGTGTCCGGACCACGCGGGGAGGTGCAGACCTACGCACTTCTAGACGAAGGAGCAACCATCACTCTTATAGATCAAGAGTTAGCAACCAGCATCGGAGCAGAGGGGCCATCTCAACCGCTACACCTAAACGGCGTCAACATGTCACAACAAGAAACAAAGAGCCAGCTTGTAACAATCCACGTCAGAGGGACGAAAGAAACAGAAGAATACAGAGTTAAAGCAAGAACAATAAGAGACCTGCAACTACACAAGCAGACTATCTCTGACAGTATTCTTCAGTACGAACACCTGAGAGACCTTCCCAAGGACGAGGTGTGTTACGAACAAGCACGCCCCGGGCTTCTAGTGGGGACTGACCACTGGGAGTGTATCGTCTCAAGGGAGCTCAGGACCGGTGGCCCGAAATGAACCAGCCGCCTCGAAGACTAAGTTGGGATGGGTCACATGGGTGGTGCACGGAACCGCACCACGCAGCGCGATCATGCAAGAGGGCAGTGTACTGCACGTATACGAGCCAGACCGAGAGCAAAGTGTTAGCAATCAGGAATTACACCACTCGGTTGAAGCTCATTTCAAGATAGAGGCTCTCTGTATAGAAGGAAAGCCACGAATAAGAGAAGCAGATCAGCGCGCCATTCAAATCGTCGAAGCGACAACGAGGAAAACCGAAACCGGTTACGAAGTGGGGCTACCATGGCGGGCAGACAACACTGTCATGCCACCCAGCTATAATCAAGCACTCCGTCGTCTTACAACTATTGAAAAGAAGATGGACGCCGATCCCAAGTTCGCCAAAGAATATTCCGAACAAGTTAACAACCTACTACAAAAGGGTTACGCTGTATTATGTGACGGCTCGGAACGTGAGAGCCCAGTGTGCTGGTACTTACCACACTTTGCCGTACAAAACCCGAACAAGCCCGGCAAGTGGAGACTGGTATTTGACGCAGCAGCACGAAGTCACGGAATATGTCTGAATGACGAACTGCTAGAGGGACCAGACCTATTGTTATCAATACCGGGAATCCTATTTCGGTTCAGAGATTTGTACTGCAATTACAGTCGACAGTGATCTCTCCTACTAGTAATACCTTCAAGTGTAAATAAGTACTAAGTAAGTCAAATAAACCTTTTTATTCTCTATTTTGTATAAACAGTGTTTTAATTCTTGTGTAGAGGCCACAGTTCGGTCTCGTTGTGTAACTTCCTTATCCACGTAAATATCATCATACAGTCCACTACGAACATCTCAGTCGTGGGGCTGAATCTAGTGAAATAGAGTTCAGAGTCCCCCACATCTATGAAAACATCATGTACGTCAGGAAAAATCTGCATTTATTTAGCAAAAGAGGTGATAGACACCACTATAATACGAGAAATAGGGACCAACTAGTTCAGCCAGGTTTCAGGCTAGCTAAAGTAGACGCATCTTTCATGGGGTACTGTTTAAAATGTTACAATAAAATACCCCCTCACATTCTTCAACTGAGTGAGACGAAATTTAAAACTTGTGTAAAACGCACATTAAGTAGGCAAGCATACTATAAGTTGGGGGATTACATTGATGATAAAAATGCTTGGCTCCATGCTGGTCCTGCTCCACAACCATAGGGGCAATTAAATCGATTATCATGTGAAGTTATTGTAGAGGCTGCAGAAGATTGTAAAAATATCTTTGCATTGTATAGATTATTGTTTATTTGCATGGCACATGTGTGAGTACTATGTACTATAAAGACCCTTTTTACATTTTTACATTTAGTTATTTTTTAGTGACGTTGCCCTGGTGGCTGAGAGAATGTCATGCTCACTCAAATGTCTCGCTGATGGTGGCGGGTGTGTCGGATCATTTAGTTCCCTTCAAAATGGTTGAGTTGAATGGTGCTGATCCATGCGTCATGTTCGTGAACGGGCGCTGTCAGTGGAGACTGGTCATTCCTTAGTTGCCATGGTGTAAATATATTTTTCATCCCTTCAATTCGAAAAGTGCCGTTTTGTTCCTCTATAAGTGCGAGCAAAGTAGCTCTTTTCTCCATTAGACTTTTTAGCGGGCAGTAATGAGATTTGAATTAAGAACATGAATCGTTCATTGAAATCGAACGCAAATTGTATTGTGTTGGCTGTACGGTGCGAGGAGACGTGGTAACTAAATTTAAAAAAAAACAAAAGCGCGCGATTTACTTCCCTGTTCTAATATTCGGTACGGACTTTATTGTATTTTATGCAAAAAAAATGAGCTCTACGTCGAGTTCTGAAAGTGATAGTGCATTAACTCCTGAAACAATAAAAATAGAAGCTAATAACGTTATACAAAACTTAATCCCTACGAAATCCCGGGAGAAATATTTAAAGGCATACGACAATTATTTCTTAATATGGAGTAGAAGGTTGTTTAGTAACGTGTTGTCTTGTGTGTTGTGTAACGTAAAACTGGACACATATTCGTAATTAATATGTCTGATGGATTTAAACGTGTCGTCACTGTATTTTTATTAAATAATAATATTACAATAAAATATGAGGCGCCTTTTATTTTCTCATAGAGGGTGATGAAAAGTTGAGTGTATCACTCGGGTGCAAAATATATTTTGGGCTCGGGCGACGTACTTTGAATCCCTCGCTACGTTCAGGATTCTACTAAAGAATCCCTCACTACGTTCGGGATTCTACTCTAGAATCCCTCACTTCGCTCTGGATTCAAAAAAGCGCCCTCGCCGTAAAAATATCATTTTGCTCCCTTATGATACAATCTACTATTTCTTTTTGATTTGTTTATTATATCTTTTTACTCTGGACGCTCTTAACTTGCACGTCTTGCTACATAGTTCTCACATAATATACCATCTCAACATGAATGATATAATGTACCAAGATTTTGTAACAAATTCTAATTTAAAAGAGTGTCCATGGAGTTTCTTGCCCGTTCTTCTTCATGAGATCTACGTTAGGGAACTGGCAACTACAGTACTTTCACAAGTTATTATGCCTTGTGATTGTGACTGTAGCGTAGGAGTGCAATGCGTCGTTTCGGGAGTTGCTGCGTTGGGCTGCGCGGCGCCGGATGTTACCGGCGGCGAGTGGAGTGGGTGTGGGGGCGCGCGGCGTCGTGTGCCGTGGCGGTGGGTGTGCGGGGCTCCGGGTCGCGGGGCGGCGGTTGCACGTTGCGGCGTGCATTCGTTGTTCTGTGATTCGGGGTCTCGAGCATTCGTTGTTGCGGTTTGCGTCGCTGGGTGCTTTCGTGCTCGCAGTGTTCGTTGTTGCGGGCATTCGGTGGCGTGTGGTTCGGCGTGGTGGCTTTCGGAATGACGCATTGCACTCGTAGTTTCGTTCTTCTTCCTTCCTTCTGACATTCAAAAGTGCCTGTAATGGCTTAATTGAAATAAACGATTTGAGTTTGAGTTTGAGTCAGTAACAAATTCCCACATGTAGGTGTATCAAACGACGTTTTCCAATACACTTTCGAAGAAAGTGTAAAATATTAAAACGATTATAGGTAAACTAAGTACTTATGTAATTTTGTCAACAATTTTTAGGAGACTATGATTTAATTTCCTTTTTTTCGCGGTTTGATTTCGCCACTTCACCAGATTGAAGGAGAAGCAAAGGTATGAAGCCGCTAAACAGTCTCCCAGGAAAAATATAAAATTCAAATATTTTTTAATTAGGAACACAATTAAATGTATTACTTAATTATAATTATTCATAAAAGTTATTTGTTTAAAATTAATATATTTTTTCGGTGGTATTTGTTTTAATCGATTTGGACTTAGATAGCTAGGTATAGTTATTGTGGTAATTTCCTTTTTCCGCCCTTGGTTGTGAAAAAATAAGAAACGCACGCGTGCAAAATACATTGCATGTCGAACCTAATCGATAGTGCATTATGAGCCAGTTATCGAGGAAGTGTATTAACAATTAATTACATAGTGATGACTATTTTCTCATTACTAGGATTTTGATCATGGAGCACAATATTTTGATGCACTTGATTGTTGTACAGCTGAACAAAAAGGTGGTGGACCTAGTTCACGATCTGGCTTGATACGCGTGTCTTTTATATTAATAAAAACTTTACATTACTATAATGTAGTACTTATCTACTTAATGTTTTGATTTTAGAATGTTAAGTAGATACATTATACTGTATACATTCAAAAATTAAATCCTTATCCTACCTTTCGCGATAGTTTGTAATTGTAAGTATGTATGTATGGATGGATGTTTGTTACTCTTTCACGCAAAAACTACTGAACGGATTTGGATAAAATTTGGTACACAGACAGTTCATAACCTAGATTAACCCATAGAATAGATTTTATCCCGATTTTATCTTCCCGTGGGATAATTTCCGAGATGTAGCGGGCGAAGCCTTTAATATAAAGTTTTCACTTTTCATATACCTAATTTCCAAATTAAACTTATCATAGTTTTTAAGCTGCTACTAACACATATTATGGACCGAAATGTCTGAAATATATAATTTTTAATATCCGATTCAAGATTCTTTATTTTTGCTAAGTAAGAAACTGTATAGATTGACATATATAATCATCTACCACCATACCATTCCACCATACCATACCATACCATTATACCATTATACGTTATACCATTTGTACCATTTCGTATTTAGATAAAATCAGGCTCATAAGACAGGTTTCTTGCAGCTACCTACAACGGCAAAAGTTGGTACCTGTTTGCACATCTACTTTACAACAATTAAACACCCATTTTCGATTTTTTTAAATATTGGAAATTGACTGACTTTGGCTTCCAATTCTATTTAAATTAGGTACCTAGGTGTAGATATAAAGCGACAACCATTTAAAAGAAAAGTAGGTGCGTGAGCGTCCTAAAACGCCACCACTACATCATTAGGAAAGGGAAGTCCAATCTTCACAGTTTACATCGCACTACATTCACCACTCACAGTAGGTAATCCCTCATACGTGAAGAACTTAGCCTAGCGAACATTGTAGCTTAGTTCAATTTTATGAATATGGTAAGTCTCAATCTTTGCAGTTATCAAATGAATAAAGATACTCTTTATGGAGTTGTTGTTAACTTACAGCGTTACATATAAAACTGTAAGTTAACAACAACTCTACATTGCTGGACTACCCGAATTGGAAAAGATCTAAATATCTTGACACAATTTGACCGTAGGTATATCTCTTGTTTACGTTGACTTCCAAGCTTGTATTTTCCACCCTTCCAAAAGCAAAATTCGGCCATTCCTTTTTGAGAATCGAAACCCTAAAAACAAATTCTTTTAAAATGAACGTAGGCATTGATCTCGAACCAGTTTTATTTCCTTGTATTGTTGTTGGAAGTAAAACGCCGCAAGTGGGGAGGTTGGTTGCGATGGATTAATGAAACACTGCAATTCAAAGTGCAGGCTAATGTATAGCGTCTAGTTCAATAATAAAATCCAAGCTAGGCAGAACGTCATTCAAGCACACAGTTCGGTCCGTGAAATATTTAAAGAAAACAGAGTCCATAACGTAGCCACGGTCTACGTAGGTATATTTATAGTTCAAATCTGAACGAGGTTATTGGTTAAACATACTGTCGGACTGAACGGCGCCCGCCCCTTTTTTACCCGACTGGACTTGACGTGACTTGTGTTTGACGGGTATGTATGTACCTATGTATGTCCGTTTCTTTGTTCCCTCATAACTCCTAAACGGATGAAGGGATTTGAATGAAATATACGTCGTTAGATACGTCTTGATGGCGCGAGTGTTATAGGCTAAGTACCTACATTAAAATTAAAAAACAAAGAAAATTTGCGGAGTTTTGGGGCCAAATCGCGGAGTTCAAAAATTTTTTTTTTCCAATACCATCGAGTTGGGTATAAAAATAAAGGGTTTTAAAAGGAGATTACAAAAATATATAACACTTATATGTTTAAAAGAAATTTAAAGTGACAAATCCTGTTAACAAGTACAAAAGTTAAATCGACATCTGTGAAGAATTTTACGCGACCAACGAAAGAACAAACACAAAAGAACTAAAAAGTTGGAAATAAAAAAAGTAGTTAAAAACTAAAAAACCCGACTGAAAAAACTGAAAAGCAAAAAACAAGCACATTTTAAAATAAACAAAACTTGGAACCAGGCGGGGTTCATTTGAATATTAAATTATGAAATGAAAAAAATAGAACCCCGCCTGCTTCCAAGTTTTGTTTAATTTAAAATGTGCTTGTTTTTTGCTTTTCAGATTTTTCAGTCGGGTTTTTTAGTTTTTTAACTACCTACTTTTTTTAATACGCAATTCGTTTGCCAAGTAAGATGACACAATGGGTCGGGGCAGAGGTATACCGAAGAAACGTCTGAGCACTGTGGGCTATTAATCAATGAAATATCCAGATGCATTCTATTAACTCAATTCTATTACTTTAATGCCACGAATCTGCTCTTACTTAGAGATATCGAGATATTCATGGTACCTAACCTATTTATATAACTCGATATCTTTATGATGTTTCGGATCGGTGTTGGAACTAGGTATTACATAAATATGTACTAAATAGGTAAATGTTAGTCGTGTCATGTGTTATTGTTATCAAAGCTCAGGAATATGCACGCTCACACAGGGGGTCATCGTTGATGAGTACAACGATTATTTGGAATATCTCGTATACGTATGTGTACGAGTCCATGTTCTAAACAAACACGAGTGGTAGGAGTAAGAGGAAGGCGTGTCGGTGAGTGACGTACCGGTGAGGGGCATAAAGCATGTGGGCATTGGTGTGGTGCTGGTTTGCTTCTCTACTGTGTGAAACACCTTGCGTTGCGCGTACTGCGCGTCCTTGGGCTCCCAGAAGAACACGTAGTACAGAGAGAGCATGATGGCGGCCAGCGACACGCAGAACACGTACACGATGACGGTGAGCACGCGCACGCTCTTCTTGTCGCGCTTGCGCTGCTCGTAGAGCGCGTCCAGCACCACCTCGTGCCCGCTGGCCGTGCCCAGCCGCACCGAGCCGCCCACCGAGCGCACGCTGCCCGACGTACACGACTTGCCCGACATCTTGCGCCAGCACCGCCACGCTCGCCACTCAGCACTGCCGTACCGCACGCTACAAATCCAGGTAACTGGGACACGCTTATTGATATGGCCCAGTTCTTCTGACGTGCCGCGGCCGAGTTACCGCGCACCGTGCTACCGTGCCGGGTCACGCCGCCCGTGTCTGCCGCTTGACACCTCCTGATGCCGACTGCTGTTTCATTATTATGGCGCCCGCTTCGGAATTCATTTGTTTATCCTTTAATTTCACGCTCGGTATACGTAAATCTATTCCAGTTCCTCTGACGTAGCCATACGATCGCGAATCGTCTGTCATAGAACCGTCCCTGAACTTTCATTGTTTTCAGTTAACGAGCATTTATGTTTTTTCACAGTCGTTGTTGTACTATGGAATAGCTATAACAGTTGCACTGACTGTCACTGTGTTAGATCAAATACGTCGTTAAAACGAAATCACATACGACCGTGCCGGCTGAAGGGTTCACACCTCGTTATTTGTTTCGAATGAGAGCGAGAATAATGGCGAGGTAACGAAGTTAATTTTCGCGAATGGTGGCACGTTATTGTGACAGTGAGTGTGGGCTGAGGGCGCGTGGCGCGGGGCGTGCGGCCCGGCGGCGACGGCTCCGCGTGTGCCGGCCGCGCCGCGCCGCCGCCGCCGCTCGCTGCCGCCCGCCACCCGACCGCCCGGCGAGATCAATAATATGCAACATTTCTCTTATTTTCTGCAACATAATGGATCTGTTGTGTTAAAAGTGCGTCACTCGGTAGTCATTTTCTTGTGAGTGGTTGCAAACAGACGCTAAATTGAACCATTTTATGTTATTCGTTGTTTCAATTCAATAAATATTGGGTGATGAATGTAGAATGAACATATAAAATGTGTCGTAAAAATAGTAACAGGTCAAAGTGTTTATTCAGGTAATATTGTGTACGTTGGTATGTACATTTCATGGTTTACTCTAAACACTTTTAGAAGAAGGTCCATGTTATAGTAGGTACGCTCCGCTACATTCGTGGCTCTCTGTAGAGAAGCTACGATCGTTTGCGCAGCCTCCGTGTGGTTGGTACTAAGCATATTACCTATATTGAATTGAGTCCGATGACGTTGTACCTACTTACCTAATTAAGTAAATAGCACGCTCAAACCCACGCACTGTGGAGTTACGTTACTTTATAATTAACTTAATCATTCCATCCACGTTTGTAAAAACAGAGTGGTCATTGCATGAACATCAAATCCATCAATTCTCTGTTTTATTTCGCTTAGTTACAAAATAGACGCGGAGTGTTCCATCTGGCCTGTTAAACTGCTTTTAATCAATTAACTTATCATAACGTACCTAGTAATTATAGTGTCAGCTTAAGTCAGCTGTGAGTCGTTTAGTTTATATTGACTGTTCGCAAACACTTGGCTGCCGTTTAGTACCTGCTCAATTATGTCTGTCAATCATTGAATGAAGAGGGGGAGGAAAGTCAAAGAAAAAGATGGATGAATTATGTCGTGAGGGATGATATTGAAGAAAAGAAAAGTGTTAGTTTTTGGTTTCAGAATATCAAGTTAGTATCCTCACGATGTTTTTAGTTACTGTTTTGTTTCTCTTTTTTTGCTAAAACAAAAGACTTGGTTACATACTTTTTTTAAATGTGTGATTCAGGGGCAGCCCTAACAAAATTATAGCTGCACTGGAGGATAAAATTGATGGACATTTTATCAGGCACTGGGCCCACACGACCATGTCGTTTATTAAATAAATAAATCATCATCTGCTTAGCCTTTTCCAAACTATGTTGGGGTCTACCAGTCTAACCGGATGCAGCTGAATACCAGAATTTTACATGGAGCAACTGCCTATCGGACCTCCGTCCTCCACAACTTGGGAACGCAATCGCGAGACGAGATCGCTAAGTCGAGATCTCGAGGGATCAGAAATTCAATCTCGGCGAGATCTCGGCATTTTCGAGATCTCGAATGGATTTCAAAAAGTATTTTTTTAATTAGATGACTGAAACATGATTGAAACTGCTTAGTAGTTGTGATTACGATGCGAGTAAAGTACAACATGAATTATTGAAAACAATCTTTATTTTTACTTATGTTAGGTACCTATGATAACGAACACAAAATTTCAGACTCTTTTATAGAAGGTACTTATTTTATATTGAAAAGATATTGATAGTGAAAACAAAAAAATCACAAAAAAAACATTTCCAAAATCATTCCTAAACTAAGAGTGA
Source organism: Diarsia mendica (assembly GCA_949316265.1). Classification (NCBI taxonomy): domain Eukaryota; kingdom Metazoa; phylum Arthropoda; class Insecta; order Lepidoptera; family Noctuidae; genus Diarsia; species Diarsia mendica. The sequence goes on from OX438906.1 coordinate 13,395,128, forward strand.
TTTTGGAAATAGCTTCTGTTCTAAATAGCTGATTGTTTGTCGACATTGTAAAAGTATTAACTAACAGTCTAGCACTTGCGTAACAACTAAAACAGCGTAAGCGAATGCAGTCCGACACAGTGCATCGCGGGGAAACCCCCGATTTGCGGGGAATTGAAGGTTAGCGCGTGGAGAGCCCGGGGAATAACATAAATCGGTGAATTTCGGGGAATCCCGACTCGCTCACGCGCAGAGAACACGCGACATGCCTCGCGACTACTGCCACTCGATCCCGTCAATCTCGGCCGAGATCTCGACATTTTATGCTTCGAGATTGATCTCGAAAAATGAGGCGAGATCTCGGGTTTTCGGGATCTCGCGAGATTGAGATTGCATTCCCTAACCACAACGCAGTTAATACTGGGTAATACGATACCCTTTGGTAAGACTGGTTGTCAGAGTTTCAGGTCACTGACTACCTGTAACGATTGCCAAAGATCTATATATGGCAGCCGGGACCAACAGCTTAACGTGCTTTCCGAGGCACGGAGGAAACTCGGTATATAATGGGTGGTCACCCATCCACAGATCAACCTAGGTAAGCGTGGCTTAACCTAAAGATCGACCCGAGTGACAGTTATAATTAGGCCACGAGCTCTCCTAAGTAATTAAATAAATAAATCAAATACAGAATATCAAATATAAGGCTCTATGCCGTAGGCCAAGCGCTTTAACGTTGCTGCAGGTCAGGTACGCTACGCCACCGTAGCAGCGTAGACCCGGTACCTCTACGACGCTACGCCGTAGCGTAGGCCAGGCGTTTGCTACGCTACCGCGCCGATAGACCTCTACGAACGCGCTACCGCCGTAGCATTCTTCTACGCTGACTTAGGGTCGGTGCCCCTACGAAACTCCGTAGGCTAGAGCTAGGTGTTACTACGTTATGGTACACTTGGTGCATCTGCGTTCCCCCGTCGCATGGCATATGTAAATCGTTAGGTAAGTATAAAATGTTTTGCCCTGGTTAGAGCTAGCCATAATATGACAATGGCACTACCACCGCCGCCGCGCTGCTGCGATACCCCTGATTCCGCGACGTCATGTGTTTACAGCCCTTACAACTATGGAAGTCCTTGGTATTACCGTGGTTGGAAAATTGTAGAGTAACAACTGTATGCAATTCCAAAGCGTGGCAGTATTAAACTCAGAAGATAATTCGGAAATACTTAGATTACCCTTACTATATTCACTATACGGGAGTATGTATTGTGTAAGTATTTATTCTTATAATTTAGGTATATATCTTTTCTAATATGTTTTTTTTTCTGTTTTGCACCTACTATGTATTTGTCTCTGCATCACCCTAAGGTAGACTGGTAGAAAATTCCCAATGCATTAAGTCCGCCTTTGTACGATTTTGTTGTGTAAAAAGTTTTAATAAATAATAAATAAATATTATTAATTGGCAATCACACATGTTTCCGAATGCGTTTACAAATTAAAATCTCTTCACAACTGGCAAAAACAATTACTTGCACACAATATAATAAACACGGCGTGTGCTCGCAATTGTAAAGCAAGTAAATTTTATACTGCATTACTTTGGGGTGCTTTAGACGCGATCCGCACGTCGCACCGAGCTAGCTGAGGGTTGGATTAGTTTTCCCAACCCCATGTTGATGTGAGCCTATTGGTCAACTGGTAAGATGTTTTGTAACTTTTTAAATAACGCTGTGGTGTATCACAAAATTACAAGTTTATTTTATAATTATGAAAAGCATAATTAAGCACGCTGAGGATTGTTTTTTGCAGGAAATTAGAAAGAACTGAACGTTTTATTGGCTTCTTAATTGTGTCGTTACTTTAGTAACGTATCTCTTCGGAACAATCTTGTTGTTGACCCGAACGGCGACGGGCGAGGATAAAAGGATCAGAGTATTTGTGAGGATTCGGGGTAGGGACACAATGATAAGTGCCTCTATTCGACCAATGGAGTAGTATATACTTAAATAGATTTCAATCGCTCTCGATCGCTTGTTTTATATTTATTGTAGTAAATCAGCAATAGCACGGATATCGTAAATGAACATGGGATACATGGGCTCAAGGTACTTATTTTTAAACGGTTTTATTTTTTAATTTTGAGTTCGCTTAAAATACTTAAGTAAAGAGCAAAGGATAATATTATGAAGCAGTTACTGATACTTAGAGTTCTGAAACGCTTAATATTAAGACATCAATAAGTCTTCCAATAATTTGGTTTTGGAGTAATAACCCGATCCAGTGCTTAATTTTTCACAAAACTAATAGTTTCTTAGAAGTTCCTTGCAGATGAATTAAAAATTCATGAGGGATCAACCTTCTAAAGATTTTTAGTAGGTAAGTATAGTACCTATTAAACAATAAGTAACACATACTTGTACATAGTTGGTAAGTTATAGGATGCCAAACCGAAGTTATATTGCGTACTTACTTAAATAAACAGGTAAATATTCCCAAAGCCAACATTAAGTCAACAGAATAAGGTAATCGATGTTCAGTTTTGGACACAATTGGGTTAAGCTAATTGGATTACAGGAAACCCTTCGTATAGAACCTAATAATATCGGTACGGATGTTGTACCGTTGTACGATGGTGCCAGTGTACAGATATCTTAACGTAATCATTTCATCAATTAAACCAAACCTAAATCAAAGTGAAACTGGACAGTGCTCGTAAAATTGGGAAATGATTTACAACTAAGTCTTCCTTGAGATTTACCGATGCCAAACGTAAATTGTTTATTTTGAAGATTTATCGTAAAATCCACTTTTTGACGGTATTCCATTTCCAGTATACAGATATTTATGTTACAGCACACTTAAATTAAGTTTGCATTGCTTGCAACGCTAGAGGAATTTACTGAATGCTCAACTAGCAGAAGAAAATCAATAAAAATCGGTTTTAGCTTGAGGAAAATCATGTTCAACTAATGTTATTTGGGTAAACTAGTGTTCTTAAACTTCTTCTCCTAAAGATGATTTGTGGGGTGGGATTAGGGGTGCCTGACTGAAATAAAGACACTATTTATGTACCAACCAACCATTACAGGAGGTTGTTCTTGGTTTATGTTTTTTTTTTAATCTGATGGCCCAATTGGTGTGTTTGGTACACCGTGACTAAAATTCTGGCATATAGGCAACTTGCACTACCTATCAACGCGACTTTTTGATTTCTTCATTATGGCATTGTCCTTTAAATCTATAGAGCGACACGCTCTACATGGGGTTTCATTTATTCATGTTTAAAGGTAAAATTATGCAAATTAATTTTAACCAAAATCTTGAATAACCCCTATAAATACCAATTACTAAATAGATCAGATACTAAAATTGATGTTTGGTCACGATCGTTTTGGAAAGACCTGGTCAAAGAGACAAGTATCTTCGTCGTTGACTCATGTATGTTCGTGGCTGGCAACTCTACATTTTTGATTCTTAGAGTTTGCTGAGTTCGCGGAATAAAGCTAAAATGCGGTGATAACAAGTCAGAATAACTACAGATTAATTATTATTACAGAGAGAGAGTAGTGAGTACTGCAAACAAACCATTGATTGCATCTCAACATGACCTACACGCAGACTGTACTGAATAACTGACATACCTGATATTATATTTAACCAACTAGCCACCACGGGTTGGTTATAGCATTTATTTTTAGTGAAGGACCACATGGCCTAAGCAAACATGCGAGAAGCTTACAAGTACATATTTGTATATCCTAATTTAGTGTTACTGTTCTATTTGAACCACCACACATGAAACATTTAATAACATAATTCTTATTGGTCCTGTGAACGGAAGCCTAACGTGGGGACGTTGCAACACAAGGGCGGCGGCGATCCCTTACACTAAAGTAATTATAGTGAATTCAACCAATTAAGTACTTAATTAATTGAAAGTGCGCGATGTTTTGCCGTTTCGCTGTATCCCTGGAGGAATCCAGCCAGCCATACCGCAATTATATTATAAAGAAAACTTTTGTTTCAACTGACTGTATGAAGGTATAGGTAAATAGGCTGGCCGCAGAAGAATAAATTATATTTGTCAAGTAATGTCTCTCAAGTATGGTTATTACATTTTATATTTAAAGTTTAAAAAAAAAATACCCCCTGAGGAATATTAAATTTTAATTAACGTTATTTCTACTGATTACTATGTAAACGTTAAGTTTTGAGCGTGTCAACTTACCGAAAGGTGTAGAAGCGTTCTTGTCGTGCGGGAACTGCTCGGGCTGGTAGGGCTGCTGTTGGCGCTGGTACTCCTGATGCTGCGTGCTGTTACCCAGAGCAAACTCGGGTGAGCGCCACACGCAGACGTAGTACACGGACAGCAGGATGGCCGCCAGCGACACCGACAGCAGGTACGCCAGCACCGTCAGCACGCGCACCACCTTGCTGGCTGGCTTCTGCTTGTAGATGTCCCGCGTCGCCGACGGCGCAGCGGGAGCTCCCTCCTCGTTCGCGCTGTCCTCCTCCGCCTGACCACTTTGACCACACACCGACATGCTGCTGTCTCCAACTACATGTTCGAGAGATTCGGCAAAAAAATAAAAGCCGCGAGTGGCACGTGTAGTGTCCGCGGTCGGGTGAGTGCGGCTGAGCGGCTCGTGGTCGCGCGCCGCCCGAGCGCTGTCCGGCACCGCGCCGCGCCGCTGTCCACTCACTCACGCGCTATTCGCCGAGCCTAACAACTACACGCGTCACGGATTAACGAATGCTAGGCAGGAATATCCAACAGATACATTCCTATATGTACTACTGATATTACATTTTATTTTTATGTCTGTATAATTAGAGGAACGTCCATACCTGAACGATACCTGCATACGTTTTCCTAGGAGGAGGATCTGGGAGGCAGTGAGAGGAACACAACACGATTTAACAAATTAAATGACACTACTTAAAACCACACATAACGACATGTAAACTAGATATTTCTTATGTAAGTAGGTTTATTCCGGGACGCTCTATCAATTAGGTAAGCCTTCACCATCGTCACAACTCGACTGCCCTATTGTATTAGAAATTATTAAAGGCCCAATATGACTTAGTAAGTTAGTACGCTTAGAAGTAAAGCGTTGATTCTATCTACTAAAAAAAAAATATTTTAGTCGCCAGAGCAGCCGATGATGGCATTTTTTACGTCTGAATAGTCTTGATGGAACGCCAATATCAATATTCGGAATGTGAATTTTACGAAATCAGGTGGATTCCAAGATTTGTTCGAGATGTGACGAATTGAACATCATACCAAAGTCACAAGTCAAAACATTCCTCAATAAATCTTCACAAAAAGTCGGAAGACCTGGTTTTTATCTCTCCTTCTCCATAAAATCCATTCAATAGTTTGTCTTGGAAACATCATGTTTAGACATCATCATCATGTCAAGACGCATTGTGCAAACAAACCTGTAACGTAAAATGTCTAAAGTCTTCCTTTGGTGCTGGAATTTATTTTCAAAACCAAAAAAAGAAAACATTAATTTGTAAGCTTGGTACAGAAAACAGTCTTGTTTAAATTGAACTACATGCATGTATGTGTATGCCGCGCTTGAGTGTCAATTATAATTTTGAGAAAGGTACGTTATGAATAAATAATTTAATATCTAATTATTATTACACACTAGCTTTTGCCCACGGTTTCACCCGGTCAAAAAGTTCGCGGGATGGAAAGGTTGAAACTATAACTTTTGTTATTTTTCCTTTTCAATAAAGCCTCTAGCTAGCTACTAACACAGTTCTCAACTTCTCAAACATTTTTAATATTTTTTGAAACCTTGCAAAAACCCTTGTCAAGACCCTCAAAATAGTCAGAAATTTCTGACTTCACTTCTTTTATCAGTGATATTTTGCCGGTTTTTGGCGGTTCTGAGCTTTTAAGCTATTGCATAGCTTCTATCGCGGGCCTTGAGCGTGGAGAGCGAATCCAGAAATTTCGTAACGAAAATTTTCAACCAGGTTGCTATGGTTACGGAAAATAACAAGGTTGTCAACTGAGGTTGTCAAATTAAATAATTGATAAAAAATGTTATGCAATAGCTTTACCGCGGCAGTCTCCGAGTGCCACATTCTCTTTTTTTTGTGATGGTGGACTCAAATTTCATACCCAGTCACATGAATTTTCCTCATGAATTAACACGTTGACTGCCAACCTACGACTCTACGAGTATACTCGTAGTACAAGTTTGGGGCCCCACTGCCAACTACGAGTATTCTCGTAGTTGATTGTATGCGATTTCTAACGGAGGAGGGCGGAGTTACATTTTTTGGCATTTGAAGTAAAACATTATTAAATCAGAAAAAAAAATTAATTGAATTTTTTTTGGGTACATCAAGCTGTGAAATCAAAAAGCAGTGATACATTTTAGAACAATTTTCTACGCATAAGGCTGGTTTTTCAGAACATAATGGACAGTAATAAATTGTTTCTTTACGTTTTTTTTCTTTTGTGCAGACACGACACGGTTTCACGGTTTCTACCCCCACACAAAAAAAAACAGAAACCGCGGTTTCTGTTTTTTTTTGTGTGGGGGTAGACGCTCTAAATAATGTAGTACTTGTAATCCTGACTAATCCTTATCGTTTTTTCTGCTCGTGATGACGATTGGATACGAGATTAATGGGTTCATTTTTAATTAATAAATATTCAAATTCAAATTATTTATTAATAACCAAGTACATAAACATAGTTATTGGAACGGTGATCCCCTGAAATATGCCCAGCGGTCATATTTCAAATATAACTGTTTTCACTCTCCAAGGGTGCAGTAAATGGCTTCCGGCCACCGTAGACGCGGGCCTGTGGACGGTGAGTAATGGGCTAGCTCGCCGTCCGGCCGTCGTCATGACGGCAACAGACCGTGTCGGCGGCGCGTTCGTGTTCCACGCGCGCCTCAAAGAGATGTCAACAAGGAGGGGCCCGCAAGGGCCGACGCCCGTCAGGGCCGCGGATTTTTGTACTAGATTACGTGGCCTCGGCGCAAGGGCAAAGAAGGAACATGGGTTCGGTTTTTAGTCAAGTCTGACACTCCCCTTCACTCTGCCCAAGAGCGGGGGGGGGGTCATTCGATGATTTTCCACCCACCAAAAAAAAAAAAAAGGGTGCAGTAAATAATTGTGAACTAGGATGTCTGTGGTGGAGTAGGTGTCATGAGTCTTCTTCTTCAATCTCACTCGATGACTCTTCATTTGAGCCCTCTTCCGCTGTAGGATATTAGTATATTACTATTCCACTTGATTTTTTTTTTTGCACGCTTGGCGCACTGGTCGAGGTAATTGACAGCTGTGCTGCGTGTCGCGGGTTCAAATCCCGCACGGAGCAAATATTTGTATGACCTACAGATAGTTGTTCCGGGTCTGGAGGTTCGTGTATGTGAGTTTAAATGTTTGTAAACGTAACCACGATACAGAAGAAATTCCTAGTGTGGGGCAACGTTTTTTTTAAAAAGATAAAAAAATGTTTATTTTTGGATTGCTGATGAATAATTTAAGCTGTGTAATTTCATTTGCACAATGCATGGTTGGTTCCATCTTGTCTTCATGTCACATAAGGGTCATACTCAGAAAAAGTGTACATTTGGTGTCTTTTCTTGTCCTTTTCTTGAACTTCATATTTACGTAAATATTTAGTATTATGATATATTTTCTTTTATCCCCCCTTTTTGTTATATTAGTCTAATTCTACGATGATTTCTCGGGTATTTTCAATTAAATTTTCAATATAAGATTACTTACATTTTTTGACTGTCAAAACATTGATAAAAATATCGCCATCATAGCCGATCGCCATACATTTTTTTGGTGTCCCAATGACGATTTCACATTTTCAGAGATGAATTGTTACGAATTTTCATCGCTTTTTTTAACATTGACTGTGGTGATATTATTCTTGATGAATCAAGTAACTAAATAAGACCAATTTTATCCGTAAATCATATACAGAAGGATTTATTTTAATTAAACAAATGTTGTCCCAAAATTATGAAGTTTCGTTACTCAGGGTTAGTAACGCGTGATAAAATTTGAAACGCAATGACTTAAGGTGGTATAAATAGTTTTTTTCTAATCTGGCAACGTTATTACTTACGTCAAAATCACTGTCACGGCAGCCATTTAGTTTTCGCCGCAGTCGTGAAGTCAAGACGTTTAGCAAGTGAAAATTTACAAAAAATACCTCAGGGTGATAAACGACTATTATTTTGGTAAGTTTAATGTTTTTTGTTTACAAATCATGTTTTCTTCATATCTTTTGTATTATCTAAAAGAATACACTCAGTGCTTGCGTGGTAAAACCGTGGTTTACGTAAAAACATTTTTAGAGGTTATGATTTCTCAGATTTTATTATCATTTTCGTTATATTGCGTAAAATTGCGTTACGTTACGAAACTGAGAAATTGTTAAGCTTAGTTCACAAAAACTAAAAGTGCATATCTATATACCTGTGTACATAGGTATAGTTGCCGACAGGTTTTTTAATGGAATTTAATTAAATACCAATGTTTATGATATTTTTATTTTTATTAATCTAAATAAGACTGATAAGCCAAATATAATCAGGTGTTTATTCGCCCAATCCATGTACACCATACCTTATGACATCAGTTTCGTGACGGAGATTCTCAATAACTACCAGTTTAGTACCTATCAGTTTAGTTACAAATTCAAAATGTACACTTTTTCTGAGTATGACCCATAAACTTCTTTTGGAAGATCTTGACATCCACAAACTTCATGTTAGGTGTGAAGAAGTTCGCAATATCAATGCGACGGTCGAAGGGGAAGCCGCGAGAGGCATCTTGTTTAGAAGGACGGTTGACCTGAAGTCGTAGGTACATGGCGTCCCGACAGAGCAAGGGAGCGCACTTTTTCGCCCAAAATTATCTACGACTATACTCGTAGATTGGCAATAGGTAATAAAAATCCTCTCAATCCTATACTACGAGTTAACTCGTAGGTTGAACTAGGTTCCACTGCCAACTACGAGTATACTCGTACCTACTATTTTGTATGGTGGCTGCAATGAGCATAAAAAAAAGATACTACGTGTATAATCGTATGGCAGCCAACGTGTTAATCCCTGCTCCTCACTACACTTCTCCAAAAACTCGTGGGAACACCCGACATGTCGCAGTTTCTGTTTTTGCTTTGTGTTCTCTTCCCTATTGACTGGTTTATCCAGCGATATCCTGAAGGTTAATGAACCGATCGGGCTAATACGTGAACATCTGAGCAAATAAACACACGAACAGAGAGTCACGATGGAAATATAAGTGCTTCGTTTCTCCCAAGTGGCCACGAAACCCTTAGTATATATTATTTTAGTTAAGTATCAATTATTGATTTAACAAGTATAATTTAAAAAAAAAACCTATTCCGAGTATGTTTTGACGGGCTCTCTTAGCTTCGGATTTAAGTAGTTCTGAAGATTACCTCCTACAGCAAAAGTTACTCACTCAACCTCTTTGTAATACCTATATAGTGTAGATAGGTACTAGATAGGTCAATTTAATACACAGTCAATTTATTTATGTCAATTATAATACAGTTAATTTAATAAATGAAAACTCACTATGAACTCTAGATAACTGGAATAATCATAAATAGCCCGTAAAACAGCGAATACGCAAAGAACTTCTAATGTCGAAAAGATTCTTAAACTTTAATTTGTTTCTCAGTAAGTATAGGCGCCTACTTAATTCGTATTGTACATGAATGGTACTTGGTGAGCAAGCCACGAGAGCGCAGGGAGTTGATCCATTAGACATAATTGGATCGTTGCCCGGTACCTTGGGAACTGTATAATATTGTGTGCTTGCCTGTATTGTTCCGTGCTCAGCAATCAATCATCCCTGTAATGGACAAGCTAGCATCGTCGGGGGATATGCTGGACTTACTTTTGCACAATACTTCGCATAATTGATTACTTATAGGTATTATCATCAAAATAAAAATATGCTCGGAAAGAATTTTGAAGTAAAAGCAAGCGTTATAATGATCTGCGTTCACTCATTCACTGAAATTCAATTTTCATATTAAAAGATCAAAATGTTTTTTCATCACTTATACTCGGAAAGTAGGTCTGAAGTTAACTGAGGAGTCAGGAGCGGGTTCAAAGTAATACTTTTCAGTCCTAGGGATAATCTCTTTCAACTGACAGTTGTCAAATAAAAGAAAAACTAGTGTAATTGGGAGCAAGCCTATTGCCATCAACCTATGTAATTGGGAGCAAGTCTATTGCCATCAACAGATGTAATTGAGAGCAAGCCTATTACCATCTACCGTTGTCATTTGAGCAAGCCTATTGCCATCTACCGTTGTCATTTGAGCAAGCCTATTGCCATTAACCGCCGATGTAATTGGGATTTGGGGCGAGCCTATTGCCTTCAACCAAAAATATACATCCATTTTACTTTCCTGTATTCGTAATGAAAAGCAGTGTTTACCTCGGGGTGAAGACTTATTCAGTCCCTCGAAATATAAGCGCCCTCGCCACGATCGGGCGCCAAGCCCCGCCTCGGGACTAAAATAAGTTGCTTTCACCCCTAAGGTAACAATGTACTATTACCGTCTATTCGCAGTCGTAACCACCGGTTTCGTCGATTCGTCACCGTTTATGAACGGGAAAAATAGGTACATCATGTATCGTTAATCATGGCATTCTTTCAACCCCATAATTGAGAGAGCAGCTACTGTTTGTATATAATGACATCATAACATCTTCAACATTAAATATAGTGACATAATTATGACATCAGCTGTTGCGTTGATTATAAATTGATATCAGAATGCAGCCATGTCATTTGACAAGGATGGCTGATGTAGGAGTCAACTTCCTTACATAGTATAAAACAAAGTCGCGTCTGTTTGTTTATTTGTTTGTTTGTCTGTATGCTTAAATCTTAAAAACTACGCAACGGATTTTGATGCGGTTTTTTTTAATAGATAGAGTGATTCAAGAGGAAGGTTTTAGTATATAATTTGAACGACATCCACGCGGGTGAAGCCGCGGGCATCAGCTAGTATATAAATAATACATCTACGAGTGTATTTGGGTATTTAATAATAAAAACAATAAAAAGGCAATGAAAAATCCACAGAGCATGAGGATAATCCAAAGGATAGCAGATGACCTCTCCATTCGACCATCTCAATTTGGCACTCGATGCACCAAACACCCTGTATAATTTCGAATATAATTTGAACGTTTAAGATTCATAACGATTTAAATTTATTATTGCTCTGAGAAGTTTTTAAATTGACAAATCATATGAAAGTGAAAAGTGTGTGAAAACCTTTCACATATTAAAATGAAAAGCTGGAATTATATTACTTTAAATTGTTATTAATCCATCCATACTAATATTATAAATTAGCGGAACGCCCATACCGATCTGCTCCGATTTTCGGTACCTTGGGTCGCTTGTCCAGGGAGATGGCGATGTAGACCGGGACGTAACGCACCGGATCAATTCAGGATGGATGAAATGGCGACAGGTCACTGGAACAACTTGCGACCCGCGGATGCCCCTCAAGTTAAAGGGGAAAATATACAAGTCCGTGATTAGGCCTGTCGTAATGTATGGATCGGAATGTTGGGCTGTGAAGAAGATGGATGAAAAAAGGTTGCATGTTGCGGAGATGAGAATGTTGAGGTGGATGTGTGGTGTGACCAGAATGGATAAAGTAAGGAACGAGTATATCAGAGGAAGTTTAAAAGTTGCGCCAATTACAGAAAAGTTAAAAGGGAATCGACTGTCGTGGTATGGGCATGTGATGAGGAGGGATGAATCGCATGTGACTAAAAAAGTTATGAATATAAATGTGGATGGATGGAGAGGGAGAGGAAGACCAAAGAAAAGATGGATGGAGTGTGTGAGGGGTGATATGAAGGAAAAAGGAATAAATGATAACGTGACGACTAACAGGGCAGAATGGAAGAAAACAACATGTTGCGCCGACCCCAAATGACATGGGATAAGGGCAGGAAGAAGAAGAAGAAGACTAATATTATAAATGCGAAAGTAACTCTGTCTGTCTGTTACTCTTTCACGCCTAAACGGCTGAACGGATTTTGATGAAATTTGGTACAGACATAGTTTGGAACTTGAGAAAGGACATAGGATAGTTTTTTTTTTTTCGCGATATAAACCAAAAATCTGCCAGAAGTCACTATTCCACGCGATCGAAGTCGCGGGCAAAAGCTAGTTACGTATAGTTCTGATGACAATAGTACCTAAATACACTACTGGAAAAAATGTAGAGATCAAAAACAAAATCCAAAGTTTTGGGCAATTTTCAACAGGCCGTAACTTCGAGTGAAATGGTCGTAATAGTACATTATGGTACTAGTGTGTAACGTTGGTGATTACCGCTGAGGCGCCATTGAGACCCGAGCCGTCAAGTGAGGGTCTTAAGGGTAAACAAGCCAACGGCACGAACTAGTTGGTGGGCGGGGCTAAAATGCATGCTATTTCACCCGACATCACGAGCGAAATGCATAGAGCGAAAGAGACACAACTAAAACGGGCGCGCGATTGTTTCTATGCAGACCTTTGGTATATTTGGTTTCATGATAAATCTATTGAATGTATCTGTTCAAAATCAAATTATTTAAATTTTTTAATAACTAATCTATGTCCGTATGGTTTCACTTTTTTCTTTTTCATACTATATACGTTACTTATTTACGCCCAAAGATGAGTTAAATTAGTGCTAAAATATGAAAGTTTTGACGTTCATAACTTCCAAATCAATATTTTTTTCCAATTCTGCTTCCATACAGACCTAGATAATGATAAGACCAGTTGATACAATTTTTAATTTTGAACCTACACCGTCAAACAGAGGAGTAATCACTTTCGTAAGTTTGTATGGAAGAATGACTGGCTTGTTCAACCTTAAGGCGCAGTTAAAGGGGCACCGTAAAAACGACCTGTTTTTCGTCGCAGAGTTAGCCGTATTGCTACTTATTACAATTCCAAAAAAAATACAGTGTATAGTCAAATGTATAGGTAAAAGACTTATGCAAAAATATTTTCTAAAAGTAATCAAGAACCTCGAAAAAAAAATCACAAAATCACAAAAAAAACACAAGAAAAAACTTTTTCGTCTCGAAATGCTCAATATTTTGAGTGACAACTGTTATTTTTTTTTTTACTATCAGAAAGGAAATTTAACCAACTAAAGACATATGTAAAAATATTTTAACATTACAGCGTATTTTTTTTTTTAATAAATTATATCTGCGAACTATCGTTCATTTTGGCAGTCACGAGCATCAAACGCATCGCCATTTTCAACCTTATTTGTTTAGGCGATGAGTTAAACGCGCGCTCAAGGTCGCGGGCAGCTAATGTCGCCTTAAGAAAGCCGAGGACGGTAATCATCAATACACACGTGTATCATACGACGTTTTTCAACACACTTGTGAAGAAAATAATACTAAAAAGTCATCTTCAACAGTTAGAACGAGTGCTGATTTTTTTTCACAATATCGGGAAAAAATAATCGTTTTCCTATGCGCGCGCATCTACAGTTCAACCAACTTATCTGTGCATGCGGGAAAACACGGAACTAAAATAAATGTCTAAGTTTGACGTAGCCACCATGAAATTCACAAACAATGGCAATCGGCCATAGACTAAATAAATGAGCGCGATAGAGTTTTAGCCACGTATAAAACGAGGAAAAAGTTTTCTTTAGTAAAGAGAAAATAAAAGTTATATTATTTGAGTGGTACAAGTTGAAGTTATCTATTTAAATTCAAATTTGCATGAAATGAGCAAGCACTAAGTACATTAGTTTATTTTTACTATTGAACACGATCTTTTTTGTATCGAATCTTTTTTATGAACGTAGTAACTCTACCAATAAAATTAAAAAAAACCCTATAACTCACTAGTGAATAATAGCAATGAAAAAGTCACAGTTTGATTATAGGTGTCATTATGTGCCTAATTGCGGTGAAATTATAGCCACTTTATGAGCAAGTGTGTTGAAAAAATAATAATAAAAAAACCGGCCAAGAGCGTGTCGGGCCACGCTCAGTGTAGCGTTCCGTAGTTTCCCGTCCGTCACAATAAGGTTTCCCACTTATGAGTTTAAAGGTGGGTATCCAATATCCATTATGCAAAATGATTGTTCCTTATAATATTCTACTTTCAGATTTTTTTCAAATTTTCTAAACTTATGCTTCAAAAGTTAGAGGGGGGGACGACGACATGTTTTTTACTTTTGGAGCGATTATTTCCGAAATTATTGACATTATCAAAAATGATTTTAGTAAACCCCTATTCATTTTTAAATACCTTTCCAACAAAATATCACACGTTAGAGTTGAAATAAAAAAAAACACTTCCCACTTTACCTACAAAAAATACCTACCCTAATAAAAAATTGTTTTGAATTTTTTTTTTCCACTTTGTCGGCGTGATTGATACACATATTGGTACCAAATTTCAGCTTGCGAGTGCTAACGGTCACAGAGATTAAGCGAGGACGGTCAGACGGACGGATGGACAGACAGACATACTGGCGAAACTATAACCGCCTTATTAATAAAATAGTTAAACCTGGTTTAAGTTACGCTTGGTTTATCTCGCATGCCGTCTCACTTGAAACATATTCAAAAGAAAGTGATGGCATGCGAGATAAACCAAGCGTAAGTTAAACCAGGTTTAACTATTTTTATTAATAAGGCGGTTAGGGTTCCTAGTTGACTACGGAACCCTAAAAAAGGAATTCGTTTAATAAAATTATAACTCCAAGTGTATTTGGATTTGAACTTTAAAATTTTGTAGCGTCAGCGGTTTTTCGGTAATCTTAGAAAAACCAGCAACAACAAAATTAAAAATAAAATATGTAGTTTTCTTTTTTTGGTGTACGGGCGTGGAAAATCCTGATGAATCCGAGAAGTGAATGTATCAATCAAGGTCTTTAAAAAAATAATTAAAGCTAAATAATCAAAGTATCCGATTCTTTTATTGGTTAAGGGTAAACAAGCCAACGGCACGAACTAGTTGGTGGGCGGGGCTAAAATGCATGCTATTTCACCCGACATCACGAGCGAAATGCATAGAGCGAAAGAGACACAACTAAAACGGGCGCGCGATTGTTTCTATGCAGACCTTTGGTATATTTGGTTTCATGATAAATCTATTGAATGTATCTGTTCAAAATCAAATTATTTAAATTTTTTAATAACTAATCTATGTCCGTATGGTTTCACTTTTTTCTTTTTCATACTATATACGTTACTTATTTACGCCCAAAGATGAGTTAAATTAGTGCTAAAATATGAAAGTTTTGACGTTCATAACTTCCAAATCAATATTTTTTTTCCAATTCTGCTTCCATACAGACCTAGATAATGATAAGACCAGTTGATACAATTTTTAATTTTGAACCTACACCGTCAAACAGAGGAGTAATCACTTTCGTAAGTTTGTATGGAAGAATGACTGGCTTGCAAAAGTTAAACCACGACCGCAGACCAAAAAAAAACTAAAATTATAAAATTACTTAATTTTTTTTTGTTGCTGTTTTTTCTAAGATTACTTAAAAACTGCTGACGCTAAAAAAATAAAGTTCCAATCCAAAAACACTTGGAGCTACGTAGATAGAGCATTCTCTATCTACGTGGAGCTACGATTTAATTTTTTTTTTAATTTTTGTGCGACCATTTCTCTCGAAGTTGCGGCCTATTTGGTTTTTTTATTTGACCCCTTAATTTTTTCCACTAGTGTTTCTGATTACTATGGCCTGATGTTGCAATGCGACGGGCAGAATAATTTTTCGTTTTTATATTCTTGAATATAATCTACTGCTCCTATCTATCTTTAAAGATAGATAGAAATCTATTTATTATCTATATCTAAGTACAGGTTTATAATAGTATAAACCTGTACTTAGATATCTATACATACAATAAAACAGTAAAAAAACTGTGTCTGTACATTGAATATATTATAAAAAAAAAATTGAGGGGGCTTAGAAACAGTAATAGAGCACGAATCGAAAAAAAAAAGTCTGTCTGTTTGTACACGCTAATCTTCGGAACTACTCGACGGATTTGAATGGTTTTTTTTTTTGTTGTATAGATATTTAGTCTGGTCAACATATATATTATAGGCTATAAGTAATTTATCTTGAAAACTTGATGCAGAACCGCAACAGACCAGCTTAACTATAAGAGATACAAAAATGGTACCATAGCAGAAATTGTTCCACGTGATTTGACGTGATGAGCATTTTCTGCAAAGAGAATAAATTCGAAGATCTGGAACACCTGATGTGGAACTCCAAGAGCCCAGCTACACTATAACATATATAGGAATGACGTCTTAGCAAGAATTGTTCAGCCTGATGAGCACACTCTGTTGTCGTATAAAATTTGATGATCTGGAACAGCTGATGTGGAAGTCCAAGAGCCCAGCTACACTATAACATAATATATATAGGAATGACGTCTTAGCAAGAGTTGTTCAGCCTCATAAGCACTCTCTGTTGTCGTATAAAATTTGAAGATCTGGAACAGCTGATGTGGAAATCAAAGCTATCACTAATTTCACTGTCACTCAATCAACGAGACAGTCACTCATCAAAATTTCCACGTGAACGAAGTCGCGGGCATCAGCTAGTAGATAATAAATAGATTTAAAACACAATGGGTATGCTGATATACCTTCGCGGCTTCGTGTAGATAATGTTGAAGGTTTGGTTTCCTACCTACCAAGTCCAAATGTCACAGAAGTATAAGTTGACTGCGATTGGTGATTATCTGATATGATGAGGATTGAAGAATCTGATTGATGCCGATGACCAGTGAGGGATATGAACATAATTTTACCATCAGAGAAAATTAAGCAGCAGAGGAAATAAAAAGTGGTTACATTTGGTTTAAAAAAAAAACAGGAAGTTTATTCACAACGTTATTTCATATTAAACTCATACCAAACAAACATTCTCATTTTTTATCGAAGTTACACACTCATTCATGTTCTAAAAAATATAAAACTCACGCTAAAGTCGACAAGATTTCTTCCTTTTTTTTAATTATCTCGCTGTGTTAGATTCGTAATAAAAAATACATAATTATGAATATTATGATTTCTAGGAATGATTTTCACTTCATACCATGCTAGGTATGGTATGCGGGTTAGCACATAGGGTAGGTACCATTACGTACACGTAAGTACATAAAAGAAGGAATGTATAAACAACAAAACGAAATTATTGTAATTTATTTACAGTTTGCTCTTTTGTCTCTCCAGTAGTTTCTGTTTGAGTGCTCTACGGAGAATCTTGCCGGATGGGTTCTTTGGTATATCGTCCACGAATATCACTCCGCCGTGCAGTCGCGACACGGACGACAGCTGAGGAACAACATTATTAGTTATTATTTACCATAGCACTATAGACCTAAGACCTTAGAAGGGCACGAGCATGTGGCAATTGACGTCTATTTAATTTGTTCTTCAGGTTGGTACTGAGTACCTGGGTACTCAGTACAAAACTGATCAGCTCTCTCTAGAGTTTAGGTGCACGGCGTAAGGCGTTACAATTTTGCTTTTCCTGTTGTGCATTCTTTAACGAACGGTAACCCTTTCCGTTATGTAATGCCTGTGGTAATGCATATCTTATTTCGTGCAACTAAAGTTAAACATTACCCGTGCAGCAGTGAATTCAAGTAGTTCCTTCTCGGTGACGGTGGCGCCGGGCTTCTTGACGACGAAGGCGGTGGCCAGCTCGCCCACGGCCTCGTCTGGCGCGCCCACCACGCCGCACTCCGCCACTCCCGCGTGCCCCAGTACTACGCTCTCCACCGCCGCCGGCGCAACCTGCACAAGACCACGCACATACGATGGATAATGTAGAAAGCATAGCATAATCAGCCTAATATAATGTTTCCACTGCTGGGACTGGGACATAGGCCTTCTCTCTATGAGAGGGAGTGGACTGTAATTTACCTCGCGAGCCCAGTGCGGCTTGATGTTGTCACGATGTTTTCCTTCCCCGTTTTTAGAAAAACTTACAAATCAATGAAAGTTTTTCGGTACTTATGGAAAATATGTTAAGGTAGTAAGTATTTCATCTTACGTAATATTTAATGATGATTAAAAGTTATCAATAAATAATTGTAGAAATTATAAAACTATTTGCGCCGTTAAACAATCATAACAGATAAATAATCATAAAATATTGCAGGGGATTTCGATAGTTGATAAATCTAATAACTTTTGTCAAGATAAACACCTAATTACTTTACCAACCAGTCGACAGGGAGCATAAAAGATTATTTACCTGATGTCCTTTATATTTAATAAGTTCTTTAAGCCGGTCGACTATGAAGAAGCAACCATCTTTGTCGTAGTAGCCGACGTCTCCCGTCTTCATGTAACCCTCCTCGTCAAATATCGCGCGAGTAGCGGCCTCGTCTCCAGCGTACCCCTTCATTATTATAGGTCCCTTGAGGCAGATCTCTCCATTTTCGTTAGGTCCCAGCCTTTTACGACTATCCAAATCTATAACCTGAAATTCGAATTCATATTTAAACAATTACACGAAATCAAGCTGTCCAATCCTTACTTCTGTATCCCTTTACACCCGACTTGATACGATAGTGAGACTTGATTTTCAAAAATTCTGGCGCTTACACAAATCGACTTTTCGAGACGCAACCGGCCTCGATCTATCATGAGACTATCTCTTTCTTGGAAAAAACACGCGCGGGCCTCTTGCGATTTAGTTTGAACCTGTCAGTCGCCCGTTATCACTTTGAAGGATGGCTGCGTTTTTTGGCGCGTAAACTCGCCCGGGTAAGTGTTTGGTTATTAATTAAATAAATGCAATTTCTATTACTTTTTTGTGTGATTTACTTACTTTGAGTATTGTTTCATACCTATATGTATGTAATTTGAACCTAGCATGCTTACTAATGGATATAATTGTGACTCAAGATCAAGGACGCACGATCGTGAGGATTAGGTGATACGTACCAAATAAATATTCAAATTTTTTCATGATTTTCCTGAATTTTTCATGAATTTGATTTATTTTAGGGTTTTTACTTTATTTTTAAGAAAGGATGACCAAGTTGCAAAAATATTAGCAACTCGGAAATTGAGAAATTAACTGATGATGATGAAAATATTGTTGCGAGAGCCTTAGATCACCTAGAAGAGAGTGGATCTGGTTCTGGCGATGATTCCTCCGAAGTGGATGAGGCACCACAACCTATCCCAACAACATCCAGAAGCAGGAGATCCACTAAAGTCAGATCAGGCAGGGAAACGTCAAGAGCAAGATGAAGATGGCGGGTTACGGGAAGAGGACAGGCTAGACGAAGAGGATAGGCTAGAGGAAGAGGTTTTAAAAACTCATTATTAATATCGTTAATAAATGACTGATGATATAAAGACAGTTTAATTAATTTAATTTTCATTTAATATTAAACCATATCTCCTAACTAGACATAACTGACATCTCGAGCTACCTCCTAAGCCCCACGCTCGTTAGGGTAAGTTTTCAGGAAACCAGAGACTTCAGGATTTTTTTATTAATTTTTTACATGATCTATCATGAGACTATCTCTTTCTTGGAAAAAACACGCGCGGGCCTCTTGCGATTTAGTTTGAACCTGTCAGTCGCCCGTTATCACTTTGAAGGATGGCTGCGTTTTTTGGCGCGTAAACTCGCCCGGGTAAGTGTTTGGTTATTAATTAAATAAATGCAATTTCTATTACTTTTTTGTGTGATTTACTTACTTTGAGTATTGTTTCATACCTATATGTATGTAATTTGAACCTAGCATGCTTACTAATGGATATAATTGTGACTCAAGATCAAGGACGCACGATCGTGAGGATTAGGTGATACGTACCAAATAAATATTCAAATTTTTTCATGATTTTCCTGAATTTTTCATGAATTTGATTTATTTTAGGGTTTTTACTTTATTTTTAAGAAAGGATGACCAAGTTGCAAAAATATTAGCAACTCGGAAATTGAGAAATTAACTGATGATGATGAAAATATTGTTGCGAGAGCCTTAGATCACCTAGAAGAGAGTGGATCTGGTTCTGGCGATGATTCCTCCGAAGTGGATGAGGCACCACAACCTATCCCAACAACATCCAGAAGCAGGAGATCCACTAAAGTCAGATCAGGCAGGGAAACGTCAAGAGCAAGATGAAGATGGCGGGTTACGGGAAGAGGACAGCTAGGCTAGACGAAGAGGATAGGCTAGAGGAAGAGGTTTTAAAAACTCATTATTAATATCGTTAATAAATGACTGATGATATAAAGACAGTTTAATTAATTTAATTTTCATTTAATATTAAACCATATCTCCTAACTAGACATAACTGACATCTCGAGCTACCTCCTAAGCCCCACGCTCGTTAGGGTAAGTTTTCAGGAAACCAGAGACTTCAGGATTTTTTTATTAATTTTTTACATGATACTTAGGCACCCATGAAAAGGTCATATGAATTTCAAAGAAGTCTGAGTAAATTATTTTCGTCGGGTGTAAAGGGGTATAAATCCTCATATTGTGTCTAATAATTGAAATACAGAAAATCTTGTCCAAACTTACTTTCGCCTTCACGCCGTAAAGAGGATAGCCACCGCTTCCTGGTTTCCTCGCAATCTTCTCATCGTCGATGTCCTTAGTAGCAGCCAGTGAAGTCTCTGTCATTCCGTACGCTTGGAAAATGCCTTTGCAATTTTTCATACTGTATATTAAACAAAAATATAAATGAAAGTAATTATAGCGGTAGAACGGTTATTGCAAGCAAAGAGTTTGCGGGTTCAGAGAAGCTCTCTACATCTGTAATTCTGTACTGTAGCGGTGTAGCCCTATTCTAAGTGTAGGTACTACGACCTGCTGATCGTGAAGAGTCTAATGGCGTCAAAGTAGATCGAACACCTACCTACAGTAATAAAATGGTTCCCTTACCGTTTCATAGCCAGTGTTATAGTTTCCGAGGACAGTGGAGCAGCTCCACACCAGACGGCGATGATGGAAGACAGGTCAAACTTCTCTATTATAGGCGCCTTCGCCAGGAACACCACGATAGGCGGAACCGCTGCCAGGAAGGTCACCTAAAATTTTCAATTAAGCATGATATACGGTGTAAGAAGGCTGGTCACGTGGACTTTATATTTAGGCATTTTCAAATTATGTATTATTGAACAATAGTGGTTTCTTGGAAAACGTCTTTTATTTTTGGTGTGAAAAATAGCATATTACAATGCAATCACATTATCTTGGCAGGTCCGAACTTCGCGCAGGTTATTTTGTTACAACTAATGTTTAAAAGTGTTATGATATTTATTTTATTTGTATTTCTCACTGTTTAAATTAGATATTTTCTGATCATAGAGGTATTGGTTTATCTGGCAATAACAGTTTTCTTCACGAGTTTACATGCATAAAAGTTCGCAGAGCCTATGTTCACACCTGCCAAGATAATTTGATCGTACCTACTGTACATTGCGTGCTGTTGTAAACAACAGCGCATATTTAGTTAACGCAAAACATTGTGCTTATGCGTGCATTATAGTAGATTATGCACCAAGGGGCTAAAGTTGTGTCTTATGTCACGGGCGTCATATTGAATCTCGAGCGCAATGAAGGATTCGGGATTTAACTCCCGAGCGCAGGGAGGGAGTTAAGAGTTTAACTCACGAGCGAAGCGAGGGAGTTAATACAAGAATCCTGAATGCAGCGAGGGATTCAAGCTAGCCCAAGGCAAAGACACCTTTAGCCCAGAGGAGGATACTCTACTTTTTACACCTACTGTGAGAAAATAATAACCATAGGTAACAAATATGGTTTATAGGTAATAAAACAAAGTATTTATTAAATAAACAAACAGTAAGAATAACATATTAGAAATAATGAAATAGAAATAATTATAAGAAAGAAATGGTAGAATGGTTTTGGATGATTGGCTGTATGCATTTTGAATTTAGAACGTCATTGGAGACGCTCGTGAAATTATAGTATTTTTGATAAAATGTGATAAATCGACTGTAGTAGGTATAGATAGGTTTTATTATTTATTTATTTATTCACAAAATCCACAGCAATATTATCTTAGCGCAGTTTACTTAAAATAAATTAACAATGTTACAGCCAATTACTATTACGGTATTACGGCGCGGTACGGTATTTGTT
Source organism: Diarsia mendica (assembly GCA_949316265.1). NCBI lineage: Eukaryota > Metazoa > Arthropoda > Insecta > Lepidoptera > Noctuidae > Diarsia > Diarsia mendica. The sequence continues at coordinate 13,417,330 of OX438906.1, forward strand.
ATTAATGCCTGTTTTAAAGTTATTCCATTCCTTTTAAAAAATGGTTCGTAGTTATCTAATTATTCTTACAATATTATGTCTTCGAAAACATGGCAACGATATGAAGAAGCAGTCGTTATGATTTTGTAGGAAATCGAGAATATCATCCACGCGTAGTAAGGGTATCGAGAATAGCTTTCCTTTTTCTGGCACCAAAGGGTGTTTGAGTGCGCGCGGAAAGTTAGCCGCGCCTTAGGTGGCGACAGGGGTGAGGGGGCGGGTTACCTACAGCTCGCAATGCACAGGAGACTAATAATTATACAGTGATGACCAATCTCGAGATATCGTGAACAATAATAAATTGTTCAATTTATTGAAAAGAATACAAATAAAAAACAAAAACATGCCTAAGGCGCGGCCAACTAGTTCTGCGCGCACTATTACTATACCTACTGCCAATTTAGCTGAGCATGTGATATTCCAAATTCAAATCACATTATTGACCAGCGGGTCATAATGAAATCCAGTACAACATTATTGACCGGCTGTTCCTCCGGCCACTAATGACTCACTTTAAGTTATGGTTGCTTGACATATAATTTGACATTTTCGAGCAGGTGGTGTGAAAACATTTTTAACATGAGAATAGAACAACATTTAAAACTTGTTTTCATTTCATAATAGGTATACACCTAAGTACCTACATATGCATAAACTGTTTTACTTCGAATTTAGCATATAAGTATACTTAGTCCCCAAACATAGATACCTACCTATTTTGTTCGTCATTTTAAAAAATACCTACAGCTCAAAATATATGGAACAGCAGATATAAAAAACCGGCCAAGAGCGTGTCGGGCCACGCTCAGTGTAGGGTTCCGTAGTAATAATTATTTTTTTGTTTGAAATACGGGCCAATGAAACTTGACCTCTGGATTGTATAGGCGCTCATACGATTCAGGGACCAAATTATATTGGTTAACTGCAGTTTCCATCTGTTGTTTCCATCCAAGTTCAAAATAATTTTCCTAGAAAGTCCTTATAAAGTTCTACTTTTCAGATTTTTTTCGTATTTTCTAAACTTATGGTTCAAAAGTTAGAGGGGGGGGGACGCTTTGTTTTTTACTTTTGGAGCGATTATTTCCGAAATTATTGACATTATCAAAAAATGATTTTAGTAAACCCCTATTCATTTTTAAATACCTTTCCAACAATGTATCACACGTTAGGGTTAAAATTAAAAAAAAAATCACTTCCCACTTTACATATAGGGGGGCTACCCTAATAAAACATTTTTTTCCAATTTTTATTTTAGCACTTTGTCGGCGTGATTGATACACATATTGGTACCAAATTTCAGCTTTCTAGTGCTAACGGTCACAGAGATTAAGCGAGGACGGACAGACAGACAGACAGACATGGCGAAACTATAAGGGTTCCTAGTTGACTACGGAACCCTAAAAATACATCATAAGCGTCTACAATCATGTGTGATTGTCTAATTACACCCTTTATTTCAACAATTTGAACATTGGCCTTCTTTACTTATCTCCGTAATCCGTACCTAATCCATCACAAAAAAATGTCACCATGACAAGGAAGAACGTAAGTTATTCTCGGCTTCGTTTCAAACTTAATTTTATGTGTTGTAGCGATCTCATGAAGAATGAATTGAATTTATAAAACAAAAGAAATAGTTACTTTGTATTTCGGTATGGCGCCTAGATATTTCAGTGGATTGAAACCATTCAAGTACACCAGCTTCTTCTTTACTAGGATATAGTTGACGGTCGACATTAAGCCGTAGGCGTGGTACCATGGTACTATCGTCAGTAACGTGGTGTCCTGAAGTTGGCTCTCTATTCTGAAAAAAAATATTGGATTAATATGAATAACGGTAAAGGGACATTCAACCAACACGATGTGACGATAATGGCAGTCCAACAATAGGAGTTTGTTTACTGTTGAGGATTTATATAATATCACGTATGATAGTACTTGGTATGAAAGATGTATTAATTTTAATTATTATAAACCCACTAGTCTTGGGTGTAACAATGGCTGCTTAAGTTAATAATTATAGATACCTTTTTGTCTCTATGCAGAGCCGTCTTAGACTGTGCTGGGGCCCTTGGGCACACAAGAATTTGGGGCCCTTTGGCACACAAGAATTTGGGGCCCTTTTGGAATTTACCCAAATTACATTAAACAAAATTAAATCACGACACTTCTGTGAAAATAAGTGATATAATAAGTAATAACTTTAGGTAAAAAGTTCCGACTGAAAGTTTTTCATAATTTATCCGGGGATTCCCCCAAGCCCCAACCATAGACAAAGTCGACATTTTTTATGGTCGCTTGAATTTGGCATTGGAGCGGTTTGCATGGATGATCGCTAGATGGTGTTCTTAGTAAATTAGGTAGGATGCGTTCAGAAATACTTTTAAATTACTGAATAAAAAATCAAATGATATGTAACTTGAAAATAGACATTATAGACTCTAGATTATAAAATTTATAAACTCAAGTAAATGTCTGGTAAGTTATATCAGACCAAAAACAGCCCTTTAGTACAGCCAAAAAGCGCACTAAGTTTAAATTAAGCAAGAAGCTACAGTGTCTATATACCGCACACAACCGAGACCCTGTAGGCTTGATGTCACTCAAATTCATATAAATATATTGATTCGAATAAATCTGAAAATAATCGATATTCGGGCATTGAGAAAAGTGTAATGAGTTTTTTGAGATTAAATGTGAGAGAAATTGTCGGCCCTTCGGGGCCCTCTGAGGATGGGGGCCCTGGGCAAGTGCCCCTTGTGCCCTTATGGTAAAGACGGTACTGTCTCTATGTGACTTGCGTTGCGAACGGTACGCAACGGTATAGTAGGTATAATATCTATCCAAGCACTTAAAATTATCAAATACACCTTTAATTTAATAAAACGCCAAGTCATGACACAATCTACGATCTACTTACAACTTTAATTGCCTGTACCGAACTTTGACCGCATATTTTTTATCATTTAATAATTTTAGCGAAATAAAGGCCAGTTATTTAATTTAGAGTTCAACTGCACCAAAGAAGATATCCTCAGAAAAATAAATAAACAAACTTTTTGTAATTACTCAAAACTGGAAGCGGAGTATAACACGTTGAGGTGTGTGAGCATGACTCCCTTGGGCAAGCCTGTGGTTCCTGACGAATACAGGATGTAAGCAACGTCGGACCAGCCCTGGACCTCTTCTACCTCGAACTCATTCGGATTTATCTGCACGCCCACACTTCTGTAGTCGATGATACCGCTCGCAATCGGTTTGCCATTCAATTGTATAATTTTTTCGATACTCGGGACTTTTTTTATAGTCTCCAAATTCCGTTTTAGTCCCACTTCTGAGGCGATCATAATTTTTGGTCGCGATATATTTAGCACATGAGTCATTTCATCTGAAACAAACGGAAAAAAAGATAAAACAAACATTAGACTTAATTGTCTTGAACGAGGCCAAACAGCCTCACTCTCCCAAGGCAAAAACCATACCAACGACCACAACGTACATAAAAAGCTTGGTGCTCCTGCTCCATAACTGGATGCAGGCACATTAGTATTTGTGACTACATGTTTAACCCCAATCCGCTAACCAGTCACTGCATAACACGATACCCTTTGGCAAGACTGCAATTACAAGCTGCGGACTACCTGTTTCGACTGTGAAAGATCGTCGACCATTAGCCGATACTTCTTAAAATATTATTATTTAAATATCATACTGGTGAAAACTCCGATTAAATCAAGTGACCTAACGAGTGTATTTTGATAATTACATTCATATAAAACATTGTAGGTTTACAGTTTCTCTCCGTTTCCGTTTTAGTCTTCAAACTAACTAACTTATTCTTAATCAAGTGTGGAAAAGAGATGGCGCATAGACACCCTGTATAGTTTTGTCACGTTTCCACACTGGAATACGAAGGACTGTTTTAAGACGTCATAGTAGGGCACCAGGTTTACTATTGAGGTTCATGGTTTTGGAACAACTTATGCTATTACAACACTTTATGCCGTTCGACGTTTTTCATATTTTCCTGTGTTTATCTTCCACATATTGCCAAAGTTGGCACATTATGAACTAAGTTGAATTTTTTTTCGGAGCAGAGTCTAGCCGAAAAATGAAAAGACCATGGTTTTACCGTTGGTGTAGAGTACGTTGAGTGTGGTGACGGTAGCGCCGCAGCACACCACGGCAAGCGCGGTGGGGATGAACTCATCCCGGTTTTCACTGCACAGGGCCACCACATCGCCGCGCTTCACCCCGAGTCTCTTGAGCCCCGTCGCAACATTCACAGTCTCTTGCAATATCTGCCTGTACGTTATCTTTTCATCGGTGTCACCATTGATCTGTGAATATTATTAAGTAGGATCAATAAACTTGTTCAATTCACTTACTATTAGTAGTACATAATTATAGTGCAGGTACCGTTAATCTGACGTAGAATTTTAACCGGTTGTAAATCATACCCAGCGCGTTAGCTGCTCCAGAAATGGGGGAACCCAATGGTATATATATATAGCTGCTCACAGTTTAAAAAAAATAACAAGTAATTAATATAACCAGGGGCTGATTTTTGGGAAAATTATAATTAAAAAAAATGGCAGCGTAATTGGAGGAACATCATCAAAAAAATTTTTTTTGCACTCACATTAATTATACTACTCGTAGTCTCATGTAATAGGGGGCTAGCCTCTGCCATCAACGGGACTCAAATCCAGACTCTTATTCCTGATGAAAATACCCAATAACACATTACCCGACGCGGGAATCGAACCCATCATGGCCTCTTGCTAAGTAGTCACGTGCGATCACTAGACCAATGGTGCAGTTATGATAATGTTTCTTTATTTACTTCGGAAAATTGAAATATAAAGCATTTCCCTTGATTCTTCACATTATATTTGTTCCCAATTTTTGATCTAAAACTAAATCATCTTTTGGTTAGTGCGTTAAACCGGGTGGAGGTGGAGGTACCTATGGTTAAGTAACGGGTTCGATTTCTGGTTCAGCCGAAAACTTTTCAAAATTTAAGTCATGGGTCTTGCTTGAACGGTTTGACCTTATGCCTTTCAAAATCGCAAATATACGAAAATTACGCATATTCCCTTCACCTTCCATTTTGACGTACCTATAATATAAATAATATATAATATAAAGACTGGCCAAGAGCGTGTCGGGCCACGCTCGGTGTAGGGTTCCGTAGTTTCCCGTCCGTCACAATAAGTGTTCCCACTTATGAGTTAAAAGGTGGTTTTTTTTTTCCAAAAAGTCCGAAGTTCAACTTTTCAGATTTTTTTCATATTTTCATGATCTACATCATGGTCTCTAGAGACCTGGATGTAGATGCGTAAATACGCTGAGAACGCAGGCGTGCTTCGCGATCCGAAGAGGTTTCTACGGAGCGATTTGCGGCCTGATGTTCTCGAACAGCATCAAGTCTCTCCTGACGCTCTTGGGTAGATTCTTGGGATCTTATGATCCTCAATCTTTTATTTCCTTATAATGTTGGGAAAGATTTGACCTCTTTCTAGGCATGGTTATAGTTTTATTTATTTATTTATGCAAGGTAGAGATATAGATGCAAGGTGGAGTAGTTGGTTTCCGAAGATTGACTTGATTAATTAACCCTTAAATGCATGATTTTATTTTTAGACCGAGAAAAGTGATAATCCTGCAACAGCATGCAATAAACTCATACTAATAATTTTATGGTCGTTTGAATGGTATGTTGCAGTTTTACAACTTGACTGCTCCCCTGCGTTACCGGGTAGGCTACCGTGTCACGAAGATAAATGGAAAAGGAAAGCCCGAAGGCATATTTATAGTAAGAGCCCAGCCTCTTGCCGCCATTTATTACAAAACGTAGTTAAACCTGGTTTAACTTAGACTTGGTTTATCTCGCATGACGTCGCACTTCAATAATATTCAAAAGAAGGTGACAGCATGCGAGATAAGCCAGGTCTAAGTTAAACCAGGTTTAACTACGTTTTGTAATAAGGCGGTGAGAGTTCCACATCAGCTGTTCCAGATCTTCAATTTTTATACGTCAACAGAGAGTGCATAACAGGGTGAACAACTCTTGCTAAGACGTCATTCCTATATTTGTTATAGTGTAGCGGGGCTCTTGGAGTTCCACATGAGGTGTTCCAGATCTTCAAATTTATTCTCTTAGCAGTAAATGCTCATCACGCGGAACAATTTTTGCCATGGTACCATGTATGTTGCGGTTCTGCATCAGGTGTTCAAGTTTCCAAGATAAATTATAGCCTATATGTTGCACAGACTTAATACTTAAACAACAAAAAAAAAACGTAGTAGGTAGGGTAGTAGGTCGGGTAGTAGGTAGGGTAGTAGATAGGGTAGTAGGTAGGGTAGTAGGTAGGGTAGTAGTTAGGGTTGTAGGTAGGGTAGTAGGTAGGGTAGTAGGTAGGGTAGTAAGGTAGGGTAGTAGGTAGGGTAGTAGGTAGGGTAGTAGGTAGGGTAGTAGGTAGGGTAGTAGGTAGGGTAGTAGGTAGGGTAGTAGGTAGGGTAGTAGGTAGGGTAGTAGGTAGGGTAGTAGGTAGGGTAGTAGGTAGGGTAGTAGGTAGGGTAGTAGGTAGGGTAGTAGGTAGGGTAGTAGGTAGGGTAGTAGGTAGGGTAGTAGGTAGGGTAGTAGGTAGGGTAGTAGGTAGGGTAGTAGGTAGGGTAGTAGGTAGGGTAGTAGGTAGGGTAGTAGGTAGGGTAGTAGGTAGGGTAGTAGGTAGGGTAGTAGGTAGGGTAGTAGGTAGGGTAGTAGGTAGGGTAGTAGGTAGGGTAGTAGGTAGGGTAGTAGGTAGGGTAGTAGGTAGGGTAGTAGGTAGGGTAGTAGGTAGGGTAGTAGGTAGGGTAGTAGGTAGGGTAGTAGGTAGGGTAGTAGGTAGGGTAGTAGGTAGGGTAGTAGGTAGGGTAGTAGGTAGGGTAGTAGGTAGGGTAGTAGGTAGGGTAGTAGGTAGGGTAGTAGGTAGGCTAGTAGGTAGGGTAGTAGGTAGGGTAGTAGGTAGGCTAGTAGGTAGGGTAGTAGGTAGGGTAGTAGGTAGGGTAGTAGGTAGGGTAGTAGGTAGGGTAGTAGGTAGGGTAGTAGGTAGGGTAGTAGGTAGGGTAGTAGGTAGGGTAGTAGGTAGGGTAGTAGGTAGGGTAGTAGGTAGGGTAGTAGGTAGGGTAGTAGGTAGGGTAGTAGGTAGGGTAGTAGGTAGGGTAGTAGGTAGGGTAGTAGGTAGGGTAGTAGGTAGGGTAGTAGGTAGGGTAGTAGGTAGGGTAGTAGGTAGGGTAGTAGGTAGGGTAGTAGGTAGGGTAGTAGGTAGGGTAGTAGGTAGGGTAGTAGGTAGGGTAGTAGGTAGGGTAGTAGGTAGGGTAGTAGGTAGGGTAGTAGGTAGGGTAGTAGGTAGGGTAGTAGGTAGGGTAGTAGGTAGGGTAGTAGGTAGGGTAGTAGGTAGGGTAGTAGGTAGGGTAGTAGGTAGGGTAGTAGGTAGGGTAGTAGGTAGGGTAGTAGGTAGGGTAGTAGGTAGGGTAGTAGGTAGGGTAGTAGGTAGGGTAGTAGGTAGGGTAGTAGGTAGGGTAGTAGGTAGGGTAGTAGGTAGGGTAGTAGGTAGGGTAGTAGGTAGGGTAGTAGGTAGGGTAGTAGGTAGGGTAGTAGGTAGGGTAGTAGGTAGGGTAGTAGGTAGGGTAGTAGGTAGGGTAGTAGGTAGGGTAGTAGGTAGGGTAGTAGGTAGGGTAGTAGGTAGGGTAGTAGGTAGGGTAGAGTAGGTAGGGTAGTAGGTAGGGTAGTAGGTAGGGTAGTAGGTAATAGGGTATAGACGAGATATGAAATTGAATGCAGTAATTTAGAATTCCCCATAACTCTGTTTTAATTACATAGTTTTATGTCCTCGCAAATTGGTACGAAGTTCGAAAATCTACATTTTCCTTACCAACCAATTTACAAACCCAATCTACCTACCTATTCGTTAGCGCTATTTTTAGGATAAACCAGTTAATGTCATTTTTAGCTTACTTCGTTATTGCTATGCGGGACGCATCTCGCGGGTCAAGGTCGACGATACAACAACACAGGCCAAAGTCTACGCCACTAATCTAAAAACCAACTTCATCAATGTATTTACTTACGACGGCAACAGCATCTTCTCCTTCGCAATGTTGTCTCAATTTGTCTATCGCATATTGACCGAAAGACAAGTGGCTAGGCACACTTAAAGCCGGTCCGGTCGAAACTACGTTGTTTATAATCATTTTCTATTAATATGCACGTTCTACAAATGTGTTGCTCACTGGAACTATTACCTAAGCAGTTGTAAATGTACGCACAGCACTGACTGAACCGCCGCACTAGATAACTAAGCTAACACTAGCGCAGCGCACTGGCTGTTTATCAACAAGGCGCTAGGTAGGTATGTCACTAGTCGGGTAATAAAATGATAGTCACAGACACAGCTAATAACTTGTAACTGAGCTGAGGCCACTGCAGGGTTGCTGCTACTGTGTACCTATAACTTCATGTTTAATGACTCATAATTATTTCGATAAATAAGTATAACTAAGTACCTAGGTACCTATTTGATTAAATAGGTTCTACTTTATATTGGTTTAGCCCGGTTCATTAAGGGTAAACAAGCCAACGGCACGAACTAGTTGGTGGGCGGGGCTAAAATGCATGCTATTTCACCCGACATCACGAGCGAAATGCATAGAGCGAAAGAGACACAACTAAAACGGGCGCGCGATTGTTTCTATGCAGACCTTTGGTATATTTGGTTTCATGATAAATCTATTGAATGTATCTGTTCAAAATCAAATTATTTAATTTTTTTAATAACTAATCTATGTCCGTATGGTTTCACTTTTTTCTTTTTCATACTATATACGTTACTTATTTACGCCCAAAGATGAGTTAAATTAGTGCTAAAATATGAAAGTTTTGACGTTCATAACTTCCAAATCAATATTTTTTTTCCAATTCTGCTTCCATACAGACCTAGATAATGATAAGACCAGTTGATACAATTTTTAATTTTGAACCTACACCGTCAAACAGAGGAGTAATCACTTTCGTAAGTTTGTATGGAAGAATGACTGGCTTGTTCAACCTTAAAGAAAGGAATCTAAAATGGCAACACATGGCATGTCCTCTCGCTCGCTCACTATAGTGTGCGAGCGTGAGGACATGACAAAAACCGCCATTTTAGATTCCTTTCTTTAATGAACCGGGTTATAATGATACTTTTTTTTTTTTTTTGGTGGGTGGAAAGTCATCAAATGACCCCCCCCCCCCCCCGCTCTTGGGCAGAGCGAAGGGGAGTGTAAGACTTCTACTGACTAAAAACCGAACCCATGTTCCTTCTTTGCCCTTGCGCCGAGCGCGGCCCCGACGGGGGCGACGGGCGTCGGCCCTTGCGGGCCCCTCCCTGCTGACATCTCTTTGAGGCGCGCGTGGAACACGAACGCGCCGCCGACACGGTCTGTTGCCGTCATGACGACGGCCGGACGGCGAGCTAGCCCATTACTCACCGTCCACAGGCCCGCGTCTACGGTGGCCGGAAGCCATCACGTGGCCCCCGACGCCCAGAGCGCCTTCCGCAGCGGCTGGGACGTTGAGAGGTTCTCTCCCTCTCTCGTTCCGCCACCTCCTTCGCTAGCATCACTGCTTCGCAGAAGGAGGCGACGGCGTCCCATTCCTCCTCGCCCCGGACCATGGCTTGCACCAGGGCCGGACGCGAGAGGTCGCCGCCGCCAATCGCCGTATTAATGATACTTTGAAACTGGTTTATGTAAGTAGGTAGTGTAGTGTACTGTAATCGTATAATTACTTTTAAGGTGGTGGATATAGCACTATACGTGGGTTCATAAAAGAGGTCAGTTGGCAGCGCAACTGCTTACTCTGTCACCTAAAGAAGTTCGTAAAGGTGTCTTAATTCATTTGATTAAAATCTATTTGAAAATTCATATTCAGGCCCAGATTCAGAGACCACACTTTGACTTTACTTTGATGGAAAGATCTACTTCAAGCTGTTCTTTACTTAGTAAAGGCGAAAGTAGTCGATAATCATGACTTTGGCCTCAAAGTAAACTTTGCATTATTATGCGTTTAAATAATGTAGTCCTTCGTGTTAAACTAATTTCCTACAAAAGAAAAGTGTAGTAAAGTTGTCAAAGTGTGGTCTCTGAATCTGGGCCTCAGTGTAACTTGAGTGTTGAGTTAATTCACATGATTAATTTTATATATCACAAGTAGATAAAATACGCAAACACTGGTTGGTTTGGTACCTAAGTTAATATAATAACTCTCTTCATGGACTTCACCACAATCTGGTAAAAACTGAGATATTGTAATGACTTATAAGTCCTACCGTTTTCATTACCGGTCGACGGTCCCCAGCTATAGCATACAATAGGTCCAGTTATCTACCCTGATTGAAACATGGGGTAAACCGGGATAAGCTACATAATAATAATTAGTAATTAGGTACATATATCATAACAGCCCTATTGTTAACTGCAATAACTGCCTAGTATAGATAATAATTCATTATCAATCGAATCGTCAAGTCAGATTATGGTCCGATTATTTTCATTAAGGTTGAACAAGCCAGTCATTCTTCCATACAAACTTACGAAAGTGATTACTCCTCTGTTTGACGGTGTAGGTTCAAAATTAAAAATTGTATCAACTGGTCTTATCATTATCTAGGTCTGTATGGAAGCAGAATTGGAAAAAAAATATTGATTTGGAAGTTATGAACGTCAAAACTTTCATATTTTAGCACTAATTTAACTCATCTTTGGGCGTAAATAAGTAACGTATATAGTATGAAAAAGAAAAAAGTGAAACCATACGGACATAGATTAGTTATTAAAAAATTTAAATAATTTGATTTTGAACAGATACATTCAATAGATTTATCATGAAACCAAATATACCAAAGGTCTGCATAGAAACAATCGCGCGCCCGTTTTAGTTGTGTCTCTTTCGCTCTATGCATTTCGCTCGTGATGTCGGGTGAAATAGCATGCATTTTAGCCCCGCCCACCAACTAGTTCGTGCCGTTGGCTTGTTTACCCTTAAGGCGTTACCTCACCGGAGCATTCGCATGCAATGTAATAATCGAAGATTAGAATTTGAGCATTACAAATAGACGCCCCCAGTGATTAAGCATTAACCGCCCGTAATTTCTAAATAGTACTCCCCACCTCGCCCCCGATTCAATTTTGTATCAAGGGTGTACTTATAAGAATCCTTAACAAAGCCGAATGGCACTTGTTCTCCCCGTCATTGCGATTATATTGGAGGTGGAATGTTGAAAAAATTTCCAGGTACCAGTTTTTGAGATAGCTTCACTGATTCAAAGTTCAAATCTAAACTGTAACCAGAGGTGGCAATAGGGCGGGCGAGGGTTGTAACTGCACCGGGTGCCGTCATCGGAATATTAGTACCTATGCCCCTCGCCCGATTATTTAAAAAGGACAACGAAGTTTTAATTTGACGGCACGGTTGGTGCAGTGGCTGAGCGATTGGACTGCTGCGCTGCGTGTCGTGGGTTCGATTCCCGCACGGAACAAATATTTGTATGGCCTACAGATAGTTGTTTCGGGTCTGGGCATTTGTTTAAGTTTTAAATGTTTGTGAACGCACCAACGCACCCACAATACCTACTGTAAAAAAAACAAACTCTTTCTTAGCCTTCCGAAATGCCACAGTATATCTTTTACTAAAAACAAAAAGAAACTTAATTGTACGTATACATTGAATAACCATCATTTAAATGTAGTAGATTCCGTTCGCGACCTTGGTGTGACAATTGATTCGTGTTTGCACTTTGACTTGCATATAGAGAACATAATAAATAAAGCATTTCGGATGTATGGTTTCGTCATGAGATCTACGAAAGACTTCGTGCGACCCTCTACTTTTCTGCTATTATATAAAGCTTTGATAAGATCTCTATTAGAATACGCGATTCCTATTTGGAATCCGTACTATGACAAATATAATCTTAAATTGGAATTGGTACAAAAAAAGTTTTTACGTACTGTAAACTATAAATGTTACCATTCGAGGATTCCTTACACCCAGTTACTACAGCAGTATAATGTTTTAAGTTTAGAATCTCGGCGATTACTTTTAGGGGCCATGATGCTGCATGGTTTGTGTAACAATAGATTTGACTGTATTGAAATCACAAATAAGTTATGCTATACAGTACCTAGAACTGTAATCAGACGGGCGGCGCGCGTGCCCCGGTTGTTCCATGTAGATTCATGCAGGACTAACGCCGGGGCACGAGTGCCTCTTCGTCAACTTGTGGAGGCCTATAACGCACACTTCATCGACATAGATATATTCTCTCTTTCTAGTATAAAATTTAAAACCTTAGCAATAAATTCTCTTTCACCGCAGTCGTAACTTATATTCGCTTAGTTCACTTAAACATAACAAGATATTATTGTAAATACATTTCCGTTACTTGTTCATATATTAATCCGTGGACAATGGTGTGGGTTATATGTTTACATATTTATGTAACGAATCATAATTGTTAAACTTAACATGTAACTGTTTTTTTGTCCCTAATAAATAAAATAAAATAAAATAAAATACAGGAGAAATTCCTAGTAAGGGGCAACATTAAAAAAAAAAACTATGTGGGATGATGCGGTTAGCTTGCTCTCTAGTAAATTACGTAGCAGGCAATCTTAAAATATGCCACACGGTGCTAATTTTGCTTTGGTTTAGAGGAGCCAACATCATGCTCGGACCGCCTCTGGTTGTTACATTACAGGGGAATTCTGCCGGTGAGGAAGCGCCTTTACTGTACTTATAAACATAGCCAGGTATATAGCCTGATCAAGGTCTACCGGAGGTCGTGGGTTCGATTCCCACCCAGGACAAATGTTTGTGTGATGAGCACGATCATTTGTTCTGTGTCTGGGTGTAATTTATCTATAATATGTATGTATTTAGAAATATATAAGTATGTTTATCAGTTGTCTAGTACCCATAACACAATCTCTGCTTAGCTTGGGACTAGATGGCGTTGTGTGATAGTTGTGGAATATTATTATTATAAAAATAGAGTTTTATCAATGAAATCTTAGATTAAACTCTTCGAAACTTACATCGATGTTTTCATGAGCTGAGAGATTGTTTTTCGGCCCCATGTGGTTGTACTTAGTAATAGAACATAAAAGTTCCATGCCCGTGCAAATATTTAGCCGTGCCATACCTTTTTGACAGTCTGACACTGACATTGAATGATTGAATTAACCTAAAAATTTTAATAATCTATTTTTATTAATATCTCCAATTCTCCATCCAATTTCTAATCCACTGAAGAATGCTTACCTAGTATAATTTTAATAAAATAATCTGTGATCCTTTGCTAATCAAATCGGGTAGATACTAGGATTATACTTATAGTTACATGATAAGATTATAATTATTTCTGATAACAAACCACAAGTTTGATCTTTGAGTTCTTTCTGAGTTACCATTTTCTGAAGTAGGTAGTGTTATTGTGAACACTTTACAAGTAGTTCAAAATGGTAACTGTCCATAATAATGTAGTGTCGGGGCCCGAAGAACGAAGCATTCCAGCGCATTTATCATACGGACAATTCCTGTTTGACCAACTGAAAAATGGTGGTGATAATGTAGCCTTAGTAAGTGCAAACATTTCATTACTTATAACAATAACAACTATGTATATGAGATGAGAAAGATTAAAATGAGGCATCAAACCTCTCAGATAGTTTTTACCCGACGACTATGGGGAAGCCAAAAGGAAGGGTAATGATTTTGGCAGTGTATGTATGTTCCACCATAGCGTCTATACCACTGAACGGATTTTAATAAATTAGTTGTCAATAGATTCGTAAGAATAGCCCGGGTGTCATAAGCTATATAAATTTAATAAATTCTTTACGGAATTTAAATGTAAGTACCTACCTCAAAAAATATTAAATTGAGATAATCTTAGCAAGTTTGGTATCAAATGAAAGATCTTGGCGAGCACATTACAAATATGTATGATATTATAGTTTAAGTACACAAAAATAAAATTCAAATAAAAAAAATAAGTTCAAAAATCTAAAACCCGACTACTAACAAAATCGCGGTCTTAAAAGTAGAAAATAATTCTTGTCTGATATTCTTCGTAGTCGCATGCCACCTTGCTAATGGCAATTAGCAGCTGACTTCTGTATCAATGAGAACATGAAGAGCATGAAGGAGCATCAGGTTATATCAGTGGCATGCGACTACGAAGAATATTAGACAAGAATTATTTTCTTGTTTTCTACTTTTAACTAGATAAAGGAGATGAGAAAGATTAAAATGAGGCATCGAACCTCTCAGATAGTTTTTACAAAAACTTGTCATTAGTAGTAGTAATTTACTTCCTCATATATAATGTTGTAGACTATTATTCATATCCTGTATGGACTAATTATTACAGCGTTTATTTATAACCATTGATGCAGGTTCATTTTTGAAATCTTAACATAGATTATAATTATAAAATATCTTGCTCTGTATTTATTTCTTTGTATAATCATTTCAGGTAAGCGCAGAGACTGGAGAATCAGTTACATATAGGTATATTCTTCAAAAGAGTGTGAACCTTGCTGTAACTCTACGTAAGCTAGGATTAAAGAAGGGTGATGTTGTGGGATTGAGCGCTGAGAACAGATTTGAGTTTGTGGTAGCAGCACTAGCTGTTATGTACTGTGGAGGAGTGTTGTCTACACTCAACATCACATACACACCGGGTAAGTAGGAATGTGCACCTGTATGATCTTGTTACACACACAAGAAAACAACATGAAATTGTAAAACTTATTTACTGTTTTATTATGTACGTCTAATTAAGTTATTATGAGTAGATCAAACTCAATGAAACCTCCACATTTTACCATATTATGTACAGATATAGAAGTGTTGTGTATATTGTTGTTTGGAAAATGTATTCGTTTTTTTTTTCATTTTCAGGTGAAATATCTCATTTATTAAAAATAACAAACCCTAAATTCATCTTTGTGTCTCCAATAACATCACAGAACATCTATGATTGCTGTCAAGAACACCCTTCACCTTGCAAACTGATAATGTTTGGAGAGTTTGATGTTGTTCCTGATTGCCTCATGTATGATAACCTGATAAAGGATCAGGTGAATGTGGGTGACTTTATCCTAACTGATGTCAATGGAATGGAAGACTCAGTTGCCGTGATGTGCTCGTCAGGAACAACTGGCTTGCCAAAAGGTGTAGAACTCAATCATATCAATTTCCTGACACTGTCAGCACACATGAAGTAAGTCACTGAACTGCTCAGGAAATGTTTGCTTTATAATAATTTAGTTTTAATGCTTTGTTTAGTAATAATAGTCTAATATCATAGGTAACAAGAATAGTGAAGTCTTTGAGCATAATTTAAAATAGATTTATTTTTAATTTGAAAACAATATGTAAAAAGTAATTTTTGAATGACTACAAACCTTAAGACTTTTATTATTCTAAAATGCCCAGTAGGTCATACTAATTATGAACTGTGTGATCAATTTATTTTTACATTTACACATTTGTTTTGTTATCCTAGGTACTACTTTGATTATGTACAGACTCAAAAAAAGAATGGCATAGTAACTGGTTTGTCACTTATACCATGGTTCCATGCTTATGGCTTCATCACAACATTTGCTGTAATGGCAATGAATACAAAAATTGTATTTTTAATCCGTTTTGATGAACAGCAGTACTTGGAAACCATTCAAAATTACAAAGTAAGTGTTTTTTGCTTGTTTTTAAAACAACTTTATGACCCAAATTTACAGACCTATAATAATTATTATGATCTCGATATAGAAATAAAGATAACTATTGCTTTAAATTATTCTTTTTTTTTTCTAAAATTGTTTGTGTATTTTGTTCATAACATGACACCATTCTCCCAAGAAGGCAGGCAGACACAACAGAACACCATGTGTGCTGCGATCCTTACCTACTTCCACAATCATTCATTATTTCATTGCTTAGCAGCAGCAAGCACTGCCCATCTGACATACCATCAATAAAAAGGTCAGTATAACGACTTAGCTGGACGACAAGACGTGCGACACAATAAGCTATTAGAAACAAATCAATTAGCGCATACACGCATTTCTGCCTACCGCAAGAGCTTATACAAGTTATACACAAGGCGAAGGCAAAATATTTACTAGTCATGTCGTCCAGCAAGACCCAAGACACATGGCTTATTTACTGAAGTTCTGGTTCATAGTTTTTACAATTTATTCACAACTATGTTAAGAATTTTACAATTTTCAGATAAATATGACTACAATAGTGCCACCCCTGGCTGTGTTCCTCGCGAAACATCCACTGGTTCTTAAATATGATTTGTCGTCTTTAGTCGAGGTTTGGTGCGGGGCTGCACCGCTATCAAAGGATATTCAGAAAGCAGTTTCGGCAAGGTAATATTCATCCATCGGTCCATCCACTAGGTATAATAATAGGTGTAATAATAATTAATATGCGATAATTAATAATAACTGCCCTAAAAATGAGATTTTTTTGCTATTTAAGCAAAAAAAAACTCATTTTTTTAGGGCAGTTGTGTAATAATACTGATGTTTGCCTCAAGCATTTGATGAAAACCGTAAAAGCGACCGATCAGCATTGCCATGTACGATTATAAAATTATAATGATGAATTCACTACTTGCAGAACAGGCATCGACTTTATTAAACAAGGATATGGTTTGACAGAAGTGACAATGGCTTGCCTTGTGGACCTAACAAGTGGCGAGAAGGTGGGCTCCTGTGGAACTCCTGCACCCGGCATGAGTGTCAAGGTACCTGCAAAAAACTTCCTTGAGTCCTTATCTAAACACTATCAAACTTTTGAAAGTATGTACCACGCAGGTCGGAGTGACTAAGTTGACGCTCTACACAAAGTACAAAGCAGAACACTTGATATCTCAATTTCCCATTTAACCGCATTTTTTTTTACCTTTTCGTTTTTTCGCATACTAATTTAGCGTGCAACAAACAAAAACAGAGAACTGCAAAGCCTGGGCGGGCGGGAAGAAAAACGCTTCCAAAAATATTTAACTTTACAAATAGACCTACATGAAAACCTTGATTTTTCAGGTTATTGATATCGAAAATGGACAGAAATTAGGACCAGGCCAAGAAGGTGAATTGTGGATCAAATCCCCACTGCGTATGAAGGGCTACATGGGCGACAAGGCCGCGAGCGACGAGTTACTTGACAATGAAGGCTACCTAAGAACTGGAGACATTGGCTACTATGACACCGAGGGCTACTTCTATATTGTGGACAGACTAAAAGAACTCATCAAATATAAGGGCTTCCAGGTAAAGTTACTAGAATAAGGAGCTAAGCTTTGCACACATGTGGAACTAAAATTTCCGTGCTCAAAAAGTTCACCGATGTTTTTCCAGTTTTTTTACGGTCAGGTTCACTATAATGCAAGCAGAAAGTTAGAAAGGGGTTTGAACTATTTTGTATGGGAGCTGGCATATCGACCCACCGCCATTTTGATTTTTTTTCGAAATTGTGGCCCACGATGAAAGTGATATGTATGGATAGAGGACATATAGATGAACAAGAAAAGTCCTGTAATATGGTACCCCAAAGTGTCACGTTACCGAGATATTTGAAGGTAAAGATGGACATATGACTACAATGACCACATAAAAATTAGACCTTTTACGTGTCTATAGGCGTTGATTATCATTATTACTGGTTACTGAAAGAGAGTAGGTACATTACATACTACTAGCTAGGAGCACGAGAAAACTATGCTTTGACATAATAAATATAGCGTTTTATTGCGTTGCGAAACGATTTTATTGTGCGTATAATAATAATAAACCTGGGAACTATCATTTGGATACAATTTAACGCCTATACAGTTAAAAAGGCTATTTAAAAAAATATTTAGTGATTGTCGTTGTACTCATTTGTCAATCTTTAACTTCAAATATCTCGGTAACGTGACACTTTGGGTACCTACATAACGTGTTACTGGACATTTTTTGTTCGTCTTTAAGGCTGAGTTGCACCAAAAAAGTCGTTAAAGTTAAAGTTTTTGTCAAATTTGACAGTACTATATGGGGTATCTAATAGAAAAAATTATTACAATTTTTTTTTTGCAAACATTCAAACAAAGTAAGTACCTATTATATTTATTGCTTTGTCTACCTATAGCACGTACCTATTATTTTTTGGTTGAACAATTACATAAGATGAATATCCTTGCAATGCAATCGTATAGTCAGCCACCAAGCTACGTTTTTAGAGACTCGAAATCTTGGCAAGAAACATTCGTCGTTCCATGTGGAAAAACGATCGGCTCAGGTAATCACACTTTTCTTTTCATCGCTTTCGTCATCAGAACTGGTTTCTGCGAGTATTTCTTGGAGCAGGGACATGATGTCTAAAGGTTATATTCAACGCGTTTGACAATAAAATTGACAGACAATTTAACATAAACTATAACACTAACCAGCGGAAAGTGAGTGGTTGCAGTTACCGTTAAAGTTATGACGTCATTTAGCTATTTGTCAAATCGCGCAACTCATTGTTGGCATAACCGATACAAAACTGAAGTTTTGATGTTTGTTTGACGTGCCATTTGACACAAACTTTAACTTTAACTACTTTTTTGATGCAACTCAGCCTAAGTCCTCTATCCATAATTCCATACATACCACTTTCATCGTGGGCCGCGATTTCGAAAAAAAAACAAAATGGCGGACAGGTTGATATGCCACATCGGTTCTATCCCCTTTCGCAATTATCTGGCAAATATAACAATCTGTTTTGATTAATTTGTCAATATTACTCGCACAATAAGGTATCACTGAATGGTTTTTTTTTCTTTAGCTTGTATTGCCCCACTGCTGGGCAAAGCCCTCCCCCAGCCTTATTGAATGTAATTTTTAACTTATTGAATGTAATTTTTAACTTTCGTTGTTGCCTGCCACATAAGTCGGTATTTTTAAATCAACAATCATTACAAACTGAATGATAAACATAAAACTCATATTTTACTAATAAATTGTGTGCTTCAAAACTATATTTCAAGTGGTGGATGTTTGTTCATTCAGGTAGCACCTGCAGAACTAGAAGCACTACTCCTGCAGCACAGCGGAGTGGCCGACGCAGGCGTGGTGGGCTTACCGGACGAGAGCGCCGGAGAGCTGCCTCTAGCGTTCGTGGTAGCGCAGCCCAACTCAACCGTCACCGAAAAAGACCTCGTCGAATTCGTTGCGTCCAAGGTAATATGTTGTTTCGGCATTCGTAAAACTGTTCACATTTTAAGCTTTCTTTTGGGAAAAGTGTTATTGAAAAACCTAATAACACTTCTTTGTTTTCAATCGAACCAAGGACCTCTTGCACAACAATCGTGCTTGCGGAGTTGCGTCCACTATACCAGCGAGTAATAATAATAATAAGCCTAATAATATAAGCTACTATTTGAGATTGTATTAATTTCATGGTGCAGTCATTCAATACAGTTTTTAGTTACGGATTAAAATAACTGCTCAGAGCAACTGATGTCCGAGTACTAGAATAGCCATAAATCCCGTAGGTCTGTACGCAAAATACGCGATTTGGACGTGGAGTTGTGGACGCTAACCCGTAATAAATACGACGGCACGGTTGGCGCAGTGGCTCAAGAAATGGATTGTTGCGCTGCGTGTCGCGGGTTCGATCCCCGCACGGAACAAATATTTGTATGACCTACAGATAGTTGTTCCGGGTCTGGGTATTTGTGTATGTGAGTTAAATGTTTGTGAACGCACCCACGATACAGGAGAAATTCCTAGTGTGGGGCAACGTTTTTTTTTTTTAACCGACTTCTAAAAAAAGAAGGAGGTTCTCAATTCGGATGTTTGTTTGTTTTTTTTTTTTTATGTTTGTTCGGGCATAACTCCGTCGCTTGCTAACCGATTTGAAAAATTCTTTTTTTGTTGGAAAGGGTATGCTTCCCAAATGGTCCCATATTTTTGAACCACTAAAAAGTGAATAATAAAAACTTTTTAACAAAAAATAAAACCGACTTAAAAAAAAACACAAAAATGTCAAAAATAAATCAGTTTCTGAAGTCGGTGACTTTTGTTTGTTTGATTTCATTTTTTTGCCACCGACTTCAGAAACTGATTTATTTTTGACATTTTTGTGTTTTTTTTTAAGTCGGTTTTATTTTTTGTTAAAAAGTTTTTATTTAAAGAACAGAAAACTATTCCCATACATTTCTTATGTAAATGAGGAAATCAAATAAAATTGTACATGTAGGTACTGAGAACAAAAAGATTGGTGTTTCCTATGAACATCGTTTTTCGCCATTCCAGTATAGTCCACTGAAGAAGTTGTAATGATGAGTATAAAGACGTCTTGACAGGTTTTCAGTTATTTAATAGTAAAAAATGCATTATTTATATGCCACTTGTACAAGCTATGAACATCTCGATAAACTCTCGATAAACAATGATAAAAATATTAGTGTAAGTAAAGTATTAAGATAATAATTTCTTTATCAGGTGTCACCAGCGAAACATTTACGCGGCGGAGTGATATTTCTCAAAGATATACCAAAGAATGCTTCTGGTAAAATCCTCAGGAGAGAGTTAAGAAAAATGTTGCAGAAGTATAAAAGCAAGCTTTAATATCCCAAAGTATTCACAATACCTCATAATAATAATTATACATTTTCAAGTGACAAAAATAGACAATATAATTATGTTATTAATAAATTTTAATTTAACTAAATATTGCAGTTATTGTTTTTGTTAAATATATATGAAGGGTATCTAAATGGTTTTATTTACATTTGATCTCATCACAAAGGTTCACTGTCAGTCATATGGCAGAATATTTCTATTTGTTAACAAGTGCATCTTTTAACTCTTGCGGTATTCTGTTCACTGCATAGGTGTGTAGATCTTTAGAAACGGCCGCCAACACTCCGGTTTTATTTGGGTGCAGCTCTGCCCCACCATATTTGTAGAAGTCGCCAAGAATGTCTGTCAGTTTGCCCCCGGCGGCAGACAGGACTGCTTCTGGTGCACATGTATCCCATTTCTTGCAGCCAGCACTCGCAAACACATAAACTGAAGCCTTACCTTCAAGTAGTTGCAGAACCTGTGGAAGTAATTATTGTGAATGAATGACTCCATCTTTTAAGTGTATATATGCATAAATGCGCCAAATCAAACATTAAAAAAAGGCATGTATTTAAACCGTTATCTGTATATTCCCTTTTTTCGAACAAAATATTTTAAAGTTGCACCAAAAATACTGACTTGCACACAAATTATCTCAAATTATGCACACTAAAGAAATCAAATTTAGTATCTTTTTTAATGGCATTTGCAGAACTCTTTTACTGAACGAATAACTATTATCAAAATAGTATATCTATTAATTCTTTAGTCTAACAAACATTTTAAAACTTTTTTAAGGAAAACCTACACCTGATTTACTCCATGACGCGCGCTCGCTTCGCTCGCATATTATATAACACTAATATCTTCTGTCCCCGAAGTGCCGGGCCTCCGCCGGCCTCCTTCGTCGGCCTACGGCCCGGTGCCCATGCCGCCCATAAAGGACACTGTCGCGAGACGGTCGTATTAGATATCAGTTTTAGAAATTCCGTAGTAAGATTGTACAATAAATTTAGAGTGCAAGTTAGTATTTTTGTTTTACAAAACTACATTTTTGGTGTGAATTCGATAAAAAAAGGTCATCTCGTTTTGTGTGATTTTTTAGACTTTTTTGTAGGACATGTTTAGGTTTTTTTGATAAGCATTCAGTTAATTAGTGGAGTTACCTAGTGTGCTGAAAAATTAAACAGATGTGCATTTAAATATAACCCTTAAAAAATAATCCATGTATTCACACCTTATAACCTGCTCCACCAACTCTAAGTATCTGTGCAGCATTCATAACTTGCAATGCCTTCTCAACCAGTGGATTGGAATGACTCCTGGTGGTGGTAATGATGAGGGAGTCAGGTGGAGGTGCAGGGGTGAACCCTCCCACACCTACGTCATGTAAGCCCCATATAGTTCTGCCAATTATCTTCTCCCCTCCCAACATGGTTTTGTAATATGGCTGATGAATGACACCAGCCACTGGCTTCTCATTGACTGATATGCCAATCAAAACAGTCACATGTTCTAGAAATCCTGTAACAATTTACAAATTATTTTTCATAATAAAGTCATTCATACCCATGCAACATGCAATTTTTTGATTCCAATTATTATAATTTAGAACAAGGTAGAGGAAGTAATTAGAACATTAAATAGGGTTTTCAATACACCCAGAAATAAGAACATAAAATATCTTGTTAGTCTATGTATTTCACTGGTTAGGGTCATTTTATGTAATTAATATGTACAATACATACATTGAAATGAAATTCTTGACCATGTTCCACTGTGTTCATACTACTACAGTGCATTCTAAACAACAAAAGCTCAAAACCTATGTATATCTTCAATTTACCATAATTCGATTGGAGCAAACTTAAATACCACTTCACACTTATAAAAGGATGAGTTAAGTACATTTTCCATCTTTCCCATGGATCTCTCTTCAACATTAGTGCACCTAGAATTATTTTACATACTTGTAGTAAATAATAATAAACATTAAATTTGTATGGTGTTGATATTTTATGACTTATGAAAGTGTATAATTAATTTTGTTGAAATAAATATATAATTTCCAAAATAAAATCAATTACTACAAAAATGTAGTGGTACATACAGCCTGACTGCTGTAACTGTATACTACTTTTGGCGGGTAGTTACATACGGCGGTCAGGCTCTATTCTCTATAATTTAACTGATGTTTAAATATAAACTAGTGTTTACCTTGAGTGTACTCAGAGGTGCCATCAAGGGGATCAACCCAGACAACGATGTCCTCCTCTTTGACACTGCGAAGGTTAACGGGGCACTCCAAGGATAACACTTCCTTGTCTGCGTCAGATATTAACCAGTCACTAGCAACATCACCCTGAAATAGCAATAGAAATAATTAATTGAATTATAAAAATATTTACAATATGGGCTTACAAACTATAGGTATAATAATTTATAGTAATTGGACTCTACATTCTACCTGAACTAGGAATAAACTTGTCTAAATTATCATCTACCTACCATTTTTTCTAAAATATTTATTTAAGTATTTATTTAAACTTCATGCACAAACGTGGTACGGCGGACTTAATGCCACAAGGCATTCTCTACCAGTCAACCTTAAATAATAATAAATATTGAATGACAATTCATATTAATTTACTTATACAAAACTATAAATAAAATCCAATTTGTATGTGACTGCTGCAGGTATAAAAGTACCATTCACAAAACAATTAAGAGAACAAAGATTTATTAACCTTGAGTGTCAGGAAGTACACAGCTCTCAATTAAATGTAATCATAATCAATACGAAATGTACTTTTAACATGATAAACTAAACTTGGTATGAGGCCCAGAACCCAGGGATTTAATGGTAGATAATAGTACATTGTTCACCGAGAGAAGAAAGTGACCGATTACCGTCGAGGGTGTCGTTTAAAGCCCGAAGCCGTAGGCAAGGGCTTTAAAACACCCGAGATCGGGAATCGCACTTTCTCTCGAGTGATACATAGTGCTTTAAACTACACCTACGAAGAAAATAAAAAAACTAAATTCAAATTCTAATTCAAATTCAAAATGGCGCCAATGGCGTCTGCAATTGTCACATGTTCTTTTTTCAAATTGTAATCTGAGCGGGAGAGAAAAGTGTATGAAAATCCATTCTCTCCCGCTCAGATACGTTTTCTCCCCGCATATTTGTTCGATATGCAATGACGTACTTTCTACCGTGATAAAGTATCAAGGTACTTTCCAAGCAGGTGTAGTTTAAATAATTATTAATTTTAAGTTCATAATCCCTGTTGTTTAAAAATGGGAAGGCATCTAAAACCTTTTTTTTTTTTAAATTCATGTGTCAGAAATAAAAACTATAACCAGCGTAAACTGAAATTAGAAAATTCTAGGTTGTTGTATATATAGTTAACACAAGTTTAAAATACTTTATTTTTATTTTATTATTATAAAGGGGCTTGCTCTTGACCTCAATCTTGCCCTAAGGGCAGAGATGATGTCGACGATGGAACGAGCTTACCCAGAAGAAGCCTGTTTACTCGCGACTTAAACAGATTAGGGTTATATGAACTCGGAAAAACCGACGCAGGCAGGGAATTCCACTCCTTGGCTGTGCGCATAATAAAGGACCCAGCAAAGCGCTTCGTTCGAATGTGTGGAATGTCGACTAGGTATCGGTGATACCCTGCAGTACGTCTAGTCTCCCGATGGAAGAAGGGAGATGGTGGGATCAGCTCGTGGAGGTAACTTAGTAAAAAAAAAACCACTTCCATACTACACATAGTGTGAAAGTTATTATCTGATAACTTCTTACACCTTAACAACTGAACCAATTTTGATATTATTTGAAAAACTCAAAAGATTTAAATAGACCCGTGACACACTTCTATACAGCCAAAAGAAAGCTAAACTCCTAGGCAAATAACTTGACCCAAAATGGTGTTGTTCTGCGCAGGTTCAAGTTATATGCCGTGTGGTATACCTATTGTTCAGCCACAGGCATAATAACTGTGAATGGATTGTAGTTGTTCATTCCAAAATCAGAGATCTCATAGAGAAGAAAGGACAAAAAAACTCCATGGACACTATTTAGGCACCAAGTTAGATATTACAGTCTTGGATACAATATTGCTTTTCTATACTGCCGTGGTATAACTAAAATGCCGTTATCCAACATCTGGTCGATTTTCAACTTTTGATACCATATTAATGAGAAAAAAAAAATCTATCGATCTGTGTTTGCGAATTTTCAATATCTTGAATAGTTTTGGAAATAATAATTATAAAATGCCGTTAAGTGCATATTTCTCACGTGTGAAATAACCAAAAATAACGTTAAGTAACTTTGTGAGTCTATAAAGCCACTAAAGTTCATTAACTCATAGTTTTATCACAAAAAACGTATATGGTTACTTGTCTAGATTGCCGTTAGCAGTCTTTTGTACACTACAAAGCGGTTAAGGTACTGTAACTGTTTTATAGGTATTCTTTTTTTAATACAGGAGTTTGCTTTTTTTAAACTATAACGTCGTTAATTGAAAATGTTAGACTTAAACTTGACTAAAGATGTTTAACGGCATTATTGCTTCATATTTGAGATACTTATATTTTGACTTAACGTACGTTACAAGCCCGTAGCGGCATTTTCAAACCTAAACAAAAATGTATTGTCCGTCATTATTAGACTAAAACGACGTTATCTCACACTAATACACTACAAAGCCGTTAACTGATCTCGCGCGGGGCGGGGGTCACCGACTACGTAACGATCCTGTACCGAAATCAAGCTGTCGGGGTAAAAGTAGTGCATCGCCAGGAGCTTGGGGGTGAGGAAGTGTGTCCCTCCAGGTTTGTTCCCGCCAATTTTGCAACGATTGCGATATGGCGAACCATCAATTTCCATCATTTGTGTCCCAAAGAAGGATTCAAACATCCAATCCAAGAGTTTATTTAAAAAATATAGTTGGGGTATGTTTCGTACGTAAAAGTTATGATCATACGTACATAATTATATAAAAATAATTTCGATGATGCATCATATTATTATACAACTCTTCGTTTCATGAACGATAGATATTTAAAAAAACCCACGTACAATGGTATTTAAAACTGAACCGAAAGGTAACGAACCTAAGAAGGAAAGCAAATTTCCTTAAAAACCTATCGAACATAATTCCCCCTCGCATTGTTATTTTAGAAAAACTTACCAACAAGCAAAAATGAGCATTCCGGTACAAGTTCTGATTAGAATAATAATATAGAGTAGTGTCAGTTTATTGAGACTTATTTTAACTAATTAATAATTTCAAATAATAATTTTTAATTTTGTAATGTAACTGTGATACGATTTTGAATAAATAAAAAAAATTGCCCTTTATTTTCTGAATTACATCTTGTTTGTTACTGTAAAGTTGTTACAGAATGTCCAAATTCAGTGTGTCTTTTGGCAAAGGCCTCCTCTAGCTCCTTCCATTGCTTTCTGTCCCGAGCCACTCTCCTCCACTTGGGGCCCGCTGTTTGTTTCAGCTCATCTTCCCATCTCCTTATCTGTTTACCCTTGCTGCGTTTACTTTCCCTTGGATACCAGTCCAGTTGTTATTTTACTCCATTTCTCTGTGCTTGCTCTCATCATGTGGCCAGTCCATCTCCATTTTTGTTGGTCAATCCAGGTCAAGATGTCTGGTAGATTAGTTTTTGCTCTCAACTGTTCATTTCTTACATGATCTGCTTTACGTATATTATTTGTCATGCTTCGTTCCATGGCTCTTTGGCAGTACTGCAGTTTATTTCTGTGCTGTTTTGTTGCCCATGTTTTGCATCCGTATGTTATACAGGGTAGTATGCAGATATTAAAAAAAATCTCTTAACAGCCATTCCTAAGTCTCTGGATTTCATGACCTCTTTTAATGAGCAATACTTTCTCCAACCACTTGCTATGCTTGTGTTGACTTCCTTAGTTATTTGGTCTTATGGTGATATAAAGTGGCCAAGATAATTATATGTATTCATCAACAGAGGGATTGAATCTATCAGTGTCGGTTTTTTTTCTGAATTGGTCAAAAGTTTTTTTTTTGTCGTTATGGACAATCCCACCAAAGCACTTTCCTTGCTTAAGCTCCAGATGACTTGGGTTTTCCTCAAATACGACTAAGTCGTCTGCGAATCTAAGGTGATTTAGTTTCTGACCATCGATGTTGAGACCCAGATGAGACCAATCCAGTTTCCGGAATATATTTTCCAGTTCTGCGGAGAATAATTTGGGTGACATTGGGTCACAATCGTCTGACGCCTCGTCTTACTTCAAATTCGGGCTCCGTCTGTTCTGACTGTTTTTTGCTTTACTGTTTGAGTAATATAATTTTGATCAATTCGATATAAATTCCAGGCATGCCTTGAGTAGCCAGACTTTCCCACGATTTTTAATACTGTGATTTTAAGAATATTTATATTTTATCAAGAAGGCTTTAATAAATGTAAGTAGATAAAAGTTAGAACTAAAATTTAAATAAGGAAAATTATTTTTGTTTTTTCAGTTGATGATTGTTTTTAAATGATACTGGAAATATAAAGTTTTGAGTTCAAGGAGAAGATTAGAATTAGTTTCGATTGTTTGTTATCACAGGTTAAATGAAAGACTGAAGTTTGTCTGTAATTTTTGTTTAATGTTATCTTATTTTAAAGTACAAGTAGTACATAATAACTGATGTGTTTTTAGTGTTATTCCATAGAACTGAAAGTTCCTAAAAAATCTAGTTATAAGTAAAGTTTTGTGAAAGTTATAAGTTTAAGCATAATTACATATTATTTGAAAAGCAATAAAAAAATAATGTCAATCAAGACTAGTTGATTGATAAATCTTTGACTTTTATTTAAAAATTATCTTTAATTTCAACAAATTTAATTCATTTTGTGCAAGAAAATAGTTCACAATTTGTTTTATATTATTACGCTATAATGTCGTTAAACTGTAAGGTTTTTAGTTTAACCACGTTTTAGCTAAACAATGATTCAAGTTTATCCTTTTAATTAATATGCTTCTAAAGGTTACCAGACTTAAAAGCAGTAAAGTAACGTTAAACGCACTAAAGTTTAACATGAATCAGTTCTATAATACATAATCGTAAGCTAAATTGTCGTTATGTGCAAATAACGCCGCTTTAGTTAATCAATGAAGTCATGAAATTTTAGCATTTTAATAAACAATAATTTGCTATGAAAAAGATACACTAAAACGCCGTTACGCTATACGTAGCGGCGTTTTAGTCGATGATCCATTATGATTTCGGTTACATCTCTGATAAACTAAAACACAAAAGAAGCTTTTTCATAAAATTAAATTATATTTACGATGTGATAGGGTAAGTAGTTCAAAAGTATGCGATTTTATCTATATTTTAGTACTTCCAAATCTCTGATAGGTGTTGTCATCGAAAAATGGCATCGATTTAAAAATTTGCCGCGGTTTTTCTGTGTTATTGAAAAAAATGACTTTAGCAGATAACGGCATTATAGTTATACCACGGCAGTATATATGTGAGTACAACATAGAAATAGAAAAAAAAAGGAAATTAAAATCTTTCCCTACATAGCTTAATAGAATATCTACGTTTAAGTTAACTGATATTCTCCAAGCATTATAATATGGGCAAAAGCTATTACTGTGTTATAATGTGGCACAGAGTTGACAAAGTATCACTAAAATAGAAAGTTTAAAGAAACCTTGAGATGAATAATGCAAAAGTTTCCTTTAAGCAACTCCATTCCCTTTTGTTTTTTTCTTTTAACACAGTGGTATGGTATTATCTTTAACAATAATTGAAATTGAAAGATTTTACTTAGTGTCCACAATGGTATTCAAACAGTAGTGCATTATTTTACTTTTACTTAATTTATATTTTGTCTCATTGTACAAGCAAATATTGATTGGATTTGTTTTAATTCTAAAGTCACTTTACCTCATTATCAGTGCCATCCTCTTCACCAATTATGTTCACTTTGGGATACTGTGCTGCAAGTGATGCAACAATACAACGCTGAGCAGACCGGTCAGCTTCTGTTTGATAGTCATCTTTACCCTAAAACAGTGAAAGCACAAGTTGCTGTGAGTTTTCTAGTTCCTAAATTACACAACAAGTAAAAAAATAACCATGTTTTTAATTGTGAACTTTGGCCCCAATAAACTTATTGCTTTCTTCACACTTATTTTTAAGGAGATGCGATTTTTATTGCCGTTTGTATGACATGAACCAGACAACAAACCTTTTCGACTATTCCTAGTTCTCCTTTACTCATAACATCACGAACAATTTTCCCAGCTCTGTTGGCCACTGATACTGAAGAAGCCAAAAGTCTCACAACAAGAGGAACATTTGCTGTCATTTTCCCACAATAATCAGTTGTCCTTCGTTTCTTGAATTTGATTTAATTTAAAACTTTCAATTATCAATTTAGCTCAGTACCAAGGACCACAGTATCACGCAAAAGCAATACACGCACTATCAAGTCAGAGAAACACACGAACTCAATTTATTCCAATTTTCGTCAAAAACAATCCGTTCACTTCTTTCAATGTCAATCATGACATAAATGTCAGTTGATTGAGCAGTGACACTTGACAGAGTGCTTTCCGAGTTACGCTGTAATCGATTTGAGCGTCCATAAACCCGTTCCGAATTACTGTGAGCGCGTTATCTCACCAACATTTTGGTCCTCAAAATGTTGGTGAGCAATGTGGACTGTAATTACACACATCAAAAGTGTCTAGGGATCAACATATATTTTTGCAATAACTTTTCTCCTGATTGATATTAATTAAAATTTTCTTTATGGATTCATCAAATAAAGTGTTTTCGTTTGTCACAGTAACGATAAACCAAGTCACCTTTGCATTAATAAAGAAATTTGCCATTTTCCTAATAAAGGGATTTTTGACATTTGAACCACTAACATTAAAGTTCGAAAAAAATACTGAAATAACAGTTTTCTTTAAAATTTTATTGGGTAACTTAAACAATTAATAATCCGTGTTTCTACCGCGAACACTAACAACACAAGAACATCGGTTTGGCATACTCAAAATGAGTTCATCCAAATCACGCTGTGGAATGGCCGCCCATGTTCGTTGCAACAACAAAAAAAGGTCTTCTTGCGACTGGATACCCTCCATATTCGGCAGAGCTCTTCTCTGTAGCATATCCCATGCATGCTCAATCGGGTTCAAGTCTGGCGACTGAGCAGGCCAGGGTAGGACATTGATGTTAGCTGCGGCGAGAGTCTGTCTTACAACTCTTGCGGTGTGCGGTCGTGCATTATCATGCATTAACTGAAATTAGGGACCGATTTGCACTTGTAGAGGAACGATGACGTCTGATACAATCGTCTCAGCATAAATTTGAGCGTTGAGGTTGCCTCTGATCCAAATCAACTCAGTTCTTCCGCCGATCCAAATACCCGCCCATACCATGATGGTTCGTTTGCTTTTCGTGGCGTTTCGTGTGCTTTTCTGATGAGTCTCGTTTTGGTATGAGACCGGATACAAGACGTATACGACACTGGAGAACCCCTGGACGCCAACAGCGATTAAAATCCTGCCAGGAAGTCCATCCTTATAGTGGTGGAACCAAAACGAGACTCATCAGAAAAGCACACAAAACGCCACGAAAAGCAAACGAACCATCATGGCATGGTATGGGCGGGTATTTGGATCGGCGGAAGAACTGAGTTGATTTGGATCAGAGGCAACCTCAACGCTCAAATTTATGCTGAGACGATTGTATCAGACGTCATCGTTCCTCTACAAGTGCAAATCGGTCCCTAATTTCAGTTAATGCATGATAATGCACGACCGCACACCGCAAGAGTTGTAAGACAGACTCTCGCCGCAGCTAACATCAATGTCCTGCCCTGGCCTGCTCAGTCGCCAGACTTGAACCCGATTGAGCATGCATGGGATATGCTACAGAGAAGAGCTCTGCCGAATATGGAGGGTATCCAGTCGCAAGAAGACCTTTTTTTGTTGTTGCAACGAACATGGGCGGCCATTCCACAGCGTGATTTGGATGAACTCATTTTGAGTATGCCAAACCGATGTTCTTGTGTTGTTAGTGTTCGCGGTAGAAACACGGATTATTAATTGTTCAAGTTACCCAATAAAATTTTAAAGAAAACTGTTATTTCAGTCTTTTTTTCGAACTTTAATGTTAGTGGTTCAAATGTCAAAAATCCCTTTATTAGGAAAATGGCAAATTTCTTTATTATTGCAAAGGTGACTTGGTTTATCGTTACTGTGACAAACGAAAACACTTTATTTGATGAATCCTTAAAGAAAATTTTAATTAATATCAATCAGGAGAAAAGTTATTGCAAAAATATATGTTGATCCCTAGACACTTTTGATGTGTGTATTTAGGATGGGTTGGAGATGGTAGAAACACTGTTAGTACGTTATAATTGATATTTAATACAAGAACAAACTATGTACAAAGCAAATGGAAAATGGTTTGTTTTTACGGCGAGAATGGACCAAAAAGCAAATGGAAAATGGTTTGTTTTACGGCGAGAATGGACCAAAAGCGCTTTGATTAAGTAGCATAAGCGTTGTCACGAAGTTGCGTAATTTATTTGCTAAACGGTTTAATTCTTCGGGAGAACTTAGCTTAGGACTGTTGCGCAGCTCAGCGACCTCGCGGGCGACGAGAAGTTCCGGGCGCGCGTACGTCTGCTCTAGGGCGCTCATGATGTCATCCGGTTTCCCAGAAGTCCACAGGAGAGACGCCACGGACTGGTACGCCGGACCGCGCACAGCGTTGTTTAAACGATCTAAGTTATATGACGGAACAAAAATTAGATTTAGTTCGTTCGTAACTACACTTGAACGCCATCCACTGACTAACTTCGCCCGAGAACGTGACGAGTTCGGGTCTCTTTGGTTTGCTGGAAAGGGCGTTTATAGCTTGGGTAAGCTGAGTTACGGGGTCTGAAATAGGACGTTCAGACGTATTTAATTGTTGTGTTGCATCGTTGTGGTAGTTGTTACCGTCGGCGCGTGTAACTGACGACGGGGCTGCATGGTTGACATTCGGTACGTAGAACGATACCGTGTTGGTAGGAGCGGCCGGCTGCGAATGCTGTCCTTGAGGATTGCCCAAGGTGACAGTCGGTGCCTCACCAGGTATGTTCGAGTTACTTACCGTGGTCATGTTCTGCTCGAGAACCCACGTCGTCGCGGTGCGTTTTGCGGAATGACAATTAGACAAACGTTAACATACCTGGTGAGGCACCGACTGTCACCTTGGGCAATCCTCAAGGACAGTATTCGCAGCCGGCCGCTCCTACCTACACGGTATCGTTCTACGTACCGAATGTCAACCATGCAGCCCCGTCGTCAGTTACACGCGCCGACGGTAACAACTACCACAACGATGCAACACAACAATTAAATACGTCTGAACGTCCTATTTCAGACCCCGTAACTCAGCTTACCCAAGCTATAAACGCCCTTTCCAGCAAACCAAAGAGACCCGAACTCGTCACGTTCTCGGGCGAAGTTAGTCAGTGGATGGCGTTCAAGAGTAGTTACGAGCGAACTAAATATAATTTTTCTCCGTCAGATAACTTAGATCGTTTAAACAACGCTGTGCGCGGTCCGGCGTACCAGTCCGTGGCGTCTCTCCTGTGGACTTCTGGGAAACCGGATGACATCATGAGCGCCCTAGAGCAGACGTACGCGCGCCCGGAATTTCTCGTCACCCGCGAGGTCGCTGAGCTGCGCAACAGTCCTAAGCTAAGTTCTCCCGAAGAATTAAACCGTTTAGCAAATAAATTACGCAACTTCGTGACAACGCTTAAGCTACTTAATCAAAGCGAGTACTTATGGTCACCTTTCGGTCCATTTTGATGAAGTTGAGCGAGCACACGCGCGCTCGTTTTACGGACTTTGCTTCCGTTTATGCACCCAATCAACCAAACATCACAAAATTAGATATTTTGTCACGCTTTCTTTTAGTAGAGGCTGATAAACAGTTAAAATATAACTTTGTTGCCGACAATACGGTTAAGGCACAGAACACAACGCATCCTACTAGATTCCAATTGAAGAAGGAAACAATTCATGCCACCGTATCTAACAACAAAGTGCCCGAACGTTGTACCTATTGTAAACAAGGACCTCACAACATAAAAACTTGTAAAGTTTTTTTAGCACTCTCAATAGACGACAGATGGCGTTGGGTCCATGAGACAAAAATATGCTACCGGTGTTTGAAGACCAGCCCACACACTTGGAATCTTTGTCGTGCCAAACGTTGTGGAGTAGACGGATGTCCGAGACGTCACAACGCGCTCCTTCACGGCACAATTACAGCGAACTCCAAACCTAGCGTAGCATCCAGCAGCCAATGCAACAATACTGAAACTTTGTTTGCTGAACCGAAAACTCTTGTCAACGTGGACAATTCAACCAACGAATTTGAACCATCTGTCAAAATTGGAAATACTTCTGATACCTTAATTGATGTTACAGGGACTTCGCGGTCAACCGATCGCCCTCGCGGGCTGCTGAAGGTAGTCCCGACTCCCGATCGTGCTCGAGGGTCCTGACGGCGAGTTCCACACGACGGCGTTACTCGATGAGGGCAGTACTGCGACGCTCATTGACGGCGAGGTTGCTGCGCGCATCGGCGCGAAACCCACCTGTCAGGAGCGGCTGCGCATCGAAGGCGTCAGTGGTATGACGAAAGAAGTTGACATAAGTTACGTAGACTTTTACATTAGAGGTCGAAATTTGTCTGATCGTTATTTAGTCAAACACGCGCGGGCGATCAAACCTTTGGGGTTGCGCGCGCGACACCCAGGCAAAATTATTTTCTCAGACTATGATCACTTGGTAGACTTATCCGACAAACTTTCACACACTGACGTCACCCCTACTGTCCTCATTGGTGCGCCCGATTGGCACCTCTCTTTAAGTCGCGAAGTGCGATGTGGCAAAAAGAGTGATCCTGTCGCCTCGAGAACTTTGTTGTTAGGTACTTGAGGTACTTCACGGCGCGCTTTCCGTTTCGTCTAAGCCACTCGAATTTGTGAATCACGTATCGGACGATTTAGACTTACTCATCAAAAGTCAATATGACATCGATGCCTTAGGCATAACGAAAAGCGCCCCTCGCCCAAATGATGACGATAAACGAGTCGTAGACATTATCGAATCATCGGCGCGCCAACTTGATGGCGGACATTTTGAAGTTGGCCTACCCTGGAAGAAAGAACTGCCAAAGACTATACCTGACAGTTACCCACAGGCATTATCGCGCTTCAAGGCCCTCGAACGCCAGATGGCAAAAGATGAATCGTTCGCCACAGCCTTTAACACATTCATAGACGACGTCATCGCAAAAGGCTACGCTGAGGAGTGCGAACCAATCACCTATCACCAACGGAAACCACCAAATGGTTCCTGCGTTGACGTAGAAGCTGGTATTCGTTGGTACCTGCCTATTTTCGGCGTACTTCACCCCCAAAAGATGAAGCTCAGAGCTGTCCACGACGCCGCCGCGGCAACGAAGGGTGTAAGTTTAAACAGCCTGCTACTACAAGGTCCAGACATACTTTGTTCTTTACTAGATATCTTGTTCCGCTTTAGAGAAGGCGCCGTTGCTCTAAACGGAGACATAAAAGAAATGTTCCCTCAAATAAAAATCGCTCCAAGAGACAGAGACGCCCAACGTTTCCTCTGGCGTAGCAAAAAAGGCGAACTGAAAGAGTATCGTATGTCCTCTATGATTTTTGGCGCTGTTTCGAGTCCGTTCATTGCACTCTACATTAAAAACAAAAATGCAAGAACACTTCAAGCCGATTACCCCGCCGCCTGTAAGACAATAATTGACGACCACTATATGGACGACTATTTAGGTAGCCACTCCAGTGTCGCCGATGCGGCGCAGCTGGCCGCCGACGTAGTCACGGTTCACAAAGCCTGTGGTTTCGAGATGCGCGCGTGGACGTCAAACGATCTGGAGGCACTTTCGTTTATCCCAAAGGAACTTCAAAGCAACGCAACCTCCGTCGTCTATTTACCGCCTAGTAGCGAGGTTGGCGTATTGGGTGTTAAGTGGAACCCACTTCAGGATTCGCTGGGTTTCCGAGCAGTGTCGCAGTTACCGGCCGGTACCTTAACCAAACGTAGTCTTTTGTCAAACGTCATGAAGGTCTATGACCCCCTCGGCTTAATAATGCCGGTCATCATCTGGGGCCGCATTCTGATACAGAAACTATGGACGGCAGGGGTCGGCTGGGACTCACCGCTTCCCGACACGTATGTAAATGAATCTGAAGACTGGTTTTTACAATTGCAGGTCGCGTCCAACATAAAAATACCTCGTTGGTATATGACTAAGAGACATGTAGTGGATACCCAACTGCATGTATTAGCCGATGGTGGTGAACAAGCTTATGCATGTGCTGCCTATTGGCGTTTCAGATACGATGACGACTCCGTGTCGACAACTCTAATCGGCAGTAAAGCACGCGTTTCGCCCTTAAGGCCGGTCTCAATTCCACGCATTGAGCTACAAGCTGCGCTTATAGCCTCTCGTTTCGCGCAAACAATTTTGCAAGCACATCGAATTAAGCCCTCCGAGATCACTTTTTGGACAGACTCAACCACCGTCCTTAAGTGGATTCGGAGTGATGCTCGGGCGTTTAAACCATTCGTGGCGCACAGGTTGGGAGAGATATTAGAAATCACCAACCCGTCCAACTGGAGGTGGATCCCTACCCTACCTCTCTCAACGTCGCCGACGATGCCACAAAACCTAAAAATTTAAACCTCACACAGTCTCATCGATGGTTTACGGGTCCTCCGTTTCTGTTACAGCCACCATACGCTTGGCCGACCGAGCGAGTTGGTGACGTCGAGGAGACTCTACCAGACCTCGAGTTGAAATCGGAGCTGGTGGGGTTGCTCCTTGTTGAATGTTGACCTTCTTTGTGCAGTCACTGTTTGATTCATAGTTCTCTATTCTATGCTACTGTCGTAGGTATTTGAATTGAGAGTGACTTTTGTATTCGCCAATGTGATCGCCTGACGGCTGCGCTCATGTATTTTCTATTTGATATTTATTTTAATATATCTGGTGTACAAAATCTTCAATTCTTTGATTGCATCCACGAACAATCTCTCTACGAGAAGTTAACAAGGGTTATGGGCCCAGAGTGCGCAAAGAAGAAAAATTGTACTGAGATACAATGAGCGGTCGAGAGATGGCAACCATGTCTGCAGACGGCGGAAGCGTGAGTGGGCTTTCTATTGAGCGTTTGAGGGGGCGAGAGAATTACCTCCTCTGGAAGTTTAATGTGAGAAACCTACTTATCCATGACGACCTTTGGTGTTCTATCGACGGGTATCCGGAGGACGATAAGTCGACTCCAGAGCTGAAACGGCGTAAGGATGAAAAGGCGTTGGCTAAGATCTGCCTGTCACTGGACGCTTTGTGCGTGTCTCATGTGATGACTGCGAAGACAAGTAAGGATGCCTGGCTGAGCCTGGAGAAGGCGTACGACGATAAGGGCATAGGCAGGAGATTAAAACTGTTGCAGATGCTGTGCTCGGTAAAGTTGGACGACTTTGATGGCGATATGGACAAATATGTTGGCGAATGTTTGTCGCTTTCGCAACAGTTGGCGGCTGTAAATAAACCGATTGACGATGAGTTCTTGGCGGCGATTGTTCTTCAGGGATTACCTCCTAAGTTTGATCCAATGATCATGGCATTGGAGAGTAGTGTGACCGACCTGACCAGTGACTTCGTGAAGGCTAAATTGCTTCAGGATACGAAGTGGTCTGACAATTGCAAAGGTGGAGATTGCCTGATTGCTGATAAGTCGGAGAATAAGCCTGGTAAGAGGCGCAAAGACAAGAAGCCGAGGTGTTGGAACTGTGGGAAGTCTGGTCACGTAAAGAAGGAGTGTATTCAGAAAGGGGCGGCAATGATCGCGACTCGGTTCTTGGCTGGCACGTGGTACGTAGACTCGGGTGCGTCGAGTCACATGACGGGACAGCGAGAGTGGATACATGATTTTTCTACAAGCAGTGTAGAGGTAAACGTGGCGAGCGGACAGACTTTGAAATGCGTCGGTATCGGTAATGTGTGTTTAAAACTCGGAGATTATGATTTGACTCTTAAAGAAGTGATGTACGTTCCGGGACTGAGTGTAAATTTACTTTCTGTAAATAGTTTAGCGGTTAAGGGTCATACTCAGAAAAAGTGTACATTTTGAATTTGTAACTAAACTGATAGGTAACGATACTGAGAATCTCCGTCACGAAACTGATGTCATAAGGTATGGTGCACATGGATTGGGTGAATAAAACACCTGATTATATTTGGCTTATCAGTCTTATTTAGATTAATAAAAATACCATAAACATTGGTAATTATTTAATTAAATTCCATTAAAAAACCTGTTGGCAACTATACCTGTGTATTAATACACAGGTATATAGATATGCACTTTTAGTTTTTGTGAACTAAGCTTAACAATTTCTCAGTTTCGTAACATAACGCAATTCTACGCAATATAACGAAAATGATAATAAAATCTGAGAAATCATAACCTCTAAAAATGTTTTTACGTAAACCACGGTTTTACCACGCAAGCACTGAGTGTATTCTTTTAGATAATACAAAAGATATGAAGAAAACATGGTAAGTAAACAAAAAACATTAAACTTACCAAAATAATAGTCGTTAATCACCCTGAGGTATTTTTTGTAAATTTTCACTTGCTAAACGTCTTGACTTCACGACTGCGGCGAAAACTAGATGGCTGCCGTGACAGTGATTTTGACGTTAGTAATAATGTTGCCAGATTAGAAAAAAACTATTTATACCACCTTAAGTCATTGCGTTTCAAATTTTATCACGCGTTACTAACCCTGAGTAACGAAACTTCATAATTTTGGGACAACATTTGTTTAATTAAAATAAATCCTTCTGTATATGATTTACGGATAAAATTGGTCTTATTTAGTTACTTGATTCATCAAGAATAATATAACCACAGTCAATGTTAAAAAAAGCGATGACAATTCGTAACAATTCATCTCTGAAAATGTGTACCTAATCGTCATTGGGACACCAAAAAAATGTATGGCGATATTTTTATCAATGTTTTGACAATCAAAAAATGTAATCTTATATTGAAAATTTAATTGAAAATACCAGAGAAATCATCGTAGAATTAGACTAATATAACAAAAAGGGGGGATAAAAGAAAATACATCATATTACTAAATATTTACGTAAATCTGAAGTTGCGGGACAAGAAAAGACACCAAATGTACACTTTTTCTGAGTATGACCCTTAAAGGGCTTAGAGTGGAATTTATTCAGTCTACTTGTAAGATTTTTAGAAATAAATCTTGTTTAACTAGTGTTAGGTCTGTTGGCGGGGTATACAAACTGCATACTAACGCGATAGCTTTAAGTACAATAAAGAGGTTTCAAAGGAGTCTTGGCACCATAGATTGGGTCATTTAAGTTATGACAGCTTGAAGTCACTGTCACACGTTATTGATTTTCAGAATACAGAAATTGCAAATAATTGCGATGTTTGCATTCTTGGAAAACAAATAAGGTTTCCGTTCAAGAAATCTGGGCGTGAAGTAGCGACTAAGCGGTTGGATCTGGTGCACACGGACTTGTGTTCGATTCCTGTTGCGTCCCACTCAGGTAAGCGGTACATTTTAACATTTCTAGATGATCACTCGCGGAAAGTATTCTTGTACTTCTTGAAGAATAAGAGCGAAGTAGCTAGCGTCACCAAAGACTTTATTAGGCTCGTGGAAAATCAATGTGAATCCAAGGTAAAAGCTATACGCAGTGATAACGGTACGGAATACGTAAACAAAGAGCTGAGCGCATTCTTCAGACAGAAGGGCATTGTGCATCAGGTCACTGTTCCGTATTCGCCCCAAATGAATGGTGCGGCGGAGAGGTTGAACAGAACTCTTTTGGAACGGGTACGTTGTATGTTGTATCATGCGGGTTTGGATCACAAGCTGTGGGCTGAGGCGGCTAACACTGCGGGGTACCTTATTAATCGGTCTCCGTCTAGTAGATTAGGCGGGAAGACGCCCGAAGAGGTTTGGTCGGGTAGTAGGGTAAAGTATGACCACTTACGTGTTTTCGGTTGCGAGGCCTATGTACATATTGATGATGTTAAGCGGAATAAGTTACAACCTAAGAGTAAGAGGTATATTTTTGTCGGTTATGAAGACAATGGCAGATCTTACAGGTTGTATGACTCTGAGACACATGCGATAAAGAGAAGCCGTGATGTATTATTTAATGAAAGTGTGTTCCCAGCCAAAGTGCTAGGAACTGGACACGGATCAGCCACTATAGAATTCTTTCTTTCAGGGGAAATAGTTGACGATTCCACTGGAGAGGGAAAGTCAAGCGTGCCTGAGAGTGAGGTGGCTGGTGATGCAGCTCGGGAGCCTGTCACTGAAGAGTCGGTAACGGTGAATGTTGAGCCGATTGTGTCAGCGAGCGGTGATAATGGCGGCGACAACACTTTGGATTTTGAAGATAGCGTTGAGGAGGTGGTGGAACCTCCGGAACCGAGGTACAATTTTAGATCTAGACAATCTAAGGTTTTGTACGTACATGATACGATCCCAGCTGAACCGCACACTGTTAAGGAAGCTCTGGGTTCTGGGCAGAGCGACTTGTGGCGGCAAGCTATGCAGGAAGAGATTGACTCATTCAATCAACATGAAGCTTGGGAGTTGGTGGATCGGCCTATGGGCAAAAATGTGGTTCGGAATAAATGGATCTTCAAAATTAAGTGTGACGCCGAGGGGAAGATAGCCCGGTATAAAGCTAGGTTAGTAGCCAAGGGGTTCACCCAAAAGTATGGTGAAGATTATTTTGAAACGTTTTCACCGGTAGTACGGTACAGTTCTATGCGACTGTTGTTGGCGATTGCTGTAGAGATGGGTCTGGATATAGACCATCTGGACGTACAGACAGCGTTCCTCAACGGTAATTTAGATGAGGAGATATTTATGTTTCAACCGGAGGGGTTCATTTCACCTGGTGGAGAAAATAAAGTCTACAGATTGAAGAAGGCAGTCTACGGACTGAAACAAGCTTCGCGAGCTTGGTATCAGAGGGTGAAGGACGTTCTTCTGTCGACAGGTTTTGTTCAATGCCAACTTGAACAATGTATCTTCTACAAACGAAATGGTAAGTCGGTTGTTTACATTGCTTTGTATGTGGACGATTTCGTTGTCTGTTACAATGATGCACGCATGGCTGAAGAGCTGAAAGAGAGTTTACGAAAGCCGTTCAAGATTACAGACTTGGGTGCGGTGCGGCATGTTCTCGGGGTCGCGGTAGTGCGTGACAGGATGAACAAAACTCTTAAGCTTTGTCAGGCGCGGTATGTCGAGCGCTTGCTTGACGGTTTCGGTATGTCAGAATGCAAACCAGTTAAGACTCCTTTGGACCCAAATGTTAAGTTTACTGATACGAGTGTGTTAGGCGAGGGTACTGTTCTATATAGGGAATTGATAGGTTCTCTTATGTATCTGAGTGTATTTACACGGCCGGACATTACGTATGCAGTTTCGTACTTAAGCCAATTTAATACGTGTCATACTATGGAACACTGGAGGGCTGCGAAACGTGTATTGAGGTATCTTAAGGGGACTCAAAACGTTAGCCTTGTGTTTAGCAGGTCGGGTCATGTTAAGGTTGAGGGATTTGTAGACGCGGACTGGGGCGGTGACGTACGTGACCGAAAATCATTTTCGGGGTTTGTTTTCAAGTATGGGGGTAACACCATCTCCTGGGAATGTAGAAAACAAACATGTGTTAGTTTATCAAGTACTGAGGCTGAGTACATTGCTCTTAGCGAGGCTGCTAAGGAGGCAAGTTGTCTTAGGGACTTGGTGACTGAATTGACTGGTAGTTCTGGGTTGATAATAGATATGTTCAATGACAATCAGTCTGCTCAGAAACTTGGTGTCAATCCAGTGTTTCATAGGAGGACGAAGCACATAGACATCAGGTACCACTATGTTAGGGAGGCTGTGAATAATCATGTAATTAAGTTGAATTATTTGTCTACTCAGGAAATGGTGGCTGATGTACTAACTAAGTCTTTGTGTGCTCCTAAACATAAGTTCTGTGTTGTGAACTTGGGCTTAGGTTTCTAGGCCAGTTGAGCCAGCGGTGATGTCTGAGTTCAAACAGCGATTGAGGGGAAGTGTTGAATGTTGACCTTCTTTGTGCAGTCACTGTTTGATTCATAGTTCTCTATTCTATGCTACTGTTGTAGGTATTTGAATTGAGAGTGACTTTTGTATTCGCCAATGTGATCGCCTGACGGCTGCGCTCATGTATTTTCTATTTGATATTTATTTTAATATATCTGGTGTACAAAATCTTCAATTCTTTGATTGCATCCACGAACAATCTCTCTACGAGAAGTTAACACTCCTCGACGTTCCGTTCTCGAGTCCAGTACCTGACCCGTGCGTTTTAGCTCTTGGCTGCGCCTTTTGCGCGCTACCGCCCGTGTTCTCCAGGGTGCGCGATTATTCCGGCTTAAACTGTCTCGGTCAATAGATCAAAATTCAAATATATACATCGACAGCACCACATCTCCTTCACAAGTTCACGCGGCGGACATCATAACAGCTGAGAAGATGATACTCCAACGAGCTCAGAGAGACAGCTTCCTCGACGAGCTGAAAGCAGTTGAATCTTCACAGCCCGTACCCAAAAACAGCCGAATAGCAAAACTCGCGCCAACTCTTGGCCAAGATGGCTTGCTGCGACTGGACTCACGGACAAAGTATGCGCCGGGAGTGAGTGAGAGAGCCATATCACCTGCAATTCTGGATGGTCGCCAACGCCATCATGTCACACGACTCCTCATCCTTCACGAACATATTCACGCCGCACATTGTTTTAACGAACTTGTACTTAATGAGCTCAGGCAGAAGTTTTGGATACTCAAAGCAAGAGACAGCATTCGTAGCGTCGCCAAAGCCTGTCTCCAATGCAGAAGGTGGAAGGGCCAACCTGCTCGACCTCAAATCGGCAATCTACCGGAAGAGCGACTCGACCATCACAAGAGGCCGTTCACGCACGTGGGCCTAGATTATTTCGGTGCGATCACGGTCACAATATTTCCGACGCCACGAAAAACGCTACGTCGCGCTTTACACATGCCTAGTAACGAGAGCCATCCACTTAGAACTTGTCACTTCACTTTCATCCGATGCTGCCATTATGAGCCTAAGACGTTTTATTGCTCGCCGAGGATCGCCTTCAACAATATTTACAGATAATGGCACCAACTTTGTAGGAGCCTCCCGAGAGCTACGCTCATTACAAGACGACGCAGTGCAAGAATACGCCACAAACCACAAAATCGAATGGCGTTTCGGTTTAAAGAATTTATTCTCATAAGAACAATACATAGGTTCACTTATAATGAGATACAAAGTAATTGCTTATATCTAAATAAATACATTTTGCCTCCGATGCGTGTTGTTGAAGTTATACAAAACAAATTTATAGGAAGTATAATATAATTATTGCTAACATTTGCTATGCGTTATTATGACTACATTTCATAAACGTAATTTTTCAGTTTTTGTTTAAATAAATTAATACTATCACAATCTTTTACGTTATTGGGTAGGTCGTTAAACAGCTGTGCTCCTTCGAACAATATCGTTTTCTTTCCGTAGTTTGTCCGAGCTTGTCTTCGTTGTAATTTGTTTTTATTTCTTAGGCTGTGTGATATTATTTTTTTATGGAATTTAAGCTTTGATTGTACGCTGTTTGTGGTGTTTTTTTTTATCGTTTCATCGTTTCATCCCACCGGCATCTCCGTTTATGGGCGGAGCATGGGAAAGATTGGTAAGAACCGTGAAGACAGCCCTGAGAGCCTGCCTCGCCGAAAAAGTATTAAAAGAAGATGTACTATCCACACTACTGCTTGAGGCTGTCGCGAAAGATGAAATCGCGATAATCCAAACCTAAAAAATGTAAATATATAATTGCACAACACTAATGTAATAGCAACACTAAATCAGTATTGACAATTTGACAAAATCGACGCTGCCCCACGCGGTATGTGTTCTGTGCCCACGCGACGCCATCATTCCCGCTTAAATGGTCACTATGATATATTCAGTCTAAATAGCTAATGTAATTTAAAGTAAAGTAAATTCAGTGCAAGAAGATCACATGTGGATCCTTGTCACCCGTGATGCGTGCTACCTGGAAAGCTAAGTATTATTTATCTGTTGGTCTAGATAATATAGTTAAAGGATATTGTAATGTGTGTGGAGGTACTTGTTTGTACCTGTTCGAATAGTTTGAGACACCTAATTGTAAATGTGCCTGTCGTGCCTTCAGCGTTGGGCTGAGGGCATA
Source organism: Diarsia mendica (assembly GCA_949316265.1). Classification (NCBI taxonomy): domain Eukaryota; kingdom Metazoa; phylum Arthropoda; class Insecta; order Lepidoptera; family Noctuidae; genus Diarsia; species Diarsia mendica. The sequence continues at coordinate 13,460,523 of OX438906.1, forward strand.
AAAACGACCGCACACAAGTTGCTAGTCCGGACATAAAGCGCTTGGGGTTTATAGCCATAGGAAGGGTCTTGGGCAAGCCTTCCCTTATAAATCCACCCCACCGCCCCACGTAAATGTGCCGACGGGCGCAAGCGTCGACGGACGTTTAATTACACATTTACACTATATCACCTTTATATAGGTAATGCCAGAGGGGAGCTTTACAGACGAAGCGGCGGCAGGCCGAAGTCGATCTGAAAGCGTGCATCTGCATACGTGGAAAGAATCCAGTATCTGATTAGCACATAGGTGACACAAACACTATTGATGAGAACTTAAAGTAAACTTCATCATAGCTATCGCAATTGGATAACTGCTATAAATATCGTTATCAATTAAGGCAGATAGGTAATACTTAGCCCAGAGATTCATGGGTACTTAAACTTACAGATATCCTAGTTGCTCCTGAGAAGCTGGATGAATAACACTCCGGTGCCCTTGCGGACCGGAGATAAGAGACTGGATTGCGAGATACTTGCAAGTCGGAGGGGGATCCGTATCGGTGAGTATCTCTATTATATCGTGGGGTGGTTAGACTTCTCTTCGCAGTAAGGCGAAGCTCATATATTGTCGGTGTGAAGTACACCACTTTGTAACCTGTAGATAACCAGAATACAATAAGAAGAGAAATGTAACGCGCCCTCGCGACAGAGGCAGACTAGGCAGAGGCCATAATAAATTCAAAACCTCTCACGTATGTGCCATCTTCAACCGACTCACCAGAAGCGATCACTCCTTTCCATTTCATCCTGGGTTTCTTTTCAGTCGTACCTTGGACCAGCACGCTCACAGAAGCAGACTTAGACAGAAGGTGTGACTGGCGTCGAAGCTTACGTCTGGCAGATCAGTTTTGGGCACGATGGCTGCGCGAGTACCTGCCCACGCTCCGAGCAAAGGGACCCTCCACCAACACATTTAGTTTCAGTGAGGGAGACGTGGTGCTGATCGCCGACCCTACCCTTCCTCTTGGCTTATGGCCGTTAGGAAGAATAGTGTCGATCTACCCAGGGCCAGACGGAGCGGTCCGCGTGGCAGACGTCCGCACTAAGGGCGGCATACTGCGCCGACCGGCCCGTAAGCTCATTTTAATGGAGGCTGCTTCCTAGCCAGTAGCCACCTGTTGTTAGTGTTCCACTGGGGGTCCGGTATGTTGGCGACTGGCTGGGATGCCACCTTCTTAGAGAACTATATTTTGAATGATTGTTCCATTTTATATTACTTTTTCTCATGTTGTCAAGTGTCAGTGTTCCATTGCTTTTGTACATATAGTCCGGTCAATATAGACATTTGAAATAACAATAATTCCCACAGAGCCAAATATTGGTGGAGAGCTGGGGTATACCATTACAAACAAAGCCTTAAAAATCCCCATCGATCCTATGTGTGCTACAAAAGTTATTCGGGGTCAAAGGTCAAAATTTGAGGACTTTTGAATTTTTCTCGAAAACGGTAAGTTTTATCAAAAAAAACTTCAACCCAAAGATGTAGATCATAAAATTCTCTACAAAAATGTTTTTCATTATTATTTTCTAAGAGTTACCATTCCTGAGATATCGCGATTCTAACAGTCACATTATCTATATCTATACTAATATTATAAAGAAGTAAAGTTTGTGTGTTTGTTAAATTGTAAGGGGTAATCTCGGGATCTACTGAACCGATTTTAAAAATACTTACACCAATAGAAAGCCACACACTTATTATCCCTGTATTCCCACGGGAACGGGAACTACGCGGGTGAAACCACGGGACGTCCGCTAGTTCTTTATATAAAAACAAAAGGTAAATCACTCCTCACGAGATCACGAAAACCGATGGACGTATAAAGATGATTTTTGGAAAGGAGGTAGTTTATAGTTAGTAAACGTCTGCTAAGAACTGATTTTGCGACAGGGCCGTATTAGGGTGATCTTAGGGCCCTCGCAAGTTTGTATGAAAGTCCTTCATTTTTCGTGCTACAATCTTGATTTTTGACAGAGACGTACGTAGTTTATAGTCAGTAGACGTCTGCTATGAATTAGTTTTCTGACAGGGCCGGATTAGGGTGGTCTATGAGCTTTTGCAAGTTCTGATTCATACAAACTTGTGTGGGCCCTTAGACCACCCTAATACGGCCCTATCGCAAAATCCGTTCTTAGCGGACGTCTACTAACTATAAACTACCTCCTTGCCAAAAATCATATATAAACGTCCAGCGGTTTTCGAGATTTCGTGAGGAGTGAGAATTACCTTTCGCTTTTATATAAAGGAAAATGTGACTCTTAGAATCGCGATATCTCAGGAATGGTAACTCTTAGAAAATAATAATGAGCAACATTTTTGTAGAGAATTTTATGATCTACAACTTTGAGCTGAAGTTTTTTTTGATACATTTTACCGTTTTCGAGAAAAATTCAAAAGTCCTCAAATTTTGACCTTTGACCCCGAATAACTTTTGTAGCACACATAGGATCGATGGGGATTTTTAAGACTTTGTTTGTAATGGTATAACCCAGCTCTCTACCAATATTTGGCTCTGTGGGAATTAGCAGTCCGTTGTAACAGAAAAATATGAGTAAATTTACTTACCTTCGGATACTTGAGAATAAAATTTATTCAAAGTGGTTTTTCTGAATACAATAATTAAAGAATACTTTTTACCCGACTACGGAAAAGCCAAAAGGAAGGGTAATGATTTTGGCAGTGTATGTATTATGTTTGTATGTTCCAGCATAGCGCCTAAACTACTGATCACTTCTTCTCCCCACCACTGCAATTTTTTTTTTATTGTAGACCATACCTAGGAACCCCCCCTAGTTACGGAGATATTGGTCAAAGTTCCAAATATTTCACAGTTGTTTTTGTAAATACTAGTTTTTCAGGTTATATAACTTTACTTAAATTACCTCCATCACCCGTTTACTATTAATAGCATCCACTAGCCCAATGTGTTAAGACGATGACAATAGCTATTGACTTCTGATGTTTCAGTATTTTTGGTCACGCCCACAATTTTTCCGATACCCTAGCGCCATACTACCAAGTAAGAAACAAATAGTCCAGGATCCGCGGTCCATTTTTGCACTTGATTACTATCAAGCTAATTTTGATGAGACGGCGAGACGCCTAAGAATTTCCTGCACGAAAACTCTCGAATTCTCGATTGTGGTAAGTAATAGGGGTAGCAGGGATAAAATATGTTGGTTTGATGATTCTCAAAAGTGTTAGTACAAACACTTTTGAGAATCATCAGCTGGGTTTTTTTTTGATAAATCTGATGATAATTATCTAAATTATTTGAAAAAATATTTGTCCTACAAAATGTAGGTATGGTTTGATCAAAGAGTCCCCTTCCTTCCTTCCAATATGTATCGATAACGAAGTCATTAAAAATGATTACTAACTGGGTTTTGGGGATTGGATATTTTCTATTAAACCCACTCTTTACAAGTTACCTACAAAATTCCTAAAATTATAATAAGTGTTTGGCACTTACTCCACGCACCATCAATACTCCTATACATCATAAACAACAGGCTAATACACTTTCTGGAGCCACAAATTCCAGAAGAGCAAGCAGGTTTTGTTAAAGGCAAAGGCACGCGGGAACAAATCCTGAACGTTCGCCAAATTATAGAAAAAAGCCGGGAATTTAACAGCCCTGTATTGATATGTTTCATACATTAAACCAAAGCATTTGATTGCGTGGAGTGGGGCAAGCTGTGGGGGGTTCTTAAAGGCAATGGGAACGCCTCAACATCTTATTGACCTAGTCCGATGCCTCTACATCAACAACCGCTCTTTCGTCAAAATCGACACCGACTGCTCAAATGCGTTAGGCAGGGATGCATCCTCTCACCTCTGCTCTTCAATGTGTATGAAGAGTAATATCAGTCAAGACTCTTGAGGGCTGGGACAAGGGGTTTACTGTTGGTGGAAAGTGGATTTCCAATCTGAGGTACACTGACGACACCGTTCTCCTTGCTACAACTTTTAGCAACATGAAACACTTTTACTGCACAGATTGGAAGTAGAAAGTGGCAAAGTAAGGTTTGCAATAAATAGGCAGAAAACCAAGCTTATGGTGGTAGATCGTGCGGGAAAGCTATCGGGCGCCTATAACATCTAAGGCATCTATACTGTGGACAGCTTCGATTAACTGGGCTCCAATGTAAGTAATGAAGGTAGCTGCGTCCCAGAAATAAAACGGCGGATAGCTATGGCTAACGATGCTATATTACGCCCCCAGAACATCTGGGAAAAACGTGGTGTAAGTTTTAAAACGAAGGCCCGTTTGGTCAGACCACTAGTTTTCCTGATTTTCCTCACAACACTCTCACAACAATCCAAACAAGAGTAAGACAGAGGATAGATGCATTCGAAATGTGGTGTTTTAGGCGGATTCTCATTCCATGGACGGCCAAACGCAGAAATGTGTCTATCCTTTACCAACTCGATATCAAGACTCGATTGTCAACAGTTTGCCTACAGCGTATTTTGTCTTATTTCGGCCACATAATGCAAAGAGGAGATAGCAGCCTTGAAAAGCTGGTCATTGTTGTCAATACCGAAGGCAAGCGACCGCGAGGCCGGTCGCCATTTTACCAATTTTGAAGTGTCTGTCTTTCAAACGATTGGCTTTGAGAAAAAATTGTTTGTGGAACCTCAATGTCATTTTTAAAGACCTGTCTATGTCTATAGACACCCCACGCGTAGGTATAGGTTTGTTGAAAAAAAAAATAGTTTCAGTTCCATTTATGACCCCATAAATCCTTTTTTTTATTTTTGTATAAAAATCGTAAAGCAGTTCACAGAATACATCTACCTACCGAGTTTCAACTGTGTAGTCTCAATAGTTTCCGAATGAAGTGGCTGTGACATGCGGGTGGACAGACGGACAAACAGACATGACGAATCTATAAGGGTTCCGTTTTTTGCCATTCGGCTACGGACACCTAAAAAACAGCTGGTTTGTAATAATTTTTGATGAGCTCGTTATCAATACATGTTGGATTTAGATTTAGATAATGATCATCAGATTTAACAAAAAAAAAATTGTTAGTAATAGATTTTTGAAAATCATCAAATAAATATATTTATAATCAATATATATTTTATCCCTGCTGCCCCTATTACCTACCACAATCGAGAATTTTCTTACAGGGTAATGTTGGCGTCTCATCAAAATGCAGCTGCTCACGGAAAATTAGCTTGATAGTAATCAAGTGAAAAAATGTACCGTGGATCCTGGACTAACATTGTGACGCGGTCAATAATAATTTATAGATGAACGGATAGCTGTCAGTGGGGCGCAAAGTGACATACGTCCGTCTAGCACCGCGCCTAAGCGCTCACTGTCGGATTGCATACGTAAGAAAGAGAGCGCGATGACGCAACGCTCGAACTTCTTATAAACCATATAATGATTAATTACTTTTATATAATATATTACATAATCAAAAATTAAAAACAACGAAATTTTGTATTTAAATATGATACGTTATTGCTATAAATTTTACCAACGTACGGGTAAAAAGTATTCTTTAATTATTGTATTCAGAAAAACCACTTTGAATAAATTTTATTCTCAAGTATCCGAAGGTAAGTAAATTTACTCATATTTTTCTGTTACAACGGACTGCTAATTCCCACAGAGCCAAATATTGGTAGAGAGCTGGGTTATACCATTACAAACAAAGTCTTAAAAATCCCCATCGATCCTATGTGTGCTACAAAAGTTATTCGGGGTCAAAGGTCAAAATTTGAGGACTTTTGAATTTTTCTCGAAAACGGTAAAATGTATCAAAAAAAACTTCAGCTCAAAGTTGTAGATCATAAAATTCTCTACAAAAATGTTGCTCATTATTATTTTCTAAGAGTTACCATTCCTGAGATATCGCGATTCTAAGAGTCACATTTTCCTTTATATAAAAGCGAAAGGTAATTCTCACTCCTCACGAAATCTCGAAAACCGCTGGACGTTTATATATGATTTTTGGCAAGGAGGTAGTTTATAGTTAGTAGACGTCCGCTAAGAACGGATTTTGCGATAGGGCCGTATTAGGGTGGTCTAAGGGCCCACACAAGTTTGTATGAATCAGAACTTGCAAAAGCTCATAGACCACCCTAATCCGGCCCTGTCAGAAAACTAATTCATAGCAGACGTCTACTGACTATAAACTACGTACGTCTCTGTCAAAAATCAAGATTGTAGCACGAAAAATTAAGGACTTTCATACAAACTTGCGAGGGCCCTAAGATCACCCTAATACGGCCCTGTCGCAAAATCAGTTCTTAGCAGACGTTTACTAACTATAAACTACCTCCTTTCCAAAAATCATCTTTATACGTCCATCGGTTTTCGTGATCTCGTGAGGAGTGATTTACCTTTTGTTTTTATATAAAGAACTAGCGGACGTCCCGTGGTTTCACCCGCGTAGTTCCCGTTCCCGTGGGAATACAGGGATAATAAGTGTGTGGCTTTCTATTGGTGTAAGTATTTTTAAAATCGGTTCAGTAGATCCCGAGATTACCCCTTACAATTTAACAAACACACAAACTTTACTTCTTTATAATATTAGTATAGATATAGATAATGTGACTGTTAGAATCGCGATATCTCAGGAATGGTAACTCTTAGAAAATAATAATGAAAAACATTTTTGTAGAGAATTTTATGATCTACATCTTTGGGTTGAAGTTTTTTTTGATAAAACTTACCGTTTTCGAGAAAAATTCAAAAGTCCTCAAATTTTGACCTTTGACCCCGAATAACTTTTGTAGCACACATAGGATCGATGGGGATTTTTAAGGCTTTGTTTGTAATGGTATACCCCAGCTCTCCACCAATATTTGGCTCTGTGGGAATTATTGTTATTTCAAATGTCTATATTGACCGGACTATATGTACAAAAGCAATGGAACACTGACACTTGACAACATGAGAAAAAGTAATATAAAATGGAACAATCATTCAAAATATAGTTCTCTAAGAAGGTGGCATCCCAGCCAGTCGCCAACATACCGGACCCCCAGTGGAACACTAACAACAGGTGGCTACTGGCTAGGAAGCAGCCTCCATTAAAATGAGCTTACGGGCCGGTCGGCGCAGTATGCCGCCCTTAGTGCGGACGTCTGCCACGCGGACCGCTCCGTCTGGCCCTGGGTAGATCGACACTATTCTTCCTAACGGCCATAAGCCAAGAGGAAGGGTAGGGTCGGCGATCAGCACCACGTCTCCCTCACTGAAACTAAATGTGTTGGTGGAGGGTCCCTTTGCTCGGAGCGTGGGCAGGTACTCGCGCAGCCATCGTGCCCAAAACTGATCTGCCAGACGTAAGCTTCGACGCCAGTCACACCTTCTGTCTAAGTCTGCGTCTGTGAGCGTGCTGGTCCAAGGTACGACTGAAAAGAAACCCAGGATGAAATGGAAAGGAGTGATCGCTTCTGGTGAGTCGGTTGAAGATGGCACATACGTGAGAGGTCTTGAATTTATTATGGCCTCTGCCTAGTCTGCCTCTGTCGCGAGGGCGCGTTACATTTCTCTTCTTATTGTATTCTGGTTATCTACAGGTTACAAAGTGGTGTACTTCACACCGACAATATATGAGCTTCGCCTTACTGCGAAGAGAAGTCTAACCACCCCACGATATAATAGAGATACTCACCGATACGGATCCCCCTCCGACTTGCAAGTATCTCGCAATCCAGTCTCTTATCTCCGGTCCGCAAGGGCACCGGAGTGTTATTCATCCAGCTTCTCAGGAGCAACTAGGATATCTGTAAGTTTAAGTACCCATGAATCTCTGGGCTAAGTATTACCTATCTGCCTTAATTGATAACGATATTTATAGCAGTTATCCAATTGCGATAGCTATGATGAAGTTTACTTTAAGTTGAAGAGACTGGATTGCGAGCTGGTCCAAGGTACGACTGAGCGTGCTGGTCCAAGGTACGACTGAAAAGAAACCCAGGATGAAATGGAAAGGAGTGATCGCTTCTGGTGAGTCGGTTGAAGATGGCACATACGTGAGAGGTCTTGAATTTATTATGGCCTCTGCCTAGTCTGCCTCTGTCGCGAGGGCGCGTTACATTTCTCTTCTTATTGTATTCTGGTTATCTACAGGTTACAAAGTGGTGTACTTCACACCGACAATATATGAGCTTCGCCTTACTGCGAAGAGAAGTCTAACCACCCCACGATATAATAGAGATACTCACCGATACGGATCCCCCTCCGACTTGCAAGTATCTCGCAATCCAGTCTCTTATCTCCGGTCCGCAAGGGCACCGGAGTGTTATTCATCCAGCTTCTCAGGAGCAACTAGGATATCTGTAAGTTTAAGTACCCATGAATCTCTGGGCTAAGTATTACCTATCTGCCTTAATTGATAACGATATTTATAGCAGTTATCCAATTGCGATAGCTATGATGAAGTTTACTTTAAGTTCTCATCAATAGTGTTTGTGTCACCTATGTGCTAATCAGATACTGGATTCTTTCCACGTATGCAGATGCACGCTTTCAGATCGACTTCGGCCTGCCGCCGCTTCGTCTGTAAAGCTCCCCTCTGGCATTACCTATATAAAGGTGATATAGTGTAAATGTGTAATTAAACGTCCGTCGACGCTTGCGCCCGTCGGCACATTTACGTGGGGCGGTGGGGTGGATTTATAAGGGAAGGCTTGCCCAAGACCCTTCCTATGGCTATAAACCCCAAGCGCTTTATGTCCGGACTAGCAACTTGTGTGCGGTCGTTTTTATGCCCTCAGCCCAACGCTGAAGGCACGACAGGCACATTTACAATTAGGTGTCTCAAACTATTCGAACAGGTACAAACAAGTACCTCCACACACATTACAATATCCTTTAACTATATTATCTAGACCAACAGATAAATAATACTTAGCTTTCCAGGTAGCACGCATCACGGGTGACAAGGATCCACATGTGATCTTCTTGCACTGAATTTACTTTACTTTAAATTACATTAGCTATTTAGACTGAATATATCATAGTGACCATTTAAGCGGGAATGATGGCGTCGCGTGGGCACAGAACACATACCGCGTGGGGCAGCGTCGATTTTGTCAAATTGTCAATACTGATTTAGTGTTGCTATTACATTAGTGTTGTGCAATTATATATTTACATTTTTTAGGTTTGGATTATCGCGATTTCATCTTTCGCGACAGCCTCAAGCAGTAGTGTGGATAGTACATCTTCTTTTAATACTTTTTCGGCGAGGCAGGCTCTCAGGGCTGTCTTCACGGTTCTTACCAATCTTTCCCATGCTCCGCCCATAAACGGAGATGCCGGTGGGATGAAACGATGAAACGATAAAAAAAAACACCACAAACAGCGTACAATCAAAGCTTAAATTCCATAAAAAAATAATATCACACAGCCTAAGAAATAAAAACAAATTACAACGAAGACAACTGACAAGCTCGGACAAACTACGGAAAGAAAACGATATTGTTCGAAGGAGCACAGCTGTTTAACGACCTACCCAATAACGTAAAAGATTGTGATAGTATTAATTTATTTAAACAAAAACTGAAAAATTACGTTTATGAAATGTAGTCATAATAACGCATAGCAAATGTTAGCAATAATTATATTATACTTCCTATAAATTTGTTTTGTATAACTTCAACAACACGCATCGGAGGCAAAATGTATTTATTTAGATATAAGCAATTACTTTGTATCTCATTATAAGTGAACCTATGTATTGTTCTTATGAGAATAAATTCTTTAAACCGAAACGCCATTCGATTTTGTGGTTTGTGGCGTATTCTTGCACTGCGTCGTCTTGTAATGAGCGTAGCTCTCGGGAGGCTCCTACAAAGTTGGTGCCATTATCTGTAAATATCTTCTTCTTCTTTATGGGGTTATTGGTTTCCGCACTTAGTCCTTAAGGACCATTGTGCGTGAGCCGTGGCGGCCGATTACTCCAACCAGCCCACCTCCCTCCAGAAGCAGATCAGACTTCCCGGTCTCCTCAGGGCATCCGCAAGGGATCGTGGTGTTCCCAGGGTCTCCTCACGAATCTTGGTAACACCTGTGCACTCAAGGAGCACATGCGCCACAGTTTCCTCCGCCTCCATGCATGCCCTGCACAGGGGACTATCAGTGATTCCTAGGATGTGGAAGTGTTTATTCAGTGAACAATGTCCGGTGATGGTCCCCGCCACCAGGCGCAGGCTATCTCTGTCCAGGCGCAGAAGGCGCCTGGTCAGTTTTATATCCAGGGATGGCATAGCTTCCTTGGATTGCCTACATCCTGGTGTCGAGCTCCACCATTTCTCCGCTTGTATTCGAGTATGATCTTTTAGCCAGCTTCTTAGCTGCTTAAAAGGGATGGGCACAATAGGTTCGGGTCCGTAAGGTTTTGTGCTGGATCCCCTTCTGGCAAGTTCGTCGGCCGCATCGTTTCCAAGTGATCCGCTGTGACCTCTAATCCATTGCAGCGTTACCTTGTTGTGATTTATTTCCGTTATTCGTTCTAGGGCTTTGTGGCATTCCAGTATCAGTCTCGACGTGATCTGATTACTTTTCAGGGATTGAAGGACTGAGGCACTGTCGGAGAGTATCCGAATATTAGTATCCGTAACCTCCCTGGCCTCTATAGCGTGTGCCGCTTGGATGATACCTACACACTCTGCTTGGTAAACAGAGTTAAGTTTTCCAAGTGGTTTGGATATCTTGATGTTTAGGTCGTCGGAGAACACCCCGACACCTGTCCCATAGTCGGTTTTTGATCCATCGGTGTAAATCCTAAGCTCATTTGTACCTGAGTAGTCACACCACTCCTCTATGAGCTCTATGTTGTAATGTTTTTGGAAGCAATGGGTCTTCAGGGTTCTATCGATGGGTGATGTCATCATTGGCTGTTCTTTGATTGCATCTTCTCTGATGCGTGTGTGTTTAATTCTCGAATCATTTCTTAGGATACCGGATACTTCGAGTCTGAAAGTCGCTAGGGCCGCCTCCTCTCTTATGACGAGGTGCAGGGGAGGTAGCCCCAGCATCACCTGTAAGGCAGCAGTGGGGGAAGTTCTCATGCTGCCGGTGATTGCTACGCAGGCCAATCTTTGTAGCTTCTCGAGATCCTTTTGGGTTGTACTTAGGTTGGTCCTAGGCCACCAAACTAAAGAGCCGTATGTGATGATTGGTCGGATAACTGTGGTGTATAGCCAGTAGGTTATTTTGGGGCTTAAGCCCCAATTTCTTCCCAGGAGTCTCTTACATTGCCATAGAGCTATACTGGCTTTTGTGATGGTGTAATCAGTGTGCTTTGCCCAGTTCAGCTGTTTGTCCAAAAAGATGCCCAGGTATTTGGTTTCAGTCGATAGGCTTAGGGTTGTCCCAAAGAAGCTTGGCAATTGTAACGTTGCCAGCTTCCTTTTCTTTGTGAAGAGGACGAGTTCCGTTTTGGTAGGGTTCACAGCTAGTTTGTATTCCTTGCACCAGTCCTCAACTATTCTTAGTGCTTGGCGCATAAGGTTGCATAGTGTGTTTTCGTGTGTGCCGTTTAATATTATGGTTAGATCGTCCGCATAACCCACCGTGTAGTAGCCTCCGCTATTTAGACGTTTAATGAGGCTGTCTACTACGAGGTTCCACAGTAGTGGCGAGAGGACACCTCCTTGGGGGCAGCCCTTGGCCACTATGGCTCTAGTAGTGTCGTTTACCGTAACTTGTACGGCTCTCAGTCTGAGCATGTTTGTGATCCATCCTCGCAGTGTCGAGTCCACACCGTGTTCCTCGAGGGCTGCGTTGATGCTATGGAAGATGGTTTTGTCAAAAGCGCCTTCTATGTCAATGAAGACAGCTAATGACGAGCATTTGTGGTCCACTGCACATTCGATCTTGGAGATCACATTATGCAGCGCAGTTTCTGTTGATTTACCTGTGGAATACGCGTGTTGTTGTTTGTGAAGTGGTCGTTCCCGAAGAGGTCCGTCCCGAATGTGTCGATCGCAGAGTCTCTCGAGGGTTTTCAGTAAGAAAGATGTTAGGCTTATCGGTCTGTACGCCTTGGGTTGTGTGTAGTCTGGTTTTCCTGGTTTAGGGATGAAAATGACTTTCACCTCTCGCCATGCTAATGGTATATATTTCTGTGCTATGCAGGCTTGGTAGATGGCGGTCAGCCATGGCGTTAGAGCTTCTACTCCCCATTGCAGTAGGGCGGGGAAGATTGTGTCTAAGCCTGCGGACTTGTATGGTTTAAAGGTCTTTATCGCCCATTTCATTCTTTCTGCGGTTACTATGGTGCGGGCTCTGGCCCAGTCTTGGTCATCCGGGATGTGCGTTGGCTCACTTGCCCAGGTTCTGTCCTCGGATAGACTGCAGTCCGGGAAGTGGGTTTCCAAGAGAACTTTACTTGTTTCGTGGTCCGACTTGGTGTATGTGTTGTCTGGGGTTTTCAGCGACCCGAGGGTGCGATCTTGATCGGTGGATAGGATCTTTCTCACACGCGCGGCTTCGCTGTTCGATTCAATTTCTTCGCAGAACCTCCGCCAGGCCGCCCTGCTGGCGTTCCTGACTTGTTTTTTGAAGATGTATTGTGTTTTCTTAAATGTGTCCCAGTCTTCTGGTAGTCTGGAGTTTTTGGCTCTGTTAAATTGTTTACGCATAGATTGCCTGAGCTTACTAAGTTCCGCGTTCCACCAGGAGTTGCCCTTGCTCTTGGTGTTTGGATCTCTTAGCTTGCAGCACGCGTGGTAAGCTTCAATTATAAATTCCGAGAGTTTTGTTACGGTTTCTTCAAGTTGTTTGGGGTCCATTAGAATTTGGGGCGTTTGGTGCTGTGTTAGTAGGGAGGCCAACAGCCGTTTGTAGCCAGGTACATTTGTACGGCGTGGGTTGCGTCTAGGTTCGGGTTTTTTTATGTTAGCAGTAAGTGAGAAGCGAATCCTTCTATGATCAGAGCAGGAAGGCTCGTTGGATACGTGCCAGTCAGAGATAAGTTTTGCCGCGCCTTCCGAAACCAACGTTAGGTCGATAATCGTCTGTCCGCGCGATGTGACCCAAGTGGGTTCCGAGCCGCGGTTTGCGATGTTAAGGTTAGTTGAGAACAAATATGTGCATAGTACCTCACCTCTAGTGTTGGCTTTGTTGCAACCCCAAAGCGGGTGATGGGCGTTTGAGTCCGTGCAGATGACCAGGTCCAGGTTGGTGCCTTCACAGTACCTTATCAGGTCAGCCATCTCTTTCGGTGGGCAGTCTTCCTCCTCGCCAGGCATGTATACCGAGGCCAGGACGATGTCGGGTGCGTCACCGTCGGTTTTGAGCCTGACGGCTGTTAGATCTCTGGAACATAATTGCGTGAGTGTGGTGGTGGGTACATCTTTGGGTATGTAAGCACAGGTTCGTGGTTTATCTGTGCCTTGTGTGTCGAGGATCAGCTTACCTCCAATGTTACCTAGGCCGCATACTCTGTTGTTGCGGATCCACGGCTCTTGGATGAGTGCAATGGTTCGGGGTTCCATCTCCAGTGCTCTGCGCAGGCAGGCGGTAGCCGTCTGGCTATGCTGGAGGTTGGCCTGGATGATGTTTAGGGGACGGAATGGGGGCGGCAGTGGGGTGGAGTTAGGAGGAGGTCGATCCATTGGATGATTCGCCCCCCTCTTCCAGCCCATGCTGGTCTTCGTTCGGTGCCGGTGGCGGTGATAGGAGCATCTGCTCCGACCACCCTGGTGGTGAGGTTTGCCTTTCCGCAGCGTCGGCATCAGCCATCGCCGCTCTGGCCATCTCCTCCTCCAGGTGCGTCATCGTCGGGTCATTGTCGGTCGGAGTCGGTTTCGTCCGTTCAGTGTCGTTGTCCGTGTCAGAGGGGGCGGTTTTGGAGAGGAAACGCACGTATATCGACCCAAGTAGGTACGATACCCGTCGCTCCCTCTCCAGAACCTTCTGGACTTCGTCCGGTGGGATAGCCAGGGTCATGTAAGTCCCGTAGTTTTCGCCACCGACCGCTGTCGCCCTGAGCATCGTCCACCTACCGAAGCTGTACCACGGGTTCTGGCAGGCCAGGAGCGTCTGGAGCACTGGTACCTCCCCTTTGTACCGAGGTACGAAGAGCGCCACCCGAACCCGGGTCGGTATGTCGGACTGTTTAACTACCGTCAGTGTCTCGTCAGTGTTAGTCATTTTGACTTTGGGTACGTTCTGGGTCAGCCAAGTCAGGGCGTTGTCGTTCTCGCACCACACGTGGACCGTGCCGTCCGCTTCCCTTGGGAGGCCACGGAAAGCCGGGACTTTGGTGGGATCGGTTAGGCACGTCTCCATGATGAGGCTCTCGAGGCTGAGCTTGATGTGCTCGAACTCCACAGTCGTCAAGTCTCGGGATGGAGGCGAGAGGCAGATTGCTACGGCGAGTCGCGCAGGAATATCCTTCGTGGCCCGCGCGTAGGTTCTCCGCTCCCCTTGAGCAGCCTCGGTCTTACTGCGCTTGGCGTCCCCCTGGAGCGTACTCGGTGATGCCGTGTCGTCCGGGCGCTCCCTCTTCGCCGCTCCCTGTCCACTTGGGCCAGGTTGCGGTTCCGAGGAGCTTGGCACAGTGCTCTGTGCCAGAGACACCCGGTGCAGAAACCCAGACCGCTTGCCTCGCTTCTTTTTCGTGCGTCGTCGGTCTACGGTCTCGTCGCGGTTCCGGTCGTTTCCTCCGGATGGTCCTGGTGCGGGCAGTGATCTCTCGCGCTGGGTTTCCCCCTCGCGCACTGTTCCCTGCCCGCTCGTTTCCGCGTCCGACTGCTTCACGCGCTGGGTTTCCCCTTCGCATGTCTGCAGCCGGTCGCGTACTCCCTTACAACTAGCCGTTTGTGCTTCGCGCTGGCTATTGCCCTCGCAAATCTTGCTCAAACGGCTGTTGAGTACTCTTTCCCTGTTTCGGATCTATCCGCAATTTGATTTGAGCCAGCGTACTTCGTCCACAGAGATAAACCCAGAACCATCGGATTCCACTTCCTTTCCCGTCCCGAGAGAGGTCATGTCCCTCAGCCTAGCCTCGATCTTCTCGCGCTGGGATGCCAGCACGCGGAGTTCGTTGCTAAGACTGGATTGTCGAGCTCTGTTATCGTCATTTTCAGGATTGTTTGTCACACTGTTCCGAACGATGCTCTGCTTCCAGGCCATCGTGGGAGGTGTGACATTCGTCAGGGAAATTGGCGCAGGAGTCGCAGCCGTCTTGGGGTCAGTTGTGTCGGGTGGCGCGTGAGCCGCGGCCAAAGCTGTTGGCGCCGAAGCAGCCTGCTGCGCAGAAGGCGCAGCGTTAGGCAGATTGGTGCCCCCCCCCCAGATTACGGTGGAGGCAGACCGACGAGTCGGTGCAGGATTCTCCGGCATTGCCGGTACCTGCCTGGGGAATATTTATTTTTCCTTTCTGCATTATGGAGTTTGGTTGTGGGCTTTTTTGGAAATGAGGTTACCCGTCCTCATGGACCGAAAGGAGAAGGGGGAAAATAGGAGGGAGGGACTGGGCGTGGGATCATAGGAGTGGGGTGTGGGATTACCCTAGGCCTGGTATTTTGGCTTTCGGGAGTGCGAAAAAGCGCCCGGGGGTTTTTGTTACGTCTATTTCTTATGGAACTAGACCAGGAAACAGGGTGGCAACCTCGTGAAGGTGAATCCCCCAGGCTTGCCTTGAGGATCTACACGACCGTTGCGCTCCCCCTCAAGACCCCGCCACCTTACCGCCTCTTAGGGAGGCAGTAAGGTAGACTTGCAACTATGCTAAACAAGCCATGTGTGAGCAAAGCGTGCCGTTGTGCAACCGTGAAAGCATACATGCAAGCCCCCCCATCTGTAAATATTGTTGAAGGCGATCCTCGGCGAGCAATAAAACGTCTTAGGCTCATAATGGCAGCATCGGATGAAAGTGAAGTGACAAGTTCTAAGTGGATGGCTCTCGTTACTAGGCATGTGTAAAGCGCGACGTAGCGTTTTTCGTGGCGTCGGAAATATTGTGACCGTGATCGCACCGAAATAATCTAGGCCCACGTGCGTGAACGGCCTCTTGTGATGGTCGAGTCGCTCTTCCGGTAGATTGCCGATTTGAGGTCGAGCAGGTTGGCCCTTCCACCTTCTGCATTGGAGACAGGCTTTGGCGACGCTACGAATGCTGTCTCTTGCTTTGAGTATCCAAAACTTCTGCCTGAGCTCATTAAGTACAAGTTCGTTAAAACAATGTGCGGCGTGAATATGTTCGTGAAGGATGAGGAGTCGTGTGACATGATGGCGTTGGCGACCATCCAGAATTGCAGGTGATATGGCTCTCTCACTCACTCCCGGCGCATACTTTGTCCGTGAGTCCAGTCGCAGCAAGCCATCTTGGCCAAGAGTTGGCGCGAGTTTTGCTATTCGGCTGTTTTTGGGTACGGGCTGTGAAGATTCAACTGCTTTCAGCTCGTCGAGGAAGCTGTCTCTCTGAGCTCGTTGGAGTATCATCTTCTCAGCTGTTATGATGTCCACCGCGTGAACTTGTGAAGGAGATGTGGTGCTGTCGATGTATATATTTGAATTTTGATCTATTGACCGAGACAGTTTAAGCCGGAATAATCGCGCACCCTGGAGAACACGGGCGGTAGCGCGCAAAAGGCGCAGCCAAGAGCTAAAACGCACGGGTCAGGTACTGGACTCGAGAACGGAACGTCGAGGAGCAACCCCACCAGCTCCGATTTCAACTCGAGGTCTGGTAGAGTCTCCTCGACGTCACCAACTCGCTCGGTCGGCCAAGCGTATGGTGGCTGTAACAGAAACGGAGGACCCGTAAACCATCGATGAGACTGTGTGAGGTTTAAATTTTTAGGTTTTGTGGCATCGTCGGCGACGTTGAGAGAGGTAGGGTAGGGATCCACCTCCAGTTGGACGGGTTGGTGATTTCTAATATCTCTCCCAACCTGTGCGCCACGAATGGTTTAAACGCCCGAGCATCACTCCGAATCCACTTAAGGACGGTGGTTGAGTCTGTCCAAAAAGTGATCTCGGAGGGCTTAATTCGATGTGCTTGCAAAATTGTTTGCGCGAAACGAGAGTGTTATATACCTACCTCTATGGTTGTGACATTCATGTTTACTTAGTTACGATATTAAATAAAACATATTCTTGTACGATGATTGTAATTTATTTCATTGGCGACGAGGATTAAAAGTGATAAAATGGACGCGGAACAATTTAAAGAATTTATACAAATTCAACGGGAACAACAACAGCAAATAACAGACGTTTTGCAGCAACTCGTGTTACAACAACAGCAACCGACAGCGGCGGCCCCCACACCAGCAACACCTGGTACGGAGTCTACCAGCTCGGCGAACACCAACAACAACTGTAATAAACTCACAATTATTAAAAATTTCAAGTGCGATACGTTTAACCCTTCTACTACGTCGGTAGAATATTTTTTAGATTTTTTTGAAAAAAAAATGCGATATCTGGGACGTAAGCGAAGACGACATCAGGAAAGAACTATTATTTTCTTGCTTAACTCCAGAAGTCTTTCACGATCTGAAAGTAGCACTCATACCCGTTTTTGAAAAAAGTCTATACAAAGACGTAAAGTCTAAACTACTCGACTTACATCGACCTAAGACAACGAAATTCAAAGCTTTGACTGAGTTTTGGAATTGCGTAAGAGACTGCAATGAGACTATGGAACACTACGCTAACAGGCTCAAAAAACTCGCCACCAACTGTGGCTACAAGGACGACTTGTTCGAGCGTCTACTGCGTGATCGATTTGCGACCGGCATAAACCACCCGCAGCTAGAAGTGGATCTGAAACAGAAATGGCCCGATTTACAAGAACATTACGATGGAAAGACTGTGGAAGTTACATTTGCCAAATTCTTTGCAGTAACTCAGTCTAGAGAGCTTGCTGAAGGTGACATTCACGTCGTTTTACCTGCTGCCACAAACAAAGTCAGAGCAAAAACCAACATGGCGCATCAGAACAAAAAGAGTACGTCTTTACGCAGGATTGGTCCAGATCAATGCCGTCGATGCGGTGCATATGATAGACATAAGGTGGGCGATTGTAAGGCAAAAGACTATATTTGCAAGGAATGTCAAACACTAGGACATTTTGAAGATTGCTGTATCAAGACTGGAAGAGCATATTTAACGAACACCAAGTCAGGGAAGAAACGAGCAATCAAAAACGAAAACAAATTACATAAAATTAGGAACACTGACAGCGACGAGTGTTTATCAGAATCTTCTACATCCTCATACGATAGTGAAGATGTCTACAAGATTGAACGCAAAAGGAACAAGGACAGCAAGCGCATTGACGTCACACTCAATGGTGTCAAATGTACGTTGGACTGGGACCCGGGATCGGTATACTCCATCATTAGCACAGAGTTTTGGAAACGTATTGGAGCACCCCCTTTAACAAAGGCACCGAAACTACGTGCCTATGGGAACCTCAAACTCAAACCAAAAGGACTTACGGACGTAACAGTTGAAATGCTTGGAAGACAGAAAATTTTACAAGTTGTAGTTATGGAAGACGCCAACCCCATGCTTTTTGGTCTCCAGTGGAGCGAGATGTACGACATGACTTTTCCAGAACCCGTCTATTCGATTAAACCTACTCAACGAGATACCAGAACACTTAAACAGGTATTAGACACTTTCTCGCCTCTTTTTGACAACAAACTAGGAAAAGTTAAAAATTACGCAGTTAACATCCATATTAAACATGGTACCGTACCGAAACACGTTCCTGCCCGACCCGTTAAGTTCGCTTTGTGCAAAAACATAGAAAGAGAACTTCAGCGTTTAGTGGACGAGGGAATAATTACCAAAGTTGATCCAAATATGACGCCCTTGGAATGGGCAACACCCACAGTCAACGTGGTCAAAACAAATGGCCAAATCAGAATTTGCGGTGATTTTCGTAGCACTATTAACCCTGCCATGGTAACACACGCTCATCCAGTCCCGCTATTTGACCAGTTACGTCAAAACCTTGCAAACGGAGTTAAGTTTTCGAAAATCGACTTAAAAGATGCTTACTTACAATTCGAGATCTCTCCAGAGTCAAAAAAGTACCTGACAATATCTACTCACAAAGGATATTACCAATACAATAGGATGCCTTTTGGAATATCAACAGCACCCTCGATTTTTCAACACTACCTTGATGAACTACTCGGTGGTATTCCAAACGTAGCGATTTATTTCGATGACATCGCCTTAACAGGGAAGGATGACGCTGAACATCTCGAAACACTGTCTACTGTGTTTGACAAATTACAACGAGCTGGCTTAAAAGTCAACTTAACAAAATGCTCATTCTTCCAAACAGATATCGAGTACTTGGGTCACACAATCAGCAAGGAAGGAATACGACCAACTAAATCGAAGATTGAAGCAATAACAAAAGCGACACCGCCTACTAACGCTCAAGAACTACGGTCATTTCTTGGCCTCGTAAATTTCTACGAAAGATTCATACCTCATCTGCACAGTTTCTGTGCGGACCTACATGCACTAACTGGCGCGCGCCAAAAGTGGCGATGGACAGATAAAGAAAACACAGCGTTTGAAAATACTAAAATGCTGATTTGTGAATCAAAACCACTTGTTGCTTTTGACGAGAAGCGTCCGTTGTTTTTAGCGTGTGACGCCTCGGAAAAGGGCGTGGGTGCCGTATTATTTCATAAAGCGAATGATCAAAATATTCAACCTATCGTTTTTGCGTCAAGAAAACTGAGATCTGCAGAATCTAAATATTCAGTTATTGATCGAGAAGCATTAGCCATATTTTTCGGCATCAAAAAGTTTGACCAATACTTACGTGGCACAAAATTCACACTCGTCACTGATCATAAACCCTTGATTCACGTTTTAGGCCCACAGCGCAATTTACCGAAGCTTGTTAATAATCGCTTAATACGTTGGGCTTTGATCATTGGTAGCTATGACTACGACATCGTCTTCACAAAAGGACAACTTAATTTTATAGCTGATTATCTTTCCAGGATGCCCAATCCTGATGAGAAACCGTCCCGTGCAGAATTGACAGTACACAGAATAATAGCTCAGCTAAATCATAACAGTTTTTCAGATTTAGCGTTGACAGAAGAAATAATAAGGGATGCGTCAAGGAATGATCCTACTTTCAAACAAAAGATAGTGGGCAAATGTGGTCCAAGCGTCGCCAAGGATGAATCATATATCAAACTAGCTGACCCGCGCAACTTCGTCTGCGTCACATAAATATAGCTATAACCTTTCTCGATATATCGACTATCCGACATTAATTAAACTAAATCGTAACAAACAAAAAATCTTATCTTTCCTCTTTATTAAGTACAATAGTTTAGATGGTTTAGATTAGCTTAGATTTTAATAAAGTGTGAATTACTATAAAATCTATCTCTTACTGTTAAAAATATACTATAACACTCTGTACTTGTAAACATTATGATGCAGTAAATATTTTGAATTTGAATAGGGTAGACGACTAAAAAAATCTAATTAGTCCGTCAGATAGATTTCCAAAAAATATTGAACACGTATTTTTTCTTTTTTCACGTAAACAAAAAATGAAGACGATACAGCGCTTTGAAAAGTCGTGCAACGTCACAGCTTGGTCCAATTTTACGAAACTATGACGTCAAAAACCCCCTCTCCATGATCTTTGACAAGCTTTATTTTCGTCAATTTTTATTATTTTGATAAAACAAAAAACACGTATCCAATATTTTCCGATAATCTAACTGACGGACTAAACAGAATCATATTTTTTTTAGTCAGTCGTCTACCCTATTTCCCGGGGGCCAGCCAGAATCCCCCGTACCTACATTGCGACGCAACCCGCGTAATTATTTTTCCGCGCGGGTATTTTTACATTGCGATATCTTCTAAGATATTTGTTTAAAATGTATAGAGTAAATGACATAAATATTCTATATTAAATTTCCGTTCTAACAAACACATTTATTTAGATATAGATTAATACCTTAAGGGTTAAATAAGCTTCGCAAAAAATAATTCTTTTTAACCTAACATTTTAATAATAAAAAATGGTTACAGTGAGTCAATCTTAAAAGATAGACAGATGCTGTCGCGGACTTTTTTTTAGAACTTTTAAAGACGAATAATTACTTCATACATGATATTCTCGTAACTTAAACCGTTTTCGCAGCGCACGCAACGGAAGCTCTCAGAAAGGAATTTTCTTTTCCCGTTTTTGCAACATTTCTCATTTATGCTCAGCTCCTATTGGTAGTAGCGTGATGTTATATAGCCTATAACCTTCCTCGATAAATGAACTATCCAACACAAAAAGAATTTTTCAAATCCAACCAGTAGTTCCAGAGTTTATCGCGTTCAAACAAACAAACAAACAAACAAACAAACAAACAAACTCTTCAGCTTTATAATATTAGTATAGATGAAAGAGCACAATGTACTGTTCAAACATGCAAAATGGCATTAAAATCGGTGCCGGAGGAGAGGAGATATTTCGAGAAATGATCTGTTTATTTTTGCCTTAGAAGTTTACTGATTTTTATTAAGGCTGGATATACACATACTACGTACTAGCACAAAAGCATTCTAGTGATGAGCAGCTGTCACTTAGTATAGCACACAAGTAGCACGTATAGGATGAAAAGAACATGCTTGTGAATAAGCATTGTACCTAATCGCAAGCCGGTCTATTTTTCGTGCTAACTATAAGCACGACGCAAGAAAACCTCTTTTTTGATACTCTTTGGTGTTACTATGATATTTAATATGTTTTTTTTTATCGTGCTGTCATCTTTTTGTTGGTTTCTGTCACTGTATGCAATAAAACACTGTAAAGCTGCGTCCCCACTAACGTCACCCGAAAAGTTCCTGTTAGCTCATGGAGCCGCGCGGCCTAAGTGGGGACGCCGCTAAACGTTCATGTAAGGCCTCGATCTCCTGGCGACATGGCGAGAGCGACTGTCTCAACCCCGTGCAGGGCACGTCACTTTAGTGGCAGTAAGTACTATCATCGAGTGAGAAGTGTCTGGAGAGGCGCCACGGCGCGGTGGCGCCCTCACCTTCCGTCTGACGCAGGTCCTCACCGGACACGGTTGTTTCGGAAGGTACCTGCTTCAAATCAGGCGGGAGGAAACGCCCGGATGCTACCACTGCTAGGATGACCTGGAGAACACGGTGGAGCACACCGTGGAGGTCTGCACTGCTTGGGAGGAGCACCGCCGTGTTCTCATAGCGGCGATCGGCGGTGGCGACTTCTCGCGTCCAGCCCTGATGCAAGCCATGGTTCGGGGCGAGGACGAATGGGACGCCGTCGCCTCCTTCTGCGAAGCAGTCATGCTAGCGGAGATGGCGGAACGTGAGAGGAAGAGAAAGTCTCTGCCCAGTAACCGCGGGAGACGCTCCGTGCGTCGGGGGCCACGTGACGGCTTCCGGCCACCGTAGGAGCGGGCCTGTGGACAGTGAGTAATGGGCTAGCTCGCCGTCCGTCCGTCTTATGACGACGAAAGGCCGTGTTGACGGCGCGTTCGTGTTCCACGCGCGCCTCAAAGAGATGTCAGCAACATGAAAGGCCCCCTTCCATGTTGCTGACATAATATCTTTCTTGATTTTTGGAGGTTGGGAAATCATCAAAAGACCCCTCCTGCTCAGCAGAGCTCCCTACCGCTCTGCTTTACCGTCAGACTTCTACTGACTAATAACCACCCATGTTCCTTCCTAGCCCGTTGTGTCGAGGCCGCGGTATCTCTTTCGAACAACCCGCAGCCCCGACGGGCGTCGGCCCTTGCGGGCCCCTTCCATGTTGCTGACATCTCTTTGATGCGCTCGTGGAACACGAACGCGCCGTCGACACGGCCTTTCGTCGTCATCAAACGGACGGACGGCGAGCTAGCCCATTACTCACTGTCCACAGGCCCGCGCCTACGGTGGCCGGAAGCCGTCACGTGGCCCCCAACGCACGGAGCGTCTCCCGCGGTTACTGGGCAGAGACTTTCTCTTCCTCTCACGTTCCGCCATCTCCGCTAGCATGACTGCTTCGCAGAAGGAGGCGACGGCGTCCCATTCCTCCTCGCCCCGAACCATGGCTTGCATCAGGGCTGGACGCGAGAAGTCGCCACCGCCGATCGCCGCTATGAGAACACGGCGGTGCTCCTCCCAAGCAGTGCAGACCTCCACGGTGTGCTCCACCGTGTTCTCCAGGTCATCCTAGCAGTGGTAGCATCCGGGCGTTTCCTCCCGCCTGATTTGAAGCAGGTACCTTCCGAAACAACCGTGTCCGGTGAGGACCTGCGTCAGACGGAAGGTGAGGGCGCCACCGCGCCGTGGCGCCTCTCCAGACACTTCTCACTCGATGATAGTACTTACTGCCACTAAAGTGACGTGCCCTGCACGGGGTTGAGACAGTCGCTCTCGCCATGTCGCCAGGAGATCGAGGCCCAACACATGAACGTTTAGCGGCGTCCCGGCACTTGCACTACGTCACTGTGCGATCATGTGGCACTTGCCCGCGGAAGCGTCGAAACACCACCCCCTGCGGCCAAAAGTCCTGTTCCAAGACGAGGTGCAGATAGCATGTCGGTACTCGCACCACAAACGCCTTTAGGCCTCAGCCTTGAATTTTGCGGGCAGCGGGGCGGTGGCGGCGGCGGCGCGGCTTGTATGGAGTGCACCGCTCGTTGCCCGCCCCCGCGCCGCTGTATTCCGAGAACCGGTCCATTTGATTGTACGCATAAAGGCGCGGGCCCACCGCGGCGCATGCTGTGCACGGGCACGCGGCGCATTTTAGCTGCGTGTATTAATTTGTTTGGCAACGTGGGTCAACGTTTCCACTGGAATACACGTATATGACCAACGACTATGTATAGCGTGGCACAGCGCACGGAGAGGCTACGATATAACACAATTTGTACATCGATAAGCGAGCTGTGCATAGTCGTGGGTCATATTCGTGTACTTCAGTGGAAACGTAGACCCACGTCGACAGCGTTGAGCTATGTAACCACCTATTCAAGCAAGCCACGCATGTATCAATGACGTCAATTCATGCGTAGCCTCTCCGTGGGTTGCAGTGGACACAACCACATACATTTTCTTACAAAGCGAAGCATACTACACGTGCGTAGCCTCTCCGTGCACCGCGGTGGGGCCGCGCCTTAAGATTATGGCGACTCAAGGCGCGGTCCCACCGCGGCGCATGCTGTGCACGGGCACGCGGCGCATTTTAGCTGCGTGTATTAATTTGTTTGGCCACGTGGGTCTACGTTTCCACTGGAGTACACGAATATGACCCACGACTATGTATAGCGTGGCACAGCGCACGGAGAGGCTACGATATAACACAATAAGCGATTGTACATCGTTAGGCGAACTGTACATAGTCGTGGGTCATATTCGTGTACATCAGTGGAAACGTAGACCCACGTCGACCGCGTTGAGCTATGTAACCGCCTATTCGAGCAAGCCACGCATGTATCAATGACGTCAATTCATGCGTAGCCTCTCCGTGGGTTGCAGTGGACACAACCACATACATTTTCTTACAAAGCGAAGCTTACTACACGTGCGTAGCCTCTCCGTGCACAGCGGTGGGGCCGCGCCTTCAAGCAGCTGCACTCTCGCCACGTATTTGATCTTCTGGCGCACGTACTCCACGATGTCCTCCGTCGTAATGGTGTAATGTAGACGGGAGAGGTACACCGGAGTGTTCGGCTTTGCGGCACGAATATACACATTGGGCTCCGATGTAGCCGTGCCACAGCGGTTCTTCTTTCTGTTCTTTTTTTTTAATAATTAATCTAATTAATAAAGAAGGTTAAATACATCCGTTGCCGCCAAAAGTCAAAATAACCCGAGCGCGCGTTCACTGACAACTCTGACAAGTGACACTTTCAAATGTCGTAATGAGCTTTGCTTATTTTTTCTAATCTTCCACTCGGACCAAGGAGGTTGAAAGAAGTAGTTTCTAACACTTTAATAACTTCTAAGGCAAAAATAAACTAATCACTTCTCGAAATATCTTCTCTCCTCCGGCACCGATTTTAATGCCCCTCTGCTTGTTTGAACAGTACGTTGTGCCCTTCCATTTGGTATATGATTCATCCTTGGCGACGCTTGGACCAACTCCCATACATTTTTGCCCACTATCATTTCGGAGAACATTAAGACAGGTTGGCGGGAAAATTCATATTCAGATATCTTAAAACCTTATGCTCGGAAACGCAACGAATTGTCCATCGAAAATAAGATTATGATGTGGCAGGGTCGAATAGTCGTTCCGAATACGCTCAGGAAGACTACATTGAAATACCTGCACACAGGACACCCAGGAACCTGTGCAATGAAAGCACTCGCACGTTTTTACGTATGGTGGCCATCGATCGACGATGATATTGAAGAGTACATCAAATATTGTCGTAAATGCCAAGAAAACCGGCCAAATAAAGGCGCGGTCCCACCGCGGCGCATGCTGTGCACGGGCACGCGGCGCATTTTAGCTGCGTGTATTAATTTGTTTGGCCACGTGGGTCTACGTTTCCACTGGAGTACACGTATATGACCAACGACTATGTATAGCGTGGCACAGCGCACGGAGAGGCTACGATATAACACAATAAGCGATTGTACATCGATAAGCGAGCTGTGCATAGTCGTGGGTCATATGCGTGTACTTCAGTGGAAACGTAGACCCACGTCGACAGCGTTGAGCTATGTAACCGCCTATTCGAGCAAGCCACGCATGTATCAATGACGTCAATTCATGCGTAGCCTCTCCGCGGGTTGCAGTGGACACAACCACATACATTTTCTTACAAAGCGAAGTAGACTACACGTGCGTAGCCTCTCCGTGCACCGCGGTGGGGCCGCGCCTTTAACTCTCAATTGCCTGTGTACTCCTGGTCCGTTCCTGACAACCCATGGGAAAGACTTCATGTCGATTTTGCGGGACCTTTTGAAGGAAAATACTGGTTTGTTCTAGCAGATGCACTCTCAAAATGGATTGAGATCAAGCCCATGAACCAAATAACTACAAACAAACTGTGTGAAGAATTAGACTCTATATTTACAACGTTTGGTTTGCCACAATTTTTGGTGTCTGATAACGGGACACAGTTTACCTCCCGGGAATTCCAAAATTATTGCAGAGACAAGGGTATTCTACATATTAAGTCATCTCCATATCACCCGAGGACTAATGGCTTGGCAGAACGCCTGGTTCGTACTTTCAAAACTAGAATGTCTTCAAGTGCGAGCGATGGCATGACCCTGAGAAGGAGGCTAGAAAACTTCCTATTTTCCTACCGTATAACACCTCATAGTGCCACCGGAAAGAGCCCAGGTGAAATTTTGTTTGGGCGTCGGTTCACTGAGAAAAAAATCCTGAGACAAAGCTGCAGTTTTACATTGCGGGCAAATTCTTGCGAAAGTGACAAAATAATTTTGAGATTACAGCAAAATAACCTTTGCTGCCACAGCAACTTTTTTTTTGTGAAACGCAAATATTGTGAACCCCGCAGTAAAATATTGTGGCGTTATCAATTTTTGGGCCCTTAGATATAATCGCACAGTGGTATTTAGCGGGGTTCACATGGTTAAAGTTTGTGTAGTTCGCAATGTGCGCTGCACATTGACTTTAGACGTTGTGGCGTTAGCAATTATTGGGCCCTTTGATAAATTCGCAAAGTGGTAATTTGCGGGGTTTACATGGTTAGAGTTTGTGCAGTTCGCAATGTGAGCTGCGCATTGACTTTAGATATTGCGGCGTTAGCAATTATTGGGTCCTTTGATATATTCGCAAAGTGTTAATATGCGTTGTTCACATGGTTAGAGTTTGTGCAGTTCGCAATGTGAGCTGCGCATTGACTTTAGATATTGCGGCGTTAGCAATTATTGGGGCCTTTGATATATTCGCAAAGTGTTAATATGCGGGGTTCACATGGTTAAAGTTTGTGTAGTTCGCAATGTAAGCCGTACATTGATGTTATAAGTTGTGGCGTTATCAATTTTCAGGCCCGTTGTTAAAATCACATGTTGGGAATCTGTTGGGTTTACCAAGTTAAAGTTTGTGTGGTTTGCAATATAAGCTGTGCATTAATGTTATATGCTGTGGCGTTAGCAATTTTCGGGCCCTTTGATAAAATCACGATATGGTAATCTGAGAGGTTCACTTATGGCATGGCTGATTTCTGGTCAAAAGTAATTTTATCCTATTAGGTATGTATCTAAATCTATCATTCCATTCATGCTGGTTTCGTTAGCGAAGCTAACAATAAGAAGAAAGGGTTCACAGGTTATACGTTTGTGCATGGTTCCGGTGTTCGACATTAACTTTGACATGTTGTGGCGTTAGCAATTATCGAGCCCTTTGATAAAATCGTATAAGTTGGTAATCTGTGGGTGGGGTTCATATAATTGAAGTTTGTGTAGTATGCAATTTAAGTTGCACTTGTTTTATATGCTTTGGCCAATGATATTTTATAATCATCACATTACACCATTAACAATTAAATTTACCAAAGATCCCCTTTGATAAAATCGCAATATCTATTAAAAGGCGTTCACAAAGTTAAAGTTTGTGTCGTTCGCAATATACCTAAGCAGCACATTGATTTTTTATGTTGTGGCATTGAATTTTTTTTTTTATAAAATTGCAAATTTGTACTCTGTGGGGTTAACAATTCTAAGGGCACGAGTTCACAATGTGCATAATTCTCTAACAATGTTCAAATTGCTATAAACACAATTCAAACTTAGCGAGGGTATCCTAACATAGATAAAAATACAAATCAACTATAGTGAAAATCACAAAGTTCATTCTCGACAATGTTTGAATTTGGTAAAGTTGTTAAAATCGATCGGTATCTAGTTTAGTCTTCGGTCGGCAGTGGCGGGCAACACTACTCGTAATAGCTTATAGTCTATAGAGAATATATCTCCGCGGCGCGTGCGTTATGTTGGTACGGTACACTTGGTACACCTGATTTTAATTATCTAATTCTAGTTCTTCTAGCCGTTCGGATTTTCGCAATTTAGGTAGGAAGAAGGAAGTACACCGCACGGACACACAGAGACATTATTACAGAGGTTTTATGACCGTCGGCGCGTCTGCGAGTGCGTCGATAATCGTCGTGAAAAGTAAAACTGTAAAAAAAGTGCGTGTGGTGAAAAAGTGTTATTTGTGGTGTGGTTATCTGTGGTGAAAAAGGGGTTTACAAGCTGTACCTACGTGTTTAATTATAACTTAATGTTTGATTAAAAATTGGTGACATTTTGATAACTGCTTTTTATTATGTAGATAGTCATTCCCGTTTCTAAGACGTTGCACATGATTAATACACCGGGCTTCAGATTTTAGCACTCTAGAAGCTCTGTGCATTGCTGGCATGTGCAACGCTAAATAATTCTGCTATTGCTAATCTATACACTATGCTTTATTAGCAACCTTCACGTTGTGGTTCCAACAAAGGCGTGGTCTAACATTGTGATGATCGCCATTTTACCATTGCTATTTCCGCAGTACCATATTGCAGAAATAGCAATGCTACCATTTATGTTCCCACAGTACAATGTTGCTACTCCAGCAATATGTACTGCGGGAGCAGCAATGGTAACATTGCTACCATTCATCCATCCATTTCCATTCATTTTTCCATTTGCTTGCATTGCATTGGTAGATCAGATTGATCGATTTATTATTTATTAAGGGCCGGTTTCACCGGTTACGGATAAAGTGTCAGATAGTTATCTGACAGATAATGCTATCAAAAATTGTAGTTTATCTGGCAGATAAGTTCCTGATAGGCTATCCGGGACTTTATCAGCAAGTGGTGAAACCGGCCCTAAATAAAACATATTCTTGTACGATGATTGTAATTTATTTCAGAGAGGCTATAAGCGCAGCTTGTGCGTGGAATTGAGACCGGCCTTAAGGGCGAAACGCGTGCTTTACTGCCGATTAGAGTTGTCGACACGGAGTCGTCATCGTATCTGAAACGCCAATAGGCAGCACATGCATAAGCTTGTTCACCACCATCGGCTAATACATGCAGTTGGGTATCCACTACATGTCTCTTAGTCATATACCAACGAGGTATTTTTATGTTGGACGCGACCTGCAATTGTAAAAACCAGTCTTCAGATTCATTTACATACGTGTCGGGAAGCGGTGAGTCCCAGCCGACCCCTGCCGTCCATAGTTTCTGTATCAGAATGCGGCCCCAGATGATGACCGGCATTATTAAGCCGAGGGGGTCATAGACCTTCATGACGTTTGACAAAAGACTACGTTTGGTTAAGGTACCGGCCGGTAACTGCGACACTGCTCGGAAACCCAGCGAATCCTGAAGTGGGTTCCACTTAACACCCAATACGCCAACCTCGCTACTAGGCGGTAAATAGACGACGGAGGTTGCGTTGCTTTGAAGTTCCTTTGGGATAAACGAAAGTGCCTCCAGATCGTTTGACGTCCACGCGCGCATCTCGAAACCACAGGCTTTGTGAACCGTGACTACGTCGGCGGCCAGCTGCGCCGCATCGGCGACACTGGAGTGGCTACCTAAATAGTCGTCCATATAGTGGTCGTCAATTATTGTCTTACAGGCGGCGGGGTAATCGGCTTGAAGTGTTCTTGCATTTTTGTTTTTAATGTAGAGTGCAATGAACGGACTCGAAACAGCGCCAAAAATCATAGAGGACATACGATACTCTTTCAGTTCGCCTTTTTTGCTACGCCAGAGGAAACGTTGGGCGTCTCTGTCTCTTGGAGCGATTTTTATTTGAGGGAACATTTCTTTTATGTCTCCGTTTAGAGCAACGGCGCCTTCTCTAAAGCGGAACAAGATATCTAGTAAAGAACAAAGTATGTCTGGACCTTGTAGTAGCAGGCTGTTTAAACTTACACCCTTCGTTGCCGCGGCGGCGTCGTGGACAGCTCTGAGCTTCATCTTTTGGGGGTGAAGTACGCCGAAAATAGGCAGGTACCAACGAATACCAGCTTCTACGTCAACGCAGGAACCATTTGGTGGTTTCCGTTGGTGATAGGTGATTGGTTCGCACTCCTCAGCGTAGCCTTTTGCGATGACGTCGTCTATGAATGTGTTAAAGGCTGTGGCGAACGATTCATCTTTTGCCATCTGGCGTTCGAGGGCCTTGAAGCGCGATAATGCCTGTGGGTAACTGTCAGGTATAGTCTTTGGCAGTTCTTTCTTCCAGGGTAGGCCAACTTCAAAATGTCCGCCATCAAGTTGGCGCGCCGATGATTCGATAATAATATAGATTTGATTATGAGATTCCTATTAAGAATATAGACAATACCTCCTTCATGTTTCTGGCCTCCTGGTAGTTTATGAGACTTTACTACACCAATCCTTATAATTTTAAATAATAACTTCTTTTCGTTTGAAAGTAGAAAAAAGAAGTTTCGAAAAATATTATTCTTAACTCTGTACGCGGGATCCGTTTCTACATTTTTTATTTCTTGTAGCCACGGATCCCGGGATCCGTGGAAACAACTTTTTTTTTTCTTTTTTGTAGAAACGGATCCCGGGATCCGTGGAGACAAATTTTTTTTTTTTTCTTTAGAAACGGATCCCGGGTTCCGTGGAGACAAATCGCGCGGATCCGTGATACGTCAAATCGGATCCCGGGATCGGTGGAGACAGACCCCTTTGGGTACCGTGTTGCTTGACATTTTTTGTTCGTCTATAAGTCCTCTATCCATACATACCACTTTCATCGTGGGCCGCGATTTCGAAAAAAAATCAAAATGGCGGTGGGTCGATATGCCAGCTCCCATACAAAAAAGTTCAAACCCTTTTTTTATAGGTCCATGACTAGGACTCTGCTAACAGCGATCTAAACAAGCAATTTTGAGCATTTTTTGAGGGTTCTAGTGCTTACAAAAATAATTTATCACCAAAAAGGAAAACATAGGGGCATAGAAATAGTTACCTATGTAATATTTATTATTCTGTAAAAAACCATTGCTCTAGGGCAGCCTTTCCCAAAGTGGGCGATAGCGCCCCCTTGTGGGCGTTGGAGATGTAGAGGGGGGCATTAAGGGCCCCAGAAAAAATCTTACTCAAAAAGAATATCGGCAGGTTCCATTATTTTCTCAATTTATCAGTGTCCTGCGCTGCAACAACGACGACTTACTTGTATACTGCCAACATTTGGAAAATCTCCATAGTGATTTCATTGAAAGATTCCAGGACATTTTGAAATTGGAAATACCAGACTGGGTATTTGGCCTTTTTCAAATGTCAATAGTTCAATATCCCAACTGGAAGAAGAACTTATAGAACAGACAACGAACGAGGAATTAAAAATACTTGTGGTTTTTATGTTTTAGGAGTGTATAAAATATAGGGGGCGCTGAAAAAGAATTGTTTTTCAAAGGGGGCGGTAAAAAAATAAGTTTGGTAATCTCTGCTCTAGGGTCATTAACCAAAAAGAAAACAGGCGAGAGCGTTTGTATGGAGAAAAGACCACTCGCATTTCCTCTTAAATTTCTCTCAATGAAAATCACGCAGCCCACCCATTAAAGTGACAAGTGACATTTTGGACCTCACGCTACACTAGCGCCTCTAGCGGCGAAATCACACGCGTTAACCCTCATTCATAACATTGTTATTTGTTTTAAAAAATTGTGTAAAAATTGAAGGAACCTTCAATAAAGTTCAATATTTCCCTCCGTTAATAGAAGGTTCCCAGGTGAAGAAAAAACACATACCTCGCGGCTTCGTCAAGGGTATTACAGTTTATTGTGAAAAGTATCGGTTTTGAAATCAATCCATACAAAATATCTGATACTGACCTGTATGTTGCAATAAAAACATACAATTACGAAAGTTATATTCTTGTGGGCCACCTAAGCGTTTTACCTTAACTAGGTTTTTTTTTTTTTTTTTTTTTTAGCCCATATTGTCCCACTGCTGAGCAAAGGCCTCCCCCATAGTCTTCCACTCTTCTCTCTGTGCGGTTTTCTCCGGCCAATCTTGCGCAAAAGCCTCTAAGTCGTCACGCCAGCGTTTTCTAGGCCTCCCTCGGCGACGACGCCCGTCTTCTGGCACCCACTGCATGATGACTTTAGCCCATCGGTCCTGGTGCATTCTGCAGACATGGCCCGCCCAGGTAGGTACACAAGATAATTTTATCGCGTTGATTAAAATAAAATAATTTAGTAACCCATTTCTTAAAATGACACAAACATAACAATTTCTGTAAGATTCAACTTATAACATTTGTTAACATTAGTTCTAAATCCCGTAAGATTAAACAGTATTCTTCCCAATTAAGCTAAGTATCAAATGTCGCAATCGCATTGGGTCTAGCCTATATGGATATTTGTATGTGTAAGTATAGAGAAAATAAACAAACAGTAATAATTTTATTGTGAAAAGAAATGGAATCAATAAAATTAAGCTTTTATGGTGAAGGCGATAAGGTAGCCCGCGAAATTCTTAAGAATGAGTCACTCTTGAGACATAAATGAACTGAGACGGTTCTATTGGTGATCATTATAGACATTTGTCATTGCCGCGAATCCCATTTTATTTAACACACGACTTGACACTGACTGGGAAATTACAGAAAACGTAAGAAAATTCGAATATCGCGGGCTACCTTGTCGCATCAATGCATAATTATTAATGTGTACCTACACCCCTGCTACGGAACTCACATTATTGTGCGTGATCCTTTGCGCACTTGGACGGTTATATTGCGATACTATTCTTAGACAAACAAGTAATTAAATTAAAAAATTAAAGAACCCCGACTCAATAAAGATAAAACATTGGTTCTACACTTTGACTCCCTATAACACATTCGACTCCACCCCCATTTCATAGAACTCATGTGCCATCCCGCCATACATATTGCAAGTGGGCCCTCCAGGGGGGGTCACTGGCATTACGTTTGGGAAAATGTGAGCCCTCCAAAAAAATAAGTGGTGCTCAACTGCTCAACCTTTTGTGTTTTTTTTAAATCTTGTAGAATCTTTCGTTGGTCTAGTGTTCACAACCGCGACTGGTGATCATGAGATCGTGGGTTCGATTCCCGGGTCGGGCAAAGTGTTATTGGGTTTTTCCGTCAGTAATTTCTAGTAGCAGCCACGGAGTCTGGATTTGTGCCCGATTGATGGCAATATAGGGTCGCCCCCTATTATGTGGGACTAATGTGGGTGTACCTACTTATAGGTACACCTCTGCTCAACCCTTCGGGGATTACAGGCGTGATGTTTTGTTATAATCAGTTAAATTAAATTAGCTAGCGATACTCCACATATGTGATGAGTATCGCTATCTGCCTATCTGACCTCCACAACCCAGTTAGTACTGGGTAATGCGATCACCTGTCAAGTCCTGACCACCAGTCTTACCAAAAGTAAGACTAACCTACTAGTTGCAGACCATAACCATAAGTTGTAGTGCTGTCTACTAGTCTTACCTTTGGTAAGACTGGTTGCAGACCACTCCTTCTAGTCTTACCTGTGGTAAGACTGGTTGCAGACAGACACACATTTAAAACCACGGCGTATTCTTATAAATCTTGTTAAAATATACACCTTTTTTTATTTTTACATTATTTGATGCTGTTTTCGCAAAGAAAAACCTACATTTAAAATGAGCCCTCCAGGAGGGCCCCCGGCATCGGTGATACGATTTAAGTGAGCCCTCCAGGAGGGCTCCCGGCACTGAAGGTGTTAAATCAAAGTTTGACCAAGTTTGATAAAAAGGGAGTAAAATTTAAAAAAACAATTTTCAAGCTTTTTTGTTTTTATTTCATGAGTTTACATTCCTCATTCCCTTTCAATATATTGTACACTAGTGACCCGCCCCGGCTTCGCACGGGTACAAAAAAGGTATTAAAACCTTCCTCTTGAATCACTCTATCTATTAAAAAAAAACCGCATCAAAATCCGTTGCGTAGTTTTAAAGATTTAAGCATACAGACAAACAAACAGACACGACTTTGTTTTATACTATGTAAGGATTATTATTCAAATCAATTCCTTTCATCTTTTTGCTACCCATATTGAGGGAGTTGTAGAAACAAACGTAATTCGTCATTTCATGATGGCGGCCATCTTGGATTTGAAATTATAATAATAATAATAATAATAATAATTTTATTCAGGTTCACAAGAAAATTGTAGTACATGAGGAATTTACAAAGTATGCAATAATAATAATAATTATACATGTTTAGGTACAACCAACAGCTGAGTGAATCACTGCTCTCCTAGCTAGATTACTGAGTAATCTGTATTTAGAAGATACAGTTTCGACTCCCTATTTGAGTATCACAATAATCATGTATTATAATTATAACATTTAGCGCGAAAAACAAAACCAAAAATTAAAATCTTAAAACTAAAATTAAATAAAACAAATTAGAACAATTAGAGGAGTGCTGGTGTGGTGAGTCGAGTGAGTGTGTGTATGCTTGTGTGTGCGTGTGTGGGTGTGTGTGTGTGTGTGCAGTGAATGTGTGTACATTTGAATAATAGGGAATAGGGTTACTTTCATGTTAATGTCACTAAGTACTTTTCAGTCTCGTCGTAGGTTATATTCAAGAAGAATTCACGGAGGGCAACTTTGCATTTGCTGTATGGTAAATTATAGATGTACAAAGACGCGTTAATTTTATTGTACAAGCAAGGCCCAAGATAATAGAAAAATCTTTTTGTGTATTTAAACCGAGTTTGTGGAACAGTACAAATCATATCTTTCCGTCGTTTGGTAATATTAATAAGAGGGGTTTTTAAATGTTGGAGAAGAATAGTTTGCAGAAGGAAGTGTTGCCTTACGTTGAGGACCCCACAATTTTTATAAAGTTCCACTGTCGGAAACAGAATAGGTCGAAATGTTGCAACCTTCAGTATAGCCCTGTGGGCCACTTCCAACGGTTTAAGGGCGGTTTTTGTGGCACCACCCCAGCAGCTGATACAATAGGTGATTATTGATTGGCATAAGGCATAGTATACATTGCGAATAACAGACTGCTTGGCGACGTGTCGAAGGGTTTTAAAAATATATATAAGTTTTCTGACCCTGCCTGTTACCAAATCAATATGGATTTTATAATTCAGGTATCGATCTAACGTTATACCCAGGTACCTAATACTATCGACAGTGGTAATGGATGAACATTGACATGAGTGTAAAAGAGCATTGTTACATGAGTGAGCCTTTATAGTGATAGGAATGTCAGGTTGTGAGGTCACTGAGACAGAGAACGTCATCAATTTCGTCTTAGATGTGTTAAGCGTTAGAGCGTGGGATCGAAGCCAGGTAAAGGCAGAATCAAAACCAGATTGCGCAATAATCTGAAGTTCCGACCATGAGTTAGCAAAAAAGGTAAGAGCTGTATCATCAGCAAAAGACACAATTTTTGCATTTGTAATATTGAGATTGCAAAGGTCATTTAAAAAGACGAGAAAAAGCGTAGGACCGAGTATACTACCCTGCGGCACACCGTAACAAATCGGGAGCTCGTCACTAAAGTGGTCACCAATTTTCACCATTTGTAATCTGCCTGTAAGATAGCTTCTAAAAAGTCCAAGCTGTTGACCTCTGACGCCTGCTCTCTCAAGTTTAAGTAAAAGGGTAGAAATTGGAACGGTGTCGAAGGCCTTAGCGAGATCGAGAAATACCGTAAGCACCTTCTTGCGACTGTTTATTTTCTCTACTATGAAGTTTGTTAGTTCGTGAACTGCATCACAGGTTGACTTTTTTTTCCGGAAACCAAATTGCTGAGAAGAAAATAAATTATTATTTTCGAAAAAATCTACTAACCGCTTATTGATTAGGCGCTCAAGAACCTTTGAGAGAGCAGGTAGTACCGCTATGGGGCGATAGTTATTGAAAGAGTTTTCGTCGCCACCCTTAAAGAGAGGATGTATAATAGCTATTTTTAAAGATGACGGAAAGATAGCAGTCTCAAAACAAAGGTTAAATATGTAATTTAAAACTGGTGCCAGAATATTAGAATATCTTTTAAGGACCACAGGAGAGATACCATCCCACCCAGTGGCTGCAGAGGATCTTAGGGACTCAATTACAGATTGAACTTCATCAATATCCGTGTGGAGCAATACAAATGATGACGAAGAAGAGTTAGTATCAGAGCAAGGTAAAGACGGTGATATGTGGTCGTTGATAATATTGTCAGCAAGTTTTTTACCCATGTCAGCAAAGAACTGGTTAAGATCATTGCAAGACTGAGAAGGAGTGCCAGAGTGTGAAAGTAGTTGTGTAGATGCGTATTGTTGTTTTTGTGTGTTTGTGATTCTTTTTATAGTTTTCCAAAGGACCTTTGAGTTATTTCCAGCTTTATCAAGTTCCTGGGTGTCGAATTGTCTTTTGACTTTTTTTAATATTTTAGTGCAGAAGTTTCTGTAACGTTTATAGGACATTTCAAGCGTGACATTATCAGGCGAATGTTTTAGTCTTTTGTGGAGCAAGTCTCTGTGTCTCATACACCGCAACAAACCTGGAGTGATCCAAGGTTTGAGGATCCTCTTGTTAGTTGGTATCTTTTTGGTGGAAGAGTTTTCCGAAATTGCATTAGTTAAGAGACTAACCAAAGCATCAGTAGCAACATTGGAGTCCGACATAGAGAAGATGGGTGTAAGGTCTAATGCCACCATAGTTTTATCCATGGCGTCAAAGTCAATTTTGGTGATGGATCTAACAATGTTGCCATGTGTTTTTTTATCTGAAATGCACAACAAGGAAGAACAGTGATCAGTAAGAGTCGTATCAAAGACTAGTGAGACAGACGGCCTTGTGGTTTTTAATAATAAATGGTCTAGGCAGTTGTTTCCTCTGGTCGGAAGAGTATGGGTAGGAAGAAATCCGTGAAATGCAAGAGTGTTGAGGTAGTCATGGGAACGAGCGTCAAGTGACATCGGTTTTATATCAATATTAATGTCACCAGTTATAGCTACAGTAGTGACATTGGAAAAAGTGGAAATCAAATCATTAAGAGAGGATAGAAAATTATCAATGTTGCTTATCGACGGCGATCGGTAAATGCATAGAATGGCAATGTGAGACCCCATCCTGATCGATAACCCGGTGGCGGAACTACCAAAGCAAAGTTCCTCACAGGTGACAGTAAGGCTGGACCTGACATAGACCACAACACCATCACTTTGATTTAAGTTCTTGACAGTGCTGTACTTATTGAAGTTTTCAATGTCAGGAATGTGGTGATTGCTCGAACATAATAACCAGCACTCCGTCAAGACCAAAATATCGCAATCCACTGAGAGGCGTTGTATTAGAGTTTGTAGACTAAGAAAATTACAATTGATCGATCTAATGTTCTGCGTAAGGATTTTTAGGTAATGTTTTGGATGTTTAATAAACATTTTAGCCTGCTCTGGGGTGCAAGTGTGTAAATCCGATACAGAAAAATTGTCAACATTGTCCATAAGGGTTGTGTTGTCAAGCATTTTTAAAAGTAAAGAAAAGGGTCATAGGTTGCCTATAAAAACTGGAAAACATATTTGAAAAAGCCACGTAAGAACCATGATGTATGAAATGTGAGCGTGTAGTGAAGTGTAAAAACTGAAGTGTAAAATGATTGTTGTGTGGGAATGTATTTTGTGAGCACCAAGAGTTAACATTTTCAATAAATAAGTGAAACAGACCAAAGCTACTAGTTTTAAAAAGTAACGGAAAACGTAAAAATATCTTAAACAAAAAAATAATTAGTCATGCATTATTAACGGATTGTGACATTTGCAATAGTTGTTGTTCATTTTTTATTAATATGTACTGACCATCGACGGTTTTCTTTAACATGACACGTCCATTTGATGTCCAACAAAAAGCAAATCCATTCAATTTGGCGAAGTTTCTGGCTGCATAAAATAGTTTTTTAGTAAGCGGTGTAAGCTGCTCAGCAATATATATAGGTGCCTTAGGTCCATCCAAGCCCAAGTGAGTCGAATTGATTTTATCCGTAGAGTGGTTGGTATTAAACTGTTTGGCAGCCAGCAGAAAGTTACTTTTATGTAATGTGTTTATAAATTCAATGGTGATGTTGGAAGTTTTGCTATCCTTTTTTGACGGCAGTCTTGAAACGTCCCGGATGTCTGAGAGTTGAACATTGACTTCCAACTGTTTAGATAGACGTTGAACTAAGGTGTATAGAGTGCTTTTAGTTTCTTTCTGACCCTTTTTTTTTTTTTGGTGGGTGGAAAATCATCGAATAACCCCCCCCGCTCTTGGGCAGAGCGAAGGGGAGTGTCAGACTTCTACTGACTAAAAACCAACCCATGTTCCCTCTTCCTCGCCCTTGTGTCGGAGCCGCGGTAACTTTTCGATATCCGCAGCCCCGACGGGCGTCGGCCCTTGCGGGCCCCTCCTTGCTGACATCTCTTTGAGGCGCGCGTGGAACACGTACGCGCCGCCGACACGGTCTGTTGCCGTCATGACGACGGCCGGACGGCGAGCTAGCCCATTACTCACCGTCCACAGGCCCGCGTCTACGGTGGCCGGAGGTCATCGCGTGACCCCCGACGCCCGGAGCGCCTTCCGCGGCGGCTGGGACGTTGAGAGGTTCTCTCCCTCTCTCGTTCCGCCACCTCCTTCGCTAGCATCACTGCTTCGCAGAAGGAGGCGACGGCGTCCCATTCCTCCTCGCTCCGGACCATGGCTTGCACCAGGGCCGGACGCGAGAGGTCACCGCCGCCGATCGCCGCTACGAGAACACGGCGGGGCTCCGCTCAAGCAGGGCACACCTCCACAGTGTGCTCCACCGTGTCCTCCGGTCGATCCTCGCAGTGGAAGCATCCGGGCGTTTCCTCCCGCCTGATTCGGTGCAGGTACCTCCCGAAACACCCGTGTCCGGTGAGGACCTGCGTCAGACGGTAGGTGAGGGCGCCGTGGCGCCTCTCCAGCCACTCCTCAAAGAGGGGACTTACCGCCACTATCGTGGCGTGCCCTGCGCTGGGTTGCGACAGTCGCTGTCTCCATGCCGCCATGAGATCGCACCGGAGGTCTGTCCGCTGCGCAGCAATGTGCCGCGGCAGCAGGGTGACCCCCCGGTGTAGCGCCTCCGCGCGCCACTCATGTAGGCGCGCGAGGACTATCGCCTCCAGATCCCACGGCGGCAATCCGGCAAGGAGAATCGCCGCCTCGCGGGAGATCGTGCGGTACCCGCGGACAAGCCTTACGGCCATGACCTTTTGGGGCGCGTTCAGGTAGTGGACGGCCCGCTTCCTCACGGCACGCGCCCACACCGGGGCCTTTCTTTCTGACCCTTAGGAACATTACGAACCTCGATGCAGGTCTTAATACAGCTGCGATCTATGTTATCCAGTCTTTCTTCCAATGTAACTAGCTTCATGGCCATAGTACTTCGTTCAGTTTCTAAGTTAGCAATTTTTCTTTCGAAAATAAATTAAATTTGTTATCCGTATTGATGGAGTTGTAAAAAAATATATAATCCGCTATTTTGTGATGGCGGTCATCTTGGATTTGAAATTTAAAGTGTCTATATAGTATTCTATACCAATCAAGCCCTTTCATTTGATACCCATATTGATAGGAGTTGTGAACAAATACGTGATCCGCCATTTTGTGGCGGCGGCCATCTTGGATCGATGTTTTTCAAACATAGCTAAGAACACTCTCGACTAATTCACCTTTCAAACAAAAAAAAACTAAATCAAAATCGGATCATGCGTTCGCGAGCTACGATGCCACAGACAGACACACACATAGATACACACACAGACAGACACGTCAAACTTATAACACCCCGTCGTTTTTGCGTCGGGGGATAATAACAAAAAGAATACCAACCAAGAAGTTACGGCTTTGTGAACTACCGCTTAAATCAGGTATTAAGTCTATGATTTGCAACATAGCAGTTGTATTTTCAAGCTTACGTGTAGGTACATGAACGCAACCACAATAACAAAGAATGCGCACTATGTTGATTACATTTATATTTGCCTAAAACTAATTATAAAATATGATGCGCAAATAATTGCACCACTTAATTAACAAAACATTATCTAAATGTTATTTGACAAATTACAAAATTGCTAAGAATAAGTTTGATCAAGGGTCATAATATTTTATTTATGATACTCGTAATAAAGGCACTAATTAAAAGAGCCTGTGCACGAAGACGGTGTCGTCATGTCGTTTACGACAATTTTCCTCTGTTGTTGATGGCTAATGCTAAGGGTAATGATGGATTATGTGGCCATCGTTTTCATTCACTACTGCAGTAAAATAAAAAGAGTACCTAATATAATAAATACCTGTACGTAGCTCGAGCACCTTTTTCAAATTCCATACGAAAAAAATAGACAACAAATCGAGAAGTAGCTGTACCGTATTTTAGAGATATGACATGTATTCTAGTCATCAATGTATGTTTTTTTATTGAGAGAATATTTCAAGAAAGTTAAAAATCCAGTGTGGAAAAGTGATGACAGGTGCCATTAGTGTTATTCAAATTAAACTTCTAACCTATTTCTAATTATATTTAGCTTTCTCATTCATCTTCATTACAATCAAGTAACAAAATTGTCCAAAACGGGTTTATTTCGTGCACGGACCCTTAAAAGAAATAAGCTTACGTACTAACTTATAGTAAGTCTGATCTGATTGTATAAACTTTTAATGCCATGCATTATTGAATAACAAATAGAATTTGATTTTTAAAAAACTTTGAAAATGTCTTTAATTTTGCTTATAAATCTAAAATAGAATTTTACGTATCCATAATAACATTTTAAACTTACAATAATTTATAACAAAGCTAGATAAGACACATTCGGCTTCTAGAGACCCATTTAATAAAAACCATCAAATCTGCTATAAAATATAATGTTAGCTGACGACCAAGTTAGTTGATTTTTGGTAAATTAATTGCAACAGCAGAAATTAGAAAAGAAAGGGCTTTCAGAGGCTACCAAGGTGTATGTATTTGCAAAGTACGGTTCACACGTACGAATGAAAGAAAGGCAACAAACAGGTTTACTATAATCATTCTCATCGCGGTACATAAAATATACGTCCAATGAGTTCGAGCTTGCGCACGGGCTTCTTTGCGGACTTCACATGCCGTTGCACCAACAAACAACGTGCTTTTTAGATGTGAACCGTACTGCTTAACGTTATCAATTTAAACTAGCTAGGTACTTTGCGTAGTGTCGTCTTCGCTAACTTGTTTGAGGATATGTTTGACGATTTGATCTATAGTGTGAGTGTCGAGCATACGCGCGATGTTCTTGTCTTCGATCACGTATAAGAACAAGTGCTTGGAGTTTTCGCGCAGGCGCTGCACGCGAGTCCATTTCTCGCGGTCTGCTGGTTTTGCACCACACTGCTCGATCACTTTTTCTAATATCTGTGTAAAACGGTTCAGTAAGAAGTTTATAAATTATGTAGATTCTTCTCAATATCGTTTAAATAACTTATAAAATAACATACCACATCTACGCTCTCGTCGGGCCAACCAAACAAGTCGAGTGTCTCCTCATCAATCAGGTGTCCAAGTAACATTTTCAAATTCTCCGTCAGCTCTTCCTCTGTCATGAGGGCAAAATTTCCTTTCTGGAACATATAATATGGATGTTTCCTGACTTAAAAAAAATTGATTCTGTTCATTGTTATATATCATAACTAGGTGATGCCCGCGGCTTCACCCGCGTGGATGTCGTTCAAATTATATACTAAAACCTTCCTCTTGAATCACTCTATCTATTAAAAAAAACCGCATCAAAATCCGTTGCGTAGTTTTAAAGATTTAAGCATACAAACAAACAAACAGACAAAAAAGCGACTTTGTTTTATACTATGTAAGGATGAGTGGCAACTTGTGACGTCAGACGTCACTTTGTGGTAAAAAAAAATGTACCAAGCTGTGACGTCACACGACCTTTCGAAGCACTGTATCGTCTACATTTTTTGTTTACGTGAAAAAAGTAAAAATATGTGTCCAATATTTTTTGGAAATCTGTCTGACGGACCAATTCGATTTTTTTGTCTACTACCCTATTGTATTTTTTTATCACCCACGAATTACGTAAACACAAAGATAATTGTATTATTGTATTGTATTTACCTTATTGTGAAGTTCACTACTGGAACTGCTCTGGTCGTCTTGCATGCCGCCGTAGAGCACGCCCGCCCCGCCGTAACCTTGTAGAATTCGATCCGACTCCACGTCTAATAGGTTTAATATAGATTCTATTTCAGACTTTTTGACTCTTTCTACTGAATTGTCGGACCCCTGGAAAGTAAAAACAAGATTTAAGATCGACGACAGCATATGCTTAGCATAGCATGGGGAATCTGGATGAAATGAAATGTGAGATTGGCAATGAATGATTCCGTGTGGGACGCATAAGTGGGCTAGTGGGTCTATACAGACGCAAACTCACGAGTACGGAGCGCACGTGGTGCAGGTGGCCGCGGAAGATGGAGGGGTGGTGCTTGCGCACGTGGCGGATGAGCTGCTCGCCGCGCACGTAGGCGCGCGCCGACACGCAGTACATGCAGCGTCGCGGCCGGTCCAGTGTGTGCGTCTCCAGGTGCCGCCGCAAGTTCACCTCCGAGTGGAACTGCTTGGCGCACACCTCACAACTAAACGCTGCAAACATAACATACGCTAAACTAACTACCTATATTTCGATACATACGCGTCTCTTCAGTAACAAATCAGTTAGGTATCAGATTCCGATAAAAAAAGATGCACTTACGCTTGTCATCTAAATGCACTTTCAAATGATTATTCAAACTGGCCTCACTGATGAATTCTTTTGTTGAGTAGACACATGTCGACAAGGGACAAAATAACTTCTCTAATCCCATATGTTCTCTCATGTGAATGAGCAACCTGAAAGCATTTTTCATTATAAGTAGATGATTCAAACATTGTGATTAATGCTCGTGTCTCTGTTTTAGAAGAACCCTTGTCCAACAGTGGGACAATAATGGACTGGAATTATTATTTATGTTTAAGAAATTGGTGAGAAGCAGATAATACCTGGCTCTAGTATTGAAGGTCTCGCCACACTTGGTGCAGGGGTTGCCGGTGTGCTTCTCGAGGTGTCGCTGAAGCTGCACGCGCTGGATGTACGACTTTTCGCACAGCGAGCACTTGTAGGGCTTATCTTCCACGTGC
This sequence comes from Diarsia mendica, assembly GCA_949316265.1. Classification (NCBI taxonomy): domain Eukaryota; kingdom Metazoa; phylum Arthropoda; class Insecta; order Lepidoptera; family Noctuidae; genus Diarsia; species Diarsia mendica. Next base: position 13,503,688 of record OX438906.1, read on the forward strand.
GTCAGTGCGTGGCGGCGCATCACCTCGATCGTGAACGTGCTGTAGCCGCACTGCACAAACATGCACGCGTTACAATACCAATATTTTTTTAAATTAATTTTATTAGCCTCTAATCGAGGTAACTAACCAGCCAGCTGACCCTAACTCTTTTATTTTGAAGCCTTATAATGTATGTGCTTAGTAGTCAAATATTTGAAATGTTCTTAGGAGTGTGTTATTTATACAAACAAATAAATAAAGCTGATGTGTCTGACTGTCACAGTTTTTTCCTTTTTTAATAATTTCACGCGAATGAAGGTAGTGTAAAATAAACTAGTAGCTACCCAATAATTATGCAAACATTTAATAAATTGTCTTCATTTTTGCTGATGTCTATCCTCTCTTGCTGAGTTTACTACAGAACCTGATGATTGTTACTTTTTACAATGTTTCACTTACCTTTTAACTCCTAACAGCATGCCAGCAGTAAACAAACAGGTCTAATATTAATACATCACTATCCCAGTTTATATGCTTTTACATTACCCCCATAGTGGGAGAGCCGGCTGCAAAAATACCTACCTCATCAGGTACCCCAATAGGCTATCTTTAGATCGTTAACCGACACTTAAACACGTAAAAAAAATCAGGTCTGCCAGTGTCGATCCTGCCGGGTCATGGAAATAATTCATATTTTTTTTTTTTTTTTTTTTTTTTTTATTAGCCTACTTTGTGTCCCACTGCTGAGCAAAGGCCTCCCCTTTCTCTTTCCACATGTCTCTATCATGGGCGATCTCTGGCCATGTTAGCCCCGCAAACATGATCAGATCGTCACGCCACCTTCGCCGCGGGCGACCTCGACGGCGCTGTCCTTCCTCAGGCGTCCAGTGAGTGACGATCTTTGCCCATCTCTCCGGGTGCATCCGTGCTACGTGGCCTGCCCACTCCCACTTCAGTCTGGCTGTTTTTTCTCCAACATCAGCTATTTCAGTTATGGAGCGCAGGGTGGTGTTTCTAACGCGATCGGTTCGCTTAACACCAATTATGCTGCGCTCCATTGCTCGCTGGCAAATCTTGAGTTTGGACTTCTGTTGTTCAGTAAGTGACCAACTTTGTGCACCGTAGGTTAGGACGGGCAGGATGCACATGTCAACGAGTTTCCTCTTTAATGTTAGGGGAAGGCTTCCCTTTATATGTTCCTTCAGGGCCCAGAAAGTCTTCCAGGCATTTTGAACTCGTCTTTCGACTTCCTTGTCTTGCCTGTTTTGGAACGACACTATCTGGCCTAAATAGGTATACTCGTCGACATATTGCAACGAATGCCCGTCTACCGCGACCCTACGTTTCGTGCTGTTGGTCATGATCTGGGTCTTGGATCTATTCATTGAAAGTCCAACCTCAAGACTTGCTGTGCTCAGATCTTGGAGCATTTCTTCGAGTTCTGGAGCTGATGTGGAGAAAAGCACGATGTCATCGGCAAAGCGGAGGTTTGTTAGATGTCGGCCGCTAACATGTATGCCTCGTGACTGCCACGAATCGGGCAGCTTGTTGAAAACCTCCTGCAATGCACTTGTGAACAGCTTGGGTGAGAGTGGATCGCCCTGTTTTACACCTTTTTCTATATTGAAATTTGGACCAGAAATGTGCAACTTGATGTTCGCAGAGCTATTTCGATAAATGGTGTCAATTAAATCAATGTAGGTGTGTGGTATGTTTTGAGATTCCAAGGCATTAATGACTGAGTGGTGGTATATACTGTCAAATGCCTTGGCATAATCCACAAAGGCTAGGTAAAGCGGCTTGTTATATTCGTTGTACTTTTCGATAACTTGGTTTACAGTATGGAGATGGTCTGTTGTGGAGAAATGGGGACGAAATCCTGCCTGCTCGGGAGGTTGGTGAAGATCAAGTGTCGGAGCGATACGGTTTTCTATTACTTTTATGAAAAGTTTGTATATGTGTGAAATGAGGCTTATGGGTCGGTAGTTTGAAATTTCTGCTTTGTCTCCTTTCTTGTGAAGTAGTATTATGTTCGTTTAATTCATATTTATTGTCGTATTTTTTTTGTGAAAGTTACGTCACAAGGTACCCGAATTAAAGTGCTGGCAACAGTTTACCATTGATTAATTACGTAAAAAAAAGTAGGTCTGCCATTGCGCACTCTGCCGGAAGTACTTGGCAGACCTCTAAAATATGGCCCCTCCAGCACCATGAACCTACCTCATCGAGTACCCCGATGGAACCTACGCCAAATAATAGCCAAGATGCCCTCGATAGAGGATCAAAAGGTCTGCCAGGTCTAATCTTGCCGGAACTTAGTGTTCAAAGCATTTGAAGTTGGTATGGTAAGTAGGCAGCATTATTTCATACAAAGAAGAAGGGGCGAAATGTCCCTTGTTACACTTTCTCCTATATATCAAATGAAAGAGCGTAAAAAATAGATCATTTTATTCTAAAACAGTAAATGTGTGAATATTGGGGGAAAAAAGTTATTCACCGTTATAGAGAGAAAATATATATTTTTTTTTTCATCGGACATACTTGAGTGAGGTGTCTATTGATAGGTCTTTTAAAATGACCGTGATGTTTCTAAGATCATTTTTTCTCAAAGTCAATCGTTTGAAAGATATACAGTTTCAAAGTGCTAAAAAGTGTCCCCACCCCCTCTAACTTTTAAACTAAGAGAGTGAAAACTCTAAAAAAAATATGTGCTGTAGAGCGCAATGAAAATTCACAACCAAGATTAGTTTGAACGAGATAAAGTTAGCCGTTTTTGACATATAGCACATTTAAAAAACCGCAAATATAACTTTGTCATTCATACAATTACTATGAAAAACAAACTTATCACAAAATGTGTATTTCTGTTGCCGCTTTAACAAAAAATAATACAAATTAAAGGTGGTTCCTACGATGGTACGGAACCCTATATGTGCGAGTCCGACTCACACTTCGCCAGTTTTTTTTTAAATCCAATTTGTTTTTATCTCCAATTATTCACGTTTACCGTGTGAGTTAATTTATCTTTTCCAATTTTTCACACGTTTACTGTGTGCATAATTGGAGAGAAAAGTTATTCACCTATAAAGAAATGATTTTTTAATTTTTTAGACTCAAATAGTATTCGCACTTTTTACGATGACATCGTCCGAATTTCTCATCATCGTCATTTCAGCCGAAAGACGACGACCCGCCCCGCCCTTTGCACGGGTGCAATGTGCTGAATATAAACCTTCCTCTTGAATTACTCTGTCTATTTCTAAAAACTGCATTAAAATTCATTGCGTAGTTTACAAGATCAAAACGTAGAAACGCGTTCCATATGGTGTCGGACGTAAAGAATAGCACCATCCCATATCTACCCGTGAGTGTCGCAAGAGGCGACTAAGGGACGTACCAGAGAATGGGCAGCAGCATTCTACTGAGCTTTGTTATGACCTTACTGCGCTTGCCAACCCGTCTGCTAAGCGTGGCGATTATGGCAAACCTTCCCAAATGAAAATGAGCGCACAAAAATGGCCCCTAGTACCCGGCAGCCCGTCTACCCTCGACTACGGTAGCGGTCTAGGCAGCGGCGTGGCAAGGGACAAGGTCCGGCTACCCCAAAACATACCGACGACTTGACCTGGCAACATACAATACGCGTTCACTCCGGACTGACGAGATGATAACGGAACTCGAAGAGGAATTGAGCAGGTTGCGATGGAGTATTGTGGAATTATTTAAGATCCGAAGAGAGAGGGAGGACACGATAATCCTGAAATCCGGCTCTACTTCCGAGAGGGTTACCGGCAGTCACAGGGTGGTGTTGGGATTATTGTCCACAAGTCCCTCATGAAAAACGTGGTGAAGATCGAGAGTGTGTCGACCAGGGTGGTGTACCTTATACTCAGAATATCCTCAAGATGTGTGCTGAAGGTCATACGGGTCTACGCGCCGACCTCGGGACACTACGCCGACGATGAAGGGGAGACCATGCATGAGGATATTTATAAAACCACACACTGCTCGCAGAACGAATGACGGATTGGCTTTCGGCCCAATCCGTCATTCGTTTTCTGGAGTGGAGACCGCAAACTGGAAGACGTTGCGTTGGAAGGTCTCCCACTAGGTGGACCGATGACCTGGTGAAGGTTGCGGGGATCCGTTGGATGCGAGATGCACGGGACCGGTCAATGTGGTGACACTTGGGGGAGACCTATGTCCAGCAGTGGACGTCTTTCGGCTAAAATAATCATCATCATCAGCCTATTATGTTCCCACTGCAGGGACTCAGGCCTCCTCTCTGGGAGAGGGATGGGCTATAATCCACCATGCGTGCCCAGTGCGGGATGGTAGATGTCACAGGTCTTCGAATTTTTTGGTTCTAAGATATGCCGGTTTCCTCGCGATATTTTCCTTCACCGTTTTGAGAGCAGTGGTGTTGAAATAAATTACACAAAGTAATGTGCCTGCCTGCGTTCGAGCCCCACGACTTACTGTTCGAAAGTCGGGGCAGCCACTGGGCCACCACAGCTCTGATGAAATAATGATGATTAGAAATCACACAGAAACACATCGCCGCCATTTTCAAAACTTCGTTGGCCCTGCTCGTGCGTGCGTAGTGTATTGCTCATAAACACACAATACTTCGCAATGACAGAGTGGATTAAGAGTCATTTTCTATTTCTTTTAAATGTCCTGTTTCTACGCTTAGATCTTTAAGACATCGTAACGTAAAAAAAAACTGGCCAAGTGTGAGTCGGACTCGCACATGAAGGGTTCCGTACCATCGTAGGAGCCACCTTTAATTTGTATTATTTTTTGTTAAAGCGGCAACAGAAATACACATTTTGTGATGAGTTTGTTTTTCATAGTAATTGTATGAATGACAAAGTTATATTTGCGGTTTTTTAAATGTGATATATCTCAAAAACGGCTAACTTTATCTCGTTCAAACTAATCTTGGTTGTGAATTTTCATTGCGCTCTACAACATATATTTTTTTTAGAGTTTTCACTCTCTTAGTTTAAAAGTTAGAGGGGGTGGGGACACATTTTAGCACTTTGAAACTGTCTATCTTTCAAACGATTGACTTTGAAAAAAAATTATCTTAGAAACATCACGGTCATTTTAAAAGACCTATCAATAGACACCTCACTCAAGTATGTCCGATGAATAAAAAAAAACAATATTTTCTCTCTTTATCGGTGAACAACTTTTTTCCCCCAATATTCACACATTTACTGTTTTAGAATAAAATGATCTATTTTTTACGCTCTTTCATTTGATATATAGGAGAAAGTGTAACAAGGGACATTTCGCCCCTTCTTCTTTGTATGAAATAATGCTGCCTACTTACCATACCAACTTCAAATGCTTTGAACACTAAGTTCCGGCAAGATTAGACCTGGCAGACCTTTTGATCCTCTATCGAGGGCATCTTGGCTATTATTTTATTTGGCGTAGGTTCCATCGGGGTACTCGATGAGGTAGGTTCATGGTGCTGGAGGGGCCATATTTTAGAGGTCTGCCAAGTACTTCCGGCAGAGTGCGCAATGGCAGACCTACTTTTTTTTACGTTATTAGTCAATGGTAAACTGTTGCCAGCACTTTAATTCGGGTACCTTGTGACGTAACTTTCACAAAAAAATACGACAATAAATATGAATTATTTCCATGACCCGGCAGGATCGGCACTGGCAGACGCAGACCTGATTTTTTTTACGTGTTTAAGTGTCGGTTAACGATCTAAAAATAGCCTATTGGGGTACCTGATGAGGTAGGTATTTTTGCAGCCGGCTCTCCCACTACCATCACAGGAAGCATTCACCAGTAATGTAATATTTCAAATTCACATGAGTTATATTATATTATTATAATACTAGGACTAACTAGGAAGTCAAAACAAAAAGCTAATAAATATAATTACCACATCACAGGCAAACTTCTTCTCGCCATGTATTTCAAGGTGCTTGGTCATGGCGGCTCGGGAGCTGGTCCACTTGGTGCAGTGGTGACATTGATATTGATCAGGTGTCTCTGTTGAAAAATTATATTATCATCTCTTAATATTATCTTTCTTGTATTGTTAGCCACACATGTATATTAATTTGGAAAAGTGTTTTTATTAAAACTGGTGATGGTCCACAGGTTAATACCTCACCTCTTATGCATGCTATAATAATAAATGTTGTTTCTAAATGTATTTTGACCTGTATTTATGTCTGAAACCGATTATTCCTTCGTCTGCCGGAATATAGATCCACATGAGACATAGTGACTTTTTAATTGTGTCTAAATACTTGACATACAAGGAGTTAATGCTCTTGCCTTCTCTGCATGAGACAAGGCCTAGGCTGAGCTGTAGGTGAGTATTATTATCAATAAACATAAATGGCGAAAATAGTAAACAAATCCTTCAGTATTACAAGGTGTGAAGTGGGATTCAACAAAATGCTGCCTCAAAGAATTTCTGAAGACCTTATTAGACATTGAGTCTACTGACGTTCATGGTGTTTTGCTTTGTACATTGATATAGAAAAACCGCAGCTTGTATTTTTATATATCAATGCGCTCTACCCTATATTATGTTTATGAAAAACTAGCTGTTCCCAGAGGTTCACCCGCTACAACTCGAAAATTATCCCACGGGAAGGATAAAATCGGGATAAAAACTATTGTATGTGTTAATCCAGGTTATAAACTTTTTGTGTAAGTATCAAATTTCATTAAAATCGCTAGTCGTTTAGACGTGAAGAAGTAACAAACATACACACTTACAAACTTTCGTGTTTATAATATTAGTGTGATATTATTATAATATTACCTGAATGATTTTTGTGCCAATGGTTGACCAATTTGGAAAAGTTCTTTGTAGAGTATAGACAATTCTTGCAATAGAAAGCATTTCTGATAATATGTTGCAACCTTATGTGGACCATTAAATTGTCTTTTCGGGAAAATTTTGCCTCGCAAATCTGTGAATAATTATAATTTCTTTATTTCAGACACTTCATAAATATTTATTTAAACCCAAAAAGTGTTGAAATATGGAACAATAATTAAGACAAATATTAAGTGTCTATAAGAATTTTTAATTGAATAGAAAACTTACTTCACAGGTAAATGAGGCAATTCCCTGGCCATCACAGCCACTCTGCGCCATATGCCGAAGCACATGTGAGCGCCGCACAAATGGTTTCTTGCAATGTGGACATGAAAAAATATCTCTCTCATGAACATTTTTGATGTGCTCAATCAAAGTTTCCTTATCTGGGCAACAGACATTGCACTGGTCACAAGAGACACTGCCAGGTTGCTTGGAGTGCTCATTCCGAAGATGATGTGTAAAGCTCTTCTTAAATCTGAACTTTTTAGGGCATTCTTTGCAACTGTATGTTGCCTGCAATCAAAATTCAACAATCAATGAGACATTATTTTGAGATATTATTTAGATCAATCAGATTATGACTACTAGCCACTTCTGAAATGAATGTCTAACTCCTCTATAATGGCCTTTGCAGCACAGATGGTGTCACAAGTTTGTTTACCATGGAAGCAATAACACTAAGATTGACTTGCCATACCTAGAACTGTCAGGCAGTCAACTTTCACAACACTACAAAGTGGTTTGTCATATGTATGAAAATTCAATTGCTTCATCCATTCTCATTGGAGGATCGATATTAGGTACCTACTACAGAATAAATCTAAGAGAATGTATTTTTTTTATCCTTTCCACTTCTTTTTGTGAAGCAACCATACTGATATCGAGCGCCTATCAATAATCAATTCAAGTGCTCACTGAATGTAAAAGTTATGTCAAATAATGCACTTTGTTTACCTTTGTGATAACCATATTTTCAGTGTATTTTGGTGTGCGACAGCGTCTATGATGTACCAATAACTCCTTTCCTGTTTTAAAATTCTTATTGCAAACATTACAGACGTATTCAACATCTGGAGAAGAAATTTCTTTTTCCTTCTTCGGTATCAAAACCGAATACGAATTGTTTATCACAAGATTTTTGTTCGACGTTTTCCTTCTCTTATTTTTGGTCCCAGGCGGTCGCCCTATCTTCTTACGTTTAGGTGGCATTTGTATATAAAACTGATATTATAGATGGTTTAACTCCTTCGAATTAGATTGTTGTATCAAACTGTAGACGTGCAATGAGTTCACCTATAAAAAAATTGATATTCTTTTCACTCAGGCGCTCGATATTCCAAACAAAATTGCAAACGCCATCACAAACGCCACGTCTAATCATTTTGACGTTATCGAATGGGTTGCCAACTCTGGTCCACAGATAACATCACAGAACATTATATACTCTAGCGAGGGCTAGCGAGGATAACTTAGTGAAAGATTTATCCCATCAAAAACATTCTGTAAAAAACTAGCCAAGTCTCGATGGAGCTGCTTGTTTATCTCTAAAAACTAATGAAATCTAGACAAAGTCGTGCCAAGTCTAATGTTCCTTATTGCGATTTCTTTATTATTATAGTTATTGTTGTGTGTCTTGGCCGTTGAACATTATTTATACGTTAGTGGGTACAAGTCAATTTAGTTTATACGTAATGTTATATCTGTTGTAATTGTAACTACCTATGATTGTTAAGCGAGATAATACTACCAATAATAATAATAATAATAACTTTAATAATACCCATACTGGTATTGGTAATTGGACGCCAAGAAGAAAAATGACCGAACTAAACGAAACGAACAACGGCCAAGTCACACAACATTAACTATAATAATAAAGAAATCGCAATAAGGAACCTTAGACTTGGCACGACTTTGTCTAGATTTCATTATTTTTTAGAGATAAACAAGCAGCTCCATCGAGACTTGGCTAGTTTTTTACAGAATGTTTTTGATGGGATTTCACTTCTTTTTGTAGAAACGTGGGCACATTGATTTATTTTATTAGATTTTCTTATTTAAAACAATTCTTTTTTTTTTTTTTTCGATTTTCCTACTTTTATAGTTTTCCCTTTATGTGGTCATTAAACCCTAACTCTGTACCAAATTTCATCTCTCTGAGTTTATGGGAAGTACTAGTTCTATTTTGATGATCATGAGTGAGTGAGTGAGTGAGTGAGTTTCATAAATGCGAAACTTTGCTTTCGCATAACTTCGGAACTAAATGACCTACAGACTTGAAACTTTTTATTTTAAGTGTGATTGTATAGCTTACTGAATGACGAAAATTTCAGCGTTCTGGTCTTATCCAGAGGTTCTCAAATAGGGGCCTGAAAATGCGGCGAAATGGTTCCAGTAAAGGATGGTACGGCAGTGTTTGCTTCGCGCTCGACTCGGCGGGGGCACTGCCGTGCCCCCAGATCAACAATTAGTCTTGTCGTATTATTTTATTATCGTGATATATACCACCAGTTACTGTAAACTATGCTTTACACATTCATACATTAAAATAAAAAAAGCGCCAATCAACTAGTCAAGAGACGTATTGTATCTGGCGGCACGGCGGGGCACGGCAGTGCCCCCGCCAAGTCGAGCAATAAAGCGGTACGGTTGTACCAACCTTTTCTCGAAACAATTCAGGTAAATTATACTAAAATCCAATTCTACCCCAGTGAACAAAAAGGTGAATGCGAGAAAGTAGCCCGCGAAATTCGAATTTTCTTACGTTTTTTGCAATTTACCGATCAGTGTAAGGTTGTATGTTAAATAAAATGGGATTAGAGGCAATGACAAATGTCTATTTACTGAGTACCTAATAATGATTAAAATCACCAACACAACCGTCTGAGGTCAAATAAGTCTCAAGAATGCCTTTTGCATCAAATAGTCACTCTTGAAACTTATATGAACTGAGACGGTTGTTTTAATTTCGCGGGCTACCTTGTCGCATAAACCTTCACTTTAGAAAACATATATAGGGCGAGCGCATTCTGAGTTTACACGATTGCCCAAAAAAGAGTAAACATTTTCTCAAATGTCATGGAACGGAACTAATTATGTACATTAAAGGACATTCATTTCAGCTAAAAATCGTGCGCGTGCGTTACTATGGCATATTATATAAACACGCAACCTTGCACTTGCGTGATTTGACGCTCTAAAAAGACCAAGTTCAACTTTACGTATAGATTACAGGAAAACTTTTAAGGGCTCCCACACATAAACACGATACGACGTCGCGTCGTACAACGATGCGGCGTCGTTTCACGATACGACATCGTGACGTTAGAAACTCACGATGCAATCCTGCGCAGTTGTCTTGTTACTTTAATGAACAAATTAACATCCCAACAAAAACATTCTGTAAAAAACTAGCCAAGTCTCGATGGAGCTGCTTGTTTATCTCTAAAAAGTAATGAAATCTAGACAAAGTCGTGTCAAGTCTAAGGTTCCTTATTGCGATTTCTTTATTATTATAGTTATTGTTGTGTGTCTTGGCCGTTGAACATTCTTTATACGTTAGTGGGTACAAGTCAGTTTAGTTTATACGTAATGTTATATCTGTTGTGACTATTATCTCGCTTAACAATCAACTACCTATGATTGTTAAGCGAGATAATAACCCATACTGGTATTGGTAATTGGACGCCAAGAAGAAAAATGACCGAACTAAACGAAACGAACAACGGCCAAGTCACACAACATTAACTATAATAATAAAGAAATCGCAATAAGGAACCTAGCTTAGACTTGACACGACTTTGTCTAGGTTTCATTACTTTTTAGAGATAAACAAGCAGCTCCATCGAGACTTGGCTAGTTTTTTACAGAATGTTTTTGTTGGGATTTCACTTCTTTTTGTAGAAACGTGGGCATATTGATTTATTTTATTAGATTTTCTTATTTACTTAAAACATTTTTTTTTTTTTCGTTTTTCCTACTTTTTATAGTTTTCCCTTTATGTGGCCATTAAACCCTAACTGTTGTAAGATTAGCCAGAGCAGAAGGGAAATAAATAATAAGCTTCTATTTCATCAGACAATCATGTTTTAATTCAAGGGGTCAGACTGAGCACACATCAAAATAAGTACAGAATAAATAGCTACAGCACATCAAACACATCAAACTAAGTAGGTACAGAATAAATAGCTACAGCATAACATTACAAGTTTTTTATGAAATTCACAGTACTTACACAGGTATTTTAGAGTTCTTCTCACTTTCGAAGTTCAGACCAGAATGACCCGCTAAAATGGCGCCTTAGATCTTTTATAACCGTCTGTACTACAGACTGCAATAGTTAACTGTCATTCCAATAACCGTTGGCGCCATTTTAGCATTTCAACTCAATAAAATAACTTATTTATACAAAACAATTCTCTAATTTATAAAAAATACTGTAAATATCTCAAAACTATTTATAAATATATTTAAATAGCTAACACTGTGTACCAAATTTCAGCTCTCTGAGTTTATGGGAAGTACTAGTTCTATTTTGATGATCATGAGTGAGTGAGTGAGTGAGTTTCATAAATGCGAAATAAATGCGAAACTTTGCTTTCGCTTAACTTCGGAACTAAGTGACCTACAGACTTGAAACTTTTTATTTTAAGTGTGATTGTATAGCTTACTGGATGACGAAAATTTCAGCGTTCTGGTCTTATCCAGAGTATTCCAGAGGTTCTCAAATAGGGACCTGAATATGCGGCGAAATGGTTCCAGTAAAGGATGGTACGGCAGTGTTTGCTTCGCGCTCGACTCGGCGGGGGCACTGCCGTGCGTCAGATTTATTTGGGTTCTAATTTCAAAAACATTTAAATATTTTTTTCAGAATGCGTCTAGAGCGGTCCATTTTTCGGAATGAACTAAAACACCACCCCTCTGTATCGACGGCATCGTGCCGTGTGTCGTGCGTGGCACATTACGTTACGATGTCGTGTTTTTTTACGATGCTCATCGTAGATTTCCACGACGCGACGTCGTATCGTGTTTATCTGTGGGAGCCCTAAGAAATCATGATACGGAACCCTTCATTCTCAAAACCGACTTGCACTTGGCCAGTTTTTTAGAATGCTCGAAACATCCTTGTAGCCGTAGACAGAGAATGGTGTCACATTTTTAATATAATATAATTTTTTTTTTTATTAGTAGTGTTATTTGTTTTTCAAATTTTATGACTTTATTCATTTAAATTCCCAGAATATGATTGATATTAATGATATGTTAATATTCTTAAATGTTTTATGTAACAAGGTAATACCTAAGTGTACCTACTAGGTGCTACCCGTGTACTAGGTGTTTTAATTTAATTTTAAGTTTGCATGCTGAATGTAGTAGGCGAAATATGTGAAACCTTTTATATTTAAGACCTTAATTGTACCATATTTCATGCAAATAAAGAATCTTGAATCATTACCGTAGACAGAGGCTGCGGTTTAAATTGTACGATGTGCGCTATTGGTACTGTGTTCGTGCATAAAATCGGTTTATTTTGGCTGCGGTTCAAATTGTACGATCCTTTACAAACGTGCCAACGCTACAAACTAGCTGTTCAAATTGAATGTTTACCATCGGTACACTTTCAATTTGAACCAGTCAATAGCCCTGTAATGTCACTTCTGTCAAAAATTATAACCTCGGAACTAAGCCGAAAGCACAGAACATAATATTATACCCCTCTCGGAATTATTTATTTACGTACTGCGACATTTTTCATTGAATAATATCTAAATAATGGTGCAACAACAAACAACATCTAAAAGCAAAATAAAAACAAGTCAATTGCTTTCCTTGACACTTGTCAAATTCGAATTTGACGTCTCCGCACACACTGTACTACCAAATTTTTGTGTGCGCCGTTGGTAGCGATCGATGACGTCAATCATGACGTCACACTGCTAAGAAGAGCTCACGTTTGTACAAAATAAACCGATTTTATGCACGAACACAGTACCAATAGCGCACATCGTACAATATAAACCGCAGCCTTTGTACAAACATGAGCTCTTCTTAGCAGTGTGACGTCATGATTGACGTCATCGATCGCTACCAACGGCGCACACAAAAATTTGGTAGTACAGTGTGTGCGGAGACGTCAAATTCGAATTTGACAAGTGTCAAGGAAAGCAATTGACTTGTTTTTATTTTGCTTTTAGATGTTTTGTGTTGTTGCACCGTTATTTAGATATTATTCAATGAAAAATGTCGCAGTACGTAAATAAATAATTCCGAGAGGGGTTTAATATTATGTTCTGTGCTTTCGGCTTAGTTCCGAGGTTATAATTTTTGACACTAAGTGACAATACAGGGCTATTGACTGGTTCAAATTGAAAGTGTACCGATGGTAAACATTCAATTTAAACAGCTAGTTTGTAGCGTTGGCACGTTTGTAAAGGATCGTACAATTTGAACCGCAGCCTCTAGAGAAGACTTCTGTCTAAACTAGCCGCTCGCTACACTTTTTTTTTTTTTTGTTCGTTCCTTACGGAACAGGCAAAGGGATCTAGTCTAGCCCATACAGCCTAGTCTTCAGTGGTTTTTTTTCATTGTTTTTACCACAGGTTTTTACATTAGAATGCGGATGTAACACATTCTAATGGTTATCGGAGTATCTGGCAGCAAATAAATCGATTCGGCCTTCTCGGTAAGTGTCTATGAGGTAGTCAAAACTACAATAAAATTCTCAACTCCACTTAACCGAGATCACGCTTGTTTCAATTATTCCACATATTTTCCAGGTGCGTGGACACTTGAGATACAAAACTACACCAATTTTACATCACAAAATCCACTAGTAATCAATTTACGAATAATTAAAACAACCACTGAACTTCTTTCGACAATTTCCCGCCAAAAACTCAACGCTACACTAGGGCCACGCAACTCCGAGCCCAGCGCCGCGTGGCCAAACAGCCGGCCGGTAGTGGGGACGCGGCCTTAGGTTACGATTTGCGAGGCGAGTTGAGGCGGCATACAGTGGGCTGTGCGGCGCGAGGCTGTGGAACGATGTACACGTAACCACCAGAGATGTACGAAGCGAGGCGAGGGAAGGCGGAGCGAGGATTCATTTCATTAAGTAGGTATAGAAGTGCTTTTCTCCACTGATTCATGTGTTCTGTAGTACACCTCTGGGAAACACCATCTAGTGACTGCTATTTTCTCGCAGAGCCGTTCCCTCGCTCCCTCGCTCCGCAGAGCCGTTTCCACTCTGTGCTGTACGAGGAGAAAGAAAGTGATTCTATTGGTTTTTATGATACACATTACTCGCAACGCATCCTCGCACATATCTGGTTGATAAGCAGCCTAAGCTAAGACGCAGTCCGTAGTATCCCTAAGTAGTCTGTGACGCAGTCTAAAACAGGGATGTTACGAATGTCATATTTTAGACATTCGCGAATGCGAACGCGAGTGTTTGAAAGGTGAATGTGCGAATGCGAATGTTGAGGAGCAAAAAAAGTCAAGGTATGATTTTAATCATATTTATGGTTTTCCGGAGTACCTAATGATAATTTTAGAAGCCTGAAAAATTAACAATTCGAACTCCTCGGCATGAACGGCTTTCAAATGAGTTCGCAGCCCCGAAGTAGTACGCACAACGCGCTAATATGCTTTTTCACAAATATCTTTTTTTTTTTCTTCGCATGATCTCGATCAATCAGGTGTGAAATATCGCCATATTTCACTTTTCTTCTCCAGCGCCTTAAAACAAAAAATAGAGTTCAAAACAACTATTTATAATAACTTATCCTAGCTTAAAATAACCCACCACTCGAAACTGTTAATTCACTTAATTACCTGCTTATTGATTGATCGACAAGTGACAACTAGAAACAAACTCACAAACACGCGTTGAAGCGAGTGATTGAAATGCATGCGAATCATTCGCATATTATTATGCGAATGCGAACGCGACCATTCGTAACATCTCTGGTTTACTTGGGTTTACAAGCCCACCAGCAGGGCTATTGCTTAACCTCTTGCTTAACCTAGAATGACAATAATGGTGCCGATTCTCTTGTACACCGAACTAACCTAAACTAAAACTTCTTATTTTTAGTTAGTTGGTTTTGGTAAAAACAAGATTCTCTAAATTGACACACTTAAAATCGAGTTTGACATTCGTTAAGTTGAGTAGAGCATAGACCAAGATTGCAGTAGACCATAGACAAAATGCTGAATGAAAGTGAACGAAATGATCTGAATTGCAAAAAAAAACCTGAGGTAAATCAAATATTCATTAATGATTACTGATAAACAATTTTAAATAATTAAAATTGTTTATCAGTAATCATTAATGAAGTACAGTCTGTCTATAAAGTCATGAAATTAATGTTTGAGGAACTAAGATTATTCAAAAGTAGGGTAACACTAAATCATAGTACATCAAACAAATGTCATCGGCTGTCTGTCTTCCTGTCATCAACTTGTTATTTATCTTGTTATCTTTTGCATTTTTAAATGTTTTTCAAATCTACGTCGACAAAACTTCGAAGAAACGTGTTAAATATGAGGAAAACAAATAGGAGTGGAGCTCGGGAAATTATTTCAAAGTATATCAGCGATGTTTGTTAGAACACCAAGCTGGACAAATTTTATCAAATTTGGATATTTATACTCGAACAGCAGCTATGGCAGGTATGTAATCGTGTTATTGTTTGTTTTTTATCTACCAGAAGTCACAAATTTACTAAATATACGATTTTAAGACTAAAATAAGCATTGTTTACATTGCGCATTTATAGGTTAGATTGCAAATGTAAGTAGCTCTTGTAGGTGCGACCAATGATATTCTATATATAAAAAGAGGTAGATATCGCATTAGCACGCACAAATTGTTGAGGACAAACTAATAGACTACTGGCCCGTGTTGAAAAAATTATGGGTCATGTGAACCACCAGGTGACCTATCTAGAACGATATAGGAGCATAAAATAATAAGATTCAGCACTATGCCGTCACTTGTAAGCTGTCCAACCGAGTGCAGGTGAGAATTCAAAAGTACAGGTAGACTCGGTACATTTTGGTCATATATTTTTGTACGGCATTCTTACCATCGATAGATCCATGAAAAATAATAAGAAAACGCGCAGTGCCGTAAAAAAATGTTGCGCCATAAAGTCGGAATTTTTATTTTATTTTCCGACAATTTCGAGGGTAAATTTGGTCATTTGATTTTGTACGGCATCAGTTTCATACTATTTCAATACTGCTTCTAATCCATTATTCCGCAACGCCGTACAAAAATCATGCGACAAGGGGAAATAATCGAGGGTTGAAACCCCCTCTCTTGCCGCTGGTCCAGGGGGTGATTTGAAAAAGAACGGCTTCGGTTCCAAAACATTATCTAGCACTCAAAAGTACTATTAAAAATAATGCCGTCAAAAAATTATTGTTCATTTTAAATGTATATCAATAATTATCTTAATTTCATCGTATCCTTGATTTTTAAAGCTGTAAAGTCATTTGATCCTGTACGGGAACTTTTTTTTAACATGATATTGTAAAATACAATTGATAAATAGTATTGCCGTTCAAAAGAAACTGTTCAAAAAAAAGTTATAGAGAAATACAAAAACTGAAATTTTGCAAATTATTGCAAAAGTTTAAATATCATAGATTAATGAAATATAGCAGTTTTCAAAATTTTATCCCTTGTTTTAAATAATATTAACATAAATAAATTAGGAAAAAATGATGCCGTACATTTTAATGCAGACCATTATCTTTTAGGCTGATGAAAATGACGCTACCATTTTAAGGTTGCACAAGCCAGTCATTCTTCCATACAAACGTAGTATGGTGATTACTCCTGATATTATCAATCTGATACAGTACGGCATTAACATATTTTTGAAGAGAACAATTGATAATATGAAAAAATCACTATGACGTCTAACTGAACTGAAACGGTGTGTATATTATATCCAAGAATTGAAACTGCCAATCCCAGTATCAACAGTTTTAACGTCATCATCTTCTTCGCCTGATTCCTCATCCGGTTCCGTTATGTCAAAGACTTTTTGGGGGCATTCCTCGCCGTGGAACCAGTCGAAATCGTACCGACCGTCATTGAGAATCCATTCATAGCTTATTGGTAACAAGGTCGACGGTATTTGTTTGTAGGCATTACACCAAATCTGTGCTATGTAGGTACTTCTCTTCATATGTTGTTTTAACTCCCGGAAACAAGGGGGAAACGACGTTGCTTCCAATTTCATAGTTGTCTTTTTGAAAGCTTCATTTCTGCTTTTCGGCGTATAAATCTTTTCGAATATGATCCTTATGACTTGTGGGAAATTCAATTTTACAGCTCCCACATAAGATTTACTTTCAAAACAATTACTGATCTACCTAGGGAATGAAATGAGCTACACGACTAAGAGAAGTCTTAAAATAATTAACAAGGAACAGTTGACGTCAACTGTTCCTTGTTAATTATTTTAAGACTTACAGACTTATAGTTGCCTCAACCGAAAATGTGCGAGTACTTCTCAAAAATATGTTGTATTTTGGAATTATCAGTGACAACATGTCAATATTTTGGTATAAATCGATAGTATACAAACCCATATTTAACATAGTTTCTAACTAGGAACCTAGAATCACGAAAAGAGTATGAAAATTAGTACAAATAAACTATCTAAATGCCGTATAAAAAAATATCGTGATGAATTTCACCTTACATTTCGATAAATGGATTTTTTCTTTTTAATTTTTTAATTTTCAGTTTTTTTCCCCTTTGGACCAACGAAAATGTACGGCATATGAAAAAATATTATCTATGCATAAAATACTTTCAAAATAAATTAATTTTATGTTGTGTCAAATCACCCCCTGGACCAGCGGAAAGAGAGGGGGTTACAACCCTCGATTATTTCCCCTTGTCGCATGATTTTTGTACGGCGTTGCGGAATAATGGATTAGAAGCAGTATTGAAATAGTATGAAACTGATGCCGTACAAAATCAAATGACCAAATTTACCCTCGAAATTGTCGGAAAATAAAATAAAAATTCCGACTTTATGGCGCAACATTTTTTTACGGCACTGCGCGTTTTCTTATTATTTTTCATGGATCTATCGATGGTAAGAATGCCGTACAAAAATATATGACCAAAATGTACCGAGTCTACCTGTACTTTTGAATTCTCACCTGCACTCGGTTGGACAGCTTACAAGTGACGGCATAGTGCTGAATCTTATTATTTTATGCTCCTATATCGTTCTAGATAGGTCACCTGGTGGTTCACATGACCCATAATTTTTTCAACACGGGCCAGTAGTCTATAAGACAATTGTTGCAGTTTCATTTAGTCGGGTTGTAGCAGCGAGCGAAGTAAGTCGAGTCCGCGGCGTAACAAAAATGACAAGTTGTGTGCTAGGAAAGTGCAAAAACTATGGTGCCAAGAAAAATAAGAGTTTTGGAGTTTCATACCATACGTAAGTATAATAAAAATATATCATATTTGTATTTTTTTCACGATTTATTTCTCATTTTCAAATAAATTTCGTATTATTGACATGATGATGGTTTGAAAAGGATAGAGAATAGGATGACAATCTGCTGCGTGACAGGGACAAATAGCATGCGTCATAGATTAATCAAACAGAAGCGAAATGGTAGGCACAATATATAGCGTTGCGCTTTCAATTTTTATGATTAAAATTATATAGAATGAGATTAGTAATAGCGGGCTGTCATATATTTTATTAGTAAAATTGGAATGTACGTAGTAACGTACCTAGATAAAACATATTTTCTCATAATGTTTTACTATTTTACAGATTTCCAAGTGATGAGTTGATAAAAAATAAATGGGTTAGCATAGTTATGGCGGAAAGAAGTGAACCTGACTGGATGCCTAGTAAACGTAGCACAATTTGTTTATTTTTTATTGGGACTAATAACATTATGAACCATATGAAAACCTTTTTTTAAGACATCAGTCGTAAATACAAAAATCCTTGTTTTCATAATTAATAATAAATAGAATTCAATTTTGTTTGTTGTTTTATTTAAAACGTCATTCATTACCAATTTATGAAATATGCCTATTGTCAGAGGCGCGTGTGATGAAGTATATCATTAATTATTCAAAATCCTACACGTTTATTTCATTATTAATATCAATAAATCGTTTTCAGAAATTTGATACAAATATTCACTAGCATAGCATCTAAAACATAATTTAAATTGTAAAAAGATTAATTTTCCTTCGCAGTACTTAATAGCTGTACATTGGTAACAGTCATAAAAAATCAATGTCTCTTCTGTGGTAAATCGACTCTTTGATACTCTAGTGTACTTCAAGCGCAACACACTAAAACTAGCTATCTCTTTCTATCTCATTATGTTCCGTATTATCTATCGCTGTCGTAGTCTGACGTTGACGTTCAGCCTTATAATGACAACGCAACAATATCTGAACGTCATTCAGTATGAACATGGCGTATCTTTCTATAATATCATTGGGTGCGACGTTAACTTTTGATACTTTTGGGTAATCAAATTTACCGGTGATTTTAAATATGAATAAGTTTTATCATGTTTGAAATAAAAATAGTGCTATCTATTTTCTGTTAGATATTAATTTTTTTTTAAAATCTTTCTTTCAGGAAAATCTGAGAGTACAGTGAGGCGTATTGTAGATGAAGGCAAACACAGATCAGGCCGTCCTAAGAAATAAATGGATGACTTCAACATAATTATGTGCAATTCGACAAAAAATTCAATTCTTTTACTCGGTACCAACTTTAAGGAAAGTTCAGGTAGTCACTAAAACACATCTGGATGGACGAAAGGCTCTATTCGAACAACATATTGCAGCAAAACGGGCAAGAGAAAATGGGCATACAGTGGTACAAAAGTTAAAACATAACATTAATAAAAAATATGTACGAACATTTTTCTTTTATTTACTCATTTTTATTTCATTGAAGGTCGGAAGGAAAACATCGTGAGGAAATCTGGACTTATAATTATTATAATATACCTAATAAGTCTGAAATCGCCAACCCGTCTTGAGCATGCGTGGTGATCAGTGCTCGTGCCTTCTCTTTAGAGAAGAGGCAAATATTTGACTGATCATTAATTATTTTGTTGATTAATGTATTTTGTTAATTATTTTTTTATAAAAAACATTACTGAATATGCGGTTTCAATTTGTGATAGAAACCTAATCGCCACTCTTATTTGTTTAGGATACGGATAGGTTAATTAATAAATAAGGTGATAATAAGAAAATTAAAATTTTAATAATAAAGAAATAAAATGTTTAATTTAATTAAAATTATTGACAAGTAATTGCCGAATTTCCCTTGCTTCAGCAAGGAAATTGCGCCAGGATCCTCCACAATAGCATCCTGTTCCTCCACAATAGCATTCTGCTCGTTATCCTCGTTGACATCGATATCTTCTTCGTCTGCAAAGATACACTTATTTAGATTTCAGAAGAATTAAGTTGTCTTGTAAGTTGTTGTCAAGTAAGTTGTCTTGCCCAACAGCTGTTTGATAACTGCCTTGAGCAAACAGATTTAGTGCAGCTAGAATCTGCAAATGAGTTCTATTATCATACAGGTAGGTAAGTAGAGATTTTTCATTCTAAAATGCATGTTGCGCCACTGCTTGTTGCATACACTTTTCGGTCAGTGGGTTGTTCAAATGTTTGTAAAGAAATTTTAGTGGAGGGGCGTGCAGTTTTTGACTGAAAGATCTCAATTATGTAATGACTAGGTTTAGATCACCCATAAATATAATAAAAGTGAGATACCACTCGACTAAACTATAAATACTTAAAAACTTGTTTATGCAAGTGAATTACTGCACATACTGGACACAAAACTGTTCTAACCTTTCGGTGTTTGGGGATAAATCCTTCATCTAACCGAGGATTCCTTAGCGTATCCACCAAATAAAGTGCTCCCGCTCTAGGGAGTCTAAAGAGTTTTTTAAATTTTTCCTCTGCCATTTGGAATGGGTTGGATTCGTCTCGCAATTTTTCCAAATGAATTCTTTCTTGAAAGTGTCTAAAAAATAGTTATAAATTCTTATTAGATAATACTCAGAGCCTGGAAGTGGCTATGATTATGAGAAGTGCATTTATCCACTTCTTTTCCAACTAAGTAATAATGTAGCAAGTGCATTAGATGTTCAGTACAAATCCCTTGTAAGTTTTTATGAATGCATTTTGTATTGTATCATAATAAAATAACACTAAACTTACCTTTCTGACGCATCGCCAACAGCTGCAATCACATAAGCTTCCATAATTAACTCAAAGTCATCCAAACTTTCGAAAAATAATAGAGAAATATGCTTTGTAATTTTTAGTTTATGTCAACTAATTTTATTCCACACCTTTTTATTCGCGATTAAAAATGGTCTGATTTAGTTTGACAATCATAATTTTAGGTGAAAAACGTCAATTTCAGAATAGCAAAATTGCCATTTTCATTAAATTGAATAACTTAGTGCTGTCAGACTATAATCTATCTAAGTTATGTCACTTTAGTCAATTTCAGAATGGAAAACGTCGTTTGACAGGATTAAACTAAATTTTAATGATTTTTAGTCTAGTTTAAAGTTTGTGACAAGAGAATCGGCACCTGGATAAATTTTAATGTAGCTATCAAATAACTGTCAAATGGTGAGTTTTTATGAAAAAATGTACCAAACCATAACCAATTTACAGTTAATCTATGGACATTTCTGATAGCCACTGACGATAAAAAGATACGCAATAGGGGGCTGTGCTGTGAGCTATGTTTGAACATTAACCGCTAAGAAATTATTTCTCGATTTAAAAATAGTCTCTCAGTAAAAAAAATATTATTTTTGTTTTGTACACCGGCTACTGGTGGCGCTTATTGATTTAGACCTTATAACTTTGTTTCTTTCGCCCGGGTGTCCTTGGTGTGTACCTAGCATAGCATTAGTTACCATAGTAACCAGGTGTGTAAACGAAATATTCAAAATCATCATGACAACCTGCTTGACACATTCTTGGTCTAAGTGAATTTTAGTTGTTTCCAATTAAATATTTCAAATATATCTCGAAGAATTCAGGACTTATTGTTTTTGTTTCGCTGTTATAGCATTATGAGCTATGGAAAAAGAATTAGACCCAGACGTTATCAAATCAACACAAATATCCTTAGGAAAATATGTAAAGCGCCCGCCGTTAAGTGAAAAATTACTAAAGAAACCACCTTTTCGATTTTTGCACGACATTTTTACGACGGTAAGTGATTTTATTTTATACATTACCTACAAACAAACAAAAATATTAATATAAATTAAGACGTTTCATCTAACGCCATCTAGCGATTGCTCTTATCTTTACCGTTAATAGAAAGCCACATTATTGCTGAGTGTCATAGGCTACTTTTTATCCCTGTATTCCCACGGGAACGGGATCTACGCGGTGAAACCGCGGGACGTCCGCTAGTCTATATAAAAGAAAGTCGTGTTAGGTACATCACTTATATATCGGTCATCACTTGTACATCACTTAAATACTCAAGAACGGCTGGACGGATTTAGCTGAAAATTGGTAGGGAGGTAGCTAAGAACCAGGAGAAGGACACAGGATACTTTTTTTAGTTTTTTTTTTTAAATATGTTCAAATATATTAGGTAGGGTAGTAGGTAGGTAGGGAGGATAGTAGGTAGGTAGGGTAGTAGGTAGGTAGGGTAGTAGGTCGGGTAGTAGATAGGTAGGTAGGATAAAACGCATTGCCATGCAACGCATGCGCGGGTTCAGCTAGTTTAAAATAAACCTTGAACAGGCGCAGCGAAGCGCAGTTCTCAGTTCTTGTCTGCTCTCGTGGCAGCTTGACGGCTCCACCGCGCGCGTCTCCCTTTGCATGCCGTTTTCAACCGCATGTCATAGGAGTTAAGGTTTATTTTCAATTGATTTATTCTCAGTAACTTCGCCGCGCCTCCGCCGGTGTGCGTTGGGCCTAAGTAGGTCACTTGGACAGGAACAGGATGGCAGCAGTATATAGGTACAGAGTAGAGAAGCTCGTGAATCCTGAGCGGCTTGGATTGATGCCACATAAATCTTAGTTTTTTTTTGGTTTAGGACAGTCGTGTTTGAGTTGAGTAATCCACTTTTCTGTTGAAAGTCCGTAGGTGCCTACTACGGTCTACGCAAAGCTTAGGGTCAACTCCAGCTTAAGGTCGGCTTCATCATCGACCGACCTGCCTATTGGCTATTGCCGTCACTATCAGGTAGTTGATCCATTCATCTGAGTCTTGCTACGGTGGGTACCTACGTGCAATCGACCAAGTCTACACCCACGGTTTCTACCTCATCGACTTATTTTTTAGGGTCCCTTAAGTTATCGTCCCAACTCCCAATAGTTCCGTTGTAATTAAGCATCGGTAAGCATTTTAATACCAAATATTAACTGATAAAATCGTTATTGTCATCTACCTACCTTATTAAATTTCGCATAATTATACCTTAAGATATTGGAATAAAAACCTGCTTGTAGGTATAGATTTATTTTTGAAAGAGCTATTCAAGATCGACCGTTGCTTAACGAACTTATAGGCCTACATAAGTTAAAGTTATAATAAATAATAAAGTTTAAGATCTAACTGGGTGTACCTAACTACATTTCAGGTTTTAAAGACAACAGGTTTTTTTGGAAATTTGTTTGAAGAAGATGAGTTGATATCAGATAATGTAAAAGACAGAGAAAGTAAAATATCATTTCTTAACAAAGTGATATTTGTTTTGAGTAAGTGTACTTATTTATCTAATAACATACTTGTACGATTACGTATATTCAAATAATTTCGATGCAAGAGCCATTAATTTCTGATCATTTAACACGTTCATAGGCTTAACTACGGGAAAATCACTAGCTGCGAAACCATCTAAAATAGTTGCAGGGCAGGAACCAGACAAAACAAATGAATTACTCCAGTGTCTGGCTAAAGCACTTGATGAAAGATTATCGTCAGAAGAAGCCGTAAAAAAATACAAAGAAAGTGCAAAGTCTGCTCAGATATCTGAACCAAAGAGCAAGGAGCCAGTAAAATCAACAAAGAAAGCAACCGACCCTAAAAAGTTAACATCGCGAAGTAGCGAAAAGTTGGGTAGTCAACGAAATGATGTCACGACACGATCTACAACTAAGCAAGTTATAGAAAAGGCCAATGATGTTAAATCAAAAAGAAAAGAAAATGGACCGGTTAAAGCTGAACCGCAGATCCTCAAGAAAATACAACAATCGAAAACAACTAACGCGAAACACGGAAAGGACAGTAATAAAGAGAAAAAAGATCTGCCTAAAGACGATAACACACTGACTAAAAATATATCATCTAATAATATGGATAAAGAAAAAGATCGCAAAACTTTAAACAAATCTCAAAGCCAAGAGTCTAACAGAAAAGTGGAAAAAGAAGAACTTGTTAGCAATAAAATAAATGTTGACCTAGTTGAAACTCCTAGAATGGAGCTGGATGACGAAGGAAAGCTTAATAGCTCCTACACAATAGCCGAAAATGAATTGAACTCTTCGTCTTCTTCAAATGATTTGAATGAAATCACAAATTATAATAAACAAGATCAAATTAGCTCACAAGAAATAAATTTAAATAAAGAAACAGCAATTATTGATGATGAAGATCAAAATCAAACAAATATCGAAGCTAATGATGATCTAAAGTTAAAAAGCTTGGAATTCGATGTAAATGTCCAAGAAAAACAAAAAACCCTTACTCAAGTTTTTATTGAACCCGAAAATAAAATTTTAACTGCGGAAAAAGATCCTGTGACTTTAGTCAAAAATCCAATGACTTCTTCAAGTGATTCAAAAGTTCCTCGACCACCAAGTGTACGACCTTCTTCTTCTAGACCTGGAGCTCCGCGAATGAGGGAAAAAATTGACAACGTTATTAAAGATTCAGATAATTTACTGTTAGGTAAAGTCAACATCATTATAGAAAATACCCAGAAAGAAGAGGTTTGTTGAAAATGGAACTCACGTATAATGTGTGTGGCTATAATTAAAGTTGTGAGTTTATAGTGACTTATTAAATTTTAATTGCAGGAAGAAGAAACAAGTCTCATAATAATAGAACAAAATATAGGTTTGAACTCAGTTCCTCAAGACCAGCAAGAACTGCAACTATCATCAAACGAACACGGACATCTAGTTCAACAGATTTTAGACTCGCAGAAAGAGCTGTCTCAAATAACAGGAAAAACAGAGATTGTATGTATTCCAATATAATTATTTAAGAAAAAATTAAAAAAGCTGGTGTCGGGAACAGGGTCCAAGCTACCGGTAGTCTGCACTCTCCTCTCACAATTCGTAACGTTACGAATTATGAGAGAAGAGTGTGAGCGTGACGCGATAATTATGAGATTCCTTTAAACGACAAAAACGTCTCACGGATACCTACCACTTTTATGCGTAATTAAAATTACTATCTGTCTGAAACCCATCCCTTTGTTTCATCGATATAAAAAATGCCTAGAAACTACTACGAATGAAAAATTAGGTGCTGTCTCGCGTGCGCTATGGACACCATACTTATTTTACCATTAGGTACCATACCACGCATGGAATAATATCATAAAAAAAAGAACCTATTATTAAGATGCCTTCCAGTACGGGCGCCTAGTGTAAGTGCATGTGCAGACAGGAGTTAATATGACAGATAACTACATTGTCATGATTGATTATTTTTGCAGGAGTGGCAATTCGGAGCTCAGAGAGCCAGAGAGGCAATGAATCAAGAGATCGAGCAACTTCGGTTTAGTATCCAAGCTCTGTCTCGTGTAGCAAATCCCTTGGGAAAATTATTAGATCACATCCAAGAGGATGTAGAAGTGATGCGTCAGGAACTAAATCAATGGTCAAACATTTACGAAGACGTTACCAAAGAGATGCATAAACAAAAGACGTAAGTGCTTTCGCTTTTTCTTTTCAAATCGATGGCAAATGATGAAATGAACCTTCCCGTCGAAATGTTGTGATCGCAATATGATTAGGTACCTACATTCATTGACGATAAATAATTATGATGCATAGATCTGTTGTTTACTTCGCGTTAAATACTAGGTACAATTTGATATACTTACATACTTAGGTAAACTTTCTTTTTGCTTTTGAGGCGGAATTTACACCCGAGCCGTATGCAAGCTTGTTATGGAGCCGACAACTGCATTAAAAAATTCCAACGTGTACCAAACTAAACTCCCATGTTTATCAAGACACTTTCGAAAAAATAAAATAATGAATAAGTATAACGAAATTTTATTTTGTCGTGAATTAGGTATTACGAAACTCCGCGCTCATAGAAGTTCTGAATTTGATTACTAACATTTTCAAGTGGCCCTATTCTTTCAAGATGCATCCAGAGAATGTATAAATCTAACACGGCCATAATTTTATATTTCAGACTAAATGAAGACTCGTTGACGCCGTTCCATACTAAATTAAAACAAATAGAAAGCGACATTGAGGAGAAGCATCATAAAATTAACGATCTAAAGATATTGATACACAAAAATGCTATTAGAAT
This sequence comes from Diarsia mendica, assembly GCA_949316265.1. Classification (NCBI taxonomy): domain Eukaryota; kingdom Metazoa; phylum Arthropoda; class Insecta; order Lepidoptera; family Noctuidae; genus Diarsia; species Diarsia mendica. Next base: position 13,530,121 of record OX438906.1, read on the forward strand.
TGAAAGGTTGCTTACGAGTGGGAATGTGCAATAACAATGTAATGTAAATTGTATTTACAATAAACTAATCCAATTAGGTAGGTGTTTGTTAATTTATTTCAATAAATCATTAATCACTTTCACTAAATATGAAGTGTTATTTATTTCTGTCTACCTATGTAGGTATATAATTATACTCAACGAGTATCAAAAATGTTTATGATCAGGGAGACATTAATAAAAGTAGGTAGTGCGTGCGTTTTTCCTTTCGAGTTACGGAACCCTAAAAAGTGTAAACTCTTTAGGGTTCCGTAACTCAAGAGAAAACACGGAACCCTAACTGGATCTTGGACTTTGTTGTCCGTATGTCTGTCATGTCCGTTTCAACCGCGCGGCCACCTCTTAAAACTTGATGAAATTTTGCCAGGAGTTAGTTGTTATTTGTTGCTATAAACATCTCTTTTCCTGAATTTGTTGCTAAAAAAACTAAGACACTATGACCAAAAATAGTTGGCCGCTAGAACCGCCACTCGCCGTAGTGATCGCACGTGACTATAAAGAAACTTTATACCTACAGAAAAGCGAATGATGCATCAAAAGAAAGATCTTTATTTATTTGTTTGAATTGTTGCAAAAACAAAAAACGTCAAAAAGTAAATAAACAAATAGTTACTGTTATGCTATATTTAGTTTCCAGAGTAAGGGTAGGCTGGTGTGTATGGACAGTTAGTTACCTACTAATTTGTTGCAGCGGATAAACCAGAAAAATACTAGAGAACAGGTTCAATTATTTGTCGAGAGTCGATTTTAGTTGGCCGCGCGGACGGCAATACCCTAATATCGGCCCTGTACGGTGCAACCGCACAATCTGCAATTCAGCAGTTTACGCCACGCTCATTTCAACTCATTGTACGCGATTCAGTTCGCGTTGCGCTTTCAAGGCAGCCAGCCGTTCTCGTTACAGCCAACAAGGGCTGCGTCACTCACTTCACTTCACACACACCATCAGTTCATTAAGCTCATTTTACTTTTAATACCTTTCGGACAATACAGTAGTGTTTCAGTACTTTACATCTTTCATTTCCGCACCATCATCTAAAAGCATTGTATGGTCCACCAAGGGATCATACATTCTTTTTGGTCCTTCGAGCCGGATTTTCGGCCAAGTGCAAAGCGACAAGCTATAACACAATTACATTTATGCAAAAATTGTCTTTATTCGCATGGGGATAAAGAATGTACGTCAGAAAGACGCTGCCGGGAATGTCGTGGCAAACATAATACACTTTTACATGAAGCATTTAACAATAAGTCATCATGTAACACAATTACAGAGAATAACACACCTGCAGTGCTTGCAACTGAAGCACAAAATCAAGAATCACAGGAGAATCACGTTACGCAACAAGGCAACAACGTGATTGAAACAATATTAGCGACTGCAATGATTAAAGTTCGAGCAAGCGACGGATCATATCACAAAATGCGTGCGCTAATAGATCAAGGCTCTCAGGCCTCCCTCATCTCAGCCAGAGCGACTCAACAGCTAGCTTTAACAAGAAAGTACTGCAGGGCCGTCATCTGCGGGATAGGAGAGAAGGAGAGCAGTAGCAAGGGTGTTACGAACATAACATGTTGTTCGCATTTTAATGACTTTACATTTCAAACAGATGTGGTTATTATGGACACGCTGATTAATCAATTACCAAGATATACATTTACCAAGCCAACATGGGCACACCTGGCCGGCATACAACTAGCCGACCCAGAATACAATGTCAGCCGTCCTATCGACATCTTATTGGGAGCCGATGTATATTCCCATATAATTTTAGAAGGCATTATCAGGGCCGATCTATCATTACCAGTTGCACAACAGACGCAACTGGGATGGATCTTATGCGGGAATTTCAAGACTATTCACTGTAACGTAGTCCTGAATCAAGTGGACGAAGTGCAAAGATTTTGGGAGATCGAGGACATCACCGAATCATCCAATTTATCCGCAGAAGATCTACAATGCATGGAGTATTACAAGAAAACCACAACAAGACATGAAAATGGCATGTATGAAGTAAGATTGCCTTTTCAAGAAAGCTTTGGGATTGTCTAAAAATAAAGCTATGGCTCAATTTCAACAGCTAGAAAAGAAATTACACAACAATGAAGAAGTAGCAAAACAATACAAATTATTTATACAAGAATATAAAACATTAGGTCATATGATACCAGCGTTCGGTAATATGCAACCAGATTATTATTTACCGCACCATTGTGTACTGCGAAACGATTCCACTACGACAGCACTTCGCGTAGTTTTCAACGCTTCTTCAAAAACAACAACAGGAATCAGCTTGAATGACCTCATGTTAAGAGGCCCAAATCTACAACAAGACCTCCAATCTTTACTATTAAGGTGGAGACAATATCGAGTAGCTTTTACGGCAGATATCGAAAAAATGTTTCGTTTCATTTGGTTAAATAAACAGGATCAAAGATTTCAAAAAGTAATTTGGAGGGATAACGCGCGACACGCTAACGAGCGGACGTGTTTTGTTGTTCGAAATGGCCACTAAAGTAGTGAAATGTAAAAACTGTAATATTGTGATAAACGAAGTCCTGGCGTTCGTTCATAACAAAATTCAAGTTATGGACGAGGAAAGTTTAGTTCGAATATGTTCAACTGCGTTTCTGGTGGAAGACATAGAAAGTGCTAAGAAACTGTTATTTGACGCTATAACAACAAAACAGCGCAATGTATCAAGAAAAAGAAGTGGAAAGTCCAGTCGTGACCTGTATGACATAATATCTGTACTTAAGCAAGCTGATCCAGAAGAAATTCCGATATTTGTGGCGAAAGAACTGCACAAACTACCACCGGTCACCTTCGATCATGTCGATGTCACGAGATTGTTGAAAGACATATTGATATTGCAGAAGGATCTGGTTGAGATTAAGGACTCGTACGTGACTTCAACACAGCTAAGTGATCTCCAGAATGAAGTGAAAAACCTAAAATATGCATCAATTTTAAATAACTTTGATTTAAATGTTAATCGAAACAGAGGAGGTAGTTGTAAAATAGACAGTTTTTGTCTCGACAGCGGACCGGTTGGCCTACCCCACATTGTAGGAAAATCGAACACACAAGATAACGGCAATGCGTCAGCTGTTGCGTGTGAGTCATTTGAACAAGATTTGTCCATGTCACACCAATCAGCCAATCACCAATCAGTCGATGTTTCTTTCGCGGAAACCTCGGAACTACCGCGTCTCAACGAAAGTGAGATTGCACTACAATTGGGCAAAAATATGGAGCAAAATAAACCATTGGTCTCAAGTGCTTCTCCCATGATGAAAACGTATGCGGGTACCTTAGGTGGCAGTGGTGAATGGAAACAAGAAAAACCCAATGAAGAATGGATACAAGTACAAAGAAAAAAACTGGGCCAACGGTTCGTTGGGGCTAAAGGAAAAGCTGAGCCAAATACAAAATTTAGGGCCGCTGACAATCGTATTCCTCTCTTTATTAATTATGTGGACACGGGGACGAGTGAGAGCGATATTATTGAATATATCGTACAGAAGACTAGCATAGTTGTTACTATGAAAAAAATTAAAATGAAGACACAGAAATCATATGATGCGTATAAGATCTTTGTACCGCAATCAAAGTTATCACTGTTTCTTGATGACGAACTTTGGCCGGAAGGAATACAGTTCCGGCGGTTTGTTTATTTTAACAGAAACAAGTTTGAGAACACGGCGGAAAATCAAGATAATAATGAACGGAATGTACCAATCAAACCATCTAACAATGTATAGCTGTGTAAACAATGACAACGTTCCTGAGATGTGTGCAGTAAACTTAATTAGTTTTAACTGTAAAAATGTTGTGAGATCGGTGGACTGCGTAAGAAGGCTAGATGTGGTACTGCCGACATCATAGCGCTGCAGGAAACATGGTTGTTACCGCATGACCTCACGTACCTCAGCAGTATTGACGACGGTTTTGGATGTACGGGAACGTCTGCGGTCGACACCTCTGCTGGTGTACTTCGAGGCAGACCGCACGGTGGCGTCGCCTTGTTGTGGAGGAAGTCTGTGTTCCCAGTGGTTACCGTTGTGAAGTGTGACAGTGTGCGTTTAGCCGCGATAAAACTCGAATTATGTAATAATTGCTCTGTAATCGTATTTTCTGTTTATATGCCTACCGACTCAAGAGATAATTTGATTGAGTTTACACAATGTCTAGGTGAAATTAATGCCATAATTGAAAGTCAAAATGTCGAATCAGTGTATTTACTAGGTGATTTCAACGCCCATCCCGGTGAGTTGTTTGCATCAGAATTATTAAGTTTTTGTGCCGATCAGTCTTGGTCGTGTATTGATATGCAGTTGCTACCTATAGAAACGTTCACTTTTGTAAGTGATGCGCACGGTAGCCAGCGATGGTTGGATCACTGTGTGGTCACTGAAGCTGCGGGTCACTCAGTACTAAGTAGCTCAGTTTTGTATGATACATATTGGTCTGATCATTTACCCATTCTATTAAAATGTAATTTTAATCTCTTGAAATCGAAGATCAGTGCGTCCAGTACTTTGTTCGAAAATAAAATAAAATGGGGTGAGCGTGATAGGGAACAGATTAGTATGTATCATGATAGCTGTAATTCTAGGTTAAAGGACATAGACTTTCATAGTGATTTTACCTACTGTGCCGATCAAATGTGTAGTGATCCTACACATAGATTATTATTGAATAAAATGTATGACAGTATTGTGTTGGTGCTTTCTGAGGCCGCAGAATGTAGCTATAATGTCAGAGTGAAACGGCGATGTAAATATATTACGGGCTGGAACAGATACGTGCGCGGCGCTCATGAGAAGGCGCGGCTATGTTATATCACCTGGTTATATAATAATAAACCAATCTCTGGTGGTACCTACAATGGGTTGCACGACATTGGTCAAGTCTGATATTCGTCAAATCAGCAATTCGTCAAATTTGATATCGGTCAAAGCTGTAGTTCGTCGAATCGTCTGTTTGTCCAATTATGAAATTTGCCACATACGCTATTGGTCAAGTCCAAGTACAGTCGATGAAACCATGCGTTTGGAATTCACATAATTTACTTGTAGGAACTTACAAAAAGAAAAGCCGCCTGCTGTAGGTTCCCATTTACATAATTAAAATGTAGTAAATAGTAATTGAGTATTCTGAGGTTTAATTTGTTACGATTGTTACCTCCTTTGTATCTGTAAGAATAGGATGTAGGCGAAAAATGCTGGCTAAATAGAATAGCATAATATGCCGTCATTTGTTTTCCCGTCAATTATGTGACATTTCATTATTTGTAAATGACAACAATTACATTCTTTATTTTCGTGTCTCCGGTTTGGTGAAATATACTCGTATATAATGGCTTCTACTAGTAAAGGCAGCCATTCTGTGTTTACATTTACAGACACTGAAAAAGGCAAAAAGAAACTATTACGTGCAGGATATCAATTCCATTCTAACTCGACAAACAAAAACGGTACTACAATCTGGCGTTGCGTAAATAGAAGCGAATGCAATGGATCCATAACTTTAAGCAGTGATTCTGGGTCAATTTTGAGGGAAAGCGGACATACCTGTAAGCCTAACTTCGATAAGAATTTGATTGACGTTAAGATGAATAAATGCAAAGAAAGAGTAAAGAAGGAATGGAAATCAGTAAGTAAAATTTTTGAAGAAACTATGGGTGAGCTTGAGGAAGAAGATGATTTTATAGACATACCAAGTTTGAAATCAAAACGTGATGGTCTATACAAAATGCGAAAGAAAGCAATTGGCGTACAAACATGCCAGTTCCCAACGGTAGATACGGTCAAATTTCCAGACATACTTTCAAATGATTTTTTGGTTTATGAAAGTAAAGACGATCTACCGAAATTCTTCATCTTTGCTACAGCTGAGGGTATAGAAAGAAATATCATTAAATACGGATTTGATTTTTGTAGATGGCACTTTTAAAACCGTACCGCGACCCTTTTTTCAACTTTTATCATTACACGTAGACGTGGGCAGTACAAGAGCAAGCACCAATATTATTCCGATATTTTTTTGCCTCTTGCCTAATAAAACTCAGCAAACATATGAGAGAGTATTCTCGGTTTTGCGTTCTCAATTTAAGCTTGATATTCATTTTCTAAAATGTGATTACGAAATGGGAATAATTAACGCTGTTAAAAGCATTTTTCCTGATGTTTTAGTCAAAGGCTGCTTTTTCCACTTTAATCAAGCCATTTATAAAAAAGCACAAGCACTTGGAATGATGACTGACGACAATTTGAAAAAAATTGTTAGACTTAGGTACCACAAATCTAGCGTTACTGCCCTATCAGTATATTCCTGAAGGATGGTCAGCAATACTTAAGATGATGCCAGAAAATGATAGTAGGGCGGAAAATTTTCAAAAATATTGTACTGAGCAATGGCATAAAAGAATATCTCAGGATATGTGGTGTTGTGCAAATGAACGCCATCGTACCACCAACGCAGTCGAGGCTTGGCATCGGAGATTAGGTATTAAAGTACAAGAAAGACATAATATTTTCATGTACATTAGTATTTTAAAAAAAGAAGCAAAATATTATTTAAATAAAGTTAGAAGAGAAGATGAGAAGCAGAGGAAAACATCCGACGTCATAAAAGATGCTAAAATAGAAAAAATAATAGAAAAATTATTGAGTGGAAAATTAGACGCGTTAAAGTGTCTAAAGCAGTTATGTTGGTTGTGAATTCTTTGTACTTAAATAAAATATATGAATTGAATAAATGAGTTAGAAAAAAATATCTTGAGGTATTTTCATTTTTACAGTTGATTGTACTTATATTACTTGACCAATAGCGTATTTGGCAAATTTCATAATTGGACAAACAGACGATTCGACGAACTACAGCTTTGACCAATATCAAATTTGACGAATTGCCGATTTGGCGAATATCAGACTTGACCAATGTCGTGCAACCCCCTACAATGACATGTGTAATTCTAGACGATCTTTTAAATGTAAGTTGAAATGGTGTCAAAACAATCAACAACAAATAAAAATGAATATTATTGCTGAACACCATGCAAATAATGATTTTAGTAAGTTTTGGAAGTCAACTAATCAGACGAATCATAGACCGAGTCTTCCCGTGAGCGTGGCGGGGGTTCATGATTCTGGTAATATAGCTAATGTGTTTCGTCGATATTTTAATGTAAAATCTCCGCTGGGGCCGGCGTCGCCAACGATGCCTGATGCTGGGGCCCATGACTTGGGGGTTAGCGTAAGATTTACTGCAGCAGAAGTAGCCGCTGTAATAAGGAAAATGGTGAGTGGAAAGTCTCCAGGGCATGATAGTCTCAGCATCGAGCATCTGCGGTATGCTGGATTCCACCTTCCAAGAGTGTTATCTTTGTTTTATAATTTATGTTTAACTCATTCATATTTACCTGATAAATTGATGCAAACTATAGTAGTTCCTGTTATTAAAAATAAAACTGGCGATCCTTCGGAAGTGTCTAACTATAGGCCGATTTCGTTGGCAACCATTATAGCGAAGGTACTGGACAGTCTTATTGATCGGCATTTAGGTGCACACTTGAAACTGGACGATGCACAGTTTGGATTTAGACCTGGCCTCTCAACAGAAAGTGCTATTCTGTCGCTTAAACAGACGGTCCAGTACTACACAGCAAGGAAAACTCCAGTCTATGCCTGTTTTTTAGACTTATCCAAAGCTTTTGACTTAGTGTCCTATAATAAGCTATGGGTAAAGCTTCAGAATACCAGTGTACCCAGGGAAATAGTGTCTGTACTGATGCATTGGTATGCTAAGCAAATTAATCAAGTGAGATGGGCAGGCACACTCTCGGATGAGTACAAGCTGGATTGCGGGGTGAGGCAGGGGGGGCTTTCCTCACCTTGTCTTTTTAACTTCTATATCAATGAGCTGATCGAGGAGCTCCGTAGCACTAGGATCGGCTGTCACATAGATGGTATTTGTATTAATAATATAAGCTATGCTGATGATATGGTGCTGCTGAGCCCCTCGATCTGTGCTTTGAGAAAGCTTTTGTATATGTGTGAAACTTATGCAGAGGCACATGGTCTTCAGTACAACCCAGTGAAATCGGAATTAATGGTATTTAAGTCAGGGGCTAAATGTTATGTTAATGTACCTGAAGTTTTCCTGGGAGGTAACGCGATAAAGAGAGTTATTAAATTTAAGTATTTAGGACACTGGATCACTGATGACTTGAAGGATAGTACTGACATTGAGAGAGAGCGCAGGTCATTGTCTGTTCGATGTAATATGTTAGCTCGCAGGTTTGCACGGTGTACAAAAAAAGTGAAAGTGACGTTGTTTAAAGCGTACTGTCAGTCCTTTTACACGTGCAGCCTGTGGGTTGACTATTTGCAGAGGGCATACAGTGACCTGAGAGTGCAGTACAACAATGCATTCAGGATGCTGATGGGTCTGCCGCGGTATTGCAGTGCCTCCGGCATGTTTGCTGAGGCCCGCGTAGATAGCTTCGCTGCAGTCATGCGTAAGCGTTGCACGTCGGTCCTAACACGCATGCGTGCTAGTTCCAACGGCATCCTGTGCGTATTGTCGGACCGATGGGATTCGCCAATGCTCGAACGCTGGATACGACTACACGCAGTCAAATAGACACGCGCGCGAGTATTGGGGTATCCAGTAGGTCATGTTTCTATGTTTGTGTTTTTTAGTTCTTAATGTGTCATGTCTTGTCATTACTAACATTAGCTATAAGCATTCCTGTGTTACTAACAATTTCTATGGATGTAATATCTGAAAATAAATGAATAATAATAATAATATTACCATGCACCATCAGGTATACCAGCTATGCACTGTTACATACGGCACCAAGGCCGCACCATTTTTAGCCATGATGACGTTAAAGCAATTGGCTGAAGATGAGAGACAAAATTTTGACAGCGTTGCAATCAAGGCATTGGAACAGTCATTCTACATGGATGATGTTCTACACGGATCTCATTCCGTTGAGTTAGCAGTAAAACTAAAGCAAGATTTAATCACATTGTTAAAATCAGGGGGGTTCAATTTAAGAAAGTGGTCTTCCAACGCATCATGGATGGATTCACTTGAAAAACTTATCTATGAGCTTAAATCATCGTCAACAAAGATCTCTGAGAAAAACACGGAGATCGACAATAACATTCAATTTGTCTCTCAACAAATTAAAAGCGTGGAAAGTAAAATTATATCCCTAGAAGAGGGGCGTAAATCATTAATTACCGAATTGGTGTTTATGAAAGATAAGTGTGAAGAAATTGAACGTAATTCTCTTAAAACTATGATAGAAATAAGGAATGTATCAAAGCCCAACGATGGCAAGAAAGAGAATCTCTTCAAAATGGTTTCAAAACTTTCGGATTACCTGAAAATTAATTTAGCGACTGGAGATATTAGAGACGTGTATCGGGTACCCAGTAAGAAGGATAAATACATCGGAACTCTCTATGTCGAATTATCTAACACCTTAATTAAACAAAATATTTTAACCATGGCTCGGAAATATAACAGAGACAACCCCCTGCAGCAACTTAACTCCACTCACCTGGGGCTGGAACGTAACAGCTCGCCGATTTTCCTATCAGAACGACTCACTGCTAAGGGAAGACGACTCTTTTTCCTGGCAAGAGATTTTGCCACCAACGAAAACTTTAAGTTCTGCTGGACAGCAAACGGGAGAGTTTTTCTTCGAGAAATGGAAGGGAAGTCTCACATTTTGGTAAAAAATGAAGAACATTTGGCCTCCCTTAAGAGTGCGAAATGACTATCACCAGTGATACTTCAAAACAAGATTTTCACATTCTTTAATAATTTAAGTTACTTGTATTTAGCCTTAGTGCTTCTTTGCAATACTTTATTAATAATTACAAACACACACACATACACACACAATAAATTTTCAACATTCTTTCACAATGAAAATAATTACACACACAATGCCGTTCTAATCCTGGATATTCTACATTATAATTTTATAGATAGCATCACAAAAGAGATTACAAATATTTACAAAGTATCAAAAATAATAATATTTACATATTTCGAATTCTTTACATTTTATTTTAAGAGTACTAATACTATGTCAATAGCCTTTATCATGCACGAACAAAACCGAATGATCCTTTGTTGCGTGCCTTTTAGACTATTCGATAAAAATTCGATAACATAAACAATAATATAGTGACAGATTTAGACTCAACTATGGAAATTAAATGCTTTAAATTAGAAAATCCTGAAAACTGTTCGAATATGTTACAATATAATGCTTTGAGCAATAACTCTCTAACAGTAATAACAATTAACATACGTAGTGTAAATTGCAACCTGGACAAATTTCTTATATTTGTTTCGAAAATAGATATCACAATAGATGTTTTCGTACTAACCGAGTGTTGGATAGACGAAAACAGCATCATACCTACAATTACTAATTACAGCGCATTTAGTACCAAAAACAGTTTTAATAAAAATGACGGGATTATCGTGTACGTTAGAGATGAACTCGACTGCACATATTATGAGCCATTCATGGATGAAGGAAATTGTCTTGTGGTAGATATTTGCAAAAGCTACACACTTATATGTTCATACAGGCCACCTTGTTTCCACAATCCAACAAAATATATTGATTCCTTAAACGTAATTCTACAGAACTGTACAACCGCGAACATCATTTTCACAGGTGACATAAATTTGGACATTCTTGCGGATAATTTAAATACCCACGCCCATCAGTATCTTAATCTAATGGCTTCGTTTGGCTTAAAACAGGCTATTAACCTTCCCACAAGAATCCGGACCTGTATTGATCATTTTATGGTTAAAACCTCGTCTGATATACAGTCAATAGTTTTTGAAGAGCTTACTGATCACGCTCCTATACTTCTTTACATAGATAAGGCACATATAACGAAACAAATTTCAAATGTACCAACATTTAGAACCGTTACCAATTTTGATAATATTGACCAAGAACTAAAATTAACATTAAATGATGATTATTTTAATACCGTTGACGTTAATCTTGCAACTGAAACTTTAATAACATGTTTACAAAACGCCATAAATAATAACACAAAAATGATCCACTTACCACGAAAAAAAAGACCTTTGAAGCCATGGATAACGGCCGGGATACTAAATTCTATTAGGAAAAGAGATAATCTTCATAAAAAAATGAAAAAACAATTAAATAATGAACAATTACGGTTATATTACACTGCGTATCGGAATAAATGTAATGAATTAGTAAAACTGTTAAAGAAAGAATATTATCAGCACGAATTACAAAAACATAAAGGCAATACCAAAGAAACCTGGAATATTATCAAACAAGTATGCTATCTTAATAAAAAGAACGATTGTCCAAAACAACTCCTTACAATTTCTGAAAATTCTGATGACTCATTAAAGCAAATTAACAAATATTTTACCTCGATCGGTAAGGATCTAGCTAACGCTACTTTAAGTAGACTCCAAATCAGTGACCAAACGCTTGCGAATGAAGCTTTAACATGTAATGGGCCTCCAAATTCAATGTCATTTGCTCCAACTGACCCCGTAGAAATAATGGATATAATAAGGAACCTTAAATCAAGCAGCGCCACAGGTTGGGATAAAATTTCCACGTTAGTAATTAAGCAGCTATGCCTTCGTGTTAGCTCTCCTATTAGTCATCTTTGCAATTTAAGCCTAAGTAGTGGAAGTTTTCCCAATGCATTTAAAAAAGCTATAGTGATACCTATCTACAAGTCCGGTGAACGTAATGTACCTAATAATTATAGACCTATATCACTTCTTTCGGTTTTGTCTAAGATATTAGAGAAAGTAGTCAATAAGAGATTAACGAAATACCTAGACATAAATAACATCTTATCCGACAACCAATTTGGATTTAGATCTAATCGTTCGACTACTGACGCTGTGGATAGGTTAACCTCTAGCATTACATCATATTTAGACAAGGGAGAAAAATGCGTGGGGGTGTTTTTGGACCTACAGAAGGCATTTGATACCGTTTCAATTCCTATTCTCATCTCACGCCTTCAGAATGCAGGAATCAGAGGTATTCCACTTCTGTGGTTTCAGAACTATTTATCTGGAAGGCAACAGTGCATTAGGATTGGAGAGGAGGTTAGCGACAGCATTGATATTGCATATGGCGTTCCTCAGGGGAGTACACTCGGACCAAGCCTATTTTTACTCTATATTAATGAGCTTTGCAACATCAAAATTGATAAAGCTGAATTAGTTATGTTCGCAGATGATACAGTTATTCTGTTTCACGATACTTCATGGCACTCAATAAGGACTACTGTTGAAAGAGGCTTACGTATCGTAACGCGGTGGTTAGAAAACAGCCTGTTAAACCTAAATGCGGAGAAAACAAAATATCTTTGTTTTAGCATTACCAAATCAGGCGCCCCAAAGGATACAATTACAATTAAGAGTCACACATACCCATGCAACAGGAATCCTTATCTAGATAACGATACAAGTTGCACGTGTCCCATTTTAGCTAAATCAAAAGCCATTAAGTATTTAGGTGTCATAATAGATGACAAACTGAACTGGGGTGCACACATAAATTCGGTAGCGGCCAGGACAAGGAAACTTATACTCGCGTTTAAAAACCTGCGTGATGTGGCTGGCAGAGATCTCCTGGTACAAACATATCTTGCTCTTGGTCAAAGTATTATTAACTACTGTATCAGTGCTTGGGGTGGGGCTTGTAAAACAATTATGATTGTTCTTGAGCGCGCACAGAGATCATTGCTAAAAGTCGCATTTAAATTTCCCTACCGCTATCCCACCAAAGATCTATATGAAGGAATAAATGTCATGAGCGTTCGTAAACTTTATGTTTATGAAGTCTTACGTAGATACCACAAACAGGTCATTCCGATATTACCCAATTTGAATAAAAGAAAAGTGCATTGCCCAGTACCTAGAGCCAACACAAAATTTGCTAGCAGATTTTACAACGTCCAAGCTCCACGGTTATACAATAAAATAACACAGTCCATTCAACACATCAGATCATTCAGTAATAATCAAGTCAAAAGTAAAATTATTGCATGGTTGAATGACATGGACTATGAAAAAATAGAATCTCTTTTTATTGTAACGGTATGAAATACACAATCAATCACGCTCAGATCACCCACACACATATACCTACATAGATACACACACACACGCACAACTACACACACACAACTACACACACACACAACTACACACACACACAACTACACAAACACACACAACTACACACACTCCTTTTTCTTTTCTTTTATTTTTTACCGTTAAGTTCTGATTTTAGTTATACTGAAATCTAGTAATATATTTTTTTGTTTGCTAGCCTAAGATAGAAGTTAGCCTACGTTAAAATTATGAACCTACTGTACTCGTATTTAATAACACGTTTGTGAAGGGAAGGAACTGACCTTCATGATACAGTATTTTACTAGTTTGGAGGTCAGGGTCTCACCTCAAAGAAACCTTGTAAGATGTTCATAATAAAGATTATTATTATTATTATTATTATCAGCCTTACAAGACGATACAATCGGGGCGACTAACAAACAAGAAAATTTCGATTTCAAGGAAATGGAGACATCAAAAACCTTGGGATTACGTTGGAATTCAAAGGCAGACTTATTTACATTCCAATCAAAAATTGAACCATCAAACAAAACACCAACTAAGAGAATAATGTTGTCAGACATTTCAAAGTTGTTTGACCCTCTAGGTTGGCTGTCACCGATATCAACCAAGCTAAAACTGCTATTTCAGCAAGTTTGGATGTCAAGTAGCCAATGGGATGACAAGTTACCCGATCAAATTAGCAAGGAATGGCTACACATTAGAGGTGACATGCATAAAATCAGTCAATTCAAATTAGAGCGTTGGTTGGGCACGGGAGAAAACAACACGCTAGAATTACATGGATTCTGCGATTCTTCTAATAAAGCCTACGCGTGCGTTGTTTATTGCAAAACTGAAAACAGCGGCGTAACAAAGATCTCGTTAGTAGCAGGAAAAGCGAGATTAGCACCAGTAAACAAATCAATTTCATTACCAAGGTTAGAGCTTAGCGGTGCTCTACTACTGGCAAAATTGTTGTCAAAAATTCAACAATGTCTCATCAGTCATAATATCAAGATATATACTTGGACTGATTCAATGGTAGTCCTAGCCTGGTTACAAGGAGAGCCAGGACGATGGAAGCCTTTTGTCGCCAACAGGGTGCGACAAATATCAAACATGATACCTGCAAACAGCTGGCGCTACGTCAAGTCAGCAGAAAATCCAGCGGATTGTGCAAGCCGCGGATTGGGTATCGATCAATTGAAAAACCATTCGCTGTGGTGGGAAGGACCATCGTGGCTGCGGAACTACGACCCTGACCATGAAACTGGGCAAGCAGTGTTTACCACAGACGAAGAAGCAAGAAAAAGCAAACAGCTTATTAATCACACATCGCAGCAGCAAGAAAGCGATAACATTTTGGGTGAATTATTAGTTAGATATAGTTCACTCGCAAAACTAACAAGAGTTTTGGCATGGGTATTAAGATTTAACAAGCAAGCGAGAGACAAGAAAAACCGCATGCAAAGTTATTTTACATTACAAGAATTAATAAATGCCAAGCATAAACTAATCTTGTATGTACAGCAGACAGACTTTGCCCTCGAAGTACATACTTTACAAGAAAATAAGCCGCTATCAGCAAAAAACAAGTTATTGCAATTTAATCCATTCCTTGACAACGAGGGACTTCTCAGAGTCAGAGGAAGACTTAGCAAGGCACACATTAATCAAGATATGATGCATCCCATTATCATAGCTCACGAAGGACACTTAACAAACTTAATTATAGATCAAGCACATGAACTTACCTTCCATGGAGGAGCACGGGTGACATCAGCATTCATTCGCAGGAATTACTGGATCATAGGCGGTAATCGAGCGGTTAAAAAACGTATACGTACCTGCGTTACCTGTCGTAAACACAATCCAAGCAAGTTGACACAGTTGATGGGTGATTTACCTACGCAGAGATGTAACGTTGCTAAGCCTTTTGAACATACAGGCGTTGATTTTACCGGGCACGTGCTCATAAAGGCCAACAAGGGTCGTGGGATCAAGACCACAAAGGGCTACGTGGTGGTATTTGTCTGTATGGTGACCAAACTTGTTCATATAGATTTGGTCTCAGACCTCACATCATCAGCATTCCTAGCTGCGTTGCGAAGAATGGCTGGAAGAAAGGGCTCGCCGAAACACTTGTACAGCGACAACGGTACAAACTTTGTCGGCGCCAACAAAATTTTACAAGAAGAATTGGAGCAGATACAAGAAACATTCGATCAAGATTTCATCAAGGAAATTACTAACATGAACATCGAATGGCATTTCAATGCACCCTCATGGCCTACAGCAGGAGGGCTGTGGGAGGCTGCTGTCAAAAGTTTAAAATACCATTTAAGACGAGTAGTTGGGGAGCAAAAGCTCACCTTTGAAGAGTTCAGCACAGTTCTGGCTCAGTTAGAAGCAGTACTTAACTCGAGGCCACTGTGTCCTCTGACCGAAGATGCCAACGACTTGGACTTCCTTTCTCCATCAAGCTTTATCAATCTAAATCAAGACATGACTATATTAGAAACAGAAACAGATATGCGGACGAGATGGCATTTAACCCAAAAAATAGTACAAGATATTTGGAAACGTTGGCAACTTGGCATACAGAATATCTCACACAGCTGTCAGCAAGAAGCAAGTGGAGACATTCTCAACCAAACATTCAACTAAATGATATTGTTACAATTAACGATGCAAACTTACCTCCTGGGAAGTGGGCAGTTGGTCGCGTGGTCCAGCTGCATCCCGGTGCCGATGGCCACATCAGGGTGGTCACGTTGAAAACAAAGAATGGGCTTATCAAGAGGCCTATTCTCAAGCTGTCTATTCTCCCTGTGAATGATAGAATCGACAAACAAGAGTCGCGTTCCAAGGAAGTGAAAGATGGCCAGACATATCAAAACAAAAAAGTAAACTACAGCTTCTCATCGCTGGTAATGTTACTTTTATTTTTCATGAGCATTTTGACCACAGCACACTGTTCATACAACATAACACAATTAAAAGACAATCAAGGTCTTTATTTCGACAAAATTGCAAACATGCAATTAATCAGGGATGAATGGAAGATAGTCACATACTATGACATGAATTCATTTTGGCAAGGTACAAAAGCATGCAGTAAGTACCTTAGCTACTTAGATCAGTTATGCAACAAGTTTAAAGAAACGTCACATTGCGACGTCATACAAGTTCAATTGCAGCAAGAATTCTCAGAACTCGAGTACTATAACCACCTGTTGCTGAGTCAACATTCCAGCACGCGTCGCGTACGAGACCTGCGCCGACGCAAGCGAGGCCTTATCAACGGAATAGGGTATATTGCAAACAGTTTATTCGGAGTACTTGATGAGAGATTCGCAGAACAGTATAAACAAGATATACAATCTATACATGACAATGAAAATCATTTGCTCTCGCTCTTGAAACAACAAACAACAGTCATTGAAGCAGAATACAACGTTTTGAAAAGGAACGGGGAAACAATTAATAAGCAACACGAGATGCTTAATTCAGTATCAATCAAGTTAGATAAGTTGGAGAACGTTTTAATGGACGAATCAGAGAGAAATCGAATCATGAACGATTTCGGTACAGGAGCAATCGCTACGAGCAATGTTTTAAGACAATTGAAGACAATACAAACAAGTTTATTAGATACCATAACAGATGTTTATCACGGGAGACTAAATTTTCACTTATTGTCGCCAGAACAACTGAAGGACACTCTTAACACAATATCGAGTCATCTTTCAAAGGATCTTACATTACCGGTCAATAACTTACAAACTAACTTTAAAAACATTTATCATTTATTGACAGTCAAAACAAGAATGACTGAAGAATTTTTAATCTTCGAATTAAAATTGCCTCTGGTGTCTAGAGATACATTTTCAATAATGAAAATTATACCAATACCTCAACTTGTAGGTAACTCAAGCATGGCTACTTTAACTCCGATTGCTGATCATGTTGCAATCAATTTGAAGAAGGACTCGTATTTACCTATGTCTATAAACGACGTTCAGATATGTCTACGTGACGAACTGACGATGTCGATAACTATCTATGTCATATAGAGAAGCCAATTTATCATCTCAAGAATGATGAAAAATTATGTGAAGTAGAACCTGATTCCGGTAAATGCAAGATCAGCATTACGACTTGTTCGAATCAATGGACAGCCCTCAGCAAAATAAACAATTATGCATTTTTTTGCTGTAGTCAGTGTCAAATAAGAGTTTTATGCGACGATAATGTGTCGCCGGGGCAGTTAGTAAAAGCAGGCATATTGGGAGTCGAACACGACTGTCTAATTAAAACCGAAAGTTATACGGTTTACGCACGCAATGAAGGTTTTAGCACTTTAGACATAAAACCATCTTTCAAGCTACCACAGATAGAACCAATCAACCACATCATAGACGTAAGCATCCCAACACCACTGATACAAAACTATACACTCGTCTCAAGCAACACGGAGCTTGACGATATCAAGAAGAATGTGGAGTTGCCACATTCTAAAAGCAAGTGAAAAATTGCCAAATCAACTTTCATAACATGATATCCACCACTACACAGCATTTTATGTGGTGATCGGAGTTATATTGGTGGTTGGAGCAGGCTTCATGTTACGACGACTGCGTAACAGGCGAACCGCATCTCTCGAGGTGGCAAGGGTCGCTTTGGCGAGTCTACAGACCTCGCAACACGCGACACCGGCACGGGCAGAGGCTGGGGCCTCTACATCATCGTCCACAGTTCAATACAGTGTTAGTGCGCGTAATCAGTGTGAGTTTCCGTGTGTATCAGATTACAGTGAAATTCCAAAAGTGCATAAGTTAGATAAGTGTACAGTGCCTATGTCCCGTAAAACAGACTTCAAGTAGAGACTCTAAGCATAGAATAAGGACCAATTGGAATCACCTTGTCAATCATCTAGTATAAGGACTAATTGGCATCACCTTGTTACTCATCTTTTCATGTTCATCTCATATCCATCTTCCCGCTCGGGAGCATGTACGGTGCAACCGCACAATCTGCAATTCAGCAGTTTACGCCACGCTCATTTCAACTCATTGTACGCAGTGTTGCCAACTTAGTGGATTTTCCACTAAATCTGGTGGTTTTGACTTACCTTTTAGCGGACAAATATCGGTTTTAGTGGCTAGTGGATTTTTCTAGTGGAATTATTTGGTACCAAACAGTCGTATCAGTCCGAGATTAACGATGATGATACGGACGGAAACGACTCATCTGAAGATAACTTAATAATATAATTTGATTGACCTCTTTTAAAAAATAGGTTTTATTAAGTATTTTGTTCTTCCACAAAAGCCATGAATTAATAGAGAGTTGAAGTTGAAGTATTTTGTTACATTATATGTAATTTTCATGTTATTGCTTTAATAAACGTTTCAAAAAAATATTATTTCCTTTAGTAAAGACCAAAAATCTGCCAGAAATAAAGTTAGTGGAAAATTTAGCGATTTTTTAAGAAGGTGCGATTTTTTTAGTGGATTTCTGGTGGTTTTAGAGGTCGATTCTGGTGGGGAGCTTGAAACTTCGATGGCAACACTGATTGTACGCGATTCAGTTCGCGTTGCGCTTTCAAGGCAGCCAGCCGTTCTCGTTACAGCCAACAAGGGCTGCGTCACTCACTTCACTTCACACACACCATCAGTTCATTAAGCTCATTTTACTTTTAATACCTTTCGGACAATACAGTAGTGTTTCAGTACTTTACATCTTTCATTTCCGCACCATCATCTAAAAGCATTGTATGGTCCACCAAGGGATCATACAGGCCCCTTTAACCTTTTTCAGTTTTAAACTACTCATAATATCTCAATATGTTATGTATAGTGTTTGCATAGTTTTTTTCCTATTGTGAAATTTAATTGGTTTCTTATTCTTACGTAAAACTGAAAATAACCTACCTAGTTGTTTAATTATTATGATTTATTTTATCAATACATTCCGACTTTCCCCAATACCGGCCCCTTTTGCCTAATAGTGGAGTGCCGTAAGACGTAAATATTGTAAAATCTCGGAATCCAGGACCGGTCAATGAATCTTCAAAAAAACTTTTGGACTGCATTGTTAAAAGTCCAAAAAAAAAGTTAAAAAAAAAAATTACGCGCTCTTCATTTTTTTAATTTTTTCTACCACAATTTACTGAAAAACTACACTGAGAAAAAAGTATTGTTAAATTAACAATAAAAGTTTGCGAAATAGGAGCCAACAGAGTAAGTTTGTTGCCGCAGCAACTTTTTTATTGCGAAAAACTATTGCGAATGTGACAAAGTGGAAATGTGTACTTTGTGGATTATCACATAGCGAATTTCACAAACGCTCGTTTTCACAAACTTACTCTGTTGGCTCCTATTTCGCAACTTTAAACGTGGAGATATCACAGTGTTAAACTTATATAATCTAGCAACGTACCTACAGTTTGCTATAGTTGCAATCTTACAGTTGCGATTAACGCAATGTTATCTTTCAACATTGTGGTTCCAGCTATGTGCACTTTGCTTTGTTAGCAACCTTCAAGTTGTGGTTCCAACAAAGTTGTGATGTAAAAACTGGCCTGCAGTTGTGATTAACGCAATGTTATCTGTCAACCTTGTGGTTCTAGCTACGTACACTTTACTTTATTAGCAACCTTCAAGTTGTGGTTTCAACAAAGTTGTGATGTAAAAACTGGCCTGCAGTTGCGATTAACGCAATGTTATCTGTCAACCTTGTGGTTCTAGCTATGTACACTATGCTTTATTAGCAACCTTCACGTTGTGGTTCCAACAAAGGCGTGATCTAACATTGTGATGATCGCCATTTTACCATTGCTATTTCCGCAGTACCATATTGCAGAAATAGCAATGCTACCATTTATGTTCCCACAGTACAATGTTGCTACTCCAGCAATATTGTACTGCGGGAGCAGCAATGGTAACATTGCTATACCTGCAATATGGTACTGCGGAAATAGCAATGGTAAAATGGCGATCATCACAATGTTAGATCACGCCTTTGTTGGAACCACAACGTGAAGGTTGCTAATAAAGCATAGTGTATAGATTAGCAATAGTAGAATTATTTAGCGTTGCACATGCCAGCAATGCACAGAGCTTCTAGAGTGCTAAAATCTGAAGCCCGGTGTATTAATCACGTGCAACGTCTTAGAAACGGGAATGACTATCTACATAATAAAAAGCAGTTATCAAAATGTCACCAATTTTTAATCAAACATTAAGTTATAATTAAACACGTAGGCAGCAAATGCAAAAGATGCAAATGCCTAACAAAAAGTCGAACAATGGGTCCGCCATGATATTAATATTATTAATTTCATAACACTTTTTCACCACACGCACTTTTTTTACAGTTTTACTTTTCACGACGATTATCGACGCACTCGCAGACGCGCCGACGGTCATAAAACCTATTTCTGCACAGACTATGTACGTATATATGTCTCTGTGTGTCCGTGCGGTGTACTTCCTTCTTCCTTCCTAAATTCCGAAAATCCGAACGGCTAGAAGAACTAGAATTAGATAATTAAAATCAGGTGTACCAAGTGTACCATACCAACATAACGCACGCGCCGCGGATATATATTCTCTATAGACTATACGCTATTACGAGTAGTGTTGCCCGCCACTGCCGACCGAAGACTAAACTAGATACCGATCGATTTTAACAACTTTACCAAATTCGAACATTGTCGAGAATGAACTTTGTGATTTTCACTATAGTTGATTTGTATTTTTATCTATGTTAGGATACCCTCGCTAAGTTTGAATTGTGTTTATAGCAATTTGAACATTGTTAGAGAATTATGCACATTGTGAACTCGTGCCCTTAGAATTGTTAACCCCACAGAGTACAAATTTGCAATTTTATAAAAAAAAAATTCAATGCCACAACATAAAAAATCAATGTGCTGCTTAGGTATATTGCGAACGACACAAACTTTAACTTTGTGAACGCCTTTTAATAGATATTGCGATTTTATCAAAGGGGATCTTTGGTTTTAATTGTTAATGGTGTAATGTGATGATTATATAATATCATTGGCCAAAGCATATAAAACAAGTGCAACTTAAATTGCATACTACACAAACTTCAATTATGTGAACCCCACCCACAGATTACCAACTTATACGATTTTATCAAAGGGCTCGATAATTGCTAACGCCACAACATGTCAAAGTTAATGTCGAACACCGGAACCATGCACAAACGTATAACCTGTGAACCCTTTCTTCTTATTGTTAGCTTCGCTAACGAAACCAGCATGAATGGAATGATAGATTTAGATACATAATAGGATAAAATTACTTTTGACCAGAAATCAGCCATGCCTAAGTGAACCTCTGAGATTACCATATCGTGATTTTATCAAAGGGCCCGAAAATTGCTAACGCCACAGCATATAACATTAATGCACAGCTTATAGGTATTGCAAACCACACAAACTTTAACTTGGTAAACCCCACAGATTCCCAACATGTGATTTTAACAACGGGCCTGAAAATTGATAACGCCACAACTTATAACATCAATGTACGGCTTACATTGCGAACTACACAAACTTTAACCATGTGAACCCCGCATATTAATAACACTTTGCGAATATATCAAAGGCCCCAATAATTGCTAACGCCGCAATATCTAAAGTCAATGCGCAGCTCACATTGCGAACTGCACAAACTCTAACCATGTGAACAACGCATATTAACACTTTGCGAATATATCAAAGGCCCCAATAATTGCTAACGCCGCAATATCTAAAGTCAATGCGCAGCTCACATTGCGAACTGCACAAACTCTAACCATGTAAACCCCGCAAATTACCACTTTGCGAATTTATCAAAGGGCCCAATAATTGCTAACGCCACAACGTCTAAAGTCAATGTGCAGCGCACATTGCGAACTACACAAACTTTAACCATGTGAACCCCGCTAAATACCACTGTGCGATTATATCTAAGGGCCCAAAAATTGATAACGCCACAATATTTTACTGCGGGGTTCACAATATTTGCGTTTCACAAAAAAAAAGTTGCTGTGGCAGCAAAGGTTATTTTGCTGTAATCTCAAAATTATTTTGTCACTTTCGCAAGAATTTGCCCGCAATGTAAAACTGCAGCTTTGTCTCAGGATTTTTTTCTCAGTGTAGCTTGTGCCAGCGGCTTAACCCACTAAAAATCGATAATTATTCCACGGGAAGATAAAATCGGGATAAAAACTATCCTATGTGTTAATCCAGGTTATGAACTATCTGTACACCAAATTTTATCCAAATCCGTTCAGTAGTTTTTGCGTGTAAGAGTAACAAACATACACCCTCACAAACTTTCGCCTCTATAATATTACTAGCTGTTGCCAGCGGCTTCATCCGCTGCAACTCGAAAATTATCCCACGGGAAGATAAAATCGGGATAAAAAGTATGTGTTAATACAAATGATATCCTATGTGTTAATACAAGGTGTCAGCTAACTCCATACCAAATTTTATTAAAATCGCTCAAGCCGTTCAGACGTGAAGAAGTAACAAACATACACACTCACAAACTTTTGCATTTTTTACACATTATTTTTTTTGGTTATGACTCGTTATTTTTTGCTAAATATTATTAAATTAACATTAAAGTTACTATGCAAATATTATTTATTAGCTTTAAACATTTTTTTCTCTTGTCCCTCTCATCACATCACACTATTGTTTTTTTGGGTAGATCGAAACTTCGAAATTCATCAAAAATAACCTCTCCAGCTCTTGGGCAGTGCGAAAGGGAGTGTCACACTTCTACTGACAAAAAACCACCCATATTCCTTCTTAGCCTTTTATGTCGAGGCCGCGGTATCTTTGTGTCCAATTTGCAGCCCTGGCGGGCCCCTCCCATGTTGCTAACATCTCTTCGAGGCGCGCGTGGAACACGAACGCGCCGTCGACACGACCTATCGTCGACAGACGGCGAGCTAGCCCATTACTCACCATCCACAGGCCCGCGTTTACGGTGGCCGGATCATCACGTGGCCCCAGAAGCCCGGAGCGGCTCGCGCGACGGCTAGGTCGAAAGGTTCTCTCCCTCACACGTTCCGCCACCTCATTCGCTAGCATCACTGCTTCGCAGAAGGAGGCGACGGCGTCCCATTATTCCTCACCTCGGACCATGGCTTGCACCAGGGCCGGACGCGAGAGGTCGCCGCCGCCGATCGCCGCTACGAGGACACGGCGGGGCTCCGCCCAAGCGGGGCAGACCTCCACAGTGTGCTCCACCGTGGCCTCCGGCCGATTCTCACAATGGCGACATCCGGTCGTCTCCTCCCGCCTGATTCGGTGCATTTACCTCCCGAAGCAACGTGTCCGGTGAGGACCTGCGTCAGACGGATGGGGAGGGCAACGCGGCGCCTTTCCAGCAGTGGCTGGAAAGGCGCCGCGGAGTGCCTCAAAGAGGGGATTTACCGCCACTGTCATGGCGTGCCCTGATCACATCACACTTCACACTAATACAATACAGTACTTAAGTTTGAATCAGAATCAGAATCAGAATCAGAATTTTTATTTGTTAAACATAGGTATTTACATAATTGGTGTTAGTTTAACATATTGGAGCGCTATGTTTTGCCGTGTAGGCATACAAATTTTCAATCAAAATTAATAAACAAAAATACTTTAAAACTAAATTAAATGAAACAATCAATAAAAACTAAAATTGAACAAACAAATAAAATTAAAAATTATCATTTATAAAATCTTGCACAGTATAATAACATGAGAGGGTGTATGTTTGTTACTCTTTCACACAAAAACTACTGAACAGATTTGGATAAAATTTGGTATACAGATAGTTTATAAGCTGGATTAACACAAAGGATAGTTTTTATCCCGATTTTATCTTCTCGTGGGATAATTTTCGAGTTGTAGCGGGTTAAGCCGCTGGCCCAAGCTAGTTTTTCAGTACATTGTGGGAATAAAAAAAAAATGACGAGCGCGCTATTTTTTTATTTTAACTTTACTATTTGGGCTTTTAACAATGCATTTCAAAAGTTTTTATGAAAATTCATTGACCGGTCCTGGATTCCGAGGTATAAGTCTTACGGCACTCCACTATAAAGCCGACCAGATTTTTCCCTTATATCGGCATATGCAAAATGTATGGTTAAACACCATGAAGCACATAACCACATATTTTGCTCCATGTTAAACACTAACCAGTGAGCAGCAGTGGATAAAACGGCTTAGGTATTTGAAAAAAAACATCAAACAACGATTTGACAACTTTTTATATCTATATTGTTCAGTCTTCAAAATTATTATTGATTAGGTATAAAATAAGATCAACGTCAAAAACAACGTAAATTGAGCTCAATAAAATCAACGTCACAATATACCTAACATAATTAGGAACACGTACGTTAGGTGATAATAATTATAGGAGTATCTTAAAATGTGCAATGTAGTCATACAGTAGTTAGTAGTCAACAAAATAACAAAGTAATTTAAAATAAATAAAAAACGCTTCACTTCGCTTCGCTTTTTTTTATTTATTTTAAATTACTTTCATTAAGTTTTTTTTTTTTTTACCTGCCATCACTGCCTTATTCATTTAGTGACTAAATAAATAAGGCAGTGATGGCAGGTAAAATCTTCTTTTGCAACATCTACCTACCTATATAATTTCTGCCATGCTGCGTTGTGCACCCCAAATGAAACCATAGGACAAATTAATATTCGATTCGTTTCTTCCTTTCTTCACTACCTATACCTGTTTACTTTTTATTTTTGCTGTTGTATTTTTTATTCTTTTTCGTCATCTTTTTCTCGAGTAAACTGATTCCATTTTTTCGAAGTTAAATGGCTAATGGCATTGGTTCCCCTTCCCCCTTAGACTTTCTTTTATTGCAAAAATTAAGAGATTTTGGGGATTAACAAATTCTTTGAAAAATGCCCCTCTGCCGGCCGGTTTTAGGATTCGTTGTTAAAAAATGATTGCCTTATATCGGCCGGGGCGGCCGATATTTGGATTTGTACTAATAAACAGAAACCTAACTCCGGCCTCCTAAAATTACCACAAAGCATGATTTTTTTATTAAAATAGATATGTAAGGCGATTCTTTATTTAATTATGTATCGAAAACAAGCAATACTCATTACTTTTAATGAATATAATACGCTAAAATCGCTTATCCCAAAATGTCGTCCACAGTAGGTCCAGGATCAAAAGGCACAGGAATCAGGATAAGCACACGCTCATAAGCCTCCGCGTTCTAAGACCGACTGAATATTCTATAGCACACAGAGCGCTGCCATGTTGATATTGTCTATTGTGTATGACTTAAGGTCTATTTTGGTGCAATATTATCCTAACATTATGTGAAGTTTTTTAATTTACGCCACGATTTCTTCGTCACGGCCGATATTAGGACGGGGCCGGAATTAGGGCAGTTTACCCTACAATGGCGTTTATTTCGTTATTAAAACCGTGGCTGGCGTGAATATGTTGATAAGTCTAAAACTGCAATTTGTCAGGACGGTCATTTAAAGGGTTTGACGTCTTCTGGTAAATCGGTAAATTAGTTTAACATAAATGTTGTAGTTGTTTTTTATAGGTTATTTTATGCCCTCTTTTCAATGATGACAGTAAATAATCGAAATTCCCCATAGATTGCATAATAATTGAGTTGTCAATTCGTTCACCAACGACTTATCAACTTATGCACCGACTTATCCACTTATTCACAGCATTATCAACGTATTCACCAACAGTTATCAACTTATTCACCTACTTATTAGGGAGTATTAATAGGTAAACAATGTTATTTGAAAGAAAAACCCATTATTAGTATTGGAATAGTTTTTGCCCGTGGCTTCGCCCGCGTGAATGTCGGTTAAACTACAAAGATGACGATTTTCCATACAAACTTTCATCACCTATTTTGACTAAGAATAAGGTTGAATTTCCAAAATTTTTCCTTATTCCTAGTCTACATTTTATAGGGAACCTCTGTGCCGAAAATCAGCATTCTAGGTCCAAGGGTTTGAGCTGGACGTTGATGAGTCAGTCAGTAACCAGGACTGTTCTTTTAATTTATATAGATAGATAGCAAACAGATAAAAAACAAAAAAACTGGCCAAGTACAAATCAGACTTGCATATGAAGAAGTCCAGACCATCGTAGTAGGGAAACCCCCTTAAATTTGTATTATTTCTTATTTTATCGGGGACAGAAATCTTTATTTTGTGATAAGTTTGTTTTTCATATTGTTTGTATGAATGACAAAGTTATATTTGCGGTTTTTTAAATGTGCTATATATAAAAAACTACTTACTATATCTCGTTCAAACAAATTTTGGTTGAAAGTTATTATTGCGATCTATAGCATATATTTTTTGTAGATTTTTCTCTTTCTTAGTTTAGAAGTTAGAGGGGGGGGGGGGAGGGACACTCGTTTTACCCCTTTAGAAGTGTTTATCTTTCAAACGATTGAATTTGAGAAAAAATGATTTCAGAAACCTCAGTGTCATTTTTAAAGACCTATCTTTAGATACCCCACACGAATAGATTTGATGAAAAAAGTTTTTGTTTGTTTCAGTTCCATGTATGGAGAGCCCCCCTTAATCTTGTATTCTTTTTTAGTTTTGTATACAAATCCTATAGCGATTTAAAGACTTCATCTACATACCAAGTTTCAACTGTGTAGTCTTAATAGTTTCCGAATAAAGTGGCTGTGACATACGGACGGACAGACATGACGAATCTTTTGGGGGGGGTTTTTTTTTAATATTAAATGGGCTTACTCTTGACCTCAATCTCCGTTTTTTCCCATTTTACTACGGAACTCTAAAAATATTTGATTCGCTAAAATACACGTATGTGTACTACAAATTAAATTTCAAAAATTAAGCATTATAAAATTAATAAGAACCACAATTAGATGATTGTCTTGAGGTCAAGCCAAATCTCTTTTGCCAATCAGTGAAGAGAAAAAAATAATAAAGAACACTGTTTTATTGGACCACAAATTAATACAGACACAAGATACAAGTTAACATAAAGATACACGTGTATAATATATAGAACAATAAAAATTAATAAAAATTGAGCAAAGTAAAATTAGTTAGAACCAATTAGTGAACAGAAAAAAAAAGATTTTATTGGACCTCAAAGTCTTCTTCGTCTGGGTTGTCCTCGTCCAAATCTGGATCAGTAGATGCAGAGACATCACCGACAGTTTTTATATTTTTTTCTATTTAATAAAACTCTTTAGTAGAGTCGTCAATCAAGTCAATCATGTCCATCAAATCTTTTTTTTCTCTGCACTAATTGGCAAACTTATATATTGAAACACTGGAGTAATAAATCAATCAATAGATACACTCGAAAACAAACGAAATCAATTTTATAAGCACCCGCACTTGTTCCCGGATCGCGCGCGCGTGGCTTCTGAACTCTGAATTGACGTTTGTTTACCAACTGACGAGCGAGGGATGTGCACGGGTGCACCGATATAAGTTGTTACCTAAACATATTCATTTAGCTTTAACTTTTTTGTAACGGACTTATAGTGATAACTATATTTATTACATTTAGGGTTGAGAACTTCGTTGGTCGTAACTGGACATCTCATTATATCACAATTTAAACAGAAATACTTCGGTCGGCCATAACTTGATATGTCGATTTGTCAATTTAAAATTCGTGCCTATAGAAAACTCATAAGTGTATACGTTGAGATATCAATAACGAATATTCATTTGGGTACTGAGTATAGGTTGATTTATCAACATATCAATGTTTGATCAGAAAAACATGAGAATGCATAATTGGACATGTGGACTTGTAAGTTTAGACACGTCAAAATGAGAGTTGTCAACTTACGACCAAGGTCGATTTCTCCAAAATGTATGGATATTTTGAGCTGTCAATTTTTTTCATATAAGATCCCAATGCCTAGGATGTATTAAGCCAATAAAAAAAAAACATGGAAGTCGACTTATCAATGTATTCACGCCAGCCACGTAGGTTCAAGCTTAATTAAAGTACGGATCGACAGGTAACAAAACCTAGTTTGAATAAATGTGGCGAAAATATCTGCATTGTCTTTATTTTAGAAGATATTTACAATAAAAAGCAAAATTAAAAATTTTGAAAAAACCCACGACTGTTAAAAATTAATTGAAAAAAGGATAAAATAACATAAAACACCCACCTTAAAAAAACCCAAGAATGTCCGTCGGGAGCTGAACATTGTAAAGCAGTGTCAGCCCCCGACGGACATTCTAAATTTTTAATTTTGCTTTTTATTTTAAACTTTTTACTTTTATTTTTATTATCTAAGAACATGCACCAATAAAACCTTAACCCATAACTGAAAACTGAATCAAAATCGGACTTGTAGTTTTGGAGAAAACTGGCAACTTTGATTTGCACAAAAAATGTTTGCTGCAGCGCCCCCTGGTGAGTTGTCACCGTAACACCTATCTAAGAACATGCACCAATCAAACCCGAACCCATAACTGAAAACTGCATCAAAATCGGACTTGTAGTTTTGGAGAAAAATGGCAACATGTATTTGCACAAACACACAAACAAACAAACACACAAACAAACAAACAAACAAACACACAAAAAACAAACAACCTCTCACCCCAAACGCATATACCGTCTCCGTTCCGTCGTGGGTAAAAATGATTAATATTATTATGAAACTGTATTAGAGTAAGGTGACCATGAATTTTCACAATGAAGTGAGACTGAATCGTGATTATTAGAATGTTCGTGCCTTCGGACATAATTATTATGTCCGAATTTTTGTATCTTTTGTTAAATTATTATAATATGTATTATTGTAGTACTCTCATAGGTAGGTAGGTACTCTGTTTGAAAAAATATGCGGTTTTATTTGCGGTCTTCATATATTTCTATTGTTCTTAATTTTTTACCCGACTACGGCAAAGCCAAAGGAGGGTTATGATTTTGACTGACTATGTACGTATGTATGTTTGTATGTATGTATATGAGTATCTTCATCTGTTCCCTCATAGCTTCTAATCAACTTATCGGAACTCGACATATGAGGTATCGTTAGAACCATCTTAATTTTCCGCTGAACATAGGCTACGTGACGTGTCACAAAAAGCGATTTGGCGCCCTCTAGCGGACAAAAAGTAAGGCTTAAAAATAAAAATGGAGATAAATACGCCGTGTTTGGTATCATTTTTAAAGTAGGTACTTATTGGTGATAAAAATTTCGTTTCATTGACTTTCCGCAGGTGTTTTGTGATGTATTCGATTCCAGAAAGAGAAGGTTCTTTTTGTTTCCAAACTATTGTTATAGATATTTATCGCAAGGGGTTTAAAAATTACTTAAAAGTACATCGCTAGCTTTCCTTCTTTATACTTACTGTCTTTTTTCAACTTAAAATAATGATTTTTATAAGTAAAAAGTATTGTAGATAGGTAATTAGAGTTAATGTAGAACTAATCGGCTATCTAGGTTTTGTTTTTTTAAAGTACGTAATTTAAAAGTACATCGCTGGCTAACTGTTAGACAAGAAGTAATTTTTTGTAAAAACTGAAACGGAACATAATTTATTAAGTAGGTATTATGCATATTTCGATAGAACAAATATAGATCTAATTATATAATGTACCTATTCGTTTAAACGCAGGACATGGTCAATCGCCAGGTACAGACACATTGAATTTTCACAATGAAGTGAGCTGTGAGACTGAATCGGGATTATTGGAATGTTCGATAGTCATAACTTAATTTTTTAAAGCTGCGTACAGATCGGCCAAACGAACGCCAACGAACGGGTTTCGTTGACCTTCGTTGCTGCAATCTGGCCGGTCTGCGCAGCATCATCACGAAAAGGTGAGTGAAGTTTTTTTACCCGACTACAGCAAAGCCAAAAGGAAGGGTAATGATATTGGCAGTCTATGTATGTATGTATTTAAGTATGTATGTATGTATGTATCGTCCCCGTAGAGCGAAAAGTCATTAAGTGGAAAATGACCAATATGAGAAACGAGGCTTCAAAAAAAAAAAAAAGATAAAAAAACATAACTTTCATTTGACAATAGATATTTCTAAATTTATGATCTTATCTCATTGGTATTTAATTCAGGCTTATTTTTTAATAAAAAATATTAAAAGAAAATCATTTGTTTTAAAGATAATTAAGAAAAACGAAAGTAATTAATTTTTACCCTTGAATTATTTAGTTTCGGGCTAAGTTAGTGATTTTTCGATCTGAGTTAGTTATTTTACGCCCATCTTTAAACGAATTTGATAGAAATTAACTTGATTTAGTTATATTGTAACTTTACGAGAGCAACATAATATTCTGAAAATAATGACTAAGTATTTTATCACTCCTATAATTGAGGGTAAGAAAATCATTAAAATATAATTGATAGTACAATCATTAATCTTTTTAAAACTATAGGAAAGAACAGTTACATAAAACCTTTAAAAAAAAACAAAACATTCAAGTAATACAAAATACACGAATCAAGACATCAAAAGTTCAAAAATCTAAATCGTTTTCAGCTTCTTCTGTTACATCTGGTTCACACAATCTGTCTACAACATCTTTACCAGTAGGCAGAGTTTCATACCAAGAATGAAGCTCTTGAGGTATAATCCCTTTGGTGTAAAGATTCAACAGGTCCTTTTTCTTAGCTTCGGATATTGGAATTGGGTTAGAATAGGCCTTTGGAATTACATATTCTTTTAATTTGTCAATCTTGTCTTCTTTTCTGCCTTCACTATCATTGTCCTCAATTGCATGATCATCTAGAGCTTTTTTCTTCCGTCTTGTAACACGAGGAGCAACTTCACCTAGGGTTTGAAATACATCAAATTCGGAATACGGGCCAGCGTGTGTGTAACGGAATTTGACCAGACCAGGATGTTGTTTTTCGAATCTAAGACACTTAATTTTTAGCCACATTATTTTTTTACCCTCCCTGTCCTTACTTGTATTTATAAGGAAGTGTTCAATTAGAGCTTTTACGTCTATCATATCGTCTTAAGTCATTTCTTTAACGATGTATGGCCGTGCCGAACTCCTGTGTCTCTTTGAACGAGCACGAACCATAATAGATTTCCAATCTATCATAGAGAAAACTGGCGTATGCCTTTGACACTTTTCTATTGCACTGTGCATAGAGTCTACCTCCATGTGCGTATGGCCACTCTCTAAATATTTTTGCTCAAGGATTTCAACGTGCACATCGGGCCTCACGATCAGGTGGCACAGAAAAGCTGTAATAAATTTGTTTCTATTCTGGCCTGCGCACGTGTCACTATAAATAGTTACTTCTTTTACACATGTTGGTATTTGATGTATCCACCAGTTCATCGCACTTGCGATTTCAATACTGCCTTTCTTGCCATTTATTTCATTCCACGTTATGCAAAACGCTTCATTCGGAGGTTTTGCTGTGTGAATAGTATAATTTTGCACTTTCAGCTTTCTCGTACAGCTTTTCTGTGCCACCTGATCGTCAGGCCCGATGTGCACGTTGAAATTCTCTATGATAGATTTGAAATCTATTATGGTTCGTGCTCGTTCAAAAAGACACAGGAGTTCGGCACCGCCATACATCGTTAAAGAAATGACCTATGACGATATGATAGACGTAAAAGCTCTAATTGAACACTTCCTTATAAATACAAGTAAGGACAGGGAGGGTCACCGGGGGGTCACTCTGCTGCCGCGGCACATTGCTGCGCGGCGGACAGACCTCCGGTGCGATCTCATGGCGGCATGGAGACAGCGACTGTCGCAACCCCGTGCAGGGCACGCCACGACAGTGGCGGTAAGTCCCCTCTTTGAGGAGTGGCTAGAGAGGAGTCACGGCGCCCTCACCTTCCGTCTGACGCAGGTCCTCACCGGACACGGATGTTTCGGGAGGTACCTGCACCGAATCAGGCGGGAGGAAACGCCCGGATGCTTCCACTGCGAGGATCGACCGGAGGACACGGTGGAGCACACTGTGGAGGTGTGCCCTGCTTGGGCGGAGCCCCGCCGTGTTCTCGTAGCGGCGATCGGCGGCGGTGACCTCTCGCGTCCGGCCCTGGTGCAAGCCATGGTCCGGGGCGAGGAGGAATGGGACGCCGTCGCCTCCTTCTGCGAAGCAGTGATGCTAGCGAAGGAGGTGGCGAAACGAGAGAGGGAGAGAACCTCTCAACGTCCCAGCCGCCGCGGAAGGCGCTCCGGGCGTCGGGGGCCACGTTATGGCTTCCGGCCACCGTAGACGCGGGCCTGTGGACGGCTAGCTTGCCGTCGGGCCGTCGTCATGACGGCAACAGACCGTGTCGGCGGCGCGTTCGTGTTCCACGCGCGCCTCAAAGAGATATCAGCAAGGAGGGGCCCGCAAGGGCCGACGCCGGTCGGGGCTGCGGTATTTTGTACTAGATTACGTGGCCTCGGCGCAAGGGCAAAGAAGGAACATGGGTTCGGTTTTTAGTCAGTAGAAGTCTGACACTCCCCTTCGCTCTGCCCAAGAGCGGGGGGGGTCATTCGATGATTTTCCACCCACCAAAAAAAAAAAAAAAAAAGGACAGGGAGGGTAAAAAAATAATGTGGCTAAAAATTAAGTGTCTTAGATTCGAAAAACAACATCCTGGTCTGGTCAAATTCCGTTACACACACGCTGGCCCGTATTCCGAATTTGATGTATTTCAAACCCTAGGTGAAGTTGCTCCTCGTGTTACAAGACGGAAGAAAAAAGCTCTAGATGATCATGCAATTGAGGACAATGATAGTGAAGGCAGAAAAGAAGACAAGATTGACAAATTAAAAGAATATGTAATTTCAAAGGCCTATTCTAACCCAATTCCAATATCCGAAGCTAAGAAAAAGGACCTGTTGAATCTTTGCACCAAAGGGATTATACCTCAAGAGCTTCATTCTTGGTATGAAACTCTGCCTACTGGTAAAGATGTTGTAGACAGATTGTGTGAACCAGATGTAACAGAAGAAGCTGAAAACGATTTAGATTTTTGAACTTTTGATGTCTTGATTCGTGTATTTTGTATTAATTGAATGTTTTTTTTTTAGGTTTCATGTAACTTTTGATGTCTTGATTCGTGTATTTTGTATTACTTGAATGTTTTTTTTTTTAGGTTTCATGTAACTGTTCTTTCCTATATTTTTAATAAAGTGAAACGTGAGCTCCTTGTTCAACGCACGCGTCGCGACTGGCTGTGCGCGACACAAGAAAGATAACTAACTCCTTATTCGGCAGCCAACGAAGGCGGTAAACTCACTAAATCGCGCGCGAAATATACTTATCTGTATAAATGTACTTAAAAGTTGTTTAAAAAATCATTAAAACCTTTTAGTGATATTACGAAAACTATGATTTCGTTGTCTCAAGGTATAGAAAAACTCCTTAATATGATTTAATTATTTTTTGCGTATGTAGATTAATGCTAAACATTATTGTTGTGTCGATCGAGAAATCACTAAGTATACATAGTTAGTTTTCGCTTTCATATTTTGTAACTAACGGTTTATTCTAAAATTAACTAAATTGTTTTGGTGAATTTGGAAACAAATAAAGCTTTTATTACAACTTTATTTTTTTAAAGAAAAAATAACTAAGTTTACTTAGGTATTGTGTCTTGCTGATTTTAGGTAGTCATAAAATAATGAAGTAACTTAGGTATTTGTTCCCCCAATTTTATGGTTCAACATGTAAACATGATGTGTTTTCGCACAAGCTAAAACAAAAACTATATAACTTATTGAAATTATAGTTACATAGAAATATGCAGAAAAATTCGGTGAGTTTGATGGCATTTAAAACCATTTTGACCATTTTTGGACTTAGTGACTTTTCGTTCTACGGGGACGGTATGTTCCACCGTAGCGCCTAAACCAATGAACGGATTTTAATAAATGAGGTGTCAATAGATTTGTAAGAATAGCCCGGGAGACATTGGCTATATAAATTTAATAAATTCTAATTATGACGGATTTTAAATGTCAAAAACTTACCTCAAAAAATATTAAATTGAGAATTGAGATAATCTTAACAATCATGTTTGATATCAAATGAAAGGTATTAGCGAGCACATTACAAATATGTATATCATAGTGTTACGAGCTGGGTATGGGATAAATAAAATCACTACCAAATAAACACACGAATAAACTTTATTACTCGCAATACACTTATTCACAATCGCAATACACTACTGAACACTTTAATCGCAATAGATTCTCTTCGATCCTTCCGTTGTCTCGCTTAAAAGTGAACTGACTCACTTCGTCCTCAATCGGTCCTTTTATACCCACGCAAACAAAAGATATTCGAGATAATTCACCATTATTCAAGAAAGCATCCACAAAAAAACATTAACAAAAAAATAAATTTAAAGATAAAAGAACCGACAAGGAAGAAGTTACTTTACGTCGTCGGCATACGGTCGAAATTACAATGACAACTGCCGGCGACTCCCGGCGCCTGACCTTGAATACAATGTAAGTTCTATACCTACTACGGAAATAGGTACCTAAAAGAATGAACTCGTATTTTCTAGGTACTACACAGTTATTAGCGCGGTTTCTGGAAGATTCTAGATGACCGTCGTAACACTGCCCCCTCCTTAGACATGCTCGTCCCGAGCATCATTAGTCCCGTAATATCGCGCCAGTCGGTCCACATGCACAACCTTAGGCGCACCTCGCGGACCCTTCTGTATTCGGTAGGTGACATCGTTGATCCTGGTCACAACTCTGTATGGTCCATCCCATTTTGCTTGCAATTTCGGAGACTTTCCCTTGCTCCGCACTGGGTTATGCAACCACACCAGCGAATTTTCGTCGAAACCACGACTGTTTGCCTTCCGGTCATAACGAGTCTTCATCTTCTCAGACATCTGTTGCCCGGATTGCCTGATATGCTCATATACATCATTTAACTTGTTACGCAGGTCATTCGCGTAATCCGTTACACTGCGTGGGACATCAGGGGGAGTTCCAGTAATTAAATCTGCAGGCAACCGTAATTCCCTTCCAAAGTTCGCAAAGGCCGAAATTCAGATCGCCGACGTGAAGAAGGCCTTGAGCGAAATTAAGGTTGGAGACGGGGCTGTGGCTTCGGTGATTGCTGCACCTTCAGTACGCGGGTTTAAAGTGCCGCCATTCGACGGAACATCTTCGTGGTCGGCCTATAAAATCCAATTTGAGGCCGTTATGAAGGCGAATGGGTGGACCAAAGGGCAAGCCATGACCGCGCTCACTTTGGGTCTCCGAGACCAGGCCCTTACCATTCTTGAGGCACTCGGGAAGGATGTGACCTATGAACAGCTGCTGGAGGCATTAGAGTCCAGATACGGCGACGCGCACCTGGAGCACGTTTTCCGTGCTAAACTAAGGGATCGCGTTCAACGAAGTGCCGAGAACTTACAACAGTGGGCCCTGGAAGTTGAAAAGTTGGTTCGGAAAGCTTACCAGTCTGCCCCTGCGCTTATTGATGGCAATCTGGTACAGGTGTTCATCGATGGAATACGCGACTTGGAGGTTAGAGCCGCTGTGAGACTTGGGCATCATGAGACGCTGAAAGATGCCTTGGCCCATGCCTTAGAAGTAGAGGCAGTAAGGCAGGACCACCGTGCGCACCGGGTCAGGGAGGTTGTAGCGTCACCTGTACGCGACCGCCCGCAAGGATACAGCCCTAGGTGCTACACTTGTGGAGAAAGGGGTCATCTTCGATCAAGCTGTCCTAAGCGCAGCTCACCAAAAGAAGACCAACCTCAGCAAGGAAAGGTGGCTGAAGTGGCTGCCCAACCACAGCAGGGAAACGAGTAAATGCCAGGACTGGGGGGCGGGTGCTGGCTGGTTTTGAAAGAGCCCCGAGGATCTCGATCTCACAAGTACATGACGGGAACAGCCTGACCATCAACGGCGAAGTCAACGGAACTCCATGCAAACTGACGTTGGATACTGGAGCTTCTCACACGGTCGTCAATTCTCACCTGGCGAATCGGTTTCTTGGGGGCTACTTTAATAACCGCGACCGTCTTCAATTATTGACAGCTACCGGTCAGCACATAACCGTCCGAGGCAAGAAGGAGGTGGAGTTAAAATTGGGTGATAGAATTTACCGACACAATGTCATCGTGGCCGACATAGTCGACGATTGCATCTTGGGCTTGGACTTCATGCGGAAATATCGTTGTGAGATTGACATTGACCAAGGAGTGTTGAAATGTGGATCAGAGGAAGTCTTTATGGAAGGTGCACCATCAGGGAAAGTGTACTGCCTGAAGGAAATTGTTCTTCCTCGCAGATCAGAAACGATCGTGCCAGTTAAGTTACCACAGAATTCTGGACACAAAGATCGAAGTGTTCTGATAGAAAGGGTGGACAATGAGTTTTCATGGAAGATGGCACGAACTCTGGTAAAGGCCAACAATATCTCAGCTGTACGCATACTGAATCCAAGTGACAAGGAGCAAGTGATTAAGAAGGGTACCTTGATCGGCACTTGTGAGGAAGTAGCTTGGATGCGTCAATTGCAAGATCTACCTACCGGAAGCAAAATTAGTAGTGCCAAATTCGACGTGTCAACGCTTCTTGAAAACTGTCATTTAAGTGAAGGAGAAATGGACAAGGCTAAGAAGATGTTAATTCAGTATGCCGGTATTTTCTCTACGAGTGATGCTGACATAGGGAGAACCGGACTGGTTCAGCACAGGATTAATACAGGCAACGAGTTACCTATCCGTCAGCGACCAAGAAGACTGCCAGTTGCACGGGAAAAAGAAGTGGAAACCATGATTGAGGGAATGGTGCAGGACGGTGTTATAGAACCTTCATCCAGTCCATGGTGTTCTCCTGTGGTCCTGGTGAAGAAAAAGGACGGCAGTATGCGCTTCTGTGTGGATTATCGACGACTGAACGACGTCACGAAAAAGGACAGCTATCCACTGCCTAGGATTGATGACACACTGGATACGCTGGCGGGAATGAAGTGGTTTACCACACTGGACCTGAAAAGTGGTTACTGGCAGGTAGAAATAGACCCCAAGGATAAGGAGAAGACTGCATTTTCAACAGGAAAAGGGTTGTGGCAGTTTAAAGTCATGCCCTTCGGATTGTGCAATGCTCCTGCAACATTTGAAAGGCTGATGGAGCAAGTACTTGCCGGGTTGATTGGGGACGCATGTCTTGTCTACCTAGACGACATAATCATTGTGGGCCGTACGTTTGAAGATCACCTTAGAAACCTCAACCGAGTGCTGTCGAAGATCCAAACAGCAAACCTGAAGTTGAGTCCGAAAAAGTGCTCGTTTTTCAGAAAACAAGTTAACTTTTTAGGACACATAGTTTCGGGGGAAGGTGTTCAAACAGACCCAGAGAAAGTAGTCGCCGTCAAGGATTGGCCAGTTCCGAAAGACAAGACACAGGTCAGAGCATTTTTGGGTTTGTGCTCCTACTATCGCCGGTTTGTTAAGAATTTTGCCGACATTGCGAAACCTCTACACAGACTCACTGAGGAAAAGCGACAATTCTGTTGGGATGAGAACTGCGACGCCGCATTTCAAGAATTAAAGGGACGTCTGTGCAATACTCCTATTTTGGGATATCCTGACACTGAAAATTACTTTATAGTCGACACAGACGCAAGTAATACTGGGATTGGGGGCGTGTTATCTCAACGGAAAGGAGATCAGGAGGTTGTTATAGCTTACTTCAGCAAGTCTTTATCTAAACCGGAAAGGAATTACTGCGTAACGAGACGAGAGCTGCTCGCCGTAGTGAAGACATTGCAGCACTTCAGTAAGTATTTGTTGGGACGGAAATTCCAGCTACGAACTGACCATGCTGCATTGAAGTGGCTATTACAGTTCAAGAATCCAGAGGGACAAGTGGCGAGATGGATTGAACTACTGCAAGAGTTTGACTTCGTAACTGAACATCGCAGTGGGAAAACTCACGGTAACGCAGATGCCTTGTCAAGAAGACCTTGTCCTGAAGACTGCAAGCACTGTGCAAGGCAAGAGACTAAGGAAGTAGTGCCCGTGAGGATGCTTAGAACGGATCTCAGCGATGAATGGAAGGAGACTCTACAACAGGCTCAACAAAATGACTCGGACATCAAGCCAATCTTCGACTGGATCAAAGCTGGTGCTCCGAAGCCCAAGTGGAGTGATGTGGCTGCGATGAGTTCCATCACGAAGAGTTATTGGGCACAATGGAACAGTTTGGAGATCCAGGATGGAGTCTTGTGCCGTAAATGGGAAAACGCTCGAGGGGACAACTGTCATCTACAAATGGTTGTCCCTAAAGCTAAGGTACCGGATGTTTTACGGCTCTACCATGATGGATGCTCAGGAGGACATATGGGGGTAAAAAGGACTCTACTGAAAATCAGAGAGCGCTTTTACTGGATCCACTGTCGAGATGATGTAGAAGACTGGTGTCGCAAGTGTGCCAGCTGTGCGGCTGTGAAGGGACCCCATACACGAAGCAGAGGTGCATTGAAAGTGTACAACGTTGGAGCTCCCTGGGAGCGGATAGCACTGGACGTTGCGGGACCATTTCCAGAAAGTGACAGCGGAAACAAGTACTTCCTGGTTGTCATGGACTATTTCACAAAGTGGCCAGAAGTCTTCGCCATTCCTAACCAAGAAGCCACAACAGTCGCAGATAAATTGGTTCAGGAAGTCTTCTGTCGTTTTGGAGTACCCTTAGAAATTCACAGCGATCAAGGGAGGAATTTCGAATCGCAAGTTTTTCAGGAGACTTGTCGATTGATGGGTACCCACAAAACCAGAACCACCTCTTACCACCCACAATCTGATGGAATGGTGGAACGATTCAACCAGACGTTGGAGAGATATCTGGCAAAAGTTGTGGAAAACAGGCAAAGGGATTGGGACAAGCACATACAGCCGTTTCTTCTGTCCTATCGGAGTGCAGTTCACGAAAGTACGACTGTAACTCCAGCCTTCGCGAACTTTGGAAGGGAATTACGGTTGCCTGCAGATTTAATTACTGGAACTCCCCCTGATGTCCCACGCAGTGTAACGGATTACGCGAATGACCTGCGTAACAAGTTAAATGATGTATATGAGCATATCAGGCAATCCGGGCAACAGATGTCTGAGAAGATGAAGACTCGTTATGACCGGAAGGCAAACAGTCGTGGTTTCGACGAAAATTCGCTGGTGTGGTTGCATAACCCAGTGCGGAGCAAGGGAAAGTCTCCGAAATTGCAAGCAAAATGGGATGGACCATACAGAGTTGTGACCAGGATCAACGATGTCACCTACCGAATACAGAAGGGTCCGCGAGGTGCGCCTAAGGTTGTGCATGTGGACCGACTGGCGCGATATTACGGGACTAATGATGCTCGGGACGAGCATGTCTAAGGAGGGGGCAGTGTTACGACGGTCATCTAGAATCTTCCAGAAACCGCGCTAATAACTGTGTAGTACCTAGAAAATACGAGTTCATTCTTTTAGGTACCTATTTCCGTAGTAGGTATAGAACTTACATTGTATTCAAGGTCAGGCGCCGGGAGTCGCCGGCAGTTGTCATTGTAATTTCGACCGTATGCCGACGACGTAAAGTAACTTCTTCCTTGTCGGTTCTTTTATCTTTAAATTTATTTTTTTGTTAATGTTTTTTTGGGTTTGTGCTCCTACTATCGCCGGTTTGTTAAGAATTTTGCCGACATTGCGAAACCTCTACACAGACTCACTGAGGAAAAGCGACAATTCTGTTGGGATGAGAACTGCGACGCCGCATTTCAAGAATTAAAGGGACGTCTGTGCAATACTCCTATTTTGGGATATCCTGACACTGAAAATTACTTTATAGTCGACACAGACGCAAGTAATACTGGGATTGGGGGCGTGTTATCTCAACGGAAAGGAGATCAGGAGGTTGTTATAGCTTACTTCAGCAAGTCTTTATCTAAACCGGAAAGGAATTACTGCGTAACGAGACGAGAGCTGCTCGCCGTTGAGATAACACGCCCCCAATCCCACTTCTGACACCAAATTGTTACGAGCTGGGTATGGGATAAATAAAATCACTACCAAATAAACACACGAATAAACTTTATTACTCGCAATACACTTATTCACAATCGCAATACACTACTGAACACTTTAATCGCAATAGATTCTCTTCGATCCTTCCGTTGTCTCGCTTAAAAGTGAACTGACTCACTTCGTCCTCAATCGGTCCTTTTATACCCACGCAAACAAAAGATATTCGAGATAATTCACCATTATTCAAGAAAGCATCCACAAAAAAACATTAACAAAAAAATAAATTTAAAGATAAAAGAACCGACAAGGAAGAAGTTACTTTACGTCGTCGGCATACGGTCGAAATTACAATGACAACTGCCGGCGACTCCCGGCGCCTGACCTTGAATACAATGTAAGTTCTATACCTACTACGGAAATAGGTACCTAAAAGAATGAACTCGTATTTTCTAGGTACTACACAGTTATTAGCGCGGTTTCTGGAAGATTCTAGATGACCGTCGTAACAATAGTATAGTTTTAGTCAATATATACGTTTAGATTACGGTCAAACAGTTCTCGAGGTCAAGTCTGTGTTATTTACTCGTAGGTATTATGTAAATAACAAACCAATATTTTATTCGTAGTCGGGTTTTAGATTTTTAAACTTGTTTGTGAAAACTACCACTACATCAATGGTGCGTGTATTAACACTAACCGTGTATTATCAATTATAATAATTATAGAGGTAAATTAAAAGCTAATGCTAGTAATTAAGCTGAAATAGGCTAACAATAATCGGCGGCGGCGACCTCTCGCGTCCGGCCCTGGTGCAAGCCATGGTCCGGGGCGAGGAGGAATGGGACGCCGTCGCCTCCTTCTGCGAAGCAGTGATGCTAGCGAAGGTCCGAAGGAGGTGGCGAAACGAGAGAGGGAGAGAACCTCTCAACGTCCCAGCCGCCGCGGAAGGCGCTCCGGGCGTCGGGGGCCACGTTATGGCTTCCGGCCACCGTAGACGCGGGCCTGTGGACGGCTAGCTTGCCGTCGGGCCGTCGTCATGACGGCAACAGACCGTGTCGGCGGCGCGTTCGTGTTCCACGCGCGACTCAAAGAGATGTCAGCAAGGAGGGGCCCGCAAGGGCCGACGTCCGTCGGGGCCGCGGATTTTTGTACTAGATGACCGTGGCCTCGGCGCAAGGGCAAAGAAGGAACATGGGTTCGGTTTTTGTCAGTAGAAGTCTGACACTCCCCTTCGCTCTGCCCAAGAGGGGGGGGGGGGGGGGGTCATTCGATGATTTTCCACCCACCAAAAAAAAGGCTACAATAATCTCAGAAGTCTTTTTACAGACACCTAGGTACCTACTTTACAATAGAAATATATTGTCCGAATTTTTGTAAGGTGCCCCGGGGCAAATGCAACTAGAAAACATAAGGTTCTAACTTTGATTTTATGCAGTTTCATTTTTATTATAAATTTACTTTATTTGATTAATCTACACGACTAATAATTTCATTAATATTATTTTTAACCTAGTTTTGAAAAGAAAGTCTCTTATGAATTGATATAATTA
Source organism: Diarsia mendica (assembly GCA_949316265.1). Lineage (NCBI taxonomy): Eukaryota > Metazoa > Arthropoda > Insecta > Lepidoptera > Noctuidae > Diarsia > Diarsia mendica. Next base: position 13,571,932 of record OX438906.1, read on the forward strand.
AACGATTTTCTCGTAGAGGTAGAAAAAGTTGCAATTACCCCGATAAGGGGCAAATGCAACTAATGACAATCGTAGTGTATCTGTTGGTCTTAAAATTATGAGACACCAAAGTTATTCAACGCAATGTGATAATGTAGGCGAATTTGAAACGTAAGTTCACGTACCTAAGCTCAGTTTGAAGTAAAATAAATATTTCCTAACTTCAGGGGCAATTGCAACTATTTCATAAATAGTTAGTGTTGTGAATTTACTTTTCACTTTTGTCGATAATCGAATTTTATTGAATGTTTGATACGAGGAAAATATAAAAAAACAGCAGGATATATTATGGCACAGTGTTATAATAGGAAAAGAAAGAAACTTACGAGTTGTCTGTCTTTATAATTGAGAAGAAGTAACATATAACAATCACAGTAAAAAATCACACAAACATAGACATTAACCACTCCTCGTGATCCGCGTAATCGGTGAACCAAAGTAGACCTCGGAATTCCGTAGACGTCAGCCGCTTGATATTTGTTTAATTTATTGTTCCTAACATCTTCTAGTGCTTTTAACATATTTTCCTTGGAATATTTGATTTCTGTTTTTCGTTTATAATTCCGGACCATCTAAAACAGTGTAATAAATTTATTTATGAAGCAAATGCACTAAATTGGCCAGTCTTTATCACATCATCATTATCAATACCTAATCCAGTAATGTAGGTACACAACTACACAATATCAATAAAAATAAATATTTCACAGAATTAAAACATCGACATGGCCCATCACTATTGTTTCATGGTTTCATACAAATCAAAACGGGGGAAATGCAACTAACCTCAAAGTTACAATTACCCCATTTTAGGTTTTTATCAGGGAAAATGTAACTAAACACATATCTTGTTGATGCTTTAACGAATCTTTAAGCAAAAAATAATCATAGCTACTTACGGTTGTCAACAAAACACTCCGCTTGAAAAACCAGCAATAAAACACTCTAAAACATATTTTTTGTCGATTTTAATCACGACGTGCGTTCGAACAAAATTGTTTCAAAATGCCGGTTTGACATATCAACCTGTTTTACCTTCATTTTAGCTGCAGTGCTGCCACCCATTATTTTTATGGAACAATAATGGTATGCGTAGTAATCTAGAGATGGCGTTATATTTAAAAATGTAATATTATGGGTGATATTTAATTTAGTTGCAATAACCCCGTAGTTGCTTTAGCCCCGGGGCACTAGGTATTTTGTTAACTTATTAAAATATGTATTATTCTAGTACTCTTTTAAGTACTCTGTTTGAAAAAATATGCGGTTTTATTTGCGGTCTTTATAATTATATTTCTATTGTTCTTAATTTTTTAAGTAGGTAGGTATTGGTGATAAAAATTTCGTTTCATTGACTTTCCGCTGGTGTTTTATGATGTATTCGATTCCAGAAAGAGGTTCTTTTTTTTTTACTTATTACTTAGTTATGTACACACGGCTACACATCAAGCTATACAAAACCAGTATAATCTGATCGTTCATTGTGCGAAAAGATCTAGTAACGTGAGGCCAAGATTAACTGGTTTTGTATAGCTTGATGTGTAGCCGTGTGTACCTACTTACATATTTTTTTCTGTAATTATTGAAATTATTTTTTGCGCAGGTTCTAGAAGGTAGTAGGTAGTAGCATTTTGTTTTTACACACATTATTGTTTAGTGTTAGGTCAACCTGCATGCAAAATATCAGGATGTATAACACAAGGGAATTCGGATTTTTCTAGTTTAGTATTTTTTTTTGTTAGGGTCATCATCACACTAAACAAAAATCTATAGTCAATTTTTTTTAAGCTTTATTTTTGTGATGTTGTGTGATGTAATTTAAAGCAAGTTACGTAATTTTTTCTGTAATTTTGAAATTATTTTTTTCTCAGTACCTATTACATAATCAGAGAAAATTTTTAAACCCATAGAATCTTCATAGGTATCTTCGATTTCCTGATAGATTTGCATCTGTTCTTTTTTATAGGTAATGGTACAGTTCTGAAGAATATTTTCTACTTGCAAAAGATGTCGGAGGGAAAAAATAAAAAGGAAAAAAAAAACAGGCAATTTATTTTTCTTTTAATGAAAAATCTTTTCTGTTTCGCAAAGAATACCTTGTATATAATAATATTGTCAATAAACTTGAAAAACAAATGTTCAAATATATTTATTGCATCGTTGATTTTTGAGTTTTTATGAAAATCCAGAAAAATCGAATAAAAATTATAACTCTGTTTTGAAGTAATTTAAGATCCGGGAGTTCTACTCTCGCATTCAAAACAAAGCTTACTATCGATTAGAAGCATAAAAAAGTGATGTCCGATTTTCGAGGCGTTTATCATACTGTGCGTCAGCCTTAAGGTGAATCCTCCAACCAGCCCGCGAAATTCAAATTTTCTTAAGTTTTTTGCAATTTGCAGGCCAGTGATAGGTGGTATGTTGATGAACATTTGATTCGCGGCTATAAGACGTATATAAAGTCTGTCAAGCGAGTCTAGTCCCATGAAAAAGGCGGCAAATTCAAAAATCTTTCAGGTGTCAACACTGATACAGCACGCTGAAACTTATTGATACTTGAATTTTAAAGTAAAAGGGTTGTGGACTCGACTCGCTTGACAGACTCTATCAATAAGTTTTCAGCGTGCTATATCAGTGTTGACACCTGAAAGATTTTTGAATTTGCCGCCTTTTTCATGGGACTAGACTCGCTTGACACACTCTAGTTACAGAATTATAATCATCAAAACCATTATGTAATACAACCCTCCGAGCTCATATAGGTTTAAAAATGACTTTTTACAAGGTCAAAGCCATTCCGGAACCTTTATGAGCTCGGAGGGTTGTATTAATGATTTTGATGATCATAATTCTGTAACTACATACGTCTTACAGCCGCGTTTCAAATGTTCATCAACATACAACCTATCACTGGCCTGCAAATTGCAAAAAAGTTAAGAAAATTTAAATTTCGCGGGCTGCCCTGGAACATCAACCTTAAAGTGTAACCATTCGCCTTAAAAAATTAAGTTATGAATAATGTTATGAATAGACTGAATCAGTCTCACTTCATTGTGAAAATTCAATGTGGCGTTTGACCATGCCCTGCGTTTAAACGAATACATTAAATAATTAGATCTAAGTATATTTGCTCTATCGAAATAGCATAGTAATATGTTCCGTTTTAGTTTTAACAAAAAATTACTTCTTGTTTATCAGTTAGCCAGCGATGTACTTTTAAATTACGCACTTTAAAAAAACAAAACCTAGATAAGCGATTAGTTCTACTTAACTTTAATTACCTATCTACTTTTTACTTAAAAAATCATAGACAATACAAAGAAGGAAAGCTAGCGATGTAGGTACTTATAAGTAAATTAATCGCTTAAAATGTGACAGTTTTGTCCCCGATAAAATTCAAATTCGATAATTAAAAAAAAATCAAAACAAAAAAATTAAAAAAAACTTTTTTTTTTTTAGACCAATACAATTTAAATAAAAGTAGTAAATATTAATAAAATCCAATTTGAAGGGATCGGACTGCGTCAAAAAAATATGATTCTGTTTAGTCCGTCAGTTAGATTATCGAAAAATATTGGATACGTGTTTTTTGTTTCGAATTACATATTGAAAATTGACGAAGATAAAAAGCGTCATGACGTCACTTGTGGGTAAAAAATGTACTGACATGTAACGTTTTCGAGGAGTTCACGAGTTTTCGAAGCACTGTATCGTCTTCATTTTTTGTTAATGTGAAAAAAGAAAAAATAGGTGCTCAATATTTTTTGGAAATCTATCTGACGGACTAATTAGTTTTTTTTGTCCGATCCCCTATTGTAATGGGGACAAAACTGTCACATTAAAAGCGAAAAAAAAAATTGCACATCGCTAGCTTTCCTTCTTTAAACTGTCTTTTTATAACTTAGAGTAGGTAATGAATTTTATAAGTAAAAAGTAGATAAGTAATTTAGTTATTGTAGAATGTTGCATTTTAAGACGATACCAGTGCTTCGAAAACTCGTGTGACGTCATATTATATGATAGTACATTTTGGCCGCGTTCCGTATTACAAAATAATCGCTCACAGCGCTCACGTCTATATTTTGCGTTCCGAATTAGCTAACACGATTATGACAGCTAAGAGCTGTCATCAATTCGGAACGCTCGTAAACGCGTTTACAGCGCTCACTCGTCACGTGATAACAAAAACATAACCTGCATGAGAGAAATTCGTCGCCCGTTAGGCTCGTCTTGTATATTTACTTGAATACTCATGGTTATGAGACTCCAAAGAGATTTCAAAGAACTAATTGAATGTATTTGTTGTGCGACTCCAGCCAGTGAACCTCAGCTGTGAACACACACACACACCCAGACACACACACACACGCATCAGACATCTGTCATTTTTGACGTGATAACGTCTTATATTTCGATGGCCGGCTGCACGAACGAAAAAAGATGACGTCATGAGTCGTTACCTCGCTCTGAGGCTGAGGCTACAGTAGGCAGGCAGCGATTTGCGATGCGACTGGAAGAGCGAAATTTTTTGAACTGAATTGAATTGATGTACGGTGTAGCCATATACGTGAGCATTCATTTACTTGTTTTAATCGCTCATGTGTCGCAGGTCGCGTCGCGGCCTAATGTAGCCTCAGCCTGAGGCGTTCCATAGCAACGGCGTGTTAATTGTCGTTTCATAGCAACGGCGTGTTAATTGTTTGTATAAAGCAATGTAAGTTCTGTATTTTCTTATGACGTTGTCACGTTCAAGTATCGCCAGTAAACCGACTTTACAGACAACCGATTTTTTTACTTTGATTGTGACAGCGCTCACGGTGATATTTATTTTGGGCATGGTCGGTGTAATCGCAAGATGGCGCATGTCATGACGTCATCTATGACGATTCAAGGGACATCGATATCGCGCTCACAGTAATTCGGTACGGGTTTATGGACGCTCAAATCGATTACAGCGTAATTCGGAACGCAACGCACCCTTTGACGACACAAGTGACGTTTAAAGCCCCACTCCAAGATCTTTGACGCGTTTTATCTTCGTCATTTTTTATTGATTTGATAAAACAAAAAACACGTAGGTATTCAATATTTTTCGATATTCTAACTTACGGACTAAACAGAATAATATTATTTTGACCCAGTCACAAAGTCACAAACATGTAGAGTTAATGTAGCTCTACATTTTTCTAGAATATTAAAATGGAATGAATGATGACTGTAAAATTGTACCTACAATCTGTTTAAAACTTGATTTAATTTGAATAACTCAGGTGACCAATAAAAACAAACAAATAATTATTACTTATTAGAGGATTTGTATTTATTATTAATACTTACTTAATTAATTAATAAAAATAATAAATAAACAGCCAAAGGTTATTTTCGCACGAAATTTTGGTTAGTTTACATACCTACCCCAAGTATGTAAACTAACCAAAATTTTTGCGGCGATTTGGAAAACATGGCATGATGAAGATGATGAATGATAAGCATTGATATAAAAACTAAAGATACGGTCGTCCGAACATTTTGCTCGACGATGCTTTCCCCATACTTCTTGTAAATGCCATCTTTATGAACTAATCAGGCTGCTCATAAACGTAACCTTGTATGAGCGGCGTGGCGTGGTATTATCGAGTTATAAAGAAATTAAATAAAGCTTTCATTAAAATGTAAAAAATAAAATGTCAAATTTTTCATTTTAATTTTCTTAAGTAAACTTCGGTTTAGTCAAGACCTATTTGGGACCAAGTTCGAGGCGTCATTTTATCATGCGGTCCGCCCAGTCCTTACGCAGTAATATATAAGTCAATGATGATAAGCAAATTATACAAGCGCGAAAGACACCCTAGGGTTCTAAAATAAATAAATTAAAATAGCTCCTAGATAGGTACAAAAGAAAAATTTAATCGAGTTCTTTCCTAGTTAACAAGCAAAAAAACTTAAATGCTGGCAGCATTACCAATGTACTCATTAATAGTGCTGATTTGTTGCCTGTCAAGTGATGAGATATCATTATTATTGGTGATTTTATTTAATCATTATACTCAGTAAAGTCACATTTTTTACGGTTGCAAATCCTATTTTATTTAACATACAACCTGACACTGTAGGGGATCGGACAAAAAAAAACTAATTAGTCCGTCAGATAGATTTCCAAAAATTATTGGACACGTATTTTTTCTTTTTTCACGTAAACTTAAAATGAAGACGATACAGTGCTTCGAAAACTCGTGTGACGTCATATGATGGTACATTTTGACGACACAAGTGACGTTTCAAGCCCCACTCCAAGATCTTTGACGCGTTTTATCTTCGTCATTTTTTATTGATTTGATAAAACAAAAAACACGTATTCAATATTTTTCGATAATCTAACTTACGGACTAAACAGAATAATATTATTTTGACCCAGTCCGATCCCCTATTGCAAAAAACGTAAGAAAACTTAAATTTCACAGGCTATCTTGTCACATTCACCTTAAGTAACAGGAGGGTGGATTTAACAGAATCAGAAGAATGACAAGTAGGGTCGTTTCGCCGGTTTCGCGACCACCTTCAGTAGGCGACCATTTGACGTACTAAGTTTCTTTAAAACAAGATAATAGTATTTGTAGAGGTAACACAAATAAATAAAAAACCTAACGTGCTTTATAAATAACTAGCTGACCCACGCAACTTCGTCTGCGTCACATAAATATAGCCTAGAACCTTTCTCGATAAATCGACTATCCAACAGAAATTAAGCTAAATCGTAACAAACAAAAAATCTTATCTTTCCTCTTTATAATATTAGTTTAGATGGTTTAGATTAGCTTAGATTATATTAAAGTGAGAATTACTATAGGTATCTCTTACTGTTAAATATACTATAACACTCTGTACTTGTAAACATTATGATGCAGTAAATATTTTGAATTTGAATTTCCCGTAGGCCAGCCAGATCCCCCGTACCTACATTGCGACGCGCGGATATTTTTACATTGCAATATCTTCTAAGATATTTATCTAAACTGTATAGAGTGAAGGACACAAATATTCTATATAAAATTTCCGTTCTAACAAACACATTTATTTAGATATAGATTAATACCTTATGGGTTTAATAAGCTTCGCAAAAAATAATTCATTTTAACCTAACATTTTAATAGTAAAAAAGGGTTACAGTGAGACAATCTTAAAAGATAGACATATGCTGTCGCGGACTTTTTTTTTAAACTTTTAAGGAGAAACAATTCCTTCATACTTGATATTTACGTAACTTTAACCGTTTTCGCAGCGCACGCAGCGAAAGCTCTCAAAAAGGAAATACCTTTTCCCGTTCTTGTAACATTTTTCATTTATGCTCCGCTCCTATTAGCCATAGCGTGATGTTATATAGCCTAAAGCCTTCCTCGATAAATGGACTATCCAACACAAAAAGAATTTTTCAATTCCAACCAGTAGTTCCTGAGTTTACCGCGTTCAAACAAACAAACAAACAAACAAACAAACAAACTCTTCAGCTTTATAATATTAGTATAGATTATGAAATAAGAATTTACACAGTTTGAAACAAATGGGCTAACCCAGAACCGAAAAAATATTGCTAAAGGCGCGTTTTGATTCAGTGGTGAGAAAACGTACCGCAAGTTAGAAAAAAAATAGCACGCGCGCGGCGCTCAAAGGTAATTTTTATTACTTATTTCATGTTTTACACACAAGTTAGATGTTAAATTGTACAACCGATAAGTTTTCGTTATTATTTAGTTGTATTTTGCTATTTTTTAAGTTATTATTAAGATAAAATCAAGTGGTCGGTAACCGAAATGCTTATTTATCAAGAACGTTAAATAGCGACCATGTGGTCGCAAACCGACGAGAATCGCATTATTTATTTTCTATCAATATTGCTTTGTACAGGACTGTTACAATTTTGAATGTAACATTTTAGAAGCTTCTCTTTGTAGTTATTTAGTAAGCGACCACCACTTTCTTTGAAATTACTATAAAAACGGGATGCTAAACAGGTGGTCGTAAACCAAAATAATCGAAATAAAGACGTTGGTTTCCGACCACCATAATTTAGTATGAGAGAAATAACGTCGGAATATTTTTTTTTTAATTTTTGATAAAAACAAAATTAAATTATTTTATATACTTTTATTAGATGGAGTTCCCATATAATTCAGAGTCAACGAAAAAAAAGAAAAATACAGTTCGGTACACTGAAGAAGCCCTGAAAAAACCTCTTGATGATATCCGAAAAGAAGGGAAGGGACCATATAAATGAATAATATAATAATTAATACATTTTTAAAGCGATTATAATTGTTTTAATGGCATTTTTTCATATTAAAATAGTGGTCGCAAACCAACTCACTGGTGGTCGCTAACAGATTAAAGTGGTCGGTAACCGACGTTTTCGCTATATTTTCACTTTTTCAGCATTTTATAAATATTTTTGTATGAATGTACTTTATTTTATGTTTTTGTATCCAAACTAGACTATATTTGGGACAAATTCACATTAACATAAACTATTTTGCGTGTAGACAACATTTTTTTTTCTTCATCATAAGTGGGCAACTCAGCTAACTGGTCGCTAACCGGCTAAACGACCCTATAGTGTTCCTATTTTAACAGTTTCTACAATAATTGTGATAATATGCCAGTAGCAGATAATTCAACCTCAGTTTTTTTATAACCAGTGGAAATAATACTATTACTGATTGATTTTGGCAGTTTCAGGCAATATTGTAGAAAGAGCAGCTGCTTTTACCTGCAGCAGACCAGCACTAATTGTTTATCCACCTCCTAAGTTACACAGTAGAAACTTAAAATAGTCATTTAACAAATATTTTTTGATGAAAGTATCAATAAAATCATTTCTAAGGAAAGTCTCCTATCCTAATAAATTACATTGATACTTAACATAACATTAGGGGGTATCATGTTTATTGCTGTTATCACTATTTTCCTTCCCACGATCTATTTCTTGGTTATGTCTTGATTGTTTTAGTATAACAGCAGTTTGCTCCATCACTTGGACTAGTCTATGTTGACTCTCCAATCTTTCCAAACAACCCTTGCAAATTGTTTTAGGCAAAGGATCTGACTTTGACACCTGAAATTTTACACAACAATTTTATACACCTGATATTTTCATAAGAACAAGATAACTGGGTAACAACAATATGAAACTGGATAATCTGACTTATTATTGTTTGCGGCTGGGGTTCTCTATTTAGTCTTGGCATACAAACTAGTCAAATTAAGGAATAATGTTACTAAACATAAATAAGTACAAAAATTAAAGCATTCACAATAGGTAATAATGCTGAATTTTTATAATCAATAATAAAATAATAATATACAAGGATAATAATATAAAATAATAATTATGTCATAACATACAAGGTCAAGACTCTCATTACAGCAACTGGTGAAAATTCAGCTTCACATATTAGATGTTGTTGAGGGGACAAAATTATTAAATTAGAGCTTAACTAGTTGGATAACCCCACTAGGCCGTTAAATGAATTTTGCTTCAATGAGACTCTCTTCTTTTTACAAAGTGAATTCTGGTACTACTATTAATACTGAAAACGGGATATTATTAAATAATAGTAGTGTCAGTGACCATGTCAGTTTAAAAACTTATATTGAATTCTGGTAGATCTTGTGGATAAAAAAGGAGTCTTTCTTTACTCTCTACGGCGCAGCAGTCTGCAGCAGCCCCCATTTTGTTATAGGTAGTATTTTGGACGATCATATTGCAAAGAAAGGATATGCATGCTTAGTACCAGCACATAATCTCAGCAACAAACACCACACAAAATGAAGAAAGCTCTAACACAAAGTAATTTAGAAAGAATCAACTTACATTAATTGATAAATATCTGCTTATTTTTTCGGATACGCTCAAGCGTGTGCCTTCTTCGCCATAAATATGAAGGACAACTCGATGCATTTCGGAACATAATCGACATATAAATCCGGTCAAAACAGCTCTATCCAGACTTCCCATGATTAGGAAGAAGAACTCCGAGAGGGACTAAATAAATTTTGATAATATTCACATCAATCTTGTTAGAAATAGTTAGAATAAATAATGCTTTGATGATCAAACAATTTCCTACTTTGTTCTCTCAGCTTTATTGAATGACATTTTAAGAAGTCTGACACTGACACTTGACCACAGTATAAATATCTATTTGGACTTGACCGAGCGTCACAGCATCATTAAGGTGAATCCTCCAACCAAACCCGCGAAATTCAAATTTTCTTAAGTTTTTTGCAATTTGCAGGCAAGTGATAGGTTGTATAATGATGAACATTTGATTCGCTGCTGTAAGACATATGTAGTTACAGAATTATAAAGGCTCATAAAGGTTCCGGAATGGCTTTGACCTTGTATAAAGTCATTCCGGAACCTTTATGAGCTCGGAGGGTTGTATTAATGATTTTGATGATTATAATTCTGTAACTACATATATCTTACAGCAGCGAATCAAATGTTCATCAACATACAATACAACCTATCACTGGCCTGCAAATTGCAAAAAACTTAAGAAAATTTGAATTTCGCGGGCTACCCTGGAACATCAAGAGTATAATACTATGGCAGCCGTGCACCCACTAAGCGCACACAGGCATTTTGGGCCGCGTGGCTCGGCCTCATGCAACCCGACGATAATTATTCTATTTCAAGGAAAGCCGCGTGTCTTTAGACCTCGCTCACTCGTCCACACACAGTCACAAACTCAGACCAAGAAAAAAAGGTTTTAGGCCTGTTTTTGTTGGTCTGAGGTCACAAAGTACAATTTAGCCTCACGGAGTCGCACGGCCCTAGCGGGAACGCGGCTTTAAACAATACCTTTGCGGACAGTTGGACATGGATCTCAACTAAACGTACATCCTCGAACTTCATCATCAGCCTATAATGTTCCCACTGCAGGGACTGAGCCCTCCTCTCTAGGAGAGGGATGGGCTATAATCCACCACGCGGGCCCAGTGCGGATTGGCAGATGTCACATGTCTTCGAATTGTTTGGTTCTATGACATGCCGGTTTCCTCACGAATCACGATGTTTTCCTTCACCGTTTTGAGAGCAGCGGTGATCAAATAAATTACACAAAGTAATGCGCCTGCCTGGGTTCGAACCCACGACCTACTGTTCGTAAGTCGGGGCCGACACCACTGGGCCACCGCTGCTCTCATCCTCGAACTTATGACACTTGATTTGTCCTTATCAAGATCGTCATAGACCCTGGCAAATCTTATTTTTCCAGTACATGTTCTAAAACCGTCCTGTAAAATATAAATACAATACCAAAAGATGAAAAAAATATGTAAACACATTAGCAATGGAACTAATAAGTACTATTGGCAGTACTGTGTGTGACTCAATCCAACGGCATAGGAAAATTGAAGTGAAGAAAACCCAGCTTCCACATCCGGCGTTGCCACTCACGTCCGGCAAAACTTTTTCAAAATTTTAATTTCCTCCGTAATCAAGGTGGTTTTAGGTGACATGCATGACCCAACGTGTTATTTGACGGAGTTTTTAACCGACTTCGAAAAAGGAGGAGGTTATACGTTCGTGTGTATGTTTTTTTTTATTTTTTTTTATGTATTTTACCTGATTTCTCCCCCATTTTTGGACCGATTCTCAAAATTCTTTTTTTATTTGAAAGAGTATACTCCTCAGGTGGTCCCATTTTAATTTGGTTAAGATCTGGTGCTGATCTTCGGAGATATACAATGGAACTCTTTAAAAATAGATGGCAAATCTGTCGTAATTGCTGGAATCGCTTGGATGTTTATTGAATATACATTATCATGACGTAACATCACGCCTGTATGCTCTGAGGGGGTATACAGATGTGTATACTTAATACACATTTTTTTAGTTATTTTAAATGAATTACATAGACACGTATGACGTGTTTCGTGTTTTTTTCTGACGCTATTCAAGTATTCGCATTTCGCATCTAGCAGTCATCACTTGTCTTCATGCTCCTATCGGTTGAGTAGTAGACTGATGTCAAAAGATTCAGCGTTTGACACTTTGACATCAGTCGCATAATGCGAAACACTTGATAAAACAAAATTACAATCAATATTTTCAGTGTTATAGCTTGTGCTTTTTAGCTTGTTCGACTGTACCACTCCTCAACGGTTAAGAGTTGAAAGCAAAAATAGTTGAATCTTGAAGGTTAAGGGTTAGGTTTCTTGGTTGAATGCATTGTTGAATGGGTCGTCTTAGGGGCGGATTTTTAGTCCTAAGACGGTCCTAAGACGCACCGTTTCAGAGTTATGGTCCTACGAATTTTACTTCGTTTCATCTAGAATGCTTTATATTTCCAAAATGGTGCGTCGTAGGACCATGTGTCTCGGAGCTTAAATGGTTTCTATGGACCAGGTTAATAAGATGCTGCAGTTTTTGAGCTTTGGTAAACCTCAAAACTCCGTCCTAAAAAAATCGTTTCTGCTAGTTGTATTCAGATAAGTAGTGACTTGAAAAAAATAATTGCTTCGGTTGTTATTGTTCCCGGCAAATTATAAAAACTTACTCCCTAGAAAAATATGTGGCTATACCCTAAATGAAACAGATACCATACCTATTCTTTTGTAACGACACTTTCGTATTTCGTTTCGTTTTGTTAAGGTGGTACCCTGAGCAAATAACCCCACCTCTACAATACTTCGTAAACTATTACTTGCGCCACCTGGCGAACTTCATACGAATACAAGTAAAATTCACAGATCTAAGAAGTAATAGATATGGCATTCAAAGAAATATTTTTTTATGAAATGTTATTATAAATTCAGTTACTATACTCACGTCGATAAATAGGTAGGTACTTTCAACTTTTACAGTGATACAAATATTACGATTACGAAAATGAGCTCAAAATTAAAATTCAAGATGGCGCCGATGAAAATTTTTGGTTTATTCGTCATGGGTGTCGTTTTCATGGTTTTCGGGGTCGCTGATTACGAAAATGAGGTCAAAATGAAAATCCAAGATGGCGCTGACGAAGATCTTTGGTTTTTCCGTCATGGGTGTCGTTTTCATGGTTTTAGGGGTCGCTGATTACGAAAATGAGGTCAAAATGAAAATCCAAGATGGTGGCCAGGAAATTTTTTGGTTTTTCCGTCATGGGTGTCGTTTTCATGGTTTTTGGGGTCGCTGATTACGAAAATGAGGTCAAAATGAAAATCCAAGTAGGCGCCGACGAAAATTTTTGGTTTTTCCGTTATGGGTGTCGTTTTCATAGTTTTTGGGGTCGCTGATTACGAAAATAAGCTCAAAATCAAAATCCAAGATGGCGCCGACGAAAATTTTGGTTTTTCGACTAAAATTTAAAATTTTAAATTTAAAACAAAAATTTTCGTCGGTGCCATCTTGGATTTTCATTTTGACCTCATTTTCGTAATCAGCGACCCCAAAAACCATGAAAACGACACCCATGACGGAAAATCCAAAAATTTTCGTCGGCGCCATCTTGGATTTTCATTTTGACCTCATTTTCGTAATCAGCGACCCCAAAAACCATGAAAACGACACCCATGACGGAAAAACCTAAAATTTTCCTAGCCGCCATCTTGGATTTTAATTTTGAGCTCATTTTCGTAATCGTGCCAATATTATTTTGTATCACAGTAAAAGTTGAAAGTACCTACCTATTTATCGACGTGAGTATAATAACTGAATTCATAATGACCCAAAGTATTTGGACGCACCAATAAATATTTCATTGAATGCCATATCTATTACTTGAAATTACTTCTTAGATCTGTTGATAATGTGACGTAAGCGAGCGAGCGCATGAGCCGACGCGGCGCGGTGACGAGCGACACGGGTTCCCCCTTCGAGGCCTGGCGGCATACTGAATGTCAATAGATACGGTTGCGAATACGCTCAGAATTTTGCATAAAAATCTTTATAAAATCAAATTTTGGGTTTTTGAAAAAAAAAATCGTACCTTATTGTTCATTATGAAATTGCTTATCCATTAGTGTAAAAACAAAATAAAAACAATTGTTAGTTTTGGAGAAGTAGCATGTTTTCAATAATTATTTCTCATTTCTGTGGTTTCGTTGTGAGGGGATTAATTAAATATTTTACTTAAAAAAGAAAAAAACAAAACGTACCATTTTGAAGGTAAGAGTATGTAGAAATTTAATGTATTTTTTGTTGGTTGATATATCTTTTTTTTTAAGAGTTATAAGCTCCAGAAAACTGCATAAAAAACGGCTAGAGCTACGTTTTGCTGGGGGACGCGCCTTAAGGCGCAGTCAAAGGGGCACCGTAAAAACGACCTGTTTTTCGTCGCAGAGTTAGCCGTATTGCTACTTATTACAATTCCAAAAAAAAATACAGTGTATAGTCAAATGTATAGGTAAAAGACTTATGCAAAAATATTTTCTAAAAGTAATCAAGAACCTCGAAAAAAAAAATCACAAAATCACAAAAAAATCACACGAAAAAACTTTTTCGTCTCGAAATGCTCAATATTTTGAGTGACAACTGTTATTTTTTTTTTTACTATCAGAAAGGAAATTTAACCAACTAAAGACATATGTAAAAATATTTTAACATTACAGCGTATTTTTTTTTTTAATAAATTAAATCTGCGAACTATCGTTCATTTTGGCAGTCACGAGCATCAAACGCATCGCCATTTTCAACCTTATTTGTTTAGGCGGTGAGTTAAACGCGCGCTCAAGGTCGCGGGCAGCTAATGTCGCCTTAATATGATTACCTAAATATTAGTGCTGAAAGCTTTAGAGTAACAATAAAATAAGATGATACCAGAGCTAAAACTTTAGTAAAGGTTTGGCTTTTAGCTGTAATAGGGGATCGGACAAAAAAAAACTAATTAGTCCGTCAGATAGATTTCCAAAAATTATTGGACACGTATTTTTTCTTTTTTCACGTAAACTTAAAATGAAGACGATACAGTGCTTCGAAAACTCGTGTGACGTCATATGATAGTACATTTTGACGACACAAGTGACGTTTCAAGCCCCACTCCAAGATCTTTGACGCGTTTTATCTTCGTCATTTTTTATTGATTTGATAAAACAAAAAACACGTATTCAATATTTTTCGATAATCTAACTTACGAACTAAACAGAATCATATTATTTTGACCCAGTCCGATCCCCTATTAGAGCATTTCTCTTTTTTTTGCCATAGTTTCAAAAAATCGCTAAAAATAAAAATATATATATAAATCGTTTTTTTTCATGAAATCAGGTAGTTCACTTTATTAACATTTGGATTTTTATAAGAAAATCTATTTTATTTATGAATTTTGTGGAAAATAAATTAAAAACTAAATGAAGGTAAATTACATGTTCTTATTTTGTTACTTTTTAATTGTTAAAAAAAACTTTGAAGTAGCAATTGTTTTAACCAAAAAAATAGTTTTCTTGATACTTCATGATAAACTTATTAGTATCATTGCAAAGAAATACCAACAAAAGTAAAAGAAAATATTCAAATTAAGTGTTTATTTATTTTTTTGTTACCTTTCACCTAAATAAAATTTAAAGTTTTGATAGTATGAAAAATAAACAAAATTTACCGATTTTACGTGCTTTTTATTGTAGTGTTAGGTATCCTTGAGTATCTTCATGAGATTCATTGTTATAAAATAAAAATAAAATACATAAAACATAAAAAGAGATCAGATTTTTTCTGGGACAGTAACAAAAAAAGAATATTAGGTAACAAAATAAAAATTAATAAAACCTAAAAGGCAACGTCTACAATGTACTAGGCGTTGTAGACGTTTTAGTGATTATGATTAAAGATATAGATAACACAAACTATTTACTGTTCAAAATTTACAGTCAGAAAACAACTTTAAATTAATTCCTTTTTTGTTACTAAAATTTTCCGCATATACGTTACTGTGTACGAAGTAACAAAAAAAATAGTAACGAAACACTTGTTTAGTTTTTACAAAATATTATTTTAGTAGTTAAAATTGGAGTTATGTCTAATATAATTCACTCAAATTTAGTGCAAGTTGTTAACTATTGTGACATGATAAAAGAAAGTAGTCAATATTATCAACTTACCTTGAAACAGCTGTAACAAAAACGGAATGAGATTCGATTTTCGAACTGGAATATTATTTCACATTTTACCGTCGGAACAGCACTGACACCTAAATCAATATGGCGGCATTAAATGGTACCTGTAGTATTGCCAAGTTAAAATTGTGTATCGAAATGGAAGTTTTTTAACTTTATCACACAAAAAATGGGTAACAAAAACTGAAATCTATTTTTGGAACTTTTTCTGGGACAAGTTTAAAAATCATTTTTAACTGACAAAATTAAAAAGTAAATACCAAAAAAGCAATTTAAGTAGATCTTTATAACTCTTAGAATGGTTTAAAAACAAAATCTCAGTATAGTTTCTTTGAACCTTATTAAAATAATTGAGTTTTAAGTAACGGATGGTAGACTGGGACATACGAATTTTCATACATTGCAATTTTTTGGTAGTTTGTATTTATTTATTTTTTTAATTAAATATTATATTTTTATGATATTTTTTAATGATTTCTGTGAATTTACTAAAAAATGTGCACCTAAAAAAATACAGAATCAATAACATACACATTACACAAATGTTATTAATCTGCAAACTTGTGGGACATTCAACAAATGTGTATTGGCAAAAAAAAAGAGAAATGCTCATTAGGCATAGGAAAAGACCATAAAAAAGCGTTTAATCTTAGAAATGTGTAAACTAAGTTCAATAAAATATTTCGCCAACGTTTACCTATTTAATGTTTAATGTATTAGGTTTTCTTATTTACTAGTGACTAGTGTATGGGTTTTACCTTTGTGTTAGTGTAAATGCTGGGAGAGGAGTAAATGCAGAGACACAACTAAAACGGGCGCGCGATTGTTTCAATGCAGACGGACACCATGAAAAATCCATTGAATGTACCTACCTGTTCAAAAAAAAAATTTGAATTCTTTAATAACTAATCTATGCCTGTATGGTTTCACTTTTTTACCCGACTACGGCGAAGCCAAAAGGAAGGGTAATGATTTTGGCAGTCTATGTATGTATGTATGTAGGTATGTATGTATGTATGTATGTTCCACCGTAGCGCCTAAAATACTAAACGGATTTTAATAAATGAGGTGTCGATAAATTCGTAAGAATAGCCCGGGTGACATGGGCTATATAAATTTTATAAATTCTTTATATGACGGAATTTAAATGTCAAAAACTTACCTCAAAAATATTAAATTGAGATAATCATAACATGTTTGGTATCAAATGAAAGGTCTTGGAGAGCAAAAACCAATATTTTATTCGTAGTCGGGTTTTAGATTTTAAAACTTGTTCATTTTCGTACTATATACGTACTACTGACTTCTGTCATTCGAACATAATCCTGTTACACAAAAAAGGCGATAAATCTGATATTGGGAATTATCGCCCCATCAGTTTAGTCTCACATCTCTACAAAATTTTCATCAAAACCCTCGAAAACCGCATATCGGGATCACTAGACCTCCATCAACCTCCAGAGCAAGCTGGATTCCGCCGTGGCCTTTCTACTGCTGACCACCTACAATCTTTAAACCAGATCATCGAAAAACACCAAGAATTCAATCTACCGTTATACCTCGCGTTCGTCGACTACTCAAAGGCTTTCGATAGTTTAACACATAGCGCAATATTTTCTGCACTCCGCAAACAAAACATAGAGCCTACATATATACATTTATTGCAAAAAGTCTACCACAACAGCACAGCAGCCATTCGCTTAACTACCACCGGACCATCTTTTCCCATTCAGAGAGGAGTCAAGCAAGGTGACCCGCTATCTCCCAAACTCTTCACAGCTACGCTGGAAGAAGTTTTTCAAGAAATAAACCCACATTGGCAGGATAAAGGTGTTGTCGTCGGCGGAAAGAGATTAACTAATCTTCGTTTCGCCGACGACATTGTCCTTTTTTCTTCATCAGCAGCTGAGCTAGGCCTAATGCTCGAACAACTGAGCCATGCCAGTCTCCAAGTCGGGCTTTCAATGAATATGACGAAGACAAAATTGATGACGAACAGCACAGAGCGTAACATAGAAATTGGGGGTGTGGTGATTGAATATGTCCATGAATATATATACCTCGGCCAGATAGTCTCTTTCCAGGCAAGACAAGATAAAGAAGTTGCTCGACGCACCCAAAATGCCTGGAAGAGCTACTGGTCGATGAAGCATTTAATGAAGGGACCACTCCCTCTTTCTCTTAAACGAAAGCTCATGGACATGTGCATTCTCCCCACCCTCACCTATGGAGCCTAAAGCATTCGCCGGCCTCGCCCAATTTCTTTCTTGCTGCAACTTGTATGACATTCGCATCCGCATGAACATCCGCATTGATTAATGCGGATGCGAATGCGGATGCGGATGTTCAAATCTATGCGGAAGCTCCGCATTTGCGGATGCGGATTCGAATATTCGCAACATCCCTGGATGGAACTACTGATTTTTTTTTTTTATCACTAGTTCCATTTTAAAAAAAACTGAAACATTTGTTATGTTTATATAACAAAAACAGGAATAGATAAGATATAAAGTTAATTAAATTTATTTAATTCATCCAAAAATGATTTACACTTGTCCCGTAATATTTTAACAGCTTCTACAAATATCACATTAGGATGCATGGCTCCAACAGACTCCACATTAACTGAAACAAAAGTAACTTGTTAACTCTAAGACAATATTACACACAAAATTAGAAGCTTATCATCACCTGAGATCATCACCATCTCAGCCAACACACATTTTGTTGGGGAAAGCTTAATTTTACATTAGTACTGGGGGTATCTCCGCCATGACAGCCACTTATTTATACATAACATATTATTTATATTTATACGTACATATAAAATGGTCTCGCACTCTGCTCAATATGACGCCATCTTTTATTTCGTCGTATCTATAGACATTTCTGCTGCAAGTATCATATCTGGCGTCTCGTACATAAGCCCGCCCTTCCGAGTCCAGGCTGATAACTCCTGGCGCAAAGCAACTTTGTAGCAATGTCGCTTCACTGTCTCGCACTTCACGTGTTAGCGTCACTTCAGGTAATAGCCGGTAAGATGCGGTTGCTGGGGAAATAAATTTATAATATAATAATACATAGACATGGCGCATATTGTTGGGAGGTTCATATCTCAAGAACCATGACCTGGTAGCTCGGACCCTGTTTCCGATGCGATGGGCTACTATTTTTTATATTTTCGAAGGATTTTTTTGATACTAAAAGTGTTATTAATAAAATTGATAAAGGAAATACATAATAATAGTAGGGGAGCCCTAGAAGGGATTTTGGTTGTTGTTCCCGGTCTTGCTGTATGTGTATGTGAGTTTAAATTTTTATCAACACTCCATTAATACAGAATAAATTCTAGAGGGGCAAACATTAAAAAAAAAACGTAGGCCAGGAACAGTTCCACAGACTGCTAATAGAGTGATCCTGACTCTTTTATTGAAAATTACAGGTGACTCAATTACTTACCAACAGGAGAAAACTTGGCATGGTCTCTGCCAATGCCTTTGACAGCAACAAGGCTTAGATCCAGCTCATGTCCCGGCCTCATCTTTGACACAAGTATGTCTCCGTGCACAGGGCCAATGTCTGCTTCTTTATGGACTGAAGCTTGATTTCCAATTGGCTGCCATTTTATTTGTGATGAATAAACTAAAAATAAATCTCAGTTATAAAGTAACATAAAATAGGTGAAATAATCATAGAAAGTTCAGCTTGTGAGATTGCTAGTGCTTGCACCTATGCATGCCCAGACCCTACAGGCCAGTTTTCATTAACTGTTATCTAGAAAATATTTACCACTATGGTTTTCATATAAATCTTCAGCCCTGTAAGAGTCCTTAGGTTGTGATTTATTTAAAGTGCACTTTACTTTCATTGAAAACTCTAAAGTGTTAAATTCAGTTCCTTCTGTTGCATCTGTAAATGAAATAACAAACATTAATCTTACATTTAAGGAAAAACTACCATGAATGTCAACCACATTATTTTAGCAATACTAAAATTTATAAAGAAGTTATATTGAACATTTGCCAAAGAATATTTTCTTGGATAGCTGAAACTAGTTGTCACAATAACATTAATTAAACATAGAACTCAACATTTGACATGCAAGTGACTGAGCTTCTGGGTGGTAAAGCAATTACGAGGTTAAATATATGACATATTATGATGTGCTTGCCTTCAGGGCGATATTCAAACAATCTCGGGTCTGCTCTGAGAGGAATCAACCCTAATCTGTGTGCCAACACTTCATCCTGAATAATTGAGGTATTGTTTCTTATCATCACTTTTTCAATAGCCACGCTTGGGACTTCACTTAACATCAACCTCCGGAATGCATTGGCAAATGCAGGCTGTATTCCAATTAAATCAAATTCCATTTCAAAATTATCCATTCGGACGATAACTATTCGAAACTTCTTCGTGAATTTCTTAAAGTTCCACTTTTCGTCTGCCATACCGTAATCGTTAGGTGCATTCTGCAATAAATAAGAGGTTACAAACAACAACGTTAACGTAAAGGACGTTTCATGAATTATTTTAGTGTTTTTTATAAACAGAACACTAGTTTAATTCCTTGTTAAGTATATTCCCAGGTTTGTTCTACCGTAGTTTATGAACATACTAAAAAATCCCAACAAATTACGGTCACGTACATACTTGTAGTGCAATATAATGTTTGAAACAAATTACCTTTACACGAAACTCTTCTAAAAGTACACGCGGTTTTTCATCTAATTGAGGCATTTTCTGTTTTAATTTAATAGAAAATTATTTTGTTACAAACACGTGCACTCAATTATCATGTACACAAAAATTCAGTCAGTTGACAATGTCAACTTGACATTATTGACAATGACATGTCAGGCCGCGTTCCGTATTACAAAATAATCGCTCACAGCGCTCACGTCGATATTTTGCGTTCCGAATTAGATATCCTGTCATCAATTCGGAACGCTCGTTAACGCGTCTTACACTCGTCACGTGATAACAAAAACATAACCTGCATGAGAGAAATTCGGCGCCCGTTAGGCTCGTCTTGCATATTTACTTGAATACTCATGGTTATGAGACTCCAAAGAGATTTCAAAGAACTAATTGAATGTATTTGTGCGACTCCAGCGGTCCAGCCAGTGAACCTCAGCTGTGAACACACACACCCACCCAGACACACACACACGCATCAGACATCTGTCATTTTATAATTTGATTTTGACAGCGCTCACGGTGATATTTATTTGGGGCATGGTC
This sequence comes from Diarsia mendica, assembly GCA_949316265.1. NCBI lineage: Eukaryota > Metazoa > Arthropoda > Insecta > Lepidoptera > Noctuidae > Diarsia > Diarsia mendica. The sequence continues at coordinate 13,593,310 of OX438906.1, forward strand.
GGTGTAATCGCATGATGCCGCATGTCATGACGTCATCTATGACGATTCAAGGGACATCGTTAGCGCGCTCACAGAAATTCGGTACGGGTTTATGGACGCTCAAATCGATTACGGCGTTATTCGGAACGCACCCTCAGGTGATGTTTATCTATTCTATTTTTGATGGGAAAAACATCTAAGGCCTAAAACACACACAAGCGACGTAAGGCGAAGGCACGGGACAGGCGCAGCGCAGACGTGGGACAAATACGGCGCAGACGCGATTTGAATTATAATAATAATAATAATAATATTCCACAACTATCACACAACGCCATCTAGTCCCAAGCTAAGCAGAGCTTGTGTTATGGGTACTAGACAACTGATAAACATACTTATATATTTCTAAATACATACATATTATAGATAAATTACACATTAGATTAATTATATCAGAAGAGGCGTGGAACAGGCAAGACACGTGAATAAAATCGGTTGTTGAAATCTCGCTCCGGTGCAAACCAAACCTCACACCGTTTCACACGCCGTTTCGTTGCCTGCGCCGCGTCGCTTCAGTATAATTCAAAAACGTCGCCTGCATACATTTTGTATGAAATCGTTTTGAAGCGGCGCATGCCTGCGCCACGCCTGCGCTGCGCCTGCCCCGTGCCTTCGCCTTACATCGCTTGTGTGTGTTTTAGGCCTTATGTGTTGAAAAATGAAAAAAAAAATACGAGAATTTATTTTTAGTTGAACTCATTGAGATAAATATGGAGACGCCGCGATATTCTTTATACACACTTGCCTATACAAATATGAGTGAAATAGGAGACAGAATGTAAAATATAGTTTTGTTTCGTTCTTTCTAATGCAGTAATCGTATTTGATGAAAGAGACAACAATATTTCAGTTGTTTCTCATAATGGCAACATTTGGATATGCGAGTCACAGAATAGTAGTTAGAGTCTGTCAAGCGAGTCTAGTCCCATGAAAAAGGCGGCAAATTCAAAAATCACTGATATAAAACACTGATATAGCACGCTGAAAACTTATTGATACTTGAATTTTAAAGTAAAAGGGTTGTGGACTCGACTCGCTTGACAGACTTCTATCAATAAGTTTTCAGCGTGCTATATCAGTGTTTTCTATCAGTGATTTTTGAATTTGCCGCCTTTTTCATGGGACTAGACTCGCTTGACAGACTTCTATGTGCCGTATTCGCCATATTGTGCGACAAGATGGCGACGAGTTTCGTGGTAGTTGTGCTGTCAAATAGTTGTTTTGGTTAGTGTGATTTGTGAAAAAATTACGACGAGATTATCTCTTAAACTGCGTGTATATGCTAGGAGACAGCAATTCAATATGCCTGCGTGTTGTATTGTGAAGTGTGGTGCAAGAAGGACTGAAAATCAACCTCAATTGACTTTGCATAGGTTAGTAGTCGTATTCATGCAATAGTATCTAGGAGTAATACATTTTCGATGAAAAAATGCTAAGTGATCATTAATTTATTGCTAAAGTGTTAATATTTGGGTTTATTTCCGTCCCAGAGACCTTTTTGTTATTTCATAATTTGATTCGTTTGTTTACAAACATGGATAGTGTTGTACCGTTGCGTAATAGTTTCCGATACTAGTTCCTTCGCTGCGCTGAAACGATATCTGTTCGAGTGACCGTGCCAGGTCCGGTCAGGGCGCGGGACCGCCCTGCGGATTATCGAAAGAGATAACGCGGCCTTGACACAAGGGCGAAGAAGGAACATGGGTGGTTTTTAGTCAGAATAATAGGGTTTGACAAACCCTATTATTGCACTACAATAAATTTTATTGGTGATCCATCTTTTATTTTACACATAATTATATTAACATTAATTTGATCATTCATATCTGGGACCACTTTTTGTTTGTCTGAGAACGAAAATATTTCGTGGCGATAGATCTATTTATTAGGTGATACAACTTGGTGACGAATACAAATTTTGGCGACAAGAAACAAAGTCCCCTTTTATTTTACTCCGCCAGTCAGTATGTTAATCATAATAGAAACAATCTTCTTACTATTAGAAGATTTTTTCTTTACTAGGATCTGCATACCTACCAGAATCTACAGACCAGATAAAACCGAAAGCGCAAATCTAAAAAAATAAGTTTATAAAGCTAAAACACGAATACGAATAAAATCGCAGACTAATAAAACCGCGGTCTTAAAAGTAAAAAAACAAGAAAATAATACGTGTCTAATATTCTTATCCATCAACGCCTTATCCAATTAATTGATTGTGACGTCTAGTTAGTAGGTAGATAATTTGTAATTTTCAATTTAACGTATTTATTATAAGTAAAATAATTATAGAGGATAGTCGTATTTCGCCTGCCACTGATACCTGATGCTCCTTCTGGCGTTCTCATTGATATATAAGTCAGCTGCTTGTTGCCATTAGCAAGGTGGCATGCGATGACTGCCCTCTACTATCATTTTACTTATAATACGTTACATTGAAATATACAAATTATCTACTACTTATTAGACGATAATCAATTAGGTAATTGGATAAGGCGTTTATAGACAAGAATTATTTTCTTGTTTTTTCTGCGTAGAAGACCGCGGTTTTATTAGTTTGCGATTTAATTCGTAGTTGAGTTTTAGTAACATTCTACTTTAATGTTGGCTTGTTATATAATACGAGTAAATAACAAAGACTTAACCGCGACAACTGTTTGACCGCAATCTAAACGTATACAGGGTGTAAATTAACACAGCCGTCAACCAAGCAAGGGTGGTACTTAGTTTGATGTACAGAAACATCAAACTAAGTACCCTAACTACCTACCTAACTACGCAATTTTTTTGCTGAGAAACGATTTTTTATTGGGGTCAAATATCATATTTTACGGTAAAACTCAATGTAGCACTCTTAACACATTGGGCTAGTGGATGCTATGAATAGTAAACGGGTGATAAAGGTAATTTAAGTAAAGTTATAACCTGAAAAACTAGTATTTACAAAAACAACTGTGAAATATTTGGTTGTCATGCTCTGCAGCAGAACCACTTTGCCTATAATACTTAAAACTTATTGGATAAACTGTAGATAATGTCTACATATATTATTGTAGGTTAATTTAAAAAAAAATGTATATTGTCAGTTTCTTGGAAAACATCAATTCAAAGTGGCCATGCTGAAGAGCATACTCCCCAGCAGAACAACTTTAAAATAATAGGTATTTCACGCTGATTATGCACAGGTCCTAATAGAAACATAATGCATATTTATTGTATATCAAGATAACATCGTCAATTTTAGAAAAATATTTACAGAATTGTAGTTAAATGTAGATGAATTACAAGAATGCGCCTGCTATAATAAAAAATACAGGATACAATGTAGATAATGTCTATATTTGTGTAGCTTAATATCAAAATTTGTATATTGTTAGTTTCTTGGGAAACATCAATTCAAAGTGGGCATGCTGAAGAGCATACTCCCCAGCAGAACCACTATAAAATAACGGTTATTTCACGCTGATTATGCACAGGTCTTATTATAAACAAATGTATATTTATTGTATACTAGCTTTTGCCCGCGACTTCGTTCGCGTGGAATAGTGACTTCCGGCAGATTTTTGGTTTATCTCGCGAAAAAAAAAAAAACTATCCTATGTCCTTTCTCAAAATCCAAACTAAGTATGTCTGTACCAAATTTCATCAAAATCCGTTCAGCCGTTTAGGCGTGAAAGAGTAACAGACAGACAGACAGAGTTACTTTCGCATTTATAATATTAGTATGGATAGTATGGAAGTATGGATTAAGATAACATCCACAATTTTAGATAAATACTTACTTATTGATTTTTAGTAACATATAAATGTTTTATCGGAATGCGCCTGCCATGAATTTCTTAGCAAATAACATGATTAATAGATTCATACATATTAATATTTCTTTACGACAAATAAATTAATAAATGGTAGGTATATCAAGGAAATGAATTCATATGGTATAAAGATTAAGAAAAAAAAACAGACAAAAAAGTAAATAGAATTTGTTTTATTTTTTAAGTAGGTACATAAATAGATCTCATATATCATATCTTTGGCAGTCGTTACAGGTAGTCAGTGACCTGAAAGTCTGACAACCAGTCTTACCAAAGGGTATCGTATTACCCAGTATACGATAACTTCTCCACAACCGCCGATTTCAAGTCCACCTTCTCTCGGAAAAAAGTCGTTGGAGAGCACAGAAAAACGGCCTACCTCAAGGTAGTGTCTTGGCACCGCTTTTATTTAACATCTATACCAATGACCAACCATCCAGCCCGCAAACCTCCCGCTTCCTCTATGCAGACGACCTTGCCCTTACCTCCCAAGCCACCACCTTTGAAGAGGTTGAGGTGTCTTTGTCAAACGCTCTTGGTGACTTAGCCACTTACTACCACGCTAACTCACTCAAGCCCAATCCGAGCAAAACGCAGTCGTGCATATTCCATCTTCGCAACAGAGAGGCGAGCCGCAAACTTAACATCGTTTGGGGTGGGGTATCCATAGAGCACAGCAACTTTCCAAAATATCTGGGTGTTACTCTGGACAGGTCTCTAACATTCGGCAAGAACTGCAATAACATTAAGCAGAAGGTACACTCTCGCAATAGTCTTTTGCGGCGACTAGTCGCGTCAAAGTGGGGTGCTTCGCCTGACGTCATGCGGACTACTGGGTTGGCGCTATCTTTCTCTGCGGGTGAATTCGCGTGCCCCGTGTGGGGTCGTTCAGCCCATGCAAAGTTAGTGGATACAGCACTGAATGAAACGTGCCGGATAATCACTGGCTGCCTCAAGCCGACCCCGGTACAGATGCTGTATCCACTGGCAGGCATAGCGCCGCCAGTAGTTCGCAGAGCGGTGGCGAGCTCTAGTGAAAGAGCCAAAATGGTCTCCGACGCTAGACACCCTCTACACAATAACATCATAATAATAATAATAATATAATAATAATATTCCACAACTATCACACAACGCCATCTAGTCCCAAGCTAAGCAGAGCTTGTGTTATGGGTACTAGACAACTGATAAACATACTTATATATTTCTAAATACATACATATTATAGATAAATTACACCCAGACACAGAACAAATGATCGTGCTCATCACACAAACATTTGTCCAGGGTGGGAATCGAACCCACGACCTCCGGCATAGCAGTTAGGGTCACTAACCACTAGACCAACAGGCCAGTCGAAAGTCATAGTACCGCAAAGGCTGAAAAGCCGCAACAGCTTTTTAAAGTGTGTACCGCTCACTGGTGAACGCTCTAAGGAAAGACTTAAGTTGTGGCAAGATAGCGTTTCCTTACCCAACCCATTTGTGCCACTTGCCGAAAATCTTCCACCTGGACACGAGTTGCCATGGCTGACCTGGAAGTCTCTAAACAGACTCCGGACACAGGTAGGCCGAAGCAAAGAAAACCTGTTCAGGTGGAGATTCATAGATGACTCTGCCCTGGAGTGTAAATGTGGTCTTGCCCCACAAACTATGGGGCACTTGATATCGTGCCCAGCCTGTCCTGTTACTTGCACATCACAGGAACTGATGGAGGCTACTGAAAGTGCCGAACTCGTCGCCAAATTTTGGGCCGACTCAATTTGAATTGTCATCGACACGCTAAGAAGAAGACCCAGTATGAACTGGGTTGTGGAGGTCTGATAGGCAGTCGCTCCATGTAAAATACTGCTACTCAGCTTTATCCGGTAAAACTGAAAGCCGACCTCAACATAGTTGGGAAAAGGCTAGGCAGATGATGATTTTATATGTACTTACTTAAAAATAAAACAAATTCTATTTACTTTTTTGTCTGTTTTTTTTTCTTAATCTTTAAACCTTATAATAATAATAATATTCCACAACTATCACACAATTCATTTCCTTGATATAGGTACCTACCATTTATTAATTTATTTGTCGTAAAGAAATATTAATATGTATGAATCTATTAATCATGTTATTTGCTAAGAAATTCATGGCAGGCGCATTCCGATAAAACATTTATATGTTACTAAAAATCAATAAGTAAGTATTTATCTAAAATTGTAGATGTTATCTTAATATACAATAAATATACATTTGTTTATAATAAGACCTGTGCATAATCAGCGTGAAATAACCGTTATTTTAAAGTGGTTCTGCTGGGGAGTATGCTCTTCAGCATGCCCACTTTGAATTGATGTTTCCCAAGAAACTAACAATATACAAATTTTGATATTAAGCTACACAAATATAGACATTATCTACATTGTATCCTGTATTTTTTATTAAAGCAGGCGCATTCTTGTAATTCATCTACATTTAACTACTATTCTGTAACTATTTTTCTAAAATTGACGATGTTATCTTGATATACAATAAATATGCATTATGTTTCTATTAGGACCTGTGCATAATCAGCGTGAAATACCTATTATTTTAAAGTGGTTCTGCTGGGGAGTATGCTCTTCAGCATAGCCACTTTGAATTGATGTTTTCCAAGAAACTAACAATATACATTTTTTTTTTAATTAGCCTACAATAATATAGACATTATCTACATTTTATCCTACATGTTTTAAGTATTATAGGCAAAGTGGTTCTGCTGCAGAGCAGGACACATATTTGGAACTTTGACCAATATCTCCGTAACTAGGGGGTTCCTAGGTATGGTCTAGAACAAAAAAATATCGCAGTGGTGGGGAGAACAAGTGTTCAGTAGTTTAGGCGCTATGCTGGAACATACAAACATAATACATACACTGCCAAAATCATTACCCTTACTTTTGGCTTTTCCGTAGTCGGGTAAAAAGTATTCTTTAATTATTGTATTCAGAAAAACCAATTTGAATCAATTTTATTCTCAGGTATCAGAAGGTAAGTAAAACTCATATTTTTCTGTTACAACTTTACAACGGACTGTTAACCCAGTAATGCCTAGCGTGTCCATTTGGACACGTAATTAGTATGTTTTTAAAATTATTATTGTGTCAAGATTCCGCTGCATAATAAAAAAATCTTTTCTTTATTGCATTGTTTGTACCCTGTAGTTTCAATGCTTGACGTTTATTTCTCCATAATTGGGGTTATTTTGGAAATATTCGTCCCCGTAGAGGGAAAATTAAATAAGTCCGATTTTGGCGATATTGACTTTTCCCTATTTTCAAAACACCTAAAGCGTACCGCATATTTTAGCCTTACAGGCATTTTCGTATCTTATTCCGTTCCAAAAATATAGTCATTTTTGTCGGAAAGATGGAATAATAAATATCTTCAGACAAACACTATTTTTTTGAAGGAAAAATAAATAACTCGGTAAATAAATCAATAACTGTGGTCAGTGATAATTTGAACGTCAAATAAATTAAATAACATGAGTTGTTGAATTTTTTCTTAACTTAAAAATTCTTTCACAAAGCTAACTAAGTTCTAGGAAAACTAAATAACTCTACTTATTTAATTCTGCTATTCAGAATTCTGATATAACGTACCTAATTTATAAATACTTGATGTTATCTATTTCTTCTACAACTAGATAATGATTAATTATAAGATGCTAGGCAAATAAAATTAATTAAATTAAGTTGTTTATAACTACCATAACACAAAATGCACCTGAGATAAGTTGATAACTCTTCTGCTTTCATTTGAATTTTGACTCTTACGTTGAAGTATTAAGGTTACTTTTAGCTTGTCACACAAATTGTTTTTTGTTAGGTATTTTCGTTAATCATTTAATCAATTAGCGAATAATTTTCTGTAGTAATAGTGTAATTTTCAATTCTGCAGGGTTAAGTCTCTCGCCGCGGTGGTCCTCATGGAGTTGTATTTCGTATCGAATACGTACTGTTTGGGTACTCGATCGTTAACAGCTTTCACCAGGGGGACTTTGGATTCCTTCTAGTACCACAGTATGCTAAGTGTACTTTTTACCCCAGCGTACCAGCGTCCAGCGTTTTTGTCTTAGCGTATTGAGGCGCACCGCCGTCATCGTTGCTTCCAGCAAAATGAACAGGTGGAGCGGCGGAATCCCCAGGATGGCTTCGAGGGCTGCGGTCGGAGTAATACTCATGCAACGTGAGATCGCCATGCAGGCGAGCCTTTGCATACGTTGCAGCTTGCTTATGGCTGTTATTAAGTTGGTGCGGGACCACCAGACCACTGCCCCGTAGGTGATCATGGGTCGAATTAACACGCAGTAAAGCCAAAGTATAATTTTAGGGGATAGGCCACACTTCTTACCAATCATCCTCCTGCACTGCCAAAAGGTGATGCAGGCCCTCTTTAGCTTTTTATCAAGATACACACATACATACATAAACTCACGCCCTTTTCCCATGGGGGTAAGATGGCTGCTCTAATTTAACTTATTGTCCAGGATAGCTCCCAGGTATTTGACCTCGTTGGTTACCTGGAGCTCAGTATCGAATAGCTTACGTAGGCGATGAGGGCCTAGCATTCGTTTTCGGATAAACATGACAAGGTCAGTTTTTGTGGAGTTCGCTGAGAGGTCGAACTCAGCACACCATCGCTCAACTATGCGTAGCGCCTGCTAAGTGGTTGCAGATTGTCCCTGTCACCTTTTCCGAGATGAGGATGGCGAGATCGTCTGCGTACCCAATAGTGTAAAAGTGGTTAGCATTGAGCTTCGCGATTAGGTCATTAATCACCAGATTCCAGAGGAGGGGCGACAGCACTCCTCCTTGGAGAAAGCCCCTGGCTATCACTGCTGACTGCTGCTTTGCACCAAGGCGGACGACTCGTTTGCTAAGCATATTGGTAATCTAGTCTATCAGTACCTGTTCCACCCCGTGTCGGGAGAGAGCGGCGCTGATGCTGGGGAAGTTTGGCCTCCTTCGATATCTATGAAAGTACCCAGGCAGGTGCCCTTCTGATGTATCGCTTTTTCTATCCGGCCAACCACTACATGAAGAGCGGATTCAGTGGATTTACACGCGCTGTATGCGTGTTGATTTGCGTGAAAGGCTTTTAAAACGCCATCCCTCAGCTCTCTCTCGCATTTATTTTCTCCATAGCTTTCAGGAGAAAGGAGGTCAGGCTGATCTGGCTTAGGGATGAATATGACTTTCACTTGTCTCCATCCTTTCGGGATGTGCCGAAAGGCCAGGCACGCCCACAATATGGGCACCAGTCTTTCAGCAACGGAGAGCACACCCCATTGCAGTAATGCAGGGAACACCCCGTCCGGACTGGACGCCTTGAAAGGATGGAAGCACCCGATCGCCCACTGGAATTCCTCCAGCGTGATCATCATGGTGAGCATAAATCCAGTCGTTTCCTGTTGAAGTTTGGTTTACCTCAGTCCAGTCAATTGTGGGTGTGAAAACGCAACCTGGGAAGTGAGTATCAATAAGGACGCGCATCGCCTCTTCTGGAGTAGTGGTAAGCGTGTTGTCAGGTTTTCGGAGCACTGCAGGTCCAGCAGAGTTCTGCTGTGCTAGTATTTTCCTTACCCTGTTTGCTTGTTGGCAGGATTCTTTTTTGAGTTTTATTTAAATTGTATTTTACCTACCTTATTACGAAATATTTTTAGTTGAATTGAGTCGTTTTAAAGTTTTATAATGATTGTTGTACCTTTGTTTTGCTGTTCATTTTTTAGTTGAGTACCTACTGACCTATGGCTTAGGTGCAAACAATCTTAATTTTTTGAGTCTTAACACAGAATAGGATTATGGTACTGTTTTAATTATGTTTTGATTTGATACAAACTTATATTTTTTTAGTTCCAATTGATACCTATTTTAAGTTTTTCATAGTTTCTCTTACTACTTAAGTATGCCTTACGTAATTAGGTCTCTGATTTTAGAGCTATAATGTTATTAATTGGGTTCAAATTATTTTCTGTTTTGATTTGAAAGAATACTTTAAGTTAATTTGTTTCCACTTGTTATAATTGGTGTAATTTTGTTTATTTTTTAAAGTTTGTGGTAAGATAAGTATCTGATTACAATACACTTTTGCTTATTTTTTTCTACTTTTCAATTTCTTCCTTAAAATAACTTTATTAAAATCATAATACAGCTTTTATTTTATATGAGACCAATAATAGTTAAAAAAATATCAAAGTAATAATAACGTACAAAGCCACAAAATTTTACATTTTAAAATATTTCGAGTTTGATAAATTTAATAACTGCATTTATTTCTCCAAATGTTACTCTACCAATATATTTAGCTTGTAGGAAAACTAAATAAATAGCCGAAATAAGTAGCTAACTGTAGTTACGTTATAAATAACAGTTGTGGGAAAATTAAACAACTTGATTTTTTATTTTTTGTTAAATTATAGTTAAAGACAGAGTTCACTTCGTTAACGCATAATATAAAAGATAATCAGGTCCACCAAATATAAAATTACCCAAAGTAAAATTGTCTCACATTTGTTAACAAATGTACAGACGCCAGCACATCAAGCTACTACAATCTGTCAGATTTCTTTGATAGATTTTCGACTTTATTTCTAGAGCATTAGGTTCAAGGTTCGTTGGGAAAATTTGACAGTTTCGGGTAGCTTGACATGCTGGCGTCTGTACATTAAGTGAAAAAAAAACACTAAATCGCGTTTATCTCAAAACTACAAGATCAGAGTTATTTAGTTTTCCCTCTACGGGGACGTATAATCAATTGAAATAGGTTATTGTTCAAAATTAGTAAAACAATGGATAACCGAAGTGGGTAAGTGGATTTTCATCTGAATATTTTTGTATTTTTAGCGTTTAGTTCTGTTTTGTAATGCTATATAAATGATTTATCATATAGTTATGATAAAGTATTGGTTAGCTTTGTTATAGGTTATATTTTTGTACGTTGAATGTGATGTGTCCATATGGACACGCTAAGCACTTGCCATAGCTTTTTGACATTATACTTGTTCTCTTTCAGATAGTTTGATTTCGATCAGTTCAAGGGACGTTGTTCGCTAAATGAAGTGCTAGACATACTATATGAAGGTGAAGAAAGTGAAGAGGACCGAACTACTCCGGAATCTGTTTATAATAGCCCCACCACAACCAGCAGAGCAGAACGGATGACGATTCTGGTGATGAAGACACTGGTGGAAAGGCCCAACGTTTGAATAACTGAAGTAGGTTTTAGGAATCAATGAGCAATGCAAGGCAATTGAAAAAAAAGGCGAGGGTCGGGCGGAGAACACGGTGGAGCATACCGTGGAGGTCTGCCACGCTTGGGCGGAGCCCCGCCGTAGCGGCGATCAGCGGCGGCGACCTCTCGCGTCCGGCCCTGGTGCAAGCCAAGGTCCGGGGCGAGAGGGAATGGGAACGCCGTCGCCTCCTTCTGTAAAGCAGTGATGCTAGCAAAGAAGGTGGTGGAATGTGAGAGGGAGAGAACCTCTCGTCTCAGCCGCCGCGGGAGCTGCTCCGAGCGTCGGGGGCCACGTGATGGCTTCCGGCCAGCGAAGGCGCGGGCCTGTGGACGGTGAGTAATGGGCTAGCTCACCGTCCGTCCGTCTCATGACGACAACAGGCTGTGTCGACAGTGCGTTCGTGTACCACGCGCGCCTCAAAGAGATTTCAGCAACATGGAAGGGGCCGGCAAGGGCCGACGCCCGTCGGGGCTGTGGCTTATTCGATACAGATACTGCGGCCTCGACACAAAGGGCTAAGAAGGAACATGGGAGGTTTTTAGTCAGTAGAAGTCTGACACTCACTACCACTCTACTCAGAGAGGGAGGAGTCAATTGATCATTCAAAAAAAAAAGCAGGGAAAAAAAATTGCTACTACAAATGCTTAGCGTGTCCATGTGGACACATGTTTTTTTCCTAACTTAAAATATACGTAAGAATCTAAAACTTGTCATAATGTTTTATTACCCTTTATTCTACGTAATGATGTAAAAAAAATAGGAAAAAGGCGGAAAAAATAAATTCGGGCATTACTGGGTTAATTTTAATTTAACCGTGATATCTAATAATACTCGTAATACTAGTATCGATACTCGTTACAGTACTATTATGTTTCAGATTGACACAACCCTAGCATTGGCAGCCATTTTGTGCTCCGTAGGTAGCATTTTCTATCTACGATATGGCACCTTTTTTTTGTAGGTATTTCCAGTCCATACTTTTTATATGTCAATTTAGGTTGAACTACAACCAAGGTCGTCACTGTCAGTGACGACCAGAGATGGGCTTATGGTGAATCCTCCAACCAGCCCGCGAAATTCAAATTTTCTTAAGATTTTTTGCAATTTGCAGGCCAGTGATAGGTGGTATGTTGATGAACATTTGATTCGCGGCTGTAAGACGTAAATAGACGTATAACATACAACCTATCACTGGCCTGCAAATTGCAAAAAACTTAAGAAAATTTGAATTTCGCGGGCTGGTTGGAGGATTCACCTTAAACGTTAAAAAATAATAACACTGCTAAATGCTAATGCTAAAAATAATTAACACTTAAAATTAGCAGTTATTTTTAGCAACTGTTAAATTTAGTCACACTGTCACAGACAGATTTTTAACATACTTAATAATTCTACATATTATTATTATTATTATTACATAATTCTCATTTCCTTCATATTTTTCACAGGCATAAGACTGTTAACTTTTTCTGTTGGCGTATTTGTAATGAGAATCAATTATTTATTTACAACGATTTCTTTTTTTTCATGACTGTTTTTTTTTTTGTATTTGTCAACCCCGCTTCCATCGGAGGCTGCAAAAGTGCAAACCCGCCTCGAGTATAATGACAAATGCACACGCTTGTCAAACAACTTTTTTCGTCACCGTAAAGGCGCGTCTCCACTAGGGACACGCATATCCGTGAGGCCGAGCCGCGCGGCCGATCCTCATGAGTGTGGACGTGAGCGAGGCTTTACCCGCGTCGGTTTAACAGGAACGTTTCACTACAAGAAAAAACCGCGCGACTCCTATTGGAGACGCGCCTTTACAGTGTCGAAAAAAGTTGTCCGACTGTCTGTCCATGCATATTTCACAGGCATTTCACTCCGAGACTGTTAGTACCACACAGTTGAAAACTATTGAGTGAACTTGAGTGTTAATTTACATAAATGAGTGTTAAAGTAGCTGTACTACCTCGTGGGTCTAGTGGTCACAATCACGACGCCTGATTATCGTAGTTTCGTTCTTCTTCCGTCCTTCTGACATTCAAAAGTGCCTGTACCTAATTTAATTGAAATAAAATATTTGAGTTTTGAGTTGAGTTTGAGGTCTTGGGTTTGATTCCCGGGTCTCGCATAGTGTTTTTGGGACCATCACGGATTTCTCAGTAGCAGCCATGGACTCTGGATTTGTGCCCGGTTAATGGCAATAGGCTCGCCCCTGTTACTTAATTGGGACTTATACATAGCTGACGAAATGTGTGTTAGTAGGTACACCACCCATGTACACCTCTACCTAGATTTCGGCGGTTATTCGGCCCCTGTCATAAATGTGTAAAATACCGCTTGATACAAACAAACATGCAATTTTTTTTCAATTCTAGGTACCTATATATTTAATTTTATATGCTCGTCGCGTGTATCTGCGCTGCGCGACAAATAAATATTTCTTTCTTTTCGTTCAAATAGTTTTGGTTTCGGCCGAACCTTGGGCCGAAATCCTAAATTAAATCAATACATGCGTGCGTGAGTAAATACCTACTCATCCAGACTACGGAAGCTTTCATTACTTTAAATATAACTTATTCTATCCGTAACATATAAATGCTGTTGCATGCTGCGACTTAAAGGCTCGACTCAGCTTCGAGACTTGAAATTCCAACAGTGCAATATTAAGGAATTAGTATAGGTGTCAGTCAAACAGTGTTAGGAAAACGGATTAGTCGATAAAAAATCTTTGAAGCAGCCTACCTAACTAAAATGTCGAATTTTAAATCGATAGCAGCAAGACTCGGCTGACTGAATGGCCTTGACATACAGACAGGTACAAAGTAAGCCGTCAATACCTCAGTACAGCACCACGCAGACTGGTGCCAGAGGTCGTAAGGTCGATCCGCAATGAGTTTCACTCTTGAAGTAGTCGGTCGACACTTATGAATCCCCAACCGACCCGCTTTTCGTACAAAGTTTAAACGACTCCTAGTGGATATATGGATATAGCAATTTGCGCATAGATGTGATAGGTACCCTAGAAGTAGGTACCTAATTACTTAATATTAAATACTTTTAGTAGAACATACGTCATCATAACATTATAGTCATTAGTACATTTCGCCAGTTATGTTTAGGTCCCATGTACATACAAACATAGCCACATCCAGGCACAAATCCACACTCCGTGGCTGCTACTGAGAAAATTACTGATGGATAAACCCAATAACACTTTGCCCGACCTGGGAAACGAAGCCAGGACCGCATGAACAGCCAATGTCTGCTTGCGACCACTACACCAACAAGGCAGTCGAGGGCTCGAGGCATTTTTGGTACTTATACCCACAAAATATCACAATTTAAACTCACATGATACACAAACAGTCAGACGCGGAATCACTACCTGTAGGCCATACAAATATTTGTTTCGTGCAGGAGTCGAACCCGCGACACGCAGTGCAGCCGGTCTCTCAACCGCTGCGCACACTGAGCAGTGCAGCATACGAACGAAACAGATTTTAAGTTAAACATGTTATAATGACTCTAGAAAGCATACATTTTCTACCTCGCTACCACGCTTGATCCACCTGCCCTCCTTATACCGCGTATGCTGAGTAGCTCACAATGCTCAACTAATTCGTGGACAGTAGACCAACCCCGGATTGGAGTATTGGACTTGAAAACGATAAACTTAGATGTTTGTGATTCTGTGGAAGACAGAGTGAGTTTTAATGGATCGTTCTGTACAAAACCTTTTTATTATGACAGCAATCGTTATTACATGACATAGGGTAAAACCTCTTCGTACTAGTTCATCCAAAGATACCGGATTGACCTGTGCCAGCTATTTCGTTAAGGAAATTGAAACGGACCTGACTGTCTCCGGCTATACTCGTACGTGCATACGTCATTCGCGGACGCTATCAAAGGTGCTGACCTGGATTTTTAACTCTAAATTGATATTGGCTTACATCACTTTGAATATACCTTTTTACTACTGAACTACCTGCATATGTTTAGAAACATGAGATAGGTGTCAAAACATAACATAACGCCAGTAATTCCCGAAGGGTTAGGCAGGGGTGTACCTAATGGTACACCCACATTTCGCCAGGTATGTTCAAGTCATAGGTAATGGGGGCAAGCCGTATAAAGTCATGTTTATACTTAATATTATTTTTAGAGTCTTTCTAGGCCAACGTGTGGAGCAAACGTTAAGAAATATCTGAGCAATAAAGAAAATATTTAAGTGAAGAGGATCAGTAGATAGAGTAGAGGAATGCAGTACGTAGGAACCTATCTAAGTGTAACATGTTTTGTAATCAGACATCAGAGCATTGGTAGAGAGATACAGCTATGGCTAGGTCGGACACAGCTCGAAGTGACAACGTGTTCTCTAAGCTAGGACATGTTGCACAACATACGCATGATTATGTGTTCATAATATTAATATTATGAGCATGAGCAAGCTTTAATAGCGTTTTTTACAATATTAGCTGACAAGGAGAACGACTCTTTCAAATCATATCTACTGAACCAAAATAAATGTAGGTAAGTAGCGAAAGTAGGTAGGTACTGGTGTCCCCCAAATGATAATCTGTATCAACTGTGGCCGGTACTTATGCAACATGACGAGAGGCAAGCGCCGTTCGCCAGCATCAGTGGCCACCTTACCGCCAGCTGCGACGGCCCGACCCACCCGACCGCAATACCGCGGTACCTCGACCAACAAACACCCCGATCTACAGTGCCATAACTTTAATCGTGACTACATGGATAAACATTACTTAATTAATTTAAATATATGTGCATCTAATTACTTGTAACGAAGCTGCATCAAAATGAACTCGTTCAATGTTTTGATGTTGTTGGCGGTGCTCTCTATGGGATATATAAATTCAGGTGAATATTTGATTCTTTTTTTACTCTCATTTTTTCAATTTAGTCTGAGAATCGATCACTGTTTCGCTTTTTTTACTTTTTCTTGGTCTCATTACCAATATCTTATAAACCAGCTTTGTATAAGATACGGATATAATGGTATAATTATTGTATATACCTAAGTACCATTTTCCTGCTATTTAACCATAACACTTTTATTTCATAAATAATTGTAATTATTTGTACAGTCTACTTATTAATGCGACAAGTTCTTTAAAAGTCCGGAAATTACTTTCAAACTTCAATAGATAGTGAATACTTATTTCCTTTCCTTAGTACAATGTATTATTTAGTTTATTTCTACCGTTCATACCCAACGTATCAGCAATTTATGAACTTTAGCTACCTATCTCGTCATTTGCTTTCGCTGTAACGACTCTTTACTACTGGTTGTAAATACTTATACATTAGACAATACATGCTTAGTAGTAGGTACCCCTACTACATAGTGTCTGTCTGTAGTATGTACACACGGCTACACATCAAGCTATACAAAACCAGTTAATCTTGGCCTCACTTTACTAGATCTTTTCGCACAATGAACGATCAGATTATACTGGTTTTGTATAGCTTGATGTGTAGCCGTGTGTACACGTACCAACCATCTTTAATGTATGATTTGTAGTGTATGATAAATAATTAAAATAAACGAGTGAGTTCTTGCAAGGGAATATTCTCGTGCCACAAGCACCTATAAGGTAATAGGAAGGTGGGTGGATACCGTATTATTTACAAGTTGTTTTATAAATGAACACATATCTATATGTTTACAAGTGAACAATTACAACTTCTGCATCACTGTCGACTAGCACTTCATCATCCACTGCATCCACAGCCCGCAGCCCGACTTCACTCTATAATACATATTTAGGATAGGCCTTTCGTGGCATTAGCCCCACTTTCCAGCCTCATTCATGATAAATACTGGACTGATCGACTGGCACTTAATGTGCTCAACTGGTGGCGTTGCCATGTTAATGGCAATTAATGCTTGGCCTCTGGAGGCTTT
Source organism: Diarsia mendica (assembly GCA_949316265.1). Classification (NCBI taxonomy): domain Eukaryota; kingdom Metazoa; phylum Arthropoda; class Insecta; order Lepidoptera; family Noctuidae; genus Diarsia; species Diarsia mendica. The sequence continues at coordinate 13,610,347 of OX438906.1, forward strand.
GAGCAAGATAAAATCAATCAAGTTGCTTTCAACCCCAACCGGATCATACATTTATTATTACTGGAAACGTTATCTAAGAGGCCGAGGCTCTCTACAGCTGCTAGCTGTTGCGGAAGCGCCAGTAGATACAGTAGCTTCTCGACCATTAAGTTCTCGTACGACACGCTGCCTCCACCTCGAACTCATCGGCCATCTTCCCTAATAAAACAGGTAGAAAGAAGACGTACCCAATAGAAAACTGAAACAGGTCATTGTACGCACTCATCATTTTGATATAATGAACAACTTTTACTATGAGGTAGGCAGTGCTGGACTGGCACCCGGCCCGGGCATTTTAGAGACGGTCGGCATTTTAGAGAAAGTGCAGACTCTCAAGAGAAAGAAAAACTATTTACACAAATTTACAATCAAGAAAGCATTCAGAATAGAATTAGGCTGAAATGCTAGGCAGCGAGTCTAAAAGAACTAGTACTCTAAGAGCGAAGTGAGTTCGAGAATCTCATCGCAAGTGCAACCCTTATACAAGGGTTACTTGGTCGACAGACAAAGCCATGAATAAAAAGCTTGAACCAAGTAGGCCGCAAGAGCGAGCGAAGCGAGCTCGAATTTTTTTGTTGACACCGTGCCCTGGGCCGTTTAGAATGTTTTCGACCTATTGGAGTTACTTGGCTGACTGCGACAGTTACGGCTGCAACTGAAGTTCTTCTAAGAATCTAAATACTTGATAATTATAATAAAAGTAGAAGTTACAGTCCGGGCCTGACCTATTGCTCAATATTTTTCCTCTTCTTCGAGTCGCATGTCGACGGGGAAGTGCTAACAAGAACAACTCCTAACTTACAAAAACAAAATTTTACAGGAGGCGAAAAACAACGTTTTTTTATTACTTTTTATGGTAGGTTCACACGCGCGCGTTCAACTCTACATTCAACGTGCACATTCACATTCACGAGCGTGTAAACGGTACGCCCGAGCCCGTGAACGCGCCTGTGAACGTGAATGCCGCGAATCGGACAAGTGTCGGTTTTTTGGCAAAGTTCAAAGGATGAATGTGCGGGCGCCCGGTGACTGTTTACACGCGCGCAGGCAGTCAGTCTCTCCCGCGCTTTCGCGACGAGTGGATCTTCATTCAACGTTGCTAAGAAAGTCGCTACGATCGGAGATTACAACATGGCGGAATGGTCAAACGAGACAATTCATAATTTTGTTTCTTTTTCCAATAAAAATAAGTTAAGCCAAAGGATATGGCAGCAACAACACCGAGATCCTCGCTGCTCGCCATTCTGGCACTGACTGACACGACGGCGTGCGTGTAATGTAAACAGCTTGAATGTCCGCCGGCCCGGGACGGGCTGCATGCCGCGCAGCCCGCCAGGCAGCCCGCCGGGCTGCACGGCGCGCGTGTGACCGTAGCATTAGCACTTCCCCGTCGATGTACCTATGACTGATTTTCAATGCTGTTAGTACACGACGTAACGCCTGTCCGATTGATACCTTTTCAAGCCTAAACCACTAATATGAGGTCCTGAGGATTAAGGTAGGAACAATTATTGTATGATGAAATAGATATAATGCACCTAAGTAAAGTTAATGAGTAAGTCATAAGGTACCAATTCACAGTTAAAAGCGAAAATAAAAGTTTAATTAACTTTTAATATTGTCTAATGAGTTAATTTTGCAAAACTTTGCACGCCATATTTAAGTAGGTACCTAGTGGGGGTCAAATGTCAAGGTTTTCGATTTGTTCACATCTGTCTATGTTGTTCAATAGCAATCGCTCTGCTGCCTGTGAATGACGATATCGTCCATTTATGTATTTCACGGAGATGGAGATGTTACACACATATTATTATTAATCATTGCTTTCGACATAGGTAGGTAATATTAATGTTTTATGAGATTAGGTAAGGATTACTTAACCAATAGCGTAGAGTTATTATATTTTTAAGGCAGGGAGACACAAGTACAAAATAAAAGTTCATAATAATGTAGATTAGTTATGTACCTATAGGTAGGTATAGGTACCATATATAGGTACCTACCCAAGTACCCACCTTATCAAGAACTATATAAGTAGCTAGTACTAGTAGGTACTTACTAGGTCATTGGAGTATACCTACCCTAAAATAATAAAAACCATAACTAATTACGATTTGTACATAGGTAATAATTATTATTACCTATGTACAAATCGTAATTAGTTATGGTTTTTTGATTTGAGTTACTTAAGTGAAGTTACTCGTCTAGAGACCATATTATTATTATGCAATTGCATCTGTGTTTTGAAGATATGCATATTTTAGCTAAAATCGGCTGTTCGTGCACTTTTTGGACTTGTTTCTTTTTAAATTTGAACTAGAAAACTGCAAAAATGTACGACAGGTAATACCGCAAAAACAGCAAAATTCAAATAGTCTCCATTGACCTCAGTGATGAATTGATGATGTTTTCAAGTTATACAAATATTTTATTTTATAGATCTCTTGATCTATAAAATAAAATATTTGTATAACTAAGAAAACGGAAAAAAATAATACCTAATTTGTTGATACCTAAGTAGGTAGGTTTCTTTTCACAATTTCATGTCGTCATAAATAGGTCCGCAACATGAAATTTTGAAAAACGGAGGTACTGGAACACAAAGGCGCAAAGGCACATAAGGTTGAATCAATCATTATTTCGTGAATCTCTCTACTCATTTTTAGCATTACGGTATCGGTTATGAAAAAGGTATTAGGTACTCTTGAAGATTACAGCCGCCGGAACCGTAACTATCACTAAAGCGTATCTATAGGAGGTCCTGTAGAGTACCTATATCGATGTTTCACTGCCGCACTTAATGATTACTTAGGCCATTGAGATTTTAATGATTACTTAGGCCATCACTAACTTTTGCTAGGCAGTTTTATCAATCCTACTTGGTTTCCTAATTACTTTCTTTTTAAGGTAGGTACTACATAGAAAAGGTAAGTAAGGTATAATACATAGAAAATAAATAAGACGGATCGGATGCTAAGTTGTGCATAACTTGATAACTGCAATTTGTAACCACTTGTGCTTAGCAATAATAAAATCTAATCTTTATTACGATGCTGTATATCAGGTACCGTCCTATCACAGTTATTTTATGAGGTTTCTGTGAAAAAAGTTAATAGCAAGACTCTCTTTCACCGTATTAGGTATAAATAAGTACAGATATGGAGGGAATGAATACTTACGTATTATTTTGGGATAACTAAAATATCTATGATCTGTTATTTTTCGCAGAAAATATTGACGGTAGGTAGGTACTTGTTTATAATAATTGTTGTTGGTTAAAGTACCTCGTTGGTCTAGTGGTCGCAAGCGCTAATGCTGGTCATTGAGGTTCCGGGTTCGATTTTCAGGTCCGGCAAAGTGTCATTGCGTTTTTCCATCAGGAATTTCTCAGTAGCAACCACGGAGTCTGGATGTGTGCCTGGTTGATGGCAATAGGCTCGCCCCCTATTACATGAATCTTACTTAAAGGTACTATTACTTGTACTAATGGATACACCTCTTCCTTACCCTTCCGGGATTACAGGCGTGATGTTATGATGTTAGGTACATGTGTAAAAAGTACGAAAGGTTAAATACCTAATAATATTCGTTACTTTAAATATTTATTCGCTTAATTTAAATTAGTTCAATCAAAAGAATTAGCAAGAACCTTCTATGTAGACCGCTAAACCTACTTAATAAATTATATTTCAAGGCTTTTAGTGAAAACTTGTTGTGGATATTACATTATCAAGATTTTTGCTATTATTTCGCAATTACTCACCTACTTAGAAATGATAGAACAATAAATATTAAAATAATTATCTAAGTGAAAAAAAATGATTTAAAATTAACAACTTGTTCAACTGTAGGGAACTAGGGAAACTTCAAGATTTTATGGGTTGCTTGAGTGAAGGCAGGGTTATCATTTTTTAATTTGAAAGTCCTGACCATTTTTTTTAATATTAATTCCGTAGGTATTCCAAACTTAAGAGGTCTTGAACTTTTTATTTTGTAAAAAAATCCATATGACGAAAACCAGACGAATGACATAATGAAAAGGTCGGATAAAGTCTGGACTCTGGACAGGGCCTAAAACAGCGGACATGACTGGCCAAATGGTAACCCTAATTGAGACAGACTGACATAACCAACACATAAAGGAGTGAAAGTATGTTATAGTTAAGTCTATTACTTAAGTTACAACGTTATCCGGACTGCATAAACTGATAGCATAGTAATGAGACTTGCTCTCAAATACAGTAGTATTCGTAATTTCGTACATAACTAACTACAGGATTCACGAGTTAGGTCAAAACCATCATGGATGACCTGCATATTTGAGCGGGCGGAAGGGTACCTATTTCAGATTATTCTGTGACTAAAACCACCACGATGTTCTTCAACTACTTTTGAACGGGTGCTGGAACACACGGCTACACATCAAGCTATACAAAACCAGTATAATCTGATCGTTCATTGTGCGAAAAGATCTAGTAACGTGAGGTTGTATAGCTTGATGTGTAGCCGTGTGAACAACCTTTCATGCGGAACCCATCATAGTCTCCGCCAAAAAGTCTGTGACGGAGACGAAAAGGTGTTCCGCATCGCGCCGTGTCCCGTGGCACGTGAACACGGCACGCTGCACACTGGTACGTCTCGGCTCGGGTACCTATGTCTTATTTGGCGACAGTTTTCCCAAGTCTTTCTCTCTGTTTTCTACAGACATATCTATTAGTCGTACCCACTGTACCTACTAGGTAGTCATAAACAATGGCGACGTGAGGGTTACTATTCCCTCTGTTCTGTTTTTAAATGGATTAAGTCTTATCACTCGATAACGCAATGCGAGGAAATAATGTAATACTCAAAATGCCGTTTGTATGTCTTGCCTTGGACAATGCAGATCATTTTGAAAATCAGGTGGATGATTTAATGTCTGTGGCTAAAGCTCCGGCTCGCTTTATGGTGGGACGATTCTTAGCGAACTTCTGCTTTGATTTATAATTCTAGTCGTCGTGACTATCAGTCTCATCTATTAATACATCACTCAAAATATCTTCTGAACGTTCAACCTTCTTAACTACCTACCTTAGAGATCCAGTAAATCTTAACATAATTAACTTCAAACCATCATCAACTTAGACCACTATTTAGAAATTCTTTTATTCCGTGACATATGGCTACATTCCATTTGGCAGAGGAACCATGGGTCTCTATATTTTTTACTATGTCTTCTCATCTCGACAAACAGATTCGTAGGTTAGGAATTATTATTACTGGCAACCGTTGATGATATTATGTAGATAGATAGAGGTGTACCTAAACATAAGTCTATCTATCCAATTAGGTAGAGGTGATTGACCCACTTAGCGGTGCATTTTCGTCGACCTTCGCCGGTGCAGCAACTGCGCGAGGTGCCAGACCTTTACGCCGCCCGCACCGCTCTCCGACACGCCAGCTTACTGCGCCACTATTGTTGTATAATTATTGTACTCGTTAGTTATCTGAGTAATTGCAAGCCATACAAATGTAAGTAGGTGTCAGACACAAAGATCAATAGCACACGCGTCATTCAGAGAAATAGCGGCCAGTAGGTAGGTACCTACCTACTTTTTTTATTTTATTTTTTGGTGGGTGGAAAATCATCGAATGACCCCCCCCCCGCTCTTGGGCAGAGCGAAGGGAGGGGGGGGGTAGGTACCTACCCGAAGCGTATTCTATGTGCGTAAAGTCAGCAACAAAGCGGCTACAGGGTTTGAAGTTCGCATTTAGTTAGCACTTTCTGCACTACAGTTTTGGAAAACTAATTAGAACGATCTTAATTATTTTGGTAATTTAGGAAGATGCTGGTAGAATACGTCATAACCTCTTCCATTCTTGAAAGTCGGTTTAAAATAATAATCTTCTAAAGGTAAGTATATACCTACTTATAATAAATCTGTAGAGAGGTCAATTCTGTACATGATATATATTTTCAAAATAACTATCAGGGGGTAATTAGTGATCGATACTGATGCCAAAAATGCAATCAGTAGGTAAAAAAAAAAAAAAAAGTCTTTCTGTCTGTCTGTATGTTCCTTATAGAAACAAAAACTACTCGACGGATTTTAACGAAACTTGGTACAATTATTCGTCATACTCCTGGGGAGGTTATAGTATACTTTTCATCACGCTACAATCAATAGGAGCAGAGCAGTGAAGGGAAAACGGGAGAAGTTGCTCCATTTTTTAAGCTTTCGTCGCGTGTGCAGCCTTAATGGTTAAAGCTACATAGAAATCGGAAATGTTCTACATAAAATTATCTAAAAAATATCCCACTACAGCATATGCCTATCTTTTATGGTTGACTCACAATAACACGTGTGTGACTCCCGATAACTTAGCAGTTCGGAGCTTTCTGAATATATTTGTTGACTCTTACGTTTATAATACTCTCACTCATACCTAATTAAAAGAAGTTAATATTATTACCTATTCAATAAAAAAAGAATCATAGTAATTGTTATAGAAACACCAAACTAATACTTACATGAAATACGCTAATAAGCCATCGCGCCGTCGCGCGTGATACTGAATCAAATTCAAATGATTATGGTACTGGTAATGGTATGGTGGGTGGTATGGTATGATTGTGGTATTGATTATGGTACTTTTTTACGAAAAACGACGGAAACGCGCGGACGAAGTCGCGGGCAAAAGCTAGTAGGTAGGTACTAAGATAACCTCGTAGTCACGAAGCCTATAGGTATTAACAATAAAAAATTACGTTTCACAAACAATCTCCCGTATATTTCGATTCCGTAGTAAAACAAGCAACCCTTACAGTTTTCCCCTAAAGTCCGTCTGTCAGTCCATCTTGCTGTTGGTTGCACTGATGAACTAACGTCTACTAATAGAACTGTGAAATAATATATTCATATGCATAATTAATAAAATAACTAACTTAGAAATGTATTATTCAGTGGTCCAATACAATCGACCACCGAATCGTGCCTTCCATCGAGGCTTACAGTCCGGTAAGCCGGGAGTCGCATCCTCTACCTTCGGGTGGCACGGGCAGGGCGGCCCCGGGGGCGGCTCCGTCAGGCTGTAATGTATGCGGCCGCGGCAAAAGTATCCAAAGTCAGGTCGCGACACACCCAGTTCATCCTTCATGCAGTCGTCGAACACTTTCTGCGTTCTACGGCAGTGCCTCAAACTGTAGTCCCCGGAGCTTTTGTCCACACAATTAGCATACTGTTTGAATTCATGGAGACATTCCTTCTTAACCTTGCGGAGAACTCTCAAAGTACACTCTGTAACTTGCTTGCCGAGGTACAGGCATGCTCGAGGGTCGTTCTTTTCCTGGCGACAGAGCACGAATTCGTTGTTAATACCCTCGCATATCTTGCCGATGTAAGGCGAGGCAGTAAGAAGAGTTGTAGCGGACACATTCACTTCATCTACTTCCAAGTCCTCAAACTCGGGAAGGGGCACATCTTTTGTTATACCCATGTTGATAGATGGTCGTTAAAACTTAAAAGGATTAAAAATTCAATAGGGAACTTTTGCGATTGCTTTATTTTATGCTTTTTTTAGTTGCGATGCGATTTCAGATTGGTATACAAATCATAGTCAAAGAAAATGAAAAGATGATGATAATTATTGATTCCTAATTTGACGTTAAGTCAGTGTCAATGAAAAAGTCAAGGACGTTTCTTTTAACTTGTGGCCACAACAGTCGGAACTAACGTCCGGCGCGCGGCGTCCCCATCTTATTTTTCAAAAGCTGCGTGCCCACTAATATAGTATTAAGGGGGAAGCTCACACCCTGCCCGCGAAATTCAAATTTTCTTACGTTTTTTGCAATTTGCAGGCCAGTGCTTGGTTGCATGTTGATGAACATTTGATTCGCGACTGTAAGACGTATTTAGTTACAGAATTATAATCATCAAAATCACCAACACAACCCTCCAAGTTCATATAGATCGAGAAACTATTTTTTCAAGGTCAAAGTTATTCCTCGATCTATATGAACTTGGAGGGTTGTATTGATGATTTTGATGATTATAATTCTGTAACTAAATACGTCTTACAGTCGCGAATCAAATGTTCATCAACATACAACCAAGCACTGGCCTGCAAATTGCAAAAAACGTAAGAAAATTTGAATTTCGCGGGCAGTATGTGAGCATTCGCCTTAAGGAAACCGTACATTTAGGTATATTAACATGATATCAACTGATAATTTCATACAAATTATTTCGAATTTCCAACAGAGCCCTAAGAACACGTCAAAAGAACCATGCCTAGCTTTTTGGTAAACTCATGACGATTATGAAGAAAATGGTGCTAACACAAGTCAACCATAAAGCTAAGTTATTCCAGTCACGATCATTATCTTATACCGGCAAAACAGAATTTCAAAGCCCTCCGCCACAATAATATTTATACAGTGCCTCCGCGCCTTTAGAGAAAAACCGGCCAAGAGCGTGTCGGGCCACGCTCAGTGTAAAATGTATTCTAAACTTATGGTTCAAAAGTTAGAGGGGGGGACACATTGTTTTTTACTTTTGGAGCGATTATTTCCGAAATTATTGACTTTATCAAAAAATGATTTTAGTAAACCCCTATTCATTGCACTAATTTTAACTCATCTTTAGGCGTAATTAAGTAACGTATATATATAGTACCTACTTATGAAAAAGAAAAAAGCGAAACCATACGGACATAGATTAGTTATTAAAAAATTTAAATAATTTGATTTTTAACAGATACATTTAATAGATTTTTCATGAAACCAAATATATACCAAAGGTCTGCATAGAAACAATCGCGCGCCCGTTTTAGTTGTGTCTCTTTCGGTCTATGCATTTCGCTCGTGATGTCGGGTGAAATAGCATGCATTTTAGCCCCGCCCACCAACTAGTTCGTGCCGTTGGCTTGTTTACCCTTAAGAGCGTATGCTACCTCAGATTAGCAACCCTATTTGTGGTGGTTCAAACTTCGCTTGAAATACTGTTAGAATAAAGTTCTAATCAGCTTGCACTACACAGCGGTTGTTACGTCTTTCGCTGCGGCCGAATAGTGCGAAATTAGTGGTATTTTGCGATTTACAAAAAAACTATTGATTGGATTAAAAAAGTAAAACACTATGTATGACTTTAGTATGTTGCTTGTAGAATTATTTGGCAAAAAAATCAGAACGATGGCATGTATTTTAGTATGGTTTTTACTCGTTAAAAGAAATTTTTAGAGGTATCTTCGCGATTTTTTTCTATCAAGCAAAGTTAGTGTGTTTTCACAACACTATGGCACTAGCATATATCCTGAAGAATATCATATATTTTTCTGATGTTGATTACTGCAGTGAATCATATACTTTTACGCATTATAAAACTCGCGTTTGAGGTACCATAAGCTCTTAAGCGAGGACGGACGGACGGACAGACAGACATGGCGAAACTATAAGGGTTCAACTTCCTAGTTGACTACGGAACCCTAAAAATGTCGTTATGATACTTTTCGATTAGGACAAAGCTAGACAAAGTTTGACTAGAGCGTTTGGCACAGGGTCGGGAGTTGGGACTAGTATTCTCTCTATTTGTATTCGAATAGATAGAATAGACAGACAGGGTCTATAGAAAGTAGAAAGGAAGCAAAAAAACGTGTTGCACCGACCTCAAATAATATGGGTTAGGATAAGGCAGATGATGATGAGATTTCCCCGAAAATTTTGGTTTGGTCCAATCTCTTCTTCAGTGGCGTTTTGAAGTCCTCAAAATTAATTACCATGATAATGTGTTCCTCCTCAGTGGACTGCCAATCAGTGGTGTGCCCTGCAGTGCGCACGAGCAGCGGCTGGTTGGACCTGTTCCCCCTGCCATGCCAGAAGAATACTGAGTGTCGGGTTATGAGCAACCAGCACCTCTGCTGCAAAGGCTTTTGCACGAAAGGCGTCAAACCATCAGGTGCAATCCAACAACAACGGTTAGTATAACTAAGTATTTAATTTTAGTTTTCCTTTCATCTTCAATTCAAGTCAATATCATCAACCTCAAGTTTGATCTGAGCTCAAGTTATTATCGAATAACTTGAGCTCAGATCAAACTTGAGGTTGTAGGTATTTGTAGCGGTGGCGCGGGTGGTGTCACCGTTTTCACAATTAAACACGCTTTGCACATCTTCAGCTTCAATAATTAGGTACACACGGCTACACATCAAGCTATACAAAACCAGTATAATCTGATCGTTCATTGTGCGAAAAGATCTAGTAAAGTGAGGCCAAGATTAACTGGTTTTGTATAGCTTGATGTGTAGCCGTGTGTACAGAGAATTTTGTGCTATACAAACTTTGACGGCACAGTTGACGCAGTGGCTGAGCGATTGGGATACTGCGCCGCGTGTCGCGGGTTCGTTCCCCGCACGGAACAAATATTTTTATGGCCTACAGATAGTAAAGTTGTTTCGGGTCTGGGTGCCTATGTTGAGTTTGTAAACGCACCCACGATACAGGAGAAATTCCTAGTGTGGGGCAACGTATTCAAACAATAAAATAAAAAAATAGGTAAAAAAACTTTTTAAGTTAAACGGTTTTATGTTAAACATACATTGCAATGTTTAAGATAAATGTACTAAAAACCAAAAAATAATAAAATAGAAAACCGTGGGGCACGTCAATTGTCTAGGTACAAATTATCGACATAATTATTGTTAATATGATTTTAATCAACGATTGTAGACAATTGACGTGCCCCACGGTTTTCTATTTTATTATTTTTTGGTTTTTTACCTATTTTTTTAAAAAGTTTTTTTACCTATTTTTTTATTTTCTAGTTTTTAGTTTTTATTTCGCATTCTGTTTAAAGGGGCCGCCATCTTGGATTTTAATTTTATATAGTATATTGTATTATACTGGTTGAGCACTTTCATTTGATACCCATATTGATGGGATCGATAAAACCTACGTTATCCGCCATTTTGTAGCGGCCGCCATCTTGTATTTCAATTTTTTATAGTATATTGTATTCTGCTTGTTGAGCCCTTTCATTTGATACCCATATTGATGGGATTGATAAAACCTACGTTATCCGCCATTTTGTAGCGGCCGCCATCTTGGATTTCAATTTTTTATAGTATATTGTATTCTGCTTGTTGAGCCCTTTCATTTGATACCCATATTGATGGGATTAATAAAACATAAATAAATTATCCGCCATTTTGTAGCGGCCGCCATCTTGGATTTCAATTTTTTATAGTACATTGTATTCTGCTTGTTGAGCCCTTTCATTTGATACCCATATTGATGGGATTAATAAAACATAAATTATCCGCCATTTTGTAGCGGCGGCCATCTTGAATTTATAATGATAATGAATAAACATAATTGTATTGTCACCAAAATCCAAAGTGTATACAAAATTTCAGATTAATCGGTTGACTGGAAGTGGGTGAAATTTGAATTACTAAATTTGATCCAAGAAAAAAACAAACGGGGTGAGCTAAATAAAACCGTTTAAAAAAAAAAAACTCGCATACATTGACAGAGTTTCGCCAAAAAAGAAAATTAGTTGGGCGAATCTTTCACTATCTGTAAACATTGATGAAAGATGAGTCATCATTGCCGTCAAACGATTGGCAGTGCACAACTGCACAGTGTACCTTTAGGTACTTATATACAGTGAAATTCTAAATGGATAACGACTTCAGCTTAGGTAATACGGCTTTATTACTGATTATTTTATAGGTAGGTACAACCTACCTATGTAGGTGTGGCACGGAATATAAATATCGCTGGTCAGCCTGACTCACGCTTGGCCAGTTATTTTGCACTGCTTGTATTTTTTTGAAGGTTAATTATTTCCATCTACATACTTCAGTAACTTTCTAGGACATTGGGAAATTTAAAATATCTAAGTAGTTATTTTATGCAAATAATATTAATGCATTTTTAAGCGGATAAAAAACAGAATTAGAATTTGAATACTATACACTTCTAGCTAGTTGCTCTGACGTTGTTATATTCAGACGGGGTGTTTAAAAGACATCAACGAAGGTGCCGTCAATAGCGTCTTTTTGACCGACTTCAAAAAAGGAGTATACTCCTGAGGTGGCATTTTAATTTGGTGAAGATCTGGTGCTGATCTTCGGAGATATACAATGGAACTCTTCAAAAATAGATGGCAAATCTGTCGTAATTGCTGGAATCGCTTGGATGTTTATCTGGGGGCACGGCATGGCAGTGCCCCCGCCAAGTCGAGCAATAAAGCGGCACTGTCGTACCATCCTTTTCTCGAAACAGTTCAGGCCATTTTCGACCCCCTATAACTTCGTAGTCGATGAAACTAGAAACCTGAATTTTTTAGTAACCAATTAGGCATCGTATAACCACAGTACCTATATTTCAAATTTCACTCAATTTGAATCAGTAGTTTAAGAACTATAACTAATCAAAGTTCCTTAATTTTGTCACTCACTCACTCACAGACTCACTGACCGATCATCAAAAGTCTAAGGCACTTCTAGCAGACCTAGAAGCTTCTTTAGAAAACAATTAGTGTTTAGTGTATAAACCAAGGAAAAACTTAAAAATATGCAATTTCAGTCTAGTTTTCTACATAGATACACTAACTGCATAAATAACTTTGTAATCCCATATAAATGTATAGGATTACAAAGTTAAAGTTACATTTTCAGTGAATGAATTTCACGGATTGGTCTGAAATTTTGCATGTATATTTTACATCACCTAACAATGCAATATTATGATGACATGGAGCTGATCTGATGATGGAGCTGGAAGGTGGCCATAGGAACTCCGTTATAAAACGACGCAAACCCATCGAATTTGGACTCGTTTGATTCGTCTTGAACATTAGTTTTGTCTTTAGATTATGTCCTGGGTCTGATGATGGAGCTGGAAATAAGCCACAGGAACTCTATTTTTTTTAGAATGTTATAACCCCATCGAGTTTGGACTCGTTTGATTCGTCTTGACAAGTACTTTGTCTAAGATTGCTTCCAGGGTCTGATGATGGAACTGGAAGGTGGCCATAGGAAATCCATTTTAGAACGTCATAACCCCATCGAGTTTGGACTCGTTTGATTCGTCTTGACGAGTACTGTGTCTTCTTAACCCTATACTTGGCAGAGATTTTTTTTTTGAAATATTGAAATTTTTTACATAGAATGCATTCTTAGATACCTATTCATAGAGGGGAGAAAAAATAATAATAAAAATCTATTTATATTATTTTATGATTTATTGAATGTATCACATGTGATACATTGCCAGACTCTTAGAAATCTACCTTATAAAATCTATGTATCATATTTGCTACACTGCCAGGCTTCCAACGTTATTTTAACAAAACAAAAATAAAAAATACACGCTAACGTGAGAAAAACATTTAATTTATGACACATTTTTACGTGCAATGGAGCGTAGTATCCTAAGCGTTAAACTAATAGACCGTATACGCAACACCACACTGCGCTCCAAAACACAAATCACTGACGTTGCTCAAAAAGCCGCTAAGCTGAAGTGGGACTGGGCTGGCCATGTCTGCCGTATGCCCAACGAGCTGTGGGCCAAAACAACCACGTTCTGGAACCCTGACACAGCCAAAAGGCGACGTGGTAGACCTCGAAGGAGATGGCGGGACGAGCTTGATAGAACAAACGACCAGTGGTCCACATTGGCCCTGGATCGCAAAATTTGGAAATCATGGGGGGAGGCCTTTGCCCTGCAGTGGGATGACACAGGCTAACAGTAACAGTAGTAACATTTTTATTGTACTTCCATACATATAATTGAAAAACCGAACCCCCTTTTAGTATTAGTCGGTAAAAATTAAAAATCATAGTAGTAACTTATAAAATCTTAATTATTGGCAAAACAGGCTCGTGACCACGTCCAAAGCGTGTATTTTGCGTAAAGTATACTGCGTAGGCTTTATACCCTTTTGGTTTTTTTTACTTTACCCCCATAAATGAAAGGATCCTCAGAAAATCATCACCTGTGGTATTTATTGAGCTGCCAATTGTTTGCGTGCTATAGATATTTGTTTGTTGTTCTATGAGAGAGTCATCTGCAATACAGCTTTCAATGACACTCGTCTCTTCACGAGGGTCAAACGAGTTATAGCACTTCTCCAGAACCTATAAACTTACAGCAACGCCAGTTAAGTTGTAATCTTTTAGCTGGTATTACTTTTCTCTTTCTCGCGAAGTCTTTTAGAACGAGTAGCCGCAGAGAGAGAAGGTGCAAACAATGGTTACGGCACCTGGTTATAACGTGTCAAGTTGCTGGCTCATGGTAAAGGTAGTTGCAAGGAGGTTGCCAGTCGTGAAGCCACTTACAAAAAGGTTCCCAGTGAGTTTACTTGAAGTAACAAGGATGGAACCGGACACAATGGCCTAGGCTCTGCAGAATGAAGCTGCCTTCTTCTTTTCTTTTATACAGATATTGTATACGAATTGATTGGGCAATAAAATTGATGGCAAACAAGGGTTTGATTGCAACGACTGAGGGTATAGTACCAAAGATATTGAAGCAACTACTTGGTTTATCGTCATTTGATGAAAAATTAAGATTTCCTTATTAACATGGCAATTATAGAGGCAGCGAACTGGTGTCGGAGTCCGTTGGGAATAAGCAATACTGCAATCAACCTCAGTAGTTCATTCAATTTCAAATAAATTCTATTAAGCTCTTGGTTCCGGAAAAAAAACTCGGTAATTTCCAAGTTACCGAGCGCTTCTTTGTTGTTGCATACGAAGACGATGAACCACATGTGGCAGAAAATAAAAATAAACAATAATATTGACAATATATATGTCGCAGATTCAACACCGAGTGACCGAGGCACAATATTTAGAGTTGACAATTTAGAATAACGCCATCTATCATCGTTTTTCGGATCTATGATCGTTAAAGTCGGAAACGTCAAGCAGTGAGCTTGGGTGAGGTCGATGCAGAGCGTGGCAGGTCTGGTTTGACAGTTTTCGGTTGACAGATGACAGCTGTCAGTTGTCATATGTCAAATGTCAGTTGTGAGTGGTCGGTTGACGTTGACGTTAGACGCATTTGACTTGAGGGACGTTACTTTTTGGTGAGACACGAGCGCGAACGGTTGTTTTGCCCGCCTGTATCGAACTGACCGCGTTTCCGTACTTTAATCCATTTCCATCGGCTTGATCGTTTGAGATTTTGTTAATTTGTTAACGGAAGTAAATAAATAGGCGGTTGTAATCAGTGTTGAGACTATTATTTCGTACCTCCGCCATGCTGAACTTGGAATCTGACAACGATGAACCCGAAATAGTTGACCTACCGTCGTCATCAGAAGTGGTATGTAACTTTAACGCCTACATAGTGTAAGTGACAGTGCTAGACCGGAAAAGTGTAAAGACAATGCGCGTGCGTCTGAAAGTGACATAGAAACGGAAATGTGGTGTTTTATGTTCGAGCAACTAAACAAAAACTTTATGACTATTGTGCAAGCAATGAAATCACTTTTTGCGAGTACGGATATTCGCCTACCGCATTTTGACTCTGAAAAACGGAATATTGTCCCGCGTGCTTGGTTGGCAACAGCCGACATGTGTGTTATCGATCCGATATGGGAGACACGGGACGGACGGGAGTCACACATCCACTGTAGGTGCGTCGTAAGTCGGCACCTCCGTCGCTGGTCGTCCTCCGCTGGGCCTCCTCCGGGTAACCGTTGGTCTCACCTGGTGGGGATGGACCGCCGGGGTGCTGTGAAGACAGCAGCGCCGTGAAACCGGCGCTGTGGCGTGCCTACAGGGGACACAACGAGACTCATGGGAGAAGTTTCGTCATGGCGGTCGTCCATATCTTGTCCTGGGATGAAATGGAGCGATTTTAAGGAGCTGTTTATAGTCTGGAGTGCCCCGTATGGTGATGACGATCGCGAAGACCCTGATGCGACATCAGAACCGGGATTCACTCGAGCTGAAGAAAATACGAAGAATGGTGCGATGACGTCACGGTGCGCTGAGAATTTACTTCGGCAGCGGCGCCGGCGGCGCGGCGGCGGGACGCGGTTTGGCGGCGCGTGGTTGGCAGCGCGGCGGCGCGGCAGTCTGACCAAGCAGTGCCTGCAGCCTGCAGCAGAGGCAAATAGCGAGCGACGTGTTGAAGTTTGCTATGTGAGCAATCCCAGCGGTGTGCTGATGAATATCTGGTGAGTCGTATCCATTTTACTATGATTCTGGTGCCGAATGCTCTCTGATCAAAAATGTTTCGTTACAGTTCAGTGGCAAGCGTGTAAATAACATTGTAAATTGACCCGGGATAGGTCATGATAGTTTGTACTTCACAATTATTTACTGAGGTTATGATTATCGATTTACTATTAGAGATTTTATTTCATGTTGTACCGGATAGTTGTTTTAAAAAAAAAAGATATTTTAATTGGCGTTGAGATTTTACAACAAGGATTTAACGTTAGTTAGACGTGTGATAGTGTTGTTTTTGTGTCGTGAAAAGGTTGTTAGGTTATGTGATGTTTCAAATAAGCTCAAGAATGCTTCTAATATTCAAATGATTTCAATACAGTTGATACAGATGTCCCGTTAGAATTTCGTTCCCAATTAATTAATCTATTGACAGCATATTCATCTTTGTTTACTAGTGATTTCTAGATCCCATATTACAACAAGACTAGTTGAATACTAAGTGGTCAACTTAACATTTAAAGTACCTAGCATAGTAAGAGTTTTCTTATAATCTGTAACGTTTTACAGGAAAAATAAAGTAACATGTTGAACAACCCTACTTTAAAAATTATTTTGATAAAGGCTCGAAATGATTATCTTGATGGTGTTGTGCATGTAACCGGATGGAGGTTACATGTGAAGGTGACTGGATAGAGGTTGCCTGTTGTGTATGTAACCGGATGGAGGTTACGTGTTGATGACCGGATGGAGGTCGATTGGTTTGATGCTTATAACCGGATGGAGGTTATAAGTGTGATGATGAAGACCGGATGGAGGTCGATTGTTTTGATGCTTATGGCCGGATGGAGGCTATAAGTGTGATGATGAAAACCGGAAAGAGGTCACAGTATGAGCACTGCAATATTTTAATGAGTTTCCTATTATTTGAATGAGTATGGGTGTTGTTCGACATGTCAGCTTTGAGAAAAAGAGTTTGTTATGATTTTCATTAGAACCTGTAATGATTTTGATCAGAATACCTTTTATTCCCCACCCACTTGGGCCAGGAATGGCCGAACGACTGTTATTGGGCAGACTTCTTTAAGGTCAACTGTACAAATTTTGACTTCTGTTGAGACCGATGGAATTGTTTTAGAAATTCTATTTCACGTTTTACCCGACAATTATTTGCGATTAGTTTCGGTTCATAATAACATCAAATGAGATACGATTTGAGAAAATACGGTCAATTGAGACATGTGACGCAATTGCTGACTGTAAATTTGACTTTGACACGATCGACACTGACAAAACGAGATCGGGTGTTGATGAAGGGGTCAGACCTTAAGTGAGAGGTAAAAGATGCAAATGTAGTATGCAAGTGATTCAGATTGCATACATTGCAATGCTGTTCGTTGCTGCACGCGTGTAAGTGTTTTCTTGAGGGCTGTGACCAACGTTCAGCATGGCAATGTAGCTAAAGGTGCTAAATAAAGGCAATGTGTTGAGTTGATGTTGGGTACTGGATGGAGGTCCCATGGATGCGATGGAGGCAATGAGATGTGTTGAGGTTGGGTACCGAATGGAGGTCCCATGGTTGCCTGTTGAAAGCTGTGTGTGTTGTATGTGACGAAGCTGGGTACCGAGCAGAGCATTGCATACTGGATTTGATCGGATACTGGATTTGATCGGATACTAGATTTTGTCGAAAGTTGATGATTCTTGGAGAATGTTAATTTCAATGTTGAGATTTTCTTTATGAGATTTGATGAGATTATGTATCAGAACAAAATTTTGTTTTGAGTTGTGTGTGTGTGTGTTAATACTCCGACGTCTTGGTCAGGGAGACCGAGTAAGGGACGATTTACTTTCCGTGAATTCTTGTTGCAGATACCTCACACGAGGACGTGTGAAATGTCAAGATGGCCGTGTCGCAGATTCAACACCGAGTGACCGAGGCACAATATTTAGAGTTGACAATTTAGAATAACGCCATCTATCATCGTTTTTCGGATCTATGATCGTTAAAGTCGGAAACGTCAAGCAGTGAGCTTGGGTGAGGTCGATGCAGAGCGTGGCAGGTCTGGTTTGACAGTTTTCGGTTGACAGATGACAGCTGTCAGTTGTCATATGTCAAATGTCAGTTGTGAGTGGTCGGTTGACGTTGACGTTAGACGCATTTGACTTGAGGGACGTTACTTTTTGGTGAGACACGAGCGCGAACGGTTGTTTTGCCCGCCTGTATCGAACTGACCGCGTTTCCGTACTTTAATCCATTTCCATCGGCTTGATCGTTTGAGATTTTGTTAATTTGTTAACGGAAGTAAATAAATAGGCGGTTGTAATCAGTGTTGAGACTATTATTTCGTACCTCCGCCATGCTGAACTTGGAATCTGACAACGATGAACCCGAAATAGTTGACCTACCCTCGTCATATACATAAAATATATTGTATATTGTAATAATTATATAAGAAATTGAAACCATACAAATCTAGCAATGTAACATATTT
Organism: Diarsia mendica; assembly: GCA_949316265.1. Taxonomy (NCBI): domain Eukaryota; kingdom Metazoa; phylum Arthropoda; class Insecta; order Lepidoptera; family Noctuidae; genus Diarsia; species Diarsia mendica. The sequence goes on from OX438906.1 coordinate 13,629,045, forward strand.
GATACAGGCTAAACATTATCTAAAAGTATGGCTATCTGGCAGTGTATCATATCTGATACACTAAGAAAGAACCGTAAATTACATACGATTTCAGTCCATTTTGGTACTCGAAAGTAGCGTTTATAAGTAGCAAATATAGTAACCTATTTGAATTAAACAGCTTTTGAAAATAATTTGACCTAAATGTAATAAAATGTTTGTGTTTGCAACGCCAAGACGCCTTTTGTCGGTTTACTATTTTGCTTTCTACTGCATTTTTGGATTATTAAATGATAAAATAGTATTTTTTTGTAGAATTTGGATTATATTTTCTACCATATAAAATAATAAATGTTTTGAAAATACGTCTAGGAACGTCTCTAGATTTTCATAAAGTTCAATGTATCAAATTGTATACAGTGCCAAGAATAGGGTTAAGATGGTTTCCAGGGTCTGTTGATGGGGTTGGAAGGTGGCCATGGGAATTCCGTTATAAAACGACTTAACTCCGTCGAGTTTTGACTCGTTTTCTGTCGATCGTTGTTAGTACGCGATGGTGATGGATAAATAATAAGTAACTTAATCTTCCGAGTTCTTATTGTTTTCAACCCCTACCTACCTACCTGCTGACACCCCTTCACAGGGCAAGTGTCACAGTGGCGATGGTGTTGCGATAGATGTCGCTAGTCGCCACAGATACCGGCGCCGGCGCGGCGTAGTCACAACTAACTTGAACTAACGTCACCATCTTCTTTGTTCAAAACAGGAGTCCCTATAATGCCCGTCACAGTAATGCACATAGGGTAAATACGCTAAACGTCGGCCCCCTTACGGATTTTCTAACTTTGGATCACTCTGGCTCCATCACTTTGCAAGGAAAGGATAGCTATAATGCGGTTTTAGACAGGTTGATGAATCTATTTTATGTTTATAGGCATAATGTTGCCTTTTCTACTAAAAGAAAAAAGTACTAAGGTTTAAATGCGTGGAGAAAGAAAAAACCCTAAAGCCGGCCGCTCACGGCCCAATGGTCGGTCGCGATTTTCCCAAATGTCGGCCAGGTATAGGGTGTTTTGAATTAAAACAAATAAAAATATTAATAATATGATTTATTTTGGCAGGAGTAAATATCACACTAATAGATACATTATTTGTTTCATTGTATTTTTTTTTTATTGAGGATTGTGTTGTGGATATTGACTCGCCATACCGCCACCCGCGCCATGTCCGCGCCCGACGCTATTTATGTTGAGCGCAGGCCATACATCCAAACTTAACCTCTTATAATAAATTAATATAATAATTTAATATGTATTATTATTACTATAATAATACCTACATATATTCAATATGTATTATTACTATAATAATACATATTCAATTTTGAGAAAATAAGTTTAATAAATAAATTAAAAATTACTGTCCAGTACCGACACCATAATTTAATAACCCTCCTTTTGGGCTTCGCCGCAGTCGGATAAAAATACAAAAGTTATCAGCCTGTATAGTAGCGCTCAATTTTGAGGCTGGCCGACATTACGATCTTTAATATTTCTAAAGTCGGCCCCTGTTTCGTGTACCTTATTTCTCGAGATTCAACTATTATCACCCCGGCCGGTATTTGGCGATTAAACGTAAAATAGATTTATTAACCTATAAGCTTTGGAAATTTTACTATTAAACCAATGGAATTGGTAGTATTGGAATTCATAAAACAGACTGCATTTTACTTTATGTCGGCCCCGGCCGAGATTCCGATTTTAAGTCGAAATTCGTATTCTAATGGCGGCCCCCTATTTCTCCATTAAAACAATACGCAAAATGTTGAAAAAACTTTATCAAAACATAGTAAAAATACCTTTTCAGTAATAACAAAGCTTAAAACCCAAAACAAAAACGTCTTACCGTTGTAATATCAATCCCCGAAGCGTAAGTATTCACAGCAAGTAAGCTACTTTAACAACGAATTTGACGATTCGACGGCCCGATCGCTTCTGACGCTCGGTGTGCGGAGAGTAAGTGACGTAATCGAATAGTAACGGTTTGTACTAGGGCATGTAATATCGGAAGATTTTCAATTCCGATACTGAGTTTCGATATTAGATCTCAATATCGGAATTCCGATATTAATATCGGAATTACGTTATTTAATTTGAAATTGCACATTTTATTTATAAATTGCACAAATTCGGTATGAGGTTGGATTGAGTGCAATAAAAAATATTTTTGAATAATATATTACATCATTTGGTTCAAACTTTGGTTGTTTTAAAATATTTATTTACTTATTAAATCAAATAGCGCTACTTCGGCGTAGAAAGGTCGTAAATGCCATTTTTAGACTGAAATTACTTTATTTTGAATGTTAAAGTTTTATAATAGGTACTATTTCGATTTCTATATATTTTTTATAAACGATTTCTTGTAAAAAATAATGACATAATACAGGACAACAGTGAGGCCACTCAATGCGTTAACGGCGCGGTACGGCGCCGGAGCGGTACCGCAACGTCATCCTACATACAAATCTGTATATCGTGTCACACAAAATTTAAAGATTACCGTATCATCACCACAGTGTTATAGAAAAGTTTCAATGCGATTAGCCTTGAATCTAATTAACATAAAAACCACCCGAGTATCTTCATAATAATGTGTATTAGCAATAATTTATTTAGGTTTAGTTTTGAAAAAAGAATAATACGAAACAAAAAACTTGGATTCTTTGATAAAAGAAGGAATACTATTAAAGCATTATTAACAGCAGCGATGGCCCAGTTGGCTGAAATGATGGCCCAGTGGTGGGGCAGCCCCGACTTACGAACAGTTAGTCGTGGGTTTGATTCCAGGCAGGCGCATCATCATCATCCACAACCCGAATTCACCCACTGCTGGGTATAGGCCTCTCTTTTCTGGTGCCAAACGCCACGTTCTTGTGCCAGTCTCATCCAGGTTTTTCCCTCGATGGCAACTATATCGTCTGCCCATCTCGCCGCCGGGCGACCTACATTTCTTTTACCATTACATTACTTTGTGTAATTTATTTAATCACTACTGCTCTCAAAAAGGTTATGGAAAACAACGTAAGGAAACCGGCATGTCTTAGAACCAAAAAATTCGAAGACATGTGACATCTGCCAACCCACACTAGGCCCGCGTGCGGTGGATTATAGTCCATCGCTCTCCTAAAGAGGAGGGTTGAGTCCCTGCAGTGGGAACATTATAGGCTGATCATCATCAGCCTTATCAGATTATTAGAAAGCCATCGTCTGTCACCAACTCATGACAGAGGTAAGCTACATTTTTGCCGACTGTAATAGTGTTTTATGTATTTATATTATTCTCTGTCCAAACTGCTTAAACATACTTTCATGATTCTTCAAACACATAATTGTAGATCGTAGTAAGTACCTACTGTACTACTAAATGCAGTGTTATTCTTTAATTTATATAACAAGTTCTCTCCCTATATTGATTAGCGAGGAATCACCAAATTCATGACAAAATGACTTAAATTATATTGAAAGCGACCATGACAATTAGAAACAACGACATTCTATGACTTAAACTCCCTAGATGGTTTGATGAAAATTGTGGCATTTACACCCTTGACTCTAGTGATTTAATTGTTTTTTGATATTTCAATGTCACTCGTGACTTATATTGCTCTCCTATCGCATCATTAGTGAACTAGCAACCGGGATACGGTAGTGCGCTGTCGCGCTCGGCGCTACAAATGGATCTAAAATACAGGTTCAGTTTAAAACTCAAAATATAGAAAAATATGTCCGATATTGCAATTCCGATATTGAGTGATCCAATATCGGAATTGTAATATCGGAAATTTCGCTCCGAGATTCCGATATTACGAGATTCCGAGATTCCGATATTCATGCCCTAGTTTGTACTTATAGAGTATGAATTAAGGATGCAATTGGAATGGTAAAATTGCTACTTAATTACCTTTTGAATGAACGCAACCTGAAAATGTGCAGACGGCCGAAGATTGGAGGGGGGCCGGTGTTTGGCGTATTTACCCTACCAGCAATCGTGCATTGCTGGTATGTGCACTGGAATGTACAACACAGGAGTGTACGACACAGTAATTGGCGACATCGCGATGTCGGCAATTACTGGGGTGTACCTTGCTGGTCCGGCCCAAGAATGTACAACACAGGAGTGTACGACACAGTAATCGGCGACATCGCGCGATTGGTTGGCCGACTAGTTGGGCAACTCGAAATTTTGGGACTTGGATACTAGGTAATTGAGCTAGGTAGTGCTGCCGAATTAAATTGTACTCCATGACGTGCGCTCGCTACGCTCGCATATTTAAAAACACTAATATCTTCTGTCCCCGAAGTGCCGGGCCTCCGCCGGCCTCCTTCGTCGGCCTACGGCCCGGTGCCCATGCCGCCCAAAAAGGATAGTTACTGTCGCGAGACGGTCGTATTATAGGAACACGAAGAAAAAAAGAAGGAACCACGGAATTTTCCAGTATTTTATTGTATCACCCGTCCCTATTGTCACATGGCTTTTTACTTTTTTAATGTGACGTCACTGTTTGTTTTGATTCCAATTCTCGTGCTGTACATTCTTGCCCGGACAATCGTACTACTCCTCAACGGTTAAGAGCATGAAGACAAGTGATGACTGCTAGATGCGAATACTTGAATAGCGTCACAAAAAGCACGAAACACGTAATACGTGTCTATGAAATTCATATATAACAACTAAAAAAATGTGTATTGTACACATCTGCATACCCCCTCAGAGCATACAGGCGTGATGTTACGTCATGATAATGTATATTCAATAAACATCCAAGCGATTCCAGCAATTACGACAGATTTGCCGTCCATTTTTGAAGAGTTCCATTGTATATCTCCGAACATCAGCACCAGATCTTCACCAAATTAAAATGGGACCACCTCAGGAGTATACTCTTTCAAATAAAAAAAGAATTTTGAGAATCGGTCCACAAATGGGGGAGAAATCAGGTAACATACATAAAAAAATAAAAAATACATACACACGAACATATAACCTCCTCCTTTTTCGAAGTCGGTTAAAAAGAAGGAACCACGGAATTTTCCAGTATTTATTGTATCACCCGTCCCTATTGTCACATGGCTTTTTACTTTTTAGGGTTCCGTACCTCAAAAGGAAAAAACGGAACCCTTATAGGATCACTTTGCTGTCCGTCTGTCTGTCTGTCTGTCTGTCTGTCTGTCAAGACCTTTTTTCTCAGGAACGCGTGGAGGTATCAAACTGAAATTCATATCAAATACTCAAGTCTATGGTCTCTTGGAGCTGTGAAAAAATCAAACTTCTAAGTCAACGCGATCAAAAGATACTCCCGTTTATGCCGCAAATTTTCGACACTCGCAAGGGAATCAAAACCTACAGGGTACTTCCCGTGAACTCAGAATCTTGAAATTTGGTACGAAGCAACGTCTTATAGCATAGATAAAGGAATAATTACGAAAACCATAAATTTTTAGTTACATCACATAATATATTTTTTTTACGGAACCCTCGGTGCGCGAGTCCGACTCGCACTTGGCCGGTTTTTTAATGTGAAGTCACTGTTTGTTTTGATTCCAATTCTCGTGCTGTACATTCTTGCCCGGACAATCGAGGTTCGGGCCGAGAATGCACGACATGACAATGTACAACATTGGAATTCAAAACACTTACATTCCTATGTAGCGCGTTCTCGTGTCGTGCATTCTTGTGTTGGCCATTGCTGGTTCCCGAAAGAACCATGTTGCACTTAGTAGGTAGGTATAGGCACCTATGCTCGCTAATGAGATCACCGGATCTTAAAATAATAATCTAACTACTGGAGTCCTACTAATACGCAGGTCGAGAGCTAGGTTACTACTGTAATAGTACTGTTAGGCCCGTAATTCACCAAAGCGGAGATGTGCCAAGCGGAGAGGAGATTGCCAAATTCGACCAATCACAGGAAGGGGCAAAAGACCAGATGTAACTGTGATTGGTCAAATTTGGCACATCTCCGCTTTGGTGGATTACGGGCCTTACTATAGTGAATCGGTATTCACTTAACATTTTTAAATGGATGATTTTGGCACATCAGCACCGCTTTTACGCAATCAGTAGGATTAGAAATAACTTTATCGTTACACTAAGTAGTCATCATCATCAGTCATTAAACTACTATCGTTGCTGAAACACTTCATCAAAACTGTCTCATGCTAGCAGTTAAACATAGGACGAATTAACTTTTAAATACTTTTCAAGTGCGATATTTTGTTTGCGCATCAAGCTGAAGGCTTTTTGGCTGCTGCATTTTGAGCCTGAACCTGCTGCGTAACCAAAGGTTCCTAGTGTATACAACGCCATTGTCCAGTCAACCTCATTATGTCATCTAAGTAGCATCCATGGTGGTTTCCATTGTAGAATGACCCAGATTACGGCTAGCGTAGTGGCGTCGAGTAGCACAAACCCGAGCACGACAAGCACTAGCACCACTAGTAGCACCACGAGCACCACCACCACATCGACTACTACTACATCTGCCCCGAGTACCACCACCACATCGACTACTACTACATCTGCCCCGAGTACCACCAGCTCAACCACCACTACGACGACCACCACGACGACGACGCCGCGCCCGACCACCACCACCACGACAGAAGCGCTGCGCCCCTTCCTGCAGTTCTTGCCCCTCCAGATACCGCAAGCCACCACGCAAGTTAGCGCACCAGTAAAGACCAGTGAGTATTGCGTTATTTATTACCTATGCTATTGTAACTTTATTCTGTCTCATCAAGTCATCAGTTAGTGGAAACGTTTTAGGCTGATTATGTAGATTCAAAGTCAATTATTACGTGAAGATAAAAGAGTTTATTTTAAAGTAACTTTTCAATATGAATAGTTCATTTCAGTAAGTAAGGTTTTCAGCCATTTAGTTTTTTGGCTGCTACTGGAATACCTACCTAATCCTACCTCTCGTACCTATGTCAATCCAAATGTTGTCTTGAAACGATCGCTTTTAGCGAAAAGACCGCCCATTGTGTCACCCAATTTAAATTTCTAAATTGTAATAGTTAAGTAGGTTACCAGTCATTTGTATGGTGTACTTATTAGGAGAAGTACCTATTCTATGTATGTATTAGGTACCTACTTACCTATACCACACCTATACGTATAAGTGGGTTTCTATTACATCCTTAGATAATTAAGAAACGCACATCCGACTTTAGATATATCATTTAGAAGACGGTAGATTTGTTCAAATACTTAGATTATAATCTAACGGCTTTGTCGTGAAAACTTTAGCAAACCATCAAGGCTGTTATGTTCTTGAAGATATAGGACGTGGCCAACCGGAACTCTTGCGCAACAAAGCCTTACTATCTTTTAGTAAAAGTTCTAGAATTAACTACTTGTATTATTTAATGGTTTATAATACCTAATTACCTATTTACATAAAATGATATAAGTGAAACCTTCGGATGAAGGAAACGGGCTATAAAATATTTAGGTACTAATTATGATCTTTGTCTTTGATAAGTAGTTGTTAGGTAGGCAATAGCTACCTAACAGACTAACACCTTTTGGTGTTGGGGAAAATAATAATAGACATGTGGATCATTAGACAATTATACAAAAACTACCTATACATTTATGTACTTGACCTAGGTACCTAGGAAGGTACTTAGTTGACCTTTAGCTAAAATCAAAAGAAAGGGATTCGATGATGAACTAGACTCATAATATTGTTCTTAGGCAATACCAGCAATACCATAGGTAACTGCTGACGTAATTTACTCACATAACTCTGAATCAGTGTATGGCTATAACGTGGATTACTCGAGTGCAGGCAAGACGCAGAAGCTGGTGTGCCCGAAATCCGGACAAGCGCCTGTGGTGCTGTTCCCGATCCTCTGCGAGAAAAACTCACAATGCCGAGCGACTAGCGGGCCCGATCAAGTCTGCTGTGAGGGACGCTGCGTGAAAGGTGTTCCGGCGCCACGGCCTACCTCGGCACCCAAAACACACCAACGTATGTTTTTTTTGTACCTTTAGCTACTTGTAAGTAATAATCATGCTGCGAATTACGTAAATCAGACCGGTTTACAAGTTGACCTGAGAAAAATGAATGTGCCTGCACTGCGGTGCTGCACGCATTGGGGGCGTTTATGACCACATTTTTGCGCCGCAATAAGAAAGGTACCTAAGGCCTGTTTGATTTTTATCTCGCATTTTAGGTACATCATTATAGCTACTTTAATGATCAACTTGGCCGTTTGGAACCTCCACAATGGATCAGTGTGTGTAAGGCACCTCTTTATATTGTTGCGCCAGCCACATCTATTTTCACGAAATTGCAAACAGCATGGTGCCGAGCGCATCGCCGATGCTGCCGCGTGCGTGAACACTCCCGCTGCACTGTTTGTCGCTTTAGCAAATGATGGTTCCCAGCGGATAAGACCCTATGGAAAAATGCGATTCCGTACTGATAGATGTGGTACAATCTTATATAAAAGCACCTGTTTATCGGCCGACGACGAAGACCTTGCTATAAAATATTTTCTCACTCAAAAAACGTTACAAAACATGGGATGTCGAGCTTTAGTAAAAGCAGTCGCTCCATGTAAAATACTGGTATTCATCCAGCACCTAGCTGCATCCGGTTAGACCGGAAGCCGACCCTAACATACGAGGAAAAGTGGTTATGCAGATGTATCATCTTTTTAACCGACTTCTAAAAAAAGAAGGAGGTTCTCAATTCGGATGTTTAGTTACCTATATTTTTTTTTATGTTTGTTCGGGCATAACTCCGTCACTTGCTAACCGATTTGAAAAATTCTTTTTTTGTTGGAAATGGCATAGGTACCTACTTCCGAAATGGTCCAATGGTTTTTATCGAAATCGGACAAGCGGTTTTTAAAAATCAACAAAACTCAAAAAAAAACTACATTGTCCACATTGACTCATGAACATGTGAACCACTAAAAAGTGATAAATAAAAACTTTTTAACAAAAAAATAAAACCGACTTCAAAAAAAAACAAAAATAAACTTTAGAAGAAAAATCAGTTTCTGAAGTCGGTGGCAAAAAAATGAAATCAAACAAACAAAAGTCACCGACTTCAGAAACTGATTTTTCTTCTAAAGTTTATTTTTCACTTTTTTGTGTTTTTTTTTTTGAAGTCGGTTTTATTTTTTGTTAAAAAGTTTTTTATATTTTAAATTTCTTCCATTTGACAGTTAAGGCGCGAAGTCAGTACTTTTAATTTGAAACGCATTAGTTATCCCTTCGGAACTTCTTAACTCATCATTCGAAGTGTAGCATGTCCATGTCCATATTGTAGTGTGATAAAATTTGCAGCTTTACTGGGTGTCATTCCTCGTGAATGTCCGTCGGCGCCTCTCGGCGAACTATTGTTTGAAGTTCAAACTTGCAAGGCCGATTCGGACTGCTGGCCGCGGATCTGTTGTCCTGATGGCACACGCTCCTACTGCCGTACAGCCCGGGCCCGACTCGACCTGGTGCCAGTCGCTAACCAAATTGACGGACGTAAGTTACCATTTTTGGATGACGAACCATTTAACATACCTATCAAAAAAACTAAAATACCCTACTGAAAAAACTGAAAAGCAAAAAACAAGCACATTTTAAATTAAACAAAACTTGGAACCAGGCGGGGTTCTATTTTATTTATTTACTTAGTTCTGTTTTTCATTTCATAATTTAATATTCAAATGAACCCCGCCTGGTTCCAAATTTGTTTAATTTAAAATGTGCTTGTTTTTTGCTTTTCAGTTTTTTCAGTAGGGTTTTTTTTTTATTTTTTAACTACTTTTTTTATTTTTAACTTTTTAGTTCTTTTGTGTTTGTTCTCGCGTAAAATTCTTCGCAAATGATGTAACTTTTGTGCTTGTTTATAGGATTTGTCACTTTCAAATTCAAATTCATTTATTTCAATCCATTAAGGATCATTAAATCATTGAACTTCATTGATCTTTTGACTTTGAATTTCTTTTAAACATTTATGTGTTATCATCAGCGAGTGGAGTTCGCATAGCTGAATTTTGGGCCAAAACGATTTAACAGAAATTTGCCATCGACACGCTAAGAAGAAGTGTTATATATTTTTGTAATCTCCCTTTAAAACCCTTAATTTTGATACCCTACTCGATGGTATTGGAAAAAAAAAATTTTGAACTCCGCGATTTGGCGCCCAAAATCCGCAATTTTTCTTTTTTTTTTTTTTTTAAATTTTAATGTAGCCTATAACACTCGCGCCATCAAGACGAATCTAACGATGTATATTTCATTCAAAACCCTTATTAATCCGTTTAGGAGTTATGACTGTTATGAGGGAACAAAGAAACGGACATACATACATACCTACATAGTGATACATACACGTCAAACACATAACCCTCCTTTTGGGCTTCGCCGCAGTCGGGTAAAAACCATGAAATAGAGAAACTAGTATGATTATTATTATGCTAGTTATCGCACAGAAAGTATTTTTTAATACAGTTGCTCTCAGTTGCTCAAAAAGTGGCGTATTGCAGGGACGTAATAGCGTTCGGGATGTGGGTGTGGGCTATTACATACCTACTTGTGCTTTTTCTTTACCTTTTCCGAACTCGTGCGTTCTCTTTCCCAACTGTCAAAAAAACCAACCACGAAGTTTTTACAAAAAAATAAACCGGCTTCTTTTTAATAGCATTATTTGCATCTAAAAATCTAACTTGCCTTCTAAATTACTAAGTCAGCCACAATTAACGAGCATCTAAATAATACTATCTTAGCCACAAGTTATCTTTTTTAAAGCCACTCTAAATACAACTCAGCATCGTGATTATTTTTTAGCATCTAAATTTGTAACATGAATTCAAACAGTCGACTGCTAAAATACTAATATATGGCATCAAAAAAATATTCAATTAGCTTCTAATTTATTGACTCAGTACGTTTAAATTATAACTCATGCCACATTAACTGAGCATCAAAATTTTATTAAAATTGTCATCAAATATTATATTATAGCCACTAATAGTATGTATAAACTCCTGTCGTGTCATCGAAAGGCTTAAATATATAGAAGTTCAGAGTACTTAATGACCTAAATATTGAAGTTCAGAGTATCGAATGTCCTAAAGATCGATCTGGGGGCACGGCAGTGCCCCCGCCGAGTCGAGCGCGAAGCAAACACTGCCGTACCATCCTTTACTGGAACCATTTCGCCGCATTTTCAGGCCCCTATTTGAGAACCTCTGGATAAGACCAGAACGCTAAAATTTTCGTCATCCAGTAAGCTATACAATCACACTTAAAATAAAAAGTTTCAAGTCTGTAAGGTCATTTAGTTCCGAAGTTAAGCGAAAGCAAAGTTTCGCATTTATGAAACTCACTCACTCACTCACTCATGATCATCAAAATAGAACTAGTACTTCCCATAAACTCAGAGAGCTGAAATTTGGTACAGAGTTAGGGTTTAATGGCCCACATAAAGGGAAAAGTATAAAAAGTAGGAAAATCGAAAATAAAAAAGAATAAAAAATAAAAATACAAAAAAAAATTGTTTTAAATAAGAAAATCTATAATAAAATAAATCAATATGCCCACATTTCTACAAAAAGAAGTGAAATCCCAACAAAAACATTCTGTAAAAAACTAGCCAAGTCTCGATGAAGCTGCTTGTTTATCTCTAAAAAGTAATGAAATCTAGACAAAGTCGTGCCAAGTCTAAGGTTCCTTATTGCGATTTCTTTATTATTATAGTTAATGTTGTGTGACTTGGCCGTTGTTCGTTTCGTTTAGTTCGGTCATTTTTCTTCTTGGCGTCCAATTACCAATACCAGTATGGGTTATTATCTCGCTTAACAATCATAGGTAGTTAGTTACAACAGATATAACATTACGTATAAACTAAATTGACTTGTACCAGTTGTACCCACTAACGTATAAAGAATGTTCAACGGCCAAGACACACAACAATAACTATAATAATAAAGAAATCGCAATAAGGAACCTTAGACTTTGGCACGACTTTGTCTAGATTTCATTACTTTTTAGAGATAAACAAGCAGCTCCATCGAGACTTGGCTAGTTTTTTACAGAATGTTTTTGTTGGGATTTTATTTACATGTTGTGCTACCAAAGTTATCGACAGAATCGCTTCAGAACTTCATTTTTATCGGAAAACTAGACAATAAATTGTGAAAACATTTCTGCAAGCAACTCAGAAGTAGCGCTCGCCGGCCGCTGCCGCGGCACCGCTTGCTTAGCTCGCTCGGCTCGCGCGTGTATGGTCACAGTTTTAACCTAACCTAACCTATTTCTCTCAGTTTACAATAACGAATCATACAGTCTGCCTGTGACTAGTCAATTAGACAATGGTAAAAACATTTCTGTAACTAATAGGTATTTTTAACGTAAATATAATAATCTAAAGTGTACCAAAAGTTGACATTTCATATATAATATACGTTGGCGCTCTCTGATTGGTGCAAATGGCCGGTCGCTGTCGTCTCGCCCGCTCGCGCCAAATCTTTCTGTTGCTATTTTCACGATAAAAGAATGTGATGTATTATTTTACATGCGAAGTTATAATAAATGATGTTGACTACGGTCGCTTAATTTATATTTTTTTGAGGGCCTTATGTTGAAGCTGTAAAATGTAAAATGGTGGTGAGATATAAATTCCGTGGCTGAGTTAGTAAATTAGGTGCCTATGTATAAATAACAAGGACAAGTTAATATAAATGTTGATCGTCACTTGATGCTTTTTAGAGAATATTTAGTGGGCGTTGTAAAGAAGACGAATTAGTTTATTAGAGGCTATATAATTTTCCCGTGGCTTAGTTATAAAATTAGAAGTTTGATCCTGTGGCCAATTAAAAAAACTGTGGCTCGATTAATTATTTCTCAAAAAAAATCATAGAAGTTTTTATGATTCATGCAAATATTTCTAAAAAGAAGCTACTAGATTGTTTCAATTTCAGATTTAATTATTTGATTCATGCCCGGTTTCTGAGGCACTTTATCTGTGGTCTATTCATATGCGTACATTTAAATAGATAAATCACAGATAAAGTGCCTCAGAAACCGGGCATCAATGACTTGAAATGGAATGAAACCTAACCTAAGGTTTCGTGGCCTCGGCGCAAGGGCAAAGAAGGAACATGGGTTCGGTTTTTAGTCAGTAGAAGTCTGACACTCTCCTTCGCTCTGCCCAAGAGCGGGGGGGGGGGGTCATTTGATGATTTTCCACCCACCAAAAAAAAAAACAAAAAAAAAGGTTTCATCTCATTAAAAGTCATTTTCATTTCATATCAATAAAAAAAAGCTACTGAAGACTTGGCTGTATGGGCATAGTTCCCTTTGCCTACCCAGAATGGGTGAAGAAAACAAAAGAAAAAAAAAATCCCTGCTTATTTTTCTGGGGGCACGGCAGTGCCCCCGCCGAGTCGAGCGCGAAGCAAACACTGCCGTACCATCCTTTACTGGAACCATTTCGCCGCATTTTCAGGCCCCTATTTGAGAACCTCTGGATAAGATCTCTGGATCTCTGGTCTGTTCGTTTCGTTTATTTCGGTCATTTTTCTTCTTGGCGTCCAATTACCAATAAGTACCAGTATGGGTTATCTCGCTTAACAATCATAGGTAGTTACAACAGATATAACATTACGTATAAACGAAATTGACTTGTACCCACTAACGTATAAAGAATGTTCAACGGCCAAGACACACAACAATAACTATAATAATAAAGAAATCGCAATAAGGAACCTTAGACTTGGCACGACTTTGTCTAGATTTCATTACTTTTTAGAGATAAACAAGCAGCAGCTCCATCGAGACTTGGCTAGTTTTTTACAGAATGTTTTTGTTGGGATATTCTTTTACGGTTAGCGCCATTTTTCAAAAATGTTCTTTATTACAGTGCGATCAAATTATCTTGGCAGCTCTGAACATAGGCTTTGCGAAATTTTACGCATGTAAACTTGGGAATAAAACTGTTATTTCCAGATAAACCAATACTTAAACGATCAGAAAATATCTAAATTAAACAGTGAGAAATACAAATAAAATAAATAGGTATCATAACACTTTTATACATTCGTTGTAACAAAATGACCTGCACGAAGTTCGGAGCTGCCAAGATAATTTGATCGCAGTGTAAGTTGCTTCATTTTTTCGCAACTGTATTAAAAATAGTTGTTGTTCAGTACACGTGCGGAACAGTCATTGCAACTTGTTCCGACTGTCAACCCTCACCTTTGGCTGCGCCTCGGCTCGGATATACATTTGTCGGAACTCTTTGCAATGACAGGCTTTCTGCAATAATGAAATATACTATTACTGTATACCCTGACAAGTGACAAAAAAAATATTGGACCTGCGCGTTTTTTGTTTTAACAAAGTAAGTAATAAAAATTGACGAAAAGATTAATTGAAGAGCTTGTGTGTGACGTCACATTGCAGTTAACTTTGCCCCACTTAAGAATATAAACTGTATCGTGGGTGCGTTTACTAACATTTAAAACTCACATAAGTACACAAACCAAACACCCAGACGGCCCAGACCCGAAACAAGTATCTGTAGGCCATAAAAATATTTGTTCCGTGCGGGGAATTGAACCCGCGACACGCAGCGCAGCAGTCCAATCGCTCAGTCCACCGCGCCAACCATGACGAATGACAAACATGTGACGTCACACAAGTTTTCGAAGCACTATCGTAATCATTTTTTGTTTATGTGAAAAAAGAAAAAAATAAGTGTCCAATATTTTTCGGAAATCTATCTGACAGACTAATTAGAAGAGTGTATTTTGTCTAACATTTGACTGTCATTTGTTTTTGAAGTAGATCATTTTGAAAACATTGTGCTTAGCACACAGTAACTAATCTGAGTCAGGCTAAACAGCTAATCATCGAATTACTACTTTAGTATGAAATTATAATTAATTGTTTCATCATCACATTTCAGCTGTGCGGATGTTTGAGCAGTACTTGCAGTGCACACCTCCTCCTCAATACGACCTGTTCCCTCAGAAGTGCAGCTCCAGTGTAGACTGCTTCCCTAACTTGTGTTGCGCGGAGGGTGGCAAAAAGCACTGCAGGCCACCACAGCGCAGTCTTCTCGCATTGCTAGCTGGAGTTGGACAGGTATACACTTCTTACAGCATACACATACGCATGTTGTTTTATATGAATGTCATAGGATCGGACAATCATTTGATAACTGGTTGAACAAAGTTCATAAGCAAATCAAGTTAAATGATCATTCCTAACAGTAGCACCTACCTATCATCTATTCTAACCCAACAGAAACCTTCATAATATTTCCACTAAATCTCGGTGTATTTTTATTTTCAGAGAGTTGGATCTACGCTGGGCAACCTGCGTCAGGTGCAACAAAATGCAAATAAATCATAGACTATAATGTTTTTATTTATTGTGTGATTGAAGTAGTTAGTTACTTATTTTATACTTTTGTACAGTTTTGTAAAATAAATGTTTAATAGTTTCCATTTTGTTTCAATTAAATGTGGGTTTATAAATAAATTATCAAAGACAGCTAAAATTTTAAATGAGGATTTAATGCTGTCATAACATCATGGAAATATTTTTTACATGAATGTGAACTCTAAAGAAACATAGTGGCAAAATCATTATCATTCAGGAATTGTGTTTGTTGACCATTAAAACAAGATTTTTTTAACTTACAAGTTTATTGGCTAAACATTTTAATCAAGCTGAAACAAAAGAAAAAAAACATGTTAATAATAATTATAAGTTCACTGGTTAAACTTAATCACTACAAACAAAATGAATTTTGAACCCTGATAATAATTCTATTTGTATTATCATAACTGCGGTTAAGTTTAATTAATTACAACAGAATTTGTTTGATACTGCAACACTTATCACATTGCAATGGGTTGTCTTTCCATTATAGCAGAAAGAGGCATTTAAGCAATGGTAGAAAAAATCTTGGTTTATCAAGTAAAGAACCCTTGTCCAGCAGTGGGATACTGCAGGCTAACAGTATCAATATCAGGCGAATGTTGGTTCTCCTGATATTGAGAACTGACAGCTATTACTCCTCCAATGGTAGAAAGATAAATGCTACTATAAATAACAGCATCCAATATAGCCTGGGTAAAATAAATAAAGTTATGAGTATCTACAACTTGAACAAGCTCAGTAATAACATAACCTCTTCTCTTAATTACAGAGATTTTTGCAACAATATTGTTTCAAACGAATGTATAACATTTTGGCCAAGAATCTAAGTAAACTTAAATATAATGCTATGCAGTAAGTTTTTAATGCAAAATGAGGTGCTGCTACACCCGATAGGTTTGTAGTGGTCTATTTGTTGAATGAACTAATCATAGATCTATCAGTAATCTAAACAACCAAGAGTAAGTAGTTGACACGGGTACATACCTTCTTGAAACCAATGTCGTGAGCGTATTCTCTGAAGCACTGTCTGCAGATGTTCAAACCGTACTTGCGGATGAGACCGTGTCTGTTGGAGCAGGCGCGGCTGAAACATGCAAAGCAACACTTCAAACACGTGTTCTAACCAAGTACATTTTTCTTGTCCAAATATAGTCTTTGTAAATACATACCATGAGCGAGAGCCCTGGCCGTATCTGCGAGGATGAGAATACCAAATGTTAGCGTGACCCATTGTGCAAATTATTTAATTCTTGCGCTGCGCCGCAGTAAGGAACACGTCCAAAATGGCGGATTCTACACATAGAAAGAACGAACGAACTTTTTAATCTGTAATTCTGTGCCACCAGAGTTTTTATTTCCAAGTTGACAGTTAAAACTTAGTTTGACACCTAAGCATTTTGCAACCTCATCATCATCATCTGCCTAGCCTTTTCCCAAGTATCAAAGAGCCAAGTATATTGGGGTCGGCTTCCAGTCTAACCGAATGCAGCTGAATAACAGTATTTTACATGGAGCGACTGATTTTGCAACCTCAACATAGGTCAAAAAATCGCAGTGAAATCTTCTAACAATGGTTTCTTTCGGAAAACCCAGTCCCCCTTTTTTTTCTACATAATCTAATTGTTTTTTTTTTTTGTGTATTATCTATTACGTAGCTGATTTTTTTATTAAGGTTAATGTTCCAGGGTAGCCCGCGAAATTCAAATTTTCTTAAGTTTTTTGCAATGAGGGCTAACGCGTGTGAATTCGCCGCTAGAGGCGCTAGTGTAGCGTGAGGTCCAAAATGTCACTTGTCACTTTAATGGGTGGGCTGCGCGGTTTTATTTAAATCGTTTAAGTTTAATTTTGAGATATTACAATTATGGCAAATACGAGTTACGGGTCAATGAATGTCAGTGCTTTAAAAGTGGCACTAAGAAAAAGAGGTGCAAAGATAAGCGGACTGAAAGAACAGCTAATTCAGAGGTTTGTTTTGGTTTGTATAATGTTTACAAACAATATATTTTGTCGAAATTAAGCTTCTTTACCGAGTTTACAGCTATGTTTTTATTTTTTTATAGACTTCAAGACTATGACAGAAATAATAACTTTAATGGAAACATAGAATATGAAATACTACATACCGATTTGTTGTATACTGTCGAGTTGCCTGCAGACAGTTTGTACAACAGTGTAACGGCAAAAAGTGTATCACCTGACTTGGATATAGTGCCGCGCAAAACTGCGGCATACTCGTTAAATTATTTTAAATTGTAAGAAAACTTTGTTTTGACGCCAAAACAACTTATTAAACACCTGACCGTTATTTGAAGCTTAAATATAATGAGATAGGCCTATCTGTTTTCCGCTCGTCTTACCTCTCTGTCTACCCTAGTAGCTCCCTCTCGCTCGCACACTTCCATTCACTCATTCACTCCTTCACCGGCGCGGCCGCTCGGCTCGCTCTCGTCATTGGCGTCCTGTTTTCCGCTGCGCACGGTCGTGCTCAGGACTCAGTAAATTAATTTTGCATATCTTTGCAAATTTATATACTTTCATATAATCCTGTTCCACGTAAGTGTTTAAAAAGCTTTTCTTACCTTTCTAAATCATTTAAAAAACAAACGGTGTTACCGTTCGGTACGTTTTTTCTTTTGGTACTCAGTCTACCCACCTACGTATTTTACTATAATTAGGTTTTGTGTGGTTTTCTTTCCTAGATTTACAGCTCGTGTTAACATGGAAAGTGACGAAAGTGTTTCAAATACGGGCTCGAAAGCCCCATGTGCTAGTGCTAGTGCTCCCGCTAATAGTGACAATAAAAAACGATCGCGTATTTGTCGTCAGTCGCGAACTAGGTCTCATTCGTCGAATAGTAACTCATCCGAATCCTCTAGCAGCTCGAGTTCGTCGTCTTCGGACTCGAGTCCTTGAAGATCCACACCGCGTCACCGCAATAAAAAAAAAAAGGAAAAAAAAAAAAAAAAAAAGGGGGGGGGGGGGCAAACACCGGCATCGACGATACGATTCCGGAAATCCGTAAATTAATACGTCAGGTAGATGACCTTCGAAATAAATTAATTTTTTGCAACAATAATTCTGTGCCCTGTGCCGCGGTACACTTTAATGAAAATTTAGTTGACGGAAACTTAAGTGGCGAAATTTACGAAGATCCGATTGTAAATTCTGTTGAGGTGCCGGCACCTGAGGCTCAGTCAGATTTTACCTTTGAAATAGAGACGAAATTGAAAGAACCTAGTATTCCAAAGACTCCTCAGAAGTTTTTTGAAACGTTAAAGGATTTGCAACATTTAGATAGTAGCTTTATAATTCTACCCCCGGTTTTATCGACTTGGAGATGAATGAAGAAATTAGGACGTATGATTCGTTACGCCATCTTGCTCACGCCGACAAGACCTTCGCTGCCTTATCGTTCTGCATACTTAAACAGCGCGAAGCTTTACAAACTTCTATCAGAAGTTTTTTACAGTGGGCGCGTGGTTCCGATTTGTCTTACATACCCTCGTATTAACGAAAAAGTTAACGAGCTTCTTTGAAGGGCGATTTCTTCAAAGTTTCTTCCGATCTTTTGCAATTAACCTGCGGTCACCGTGCGGAGGTTATTCAGATGAGAAGGGATGGAATTACAAACCACGTGCGCGATCTCCTTGTCAAGGCCGCGTTACGTAAGATCCCTCCGTCGTGCCAGCACGTGTTTAATGCGGAGTCACTAGCCACAGCACTAGAGAAGGCAGGTGGTGTTCGAAAAGCCTTCTTGCCTTTACAAAGGCCGGGCAGTTCTGCTTCCGTTTCGCAAACGAGTCAAAGCAAGCCCGCACGCCACCCCACGCAGGGGCAGGCTTTACGTAACGTACCCTCGCAGGGTACTGCTCATGGATGTTGTGCGCCTACGCATATTTCCCATGCTTACAATCAACCCTCGCAGGGTTACTGTAATGCCCGACCCTCGCAGGGTCATGCATGGCTCTATTATCGACTATAATCGCCCGTCATTCTCGGGCGGTTCAAGAGGTTCCTTTCGAGGCAGAGGAGGTTGGCAAGGCTACAGGCAGCAGGACGGCAAGAATAGCCGCAAGCGAGCCGCATCGCCCTCTGAGAATTACAACCGGAACAAAAAAAAAAAAAAACGTAAGTATTGACTATCGATCCCGAACATTCAGAGCGGGTCGTCTGGTTCATTACCAAATAATAGAAGGGTATCGCATACCCTTTCTACATCAACCGCCACTTGTAGTACCACCGTTGAACGAAAGTCAGTTCAGCACGGTTTATTCGAATGCAATGACGTCCATAATCACCCAAATGCAACACCAGGGTGTATTAGATGTTGTCAAGGCTTCGCCAAGTTTTGTGTCCATAATGTTTCTTGTGCCAAAGGACGACGAGTCCCACCGACCCATCTTCAACCTAGCAGCCTTGAACAATTACGTAATCACCGACAGGTTCAGATTAATAAATGTTTATCGAGTCCCAGACTTCCTTCAACCAATAGATTGGTTGTGCAAAATAGACCTGTCACAGGCCTATTTTCACCTTTCCGTAGGTCCATCTCACAGACGGTTCCTGCGTCTAATCTACAGAGGAAAATTAATGGAAATGACGTGCCTCCCGTTCGGTCTGAGCACGGCTCCCAAGATATTTGCCTCCCTATCCAATTGGGTAGCTCAGTCACTCAATGGGATCAAGGGATTCGAATAATCGTCTACTTAGACGACTTTCTGGTTGTACATCAAAACCCACAGATTTTACAGACCCGTGTCCAAATCACGGTAGAGAGGTTGCAGTATCTCGGTTGGTTGATGAATTTCGACAAGTCAGTGTTCAGTGGAACACTCTGGTAAACGAAAAGTCTCTTCCAGAGAAAAAGTGCCTGGATCTAAAGTCCAAGATATCGACAGCCCTAGAAGAGAGAGCTCTCGATTTGAAGGCTCTGCAGAGCCTAGTAGGTCTATTAAACTTTGCAAGTTTTGTTGTACCAAGGGGCAGGCTTCACTTTCGAGCACGCCTCTCTTTTCTGAATACAGTCGTCAAAATGCCAGTTGCCAAACGGTTCATAATTCTGGTACATGCCCTGAAAGAGTTAACTTGGTGGTTGCAGAACCACACTTGTCCTTCTCCGATCCACTTCGTGCCTCCAACGCATTTCCTAGCGACCGATGCCTCGGACCTAGCTTGGGGAGCACAACTAGACGACCGTTCGTTCTCGGGGCGCTGGAACGAACAAGAACAATCGATACACTGCAAACAGAAGGAACTTCTAGCATTACTGAAGATATTACAGGACCAGGGTCAGTATCTGTGTCGTTCCACGGTTCTATGGCAGTCCGACAACAGAACAGCCGTTGCTTTCATTCGCAAGGAAGGCGGCACGAAATCAATAGCTCTCTTGGGCTTGACAATCGATATTTTCAAGGTTCTAGATCGGTTACCAAATTCACCTAGCCGCTCATCACATTCCCGGCAGATTCAACTCTCACGCAGATCATGAATCTGTCTCGCTACCGATCTCCGCCCGAATGGCACCTTTTGCCGGCTTGTACAGACCTGATTTTCAACAGATTCGGGGTTCCGGTAATAGATTTGTTTGCGTCGAAAAATGCGCATGTGGGGCCAATTATGCGTCTCTGAACCAGAAAGACGACAAAGCCCTATTCCACGACGCTTTTTCCCAGACTTGGAATTACCACCTAGCGTGGATATTTCCTCCTCCATATTTGATCCCCAAGGTACTCACTCATCTCAACCGGGCCAAGGGCCTCTTTCTGTTAGTGGTGCCTCGGTGGGAACGGGTCTTTTGGAGAGCCGATCTCAAATCCCGAGCGCTAGCTGCTCCTTTCACAATCAGGTATCTGAACCGCCATCTAGTAGACATCTCGACGGGCTTTCCGCCTCCCAAAGTACAGGAAATTACACTAGAAGTGTGTGGGGGTGGTCTCATAGCCTGAATGATTGGAACCGTTCCCAACTGCGTGCGTGCAACAGCGTTTTGCTAAGACTTTCATTATTCGTACAGCCAAGGAGTGGAACACCCTGCCTGCGTCGGTTTTCCCGAATTCATATAACCCCAATCTATTTAAGTCGCGAGTAAATAGGCTTCTTCTGGGTAAGCTCGTTCCATCGTCGACCTCATCTCTGCCCTTAGGGCAAGATTGAGGTAAAGAGTAAGCCCATATTAAAAAACTGGACCTACTTTCATCGTCCTGGCGTCCCTTTACACGTAATACATACAAAGCCGCATGGCATAGATGGCTAGGATGGTGTAAAAAAATAGAAAGCGGATCCATACCGCCCAACCGGTTCAATTCTAGCAATTTTTTTTGCCGATTTATATTTGAATGAAAACCTATCATACAATACTATACTTTTACACAAATCTGTGGTGTCTACGCTCTGTAATACCGAAATATCGGGAGTCTTAAGTGCTCATGTACTGGTTAAGCATGTTATGAAATCTATTGCATTAAGAAAGCCTGTGCCCCATAAGATAACTATTTGGGATATCAATGTTCTCATTTCCTTTTTGTCTTCATATGAATTTAGCGAGAATAACTGTTTTGCTACCGCAAGACACACAGCTATGTTGCTGCTTTTGGTTTCTGGTAGACGTATCCATGACCTGACCCTTCTGGCAGTCAATCAAGAGCATTACATTGACAATACTGATCACATCATTCTATGGCCCAGATTTGGCTCTAAAACTGACCGTTCTGATTTCGGGCAATCGGGCTGGAAATTACTAAGAAATGAAAATACTAAAAACCTCGATCCGGTTTTTTGGTGAAGCAGTGTATCAAATTGTTTAATCAAAAACGTAATTCCATAAATAATGATTCTTTATTTGTGAATTTGAGAGGTGATCATAAGGCAGCATCGCGTACTGTAATTGCGGGCTGGGTAAAATCTCTCTTAGCAGAGGCTAGTATTATTGCAGCTCCCGGTAGCGTCCGCTCAGTGGTCGCTTCCAGAAGTTGGGCCGATAACGTCTCGGTTGACGAAATTTTGTCACAAGGTAACTGGAGGTCGGGTGACACAATCCGTCGCTTCTATAGGCGTGAGGTCGTTCAGGCCCCTGTTAGCTCTGGGATCTCAAATTGTTTTCGCCCAATTTAATCGAATCTATGAAGAAGTTTACTACATTTTATTTATTTTGTTCATAAATATGACAATTTCTAAGTTCATAATATTTTTATGGTGATTGAATAAATTTTCTTAGTCTCGCACACTTACTGTAACATTCATTGTTACCTTTTGCGCCTTCAGCGTGTGGACGTGCATACCTTCACATTGGCGTCCTCCTCCACCAGGCGATAACAAACAGGTCTCATTATATTTAAGCTTCAAATAACGGTCAGGTGTTTAATGACAGCGTTTTACCCTGAAATAAAACGCTTATTAAATACCTACCTTATTTGAAGCTTAACTTTTATCCTCTGCCTGGTATAATTCGACACAATGACGAGAGCGAGCCGAGCGGCCGCGCCGGTGAAGGAGTGAATGAGTGAATGGAAGTGTGCGAGCGAGAGGGAGCTACTAGGGTAGACAGAGAGGTAAGACGAGCGGAAAACAGATAGGCCTATCTCATTATATTTAAGCTTCAAATAAGGTAGGTATTTAATAAGCGTTTTATTTCAGGGTAAAACGCTGTCATTATTATCTATCCAACTTTGACAGTTCTTTAGATCGAGACCTCACGCGCCAGTGGCGCCAACTGGTGAGCACAAAAACGGTAGCCCTCATTTGCAAGCAAGTGATAGTGTTGTATGTTGATGAACATTTGATTCGCGGCTGTAAGACATAATTATCTCATATCAAAATCATTAATACAACCCTCCTCAATTTTGATGATTATAATTCTGTATGTCTTACAGCCGCGAATCAAATGTTCATCAACATACAACATACAACCTATCACTTGCTTGCAAATTGCAAAAAACTTAAGAAAATTTGAATTTCGCGGGCTGGTTGGAGGATTCACCTTAATTGGTCTAATACATATTAAATTAATTAAAAACTATAAAATAAACTAAACTAACAATAAACCATGAACCTATAAAAAAAAAACTTTAAAAAGGTTTCGAAATACTACTCCTCAACGCTGTCAGCCGTTAATGTGCCCAAAAGACTGGCGCCTGGCGGCATTGCAAAAAATGAAGATAAATCCATTTTTGATAAAATAAGCATTACCAGTCCTGAAAAAATATTTTATACTTACTAATTCCGTGTCATCAGAATTCTGTGACGTCGATGACGTCCTTGACATTGACGTGTTCAAAAATTAAATCAATAGTGATGATACATTCGAATATTATAGATCGATTTATTAACAGTATTTATTTTAGGATTTAGTGATTTTAATGGCTTGAACCTCAAACCAACAAAAAGAGGTTGGTCCTTTTTTTCTTGGTCTGAGGGCTTGAGCATTTAATAGAAATTTAAAATCCGTTTAGCAAATAAGTCATAACCCTCCTTTTGGGCTTCGCCGCAGTCGGGTAAAAAGTGATTATTTTGGGACACGTATGCAAACTTGTTAAATGACGAAACTGAGAAAACTTTGAAGTAAGTATGATAGAAGGTAGTTGAAGTTTCAGTTTCTTTTTGTAATATTTCACAATAATAAAATGAAAGGATTGAACATATTGGAAGATATGGAAGGAAGAAAGTAGAACAAAGATTATCATGTGGAATTTATTTACAATATTTACAACCTACAATAATTTTATAGAACTATAATTATAATAAAATCTGGAATTACGATATCAAAAAATTCACTGACATCGTTGTTTACCGGAACAGAAAGCCAGCATTGCCACCATAGCAATGCTGATTCTCTAGCCAAAAATAGGCCAGCTCTCTGATCACGTGAAAAGTCGACCAACCGCTTGGCAATATCCCGAAATACTAGGTGGGTACTTCATATTTGGACCCCATGGCCTAGTTTTTTAACCCCAAACGGCTAAAACACATCACTACCGATTAAGTCAGCAGTCACCCAAGCACAGTCCACCGTGTTAGGAAGATGGAATGGCGCGAGGGTGTCGATGCAAGTTGCATCCCGCACCAAAGACCTGCCCAATAAATTCCCAAGGCATTATGGTCATTACATCTAGTCTCTTCCAAATCTTTCCATTGACACGTGCCAAGCCATTGGGTTCCAAGACAAGACAGTTGGCATCCTGATGGTGGTAAAAGCACGATGATATAAAGATGAATTGGCTTTAAAGTAGCTACCCAAATTTAAATTAACAGAGATAGAAATCAGCTCTTGAAAGAGAGAGAAGATTAATTTTCCATCATTAAACACTAGGTGTTGCCAGCGGCTTCGCCCACTATAACTCGAAAATTATCCCACGGGAAGATAAAATCGGGATAAAAACTATCCTATGTGTTAATCTAGGTTATAAACTAGTACCAAATTTTATCCAAATCCGTTCAGTAGTTTTTGCGTGAAAGAGTAACAAACATCCATCCATCCATCCATCCATACATACATACATACATACTTACAAACTTTCACGTTTATAATATTATTATTATAGTAGGAAGTAGGATTTTTAATTTTACGAAAACTGATAATATATAAATTAAATTTTACAAAATGAATAATCTACAAATCGATTTAAGTTCAGTCGACTTTCGCAAATTGTGTCGAGTCTGAGTCAACTTATCGATATCGACATCAAGATTCAAGAAGTCGCGTTCTTCAATACTTCGCTGCTAGTGGTTGTCTTGTCATATTATTATTGAAGATTTATTTGAATGGAGTTTAAATTTGAAGCTTTTACATGATTTTTTGTGAGTAAATGTTTCATTATTGTTTTGTTTCGAGTATATATTTAGAACAAACACGGCTAGCTATTATAACTAATATAAACTAAATAAGCACAATCATTAGCTAATGATTGTCAAACGGTAGTCGGCAAAGACTACAATATATTGGGTTATATATAGTCGGTTTGGCGTTAGATTGTTGTCATTGCTCGTCCTTACAAATCAACTACATATTTCAATGGGTCCGGTCCGGATCATTTCGACTGTAAAATATGTTGTTGTTCCTTTGCACTTCATAAGTATTCATTTTAAATTTACCCACTACAATAGCCACGTTGACATTCGCATGTTGGCGTTTTTTTTTGTCTTACCATAGAACTTGCAGAAACAATAAAATATTATTATCTGATACAAGTCATAAAATTTGTGATGCGAGGCAAATCAAAAGGAGTCATCATCATCATCATCATTTCAGCCAAAAGACGTCCACTGCTGAACATAGGCCTCCCCCAGGCGTCGCCACATTGACCGGTCCCGTGCGTCTCTCATCCAGCGGTTTCCTGCAACCTTGACCAGGTCATTGGTCCACCTAGTGGGAGGCCTTCCAGCGCAACGTCTTCCGGTTCGCGGTCGCCATTCCAGAACTTTTCGGCCCCATCGGCCATCCGTTCTGCGAGCAATGTGCCCTGCCCATTGCCACTTAAGTCTGGCGATTCTTCGGGCTACGTCGGTAACCTTGGTTCTCAAGCGGATGTCCTCATTTCTGATTCGATCACGCAAGGAAACTCCGAGCATAGCCCTCTCCATTGCCCTTTGGGTGACTTTGAGCTTTCTGATGAGGCCCATTGTGAGCGACCACGTTTCGGTCCCGTATGTAATCACTGGCAACACACATTGGTCATAGACTTTCGTCTTGAGACACTGGGGTAAGTTGGACGAGAAGATACCGCGCAACTTCCCGAACGCTGCCCAGCCGAGTCGGATTCGACGATTGACCTCTTTCTCGAAGTTAGATCTACCCAACTGGACCGTTTGTCCCAGGTAGACATAATCGTCCACAACTTCGAGCGTAGAGTCTCCGATCTTGATAGGAGTGGGTGTTAAATGAACATTCAACATAACCTTGGTTTTGTCCATGTTCATTTTAAGACCCACTCTTTCGGAAGCTCTACTGAGGTCATCGAGCATTGCACTGAGGTCTTCCATGGTCTCAGCCATGACCACTATATCGTCGGCAAACCGAAGGTGAGTGATGTACTCGCCGTTGACGTTGATGCCAAGTCCTCTCCAATCCAGAACCTTGAAGATATCCTCCAATGCAGCGGTGAACAGTTTCGGAGATATGAAGTCTCCCTGTCTTACACCGCGCTGCAGAAGGATAGGTTCCGAGGTCTGGTCCTGAAGTCGGACTGACATGGTGGCGTTTTTGTACAAACACTTCAACACCTCGATGTACCGGTAGTCGATTTGGCACCGTTGGAGAGACTGCAGCACAGCCCAAGTCTCGATCGAATCGAAGGCTTTCTCGTAGTCCACAAACGCTAAACAGAGAGGCAGGTTAGTAAATCAAAAGGAGTGCTACAAGATATTTCCGTATTTCAACAGACCTACCGAATACTACCTAAATAAATGATTATAAACCTTCATGATAAAAATGAATCATCTCAATAAAAAAAAACTGGTTGTTTTTTGATGTACAATAATCTGGATTTCATGTACACATCCAAAGTAGGACAGACAGCACTGTAGTTCATAAGTAATAATACATAACAGGTGTACAGATGCTTATCACTGTAAGGCACTTACCCTACCTTGATAAACATCTCTACACCTGAAGTGTAAAATTCACTTCAGTCCCTGTAATTCAGTGTGTGTCATATTCTTTAGCTATTTCTTCTAGATTTCTCATTTTATACTTCACTGCCTTCCAAAAAGGTCCCTTCTAAAATTATGGAAATTTTAAATTTACAGTACAAAGTTGTTAATTTAACCATCAATCATCTCATCTTACTTTCAGGTATAGGCTTTCACAATGGGATTCATATTTAATGCTGTAAAGAGGATATTGAAGACAGTCATAAAGCTGTCTTTGTTTTTGGCTGTGATTGCTACCATAATTGTTTTAATTCCCAATTTGCCACCTTACACAAAGTTTACGAGCATTGAGTGAGTAAAATAAATATATCAGATTAAAATACAACACATGTTAAAATAATAGTAGACTTTTATTAGTAAAGTTTCATCAATTTTCCAATAAGAATCTTATAAATGTTTACAACTTCTTTCTACTTTTAGCATAACACCATTACAACCGCGAGTTGGTCCACTAGCCCTAAATAGTGCCTTAAACAATGCTGGGAGAGCATACAATGGAAAACTGTTAGGACCTGAAGCTTTCCAAGTATTTAAAGGTGAACTGTACACCGGTCTTTCAACAGGAGAAATAGTAAAACTGTCACCTGAAGGTCATGTCACATTTGTGACTACGGTTGGGCAACCATGCAGTAAGTTATTTTATTTCAATACTTATTGCACTATCAAAATAAATGTTACAGTTATGTAACTATCTATCCATCAACCTCCTGCCTAGTTAGAATAACTATCCATTAGGCAAATTATAACTAAAAGAAATGATCACAAAAAAAAACCAATAAACTGGGTGCCTCACCAAAAGAGTAACACCAAAATCAATGGGGTATAATACAAGTTAGAGGCTGACAAAGTAACTGCTGCGAAATGACAAATACTCACTGCTTAAGACGCAGTTAACGGGGGAACCGTAAAAACGACCTGTTTTTCGTCGCAGAGTTAGCCGTATTGCTACTTATTACAATTCCAAAAAAAATACAGTGTATAGTCAAATGTATAGGTAAAAGACTTATGCAAAAATATTTTCTAAAAGTAATCAAGAACCTCGAAAAAAAAAATCACAAAATCACAAAAAAATCACACAAAAAAAATTTTCGTCTCGAAATGCTCAATATTTTGAGTGACAACTGTTATTTATTTTTTTACTATCAGAAAGGAAATTTAACCAACTAAAGACATATGTAAAAATATTTTAACATTACAGCGTATTTTTTTTTTTAATAAATTAAATCTGCGAACTATCGTTCATTTTGGCAGTCACGAGCATCAAACGCATCGCCATTTTCAACCTTATTTGTTTAGGCGATGAGTTAAACGCGCGCTCAAGGTCGCGGGCAGCTAATGTCGCCTTAAATAAACTGACTTACATTAACTAAGTGCGATTTCACTTGTCTCATCAATCAGCAAGCTCAGATGACCGCAATAAAAAATAATCAAGTGAAATTAATATTTTACATAGAATATATTATATTTTCTTTTACGCAGAAAGAAGAACGGACAAGACATTTGTTTTTAATTCAATGGTTATTCTTTAAAAAAAATATCTTTTAAAGTGATCTGAGTAATAATTTATAATCAGAGACCTAATGGTTGATAGTAATCAATACTACAGTAATCTTGTTAGTTCATTTTTTAACAATTTTTTTACATTAATTATAACCTTATTTTTTTTTATCTTGTCACTAGGTATTATCGTTATTATAATATTGATAATCCTTACATAGTATAAAACAAAGTCGCTATTTTTACACGACTGCCCCAAAAAAAAGAGTGTTATGTTTTTAGCGTTCATGTATGTATGTATGTATGTATGTTTGTTTGTGTGTTTCTTTATTCCACCGTAACTTCTAAACGCCTGAACCGATTTTGATGTGTGTGGTATCATTAGATTCTTTGCGTTATCCCGGGTGACATAGGCTATAGAAAAAATAAAAAAATATAATAGGGTGGCCATGATTTAGAAATAAAACGAACTTTTAATTTGTTTTTATTGAAATATTAATGAAAAATATAATCATCGTCTAGAACTTGTTAAGTAGATTACAAAAATACACCACAGTAGTATTTAATATCTATTGTGAACTAGTAATACTACTCAACAAATGATATGTTAACATTTTAAACCCGGGATTCGATATGAATAAGATATATATCAATAGATTCCTTGTAATAACAGAAATAAAACTGGCTAGGTTACAACTCCCAAATCCATCCACGACGGCAGCTGAATGGTTTTAAAGTTTGTATGAAAAGTCAATATGCGTGAATCAATTTACTTGAAACATGGTAAGAATATTCATTTTACGAAATAATAATGTATGCATTCATAGGTTTTTCAAAAACACTCATTTAAAGGGTGGAAAAAGTTATTCAGGGTTGAATTTTGTATGGAAAAGTCTAAGTGCGAGATTGAAAACACTTTAAACTCATTACTAACGCAAATTAATAAAGCTTTGCGTGTGTAATACAACAATAGATGTGTGCAAGTGCGAGTTGGATCCGTTACCGATGGTTCCGTACCAGCATCTTGGTAGGTACTATACTTGAAACTGTTTGGCACTATACTTTAATTTCTGTTGATTCCTAAGAAATGAAGAAATACGTCTCCTGATTTTTGAAAATAACCCCTTATACTTAGGGTAAGTTTAGAGTTATACAGAATAGTCCACTTTTATTATCTACAACTCAGTACCTAAACTCAGTACCTAAACTCTGTGAACAAACTAGGTACATAGCAAATATAATCTTTGTAATGCAATTATTAAGAATAATTCAGGCTAGGTTTCACCCCCACCCCCCCTTTTATATAAAACAGTACAAAAAAATTTCACGCTCGCTTCGCTCGCGCATCCACCCCTTCCGTGCTTTCGCCATTCCAAGTCATTTCACAGACTTATCTGCATTCTATTCTCAATTCTGCTGGCCTGAACAAAAAAACTCAAGTCTCTCTGGACTCTAATAACTTGTCTGCATTACATAATTAATAAACTGAGTTCGTCGACAAATATAATATTAAGCTTCGTGGAGCTCAAATGTTGAAATTTTACTACTATTGAGCTCCATTCAGGCATGGTTATCCAGTGCTTTATCCCCCTAGATAAGTCCCCAACTATGTTGGAGTCGGCTTCCAGTCTAACTAGATGCAGCTGAAAACTGATATTTTACATGAAACCCCTGCCTCTTTGTCCTCTTCCCTCCTGATAGCAATATCTTTGCCTCTCCCCCGCCCCCTTAACCCAAAATAAAAATCATACAAAAATTTCCCTTAATAAAATTCATACCAAAAATTTCACGTTCATCTACTTCTATTTTCATTTCTGTTTCTAAATCGTTAATCCAGGGAAAATTGACCAACGCTTTATCCCTTTATCCCCCTGTATAAGTCTCATTGGGTAGCACTTCATAAAACATTTTAATAAAATCAAACGACGCAAACAATGATTATGTTGGCCCGTGATAGTGCACAAGCTGCAAACGGTAACATTAAACAGAAGCATAGTAAATCTAGACGCGTGAAACAGTTACGTTTTAGATCCACGTTAGCTAATCCCTTGATAAACAGTCTCTCCAAGAACTAAACCACCTAAGATTTCAAAGTTAGTATCCACGAAAAATAAACGATTTATATACATACACATAATAAACTCACACCCTTTTCCCATAGGGGTAGGCAGAAACTACAGAACGCCACCCGCTACGATCCTTACATATTTCTTTTGCCTCGTCCACATTATCATTCATACATATCTGTCCATACACGCACGCCGGTTACGAGTACTACGCACCTGTCCTTTCTGAAGAACGGCACCAATAAGATCAGTGTATGTTTTTCTTGGGCGTCCCGGCGTTGCCATTTACATCTGCCTTGTAAATACCTTTTGTTAATCGACTTTCACTCATCCTCTCCACATGACCGAACCACGATCCGATTGAAACGATTTAGTTTTGCATTATCTTTACCGTGACATTGCTTTTCTGAAAAATAAAGCAGTATATGAGCCTGCATATTGTCTATGCGTCAAAATACCGGTATATCACTAAAAAGTATTAAATAAAAAACAAATAATTTAAAAAATTAAAAACACGCCTGCCATGTTAAAAAGTGAACTAAAAAGTCAAAAATAAGTCGAACGATTTCAGTGATGAAATGAGAACAAGGTCCCGTAATTGTATCCGAAAATGGAAAACTGAAAACTAAAATTTTAATTGCAGTCGGGGGACAGTTTGGTGGAACATTTCTTTACAGGTCCCCCGACTGCAATTAAAATTTTAGTTTTCAGTTTTCCATTTTGCAGAATTTATTTTATACTGCTTCAGTTGTGCTGTTTTTTTTTTTTTGTTATAAATGGGCTTGCTCTTGACTTCAATCTTGCCCGGGCAGAGATGATGTCGATGATGGAACGAGCTTACACAGAAGAAGCCAGTTTACTCGCGACTTAAATAGATTAGGGTTATATGAACTCTGAAAAACCGACGCAGGCAGGGAATTCCACTCCTTGACTGTGCGCATAATAAAGGACTTAGCAAAGCCAGCAAAGCGCTTCGCGCTTTGTGCTATTGTGTTAAGACCACCTTTTAACTATATTCTGTGCATTGTATTCAAATTATAACCAAGGGGTCAATACTCATTCGATGATTTTCCACACACCAAAAAAAAAAAAAAAAGGGGGTCAATACTAATAGGCATACTTAATTAAATAAATATTCATGTTTATAGTAAGTTACTCAACATTACTTTCAGTACATGTATGGTAAAAGCAAGATAATAGGTACTTTTTTGTAGCTGTCATACTCATTTTATTGATGTTTTTATTTTAGGTGGAATTCTCCAGGAGCATATCTGTGGTAGACCCTTGGGGATCGTTATAGATGAAAAAGACGAATCCTTGTATGTGGCGGATGCTTACCTAGGCATCTGGAAGGTTAATCTGAAGACAAACAAGAAGCAATTGCTAGTCTCGCCCAGAGTGGAGATTGAGAAGCGCCTACCTAAACTGTTCAACTGTATTGCATTGGCCAAGAATGGTGATTTGTATTGGACTGACTCTACTAGTGACTTCCACTTAAAGGATGGTGCAATTTCCTTTATGACTGACCCTTCAGGAAGGTAATATCAGTTATCATTCATAATAATAGCATATTTTATTCAAAATTAGACTTGGTACAATATATTATTATACCTACAAGTTTTTAAACTGACATGGTCACTAACACTATTATTAATATTGAAAACGGTCAGTTTATCCGTGATCATGGTGCTTGTAACAGCGCCGAAATATCGGGAACTCGAAAATATAAGTGAACATGGTAAATATCTCGTTTTCAATATTAACACGTTGAGCGCCACGCTTAAAAACGTGTTTTGTCATATTTTGGACTTCGCTTTTTTTTTGCCTAATTGGTATTCTAATGCTATTTTAATAATATAGGAATGAAATACATGCATGGTTTTCCAAGATTTTCCACTAATTTTCACGTGTGCCTAAAAGATACACGTGGCCCCTGAAAAAGTTTTAGAAAATATCTCTATGCCATAATAAATATTATCTTTTCAGGGGCCGCGTGTATATTTTTGGAAACACATCTTTTTTTTTGTTTTCTGTAACTTCCTTCCATATTTTCCTTTGTATTTTTTTTTCTAGACCAAATTTGTTATTTTTATCGTTGATTTAGCATGCGTAGAAGACGATTTATACAAAAACCAATTAAAGGTCATATAAAAAAAAGTAGTGTTTTATGTTTAGCCATAACTTTTGATCAAAACGTCATACAAAAAACCCACTCGGACCGAAACAACCGTGGAGGCCAGAGGTATTAGAATTCATAGTAAAATGTATTGAAATTTGATTCCTGGCGGACACACTGGCCTACGAATAAAGCACTGCTCGTGTTTCCAAAAAGAAACACGTGGCCTCTGAAGGTGATGCTTTGTGTTTCCAGGAAGATACACATGGCGCTCAACGTGTTAATATAGTGTTTCATGGTAATCAGATGAATTTATTTATTTTATTCTATTTATAGATTGTTCCATTATGATGCAGCCAAGAACCAAAGTAAGGTTCTTCTTGATGACCTTTGGTTTGCGAATGGTGTGGTTCTGTCACCTAACAATGACTTTGTAGTGGTTTCGGAAAGTACCCGTACCAGGCTTATGAAATATTATATCAGCGGACCTAAGAAAGGAAAATCGGAAGTTTTCGTTGATGGATTGCCAGGTAATTGTCATTATTTTTACAAACCTTCACAAAATTAAGGCTTTCATCTGTTAAAATAAAACTTTTTACTCTACGATACTAGAACGTTCTGCTGAGTGGAGGAGCTCATGGCTAATTAACAATTGCCACGGGGGGTCGATCTTTAGGTAAAGCTGTGCTTGCCTAGGTCGGTCTGTGGATGGGTGACCGCCCGACATACCGAGTTTCCTCCTTGCCTCGGAAAGCACGTTAAGCTGTTGGTCCCGGTTGCCATAAATATAGATCTTTGGCAGTCGTTACAGGTAGTCAGTGACCTGAAAGTCTGACAACCAGTCTTACCAAAGGGTATTGTGTTACCCACTATTAACTGGGTTGTGGAGGTCAGATAAGCAGTCACTCCATGTAAAGTACTGATTTAACTGGAAGCCGACCTCAACATTGTTGGGAAAAGGCTAGGCAGATGATGATGATGACTAGAACTGCTGAGTGATCCTGCAGTTGGTTGATGCCATCATAATCCTAAGATCAAATGGTGCAACTTATTAGAATATTTATTTATGTTTAAATATATTTTTCTTAATACAAAAAAAAACTAGTTAATAACAAGGTACTTTATTGATTGAATTTTAATTAGACATTAATTTAATTAATAAATGTTTTTGTATCCATGTCGGGGGGTATTGAATAATTTCTTAATCATATACACTTGCAACATTCCAACAACAAACATTAAGCATATCTGAAAGCCTGACCACACATCTACAATGAAGGTGTCTTCAAACGCCATGTAACTGTCGCGGGACTTGCTCGCAGCATAAATGTTAAGCAGACGTCTTGACTTCACTACGTGCCTTAATGTCTGATATAAAGAATCTGCCATTGGAGTCACTTCCACGTAATACTCTTGGCCGTTTTCATCCTTGCCCTGCCACTCTAATACTTCTGTTTTTTCCGGGTCGTCGGGATCCTGGACTGTCACTTCGCCTTCAACTGTACTTGTTGAGTTCGTGTCTTCTACAAGGATAAATAAAAAGACGAGTTTGGAGTTCATTAAACTAAACGTGTTACCCAAACAAAACTTGTAATCTCCATCCACTTCCAAATCCATGATAATTGAATTTTCTGAACTTTTATTATCCGTCACAAGTTTAACTTCATTGGGGTCAGTTAGTTCGAAGTTAATATCCAAATCTCCGTGCTGTCCGTCCAACACCTGGTAGTACACTTCAAGCATCTGTCCAGCTTTCCCTGATTCAAACACGCACATCCGTGATCCAGGTTCTATTCTAAAGTTGACATCACTCACGTATATATTTTGTCCATAGCATTTAGAGCTAAATATTATCGTAGCAACAAAGAAAATAGTGTTAGAATACATTACTGCAACGACGTTCTGTAAGATACTAGAAAAACTAGCGAATGCTGAAAATAATGTAGGTATTTCATTACATCATTGTAGACACAAGTGTCTCGCCGTCATCATGCTCCGAGCGTTTCATTGTGTAGTATTGAGTTGTTCTGTCCACCTGTACAAACAGGCGTCCCCGACAACCTGCGCGTGCTGCCGGACGGCTCGGGCCTGCTGGCGGCGCTGTACACCGTGTACGAGGAGGGCCGACCCCCCCTCACGCAGCTGCTGGCCGCCACGCCGCTCGTCAGGAAGCTGGTTGCACGTCTACACAGACTCGTTGAAATACCCTTCGAATACCTCAACACCATTTTCCCACACATTGTGTTTGAAGAGATTGTATACTTTGTAAGTACAGTTTTGTTTACAAATCTGAGTAGAATTATGCTAGTGATACAAATAAATACAGAAATATATTATGTTCCATTAAGGAATCAAGAAAGTCGCCGGCAAGCGACTGGTCTATTAGAAAAATGATTTCCCGTGGGAAATGTAATTCCGAGGTTAACGAGAACTAAGCTGCTGACAAACCCTAGTATATTAATAAGTCTATAATAAACACTATGTCTACCTACCTAAATATATTGTGTTCCATTAATATTTGGTGAAAATGTAAACAAATGCACTTGTGAATGGAAATGTGTAGTACTTACTACTCGACCAGAGGTGGTTGGAAAACGGGTGCGCCAAAGTTCACCTAAAATTTCAACTCCGATAATTGGAAATCCGAAAATGTTCTTCCTAACATTTTTCATCCTAACGATCGCAATTCCTAAAGTCTCTGACTCTAATGTTTTAATTCCGAAGCATTCAACTTCATAATGTCAGTAGCAATAAACATCTATTACACTATTATTTGTTTTCCTATATTTTCTCAACATAACCATCTTTTACACTATTATTCAAAGTCATATCTTTTGTTTATATTACTTTTTAATCATAATAATCAGTATTATAAAAGGTCCCATTAAAATAGGTGGACAAAATTTTAGAAATCATTTAGACCGCTAAAATAAGGACAATAGTAAAAAAATATATAAGAAAAAGACAATAAAATACCTACTTTTATAGGATGAGTTTGTTCTAGAGTGCCGGCAATTTATTATTTTAAGTCTAAATAAAATCACTTTATATACTTGGTGTTTTTTTTTTGTTTAGGTGTCTTTAGTTAGGCTTACTAAACGCTGTGTTAAAACTCCACCTATTTTAATGGGACCTTATATACTTTGCAAAGATATCCATAGGTTAGGTTAGGTTAGAACTGTGACCAACTACGCGCGAGCGAAGCGAGCGGTGCCGCGGCAGCGGCCGGCGAGCGCTACCTGGAAATTGGTCACGAAATTAAAGTATTTTTTTCATAGTGCCCCCAAGACGACACTCTGACCTGAATGTCATTCATTTATTTCATTTCAAGACAAAAATCAGTGAAACGACCTTTAATCATTCTAAACAGTTGTATGAGTGAAAATATTATGGTAATTATGTTTAGGGATAAAAACGTTAGGATAAAAAACAGTAGGAGTTGAAATATGTTTACAATAACGATATTATGAATTAAAATTTTCGGGAACATGAGTGTTAGGAACATCGCCAGTAGCATTACAAATAGTAGGAATTCAAACTATAGGATGAAAATTTTTAGGAGGAGTGATCATTCGGATTACAAATCGTTAGGAAGAACAATTTCGGGTAAAAAACTTTAGGTGAGCCAATATGGACCCCTGGAAAACGCTTTTTTTTTTTTTAATAAAGTTAAATATTATACATTACAGGTTGGTCACTTTAAAAGCTTATCCGGCTTAACCCCACCCTTGTCTGGAGTACTGCAACTGGATTGGGACGGAAACATTGTGGCTGGATATTACAACACAGACAGAACTTTGGGCCACATCAGTGATGCTATTGTTTTTAACGGCAAACTTTATACTGGCAGTCCACATCAACAAGATTTCGTTGGAACAGTACCTGCCCCTGCTCTTTTGAGAAAGGCATTTGAAACGTCTCAAAAGGCTGAAGCTCCTAAGGTTGAAAAGAATGCACAAAACGTTAAACCCGTCCAACAAGCACCTATCAAAAAGACTGAAGAAAAACCTAAAGCTAAAGTTGAGGAAAAGCCAAAGGTAGAAACCAAACCTAAAGTTGAAGAAAAACCTAAAACGGCAACTAAGCCAGTGGAACATAAAGCGAAGGTAGAGAAAGAAGCACTAAAAGTAGCGAAACCAGTCGCCGCAGCGCCCCCGCCACCGCAGCAAACCAAGCCTGCCGCGCAACAGCCCGCCGCTGCAAAACCAGCCGCGCAGCAACCTGCTGCTGCGAAGCCTGCCGCGCAGCCAGCCGTGCAACAACCTGCTGCGGCAAAGCCTGCCGCGCAGCAACCCACCGCTGCCAAGCCTGCCGCGCAACAACCCGCCGCTGCCAAGCCTGCCGCGCAACAACCTACCGCTACCAAACCTGCCGCGCAACAACCTACCGCTACCAAACCTGCCACGCAGCAACCTGCCGCGCAGAAACCCGCCGCTACCAAGCCTGCACCTGCTGTAGCAAAACCAGAAACAGCAAAAGCACCAACGAAAACTGAACCTAAAGCAACTGCCCCAAAGCCGGCGGAAAAAGCTCCACTGCCTCCAATAGAAACCCCTAAAAAAGATGAACCCAAGAAAGTTGAGCCAGCAGTCAAACACACTGCTGAAGTTAAACCCAAACCAATAAAGGAGGAAATCCTGTCGGACACTGCCAAGCCGCCCAAGGAAACATTAAAAGTGATAAAAAGAGATGGTCCTGCTGAGATCCATGTGCCTAATCAGTAAGACAACGTGGTTGTGGTTGTAATCAATGTAGTGGTTTAAAGATCTCTCTTGAAGGAACAAATTATGAAGAGAAACAAACATTGGTTGTAGGTATTATATTGTGTTGAATGATTTGATAGGACTTGCAAGCTGCATTTAGGTGGTCGTGGTTAGTAGTATGTTTCTTTTAAATCGTTTCAAAGTCATTCCAATTTAATTCCTTTTGTAGCTTATAATACACATCATAGACAAAAAAATAGAATCTCGGCAATGTAGTAAACTAGAAAGAAAGAAGTATTTATTAGATCTAAATGAAAACTATTTTCTTTGTCTTTGGAACTTAAAATCTTTTGATTGATAGTATAAGGGGTGGGGTCTTACGAGAATACCGCAACATTATGTACTTATTTTGCGACGGCTTGTTTTGTGTCGAGTGTAGTACAAAGATTCGCACTGGACACAAATTAGTATTACACTTTTGAGTTTGTTGACACCCATCCCATAATGACCCTGACTAATAATATCATTGCGAAATTCCCAAAACACCGTAGGTGAATAGTGTTTGCACTGTTATTATTCCAATTCATAAAATACGTAATGTTAGAATAACATATAAAGTTAAGGTCTCGGCATATTTTGTATGGCGTAGAATTGATTCCTTCCTTTTATTTATTTGATTGTGATATGAGTTTAGTTAAATTTTATCAAATTGGACCAATTTATAAATTATGTATTTATAGAACATTTTTATTTATGTTAAAAACATCACATTTCGTTTTCTTCAAATATCTCATAAAGATACCTTTAATTATATTTTAAATTAATGTTATGAACAATCACATTCTGTTTAGAAATTATTATTGTTTAGTGCAAACCATTGTACCTAATATACTGCCCTCTTATGCATTTTATTTGATATATTTTAAGAAAATGAAGAATAATACACTTACAAAAATGTGCAATATTAATTTTTGTAGTAATTAAGACAAACAAAAACACAAACATCTTTTGAGCAACCGCTTTTTATGTTACGAGGGCAGTATAATCACCTCACTTGTTACATGTTATGCTATTTATCGTTACGCAGATAGTTACCAGTCACCAATTAGTGCAATAATATGGATGACATTCTGAATGTTTATTCTTTTCAAGATTACTTATTTAAACAGATTGAATTGTTACAAGCCATATACTTATCTGGAGCTACAATTGGAAATACTGCAACAAAGATAAGAATGCGTAGTTGGAGGATTTCCGACTACTGAGAGAACATAAAACAACCAAATGTATTGGATGAAGTCATTGTGTCTTACTGTTTTAACATAGTAATAAAGAAAATAGTTTGTTAAATATAGTAACAACTAACAAGTACACCTTCAATGTTTCATCCAATATAAAATATAACTGAGCAATATTTGTCGTTTATTAAGCAATATAAAGTATATTTTTATTACTTACCGCCTTATTCATAAAAATAGTTAAGAGTTGTTTAACTTAAGCTTGGTTTATCTCGCATGCCGTCACTTTCATTTGAATATTATTGAAGTGAGACGGCATGCGAGATAAACCAAGCTTAAGTTAAACAACTCTTAACTATTTTTATGAATAAGGCGGTTAGTGTACATTTCTATTAAACCATTCTTATGGATCAGAAGGGTATTTAATTTTTTTAAAGAAACGACGAAGTAACCTCGAACTATTTATTTTTAAATAGCACATCACAAAACCAACACAGTTATAAAAACATTAAGAAACCGTCATAGCTATAACCACAGGTCCCAATAGACGTCTGTTGCAGTCGAGCGCCCGAGCAAAAGTGAGTGCGCTCGGAGCGTGCGCCGGTTGATATCGTCTGTCGCCCGTTCCATTCGCTGCGTCGTCACGAACATGCGATATTTCTACCCTCCGGCTGAGGAATTATCTAACACGGCCGTTCCTGACAGCTGAACGACCTCGTCAGCTTGGCTCACTGGCACCGAATGCTGATCCTCGCTCGCTTCGTCCATCCTGCACAGATACGCTGTTCAGCGTCTGATCATCACTTGTTTGGACCTCATTGGTAGATTCGTCATCTAAAACATAACAAAACCAAAACTTGAATGAGGTATTCTGAAAGTTTGAACTTTTAACTGCCCATTGTAATGAAATTACTAGCAATCGCACCAAAATAGGCAGCAGTTTGTAAATTGTATCACCAATGAAAGAGTTCGCGACCTCAATCATTACCGAAACAACCACAGCATCACCTGGTAACCATCTATCGGGTTTCCAGATAGCCAAATATCGATGCCAAAATCAAACAAAATTGCCACAATGTCGGTGGCAAACATATATAGCTGTTGATGAAAAAGCTCTTTTTAACAACACTCATCCCAACAGCGAATAACTTAAAGCGACTAGCTTCGCTTAGCATAGCCTAACCTACGCGTAATAGGTGTGAAACATACAAATATCCAAACCAACCACCCGGGGCGGGACTTGTCGGAAGATCGCCACCTCACGACTCGCTAGAGACCTACGTGAGGCATAACTTTGCGTGTGTGAATTGGTTCACATACAAGTACGCTTCAAACCAATCCCATATAAATCACCCATTAACATGATACCAGTCACCAGATGTAGAGGTGAGGTGCGGTTGCAGCCCGCCTTGCCACGTTTAGGGCAACTTGTATCTTCCATGATGCATCGGACCAACATTGGTCACCTCGACACGCAACATATCGAGTACCATCCGGCAGCATCGTTCACATCAGATTCATCTGTCACAACCTGACCATCATTTTCTTGTGTCATCACTAGGTTCACCATCACCAGACTGGTCGTAATCATCTGCAAAGTAACAACAACACATACTGTACATTTGTTTTCTTGCGTCACTTATGTGTCTGAAGCCATAGAATAGTAAGCACTCGAACTGATGTTGTTAAGTACGCGATTGTGAGCGTGCACTCCCACCATCAGGTACCCAACTAACTAACAGGAAGGTTTTTTAGGTAATTGAAATGTAAATTTAAAAGCCTTAGACTAAATAATATTTCAAAATCAGTGATCCTGAGCATTAAAAGGTAAATGAAACTAAATAGCATTCCAAGCAATGGAATTCCGGACTCCCATTGGGTGGAATACTAGCCAAGATAAATAGATAGTAGTGAAGCAGTAATATACTTAACTAGAACAGAAGCCAGGAACTGTAGGTCCAGGCCAAACAGAAGTCATAAGCCAGAGGCTCAGACTGCAATCAGAAGCCATAAACCAGAGGTCCAGGCCAATCAGAAGTCATAAGCCATTGGCTCAGACCAATCAGAAGCCATGAACCGGAGGTCCAGACCAATCAGAAGCCATAAGCCAGAGGCTCAGACCAAACAGAAGCCATGAACCGGAGGTCCAGGCTAATCAGAAGTCATAAACCAGAGGCTCAGACCTAACAGAAGCCATGAACCGGAGGTCCAGGCCAAACAGAAGCCATAAGCCAGAGGCTCAGACCAAACAGAAGCCATGAACCGGAGGTCCAGGCCAAACAGAAGTCATAAGCCAGAGGCTCAGACCAAACAGAAGCCATGAACCAGAGGTCCAGGCCAATCAGAAGTCATAAGCCAGAGGCTCAGACCAATCAGAAGCCATAAACCAGAGGTCCAGGCCAATCAGAAGTCATAAGCCAGAGGCTCAGACCAATCAGAAGCCATGAACCGGAGGTCCAGGCCAATCAGAAGCCATAAGCCAGAGGCTCAGACCAAACAGAAGCCATGAACCAGAGGTCCAGGCTAATCAGAAGTCATAAGCCAGAGGCTCAGACCAATCAGAAACCATGAACCGGAGGTCCAGACCAATCAGAAGCCATAAGCCAGAGGCTCAGACCAAACAGAAGCCATGAACCGGAGGTCCAGGCTAATCAGAAGTCATAAACCAGAGGCTCAGACCTAACAGAAGCCATGAACCGGAGGTCCAGGCCAAACAGAAGCCATAAGCCAGAGGCTCAGACCAAACAGAAGCCATGAACCGGAGGTCCAGGCCAAACAGAAGTCATAAGCCAGAGGCTACAACAGAATTTTGTTCCACTCGGTCACTCCTGACCAAACTTTAGTTTTGTTGAGTTTGATTAGATCAAACGTTACACTTGGGAAAAACATCAATGAACTACCCTTGGTCATGTTCCATAGTACGACAAAAACTACCAGGTTTTCAGAAATCATCAAGTAAAACCTTTTAACGCCACTATCACAACGTTGCCCCACACTAGGAATTCCTCCTGTATCATGGGAGTGTACATAAACATTTAAACTCACATACACAAATACCAAGACCCGGAACAATTATCTGTTGGCCATACAAAAATTTGTACCGTGCGGGAATCAAACCCACGACAGTTCCTTATTATTATCAACTAAACTAAAATTCCTTATTCAACCGCAACAAGGACTTTCGGGCATAGCCTGCATACGTGGTAAATTTATTCGAATTCGTACTCATAACGTCATATGGCACAGTGGCCATATCAAGTTAACACGGACACAATGACCAAAATACGGGTTAAAAAATTAGTCCACGTTCTGTTATTGGTCACCCAATCTTTAAGCCACGTCTTAGCACCCATGAAAACAACTACCAATGCGTCCGAGGCATTGTCGATTGCCCCAGTGACTTCATAAACACACACACA
The DNA here is from genome assembly GCA_949316265.1 of Diarsia mendica. Lineage (NCBI taxonomy): Eukaryota > Metazoa > Arthropoda > Insecta > Lepidoptera > Noctuidae > Diarsia > Diarsia mendica. Next base: position 13,671,174 of record OX438906.1, read on the forward strand.
CAACATAACATCACGCCTGCAATCCCCGAAGGGTTAGGCAGAGGTACTCAGTATACCCACATTTCGCCAGTTATGTTAAGTCACATGTAATAAGGGCAAGCCTATTGCCACCAACCGGGCACAAATTCGGACAATAAAACTTTGTCCGATCCGAGAATCGAACCCAGAACCTTCATGTTAACGCGGTGTGCACTCGCGATCCGTAAACTGACCACAATATAATTAACACGTGGGTGTTATCCCGAAAACGCATAAGAACACTGACACTTCGATTAATACGTGGTTAGAGGTTACTTTGAAACGAAACGTTTTACTGCAAAATAGATGGCAAACGGTCAAAGACGCGTGTAAGCGAATCCCACTTCTGATCTTATGGATCAGAAGGGTATTTAATTTTTTTAAAGAAACGACGAAGTAACCTCGAACTATTTATTTTTAAATAGCACATCACAAAACCAACACAGTTATAAAAACATTAAGAAACCGTCATAGCTATAACCACAGGTCCCAATAGACGTCTGTTGCAGTCGAGCGCCCGAGCAAAAGTGAGTGCGCTCGGAGCGTGCGCCGGTTGATATCGTCTGTCGCCCGTTCCATTCGCTGCGTCGTCACGAACATGCGATATTTCTACCCTCCGGCTGAGGAATTATCTAACATTTAAATTTTATAAAATCTTTTTTTTAACGCTCGCGTATGGAACTGGCAGCGCGGCTATCCGGCGTTGTACGCTCGGGAAGCAGCGATACGTAACAGTAAGAAGATTATTTGTGTCATGCTCTGCAGCAGAACCACTTCGCCTATAATACTTAAAACTTATAGGATAAAATGTAGATAATGTCTATATTATTGTAGATTAATTTTAAAAAAATGTATATTGTCTGTTTCTTGGAAAACATCAATTCAAAGTGGCCCTGCTGAAGAGCATACTCCCCAGCAGAACCACTTTAAAATAATAGGTATTTCACGCTGATTATGCACAGGTCTTAATAGAAACATAATGCATATTTATTGTATATCAAGATAACATCGTCAATTTTAGAAAAATATTTACAGAATAGTAGTTAAATGTAGATGAATTACAACAATGCGCCTGCTATAATAAAAAATACAGGATACAATGTAGATAATGTCTATATTTGTGTAGCTTAATATCAAAATTTGTATATTGTTAGTTTCTTGGGAAACATCAATTCAAAGTGGCCATGCTGAAGAGCATACTCCCCAGCAGAACCACTTTAAAATAACGGTTATTTCACGCTGATTATGCACAGGTCTTATTATAAACTAATGTATATTTATTGTATATTAAGATAACGTCTACAATTTTAGATAAATACTTACTTATTGATTTTTAGTAACATATAAATGTTTTATCGGAATGCGCCTGCCATGAATTTCTTAGCAAATAACATGATTAATAGATTCATACATATTAATATTTCTTTACGACAAATAAATAAATAAATGGCAGGTATATCAAGGAAATGAATTCATAAGATATAAAGATTAAGAAAAAACAGACAAAAATGTAAATAGAATTTGTTTTATTTTTAAGTAAGTACATATAAAATCATCATCTGCCTAGCCTTTTCCCAACTATGTTGAGTTGAGGTCGGCTTTCAGTTTTACCGGATACAGCTGAGTAGCAGTATTTTACATGGAGCGACTGCCTATCAATCTGACCTCCACACCCCAGTTATTACTAGGTAATACGATACCCTTTGGTAAGACTGGATGTCAGAATTTCAGGTCACTGACTACCTGTAACGACTGCCAAAGATCTATATATATGAGATCTATATTTCTCGACATCAGAAGCAGAAGGTCGGATGTACAAAACTCTCTATGCATTTGTACATCCGACCTTAGGCTTCTGATGTCAAGATTTATGTACTTACTTAAAAATAAAACAAATTCTATTTACATTTTTGTCTGTTTTTTCTTAATCTTTATACCTTACTAGCTTTTGCCAGCGGCTTCGCCCGCGTGAAAATGTCGATTTTCCATACAAACTTTCATCCCCTATTTAAATCCCTTAGGGGTTGAAATTCGAAAAATCCTTTCTTATTCCTTGTTTACACTATAAAGGGAACCTCTGTGCAAAATTTCAGCTTTCTAGGTCCAAGGGTTTGGGCTGGGCGTTGATGAGTCAGTCAGTCAGTCAGGACTTCTCTCTTTATTTATTAGATTTGTCGTAAAGAAATATTAATATGTATGAATCTATTAATCATGTTATTTGCTAAGAAATTCATGGCAGGCGCATTCCGATAAAACATTTATATGTTACTAAAAATCAATAAGTAAGTATTTATCTAAAATTGTAAATGTTATCTTAATATACAATAAATATACATTAGTTTATAATAAGACCTGTGCATAATCAGCGTGAAATAACCGTTATTTTAAAGTGGTTCTGCTGGGGAGTATGCTCTTCAGCATGGCCACTTTGAATTGATGTTTCCCAAGAAACTAACAATATACAAATTTTGATATTAAGCTACACAAATATAGACATTATCTACATTGTATCCTGTATTTTTTATTATAGCAGGCGCATTGTTGTAATTCATCTACATTTAACTACTATTCTGTAAATATTTTTCTAAAATTGACGATGTTATCTTGATAATGATATACAATAAATATGCATTATGTTTCTATTAAGACCTGTGCATAATCAGCGTGAAATACCTACCTATTATTTTAAAGTGGTTCTGCTGGGGAGTATGCTCTTCAGCAGGGCCACTTTGAATTGATGTTTTCCAAGAAACAGACAATATACATTTTTTTTAAATTAACCTACAATAATATAGACATTATCTACATTTTATCCTATAAGTTTTAAGTATTATAGGCGAAGTGGTTCTGCTGCAGAGCATGACACGATTATTTTAGGGTGAACATGGGGTGAACACTATTGACGTAACGATGACAAATACTCATAAGTACCAAGCCTTATTTCAATGAGTCCGCGTAACACTGGTCAGTCACTTGGTTTAGAATTTGCCAGTTTCTTCAATTCGTCTCAGTTAGGGTACACTTGAGGAAAAAATATAGTAAACAATAGCTACAAATTATAGAATTACTTTATTTATTTCTAAACAAACATTCCACTATAATATTATGACAATATACTAATAGTTAATCTCTAGAAACAACTTATATATTTATGTACGTATTTTGTACTTGATTGTTCTCCTCTCGGGTGTCAAGTTCAATTTTCGCAAAATGGCGTTATGTCACGGCTATTTACGCAAAATGGCGTAATGTCATGTGATAGTCACGTGACCTCACGCGGCGCGTGATTAAAACGCCGATAACTCTTGTTTTGTAAGAGAACTCTGTTAAAACTTATGTTTATTTACAAATCAATTAAAATAACAATACAAATCAATTAAAATAACACAGCTCTCCATTCATAATTGACATACTGCAAGCTAAACAAAAAGGTCGGCTCAGGTAGTCGACACGTGCGTCGAAAAAAAAAAAACCGGCCAAGAGCGTGTCGGGCCACGCTCAGTGTAGGGTTCCGTAGTAATAATTCTTTTTTTGTTTGAAATACGGGCCAATGAAACTTGACCTCTGGATTGTATAGGCGCTCATACGATTCAGGGACCAAATTATATTAGTTAACTGCAGTTTCCATCTGTTGTTTCCATCCAAGTTCAAAATAATTTTCCTAGAAAGTCCTTATAAAGTTCTACTTTTCAGATTTTTTTCGTATTTTCTAAACTTATGGTTCAAAAGTTAGAGGGGGGGGGACGCTTTGTTTTTTACTTTTGGAGCGATTATTTCCGAAATTATTGACATTATCAAAAAATGATTTTAGTAAACCCCTATTCATTTTTAAATACCTTTCCAACAATATATCACACGTTAGGGTTAAAATTAAAAAAAAAATCACTTCCCACTTTACATATAGGGGGGCTACCCTAATAAAACATTTTTTTCCAATTTTTATTTTAGCACTTTGTCGGCGTGATTGATACACATATTGGTACCAAATTTCAGCTTTCTAGTGCTAACGGTCACAGAGATTAAGCGAGGACGGACAGACGGACAGACAGACAGACAGACAGACAGACAGACAGACAGACATGGCGAAACTATAAGGGTTCCTAGTTGACTACGGAACCCTAAAAAGGGTATGTTTACGAATTAATTCTGAGAACTCCTTATCTTAAGTGGCTGTTGAAAGTATCGTATTGCATAGTTCGGTACACAATCTTATCGCATAAAAAGTTTTAGCTGTGTGAACGTTTTGTTTATGAAACATGAGTCATAATGTAAACACTCCAAAAAGAGCGATAAGAAAGACGCGCGCGCCACGCGGTTTTGACCTTGACAGGGGAATATTACTATTAATACTGAGTAACCAATTTTCATCCTTGTCTCTTCCACTACACGTTGGGCAAGTTTGAGCTAGATAGGCATAGTTTTCACAGTTCATTTATCGGTTTTTAGAAAACGCGGGAACACTTGTCTTATTTTGACAAGTTGACAGTTAGCCAACTTTTGAACTTATCTTATTTTGATAAGTTGACACTCAAGGGGCTGTGGAGAAATTGAATAGGGATGTGTCCTGAAATATGATAAAAAAAAAAAATATGATTCTGTTTAGTCCGTCAGTTAGATTAGGTATCAAAAAATATTTGATACGTGTTTATTGTTTGGCTCATTCCCATTAGTTCGATCGTCGAACTAGTGAGAATTTTTTTTCTCATCTGTTCGACCGTCGGCGTCGAACTAGTGAGAACTTTTTTTCTCATTTGTTCGACCGTCGAATTAATTAGATTTAAAAATAGTTCTACTACATTTAAATGTTTTACTAATTTCGTAATAAAATAAAAAACGCAAAATTATAGGCTGTTGCTAGTCGTCCGCTAAGTGGATGAATCACCGTTTCGCGACAGTATCCTTTATGGGCGGCATGGGGATCGGGCCGTAGGCCGACGAAGGAGGCCGACGGAGGCCCGGCACTTCGGGGACAGAAGATATTAGTGTTATTTAATATGCGAGCGAAGCGAGCGCGCGTCATGGAGTACATGCGTTGCATGTATGAGTGTTATCTATTACGAATTAATTCGACGGTCGAGCAAATGAGAAAAAAAGTTCTCACTAGTTCGACGATCGAACTAATGGGAATGAACAATGAACGTATTGTTTAACCAAATAAATGAAAATTGACGAAGATAAAACGCGTCAAAGATCAGGAGAGGGGGGCTTTTGACGTTTTTCTTTTTCACGTAAACAAAAATTGAATTGAACGTAGCTACGTGGTAAAAAATGTAGTGCGATGTGACGTCACATGAGTTTTCGAAGCACTGTATAGTCTTCAATTTTTGTTTACTTACGTGAAAAAAGAAAAAATACGTTTATACAATATTTTTTGGAAATCTATCTGACGGACTAACTAGATTTTTTTGTCAACTACCCTATTTTTTTAAACACCTAACTAATCTGTAATTTGACGAAAAATTGCGACTAATTTTGGGAAAAAATAAATCTTCGCTTGATGCCCTAGCTTTTGAGATTCAAAACGGTTACTTTTATTGTGTTACCAAAATTAAAATCTGATAATGGCGGCCCTACCAGTGACACATTTCTTAGATAATATTGATAGGGGACACCCTTTACTAATTTATACAAATGATTTTATAATAGCTAGCATATTTCCAACTGGAGCGCCACAAAGGAACAAACATAAATAATTATATAGACTGATACAGATAAACACATAAGCCTTCTCAGTCGGGTAAAAAATAATAAAACATCATTGTAAATGTTTAATTTCATTTTATTTTTGTTAGAGAAATATTGAATAAGTTTACGTTCTAATGATAAATAAAATAAGGCTCAAGTAAGGATGGAGTGATAATATGCGCAACTCTACGCATATTACGAAAGGAGCGATTTGGTGCGATACACGAAGTGGTCATACGGATGTCGGCTCGCTGAATGCCCACACATTATCACTCCATTATCCATAAATGGTTACAGATGCAAGAGAGCATTTATTATTTAGACAAATGATGCACAACGCGTAACTTAATGGAATGTTAAATGTCAACTATTATCTAAAATCTCCGAAAAATATGCTTACTTAAGTACATCCTTTTAAAAAAAAAAACTTTTTAACAAAACATAAAACCGACTTCAAAAAAAAAAAGTCATAAATAAATCAGTTTCTGAAGTCGGTGACTTTTGTTGTTTGATTTCATTTTTTTGCCACCGACTTCAGAAACTGATTTATTTATGACTTTTTTTTTTTGAAGTCGGTTTTATTTTTTGTTAAAAAGTTTTTATTTTTTCACTTTTTAGTGGTTCACATGTTCATGGGTCATAATGTGGACAATGTAGTATTTTTTTTGAGTTTTGTTGATTTTTCAAAAACCGCTTGTCCGATTTCGATAAAAAATATGGGACCATTTGGGAAGTATACCCTTTCCAACAAAAAAAGAACTTTTCAAATCGGTTAGTAAGTGACGGAGTTATGCCCGAACAAACATAAAAAAAAACAAACATCCGAATTGAGAACCTCCTTCTTTTTTTAGAAGTCGGTTAAAAAATTAAAAGGCATTACTTAGATTGAAACGCTTTCCTTCTAAAAAGAGCATTGTTTGGTTCTGCCACTTATAAGATAGATCAAATAGGAGAAATACATGAACTGTCACATATGTTATTCATAATACCTTTTTTATTTTCAATAAATACCTATTACTATGTACATTGAAAATATTAACACTATTGGTGTCTAATTCATATTATTGCATTAAATATTCAATTCACTTTTCCACGCTATCTCCTAATATCTACACTCAATATTTCAACTGGAGCGCCACAATTTGTATACCTGTATAGTCGATCCTCCGCACATTTCGGAACTTTGTATTAAAAAATTGGCATCTGAGCCCTACAATCTGCTAAAACATAAATATGTTGTATATAAGGCATACCGTAACGGCGTGTTTCATCTAGTGACGAACAAGTCTTGTCTATGTTACTAAGTGAGTTTGCTAAATAAACACTTGCTCGGCCGCGAGCGCGTCCGCAAACGGTTTGACGACGCACCTCGTCGCGAAGTAAAATATTAAGCCGAATGTTATTGAGATGGGGAGCGCCGGCAGCGCCTTCTTGAGTATCGCAAGGAGTAGAAGAGTCAGGCATAAACCCTGGAGACAAATTAGAATACAGTTACAATTCAGTCAACATAAGGAGTAGAGTAAAGTTGAACTACATGGCTGCAACCAAATTATTTATCGGTTTGCTACAATCGGGAAACAACATGGCGCTAGGTTGAGAAAACATTATCGAGAAGCTCTGCGAATCTATGCTGTTTGTAATAGAAAGTCGCATTACAGTATTATTTGTAAGAATACTCACAATTAATATAGCTACGAAGCATGCGAGAGTTGTGTTCCAGTCTCCGTACGAGCTGGCCTTACCGACCAGCACGCTGTAGAATATGAAGTCACCCAACCCGAGCTTCACGCCCTCTGAGAATTAATCACGAATTTAATTTAGTTACAGTTCCATCAGAAATTTTCCTTCGGAATCTAATGGAAAACAAAATAATGTCGCGATCGCTCGTTCAACGAGCCAGAACAAACGATCGAAAAGATTATGTTCAGCAGTTTTAGAACATTCGGGTATCACAGCTAAGCTTTCTTACTTCTTTACAAAAAGAATAAGAAACGAGTTATTGGAGAACAGTTGACAGTCAAAAGCGTACATAATAAGATGAACTCACTTTCCTCGTCGTCGACGCCGGGCGGTGGTTGCGGCGGCGCGGGTCGCTCCAGGCGCGTTGTCGTGTAGCGCGCCGACTCGTCGCCGTCCACACGCATGCGCCGTTGTTGCGCCGCTCGCGCTCGCCACGCCGCGTCGAAGCCGGCCGCGTCACCTCCCGCGCCCGCACCCGCACCACCTGCTGCAGCCGCGCCCGCACCCGCACCACCTGCTGCAGCCGCGCCCTCCCCGCCGCCTGAACATTCATTCTCATAACTGCACATATATTTTGTAACACAGTCGAAATGACAATTCTTTTTTGATGACATGTTAATCACACAAAGTACTTGCGTATGTGCAGTGGAAAAATTACTGCAAACGCGTAATTTAGTAATTGACGCTGCTCTTTGGGCTAAACATAAAAAAGTAAGAAAACTTAAGCTTTGGAAGGGTTAAAGTTAAGTTTGAAGTAATGACAATGTAAGTTTTGATTATAAAAAAGAAGCTGTTAATGTACAGTCAAGTTTTTATATCTTCGTCAGAATGTGCCATACGCAGTGACAGATGGTATTCTACCTGTGCCACTGCTTAGCACCAATAGGCTAGCGAGTAGCGAATTCAGACGATCGTTCTGTAATTTTCGCTACCGCCGTACTACGCGCCTGGTGGCTCGGGTGCATCAAAGTAGCGGGCCTCTAAACGCTAAGCAAGTCACTAGTCAGTGCGTAGCCTTACGGTGACGAAGGTATAAAAGACTCGAGTGAACAATAAAATGTTAGCGTATGGGAAAAGTGGGATGCGGGAGAACGGACCGTGCGGGTTGAGAGGACGCAGCTCGCGCGCGCGCGGCTCACCTTCCCGCGCCGCCTCGGACGCCTGCTCCGCGCCGCCCGGCGTCGTCGCCGCCAGGCAGTACATCACGGTCGCTGAAACATTCACCATTATTATTTCAGAGCAAAGTCTAACATAAACAGATACGAAATTACAAAAAAGGTAGATAGAAAACTACAACTTCAAAAATACTTTCATAATCATCGTCAATCTCCTGCCCTTATCCCAATTTCTTTGGGGTCAGCACAGCATCATACTACCAGTCACCTCCTTTCTAGTCAAAACATCCTTCGCACAGTCCATCCATTATTTTCTTTGGCCTGCCTCCACTCATATAACCATCCACTCATACTCAACATTTTCCTCTTAATTTTTAGAATAATTTGGATTCATTGTAATTCTTACTATTGCCAGTTTTAACTACAATGACCCACATTTAAGCTAAATGCACTACTACTTCAGCAATCTATTGATAAATATTTAACCGAAAATGTGTTCAATACTCACATGAATAAATTAAAGCTGGGAATATTGGTTCATTTCGTTCTTGTGCTGTTTCTACAAGTATTCGTAATGGACCTTTTGGTGTTAACACTGCTATCAAGTCTGAAACATACGATTAGTTTTAAAATTAAACTAAAAAAAGTTTTCTCAATTGGTTTTTGGGTTTGTTGTTAGCAAAGGATCAAATTTGAAAAGAAACCATTTTGTAATTATTTGTCTAGTTGAATTGGTAAGTAGGCGAGTTACATTATTTACCCCAAATAGATATAACAGCAAGAACAGCCCATGTGGTCCACTCGGGGAGGTACTTGATGAAGACTAGCGCCATCAATGCCGCAATGAAGATCAAGTAGGCTTGTTGCAGCCGCAGCGGACCCTTCCAGTGGATCACGATCATGCCCACCACACCGAAGTTCCACATTCCAAACAATAGAGTTATGTAGTCCATCGGAACGTTGTATGCTCTCAGTGCTTCCCTGAACACATGCATATGTTGTTGGTTAATTATAGTTGGTATCAAAAACAGAGAAAAAGGAATCGGGAGTCTTTTGTCTCAAATCACTCTTATATTTCTATCCAGCATGTTTTATGCTTTTATTGTCCAAAAATGTGAGAAAATGTCTAAACTTAGTTACAACAATAACTCCATAAGATTTTTGCTATATCTTGTAACTTGTTACATGTTTTGAGGATTGAAATATCCATATAGACCCTAGATCCCAGATAGAACCTAGTAGCATTACGAAAGATGGGTCCATTAGCATAATTATGTATTATGTATAAGCACTTAATGCTACCAGGAAACTATAACAAACAACATTTTTAACAAGGATATTACTTGTAAAACATTTATTACAAGGAAAATGACTAACTTCAGTTTCCAAATTGAAGTGGTTTAAAGTTGTTTTTGTTTTAATTAAAGTCTTGATACTCACTCAATATATAAATAAGAGAACAAAAACAGTAGCATTAGAGATGACAGTATGAGCCACCCATGGATAATTTTGTAACATCTCTTCTTGTACAGTACTATCAGCAACACAGTCATTAATGCAATTACACTTAGCAGGATCAATGAGTTGGCTAGAGCATTCCATACTTTTGTCACTGCATATGGACTTTCCTCATGAAATGGTGTGTAGGCTCTGAAAAAATATTAAATACAGAGTAGGTATTTGAGAACCAAATGACATGCTGAAAAATGAAAATTGTTTCGAATTCCGCAAATCACATCTTCTATGAATGATGTGAAGACTTTCTTTCTATAAATATTTATTAGCTGTGCAGTCAATTTGCGCTTAAATGTTAAGGTGGAAAATGTGTATTAACCCTTTTTATGGCAAAGGGAATATATTTCAGTACATTTGAAGCATTTTAGTGTCAAGTAGATATAAATACTTACAAATACACATCTTTAACAGAATAAAAGTTAATTGAAGATATAGTTGCGACTACAACAAGCATACACAGAGTGACAGGCACAAACAGTTTGATGACATGACGAGCTCCATATTTTAGTTCAAGTTCTTCTAATTGCGGCTCTGGAGGTGGTGGCTGGGGGGGCATGCTGGGAGCTGCACTGCTCCCTGCCCCTGAACCACTGCTCGGAACCCCCTCAACACTCTGTACAAGAAAACATTAGAATTGAACACTGTGAAATCAAATATTTGTTTTGATCAAAACAATTAATTCAGTATTAATATAAATAATATACAGTAACTGTGTAATTTGGTTTTGGTTAGCTTTATTAAAGCTTGTGCTACGTAACTTAGACAAGATTCATTTTTGCTTGTAAGGTCTCCTGTTGTTTCTGGAGCCTTTTGGTACCTTTCACTTTTATTTAGATTTCTTTTACTCAATAGCTGTCCAAAACACTAACAGATGTACTTCATATGCCGAATAACAGTTCTGTCTTCTGAAAATTGGATCTTAGGTTATCTGCATTTAAGTTTACAATCTTTGCCATTGTCTGTCTTTTCAACAATAAGTTAGGAAATCAAAACTATGTGATTCATTCATTGCATTACTATGTGTACCGGTCGGTACCTATAACATAGCAGTCAGTTGGTGAATCATTGGGTCCACAACACTACATAACTCACGAGTAACTGTATGTTTTTCAAACAGATTAGATAGTGGGAGTTGAATGATGGTTTAGTTCAAGGCTGGCCAAACCCAGGCCCGCGGGCCACATAGTGGCCCGCCAAGGCATTTGAATTTGCCCGCCAGCACTTTGCGCCAAGGCATTTGAATTTGCCCGCCAGCACTTCGCGCCAAGGCATTTGAATTTTCCCGCTAGCACTTCGGCAGCGCGGCGTGCGATAGCACTGCTTCCACTTGATTGGTCAGCCGAGCGCAACCGATCCGCGTCGTTCGGGTATTGTCGCTACTTCGCCCGCACCCCGCACGCATATCGGTCCCGTCCTCCAATAGCCAGACAAACGGACGGTTAGCGAGCATCTTAGTACCGTTATCAATCTTACTTGAATGCAAATATATTGAATTACTAATTCGTTTTGTGACAATTCGTTTAATAAATTAGAAAGAATACTACCAAAACTTTGCATCTTCTCTGCAGGTAAGTGTAATATTTGCATGTGTTACAATTAGTTTGTTTGTTTGTTTGTAAATACTTTCCTGCACAGCAGGCGGCGCGGCGGTCTTATTGCCCAAGATGTAGGATTTGTACCTACGAATCTTAATTAGATATTTGTTGATATTGTGGAGCGGTGCCTGTCCAAATTAATAATTTTATTTTACTTAGGTACTTACCTTCATTTCATAGTTTACACATGTACATTTACATGTAGTTTTACATGTACATTTTATTGTTTTAGTATGGCCCTCAGCAAACCTAGTACGAGTACATCAAGAATAAAGGATAACCCTCGGACGTTTCATGAAGAATGGGAAACAAAATACCTTTTCACCGAAAGCAAAGCCCGCAAACCTGTGTGTCTCATTTGCTCAGCAACAGTAGCTGTTGCTAAAAAATATAATTTAGAGCGGCATTTTAAGCAAAACCATACAAAATTCGACAAAGAGTATCCAGTGGGGTCAGCTGTAAGGACTGATTTCATAAATAAAAAGAAGAAAGAACTATTTTCACAGCAAAATATTTTTGTAAAACGACACGAAGAACTGGAAGCCATGGTCAAAACATCGTATGAAATATCTTTACTATTGGCTAAGAAGAAAAAGCCGTTTTCTGATGGGGAAATTATCAAACAGAGTTTGTCCATTTTTGCACAGAACTGCAATGATCAAAAGGTTAAAGCCATGGCAGCTAGTATTTCACTGTCGCGCAACACAGTAATGAGGCGAGTAGAAGATATGTCAACAGACATTAACAGTCAAATTGCAGAGTTTGTAACTAAATGTAGATATTATTCACTTGCATTGGACGAAACCTGCGATTTAACTGGTATGGCGCAATTAGCTGTTTTTGTACGCTGTATTGATGACAATTTCAATATATTTCAAGATATATTGGACCTCTGTCAACTGGAAACTACAACCACAGGAAAAGATATATTCATGAAACTGAAAGATTGCATTGAGGGTAAGAGCCTAAACTGGGATAAATGCAATTCAGTTTGCACTGATGGAGCACCTGCGATGATGGGGAAAACCAATGGCGCTGTAGCTTTGCTGCAAAATTACATAGGTCGACAATTGTTTTCTTATCATTGTATTATACATCAAGAAGCTTTGTGCGCTAAAGACATGACGTTCGAGGACGTGATTGACCCAGTAGTACGCTGCATTAATTTCATACGTGCCAGAGCACTTAACCGACGAGAATTCAGAACGTTGTTTGAAGAAGAAATAAAAGAATATGGCGAATTACATCTTTATTGCGCTGTTCGCTGGTTATCTAAAGGCGAAATGTTGAAACATTTTTATGATTTGAGGGAACATGTTCTGGAATTTCTGAAAGAAAAACAAGCATTGCCAGCAGAGAGAGCTCTGCTTGAAAATTCATTATGGCTGTGCGATCTTGCATTTTTAGTTGATACATTGAAGCACCTTAATGTCCTGAACCTTAAATTGCAAGGAAAAAATTGTTCTCTTCCAACAATGTTCAACTTGATCAATGGTTTCAAAGGGAAGTTGGACTTGTTCGCAGCAAACTTAGAGAGAAATAAAGTCGACCATTTTTCCACACTTGCAAGTTTAAAAGAAGAATTAGAGATCACTGCCCTTGATATTCCTAAATACCTATCAAAAATAAAATGTTTAAAAGAGTCTTTTGAAAACAGATTCCAGGATTTTGAATCGGACAAGAGAAATATTCAGCTGTTTATAAATCCATTTGCTATCAGTTCTACTGACTTGGTTGATTATCCAGCAAACATACAGCTCGAAGTAACAGATCTTCAAAACCACACTGCCCTGAAACAAATTTTCTATGAAAATGTATCTTCAGAGCAGCTAACAGAAAGTTTTGCAAGTTTTTGGAAAAACGTTTCCAGTGAAGATTTCCCAACATTGCGCGACCTTGCTATGCAAATTTTAAGCAGGTTTGGTTCCACCTATGTGTGTGAGAAAACATTTTCAACTCTATCATACATCAAAAATAAATATCGCACATCTCTCACTGCAAAACACATTTCGGATTTGATTGTACTATCAACATCAGACTTAAAACCAAATATCGACAAATTACTATCACAAAAACCTCTTCACAGCTCTCATTAAATAGAAATAATGTTGTTATTATGTATGTTACTTAATTTCATTTACAAATAAAGTAAATTAAACCAAATTTTTAATGTACGTTTTGTGTATATTAATACCTTATGAATATGGTATTTGGCCCGGCGACACCACAGTCTATGAAATTTTTCCCACCTGGAAAAACTATTGGCCAGCCTTGGTTTAGTTAGTCATAGTTTAGGCCTAAACAGAACAGGAATTAGCCGGAGATGCGTAAATGTTACAAATAAAGTGCCGTTTCTGGAATTTACTTACGCCATAAGAGCGCTGATTATCTGTTTTAGTCTTTCGTTTTTTCGCTATACGTTCTGCAATCACCCGATCGGGTCGGGCTTCAGCGATGTGGCCGTCCATGAGTGCCGTGTGCTCAGTCGCCTCTTCTGTTTCGCTGCCGGTGTCACTCATTCAAGTATTCTTTGAGTCTCTGACATTATGTTAAACACTGTTTATTAATCCTATAAAATGGCCTTTATACGAGTAAGTTTTCAATAGCAAAATCTTTACAAACGTCCTACGCGTTTCGAAAGCCTTGGCCTTGAATCACTGATCACAGATTAAAAATATATTAGTCGTTTTTTAAACCACAGATTACTAAACAGACAGACTATAAAATAATATAATAATCACTTTTTAAACCACAGATCACTAAAAATTAATAAGTCCGATTAGTTTACCTTTTTTATTAGCCAGTACCGTTTTGTATTGTCGGGCGTATCTTTTTACCCGACTACGGCGAAGCCAAAAGGAAGGGTAATTAACGTCAGTGGCTATCAGAAATGTCCATAGATTAACTGTAAATTGGAAAACTGTCATTAAACGATACACAATAGCCCAGCTCAATATAAGCTCGTGCCCTCAGATCAAATAACAGGGACTCGTGCCTATCATCATTTCAGACAAAATAAGTCCACTGCTGGTCATAGGTCTCGTCGTACACCGCGCGGCTCAGGGGCCGTATTTTTGAATCAATAGAATTCCAAATCGTGTACGAAATCGCAGAATTCGTATGCGAATCCGTACGAAATCGCTATTTTTGAATATTCATACCCGTGAATTTTGCAACGAGCGACCCACTCGTTTCCGATATTATACCAGTAGAAATGACGTGATGAATTCTGCGATTTCGTACACGATTTGGATTCTATTGATTCAAAAATCAGGGGCCTGGTCTAGCTCACTTCCACACTAACCAAAACACTACCGAGGCCCAGCCGCGCAGCCCTAATGGGGACGCGTCTTTGGGCATCTGTCCCATCCCATCGCCTACGATTACCAATAATGAAATAGAGCTAGAAACAAGCTGTGTGCAGTGACAATCCTGACAGTGCACAAAATCTTACTTTATTTATATTCAGTACTAACTTAGCTTGTTTGAGGTCACATAAATAACGCCTTGATATATTGGTATAAAGCTGTCTTCCTTTAGACTGGACTGGAAGCCAAAGAGTAAAGTACTATATGTATAGAGGGCTGGAAGCTGACCCCAACCAAAGAAAGTTTCTTTCACGGCGACCACAGCCCGACCGCGTTGACTGACTGATATTTTAGTACATTATTTGTCCAGTCTCAAAAAGGCGTCACACACTCACACAACACAACGAAGCGGTGCGAGGTCATCCAATCGTAAATGAATAAATGCAAATCATTTCATTAGTACACATTTTATTTACGTGGAAAATATAAGACAGATGTGAAATAATAATTAAACAACTATATAAACTGTTTATAGATAAAGTCCTTCAGGAGTGCCTTCCTTCTTGCGGTATAGGACACTCTCCTTTGATTTTTTGAAGTCTTCATTGGTTACTTTCATTCGGCGTTCTCGTAACGCCATTAAACCCGCTTCAGTGCAAATAGCCTAAAATAATAATAACCAATAAGTAAATATGCTGACTAACACTGTGTATAGCCCCTTTTCAGACAGGTCGAAATTGTACTTAGTTGTTTTAAAAAAAAATACAAAGCAGTTAAAAAATTGGGAATAATTGTTACCTTAATATCAGCACCAGAGAGATCATCTTTTGACATGATAAGTTCAGACAAGTTGACATCATCAGCTAAAGTCATTCTTGATGTATGGATAGTGAAGATCCTTCTCTTGGTCTTCTCATCAGGCAAAGGAAATTCGATTTTTCTGTCTATACGGCCAGGGCGAATCAGTGCCGGGTCTAGAGTTTCTATACGATTCGTGGCCATGATTACCTGCAAAATTAGTAGTATGTTAGTGTTATTTATTTATTTTATTAGTGTTATTGTTCTGTATGATAACCATTTCTTTTTTTGTAGTTGGATGGTCCAATCAGTACCAATTCCAAAGCTATTTTATTTAAATTGAACCTTGGTATTATCTTGGAGTTATACAGATATAATAAAACAATTTGTTTTGTGGGATGTACCCAACTTACTTTAACATCACCTCGTGAATCAAATCCATCAAGTTGGTTGAGCAACTCCAACATGGTTCTTTGGATTTCTCTTTCACCACCAGAGTTGGAATCATAACTGTAAATTATAATAATTGTTAAAAACTGTTTAAATAAAATGTAAATTTAATCAGTAATTAAGAATATTTAATGTATTACCGTTTTGTGCCTACAGCATCAATTTCATCAATGAAAACAATAGATGGTGCATGTTCTTCGGCCACTCTGAACAGCTCACGAACCAGTTTGGGTCCATCTCCCTGTACACATCAAACATATTGTTGAAAAGAGAACTAATTCAGATATTGTATTATTTTAGCAAGTCACTCATCATCTGCCTAGCCTTTTTTTAACTATGATAGTGTTGGCTTCCAGTCTAACCAGATGCAGTTCAATACCTGTATTTTAGCAAGTCACTGAGTATGAAAAATAGTCAGCCAATACATACCAAGTATTTCTGGATGAGTTCTGAGCCAACAACTCGCAGAAAAGTAGCAGAGGTTTGGTTGGCAACAGCTTTAGCCAACAAGGTTTTGCCAGTTCCAGGTGGACCATAGAGGATGACACCCTTAGGAGGCTTGATACCCATCTCCTCATAGTACTCAGGGTGAGTAAGTGGCAGCTCAACTGATTCCTAAAATTAAACAATCAGATAAGTTATAAATATTTCACTGGTTTTTGTAACCATGCCCTGCAGTTTAATAAAAGATTTCACAAGTTATTTATGACCAGTCAAATGATAAATAAAGAAACAAATGACATGGTTCTAGTCTCCTACCTTAATTTCCTGTATCTGAGTGTCAAGTCCTCCAATATCTGCATATGTCTCTTGTGGAGCCTTCTCCAGCTTCATTACAGAGACCATGGGATCTGTGTCATCACCTAACACTCCTACTACAGCATGAACCTACAGGAAACATATTTATTGTCATTAATTTTATTAAGTACTATGTAAGGATGGGATAAAAAGGGTAAGTTTATTGTGTACATGTATGTAATGAGGGCTAACGCGTGTGAATTCGCCGCTAGAGGCGCTAGTGTAGCGTGAGGTCCAAAATGTCACTTGTCACTTTAACGAGAGCGATATACGCGTTATAAACTTTGTTTTGACGCCAAAACAACTTATTACTATCTATCCAACTTTGACAGTTCTTTAGATCGGGACCTCACGCGCCAGTGGCGCCAACTGGTAAGCACAAAAACGGTAGCCCTCATTAATGTCTTAACAATTCCTTTGTTGACAGATGTAGTAATATAATTCACTCATTTATTTGACATTAGGTCTGAAATATTATGTGCTAAATAGATATTTTATCTATAGGCGTGCATGAGCCACGAAATGTACATTTCAACAAACAACATTTCATTTACATTAAATATTACAAGGGAGCAAAGTTAGCCCCAACTACTGTTCTTTCATAGTATGTTTATTTCTGTGGGATCATTAATAATAATAATATAATATTCCACAACTATCACACAACGCCATCTAGTCCCAAGCTAAGCAGAGCTTGTGTTATGGGTACTAGACAACTGATAAACATACTTATATATTTCTAAATACATACATATTATAGATAAATTACACCCAGACACAGAACAAATGATCGTGCTCATCACACAAACATTTGTCCTGGGTGGGAATCGAACCCACGACCTCCGGCATAGCAGTTAGGGTCACTAACCACTAGACCAACAGGCCAGTCAATTATCAATATCACTGACCATTAGTATGATTCTGAAGATCTTTACCATCATTCTAATAAGGTTGCTGTTTGGTCACAACTACTGACAAGTCATGAAGTCAAATAACAGAGATTTTTGTACTCATCAGTACAAGGTGGTTGTTGCATTGCTGCTATTAGACTTAAACTAGCTGTGAATTGAGTGTATTTTGTGGAACTAAAGCTGGTAATATAAAGATAGTATTTATGACACTACTCATTTATTTAATGGCAATGAAGTCTTTGATAAATAAGCATAATTTCCTTCTTTATTAATTTACCTTATGATTCAACAGCACCGAGCAACCAGGCTCTAGCTGGTCCTTATCCACAAAGGAGAGGATACTGACGTAGTGCTCACTGCCCACAGATGTGGAGACAATAGCATGGTTGTCATCTATGATTTCCTCCAAGTTACCCACGGACATTGGTGTTCCTCTCAGGTCATCAACCTGTCAAGATTATGGAGAACATTTACAACAATATAAACACGAGTTATTAAATAATATATTTCTCTGGTATAAACAGGCTATAGCAAAGAAATACTGTTATAATATCAAAACCTACTTTTGGAGTTGGGTAAGAGTTGTAACGGGTGTCTCAGTAAGAGTGCACTTTTTAAAATTGGAATATTTCTTTTTTCATGCAAGTGGCAACTCTGAAATTTGACAGCTGTCATCTCTGTTTATTCCGATTATTAAAAATGGAGCGCTTTTCGAAAGACCAACGCGTTATAATTGTGAAAACTCATTACAAAAATGGGGAACACACTATCAACACATTTTCTCACGAAATTCTGATGTCAACTGGCCACCAAGATCGTGCGATTTAACGCCGTGCGATTTTTTTCTTTGGGGTTTTGTGAAGTCTCGGGTTTATGCGAATAAACCCGAAACAATTCCTGAGCTCAAATCGGAAATCCAACGCGTTATCGGTGAGATACAGCCACATCTCTGTGCAAAAGTCACGGAAAATTTCATGAAAAGAGTAATGGCCTGTCATCGGAGCCGTGGGGGTCATTTGCCGGATATTTTATTCCATACTTAATTGGAACATGTCTTCTTTACAATACAATACAATAAAAATATCACAACTCTGTCGTAAAATACTTATTTTTATTTTAAAATGAAAAAGTGCACTCTTACTGAGACACCCTTTACAATGATTGTCTTGATTTCTGTTTGCCTGAATGAATAAAAATATTTATCTCTGGCACCTTGTTTGGATTAGCAAAACTTAATTATACTAGTTTTACAAATACAAATAAGTTATTTAATGTAAATATGTATTACTTTATAAAATATATATATAAGAAGAAAAATAAATTGGGATAATGGCAGGAGAATGATGATGTATTACTTTGCTGCACTAAATTTAACACATAAAATTAAATAGCCTTTGTATAACCTCAATGAAAATAAATATCTCACCTTCGACCTTTCTTCTTCAATCTTCTCCTCCTGTGGCTTCAGTCTTTCCTGGTTGCGAATGAATTCCTCCTCCATGAGAAGATAATCCTTGATTCTTTCTAATTTCAGCAATTTCAGGCGACACCTTGTGTGTGGTGTAACTTGAGGCAGTTTCAGAGCGGCATCGGGTCCCTTTGCCTTGCGCTTCTTCTTACCTACCCTAGTCGGGATTGGAGGTTCGTACTTCTTCTTCTTATCTTTGTCATCTTTCTTGTCTCCACCGCTTCCTCCGCCAGATTGGTTCTGACCCTAATAAAAAAAATGGTTTATCGAACTCAATACAGACAAAAGCTAACAATTTATTTAGGTAATAGTTTATTTAATTTACAAAAAGCTGTTAATTACCATTTTAGATTAATGTAATATTGTTATTCTAAATGCACTACAATGAAATTCTCAACTTTATTCTCTCAAAATCAATGACTTCTCAAAGCGATGATTACAAGGCGGAATTTGTGCCACAGATACAAAATTGTTTGACTACAGAAGAACATGACATGACCATGAAGACATGACAGACGCTACATGGAAAACAAAGCATACATTCTCGTTATAAGTAGTGAAGCTACGTTTTGTTTATTTTGTGCACAGAACAGAAAAAACAGATTTTGTGCAAATCGAATTACGTATAAATTGTTTATTGATTTCAATTATGATTAAAAAACGCAGAAACGATGGAAATTATGTTACAACGCTCATGTTATCTGTTTTACAGTATTTTGTTTTGAATGGTCAATCGGCTTGATATCTAAACGCATTTCTTTAACTTTTGACGTGTCTGCTCGTCGTGTACGCCTCATGTCAATTTGTCGTTTTTGTGAAATGGTCAAATGGATTAATAAAATACTCGCGAAGTGGTGTTGTGGATTTAAAACAAATAATTTGGAACGTAAACTCAATTATTAGATTAATAAACATTGGCTTCTTAAAATGTATCTGAAATATTTAACTTTCAGTGTCCATTTTCGTTAAAAACAAACACTTTCCCTCAACAGCTGATGCCAAACAAATTTGGCTAAATTCTGTAGATTGCAGCCACTTTTGACTAGTTTTCAAGATGGTTTTAGCAGATTTAGGTCGTAAAATTACGACTGCTTTGCAGTCCTTAAGCAGGGCAACAGTCATCAATGAAGATGTATGTTTGGATTATGCAAATGTGTTAATGAATTTTGATTTGTGAAGGCTACTCAGTGTTTTAGTAATTACTCTTAAATTTGCAGGTATTAAATTCTATGCTGAAACAAATATGCGCTGCTCTTTTGGAAGCTGATGTAAACATTCGTTTGGTGAAGAATCTTAGAGAGAATGTTAGAGCCGTCATTGATTTTGATGAGATGGCTGGTGGTCTCAATAAGAGACGGATGATACAGTCAGCTGTGTTCAAAGAACTTGTCAAGGTATGTCACTTCTTCTAATACTTACTGAATATAATAATCACAAAATGTGCTTTCCATTATTTAGTGTTCAAACTATAAATGTATGTTATGGAAACAGATGAAAGTGGTAAAGTATTGAATTTGTGGATTTTTATTTATTCTGCCAAAAATCCTATAAGAATCTATTTGAATTGCAACTTAAAACTCCAAATTATGAATGACAAGAGAACCAACAACAAGTATTGTGAGTTGAACTTATTCTGAAGTTCTCTGTGGTCATTCATAAGAAGTGCATTGTTTGTTATCAGTTCTGAATATTAGGATTAATTAAGGCACCTATAGGTGGATGTTAGAAGATAAATAAATACTATGGAAACATCCAAACATTAAAAAGAACAGTTACTATTTCTATAAAGAGCAGAAAATTTTAGAAGAAACTATATTAATTATTCTTCTATTTTATTTTGAACATATAGTGTGAAATACAAATGTAAAAAATAAACAAATGTAAATTAAAGTTAGCTATGTCTTAGTTCAAATCAAAATCTGTTTTACATTTCAGTTAGTAGACCCCGGTGTGAAACCATACCAACCAATCAAAGGCAAACCCAACATTGTCATGTTTGTAGGCCTCCAGGGGTCGGGTAAGACCACAACATGTACAAAACTGGCATATCACTACTTGAGGAAAAACTGGAAGTCATGTTTAGTGTGCGCTGATACATTCAGAGCTGGTGCCTACGATCAGGTCAAACAGAATTGTACTAAGGCCAGGATACCTTTTTATGGAAGGTAAGTTTACTTACTTTTGTTTTATCAAATAAATAGTTCAAAGATCAAAAGTAAATGGGCAACTGTTACATAATGCAATAACATTCTCACCTCTTATTATTTCTACTTCCCTTCTGATAAATAATTATCGCCTGTGCAGGTGCTTAACTAAACTGGATGTCCTGGTCCAGCACAATCTATACAAATAAAAAGAGAAGTCCTGACTGACTGACTGACTCATCAACGCCCAGCCCTAACACTTGGGCCTAGAAAGCTGAAATTTTGCACAGAGGTTCCCTTTAAAATGTAGACAAGGAATAAGGAAGGATTTTTCGAAATTCAACCCCTAAGGGATTTAAATAGGGGATGAAAGTTTGTATGGAAAATCGACATTTTCACGCGGGTGAAGCCGCTGCCAAAGGCTAGGCACTTATAAAATAGTTTGTTTTTAAAATGAAAATCTGTGCAACGGTCTGTCTATCTATTCACAG
Organism: Diarsia mendica; assembly: GCA_949316265.1. Taxonomy (NCBI): domain Eukaryota; kingdom Metazoa; phylum Arthropoda; class Insecta; order Lepidoptera; family Noctuidae; genus Diarsia; species Diarsia mendica. Next base: position 13,693,210 of record OX438906.1, read on the forward strand.
TTACACAGAAGTAGATCCAGTAGTTATTGCAACTACGGGAGTGGAGATGTTCAAGAAAGAAGGATTTGAGATGATTATAGTGGACACAAGTGGTCGTCACAAACAGGAAGAGTCGCTATTTGAAGAGATGTTGGCAGTTGCTAATGCTATTGTGAGTTTATTGAGTACCTTTTTAATATTCTTTTACTCCCTGAATATTTCTGACAAAATATATTCTAATGGGTTTGATTAATCAAAACATGAAAGAAACAATTTATTATTATCAACAAATGAGATTGAGGATATTTATCTCATTATTGCAGCAATAAATGTCTAGCAGGAGAGACAATTTCGAAAAAAAGTTTTAAATATATTTGTTTCAAAGATAATTTTAAATAAAAAAAAAATATGACTACTATCCAGACCTGACTTTTATACTGTAGCTATCTAATTATTTCTTATTTAACACAGAAACCTGACAACATAATATTCGTGATGGATGCCACAATTGGTCAGGCTTGTGAGGCCCAAGCTAGAGCCTTCAAAGAGAAAGTAGACATTGGTTCAGTTATCATCACCAAATTGGATGGCCATGCCAAGGGTGGTGGTGCATTATCAGCGTGAGTATTTAACACCTTGTCTAATTGCAATAATTAGTTTGGTCACAAGCGCAACTGTTAAGGACCTATGTTCAATTACCAAGTTAGGCAAACAGATAGCAGGCATTGATTTTATAATATGATTATTATTATTTCTTTCAAGATCATCATCAGTATAAGCCTGCTCAACTTATTGTTATCATAGGTCAAAATGTTGATTACATGTCAACTAGTATCCCAGTAAATAAAACTTGTCTAAAGTAACCTAGATAGATTATTTAGCTTTTAAAATTTGCTTTTGGTTGGCTTAAATCATAACAACAAAAAAGCGAACACAAATAAAACAAAACAATACTATTTCAGAAGTTGCTTTTGTTATACTAATTACTTTCCATTGTTTTCTGTATTTCAGTGTAGCAGCTACAGAAAGTCCTATCATATTCATAGGTACTGGAGAACACATTGATGACTTGGAACCATTTAAAACCAAACCTTTTATCAATAAGCTGTTGGGCATGGGAGATATCGAAGGTCTGTTGGATAAAGTAAATGAGCTCAAACTTGATGATAATGACGAATTACTAGAAAAACTTAAACATGGACAGTTCACATTGCGTGCCATGTACGAACAATTTCAAAACATCATGAAAATGGGACCCTTCTCACAAATTATGGTATGCTAGTTTACTTGTTAGATTTATCTATGTGATACAAACTTACTGACACAGAGGTACTTAATATTTTTGTTTTACAGGGCATGATTCCTGGATTTTCCCAAGATCTAATGTCAAAAGGTAGTGAACAAGAATCAATGGCTAAACTAAAACGTCTTATGACCATAATGGACTCTATGAATGAAGGAGAACTGGATCACCGCGATGGCGCAAAACTTTTTTCGAAACAGCCCACCAGGATCACGCGAGTAGCACAAGGCGCGGGCGTCACAGAAAGGGATGTAAAGGATTTAATTGCTCAGTACACTAAGTTTGCAGCAGTTGTGAAAAAGATGGGAGGTATCAAGGGATTATTCAAAGGAGGAGACATGGCAAAGAATGTAAACCAAACACAAATGGTGAAGCTTAACCAACAAATGGCAAAGATGATGGATCCGCGCATCTTACAGCAGATGGGTGGCATGTCTGGTCTTCACAACATGATGAGACAGCTGCAGCAAGGCTCCAGTGGGATGAATAGTTTAATGGGTGGCAAATAACACTAGATTTAGCTATGCCATAAGTCAACTGTAATTTGAACTGTATTTTAACCATTAAAGGTGGACACCTACTTCTGTTTTTATTTGTTTAGTATGACGATTACGAACGAAAGTGGTTTGCTTGTAAATCAGAAGAAGGCAACTTTTTCTGCTTCTCACGAGACGACAATGTCGTTTGCCAGAAGTGTTACATGACAGGATTAGATATCATTATCATCTTCCTGCCGTTCTCATCAGATATGCTCAAATAAAAATAAATTTACACAAATAGCCTCACGCTTAAGGTTGATGTTCCAGGGTAGCCCGCGAAATTCAAATTTTCTTAAGTTTTTTGCAATTTGCAGGCAAGTGCTAGGTTGTATGTTAGTGAAAATATGATTTGCGGCTGTAAGACATATGTAGTTACAGAATTATAATCATCAAAATCATTAATACAACCCTCCGAGCTCATACAGGTTCCGGAATGACATTGACGGTCAATGTCATTCCGGAACCTGTATGAGCTCGGAGGAATTTCGCGGGCTACCGTGAACATCCACCTTAAATAATTTAATAGGACCTGAATTACGGGAAAGCATCGAAATCAATAATATTAGCGTTCTCTCAACAACTACGTTGGGGTCACACACACATGTAGCGACTGCCTATCTGATCATGGATATTAATATCGAAGAAATAAAAGATAGAAAGCCTAATGATACTTTCTAGTTGTACATTCTTTATTTTCTGCCTACTCCCATGGATAAAAGGTATGAGTTTATGTAGTACTTACTATGTCCAACCACTTTGATAGGTCATTGACAGTCATGCATGACATGTGCATGACATTACCACTGTTTATTACGTTATGTCATTAAAACGTCAAATTATTATAACAAGTTTCTATTAGAATTTTATTATTGATTATCCACTCGCAGTAATATTCGTAATAAAAACAGTTTTTGATAGCGTTATGCGCACTATATGTTTACAAATATTGAAGTTTGGTAGTAACATTCCGAAAAGGGTAATTGGTACCTCTTTTTATAGGTTTTGTTCACTTGAATAATATTAGAAAATATTATATTTTAACAGTTTTGAGAAACATTTTTGGTTGCACCGAAAACCTTTATAACAGCCCCTTTGGTCGCATTGCCCTTAACATAACTGCTAAGTGTGGGGTCCTGGATTCGCTGCCAGGTCGGACAGTATTATTTCTGTTAGTAATTTTTTGTTTTCACAGAAATAGCCTGTAATTTGTATGTTCGAGGGTAATACTCTTGTTCCTTGGCAAGTTGAGCTGCTTGTTCTGCGCCTGATCTAACTCCGGTCCTGTTGAATTTCATTCATATTTGGCTATGAGAACATAAGACGCAGTGTTCCTGTTTGCACACTTTGCTATAATAATTTATACAACTTTTAGGCGTACACAACTTTGAACACCAATAAGATTTTGAGACACAAAATACGCTCCAAAATGGACCAAGAGTTAAAATGTCGAGAAGATCCAGTTGTACTGAAGTTAGAATCAGAAGAATTCAAAAGCATATTCACTCCTGAAGTTACTGACCTCAAGAATTTGTTTGATAAATACAAATATGAAATAAGGATAGCGGGTGGTGCAGTCAGGTAGTTACTCTAGGTCAGGGATGGCGAACCTTTATGGATCAACGTGCAATTTTTTGTAAAGAAATGTTTATTGAGGCCTTACACGTGCCGTCAAATAATTTTGCTTAGTCTATATTGACAGATAATTAATTAAACTAAATATTTTTAACAAAAAGCTCTTTCTTTGCTACCAAAAAGAAAAAACTTGACCTAATAACTGTTTCAATTCTACGTGTAAGATTGCATCTTGGACCGTTTGGTAGAGGAGTCCACTCTACCAATCGGTTTCTAATCGAATCTTATGTTATACATCTCTGAAAATAATGACTTGTAGGCATAATAAATTGAAAATATGGTTAAAAATTCGGTGGCGTGCCTAAAATATTCTGCAACGTGCCATTGGTTCGCCATCCCTACTCTAGGTATTCAAATGCACATCATATCATTGTGAAACTATTATAATTATTATATTCTGCATGCTACTATTCCCATCTTCCTATCATAACAATCATAGATTGATTTGATTATTGTTGCATTACCACAGTGATTAACAATTACAGGGATCTATTAATGGGTCAGAGTCCAAAAGACCTTGATTTTGCCACAACAGCAACTCCACATCAAATGAAAATTATGTTCAGTGCTGAAGGTGTAAGGATGATCAATGCTAATGGGGAGAAGCATGGCACCATTACAGCCAGAATCAATGATAAAGAGAGCTTTGAGGTGACTACACTTAGAATAGATATAGTCACGGATGGACGCCATGCTGAAGTAGAGTTCACTACAGACTGGAAACAAGATGCCAACAGGAGGGATCTCACCATTAATTCCATGTTTCTAGGTGCAGATATACTAAAATGAATATTATTCTTTAATCCAACATCCACATTTTTACATATTTATCAATCATTTTTTATCAGGTTTTGATGGTGCTGTATATGACTATTTTTTTGGATATGAAGATTTACAAAATCGCAGGGTAGTCTTTGTTGGTGACCCCGATAGAAGGGTTAAAGAGGATTATCTCAGGATATTGAGGTACTTTCGATTCTATGGAAAGATAGCAGAAAAACCCAATAATCATGATGAAAACACACTCAAAGTTTTGAAAGAAAATGTTAAGGGGCTTCAAAATATATCAGGGGAAAGAATTTGGGTGGAAGTTAAGAAAACACTTCAAGGAAATTTTGCTGGAAGCCTTTTAAAGACAATGATTGATGTGGGCATTGGAGAATATATAGGTGATACTTTAAATTATATAAATAATGTTCATTATTTTAAAATATACTATTAATGTTTTTCTTTGCATTGGTAAAATTCAATTCCACAAATATTTTTTTGAATGCAGGTTTACCAGTATCTCCTAATATTGAAGAACTAGATAGAGTGTTAAAAAGAGCTGAACACTTAAAGCTGCACCCAATCAGTTACCTAGCAGCTCTTCTAACAGACCTGGATGATGTGACAGTGTTGTACAACAGAATCAAGTTCTCGGGCTATGACAGAGACCTTGCCTACTTCTTGGTAGAACACAGGGGAGACAAGGTCGCCTCCAGGCCATTATTGTGAGTTCGACTTTTTTGGCTTCTACAGACATCGACTTCTCAGTCATAGACATCAATCTGGTTGGAGGATCTTCTCTTTTCAATAGTATATGAGAAACTTACCACCCTCATCCTTATGTCTCTAAATTGCATGTTGTTTTCTCAGAATTTCTTTCTAAAAATTGTGTTTTATATTTCAGACCATATGAAAAACTAGTTTTAAATACCAAGATAAAACAAAAGGATGCCATTGAATATGTTAAAGAAGTACTGAAGTACAGAGGAGATGAGCTCTTACAGCAATTTAATGAATGGGTAGTGCCAAGGTTCCCTATTAGTGGTAAAATGTTGAAGGATGCTGGAGTCCCGCCAGGCAAAATGTATAGTCCCATTATAAATAAACTCAAAGACATTTGGATTGAAAATGAGTACAAACACCCCACCGAGGAGCTAGTTCAACTCATCCCCAGCATTATAGAGGAACTTGAGAATAACAAAATAAAACACAATTAATAATAATAATATTTTTATTTCATTTCCTACTACAAACTATGTATAAACAAAAACGTATCAAATATATATTAGCTCAAATAATATAGCTATTTAACTAGCTTTTTTTATATCAGTAGAACATTCCCTGTGCAATAATGTCAGACATCCACATGAGCAAAGCCATGGGCACAAGCTGGTAAGTTTATGATTTAAATTGGTGTGTAAATATTTGTATGCAGAGCAATCATTTAGTTGATAAAGGAATTTTCGATAATTATTGTTTTTTTCATAAATTAATGTTTTTTTGGAGCTTCATAAGGTTCAAACCTATTGCAACCATCATCATCATCTCTGTGTTCTAGATAGCATCTCTTACAAAACAGATACTGGCAGCCCAGGCACCTCATCCTTGCATCTTCATTGCATATTTCACAAAAAGGCAGTTCATCTGATGGTTTTATTATCTCATCCTCTAAAGAAGCCTCTGCTTTTATCTAAAAATAAAGTAAAGCTTCAGTTAAGTTACACATCTGGATCATAAAATATTTATATTATTTTTGTAAGCACTGCAACAAATATCTGACAATAATGCCCACCTTCCACTAAAAAAGGGTAATGAGCGGAAACTGAGCTGATGTTCTGACCGGACCGGAGTAATATAGTAGTCGGCTCATTCACAGTGGAAGCACTTCTATGAAGAAAGCCGTTGCGAGTTAAACGGAGTCCATACGGAGCCCGCTCCGCTCGCAGTGGAAGGCGGGCATTAATATGTTTCTCTACCTTTTCAACAATTTTTTTGACAATTGCTTCTTCATCTTCTGACTCATCATTTTCAGGAATTGCCGTAGAACTCTGTGCTGTAGGTTCTTGTGAAACAGGGTTAGACCCTTTAAGTTTCTGCATACGGGCTTCTATATCACCGATAAGACCATCAAACTCATCAGTGTATTTAGTGTCAATGGTAGTTTGTTCCATGTATTGCTTTATTAAGTCATTTGCTTGCTCTTGTTCTGTCCTTGTATCTGGTGGTGGTAATACTGGCTAGACCAAAAACGCAAAATATAAAAATTACTAAAAGGAGCAAGTAAAAGTAAACATGCACAGACATAATAGATATTTCAATATTTTATGATTAGGAATGAATTTTCCTAAGTTACCTTGCTGTTCACAACATCAATGGGCATGCCTTTTAATTTTGCCAGTCGGGCATATATTTCAGCATCTGATGTAGGAGTTTGACCTTTGATGTTCTCAAGACGGCTTTTGATGTCATCATTTGTTGTTGATGAAGAAGTTATTTTTCTGCCTTCTTTTAACTTTTCTAGTCTTTCTGATATAAGCTGATCTGTCCCTACATTACTGTTAGTATTGTCGGGTTGTTTTTGTTCTATGGCACCTATTCTCCTAAAATACACTAGATATATCAATTATTTTATTATTACAGCCAACATAATATGAATATGTTAACACCTTTATTGCTAGTTTGTTTAAAACAAAAAGTTATCAATTTAATTTACCTGTAGTATGCATCAGGTGCTACAATATTACTAGGCTCACCAGATTTTGAATTGTTTTTACATTTTCCACATACCTAAAATAAAACCATGAAATATGTACATTACAATTTTATAAACTAGAACTTATTGAAGCAAGCAGACGCTATTACATAGTGAAACCTTGATTGGATTTATGAAATTTCTATTTTAGAAATAAATTTTACTTTGACTCAGGATAACCATTATTTATGCCCGCATAATCAAGGTTCCACTTGCATGTATTATGTTGTTGTAGAGTAGTTAGACCTTAGTTTCAGCGTTAAGTTTTGATAAAAACATTTTGCTGTCCAAACATTTGGAGCAATAGCTGAAGCCGCAACTTGGACATCCTCTCTGAAATCATATTTTTTAAAACTTTATTTGATTACATGGTGTGAAAGCCGAAAGGATAGGTACTTAGAAGTAGATAAATAAAAAATTAAATGTATGTACCTCTTTTCGAAGCAATGAAAATGGTTTTGTACAGGAATTGCAAGACATCTTGAGAAAAGGTCCCAAGACGACCCACTGAACGTTTTTTTTTATAGGAAATTCTAATAAATTGTAAGTTCGACGAGTTCACAACAATTAGATGTCGTTCGGAATTCCGAACTAAAACAATATTTGTATCAGTCAAGTTGAGTCAGTCTTGTCATTTTGTCAAAATGTCAACAAAGCCAAAGCGTTCCGTATTTCCGAAATAATCGGTACGGTGCAGCGATGATGGGATGAGTTACAGTAGTCGAATCGAAAAGTGATTTCCTGCGAAAATTGTTTAAAATTGTGGCATAAATGTACCTACCGATAGCTTAATCGATGCGTATTCATAGCTGCTGGTGTTTTTATGTTATAGTTTTTTGTTTGTTTGGTTTTTTAAAAGATTTAAAATTAAGTAATGTAGGTAAATAAAACCACCAGCAATCTCCAAGCCTTACCAAATGCAACAGCCACGTAAATCCAAACTTTTGCAATGTAGAATGAGGAACATCTATCCAAATCTGAGTTTTTTAACATTTTTCTGGGACTGCTTTTTCGTTCAAAATTTTCCGTTTTGCTGCTGGTGTCGTGTCGTTACGTGCTACCACCGCGACACGCGCCTTTTTGGGTTTTGTTCTATAGTTCACAATCTTTACTAAGTGATGGCTTAATTAATCATTAAACGTCTCTGAGTGCGGCAGTTAGTCTACACTGTCTTCTAGAGCCTTGAACCTATGGTCAAGAGGTTTTATTAAGGGCTGTGCTTGGGTTAACCAACTGTCAGAGTCAGGCTCTCATTTACATGGGCCGCGTTCCTTATTACAAAATAATCGCTCACAGCGCTCACGTCGATATTTTGCGTTCCGAATTAGATAGCACGATTATGACAGCTAAGACCTGTCATCAATTCGGAACGCTCGTTATCGCGTTTACAGTGCTCACTCGTCACGTGATAACAAAAACATAACCTGCATGCAAGGGCGGATCCAGCTTTGGTGCCAGGGGGGGGGTCACAAAGAGTCGTGGTCAAGTCACAAGAAGTTATAATTAAATTTTTATAATCATGGATACAAGTAAAGATAGATGTTTTATTAATTTATGTACTTAAAAGTACCTATATTTAAATGTCATATGTCTACGAGTATAAATGTAAAAGGTCTTCTCCCGAAACGCGTTACCACTTCGTCTACCTACTTCAATATGGGTAGGTACGTTTTTTTAGTGTGGAGAAGTGCCAGTCTGATTAGACGTTCTTCAACCATTGAAGCTCTTAGCCACGATTTGATTCTTCGAAGTGATCCAGGGGGATAAAGCGTTGAACAATTTTCAGTTGATGGACGACTTAGAATCAGAAATGAGAATTGAAGTAGATGAGCGTCTCAAGCTAGACAGAATGGTGGAAGAGCAGGAGGTAGGCGCGAGCGAAGCGAGCGCGAAATTTTTTAAGATTTTGGGGGGTGGCAAAGATATTGTCGTTGGGTGGAAAGAGTATAAAATACTGTTTTACTTGATTCGAAAACAGATCCGCTTATTCTTATCTTGGTAGACATTCAATCCTCCACTTCCTGAACCAAGCGCCTAAGACAGAGGTTCGGAAGATGTGACTGACTCGACAATGATAAACGATTATTCTTACGAAAAAATGTATTGGTGTGTAGGTACTTTGTTTATAATTGGCTACTGAGTTTTTGTGGTTTATTAAAAGTGTACCATTCTGACCCAACCTTGTAAGGGATAAATCGATTAACACTACGATACGTAAAGATTTACTTAACTATAAAACGTAACATATTATTATGTTAGTAGGTATGTACTCAGTTTTTTCATTGCCTCGGAAACAGCCAAAGCCCGAAAGTCTAACAACCAGTCATACTGGGTTGTGCAGTGTGCACTGTGTGCAGCCCAAGAAAGCAGTTGTTCCATGTAAAATTCCGGTTTTTACCTGCATCCAGTTAGACTGAAAGCCGACTACAACATACTCTGGGATAACGTATGTGGGATAATGCAAACAATCTAAGGATAGTACCTATCAAAATCGGTTCAGGCGTTTAGAAGTTATGGTGGATTATAGAAACTCACAAATAAACATACATGAACCCTAAAAACACTCTAGTTTTTGGGCTTTTGTGTAAAATATGTAATAAAAACAATACGTTTAAAATTTTTAATTAGTGGTCCACCTAGGTCCTGGACCTGGACCCAGCCCAGGGGGGGGTCATGACCCCCCTGACCCCCCCCCTGGATCCGCGCCTGCCTGCATGAGAGAAATTCGTCGCCCGTTAGGCTCGTCTTGTATATTTACTTGAATACTCATGGTTATGAGACTCCAAAGAGATTTCAAAGAACTAATTGAATGTATTTGTGCGATTCCAGCCAGTGAAACTCAGCTGTGAACACACACACCCACCCACCCAGACACACACGCACACGCATCATACATCTGTCATTTTTTACTTTGATTTTGACAGTGCTCACGGTGATATTTATTTGGGGCATGGTCGGTGTAAGTAATCGCAAGGTGGCGCATGTCATGACGTCATCTATGACGATTCAAGGGACATCGTTAGCGCGCTGTTTATGGACGCTCAAATCGATTACAGCGTAATTCGGAACGCACCCGTGATTTTGAATGTCAAACTCATAGGTCAAACTCAAAAAGGACACCATTCAACTCATTCAAGCCCCCCTCTAGGGGTATATGTTCTGTGTTCAAGCCGTTCACCATTGATGTAAATGTAATCAACCATAATAGGTATATCAATGCCGTTCACGCAGGTTTTCATCACTAATCTGAATTCTGTTTGCTGTTTTTTTGCTATTGAAAATCATTTAATTTAAGACTATTATATCTAATTGCAACATGATGACATTAAAAAGAATAATACCTCCAAATATTTATGAAGCACTAGATACAGCTGGAATATCTACGGTTAAACAAGTAATAATTCTTTCTATTTGGGATATTAAGAAGTCCACAAATTTATGTGTAAATGATATCTTGTTATTAAAAAATATTGTGACTGAAAATATATGTCCTATCAGTGCTACGGGTAATGCTTTGAAGAAAAATAACACCAGAAAAGCCAGTGTATCAACAGGATGTATTGACATAGATAATCTATTAAATGGTGGCCTACAAATAGGTACAATAACAGAATTATATGGAGAAAGCGGAAGTGGAAAGACCCAATTTGCCTTACAAGTAACTTTAAAAAATTGGGCCCAAGGGTGTGTTTATATTTGTACTGAAGATGTATTTCCAACTAAAAGATTTGAGGAAATTAAAATGAATCTTCCACAGTTCAACCCCAAAATAGACTATGGAAAAAATGTATTTGTTGAGCATATAACCGAGGCAATTGATTTGTTGTCTTGTGTAAGGATACGGTTACCTAAGTTGCTTGTGCAGCATGACTTATCTCTCATAGTTATTGATTCTATTGCAGCACCTTTTAGATGTGAAAGTACAAATTATGTGAAGAGAGCAGAAGAATTGAGAGAAATTGCTATTGCATTGACAACATTGGCACAAGAATTTAACTTAGCCGTTCTCTGTATAAACCAAGTTACAGCTTCCTTCAAAGATTCTTCTAATGTATTACCATCGCTAGGTCTGGCATGGTCTAACATGGTCACCACTAGACTTAAGATAGAGAAGACTTTAAAAACATTGGATGAAAATCAGTTGCCAAAAACTAGAAATCAGATGTTTAAATATGAAACTTACATTAGAGAACTACTTGTGGTATTTGCTCCTCATTTACCTAATACCATGATACAATTTGTTATTACTTCAAACGGTATTGAGAGCATTCCTAATTATAACTATAGTTAGTAAAATATGTTTTTTTATTATTATTATTTGTTATAATGACCCACTCTGTAATGCTTTAAATAACCCAGAAGAGTATCTTAACTAATATTAGATAAGGATCAAAGGATGAGCTGGAATAATAACAGTTAGTTGTCTGAAGAAGGTTGTTGTCACCAAGGCAGGCTGAAGATACGCTGACATGATGGAATTCATTCTGTTCGAAAATTGGGGCTTTCTATAACGCAACCGGTGAAGTCATAATTTTTTTTTTTTGTGTGTGGAATATCATCAAATGAGTCCTCCCCCACTCTGGGCAAAGCGGTAGGGAGTGTCAGACTTCTACTGACTAAAAACCACCCATGTTTCATTCTAAGCCCTTTGTGTTGAGGCTGCTGTATCTCTTTCGAACAACCCGTAGCCCCGACGGTCGCGAAGTCATCAAAGTGTGAATGAAGCTAGTTCTAAAAACATATTGGTAAGTTGTCTCAACTTATTGCTGTCCAGACAACTTGACTCAACCAGCTAGCGGAAAGAGCAGAAGTAACAGTCGCATGGGTCCCTGGTCATCAAGGACATGAAGGGAATGAGATAGCAGATGAATTAGCCAGAAAAGGAGCAGATTAAACCTTTGTGGGATCGGTAACCTGGGCTCAGAGGCCGTATTTTTGAATCAATAGAATTCCAAATCGTGTACGAAATCGCAGAATTCGTATGCGAATCCGTACGAAATCGCTATTTTTGAATATTCATACCCGTGAATTTTGCAACGAGTGGTCCGACCCACTCGTTTCCGATATTCTACCAGTAGAAATGACGGAAAGAAAAATAGATGTTGGCCGATTCTCATAGATACCGGATAAGCACAAAAAATTTCATCAAAATCGGTCAAGCCGTTTCGGAGGAGTATGGCAACGAAAACTGTGACACGAGAATTTTATTTACGTACCTACTTTTTATATAAAAATGAAACCCGTTTTCCGTTGTCACGACATGGCATGAAAACGGTTGGACGGATTTAGCTGAAAATTGGTATGGAGGTAGGTAAGAACCAGGAGAAGGTTCTTTGATACTTTTTTTTTTTAGGTAGGGTAGTACGTAGGGTACCTAGTAGATAGGTAGGTAGGAAAAACCACAAAAACGCATTGCAACGCATGCGCGGGTTCAGCTAGTAAGTTATATTTTATCAAGAAGAATATTTTAAGGTTGTAAGATTTTCTGTTTTTTTTTCATCAGGGGCTCATTTAACCAAAATGAGGTAAAAAAAAAACTTTTTAACAAAAAATAAAACCGACTTCAAAAAAAAAGTCAAAAATAAATCAGTTTCTGAAGTCGGTGACTTTTGTTTGTTTGATTTCATTTTTTTGTCACCGACTTCAGAAACTGATTTATTTTTGACTTTTTTTTTGAAGTCGGTTTTATTTTTTGTTAAAAAGTTTTTATTTTTCACTTTTTAGTGGTTCACATGTTCATGGGTCATGATGTGGACAATGTAGCATTTTTTTTTAGTTTTGTTGATTTTTCAAAAACCGCTTGTCCGATTTTGATAAAAAAAAATATGGGACCATTTGGGAAGTATACCCTTTCCAATAAAAAAAGAATTTTTCAAATCGGTTAGCAAGTGACGGAGTTATGCCCGAACAAACATAAAAAAAAAACAAACATCCGAATTGAGAACCTCCTTCTTTTTTTAGAAGTCGGTTAAAAATACAACTTTATTGGGAACAAACATCGATATAAGTACTAACGTACTAGAGAAGACACCGTAAATTCCTACTTTGTCTCGTTCAACTGCGGCGATCGCGCCGCACTTTGTCGAAGAAAACGCGTAAGTGCCGTGATTTACATGGCGCGTAGGACCTTTTTGCCGAGAATAAATACACTTCCGCAGCAAATCTAGCGCTGTGGTAAATTATAGACGAATTGTTATTATTTTAGCGCTGCAGCGAACTAAATATTCAAATTACGAAATAGGACTATTATTATTCAGTTATTTGACATAGCTTCTAGTACGTTAGTACATTTAGCTGGATGGGAACAAACCATTGCCATGATACTATCGAGGGTAGGTTAGGTTAGGTTACGACGTTTGTACTCTGTACCAATTTAAATACTTTACTCTTTGGTACTCTGAATGAAAAAGTACACCGCTCAGACCCGACTGGGATGATATCGTCCCAGTGAGAAAATTCCGTTGAGACCCGCCGGGACGATATCATCCCGGTCGGGCGCAGCAAATTCAAACCTTATTTTACGTAAAATAAGGCTCTAAATCGTTTGACAAAATTTGTGCCATAGGGAAACTAGCTAGAGCTGTGTATGGCACCAAGAAAGTACTAAACATAAACCCGGAACACTTTTAAAAAAATATTGAGAGGCGCCATAGTGACGTTTGACAGTTGATGCAAAAAACGGTGTGGTAAAGTGTGGGTGTCGTAGTGTTTTTGTATTTTGTGTTGAGTTTGTTTGTGAAACGTTGGTATGTAAATGTTTATTAGGTTAGAAGTCCCTATTGCAACTTTGTAGATAATAATTTGCTTGACAATTCATATCCAAAATTATGTTTCGAGCCAACAAAATATCATAACAAAGATTTCGTCGTCGTCATTGAATGAGCGAATTGAAAATATGAATTTGACTCCTTTTCATTGAAATATGGTCTTGGAAACATTATTATCAACGTAAAATATAGTGATAATTCATTCTAACGTGTATTCGAAGCAAATAATTTCGTATTTATTTATATTTCAAGGTTATTTCGCAATTCTAAAATGACAGCTCGCTAATAAGAATCTTATAAGAATTTTGAGTTGAAATCTTATTAGAATAATGTATGTAGGTCTCCTAAAAAAACACTGTCATTAGATTACTTGTACATTAATTTGTTATATTAGTTCTAAAGTTTCGTGTAAATTGATTCAGTAGTTTTACCAAAACAAAATAAGATACGCAACAAGTCGAGTCAGAGTCGAGGTCGGCGACCTCTGTCCTAACTATACGATATTTATAATTCTAAATAAGCTTTATGAGTTGTTTATATAATAATACATCGTCTAGCTCTTCAGAAACACGAAACTGTTTACCGTTTGAGATAAGAGATAATAGAACTCGAGCAATAAGCGTTTTAGTGAACAAGGTCAGATGACGCCTGCGATGACGTAATCACGTAACTAGGCGGTCCGTGAGGGAGTTGAGTTGGGATCTTATTAGAATAATGTATGTAGGTCTCCTAAAAAAACACTGTCACTATATTACTTGTACATTTGTTATATCAGTTCTAAAGTTTCGTGTAAATTGATTCAGTAGTTTTACCAAAACAAAATAAGATACGCAACAGGTTGAGTGGCGGCGAGATCTGTCCTAACTATACGATATTTATAATTCTTAAATAAGCTATACAAGAGTTGTTTATATAATAATACATCGTCTAGCTCTTCAGAAACACGAAACTGTTTACCGTTTGAGATAAGAGATAACAGAACTCGAGCAATAAGCGTTTTAGTAGGCAAAGTCAGATGACGCATGCGATGACGTAACCAGGCGGTGCGGGAGGGGCAGGGGTCAATTATTTCGCGCGGCGACAGAGAGTCCCTTTAAAAAAAGTATCCGTCGAAATGTCGAAATGCGTTAAATTAGGGTGGCGCTACAATCGCATCAGGGGCAATTTTAAAATCAGCGCCAAAAGTAATTAAATTAAGATAGAAAAATGAACTAGGAAAAACGGAAAGAAAAGTAAAGTTTAGTTTAACGTATTTTTCTTTTATAACTCGGCACACTTCAATCTGTCTACATGGTACATTCATAATACCATACTTGTACCATACCCAGGCTTTTTGAACCGTTACTTAAGGTGAATCCTTCAACCAGCCCGCGAAATTCAAATTTTCTTAAGTTTTTTGCAATTTGCAGGCCAGTGATAGGTTGTATGTTGATGAACATTTGATTCGCGGCTGTAAGACATATGTAGTTACAGAATTATAATCATCAAAATCATTAATACAACCCTCCGAGCTCATGTAACTCCCAAGAATGATTATTTCATCAAAAGGTCATTCTTGAGAGTTACATGAACTTGGAGGGTTGTAATGATGATTTTGATGATTATAATTCTGTAACTGCATACGTCTTACACCCGCGAATCATATTTTCACTAACATACAACCTAGCACTGGCCTGCAAATCGATAAAAACGTAAGAAAATTTGAATTTTCGCGCCCTACCGTGAACATCAACCTTAAACACTTTCAAGTTGTCCCCCATATAAGATTGTCCTCCAAAAAAACACAAAAGCCTCGCAAGACCGAGCAGCGCGGCTCCTTGTGGGGACGATACCTTGATGATTGTGCTGGTTTCGGTACCTACGCTTCGTACCTACAAAGTTATATTTTTTACTGTTTTTGTGTTGTGAAGTCAATAAGCGTCAAAACAAAACCATCCTCCAGCATGCCCGCTGTCACAAGGAAGAGTTCCCATTTCCTTGGATTTCTCAAAAGGATGGCAGCATTACAAAAAAAAAAAGATTTTGAAAGATTGAGATGTCACCACAATGTCACTGTCAACTTGTCAAGTGTCAGCGTCAGTCAGACTGTCAGATGTATTTGCGGGAACTGAGGATTGTTGATGAAAAAGATATTAAAAATATTAAGAAGGATACCAGGAAATATTTTTTTATTTAGAGTTCTTGCCTGATTCATACCTTACCAAATTAATGGATTAGTAAATACGAACACAACGTTTATTATCGTTGGTTGCCGCATCTATTGACACAATGTTCGATCGAATTATAAACAGCGTTCGTTATATTATAGCGATACACTTTCACCCCGCAGGGTCGAAGCCTGCGCTCAATGCCAGTCGGTCCGCCGCGCGATACGCCAGTGTTTCGTCGACCGCGCCCAGTAGAAGGAAAATGGTGTGTTTAATCCTCCGCATAGGTTTTATGTTAGACTACGCTTGTTTCTTTTGTATGTGAAAAATCTCATGCCGTTATTGTTTTTTAGGCAGACAAATTGACCCAAGAAGACCGCGACGCACAGCTGCAGCCACTACTACAGTCTGGTTGGAAAGTGCAAACCAACAGGGATGCTATTGAGAAAGAGTTCCAATTCAAGGACTTCAACCAGGCTTTTGGCTTTATGAGTAGAGTGGCACTGCTGGCTGAGAAAATGGATCACCATCCTGAGTGGTTTAATGTTTATAATAAACTTCAAGTAAGTAGTAATTTAATTGAATCAATAAATTTATTCTCATTGACAATAATAATTTCCAATCAAGATTGAGTTCAATGTCATTTTTTGCAATTTGCTGATTACTGTTGATTTAATAAAAACAAGGTAGGTAGGTACCTATCATTCATTATTATTGGTCATTCATAGATTTTTGTGAAGCAAATCATATTATAATAATTATGTTATTTTTATTGTAGTTGAATACAGATTTACTATGCAGAAGTACTCACAATTAGTTGAAAAATACCTACAAATACTGTAAAAAAATTAAACCCTACCTACCCACTCTATACCCTATTTATTTTTTAGTTTAATTTGCAATCAGCCTTAAGAGCATAGACGGGCTGCATTTTTCCATACAAATGTATTCCCCTATTCTCTTCCTGGATAATGCCTCTAGAGTAATCGTTTTTATTTATAAAAATCCAGGTCTATTGAAGGCATGCCCCTGTCATTTTTTTTTTTCAAAAAAATTATTACAAAAATAAATATGACTTACCAAAAACCTAAAAAAATACCCCGTTTTTACCTACGTAATCAGATGACTACCAAAGAAAATGGAAAAGTTTTTAAAATAAAAACAAGTAATAGGGGCATAGATGTATTCTTCCTTTAAATTTTGATACCAAATATAATTTAATTGGCTTAGGTTTCGAGGAGAAAACAGGAGAATACGAAACGTCGATCGGTCAAGGTTTTTTATAGGTACAATCGTTCTGAGCTGCAGTTGTCTCTATCGCACTCACATATTGATACCGCCCCGTTGCTAGAGCGCAGCGCGACGGCAATAGTTATATATACGCAGCCCGTCTATGCTCTTAAGACTATGAGCAAATCTGTTCTGTGATGGACCTTCCTTATTATAATAATATATTGTATCCTGTTACAGGTAACTCTGTCTTCTCATGATGTCAATGGACTGAGCAAGAGGGATATTAGAATGGCTACATTTATGGATAAGAACTATAGCTAAGTTACATGCTTTGTAAGTTATTAAACAAGACAATATCAATATAAATATTGACAATATGTACCTACCTATATATTTTGAATGTATTCAGTGTTGTATGAGCGCAAAGAGTAAACAGTAAATTGCATTAAAAACAAGAAATTGTTTTATTATTCATTTAATTAAAAATTGATGTTGGTATATTATTCCACTAGCTTTTGCCCTCGGCTTCGCCCGCGTGGATGTCAGTTTAACTACCAAAATGATGATTTTCCATACAAACTTTCATCCCCTATTCAACTCCCTTGGGTGTCATCACCGGTCAGGCCCGCCGACGTTAACACCGAGGCAGGTTGGTTCCAGGAGGCCATGACCGAGGTATGTGACACGGCAATACGGTCGCTGTCGCACCTGCGGCAGCAGTGTGTGGCGGCGCGGCGCCGGTACGCATTGCAGGCGCCGTATTCGTCCTCCGAATGCGGAAGCCGTGGAGGCGGGGCTTTATGAAGGGTACAGAGCGGCGAAGAAAGCCCTCTCAGAGGCTCGTCGGCGGGCCAAGGATCAGGCCCGCGAGGAGATGCTGGAGACTCAACGTGCGGAATCAACTCCGCACCCGGGGCCCCCCGCTGACGCAGAGTCTCCGGCCCGAGCTCGTGGAGGACGTAGTGAGCGCTCTGTTCCTGAACCATCCGTTCCCGGGGACGATGCTCCCCTCATCGTCCCCCCCCAATGGCTCCGCCACCTGCGGTGCCGGAAGCGGACGGTTCAGCAACCGATGACGACATTCCGGAGGTGACTGGGGTAGACCTGAGAGTGGCGGTACGGAGGCTTAAGGCCAAAAATACCGCCCCGGGGCCCGATGGCTTGCCTGGCAAAGCCTGGGCCCTGGCCTAAGACTCAGAGGCTCTTGGGCCCCGACTGGAGAGGCTCTTTAGCGCGTGCATGGAAAGAGGCCAGTTCCCGCTTCGTTGGAAGACGGGGAAGCTGGTCCTCATCCAGAAGCCGGGGCGCCCTGCGGACTCGCCTGCATACCGGCCCATTGTGCTGCTCGACGAGATGGGCAAGCTCTTTGAAAGAGTAATTGCAAACCGCCTCGCCGAGCACCTTGAGGGAATGGGTCCGGATCTTGCGGATCAGCAGTTCGGCTTCCGCAAGAGGCGCTCGACGGTGGACGCCACCATGCGCGTGAGAGCCCTCACGACGGGGGATGCGGTCTCTCGGGGCGGTGTGGTCTTGGCGGTTCTACCTTCAACACCATGCCCTGGAGCTGCATCAGGGAGGTACTCCGGTATCACCGGGTGCCTAAAAAACTTTTTTTTTTACAAAAAAATCAACCGACTTCAAAAACATAAAAAAGAGAAAAATAAACTTCAGAAGAAAAATCAGCTTCTGAAGTCGGTGACATTTGTTTGTTTCATTTTATTTTTTTGCCACCATTGTTATCACCATGTTTATTTTTCTCTTTTTGGTGTTTTTGAAGTCGGTTATTTTTTT
Organism: Diarsia mendica; assembly: GCA_949316265.1. Lineage (NCBI taxonomy): Eukaryota > Metazoa > Arthropoda > Insecta > Lepidoptera > Noctuidae > Diarsia > Diarsia mendica. The sequence goes on from OX438906.1 coordinate 13,712,121, forward strand.
TGCAAAAAAGTTTTTTTATTTTTTCATATTTAGTTGTAATAAATACCTATATAATTAATTATATCATAAACAAATATTTACTATGCATTTAACATTCAACCAAGAAACCTAACCCTTAACCTTCAAGATTCCCCTATTTTTGCTTTCAACTCTTAACCGTTGAGGAGTAGTACCTTCCATTATCAGCTCAGCTCATCAACATGAAGACAAGTGATGACTGCTAGATGCGAATACTTGAATAGCGTCAGAAAAAGCACGAAACACGTAATACGTGTCTATGAAATTCATATAATTATAACAACTAAAAAAATGTGTATTGTACACATCTGCATACCCCCTCAGAGGCATACAGCATACAGGCGTCATGATAATGTATATTCAATAAACATCCAAGCGATTTCAGCAATTACGACAGATTTGCCGTCTATTTTTGAAGAGTTCCATTGTATAATATCTCCGAAGATCAGCACCAGATCTTCACTAAATTAAAATGGGACCACCTCAGGAGTATAATACTCTTTCAAATAAAAAAAGAATTTTGAGAATCAGTCCACAAATGGGGGAGAAATCAGGTAGCATACATAAAAAAAAATACATACACACGAACATAGAACCTCCTCCTTTTTTGAAGTCGGTTAAAAAGAGAAGTCCTGCCTGACTGACTGACTGACTGACTCATCAACGCCCAGCCCAAACCCTTGGACTTAGAAAGCTGAAATTTTGCACACAGGTTCCCTGTATAGTTTAGACAAGGAATAAGGAAGCATTTTTCGAAATTCAACCCCTAAGGGAGTTAAATAGGGGATGAAAGTTTGTATGGAAAATCGTCAATATCACGCGGGCGAAGCCGCTGGCAAAAGTACAAATAAACAGCCAACAATGCCACCGTGTTATAAATGTAGGTCTGTAAGCATTTACATTAATTACTTCACAACAAGTGCTGTGTCAAGGAAAACTGCTTTCTATTTTGTTTACTTTAATAAATTGCTGAAAAAATACATGGAGAGCCACTTTTAACAAAGTCAAGGTAATAGGCAGTAGTAGTAGTAGACAAGTACAGAAATATAATTAAACACATCCAATTAAGTAGGTATACCTATTGTAGAATATAATTTTGTAAGAAGGTAGGAAGGGAAGAACCTATTAAGATTTTAAGGCTTAGCGACTTTTTTAATATAGCAGGGACATGTTCGCTTGTCGTTAAATGGCTCGTTTTCGAATATGGAAGTGCATGGATAGTGTTTTTCGATAATTCTCTTCAATTCCAGAGCTCGTCCTAAATCCCTCGTCTCGCAAACAACTTTCATCTGTAAAAAAAAGTTTTTTATGGAATCTGTTTTCGAAAGAAGCTCCAGCGAGGCAGCGAAGGAGCGGCTTTATTGCTAAAGGCGATATCTTTGTGTGGACTAAACCAGCGGTCGACAAATATACTTTACATCTCTCATATTCGGTAAGTAGGTCCTTATTACCCCCAAATGGGGCTTGTAGGTGACCAATTAGCGCTCTAGCTAGGGTATTAAGGCGCGGGCCCACCGCGGCGCATGCTGTGCACGGGCACGCGGCGCATTTTAGCTGCGTGTATTAATTTGTTTGGCAACGTAGGTCAACGTTTCCACTGGAATACACGTATATGACCAACGACTATGTATAGCGTGGCACAGCGCACGGAGAGGCTACGATATAACACAATAAGCGATTGTACATCGATAAGCGAGCTGTGCATAGTCGTGGGTCATATGCGTGTACTTCAGTGGAAACGTAGACCCACGTCGACAGCGTTGAGCTATGTAACCGCCTATTCGAGCAAGCCACGCATGTATCAATGACGTCAATTCATGCGTAGCCTCTCCGCGGGTTGCAGTGGACACAACCACATACATTTTCTTACAAAGCGAAGCATACTACACGTGCGTAGCCTCTCCGTGCACCGCGGTGGGGCCGCGCCTTTAATGTAGCAAGAAAAGCCCTAGGGCGGTAAGTACTTAATTAAAAAAAAAACACTTCACTGTTTCAAAAAGTTCGCGTACATCATACTGGCAATAGACATCATGCATTCAGCCGAATGACAAAAGAGGTCGCTTCGCTATTCAGCCTTGTCTTTGAAACGCGCCTGTGTGGGGGAGGCTTAATAGTCATCAATTTTAAATATCGAACGGCGAAGCTCAATTTCGTTCTAGAAAAAAAAAAAAAAAAGAGATGAAAAAGGCGGTACTAGAAAACGTTTACCTACTTTAAATATTGTTTGTTTTTGGGATTTTTTTTATAATTACGTGCTAATTAGGAAAAAAACATGAGTTCTGCAAGTGATGAAGATATAAGCTGCACTCCCGATTCAATGAAAATGGAAGCTGAAGCAGCACTTAAGGCGGGGTTGCAGTAATTTTAAGATTTTTGAACCTATAAAAATCGAACTAAATACGAGTTTTTTAATAAATAAAAATCATTACATAAAAATTGAACATACTCTCTAGTAAATCGTAAAGATAGACACGCGATTTAGAATGATCGGCTCGATACTTTTTTTTATCAAACATGACTCTAAATCACAATTTCAAACGTGTACTGCTAAGACATTTTATCATGAATTTATATGAAAGTTATATCAGTAGATAGAACTTTTTATTCTGAAGTAAATGGTGAAAACAGATTGTATAATTTCTTTATAGTTTTTCTCCAAGAAGCAAAAAACAGTCAAAATTTAGGCATTATATCGCTCGCGCGGCAGGGCGGGGGGCGAGGTCGTGCGTCCATAAAAACAAAGTACTGCAACCTCGCCTTAACAATATTTTGCCTGAAAGTTCTAAAGAGAGATATTTGAAAACTTTATTCTTGTAATGCCGGTTTTTTTCTTCTTACCTCATAATCGAGATGTAAAGCAGAGTAGTTAGCTCGGGTGTAAGCATCAATTGCACCCTCGAACTATTGGCGCCCTCGCTGCGCTCGTGCGCCTAAATATCTCGGGCTGCAATTGATGCCTTACAGCCCTTGGCTACTAATCTACTATAACTACTCAATTTAAAATTATTTTTTCCTGTAATAATTTCTCCTGTATCGTGGGTGCGTTCACAAACATTTAAACTCACATACACAAATACCCAGACCCGGAACAACTATCTGTAGGTTTTACAAATATTTGTTCCGTGCGGGGATCGAACCCGCGACACGCAGCGCGGCAGTCCATTGCTTGAGCCACTGCACCAACCGTGCCGTCACAATTACAGAAAGTATCTTAAAATCTGGCTAGAACTTATTCGAGAAGTAGAACCTATTTTACAAATATTTAACATTAATCAAAAAAAAATGTTTTGGTACAAATAAATACAAATAGTTTATTTTCTATAAGTTTGTACTAAATACTTTTTATTTATTTATTTATTTATAACCAACTTATACTAACAGGAACACCACACATATAAGTTATAGGTTGAACAAAAATTACAAAAAAAAATACACAGAAGAAAAGACATAGAATTAAAAAAAAATAGTAGTGATAGAAGTGTCCTTAAGCAAGTAAATGCCTGTACTAGGACACTTCCCTCTTCCGTAACTTGAATTTACGTAATGTACACAAGAAATGCCAGTGTTTACTATTTATAATTATAATTTATACAATTTTAGGAAAGTAGATTAAAAATAAAAATAACTTAGTGTGCGTTTTGTGTATGTAATATTGTGAGATGAAAATATGCAATGTGTTGTAGGATGTATGTTTGTGTAGGATGTGTGTGTGTGAGATGTATGTGTGTAATTGTAAAAATGTGCATGTGAGTAAGTGTGTGCGTGGATGAGTGAGTTATGATGTGTGCTGCAGGAGAGCCTCAGTGTCCTCATATGATAGTGGTTTTATCCATTGTATTACAAGTTTTTTACATTCAAAGAATGGTTTGGTGTAAACATATATTTCTTTATTAATTTTATTATAGACTTGAGATGACCGTTTCTCGTATTGCCTGCTACAAAACCTGGTTTTTGTTTGTGGAATCGGTGCTATAATGTCTTTCCTTCTTTTTGATAAGATATAGTCCGGTCAATAAAGACATTTGAAATAACAATAATTCCCACAGAGCCAAATTTTGGTGGAGAGCTGGGGTACACCATTACAAACAAATCCTTAAAAATCCCCGTCGATCATAAGTGTGCTTCAAAAGTTATTCGGGGTCAAAGGTCAAAATTTGAGGATTTTTGAATTTTTCTCGAAAACGGTAAGTTTGGTCAAAAAAACCCTCAACCCAAAGTTGTAGATCATAAAATTCTCTACAAAAATGTAATTTATTATTTTTTTCTAAGAGTTACTATTCCTGAGATATCGCGATTCTAAGAGTCACCTTATCCTTTATAATTATTATAAAAGCGAAAGGTAACTCACTCCTCACAAAATCTCGAAAACCGCTGGACGTATAAGTATGATTTTTGGCTAGGAGGTAGTTTATAGTTAGTAGACGTCCGCTAAGAACGGATTTTGTGATAGGGCCGGATTAGGGTGGTCTAAGGGCCCACGCAAGTTTGTATGAATCCGAACTTGCAAAAGCTCATAGAACACTCTAATCCGGGCCTGTCAGAAAATTAATTCATAGCAGACGTCTACTGACTATAAACTACGTTTCTGCCAAAAATCAAGATTGTAGCACAAAAAATGAAGGACTTTCATACAAACTTGCGAGGGCCATAAGATCACCCTAATACGGCCCTGTCGCAAAATCCGTTCTTAGCGGACGTTTACTAACTATAAACTACCTCCTTTCCAAAAATCATCTTTATACGTCGAGCGGTTTTCGAGATCTCGTGAGGAGTGTTACCTTTCGCTTTTATATAAAGAACTAGCGACCCGCCCCGGCTTCGCACGGGTGCAAATGGATTTTATTATACATATAAACCTTCCTCTTGAATCACTCTATCTATTAAAAAAAACCGCATCAAAATCCGTTGCGTAGTTTTAAAGATTTAGGCATACAAAGGGACATGGGGACAGAGAAAGCGACTTTATTTTATTTATACTAGTACTAGTAGTGATGATGAAGTGATAGTGATAATGTGACTGTTAGAATCGCGATATCTCAGGAATGGTAACTCTTAGAAAAAAATAAAGAAGCACATTTTTGTAGAGAATTTTATGATATACAACTTTGGTTTGAGGGTTTTTTTTATCAAACTTACCGTTTTCAAGAAAAATTCAAAAATCCTCAAATTTTGACCTTTGACCCCGAATAACTTTTGAAGCACACATAGGATCGACGGGGATTTTTAAGGCTTTGTTTGTAATGGTATACCCCAGCTCTCCACCAAAATTTGGCTCTGTGGGAATTATTGTTATTTGACCACTACTTTTATGTCTAAATTGACCGGACTAATAGCGGTATCATAAGACAGCCCTTTGTGTTTTTTCAAAAAAGTTTGAATTATGTAGAGTTTTCTCACCGAAAGCAAATCAATCTGATAAAGTCTCTCGGTGGAAAATCTGATTCTTTTAAAGAACACAATTTTTATTAGGGCTCGTTGCACTCGCTCCACAGCAATAAATTTGGATTTAGCTGCTCCTCCCCAAATTGGGATGCAGTACACCAAAACAGACTGCACCAAAGCGATATAAATATCTTTTAATAGATTTCTAAATGGGTCTCCGGTATCAGTAGCATTTTTTGGAACAACATATCTCAGCGTCTTAAAAATCAAGCTCAGTTTGCGAATCCTATTTGTGACCTGCTCCAGGTGAGGGTACCAGGATAATCTCTGGTCAAGCATGATACCTAAATATTTAGTTTGGGTGACCTTATTGATGGTCACACAGTCACAGGTTTTGTTCTAAATAATAATAATAATAATAATAATAATCTTTATTATGAACATCTTACAAGGTTTCTTTGAGGTGAGACCCTGACCTCCAAACTAGTAAAATACTGTATCATGAAGGTCAGTTCCTTCCCTTCACAAACGTGTTATTAAATACGAGTACAGTAGGTCCATAATTTTAACGTAGGCTAACTTCTATCTTAGGCTAGCAAACAAAAAAAAATATATTACTAGATTTCAGTATAACTAAAATCAGAAAATAACGGTAAAAATAAAAGAAAAAGGAATGTGCGTGTGTGTAGTTGTGTGTGTTTGTGTAGTTGTGTGTGTGTATAGTTGTGTGTGTGTAGTTGTGTGTGTGTGTAGTTGTGCGTGTGTGTGTGTATCTATGTATATGTGTGTGGGTGATCTGAGCGTGATTGATTGTGTATTTCATACCGTTACAATAAAAAGAGATTCTATTTTTTCATAGTCCATGTCATTCAACCATGCAATAATTTTACTTTTGACTTGATTATTACTGAATGATCTGATGTGTTGAATGGACTGTGTTATTTTATTGTATAACCGTGGAGCTTGGACGTTGTAAATGTCACCACATTTGTGAACTTTAATTATGAGGTCCCTATTTGGCTATGTGCGATTACATATACTAAAGCATATAATTAGTTTTCGAGGTGTTCAGCGTTAACAGATTATTATTTAGCCATTTAGAAATTTGGGCCATACCCCCTGACGCACTTTGCTATACGTCATCCCAGGAACTCCCCGAGAAAACGATAGCTGTGTCATCTGCGTAAGAAAAAACTTTGGCGTTATTAATTTTCATATTGCAGAGGTCGTTAATATATAACAAAAAAAGTGTGGGTCCCAAAACACTACCCTGAGGTACGCCGTATGACACTTTTGCATCGTCACTGACGTATTGTCCCAGCTTAACCCTTTGCATCCTGTTAGAGAGATAATCCTTGAGTAAATTGAGTGAAGTGCCTCTTATACCAATGTTTTCTAGTTTGTTCACAAGGATTGGCACAGAGACGGTATCAAATGCCTTTTTAAGATCCAGAAAGATAGTTAAACATTTATTATTATTATCAAGTTCATTAGCAACTAGCGAGCTTATGCCCGGTTTCTGAGGCACTATAACTGTGGTTTATCTATTCATATGCGTACATTTGAATAGATAAACCACAGATAAAGTGCCTCAGAAACCGGGCATTAGAGAGGTAACTGCATCTTCGGTGGATATATTTTGCCTAAAACCAAGATGGTAGATTGTTATACATTGTAGATGGTCGTGTTATTGATGTGAATCATCTTTATTTAAGTAAACGGGCTAACATAGTACGCATAATATGCCATGACAGCAACAGTCCTCTATGCCACGTAAAATCAAACTTTTTCCTTTGGAATAAAACAATATGCTAGGTATAATAACTACGTATTTTATTTCACTCCATATTGAGTTATAGTTATTTCATTAATTTTGCCGGGGGTCGCGAAAGCACATTTTTTTTTAAATAACGTCGCCTCACTGTAGCTAATATGTAATTTCTCCTGTATTGTGGGTGCGTTTACAAACATTTAATCTCACATACACAAATACCCGAACCAGGAACAAATACCAGTAGGTCATACAAATATTTGTTCCGTGCGGGGATCGAACCCGCAACACGCAGCGCAGCAGTACAATCGCTCAGCCCGTGTCGTCACAGGTTCTAAGCCGCCATCTTGAATTTTCATTTCTTCAGCTGTGAGCCTGCGACCTCAAAGATAGGTGCTCTAATTACTTGCAAAGCTAAATTAAAAAGCCAAGGAACAAAAAGGACATCAGTCATTTCGTATCCCAAGTTCCAAACAAAACATGCAAGTCGTGGAGTGGAATTCCCTGCCTGCGTCGGTTTTTCCGAGTTCATATAACCCAGGCTTCTACTGGGTAAGCTCGTTCCATCGTCGACATCATCTCTGCCATTAGGGCAAGATTGAAGTCAAGAGCAAGCCCATTGATAATAAAAAAAAAAAAATAAAAAAAACATAACCCTCCTTCTGCCGCATCAGTCGGGTAATAAAAGAGCTAAAAGAAACAATTTTTTACATAACAATGAGAATCGGTATATTTGGTAAATGCGCAGCAGCGGAAGAGCTTCTAACCGGCACTTTCACTTTTGAGTACTTACAATTTGTTCGAAACGTGAATGATGTTCTTTGGTAGGAAATCTAATCTAAATGTAGGTACCTACCTCAACAAAGTAATCTGAACCCTCTGTCCACGAGTTGTCTTGAAAGTGACGATGAACATTGAAGCCCCCGTCTGAGAGCAGCGATATTAAGAAAGCTTTAGACTTAGGGTCGTTCTTCACACCAACCTGTTAGCAAAAGTATGAGATATAGGTAGGTACTAGGTAGGCAAGGGCGGATCGAGAACTTTTATCTGGGTTCCTGGTGGGGACCTGATGATAGGGTAGGTACATCTCATTAACCGACTTTAAAAAAGAAGGTTCTCAATTCGTCGGATTCTTTGATAAATATTATTATAAGTATTCACCGATTACTGGAAGACGCCTGATCCGATATGGAAAAATATTTTTTTGTTGGAAAGGATAGTGGTAAGTACTATGATAAGGAAATCAGGATCTGATGATGGCTTCCCAGAGGAATCGAGGGCAACCGTCAAATTTTATAGGCACGTATTATTTCGTGCTTTTTCATAAAGCTATTCAAGTATTCGCATCTATCAGTTTATATCACCTCATTCATATTGATGAGCTGATGACAGATCACGGAAGGTATAACTGCTTAGCGGTTAGGAATTGGAGAATAATTGTTATTATGGAGACGTATATATATATAATTATGATTTTATTATTTCAGGTTATCTATGTGAAGTGTCGACGGTTAGGGGTTAAAAGCAATAATAATCCCAATTTTGATTGAAAGTTAAGGGTTTTTTACACCCATCATATTTCTAGATTTCCGCATTTCGTATGTACTAGAGAGAGTAGAGAGTAGAGTAGAGTAGAGTCACGAAGATATAAATTACGGAAAGTTAAAAGCCATATTATGCTCGTGACTACCTACCAAGATAATATTGTAGATTTTTTCTTACCCTAAACTTTACTAAACGGCCTTCAGCGGCTAATCCTCTTTCCAGGCACCGAAATAGCATGACATTATCAACATTTCCTCCGGTTAGTAAGCAGACCACACTACAAAATACAAAGATACGGCTAGAATGGGTACCTAAAGTACCTAATTGAAACGAGAAGAAAAACAATTAATCGTTCACGTTTCATGTCTACACTACAGCATGCCAAGTAGTCAAGGGCACCAGAATTCTTTTTAGGGGAGGACATAGGTAGGTACTTATATTCCACCACAACGGAGAGCTCAAAAAATTTGCGTTTATCTTCTGATTTGTATGCTTATTTCACGTTTATTCACTAACAGGGAGATTAATTTTGTCGAATTACGTAGTAATACTTATTGTATCGTATAGTGATTTTATTTCAGAGACACATACTTCTTTCCTTTCAGCTCTGGAACAAGGTTCCCGATAACGGCAGCTAGCGTACAGGCGCCTGCGCCCTCGACGATGAACTTTTCTCTTTCTGCTAGATTGAGTATTGCTTGGGCGATCCAGTTCTCTTTCACTAGGAGCTGCAAAATATATTATAAGTATATAAAATGACACACATGACTTACCTTCCTATTTGATTCAATACTCATTAAGACAACAGGCTGTTCAGATTTATTCAGAAACCCGAACATCATGAAGAGTTGGTAGGTTGCAAGGACAAGCCAAGTATATTATTTCCTTTCATTTAACCGCTCTGAGGACGCTCGGAATCCGCTAGTATGATAAGGCCCTTCCCTTAGTAGTGTATATAAGAGTTTTGCCTGTGATAGAATAGCCTTATGTAAGTATTTAAGAATATACTGAATATAGCATCAAATTAATAATCATCGTAAGTAAATAAATATCTTGAGAACAGTAAGGTTCTTATTCCGAATAAACCTACATTGTCCTAATAATATTTTATAGCCCGAAGTATTTTATAGAAGTTTTTATTAGAAGTTTTTATTTAATAGTAGTTTTTAAGTAATAGTATTTTATAGAAGTTTTTATTTATTTTGGCTTAAAAGACTTGGTTTCCGAACCGAAGATAGCTTTGTGGTATTTAAATAGTTAAATCAAATTAAATGTTTATTTATTTTATATTGCCAATAAATTAAGTAGTAATTATTATATGATACTTACAATGTTTCCTAGATTTTATCTTGCATTTTCAATGTATCCAGTTGTTTCTATCTATTCCCGGAACTATCTATTGATGGTCATATTTTATCCGAATAAATGTAAAGATTACAAATAGGTAAATACATAATAAATTGCAAAATTACCTAATTGAGTTTTAAAATAGTTCCACTAATTAAGATTAGCTAATTATTGTATGTGTTATTAGTTATTTGGCTATAATGTTTGACCATTGCCATTGGCGGGAACGGGAATCGTTGATGTAATAAGTATGAATTGACGGTTAAAAAATTAGTTAAAAAACTAAAATACCCGACTGAAAAAACTGAAAAGCAAAAAACAAGCACATTTTAAATTAAACAAAACTTGGAAGCAGGCGGGGTCCATTCTATTTTCATTTTTTCTTTTCATAATTTAATATTCAAATGAACCCCGCCTGCTTCCAAGTTTTGTTTAATTTAAAATGTGCTTGTTTTTTGCTTTTCAGTTTTTTCAGTCGGGTTTTTTAGTTTTTTAACTAATTTTTTATTTCCAACTTTTTAGTTCTTTTGTGTTTGTTCTTTCGTTGGTCGCGTAAGATTATTATTCGCAGATGATTTAACTTTTGTGCTGGTTTATAGAATTTCTCACTTTGAATTTCTTTTAAACATATAAGTGTTATATATTTTTGTAATCTCCTTTTAAAACCCTTTATTTTGATACCCTACTCGATGGTATAGGAAAATTTTTTGTTTTTGAACGCCGCGATTTTGGCCCCCAAAATCCGCAATTTTTCTTTGTTTTTTAATTTTAATGTAGCCTATAACACTCGCGCCATCAAGACAAATCTAACGACGTATATTTCATTCAAATCGGTTCGTCCGTTTATGAGTTATGAGGGAACAAAGAAACGGACATACATACATACATACTTACATACATACATATACGTCAAACACATAACCCTCCTTTTGGGCTTCGCCGCAGTCGGGTAAAAAGCAATTGTTACCGCCAATTCAGGGTTGTTACGCTGCAACTATTCTACGAGTTAACTAGATAATACGAGTAATATCTGGATCTGTACCCAGAGTGTTATATTATAGTACATTATGGTATAAGTGTGTAATGTTGGTGATTACCGCCGAGGCGCCATTGAGACCCGAGCCGTCAGGTGAGGGTCTTAAGATAGCCGAGGACGGTAATCATCAATACACACGTGTATCATACGACGTTTTTCAACACACTTGTGAAGAAAATAATACTAAAAAGTCATCTTCAACAGTTTTAGCAAGTTGTGTATTTTTTTTCACAATAGCGGGAAAAAAATATCGATTTTCCTATGCGTGCGCATCTACAGTTCGACCAACTTATCTGTGCAGCCGGGAAAACACGGAACTAAAATAAATGTAATATGTTTGACGTAGCGAAAGCGGATGCATTTTTCATGACCAGTGGCGCCACCATGAAATTCAAACTTAAAATGGTCATACTGTAACAATGACGGTCGAGCATACACTAAAAGAATGAGGTTTATTTATTTTAAAAAAAAGTTTTATTTATAAATTACAAGTTATATTATTTGAGTGAAAGTTTCATTTATTACAAACGTACAAGTTAAAGTTAGTTAAAGTTATCTATTTAAATTCAAAGTTGCATGAAATGAGCAAGCACTAGGTACATTAATTAATTTTATTTTTACTATTGAACACGATCTTTTTTGTATCGAAACTTTTTTAAGAACATAGCAACTCAACCAATAAAATTAAAAAAAAAAAAAACGGTATTACCCGGTTAAATTGAAAATGCTCTGTTTACTCGCATATAATTTGCAGTAAGGTACTAACTTAACTTTGTAGTGATAATTCTATTATGTACTAGTGTATAATATTATTATGCACGTGTTAGTTATAGTTCGGTTTATGGCCCTAAGAACGATGTGATAAGGCTCACTTTACGAGCCAGTGTGTTGAAAATAATTTTGTGTATTCCTGTCTATAGAATCCCAACAAAAACATTCTGTAAAAAACTAGCCAAGTCTCGATAGAGCTGCTTGTTTATCTCTAAAAAGTAATGAAATCTAGACAAAGTCGTGCCAAGTCTAAGGTTCCTTATTGCGATTTCTTTATTATTATAGTTATTGTTGTGTGTCTTGGCCGTTGAACATTCTTTATACGTTAGTGGGTACAAGTCAATTTAGTTTATACGTAATGTTATATCTGTTGTAACTACCTATGATTGTTAAGCGAGATAATAACCCATACTGGTATTGGTAATTGGACGCCAAGAAGAAAAATGACCGAACTAAACGAAACGAACAACGGCCAAGTCACACAACATTAACTATAATAATAAAGAAATCGCAATAAGGAACCTTAGACTTGGCACGACTTTGTCTAGATTTCATTACTTTTTAGAGATAAACAAGCAGCTCTATCGAGACTTGGCTAGTTTTTTACACGACTGCCCCAAAAAAAAGAGTGTTATGTTTTTATTACAGAATGTTTTTGTTGGGATTTCACTTCTTTTTGTAGAAACGTGGGCATATTGATTTATTTTATTAGATTTTCTTATTTAAAACAATTTTTTTTGTATTTTTTTTTTTTCGATTTTCCTACTTTTTATAGTTTTCCCTTTATGTGGCCATTAAACCCTAACTCTGTACCAAATTTCAGCTCTCTGAGTTTATGGGAAGTACTAGTTCTATTTTGATGATCATGAGTGAGTGAGTGAGTGAGTTTCATAAATGCGAAACTTTGCTTTCGCTTAACTTCGGAACTAAATTACCTACAGACTTGAAACTTTTTATTTTAAGTGTGATTGTATAGCTTACTGGATGACGAAAATTTCAGCGTTCTGGTCTTATCCAGAGGTTCTCAAATAGGGGCCTGAAAATGCGGCGAAATGGTTCCAGTAAAGGATGGTACGGCAGTTTGCTTCGCGCTCGACTCGGCGGGGGCACTGCCGTGCCCCCAGATAAAGTTCACATGTAAACGTCATACAATGAACCAAGATTACAAAGTGGAGAAAGCTGTAACCTATTTGTATTGTCCTAAGGATCTACAATGTTTATGTAAGTTAATTGATATTATGCTATGAATATTACTGATAACTATGTGTTAGAAATATGTACTATAATATGGTTTATATTGATTGTTGTTTATGTAAACTGATAAATTGCTGTAACTTGATACAGTCCAAGACAATGTCAGGTTGTCTTAGCATAATACCTACTTTAAAATGGGTTCCCGTGGAGTTTCTTGTCCATTCTTCTCCACGAAGACTAGGGACCTAGCGAATGGAATCGAGTTTGATGTGGTTGACAAGACCAAAAGAAATAAAATGAATAGTCTTGTCTTTTGTGCTTTTACTTCATAAAACCCCTGTTCCCACCCAACACACCTTTTTAAAGAGACTTTTGAACACAGTAAATAACTAAGTAGTAATCATCCTGACACTCAAAGTTTATTATTTGGTGGATATTAATACAAATATACATATAGTCTTACATAGTACATCCACTGATGTAAGACCTGCAACATATAATAATATATAATTATATCCCCTGTCCTCAAAACGGTTGAGGAAACATCATGAGGAAACTGGCATTGTCTTAGAACCAAACAATTCGAAGACATGTGACATCTCCAACCAACCATATCCAAACGCGTCCCTCTCCTAGAGAGGAGGCCTGAGACCCTGCAGTGGGATCATAATTATTATAGGCTGATGATAATGTCTGGGGGCACGGGGGGTGCCCCCGCCAAGTTGAGTTTAACGCGGCACGGCCATACTAGTGGGAGAACCGGCTGCAAAAATACCTACCTCATCAGGTACCTCAATAGGCTATCTTGAGATCGTTAACCGACACTTAAACACGTGAAAAAATTCAGGTCTGCCAGTGCCGATCCTGCCGGGTCATGGAAATAATTCATATTTATTGTCGTATTTTTTTTGTGAAAGTTACGTCACAAGGTACCCGAATTAAAGCTGGCAACAGTTTACCATTGGTTAATTACGTAAAAAAAAGTAGGTCTGCCATTGCGCACTCTGCCGGAAGTACTTGGCAGACCTCTAAAATATGGCCCCTCCAGCACCATGAACCTACCTCATCGAGTACCCTGATGGAACCTATACGCCAAATAATAGCCAAGATGCCCTCGATAGAGGATCAAAAGGTCTGCCAGGTCTAATCTTGCCGGAACTATATATATAACTAGCTTTTGCCCACGGCTTCGCCCGTGACGACTTTTCACACAAACTTTCATCCCCTATTTAACTCCCTTAGGGGTTGAATTTCGAAAAATCCTTCCTTATTCCTTGTCTACATTATAAAGGTAACCTCTGTGCAAAATTTCAGCTTTCTAGGTCCAAGGGTTTGGGCTGGGCGTTGATGAGTCAGTCAGTCAGTCAGTCAGTCAGGACTTCTCTTTTTATTTATTAGATTTGACGGCACGGTTGGCGCAGTGGCTCAAGCTGCATGGACTGCTGCGCTGCGTGTCGCGGGTTCGATCCCCGCACGGAACAAATATTTGTATGACCTACAGATAGTTGTTCCGGGTCTGGGTATTTGTGTATGTGAGTTTAAATGTTTGTGAGATTTTTTTTTTTTCATTGTATGATCGGACCTACTTGAGTGGGGTGTCTATTGATAGCTCTTTTAAAATGATACTGATGTTTTTAAGATCATTTTTTCTCAAAGTCAATCGTATCTCTTTATCGGTTAATAACTTTTGTTCCCCCATTATTCACACATTTACTGTTTTAGAATAAAATGATCTATTTTTTACGCTCTTTCATTTGATATATAGGAGAAAGTGTTACAAGGGACATTTCGCCCCTTCTTCTTCGTATGAAATAATGCTGCCTACTTACCATACCAACTTCAAATGCTTTGAACACTAAGTTCCGGCAAGATTAGACCTGGCAGACCTTTTGATCCTCTATCGAGGGCATCTTGGCTATTATTTGGCGTAGGTTCCATCAGGGTACTCGATGAGGTAGGTTCATGGTGCTGGAGGGGCCATATTTTAGAGGTCTGCCAAGTACTTCCGGCAGAGTGCGCAATGGCAGACCTACTTTTTTTTACGTAATTAACCAATGGTAAACTGTTGCCAGCACTTTAATTCGGGTACCTTGTGACGTAACTTTCACAAAAAAAATACGACAATAAAATAAATATGAATTGTTTCCATGACCCGGCAGGATCGGCACTGGCAGACCTGATTTTTTTTACGTGTTTAAGTGTCGGTTAACGATCTAAAGATAGCCTATTGGGGTACCTGATGAGGTAGGTATTTTTGCAGCCGGCTCTCCCACTATACCGTCCTTTTCTCGTACGTAAGTGCTTGGCCAGACTGCAAACGCGGGCGCGGGGCGGGCGCGGCGCGACAAACTTAAACGTATGGAACTTCCTTTGAGTGTCCATAGTGGACACGCGGGCGCGGGAAGCGGCGCGGGCTACTTTCCGCGGGGAGCGCGCGGGACTCGTGCCATAGCTCGTTCATACAAGTGGCCGCAGTGAGTGCGCGGGGCGGCAAGCGATAAACCGCGCGGGAGCGGCGTATCTCAAACTTTAGTCTGCGCCAGATAACCAGATAAATTGGATTTATTTATTTAGCTTTAACATAAATAAGTTAAAGCTTAAGAAATTAATTCAATTATTTATAATTATTTGTAGAAGTATCCAATTAATTAAAATAACCGAATTTTAAAATTCTTACCAAAAAAAAATCTTTTTTGGATTTTGCACTCATACCACAGAGATCGGACCTAATGCTCATACTCTGCGCTGAGTGTGACGTCACAGCGAGTCAGAGATGCACAACCTGTGTGCAATTTTGAAATGATGTAATCTCGAATGAATAACTTTTCAATAGGTGGAATGCTTCGGCGAAAGTTGTTATTTTTTTTATAATATAATTTTCTATATTATTTTGTAATATGTAGTCAAACGTATCCATTGACATTCTTGTATATTCAAAAAACTTTCGAGGTTGCTCTCGCAATCTTTCATACAGTGTGTAAAATTCTCCTTCATTTTCTCTGGTTAAATTAATTTTATTAACTCCATTTTTCACTTTTAGCATTTGCCATTTAAAGTAAGAATTTTCCAATAAAAACAAGTCTTCGTCAACCATATTATATTTTGACAAACACTGGACGAACAGTTGAACGCGACAACGCTCGGAACGAAATCGCGGTCCAGTGCGGACAGGCAAATCGCGCGCGTTCCCGCACCCGCGCCGCTCCCCGCGCCGCTCCCCGCGCCGCGCTGCCAGTCTGGCCAAGCACTTACAGTTCAGGCTATTTTCAACCCCTATAACTTCGTTGTGGACAAAACTGAATGAATGAATAGTAGTGAAGTAATTTTAACACTACGAGTACCTACTTCATACAGAGCTTGAATTTTAGTTACCTACTTAATACTCTCAAATGCTACAAAAATAATACTAAATTATAATAAATCTTCATACATGATTTTTCCTAGTTCTGACGTGGATATAAAGCCGCAATTACATTAACCCCGCGCCGCCCCGCGCCGCGTGTCGCAACGCGTGGGGTAAGCTATCGGTTACATACATTTAGTATTGGAGTGATTACATTAGTCCCGTCCCGTCCCGCGTGTCGACACGCGGGACTAATGTAATCACTCCAATACTAAATGTATGTAACCGATAGCATAACCCACGCGTTGCGACACGCGGCGCGGGGCGGCGCGGGGTTAATGTAATTGCGGCTTTACTCAATCCAAACATTTACAGATAGGTAGCGCGCGAGTTGAATGCAGAGCTTAGGAATGCGGTAGTGCTGTGACCTAATTATAATTATTGATGACCACAATGAGTAATGAATGTCGATAAATTTAAACAATGATAGAAGTTTAATTTTATTTTTTACACTAGGTTAACATGATGAAAAAAAAAACAATATCATAATTATCACATGTTTTTAATAATCACTTCACAAAACGGAATAAAAAAAATTTAATCAGATTCAGAAATGGCAGATATGGTTGAATCGGTGTCATTAGACCGTGCATATACAACAGCAGGCCTTTCCACCAGAATTCTGCGTTTATTATGACATTTAAGCCATCTAAATCCCATGTCTTTTAACAATTTTCTTAAACTGGTCACTCCCCATGGAAACTCGATTTTTTCACGAATAGCTGCGAGGAGTTTAATGCAGGTCGGAACATTTTTTTTAGTTATACATAAAATTCTTCAATGGTTCTGTGTATAACACTTCGATCAAAATCATCGACATTTAAATTTTTCTTTTTAATACATGGCCTTTTCTTTTTAGAAGGAGAACAAAGAGGCCCTTTCTTAGACTCATTTTGAATTGCAGCCAATGTTCTTTTGGAAAGTCCGGTATCCTAACGGCTTGCTCGGTCGAAAGCATTATTCAAATTAAATGTCAAATTTTTGTTCTGCCTTTCTTCAACACACATGTCTAAAACATTTTTCGCCATTTCTCGTGCTTGGCGATGAATAAAAGCTCGTTTTTTTGTAACGGAACTTGATGGACTCGGATCAGTCATTATTAAAATAAAAAAAATAACACGGGAACTTCAGTATTAACACAATAACACGGCAAACGTACGATAGGATAGTTGACAAGGATGGCACAGCACTACACTGCAGGCGCGTGAGGTGGGGCGTGCGGATAGGACTGCATTCAACTCGCGCGCTATCTGTAGGTGCCTTTTATTTATTCATATATTTCATTTCATGATGAACTGAAATATAATTGATTACAGTGTAGTTCCCAATTCGCAAGTATTTGGCATCGCAGTTTTAGAGAAAATAAAATAAAACTTTTTCTCTATGGATTGGCAACACAGCTTTGACACTTCTTTTTCGCGCGTTGAACGGCATCGCAACTAAAAATGGTTTCTGAAGAAAAACTTTTTGGAAAAATGTGGAAATACTCTTGTATAAGTTGGATTGTCGACGTCGAAACAAAATCCGGAGTCCCGATGGTGTGCGCCAACGCAACTTCAGTTTAAATCGACGGCAAAGTGTCGACCGGGACTGGACTTGACCTTGACGGAGCCCTTTGCTCGTCATTACTTCGCCTCGGTTATCGAAGGTAAGCTTTTTGTTTTAGGTGCAACTAAGTCAAAAAACGTGGCTGGCTACAGCAATGGTCGAGGATAATATACCGTGTTGGTACGAGATACTTAAACACGAAGATCAACTTTGATACGAGATATCAGCTTTGATGTAAAACAGATTTCTGTTACCGGCACGCGATGCCCATGCCGACCACATATGCTTACAGTACGAGATACTGTTTACCGTGTTAGTACGAGTTACCAAACACGAAGATCAACTTTGATACGAGATATCGACTTTGATGGCAAACGGCACGAGCTGCCAATTTGATCTAAACCAGCATGTGCTTACAGTACGAGATACTGTTCAGTGCTATTCTAATGCTGTCGAGAAACCTTACAATATACAGTGTTTACAAACACTACAAGATATCAACTTGGATGTCAGATTTCTATTTACCGGCACGTGATGCCGATTTGATCAAAACGAGCATGTGCGACAGCGAGATACTGTGTAGTGCAAGTCAAATGCTGTTGAGAAGCCCTAAGGGACCAAGTAAGGTATTTTTTCATCATTTTTTGAGAAAAAAATCATTAAAAGGTGTGAAATTTGTCAAACATCAGGCCCTGATGAATAATGTGACACAATCCCAGATATTGAATCCTTATCATCACCAAAGTAAAGCTAGTGATCTCTAAAATGGGAATAACTAGAAATAAGTGTATCACTTACCAGCAAAGACAGGTGGGCACAGCACTTACAATATTAGACAAATCATGTCTCTTATAATAAAAAACCTACTAGATAAAATAACTATGTTAAAATCACTTGGTGAAGCAACAAGTTGGTGTGTGAACTCTATCATTAAGAAACTAAAAACAAGGTCTGTAGTGGCTCTGCACAAGCATTTCATAGAAATTACTCATAAAACTATTTTTAAATGGTGGCAATTTATCAAAGAATTGCGGTAAATAAGATGCCTAATACAACAGAGTTCAAATTCTATTAAGAAAACTGCACCAAGCCAGCAATTTCTGCTTAAAACATAAGTAACAAATATATGGGAAACTGGAAGAGTCAACCACAACAGTTGAAAGCATCAACCAACCAAGGAGATGGCATGAAATGGACCACAGACTCGACCACAGCCATCACACCGCAGAACATCCTTGAACCCACAGCGTTCCGAGAGAACCCGGGATGCCTACTATAACAGCAGGAAATAAACAAGGTACATATTTTGTTTGTTGGTTGTCATCAACAAATGACCCCATTATATTGCAGTGGATTAAGGATTTCATGTCCCTTTCATGTCTCAGTCCTAAAAATAATTTACCTGATTGTGAAATTACACATATGCAGGAAGCTATTCATAATTGTTCACCTTTTACAATTAAGAGCTATAACACCATGTTGTCATCCAAAGGGAGAATACATCTCAAAAGATTTTCCTTGTTTCAAAACCTGATGGCAAACAGGTTAATTTTAAATCTAAAACCTTTGAACAAGTCATATTTATGATTATTAGATTTAAAGTTCCTTTGTTTTGAATTCAATGGAACCTTATATGAATTTACAGCATTGCCATATGGACTATGTACTGCACCTAGGTTGTTCATCAAATTGTTAATACCTGTGGTTGTGTAAGCAAGAAATTGGGCCACTTATTCATAATCTACATTAATGATATTTTATATATTGACCAAGCATATTACAAGGAGTGTTTACAATACATGAAAACAACAATTAGTGTGTTAAAGTTCATATGCTATTATTAGGGTTCCGTAGTCAACTAGGAACCCTTATTAATTATGACAAAAGTACCCTAGTACCTTGTTAATGTTGTAAACTGAGATTCATGATTAACTCCAAATCATTGTGCCTACCTACCAACCGTACCTTTTGAAATAAGAAATACTTACAATGAAGAGTATGATAAATTCTAAAATTTAAAATAATAGAATTTTGCCTTGTTTTTAGGCACATTAGTAGCAGCATGGCCAGCTTTATCATAATATGGCATAGTACATACAAAACAAATGGAAATGGAATACCATTACTGAAATCAAACCATCTTTTTATCAGACAATCAATCAATTATTTTATTAATTATGATGCATCCATGAGATTACCTATGGTAACTTTTTCAATGGTCATCAGCATCATCATTTCAGCCGAAAGACGTCCACTGCTGGACATAGGCCTCCCCTAAGCCCCCCTCGCCACATTGACCATGACCAATAATTGACCGTTGACTTTCAATGGAGAAGGAATAACAAAGGTAATTAGATCAAGTACCTACCTGATGAAAAGCGACGGATAAGTCATGAGGTCTTCGAAGTAACGAAAGCGCACCAAAAGATGCCAGTTATGTTATTCCTCCACCAAGGCAGTGAAGAAAATTTGATTTACAAGTTTATACAGACCTGACAGGTTGGGATACTCATTGCTATGGTGAAAACATGGTCACAATCAGAGCAATTATATCACATAAACCAGGTTAAGGGCAATATTTTCTGGTTTAAAATGCTTTGTAAATTTAAAAAATAATTGTGATATTCTTCTTCGGATTGACAACACTACTGCCATTGCTTGCATTAACAAGATGGGTAGTGTTCAATGTCTAACCTAAATGATGGTTGTAGAATGATATGGGTTTGGTGTGAAGCTAGGTGTATTAATCTCCAAGCATCTTACATAAAATCTAAATATAACTTGTCAGATGAGGAACCAAGGTATACTAACATTCCCACAGAGTTGGAATTATCATTTATGATTTATTGCCTTACATAAAATCTAAATATAACTTGTCATATGAGGAATCAAGGCATACTAACATTGCCACAGAGTGGGAATTATCAATTATGATTTACTAGCTACCGGAGTTAATTCAAATTGTAAAGCATACTTATAGGGATACCTATGTGTCATGAACTTGATATAGAGACCCATATGCATTTGAGATAGATGCCTTCTCAATTAAATAGAGCTCCTACCTTTTTTTATACACATTCATACCATTGACATTAATTACGAATTGTCTTCAAAAATTAAAAAGGGGGGGGGGGGCAAGGAAATATGAGTAGGTGTAGGTACCCAGTGTGGACTTGTCAGATATCCTTTGGTAAAAATGATGATGGTTATAAAACCAATCATTTTCTATTCTAATAATAATTTATTAAAATCTCCTTTCAGTACCAAACACCCATAAAGCAACCAGCTTACTCCGGCAGTGACCATCTTTTGCAAAATGCATTCACATGTAAAGGTTTGCCACTAACCTATCCACTCCACCAGGTAGGCTAAAACAATTTAGTACTACTTAAAGAGTTGGTAGTTATTCTGCCAAAATCACAGTGTGATTCAATACCAGATCTAATACATACAATACCTCACTGAAATACATTATACATAAACCAAAATAATGTTGGCTACAGCTTGTTACATTAGGCTAGATCAATACTTTCGCTTCACTGTTAAATGAATGAATTGAGCGTTTTCTCATGGGTCTTTAAAGAATTCATCAACCCACTTTATACAAGTATGGGAATACTTGTGATCCTACAATAGTAGTGTAGTAGTATTCACTGTCTAATTGGGGATAATCTGAATTTTAATTTAAAAAATTAAGTAAAAAGCTTGTCACCTTATCAGCTCTTGTTAGTGCTCAAAGAGTGCAGACTCTATCAGTTATTAAAAGACAATATGTCCATGTCACAAGACATAATACATTATGTACATTACTACTATTCTTATAAAAATATCACTGTCATCAAAAACTGAAACCTGCTTTCCTTTTCTATCAGGCATCCAAACAAACAATTAGTAGAAGAATTAAATTATTAATGAAGGGAAGTGGGATTGACTGATATATTATGTACCACACATAACACACTTTATGCAGACACATATTTTGCTAAACAGGCAAGGGTGTCATTAGATGTCATTAGGAAAACTATTGGCTAGCCAGATAGTTTTATTACATTGACAAGGTTCATGATGTATCAGTGAATGTTAATGGTTTATGTCTGTTTGACGGCACGGTTGGCGCAGTGGCTAAGCGGTTGGACTGCTGAGCTGCGTGTCGCGGGTTCGATTCCCGCACGGAACAAATATTTGTATGACCTGCAGATAGTTGTTTCGGGTCTGGGTATTTGTGTATGTGACTTTATATGTTTTTGCACGCACCCACGATACAGGAGAAATCCCTAGTGTGGGGCAACGTTTAAACAAAAAAAAAATAAAAAAAATGTCCTACATGACAGCTTTATTAATACCGTCTTAAATACCAACTTGAAGATGTAAATAATATTTACATTCCTTTATTTATCTTTACACAAACTTAATAAGTTTCATTAACATTCAGTTTTAAGTTTTATTCAAACATTCCTTATTATTAATGATTATTTATTTTATTTGTACACTGTCATTAATAGTGTTTTAATTTAGTAATATGGCATTATTAGCTATACATACTTATAGCATTTATTGTTTCATATTGTATCTGATTATGAGACAGGACTGATAGTATTTTATTATCATGAAAATACTAGTAGCCAATTATCATTGGTTTGTCTTTAATGACGCCCTAGTTATGTAAGCCACACAATGGCTAGGTATTTTGTCTTTTTACACATACATACTTATTATATAATACCTTAAGATTGATGATTATGAATCATACCTACCTAAGATATACAAGCATAGGGTAGTTTGACTATATTGGTCTCAAATAAATTTGATTCATGTAACAATAAGATTGATTTGGTAAGTCTTGTATATTTCCAAAAGAGTGGCCCATGTCGACTTAGACTCTAAACAGCTACACTGTAATCAATTATATTTCAGTTCATCATGAAATGAAATTGATTAATCAGACGAACTTACCTTAAGTGAAGTCCGATTACAATTTCATGAAGGATGAACTGAAATATAATTACCCATCCAACCCATCCTTTTTTAGGATTAGTCCCTTGTCGAATGGGCTAATAGAGCAACGCTATCTCTAAAGAGTGTCAAAGCTGTGTTGCCAATCCATAGAGAAAAAGTTTTATTTTATTTTCTCTAAAACTGCGATGCCAAATACTTGCGAATTGGGAACTACACTGTAATCAATTATATTTCAGTTCATCCTTCATGAAATTGTAATCGGACTTCACTTAAGGTAAGTTCGTCTGATTAATCAATTATAGGTAACTTTTGAAGTGAAAATCGTGAATTGAACCAATTTTTTTTTATTTTCCTTCTAAATGAGTAGGTATTTAATTTCATTAAAATAAGAAAGGTGGTTGGAATTGGTCGTGGGTTCGAACAATTGGTCGTGGGTTCGAACCCAGGCAGGCGCATTACTTTGTGTAATTTATTTCATCACCACTGCTCTCAAAACGGTGAAGGAAAACATCGTGAGGAAACCGGCATGTCTTAGAACCAAAAATTCGAAGATATGCGACATCTACCAATCCGCACTGGGCCCGCGTGGTGGATTATTATAGTCCATCCCTCTCCTAGAGGAGGCCTGAGTCCCTGCAGTGGGAACAATTATAGGCTGATGATGAAGAAAGGTGACAACCCAATGCAAACGGTTAAGCAAACTCCACCCTGTAGACACAGACACAGTAGGTTAACGAACATTAGGTAGGTACTAACAATTTTATCTAAGCGCGGCTTCGCACTTGCAAATCCGTTACAACCAACGTTACTGACAGTGATAGCATCGGCCATGTTGGTTTGTATCAACTGAGGGGTAGGCTCATCGGCTTCCAAAGATTTGAAAAACGTTGGCATCAGCTCAGGTTGGACACCCTGCAAGAAAATTAGTGCAAATGTGTCAAATTCAAGGAGAAAACGTTTACTATTCAAAGCATCCACTAGCAAAATGTTTTAAGTGCTACATTGAGTTTTACCGTAAAATGTGATTTTTGACCCAAAAAAAAATCGATTCCCAGCAAAAAAAATTGCGTAGGTGTACTTATGGTGTACTTAATGTACAGAATGCTTGGTTGACGGCTGTGTAAATTAACACCCTGTATTTGAGGACATTGCTTATTGGTACGTGCAGTTAACTAGATTCAATAGTTACACAACTTACATAAACAAGAACTGAAGGCTTCTTCTGCTTAATAACAGTAACAGTGGCAGCAGCTAATCCTCCAGTGCCAACTGGCACAATCACAGCGTCCAGGAACGGTGTGGTTTCCATAATCTCTATTGCCACGGAACCATACCCAGCTAGTACATTTGGATGGTCGCGCCTGCAAGTAAAAATAAACCAAGTTTGAGAAGGAGACCTATGTAGTCATTATGTAGTCCATTGGAAAGTTACATTTGGGTTGTATTTTTTAGAGGACGCAATTTACTTATTTAGATATCACGGGGGCGTCAGATGTTCGCTCATTGTAACTTTTGTGGACAATAAATAAATGGACTAACTATTAACTGTTAGTTATAATGTAGGCACCTACGTCATACCTAAGCAGCTAAAAACGCAAAGAAGAAGAAAGTTCCGTATCGATCTGGAGTTCTAGGTACCTCAACATAGCCGATCTTCACCTGCCCAGCTTGCCCACCATACATATACGCCATCAGCCTCGATTAAGTTTTCATTAAGACTTAATGAGGCCAACCGGGCAACCCTACCAATTGTATTTCCGTAGGTACTTAGTGTCTTCCGCTAATATAGCTATACTAGCTTTTGCCAGCGGCTTCGCCCGCGTGAAAATGTCGATTTTCCATACAAACTTTCATCCCCTATTTAACTCCCTTAGGGGTTGAATTTCAAAAAATCCTTCCTTATTCCTTGTCTACATTATATAGGGAACCTCTGTGCAAAATTTCAGCTTTCTAGGTCCAAGGGTTTGGGCTGGGCATTGATGAGTCAGTCAGTCAGTCAGTAATTCAGTCAGTCAGGACTTCTCTTTTTATTTATAGATAGATGTACACTAAGTACGGAATACCTAAACCACGCGACGCCGCGCCGCGCCGTCTGTGCGTCTCCTTATTTAAAGTAAAATCTAGGAGCAATCTTCGGGCTATAAAAGTAACATTTATGCACTTACCCATTAATATAAGTAAGTCCTTTGTCTTTTGCCAGAGCTCGTGCATGTTTTTGGGCTTCCGCCAAGGTTGTTCCCTGCACGACTACCTTCGCTCCGTACCCATGGCATCGTTGCATCTTGTCAATGGGCAATGTGATGGGCACAACCACAATGACCGGGATGTTCAGCTTTGCAGCGTGGTAGCACATACCAAGGGCCTCATTACCTGATGACGCCATCACTATACCAAGCTTCTTCTTATCAGCAGGCAAAAGTAGAAGAGCATTCAAACAGCCCCTTTCCTTGAAACTGTAGGTAATGAATTTTCTAGTGTAGATATACATGTACAGACGCCAGCACATCAAGCTACTACAATCTGTCAGATTTCTTTGATAGATTTTCGACTTTATTTCTAGGGCATTAGGTTCAAGGTTCGTTGGGAAAATTTGACAGTTTCGGGTAGCTTGACATGCTGGCGTCTGTACATGTATCTTACAGGAACGTACGCTTAAAGAAAGTCTCATATTTATTATCGTAAGGAATACTTAATACATATGAGGAGGAGGAGCCCTTTGCTCAGAAGTGGTAAAGATTAGGTTAAATAAAAAAACAGAATGCTTGGTTGACGGCTGTGTGATGAGTTAATTTACACCCTGTACTATTAAAGAGATGTAGGCATGTAAAAAGAAAAAAGGATACGTACCTGCCAGATCTTTGCATGAATTCCAATTTGTAATGAATGTTTATACCAAATTCTTTCCCGGTATGTGCCAACTGAAATGTTATTCTGTTATTACTTTTAGGTATGGGTACACTGGATACACACATGGTACACACAACACAAAGGTATGAATTCCAACGTGGTATTTGCACCTTGTCATGGAAGTGGTCTTCTGGCCGCAAGGAGTTGTGTTCTGTCTGGGCACCGCGAGGACTAACGCGCGCTGATCAGTCTAACCACGTCTATGAGAGTCGCTTACGGTGCACAATTTAACTACTGGGTCCATATTGGCTCAGTTAAAGTTCCATACCCGAAATTGTTCTTCCTAACGATTTGTAATCCGAATGATCACTCTTCCTAAAATTTTTCATCCTAAAGTTTTCATTCATACTATTTGTAGTGCTACCGACGATGTTCATAACACTCATGTTTCCGAAAATTGTAATTCCTAATATGATATAGTGTAAATATATTTAAACTCCTACTGTTTTTTATCCTAACGCTTTTATTCCTAAACATAATTAGGTACCATTATATTTTCAGTCATACAACTGTTTAGAATGATTAAAGGTCGTTTCACTGATTTTTGTCTTGAAATGAAATAAATGAATGAAATTCAGGTCAGAGTGTCGTCTTGGGGGCACTATAAAAAAAATACTTAGAAAAATTTCGCGACCGATTTCGAGGTAGTCGTACTTGGTCACAGTTCTAACCTAACCGTTTATGGATATCTTTGCATAGTATATAAGGTCCCATTAAAATAGGTGGACAAAAATTTTAACACAGCGTTTAGTAAGCCTAACTAAATCTAAACAAAAAAAAAACACTTTATAAAGTGATTTTATTTTGACTTAAAATAATAAATTGCCGGCACTCTAAAACAAACTCATCCTATAAAAGTAGGTATTTTAATGTCTTTTTCTTATATTTTTTTTACTATTGTCCTTATTTTAGCGGTCTGAATGATTTCTAAAATTTTGTCCACCTATTTTAATGGGACCTTTTATAATACTGATTATCTATATAAATAAAGAGAGAATGTCCTGACTGACTGACTCATCAACGCCCAGCCCAAACCCTTGGACCTAGAAAGCTGAAATTTTGCACAGAGGTTCCCTTTATAATGTAGACAAGGAATAAGGAAGGATTTTTTGAAATTCAACCCCTAAGGGAGTTAAATAGGGGATGAAAGTTTGTATGGAAAGTCGTATTTTTCACGCGGGCGAAGCCGCTGGCAAAAGCTAGTTATAAATAAAAAGTTATGACTTTGAATAATAGTGTAAAAGATGGTTATGTTGAGAAAATATAGGAAAACAAATAATAGTGTAATAGATGTTTATTGCTACTGACATTAGGAAGTTGAATGCTTCGGAATTAAAACATTAGAGACAGAGTAGTTAGGAATTGCGATTGTTAGGATGAAAAATGTTAGGAAGACCATTTTCAGATTTCCAATTATCGGAGTTGAAATTTTAGGTGAACTTTGGCGCACCCTTAACTACTTACACACATTTCTGATTTTAACGATCGGAACTTCGGAGTCACCACTTTAGTCTAGTCAACAAGTTCAATAACGTGTTAAAAAAATAGATGTAAAACTCCTAAAAATATGTGCGATAGCTCATTCGATTTGGAATAATAATAATAATAATAATAATAATATTTATTTCACAACAAAAATTACACAATAACATAATTAATGACTGGATAGGCTTAGTATACCTTTTAAATTATGGAATCCTCTGTTGCCGAACTAGGACGGATCCTGTATCTCGGCAAGCAGCGCCATCCCCTAACAGATTACACTACAAAGTTAAAGCCAAACTAGACATACAAATTGCTTCTATAAAAGATAATAAAATTTATGATATAAATTAATTAATTATTCCTAAAATTTACATCTAATATAGCTAGCTCATATTGCATTCAATAAAACAAATATCCATATAATTTATACAAATAAATAAAATTGGAATTAGAAAAAGAAAGATAATTATAACGTAAGATTTAAGTACCGCATAATTTTTTAAAGGTGTTTTTGTGTATATGTGTGTGTGGGTGTGTGTGTGCCTGTGTGTATGTGAATCTTTGTGTAGGTATGTGTTTTTGTGCGTGTTGTACCGAGTCCGAAAACCAACTGTAAAGCGTCTACTAATTTTGAATTCTTAGAAGGTCTTCAGTCTCCTCATAAGAAAGACTAAGGAGATAGGCATGAATTCTCTTCTTACAGTGCATTTTATTTAGTTGATAGATGTTTAAAATTTTGTTCATTTTGTTGTACATGAGGGGGGCTATAAAAGTAAAGAATCTTTTTATGAACGCTGTTTTTGGTTTGTACGACCGGGAGCAAACTTCATGTTTCCTACGCTTATTTATTGTAGTAGGGTCGTATACTATTGAGCAGTGTTGCTTAAGGATAATTGTTTCAATGAAAATTTGTCTTACGGTTGTCACTTGACAGTACTGATATAGGTCAGTTGTTGGAAACAGTATTGGTTTAAAAGTTGAAACTTTTAAAATGGCACGTTGTGCGACTTCCAAACTCTTTAAAGTAGTTTTTGGGGCGCCCCCCCACGAGGAGATACAGTAAGTTATGATAGATTGACACATCGCATAGTATATTTGTTTTAAGAGACTCGCATCTGTTATGTGTCTTAGGTTTTTGAAAACCTATATGAGTTTGCGAACTCTGGATGCTAGAATTTTTATGTGTTGCTTAAAACTGAGATGACTGTCAACTGTAATACCGAGATATTTTATAGTCTTCACGCTTTCCAGCGGTTCACAACTGCAGTTATTTCTGCTGCTACACTTATGAGGAAATATTTGAAGTGTCTCGCTAATGAATGACGCTTAGAAAAATGTTTTTAAGGATTTTTTAGCACGTCAAACAAAAAAAAAAACGAAATCTGGCACTCGGAGACTGCCGCGGTAAAGCTATTCATAGCATTTTTTATCAACATATGCAAATAATAATTAATTATTTAATTTGACAACCTCAGTTGACAACCTTGTTATTTTCCGTAACCATAGCAACCTGCTTGAAAATTTTCGTTACGGAATTTCTGGATTCGCTCTCCACGCTCAAGGCCCGCGATAGAAGCTATGCAATAGCTTAAAAATAAAGCTATTTAGTTTTTTGTTAATAATTTCGAAAATAATGATTTTTAAGAAATTTCGAAAAAAGATCCTGAAAGAGGAGGAAATTTCCAATAAAAAAGGCCCGACTTCCGGAACTCTATCTCAACTATTTATTAAAAAAATTTTTATTGGAAATTTCCTCCTCTTTCAGGATCTTTTTTCGAAATTTCTTAAAAATCATTATTTTAGAAATTATTAACAAAAAATTAAATATCTTTAAGTATTTTTTTTTTCTTATTTTGTTAATAAAAATCGCAATTTTTGACGTGCTAAAATCCTTAAAAAACATTTTTCTACTGCGTCATTCCGAATCGAATGAGCTATCGCACATATTTTTAGGAGCTTTACCTACTTCTATTTAACACGTTTTTGAACTTGTTGACTAGACTCCTTGTTGTGCGTATTATCTTTACGGGTTCGAATGGAGGTGGAAATAAATTTTGGCTGAATGTTCTGTCTGAGTATTATAATTGGGTTCTACAATAGTTAGATTGCTTACGACTGGGCTCCATCAAGCTCTCGGTTACAAACTTACAACATCATCAAACGCAGAGTCACCACGCCACCATAAATATAGCTATAGGCACTAATTTATCACTTATATTAAACGTATAAACAAACTAAAACCTTGTGTGCTTGAATTTTTAGTTTCAGTGGTGTTAGCCACAGGAGGCCCAGCGTAATGGCTACTTTGCAGTTTTGCACCACTCATTTATTAAGAAATCGTGTACGCCAAGTAGTTACAGAGCTAGTCCTCACTCCTCACCGAGGCGAAATGCGGCGACATTACTTACCCAACTATTAGCACGTCAATAGTGGAGTTTTAGATATCTACTATACCAGTTGAGCGGTTAGAGGGCGTCTCAGAGGAGTAGTTTGATATGCAAGCATTTTGTTGTTGCACTCTCGGCTAGTCGGTTTCGTAACGATAATCCTTAAATCCTGCCTTCAGTGAGTGCAATCATACAATTTGCACACTAACTCGTAATAGTATGTACTAAATAGTTCTAGATAATTATTAATAAAATCGTCTAATTGGCGAAATCCTGCATCGCTTGCATAACTTACCAAAACAGACGAGTTGATAACATGTGGCCGTATTCGTTGTGATGCGTCTACAATATCCTCGTACTTGAGTATCTTGGGATTATCCGGGTCACAAAATTCATCGAAATCTTCCTACAAGTTTATTTATAAATCACACTTCTGCTTAATCCATCGGAGAAAACAGACGTGTAAATATTATAAGCCATTTTTCGTTCTAGAACGACACAACCTGAGGATCTATAATAGCAATAAAATCATTTAGGCATAAAAATATCTAAACACCGTGTTCGGTTATACTTACATTTCTTCGACTCATATTAATTACCTATGATTTACGGAAGGATGGATAATACAAATGTCTACAGCTATGTTGGGTTTTGTTAATTTTGCAATTTTATGGTGTTCTTTCCATTGATGTTTTTAGTAATAAAATTGAAGCATGTTTGTTCTTGTTGTTTCTGACAAATTGATATGAAGTAAAACGTCAGTCTTTTTTGTAAATCTTGATTAAGTTCTCTATTCACAGTTCAATCACAGTTTTTGAAACGTTACCTACTTTTTAGTATTTTACTCGACCAAGAAGGTAATGCTTATTCTTTGAGAGGTTTATGGCGGGAACATTCACGGCAAGTTGAGGACTTTATCACAGAGTACGGACAGACTATAAGCTTATAAGCTTTATGACTTAATTGCACTGTTAGTACAGTCGAGATTTATACTGTTGCATTGTGACGTATCTCAAGAAATCTCAATTTAGCCTTGTTATAACGCTTATTTAGTCTTTGGTGTTTCTGAGTCGTCTTCTGACAATTTTATTTCTCCACATATTATATTATATGCCAACAACGCACGAGGCCGTACAGTGCAAAAATAATTGTTCCGTGTGGGAATCGAAACCGCAACACTCAGCGCAGCGCGCAATCACTCAGCCACAGCCACTGCGTCAACTGTGTCTCGAAAAATAAATTTAGATTTGCTGTTGAGTGTTAATTGTTGTGTAAAAGACCGTTAAAATTTTTGTTATTAAGTACATTGTTTCGGCCGGTTGAAACAAACAAAATAATGTGGGTAAGTACCGCTTTTTTACTATGATAGATATTATTATTATTATTACTAGCCATTTGTGTCCCACTGCAGGGCAAAGGCCTCCCTTCCCTCTTTCCACTTATCCCTATCCAATGCTGTTGATTGCCAATCCCTGCGAAAAGAGTCGAGTTCGTCTCGCCATCTTCTTCTGGGCCTACCGCGTTGCCGTTTACTGCTGTTTGGGACCCATTGTGTGGTTACTTTAGCCCATAGCTCCTCCGGCATGCGGCAGATGTGGCCAGCCCAGTTCCATTTAAGCTTGGCAGCCGTGTGACCTATGTCGGCAATTTGAGTTTTGGAACGCAGTATCGAATTTCTTATTTGGTCAGTAAGCTTGACTCCAAGGATACTACGCTCCATTGCTCGCTGACAGACCCCGAGTGCGGACTTTTGACGCTTGGTTAATGACCATGTCTGCGCTCCATAGGTGAGGGTAGGAAGAATGCACATGTCCATGAGTTTTCTCTTTAGGGAGAGAGGGAGAGCTCCTTTCATTATTTGTTTCATCGACCAATAGCTCTTCCAGGCGTTCTCGGTGCGTCGGGCAACTTCTTTGTCTTGTCTTGCCTGGAAGGAGACTATTTGTCCGAGGTAAATGTACTCATGGACATATTCAATCTTCGCACCCCCAATTCCTATATTGCGCTTGGTGCTGTTCGTCATCACCTTGGTTTTTGTCATATTCATCGCGAGTCCGACCTCGAGGCTGGCACTGCTCAGTTGGTCAGATATATATGATAGATAACATCATTATAAAAGTACATTTAATAAAAATAAATAATAGTGTTGCTTTTATTAAATTAAAGCTTTGGGAAGCATGCGCATCTGTGTTTGGCCTTGAAGGTGTCGCCTGTAAATTCGCAGATATTGGGGAAGTAGCGTTCAACCACATTTTTAAATGCACTCGCTTGCTTGAAACTTTTGGTTTCACAAACAATGCTGAGCTGTAGGTACAGAAAAAAAAGATTATAAATGTTACACGCTGGTCATTCTACACATGGCATCAACGAATATTTGAAAAAGTGTGGTTCCTAGAATGCTTGCTTGCAATGGGGTAAACCGTATAGCACAATTTCTTCATCACTGTAGCTAGAGTAAATGTTTACCAAAAGGGTGCGATTCCTCTGGTAATCTTTGAAAATTCCCAGAGCTTTGGCACGTGCACCCAAACACTCTAACTTGAAAATTTTGTTTGCTGACAGAAACTGTGTCGAAAGCTATCGGACATGCCCAAATATACACCAAGGCACTTTGTTCCATTGTTCAGGGTCATAGAAATATATTGCGTTAGATACAATACTGCATCTTCAGTAGAGACTCATGCTGATGAGATGGCGCAACCATAGCTAGGTCTCAATAAAATAACATTAACAGATTGTCTACCAACGAACCTATGACGACGAACTAGCTATGCTTGCGCCATTAGTTTAACAGGCCTTCCCAATTAGGACATCAGTCTATACGACCACCTGTAACAAATAAACAGCCCCTTCCAGAGCGGTAAGTACCTATTATTATAAGTAATTGTCGAGTACGATTTTTGGATTGTAGGTGCTACCTGATAACGTATTTTAAAGTTATCTTACGAAGGTGTCAAGTAATTTATCTTCATCAAACCACTCCCGTTCCACTTCTGTATTGGAAATATTGCAATGTAATACTTTCAACAATCTTAAGATCTTGTTTCGTATATGGTCACTTCCTGGTGGCACACGTATCTATAAGCAGAGGTATAATTTTAGGTACACGACGGTCAAAGGCCATAAGTCCAGAAGCATCTCAACGAGTGACGTTTAACCCTTAAACAAACGCGGCGCTGTGTAAGACTTATCAAAGATGTTAAAATGGATTTAGCTTACATTTAGAAATAGTTTTAATGTATGATAAATTAAATATAAAAAAAAACATAGTATATATGTTTTTTTCTGGTGGGAATATATTTCCCTATGTTTGGTTAGGATATGTTTTGTTTCAATGGTGGGAAATTATTTCCCTATATCCTTTACTGCAATGCCTAGTTGTGCTGCATGACTAGTTGTTGCCTTTGACTTTACTTGGTTTTTGAATAATTAAGAAAAAAACAAAATCATAGAAATTAGGTTATTTATTATTGCACAAAAAGTAATAATCACATAATGGAAACAAAACAGGAGAATCATACATTGGTTACATTTATTGTCTTCTTTCTTTTCATTTTAGATTGCAACGACATTTTGAAACTCTTTACGTTACTAAAAATAACAATAATGATTTCAATATTCTTTGTTATTATTTTTATTTTAAAATAAAAAATTTGAACAAAAAGACAGAATCAACATTTTATATATATTGATAAAACAATGAACGCGAAAGGGATATAGGGAATTAATTTCCCACTTAGTATTTACCGAAATGGATATAGGGAAATTATTTCCCACCTAGTTTAGACATACAAAACTAGCACGGAGTTTTCTTTTTATACACTGTTTATACCATCAATATATCAGAAATATAGTCTACTTACAGAAATAAGGACAGTTACGTACTTATAAGAATTTTTCTGCTCGTCAGACAAAAAACACTTCACAACAATCCTAATTTAGAGTTAAATTGACGGAAAAAACGGACCTCGAAGTTTGAACTGACTTTGACGTTTGAGGCATGTGACATTTATTAAGACAGTGTTGCCAGAAATTAAAAGAAATATGGTATAGTTTTTGATGGATCGAAATAATTTGAAGTATCGATTATCGATTAATTATAAAATACCAAAATGTAGATCATTGTCGGGTGGGAAATAATTTCCCTATGTTTGATTAAGGGTTAATCGCAAACAATATCACGACATACAGTAGAACGACGATGTTCTAAGTCATATATGTATGTGGTCAACACTATACAAAGATAGCAGCAGGTACTATTCTTTTAGGCACTTCTTAGTTCTTGTTGAATAATTAATTACCTCTGGGTCGATTCATAAGTACTGCTGGGTAATAAGCTGTTCTGAAGAATACGGACCTAATATCCGATGGGCTTTATTGTTGCCTGACATTTTTTTTTTAAGTTTTGAAGGTTCGAATCCTAGCTCTCTTTCTTTTTTTTTGTCCTACTCTTTTTGTTTTTAGTCTACAAATAGCTCGGTTTTCATTATTGACCAGTCCTACTAATAATTAAAAAAAAATGTTGATGAAAGAATGCGTTATACGGGTGTGAAATGCCTTATTGAGGAATGTCGTAAGTGCCACTAGTTTTGATGCTATACCTTTGTAAGATTGTTTCCGGACCTCTGACCGCGTTTGTAAATATATTTTAAAACATAGATTTCAACATTATATTCTACTAGTTTGATGAATCGGTCCTTACGGTCATTGTGAAAATTCGGCCTTCAACTGCCCTTCCTTGTTTCATAGCCCGTTTTAAATGCCATAATTCTATGTTGCCTCCAGACACGATACAAACCACCCTGTAGAAAATGTTTCCTCAGTTCATCTTCCGCAACGATCATCGCGCAAATAAGCGATCGTCGTGCTCGGTATATTATGTAAATTACGTGTGAGCTCCGTGTGAGTTTGATGTGAGTTTGCTTTAAAGCCAACTTAATTAAAATGGATTATTTTACTTTAAGTATCTCTATGTAAGAAAGGTAATTTATAATTATAGCAATTATAGTCTAAATATGAAAGTCTCCATGACTCCTATAGATATTATTTAATGCATTCATCAACACAAGTGAGCAGCGGTGGCTCAGACAATTTTTCGTCAAGTTACTTACTTTGATGTACAGAATGTTTGGTTGACTAGTTAATGACAAAGCTATCACTATCTACACCTTGTATTAATACGCCATCGAGTCGATCACCTATCTCGCGAAGATCGTTTAAATAAAGTAATCGCAAGTTCGCAACATCAAAAAGTCAATATCGGTCCAACCGCTACGTTAACCGGAGATTAGCCGGAACCAACAGACAAACAATTTTTTTTTTGTTTTGTTACTTTCATATGACATCACTTTAATTTAATTTACTAATTTGGTTTAAACTTACTTTTTGCCTCGTAACTCTGGAACTATGTTGGGTACGCACAAAAGGGCGCCTAAACTGATAGCGCCTGCGCCTTCTGCTATTAAACTTTCCTCTTCTACTAAATGCAGAATCGCTCTTGCCGTCCAGTCGTCGTGGACCAATACCTTAAATAATTGTTAATTAGAATTAAGTAGAACCAGAACGGAATACTTGTTTTGCGATTTCGGCGGTCTCTCTAGTCCTGTGCCTATAACTCCTGCCGGAACTCCCTTACCGGTCTGCTCCAACTTCCAGTACCTCGGGTCGCTTCTCCAGGGGGTTGGCGAAGTAGACCGGGACATAACGCAACGGATAAACTCAGGATGGATGAAATGGTGACAGGTCACTGGAATAACTTTTGACCCACGGATGCCCCTCAAGTTAAAGTTGAACATATTATATACAAGTCCGTGATAAGACCTGTCGTACTGTATGGATCAGAATGCTGGACTGTGAAAAAGATGGATGAAAAACGTTTGTATGTAGTTGAGAATGTTGAGATGGATGTCCGCTGTGACAAGAATAGATAAGTAAGGAATGAGTATAGAAGAAGTTTGAAAATGGCGCCTGTTACAGAAAAAATGAAAGGGAGTCGTCTGGTATGGGCAATGGGCATGTAATGAGGAGGGATGAAACGCATGTGACTTAAAAAGTGATGGACATTAATGTGATGGATGGAGAGGGAGAGAAAGGCCAAAGAAAAGATGGATGAATTGTGTGAGGAATGATATGAAAGAGAAAGGAGTAAATGGATGTCATGACGACTGACAGTGGAGAATGGAAGAAAAAAACGTGTTACGCCGACCCCAAAATGAAAGGGACAACGGCAGGAAGATGATGAATTAGAATGACGAGTTTTAGAAAAAGTCTTAACCACTGTGAAAATGCTGAAAATGCCTTTTTCTAAAACTCAAAGTTTCGTTTGAGCAGGTAATGCTTAATGCTTATAATAAGTACGCACAGACGCCAAGTACATCAAGCTACGAGTATAACTGACAATTTTTCCCAATCAACCTTGAACAGAAAAAAATTCACCACCAAGATTCTTTAGTGATAAAGTTAAATCTATCAAATAATATTGACAGATTGTAATAGCATAAGGTGCTGGCGTCCGTATACGTGAGGTGAGACAAACCAGTTTGTCTATGAGTGAACGTGCTGTGTGGAATGCGTTCACGCCTGCTTTCGGCACAGAAAGAGAGGCGGCTAGACTCTGCTCAGGTGCAGTCGTGTAGGGTAGCTCGTTATCTAGGGCTTTAGCAAAGCTGCAGCTTCTACCTGCTTCTATCCCCTAGCAACAGAACAAGTTTCATTATGTATAATTAAAAAGTGTATGGGAAAACATATTAATTAACATCGTGCACGAAATGATAAAACGATTAAAGAAATCAAGAGGTTATCGATGTCCAGCGATTTTGTTTTTAATAATAATATTGAGACACGCTTTTTTAGTTCTTGTGTGAAATTATGAAGAAGAAAATAACTTTACATATATCAGAACATCTGGTTTGATGTGTTTGACCACTGTGGCTATGCCTGCTAGTAGTCCTCCACCGCCAATAGGCACAAGTATGGCGTCCGTATCGGGTAACTGTTTTAATATTTCAACGCCAATGCACCCCGCACCAGCTATCACATCAGGATGGTCATATCTGAAAGGTTTTTATTTGTTATTCATTCATCTCAAACTATTTTTCAATTTTTTTAAAGTTTCCAACTTGCCGAGGACACAACACTGTGCCATGGAAAGGACGTTAAGCGGTTGGTCTACTATGTGATATTTTGCAGGTCTTTAACAGTCGTTAAGGTGCTTGAAAGTCTGACAGCCAGTCTTGCCAAACAGTTTTTCGATATCAGCTTATGGGAATGTACAATCATTATTGTTTTTCAGCTGCACCTGGTTACACAAGATGCCTACTCGAGCCTACTTCATCACACAGGGTACCTACCTAGAAGAGGCTTAACTAAGTATCATCATCTACCTAGCCTTATCCCAACTATCTTGGGCTCGACTCAACTAAGTATCTATGTGATAATGATATCATATTAGCAGAATAATAATATGACAAGATGAAGCGAAGTACCGACATTTACAAAAATATTGCTACTGCATTCTTACCCATTTAAATAAGTACCAACTCGGCCTTTGTCCGCTAATAGTTTGAAAGCGTGTGTTTTAGCCTCGTCAATGTTCTTCCCATGGATGGCAACCGTGGCCCCAAAACTTTGGCATTGACTCACGATGCCATAAAAGGTGTACTCGGGAAGTACCACAGTCACTTGAATTTTCAGTAGCTGCCCTTGATGAGCTAATGCCTGTGCACAGACAAATTACAAATCATGAAGTGTTTGAGCTACCTTTACAGCACTGTAAGTTCAGCTGAATCTCAAGTCTCGATTGTTTTATAGGCTTCCCTATTACTTACACCGCAATAATAAAAAAAAATCTATCTTTCGTAGCTATTCGCAGAAAAGAGTAGTGATATTTTCCATTTTCAATGGAAAAGTCCATTGAAAATGGAAAATATCACTAGTCTTAATGTGAATCGATGTTGAAACTTGAAATATACGGTTGTGTGACTGTGAACCTTTCGCCCTTAATGTTTGGTTTAAAGAAACTTTAATAACAAAGTTTGATAAGAAACTCACCATAGCCCAATGATATTTTTCAAGATACGGTACTAAGTCACAGCACATGGTCCTACTCAACCAAGGGATTGCACGTAGCGGGCACGCAGTCGCAAACGGTACATCGTCGTTCACACACACCTCATTCATTTCAGTTTTTTGTAATAAATACGCATCAAAATGACATCTTGTGCAGCTAAAGATTGTTTTAATAATTCAAGGAAGAAAAATAAGGTACACGGGATTACTTACCACTCGTAAGTACAGCCAAAAATATTAATTTGTTGAAAATGACAAGAAAAATATTCTTCATTCTTGTCATTTCATTTGTCATTTTCATGTTTGCTTCGCCATTTTTGTGAGAGCGGGATAGATATTACAAACATACGTGAGAGACACGATACGCACTAATGCACAAGTTGCGAGTAAAGTAAGCGACGAGTATAGACCGAGGTTGCGTAAGGTTAGCAACACAAATAACATTAAAAGTTCTTTGTGTTATTTTTTATTTTATTACAACCGTGGTTATTTAATTTCAAGTCGGTTAGATTGATTATAGTTATGTATTACGCAATACTTTTTTTTTTAAATATTTTCCGAGGCCTAATAAGTTAGTTAGAGATTTTTCATTTCTCACGGGTTCAAGAGAAATGGAAGGAGTGGAGGGAGGCCTTTGCCCAGGAGTGGGAAAGAAATTTTTGTTTCCTTTATTAAGTTTCTTTTTCTCATATGAAATGAAATTTTTCTAACTTTTGATTTTAGGAATGCTTTACGTGGTGAATCGAAAATTGACTCCATGTCAGAAACATTTGTATTTTGCAGGGAGTTTGGCGAGCCAGGTTTTTAGCTATAATGATCATAGCCCATAGCCTAATAAAACAAAAAACATTAATTGAATGCGTGCTTAATAGGTTATATATACGTATATGCTAAGGCTGAAACTCGCAGAGTAGCCCGCGAAATTCGAGTTAATCGTCAAATAAAATAGCATTCGCGACCGTAATAAATGAGACTTTACTGAGTGATAATGATA
The DNA here is from genome assembly GCA_949316265.1 of Diarsia mendica. Classification (NCBI taxonomy): domain Eukaryota; kingdom Metazoa; phylum Arthropoda; class Insecta; order Lepidoptera; family Noctuidae; genus Diarsia; species Diarsia mendica. The sequence continues at coordinate 13,750,932 of OX438906.1, forward strand.
CAACCCTCTCAGTTCATTTACCTTCCTTGAGTGACTAAGGCATTCAAATTTAACATACAACCTGAATTGTATTATTGAATAAACCACGTTTGATTTTTTGAAAATTTTGGAAATTGTCCCGAAAAATAATTCAAGATGATCTCTTGAATTATTTTTCGGGACAATTTACAATTTTTCTAATTTTTACTATGCGTGTACTATAAGTATGTATTTATTTTTCACTCTTTTGTGTTTTATATTTTGTAGAAGTCGGTTATGTTTTTTGTTAAAAAGTTTAAGTAAGCCAGATCGGCCCTTATTGATTAATAACCAAACTTAATTGGAATTAAGTTCACTATGAACAACAATGTTATGATAAACTATTGACGTACAATATTTCTTTCTTTTAAGTACTTAATAAAAAATCAAAGTAAAAAATAATGATTATTTTATTTATTTCCCGATGTTTTTTTTGCTAACGCTACCACATGCACACGTCATTCATTGAATAATCGTAAACATTCGGCCAACATTCGACGGCTAACGCGATTTCGCTCGCACAACAGCGCCGGCTCCTATGTCTGTCCTTGTCTATCGGTGACTTGTAGGTTTGCGACCACGGAACAGAAAGTTGCGACTGTGATGACAGTGATGACACTAATCATAGATGACGTGTAAGTTTCGGTCCATGTTTTTCTGATCGCGATGTTAGCGCGTACCCCATCTACCTCACATTGATTACATCAATGCCATAGCCCAATTTCCTAACGATGCCGTGTAAACACCACCTTTGCGCTGTTGTGTACTTAATTTAAGTAACGTATATAACGCCGATCGCTCGTGAAAACTGTAAAAGTAAAAATATGAGTACGAATAATATTTAAAAACAATACATAGCAGGAAGGTATTTATTTATTTATTTATTTATTTATTTATTGACACACCAACGACTTATTCACTAAATCCTTACATTAAGTTATATTCTATTTAACAATTTTGCGGTGAATTCGTCACTTAGGGGAAGATGGGGTGCTTTCGTACAATTTTTACTCTGAGCCTTGTAAATAGAAAACTAATTGTAATAAAAACATAATAACGACGCTGCTACATTAACTAGGTATCTCGCTACAATAATGGTGAACATCGATATTGATTCAATGCAAGACATCTGAGCAAAGGCAGTTTTTACAAAAGATGGGAAATGTATGAATGCACCCCACTCGTGGGGTAGCTTCGTACATACGGTAGGGTACATTCGTACATGGTAGGGAGCCTTCGTACGCACTAATAAAAAAAGATATTTACACAAAATATATACCTTTATTAAAATATATAGAAATATATTATTAAATAAAAACATTATTACTTAAAAATACCTATAATTGAGATCAAAATTAACAGTCTTATTGAATCAGCCTTAAAATCAACGTGTCTTTTATAATTATTAATCTTATTTTTCTTTTATAGGAACATAATCAACATTTTATATCTTAAACATGAACTTAATTGTTATAATCTAGTCCAATATTTGTGTTATTGCACATTATACACAGAAAGGTCTTTTTCGAAACTAAAGATGTTAGCAGTTCTTGCCGTAGAAGCCGATTTAGGTTGCGGCAGTATTAAAACGATGTCTGCTAAATAAACGGTTCCTTCGTCTTCGGTAATGGGAAAAACAAATTTCCAGACACCTGGCTTCTTTCTGGCTCTGAAATAGAAATATTTTTTGTTAACAGCTTTTCGAAACTCACAAGGGGTACATCCGTACACTGTGCGAACTTACCCCACACACCAGTGTACGAAGGTGCCCCAACCCAAACTAACAACAAATTTATTCAAAATAAAAAAAACAGTAAACGGCATCCCAAAATATAATAACTATAAATAAACTAACACATTTAGTCATCAACTACAAACAAATAACTATAGAATTTGAGTAAAAATTACGAGAGATAAAAATGTTTAAAGTTGAGTCTAAAAAATACTTACGCAGCGTGAAAACACGTTTCGACTTGTCTCCACAAAGCCGGCGGCCGCACTGCCGCCGCGTCCCGCGGGTAGTTCATGCGTATGAGTGGGAGTTACGCACACAAAGATAGCCGCGCTAACGTTTTGCATTGGGTAGATACAGTGACTGTGCGAATGCTCCCTCTGTGCGAAGCCACCCTACTTTCCCCTATAGGTGTGCACAGCACTTGTATAAAATCAATAATAAAAACTGGAGCGGAAATACATAATAATATATCAAAATTAAAATTTACATTGAATTTAAAATGTCAAGTAGGTACATAGTAAATTAAATTAAAATACAGTAAATTAAAGATTTTAAATAAACGTCAATTAAATTGAGATAGAAAATAATTATAAATTAAGACTATAACAATGAGAAATACAGACACATTACATCAATTACAAATAAAATTAAAAGAATAGAGAATTAATATATTATAGATTAAAATTTGAGTTCAAAAATTAGGTTAAATTAAATTATACAGAATTAAATAGGCACATTGAATGGAGTCACACAAATTAACATTTTGTAACAGAAATACATACACATTTAACATTTAACAAGAACTGAGCACGTATCGTCTGAATTCATTCAGACTGTTCGAAAATATGTCCAAATTGTTAGTACGCGTGCTCAGCTTATTGTAGCTAGACAAAAACCGGTATAAAGGAGCTGAACGACCAAGATTAGTTCTATTTTTAGGCATTTGAAATGTTTCCGTTTTAAAATTGGATCTGTATGAGGTACGGCGGGGCACACTTACACTGATTTCCGAAACCAACTCCGGCGCATTCGCCAAATTGTGAATGGCCTTATAAAGGAAAATTAAATCTGTGCAACTTCTTCGTTGCTCCAAGGAGCTCAACTTGAAATGACAGAGCCTTTGATGATAGTCAGCTTCCCGATCACAAGTCTGTGATCTGTAGCGCAGGTATCTCGTGAACTTTTTTTGAATGCATTCTATTCTGTCGATGTGGACACGATACGCTGGATTCCATACAGGAGATGCATATTCCAGTATACTCCTCACCAGAGAGTTATAGAGAACCTTAAGGGTGCCACTTGACCGGAATTCCTTGCAAGTTCTTTTTAAAAATCCGGACATTTTATTTGCCTTGGCGACAATTGTGTCATAGTGGTTTATAAAGGATAGTTGACTATCAAGTTGGACTCCCAAATCACGAATGGTATCTACTCTCTGAAGAGTTATGCCGTTTAAGTGATATGCTGAAGGCTGAATCAACTTTTTACGTGTAAATGTTATATGATAACACTTCCCGGCATTGAGAGTCATCATGTTACTATGACACCACTCATGAATTGCGTCCAAGTCCTTCTGAAGCAAAGCAATGTCGGTACTTGATTCAATTTCCCGGTACAGTTTCAGATCATCTGCAAACATAGAGCATTTTGAGTTTTTAATGGAGTGTATGATGTCGTTCACAAATACCAGGAAAAGAACAGGACCAAGATGTGATCCCTGTGGCACCCCAGAGGTTGAGTAATAAAGTGGCGACTGATAACCCTTTATAACAACTCTCTGTTGTCGCTCCGAAAGGTATGATTCAAACCAGCGCAGCAAAAGACCATGCACACCATAGTTCTCAAGTTTTTGAAGAAGAAGCACATGATTTACTTTGTCGAACGCGCTACTGAAGTCAGTATAAATTGAATCCACCTGCACCCCAGAGTCTACGGATCTGCTGATGTCATTAATGTAGTGAACTAAGTTGGTGGTAGTGGATTTATTGGTACAGAAACCGTGCTGTTGCGCAGCCAATTGAGTTTTGATGAGCGAAGTTAATACAGGGCAAACTAATGATTCGAATAGTTTCGAGAAAATTGAAAGAAGAGATATGGGCCGATAATTTTTGACATCATTAGGCTCCCCTTTTTTAAATATTGGAACTACGTGTGCGATTTTCCACTGCGTGGGAAACTTAGAAGACATAAGGGATTTATTAAAAATAAGTTTGAGCGGTAATGATAAATATTTGGCACATTGTCTTATGAAATGCGGCGGTAGGCCGTCAGGCCCAGGACCTTTGCAGATATTAAGTTTTTTTAATTCTTTAAGTACGTCTCGCTCTGTGAAATAATGGCTTCCTAGCGCAAGCTGTGGGTACTCTTTAGACTTTGTTTGTACCGCGAGTGTACCAGCTGGAGATGCAAAGGTGGCAGAAAAGTGTGAGGCAAACAGTTTACTCACTTCTTCTCCAGAAGTTGCCACTTTCCCGTTCCAATACAACTCTGATGGAATGTCATTAGACTTGGCTTTCTTGGCCTTAACGAATGACCAAAATGCCTTAGGATTCAGTTTGATGTTATTTTCAGTGTTATTTACGTATGTGCTGTAGCACTTTTTGATCATCTTTTTAGAGCGTTCGTCCAATATACGGTATTCATGTTTGTCCCTGGGATTTTTGTATTTCTTAAAACGCAGTCTTAATTTTTCTTTTTCGTTGAGGAGTCTGATTAAACATTTTGAAAACCATACCGGAAATTTGTTATTGCGTCTGGTATATCTAGGAACACATTCATCCACTATTCGATTCAATTGTGCGTAAAACGTGTCCACCATTAAGTCCACATCCGGCAGATCCGAAAACAAACGCGCCCAATCGATGCTCCGCAACCTCTCATTTACGATTACATAGTCGGCTTTCCAGAAGTTATATTTGATAGAACTCTTACTTTTTAATATTTCGGGTGAAATATTCTTGATGGTGATGTCAAGAGGAGGGTGATGAACATCGACCAGCGACATCGGATTTTTACATTCACTGACACATCCACCGCGGAAGTTACACAAAATAAGGTCCAAAGTTCTGTTATTACAATTCCTAACAGTGTTAATCTGCCTAATGCTATTTGACGACATAAAATCGACCAGTGAGTAGCCTAACCTGTTCGCAAATTTCCCAGCAGTTGTACACGGTGAGCTGGAGAGAGTATTGTCCGTGCTCCAGTCGATGAAACCGAGATTAAAGTCTCCAGCAATTATTACATCCCCTCCCACTGATTCAATCACTGCATCCACGTTATCTAGGATCAGGTTAAGTGGGGCATGTTGCACAGGTGGTGGCAGATAGGCCGCACAGATGTATAGGTCACCGTTTCTACTTTTGGTTTTGAGCTTGACCCACAGATCCTCAGCATCTGATTCCCATTTTGTTACACGTGCTGAGTCAATTGCCCTAGAAACAGCGATCAGTACACCTCCACCTTTTTTCCTGCCAAGAGGAGTAGAAGCTCTGTCTCTACGATAAATGATATATCGGGTGTCGAACAATTCGCCATCATTAACGCTGTCATCAAGCCATGTCTCTGTTCCAATTATCACATCATAGTTATTAAGTAGTGCGGCTAACCTGAGATTCTGCAATTTGGTCTTAAGACCTCTGAAGTTCTGATAATAGATGGTGAATTCTGACAGCAAGATCATGGTCTTTGTGCATCTATGATCCCTTTATAGTAAAGAGACAGCCTCCAGGCTTTTTAGTTGCTTTGCTTGTTGTCCATCCTCCTTCCTTATCAAGATTTTGCCATCTCGAACCCAAACATATTTGTATCCTTTTTCTTTCGCGAATTTTCTGGCAGCCGCATGAATTTTTTTGTTTAGGGGTGACAGGTGCTCCGAAACGAAGACAGGTTTAGCCAAGTTGCCGTACCCAAGGTGTTGCGAGTTAAGCTTTTTGTCGGGGTGTGCTTTGTTATAATTAATCACTGAGGTTAGAATGGTATCCCTCAGCAGCATGCTACGCAGCTTGACAACTACAGCTCTGGGGTTATTGCTTTCTGGGTCCAGTTTCCTTACCCGTACTACAGACAGGATGTCGTCTTCTTTGACCGAGCAAGAGACTACATTTCCAATTTGCTGAACAGTCTTAACCAGATTTTCTGCTTTGCTTTCCGGTATGCCGTTGATTTCTAAATTCTGTTGACGTGCATGCTGTTCAATCAAGTTTACTCTTGTTGAAAGTTCAGAGACTGCGTGCTTGAGAGAATCATTCTCTTTGTGAAGGATTTTATTGCCGTTTCTGCAGGTCTCAAGTTCGGCTTTCATCCGATCAAACTCTTCACTTATAAAGTCGACCGACTGCTTAAGTTCACGGAACAATGATTTTATGTCACCCAGTTCATTGGTGAAACTTTTTTTGATATTGGCTGATATTTCCAACGACAGGACACTCCGTATTTCTTGACGAATGCAGTCAATCAGTTCACTTTTTGAGGTTAGAAATTCAGGCTCAAGTGGGCCATCAATGCGTGGACGTTTCTGTCTAACACATACATTCGATAATTCAGGTGTACTGACAGCAGGTAAATTTGGTTCGGAGGATGCCTGAGTTATGTTACTCCCACCGGATTTGTTAGGCGGGGTACGCGCTTGTCGTGACATTTTATTTAAATTAAGTTGTGCACTTTCTCAATCTCAGAGCACTTTAGCTTGATCGGTATCCAGGTATTCAAACACACGGTTAAATTTGGGACAAAAAAAAATCGATTGTTGTTTTAGTCGATTTCTTGTTTTTATGCCCTTTCCAAAAGCCCAGTGTCCAAATCTGTGATACAAAACACCGTTGCGTTTCCGAACGAAAATATATGTGTCAGAACTCAGAAGTTGTTTGTGTTTTGATTGGTGGATTAACTTGGCGTGACTCAGCTGCTGTTTGTTTACATTAATTGTTTGAAAAATTAACTGTCTTTGAAAGTAAAAACGTGTATTTCTCACAGTATTAGCACTTTTTCGCGCACAACCAGATAGTGATAATTCCTGTGTGCATAAGTTTGCCGAAATTCACTATGTTCGTAAATAAGTGATGTATGTGTCCGTACTCACAGTTCACTTTAGGGTTCACCATGAACTTTGGTTTGTTTTTACACTTATTCTTAGGATATCACTCCGATAACACTTGTGCACGTTCGTTGGGCTTCTAAGATAATATAACTTTGTTGGTCCGTTTTTATAATGCGTTTATAATAATTTAATTGATTTTAATGCGCGGAGCTGAAGTAAACCGTGGCACTTGACAGTGACAGTATGCATGCGGTATTGTAGGATACATCTTAACTACATTGATAGTCAAATAAATTTTATACCTTCCTGTTGAATGCCGACTCTCTTCTTTAAAATATAGTGCAGACATGTCATAATTTTGACAATTTTTTGATTTCTAAAAATTAAAAACTGTTAATATATAACTCTTAACACTATAAAAGAGAATCAAGAAACTCCACCTCAGCGCTGCATAGTCCGGCTTAGAAGACGAAAACTGCGACATGCCATAAAAAAAATCCTCCTCAACGCTGTCAGCTCGTTAAATGTGCCCAAAACATTGGCAGAGTTGCCACGTTGAATGGCAAACCGTAGCCTCTTGTAAAAGCCAGTTCTTGGGTCACGGGATGCATCAACTAAGTAGGCGACAAAATTTCAGACTTTACGGCCCCAGAGTTTAAGCCATAGAAGGCTCGAAACACTTGGAATTTCTCCTGTATCGTGGGTGCGTTTACCAACATTTAAACTCACATTCACGGACACCCAGACCCGAAACAACTACATACCTATCTGTAGGTCTGTAGGCCATACAAATATTGTTCCGTGCGGGGATCGACCCGCGCCATGCTCGCCACTGTGCCAATCGTGTCGTCCATTCATCGTGTACATTTCTGGTTTAAACATTTATTATTGTCGTTTACATGCTCCAGACTTTTTTCTTTTACTAACCCCGTGAAACGAAATTCTTATCACAACATAATTTAACAACAACAGACGTCGGGGGATTTTGTGTGGAAACCGACCCCACCCTCCAACAGTCATGGCCAGTAATGGGGCATGTCAATATGGTTAAAAGAATTTAGAAAAAAAACTGTCTTTCCCAATTGCAAAATCAATGAACCCTCGAGGGTCCTGGATGCTGTCGTTGTACATGAGGTACCTAGAATGATTGTTTTTAACAGCCGTTGTGACTTCGGCCTCCACTTTCAGCAGCTGGTGCTTAAGTTGATGCCGTCGTCCACTTATCGGCCCGAGGGGATAAAAGTCCTGGCGGAGGAAGCGGTGTCCCAGGGTGGATATGTGCTGGCGCTGGACTTGTCCACCGCGTGGAGCACCCTGGTCTTTTGATTGCGGTAACGAGTCCTTTAATGGAAATTCATTCATCCTTACGTGTGCAAGAACTGCTTGGTTTAAAGGGGTTTACTCGCTTTAACGCTCTCGGTCAGGACAGGTTCATCAAAAATAAACCGTTCACACATCAGGTCATCTTATAAACCCTTTACAGGACGCGCGGACGGTTCACCGAAATAGTTTGGATGGAAATAATACTTACAAACAGAAGTTCGGATAAGAATGAAATCCGAATAATTACCAAGAGTGGAGTAGCGGGAATTAAGTTTCTCAAAGTTTCTTCTGCTTTCATGACATCACTATGGTGTATAGTTTTAGGTTGCATTGGATCGGAATATCGATCGAATTCAGGGTACGGTGGATTCTGAAAAAATTTAAAAAATATTGTTGAAGTGATATACTTTAATGCCAATTTTTTTACGATACGATATTCCTCAGCTTCGCTCGAGTAATCATACGTGTGCGTGTTGTCCCCTTATTGTTTTCATCTATCTATAGAGATATTATATGATATAAAATTCTCGTGTCACAGTGTTATTTTTCCTTACTCCTGATTTTTATGAAATTTCGGTAGGTCTGAGAATAGGTCATAAAGTATTTTTTTGTTTAAGTTATTCTGGTGCCCTGCCAAGACGCCTTTTAAAGCAGTTTTGTTTTAATTTTATTCCAGTGACGAAAAGCGACAGAGCTATGTACAATCACATTAAAACATTTCAAACAAGACTTTAAGCTTTAACGCCCAAGTTTTCAAAACTGCACCTAGTTTTTAAAAACAAATATGTTGATGTCAACTTGTATTATCTCGTAATCATAGTATTAGATGGATGGATGGATTTTGATCAGAGTTTTTTCTGTTCTGTGATTTTGATGCATAAGTATTTGGACACCCTAAGTACCAATCTTGCAATGATTTAAGGTTACATCCGAGATAGGATCTATGGCATACGTATTGATTACTGGGTATTTGGTTCACTCAAAATGGACCTTTTCCTTTTTACAATTCAGCAATTTCAAGGAATGTTCCTAATTATCAGTCACTCTGTAATAGAGTAAGATCCCAGGGCCGCCAGACGTCACATATTTTCTGACGAAGGAAATGTGGACGATTGTGTAGTGTTAGTATGTACTAAGAACGCACGACTACCAGCTAGCTTGCTTAGACGGCCAATTTTCAGGTATCAGGCAATCAAAGTACATAAAAACATTACTTACCTCACGTATTTTCTGATAGCTGATTTTTACGTATACATAAGTATACGTAAAAATCAGCTTTCAGAAAATACGTATTGTAGGTAATGCCTTAAAAATAAGTTGCCAATACTCCCAGACACTTTCTAGCGGCCGTATTGCTTAACAGACGCTTTAAAGCTCCCAAAAAGTTTAGACTTAAACGTATTGTGGCTGTTTACCCGAGAACGCATGGCATCGCTCGTGTGGCTGATATACAGACCTCCACTGGACTCATTCGATGGGCATTCAACAGGATCTGTCCATTGCATGTGTGTTTAGAATTTTGTTGAAAACGTTGCTTTCAACGCCCGGGTGCATGTTGGAGCGCCTGCCCAATATAGCATGGCAATAACCCGATAAATTAGCTTTAAGTATTAAATCATAAGGGGTTTAGTTTTCTTTAAAGCGTCTGTTAAGCAATACGGCCGACGGAAAGTGTCTGGGAGTATTGGCGACTTATTTTTAAGGATATTGCCTAAAATATACGTAAAAATCAGCTTGGAGAAAATACGTGAAGTAAGTAATTTTTTTATGTACCTAAGTACCTTGAGTACCTGATACCTGAAAATTGGCCATCTTAGCATGCTAGCAGGTAGGCATGCGTTCTTAGTACATACTGAAGTAAACGACCAGATAGCTAGATACAAACTGATTTATTTTACGAACACCCGCATACATACAATAATTAATAGTGATATTTACGAATCATGCAACATCTTCCTCCTTAAATAAAATATTTTAAATGTAATATTTTATGAATAGTGAGTATTACAAATTTTAATCATGCAACATCTTCCTCCTTATATAAAATTAGAACAAACAAAACAACAACACATAACAATTATAACAATTCATAACAATATTATACTTTGTTGACATAAATCTTATACCTTAAATATAAGAAAGTAACAAACTACATTAACTGGTAAGTATAAAATGGTAGTAAGTATATTTATTATTTATAATATCAGGTTCATGCACAATCATTTATTAGTTTAAAACATTGTGATAGCCATAGGTATTTAATTATGTTTAAAATTGATTTTTTAATTTTTCCTTAGCTGCCCTTGCAGCTGCCCTTTCAGAACGTGCTGTTTTTACATTTTGTGTAGGTAGTGAGGTTGGCGGATCCTCATAGTCCTGGTCTGGGCACGAGTCATAGCTTTCTGAGTCCCCAGAAGATTGATGTAATTTTGTGTCTTCTTGGACTACGTCATCCCCACAAGTCGCCTGTTGCGACGATGTTGTGGGAGCCGGCTCGGCGTTGCCAAGTTTTATTAGATGTCTACGATTCCTGCGCACCGTTCTCCCGGCGCTGTCTACCACGAAGTAGGAGCGGGGCTGCGGCGCGCGGCGCACGACACGGGCTTGTTGTCGGCGCGCGCCATCCAGTGTCACCACCTCGTCGCCCACTGCCAGTTCCGGAAGCGGTCGCGCACTACTATCATACCGCACCTTGTGTCTGTTTTGATTACGCATTACATTGATGTAATCCGGTACATTGTCTCGCTCCGGTTCCAGTTTGTTGTCATGGCACGGCAGGCGAGTATTTAGCCTTCGACCCATTAACATTTGCGCGGGGCTTGCTACGCCATCTCTAGGAGTTGCCCTGTAATTTAGCAAACCTAAGTAAAAGTCTTCATTCGATTTGTCTGACTTGCATAACAAAGTTTTTATTGTTCGAACTGCGCGCTCACTGCGCCCGTTCGACTGCGGATAGTTGGGTGATGAAGTCGAATGTTGAAATCCCCATTTATCGGCAAAAGTTCTGAATTCCTTAGATGCATACGCGGGACCATTATCAGAAAATAACTCTTGGGGTATGCCATGTCGAGCGAACTGGTCTTTCATGGCAAGTATTACTTGTTTTGATGTCATATTAGCTAAGGGGCACACTTCCACAAAATTTGAAAAATAATCTACTAGCAATAAATAGTATTTTTTACCAATCTCAAAAATATCTGAGCCTACTTTTGCCCACGGCAGCGCAGGTATGTGATGATTGATAATGGGCTCGCGCTGCGGGCGCGGCGCGAGCTCCGCGCAAACGCGGCAGCGACGCACGCCGCGCTCCACGTCGCGCGCCATCCCCGGCCAGAACATTACGTCACGTGCGCGCCGCTTGCATCTATCGATACCAAGATGGCCCTCATGCACACGCCCAATCATTTCTGGCCGCAAATTTTTTGGAATAAATACCAAATTATTAACCAATATTACGCCATCGACATACTCCAAAGATTCCCTATAACTCCAGTGTTGTCGAGCACATTCCTCTACTTCATATTTATTATTAGGCCATCCATTTAATATGTAGTTTACCAAAGTGTGGCATTCCTCGTCTTGTTCCGTGTGGATTTTAATTGTTTTGAGCCGATCATTGCTGAACCTTAAGTTTTGTATTAAAAAGCACGTCTGTTCCTCCAGCTCCTCCGAGACTTTGTTATGCAATAAATCAGGAAGAGGTGCCCTAGACAACGTGTCCGCCACGTACATGTACTTACCTGGCTTATACGTGACGTGAAAATCATACCTTTGTACACGAAGCATCATGCGCTGCAGTCTGGCCGGCACCGAGTCCAGCGATTTTTTGAATAGAGCCTCTAACGGCTTGTGATCGGTTTCAACGACGAGATCACTTTTGCCAAATATATATTGATGGAATCTCTCTAAAGCAAAGACAATGGCTAGCATTTCTTTCTCTATTTGCGCGTACCGTTGCTGTGTGTCGGTCAGCGTCATGGAAGCAAATTCGATAGGGCGTCCCGCCTGCAGCAGCACGGCGCCGAGCGCGCGTGCGCTCGCGTCCACCGACAGCACGGCGGGCTCGCGCGCCTCGAACAGCGCCAGCACGGGGGCGCTGCACAGTGTACTTTTCAGCTCGCTCAGCACGCGGTCCTCACACGGACCCCAACACCATAAGCTATCTTTTTTCATCAAATTACGCAAGGGACCTACTTTCTCTGAATAATTTGGAATAAATTTGCTAACGTAATTCACCATACCGAGAAATCGCTCCAGTGAAGGACGGTCAGTTGGTGTCGGCATATCAGTTATTGCTTTTAACTTAGATTCGTCAATTTTCATGCCCTCCGAACTGAAAGTGTGACCTAGATAAGTAACCTCACGCACACAAAACTCACACTTCTCGGAATTGAATTTTATACCTACCTCACTAGCTCTTTCGAGGAGATTTTTGAGTCGACTATCATGTTCATCCTTAGTAGACCCCCAAACGATGACGTCATCAACAAATGAGTCCACTCCTTCCAAATCTTCCAACAACTGCCTAATCTTTGCATGAAAAACCTCAGAAGCTGAGTTGATACCATAGGGTAGACGCAAATACTGGTACCTGCCGAATGGTGTACCGAACGTACATAGGTCAGCGCTCCTATCGTCCAGCTGTACCATCCAGAAACCAGATTTCGCATCTAGTTTACTAAAATACCGCGCACCTTTTAACTTTGTGGCTATCTCAGTAAGTGTTGGTAACGGGTAGTGCTGTCGCCTTATAACACGATTGAGTGGTCGAGGATCCAGACAAACCCTGAAGCTTCCATCTTTTTTTGCTGCAATCACAATGCCATTGACCCATGATGTTGGATGATAAACTTTTCTAATGACCCCCAACCTTTCCATGCGCGCCAGCTCCTCTTTAAGCTGGTCCCTTACACCAAGTGGAATTTTTCTGACAGGGCAAATGCAAGGGTTTGCATTATTTTCAATAGGTATAGTGTATGTACCTGGTAATTTACCTAGTCCTCGAAATAAATTTTCATAATTACTTAGATTTAACGAATACACTCTTTTAATAAGTCCTATGTCCTCTAGAGCCTGTTTACCTAATATACTTTGACAGTCCTGTTCCGAAATAACAAATTTTAAAGTATAATGCATATCTCTATACATCCAATTAATCATACATGAACCTGTTATTGCTAGGAAATTACCACAAAACGACTTAGCTCGTGTATTATCACACACAACATCACAAAGAGATAATCCTAACCTTATATAACTTTTCTTCGATAATACATTAAGGTCTGAACCTGTATCTAGTTTGAAACAGTGTTTGGTACCATTATCAGACAAATAAAGATTTTCATACCATTTAGAGTCCTCTGCCTGCACTATCGTATCAATATACTCAAGTGACGAAACATAATACAAGTCCTTGTCGTTATCGCCATCGTCGTCGCCGTGATAATCCTCGTACAGTTCATACACCTTTTTCGACTTACGCGTCGCCGGACACATAACTTTATAATGACCCTTGCCCCCACAGATAAAACACTTCACTTTTCGTGCCGCACATCGATCACCTCCATCACAATAAACCGAGGCGCAGGCCGCGCAGGCGCGCCCGCCGGGCCCGGCCGCTCCGCCGCCCGCGCTGCCACCCGCGCGCCCGCTGCCACTCGCGCCGGCGCCGCCGCCACCGCGACCGCTGGCATCTGGCACAACACCGCGCCCGCGCCGCGCTGCACCTGCGCTCATGTTCGCTATGCCAGAACCTCGTCGTTGGTCGCGCTCGCGCCGTCTGTACACACTATCCACCGATGCACTTTTTACAGACTCACTCTTGATCCCTTCAATCTGTTTTTCGCCGTCGTTAGATATTTCGTTGGCCTGACATATTTTTATTGCCTTTTCCAGTGATAAATCGTCTGTCCGCAGCAATCTATCGCGTACCGCGACGTCTTTAACACCGCATACGATCCGATCGCGCAATAAGCTATCCTCTAGTTGTTCGAATTCACAGCGCTGGCTTAGAAGTCTCAGTGCGGTAACATATTCGTCAATACTTTCTCCGACTTCTTGACATCTTGTAAAGAATTTAAATCTCACCATGGCGGTATTAGTTTTCGTCCCAAAATGAGTATTGAATTTTTCAATAATTTTATCCAAGTTTTCTTTTTCTTCGTCGGAAGTAAACTTAAATGTGGTAAAGATGTCATATCCATCTGATCCAATTAAATTTATCAATAAACTAGCTTGCACTTCCGCTGGTTCCTTGTGAACTCCGGACGCCTTCAAAAACACTTGAAATTGACGCAACCATTTACGCCACGCGTCCGCCCGGCTGGCTGGCCCACCTTCCAAACATAATTCCGCCGGTGGCCGTGCATGTTCCATGCTGCCTGTGATCACTAGATTATTTGTTTCACTATTTAAGCTCAATAGTCACTTCTAAATCACGAAATGTACGTTAATTTTATTTTATTTCGCGCACCGCTGTCACCATGAAGTAAACGACCAGATAGCTAGATACAAACTGATTTATTTTACGAACACCCGCATACATACAATAATTAATAGTGATATTTACGAATCATGCAACACATACTAACGCTACCCGATTGTCCACATTTCCTTCGTCAGAAAATACGTGACGTCTGGCGGCCCTGGGATCTTGAACTATAATGTTTTAAGATAATAACAATCTTAAAACAGTTACTTACTGGAAACCAAATGGCAGCCTTATGGTATTCACGTTTAGCGAGCGCCGTCGGAGATAACCCCAGGGTGTCCCTACAATCTGGGGGAGTCGGACGAGGTAGCGGTTTCTTAGGCATGTGACTAGTAGTATGTAAGGCCATTTTACATAATCTGGTAAACTGTTTGGGTTTTAATTCAAATTACATAATACATTGCATTAGTTCCATTTCTATAGTATAGAGCAGCTGTTGCAAAGAGTAAATTATTTAAAATAAACTGATTACTGGATTACTGCAATCATTTTGCCACATTTGACACGCTTACATTACTACAGATTATACAGATGTAACCTTAGGCCCACTATAAATATTTAAGTTTAGTAGATACAGTCTACTTTTTAATTCCATGCTCTGTAGCAACGAAGTTCATCTCTACATGCTCTACATGGATCCATGCTCAGATAAAACTTTGATCTGAGGATCCATGGATCTTTTCTAGCGTGAACGACTAAGGGGCATGGCAAACATTTGTAATGGCAGGCCTTCTTTGTTTTAGCCTCTAAAGTGACTCGCCCAGTTCAATTTGTTATCAATGGTCGACAAGGAACCACCTAAATTTTCAAGAGCTGTAACTCTACTCCTAGAGGCCCACTACTATTACTACACACTTACACACACACACTTTATACTATTAACTTTTTTATAATTGTAGATAATATAACTGGCTACATTATATAGTACTTCATTTTTGTTAGAGTACCATAACTTTTAATGTGTTTATATATTTTGTTTTTTTGGGAAATGATACATTGTGTACAGTCGCCATCAGATATATTGTAGCAGACAAGGTGACCAAATACATCTGAACAATTTAAAATGTCAATAAGATCCATACACTACAAGTTACCATTAATATCTGAACATTCATAACTTCATTAATATCTGAGCAGATGCTTGTCAATAATTTCTATACAAACAACTAACCAAAAATATCTGAACACTTACTTACTTAATAGCATAAAACAGTCATTTGGTGTTCAATAAAACCGAGTTCAACAAAAAATAAAACAGAAAAAAGTAAAAAATAAACTTTAGAAGAAGAATCAGTTTCTGAAGTTGGTGACAAAAAAATCTAGGTACCTACCTAGAGTAATAAGTAAGTAAGTATGGATCTTGACATTTTAAATTGTTCAGAAGAATTGGTCACCTTGTCTGCTACAATATATCTGATGGCGACTGTACTCAATGAACCGGGGGCAGATACACAGTGAAACGTGTGTGCAAAAAATGAACCATGGCAATAACCAAGTAGATTAAGTAGCCATATGCACAAACAAGAGGTGATTGACGAAACTATCCTAAAGAAGTAAAAGCGCAAAAATCCACAAAATCAATCCAATTGATATTCAGGTACTATATAAACAATAAAAATGAGACGAAATTTTGCTAACGTTATTTTCATACAATTTTCACAAAAAAAATACAAAACAAGCGCGTGATAGAATAGCCTTATGTATATAAGAATATAGCATCAAATTAATAATCATCGTAAATAAATATCTTGAGAACAGTAAGGTTCTTATTCCGAATAAACCTACATTGTCTTAATAATATTTTATAGCCCGAAGTATTTTATAGAAGTAGTTATTATTGTGGCTTAAAAGACTTGGTTTCCGAACCGAAGATAGCTTTGTGGTATTTAAATAGTTAAATCAAATTAAATACGTCTATAATTATTGTTCTTGTTTATTTACTGTACACTGCCAATAAATTAAGTAGTAATTATTATATGATACTTCTAATGTTTCCTAGATTTTATCTTGCAATTTCAATGTATCCAGTTGTTTCTATCTATTCCCGGAACTATCTATTGATGTTCATATTTTATCCGAATAAATGTAAAGATTACAAATAAATACATACTAAATTGCTAAATTACATAATGGAGTTTTAAAATAGTTCCACTAATTAAGATTAGCTAATTATTGTATGTGTTATTAGTTATTTGGCTATAATGTTTGACCATTGCCATTGGCGGGAATCGTTGATGTAATAAGTATGAATTGACGGTTATAAAAGCAAATGTTACCGCCAATTCAGGGTAGTTACGCTGCAACTATTCTACGAGACAGGTTCGCTGCCACCCACAGGATAGAAATTCATTCCTAAGGCCAAGTATGTTTACAGTATTTAAATGCCTAGCACGCACCGGTGCGTTCACGGCACTGGGAATGAAATTTTCATTACCAATGCCGAACAACGCACGGGTGCGTTATCAGTTTATTATAAGATTTGTGGTTTATTACGAATAATACACATTCATTTATTTAAGAATTGTTTTTATTAGTCACTACTTGCATATCGCTAATGAAATAAACTTCAAAATAAACAATATTGTAATTATAGGCAAAGTTCTGAGTGGTAATTGTCGAAACACAGCACACAAAGTCCAGGTTTGTCAGGACAGGTGTCACAATACCAAGGAGTGTCACTACGTTTCTTATTTTTGGTGCACTGTCGGCATGGTTTTCGCTTGAGTCGCCCATTCGAAGTAATTTCGGTGGCTTTCTTTATCGTATGAGAATTTACTGTCACCCGACTTCTCTGTATATTTGAAAGTCTATTTTCTGATTGTGTTTCTGGCAGCAGAGCATTTATGATATTCAGCCGGTAATCATAAAGAGACAATTTAGGTTGCCCTGAATATTTATTATAAATCTTCATTGAATTGATGAAAAGTAACTGGAATGTGTGAATGGCAATCTTCATATGACAACGCAAAGTTTTTCTTTCGCAAGGATAGTAGGCTAAAAGCTGGTCTTGCCTGTCTACTCCTGACATATAATTATTGTACTTGAATATGGCTTCCGGCTTTTGAGTAATCTGGCCACGTTTATTTGCGACTGGAATCATTCTGTCTTCATACTGGGTAGTAATATATGACACAGCACGTTTGTCTTTCCACATGCCAACATGAACTCCTTCCCGAAACATTGAGCAATTTTCCCCTTTCTTCAATTTTTTTTTCATTATTTCCGGAGGATTTTCTTTTAAATCTTTCCGCAGAGTCCCCGTGCAATACGTATTGTTTTCCAGCAGCTTCTTCGCCAAACCGAAACTATTATAAAAATTGTCCATGTACAACTCATGGCCATTATTTAATTTCCCCTGTAGTAGCTCCATGACAACTTTCTCAGCGTGGCCCTTACCGGTGACTTCTATATCTTTTCCACCTGCATATACTCGGAACTTCAATATCAAACCATCTGGTTCCGTGAGCATATATAGTTTTATGCCATACTTGTGGCGTTTGTTTTTTATAAACTGTCGAAAACTCAGTCGCCCTCTCCATAACACCATACTTTCATCAAGAGATAATTGTTGTGCAGGATAGTAACATTCGGTCATCTTGTTGTTGAAGTAATCAATGATACTTCTAACCTTGAACAGAGGGTCCTCACTCTCTTCCTCTGAGGTAAAATGCATGCAAACATCTCATTATAAGGAGAAATCTATTCCTGCTCATTTGTTGTCCAAAAATAGGCATTGAAAACAACCTGTTTTTTTTTCAGTAATCTTGTAGACGACTAAGTTGAATAGTTCCCATATGGAATAGCAAACCAAGAAATATTTTTAGCTCAGGGACGATGATCGGTTTCCATGCAGTTATTCTTGAAAAATCTCTTCGTCTTCCTGGTGATTCTCTAGTTGGCCTATTATTCAGCAGCCTCTGTGCCTGTGCGTTTGTCTCTGTACAAATCATCGACAAAAAATCTTCGGAGAAAAAGAAATTGAAATAATCTACAGGGTTTACTCCTGCAACTTCGCCATAAAATTGATTTGATTTAATAAAATCAATCTTTTTCATTTCACCAGTTGTGGTCCAATCGGACGTCGAGCCTAGTCCACAGGGTTGGTTTGTCTGGACTTGCTCTTCAGAGCCTGATACAAGTGGTGACCTTGGTTCTAGGTCTTGATCCTGAGCTGTAGATGACGATAATCGGTGTCTGGGAGGTTGCAATACGAAATTTGACAGGTTCACCTCACCTTCACTCTCTGATGCTGACTCCTCCTCATCAGGTTGATAGTCGTCCTCAGAATCGTCATCGTACAGTGTCTCTTCTATATCACTGTCATCCAGAGGTGTAAACACTTGCTTTCGCCGCCTTTTAGACCCAGAAGGGCCTTCTCCACAGTCCATTTTTATTATTTTTAACTAGCACGTAAAAACACAACCGTTCAAGATACGAAAAAACCACAAACACGTAACGAATTTTTGAAATTTCAAGCACAATGCCGCTTCAAACACAACGTCCCAAGCCGTATGCCGGCACTGCACTGATTCTTTAAACTTTACTAGGCGCGAACACGCACGGGTGCGAGCTCGGCCCCCCACTTCGGCAGCACCCCTCGCACCGGTGCGTAGATGGCAGCGAACCTGTTAACTAGATAATACGATTAATATCTGGATCTGTACCCAGAGTCTTATATTCTTATTAATTTATTAAGTACCTATTCCATGTGTATAGAATAAAGTTCACATGTAAACGTCCTACTAATGAACCAAGATTACAAAGTGGAGAAAGCTGTAACCTATTTGTATTGTCCTAAGGATCTACCTACAATGTTTATGTAAGTTAATTGATATTATGCTCTGAATATTACTGATAACTATGTGTTAGAAATATGTACTATAATATGGGTTACCTATATTGATTGTTGTTTATGTAAACTGATAAATTGCTGTAACTTGAGACAGTCCAAGACAATGTCAGGTTGTCTTTGCATAATACTTTAAAATGTGTTCCCGTGGAGTTTCTTATCCATTCTTCTCCACGAAGACTAGGGACCTAGCGAATGGAATCGAGTTTGACGTAGTTGACAAGACCAAAAGAAATAAAATGAATAGTCTTGTCTTTTGTGCTTTTACTTCATAAAACCCCTGTTCCCAACACACCTTTTTAAAGAGACTTTCGAACACAGTAAATAACTAGTAATCATCCTGACACTCAAAGTTTATTAATTGGTGGATATTAATACATATACATATAGTCTTACATCCACTGATGTAAGATCAGAAGTGGGATTGTCCCTGGCTTGCCAATATGATTTCTAATTGTGTTCCTTTTTTATATTTTCATGATAAATGTTGGAGTTACTGCTGGTCTGATGCTGAGAGATGTGACGTCGGTGGCTCACCGCTTCGAATTGACTAGGACCGGAACGATGGCTACGTCGACAGCACGTACTCTGACCATGAGATTGAGAAGCTGCTGGTACAGCATCGAAGCCATGCCATGGATTAAATCGAGCAGCAGTACGAAATAGTTAATATCGGTAAGGCCTTGCCTTTGCTTTAATAGTTTGTTCTCTGAAAAGTTACAAATAATGCAAGGAATAAATGTATTTGTTACTACTCCCAAACTCATGAATAATGTTGTTGTTTTCATAAAACATCGAAAATATACAATGTAATTTTAAGAAAAAAATAAGAAAATAGTTTTGAGTTAATTTAATGAGATGATGAGATTGAAGGTAGGTGAATATTATAAGTTGGTATTTAAATATTTTATTGAAGCTTAACTAATAAATAGTTGATGACAATGTCAATATTTGTCGAATAGAATGTTAAAACGTTACGGAGTACGGAATGAATTTGAGAATATGTAATGTACAAATAACTTATATAACTTATGTTCAATCATTTTAAGATACATTTAAAAACTGAACAATAATAATAAAAAAATATATACCCACCAAACCCAAATACCTATTAATAAGGTGACATAATATTGTACTACTTAAATATGTAGTAGACTTCTATAGTACGTATCAAGTGGGTAAACAAGTAAATTGTAATACATCATAACTATCTATTGTTGTATATAACTTAGTGGGACAAGGTCAAAAGTTACTGATCGTTTCACTTATTTTGATGTACCTACAATAAGCTGATTGGTAGGCTTTCTGAAGTAAGTAAGTAATAATTTGACTTTGGCTTCTAAACTACCTTCGCGTAAAAGAGAATTATGAATAGATATAGGTTCTAAATTTCTAATGAAAATAAACTACTTTAAAATTACTTCATAATCACTACATAAGCTACTTTCATGATCTGAAAGTTATAATTTAATCATAAAAAGATAACATGTATACACAAAACAGCCTTGGTAACTAAAACGAAAAATTAACAATAATCTTCGAAATGAGAAACTAAATTTGAATAACATGTTTATGTTCTTTTCTCTTCTCTTCCTCTTAGCGAGGGTAGGCGATGACAATAACGAATCAAATGTGTCTATTAGCTAATTACCAACCAAGCAAACACGGATACAAACCAAAAGCAGTTGTGCTAGATGTCGCATCATTCTTACTAAATCTGTTTTTTTTATCATTGGGAATGATCGAAATTTTGAAGATTTGCTTTGGTATATACTAAACAACATGTTAAAATAATTATAACAATCTTTTTTTTATAGTATAGTACCACAATAATAATTGTCAGATTGACCGAGCGGTTACTTTTTGGTTACTGTATATAAAAAATTATGCTACGTTTCAAAACTAAATAAGAGAATTTTTATTGAAATAAAATAATTTTCATTGAAATAAAAAAAAAAAATCTTGTTGAAACAAAATAATTATCATTAAAATGATCTAATTTTATTTGATATAAAATAAATTAAATATTAACTGTGGCGCCATCACGTCTTCCAAGCACACCGTGTTGTGCTGGCGCTGTCGCTGCGGCTGCAGGGAACCTCGAGCTGCGTAAATGTTAACCTTAAACTATTAAATTCGAGTCATTTGAGGTTGAAACTCTGGAGCCTGAATGAAATTTCGAAACGCCTTGTTGACGCTTCCTGTGACCCAGGGGCTGAGTTTTTCTTTAGCCAGAGGCTAAGTGTTGCAATTCAACGTGACAACGTGGCCAGTGTCTCGGGCACTTTACCTGCTGACAGCGTTGAGGACTTTTTCGATGCCCTTTTATAGTCTTTTGTCAGTTGGGTCTAGTTTCATGTATATTTTGTTATGTTGATTTTGGTTATAGTCGTATAACCTTAACAAATAATAATAATACATAACAATAATAAAAAATAATAATAATTAATAAAAATAATAAATAATAAGTAAACAATAAAATAATATTTCCAGTCTAGGTACAAAGCCAAAGTCAAAGCCAACTAAGTAAAGTAAAGACTAAAAATTGTTTACCAACAAAATAATGATACATTGACTTTAACTGCTTGACTTGATGACTGACTGAAAATGTAAGTCTCACCTAAAATAATGGTGAATGAAGAATTTATTCCGCCTCACGCTACTAGGCTTTATGCTTGGTGTCAGCTACCTCACCGGTAGCGGGTGAATAAAGTTTGACATTATAGGTATTTAGCCGAACTACCGCCTAGGGGGCGAAGCTTACCCGCAATATTGGTAAGGTAAATGAGGAAGTTATTCCGCCTCACGCTACTAGGCTTTATGCTTGGTGTCGGCTACTTCACCGGTAGCGGGTGAATAAAGTTTGACATTATAGGTATTTAGCTGAACTTCCGCTACTAGGCTTTATTATGCTTGGTGTCAGCTAGACTCACCGGTAGCGGGTGAATGAAGGTTGACATTATAGGTATTTAGCTGAACCTCCGCCTAGAGCGATGACAAATATTCAATATTTATGTAGTATATTTAATTTTGTAAAAAAAAAAAAAACAAAAAAAAAAAGAACAATAAATGAAAAATAAGTTATTTGTATAAAATTATTTCATGATGTAAAATATTCTGGTTGCTTAGCCAATGATTTAGTATTACATTATCTTTTCAACTGCCACGTTTTATAGGAAGCAGCCTAATTTGTTTACCGATTCAGTCTGATCCTTTTAAATTTTATTAAAGTTTAATTGCGAATAGTGTTTTTGCCCTTGTAACCTTTGGGCAGTAAATAATTACTTCGAGGACGAAGTACTGTCAGTATGGCCGTGATAGAATAGCCTTATGTATATAAGAATATAGCATCAAATTAATAATCATCGTAAATAAATATCTTGAGAACAGTAAGGTTCTTATTCCGAATAAACCTACATTGTCTTAATAATATTTTATAGCCCGAAGTATTTTATAGAAGTAGTTATTATTGTGGCTTAAAAGACTTGGTTTCCGAACCGAAGATAGCTTTGTGGTATTTAAATAGTTAAATCAAATTAAATACTTCTATAATTATTGTTCTTGTTTATTTACTGTACACTGCCAATAAATTAAGTAGTAATTATTATATGATACTTCTAATGTTTCCTAGATTTTATCTTGCAATTTCAATGTATCCAGTTGTTTCTATCTATTCCCGGAACTATCTATTGATGTTCATATTTTATCCGAATAAATGTAAAGATTACAAATAAATACATACTAAATTGCTAAATTACCTAATGGAGTTTTAAAATAGTTCCACTAATTAAGATTAGCTAATTATTGTATGTGTTATTAGTTATTTGGCTATAATGTTTGACCATTGCCATTGGCGTCGAATCCGACTCGGCTGGGCAGCGTTTGGGAAGTTGAGAAGTATCTTCTCGTCCAACTTACCCCAGTGTCTCAAGACGAAAGTCTATGACCAGTGTGTGTTGCCAGTGATTACATATGGGACTGAAACGTGGTCGCTCACAATGGGCCTCATCAGAAGGCTTAAGGTCACCCAAAGAGCAATGGAGAGGGCTATGCTCGGAGTTTCCTTGCGTGATCGAATCAGAAATGAGGACATCCGCATGAGAACCAAGGTTGCCGACATAGCCCGAAGAATTGCCAAGCTTAAGTGGCAGTGGGCAGGGCACATTGCTCGCAGGACGGATGGCCGATGGGGCCGGAAGGTTCTGGAGTGGCGACCGCGAACCGGAAGACGTTGCGTTGGAAGGCCTCCCACTAGGTGGACCGATGACCTGGTGAAGGTTGCGGGGATCCGCTGGATGCGAGACGCACGGGACCGGTCAATGTGGCGACACTTAGGGGAGGCCTATGTCCAGCAGTGGACGTCTTTCGGCTGAAATGATGATGATGATGATGATTGGCGGGAATCGTTGATGTAATAAGTATGAATTGACGGTTTTAAAAGCAAATGTTACCGCCAATTCAGGGTAGTTACGCTGCAACTATTCTACGAGTTAACTAGATAATACGATTAATATCTGGATCTGTACCCAGAGTCTTATATTCTTATTAATTTATTAAGTACCTATTCCATGTGTATAGAATAAAGTTCACATGTAAACGTCCTACTAATGAACCAAGATTACAAAGTGGAGAAAGCTGTAACCTATTTGTATTGTCCTAAGGATCTACCTACAATGTTTATGTAAGTTAATTGATATTATGCTCTGAATATTACTGATAACTATGTGTTAGAAATATGTACTATAATATGGGTTACCTATATTGATTGTTGTTTATGTAAACTGATAAATTGCTGTAACTTGAGACAGTCCAAGACAATGTCAGGTTGTCTTTGCATAATACTTTAAAATGTGTTCCCGTGGAGTTTCTTATCCATTCTTCTCCACGAAGACTAGGGACCTAGCGAATGGAATCGAGTTTGACGTAGTTGACAAGACCAAAAGAAATAAAATGAATAGTCTTGTCTTTTGTGCTTTTACTTCATAAAACCCCTGTTCCCAACACACCTTTTTAAAGAGACTTTCGAACACAGTAAATAACTAGTAATCATCCTGACACTCAAAGTTTATTAATTGGTGGATATTAATACATATACATATAGTCTTACATCCACTGATGTAAGACGCGCGCGGTCGCCTGCACCGCAGCTCTCTGTCGATTGGGGAGGGAGGGCGGGGCCCCTCAAAGATGCAGTTCGCATCAAACGGTAACGTCACATTTTTGAATTAGTTGCATGGTTCACTCTGTACTGCTGGTTCTTTGTTGACCATTCGACCATACTGAAGTTCCCTGCCATGACAACACTAAACATCTTATTATTTAAAACAAACCCTGATTTGCATGCGAACTGATTAATTTTAAATAAAATACTGTATCATTCATTTTTTTTTTAATTATTCTTGTTTTGTGACAAAATATCAAAAGTATAAAAATATATAATCGTCTCGTGTGAGTTCACTACTGCATGCACACAGGGTTCGGTGCAAGGCACGGGCCGCGCTTTCTGCTCGTGTGCTTTTCATCCTGGCCCTCCATATCTTGGAAGAGATATTCTTTATAGTTTTTCTTGATGTGGTCCACCAGCTGCTTAGTGTGGTCCCATCCTCTAGTTTCAGCAATTATTTTAAACTGAAACATTTAAAGTTTTTGTTATTGTTTCTGCTGTGATTATAATAGATTAATTACCTTGTCGTCACGTTCCAATTGAGCTACTTATAATCGTAAGTTCATTCATTATATTGTAGGTAGTATTCTCATGTATTTCGTTTAAATATTTGAATTAATTTTAAGGTCAAGTATCTATTCCGATATTGGTATCTACTTCTTCAACTGCCTATTCCAATTAACCGGTCATCATCATCATCATTTCAGCCAAAAGACGTCTTCTGCTGGACATAGGCCTCCCTCAGGTGTCGCCACATTGACCGGTCCCGTGCGTCTCTCATCAAGCGGGTTCCCGCAGCCTTGACCAGGTCATCGGTCCACCTAGTGGGAGGCCTTCCAACGCAACGTCTTCCGGTTCGCGGTCGCCATCCCAGAACTTTTCGGCCCTAACGGCCATCCGTTCTGCGAGCAATTTGCCCTGCCCATTGCCACTTAAGTCTGGCGATTCTTCGGGCTACGTCGGTAACCTTGGTTCTCATGCGAATGTCCTCATTTTCAACCGTTCAGTTGGAATATTATTAGGTAGATGATGGTGAAACAATAGTGCGGAATAGCTTTAAAAGCAAAATATTATTATACTGCATTGCGAAATAAACGTAATAAGAAACACTTCACAAGTGTGAGAGTAAAAATAATAGTTTTGTTAGCGAAAACTCTTGCCTGCACGGTGTAGACGTTATGGCCGACGCAGCATCGCTCCGGCACACAGTCACGCATGGTGATGCCGATGCTGTTGAGCCTTATTGCCAGCTCGGACAGCCCGCCGATCTTGTCTGTCAACGACACTTTAAACTTCACTAGCCGACCTTCCGCCGCCATACCTCTATCAAGGGTGCGCCCCAACGTCGTAGGGTCAATATTTCCTCCGCTCATGATGCACACAACTCTAAAAAAAATATTCGATGATTCAATCAATAAAGCATCTCGAATTTGAAACGTCGGTGTTTCGTTAATGTATACCAACAGATTAGGACAAAGGCAAAAAAATATTACAGTTTTAGAGCGTAGGTAAAGCTACTTAGAAGAACAAATCCATAATTTCAATTTTTCATTGAAGATCCAGAGAAAATCACAGACATTGCTAAAGAAAAGGATAAAGTAGGTATACACAGGTACACACGGCTACACATCAAGCTATACAAAACCAGTTAATCTTGGCCTCACTTTACTAGATCTTTTCGCACAATGAACGATCAGATTATACTGGTTTTGTATAGCTTGATGTGTAGCCGTGTGTACGCAAGATATGATAATTAATGATGTAATCTCTATATATAAAAGGAGAACTGACTGACTGACATATCAACGTACAGCCGAAACTACTGGGGCTAGGAATGTGAAATTTTGCACACGGCTTCCTATTATAATGTAGGGGAGCACTAAGAAGGGGTTTTTGGAAATTTAACCTTTAAGGGGGTGAAAAGGGGGATGAAAGTTTGTATGGAAAATCGTCACTTTTGTAGTTGAACCGACATCCACGCGGGCGAAGCCGTGGGCAAAAGCTAGTTGTAAATAGAATACAATACAATAGAAGACTAAAATAAAAGTGGATGTTCACTGCTCACCTTTTGCCTCTTAAGTTAGGCAGCAGACCACACATAAGAGCAGCCACACCGACTGCCCCGGAGCCTTCTACATTAAACTTTTCCTCTTCAATGATATGCATGATCGCACGCGCCACCCAGTCTTCTGAAACGGAAACCTGAAAAAAAATCATGACCTGAAGAAACACCGACGAGCAAGTCAAAACTGCAGTAATCTTGACTGCCATCTAACGCCGGGTGTACACCTAAACCGATATCGGCCGATCTTTACAAGGGCGTCTCCAGCAAAACTCGGCCGATCAAATCAAAGGAAGCGCGTACACAACTACTCCCAAGACGCCAGATGGTTTACGTCTATGCACGTCAGAGTTACTCGTCCGAGTACTTCTGTCAGTAATCGGCCGACAAAATCGGCTTTGTTGTATTCGTATCGTTATTCGTAGCCTGTCTCGGGTTATAGGCTGAAGGGCCACGAGTCTAGTCTTGTTAGTTCATAAAAGGGAGTTCCTTTTTAACGAACCTCGGAACAACAGGGTAATCATTAACACTAAAAATAGGAATTTACCATGTTTAATGTTTGATTTGAGTTCCTGATATTTCGGCGCTGTTGCAAGCACCATGACAAATCGGTCTACTCTCTTTCTTGTTCTATTTCTTACACTCGGTACCGGTACCACTCTTACAGACTCTTACTCACAACTCGATTCTGTTCCCGACACATGAAACTCACTGCGTCCGCTCGGAACTTTTTTCACCATTTTCTGGTTTTTATACAGTTGGCCCACTAGATTCCAGGCTCTCAACAGTTTAAACCTATCATCCCGCTGAAGTTTTTATATTTGGTAATCTCAATGCGCAGGCGGCATGCGCCGTCTTACGAATTTTCGATCAGGTGTCCTGACGCGAGTTTATATTTTTTTACCCATCCCAAAGAAGTGCACAACGTCGCTAAAGAAGTTTTCAATTCAATTTTATTTTTTGAATTTTAATTCTTAGGCTATCCTGTTTAGTAAACATTTTTAAACTGGAGAGCACTGTTCAATTTTCTTGTAAGTATTTAAAATTCTGTTTTAGTTACGTTCCATGATTTCCACCTTTAAAAGACATACATAAATCAACTAACCATTTTAGTGATCAGCCCTGGGCGTCGTAACGTATGGAAAGTGTTTACTCCGACTTTGTTGATAGCTAGTCCATCAGCAATTGTCGACCCTACTGGAAAGAAAATGCGTTCGTTTTTCTTCAGTGACTCCATCATACTGCAAGTGTTCTCTGTCTCGATTCCCTGTATTGAGAATAAGTTATAGTAACGAACGGTGAAAATTTAGAATCTAAATAAATAAGCAATATGACCTGGGCATAAATTAAAATCAAAATTTATTTATTTAAGGACGCACACGCACAGGACATATCTAAAATTATATTTATAGTTAAGAATTGTACCTTGCACATCTACCTACAATAAGCAGCAAAAACATTTTAAAAATACAAAGCATTGTATTTAATAAACATACTTTTGTTTAAAAAAGTAATGATTTGACTTATCAATCGTAAATGCGTCCTTAAACTAGATTGATAATATAATCAGCACTTTTCGAACGTCATATTTACAAGAGACAGTCCCCCAAAACGCCCACATTTGGACACTTCCAAGTGTTTTAGCTGCGAAGAATTAAGTAAAAAAGTAGAACTACGAAGCAATTTACAAATATCCAACGTACGTATTGATTACAGATAAGTACTACGAAACGAAAAACGAACGAGTATGATGAAACGAATGAACGTTGAAAACGAAAAAAAGTAACTCACATATATTTCAGTGTCTGGTTTAAGATGACTCACTGCTACGGCTACTCCAGTCAGGAGACTGCCTCCCCCGCACGGCACCAGGATAGCATCCACATTAGGGACCTGTTCTATTATCTCAATACCACAGGTCCCTTGCCCTTCTATAATGTTTGGGTGGTCGAATCTAAAAGCATTTTTGTTATTTCACTAACTTCTTTTATAATTAGTTCAGGTTTTTGACTCAATGTAGGAACATTGTGAACTAATTTTAAAAGAAATTAGTGAAATAAGAAAAAGCTTTTAGGTATGAGCTGCTATGTTTGAATACAAAGCTGTGACAATCTTACCCGTTAACATATATCATTTTCTTTTCTTTAGCTAAGGTCATAGCATGTCGTTTCGCCTGCGCCATGTTTTGTCCATACAAGACGAGCGTTCCACCATATCTTTCTACGATCCTTCTCTTAGTAACAGGAGATTTCTCGGGCATGACGATTATACTGGGTATGCCTAGTTCCGTAGCATTGTAGCTGACAGCGATGCCGTGGTTGCCGGCGCTGGCAGTCACCACACCATATCTCTTTTGCTCCTCGCTGAGCAGCATCATAGTGTTGCGTACTCCGCGCTCCTTGAAACTTAACATTT
This sequence comes from Diarsia mendica, assembly GCA_949316265.1. Lineage (NCBI taxonomy): Eukaryota > Metazoa > Arthropoda > Insecta > Lepidoptera > Noctuidae > Diarsia > Diarsia mendica. Next base: position 13,780,026 of record OX438906.1, read on the forward strand.
TATAGTGTGAATAATGAGGAGGAGGACATTTCAAAAGATATAATAAGCCATTTGAGATAGTGATTTATCTTGACATATTTTTTTTCCATTTACTGTTCAGGTCGGTAGGGTAGGGAGTTTCTGTTTTTTTTTTTCGTACGGAACCCTAAAAAGCAATCGAGTACGAGTAGACTCGCGCACTAAACGTTCTATAGCACCCAGCAATATAATAATAATAATTTTAACGATTACTGAATGATAATTTACTACACTCAACAGTAAAACTAAAGGAGTTAGAAGGTATTCGTATGAAGATAGAGTAGAATTTGATCGACCTTCATTGCAATGTTTATGCACTTATAAATAGCGGTTCATAGAAGAAACCTACTCAAAGGACTGGACAAATCTATTTAAAGGGTTCCGGTTTTGCAATTTGACTACGGAACACTAAAAGGTTTGCTTTGTAGCTTTGTAGGCTGTCAGTGAATGAGAATCTTCCGGCGACTGCGGATATAGCACCTTAACACAACGCGCTACGGCGTAGCAGGGCGCTACAGCGTAGCAGGGCACTACGGCGTAGCAGAGCGCTGGGGCGTAGCAGAGCACTACGGCGTAGTAGAATGCTACGGCATAGCGTAGATAATTATGTTCTAGACGCGTACAGTGTGTTCACTTCATCTTACGACACATGAAGTTATAGTAAGAAGTTAAGTATATTCGTTAATTACCATCCTGTGAACTGTAGGAAATCTTGTTTCATATATAACTCCACACCCAACTTGTCCGACATGTGAGCGCGCTGCGGCCAAATAAATAAATATATTAAAAATATCCAATGGGAAAATACTTAAACTGGTACAGATATACTAGTAATGCATTTTCTAAAGACTCATCAGTCGTCACGACTAGAAACGCCTGCTACGTTCCTTTTTACTGAGATTTTTCTAGCACTTAGCTTGCTTTTTATCATCTTATCATCATTACTGGCAAATGTGCATTAAATAGTCCGGTAAATTGATACATCAGTAGTGAATTGAAATTCGGACCTTCCAGAGTCTGGGCTGGGCTCAGTATGCTGCCAGAAATTTATACCATGGATTGGGAACGTTATTCGATAGACTACAAGAAATCTTGCAATCTATATCTTCTATATCTATATAAATAAAAAGAGAATTCCTGACTGACTGACTGACTCATCAACGCCCAGCCCAAACCCTTGGACCTAGAAAGCTGAAATTTTGCACAGAGGTTCCCTTTATAATATAGACAATGAATAAGGAAGGATTTTTTGAAATTCAACCCCTAAGGGAGTTAAATAGGGGATGAAAGTTCGTATGCACGCGGGCGAAGCCGCTGGCAAAAGCTAGTACCTTAATAAATAAATAAATCTGAATGACCAGAAGCATTAGGGTATGTATCACACACCTACCGGGCATTGTGTCCGAGAAATGAAGCCTACCATACGTCGAGAGGCATCTAATATGTCTTCGTATTTGATCCTACGTGGATTATCTGGATCACACCACTCGTCGTATTCTGGATCCTTGATATTTAAGTTTTACAAAAAAACATATAATTATATTAGTACTGTTCAATTCATTTTGATTACATCAATAAAAGTTAAAAAATATATGAGAACACTATCAAATGAAAAAGATGTTGGTAGAATGCATAAGGTCCTTCTTTTTCTAAAAGTACCCACATATTTATGTACATTTATACAGCGTGTAATATAAAAAACACAGTTTTCTGTTCTGTGTAAAAAAGCACAACCTCTCCCATAGTCACGCAGACTATAATACTGAAGAAATTTTGTTTTATGACTTTTGGAAATACATAACTTTTTTTAACATTTACATGTTAATAAGCTGATTGCGTCAATTCGTATGGAAAGATCGATTATTTTTTGGGGATTTCAAAAACTCGGTGAACAAAAGTCGTTCAGTTTCGTAGTCCGAGACACCACACTGGGGCAATGATCTGGAGCGCTTATGTTACACTTTTTGTATGTTATCTGAGCACAACTGTTGTCGAAGCGCACCACATAAGTTCTGGATCACTTGTTTCTGTACACATCTCCCGGTAAGGGAGGGCCTTAAGGGCAAGCAAAGGACTTCAGGTAAAAGATAGATGAGAATGCTGAGTTAGGCTCGGTGGCGCAAGGCAGCAAATTAAATTACAGATTTTACTACTGAAATATTATATACTCACATCTTTAGGATTGGTCATATTTTAGATATTTTGCAATGATTCAATATCAATGTCTTTTTTTAGCTTTTTTTTAACATTATTGTCAAGATTATTTTTGCATAATTATTGTATTGTAAATAACTAACTTATAATTTTATGGGTTTGGATCTGAGGGTTTGGGTAACGTATTATTAAAAATTACTGAATGTCAACATAAAAATTTACATTTTATTACCATTTTGCGGCATAGAGATTCCACAACAGCAGGGCTATTGGCTATCTCTGTTGACAGTTGTTTTGATTATCACTTTCGCTCTGTGTGCTTTCATTAACTGTCAAAAGGTTAATTTGGTATCGGCTATGACCAGTAGTACAACGCGTATGACGTCATCGGAGACCATTGTCGTTGATAGTCACTTTAACTCATTTTGACATAAGTTTCTGTATCGATATTTTTAAAATTGCGATTGTCTAAGCTTATTTGACATTACATTGTTTATACACAGAGTTTAAAGTGACTTTCGTGAAAGACGCTTCTCAAGGGTAGTGTTTTATGATGATTTATGACGGTTGATACTGGTACTAGTTTCTATAAGTCCCGTATTGTTGGAGCTACTAAAGATTTTATAACTATATTTGCATTATCTAAACTCAATCTCCTTAATATTATATATTCCTTGATATAATTGCTTATATATTTATATATATTCTTATATTATTTCTTATATTCTTATTCTCTTTCTTCTTCTTATTATATATTCTTTATATATTCCTTTTGTGTCGTGCCCTGCAATGTTCTGAGTAATAATTAGGGTTTATTTCATCAAAATCGTCTTACATAAGCAATAGACATTAATTTTTAAAACTTAATTAGTAATCTCGAGCAAAATATTTTATTTTATTTTCCTTTTGTCTTTACTTCTTCCATGCAAAACATGAAAGTAATTAGTACTACGTACAACAGCAATTTCTTACTGGCTGACAACAAAAATGACATTCAAATATTACTTTTAAATCTCTTTTTTTTTTTTTTTTTTTTTTTTTTTTTGTGGCTTCGCACGTTTTGTGCATTAGCCAATGTCACGTTTGAGTTTTGATATGATACAAAGGTAGGGAAACTTTACAGAAATAAAATTAATAATTCATCGGGATTTAGAATAAGTTATAGGATCAATAAATGGAGAGGTAAATGAGAAGGTACAAATGAGCAAATTACAATGACGAAAAATTATAATTTAATATTATTCGAAATAATGAATGAAACTATACATTTATATACAGGAAATCTATTTGTACAAAGTAAACAAAGTATAGAGGTAGGAAAAGGTATACGGAGAGACAAAAGATTACTAAGAAAGGAAGAGTGGTCATATAAGGGACAGGAGAAAAAGATGTGATTTAAGTCGCCTAAATCTGTGCCACACGAACAAGTGGGGTCGTCAATAATATGTAATTTGGCAAGATGGGCTGGAGTACAAACATGACCCAGTCTCATTCGTATAAGAATGGAGGTCTCCATCTTACCAAACTTAGCCTTACCAAACCACGGTTTTTCCGGAACGTCAGGTTGAATTAATGAAAAATAATAGCCCTTCGATTTGCTACTGATATCCCAAGCTATCTTCCAAGTGTCACGAAGAAAATGTTTTGGTAGAGACACAAGATCAGTGCTAAAATTTGTGTAAGGAACTAAGTCTCCACACTGCACCGCATCACCGGCGAGTGTATCCGCCACTTCATTGCCATGGATTCCAGCATGGGCCGGAATCCACGCAAACTGTATTGAATTACCCTCAGAGAAGGTTCTGAACGCAAATTCTCTTATTAAATAAATGATAGGAAACTGTGATTTATGTTCGAAAGGGGATTTGTTGATGGCTAGAAGAGCACTCTGAGAATCTGTAAAAATTATAGTTTTCTTGAGTTTAAAAAGGCGAGAATATTCTAATGCTTTTAAGATGCCGAAACATTCCCCAGTAAAAACAGAAGTTTCCGGAGGCAGTTTAATTTTTTGGACGATGTTATACTGAGAGTGATATGTACCTATCCCAACACAACCCGTAGGGGTACGCTTGGCAGCATCCGTAAATATATGGTGATACTCTAAGTGTTCAGCCAAAAAATAATTAAAACTTGAATTTCTGTCAGGGTGTGATTTTTTAACACTGGTAAAATTTAGGGTGGGGCTGAACAATAAACTTTCATAACTACAGTTAAACATGGGAAGTTTATTGGAACGGTGAATAGGAGAAGATAGAGAAAGGTATTTTTTATAGCTTATAACCAAACAAGGAGCACGTTTATGGGACCAGTAATCTGCAGAATCAATCAGCGACACTAAAGTGTTCAGTTTAGGAATGAGAGGATGAGATGAGAACTGAATAATTCGGAACAAATAATTATCAGAAAGGAACTGTCTTCTAAGATATAAAGGAGCTTCCCCGCATTCAACCTGTAAGGCATTTATGGGACTCGACTTCATAGCACCCGCAATAATTCGTAATGCTTTAGACTGGATGCGGTCCAACTTTTTAAAAGCCATCACACTACCCGGTTCAAGAACAAATAATCCATAATCTAATGTGCTTCTGATTATAGCATTGTAGATTAATTTTAAAGAAAAAGGATGTGCACCCCACCACACACCTGACAAGCATCTAAGCATGTTTAAGTGATTTTCGCATTTATTAACAATAAAATCGCAATGGGGAACACTGCTTAATTTAGAGTCTAAAATTACACCCAAATATCGAAAATTGTCTTTGACTGGAATAGGAGAATCTTTATAGTAAAGGTTAACTCCGGGAATGTTTCTCTTCCGGGTGAATAAAACAGCCGCGCTTTTAGAAGTTGATAACTCCAAACCGTTCAAATGTAACCATGAATCCAAAGCTGATAAAGCAGAATTAATAGAACAGCAAGCTTGCTCGATAGACTGACTTGTAGCATATAATAATAAATCATCAGCATATTGAAGAACTTTAACAGGATTAGGCAAGGACGAGTCTAAATCAAAAGTATAAATATTGTATAGGAGGGGACTGAGCACAGAGCCCTGTGGGAGGCCTTTCCACACCAGGCGAGATACCTCTTGATCTCCAATTAACATACTAATAGAACGTTCAGTCAGGATATTAATAATAAAATTCGACAAATTCAATGGAACGCGTAAGGCTCTTAATTTATTTTGCAAAACTGATAATATAACATTATCATATGCTGAGTTAATGTCGAGGAAAACCGCGACCATGGATTGATTATTAGAAAATGAAATCCGAATATCCGATGTTAAAATGCCTAAACAGTCACTGGTACTTCTACCTTTTCTAAAGCCATATTGTGATTCTGCCAAAAGACCCTTACTTTCAACAAACCATTCTAGACGATTTTTAATTAAATGTTCAGCTAATTTCATCAGAACTGAAGACAAAACTATGGGACGATAAGAAGAAGCTTCAGATGGGATTTTATTTGGTTTAAGGAATGGCAACACCATTTGACGTTTCCATTCAACAGGGATGTTTCCAGTAATCATAATAAAATTAATAAGATGTAAATAATAACTGAGGACGTCTTCATTTAAATTAGCAAAAAAGGAATATGGGATGCCATCACTGCCTGGTGCAGAATCCTTAGTTTTATGAATAACACCCTTTAATTCAGTAAGAGTGAATGGGTCATCTAGAGCCGTATGGGGGGATTCGTTGGTTGTTGAAATTATTGGTAAGGACAGGTTAGGGTTATTAGCCTCAGGAACCCAAGGCGGCGCTAAATTATCTAAGAATTCGCTGGCTAAAGAATCAGGTATAGGGGAAGGGTTCTTGTAAATGGATCGAAATCTACGGATATTACGCCAGACAATCGTTGGGTGAGTGTTCGGTGAAATTGATAAGCAGAAGTTACGCCAAGATTCAAATTTTTTCTTCTTAAAAAGTTTATTAGTTTCGTTAAATAAGTTAGTAACAGTTTCAAAATTAATATCAGACATATCAAGGTTATAATTGTATTCCGCCTCTTTACGTTTATTAACTAATTCTGTACACTCAGAGTCCCACCATGGAGGCGAGGGAATTGTACTATTATTGTTATTTTTTACAGGAAATACTACATCTGCAGTTTCAATTAACAAAAGAGCTAAAGCTTCAGCACAGCTGTTTTCATTGCCATCAGAAATTACAGGCAAGGAGCAAAGCTTACTGTCAACAATGCTTCTAAATTTGTCCCAGTCATTATTATTTTTAGTAGGTAATTTATGTTTTAAGTTAGATCTCCTTGACGATGATGTCTTTGATTTGGAAAGAGGGTAAGAAATAATTATTGGGAAATGGTCACTACCATGAGTGGAGTTAAGAGTATGCCAAGTTAATGAAGAGGCTAAGTTTGGGGAACAGATAGAAAGGTCAATTGCACTTTGGTTTTGGTTGGGATCTGAACGGCGAGTAGCAGCTCCTGAGTTCAAAATGCATAAGTTATGTAAGTCTATTATATCTAGTAATTCCTCACCATGACAATTAGAAACAGAACAACCCCATGATTGGTGATGGCAATTAAAGTCCCCCAATATTATGAAAGGCTTTGGAAGAAAAGAAAAGAGATTATTCATCTCTTGAAGAATAGATGAAGAAGGGTGAGGAATATAAATAGAAACAAAACAAGTTTGGTGCACCTTAATAGCTACAATAGAAATTTCCTTACTATGAGGAGGTAATGAAACAATAGAGAAAGGAAAAGAGTTCTTGATAAGTATAGCTACTCCACCATACCCATCAGATCTATCCTCCCTAATGGTTAAATAACCATTAATTTTAAAAATATGATTTGATTTGAGCCAAGTCTCTGCTAAAGCAAAGACAAATGGCTCATATTTGTTTAAAAGGTATATAACATCACTCTTTTTGTTTACTAGACTGCGGCAGTTCCACTGGATTATTTTGGATGTGTTGTCCATTATGAATGGATTGAGGTACATTGAAAGTTGAAGCAGCGTTGGACGGTGAGATGTTAAACTGGGAAAGAAGATTGTGTAATGCAGAGAGAAAATCATTTATAGAAAAGTTTACATCATTTTTATCATTATTTTGATTATTATACAAAGCACAGCCATTAGATGGCTGGGGAATTTTAAAATCATTAATAATAGCATTATGGGCCTCTTTATTGTAACCTTGTATAGATTTGGGTGGGGAGCTTGGTTTCAGGAAGACAGTCTTTTTATAACTACTTGAAGCATGCATTCTATTAGGTGAAGAGATTGATGGAGTATCTGCAAAGGTTTTAGAAGGAGAAGATAAAAGTGTGTCAGCATATGATTTAGTTACTGGGGGATATACTTTTGCTGCTTCAGCATAAGAAACTGAGCTATGTGCCATGTATGATTTAATCTGTTTTTGTCGTAAGAATTCAGGACAAGATTTATTAATGGCATAGTGGAAGCCAGAGCACAGACAGCAAGATGCATTATCTATTTCCCTTTCACAGCTATCTCCAATATGGCCTTGACCACATTTATAACAGCGAGGTTTAGATCTGCACTGAATTTTAGTATGCCCAAAACGACAGCAATTGAAGCATTGTACAGTAGGGAAAATATATAATTCAACAGGTAATGCATTATAACAAATAAAGATTCTTTTAGGTAGAACCTGTCCATCAAAGGTAACAACTATAGATTGTGATGGCTTCCAAGTGGTTGTACCATCAACAACAGATTTAAAATTAAGGCGTCTGACTTTTAAAATTGGACCGCAACCAATTGGAACTGTAATATTATCTATGACATCCTCTGGAGACCATTCTGCTGGAACACCACGCACTAGGCCCATCCTAGTAACATTAAACGTTGGTATAAAAGCTTTGTAATTACATGTTTCAAGACTACTGTGTGAAATAAAAGAATTCGCATCCAGAAAATTGGAAAATGAGAGAGAAATTTTATTGCGCCCAATTTTTTTGACGCTACCGTTTATGATATTTTGAAAAGCGTTATTTTTAAGGAACTTCCCAAATGTGATTGGGTGCAATGTAGTACCATCATCAGGAGAAACAGTTTTTTTTTGTATGTGGACAATGTAGGGTGCACTGTCGGTTTTGTCATATGTTTTACGACCGATTTGCGCGGGAACAGCTATGGATGGAGTATGAATATCAGCAATGGTTGGATTATCAGAGCAAATAGGTTCTGTTAAAGTTGATGTAGGACTCAAAGGACTTGTAGTAGGATCCGTGCAACCACAACCCGACGACTCGGAACCGTGGTTTTTTCGGGTGCGACGGCGTTTATTACAGTGCTTACACACATGTACACGGCTTCTTTTCAGGCGACGAGCCGAGGACGACCCATCAGTATCCATGCCGGACTCATTGCTAACTATAGTAACGAAATTGCCTGCCGGGGGAACAAAGTCCCCCGGGTCTGGCGGGTCGTTCATTAAGCGGCTTAAACAAAAATTGTGTAAAAACTTACCACTACCGAAGAAAAATAACTACAAAATTATAAAAGAAAGAAGATAGAGCACTAAAACTAACTATTACTGATCCTATAATACAATATTTTAAATAATTTATCCTGAATTCAAAAAGGACGCGTCCGCCAAGTTGAACGTTTCCCGCGCTTTCTAAATCTCTTTGACAATAACCATTTGACATGTCAGGTGCCATAAAGAGGCTAAATCTAAAATATATCCTCAATCAAGTATTTTAACGTTCAAGCAGTACCTGCTTATCTTGGCCGTATAATAGTCGATAAAAAATAGAGGTGTCAATTGCTGGGATGTTAGTCACCCTATAATCACTGTCACGTGTTATCCACACAATGAGATACGCAATACCAATTTTATGACATTAGCAGTTAACACCAAAGTTCTGTGGACAACTGGTGCTTGTTATTCACTGACTTTTGAAAAGATAGACAATAGCCCTGCTGATCTTTGCTTCGTACTAATCACAGAACATAAATAAAGTACTAATAACGTTTATCTACCCAAATATCATAAACCCTCTCTAATGCGTTCAAAAACCATAGGCAATGACCAGCATTACCAACCAGCAGAAATTAACAGAACTGTAATGAGCTCATAACCTACTGAAAACAGTAGGTTATGAGTTTTAAATTTGGAACAGGTGTCAAATTCAAGTGAGTGTGCTATTCTAGTATCTACATTAAAACAGATACCTATCGATACGAAACCCCAATTCAGTATGATTTTAATTATAAATCGCACGACATTTTGATCTCGAGTGACACAAGAATAGTCTTTGTTCGTTTGCTGATTTAAAAAAAATGACAGATATCCGAAACGCCGCCATTTCGAGCTGTCATTTGTTCGTTAGCTTTTTATTCCCTTTCATTGAGTAGACAAATTTTCTGATAAGTTCTTTATTTCTGTCGAAAATGAGTGATAGTGACTCAGAAATTAACATGAACACTCCGCCAGATATCGTAAATGCAGCGACGAATGCAACAAATAACCTGTTTATTTTTTATTGTATTACACTGGTAACAATGCTGGTCATTTCCCTATGGTTCCTGAACCCATCATAGAGCCCTTATGATATTCGGGTAGATAAATTAGTGTATGCAACTATACATAATTAGGCATTACAACACTCGTGTGATGCTATTAAGAAACTCGCCTTCGGCTCGTTTCTTAAACCCACACTTGTGTTGTAATGCCCTTCATTATGCACAGTCGCATAAACTACTATTATGATATTTCTATTTATGAAAGAAGGTCGTAACGATACACGTTCAGCGTGGAACTATAAGAAAAAGTGACAAGTACGTAATAGTATATTTCATTATAAGTGCGGAAAGGCTGTCATTGCAAAGAGTTCCGACAAATGTCTAACCGAGCCGAGGCACAGCCGACGGCGAGGGTTGACAGTCGGAACAAGTTGCAATGACGGTTCCGCACGTGTACTGAACAACTAAATCATTAAATTTCATTTTCATTTCATATCAATAAAAAAAAATTACTGAAGACTTGGCTGTATGGGCATAGTTCCCTTTGCCTACCCAGAATGGGTGAAGAAAACAAAAAAAAACTCTGCTTATATTATTTACGGTTGGCGCCATTTTCCAAAAATGTTCTTTGCGAGTTTAATTACGGTTTTATTAAATTGCTTCATTTTTTCGCAACTGTATTAAAAATAGTTGTTCAGTACACGTGCGGAACCGTCATTGCAACTTGTTCCGACTGTCAACCCTCGCCGTCAGCTGTGCCTCGGCTCGGCTAGACATTTGTCGGAACTCTTTGCAATGACAGGCTTTCCGCACTTATAATGAAATATACTATTACCGCCGAGCATGGCCATGATGGAACTATAGGATAAGCACCAATATCTTGTTTTCTATTTACGATTATCACATACACTAATGCCTGGTTTACACAGTGCTGCATTATGTACAGTCAGGAGGTTACATGTACGCGTAGTGATTTTATTTTATGGAGGTGGAGCTATAGCTCAGATCAAATAATCTGAGGAGCTATAGTATTATGGAGCCCAAAAAATATGAAATAGCTTTTTCATCGAAATTGCAATAGTGGTTCCGTGAATAAATCACTCTAGAATGTTACACATACTCGTGTTAAGCTTCGTTCCCACGGCCCGTGATATTGCGGACGGACGCGGACCAGCTCGCACGACACACCGTGGGAAGGGTCTCCTCGTCCGTGGTAGCACAGGATGTCTGTGGCGGTGCGCCGGTATCCGTCGCGAGGCGGTAACTTCAAAGGTGCGGTGCAAAGTGAAAGAGAGCGAGAATACGTCGTTCTCTTTTAATTTGCATTTTGAAATGAAAGTAATCAAAAGATCTGCACAGACCGATACGCGCCGTAGGAAGAGCCCTGTCTGTGTGCGTTGCCGTCCGCCGTGGTCGTCGGCTGTGCGTGATGATCCGCAGAATCACGCCCCGTGGGATCCCAGCTTTAGCTTTAGTCATGAGACTGTTGTTCGCGAAGTTCACAGTACAGCCTGCCTTGCAGTTGCATGATGACAGAAGCTGCCTGAATGTATTACGATCAGTGAAACACTTCTTTAAATAATGGCTATTTCTTCCATTCGGTTTAGAATTTTAATCTGTTCTTATCCAATACGACCTAGGTTCTTTACTAAATAAAATTCCTTTTTTCCCACCCATTACTACTTTTTGTGTTTCTATTTGACACAAGAAATAAACCAACAGTATAGATCCCCGCGAATTCAATTCCATATTATGTATGCTTATGATAACAAAATGAAACAAAACCCAGTGAAATAACAAGTGGTAATTTGATAACGGTAATATATAAACGGAGTAGGAATAACACATTAGGGTGTAAGTATATCTATTTCTGCATGCACATAGGGTTCGGCGCAAGGCACGGGCCGCGTTTAGTGCCTGCAGCCTTATTCGTCTGCTCGCTCGAGTCTTGGAAGAAATATTCTTTATATTGTTTCTTAATTGCCTCCACCAATTCTTTAGTGTGTGGCCATCCTCTGGTTTCAACAATCACTTTTAACTGCAACAAAAGTTTTTCTGAAACTTACTAAGTAGTGGGATAACCATGCGTATAGAACAGATGCCACCTTGACGTCTAACAGGGAAGAATGGAAGAAGACAACGTGTTACGCCGCGCCGACCCCAAATAGAATGGGATAAGGGCAGGAAGATGGTGATGATAGAACAGATGACTGAGTGTACTACGTGAGCTCGACAAATGGATGTGCGAATAACACTTGTGCGACAAAACTGTACTGCGACTCACCATAGTCCGAATGAACGCTTGTGCGACACACTGAACCTCGACATCACGCTAGTGCGTCATGAAGACATACTATTCGGGAACAAGATGAACTAGTTTACCTAGGCTGTACTGGTTTGTCCTCTATCACGTGTAGGGAGAACTGGTTTGGCCTAGGCGAAATTAGTTTATCCTAAAATGGGGTTTGGTTAACTAACGTACTGTCGAAGGTCGAATCACAGTGTGTGACAATTCACACAATTGTTTGTCGCACTACCGTAAAGTCGAACTACTGTCGCACTAGCGTAATTCAGCGAGCTTCAGTGTGTCGCACAAGCGTGCATTCGGACTATGGTGAAGCGCAGTAACAGTTTTGTCGCACAAGTGTTATTCTCTCTCCAGATGAGTGTAGTTTTGTGATAAGAATAAAAAAAAAGGATAAGAATATTAAAGAACTGTACTTGAACACTGAATACATCTCCTTTGACCCAAGCTCGCTCCGGCACGCAGTCGCGCATGGTGATGCCCATGTCAGCCAGCATGCTGCACAGCTCGGCCAGCCCGCCCGGCCGGTCCGGCACCGTCACTTTGAACTTCACGAGCCGACCTTCTGCCGACATGCCTCTCTCAAGAGCACGCGATAGGGTAGTAGAGTCGATGTTACCTCCCGAGCAGATTGTAACCACTCTGAAATATACGTACCCGAGCTAGCTATTGTTGGATCTACACAAGACGTTTCATACTTTTTTGGAAATGTCCAGCTCCGGCCTTCCTAAATTTCGAAATGGTAATATTGCTCACACTACAAATCACTAAATACGTACATGGTGTTATCCATACGTTTAAACATTATCCAGCATTATCCTGTCTCCGCCAATTTAAAACGGTTGAAAATTTGAGACCCAGACAGAATGCTGTCTTTCGTGTGAAATTACTTGTATTATAAAAAAAATACTACTTCAAGATTACTAAATCAGATTGAATTAAAATATTAAGGGTTTTAACGTTTGCGTTTTTTCTAAAATAAAAGTAGTCAATGTTAAGGAGTCCGAGTAGTTTACTACGGGTATGGCTAGATGACGTCATGACGGAGCTATTTTTAAAAGCAAATGAGGTTTTAATAGTACTGGAAGAGCTAGCGTTCAATTCAGTTACTATCAGCACTTACTTTTTGCCTTTAAGGTTAGGGAACAAGCCAGCCAAAATAGCTGCGATACCAACTGCTCCTGCTCCTTCGACAACTACCTTTTCTTCTTCAATAATGTGCATAATTGCACGAGCCACCCAATCTTCTCTTACGACCACCTAAAAACAATACAATCTCAAAACATATAAAAACGTGTGCAGAATGCAGAAGAAATGGTAGGTATGCTGCATATGGCTAGAGCGGCACCACGGCGTCCTCACCGCCACGCCCTCCGGAACGCCCAGCCGCCGCAACTGAAGAAGACGCCTCGGGCGTCAGGAGACGCAGGGCGATTCCCGGCCAACTTAGGAGGACTTGAAGCGTTGAATGGCTCGCCGTCCGAGCAGAACCAGGACCGGGTCGACGAGACAGCGCGTTGCGTTGCGTTGCATGCGCGCCTCAATGAGTTGTCACCATAGTAGACGAGGCCTACTAAGACTAGTCCCTGCCAGGCTTGCGGGATTTGTTCGAAAGAGTCACCGTGGCCCGGAACGCAAAGCGTTTATGAAGGAACACGGATGGGTTTTAGTGAGTAAGAGACTCCATTCTGCTAAGCCCAGAGCGGGAGGATTCATTTGACGATGTCCCATCGTTAAAAAACGCTTCATATAATGTGGTTACCATTTTATCGACTAATCCTTTAACGTTGAAGAACGTGTTGACTCCGACTTTATTGACAGATAATCCATCAGCAATTGATGGCTCTAAGTTAACAAATACTCGTTCATTTTTCCTTAGTGCCTCTACCATACTGTTTGTATGATCTGTTACAATTCCCTGAAATTAATGAGTCAACAATAAAAAGAAAATAATATAAAAATATTGTAAAATAGAATAGTAATTCAAGGTATATTACAAGTCCGTAAATATCTGATCTATACGGTGTTTGGTTAAAGGTACAACAAATACACGTTTATACATATTTCTAAACCCACACCACCCAGAGACACGCCAATAATTTAATCTTAATACAAGAGTAAACGGCGGAGCATATCAAATCACTAAGTTTTTCCAGAATAAACGAAAAGAGCCGAACGATATGACGGAGTATCACTTGAAGATGGCTCGACTGATTTGGCTATTTTTAGGGTTCCGTAGTCAACATAAGGAACCCTCTTCGTATTTGCCAGGAAAAGAATTCAGGGAAATATTTTTTTTGGAAAATATAACGTAAAAGTCATATATTCACCGCCACCGACGAGACAGGGGCAGGCTGCTAGTTCAATATAATGAAGATAGATCAGATTAAAACTCACGTAAACTTCAGTGTCTGGTTTAAGATGTTTCACAGCTATTGCAACGCCAGCTAAGAGACTGCCGCCCCCGCACGGTACCAACACCGCATCCACAGTAGGCAGATCTTCTACTACTTCAATACCAATGGTCCCCTGACCTTCTATAATATTCGGGTGATCGTAACTGCAAATATATATCAAACTATTAGATCACCGAATTTTACAAACATGATCAAAATATTAGTTAAGCCGGAACTCGGGGCGAATTCTAAAACGTCCGGAATTTGTAAAGTGTATGATAAAGTTAAGGCTGAAGTCGACTACGTGTACTGTGCATTTCTGAGTGTATCTGCTGTACAGCAAAAACAAGACACACCGTATTCGTGGATCTACCTCTTTGACATGCCTATTAACCGACTTTAAAAAGGAGGTTATCAGTTTTAATCCTTATATTATATTTATTTTTATATTCTGGAACCACCGTCGTAATTAAGGAATGAGGGAGGTCTTTGCCCAGAAGTGGGAAAGATAAGCTAACAAAAAAAAAGATAGGTATTCACGATCACTACTTTTCGATCATTTTTAGTTAATCGGTTGTCGTTGTCGTGTAATACCTACGGGCGTGTAATACGGAGGAATGCGGAAATGACGTGAGAAAAGGTTTGTGAAATGTGGATGGGATCCATATGGGATCGGATAAAAGTAGCTCATAGGAAGACCAAAAAAACAATAGGTGGACTGTGTGAACGATGTTATGGCATGAATAGGGTACTTCACCAAAAAAATCTAATTAGTCCGTCAGATAGATTTCCAAAACATAATGGACACACGTATTTTTTCACGTTAACAAAAAATTAAGACGATACAGTGCTTCGAAAAGTCGTCTCAAGTCGTGTGACGTCACAAAGTGACGACAAAAGCCCCCACTCAAGATCTTTAACATGTTTTATTTTCGTCAATTTTTATTAATTTGATGAAACAAAAATCACGTATCCAATATTTCTCGCTAATCTAACAGACAGACTAATTCGATTTTTTTGGTGAAATACCCTATTGGCAAGAAACGAGGTGTCTCAGGTGTCTGATGAGATGACCTGTAGTATGGAAGAAGGAGGTATGCTGCTCCGATTCCCAATCAATTATAATTGGGATCAGGGTAGGCGAATGACGATGTTATGTTTCGTCTGGGTAAAACCCCCGTCGAACCAGCTTTCTGACTAGGTACGGTCAGCAACAGAAGTAGCTAGGTCTCCAGCAAGTAATGTCTAAGAAGTTTTTATTTTGAAACTTTGAGTAGTGTTAATCTACTTCTGATGCTGACTGTACCTCCCTGCATAGGCTCAAACACTATCACTTGTAGGTAGAAAATTTGTAACTTGCGTTTATGATATATATTGTACTTACCTATACGGATTTTGAAAAAGAACTAAAATAAATGCATATCATTCCATTGATTGAACCTTACCCATTAATGTACATCATTTTTTTTTCTCTTGATTTAGTCATACCATAAATTTTTGCTTCGGCCAAGGAATTACCATGGATTACAATTTTTCCGCCTTGCCTTTCTGCCTTGTTGATTTTGTTGATAGGTGCCTGAGAAGGCATGTACACCACGCTGGGTATACCCAGTCGATTGGAATGGTGCGCCAAAGCGCAGGCGTGGTTACCAGTACTCGCAGCTGCTACGCCTAATCTTTTTTGTTCTTCGCTTAGCAATGCTAATGTATTGCACACTCCACGTTCCTTGAAACTACTCAAATAATGTTTAAAATATAAAAATAATTTAACTACTGTATCTAGCCGGTCAACTTTAGCAGGCTACTAAGGGCCTTATCATACTAGCGGTTTGGAAGCGGCTGCGGGGCGGAGTGGACGAGCAGCGAATGCGTCGCGAACACGCCGCGGCTGCGCAGCGAGGACGTTGCGGACGCGTAGCAATTATATGTTACGTTTTCGTCGCGTGTGTGTAGCAAATTATCGCCGTACAATACACTACACACTACAACACACATACACTGTCCGCCGCGTTCCCGTTGCGCGTCCGCAACGAATTCGCTGCGCATGCGCGGTGTGTTTGTGTGTCCGTAACGAATTCGTTGCGCGCCCCACAGCGCGCCCGCTCTCTTTGAAGACGTTCGCAATCCGCTAGTATGATAAGGCTCTGTCGCCTTTAGGAAGACACATAAACGTAAAAACATGAAATTAAATTTAAGAAACGATTTGAAATATTACAAAGTCGTTGAATTGTTGAACTTGATTTCGCGTATGTAACTAGTAACAAAGAACTTCTATGTTTAATAATTGTAAGTTTTACCATCCTGTGACTTGTAAGAATTCCTCTTTCATATATAAGTCCAAACCCAGATTCTGCGACATGTTTGCTCTCTACGAAAAAAATGCAATTATTAATTTTATTACCATTTCATTTTGCACTCACAAATACTCACATTATTCAACTTTATGGTTCACGAATATTACGGTAAACAGGTGTCATGGTTCGCCGAAACACGTTTGCTCTAAATAATCTTTCACCGATACCTATTTTCACCAAAATCGCCAATCCAAAACAATCGTCTTGTGTCTTGCTCATACAATTTAGAATTGGTGAATAATCCTGGCCACTTGATTGTGCCTGTGCAAGTACTCGCCGTTAGCCAGACGAGTACAACCAGAAATAATAATATGTCTGATGGATTCACCCGGACGGTGGCTTGCCAGTCACATGACAACCGTCCCGTCCTTCATAATAATTTCGGGTAGTTGTTCGTCAACATAACTTCCTCCATAATCGCACAAAACCTTCAGTTTCTCCAAAGAGGTTGCCGAAACGTAGCCAGGACACGGACGCTAGAAATTCTACATCGGGCCCATGAAGAGCTCGGTAGAAGTGCCAGTGAAGCTCCAAGCTTTGCCATACTTCTTTGCGGTCATCAGCAGTAAATACAGGTTTGCGCCAGTTCTCGTTAGCCATGGACAGCGGGGTGAGTCCCTTGTCCACTGCAACCACAAAAAATATAATAATAATTATTATTATTATAACATAAACGCATGGGAAAAGAAGTTAGTGCAATTTAATCGAGGCCTGTCTAAATTGTATGAGCAAGAAACAAGACGATTGTTTTGGATTGGCGTAAGATGATTTCGGTGAAAATAGGTATCGGTGAAAGATTGTTTAGTTCAAACGTGTTTCGGCAAACCAAGACTTCGGCAAATCATGGTCTCGGCCAAACATTCATTATTTGTATCGTTATTCGGCGAAACGTGCTTTCGCTGAATAATGTTTCGGCAAATCGATTTTTCGTATTACCGTTCAACGGCGAACCGTGCTTTCTGTAGACAATTAATAATAATAATACGTTTATTTCAGATAATACAATCCATAAAGCAAAGAGTAACAAAAGAGAATAGGTAGTCAGTCCGCAGAAACAAAAATTAAAACAAAATACAATAATTCAATAAAAAAAATAAAAAATAATAATTAATAATCAATTAGATCGCTCAAGTGTAATTCTGTTAACCGTACGGGACTCGGTTTAGATTAGGTGATATCAGGTTGCTAAAGTAAAATCACTTAAACTCAAACTCAAACTCAAATTCTTTATTTCAATTAAGCCATTACAGGCACTTTTGAATGTCAGAAGAACATTTCACAAAAAAAAAACGAAACTACGAGTGCAATACGTCATTCCGAAAGCCACCACGCCGAACCACACGCCACCGAATGCCCGCAACAACGAACACTGCGAGCACGAAAGCACGCAGCGACGCAAACCGCAACAACGAATGCTCGAGACCCCGAATCACGGAACAACGAATGCACGCCGCAACGTGCAACCGCCGCCCCGCGACCCGGAGCCCCGCACACCCGCCGCCACGGCCCACGCCACTGCGCGCCCCCGCTCCCACACCACTCGCCGCCGGTAACATCCGGCGCCGCGCAGCCCGACGCAGCAACTCCCGAAACGACGCATTGCACTCCTACGCTACAGTCACAATCACAAGGCATAATAACTTGTGAAAGTACTGCAGTTGCCTAAAACTCAAGGTTTTCGCAATTTAAATAATACTATTAGGTAAATAATCTACATCTACACTAATATTTTATAGAGGAAAGATTTGTATGTTTGTGTGCATGTTTGTAATGAATAAACTCAAAAACTACTGCGCCGATTTTAAAAATTCTTTCACCATTAGAAAGCTACATTCACTCTAAGTAACATAGGCTACGTTTTATCCCTGTAGGTATTCCTACGGGAACGGGAACTACGCGGGTGAAACCAAGTGACGTCCGCTAGTTAA
This sequence comes from Diarsia mendica, assembly GCA_949316265.1. NCBI lineage: Eukaryota > Metazoa > Arthropoda > Insecta > Lepidoptera > Noctuidae > Diarsia > Diarsia mendica. The sequence continues at coordinate 13,798,640 of OX438906.1, forward strand.
TTAATTTAAAATATAGGTTTAGTCCTGACGTAATTTTATTAGACAACATTTATATAGTAAGCTTGCTTATAAGAGGCCAACAGGAGTAAAACGCGAGTTTTATAATGCGTAAAAGTTCACAAAGATTCACTGCAGTAGACAAAATCAGAAAAATATATGAAATTCTTCAGGATTTATGCTAGTTACATAGTGTTGTGAAAACTTAATACAACTAACTTTGCTCGATAGACAAAAATCACGAAGATACCTCTAAAAATTTCTTCTAACGAGTATAAACCATACTAAAATACATAGTCATCGTTCAGATTTTTTTGCCAAATAATTCTACAGGCAACATACTAAAACCACTTATTTCGCACTATTCGGCCGCAGCGAAAGACGCTACAACCGCTTTGTGTGCAAGCTGATTAGAACTTTATTTCAAACGAAGTTTGAACCACCGCAAATAGAGTTGCTAATTTGAGGTAGATAGGCTCTTAGAAGGTGGGACTACAAAATTTTAGTTAAGTTTCTAATTAGCATACCTAAATGTTTTACGTGTTAATGACTTTAGGTAAATGAGTACTTACTTGTAATGGTGTCCGAACAATTTGACCTACTATTCGTTTTGATGCAGCTAGTATTCCTTCATATTTAATCCTACGTGGATTTTCTGGATCGCACCACTCATCGTATTCGGGATCCTAAACATAAACATGTCAAGATTTTTACATATTTTTTACTCATCATGATCATCATTTCAGCCGAAAGACGTCCACTGCTGGACAAAGGCCTCCCCCAAGTGTCGCCAGGCCACATAAACCGGTCCCGCATCCAGCGGATTCGCGCAACCTTCACCAGGTCCACCTAGTGGGAGGCCTTCCAACACAACGTCTTCCGGTTCGCGTTCGCCTCTCCAGAACTTTTCGGTCCCATCGGCCATCCGGTCTGCGAGCAATGTGCCCTGCTCATTGCCACTTACGTCTGGCGATTCTTCGGGCTACGTCGGTAACCTTGGTTCTCATGCGGATGTCAGTTTACTACATATTTTTAATTAACCTTAGTATAGATTTTTAATTAAACTTGTTGCGGTATCACCTTAACGTAACTGATAAATATAAACACAAAATATTTATGCCTTTAAGGAACGGGCCAGACGTGTGTAAAGCGACTTCTATTTTGCACTTGGCCACCTTTATTTAAATAAGAGGATCATGTCTGGCACCTCACACTGCCCATTGATCATACATTATTATTATAAAACGTAGCCAAAGGTCCTTCCCGAAATCCGCAGTTGGAATAGGTACTGAGCTCAGATCAAATCTGAGGTATTGAGGTACTTATGATCAAAGTACTCACGTCCTTGGGATTCATGTTAAAGGTTTTACTGTTTTTCTGGAGTTTTAAAATTTTCTCTGTCAGCTACATTTACATCTTAAACTATTAATTTTTCAGTGTGCATTGTGAATTTGAATTGAAAATTGATTAGGTATTAAAAATACGCAAAACTGATAAGCTTGACAGTTCAATGTTCAATTTGTTTTTAACTCAGTCTATTATTGCTTAAACACAGCGAACCTCTTTCGGCCAACCTTTCTCTGCTTTGATTAGGTTTTAGACACGTTTTAGAGGTGTTTATTTGAATTGGTGTTTGTTGGCTAAGAAGGAACATTCCATGGCTGATTTTTAGTCAGTAGAAGTCTGAAACTCCTTACCGCCCAGAGCGGGAATAGTCATTTGATGATTTCCCACAACCCCAAGAAAAAAAGATAACTACGAGTATTACATGCAGCGCACCTAGTGCAACAGTTGCAATAGAAGAGGTAAGGTGGAGGAGATGGTAATAGAAGAGGATGAAGTATTTTTTTACTGTATATTGAGGATTATTTTACACACTTAGAAGAAGCGACGAAGTTTCCAAAAAACAGTTTGTAGTCAACTCACTGTACTGTAGCAGTTTCAGACAACGCAACACACACAACGCGGTTTTGGAAACAAAATGTTGTAATTTTAAACTTACTCCTGTATAAATAAGGCCCCAATTACACAGAAGCGGCGTAAGGGTATTATTCACATGACACGATGTGAATTATACTCGAGCGGCGTCACGCAGGCACGTCGTTTCGTCGAATGTTCCGCGTTGCTAACAGTCCGCCGCGCCTTCGCCTTACGCCGCTTCTGTGTAATTGAGGCCTACCTACATGGAAGGCGCTCCGGGCGTCGGGGGCCACCGTAGACGCGGGCCTGTGGACGGTGAGTAATGGGCTAGTTCGCCGTCCGGCCGTCGTCATGACGGCAACAGACCGTGTCGGCGGCGCGTTCGTGTTCCACGCGCGCCTCAAAGAGATGTCAGCAAGGAGGGGCCCGCAAGGGCCGACGCCCGTCGGGGCCGCGGATGTTTGTACTAGATGACGTGGCCTGATGATTTTCCACCCACCAAAAAAAAAAAAAAGGCGTAAGGTGAAGGGTGAAGGACAGCGGACTGCTAGCAACGCGGAACATTCGATGAAACGACGTGCATGCGCCACTCCGCTTAGGTTTAATTCACATCGTCTCGCCTACCTACATTTTGTATTGAAACATTTTGAAGCGGCAAGATGCCTGCGCCCCGTATTTACCTTTCGCCGCATCTGTGTAATTCGGGCCTAAGAAGTTAATTTGGTGAAAATACACCAATTCTTTTGTTGACTCGTCACTTGAGTCTAACAAAAAATAGCACTATAAAACTTAATATTTCACAAATTATAAATTCCTTAAACGAAAAAAAGTTTGAAGAAACTCGCGATATTTTTTAAAGACCATTCTAACGATATTCCGAACAACCGTTGTTCGGAATATCGTTATTCGTATTTTTTTTCTCACTAAGCCGTTACGGCTTAGTGAGAAAAAAAATGTCTCTTCTTTATGTGTTTTTATAAAAAAATAATTTTCGAAATTTTATTTTAGTTCTCGTTTGGCATAACTTTTTTGTATATTCGTGCCACAAATTACAGCTTTCTAGTACTAACAGTCTTTAAGCTATAGTGCCGACATACTTGTTGACTACGGAAACGTTTTAGGGTAGTTCTTCGAAATTCGATTATTTGACTGATTCATATGGCCAAAATTTAGTTTGACGTTCAGCTTTGTAACACATGTTCATATGAAAATAGGTATTTCAAATAACATATATTTGACTGAGGGACTCGTTTTTATAAAGTATTTTTCAAGATATCGACGTTCAAATATTTTGTGCCCAGATGAATCAGAAAATGTTACAGATGCATCAGCCAAAGAAATAAAATGATAATTTTTGTGTAGCTATGAGCTCATAATGCCTTATAGATTTATTAGCGGACAGGAGGATACCTATACTAAGAAAATAATCATAATATTTTAACAATAAAATTAATCTGTTATTATGAAACAATTATTAGTAATTGTAACACGGAAAAACATAAATGATGTTCTCAGTTTAATATTGAGAATCGGTCCACTAATGGGGGAGAAATCAGGTAACATACATAAAAAAATAAAAAAAAAAATACATACACACGAACATAGTAACCTCCTTTTTTGAAGTCGGTTAATTAATGTAACACCTGTGCAAAAGTCCATTTCACGAAAGAAGTCGCAGCGCTGTATTCGCGCGACTTAATGTTGCTATCTCTCTCTCTCCATATCTCCCCATCTGTCAAATTTAGTTCCACAATTGTCCGCGAGACTACTTTCGTGAAATGGACTTTACAGAGACGAATTCCCTTATTCAAAATCGGATGGTCCGTTTTAGAGTTTCGGGTACTTAGTGAAAGAAACAAACGATAGCGGAAAATGTCTTTATTTATTTTTTTGATAATCTACAAAATATATACCCCTAAAATAAAATATTAATTTGTTGATCATAGGTACCTACCTATTTTTGGAGTAGAATACGGAATCTCGACGCACAAAATATCGATGAATGCTAACACGATGCTACAAAACTGCGATGCACGTTACTGCGAAAGATCTTCACTGCGATACTGTCTGTATTCTTAGACGCCTACTAAAAAATATGTAGGCATCATAAATTGTTGTACAAAAAAATATTTTATTTCACTGTGTGTGGTGACTCGGATCATGATACTGAACGATTTTTATTCCAGGTCTATATAAGTGTATGAATAAGTACGACCGACATGTTGATCGCCTCAAATAATGCGAATTTTAAGAACTCGCAGACTAAAAGTTGTTCAGGTTCATGTTCAGATAAACGCACGAGAGGTTGTGCGATTATTATAGCCCTTGTGTGTATATTTAATGAGTTTCTCTAAAAATGTCCCAAAGAAAATGTTAATGTAAAACCATTAATCTCAGAAATAATTATATCCTTGCGGATGCTGTAGTGTATAATTATCATAATTCTATTAACTAATAAGTAATAATACCTATACCAATAAGATTTTATATCTAACTTGTATCTAACCTTATCTTATTGCGAACGACCTCATAAAAATCGGTGCGGCCTTGCCTCGTTATCGCTATATTACATTGACTTATTTATAAATAATCATATTTTAAAATTACTTCTAAAAAAGATGGAGATTATAGTATTCTACCAGGATCTTCTTTTATAAATATTATACGACAGAACACTACTTACATCTTCTTCGACGTGACCGTACTTTGTTGCCGTTTGCCCTAAATATTGGGACAGCGTTAAAATAACATAAGTAGGTACGGTATAACCGTTCTTAGAACAATGTTAAATAAAAAAATGCTTAAGGAAGTAATAATGTCATCAGAATAAACTTGTTACTTATCACAGATAATTATGTGCAATATTTTACATACTAATTAATATAAAAACATCAGTGGGGTTACCATGCCGTCTAAGAGCAGTAAACAGGGTGTCTAGCGCCATCTCTTTTCCACTTTGTAATTTAAAAAAAGCAATAAGCACTGCTTTAAGAAGTTATGGTAGCCCACCTGAAATATCTACCTACAATATTTATTAAATTATTGGCCAGTGGCTTAGCGTGGCTTTAACCCATCCGGGGTGTACTCAAAATGTGTTGCTTCTTTGTAAAATTAATTAACACTCACAAACTTACATTCAATCATTCTACCCCACTAAAATGGCACAACGAATGATAAGTCATCAGGTCAGGTATGTTTTAGAACTTGGTATTTCTCATTGAAGTCGCTCTTCTTACATATCGAGTATTTCGAGTAACTGCTCATAACCACTAGTTGCTTGAAAGACAAGGTTTGGTCTGCTGCTGAATAGGAATGTGTAGTATTTTCTCTACATCTACTAAGTACCTACACCTCTACATCGGTGTAGTTCGGGGACGCTGCCAGATATTAATATTAGTAAATAGTAGCAGAACGTAGCGCAGCCAATCAGTTAATGCGACACTTCGTCCAGAGACTCGGTGCTGTTCCGGCGCGGGTAAGCGTCGTACTCGCCCGCGAAGTCCCACTCCCGGTATGTGCTCGCGATCACTCCTCGCAGCTCTTCCAGGTGCTCAGGGCCGCGGGTCTCGCAAACCACTTTCACCTGAAAACAAGGGAAAATCATGAAATTTAGTTTATTGTCATCTGAAAATCAACCTTAAAGTCAACTGCCTTCTTGGTCGACCCTGGCATCGAACCATTACAAAGTGACAAGTTTTGAGTTTTTTCATCAGGAATTTCTCAGTAGCAGCCACGGAGTCTGCATGTGTACGGCGGCGGTCCGGTTGATGGCAATAGGTTCGCCCCCATTATATGGGACTTAAGCTTAGCTGGCGAAATGAGGGTGTACTATTAGGTACACGTCTGCCTAACCCTTCGGGAATTACAAGCGTGATGTTAAGTTCTATTATGAAAATCAACCCAAAAAAACTAGAAAATCAAAATTACCCGAACACTGAAGATATCGCCATGGACCCAAGCGCGCTCTTGCATGATGTCTTTGATGGAGACGCCCGTGGAGGAGATGAGCTTGCAGAGCTCTGCGATACCGCCGGGCCGGTCGCTGACCGTCACCTTGAACTTCACGAGACGCTGCTCAGCGGCCAGACCTCGCTCCAGACAGCGGCCCAGGATCGTCGTGTCGATGTTACCGCCCGATAGAATACACACCACCCTGAAACGTTACAAAATAAGCTACGTCAGTGGGATTACGTGTGAGTGGATAAACGACAGAGATATGCAGGGTGTCTCGCGCCATCTCTTTTCCACGCTGGAATAATAATAACATAATAATACACCACCTATAAATGCATACCTACTCTGAGTTATAGGTGGCTATTCACTCGACTCGTTTTTTTCCTTGATTTAAACTACTTTAGAAATAGCTACTTAGTTAAACAGTTAAACACTTAAAATTATCGGTGTACCTAACCTGTCTTTGTTGGTAAACTAGGTGATTGTTTTTATCTTTGTTTGATGTGAATATCTAGTGTGTTTAGAGTTAATCGTTATCGTTACTATTTATAGCGCAACTATTCCAAAAAATCTCAGCTATACCCCTAGCAGTAGTTAAGTATTTCAGTTACACCTTTGCCTAACCCTTTGGGGATTACAGGCATAAGGTTATGTGTGTTTTTTAACATAAATGTTTCAAATCTGCCGGGAGTCCCGTGACGGCCAACTAAACTCTTTTGCAAAAAAAACGGGCACTTCATATTTTTATCTCTACTTCAATGAAGAAGGACAGGAAGAGGTTTTATTAATTTGACGATGTATTGGCATGTTATTTGAAGAATCCTGGCATGATTCTGTACGTTCCAAATTTAAATTTTGAAATTAACAAAAGGAAAATAATGATTATTGTAGATTATTGTAAAATTGCTTTACTAATGGCGCGAATTGCTGACTGAAACGATTTTATTACTGATTACTAAAATTTTAAAACTTTTTGGATATTTTCTGCAAATTAAACAATTTTATCTTTCTTTTTACATTAAATACCACTTTTTGACATGAGTGATAAAGCGATAAGGGCCGGTAAAGTTATAGCCCTACTTGAAGAAGGTTGTTCGCAAACTTACGTGTCTCAGCGGCTAAATGTGAGTCGTTCAACTGTCCAGAGGACTTGGCAACGGTATCAAGAGACCGGTTCGGTCAAAAGAAGACCGGGTTCGGGAAGAAAACGACGCACAGAACCAAGAGATGACCGCTTTTTGGTGAGTCAGGCCTTGCGGAATCGTAAGGCGTCAAGTGTGGACCTGAAGAAGAGCCTTGAAGAAGTAAGAGGAGTAGAAGTTAGCTTGTGGACCGTCAGGAGGAGGCTTTTGGCTGCCAATATCAGGAGTTACCGCCCGGCTCGGGGACCTAAATTACTCCGTGAGCACCGTGTTGCTCGACTTCAGGTTGCTCGAAACTGTGCTTCATGGACTCTGGAGGACTGGAATAAACTATTGTTTTCTGATGAAGCTAGAATCTCTTTGTGTGGAGAGGACCGACGCCGGCGAGTGCTACGAAGACCACGGTAACGCTATGCGGAAGTGTGTTTCGAAGAAATCACTCCTTATGGCGGAGGCTCCGTTATGTTTTGGGCAGCAATTAATTCGACGGGGCGTACGGAGTTAGTTCTCATAGAAAATGGAACATTAAATGCACACCGGTACATAATGGAAGTCCTAATTCCATATGCACAACCCGCATTGACTGCACTTGGGGAAGATTCCATTTTTATGGACGACAATGCTCGCCCGCACCGTTCTGGCGACGTGGAAGCGTACATGCAAGAAGTTGGGATCCGTCGTTTAGATTGGCCAGCTGGAAGTCCTGACCTCAATCCAATTGAGCATGTCTGGGATGTTCTAAAGAGACGGGTAAGATCAGTGCAACATGCTCCACAAAACATCAGGGAGCTAAAAAGAGTCATTGCAGAAGAGTGGGAACGTATTCCTCAAAACGTCATTAAAAACATCGTGGAAAGCATGCCCAGAAGGATTCAAGCTGTGATTTTGGCAAGAGGAGGTCACACTCGTTATTAGGTTATTACATTTGTAACTTTATTTAATTAAACAAAGTAAAAAAATCTTCTTGTCTTTATTGCCGACCACTTCTTATTGTTTGGCCGTGTACATCGGTTTTAAAGAATTTATAGTTTTTTTTTTTTTAAATTGCCACAGTTCACTTCACGCGTATTAATTTACACGATTATAAATAAACAGACTACGTCAAACAATTAAATTTCATTGAATTAACTCAAATCGACCTTAGAACGTAAATTTCCTAAGGTGCCCGTTTTTTTTGCAAAGGAGTGTATTTTTTCCATATGTGAACGATAGTCAACAATAACAGCTTGCTATCTACTTAGAGGGTTTATAAAGAAAAGCACTTACTTCTTGCCAGCCAGCTCAGGTACGAGTCCGGCCATGATGGCGGCGACGCCGACCGCCCCCCCTCCTTCCACCACGTACTTCTCCTGCTCGATCAGACGTAGGATAGCACGAGCGATCCAGTCCTCATTCACAGTTATCTGTCAAATTAAACAAATAATTTCCTAATTGCGGATTGTGTAGGTAATTCGAAACAGTCTTGGTTGGAAGTAAGAATTTAATATTATGTTAGGTAGTCACAAACGCCAGCACATCAAGTTAACCGAAACTGTGAAGTTTTCCCAATCAACCTTGAACCCAGTACTGTAGCGGTAAAATTGAAAATCTATCAAAGCTTTTTGACAGATTGTAGTATCTTTATGTGCTACGTGCTATGTGTCCGTGGGTCGTTATTTTATTCTAAAAATAATTGATTACCAAACTGTTATCAATACAACTAGTGGAGTGCCGTAAGACGTAAATATTGTAAAATCTCGGAATCCAGGACCGGTCAATGAATCTTCATAAAAACTATTGGACTGTATTGCTAAAAGCCCAAATAAAAAAGTAAAAAAAAAAAAATTACGCGCTCGTCATTTTTTTTTTTTTTAGTACCACAATGTACTGAAAAACTAGCTTGTGCCAGCGGCTTAACCCGCTACAACTCGAAAATTATCCCACGAAAAGATAAAATCGGGATAAAAACTATCCTATGTGTTAATCCAGGTTATGAACTATCTGTACACCAAATTTTATCCAAATCCGTTCAGTAGTTTTTGTGTGAAAGAGTAACAAACATACACCCTCACAAATATTAGTACTTTATAATATCAGTGTGAAGTGTGATGTGATCATGGCGCGCCACGACAGTGGCGGTAAGTCCCCTCTTTGAGGAGTTGCTGGAAAGGACGCAGTCCTCACCGGACACGTTGCTTCAGGAGGTACGTGCACCAAATCAGGCGGGAGGAAACGACCGGATGTCGCCATTGTGAGGATCGGCCGGAGGACACGGTGGAGCACACTGTGGAGGTTTGCCCCGCTCGGGCGGAGCCCCGCCGTGTCCTCGTAGCGGCGATCGGCGGCGGCGACCTCTCGCGTCCCGCCCTGGTGCAAGCCATGGTCTGAGGCGAGGAGTAATGGGACGCCGTCGCCTCCTTCTGCGAAGCAGTGATGCTAATAGCGAAGGAGGTGGCGGAATGTGTGAGGGAGAGAACATTTCGACCTAGCCGTCGTGGGAGACGCTCCGGGCTTCGGGGGCCACGTGACGGCTTCCAGCCACCGTAGATGCGGGCCTGTGGACGGTGAGTAATGGGCTAGCCCGCCGTCTGTCCGTCTTATGACGACGACATCAGGCCGTGTCGACGGCGCGTTCGTGTTACACGCGCGCCTCAAAGAGATGTCAGCAACATGGGAGGGGCCCGCCAGGGCTGCAAGTTGGACACAAAGATACCGCGGCCTCGACATAAAAGGCTAAGAAGGAACATGGGTGGTTTTTTGTCAGTTGAAGTCTGACACTCCCTTTCGATCTGCCCAAGAGCAGGAGGGGTTATTTGATCACTTTCCACCAACCCAAAAAACTAAAATTGTGTGATGTGATGAGAGGGACAAGAGAAAAAAATGTTTGAAGCTAATAAATAATATTTGCATAGTAACTTTAATGTTAATTTATTAATATTTCGCACAAAACAACGAGTTATAACCAAAAAAAAAATGTTAAAAAAATGCGAAAGTTTGTGTGTGAGTGTGTATGTTTGTTACTTCTTCACGTCTAAACGGCTGGAGCGATTTTAATAAAATTTGGTATGCAGTTAGCTGACACCTTGCATTAACACATAGGATAGTTTTTATCCCGATTTTATCTTCACGTGGGAAAATTTTCGAGTTGTAGCGGATGAAGCTGCTGGCAACAGCTAGTAATACTCGTATTATAGAGGCGAAAGTTTGTGAGGGTGTATGTTTGTTACTCTTACACGCAAAAACTACTGAACGGATTTGGATAAAATTTGGTGTACAGATAGCTCATAACCTGTATTAACACATAGGATAGTTTTTATCCCGATTTTATCTTTACGTGGGATAATTTTCGAGTTGTAGCGGGTTAAGCCGCTGGCACAAGCTAGTTTTTCAGTACATTGTGGTACTAAAAAAAAAAAAATGACGAGCGCGCAAATTTTTTTTTTTAACTTTCTTGTTTGAGCATTTGGCAATGCATTCCAAAAGTTTTTATGAAAATTCATTGACCGGTCCTGGATTCCGAGGTATAAGTCTTACGGCACTCCACTAAACACGGATTGTTTAAAAACAATGAGTAAAGAGATACAATCATCAGCAGTTACAAAAATTACTTACGTATTCGATTGACGTATGTATTCACGCATATAAGTTACGCAAGCTAGAAACGCATTTTATGCCAAAGCTTTATGCGTAATCATGACGGTTTCATTGACCAATATATAAATAGCTTATCGCGCAAAAGATCCGGATTGGGACAAGACAAGTAAATCTTTGCCAGGGTGAAAAATTAACCGATTATAACAATGTTGTGTTTACTAAAAGATAACAAACTGCGATCAATTTTCATATGCATTTAGCTGTTATTTTGATATTACAAACAGACACTTCATTTTAATTTGTTTGATGCACAGATAAATAATAATTATATATATCAATGGGTCCTCTGCTTGTGAATACTCTTGTTTTCTTTTTAGTTAGGACAGAAACGAATGTGTACTACAATTGGCTGAGAAATACGACCATGCACTTTATCAGTAGCAACTGTGCACGTAGAAAGAAAGGAACTTTAGCTTACCATTCTATCGACACTGTTCTTGACGGTGGCAAAGGCGTTGTACCCAACGGTGGGCACGGCCAGGCCGTCTGCCAGCGTGGACCTGATCACCACGCTCATCGGCTCGTCGTGTTCAATCGCGCTCTGCATGCTGGGGCACTTCTCTGTCTCCACGCCCTGGAGAACAGCGTTCGTTGAAGAATCATTTTACGGACAGCTCTTGAAAGAGTGTGTGTGACTGCAGCAGCCGCACGCTGCGATACGTCGTTTCGTATAGAAAAGAATGGGAAACAAACTGTTAGCACCCCACCTCGGTTATGTTACAATTTTGTTACCAAAATACAAGCAAACACAACATGTAACTGTTCCTAAATTACCCTTGGCTGATATTTTTTTAAACCTTAATAAGATTATTCGATTAGTATCATAAGGTCGATTTCTTCCAAAGGGCACCAAGCACCAAAGGGGAAAGGGCCGGGCGCCGCCATTTACGCACAGTGCTGCAAGGTTCGTCCCAGACTGGTCTCCTTCTCAGCGACTAAGAGGACTGCATGAATTCTCTATTCAGGGTAGCAGTAGCACAGTCCCCTACTCGTTTCTACGAGTAGAGGACTGTCAGTAGGGGGCTCGTGGGGAGCAAATACAGGGTACATCCTAGATGTGCTATTGTATCAAGAAAGTATAGAGGCCAGCTTGGCCGGATTAAAGCATTTTCTGCTATTTGAGTCTGACAAAGCTACTTATGATGGCGAGACACTGTCCATTGTCAGTGACAATGGACAGTGTCTGGCCATTATAAGTAGCTTAATAGTAAAATAAGAGTCTGTTTTAGGAAACATGCAGGTATTTTGTGTGTTAATTCAAGTTGTTTATATAAGAGACGTATTATAGGAGCAGAACATAAGCACAGCGTACTATCATCATCACTCGATAGCCTCTGTCGTCTGTCGACGATGTGATGTCAATGTCATTTCAGTAGATATCAGAAGTTATTGTTGTATGATCTACAGACCCAAACAGCGTAAGAGGGGTGTGAACCGGAATGGACACGAATAATAATTCGTTGCTTATATTTTGTGTCCACGTAAAAAGATAACAGTATTGCGTCATGATAAAGCGATTAAATAACTGCCTACCAGAATTTAAATAACAGGTGTGAGATGACTAAGGTACACATTCTATAAACCTAGAGAGGATATTTGACTGGCCTGTTGGTCTAGTGGTTAGTGACCCTAACTGCTATGCCGGAGGTCGTGGGTTCGATTCCCACCCAGGACAAATGTTTGTGTGATGAGCACGATCATTTGTTCTGTGTCTGGGTGTAATTTATCTATAATATGTATGTATTTAGAATAGTACATTTTGATACAAGTGCGGAAAGTTTGTTATTGCATTCGAGGCAGATTGAACACCCGAGCCGTATGGCGAGGGTGTTCATGGGGTCGAGAAATGCAATAACAAATTCCCACGTGTATCAAACGACGTTTTTCAATACACTTTCGAAGAAATTAACTAAAAACGTTATGTGTTTTTGTCAACAAATTTGATGAGACTATGATTTAATTTACTTTTTTTCCGCGGTTTGATTTCGCCAGGTTGAAAAAGAAGCAAAGGTATAAAGCCGCCAAACAGCCTCACAGGAAAAATATAAAATTTAAATATTTTTTAATTAAGAACACAAAAAAATGCTTACTTGTTCATAAAAGTAAATAATTGTTTAAAATATTTACGTTTATTAGTAGTATTCTTTTTACAAACACAATTTAAATATTCAAAAAATATTTACGCTGTAAAGACGCAGATCAAAATGGCGAGATTAAAAAAAAAACACGCCTGCTCTATAATAGTCAGTGGTGTTTTTTTTTTAATTTCATAAGTTATAATCGAATTACCGCTGCTCTATGATTACAGCGTGCGGTAATAATATTACAGCACGCTGTATTCTTATTACCGCACGCGTGCGAAATATGATGCATGTCGAACCTAATCGTAGTGCAATAAGAGCTAGTTTTCGAGGAAGTGTATTGAAAATATATAAGTATGTTTATCAGTTGTCTACATAACACAAGCTCTGCTTAGCTTGGGACTAGATGGCGTTGTGTGATAGTTGTGGAATATTATTATTTTATTATTATACTAGCTGATGCCCGCGGCTTCACCCGCGTGGATGTCGTTCAAATTATATACTAAAACCTTCCTCTTGAATCACTCTATCTATTAAAAAAAACCGCATCAAAATCCGTTGCGTAGTTTTAAAGATTTAAGCATACAGACAAACAAACAAATAAACAAACAAACAAACAAACAAACAGACGCGACTTTGTTTTATACTATGTAAGGAAGTATGTGAGGTAACTTGAGCCTACCGACCTACTCTCTTTGTAAATGGGACAAGGGCAGCAAGATGATGCTGCCCTTGTCCCATGTTATTTGGGGTCGACGCAACACGTAACACCAAAAGACGTCCAATGCTGAACTTAGGCCTCCCCCAGGTGTCGCCACATTGACCGGTCCCGTGCGTCTCGCATCCAGTGGGGGTCCCCGTAACCTTCACCAGGTCATCAGTCCACCAACTGGGAGACCTTCCAACGCAACGTCTTCCGGTTCGCGGTCGCCACTCCAGAACTTTCCGGCGCCATCGCCTCGATCCGTTGTGCGAGCAATGTGCTCTCTTAAGTCTGGCTCTTCGGGCTATGTCGGTAACATTGGTTCCTACCTAGTAGATGACGTATTCTAGTACCTATCAGTTGGGAACACCCAGAATCTCGGATCAATAGTGAGTTATCTGAGTTTCCATTATCAAAGTTAAGCGTGTAGGTAAAAAAGACATAGGAACTAATTGCAAAATAAGGCAAAGTACCGGCACGATAAGACAAAGTATGTTTCAATGTGTGTTTATCTGTTGACCTTTGACTTCGTTAACATAAGACGAACGGGAGTCACGTCAGATAATCGGGCTGCCTACACCACATTTAATGCATTTGTGTTACACATACATAAACTCAAACTCACGCCCTTTTCCCAAGGGGGTAGGCAGAAACAACAGAACGCCACCTGCTACGATCCTTTTTTCTTTTTTTGTGAAATATTCAACTAATAGCAGTACTTACGTAGATGAGGACATGGGGCTTGAGATGCTTGATGGCGGTGGCGACGCCAGCCAGTAGCCCCCCGCCCCCCACTGGCACCAGCACGGCGTCTACCGCCGGCACCTGCTCGATGATCTCCAGCCCCACCGTGCCCTGCCCCGCCATGATGTGGGGGTGGTCGTACCTGCTCAACAGTATACACGGTGTAAAAGGACCCATCACAAAGGCGACCACCAAGCATTCTATACGAAGAAGTTCAGAAATCTCGGTTCAGGGTAGCCCTCAGTGTCCTGAACTCGAAACATTGTGAAAGTCAGCTGCCTCAACCATAGGTTCATGGGGGAATTCAAATTACAGATTGTCAAAGTTGTAAAAAAAATGATTTATAAAAGTAATGTGTAATTTTTGGATTCCTCCACTTCCGGAGCAAGTGACGTGCAAGATTTCTACTGGTACTATGGTTCAACTATTATTTAATTTGATTTCCACTGGTATAAAAAGACGTCCCGTACTACCGTGTCGACGGCAATTTGTAAAAAAAGTCGCGGTTTATAGCACACCGCAAGATTCCTAAGAATGGAAGTTAGGAATTTTCTTCAGAAATCTTCTAATAGGTGTGGGTGCCCAAACCTAGTTGCGTATCCGGTTAATTCCGGTTAGATTGGTAATCGACTACAACATACCTACTTGGGAAAACGCTAGGAGGAGGTTGGAGGAGTTGAACTCACCCATTAATGTAAGTAAGTGATTTCTCTTGCGCCATGCTCATGGCGTGGTGCTTGGCCTCCTTCATGTCGTGTCCGTGTATGATGACATTGGCTCCGAACGAGCGACACTTCTCTATCTTCATGATCGGCGCCACATTGGGCATCACCACGGTCGCCGGGACGTTCAGCTTGTTCGCGTGATAACTCAGGGCCTGTGAGTGGTTACCGAGGGATGCGGAAATTACTCCGCGGGTTTTATTTTCTTTTGACAGCAACAACAGTGCGTTTCTCGCTCCGCGTTCTTTGAAACTGTAGATAAAATGGTAATATTCGTTAGAAGTCAAATCAGCCTTAAATGAAGGTTTGGTAAAATCGAAAAGGACCATGTCTTGCTCACCGGATAGATAAAATCTATACTAATGTATAAAGAGGTATTTGTTGGTATGTTTGTAATTAGTTAGAGGGTAATAGTAGGGGAGCCCTAGAAGGGATTTCGGGATTTAGGTACTAAAGCGCGGCAGATTAATATACAGGGGGATACCTTGTACCCGGTTAAGTACCTACACCAAATATGAGCCCCATGTATTAGGCCGACCGTCAAGGATAAAGGATCAGATAAGTAAAAAAAAAATGATCAGATGAGTAATAAAGAAATGGGAGGGCTACAAAATTGTTAAAAAAACGTCATCTCGACATTCTCGAGCGTGGCAATTTTTTTTTATTTTTAACGAAATAAATAATTCAAGACTAACGAAAAATGTATAATCTGATGATTTCCACAAGCCGAAGCTTATACAAAAATTCGTTGATAAAATTTTAGTCTACTTAACAAAGCAGGTGTTGAATTCATGAAGCAATTTCTTCAGAAATGTGTTCAGGATGTCCACAGGGTAAACATACTAAAAGTCCTCACCTCTAGGGGGTGCTGGGGGTGCCGGGGGGGGGGGGGGGGGGGTGTTAAAGTTCCCACTTTTGAGTTTTTCGCTAATATCTTTAAAACGGTGCGTCGTAGATAAAAAGTGTCTTTTACGTAATAAAAGCTTATAAAATTTACTACAACTTTTATCCTACGCTTTATCGAAATTCTAATAAGTTTTCGAGTATCACGCTCCGAAATAGTGAAAATGAATGATTTTCAGCGTGACGGACGAGTGACGAGTATCATATCTCGATAACGTGACACTTTGGGGTACCGTGTTTCTGGACATTTTTTGGTCGTCTGTATGTACTCTATCCATACATACATATTTCAATTATTTAAAAAAAAAGGACTTAAAAATGAACCATTTATTAATATCTTAATCCGCGCGCTTGAGTATGTCAAAAAGGCGATTTTTTTTTTGCTTTGAATAATAACCCCGAGTTTGCATCTCATCAAAATCGTCAGATTATTGAATTAGCAATGTGTTTAAACCTTTTCCTGAATCGAGACCAGATCATGACGTCAAAATAAAAAGTTATCTAGACAGTGCACACCAAATGTGTCTCCCATTAAAATATACGAGCCCTACGGAAGTAGCTGGTGAAATAAAACACCTCACAGATGGCAAAGCACCAGGATACGACCAAATCGACAGCGTTCTTTTAAAAAATCTGCCAATGAAGGGTGTAGTAGCAATTGTCAACATATTTAATGCCTGCTTAAGACTTAGTCACTTCCCGGGACAGTGGAAGATAGCCCAAGTAATAATGTTACCAAAACCCGGTAAACCACCTAATGACGTAGCGTCGTACCGACCTATAAGCCTATTGCCCATAATAGGGAAACTCCTCGAAAAGATGTTACTGAAAAGAATGAAAGCACATCTAAGCAGTATAATCCCAAATCATCAATTTGGCTTCCGGGAGAACCACGGAACGATAGAGCAAGTTCACCGTATTGTAGACGTCATAGGCAGAACTCTGGAAGAAAAAAAATACTGCTCGGCAGTCTTTTTGGATATTAGTCAGGCATTTGACAAAGTGTGGCACGAGGGTCTTTTATACAAGGTCAAAAAGATGCTACCACACTCTTTTTACAACATAATAAAGTCATATCTCAGCAAGCGATGTTTCGAAGTAAAGTTCAATGATGAACTTTCCGACTTACATGAGATCAAATCAGGGGTGCCTCAGGGAAGTATACTGGGACCGGTTCTCTACACCATATATACTGCCGACTTACCAACATCAGACAAGCAAGACTACGGTTGCAACATATGCAAACGATACAGCTTTACTATCCACACACACGAACCCGGCAACCGCCTCAGAACAACTTCACCATCACATTGACAAAATTGAAGAATGGCTAAAAATCTGGCGAATACACGCAAACCGCAGTAAATCGACACATGTGACCTTTACCCTCAGAAGGGACACGTGTCCACCGGTTATACTTGACAACGAAGAAATTCCGCAAGATGATAATGCAAAATACTTGGGCATGCACCTGGACCGAAGGCTGACATGGAAAAAACACATATGGACAAAGCGGAAGCAGCTAGATTTGAAACTACGCAATATGTACTGGTTATTAGGACGACACTCACAAATGAGCACACACAGCAAGTTGACAGTATATAAAGCCATCTTGAAACCAATATGGACCTATGGCATACAGCTCTGGGGCACTGCTAGCAATAGTAATATAGAGATACTGGAAAGATTCCAAACCAAAACACTGAGGACCATATTTAACATCCCTCAATACATTAGTAACAAAATCATTTACCTTGACCTAAACATACCAACTGTCAAACAGGAGATAGCAAAATATAGCACCAACTACCAGAAAAGACTCTCAAATCATAAAAATGAGCTTGCCCTCAAACTCAGTGGAGATCAAGGCCTAAATCATAAAAGATTAAAGAGACACAGTGTCCCAACCTTAAGGGACAGATTCACCAGGATGGATTGAGTTGAGACACCCACCAGAAAAGTGTCTCGCCAGGCTGAAACGCCATAACAGATGCACTAGCATCAGACAGAAAAGTGGCTTATTGTTTGTTGTGTCCAACAGATTGCCACGAAGCAGGATAGAGAAAAAAAAAAAAAAAAAAAATTGAATTAGAGCTTTGTTTTAGTTTTACTTAACATCCCCTTAGAAAATCTGACTTATTCTGTTTTTTTTTGTTTTCATTTTAAACCCTCACGTACGACCACCCCCATCGTGCAAACGATCAGATTAACATACGTACAATATAAAAAATACGTAGGACATTGATGCTATCAATATCTGCCGCGCTCGAGTATGTCCATGCAACAGTTTTTTTACATAAGTATTTGAAAATCTATAGCAGCTCACCCCACCGATGAAAAGGTATAATCTTCTTCTTCTTAGTGTGTCGATGACAATTTAAATTGAGTCGGCCCAAAATTTGGCGACGAGTTCGGCACTTTCAGTGGCCTTCATCAACTCCTGTGATGTGCAAGTAGCAGGACAGGCTGGACACGATATCAAGTGCTCCATAGTCTAATAAGGTATAATTATTTAACATTTTCTTCTTCTTATCATCTAAGCTTTGCATCCCAATAGGTCTCTATAGCGCTCGAGTAAATCCCCATTTAGCATCGTGGCCTCCCCTACTATAATCTCTGGAACTAATAATACAATTCTAAAAAATCTTTCACGGACTTTCAGTCACATTAAACGTGAGTTTAGCACAGGCCCCCTCTCTTTGAGAGGGAATGATGATATTTTATGCGGATGGAGTCGCGGGCAGTATGCTTGATAATAATGTGTTCGTATAAGTAGGTAGGTAGGTACCTAACTATCAGTATCCGCTGCCGCTGCACGGACAGCTGTTACAATATCTTAACACGATAAAACAAGACAAAAATAGGTTTAATGATTTTATTGGGTCGGCGACACCCCATTTAATAAGTAGTTCTGTTGAGTAGGCATCTTCTTTTCACAAAATTTTTTTTTTCGCTGTATTATTGAAAATAAAACGTCTAACTAAACTAGGATCCCTGTAACCTGGAGACTAGTCTCCTTCGTCATAAAAGACGACAAGACAACAGGAAGGTACAGTAGTCAGCACATCAAGTTGCTACGATCTGTCATAACCTGTTGTTTCTGTTATCTATGGTCATAACAGATTTATAACTGTATTATGACTGTATTGCTAAAGCCTGTACCTACTACTAGGGTTACCAACTTTTTAAGGTTCCGTAGTCAACTAGGAACCCTTATATAGTTTCGCCATGTCTGTCTGTCCGTCTGTCCGTCCTCGCTTAATCTCTGTGACCGTTAGCACTAGAAAGCTGAAATTCAGAGCTGAATACCAATATGTGTATCAATCACCCCGACAAAGTGTAAAATAAAAATTGGAAAAAAATGTTTTATTAGGGTAGCCCCCCTAGGTATATGTAAAGTGGGAAGTGATTTTTTTTTTAATTTCAACCCTAACGTGTAATATATTGTTGGAAAGGTATTTAAAAATGAATAGGGGTTTACTAAAATCATTTTTTGATAATGTCAATAATTTCGGAAATAATCGCTCCAAAAGTAAAAAAACAATGTGTGTATGTGTAACGCCCTCTAACTTTTGAACCATAAGTTGACAAAATATGAAAAAAATCTGAAAAGTAGAACTTTATAAGGACTTTCTAGGAAAATCATTTTGAACTTGGATGGAAACAGTTTTTGTACAAAAAAGACAAGAAGTTGTACAAAATAATTTCTGGACTAAGTTTGTAGTACAATCGTTTAAGCAAGCATTTTTTTTTAACTTCGTTTACAAAAGTGAAAAATAAAAAATCAGCTTCTGAAGTCGGTGACTTTTGTTTGTTTGATTTCATGTTTTTGCCACCGACTTCTGAAGCTGATTTTTTTTTTTCACTTTTTTGTGTTTTATTTTTGCCGAAGTCGGTTTTATTTTTTGTAAAAAAGTTTTTATTTTTCACTTTTTAGTGGTTCACATCTGCTTACCCCTTCACAACGTACCGGCGTGATGTTATGTTATGAACTGGTCAATAGACAGTCATGAGATTTCAGCAATCCCAGTCCATTTGCTATCATTAATTGAGGAGTTCCGTTGCCTATCTCCGAAGTTCTTCATCACCTTTGTAGTGAGTACAGGCGTGATATTATGTTGTGTGTAGGGCTTGCAATCCGGATATCCGGATATCCGTATTATCCGGATATCCGCTCATTTTCAAATCCGGATTTTAGTCGCTTTACTATCCGGATTTTTCGGATTTTACGGATAGTTTTATTTCTCCTTTAAATATTAATTGAAAAGCTGTCATCTGTGTAAATAATAATAATAATAATATTCCACAACTATCACACAACGCCATCTAGTCCCAAGCTAAGCAGAGCTTGTGTTATGGGTACTAGACAACTGATAAACATACTTATATATTTCTAAATACATACATATTATAGATAAATTACACCCAGACACAGAACAAATGATCGTGCTCATCACACAAACATTTGTCCTGGGTGGGAATCGAACCCACGACCTCCGGCATAGCAGTTAGGGTCACTAACCACTAGACCAACGGGCCAGTCAAATAAAGTACATAACTATTGCATTAGTTCGATGCAAGCTCGAAACCAGCGTTTGTGATATGGAATCCTCACGACTACTCACGAGGTAACGTATACACTTATGCTGAAAAAGGTGCAAAAGATTTTTCTCTGATACCTCTACAAACGTGTGTTCTGATATTATCCTGACCTGGAAGTCTTAAAACAGACTTCACACCCAGGTTGGTCGCAGCAAAAAAAAATAGCATAAATGATTCTGCACTGGAGTGTAAATGTGGTGCTGTTCCTCAAACTATGGGTCACTTGATATCGTGCCCTACTGGTTATTTACTACAGGAACTGATGGACGCCACCGAAAGTGCTAAACTAGTGGCCTAACTCTGGGCCGACACAATTTAGATTGCCATCGACACGCTAAGAAGAAGATTTCGCGTTTGCTTACGATGCTCAATGCGCTCGTGGAGACCAACCCTGGACTGGACTTGTTTGCTAATGAATGGGAGACGATAATGTCAAAATATGTTTGTGGTTCTGTGAGAAGACCGATTAAAAGGATTACTTAACTTAGTGTTAATGGCTATTGGTGTACTAAATGTAATAAACCCTCTAGTAGCTGTAGTTCGGTTGTTAGCTTGTTAGTCCGGTTGACCGAACTAGTGCAACTTTTCAGCAGCAGTAGTTCGGTCACCAATTCTCTTCAACATTTATGGCGAATACATTATCCAAAAAGCCTTAGAAGGATGGGAGGGAGACATTTCTGTCGGTGGCGTAAAGATCAATAACCTGAGATACGCGGACGACACTACTCTTTTTGCGTCAACTGAGGCAGAACTCGCTGACCTATTCCGTAGAATGGAGTATGAGAGTGAACTGGTTGGACTCACTGTCAACAAATCGAAAACCAAAGTAATGGCGATTGATAGAACTGGTAAATTTTCAAAAACTGGAGAACTCTCGGATCTCGAATTTGTCAGTGACTTTGTTTACTTGGGAGCTTTACTGTCTAATCAAGGAGGATGTAACAGGAAACCAGAAGAAGGACACAGATGTCCAAAAATGCTATGAGCAAATTAACTCGCATCTGGCAAAATCGGAAGTTTCAAATGTCACCAAGGTGAGACTAGTCTGGACATTGGTTTTCTCAATATTCCTATACGGATCAGAGACATGGACTATTAGAGCAAAAGATCGGGGAAAAATTTACGCCTTTGAGATGTGGTGTTGGAGAAGAATGCTCCGCATACCATGGACCGCGAAAATAACAAATAAGTCTATCAACGAATATGTGCTTCCAGCGTATTCTTGGGTATTTTGGTCACATTGCCCGTCGTCAACCAGATGACCTAGACAAATTAATCGTAGTGGGCAAGATCGAAGGAAAGAGACCCCGCGGCCGATCACCTAACCGTTGGTGTGACCGTGTGACCAAGTTACTGCACTCACTGGACTCTCTGTTACAACTGCTCTAAGGAAAGCCGAACATCGAGAGAAATGGAGACATATTGTACGAACTATGAAGGACTTTCATCAGGGACACGACCTTCAGTAAGGAAGAACACGACTACAAAGAGAGTTCGGTTGAAATATAGCACCGAACTACCGATACTCTTTAGTAGCAACAGATCAGTTTGTAAAGGCTATATTTAATTAACGTAAGGCCTGCATAGTACAGTCGAACAAGCTAATAAGTATACAGGGTAGAGATCTTTGTAATTCTATAACACTGAAAATATTAATTGTAATTTTGTTTTATTAAGTGTTTCGCATTAAGCGACTGATGTCAAACGCTATATCGTTTGACATCATTCTATAAATGTATCTGTATAATCTTTAAAGTAAATACAAGTTACCTGGCTGTATACTTATTAACTGGTTCGACTGTACTAGTAACGTAAATTACCTGATTCACATTAATGACCAGATTTATCACGATATTCAGACAATAATTGTGTGGCATTGTTGGTTGTTTTGGCATTATTAGTTTTAATTATTTTAAATTTATTTTGGTAATTTTTTAAGGTATTTTTACCAAATAAACACAATTTTCTTTCCTTTTTCAAGATACAGGTTATTATTTCTGGTATTTTGTATGAGAGACTGATTTAATACGTGTTACAAAAGCTTATTACTTTGATTTCAAATAAAAACTAAAAAATATCCGTATTATCCGTACTATCCGGATACTCCGGATAGTAAAATATTAAAATCCGTATTATCCGGATAGTAAAAATGAACGGATATTGCAAGCCCTAGTTGTGTGATGGCTTAAACAATGCTTAGATATGCTATAGCAACAATCGCGGTTAATCTGCTGTTATTTATTGAAGAGTTCCCCCGATTTCTACAAGATCGAATCCCATCATCAGATATTGAAATGGTGACAATGGGACCACACGGGAAGCACCAGCTTTCAAATGAAAAAAGAATCAAGAAAATCAGTTCACCCAGTCGCAAGTTATGCGCGAACAAACATAAAAAAAAAAAAAAAAAAAAACATACAGTCGAATTGATAACCTCCTCCTTTTTTTGAAGTCGGTTAAAAAAAAATTATCACTACGGAACCTTACACTGAGCGTGGCCCGACACGCTCTTGGCCGGTTTTTTTTTCTATCGAATATAGTATTTTTGAAGTTATTAACTTAAAAAATATAGTAGATGGCAAAAAAATGAAAAAGAAAATAGTATGTGGTATAAAATGTACTTTATTTTTAACCGACTTCAGGTTACTATGTTCGTGTGTACCTATGTATTTTTTTTTTTTTATGTATGTTACCTGATTTCTCCCCCATTAGTGGACCGATTCTCAATTTTTTTTTTATTTGAAAGAGTATACTCCTGAGGTGGTCCCATTTTAATTTGGTGAAGATCTGGTGCTGATCTTCGGAGATATACAATGGAACTCTTCAAAAATAGACGGCAAATCTGTCGTAATTGCTGGAATCGCTTGGATGTTTATTGAATATACCTACATTATCATGACGTAACATCACGCCTGTATGCTCTGGAGGGGGTAAGTATGCAGATATGTACAATACACATTTTTTTAGTTGTTATTTATATGAAAAATATAGACACGTATTACGTGTTGCGTGCTTTTTCTGACGCTCTTCAAGTATTCGCATCTAGCAGTCATCACTTGTTTTTGTAAAAAGTTTTTTTTTTAATGAATATTTTTTGCTACTCTTTGCCTTAATAATTAAATTTTTATTTTTCTAAAAGCCGTCATGTAATTGATTGCATTCTAAATTTAAGTTAAAAAACACCATTAATTCAGATTTTATTAAATTTAAAGTGGCCCTGTTGCGCTCGTCTCTTCATTTCGTCTTCATTCATAACAGAAATATTAGGCATTTCTGAATCATTTAAGAGAACAATTTCTTGCCACTTTTCAACAGTTGATTTAGCAGAAAACTTTTGGTCAGCAAGTACCTACAACGTCCAAAATTTTTATTACGCGAAATTTTATTTCGCGAGCGATCCACGCCACCGCTTTGCGCAAAATATTGTATTAGTTTCGCCTATTAAATATATTTTTTAGAATTATAGTATTTGATCCCTTAAAATAGTAGTATACTATATTATATATAGTAGGGTTGGCATTTTGGCAACCTTACCTACTACTAAAGTATATTGGGAAAATTTGACAGTTTGGGGTAGGTACAATAAGATCCATGATAAGATCACTCTATTTGTGAAGTTTGTGGTGGCACTGCTTGTCAAGAAAGAATGCATGATGTGTCAAGCTTGGTACATTTATTTTAGTTCTGTGTTTTCCCGCCTACACAGATAAATTGGTTGAAGATTCAAACTTCGTTTGAAATACGAATAAAGTTCAGTCAGCTTGCACTGCAAAGCGGTTGTTACGTCTTTCGCTGCGGCCGAATAGTGCGAAATTAGTCGTATTTTGCTATTTTACAAAAAAACTATTGATTGGACTAAAAAGTATAGGTATGTTGCTTGTAGAATTATTTGGCCAAAAAAATCAGAACGATGACATGAATTTTAGTATAATTTTTAGAAGTATCTTCGTGATTTTTTTCTATCGAGCAAAGTTAGTTGTATTATGTTTTCACAACACTATGTGCTTGGCCAGACTGCAAACGCGGGCGCGGGGCGGGCGCGGCGCGACAAACTTAAACGTATGGAACTTCCTTTGAGTGTCCGTAGTGGGCACGCGGGCGCGGGAAGCGGCGCGGGCTACTTTCCGCGGGGAGCGCGCGGGCAACTCGTGCCATAGCTCGTTCATACAAGTGGCCGCAGTGAGTGCGCGGGGCGGCAAGCGATAAATCGCGCGGGAGCGGCGTATCTCAAACTTTAGTCTGCGCCTGATAACCAGATAAATTGGATTTATTTATTTAGCTTTAACTTTTATAAGTTAAAGCTTAAGAAATTAATTCAATTATTTATAGAAGTATCCAATTAATTAAAATAACCGAATTTTAAAATTCTTACCAAAAAAAATCTTTTTTGGATTTTGCACTCATACCACAGAGATTGGACCTAATGCTGTGTGCAATTTTGAAATGATGTAATCTCGAATGAATAACTTTTCAATAGGTGGAATGCTTCGGCGAAAGTTGTTATTTTTTTTTTAATATAATTTTCTATATTATTTTGTAATATGTAGTCAAACGTATCCATTGACATTCTTGTATATTCAAAAAACTTTCCTTCATTCCAAAAATTCTCCTTCATTTCCTCTGGTTAAATTAATTTTATTAACTCCATTTTTCACTTTTAGCATTTGCCATTTAAAGTAAGAATTTTCCAATAAAAACAAGTCTTCGTCATCCATATTATATTTTGACAAACACTGGACGAACAGTTGAACGCGACAACGCTCGGAACGAAATCGCGGTCCAGTGCGGACAGGCAAATCGCGCGCGTTCCCGCACCCGCGCCGCTCCCCGCGCCGCGCTGCCAGTCTGGCCAAGCACTACGTCATTAGCATACCTATATCCTGAAGAATACCATATATTTTTCTGATTTTGTTTACTGCAGTGAATCATATACACTTGGGAGCAAATAAATCGAGCCACTTCCTTTTTCACGCATTATGGTAATTATTTTTGGTATTATGGAACGCATCGATTCGAAACATATATCGCCTAAAAGGGTATTTAATAACCTTTACAATGAGGGTAGTTAGTTGTCAAAATTTCTTTTTTATTAAAGTTTAAATGGTAGAATAAAATTATCGCATTTAATTTGCTTATGACATTTTTATTGTACTCTGTTAAGAAAAGATTAAATTTGAGGTTTTTGTTAATCATACCCATATTACTTGTTATTGTTGTCTTTATCTGTGTCTGTGTAATCAAAATAACCTGATAAAATGGATACTACACCGACGGAAGCTGCCCAAGTTGTAGCTTTACTTGAGGTTGGACACGGACAACGTGAAGTGGCACGCAGACTTCATTTGAGTCGTTCAAAGGTACAGCGGGTATACCGCAGGTATCTGGAGACTGGTGCTTTTGTTCGGCGACCTGGAACTGGCCGACCACGGGCAACAACAGAACGTGACGACCGCTTTATTGCAACCAATTCGTTGCGCGACCGTGGACTTAATGCTGTTCAGCTACAGCAAGCGTTACGTGACGTTCGAGGAGTCTCAATCAGTAGGTGGACAGTGAGACGAAGACTAAAAGAACGAAATTTAACATCACACAAACCAGCAACTGGCCCAAAATTGACTGTAGCTCATCGCCGATCTCGCTTGGAGTTTGCTCGAGAACACATTAATTGGACGTTAGAAGACTGGAGGTCAGCTTTGTTTTCTGACGAGTCAAGAATCTGTCTTTTTAGCAATGACGGGAGAAACCGAGTGTATAGACGTCCTGGTGAAAGATTTGCCCAATGTTGCATTCGAGAAACTGTGAGTTTTGGTGGTGGTTCTTGTATGGTGTGGGGAGGAATTTCTCTAGACGGAAAAACGGAACTTGTCTTCGTCGACCCCGCCAACGATGGCAGTGGTAGACGTGGATTAACAGCTGACCGATACATAACTGACATTCTTGAAAACCACGTAATGCCGTATGCTGGTTTTGTCGGAGAAAATTTCTTGTTTATGCATGACAATGCGAGACCTCATACCGCGCAGATCGTTACGGAATACTTGTCTGCGATCGGGATTCAACAAATGGTATGGCCAGCACGAAGTCCCGATCGAACACCTATGGGACGAGCTAAAACGGAGAGTCCGAGCCAGGGTTCCCGCTGTTTCATCCATTCCCGAGCTTAAAGTCGCTGTGCTTGAAGAGTGGGAGAACATACCACAATATGTCATCGTAACGCTGATCAGATCGATGACTAATTGGCTACAAGAATGTATCAGGGCACGGGGGGGTAATACCAGTTATTAAGAATATTTTTTTTGCAATAATTTTGTTTCTTATTGTTTTTATGGACTGTTTTAGCCCTACTAAATTTAAAAAAATTACCATTTTTCTTGCAGAGCCAATAATTTATCATTCAATAAGGTTATTATTCAATAATTTACCCTCATTGTAAAGGTTATTAACTAAACTTTTAGGCGATATATAGTTCGAATTGATACGTTCCATATTACCAAAAATATTTACCATTTTACGTGAAAAAAGGTAGTGGCTCGATTTATTTGCTCCCAAGTGTACTTTTACGCATTATAAAACTTGCGTTTCACGTCTGTTAGCCGCTGAAGTGTAGCTTGATGTGCAAGCTAGCCAGTGACGGATTAAGACTATGTGATGCCCTAAGCAATCCACGAATGTGGGCCCCCCTTTCCGAATTGATCTTTAAACCTTTACCGTCTAAAACATTAGTTTTTGAAGTGAAACTTCTGTATACAATATACAAATACTATAAAAAATACAAATACTATATATTTATATTTTTTGTCTATACAGAAGTTAATAGTATTTGGATTTTTTACCCACGACGGAACGGAGACGGTATATGCGTTTGGGGTGAGAGGTTGTTTGTTTGTTTGTGTGTTTGTGCAAATACATGTTGCCATTTTTCTCCAAAACTACAAGTCCGATTTTGATGCAATTTTTAGTTATGGGTTCGGGTTTGATTGGTGCATGTTCTTAGATAGGTGTTACGGTGACAACTCACCAGGGGGCGCTGCAGCAAACATTTTTTGTGCAAATCAAAGTTGCCATTTTTCTCTAAAACTACAAGTCCGATTTTGATTCAGTTTTCAGTTATGGGTTAAGGTTTGAATGGTGCATGTTCTTAGATAAAAAAATAAAAGTAAAATTAAGTTTAAAAAAAGTATAAAATAAAAAGCAAAAATTAAACATTGCAAAACTAGTTCATTTAACGTCAGCCCCCGACGGACATTCTTTGGTTTTTTTAAGGTGGGTGTTTTATGTTATTTTATCCTTTTTTCAATTCATTTTTAACAGTCGTGGGTTTTTTCAAATTTTTTTTGTCACGAAATAGCGTTACGGCCGCTTGGGGGAGAGATATCTCAGGAACTACTGCATGGAATTGAATAATTCTTTTTTTGTTGAATAATCCATTTATCGAGGAAGGCTATAAGGCTACCTATAACAACATGCTACGACAAAAGGAGCGGAGCATAAATGAAAAAAGTTCCAAAAACGGAAAAAAATATTCCTTTTTGAGACATCACTTATTGAGCTTGATCGTTGAGGGTTGTAGTTCCTATAATGTATAAAACTAGCTTTTGCCAGCGGCTTCGCCCGCGTGAAAATGTCGATTTTCCATACAAACTTTCATCCTCTATTTAAATCCCTTAGGGGTTGAATTTCGATAAATCCTTCCTCATTCCTTGTCTACATTATAAAGGAAACGTCTGTACAAAATTTCAGCTTTCTAGGTCCAAGGGTTTGGGCTGGGCGTTGATGAGTCAGTCAGTCATCAGGACTTCTCTTTTTATTTATATTATAATATTATAGATAATTTGTGTAATGGCAATAGGCTTGCTCCCAACAACATCGGTTGATGGCAATAGGCTTGCCCCCAAATTTTGTAAAATAAGATGATGAAATGTCAGAAAGTAGGCGCAAAGCATAATTTATTTATTTATTTATTGAAATGTGCCTTGCGGCTTTTCCGGTGCATTCGAGTTGCCGAATGCACTAGTGGGCAGCGAGTGCAGAGCAAGCGAGAGCGGGGTTATGACTCTAGGCCCCTTATTCACAACGCTTCGATTAAATTTCGATTTCGACAAGTCGTACCTATGTCTACCTTTTTTTGGCATTATGAAAGTGAGTGAGATAGACATACGATATAATTATGTTCGGTTCGGTTATAGCTGTAGGTCGACTTAAAACGCGCGAATTTTCAAATTAGTCCTAGAAACTTTTTTGGTGATGAGAGAGTGAGACGTGACGTGATGCCCTAAAGACGAATTTATTCGTGCTTCTTCTGGTGCCCCCTCAGACGTGATGCCCTAGGCAATTGCTTAATTTGATTAAGGGTTAATCCATCACTGAAGCTAGCGTATGTACGTATACCGTTACTTATCGAACTGGTAATAATCGTAACATTCGATTATTACCTGCCGATAAATACCGGTTCCATAGCATTTCAGACCCATCATTTAAATAACTCCCTCCCTCCCTCTCCTAGAGAGGAGGCTAGAGTCCCTGCAGTGGGAACATGATGATGATGATTTAAACAACTTACTTAAATATCCGCCACGTCTGCTGAATCTTGCTAGTTATTGTATATTGTCTAGCAGCTTCCATGCACACGGAAAAACGAGCACAGTTCAACACCGCATTGCATACATTGAAACGAAATAAAGTAACATTCGTTTCTAAAATAGGCCGCACGCCAATTACCTACCTAGGCCTTATAGGTAGGTAGTGACTGACCTAGTGTAGGCCTACTATGGAGTTGAAGCAGAAGTCAACATAAACCAGTTTCATTACCACAAAATAATGTGCGACCGTGTTATTAATATAAATAATTAAAATGGACATACCTCCCAGTGTGTTGAAGGAAATCATTTTTTAAATAAATGTCCATTCCAAAAGTTGCAGACATGTGAGATTTCTGAAACACACACATAAAAGTGTCTTAATTCTGTAAGAGATTTTATAACATTAAAAACTATTCAGCTTAATTTATACCCGTACCAATTTCTTTTTCGTCGGCGAGTTTGTCTACTTTCATACTTCTTTAGTACCTCATTCAATTCAATTCAATCCAATCGTTTATTGCATATCCAAGATGTTAATAATAATAAAATAGTTCACATGGACCCTGTCGGGCACAACAATTTTTTACAATAATGATACTTAGTAGCATTTAAGGTACAGTAATTAAAAATTAATAAACAATAATTAGACATTTAGACATTCATGAGGACATATAAATAAGTAAGTCATTTTAATAGAAAACAATCGAAATTAAAACAATTAAGTGAAATAATAAAAATCGGCAAATAGACAACAAATATAATACAATATAGTCAAATGCATCATGTCAATATTAATCAAAATACAATCAGAATAAAATGTCAAAGACAATATTGTAATATAAAACGTCAATAAAAAACAAAAATTCAATAAATAAGCAGTCAAAGTTAGTCCAATAAGAATTGTCATCATTAAAAAAATCATTCAGTGTGTAATAGCAATTATTAATAATTTTCTGACTCGTTTTATAATTAATATTTTATAAGTACTACACCTGCCTGGAAAGTACCTTGATACTTTATCAAATTTACGGTAGAAAGATACGTCATTGCATATCGAACAAAATTAAATATGCGGGGAGAAAACGCATCTGAGCGGGAGAGAATGGATTTTCATACACTTTTCTCTCCCGCTCAGATTCACTCATCATCATCATCATCAGCCATTAGACGTCCACTGCTGGACAAAGGCCTCCCCCATAGAACGCCATACAGATCAGCCTGCCGTTTGCATCCACCGGTTGCCCGCGACTCTCACGATGTCGTCGGTCCACCTGGTGGGAGGCCTGCCAACGCTGCGTCTTCCGGTTCGTGGTCGCTACTCGAGAACCTTTCGTCCCCATCGGTTGTCTGGAGGTCTAAAATTAAATGGCCACTTTCGCAGATCATCATATGAATTGCGTTAAAAGCGCAAAATGGACCTTTTATTGCGTCTGTGACAATTTAAGAAAATAGATCTTAATAGGAAAATAATACGAGTTGCGTTAAAATTCGTAAAATGGTCACAGACGCACTTACTATTATAAAAGGTTTATTTTACACATAAAAAGCAATTCGTATTATGATCTCCTAAAGCGGCCATTTTAGACGCCCAGTTCTTCGAGCGATGTGGCCTGCCCATTGCCACTTCAACTTGCATATTCTGCGAGCTATGTCGGTGACCCTGGTTCTTCGGCGAATTTCCTCATTCCGGATTCTGTCGCACAAAGAAACTCCGATCATAGCTCTCTCCATGGCTCGTTGCGTGACTCTGAGCTAAGAGGCCAGCAGTTAAGGACCATGTCTCTGTGCCATAAGTCATCACTGGCAACACACACTGGTTATACACCCTCGTCTTGAGCCACTGCGGAATGTTGGACGAAAAGATGTCGCCTAGTTTCCCGAACGCTGCCCATCCGAGTTGGAATCTTCGGGCGAACTCTTTGTTGAAGTTCGATCTACCCAGTTTAACAGTTTGTCCCAGGTAAACATAACTATCAACAACTTAGAAAGTATCGCTCCCAACAATGACCGGTACGGGTGGAACACGGTCATTAAACATAACTTTCGTCTTGTCCATGTTCATCTTAAGACCCACCTGTTGAGAAACGTTACTGAGGTCTCTGAGCATTGTGTTCATATCCTCCAGCGATTCAGCCATGATGACTATATCATCGGCAAAACGAAGGTGAGTGATATATTCGCCGTTGATGTTGATGCCGAATCCGTCCCAGTCCAAGAGTAATAGTATGCATACACCGCCGCCTTCGTAGTTCTGTCGACAGGTCGACAGTATGACGCTGCGAGGATGTATCCATTGATATTAATTAGTTCTTTCTTTCTTTGTGATAACCAAGTTTCCGATAAGCAAAGTGCTAGGTAGTGTCCGTTGTTTTCGTCAAGAAATGCTTCTAATAAGTGTTGTTTGTTATTGATACTTTGCATGCTCTGGAATAATACTGTGATGTCAACATCTTGGGTGACGAAATGTTCCACTTTTGTTTGACCTTGAGAGATCGGTGTCCGTGTCGTGTTCGTATGTTATATTGTTAATATTTTCGTTTGGGTTGGGAACTTGGGATGTCATTTTTTTGTAAGTTGATAGGTTGAGTTATTGAGTTGAGTCAGTTTTGTTTGTTGCGGAGTTTTGTTTTGTCGTCACAGTGAGTTCTTGTCGTCGGCCGTCTACTATTAATTGTTTGTTTTTGATGATTGCGTGGTGTCCCCGTTGTCTTGCTAAGCGTAGGTTTTCGTGTAGTGTTTTTTTTTTTGTCGAAGAGCAGTCTTTTCCAAGTATTCGCTAATAAAAAGTTCTGTATGTTTGAAGTACCTACGTTGCGTTGTCCAATAGATATTTCGTCATTCGTTTTTGCTTATAAGTTCATTACCAATGGGTCTCCTAAAGTTGTTGTTTCTTCCTGTTCGTGAGAGTCCTTCGATGTATCCAGTCAGGTCTACATTTAAGATATCGTGGAATACTTCAATAACACGATACTCGAGTTCATTTTCTGATTCTTGGTCATATTCTGTAAGTCCGAAATTCCGAATATTACTATTTTTTTATAATAACTATCATGTTGTGGGTTTCCTATTGTTGTCGTATTCTGTTTTATTTCTTTTAGTTGTTGTTTAGGTTCTTTGTTTTCTTCTCGTAATGTTTCTATTTCCTTGTTTAGAGTTTTAATATAGTTTTTTATTATTTCTTGTTCGTGTGTTAACTTGTCGGTATCTTTGAAAATATCATCCTTTAATTTTGTGATAGATTTTTGTATTTCTTTTTGGATTGTGTTCTTTAGTAGGTACGGATAGTAGGGATTGATTATTCTTTTCAAGTTTCGAATCCAGCAATTTACTGAGGGTATCTAAGGTGATCGAAAGTCCTTTTGGTTGGGTTTCCTGCGTTCTCTGCATAGTTTTTTGGTTATAAAGGTCGGGGGTTTTACACTCAGCATTTGTGGTAACACTTATGTTTTTACCCGACTACGGCGAAGCCAAAAGGAAGGGTAATGGTTTTGGCAGTCTATGTATGTACGTATGTACGGATGTTCCACCGTAGCGCCTAAACTACTGAACGGATTTTAATAAATTAGGTGTCAATAGATTCGTAAGAATAGCCCGGGTGTCATAGGTTATATACATTTTATAAATTCTTTTTATGACGGAATTTAAATGTCAAAAACGTACCTCAAAAAATATTAAATTGAGATAATCATAGCAAGTTTGGTATCAAATGAAAGGTCTTGGCGAACACATTACAAATATGTATTATATTATAGTTTAAGTACACACAAAAATAAAATTCAAAAAAAAAATAAGTTAAAAAATCTAAAACCCGACTACTAACAAAATCGCAGTCTTAAAAGTAGAAAACAAGAAAATAATTCTTGTCTTCCATATTCTTCGTAGTCGCATGCCACCTTGCTAATGGCAATCAGTAGCTGACTTCTGTATCAATGAGAATGCCATGGAGGAGCACCAGGTATCAGTGGCATGCGAGTTCATGCGACTACGAAGTTTTCTTGTTTTCTACTTTTAAGACCGCGATTTTGTTAGTAGTCGGGTTTTAGATTTTTGAACTTATTTTTTATGTTCGTTCTGAGCATCGTCAATTGACATTGTAGTGTCGTCTAGCGGTGGAACGTTTGTTTTCCGGATAGGTGTATTATAATTGTCATTTCTATAGCGACGAGTGACATTTGTACAGGCTTGGCAGCGCCAACATTTCGTTAGTACGAAATTATTTTCCAAATAATAGGCAGATGTCATAGGTATTCAGGCATGCATAATGGTATTTACTTGAGCACCCTGTGCATTTTAGAGTATCTCCAGCGTATTTTATTTCTTGCTTGCAAGCTGGGCAATTCATTTTGTTGGCAGTTAATTTTGGTAGTTTTTTTAAAAACCTGCTAGTATGCGATGTAGTTGTCCGGTGTTGCGACCTTGCGACCAATCAGCGACGGGGTACCGTCAGGGCTGCGGGTTGTTCGAAACAGATACTGCGGCCTCGACACAAAGGGCTAAAAGGTACCTGGGTGGTTTTTAGTCAGGAGAAATCGGACACTCCCTAAAGCTCTGCCAGAGCGGAAGGAGTCATTTGATGTTCCCACTCTCCAAAAAAAAAACGCTTTAACTATGTAGAATACAAATTCTACTCACCACGCACGGCGTTTTCACGATCTCACTCTGGATTCTGAAAGCTGCCGCAGATACATCCTCAAATGAAATCTTTTGTGGCTTCTCTTTATCGCACATCGGATCATACTCAACCGTCTGGAACACCATATTTATTAAGTTTCTAATATCAAAACAATAACTTATTTAAATCTAATCCCCCGCTAGGTTACGATTCCCCTTGGCTTCTTACAGAGAAATGAGTGTTTTGAGACGTTATCGCATATAAAAGCGCTAATTATAATAAGATAAGGGTTTAAAGGTGAAACTATGCTCGTGATGGAATATTATGCCTTGTCTATCGACGTATTAGGCCAGTAGGTGGCATCTATCAGTGATTATAAGTATTATAACTAAGTAGGCACTTACTGCGGGTTCAAACTTATAACGCTCCATTTAGTTATTTATAATTATTTATTGTTATAATAAATCGACGACACAATAATTAATTCGTCCGATTTCAACCGACTACGGAGGCGCGCACTTGGAATATGAGCGGTTTATCTTTTGTTTGATTTTCGTCAAAATTGATAAGGTTTTTGCTGCTGTTATTCGCAAAATAACTACTTTGATGTTGTTCTCAATAACGCAACTCTGCAGAACTCACAAGAAACATAAAAATAAATTGATTTATCGGCTACGAAACAGCACAATGGCTCATTTTATGCCGTAAACCCGCAGTTAGTCAAAGAAATGATTTTTTTTATACGATCTTTACATATTTAGTTTTAGGTTCGGTTCGTACGTAAATATTTTGGCGCTCTTGAAATATTTACTATTACAAACGCAAAATATTTTTTTTGTTAATTCATCGCCGAACAAAACGTTAACAAAAACATATTTTATTCTGTGGACTGAAATCGGTTTGCAGCTAGATGTCACTGATGACTGCTGCTGTCACATTGCCAAACGTAGGGATGCCAGAAAAGTAATTAAGTCATAGAATCGAATATCGATAGTTACACGTTCCTACATTCACGTTTTTTTTTTGCTCACTTATTTTTCCAACTCACTGGACTTTGTCAGAATAGTCGACATCGGCTTTAATTGCCATTAAATAAAATAGAATAGATAGTTTAAAAATTATTGATATTTTTTTTAGCTGTTTCGTTTTGTATGAATCTTGGAGACATGGCCGTTTGGGGGAGTATGCAGAACAGGGTGTAAAGTGCCTCATCCCCCATAGAAATGGGAGGATCCTCCGACCGGACGGGTGTTGTGTCCGGTGGGCTAACTGCTCGACTTATGTCGCGGATAATGTTGATAGCGCGATGTAGGATTTCTGTCGATCGTTGTTAGTACGCAGGTGTTGCGATAGATGTCGCTAGTCACCACATCACTCCCCTCCGAGACCGGTGGTCGAAAGCAGGTTGAGTCTTGGCGCTTAGTTTAGTTTAGTTTAACGGGGCTTTTATCCGCACTTAGCCTCTTGATTGGGCCATTGTGCGTGATGTTTTAATAATACCTACTCCAACCAACATAGGTCGTCCCAGAATTGCAGCAGCCTTCCCAGACTGCTGCAGGCTTCCGGGAGAGTTAATGGGGATCGTAGAGTTTGTGCCCGGTGATCTGCTACGCTCCTGCACTCTAGGAGTACGTGCCGTGGCGTTTCTTCCGCTTCCATGCATCTTCTGCACAGTGGGCTGTCTGTTACACCTATGTTATGTAGATGTTTGTTTAGGGAACAGTGACCCGTTAAAATTCCTATGATTTTACGGAGTTTGTCCCTTTTAAGTTTGATGAGATTGCGAGTAAACTTCATTGATGCCTCCGGAACTGCATCTTTTGTTTGCCTGCATACTTCACTGTTTATCCATTCGGTGAGGTGTTTATCTGTGGTTCTTGAACGCAGCCATGTTTTTATTTGGGCCTGAGGTATGGGCAGTAGTGGTTCCGGTCCAAATACTGTATTGCTTGAGCCTCTCTTGGCCAGCTCATCTGCTGCGTCGTTACCCAGCGAGTTGCTATGTCCTTTTATCCATTGCAGGGTTACACTATTTGTGGTTGCAATGGATTAGAGTGCATTGTGGCATTCCAGTATTAGGACAGAGGTAATTGTGTTGTTTTTTAGGGCTTGAAGCACCGATGCACTGTCTGAGATGAGTCTTGGCGCTTGTAAGCCAGTGAAAGGTTCCAGTGAGTCGGAACCGGATGCCGCATAGTTCTCGGTGCGTCGGAACTGTCTGCGGTGAGGCCCCAGTGAGTCGGGGTGATGCTGCATATTAGCAGCCAGTGAGTCGGAGTGATGCAGTGCTTGCCGTGATGCCCCAGTGAGTCGGGGTGATGCTGCGTATGCTCCAGTGAGTCGGAGTGTGCAGTGATGCGTAGTGGCTGCCTGCTGCGTCGACCAGGAGAGAAGTGCGTCTCTGCTTGCTGACCGGCCGAAGTGCAGTGTGCTGTGCCAAAGTCGCTGATGAGGCTGGGGGTGATGACCAGGAATGCGCTTCCGCTGCATGCTGGTGGTCAGGATACCCCATGAAGCCGTGGCTGCTGGCTGACGGTATGACTCGCTGCTCGAAGGCGAAGGGGAAGTGATGATGACGGATGAAGTAGTTGCACGAAGGCTGCGCTGACGTTCATGCTCGGGGTCACCAGTTTGTGGGGGTTGAGGAACAGGGTGTAAAGCTCCTCATCCCCCATTGAAAAGGGAGGATCCGCCGACCAGACGGGTGTTGTGTCCGGTGGGCTAACTGCCCGACAGTTGTCTTATATAGGCTTATGTCGCGGATAATGTTGATAGCGCGATGTAGGATTTCTGTCGATCATTGTTAGTACGCAGGTGTTGCGATAGATGTCGCTAGTCACCACAGCCGTTTTTTATTAAAAAGATGTTCCTTCTCAATTTTAATAAAAAGTCTATTTTATACGGTAAAAATACAGCACTTTTTTGTTAACGAGCTGGCCTACTTTAGTGTATAAAAATACAACAAAAAATGTACAGTGATTTAAAAAAAATATCTTGTCAAATACTGGTTGAAACTCGTGAGTGTAAAATATTGCGTTTCCAATACTCCACTTTCAAAATGTGTCGCTAAAAATTATCGATATAAGTAGCGGAAAAACGTTTCTCGACATGCCTAGCCAACTGCCAGTCTGCCAAACGTCAAAATTTGTTAATGTCAGAATTGTCAGATAACTGCTGTTTTGGGAGGTTATTTTGTTGTTGCTTGTTGTAACTTGTAAATTAAAAACAATAATA
This sequence comes from Diarsia mendica, assembly GCA_949316265.1. Lineage (NCBI taxonomy): Eukaryota > Metazoa > Arthropoda > Insecta > Lepidoptera > Noctuidae > Diarsia > Diarsia mendica. The sequence goes on from OX438906.1 coordinate 13,835,466, forward strand.
AATCTCTTGCATTCGCATTACATTCTCAAACAAAAATGCCATATGCCAATCAGCCTTCTGTACACATAACAGAACTAACTGACGATAATGTCAAGTTCGTTGTTGAAGATACGGAGCTGAGCGTCGCTAACAGTATGAGACGTGTGTTTATAGCAGAAACGCCAACGATGGCTATCGATTGGGTGCAGCTAGAAGCGAATTCCACCGTGCTTAGTGACGAGTTTCTGGCGCATCGCATCGGTCTCATTCCACTTATATCAGATGATGTGGTTGACAAAATACGTTACTCGCGAGATTGTATGTGTGCTGATTTCTGTTCAGAATGCAGCGTGGAGTTCACATTGGACGTTAAATGTACCGGAGATCAAACAAGGCACGTCACTACGGCAGATTTGAAATCAAGCGATCCCAGAGTGGTGCCAGTGACTTCAAGACACAGGGATGAAGACCAGGCTGACTATGGTGAGACTGACGAGATTTTAATCATAAAGCTCCGCAAAGGTCAGGAGTTGAAGTTGAGAGCATATGCAAAGAAAGGATTTGGCAAAGAACATGCGAAATGGAACCCAACTGCTGGTGTTTCTTTCGAGTATGACCCCGACAATATCATGAGACACACATTGTACCCTAAACCTGATGAGTGGCCAAAGAGTGAACATACCGAGCTTGATGAAGATCAGTGTGAAGCTGAATTCAATTGGGAGGCAAAGCCCAACAAATTCTTTTATAATGTGGAGTCATCAGGTGCACTCAAACCAGAGAACATTGTTCTTATGGGTATAGTTGTGTTGAAGAATAAACTGCTCAACTTACAAGTACAGTTGGCCCAGGAAGCTCAGAATGATGCGTTAGCCATTAATTAGTTTTGTAAATAAATTACTATTAAAACTATCATTTAACTTTTAAATGTATTATTATTTTACAGTAATCATTTAATCAAGCCTCTAGCCTTTGTCATAATATATCAAATAAATACCGATGAACTTCGTAGATACCGCTCCATATTTTAAATCTTCTATTAGTAGGCACTGTAGGTGAGTACTACCTCAGTCACTGTTGTAAACCAACTGTGTCGAAGTAGTTCAATCGCCGAACACTTGCATCATAGTGTAATTACATTGAATGTTGAAGAGAATGTAAAACATTCCTTCAATAAAAACTCGTTTACTAGGAGTTTTCCTTAATCAAGTTCTGTTTAATGGAACATAAATGTTAATTGCAAGTTAAAAAGCAGCAATGTGATTATACACTGATATTGTGTTGTGTGGCCTCAGACCAAGAAAAAACGAAAGACACCGCGCCGCGAACACCAACAGTGAAGTCACAAAACCACGCACTTATAGCAAGTAAACATACAAGCTCACGCACACACCTACACTAAAACCACACGCATTTCTCCAAGAACGTCACGACTTCACGAGACATTGTCTACACACATAGATAAAAAGTTGGCTTCACTTTTGATGTTCGTGGCGCGCCGTCTTCCTTTTTTTGTTGGTCTGAGTGTGTGGCTAACTTGTTCATAAATGAAGCACAGGTTAAAATTTAGTGAAGTGCTGCACGCGGAGGGGTTGGGGAGGGGGAGGGGGGGGGGTCCCCCCTTCCCCCTGGTACCACTCCCATTACAAGGTAATGCACCATTCCTGAGAAAAACCGATTAATGTAACCTAACCTCAAAACACTTAATAGTCGCTTAAAAGGCGTAGTAGGGATAAAATATATGGTATACCACTCACCGAGGCGCGGTTGAGGGTGGGACGGTCGACGGAGCCCCGCTTCGCGGGGCTCCTACTTCTGAATGGTTTAAAAAAAAATAACCACGAAGGGTATGGCGGGGTCTATTCGCTCGCTTCGCTCGCTCATTCGACCCCGCCATACCCTTCTAACCTAACCTATCCGTGTCGGGGTGCCCCAAGTCCCGAGCTCGCTTCGCTCGCTCTTGTATTCTATACCACTCACCGTGGCGCAGCTGAGGGAGCGCTGGTCGACGGAGCCCCGCTTTGCGGGGCTCCTGCTTCTGATTGGTTTAAAAAAAAGTCGGGGTGCCCCAAGTCCCGAGCTCGCTACGCTCGCTCTTGCATCCAAATTATTCTATTAGCATTCTCAGCTTCTAGTAACATTGCCTATGTACACACACATAGGGCTAAAAGAAATAAAACGACAAAACATTTTTTTACGTTCCGTTTTGCACATTTTTCACGTAATTTTGCACCATAGACAATTCGTGAAACAGATTTGGTTGTCAATCGTCCATTTTAACGTTCCGTTTTCCTTAAAAAACTGATTTGAGGTTAGAAACAGTTTTCATTAATTTCTCGAAAAATATGCATTAGGGTAGACCGGGGACAATTGAAACAGGTCATGATTGCAACAACTTCAATTTCTCGGAAACCATGATACCTACGCGTGTGATGCGGCGTTCGTTGCATCGTCGGCCATATTCGGTTTTGTGTTCAGCACGGCTCGAGCGAGCGAGCAATGTAGTCGCACACAGGACGCCTCGAATAATTTCACGCCAAAAAGTAAGTTCTCACCATTTTTATTTTTTTGGTTTTTACCTATTTTAATCTTGTAGTTTGTCAGTTTTTCTTACTTGAGAGTATTGTTTGTCTATTTAAGTTAGTTTTTATTACTGTTAATTATTATTTAAGTCAATATATTACAAAATATTGAGTGTTAAAGTAGAAGATGTGACATGGGTACGTTTGAAACGACGTGGCTGTGGACGTTTGAAACGTTTCAAACGTCCCCGCATATTTCGCATTTTTATCCGACTGCACAGAAGAAGGTTGTGTTTTCTAAAATGAGTCTGCCGCAGGATTTGAAGCCGCTGTCCCATCTTCTCCTAAGTACTTAGGGACTCCACATCCAAATTCCATGGTCATACATGTGTCGGAACAGTGACCTTACCAGCCCGATGACACTACAACCAGGGTTGGGCAGTATTTGAATTACTTACCTACTTGTAATTAAAATACGTAAGTAATTGAAATACAAATACGTATTTTGTATTTGTGTTTCAATTAGGTACTTCCTTAAAATGAAATTTGTTTTTCGTATTTCAAATACCTGACGACGAAGTATTTTGTAATTAGTATTTCAAATACTTGAGGCTTCAAAACACATTTTAACATTAAAATGTACATTTATCCCCTCGTCTGTCCACTTTTTTGTGGTGGTTTTTGAAGGCGATTATTTTTATTTTGAAACGTTTTTTGTAATTATGTATTTTGTATTTCAATTAAAAATAGCTAAAAAATACTGTATTTTGTATATTACTCAAATACCTTACTTAAAGATTTCAATTACTTGCGATACTGTTCAATTAAAGCAAAGCATGTATTTTGCCCAGCCCTGACTACAACACCCAACAGTCTACCGCAGGACTTGAAGCAGACCGTCAATAAACCATTGTTATGATTGAAACATTTTTATGATTGAAACATTGTTATGATTGAAACATTGTTACGATTGAAACAAGCTGTTTTGTATGAGACTGAATTATCTTTTTTTATCCCCCATGTAAGTGCAATTACAGCAAAATAGGGTAACAAGCCTTTCAATCAAGTGAAATAGTATTCATTAGCACAAATTAAAGCTCGAAAATGATTAAAATAAGAGATATTTTACGTTGTTTATATTAAAGATGTTTTTGCTTTTATAATTTTCAAAATATTAACTTTACGGTGACACACTTGTCACGATCTCAATAAATAATTTAGTAGTAAGTTAAATTTTTAAGATTGAGTAAAAACCTTCAGTAGTTCCTGAAATATTTCAGTGTTTCAATTATCCCTACTTACTGTTTCAACCGTCCTTGGGGTGGGGTCAATAGAACCACTGCGCCCGGTCTTCTTTAATGTGTGATTGTAGGTTAACTATTCAAAATAGAGATATAGATTATGTTTAATTTAGGAACTAGATAACGACCCTTTCAACTATATAAATTCGAGGGATGTAGGTACTATAGATACTTCACTACACACGATTTAAGTCAAATTGTTTCAATTGTCCCCGGTCTCCCCTACCTTGTATGAAGAGTGGTCTAGTAATAACCGGGGACCCATTCCCTACCGGCAGGGCTGGGCAGTATTTGAATTACTTGTAATTAAAATACGTAATTGAAATACAAATACGTATTTTGTATTTGTATTTCAATTACTTCCTTAAAATGTAATTTGTAATTCGTATTTCAAATACCTGACGACGAAGTATTTTGTAATTAGTATTTCAAATACTTGAGGCTTCAAAATACATTTTAACAAAAATACATATAATTTAGCGATCGTGAGTGTGAGTGCGAGGCGAGAGTGCAATGATGGTAAAGCAGTTATTAGAGCTAGCAACACTGCACCTGTTTTATACTTAACGATATGACTGTAGGTCAAAATTGGCCAACGAAACGCAAAAAAATGTACGTTGAATTGTCAATGTCAACTTGTCAAGCTAAGATGGCAAGATTGGCAAGTCATAACGGTTTAGTTTTGCACGTGTAAAAAAATTTGGTTGTTGACAAGATTTTGGGTTTTTTTGAACAAAAAAGGTTAAAATAAAAACTTTTAAGTTGGTTATTTTATTTTTAATTCATTTTTGCGACCGACTTCCGAAAGAAAGTTACTTTATTTATTTAAACTTCATGTACAGACGCCAGCACATCAAGCTACTACAATCTGTCAGATTTCTTTGATAGATTTTCGACTTTATTTCTAGGGCATTAGGTTCAAGGTTCGTTGGGAAAATTTGACAGTTTCGGGTAGCTTGACATGCTGGCGTCTGTACAATAGTGGTACAGTCACGGACTTAATGCCACAAGGCATTCTCTACCAGTCAACCTTAACTTTACACTTTTTTCTGATGGTTTTTGAAGGCGGTTATTTTTTTTTGAAAAAGTATTTGTAATTTGTATTTTGTATTTCAATTAAAAATTGCTAAAATACTGTATTTTGTATTTTATATTTTAAATACCTTACTTAAATGTAATTTGTAGGTATTTTGTAATTTAATTACTTGCGATACTGTATTTTGTAATTTGTATTTCAATTAAAGCAGAGCATGTATTTTGCCCAGCCCTGCCTACCGGCTTTAACCACTTTTACCTCCCTCCGCGGGCAGCACGTCTCTAAAGATTCATGTTGTACACCGCCCGATGTAAGATTTGAAGCCCTAAGCGTTATGGAAAATTTGCTACCCGAAAACTCCAAGGAGAAATCGCAGTCATTTTCTGAAAATGTGTTCTTGGCGTACTTTAAAGAATTATCTTCTAAGTACAAACCTAGCTCTTTGTGGTGTATATAATCAATGTTAAAAAGTACAGTCCGAACGAAGAATGGAGTGGACTTACATACTCTAATTTGTCAGCTTATCTAAAAAGACTGTCAGATGGATTTAGAAGCAAGAAATCAAAGGTTTTATCGTCTATCGATGTTGAAAAATTTATAAAAGATGCTCCAGATAACCAATATCTGGTTACTAAGGTTAGTTAAACTAATTTTAAATATCTATCTACGTGACTTCAGCTTCAGCGTGTTGTGTGTTAAACTTAATAATTATTTTTTTCTTTTATTTCAGGTTGCTTTAATATTTGGTGTAACTGTAGGATACAAGAATTAACAAATATAACTGTAAAAGACATACAGAACCATGGCCAGTAATCTATCTGAAGAGACCGCTACGCCATCAAAAACAATTAATTATAATTTTACTAACTGCACATTTACTAATTGTTTCTTTATATAAACTTTTTACCCGACTACGGCGAAGCCAAAAGGAAGGGTAATGATTTTGGCAATCTATGTATGTATGTATATATGTATGTATGTATGTATGTATGTTCCACCGTAGCGCCTAAACTACTGAACGGATTTTAATAAATTAGGTGTCAATAGATTCGTAAGAATAGCCCGGGTGACATAGGCTATATAAATTTTATAAATTCTTTTTATGACGGAATTTAAATGTCAAAAACTTACCTCAAAAAATATTAAATTGAGATAATCATAGCAAGTTTGGTATCAAATGAAAGGTCTTGGCGAGCACATTACAAATATGTATTATATTATAGTTTAATTCCACACAAAAAAAAATTCAAATAAAAAGATTAAGTTCAAAAATCTAAAACCCGACTACTAACAAAATCGCGGTCTTAAAAGTAGAAAACAAGAAAATAATTCTTGTCTGATATTCTTCGTAGTCGCATGCCACCTTGCTAATGGCAATTAGCAGCTGACTTCTGTATCAATGAGAACGCCATGAAGAAGCATCAGGTATCAGTGGCTTGCGACTACGAAGAATATCAGACAAGAATTATTTTCTTGTTTTCTACTTTTAAGACCGCGATTTTGTTAGTAGTCGGGTTTTAGATTTTTGAACTTAATCTTTTTATTATCTACTAAATAAAATGTTTTTTCTTGTATTATTAAGCTATTGCATAGCTTCTATCGCGGGCCTTGAGCGTGGAGAGCGAATCCAGAAATTCCGAAACGAAAATATTTCAACCAGGTTGCTATGGTTACGGAAAATAACAAGGTTGTCAACTGAGGTTTTCAAATTAAATAATTGATAAAAAATGCTATGCAATAGCTTTACCGCGGCAGTTTCCGAGTGCCACACGTTTTTTTTTATTCGCAAGTGTGTTGAAAAACGTCGTATGATACACGTGTGTATTGATGATTACCGTCCTCGGCTTTCTTAAGACCCTCACCTGACGGCTCGGGTCTCAATGCCGCCTCTGCGGTAATCACCAACGTTACACACTTATACCATAATGTACTATTACTGTTGTCCTTATTTTAGCGGTCTGAATGATTTCTAAAATTTTGTCCACCTATTTTAATGGGACCTTTTATAATACTGATTATTATGAATAAAAAGTAATATAAACAAAAAAGATATGACTTTGAATAATAGTGTAAAAGATGGTTAAGTATGTTGAGAAAATATAGGAAAACAAATAATATAATATAATATTCCACAACTATCACACAACGCCATCTAGTCCCAAGCTAAGCAGAGCTTGTGTTATGGGTACTAGACATCAACTGATAAACATACTTATATATTTCTAAATACATACATATTATAGATAAATTACACCCAGACACAGAACAAATGATCGTGCTCATCACACAAACATTTGTCCTGGGTGGGAATCGAACCCACGACCTCCGGCATAGCAGTTAGGGTCACTAACCACTATACCAACAGGCCATAATAGTGTAATAGATGTTTATTGCTACTGACATTATGAAGTTGAATGCTTCGGAATTAAAACATTAGAGACAGAGTAGTTAGGAATTGCGATTGTTAGGATGAAAAATGTTAGAAAGAACATTTTCGGATTTCCAATTATCGGAGTTGAAATTTTAGGTGAACTTTGGCGCACCCACTACACGCGTATAGGTACGGCGTAAGGACAAATTACGCACAGCAGCCAGTAGAACTCATCTAATGCATGAGAGCATCTTTTGTTCAGCTTCTCGCATCTATAATAATATACTGGGGCCTATCAGAACAATTGAAAAGAAAAATTTTAAAAGGACTCTCCACGATCTGTTACTACTCTGGTTGACTCTGGTAAAAGAATTTCTGTCCGACAAGTCTTTGCTTAAATATAGTCCCACCCAGTCATGATGTGTTCGATGACCTACAGACTTTATTTATTTAATTAATTTAGTTCTTTTGAGCATGATCTATTTTTTATTTTATTTTTATGTAGGTACCTATGAAATTTTTCAATTTGACATTTTAATTTATTATGAATTATTTTATTATTTTTTTTGAATTGTAGGTGTATAATTGGACATGCTGCTACCTATGTTAATTTGTTATGTTTGAATGTGATATGTAATTAGTTTTGTTTTCTATATAATTTGAATTTGACATTTCTCTTAATTTGTGCCCTTTTGGTTTATTGTCTCTATTTTTATTTATTGAAGGAAAGTAATAATTATAGTAATACTTAATGTTAATTTTATTGAACAGCTAATTTATATGACATGTGATTATTGTATGCCCTACGGGCGGGACATAGCTGATCAAAATTTTCTATTTAAGACCTGTACCTGTACCTACCTATGATCCACAATAAAATAATTTGAATTTGTTACTGCGAAGTTTCATTACATCGAAAAACTCTACTGCGAACAGTAACAAAAGGCTTCGATTTAACAAAGCATCGCAGTATAGTGATATCGATGAAAGGTTTTCGAAGAAAGGATATTCGATAATACGTTTGTCGCACTGAAGTAGGTATCCCGTATATATAAGTACGATATTTAGAATCCTCTAAAAATAAGGACTCTGACGATGTTCACAGTCACACTTACGTACAAACGTGTACCTACTATATACCCTTATTTTGGAGGTTGGGAAATCATCAAATGAGTCATTGAATGATTTCCCAACCTCCGCTCTGGGCAGAGCGGTAGGGAGTGTCAGACTTCTACTGACTAAAAACCACCCATGTTCCTTCTTAGCCCTTTGGGTCGAGGCCGCGGTATCTCTTTCGAACAACCCGCAGCCCCGACGGGAGATCAGACACCCGCAAACTTTTAATTTTGATGGTGTTGGTACTTGCAATCGTACCTACAGCCTACAGCATAAAAACCTTTGGGTTGTAAGAACTGAACTGTTGAACTACTCTCCAGGAAGTTGAAAAAACACCAATAAAGGGTACGGCGAGTAAAATTAAATTAAAACTACAAGATATACAAGATGCACATAATCGAATTAAGAAGAACGTTGTCTTCACTCCAGTCATTGTAAGTTATTTCTTTTTAGGGTTCTGTACCTCAAAAGAAAAAAACGGAACCCCTCTAAAGGATCGCTCGTGTGTCTGTCTGCTGTCCGACCATTCCCCCCCCCCCCCCCCCTGTAACATGTATGGATTACAGAAAAACCTTAGTCATGGTACGGAACGAAAAAACGAAAATTGCACTTGGCCAGTTTTTTATTATTTCATTTTTATGCTCGGCCCTATTATTACCTACAGTTTAACCCTTCGTCTGCCGGAACGTAGATCCACGCGAGACATAATGGATTTTTATTTAATTGTGTCTAAATACTCAACATACAAGGAGTTAATGGTGCACATATTACGGAAGATACGCAGGTAGTTCCTACCGAAACTAGCGACTCTTAATAATTCTCGTAGGTACATAAAATATGAAATTACTAGCAGGGGTTCCTACTAGACTTGCAACATTACAATACGTCTGAAATGCAGAACTAACACATAAGGTTTAAAATAATAATCTATTAAAGAAAGTTTACGACTTATATAGCGACATTCGTAGCGTCGTTATTAGTGTAGAGACTGCAGGCCTGGAGCTGAAGGTTATAGGTTTTTAAGTTCCATGTGTGCGGACTGGCCAGTTATATGATTATCCAGTCATTTATTTATCTGTAGTCGTCAGAAGCAATGTAGACCGAACGACTAGAGTCACTAGACTAGATCATAACAACATTATTACGCTTGTAATCCCAAAAGAGTTAGACGGACGTGTATCTTATACTTACACCCACACTTCGCCAGTTATTTCCATGTAATATACGGAGCGAGCTTATTGCCATCAACCGGGCACAAATCCAGACTCCTAGGCTGTTGCTGAGAAATTCCTGACGGGAAAACCCAATATCATTTTGCCCGACCCGGGAATCGAACCTCATGCTCAGAAGACCAACCGAGTACCGACCACTAGAGCTACGAGGCAGTCACGAATAGATTATGATTCCTTTATATGTACTACTGTATGTAATACGAACCTAATAATGTTTTCCGCTCTGGGCGTAGTGAAAGGGAGTGTCATACTTCTACGGACTAAAAACCACTTGCATCTTAGCCCTTGGTGTTCCGGGGCCGCGGTGTCTCTTTCAAATAACCCGCAGCCCTGGCAGGCATCAATGTTGCTGACATATCTTTGAGATGCGTTCGTGATTAACGCGCGCGCGCGATTCCCTGGCCTGTCGTCATAAGACGGACAGACGGTGTGCTATAGCCCATTACCCACCGTCCACAGGCCCGCACCTACGGTGGCCGGAAGCCAACACGTGGCTCCCGACGGCAGAAGTGACATCCTGTGGATGTTGTCCTGAAGGAGGGTAATAGGGTCATCTGGGGTGACTAATACCTAATGTGCTGTATAAATAATATTACTAATTATTACCTATACGTACTTTTAGGAAGCAAAACATATAGGAAAAACTTTTTGCAATGTTAATTTGAAATGCGAAAATTTACAAAATACAGGAAGGTACGTATAATAATAAAAAGCAGCTTCACTATTTAATTGAGTGTACCTAAAACTTATTATTAAGAAAAATAATTAAATTGTAGCTTCAAGGCGCGCGGTGCTTGTAAAGGGCCTACTACACGCACGCACTTCCCTTCAGTCCGGGCCTGCGCGCTTACCTCACGAAAAAACTGAACGCTCCCGGGCGCTACCACACGCTCATGCGCCTACCACACGCTCACACTTCCCCATGGGCTGTGAAGTACGCGCAGGCCTCATTCCTGTTGAAATCGTCGACGATAGTCGACGTGTAAACAATGTTTCCCAGTGAAGAACTATTTCTTATGCTAATATTTTTTAGGTGTTTGCTAGTGAAAAAAATGACAATGCAACAGTCAAAAAGTAAAAGATCAGTTCTTACTTCTTTCATCTTATTTATTAGTTTTGCGTAGGCATAGCTCTTTTTATTACGGTCGGAATAATCTTTCGATTTGATTTTCCATATAGCAGGCATAGATTTATACATAGTTAAAAACTCAGTCAAAAATTCGCGGTCATACATTCTCAAGGTTGACATTTTTTAACGAAGGACGACTACGTACGACCGACGACTAGCCTCGACTGCGGTGTGAGCACTGAACGCCCAACCACACGCACAGAAAAGCGCGCAGGCCGGGCTCGCGGGTATTTCTAGCAAGTCGTTCAAGCCGCGTTCAGGCCGCGCCGTGGGGTTTGCGCGGGGCTTGTTTTCCCAACCACACGCACAGTGCTCCGCGTTCAAGCCAGTTTGCGCAAGTAAACCCATGGGGAAGTGCGTGCGTGTAGTAGGCCCATAACGTTCTCTCCATGATGTCGCCTTCAGATAAGAGCAAAGGTTGTACTGTCTCTGGAGGCCGGAACTTTGCTAGCGCTATGACGTTCTATGGCTTCCGAGAATCAGTGCCTATCAACGTGATTGTGCCTCAGGATTGTCCTCTCGATGAAAAACATCGATTAAAAGAGAACTTTGCGATCGTGAAGGTTCACGGCAACGACCGTAATGATGCCAGCCTGCATGCCCTCTCTTATTGTGATGAAATTGGCTCCACTTACGTGCACGGGTAGGTACCTAAATGATATTCTCACTTTTTACCCGACTGCGGCGAAGCCCAAAACGAGGGTTATTATAACGTTTCGCTGTATTTCTTCCCCCTCAATAATAGGATTTATTCAACGAAATTCTTTGAAAATGGAGACGCAGAATTAATCGTTCAATGAGGTACTATCTCTGATATTAATGGACGTGGAAGTAATATAATTTACTATCTAAGACGCAGTTACTATTATGACAGGTCCATTTTACGCCTTATAACGCAATTCACATCATGATAAAGTGGCCATTTTAGACCTGAACTGAATACTTGGTGACGGCTTCGTGACCACGAGGTTTATTATTTTGAATGCGTAGGACAGACCGATTGGACTTAATTGCTGGCTACGGCACGGTGGGATTGGAATTGCTGACTCAACAGGAAAATATGGACGCCATCTTGTGTCCTGTCGGCAGCGGCGGGCTCGTGGCTGGTGTCCTGCTGGCTGTTAAAAGCCTTAAGCCCAACTGCTTGATATACGTACGTTTTTTTAAACCTTGACCCCACACTAGGAATTTCTCGTTTATTCCTCCTAGGACAACCCAGGTTTATAGTCCTGGTCCAGGACTAAAAACCTCGGCTGCTTCTGTCCGAGTGTAAAGTCCTTTCATCCGTCCTGCACCAAAGTTTGATGGAGGGTTAAATTTTTTTACGGTACACTACACACTGTTAATACTATGACTAGATAAACTAGACTTTATGGTACCTATGAAAAGTGAAATATTTTATCCCACCAAAAACATTCTGTAAAAAACTAGCAAAGTCTCGATGGAGCTGTTGTTTATCTCTAAAAAGTAATGACATCTAGACAAAGTTGTGCCAAGTCTAACGCCCGAATACTCGAACGTCACTCAATTTTAAGTAGCCCTCAAAACTCGTGCTATCTCTGTCACTTTGCGTTAAAGTAACAAAGACAGCACGAGATTTAAGTGCAACTTAAAATTGAGTGACGTTCGAGTATTCGGGCGTAAGGTTCCTTACTGCGATTTCTTTAGTATTATATTTAATGTTGTGTAACTTCGGAACTAAATGACGTATAGACTTGAATTTTTTTATTTTAACTGTGATTTTATAGCTTACTGGATGTCGAAAATTTCTGCGTTCTGGTGTTATCCAGAGGTTCTCAAATAGAATAAGCTCCTGAAAATGCGACGAAATGGTTCCAGTAAAGTATGGTACGGCAGTGTTTGCTTCGCGCTCGACTCGGCGGGGGGACTGCCGTGGCCCGTGCGTGCCCCCCGATTATTCAAATACCTACTAACGCAGCTTCGTTTTGCTAGGGTGTGGAATGCTCCGCTGTCCCCACAATGACTAGAGCGCTCCAAGAAAAGAAACCAGTAATGATTCAGCCGAAACCCACAATTGCCGACAGCCTCTGCAGTGGCATCGTCGGCCAAAACGCTTTCAACATCATCAAGGGATACCTCGATAGAATGGTTTGTTTTTAATTGATACTTCGAGAATTTACCTTAGCTTAGAGTCTAAGGGCCTTATCACACTAGCGGTTTGGAAGCGGCTGCGGGGCGGAGCGGACGCGCAGCGAATGCGTCGCGAACACGCCGCGGTTGCGCAGCGAAGACGTCGCGGACGCGTGGCAAATACATTACGTTTTCGTCGCATGCGTGTAGCAAATTATCGCCGTACAATACACTACACACATAGGTACACTGTTCGCGGCGATCCCGTTGCGTGTCCGCAACGAATACGCTGCGGATGCACGGCGTGTATCGTTGTATATGCGTAACGAATTCGTTGCGCGCCCGCTCCGCTTTGAGGACGTTCGCAATCCGCTAGTATGATAAGGCACTTACACTAACCTAGACAAATGTGATATACTAAAGTGTCATCTGCGAGGCCTTCTGGGGTTTCTTTCAGTAGCTACCTATTCCCAACATCATCTTGATCTACTATAGGTACATATTTTTGCATATATGTAGGTACGCATTCTAGGCTCCTACATGCATGATAATTAAATTAGTTTTATAATACCTAGGTATGTAACGATCAACACAATGTAAATTGTTAATGAAAAAAAAAAAAACATGATTAAACGAAGGTGTACGGAGAATATTCAAATGCATTTTAGTATTGCTCTTATCTTTGGTGTATGTCTACTTCGGATGATTCCTTAGAAGTACCTATTCCTAATCGGGTCAATACTTTATTTCGAGGCCGGCCGTGATGAGCTTGTCTGGGGTATGCCACTGTTGAGGAGCGTTAGCATTGATCTCCGCTACGGTCACGATTGACGAACAAAAAGGAACTCATTGCTGAATTGACCACGATTGATAGACGATAGTAACATTTTAATCCTCTCTTTTTCTTGGAAAGGCTTAGGTGGTAAGGAGGAACAGTACCTAAGTAGCAGGCTCTAATCAAACAAATATACCTAACTCAATTGTTGCCAGATAACAGTTGATGAAGCGTGGATATCGCGTGCAATGATCAATATTCTAGAGCGAGAGAAGATGGTGGTGGAAGGGGCGGCAGCGTGCCCCGTCGCCGCAGTGATGGCGGGGAAAGTTCCGGAGCTACGCGGCAAGAAGTACGCTGAGCTGAGTGGCATCAATTATTATGCATACTTATTAGTTATTCTAGGAAAACCATTAGTGGAGATGTTCGCAGCTTCTTGAAATGCGTATGCATTTATGTAGCCTTCGGGATCACAATCCACAAAGTAATGAATGGGATGATAATGTCACTAAAACCTGTCCTACTTAGGTATAATTATGTAGATTTGACATTGAGTCACGCCAGGTTTCGATGCGAATCACGAATCACAGGAGAGACGAGAGACGCGATGTGGATTGGTCGATTCCCCACGTCCGCTTTCTGCTCTGTGCAAGTCCGGTTTGGTGGAAACCGAACCTTATCAAGGCGAATGTCGAACTCTTTTCTGCGATGGCGACATAGTAAAATAACAAAACATTACCTAGGGAACAATACTTAGGGAATGTTTGTTGCTATTGATTAAAGAATTGTACCTAATTTTTTTTCAGCATCGTGTGTATCCTGTCGGGCGGCAACATCAACAGCAGTCGCCTGTCGCGGGTCATCGACCGCGGCATGGCGGCCGAGGGCCGGCTGGTCAAATTCAGCGTCACGCTGCCTGACGTGCCTGGCGCCATGGCCAAGCTGCTGGCCAAGGTCATGGAGATCGGTGCGGACGTCAAGAGCTTTGTGCCCGAGCGCGCTTGGATGAGACGCGATATTTTTACTATTTCCGTATGACTTTTACTACTGTTGGAATTTATTCAGAGGGTTGTAGATTGATGTAGATAAAACATAAGGTAGGTACCTACTTACCAACGACCATACAGTGGCTGTATGGTCGTTGCTACTTACTTTTTCTTTGTTATCGGGGGGGAAAAGGCCAAGAATCCGGAATCCCTCAGGTAAAGCTGGTGTAGCTAGTTGATGCGACGATCTTCGCAAGGGTGGCAGGTAGCAGCTGGTTGACAGTTTATTGGCGTGCGATTAGAAAGGCATACCCTGCCACTGCAGGGTATGCCTTTCTAAGTCTACAGCAGCCAGTGGGCAGCCCACTGGCTGCTGTAGGCTGATATTGATGATATACCTAAGACTTCTGACTATTTTGTCATTGTGCTTACATTCCTCAGCATTAAGAGCTGGTTTAGTGTCCTGTTCACCTGAGTGATATCACCCAGTTATTTAGTTGATTGTTATAGTTGATTTATGCAACTACTACGTGGATATGTTCAATAGACAAAAACACGTAGGAGATGAGAAACAAGGACAATAAAGTCTCATAAACTACCAGCCGGCTTAGCATGACCACCGAAGAAACGGGTCAAGTGTCGACGGAAGAATCGACAAAATGACAGACTGTAGCAAGGTTTCATGTCAAATTGTATGGAAAAATCTTTATCTATTCTTGGTAGAATGGAGATAGAATCGCCATGATAAGGGGGCAGGGTTTTCATGGCACTGTTCATCCAGGTAAACATATAGGACAAAACTAAACTAGACTAAACCCGAGAGCTCTCATTCGCGGCGACATCGAAGCGTGATAATGAGGCACAGCGATGAATCGGTCCAAGCAGGAATGTTCTAATGTTCTAAACACTTCCAGGTGAACATGCTGATTGAAACAAGTGACTTGCACCACGCCAAGAACTTGGAGAAAAAGTTGGTGAAGGACTATCCACATTCCCACTTTATTATGTTATAGTTTTATCTTTTTTGTAGCCGTACCGTGCCTGTAATCATGCTCACTATTCAAATTTTGATACAAAGGACACTAAATAAATTATTTAATTTTTTTTTAAACGGAAAATTCTTTAATTTCGAGTTGGACTCGCGCATCGAGGGTTCCATACGAACTTGTAGGTATTTTGTAAACTACATCATTATTTACCCACGGTAACTTCTTGCCAAATTTTATAATTCTAGGTCAACGGGAAATAGCAACTAGTGAGCGAATAATAGGGGAGAAGGAGGCAGTTTTGAACATTTTTGAAACAATAAGTCACGACTCAAAATATTTACTCTTTTAACCTCTTTACTTACCTGGAATGGTTAGCCTCATCATTAACCTACATAATCGCTTTATCAGCTTAAGCCATAACCCTGATATTAGGCGGTTATGCTATCTTTGGTATTAGATGGGAAATGTTCATAACTGCCCCGTATGAGGGGCAGCTTCGAACATGCCTGGGGCAGTTCTGAATGAAAGGTTTAAATGCTTTTATATCAAGTTTATATTTATTTGTATGGCCAATCTTTTATAATTATCACAATACTAACAATATAACATGGGAGTTATTTGGGAGTCAATGCAAACAAAATATCTAGTTAACCTAATCTAAAGTAAGAGAAATTAAATTTGAAAGCTATCATGGCAGCAGTACGTGATGTACCAGCGGCTTCGATTGGAGGTGGCAGTTTAACTAAAATGTCAGACATGCTGACGTAAGACTCATCTTTCTTTTCAGGAAAGAAAAACTTATATGATCCCAAGCAACATGCTCACGTGAATAATGACGTGAATTTTAAGGCATCGTAAGACGTCGCATCACGTCATTATAGACGTAAATTTTGACGTGAGGATGTCACAAATTAGTGCGTCATTAATGACGTGATCAGTTTACGTGATTTCGACGTCAGATATAACGTCTACCATGTCATCGCATTCGTCGTGATAATCACGTCATAAATGGCTAAATTAGAGTGGTACCGAGGCCGGGCCGACCCCCGACGGGAGTGGAGCGAGCCCCGAACATCCCGTCAGCTTACAAAAATGAGATTAATAATACTAAGGAGGTGACTGATGAGATGACGAGAAATAGGGAAGTATGGAAGAAGAAGACATGTTGCGCCGACCCCAAAAAAATTGGGATAAGGGCAGGAGAATGATCCAGTCAGATCCAGTGAGGGAGCTTTCAGATATTAAGCTAAAGAGAACAGATACTACACTTTGATCTTAGCCAAAAGGCCGAGAAGCGATAACACATCTAAGTAAAGCAGGGGTAGTCATTCGCTCGCGGAGAATCTTAACACCGCGATTCAGAAACGTGACGTCAGCGTACAGCGCCATCTATCGAGCAGTGGCGCTACTAGATATCAAGTGGGTGGGCTCCGAATCACGTTACTTAATGACGTCTTAAAAAGCAAACGACGACATATAGCTCCAAATCACGTTACTTGATGACGTCTTAAAAAGCAAACGACGACATAAAGCTCCGAATCACGTCATCTTATTACGTCATATATGACGAAGGACGTCATTGTTTGAAAGATGACGTCAGTTTATCGTCATTTATCACGTGAGCATGTTGCTTGGGATGCTCCTTTCTTGATATCTTGAACATGTTCAAAGGTACCCCGTTCAATATGATCGAACCTGCCCCACACCCTATCCTTACATAGTATAAAACAAAGTCGCGTCTGTTTGTTTGTTTGTTTATTTGTTTGTTTGTCTGTATGCTTAAATCTTTAAAACTACGCAACGGATTTTGATGCGGTTTTTAATAGATAGAGTGATTCAAGAGGAAGGTTTTAATACCTTTTTTGTACCCGTGCGAAGCCGGGGCGGGTCACTAGTAATTAAATAAATTTAAAAAATTTGACCCAAAAAAACATTAGATACCTAAATAAAAATAAACACTTTTACAAATGCCTATGTAACTACTGAATAATATTAGTATGATAACACTTACGAATATTATAAGCTACTAGCTGACCCGCGCAACTTCGTCTGCGTCACATAAATATAGCTATAACCTTTCTCGATATATCGACTATCCGACAAAAAATCTTATCTTTCCTCTATAGTACAATAGTTTAGATGGTTTAGATTAGCTTAGATTATATTAAAGTGTGAATTACTATAAAATCTATCTCTTACTGTTAAATATACTATAACTACTTGTAAACATTATGATGCAGTAAATATTTTGAATTTAAATTTCCCGGAGGCCAGCCAGAATCCCCCGTACCTACATTGCGACGCAAGACGCAACCCGCGTAATTATTTTTCCGCGCGGGTATTTTTACATTGCGATATCTTCTAAGATATTTGTTTAAACTGTATAGAGTAAAGAGCACAAATATTCTATATTAAATTTCCGTTCTAACTAACACATTTATTTAGATAATATAGATTAATACCATATGGGTTAAATAAGCTTCGCAAAAAATAATTCTTTTTAACCTAACATTTTAATAATAAAAAATGGTTACTGTGAGTCAATCTTAAAAGATAGACAGATGCTGTTGCGGACTTTTTTTTAGAACTTTTAAAGACGAATAATTACTTCATACATGATATTCTCGTAACTTAAACCGTTTTCGCAGCGCACGCAACGGAAGCTCTCAGAAAGGAATTTTCTTTTCCCGTTTTTGCAACATTTCTCATTTATGCTCCGCTCCTATTGGTAGTAGCGTGATGTTATATAGCCTATAACCTTCCTCGATAAATGAACTATCCAACACAAAAAGAATTTTTCAAATCCAACCAGTAGTTCCAGAGTTTATCGCGTTCAAACAAACAAACAAACAAACTCTTCAGCTTTATAATATTAGTATAGATATCCTTCACAAGCTTACACTTAACTTCCACAAAGTTTTCAAATGAATGACAAAAACAAACATGGTCGGTAGTTCAGTTCCAAGCTGTCAAACGCCACAGCTACTACGCGATGGTTGTAGGCAACGACCATACAGCTGGCTGTATGGTCGTTGGTTGTAGGTAACTGTGCTGCCACCTTAAAATCATCTCTGGTACTAAAATACATTTGAAACTAACCGCGTAAACTTGTTTGTTCAAATCTGCCTCTGTTCAAAGCTGCCTCCTTCTCCCCTAATTTTCGGAAGTCGCTGACGTCCGGTACCTCTACCATCGGCGACAAACTCGTCGTCGTACCGTACCGACCTACTGAACGGTCGCGGGCGGTCGTAGCGGGTCATCTGCTACAGCGTAGCTGGCGTAGCAAACTAGAAGGAGAACTAGACGGTCGCGGGCGGTCGTAGCGCGTAGGTTCATCTGCTAACAGCGTAGCCAACTAGAAGGAGAAGAACGAGTGAACGGTCGGTCGTGGCGTAGCCCATCTACGGAAAGCAGTCGATTCGAGTCGATTTATCTGCTACTGCGTTGCTAGCGTGACCCAAATAAGAAGCACGGGACTGCGCAGCTAGTGTTAGGTGACTATGAGAAGCACCACGTGAACGTTGTAGAAATCTTGATGAAATCGAAATCTTGGTTGCTGAAGCATAAGCGCTAAAGTGTTTGTTATAGCGTAACTGGCTTAGAATACGAGAGATAACTTTGGCATTGGATTACAATGTGTACCGGACCGGGTGATTGATTGCTAGTGTATGCGCGGTCGGTTTATCTGTTTCGATGGCGTAAGAAGTTAAGAACCGTTCATTTATCATTACTCTAATTACCTACGGCAAAAAAACCTTAACTATACATATAATAAAATGGTAGGAAAGTCAAAACTGCACATTGAATTTTTTTTTTTTAAATACTTGGGGTGTGTGTGATCTACAATCGATACCGAAGCTAAAAATATAGTTTTTAGAATTTTTGTCTGTATGTACCTACTTATGTCCGGGACAAACTCAACATGTAGGTATTTACTTCAAATTTGGCACGAATATTATATTATATTTATATTATACTCGTATGTCTGCTAACTAGGTACCTATTGTGTTGGTATGAAGTTGCGTAGAGCGCGGCGTGCGCAACGCGTTGCTGACGTATGGTGCGGAAGCCACGCAGCGCGGCGTGATCGTGGCGTCCCACGCCAACTATGGCGCTAGGCTCGGCGTTCCACGGACACACGCTCGGCGTACCGGTACGTATCTTTGCTATAAGATTAATGATATACCTATAAGATTATGAACTCATGAGAGTACCTACATGAGTTCATAATCTTATTAGGTACTTTTTCTTTTCTTTACTTTCTTATCTTTTTACTTTAGACACAGCAAATAGCTGTTTCGATATTGATAACACATATTTTATCTTTACAAACATTACAACTTGAGTTCGTATATTTATGTACAATAGTACTTATTTGTCATCCAAAGGGTGAAAGTTACTTATTTAGTCCCGAGACGGGGTTTGGTGCCCAGTGACGGATTAAGACTTCTTGATGCCCTAAGCAATTCACGCCTGTGGGCCCCCTTATCCGTATGTCAACTAGAATTGGTTTTTAAACGTTTACCGCCTAAAAAAACATTAGTTTTTTTTTTTGTAAAATATGATGATGAAATATAAAGTACCATAAATGTGGAGTAGGTGTGACAACAATAAAAACCAAAGCATAATTTATTACCCGACTGCGGTGAAGCCCAAAAGGAGAGTTATGTGTTTAACCTGTATGTATGTATGTCCGTTTCTTTGTTCCCTCATAACTCCTAAACGGATGAACGAATTTGGATAAAATAAACGTAGTTAGATTTGTCCTCGTGGCGCGAGTGTCACTGGCGGACCCCGCCTGCTTCCAAGTACGTAATTGTTTAATAAAAAATATGCTTGTTTTTTGCTTTTCAGTTTTTGTTCAGTGGGGTTTTTAACATTTTTTTTTTTTTCTAGCATTTGAGTTAGTCACGTAGTTCGCAAACGATTTATGTTTTTTTTAATACGATTTTTAATGATACCCTGAAAAAAAAAAATCTAACTCCACACAATATACTTAGCCAAAATTCGCAGTTTTCGTTGTTTTTTAATTTTGATATCTAGCCAGTGACACTCGCGCTATATTTTTTTTTTTTATTTATTTATTGAAATGCGTTTTGCGGCTTTTCCGGGTATTGAATTCACGGAAGCGTCTAACGTTTTTAACCCTCTACTGCATGAATTATGAAAAACATGAAAAAAAAAATATTTGATGGTTGTTTAGGCTTTATTTGGGGATAAAAAATATGACAAAAATGAATATTAAAAAAATCTAATTACATAAACTGAAAAAAATAAGGAGGTCATATATGAGTTCGTATGCACTCAAACAAATTTTAATAAAAAAAGTACAGACATATATGGGTTCGTATGAAGAATAAAGGAACAAATATTTTGAAAGTTTAATATAAAATAAAAAGTACAGCAATTTTAATCATGAAACGCGGATAAACAGTTTCTTTTGTCATTATAACACAAGAATACCATGCATTTTTTACACTTTGTGTAAGTTTTTTGGCCACATAATTGACATTTTTGACGGTTTTTCATCCATTCAGGCATATGGTCTACTTTGTCAGTTCTCACGGAGTTTAAAAGTACATCTTGATGTCTGGTAGGTACTTTCCTTATTTTCTTTGGTATAGTTGGTGTGCCTGGATTGGATAATGCAGGACTTCCGTGCCTAGAATCAGGCGTTCCATCTCTTACGTGATTTGCAGGACGCCCTCTTTTTCTTGCCATTACGGTTTTACCAGATTTGCGTAAGTGTTCTGAAACAGCTTGCTTGAAATCAAAGAGAGACATGTAAACTTCTGGATTGTTTCTGCGCCAAAGTATCCAAGCATTTACAACACACATGTCTACCATATGAAAAAATATAAAACGAGCAGGATCCATTCTGCAAGCAACGAAAAAAAATGTCATGCCATTCAAGCAAAAAATTAATAGCGCATACGAAACCATATATGGTACCGCGGATAAATGGTTGAGTTTGATTAGAATGCATACGAAGCCATATATGGTTTCATCACAAAAGCCCCCCAATATGAGTGAAATATGCAAAAAAGTAAACATTAAATCACATTTATATAAAATAGAACATTAACAGCACCATATTTCGTTTTTTTATGAAACAAAACTTACCTTTATCACGTAGAAAATGTTTTTTGAAAAATGTGTTTACAGACACCGAGTTGAACTTCACACAAGCGCCAAGTAAAGTGACATTATAACCAAAATGACGTTAGACCACAGACAGCAAAATATATTTTCGTATTGCCAACATAATAATCAAAATGTTTACTATGCGTTTAGTTTTGGCTTGTGCAATATATAGTGAAAAAAAAAATATTGAATCTGGTGAACCATATATGGGTTCATATGCAGTAGAGGGTTAACAAATCGAACTATGTATAATATTAATTTTTTTTTAATTTTGAATAGGTACTTAGGAACGTTCCGCTGAGCAATTTGAAATCTTAAGCGATAATAGTAGTTTATGCGACTGTGCATAATGAAGGGCATTACAACACGAGTGTGGGTTAAGAAACGAGCCGAAGGCGAGTTTCTTAATAGCATCACACGAGTGTTGTAATGCCTAATTATGTATAGTTGCATACACTAATTTATCTACCCGAATATCATAAGGGCTCTATGATGGGTTCTGGAACCATAGGGAAATGACCAGCATTGTTACCAGTGTAATGCAATAAAAAATAAACAGGTTATTAGTTGCATTCGTCGCTGCATTTACGATATCTGGCGGAGTGTTCATGTTAATTTATGAGTCACTATCACTCATTTTCGACAGAAATAAAGAATTAACAGAAAATTTGTCTACTCATTGAAACTGAAAGGGAATAAAAAGCTAACGAACAAATGACAGCTCGAAATGGCGGCGTTTCGGATATCTATCATTTTTTTTAAATCATAGGCAAACGAACAAAGTCACTATTCTTGTGTCACTCGAGATCAAAATGTCGTGCGATTTATAATTAAAATCATACTGAATTGGGGTTTCGTATCGATAGGTATCTGTTTTAATGTAGCTATAGGTACGTGCGCGCGGAACTAGTTGGCCGCGCCGTATGCATGTTTTTGTTTTTTATTTGTATTCTTTTCAATAAATTGAACAAATTATTGTTCACGATATCTCGTGATTGGTCATCACTGTCTAATTATAGTCTCCTGTGCATTGCGAGCTGTAGGCAACCCGCCCCCTCACCCCTGTCGCCACCTAAGGCGCGGCCAACTAGTTCCGCGCGCATTATAGAATAGCACACTCACTTGAATTTGACACCTGTTCCAAATTTAAAACTCATAACCTACTGTTTTCAGTAGGTTAAGAGCTCATTACAGTTCTGTTAATTTCTGCTGGTTGGTAATGCTGGTCATTGCCTATGGTTTTTGAACGCATTAGAGAGGGTTTATGATATTTGGGTAGATAAAAATATACGCAGGGCTGTTTCCACATTAAGGAAAGCTGATTCAATTTTATCATCATGTATTATGGGGTTATGTTATGACTCTAGGTCGGACTCTTATGTCAACTTAAAACACGCGAATTTTAACGTGAGAGTGAGAAGTGATGCCCTAAGGACGGTTTTTTTTGGGCTTATTCTGGTGCCCCCCCAGACGTGATGCCCTAGGCAATTGCTTAATTTGATTAAGGGTTAATCCATCACTGTAATGGTGCCCCTAATGTAGTGAAGGCGCTAATAGTTCGAGGGACTATTGGGAAAAGGCTAGGCAGATGATGATGATGATATACTTAGGTGTAATCCGGGACAGCGGTTTCGGTCCCGAAAGCCCTATGACCCTTAAATTTACTGTTCCCTGCACACGCATACTCAGGTGACGGTGGTGAGGTGATGCCGGAGCGCACGCCGCCGGTGCACGCGGAGCGCTGCGCCGAGCTCGGCGCCACCGTGGAGCTGTGCGGCGACACGCTGGCCGACGCCGCCAACTACGCCCACAAAACGTGCCGCAAGACCAACCAGATACTATACTACTCTAGTAAACAGCTTTCAGTGTCAGAACTTTAGTACCTAGTAGACTGTCACACCAAAAGCGTAGGTAGCTACCGTCTTAGCAGCCGTTTCAATGATACGTGATGAGAAAAATTATCAGAAAATCTTCTCACAATCTCAAATAATTGTTCGTCATGCTTATCATGAAAATATAGGTAGCTATAGTTCCACCCATCTAGTATTTCGAACTAGGTATCTTCGGTCCCTTTTTGACTTTTGATGAAGACTTCACTGGTCGCGGTATAGAAAGCCCCAATTTTTGAGCTCGCTTCAAGTATTCGTTGAAAACTTAAGCTATGAAGCCATTGATAACTGTTAAACATTTTCACCAAACAAGTTTTGAAATACAATAACTTTTGACTAGTATTTTTTTTAATATGACTGGCCTGTTGGTCTAGTGGTTAGTGACCCTAACTGCTATGCCGGAGGTCGTGGGTTCGATTCCCACCCAGGACAAATGTTTGTGTGATGAGCACGATCATTTGTTCTGTGTCTGGGTGTAATTTATCTATAATATGTATGTATTTAGAAATATATAAGTATGTTTATCAGTTGTCTAGTACCCATAACACAAGCTCTGCTTAGCTTGGGACTAGATGGCGTTGTGTGATAGTTGTGGAATATTATTATTATTATTATAATAGGTAGGTACGTAAGTACCTACGCGACAGTAGACTCATCTTTCAGTTTTATAGTAGGTACATAGGTAAGTATTATAACTTCCAAAGTTCCCCCTGATATCCTTTCAGTTTGGACGAGCCGCGATGGTAATGGCGGGTCTAGGCATGGTAGCCATCGAGATCATCACGCAGCTGCCCGAAACAGATGCTGTGATCGTGCCGGTGGCGAGCGGCGGATTGCTAGCCAGTGTGCTCGTCGCCTGCAAGAATCTCAAGAGTACCTGCCTTGTTTATGTTAGCTTCATTATATCCAGTTAAATCGCAGTCCACTGCTTTTCAATTAAAAGTCCCAAAAACGAGAAAAAAATATTTACCTGGTTTGACAGATTCTAGTTATATTATTTTATAAATGTAGATACTCTAAAAAGTGCTCAAGCAGTTATATCTACTGAGTAGGGAATAAATGAAAAAGTTCAACATACATTAACCTTTTGACCGCCAGTCAAGTAGGGTCGTTTCGCCGGTTAGCGACCAGTTAGCTGAGTTGCCCACTTATGATGAAGAAAAAAAAATGTTGTCTACACGCAAAATAGTTTATGTTAATGTGAATTTGTCCCAAATATAGTCTAGTTTGGATACAAAAACATAAAATAAAGTACATTCATACAAAAATATTTATAAAATGCTGAAAAAGTGAAAATATAGCGAAAACGTCGGTTACCGACCACTTTAATCAGTTAGCGACCACCAGTGAGTTGGTTTGCGACCACTATTTTAATATGAAAAAATGCCATTAAAACAATTATAATCGCTTTAAAAATGTATTAATTATTATATTATTCATTTTTACGGTCCCTTCCCTTCTTTTCGGATATCATCAAAAGCTTTTTTCAGGGCTTCTTCAGTGTACCGGACTGTATTTTTCTTTTTTTTCTTTGACTCTGAATTATATGGGAACTCCATCTAAAAAAAGTAATACAAAATAATTTAATTTTGTTTTTATCAAAAATTAAAAAAAAAAATATTCCGACGTTATTTCTCTCATACTAAATTATGGTGGTCGGAAACCAACGTCTTTATTTCGATTATTTTGGTTTACGACCACCTGTTTAGCATCCCGTTTTTATAGTAATTTCAAAGAAAGTGGTGGTCGCTTACTAAATAACTACAAAGAAAAGCTTCTAAAATGTTACATTCAAAATTGTAACAGTCCTGTACAAAGCAATAGGGTCATATTGATAGAAAATAAATAATGCGTTTCTCGTCGGTTTACGACCACATGGTCGCTATTTAACGTTCTTGATAAATAAGCATTTCGGTTACCGACCACTTGATTTTATCTTAATAATAACTTAAAAAATAGCAAAATACAACTAAATAATAACGAAAACTTATCGGTTGTTCAATTTAACATCTAACTTGTGTGTAAAACATGAAATAAGTAATGAAAATTACCTTTGAGCGCCGCGCGCCGTGCTATTTTTTTTCTAACTTGCGGTACGTTTTCTCACCACTGAATCAAAACGCGCCTTTATCAATATTTTTTCGGTTCTGGGTTAGCCCATTTGTTTCAAACTGTGTAAATTCTTATTTCATAATTATTTATAAAGCACGTTAGGTTTTTTATTTCTTTGTGTTACCTCTACAAATCGCGAAACCGGCGAAACGACCCTATAGACGACAAGCCAAAAAGTACCCAGCACGCCACTGTCACGAATACACGACAGAGTTTTGGTACTTTTTGAATTGTCTTTATACTTGACTGTGGCGGTCAAAAGGTTAATAAAAGAAAAACTAGGTATCGTGAAATTGTAAATATTTTATTTACATTAATTATAAGATAGTTTTTCTTGTAACATATGTTGGACTTTGGTTTGTTATGTATTTTGAATCATGGAAGTGTTATGTATGACAACCTTTAGTTAAGGCCGGTTGCAGTAATTTTAAGATTTTTGACCCTATAGAAATCGAACTAAATAGGGTCGTTTCGCCGGTTTCCCGACCACCTTCAGTAGGCGACCATTTGACGTACTAACTTTCTTTAAAACAAGATAATAGTATTTGTAGAGGTAACACAAATAAATAAAAAACCTAACGTGCTTTATAAATAATTATGAAATAAGAATTTACACAGTTTGAAACAAATGGGCTAACCCAGAACCGAAAAAATATTGCTAAAGGCGCGTTTTGATTCAGTGGTGAGAAAACGTACCGCAAGTTAGTTAATTTTTATTACTTATTTCATGTTTTACACACAAGTTAGATGTTAAATTGTACAACCGATAAGTTTTCGTTATTATTTAGTTGTATTGCTATTTTTATTAAACGGTTTTATTTAGCTCACCCCGTTTGTTTTATTCTTGGATCAAATTTAGTAATTCAAATTTCACCCTCTTCCTGTCAACCGATTAATCTGAAATTTTGTATACCTACACTTTGGATATTCGGAACTGTCGTGCTGCGGAAATTACAATTGACGTGCCCCACGGTTTTTTCCCACGACTGTATCTATTTTATTATTTTTTGGTTTTTAGTACATTTATCTTAAACATTGCAATGTATGTTTAACATAAAACCGTTTAACTTAAAAAGTTTTTTTACCTA
Source organism: Diarsia mendica (assembly GCA_949316265.1). Lineage (NCBI taxonomy): Eukaryota > Metazoa > Arthropoda > Insecta > Lepidoptera > Noctuidae > Diarsia > Diarsia mendica. The sequence continues at coordinate 13,862,226 of OX438906.1, forward strand.
TTTTTTAAGTTATCTATACTAATATTATAAAGCTGAAGAGTTTGTTTGTTTGAACGCGATAAACTCTGGAACTACTGGTTGGATTTGAAAAATTCTTTTTGTGTTGGATAGTTCATTTATCGAGGAAGGTTATAGGCTATATAACATCACGCTACTACCAATAGGAGCGGAGCATAAATGAGAAATGTTGCAAAAACGGGAAAAGAAAATTCCTTTCTGAGAGCTTCCGTTGCGTGCGCTGCGAAAACGGTTTAAGTTACGAGAATATCATGTATGAAGTAATTATTCGTCTTTAAAAGTTCTAAAAAAAAGTCCGCGACAGCATCTGTCTATCTTTTAAGATTGACTCACTGTAACCATTTTTTACTATTAAAATGTTAGGTTAAAAAGAATTATTTTTTGCGAAGCTTATTTAACCCCGGTATTAATCTATATCTAAATAAATGTGTTCGTTAGAACGGAAATTTAATATAGAATATTTGTGCTCTTTACTCTATACAGTTTAAACAAATATCTTAGAAGATATCGCAATGTAAAATACCCGCGCGGAAAAATAATTACGCGGGTTGCGTCGCAATGTAGGTACGGGGGATTCTGGCTGGCCTCCGGGAAATTCAAATTCAAAATATTAACTGCATCATAATGTTTACAAGTACAGAGTGTTATAGTATATTTAACAGTAAGAGATTGATTTTATAGTAATTCACACTTTAATATAATCTAAGCTAATCTAAACCATCTAAACTATTGTAATAAAGAGGAAAGATAAGATTTTTTGTTTGTTACGATTTAGTCGATATATCGAGAAAGGTTATAGCTATATTTATGTGACGCAGACGAAGTTGCGCAGGTCAGCTAGTTATTAAGATAAAATCAAGTGGTCGGTAACCGAAATGCTTAAATATCAAGAACGTTAAATAGCGACCATGTGGTCGCAAACCGATGAGAATCGCATTATTTATTTTCTATCAATATGACCCTATTGCTTTGTACAGGACTGTTACAATTTTGAATGTAACATTTTAGAAGCTTTTCTTTGTAGTTATTTAGTAAGCGACCACCACTTTCTTTGAAATTACTATAAAAACGGGATGCTAAACAGGTGGTCGTAAACCAAAATAATCGAAATAAAGACGTTGGTTTCCGACCACCATAATTTAGTATGAGAGAAATAACGTCGGAATATTTTTTTTAAATTTTTGATAAAAACAAAATTAAATTATTTAATATTACTTTTTTTAGATGGAGTTTCCATATAATTCAGAGTCAACGAAAGAAAAATACAGTCCGGTACACTGAAGAAGCCCTGAAAAAAGCTCTTGATGATATCCGAAAAGAAGGGAAGGGACCATATAAATGAATAATATAATAAATAATACATTTTTAAAGCGATTATAATTGTTATAATGGCATTTTTTCATATTTTATTTATTCTTCAACAAATTACATTTGTGTCGAACATTGGTTTTAACAATAAAGCATAAACATTTATTAATCAACATGAGGCTGAGAAAGACACAAATACTACACTCACATTAGTCCCAACATTATAAGTAATAATTACATAAGGAATTATAATAATTTAACAAAATATTCATTAATAAAAAACAATAAAAATTCAATATAAAATAAAAAAATAAAAATGTCAATGAATGTCAATATAACAGAAATGTCATGATAGAATAGTGGAATTAATTAATAATAAAAGTGCACATGGTTTCAACAAAAAAATTAACACTAAAATCAAATAGTCATGGCTGGTAAAAATTATAAACATTACAATCATAATCATTGATCCTAACAATATCAGTCTTATATTAACTTTAATAAATTACGTCAACATTAATTCAAAATTAATACAAATTCAACAAAAATATAAATATAAAATAAAAAGAAAATAATAAAAAATGCATGTCAATAAAATTAATTAAGATTGTAACGTCAACGTTGATAAAATGTTTATTAATTATATTACCTAAAGTCATTAGTTTACAATCATATGTTCGAACTACTATTATCTTTGAGAAACTCTTCTATGCTGTAATAACATTTCCTCAATAACAGTGACTTTAATTTTCTCTTGAATTCATTTTGATGAATAGCTCCTTTGAATTCAACAGGTAATTTATTGAACATATGTACTGATTGCACTCTTGAGGCATGTTTAACGACATTAAGTTTAGGCTGTATAAAATTAGGTAGATCCTTTCTTCGCGTTTTTATACGGATGTGTCTCTGTTCTTCTGTCTCATACTTATTGATATTTTTAACAAAATGACTAAGCAGGACTAGAATATAGAGGCAAGGTACTGTGAGAAAGTGCAGTTTCTTAAAATGTTCTCTACAAGACTCAGTCTGTTCAATGCGAAGCATAGTTCTCAAGGCTCTTTTCTGCATAACGAAAGCAGCATTAATATTATATAGGTAGCTGTTGCCCCAGAACTTTATGCTGTACCTAAGTCTAGACTCTATGAGTGCAAAATATACCGTTCTGAGGTGAGCAATGGTTAATTCGTCTCTAAGACTTCTGAGAGCATAGCAAGCCAGTGGTGATGAAGTACGTTCATTAAGAGAGGCCATGGTAGAGCGAACGAATTCAGCCTTAAGACTTGTCTCCGAGTGGGGTGACGAGAATTTGGTAGATTTCAACGCCACCAAAACACAAGTGTGTCTGTTCACTGCTAAAAAGAGTCCGTTCAATCTGGCCCCCACTTTCCGGAGTGCGTCTGTACAAGTTACTGACAGTCTCGAGCTTCTTGGCACGAAGTTGAGCGCGAATCTGAACTTCGGCGCCTACATCGAGTCGAAAGCTCAAACAGCGGCGAAAAAGCTGGGCATCCTAAACAAGGTTAAGCGGTACTTCAAGCCTGGACAGCTTTCAGTATTATATAAAGCTCAAGTCCGGTCTGGCATGGAGTATTGCTGTCACCTTTGGGATGGCTCAGCCAAATACCAGCTTGCCACACTTGACTCTGTAGAGCGCAGAGCCAGGAGGCTAATTGGTGACGAAAAGCTGGTTAACAAGCTACATAGCCTGGCCCACCGTCGCAAAGTCGCATGTCTGTCGGTCTTCTACAGGCTGTACTTCGGGGAGTGTGCGCAAGAGCTCCACGAGCTGATCCCACCATCTCCCTTCTTCCATCGGGAGACTAGACGTACTGCAGGGTACCACCGATACCTAGTCGACATTCCACACATTCGAACGAAGCGCTTTGCTGGGTCCTTTATTATGCGCACAGCCAAGGAGTGGAATTCCCTGCCTGCGTCGGTTTTTCCGAGTTCATATAACCCTAATCTGTTTAAGTCGCGAGTAAACAGGCTTCTACTGGGTAAGCTCGTTCCATCGTCGACATCATCTATGCCCTTAGGGCAAGATTGAAGTCAAGAGCAAGCCCATTTATAATAAAAAAAAAAAAAAAAAAAAAAAAAGCACTACTCATAGTGTTTGTGACCACTTCCAATTCCTTCTTCCAATTTAAAAGTGCATCTATATGCACCCCCAAAAATTTTACATTGTCTACGATATCTACCCTATTTCCTAATAAATGCACTCTGACGGTATCGCTGTTTTTCATGGTCGATTTAAACAATAAGCATTGTGTCTTTTTAAGATTTAGTTTTAGATCGTTCATAGTGAACCACTTCTCAAGAGCACATAGGATAAAATTTATCTTCTTTTCTAAATTTTGTATATTGTCGCTAGCTATAATAGCACTTGTGTCATCGGCAAAAATTACAAGTTATCATCTGAAATACTTTTCATGTAAGCAATCAGATCATTTATAAATATTATAAAGAAGACAGGGCCTAGAACTGATCCTTGTGGTACGCCTTTATTTATTATCACTGTGTCTGATTTATGCAGTTTTTCATGTCCATCCTCTTGAACTGTTGTAATTTCCACATACTGTTTTCTATTATGTAAATAGGATTTAAATAAATTCAACACATTTCCCCTTATGCCATAAAAAGCTAGCTTATCAAGAAGAATACTATGTTCCACTGTATCGAACGCAGAACTTAGGTCGAGGAAAAGTCCAGCTACTTTTAGTTTAGCATTCAACTTACCCACTACATCATCAACTAACATGTCAATAGCATCTACTGTTCCTACATTATTTTGATAACCAAATTGTTGGTCGGTTATAATCTTGTGTTTAGCCAAATGACGTACAAGTCTGACTTTCATAATTTTTTCAAATATTTTAGAACATACCGGCAACAAAGAGATAGGCCTATAATTCCCTGGATCTGTTTTAGAGCCTTTCTTATGTATAGGTAGTACTCTGGCTAATTTAAATTGATCAGGAAAGACACCTTTACTTACATATTCGTTTATTGAATCGGCCAAAGGGCTAGCTAATATGTCAACGTTTTCTTTTATAACAGTCATGGGAATTTCATCATGGCCGAAAGACTTTTTACTGTCCATAATTTTTACTAGTTTGAAAACCTCGAGAGGTGTTACAGGTTCAAAAACCATATCCTCTTCTACTCTTGTCCCATGATTTAGCAGATACTCTTTTGCTGCATTAATGTCACTAGTGATAAAACTCGAATTATTACAGAATTTTTGCAAAAGAGTGTTAGTGACTTCTGAGGGATTATGAACAATTTTATTATTATCCTTAAGTATCAAATTGTCATTTCTATAGGTTTTAGGATTCCTCTTACTATTTACAGTTTTCCAAATAACTTTACCAGAATTCTGAGCTAGGTTTATTTCCGTTCTTACCACTAGTCGTTTCGCATGTCTTATTACTCCTCTATATATCCTAAAATAATTACTACGATATTTTAGAATGGAATCGTCACAATTACCTTTGTCAACAAAATTTAAAAACCGTTTCATTTTACTAGCAACTCTTATTCCCGTACTTAACCATTTTGATTTGTTGCTGGTTTTTGTATTTATTTTTATTTTCTTTTTATTAAATGTGTTAGAATGCAGCTCACTGAGTTTGTCAATTAATGTACAGACGCCAGCATGTCAAGCTACCCGAAACTGTCAAATTTTCCCAACGAACCTTGAACCTAATGCTCTAGAAATAAAGTCGAAAATCTATCAAAGAAATCTGACAGATTGTAGTAGCTTGATGTGCTGGCGTCTGTACTTGCATACCAGTCTTCTTGTATCAACTTTTGCCTAAAACATGACTTGTTCCCTTCATTATATGATCTTCTTTCAATGTACATATAACTTTGCTCTTTCCTACAAGCCACTTTCTCTAGTAATAATGTACAAAAAAGGCCCGCATGCCCATCAGAAAGACCATTGTGGTCTGTGTTTACATTTTTAATAAATGTCTCATCAATATTAGTCAATATATTATCTATACATGAACTTGAATCATTGCGTCGAAATGTATCTGTGATAATTAAATGTCGAAAGTTATAACATGTCAGGAGTGATAGAAAAGAATTACGTTTTGAGTCATCTTTTGATAAATTAATATTAAAATCACCACAAATTATACACCGCTTATTGATGAAATGTTGTAACAGCTGTTCAAGTCTCTGCATAAAATTATCTATATTACCATTCTCAGGAATTCTGTAGCAGCAAATAATATAAGTATTTGTCTCCAAATCCTTTACACCACAAACCTCAAAGCAGTTAATTTTATAAAGTTGTTTACAAATTGGTAGGTCTTCAACTGTCTTGGCATTTAACGACAATATCAAAGTACCTCCACGTTTTTTATTTAATCTTGTGTTATAGGAACTCAAATTATAATTAATTAAACTAAACTGGGATGCCAGTGATTGATTTAAAAAATGTTCACTAATACAGATATAATCAATTTCTTTGTTCATTTCACACAAATATATTTCAAGGTCATCCTTTTTACTGTTTATTCCACACAGATTTTGATGGTAGATAGTCAATGTTTTGTACATATTACTTGCACATTTCTCCCGAGACAAAACAGTTCGTTTATTATATGAATGACTAGTCTCGAAAAAAATTTAATGCATCAATTTGCTCAGAGCCGTTTATCAAGTTCGGTTCTTTAATAGTGGTGGTATTAAGTAGATCTATATATATATTATCTAAAATAGTCTTATAAATATGTTTAATTCCATTTATCGTAATTTTTCCTGTTTTATTTGAAAACATGTCGAACTTGAGATTTTGGTTTGAATCAAAAAAATAAGCATACTTATTGTTTTGCAATTCTAGACTTAGTAGATTATTAAATATTTCAATTTTATAGTTGTGAATAAGAGCTCCACAAATGTATGTGGGAGTACATAATATTATATTTGTGTGGGTTATATGTGCTAGAGATTCCCTTATTGTTTTCACCAACCCAATGTAGTTATTTGTGCCCCTAATATCTTCCTCTCCTAACATGATAACACAGTAGTCATACATGGTATAGTCTAATAATTTGTTGTCAATATCGCGCAGTAACCGTTGGATACTACAGTTCCGCAAAAAATAACGACAGTAATTAAATTGATGGGCAAATGTGTGTTCTACTGCTTCCAAAGTGCCATATGAGTTACTATTTGTCAGGATGCACAATTTGGTCTTCTTGCGTTTGCATATTTCTGTAGAAGTCGTGTTGTTGTATTGATAATATGATGAATTACTGTCATTGTTTGCTTGCTTCAAGGCATTTATTTGCTTATTAAGACATATTATCTCGCTTTTTGCTAGCAACAGTTGTTGGGCTAAAACTGCCATTTGCTGTTCCAGTGCTTGAGCTTTACTATTATCATGCTCTGAAAATGGAGTAGATGGTTCAGTGGAATTATTCCTTCTCTCCTTCGGACAATTGTCAACAGGAATAACAGGACTTTGACAAAAATTGTCTGTAAGTCTGCGTTTCACACTATTTTTCCTGTTTGACGAGATGTGTTTTTTTGCTAGAGTTCGTTTATTTAGAGTTAAGACTGGACTGCTGCAAATTTGTTTCAATATTAGAATTTCTTGAGAAAGCTGACTTATTTTGTTTTTCAGGTCTACGTTTTCAATTATAAGGTTGTCCATTTCATTTTGCGTAGTTTCTAGGTTTGATTTTAGAGCTGTGATTTCAGACCTCATTTCGTCCACACAACCTGAGAACATGGTTGTAGATAAGTCCAGACTTTGTCCTAGTTTATCGCTTGACCGTGAACAATCTAGGGAGTCCGAGATATTCAAAGTTTCTAGTGATTGGGATATCGGCTTCCTCCTCAAAGTAACATTCTGCTCACCTGCCATTGTTCACCGCCTTTGTTAGAACTTTTTCCTATTTGTTTATCACTCACTGTTATATTAGTCCAAGCGCTGTCCGAATGCGCCCGAGTGTTGCCGATCGAGCCGATCGTGCGTCCTCGAGCTCCCGAAGTCGCCCGAAGTAAGACGAGCGGAGGACGAACGAAGGCCGGTCGTTGACCCCGGCACGTCGCTCCGCTAGGTAACAGCTGACTAATTCGTAATTAGTAACGACAATATTGTAAATACTGTGATAACTTTTTAACCGTTTGGTAGATTTTAAAAATGTTTTTTGCACTGTGAGGCTTGTACACTAAGCTACACGTAGATATAGTTTTTACGGTTAAGTATTCACATTTAACACTAATAAGCGATTTAGTTATGCGAGCACATTAAAATACATGTTGACGCGCGCGCAGTCGGAACGGTACGCATATTAAAATAGTGGTCGCAAACCAACTCACTATTGGTCGCTAACTGATTAAAGTGGTCGGTAACCGACGTTTTCGCTATATTTTCACTTTTTCAGCATTTTATAAATATTTTTGTATGAATGTACTTTATTTTATGTTTTTGTAACCAAACTAGACTATATTTGGGACAAATTCACATTAACTTAAACTATTTTGCGTGTAGAAACATTTTTTTTTCTTCATCATAAGTGGGCAACTCAGCTAACCGGCGAAACGACCCTACGAGTTTTTTAATAAATAAAAATCATTACATAAAAATTGAACATACTCTCTAGTAAATCGTAAAGATAGAAACGCGATTTAGAATGATCGGCTCGATACTTTTTTTTATCAAACATGACTCTAAATCACAATTTCAAACGTGTACTGCTAAGACATTTCATCATGAATTTATATGAAATATATAACAGTAGATAGAACTTTTTATTCTGAAGTAAATGGTGAAAACAGATTGTATAATTTCTTTATAGTTTTTCTCCAAGAAGCAAAAAACAGTCAAAATTTAGGCATTATATCGCTCGCGCGGCAGGGCGGGGGGCGAGGTCGTGCATACATAAAAACAAAGTACTGCAACCTGGCCTTAAGTACCTAAACTGATGGAGTATATGGCTACGGTTTGCTGTCATAGACATCGATGATAAACACAAAGTTACTGTGCGTTAAAACTTAAGTTCTGTTTGCTAGTTAGATTTTGTACTTTTTTAGTGTGGTGTAAATTAATAAGAGGAAGATAAATATATATACTGACAACACAACACGTCTTATAGAAGAGCGGCACAATATAACATATCAATCTGCAGGGTATAGGGATCTAGATAGAAAAGTGAAGAGAAACATCAGAAAGGACATAAGGCACCACAACACACAACTTGTTCATGCTGCGTTAACCAACAACCGATCCTTAAGATCGGCTATGCGTGGCATGGAAGTAGGCAGGTCTTCAATAACTCATTTGAAGGATAAAAATAGCGTTAAACAAGGAGATAGAGCAAAAATTAACGAAATAAGTACCGAATTTTATAAATCCCTATATTCCGACAGTCAAACATCCCAGCAAACATCCGAAGTCTACTCATGTCCTGAAGAGATCCCAGTTATTACTGGCTACGAAGTACACCAGGCTCTCAGAGGCATGAAGTACAATAAAAGTCCCGGCGAAGATGGTATTACAACTGAATCACTTCGAGCCGCAGAGCCTATTTTGTTGCCATACATCTGCAACTTGTTCAACTCAATTTTACAAACAGGTGTTTTCCCAAGTGATTTTTGCCACTCGAATGTTATTCTCCTCCATAAAAAAGGTGACAAGACTGACATCGGTAATTACCGCCCCATCAGCCTCATCTCTCACATTTACAAAATATTTATAAAGATAATTGAGAATCGCATTTCTGGTCAACTAGATCAGCATCAACCTCCCGAACAAGCCGGATTCCGCCGTGGCCTCTCCACTACCGACCATCTACAGTCACTTAACCAAGTTATCGAAAAACATCTCGAATTCAACCTACCCTTTACCTCGCATTTGTCGATTATTCTAAAGCATTTGACAGTTTATCGCACAACGCCATATTTGAATCACTTAAAAACCAGAACATTGAACCCCTATATATTAAATTATTGCAAAAAATTTATGAAAGTAGCACAGCAGCCATAAAAATAAACACTACAGGACCATCATTCCCTATCCAAAAAGGGGTTAAGCAGGGCGACCCTCTTTCTCCAAAACTCTTCACAGCCACGCTTGAAGAAGTCTTTAGAAAACTAAATAGCAAGTGGAGCGACAAGGGCATCAGCGTGGGTGATAGAAGATTAACCAATCTCCGCTTCGCCGACGATATTGTCCTTTTCGCCTCCACGGCAGCCGAGTTAAGCCTAATGCTCGAACAACTGAGCAGTGCCAGCCTCGAGGTCGGACTCGCGATGAATATGGCAAAAACCAAGGTGATGACCAACAGCACCAAGCGCAATATAGGAATCGGGGGTACGAGGATTGAGTATGTCCATGAGTACATTTACCTCGGCCAAATAGTCTCCTTCCAGGCAAGACAAGAGAAAGAAGTTGCCCGACGCATCGAGAACGCCTGGAAGAGCTATTGGTCGATGAAGCAAATAATGAAAGGAGCTCTCCCTCTGTCCCTTAAGAGGAAACTCATGGACATGTGCATTCTTCCTACCCTCACCTATGGAGCGCAGACATGGTCATTAACAAAGCGTCAAAAGTCCGCACTCGGGGTCTGTCAGCGAGCAATGGAGCGTAGTATCCTCGGAGTCAAGCTTACAGACCAAATAAGGAACTCGATACTGCGTTCCAAAACTCAAATTGCCGACGTAGGCCACACGGCTGCCAAGCTTAAATGGAACTGGGCTGGCCACATCTGCCGCATGCCGGAGGAGCTGTGGGCTAAGCTAACCACACAATGGGTCCCAAACAGCAGCAAACGACAACGCGGCAGGCCCAGAAGAAGATGGCGGGACGAACTCGACTCTTTTCGCAGGGATTGGCAAATAACATCATTGGATAGGGATAAGTGGAAAGAGGGAAGGGAGGCCTTTGCCCTGCAGTGGGACACGGATGGCTAGTAATAAAAAAATAAAAATAATAAAAAAATAAGATAAATATGAAACTAAAGTGTTTTGTTATTTTTTTTATTGTTTTTTTACTTATACATAATCTTATGCAACAGGGTCATCACCCTTGGTGGCCCTCGTGTAGATCACCTGACCGTGATGCTGGACTACCTGTTTGATTAAACCTGAAACAACAAAATGAGATATTTCAAGTACATGCGGTTCAAACAATGAGATATTTTGAGAATTAAAATAGAAGCTCAGACTCAATATATCAGTTTGTAACTGTCACGGTTTATCCAGTAAAAAGGTTCATCACAACATTTTTCATTTCATTAATTTACTTACAATTGCCGAATTCATTCTTGTTTTATTGCCCACAATATCATAAGTTATTGGTACAAATGAATGACAATACATTTAAATTTCTATTCCATCTTTCACATTAAAGATCAAAATGTCAAGAAAGATTTTGGCAAACAGAATCTATGCAGTCGTATTTACGACCTTATGGCACATTGATTTGAATTTTTACTATTATAATTCAGGCAGGGAGTTTCGAATCAAAATAGCATAATTATTCCTTACTCTATGAATAAAAAAACCATACCTTTTTCTCTAAGTTCGATGAGTGCCCGCCTCGCTAGGGAGCCGCGGACCTTCAACCTTTCAGAGACAACGGCGGGTGTGATCAGCTTGTACTGGGGCACTTCCTTGTACAGTTTCTCATATGTGGGCTTATCAAACAACACCTGGTTGTTCAACTTGTCACGGACTTTTCCTTTGGACCACTTCTGCAACGCGAAAAATCGTATTTTAGTAATGTTAGAAATTTTAGCCTCACGAATTTGGTTCAAGATAGTTGAAGGTGATGCCATCAGACTCAATATATCAGTTATTTTACTCTCACAGAGTTCAAGTATAGATGTGTAATCATTTGGCGATACACCTGCCGATATGTTTATGATTCCACTGCAGATGAGAGTACAATCATATTTATTGTATTCTAGATTTAGTGACTCATTAAAAACTTAATTTTAGATAACTCAGGTGTCAATAGAAGTAGATTATGATTTTAGGTTAGCATTAGTTATTATTTCACTTTGCTGAAATACAAGTAATCACTTTCTGTCACACGCACACATAACCTCTCTTTTATAAGTTCACTAATTTGTTTACCTTCTTCTTGGCTTTGCCGCCACCGGATCCTTCCTTCTTCTTCTGTGTTTTCTGGGGCTGCTTGGCCGAAGCCTTAGTGTCCTTCTTGGGCGGCTGAAATTACAAATACATTGTTGACAACAAGCTTGGCCACGAGGTCCCGTCATCCCAACTTCTCGACAATAATTAAGTACTGGATAACTCAAAACTTAATCGAAATGATGTCACTTGATATTAAAGCGATAACAATTTATAAAATTCGTTGATGGAAACATAATAATCAGGAGATTATCGTAGAAAATCAAAAATAATCAAGCGCGAGCTTATTCACTCACCATCTTGAAACCGGAAAGAAGGTTGGAGAATTATTTATTGATTGTCTATGCTTTGAATTGCACTGATCTGACATTTGCGTTCCAAAACTAATTTGATCACAAATTCTGAAAGTTTATATTATTTATTTTCTATCGATTACTATTTTGTAAAACATTATAGGTACGTTTGTTTTATTTTAATATTTATGTATTAAAATACACATATTAAACGGTAGTAAAATACATAGCTTAATAATAAACGCAAAAAATCTGTGATTTCGAGTATAAGTCAGTTTATGATTGTTTTACTGCGTTCATTTACTACTGAATGATTAAAGTAACTTTATGGTAAGAAGTTCACCGATAAAACAGGGTTTTTTTTTTAATTTGTATCTAGATTTGTTTTAATAAAATTGAAAATATCAATATTTTGTCACGCTTTTTTTCTCATTGAATAATATTTTCATCAAAGAATATGAAATAAAGTTCATTTCACGAAAGAAGTCCCGCGGACAATTGTGTAACTAAATTTGACAGAAGGGGAGATCGTGTTTGTGACTCGCCTCGCAACTCGTCTCGTCACTCGCAGCGCTCGCGTCGGGGGCGGTTTGTATTGCTGGATTTACACTCTCGCCTCGTGGCTCGTCTCGCACCTCGCCTCGCAGCTCGTCACTCGCGCGAGAGTGTAAATGAGCTACAGGTTAACGTTAGCTAACGCATACAAACCGCCCCCGACGCGAGCGCTGCGAGTGACGAGACGAGTTGCGAGGCGAGTCACAAACACACCATTCACACACTCGACTCGTGCCTCGCCTCGCGGCTCCTCTCGTCACTCGCGCGAGAGTGTAAACCCAGCTTAAGCGTTAGCTAACGTTAACCTGTAGCTCATTTAATTTTACACTCTCGCGCGAGTGACGAGCTGCGAGGCGAGGTGCGAGACGAGCCACGCACGAGGCGAGAGTGTAAATCCAGCATGAGAGATATGGCGAGAGAGAGATAGCAACATTATGTCGCGCCATGGTTTATTAATATACTTCTTCGATCAATAATGTACTATTCATAGATAACAGAAACAACAGGAGATAATTATGCCCTTTAGCCGAAAATGTATAGGAACCTGTGTCGTCAGTTCACACACGCAGAGCAGTAAAAACAATAGATACGCATTCGCAAACACACCCGCATTTCTTAAAACATCACGTACTACACAATCAATTATAAACCTTATCCCTTCACACACAGCGTGTATTTACCATGCACCGTACAATTTACATAGTACATACATTTTGTTTTACGTAGACACTAGTGATTGACTAAATCAAAAAGTTATCGATTCTTCTATTTATTCTTCTACTAAAGCTTTTATGGGGTACTGAAAATAAAATAAATTAAAAACGATAAAATATACAATACTTTTTTACATTTTATCGGTTATTTAATGCCCGAATGCTGAAGTTCCTAGTTACCTATATTCCCATTAGCTACTGATTTAATAAAAGATAACTCGAGTAATCAATGAATATTACCTATTTATTCAGTCAATAGTAAGCAATAAACAGGGTACCTACATTCTATTTTCAGTATTGTTTACAATAATAAGAAAGCATAATAATACAAGCGTTGTTATTTGTATCTATATTAACTTTTGTTGTTTGTAAATTTATATTTTACTAGTTGATTGATACCCAAAAGTAATCTTTTAATCTCCCACTTTCAAGCCCTTTTTTATTTTGGAGGTTGGGAAATCATCAAATGACTCCTCCCGCTCTGGGCAGAACGTTAGGCAGTGTAAGACTTCTACTGACTAAAAAACACCCATGTTCCTTGTTAGCCCTTTGTGTTGAATCCGCGGTATCGCTTTCAACCCCTTACAACCATTTTTTCGCACTAAAAAGTAGGCTATGTCCTTTCTCAGGCTATATTTATTATTATTATAATTATGTGTACCAAATTTCATTTAAATCGGTTCAGTAGTTTTGGCGTGAAAGCTCGACAGTCAGACAGACAGACAGAGTTACTTTCGCATAATATATAATATTAGTAAGGAAAGGATAATAGTAAGGATTAGTCAATACATAATTATTTTAAGTAGTAGTAAAGAATATTGGTTTTTCTTATCTACATTTACGCCAACTCTCAGTAATGCCATAAAATACGCAGTTCCTTACACTATAGTAACAAATTGTGTCTACAATAATTAATTGTATCATGCATAGTCGTACTAAGCAGGATCATCGTATAAAATATCGACAACCACAAACATCACATCTCTAGCTGTCAAAAACTGACAGCGGCCGATTTTCGAAAATATTGTGTGAGTGAGAGTATCAGTAAAACACCTATCCATTGCGCTATTAGATCAGCCGATTCACTGGTCGATTTGTACTAAACAAGCAATGGTTTTTGTTCCTATTGAAAACAATTGATTTGGTTTTTCATCATGTTTCTCGTACCACGAAGTAATGTTTTAATGAATTTAATATGAAAAACATTAATGTTATAAGTAGTACTTACGTGTGAAATGAGATACAATTTTTTGTGTAATTCACAATACAGCTATTATTTTCACAAACATTCACTCACTGAACAACGCGGCATTTTGTAAAAAATCACGAGCAGTGAACACGTCGCAAGTTGACATTCGACTCATTATTGAAAGTGGCATCAGGCCGCGTCGCGGCCACATGAGTTCGTCGCATGTACCACGCCTCCTTGCCATATCTCCTGTTGTTTCTGTTATCTATGTACTATTATTGATCGAAGATATACTTCGTGTTGTGTACAGGAGATGATAGCTACCCTAAAAACAAAAAAGATTTTATTTTACAACTTTGTCGGCGTACCTAACTCATCGTAAATTCATGTCAAATAACAACTTTCTAGCTGAGCTTTCTAGTAACTGATCTACCTATAGTCCGGACAGACTGACAGACGGACATGGCGAATCTTTAGGGGTTCCTTGTTGAATACGGAACCCTAAGAAAAACGGGTTGGAAGGTTTTTGTATGAAACCTGGTCGGCCTAACTTCCGAGACTATTTGTTTTAAAAATGGCCGCTACTCATAAAACCTACGGTGCCACTAAGCCGGAGTGGAGCGGGGCTGAGATGGGAAAAGTGGTAGGTGTTGAGATGTGAATTTCAAGCCATGTGATTGGTGAATCGCGGCACAGCTCGTCTCCGCATCGCCTCAGTGGAACCGCAGCCTAAGGCCCAACGCACACCGGCGGAGGCGCGGTTCTTGATCGCACGCCACATAATCAGAGGCGCGATGAAGCGCACACCGCGGAGGCTTAGCGACTTTGAGCACTGCCAAGAGCCGTGAAGAACCACACGTCGCGGCGCGCGGCGGCTTTTCGCGCCACCTGCCGGCTCTTCGCGCCGCCCGCCGAGCCCTATACTTCGGCAGTTTTGTTTGACACTTTAACCAGTGCGACTGGAAAACTCCCGCCGCCCGCGGCGCGGCGGCGGTCGCCAAGCGTCACGAAGACACGCACGTTTCGCTTTTCATGCCGTTTTCAACCGCATGTCATAGGAGTTAAGGTTTATTTTAAATTGATTTATTCTCAGTATCTTCGCCGCGCCTCCGCCGGTGTGCGTTGGGCCTAACACGTACGTATTTACAGAATGGTTTGTATGCCAAGTCAGAGGCCCATAAAAAAAAACACAACACAAAGAAAAAAAATAAACTTTACTTTAGTAAAAGCTCCCTTTTTTCCCTCAGTTCATGGTTCACCCATTGCAATGATAATAAATTAAATATGTACAATAATATCTACTTGTAAGTACATTGCTGGTGTTTAAAATCAATCATTTATTTTAACATAACAGCAGAAATGGATGTGTACTAAACGCCGCTAAATAAAGGTGTTTTGTTACAAACAATTTGAAAATACTAGATGTTATAAAATATGCTACATTTGTGACTTTAATGATTCGTAGTATGATAGTTCCTCTTCAGTGACTGACGAACGGAATGTTTCCACTCCATGTAACAGTTCCGAAACTCCGAGGATCACCGAATCAGGACTTAATTCAGTCTCTTTTACTGCACCTGAAAGTCACAAGGAACGAATTATCAAACAGAACGGGGCAATTAAGTATCTTGATCCTAAAATAAACCAGTTTGGCCACGTATTCTCTCTGAGTGCATGTTTACGTACGCGCGGCGCGGCGCGCGGCGCGGCCGGCGACGCGATCCGCACTAAATTCAAACGTATGGCGGTGTATGAGTGCGTTCACGGAGAAGCGAATTTATACGCGATTGCTTGAATTTGAGGCGGCGGCCGCGGCGGCGAACGCGGCGGCGGCCGCGGCGACGGACGCGGCGGTTTATTCTCGATGAAGCGATGCCCGCGACGGAACTTTGCCTTGAAAATTCGCGGCGGCCGCCGCCGCGGCCACCGCATCGCGTCTCTATGAACACCGTCGTACATTGCCATACGTTTGTGTTTGCGCGAACAATGATATCTGCCGCTGCACGCATCGCCTGTCCGTGAACACAAAATTCGCACGTCGCGTCGCTCGACGCGTCGCCGGCCGCGCCGCCCGCCGCGCCGCGCGTACGTAAACATGCACTGAGAGCTGGGCGACTTTGTTTCGGCAACATGTCTTAACATGATGCTGCAAACATAAAAAGTTGAAATATTGCCGTGAACTTGTTACTACAACGCCAAAATCCATCCATCGATCATCGAATTACTTCATCGAACGACTTTTACTGGCTGTTAAAGTAGCCTATCTACTTTTATGTTAGGTAGGCCTCCAGCATACGGCGCCGTAGATGCAGATTCATGCGTTTTTATAGATACAAACGCGCGTGTGAAGCGCGTTCGAAACTTGTTTGAAGCGCGTACAAAGGGTTGCAAGTAGTTGGCAGGTAGGTGCAAGCGCATAGACGCACGTTTCACGATCGCCCCGTGTGCTTCGTGACAAGGTCGCGTTCAAATCTCTTCGACGTAGAAAAATGCCGTGTGCTAGGGGCCTTAACTTCTAGTAGATCCTTATCTGCCAGTAAAAGTCCCGTCAAAATTGGTCCAGGCCTTTTGGGAGATTAGCCGGAAGAAATGGACAGCCATTTTTTTTTTATCTCCGACTTTGTATACTTTCCTATAAACCCAGTAAAAAGCTGTTATTTTGACATTACAAACCTGTGTTACAAACAGATACTAGAATTTTATTTATTTAAGACACTCGGTAGAGGTTAACAGGACAAAGTATAACCAACTGTGGAGGCTTATAAATGGCTTGTCACAAATCACATCACTATTCATTTTTGTATTGTTAGTTGAAGACAGCCGAAGATAATACGATGATTAGCTTTACATAGGAGAATGTTGTGTACCTACACCTGTAATTGGTACCTACATAGGAACCCTCAAATTTTATTTTTATTTTTAGTTGTAAGATGTAGATGTGTGGGCACTATGGTCTAACGACCCCACACACCCTAGTGTCAGAGTTTCTGAACCGCCTCAAAGGTCTCAGACATGGTTTGACGACTGTCGTTTGGCGGTCGGGACCACCGGCTTATACGTGAGGCAATGAGGTGATTCAAGCCTGCAATGTCCTAACCAAACTGGAAACAACTTTACAAAGTATGCTTCCCGTGGGAATCGAACCCACGACCACCGGGTCACAAAGCAAGCTCCTAAACCACTAGACCACGGAGGCAGTTGTACTGTTGGTGAACCTAGTTTAAATAAATAAATAAATGAAATAAAATAAGTTACCAGCATGCAGTTTGGCGACGAGGCCGCGCACGGCAGCCGAGCGGGCGCTGGACACGACCTGCAGCAGGTCGGCTCCCGTGCAGCTGTCCGGTAGAGCCGCCGCCACAGACTCCAGGTCCACCTCGTCACGTAACTTGTAACTGCACACATTATAATAATGCCCTTGTTATCTATATCCTATATCTATCCTTGTTGTATATCTATTGTGACAAAAAGTCTAAAAAAACATACAATTACAGGTCATATTGTGTGTTATAAAACACTATCGAAACGGGTCTTATCGCGATATTCTTTTTAACGAGGTAAACAGGTACCTACTTGTTTCCCGACGTTTCGACCGCCTTGCAGCGATCGTGGTCACGGGAGGACTGATGACAGCTCAGCGACGTCTTCGTAAAGTGCGGGTCTGTGCATCTACCCTCACTTGGTCTTCACAATTTTTATAAATGTCACTGTCGGTACTTCTACACACAACACCTGTTACACCTGTTTACCTCGTTAAAAAGAATATCGCGATAAGACCCGTTTCGATAGTGTTTTATAATGTGTACAAATCGCGAAAGTTTAAAAAGTTTAATATTGTGTGTTGTTTAGACTGCATTATACACGATTGCATTCTTTTTACACCGAAATAGCGATTGGAAAGGAATATAAGCGACAGAGAAACGTACTCGTAGTTTTCGATTTTTAGTTTCACCAGGGGGCGTTGGTGGATAAATTAGAGTTCATATTCGATTTTGACTTGGGTATAGCCAGGGACTGCCTCGTTGGTGTAGTGGTAGCAATCCCGACAGCTGAGCATTAGGTCCTGGATTTGATTCCCGGGTCTGGCAAAGTGTTATTGGGTTTTCCATCAGGAATTTCTCAGTAGCAGCCACAGAGTCCGGATTTGTGCCCGGTAGATGGCAATAGGCTCGCCCCCTATTACATGTGACTTAAACATAACTGGCAAAATGTGGGTTTACTGTTAGGTACACCTTTGTTTAGCCCTTAGGAGATTATAGGCGTGATTTAATATATTATGTAAAATTGGAAAAATGTTACAACTAGAGATGAAACGGATATCCGGTAACTATCCGGTATCTGGCCTTGTTTTCACTATCCGGCCGGATACCGGATAGTAATACATTATCCGGCCGGATACCGGATAGTAAAATTTAAAAAAAATATTGCCATTTAAATCAAAATATTGCCATATTGGCGATCGTGTTTTTGATGATGACATTTCTTGTTAATCTATCAGAATTCAAACATAAAATCACGACGACAAGTTGTTATGTTGCTACTTGCGACACCCTTTATTGTTAAGAAGATGACTAACACCGCGCTGTGCGATGCACCGTGAGATCCGCCGTCTCAGCAATCCGACCGTGGGATCGAAGATTGGGCAATGCCAGTGACAAGTGTTAATTTTAGGTTTAGTGCTTCACTCTTGTTTCTCACATCGAACAACTGTCACGCAACTTAGAATTACCGATTTAAATGTAATTTATACATTAATTAAATTTCTTAAGTAAATTATATCGGTTTCATTTGCATCCTCGACTGCAGCCGAACGTAATTAAGTGATAAACAATGAAATAAACAACAAACGAACTGAGAAACAAACACAATATGACACGCGCGATAACACTCGAACGCCCCCGAGTCGACCCGATCTCCGCTTACGTGCGACCCGAATATTTCCGATCTCGTTCACCGCGCCAATATTCAAATCTAACTGATCGCGTCAACGCAATAAAGGGCCGAATATCCGGCCTAGTAGCTTGCCGAATATCCGGTATCCGGTATCCGGCCAAACTACTATATATGAGTGAGTGGTCTTGTAGTTTTATATAGTTATATAAAACTACAAGACCACTCACTCACTGACTCATTGACATGTCGTTTCTCGGAATGGGTGAGAGATGGGTTAGGGGTATGTTTTGCAAAAATGTGTAATCTGACCAATCGAGTAGAGGAAAATTATAGGGAAAGTTCAAATCCAAGATGGTGGGCGAGTCCATTTCCGGTTTCTCCGCTTACGTGCGACCCGAATATTTCCGATCTCGTTCACCGCGCCAATATTCAAATCTAACTGATCGCGTCAACGCAATAAAGGGCCGAATATCCGGCCTAGTAGCTTGCCGAATATCCGGTATCCGCAGTGGCGTGCCAGCAATTATTTTGAGGTAAAGCACAAGTTCCAAAAAAAAAAAAAAACACTTTTTGTTCCGAATTCTGACACTGCTTTTTAATAATACCGGTTTTGTTTTCTATTATTTAATTATGACTAACACTTTTCGTATTTTATATCCTGTCAGAAAATTTACAACTACCTATTTCAATATAGATATCAAGTCGTCAGTATCACGTAAAATAATATATTAACAAGAGCCATCTATTGACATAAACGTAACAACTGAACTATTCGAGTCAATACGTATTTCGCTCGTATCGTATAAAGTCGCTTTGGGCAAAATATTACAGTCACCGCTAGATGGCGCACAAAATAATAAATTAGTTTCTAACTACTAGTTGAAAAAAAAAGTTATTACTCACAATGTATACAGCCATAACTCTTCATTCTTCGCTTCTTTACCATGGACAGATGACAAACAACAAAACACACTGAAGGCATAATATTACTAGATAGATTTACAGATACATATATCAGCAATGACATACCTCCAGTGGCTTTGATAAAAGCCGTTTGTGTTCAATTTGTTTGAGTAAATGATTATGGAGCATGTTTTAATTGTAACGATTGTATTGTATAATAAAAAAGGCTTAAATTTAATTACTTTCTGTATTCTAAATCAAAAACTCTATCTTTCTGTAAAAATGATTTTATTACATCAGTATAAAATGTTGGTGAACGTTTTAATTCTACCAACAACTGTTTTTCTATAGCAATTGTGGATAATTCGGAAAGCCGCTCTTGTCCTTGTGTATTTCTTAAATATGTGTGAATACGTTTTAAAGATGAGAAAGCGCGTTCCGCGGAACAACTTGTCGCGGGTATTGTCACAATTAAATGTGCTAACTTTAAAAGTTCATGAAACGCATCCTGGAGGGAATTATCATGTAGGAAGTCAATTAAATTGAAAATATTTAGTTCCTTTAGTTCAGGTGATGAATACAAACTTACCAACTGAACCTTTAAAGTTTCCCTATCAAAATAGTTAGCATAAATGCTGAGTAACGAATCTAATGCCGCTGTCGGAAAAGTTAAATTATATTTATTATATTGTTTATAATTAAGCAATTGGAAAAACTCTAATTTAAACATTTCTGAATATCTGTCTCTAATTTCAGACGATATGTTATCAATTACTTGAACAAAGATTCGTTTATACTCCGTACGAACGCAAGTTACGTTTCGTCTTAAACGAGGAGCAGAATTATTTAGCAAGGCATGTTCGTATATTGCATCGAATTGGGCAAGGAATTCATTGCGCAACCATAACTCAAACACTTTAATTTGGTTGACGCAAAAACCAACATCGACTTGTGATTTTTGAATGATATTGTACAAGCCGTCGGTCTTTTCAAATATCGTGTGGAAAAGGGAAAGAAAAAAAATAAAATTGAATGATGTTAACGAGTTGCAAAAATTTTCCGCGCCTAAAACACTATCACCATCCCATTCCTGATCCGTGTTGTCAGCCATTTCAGTAAACAGTTTAATAAGGTTTTGTTTTTGTTCAGAAACCGTGTTTACAATACGTGATGAATATGACCAACGAGTCGCAGAAAGGTGAGGTAGTCGTTTACTACAATGGCTGTCGTACAAAGCAGCACGTTTCGTACTGTTACTGAAAAAACTAATCATTGCCTGAAGGGCAGAAAAAAATGTGCCTACCTCACTAATCCTACCACATGATTTAGAAAGTAGGTACCAAGTTTAAAATATGAGCATTACACCAAATGTAAATAGCTTGTGGACAAACGTCCTTAATTTTTTGTTGAACTCCATTTCTTATACCTGACATTACGCTTGCACCGTCGTAACTTTGTGCTACTAATTTTCCGATGCACTCGTATTCATTAAGAAAATCTAAAATAATTTTAGATAAAGTTTCAGAGGTACGGTTTTCAGATACGTTAACATAACGCATAAAACGATCATGAATGTCGTTGCCATAATGATACCTAATAATTACGCAAAGTTGCTCTCTTTTGCTTATATCTGGAGTTTCGTCAACAATCACAGAAACAAATTTTGTTGTATTAATCTCATGTTTAATGCGAGATTTAATTACTTCTGATATGGAATGAATAATATCATTTTGAATTTTATTTGATAAGTAACTAGGCCCCGGCTTATTGCCTTCGGGTTGCTGTGTATGTTTTTCTAAGACAAGGTCGTATTTAGAAAGTAAAAAAACAGTCTCTAAGAAATTGCCTCTGTTTAATGAGGTTTTAGACTCATCATGCCCTCGAAAAGGAAGTTCCTGTTGTGCTAAAAAACATACAACATCAACCAACCTTTGAAAAATAGCGCGATTATGATCGACACGCGTATTGTTTAGAAATCTCTTCACCTAACTGCCGAGATAAAGCTGTTTCAATTCGTGTTTTACCAAAACTACAAAATGAAATAACAGCATTCAAATGTTTATGAGAATTTTGATGTCTTTTCATGGCACCAGAGAAGTTATTTAAATCATCGTAACCTGATAAACTCCAAGCATTCTTTTCATTCGAAAAAAATATACAAGGCCAACAGAAAAATTTGTTTATATGAGAGCAGCCGACAACCCATTTTACACTATAAGCTGATCGATTAAAATACCTAGTATTTCTTTTACCTTTCTGAGAAATATTCAAATCAGGAGTGGGTTTAGGTGAAGTAACGAGATTATATTTATCTGTAAAATTTAAAGTATTTACCTTGCCCAGTAACGCTTTCACACACTTTAATCCATCACAAGGAACTGTTGTTTGCGTTTTCGAATTCATTTTCGTATTAATTAACTAACTTCAATCAAAAACTAAGTAATCACAACACTTTTAAATTCTAACAAGAAACGGAAAAATCTAATCACAATAAAAAATGCACCAACAACCATCAACGCTCAAGACAAATTTGAACTAAATCGAAATTCCCTTCAAACAAGTTCAATCGCGTCGCGAACTTGCATTCACACACTCATTCACATTCTCTCGCAATCGCAATCTTTAAGGTACAGTTACACATGCTTATTTAAAGCACGAAAGCATGCTTCAACCGAGCATTTGCTGCTTACAAGCACGTGTGTCCATACCTTGCTCAAAATAAGCATGCTTATTTCGAGCATACTCAAAAATCGACAGGCGTGCGATTTTTGAGCATGCTACCTGCGGCGCGGGTGGCGGGGGGCGTGGTTTAAGCACGTGTGGACAGGTCTGCTTATTGAGCATGCTTGTTAGTAGTATTCCGATCGTCGCTGCAGGAACAGGCGCCGATTTCTCGCCAAAAATGGCTCGCTGGGGTGTCGAGAAGACTTTGAAATTTGTCTGGAAAGTTCCATTTGGTTCTAAATCCATGTTCTTATTATTATCTGTCATGTTCTTATTATCTTATTAAAAAGCATGCTTATAATAAGCATGGATTCATCGATTCATGGATTGGAATATTAAAAAGCATGCTTATAATAAGCATGCTTTTTAATAAGATAATAAGAACATGACAAATAATAATAAGAACATGGATTTAGAACCAAATGGAACTTTCCAGACAAACTTCAAAGTCTTCTCGTCACCCCAGCGAGCCATTTTTGGCGAGAAATCGGCGCCAGTTCCTGCAGCGACGATCGGAATACTACTAACAAGCATGCTCAATAAGCAGACCTGTTCACACGTGCTTAAACCACACCCCCCGCCACCCGCGCCGCAGGTAGCATGCTCAAAAATCGCACGCCTGTCGATTTTTGAGTATGCTCCAAATAAGCATGCTTATTTTGAGCAAGGTATGGACACACGTGCTTGTAAGCAGCAAATGCTCGGTTGAAGCATGCTTTCGTGCTTTAAATAAGCATGTGTAACTGTACCTTTAGTAAACAAACAACTCTAAATTATGTTCGTAGGATAGAGAGGTCAGAAAAGCAATTCGAAATAGGATGGTGTGACAGAGAAAGGGCTAGTCGAGCCCGATCATGCCCGATCGATCTGTTTGATCAATCGGCTGAGGTCGGGAGTCGGGAGACATATTAGAAGAAGTTTGGCAACGTCGCAGTGCGAGTTGCGCGCGAATGTATTTTCTGGTTTATTGAGTACGTAAACCTGACAACGTCGCATCAATACGTTCCGTTTTTCGCGTGGCATGCAGTTTGATGATAATAATGATTATAATATTAATTTTGTTTTTGTATTGACCGTTTTTTTTTTAATTCGTTGTTTTATTAAGGCAAGCTGTGCTTTTCTGCTTCTATGGGAGTACCGCCACTGGGTATCCGGTATCCGGCCAAACTACTATCCGTTTCATCTCTAGTTACAACTGTATGGCAAATAGGAACAAGTCGCTTATTGCCTACGAATACTAACTTCCTACAAAGTGCTTTGAGCACGCAGGTTTTTTCTTGCAAGCCGCAGTAGGGCCCCACGTATATCAGCTTGTCGAGACGGCCGGGACGTAGTAGTGATTGTTCTAGTAAGTCGGGCCGATTTGTGGCACCCATTATAAAAACGAAACTCGACGTATCTGCATCTGAAATTAGTCACAGTCAGCCGTAAGAGATAAAAATAGGATGCTGAATTGCTGATGAAGAACTGAGAAATTTGATTATCGCAATGAAGATCGTATCAGAGGATTTAAATTCAAAGATTAAATAATATTCTGGACACTTCTACTAAACATCATAAGATCGATATATGCCTCTGAGGCAGTAGTGTGACAAGTAGGCTAGTTCGCGCATCTTTCATGAGGTAAAGAACAATTCTACACAACATATTGTACTGTGCCGAACGCCGAACCAAAGTATAGCTAGTTTCAATGGCTGCGACTAGACCGTTTGGTAGTTACCACGCACCCTATACATCGCCGGAAGTTACAACAGCATTATCGCTGAAGGTCATATTTGTCTCCCTCCACTGTTTGGCTAATGCTCAAGACCAGTGTTTGTCGTGCATCACCAACCTTCTCCACTACTGACGCCATCGAGCTCGGCCAGCAGTTGGCTGACCACGCGGTCGCTGGCACCACCGGAGTCGCCAGCCGCTCCACGTCGCGGGGCCAACGCGTCCAACTCGTCCAGAAACACTATGCAAGGGGATGAAGCTCGTGCGGCTTCAAATACTGAAACACGAAGGTTTGATACAAGTAGTGATTTCGAAAGAGCAACTTTAATGCAGACACATAAAGTTAAGTTTTCAATGGACCTTTATAATAATAGTAGGGTGAACTTATTAAATTCTGTGATTCGCCTAATTCTGTGATAATTATTTGGTTTGAGCGGTATCATAGGGCTGTACGAGTGCACAAATGCCTTTATCACGAAGTTAGATGAGTTCACTATACTAGAGATTCTGATATTATCAACTCTATTTACACGTCAGTAAAGTTGCTAACGTCGATTTACGAGTACAAACCTTTCCTGACGTTTTCTTCAGACTGTCCAATATACATGTTGAGTAGCTCTGGCCCCTTGACGCTCAGGAAACTTACATTGAGTTCTGTGCTCACTGCTTTAGCAACGAGGGTTTTGCCGCAACCTGGAGGGCCGTAGAGCAAAATACCTACAACAGAATTAAAAAAATGTAGGTAGGCTGGTCATCTAAGGTCAAAATAATATCTCTAACAGCTAAAATTAATTTCTCACCCGATCTTTTCAAGCTAGAATTTTTGAATAAATGTGGATATTTTATGGGAAATTCTATAGTCTTCAACAGCTCTTTCTTCAGCTTCTCTAAGCCTCCGATATCTTCCCAGTACACCTTTGGTATTTTAGGAGCATCCAAATGTTGACTTTGTAGGCCGCGAATAGACTCTATTTAGAAAAAATGGTTAATTTAATCTAAGTCCAAAAAAAGAAGTGGATTATTGAGAGTCTTAGCTAAAGAGCTCACCAAGAGCAGAATTAAAGTCTTCCTCTTGAACGAAATGCAAGTCAGGCACAGGCGGTAACTGATTGTAACTATTATGCTGCTTCAAATACGACTCTCTTATCGCAAAATGAAGTAAAGTATCTAAATCTCCATAAAGAAACGTTTCAGTTTTTGCAGCTACCCTCTGCAAGACGTCCCTTGAAGATTTAGTTAGACTGACTAGTTCTTTATCAGTGCTCAACTGGTTCGGCGACAACTGTGCTTCCCCATCTATATGTAGCTGCATCACAGTCGCGAACCACTCCAACATTTCATATCTCTGCTGAACATTTAGTCTAGGTATGTGAATCTTCTCTAGAAACATTCGCAACATGTTTGGCTTCAAGTCCTGTCTCTCTGTTATTGCAATAAATATGATTGGGTGTTTGGTATAGTTTTGGTACAAATCTGTTATGGTATTCATGAAGTATTCTAATACTCTACTGTCTTCGTTGTTTTCGGGGTCCACTGCAAATACCTAGAACATAGAAGGTTAATGACAGACATGACAAAAGATAACAAATACTGGGCAAACAAATTTTGACCACGGCCACGGTTGTTTATATATTATTTTGTAATATTGTAAATTTTCATCAATTGATCCAGTAGCTTTTGCGTAAAAGTTTAACAGACATCCATACTTCCATCCTCACAAACTTTTGTATTTATAATACATAGTAGTAAAATACTAAGATAGTATGCTTAATTCTATAGTCTTTATTCTAAAATATACTTGGGTACCTCAAAGTTATCGAGCACTACTATAACAGGGGCAGCTGCTTTGGCTTTCTGTACTGTGGAGTTGATCTTACTCTCTGTCTGTTTAGCAGTGGAGCTCTGGAGAGCATTGCAGTCTATTGGGAGGGAGTTCATTCCTGGAAACAAACATTTGGCTTTAAGTGACAATATTAATTTAAGACCTTGAAATGTGGTTGCACTATTAGGTAGGTACACGGTACACCTCTGCCTAATCCTTTGGGAATTAAAGGTGTGATGTTATGATGATGAATTAGGAGTTTAGGACACTGTTTATTTTGTTCCAAAATATTTATTTCTGTTGCATAGACCCAGCAGTGGGATAGAACAGGCTAAAAAAAAATATGATGATAATATTTTACCATTGCAAATGAATAGAGGTTTTTGTTTTCAATAATGTTGCTATGTTTTTGTTATGGATTCAAAAACTTACCATTGTATTTAGCTAAAATTTTGATAAGTTGGTGTCTGCCAGATCCAGTTGAGCCAGTGAGGAGCAGCATTGGTATAATAGGGGTGGACATTGAGGACAAGAGGTCATCTGAAATATTTTCAATTGGTATAATAAGGGTCCTTTTAAATGTTATAAAACAGCGAACTAAAATTGATTATTCATTAGATA
This sequence comes from Diarsia mendica, assembly GCA_949316265.1. NCBI lineage: Eukaryota > Metazoa > Arthropoda > Insecta > Lepidoptera > Noctuidae > Diarsia > Diarsia mendica. The sequence goes on from OX438906.1 coordinate 13,889,103, forward strand.
CTTTACTCATTTCTCCAGTCAAGAATGGAAGGATAGTTTCTTGTATCTGATCAAACTTCTGTTTCAGCCCTGTGGGGCACATATGCAGCATATTATTCAAGCTCTTATTTAGCTGTGGTTTGAAGAACTCATCCTTTGGCTTCAGACTATGTATATTTTCTCCTAAGGTTAGCTGAGTCACACCTTTCACTATGAAGAATGTGTGCACTATCTTCTCCTTAGATTCACTATTCGTTTCAGTGACATCACTACAAAGCTTCTTACATTTGAAATATAGTCTTCCAGTTGATTGTACTAGGTCTAAATACTTATAATGATACTTCGCAGTCACATCTGGTGTGAGGTCTATGCTAAATATGTCATTAGTGCTGACTAACTTAGGTGTTTCAAAATGATTATTTAGAACTTCTTTAATGAAGTCGTTGGCTAAGTCATAATCATTCACTACGAGGCTGACTTCAGCTGCTGCTGCTATTTTGGGTGAGCTATCTAAACTGGGCACCGGGTGGAATGTCACGCTGATGTCTTCACAAACATTTAAACCAAAACATGTAGTAATGTTATAAAATTCATTTTCATTAGTAAATGCTATATTTTCCGAGACATGTTTAGACCCAACTATTGGTACTATTCTTATATTATCTACAATATTTTGTGCTGTGTCAGTCCACAGCTTCTTGTGCAACTCTGAAGTCATAAAGTGAAGATTAAATGGAATTTCTTTGTTGTTACTTTTCTTCTCTTGGTGCTTTTTTCTTTCATCTGGGGGTAATTTTAATGCTACCCAAAGTACTCCATTGTCTAGGTAGAATAAATTTTCACTACCCAGCTGGATAAACTGTTCTTTGGATATTATTATGCATTTATTCATAACAACTGGCAAGTTATCATCCAGTCTTTCCCTTATTAGTGATTTGACTAGATGTATGGGTATAGTTTTCACTTCAAAACGCTCCATAGTTTTTCGATTAGAATTCCTCCTTTGGCACCAAATTCTATACTTTATCGCAAGAAAAACGAGGAAGCAGTAGTAGTTGTACTTTGGATAGACAACTTTTATGCAAAACTTTATCACCCATAGTTTACGATAAGTTTGTTCATTCATAGTAACATAAGACACTTTTATGAAATGGTTTTGTGTCACTAAAATAAATATTTAACAAATATAAAAAAATAAGACTGCAATCAGAGTAGGAATTTATTTTTCACTCATTTTTTGTTGAATCAATGTTACGAAAACAATGGTAATTTTCGCTGATAGTACATTTGACATTTCAGTGACTGTTGGTTGACAGTGACAGTGACGGCGACAGTGAAAACTAATTATTGTCTATGTCCTTCTGTCACTGACGCATTCATGGAACTATTAAGTACTAATACAGATTGCTGAAATGTATTCACGAAATCACGATCAAGATAAAAGAAATATGGAACAAAAATGGAATAAAAGATGCTGGGCCGACCTACCAAATGACAGTCCAATAAAGTGCAGAATAGTAGGTTTTTTTTTACTTTGGAACTTTGGCAATCTTTGACATAAAAGGTCGTTTAAAAACCAACACAGTCCTTTGGTTTAATGAATTTACTGAATTAATAATATACAACAAAGATGTATTTAACGTGGGCTTCTTTCAACAATATAAGGATGCTTATGATGGCATGTATGCCGGTAGTAATATTTTATTTGATATGGTTGGTCAATACATCAGAAGGAATTCGTAGTGAGGAGGGAACTTTGTTGGATCTTGTGTGTTGGCCCGATGGGAATGCTATACCTGTTATTATAGCTTGTGGATCTATTATTGCAGTCATTATAGAGGTATTTCAGTATCTTCACCCTCCTTTATTCTGGATACTACCAAAATATTGAATCTGACTGAACCTTAATGAATACCCACATTGTCTATTGTCTATCCAATAGAAATTATTCCAATGCATTGATTTCTTTTCTAATCACGTATACTTTTTGTTCACCAGCTGTACGGTTTGTATCAGTTATTCAAAGCTGGTTTACCAAAGAGAGAATATGATGTCACAAATGGCCTCTTCTACTACGTTTGGGGGCTTATAATAATGATTATCATTTTCCTCGCAATCATGTTTTATTCTGGACTTCAGTCTACTATAATACGAGGTAGCCCATTCACGTTGGATTGAATTATTTCAGTAATTAAGTAAATAGTACTTTGCATCAATTCTATAGACAACTCGATTGATATAAGAATAGTGGTGTAGTGGTGTGTCAAATCCTCCCTCTGCCAGTGTGCAAAACATCGTATTCCGTTCTGCCGATAGGTAAGGCGGGAAAAGGGTGTCACTGACTCTGGCAGAGCCACCATCAGGGATTTTCATTTTGAAAACACAAAAAAATTGTCGCTAATTAGTCGAAATTTGTCGCCAAATATCAGAATTTGTCGGTCACTGGTTCAAAAGATATAAGGGTTTATAGGTGGCCGATCTGGAGAGAGTCTCCCCAGCAGGGCCACATTTATATCTCAAAAACTAGGGCACCTAGCAAATATCTCTTTTCTCCCATAATTTGTCGCCAATTAGTCGGAATCAGTCGCCAAATATCAGAGTTTGTCGGTCACTGGTTCAAAAGATACAAGGGTTTATAGGTGGCCGATCTGGAGAGAGTCTCCCCAGCAGGGCCACATTTATATCTCAAAAACTAGGACACCTAGCGAAGATGTGTTTTCTCCCATATTTTGTCGCCAATTAGTCGCAATTTGTCGCCAAGTCACAGATTTAATCGGATCTTAGTTTAGGAGATATAATGAGTTCAATTAGTAAGGTATAGTCCAAGAGCTAGGTCGAAGAGTTCACGAAAAATACCAAGAAAAAAATATTTCTATTAATATGTGTAATATACTTCTAGTTTTATCGGTCTAAAGTCTTTAGAAATGTCCGAGAGAGATAAATTCTCAATTTAATTCATGTTTTTATGTTTTAAATTACTAGGTTAGAGTGGCTTAAACTTCTTTGAAAACATTAAACCTTGCTCTTGGTCTATTTGGTGAAAGATGTACAGTCGCATGCAACTGTTTTACCACTTTACAATGTTAAGCTCTAATTAACTTTAGAATAATAAATAAATGTCGTACCTTTAGTTAAATGTTTAAAATACTTAAACGTTGAAAAAGTATTGTCAATTGTAATCAAATTTTATTATATAAAAATGAATTTCCATAAAGTTCGTTTGATGTGTGTTGTGTTGGTGTGTATTTTGAGGTGATTGCGAGTGTTGTGTTGTGGGTATGGACGGGTTGAGTTTTTATTTTATCTTAATTGAGGTTAGAATAATAAAACTTCTGTTGTCGAAATATAAAATGATAAAATGATTTGTTTATAGGTAATGAATACAGCTTTCCTATGGTGGGTTGAAATTATAGAATAAGTTTACATTTATTTAATTCGAAACAAACATTCCTCCATAAGACGTCATAGATACTGTCTAGAAACTACATAAAGTATTTTGTACTCGCTTGTACCACTGTATGGGGAAATTGAATTCTTTAATATCTTTTTAATTACACACCGACTAAATCTGTAACTTTGCGACAAATTGGCGACAAAATATGGGAGAAAACACATCTTCGCTAGGTGTCCTAGTTTTTGAGATATAAATGTGGCCCTGCTGGGGAGACTCTCTCCAGATCGGCCACCTATAAACTCTTGTATCTTTTGAACCAGTGACCGACAAACTCTGATATTTGGCGACTGATTCCGACTAATTGGCGACAAATTATGGGAGAAAAGAGATATTTGCTAGGTGCCCTAGTTTTTGAGATATAAATGTGGCCCTGCTGGGGAGACTCTCTCCAGATCGGCCACCTATAAACCCTTATATCTTTTGAACCAGTGACCGACAAATTCTGATATTTGGCGACAAATTTCGACTAATTAGCGACAATTTTTTTGTGTTTTCAAAATGAAAATCCCTGATGGTGGCTCTGCCAGAGTCAGTGACACGGGAAAAGGTACTAATAACACAAGGTAATAGGATTAGGGGCAAGGATTTTCATACAAACTTTCAACCCGTTGAGTTATATTTAATACTAGTGACCCGCCCCGGCTTCGCTCAGGTGCAAAAAACCTCCTCTTGAATCACTCGTATCTACTAAAAAAACCCGCATCAAAATCCGTTGCGTAGTTTTAAAGATTTAAGCATACCTACAAAGGAACATAGGGACAGAGAAAGCGACTTTGTTTTATACTATGTAGTGATACCATCACACCTGTAATAACCGTTGGGTTAGGCAGAGGTTTAGCGTGGTATACCCACATTTCGCCAATTATGTTTTTAAGGTCCCATGTAATAGGTGGCGAGCCTATTGCCATCAACCGGGCAGAAATTCTGACTCCGTAGCTGCTTCTGAGAAATTCCTGATAGAAAAACACAGTAACACTTCACTCGACCCGGGAATCGAACCCAGGACGTGATGTTCAGCAATCGCGCCTGCGACCGCTAGATTTGACTAGACCAAGGAGGCAGTAAGATTTTTTTTTCATTACCTATCAGTGCCACAACAATGTAATAAGGAAATATTCAATTACACATTCAATAATAATTGTTTTCATGTAGATACGGACGTGTACGCGCTGAGCGACAGTAAAGTTCCCAGTCGGCTTGTTTTTTTTTATATTTCAAACAATTTACACAAAACTTTTATGCATGAACTGTGATTAAACCTTCCTCATGAATCACCCAAATTACATTGGTGTAAATCGTATGAAAACCCGTTTGGTAGTTTTTGAGTTTAGACAGACAGACAGTAATAGAGCGAGCGGCGGATGCTTTCAACGTTTGTTCACAATTTTAATGTGACAATTTTGTTGTAGCTAAAATTAAAGGCGGCATTACAAAAGCAATGCTCAGATACTCAAGCCACCTGCCATCAAAGGTGGCTATTGACAGACTTCAGACTAGGTTCCATTGCTGCGGTCGAGTCAATTTCCAGGAGTGGTTCTTTATCCCGTGGTATTTGAATGGGGAGCAAATCGTCTCGAAAACTTTGTTAGTATACAATCAATCATTCTACGATAGTGACCCATGCATGTCTAAGTGCAATAACCACTCAAAAGGCGAGACGACAAAAAATCTAATATGTAAGTCCGTCAGATAGATTTCCAAAAAATATTGGACAACTATATTTTTTACGTTAACAAAAAATGAAGACGATACAGTGCTTCGAAAACTCGTGTGGCGTCACATTTCAGTACATTTTTTACTTAAAAGTGACGTCACAAACCCCCACTCATGATCTTTGACGCGTTTTATCTACAGATAGCGCGCGAGTTGAATGCAGAGCTTAGGAATGCGGTAGTGCGTGACAGCACTACCGCATTACACAAGTGTGAATAGCACAGCACTACACTGCTACCGCTCTTTACCTCAGACCCCGACTGCATTCAACTCGCGCGCTATCTGTAGGTACTTACGTAGTATATTTTTATTAATTTGGTAAAACAAAAAACACGTAAGTATCCAAAATTTTTCGATATTCTAACTGAGGGATTAAACAGAATCATAATTATTTTTATTAGTCAGTCGGTCGTCATCCCTGTTATAAGAATACCAGTATAAATCAGCCCGACTTGTTCTGTGTCAAGTAATGCCGTCTAATAGCATGCGATGAGTATTTGGTAATGGTACGGTCATTTCAACAGATCAAACCATAAGTTCGTGTCAGACAACGTCCCGTACAGTTGCTGCTCCACAGATGAACTGTATCCCTGTATACACCACGGAGTTACTCAGAAGGGTACTATTTACAAGTACAATCCAGCGGTTCGTAACAATTTATCACATTTTATTCAGCTGCTTCTACCTTTACAATAATCTCAGATGGCCTAATTACTGAACAGCTACAATTTAAATGCTCACCAAAAACGTTTAGTCACTCACGTCAAGTGCGGAATTTCTTAACTTTGCAGACTCAACTGACGATATGGAAAGCCGGTTGTGAGGAAAAACTAATCAGTGAAATGATGTCAGTGTCATGGAGGTTCAATGCCGTGATGGCACTCATAATAATAGCAATGGTTAAAGTATTCTTGAGTTATCTAAGATTTTCGATAGATCATTAAAATTCACGAGGAATTTGATGCATGATTGGAGTAAGTCTTGTCGATAGATTCAGGTAGGTATGCGTAAATATGCAAATTTGATGTACCAACATAGTATTTGCATTTTCGCATATCTCAATGAGCATGTCTGCGTGTATACTTATCTGTTTCCTAACCAAACTATCCTCCTTTTCAACAGTCATTACAAGTTATAGCAGGACGGTATCTGCACACAGCCTACAGGGGCGGCCTACATGTTGATAACCAGATCACTTGCAGAGCTTACCTGCTTCGATCCATAACCGACACCGAGCCGCTGAACAACGCAGTAAGAAGGAAAATGTTTAAAAAGAAGAAGTTCCGTCAGGCGCGAACCTTGCATTGGGTCTCTGTGTCGTACAGACGCGGGAAGAAACGTTATGTGACCTCATCACCGTCTGATGGCAGCTCTGATGAGTTGTTGAAGCCAATTTATGAATAAGTTTGAAGTGCGAGTAAGAAATGAAATTGTTTTTTTTTTTAAAGTACAGTGAGCTGCATTACTAAGGTTGATTGCATAAGTCAGTCACTTTTGAGATTTAAGTCTTAGGCCTCAGCCTCGAATTTTGCGGGCAGCGGGGCGGCGGCGGCAGCGGCGCGACTTGAATGGAGTGCACCGCTCGTTGCCCGCTCCCGCGCCGCTGCTGTATTCCGAGAACCGGTCCATTTGATTGTACGCAAAAGATCCTGCCGCGCCCGCGCCGCCGCCCCGCTGCCCGCAAAATTCGAGGCTGAGGCCTTATAAATCCAGGCCTTACTACCTGAATTTTGATGATGAGTGGTAGGTTTGTGGGTGTTTCCATTCCCAGGCCAAGATAGGTATGCAGTATGCACAAAGATTCTATAATAAAACAAATAAGTGTCTTTTATAGTAAATGGATTTATTATTCCTATTCAAATTACTTACATCTAAATAATATTATAGGTAAAGTAAGTTTATAAATACTTAACTACCTAATTTAAAAAATGAGTTTGCTCTTTCGTAAGTACTTCCTTGTTTATTCAACTAAAATATAAAATTATTCTTTAGTAACAAATGACTGTATGAGCTCAGGTTCGGCGATCTCCTTGAGGCGGTGAAGGTTGTCCCACCAGTACGGCAGCATGTGCTGGTGAATCAGCTTGAACCATGGAGTCACAGGATCCTCGAGAGTGTCCATGAAACTGATTGAAACATACTCCTTAGGGTCCATTCAAAAAGACCAGCTCGGAGAGGTGAGCAGAATTTTTATCACGTTTAAAACAGAGTTCTCTAACTAATCTGCTCTCCTGTCCTAGCCGGTCTGTTTGAACGAGCCCTTAGTTTAACGTTCACACATCTTCACTTCACATTCTTTATGCAATAACAAAGCATTGCTACTATTTAGACTCTTCATTACTACAGAGCGGAAAGTTATGGACCTACATAATATCTACAGGGCCTACAGGGCTAATAGCAGTTTTTTTTTAGGGTTCCGTAGTCAACTAGGAACCCTTATAGTTTCGCCATGTCTGTCTGTCCGTCCTCGCTTAATCTCTGTGACCGTTAGCACTAGAAAGCTGAAATTTGGTACCAATATGTGTATCAATCACGCCGACAAAGTGGTAAAATAAAAATTGGAAAAAAATGTTTTAAGTATTAGGGTAGCCCCCCTCTATACCTATGTAAAGTGGGAAGTGATTTTTTTTATTTTTTTCAACCCTAACATGTGATATATTGTTGGAAAGGTATTTAAAAATGAATAGGGGTTTACTAAAATCATTTTTTGATAATGTCAATAATTTCTGAAATAATCGCTCCAAAAGTAAAAAACAATGTGTCCCCCCCTCTAACTTTTGAACCATAAGTTTCGAAAATATGAAAAAAATCTGAAAAGTAGAACTTTGGACTTTCTAGGAAAATCATTTTGAACTTGGATAGAAACAGTTTTTGTACAAAAAAAAAACAAAAAGTTGTAAGTACAAAATAATTTCTGGACTAAGTTTGTAGTATAATCGTTTATGCAAGCATTTTTTTTTAACTTCGTTTACATATTTTATTATCCTGAACGTATCTGATCTTTTTTCAAACAAAAAAAGAATTATTACTACGGACCCCTACACTGAGCGTGGCCCGACACGCTCTTGGCCGGTTTTTTTTTTACAGAGGATCAACGATGGCTATACTAGTGCATAACAGAGCCCCCGGTCTTAGGTATTCACTAAGTAAATTGGGCAGACAATTAATGCGAGAGATAGTGTTGGGCCACCAGACTCCAAATGACATAAAAGATGGTTTTTAACCGACTTCTAAAAAAAGAAGGAGGTTCTCAATTCGGATGTTTGTATTTTTTCGTACCTGTTCATCTTATTCCTAGGGATATATTTAACGTCATCAATTTCGTTTGGGTTAGGCTTCACTGGCGCGTCGCTTCTCAGTATGAGCACGTGGTCCAATTCGTGTTCCCCCCACACGCCATCACCAGGGTCTTCGTATATAAACCGAGATATGAATGTGAAGTCCTTACGGTTTAGCTGAAAACAAGTTCATCTGTAACGATTTTGACGTAGTTGCTTAGATATCGGTAGGTACCTACCTATCGTGATTTTTGATTCAGGGCATTTTTTTTCTTTTCCTCTTTTTTATATACTCAACACTGTCACTACCTACGGAATATCGGTTTCAACAAGGGATTCTGCTCTGCCCTGGCAATGACTGCTCGAATAACATTAATTTTAATCTGTTTTCTCTAAAATATTTGTAGACCTTCGGGGGCTTTGGGATAACCAATTTTGAATCTGTACCTGATATTCAGGTATCCCTAGTTCCTCGTTAAGTCTGCGTATAGCCGCATTCGTGACGTCTTCTGGTACACCGTTAATCAGCAATGGATGACTGCAGCATGTGTTTGTGAACGCACTCGGAAACGTTACCTAAAACATTTGATGTTTATTAAAAAAAAAGGTCCTTCACTTAACTTGAGTTCTCTGTTGCATTTTAGTGCAAGTTACTTTGAAATTTGGTTCAAGTTGGACTTTCATAAGGTATCCATAAAACTGCTGTTTATGAACCGTAAGTATTTAAAATAAAAGTGCCAGTAGGAGAAGGCTAGTTACTTTTTGAGCAGCTCTCTTTTGAACGAGTAGTTCTCCGGCCGAATTGAACATCAGCACACTGAAGGCTCTGTGAAGAGGCACCTTTCCATTGGAACCGACTCTGTGGCACTCGCGCTTGGTGGCAGCTCCGATGATGCTGTCTCTCTCGTCCACCAGCAAGCACATGTCGTTCTCTAATGATGCTGCCTGAAAATAAAAATTTAAGACAAAAAAAAGGTTTATAAAGTAAGATTTAAGTAACTAACTTTACTTTCGGAAGTCGTGTAAAAAACTCTTTACTTTCGTTCCGAAAGTAAAGTAGTTTTTTACAAGACTGCCCATAAAAAGGGTGTTGTTTTACTTTTGTATTTTTAGGTACCTACGCCTTTATGTAGGTAACCTCCAAAGGGTTAGGCAGAAGTAAGAAGGACTTTAAGTCCCATGTAATAGATGACAATAGTATCCTATTGCCATCAATCCGGCACAAATTCAAACGTGGCTGCTACTTATAAATTGCCGATGCAAAAACCCACCAATGACGACGGATCAGTGGGGGCAGATCGGAATCAACCCTTTATTCGGAGTTTCTACGAAGGAGAACCCTTGGTTGGATATCCACTTGTTAAAACTACTAGAATAATATGATGTACCTGCACATCTGTGATGTCTTGAGTGTCCGTAGATTGATTCATCGCAGCGTTGATACAAACAAACTTTCTGTTCATGTTCGAAGATCTCCACAGCATTCGACCACTGTTATAACTTATTTTAATATTCCGACCCAACATTATTTTAAAAGGTTGCCGAGTAAAATGCGGAAAATTTTCTCGTGAAGTTTATTTAAGTGGGTAATTTTATAGACAAAAAAACCTCATTCTTTATACAATGTATTATGTAAATATGCATTATGCATATACAATTTATGTTATACGAGCCGTTACCCGTGACTTTGTACGTGTACTTAAGGTTCACTACTAGTGAAATTTTTTGTAATTTTTGACTCTATTTTCTTGTTTGTGTATGTTACCGAATTCTTCAGTATTCGTAGGCACACCAAATGTATTTAATATGCTACTTTGTTTATTTGTTCTCATGTTTTTTTTTTTTTTTATATCTACGAATATCCGTACAAACTTTAACCCCCCATTTAATCGTGTCATGCTCTGCCGCAGAGCCACCATTTTAGAAACCGATCAATTATATCTTAAAATGTAGTCAATCGTACAAAATGTAAATATTACTGTTAACCGCTGTAACGTGCATTTTGTAATAATAAAAAATATTTTTTGCAGAGCATAGTACAAACTCTCTATCAGAGTCACCCAGAACATGTACTCAGGAAAGATGACGCTACTGTTTTCTGATGGAAACGGTTGTACGAATAATGTAGAAAAATATCACCATTAGACAGTAGCTTTATTTATTTTAACTTTACAAAAAAATCCATAGAAAGCGCCTGATTATTTTGTGTCAGCAAAATGTTTGCAGACATACAGTTTGTGCATTTACTCCAACCTGTGGATTATACCTTAATTTTATTATACGTCTCTAATAAAACATCATTCCAATAATAAATATAACATTTATTGTAGCATAGAAATTGTACAGAGCCTAACGTGGTTTCATTTAGGGATTTACTCTGAAAATAACTTTAAATACAAGCACCCGTCGTTATTATCAGAAGAATCAACTATTTACAGTTTTATCATATTTTGAGTAACAAAATTATAGAACGAAAATAGAGCGATTATTATTTTATTTCACTTTTCTCGCTTAATTAAAATAAGTATTAAAAGCATTGTGTAATAATCATTGATGCATTAGAGGTAGTTACCGAACTAAAAAATAAACATAATAGACAACCTATAGAACTAAAACCTACATTGTAATGAATGCCTTGTTTATATATCAGCATTAATTAAAAGAAAGAAAACCATTATTATTAATTTTCCTCTGGTATAAATTAAATTGATCAAGTCTACAGCTATATCGGGCGACAGTTTGACTTATTTACTTTCATTCATGAACTTCTGTATCTTGTCGGGTTCCGCGAGTTCCTTTAGGCGGTGTAGGTTGTCCCACCAGAGCTTCAGCCGGTGCCGGCGAATCATATTGAACCAGGGCGTGATTGGACCTTCAAGAGTCGGTAAAAACCTGAAAACAAACATGTTATGTTTGAGGAAACGCGGCCATACGAGTTATAGGCCTCTATCTCGGAACAAAAGTGCGCGAAATGCCCTAAGTATGTTCCATAAAGTAAAAAAAAAACATTCTCTACTACCCATCTAGCTGCGTAATCGTACCGACATAAACAATCCTAGGTACTTATATCCGAAACAGAAAAATCTACTTGTTACCCGACTGCGATGAAGCCCAAAACGAGGCTTATGTAATAGATTTAATAGATACTTACGCATTAAACTCAGCTTTAGGTACGAAGCAGTACTCGGAAATCTCGTTGGAGTTAGGCTTGACCTTGACGTCGCTTTGGAAGAAGAGGATGTGGTCGATCTCGTGCTCTCCCCACACGCCGTCGCCGGGGTCGTGGTAGTGCACGCGCGTCATGTACTGGAACAGCTCGGGGTCCATCTGTGGACAAGCAGTTCATATAGGAATAGGGACTAGAGTACATATACGTACCTATAAGGTCAGTTGTATAATAAAACTCTGTATTTCTACATCCAACGTTAAGATTCTGATGTCGAGATACATAAGTATCTTTTGTTTGTTTCTGCGTGTCGCTGGCCACGAAAGTGGACCCAAAACTTCTTCATTTCGACGGCGCTCGGCGGCGCGGCGTCGAGACAGAGGTCGTGACTGTATGTTTTGGGACATAGAAGGCCAAATAGGAGGTGGAACATTGCGAAAGAGCCATATCTACACCCACTCAACTGCATTATTGTCGTTTAGACTGTTTCAATTGTTTTTTTGTAATTAACAGAAGATTAAATTCCTTAATAAAATCATTGATTCAAATTGACATCAATGTTCAATCAAAGAAAATTCAAGAATATGCTCGTATTTAGTAAGAGAATATTAGACTTGCTCAAATGTTGGCCTAAAATTACAGTCCAGCCATTACCTGGTCTAAAGGTATGCCTAACTCGTGGTTGAGCCTACGTCTCGCTGCCGTGATGACGTCTTCAGCCTTCTCGTCAATGAACAGCGGATGGCTGCAACACGCGTTTGTGTAGTAATCTGGGTATGTTACCTGAAACATTTGAATTGACAGTTATAATATTACAAGTTACTAGATTAAGTACCTATATTATAAGGTTTAAGGTTATTAGCCTCACTACTAGCTAGAAGTAAGGGTTTAGATGATCAGCTATGTTTTTGAATAAACATTTTATTTTACCGAATTAAAAAGTTTGGAATTTTGTTTTGTAACTTTTGGACTTCTAACTAAGTACCTAACCAATTTCAATATGCCTCATTTTTTGTAATTGTTTTTTTTTTTCTATTCAGGTTATTAATTGTTTTACCTAGGATGTGAGAAAAATTGCAAGAAATATTTATCAGTGTGATTGTGTTGTATCAACACTAATGAGTTATGGTCAAAGTCCACTTGGTCGCAATAGATGACAATAATTGTCAACTTGCAGGTTATTTTAAACATCACCGCAATAACCCAAGTACATTTTGGCCATTATTACCAACCACAGCGGAATTCTTACTATTTTGCCTAAATGAACTTTGACCCTAAACTACATGTGTAATCCAGTGGCGTGCAGTGGTCCCGTACAGTGGGTAGGCTACGAAATATTGACAGCAAAAAAAAAACACATTTATAAAATTTTATAATAAGCCTGTAAAATATAAATACAATTCAAAAACTCACCACAACTCAAGTCAAGGTTCAACTCATGATTTTCTAACGATGCAAACAGAAGTAAGATTCGGCCACCTCAAATATCTCATCAATAATTTATTTGTGTGTATTCAGCCACACAGCCAGGTAAATGTTGTTTAATTATGAGGATTAAAATGACGAGTACGCGATGAATTACTATATTTTTGGATTAATTCTCGTAATTCAGGTACACATCTACCTTTAGATACCTGATACAACTTGCATCTTATCACTATACGATAATTGAGAAAACTTATTACCTTTAACATCTCTCAAACACACATTACCAGCACAAACTTCACAAGTAAAAACCATTGTTATTATTTGTTAGGGGAATTATTGAATACACAAATAATACACTAATATTTACAATACACTACTGTTAATAATGTTAACTAATATCTGACAATATCTGTACGTTTTCGGTTTCAAAACAAATCGCGCTATAAATTGCTTGTCAAGTTGTCACAACACAACAATGAAACAATAATGGCTGCCTCACGTAAACTATAATTTCTAATTTGGCGATAGAAAAATACTACCAAATAAAATTGCATCATTTTTATATCGAGTTTGTTCACAACAGCGGTCAACAAAATTTTGCAGGATTATACGAAATGCGGAAATCACTCAATGGTGCCGATTCTCTTGTCACAAATTTCTCTAAACTAGACTAAAAATCATTAAAATTTAGTTTAATCCTGTCAAACGACGTTATCCATTCTGAAATTGACTAAAGTGACATAGCTTAACTAAATTATAGTCTGACAGCACTAAGTTATTCAATTTAGTGAAAATGGCAATTTTGCTATTCTGAAATTGACGTTTTTCACCTAAAATTATGATTGTCAAACTAAATCAGACCATTTTTAATCGCGAATAAAAAGGTGTGGAATAAAATTAGTTGACATAAACTAAAATTTACGGGAACCAGCAATGCCCAACACAGGAATGCACGACACGAGAACGCGCGACATAGGAATCGAAGTGTTTTGAATTCCAATGTTGTACATTATCATGTCGTGCATTCTCGGCCCGAACCTCGATTGTCCGGGCAAGAATGTACAGCACGAGAATTGGAATCAAAACAAACAGTGACGTCACATTAAAAAAGTAAAAAGCCATGTGACAATAGGGACGGGTGGTAGACAGATTTTATTGATTTTGATTGAATAAGGATTGATTTTGTTTCATTTGACGTATGGTTGACGTTCAATCAATTATTATTGTAGTATTCTGTGAATTATTCGTTTCTAGGTTATGTTTTGTGTTGGTTGGTTTTCTTCTTGTTGAGTTCTGGTTAAAATGGTCCTGTTATGAGATGGAAGAAAACAAAAGATAATGAAATAGGTACTTAGTAATAATAACATCAGCAACGTGCAAGCGTTTTCAACAAGAAATGATATTTCATTGGTGATCTTTGAGATGTTGCAACATGTTTGTCAAGTAAGTACTCTAAGATAAATATTACAAGTACTTACTATGTAAGTTTGAATCAGCATAGCAACAATTTCTCCATGAGCAACCAGGGCTCATAAATAATAAGAACTCCTTACTATTACTAACCCACCTCAATAGCATTATTCTCAATCCGTAACTTGAAAATCGTCTCAATTAAGATACCTTAGGATTATCAGTGTGTAAGTTATTAGAGCTCTGTGTGTTGGTGTGTATCTGGTGGGTCAAAGTGTCGTCTTAGGGGCACTATGAAAAAAATACTTAGAAAAATTTCGCGACCAATTTCGAGGTAGCCGGCCGCTGCCGCGGCACCACTCGCTTCGCTCGTTGGTCACAGTGGTCACAGTTCTAACCTATGGATCCCTTCGACATCGTTTTTACGACAAACGGTTGGTCGGAGACAAAAACACCAAGACACTTTTAGCCTTTTATGTTTCACTTTTAGTGTTTTAAACAACAGAATCGAGAAAATAAACGATTTGCGAAAATAACACTTTTTTGGCCACCGTAGCGCCCTTACCTACCTTTAGCTGCCATCATAATAACTTTCTAATTACTTAATCTTATTTATTTTAGATTTTCACTGCGATCATAGGAGTGCGCGACTCACACTCTTGATGGAGATAATTATAAAAGCAATGAAATATTCCCCGAACATAGTCCATACCACTATTGTGTTGCTGCTTGCTGCTCAAGAGGACCGCAAGCCTGACATAAATGGTTTCATCGCAGAAGAAAAGAACACTTTAGTAAAAAGTTAATTGGTTATACCTAGTCAAAGCTGCCCTGAATTACGTACCTACATAACTGCTTATGCAAAAGAAATACCTACTATGAATTAAATTCAAGAATAAGATCAGCAATCAGGACCAAAATAGAAATTGGATAAACTAAATTAAGGGTGCAACCAGAGGTAAGAAGATTAAGTGTGGAGACAGTATGAAAGTGGCAATGTAAATTATTATCCAGATAGCATTAAAGTTACTGCTCAATAAATGCTATAGCTTATTATAACCTTAGCTTATTTTCCTAATTTCGATCAAAGTATCAACGATATAGACAATAACATTTAAATTGACGGCACGGTTGGCACAGTGGCTGAGTGATTGGACTGCTGCGCTGCGTGTCGCGGGTTCGATCCCCGCACCGAACAAATATTATCAAAAAATTATTTTAGTAAACCCCTATTCATTTTAAATACCTTTCCAACACACCCTTCCTTCCTTTTCACACGTTAGGGTTGAAATTAAAAAAAAAATCACTTCCCACTTTACATATATAGGCCATAGGGGGGCTACCCTAATAATTTTTTTTTTCCAATTTTTATTTTACCACTTTGTCGGCGTGATTGATACACATATTAACGAGTAATGTTTTAAAATCAGAATAGTAATACCAGCTGTTTGTGTTTTCAGACCGTAATGCCGAGGACGTGGAATCTACGCCTGAGCTGCCAGACACAGTGATGTGCCATCTGGCGAGATGATGCCAGAACCTGTGTCAAGCACCTCCAGTGCTGCCGAAGCCCTGCCACCTGAGATATAGGAGTACGAGGACGTCCTCCGGTCAGGAGAGGCCGTGTTAGCAGAAAAGACACCGTCACGACGATGCGTGAAGAGGAACGCACACTCCAGCCACCACGCGGCTATATAAACCGCTGCACGACGCATTTCGTCCCTTTTCTCCATCGAGTCAACAAGCTACGAGGAATCTGTTAAATTGAATTGTTTAAAATATAAAACCGTTGGTTGATACTTACTTTGTTTTTATTTTTATCTGTTTAATGCTAGTTTTCTTATAATAGTCTATACTTATTAAATAAGTAAGAAAGACCAATTTAACCACTAGACCTTGTGGTGCACCTTGGCGGAGAGGCCTATGTCAGGCAGTGAAGATGAACCATTAGCTATTTTTATTAGATCATCAACAAATTAACAGCCTCCATTGTCTAGTGATCCGAGGTTCTGGGTTCGATTCCGGTGGGGTCTGTCTCACAAAAATATCCTAATGGGACTGTTCCAAGTTTAGTTAAAAGGCATTCTCTTTGCATTGCAGGTTAAAATCACTTGATTGTTTAGAAAGTAAGATGTTTTTTTTTTTTTTTTTTTATATTCCACAACTATCACACAACGCCATCTAGTCCCAAGCTAAGCAGAGCTTGTGTTATGGGTACTAGACAACTGATAAACATACTTATATATTTCTAAATACATACATATTATAGATAAATTACACCCAGACAGAACAAATGATCGTGCTCATCACACAAACATTTGTCCTGGGTGGGAATCGAACCCACGACCTCCGGCATAGCAGTTAGGGTCACTAACCACTAGACCAACAGGCCAGTCAAAGATTCTGTGCTGTGTGAAGATTCTGTGCTTCAGATTCGGAGGACACGTTACTGTCGGTCCTGGTTATTTTCTACGCGGCACCTAGACGAAACAGAGCCTAGTTTTAATGCATGTTAACATCTCGCTGAAGTCAAAAGCAGATTTCATTTGCTGACTTTTTTTCCTTCTCCCAATTAATAAGATCATCCGCCTTGCTAGACCTAAAATAAATCGTGAGCTGAATACTATTATTACTTAACCTTAGATAAAAAAACGGCTTAAAATTATCCATCACTATCATTATTTATTTCTTAACTAGCTGATGCCCGCGGCTTCACCCGCGTGGATGTCGTTCAAATTATATACTAAAACCTTCCTCTTGAATCACTCTATCTATTAAAAAAAAAACGCATCAAAATCCGTTGCGTAATTTTAAAGATTTAAGCATAGGTACAGACAAAAAAAGCGACTTTGTTTTATACTATGTAGGTAAGGATTAATAGGTATGCTGCTGCAGCTGGAGGTTGAGTTAAGAGCAGTTGGTCGTTATGGGATGTACGTTTGCCCCGCACGGCCCCCTAGAACTTGCGTTTTAGGCCTGCACCAATGCAATGTACTCGCCTCTAGGAATACCTTTATGTACCTACCCGTTTCTTTTTCAATGTACCTACCTCTGTAGGTATATACTTTTGAAGATACTCCTTGCTTTGCTACGACTAGCTTGTCCGTGGCTTCCTTCAGCAAGTGATTTTTCCTGGATAGTACATATTTTTTAGGAAAGTCAGAATTAACACTTGTTAGTTCTGTGAATGTTAAATGGTAGATAAGTAATAAATGCGGTTTCCAGCCCATAGTGATAATTAAATAAAAGTAAAAAACTAAGTACCTATATATTAGCATAGATTAACATGTTATAATTTATTACTTTACATTGTTACATTATAAGTAAATTATTAATTATTTAAAAATGTCGGCAGGTACTTTTGGCTATAAAGCAGGCAGGCCGTCTGTGCTACGTACTGCTGCTTCCAGGATTGGGAACCATGGTATTCAGAATTCTGTAACGCCTAGACAACAAATTGTATTACAAAAACATTATCTAGCTTTGTGCGTTCGAGTAGATCTGATACATACGGGCTGGCTGTCACACTTATCAGGTAATCGCCGTGATTGCAATAATAAAACTAGGAGCTTTTTTTCTTCGTGGTCCGTAGAATACTGGAAAATTCCGTAGTTCCTTTTTTTCTTTGTGTTCCTCTAATACGACCGTCTCGCGACAGTAAATAAATAAATAAGTGTTTATAGGTTTAATTCGTTGCTAAAGGTAAATAAAAAACTTAAATAAAATACTGAATTTTATTATCGAATTACATCTCTGACATTTTAAACAATAATGGATAGATCTGGGTTTTCCAAAATATCACTAGTTTCCATTAAAGATTTGACAATTATGCTTCGTCGTATTCTACACATATAATTTCAACTTGTGAGTAAAACTTTTTTGTTGGCTTTCCATTTTGTATGTAGTTTTTATAAGTTTCTTCACTAAATGGACAATATGGACATTTAATTTCAATAATAAAATCCTGACCTATTACATCTGGTGAACCAGCAATAATGAAAAACTTTTACTTATAAAAAGGCCACATCTCTGAATTTTTTTATTTAGCTTTGTCTGTAGTACCTCAAGCACTTTATTTTCCAACACTCTGCCTCTTTTAATAGCTGGTGTATCAGGCACTTTACCACCCATGATCAGCCCGACTAATGCCCCATCACTAGTCTGACATTTACTGACTTCATAAGATTTTGATGCCGTTATTCGAGCAAACCTTAGCTCATGCCGTATGTGGCTTTCGGCTTGATCCCTTGTACTTTGATCTGCCTTTACTAAAATATCTCTAGTAAATGATGAACATATTTTTTTTTTTAATTCTTCACAACTTTGATCTCTATACATGAGAGATAACTGATACATTGATATTGTATCAAAATCGTGGATTAAGGGGCACAGTGGATCCCTGGGAAATGACGCCGCAGATGAACTTGCTAAGAGAGGGTCCGAGATGGCAGTGCTTGGCCCGTACCCACTCCTTCCCTTACCTTTCTCACAGTTCCTTCCGTACATGGGTTCGCCAGAGATCAACTGAACTCCATAACAGCAAATGGTCACGGTCTACAGACTGCAGACAGTCAAAAATGGCGATGCCAAGTCTACATCCGCGGCTAACAAAACGACTGCTTAGCCTAAGTAAAAATAACCTTAGAATAATAATAGGGACAATAACGGGCCATTGCCCCCTCAATAAACATCTTTTTACCATAGGCGCCACGGACAGCCCACTCTGCAGGGGCTGCTTTGATGCCGAAGAATCAGCCGCCCACGTCATCCTGGAATGCGAGGTCGTGGCTACTCAACGCAGACAAATCCTCGGAACGGTGAGGTCGCTCCGCGAAGCCTGTGAAGCTCCCAGGAAACTTCTGTGCTTCTGGGCGGAGCTAGGCTGGCTATCTTAGCCAGGACACCTACGCACAACGGACCGATCAAGAGTCTAAGTGCGGAAAACGGAGTCCCCACTCTACTCTACTCTACTGTATCAAAATCCTTTGGATTATTTTGCACATGTCTTAGTAGCTCACAGTTTTTGATGCATTTGTATCTTCAGATGTTGACGCTATTCCTGATCCCATTTCCAAGGCCGTTACATATTTTATTGACGAACCAACTTTGGATAAAGTTGACTTGTGTGCAAGAGGTTCTTCACTTCTCCGATGTAACCACATTTAGGTCTCTTTTTATTTGGACATATCCAACAGCATCATCGCCATAAGATTCTCTTGAAGATCTGAAACAATCAAACAAACGAGCTGTTACAAACTTATTATTTTACGCACGTAACCTAACTTTGTAAACAATGATTTAAACGAAGTTCTAAACACGATAAAATAGATTTAAAAAGCAGAAAATCATCTATTGCATATGTACTTGATGTATTTGTAGATAGATAAATAGTATTAAACATAAAACTGTACTTACAAAGATGTTTTCACGTTCCTGAATTCTGAACCACAAAAGTCTTTGTTTCTTGCAAAAAAGTTTGCCACCATCAAAGAATCTATCTTTGGTAAGTTGGAACTATTCCCTTTAATGAATCTAGATTCCATCGTAGTATTAATATTAAGTAGTTCACAGATTAATTCGTCGGTAAGATCGCAAAATAAGAAAATTTAATAAACTCAATGGAAAATACAGAGAAGTACAAACAAGTTGCGTTGTTGTAAACGTCAACGACAAAGAGTATGTAACTGTCAACGACAGCTTGTTTTGAGATCTGTGTCACGTGACAACAGATTAAAAATATAGGATTTGAAATCATTTTTAATTTTACTAACTAGATATTATAAAAATGTGATTTTTGGCATTATATTAATACAAACTATTATAAAATTAACACTAAACATTGATTTGTGATTAGTGTTAACATCCCATCGTTTATCATATTATTATGATTTTAATTATTATACTTAACTCCTGTTATTTGCTAAGAGACTTAACTCTTTAAAGTCATATTTGTTACGACTGCAAATCATATTTTGATCTAGATACAACCTGACAATAACCTGCTAATTGCAAAACGCGTAAGAAAATTTGAATACCCTGGCGCTTCCGCCATAATGGCGCACCCTCACCACTTGTAATAAAACAATAATTCAGATTTTGAGCACTATGATACAAATAGACGCTCCCGGTGGTGAGAGAACATTTGGTCAGTGGGGTGGATTTACCTATTCAATGGAACAATCAAACATCCAAGATTCAATTTTGCGTTTGCATGGAAAGAAGTTACAAGCTGTGTAGTGCGCATGAATGGTGTGGTGCGCAATCTGTAATCCATCTGGGATTAGGATTACAGGTTGTGCACCACAGAATCATCATCGTCAACAGCCTATTAATGTTCCCACTTCTGGGACACAGGCCTCCTCTCTTTTGAGAGGGATTGGGCTATAATCTACCACGCGGGCTCAATGCGGATTGGTAGATGTCACATGTCTTCGAATTTTTTGGTTCTAAGACATGCCGGTTTCCTTACGATGTTTTCCTTCACCGTTTTGAGAGAAGCGGTGTTGAAATAAATTACACAAAGTAATGTGCCTGCCTGGGTTCGAACCCACGACCTACTGTTCGTAAGTCTGGCCGCCACCACTGGGCCACCGCTGCTCTCACCACAGAATACTTTTATTATAATACACACAACACTGTCTAGGGATATAAAAATACTGGCCATTTTTTAATTCTTTTGAAGAAAGTTTATTTTGTAAACCTTTTTGAATGATTCTAAAGAAGAACGGTCACGTCCCATATAAAAAAAACCCAGACCCGACAGAAAAGTGACATATCTCAGTTTTTTTGTTATTATTTATATAATCATATTATATAGTTTTTATATTCGAAATCAATGGCTAACACCAAAATATTGCCTTATGTTTTTGTTCAGGGTTTACACTAAAAAAATACAAAATGCCTACTTATCTACAAAATTCGTAATGTATGTAACTAAATGACGATAAATAGTTATGGGATGTATCCAGGAGATCTGGAGATACAGCTGTATTATATAATTTTTGAACTCCGAGTACAACATTCAACTTAGGATTTTTTTTTTAAGGTGGTTTAAAATCATCTAATGACATCTCTCGCCCTTGGGTGGAGCGAGAGGGCGTGTCAGACTCTTACTGACTAAAAAAATCCACCCCGTTCCTTTTTGCCTCTGGTACTGGGGTCAGAGCATCTGGATTCGCCCTCAACTTAGGTTAGGTTAGGTCAACGAATTAGTGGAATAATCCGATCTGAATCATCGAATATGACGATTTTAATTAATCCTAAGTTGAGGGCGAATCCAGAAGGGCATGCTCTGACCCCAGTAGGTACCAGAGGCAAAAAGGAACGGGGTGGAATTTTTTAGTCAGTAAGAGTCTGACACGCCCTCTCGCTCCACCCAAGGGCGAGAGATGTCATTAGATGATTTTAAACAACCTTAAAAAAAATCCTAAGTTGAATGTTGTACTCGGAGTTCAAAAATTATATAATACAGCTGTATCTCCAGGTCTCCTGGATACATCCCATAACTATTTATCGTCATTTAGTTACATACATTACGAATTTTGTAGATACGTAGGCATTTTGTACTTTTTTAGTGTAAAGCCTGAACAAAAACATAAGGCAATATTTTGGTGTAAGCCATTGATTTCGAATATAAAAACTATATAATATGATTAAATAAATAATAACAAAAAAACTGAGATATTTTACTTTTCTGTCGGGTCTGGGTTTTTTTTGCCTGTTCTTCTTTGAATTTGAAAAAATAAATTAAAAACAAAATATTTTTTTACGCGGTTTAATGGTAGCGTAGTCCGAAGGTTTCATTTACCTACAGTAGGAGTCGTTCTCGTTACCCGTGGTCCCGGTGGGTCAACCCATAACCGGGTCCATGGGTAATTTTAATTACCCGTGGTTCCATGGCATTAGGGATTGTTTCCTGGACTTCTGAATATATCGATAGAAAATACAAATCCTTAGTAACAGCATATTTATTAAGTATCTACCTTATTTACGAGTGCGGTGCCTTTCGTCTAACTAAATAATATAATGGGTTCCCAACGAGTCACACCCAATCGTGTCACACTGTGACTCGGTGGGATTCTTGCCGGCCGCGAGGCCGAGCCTCGCGGCCTAAATGCCGCGCGGCATCTAATGGGGACGCGGCTTGACGTTTGTCAGTCTCTTGTTTATATTTTTCGGAGGAGCCATTAACACCTCTCTTCGAACTTCAGAGAGAGCCACTCTTGCGAGTTTGATATAAAGCAGTAAGCAGCCAGTGATGATTCTGCATGTTTCAATGAAGGTCCCTACTCAAAGCACTGCCTGCAGGCCCCTGCCTGGAGTGACACTGTCAACTGTCAATCGTATTGTATGTATGTATGCAGGGCCAATATTTTAATTGTTCACCCTACCGCAAGGCCGCAGTGCCGTTCTGCTAGCCCAATGCACGATCTCCCCATCACAAATACTGCAAGCTGTGCAGCATCTCTGAGATGGACTATTTACACAAAATATCGAAGCTTTGTGGAGCAACACCCTCTTTGGCAGTAACTGCAAGCAGGCCCTGCAGGCAGTGCTTTGTGTACGCTCGGGCATGATGCATACAAGGCAAGTAAATTCGCCAGCATAGGTTATGGATTTTCTTTTTGTGAATCGAGTCATGTTGTTTTTATTTTATTCTACATTAATGTATGTGTTTGTTTTTTATTTTGATTATTTTAGAAACCATTCAGATGTAGGAGCTCAGCGAAGTGGCGCTCCGTTGACCGGGACTCCCTCAACTTGGATGCAAGAGCGAGCGATTCAAATTATCACGCCCTAGCCGGTGCACAGCACGAGTAGATAATGTCATGTGGTGTAAAGTGCAAAAAATTACTGATCATAATAATAATGCTGCTTCAACATGTTCGGAATTGTTTGCGATGGCGGAGCCAAAAAGACACTAGCGCGAGAAGGTCATGTTTTCTTGAAAAACATCGATAGGTAGGTGTTTTTCCAGGACCAACTCGCGCCAATGTCATTTTGTCTCTCGCCATCCCGAACATTACTGACCTATAGACGCAGCATAAGGTAGATCTTATGCTATATTCGCCACGGTTTATAACAAGCCAGCTGGGGGTACAGCGCTGCTTTACAATCTTGTGACGTGAGTTCGATCCCAGCGAAAGTGACTCGAGTTTTTTTTGTTTGTTTTTTTATTTCATGCATTTAAAATTTGGTCCCAAAAGTCATACTTTGGGACATGAGGAGCGTAGGACGAAGGCCATGGCTGACGAGGTATAGGGTGGCAGCTTTTTTTTTTCGTTCCCGTTCCGACCATCTGTTGAGCGTCGGCTACGCTTTTTAAACCCGTCAATCAACCTCAAGGCAATATACAAACAAATTTCAAATATGCATATCATATGCAATTCCCACAGAGTTTTTAGTCGCCTTTTTTTAAATTCCTGGCGAAAGTAAAATATAAATTGTAACATAATGTTAAATAAACAATGTATAATATCTTTTAAATTACACTTTTACAAAAATTATAAAAATATCACGAGGAACATTTTAAACAATAATCAATTAGAAACAACATTAGCAAAATGAAATAATCAGTACACGAGCAAAAACATAAACCAAAAATAGCTAAGCACATTGAAATACACATGCTACTAGAAAAGCATGCTTGTTTGCTACTAGGTAGTATTGTCACATGTAGCAAGCTTACCGACTGTGTACATTTGCTCCAAAGCAAAGACCTCAAACGCATACTTTTTACGAGCTTATTTTTTTTTAGCACGTCTGAGTGACATTATCTTAAGCCGCGTCCCCACTAGAGCCGTGCGACCGTGCCTCGTGAGTGTGGACGTACGCGAGGTCTGAGCCGCGTGGCTTATTCGAAACGTTTGGGTTTGGCCACATCCCCACTTGCGTCGCGCTCGCGCGGCTCCGTGAAGCCGAGCCGCGCGCCACAGGAACGTTTCGGGTGACTTTAGTGAGGACGCGGCTTTATTACGACGACCGCACGGCTACTGGCTGATGACGTGACTTTGATCAAACAATAATATAAATATAAATATCGCTGGACATTACACACTTAAAATCGAACGTGTTTTAACGGTCAATGGCTGATCGAGTCCCTATTAATTTTTCAATCACGCAATCAATCGTCTTTCGGACAGCACTACCTAGCTCAATTACCTAGTATCCAAGTCCCAAAATTTCGAGTTGCCCAACTAGTCGGCCAACCAATCGCGCGATGTCGCCGATTCCTGTGTCGTACACTCCTGTGTTGTACATTCTTGGGCCGGACCAGCAAGGTACACCCCAGTAATTGGCGACATCGCGATGTCGCCAATTACAGTGTCGTACATTCCTGTGTTGTACATTCCAGTGTCGTGCACTGCTGCTACGTGCATTACTGTGACGGGCATTATAGGGACTCAAATTTACAAAGCATATTTCTCTATTATTTTTCGAAAGTTTGGATGACTTTGAGTTAATTATGGAAGCTTAGGTGATTGCAGCTGTTGGCGATGCGGCAGAAAGGTAAGTTTAGTGTTATTTTATTATGATACAATACAAAATGCATTCGTGAAAACTTACAAAGGATTTGTACTGAACATCTAATGTAGGTACTTGCTACATTATTAGTTGGAAAAGAAGTGGATAAATGCACTTCTCATAATCATAGCCACTTCCAGGCTCTGAGTATTATCTAATAGACACTTTCAAGAAAGAATTCATTTGGAAAGATTGCGAGACCAATCCAACCAATTCCAAATGGCAGAGGAGAAATTTAAAAAACTCTTTAGACTCCCTAGAGCGGGAGCACTTTATTTGGTGGATATGCTAAGGAATCCTCGGTTAGATGAAGGATTTATCCCCAAACACCGAAAGGTTAGAACAGTTTTGTGCAGTAATTCACTTGCATAAACAAGTTTTTAAGAATTTATAGTTTAGTCGAGTGGTATCTCACTTTTATTATATTTATGGGTGATCTAAACCTAGTCATTACATAATTGAGATCTTTCAGTCAAAAACCGCACGCCCCTCCACTAAAATTTCTTTACAAACATTTGAACGACCCACTGACCGAAAAGTGTATGCAACAAGCAGTGGTGCAACATGCATTTTTAGAATGAAAACTTTCTACCTACCTACCTGTATGATAATAGAACTCATTTGCAGATTCTAGCTGCACTAAATCTGTTTGCTCAAGGCAGTTATCAAACAGCTGTTGGGCAAGACAACTTACTTGACAACAACTTACAAGACAACTTAATTCTTCTGAAATCTAAATAAGTGTATCTTTGCAGACGAAGAAGATATCGATGGCAACGAGGATAACAAGCAGAATGCTATTGTGGAGGAGCAGGATGCTATTGTAGAGGATCCTGGCGCAGACTTCCTTGCTGAAGCAAGGGAAATTCGGCAATTACTTGTCAATAATTTTAATTAAATTAAACATTTTATTTCTTTATTATTAAAATTTTAATTTTCTTATCACCTTATTTATTAATTAACCTATCTAAGAGTGGCGATTAGGTTTCTATCACAAATTGAAACCGCATATTCAGTTCATGTTTTGTATAAAAAAATAATTAACAAAATACAATAATCAACAAAATATGCCAAATATTTGCCTCTTCTCTACAGAGAAGGCACGAGCACTGATCACCATGCATGCTCAAGACGGGTTGGCGATTTCAGACTTATTAGGTATATTATAATAATTATAGTCCAGATTTCCTCACGATGTTTTCCTTCCGACCTTCATTGAAATAAAAATGAGTAAATAAAAGAAAAATGTTCGTACATATTTTTTATTAATGTTATGTTTTAACTTTTGTACCACTGTATGCCCATTTTCTCTTGCCCGTTTTATAAAAGAATTGAATTTTTTGTCGAATTGCTCTTATTTATGTTGAAGTCATCCATTTCTTTCTTAGGACGGCCTGATCTGTGTTTGCCTTCATCTACAATACGCCTCACTGTACTCTCAGATTTTCCTGAAAGAAAGATTTAAAAAAAGATGTAGTATCTAATGGAAAATAGATAGCACTATTTTTATTTCAAACATGTTAAAACTTATTCATATTTAAAATCATCGGTAAATTTGATTACCCAAAAGTATCAAAAGTTAGCTACTTACATTAGTTACATTTGCAATCTAACCTATAAATGCGCAATGTAAACAATGCTTATTTTAGTCACAAAATCGTATATTTAGTAAATTTGTGACTTCTGGTAGATAAAAAACAAACAATAACACGATTACATACCTGTCATAGCTGCTGTTCGAGTATAAATATCCAAATTTGATAAAATTTGTCCAGCTTGGTGTTCTAACAAACATCGCAAGTCACATCGCTGATATACTTTGAAATAATTTCCCGAGCTCCACTCCTATTTGTTTTCCTCATATTTAACACGTTTCTTCGAAGTTTTGTCGACGTAGATTTGAAAAACATTTAAAAATGCAGAAGTTAACAAGATAAAATAATAACAAGTTGATGACAGACAGCCGATGACATTTGATGTACTATGATTTAGTGTTACCCTACTTTTGAATAATCCATGGTATAATAATAATATAAATAATCTTAGTTCCTCAAACATTAATTTCTTGACTATACAGACAGACTGTACTTCATTAATGATTACTGGTATACAAATTTAAATAAATATTTGATTTACCTCAGGTTTTTTTTTGCAATTCAGATCATTTCGTTCACTTTCATTCAGCTTTTGTCTATGGTCTACTGCAATCTTGGTCTATGCTCTACTCAACTTAACGAATGTCAAACTCGATTTTAGGTGTGTCAAAACTATATTTAAATTTAGAGAATCTTGTTTTCAGAATAACTTACCAAAACCAACTAACTAAAAATAAGAAATTTTAGTTTTAGTTTAGGTTAGTTCGGTGTACAAGAGAATCGGCACCACTGAAATGTGTTGTCAGTGCTGCTATTATCTGTGCACGGAAGAACGAAACACGCCTAGCACGAAATTCAAATTTCTTAATTTCTTTACATTTATGCTATTTGCAGGCCAGTGCTAGGTTGTATGTTGATTATTACGCGGTTGTAAGACGTATGTAGTCAGTATTCAAGCTAGCACTGGCCTGAAAATTGCAAAAAACGTAAAAAAAAAACAAATTTGAACTTCGCGCCGAGTTTGTGGGTTCAAGATGGCCGCCCAATCGTGGCCTTGTATTGTTGCAGCCAATCACAGGCCGCCTCCTCTCGGTGGAGCTGACATGCATGTGTGCGGTTCATGGACACGGAAATATGCACCGATCATTCAACGATGTGACGGTGTGTGCGTGAAATTATGAATGGGTTTTAGGCTACTTTAATGCTAGCCTAAGCAAGTCTGTAAATATAAGATTCGTTCGCGAAAAATTGCTCAAAGTATTTTACCAGGAGTTTGAACTTTTTTATTATTGTTTTGTACGTATTGTTATTTTATTACATGGATAATTAGATAAAAGAAATGCTCAGTTCAACTCAGTTGGTAAGGTAGGCTAAGCCTAAGAGCCTATATAGGGCGCACGCCACTGGTGTAATCCCTTCTAATTTACCCCTTTAAGGGCTGAACTTTAAGAAATCATTCTTAAGTGCTGTCCTTCATTACAAAGGAAGCTCTAAAACAAATTCAGTTTGGACTCTGCATTGTCTGCCAGTGAATTTCAAGATTTTTAAAGTGGGTATCTGCGAAAGAACGTATATCCAGGATACTTACTTTTTGGCTAGACCTTCTCTGCAGGAGCATATCTCCTCTCTTGTTAAACAGAAATACACTGAAGGCACGGTGAAGCAGTACTTTGCCATCTTCACCAACTTTATGGCATTCTCTTTTGGTGGCTGTCCCTAGGAAGTTGTCTTTCTCATCAACTAGAAGGCATATGTCCTTGTCTAGAGCCTCCAACTGAAAATAATAAACTTTCATGGTGAGTAGGCCATTTTACCAGTAGCTTCTACTAACAAATTATCCCATGGGACCATACTATTCGGACAAACACTATGCTATCTTAATCCAAGTTATGGTGTATCTGTCATTATATCCAAATTCGTTCAGCAGTCAAGTCATGGAACAGTGCCAAATATACACATAGAACTAATTAGATTCTCGTTTACCGTGCGAGCGAGCGAACGTGTCGCTTGCGCTGAGTAATTGTATACCGATTTTAAATAAATAAGTGCAAAGTAGTGTGTGTGTTACGTTGTGCTACTGTGACTGGCTTGATTATTAAATCGATTAAGGCCACCTAATAATGCCAAAATCACAGCGTACTCCCACTTCGGTGGCAGTGGAGGACGCCCAGTCTTCTGATAAGTCGGCTTCGGATGTAAAGCATAAACAAACACCTGCATCGAAAGGGGTTGGGACACGAAAGAGTAAGAAGAAACGCAGTGGGGACTCAGATAGTGATTCATCAATCACTCAAGAACCTAGACGGCACAAAAAAGTATGCTGTTCTCCTAGCAGCCTGCATGCTACACTGACAGCTGTTCAAAGGGAGGTCCAAGCAATGAATTCTCTTCTGAATTCGATTAAGGAGGAACAAGACTCACGGTTGTTATTGCTGCAAAAGGATGTGTCGGTCATTAAGTCCGAAATAGGTGAGCTAAAAAAATCCAATTTCGAATTCGAAAAAACATTACAGTTCTTAAGTGTCAAGCACGATGAAATGGAGACGTTCAAAAAAGAAACTCTAGAAAATAACAAGGCAATGGAAAACAAATACAAGGATCTAATACAGCGAAATATCAATTTAGATAAATGCAACAAAGCACTAGAAGAACGAATCGGATATCTTGAACAGAAAGAATTGACCAAAAACATTGAAATAATGAATTTAAAGATGCTGGAAGGAGAGAAAACTGTTGATGTGGTAAAAAAATGTGCTGAGATCTTAAAATTAGATAAAACCGAAGTAGAAAGTGCATGGAGGGTAGGATCCGAAAAGAAAGAGGTACGGCCAATAGTTGTGACACTGCGTACAAAGGCGGCGAGAGTGGAATGGCTTAAAAGTCGTAAGTCACAAATCACCAACCACATATTATTTAACAACAATGACTCATCACGAATCTTCATAAATGAGCACATAACCCGGCAAAACAGGCAACTATTTTGGGCGACAAACACTAAACTAAAAGAAACCTATAAATATATATGGATCCAGGATGCCAAAATTTTAATTAAAAAAAACGATACTGACAAAAAAATCTACCATATTCGGAACGAGGGTGACATCGATACCTACATACAAAAAGACAAGATCTAATATAATATTTCAACACCAAGTCGAACAGTTAAATAAGAGTGACAATCAATAAAGCTAACTCATGGCGACTAACTCAGATCTACAACCACAACTACAGGATATTGAATATATTAAATTCACAGATATAAAAAAATGGTCTACCTACATAAACACGAACGAAACTAAAATACAAATCATCCACATTAATATTTGTTCCATAAGAAAACATTTTAATCAACTGAAGGTACTTCTACAAAACATATTGAATCAGCTGGATGTGTTGTGTCTCACAGAAATTAATATAAGACAGGATGAAGTCTCCATGTACACGATTGATGGTTTCAATATGTTTTCACAAACCAGAGAAAAAAAGCGAGGGGGAGGTATACTTGTCTATGTGAAAAATAGTCTTCAGTTCAGTCCACAACAAAACTATACTGCATCGACGTTTGAGTTGATACACGGCCACCTTTCCAAAAATGTTTACAACGCTTATCTATTGGTAATCTACAAACCACCGCACACAAATAAAAGTATTTTTACGAAAGAAGTAGAAAACATTATTCGACCGCTACCCATGAACACTGATATTATACTAGTAGGGGACTGCAACATCAATTTGTTAAGAGAATGCACTGGATTCCTCGGCAAACAGATATCTAAATACGTTAGCAGATTTGGGACTACACTGTGGCATTCAAGACATAACGCGCGAGGCGGTCGTCGGACAGAAGCGAGTATCGTCATGCATTGACCACGTCTTCATGCGAAATGCGAGTGGCGGGGCAAGCGACGTTCACGCGTACACGCTCACGAGCCAGGTAGCCGATCACTATCTAACGGGAATCTCAGCTGTTATTGATAATACACAAAGCGACATAACATACGTGAGTAAAACGAGGTACGACAACAAAGCTGTAAGAGATAAATTGAATAATGTAGATTGGGCATCATTGTTGCAAATACAAGACCCGAACGAATTATATACAAATATGTTCACAATTTTTGGCGATATTTATAATAGCTCTAAAATAGAAAACACGGTGTGTCATAAGCGCAAAACACAGCCGTGGGTTACGGATAAGTTACGTATGCTTATAGAAGACAAAGATATGCTATTTAGACAATGGAAATGTGATCCTAAAAATAATAATAAACGTTTATTGTACACTAGATGTAGAAATAAGACACAGAAGCTTATAAATATGGCCAAAAATAAAAGTAGGCGTGAAACAATAATTAATTGTAAGGGCGACATGCGAAAGATATGGAGTAATTTAAATGGCTGGCTTGGCAGGTCAAAGCTGGGTGTAGATTCTGTAATAGAGAAACATTTACTTAAAAATGAAACTTTGGAAAATATTTGTAACAATTTTTGTGAAACCTTTACGAAAGAAATCGATATGATTAAACATAAATGTCAACACAATTTTTTGGACAGGATGAGCTATGTGAATAACTGTAATGTAAGTTTTAGATTTAAAGAGGTCCTACCAAAAGACGTAAAATCTGTTATAGAAAAACTAGACTGCAACAAGTCACCGGGGTCGGATGGTATTAGAATTAAAGATTTAAAAGATATTAAAGAACAAATTAGTCCGGTAATAGCTTATTTTATCAATATCAGTATTAAAAAATCTCAATATCCTGAGGAACTTAAAAAGTCTATTGTAAGGCCCATATATAAACAGGGATCCCATCAGGATTATAGCAATTATAGACCTATAGCAATTCTTAATACATTAAATAAAATTGTCGAAAAAATTATAGTTAAGCAACTCACAAACTTTTTAGAAAACAACAACATTTTAAACGAGGTCCAACACGGTTTTAGAATTAATAGAAGTACTGACACTGCTCTTGAGAAATTCACAGATGAAGTCAATAATCATCTTAATGAAAAAAAACTAGTTATGGTTATATTTATAGACTTCAAAAAAGCTTTTGATACTTTAGACCACGGTGGCTTGCTGCAGGCTATGAATGAATGTGGTATTCGGGGCCCTATGAATGCATGGTTCAGGAAGTACTTAGACCAAAGATCACTGAAAGTATGTGTTAGTGGAACTGAAAGTGTACGGGGCGACATTAAATTTGGCGTTCCAACCGGTTCAGTGTACGGGCCATTGGGATATATCATGCATGTTAACAGTATGTCTAATGTGTTAAAAAAATGTAAGGCATTCATGTACGCTGATGATACTTGCCTGGTATATAGTCATAATAATATTGACCGAATGCAGCTGGATATGCAAAACGATTTCGACAACATAGTTCAGTGGGCACATGACAATGGCATTATAATTAATATTAGTAAAACTAAGTGCATGCTTATTCACTCGCCGTATCATAAAAACAAACATAATTCGTTGACAGTGGGAGTGAAAGGTCATTCGTACGAATGTCTGCATGCCAACAAACTGAATTGTCAATGCTCATATTTAGAAACAGTAACTTCATACAAGTACCTAGGATTAGGTAGTCATAGATAACACGTTCACTTGGAATCTGCATGTCAACAACGTTTGCAATAAGCTACGATCCATTTTGGGTAAATTAAAAACACTTAAACATGCTGTCAACAGAAGAGTATTGTATACCTTGTATTATGCACTGGCTGACTCAGTAATTGAATATGGGTTGGGTGGATATGGGTTTACGTTCCCGACACATATAAATAAAATCAAAATGTTGCAGATAAGGCTACTTAAACTACTTGTAGATGAAAAAACAAAAAAAAGCTTGAATAAAAATTATGAGAAACTCTTTAAAATTTGTAAAATACTCCCGGTTAATTTAAAAAGTAACGTAAAAATCTTAACTGAACAATTTAATAATGAACTTCACAAGAAGGAACGTAAGCATATGTACCCAACTCGTTTATCTAAAAAGAAGACGCTTGTTGTTCCTAAAGTTACAAACTACTTTGGTATGCGCACAAGAAAGTATGTAGTACCATCGTTAGTGAATAAGTTACCCCCACAGTTGATATCGAATGTCAAATATAAACACCAACTTAAAAAGGTTCTTAAAAAACACTACCTGTCATTATGTCCATAGCCATTTTTTGTAAATGTTATTACTGTAAACTCACCTTCTTTTGTTTTTTCTTAGTTATTTTGTAACAAAAATCGAAATTTGTTGTAATCATATTATTGTGAAACGAGAATAACTGCCGACAAACTGTTTTACAGTTTGGCAGACTTTTTATGTTGTATTGTGAAACAGATTTTGAATAAATGAATTAAAAAAAAAAAAAAAAAAAAAAATTGATAGACAAAGTAATACAATAAGTATTTTTAGTACGAAAATAATGGATGTTAAAAATTTAAAACTGGTCTGTAATATTCTTGCTGTTTCTAGCCATATCATATTGTGTGTTTTTAATATTATGTAGATAACAACAAAGTGACTTCTCATAATTCAAAGGATTACCTACTTACTTAAAATAAGCTAAAAACAAAGTAATCTTGTGGAAGTGAAATCTTTACAAATAATGTGTTACACAACCATGGGGTTATAGTGATGACATACTTATTTTTATTCATACAATGTTCATTATGTATTTCCTTAATTGGCCATAATAGACAGGTATATGTTTAATTATAAGGGGAATCTTTACAAATAATGTGTTACACAACCATGGGGTTATAGTGATGACATACTTATTTTTATTCATACAATGTTCATTATGTATTTCCTTAATTGGCCATAATAGACAGGTATATGTTTAATTATAAGGGGAAAGCATGTTACTCCATTGGTCCTGGCTATCATTTTTAGATCTTTAACAGTCATTGCAAGTTAGTGACCCAAAAGTTGGAAAACCAGTCACTTAAGGGATATTGTATTACATACCAAGAGTTAACTGGGTTATGGAAGGTAGTAGGAAGTCACTCCATGTAAAATAATGGTATTCAGCTGCATCCGGTTCATCTGAAAGCCAACCCCAACATAATTGGGAAAAGGCTGGGCAGATGATGATGTTCAAATCTCACCTGAATGGGATCAACACCATCCTTCTCTTCAGCCTGTGGTTTCAGAGGCTCTGAAGCAAGTAGCCTCTTCTCCACCCGCACTGTGTTCCATAAGGACCGCGTTAGCCTCCGTACCAGCATCTTGAACAGTCAAACAAAGAATGAACATTGGATGAGGAAAGTTCAACTCAGTATGACACGGTATTTTAATGTTAATTCCAGAGATGTTTATCTTCAGTCACGATACAATAGGTACATTATTCATGGTCATGTTTTGTGAGTATTTTTGAACATGAACTTGGACTTTACATGGAATAAAAAAGAAAACCAAGTATGAATAGATACTGACTACTTAAAATTTATGAGCATATATTTCTGTCTAGATACTAAAATAGCACTAGAGACTCTTAAGACCTAGTCTCTTTTAGCAACTTGGATCAGTGGGTCGTCTTATGGGCGGCTTGCAAGTCACACTTGCTGTTTAAATATTACATGAGACTATAATATAATTATTGTACAAGTTTGAGTAAAATCTTAACATTGAATTTTGATATCTAATAACCTCTGCCAACCGGCTTGGTTCTTTTAGCATACATTTTCTTGACAATCCTGCAAGATCATTGCCCTATAGTACAGGATACAGTGGAGAAATCATGGTGATGGCCCTGATAAGGTATTATTGACACAGAAACAAATGTGTGTATGCCTTGAAGTTGGATTTTCACTTTTGTAATAGCATGGGAAGAATCATTTTATTTCTGTCTTGCGGAATTTGCATCTCATTATAAACTTGCCCGACGTTGTATAATGAGCTCTTATTGGTCCGAGTGAAATACTTCTTGAAATAATATTTAATCGCCGTAACACTTTTGTTTCGGACAATTTGTTTACGAAATGCTTATCGTTATATCGTTGTACTTTCGATGTTAAATAAAAAAAATAAAACGTAAGGTACCTTACTACGTATTTATCCAAGTTATATTTACTATTGCAACGATGCGCATTTAAACAACAAACAGAAATATAATTTATTTAGAACTCGACGAAGACGGTCTCCTCCGCCAGAAACACGATTTTTTTCGTCCAAAATGAAATGAAAATGTCAATGTCAGTCACGTCACGTCGCTGCTAGTGATGTCCAATCGCAGAAAAAAATAGTGAGACACTGACAGACAATTGCGACTACCATGGAAGTAGTTAGTATTTTTTTAGGAGTTTCGTTCAATGGTTGGAATGTTGGAATAGAGGTTTGAAGTATACATAGATATAGAATTCCGTAGATTGGTAATGTCAACAATCAAACGAGACCAAAAACCATTGATCTAAGTCTGTGTATCTATATTTTATTTTGTTTGTTAAAATAAGTACCTACATATAATCTATTTTTCTAAGACTATGCATTTGTAAGACGCTATCTTAGCTGTCGATATCAACAAAAATTAGGCCATCGCATCACTAAAAAGTGAGGTTATAACTCCTTCGTATTTCTCTATTTGTTATTTCTCAAATACGTCGGTTTTAGGCATGCTAATTCATCTAGATCAGGGCTGTCCAAACAAAGGCCCGCGGGCCGCGTGCGGCCCGCGGCTTGTTTTCATGCGGCCCGCGACACACATATAATAATAATTAATTAGCAGCAGTTTAAAAAAAAAACCTTAACTAACTGCATTATGTCTACGAAGAAGCGAAAATTAAGTGATGAACATCGAGTATTTAATGAGAGGTGGGAACTTGACTATTTTAATTATGCAACAACAATAATAAAATTCAGTGTATGATTTATAAGCTTGACAACTGAAAATATTTTTCTGGCCCTCCAGCTTTTGTATGAAATTTAATTAGCCCGCGAAGGTGTATAGTTTGGACAGCCCTGATCTAGATCGTAAATAAAATAATGTTCTCATAATATTTTGCTTAAAGCCGGCTTATTAGGTGCATTGTTATTGCAGAAATAACGATGTAAACAACTTGTAAACTTACTGGTGAAACGAGTAATCCTGGGGATTTTTCTTTTTGGAAGATTCACATCCTGGTACTGCACAAGAAACCATCGTATTATGGTAATTCAATCACGGGTTATCACTGTAGTTCACTTAAATAATTGCCGAAACTCTCGCGTAAACAGTTACCGGGGCCGGTATGGGCCGGTAGCAAATACGTGTTTTGGCCCTGTTAACAGCGTCACTTTCTCTCTCTTTCTAACACAGCAAAGTTCCGCTAAAGCGGGAGCTCTCATTCACTCTCAAGCCCAATCTACGGAATTCTATATCTATGGAAGTATATAACGTCCTTGGGTTTGAATCACAGAACATAAAGAACAGGTAGAAGTGCTAAGTGACGAAATCTGTATCGGAACCAGTGTCGCCAAACTAACACAATCAAACCATTAATCATACAGTGCACTACAACTACACAATTTGTTTGATTGGTCGTTTCAATTTCAATCACAACTAGCGTAACTCACAGATTCTACATTTTAAAAATATACCTTCGTGGTAATGCGATAGCATTTATTTTGCTTCACTCAGAAATAAAATACGACGTTTTGTAATCAGCAATCATACTAGAAATTATTGCCTAGTAAATTCCGCTACTCGTCCATAGATGGCAGTATTTTCAATGGACGCAATAATACACTTAAAAACTGCAGTATTAAGGATTATATTCGCGTCACAGGTCTGTATTTTTTGCTACTCGGCCAAGGAAGAGACACATTAAGCTTTTATCTATATTATCGATATCGACAGATAACCAATTTATTTTGAAAAAAAGTTTGTAGGTATTATAAACAAATAATTGTACCTATTAATAATTGTAAATAATAAAACAAAATAAAATTCAATATTTTATTACTTACCTACATAAAACTATTTACAACAAACCCAAACAAATAAATACTAACAGAGTTTTTCTATGAGAAAATTCTAAGGACTTAACATAAAAGAGAAACTTCTTCCTTGGGAAACCTAAAACATATGATTAATGAATGATAGATATACTTTACTTGCTTGCTTGCTTTGCTTTACTTTAGAGATACTTTTATTTATACTACTTCCAACTTATAGCCAATAAAAATGTTGTAATCGTAATTATTGCACTGCAGCATTTATAATACTATTTACTAGTGAACATTTTGGATTTCATTTAAACTAATATTATTATGCGAAAGTTTCTCGATGTCTGTCGCGATATCACGCCAAAACTACCGATTGAATGAAATTTGGTACACAGATAGTCTAGAGCCTGAAAAAGGACATAGGCTACTTTTTAAGGTTGTGGAATCTTGTGGAATCAGTATACCTACAGGATTTAGAAAATACGGATTTTTTTTTTCTACAGTCATTTTTACGCTCCAAAATTGCACAATACGTGACAATACGGCATAATAATGCAAAAATGAAATAGGCGGGAGACTAGCGACTCGAAGTGATGTCAAAACACGACTAAGTCAAAAATTTGAGAGTTTGCAATACAGTGCAAATATATGACAGCCGTGCTACGCCTACTTAGCATTTCCACTGTTCTTTCTGTTCCGTGTATAGGGTAAGTAAATTTCACGAAAGAAGTCCCACAGACGCAGCGCTGTATTCGCGCGACATAATGTTGCCATCTCTCTCTCTCTCTCCATATCTCCCCATCTGTCAAATTTAGTTCCACAATTGTCCGCGGGACTTCTTTCGTGAAATGGACTTTAGTTGATCGTCGATCGGACTGCAGTACATACCTACATATTGTTGCTGACCGTACCTATAGAGTACCTACAGGGTACTATGAAATGGTACGGGCAAAAACCTATCGATGCTTCACTTTAATAACTCTTCTTTTGGTCTTCGCCTCAGTCAAGTAAAATAGAAAGTAGAAGTGCTGTAAAACTTTTCAGATTTCTTACTTTTAACTCTTGCTATTACCTGAACATGAAATACTGAAAAGAAATACATATCCAATCCTTGTATATCAAAGATCATAATTTATGTTATAGAGACCGATTTTGGTTTTCTGACTGCCTAGAGGAGTAAGATCTATTTTTAAGTTAATAATTATGCTTTCCTTGTGTTTAGGAGCAACAGGAAGGGTGCGCCGGTCTTAAAATAACTTTGTCCAACACCACGGGACTTCCGAAGACTGTTCATTATAGTTCTGCATATCATAGTGGTCACGTCGTTTACGTGTAATTTTGTAAAGTTTTGAACATAACGAACTGTGGGAACAGTACATACAGATTAGTGAGTGCGTAAAAATCGATAAGCTAGTATAGTATTTTGTTCGAAAAGATCGTGGCCACAAACTTGTGTAACTTATCTTTTAAAAGTAGGCGCGGCGGGTAATTAACAATGTCTAACGTAAAATTAGCGATACGAGTTAGACCTTTTACTGATAAGTGAG
The DNA here is from genome assembly GCA_949316265.1 of Diarsia mendica. Lineage (NCBI taxonomy): Eukaryota > Metazoa > Arthropoda > Insecta > Lepidoptera > Noctuidae > Diarsia > Diarsia mendica. Next base: position 13,927,123 of record OX438906.1, read on the forward strand.
TTTCATTCTGTTCTGTTATTATTTGGTTTGTTTGTATTCATAACTTTTAATTATTATTTATGTTATTTGTCTTTACAGAGAACTGAGGTCGGAGAAGGAACGTGTTCCAGTTGTGAACGTTGTAGACAATAATACAGTTACAATTACCAATATTAAAGTAAGTTTATTTTTAATTAACTTCTTCAACTATTTTTAATGATCATGGACAATGGCATAATTAAACCTAGAAGAATAGCCAGTTAACTGGTTAAGTGCGTTATGTAGTAAAATAATCTAGTAAGAGACATTTCATTGATGAATTGTAAACAACTTTCGATTTACATATCCCTCAATAGTATAAAAAAAACCGGCCAAGTGCGAGTCGGAATCGTGCACGAAGGGTTCCGTACCAATAACTATAAAAATCGCGTTTGTTGTAGCGCGAGCGGTAACAGGTCAGAAATAAATAATTTGTGACAATTTCTCAAGCTATCGCGGTTTTTGAGATACAGTCTGGTGATAGACAGACGGACAGCGAAGTCTTAGTAATAGGGTCCCGATTATTTTTCCACCTACGCGTAAAGGGATAGAATGAGCGCGACAACTTCCTTATTTTAAAAATCAAAAAGTATTAGTTAAATCATTAAAGTTTTTTTTTATGACTTCTTGAAAACGATATCATTTGGCAGTTGTGGCCTCAATATAATATTAATCACCGCGTAAATATTGAAAAAGAGTTTCGTAAAATATTTAAACACCCGGGCGGTTTCCTGTTGCGATCATTATGGTTATTTCTCATGACAAAATGTTTGCGTAGGTAAGCTTATCAGGCGCAGGCGACAGTCGCGAGCGGACCCGCCAGTACTATGCCGATTACACCTTCGACAGTTTCTGCCCAAGCACGCAGCCATCTTATGCATCACAGGAAAAGGTCAGTGTCTTTGCTTAGGGTGACCTGTTCAATGAAACCTCTTTGCATTACAGTTTTTAAGAAATCTGGGCGTATGCTGTATTGATTCGCTATTTGGCCCCTACTCTTGGCTTTCAAAGGAAAATGAATTTCTTCTATAAATACTATACAGGTATAAAATTAAGAAATGCGGGTACTATTGGGATAGGATACGAAGTGAAGTCACAGTTTTTTATTGCAATTGTAACATAAATATTTGGTACAAATAGGTAGCTTCACCTGTCTCCTAATTCCTGAATCTCATTCTAAAATATTTCCTATTCTCCAATGTTAGGTGTTCGAAGCCATCGGTCAGGAGGTAATAGACAGCGTCTCCAGGGGCTGCTCAGCATGTGTGCTGGCGTATGGGCAGAGCGCGACCGGCAAGACGCACACCATGATGGGGACAGAGGCGCAGCCTGGACTGATCCCCCGACTCTGTAAGGCGTTGTATGAACAACAACCTGTTGATTTTACGATCAGGTAATAATTGGTATATTTTGGTTTTAATTGGTATCTCCTCGCTAGATAAGTATGTTATAGATACATACCTATTCGCAGTAGCAGCAGTGATTGCCACGGGGCTTAGGTTGTAATGGGCTCGACTCCCTCTTGTTTCTAACCTGCATACGCGAGTTATACTTTGCATAATTTATTTCATGACCACTACTCTCAAAATAAAGAAGGACAACATCGTGAACGAGCATTGGAACTTGTTTTCTTATGATGTTTTCCGACCGCTGGTCTGTTCCAATGTTTTTTACTATATATAACTCAAAAACATGTGATTGTGGCTGTACCCGCACTGGGTCTGTGAGGGAAATTATACAGCTCATTCCCTCTCATAGAGAGGAGGCCTGTATTCTAGCAGCGAGAACATTAATGTATGCTTATACCTAACTACCTGTAGGTACCTACCAGGTACCTACTCAATATATAGAAGAGCAACAGTAACTTCAGTACTTGAACATCCCAGTTGATAAACCCCTGTCAACTACACCAGTACCGATTTCATCAAATTTGTCCTAGTGAGAAAGTTTGCGTCAGTCCTTTATAGTCCCTCCACAGCATTTCAAACATTCTAATGAGATTCTTAGAAAGAGGGCCTCCGCTAGAACCTTATAAGAATTCTAATCACAGGTATGCCGCGTGTGAGGTAATCTTACACCTGGTAGATGTAAAATGGATCTATGATGAGCGTGACTAGAATTTTCCGTTAGTAGGTGCGTCATTTAACTAGATTCTTGGACTAAATATTCAACAGTTTGATTTAAAATGGTTGCTTTCATTTCATTCGTACGTTTTCCTGTGTCATGGAGTTAATGCCACTGTGACGCCCCACTGGGACCATAAATAGAACGGGATTGGTAGGAAGGATGATGATGATGACGTTGTCCTGTGTCAGGCCAGGGCAGGACTTATAATCTAATTTTGCTGTAAAGTAGAATCCTATGACCTGTGTATGAATGAGGCAAAAGGAGTTTACAAGGATCATAGTAGGTTCTGTGGTTTCTGCTGACTATCCCTAGGTATGGGAAAACCGGCCTGAGTGTAGGTATGTACCTACGTAAAATCTTATTTCGATGTTCTAAAACTCTGTACCATTACAAAAACCCATTGTTTACCGTACCGTATGTAATCTTTGTTGCTTCTCTACGTCTATTCCCAAAAGCAGTTTGTTTTCGGCAAGTAAATTGTTTCTATCGTTTATGCATTCCGTGTGAAGAAGCCATAGGTGGCAGGCACGCGATGCGATTGTGTAAAATGAAATGGGTGTCGCGCCATTATTTCATCGACGTCGATTTTTTCCTTTTCACGGTAAATGATTGCGGATATTAACGCAGTTTCCGTGTTTGCTTCATAATAACAAAACTGACTTTTGTAAAAGGCATAAAAAAAGACAACTACGGCAAATACTTATTAGATTAGTATGGATATAATAATAATGATGGTGTGTTTTCTCTTCGTATTAGTTCATATAAAGGTATTTCCAACATGACTTCGACGAAACTTTCACGATGGAAAGTTGTCTGGCTTATGAAACTTTTGTACCTCTTATTACGATGCAAAAAGCTATGATAGTTTTTCAAAATCTTCCTTATACTTTTGCAAATTATTTAGTTTTGGATACATTGTTAAACCACATCTGTTCCGAGTGAAGAAACACTCGTTCAGATGGTACCTAATGAGACCTTCTTCCATAAGACTGCATACGAGGTAGGGCCGTTTCACACGCGGTTATAGTTGATAACTCGATTCCCAACTTTTTAACTAAAACACAGATTTCTACAATTTCTCACTGACTAGAACTATTTACACATACTTTTAAATCGCCTAGAGTGCTTTAGGTAGCTGGATACATGGGATGCTATAACCAGAAGTTAGGCAGCGGTTTGTGAACCTACACTTTCACACTTGAAAATAAAGTACCTAAATCCCTAAAAAGTTTCTCGAGATTCCACCGCGGTCACTTTCACGAAGGTGCGAATAAACTTTTGAATTGGTTTGTTTGCGCGTGTTAAAAACTTTTTTTACTGTTGTTTTTCCAACACTTGTGTAATATATTGTTGGTTGTATTCGATTAAGTTTGAATGGTAATAAAGAGAGGCATCATGGCTTCCTGACCTCAAGGCTGAAACGACACGCGAGCCTTTAACACCCTGCGATCATGGCTTTATCTGCGCTAATATCTCCACACACGATATACTTACATATGTTCGTGTAACGTATACAAGAATGATTGGAAAGCTATCGTTTGTTTTTGCTGAAGATTCCAGTGTTGTAGGTATTGTACATTCTGAGACATTCTTGGTAAACTATCTAATATCGTGGGTTTGGCTGTTTAAAATCATCGGTAGTCAATGATACATAAAATAAAGAAAGGGAGAGGAACTCTTTTGAAAGTGACACATTCCAGGCGTCGCGTTGGTCTGGCTCTACGCAGAATCTGCATAGTAGCAACTGTGTAGGCACGACGTAGCAGCCGCGTGTGTTCGGCGTAGCAGCACCGTAGGCTCAGTGTAGCATACATACACGTAGCCATGGCGTAGCTGCCGCGTAGGCCGGCGTAGCAGCGCCGTAGGCTCAGTGTAGCAGCCGCGTAGGCATATCGTAGCTGCCGCGTAGGTCGACGTAACAGCGCCGTAGGCTCTGTGTAGCAGCCGCGTAGGCATGGCGTAGCTGCTGCGTAGGTCGACGTTGCAGCGCCGTAGGCTCAGTGTAGCAGCCGCATAAGCATGGCGTAGTTGTAGTATGAGAATATTAGATAATATACCTAAGAAATAGGTTTCAATAGTTTGTCAGTCATTTATTATATTTTATGCTGTTTAAAACAAACGGTATGTATGGAAAATACATTTATATTTACAAAAATACAGAATGTAAGTATGTAAACATTTTAAAACTTCTTCAATATGAAGACACAATACAAACAGGGAGTCGACCGTGTGTTCTCTGTCTGCGATTTAACGTGTGGTGGAGAATTATTACTAAGTTGTCTATACAAGCTAGGGTGTGGGGTGTGTATAGCAAGAAATATTTTCAGTGGCAGTAGTTAGTAAGGCTTCAGTCCTCCCGAGTGGTTGTGAGTCGCACCCCGTCGGTTGTCGCGTCGAGCGTCTCCCGCCTCCTCTAGTCGACGACGAACGTGTAGTGATTGGTTTAGGAATATTTGTGAGGTAAAAATAACAATCTACACAATAGTTATATATTTTTTTTCATAATATGAAAATTGTAATAATATTTCGCTAGTTTAAACAAATTAAGTGTTCTTTTGTATTTTTAATTTTCCGCGCACTAGTAGCTACTCAACTTCTCATTTAAGGATGTATTTTGCGTGTACCTTACTTTTCTTTCAAGAAAATTGTTAAATTCTGCACTGTGTTTGTTAACCGTTTATAATTTGCTATACACTGTTAATTTTTGTTTTACTAAAAGTACTTTTACTTGTTCATATTACACATTTTGGTAAAAATTGAGTTTATATACGAAGGCGAGCACACAACAAACCTTCGAGTTAAATTGTTATTAATAAACTGCTAAATACAGAGAATGGTACGTACTTTGGTATATTTTCTTTGATGAAAAATGAATGCAAAAATAAAAAAATAAAGCGGAGATTAAAAGGGGATATGTGTAGTGTGACGTGAAAAGGTAAGGAACGAGTATATTCATGTAAGTTTAAAAGCAGCACTAGTTACAGAAAAATTGAAAGAGAAAGGGAGTCGACTGTCTTGGTGGGACATAATTTGTGATGAGGAGGGACGAATCGCAAGAGACTAAAAGAGTGATGAATATAAATGTTGACGGATGTAGAATTATTGTAAGATTGGGTTTCCAAGCCTTCTGCATTCGACATCCTTCGTCGTCCGTCCGTTTGATTGGGTAAACGTTGGCTGGATTTTGAGAGCAATGAATGAAAGAAGTAGGAGTAGAGCAGGAAGACGACGAAATTACTGTGTTTTTTTCCTATTTATCAATGTAACAAGAAAGGTGTCTAATATGGAATTACCTAATAGGTCTAGTTTTTGTCAGTTAGTTTCTATCCGTCAAATTGAATACTTTTCACTTGTGCTTATATTTTCTAATTTGTAGTTCCGGTGAAAGCATGGCTTTTTCACAAGCTGACGAGTATTTTACTACCTTTACGTGTAAAATTTGGGCTTATGAAAAACTACGTGTAAGCAATGAATTGCTTTTAAAGTAACAAATGTTTGATAAACTGAGTAACGTAAAAATGTTAATTTAAATTGGGGTGTTAACAGACCCTTCACGAAGCCTGTACTTAACCAAGCATTCTGATATGTACAATAGGGGATCGGACTGGGTCAAAATAATATGATTCTGTTTAGTCCGTAAGTTAGATTATCGAAAAATATTGAATACGTGTTTTTTGTTTTATCAAATCAATAAAAAATGACGAAGATAAAACGCGTCAAAGATCTTGGAGTGGGGCTTGAAACGTCACTTGTGTCGTCAAAATGTACTATCATATGACGTCACACGAGTTTTCGAAGCACTGTATCGTCTTCATTTTTAGTTTACGTGAAAAAAGAAAAAAATACGTGTCCAATAATTTTTGGAAATCTATCTGACGGACTAATTAGTTTTTTTTTGTCCGATCCCCTATTGTACATACTGATATTAAACTAAGTAACTACGAAAAAAATATTGCTGGGGAGTGACTTTTGTTTTGGGGAGCATAAGTCACGTTTTACGGTAGGACTCAATGAAACGCACACTTGTGAAAAAGTTGAAACTTTCAAAAATATCACAATGACGGGAATACGCCTTTGGCTTCGTTAAGTGTACCTACTTTTACACCCACCATTTGTTGGTTTTCAAACCAGAAAATAAATAAATTATTATCTTTACAGAAAAACTTAATTATTTGGAATTTGAACAATGTCCAAAACGTCCCCACCCTTGTAGCACTTTACAACCTATGTCAATCGAAGGGTTTTAGTCAACTTATCATTTTATTGTATGGCAGCGAAACTGAAATCCGCATCCGAAAAAAGTTATATCGTTATGAAGAAACCGAAATCAGTCACAATAATTATTATGTTACCGACCACGATACTTTTCTTTTTGTAATTATTACTGTGGAATGATGTCGTTCGGAGTTTTCAAACCTCGGAACTTAACTTTCTGCAGCGAGGTGTGAGACAGGGTGACGTCATATCTCCGAAGCTGTTCATCGCTGTACTGGAAGATGTTTTCAAGGTTCTGAATCGGGAAGGACTAGGCATCAATGTAAATGGTGAGTACATCAGTCACCTTCCGTTTGCTGACTATATAGTGGCTGACACCATGGAGAACTTCAGAACAATGCTCGATGACCTCAGCAGAGTTTCCGAAAGAGTGGATCTTAAAATGAACATGAACATAACCGTGATCATGTTGAATGGCTATGTAACACCCACTCCTGTCAAGATCGGAACCTCTATACTCGAAGTTGCGGACAATTATGTCTACCGGGACAAACGGTCTAGTTAAGTAGGTTTTAATTCGATAAAGAGGTCACCACTTCACCAGTCCCATGCATCTCGCATCCAGCGGGTCCCCGCAACCTTCACCAGGTCATCTGTCCACCTTTTTATTTTTGTTGAGTGGTGAAAAATACCTAACGCATACAGCACCGTCCCGGGAGACGGCACGGCTTGCAACCACTAAAACACACTGGCGTGAACCTACTGTCACTTTGTTGGATGAGCCACAAGAACTGCAACGCATGACGTTCGCGACCCACCAAGCGATGTCCGGGCTCACCTGAGACATCGCAACCACTCATGAGGGCCGTGCGATGTGACGATGATAGACTCCCCTATTTACCGCCCGCTGGCACCTCCTAGGGTGGCATCAGGTCACCATGGCGCCTCCTCCACCGACCTGTCCTCCTTCGACGGATCGCGTCAGTGAGGGAGTCTTCCTCCGCCACCTCCTTCTGTGAGATGACATCCTCACAGAAGGACGCCACTGCCTCCCATGCCTCCCTACTGTCGACCATGGCCTTGGTCACAGCCGGCAAAGAGCGGTCTGCCCCAATTGTTGCTACGAGAGCACGGCGCTGCACCACCCAAGCAGGGCAATGCTCGAGGGTGTGACGCGCCGTATCCTCGCTGCAGTGGTAACACACGGGAGTCGCCTCCTGTCTAGCCACTTTGTGCAGGTATTTGCCAAAGCAGCCATGCCCTGACAACACCTGCACTAGATGGGAGGTCAACGTCCCGTGTCAGGTCATTTGTCCACCTAGTGGAAGGCCTTCCAACGCAACGTCTTCTGGTTCGCGGTCGCCACTCCCTTACTTTTCGGCCCCATCGGCTATTCGTTCTGCGAGCGATGTGCCGTGCCCTGCTCATTGCCACCACTTGAGTCTGGCAATTCCCGGTCTAAGTCAGTAACCTCGGTAACCTCAGAAGCTCCGAGCATAGACCTCTCCATTGCCCTCTGACTTTAAGCCTTCTGATGAGACTGATTGTGAGCGATCACATTCAGGTCTCGTATGTAATCAATGACAGCACACACTGATCATAGACTTTCGTCTTGAGATACTGCGGTGAGTTAGACGAAAAGATCCAACTAAACTTCCGTAACGCTGCCCAGCCGAGTCGGATTCAACGATGGACCTCTTTCTTGAAGTTAGACCTACGTAACTAGACCATTTGTCCAAGGTAGTATAATCGTCCACAACTTCGAGTGTAGAGTATCCGATCTTGATAGGAGTGGGTGTTACATAGGCAGTAAACATGACCTTGGTTTTGTCCTTGTTCATTTTAAGATCCACTCTTTCCGAAGCTCTACTGAGCATCGAGCATTGTACTGAGGTCCTCCATGGTCTCAGCCACAATATCCATATAACCACAACATCGTCAGCAAACCGAAGGTGAATGATGTATACTCGCCATTGACATTGATGCCTATTCTCCCTAGTCCAGAACCTTGAAGACATCCTACAGTACAGCGGTGAACAGCTTCGGAGATATGACGTCTCCCTGTCTCACACCTAGCTGCCGATGGGTAGGTTCAGAGATTTGAAAACTCCGAACGATATCATTCCACAGTATGGTTACAAAAAGAAAAGTATCGTGGTCGGTAACATAGTCATTAATGTGACCGATTTCGGTTTCTTCATATCGATATAACTTTTTTCGGATGCGAATTTCAGTTTCGCTGTAATACAATAAAATGATAAGATGACTATGGCCCTTCGATTGACATAGGTTTTAAAGTGCTACAAGGGTGGGGACGGTGTCCATACATTATTGTTCTTTGTTTGAAAATCTTTCATGAAAGTGACTTTAATACGAAGACAGAAAACATACGGCGTTAATGAAATGTAAATGACATTGCAATGAGTTTTTTTACATCATTTGCATCTAAATATGATAGTATATCATCTACTATAATTAAATACCTATTAAATAGTTTAAAATTAAAAAAAAGCAGTCACCAATATCAAGAGGATGATTATAATTGGCTTGTTGGCATTTAATCGAATTAGGTACCTGTCTATCTCTACTTATGTGGTAACTGGTTGATGTTTTTGATTGATTTAATGACACGCTAAGAGCTTTTTATTTATAAAATCCTAAGCTTAATTAACCGATTTCCATAAAAAGGAGGTTATCAATTCGTCTGATTTCTTATTTGTGTGTTTGTTTAGAGATAAAGATACATGATCACAGCTTTTTTGTTTTTGAATTTACGTTATTTTTTACTAAAAAAGTTTTATGTAAGTAGGTACATTGAAAAAATCCTAATCCTATCTAGGGTTCAATAATACGTCGTGTATTTCCACATGCTACGTTATATAGTTTTGCGGTGGCGAGTTGTTTTATCACGTCTGTATCACACCGTGCGAGGTGTCTGATGGCCCGCGGTTCCACCCCACACAGTATACCTAGGTATTACCGTACTTTTCAACTGTTTCATTCCCACCCGTAGTAACGTAAAGTAATAACAGATTATAACACACCATCAGTTTTCAAAATAACACTTCCACCACGGAAACACTGAATTTGGTATCTACCACTTAGAAAGTTTAGATTACTTAATAAGTTTCTGAGATTGATTTAGGTAGGTACCGGTAATAAATTTTTTTTTTAGCTAGTCAGTCTTTGACACACACGTAATAAACGTAAGACACTTAAGACATAAGTCAATAGTTAAATATAAATGTACCATCCACGGACCACCAAGATCGATTGGAGCGGCTGTTATTATTTACCCACGAGTTCCTCTAACATGGTCTTACACATGTACACATAAATGAAACACCAGAAGGGACGAAGTATTACTATTTATATATTTTTTGCAATAGCTTCATCACCAACATGTTCACATTGCTAATTACCCACCTACAAAATTTCACAACTCCGTCAAAGTAATTTGCACATAGTTAAAAGTTAAACAAAGTTCAAAACATAGTTCCACTTTGTAAATTACAGGATGATTTATTAGCCGGCAATTAGTAGTTAAGTCGTGACTAACTGGAGTTAACTTCTACACGAATTTCTTGCAGTTAACTTGTTAAGGTGGACAGTTGTGTTAAATTACTATTGTTTGCTTATTTATTTGTTTTAACAACAGCTATTGATCAGTTTGACGCTTAAAGTTTTGAAAGTTCGTTTTGATGAATGTGGATTTTTACATTTTCAAACAATGTTGGATTGGATCGGAATACAAAGCAAAATTGTGGTTGAAAAATACCATGTCACTCACGACACGACTCACGAAGGGAGCAACCATGGAGCAAAGAAAATAAATCAAATACCATGAAATATGAGACATCCATAACCACAGCAGGATAAGAAAGAAAGAAAAGAAAGAAAAAGTATTTATTGATTTCACAACAGGACTTGATCGTATACGAGTACGAGATACGAGTTTTACTCGTAGTGTCTCGTAGTAACTTAGGTCTTATTCTTTAGTTTTTCTAAAAAAATGCTGCCACTTTTATAGTAGAAGTGGGCTGCACTGTTTGTTGCATAGGTTAGAGTCTTAGAAAAACAACTCAAACTCAAATCATTTATTTCAATTAAGCCATTACAGGCACTTTTGAATGTCAGAAGGACGGAAGAAGAACGAAACTACGAGTATATACAATACGTCAATCTGAAAGTCACCACGCCGAACCAAACGCCACCGAATGCCCGCAACAACGAACACTGCGAGCACGAAAGCACGCAGCGACGCAAACCGCAACGACGAATGCTCGAGACCCCGAACCAACAACTTACCGACCAGCCTATCGGGTCGATCTTCAGGTTAAAAGCGATGCTTCCTGGATTCTTCTTGGTCCGTGGATGAGTAACCACCCAATACATACCGTGATATCTCCGCGAGTGGAAAGTATGTTAAGCTGTTGACCGCGGCTGTCATTTGCAGATCTTTTACAGTCATTCGCCGCAATTTTTTAAAACTTATCCCGATCTAACTGAATTGTGGGTGGTCAGATAGGCTCTCGCTCCCTGAAAATACAGCTATTCAGCTGAATAGCTGTATTTTCCGTTTTTTAGGGTTCCGTACCTCAAAAGGTAAAAACGGAACCCTTATAGGATCACTTTGTTGTCCGTCTGTCTGTCTGTCTGTCTGTCTGTCAAGACCTTTTTTCTCAGGAACGCGTGGAGGTATCAAGCTGAAATTCATATCAAATACTCAAGTCTATGGTCTCTTGGAGCTGTGAAAAAATCAAACTTCTAAGTCAACGCGATCAAAAGATACTCCCGTTTATGCCGCAAATTTTCGACACTCGCAAGGGAATCAAAACCTACAGGGTACTTCCCGTGAACTCAGAATCTTGAAATTTGGTACGAAGCAACGTCTTATAGCATAGATAAAGGAATAATTACGAAAACCATAAATTTTTAGTTACATCAAGATACTCCCGTTTATGCCGCAAATTTTCGACACTCGCAAGGGAATCAAAACCTACAGGGTACTTCCCGTGAACTCAGAATCTTGAAATTTGGTACGAAGCAACGTCTTATAGCATAGATAAAGGAATAATTACGAAAACCATAAATTTTTAGTTACATCACATAATATATTTTTTTTTACGGAACCCTCGGTGCGCGAGTCCGACTCGCACTTGGCCGGTTTTTTTTGGTTGGAGCTCCAACCGGTTAGACTGGAGGCCGACCTCAACATATTTGGGAAAAAGATAGGCAGATGATGATGATTAATCGCGTATTTCCGTGGAGTCGATTTGCGAGAAATATTTACGTGTCACGAGATGTCGGGTAAGTTGCGACATCACATGTCAGTCGTATAACCTAAGCACGTAAAGGTCTTAGGTATCTAGTGGATGGATCCCGTCGGCGCTGCGGGTTGTTCAAAAGAAATGCCTCAACACAAAGGGCTAAGAAGGAACATCGGTGGTTTTTAGTTAGTAGAAGTCTGACACTCCCTTCTGTCCTGCCAAGAGCGGGAGGAGTCATTTAAAGATTTCCCGCCTCATTAAAAAAAATGGTAAGTATCTGGTGGGTAATTTAATATTAATATGTGTTGCAGTTTCCTGGAGATATACAACGAGCGTGTGCACGACCTGTTGTCCGGCGAGGTGCCACTCCCGCCCTGCCACTCGCTGCCGCGGCGCAGGGGCAACGCGCGCAAAGACCTGCGCGTTCGCGAGCATCCCTCTAGAGGACCCTACGTGCAGAGTAAGCAGAAAGGTACAGCTTAAGTTTTGTAAATAAAGTCATGTCATCTCATTTCACCATTCCACGCGAGCAGATCTCCGCCGCGTATTGGTCCAGGACGCCGAAGCCCTGCTGACGTTGGTCGCCGAGGGAGCCCGAAGGCGTCGCACGGCCGCCACGCGACGCAACCCCACCTCATCACGATCTCACGCACTGCTAGAAATTGCCACACCTCACGCTACGCTACACCTAGCTGATTTAGCTGGAAGGTACACGCTATAAGAACCATTTATCCCTTGACCCCTCACTGTCTCATTTCTGAAGGCATCGAATATACTTTACATGAAGATCAGTTTACAGCTTGTAAACTATATGCTCCCACTAGAATAGAGATCCTGGGTAAAAGGGATTTCAGGTACGTCTATAGTGCGGTTAAAGATCATTTGGTCCTAGATCTGGAATATCCTGCCCTCTATCACAGAATACATAATCCTCTATGTAAAATTGTATCTAATTTAGACACTTTGATGGTTTACGAGATAGATTTTTAAAAGGCTCCTGTTTAAACGCTTACCAGAAAAGACCCTATTACTACTTACCAAAAAATCCGAAATGCCAGCCAGAATGGATAAATGATGGAAACTTTTTTAGTGAGCATTTAAATTGTAGCCTTTTTAAAATGTACACAAATGATATACCTACATTATTTAGTAACTCTAACCTAATAGGTACTATAATAGTAAAAATATACACGTGTATCAAAAGCAGAATAGAATTAAAGGGCGTCAAAAATTGGTCTATTTGTGCTAATTCTCTGATGTGAACATAATATAAACACACATAATAATATTATGATAATATGCAATTTGGCCAATTTTCGTAACATTTACACGCAATATTACGACGACATATACGGTTGTTTTTGTATGAAATTGCAATTCTAAAATCGACTTTAACAATAGGTAGTTTACGTAAGAAAATTTCAATGGTTTGTAAAGGAATAAACTTTGTTTACCCATTAAAATGAAGTGCATCTTTTTGGGACACCGTAGTTTAGTTCTCCATAATTTGGTCACAGTTTCCTATAACCTAGATTTGTATAGTATATCTTAAGTATTTCACTTGGATTGGATGGGACTTAAATGGTGATATCTGGACTATTACGTACAGTCAACAGCAAAAGTAGATGATCAAAATCAGAAATTCAATACCTACTAATATAATGGCAGATCACGAATATATGGCAGTTGTACTAGTAGTAAATGTTTGGCATAATTTACATTCACATATTTGGAATCACTTCGACGCCACACAGTTCTGACGCGAAATCCGTTCTTAGTATTGAATTTCAGATTTTGATCATCTACTTTTGCTGTTGACTGTACACCTCTGCATAACTCTTCGGGGATTATAGACGTGATTTCGTTCATATAAATGAAGTCACCATTTATCTACTTGTGTAATTACGAGCGCAAATCATACAGTTATTCATAAATGCAGCTTACGTGACACAAGTGTGAGTTATAGTCATGTTCATGTTATACTGTCGAATGCCCCTAATCCATTGAGTTGGTTAAGCTTCGACGCGCCTACCTGTAGATTGGAGAAACCTTACATTGGCACACTAGCTTAATGCTTATATACCTATAGCTATATACCTATAGTCAATTTATTAGTCATGGGGTCATGGCATATATAGCTAGCCTAGCAGTATCAAGAAGACGTGGTTGAATAATTATAAGGCCTTACTATACCTTATTTACAACTCTGCTAAGAGCATGGAAACTTCCGTCTACTCCTCCAAACATTTAATAAAGTTGGATAAGGAAATACATTATGCATCAAATCAATTTTCATGCCCACAAATACTAATCCTCGTCGGTCGCAATCGTGACTGCTGCGCATGAGGTCCTGGGTTCGATTCCTAAGTCGGACAATAATAATTTGTTATTGAGTTTGGCTATCGGAAATTTCTTAGTCGCACCCACGGTCTGGGTTTGTCCCGATTGACTGGCATTAGGACTCATCACCTCCTGGGACTTGATATACTGGCAAAACGTGGGTATACCTGTGCCTATAACCTTTCGGCGATTGCAGACGTGACGTTATAATGAAACATCAACACTATTTGATTTGGACAGAGCTGTAAGGAAAAATGTGGTCTCATTGAGAAATTCCTCAATAAAGACAAAGTTTTCTGTTATAATTAAGATGTAAAGTATGTTTTCCATATTTATTTGTCCAGTGAGAAAGCCAGTTGGGAAGGCTGTGGCGGCGGTCGGCAGAAAGAAGGCGCCAATATAAATAAGTCATTAGTAGCACTTAGCAACGTCATCTCTGCACTTGGTAAGTTTATTCGTTGACCAACACTAAATATACAAGGTGCAGTTTTCATCCTCGTCAAAATTCAGGGGGTTGTTTATAAAATAATCAATTTAAATTACGGTACCTGTTCACTTGGTGGAATAAAAGTTTGCGTTTGTTTACATCTCACATTGTATCCGTATAGTTCTACTGTTCAGTTCAACTAGGACTAAACGGAGAAAAAAATCCATTTAGTTCTACTATCTGCTGTATGAATTTTAATTGAACTAAACGGACAAAAAAGTTCTTTTAGTACTACTAATTTCCGGAATTATGTCCAACTGGTTGGACCACGGGGATAGGATGATCGTGTAAAACAAACATACATGCAACGCATGTTGTACTCCATGACGCGCGCTCGCTTCGCTCGCATATTACATAACACTATTGTCTTCTGTCCCCGAAGTGCCGGGCCTCCGCCGGCCTCCTTCGTCGGCCTACGGCCCGGTGCCCATGCCGCCCATAAAGGATACTGTCGCGAGACGGTCGTATTATAATTTTGGTTAAAAGAGGAGGTAGTAATTGCATTGCACTTCAGCATTAATAGATAACCTTTTCCTGTTTATTACCAGTAGTTGTTCCATAGATCATACATTCAATTCCCAGAAGTACAACTAGTTGGACCAAGGAAAGAACAACTCACTGTAATTGAACCATTGGTAAAGATATTTCCCCATAGAACAACCAGTTGAACCCAGTTGAACCATGGGTAAATTTACTTCTCCGTAGTACAACCCATTGTATCCGTATAGTTCTAATACAATGGAAATTAGTAGTACTAAAAGAACTTTTTTGTCCGTTTAGTTCAATTAAAATTCATACAGCAGATAGTAGAACTAAATGGATTTTTTTCTCCGTTTAGTCCTACTAGTTGAACTGAACAGTAGAACTATACGGATACAAGTACATCTCACATGTGTGAACGTGTGGTTATAAAGTGAGAATATAGGGTATTTGTGTATGTGAGTTTAAATGTTTGTGAACGCACCCACGTTAAAGGAGAAATTCCTAGTGTGGGGCAACGTTCTAAAAAAAATAATAATAATAAGACGGGCCGCGTTTTAACACAGGTGGTTCACACTTACCGATTTCCTTCCCCACCGACCCGACCCCACACACATACAAGTTGGGAAAAGGCTAGGCAGGTGACCTCCTTGAATTTGACTAATATTTATGAATATGCTTTATTTGAACAACAACTTTTGCCAATATTTAATAAAATGTTTTTTGACAATAACTATGATGAACATTTGACAGTTTTTGTAAGTTTGTGGAAAGATGATAATGGTCTAGTCACGTTGTAAGTTGTTACTGTAACAAAATTGAAAGAGCGGCTCATTAATTAAAGTCCGTAGGTATTTGTATGTATACAACATACACAAAAGTAACGTTATATTACAGAGAATTTAAGATTCAAATCAAAAGTCATTTATTCAAACTAGGCTGCTGATAATCAGCACTTTTCGAACGTCAAAAATTTACTTTACTATTTACATTTTTATAAGATAGTCCCCCAAAACGCCCACCCATCGATTCAATTGTATGAAATAAAGCCTTAACTTACAGTTTCATTCTATAGCTGACCCGTATTCTTTGTCCGCGAGTGTATTAGTATTTGATATGTCATTAGAGCAAACTCGAGGTTAGGACTTATTTAGAAATAATTTATGGAATTACGAAATTAGTCTCATTTTATTGATTTAGTTAGGATAATAAATATATAACAGAGAAGAGATTTTATTTTATTTATTCTTCAACAAATTACATTTTGTCGAACATTGGTTTTAACAACACAATTGAATTCTTGGCGAAATGTAGGTGTATTGAGGTAGGTGCTATGTGCTATAGTACCTAAACCTCTGCACAACCCTTTGGAGAGGACAGGCCTGATTCTATGTGATGTATAATTTATTAATAAATTCAATTTTATTTTAATTAATGCAATTTGTATTTGCTAGTTGGCGGGGGTGCAACACGTGGGAGGTTCGTCCCTTACCGTGATTCCGCCCTCACTTGGCTTCTAAAAGACTGCTTCACGGGCGGAGCCAGTACGTTTATCATAGCTAGTAAGTACAACTAATATTATAAAACGAATTGCAACACACGGTTTTGTTTAATTAGAATGTTAGGTAAGCTTCGAGGTCTATGACTAGAGCTCTTATGAGATAAAGCCTTGACACACAAACTGTAAATTAGTATGCGTGATTATGTCAGTTAACGCAAAGATTTAGTGTTGAAAGACCTTGATTTTATGCTTCTATTTAAATGGAATGTCCACAAGTGTTTATTTTATGCGCATCTATTCAATTTGAATAGAGCGATGATATTATCATCAGTATAATTCTCTTGCCCTTATTTGGGGTCACTGCAGTATCTGGTCTTTTTGTATACCTAGCTATTACTCGTCATCTCAAGAGAATGAGAAAAGAAGGGCCATAACAATAGAATGAATATCTTTTAAAGTGGTATTTTTATTCTAAATCCCATACAGCTGTTTCACCTAGTGTTGCTTGCTACGGCGAGTCGGCGTCAACGCTTCGTTGGGCTGCCCGAGCTCGCCAGCTGCCCACACCTCGCACCATCAGCTGCGGCTCTCACGTCGCCTCACGAGCTGCATTACAGGCACAGCTCAACCAACTTATTTCTGAACTCACTAGGAACTATATCAGATATGTCAGTAAGAGTATAAAATTCTTTAGTAACAACAGTCCACAAACCGAAATAACGTATATCAATGTAATTTTAACACTTGCAGGTACCGGAAACTGGAAAAATATTATTTGATGATGAACATTGGGCATTGAGAATAAATGGACATGATTTGCAATCCAGTGATTTAAGTAAAGCAGCAAACATAGGCAATATCATGAATTTAACGCGTCCTAAAACAGACGCGACCAACTCCGAGTCAACCGCTTCATCAGTAGCTAGCGGGAGTTCGGATGTCATTAACACGATAGACAAAAACTCAACAATTGCAAGCGAAATTAATAAAGAAATGGACAAATTATTTGGACCTTCTCTGGAAAGAGCCAGTAGCGGGGATGATCTTAAAGTGATAGCTCCTCTTAGACATAAAAAAAGACAATTCAGATCCCAAGAGGTTTTAGCTAATAATGAGTCGTCCATGCCAGGCCAAAGCAACAATTTGGTAAATAATCTACCAAGTCAAAGCGAAGTGAGGATAAATGAGGTACCAAGTACAGAAAAAATTAAAGTTCCTGGTATAACCATTCTTCACGAGAACCAGAGAGCAGAAATTGTGGCCTCAGTAACAGAAAGACTTTACACAAAACTAAAAAAGAAAGAAGAAGCTGCAGTTAACAAAGTAGAATCAATAGTTGACAGGAAAATAATAGAGCCTCTAAGTGAGCTTAAAATTTGCACAAACGCACGCCAAAGACTGATGGAGTTGAGTCAGAAAGCCATTCGCAATAAAAGAAGAATAGGTATACCAGCGCATACACAAACAAGAATTACCGCAACTCGAGTAAAAGATCAAGCTATTGATGTGCAAACAGACCTTTACTCATATATTTCAAGAAATAGGCTTTCACATGCTTTCTATCGAGATGTAGCTACGGAGACAGTCCCAATGACACCGCGTTGCAAAGAAATAGCCGTAGGGCCCACAGGATCACTAGATTCTATTGATATTTCCACAGAAACTAAAAGAGTGTATTATAAAAATTCTTTCATGATGACTGATATAGTGACCAAAAACGAACGATGTACTCAAACGGCAGTTGTTCCCCCGCCAAGAAGAAGAAAACGTGCATCTTTATCAAAACACGTCTGCTGTAAAGAAAACAGTACTTTTCGTGAAGAATGTTCACCTGCGCCAGTTATAAGCATAAATATTTCTCAGATGTACCCTATAGATGCAGAAACTCAAAGTTCTGATGAAAATTCAGAAAATTTAAACAATACAAATAGCAAATCCAGCGTTGCAACTACCACTCCAGATTTGTTGACAAACCATAGTACAGTAGAACCACAACATATTATTGACATAAGAGAAGACGAGATTAGTGTTATAGTTAACGTAGCAGAAGACGCCAAAGTTCCTTTTGTTGCGAATGCTGGCAAATCTATGAATTACATTAAACATTCTGACGAATTTCCAGATACAGATGATTTTACACTACCAAGAGTAAGTCCCAATTCTGTAAGAAAAGTTAATTCTTCTGAGCTAAAAAATATGATATTAGGTCGTAACGAAAATATGTATCCTTACAACATCTTACTATCACCGCCTAAAGAAAGAGATACTAAAAGGATTGTTACATTTAAGGACACCAACGTAGATCAATCGGTTGCAATCGCTTCAGAAAATTACAAAGAGAGCGAACATGATGAAAATGTAAAGAACGAAACAGAAACTACCTCCGATATAACAACATCTGAGAAAGATTTTCCAGTAGATAAAGACTACGAGAGCATATATTCTGATTCTACAGAATCTAGTAAAGTAGAAACAGGCTCTTTTATTTGGAAAAAAGGTAGTAACAGAACAATGGGAAGTTTAAAGAGGTCGAATTACGTTCCTGTATACAAGAACTCCAAATACAAAACATCAAAAGCTAGGGTTCTTAAGGACTTCTTGGGCTTAGAACCTGAAGGAAACGAAATAAGGTTTTCGAATGATGAAACACGTCGAAATATAAGGGATTTAAGTTCCAGCGATAGTAGAGACACAGACAACGAATACAAAAGCAGACGGCGTAAGACAAATTATGAGATGAAGCCATATTGCAATGGGAATACTGATTATGATCACGGTGAAATAAGCGAATTTGAGAGTATAGAAAGGAAGTTACTGGACTCTTGTGGTAATTTGGAGGAGTCGGTTAATAAATATGAAAAATATGTCACAAACTACAAAGGAGTAGTGAAAAACGGTGGCGTTGAACCGACCCCACGGAAACCCAAAGAGTATCTGCAGCATTTAGTACAGTTAAGAAGAGAGGTAGTGAAAGCAGAGAGTGAGAATACGGATAGTTCTACAGATGTAACCCTTAACTAATGTAATTTGATTGTATAAAAATAAGTTGAAATATTTAAGCAAGTTTCACGTTTAAGTATTTTTGTATTAATAATATTAAATAATAAATTATTAGCCTCGTCTTTAAGTAACATTACATCATCTGTTTTGCCCAATGGGTAGGAAAATATGCAGTTCAATGTCACGCACACGGGATAAACTGATAAACTACAAACTTTACCTTACATAAGAGTAAACATAATTTGGTCTGACATTGACTATACTTGTCCAAAGTTGTTGCAATTGGTTTAGCTTGTTGCAACAACTGACGTCTGACCGACGTAGTCAAATTCAAGTTCATTGAAATTGAAAGATCTGTGACCCTGCCGTA
Source organism: Diarsia mendica (assembly GCA_949316265.1). Classification (NCBI taxonomy): domain Eukaryota; kingdom Metazoa; phylum Arthropoda; class Insecta; order Lepidoptera; family Noctuidae; genus Diarsia; species Diarsia mendica. The sequence goes on from OX438906.1 coordinate 13,946,931, forward strand.
AAATAGTAGACAACATTATGAAATAGTCAAGTCCCCAGTAAAGTGCCTTAGCTATGAGAGCCAACCTGACCATTGACAATGCGCGCGCGCAAGCGAATAACGTCAATAGAGAGATTTAAATAAATACTACGAAAACTATGAATATTTAGCTCGTTTCCAAATATATAAAAAACACAATAATTAAGTAAATTCGGTTGTGTTGTGTGGTTTATTAAACTGTTATGCGAAATGTCTTTTTTAATAACGCAAGTGTTTAGTCCCCAAACAATAATATTTGCGGTTGTTGCTATAATTTATTTATTTCTGTGGTTCCGATACAAGTTTACGTACTGGTCAAAAAGAGGCGTTACCGGGCCGAAACCCGAGTTTATTTTTGGGAATATTAAAAAAGTGATTAAAAGAAAGGAGCAGTTTTTCCAGCCTTACTACGACAATTACTTCAAATATAAACATTTACCTTATATTGGGATGTACTCGTTCCACCAACCAGTGCTGTCTATACATGACCCAGACATAGCGAAGCTCATGTTGATCAAAGACTTCGACAGCTTCCAGTCGCGGGGCACGTATGCCGGTGGAGTCGGTGACCCGTTAGCAGCGAATCTCTTCAACATATTCGGAAAACGATGGAAAAGCCTGCGGCTAAAGATGACTCCGACATTCACTCCTGGGAAACTGAAGACTATGTATCCGATTGTTGAGGATATAGCAAACCAAGCTCTGGATCATGTAGATGTGTTACATTCTAATGAAGAAACAATTAATTTCACCGAATTTTATTCAAAATATGCGATGGAGATTATTGGGAATGTTGGTTTTGGTGTAGAATGTAATGGTTTTGTAAATCCAAAATCGGAATTTTATATAAGAGGACATGAATACTTCGATCATCAGTCGCATTATTGGTAAGAGCAATAGGGGATCGGACAGGGTCAAAATAATATGATTCTGTTTAGTCCGTAAGTTAGATTATCGAAAAATATTGAATACGTGTTTTTTGTTTTATCAAATCAATAAAAAATTACGAAGATAAAACGCGTCAAAGATCTTGGAGTGGGGCTTGAAACGTCACTTGTGTCGTTAAAATGTACTATCATATGACGTCACACGAGTTTTCGAAGCACTGTATCGTCTTCATTTTAAGTTTACGTGAAAAAAGAAAAAATACGTGTCCAATAATTTTTGGAAATCTATCAGACGGACTAATTAGTTTTTTTTTGTCCGATCCCCTATTCGGTATCTTTTTTGCCTTCTTGGCCACTCTACCATATTGTACAATATCATCTTCCTTTTTATAAAGTTCATCGTCTTTTTACTATATTGTATTATATTGTCAGCCTCACGTTCAAAGTCAAACCATTTATTTCAATTCGGCAATTAAAAGGCACGTTTAAACGTTTAAATTTTAAAACAAAGGAGTTGATTCTATACCCATTCGCGGGGATGGTTTCGTATAAGTAGAAGAATAATGCAAGAAACATCGTTACTCTATTAAAATGATTACCTAATTAACACTAATTTGTATAGATGGATAAATTTTTAAATTATTTATATAATACAAAGTTTTGACAACTAAACAGTAGCTAATAAATTAAAAAATGCTGATAGATAAATGGTGCTCACATATTCATAAATCATAAATATTGTATTCATAGATTATTTTGGCAAGCATTGTACAAGTAATTAATCATTGTGTTAATTAAAATAACTGAGTAAGATCATAGAGATAATAAATTAAACCTGACCATAGGTGTTTCCTGCCAGTCAAACCGCAAACCATTTCACAACGTCCGATGGTTGGTTACCAAATCGCTAAGTAGAATAAGGACATTTTGAAATTACTCTAAAAGGATAGACCTTGTCTATGTTAACAATAGTAAAGACTAGCACTAGCATATCATTCACTTACCTTGCATTTGTGCGTTCCTATCAAGTCCTAATCGTCTCATAGTTGGACTCGTTGGAATAACTTTTCCCATCGAGTCACAACTGAGACTCGCTGCAACGTTTATATCCAGGATGGTTCCCAACGAGTCACATTCGCAATTTGCATTTTATTATTCCTGTTCAGTTACCTTGAAAATAAATTCTGCAGTTTATCAAATTCATTAAACACCAAAAACGACGAACAGTAATGCAGAAGATTATAAACATTTTATATTTTCTTATTATTTATATTATTTATGATGTACTCAGTTAATTAATGTTGTTTACATTTTTAGGAGACTCATCAGAGCGTTTGCATTTTTCGCGCCAGACACGTTTGATAGCTTAAAGATCAGACGCATCAGCTCCAAGATCGAAAACTTTTTCTGTGGCATTGTTAAAAGGACTGTCGAACACCGGCAGAAGCATTCATTGACACGAAACGACTTCTTACAAACGCTTATTGAATTAAAGAATGGACATGTTGTCGATGAACAAGGTACGTAGGTGAGATAACTGCATTGCACATTCATTTATGTTTTAAACATTTATTTTGTAAGAGTAACCTAGTTAGTATGCAAGTGCTAGTTCACTATAAACAACATGATGAAAAAACCTATTAACACCATTAACTTAGGCAATTATTTTGGCAGCAACTATGCGATCTTGTAACCATGCATTTATGTGTTACTAGGACAGTGGAACGAAATAATAGCCAAACTGCCTCCCAATAACTGCCTCGATGGACTAGTGGTCGCATGTGCAATTTATTGGGTTCCTGGGTTCGATTTCGCTATTTATTGCTTTTTTCTCCAGTAATTTGACAGTAGCATCCTTGGGATTTTTCCATCAGCAAATTTCTCAGTAACAGTCACGGAGTCCAGTTTTGTGTGCGATTAATGGCAATAGAATCACGCACTGTTACGTAGGGCTTTAACATAACTGGTGCAATGTGAGGTGCTATTAAGTACACCATTGACTAACCCTTGGGAGCCCCCAAGGGTTAGTCAATTCCTCATAAAAAACCAAAACAATGTTATAAAGCCCAAACAATTAAACATTTCAGGCGAAGTCAAATATACGAAGACAAACTTCCCGTTCACGATGACTGATGTGGCTGCAAACACAATGTTGTACATGATTGCTGGCTACGAGACCTCAGCCACGACCGGCCAGTTCGCGGCCTACCAGTTGGCTCTGAACCCTCATATCCAGGCCCGAGCGAGGCACGAGGTGGACTCGGTACTTGCTCAGTATGGAGGCGAGTGCACGTATGAGGCACAGAATGAGATGGTGTATTTAAATATGATTTTAGACGGTAAGCCTCTTGAGACAGTCTATCAAATAATTTGACCACTATAAACCTAGCTGGTTTAATCAAACCTAACAAACGGTTAACAAAAAAGAAAAGCCTGCAAAACTTTGAAAGATTGGTTAAGGCTGTATTTCCACCAGAGATGTGCGAGAATGCAATGTGCATCCAGAGATGTGCATAAAACTAACCAATCACAGAGCTAGCTTAGCTCAAAATGTAAAAAGGAAGTTTTACTATTGTTTAGCTTCCCACACATCCCTCGCTGCGCGTCCCAGCAAATCTATGATGTAAACGCAGACTAAGTGTAATAGAGATGTCAGCAGCATTGTAGGGGCCCGCAAAGGCCAACGCCTGCCAGGGCTGCGGGTTGTTAGATACCGCAGCCCTGGACACAAAGGGCTAAAAAGGAACATGGGTGGGTTTTAATCAGTAGAAGTCTGACACTCCCTTCCGTTCTGCCCAGAGGGGTTATTTGACGATTTCCCAACACCAAAAAAAACCTAAGTGTCATACATGAACAAATTGTTAGTGTCGTGAGCAGTAAATAGCAAATTGCTGAACTGGAATTTCATATACTTATGTATTTCTTTAAGTTGTTGTCATTTTGTTCGGGTATAGGTTTAATATTTAACTACCTAATCAATCAAAACTATGTTGATATATGCGATTTGAGCACTGATTTTATAGCGGATTGTTGATTAGGCTTTCAGAAGTCAAAACGTTTTGACTAGTTTGTGTAGAGGCCAATTTGCACACAACATTTACCTATGACTAGGTTAAGGTTAAGTAAGCTATTGCTGCAATAAGTACATTGCTGATTTAAAAAACAAATTTCTATTTTTAACAGAAAATGAATTTTGTGCCGACTCGCTTTAAGACTTGTTTGGCCTTAGACGCACCCTGATGCTATTTACCAAATACATTTATTCTAGTTTTAACTATAATATATGTTTTAGTGACTACTTACGACTTGTTGGTTTGGTTTAGTGGTTGCAAACAGGACTGCTGAGCATGAAATAAGAGATCCTTTTTTTTTTTTTTTGGTGGGTGGAAAATCATCGAATGACCCCCCCCGCTCTTGGGCAGAGCGATGGGGAGTGTCAGACTTCTACTGACTAAAAACCGAACCCATGTTCCTTCTTTGCCCTTGCGCCGAGGCCACGTAATCTAGTACAAAATACCGCGGCCCCGACGGGAAATAAGAGATCCTGGCTTCGATTCCCGGGTCGTGCAAACTGTTATTGAATTTTTCCATCAACAGTTTCACAGTAGCAGCAGTTTCTCAGTACAGACAGAAATATTGTTTTAACTACAATATTTTATTGTTTACAATCCAGAAACGATGCGGATGCATCCATCAATGCGCGCTCTATTCAGAAGATGCAACAAGGACTATAAACTGCCCAACAGCGACCTGGTCATTGAGAAAGGCACAATGGTGTTCATCCCCATACATGCAATACACATGGACCCCGATATATTCCCTGACCCCGACAAATTTGACCCCGAAAGATTTTCACCCGAGAATAAGGCAAAGATGCATCCTTGCCATTGGATGCCATTTGGAGAAGGACCAAAGAAATGTTTAGGTGAGAGTTTAGTTTTTTCATTATATATTTAAGTTGGAGATAACCTTTAGGCACATAGGATCTAACTTTGGGTCTAGGCCGTATCTATTAAGTACGGTTGCTCAAATAAGTATTAGCATAGAATTCCAGCGTGTTCATAATGTGATGTTGCTAAATATTTGTATGGAATGTGAACACAAATCCTACTTAAAAGTGGGTGTTATTTATTGTGTCAGTTAACTAAATTCCTTAGCAACAATCTATATAAATAAAAAGAAAAAGTCCTGACTGACTGACTGACTCATCAACGCCCAGCCCAAACCCTTGGACCTAGAAAGCTGAAATTTTGCACAGAGTTTCCCTTTATAATGTAGACAAGGAATAATATAGGAAGGATTTTTCGAAATTCAACCCCTAAGGGAGTTAGATAGGGAATGAAAGTTTGTATGGAAAATCGACATTTTCACGCGGGCGAAGCCACTGGCAAAAGCTAGTAAAATATAATTGTTCTCTGTCAAATTATTTTACGCCTGACAGTGATTGAAGAGCTAGATGAGAACTTCTGTAAACATGAGTTGTTATTGCATAAATGGATGCAGGCTCTCAGTTTTGCTATAATTATTAATAGAATACATAATTGTTTCTCATTACACGTTGTTATTATTGACAACAGATATTTTTTGTAAATAAGCGGTTCATCTAGACTTCTTTTCTTTGTGTCAATTTGGCTTATATTTATTATCTCTGATTGACTGCGGCCAAACTATCTGCATAGGGTTACCATTACCTAATCTGACGATACCGGAAAATACCTAAAAACCCCAGAAAAGGTAAAAATGAGTATTTTTTCAGAGACCCTAAAATATATGAATGATCGATATGGTGATAGTGAGTGTGTATCCAAAGAAGTTAGAGCGTGATATCCTGCTTCAGCTATTTCGGGAGCACCATGGCAGAGTTGGTTTTTCTAAGTTTGTACCACGTCTCGGTTTACGTGATTGTTTTTTCAGAGAAAACCTGCGCGGTGGTCCCATGTCCCAATTATTATTACAATTGATACTACTTACAACTAAGAAGAGTAAAAGTAAAGTCGCTGGGTAAGGCAATGAAACAAGCAAAGTAAAGCAAAGCAATCCGAAAGTAAAGCAATTTTATACTGTTTAGTATTTTTTATTCATAGTTCAAGTGCTTGTTGAGCTTGAAGATTGTGTAACTACATAATATGTATAACATATATAATGTAATACACCTATTGACGTTGTTCTTGACCTGCTAGTAGCGGACTGCATAGCAAGCGTGTCATCGACACTACTTCTTGTCATTGAACATTATTAATACAGCACATGGATATTATGAACGATTTTTTACTAAAAAATATCATAAGTAGGTACAAACAATAATACAATCTGTACAAATAAATCAAGTTACTTCAAAACAACAGCTTTTCACTGAAGGCGTAATATTATACGGTATTTCGCAATAAGTACCGCGTCTGTGACCATTTGAAGAATTTTAACGTTTTAGGCTCCCATTATTAAGTTAGTATAGTACTGCTCCTCGCTATTAAGAGCGTAGACGCATTTTTCCATACAAATGTATTCCCCTATTCTCTTCCTGGATAATGCCTCTAGAGTAATCGTTTTTATTTATAAAAATCCAGGTCTATTGAAGGCATGCCCCTGTCATTTTTTTTTTTCAAAAAATTTATTACAAAAATAAATATGACTTACCAAAAACCTAAAAAAATACCCCGTTTTTACCTACGTAATCAGATGACTACCAAAGAAAATTGAAAAGTTTTTAAAATAAAAACAAGTAATAGGGGCATAGATCTATTCTTCCTTTAAATTTTGATACCAAATATAATTTAATTGGCTTAGGTTTCGAGGAGAAAACAGGAGAATACGAAACGTCGATCGGTCAAGGTTTTTTATAGGTACAATCGTTCTGAGCTGCAGTTGTCTCTATCGCACTCACATATTGATACCGCCCGGTTGCTAGAGCGCAGCGCGACGGCAATAGTTATATATACGTATATTATACGCAGCCCGTCTATGCTCTTAACTCACTACATCACTACGTACTATAAAACAAAGTCCTCCACCGCATCTGTCTGTCTTTCTGTTCGCGGTAAACTCAAAAACTACTGCATCGATTTTCATGCTGTTTTCACCAAAGGATTGAATTTTCACGCGGGCGAAACCGTGGACAACAATACCTAGTAATAACCTAATTTTCGATTCAATTTTTTATCCTTTCGTTTCTCAGGTGTAAGGCAAGGGTATATCCAGTCAAAGATGGCGTTGATAAAAGTCTTGCACAAGTACGAACTGATACTAGACGAAAGGACAGAGGTACCAATGAAGATAAAGAACTCCTCCCTCGTGTACGCGGCTCAAGGTGGCGTGTGGCTCAAGCTACGGAAACTAGACACGTAGAAAACTTGCTACTGTGAGTATGTTTTATCATTAAATCAGTAGCATAGAAAAAAACCAGTAGTTCTTGAGATACCTCCCCCAAGCGGCCAAAACGCTTTTTCGTGACACAAAAGTCCTAATACCCCCCCTTCTATTATAGTCCCCGTTCTTTGATCGTGATTATATACCGCACACGTCTCTTGTCCCCGCTGGTCTAAACAATTGCAAAAAATAGCTCATCTCCTCCCTGCTCAACCGTTTCCACTAAAACTAGCGAAGACAAGAAGTGTAAACCACGAAGTTCTATCAGCATTCCTGCTCCGGTTCAACCCTTATTTACCCTTGTATTCGTATGTACCCTACCACATCACCGCCGCCGCAGCTTTGATGAGACTTGATAGCGTGGCAGCGTGGCCGCGCCGAGTTAATGGGTCTCTAATACGCCCTTGACGATATTTTATAACTAAATCTTAGTTCACGTCGTTTTAATGACTCCATTTTATGCACAGGTACTTGTACGGGCATCGACGGCGACGAAGACATGAAGCGTCTACTCAGCAGTCCCAGACCAGCTTTAGTCGGGATAAAATATCAGAGCATAGTACAAACTTACGAGTTTTTGACCCACCAAAATTGATTAGTGGGAGATCTACTTTGACTCACTAATTGATTCGATCCATTTTGAGGTCTTCCGATTTTTTTTTGAAAAATGTACTTGGTGAGGTAGGGTAGGGACACCACACTTTGCGTAAACAGGTAGTACATTTTCGTCGTTGAAGAATTTACGCAGTAAAAGGGAATTCATAATAAAATATTCCACACAATCGACCCTAAAATGACTGTGAATTGAAGTACCTATACTCTTATTGGCTGCGCACCGTGCAGGCTTTGAGCGTAACGACTCGTAGAGGCCCTGAAACCACAAAGTAGTGATTTCGTTTGTGCGTCTCCAATTCTCCATCTAGGTCGCCTATCTATGTATTATACACAGAATATTAATATGGCCAGTAGATGGTAGGTATAAGGTATTGCTGAATTAACATTGCGCTTCAATATGGTAAGGTACCTACTTGGTACCTATGTTACCTATACCTATGTATAACGCGCGTTGGAATGAATAGTTGTAATTGACTGATTGGATATTTTGATTATATTATCAAATGATTAACTTAGAAGTATTTTAATTTAATATGTGTTGAAGTTTTTTTTTTAATAAAACGAACTGTTGACAAGGTTACCTTTGTATTTATTTTGTGAGTTCTCTTACCCATCTTTTTTTTGGACGGTGGGAAATCATCAAATGAATCTTCCCGCTCTGTGCAGAGCGGGAGGAAGTGCCTTAATTCTACTGACTAAAACCACCCATGCTGGTTCTTAGCCCTTTGTGCCGAGGCCGCGGTATCTCTTTTGAACAACCCGCAGCCCTGACGGGCTCCTTCAATGTTGCTGACATGACATCTCTTTGAGGCGCGCGTGGAAATTAGCACTTTATTGCTTAGTATTTCACAAACGGATCCATTTGAACAAACTCGCAATATTTTTAAAGACCTATTCAACGACAACACACACTACGCGCTTACGAAAAAATAAAATCATTCCTACTTTTAAGTGTAGGTACTGGAGATACCCTAAACAAAAATATTCGTTTTGCCACTTTATCGGCGTAGCTCTATGAGCCTATGAGCTATACTGCAGACAGAGAGACAGACGAACATGGCGAAACTATAAGGGTTCCTTGTTGACTACGGAACCCTATAAAGTAATAAAAAACATAAATAATAAACAAAATACAGGCGAGTGGGTACAATCATATTTTACACATACCTAGGTGATTTTGTATCCAACGGACATTATAATTGATCTTGTCTGCTACACTGGAGAGGATTATAGGATTTCTGCACTTATCACTGTACATAAACGAGCCTTTTCTTTGGATGCCAATAAACGAGTCGACTCGAGCTCCTATAGCTGGGCAAAGACCTCTTCCATTCCTTTTCAACTCTCCCGGTGTTTTATCTTATGTGGCCAATCAGTAAAACAAAACTTGCTAATACATCAAATTTACTATCCGTATGAGAAGGATTGCAAGTAGTCAATCTTGTTTTTCCTTTTCCTTTGTTTGTGTCTCTTTCTCAACGTCTCCAGAAAGAATATTGATAAGATCTTCTGATATTCTGACATATCTTTTGCTCTTACTTTTACCCGTCTGGACACCGACCGTTTTTAAATTGGATTTCTTTCTTCTTGCTTGTATATTAGGTGAAATATGTTTCGTTTCCGGAGATAGGATCTGCGAGTCTTGAGCCGGAGTTTTCGACGTTGAAGCTACAGGACTTTTCTCTATATTTTTATATCTTTGCTTTTGGTGAGTCTTGTGAAATATAATGCTGTCGACTGTATTGGGAACTAGTGCAAGGTCCTCAGAATCAAATTTGGATACTGATACGATTCGTTCCTGTCCCAATTGCCTCAATATTGTGTCTTGTGACGGTACGTTCTTGTCACTGAAAGCAAGTGAGACAGGCGAAGTGGAATGTTCTTCTATCTGTATATCGGAGACATCGGGTAATTTGTCGACTAATTTATACAGCCACTTCACTATAAATGCTTTATCTTTAGGCACACGTTTAATTGCATCATTTAGAGATATTTTTTTACTCTCTTCAGGGAGTAACGAAAGTTTAGATGTTGCCATTTTGTTGTTAGACCAAAAAACTAAATCACCTCTTTGTTTCATTAGCTTGTTAAATCCAGATTCACTAGTTTGTGTGTTTTTTTGGGTATTAATGTTTATGTCGCTATGACATTCGCTCTCAATGTTCATCCACGGGTCAGGCAAGACTGTTCTGATTTGAACCTCGTTTTTTTCCTGAATTACGAAGAACACACTTCTTAGTAATCATAATCTATATATTTGTCGCACCATACAGCCACTGGCTGTGTGGTCGTTAAATTTATTGTCGCTATGCATTTAGAAAGAGGTGGATAGAACACGATTGCATGTAGTGGATTTGAGAATGTTGAGATGGATGTGCGGACAGACAAGAAAGGATTTAATTAAAGTAAAGAATGAGTATATCAAAGGAAATTTGAAAGTGGCGCCTGTTACAGAAAAGCTGAAAGGAAGTCGTCTGTCTTGTAAAAGTATAGCATAGTAAAAGGAACCATACCCACCAAAATTTTATCGATGTTTCCATGCAGTTTGACAGAAACTCGAACTAGTACGAAGTCTACGGCCAGAAGAATGCGGACCAGAGCCAACAATGCCGACAGCAGCCAACAGGACGTATGCAGCCAGGCGAAGAGGATGGTCAGCTGCGTAGCTTGGTACACGCCGCGGATGCGACGCTCATACACCAGCGTCGCCACGTTCACCGTATATGAGCAGCTGTAAACAATAAAAGATGCGCCGAATTTATTTTGCTATCTAACCACGACCGCGACTAAAAAATTTAAAACCGAAACTTAACATTTTTTTCTTTTGAATTATTTCCTTTTTGTTTTATCATTTATAGATTACTGTTATACCTATACCTATAGATACTTCGCAGCGCGGTGTAGGCTTCCAAATATAAGTATTAGCAATACTTACGTGGGACTGCCTGTAATTTCGCTTAGTTTGCGGCACAAATCGTCCAAGCCAGCATGTGTGATCACGGATGAGTAGATGCCGAGACTTCCCATCGCTAGCGAGAACACGAATACCGGTGGCAGAATCCGCCATGGCCTTTGTAAACTGGACCATTACATCAATAAAATTTATTAGGTATTTTTGGGGAAGTGCGGAACACGAAGGGCTAAGAAGGAACATGGGTGGATAGGTATTAGTCACTACAAGTCTGACACAACCTTCCGCCCTTTGTGTCGAGGCCGCGGTATCTCTTTCAAACAAACCGCAGTCCCAACGGGACTAAACGTGCTTTCCGAGGCACGGAGGAAACTCGGTATGAAATGGTGGTCACCCATCCATAGACCAACCTAGGCAAGCGTGTCTTAACCTAAAGATCGACCCGAGTGGTAGTTATTATTAAGCCAGGAGCCACTTCCACTTCTTTTACCCTAATTATGAAAAATGTAAGGCGTAACCACATTACGCACATATAGCGAACACCCGTACAGTAGTGAGTTCAGTACATTGAAGACTGGGTATAAAACACTATATTTGGATTGTATGTACAGCCTCTTTGGGCCTCTTTGGTCTACGGGCACAAGAACCAACTTCTAGATCCTAATTCCAAGGTTAGATTTAGGGGTGGTTCGTGCCCAATTAGTGGCAACAGATTCGACCTCTAATTATTAACTAAAAGTGTAACTTATGTTGTCTAGCAGCGTAGGACAGAACGAACGATTCGCTTCTTTCTATCTTTCCTCCTTTTCAATGACTTAAACACAACAGGCAAAATGTGGGTCTGCACTTCTATCCCTTTGGAGAATTTGGGATTAAATAAATGAATAGACATATCACCCAGTGAGAGTCCTGGTTCCAGTGGAACACATGAGAAACATGGTGGTCCATACGAGGCCGAAGATGGCCGACACCAGCGGCACATATGTCGGGAGAGAACACATGCTCTTGTCGACCCACTGGGTGCTTAAGAAGTCCACTGGCGCTGAAAACAGTAATATTCAATCAACCGAAATCAATGTACACAGCTGATGCAAGAAACTGAGTTTATATGAATAAGTCGATTAGTCTCTCTTTTTGAGATTCGTCTTAGCCGTGTAGCACATTATAAATATCGTGTAGGCTCTTCACTTGTATTTACAAGTGATACAAACAGATTTAAGCAACAAACTCAAAGTTATTAGTCTAAGTATTATTTCTATTACCTCCTGTCAGTCAGTCGGACAACTATTGAACTAGGTATCAGACTAATACCTGAACTATCAGGCTAATAGGTACCTAGTGAGCATAAGTTCTTACTGTCTCCAATTTCCTTGTTCATTGGTATGAAATCATAGATGACGTTGCTTTTGAGCGACGTGAGGGACAACAGCTTCGGGAACAGCACGCACTTCTCATCGAACAGGTACATCAGCATGTGGAAGCAAAAGGTGCAGAATGATCCAAATACGAACGCCAGAAAAAAGAGAAGCAGGTGGGCACCTGGAACCATAACATACTTTTTTTTCGTAACCGAATGGCAAACACCGAAACCTTTATGAATTTGTCATGTCTGTCTGTCCGCCCGTACCTATGTCACAGCCCGCAGGACAGGACCTAAACACTGCTACGAAGAGTCTTTAGGACGCTACTTGTGTAAGCTTTTGTACCTACCTTTCCATGCTCCATTGATTTCGGTTTCAGATTTTTCAATCAATCGATATTCAGTATACAACGTAACTACATTCTCATTAATATTTGACATACTACAGAATTCCTCGACTTGCAAATACAATACACCGCAATGCTTGCAAATACTAATACGAAATATTAAGATGTCACGATTGACAGCAAAGAACATTATTGTCTTATGGTAAGACTACTCTTACCATAGCACTTACTCTTTGCTACCAAAGAGTAGGTACTGTATACCAAAGGATAGAGTCACAGGATAGAATACAACTTACAAACGGGAGAGTAGAATAGAGAGTATACCTACCTAATTTTAGACTCTCAGGCAATTCAAAGGAAATGATTTTTGAATATTTAAAGTGTGTTTTTAAAAATAGAATATCACAATTAAACATGAATAATTAAAATAAATATTAACTTAAAAACCCAATAGCACTTTGGAATCGCACCTGGGAATCGAACCCAGGATCTCGTGCACAGCAGTCGGGCTTGCGACCACTAGACCAACGAGGCTGATTTTTTTATTAAATTAATCTCAATTCATGAAAAACACTGAAACAAGTGAATTGACAAGAACAGAGGACTTGTATACAATCCTAGTTCACATCATTTTAATTAGTAACGGCAGCGAAGGCTTAGAATGCAAAACTGCTCAGTCTTAAATACAGGCGCTTTATAAGCGAGACGCGACGACCAGATTTACATGGTAGTGGAGCAATATTACTTATAACTGAATCAGAGGTAGCACGAGCGTGGGGTAAAACGAAAAGGGAAAATGTCGATTTTTTTCCAGAGGACCAGACCAGAGGGATCAGGTGGTGAACTTGCTTTCCGAAGCCCCGGGGTATCATACCACGACGGTTGAGGAACTCGTGCAGTATTTATAAGTGAAGGCCAACTAGACTCTGAGGGTCAAAAGGTTGGAATCGCGCCAAAATCAACAAATTCTTTATAAATTTCTTACTAACCCATCATGTACAGACTTGCTTGAAAGAGGACTTTTGAACGAAAGGTATCGTATATCGACGTTTCCGAAACACGACACCGACAACGTTATGTAAAGGCATAGTTTAATTAATAAGGTCTTTATATATGTATTAGTTTATTAATGTTGTTTATGATTATTTTGTATATTTTATCCATGGGTTTTAATTTATTCAGACTTATTATATGACAGTCCGCACCCAGGGTCTCTAGATAGGGCAGTCCGGCCTGAAAGCCATCAACTGCAAAACGTTGTTTTCACTACCATGCAGGCGCTATAATACCTAAGGAGGTCGCTTTCTCATCTGGTTCCAATGGCATCACCAACAGGGTGATTAAACTCCTCCCCCCTCAGCTTATAGTACTATACTGGCTCCCATCTTTAATGCTGCTTTAGCCAACATCATTTTCCCCTAAATCTGGAAAGAGGCCACTGTTATTGGTATTCCCAAGCCAGGTAATCTAAGGCTGAGCCCTCGAGCTACCGGCCAATAAGTCTTCAGATTGCACTCGGCAAACTCTATCGGGAAGCTTATTTATAAGCAGCTCAAAGATTATGTCTAGGCTAAGAGCCTCATACATACCCGACGAGCAGTTCGGATTCAAGACCGAGCACTCATGTATACATACACCAGTTTCACCGCATCGTAGAGCACGTGAGTGCTGGTTTTCAGCTTGGTTCGATGACAGTTGCGTTAGTTTTTCGATATAGCGAAAGCGTTTGTCAAAGTCTGGAACTACGGCTTATTATATACTAGTAACCCGCCCCGGCTTCGCACGGGTGATAAAAGGATACTAAAACCTTCCTCTTGAATCACTCTATCTATTAAAAAAACCCGCCTCAAAATCCGTTGCGTAGTTTAAAAAGATCTAAGCATACATAGGGACAGACAGCGGGAAGCGGCTTTGTTTTATACCACGTAGTGATAGTGATGATAGTGATAGTGAAGCTGTACCTACCAACTATTACCGATTTTGGGCAACACTTACCAACTGGGAGTGCCACACCGTCTCGTACTCATCGTATGGGACCTTCTGTCGAATCGTTCTTTCCACTAATGTATAGGAGAAGCTCTGTCTTCCCACTATCCGATACATGTAAGAGTCCCTCAGGGTTCCGTAGTTTCCCCTTTAGTTTTTACCATTACCATTGTCATCACTTAGTAAAGATTTTGAAACTTTGGTGAAGGTTTTGTAAGTCAAATCTTTACTAAGTGGCGGCGTAAGTAATAATAATATATCTCAGAGTACGGCAGTTAGTCTATAAGTTATTTGCCCCTGATTGAAGCCCTTAACTCAAGACATCCACATCAGGGATTTGACCGGTTAAGTAGAAGCTGAACTGATCATGTAAACCCATACATATGGTGCAATATGAAAGCGAAAGTTGTACCATATGGACTGTATCAATAATATCAATGATGATAGCGTGTGTATACGGTACCTATGTCATGTGATGAAACTCGAGATTGTTGATGCACAAACAACGGGGTAATCGATACGACCGCGATCTTTGATGATAATAGTTTGGTCATAGTGATGTTGCCTGTTCGATTTTATTTTAAGTACTAGTCGCTGTATAGTTCCAATAGTAATCTATTTATAATATAATTTATTAAATTTGGCAAAAGGCAACATCAAGTAGGATTAATGGTAGGCATGAAAGTAGGATTAATGCGGTGGAAATGCGTTCTTTGCGAAGCATGTGTGGTGTAACTCTGAATGATAAATTGAGGAATGAGGGTATACGAGAATGTTGCGGTTTAAAAGAAGATGTAGTGACAAACATTGAAAAGGGTAGGTTTGCTTAGGTGGTTTGGTCACGTATATAGAGAGAATGAGTGAAAGTCGATTAACGAAAGGATGATTAAATCTGGCAAAAGAGGAGGCATGAAAGTAGGATTAATGCGGTGGAAATGCGTTCCTTGCGAAGCATGTGTGGTGTAACTCTGAATGATAAATTGAGGAATGAGGTTATACGAGAATGTTGCGGTTTAAAAGAAGATGTAGTGACAAACATTGAAAAGGGTAGGTATGCTTAGGTGGTTTGGTCACGTAGAGAGATGTGACCGAGAGGGGACGCCCTAGAACGACAAACACTGACCTTATTGGTGATGTTCTTCAGAAAGGACAGGTGCATAGTACTCGCAAACGGCGTGCGTGAATGACCATGCAGGACATTTCCCGTCGTGGCAGTAGGTACCTACCTATCTACTGGCGGGTCACCAAAATTGCACACTTTAGGATGAGAAATCAGACACGAAATTGCTCTAAACACTCTATTGCTGCTACAATTTAGAATGTGGACGAGGCAAAACATAGGCAAAAGGAGTATGTAAGGATCATATAGCAGGTGGCGTTCTGTGGTCTTTGCCTACCCCCATGGGAAAATGGCGTGAGTTTATGTATGTATGTAAATAATTAAAAAGTACGTTAACGTTCACGCTGTTTAAAAGAAACCCATTAATTAAGCAAACTAAGTGAAAATAACATGTTTCGTTACGCTTGCATATCTACAGCATATCCAATATCCATCAGGAAAACTCGTAACTACATAATAAATATTTGTAATAATCGTGTGTAACACATGCGTCCATTGTTTTACCTATTGGCTATTACTAAATACCAATGTAGATGGTATTTCTTATCGATAGCAACTGTTTAGCGAACGAAACACATCACAAGTTTACAGCAATGGAGTCGGCGAACAGCGGTCGCTAGGACGCTAGTGATTAGTGCTGAACTTAATATTTATCTCGTAGCGTCCACAAACAGTGTAAACATTATATTTGAAAAATGAAGACGTATGTTTTGTTGTGCTCCGTGTTATCGATAATAAACGCTAAAAATATTGACTTATCGTCCAGTGAAAATGTTTTGTGGACTTTGGTGAACAAAAATAACTGTAAGTTTCATTATTTATCCACTTTTTTATTTAACATTTTACTTACAAATGTTTTCATTACATTTCGAACTAAACAGAGAGGTCATTATTTAAATATGTAACCGAATGTGATAAGGAAACTTGCTACTAAAATACTATGTAATTAGGTATCAAACTAAAATAAAGTTTAGCTATTACACTATCTTCAAGAAAATAAATCAAATTGGGCATTTTATTATACTTTAGCACTGCGAATGTGTGTGAAACCTGTTGAGAGATACTTATGACTACTTTTCCCATTTAGGTAAAGTCATTAAAGTTGGAAACTTGTTTTCGACTCGATCGTCAGTCATCCATCATGAACGTCTACGCGCCTAAGTCCCAAATAAAACGGGCAAACCGCATACAAATCACCATTATATCCCACTCTTGTCCCATATGTTACTTGCGAATCACGTTTATTTATTCGTTCCTCCCGTCAACCGTCATGCTGACGCTGCCGTTTACACCTTTTTTTCATAGAAGTATAACCACAAAAGACCACTGTTCAAATAGCAATGTTGTTTTTATCCAGCTGTAGGGGGCAAAGCGTCGGTGCCGGGAGGAGTGTACTCGGACTTGCAAGCGAACGGCATTATTGGAGACATCCTGTTCGAAGACAATGACGTGCGCACGCGGTGGGTGGCTTACGACACATGGTCGTATACAGCTAAGTTTAATGGTAAATACCTGAATTAAATTTTTAATCTTCTCACCTATAACATTTTCGTGATCACCTTTATTCAACGTAGTCTACCGCAGAGCACTGTGCATGTGCATTTACCCTCCCTAAGTTGCGCCAATGCCTCTGATCATAAACCTTATGTATCATATCCAGTCTGCAGTCTGTGTATAAGGTCCTTCTGATTTATCTCGATATTTATTACATCGGCGTATCAAGTCTTTATTCATAACTACATCCGTAGTGCATCGCATTACATCCATCGCACACATATCCATAAGAGCAGCAGAACATTAGTCAGGTTGTTCAGGTGGTTATTAAAACCGTGTGCCTCTAGACCACTAGGATAATAAATTGCACTGAACTGAAATAGAATTTGTGGTAATCTGATGAACTGGGTAGACAGTTTATATCAGGAAATGCAGATGTCTTTTGTTTGTTCTAGTTCACCAAGTTATGTAAATACAAAATTTTGCTCCTGGTAATGTTCTGCTTCACTAGCATTCATACACTTCGGGTGAAATGATACTTTAATAAAATTTTCAGTGTCAAGTGAAGACTTGCAGGCCAGAGTTAATCACTTGGTATTCGAAGGGCTGGATACAGCAGCGTACATAGTACTGAACCGCCACCAGCCTATAGGGACAGCCAACAATATGTTCGTGCGATACGTTTATGACGTCAAAGATAAACTGCAGGTAGGTAAATGCAACTATGTACCTCTAAAAAGCCATGGTTTGGCGAGATTCATAAAATTCGGTCCTTCTACTTTTCTTGCCTGTCATGTTGCATAAGGTTAAAAAAGTCCAGTAGTTTGCCTTTCAAATCAATAGGGTACCTAATTGACAAAAAAAAACTAAATAATCCGTCTGATAGTTTTCAAAAAAATATTGGACACGTAGGTAGTTTTTTTTTTCACGTAAACAATAAATGAAGACGCTACAGTGCTTCGAAAAGTCGCGCGACATTACAGTTTGGTAAGTTTTTTACCAGACAGTGACGTCACCACTCACCAGCCCCCACTTACGATCTTTGACACGTTTTATTTTCGACACTTTTTATTAAATTGATAAAACAAAAAACACGTATCCAATATTTTTCGATAATCTAACAGACGGACTAAACAGAATCATATTTTTTTTGTCAGTCTATTCAGATTCAAATAAATCTCAATTTAGCCATAACATATCTGCGTTACAAGTTACCACCAGCTTCCTCTCACGTTGCAGGCAGGTGAGAACGAATTGAAAGTGACTTTCATGTCGCCGGTAGACGTAGCGAACACACGATCCAACAAAGTGTTTGTGGCGCCGACATGTGTGCCCGCGGTGTACAACGGAGAATGCCACGTCAACCAGATCAGGAAGATGCAGGCTTCCTTCAGCTGGGACTGGGGACCTGCCTTCCCATCAGTTGGCATTTGGTAAAAGATTTGCTCTATAAATGGATTAAACTAGGCTAAGAACAAGTTGTTGGTAAAGGAACATCTAGAAGTATAGTTCCATAAACATGATAAGCCCCCCCTTTATTTTGCCACTTGAGGATGTCTTTTTATGTCATAATAAGATAAATATATTAGTTTTATCTATTGCATAATCGGATCTACCTGTCAGTGCATTTATAGAAACTTGTAATGTGATAAGTTGATAACTTAAGCTTATCTCACACATACCTCACAAAGGTGGTAGAAAAAAATTCAGATCCTAGATTATTTCCAATAACTCATGTGGGCTAGACCTATTGGTATGGCCTCTAGGTGGGCCCGCGAGTTGAAGATACAGTACGCAGTACCTACCAAAATCTTACCCTTATGGTTACCTACTTGAAAAATAATAGTATAATATACGAGTGTTTCAGGAAACCAGTCTACATAGAACTGTATAATGGAGCGATTATACGGTCAGTGACAACACACACTAGTAAAGTAGGGTCTGATTGGAAGTTAGACATAAAAGTATACTTAGAGACGAGTCAGGTCAAAACGCCAATTACTGGAGTGCTGAGTGCTTCGTTACAAATCGAAGGGAAACAGACCCTGAAGACATGGACCTATGTCAATGGTTCCAGTCAAGGTGACGGAACTCTTGTTGTAGACATCAGTATGACTGTTAGTGAGGTAAGGAAATAACGCTCGATCTTTCTAAGGCCTGTCTATATGCTCATGAATGTTTAAACATCTCGAGTTCTAGGAACTAAAATGGCCAAAAAGTATAAATAGAAATAGATAATAATTATGTGCATGTGGATTGAGTGATCCTCTCTTCAATCTTAACGAAAATCGAGGTGGATTTTGTTAAAAATTGTAGAAACACTAAGACCAAGTTAAAAAATTTGTTAAACCCGAGATAAAAATGATATGGTCAATAAAGAGGATCACTCACACCGCATGCTTTGAGAAAACGTCATATTGATATCTCAGAATATAATTGCCTTTGTAATTCTTATTTCGACATTGAAAAATTGTAAAAAATTGTTAGAAACTATTAACAATTTGAGAATTCAGTTGCAAGTCCCGTTTCGAAGTTATTACGATTAATTTGGATCACTCACACCGCATGTTTTTTTCAAAACGTCATAATGTAAATCTCAGAATATATAGCCTTTGCAGTATTTACACACATCAACACGGTCTAGGGATATTTTTAAAAAAGCGAATTACTATCAATGTGTTAATTATTTATATGACATGTATATATTTAAAATATACGTTATTTAATATTCTACCATTTTTTAATAATGGTTAATGTACTGATTAAAATTTCAGGATTTTATGGAAAAAAAATGAAGCATAGACGAAAACCGTATATGAATTAACTTTTAATTTGTGAGTAAAAACTGAAAAAAATAGAAAAATCATTTAATTTGTGTTTATAAACTTGAAGTTAGTAGTCTGAGAAAGCGCCCATGATGTTCATAACACATCGGCAACGATTCGGCATGCTCAGAACAAGGTTGTCAATGTCTTGCTGCGGAATATTGTCCCATGTCCTTCTGAGGTGCGCAAAAAGTTGATCTTCTGTAGCCAAATTTTCAGGAACTTCCTTTAGAGCTCTTCTTTGCAGCATATCCCACGCATGCTCAATGGGATTTAGATCTGGCGATTGAGCAGGCCAGTCTAAGGCCCTAACATTATGTGTATGTAACCAAGCTGCTACCGTTCTCGCCGTGTGTGCCCGGGCATTGTCGTGCATGAGCAGGAAATCTTGCCCCATTTGTGTTCTGTGGGGCAAGATTACGGGCCCCAGCACCTGTTGGACGTATCGTTCTGCCGTCATATTGCCCCGCATCCAAACGAGATCCGTCCGTCCTCCAAGACGAATTCCTGCCCAAACCATAATTGTTCCTCCTTGGTATGGGTGAACTTCCTGAGGGTTCTGGAGACAGCTCCATCGTCCAGGAACTCGCCAAGCACGCGTCCTTCGTGAATCTGGATGGAAGCCGAACCTGGATTCATCCGTGAACAGCACATTGGACCATTGCTCACGGCCCCAGTCCACGTGGTTCCGAACCCATTCTAATCGTCGTCCACGATTGCCTCTCCGTAAAGGTGGGACCCGGAGTGGTCTACGAGAGCGTAGATTGCTTTCATGCAGTCGCCTTCTTACAGTTTGGTCACTCACAAGCACTTGGTGTTCCACTCGCAGCCTTTGGACCAATTGAGTCGCCGTTGCATTTGGTTGAGCTCGCGCAGTAATTTGCAAAAATCGGTCTTGTCTGGGGGTAGTGATGCGACTTGGCCCCCG
This sequence comes from Diarsia mendica, assembly GCA_949316265.1. NCBI lineage: Eukaryota > Metazoa > Arthropoda > Insecta > Lepidoptera > Noctuidae > Diarsia > Diarsia mendica. Next base: position 13,967,785 of record OX438906.1, read on the forward strand.
GTGCCTCTCCGCTACTTCACCTGTGGCACGATAGCGTGTCCACAATCTTGAAATTACATTTTGATGGGTCCCTATGGCCTCAGCAACATTACGCTGAACAGATCCAGCTTCCAGCATTCCCACAGCTCGTAACATCTCCGCCCTCGTCAAATGTCGGCGTTGCATGGCTACAATACCTCAATTTTAACTTTATCTTTCGTTTAAAAATGAAAAAAAAACTGTAACTAAACGTAATTCGTATTGTTTTTTAAATTTCGCACAAATGAAAATTCCCTCTCCTATACATCAAGACATTTTTATGCCACCGAAACAAAAGAATTTTCAAAAATTTGAATTTGGAATTAGTCTGAGATAAATTACAAACAAATCGGTGTATTAAAGATTCCAATGCGGCCAGTACTTTTCGAGTTATTTAATTGAGTATGAAATATCCCTAGACCGTGTTGATGTGTGTATTTCGTTATTGATAAATTGAGGAAAATTGTTAGAAGCTACTAACAATTTAAGAATTCAATTGCAAGTCCCGTTTTAAAGTTATTAACCTTTTTATTTTCCTCCAATATGCCGTCTGAGTGATCCATACTTCGACCTCTATCTACTTTTATATACATCGTAGCCTCGTAGGCAAACTGTGATTGTATCCAAAATTGTTAATTGTTTTCTTCTAAAACTTTGCTTATCTTCTGCTTTTATAAGGGTCATACTTTAAGATATAGCATGGTTCGTTCATTCCTAAAGGAACTGACTGAGTAGGGTACATATGATTTTTGATTTTGCGAGACTGTAAAAGTAAAAAAAAAAATCCAAACACGTTCTGCGAGTACATTGTGTGAAAAAAAAATATATGCATTACATAACAGTGCCAATGAATGCTATAAAGTCAATTTAAGCTCTGTCCTTGTGGAGCAGGACCGGCATTGAACCAAACATTTTTATCAATGATTTTTGGTCCAAATTGTAATGTGCTTCCTTACACACAGTGTGCATGTTTTAAATTTCGTCTCATTCAGATCCAGAATACTTTGAGAAATTTTATTATAGCGTCTCAAACAGTACATAGCCCATGCAAGATAACTGACGATGTCTACTTCAGCAAATCTGAAGCCTGGCTGAACTTATTGGTCAATATTTCTAGTACGAGTATTATAATAGGGGATCGGACTGGGTCAAAATAATATGATTCTGTTTAGTCCGTAAGTTAGATTATAGAAAAATATTGAATACGTGTTTTTTGTTTTATCAAATCAATAAAAAATGACGAAGTTAAAACGCGTCAAAGATCTTGGAGTGGGGCTTGAAACGTCACTTGTGTCGTCAAAATGTACTATCATATGACGTCACACGAGTTTTTGAAGCACTGTATCGTCTTCATTTTAAGTTTACGTGAAAAAAGAAAAAATACGTGTCCAATAATTTTTGGAAATCTATCTGACGTACTAATTAGTTTTTTTTTGTCCGATCCCCTATTGTGTCTATGACATCTTTATTGCACTTTTTGAATTTGGAACATCTTGGTGTTCAGCGCCAAAGAAATCGAACGCAAATATTGTTTGAATAAAGACTGGTGTAGTACGAACGAAGGCCCATAGTCGCACCGCCGCGACGGCTGATTAATAAAAAAAGAAATCGAATTTGAAACACGGGAGCTACAGCCCACGTTTTTGTCAATTTTCACAGATTTCTAGAAATTCATGGTTTTGTTTTGAAAAATGAATTCTTCAAGTGACAGTGAAAGTATAGAATTAACTCCTGAAAGTATGTGAACAGACCTGCAAAATCGCGGGAGAAATATAATTATGAAAGCCTATGCTAATTTTATTGAATGGAGAAATGTAAGAGGCACCAATAATTTTTCAGAATCTGCGTTTTTGGCCTACTTTCATTATATAGCCAAAACTAAACAACCTTTTACTCTTTGGAGTACCAACTCAATGCTAAAATCAACAGTCAGCTAATAACAACGTAAAACTGGACACATATTCGTAATTAATAGCGTATCTGAAGAGGATGTCTGATGGATTTATACGTGTCGTTACTCATGTTTTATTAAATAATAATATTACGATATAATATGAGGCGCCTTTTATTTTCTCATAGAGAGTTATGAAAAGTAGAGTGTATCACTCGGGCGTAAAATATATTTTTGGCTCGGGAGACGTACTTGAATCCCTCGCTACGTTCAGGATTCTACTACAGAATCCCTCACTACGTTCGTTTCTAACGTTAAAAAATAACAATTCATGAGGGCAGTTCTGTTGTGGAGCAACTACCCTCATCAATTCTTACTTTTACAGTCTCGCAAAATCAAAAATCATATGTACCCTACTCAGTCAGTTCCTTTAGGAATGAACGAACCATGCTATATCTTAAAGTATGACCCTTATAAAAGCAGAAGATATGCAAAGTTTTAGAAGAAAACAATTAACAATTTTGGATACAATCACAGTTTGCCTATACGATGTATATAAAAGTAGATAGAGGTCGAAGTATGGATCACTCAGACGGCATATTGGAGGAAAATAAAAAGGTTAATAACTTTAAAACGGGACTTGCAATTGAATTCTTAAATTGTTAGTAGCTTCTAACAATTTTCCTCAATTTATCAATAACGAAATAAATACTGCAAAGGCTATATATTCTGAGATTTACATTATGACGTTTTGAAAAAACATGCGGTGTGAGTGATCCAAATTAATCGTAATAACTTCGAAACGGGACTTGCAACTGAATTCTCAAATTGTTAGTAGTTTCTAACAATTTTTTACAATTTTTCAATGTCGAAATAAGAATTACAAAGGCAATATATTCTGAGATATCAATATGACGTTTTCTCAAAGCATGCGGTGTGAGTGATCCTCTATAATGACTATATAATTTTTATCTCGGGTTTAACAATTTTTTTAACTTGGTCATAATGTTTCTACAATTTTTAACAAAATCCACTTCGATTTTCATTAAGATTGAAGAGAGGATCACTCAATCCACATGCACATTAATAATTTCACAGAACAAAATAAGACTTTGGTGGCCAAATGGTTATGGTGAACAGCCTCTGTACGAATTGAATGTTCTCTTCATTCCGGATGAGCACCAGGATGAGCCATCACACAAAACCCTCAAGGTGGGATTCCGAACTGTGCAGCTAATTGAATCTGAAGCCTCGGAGATTTTCGGTGAGAATTGCAACAAAATATTTTTTTTTTGTTAGCCTATATTGTCCCACTGCTGGGCAAAGGCCTCCCCCATAGTCTTCCACTCTTCTCTCTGTGTGGTTTTCTCCGGCCAAACTCGCGCAAAAGCCTCTAAGTCGTCACGCCAGCGTTTTCTAGGCCTCCCTCGGCGACATAATATTATGATGGCTTAATTTTTTTCCAACTCAATTCTGAAGTCTAACAGACACCTTTTCCAGTCTTGCTAAAACTTAAGAGCTCATTGCATTATAATCAAAGTTATTTTCAGGAAACGAGACAGCCGGTAAAGGACTGACTTTTTATTTCAAAATCAACGACTACCCTCTTTTCATGAAGGGCTCAAACTGGATACCGTCTAATATTCTCCCAGAACTGGGTGAAAGTCAGAAAAATGTTGGTATGTACTTTTTATTGTTGTATTTTACATTTTGCTACTTTACCATAAGTTTGTGCCGCCAAGGGCTGGGGATTTACGAAAAGACGTGGCCAACTTAGCGGTTAAACCTACAGTGGTTACTACCTTTGGGTATCATATCAAGATATAAGAAAAACGTATAAATATTGAGGACCTATCAGATCCCTTTTGGAACAAAACTGTTGGAGTTGGGAACGGCAAGCAGGGAAAATTAGGAAAAGAAAATTACACCATCGAACTAGTATTCTATATTTTCGAATAACAAACCATGGCAACCATTAGGGTTACCAAAAACTATAATAGTCACATTAGGGATGTGCCAATTTCAACACTCCTTCTCACTCCTAATGTAGACCCATACTGGTTCTCAAACGTGCAAGTCTTGGACCTGGTAATCCTTTCGTCAACAGATCCGCCTCCATATCTTCTGTAGGTTGATATTGGACTTCCACGACTCCTTCTTTGATGCAATCTCTGATGTAATGCATTTTGAGGTCTATATGCTTCGACTTCGACGATACTATTGGGTTTTGACACAGCTTTAGTGCCGCTTGATTATCATTCAATATTAGTATCTTTTCTTGTTTTATGTTCATTTCATTGAACAACGCTCTTAGGTATGCTGCTTCTTTAACAGCTTCTGTTAGAGCGACATATTCGGCTTCTGCTGTGGATAATGCAATGTTTCTTTGTTTTCTACATCCCCAGCTGATAGGAGCTCCAGCAAATTTAAAACAATATCCGGAAAAGGACTTTCTGTCTATCTTGCATGACCCCCAATCAGCATCAGCCATGCCATATGGTTTATTTCCTGTCTTCTTGAAATTCAAACCGATATCTTTTGTACCCTTCAGGTACCTTAGAACACGTTTTGCACTTTTGAAATGTGTTTCGTTATAACAGTCATTAAATTGTGACAAGTAGCTTACTGCAAATGCAATATCTGGCCTTGTAGCTACAGCCAAAAACATTAACGTGCCAATCAAATTTTTGTAAGGCAGTTCTACAATTTCCTTCTTGTTTGGCTCTAGTGCAATGCCTGGTTCTATCGGTGTAGTAGTAGATTTGCATTCTTCCATTTTAAATGTTTTCAAAGCTTCGTCTATTTTCTTTGTTTGTTTAATAATAATTTCCTTGTTTTTGTATGATATTTCCATACCAAGTATGCATTTTGGTTTTCCCAGATCTTTCATTTCAAACTTTTGACTTAGCATGTCTTTTATTTCTTTCATCTTCTTTTGACATGAGCAGGCAAGTAACATATCATCAACATATATTCCAATAATGGCACGTACTCCTCCTTCTGTGCATGTGTATACACAGGGCTCTGCTTTTGTAGCCTGAAAGCCAATATTTTTTAATTCTGTGTCCAGTTTGACATACCATTGCCTCCCTGCCTGCTTAAGTCCATAAAGGGCCTTTAATAATAAAAAGACTTTTTCTCCTTCTATGGTTTTTAAATCTGTTAGAACCTCTTTGGCTTTATTGTAGACTGTTAGATCATCAGACTCAAACTCAGCAACTAATATCTCTCTTACATATCTCTCGATGTAATTAGGCAGTTTCATATAAATATTTTCTTCAATATTTCCATTTAGGTATGCTGTGACTACATCCATTTGGTTCAAATGTAGACCTTCTTCAACAGCAATACCAAATATGGTTCTTATAGAACTTAGTTTTGCAACGGGTGCGTAAGTTTCGTTGTAATCAACGCCCGGACGTTGCGTGAAACCTCTAGCCACTAGGCGTGCCTTGTTTGTTACTTTGTTTTCTGGGCTCACTTTCTTCTTTAAGATCATCTTGTAGTCTATGATTTTCATACCTTTCTCTTTCTTTACGATTTTCCACGTACCATTTTTAATGTGTGATCTAATTTCAGATCGGATAGCATCACTCCAGTCTTCCGTTTGATTATTATCTTCAAACGAGTAAGCTATTTCAGATGACAACTGACATTCTTCTGAAACTCCTTCTATATCATAGTCTTTCATCCAAGTAGGCTGTTTTATATTTCTTTTCGGCCTTTCTCCAGTCATTGTTTCAGCTGCGTCAATATAAGCTTCTTGTTCTTCATCTGATGATGCTTCATCAAAATTGGTATCAGGTATGATATTTGGTGAAGACTTCTCTGGACTTGTGTTTTCTTCAGATGTCTTCGATTTTTCTGAGGCTTTTTCTTCATTTTTGTTTATTTCTATGTTTACTTCAGTGCTCAGATTTTTCTTTTGTTTTATTTGTTTAAGTTGTTTTTCTTTCTCAGGTGTTTGTCCTGATTCCTCAACAAAATTGTCGTAGTTTTCTTCTGTTTCATAAAACATTTTGTTTATGATTTTAACATCCCTGCTTATTATTACTGAATTCTTTTCAGGAATGTAAATTCGGAATGCTTTTGAGTTTTTAGCATAACCCATAAATACACCGGTTGTAGCTTTTGCCGATAGTTTTCCCTTTCTTCTTTTCTGCAGTACAAAAGCTTTGCTGCCGAAAATATGAAGGTGATTACCTGATGGAGTTCGTCCAACCCATTTCTTGAATGGCGTTTCTCCCTTCAGTGCTTTGGATGGACTTCTATTTATTAAATAGTTAGCAGTATATACTGCTTCTGCCCACAATTGCTTTGGTGTATTTGCTTCTATCATTAAGCATCTGGCTTTATCCATCAGGGATCTGTTTTTGCGCTCGCTGATTCCGTTTTGTTGCGGAGTATAAGGTGTACTCAACCTTCTCTGGATTCCATGCAATTTCAAATAATCGTCAAACATTTTATTGACGTATTCCCTTCCGTTATCTGATTGCAAATTCTTTATTTTTAGGTTAGTATAATTTTCAACCTCACTTTTAAATTCCTTAAATTTATCAAATACTTCGCTTTTCTGTGCGATAAAATATATGCAACAATACCTGGTGTAATCATCGATGAACGTTACGTAATACTTTGATCCAGCTATAGACTCGTATTCCAAAGGACCACACACATCGCTATGAATGATTTGCAACGGTTCGGTAGTGTATATTTCCTCATGACGCGGGAATGGCAATCTTGAAAGTTTTCCTTTTATACAGGTTTCACAATTATCAAGTTTTCCTTCACCTACATCAAGTCCATACATCAACTCTTCTTTTGCCATCCTTACCAAATCTCTTTCATTGATATGGCCAAGTTTTCGATGCCACTGCAAGATTTTGCTATCATTTTTATTTGTACGTGTATATTTTGCGGTCTCATTTGATTCATCAAATTTTAGGTAGTATAAATCATTACTTTTCGTTGCTGTCAGTACTACTGACCCATTATTTTCTGTTATGTAAGCCTTATCTTTTTCGAATATAACTTTATTTCCTTTTTCCGTTATTTTGCTTACTGACAATAGGTTGGTTGTCAAGTCAGGAATAAACAATGTTTCATTGAAATTAAATTTTTCTTTTTCTTTGAACACTGTCACTTTTCCTTTTCCTTCAATCGTAGCAGTATGTTTGTTTGAGGCCAGCTTTAAATTTCCTGAAGCTGTTTTTATACTGTTAAATAAGAGGTTTGTACCACAAAGGTGCGATGTACAACCGCTATCTAGACACCAAATGTTTTCATTAGATACCTCTTTTCCTGTGTTCAGGCAAACATTGAAATTTTTCTCAGGGGTTTTCTCAAATTTCTTTCTGGAAACATTATTTGTTTTGCTCCAACATGCCTGAGTGGTATGGCCTTTCTTTTTACACTTTTGGCAATATTTGCCTTTCTTTGTGAAAAAGGCTTCTTCAATTTCTTTACATTCAATGTTTTTTCGTGCCTCACTTTCTTCAACTATTTTTATTTTCAGTTCTTCAGGAGTCGGTAAGGTGTCACGAGTTTCCACTGCTATTCGGAAATTCTCATATGCAGCTGGGAGGCTGTAAAGCATCATTATGCTGAGTAGGTCGGGATGTAAACTAACGCCCATATCCGCTAGCTTATCCACGATGTCAATGAAGTTATTTAGATGTTCACGGACATCATCTTTATCAGCCTTTTTTAGTATCAGCTGTTTTAGCAAAGTTGCTTTTCGAGCAGGACCTTTGCTTTGGTAAATTCCTTTAAGCTTTAGCCATAGCTCGTTGGATGTCTTGCATCCCCGCACTTGTTTAAGTTCTGACGGTGAGATGATCAGTAATAGCTCTGATCGAGCAAGCAAGTCATTTTCATAAAACTTACATTTTGCTGTTTCCTCTTTTGGCTCGGTGATCGATCCACTGGCGTATCCCCACAGTCCATTTTTTATTAGAACTGCTTCGGCCTGCACGCTCCACGTATCATAGTTTTCTTTGGAGAGAGCTTCAATACGGTATGAGGCAGTGTTGCTCATTTTTCCTTGCAACCACGCTCTGCTACCATTTGTTGGAGTTGGGAACGGCAAGCAGGGAAAATTAGGAAAAGAAAATTACACCATCGAACTAGTATTCTATATTTTCGAATAACAAACCATGGCAACCATTAGGGTTACCAAAAACTATAATAGTCACATTAGGGATGTGCCAATTTCAACAAAAAGTGAAGAGACTATATAGGAAGAGACCTGCACTCAACTTGGGTGGTCAAAGGTTGAAGAAGAATAAGAGAGAGATCCCTTTTGAAGTTAATGTAGTCATGACTAATGAGAGACAATTATTGGTAATCTGTTTCCACGTTAGGAAATATTTCACATAGGCATCAATAAGCCAAAAATATTGTTTGTTCTAGTTGACAACCTGTTAACTGCGGCCCGTGACACCCACATGGCGATGCTGCGAGTGTGGGGCGGCGGCGTCTATGAGTCTGACTACTTCTACGAGAAGTGCGACCAACTCGGTATCCTCATCTGGCAAGACTTCCTCTTCGCTTGCTCCATGTATCCTACTGATAGTGAATTTATTCGGTGAGTTAGTAGACTTAAAAATATCAAAATGTCCACAAGTTAGCAAAGATACCAATTAGTACGTCTACCATGTATGAATGGGTAAGAATTCACCCGCAAGTCAGAGTCAGATTCCGTAGCTATAATTGTATATTAAACATTCCAGCACTGTTGAAGAAGAAATCGAGCAAAATGTAATACGTCTCCAGCATCATCCCTCCATAGCCATCTGGGCTGGTAACAACGAAAACGAAGTCGCGCTAAGAGGCAACTGGTACGACACTCAGCGTTCTTTTGAAAAGTACAAAGCAGACTACATCAAACTATACGTGGACACCATAAAACCCATAGTCGAAGACTTGGATCCGCAGCGGCGTTACTTAGTATCCAGTCCATCAAACGGCCTGGAGTCGGAAAAGGAAGGGTACATAGCTGCCAATCCATACGATCCTCATTACGGAGACACACACTACTATAACTACTTAGCCGACAACTGGAACATGATGACGTACCCCAAAACGAGGTTCGCGTCTGAGTACGGCTTTCAATCGCTACCGTCGCTCAAAACAATGAGAACTGCGACGAATAATGAAGAAGATTTCAATTTGCACAGTGCCTTTTCGAAACATAGACAGCACAGCCCAAGTGGTTACACTTTCATACAAACGCAAATGGAAAGTCGCATGAAATTGGAGGAGGATGATCCGAAGTATTTTGAGAAGTTCGTGTTTTATAGCCAGGTATTTTTTTTGAAGTACAATCGTTTTGTTTACTTCTTTAACTTTACAATGATGGGTGGAAAACACGGATTAAGTTTCGAAACCAAGAACTTCTAGATTGGCAGTCCCTTTATTTGTTTGTTTGCTACATTCTTGGAATAATTTCCAGATATCCCAAGCGATGGCGATAAAGGCTGAGACAGAGTTGTATCGACAAGATCAAGCTAATTGGTACACGATGGGCGCGCTGTACTGGCAGCTAAACGATGTGTGGCAAGCACCTTCGTGGTCGGGGATCGGTGAGTCAGGACTACAACTATTTGAGATTCCACATATCATTAAGAAAGCAGAATTTTGACACACAAATATTGTTTTCTATTAGGCAAAATACTTGAACATTCCAGGTGCTTACTTATTTTCATTCTTATCTAAGTTGGTACTTATTTATTTTCAGAATACGGAGGCAAATGGAAAATGTTGCACTACTTCGCAAAATCATTCTTCGCGCCAGTTCTCGTGTCACCGCGCTTGTTCCCAACCGATAACATCGACGTATACCTCCTAAACGACAGATTTGAGCCGATAGTCGATGGCGAGATCACTGTAGACTTTTATAACTGGACCAGTCCTGCACCAATCAGTACCAAACAGTATATTGTGAATGCAGAACAATTGAGCTCGAACTTACAAAAAGATATCAAAATCAGCCTTATGGATTACAGAAAAGAACAAGTATTTATCAAATTCAGCTTGCAAGTACCGGGTATAACGTCGCCACCGAATTATATCTTTCCAGTGCCTTTGAAGTCTGCGGAGGGGTTGAGGAAACCGTCCATTCAGGTTAGTTTTATCGAGCAGGTAGAAGAGAAATTCAGGGGCATCTAATGCAGATCAGCTAATTGTAATGTAACACGTTATATTTCCCGTTGTGGGATGTTTTTATGCCCCATATTTTCATTAAGTACAAAAATATCTAAGTGAGTAAGTTTCACGATTGCTGAATACTGAAATAATTTTCTAAACAAAAAAAAAAAAAAACATCTCTTAACTTCTTATATTTGTTCAGGAGATAAAGACGATAGACGTTTGTGAAGTGTTTATTAAGATTATCTTTATTTTTCGCAGATAACGGTAGGAAACGTCGTGATGAGACGACGCAATGAAAATCTAGAATATACAATAAATATCAGAGTTGATACCGTAGTGTTGTTCCTATGGCTGGAAACTGACATTGAGGGCCACTTTGAAGACAATGGAGTCATAGTCACAGAACCACAAAGTGTCCTGGCATTCGTATCTGAGAAACACGTGCTCACACAAACATTACAAAAATCAATCAAGGTTCAATATTACATCAATTGATACCACAACATAACTGGATTTTGTACATTAAAAACACATTTATAAAGTGCTTTAATAAATAATTATAATAACACAACTATTAAAGTGATTTATTATGGACTGGATTTTACGTCAATTTCATTAAATATTACATTACCTACTTACATACATCATCATCAGTCTAGCCTGTTACCGACTATGTTAGTGCCGGCTTCCAGTTTCACCGGAGGCAGCCGAATACCCGTTACGACTGCCGAAGAACAAATAACAGCTGACATCGACGGCTTTTAACATGCTGACCTTTACATACATAAAAACACCCTAACGGGCTCAATATTGATTGTTTATCAAGTTTATATGTTGGCTCCGCCTTTGGCCTTTGGCTCCGCCTTTTAGCGTGGGAAACATACATTTATACAAAAGGAGAAGATTTATTAAAATAAAACTCGAATTTAAAAAGCAAATTAATATATTATAATATATGTTTTTAGTTAACAATGCGAATATGCGTGCTGTGATTACAAACTAATTATAAATACCTGCAATATAATTTATAGTACAATGATGCATCTAAATTAATCTTTGGACGATTCTTCACAAACTGGTAAGGGCTTTGCGTTTATTCTTTTATGTATCAATACTTAACAATTATTATTTTTTATATTATTAATAATAGGTATAGTCTGTGGTATAGTCTATAGATTTATAGTAAAAAGTTGAAATGGGTAGCTAGAATTTCACTGGAGATCATAATGAGTAGGTTTATCATTTAGTTTTTAACAGTGGGAATGTAGGCTGGATTTACATAATTAGCATTTGTTTTTGTTTATCACTATACTGTTCCACTGTTGAAGCTTGTTATATTGCAAAATCGGAATACTTAAGTGAAGGACCAGTATCTTTATCCATCCCAAATTTGGTTATTTTTAATATAGAATAGCTACCCTCATATTGTATACATTTAAGTTATTTGACCGTCCAGGCGTATAAATAGCTGAGTATATATCTTACAACCAACAGAAACACTGCTAACTTTAAAATCATACAAAATATACAAAAATTTGACACCTAATTTATAGAAAACGTCGAATATAAACAGCTATAGCGTCATAATAAAATAAAGGCCCTTACCTATATAAGGCCAATCCAAAACTTATTGCAAACGGAGAGTCGTTTCGAGACAACACCTAGTATACTTAAAAAGCACCATTTTTTACAAATCAACCATCACATTTGACGCCTGTTTCACCACTTTTACTTAATTTAAATTGATTTTCCCTTTTGTAATATTAATAGATACTTTGTTAATTATAATAATCATAAATAATTCAAAAGCTTTTTAAAAGAGAGCAAGTTTTTCCCTTCTTTTTATTTTCCGTTACTTGAAATAAGCAAGCACGACCTAAAGACATAAATCTTAAAGTTTATAATAAATAATTATATTTAATATAATTATAAAAATTATATTTATCGAGACATAGCGAGATTACTAAGGCAGTGGTGAAACACGCTCACATACAAAGCGTACACTGTGAAATTGCAACAAAATTATTGAACTTGGCCATTGCACTGCCGTGCAACTGTATTGAAGGAAGACCTTTTATTTCAGCCAAGTTATGTTGAGCATATTTTTAATACAGTTATTATTTCATCATGATGTATAAGCACAATAAATATAACGACTAGGGAAGAGAATTTCATTTCAGTCACTATAATAAAAATATATATAAAAGCTGGCTTTGACAAATTTCTATTCTATTCAACAATATTAATTTACATTGTAACATTGACGACTGACGTTATACAAAAATAACCAGAATAAAATTATAATAAATATGTTTTTTACTACGCTCTTCTGGTAAGAAATACTAATATTTTGCTAGTTTAAAATATTTACAAATCAAGTATGAATTCGATTTATTTAATTTATTATTTAATCGTTGTTGCAGTAAATATAAGTTAATACTTAGGTACTCCTAACACTATTTCATCATAAACATACATAAATACATAATTATGTATAATATATTAAAATCTCTGAATAAATACCTACTGACGAATACATTTCCACTTTCAAAGTTACCTACTTCATTTGAACTGCATTGTATTGCTGTCATCGAATAAAATGAGGCGGACAAAATTATCATTATCTAAGTATCTACCATAATAATAAAAATCTAAGTATCAAGAACTTAGTTAATATGTTGAACGTCACATTTTGTGGATAATACTTAGTTTGCTTTTTTAGACAAACAATATTAATAAATAGGTACAGCACAAAGCCAAGAATAGATAAAACACATTGATAAGAAAGTAATAAATATTAATTTTAGAAAAAATAACATTTAAGTTATTTTGGCAAGCGCGTAGAATACCGGGGCGTTATATCTTTGAATTTTCCTTATCGACATGTGTTTGCCGAGCGATAGCGCCTGCTTAAGGCAGTGGTCCGACCGCCGGCGAGAAAACAACTAACTATCGGCGATTTTGTCTCTCAAGAAACGAACAATAAATGGTACATTCCGTGTAAACAAAAGAGATGCATATTATTATATTGAAAGTTGCTCTCTGACTGTTCACACTTATAGCCCGGCGACAAAACTATCGAAACTACACACTCGCTTCCCGCTGATCGCCAACTCGTAAACTTTCTAGTTCTACTCGTTACTCGTTCATCGTCGGCGGTTGGAACACTGCCTTAGTTACGGCCCAGTATAGTACGAACTCTGTTACCCGGTTTTTGATAGCCTTTAGAATTTCAACAGTTGCTAAATCTCGCGCTACGATTGAACAAGCAATCAGCATAAATGTGAGATTATTCGAGGACTTGATCGGGCTTTCAGAAAGCGGAAATTTTGCCCTTGGCATAATGTATTAAAATACATACATTAATAAATAGTACATACATAATACTATAATAACAGCACATTGAACGGCACATCATGCAGTACCTAATTGTTCCTAGAGAGATTGTCGTTAGATCCTCTTTGGCATTTGTATTGACACAGTTTCAAGCCGCGTTCACACCAGACGTATATGTCCTGTCAGTGTTATTTTATATTTAACTGCAGCGATCTTAAATCGTCTTTATTGTAACAGGAATGAAGATTACTATGTTTTTTTTCACATTACCTTGTCTGTGGCAGTTATCGAATAGCGACCTAACGGTAACAAAAATAACGTTGCTGGTAAAAGTGATTTAAACTGCGGTGGCCGATGACTATGAGAATGTTTCTAAAACAATGGACCAGTCGGTGGTTGAAAGTGTTCATTTCCTGCTGAATATACGATTTGGTGTGATCGCGGCCCCAGTGAGTAGCTAATAATAATAATATCAGCGTGCGATGTTTCTCGCTAGTTAATGGTATTATAACTATTTTTATAAAGTATACGAGTGAACAAATTAGATGGAACACCTTTTTTGTACTTAAGTATTTTTTCTACGTGGATAAGGCGAAGCTTCTACGTCTGCACAGTAGCGTAACGGCCGGGTGCACTGCTTGAAAACTACAGTGTGACTTGACGTTTGTGCTCATATTTTTTTCTTTTAGTGTCCATTTAATGTGTCCCGTAATTATAAAATGAGTGTATGATGTTATTCTTGACATTTGGTGTTCAACTGGTAAATACATGGTGTAAAAAGATTCCCAAAACGAATTATACGCGTATTGTTCACTTGCCAAAAAACAATGAGTAAACATAGTGGACGATTTTTATTTTCTGGTATTAAAACCAAGTATGTACCTACATACATGCACGTTTAACCCCATGGAACAACTTTTTCGTAAAATAGTTATTGAATAAAATAAATTAAATAATCGTAGGGGGTTGCATTGACAATATTTAAAAAAAAAATATTTACATGCGTTAAACGCATGCAAAACATATTTTCATCAACATATAATCTGGCACTGTATTGCAAACTGCAAAAAACCCAAAACAATTGAATTTCGCGGGCTATGCTGGAGTTTTCACCATATGGGTCTTCTTACACCCGTTATATTGCTTATATAAATTGACAAATGGGATGACCTTGTTACAAGTTAGTGGTCCATGCAAGCCCATCAGAAATAAGCACCGAACCTGTAAACAAACATCCATTTATTACAGCAGAATATTAATACATATAAATAGAGAAGAAGAGAAGTATAGAAATTAGTAGATAATTTCAATTAGGTGGGTTATACATAATATTGTATGAAAATAGTGTATTAGAGTTTGTACCTAATTTGTTAAGATCATTGTAATTGACATTCACCATAAATAAATAATGTTGTAGACTAGAGAGAGTAGCATAGAGTAGAGAGATAATGCCCACAGATAAAATAGATATATGTCAAGAGGCACTTGTCATCATTGGTAGAATCGATTGTTTAAGTTTTTAATTTTGATAATAAAATGGCATTTGTTCTCACAACTTTAGGGTTGATTTTGATTAACAGGTGCTTCTTTTGTTTGCTTATATTATAAAATATTTATATTGTAATAGATTGCATGCTAAAAAAGCGTCAAAAAGGTTTTAAACGTGCATAATTTAGTAAATACTTACCACACGATACATACAAAAGCAAGCATTATTTTGTGTGTTTTTTTAAATTGTTTATTCAAACATTTTATAACTTGTGTCACTTATAATTACTAATGGTGCTTCAAAGACAATAAAAGTACGGTGCACTAACGAGAATAAAATTAAGAAACCACTTTAGCGAAAGAATACACACCTTATCTTAAAAACATCCCAATAATGACCTAAATTAACAAAACATCAGAGAAAGTCATATAAAGACAGTACTACTAAAAATCCACTGAAGTTATAATATCAAATAATTAACACATACAAGAGGTAGTTAAGTATTTTGTGCTTAAGTAAAGTACAAATAAGAGGAAGATTTAGAATTTAAATGAGGATTTTAACACACACTTTAAAGGGATGTGTGGTTTTAATAGACAATTTAAATGTAGGGAACAGCTTAGCTGTAAATATACTGTTGAACTTACAACCTTTCCGAAGTTATTATTACTTTATATTTTACTTATTAGGCACAAGAATTATCACTTCGGAGTATGGGCTATGCCCAAAGGCATATTTATTCATTATTACTTGGCAAGTGTGGAAGTTTATAATAATAATATTATTAGGCACAATGATTAACAGTATTTCTTATAGATTATAAGTTCAACAGTATATTTTATAACAACCACTCGTCAGTATGCAGTTGATTACATTTTATTGACAAAATCTCAAAATCCAAAATGGGGGTATGCATAACGCATTCAAAACTCGATGACAGAAGGAATCAGTCGTCATTCGGTACACACATTGAATGGAAATAAGTTTAAACAAGAGTTTTGTCCACAATTGAACAAAATTGAATTATGATTGTGATTGTGCAGATATAGTCAAAAAAATCTGTTAATTTATTTATGGAAGAAAACTCAAGCCTACAAAGGTTGAGAACAAATCCGTGATGAGGAAAAATCTGTTTTTTATTTTATTACGGCAATATTCGTCTTCAATTTTGCTCTACTGTGGACAAGACGCAAGACTGATTCCTCGTGCAATCCGCAGATTTACCTGACGCGCGAGTGAAGGGCTGCCCTCTCCTCGGAGGGCGTGTCCCTCAGGAATGTGGAGGACAGGTTAAGGACCACCATGAGGCAGCACAGTAGCAGGGGGCCTAAGATGGCGCCCTCGGGGCCTAGGTAGAATATACCGCCGGCTATTGCGAGACCTGTGACGTAGGGGTGTCCGCCACTGGAAATAAATGACGTATTGCTGTTTTATATTGGCTGTTACTCTGGCATGGGGTATACCCAGTACGAACTGGGTTGTGCAGGTCAGATGGGCAGTCGCTGCATGTAAAATACGCAGGTATGGTACTCAGCTGCATCCGGTTAGCTTGGAAGCCAAACACAACTGAGTTGGAAAAGTTTATTTAAAAAAAAAAACATCAGTCGATACGGTATAAGTATTTTTTATTAACCTTGACTTTAAGTTCGTTTATTCATAAATTAGAGCTTTATCATTTACATTTAAAATGTTCTTTCTGTAAAGAACATTTTAAATGTGTGATAAAGCTAGTATGTAATTTAGTTAGTGCAATTCACCTTACAATGAGTAAAAAAGAAGGTATCTAATACAAAGTCCACTCACTCTTTAATCTCGGCGTACACAGCGGCGTCGAGGAAGGCTATAGGCGCTGCCTGTGCTATGGGCAGCAGAAGAGCCATCATTGGCCGGCCTTGCAGCCACACGTCCAATGCCGCCGGTATACCCGCCAGGTACGGACCCAGGAACGGAGCCGCGCCTAACACCGCTGCTAATACTGGAATCACAAAGCTTGCAGACTCAGCATACCCATGTTTTTATTTTAATATAGAGAAGAACTGAGGAATCCCTGCAATGTTTTATGGCTTTCGATTTTTTTTGACGTACCATACGTATCACTTTTAGCGTAGCTTATAACGGAACCGCCACAGACGCCACAGACGACAAACTAAAAAGTACCTTACGTCGACAGACTTAAGGTACTTTTTTGCTTGTTCGGCTTGTCGTCTATACGTGACTGTGGCGTTTAAAAGGTTAATATTATGCATCATTGTGTAAGATAATTAAACAGTCCCGTCGGGGCCGCGGTATTATGTACTAGATTACGTGGCCTCGGCGCAAGGGCAAAGAAGGAACATGGGTTCGGTTTTTAGTCAGTAGAAGTCTGACACTCCCCTTCGCTCTGCCCAAGAGCGGGGGGGGGGGTCATTCGATGATTTTCCACCCACCAAAAAAAAAAAAAAAAAAAAGATAATTAAACAGTTGGGTCATACCACAATCAGATAGAAAACAGAACACACACATAAATACAATGTCACTATATCTGAAGATAATACACACGCAGGTCAATTGAAACGATAAATGGTGAAATAATATTTATTTTTAGTTACTATACTACTACACAAGATTAACAACGATTAAATCTTCTTTTTCTTAATATCATCTTGCCTCGGTGGTCGCAACTGTGCGTACACGTATTTGTAGAAGTCTAAAGCTTTCTGCTTGTCGTAAGCGACATTGTTTCTGCATTGCGAACCGACACAGCGGTTTATATATTCTTCTGGAGGAGACTTCGGTTCCTCCGCAGGCCTTTTCCGTGACGAGCTCGTACTTCGGAGCGTCTCGACAAAATCTTTAGAGGAATCGAACACAACTTTGATAGCCGTTCTGTTGGTCATGTTCAAGTGTGTGTCTTTGAGTAGGTCGTCCTTGTCCACCGCTGTCATGGCGGCGCTCGCGTCACCGTTCGGCGAGTTGGCCTGACGTATCAAGTAGAACGTCGGCGCTGGCTCCGTGACGTCCTCGTCTGTCGTCACTTCGCTGTTATGCTTGTCACTGTACAACAGACACATCACTTGCAGGTCCAGGCTCAGCTGACACATGTCACTTTCTTGTAGAATCTTAACGACGTCCAAAGGCAGCATACATGGCGCGTTTAAACAAGTATTGTTATTAGAAGCGTCCAAGATCATGTTGTTTAGTTCATTGTTGGTGTTCAGAAATTCAATGTTTCTACATTTACAGTCCATTTTGTTGCTGGTAAAGGTGACCGTAGTTCCGGCACTTTTGCAACTGGTGTAGTCGAAAGTTATAGAATGCGGCTCAACGTTATCGATTCTGTTTCTCATGAAGTTGAAGTGTTTCATACCGTTTCTTTTTCTGAGACACTTAACGCTGCTGAGAGCGTTGGTGTCAAGTTTAGTGATCTCATTTAGAGTTATATCTGTGTTTACAGACTTAAGTACCAGGCCATTTGCGTGTATTTCTTTGAATTTGTTACCAGTAAAGTGTAAATTGTCGGCAGTTATGTTTATTGCACCGCCAATTATATCGTTAAACGTATTTTCTGATATAGTAGCCGATGTGCTCAGTACTGTGATTCCTTTAAGTTCTAAGTTTTCAATCCTACTGCTTGTGATAGTAAATACTGCGTCGGTACCCATAATCGCCTCTATGGCTTGATTACGAATGTCTGTTATTGTAACGTTATCAAATTCAATACTTTGTATACCAGTCACATTATGAATCGCTTTCGTGTTTATCGAGTTTATTTTGCTGTTAGTCACTCGGATTTTCCTCAATGTTGCGGCTCCGAGGCATTTTAGTTCTGTGGGAGTACTTGGGGACTTGAAAATCTTTTGTGGCAAGGAGACAACCTCCTTGACATTGTCTATGGTGAGTTCAGGTGGTGTTTGGAGCAGCGAGGTAGGTGATAGAGACACGAACTCGAGTCTATCGCAGTCTTTGACGGTGAATCGTTGGAGTTGTGACGATCTCTGCAGTATGGGACAGTCGAGGACCACTCGTAGATCTCTGCAGTTCTGAACAGTGAGGCTCGTTATGTGGTCGGTGTAGTAGTCCTTTAGGTGAATTATGTAGTCCTACAACAAAATTAATGGCTGGATTAAGACTCGGAATAGATTTATTATCATTTGAAGAATGGGTGTGTATAAACGTACAAATTTTGTTTTAAATAACAGAGTAGAAATAAGTGGTTAGCAAGTTTTCATGTTTTAAGGCCAAATATAGGACGTGTACACACAAAAAAAAACATAAAAGACAAATACTTACATTGCTTCTCACGCTACAACTATACACCAATTCATTGGGCAAGTTATTGGCACAGGCCCACTCCGGGTCTTGGCAGCTCGTGAAGTTGATCCTGACGCTCAAAGCAGAATGCACCAACACAGCAAACAACGCAAAGTTCCCGGGGGCCATCACAAACACATGTTTTCCCTCACAATCACCGATTTGCACAAAAACTCTTGCGCAGTAAAAAATACACGTACGCGAGTGACCATCATCCCGAGATAATTCTCTGCTAATGTGACGTACACACATTCATGAATTTTATCAGAAAGTTTATTGACTTGCCTGGCTTATTTTTTTTTTAATTATTATCAATTATTATATCCGCATTTGGAAGAAAAAATGTTTGTGAATATAACGACTGATAACGATTTTTTTTTGCGAGATTAATATAGTACTTACCTACATGTTTAACTAAGTTTAAATCTGTAGCGTAGTCCACCCATATTTTTTCAAGATCAAGAATACTGAGGATTCGGATAATTTAATTTGTAATGATGTAGAGACGCCAGCACATCAAGCTACCTTAATGCTTTAGCAATAAAGTTGAAAACCGAATAAAGTAATTTTACTGATTGTTCTATCTTGATATGCTGATCTGTACAACGTACTTGTATATAACGGGAATCAGCATCAAAATGCGTGAGTTTTATCGCAGCATTTTTGTAATTTTATACGAAGGTCATGTTTGTTGATACGCACCTACAATTCAATTAAATTGTCCCTGGCCTTTAGATAATAAGGACACGGCATAAGGATCATGTTTGAATGGCAACTTCAGTTAAACATAAATAATAAATAAAAGCAAAATAAAATTAATTAATTTTTATAAAAGCTCTTTTAATGGCATGAAAAAGAGTAGTCCTTGCATCTCACATGCTGAATGTATATTTTGCCGAACATGAATTTATAGTAGTCATAAAGCAGTTAAATAAAAAAGTTTGTTTTATATCTTTTAGGCCATAAAGGTTTACTTGAATACTGATTGCTTGCGACATCGCTTACGAAATATAGATTTAGTCCGCCCACACACAGAATCATGAGCTCAACACGTGGTAAATTCCTGCTATATAAGGAAAATTATTAAAAAAAATAAGTTGTAAGTAATTTTTTTTTATCAATGTTTTGAATAATTAATAGAGGAGTTCTTGCTGAATAAAAACAGTCGCTCAGGTCGATCTTCAGGTTAAAGGTCACAGTACAAATATCAACTCGGAACGGAATTGTTACCGTATCGTGTTTCGCCCCAGTCGACAAACTAACGTAAGCACGTAACCAAAGCGAATCAGGATTATTCAGGACCTACACAAAATACTTCCTCACTTTAGCAGGTCTAACCTCAAAAGTTTTATACCGTGTCCCTATCCTACTTATATTATAAACGCGAAAGTTTGTAAGTATGTTTAAAAAAAAAAAAAAAATAATAATAATAAATGGATGTTTGTTACTCTTTCGCGCAAAAACTACTGAACGGATTTGGATAAAATTTGGTACCTACAAAGATAGTTTATAGCCTGGATTAACATATAGGATAGTTTTTATCCCGATTTTATCTTCCCGTGGGATAATTCTCGAGTGGGCGAAGCCGCTGTCAACACCTAGTGTATACATAGTCCAGTAAACGTAAGTGCAATATCACTCTAATGCCCACAGCATTAGGGTTATATTCCACTGCAATATCCTGATACTAAAATAAGTTCAAACGTGGTAGTCTCACCTGAAGGTAGGTACACAACTTTAGCTCCAAACAGGTTGTGGACGAGCCAAGTCCATAGACCGTAGAACAGCGCCATCTTGAATGATGCCCTGAACACCTGAAAGAAACAAATACATTGACGATGCAATCTTCTTCTTAGCGTGTCGATGGCAAACTAAATTGTCTAAGGATGCAATAGTCACTGTTTTTTTGTCAAGATTTTTGTATGAAGCGTCACGTTTGAAAGACAGTTGTGTTTGTATCATCAGGCGTGATGTTATGTTATATTATCTGATGTTACATAAGAAATAAAGAAGAAAGAAAATTCATTTATTTGGCACATGCCGCAAGTACACACAATGTAAAACAAAAAAATAATTTATAGAAAAAAGGATTTAAAACTAAACAAATCGTGCCACTGTGTGCCTCACGGCTGCGCCAAAGAGGCCCAGTTCAGCAAAATGCCACATAACATATTTAAGATCACGCCTGTAATACCCAATGGGTTATAAAACCGGAGATAAAATAAACTAACTAGTTCTACAAAGACACTTCAAGTTAATAAATAATTTATGAATATGTTAATGAACTTCTGTTTAGACAGAATTTCGCCGATTATGTTAAGTCCCATGTGATACTATGACATGGGACTATCACAGTGATAGGATAGCTTATAGCCACCAACAAGGCATACATACAGGATCCATGGCTGCTTCTCAGAAATTCCTTACCGACCCGGAAATCGCACCCATTAATTACCCCATGTGCAGCAGTCGCGTTTGCGACCACTCGGCCAATGAGGCAGTCAATTATTATTAATATAGTTAATTTTGAAAATCTACAATCATTATGTAAGTACCTACAAGATCTGTGATGATTTCAATAATGTTACCTGATTGATAGCCACGGAGAGAGCGATGCCGAGTCTCGGTCCGAAGTTGGGTTGCACCTGAGTGATCACCTCCACTGGTTTGTACAGCGCGTTGCTAGACGCCAGGAGATAGAACAGCGTCGTGAAGAACACCACCTGATCGAAAAATAAATAACGATCAATAGGGTTGGCATATACGTATGGATACAATGTCCAAAATTAACAAGAGAATAAAAATAAACACTCCTTTTTTTGGGCAGTCGTGTAAAAATATCACATGACATCTGCATCCACAAACTAGTACTTATGCAGAGCTAAACGAAACCAGCTCGGCAATCAGTTTGCGGTTGGTAAATCTTATCATTTATTTTTCAATTGAACGGTTGTTTTTGGCCGAGTGGTGAGTGCTACGCGGATCATACACGTGAGCTATGGCCGAGTGGCTTTTGCCACACGGATCATACACGAGAGTTATAGCCGAAGGGCTTTTGCAACGCGGATCACATACGAGAGTTATGGCCGAGCACATTAAGCTACTACAATCTGTCAAATTTCTTTTATAGATTTTCAACTTTATCGCTGAAACAATGCGCTCTCAATTCGCGGCGCTCTCCGAGCGCACACCAAAAAGCCCTTTTCAGGGCTAACAAAACTATCATGAATATGAACAATATTCATTTCTTTAATACAGAGAGAGAGTCATAAGCAAAGCTCATTGGGAAACTTTGACAGTTTCAGGTAGGTGGGCGTGTGTGAGAAGTGGCCATAGTCTTGTAGTGAGATATTAATAGATTAGTATTTATCTTACCAAGTTGATGAACATGTTGATAAGCGCGCTCCCGCCGCACAGCAACAAAGACGTGAACGCGCCGAGCGAGCCAGCCAACAGCGACACGTTGCTCGCCAGTGGCGCCCACATGCTGGTGGCAATAGCGCTCAGAGTACCCACGTTTGCTTGCACCCACGTCACTATGCCGGAGTAGTCGAAAATACCTGGCGAAGAGGAATCATAGTTTAGAATTTTCTAGTGACGGACTGAAAATTTTGTTTCGGTCAGGAAAACTAGCTTCGACCAATTAGTGACAGAAACTTCGATCCCACCGGGTTGCCGAATCTTGTAATTTTAAGGCGAAAGACTTTGTCGTCATCCGTTATATTCGAACTTAATTTAAGAATAATCGGCTAGACAAAGAAGACTTTTTAACTGAACTCTTCTTCTGAAACAGCCTGCTTCCCAATGAACAAAGGAACTTGGGCCAAGCCAGCTCATGTACACACACATCAAGCTATACATTTCTAGTATAACATGGCCATGCTTTGTATAGATTTTCCGTATACTGACAGTTCCGTATAAACTGGTTTTAAATAGCTTGACCGGTGCCGTGTGTACAGTCGTTCCGACAATTGTAATATGTCAAACTTACCGGGAGTATTGGACATGTCGTTGACAAGGTTGTCCCACGAGTCCTGTATGGCCGAGCCATCCACCTGCGGTCCTCCGGCGGACGCGAAGTGCCCCGACACCCAGCTCTGGTACACTCGGTCCCATAACTCTAATAGCTGCTGTTCTACGCGCAATATCTTGTCGGGGTCTCCCTCTTTTAGGATGCTTTTTACCTGTATTTAATACGAAGAAGGGTTTATAACATGACGACTATTTTTCGTTGTGTTTTCAGCGTAGTGCAGAATGTGTGATGCTGATGACGTTTGCCTGACCCTAATGAAGGTTATACGTTTGATTTTCATGCGGAACCAATGTTTCAAGAAGATATTGAATAAATCAATGTGTCAAAGAACTATTGTCAATGATAATAATGAGTTAAGCAGTATAGTATATTTGCATGAACAAAACTAATCCGTGCTTTTTTCTCAGTCCGTACCTACAATGTATAGTTTTTACCAAATGGACACTTACAATTTGATCAAGCTTTGTAATATCCGAATGGAAGCAGAAAAGGGAAATAATGTAAATTAAAAAAAACATAATTATTCGTATTACCTTGAAATATTGATGTAAGTTGATTATTTCATTGTAGTGTGAGTTACATTAGCCTGAAAAATTAGTTTGTGGAACGTTTATAGCTACTTATTTATTTACTTTTGCTTTCCGAGACGATACCTTTTACAACGTCGGTTTTTTTGGGCGGCTGTAGCCGACGATAGCGGTGTTAGTCACGTTTTCAATTGTCGGTTATACCCGTCCGTGGCGTTCAAAAGGTTAAGAAATTAGCTGGGATACAGTGTGTGCAAAATATTGTAAATCTGGCATTTTTACTAACAATGGGAATACTAGCCGACTAAAAAATATGACTTTCCCAATTAGTCGTTACATCTCTTATTTTACACACCACAAGCTTGGCCCCAACTCAAAATGCACTCCAATGTCCTATCGTTAATACTTACCGCTGTTGAGATTCCTTCCCTGCCATAAGTGTAAGCGTTGTCAATGAGCGAGTCTAGTTTCTCCTCCCACCCGTCCGGGAGGTACGCGTGCAACTCACTGTTCTGAACGTACGTGCTGTTCAATAAACTGCCACTCAGCTGGACTACTACTATCGCTTCTGAGTATATCTGAAATTAAAATGAATATAATGTAGAGACTCAATAGAAATTATTAACTTTTTGAACGCCAGAGCGTAAACGAATCAGCGCCTCCTCCCATGCGAAGCCACAAATACATAGAAAAAAATATTTCAACATCTTGTCGATAACCAATTACATTGCTTTTTGTCCCATGTTTTTAATAAAATGTCATCAGTAACAACGTTTTAAATATGTAATTTTCTTGTCGACGTCGTCGATGATGGGTTGTTAGGTATGTTCACATTTTTCGGCCGTGGCTGTTGAAAGGTTAAGCGAGTGACCATTCAGTAAATCAACCAAAAATATTTTCAGTAAATATGTAATATAATATGTTCGACGTGGTGTCAACTAGCGAAATCTTGGCTTAGGCCAAAGCCGATGACAAAGACAACCCATTTATTACAATTAGGCCATTTCAAAGCAATAATGAACGTGGAATTGTGCACGGAAATATAATGGCTTCTAATTGGTCCGCGTCGAAGTAGTGTGGCCACTAACATCTTAAAACTTTTCAAGATGCTTATCATAATTCTGAGCTAAAACACTTTTAGAATTCGTGATCAGAATCATTAAGCTTAAGGTCAAAAGGGCCAGCTACGCAACACAATAATTAATTAATGTTGCTCACGAAATAACATCCCATGGGCAAGAAGCGTGGTCATCGAACAATAAAATATTCCACCCTCTTTGACTATAGTTACCTTATAGGTGACGCAATTAACGCGTATCGCGTGACTTATTGGAATGATTAGGACGTGTTTTTGAATTCTTGTTTCCAACAGAAGATATTTTCACCACTAAATAAATATAGCGCTAACTGTACTTTATGTTGAGGGAGTTAAAGTATTTTTTCAAGTTTTCAGAAATGGGACTATTCCCATATATGTCGACGCGTCAAATTAATTATACACACATCAACACGGTCTAGGGATATTTTTAAAAAAGCGAATTACTATCAATGTGTTAATTATTTATATGACATGTATATATTTAAAATATACGTTATTTAATATTCTACCATTTTTTAATAATGGTTAAGGTACTGATTCAAATTTCAGGATTTTATGGAAAAAAAATGAAGCATAGACGGAAACCGTATATGAATTAACTTTTGATTTGTGAGTAAAAACTGAAAAAAATAGAAAAATCATTTAATTTGTGTTTATAAACTTGAAGTTAGTAGTCTGAGAAAGCGCCCATGATGTTCATAACACATCGGCAACGATTCGGCATGCTCAGAACAAGGTTGTCAATGTCTTGCTGCGGAATATTGTCCCATGTCCTTCTGAGGTGCGCAAAAAGTTGATCTTCTGTAGCCAAATTTTCAGGAACTTCCTTCAGAGCTCTTCTTTGCAGCATATCCCACGCATGCTCAATGGGATTTAGATCTGGCGATTGAGCAGGCCAGTCTAAGGCCCTAACATTATGTGTATGTAACCAAGCTGCTACCGTTCTCGCCGTGTGTGCCCGGGCATTGTCGTGCATGAGCAGGAAATCTTGCCCCATTTGTGTTCTGTGAGGCAAGATTACGGGCCCCAGCACCTGTTGGACGTATCGTTCTGCCGTCATATTGCCCCGCACCCAAACGTGATCCGTCCGTCCTCCAAGACGAATTCCTGCCCAAACCATAATTGTTCCTCCTTGGTATGGGTGAACCTCCTGAGGGTTCTGGAGACGGCTCCATCGTCCAGGAACTCGCCAAACACGCGTCCTTCGTGAATCTGGATGGAAGCCGAACCTGGATTCATCCGTGAACAGCACATTGGACCATTGCTCACGGCCCCAGTCCACGTGGTTCCGAACCCATTCTAATCGTCGTCCACGATTGCCTCTCCGTAAAGGTGGGACCCGGAGTGGTCTACGAGAGCGTAGATTGCTTTCATGCAGTCGCCTTCTTACAGTTTGGTCACTCACAAGCACTTGGTGTTCCACTCGCAGCCTTTGGACCAATTGAGTCGCCGTTGCATTTGGTTGAGCTCGCGCAGTAATTTGCAAAAATCGGTCTTGTCTGGGGGTAGTGATGCGACTTGGCCCCCGGTGCCTCTCCGCTACTTCACCTGTGGCACGATAGCGTGTCCACAATCTTGAAATTACATTTTGATGGGTCCCTATGGCCTCAGCAACATTACGCTGAACAGATCCAGCTTCCAGCATTCCCACAGCTCGTAACATCTCCGCCCTCGTCAAATGTCGGCGTTGCATGGCTACAATACCTCAATTTTAACTTTATCTTACGTTTAAAAATGAAAAAAAACTGTAACTAAACGTAATTCGTATTGTTTTTTAAATTTCGCACAAATGAAAATTCCCTCTCCTATATATCAAGACATTTTTATGCCACCGAAACAAAAGAATTTTCAAAAATTTGAATTTGGAATTAGTCTGAGATAAATTACAAACAAATCGGTGTATTAAAGATTCCAATGCGGCCAGTACTTTTCGAGTTATTTAATTGAGTATGAAATATCCCTAGACCGTGTTGATGTGTGTAGTTTGCAATTACTTAATAATTAAATAATTCAGGTTAATCAAACCAATTTTAAAAATCCTATATTCGCTTAGTAGCTTTTCAAACTATTATTGTCAATTCATTTGATTTTGTAATTTTAATTAGGATGTTTTAGATGGTCAATATACCTTGGTATCATGACCAAACAAACTTGTTTATAAACTGCAAGTTATGATTTGTGTTACTTAAAACGATTTATTACCTAAACGATATTCTTAATTCATTTTATGATTTGTAAACATCAATCGGTGTGTTTTTATCTAACAGCAGTAACATTTGATTAAAAACATTAAAACAGGAAATAACGTCCGTGGCTGCGTTTGATAAAAACACATCCGATTCCAAATAAGAAAAGCTAAAATTTATTTTCTGGTTTTAAAATTACTAATAAATTGAGTTAATGATTGTCGATTTATAATAGCGATTACATTTCACTCATTGTTTGATTTGAAATGTTAAACATTTATGCAAGTTCCGGTGGCGTGATCGGCCATGTTGTTTTTCTTTGTTTGAGTTAAGTTGAATCGTTGAAAAGTGTTAGAGGGCCCATTCTGCCGCTGGAAATTGTAGAGAGTAGAAGACTCAGGAGATCCTGTGAGTAAATACGTTTTATACCTAGTTTTAAATTGCTGTGTTTTCTAATACTAATTAAGTGCCTAAGTTGAATTGTACAAAATTATAAAGTGTTGTTCAATTTGTTTGGTGTTTTCATTATCCTGCAATGTCTGAGAATAATAACGAGAGTGGTGACGTCAGCAATGCTGACGTCACTATTTCTAAAAGTTTAAGTGGGACCCTCCGCCGTTATCAGAAGTGGGATATCTACCCCCTTCTGCCGGACATTCTGTTGTAAACAATGAAAATGTTTCTGCTTCTGCTATCGGCGTACCCACTGAGTTTTTCTCACAGATGTTGCAGGTGATGAAGGGCATGACGGATCGTATTAATTCTAAACAAGCAGATAAAGTTAAAATTAGTGACGTATTTTTACCGTCGTACGATCCGGATGCCAATATAGGAATACGCGAATGGTGTCAACACGTGAGTACAGCCATGGATACCTACAGCCTGACCGATTATGATATTAGAATGAAAGTCGGAAGTTTACTTAAAGGTCGTGCCAGGTTGTGGGTGGACAATTGGTTGGTTTCCACATCCACGTGGCAGGAATTGCGCAATTTATTAATAACCACATTCGAGCCTGAAAATAGGTACTCTCGTGACATTCTTCGATTCAGAGAGCATACTTACGACAATACTAAGGATATTGCGCAATTTCTGTCACAAGCTTGGGTACTTTGGCGCCGAATCACAAAAGATAAATTATCAAATGAGGACGCGGTTGAGGCGGTTATTGGCTGTATTGGGGATGACCGACTAAGGATTGAATTATTGAATGCACGTGCGGTTTCGGTTCCTGAACTTATTTCTGTGGCATCATCTATTCGCCACATTAAAAGACCTAACCCAAATTCATCTAATGCTCAGTCGGTTATCAACAAGCGACCACGATTTTCTGAAAAGCAACAGTTTTGCCAAGTATGTAAAAGGTCGGGCCATGAAACACGGGACTGTCGTTTTAATAAAAAACCTGATAGCATGCAATCACGTCCTCAAGAAAACAAATCTGTTTCTCAGACAGTTAGTGCCGAGACAGACAAACCAACGTGTACATTCTGTTCAAAGATAGGCCATACATTTGACAAATGTTTCAAGCGTGAACGTGCAGTAATATCTAAAATTAATTGTGTGGGTGCAAATAAGTTTGCTTTTATGCAAATAAAAATTGGTAACGTTAAAATTCAGGCCATGTTTGATAGCGGTGCAGAGTGTTCACTAATACGCGAGTCTGTAACGGCTAAATTGCCTGGAAAAAGAACGAATGAGGTTAGCTATTTAAAGGGTATTGGTCAATTTACGGTGCTTTCCCTAACAAAAATAACAACAGTATGTATTATCGACAATTTACGAGTAGAGCTTCAATTTCATGTAGTAGCAGATTATGAGATATGTGCTGATGTCATTATTGGCATAAATTTTGTCGACAATACAAACATTGGAGTATTAGTGACGTCACGGGGTGCTAAACTGTTTCATCAACTGATAGTAAACCACATACGATCTGATAATAATAAATTTGATAACTTGGATTGTGATTTAACTGACCATGATCAAGTAGCTGAATTGAAAATATTGCTTAACAAATATGAACATTTATTCATTCGCGGGTTCCCAAAGACCAGGGTGAACACCGGTGAATTAGAAATCCGGCTACAAGACCCCACTAAGCGAGTGGAACGTCGACCATACCGTTTAAGCCCGGTTGAACGGGAGAAAGTACGCAATATTGTAAGTGAGCTACTTGAACACAAAATCATACGCGAAAGTAAATCTTCGTTTTCGAGTCCAATAATATTGGTAAAAAAGAAAAATGGTCAGGATCGTATGTGTGTGGACTTCAGGGAATTAAACAGAAATACCCTTAGGGACCACTACCCTCTACCAATAATTTCGGACCAAATAGACCAACTGGCTGGTGGTCATTTCTTCTCTACATTTGATATGGCAGCTGGGTTCCATCAGATTCCAGTTGCAGAGGAGTCAATTGAAAGAACTGCATTTGTCACGCCTGATGGGCTTTACGAATATCTAGCCATGCCATTTGGTCTAAGCAACGCTTGCTCGGTTTACCAGCGTTGTATTAATAAAGCATTGATGCCGCTATTGATAAAGCAGGTATGCCAGGTTTACGTAGACGACGTCCTCTCAAAATGTAGGGATTTCCAAGAAGGCATCTCTAACATAGAGCAAATATTAATTGCTTTGCAAAAGGCTGGCTTCTCAATTAATATTGAGAAAACGGTTTTTTTTAAACGTTCCATTGAGTACTTGGGCAATATAATAGCCGATGGGCAAGTTGGTCCAAGTCCAAATAAAGTGGAAGCTTTAACAATGGCACCAGTACCGACTACAGTTAAGCAAGTCAGACAATTTAATGGCCTCGCTAGCTATTTTTGGCGTTTTATTCCCAATTTTTCCCGAGTTATGATGCCACTTTACGAGTTAACAAAAAAAGACACTAAATGGGAATGGAACGGCAGACATGATGAGGCTCGTAACAAAATTATCCAGTATTTGTCTACTGCGCCTACCTTATCTCTATTTCAGGAAGATGCGCCAATTGAACTCTACACTGACGCCAGCAGCCTTGGATACGGAGCTGTACTGGTCCAGGTAATCGACGGACGCCAGCACCCGATCGCTTATATGAGTCAACGTACTACTGACGCGGAAAGCCGCTATCACTCATATGAGCTGGAGACACTGGCGGTGGTGAGAGCAATCAAACACTTCAGGCAGTATCTGTATGGACGTAAGTTTAAAGTTATTACAGATTGCAACGCTCTCAAGGCATCCAAACACAAGAAAGACTTGCTACCTAGAGTACATCGCTGGTGGGCTTTTCTACAAAATTATAATTTTGACGTAGAATATAGAAAAGGTGAAAGGCTGCAACACGCAGATTTCTTCAGCAGAAATCCCTCTGGTGAGTTTTGCACAAATATATTAACATCCGACATGAAATGGATACAAATAGAACAACGACGCGATGAAAAGCTGCGTTCACTTATAGAAAACCCTACTCCTGGTTTTGAAGTTGAAGACGGTGTCCTAAAGAAGATCTGCGCAGACACTGTGCTTGGTACATATAAGCTTACAGTAGTTCCAAAAGCATTCCAGTGGAGTCTAATTAATTCATACCACACATCGCTACATCACCCGGGTTGGGAGAAGACCCTGCAAAAACTGAAGCAATCTTACTGGTTTGATAAGATGAGCACCGGCGTGAGGAACTTTGTTGAAAACTGTGTCATATGCAGAACTTCGAAGGGGCCTTCTGGTGCAATTCAGGTACAACTACATCCAATCCAAAAACCCACGGCACCATTTCAAGTGGTCCATATGGATATCACTGGAAAATTGGGCACCAGAGACTCTCAAGGACGTGATGAATATGTGATCGTTATAATTGACGCATATACGAAGTACATACTTTTAAGTTACTCCAATGACAAAACCCAGGGTAGTAGTCTTGCTGCTTTGAAACGCCTTATACATCTTTTTGCAACACCTATACAGATTGTGGTTGATGGTGGAAGGGAGTTCCTAGGTGAATTCAAGGTCTATTGTGATCGTGTTGGTATTGATATCCATTCAATAGCGCCAGGAGTTAGCCGAGCGAACGGACAGGTGGAACGTGTGATGGGTACGTTAAAAAATTCTCTGACCATGATCAAAAATTATAACACCGAGAAATGGCAAGTTGCATTAGAAGCATTGCAGCTCGCATTTAATTGTACTGCACATCGAGTGACCGGCGTTGCACCCCTTACTCTCCTCACACGACGACAACATTGTGTCCCACCAGAGCTCCTGAAATTGGTTAACATCGACAACGAATCAATGGATTTCGATTTACTAGAGCAACATGTAAGTGAGAAGATGACTGCTGCAGCACAATACGAAAAACAGCGTTTTGACAAAAATAAAGCAAAACTCAAACCATTCCAAAGGGGAGACTACGTCCTCATCAAGAACAACCCACGTAATCAAACTTCTCTTGATTTGAAATATAGTGAACCATTTGAGATTTACAGAGTGTTGGACAATGACCGCTACATGGTGAAAAGGGTCACAGGCCGAGGACGACCGCGTAAGGTGGCTGACGATCAACTACGTAGAGCTCCTCAGCCAGGCGCTCAGGCAACCGTGTCGACGGAATCTGAAGAGGATAATGAGCAACCACCTGGAACATCGCAGTTGATAACTCCAACACTCGAGCTTCGTCCATTGCAACTGACTACATCAAGCCCATCATTACCATCTACAAAACCTAGTTTTAACTAATAATATTACTACTTAATGGGTGTGGCAAATTGTTTGCCATACCTATTACATTTATAAAGTTTATTGGACTTGCTCACCAGTACCTACAGTGTTCGCAAAATGTTGGCGAGTTCGGTCATTTCTCAATTTATGATGAGTTATGGCCCATGTTTATAAAATGAAGAAAATATGAAAGGCGATTTTGTTTTATAAAATCTATGAGTTTCTAACCAATATGTCATTTTCATAAAATTAAGCCTACGTATTGTGATGAAGTCCACATACGATACGAGAGCTATTTCATGTTTCCATAATAACCCGTGTTGACCACGATCATATTAAATGATCCAGACGACACCATCGACCTAGACCCATTTCCTTTAGAGCCTCTGTGGACCACGGCGCTCATACCGCCCAGACCACAGCATCATCATTTTACTCCCGTGTGGACCACGATCATTATAAATGATCCAGACCACACCATCGACCTAGACCCGTTTCCTTTAGAGCCTCTGTGGACCACGGCGCTCATACCGCCTAGACCACAGCATCATCATTTTACTCCCGTGTGGACCACGATCATTATAAATGATCCAGACCACACCATCGACCTAGACCCGTTTCCTTTAGAGCCTCTGTGGACCACGGCGCTCATACCGCCCAGACCACAGCATCATCATCTTACTCCCGTGTGGACCACGATCATTCTAAATGATCCAGACCACACCATCGACCTAGACCCGTTTCCTTTAGGGCCTCTGTGGACCACGGCGCTCATACCGCTCAGACCACAGCATCATCCCTTATCTACGAAAACATAAACAATACAGTGTTACGTGGAGTAACTGTATTAAAATAAAATCATAATTATGTAGTGGCATGATGCGGTTGCATTGTCACATAAACATATTTCATGCCATCTTCCATTCTGCACTAATATGTTGAGAATGTGTAATTGAACTATAATTATTGCTCAATGCAGCTGATGACTTGGTGAAGTTTCTTAACTATCCTACTTGAAAATAAATTATGTAGTGACATGATGCGGTTGCATTTTGTCACATAAACGTATTTCATTCTATCTCCATTCTGCGCTAATATGTTGGGAATGTGTAATTGAACTATAATTATTGCTCCATGCAGCTGATGACTTGGTGAAGTTGTTTAGCTATCCTACTTGAAAATAAAGTTGAAATTTGCAATAAAATGCTTGAGTAAAAAAACTTTACCGACCCAAATTATCAGCTAGCGAGCCTGTGTAGAGGCGCTAGACTACAACCTAACATTTCACATTTCAGAATGATTACCTCGGGCTGGTGCAGAGCGCGCACCACCTCGCAGAATGGCCGTGTCGACGCGTCAAATTAATTATAGTTTGCAATTACTTAATAATTAAATAATTCAGGTTAATCAAACCAATTTTAAAAATCCTATATTCGCTTAGTAGCTTTTCAAACTATTATTGTCAATTCATTTGATTTTGTAATTTTAATTAGGATGTTTTAGATGGTCAATATACCTTGGTATCATGACCAAACAAACTTGTTTATAAACTGCAAGTTATGATTTGTGTTACTTAAAACGATTTATTACCTAAACGATATTCTTAATTCATTTTATGATTTGTAAACATCAATCGGTGTGTTTTTATCTAACAGCAGTAACATTTGATTAAAAACAGGAAATAACGTCCGTGGCTGCGTTTGATAAAAACACATCCGATTCCAAATAAGAAAAGCTAAAATTTATTTTCTGGTTTTAAAATTACTAATAAATTGAGTTAATGATTGTCGATTTATAATAGCGATTACATTTCACTCATTGTTTGATTTGAAATGTTAAACATTTATGCAAGTTCCGGTGGCGTGATCGGCCATGTTGTTTTTCTTTGTTTGAGTTAAGTTGAATCGTTGAAAAGTGTTAGAGGGCCCATTCTGCCGCTGGAAATTGTAGAGAGTAGAAGACTCAGGAGATCCTGTGAGTAAATACGTTTTATACCTAGTTTTAAATTGCTGTGTTTTCTAATACTAATTAAGTGCCTAAGTTGAATTGTACAAAATTATAAAGTGTTGTTCAATTTGTTTGGTGTTTTCATTATCCTGCAATGTCTGAGAATAATAACGAGAGTGGTGACGTCAGCAATGCTGACGTCACTATTTCTAAAAGTTTAAGTGGGAACCCTCCGCCGTTATATATGATCCTACTTTTGAAATCTAAATTAAAAACGCAGGAAATATGGTCTATTTTATGACTTACCTGTATAAAAATAAATATAATAGCGACGGTCAGGAACAGGATAAGTCCCACGATGACGATGCAGGAAGACACTGTGTCGACTGAGCTGTAAGCCATGTCCCTGAAGCTCGCGTTGCAAAGGGATGCCATCTTGCCTAGACCGCGGACGTGAGCTGGGAGTAATGCTGATTGCCTATTCAACAATGGAGTTAAGAGTCAATATTGCATATGTTTACAAAAAAAATGCTTTGCGATTATTTATGTTGACTGATTTGGAAATCAAGGCTTAGTGAATTTAATCTTATCACTCAAAATTTTGTATAACTTACCTAGTTCTCCACCAGATCCGTATTCTTCCCATAACATTGTTGTAATGGTTCTCAAAGAACAGCCAAACACCGAAGTAGTTCAACAGCCTCTTTAGAACATGGATGGCCAAGAAGAACAAAGTCACTGGCAACAACCAGATATGCTTCCAAACAAGCATACACAGGCAACTGAAGAACAGAAGCTTGAAGTACAAAGCAGTTTCCTCATCATTGTCGAAGTTATTCTTCATATAGTTCTCGTCAAGCGACCTTTGCTTAAATGCAGCTAAGAATCGGGTATCGCATTTAATTTTCGGATTCGATAAAGGTAATGCGGATAATGTTCTCGTTTTAAATAACATTTTCGGGTGTCGTGGGGAGCTTTGGATGGGCTCGTTGGTTGCCCAGCTTCCCCTTTTCACTATAGTATCGGGGGTGACGGGGGATGGAGTGTCTTTTTCTGGAGTACTTTCTTGTTCACTGGATTCTATTTGGACCTCCTCTTCAGGTTTATCTTCCACCTTCTTGTCAGTTTCCTGCTCATTCATAACAGTTTTCTGAAAAGCTAAGGCCATTGAAGCCTCTGGATCTGTAATAGATTTTTAGTGATCTAAAATACAGTCATTGAAACTCTTTGTTCATTAAAAAAAAACTAATATTGCATTATTTAGAAATAAATTGGAACTCTTTTTTAATTACAACAAACATTTAATAATGTTGACAATTAAAAAAGAGTTCCAATTTATTTTAACAAGGATTTAAGTTTTTGTTTTGGAAATCCAATAACTTACCTTTCTCCAATAATTTCTTGTGAACATCAAGCACTTCTAAAGCAAAGCCAGTGATGCAGATAGCTTGGAGGAATACAAAAGTGTACACTTGCAGGGACCCCGTGAGGCTTGCTATAAAGCTGGCGATGACAAGCCATAGCAGTTGTGATGACAGTCGGAAAACAAACTCTCTCTGTGGTGTCCATAGGATGTACACGCTGATGACGTATGCTAAGAATATTGTTAATGTCTGGAAAGAAGGTTATAATTCCAATTTGACAAAACAATATTTTATTGAAAGCTATGTCTGGTGGGCCGGAGGGCTGGCCCATAACAGTAGGAACAGTACAAACAGAGGTCTTTAATTCTGTGAGCAATATGATTATAGGTACTTTATGCTGAATTTGGGGTGTGTATTGGCTGACACATAACAGTTGGAACAGTACAAACTCAGAGGAAATAAGATTTTAGCTACTTTATACAGCTGTTTTCTTTAATAGCTTTATTTTATGAGACGGAATGGGCAATATCCATGCTCTATTAAAGAGAGGCTTGTGTCCCAGCAGTGGGAACATTATTCTTATAGGTATACCTATTGTATAAATAGAAAATTATAATTCTGTTAAAATTTCTTAAGATGACGTAAATAATTATAAAAAATGTAAGTATTTTGATTAAATAAAATATATTATTTTTTTAGACTTACAATATAAGAGCTGCAGACACTGATGAGCAAGGTGGTAGAGAAACTGATGAAGCCGCTCAGCTGCCAGAATAAGCAGACAAAACTTCTGGGCAACGAGTTGTACATCCATGGTAACACGAATATTGCAGACAACAACCCTATCACTGTCTGAAATAAAAGAAACCGTGAAAGATTTTAGAAATCAAATAAACCATATTTTTTTCACGTAACATCATGCTTGTAATCCCTGAAGGGCTAGGCAGAGGTGTACACCCACATTTAGACATTTATGTTTAAGTATCTAGTAACAGGGTGGCGAGCCTATAGCCATCAAGTGGTCACAAATCCAGGCTTCGTGGCTGCTACTGAGAAATTCCTGATGGTAAAACCCAATAATGCTTTGATTTTGATGGACCCGGGAATTGAACCCAGTTCAAAATGCTCAGCAGTCTTACTTGTGGCCGAGCAATAAGGTTGTCAGTATTTTTTTTTACTTTTAAAAGTATTCAATAAGTAATTGCGAAGCATTTGGATGAATAGAAAGAGTTTGTGCAAACGTTGAAATTAACCCGATGTGAATCATAGTTTACCTACTTTATCAGATTTGTTACAGTGATAGTAATTTCAACAATACAGGTATTATTTCACTCAAGGCCAATGATGTCATAATCTGTCTAGCTATAAGATGAAAAAAACTAGCTTTTGCCAGCAGAATGCCTGCATACATCTTGGTCGAAATAATTCTATGGGAATAAGCTGGTTTTTTAAAGGGGAACTTTCAATTAAAATAAAAACACAGGAATGTCTTTTATTAATATGAAATTTGCTATATTTGACTGATGTTGTTGGCATGCTTTTATTCATGCTTCTAAGGTGGGTAGACCAATCCAATTTTGACACAATATTTGCAGTAAATCAGGCTGTATTTCCCCCTACTGTAAGCCCAAAAGGAGGGTTATCTGCCAAACAGGTTGCAATTGTTGGCTGCCAAGTGCGCTATTGTTTCTGGTTTATGGGTATGACATACAACTTTAATTTGAAAATGCTTAATAAGAATGGAATTTCATCACCATCGACACAGTAAGTATTTAGTGATCTCTGACAGTTGTATGCTAGTAGCAAGTGTATGGAGCTTTGCCAATATAGGCTAGGGTGAATAAATTGTTGGCAGGCACTTCCAGAAGATGTTTAACACTGCTGGCCAATGACTACCGGTAGCAACTGTCAAATATCTACAAATGATACTGATGAAAATGATGATAGATTCTGAGACAAATGGCAGCAGAATGGCAGTGCGGTATAACAGCAGTCTGTCTTAGAGATATGGTCACTTAATGTTTACACAAAACAGATCATTTTGAGCACCCAAAGAAATAGTAATAAGTAGGTACACAAGGGAATAGTCATTTGATAAAACATACCTTATAGTGATCAATGAACTGCTGTCCAACAGTATCTGAAGCAAAGTTGACTATATTCACGGGTATCACCAACAAACCAACTACCACAGATGTGTTGGCCTTTTCTAGATCTTCGAACCATGATTTTAGCTTTTTGGAGAGTTTATATTTAAATGGATGGAGTAAAGAGCCCACTAACAGAGCCCAAAACAGAGGCTTAAAGAAGGGCTCTAAAATAAGAAACAGCACATAAAATGCGACACAACATATTGCTAAAATAAATAGAGCAAACGCGTTATAGAACCCATGTTTCATAGGTTTCTCGTTCCCTTCCGTTATTCCGCCTATAATATTGAATATATTTTCGAACGGCGACT
This sequence comes from Diarsia mendica, assembly GCA_949316265.1. Lineage (NCBI taxonomy): Eukaryota > Metazoa > Arthropoda > Insecta > Lepidoptera > Noctuidae > Diarsia > Diarsia mendica. Next base: position 14,005,281 of record OX438906.1, read on the forward strand.
GCTGCATTGCTCCTTCGGTGTTGTAGAATATTGTCACAACTTTATGTAGATAACATTTAACTTATTAAAAAATAGAATAGGAAATAGTAGTAATCACATTATAATTATGAGATCATGGTTTTTATTTGATTTTCGGGAACATTTCGATTCACGGTCGCGTTTCAGTATTAATCGGTCCATCCATTGACAGCAGGATAGCGTGTTAAGCTTACCATGCGAGTAAAAGAGAAATCGATTTTTTTTCGAAGTGAACACTTTAAACATTTTTAATTCTATGGTCAGGATGTGACATTTTATTTCTGAATGCTGATCGATGTCTCTCTGTCAATTTTAGTGAGTGACAGACGTTTAAACAGCACGCTTTGTAAACTGCCTTGGTTTGAACAAAACAATATACGTAATACTTATGGCTTATATAATGACACTGGCTTTGGAGTACGTAAGTAAATAATTATTTCGTATTTAAACTGTGTCAGCTTATATTTCAGTAGGTTTTTTTTTTTAAAAGTAAGTTTTAACATACCAAACTTCGCACACTAGCAAAAATTAGAAATGGGCGCGAATTTTTGACGTGATAAGTCTTTTAATGAGGGCTAACCATGGGCTAACCGTAGACCGTAGACAGAGAATAGGTATAGACAAGGCATCAGCGTATTCGGTAAGAGACAGCGATAGTTATTATCCGATTAATGACAAATGACATGAACTGACAAAGAGAACCACCTAACCTGGGGGTCTACTCGCTAAGCACCAAATCCGTAAATACGGCCGTATAAACGGGGTTTTTTACTCTACGCCGTAAATGTGTGTAAACCCTACTCTCTAGTGATCACGGACCAACACGGAACAGAAAGAACAGTGGAAATGCTAAGTAGGCGTAGCACGGCTGTCATATCTTTGCACTGTACTGCAAACTCTCAAATTTTTGACTTAGTCGTGTTTTGACATCGCTTCGAGTCGCTAGTCTCCCGCCTATTTAATTTTTGCATTAATATGCCGTATTGTCACGTATTGTGCAATTTTGGAGCGTAAAAATGACTGTAGAAAAAAAAAACTTAAAAACGGAGGTGTTTCCTATCATCGGTAGATACGATTTTATTTGTTTTCTAATAAAATCGTAGTTAATATCAATTTTCTAAAATTTCTTAAAAATGTGACAATCTGTCACATTATTAGAAAATTATAATCAACCTTTTCCCATTGAAATAAAGTTTATTTTAGATCGAATGTCGATTGTTATATTTTGAACAAGGATCTTTTTTGTTCTCGAAAGTTCCATGCTACTCAATTAGTGATGTGGTTAAGATCGGTTGCAGATTTGATCGTTAGATATCGATAAAATAAAACAATGTTTTACTTACTGTTTAACATTTCAATACAAAGATCCTAATTATCACATAAAATTTATTTTGAGAGGTGTACCTGTACAACATTAAAGTTACATGTTTTGTAGCTAATATAGAATCAAACTTTTACAAATTTTAATAATGATTGATAATTGCATTGACATTTTACGTAAAAACTGACACAATAATATTGACAAGTTATGATTTTCTTTTGTATGATGGCATCTTTACCACCGAAATATACCTGTTTAAATAAATTATGAATGTAAGGACCATAGAGACCACCAAACCATAATAATAAAGTGATTATTATTATAAAGATACTAGCTGATGCCCGCGGCTTCGTCCGCGTGAATGTCGGTTACCGGGACCGATGTCGGTTATCGCGACCAAAAGTAATGTCTTCATCCCCCTTCCCCTTCCCTTCTGTGTCCCTTTCAACCTTACCTTACATACATATATACATACATAAAATATATAAAGTTTTGAAAGATAGGCAAGGAAAACTATAACAACTTAATTTTGAGCCGAATCTGCCAACTTCTTGTGAATGTGTTCACGAGCTTTTATAATACTACAAACTTTTTTTCAAAATAAATTGGTTATCTATCGATATCGATAATATTGATAAAAGCTTAATGTGTCTCTTCCTTGGCCGAGTAGCAAAAAATACAGACCTGTGACGCGAATATAATCCTTATTACTGCAGTTTTTAAGTGTATTATTGCGTCCATGGAAAATACTGCCATCTATGGACGAGTAGCGGAATTTACTAGGCAATAATGTCTAGTATGATTGCTGATTACAAAACGTCGTATTTTATTTCTGAGTGAAGCAAAATAAATCCTATCGTAATACCACGAAGGTATATTTTTAAAATGTAGAATTTGTGAGTTACGCTGGTTGTGATTGAAATTGAAACGACCAATCAAACAAATTGTGTAGTTGTAGTGCACTGTATGATTAATGGTTTGATTGTGTTAGTTTGGCGACACTGGTTCCGATACAGATTTCGTCACATACCACTTCTACAGAGTTTTTTCTGTTCTGTGCGGACCAATGACTTTCGAACGGAGTCATAGACAAGCTTGCTTTATTCTTTCGGTTGATTCCCGGTTTTCTTACTTCGTGGTTTTCAAGCATTTAAATTAAAAATATCATTGGTATTGTTAGAAAAAGACTGCATTTGCACAAAATATTTATTCTAATGTCTTTTTAGACATAATTTAAATATATTTGTCCGGGTTAAAGCTGTAACCTCTGCCTTCTTTGTATTTGATTGAAGGATACCGATTTGTCAATGGAAATGTCAAAATGTCAGTTTTTTATTTACAATAAATAATAAACAATTTGCATTATTAATACGAGGTACGACCCGGAAACTTTTCGTAATAAATTGTAAAATTGCCTCAAACGCTTTTGTAGGCCCTCACGCGCTCAAATAGAGGCACTCCTCGATTTTATAAGTGAAAACAACGAGTTGGTACCTACTAACAATAAACATCAGCGGAAACAAAAACAAACAAACACGGAGTAACTAGGAGCCCCCCAAGCTAGTTAAAAGCACGTTGCCACCGGTAACAAGCCAAGGACAGGCTGATGAGGAAGGCTTAATTTGTATGGACAACATGTTGCTGCGTCCCGCTATACATATCACATCACATCATGATGCCAGAGGTTTTGGAGTATTTAAGGAGCAACAAGATTCATTTCAAGTCTTTTATGGTGCAGGACACATCATCTTGAGACCCATATGAAGGAGTTTTGGTCGTAGGATATTGTGTATTAGTGTTTTCGCGAAAAGCTACATGGCACCTTGACTCGAAGCCCGCCAAACATAGTTAATGGTGTTAATTTGTTTGATGTATTAGTTTATTATTGTACTTGAAGATTATTTTGTGTATTGTTTAGGGCATTCAATGCTTGAAAATAAGTAATTTTGGTGCAAAATAAAAGAAACAACTGTTCAACATTAAATTATGCTTTTATAGTAGAAATCTTTGTTTTAGTTATATCAGAATCTTCTGCCAGTCCCAGCGCCAAACCAAACCATTACCTACCTTCATTCTTGAATCAACACCATTTCGTTGCTTTTGTTGAGGCAAAAAAAAGGTAATAGTTTCTCGCAGGAACCTTGAACCTTCCTTCCTTGTTTGTGTGTATGTTTGTAATGAATAAACTCAAAAAACTACTGCGTCGATTGCAAAAATTCTTTCACCATTAGAAAGCTACATTCACCCTGAGTAACATAGGCTTTTTATCCATGTATTCCTAAGACAACGGGAACTACGCGGGTGAAACCGCGGGACGTCCACTAGTCTTCAAATAATTCCCTTATGAGCCTATAGTTCCTTTAAACTCAAAATGGTGAATACTCGACAACCGAAAGTTTTAGCGTGAAAACAACCGGCGAATGTACTTTTAGAGCTCCTTCGAGCATTCAAAAAGCAGCCAAATTATTGATTTTCTAAAAAAAAAATTCTTTAAAATCTTTTTTTTTTTTTTTTTTTTACTTTCGGGGCCTGCACGATAACTATGTTGTTATCGTTTAAAATGACATAAAAATCCGCGTAAACAAGTGTCAAATTCAAATTTTCGGACGGGCTAAAACTCATCGGGAGTAGGGCAAGCTGTCAAATCGACTAGTCATTCTATCAATTCTGAGTCAATTTCTATCTTAGTTCGGGCCGACTTTAGTACGGCCCGAAAATTAGTCGGCAAATTAGCGAGTAGACCCCCTGTATTGCTACACACTTTGGTCGGGTAATATAAACAAACAAGTTAAGATATTATTATCGTCGTACATGAAATTATCAATTAACTTTACTTGTTATTGACAGAAAATAGTTGTACGTACAATAATCATTTGATTTACTTGATGTAATAGATGGAAAATGCCACTTACCGATGAAAGGTTATGTTTGGTTGATTTCGTTCACTACGGCTTTTACAGCCATATATACAGCAATTCACCATCACTACACACTTAATATTACTTTCTGGAATATCACTAAGTTGCAAATTACACAAAATAAGCGTGTATCAATTTTTATCTAAGAAAATATTCTGACATCACAAATATTGTTTGCCATCATGGCTAGTGATGGCAAACAACAAAAAACCGATACGCAAAAAGAGATGAAAAAGCGATGCTATGTCTTGTTCACACATACACATTTTGCCATAGTGTTGTCAACGCCGTAGACAGAGAATGGTATAGACAAGTTATTAAAATAATAAGAATTACGAAAGTGAGACAACACTATGGCAAAATGTGTATGTGTGAACAGGACATAGCATCGTTTTTTCATCTCTTTTTGCGTATCGGTTTTTTGTTGTTTGCCATCACTAGCCATGATGGCAAGCAATATTTGTGATGTTAGAATATTTTCTTAGTTAAAAATTGTTATACGCTTATTTTGTGTCATTTGCAACTTAGTGATATTCCAGAAAGTAATATTAAGTGTGTAGTGATGGTGAATTGCTGTATATATAGCTGTAAAAGCCGTAGTGAACGAAATCAACCAAACATAACCTTTCATCGGTAAGTGGCATTTTCCATCTATTACTTACATCAAGTAAATCAAATGATTATTGTACGTACAACTATTTTCTGTCAATAACAAGTAAAGATAATTGATAATTTCATCTAGTACGACGATAATATTATCATAACTTGTTTGTTTATATTACCCGACCAAAGTGTGTAGCAATACAGGTTAGGTGGTTCTCTTTGTCAGTTCATGTCATTTGTCATTAATCGGATAATAACTATCGCTGTCTCATAACGAATACGCTGATGCCTTGTCTATACCTATTCTCCGCGTGTGAATTCGCCGCTAGAGGCGCTAGTGTAGCGTGAGGTCCAAAATGTCACTGGGATAAATCGTTTATGTTTAATTTTGAGGTATTACAAATACAAAGGCAAATACGAGTTACGGGTCAATGAATGTCAGTACTTTAAAAGTAGCACTAAGAAAAAGAGGTGCAAAGTTAAGCGGACTGAAATAACAGCTTATTGAGAGGTTTGTTTACTGTTTACAAACAAAATATTTTGTCGAAATTAAGCTTCTTTACCGAGTTTACAGCTATGTTTTTCTTTTTTATCAGACTTCAAGACTATGACAGAAATAATAACTTTAATGGAAACATAGAATATGAAATACTACATACCGATTTGTTGTATACTGTCGAGTGGCCTGCAGACAGTTTGTACAACAGTGTAACGGCAAAAAGTGTATCACCTGACTTGGATATAGTGAATATTACCGCGCAACACTGCGGCATACTCGTTAAATTATTTCAAATTGTAAGAAAACTTTGTTTTGACGCCAAAACAACATAATTTACTATCTATCCAACTTTGACAGTTCTTTAGATCGGGACCTCACGCGCCAGTGGCGCCAACTGGTGAGCGAGCACAAAAACGGTAGCCCTCATTCGCAGTGTTGCCAACTTAGTGGATTTTCCACTAAATCTAGGGTGGTTTTGACTTACTTTTTAGCGGACAAATATCGGTTTTAGTGGCTAGTGGATTTTCTAGTGGAATTAATTGGCACCAAAAAGTCGTTTCAATCGGAGATTAACCATGATGATACGAACGGAAACGACTCACTGAATATAACTTAATAATATAATTTGATTGACATCTTTTAAAAAACAGTGTTTTGAAGTATTTTGTTCTTCCACAAAAGCCATTCATTAATAGAGAGTTAAAGTTGATGTAATTTGTTACCTAATACGTATTTTTAATGTTATTGCTTTAATAAACTTTCCCAAAAATATTGTTTTCTTCTTGCAAAGGCCACAAATCTGCCAGAAATAAAGTTAGTGGAAAATTTTAGCGATTTTTTAAGACGTGCGATTATTTTTAGTGGAATTCTGGTGGTTTTAGACGTCGATTCTGGTGGGGAGCTTGATACTTCGTTGGCAACACTGCTCATTCGATGGCCGGCTGCATGCACGCGTCGTTACCTCGCTCTGAGGCGTTCCATAGCAACGGCGTGTTAATTGTCGTTCCATAGCAACGGCGTGGTAATGTAAGTGCTGTATTTTCTTATTACGTTGTCACGTTCAAGTATCGCCAGTAAACCGACTTTACAGACAACCGATTATTAATTGCGCACTACGGCAGTCAACATAATAATTTTCTGCAACGAAATGAAGAATTGGATTGAAACAGATAGGTCAGGTCATTGATATATTAAAAGGAGGAAGATACGGTACGCGCTAACATCGCAATCAGAAAAACATGCACCGAAACTCACACATGATAGACAAGGACAGACATAAGAGCCGACGCTGTTGTGCGAGCGAAATCGCGTTAGCTGCGACTGCGTGCCACCTACAGGCAATCCCTTAGTTTAGTAGGATCATGTGCTGTGACTTCGTACCGTATCTACCTCACATTGATTACATCAATGGGTCAGGTATGTATTATTGTTTTAATAAACAAGTGTAGTGTTTTATTTTTAATATTAGCTGAGTTGTGGATAGGAAGATGAGCTTTGCAGATTTAAGGTACTTAACTAAGTAAACCTACCGTCATTTGTTTTTACCGGATGCGCCCGGATCATACTACCGGGATAAGAAGTATCCTATGTGTTAATCCAGGTTATAAACTATCTCCGCCTTATTACAAAAGGTAGTTAAACCTGGTTTAACTTAGACCTGGTTTATCTCGCATCGCATGACGTCTCACTTCAATAATATTCAAAAGAAAGTGACAGCATGCGATATTAAACCAGGTCTAAGTTAAACCAGGTTTAACTACCTTTTGTAATAAGGTGGTCTGTGTTCTAAACATCCACATCCGTTCAGTAGTTTTTGCGTGAAAGAGTAAACAGAATAGGTACTTACGGAATCTAATCTAAAATTGTGTATTAAGTGTTCGGTCGGATACTGTATTTTTAACCGACTTCAAAAAAAGGAGGAGGTTATCAATTCGACTGTATTTTTTTTTTTTTTTTTTTTTTTTTTAATGTTTGTTACCTCATAACTCCGTCGCTTGCTAACCGATTTGAAAATTTCTTTTTTTGTTGGAAAGGATATACTTCCCAAGTGGTCCCATGATCACCAAGTCAGGATCTGATGATGGGATCCTGGAGAAATAGAGAGAACTCTTCAAATTTTATAGGCACACTTGCAGTGATTTGAGTAGTTTTTGGAAGAGTACTTTCTCGGAGTGGTTCCATTTCAATTTAGTGAAGATCTGATGAAGAACTTCGGAGATAGGCAACGGAACTCCTCAACAAACGATAGCAAATGGACTGGGATTGCTGAAATCTCATGTCTGTCTATTGCTTACACCAGTTCATAACATAACATCACGCCGGTACGTTGTGAAGGGGTAAGCACATGTGAACCACTAAAAAGTGAGAAATAAAAACTTTTTTACAAAAAATAAAACCGACTTGACAAAAATAAAACACAAAAAAGTGAAAAATAAAAAATCAGCTTCAGAAGTCGGTGGCAAAAACATGAAATCAAACAAACAAAAGTCACCGACTTCAGAAGCTGATTTTTTATTTTTCACTTTTTTGTGTTTTATTTTTGTCGAAGTCGGTTTTATTTTTTTCTGTATTCTTATGTGATGTATGCAGTGAATAAAACTTATTCTTACACAATTTTAGTAAAATATAATCATGTTAGTGAAATAAAATAGTTTTTTGTACAACAATTTTATGACGCCTACATATTTTTTGTGGGCAAAGTATACCCAAAAAAAAATGTAGGTAGGCGTGAATACAGACAAATACAGTATCGCAGTGAGGAGCTATCGCAATAACGTGCATCGAAGTCAAGTAGTATCGCAGTGAAGATCTTTCGCAGTAACGTGCTTCCGTTTATTCCCGTTGTCCCCGTGTGCCATAACCCCGTCACGAGGACAGCGGGACGTGATATTTATGTATCGATATTTCCCGTTGTCCCCATAAAGTTCTCAATATGAAGTTTACAAGTAACTACAATAACTAAGTAGATCCCTTTGTCGAATTCTGGAGTAGGAGTTTGTATCTGTATGAGCCAATGAGATCTCGACAAAAAATGTTATTTGCGCTTTTGTTCTGCAGCTGCAAGGGCGCGCGCGACGCCGCGTAGGTCCTTTTTGGTAATCTATGCGTGCAAAAGTACATCACTTTCTAGTTGTGCAGTTTAAGTGTTTTAGAGTATTAGGTATGACACATGACAACATGTTACAATACGGTGAATCATAACTCGTATAGTACGAGGTAGAAAAGTCGGCATTTGTGATGTTTACTACTAGAAAAATAATATTCGAATACAAATGTGAAAAGAAATAATTATCTACCTTGCAACTTCCACGAAAGTATGATATGTGTATGTGTGGTGTGAGTCGTGAATTATATGTGTATATTTTTAATTAATTAATAAACCAACTTCCCTCTCAAAAAGAGGAGGCCTGTGTCCCAGCAGTGGGAACATTAATAGGCTGTTGATGATGATGATGATGAATAAACCAACAGCCAAATTTGCATAGGTATCTTTAGGTAGGTAGCCAAAGCGAGTTCTTCAGAAGAACTATTTCGGACGATCCCTTGTACCCTTCTCTTTTTTACTGAGTGACTGCAATCTTTAAAGCACTTTCTTGGACGTCCCGTTTTTGCAGTAACATGGTCTCCTAATTGATCGAGCATACATTCAAAAGTCAAATAACTATCCAACCACTCCTTGTTATGTAGCAAAAAAGTATTCAATGTACGGTTACTTTTTTTCAATTTAAAAGCAAATTGTCCACATAAGCTTTTTATTATTTTGCAAAATTGTACTTTGGATACCTCGTCTAACTCGTCAAAATTCATCGTGTCTTTAAAATGTTTCAGTACTGTATCGGTTTTACGACAAGCGATTTTTTCATTACGCCAAAGGTTAAAAACCTCAATACGTTTTACACCATCCGCCATTTCTAAAAAAATCAAAATAAATACTTACGGCGGATAACGGCACACAAAAATGACAATCTTGATAGCTTAGTAAACTGAAGTAATGGATAAAACACATTTCACGACCAATCCGCTTCAATCACAATAGTTCTACTCTAAAGTAATCGAATTTAATTCTACATTTTAGTACTATTTACTAATATTTTGTTACGTCAATATCTCGACAATAAAAGCTTGGTATTGAAATATTAGATACGAAATAATAAAGCCATACCTGTCAGCTCAAGCTCCATAATGAGAAAAAATCAAATTCCCTAATAGACAAACGTAAAGGTGCCTTGAAACTTGGTCGCTAAATGGCAGACACACGATGTGCGCTTACACATGTCAACGGGATGTAACTTGTACACTTATTTGTACGTTCCAAATTACTCGATTTGCTTAGACACCGAGTGTTTTGATTTGCCTGGCTATCTGAGTATTTATTAAAATAGGTTAAAATCCATTTGTATCCCATATAGTTTATTACTTTTGCACGCGTAGATTACCAAAAAGGACCTACGTGCGCGCGCATCCTTTTCAAGGTCGCTCCGTTTATCATGGTTACTAGAAAACTTTGGATGTACGATACATTTAAAAACAATAATTTCGATTAAATTCATTCTATTGTATAAAAAAATCCTACTTGAAAACAAGGTCCGAATCCTTTATATTAATCTACCGGGTACCAAGACTAATATACCAATATTCCATACACTTTGTTTGCTGGGTAAAAGATGCTGACTGACACATAATACTACAGAAAAAGATAAAACGGGGACTGTGGGCATTAATTTTTTTACTTATTTTATTCAAATATGTTAACGAGGATTAAGTACGGGGACAACGGGAAGTATTTAAAAATATTTAATTGATGTACCGCTGTCCCCGTAGGACAGGGACACGGCGTACGGGGACAACGGGAATAAACGCGTGCATCGCAGTTTTGTAGCATCGTGTTAGCATTCATCGATATTTTGTGCGTCGAGATTCCGTATTCTACTCGTAAAAGATCGTTAAAACAGCCGAAAAAAAATTTTTGCTCCCCGTGTCAGATAATTTAGGTTTTTTTCGTTCATTCACACAGAAATTAAAATAGGAATAAATCTATCAACTTACAGAGCAATGAGGAAGTATAGGATTTACAAATAGATTTCACATTGAATTGAAAAGCCAGAGTGGTGCAAGTGCACCATGAGTCCACTTCTTGGCGACCATGATCACGATGCCACCTCATTGAAGCTACCTACTTGTTCAGTGAGGTGTCCGAGATTGCGGGAGCTGGCTACGGGCTATTTTCATTGTTCACTCTTAGGTAGAGTGACCATGAGTTTGAGTTGAGTCAACGTGATTGAAGTTTTTTTTTTTTTTTTTGTTGTATGATGTGACCTAATACGGTTACATCATAGGAAATACAATCTAGCTTAATACTAGCTAATGAGTAATTCTATTTTGACTTCATTTGCTAGGGAGACTACAACTAAGAATGTGCCCATTAACACTTTTCTTATTGTCTCTAATAAGGGGAAGACACTTTGTTCTTGTGTTCTTTATGGGTGGCACTCACTTCACTACATTAAACTAACACTTTACTAATTTAGCTCGAAAGGTTTTGTCCTTTTTAGCCTTCTCACTATGTCCGTGTTGTCGAGGAGCTGGATAGCCTCGATGTTCACATGATGGTGAAGCCTTCGTTCATGAGCTTCGGCGTTGTTTTTACCCACGACGGAACGGAGACGGTATATGCGTTTGGGGTGAGAGGTTGTTTGTTTGTGTGTTTGTGCAAACACATGTTGCCATTTTTCTCCAAAACTACTAGTCCGATTTTGATGCAGTTTTCAGTTATGGGTTCGGGTTTGATTGGTGCATGTTCTTAAATAGGTGTTACGGTGACAACTCACCAGGGGGCGCTGCAGCACACATTTTTTGTGCAAATCAAAGTTGCCATTTTTCTCCAAAACTACATGTCCGATTTTGATTCAGTTTTCAGTTATGGGTTAAGGTTTGATTGGTGCATGTTTTTAGATATTTTTTTTTTTAAAAAAGTAAAAATTTAAAAAAAAGTTTAAAATAAAAAGCAAAATTAAAAATTTATAATTTGAGTTTGAGTTTGAGTTTAATGGCAGCCCCCGATGGACATTCTTGGGTTTTTTTAAGGTGGGTGTTTTATGTTATTTTATCCTTTTTTCAATTAATTTTTAACAGTCGTGGGTTTTTTCAAAATTTTTAATTTTGCTTTTTTAATTATGTCTATGACGAGGTCTACTTTGAGGTCCCGATGAAGGTCGTCATTTCGAATGTAGGTACCAGGGCGCATTAACGATTCCTCCGAGTACTTTGTTTTGAAAACGCTGTATAATTTTGACGTTACTTTGTTTGGTACAGCCCCAAAGCTGTATACCATAAGTCCATACAGGCATGAGGACTTGTTTGTACAAAAGTACTTTGTTGTGTACTGACAGCGAAGAATGTTTTCCTATCAGCCAGTACATCGACTTGTAGCGAAGTTCTAGCTCGTCGCGTTTCTTTTTAACGTGAGCTTTCCAGCGAAGCTTTGCGTCTAATGTCATGCCTAAGTATTTGGCTGTATTTTCGTATGGTATGACATGACCGTTTATGTATAACGGATGATAATTTTGTTTTTTGTTTGTGAAGTCTATGTGAACAGATTTTGTTTCATTAAGTTTCACACGCCATTCTTTTGTCCAGTCAAAGATAGTATTGACGGCTGTTTGAACTTTTTTCACTGCTTCTTCTTGAGTGACACCTGTGGCCATTTATAGCTGTGTCGTCTGCAAATGTGGCAATGGTATTGTTTTCTAACTCAGGAATATCGCAAGTGTACAATAAGGTTCTCTGCCTTTTCGCCGAAAATTGTTTCCCAAATTTTCACTTGCCAACCAACGTTTCGCAGAATTTTATTTCGCCGAATAATCATTTGCCAACTTATCATAATATATTTTTTTATTTCCCAACCTCACAGTTACCAACTGTACGTTTGGTTTGCTTTTCATTATGACACTTTTTAAAAGGCCAACTTTCAAGTAGCAGAATGTTTTACTTTGCGTAATATTCATTTAGTTGTTTATTGTTTACCAAATTTATTAGCACGGTATTAATTTTGCACCTAAAGTATGTGTGTTAGATTTCGAAAAAGCTGCAATACTGAGTCTGCGATCAAATTTTGAAGAAATTTATTTACAAGGATGCCATTTTCATTTGGGACAAATTATATACAGGTAGTTATTGTTATTATTTTTTTTTCTTTATCTTTAATGTGACCTAACCTAACTTAACGTTTCCTTTTACAAAAGCGATTCGCTTCTGGCACATCGCCGGCCGCTGCCGCGGCACGCTCGCTTCGCTCGCTCGGCTCGTGCGTTGTTTGTCATAACCTAACCTAACCTAACCTTTAATGTGACCTAACTTATCTTAACGTTTCCTTTTACAAAAGCAATTTGCTTCTGCCGTTGTTTGTTATAACCTAACCTAACCTATCGTAACCAAAGATTTCTCGAACACAAAACTACATATTCAGAGGAAAAACTATTGCTCTGCATTGCTGCCAATTTAAAAATTTAATGTTATTTTTGATATTCTTAAATAAAAAATGTATGAAAAAAGTCGTAATTTTTTTATCAATATATCAATGTATGAAAAGGAAACTGTAACACTGACAAAACGTCATTCGTCTAATAGTTGTGTTGCCTAGTAAAATGTTTGCCAAATGATAAATGTCCCAAACGTTTTGTGTCTTTATAATAATCGGCTTTACAATAATTCTACCAAATGAAACGTTGTCAAACAAAAATTTGGTAATCGTTAGTTGTCAAAGTGAAACATCGGCGAAACGTTGGTTGGCAAGTGAAAATTTGGGAAACAATTTTCGGCGAATAGGCAGGACACCGTACAATAAGTACAAGACGGGACCTAGGACACTTCCTTGCGGTACTCCAGCTTTTATCGGCTTTAGTTCCGAATGTGCATCATCTTGTCTTACTCTAAACATACGCTGTGATAGGTAAGATTCTAAGATGTCAGCAAACTGTTTAGGGAGCATATTTCTTAGTTTGTTAATAAGCCCTTTGTGCCATACTTTATCGAATGCTTGCGCTACATCGAGGAAGACCGTTGAGCAAACCTTGTTTTCTAAAGCCTTTTCTATAATGTTGGTAATCCTGTGTACTTGGTCTATTGTCGAATGTTTTTCCCTAAATCCAAATTGGTAGTCAGGGATCAAGTTTCTTTCTTCTATGATGGGTTTTAACCGTTTCAAGAGAAGCTTTTCAAATAATTTTGACATGATCGGTAGCAGCGAAATCGGCCTATATGAAGTCGTTTCGTGAGGTGGTTTACCAGGCTTTGGTATCTACGATTGACGTAACAACAATAAAAGTTACTAAGTATTCCATAATTGGTAATCTGGGGGCACGGCAGTGCCCCCGCCAAGTCGAGCAATAAAGCGGCACGGCCGTACCATCCTTTTCTCGAAGCAGTTCAGGCCATTTTCGACCTCTTATAACTTCGTTCTGGATAAAACTAGAAGCCTGAATTTTTAGTAACTAATTAGTCATTGTATAAACACGGTATATTTCAAATTTCATTCAATTTGAACCAGTAGTTTAGGAATTATAACTAGTCAAAATGTCTTAGTTTTGTCACTCACTCACTGACTGACTGACTGACCGATCATCAAAAGTCTAAGGCACTTCTAGCTGACATAGAAGCTTCAAATTCAGAATACAATTAGCGTTTAGTGTATAAATCAAGGAAAAATTAAAATATTTTGAAATTTCAGTCTAGTTTTCAAGATACACTAACTGCATAAATAACTTTGTAATCCCATATAAATATATAGGATTACAAAGTTAAAGTTACATTTTCAGTGAATGAATTTTACGAGTTAAATTTAACACACTTCCTGGTTACCGATTGATCTGAAACTTTGCACGTATATGTATATCACCTAACAAATCAATATTATGATGACATGGAACTGATCTGATGATGGAGCTGGAAGTTGCCCATAGGAACTCCATTTTAAAATGTCATAAACCCATCGAGTTTGGGCTCGTTTGATTTGTCTTGATGAGTACTCTGTCTTTGGATGATGTTCAGGGTCTGATGATGGAGCTGGAAGGTGGCCATAGGAATTCCGTTATAAAACGACTTGACCCTGTCGAGTTTAGACTCGTTTGATTCAGCTTGTCGAGTACTTAGGTACTTAAGCAGTTCATCAAATCGATGAATAAGACTGCTGCAAGTTCAAATAAACCTATGTATTGTTGATTCATTGAACGAAATAGATAGAACGAGAGACGCTACAAAAAGAAATGAGATCCCACTAAAAACAAAACTTGTAAAAAAAGCCAAGCCGCGCAACGCAACTCAGTTCTTCTACCGTAAAAAGTAGTGAGATCCATGTAATACCAAGTCAGTTAATTTATTCAGTCCCTACTTACAAATATGTGATGTTTTAAATAAATAGATTGACTTGGCCATCGCATCGTATTTGCCAATGTTAAACAGGCCATTCTTATGGTTAATCGCCATCGCATTGGCCAATGTGATGCAGTGGCCAAGTCAATCTATTTATTTAAAACATCACATATTTGTAAGTAGGGACTGAATAAATTAACTGACTTGGTATTACATGGATCTCACTACTTTTTACGGTAGAAGAACTGAGTTGCGTTGCGCGGCTTGGCTTTTTTTACAAGTTTTGTTTTTAGTGGGATGTGCTTATCGTGCGCAATTAAACTATTTATTAATTTAATGTATTCATTAAAATGTCCATATATCATTCTTCGACGGCGTTTTAGGACCATTACGGGGTTTTAATAATAATAATAATTTGGTGACTGCATTAAAGAGATTGCTGATAAAAGGAATGATTAATTAACCGTAACAATACCTTCGTAAGCAAGTCAATAAATAACTTAGGCAACTAGGTAGGTACCTACTGCTTCTTTCACTTAAATTCGTATAAAGAAACTGAAAGCACGAACTACAAACTCGGGTCCGAGGTGGAATAATTTGTAGTTAAAAATGGAAACGATTATTTTTACCGTTTTTTGCATTTTGTTATGTGATTGTGCTCTATTAAAAACTGAGCCCGATAATGTTGAATCTCTCACCAGTTGTGTTGTGAAAATGGTAGAAGAAATCAGTTACAAGAACAAGAAAAATGACCGCATATTGGATATAACGGTCATGAATATGAACAGTGATTTAAAATTATCAGCACTGCATAAAGTCGAAGGTGTACGGTTTGTTTCCAGAAGATTCTTTTGGGAGTCCGGAAGTATTAGTAATGTAATTTACATCGTGATGTCTGAAAATTATGAAGAACTCATGCACGGATTAAGAAAAATCATCTCAGACACATATTGGAATCCATCAGCAACATTCATCATTGTCCTACAAAGTAATGAGAATTACAGTTTACGAGAAATTGCCGATCTACTGCATGCATACAATATTTATAGCATTTCGTTAATATCACGTGCTGGTGAAGACTACGTTATATACAAGTATAATTACACAAAACCTGGTTATTGTTTTAAATCAGGTTACTTAACATTTTGGTCATCGTGCTCTGACTACCATACTGAGAAAAATTTACCTGTCTTAAATAAGGGCAGTATCAGTAACTGCTCGTATACATTTTTATCTCGAAACATTTGGCCTCTCGTAAACTTCGACACAAGCACCAAAGGAGCCGAACAAAATTTCATTGCATTGTTTCAAAAGCAATTCGGACTGAAAATAGATTTACAAGAATTTGGCAAAGTTGACAAATTTGGGAAAACCATGAATAACTCGACACTGATCATGTTGCAAAAAGTTATTCACAATGAAATTGAAGGTGTGTTAGGAGGATATGAGATCAGGCCGTTGTTGTATACTGGTAACATTTCACACACATACCCTATAACAATCGATCACATGTTGTATATTGTTGCTCACGCCCAATACGTGGGACAATTTGTTGCAGTTTTTCGTAAATCTTTTCATACTTGGGTTATAATC
Source organism: Diarsia mendica (assembly GCA_949316265.1). Classification (NCBI taxonomy): domain Eukaryota; kingdom Metazoa; phylum Arthropoda; class Insecta; order Lepidoptera; family Noctuidae; genus Diarsia; species Diarsia mendica. The sequence goes on from OX438906.1 coordinate 14,021,599, forward strand.
GGAATCTTATATGTAATTTTCTGTGTGGCGGTTAGATTTTTATCAATATTTCCTCCAAGAAAAGATTTTTCTCGTAGTGCCCTTATTGTATATGGGTATATGTTGAATAAGAATGCTGTAAGGCGAACAGTGTCGGGTTCGCCACAGGTACTCGTTTTCTCGAGTCTACTGTTTGCAGCGTTTATAATCCCTTATGCACTCCAGGCAAACTTGTTCAGTGTTGTTACTCAGCCGGTCCGTGACTATGAACCGAAAACAGAAGATGATTTAAAAACATATCAAGCATTTTTACACACTGATTTTCAGTATCGCTCTGAATTTGCTGGTCATTATGATTGTGGAACAAGAATTAGTTGTTTACTGACGGTTAAACATTTCTCAAACCTGCCTTTGTATAGCGTAATTTCAAATTCTCATTATATGATTTATGAGTGGCAACTGACGGACGATCAGTGCAATTTGAATATGTATCGTTTGAAAGAACCTTTTAAGACCATATACAGAACAATTTATTTACGCCGTGGTTCTGTTTTGATTCCGTATTTGAACCGTTTTATATCCCAGTATGCTACAACAGGCGTGATGGAAAAACATGCTTCGGATTTATATTACCGAGAGTGGTTGAAGTGCAAAGCTCGTTACCGACCTGGGGGGCGATTCTACTAATTTGCAACGTTACACGTTCAATTGTGTTTTAGCAACAGTTCCATTCCGATCGCCGTTCGATAGTTACCTAAAAAGTAATTCTACTATTTTCTTACGCAAACTGAAACCGAATCGCAACTGAATCGTAACGGGAACGTAACAGCGCTGTAGGCGCTGTTAGGCGCTCTTATTCTGTGTTACCAACAAGCCAAATAGTATGTTTAAATAATACCACAGAAAAAAAAGTTGAATCTAAAAATGTTACTAAATACGAATAAGTGTCACAAAAAGTGTTTCCTAATACAAAAAGATAACTAGACTATACATAAACATTTTTCCTGATTATATAACTGTTACACATACAACAATTCAACTTTTCTAAATATTAAAAGCTCAGAAAAACGTTTCGTTTTACGGCCCTAGCTGGCCGAAGCAGTGAAACGAAACGTTTCGGTTATGTCAAAAGTCAAAAGACTCGAAATCGAAAGTTATTGTTTATAATTTAAACAAACAGTGGGAAGCAAAAACTTGCATAATTCTATTATAATAATGTGTGCGAGACTGCGAGTTCATCAAGAGGTTGATTTACGGGGAGTATTCGTTTTATATATTACTGATAATTTGTTCAATAAATAAAACATCTCACCATAACCTTATATTTTCTATCAAAAGTTTAAAGCAAATATTTACCGACACACTAGACTAGAGGGTTTTACTCACTTACGTCGCAATTGAAATAGCTACAACAAAAAAATGGTTTAATTATGTGACCACTTGTGGTATGCTGCAGATTGGTGCATTCCATTTACTAAAAAGAGCCCAAGGCTTATCAAGTGGAATGCACTTGAAATCCCTCTGCTCACTAAGAACCAACATGAAGATACTTAGGCGTGCAACACTCTCACGCCGCACGCATTTCAAAACAAAAAAAAATAAACAAACAAGAAACAGAATTATTTTTCTGATGATTATCACATACAACATTGTATTTATAAAAATAGGTTCCTAATTATTGTTTTAACTTTCAGGCAGACCTAGACACCGACAGCCAAGATACTATAATACTTATATATAGGTAACACGGCAGCTCTTGATGAAACAAGGGCAACCATAGCCGCATTGAAGAGATGCGTGCGCAAACAGAAGAAATGGAGCATTAAATATGACAAATTCAATGACCTAATGCTATGACAAGCATGGCAGAAAGTCTGCGTACCTATGTATCTCCTTTAGATAGTAAGTGTTTAAATTTATATTTTTTAGAATAATGAGTAACTGATTGGTTGTATCACCAGTTTCAGATGTATTGTGTATATAAATTATGTAATTATTATTCTACACATAACATCATGCCTGTAATCCTCGAAGGGTTAGGCAGAGGTATACCTATAGTACTCCCACATTTCACCAGTTATGTTCAAGTCCCATGTAATAAGAGGCGAACCTATTGCCATTATCTGTGGGACCAAAACTGAAATTGCAAAAGTTGTTCTTAATGATGAGTACAATGAATCCTTAAGAGGTTGTGCGTTAATTCCGGGACATGTTGTATTTATAGATTGTAAAAACATGGGAATGTCTTTGCTTTAAGATTTTTTAATAGGTACCTAATGGAAATGTTCTTTTTGTTTCAGACTGATTGTTGACCCTAAAGATACAATAGATCAACCAAATTTCAGATTATCTGTTTATTAGGTTTGTAATGAGACTGAAATAAAAATAACTAATGTTAAGATAAATTATGTTTTATTTACCTAAAATAAAAGCATTAATTTCAATAAAACCATGCTGAATGTTTTTTTTATAAGACAGTCCCCCAAAACGCCCACCCATCGACACTTCCTAGTGTTTAGCTGGAAAGAAGAAGTGGCGCAACAAACTTCCCAGCACACATCTGTCTGTTAGGTTGGTTAGAAGAACCAGACTCGATACAATAGCAAGGTGTCAGTTAAATTTAAGATTTACTACAGACACAATCAGTAATAAACAAAAGTATCTAACAATAAACAATGTAAAATAAAATAATAAATACATAACATAACAGTAAACTAATTTTGGAGAAAGAACATAAATAACAAACATTGTCTTGTGTTCAACTCAGCGACCAACTATTCTTATCATCTAAGTAGTTGCTAATAGAATAGTAAGCTTTTAAACAAAGATTAGATTTAACTTTGGCTTTAAACACAACATTTTAATAAAGCTAAATATTATACAAAACTGATAAGTGATGCTATCTAAATTATATTTATTTATTGCCTTGAAGTCCACAAGCGTTGCACCAAAGCTGCTTGGTAATTACGCCCTTGTTCTAATAAGATATTCGGACGTCGCCGTGACCCACGATTTTCAGAAATTAATCTGGTTGCATCATCTCTTTCCTCACGTTCCTGTTCTATAATTTCTAGGTCCTCACTGTCCAGCTCCAGTCTTAGTTGTAAAGAAATGTTGTGCAGTACACAACAAGCATTTGTAATCTTTGCTGCAATTTCTGGCTTATAGTGCAGCTTTCTGTCTACTAATAAGCACCTGTGAAAAGAATGTACAGATGTGTTAACTAATAACTAAAATACATGAATATTATAATATTGTAATTATTGCAATATTATAATTTAATAATCTAAACAAGAGATACAATAAAATGCATACCTAAATCGGGCTTTTAAAATTCCTATACACCGTTCTACAACATTTCTGGTACTAATATGCTTCTCAGTATAATAAGCCTCAGGAGTGTTTGGAGCAGCATTAAGAATAGGAGTCATCATAGCTCTTCTTAAAGGAAATCCTGAATCTCCTGAGAAAGAAGGTGTATTTTTTAGAAGCTGATATTTTATGGCATAGAGGGATATTACACTATTATTGTGAAATATTATAAATAAAAAGCAATATATTCTAAAGAAGCTAACAAATCATTCTATAATTATGTCCTATAATACATTATCATTATCTATAACTCATAGATGTATAATCCTAGATATAAATATGATAGTGTAATAACCCCTATAATTATAATATCAATATTATTTAGTTAAGTGTGATGAAATAATTACTTACCTAATAAATAAAAATCTTCACCTGTAGTACTAATCATTTCATCTAGGATTGACTTAAGAGGATTATTACTCCATGCAGCACTATCATGTGTTGATCCAGGGTTACTTGGATCAACACACAATATTCGGGCATCTGAGTCGCAAATCTGAAACAAGTTTCAGATATTAATAACAAATTAGTTCAAACTGCTATTTCTTGAAAGGCCTAAAGAAGAAACAACTCACGATTAAAGTATTCAAGGAATGATATCCCTTTCGGTTGAAGTAGCGCTCTTCATGATGTATTGGGGGAACTATAGCAACATGCGTGCCATCAATGCAGCCCAGGGCTCCAGAAATGCCAAACTTTCTATAGAATCTGCAAAATATAACACATTATTATATTAATAAGGATCTAATAGGTAAGTCTAGGGTCTGCATACAAACAGAAATTGAAATATTGCAATACTTACCCTCTTTTTACTTCATCACGATCATCCCTGGAGCTTGGAAATTTGACATACTTCTTAAAAATATGCGGCATATTAAGTACCTCTGTCACTTGATTAATTGCTCGAGAAACTGAAGGTTGTGACACGGCATGACATTGCGACTGGCCTACCAGTGTTTGGTATGAACCAGTTGCATAAAAAGCCAGTGCAACCAAGATCTAAAACGATAATGAAGTCACTATTAGAGAATATTTATCACATTGAAACACATACCAGGCGCATAATAAAACGATAGTAAATGTATTACCTTTGTTTCCGTATCAATACAGTCAGAGCGAAGATTGACGGGCATGTGAGGACTGATCTCCTCAATCAAAGCTCTTACGAGATCTTTGGAGAGTCGGTACGTCTTCACGAACTGACGATGCGTAAGGTCAAAAGCATTATTAGTTATTCTTGACGATAAATTTCTTGCTCTTACCCTTCCAACGTCAACCTCATGGGCAAGTTCAACGAAATCCATATAAAACATCATTATTTTTAGGGAAGAAAACGAAAGCAATTCTTTAACGATGCTGCAAAAGTTACAATTTACTAACTTATGTTGAATCGCTAATTTTGACAGATGAATCGCCAAAGTTCAGCTTTGGTTCGATTCAAACGAGTGTCAAAATAATAGTAGAATGTGAATAAACGTCACGCTCATGTTCGATTTTGCTACCAGAATAGATTTTGACATTGTTTCGAACGATCGTTGGCGTCAACTGAAACGTAATCGCAGTTGGATCGTTGTTCAATAGTAGAATGAGAAAACGCTTAAAAGCCGTGATTTAGTTGCGATTCCATTGCGATTTTTGAACAATTTTGTTAGTAGAATCGGCCCCCTGAACGTGTGCCGCTAACACTGTCAGATTTTTATTATGTATTTATGATGCTAATTTGCGGTTACTGTTTGTCTTTATTGTTATTCCTTTATGAGATTTGGGCTGGAGTGCAATGTATAATTAAGGAATAATACTCAGTAAAAGATTAATGTGTTTAACAGTCTGTCTTCTTTTATCAATAAAGATTTTGCATCACGATAATTCCTGCATTTTTTTCTTCACAAAGCTTTATCAACGAAGCAACCTGTTAGAATTGACCATTTTGTTAAAATTGTGACTATTCTACAGTCCACCGACTGGTCTGCAGAACTTCCTCATTCGAGAGAAGTCTACCGGCTCTGGGAAAGAGTCAGTTTGAATGATTTATATTCATTATATTTTTAATGTCACGAGGTGGAAACTTGCTTCCTAAAAAAGCCGTAGCTATACTTATAAAGAGAGGTGATCGTAGCTAAAGCTGTATCGATGGTAGGTACTTATACACAGCTCAAGTTCTTGGAGGCTTAGATATACAATTTGTAAAATTGTAAGCTGTCTAGTAAATGCCAAGCTAACGAAGTCAATTTGTTGTAAACCAATCATTTGTAAATTGTAAACAAATCGGCAAGATTCTTTACCCAACAAGATCAGATGAAACCTGAAGCGCAAGACACACAAAGACGTAAAGCGAGGAAGGAGCGCGGACAGGGCGCAAACGGGGCGCCGCCGCGCCGCCGCCGTCGTCGTCGCGACTCGCGACTTTTTAAAACGGTTAAATAAAGGTAACGGCACGGACGAGACGCTGAACGCCACGAGAGCTGATGGTTCTTCTGAAGATAAAGACTTATATTAGCACTGGTGTATTTCGATAATATGCAGAGTCCTACTTTTCGAGGCTTCGGCTTTATGGGACAATTAGAAAAACAACATCTGGCCTGTAATTTCCGAAGGGTTGGATAGAGATGTATTTACCTACCGAATAGTACACCCACATTACGCCAATTGTCTATTCAAGTCCCATGTAACATGGGGAGAGCCCAGTTAAGGACATTAATAACGTATTGTGTACTGCCGTCTGCCAGTGATGTGTCTGATATTATAAAAATGTGTTTAATATGAGAAACCGCCTTAAATTAGTAAGTATGTAGGTACCTACGTGTGGCAGCCGAAAATTATTATTATTCTCTTTATTAAATTTATTATTAAAATTATTATTATTATTGCTTTTAAATGTGTAAACAAATAAATTGAAAAAAGATCAATTTATTTGTTTACACATTTAAAAGCAAAAGTTGTGATTTAGCCTAAATCATAGAATGGTGATTGATTTGATTAAGCGTTAGGTACCTACCTTTAATGCTCTTAAATCATTAGGTCCCTTTTAACAATGATACTTAATTGCCCAGTAACAGGCACAAATATGATTAATGTTTTCAATGATACAATATAAACTAACATTCGGGCTCTATTTCTTTTATTCAATATTTAGTATTTCGAATTGAAGGTTTCGTGGTCTAAAATGAAAACAGTTATCTCTAATGTTTTCTGTATTTTTGTCAGTGCTACTGCATCTTTACTAACTGAGCAAGATAATGCGAAAAGCCTAACCAATTGTGTCGTAAAGTTGGTGGAAGACATTAATTACAGGAAATACAGCAACGTCATCGACATCACAGTCATGAATATGAATAATGATTTAATATTATCAGCCCTCCATAACGTAGAAGGTGCACGATTTATTACAAGAAGGTTCTTTTGGAATCCTAGAAATATTGGCAATGTGATTTATATCGTGATGAGTGAAAATTATCAAGAATTAGAGCACGGATTAAGAAAAGTCACTTCTGATAAATTTTGGAATCCAACAGCAAAATTCATCATTGTCCTGAAAAATTTTAAAAGTTACAGTTTACATGACGTTACTGATCTACTTCATGCATATAATATTTTTTATAAAGTTTCACTAATTTCCCGTGATGCTGATGACTACGCTATATACAAGTATAATTTTACAAAACCCAATTATTGTTTGAAAGCGGGTCATCTAACATTTTGGTCATTGTGCTCTGATTACCAAACTGACAAGAATTTGCCTTTTTTATACACGGGAAGTATTCGTAGCTGCCGATATAGATTCATAACACGCAATATGTGGCCATTCACGAACTTTGACTCGAGCAACAAAGGATCTGAGCAGCATTTCTTGTCATTTTTTCAGAAACAATTCGGAGTGAAAATTGATTTACACGAATTTGGCAAAGTTGACAAGTTTGGGAAACTCATGAGTAACTCAACAATCATCATGATACAAAAAGTCGGGAACAACGAATTTGAAGGAGCTGTGGGAGGATACGAAATTAATTCGGCAAATAACCACGGAAACGTATCATACTGTTACCCCCTGATCTTAGACCATATGTTTTATATAGTTGCTTACTCTAATTTTCTAGAGCAATGGGCTGCAGTGTTACATAAATCTCCTATAACTTGTATTATGATCGGGCTCCTGTTTGTGATTTTTTGCGTATCGGCTACATTTTTATCAATATTTCCTACAGGAAAAGATATTTCCTACAATGTTCTTATTGTACTTGGATATTTATTGAATAAAAATTCTGTTAGGCGAATAGGATCTGGTTGGCCACAGATACTAATGTTCTCTAGTCTATTGTTTACAGCGTTTATTATTCCTTATGCAATTCAGGCAAATTTGTTCAGTGTCACTACTCAGCCGCTCCGTGGTTATGAACCTAAAATACCAGAGGATTTAGAGGATTATCAAGCTGTTTTATATAATGAATGGCAATATTACAATGTGTTTCCTGGGCACTGGGATTGTGGAACTAGGTTTAATTGCTTATCGATGGTCGGCAACTCTCGACACGGGGAACTTTATACTATAGTTTCTGAGGATCATTATAACGTTTATAAATGGCAGCTAGCCGATGAACAGTGCAAATTGGTTACATATCGGCTGAGGGAACCATTTACTACTATATACAGAACCATATTTTTACGCCGTGGCTCTGTTCTTATTCCATACTTGGATTACTTTGTACTTCGGTTATCGACTACAGGTATCATGAAGAAGGTCGTGAATGATATTTATTTCCGGGAGCTGTTGAGGTGCAAATCTCGTTATCGACCCGAAGACGTGGCACTGCCACTGTCCAATTTTTATTACGTTTTTACTATACTTGCCGGAGGTTACTGTTTGTCTTTTATCGTTTTTATTTTCGAGCTATGGGCTGGATCACAACGCAAGGTACTCACGCAAGAAGGAAACCCTTAATTATGCAACAACAGCTTGCGTGATGTGATATTTTATTTTCATCGCCTATTTGATTACAAAACAGAATAATTACGCAACATAATGATAGGAATTTAGTAGAATGTAGGTGAGGTGACCTAAAGATCTGTCGCTGATTCCCATGGAAGTAGGTAGGTAGTTTTCGCATTTCTGCTGAATGGCTAACTTTGTTTAATTTTAACGTGCCTAAATGATGTTGAAAACTATCAAAATGTGTAGTTTAAAAGAGCAAAATAATGTGTTGTTTTGTGATATTATTATGATGTATGGAGGTAGATAGGTGCCTAGAAATAGATGAATATGTTACAAAATGGCAGGTACTTAATTATGTTGGTTGGCACTAATTTATTATCCATAAATAAAACGAATGACTAAATGTGTTACGCTTCTTTCACTAATAAAGATTTTAGTGCACGACGAGTATGTGTTTTTTTAGGTTCTATATCTTTCACCAACCGCAAAATGACAACTAACCCGAAAACCCATTCCAAATGCCTGAAGGTCCTCCTTCATGAAAAAAATACACAACATCTGGAAACTGGCGTCCCTCAAGGAGGCATTTTATCCCCACTTTTGTTCTCTATCTTTATAGTCTCATAACTGCCGAGCTTCAGCGTGCGTAATCATCTTTACGTTGATGACTTACTTACAGCTTTACTGTCAGGCGGGTGTTGACGGCATATCAGGTGCGATTGAAGAGCTAAACCGGGAATTACGATCTTTCAAAAACTGGTCTGACCGTTGACCGGTAGCGATTAACCCTGCCAAATGTCAGGCCATCATTGTGGGGAGCCCCTATAGCTTGAGGAGGCTGAATGGTATAACGGTGTCTGGCACAGTGATCCCGTTTAGCTCTGACGTCAAGGATCTGGGTTTGTATGTTGACACTTGTCTTGACTGGTGTAAGCAGGTTGCGATTGTGAGCAAGAAAGTCACCGGAACGTTGCGGTCTCTGTATCGGTTGAAAAATATACTCCCAGCACACATCAAGGCAATGCTTGTACAGTCCCTAATCTTCCCTATTATTGACTATGGTGATATTATTATGTGTGTGTGTCTCTCCTCAATAAACTTGACTAACTTTTTGATAACTGCATTCGATTAGTTTTCAATCTTTGCAAGTACGATCATGTACATGTCTACACATCGATCGGTACTAAAGTGGTTAGGTACCTATCTGGCAGCGCAGAGCGTTGAGGTCTTTTACAACCCTGTTTTCTCTTCTTCACAAGCTCACTTTCCCTTCTTACCTGACTTCTCTTTGTCAATATTTATGCACTGCACATAGCAAGACTCTTCGTTCCGCCAATAATCGTCTTCTACGTTGCCGCTCTCATCGCTCTGGCTTTATAAAATCTTCTCTCTTCGTCCAGGTGGTCTTCCTTTGGAATGAACTCCAACAGTATTAATCAGAACAGTAAATACTTAGTCGATTCACATTCAAAGTAAAAGCTCGTGAGCACATTCACAAGAAGATGGCAGCATCGCGTCGTCTCAAAATTATAAACAAACAATGGCGAGAAAAAAGACGTATAACACGCAACCGGACCCTTTTTATTTGGAAGAAGATATCTTGGCTTTGAAAATTAATCACAACAACAGCCCCTCAAATCAAACATGCAGCAGGTGCGTTGCAAACTCGTCTTCTTCAATTTATTTTTACGACAACAAAGCACAATTAAAATTAGTTTTAAGATATTAGTGTAAAAAAGAGCTGAGAGCTGTCCAGGTTGCTACGTACCGGATGGACAAAATTTGAGTTGTCGACTCGAAAAGAAGAAGAAGAAGATATTAGTAACGTAGATATTATTTTAATGAGTACTAAAAAGGGCTTAATATGGTATTTCTTTCTATTTCAACAAGGTTTCGAAACGCAACGCATTGGGTTCGAGTAAAAGAGACAGACTTATGCAACAACAGTATAGCGTCATTTCTTTCTCACACTTTCGTTCTTTCATTTCTCCATGAGCGATTCTAACGCCATTTAGTTGTAAGCACTTCATGGTACGAATTTTTGCAATAAAATTCAGTTTAGCCACGGAAAAAAAGCAAACTTTATAGGCTATCATAGTCTCCTAAACATTTATGACAAAAATACTTCTCGTTTTATTTGTTTATTTCTTCGAAAGTGTATTGAAGACAGTCGTTTGATACACGTGGGAATATGATAAAGCACTTCTGGACCTCGAATGCAATAACAAATTTTTCGCAATTGTATCAAAATGTACTGTTACAACAAAAAAAGGCCAAATGAGGAGGTCAGCCATTATTATAAATAATGATGTGTGATGAATTTGTGGAACCAATGTCCATAAATTTGAATGTGACAACAACAGAAAAGGGATAATTTATTTCCTAATCGTTTTAATAGCAAAGTGTGTCTATTGTGCTCAACTCGTAATAATATAAATTCCATATTTTAATGGATGATTTAAGCTTTAAATTAAGTGTTATAAAGGAACTAAAATGATTAATGCTTTCAACGGGAAAGGGAAAGGTGCCTCTGTTTTGTTTAATTCAATATAAGGTATCAGACATTGAATGAACAAGCAGCTCGTTAAATCGTGTATAAAGATGAAATCAATATATTTTCACTTTTTCTGCATTTTGGTTAGTGCTAGTGCTTATGTACAACTAGAGACAAGTGAGAAAGATACTGCTAAAAGTATCACTAGTTGTGTCGTAAAAATGGTAGAGGACATTGATTACAAGAACCCTTTTATCGACATTACTGTTATGAATATAAATAATAATTTAAACTTAGCACCCCTCCACAAAATAGAAGGTGCACGGTTTGTATCCAGAAGATTCTTTTGGGACCCCGGAAATATTTATAATGTGATTTATATCGTGTTGAGTGATACTTTTCAAGAATTAAAGCACGGGTTGAGTGAAGTCATATCTGATACATTTTGGAATCCATCAGCAATATTCATCATTGTCCTGCAAAGTTTTGAGAATTACAGTTTACATGATATTACCAATCTACTTCATGAATACAATATGTTTTATAAAGTTTCGGTAATATCACGCCATGGTGAAGACTACGCTATATACAAGTATAATTTTACAAGACCTGGTTATTGTGTGAAATCTGGTCATCTAACGTTTTGGTCATGGTGCTCTGACTACCAAACTGAGAAAAATCTACTTGTTACATACAAGGGTAATATTCGTAACTGTCGATATAGATTCATTACACGTAATTTGTGGCCGTTCATGAACTTCGACACAAACGTTAAAGGAAATGAACAATATTTCATCAAATTGTTTGAGAAGCAATATGGAGTAAAAATTGATTTAATAGAATTTGGTAAAGTTGACAAATATGGGAAACTCATGAATAACAACACACAGATTATGGTCCAAAAAGTAGAGAAAAACGAATTTGAAGCAGCTGTGGGAGGATACGCGATTAACTCGGAGAATTATATTGGAAACATTTCATACAGTTACCCAATGACGATAGACCATAACTTTTTTTATCTAGCTCACGCTAATTATTTAGAGCAATGGGTTGCAGTGTTATATCAGTCTTGTCAGACATGCATTGTGATAAGCGTCCTGTTTGTAATTTTCTGTGCGGCGGCTATATTTCTGTCAATATTTCGGACAGAAAAAGATGTTTCTTACAATATTCTTATTGTTTTTGGATTTTTATTGAATAAACAATCTGTTAGGCAAATAGAACCTGGATGGCCTCAGGCACTCATTTTCTCAACTATTTTGTTTGCAGCATTTATAATCCCTTATGCGATTCAGGCAAACTTGTGCAGTGTGACTACTCAACCGGTCCGTGGTTATGAAGCGAAGGAACCTGAGGATTTAGAGGATTATCACGCAATTTTATATACTGAATGGCAGCATCGCAGTTTATTCCCTGACCACTGGGATTGTGGAACTAGAATTAATTGTTTAATGCTGGTCAAACAGGATCCATACAAGTCTTTTTATACTATAGTTTCAGATGCTCATTTTAAGGTATATCAATGGCAGCTGACCGACGAACAATGCCAAATGGCCGTGTATCGGTTAAGAGAACCTTACATAAGCATATACAGAGCCGTGTTATTACGTCGAGGGTCCGTTTTAATACCATATTTGAATCACTTTACTCATCAGTTATTAGCAACAGGCATCATGGATAAGTATGGAGGTGATATATACTACCGAGAGATGTTGAAGTGCAAATCTCGTTACCGACCTGAACACGTACCTCTGCCAATGTCAAATTTTTATTTTGTATATATGATACTAATCGGCGGTTACTGTTTGTCTTTATTAGCGTTTATTTACGAGATTTGGGCAGGATCGCGCCCAAATGCTAGAGATATCATTGAATAACGCATCGAATAAATAATGTAAAATAAATAATTTTCCCCGTCATTGCACTACTAAACTAGTACTTAGTTACGGAGATTTTGGAGACCAAAGATCAAAATTCACAAGTTATTTATTTTTAATTTCTTTAATTACCTCCATGACCCGTTTACTATTCAAAGAATAGGGTCAGCACAATATTTTGAGTGTGCTAAACTGAGTTTTTGCGTATAGTTAGGTAGATACTTAGTTTGATGTAATAATAATGCTTGGTTGGGTCCGCTTCCACGCTGTACGTGTGGCTAATGAACCTATTCGAATTATTTTAGACTCATATTCCAATACGAGCACAATTTTAAACAAAATATTTCAGAACACCATTATAGTACATTTAAATGCGTTTGAATAGGCTAGAATGGTATTCAGCTATGTCCGGTTACACTGGACATGGTTCGTAAAAGTTCGGGCAGATGATAAAGTATACTAGTTGATGATGTATGTAAATATTGTGTTATCCTTTTTAAACTATATATATAATTGTGCGTGAATTGTTTTTGTCACATATTTATCTTCTTCACAAATAAAAACTTAAACGAACGTCAAAAGTCTGGTTTTCTTTTGTCTCAAAATTCAATGTTTTGTCTATTTTTGTCTTTTGATAAACATGTCGATTATCTGCTTGGCAGCGTGTGGCTTGTCAATGGCCACCATGTGTCCCGCGCCGACCACCATAGCCTCCATGAAGTTACCACTCGACTTTACGAAGCTGAAACAGTGATCGATAGGACACATTAGTTGATTGAGTTCTGAAGTGTTGAATCCTTTTCCGTAGTCTTTTAAATTAAAGGTACCTTATAATATTACTTAGTTTACTTACGTTTTTTTTCTAAATTCTCCCAATGATTTTCAGAGATATGAGGGACATTTAAAATTTAAATTCAGAAAATATTTGTAAAATCCAAGTTGCAGCACTTGCAGCAAAGCAGCCTTCCGAGGCTAGGCTAGATTATTTCATTGAGTATTTTATTGTTTCTTTTTTGATTATTTTATTGAGTATTTTATTGACTATTTTATTGATTATTTTAATGATTACTTTATTGATTGTTTTATTGATTATTTTATTGATTGTTTTATTGATAATTAATTGTTTAATTGATTATTTCAGTGAATTATTATTCATTCGTCATTTTCATTATGTGTATTTATATTTCTTTTTTATCTCGTGTTTTGGCTGTTAAGGCGCATATTATGTTGCATGTAGTGCTCTTCTTTAAGTGATGGGGCACTTAGACTTAAGTTTTAAATGTTTTTATGTAAATGTAACAGTGTACTCATCGTTGAGGAGCCAAATTAAATAAATAAATAAAATAATTATGAATATGTTTGAACTTTACTCACGAATGAATTAGTGAACTATTTTCTTCGTCATAGAGACATTGTCTGTCGGCGTCGAGATATCCTAGCCTCCCGGACCACTGCAGACTTCGGTACGTGCGAATTGACAGCGCGTAGGGTACCACCATGTCTAGTTGCCCGCTAAATATATAAAAAAAAGAATCACATTGAGTAGGTACCATCTGCTTATTTTTCGTCAGTTTAGCAATGTTTTGACGAAAAAAATGGAAATGTGTTCGGTTGCTTTTCAGACTATAACAATTGGAATTAATGATCAAAGAAAGAAACGATGGATGGACTGTATAAAGGATGATAGTCAGAAACGAGGTAACTGATGGGATGACGAGCAATAGAGAAGTATGAAAGAAGATATAGACAAGGGCAAAGGAATGATGATGATAATCAAAGAATTAAATCAAATTAATGAAGAAACTTATATATGAATATATAATTTATTTTAGAATTTCATAAAACTTACTTGTAACTCAGGACTCCATAATGCTCTACCAGCTCCTCTAACCAGGGTTTGACAGTTAGGAATTCATCAAATTCTAACTGGTTATGAACAATCACATTAAATAAAGAAAACTTTTTCTTTTCGACATGAATTGCATTAAGGACTTCTGGCTTGTTTAAGAATGTTTCTATTGACGTTTGTAGTGGTGAAGGGAATTTAGTAGCCTCTCCATTTATGTAATTATATGCATCAACGGGTACAGAAGTATAAAACAGTTCTAAAGCTTTCTGAGCATTCTGTAACAAAATACTTCATTAGAAACATTAAAAATAAACGCAGAAAATTAACAGTTTTTTAAACAGATTTAATTTTGAGCTCTTTGGGCTACGTAATGATCATGCAAATCAGTGATGTCATCAATCCTGATTGGAGTATAACCAACCTGTGTGTAAGCGGTAATATTGTTTTCTCTCCAGTTCCGTCTAGCCTCAAATTCCAGTTTGCTAATCTCTTTAGCTTGTTTGTGGTCTACGAGGCCCACTTGTAGCGCCCACTTGGAGTAGTGCAGCATTGTCGGTGGATCTATCCAGCCATTGCCAATCACCAGACCCTATAACGCAGACAAGATTGTTATTTTTTTAATCCCTAAAATAGAACCTACTTAAATTAGTAGGTAGTGGGTAGGTACAAATTGTAATTTACCAACCCTCAAATTAATCGGCATTGTGTAATCTTTACTGTGACGTATGTAATGTCCAAAAGCAGGAATGTATTTGCCAGCGTACGATTCACCAGCTATGAACAAAGGTGCTGTTCTCAATTCCGGGAAAACATGAAGAAACTGTTG
Organism: Diarsia mendica; assembly: GCA_949316265.1. Classification (NCBI taxonomy): domain Eukaryota; kingdom Metazoa; phylum Arthropoda; class Insecta; order Lepidoptera; family Noctuidae; genus Diarsia; species Diarsia mendica. Next base: position 14,036,923 of record OX438906.1, read on the forward strand.
AATGAAGTTGTAAAGACACCGGCCTACCTGCGAAAACAAAGTAAATATTACTGTTACTGTTAGCCTGTGTCATCCCACTGCAGGGCAAAGACCTCCCCACATGACTTTCAGCTTTTTTGGTCCAGGGCCAGTGTGGGCCACTCGTCGTTGGTTCTGTTCAGCTCGTCGCGTCATCTTCTGTGAGGTCTTCCACGTCGACTTCTGGCTGTGTCATTAGGTAGGCAGAACTTGTTAGCGTCAAGATGAAGAGACCAACTCTCCAATGCCTGTCATACATTTATAAAAAAATAATTCAGGTAAGGTCAGTTCTCAAAATGTCGTTAGGTACTTACTGTTGGCATATCGGTGGCATATTCTCCCGTCTCGGTGAAGCTAAAGCCAGTTCCTACTGGATTGTCGATGAAGAGAAGTGAGTAGCTGGAACCCCATGTGATGTTTCTCTTACGAACTATATAAACATAAAATACGTAACTTATTTTCTAAATTGTAGTATTTATAATTATTAGGTACTTATATTTTTTTATTTATGTATTAGGTATATATATTTTTTTTTTTTTCATTATGAAGTACTCGATTAAACGGTTACTCATACAATTACAATCTAGACCTTGAGGCTAATAAGTAATTTAAATTTAACTTAATTTGCTAAAGCTTACAAAATTAAGAATGTGTCCATTGGCACCTCAGACCAACAAAAAAAGGAAGACGGCGCGCCACGAACATCAAAAGTGAAGCCAACTTTTTATCTATGTGTGTAGACAATGTCTCGTGAAGTCGTGACGTTCTAGGAGAAATGCGTGTGGTTTTAGTGTAGGCGTGTGCGTGAGCTTGTATGTTTACTTGCTATAGGCGCACAAGGCGCGTGGTTTTGTGGCTTCACTGTTTGTGTTCGCGGCGCGCCGTCTTTCTTTTTTTCTTGGTCTGAGATTGGCACTTTTCTTATCGTCTCTATTAAATTGAAAGACACTTTGTTCTCGTGTTCTTTAAACGTAGCGAAGCACTCACTGCACTGCACTGTATTACACTAACTTTACTGAACTAACTCAAATGGTTTAGTTCTTTTTAGTCTTCTCACTATGTCCGTGGTGTCAAGTAGCTGGATAGCCTCGACGTTCACATGATGAAGAAGCCTCTGCTCGTGTGCTTCGGCGTGTTTTTTTATAACTTCAGTTACAAGATCCACTCCAAGGTCTAGGTGGATGTCATCATTTCTGACGTACCAGGGAGCATTTACTATAGCCCGAAGTACCTTATTTTGGAATCTTTGTATGATATCAACGTTAGTCCGTTTTGTACATCCCCAAAGTTGAATGCCGTATGTCCATACAGGCATGAGTACTTGCTTGTATAATAGTACTTTGTTATACACTGACAAGTTAGATTTATATAACAAACTATGAATGTAATATCAATTGATAGTTGCGTTGTTGAAAATAAATATTGAAATTAGCACATTTAATGTGCTAATTTCATGAAATCGTAACAACACATGGTCGCGAGCAGCAATACTTCGGTCGCTTCTCCACAAATGTTGTCGTATAAACAAACAATATTGACACTCGAATTTTTAAAATGTTGTCACATTTTAAAAGTTTGTAAGATTTAAGGGAAATTAGTTAATTAATTTAAGATCGCAAAATAGGCACAGTAATCATGCATTTTTAAATCAAAATAGAATTGATGTAGAAAAAATTACCTGATCCGTTGATAATTTCTAAAGGACCTATTTCTCCGAACAAGCCAAATAAAGAAGAGGCACCAGGCCCTCCTTGCAGCCAGATAACCAACGCTGCACTTTCAAGATCAACTCCCTGCGCGGGGAAATACCAGAAGAACAGGTTCCATTTACGAATTTTGTCAACTGTGAAGTAGCCGGCGTGACTGTTGATGCCAGCGAACAGACTAGGGTCTACTTCAGAAAGTGTCTTGGCAGTTGTAGCTCTTCCATGTTCAATTAATGGTGTAAGGATAAGAGGACCATCTTGACGGTCACTTGGAGGCCCAGTTACAAATAAACACTGACCGCTGCAGCAAAATATGGAAAGGAATAAAATGCATTTAAATAATAATTGTGGAACATCGAACCAATACACTAACAAAACACTAAACAATTTTACGTTTAAAAAATGCTAAAAAACTTTTTATGGAGAATTAAATTGGTACCTTTCAAGGGATCCCAGAATCTTCAGTATACATAAAAACAGTATTCGGGTATTGACACTGAACTGAACCACATGCATTTTGTATGGAATCAAAACAAATCTACTGTTGGGTTACACTGTAACACTTTTGAAGAGATAGACACGGACTTTCAATTAAACTTGTAATGAGTAACAAAACACAAAACACTCGCCACGGGTTATATACTGTAACTAGTTATTTTTTTATTATATTAGCCTTATTTAATTCATGGTTTTGTATATACAGGAAAACGAATATGCTCCCAAGTGTTCACTCGTGTTACACACGTTTCCTGAAATCATCGTGTTGTTTCTAGATAAACAAAATTACAAGGTAAAATATTTGGACGAGTACTCCAGTGTAATCATCAGCAGTAGGTATGGCGATAAAGGTATGGTGGTGGTATGCGAATAAATTATTTGATTTGATTTGATCTGATTATAATTGTATATAACAGGCGCTAACATCAAGGTACTCGAAACTGTCTAATTTTACCAATCAACTTTGAACTTAGTCCTTTAGCGATAAAGTAAGAAAATGCCCTATTACTTATAACAGATTGTGGTAGCTTGTTTAGCTGGCTGTTGGCGTCTGTTCGTACTTATTCCTAGAATAAGAAGCAGATAATCCAATTTACATGACGTTATTTTTCCTTCTAATTTTCCTCCATCATCCATCTCTCTTATTAATCAAACTTTATTTAGATAATTCAACTTAATTAAAAACTATAAAATAAACTAAACTAACAATAAACTATAAAAAGGCATCGAAATACTGCTCCTCAACGCTGTCAGCCGGTAATGTGCCCAAAAGACTGGCGGCATTGCCTCGTTGTATGGCAACACTTAGCCTCTGGCCAAGATAAAAGCCATAATTTGAATAAGGTTTGTGTCATTCATAAGGCTGTGACGTCTATGTTGCACTTGCTGACGTAGAATTATGTCACTGCATCACATTGGCCAATGCGATGGCGATTAACCATAAGAATGGCCTGTTTAACATTGGCAAATACGATGCGATGGCCAAGTCAATCTATTTATTTAAAACATCACATATTTGTAAGTAGGGACTGAATAAATTAACTGACTTGGTATTACATGGATCTCACTACTTTTTACGGTAGAAGAACTGAGTTGCGTTGCGCGGCTTGGCTTTTTTTACAAGTTTTGTTTTTAGTGGGATCTCATTTCTTTTTGTAGCGTCTCTCGTTCTATCTATTTCGTTCAATGAATCAACAATACATAGGTTTATTTGAACTTGCAGCAGTCTTATTCATCGATTTGATGAACTGCTTAAGTACCTAAGTACTCGACAAGCTGAATCAAACGAGTCTAAACTCGACAGGGTCAAGTCGTTTTATAACGGAATTCCTATGGCCACCTTCCAGCTCCATCATCAGACCCTGAACATCATCCAAAGACAGAGTACTCATCAAGACAAATCAAACGAGCCCAAACTCGATGGGTTTATGACATTTTAAAATGGAGTTCCTATGGGCAACTTCCAGCTCCATCATCAGATCAGTTCCATGTCATCATAATATTGATTTGTTAGGTGATATACATATACGTGCAAAGTTTCAGATCAATCGGTAACCAGGAAGTGTGTTAAATTTAACTCGTAAAATTCATTCACTGAAAATGTAACTTTAACTTTGTAATCCTATATATTTATATGGGATTACAAAGTTATTTATGCAGTTAGTGTATCTTGAAAACTAGACTGAAATTTCAAAATATTTTAATTTTTCCTTGATTTATACACTAAACGCTAATTGATCGCGCCAGGACTCAGCCGAACCTTATCTCGGGCCCATGGAAGACAGGTCTCCGAACAGCTGCCGTCCTAACGTGATCAAATAGACGCGATACGCGCCTCCGAACAATATTACAATTTCTGAACTTATAGCTACCCTTACCTCAATTCTTCGAGCCGGTCTCACTTCCTTGACCCCTCGCAAGTTGTGTAACTGTGTATGTGTATAATGAGTGTATATGACCTTGCGATGGTTTGCTGGTAGTTCCGGACGATTCTTCCACGTCGCTGCAAGCCACGCCGTTAACGCGAGCCACCACACTCACTCCGTATTAGTCTAACCACACAAGCCTCGGTGCTTTCCCAATAGCACTCCCGTGACAAGGCAAACCAATGATATTATCAATAACCCGTTCGACATTCACAGCGTCGCTAACCGTACTGCTTAACTAGTATAATTGGGTGCCGCGAAATGACTCCCCAAGTCGATTTAATCAATGCGCGTGCGCTTTCACCCGATTCTATGGCTACTATAATATTCGTTCGACGCCCAGCGCGACTCAATACGAACTACTATTCACGCCGAGCCCAGCGCTCGACCTCTACCTCCGCCCCTTCGCCTCTGTCGCACCGAGGCGGAGAAAATCAAAAATCTGAAGGTAGATTATAAACAATCACCCCCCCCGGACCGACCCGTTGTCGGTCCGCTCAAACTCCCGGGAGTCGAGATAAAGTTGAAACTGCCCGTCTAAGGATCGAGTCCCTCACCTGGACGTCTGCGATCCTTGGAAACCCATCCTTGCCCGTAATCAGGTTAACAATGCGCCCCCGTCGCCAACACAACGGTGATAGGTTAGCATCCTTAACCAGAACGAGGTCTCCAACGCAGGGTGGGGTCGTCCTGTCCGTCCACTTAACGCGTTGCTGTAGAATATGCAAATACTCCAGCGACCATCGCTTCCAAAAATTTTGGCTCATTTGCCGTAACATCTGATACCGTGACAACCGGTACAACTTGACATCAGTATACGGATATTCCGGCAAGGCGTTAAGTGGTTGGCCAATCAAAAAATGACCTGGGGTCATGGCCTCAAGGTCATTCGGGTCAGCGCTCAACGGGCACAAAGGTCGCGAGTTTAAGACCGCCTCAATTCTGCAAAACACCGTTGACAACTCCTCAAAGGTGAGAATCGTTGAGCCGATGACCCGATACAAGTGAGTCTTGGAAGACTTGACTACTGCCTCGAAAATTCCACCCCAGTGGGGGCATCCAGGTGGACTAAAATACCACGAAATGCCCCGACTGGCGAGGCCCGTGCCAATCTCTCGCTCATTCTGACTTAAAAACAATACAATTTCCTTTAAGCACCGGTCGGCGCCCTTGAAGTTGGTACCACAGTCCGACCGAATCAGTGACGGTACTCCCCGTCTAGAAACAAATCGATCTAACGCCGCCAGAAAGGCCTCCGTAGAGAGATCGGCCACCAATTCCAAATGAACGGCCTTGGTCGCCAGACACACGAAGACACACAGATATGCCTTAACCGACTTCGCGTTGCGAAGGTGCGATGTCTTGACCATGAAAGGCCCCGCGAAATCTGTCCCTACGCCAGCAAATGGCCGAGCCTCTGTGACTCGGTCGGCCGGGAGATCTCCCATTTGTGGCTGCATTGTGGCTGCCTTGAGTCGGTAACAAGGCAAGCAACGAAACACAACGCTTCGTATGATTCTGTGGGCCGATAAAATCCAAAATTCACGCTGCAAAATGCCCAGAAGGGTGTTACAGCCTGCGTGTGAATTCTTGGTGTGACGGTCCCTAACCAACAACTCCACCAAAGCTCCTGAATGAAGCACTTTCCCATGAACGTGACCGGCGCGATCCAACCGGTTGGATCGAACGTTCGTGCGATAGTCGAAAGGACCGATCGCGTGGTCCAGGTCTTCGACAGCAACTCGGCCTCACAACTGTATGTGAAGGCATCCTGACTCGGTCGATACTGGACCCCTAAAATGGCCAACGCATGAAGATTCTCCGAATCCTCAAACAAATGCGGGTCTTGTTGATACTCAGTTGGCAGTCCTGCCAGTACCTCTGGGCAGTTCGACAGCCATTTCCTGAGTTCATAGCCACCGGAGGCCATGAGCGCCACCAATTCATCCCTTAAGATGAGCGCCTGCTCAATACTGTCTGAGCCCGTACAAATGTCGTCTACATAGACGTCCCTATCAATGACAGCAGCCGCGCGGGGAAAGCGGAGCCGTTCTTGATCAGCCAGTTCTCGTAGCGTACGCATGGCTACATATGGGCTGGGCTTTAATCCGTACGTGTTTGTGTTGAGCTCGTACGTGACCATCGGTTCTTCTGGGCTCTCTCGCCACAATATCAGCTGGAACCGACGGTCGTCTGGATGAATCTCAGTTTGACGAAACATCATCCGTACGTCCGTAACGAAGACAACCTGGTGTCTCCTGAAGTCCGTGAGAATGTCTGCAATGTCTCTGGTCAGCTTAGGACCAGCATGGAGACATTGATTCAGGGACACCCCGCTAGACGTCTCCGCGCTCCCGTCGAACACGACCCTAATCTTTGAGTCAGGTGTCTTCAAAACAGCATGATGAGGCAACACATAATGCTCCTCATGACGATAGTCAACCCTGGACACCGACATGTGACCCAACGTCAGGTATTCGCGCATGAACTCCACATACTTCTGTCGGAAGTTGGAGTCCCGCTTCATGCGCCTTTCCATTGCCACTAACCGCTTTTCTGCCAGACTCCATGAGCTCCCCAGCGGAGGTCGAATTGACAGAAATGGCAACCTTGTCATAAATCTACCCGATGGGAGGCGCACCGTGTTAAATCGATAGAATGTTTCGCACTCCTCATCACGTGGGTTATTTCTAAGAGCGGTGGGTGGCTCTTCCGTTGCCCAGAACCGTTGCAGGACGTCGGATAACACGCTGCCATAATATATGGAGCTATAATCCGTTGAGTGCTGTGGTTCCCGTACTGGGCCCAATAACGCGTAACCACCTGCGGTACGCATGGCCACAACCCCGTTTGGTTGCAGCTCCCGTTTGCCGCTTCGGAGCAGCTTCCCGAGGACGTCAGACCCAAGCAAGACGTCCACCCGTCCGGGGATCGCGAAGTGGGGATCGGCTAACTCCAATCCATTGGTCAACCCTTTTACCGCAGACGGTAACCGAGTCTGAGGGAGGACCCCAACCACTTCGTCCAAAGCGATCGCCGTGGCATTCACCCGCGTGACCGATGCCGTGTCACCCATCTCGAACAGGAATGTCGTCTGACCCCTGAGGTGAGGCACCCGATTGCCACCTATACCTACGGCGCCATCCCGTGATGGCTCTAATGTAAGGCCCAGCTTTTTCACTAAACCGCTGGACACAATACAACCTTGTGCCCCTGAATCTAACAGTGCTCGCACGTGCACCGGCTGTCCGTCAGTACCCCTGACAGTAATCCTAGCCGTCGGTAATAATACCGTTACTGTCGGGGTGGGCACCACTGACGAACAGGCTGCTAGTTGCTAATAGGAGGCACCTCCCTCCTCCCCTGCCGGAGGGGGAGTAAATACTGTCCCAGTATACGGGTCCCAACCCGGGTAGTAACCCTCCCGACCCATCGGTGACATCCGTGCCGGTCGGAAGTAGCCTACTGGCATCCTTCCGAACGGTGGCGGGCGCGCCGTCAGCCGAGGGCGTTCTGCGAGAGGCGGGGAGAAGCGACTACTCGGGGGTGGCAACATGCCCCCCAACGCATTCGAGTACGCCGCGTAACCCGTCTGTACTACCTCCGGGCCCCTGCCCGAGTCTCGGTGCCTATCCCCCCCCCGCGGGGAAGACGACGGTATCGGGTTGTGCTCTGGATCAGCCCTTGGCCCACCCCCCCGAGGGGGCGGCGACCGCTGATTCCTGGCCGACCCACCCCCCCTAGGGGGGGGTGACCGACCACCCGAATCTGGCTTAGGAGAGGGGGGGTGACCTCCCGGCGAGGCTCCGTGCACCTCCCTACTCTCCGCCAGGCATAGCAACTCGTGATGGGCTCCTCCGCAGGTTCCACAGTTAGTGGTCCTGTGGCACTCACGTACAAAGTGAGTCCCCAAGCAGCGGAAGCACAAATAGCGCTGCTTGACCACCCCTCTTCGTCTATGCACCCGCTGCGCCTTAAAGTCCGCGCATGCGGCGAGACCGTGCCCTTCCTTCCGACAGAAGGCGCACACTTCCGATTGGAGGGCGTGGTATTTCTTCCCCCCCCGACGGGGCTCAACCGGCTTGGGCCCGCTCGTACGTCGGGTTGACGGAGGAGGGTGCGACGTGGATGCCCCTTGGCAATCCGCCCGCCGGCACTCGCCTTCTAAAAACGCTCTCAAGTCATCGTAACTTGGGAGGTGGTCCGTCGATTCGCCACCATGTGACTGCTCAAAGCGCGCCACCACGTCGATCGGCAACTTCCGTAAAACCCTATTGACGATGATATATTTATTGTCCCCTAACGACAACTTAAGTCGATCTAACGTGTTCACCGCAACCGTGACCGGATTAAGGATTTTCGACCTTATTTCGTACACGTTAGACACCTTCGGGATTTCAAAAATCTTATCAATGAGGCCATCAACTATTAATCGCCGATTATCATATCGGTCGATTAATAGGCCCCATGCCGTCTCATAACTGGCGTCCGTAATCTCCAGGTGGGTCAAGATGTCGTGCGGCTCACCGTTAAGCCTACCCATTAATTGAGCCATCTTGTACGCGGGCGAGAGATCTGTACGCGAATGCACGACACTATTAAAAATATCGCGGAATCGCGGCCAATCGGCATACTCGCCGCTAAACTCGGGTACATGTACTGGTGGCAACGGCGCCTGAATCCCTACGCCTGCTGGCCGACATGAATCCCTGACGTCACCCTTGCGCGATCGCTCAATGTCGGCCGCCGCCTGGATTATGCTCATGGACATTTCCCCACACTGGTCCACATTGCCCCGTACCACCTGAGCATCCTTGTCCACCGACGACAGATCCGTCGATTCGAGACATGCTAAATACTCAGCGTGACACTTTAACACGGCGTCATATCGTTCGTCAACTTGCCGAGCGCGTGACAATAACGCATCTTCACGATCGGTGCGACCTACCAACGTAACAACCGATGAAAACCATCTCAATTCAGCTTCGATTCTGGCTGCGATAGTTTTCGTTACTGACGGAGCCATAGTACCAACTTCAATACGCGATTATGCAATAATAAATAACAATAACCAAAAAAAATAACAATTATTGTATCCGGAATTAACAATAATAATATATTCGTTGAGTGAATAAATCTACGACGCTATGCCAACTCTTGAACTTATTCCTCTACGTGCTCTAGAGGTTATTCCTCTATGTCTCAAATGTTGACAATCATAACACGATTTGTGATGAGGTTATATTTGTGCGTAACCGAACGTAAATAACAAATTATTTTATCAACGAATATTCACATTCCATTTATGTACTTATTATTAACAATTCCAAACTCAACTTGAGGTGTACACTGGTATGTAGGTCAATGTACTACTACCTACAAGTTGAATTTGTACATGAACACAATTTTTACAAAGTAAATTGGTACCAAGTACCTACTAATTTTTACAAGTGGGTATAACCACGCTCTGCTACCAGATTTTGATCGCGCCAGGACTCAGCCGAACCTTATCTCGGGCCCATGGAAGACAGGTCTCCGAACAGCTGCCGTCCTAACGTGATCAAATAGACGCGATACGCGCCTCCGAACAATATTACAATTTCTGAACTTATAGCTACCCTTACCTCAATTCTTCGAGCCGGTCTCACTTCCTTGACCCCTCGCAAGTTGTGTAACTGTGTATGTGTATAATGAGTGTATATGACCTTGCGATGGTTTGCTGGTAGTTCCGGACGATTCTTCCACGTCGCTGCAAGCCACGCCGTTAACGCGAGCCACCACACTCACTCCGTATTAGTCTAACCACACAAGCCTCGGTGCTTTCCCAATAGCACTCCCGTGACAAGGCAAACCAATGATATTATCAATAACCCGTTCGACATTCACAGCGTCGCTAACCGTACTGCTTAACTAGTATAATTGGGTGCCGCGAAATGACTCCCCAAGTCGATTTAATCAATGCGCGTGCGCTTTCACCCGATTCTATGGCTACTATAATATTCGTTCGACGCCCAGCGCGACTCAATACGAACTACTATTCACGCCGAGCCCAGCGCTCGACCTCTACCTCCGCCCCTTCGCCTCTGTCGCACCGAGGCGGAGAAAATCAAAAATCTGAAGGTAGATTATAAACACTAATTGTATTCTGAATTTGAAGCTTCTATGTCAGCTAGAAGTGCCTTAGACTTTTGATGATCGGTCAGTCAGTCAGTCAGTGAGTGAGTGACAAAACTAAGACATTTTGACTAGTTATAATTCCTAAACTACTGGTTCAAATTGAATGAAATTTGAAATATACCGTGTTTATACAATGACTAATTAGTTACTAAAAATTCAGGCTTCTAGTTTTATCCAGAACGAAGTTATAAGAGGTCGAAAATGGCCTGAACTGCTTCGAGAAAAGGATGGTACGGCCGTGCCGCTTTATTGCTCGACTTGGCGGGGGCACTGCCGTGCCAAGATAAAAGCCATAATTTGAATAAGGTTTGTGTCATTCTTAAGGCTGTGACGTCTATGTTGCACTTGCTGACGTAGAATTATGTCTGTATTACGAAATAAATATATTTATTTATTTATTCATTTACGAAAAACATACAGTAATGAATAATTTAATTATTCTACGTAATCAGTATAATAAAACTTTAGAGTAAATTTTCCTTGAATGAGTCGACTCGATGTCTTACAATCAGTAAAGGTAATTGTCACAGTACTAGCAGATGCAAATGTGGAAAGTCTTGATAATTATTTAAAGACGGATTGTATGTTACACTGGGTATATCTTCCGACGATGCCAAATGAAAGTAAGAAATTAAGAAAGAAAATGTATTTAATGGTCTCACACAGGACAACACACAAATTGATAAAAAGTAACAATAACCCAAAAAACGTAATAAACAGTAAACATATGAAATCCTTAGAATAAAACATCCATTTAACCAAAATTAGTCATGTACGAGGTCAAAAGGCCACAATGTCAGTAGGGTGCTGTGTAACATTTATGACAAACTAGTGACCCGCCCCGGCTTCGCACGGGTACAAAAAAGGTATTAAAACCTTCCTCTTGAATCACTCTATCTATTAAAAAAAACCGCATCAAAATCCGTTGCGTAGTTTTAAAGATTTAAGCATACAGACAAACAAACAAACAAACAAACAGACGCGACTTTGTTTTATACTATGTAAGGATGGAAGAAGTGACTAGGTAGGTACAATTTAGTAGAACAAAATGCGGTCTTCAGTTCTGAAGGTATATCAAAATAAAATAAAGATCATTCTGTAGATTCTATAATATGTAGATAAAATAAGCGAATAAATACCTCTACCAACATCTGGGGAGGTCCTCGCTTGGCAGCTGGTTTGATTCAGAAAGTACTAAGTACATCTAGACACGGCGTGTATTGTTAGGTTTTTCTCTCAAGAGCCCTGACCACTGATAGATCGGACCTTGATTCCTATGCTACTTTTTTTAAAAACATTTATGTTTCAAATATATAAAGGACAAGCAGCTTCGCTCGGGAGCAATTTAGAACAAAAAAGCTTACTAATATGATGTTATGTGTTGTTAGCTCATTTATTCAGGAAGAATAAATGGACTATCTTAAACAGATTTTTTTTTTAAATTCCTTTAAAATTATGTTTAATTCCTGAAATAAGCGCGTTCAATCAAACAAACAAGCAAGCTCTTATGTTTTATAATATTAAATTAATATAAGTAGGTAATAAAGACAGTTTTAGGCCCGTGAGCAGAGTGAATTTGATACCATTGGAAGACAAAATCGTCACTGGAGAAGTCGGTTAAAAATCCAAGTGATCATTCACCACATCATTAATGTTAGATCATTGATCTTGACTAGCTAATCCAAATGAATACGAGGAATACCCCCGTATGTGTAAGCGGTGACAGTTCAGCGATGCACTCATGCATGACAAATAACCAACGTAGAAAACCCTAAACACTATGAACTGTCCTCAACCTATACTGGGAAAATACCCAGTGCTTAATTTCAGCTAAAGTGCACAAGTCGCGCACTAGTCTGCGTCAGCTGATAAAAGAACAATGACATAATACGTCATTATTATCATTTTTGCGAAATATTCACGTCCTACCGAGTTCACTGACGCTTGAGACTATTATTTCACCTTATTACTTATAGTGCATTAGGGGGAAAAGTGGTAGACTGTCGGTGAGTTTGATGGTAGAGTCACCAGCACCAATATGTATACACTTAGAAACGTTTAGATGGAAGACGACGTGATAAGAGGCACTGCAATAAATGTGACCACCTAAGTACTGGGTTCAAACCGTGTAACATCGAGACGACAGGAAGAAAAGCGTTTAGGGCCCTCCTCGCCCACAGTGTGGGAATCTCGCAATCTAGGGGGATTTAATTCCAAATTGAATTAAATAAAGATACAAGTTTAAAAATATTATTGATTGGTATTCAAATAATTAAAAATACCTAAATACTGGAAGAAAATAAAGGTCTATGAAAAAAAATGCGATATGAGTAAGTTAAGCTAGGCAGGCGCGTAGCCGGACGTAGCGTAGAAAGTGCTACGCCGTAGCGCGTCCTGTTTTGTTATTTTAGTCTAATTGAATGACAATTTCTGGCTGAAGAAGGGGCTGGATTTTGATATTATTCTCTTCAACATGTATAGGCACCATGGATTTCCTAAAAAGGTTCTCAGTAGATTCATTTTAAGAACCTGCAAATTGTTGTTAATATGATTTTTGTTGTGCTCCATCACAACCACACTTAATTAACAGTGACAGTTCCTTTACTCTACTGGCAAGGTTCAATCGAGCCAAGAACCTCTTTCTGAGATACACAAAGTCGATCGATACTGTGATCAACTAATGATTGCATGTCACACGTTGCAGTTGATTCTGTTATGGTTCTAATGGAACGATAATATTTGGCCTCTTTTATTCGATCATAAGGTGGCAATAAGTTTTTAACAAATGTATTTATCCTTTGCCGTATTTTCTCATATTGATGTGTGGTTAAATCAACATCTGCCATCATACTTAGCGCTTCATCGGTCGACACAGTCACTTGAACTCTTTCGCTAGTCATTCTTTTACGTACACTTTTCACGACGGAACCCCTTTTTGTCAACTCGCAGAAAGTTCTTCTACGATAGCTGCAAAATGCCTTTTATCTGCTTTTCGAAGGTTACATTCACGTGCAATCGTTAATTCTTCAGGGCTAGTAGACGATAGTGAATTCTGAAATTTGCTATTTTTATTTTCTACAAACCTGTGTGGCATTCCTGGTGAATGGCCAGATGTAGATGATATTTCATTTAAAACACCTATCTGGTAATCTAATGCATTTATTCCATCAAGTTATATTCTTGTTTAAAAAGCGTTCACGATGCCTTCGGCTTATTCCATTTTTCGTCAATTTTGTCATATAAGTTTCATAAAAAGAAATTAATTTAATTTATAGCCCCTTCCAAAAATGGTGCTTCAAGCTAATTATCTATTAAAAAAGTAAAACTAGCATCAACCCGCTGCTTTTTCGCCTTTGAGGTCCAAATATCAAAAATTTGTTTTTTTTTTGTGATTTCTGCGGCCATTCTGAAAACCGAAAAAAAATGTATGACGGTCGCACAAAATCGCAAGTTTTGTCAACTGTTCTCAAAAGTTAAGACTCTTAGCTATACATTAAAACAATCAAAACACCTTAACATTCGTACCATATTTTTTTATACACCTTTTACTTTTCATATCATCTCTAAAACGCTTGATTTTACTATATTTTCAAATGATGATATTAGATCAATGTTTAACTATTACTTAAATAAAAAACACTTTAACTTACCTTTAAAGATATACATAATACAATAATAAACCAATAAACAACACTATACGTAAATTTTAGCAATAATCTTAAGTGAAGATTACACTTCAATGTTGTTGTTTGTATTGGAGGAGTACAACGATTATTATCAACCCACTTTAACATTTTTTATTTATTTATTGAACCCACCTACAAAAAAATCAAATATGTAGGTATGACAAATAGGGTCTTAGGTTTAAAAAAACTCATAAGTATATTATCAATTAATGAAATTTATATTTTGAATTAAATCCCTCTAGATTGCGAAATTCCCACACCGTGCCACGGCGACTTTTTGTAGCGATCCAGTAGCAATGCTATCGCATGGTCTTTAATAGGTCATATCTCAAAGTTCCAATCGTTATTCCACGAGTAATTCGCGTTTGAAGTTTGCCAAGTGTAAGACATATTATTGCTCGTGCCATCATCTTGAAAAATCAGTTTCTGAAGTCGGTTACAAAAAACCGAATCACCGACTTCAGAGACTGATTTTTCTTCTTAAGTTTATTTTTCACATTTTTGTGTTTTTTTTTGAAGGCGGTTTTATTTTTTGTTAAAAAGTTTTTATATTTCACTTTTTAGTGGTTCACATGTTTATGGGTCATAATGTGGACGATGTAGTTTTTTTTTTGAGTTTTATTGATTATTTAAAAACCGCTTGTCCGATTTCGATAAAAAAATTATGGGACGGAGTTATGCCCGAACAAACATAAGAAAAATAAAAAAAATATAAACATCCGAATTGAGAACCTCCTTCATTTTTTAGAAGTCAGTTAAAAACGATACGTTATAACGTATCGTTTTTAACTGACTTCTTCTTCTTTAATTAATTACTTGGATTTAAGTAATTACTTATGCAAATGCTTATTTTTATGCAATGGGCAAGAATTTAAACGAAGTTAGAATCGTCAATGAAAGCAAAACTAAGAATTCTAACGTTTGATACCTATAGTTCTAACATTAAGGAATTACTAAACTACAGAGAAAAAAATCGTATCTTAAACAATGACATTTACTCAAGTAATAGTAATGACTTGTTTATAAATACGGGTGTATGTGCGGGCGCTGTCAGTAGGGACTAGTCATCTCTTCATCTTTTTACTCTGCATGCTAACTTGCAATTTATCTTGTACGTCTTTCAACATCGTTCTCACCAAGATTTTGTAACAACAGTTTGATGTGTCCTTGGAGTTTCTTGCCCATTCTTCTTCATAGAGATCTATACTTTGGAATGAGCAATTATAATACTTTCACAAGTTATTATGCCTTGTGACTGTGAGTGTAGCTTCACATTCTTTGTTTTACTGACATTTAAAAGTGCCTGAAATGGTCTAATTGAGGTACGTATTACAGATTCCTTAAAGTCAGATTCAACCAATCAAATGAAGTCAATATTTATATGCTCATCGTCGAATCCATAACTTTTTTTTTGCTTTTGTGTCCCCTCGTCGTCTGGAAACTGATAAGTGCCACTGCAGGTGACAAACTCGTTGCCAGCTTGTTGGCTGACTACATTTTGATAGCCATAGGCAAACTAATACGAACACTAAAGCTAAGCTATGGGAAAGTCCTGATGGGAAATCCCAACAACAATTTGCCCGACCCAGGAATGGAACCCATGATAATGAAAATTCTATTACAGGCGATATTAGTCATTCAATCATTAGGTACTATTGCAATATTTATCGCAGTAAACACCAAGGAAATCAACATTAGGAAGAAAATGTATGTCTATTGTGTGATTTATACCTTACTTACTTCATAATAAACCTATGAGGATTTAAGGAAAAGTTCTCCGTTTGACAAAATGTGACGAATAAAAATTTCTCATAAATATGACAAATTATTATTGCATGCTTCTTTATTGCTACACGTCATGCAAGGATGACGTGTGAAATAAAAAAAAATCCTAAAGGATAAGTTCCGCAGAAAAAATGCTAAAGAAAAAAAGTAGGAACAGATGCTACTACAATCTGTCTTCTTTGATAGATTTACAATTTTATCACTAAGTTCTTGATGGGGCGTCTGTAATAAAGTTTTTAAGGTTACAACTTTAATTTTACTTACATGATCTGTTTTCTATTCAAAGCCTCAATCAGAATATTTTGAGTTACGTTGAGTTGAGTAAAACTCAACGTAACTCACGTTGAGTTTTACCTTAAAACTGTATTATCACCAAAAAATAAATAGGTATCGCCTTTTCAACAATCATTTTTGAGTAGGGTTGGTTACTTAGTTAGATGTACAGAATGCTTGGTTTACGGCTAGCGGCTGCGTGAAATCGTGAAGGGCCCGTTATCACCCTGTATAGATCAGACAAAAGCGCGGGTGGCACAAATGCACCCATTCAGATGGTGATTAAGCTCCATAGTACTTAACACACACAAATCACACCAGAATGTCGTCAGAGACATTAAGTTGTAGATATACTACGACGCAGTCATGCAGTCTGGCATCAATCGGTATCAATTGACGTAGGTACTAGGTAGTGGGTATGTATAATTATGTTTAAGAACTTACATTGTATTGCTCTAAGTATGTTGGTTGGCACTATAATATAATAAATAAATAAACTAGCTGTTGCCCGCGATCTACATCCAGGTGAATCCGATTTTGTTTACAATTTCAGATTTTTTCACTTTTGCACAACTCTAATCCTTTTATATCTTAAATACCTAATGGCAGGATAGGTATTTGATAGGTACTTCTTAGCTATCTCCCAGTAAGAGTTCCGTTAAAATTGGTCAGACAGAAAATTAAAAAAATATGCGCTTTTTGTTATTTATATGCATCTTATATACTTACTTATTTTTTATATTTACGTATTTTTTTCGAAATTACAAACATTCACTTTAATTTTATTTACTTGTACCTATAGATAAGTACCGACCTACATAAGCTGCTCTTACATTTAAAGACTACCTACATCAAAAATCTTCTAAAAAACTAAAATAGAAAATCCCATTACAAAAATAGAATAATCTCACCCTTTTTGTTATAGTCCCGTTGCTGGTTACAAAACCCTGAACCTAAATTCATAACAAATATATTTCTGTACAAATAGGTAAGTTAATTCGAAAAACAATATCAGATTCACAAAGAGTCCTGTAAATAAAATATGAGAGTGTCCCCGTACTTGTTCCACTCTGTATTACGAGTAATAGTTTTACAACATGATTCGAGTAAGTATATTATATAAAGGCAATCTCTGGGGATCGTAGGTCGAGTGGCTATTATGATACGCAGCATATTTTCAGCAATATTTATTGCTATAATCTGAGTAACCCGACCGTATTTCATATTTATCGAGACTACGGGGTACCCGATCAAACCCACGTGGACACAATCGATGTTCCACATTATAAACGCTCTTTTGTTTTAGAGTGTTTTCCTTTTTTTCCTTGAAATAGTTTCTAGGGGAAACCAGGATGTGACAAATGATTTAGGTTGAATTTCAGCTAGGGAAAAAACTATAACATACACATGGACGGTTGTTTAGTCAACGTTTATAAAAGCCTAATCCTTTCATATGTAGCACTAGCAATGATGGTTAGTCATTTACCTTGTAAGGCTAATTTACTTTTATTAGTAATGTAGAGCTTTAATAACCCAATTTCATATTGGCCTTGACTCACCCTCCTGATCTGCTCCTAATGCAAATCCACCTGCACTTAACTTGTCAGAAGTCAAGTCGAGTTCTGGCAGAAACAAAAAAAAAATAGTTATGGGACTACTGCGCTGCGTGTCACGGGTTCTATCCCCGCACGGTACAAATATTTGTATAACCTAGGTACAGTTAGCTGTTCCGGGTCTGGATGTTTGTGTATGTGAGTTTAGATGTTTGTAAACACACCCACGATACAGGAGAAATTCCAAATGTGGGGAAAAGCATTAAAAATGATGGAAACTAAATTGTAACTTGATGTTAAAAATACTGTCACATTTTCATGACGCAAGTTTTACAGACTTCGAAGAACTCTATAGCGTGGATATCCTAGTAAGAATACGTAGGTCTATTCATTCAGGGGGAATACTTCAGTATTATTATATCAAGTAACAATAATTCCTAATGTTAGTGCAGTTGTAATGACTCAAGTGTCGCTTAGTCGTAGGATTTCATCATCTGCTTAGGCTTCTCCCAGCTTTGTTGGGGTCGGCTTCGTCTATTCGGATGCAGCATTATCTATTCTAGGATTAATTCATAAAGACGTATGTGATATTATGGACGTAGACCAGGTACAAGTACTTGATTTTAACGTAACGTGACGTATTTGCACCATTCTAATTAATTCCGCAATTAGGCACATATTGACACCTATAATCAAACTGTGACTTTTCATTGCTATTATTCACTAGTGAGTTATAAGGTTTTTTTTTTAATTTTATTAGTTGAGTTGCTACGTTCATTCCAGTTCAAAACCGATTATTTTTTCCCGCTTTTGTGAAAAAAATCAGAACTCGTTTTAACTGTTGAAGATGACTTTTTAGTATTATTTTCTTCACAAATGTGTTGAAAAACGTCGTATGATACACGTGTGTATTGATGATTACCATCCTCGGCTTTCTTAAGACCCTCACCTGACGGCTCGGGTCTCAATGGCGCCTCAGCGGTGATCACCAACGTTACACACTTGTACCATAATGTACTATTATTGTTGTTTATTAGTCATAATAATAGATAACTGTTATAAACCTAGAATTAATACAGAAATAATATTATACATGGCGTAAACGAACTTTTCCCGGTACCGTCAACTATTTCATTCTGTACATGAAACTACGCAGAAATTATTGTTGGGAATTTTTTTTTGACGTGACAACGTCTTATAAATTGGTTTGCCGGGTGACACTTCAAGAAACTGCGTTACGCTCCGCTCACGTTATGCGCTCACAATGAGAGCGAGTGAGAGGCACGCGTCCCTTCCACTCGGGCATGGTTAGCCCGCCTAAGAGCGAGAGAGACAGACATAAAAAGACTATTATTTCATCCTTCTTCCTACTATACGAATGAATATTCACATTAAAATTATTTTACCACTCAAAGTCGTTGTCACGTAAAACTTTCGCCCGTATACCGACTTTACAGGCAACCAATTTTTTTTTTTGTGGTGATATATTTTAACGCACTCAAAACATTGTGAAATGGATAAAATGAATAGTACCTACAGGGGCAATAAAGGTACGAAGCTTACAAAAACGTATGCAAGTAGAATATAGACCAAGACAGCTCGATTTTGTAGACAGTGGAGGCAGACTCTTCTTTCTGTCGGGGCTGCGGGTTGTTCGAAAGAGATACCACAGCCTCGATATAAAGGGCTAAGAAGGAACATGGGTGGTTTTTAGTCAGTAGAAGTCTGACACAGCGGGAGAAGTCATTTGACGATTTCCCAACCCTAAAAAGAAAAAAAAAACAACAACATGGGCAATAAATGTAGGTATTTAAAGTAAAGTTACTTTAAGTTACTTATGATGACATACATTAAAAAGGTGTATTAAAAAAAAGTTGGTTGGCTCTAATATCTCCTTTACTAGAAAGTTAACAGGTATGGTCCAGAACAAAAACAATGTCGCATTGACGAGGAACACCCCTCAGCTTCTGTACGGGACATTTTACACCCTGCTCACTTTGTAAGGATTCTAACACAATAAACGCTGTTAATTAGTTGCAGTAATATGCTACCAAAAAGAATGCACAAATATTTCCTGTATGAATAAACCAAAAACAAAATCAAATCGAAAACATTTGCTCAATTGAATATCCCTTTGAGTGGCGTTGTTATCCGATGTTACAGTCTAACAACAGTTGCATCACAAATGTTGACATACTGTAGTGTTGTCACGTCCCTTTTGATTTACGGTTCAATCTGTTTCACTATTTTTCTAACGTACGAATGTTTTTTTTAAATAGTTTTGGAACACATCGTCAACACATTCAAAGCGTGAGCGCGATGCGAATTTGTTGACAGTGGGTTTTGATGTCCAATTTTGTTATTTTATTATACAATGAATTAGGTAATGACACTGGTAATGGTCTGGTTTTTCTGGTAATTATTGTGTTTGTTTAATTTAGATACCATAATTTAATTGTTGTTTTAGAAAAAAATAAAAATTTGTATGCCTAATATTAGGTAGATTGTATAGTCGACCAAGAAATTGGTTTACCACTCTAAGGTTGAATATCATTTGCACGTACAAAACATCAAGTGCTATTTTCACGTCAGAATCTGTCAATCTGTCATCCTTAGCGAATAAGTAATTATGTTACTGGGAGATGTCATCAAAAGTGGTAAACCAATTTCTTGGTCGACTATACAAGGCTCATCCATATTGTTATTCCAGCTTATTTTATGTAATACCTACAATTTATGCAAATAAATCTTTACTTACTTACTTACTGGATTAGATGCAATTTGTGATTAAATGAAATTACGAAAAGTAACGCGGTCGGCCTGGGTTAGAACCTACGAGTCACAAGTCATAGAACTTGTGGCTCGTAGGTTCGGTCGGGGCTGTTTCCGTTGGGCATCAAAAGGTTTTGAGTACCTATTCTATGTCATATATCTGATAATGTATTTGGTTATTTTGTACCCTACCACAAAGTTGTCTTATTTAACCCTAAGGTTGACTGGTAGAGAATGCCTTGTGGCATTAAGTCCGCCTATGTATCACTATTGTGCATGAAGTTTAAATAAATAAAAATAATGATTCTGTTAGCCTGCATCATCCCACTGCTGGGCAAAGGCCTCTCCTATGACTTCCAGTTGTTTCGATCCGAGATCAATGTGTATCAATGGTCGCTAGTCTTGTCGTAATCGTCCTGTTATCTTCTACGAGGTCTTCCGCGATGCATTTTGGCTTTGTCAGGGCTCCAGAAAGTGACTATTTTTGCTCACATCTCATTTGGAATTGGGTCTTGGTTCCGATTCCCGGGTCGTACAAAGTGTTAACGTCGTGTGTGTAGTGTGGAAACTACGCGACATCTTTTCGTCCAAAATTCCGCAGTGTCTCAAAACGAGGGTGTATAACCAGTGTGTGTTGCCAGTGATGACTTATGGCACAGAAACATGGTCCTTAACTGCTGGCCTCTTAGAAAAGCTCAGAGTCACGCAACGAGCCATGGAGAGGGCTATGCTCGGAGTTTCTTTGTCCGACAGAATCCGGAATGAGGAAATTCGCCGAAGAACCAGGGTCACCGACATAGCTCGCAGAATATGCAAGTTGAAGTGGCAATGGGCAGGCCACATCGCTCGAAGAACGGACAACCGATGGGGAAGAAAGGTTCTCGAGTGGCGACCACGAACCGGAAGACGCAGCGTTGGCAGGCCTCCCACCAGGTGGACCGACGACATCGTGAGGGTCGCGGGCAACCGGTGGATGCAAACGGCAGGCTGCCGATCTTTATGGCGTTCTATGGGGGAGGCCTTTGTCCAGCAGTGGACGTCAAATGGCTGATGATGATGATGATGATGATGACAAAGTGTTATTGAGCTTTTCCATCTTAGTAGCAGCCACGGAGTCTGGATTTGTGCCCAGTTGATGGCAATTAGGCTCGCCCCCTATTTCATGAGCCCTATTTCATGTCCCCTATTTCAACATAACAAGCGAAATGTGGGTGTACCTACTAATAACTATATATTTGAAATGTTATACTAGGTATACCTAGGAACTGAAATAAATAATCATCTAACAATAGATGGGGAAGTGCATCGTACATAATGCCCCGGGTCTGACTTGGGTAAGGCAAGGAAAACCAAATCCCAGATTCCGTTTTGCCTTATTTATTAATTAATGTTTACATTATATGTTATATTATTCCTATAAATACATTGTTTATTTACGTACATCATAAGTTTTATGACGCAAATATTTTACTATTAACTAGGTACTGGCCTTATAAATCGGTGCTTATAAGTCTAGTACTAGTATTAATTATTACCTGCCTACTTTACAGAGTAGAATTTTGAGATAGGGGTATAAGGGTTGGCTAACCCCTTCTCGTACTTTCTCTAATAAGTTGCCATGGATGTTGGATAGGCCTTTGGAGTGGGATACAACTTGCGTCGACACCCTTGCGCCATCCCATCTTCCTACCGGTTGATCTTAAATGATGGTCTAAGCTTACGCTCTCCGCTCTGTAACTTGAAAACGATTCAACATAATAATATAAAACAATTGAATCACAATTTGCAGGGAATTTCTACTGCAACTGAAAAGTTGCACTAGTTCGGTCAACCGGACTCACAACCGGATAGACCAATTTAATTCTCTACAATATTGATCTTACATAAAAATAGCGAGAACCCCATAGGAAACGACATATTTGCAAAAAAACTATTTTTGTTACCTTTGACACACCATTATAAACGAAATGTGGGGGACATTTCATTTATAATGGTGTTTTGAACAATATGTGAACAATCCTACCAATTTTCAGCTGGGTGGGAATGAATGTAACCTCACCCCTATTTTTTGGTTTAATTTGACAGGACTAACTCTTGCTACATTTCAGTGTTGTCTTTGTTTCGACAGTTCAAAAGTGCGTGTAACTGGCCTACTTAATATAAATGCTCCTCTGAATTTTCGGATTTTTAGCGTATTGTATAATTATCACTGGCTTAGGTGAAGGAAAACATCGTGAACTCAGAATACAGAAAGAACCAGAAGCCGCGTTCAACTGTCATTGCAAGCCGCACGCTGAATCCAATACAAAACAAGCGTCCCCCACCCGCCTCACTTCCCACCCGCGTAATGTGGCAAGCTCAGACATTATTTGCCCGTTTTTGGGGTAACCGTTGAGTGTATTGGAGATACGATATTGTTGGCTCAAAGTCACGCCATCAGCCAGTAGCCGTGCGGTTAGCGTCCGGTCGACGTGCGGCAACCGACAGAAGTTCATAAAACGAGGCGAGCGGCGTTGCAACGGTCACTTTTTGCTTGGACGGCGCTCGGAAAGGACTTGCTACCCGACCATTATCGTGTGCTTCGCTATTTTTGGTTTATGTTTTTGCTCGTGTACTGATTATTCCATTTTGCTAGTGCTATTTCTATTTGATTATTGTTTAAAATGTTTGTCGTGATATAATTGTAAAAGTGTAATCTAAACGATATTAAACATTGTTTATTTTGTTCACGTATTTCACTTCTGATTCCTAATAATATTATTAAATCAAAATTTTCCTTTTCTAAGTAATAATATGTACTTGAAAATCTTAAGAAATAGAGAAGATCTTTAAATAAAAAACGGTTTAGATAATTTAATTTTAACATAATTTAATACATGTGTGTGAGACAGGAAGGGGGGGGGGGGGGGGGTGCTTCCTCTCTCACACACACCACAAATAACAATACCGTTTAATTCTAACAATACCATATACATAGATAGATACGGGCAATAACCTTTCTTTTGTAAAGTCGGTTAAAGAAGGTATTATTATACTACACCAAATGAAAGCCCTCAGTAGGTATAATAATAAAAAGAAGGGAAAATCAAAACTAGTATATTGGCAACACTAACAAAATGGATGCATTATTATCTATGACAATTACAAACTGAACAAATTTATTCAATATTAAAATAAGGTGATTAGTGAATGCGTTACTTAAATGTGAAATGTGATCCCATCCTGTTTATTTTTTAGCCCCGCTGCATCTTTACAGGTGGGAACGACACAAAACGGCATAATTTAATTTAATTGGAGACCGGTAAAACACATTACGCGCTACGACGTTCGAAGAGCAACTGAGCGGCTGCGTGTCAAACTACTCTGTTTAGGAGTAGTTTTTGTCGCTTCAGTAATAGGCGCGCTTACGGCTTCTGGTTCTTTCTGTATTCTGAGATCGTGAAGTAAACCAGCATGTCTGAGAGACATTTCTCTCTCTCTCTCTTTGACGGCGCGGTTGGCGCAGTGGCTAAGCGATTGGACTGCTGCGTTGCGTGTCGCGGGTTCGATCCCCGCACGGAACAAATATTTGTATGACCTGCAGATAGTTGTTTCGGGTCTGGGTATTTGTGTATGTGAGTTTATATGTTTGTGAACGCACCCACGATACAGGAGAAATTCCTAGTGTGGGGCAAAGTTTAAAAAAAAAAAAAAAAAAAGCCAAGTCAGAGGGCCATGGGTGGAATAAAATTCTGACACCAGGTTAGGCACTAACCACACGACAAAGAAGAATAAAATGCTTTTAAATTAGATTTTTGATTTCACATTAGTATAAAAAAAAACAATCTAGTTATCGTAAATAATCATGAATCTGATCAACCTTGTTAGGTATTTTAAATGTCACTTTCGGGATATCTTCCGTGATTATCATATGTTTTGAGTTCCCGATATTTCGACGCTGTTGCAAGCGCCATGATCGCGGGTTAACTGGAGAATGCGGGTGGATGGAAAAAATTGTTAGGAGCAGACGAATCTGTCTACCCTCTTTCTTTGTCTTTTGTTACGCGCACTACTGGAACTCGACACTAAGTCACGGCAAAACACACTCACAGTATCACCAGGTTTTTTGAAGTCTTTAATATGTTGCTGGAACTCAAAACATATGATAATCACGGAAGATATCCCGTAAGTGACATTTAAATATAGTTATGAACCGTGAAAGCTTAAAACAGTGCTTGTTATTTTAGAAGCAAGTCTGATATGGTAATCGTTAAGGAAAATTGTTAGTACCTATTCAAGCTGTGAGTAGTTTATTTTTAGAATTACTGAATGTCAAGAGCAAATTAGAATATTAACTGAACTTTTATTACATTATCTTGAACTTGACAGAACCTACTCTCTAGCTCTGAGTAAAACAAATTCATAAAGTGTGAATGAAAAGGCTCTTCCTATCATTGCGATATTGTTACAAGTTACGAAGACATTAAGGACCAACTTTCAACTTTTACCACGTATTAAAAAGTAATAAAAAAAAGTTAGAACTTCATTTTAAATGCCCTCTTAGACCCCTATACTATTCAATACTTTACTTTTAAATTCTACCGTAAACAGATGAAGCCGATTTTTCACATCAAAAAGTCGTTTCCTGGCAATATATTTTAGTTTGTTTGATAGACAGATGTGTGTACCAGCAGTGGGAACATTAATAGGCTGATAATGATGATGATAGACGTTTGTCTACCAAGTCTGTCTGCCAGTACACCAAGCTACTAGTAGCTTGGCTTGACTGGCTTGGCTTTGTGTAATTTGGCAAATTCTAGAATCTACCTTTCTTTAATAAATTTTCAACTTTGTCACTAAAGTAAGTTTCAGCTACATGTGCTAGCGTCTGTACCTAAAAAATGCTTGGTTGACAGTTTTGTGAAGCTTCCGTTTCTGACGGTGCGTTTACACCCATAGGTAACACCCCCTACTTGGTAACTAAATTGTGGTTATACACACAAATACCTAATATTTTTTTATTGTAATTATCTATCTTTTATTGATAACATCGATGAATGTAAAACTCTATTACAACCATAATCCAGTATCACATTTTTTTTGTAACTTTTCTGTGCCTATCTTGTCTTAGTTCGTGCCTAAGGGAATGAAATAAGTTTTTCAACTTTGAAATTATCTAGCTACGGAGGTTTTTCAGATTGAATTTAAAATCAACCAAAAACCCGTTAATTATCAAACTAGGTTAAAATGGTAATACACTTTTCGAATGCCTTTTCATTAGACGTCTTCCAAAAGACCCATTACACTGACAAATCGTTTTCCTAAGGGAATGGTTAGGTACTCATATTATTGTGAATAATTCGACTGGTGCATCTCGAACATGATTCAATTTCACTTAGGTACGTGAAGCACCAAAGACAATAATAAATAATGGCATTAATTTATCTAGAGACAATATGCAATACGCTATGCGTAGTATTCCTTAAATGATTCACTACCAGTGGTCTATTTCAGGGCATCGTAATTAAACAGCTCTGGGGAACTCCAGTTATGCAACTACAGTAGTATATAAGTTTATTTTCTACGAGCATAAGCATATTCTTCATTGGGCAAGCGGTCCATCACCACATTAATAAATACAACCATGTATTCAAATATGTGCGTGAAGATCGCTCTGTGCCTGACTCTGATCGTCAGCATCGACGGTTACGTGTTGAAACATCGCACACTGCCTCTGTCAGCAGAAGGCATGACTGTGGAGATCACCGTGAGAAGCAAGCAAGATCCTCGTCATCCGCTTGTGACGACGAGAGTGGACATCAATGAAAAGGACAAAACAGTGGTGATTGCGACGGCTGAAGTTCCAGCAGGAGTGCCGAAACAATCTAAGGATGAGGGCCATGCTGCACCGAGGTTGCAGGACCGCAACGGGATCCGAGTAGGCGCTTGTCCGGAGGGCACGGTGGGTCGCGCTGGATTCTGCTTCCCCACCGACGATTAAACAAATGGACACATTCTTTGATGCCTTTAAATCCTGTGATAAACCCTGCTTGCACTGATAAATTGATTAAAACTCTTGTTGAAGATAATTCGCTTATATGGTTTTATTTATGTTGTTGTTGCACTATCATCGTATCGTTGTTGATATTGATGACTTATAATGTTGCACAATACCAATATTTACTTCTCAAAAACATACAAAGACTTTTCAATACAACTCAGAATGTTTTCATATTAATAAACTTTATTATAAGTAAATACTGATTAAATTACAACCAGTTTTAACCTAGGTATAGTGGTAGTCGTATTACTGAGTACTAACTGGGTTATGAACATCAGATAGGCAGTGGCTCCCTGTAAAATACTGGTATTTCAGCTGCGTCCAGTTAGACTAGGAACTGATACCAACATTCTTTTTTTTTAACAACAATTCACAACAAACAACAATTCATGAAAAGTAATAAGTTACTTTTCGTTTTAAATAAGATCGAACTAGTAGGTACCTACCCAACATACCCACTTCTTAAATTCCAAACTGATTGGTAGTTTTGGTCTTTGTTACACTCCTACAATTTTGTTTTACGGGAATCTGTGCAAAATTGGAAACCGTATCTGATCTTGATTCTGATTTAACCTTGTACTGCATACAATTTCTTTGATGTTTCATTGTTGCTTTTCCCCAGAAAATAAAAAGGTGGTATGGTAATGACAGCAAGCTGGATAAACTCGGTCACTTGTGATTCATACCATTTCGCGGTTTTGGGGGGGCCCCGACCGCGGTGCTTTTCCAACTATAACTATTGCTTGTTTATTATTTGATTCTCTTTCTCAGGAATTACGTAATACCATTATTATTACTGCAGTTGCAAAATACAATTGATGTACTTACGATGCAATGAACTCAATCATGCACCTATCAGTCCAAATAAGCATGTAAGTAAGCGGTGTGTCTTTTGATATACAAACCTGTTTTTATTAAAACGCCATAACTTTTTTTATAAGCTTTTCTTTAACTTGCCGTGTTAGTTTGTTAGTTTTTTATACTTATCTCTCTATCGGAAAGATGTAGTTATTTGCACATGCAATGTACACACGGCTACACATCAAGCTATACAAAACCAGTATAATCTGATCGTTCATTGTGCGAAAAGATCTAGTAAAGTGAGGCCAAGATTAACTGGTTTTGTATAGCTTGATGTGTAGCCGTGTGTACATACGTCCATAAATAGAGTTTCCAGTTTATAAGAAATATTTTGCTAATAATGATGACTTTCTCAATTTGTCTGAAATCATCGTCCTTTGGCAATTTAAATTAATGGTCTAATTGAAATTGACCACTCACTCTGTGTGGAACTTCAAAATGCAGGTTTCCTATATGATTACACAATATTTGTCCTCACAAAGGTTACCTTTGTCGATAATAATACAATTTATTACTTAGGTGGATGAGTGTGAATGAATGCAGTGTGAGGAAAAACAATTCAAAACGTATAAGACGTAGGGAATTTTACAAAACAGATCCAGTTTACGTCATATAACGGTATATATAGTCCTGCTTCAGCAGAACCAAGCACACTCCTCAACTGAGCAGCGTTCCTTCAGCACATTAATAAATACAACAATGTATTCAAATATGTGCGTGAAGATCGCTCTGTGCCTTACTCTGATCGTCAGCATCGACGGTTATGTGTTGAAACATCTCACACTGCCTCTGTCAGCAGAAGGCATGACTGTGGAGATCACTTTGAGAAGCAAGGAAGATCCTCGTCATCCGCTTGCGACGACGAGAGTGGACATCAATGAAAAGGACAAGACAGTGGTGATTGCGACGGCTGAAGTTCCTGCAGGAGCGCCAAAACTGCCCCACAACGATGGTCACGTTGCACCACCGTTGGAAGACCGTAGCGGTTTAGTGGTCGGAAACTGTCCTGATGGTAAAATTCTTAAAGGTAATTTCTGTTTGGATCCCAAAACTGTCGACGGCGACGAGGACTACTAAGTAGAGATGAACCAACTACAACTATCTTACAAAAAATAATATGTATTTCGAAACGTGCATTTGATTTGTAATAAAACTTCTTTGTGAAAAAACAGCCGTCTTTTGTTTGTTATTAACTGTTTGAATGCATACTGTAACTTCCTCATGATTCACAAAACCTGGCTGCTTAGACTTTTGTTCATAGCTTCCTCGTGTTTATGAGTGTACTTTTTGGGATTCCTTGCCAAATGACAAAAAATCTTACATTGGTCAGTGTGACGATATACTGTCACTGCTATTAATATCATAAACGGGATAAACAACACAAACAACATGGACAACAACACAAACACAAAAAAACAACAAACAACATGGTAAATATCCCGTTTATGATATTAATAGTAGTGTCAGTGACCATGTCAGTTTAAAAACTTATATACTGCCACTGTTTCAAAGCCTGCCAAATACTGTGCATGAAGTCACTTTCATCCTTCAAATCACTATCCCTGCATATTATAAAACAAAGTCCTCCGCGCACCGATTTTCATGCTGTTTTCACCAATGGATATAATGGTTCTCGAGGAAGATTTTAGTATATATGTATAATATTCCTTGCGGGCAAAGCCACGGACATCAGCTAGTTTTAAATTAATTATCTAAGTGATATGGAACAATTTTTTTTTGAAATTTCAAAATGCAGGTTAGCTGTATGATTAAGGATTTTTTTTCCTCACAAAGGTTACCTTTATCGAAAATAATACATTTTATAACTTAGGTGATGAGTGCGAATGACAAATTTTGCAGTGTAAGGAAAAACGGTTCCAAAACTAATAGACACCTTATAGCGAATCAACAGTCACAGAACAGTCTACGTCATTTAACGGTATATATAGTCCTGCTTCAACAAGGCCAAACACACTCCTCAACTGGGCAGCGTTCCTTCAGCACATTAATAAATACAACCATGTATTCAAATATGTGCGTGAAGATCGCTCTGGGCCTGGCTCTGATCGTCAGCATCGACGGTTACGTGTTGAAACATCTCACACTGCCTCTGTCAGCAGAAGGCATTACTGTGGAGATCACCGTGAGAAGCAAGGAAGATCCTCGTCACCCGCTTGCGACGACGAGAGTGGACATCAATGAAAAGGACAAGACAGTGGTGATTGCGACGGCTGAAGTTCCTGCAGGAGTGCCAAAACAATCCCCCGATGAGCATGCTGCGCCGACGTTGCAGGACCGCAACGGTGTTATAGTGGTCGGACACTGCGCTGAGAATAAAATTCGTAAAGGCATTTTCTGTTTAGATCCCCAAGATGTCGACGACGAAGACTACTAAGTACTAGATGAACCATCTACCTAAACTACATATCAAACAAGGAAGTCGGTTAAAAATAAAATGTATTTCGAAACGTGCATTTGTTTTACTGATTAATAAAACTTAATTGTGAAAAACAGCTGTCTTTTGTTTGTTATTGACTATTTATTTATTTATTTATTAGGCTTCTCAACAATGAGTACACTGTTACAATTATAATTTGTACATTGCAAACTTAAGACTAAGCGCCTCATTACTTACAGAGAAGCACAGCATGCACTACCTTACGCGCATAGAATTACACATTTAAATATGTAATGGCGCCAGTCATGGACAGTATAAGATTTTTTTTTTTGGTTTCGTCTATTTTCTGGTTGCATGTTTTGTCTGAAATTGTTAGAGTACTGGAAAGTAATAAAAGACAGTATATTCAATGACTTTAATTATTAATTTGAATCATGAAATCAAATAAAAGTTGTCAATTATTAAATATATCTGGAACATCCTGGTGACCAGTAATGGACAAACTGTTTCCATTAATGAACACCCATCTATGGACGCGTCTATATATGAACTCCCAGTTACGGACACTTTTATAGGAAGGTTACATAACCACAACAAAATAGTAATAACCTTTAAAAAATGTAGGTAACAAACTATGCCTTGCTAGTTGGAGGGTTACAATAAGTACCTACCTACTTATTACCTATAGAAAGAAAAACATTTATTTAACCTACGCAAAAGCTCAAAATATACAGACTTATTAAAAAAATACTAATACGGGAACATTGACGAAGTAGGTTGCACAATAATATTTTAATATAATCAGTCCCAAAGTTTCAAGAACACTATCTAGTATCAATATTGAAAATACCTAATTACCTACATTCTAATAATCAACAAGAAATAAAATCTAAAAAATAATAAAACCTTCTGAACAATTGTACTTATAATATAAATGGCAAGTGCTTTTCCATTTCTAGCACTTTATAAAACCCTCTTTTATTGACTAGTACAGGGCTCTGAATATATTCAACTATGTCGTCTTCTTTATACCAAATTTTATCCTTTGTCTCCGGCCACCTAAACGTATTACCTTTAGACAGTGTCATTGTACTTATTTCAATATATCCCCCATCTATATCTTCAATTACACCTGGAAAGTACTCTCCTTCATATCTTATAATGACATAATTTCCTTTTTCCTTTTTCTGAGTCAACTGCGCCAAAGGAGTATTCTCAGAATCTGAATCCGAGGATTTCTTTCTTTCTTTCTTTTCTTAACTCCTCGCTGTGCTAAGTGTACCGGCTGTAACTTGGTCTTCTATCTCCGAATCTATCATTTCTTCTCGTACGTCGTACTCGCTTTCTTCATATTCTATTTCTTCTTCTTCTGAGCTTGAGCTTGGTATACTTAACTTTTTTTTCTTTTCTTTCTTTCCTCGATTCTTTTTCTCTTTTGCTTTTTCTTGCTTTACTTTCATTTGTATTTCTTTTAAAATCTTTTTTTCTTGTCTTTCTTTCATCCTCTTTTCTTTTTCTTCTAAAGCTTTCCTCTTTAAGTTTTCTTTTTTTGCCATATATTCTATCCAACGATCACTAGTGATTGCTGAAGGTATGCGTTCTTTTGTACGTCGTTTTTTAATTTCCGGTTCTGGCCAAAACAATGCCCGTTTAAAAGGTGATGGAATAATCATGCCTTCAGGAGTAGTTAAACTTGCTGAGGAAGACGGATGTAGGATGTTGCTCGAGGAAGAAAACTTGTCGGGAGTCATTTGTTGTTGTGACTGAATAAGGTTTTGTGATTGTGTCTCAGTAATAGATTGTATTTGTAGCTCTCCAGGTGTCATGAATTGTAATTCATTCATAATTTCAGGTTGTGTCTCGTCAAAGACATGAAAGGTCTCTTCTGTTGTATGGGATTGTAATATATTAACTGATGAATATTGCGTTTCTTTAGATGTTGAAGGTTTAGGGTCAACAATAATTCTCAATTGTGATTCTTGTAACTGTAATGTAGTGTCTTGATTGGCTTGTAGTTGTGGTGTACTTATCTGTCCTTCTGACTGACCCGTGTTTTGGCGTCCTTCTATGGTCTGTAAATGTTCTGAGTATTCTTCAGGCTCAATATATACTGGAAGATCTTCACACCTTATATTTTCTGTGATATTAACTGATGAATATTGCGTTTCTTTAGATGTTGAAGGTTTAGGGTCAATAATAATTCTCAATTGTGATTCTTGTAATTGTAATGTTGTGTCTTGATTGGCTTGTGGTTGTGGTGTACTTATCTGTCCTTCTGACTGACCAGTGTTTTGGAGTCCTCTGGTCTGTAAATGTTCTGAGTTTTCTTCAGGCTCAATATATCCTGTAAGATCTTCACACCTCATATTTTCTGTGTCAGTCAGCGTATGCTTAACTTTAGCCCAAATTATGTATAAAGATTGATCTTCTTGAGGAATAATATCTTCTATTGCTGTTCTTTCCATGTAATACATTTGATTGAATAAGCGCAATTTTTCTGCCGTAAATACGTGTTTTATTTCTGACTCCAGATATTTTATGAACTGATATGCGTCAGAGTTGTTTTGGTCGGTTCCTAAGATTGTACGAGACTGCGATTTAAGTTTACTCAAATCTACGTAATCTATTCCAAATGGGTAGAGTCCACTTTTGCGAAAGCCATTTCTTATTGTTTCTTTTGTGAGTTTTTCCAATGCTATTTTGAGGTTTGGTGCAAAGTCTTCCTTCTTCAATCGTCTTTCAGGATGTTCTGTTTTCCACTGGTGGACTTGATTTTTCCAGAAAACTTTTAAAGGTCTAAAAACTGCAACGTCCATTGGTTGAATTAAATGTGTAGAATTAGGGAACAGTGCAATAATTTCAATACCATTGTTTTTACAAAATTCAGCCAAATGGAGGGTCATATGGGATCTGTGGCCATCTAAAAAGAATAAAATTGGTTTGGGAATGTTATTTTTGTCCAGCCATGGATTAAACGCGTTTGTAATAAATTCGTAAAACGTTTTAGCGCACATCCACCCAGTCTCAGATCTACCTATGACCCAATCTTCTGGGACGCTGTTTACAATTAGAGTAGGCAACCGTTCATAAGGAAATACAATCATGGGTGGTGCGAGGGTGCCGGCAGCATTGCTTGTTAACAACACTGTTAAATTTTCTTTCTCATCTCCAGCAGTGTTATAAACATTCTTTTCACCTTTTCGAACAAGTACTTTTCCGGCTTTTGGTTGCAAGAAAAAGGCACTCTCATCAGTATTGAAGATGCGACTTGGGTCATTTAGGATGTTCAACAGACCTCGCTCTTCAAAATATTCTTTAGTAGTCCCAAACCATTCCTTCAAATTATCTTCAGTAACATCGTCCCTAGCTTTTGTCAAATTCTGTGCTGCTCGTTTAGAAATTTCTGGATGACGCTTTAAGAAAGACATAAACCACTTTTGTCCTGGCCGGTTATTTTTAAACGGACAGGAGTCTAGTTTTTTTTCTTTTATGATCTTTTGGACGCTGTCCAATAGGTGATCTTTTGTAACAGGAAAGTGATTGTCACTCATCAGGAACAACCATTGAACCAACAACTTTTCTTCATCATTACTTAAAATTGTAGAAGGACCAAAGGTACAATCCAAAGGGCTTATACCAGTTATTTTATTTCGCAGTGTAATTCTTGGGACACCATACTTATTGGCTGCAACAGCAACTTTAACACCCCTATTTACTTCTTCTATGGCTTTTGCCATCTGTTCTTTTCTGTAGTTTCTTTTTGGCGCCATTCTGAAGAAAACAAAATGTTTAATTTGTAAAATAAATCATTAGATAAAAATAATTTTGAAGCTACCAGTTATGGACAACCAATCTTGGACACTTCAACCAGTTATGGACAACCAATCTTGGACACTTCAATATTAATGGGCGACAAGTTTATAAGAAAATCTACCACAGATCTAAGATTTGACACTGTTAATATATACCGATTACCAAAAAAAGAGAGTAATCCGGAGAAACGCTGCTAATAACAAAATGTCCATAATTGGAAAAAGAAGCATTGACAGTACCAATCATAAACAACGCATAAAACAAATTCAATTTCATCCTAAAGTAAAAATAAAGTTTTTAAAATAAATCTAATACAGTAATTTCAAATGAAAATAAATAGAAATCGCATCTTATATTCACAAGTTAATCGTAATTTCATAAATACTGTACTCACCCGCATCCGGATTCTTGTAACAAATCACGATTACTCAACAAATATCACGACCGAATTCACTGTGTACCCGTCTAGTAAAAAACAATATGGCCGAGATCTGTCAAACGTCAAAAAAAATGTTGGAGTAGGTTTGATGTATCTATCAAGTGTTGTCAGTAGTAAAAAACTACTCGAGTGTGGCCGTTGTAAGCAAAAGTTCTGTAAACTGTCCATCACTGGGTCACTGTCCATGACTGGCGCAATTACCTTAATATTATATTAAAAACAAAAAAAAATTGAATACATTGAATTTAATTGAATATAGTTCAATTATATTAAATTAAATTAGATTAAATTAAAATGTAAAGGATGGAATTATTTTATTTAGATTATATTTGAATGTATGCTGTAACTTCCTCATGATTCACAAAACCTGCATGGCTGATTATATTTTGGACACCATCATGCGCGTAAGCGGGCTCACAATGGGGGATGCGGTGTCTCAGGGCGGTGTCTTGGCGGTGTCTCTTGACATCGCCAACGCCTTCAACACCATGCCCAGGTGCTGCATAAGGGAGGTAATCCGGTACCTATCACCGAGTGCCGGCCTACCTTCGTCATGTGGTCGGGGACTATCTGATAGACAGGGCTGTCATCTACCCCGGTCAAGATGGAGTAGTCGGTGCTTTCGAACTGTCCTTTTGAAAGCCATTTTGCTTTACACTTTTTAATGCCAAGGGGTAGCGCGTTCCAGAGCTTTATAGCTGAGACAGCCTAAGATGAGGACATAAAACCAGTACGGTGTGAGGGAATTACAAGGAGTAGGTTTTTGGAAGCTCGAACGTTAGAACTGTGTGAAGTGCCCAAAACTTTGAAATATTTTTTCAGGTAATAGGGGGCACATGGATCCATCAAAATAGTGAAGAGCGTGCAAAGAGATCTGAGAGACCTCCTGTATCGGATAGGCAGCCATTTAATTTGAGAACGGCATGATGAGATGTAATCGTACTTACGAAGGCCAAAAATAAATCTAATACATTATTAAGATGACTATAAAATTTGTTTAAAAGTTCTTGGGGAAGATCAGAGCAACAAACATCAGCATTAATAGTCAACAATGGGAAGCACCAGCGACTGGAGCAAAGTTAGTTTAGTGCTAGATAGTAGAAAATGTTTGAATCTATGGATAAGCAGGTAGCTCAGGTAAGCCAGAAAGTCACTTAAGTAAGTAGTCCTCAGTGCGTAAGTGACGTTCTAACTTCCGTATCTATAGTCAAGTTAAAGTAAGTATAGTCAAGTTACTTGAACTTAAGTAATGACTTACCTATGCATACATTTTTGTGCAATGGAGAAGAGTTTAAGCAAAGTTAGAACCGTCAATGAAAGCAAAACTAAGAATTCTAACTTGTGATAGTTCCAACATCAAGGAATTACTAAACTACAGAGAATAAATGGTATCTTAAATAATGACTTTTATTGAAGTACCTACCTAATCACTATGACTTGTTTGTAGATACCGGAGTTATTCTTTTTTTTTACTGTAGATATGTATCTTAATAAATGGATAACGAGCACACTGCACAAGCTAGAAAACACGCTCCCTTATTAATATGTAGGTATACTTACATTATTTTTAATATGTTTACGGAAACATACGTTTTCCTTAACTGTTGTAGAGGAGTTAGAGGACGTACTTTCCTCAAACCAGTTCAATAATTTCTGCATCTTAATTCAGCATTTTTTTGGTGGTAGTGAGATGGTCGTTCTTCGAACCACTATTCTTTTTTTTTGCATATGGAAGTAATAAATAATTTACGTTATAGCCATCCATAAATTTCAACCCTTGTCAAAAAACTACCTATTGAAATATCCATGGGAAGAAATTATTTAGAAACAAAAGATAAGAAACGGACCCAAAACACTTAGAAAATAAAAATCTATTGAATTTAGTTTAAAATAATATTGCAAAACGACACTCGAAAAGCAATAAATCGTACGTTGGAGTAACCTTTCTCGGGATATCTGGACTTATGGTGAACAGATGTGTGAAATGGCGATGCATAGAAGGGGCGCCTACGCAGCATTGGGCGGGAACCTGACGCCATGCCTTTGACCAATGAGCTAGCGTCTTATACAAGACAGCCAATGAAAAACACATTACTCGCGTGTGAACCTGGTTTTCTAGGGAGGAGTCTATCTGGGTGCTTGGCGGAAGTGGGGCAAGCTGACGAAAGGAGAGACGAATTTAGGCAGCACGGGACAGACAAGTTTGTGCATCGATTCAAGACGGTTGCAAGTGATAATTATAGTTAATTATAATCATTGTATATTAATTGTATTTTAAAATAAAATTAGAAGCAGTGTGTCTAAGTCTAAGTAATATTAAGTGGAATCAAAAGACAGAGAGAGAGCTGAAATTTGGTAACGTATTCCAAGTTCAAATTTTGTGTAAAAGCAAGATCCCAAGCTAATTTACAATAACTTCAGTCACCCAATCTATTTAACGACCCAAGTAAAAATGGAGGCCGCATCAAACTTCGATATTTTATACTCACTAAGTCAAAAGACACGAGAGCACCTTTGGACTGGCCTAGACAAAGTAGCTGCTATACTATTCTTGATAATAGTAATTTATTTCCTCGTGATAACTTGTATAGAAGTTTGCAAGAGATGGAAAGGCGGGAATTGTGGAGAAATCGCTTTGAATTGTATAGGCGATACACATCACGCAGACCTTGAACTACGTGAACTGGTTTAAGCTAGAAATCTGAGTATATTACTGTAAATTATCATGGGATATTGTGGCTTAAGTACCTTGAATAAACTGTGTAACCATTATGTGTACCTTGCCTCTCCTCTCAGTTGTATTACAATTTATATAAGCTGATAAATAATTGTCAAAATTGTACATAAATAAATGTTGTAAACATATAATTTGTGAGTGCCAGAAAGGTTTTTCGCTTGAGCCGTTCTGTTTTCCTTATCTGGCTAGGCTTAGGAATGGGACGACTCGATCAAGGTCCGTCACAATCTTAGCGGACCTAGATCTAAATAATCAAACAGTTTCTTTCGCTGTCAGAAGGGGTTTCGCTTGAGATGTTCCGTTTCCCCTTAACTGACTAGGTTTAGTAATGGGACACTCGACCTTAGCTCGCTACCATCCTAGCGAACTAGGTCTAATTAATCAAACAGTTTCTTTCGATAAATTTATCGAAAATAAATAAATAATTTAAACATCAACCACCTCTTTCTTTTATATTCCAAGATTACCTGTGTAGAGAATTTGATAATGGAAGATTGACAAAGCTAAGATCAAGTAATAACAAAGGCAATGCTTTAAAATCAGTGTAGTAATTCAGGTTGCAACTCCAATAATGAATTCTCTATAATATGCACACTGAACCTTGAAAGACACGATTTTACGTTATTGAACTTAACCTAATATAATAATTTGTACTACTATAGACCAAGTCTGAGATAAGAATCCAGACCCTTCAATTAAGGTCTGAGACTATAAGTTCCTTCTGAACTGAATTGAACCTAGTATAATACACAAGTTTACAGGAACCTAATCATCACTTGTTGATTCAAGTCAACAATCACTTAATTGTGTTGGAGGGGAAACATTGTTTTGAGAGAGAGAAACATTTCGGCTGTGTTGCATAATGCACATTAATATTTCCTAACTTTGATATACTAATGGCTTGAGATACACGACTGGGCGACGCCTCTGGCAGTGATAACGCAGCATACCATACACGTCATTCTTGCAATCCGACTTCCGACCTAGATTTGGCCAAATCTAAATATAACTCAAATATAATAAATACATACTCAAAACCATGGTTCCGGGGGAAAGTCTGCCCAACCTGGGAATTGGCAAATAAGTCTGCCCTTAACTGGGAATCTGGCAATGCCGCCCTAACCGGGAATCTGGCTATAAAAAAATGCAAGTACCTGCTTAAATGGAAGTGGGAATCACTAACGCTTCGCAGCGATTATAGGAAGTCGGTTGCTCCCCCAATAACATTGATTAAGGACCGTGGCGCGGTGTAGGTTTTCCCCATGCTGACGATATCAGTCAGACGCGGTGGCTAAAATAAGCACAAACGCACATGTATCAACTTACACAAATCATTCTAACGTGTCAAATTGATTTTAACTTGTAAAATTATTTATTAAATCAGAGGAAGACTGATTAAGTATTGTACTAAATAATAATACAGACGCGTCGAGACAAACTCCGCATTATCGAGTAGAATGATTGATAAGTCTACATTGTTCGCACAGTGGAGTGTACTCGAGATTGACCTGTGATCAATCTAAATCTAATTGTTGATTAAAAAACCCGAAATGACTCTCTTGATACAGCATTATTTCCTAAACACTGGTGTGAGGAAGTTCAATCCTTCCTAGACTAAACACAGTATTGATTACCAAAGGCAAACTAAGAAAGTTCGACTCTTTCTCAGTATATTCATTCACAAAACAAACAGACTAGACGATCAACGCGAGCCAACACAGAACCTTGGTATGATGACAACACAGGCCGTCATCCATACCGTTACAGGACTTGGTCTTAGGACAGGGCTACCATCACTGGATTTGGAGACCGAGACCTGGAGCCATCACAGTAGCCTTTGAAAAACTTTAGGCGGGCCAAAGAATCATTATTAGGATGCGACGTAAAATATTTTTTGTAGTAATTGTTATTCTAATTGCATTTGTGACATCACTTTTTAACTGACTCTGTCATAAAAACTGTCCAATTTGTCTGCTCATAAACACCCACCCGCAATATCTTCAGGTCCGTGATCATGTTGCTATTTGGGTAGATAAAGTAGTGTATGCAACTATACATAATTAGGCATTACAACACTCGTGTGATGCTATTAAGGCGAGGTTGCAGTACTTTGTTTTTATGTACGCACGACGATATAATGCCTAAATTTTGACAGTTTTTTGCTTCTTGGAGAAAAACTATAAAGAAATTATACAATATGTTTTCAACATTTACTTCAAAATAAAAAGTTCTATCTATTGATATAACTTTTATATAAATTCATGATAAAATGTCTTAGCAGTACACGTTTGAAATTGTGATTTAGAGTCATGTTTGATAAAAAAAAGTATCGAGCCGATCATTCTAAATCGCGTTTCTATCTTTACGATTTAATATAGAGTATGTTCAATTTTTATGTAATGATTTTTATTTATTAAAAAACTCGTATTTAGTTCGATTTTTATAGGTTCAAAAATCTTAAAATTACTGCAACCCCGCCTTAAGAAACGAGCCGAAAAAGAAAACCGACTTCAAAACACAAAAAGCGAAAAGAATCGGGCAGAGGTGCACCTCTAATAGTTCTTCTTGCATATTTCGCCAGTAAAAATATTTAATATAGAACTTACAACAAAATATATACTAGAACTAAGAACCTAAAACTAAAAACCATAGTAACTAAAATATATTATTAAAAGGAGTCCCTTTAGGCAAGGTTCCGAAGATACTGGCAGCGTTCCCCCTTTGAATAGCTAGACTAATTCTTTGTCCGAGGTAGCTGCCAGCTCTTCGGTCTCCTGTGACGTCGACCAACCTTTTCGAAATTTCCTTAAAAAGGCTTTTAGCGGTAGGACCCCACGGACCAAGTGTCTCGACACCGAATGGGACAAAATCATATTCGGAGCCTAGACCCCTGTATTTTGATAATTTGCCTTTTTCAGCCGCTTCACAAGCCGCACCAGCTCTGATGCTGGTTCCAAGTAGATGGGAAGGGGCCAGCGTGTCTGAACAGGTTGGGTCCCATACCAGCACCCGGCCCATCTTCCATGGAATCAAACTCATACCATCCGGTCTCTTGCCATCGTCTCTTGCAATACCAGTCGGCTCAAGTAGACTTGGCACGTTGACGGTGGCAAGGGACCGGCGTATGATGTCGTTAAGTGCGGCATGTCTCGAGAAGCGGCCTGCACTTTTTTGGCATGACAGTCCGTGATGTCCTAGCTTGTCGACATCACTGCCACAGGGACATTTATGAGGAACGCAGACCGGAACCCCAAGCCGTAGACAGGTTGCGATTCGGAGCGTGTCAGGCTCAAGAAATGTTCCAGTATTTGACGAAGGGTACGCGTGAAGCCAGTAGCCGGCCTCATGCGCACCCACGGCCAAAAGCCTAGCACGCGCAGAACCTGTACTACAGCTCAAAAGCGAAAATACTTCAGAAAAATCAGCTTCTGAAGTAGGGACTGTTTTTTCTTTGATTTAGTTTTTTGCTCTTTTACCCGACTACGGCGAAGCCAAAAGGAAGGGTGATGATTTGTTATTTGTTTTTGCTAAAAAGTTTTATTTATTTAACAATTTTTAGTTCCTATACAAATATTTACTAGGCATTAGAAATTCAACCAAGAAACCTAACCTTCAAGATTCCCTTATTATTACTTTCAACTCCTTAGCGTTGAGTTTTACTACCTTCCATAATCAGCTCACTTAGATAACCTGAAAGAATTTAATCATATATATCGTCCGCATAATGTTCTTTTAAAGAATTATCCTCCAAGTCTTAACCGTTAAGCAGTTATACCTTCAATCAACAGCTCATCAACATGAAGTGATGACTGCTAGATGCGAATACTTGAATAGCTTTTGAAAAAGCACGAAACACGTAATATACGTGCCTATAAAATTTGAGGGTTGCCCTCAATTTCCCTATGATCCCATCTTCAGATTCTGACTTGGTGACAATGGGACCACCTCGGGAGTGTATTCTTTCGAATACAATAATAATTTTGAAAATTAGTTCATTCATGAAAAAACATCATCCGGATACAAACATCAAAAAAAAGGAACATACAGACGAATTGAGAACCTCCTCCTTTTTGAAAGTCTGTTGAAAAAGCGCCGAAATATCAGGAATAAGAACTTGGTACCTAATAGATAATGCCAAACTAATGATTGGCATGATACTCGTACAATTCGTACATTGTAGGAGGACATTGGGGGATAAAACCCTATACGATTAAGTATTTTTAACACTTGCCTCATCTAATAACAAATAAAGACAATAATGACTTAATAACATGCATAGTGATTCACGCAATAATGGTAAAGCATGACGATGGTTGAAGTAAATCCATGCGCAATAAGGGAAAAAATGTAACTAAGTATTTCCAATTTACGTCATTTAACGGTATATAAAGTCTTGCCTTAGCAAGATCAAGCACACTCTTCAACTGGGCGGCGTTCCATCACCACATTAATAAATACAACCATGTATTCAAATATGTGCGTGAAGATCGCTCTGTGCCTGGCTCTGATCGTCAGCATCGACGGTTACGTGTTGAAACATCGCACACTGCCTCTGTCAGCAGAAGGCATGACTGTGGAGATCACCGTGAGAAGCAAGGATGATCCTCGTCACCCCCTGTCGACAATGAAGATTGATATCAACGAAAAGGACAAGAAAGTGGAGATGTCGATGGCCGAAGCTCCTACAAGAGTGCTGAAACATCTCTCCAAGAAACACAACGACGTGCCAACTCTGGAAAGCCGTTCTAGTATGGTTTTGGGAGGGTGCCCTGCCGGGTTCACCTTTAGGAAGGGCTTCTGTATCCCCAATGACTACTAGACTACACATTAACTAATTTATCTGTTTTCCAAATCCTGTGATACGTGCTTATACTTTGTTGATTATTAATAATAAAACTTCATTGTGAAATATAATTGTCTTTGTTTATTGCTAAAGTGTGTTCTTCCTCGTGGTTTATAAACGAAATGTGTGGAATCTTCCGACTTATTCATAACTGCCCATAATTTTAGGATGTTGATCTAAATAAATAGTTTTCTAGAATGGTTCTTGTGCCCATATAGTTAATCTGCATTTTACAGAATATACACTTAAAACACACACACACACTTAGCTTAGCTACTTATGACAAAGTTACCATTTTGGGTGTTGTACTTTAATTGTTATTTATTTCTTTCTCTCTTTGGTACCCAAACTACGTAGTGTCTTGTCTCAGTTCTAGAGCGATTTGACTCATAATTTAGGTGGATCCGTAGGTAGATTCATCTTTTTGATGACGTTTTTAAACAAATACGGAGCTCAAGGATGAGACATAACTTAATAATTTATCAGTGTCACGCGCGACTTTAAGGAAAAAGTCCTTTGAATCACACTTGTTGCGAAGTAAAGAGCTGTATAAAGTTTTTCACTCCTCTTGCTCAAAAAGAACGTTACAATAGCATACCAGAGCGGGCCTAAAATTGCATATATTGCCCTAGGGCTAAAAGTAAATCTCGTACGACAACTTGTTCATCCAGCTGGTGCGTGATTTAGTTTCAAGTAAA
Source organism: Diarsia mendica (assembly GCA_949316265.1). Lineage (NCBI taxonomy): Eukaryota > Metazoa > Arthropoda > Insecta > Lepidoptera > Noctuidae > Diarsia > Diarsia mendica. The sequence continues at coordinate 14,079,145 of OX438906.1, forward strand.
AAAAATAAAAAAATAAAAATGGAACTTAACGCGCTGAATGCCGAACACTTTGGTAGAATGTGTGCGTTGCATTGCAGCTACAGAAGAAATAAAAAAAGGCATTGGCGCGAAATTTTTGGAATTGTATTATCAAATTAAATTAAATTTTTAATAAAATAAACTCATACTGAACATGGTTATTTTATTTTCTCGCAATCGTAGTGAAAAGTATAGTGTAACACACGGCGCTAAAATCCCATTATAACTCGGTTCCTATGAAATTTACTACCTCGCTGAAGCTCGGTAGTGAAACTACCTCGTATATAATGGGTCATTTTAGGCCCTTGTATTACAATGTACTATTATAGTTTGACCCTATATTATAGCTGTTGAACCCCGCTGTCTTTTGTAGATCTATAAAAGTCGTAACAGTTAGTCAGTGGTCCGAAAGTCTGACAACCAGTCATACCAAGGGGTATTTATAACCCAGTACTAATTGGGTAGTGGAGATCAGATAGGCAGACCATAAGGTCCTGGGTTCGATTCGCGGGTTCGGCAAAGTGTTGTAGGGGTTTTTCCACCTAGAATTTCTCAGTAGTAGCTACCGAGTCGGGATCTGTGCCCTGTTGGTGCAATATGCTTGCCCCTAAAAACATACCTGGTTAAATTATTTAACCAGTAGTTATACATAATAGTACATCCATATTTAACTTAAATGTGGTTGTACTATTTAGGTACAGTTCTGCCTAATCCTCCAAGGATTACAGGCGTGATGTCATGTTATGAAACAATCTGATAGTCCAGCATTCCAGCTGCTACTAATGGACTTCTGCATTGCCCCATCACAAATACTGATGTTTTTTAGTTTTTTTTTTATGTTTGCCACAACTTTTTGGTGGGTGGAAAATCATCAAATAACACCTCCCGCTCTTGAACAGAGCGAAAGGGAGTGTCAGACTTCTATTGACTAAAAACCACCCATGTTCCTTCTTAGCCCTTTATGTCGAGGCCGCGGTATATTTGTGACCAAACCGCAGCCCCGAGGGGGATGTTTGCCACAACTTGGAGGTAGAACCGTAGAAATAGGATGATGGTAATGAATTCCTGGTCAAGTTCACATCATTACAAAAAAAAATTAGAGACTGGGTAGACAACATAACATCACGCCAGTAATCCCCGATGGGCTAGGCAGAGGTGTAACTAAATTATTACACCAACATTTTGCATGGCCACAGATAATATAATACTAGCGGCATGGCGGAGTTCTTTCACAAATGATTCAACATTTTCAGTTATAATCGAAATTTCAGCGAGTAGTTTTTTTCATCATCATCAACAGCCTATTAACGCATTATCTGCTGAATTATTTGCGATAAAAGTTTAGGTGCTTAGTAAATAGCTCAGTTACCAATGCGGTTCGCCGCTTCTGTGAGTCTTATAAATATGGTTAGTGGTGCGGCGGGACTCATTATAGAGTCATTCTGGCCTTGTAGTTTTGCGGTACGGCGCTTATGAGCGGCGCAAAATTTTGTAGCTACGCGGTACGGCGCTTATGAGCGTCGCAAAATTTTCGAGTTTTATGACGGTCATAAATCAATTATATATTTATTACCCTACTTGTAAAGGTTGTTACACACGATATTGGTTTTGGCAACAATATTTTTTAAGTTTACTAGGCTCACAGCTGTTATTTTTTATCTCTTTTCATTCTCTTTTGAATTTACTTGTTGTTCGTGCAAAGTGTATAGAGTGAGTAAATGAATGAATGAATGAACAAAATTGCACATTTGGTGTTGCCATTTAGTGGCATACGATTTCACGAACCTATAAGTACTAATATTATAAGATAGTATTTTTTGGCAGTAGGTAAATGGTAAAAAAAAACGAACAAATAATTGCAGTCAAAACATTTATTACAAAAATACATAAATTACATTAGGTAAGTACACATACATATTTATTTATTTTTATTGGTTCACCGACAATTGTTTACACAGGTTTTATGCTAAATATAACATGCAAAAACGTAAATGCAACAGTGCAACAATCACTTACAGGTAAACTCCGCATGCAAGAAGTTGTACAATTTGTAAAATTAATCTTATGGGGCGAAAGGGAAAGAATAAAACGAATACATTTTAAGTCAAAACGTTTATATTACTATATACAAAAATACATAAATTACATTAGGTAAACATACATATTATTATTTATTTATTTTTATTGGTTCACCAACAATTGTTTACACAAGTTTTATGCTAAATATAACATGCAAAAGCGTAAATGCAACAGTGCAACAATCACTTACAGGTAAACTCCACATGCAAGAAGTTGTACATTTTATAATATTAATCTTATGGGGCGAAAGGGAAAGAATAAAACGAATACATTTTAAGTCAAAACGTTTATTACTATAAATAAAAATACATAAATTAAACTACCTACATAGACGAAACCCACCTACCCATTACCACCCATCCCGCCACCACCACCGGGTATCCCGCTCCCACCAATCCCGCAACCACCACCAGAAATCCCACCACCACCCACCACCACCCACCACCACCACCCCCACCACCACCCACCACCACCCACCACCACCACCACCCACCACCACCACCCACCACCACCACCCATCACCACCACCTATATAGACATTTTATAAATTAGATAGGCATTTCGTTGTGGTGTGGCCCGTAGCAGGAGAGACAGAGTCCGACATCACAATCTGTGCATATGATTTTTGTGTCTCTCCTTTTTTTTGTTTTATTCCAGCACCTGACACATTTGCGCCTTTTAAGACACCCATTCTCATTTCTTTCTAATTCTTTGGGCAGGTGTCTTACTCTATGAGGCGCAACTGTGTCAGCTACAGGGGGAAGAAGCTCAAGCAGTACTTTTTCCCTATATGTCTCTAAGGAAAGAGTACTGCTTGTGCTTTTTTTAAACAAAAAAAAGGAGTTGAGCAACATCATCTGCAGAATGTGTATGCCGATTTTCTTATACCACCTCATGGATTTGTGCTCACTCGGGTAGTAGGCTAACATTTGGTCGTGCCGATCAACACCTTTCATATATTTGTTGTATTGTATGACCATGTTTGGTTTGTTGACCACACGACCACGCCTATTTTCCACTGGCATCAAGTGGGATGAATGCTCAGTGGAAATAGTGAGCACATCTCTCTTGTCTTTCCATTTACCGACACAAACACCTTTTCCGTTATACCTAAAAATATTGCCCCCTTTTAAAAGTTTCTTCAACACCACAGTCCTTGGGTTGTTGCGCCTTTTGGCCAGCAAGGTTCCTGTGACGTAGGTTTTTTTAGTAAGCAAAATTTCGGCTAACTGGACACTGTTGTAAAAATTATCCATGTAGATGGCATGACCGCTATTCAAATAATCTTTAAGCAGCGTCATGACCACCTTATTTACGTGCCCAGTACCACCTACTTCTACGTCTGAGGAACCTTTGTACATGTGGATCCGATGGACAAGTCCTCTCGGATCGGCCAAAACATACAACTTTATGCCGTATTTGTGTCTCTTATTTTTAATATATTGACGAAACATGACACGCCCCCTGAAACCCACCATAGATTCGTCTATACTCAATTCCCTTTCAGGATAAGTTAAATTTTTCATAATATCATTAAAATATTGAATAAGGGAATCTATTTTAGAGAATCGAATGGCGGTTTCGTCTGTGGTGTTGAAATACAGGCATCTTAAAATTAACAAAAACCTATCCCTCGACATGTAACGGTTGATATTAAATTTAACATACGTATTCCTACGCCAATAATCAGCTATTTTACTGAGCCTAGCGGTACCCATGAAGAACAAGATGCCCAAAAAAGTCCAAAGCTCCGTGACATTTGTATTTTTCCACTTAGTGAGTCTACTGTTTGGCTTAAGTGGCCTGGACTGTAGGGTTTGGGCATGCATGTTGGTCATTTCCGCTAGGCTCGTCATAAATTGCTCCTGGAACACGGCTTTAAAAAAATCGAAGGGCCCTTTACTTCCTGCATCCGCGATTCTTACTTCGGGGGTTCCAGTAAATGGAAAAATGTTTGATTCTCCTGTTTCTTCGCTCCACTCTCCATCCGGAGACAAGTTTACAGACGAAACCGTTGAGCTATAAAGGAGAAAAATAAATACTTAAAAAAACCGTTCTTAGCTTGAATAACACACTACAACAAGATTTCGATCATATAATTACATGTCTCAGACCAAGAAAAAAAGAAAGACGGCGCGCCGCGAACACCAACAGTGAAGTCACAAAACCACGCGCCTATAGCAAGTAAACATACAAGCTCACGCACGCACACACCTACACTAAAACCACACGCAATTCTCCAAGTACGTCACGACTTCACGAGACATTGTCTACACACATAGATAAAAAGTTGACTCACTTTTGATGTTCGTGGCGCGCTGTCTTCCTTTATTTGTTGGTCTGAGTTACATGTTTAATTCTTGGGTTTATAATATACCTGTCTGACGCATTGGAGGTGACGCTTTCGCTATCAGAAGCATCGGACTCGTCGGTAACATCCTCTCCGAAGATCTCCCTCATATCACGTCTGACATCTTCATAGTTACGTGCCATCTAAAAGCAATGTTTAATCGTACATTTTGTGCCGCATAATCAAAACGATAAGTAAAATATGAGCTGGAAAGGTGGCTGATCCATAAAAAATATGGGCCGATCAAGAGGATGCTTTTGTAGAAATCTCATGCTTACGTAAGTCTGCCGGTCGGGCTTTCACGAAAAACTACTGAACCAATATAAATTAAATTTGGTTCACAGATAGTCTACAGTCTGAGAAAGCACATAGGTTAATGCGAAAAAAGAGGTGAAATGGGATTATAAAAGATTACTTTTGGTCGCGATAACCTACATCCACACGGGTGAAGCCGCGGGCAAAATATTTCACAAAGTTTTTCGTGGGAGAATGAAAAAAATCTGTAAGTACATCGAAATGTAGAAACCTATTATAGGGTAGATGACTACCTACTGTTAAAAAATTAAGAAAATTTTATGTTATTTCAAAGAACTAACAGAAATAACGCAATGTGTAAAAAAAAGTAATAAAATTCATCAAAAAATTGAGTAGCTACACGCTTTAGAAGTTTTTTGGGGGCACTTTCTATCCTTGTCGCGCGAAACCATTTCTAATAAGTAACTATGGTGGTATTAAAATATGACGTCACTCTTTCGTAGCGCTGTCTTTGTCTAGCAAGTCATTTAAAATCGGTTAAAATTAAGGTTGATGTTCCAGGGTAACCCGCGAAGTTCAAATTTTCTTACGTTTTTAGCGATTTGCAGGACAGTGCTAAGTTGTATGTTAGTGAAAATATGATTTGCGGGTGTAAAACGTATGCAGTTACAGAATTATAATCATCAAAATCATCATTACAACCCTCGTAAGTTCATATAACTCTCAGGAATGACCTTTTGATGAAATACTCATTCTTGACAGTTACATGAACTTGGAGGGTTGTAATGATGATTTTGATGATTATACCGCGAGTCCTATTTTCACTAACATACAACCTAGCACTAGCCTGCAAATCGCTAAAAACGTAAGAAAATTTGAACTTCGCGGGCTACCGTGAACATCCACCGTTTTTTTACGCACGTATAAATATGGTGTGGCTATTATTTATTTATTTACTAGTGATCTCGAATGAGTACATATAAAGATAGGCAACAGTAAAAAAAGCAGTGTAGTATTTTAAAAAATGGCTTAGTTTTAACCGATTTTAAATGACTTGCTAGGCAAGGACAGCGCTACAAAAAAGTGACGTCATATTTTCATACCAGCATCGTTACGTATTATGAATGGTTTCGCGCGACAAGGGTAGAAATGTATTGAAACGTGTATTTACTAGTGGACGTCACGCAGTTTCACCCGCGTAGTTTCTATTCCCGTGGGAATACAGGGATAAAAACTAGCCTATGTCACCCGGGGATATTGTAGCTTCTCAACGGTGAAAGATTTTTTTAAATTGGTCCAGTAGTTTTTAAGTTTATTCATTACAAACATACACACACACACACACACACAAAAATACAAATCTTTTCTCTTTATAATATTAGCGTAGATGTAGATATACAGCTGATCAAAAAATATATGCCTATGTAGAAAATGTTAAAATAGATAAATATCTATTGACGGCACTTTTTCGTGGGTGAATGATAAAATTCAATAGGTAGTATAGGTACATAGAAATGTGAAAACATATTATACTATATTTACTGTATTGGCTGAAATAGGTCCTCGATTTGTCGAAATATTACCACAAATTGGCGTCATCTACATACATATTCGTAATGTATATAACATATTTTTGAACTGTAGATCAATTAAATTAAGTGTAAGATAGTTAATTAAAAAAAAATAGATAGCATAAGAATAATTGTTGGTACTTACCATGTAAAGACTGAAAGATCACCAAGGTTCACCACACTTCACACACAAAGTTCTTGATGACCACGGAGTTCAGTACGATACACCAAATAATCACAAGGTATTTCCAAGTCCAAATACACAAGCCAAGGTAATCGCGAGGTATTATCAGAGTCCAGTATCACAAGCCAAAGTAATCACAGGGAAAATCAGAGGTCCAGAAAGAAAGCAACGGTCAAAATATAAAAGGTACGAGAGATATCAAAGGGAGAGCGCGTAGAGTACGTCTGTTCACCACGAAAGCAAAACAGAAGTGACCATTTCAACCCAAGGACGTCGAAAGATGGACATTTGACTACCCAAGTATCGCCGCATTGTCGGCATAGATTAGTACAAATACAAAAGACCTTTTTCAAACAAAAGACCTTTTTTAAACAAAAGGGTTCCGGCAGTTTCGCTTACAAAAGATTACTGAAAACAATCGGCGGCATAGATTAGTAGTCCGAAAAATAAAAAAGACCTTTTAAACAAAAGGGTGCCGGCAGTTTCGCTTACAAAAGATTACTGATAACAATCCGCGGCATAGATGAGTAGTCCGAAAAATAAAAAAGACCTTTTAAACAAAAGGGTGCCGGCAGTTTTGCTCACAAAAGATTACTGATAACAATTAGTAGTCCAATCAATATAAAACACATTTGAAACCTGAGGAATCCACCGCACCCGGAACCCTTTTGTTTAAAATGCCTTTTATATCACCCGCGGCGTCGCAGTTTTTATTACCTATACTAACAAAAGGTTTGTTGTAGAAGATTTGCGTAATAAGACTACAAAATAATACACTATTCAACTTCTGAAACTAATTTATCCATACATTTAGTGGGCATTAACAATCATAATATCAAAAAGTAATTATGTGTATGGTAACATTATTTTATTTTGTCATTCATTCAATCGTTCAAAATTGTCAGTTAAGTTTTATTCTGCACAACCTGCGCGCGCGACTGCGGTGTGAAATTGTTGTTAGTGAAGAAATTGGAAATTTAATTTGTAACAAATATGTCGGGCTCGGGCTTCTGGAACCGCTTACTGCGCCGCGTCGTTTGTTGTGGTGGCAGTGCCAGCGACTCCAGCGACGAGTAAGTAGCAACATCTAAATGTTTCATACAAGCAAAATTAATACCTACCTAGTTTTTCCGAAAGCACTATTAGTTTTCGTTTAATATTAAATTACGAGAAATTCGGATTTCAGTGCCTACTAATGTTTTTTTATTATTTCAGACCAGATTATCAAAGGCTGGAGCGGGAGAGAGACGCGGCGCTAGCGCTGCAATGGTTGGTGGAGGCGGTCGTAGAGGTAATAAACAGTTATGGATTGTTTAGTGCCACTTTTGTTTTAGATGATTCAGTTTTAGGCTATTATGTAAAAGTTAATATGAGAATAATAATAATAATGCACTTCACATTTTGGTCAGTGGCCATCTTAGGGCCTCGAAAACGCTACGCGTATACCTACATAAACAGAAGAAACATGATTTTATTATATGTTTTATTTCAGCAGTTGGAGGTCAGTCGGCTATGCCGGGAATTTGTCATGCGGGGAAGGATGTTTGAGCAATCCATGATGTGAGTACATACTTGGTCTCTGCCTTCTCTTTATATCTAAGAAAGTGTTTTTAATGTTAACAAAAACTTCAAGAGTTTTAATGATAAGAAGAGATTTCCATATCATAAATATACCCATAGTTAATAAAGCAAGCAAGTCCTTTCATATGAACAGTATCTGCTATTAAAATAAGTTACCACAAAATTTAGCAACGGAAAGTCAAAACTCAACTCGTCAAATGCATGTTGGTATAATAATAAATATGGTGAAATCATTTGATTTGATTGACTGCACATGCAGGATTTACCAAGAACATTCAAGAATATTTATTTCATTTTGGTTTTCTATGTAGGTTTAGCTGAAGTTGTATATTTGTACTCTACAAATCATCATTTCCTTGTTGTAGTGCCCGGCCTCCAACTGCACCTCGACCGCCTGAGCCAGTCTGCTGCTATAGTGAGTGGTTGCAGGAGCGACAATATTATTTCCCCTGGTGGGTGGGTTCCACGAGTGTGCCACGATTCGATTGTGCCCGGGAGCCCTGGTGGGTGGGTTCCACGAGTGTGCCACGATTCGATTGTGCCCGGGAGCCCTGGTGATTGTTCTTGTCCAAGCGACTCACCAGGGCTCCCCTAATAAACTATGAACTTTTACCCAAGTTTTTTTATTTTATTTTTTACCCTTTTATCTAATTTCCATCACACATACTATCATGAAGTGAAGACTTTCAACTGCATTACTAAAAACATACATACATACATAGCCAGTCAAAATCATAACCCTCCTTTGGCTTTGCCGTAGTCGGGTAAAAAGAAGGATCCTAATTATGTTGGTTTAGGTCTGTATGTACCTAGGGGTAGGACTTAATCCATTTTTGGCATGGATAGAGGTCTGTGCCAATTTTTTCTTTCATTTCTTAGTTTGATTGAATTTCATTCCTAAAAGACATCACCAAGCCAATCACACCTACTTCATTGAGAATTACATATAAGTTGTAACATTATTTTCAATTATAACAATTCACGAAAGACCAGGCTGTATGGTCCGATTACCATAGCCAGATATTGAATGGCCATAAACTAAAAAGTACGTACAGATATCGCGCGAGTTGAATGCAGAGCTTAGGAATGCGGTAGGCTGTGACAGCACTACCGCATTACACTAGTGTGAATAGCACAGCACTACACTGCTCCCGCTCTTTACCTCAGACCCCGACTGCATTCAACTCGCGCGCTATCTGTACCTACTTGGACAACATGGAACAAGAGTTTTTGTAAGTACCTATTCATAATTTTATAACTACAAATACAAAGGTTTAGCTAAAATATGATTATTATGAGTAGATAGTTATGTATTTTCGCTAAAGTTATTAGTGCCTATCCTATAACATATTTAAAACTTTGTTAGGCAAGACGAGGATACCAATCCCAGTGATTGGGTCTCGTCGGAGTCGCTGCCTCAGGCTGCAGCCGACTACGGCGGGGCCGGGCCAAGCGGTGCTGAGGCCAAGGGCAGCGGACCCGGGAGCAGCTCAATGGTGACGGCTTTGCTGCAGGCAGCAAAGAACACCGTCATCATTGAGGACCGGGCCGCGAAACGTAAATTACCCACGCCCTTACCCACGCCCAAAGGAAAAGGCGTGGGTAAAAAAACTAAGAAAAGTACCTAATTAAATTTCTTATTTAGAGGTTATTTTTTTATTGCACGCTCACAAATCAAGGCCAATAATTTGCTAAGTAGGTAGGTATAGACACGACTTTTAGTAGAATGAATACTTTTACTTTTATTATATGAAGTATTTTAGATCCTTACAAGAACTTTAGCTGCAGAAGTCGCTGCCTAGCCTTTTTTTTTGTTGGTGGGTGGAAAATCATCAAATAACCCCCCCTCGCTCTTGGGCAGAGCAGAAGGGAGTGTCAGACTTCTACTGACTAAAAACCAACCCATGTTCCTTCTTTGTCCTTGTGCCGACGCCGCGTTATGCCTTTCGATAATACGCAGCCCCGACGGGTAGCCTTTCAGTCTTTATAGATTGATAGATGTTAATTGTTTATTATTGACGATGGAGGTGAGTAGATTGACTGACGCTTATCAAATAAAGACAATTCAAGTAGGTAAATAAAAATGCTGCAATCATAATAATTATTTTTATTAAAAAGTAAGTAAAAAACACAAAATCATGTAAAATAAGTAAAACAAAAAATAAGTAAAACAAAAAACACAAAATCATGCACAGACTCAGATGATTATTCATCTGAGTCTGTGTATGATTTTTTTCGCTGGACCTTCTTCGGCGTCAAACACACAACCGCCCAGTTCTCTGTTGTTGACAAGCGAAATCCCAACGAGTCCATTGAACTGGGCGAGTTGGGTATTGTATCCGCCGAAGCGGTATTTGATCCAGCGAAGTAGCCGACGCTGTCACTGTCATCGCTGTCGTCAAAGTCATCAAAATCTGTAACAACATAACATAAATTATTTCTTACATGTAATTTTTAGTACCTCTTACTTCAAGACACAATGTACAATCTATAAAAATAAAAATTAGTAGCATTTCTGTTACCTAGTCCCGCTAAAACTCGAGAACGGCTGAACCGATTTGGCTAATTTTAGTCTTGAAATATTCTAGGAAGGTAGGGTTGTAGGTAGGTAGGGTAGTAGGAAGGTAGGGTTGTAGGTAGGTAGGGTAGTAGGAAGGTAGGGTTGTAGGTAGGTAGGGTAGTAGGAAGGTAGGTAGGGTAGTAGGAAAAAGAGCATTGCATCGCATGTCGGGTACAGCTAGTAATATAATATTTACCGAATTCAATCTCCGGCGGAGGCGAAGATGTTCGGGACGCGGACGGCGCAGGATGTACTTGCTCGGCAGCAGAGGTAGAGGGAAGTGGCGTGGCCGCTGCCATGGCCGCGCCACTTTCGCATGGCTCAGGCGAATTCCTATAAATATAAGTGAAAGTTAATTAAAGTAAATGTTGTTTGGCAGTAATAAAGTTACAATGAAAATGAATGATTTAATACATACAGCATCCGCCTCTTCTGGGGAGGCGCATCTGGAAGGAGGTCCCCCTGCCTCTTCCTCTCTCCTTCCTCAGCGCTACAAAAATATAACAGTTCTATAATGTTCTATATAAATATGTCAGTTTTGCTTTGGTGACTCAACCGATAAACTTGTAAATAAATAAAAAAACACTCACTCCTCCCCAGACTGCCCTCTTTGCTCAGGGCCACCAGTTTGGCCGCCATTGTTTATGTCTTCATGTGATCTTAAACATAGCCATAAAATATATTAAGTATGTTTATTTAATGTTCCTATTCTATCTTTCTAGGTATATCTATATCCGTGACCAACCCACATTATAAATAAATAAGCAGAAAAAACACAGCCACCAGTCCGCCAGTTTCACAATCCACCAGTTTTAATGTCTGAATGCAGCGAAAATAAGGATATGTTGACATGGAATACATGAAGCTATAATTATTGTTATGTTAATGGCGTGCAAATAGAAAGATGTGCTAAATACCGTAGTAGGTATTTATGTGCAGTGCAGAATAAATTAACTGAATGCTTAAATAAAACGCTAAAATAATGCAAATAATAAACCAACACAAAAAATACAAGCCAAACACGCCAGGTAAACTCAAAAAACCTACACCGCAAGCTCGTCTGCACAAACCTTACATTTACAAACGTTATCGGTCACTCAAGTGCCAAGCACTTGAACGCTGCGTATCATGTTATTCATTTCGTTGAATCTGTTAAAAATATACACGTAATTGATTTGTTGTTTAGAACTAAATATTTCAGATAGTTTATTTCACGAATTAGGGGTGTCATTACTCTTGCAAAGAATTTTTACAGTCCGAAAACGAATCAGAAACCTGTCGTAAACATGTAACACAAATGGCACTTGACAACTTTTTTGCTTAAATCAACTTTGTGGAATAAAAAAGTATGATAATTATACACCATTGTAACGTGTACAATATCTAGGAAGATTCAATATACTACATTATTAGAAATATGCAATAAAACAAAAGTACTTACGACATTTTGCGTTTCCACAGCACACACACTGACTTCAAGTCTTCAATAAACTTCAATTTCAATTCGTTGTCACTGTCACATCACAAGTCACAACACCACAGAGTATTAAAAAATGAACCGCACTTGGTTTCAGAGCCATCTATAATTCTTACTGTGTATTAAAAGCAACAGCTATATCGTATGCTTAAGAGCCGTAGTGTAACCAGAATTTCGCTAGATGGCGACACATCCACAATATCGAACGTCGCTTTGGACGTTTTGAGTAGTTAATATTTCTTTAGTTTTCACATTAGCAGAATTTCGCTAGATGGCGACACATCCACAATATCGATCGTCGCTTGGCTGGTAGTACCACTGACGTAAGTTCCGCCAGAGAAAAGGACAAATTTTATGGTAATTTTAAATATTAATAACTTAGTTATTAATATTTAAAATTACCACAACATTATTGTGTTTTTACAGATTGATAGATGTTTATTATTGACGATGGAGGTGAGTAGATTGAAGCTAAAACACATGTGTAACAACCGAATATCGTAATGACTAGTGTGTAGAGACCTTTACAGACCCGTTATTTGACGATGCTTTCGAAACAATAGAGATGAACAGATAAGCCGGGCCGCGATCGTAAAAGGTTTTAAAAATTGAATAGACTCGCATAAGCGTCGTCAGCACCTGGTAAAACTAAGGAAACCGCACAGGTGAGTTTGCCGCACTAATTGCGTCTGCTGGGGCACAGGCCTCCTCTCTTTGAGAGGGAATGGGCTATAATCTACCACGCGGGCCCAGTGCAGATTGGTAGATGTCACATGTCTTCGAATTTTTTGGTTCTAAGACATGCCGGTTTCCTCACGATGTTTTCCTTCACCGTTTTGAGAGCAGCGGTGATGAAATAAATTACACAAAGTAATCTGCCTGCCTGGTTTCGAACCCACGACCTACTGTTCGTAAGTCGGGGCCACCACCACTGGGCCACCGTACACCGTACACAGGGTCACGTAGTCACAATCTTTAAATGACGCAGATATGAAGTCATCCTTAGTGTGGGACCATACCTAAAGGGGGGTTTTCCTGCTTTGACTTGTCTAGTAATATTTTTGCTGGAGCAAGCCTGGAATTTTTTCTTATATAGTAGTTAGGTACGGTATGCACCAGCGTCAGGTACTGGTTGTCTGCCATATCTGCTGAGCTAGACTATATTTAGCTTAAGTATGAGGCATACATACGAGTTCTTGTTTTTTTTAAACTAGCAGGCGACGATCTATGGTTTCTGCATACCCCCTGGAGAAAGGGCGCGAGTTTATATGCACTAATCATGTTTTATACATTATTATAGCTATTTGTTATAAAACGTGATCATCAGGTATGTTAAAGCTGTTATCCGCGGTGGCGTCCAAGCAACTGTTGACTCTGCAAGAATATCCCGGATGACCTTGCCACAAGAGCGTGGAGCTTTGTCAGTTGCAGAATTGAGACAGTACATATTAGAATCATTTGTAGAAAAATTTTAGCATTCCGCCTAGGATCGGGGCCGCCCCTGTGGAACATCGGTTTAAATCGGTTACGACTGGGTGCTGCGCGCCGACCACTACCTGAACCTCAAAAGGTGGAAAGGCAAGTCCGGGGGTACTTACCGCACGATCTACAGCGAGATGGTGAGCCTCCTTACCGGATTGCTTTCGTGGCAAAGCCGCTCAGTGGTTAGAGCTCCGGTGCGATCTCATAGCCAAATGCAGAGAACGACGGTCGCAACCCCGTGAAGGGCACACCACGACAGTGGCAATAAGTCCCTTCTTTGAGGAGTGGCTGGAGAGGCATCACAGCCACCGCAGGAGACGCTCCTGGCATCGGGGCCAGGTGATGGCTTCCAGCCTTCGTAGGCGCAAGTCTGTGGATGGTGAGTAATGGGCTATAGAGCCGTCCATCCGTCATAAGACGACGACGACAGGCCGTGTCGACGGAACCCTAAAAATGCAATGGCGAGCGAAGCGAGCTTTAAATTTGCATTCTCCCTTGGAATGGTTAGTTTCTCTTAAGCAGAAAGTATGTAGGTATGTATTGGGATCAGCACTAGGGGCGCAGCTGGAAACATATCAGGCAGGAGCAAACCGAAACAATAATAGTCCTACTTAGTCTGGCCATTCTTGCGCCCCCCAGAGTCTGTGCACTGTGCCTGGGCACCGGTGGCACCGCCCTATTTACGGCACTGGTCTATACGCAGCAATGGGTGAAGTCGGACTGGTGTTGATGATTTGTTATAGTAAAGTTGGGTTTAGTTACAACTGCAATACCAAGAAATCGATCTTTATTCTTCGTCAGAAGTATCCATAAACGACGTACGTGAAACGTACGTGTACGTGATACGATATACAGTAGGAAAACTGCAGACATTGATCTGACTACAAGGTGCTATGTAAATTAGTTGATACATCTTTACCATTTCTATTAATAAGCAGTGACTCATTGAACTGTTATTTTCCTAACGTATCATAGGGAAGAGTCCACGTCGTGGGTTCCGCCAAGGAAGTACTTGCCCTCAGGTTTTCCCCATAGTTTGCGTATACGGTGACTAGTAGAGTTGTGACTTAAACTAACAAGTAGGGCAGTGAACTGGTGACGTAGCTTAGTCACCAATCAAATGCACGTTTTGAGGTCATTTGGCGGCACGGTTGGCGCAGTGGCTGAGCGATTGGACTGCTGCGTGTCGCGGGTTCGATCCTCGCACAGGAAAAATATTTGTATGAGACAGATAGTTGTTTCGGGTCTGGCTGGTTGTGAATGTGAGTTAAAATAAATAAAATAAACGCACCCACGATACAGGAGAAGTTCCTAGTGTGGAACAACGTTTTTTATAAAAAACTGCAAGCTGCAGTTCAAATGACCACCAAAGATGAGCTTGTTGAAGTTTTAAACATATAATATACCTACTTTGTTCTATAAATACCATGTGTCCTGTTTATTACTTATAATGCATGTTAAATAAAAGGCTAATGGAATTTTTACTAATTTATTTTAGTTTATAGAAACAATGTGTGACCGTTCATAGCACAGTAATGTAAGAGAAAAAAAATGGCCACCGGAGTGGTCAGCATAAAAAATACTTATTCTAGTGTTGCTATTACAATAGCTAAAAATATTACTATTTTATGTTTTGTATTAAACATAAGTTGGGGCTGGCACAGGGCACCAACCATAGGTAACTGGGTTCTGTAAGTTTAAGTTATAAATTATTTTACATAAATAGTTGTTTGAGAAAATATATATAAGTAGGTACTTAAAACTATCTTATACATAAGACATAAATATTTAAGTTATTATCAACACAGAGGGTGTGACACAATTTTACAAAATTTATTCTTAATTAAAAACTAACTTATTTTTATATCTTTAAAATTAACTTAATCTAAATTATCTTTCATGGGCACAGGACATAATTTGGTATAGGACCTTAAGTAAACATTATTTTTAGGCCCCATTCTTACTTCTGCTACCCTGACTTTACCATCAGGTCCAGGAATAGTTTTGACAATGCGCCCCATGGGCCAATTTAGAGGAGAGATGTAATAATAATAATAATATTCCACAACTATCACACAACGCCATCTAGTCCCAAGCTAAGCAGAGCTTGTGTTATGGGTACTAGACAACTGATAAACATACTTATATATTTCTAAATACATACATATTATAGATAAATTACACCCAGACACAGAACAAATGATCGTGCTCATCACACAAACATTTGTCCTGGGTGGGAATCGAACCCACGACCTCCGGCATAGCAGTTAGGGTCACTAACCACTAGACCAACAGGCCAGTCAAATGTCCTTTTGTTTGACAATAACCAAGTCTCCCTCTTTCAAATTATCACTACTATATTTCCATTTGGGTCTATTTTGTAGGGAAGTTAAATAATCTCTGGACCAGAGATTCCAAAAATCTTGTTTCAATTTTGTACATAGTTCCCAAAATTTCATTCTATTAATATTTTTCTTGGTCACATCCAACTCTGGGTAGCTTGTTAGTGCAGTTCCTACCAGGAAATGGCCTGGGGTCAGGTAATTTAAGTCTGAAACATCACTACTCAGGGGAAGAAGTGGCCTTGAATTTAAAATTGACTCTATTTGTGTGAGTACAGTATTGAATTCTTCGAATGTCAAAGATACATGACCAATTACTCTCCGAATGTGATGTTTGGCACTTTTCACTCCGGCTTCCCAGAGCCCGCCAAATTCGGGAGAGTAACTAGGTATGTACTTGAACCTAATAAGTTTTGTAGAGCAAAAATTCTCTACATTTTCTACATGACATCTGGATGAGTGTAATTCATACAACTCTTTTAATTTATTTTCAGCTCCTTTAAACGTTTTTGCATTATCACAGTAAATTAAGGATGGCAATCCTCTCCTAGCTATAAAGCGCTGAAGGCATGCCAGGAAAGCTGCAGTAGTCATGTCACTCACCAGTTCAATGTGGATTGCTTTTGTAGCAAAACAAACAAATAATGCGACATAACTCTTTTTTGTTATTGGTTTCCTAATCCGTGCTACTTTAATGTCAAATGGACCGCAAAAATCTACGCCTGTTATTTCAAAGGCTCTACCTGTAGATATTCTATGTGAAGGTAGAGATCCCATTAATTGCTTTGCAGCTACTGCTTTAAGGCGGAAGCATTTGACGCACTTGTGGACAATTTTTTTAACTTCTCTGATGCCATTTAATAGCCAAAACCTTTGAGAAAGAGAACTTAATACTAACTTTGCACCAGCATGTAGTAGTCTTAAGTGTTCTTTTATAATAATCAAATTGGTAATGTGGTTAGACTTTGGAAGAATAATTGGGTGCTTTTTGTCATATGACAAGTTGGTTGCATTTTGGAGGCGACCACCTACTCTTAGAATAGTATTGCAGTCTAAGAAGGGGTGCAAACTAGCCATGTGATTTTTGATTTGACTTCCTTTTTCTAACAATTGAATTTCACTTAAAAATGCTTTATGCTGAACATGTCTTATAATGACTAAATTAGAAGACTGTAGCTCTTTTGGTGTTAGTGTACCAACTAATTTATCATTTGGATTTAAAATGTTATGTTTGAACCGTAAGAGTAGAGCAATGACTCTTTGAAGTTTATTAAAGTCAGAGTATTTTTCAAAAATATTATCTGAAACTTGAGCAGTTTTTTGTTGCAGATTACACACAATAACATGGTTTAGAGTGGGGGAATCTTCAATTTTTGAAATTGAGTCAGCAACATGCTGTTCATTATTTTGAATGGAGGTAGCAACATTGTGCTGAAAATTTTTATCTAACAATGAGGATGGACCAAACCACCATAGCTGGTTGTCCTGTAATTTGTGTGGAGCAGTGCCTCTTGATAGTACATCAGCAGGGTTATTGACCCCTTTGACATGAGACCACATATAATCTTTAGTTAGGGTCTTAATTTTGTTGACTCTATTGGAGACATAGACACCTTTTGAATTGTGGGAATTTATCCAGGCTAGAACCACCTGGGAGTCGGTGTGTAAAAACACCTTTAAATTTGGATATCTAATTTGTAGAACTTTATGAACTCTAGAAGCAAGTTCTGCAAGGAGGAGAGCTCCATTGAGTTCTAGATTTGGAATGGTAAGTTTTCTATTGAGAGGTGCGACACGGGACCTAGAGCATAATAAGCTCACATTAACTTGGCCATCATTGGACAAGACTCTAAGGTACAGGCAACAACCAGTTGAACTTAATGAAGCATCTGAGTATCCAACAAGTTCCACTGAATCTATATCCTCTACAGCAGTTCTATTAATTGCTCTAGGTATCTGAATAGTACCCATGTCATTCAAATTTATTAAAAACTCTTTCCAAGATTTCAGTATATTACCGGGTAAAGTAGAGTCCCAGTCCACTTTGGACTTCCAGATCTCTTGCATTAACAATTTAGCTTGGACTACTATGGGTCCTATAAGACCAAGAGGGTCAAATATTTTTCCAATGAAACTTAGAATTTCTCTTTTTGTTTTAAGTAGATTATAGTCATCTGCCATTGGGCAGGAAAACATCAAAGTGTCTGTATTTATATTATGTTTCAAACCTAATGTTTTTATTATGTTATCTTTATTGAGGTCAATTTGTTCAAAATATTTTACATTGTCTGGAAGGTCTTTAATTGATTCTGGAGAGTTGGAACACCATTTGTGTAACTTAAAATTACCTAACTTCATTAGCTCTATAAGTTGAGTCTTGAGCTCCAGTAGTTGCTCTACATCATCAGCTCCGGTTATGACGTCATCGATGTACGTGCTTAACCGTAGAGCTTCTGCCGCTATTGGATACCTATCATGATAGAGATGGGCTAATTCTATGAGACATCTTGTGCTCAAAAAAGTAGAGGTTTTTAAACCGTAAGTTATTGTCTGCAACTGTAAGCAAATAATGGGTTTGGATGGATGATCTCTCCAAAGAATGTTTTGCAATGGTCTATATTTTTTATTTATAGAGATCATTCTGAACATCTTTTCCACATCACACATTAAAGTATAGCGGTAGGTACGAAAGAGAATCAGTATGTTAAATAATTCATTTTGAACTATAGGTCCATTTAACATAACATCATTGACTGAGAGACCATTTTTAGACTTCATGTTCCCTCCAAAAACGACACGCAATTTGGTTGTCTTGCTACTTTCGTTTTGTACTGCATGGTGTGCAAGAAAATACACAGGATCATTCAGGACATCATACTGACTAATGTCAACTTCCCTGGCATGACCTAACTCCACATACTCATCAATAAATTTTTTATATTTTTGAAAATAGTCTTGATTGGTCTCAAACTTTCTCTCAAGTGTCTGAAATCTTTGCAAGGCACGTGAAAAGGAATCACCAATATTTAACTGTTCTAAAGGGCATTGTAATGGAATGTCGACTGAAAACTTGTTGTTATCTAACTTAACTGAATTTTTGAAAATTTTTTCAGCCTTTTCAAACTCTAAATTTTGATCAATTGCCTCTTCAGTAATTTTTTCAGATAGCCAGAAATTTTTCATGATGTTTTCCAAGCTATCATCATCCTTTTCCTGCACTAAAAAGTTTGAAACCAAGTTCACACTTGACAAGTTAATTTTACATTCATTTTTAATTGTGCCAGTGATTACATGACCAAATAATGTGTTTTGTAGTACAATACCATTATCTAATTTTATTACACCATCAATTATGACTTTAGAATAAAAATCTACCCCTAATAATAGAGCAATTTCTGACGGTTTGTTGAAATCATTATCAGCAAGCTGCACATTAGCTGGAATATTGCATTTTTTAATATCTAAATAGTTTTGAGGTAAGTTTGTAGTAATAGTATCTACAATATGACATTTGATTGAACATTTTACATTGGCTGCGGTTCAAATTGTACGATCCTTTACAAACGTGCCAACGCTACGAACTAGCTGTTCAAATTGAATGTTTACCATCGGTACACTTTCAATTTGAACCAGTCAATAGCCCTGTAATGTCACTTCTGTCAAAAATTCTAACCTCGGAACTAAGCCGAAAGCACAGAACATAATATTAAACCCCTCTCGGAATTATTTATTTACGTACTGCGACATTTTTCATTGATTAATATCTAAATAATGGTGCAACAACACACAACATCTAAAAGCAAAATAAAAACAAGTCAATTGCTTTCCTTGACACTTGTCAAATTCGAATTTGACGTCTCCGCACACACTGTACTACCAAATTTTTGTGTGCGCCGTTGGTAGCGATCGATGACGTCAATCATGACGTCACACTGCTAAGAAGAGCTCATGTTTGTACAAAATAAACCGATTTTATGCACGAACACAGTACCAATAGCGCACATCGTACAATTTAAACCGCAGCCATTGTATAGAGTGGATTGTAACAATATGTAAGCGCATTCATTTACCTTGTTTGGAGTATTGCCCAAACCAATAATGTTTGAATCTTGAGCCATAGGGGTCAAGTCCAATTGGTTTACAAGTGTACGCTTTATAATGCATACTTGGCTACCACAATCCAGTAGAGCCTTAACTTCAATTACATGACCAGTTTTGTCAATGAGTTTTACCTTTATAGTAGGCAATAATATGTTTGTTTCATTTGTTGATAGATTGGAATGTAATGTAATGACCTCATCCTCCCTAGGCTTGTCCTCATGCAAAAGAGTATTGTGACTATTTTTACAGACCTGACATTTGAATGAATATTTGCATTTGTCAGTGTGATTTCTCAGACACGTAGTGCACAACTTATTATCAGTAGCAAACTTTATACGCTGTGAGGCTGGAGCCAATTTGAATTTAGGGCATGTATAGATAGGGTGATCATTGCTGCAGAATATGCAAGATCGCTTTGAATTTGTTTTGGTAACAATATTGGAAACCTTGTTATTTAATTTTGACTTACCTTCATGGCAGGTATTCTTTTGAGGAGAGCTGTCCTCCAATGCTATAGCTCTTTTTTCTAAAAAGGACATAAATTCTTCCATAGTAGGTAACTTGTCTGTAGACAACCTGTCAAGATGGTACGCCCGGTTAGTATAGTTATCGAGCTTCCGTGATAATATAGATATCAACAGCATATCCCAGCTCTCAACAGGTTGCTTCAGATTTATCAAAGCATAAAGTTGTTGACGCACTTCAGATATAAATGATCTGATACTTGCCGCAGTACCCTTTTGCATTTGGGGAATATCTAAGAGAAGACTAATATGGTTTGAAATAATTCGCGTTTCATTGTCGAATCGTATCTCTAATAATTTTATTGCTTCAGGGTAAGATTCATTGACAAGTGGCAAGTTAATAATAACGGCCAATGCATCAGCAGTTAAATATTTTCGTAGGTAAAACAACTTCTGTACGTTTGACAATGAATTGTTTCTATCAATGACAGCATTAAACAAGTCCATGAAAGGCTTGAACTGAGCAAAATCTTTACCGTCAAATGTTGAAATTTCTATATTTGGTAACTTGCAAGTAGAAATGGAATGCCTTTCAGAGTCTACTCTGGTTTTTAATTGTCTTAATGCTACATTGATTTTTCCTAAGACAGAGAAGTATTTGTCTTCAATTTCACCTACACATTCTGTATCCTTATCATCTAGGTTCAATATATCTAAATGGACACTCTCATAGGTCTTAAGCGTGCTAATCAGTTTCTCCTTGCGCGCTTCTAAAGTGTCTATGGTGGCTGTTGCGACGTTGATGGGATCACTTATAAAGTTCTCAATACGTGTTATTGTAGACTTACATTGTCCTCGCTGAGCGCGTAGCCGCCTAAGTTCAACCTCCGCCATGGTAAACGAACGCAACACAACCGACTTACGATTCACTTCTTGGTCGCACTAATATTACGCATTACCGCACTGATTATTGTAGATTTATACCGCACTAAACGAATGCCGCACTTATTGAGCACCAGACTTCTTCTATTTAGCTGGTAACTTCGCCGAAAAATGTTGCGAAAACTTTGTTTTGATTCCAACTTGTTGTTGTTTACTAATTTGAAGACCGCTGACAGTGACACTTGCTTGACGTTTGACGTTCCGAACTCGATGAGTGGTGTGAAGTTGCTCCAGCGCATCCGACCGGAATGCCCAACCGAACAACTCTTGTTCGTTCGTTCTGTCTGCAGTGAACTTCAGTCTTGTCACAATTTTCTTCCGAATTCTTGTCTTTGGTCAAAAAAAATTTTTCGTAATACCGTCTTCTAATAAGATGAATTGATGAATCGACGATATAGCATCGAAATATTGGTCTCCCGCGACTCGCAACAATGCGAATCTGCGAGAAAATCTTCCGTGTCCCTCCGCCCGCGGCGACCAGCACTCCAACGACTCGATATTTTAAGTCGTCGAAACACAATGTACGATACGCGCACACCGGAGATAACACTTGTACTTGTAAAACACACTCGAAGGACCACTTTAGCCTGTTAAATAAAAGGCTAATGGAATTTTTACTAATTTATTTTAGTTTATAGAAACAATGTGTGACCGTTCCTAGCACAGTAATGTAAGAGAAAAAAAATGGCCACCGGAGTGGTCAGCATAAAAAATACTTATTCTAGTGTTGCTATTACAATAGCTAAAAATATTACTATTTTATGTTTTGTATTAAACAATGCAACATATATTATTACTTATAATATATGTTGCTATGATTCAAATGTAACACAGGTGCAAAAAATAGGTTTAGTGGAACGTTCTCGATCGGACTCCTTTACGACGATAGACGTTTATGTTTGTTCCCATTCAAAGTTGTATCAAAATAAGATATATTGATAGAGGACTAAATGTTATGAAAATATGTATATTTTTCATAAAATCATGACATGAATGGGGGGATATACCCTCTCATACTCTTAACTCAATAGATAATATTCAATAAATAATAGAAGTCACCTATAAAGATGATTTTTAATCAAAAATTGCATTAGTAAACATATCTTTATTTTATTTTCCGAGAAATCGAGGTATTCATTTTGATCCGAGTGTCCTTCTTTTGTGATTCGTAGAATGCATTAATTAGAATGATTTCCAAATTGAGTAGATGCTAATATCAAGGCAGTCGATTGCTCATAAAATGGAAATAAAAGGGGGCTCCCTGTTGCTTAGAAGGTCATGTCTGTGTCACTTTTGAGGGTTCTCTGACGCAGAAGGTAAAATAATCACTGTAGGATTTCGGTGTGACCTACTAATTTGATTATCAGAGGTTTATATTGGAATACGTACAACAAAATCTGTTTAAATGTTGTTTATATGTTTATTTAAAGCCATTTTGGTCTAGTGGTAGTGGAATCACGAATGCTGTGCATGAGTCATGGGTTCGATTCCCGAGACTGGCAAAGTGTTATTGAATTTTTCCATCAAGAATTTTTTAGCAGCAGCCACAGACTCTGGATCCCTTCCCGGTTGATGTCAATAGGCTGACACCTTATTACATGGGACTTACAATATAATTGGCAAAACATACTATTAGGTAAACGGTACACCTCTGACTACACCTTCGGGGATTTACATTCGTGATGTTATGTCTTATAAAAAATTGTTTCACTTGGGATCTATGCCCTTCAGACCAGTGCAAACGGTACTAATGTTCACTAGTAGGAGGTAATACTCTACACATTCGTTGTCTTAAGGTTGGTGTTTCAGGGTAGCCCGCGAAATTCAAATTTTCTTACGTTTTTAGCGATTTGCAGGTCAGTGCTAGGTTGTATGTTAGTGAAAATATGATTTGCGGCTGTAAGACGTATGCAGTTACAGAATTATAATCATCAAAATCATCATTTTAACCCTCCAAGTTCATGTAACTCTCAAGAATGACCTTTTGATGAAATACTCATTCATCGATGATGTTTTTTTTTTTTTTTTAAACGTTGCTCCACACTAGGAATTTCTCCTGTATCGTGGGTGCGTTTACAAACATTTAAACTCACAAACACGCCCAGACCCGAAACAACTATCTGCAGGCCATACAAATACTTGTTCCGTGCGGGGATCGAACCCGCGACACGTAGCGCAGCAGTCCAATCGCTTAGCCACTGCGCCAACCGTGTCGTCAATATACGTACGTAATATCGTGACGAAATATACCTACGGTAAGAAGGTAATCGTAGTAGTACTTATGTCTATTGTGATTCCTTTTCGGTTGTACCTACTTGACCGGCTTTTTACCAACGCGCAACGTAGCAGTAGAGGTCGTTACCAAATGATTCAGAGCACGCGTCGGCATCGTTCTCCGGGGAAAGACTACTCGTTACGTCAGAGACGCGTCCACTACGTACTTGCCCTATCACGATATAAAACAACGTCCGACTGAGGACCCACAATCATTCCTGATCTGGCCACCGGTCTTTCAATACATCAAAATTACAATAATGTATTCAAATATGTGCGTGAAGATTGCCGTGGGCCTGGCTTTAGTCGCTTTAGTCGACAGCCATGTGTTAAAACATCTCGAAGTGCCTCTATCACCGGAGGGAATGATCCTGGAAATTGCCGTGAAGAATAAAGCTGATGGCCAACTTCTGTCGACAATGAAGATTGATATCAACGAGAAGGACAAGAAGGTTTTGGTGTCTATGGGTGATCCTGCAAGTGTAGTGCCTGTGGCCGTTGAAGGATCGACCACGGAGTTTGTGCCCACCATTGAAAACCGTCATAATATTCGAGTGGGCACCTGTCCGCTTGGCTACATACGACGAGGTGGGTTCTGCTTCCCCGATGACGACTATTAAGATAACGTACCTTTACCAATAGTGATCCCTTTCGTAAAGTGTTCTCCTGTATTCCAAGACTTATAGAAATGTGATATATCTGTGTTATTAATTTATTAAAAGCCGTTTTTTTCAGTTTACTTTGTGTACTTTTTCTTTCTTTTGTATTCCTTCATTATAATTTTGTGTTGAAAATATTAATTTAATTGAAATCGCGATAGTAATCACTGTCATCAGTTAGTGATAAGTTAGAGTTTTATTAATGTCCGATTGTCGATTTCTGGTAGCCAAAACCGAAGGTAAATTCAGTTCAAGAATACCTAAAAGTGAAGTGATTTCAATAAAAAGAAAATAATGTTGACTGCACCTAGTTGCTTATTACGACTTTAACAGATTATTTAAACCTTGTAATTCATTAAAGGTATAAATTTATATTAACGAAATGTCTCTCTGCGCTCTCGTGCATTTGTATCAGTTTGTCAATTTCGGCGCTTATTGATTAACGTCATTGATGGACAGGTCGTTCGTCGGACTGCCTAGACATAGGTCTCAAGTTTGAACCCAAGACACGCAACTCTGGTTTTTCGGATTCATGAGCGTATTGTATAACTATCACTTACGTCGGTGAAGTAATAACTTCCTGAGGTAATCAGCATACCTGAGAGATATTTCTCGACGGCCTTAGGGGCCAAGTCAGATGTCCATTGGCGACATACAAACTCTGCCATCAGGTGAGGTACAGACGGCTACACGTCAAGCTATACATTTCCAGTTTACGCTGATCTCGCACTGTACGGAAATCATATAGTATGCGAGACCAGCTTATACTGGAAATGTATAGCTTGACGTGTAGCCGTCTGTACCAGCCACATGATAACGAAAAACTACGTTTTACTAAAAAATAAAGCGTGTCATTATAAAACAAATGAATTGGTAACCGACGCTATTTGAATGGTTTATCAATGGCCAGCTGCACATCCTGCACGGGTTCTTTTGTGCGTATACGTAGCTTGGTACAGTCGTTTTAATGGATTGATATGATTGATAGCGGAACTTAACAACAAACATTATTATTATTATTATTATTATTAACATCGATCGGTGGAATATAAAATCACGAAAAGCAGTTGCAGATTTCAGAACCTTGGAATAAAGTTGATTTGAAAAACAAAAAATATTTTATAGCAATCGTTTTATTAACATAATTCAGACACAGGTTCATATTTTTGTAAGTAAACTTTTTTTTTTTGCTATTAATTAACTAAAGTCACTCGCAACATATACCTACTGCTATTGAACTAAATTAAATAACAAAAGTCCGTAAACACCGCATAAGCATAACAGTCAGCCTGTATCGTCCCCACTGCTGGGGAAACAAAAATAAGAGAGGAAGTTATTTCTATTTGTCTATCATCATAAAATATAGTCTTAATTGTATCAATGACACAGCAAACATGAGTCGTATTATTAGCAAATCATCTATGTATATAATTAACTTTTTTTGAATGTTAAAATGTATCAAGTTATTTTTTAATAATACAAATACAACCTTGTAGAACAAAACCAGTATGATTATCAAGCAATACCGGTGACACGCGTTTTTTTAGGAATTGACTGATGATAATGAGTTCCTAGTTCTTATAAACAACTAGCTTGTGCCAGCGGCTTCGCCCGCGTTAAAATGACGATTTTCCATACAAACTTTCATCCCCTATTTAACTCCCTTAGGGTTTGAATTTCGAAAAATCCTTCCTTATTCCTTGTCTACATTATAAAGGGAATCTCTGTGCAAAATTTCAGCTTTCTAGGTCCAAGGGTTTGGGCTGGGCGTTGATGAGTCAGTCAGTCAGTCAGTCAGTCAGGACTTCTCTCTTTATTTATTAGAAGAAGATGTTTTACGTAACTGTGTCGGTGGTTTTGGTCGCACGACTGTTGAGCATGGTTCGAGTACCGAGTCGGGCAGTGGCATTGAGTTTTTCCATAAGCTTCTCAGTAGTAGCCTGAAGAATTTGGGCTGAAACTCTGCACTTACTGCTTTTCTAAAATAAAAGTAGCCTGAGTTATAACATCAGCTATTGGCCTGTTTCGGCGTCATAATCGGTCAATCACTTTCGGAGATTAACCGAAACAAAAGGAAAAAACAGAAAGATGCATTATTCTTTTCCTTTTCTCATTCTCATACACTATTGTCTACATTTCTTCTTCATTTCTCCTTTAGCAGGTCTGCTGGCAGAAATTTCTTAAGAAATAAGCGGTACCTTTGTACTCAAGTATTATGTTAATGTTAATTTCCTGTGCCGTCTACTGTGTGTACATAAATTGTAATATAAATAAATAAATAAAGATGGAGTTTTTTAAGATGTTGGTACTTACAGTCAAATGAGCTCGTTTACATTTTTAGTATTGGAAGTTTGCAAGTTTTACCTAAATCGTCATTGGCAATGACTGTGTGTACCTAATAGTCTGACTTTTAATATAATAAAACTATCTATTGCCAAATAACTACCCGTCTCGTTGATCTAGTTGTCGAAATCACGAATATTATTTATTTATTTATTTAAACTTCATGCACAATAGTGATACATAGGCGGACTTAATGCCACAAGGCATTCTCTACCAGTCAACCTTAATACAAAAAACACGCAACAATATTGAGCAAATTCCGACGATTGCGGTGTTCGGAAATGTTAATGGGGGTTTTCCATAAGGAATTTCTCAGAGTCACGGAACCTGGATTTGTGCCCGGTTTGAAGACTTCCTATTACATGGGACGTAAACACAACTGGTGAAGGGGGGGGAAGTATTAGGTACACCTCTCCTAACCCTTCGAGTATTACAGGCGTGATTGTGATGATAAGTTATCAAATAACCTTTGCACCGGGAATAGGGGGGTTCCCAAAGCATATCCCAGCGCGTTAGTCGGTTCATGTTACATTGTGTCACAGACAGATAAGTACCTACTACATTACAGCACATGGGACGTCCCGGCCATGGCCGTTGCGATAGTGACTCAGTTGTACGAAGTATCATCTTGTGTCATTACCTTTAGTACTCGTAACATCACGCCAATTTATTTTTATTTATTTTATTTTATAAATTTTAAGAAAACTTACAGTTAAACATTTCGGTAGTCAAATTAATACGTAGAAGAAGGCCAATTACAAGTTTCCACATATTTCGTAGGTATAAGTAGAGGTGTAGTATAGTACAGTAGAACTCCCAGAAGACTGGGACACATTTAAAAAAACACAATACACCTTCAAAAAACAAGTCAGGAATGCCAGCAGGGCGGCCTGACGGAAATTCTGCGAAGAAATTGAATCGAACAGCGAAGCCGCGCGTGTGACAAAGATCCTATCTACCGATCAGGATCGCACCCTCGGGTCGCTGAAAACCCCAGATAACACATACACCAAGAAACAAGTAAAGTTCTTTTGGAGACCCACTTCCCGGACTGCAGTCTATCCGAGGACAGAACCTGGGCAAGTGAGCCAACGCACACCCCAAATGACCAAGACTGGGCCAGAGCCCGCACCATAGTAACCGCAGAGAGAATAGAATGGGCTCTACTGAAAACCCTCGAGAGACACTGTGATCGACACATTCGGGACGGACCTCTTCGGGAACGACCACTTCACAAACAACACGCGTATTACACAGGTAAATCAACAGAATCTGCGCTGCATAGTCTGATCTCCAAGATCGAATGTGCAGTGGACCACAAATGCTCGTCACTAGCTGTCTTCATTGACATAGAAGGCGCTTTTGACAAAACCATCTTCCATAGCATCAACGCAGCCCTCGAGGACCACGGTGTGGACTCGACCCTGCGAGGATGGATCACAAACATGCTCAGACTGAGAGCCGTACAAGTTACGGTAAACAACACTACTAGAGCCATAGTGGCCAAGGGCTACCCAAGGAGGTGTCCTCTCGCCACTACTGTGGAACCTCGTAGTAGACAGCCTCATCAAACGTCTAAATAGCGGAGGTTACTACACAGTGGGTTATGTGGACGACCTGACCATAATATTAAACGGCACACACGAAAACACACTATCCAACCTTATGCGCCAAGCTCTAAGAATAGTTGAGGACTGGTGCAAGGAATACAAACTATAGCAGTAAATTTTAACACTACTTAAACCGAACTCGTCCGTCCGACAAAAACCCCCAAAGAAATAAAGAGAAAAAAAAATAAAGCTTCATTGGGACAACCCTAAGTTTATCGATTGAAACCAAATACCTCGGCATCTTTTTGGACAAACAGCTGAACTAGGCAAAACACACTGATTACATCGAGGGCTTCATAACAAAGGGGCGTACACGCAAAAATGCCTTTTTTTTTTTTTGGTGCAGTTGGTAGTATGAAACAAGCTGCACAACTTAGTTAAAGACTCAATTTTTTCTGATTTTTTTTTGGATATTTATAGGTCGTGTAAATAATAGGCGTAATTTTGTGACATGGTCAAACGGTTATAACATACAGGCGTAAGCTGTGTATACGCCATCTACAGTTATTAAATTTTGAAAAACTTGCATAACAAACGGGCGTAACCTATACGCCAAGTCGCCACTCAAAATTTCATTGCAACAAAAAGGCGTATTGAGTGTTTTCTGTGCATACGCCCATGGTATTCGATAATTTTTGAAGGCGTAAGCGTGTTACGCCTTTATGTTACAATGGCGACTCGTCATTGGTGTCGAAAGGACACTAAAAAGGTTTACTTAGAACCTATTTTAAATCAAGAAAAAATGTATAATCTGTACTTGGACAAATGTCAACAAGGATATTGCAAAACCAATTTCGAAAACTTCTTACAGGGAAATGTTATTAAAGAAAAATATTGCCTTTCACAAGCCGCGAAAAGACCAGTGTTGGTGTGCCATCACTATGAAATGTTACCAGAGGATCAACGAGAGGAAAAGAAAGAAGAGTACAGGGCACATGTAAAAAGGAAACAAGAAGCTAATGCAGAGAAGGAAGAAGATAAGAAAAAAGCGGAGCAAGATCATTCATACATGAGTGTTAATTTTGATATGGAGGCAGTTCTCTACAATCCACTATTGCTTGGAAAACCTGTGTTTTACAAAAGGAAAATAGCTTGTTTTAATTTCACAGTACATACAGTTGATACAGCAACTAAACAAGGCTACTGCTATAAATGGCCAGAATACGAAGGAAATAGGGGCGCTAATAGGTATCCACATGCCTTAGTTCATTTTTAAAACAAGTACCAACTCATGTTTCACAAGTAGTTCTCCATTCAGATTGTTGCCCAGGACAAAACCGTAATTCTATTCTCCTTTACATGCTGATGACTCTTCAATCTTCAAATGACTGCACGATAGACGTAATTGACTTAAAATTTCTCGAGCCTGGGCATACGCACATGGAGTGCGACAACATTCACGCAGCAATAGAAAGAGCTTCTGAGTCTGCAAGAATCTTCATTCCGGATGATTGGAATAACGTTATAATTCTAGCTGTGAAAACTAAACCGTATAAGTTACATCTTTTAACTCACGAAAATTGTATCGACTTCAAGTCTATTAACTTGGAATCGAGTGAAATGGCTACGGTTTAGAAAAGACTGTCCTGGCAGGTTTTATTTTAAACTTGAGTAGGTACTCTGATGATTTTAAAGAAGTCATTAAGCCCAGAACACGTTTATCCAGACAAGAATCTACAAGTTTGGTTAAAGCCTATAATTCACAAATTCCATTGACTGGTGCTAAAATTAAGGATTTATTAGAAATGTGTAGAAGTGGTTTAATACCTACCACATACCATTCATTTTACAATAGTTTGCCACGTAAACCCTTGACCCGCGTTGTCCCACAAAGTGACGATGAAGATGAAGATGCAAATTTGATGGCATCTAGGTCTGCATATCGTAGACGAAACAGGCGAAACTAAATATTGCGTTTAAATTGTTTTTTTTTTCTGATCTTGATTTTCTAATAAAATTACTAATAAAATTTGTGTTGCTTTTTACTCAAACCCATCCATTAACTATCTACACATTAGTACCTATTTACGCTATTTTTCAGAGCATTATTGCGTATTGGTACAGATAATTACTTTAAGTTATGTTGTGATTTTTTTTCTACGATAAACAGACGTTACTAATTAAACTAGCTGAAACTTGTAACTAAAAATAAAATAATTATATTTGATGCGATATAAGTTAAAATGGTTCTGTTTTCACAATATACAGTGGTAGAAGTAGTAAAAAAACGTGAAGTTAAATAAGTAAATAAGTTTTATATAGTTTATGCGCCTGTCGTTTAAAAAATATTTTGAATGTTTTTTGTGGTAACAAAAGGGCACACGGTAACTATTCTATTTTTTATTAAAGCAATTATAGTTCATGTGCAAGTGCATTTATGTTTGTTACAACAGTACGTAATTAATAAAGTAATTTATTATTAAATTATCGGCTCAACCTAATACACAAAGATTTCTTTTTATACACCCCAAATTAGTATCAAAATTTAGCCCTATTTAGCGGATATTTTTCTAAATTGTGATTCAAACAAAGAGGCGTACTTACCGTTTATTAAAAACTACGTGTGTTACAAGTATATAAGTCTTAACAGTAAACAAGTCATGCCTAGAAAGATGCGTGTTCCAAATTTCAGCCTTGTACAATCAACCAGTTTTGTATTATTCACATTTTTGTCCCTCCTATAAAACTGTACTTTTGTTATACGCCCATTTGTTATGAAGCCCTCGACATCATCACAAAAGCCAGTATAGCTCTATGGCAATGTAAGAGACTCCTGGGGAGAAATTGGGGCATAAGCCCCAAAATCACCTACTGGCTATACACCACAGTTACCCGATCAATCATCACATACCCATACGGCTCTTTAGTTTGGTGGTCTAGGACCAACCTAAGTACAACCCAAAAAGATCTCGAGAAACTACAAAGATTGGCCTGCGTAGCAATCACCGGCAGCATGAGAACTTCCCCTACTGCTGCCTTACAGGTGATGCTGGGGCTACCTCCCCTGCACCTCATCATAAGAGAGGAGGCGGCCTTAGCGACTTTCAGACTCGAAGTATCCGGCACCGTAAGAAATGATTCGAGAATCAAACACACACGCATCAGAGAAGATGCAATCAAAGAACAGCCAATGATGACATCACCCATCGACAGAACCCTGAAGACCCAAAAACCGACCGATGGATCAAAAACCGACTATGGGACAGGCGTCGGGGTGTTCTCCGACGACCTAAACATTAAGATATCCAAACCACTTGGAATGCTTAACTCTGTTTACCAAGCAGAGTGTGTAGGTATCATCCAAGCGGCACACGCTATAGAGGCCAGGGAGGTTACGGATACCAATATTCGAATACTCTCCGACAGTGCCTCAGTTCTTCAATCCCTGAAGAGTAATCAGATCACGTCGAGACTGATACTAGAATGCCACAAAGCCCTGGAACGAATCACGGTAATAAATCACAACCCGGTAACGCTACAATGGATTAGAGGTCACAGCGGATCACTTGGAAACGATGCGGCCGACGAACTTGCCAGAAGAGGATCCAGCACAAAACCTTACGGACCCAAACCCATTGTGCCCATCCCTTTCAAGCAGCTAAGAAGCTGGCTAAAAGATCATACTCGAATACTAGCGGAGAAATGGTGGAGCTCGATACCAGGATGTAGGCAATCCAAGGAAGCTATGCCATCCCTGGATATAAAGCTGACCAGGCGCATTCTGCGCCTGGACAGAGATAGCCTGCGCCTGGTGGCGGGAACCATTACCGGACATTGTTCACTGAATAAACACTTCCACACCCTAGGAATCACTGACAGTCCCCTGTGCAGGGCATGTATGGAGGCGGAGGAAACTGTGGCGCATGTGCTCCTTGAGTGCACAGGCGTTAGCAAGATTCGTGAGGAGACCCTGGGAACATCACGATCCCTTGCGGATGCCCTGAGGAGACCGGGAAGTCTGATCTGCTTCTGGAGGGAGGTGGGCTGGTTGGAGTAATCGGCCGCCACGGCTCACGCACAATGGTCCACCTTAAGGACTAAGTGCGGAAACCTGAAACCCCATAAAGAAGAAGTACAGTCGAACAAGCTAATAAGCATACAGGTAGAGTTTTTTATAATTCTAGTACATTGAAAATATTGATTGCAATTTTGTTTAAGCGACTGATATTAAATACTGTATAGTTTGACATCAGTCTCTAAATGTATCTGTATAATCTTAAAAGTAAATGCAAGTTAGCTGGCTGTATACTTATTAGCTTATTCGACTATACAATACACACACTTTTAACAAGTTTACCTACTTATCACTGAAAATAGTAACGGAAAAACCCAACATAACTTTGGTTTTTTCATGTTTAGTATTAGCGCTTTGCGCTTGCATGACTTATAATACAATATTATTACAAATTTACAAACATTCACGATTTATAATAGGAAGAAATTTTACGTTATATTTCGTCAACACTTTTTTCTTAGAACCCGTTATCTCTCTGCACACCATGATGCCATTGTGGGTTTAGTCACGTTTGTGAGGAAAAATAAATAAGAAATAATTCCTAAATATTGCGCAAATTGGGATATATCGAGTATATTTCGTAGGTACCAAAACACCGTTATATACAGTCGATGTTATATTAAATGGGTAGTTATTAAATTGATCCCGTAGTGAGTGTGTTCAATGTTTAAGTGTACTCTTTTTTATTCAAACCCATGTATTTCTGTATTGAAGTTCCGAATAGGACAATATTTTTGTGTATTTAATTCATACAGTGCTTATGTATGCTTTAAAATGGTGACCTTTATGGAGTATTTGTGCCTCATAGTGACATACATTTCAAAATTCTTCAAAAGGTAACTTGGATTCTTCTTCCTATAATTTTACTGTATTTTACCTGTTCACCCTATGACTGTGGACCAAGACGTAGGACATAGGACCGCTGCTGTAGATTTCTTTAATCGTCTTGGCGTCTTCTTGGTAAAATTATTTTTTCACTTTACTGTTGGCCAGAAAACTTTATTTACTTTTTAGGGTTCCGTAGTCAACTAGGAACCCTTATAGTTTCGCCATGTCTGTCTGTCTGTCCGTCCTCGCTTAATCTCTGTGACCGTTAGCACTAGAAAGCTGAAATTTGGTACCAATATGTGTATCAATCACGCCGACAAAGTGCTAAAATAAAAATTGGAAAAAAATGTTTTATTAGGGTAGCCCCCCTATATGTAAAGTGGGAAGTGATTTTTTTTTAAATTTTAACCCTAACGTGTGATATATTGTTGGAAAGGTATTTAAAAATGAATAGGGGTTTACTAAAATCATTTTTTGATAATGTCAATAATTTCGGAAATAATCGCTCCAAAAGTAAAAAACAAAGCGTCCCCCCCCCTCTAACTTTTGAACCATAAGTTTAGAAAATACGAAAAAAATCTGAAAAGTAGAACTTTATAAGGACTTTCTAGGAAAATTATTTTGAACTTGGATGGAAACAACAGATGGAAACTGCAGTTAACCAATATAATTTGGTCCCTGAATCGTATGAGCGCCTATACAATCCAGAGGTCAAGTTTCATTGGCCCGTATTTCAAACAAAAAAAGAATTATTACTACGGAACCCTACACTGAGCGTGGCCCGACACGCTCTTGGCCGGTTTTTTTATGCTTGTGAAGCTAGCTGCAGAATTGCGGTGTCTTACACCAGATACCGATACCTTTGAGATTTCTAGATTATTCGTCAAATTCTGAAGAAATCCATAGCTTAACCGCAGTTAACTTCACAGAAGCCGAAGTCCGAAGCGAGGACTCTATTTACTGTAATTACCGTGAATAAGAAAGTGTACTATTTTTTTTTTCAGAATTAATTTTAGTAGTCAGCGTTCAGACAGTCCAGTTCACGGTACTACTGCGACTCGTAATCGAAAAAAAGATGGTCCTCTTATTCTAACACCTTTACTCGCAAATGGGAAAGTTCGAAAGGCCAAGAAACTTTCTGTAGTAGACCCTACTCTGTTCGCTGGTGTCAACTGTCATGCCGGGTACTTCACAGTTGACAAAATTCGTAAATGGAACCTGTTCTTCTGGTATTTCCCCGCGCAGGGAGTTGATCTTGAAAGTACACCATTGGTTATCTGGCTGCAAGGAGGGCCTGGTGTCTCTTCTTTATATGGCCTGTTCGGAGAAATAGGGCCTTTACAGATTGTCAACGGATCAGGTATATTAAGTGTTTATAATTTTTTTTTTGTTTAGGCCTCTGTGTTTATGGTGTTGTTTATCAATAGCCTGAAATAAATGATGCTATGCTATGTTATTAACACGTTTTCCTCCTAAAATTTCATTTCAGTTAATGAATCTTCTCTAGAAATTAGGTTAGTTTCTCTGAAACCAGAGCAGTCAGCTTAATTTTTTTTTTTTTTTTCAGTTCAAAAAATGCCTATTACCTGGGGCTCGAACTACTCGCTCCTTTTCATTGACAACCCAGTAGGAACTGGCTTTAGTTTCACTGAGGGGGGAGAATACGCCACCAATGTGGATACTGTGAGTATCGATACTTTGCGACCCATCATCGTCTGCTTAGCCTTTTCCCAACTTTGTTAGAGTCGGCTTACTGTTTGACGGGATGCGCTGAATACCAGTATTTTACATGGAGCGAATGTTCATTGACCTCCACAACCCAGTTAATACTAGGTCATACGATACCCGTTTAAGATTTTACCAAATGGTTTATTCGGATAGCACGTTAAAACGTGCTATCCGAATCACACATTCACATACCAACTTTTGAGGACCATTTAGAGATTTACTCAATTTTGAGTTTTGACTACGTAGTATAAAATCTATGCTTAACTTTCCTATGCACAGGTGGGCCTTTGTCTTCTTAACTTCATTCAACAGTTTCTTCAAGTATTCCCGGAATTAAGAAATGCACCTCTGTTCTTAGCTGGTGAATCGTACGCCGGTAAATACATACCTGCTTTTGGACACTATATACACAATGAAAAAGATTATAATTATAAAATGAATTTGAGAGTAAGTAAAATTAAATATTTTTAATTATACGAAAGCTACTTACCTATATGAAAATAACTATCTATTTATTTGTTCCTTGTCTGCGTTGTAGGGACTGATGATCGGAAATGGCTGGATAGATCCACCGACAATGCTACACTGCTCCGAGTGGGCGCTGCAAGCAGGGCTTATTGATCACGAACAAGCAAAAGAGGTTAAAAAACTAGAATCAAAGGCTAGGCGGAACTGGAGAGAATGTAATATATCCGCGTATGTGAAGGTACTTAAGTCGCAACTTCAAATTAACGTAATACAAAATGTCTCAATCCACGTAAACATCATTTGTTTTTATTTTATTTTAGAATGCATGGGACGCTTTAGGAACGATTGCTGCCAAAGTTCCCGTTGACCAGTATAACTACACAAATGGTAAAACTAGCGAGGTTATATCAAAACTTGATGGTTCAATAGAATCATTTTTAAATAAACCAGACGTACAGAAAGCTCTTCACGTCAATAAAAAGTTTTCCGTATCAAATACGATCGTCTACGATTGGTTACAAACTGATCATTGGCTTACTGTCAAACCTTGGCTAGAGGAATTGATGGAGTTATATGGAGTCCTGTGTTACAAGTAAGTCTCGATGAGATAGATTAAATACCATTCTGTAACTGCACAAATGTTACAGTCTGTCCTTTAAGAGCATAGACGGGCTGCATTTTTCCATACAAATGTATTCCCCTATTCTCTTCCTGGATAATGCCTATAGAGTAATCGTTTTTATTTATAAAAATCCAGGTCTATTGAAGGCATGCCCCTGTCATTTTTTTTTTCAAAAAATGTATTGCAAAAATAAATATGACTTACCAAAAACCTAAAAAAATACCCCGTTTTTACCTACGTAATCAGATGACTACCAAAGAAAATTGAAAAGTTTTTAAAATAAAAACAAGTAATAGGGGCATAGATCTATTCTTCCTTTAAATTTTGATACCAAATATAATTTAATTGGCTTAGGTTTCGAGGAGAAAACAGGAGAATACGAAACGTCGATCGGTCAAGGTTTTTTATAGGTAAAATCGTTCTGAGCTGCAGTTATCTCTATCGCACTCACATATTGATACCGCCCGGTTGCTAGAGCGCAGCGCGACGGCAATAGTTATATATACGTATATTATACGCAGCCCGTCTATGCTCTTAATCAGTACGAGCATGTCTGAAAGGCGAACACATCATACTACGTTTGTACTTAGTTGTAAGATTTTTGAAGTTGAATAAATATCTGAAATCTGAAATCTGAATCTGAATCATTATTCGACTGCCCCCTATCCAAATTTATTTGGGGTCGTCGCAGCATGTCTTCTTCTTCAATACTTCTCTATTATTCGTCATCTCAGCAATCAACTCCTTGGAAGGTGCCTGTGTGCCAAATGATAAGGCTGGAGCCTTATCATTTGGCACACAGTCCTTCCAACGTTTCTTTGTGCTTTCTCTACTCTTGTAAGTATCTAAATTATTCATACTCAACATTTTGTTCATCCCTCCACTTCACATGTCCATACCATGATAACCAATTACCAAACAACCTTTCAAAGGCGAAAAGAAAGACAAACTGATTCAATTTTTTAATGTCCAGCGGGCAACTGGACACGGTGGTACCCTACGCGCTGTCAGTTCGCATGTATCGAAGCCTCCAGTGGTCTGGAAGACAAGGATACCTCGAAGGTTACAGACAATGTATCTATGACGAAGAAAATAGTTCTCAGGTTAATTGGTGAGTAAAAGATATTATTGTGACATTGTGACATTCAATTTTATTGAAGCCTAGTAAATGAACCATAGTCTTTGGAAGTCATATATTACTGAAGTTAGAGAATTTAGATTAGAGTAGAATAAACATGCGCATATAAAGCATGAGGATAGAATAGAATGAAGAATGAATGAAAAATAATAATAAAAGAAATTGTGGCGCTCGGAGACTGCCGCGGTAAAGCTATTGCATAGCATTTTTTATAAATATCATAAACGGGATATTTACCATGTTTGTTTTTCGCGAGTGGACACAGTGAGTTTTGTGTGTCGGGAACAGAATCGTGAAGTGAGTGACAATCGTGTAGTGGTAGTGTAGTCAAATTAGGCCATTTTTTAATAAAGATTGGATTAAATTCTCCGGAGAGGCAAAAACGTTTGTGATGGATTTGTATGAGTTAAAGATCGAGTATAAAAAACAAATTGCTTTTACCACCCCTACGGAAGGGGGTGAAAACTATTAATTAGTCATAACTAACCAGAGAACACAGATGTACTCAGCGTAATTTTTTATACGCTTTATTACACCTCAGTCTACATTATTACATTTTATTTATTTTAATCAGACCAACGCAGAAACAGAAAAAAAATAAAAATAAAAAAAAAGTGTTTTTTGGTCATTGCGGCTGTGGGGAAAATTGTGTAGTTTTGTAAACTGAGGAAACGGTTAGACATTTTGACCTAAATACATTATTGATTTTGCACCCTAGTGTGACATATGGAAATTAGTTTTTCACGCATGTCTGCCGCTGTACTTCGGGGGAAATTTTGATTGTTTTGAAAATCATCACAATCATATTAATTTGGTCTCCTTTAAATTTGCACCCTTTAAAAAATTGGCATTTTTATATGGAACATACATTTTTTTAGTATTGTAGTAATTGCCACTGAATAAATACGCCATGGAAGTGACAAGCGCGCGACACGGAATAATAAACTAACAAGAAGAGATAAGCGTCGTCATCACGTATGCGCGTTGTTTGATGTATTTTACGAGGGAGGAGTACTTTCTAATTGTGAATGCTCTGTTAGTAAGTAATAGTGTACGCACCTAAAGATTATATTTTTAATGCTAAAGCAGCTTGTGTTTAAACGAAAAATAAAATGGCAGTGTCCTCCAAGCATGTCCTTTATTTATTAACCGACTTCGAAAAGGAGGTTCTCAATTCGTCGCAATCTTTGTTTTTTTTTTATGTATGTTCCCCGATTTCTCGTAAGCGTCAGGACCCCTGGACCAAAAGAGATTTTTGATGTTTTGAAAATACCAAAATGTACCTACTACCTTTTTTCTACTATTTGCTACCTAACTTCAAATATTAAGTACCTCGACTCACGGCGAAAAAACACGTAAAGAAAGTGGTCAGACATTCTGACGTCAGGTTGTCTGGACCATTTTTTTTTTCATAGTTCGAGACAGCATAACGAATTTATCTCTTTGTAAATATGTACTACCTTTTTAGTACCTCAACATATGTTTTTTTCAAATTTTTTTGGCATTCCAGAAAAATGTTACGCAACAAACAAACTTTGAGCCGAGCACGACGGAGCCGGTCTCGGCTTCGTCGTTCGCGGCGTAAGTGTGGACGTACAATACAACGAACCTACAATGATCACGGTCTTCGAACGTAGTCAAATCTCTTTGTGTTCGCCAAAAATCCGTCAATTTTCGGAGCACAGCCGAGTACGAACGAAATGCTCGCAGTGCGCTCGTTCGAGGCTTGTAAGTCGGTCCACACTAGACGACGAATTGTGTTTGGCTCGTGCTAGGCTCGAATAGCATAGACGCAGCTTTAAATTACAGAATAAGCAATAAAGCTAATAATTAACATATGTATATTTTTTTCAAAGAACTATGGGCAGGTTTGTATAGACCCCGTCCCTCCCCTTGTAACACTTTTTCCTATATATCAAATGATAGAGCGTAAACAATAAAAAATTTGATTGTATGGCAATAAATGTGTGAATAATGAGGGAAAAAAAGTTATCAGTGCAGGCATGAATAACTTTTTTCCCTCATTATTCACACATTTATTGCCATACAATAAATGTTTTATTTTTTACGCTCTTTCATTTGACATATAGGGAAACGAATTATAGGATAGGTACGCAAAGACGATGGTGGATCTCGAAGAGCTCGGGATCGCCGGGGGCCTCCGAGTTCGAGCCACCACGACAGGTGCTCGTATGATAGAGATTCCCGGGGAAACGAGCGCCTCGACCGCAAAAAAAAAAAGACGCTCTAGCTGAAAAGCTCAGAGCGTCCCTAAATGCGGACAAGGTTCGAGTGTCCAGGCCAGTTAAGTGCGCAACCCTGCGCATCCTGGGTCTGGACGACTCGGTCTCCGAGGAGGAGGTGGTAGCCGCCGTCACCGCGGCCGGGGGGTGCTCTGTCGAGCAGATCAAGGCGGGCACCCTACGCCCGGGCCGCGATGGTATGCTGACCGTAACGGTTAGCTGCCCTGTGACGGCGGTGGCCACACTCTGAAGGTGGGCTAGTCCAGGGCGCAGGTGAAATTTCTGGAGCCCAAACCTTTGAGGTGCTACCGGTGCCATGTGGGGCACCACATAGGCTGCCGATGCATCTCGGAGGTGGACCGCAGCGTATTATGTTTCCGCTGCGGTCAGCCCGGTCACAAGGCCGCGGCTTGCCTGGCCACAGTGGCCACGCCTCACTGCAATGCATGTGCGGCGGCTGGGAAGCCGGCCGAGCACCGGGCAGGGAGCAAGGCCTGCGCTCCACCCGCCAAGGCCAGGGGGAAGGGACGGCCCTCCGCCACCAACCCCACCGTCGTCAACGCCGCAGCCGCCGATGCCGCTGCTAAATCCGCCACCACCGCAACTCCCACTGCGGTTATACCACAGGAGGTCCCGGAGGGGGCTGAAATATAGTGCCATTAATGGCCCCACTAAGCCTCCTCCAGGCGAACATCAACTTTTCTGTGGCCACGTGTGTGCGGATGCGGTGGTGGACATTTCGTTCGCCAGCTCTGCTCTGTTACGACGCGTCGTCGACTAGCGCGTTATGGAGGGGGTGGAGACCTATTCCGACCACCGGTATATCCGGTTTGAGGTCGCTGCCCAGTCCTCGAGCGCGCCGGTCTCACAGACCCCGAGTGGTCCACGTTAGGCGCTGAAGCAGCTAGACCGGAAGCTCCTCCTGGAAGCCGCGATCGTGCAGGCCTGGGTGTCATCACCGGTCAGGCACGCCGACGTTAACACCGAGGCAGGTTGGTTACAGGAGGCCATGTTCGAGATATGCGACGCAGCAATGCCCCGAGTCCGGCCAGGAAGCGCCCGGCGTCACGTGTACTGGTGGTCACACACAAGAGCTGTCGCACCTGCGGCAGCAGTATGTGGCTGCGCGGCGCCGGTACGCCAGGCATAGCCGGCTCCGCATTCGTCCTCCGAGTGCGAAAGCCATCGAGGCGGAGCTATATGAAGGGTACAGAGCGGCGAAGACCGCCCTCTTCGAGGCTCGTCGGCGGGCCAAGGCTCAGGCCCGCGAGGAGATGCTGGAGACTCAACAGAGATCCGTGGGTCCGCCCTTATAAGACGGTGCGGAATCAACTCCGCACCCGGGCCCCCCCGCTGACGCAGAGTCTCCGGCCTGAGCTCGTGGAGGACGTGGTGAGCGCTCTGTTCCCTTCGCGAGAGGAGCATCGTCCCCCGCTAATGGCTCCGCCACCTGCGGTGCCGGAAGCGGACGGTTCAGGAAACCGATGACGCCATTCCGGAGGTGACTAGGGTAGACCTGAGAGTGGCGGTACGGAGGTTTAAGGCCAAAACTACCGCCCCGGGGCCCGATGGCTTGCCTGGCAAAGCCTGGACCCTGGCCTCAGACTCAGAGGCTCTTGGGCCCCGACTGGAGTGGCTCTTTAGCGCGTGCATGGAAAGAGGCCAGTTCCCGCTTCGTTTTAAGACGGGGACGCTGGTCCTCATCCAGAAGCCGAGGCGCCCTGCGGACTCGCCGTCCGCATACCGGCCCATTGTGTAGCTCGACGAGGTGGGCAAGCTCTTTATGAATAATTGCAAACCGCCTCGCCGAGCACCTTGAGGGAATGGGTCCGGATCTTGCGGATAGGCAGTTCGGCTTCCGCAAGAGGCGCTCGACGGTGGACGCCATCACGCGCGTGAGAACCCTCACGACGGGAGATGCGGTCTCTCGGGGCGGTGTGGTCTTGGCGGTGTCTCTCGACATCGCCAACGCCTTCAACACCATGCCCTGTGGCTGCATCAGGGAGGTACTCCGGTATCACCGGGTGCCGGCCTACCTTCGTCGTGTAGTCGGGGACTACTTGACAGACAGGGCTGTCATCTACCCTTTTCAAAACGGAGAATAGAACCGGCGAGAGATGTCGTCTAGTATGGACCGACTTACAAGCCTCGAACGAGCGCACTGCGAGCATTTCGTTCGTACTCGGCTGTGCTCCGAAAATTGACGGATTTTTGGCGAACACAAAGAGATTTGACTACGTTCGAAGACCGTGATCATTGTAGGTTCGTTGTATTGTACGTCCACACTTACGCCGCGAACGAC
This sequence comes from Diarsia mendica, assembly GCA_949316265.1. NCBI lineage: Eukaryota > Metazoa > Arthropoda > Insecta > Lepidoptera > Noctuidae > Diarsia > Diarsia mendica. Next base: position 14,120,781 of record OX438906.1, read on the forward strand.
GAAGCCGAGACCGGCTCCGTCGTGCTCGGCTCAAAGTTTGTTTGCTGCGTAACATTTTTCTGGAATGCCAAAAAAAATTGAAAAAAACATATGTTGAGGTACTAAAAAGGTAGTACATATTTACAAAGAGATAAATTCGTTATGTTGGCTCGAACTATGAAAAAAAAATGGTCCAGACAACCTGACGTCAGAATGTCTGACCACTTTCTTTACGTGTTTTTTCGCCGTGAGTCGAGGTACTTAATATTTGAAGTTAGGTATCAAATAGTAGAAAAAAGGTAGTACATTTTGGTATTTTCAAAACATCAAATATCTCTTTTGGTCCAGGGGTCCTGACGTTTTCGATTTCTCGATAATACTATGCGCGCGTAATACGATGCGCAGAAACCTAGGGATGCAAGAGTCGAAATAAGTTTTTTTGGGCCAAAATGTTTGTTTAGGAACGTTGACAATTATTAAATAAAACAACCGACTTCAAAAACACCAAAAAGAGACATTTGTTTGTTTGATTTTATTTTTTGCCACCGACTTCAGAAGCTGATTTTTCTCTTTTTGGTGTTTTTGAAGTCGGTTGTTTTTTTTGCAAAAAAGTTTTTTTTCAAAAAAGTTTTTTTTATTTTTTCATTTTTAGTTGTAATAGGTACCTATATTATATCCTATACAAATATTTACTATGCATTTAACATTCAACTAAGAAACCTTCAAAATTCCCCTATTTTTGCTTTCAACTCTTAACCGTTGAGGAGTAGTATACCTTCCATTATCAGCTCATCAACATGAATAAAAGTGATGACTGCTAGATGCGAATACTTGAATAGCGCCAGAAAAAGCACGAAAAATGTAATACGTGTCTATGAAATTCATTTAACAACTAAAATAATGTGTATTGTACACATCTGCATACCCCCTCAGAGCATACAGGCGTGTTGTTACGTCATGAAAATGGTATATTCAATAAACATCCAAGCGATTCCAGCAATTACGACAGATTTGCCGTCTATTTTTGAAGAGTTCCATTGTATATCTCCGAAGATCAGCACCAGATCTTCACCAAAAAAAAATGGGACCACCTCAGGAGTATACTCTTTCAAATAAATAAAGAATTTTGAGAATCGGTCCACAAACGGGGGAGAAATCAGGTAACATACATAAAAAAAAAATACATACACACGAACATAGTAACCTCCTTTTTTGAAGTCGGTTAAAAATAAGAGAAAATGATAATTATTTTGCGTAGCGCACGGATCGCTTTTTGCCACAACAAAAACAATGATCTAATCTAAACGCAACGCGAACGCATAGCACTCCTCCCGCCGCCCGCCCGCGTCTGCTTCGACATCATTATAATTATAATATATAAACATCGTACGCTAGCTCTGTATAAACTTCCGGCTATATATTTCTTATTTTTATGGGGTGCGAATGTAGTATACTTAGAATACATTACATATTAAAAAATCCATGACTGCACTAATTTGCCCCGAAGTACAATTTACAAATATTGTAAAATCCTGGTTTCCTAGGGGTGCAAAAGGGTGCTAAAATAACTGGGTGTTCATGATGCTTTAAAAAGCATATTACGAGTTTGCACCAACAGGCTGAATTTCCCTTGAGCCGCAAATTAAAAATAATAATTAATTAGTTATTCATACACCTCACACTGTTTTGGTGAAAAGTATTTATACACCAAAGGGGTATCTACAAATATCTAAACTTACCACAATTAGTTAATAATAAAATTTCAAAATAATGGGACTTGTGTTAATACCCTAATATTAAACGACGTTCCGTACATAACAAGAATGGTGCAAACTTAGAGGAAACTTATATTCATGTCTTCTAATGATTCCACAAAAAATTACAACTACACGAATTCCGTCCAACCATTTTGCTAATTCGACTACACTATGGTGCCGAACGCAAAAAACGAACTAGAAAGAGGGTAGACCGATTTGTCTGCTCATAAACATCCACCCGCAATGACTTCAGTTTATCCGTGATCATGGTGCTTGTAACAGCGCCGAAATATCGGGAACTCGAAACAAAAATCAAACATGGTAAATATCCCGTTTATGATATTAATAGTAGTGTCAGTGCATGTCAGTTTAAAAACTTATATTTTTTATAAACTCGGATGCAAATAATTAATTATTTAATTTGACAACCTCAGTTGACGACCTTGTTATTTTCCGTAACCATAGCAACCTGGTTGAAAATATTTGGTGACCGACCCATAGTCACACTAAACTACCACACCAGTGTGACTACGGCTGATCCGTAGTCACACTGGTATGATTACGGATAATTTAACCTGATCCGTAGTCACACCAGTGTGACTACGGATGAATAAAATTAATTAGTCGTCCGATTAGCCGGATAAATAACCAAAATTATAGGCTGTTGCTAGTCGTCCGCTAAGTGGATGAATCACCGTCTCGAGACAGTATCCTCTAAGGGCAGCATGGGCACCGGGCCGTAGGCCGACGAAGGAGGCCGGCGGAGGCCCGGCACTTCGGGGACAGAAGATATTAGTCACACTGGTGTGGTAGTTTAGTGTGACTATGGGTCGGTCATGAAATATTTTCGTTACGGAATTTCTGGATTCGCTCTCCACGCTCTAGGCCCGCGATAGAAGCTATGCAATAGCTTAAAAATTGTGGCACTCGGAGACTGCCGCGGTAAAGCTATTGCATAGCATTTTTTATCAACTTATGCAAATAATTAATTATTTAATTTGACAACCTCAGTTGACAACCTTGTTATTTTCCGTAACCATAGCAACCTGGTTGAAAATATTTTCGTTACGGAATTTCTGGATTCGCTCTCCACGCTCAAGGCCCGCGATAGAAGCTATGCAATAGCTTAATAAAGGTTCATCGTCCCTCATGAAGAAAGGAGGATTCTCCCCAACCAGACGGGTGTTGTGTTGACGGGTTGGTGAAATGGTTAAATGATAACGTTAATGACCAAGTCAGTTTTTAAACTTACATTGGTGAGAATCCTTGCCCAACAGTGGGATGACGCAGGCTTACAGTTCTGTACAGTTCAGTTCAGTTCTTCACTACATAGTATAAAACAAAGTTGCTTTCTCTGTCCCTATGTCCCTTTGTATGCTTAAATCTTTAAGCTTCGCAACGGATTTTGATGTAGTTTTTTTTAACAGATAGAGTGATTCAAGAGGAAGGTTTTAATACACCTTTTTTGCACCCGTGTGAAGCCGGGGCGGGTCACTAGTATATTATAATATGAGATATACTCGTAGAAGGACGGTAACTTGAGTTATACAACCAACTAATTCACGATTTCGATGATTGTTTCAGTTTCGTGAAGAGCGGCTTGTTCTTTATGGAGGCGATGGTAGTCGGCGCGGGACACATGGTGCCCGCAGATCAGCCGCGCGCCACCAAGCAGCTAATCGACCTATTCATCACTAGATACAAATAATTATGTCGACATCGGTTTGTCAAACTCTACGACCGTTTCCAAGGAAATCAAAACGCTTAGTTGACACTTCCTGTAACCCAAAAGGCTGGGTCTTACCTTGGCCTGAGGTTTAGCGTTGCCATACAACGTGGCAACGCTGACAGCCTCTTGGGGACCACATTATCAGTTGACAGCGTTGAGGAGAAATTTTTGATGTAATTTTTTATGTTAATTGTTAAGTTAAGCTTAGGTTATTTTAATTTCAAAATGTATTATACAATATTGTTATGAATTGATTAGAATAATATACTTAGTAAAGTCTTCCAAGAAAAATCTTAAACCTTTTATAACCGATAAATAGGTTAAGTATGCATAATCTAGCTAGGCAACCTATGATTATCGACTTATTCTAGACTAGGTTGAAAATGCCGATTTTTCATTCTAACTTTTATCCCCTATTGAACTCTCTTACGGATTGAATTTCGAAAAATTCTTACTAATTCTTAAATTGCTTGCCTTGTCGCCATTATAATGGGCACCTCTGCAAAAAAATTCAGCTTTCTCGGTCCAGGTTAGGCTGGGTGTTGATAAAAAGTAGCAGTATCATAAAAAAAAAACAATAAACTCCTATTTTAATCACCAGAATATCGTTTCAACTATTTTCAACCGAAACCAGAATAATTATCGCAAAAATAATTGCATCCATACATTTAAAGGTAAAGCCTGATTTAGTCATACGTTCAGCGTGCATGAAAAGCGTATTTTAATCTTCTTGTCAAAGGTATTATTTCAATAGCTGGTATTAAGGCCGCTGTCGAACTGAATGCCCCCCGCCACGATCCATTCCCTGAATAGTTCGCATAAATGAAAATTAAAACAAATAAATTGGAGTGTTTTGTAGCTCACATTCAGAAGCTTTACAGCGTAAAACCGCTATGTTGTATGCAATTATTGGACATATTTCATTCACTTTGATCAGATTCAAAAGTATTCATTTTGGCATGTTATTACCTTTTATTTTGTAATGATGTTCAAGTACGGTACTTTTAATGAGTGGATATTAATTGTATTGCTTTTATAGTATTAATTGCAATGTAATTAAAATATTCGTATTCGTATTTCGTAGATTACAACAAAGCGTTCGATTCACTCAAACACGCGAAAATATGGGAGGCGCTAGAAACACAGGGAGTAGACAAAAAATATATACGGCTTATTAGCAATATCTACCAGAATATGACAGCAAAAGTAAAAACAGAAAGAATAGGGGAAGCTTTTCCTATACAAAGAGGAGTTAGACAAGGCGACCCGCTGTCACCTAAACTTTTCTCTGCAGTTTTGGAATTTGTATTTAGACGCCTCGAATGGGACAGCTATGGACTAAATATTAACGGAATAAAACTGAACCACCTAAGATTCGCAGACGATCTGATACTTATTACAGGTGACGCGAGAAGCCTACATGAAATGCTCGAACAACTTACATCCGAAAGTAGAAATGTTGGTCTGTCAATGAACACCTCGAAAACAAAACTAATGACAAATGTAGAACAAGTTCCTATTAGAATCGATAGTACGCAGATGGAATATGTGAATGAATACACATATCTTGGACAAATAATATCTCCAAAAGTCCTGACAAAGAAAGAAATAAACAACAGAATTAATCTATCCTGGAAAAGATACTGGTCTTTGAAAGAAATCTTCAAAAACCCAGAGATACCACTAAAATATAAGAAAAAAGTATTCGATTCATGTATTCTACCCGTTATGACTTATGGTTGTCAAACATGGAGTCTAACACAACACGATATACGCACATTAGAGACCTGCCAACATGGGATGGAAAGAAGTATGCTCAATATTAAGCTAAGAAATAAAATAAATCTTGTAGCCATCCGGAAGCAAACTAGGGTTACTGATGTGACGTATTGTGTCAAGAAACTAAAGTGGAGGTAGGCAGGCCATACGATGAGGAGCGTGAAAGACAAGTGGGCTAAGGAGGTGACCGAATGGTGTCCAAGAGAACACAGACGAAGGAGAGGAAGACAGCGTCGGAGATGGAAAGACGATATAGAACGAATAGCAGGTGTCACATGGAGAAGGAAGACACACGACCGCACTTTATCGCAGGCTTTAGGGGAGGCCTATGCTGAGTTAGCAAGACAGTCTTTGTGAAACCAGTGTCTAGGTTAAATATTTTACTTTAGTATATAAGAACAACGTGTTTTATAAGATTGTTAAATAAAGGCTATTATTATTATTATAATTAAAATATTAAATTATTGTTAATTACTAAATTTTCAACCACAAGTGTGGCAACCACTGGATGCAAAAGGCTCGGGAAAGGGATGTTTGGAAAGGTTTAGGAGAGGCCTACGCCGCAGAGGCGACTACTACTAGCAAATCTTAATTACTATTTTATTTTTTATGTTACATACACATTTAGATAGATAAATATAGATTTACAATAGTTAGTACACAGTTAGTTATGAGACATATAGATAGTTATATATAGATTAGATTTATAAAGATAAGTAAACACATTTATATAATATACATAAACACATACAGAAAGAAAGATTTGTACAAGTTGTTGTGTTTAAAAGAAAGAGTATGTTAATGTAAGTATAGTCCTCCTGACCGTTTTTTCGGCCACGGCGGCCAATCTTAGTGGAGATTAGCCATCTGCGCGGGAGATATTATAGTGCACAAGTGTGTCCGCAGGCACAAGTGCACTCTCTGTTCCTTTATCTCTCATAGTCCGATGGGACGGCAATCCGACACGACCGGAGAGAGATCAAGCAAGCAAGAGAGATTTAGCAAATCCTGAAAACGTTATATTTACCATGTTTACTTATTGTTTCGCTTTCCCGATATTAGTGTTAGTGACCATGTCAGTTTAAAAACTCATATCTTTAGCGTAGGACTTTGCCAAGTGCCAATATGTGTATACCTACATACAGGGTGTCCCGTAAATAATGGATCAAACGTAACGGGTAGGTAGCTTACCTAATTTCCAACAACTAATTTGAATATTAAAAAAAAACCGTTACAGTAACCAAGATATTATTTTTTTTTCGAATTTTACCATTTTGTCTTCCAGAATTAAGTTTTTTTAATGCTGTTGCTGCAAATGATGACATTTTTAGGTATGATTTTTATCTAACTTTTCTGAATAGCTTACTAATGTTATAAGATACCATTTATTTGAATACCGTTTTATTTGCCTTAGAAAAAAAATCTTGAGTTGAAAAGTTTTTTCTTTACGATGTTAGGACCAAAATTGAAAAATTTCTCCTGTAAAAAAAATGTATGACACCGAAGACGACCATTATTTTAAAATCTTGTACATTTAATAAGGTTTGCAAATTGGTATAAAACTTACGTCTAGTCCTTATCGTTACAAAGATATTGCTATGAATGTGATGAAGAAGACAGAAAATAAATTAAATTGGTACTATCAATTTTTTTCCTTTTCGTTATAGCTTATGCTTGAATGCTTGTAATCGAAGCAGGTAGTTAAGGTAGTTATGCTTGTAATCGAAGCAGGTAGTTAATTTTTTTTACAGGAGAATTTTTTCAATTTTGGTCCTAACATCGTAAAGAAAAAACTTTTTAACTCAAGAATTTTTTTCTAAGGCAAATAAAACGGTATTCAAAAAATGGTATCTTATAACATAAGTAAGCTATTCCGAAATGTTAAATAAAAATCATACCTAAAAATGTCATCATTTGCAGCAACAGCATTAAAAAAACTTAATTCTGGAAGACAAAATGGTGAAATTCGAAACAAAATTAATATCTTGGTTACTGTAACGATTTTTTTTTAAATATTCAAATCAGTTGTTGGAAATTAGGTAAGCTACCTACCCGTTACGTTTGATCCATTATTTTCAAGCATTCAAGCATAAGCCATAACGAAATGGAAAAAATTGGATAGTACCAATTTAATTTATTTTCTGTCTTCTTCATCACATTCATAGCAATATCTTTGTAACGATAAGGACTAGACGTAAGTTTTATACTAATTTGCAAACCTTATTAAATGTACAAGTTTTTAAAATAATGGTCGTCTTCGGTGTCATACATTTTTTTTACAGGAGAAATTTTTCAATTTTGGTCCTAACATCGTAAAGAAAAAACTTTTCAACTCAAGATTTTTTTTCTAAGGCAAATAAAACGGTATTCAAAAAAATGGTATCTTATAACATTAGTAAGCTATTCAGAAATGTTAGATAAAAATCATACCTAAAAATGTCATCATTTGCAGCAACAGCATTAAAAAAACTTAATTCTGGAAGACAAAATGGTAAAATTCGAAAAAAAAATAATATCTTGGTTACTGTAACGGTTTTTTTTTAAATATTCAAATTAGTTGTTGGAAATTAGGTAAGCTACCTACCCGTTACCGTTTGATCCATTATTTACGGGACACCCTGTATAATTGCCCGTGACAGTATCTATTTACATATTTTATGGTGATCCCTGTCCCGGCTGCCATTCGTAGATCACTCACAATCGTTGCAGGTAGTCAGTGGCCTGAAAGTCTGACAACTAGTATTAACAAGGGGTATCATGAATATATCCAATACTAATTGGATTATGGAGGTTAATTACTCAGTCGCTCCATGTAAAATACTGGTATTCAGCTACATCCGATTAGACTGCAAGCCACCTCAACATCAGCCCATAATGTTCCCACTGCAGGGACTCAGGAGAGAGATGGGCTATAATCCTCCACGCACGCGGGCCCAGTGCGGGTAGGTAGATGTCACTTGTCTTCGAATTTTTTGGTTCTAAGACATGTTTTCTCACGATGTTTTCCTTCACCGTTTGAGAGCAGTGGTGATGACATAAATTACACAAAGTAATGCGCCTGACTGGGTTCGAACCCACGACTCACTGTTCGTAAGTCGGGGCCGCCAGTACTGGGCCACCACTCTCATGAGCACCTCTGAGTGTGTGTGTGTTTACCTGTGAGTGACAAAGAAAACTGGAGTCAGTTTTCTTGGTCACTCACAGGTAAACACGACTGTGTTGTGGAAACCAACAATGACAAATTAATTGTGTTACAGGTAAAATATGCCACATTAGGAAATACCGATTATGGAAAATTTCAGTTAATTTTACGGGATTCATTCATAATATTATATTTACTACCAGTTACCAGTACAAACAGTTATCCTTGTAATATGAAATTTACGAGACAATTATTCAACACGGTTGGAGGATTGAGTCATTCCAACGTGTGCTTGCCAATTGGTATTATTAATAGGTAGGATAATATTCGAGGAAATACTTGTAAGGTTAATGTACGCAAAACTTTTTGTTATGTGTAGGTTATTGACAATAATATTTATTTCTCACGTGTTTAATCTACGTGGGTAATAAAGGTACCTAAATGAGTTAAAGTCAAAGTATGTTTGAAGTATTACATTGGTAATACCTATGATGCCATACCAAGTGTATAGGTAGTATACCCTTGTGGTGTACGGCGTCGTAATTCGTGACAGAAACTTTTATTTATTATGATTTAGTCCTACCACCATCTATCTGGCCTTTGCCCAACTATTTTGGAGTTGGCTTACGGGGTTTTGACCTAACCAGATGCAAATGAATCCCTATATTTTACATGGAGCAACTGCATGTCTAACCTTCTGGGTATCCTAATGGCAGCGCTAGAACATCGTGATCCCCCGAGCCCCACCGGCACCTTTTATCTTTATTTTTACCTATTGGCGGCGCTAGAACATCGTGATCCCCGAGCCCCACCGCACCTTTTATCTTTATTTTAATTGTCTTTACTTTGTTTTCATTGTGCCAAATGGCACAATGTGCCGGCAAGCCCCAAAAAAAAAGTGTGCCTATAGGCACGTTGTGCCGGTAACAGGATCGGACAAAATGTGCCAAATGGCACAATGTGCCGGCAAGCCCCAAAAAAAAAGTGTGCCTATAAGCACGTTGTGCCGGTAACAGGGTATCGAAAAATACCCAGCACTAACTGCGTATTTCGGTACCCTTTCGTAAGACCGGTTATCGGACTCTTGAGTCACTGACTACTTGTATCGACGACTGTCCAACGATTTAAGGTGCTTTTCTAACCCGTCGGGGCTGTGGATATCGAAAGGTTACCGCGGCTCCGACACAAGGGCGAAGAAGATGGAACATGGGTTTGGTTTTTAGTCAGTAGAAGTTTGACACTCCCCTTCGCACTGCCCAAGAGTGTATGGATAGACGGATATTTGTTACTCGTTTACGCAAAAACTGCCTAAACTGATATCTTACAGAACTGAAAATATGTCTTCGGCTTCGGCTGAAAAACTAGGTGTGCCTACAGTCTGTAGTATCTACATTAATGTTCCGGTTATTCTCCAGAAAAGCCAATGCACTTTGAATCCTTCACGTCTCCTACGGACAAGTACCTATGAATTCGATGATGACAACAGATAAAAGGTGAAAAGGTTTGGTAACATTACCAAACCTTTTCATCTTTTATCTGTTGTCATCTGTTGTTTACTTCGATAAGTGTATGTAAACAAGTTTTCAAATAGCAAGATGTAAACAACGTGATCAATATAATATTCGATTTTTAATTAAACATTGTTGACGTTAATTGATTAGCTTTATTTTATAGTAGGACTTCCTTTGTACCTACAGGAAATAATAAACAGTTGAAGTTTCGTTAAAGTAAGGTATTTGCAGCGCCATCTAACACTTGTAACGCGAACTACAGACGTAGAGGGAAGGAAGGAGGAAATCGTCTATTAATTCGCAAAACTGTGATCGAAGGAAATTGGAACATATTTACATAAAAATACTAGAGTGCAACAACTGTAATCACCGAATTATTATTTATTATTAAGAAAATTATCACAACTAACCTAACCTGGGTTAGGTTAGTTGCATAATTTTCTTAATAATATAAAACAGTATAGGATCTTGTAAGTTTGCAGCCGCTAAAGGAAGAACAAACTAATAATACAACGAAAATATCAGAAATAGGTATAAGATGAAAAGCAGCTTATTCTACTATAGACATTATCATATAAAAATATCTGTGATAATAATCTATGAGGATTATTATTCGTTACTGGGTTGTGGCGGTCAGACAGGCAATGGCTCCATATATTCGGCTGCATCCAGTTAGACTGGAAGCCGTCCTATAGTTAGGTAAAGGCTAAGTAGATGCTGAGCTTATTATAAATTATAAACTGCATAACAAACGATCCAATAAAATAATGATCAAACACATTGCTACATCTCAAACCGTTCAGACGTTTCTATTTATAAATCGTAATTGACATGTCATCATGTACCGAGATATGGGCAGTCCTAAATGAAATTAGAGCACCTGGCACGAAATACAGACGCAGTCATAACAACCGATTTGTCACCACATTAATAGCTTCATCACTGTGGATGTCTGCTCGATTCAAAGAGCACGGGAACCTGTGAGAAGGCAAGTGAACCTTAGAATGTTATGTATGTAAGTAGTACCTAATAACACAAAGTACAAAACTAGTTTACTTCCGTCACATCACCAACTCAGGTCCAGTTGAAAACCAGCGTCGGGCAGTGGTTGTTCGGCAGTTTGCTGAACAGGGGGTCTAAAATGGCCACTTCAGCAGATCATAATATGAATTGTGTTAAAAAGCGTAAAATGGACCTTTCTATATAAAGAATAGTAACTGCGTCTGTGAGCATTTGGGAAAATCGATCATAATGGGAAATTAATATGAATTGTGTTAAAATTTGTAAAATGGTCGCAGTTACTATTAAGAAAGGTCCGTTTTACGCTTTTTAACGCAATTCGTATTATGATCTGCTGAAGTGGCCATTTTAGACCCACTGGTCCTATTTGACGCAGCCGTGAGATGCACACTCTTTTTACCCGATTACGGCGAAGAAATAAAAAGAGGAAAATACATAAGACTGATTATTTTTTCTCTACAGATGGGGGTTCATGGACGTGTAAGATCTAAGTTTGCGGCGTGTCTCCACTGATACCTGCGCACTTAACGAGCGGAGTTCGCATAGCTTAATTTTGGGCAAAATATATTTAATGAAAATTTGCTATCAACACGCTATGAAGAAGATTTTATATTTGCGATAATTGTTGCCTATTAGGATGTGGAGGTTAAGACGATCGCACCATATAAAACCTCCTCCTTTTTGGGAAGACGGTTAAAAATACTGGTATTCATCTGAATCCGGTTACACTGGAGGCCTGGAGGAAAAGGCTAGCCAGATAATGATGGTGAATCGTTGTCTTCAAGGTTCAAAATAGAATCTTAAAAACACCTTCGGAACTATGCTACATTATTCAATAAATAAGCTGTAAATATTTTTTTTTCCATTTTCCTTAAACTTCATTGCACGTAGTTCACGGTTTCTGCAACAGATGGCGCCATAAGTACAGTAGCTCGTAAACTTCAGTATTTATTTACCGCATTTGACAAAGAACTAGCTATCAATTCAAAACAGACTGCATTATTGCAGTTCATCCTCATAAACCTGTAACGAAAATTCGGATTACTATTGTGTTCTTGGTTTTGGTGCAATTGAATATTATTCCCCAATGCTGGTATTGTTAGAGAAGGAAATAATAGTTAATCTGTATCCCATGGGACGCAGGTATTCAGGGGGAGTGTAAGTGCTTTGTGTCCTTCTGAGGTAGTTTTACTATATGCAGTCAGATCTTTGTCGGATACCTCCCTGGGGAATCGAAAATATGTTTACGTAGGTAGATTCTCGACCTATTTAACATACATTTTCTTTTATACAGTACGCTCAAATTATCTTGGCAGCTCTGAACATAGGCTTTGCGAAATTTTACGCATGTAAACTTGGGAATAAAACTGTTATTGCCAGATAAACCAATACTTAAACGATCAGAAAATATCTAATTTAAACAGTGAGAAATACAAATAAAGTAAATATCATAACACTTTAATACATTCGTTGTAACAAAATGACCTGCACGAAGTTCGGAGCTGCCAAGATAATTTGAGCGTACTGTAGTTTTGACAAAATTGTGGTTACTTTAAATATGAAATAGTATTTAGGCTTAGGCATTACTTAAGGTGCTGCTTGGTATACAAATGGGTGTTGCTTACTAAAGATTACTAGGTGCAAAAATTTAACTAAGTATTGTCAATTGTTCACAACATTTTAAGCAAAGAAAGTAGTACAAAAATGTGAATTTATCAATAGCATATCGCTACAAGTAAGTATGAATACGTAAAGCGGTTTGGCTGTCGAGTTGTGTGACATCTTACTTCTACGCTACTGAAGATGAAAAGGGTAACGTTCAATATAGACACAAGTGGGTATTTTTATTTCTTTACCGACACTGACCCATTTCTTTGTCGCGGAGTGGCCGAGGACGGATCTAAAACTACGAGTATTGTTTCTAAATGTTTCGTTCATTTTGTTTTGTTTTGTGGCCTTTTATTGTTGGTTTTATTGGGTTTTTTATTGATAATAGTGGTATAATTAAGATTTTGTAGACATTCAATGTGTAACATTTTGTTAAGTTTATAGTTTGGTTTACATTTTTTAGCGATTGTAGGGAGTTGAAGATGGTTTTCATATACTTTATCTGAAGGGACAGGGTTACATTGAAATTATTAGATTATTGGCAGCACGATTGGCAGTGTTAAATTCAGCCCAAGTATATTAAAAGAATAATTGATTTTAGTAAAACATGCAATAAAATACTATACATCAATCGATGTTTGATGATAGAGAAAATAGAGATAGAGAAAATATTATTCTATAACGGCAGCCGCATAGCGAGATCAATATTTGAGCATGAAGTATAGCGCCTGTGTTTTTACATGCCATAATTGTTCAAGCTGTTCAGAATAAGTTCATACTACGTATATGGAAGCGTTCTAAAATAATTCAGTGAATGAGTGAAGAGTGTTAGTACAAAACAGGACCTTAAAACCTCTATCGTCCTAATAGCTACAGTAGAGTATTCTGGTATTCTGTATGTTAGAGAGGGATATGCAAAGGTTCTAACTACTTCTAACTACACAGTTTGCTGTCAGTTTGGTTCGATGAACCAAACTGGTACCTATATATAAAAAAACCCAAACCGTTTTTCACAAATTATTCATATTTAATTATTATGTCTATTCTTGAATTTGATATACTAACTCAATGTAACAGTAAAACTTTTTGCACTTGCCTATGCGTGCGTTGACTTTAGTACAAAAGTTGGGGCTCAAACGTGCCTGAGGCAGTTATTGGATTAGCAGCATCGCAGCGTCAAATTTGGCACGAGCTATCAGCTAGTCTGGTCCGATAACGTGTTTTGTATCGACAGACATGTTGCCCATTTGTGTCTCTCATTGTTATCCATGGGAAAGTTAAATAAGAATTGTCATGGCAAACTTGTGTCAGAACTGCTTCGAGTTTTAAAGTAGCCCCTTAACAAAAACTTAGGCTTAGGTTGTAACCTAAAGGAGACGCGGTGATGTAACTGTTTGAAATCAATTAATAGTACTCAAGGTTTGCCAACAAGCTATGAAGCAGCGCATTATCTTGAGTGTAAAATTAACCAAGCGTGTTCAAAACACTACACTGCGCTCCAAAACGCAAATCGTTAAAAGGCTCCCATACTTAAATGGGACTAGGCAGGGTATATCTGTCGCATGCCGAACGAGCTGTGGACCCGTAAAGCTCAGAATTGGTGTCCTGAAACAGTGACACGGGGTCGCGTCAGACCACGAAGGAGATGGCGGGGCGAACTGGATGTCTTCCTTGAGAATTGGAAAGACGTTGCACAGAATTGAGACCGTTAGAATACGGAGTAAATGATAGCATGTATCGTCGACCCAAAATAACATGGAACAAGGACATGAAGATGACGAGTTAATCGGTTTAGAATAAATAGTTTAGTACATGTCGTAATTCACCCTTTCGTTGCCCTAATTCAACAATCACATTGAATCTGCTTTGCAAACAGTGCACACACAACTGCGATTCGAGTTCGCTATTTATAGAGTGTACTTTCCAAAAATATATAATTAGGTAATGCAATCCCTAAATAAGCCCGCATCACTGACCTGTGACACACGTCACAGTCTTACTCCATTCGCTGCAATTTGTACACACCTTCGGAAGCACTTGAAGAATGTATTGATGAAACACAGAACAGAACACGGACGATTTCGATTTCGATTTACGTTTACGATTTTTCGACTTAACGACATTCGTAGCGTCGTTATTAGTGTAGAGACTGCCGGCCCTGGGCGCCGGCCCTGGGCGCCGGCCCTGGGCCGGCAGTCTACACTAAATATCGTTGAAAATCTGTCGCAAAGTCGTATCGATGTCAAATAACGATATTTACTGTAGAGACTGCCGGCCCTAGCCTGTTGATTGCACATCACAGGTGACAAACTTTTGAGCTGACTCAATTGGAATTGTCATCGTCACGCTAAGAAATAAACTGAAAAACTAGATTTGATGTAACTCAATAAAAACCAAAGAATATTCCAGTTACCTGACTTTTCATCAAACAAAAAAAAATATTTTCGATTTTATTTTTTGACACCACATGCTCATTCATCATTCATTCATCATCATTCATGGGCTTATATCGTAATTCTCTAAACTTTTGTCAATAAAAGCAGGCATTTTTTTTATAAAACACACTGTTTCTCTTTTGTGTCCGCCATTGTCGATTCTTATCAAACCTTCGATCAGACCAGCCTGTACCTTCTTGTTACCAACCACCTTAGCACCATGAAGATTTTATCTTTGACTAACTATGCCCGCAGCATCGCTTACGAGACTGTGTATTCTATCATGACTACCAATATCTGACCTCCACAACCCTGTAACTGGGATACTCTTTTTTTTATATGGGCTTACTCTTGACCTCAATCTTGCCCTAAGGGCAGAGATGAGGCGAGGCGGCGAATCTCCTTGCCGGATTGCCGCCGTGGGATCTGGAGGCGATAGTCCTCGCGCGCCTACATGAGTGGCGCGCGGAGGCTCTACACCGGGGGGTCACTCTGCTGCCGCGGCACATTGCTGCGCGGCGGACAGACCTCCGATGCGATCTCATGGCGGCATGGAGACAGCGACTGTCGCAACCCAGCGCAGGGCACGTCACGATAGTGGCGGTAAGTCCCCTCTTTGAGGAGTGGCTGGAGAGGCGCCACGGCGCCCTCACCTACCGTCTGACGCAGGTCCTCATCGGACACGGGTGTTTCGGGAGGTACCTGTACCGAATCAGGCGGGAGGAAACGCCCGGATGCTTCCACTGCGAGGATCGACCGGAGGACACGGTGGAGCACACTGTGGAGGCGTGCCCTGCTTGGGCAGAGCCCCGCCGTGTTCTCGTAGCGGCGATCGGCGGCGGCGACCTCTCGCGCCCGGCCCTGGTGCAAGCCATGGTCCGGGGCGAGGAGGAATGGGACGCCGTCGCCTCCTTCTGCGAAGCAGTGATGCTAGCGAAGGAGGTGGCGGAACGAGAGAGGGAGAGAACCTCTCAACGTCCCAGCCGCCGCGGAAGGTGCTCCGGGCGTCGGGGGTCACGCGATGACCTCCGGCCACCGTAGACGCTGGCCTGTGGACCTTGAGTAACGGGCTAGCTCGCCGTCCGGCCGTCGTCATGACGGCAACAGACCGTGTCGGCGGCGCGTACATGTTCCACGCGCGCCTCAAAGAGATGTCAGCGAGGAGGGGCCCGCAAGGGCCGACGCCCGTCGGGGCTGTGGATATCGAAAGGTTACCGCGGCTCCGACACAAGGGCGAAGAAGAAGGAACATGGGTTTGGTTTTTAGTCAGTAGAAGTCTGACACTCCCCTTCGCTCTGCCCAAGAGCGGGGGGGGGGGGTTATTCGATGATTTTCCACCAACCAAAAAAAAAAAGAAGGGCAGAGATGAGGTCGACGATGGGACGAGCCTACCCAGAAGAAGCCTATTTACTCGCGACTTAAATAGATCGGGGCTATATGAACTCGGGAAGACCGACGCAGGCAGGGTGTTCCACTCCTTGGCTGTACGAATAATGAAGGACTTAGCAAAACACTTCGTACGAATGTGTGGAACATCGACAAGGTATGGGTGATAGCCTGCAGTACGCCTAGTCTCTCGATGAAAGAAGGGAGATGGTGGAATGAGCTCGTGGAGCTCTTGCGCACACTCTCCGAAGTACCTACAGTCTAAGTATAGTCGAAGTAGATCTACGCTAGGGAATGGGCAACTACAGTACTTTCACAAGTTATTATGCCTTAATTATGACTGTGACTGTAGCTTCGTTTTATGTACTGTTTTTCTGACATTTAAAAGTGCCTGTAATGGTTTAATTGAAATGAATGCTTTGAGTTTGAGCTCGGCCCCCTATCATATGCGGCTTAAAACGAAACTGGCGAATTATGTGTGTACTATAGGTACAGCTCCATTTTAACCCATCAGGGATTGAAGTCGTGATGTTATGATGATGATGATGAACAATTTAGAAATAATGCGACTCTAACAATAGAAACGGAATGCGACACACTAATTATTTTGGTGGTTCCGAACCGACTGAGTTAGGTGCGTCGCTGGCACGGTGACAACTTTTTGAGAGGTTATTTTTTTTGCACATGCGATTAATCGGACTCATTAGCTGTTTTTATGGCGGTCTGAGTTTACTCAGGTTTGTAGGTAAGAGTAACATTAACATTTTTTTTTTGGTGGGTGGAAAATCATCGAATGACCCCCCCCGCTCTTGGGCAGAGCGAAGGGGAGTGTCAGACTTCTGCTGACTAAAAACCGAACCCATGTTCCTTCTTTGCCCTTGCGCCGAGGCCACGTAATCTAGTACAAAATACCGCGGCCCCGACGGGTACCGCGGCCCCGACGGGTACCGCGGCCCCGACGGGAGCAGCGTAACATACCTTTGTCTGAGATTTAAATCGGTTCATATTCGGAAACAGATGTTTTTCCTCAAATGTCCACCTATTTTCCGGTCATTTCCCGGAAGATGTTTGAGTTAGTTTTGCTTTTCCATTCGTAATTGAAAATTTCTGTGGTACGTGTTGGTTTGTGGTTTCAGTTTACGACACAATCATGAAATAAAAAAGTTAACTGCATACCTACTTTTCTCTTATTTTTATTACGGATCTTGTTATGTAAAATGAACAGTTCTTTATAAATCAAAGTACCTATTTATTTATGCCAAGAAAATAAAACACGGAAGGATCGTTGATCATACAATAAAACTTCTTAATTTTCCCACTATTTTATTCGTAACTAGCTGACCCGGCGAACTTCGTACCGCATATCAGTCAATGAATGTAGTTTTACCTTTTAGCTGAGATAATTTATGTTTTTTTTTTCTTTTCATTGTTTTTAAGATGTATTCTGCTATTCGGGGCAGAGACAAATCCAACGAATCAAAAACCATGAAAATTGGTCCAGCAGATCTCGAGTTATAAGACAGTGTTGTAACAAACACGACTTTGTTTTATATTTATAGATGTTTTACCATCTTTATTATCGTTTATTTTGAACTATTTCTTTATTGGAACGGAGTTCTTTATCACACGTTATCGTTCTGATTTGTTTGTGGGCTGAAAACGATACCAAAAACCGATATCATTATATCGTAATTTTTGAGGCACTTTCCGACCACCTAGGAAACTAATTTTTTTTTTCAATCAATACATCTTGCCATCAATTATGAGTATTTTTGAGAATCATCACCATCATTAGCCTATAAATGTTCCCACTGCAGAGACACAGGCCTCCTCTCTATTTTAGAATATTGCAAAAGCAAAAGTATTTTATAATATTAACGTTTAAATACCTATTATAATAATATTATTTTGTGCGTGATAAATTGTGCGAGCAATAACATACAGCTCCTTTCCAACCGGGTGTCCATAGTCTACACGTCTGTATTTTTTTCCTTAGGTTTACTTACTGTAACTTTAAAAAACATGAGCCCAAGAGCGTTTATGTATTGAAAACTTGAACGTATTATGAAGTATAAGTAGATAGGCCAAATAAATAGAAATATTAATAAAATTCTTCAAATGATTACTATTCAAAAACGAATAAAAAAGCATGAATGTAGTTTGTAGTATATTGTACGTAAGAAGGCTACTACTACGGTACTGAAATCACGACGTCTGTATAGTTTTCAGCGTAGTCTACAGATGGCGCTACCGACCGCGACACGTGGGCGGCCGGAGAAAGTTCAAGTTCACACTCTTTACGCATGGCACAGTTTTAACGATAAGCAAAGGATACGTCAAAGGTGCTTTACGCATTACGTTGTCTGTTCAAGTACCTAGCTAATCAGTATAACGCCCCAGCACTTCTAAAGAATTTGTTCTGTTCATATTTAAACTTCAAACGCAATTCTAAAGACATACCAAGGGACGCTCTGATCCTCTAAATGTTAATTTTATCTGTCCTCCCCTGATATTTGAAAACAAGCAATCAGAGCGCTCGTGGAGGTCAAATTTAATAATTCTGAAAGGCTTTTTTTCATTGGAAAGTGGAATGCCTCTCGCGGCGCCCTTGTAGCTGTGTCCCCGTCTCGTAACATGACCTGCACCGCTTTCATGTTCACCTAATTACTCGTAATTGAGCATGACTGAGGATTCCAGAACAATGGAAGGGCATAGAAAAGTTTCGTGTGATGAAAGAATTACGATTTGTGTTTTATTAGCAGTGACTGCTTTGTTTATAGTGGTCGTTTTGATGAATGGAATTTTGTTTTATTGAATGTTGATTCATTGTGTGATAGGAAAATAGTCGATTAGTTTTGTTTGATTGATTGAAAAGTTTTCTAGTAACGCTTTTTTGCGATCGTAGCGTTTGCCATTTTAGGTTCTATTACAGAATATACATAGTATAGGTACCTAAATTCAGACAGAAAAAATACTCCAACAATTGTACGTCCCCACGGGGCTCAAGTTTTTTGTCGGCCACGTCAACTTTAAAACTCAATTTAGTTTTCAACTACGCAGACAAAACCCTTCTACAAAAGGCTTGAAAATATGAAACGATGAGACAATAACGAAGAACACGAGACGAAAAGAATAGAAAGTACTTATGTTTGAGTTTTGTTGTAACATCAAAGAGATTTAAAAGGTAAAGACATTCAATTAATTGGTGACGAAACATTCTTATAGGTACTGTCGTCAAAGCGACCGTCCTTTAGGATTGGGGTACGAGGCTCTCCATTAGGAGGCTTTTAAAAAAGATAAACAAAGGGCGGTTGTGGTCATGTAGAGGATGCAGGTCGCGGTGTGTTGCTTGTCGCTGTTGCTGTTGCGTGGTCGGTGGTGTGCGGGCAGCGACCACAGACGCACGGTGCCCATTTGTCAATTGATTCCCGATATAATGAAGGGTACATCGCTACATTGGAGCGAACTGTCAGAGGTGGTCGCCCATTTCGGTATAGATTTGGTGGGGGTGTGAGTGTGGTGGCCGTGGGGTGTATCGAGCGCTGCGTGCGCATCACGGTGCGTGTCGTGGGCTTGCTCGCACTCGTTGCCCCGCCGTTCTTTTATCTCCCTCCTCGACCTACACAGCCTCTAAGTTGCGTGCTATTTGATTACGATACGCGTCTGTGTGGCCTCTTGTTTATATTGGACTTGATGCCACTTTAAATTGATTAATTCTTACAACGACACCTCCGATTCTAAGAAACGTATTTGAATAATGTGTTTAGATACTATTTTTTTTTTGTTAATTTTTTTTCTAAGAACTCGCTTAGTAATTAATTTCATAACTAAGAAAAAAACTTAAAGAAAATTTTCCTAAGTTTCAAATAATTATTTTTCAAAATAGCGTCTCAGCTGAGATAGGTACTTAATTTACTTAATTTTATTAAAGTTCCCTTTTTTAGGATTCCTTAACCAAACAAAACAATACCTTTATATTTTGTTTAGCTTTTCATTACTGTTTATAGGTGTTTCAATTGTGATTTTAATTACAAAAAATTCTAGACATCTCCGGTTGAACCAGATGAGCTAGTTTAGACAACCACACTTGTATATTCTAGGTCTGCCCTACCGATACAGCACCCGTCTACAGGCTCCTACTGCAATCTTGGCCCATCTGCGAAAATTGAAAGTAAAATGTACATGAGCCGCTAAATAATGATGTAGTAATACTACAAAAAATATCATCTAATAAATAGTTAGTTTATCCATAGGGATGAAAGGCATAAAATTGCACATAGGAGATTTTTCGGTCCAAAAAAAAAAACCTAAATTGACATGGCAAAATCTGTTAAAACTTAGGTATATAATATAAAAATACCTATTTTGGTCACAAAATAAATAAATAGAAAAAGTATCAGTAAGTGTTTGTTTTTCACTACGGAACCCCCGCACAGTGTGTGACCTACTGACACGCACTCGGTTTTCTCATTCCGTAACACTTCTTGGCTTAACATCTTTATATTTTCATTCAAAAGAAAGCTAAACATAGAACTAGGTCAATATTCAACATTATTTTTCTCATTGACGGAAATCCGCTGGTGATAAAAAACCAATAATTAGTTGAAACAATAACTTTTGCCCATATTTCATTTTCTATACAAAACTAAAAAATTGTAATAAAAAACATAAACTTCAGCACAAAGTATGCGATGTTCAATACAATGAGTAAGAAGCGCTGTTTGGAATCATGAAAATCCTTGCGCTTGTGAAAGCGTCCTAAAGAGAGTTTTCCACAACTCACTAACACCGATTCGCCGGTCGTGAGCACGCGACTTTTCACGCACACACCCGAACCTAGCAAAATAAGCGCCTGAAACTCGGCATGGAGTTGCGCGCCATCGGGCTATCTCGCTCGCACGCAGTCCCCCGTCCTATTTCAACAGGTTTCGCCTTTCAGCAGTTGCAGTAGATCGCGTGCCTCTAGTAACAGAGCACAAACAGTACGAGGAACACACGTCGCGTTGGAAAACTGAAAACACAGTTTCACTGACAGCTCCGACATCACCTGACATTCACCGCCGTCATCCGAACTACGGCGGGTTCGCGTATAAGTGAAACACTTGGACGTGGATACATATAACTATTTATAAATGCATATTTCGACGTGTGTTCAGTGGCCGGTTGGGAGTTAGTGGATAACACGCGCGTCCCCGCGTCTCGCTAAAACTTCGCGCGTTCAGCATGAACTCCGTCAAAGTTAACTGTGCCAAAAACTATGTAATAAACCAATTGTAAATATGAAAGTACTCCGTAAACTTCAACTTTGCGATGTTTCCGTGAAATAATATGGTAATATTAAGAAATGACAGCGCAAGCTAACACGATGTAAATCTTAACGTGTTTCAATGTTTACCTCTTCAGTGTTGTGAATATAATAATTTAATTAGTGCTTAGAACTTGAAAGAAATGTAGCCGTGTATCAGCGTTGACTTTTGAGACTATAGACGGATGGGTGACCATGGTTGTGATAAAATACAAAGAAATAACGAGATGAAGATCGGAGTGCGTTCTTTCGGTCCTAAAAAGACTTAGAAAAAAATAATCTGGTTGTTAATACTCCCGTAAGTTGTGATTAAACGGTAGGCAAGCAAATATTTTTATGCATGTACGAATAAAATAGTGAAAATTAAGTATTTTATGTACATAATATGTTGGTACCTGTTGTGGTGTTTGCGTTTCTATTTCCATTACAAACGTTGATAGATTGTTGTTGGGAGTTCGTGGATAATTTCCCATGAGGTTGTGACTACAATAAACAAAACTAGAGCAAAAACTTGGAAGTTCCATTCGTATTGAGATGTGATTGTCCGTACGTTCGTGTTGTATAGTGATATATAGTGCAAGTACAAGGACATATTTGTGTGCCGGCTTCCAGACGGCGACTTTATCAAGGTAAGATTTATGTCGTTTGTTTTCAGGTGGAAAAATCCTATAAATTTATTTAAACACTAACCCGTTTACAAATGTTTGGTATTTAATAGGTCCAATAATTGGGTAACCTTTCATCGGTGGGTAATTTATGGAAACTTTTGTATTTTGGGTACTTTTACAAAATTATGAGTAGCCTAATTCAGTTTAAATACAATAACCAATTTAAATACAAGATAAATAGAAATACAAGCTACCAAATATAAATAGGGATAAATAAGATATTTTATGACCTACATAGTGTCTGTCAATTTCGAATTCAATAATCGCCTAACCAACGCTCTCGGGAAAAAAGCGGGCGATTTTCTTTTGTTCATACAATTGTAACACCAGCTCCCTTGGACGCGAATTTTAAGTATAATTAGTTTTCTTTTCCTTTGTCTTGCTTTCTTATATTTCTTTTTGATCATTTTTCATTAAGTTTACTTATTCATCATTACTTTGAGTTGTTTATTTGTTGTTATTGTTTAATAATCATCTTTATGATTAACGTTTAATTTAAGAAACAGAAAAAAAGAATGAATTATAAAACAATTGCTGCTGGATTTTCAGAAGGGCTGTAAGTATCAAGATGTGTATTATAATTTTCCTCATTTGAAAAATTATGTTCGTAGTATGGAAAATGAAAAAGCCTTTCCCGTCTACTTACTCGTATAATTTGGGAAAATTAGTTACTCTACATTTAAATTAATTAAAACAATTACAGAATTGAAACTGGAACCGCACACTCAACCCTTTAATGTTTAACAAATTACAGTTAGCGAAATAGATGCGTGACCATACCTACTTTAAATTAACATTTAACTAAGTTAATTAAAAGTACGCACAATTTTTTTATAAAAATTAAGGGTAGGTACCAGACGGTATTCAAACACATTTTCTGTAATTGAAAACATTGCCTTAAAATTGAGTTCAACTAAAAGCGCTGATTTATTTATTCATAATCGAATAACAACCATCATCATAACAAAATCAGTCAATAAACTAAATAAGTAAGTCTCTACAAATAATTTGAAGATGAAAATAAAAGCTTCAACACAGCTAAAATAATGATCAACAATAAATAAGAAACATGTTCCGTTAATACAATAATAAAGTGTCAAACTGTCAGTTGATTGGCCCTTCAGTCATAACGCTAAGTGGGCTATAATGTCCGCCACAAATAATTATCAAGCGTTGCGTGGAAACTAACACTTTGGTCTGTAAAACTTAGGGCTGTTTCACAGAACACTAGGAAATTGTGGTAGTGGACAATTGAGGAGCTCGTTGCAAAATAAAAACTGGGCTATAATGTCCGCAACAAATACTAAACAAGCGTTGCGTGGAAACTAACACTTTGGTCTGTAAAACTTAGGGCTGTTTCACAGAACACTAGGAAATTGTGGTAGTGGACAATTGAGGAGCTCGTTGCAAAATAAAAACTGGGCTATAATGTCCGCAACAAATACTAAACAAGCGTTGCGTGGAAACTAACACTTTGGTCTGTAAAACTTAGGGCGGTTTCACAGAACACTAGGAAATTGTGGTAGTGGACAATTGAGGAGATCGTTGCAAAATAAAAACTGAGCTATAATGTCCGCAACAAATACTAAACAAGCGTTGCGTGGAAATTAACACTTTGCTCTGTAAAACTTAGGGCTGTTTCACAGAACACTAGAAAATTGTTGTGGTAGTGGACAATTGAGGAGATCGTTGCAAAATAAAAACTGGGCTTTATTGTCCGCAACAAATACTAAACAAGCGTTGCGTGGAAATTAACACTTTGCACTGTAAAACTTAGGGCTGTTTCGCAGAACACTAGGAAATTGCTGTGGTAGTGGACAATTGAGGAGCTCGTTGCAAAATAAAAACAATCAAATGAGTCGGTCTTCAGGTTAAGCCGGGCTTGCCTAGTTTTATTCGTGGATGGGTGACCACTCATAAGATACCCACGTTTATCTGTTGGTCGCGGCAGTCTATTGAAGATCTTAGACAGTCGGTACAGATGGGAAGTCGTTCGATAGTCTGACAATCAATCTTACTATATCAATTAATACTAATTGGGTTGTGGGGGTCAGAGAGGCAGTCGCTCCATGTAAAATACTGGTATTTATCTGCATCCAATAGGACTGGTAACCTTTCCCAGCATAGATGGGAAAAGGCTAAGCAGATGATGAGGACATTAAAATTCGTAGAATCAATTATAGGCAGGATATATATTATTATACAACACATACGGTAGGTAACCAAAACGTTGTCGCTATTTTGTGAAAATTTTGAGGAAAATTAATACGAATAGTGAGGTTAGAGTAAAGGAGAAAGTACAGTTCTAAATATGTACATAAATTCAATCGAACACCTATGTCGCCAATTTAACCAAGTATATAGAAACACAAACGATTACAAAATTAAAAGTAGGTAACGTAAAAAAAAGAAAGAAAAAATCTATATTATTTGTCATAAAAACATGACGTGCATACAAAATGACAAAAGAACTTACAACGCATAACCGTTTTTTTTATAAATACAATAGAACGGAGCAAAAAAAAGTTGTGACGGCGACAAGCAGGTTACCGCTCAGCATGATGCTGTGCTATGGGGGTCCCACAACACAGCGCTAGTTTTCAGTGGTCACCCGTGAAAAACGTACAAACACCAAGACAGCATAAATATGTGATT
The DNA here is from genome assembly GCA_949316265.1 of Diarsia mendica. Lineage (NCBI taxonomy): Eukaryota > Metazoa > Arthropoda > Insecta > Lepidoptera > Noctuidae > Diarsia > Diarsia mendica. The sequence continues at coordinate 14,145,755 of OX438906.1, forward strand.
AGATATATGAATTAGAAAAGAAAATAAACAGTACTTACGTGGATTATAATATAAAACAACTCTAAGATATATATTATATTAGGCCGTTGTAAAATTGAAAGTCTCAACTCTTTCTTCAAGTACAATAAGGTTTACATTTCCTCTACCAACTGAATAATATGAAGCAAAACCGATTGACCTGCATCCACGTATCAATGACGCTACTTTCCAATCTAGAATTCTAAACTAAATATCCTAGACTATCTTAAACAAAATATTTATGTAAAGTTTTCATTTAAATACGTATTTTACTAACAAACAGTGTTCGTATCCAATGCAAGGTATTGTACGAATGCGCTATGTTAATTTCCCTTGTAAATATATAAGAGCAGGGAGAAGTAAGCGTACATAGAAATTAGTTATTATTTATGAATTTTCGTTTCAGGCTCCAGGGAAATTATTTAAACTTCCGGTGGTCGTTCTACTGTCTTTTGTATGAGTGAATTGTAATTTAATTGTTTGATACGGGTAGATTTATGTAGATGGCTATATGAGTAGAGAAAGACTAAATAATTGTTGGATTCGATAAATGGACTGTGTGAAGGATGACATGGCTAGAAAAGAGTTAATAATAATAATAATATTCCACAACTATCACACAACGTCATCTAGTCCCAAGCTAAGCAGAGCTTGTGTTATGGGTACTAGACAACTGATCAACATACTTATATATTTCTAATTACATACATATTATAGATAAATTACACCCAGACACAGAACAAATGATCGTGCTCATCACACAAACATTTGTCCTGGGTGGGAATCGAACCCACGACCTCCGGCATAGCAGTTAGGGTCACTAACCACTAGACCAACAGGCCAGTCAGTCAGTTGACTACTGAGATGCCGAGAAATAGGGAAGTATGGAAGAAGAAGTCATGCTACGCTGACTACTGAATAAATTCGGATAAGGGCAGAAGATTGATGATGATGCGGGATACATATATTTTCTGATTTGCACATTGGAACTTAGTTTGCCTTTCAGTACGATTACAGTATAACGTAAAAAAAATATAACTAGCATAAATAAAGTTATATTCAAAACAATAATGATTATTATCATTAAACGTAAACGCGAACCAATTCAGAAGTCGTTCAAGTTTTATTTTCTTTGAATAGTCCCGTGATATTTGCTTTTATTACAACGCTTTCAGTAATCATGAGGATTTTATTATACTTGTAGAAAGCAATTATTTCATATCACAAAAGGAGCGACACGTATTTTTTTGTATCAAATTAAATAAATTATTGGTGCTGAAAATATCATGAAACAATACTCATCAAAATAACAATTATTTTTATAAACACACCGTTGGAATCGCTAATTAAATAAACCTTGTCCTGAGTATTTTACGGACGGGACGGTAACATCCCCATAGATATCTATGTATACTAGAAGGACTACACAGGTGTTTACTCGTCAAATATTCATCTGTACAACCCAAAGGGATGCTTCTCGTAAAACGTACATGTATTTGGGATATGACAATCTATGTAGATGTCGCTAGAATCGCAGTAAGGGGTTATTTCAGTGGGAAGAACCGTTTTGGGATTATCTACATTTTGGTATTTATGAGTTAGGTATGTAATAATAAGTACCTATTTCGTATTATTTAATTACGTACCTAATTCAAGAAAATAACAAGATTTATGACTGATACCTATTTTTCATAATTTGCGTTTAGGATTACAGAAAAGATTCAAAGTACAATAAAATGATTTGCTCGCTGGAATGGCATACTTTTATAAAATCGGAAAGACTATAGATTGATCTGACTTGGCAATCTTGTTAAGTAATTTCGGATTACACACAAAAGAAAATTAAATGTTTGGCAAACCTAGTTTGTTGCATATCACTCATTCCAAGTCCGCATACAGGCAAAATTCGTTTAAAACCCGTGCGAGCAGAACTTTTCATAAACTGACTACCTAGTGAACATGATTTGGACATTTTCCATACCAGTGCTTCTCGGCTGCATTTGTTGCTGAAAAGCTTTTTTTTTAGAGAAAAGTAATTGTTTGCTTCTGAATGATTTTTAGTTTGTAATTTGTATTAATCGATCGTCCTTTTTTGTTGCCTAATTTTTATGAACAGTATTTTTCTACCTACCTTTTTGTGTCAGGTGTTTATCAGTAGAAACTTGTAAATGGTTTCAAATGCATATTGTTTAACACTGTTAAATTAGCTGTAAGTTTCTTAAATAAATTATAATTAAAATACGTAAGGAGCTGCTTGGTTTTCATAAACAGAAGTTATTAGTATTTTGTAACATATTAATGTATTCAAATTTATTTTTCATTACTCATACTCTGAAAGTAGGTCAGAACATGCCTGCGGAGCGGGTTGAAAGTACTACTTTTCAGCCCTAGGGAGAATCGCTTTCTACTGACAGCTGTCAAATTATTTGTTGTAATTGGGAGCAAACCTATTGCCATCAACCAATGTAATTAGGAGCAAGCCTATTGCCACCAACCGATGTGATTAGGAGCAAGCCTATAACCATCAACAAATGTAATTAGGAGCAAGCCTATTGCCATCAACTGATGTAATTGGGACCAAGCCTATTGCCATCAAACAATGTAATTAGGAGCAAGCCTACTGCCATCAACTGATGTAATTGGGGGCAAGCCTATTGCCATCAACCGATGTAATTAGGAGCAAGCCTATTGTCGTCCACCGATGTAATTAGGAGCTAGCCTATTGCCATAAACAGATGTAATTAGGGACAAGCCTATTGCCATCAACCAATCTAATTAGGAGCAAGCCTATTGCCATCAACCGATGTAATTAAGTGCATGCCTATTGCCATCATCCAAGCTAATTAGGAGCAAGCCTATTGCCATCAACCAATGTAATTAGGAGCAAGCCTATTGCCATCAACTAATCTAATTAGAAGCAAGCCTATTGCCATCAACCAATATAATTAGGAGCAAACCTATTGCCATCAACTGATGTAATTAGGAGCAAGCCTATTGCCATCAACCAATGTAATTAGGAGCAAGCCTATTGCCATCAACTAATCTAATTAGTATCAAGCCTATTGCCATCAACTAATCTAATTAGTAACAAGCCTATTGCCATCAACTAATCTAATTAGGATCAAGCTTATTGCCATCAACCAAAGACTATATAGCCACATCAACCGATGTAATTAGGAGCAAAGTCTATTCACCGATTTAGGTAATTGGGGGCAAGCCTATTCCCATCAACTTTCCTTGTATTCGTAATGAAAAGCACAGTGTTTACCTCGGGTTAAAGACTTATTTAGTCCCTCGAACTATTAGCGCCCTCGCTGCGCTCAGGCGCCAAACCCCGACTCGGGACTAAATAAGTTCCTTTCACCCCTAAGGTAACAATGTAATATTATGTCTTCGTTCAGGCTCATGAAGATGCATAGAAACGTATGAAAAAAATATTCTCCACGGACGTACAAATCGTAACAAATTAACGTAGGTACGTCTGAAAAAGCTGCAGCATACATCATACGGTCGCTAATTCCTCCACCCCTAGGGAGATGCCACAAAATGATGTACATGATGTCGAGCAACCGAATCGCGTGTTGATTGCTCCGCGTATTTTAACTCCCAACTCCCCAGTAGACGAAATTGTGTAGAAAAAAGTAACGGACAATTTAATTTACGACGCATTTCATTGCTGTTATTTTTTTTGGAGACACATAATGGTAATTTGTGAAGAATTTTCGAAAAAAAAACTCGTTTTGCCTTGAGTTGTGATGGCGTCAATCATGGAAAAGAAATCTTATTGAGGTTTTCAGGATAAATCAAGAAGTTGGAGGAGAGTTGATACAGTTTAGGTTAAAGAAGCCCAGAGCCCACGGCTTATAAACAATGATAGCCTAGTGGGTTGACCGTCGGATTGCCAAGTCATAGGCCTGGACAGGCTGGACCTCGAACTCCAACATACGCACCTTTGATTTTTCGGAGTCATGTGCGTATTATATTTATCACTTGTTTCCGTGAAGGAAAACATCGCGAGGAAACTTGCATACTCGTACCTGAGAGAAACTTCTCGATGGCATGTAAACCAAATCAGCGGCTTACGGATGGCATAAAATCTACTACAGAAGAATAATGTCTAGTAAAGCTTCCAATCTACCACCTGTTTACTAAACTAATTATTTCAATATTGTAGTTTCTTAGGAATTCATTCCTTTTCTGTAATTCTGTTACTTATATAACCCTAGATTTCTCTGTCTTGCTTCACGGAGCAATATCGTTCGTTCTTAAGAAACTCTAAACTTTCATCCACTAAAGAAATGAATTAGAAGAGAAAATAGAAAGAGTTTGAAAGAAAATCAATTTCCACTTCCGTTCTCACCAAAGCTTGAGACAAAAAAGAAAAACTAAAATGAGTCTCGAGTAATGAAAGAAACTGAAGTTAGTTGTGAAGAAAAATGGAACAGCTACCGAAAATCACTGTTATTTATACTCGTAACAGTTAATTATTATGCGCCGAACGACGTACGTAACAGTTCCCTCATTGTTATGAGAGATGTTACTTATGACATTTGCAATTTCGCGTAAGACAAGTGATTGAAAGCAAACATACGCATTTATTGCTATGAGTCAGTTTTGATGTCGAAGTCATTTATTTTAGTTAGAGCACACTAGAATTGACTGACTGTAAAGATATTTATTGACAAAGATTATTTTAGAGTTTTAATAATTCAGTAATATTGTGTCTGTTCGCAAGTAGGCGTAGTGTTAGATATCAAAATTCAAGACCGCTGGATGTGGGTGGGATAAGTTAATCACTTGTTTTCAGGCTTGTGGGCTGCTAAAACTAGTTGTAATCATAATAATTATATTTTAAAGCTTCTTGTTACTAGTAATAGGTATGTACACGTAAATTGTTTAAAGTTTTTTTTATTATATTTGTTGTATTTCTATGATAGGCGTTCTTCTTCAAAGTTCAATTCATCTTGATTTATTTTATTTAGTTCTCCACTTCTAAGCAACGAAACAAAGTCTGTACATATGCCAACTTTTCAGAAATATCAAAAATATTCCGGTAGATTTATAAATTATGATTTCTATTATAAGATCAGTGAATGACCGCATTAATAATATTCTTTTCACTATCATCCCACCTTTTACAAAACGCCGTATTTCCATTCGATTTGTCAATCCACCTAGCAAATACCACTGAATTCTAAAATAGTATATCTTCGCTATTTTAATCACAGACACATTTTACATAAAGATTATAATACCACGCACATATTTTACGAAAGTAAACAAAACTAGGCTGTAGGTTGTACAAATGATTACCTATGATTATACCGGTGACAGATTTATGCAAAACATTACCATCTTTCGTCGGTGTCTGCCATAAAAATATGTTATTAGCATAGCAATGTGTTGTGAAAATAAATATAGAACGAGGTGTGAGATTTCCATCCCATTCAGGAACATCCATATTTAACAATAATGTGTGTATATTTTATTATTACCCTAGCGCTGAAAAAACGTATAATGTCTGGTTATAATATATTTTCTGTTTCGGTGAACCTTCGCAGAGTGCGTGGCGCTTAAGTGTGCTATTGGCATTGATACTTCAATTAAATATACGTACCTACTTACATGGTAAACAATTTATTTTTGCATACAATCGATAAAAATAACACAATTTGAAATGAAAATGTCACCTGTCAGTGACTTTTCATGAGTCGTGTACGCGTCAAATTAGCACAATTCAATACGTCTGAATTAAATTGCCGTAAATTGATATGTCAGACTCGATTATAGTGCCGAAACGTTATTTCTGTAAATAAATGTGTGACGTTGTGACATAACGTTGCAATAACATAATCAGTCAAGTTATAGTGATTTATATTGCAATTGGGTAAATTAGGATACTGCAAGTTCTTTGTGAAACCTCCCCCGTAATATGTTAATAGGACAGCAATACAAATTGTACCTTCTAACTAACCCGTAGGTATAGTATATTCTCCCATGATATGACTGTCACATTTTTCAACTGCAATGATTAGCGGAGGATGCCTTTCTAATTTATAGTTCAGCTAACAGTAATTTCGTGTCATTGAAAACTAGTTTATATGAGTTACGGCACATTAAGGTGGCCAGTGCTTACAACGGAACGTTGTTTGTTATTAAAACATTAGACCAAGAGTTATGAGTGAACAAAAATGTGAACGCTTTGCACATGTTGAAGAAGTTTGACATGAAAGAGGCGTGTTTTTCTGAAGGGTATAACTGTCGTTCTTGCTGATTATGGATGCATACCATAGAATAGATTTGATATGTTTTGTATGCCGCGAACTATGTCGTCACTGGCCACAATGAAAGCTGCTAGGGCAGACTCGCCAGCGTTTCATAGTGCACATACTGAGCAACTAGGCCCTCCTAAAGAATAGACGGGCTTGAAGAATGAAATGGGGTATATGTTACTTAAAAGATTATACCGTTAGAAAATAAATTAACTAAATGACGATAAGTAGAGATGGGGAAGAACAAGAGAGTTCGAATTGAGATAAGTGCGGCGTATGTCTGTCGTTCAGTGTGTTGCTATGTATTGTAAATCATAGAGAACCACCTTGACCTTTACCCGGCGTTTATGATATTTTAACTGCGATCGTTCGGATTAGTCGATATTTACTGGCCGGATCTTGAAATAGTTTTGCATCAACAAATATGAATCAGGCCAATCTGTAAGCGATTTAGCTCTTAGCAATACAATGCAATGCTTCACTAATACTGTAGGTACTGGAGCCATTAATAATTACGTTTTGCTGAAAGAAAAACACTTGATAACTGTACTAAATTACTCACTTCTTATGTTTCCAAAATCGAAAATAAACTCCGTTACTGTCTACCTACACGCATTATTAACGCTCGACTAATCACAAAGTGTTCACACCTAATACGACCTTGCGGAATACATTAAAACTACACGAGAATTAAAAGTACACTCACCGACAACCCTCAAAGTTCACGGTTGTACGTGTATGTACAAAAAATAAATGGCCAAAACACGAATAATGATTGGAACTACGCTCGCGTCGAGCGGTTGTTATTGCTCGGTGCCGGTCGTTCCCTGTTTTAACAGTTGTGTGCGAGCCAAATCGCGGCCGAGTAATGTACTACTACTGCCAAGGCGAATTCTATTGCTATGATACACCAGTGACCTTCTATTGTCTCCGACAGTGGGACATTTCTTTGGTACAGTCGTGGGGTAAAGCGTTATGGTCGGTTATAGCCACTATAAACATGGAATAGAGTTATGGCAGTCGATGTAGTTTGCTCACTGAAAAAAATATGAATGAACTGTCGTTGTTGTTGGGTTTTGTGTCACTTCATTCAGTGGTTTGTTTATTATTGTTCAATAAATTATTTTTAAATATATTTTCAGTAGTAATATTTCATGCAGACTTACTATTGTAGAGATGAGATTCCCTGGTAGATTAAATTATTCATAGTCCTATAAAATATTTTTTTGAAAAACTACGTCAATCTCTATAATTTATGAAGAAGGAAAAGGCGTTGCAACAATGTCACTCAGTTTGACACTAACATGAGATTATATTTAAAAATAAAACGTAACATGGAAAAAGGCAGATTAAAATAATCATGACATTTCCGAGGCACGCCCGATTAATCTAGGAATATATGAATTGTAGAATGTGGATGAAACTGAGCTAAACTCAATGAGAGCTATAATTTAACTAGTAGCTTTACTTGCATAAATCCACACGGAACCGAACTAAGTCAGTAAGCAAAGCCACGGTTAGCTCTAAGCTCAGTTAAGTAAAAGCAAACAGATGAAATCATTTCAACATTGAATATTGGCCGGAGGATAAAAATCTTTGATTTGTTTTAACGCTGATTTTATTAGAGATAGATAGATTTTATTTAGATGTTTAACCGTATTCTTTGGTGGGGAGACTAAACTGTTTGACTTGTTTACTGATGGTATTTGAATGTTTGTGGTTTTGTGAGAAGACTTCCTGAAAATATTCATTCAATTTAGAATGACATGAATGTGATGTTCGAAATAAATGTTAAATATCAGTATGTTATACTTACTCAGTCAAATCCTCTCGAAATAATTGCGCTTTTGTGTTTTATTTTGTTCTGTTCAAGTGTTATCTATTTAAAACAAATACCATCCCGTATTATAATTTTCGTGAGTGAAACATAGAAATCCGATCGAACAGCACACAAAATCATAACCTGACAAAATTAGTAACAAGAACAGAATTTTCCTTGAAAACATCCCACAATTTTCTGTCACAATTCTATTTCCACAGAGACAGGAGCAAAACGCCCATTTCTCTATTCATTGCTCGTTCTGAACGCCAGTCAAGGCTACTGTAGTGGAAAAAATGCAAAATGGAAATAGAGAGACTGCTCTCGGTCGATTCGTCACCGTTCCTTGGTTCTGTCACATTGTTTCCGCACAGCCGTCGTGTAGGGTGAAGAAAAAGTGTAGTTTTGTGCAGTAGTCGTCGAAATATGTGCCAATTTAATTATCGTGTCAGTCAAAACTGTATAATATAGGTACGTGGTTTTGTAGTCACGCGAGTTTTATTATTCGTAATGAATGCTGACTGCATGTTTTGTAATATGATGTTGTAAAACTTGTAAATTAATTCTTTACGAAGCCGCCAAGCATCGGACTATCAAACTAAATAACTTTTCGCTAAAATTATTGTTGGGAAACGTTTTTATATTGTGAAAATCACGTTTTACGGCAGGACTCTCAATTGATGCAATGAATAGTACTGAGTCCTGGAGGTATTTAAAATAATAACATTAAATACCTACTTGTATTTAAAATAAATATGTAAATTTTGAAAGTGCGACCCCAAATATCTCCGTAAATAGAAGGTTCCCAGGTATGGTCTAGTAGAACAATGAAAAAGATAGCATTTACGGTTGAAGAGATCAAGTGCTTTTTGGGTGTTAAGGGAAAAACGATGAAATTAGTCTTGACTTCTCTTGTCTTGACAAAAATTGCATAATATTCTTTTCATTAAAATTGATTTTATGCATCACAAAAACTAATCGTCAATAGTAAAAGCTCAGACCGTGTCCTTAGTTATGACGTAGCCCACTTTATTGACACCATTTTTTTTTTGGTGTGTTTAAAATCATCAACTAACACCCCCATAGTGTCAGACTTCTACTGACTAAAAACCAACCCATGGTTCTTCTTCGCCCTTGTGCCGAGGCCGCGTTACGCCTTTCAATAATCCGCAGCCCCGACGGGACTTTATTGACACCTTATATAGATTTTGTTTCGTACCGATGCTACAATTTATAAAGTAAGTACTGACTGAGCAATGAATAGAGAAATGGGCGTTTTGCTCCTGTCTCTGTGGAAATAGAATTGTGACAGAAAATTGTGGGATGTTTTCAAGGAAAATTCTGTTCTTGTTACTAATTTTGTCAGGTTATGATTTTGTGTGCTGTTCGATCGGATTTCTATGTTTCACTCACGAAAATTATAATACGGGATGGTATTTGTTTTAAATAGATAACACTTGAATAGAACAAAATAAAACACAAAAGCGCAATTATTTCGAGAGGATTTGACTGAGTAAGTATAACATACTGATATTTAACATTTATTTCGAACATCACATTCATGTCATTCTAAATTGAATGAATATTTTCAGGAAGTCTTCGTAAGCCGGTACGCTTAGTAAGCCGGTAAAGTCCATCATCATGATCAATAAAGTAGTGGTCTAGGTATAGACGCTTCAATAGAAATTGAAGTGTCGCCAACACAGCCATTGTTTACTTTCTCGAACAATAACATCATTAATTTTATATCTGAAAATAGGACTTTAGATGTAAACACTCTTAGAAAAACCTAGCATTAATTTAGTTTCGTTTTTATCACAAAGTCTTAATGAAAACGGTTTGGAAATATAATTACTGGGTATAGTAACATTTTCATTCGCGAAAATGTTTGAATGGGTTTTAGAATATAAAAGTTAGCTTTTATAAGATCCTATATCCAAAGTAAGAAGTAATTGAAAAGCAAACTGAAAAGAAAATTAGTGCTTGACTGTACCCACAGTAGCTTAAAACAAATAATTTTCGTCGAGACACCCACAATCGAAAACATATAAAAACCTCATTAAAATGTTTTATCTCCATAAACTAGTGGCGGCATTTGACGCCGCTCGTTAAATACCAACATTTTTATGTTAATGGATCAATTTACTGAACCAAATTAGAGTTGACAAAATACTGCTATGACCGATAAATAACAAACCTGTGTTACTTCACCATTTCATTTCACAAAAAGTTATAAGCGTAGGTTTGTAAACGAAATATTTTTTTGTATAAACAATAAAATCTTTACTCGTATTGGCACGAAATCAAGAGTTATAATGATAATAATGTAATATTGTGGACAAATTTATCTTTGTATCTACTATCAGTTCGCGACAATCGCTCTTGAACTGTCCAACAGTTTTCGAGATCAGTCACAGAAAACAGATAGACGTATCCATCTTTTTTTAATATCCGTTGTTACGAGTGTTAAGGTCGTTAATTAAATAAGTGTTTCTTTTTACTGTTACTATTGTGTTTACTGAAAGAAATCGGTCAAGTACAACGACCAAGAAATTATGCATGAAACAATAAATAAATAAATAAAATTGCACTGAAAAAAGTAATGTTCATTGTTAAGTCGCTTAAATACCTGTACGAGCTTGTGTTCATTAATGTTTTATTTTCGACTGTAAAGCAAATAAAATATGACGCATAATATTTGTTAATATTTTAACGCGCGTGATGTCTAATAATAATTTAAAATAAAGTGTGACACAGGTATTTTTTTTTACTCCAAGGTTCTTTTTACGTAGCAGATTTATCATTCATTCATATCCTAAAAATAATATTTGTAAGATGTCTCTTATTGTCTTACGCCTCCGACGCGACAGTTCATCAATTACCATCAATAAGCTACGCCGTAGCAGGTGTAGCGCTACGTAAATCAGTAATTGCTACGCGACACGTACAAAGTGTTGAAATATTTTCGTAGCACTTGATAAAAGTTGGCTATTCTACTTATCATCAAAATATAGAAGTGAATGATAAAATGAGTTCTTGTAGAAAAATATTGGTTTGTAGCTGGGGGCTATGTAGCAAATTAGTACTATATTTTAAATCCGATTCCCAGCCCATTCCATTCTCGGGTCCCGGTCGCATAAATTATTATAAAAATGTGGGTGTACTATAGGTACACCTCTGCCTCACCTTTCGGGGATTACAACGCAACGCGTGATTTTATGCTATGTAACTTTATTTTTTTAACCTACATAATATGAGTTGAAAATAAAACGAAACTTTAAAAGTCCTTAAAAAAACATAAAATGCTATCATTTCGTCGTCTACAAATGATATTATAATTTGACGCAATGCCGGAATATGAAAACCGTCTGTTGTCTCACGTTGAACGAGACGTGTGTTATAACTAACTTATTCGTTCTAGCCTCGTAAAACTATTTTATGGTTCACGGCGAAAAATTGCCATGAACCAGCCATTTTTATTAGGTTGCAGAAAATTCAGAGAATTTCGTTTTATTGCAGAGCTAAGTACACCAGATTATAAGTATTTGAAATTAGGATTTTACGTTATAAAGTGTGCTGGCTAGACGTAGAGCGGTTAGTTTTAAAACCAACTTTTAGTTAGCAGCTAACCTATTTTAGAAAGATCCGAGAACGGTATGATTCTCCTCTTTTGATTTCGAGTATTACAGCTAAACGTTTTGTTAATAATGGTATACTGTTACTACAAATAAGACGTGTAAAAGAAGTTCATTACGAGGTCTCTAGGCATTTGATTATCACAGATTTTGATTTGAATTTTGCGTTAACATAAAAAAGAAGTCGCTAATTAATGTCATATTCAGAGGCATTAGGAAACGTGAATCAGTGGTTCGCGTTTTAAAAATAAAGCGTCTTGGTAAAAATTAACGGTGGGCGGAACGACAAAAATATGTCGGCCACTCATTTTTGACGGCTCATATACTTGCATTGGGTTTGTGTTCGTAATGACCTTTACAAATATTTCTAACAAAAATATAAACTAATATTATAGAAAGGACGTTTTCTCGTATGTAATGTAAACTTTGAATGTAATATGAAATGTAATTCAGAGAACGTTTACTGGGAAATCTAATTTCGCTAATGCTGATAAGCGCTAGTTGGAATTGGGAGTCAGCTCAATTTTAGAAAGCTTTTTTACTGGAATGGAATTTAAACTTTATGTTTTTATTGAGAATTGAAACGATGTAAAAACATAACTGGCATGAACAGGGGGCGTAAAAACCGCTATAATTTATAATACTCGTATTTGCAGTGACCATTTTAGGAATTGTAACTTGATTCATTTCAATAACCTATAATGATTCTGCCAAAGTACCCATTTTAGACCCCCAGATCATGATTGTTATCTAGGTTAGTGTCTCAGTATCTTACCAAAAATATTCTATTTATCTGACCATATGAAAATTCACTAAGTTTTTAGCTTACTGGAACGAATAACAGCTAGCAACAGCAATATATCTGGCAAGTTCCAAGCTGCTTGACAACCCTGATTTATGTTCACAACGGACTGACTGTCGTAGAAGAAGGGATGACATATGTGTGCGTGCTAACACTCACACATGTAAGCAGTATGAAGTAAGCAAATCTTGTAAGGAAGTCCCTAGTAAGCAGAAATGGACTGATAATATATTAAGCGTTGTTTTGACAGTCAAAAGGGCTCCAGAGCCGCAGTTAACTTGTCTGACTTTTACTCATTAATTCTTCTAGGTCAGCAAAGTTTTTCCGAAAACATTCTCGTGTATGGGAATTTGTACTTTCGATGTGAGTCACCAGTGAAATTTTAACGGTTTGAGGTAGTCAATTAGTTCATTATCATCTGCCTAGCTTCCCAAATATGTTGGTGTCGGCTGTCAGTCTCGCCGAATGCAGCTGAATACCAGAATTTTTCATGGAGCGACTACCTATCGAATATCCACAATCCAGTCAGTACTAGCCTACTAGGCAATACCATACCCCATGGTAAGCCCGTTACGACTGTCAAAGATCAAGCTGGAACCAACGGCTTTCATTTATTTAGTGCTTTCTGATTCACGGAGGAAACTCGCTATGTAATGGAAGGCCGCCCCCGTCCACAGAACAACTTTGGCAAGCGTGGCTTAACCTAAAGATTGATCCGAGCGACTTTTATTAATTTTCGTCATCACTGGAACAGAAATGTACTGAAGGAATGGAATGTAGGTATTCACTGAAAGAAACTATAGGTACATATAATTAGTATTCACGTACGATCAGGTGAATCACGTTTCTTGGTATCTCAACGTAAAACAAAACTGAACGTACTCATGCGCGTCATAATTTCCATTTTGTTTCAGTGACGGTCTAAAGTTGTGTACACACTGGCAGAGAAGAATGGGCAATAATAATGTGTTACCCAGGGTCATGAGTGAGCTCACGATTTTTTACCCAGGATTATTATGTACGCAATCTTTTACTGTCTGCCAGCATTATTCTTGACATTGATGCGCATTATATCACGTTTCAGAGTTGATAAACAATCTAAACACCTGTTTTACTACATTTTGTTTTTGTCTGCGAGACGCAATGTTGCTGTTGGTCAGCGCTAGCCAACACTTTGTCATTTAGTGAGTACGCGGCTTTATTACTGCCGTCTAAATTAAGTTTCCACGGTTGTGTGCGCTGATGGTTTTGATGACGCGTTGTTTTTAAATGTTTGTAGAGGAATGTTCTACGTGTTCTGAAGTTGGGCGTCATCTGAAGTAATTATGTATGAAGGGGCGGCGTTGGCGGCGGTTATTTAGTTGTAGGCATAGCTGACGTAACTCGACAGTTTGTGGGAAACGTGACGAGACTAGTGCATACGAAGCGGTCTGACGACAAACAGTTTTGTGTGATAGTTCTCTGTCACGCTAATAGATGGGTATGGAATGTTGTAAGAATCGAAGAGCCATCATTTTCAATCTTGCAGATTAATTTACAAAAGATGATTGAACATAAAAAATACAAATAAAAAAAAACGGTGGCAATTATTCCTAACTAAACAAAACCCCTATCGAGACGGGGCAAAATTAAAAAGAAAACATTATTTTCACCGTAACTAAATTCCTAAAACACGCGGACTGAAAGGGAAAAAAATACAACAATGGACTGAAGAGGTTTTAAAGGACCCGGCTGGCCCACTTTCGCCCGCAGCGCTTTTTTCGCTTAATGACGCCACGCTCAAGGAAAGTTGGAAATATTAAAATGAGCAAGCACTTGTTTCGTTGGTAAAACGGCCATCGCTCTAGGCTTCGCGCCTCCTTCGTAAGGATACCATATTTTAAATGTGAGTCGGATTCGCTGGCTCTCGATGCCTGAAATGAAAAAAGTTTATCAGCCGCCTTATCGCGTTTTGTTTATATCGAGATCTGTATTCATAGCTTTAAGTTTCAAATTGCTTTGCAAACTAATGAGGAGTAGGTACATAAAGTTTGTATTGCAATACTTTGATGGTTTGCTGATCAAAATCAATAGTTGTTTTCAATTATGATACAAAGATAGAATACATGTTTGTTCAGATTCAGTTAGTTAGACGTAAATTCTCGAGGGACACAAACAACTTCTCCCCCCCAAAAATAAACCGACAACTCCATAAAATGATTTACGAAGGACAAATACACACTTAGCGTACAATAAACTTGGGCATTATCTCACAAGGACGACTCTCGACGTCTTGCTTACATTTGACAACACATAAAAATCAGCGCTTACGCGGAACCGTCTCCAGGGCGCAAAGTGGAATGTCGTTAAGGAAAAAAGGAAAAATACTGGGATTTATTCGTAGCGTGTCCCCAATGAGTAATGCCTCCTGCGATTTAGGTGTCAGCCCGATAGATGGCGATCGACAGCAATGATTTATGTCCGCTGGTCCTGGTGCCCTCTGCACTTTGAACAACCGCACTTTATAAAGATTTGTATAGACTTTACCTTAGTCTTAGGAATGAGCTGGCACATATTATTTATGGTCAAAGTGACTGAAGATTTGATTAGATAGAATAAAACATAAATAAATTATCCAGAGATAATCCATCTTGAGCTATGCACACTCCCTGTATTAATTTTATGTTTTCCATGAAACGAAAAGTCAGCATGGCAATAATTAATATATTCTTGAATGAAAAAACGATACTAATCTAACGATAAAAAAATATTAAGTTAAAATATAGACTTAGTAAAAACTTGGGCGTAATAAAATAAAGTTTCAGACTGGGCTAGTAGGCGGTAGGCACTTAACGGTAAATATTTGTACCGAGAGTGTTTCAACAAAGTCTCAAGAATAGAAGAGACGTTTATTTACTTTTTACGAACTCCCAAACTCTGTTGAAGTGTAAAAGTAACTCTGAAATCCATTAATTAACTGTTAGTTGTAATGATCAGTAATTTAATTACTTGGGAGAGCGAAATTTGATCGATCCGAGTTTGTAACGAAGTTGATTTCCTCTTGTTTAGTTTGGAACTTGATATCTTTGAGTTTTTAATGCTTGTCCATCTTTTGGCTGATTATTAATTTTGAATTACTTTCCAATATTAATTGGAATAATTGCTTTACAGTGGAGTAATAAGTGAAAGCGAAACCGATATTACTGAAGAGTTATATTTCAATTTGGTCTTTTGTAGTGGAAACCAAACTGCCGTCGCTTCACGTGGTCACGCTCACGGCTATGTTTGTACAAGAACACTGTATTATATCGCAGAAAGATCCGCAATCAAAGAAGGTTGTATAAGCGGATGTCATTCCAAAACTTTTGATTTATCTAGAGAACATTCACATTCCTTTTTAATTTGTCAACACAATAAAAACCAAAGGCTTACCTAAATAAACTCCAAACTATTTTCCCCAAAATTCCTGAACCCTATTTCCCCAAAAATATTTATTTTTCCCCTCGCCCAACCCTCTGTAAACGCCATTACGAAACTGGAGCAAGTATCGTATCTTTTATCGTTGGGTAATCGCTTATTCAAATTTCCCATAATAAAATGACAGGTGACGACCCTGATCGAATATACAGACGTTTTGCTGGACCATAAGGGTCGTTACTAAATCTTGCATCGATCTTTCGGGTATTGGGCATATACCCTCATCATCTGAGTCGAATATGCGGGATCTTGGATGTAGGTTTACGAAAATTATTGTTGTTCTAGATTATTTAGTAGGTATTTCATATTTTACTGGTCCTGGTAGGAGTTTGAAATATTGGTCTCTAAGTACGCAATCACCATCATCATTTTATCTGGCAGACGTCCACTGCTGGACATAGGCTTCCCCAAGTGTTACAACATTGACCAGTCCCGTGCGTCTCGCATCCAGCAGATCTCCTGGTTTTTCATCACAAAATAATAGTTTGGCCTAGCGGCACATAATAATATCTTCGTGTAGACATGGCTACGCGTGAATTTCTGTCACTTCACGCTTCAACCAACTGATCCCTTGAGGAAAAAGTAAGTTAACAAACCTACTTTAAGTCGCAGAAACATCTGAAAACACTCTACGGGAAAAAATAAGGGAACTGTAATGTGGCAGTTTTTCAGGAATACGTAATAAATCAACAAGCCCAGCAGTAGATATTTCCCTTAGATGACTTTTATGACAAACAAAAATGATAAGCATCTAACATCCGTCGTTTTAATCTCAGAACAGCGTGGAGGCAATAAATACTACAGACATTAATATCATTGTAGTAGCAGCATCTAAATCTATCTCGACGATGACCTGATGAATCAGTACACAGGGGGGAGGGCATGCGACGCAGGCGGGGGGCGGGGGAATGCTAATGATTTATGTTGTCGCTCCGAGACGCTTCTCCCATAATAAATGTACCCACGTTACGCAAGTGAGTTCTTGGGGAACCGGCGGCCGAGTCTAGCCGCAAATTGTTTGATCACTCAATAATTGCATTACAGGGGACGAGTCAACAAGGAAATTTCGCTTCTCTCCGATAGATGGCGTGTTTTTAAAGGTCCCCCTATTTATCACATACCCTTTTAAGTTGATTTGAGTGGCCTTATCTTTTTGACTGATTACGTTAGGTGGGGAATGTTTTTGCAAGTGTATATGGATGGTGCTTTTTGCCAATGAGGCAGATGTCTCCTGAAATGTTTTTTGTTGTTATCTGGACTACATCCAAGTGTGTGAAACCATTATCGGTTATTTGTTTTCATCTTTATGGATTGGACAAGCACTAATAGATGCATAATTATGGGAACATAATTAACCAGTTGATTACCTACCTATTTGATTAAAGATAGGACCTAGGGTATTAGGAATACTGTCCAAGGTAGGAATTTAGTTCAGACTTCAGACTATTTACTATAAAAGTAATTTTGCATCGTGCGTCTAGTAACGGCTTCAAAGATAATTTAATTCAATCACAGCGCAATAACATTACGCTAACGAGGTACGCGTCTAACGTCATCAACATCGGCTATAATTATGTTATTAGGCTAATATCTATCAACATATTACTTGTTTATGAATGAGAATGATACATACGTACATTGTTTTAAGATCAATTACTTGTGCAAATACTAGTATTCGGCTATGTCTGGATAGAGTCAAAGCCGACCCTGACGTAGTTGGTAAGTAAAAGTCTACGCAGAGGATTATGAATGAATTTCACAATTTGGAACAATACGACTTCTCCACGATACCTAGTAGTCAAGAGCAATTCCAAGATTTTGTTCAATGTTGGGGTCGGCTTCCAGACTAACCGGATTCACCTGAATATCAGTATTTTAAATGGAGTGATTTCTATCTGGCCTCCACAACCCAGTTACTACCTAATACAGTAGATGAGTAGACTGTCTTGTGTGGTGTAACGACTGCCTAAGATCTATATATGGCAGCCGGGACCAACGCAACGACTTAACATGCTTTCCGAAGCACGGAGGAAACTCTGTATTTAATGGGTGGACCCATCCACAGCCCAACCTAGGCAAACACGGCTTAGCCTTAATATCGACCAAGTGGCAGTTATTACTCGTATTTAAAGCCACGAACTCCTCTATAAGAAGCAACAGTACCGACGCTAAACTATACAGTTTACTCAATTCACAATCAGAGTACAGTTTATTATGGTATACATTTGTAGAATACCACAAAGTTTACATCAAATTAATTTATGTAGGTACATCTGGGAAGGAAGCGTGAGATGTATCAGATACCTATTCATTACGGAAGTCGTAACCGGCGGCGGCAGTGGAGGACAAGGCTAATTTGTGTGTACCGCTGCCGATCTACGGCGGTATCAAACTGTATGAGGCTGATTGATGATGATACTGCTCTAGATATCCTTTAGTTGTTGGATTTTGGACGTAGATGTGCGATGGTGGTGGTTTTTGGTGTGCTGTGTTGATTTTTTAAGTTTTATTGTGATTGTGCAAAGCTTGGTAGGACGAGTTTTCTGTCTTATCTAAATGAAGAGGCCGGTATATGTAGACTGGCGATTTAGTCACCTGCGTTTTTCAAGGAGGTGAGTGTACCCACATATTATCCCAAAGAATCCCATATAAGAACTTTATACATGCATTGAAACTATCTTTCCACTGTAATTTTGTTTTTTTTTCTCTATATTCGCCACAAACCAGTCAAAATATTACAAAAGCTTTTCACCATAAGCGACCTTCAAACACATGAAAGAGTGATTACTAATTCATAACCTCACGCCATGTCCGTAAGCAGGGGTGTACCTAATAGTACACACACATTCCGCAAGTAATGTTTTAGTCTCATGTTTTAGGGGGCGAGCCTATTGCCATCAACCGGACACGAATGATGGAGGCCTATGTCCAGCAGTGGACGTCTTTTGGCTGGAATGATGATGATGATGGACACGAATGACTGCCGTGGCTGCATAAATTCTGATAGTGATTCACTCATCAAAATAACCATACCTCGTCCAATTAACAGCTCAATTAATGTAAAAACAAAGCAATTTCCACAACAAACTATTCCCTCTAAATCTAATAATCTCATAAGCTGTTATTGCCGCTTTAAACATAAAAGCGCTCACGTTCAATATTTACGGGCTCTTAGAAGAGTACGATTGTTAGCGTGCCCACCATTACCGTGAACCCCGTTAAGCTGAAAACGTGGCATCGACGTGAATGATTTATAAACGAGGATAACAGGGCATTAGCAAAACCACAACACGAACGCACACTGGATTTAGTAAAAAGAGATCTGCCATTATTGTGTGGAAAGATTTATTCGATGCAGGCACGACGCCATTTTTTTTCGCTGTCAATACAGCGGATACAGAAAATTAGGTAGGGTTAACATAACAAGCGAACGTACCGAGTTGTTGCGCATCGCCTGGAGGCCGACCTACATGGAACGGAAATTAAGGAAAAGTTTCAATGTTTCGGCTTAAGTTAAGATAATATGTGGTACGGTTGTACCTAGCAGTCGTAAAAATCAATGGATGAGGCACGTGTGCTAAACACAGCCTGTTCTAACATCTTTAGATAATTTCAGTACCTGAGAAAATACTAATTCAGTTCATATTGAAACTTGTAGTTGTAACAACTGAGATAATGGTTTTTGTTCGTATAGTACTTCGTTCAAATTGCGCATATCCGTCAGCGTAATGCTCAAACCGGATGTTTGGCCGATTCTATTGCTTCTCTTTTCAAATTGAATTGAGAAATATGTGACAGTGTGCCAATTCTTTATTGTGACCGTAAATACGTTTGAAACTGATATTTTTGTCTTTAAAATGTTGTATTGAATTGTAAAGTAGGTAATTATCCTGCATGACAATGTTTTTATCATTTCCCATTTTATAGAGTAAGTACAATCCACCATTTCGGATTATTTTTTTGACCTTTCCTTGAGGAAATGTCATGATTCGGCAGAGGTAGACCTTTAGCTTGCTTATATACAGCGGTAGGTAAATGTTTAAAAGCTTTTAAAACTGGTGGAAGATTCCAGAATACCAAAAACTCTAAACGATATCGATTACATAAATAAAACTGAACTTTATTCTAACTATAGTTCACAATCATTTCTTGCAATATCAGTGTGCAATTTAGTTGCTAGCTGAGCCCTGAGCCCTCAGGCTCAGACTGGGTTAACAGACCCACTCGTGCGTAACAGCCGCGCCGACTTTCCCACTGCTAATGTCAGTTACCTTTTAACATATATTATGTAAATATAATAATGGACCAATGGCAAGGCCTTGCGTACGAATTTTATTTGAAATATAACGTTATATTGCTGGCCTAACCGCGGCTTTGACGGGTTTTGTACGGCGTTACGTTGCGCTACCCGGCCTCTATTGATAAGGGACATTGGGGTAGCCCAGTCTACTCAACCCCGAAGTTTGTAAGAGGAATAAATTATAAAACATGTTTCAGAAAAAATGTTTGTGGTAAGTGTATTGAGGCCATGTTTTAAAGCTCGTAACGTTTTTGTGTTTTTTTTTTAAGTTCAAGGTTGGCTGTAAAAACTTTAGGTCTTTTGTGTAACATAAAATACCTCCAAAAGGAACATTACTCATTTTCATGTGTTGCGCGTCGGAGGATGGTTATTCTAATTTATTTTGACAAGGCTTCGTTGTTTTGTTTGTGTAGGTCTGGGACTTGAATATTAGCTTAGTTGTTGTAAGATAATATCTCTAGACTGGCTGGAAAGGGAATTACATGGCCTCAGAGAAAATAAAGGTAGGCACACAACTTTTTAATTCAACAACAGAAATAACTACTTAACAAAAAACGAAAGATATCGTTATTTCTTTGGCAAAGTACAACTTACTTTTCACTTCACAATTTGAGCGTGGAACATTCATAATATTTGTTTCCTTATGTTTGACTTTGACTCTCTCGGGAACCGAGAAGGCCGCGCTGAACAAACTCAACTACCTACAACTTTTGGCGAAAGTCCATTACTTACAGTACCTTATAATTATATAGACTTCTTGTTGAACAATAAACATGAAATAAACGCACTGTCATACATAAATGAGAGAGATACGCCTTTATCTGAAGTATAAACGATATTAAGAGGCCAAGTTCTCTCGTAGCGAAATATAAGCGGCAACTAATTTCAGATTAAACAAACAACAGTGATTACGGTTAGTGTGATATACGAATGGTTGTATGAAAACATTCTATTTGTACGAGCGGACTGCGTACGCAATAAAAGCAGTTACTGGCGAGTTTGTATCCAATCTTCGTAAACAGCGATCCGTGCTGTTATTGGCCATAACGATTACAAAGCTACGGCCAAATTGAAAGTATAACTCGGTCGATGCGATCCTAAGAATGTGCAAGCCAGCAAATCTATAACTAAAGCTACGTAGACCGCCCTTCGTGAAATTATTGCACGCCCGCCCGAAAATAGGTCAATTGCCTCCTGTGTGAGAGTGAGAGGTGTAGGGATCATCGCGCGTGACAAGGACGGAAGTTTTAATTCGTTCAGGTGACGTCACGAGGGTTTTAACAGGATCGTTCGTTTTCTTTTTGCTCGCTATTGTTTTGGTACTGTTCGGAAGCTCACAGGAGCTCTCGTCTTCATTCAGGGGGTTTATTTGTTCGATCTTGTGTGGCATCAGTAATGTGTCTCTTCTATTACGTTTACAGCGGGACTTTTCGCATTTATCGTATTTTTGACGAAACCCGATACGGTTGTCGACGGAGATCAAGAGAGAAATGAGTCAGAATAAATGAACAGTTACACTTTGATCAAGATGTTTCTGTTTATGTTCGTATAATCAGCGCGCGGTGTGTTCTATTTGTCTGATGAGCCCTTTGTTTTGGCTTTCCTTGTAGTAATTTGTGGATAAACTACGCTCTCATTGTTTTAGGTAACAACGTAACACAATAAGTGGCGTAAATGAAAGGCCTAACTTTGTTGAACCCTTAGTTTAACTTTGTAGAAAAAGTCTTTCGGAGCGTCTGTTTATTTCAGTAAGAAAAACAAAATAATGTGTTCTTTTAAAACATTGTTTACGTAGTGGTTCATTATTGTAATAAAATATGTCATAAACAGTATAGTGCTGGGTAATTCGAAATCTAATCTAATTTGGAATCTTCAATGAAGAGAGATTCTGGGACAAAATAACAGTCTTTGTGTTTCGTTGATAATGCGCGCCGAAAGTCATTAACTACGAAACCTATTGACTAAAGTTGTCAAGGCGAAATAAAATGTTTTATTGCTTTCTCTTTAATATTGATCGTTGATCAAATATGCTAGATATTAAAGGAGGTGCAAAAGTATTCTGTGCGAATCTGTTTACCTACAAACTACAGCCGCCTTATTACAAAACGTAGTTAAACCTGGTTTAACTTAGACCTGGTTTATCTCACATGCTGTCACTTTCTTTTGAATATTATTGAAGTGAGACGTCATGCGAGATAAACCAAGTCTAAGTTAAACCAGGTTTAACTACGTTTTGTAATAAGGCGAAATAAGTTTAAGGCTGAAAAACTTTTTGACTTAACAAATTGGTTAAACCTTTTCTCATTCAACTTTTAAACCCTCATCTACCACAATAACAAAGTTCATACAGTTCACAACTAATTTACTGAAAAGACGCTCCATACTGCTGGTTAACAAAATAAACAGATTTGATAGACGCGGCTTGGAAGATGTGTAATTACTTCATAATTAACACACAATAAGGAACCGTAAGAGGAACGTTGATGAGCATTCTGATCATAAATTGTTTTAACGTGAGATTAGTAGCGTTCTTACCGTTTGTATGTAATCATTACTTTTGATTTCTGACGGAAGGATCACAGTTTACCGTGAAGTTCTTCTCAGAACTTTGGAACGAAACGTTATGATTAATCTCATTTTTTTTCTCATATATCTATCTATATAAATAAAAAGAGAAGTCCTGACTGACTGACTGACTGACTCATCAACGCCCAGCCCAAACCCTTGGACCTAGAAAGCTGAATTTTGCACAGAGGTTCCCTTTATAATGTAGACAAGGAATAAGGAAGGATTTGTCGAAATTCAACCCCTAAGGGAGTTAAATAAGGGATGAAAGTTTGTATGGAAAATCGTCATTTTCACGCGGGCGAAGCCGCTGGCAAAAGCTAGTATATTTATAAAGGCAACAACCTCTTAAAGGTTCTTCTTGGTATCTAAGGTTAGCACTTTGTTATTAGAAAGGTCAAAATAAGTATTATCGTCGGAGTAAAGACAAGGAGTAATTTAAGTAGATATATTACCACCATCTGCCTAGATTTTTCCCAAATACGTTGTGGTCGGATTCCAGTCTAAACGGATGCAGCTGTAGACCAGTATTTTGCATGGAGCGACTGCCTATCTAACTTCCACAACCCAGCTAATAGGTAAGACTGGCTGTCAGACTTCCAGGTCACTGAATAAGTGAATACCTGTAACGACTTTCAAACATCTACAAATGACATCTTCACCTACTAACGTGACATCCTAGGCCGAAAGGAAACTCAGTCTTAAAATAATATAAGTATACAATACTTAGAGAATCTAAGTATTTGCGGCTTTGCACAGTCATAAGCTCAATTAACACTATGCTGCACTGCACTATCTTGTTAATTAAGATTAGATTTAAGATAAATACATGAGTTCTAATATAATAAAAAAAAAAAACTGATATAATTTAACAGCTAGCATTATCCCCAAGACACGACAATGAACTTAATAGTGTTTTACGCGACTCGCAGCAAATAAATGTAGTCTAATTAAACACTAGAGTAGTCAACTTTCTAGCCGCACCTCCCCTCTTTTGAGAGGCAACCGTGTGTGTGATGAGGGGTGACGAAGGCAGTACTACAAGGCGCCTGTTTGCCCGCTCGTGTTTCAGAATAATTTTGACTAGTGTAGAACGATTCTAACTAATGTTTGTCTAAATTTTAATCGTACGTTTGTTAGATGTTCATGTCTTTTTAAGTGACGCTATTACTGAGAGGAATTCGTGGGTATATTTTTTTTGGGCAAGCTCGCCGCACTTTTCCCAAACCACTGCAACTCCTAAAAGCGAGAATCAAAAGTGGCGACCATCAGAAAAGTGCTGAGACAATGAAGCTCGACGAAGTACCAGAGAAACAATTTAACAGTCTTGGATCCCGCAACAAAATTAATCAGAAAATAATAGTGGTGTTGTTGGTTAAATAATGACAGCCGCTCGGGTCGATCTTTATCTTTACGTTAAGCCGTGCATGACCATGTTGATCCCGGCTGTTACTTGTAGCTCTTTGACAGTTGTAACAAGTCGTCAGTGGCCTGAAAGCCTAACAATCAGTCGTACCAAGGGGTATCGTATTACCCACCATTAACAGGGTTGTGGAGGTCAGATAAGCTGTCGTTCCATGTAAAATACAACATCACTGTTAAAAAATATAGCTCGCTTGGCTCTCTTTGCAAATAAGATACTAATTTATTTAATATTAAATATATTTAATATCTCGTGATGAATAATTGCTTGTCATAGAGATTCACGCTTATTGAAATCAAAACATCTGAATTTGTGAGATGACACATTTTCTTTTTTAATTTCTTGGAATGTAAACAAACGTCCGCGAACTAAATTAATCATTTTACATTTTTAATAGGCCTTGAACTTTGTCTTCCATATTTTTTTAATTATATGGAGTAGTGGTAATCTGCCAACATTCTTCTGCTAAACAATTTCATGATTACAATCTTTCTTATACTCGTAATTATCGAATTCTCTTCTGTCTGTTTTAAGGAGTAATGTAAGTTAAAAATGTTGTTTCACGTGTATACTGCGTTAATACAAACATGCTATAATTATGACAATATTATGTCAACAGCGCCTACGCTGCCATTGCGACCAACTATTTTTAATTAAAGTACCGAATAGTTCATGCCCACGGGCCAATGTTAGACATAATATTTATGCGAAATATGAATTAATATTTGGGTGTTTTCTATCAGGATTTTTTCGGACTGGCGAAGTGTGGGCTTAGTATTAGGTACACCTCTGTTTATCCCTTAGGGGATTACAGGCATGATGTTATGTATGTGTTTGTGTTTATGTGTATGTGTTGCAAAATTTTCAACCTTTTTTCTGTATTGTTCCAGGTAAGGAGAACATCACTGCAAGTGTGTGTCGTTTGAGGAAAACTGGTACATTATATTAAACGCATGCAAGTTGCACTTCAAGCTCTCAGAAAAGCTCAATAAAATTTAACGAACCTCTCCCGAACGAGATGCATAAAGCATAATGACGAAAGATTAAAAAATCCTCCATAACGTCCCAGTTTGAAACGATCAGCGTTTTTATTATGTCGATTGTTCCTCTCAGAACGATAGAGTCGTAAAATTGTTATTGGTATGCTCATAAAATCGCTCATAACATACGTCCCGAACATCAATTAACTTGGAAGCAATTAATCTACTGATACCCTCAGTTTTATAACACAGATCCAACGTAGAAATGAAACTTTATACTACAATGAATATTTATAAGGAAAGCGGACGTAAGTTCCAATCATATTTTTTGCTTCACCCGAGTGAAATCTGTATTAAAATAATAATATGAAAGCACTTTTGAATGAACGTTGAAGCTACCTATTTTTTTAATATGAATGAATTCCTTATTACAGATTTAATTAGTCTAGTGTGAGCACAAAGAGTGTCCCGATCCGAGTTACTGGGTAGAATGAAATGACTTTTGAGTTTTCCTCGAAAAAGTTCATCCAAGTTGAAAATATCTAGTCGCAATGATTCTTGCTTCCTTCGTCTTAAACATTCGCAGACGATTTTTCCTAGAACGGAAGGCTTTGTAATATTATAAAGTTTAAAAGTTTGTTTATCTTAAATTATAATAATTTTAAGCCTATTTCAAAGTTAAGACGTGGCGCTTAATTGAATCTAGAGTTATTAAATAAAGTCTGAGAGATAATTAAAAACACGCAACGTGACATCCGATTAATTTAATTTTCACCTGTCAGAGAGTATATTTGGAAGACGTACCCCCGGGTCCTCGGCAAGGGGGGGGGGGGATTCCCACGACACTTGGAGAGGAAATGGAACTTTCAGCTTTGATAAAGTTTTAATATATTCTTCGGCAAGTTTCCAACTTGTTTCGCCGGGCGTTATGACGAATTCTGTGTGTGTTCGCCTTCTTTTCGTTACGCTTTTCCCAGTTTCACTTATTCTATAGAAGGATTTAATTTATGGAATATGGCTGCGGGCGCGACATCCCGTTATAGAAAGTATGTAGTTTGTAAATCAGTTTATAAAAGTTAGGTCGCGCAAGGAACTAGTTTGCAGCGGGATGTGGTGGTTCTTCGCATAGCTCTAAAGATATTGTGGGAAGGGTGCCACTAGGAACCAAGTTTTGTTTCACTATGTTTCGGTTGTTTATAATAAAATGTTTGCTATGTTTGAATGTTCTTCGGCTTATTAGTAAAAAAAAATGTATAAAACAGATATACGCATAAAAATGACGAAGTCCAATTGAATCTGTTGTCAAGTCCGAAAAATATGAGAATAACTGAACTCAACTAATAAATAAAATAATCAAGAAGGCTCTTAAAAGATTTAACACTTATTTCAATTTTCACAGACAAAGATTGTCGCAATTAAAAATAAGGAGTGGCAAATACTTTCGCACTCAATGGGTTATAATACAGAAGTATTTAATCGCAAATAAATTAAAAAAAAAAACAAATTATTTACAAGGTACATAAGAATGGTGGGCTGATTACGGCATCTGTGAATAAAATTTCTAATGTTTAAATTTTTGCAAAAGTTTCCCGGAAGCGGGGGGACGTATTCAAGAAAATAATTAACCTTTATCAGTTGCTGTCAGATGCAATGAGCTGCGAGCAACGACTTGCTTTTCGATTTTTAATGCTCTGAATTTTTCACTTCATATCTTTCTGTCACTGTGCATTTTTTAATATAATTTTACTGATATGGAGCATACTGTATGACTTTGTTTTTGTATTTTTGTTCGAGTTACCAATGATGAAATGTATGCGACTACATAAATTAAGTTTTTATAGCTCGGATTTATCATTTCAAAAAGTCCTCATTAGATTACATTTATATTTCAGTGCTTCCTTTGATAAAATACCTATCTACCGTAAAACATTTTTAAGTACAAAATATTTAGTATTCTGCTAACGTAGTCACGAATCCCCATCACAAATTTAAATAAAGATTGGCAGCTAAGCAATAAAAACAAAATAACTTTATTTTCTGATCTTTCGAGCGTTAAAATGACGAGAACGTAAGCCGTCCGTAGATCTTCATCACAGTTGTTTCGCAAACGTCACTCGCTTCAATCGGATTATCCCGAAAAGGCGAAACTACGCTAGTTTCGGTCTCCAGACAGTCTGACAAGATTTCGTCGACCTGCTTGACATTACGTCTGTGCCCATTACGTAGCCGCCGCGACAAACAATGCTTTGATAGCTTCTAAACTAGGGCAATCCCGACATCGCTCCTTGTCATGCGAGTAGGGCTGCTAAGCTAACGGATTAAGACCATTTGGTTATAACTTTTAAGCTTTATCACACATATAATATTGTTGGACTGAAGGTTGGATTAGGTAAAGTATAGATTTTGAAACTGCCTGAAAATTAAGTAGAGTGACATTGAAGAACGTGTCATGAAATAAGGTTGCTGATTAACTGAAAAAAACTGAATTCTTCTCAAATACAGCATACTTTACGGCCTAAGAAAACATAATTCAACAATGACATTTGATAACCCTAATAAATCGTGTGATATATCTGTCTCGCTCCCACATCGACCTGCAATCACTCCCTCGACGCCGACGCTGCCCCAATGATATTTGTGTTCGATTATAATTAAACCTATGTCCTCCTTCTTTGAAATGTCAAGCTGTCTTTAATTAAAGCCGGCCTTTAATTATAGATCTGTCCCTTTTTGTTTTCTCTTTAAACAAAAAGATACTGAAGTATTATATTAATACTCAAGTATTATTTAATACTTGACAAACGATTTAGTTTTCGCAAAGTTTGTTTACGAGATTAATATTTGAGTCAGACGTTTCAGTTTATGTAATAGATGCTGTGTGTCGAGCTGTCTTTTGAACTTTTGCTTATAGATAAATATTTTATTTTAAAGAACTTTGTCCGTCTTGTCTATCTGCTTGCTAGCAGAAAGTTTCAGTTGTCAGGAACTTGCAAACATTACATTTAATAGTTCCACTGCCCCGCTCTGTTAATTTCAAATGAATAATAAATATTACAGTATCGGGCGGGCTCTAAATGAAAGAAAAACATCTCGTGAGATGAAATCAACATCGGGAAAAGAGACTGCAGACTGCGGTCACTGCAGCTTTTTCAGGTCTTATTTTGGATTACTCAAATATGTCTTAGACTGGTCCACACATCTAATAAGATATAGATTTTATTTTTCCAACAGGTTTAATTTTTCGTCAGAGATTTATTTCGTTTTCTTTAGAATTTTCTCTTTGTTTTTTTATCATAAGTGTCACCTAGAACTTTGAAAGCTCATGCGTGCTTTCCAAGCGTGCCGTGCGTGTTACTCATTAGCACGATAACCCTGCCCTTGATTTATTTCACAAAATTCTCACACACGCCTGTAGAGTAGTACTCTCTTAGACCCTTTTCAGACCTAAAATAAGTACCCGTAGTAACATTGTTCTGCTAGACATAGGCGTACCTTCGTGCCGAACTGTCAAAATCTCCAATAAGTCTCGTAAAGCAAAGAAGCAAGATTAATTGGGACAATGTTCGCGTGTCGACCGTATGCAGCGGATAATTTATGAAATTCATTATGGCGCCCAACAGCGCCCGCACTTCGCCGTCTTATTGTTACCACCTAATATAAAACATTATTTATACACCCGTTCTCGTAATTATCGTTTTATTCCGACATTTTCTTTCGCAACTCTCGTTATGAGCTAAGAAACTAGATTTTCTTATTATGTCTACACGTAGGTAGTATTCCGAAGTTTGGTAATCCCTAGGTAATTAGGAGATAAAACGAAGTCTGCGCTTATTAAGTGTTCTTTGCGTCTCGTTTTATGTTTTCTTAATTAGTAAAATTTCAATGGTATTCAATTATATCGTTTAATTAATCTCCAAGTTTATGTATTTAATTTTCACATGTAGGAGGATGTTTCCAATTCTAAGCTATTTTTATGTTGTTTACATGTTACAGCTATGTACCTACGTTATTTTATTACTTTAGTATTTAGGGTTCCGTTGGCAACTGGCAAAAATGGAACCCGTATAGACTCATCCTGTCCGTCTGTCTATCCGACTTGATATTTAGTTTTTAAATATTATGATGTGGATTTTTTCGTGAAACTGCATCAGTAACTTTGTTTTTCATTAGCATATATTTACCTGTATACGCTAGTATTATATTATCTGTGCCTATATGAAAAACAAAAATAGCTACTGAGCGTAACCTATGAACGATAGTTAAAAATATTGATTTTATATTATTAGGTGTTCCCCTAAGTAAAGGTGAACCCTATAAGTGCGAGTCCAACTCGCTAACTTACGTTTCCCCTTTTATTCTCAAGATTTTACCACGAATCTTTGAAACATGGCCAAAAGCTCATACACAAGTGTTTACCATACATAACTTATTGATAAAAACACCATTTACGATCCTTTGAAACAGCCTATTTGTGTCGCAATCATATTTTTTGTTTTGTGTCATTTTTTATTGAAATCAAGCAGGCTATAAACCAATCGTGGCTTTCAGACATAAACAAAGATGTTGGCGCCGACGATGTTTTCTTGTTAACTGTGGCGTTCCGTAATGGTGGATCCGTTCGATAGTGCCGCCCAACCACGGGCACAAACACGACTCGGTTTGGCGAAAACAACACTATTTATCAAGAGGGTAGATATCGGCAACTCTTTTCGGGAAAAGTCGGGTAATAAAAGCCACAGCCGCGTAGCGCGTGGGGATTTCATATTCCAATATGGCGGCTCGTCGCGCCAACGGCCAATTCACTTATACCCGTGACTCATGGCTCGTCGTAGCGGCGAGCAGCAATCATATTATCTGAGATCTGTATTCGGGACTCCTACTTGGTATGCGTTTGCTTAGACAAGTGACTTTTAAGTGCTGCTGGCGAAGATTGAGAAAATATTTGGAGGTTATGTTAAGCAGTGGAATACTTACGTACCCCAGTAGGTATTTTGGGAGATGTGAGGGTTTTATATTTTACATGTTTAACGAAAATCTGCGATTTCGCGATTACCGAGACTGTTGGTTCTATTTTTTATTTAATATTTTAGATCTATTTATAGTGTCTACAACTATACATCTATATAAATAAAAAGAGAAGTCCTGACTGACTGACTGACTCATCAACGCCCAGCCCAAACCCTTGAACCTAGAAAGCTGAAATTTTGCGCAGAGATTCCCTTTATAATGTAGACAAGGAATAAGGAAGGATTTTTCGAAATTTAACCCTTATGGGAGTTAAATAGGGGATGAAAGTTTGTATGGAAAATCGTCATTTTCACGCGGGCGAAGCCGCTGGCAAAAGCTAGTAATTTATATAATAACCTTAAATTATTAGGCAGAAAAAATCAAATGGGTGTAGGTACCTATCTATCTAGTAAATAATGAGCTTAAATTCATTAGGTACACGTTTCTAGACTACAGTATATAATAGTGAGATCAAAACAGATTTATATTAACGAATAACATAAACTATTGATATTGGTTTACCGCAAACTATTAATTGATATTAGCGTAGTTAGTACACAGTTTAATGGCCTATTATGGTAAGTTATTTAAATACTTTATGTATTCATGCAAATACCAAAATAAGCAGAGTTATTGGTATTACTTAATTATCTTTAGAAGTGGTATTTATATCATAAACCAATATTTACACGATTATCTCGATGATATACGTTACGCGTGATTATAATTTTAACTCTAATATGATATTGTTTTGATATTATCATCAGATATACCTGAACCAATGACTTACAAACAATTAAGTTCTGGGTAATACGATACCCCTAGCTAAGACTAGTTGTCAGACCTGTAACGACTGCCAAAGATCTACTGACAATTGATAACCAGGACCAAAGTTAAAGTGCTTTCCGAGGCACGGAGGAAACTCAGTAGGTATATAAGAGAAGATCCACTTCTATCTACGAACTAACCTAGGAAGGCGCGGCTTAACCTGGAGGTCGAACCGAGAGAATAAGCTATTCTGTCGAAACTGATTCTTCTCTATTTTTATTCAGTACCACTCAACATTTTTTAATTCCTCTTTAAAAGGTAACCAAAACTTGTGCAGAATGTCAAATTTATAAGCTTTTTCCATTTAATACAAATATTTCACACCTTCGTCCCGTTTGGAACTTTGATTGCTTGTGTTTATGAAACGGTGACAATGAGTTGTAGAAGATTTCTAAATTTTTTGTCAAACTGCCATAACTAGGTCACTGACTTCTATTTCAATTTATTGAATTGACTTGCGTTCTTATGTGATTAAAAATAAAAGTTAGGAAGTTGTTCATTAAATGTATGACTGTAAGTAATGATATTTTCATAACGGACCTATTAGTATCTTGAAACGTCTTATTTGTCTCGTAGAAAACGCCAAAACAAAATTAATATACCGAGAACCATAACAAATGGCTTACAACCATTGGCCAAAAAATATTGGAACGATAACTGTGTATTTTGTTCTCGCTCACACAACCTTGAGACGAACAGTGTCAGGTTAAAGGAAGAATGGAATTATTTGTGAGTCTTCACGGCCGTGTGTCACACAGCGAGTGTCAACAAAGACGTTCTATTTCCCAACTCTATTATTTTAGAGAGATTTAAGTTCCGTATAGAGCCGTCTGTTTGAAGGAATGCTCGCTCCACTAAAGCACAGGATATAAAAGATAGCATAAGAACTGTGTGACATTGTGGCCTGCAGCGACGGAAACAACGGCATACGTTACAAATTCAACTAAACATGTAACTTTGTTTTATATCTATCATCAATATAAATAAAATAAAAAGAGAAGTCCTGACTGACTGACTCATCAACGCCCAGCCCAAACCCTTGGACCTAGAAAGCTGAAATTTTGCACAGAGGTTCCCTTTATAATGTAGACAAGAAATAAGGAAGGATTTTTCGAAATTCAACCCCAAAGGGATTTAAATAGGGGATGAAAGTTTGTATGGAAAATCGACATTTTCACGCGGGCGAAGCCGCTGGCAAAAGCTAGTAATAATATAAGCAGGACGGTGTTTGTCTGGATATTCTTAGAAACAAAACCGATTTCTAAAAAAGTCGATGGCCTAAACGAAGTCGGTGACTTTGAATGTTTCATTGATTTTTTTATCATCGACATCTGGAAGAAAAATCAGTTTAGACTCTTTTCCGTTTTTTTTTGGAAGTCTTTCATGAAGAAAAAAACGTGAAACTACTCAACCGATTTTGTTGAAATTTCTATCCAGCCAAATTATTTTTTTTAATTATATTAAAAAAAAAAATTGGTTCATAAATGACGGAGTTACGAGGTAACAAACATAAAAAAAAAACTACAACCATGAATTGAAATTGAAAAAAAAATCCTCTTTTTTTGAAGTCGGTTCTAAAAGAAAACCGTTTACTCAATCAGATTCTACAATTTTCAAACAGCGAAAAATCCATTTTTTTAGTTTTAACTTCGAAGGGTGCTTTTTAATGAGAAATACTTTCAAAAGGTTACTTAAAATTAAATATTGAGTTTTGTTTTCGTTTAGCAAATATCTATCTGTGTTGAACTGTTGAGCGAACCCGTAAGGAGTTCTTTTATTTGTGTTACGAGTACGAGAATACCTACATCATTTTATTTTAAATCGTTTAACACAGCCGCAGTTCAAAAGGTTCCATTATCATAATTCCAACAAGGGAAAAGAACAAAACGCGTGCAATGCTTGCTTATAATAAAAACAATGGGGTCGTCCCACGCGTCCCTGAATGTTTTAGCGGTCTGAACCCTTGCTTCGCACGAGCTCAACATTTTTACTTAACTTTTTTCCCTACCCAGGTCTGCTCTCTTTGAAAAATGACTGAGCACATCGGTGGAAGAGGAATTTTATTAAAATTTGTCGTTGAGCTCTTAGGTTGAGTGTCATTTTGTGTCGTAATTACACCAATGATCACTTAAACATAACATAACACCTGTAGTCCCTGAAGGATTAGGCAGAGGTGTACCAACCGGGCACAAGTCCTGTCTTGGCTTGACTTGCCTGCTACTAAAAAAATCTGAAGGAAAAACCCAATAACACGTCAGAATCAAACCCAGGACTTCATACTCAGCAGTCGCGCTAGCAACCACTAAACCAACGAGGCAGTTACTTAAAATTGAATGAACTGCGTGCTCTTAAGTTGTTGTAAGATTATACGTTGACACCGATTCGATTTACCCACTATTGTGCCTATTTGGCACATACAGCTACATAAAATAAGCAGTAACTTACCCAAAATGCACAGGACCAACCGTAAAGCCCCGAAATTCACATTTTAAAACCCAGAAAGAATTTCTAGCCTCAAATTTTATACAGGTAATGTATTAGACCGAAAATGGCACTTACATCCGAACGTGGGACAAAACAAAATCACATTTTGATGTTCGCGCTACACAGGTGCATTGTAGTGAAGTCTATTTTATATTCTCGTATCCATTTAGAAGGAAAGTGCGATAAGCGAAATTGCCTTGCTTTTATAACAAGTACGACACTAAAAAGAACCACCGAAAATGAGACGCAGATTGTTCTCCACAATTCCCGCTCGTACAATTTTGCGCTTGCAATATTTTTATGTGGCAAGTTCCAAGTAAAATGTTGCTTAATCTTCATATATTCCATTTTTGAATTTCACAACGTACGACCACCTAAATATTGCGATGTCACTGGAAATGGAGTGCAATTTAAAATAAATGGATCGAGTTAGTAAAACGGGACGTCTAATATTTCGTCGACACGAAATTAGAAAATTACGTTGAGACGGTCAAGTCAATTACAGGTGGCTTACAAAGTTATGATCCCTCACGGAGTACGAGACGTAGATTTATCTGCGTTGGCTTCGATTTGCTTATTTTGCGGCGCGCATTTAAAATTGAATACATTAATTTCGTAAAGTTTGTCGTGGACTAAATTACAGATGAAGATCCGAGACGAGTCACTCCAGCGAAGTAATTTGACTGGTAACATTTCTCGTTTACGGTTGTAATTTTACTGCGACCGTATTAATCAAGTTGATGCCACATCAGTTGCTCCATTTGTATGTTGGCTTTTATTGAAGAGAATTCGAAAGCTACGTTTTACACATAGGTCTTTTTCTGACATATGCCTTTTTTGGTAGAGCAGCTACGTCAACATTACATCAAACAATAAAACAAACAAACAACAACAATAATAAAATCTGATTGTTTATTACAAACAGCGGAAACAGCACGGTGATAATATGTAACAAACACATAAGTAATTTGCAAATTGTATCATAATCATGTAAAATAGTTTGCATTTATCAGTAGAGTCGAAAGCCAACTATCTGGCGAAAACTTTAATGCACGCAGACATCATTTATCGTCTGCCAACTTTGTATAAACAGAGAGTACCCTTAACCCGAAAACAGAGATATAAATTATTAAAAACGATATCATATTCACTGAATGCGAAAAAAGTAAAAGGAGGTAGGCCAAAAATCGAATCTCCATTGAATAGTCGTCACGTGCCGAGGGCGCGTTCGCTTTTCGTCCAATAT
This sequence comes from Diarsia mendica, assembly GCA_949316265.1. Lineage (NCBI taxonomy): Eukaryota > Metazoa > Arthropoda > Insecta > Lepidoptera > Noctuidae > Diarsia > Diarsia mendica. The sequence goes on from OX438906.1 coordinate 14,180,590, forward strand.
TTAGTATGCACGTACTTAGAACGCCAGTGAGCGTGATTGGTGGAGCATCCCAAAGGCTTTGTGGGTTATTTGCAGTAGTATCACGTGTGGTGTGTTGCCTACGTGACGTCACACTACCTGGCCCGCGCCGCCGGCACTAAATTCTGAGCTATCTGTATGTAAAACTGATGAGTTGTTGGCTTAAGGATATAATTCGGAAAACGAGGGAAATTGTTCATGAATAGATGCGGATCACCCTTTAATTTCTACATTTTCAGGACAAATAAATTCGCCGTGTTGGGCTTGCGATCGAAAGTAACGACAATTAAGTTAAGGGTCATGGGGCCAACTCATAGGTTGGGCACACACAATGTAATTAGTTTATCCCATCAAGAACTTACAATTACTGGTGAAATATTTGATTATACGCACTTACATTATGTACACTTGTGGTAGAAATATTGCGCATCTCTGTAAGTTCAAAAGTAAAATAGAAAATACTATTCGTGTATTTCATAACAACTCCTCTTTGACAATTTGCTTGTTTTTATTAACCTGTTGTCATCCATGGAGAAAACTCTCGCTTTTCCGGAATTGTCAAAGAGAGCTAGGATTAAATACCGATGCGTTCCGTGTACGTTGTACGATATTTTTTGTTCGTTCAATAAAATATGTTGCCCTCTATGAAAACATGAAAATGCTTCAGCTTTGAGAGTCATCTTTTGTCGTACCAATATGAGAGGAATAGGAATCTAGCTGCATGGAAATTGAAAATATTTTGCATTTACGTCGGCTTTGTTCTGTGCTGTTATTGTTTTATTACCTACATACATCGTTAGAGACTACGCAATTTTGTCTTTGAAATACAACCATGATATTTCTTATGGATTTGACAAACAAAGGGCTTTGCCTGCCTTGCTTGTTGGCATTAACTGGTATCTGAACACCTTTGAAACGCGACCACTAATACAATGGTTGTCAATATGTTCTGAATCACAGAATTAACGAGACAGCGGGTTGCACACGACAGTCGGATCTAATTGCACAACCTCCGCCGTATCGGGTTGATTAACCGATACAGATTATTAAGGGGATTGCTCATAGCTCCACATTTGTTCTGGCGGTGGGCCAGCGGCAACACTACGACTGAGTGTCGGTTATAGGGCTGACGGACGGCTGATTTTATTGATCATTTCATTCGCGATATAAATCGTTTTAAAAGAAATGTTAGCGGATTATGTTGTGTTTGTGTCAAAGTTAAGGCGTTATGTGTTTATTTCATCTCGTGTGTGGCCGTATGTTTATTAGTTCAGGGAATTAGTGGTGTGGTGAACAGTTTATTAAAGACATGATTTAAATGTGAACCTTATGACCCCTATTACCAAACATTTTTTTAGTAATTGAGTAGCAGTTTCACTTCCAATATTACAGAAAAACTAATAACGTGCAATAACGTACACCTCATCAAACTCAAGACCATTCTATTCATGCAGTTACACAATTTTTATTGCTCTCTACATTATTTCCACAAGAAAAAAGCCAGAGCCACATTGGCCGCAACACTGAAAATTAATGAGGAAAAAAGCCGGTCAGCCCTAACGTAAACACAATAGAACTCCGCCCACAAAGTCCGCGCTGCAAATATATGAGTGCGGCTGTCACTGGTCGGTGTAAGCGAGCGTGCCAGTGTGATCATAGCTTTATAATTTAACGGCCACTGGACAATTTTACTGATCATTTTAATATTAGGAAGTTTATCCGATTTTGGAAATCTTTCTTTAAGGCTCGGACAAAGAAGCGCTTATAAAATACCCCTATCAGACAAAAAAAAACTAATAAGTCCGTCAGATAGATTTCCAAGAAATATTGACCACATATTTTTTCTTTTTTCACATAAACAAAAAATGAAGACGATACAGTGCTTCGAAAACTCGTGTGACGTCATATTATGATAGTACATTTTGTACGTTCAAGTGACGTTTCAAGCCCCACTCCATGATCTTTGACGCGCTATAGCTTCGTCATTTTTTATTGATTTGGTAAAACAAAAAACACGTATCCAATATTTTTCGATAATCTAACTGACAGACTAAACAGAATCATATTTTTTGAGTCAGGCCGATCCCCTATTGCGGACGCAACATCGGACAAGGAACAAACAAATACTTACTGAAATGTTTAGTGTCTGTAGTTGATTAAGCTATAAAAAAAAGCAGTTCATGCGGATTTTTCTTTGGACATGGCAGGAAACCTATACAAAGCAAAGCCACGTTAGACTGGATCTGTATAGCTTGACGTGTCACCTTTTTAAACTAGTTATACTTATGTGTAAGACCACGACCGAGTCGTTTCCATATGCTATATTCCATCCAGAAACCTATTGTGGTAAAAACCACCAATTAAATTGATACCGAAGTTCACGATGAAATTTTACCGCGCTTGTTAGAAACAAGTAATTACTAGACACGCGAAGGTAGACCACTAGTTGATTTTACATTCTAGGAACGCTCAGTGGACTTGTATATCCCAATACACGAACGAAATCCCGAAACATTTGCATACAATTTTCGAAACAACATCTTTTTTTAGTGATTTTCACACAGTAATGTTCCAGCAAAGAGGCTTTGTTTGCCTCCACAGTTTAGTTTTCCAATTAAAATCGTTCAGCGGTCCCTCTGACAAAATAACCCAGGTCGGGATATAATTGGCCCTCGGTTATTGGTGGAGCCGAGTCTGAAACACTCTCCGTTATCACTATTAGCACTTAGGTCTCGTGATACTGGCACAGGACCTGAATAGAAATGACGTGAAAGGGGTTCGCCCGAGGCCTCTTTCGTAACGCTTCATGCATGTCACGGACGCCCCCGCCTCGAATAACTCGGGTTTTGGTCTACTATGTAAGTAATCGTTTGTTTTATTATTTTCTTGCTATATTTCTTGTACAGGACGATACGTTATACCTTCACTCCACACACCGAACATCGCCCTAATTACTCGGAGAATGAATGACGCGCACTCACATTTTCTTATTCCTCAGTAAATATAGGTTGGGAATGTGAAGAGACAGCTGCTTATGAAATCAATTTCCTCCACAATTCTATGTTTGAACGTAATTCTGTACCTACACAATCTTTGCTCGAGAATACGCTATTTGAAAAGATTAAAGCGGGACTGTTTTGATAGACAGTCGTAAATAGATCCTTTTCGGTGGAAAATTCCTTTCATCAATGTACATAGTAAGTAAATAAGTATCATTGGAGAAGGTTTTATCGTCAAAGGCCGCATGGAGATGAACATCAGATAATATGATTTATATTTCTCAAAGAATCGTAGCAATTGAGTACACATTTATACTTTTTATACCGTTTATTTTATACTCAATGTAAACTGGCTTAAAATATAACATTGATAAAGTGAAAAATAACCAGTGCTTTGTTTAAACATGAATCTTTGCCAGGCTTTTTTCATGATTAAGTATCTTTTAATAATGAAACCTTTTATTTTTATTTCATGCAGTAAATACAAAAACGGTGTTCGCAACTTTATGTCGGGGGAACTTTTTATTTTAATTTAACGCGTTAAATTGGAAAACGTTTTCGAATTCAGATTAACCTGGCTGTATCTAATTGAAACCATGTTCGATGAATGTTTTGAAATATTTCAGTCTGCAAATATATTTTACTGTTGTAAAACTACGGCATGTAGGTAGGTACATATCGACGGGGAAGTGCCAACAACTCCTAACTTACAAAACCCAAATTTTACAGGAGGCGTAAAAAACCGTTTTTTATTACCTTTTAGACCTTAACATAGGAGATGTTTCTTCGGTGCCTAAGCTACGTCAATTTTACGAATTTCAACTTAATTCATATAACAGTAGACGCGCAATTTCATTCTCTATCAAACTGCATTCATAAGTCGTTTTCGTAAAAAATGTAAGTTAGGAGTTGTTGGCACTTCCCGGTCGATATGTAGGTAACAATGGTCCGATATGCAGTCGCTCCGTCTAAAATACTGGTTTAGGTATAGCAACGATGTTGAGGTCAACATTCAGTTGAATATTGACCTCAACATCGTTGGAAAATTTTGAAAAGCAAATGATGATGGATGTAGGTAAGTCATCAACTTCGTTATTTCTATTTTTTTTAATATTAAATAGTGTTAAATCCTCTTAATTATTACGCGCTTATATCAGGTTTTATATAAGCTTATATTATTAGCAATAATGTGTTTGTATTATTTATTTAGTAAAAAAGAGCTTCAACGTGCTTTGATTAAGGGTAACAAAAGAGAATTATTTAGAATATCAACTAGCCTCATGATGCTGCACCATTGCAAAGACAAGAGCCGCAACTTCGTAAAAGCTTTTAAAGTACCCTATCTTGTACTTATTGGTTGACTAATCTTACTGTGGCTTATTAACAACAGCTTCGACAGATTTACTCTACCACGGAAAATACAATTTTCATCCGTGACTAAAGTCTAATAAAGGCAATGTGGTCGTAAAGAATTCAGGCTCTCTATGAACGTGCCCGAGTTACGTGTTATCAGCTTAAAATACATAATGCTTTTTCACGACATTAGTACTTTGAGACTAGTCATTTATTAAACGCTCGGTGAGGTACGAAAAGCGATAATCCGTGAGGGGCTTAGACAAATTTCTAGTAGAAAATTGATGTGGAGAAAGGAGCTTAACAAAAAAGGACTCATTTGGGTCTTTAGCCAGTCAGAGCGTGAAGATAAAATGGGATTTTAGAGGTGGAGCCACTTTTTTTCAGAAGTTCTTTTCAGCGCGTACCTAGGTGAGTGTGTGATAACGTTGTCGGTTTTAATCAAAGCGTGATGCGATTGGTATAACGCATGGGTGCGATTTGTGTGGGTGCTCTTTTATTTACCGACAGACTGTTCGACTTTGTAACGTGTTTTAGGTCACAAATACTTCGTGAAAGGCATCGCTGAAGTCCGCCCTAGACAACTGCGATACATTGTAACTTTAGTACACAAGTACTCACGGGCAGCGAGTTAATGGTCCATGTATTATTGCATTGTGTTACGATGATATTGTTGTTTTAAAGTACTACTTTGAATTATGTGTTACTTTGATCTTTGATTCTGTTTTTTTTGGAGAATATTTAAAAAAATAGTTATCAATGTCAATACCAAATGCCTGAAAAGTTGTCTAATAAAGGAAGATCAAAGAAGCGATGGATAGTCTGTGTAAATGATGATATGGCAAGAAAATAGGCGTCTGATGAGATGAAGAGTGTAGAAAAGGATGGAAGAAGAAGACATACCCCAAGTGAATTGGGATAAGGGCATGGAATGATGAATGAAGGTGCTTATTTTCAATGCGGGACACACTTTTAAGTTATGAAATAGTACATTGTTCACCGAGAGGAGAAAGTGACCGATTACCGTCGAGGGTGTCGTTTAAAGCCCGGAGCAGTAGGCGAGGGCTTTCAAACACCCGAGATCGGGAATCGCACTTTCTCTCGAGTGATACATAGTGCTTTATACTACAGTCTACACCTACGAGGAAAATAAAAAACTAAATATTTACTAATTGAAATTGTTGCAGTTAGTGAATCAGAGCGGGAGAGAAAAGTGTATGAAAATCCATTCTCTCCCGCTCAGATGCGTTTTCTCCCCGTATATTTGTTCGATATGCAATGACGTACTTTCTACCGTAAATTTGATAAAGTATCAAGGTACTTTCCAAGCAGGTGTAGTATAAACATAGTTACTTATCTGAATTTTTCATTTTTTGTGGTTATTCGTCAGCTACAGCAAGTTTTGCTGAAAACTTTTCTTTTCAAGCACAGCCACTCACTTTTCCTAAAACGCAGCGCATTATGCATCATGCATACAATCATTACCAAAATTGGCACGCAATGTCTCGAATTCGGCACCAATGTGTGAGACAATAATGTCCCTCCTGCCATACTAGGCCAGTGTACACTGTAGTGACACACGGGGCTATTTCTGACCGTGCGTTACAAATGCGATCGCATAATATTTTATTTTCAGTGCGTACTAGTGTTTATTCGTAGATGACGCGAGAGTCCGCCAGGGACTATGTGCCCGTCAAATATTTGGAACAATCTGTAGTATAGGGGACAGTAATGTTATTGCCGGCCTACTTTTATTTACGGAATTGTGAATGCAGGCATGTGTTATGGACGTACAGTCGAGCTTTGCTTGCATGACTTAAAGCTACTAAAACATACACGAAAATACTGGAACGGTTTAATTTCAGTTTTATTTCTAATTAGCTTTTGCCAGCGGCTTCGCCCGCGTGAAAATGTCGATTTTCCATACAAACTTTCATCCCCTATTTAACTCCCTTAGGGGTTGAATTTCGAAAAATCCTTCCTTATTCCTTGTATGGATACATTACATCCTTACATAGTATAAAACAAAGTCGCGTCTGTTTGTTTGTTTGTTTGTCTGTATGCTTAAATCTTTAAAACTACGCAACGGATTTTGATGCGGTTTTTTTTAATAGATAGAGTGATTCAAGAGGAAGGTTTTAGTGTATAATTTGAACGACATCCACGCGGGTGAAGCCGCGGGCATCAGCTAGTACATTATAAAGGGAACCTCTGTGCAAAATTTCAGCTTTCTAGGTCCAACGGTTTGGGCTGTGCGTTGATGAGTCAGTCAATCAGTCAGTCAGGACTTCTCTTTTTAACCGACTTCAAAAAAAGGAGGAGGTTATCAATTCGACTGTATTTTTTTTTTTTTTTATTTTTTTATTTTTTTATGTTTGTTCGCTCATAACTTGCGACTGGGTGAACTGATTTTCATGATTCTTTTTTCATTTGGAAGCTGGTGCTTCCCGTGTGGTCCCATTGTCACCATTTCAATATCTGATGATGGGATCTTGTAGAAATCGGGGGAACTCTTCAATAAATAACAGCAGATTTACCGCGATTGTTGCTATAGCATATCTAAGCATTGTTTACGCCATCACACAACATAATATCACGCCACGTGAAGATCTGATGAAGAACTTCGGAGATAGGCAACGGAACTCCTCAATTAATGATAGCAAATGGACTGGGATTGCTGAAATCTCATGACTGTCTATTGTTTACACCAGTTCATAACATAACATCACGCCGGTACGTTGTGAAGGGGTAATCACATGTGAACCACTAAAAAGTGAAAAATAAAAACTTTTTTACAAAAAATAAAACCGACTTCGACAAAAATAAAACACAAAAAAGTGAAAAATAAAAAAATCAGCTTCAGAAGTCGGTGGCAAAAACATGAAATCAAACAAACAAAAGTCACCGACTTCTGAAGCTGATTTTTTTATTTTTCACTTTTTTGTGTTTTATTTTTGTCGAAGTCGGTTTTATTTTTTGTAAAAAAGTTTTTATTTATATAGATAGATAGATAGATAGATGTGGTTTTATACATCGATAGTTTGAAAGTTAAAGTCCAAGACGTCTTGCAGCCAGCTTAAGTGTTTGTTGCGAAGTTCAAAGTCAAGCAACTTCGCGCGATAAGACTAAGAGCTAACTTGGTACAATGTTAACTACATTATGCATGCACAATGCACATAATTATGTATGTTAGCTAAAGTTCGTGTTTCACGTCGGTTCGGCAGTAATTCAACTGTGATGGTCTACACGATGTCGGACATAACGCATTAGCAACGCTCGAAACTACGTAAGTACGTAGTACACAAACATCTTGGGGAAGCTTGGCTCAGAGCATCAGCTGTCTGCCCTACGTTTGTTTGAACATTAAAACTTCAGCTTTGGACGGGTAAACGGAGCATCAATGTACAACAAATAATTTATAATAGATCAACAACTGTCACTCTTTCCTAATTTCGGCGTAGTTTATGATGCTTTAAAAACACTGGGCCACTTAAAAGTTTAGTAAAATACGTAAATAGAATCATGGGACAACAAAGAACGAATTCCGGATGACAATCAAATGACAACTTTTTTTCATGGAACATAAATTCAAAAATTAATGTGATTTTCAATGTCGTCGTCTCGGAGACTCGGGGCGTACACCGACATGATTCCATTTGTTCTATCCATCTAAATGTCGTCCCGTTTTACTTGGCATTTCCTTGAAAATTATGTATAGACATTTGGCGACTACTTTGTACTATACGTATCTATGAACGCGTTCGCTTTCAAAACATTGTCTGAGGGATTTACGAGCCCATCTAAATATTTTGTAGGGACATCTCTATGTGGTTCGCTAGCGGAGGTTGCTGGAATATTTGTTCGATCGCATTGTGTGGACCTGACGATATCTGCAGAAATACATTTCTTGTATTATGTCACTACCTACACTTACACTTGCCAGTTGATCACTTGGTTTTATTTTATTCTTCTCTAATTTAAAATGTCATTCAAACAGATTTCATAAGAGTTGATGTTCATCTGTCTCTTCAGTTATATACTTCCCGATGTTAGCTATTATTTGACTAGCACTCCGCAAACTTTATCGCCTGAATTATTTTCCTACACAAACAATACGACAAAAACTACAACATATTTACCCAACCAACATAATTAAAGTAGCTATCTGTTTAGAATTAAGTATAAGAATTTAGTTAAACGCCTACGTAAAATGTAATAGCAATGTGACTACTCATCTACGCCTCATTGCCAAGAGCGTTTAGGTAGTAATTATTAATGTATGTGTACCTACCATTTAGTCATTTTTTGATATTGTCTTCTTCAATTTGGTTTTGCACGGAATACAGCTCTTAAATCGTCGGAAGCTTTTTATTTAAATAATTCCAGATATAAACCCCCAACATGGTCCTAACGAGCGGATATATTCAATAATAATCAGTGGAAATATCAAAATCAAGGATTTATACTGGAAATTACAATATTCAAGAACATTGAATTGGCTCAGTACACGGAGTCCAAAGGTCAACGTGAATTTCGACTTGGAAAACTTGCTATATTTGGAGAAATTGGATAGCTGGATGCGGATAAATACAGTGTTCAGTGGACAATATTATCAATAATACCCAATACTCTGAATTAGGTTTGTTTTAAGGTAAAATAAGTGTAAGTTTCCGAAAATTGTTAAGGTTAGTACTACCTACTTTAATTTACTTAGATTGTTATAACCAGATAATTTATTTATTTGCAGTTAACCGATTACATTGTTTAAACTAAGCAGAATCTAGGTGTATTGTTTATAAAGTAATTATATCAATATATCATTAGCTATTGCAATAATTCTTCAGCTGAGTTTTTTAGTGTAAGGTATTAAACCAATCTGATAAGTAGATTACTATTATAATTATTGTACTTTAACTTGTTGTATTTCAGCTGCAAGACACATTGTTATTGTGAGGCATTTGTATGTTATTTAATTGTTAAACTTGTATGTTTCAGTTTAATACCGGTGTCTCAAAAATGACTGACAAGGAGTTAATTAAAAGACGGGCAAGTTATAAGGGACGTTTGACAACGTTCTCTAAATATGTCAATGATTTGGAAGATTCGTTGAATCCATCACAGGTATGCGAATTGCAATTACGTTTAGGTAAGATTGAACATTTATTTGTACAATTTGACGAGGTTCAATTAAAATTGGAGTGTTTAGTTGATGACGTCAATAGTCAACTACCAGAGCGAAACGAGTTTGAATCTTTATACTACAAGATGTTTTCAAAGGCTCAAGAGTTACTTGCACGTAATTTAAAAACAATTAAGGATGATTCTTTGGAAAGTAATAACGGTTCATCACGATCGCGTAATCATAGGCTTGTTAAATTACCTACCATACAATTGTCAAAGTTTTGTGGTTCCTATGAAAAATGGTTGGAGTTCCACGACACGTTCTGTAGTTTGATACATTCCAACGATGAAATAGATGACATCAACAAATTCCATTACCTTAGGGCTTCTCTCGAGGGGTCAGCTGCTGTGGTGATTCAATCTATAGAGTTTTCGGCCAGTAATTATTCTGTTGCGTGGAATATATTGTGTGAACGCTTCGACAATAAGCGGCTTTTAATACAAAATCATGTAACTTCATTATTTAATCTCGAAGCAATAAAGAAGGAGTCATCTATTGCTTTAAAGCGTTTAATTGATTCTGTAAACAAGAACTTGCGTTCATTGGATTCATTAGGAGAACCAACAAGTCATTGGGACACACTCTTAATTCATATAGTTACAAATAAGTTGGATTCTAAAACCTATCGCGAATGGGAAGAATTTAAAGGTGACGTAGACAAGGAAAAGTCAATCACATTAGACATGATTCTTGGTTTTTTGCGAAATCGTTCAGACTTGTTAGAAACGATTGAAATGTCACAAAATAATTCTAATAATAATTCTTCCAATTCTAGCAGTAAACATAAGAGCATGGTGTCTGTAAGCAGTACGTCAGCTGGTCGCCCTAATTCCGATTCTAATTCATCAAAATCGTGCCCCAAATGTCGAGGTGAACATAACTTAAGTAATTGTTCACAATTTTTAGGACTTAGTAATGAACAGAGGTTAGAGTTACTACCACAATATAAAGTATGCTTTAATTGTTTCCGCACAGGCCATTATTCCAATCATTGTAAATCAAGCGGTTGCAAAGTATGTAAACGCAAGCACAATACACTTGTTCATGTTACAGATGCAAAAGCTAAGTCAACAATTAAACCATCTCCCACCAGTGGTGATAGTACTGGCAGTGGTGAAGCTACTGCACCATTATCTAACAATAATGTAACGTTATCGGCACAAGTCACGACAAATGTACAAAATAAAGGAGAAGTCCTTTTGGCCACTTCATTATTAAAAGTTTATGATGGCGATAACCGCGTACATCTCGGTCGTGCCATTCTGGACAGTGGCAGTACTTCGTGCCTTATAACAGAAAAATTCTATAATTTATTAAATTTACCGACTATGAAAATTAGTGAGTCACTGATGGGTATAAATAATTCTACGTCACCAATTGGTAAAATGTGTTGCGTTGCAATAAAATCATTAAATGAAAACTTTTCTAAAAATATTTACTGTTTTGTCTTACCGTCTATTACTGATGAAGTGCCTTGTCGTCAATTGAATTTAAATGAATTAAATATTCCTAGTCATTTATGTCTAGCTGATCCTCACTTTTATGTACCATCTCCTGTAGATTTAATTATAGGTGCAGATGTTTTCTGGGACCTCTTGGGTACAGAAAAGATAAACCTCGGTATTGGTAAACCGGTGCTATATGAAACTAGACTTGGCTGGATAGCTTCAGGCCCTATGCTAAATAGTGGTCCAGTTCCGTGTTCCCTACCTCTACTTTGTAATTTCACAAAGATTAATAATCCCGAAACTAATATTTCAGTGGATAGCTCAAGTACTGATGACATTCAAAACCTTTTAATGCGTTTTTGGCAGCTTGAGGAAGTTAGCCATCAGTCATCAGTTTATTCACAAGAGGAGAAAATGTGTGAAGATCATTTTATTCAAAACACAACGCGTCTCAAGGACGGCCGTTTCTGTGTAAGAATACCTTTAAAACAATCACATCATAACTTAGGTGACTCTGTAAACAGAGCTAAGCACTGTCTGCTTTCATTGGAGCGCAGGTTTAAGGGTCAACCATCATTTCAAGAACGTTATTGTGACTTTATGAAAGAATATGTTCAGTTAAAACATATGTCTAAATGTTTACCTGATTCACAAAAGGTTGCATATTTTATTCCTCACCATGGCGTGGTGCGTGAAAGTAGTTTAACTACAAAGCTCAGAGTGGTGTTCAATGCCAGTAGTCCCACCACTTCAGGAGTTTCATTTAATCATTTACAAATGATAGGACCTACCGTACAAGATGACTTGGTGTCAATTCTTCTTCGGTTTAGGAAATATAAATATGTTCTCTCCGCAGATGTGGAAAAAATGTACCGCCAGGTCATAGTACATCCAGATGACAGGCATCTACAGCAGATCCTATGGCGGGATGATCCCTCTAAGCCTATGGAAGCATACCAGCTAAATACAGTCACATACGGTACCGCTAGCGCACCGTATCTTGCCACTAGGTGTCTTAGACAGGTAGGGCTTGATTGCACTGATAAAAAGATTGCTACGATCATAAAACATGATTTTTATGTCGATGATTTGCTTTCTGGCGGGGATACAATTAATGAGGTCATAGATATCCGTCATAAGGTAACCGCTGAGCTGGCTTCGGCTGGTATGCCGTTACGTAAATGGAAATCAAATAATGCTCAAGTAGTATCTGATAATACAGATCATTCTTCATTAAATTTGAACATTGGTTCAATAGAACCCTGTAAAACGTTGGGTCTGAGCTGGCATACAGAGCCCGACGTGTTATGCTATTCAATTAATCCCAATATTACTACTGTAATGACAAAACGCGGTGTACTTTCTGCGATTTCTCAGATTTTTGATCCGCTAGGTCTATTGGCCCCTTTTATTATTGTAATGAAAATAATTATGCAAAAGCTTTGGGTACATAAATTGGGATGGGACGATCAGTTGCCATCTGATATATTAATAATATGGTCGAATATTATACGTGACTTACCTTTGTTGAATACATTGAGTATTCCACGGATTATACTTTGTGATTCGTATAAAGATATAGACCTACACATATTCAGTGATGCATCACAAATTGCATACGGTGCATGTCTATATGTTCGAAGTACAAGTCATGATTCTAATGTCCTAGTACGTTTGCTTACAGCCAAAAGCCGAGTAGCTCCAATTAAACCAACTACAATACCAAGACTTGAGCTGTGTGCGGTGTTGGTTGGTGTTCGTCTTTATGAAAAGGTGATTTACGCTCTTAGAGCTCAAGTTAGAAGTATCACCTTTTGGACTGACTCCATGGTTGTGTTAGGCTGGCTTAAGATGTTGCCAAGTAAATTACAGCCGTTTGTGCGCAATCGTGTCGCAGAGATACTGGACAAGACAGCTGCATGCAACTGGAGGCACGTCCCTACAAACTTAAACCCAGCTGACAATATTTCACGCGGAGTAGATGTAAGACTTTTGCAATCTTGAGATTTGTGGTGGTCAGGTCCTGAATTCTTGAGATACGACATCTCAAAGTGGCCTAGTACTCCTTCAGTAACAAACGAAAAACTTCCTGAAATTCGGGCTGAAGTTTCTTTATTAGCTACAACCGTAAGTTCACGACCTGTTATAGAATTTAATAGATTTTCTAGTTTCAATATGCTTAAACGGTCGGTGGCATACGTTTTGAGATTTGTAAGTAGTTTTACTAAAAAGGGACCACATAAAAATCAATTTTTAAGCACTGATGAATTAAAACAGTCATTATATTTTATTATTAGACTCTCGCAAAAGGACTCATTTCCCGAATACACACTATTATTAAATAAGATGGAACTACCAAAAAAGAGTCCACTAAATAAGTTTAAAGTTTTTCTAGATGAAAATAAATTACTGCGTGTCGGAGGTCGACTTGAGAATTCTCAATTTTGTTACGACAAAAAACATCCATTGCTCATACAGTCCACTCATATTGTCACAAAATTGCTATTTGAATTTATGCACAAAAACCTCATGCACGCTGGACCGCAACTGTTACTAGCGTCTATCAGAGAAAATTATTGGCCAATTGGTGGTAGACGATTAGCTAAATTAATTTATAATAAATGTATTTTATGTTGTCGTATGAAAGGTCAGGTAGTCTCACCTCTCATGGGTGACTTGCCACAGCAGCGTTTGACTCCAGGGGGTTACCCCTTTGAAATAGTAGGTGTCGATTATGCTGGACCGATTATGTCAGCCACTAGACAAGGACGTGGTTGTCGTCTTACTAAAGTATATATCGTTCTTTTTGTATGTTTCACGACAAAGGCTGTACATATCGAGTTGGCAGGTGATTTAACAAGCAACAATTTTTTATCAGTACTCCGTAGATTTGTTTCGCGAAGAGGAAAGCCTAAACACGTCTATTCTGATAATGGAACCTCGTTTGTTGGAGCATATCACGAACTTGGCAAGTTTATTAAGGGTAATTGCAATTCGTTATCTAGTGATTTAGCAAATGAAGATATTAACTTTCATTTATCCCTCCTTATGCTCCTCACTTTGGAGGTCTTTGGGAGGCCGGTATTAAATCTACCAAGTATCATTTAAAAAGAGTACTGGGAAACTGTAATCTTACTTTTGAGGAGCTGAACACTGTATTGGTACAGATAGAAGCTTTACTCAACTCTCGCCCACTCACACCACTCTCTTCGGATGCCAACGATTTGTCGCCGCTTACGCCTGGACACTTTTTAATAGGACGGCCACTGATAGCACTACCTGCACCTAATCTCGAGGACCGATCCGTGACTTACTTGACGAGATACCAGAGGATTGAGCAACTCCGTCAGCACTTCTGGTCCCGATGGAGCAAAGAATACGTCTCAGAGCTGCAGCAGCGAGTGAAATGGCGATCCTCCACTAAGCCATTAGAAAAGGATGCTTTAGTGCTCATAAAGGATGAGAAGCTACCTCCTTTGAAGTGGCGATTGGGCCGAGTCACGGCAGTCTTTCCTGGACAGGACGGCATCAGTCGCGTCGCTGACATTAAGACGACGTGTGGAGTGGTTCGTCGAGCTTTCAGCAAGATATGTCCGCTACCGTTATCTCACACAGAGGATTCTGGTTGAGAGACGATCTCTCAACGCCCGGGGGGATGTTTAGAATTAAGTATAAGAATTTAGTTAAACGCCTACGTAAAATGTAATAGCAATGTGACTACTCATCTACGCCTCATTGCCAAGAGCGTTTAGGTAGTAATTATTAATGTATGTGTACCTACCATTTAGTCATTTTTTGATATTGTCTTCTTCAATTTGGTTTTGCACGGAATACAGCTCTTAAATCGTCGGAAGCTTTTTATTTAAATAATTCCAGATATAAACCCCCAACACTATCCATTATTTGCAGGTAATTTATCTCAGCCGAGGCAGCGACGGGGATTTTTCCGCATCGCCGACCACGAGGTTTGAACGCTAAAAAATAAGTACTAACTCAGCTGACGTAGGCGAGCGATTCAACAACAAAATAAAATCGAGTGGAGTGGAGTAGCGAACTTTCTCGTAATTTTAAGTTAGTGAACAAAATGGAACTATTGGGGTGTAGGAATTGCAAATCGAATCGCGTTCAGTGAAGCAGAGAGACAAGGATGTGCCTATTTAAATTAATTTCGATGTGAAGCTTGCTCGAGTTATCGTCAGGAAACGTAGCCGAATGTGGGTCGAATGAACGTTCGGAAATCGGAATACAATGCGCCGTATTGATTGTGTCACTGATCGTTTTGGTTAAGGACCGGGGACTGAGTTGAGTCTCAGTACTGATAGATACATTTGATAGTCCTTAGTGGCGAGTCGGCATTGTTTAGTAATATTAAACACTTATTTTTAACCGACTTGAAAAAAAGGAGGAGGTTATCAATTCGACTGTATTTTATTTTTTTTTTTTTTTTTATGTTTGTTACCTCATAACTCCGTCGCTTGCTAACCGATTTGAAAATTTCTTTTTTTGTTGGAAAGGATATACTTCCCAAGTGGTCCCATGATCACCAAGTCAGGATCTGATGATGGGATCCTGGAGAAATAGAGAGAACTCTTCAAATTTTATAGGCACACTTGCAGTGATTTGAGTAGTTTTTGGAAGAGTACTTTCTCGGAGTGGTTCCATTTCAATTTAGTGAAGATCTGATGAAGAACTTCGGAGATAGGCAACGGAACTCCTCAACAAACGATAGCAAATGGACTGGGATTGCTGAAATCTCATGTCTGTCTATTGCTTACACCAGTTCATAACATAACATCACGCCGGTACGTTGTGAAGGGGTAAGCACATGTGAACCACTAAAAAGTGAGAAATAAAAACTTTTTTACAAAAAATAAAACCGACTTCGACAAAAATAAAACACAAAAAAGTGAAAAATAAAAAATCAGCTTCAGAAGTCGGTGGCAAAAACATGAAATCAAACAAACAAAAGTCACCGACTTCAGAAGCTGATTTTTTATTTTTCACTTTTTTGTGTTTTATTTTTATTATACTCTGAAGGTGGTATTATACTCTGAGAGCAGTGGTGGCCCAGTGGTGGCGGCCCCGACTTATGAACAGTGAGTCGTGGGTTCGAACCCCGTCAGGCGCATTACTTTGTGTATGAATTATTTCATCACCACTGCTCTCAAAACGGTGAAGGAAAACATCGTGAGGAAACCGGCATGTCTTAGAACCAACAATTCAAAGACATGTGACATCTTCCAATCCGCACTGGGCCCGCGTGGTGGATTATAGCCCATCCCTCTCCTAGAGAGGAGGCCTTGAGTCCCTGCAGTGGGAACATTATAGGCTGATGATGATGATACTCTGAAGGAGCTTGTGGCTAGATAATAACTGGTGCTCAGATCAATCTTCAAGTCAAGCCCTGCTTGCCTAAGTCGGTCTGTGAATGGGTGGCCCATTACACACCAAGCTTCCTCCGTGTATCAGGAAACACGTTAACCCGTTGGTCCTCCCATCGGGATGACGTGGCCTCGGCACAAGGGCGAAGAAGGAACATGGGTTGCTTTTTAATCAGTAGAAGTCTGACACTCCCCTTCGCTTTGCCCAAAGCGGGGGGGGGCGGGGGGGGGGGGTTATTCGATGATTTTCCACCCACCAATAAAAAAAGCCGTTGGTCTTGGCTGTCATTTGTAGATCTTTGACAGTCGAAAGTCTGACACCCAGTCTTACCAAGGGGTATCGTATTACCCAGTAAGTTATACTAACTGGGTTGTAAAGGTCAGGCAGCCAGTTGCTCCATGTAAAAAGTGAAAAATAAAAACTTTTAAACAAAAAATAAAACCGACTTCAAAAAGTGAAAAATAAACTTTAGAAAAAAAATCAGTTTCTGAAGTCGGTGACTATTGTTTGTTTGATTTCATTTTTTTGCCACCGACTTCAGAAACTGATTTTTTTTCTAAAGTTTATTTTTCACTTTTTTGTGTTTTTTTTTTGAACTCGGTTTTATTTTTTGTTAAAAAGTTATATTTTTCACTTTTTAGTGGTTCACATGTTCATGGGTCAATGTGGACAATGAAGTTTTTTTTTTAGTTTTGTTGATTTTTCATAAACCGCTTGTCCGATTTCGATAAAAAAATTATGGGACTATTTCGAAAGTATACCCTTTCCAACAAAGAATTTTTCAAATCGGTTAGCAAGTGACGGAGTTATGCCCGAACAAACATAAAAAAAAAAATACAAACATCCGAATTGAGAACCTCCTTCTTTTTTTAGAAATCGGTTAAATATACTGGTATTCAACTGTATCTGGTTATACTGGATGCTGACCCCAACATAGTTGCGAAAAGGCTAGGCTAGTATGTAGCTCTAAAATATTAGTAAACCTATACCTACAGTTTCAAAAGTCAAATGTCAGCTCTTTAATAAACTGTAGCCGTATCAACGCGAGTTACGCATCCATCAGCCTAAAATAACTTCTAAAGAATTGGGTCTCTATCAATCAGGAGCAATAGAAATAAAAACAAGTCGACTGACACCCTTTGTAATGTAACACACGGCTTTTCGCCCATACGACCGCGCGGTGTTATGTTCTGAATTGTCAAACTATTCGGCACAAGTGACGCAGTAAAAATAACTTTGTACAACTGACACCTATGGAAGCTTTAATGGACATTTTAGGAACTTATATTTAGCTAAACAAAAGACAGGATTTATTTCGTTCTAAAACGAAGATTCTAGAACAATAATTAACAAATTCCGCGGAAATACATTTCGTTGAACGTTCTCGAAGGAATGAAGGCCAAGAATTTTAGAAGCGACATAAGGTGAAATACAATACAATGGAAAGATTTTTATTTTTTTTCTTTCGTATGACGTCATCATACGTATAAATAATATTGGGTAGGTACTATTTTAATATAAGTTTTTAAACTGACATGGTCACTGACATTACTATTAATACTATAAACGGGATATTTACCATGTAACGTTTATAGTATTAATAATACTATTTTAATTTTAGTTCCAGTTCACAAATTATAATATAATCAGCAGCACAGTCTGTAACTATAACATTAGGTATTGAAATCCATCAAAAAACAGCATTTTACGAGTTAAGTTATACCACTGAAAAGTACCTATATAAAATGATTTGCTTATTCTAAAGAGTTACGCTCATTTTGACAACAAAGCGAATATTTTCTTTCACAGAAACATGGAATAATCATGTTTTGTTCGATTAGCGCCCTGTCCTTTGCTGAAATTGTTTAGGAAATTACCTACTAATGGACATCAATCTTCCTTGAGGCACTTTATAAAACAACTTTTTGTTAAGAAAAAGTGTGTAATTTGTTACGGGACGCAAATTAAGACGGCGAGTTTGAGTTCTTGAACGAGAAAATGATAAATATCATAAAAAATAACCTCATCTTGGGCTTTTAGCGGTGTTCTAAGAAAACATTTGTTCCGTTTAATTTTCATAATGTTATTCAAAAAGTAGTTTGTCTTGGTGAGTTAGTAGTACATTATCTACTACTAAGTATGCATAATTTTTGTTGTAAAGAGTTATATTAAGAAAGCAAGAAGGTAAATACCTAATTTAATGAAATAAAAAAAATAAAATTGTAATGACTGTTTTTTGACTTCGTAAAAAAAAAAATAGAAACTGATAAACTGATTATTAATCTTCTGGGAAATTCGGCACTTGCATTCAATGGGAGTCGAGTCGAGGTAGCATTTAGATCAAGGGTGCCAACACAACAAAAAGCAAACGGAAAAATTCAGAATTTAAAGGCGTTTTTAAAATAAAATGCGGAGGAAATTCTATTTACTGCGTTAATTTTGCGTAAAGAGTACTTTGGTGCTTCATTTGCATTCTAACTATCCCTTTATTTTATCTGGGTCTAGTTATTTATTCTGTGAATGTGTTCGCGCACTCGTATTTAGATACATGAGTTAAGGGGATATTTAAACTTTAATGGCTTATTTTAGTGAAAGAGTTTTATTTTGTTTTAATTAATTTGTTTGCTTTTTGACGCTTAATTAATTTTGTTTTCTACATTTTAAGTGGTTGCAGAATAACTTTAACCGCCTTATTCATAAAAATAGTTAAGAGTTGTTTAACTTAAGCTTGGTTTATCTCGCATGCCGTCACTTTCATTTGAATATTATTGAAGTGAGACGGCATGCGAGATAAACCAAGCTTAAGTTAAACAACTCTTAACTATTTTTATGAATAAGGCGGTAAATACCTACATATTTCAACGAAAATAGAAATAGTTATTCACGATAAAGTTTAACTATAGCTAAGTTTATGGATTTCCTAACCTTATGGATCAAGATTCCATGAACACCAGACCTAAGTACGTCAATTTATAAAAGCTGAAACCTTTTCTGTGGAAATTCCTAACTACAGGTAAGAACACCCACACTACATGGAAACCCACCGCCAGCCGCCTTTAGTAGTTCTCCTGACCGTTTTCGCCAGGGCGGCCAATCTTAGCGAAGATGTGCCATCGGCGCGGGAAATTTTTTAGTGCACAAGTCTATGCGCAGACACAGATACACTCTCTGTTCCTTTAGCCCATTAGTCAGATGGGAGTGCAATCCAACAAGACAGGAGAGAGATCAGGCGTTGGACCAACGGTTTAACGTACCTACTTTCCGAAGCACGGTGGTAAGTATACCACCAGTTCCAAACGCCATGCTGAATACTGAAAAATTTCTAATGGAAAACTCCAAAATAGCACTTTTTGCCCCATCCAGTCCAAGAGGCAAACAAGAGACCATAATAATAATTTTTAATTGAACTTACGTTACTAAGGTACTTCCATAAAAAAGGTTTCACATTTTATAAAAACAACGTAGATCTAGTGGTCACGGTATATAACTCTATTACAACAGACTTATGCCCTTTACGAAGATCAGACATCAATCCATTAATCATTCGACAATGCCTATAAAAACAAAAGAAAGCAGCTCACGTTTTCATCGCGCCGACATGAAAAGTGCGAAAAAGTAAGATTTTATTGTATTCAATTTTTTAAAGCCTACGTTTTACGTTAATCCGTGGCCGCTACGTGACCGCTCCGACACGGCTGGTAATGCGAACAAAAACGTCACAAACTTCTGTAGGGACCACGGCCTTTATTTTTTTTACTGAAAAGCTTGAGGTTCGTGTTTGGCTAATTTTTGTACTTATTTTCTTGGGTTTAAGGTCAGCGTTTACAATAGGCTGGGTACAAGATTATTTTTGCCTAATTATATTATATTATTACAGCCCATAATATAACAATGCCTTGGGTCTTAACTGTTTCGGAATATTGTGACTGGTAACTCTTGAATGCCGTTTAGAAGTCCTAGTCGCGTTGAGTTTATTCGCTAAAGCCTGAAATGTATTCTAAAACATGTTTTATTTGTACCTTACCTACTGGGTAAAATATGTATAAATGGTAAATACAATCATTACCAAATTGCGCCAATATTTCAATGAAATAACGAAATTCATTGTCCGTTACTGCTTCAATGTTGCCATAAATCACGATTTATAATCTGTGTTTGACTGTAATAAACAATCGCGCTGCGTACATGTTGGAACGCTGAATTTTATTCAAATTCTTTATTGTATAATTTGATCATTCAATTTGTTTACTTATTATTATAAGCGTATGGTTTAAATTGTACTGAATACGAATAGAGAATCAAAGACCACAAAAACTGTAAAAAAATTTAGACGGTCTGATTTGGTCATTGAGAGTTTTCCCATTGATGTTTTACCAATTTATAAACACCTGTTGATTGTTTATTGCTTGGGAATACGACAGGTCTACAAACAAAGCCAATTTTATGAAGACTGTTTTTCATAACTTATACGTCTGTGTATGTCTGTATGTCATAGTTTCTTCAATAAAATAAAGGGGTACCTACAACTAGAACACCATCTCTCAACAATAGATGATCATAATAACAAAGTAACTGCGCCATAATTCATAGCGTTTTGCGATTTACGACAAACGTTGAAGAAAAATCGTATAAATACATAGAACATGTGACCGTCACTCCAGCTGCGTCTGAGGATGTTCCCGAGAAATGTTCGTATAAAATATTCAAACAAACACAGGCAGGGTTGCCAGCCTCGGACGGGTTAGCTCACTTTATGGAAGTTATAATATTTAAAGGTTATGATGCTCGTAGGCTGCTCGAAATCGGTCACTGTGCCGGCCGTATTAGGCATAAGTAGTCGTAAAGTTTTCAGCGTGCCCACTAGGTATATGTATATTATCAATTGTGTGCTTAAAGCACTCTCTGAAATTCCCTGAGTATTTTTTATCTTGTAATTTGATGCACATTTTTTGAACAAGTTGTATTATATTATATAAATTTATCAACATTCAACGTCAATACTACGGACAAGCATAATATGTTTATACTTAGTCATATTCACTTCAGTCAAAAGATATTTCATTTATTTTTTTTGCTTTCTGTAATAAATATGAAACGATCTCTGTCGTGAATTAACCATACATTTTGTTTTGAACTTACCTAACTCTGCACGGTCAAATCATCATTCATCATCATCATTTCAGCCAAAAGACGTCCACTGCTGAACATAGGCCTCCCCCAGGCGTCGCCACATTGACCGGTCCCGTGCGTCTCTCATCCAGCGGGTTCCTGCAACCTTGACCAGGTCATCGGTCCACCTATTGGGAGGCCTTCCAACGCAACGTCTTCCGGTTCGCGGTCGCCATTCCAGAACTTTTCGGCCCCATCGGCCATCCGTTCTGCGAGCAATGTGCCCTGCCCATTGCCACTTAAGTCTGGCGATTCTTCGGCCTACGTCGGTAACCTTGGTTCTCCTGCGGATGTCCTCATTTCTGATTCGATCACGCAAGGAAACTCCGAGCATAGCCCTCTCCATTGCCCTTTGGGTGACTTTGAGCTTTCTGATAAGGCCCATTGTGAGCGACCACGTTTCGGTCCCGTATGTAATCACTGGCAACACACACTGGTCATAGACTTTCGTCTTGAGACACTGGGGTAAGTTGGACGAGAAGATACCGCGCAGCTTCCCGAACGCTGCCCAGCCGAGTCGGATTCGACGATTGACCTCTTTCTCGAAGTTAGATCTACCCAACTGGACCGTTTGTCCCAGGTAGACATAATCGCCCAAGTAACACAATCGCGTCTAAAAACGGACTATTAGATATCTAATAGACTTTAATTTTATTGTCTACCTTAAGAGTAAAATATGTCCCAAGTAATATTCAAGAACGCTTATAGACACAGTTTAGTAAAAGTGGGCACAAACCTTATCCCTTCTCATAAGAATGAGTTAAGAAAACATCAATAGATAGAGACAAGAGTAGTAAATTTTCAAATTGTCTGTAGAGATTTTTCTAGTGTCTCACTAAAATGTGTATAGATCACAAATTTTACTAGTAGATAGTTTATAGATAAAGTTGAGACCTTTAAAGAAGTCTTTATTTGTCAAGTTTTTAAACCAAATTAACTGAAGACTAACAACTTTAAGTTATATTTGATTTGTAATAGACAACGACACATAATGGCGCAGAACTTACAAGAGTTATTTAATCTTATTATTGTATTGCATCATGGCGTACCAAATTTCTTATTTTTTACATTACTGTTTTAGCTAGTTAATAATGGGTAAACAAGCAAATTTATATGCGATTGAAATTCTATCGGTGAATATTATGTAAAACTCTCATAAAATAAGAGCGCCCGCTGTAAATGTAAGATTTGATATTTTTATTACCAAAAATGAATATTAATTATAATAAGTATTTTTTTTAAATTTCATTTTAATGTCTAAAATACTCCTTTTATTTAAAATAAAGTAATTGAAAACATATTAAATATTTAATTAAATATAATTTAATGATAAAAACATAAAAATAAGCATTAAAATATGTAACGAAAATCATTTGAAGCGAAAATAGGTAATAAAAATGGCGTCAAGATAAAATTTACTAGAAAAACGAATCTAATAGAACAAACACACTAGAGAATTTTCTGTAGTATGGCTCTAGCTCCATGACAAGAATAATTTCACTTGCTACATACTAAACTATCTAGTGAAAGAATAAACAAATTTATGAGTGGTTTAAGATTACCTAGTAACTGTCATCTCTGTATTCCTTTTTATCTTCTTACAGTATTTCTAGACATTCATCAGTAAATAGGTAATTTGATGTGTTGTAAACGAAAGACGATTTTATGCAGTAACAGAGCAATTTAATTAATCAATACGTAGGTACACAGAACCGTAGGTAGTTCATCAATTTTAACATCGATTGTCACTTTTTTGCTCTCTAAATATCTAGTGAGATTATTCTTCAGCCCGTGATGCTAGTTTATTTTTAATTTAAATCATTCTTGGACTGTAAAGCAATGTTCTCGGATCCTTTGGTAGAGTAACGGGTTGAAAATTATTTATTACTAGCTGTTGCCCGCGGCTTCACCCGCTACAACACGAAAATTATTCCATGGGAAGATAAAATCGGGATAAAAACGATCCTATATGTTAATCCAGGTTATAAACTATCTGTGTACCAAAATTTATCCAAATCCATTCAGTAGTTTTGCGTGAAAAAGTAACAACATACACACTCACTCACAAACTTTCGCCTTTATAATATTAGTGCGAAGTGCGATTTGGAATAAGTTTGAACTTATTCCAAATCGCACTTCGCACTAATATTATGTGAGTTATAGCATGAGTTGCTGACCACTGGCGCAGATCCCTTTTGAGGCAATTGGATCGACTTTCGTCTTCCTCATTTGTATTGTTTTCATCCGAATAAGTTACTAGAAAGTTTCGATTCTGAATCTGAATTATTTTGCAACTCTTCTTCATCTTGCTTCATTTTTAAATATTTACCGATTTTTGACGAAAGCCACCAGACCATTTATTTTTTTCACTGTCCTGATATTTTTATTGCATAAAATCATCCAATTCAAATATTTAATACAAATGCACTTAACATAGCCATTTTTAAGAAAAAATCCACTAAAGCCACGTTTTCACTATCATTTAATTAGACAAACTTAAAAATATCTATTAAAGTATTTTATCTAGGCGTAAGTCTCTTTAGAAACAATGATAAGAGTACCAATAGCTAAAATAGAAAGTTTTATCTTAAAATATATCAACTCATCTATAAAATTAGTTCAAGTTAGGTACCTTTAGGCTTTATTCACTATTTGTAGAGCATATTATCTTAAAACATTCAATATACCTATAAACGTACTTAGAATAAGTGTGCTATAGAACAAATGCCCTAAAAATAATCCAGCTTGAGAAAAATAACTCCATAAGAATACATTTTCTTTATTGCAACCATCTTTAGAAAGCCCCTATCTGAAGATTAACAATGAATAGACTGTCAATAGACAGATTTGTTTTAAACCTCCGAGACTGTGTTACTTGGGCGTCCACAACTTCGAGCGTAGAGTCTCCGATCTTGATAGGAGGTCAAACGAAACGGTCAAATAACTTAAAAATAAAAACATAAAAGTCACGTGGTATAGAGATTAATGAAGTGAAATAAAAAACAAGGAAGTCTAAAATAAAATCTGGCGCTCGAGACCTAACGGCGCGAAAATGCGATTTTAAAAATAAATATCTAAATTGCTGTGGTGCGTAAAAAGATTTTATAACACATTTGCTCGTAAAGCGCCTCTTATTTCACCAATTTCAATATCGTAATGTATGTCATTACGTACTTGTGCGTAATCGTAAAGTAAAACGCACGAGTTTCTTTCTAATAAGGTAACACGTCGTACGGTTTATCATGCTCCGTCTAAAACCAACGGTACTTTTTTAAATCTTAAGAAAAAAAAAGCAAAGAAAGCAAATCAAAAAGTTTTTATGTCAGAAAAGTGGTCAATATTTTATGAATAAAATTAACTTTGGGAGATAAAAAAAATAAACATTTAATTCTTTAATTTAATTCATTTTGACAGTAAATTACATCTGTAACAGAAACAAAAAAATATTAATTTACTTTATTAGTAATACTGGCTGTTTTTGTACCGTTGCCTTAAAAAAAAAAGCACTGATGCCCGCGCATCGCTAATTTGTGAACAAATAAAAGATTTATTCGTTTAAGAAAGTCCGAGTTTTATTTATTTCCTCGCAAATGTGTTATAAAACGTCGTATGACATACGTGCGCTTTGATAATTACAGCCTCTGCTCTCTTGTAGCCCTTGCCTACGGCTCGGGCTAGCAATATCGCCTCGGCTGTAATTTTCAACTTACCGCACTTATATCATAATGTACTATTATCGTGGAACTTCATCCGCCTATGTATTTCTATTTGGACGTCTATTTATCCATTTCATCTAAAGTTTTCACGGACAGTGTCGGGCGAAATAATTGCGTCATCGCTAAAATGTTTTTGTTAGCGGGAATTCTATCTCATTATAATTATGGAGTAGAATATAATGTTGCGTTCTATTGTTAAATATTTGTAATGTAAGTAAGATGATCCTTACGTGTGGCCGTATAATTTGTGTCATAAAGCTGTGACTGTTTCTCGCCAAAGATTTGTCTGCGAATTCAACAATATAAGTACCTAGTTATTTTGTTGTCGCTATTACTTGGGTACTTACTTTTGATAGTAGATGTCAGAAAATTCCAAATATGTACGCTTTTGTAGATAGCTTTGTTCTGTGTTTGTGCGCATACAATTGCTTATAGACCACTCTTATTGAGTTCTATACTTGAAATAATGTAGAAACAATATTAACAGAACGTATATACGTTTGGCGCCTTTTCAAACATAAACCCATTACTAGGCATTAGGTGAGTTATAGTTCGACTACATTTTCCATTAAATAAAAGTGAATGAACGAGTATGCGTCTTTTAAGAGCTGAAGTTAGGCGTCGATTCTGACATTGACGTTACAATGTACAAACTGTTAAGTGACGTCACTTTGTATTTTTCAAAGGAATTGGCGTTAACAAAGTAAGTGTCAGTCGGTTATGTTTTTTCATCAGAATAATCCTTTTGTATTTTTTTAAATAAGTTTTTGTTGAAAAACTTTGACGTAAAGCTTAATTCTTCGCAAAAGTGTTTTCTTTAACATAAACTGCTCTTTTAACCCACCTGTTTAGCAATCTAGAGTTTTGAATGTTGCCTGTGAAATTATAACCGATAACCATCGTTAACAAAGCAGGACAACATAATTAATAATCCGTTTGTCAGTTTGCTGGTGCAAATTTATGTGTACGACAATGTAAACATGAGCCGAACAGCGACCATTATGACAGCAACCATCAAACTTTAATGGGCTGGTCCATCAATAAAGTTATTTCAAGTGTTCGGCGAGTGCAAGACCTTTACGAGCCCGCACTAAACGTGTGTTTGTGTAAACAATGTTATTCTCGATATCAGTAGGTTAATCGATTGTTAATCGATGCTGTTTGTGCCTTAAATCGATTTTTAAACTTTGAAGTTTTCATTGGTACGCATTCCGGCAAAACAAACCTTTAATACCTTTTTTTTTTTGGTGGGTGGAAAATCATCGAATGACCCCCCCCGCTCTTGGGCAGAGCGAAGGGGAGTGTCAGACTTCTACTGACTAACTATCCACGTCTTATTAACCAACTTCAAAAATGAGGAGATTCTATGTTAGTGTATATTTTGCCAGCAGTCTATATCATCACTATTAATAACCTATCGAGGAATAACAATTAACACTAAATTTACGTATGCTTCATTGGCTTAAATCACTATACCTAATCGACGAAAAGTTCCGTAAAACTGCGTTCATATATTTACTCAGTTTTTAAAAATAAAAATCAATCAGAAAAACGCGTATTTCACGTAATATAATATCCCATTATAAAAATGTGCGTCATTACATCTGGCGCTAAGCATTACATTTACATTTATAATGGTTCTCATTATTTAGTCTGCCCGTAATGCATTTCTACATGATTGTAAACGATAAGTGGTGGCTGAATTAAAAGCGTCTATGTTTACGAGATACGAATTCTTAAATAAAACTCTTTTGGTTGATCTTGTACAGTAATTATACCTATTTTAGGAAACGAATACTGGTTTTATTTGGGAGAATTTTAAAACAAAACAGATTTACGAAACGAAAAGATTTTTAGACAATGCTTTCAATTATTAAATAGGTACTTCTTATAAGAATAACCTATCTGAGTAGTTATTTGAGACAACATTAGTGTGATATTAGGCTATGCTAATGTTAATGTAATGTGAAAACTCAAACTTGCCAGTACTATGTTACAAATCCCGATTGGTCGAAGTCCTGTCAAACAGTCAAACAGATCAAAGAGACCTGTGTGCTTACTCTCGAATATAATTCCGATAGATCGACATTGGAATTGTCAGTCAAACGTCAGGCATTGGCTGGACTCAGTCCGCCTTATTACAAAAGGTAGTTAAACCTGGTTTAACTTAGACCTGGTTTATCTCGCATGCTGTCACTTTCTTTTAAATATTATTGAAGTGAGACGTCATGCGAGATAAACCAGGTCTAAGTTAAACCAGGTTTAACTACCTTTTGTAATAAGGCGGACTGAGTCTAGCCAATCCCTGACGTTTAACTCAACCAACTGACGTTTGACCAATGTCGATCTATCGGAATTATATTCCAGAGTAAGCACCCAGTACTCAAACAAACTGAATGGGTGGGCGAATCAAACAATTGACGGTCGTTGCTAAGTTGTTGATGATCGCTTTCGGCTTTTCTCACTACGCGAAACCAACACAACATAATATGTTGTGGCAACTCCAACCGCCATACTAATGTACCTATGCGCCGTTTTCTCACATACGAGGACAACACAACAGCAACACAACTTTGAACCAACAATTCGGCTATGTTGTCTTGTCCGCTAGATCGGATCAACTTTTTTGTTGTAACAACACTGTGACACATAGCCGCCTTGCAGACTATATAGGTATTTGGGGGGGGGGGGGTATGAGGAACAGGGTGTAAAGCTCCTCATCCCCTATAGAAAAGGGAGGATCCTCCGACCGGATGGGACACAACACCCGTCCGGACCACAAACCGATCAGTTTCGCATTCCACGAACGGAAGAGAAACTGTTCGCCTCCGACAATCGCAATCTGTTTCGGCAATTCCGTCACCTCGACTTCATAGTCCTGTTCCTCATACCTCCAAACTGGTGACCCCGAGCGTGATCGTCAGCGCAGCCTTCGTGCAAGCACTTCATACGTCGTCATCACTTCCCCTTCACCTTCGAGCAGCGAGTCATACCGTCAGCCAGCAGCCACGGCTCCATGGGGTATCCTGTCCACCAGCATGCAGCGGAAGCGCATTCCTGGACATCACCCCCAGCCTCATCAGCGACTTTGGCACAGCACACTGCACTTCGGCCGGTCAGCGAGAGACGCACTTCTCTCCTGGTCGACGCAGCAGCCAGCCACAACACAGCACTGCATCACTACGACTCACAGGAGCTAATATGCAGCATCACGTCGGGGTCACCATTTTGGGGGGGTATGAGGAACAGGGTGTAAAGTTCCTCATCCCCCATATAAAAGGGAGGATCCTCCGACCGGACGGGGCAGTTAGCCCGCCGGACACAACACCCGTCCGGTCGGAGGATCCTCCCTTTTCTATGGGGGATGACAAACCAACACGACATCAACACAACATTCCTTTTCCTTACGAGTACGCGTCCGCCTCGGGCAGTGTGACAAAATGTGACAGTCGTGTTGTGTTGGAGTCGTGCTGGTGAAAAAGGAATGGACAATACGTCGTCATCAACACAACTTTTAATGTTGGTTTGACGTAGTGAGAAAACGGCCTTAGTTTGTTTGTGCAGAACATGCTACACTTACTGATACCTACGTCTGATACTTTTAGCTGCGTTGCATCATCACACTGCTGGACAAAGGCGTAGGTATCTTATGACTTGCGGTTATTTCGAACCAAGGACCACTGGTCGACATTAGCCTTGGATGGACATGCTAGACTTATGCCAATTATTGTAAAACCCTGTAATCTTAAAGATGTTTGACTGAAAGCTGCCATTTGAAGTAAAGATAGAGCTTAAAGAATAACAAACCGTGTAATCTGTTTTGCAAGATGATCTCTTTATTCTCAATAAGGTATTTTTAGTTTTATTACTCTATTATTGCAAAGATCGTTAAACTTTCTATATAATAAAAAATAGATCGGTGTATCAATAAATATTATAGCCGCTTATCGACATACATTTCGTTTTTCATTTCAGACATCTCTAGAGCTTCTCAAAACATTGATTCCATTTTGGCTCCAGAGAGATACACATCGTAGTCTGCCTACAAATAATCCGATATCTTTCAATCAATAACAACAATAACGGCTTGAGACATCTTTTGTTAACATGCTCGTTTATTTTGACCTTTACGGTACGAGAATCTTTGGAGATTATATTATATTGCACGCTTGGGATATTCAACAAAATATAATACAGGCTTGTATTGTGATAAATAAATATATCAATGCGTGAAACGACAAGCATGGTATAGTATTCAGACGTGTTCATATGTGCACTGCAATCTTTGGAGTATAGGTTGCCTCGCGATGATTTTCTTTTTTTTTTCGCTTCTCCCTATTTAATTTTATACAATACGGTATAACAACGCCTGTAATCCGCGAAGGGTCCGGTATAGGTGTACCCATTAGTACACCTACATTTCGTCAGTTAAGTTTAAGTTCCATGGGAGCGAGACTATTGCCATTAACCGATCGTAAATTCAAACTCCGTGGCTGCCACTAAGATTTCCTGAAGGGAAAACTTAATAATACTTTACCCAATGCATTATGTAATTAAAAAATATAGTTTTGTAGCTTCTTGTTACTATACGGAGAGATTATGTCATAGGGATCACATGGATCTAACCTGTTTAATTTTCTTCTCAAGAAGCTTATCCAAATAATTGTATACGTGATGGCATATTTTAGACTTTAAGTGAAGGTACAGCGACGTCTATTTCATAAGGTTTTTCAATTGTTATTCTCGTAGTTATACAAGTTGACGTAGTATAATAATATAATACGGCTAACGTCAGGAGTGAGTTAGTGCCCAACAGATGTCGGGGACGCATTCCTCCTCGGACGGGAATAGTCTGGTCAAATGACACACCGTGGATTTTTCTTAGTGTTTTTATCTTTTATTTTTAAGTTAACCTTTTTTTTAAACTGTTAGATAATTGCTCAGAGGGAAATAAAACAATGTGTGGACGTGGTTGTTTTTATTACTTTTTTATTTCGTCTGTGAAATATTGCTTCTACTAATTGCCTTTTTAATTATGTGACAGCAAGTTGATAGTCGGCGATATACGCATGTACATACTGTCGAAAAGTAAGAGTAAGAGGTCTACTTAAAGTTCGCTCATGTCTCACAAAGTAAAAGTATGTAAGTATATACTTGTCAGAAAATACATTTCAGTATCCACGCAACAAATTGCATAATCTTCAGCGGATGCACACGTGTTTTTAGAGAGAAATCCAGTTACGTGACATCCGAATTATAAATAGCCAAATATAAATACGCAGTTTTATTTTAAAGTGTCCTCTAAATTCTTCCTCGTTTTAGCGAATACTACATCTTGCCTAATGAGTATAATAATATACTGTTTTCAGAGCGCTATTAGTCCACATGACAACAATATTTTAACAAACTCCTTGGCACCTGCCCAATGTTTGACGGAAGGAAAGAAACTAAATCGTAGTATTTAATTGGAACAATAAGTTTCGTCATTTGAGTTTATTGATTGTGACGCTTTGTCACAATCAATAAACTGACATCACGTCTGTTATCCCTAGAGTGTTAATCTGAGGTATACCTACTAGGACACCCACGTCTTGCCAGTTATATTTTTAAGTTCCATGACTATCAACCGAGTAGGTAAGAATTCAGTTCGTGGCTGCTACTGAGTAATTCCTAAAGGAAAAACCCAATCACACTTTGGCCGACCACTAGACCAACGAAGGATAAGAGTTCTTGGTTTTAGATGAATACAAATAGACACAGCCACACACACAAACAAATTGGCTTAAAGTGTTTTCTGAAAAATAAGTATGAAACTGGGTGGAAACTGATTATGTAATGAATGATCCATCCACTACCTGTTTTTATTTTAATGTTTAATTTAAAAACTTGGTAGGTACCTTGGTGTCTAACTAATTTGGAGCTTCTACCCAAAGAAGAAAAAACTCTACAGAAGAATTTAGGGCATGATATTGATCCGGTTACTCTATGAAATCAGCTCTAATATTTCACAACTTTTAATTAATTTATTGAGTGATAAAAACTTTTTTACAAAAAATAAAACCGACTTCGACAAAAATAAAACACAAAAAAGTGAAAAATAAAAAATCAGCTTCTGAAGTCGGAGACTTTTGTTTGTTTGATTTCATGTTTTTGCCACCGACTTCTGAAGCTGATTTTTTATTTTTCACTTTTTTGTGTTTTATTTTTGTCGAAGTCGGTTTTATTTTTTGTAAAAAAGTTTTTATTTTTCACTTTTTAGTGGTTCACATGTGCTTACCCCTTCACAACGTACCGGCGTGATGTTATGTTATGAACTGGTCAATAGACAGTCATGAGATTTCAGCAATCCCAGTCCATTTGCTATCATTAATTGAGGAGTTCCGTTGCCTATCTCCGAAGTTCTTCATCACCTTTGTAGTGAGTACAGGCGTGATATTATGTTGTGTGATGGCGTAAACAATGCTTAGATATGCTATAGCAACAATCGCGGTTAATCTGCTGTTATTTATTGAAGAGTTCCCCCGATTTCTACAAGATCCCATCATCAGATATTGAAATGGTGACAATGGGACCACACGGGAAGCACCAGCTTTCAAATGAAAAAAGAATCAAGAAAATCAGTCCACCCAGTCGCAAGTTATGCGCGAACAAACATAAAAAAAAAAAAAAAAAAAAAAATACAGTCGAATTGATAACCTCCTCCTTTTTTTGAAGTCGGTTAAAAAGTGACTTTATAATATATTGAGTGAAAATGAGCTAGTTTCAAATTAAAACTTAGATTTTTACTGATATTATATCCGGTTGTAACTTGTTTGAAAGTTAAAGAAGTTCTAGAACTTATAACTTAGTTAAGTTTTAGTTTAATTCTAGGTATTTGTGATCTAATTTATTTCTTTATAACTATAAGTTACTACTTAATAATTTCGTTTGATTAAACATAACAGCTCAGTAGGTACTCAAGACTACTAAATGAAACGCAACAACAAAATAGAAAAAAAAACCGTCTATAATCGGCATCTCAAGCTACCGTACTGAATCCCATACAATTTACTAAATAATTCCATAGCTCAGAACGTCGCGCCGTGCACTCTCGCTCTCTACGAAATGCGCGGCACCCTTTATCCAATCACTGGCATTCCGGATCACTGGGCTCTGAACACGCAGAACAAAGAAGTACAGAAGGTTGAGTCCATATGAAAGTGAAAACAGGCACGGTTACATCCTGAGAGGTTTAGAGACTAAAGAAGTTGAATATTGCGTATTGTGGAGAGATACAATGAGTATTTTTTGATTGCTTGTCGCTGTACCAAATTCTCTTTGTGGTTACATGAGTGGCACGACTTGAGGGTGATACCAAGATAATTGCGTGAAATGACCGTTCGCGTGAGTGTTCATGCTCCCAAGTGACCGTTCGGCCCAAAAGTCCATTCACACAACTCTTTTCGCGCAAGTGGGTGCATTCGCTTGAAAGTCTTTCGCCCAAATGTCCTAGACCCCTTGTGGGTCATACGAAAGCTATATTTCTTTCATATGGCCCGCAAGGCATACCAGTTGTTGGTACGCGCAAAAGTGCAAATATCTCACGGGCACAAGTTAACTGCTAGCCATCTACTAACTTTTGAAATCGGGTTTTTAGTCGGTAGGAATCCGAGATAAACCTCCATTCTTCTCAGACGCAGTACCTATATTCCCCACAAAAAAGTCGCGTTTCTATGTATGCGTGTGTTTTGGCTTGCTATTATGGAGCTGTCCTACTGTCCCTACCTATTTCGCGATGAAGGCGAGCTAAAATCAACTGGAGGGAGTTTTACCATATTACCTCCGAGTATCGGATTTGTTACCGCCAGTCCTGTGAGTGCCCCGTCAT
Source organism: Diarsia mendica (assembly GCA_949316265.1). Taxonomy (NCBI): domain Eukaryota; kingdom Metazoa; phylum Arthropoda; class Insecta; order Lepidoptera; family Noctuidae; genus Diarsia; species Diarsia mendica. Next base: position 14,213,724 of record OX438906.1, read on the forward strand.
AAGTACCCTTGATGTTTATTGAATTGTAACTTGATTGTGAATGCGTTTGCAAGTTTTCTTTGTCGGAAATTGGAATGGGTTTTTTTTGTGTTTTTACGTTGATTTATGTCTACGTGTACATTAAAATGTTTAGGTCATTCGGGTTTAAGTTTTGGAAAGAAATGTATCTAAAAGTATTTAAAGAGGCTGTAATATAAATCGATTGAATAAAAATTGTCGGTTGAACGATTTGATATTATTAGTGAGACTGCCAAAATCAAAAACTATAGACAAAGTTTTCTCGTACTTATTAATCGTGGTAAAGTAAACGAACCTTTTCTCGAGAATCCTAAACTCAAAAGGGCCAATCCAAGATAGTTAGTGGTATCGGGATAGATGAAGATCTTCAGCCGATTACAATTCTACAAAATCCTTTTGAAAAGCAATTGCAGGAATTGCTGGCAAAGGACGGAATACTCTTATAAGTCATTTACCGAAACCTAAGCTAATCAAAAACTTGTTGACTTACTATGATACAAGACAAAAAAATATTAGGAGGACATTTAGACACGGTAGCCAAACTCGCGATCTTTATTGTACCAAAAATTTTACCAAAATAACGCTACGTTTCATGCCCGCTTTTACTCTCAATACGCCAGGCCCCTTACTGGCTAATTTTGAACCTCTCAAGCCAACGATATAGGTACACAAGGGTTTAACAAGCTCAAGGCCAAAGCGGTAGTACTGAAAAGGGAGCTCTGGGGTCCTACAGCCGGCAGGCTTTGCCGTTCCGCCTCACTGAGGTTTCCACGTCACGTCACTTCTAAGCCATTGAACAGCGTCAAGTGTCATATCTGCTCAGACTTTGTTTTCAATTGGTGTTTTGATCTGGGGGAAATTTAGGGTAATGAATACTAAGGGGAAGTGCCGATTGGTTTCTAAAGCTTTTGTGTTTGCAACGACTTGCAACTTGATCGACAAAGGTAAGGTAAGGTTTTAGTACTAACGTCGGAACATTATATGATTGTAAAATAAAATAAAATAAAAGGAAAGATATTTTGTTTTTGTTTCTTCTCCATAGAAAATGACCATAATGTTTTAAAGTGCCTATTATGTATAGAATTGTAGGCCCATGTAGAGTAAAATGTCATTTTGATTTGAACTTTTATGAAACTAAATCTAGATAACGAGTACCAAAGTACAACTAGTCCAAAGTACCTACAAAAGTCAAATATAACATATTAATTCAGACTGATTTTAGAGTATATAAATAATTTATTTAACTTATTTCAATGTATAATGTCTACAAGAACTTTGTGAAGAATATAATATTTGTTGGTACTGCCAGTGAATTTCTTGTGTGAGGTACTTTGTTTTAATCAATATTGCCGAGCATCCTGGCTATTGGCTGACATGAAAATATTTTTAATGTTTTCCTGTGCCATTTCTCAATCAACTTTTATAACATGAAAGAAAAATAAAATGCGAATCTATTCGTAATAACTTCAGTGGTTCTGAAGTTGATTTTCTAATATTACAGGTTAACTTTTCTAGTTTTCGACTTTAATTTATTCGATTTTCTATCTCTATCTCATTCTACGATATTTATCTAATATCTGAGAGGAGCTCGTATAGGGTATAAGAGTAGAGGAAGGACGACACGGTTGGCGCAGTGGCTAAGCGATTGGACTGCTGCGCTCGGTGTCGCGGGTTCGATCCCCGCACGGAACAAGTATCTGTATGGCCTACAGATAATAATTGTTTCGGGTCTGGGCGTGTTTGTGTATGTGGTTTTCAATGTTTGTAAACGCACCCACGATACAGGAGAAATTCCTAGAGTGGGGCAACGTTTTGAAAAAAAAAAAAAGAGGAAGACCAAAGAAACGATGGATGGACTGTCTTAAGAATGTTATGGCAAACCAGGAGTCTCATGAGTTGACGAGAAACAGAGAAGTATGGAAGAAGAAGACATGCTGCGCCGACCCCAATTGAATTGGGATAACGGCAAGAGAATGATGATGGTGATGATCTGAGAGAAGCTCGTGACTAATAGCCCCTCGGATCAATCGGGCTTGGATAGGTAGGTCCGCAGATGGTTGTCCACACACTACACACCGAGTTTCCACTGTTTCTCGGAAAACACGTTATGCCGTTGGTCCTAGCTGTCAATTGTAGATATTTGACAGTCGTTACAGCTTAGTCCAATGGCCCGAAACTCTGACGACCAGCTAACCAGTACTAACTGGGTTGTGGAGGTCAATTATTAGGCCGTCACTCCGTGTAAAATACTGGTATTCAGCTACATGCACATAGGTCGGAAAAGGCTATGCAGATGATGATTCTCTCTGCCTCTCTCTGCATAGTCAAGTTCATTTTGTAGCTGTAATAAATTTACTGAATTACCCTTTACTTCAGTTTTTCCTTTTTATTCCTTAGAGATTTCAGATCTAGAACGCTAACATATCTTATTCCTCCTGTCATGTGAGCTTAAAAAATTGAAATATTATCTTAGAAACGATGTGCTAGTATGAAAACAACATAAAACAGTGAAATGTATTGCTCAAGAGAAATAAAATTACGCAAAGGTCATTCACCTCTGTGCGTTACAAAATTAAAATCATTGGCGAGCGTTGTATTCGAAGATTTATTTACTTCTGCCTCGCAACACTTAGTACATTAGTTACGACAATAATATTGAACGTCATTGATTTTTATACCTGCATTTTTTTTTGAGCACTTAAGTGATCTGATTTTGAAATCATGATTCACTTATATACGATTACGACAAAAATCTCTTTTCAGTAATCATAGGTGAGACAAACACATTATCGAATTTTCTTTAATTTTAATTCAAATAGTGCAATAATGTTTGTGTATTCATTTATTAGTGGTTTAGGTTTAGTGAATTTCATACGGCTAGAAGTCAGAATATCTACATAATACGATGCTCATTAGTATACGCTCAATATAGAAACCATGGCATTTACACAGGGAAAGAAAGCGAGAAAATTGTGTTTGAAATTTTCAAGAAGTAAGGTGATCATTTATTTTCCTGCAAAGTCACTATCAGCTCTGTTGTCATACCTACTCCAAGTGGAATTTCAGTGAGTTAATTTTAGTTTCGTGCTCCATTATAAACCTCTAGTGAAAATTCACCTGAGTTATCAATTGACCTTAATTGCTACGAATTAGCAATATGGATTTTGTAGTTATTTGTACTAGCTGCCTGTTACCTTACTAACGGGCATTACGGAAACAAACTATCAAGGGAGAATCTATCCTTTATCTTACCCATTACCTCTCCTAAAATAAAACACACCCATAGGTAGGTACTTACTGAAAACCGTCATGTACAAGAGTAATATCTAAGCAAAAATGAGTGAGGATTCAAGGAATATCTCGCTCGCGCTAATATAGCGATCCCTTTTATACCACAGAATTCCACAATTCAAAAAACGATCGATGACCCAAATCATTCATAATATACGACAAATAAATAAAGCAATATTCAAAGCCAACATGCGGCTGAATATTAATGATCAGAGATATAAAATTTCCGTTCAACACGATATGTTTGTTGCCTTGTCCATTAGTTGGTGCACTGCCAAGCGATTTCCGACATATGGACGTATGGCATTGTTCTATAAAGTCTATTATAGACGGTATTAATGTGTCGTTTACATATTGGCCCTGATTTTTATTTTATGGAAAAATTTTGTGTAGTCTTTTTTTTCTTTTTCCTTTATTGGAACAGCAGCTTTGAGGTATAAGTAAAAGGACTACCTCAAAGGTTGTTGCTGTCTCAAGTACTGCGAAATATTCCAAGCCAGCTATTATAAGCTGCGGTAGATCGCATGCTGTCTGTGTTTCTTAGACTCTTATGAACGTCTTACAACCGCAGCCTCAAGTCTCAGTGTAATGGTATTTAAGGATTCATTTGGGTAATATTTTTTTATTGTATTTTATAATAATGTTCTTGTAGCATCATCATCATCATCAGCATATATAATATTAATTAAAATTATTTTCAGATCCTACACTGCTTGGCTCTGAATCCCCCAATGGTTGTCTGGTAGAAAATACGTCACTTTGCCGCTGTACTTTGTGCTTGAAGTGTTAAATTAATTAATATTTAGATGGCTTCATGAAAAATTTAACTACCTAGGATATCGTTAAAAAGAGATTATGATATCCTGACGAAAATATTGAAAACTGATCTAAAATACCAAATACGCATGACTCACTGACTACCGGTACGAATGACTCATTTTAACCCCTTACCGCATGGAGTTTTTAATTTTTACAAAAAAAATATATGTTAAGTATAGTCCTTGACACGTAGGTACTATAAAGTTTGTTCAGACAGTTTTCCAAAATCTCATTACTTTTTGAAATATAATTAAAAACTTCTATTTTCCTTATATGGCATGTATGCAGTACAAGCGACTAAAACTAGTTTGACAAATATGGCATATTATGCATTGTAGTAAAGGCGACTGAAGCTAACTGCCATATTTGGCATAAAATACGCTAAAGGAAATTTTCAATCAATGTTTAACATGAAATAAGGTGTTAGAAAATAAAACTCTTAATTTAATAGATAAATACATTTTTAATGAGATCTGTTGCATTTAGAACCAGCCGAAAGATGAAACGACTTAAAGCAAATTCCTATCTTTATTTAGGCAAAGGTGTATAAATAATACACTTCTCACATTTGATGTAGGATTTGCCCGAACAAGCATACATCTTACAGAGTTGGCGTTCCTGTGTGTATGCTGGTAAATGATTCAACCCGTCATTAGCAATTTCGGGGAGAGGTAAATCGATCCGTCGTTTTCTTCTTCTTTTAGGTTCTTCGACAGCAGGCCTCCGGCGATTCCGTGCCGGCGTGTAAAGTGCTTGGTTAGCTCTTGTCAGTGCTTCAAACAATAGTAATTTATAATCGAGCAATGGCATGTAGGTTTAAAAAATATTAAGTAACGCTTTACTGCATAACTTGACTACCCACATCTGGCTGAATGCAAAAATAACCACTAATGCATATAATAATAATCCTTCCAAGCCGGTTTCGGCTACGGCTAAACTATAAATTGAAACTTACATGTTTTCAGTGTTTTTAGGTCCTTGATAAGTCTTCTCAGCACCATGATATGAAAATCGTACTAAAAATCGACACACAATCACCAAATGAATTTTAAAAACACACTTCGAAAAATTTCAACGGCCGCCAACTGGTTTTGACAAGTTATAGTTTCGTGACGCGATAAACTAGATGGCACTACTTGTATTTATATTGAAGCTTGGACTTTGCCTGATCTGTCCTAGTATGATGTAAAAAATATTTTAATATACCCTATATTAAAATATTTTTTTATTTCTGCACGTTTGAAAATAAGTACCCATATTTGGGTAGCTATGCGGTAAGCGGTCATTTATGGGCCAACGTTGCCTGATCATAAATAATAGTTATTTTATGCTATTATTCGGTAGAAAGATATAGTAGTCGTCCCTGTATTGCTCCTGATGAAAATAACAATATAATTTAGATTAAATGATCCTTATAGTAAATTAGTAATCATCACTTTTGGCAAGCACACTGACTTCTTCAGTTTCATTTTGAATTAGGAACGATGAGGCTTCTATATTAGAACTCTTAGATTAGTACTTCCACTTCCACTTCTACTTACTCTTTTGTGTTGCTGCTGTCCATTATCGAATAAATACATATTCTATTCTATTCTATTCCAATTTAATAGACACTAATGGAAAGCTTGAAATACTTCTGTGTATTTAGAATGTAGTAGGTAATAGTAAATCTAAATTTTTCCTCAGTTTTTTATGACTCTACTAAAAATCAAAGAAAATATTCTAGATCTCATCGTTACCGTGTCACTAGTAAAAGTGTAGGAAATCTAATATTATAAGATAACATAGATTTCACTGGTATCTAGGTCAACAAAATAGTAAGCAACAAAAACGACAGTTCCATGATCCATCAGATTTTTAAATAAGATGGACTATTTTTCAATGAGTTTTTCTAACGTGTACAGTTAAAGCCGCTAGTTCCTTTCAACTTATCAGACTAGCTAACTTAGATAAGCAATGAAATCACACAACACACCGATTTAACTGAACGTAATAAAACTCTTTCATCCAAGTACAACCAACCAAGTAGAAACTAACAAGTAGGAACTAGTTGATAAGTAGTAGAATAGATAAATAATTATGTTGTTATTCCTGTTTTTTAGGTTGTTTAGATTTTATTTTTGTAGGTTAATTGGTAAGAAACGCGTATTTTTAGGTTTATTGAGTGCCATACTAACGAATTAGGTTAAGGCCTGTAATGTTAGTTGTTAGTTGAAAAAGTAAATAAATAAATAAATAAATAAATAAGTTCGGAACATAGCTACGCCCACGGTAATACGCCCTACGAGTAACATGAGGAGCTTTTACAACTGAAAGCCAACGCGTGTTGGCTACTAGTAATGAAAACCAGAACTTTCACTTTCGCAAGGGATTAATTCGTTCGCTGTCAGAATCGCAATACAGGTGATCCCAAACAAGTCACCGCGAGACCCGCTAGTTTGCAAACTTTCCACAAAATAAACGCTCCTACCCTTACATTAAAATCCTTTTGACTCCAGCTTAAAATTAATAGGCCATTCATAAACGTGGCCCAATTATATTATGTTTTAATTACAGGCCTAACTTAATTTCGGAACAAAAGAGTTTCCTTATTTTTTAAATTAAATTATGGGCGGGGGAAGTCTGTGTTACTTTTATAGGCCGTAACGAGGAGCGTAAAATCAAGGTTGCCATGGCAGCCCTGACCTCGTTTTTCTAATTCTTTACATCATTTTTTTGGTTTCATTACAATTAATAAGGAAAAATTGGGATGTTACGACAATGTTAATATTTGGCTGGAAGATGTTTTCTGTTGCTATTGTTTATCCCACTGAAAAGAAAAGTGTTTTATTCAGCATTTTCAAAATGTTTATTCATTCTGTCTACTCTTAACGTCTATTTAATTTATTTTATATCACAACCTATTATATGAAAATAAGTACTTAACATAAACTTAAACAGCTTCATATAACATTTGTATTTCAATTGAAAACATTGAAACTTCAGGTCTTAAATAAAGTTAGAAAAAGAAACCTACAAGACAACAAACTATTCTCCGTTCGTTTTAATTTTTTTCTCAGTTCAAAGATTTGAAGTCACCCAATTATTTTATTGTGCAGCACCATTGTTTTCATTCTTTTCAGCAATTTGATGACTTCAAATACAAAACATTCGTTTTATTGCACTTGGAAAAGTTTCTATAACAAAAGTATTTTTGAACTTAATAACACTTCTTTAAAGTCAGTGGCATGTAGCACAATTTCAGAATATCAGAACTATATCTATACAAGTGATTGTACCCGGTGTTGCTTACCAACATAGTAAAGTACCTACTAATTTTTAGATGGATCCATTTGATTGTTCGTAGAGTTACTAAGAAAGCAAAGATTGAAATAAGATTTTAGGTTCAAGATTACTGCACTAGTTTTCCTTAAGAATTTGTTACTGGGTTCAATAACTATATACTGGAGCTAACTTAGATGTAGGTAGACAAGTTCTTTAAGTAGGTATTATAAAAAGTTGTTTACAAGAATGTTACTTATCTCAATGGATGAAATCGTTTTACAGTATCATTAATGTATCGCCATAGAATCACACTGACCTATAAAAGTTTATTTAAAATTTTAATTCTGTCCATTAAAAATGCAACATCAAAAACTCTGGCGCAATTTTCCTCGACTATTGTATAATGTATTCGAAAAGCATGCAAATGACTCCCATTTGCATATGTTTGGCACACATTATGACCGATAATGTTTTCTAAAAATATAATATAACAAACATGTGCAGTCGTGCGTGGCCAAGCTTTTGCCGTTGTTTCCATGTTGACAGTAATGATTATATCCATCGCAATTAAGAAATCACAATGAGAATCTCAGACACTAATCTGCAGTACATATTCCTTATGTGAATTGGCCAAGATTATGTCTGGACCTTAAATGAGACTTTGACCTTTGACTTTGGTTCGACTGTTTCTTCTCAGAGTATGTAGTCCTTTCGGATGGCATTATAGAAGATAGGCGCAGGTATGTTACCTATGGACTTATTTATCTGCTATCTTTTGTATAGGATTGCAAGTATATTACACATACAACTGTTTAGTTTTTGCTGTTGTACGCCAAGAAATTAGAAATGTACAGTATGCTAATTTATTAGCCTTCAAAATCAAAATGACTAACTACAAAATTAATTATTACTCACAAAAACAAAAGCCCTTCCCTTGTGTAAAAAAAAGTCTTTTCACACCACATACCACACAAAATACCGGGTATCAAAATCAAAATAAAACTACTACAAAATAACAGTGGCCCAGTAGCCCATATCATATTCACCGGTAATTTTCGGTTCCGTTACATCACTAGTTCAGGCTGATTGGCCATGCCAGTAATTGCTTATGTCTATAATACCTTACGCTCCAGGAGCCATGTTTGCCTACACCAATAGGGGAGAAACGGGCAGAATGTACACAATGCGTAGCTATTTGTAATTGGATGTCAAATGTCAAATCGGTCGAGAGTTGAATATGATTGACGTTTCGGCTTGCGTTTGAATGGAGGTCGATTGTTTTATGTGAGGAGAACGGAACTAAGTACTACGAAACAATCCAAGAAACTTGACGGAGTCAATTAGGCTACTTTCATTTAAAAAAATAATATTAAGGATAAGTAAAATAACCCAGGAAATCGGATTCAAATAAGGAAGTGCCTAATGGTAACAGCTAGTGTCCATATAAAGTTAAAGCTTCAGCAAAGCCTCCTGAAGAATTGAGCCGCAATACAGGTAGGTAGGCATAAAAAAGTTGAAGATATTTGGAATTTCCAGAACGTTCTTCGTGCAAACCTCGTTACGAAGATTCTCTGGGTGAAGAAGCCTTTCATCTTGTTTAACGAGACATCGTCTTAATTCGAACAATATGTTTTAGAACAGAACTCTTACAATTATGGACTGAATCAACCTTTGAATTAAGATGTTTTTTTTCTGTTTTCCTATCTATTTGGAGTGGTCTACATAAAATTTTAACAAAATTAGCTCTGTTGCCAAATGTTAACAGTAACATTTAAAAATATTTATGCAACAAAACTAGGGCAGTTTCGCAGAAGTAGAACAAAAATTAAAGCTTCTGTGAAAATGTCTGCAAATTACTAGGAAAAGAGTTTTTGAACCAATTTTTGGTAAAACTACTGCAGACGCTAAATAATTACTCAAGCTAGTTAGTTAGTTTATTATCAGGTTTTGTAAACATTTAGTTAATGTATATTTAACAATAGTGTATATAAAGCTGCACCTCGTAAAATTATAAAAATTATTAAAAATCTAAATACAAATAAATCAGCTGGATATGACTCAATCAGAATAATGGACATCAAAATGATAGGAGATAAAATAGTGAGCGCAATAGTAAAGTTAATCAATGCGAGTATCCAACAAGGCAAATATCCGTCCGAATTAAAAACAGGTATAGTTAGACCCATTCATAAAAAAGGTAAATTTAATGATTTTGCAAATTACAGACCCATAACAATATTGCCTGCTATAAATAAAATAGTAGAAAAATTTATATGCGACCAAATACACAACTTTTATAGAGAAAATGACATAATTTCTAAAGCACAATATGGCTTCCAAAGTAAGAAATCCACAGCTCAACTACTTTCCAATTTTACTGATGAAGTTAACAACTACTTGGATGAGAAGCAGCATGTTATACTCATATTCATAGATTTCAGCAAGGCTTTTGACACTCTCGGGCACAGTACACTATTGAAAACACTCGAAAACTCAGGCATAAGAGGGAAATTACTCGATTGGTGCAAAGAATACCTTCGTAGTCGAAGTTATCGCGTTAAAGTTGGTCCTAGCCTTAGCAGACCTGTAAATGTAGCGAAAGGGACAGCCCAAGGTTCAGTCTCTGGTCCGCTCCACTATCTGGCATACGTGAATGACCTAGAAAATATTATAACACACTGTTCCCTTTATCAATACGCTGATGACACATGTATACTCTCTGCTAACAAAAATCTAAACTTGGCCGCAGAATGTTTGCAAAAAGATTTTACTTCTATGACTAAGTGGGCCCATGATATGGGACTTGTTCTCAATCCACAAAAAACTAAAATTATACACGTACATTCCAGTCATATAAGCACCGTCCATCCCTTTCAAATCATAGCTCATAGTCATGATTGTCTACATAAAAACGAAACAGACTGCAACTGCGCGCCCATAGAGCAAGTCCAATATCATACCTACCTGGGACTAATAATTGATAACCGATTCAATTGGAGTTATCAAGTGGAAGCGGTTTGCGGAAGGTTACGTGCGATTCTCTCCAAATTTTCCATAATAAAACGCAATATACCGTACAGAACCCTGCTCCAAATGTACACAGCTCTTGCCGAGTCGATAATCTCCTATGGGCTTACCAGTTATGGACGCACATTTAAAACTTACTTAGATAAAATTCATAATTTACAAACACGTTTACTGAAACTTGTAGTACCTAACTACGTAAAAAATAAATATAAAGATAATTATATAGGGTTATTCAAACACTGCAAAGTACTACCTGGGGGTCTAAAACGGCCACTTTAGCAGATCATAATATGAATTGCGTCAAAAAGCGTAAAAGACCTTTCATAATAGTAACAGCGTCTGGGACCATTAAGGAAAATAGATCATAGGTAAGTAATAAAGGAAAACAATATGAATTGCGTTAGATTCGTAAAATGGTCACAGACGCAGTTACTATTTTGAAAGGTCAATTCATATTATGATCTGCTAAAGTGGCCATTTTAGACCCCCTGTTCTAGCGCGTGCTGAGTATCTGTTCCTCTTAGACCATTTTGACAACAGCGATATTCAGATTCCAGTCCGGTATGACGTGAATACGCGACAAGCTAAATCGAAGTCATTTCAAGTGCCACATAAAAATAACTTTTATGGCAGGCGTACCGCTTCTTTTACAATACCGAACTTACTAAACCGAATACCTGTAGATATCAGAGACTCAATGAATAATAAGAATGTTAAGCTTAAGCTGAAAGAATATTACATAAATTCTATTTTGACTTGAACCTAACTGTTAATAGCGCGTTGATCAAATCTCAGGTCATGGCATGCTAAGACAGACCCCAGAGGTCTATTTGTGTGCCTTGTTCAAATATAAGAAACTTGTATTTTTTAAATAAATAAATAAAATAAAATAAATAAATAAATAATCTTTTATAAAGAAACTAGCTGTGCCCTGCATGCGTTGCATTGCACCTTTATTTATCTACTTTACCTTTGGGTGCGGTTAGGAGAGTGAAATAGTACATTATGATATAAGTGCGGTAAGTTGAAAATTACAGCCGAGGCGATATTGCTAGCCCGAGCCGTAGGCAAGGGCTACAAGCGAGCAGAGGCTGTAATTATCAAAGCGCACGTATGTCATACGACGTTTTATAACACATTTGCGAGGAAATAAATAAAACTCGGACTTTCTTAAACGAATAAATCTTTTATTTGTTCACAAATTAGCGATGCGCGGGCATCAGTGCTTTTTTTTTAAGGCAACGGTACAAAAACAGCCAGTATTACTAATAAAGTAAATTAATATTTTTTTGTTTCTGTTACAGATGTAATTTACTGTCAAAATGAATTAAATTAAATAATTAAATGTTTATTTTTTATATTTTATCTCCCAAAGTTAATTTTATTCATAAAATATTGACCACTTTTCTGACATAAAAACTTTTTGATTTGCTTTCTTTGCTTTTTTTAGCATGATAAACCGTGCGTGTTACCTTATTAGAAAGAAACTCGTGCGTTTTACTTTACGATTACGCACAAGTACGTAATGACATACATTACGATATTGAAATTGGTGAAATAAGAGGCCCTTTACGAGCAAATGTGTTATAAAACAATTTTACACACAAAATTTCATAAAAATCGGTCAAGTCGTTTCCGAGGTGTATGGCAACTAAAACTGTGATACGAGAATTTTATACATGTAGAAGAAGAAGATAAATAAAGAAGAAAAATAATAAATATTTTTACAAGAAACGTCAAATAACCATACTTAATTAAATGCCGTAAATTTACCAACAACGATCAAAATCTTGCATCAATAAAATTATTAAAAAGTAAAATCATACATGACTACATAATTATCCGATCAAGCGATATAATTGCTTATCGAGTGTAAAATTAATGATCATTTTAATGTGTTATTAAAATTTACGGGAGCGCGCCGTACAAATCGTTAATTTACTTTATATAGGTGAATAAGTTAATGAACAATTGCCTATATTTGTTCACCTGGAAACTCACACATGTATGTTGTGACAACTGCTAGATACACATATATTCATGTAGATAGATAAATACATACAAAGAGGGACTGAACCACAGATATATACACACATACATACAGCTAGATAACGCAAGTATCACGATCCGTTTGAAAACAAATCGTACCATTTATTGACTGCCTACTATAACGTCATGAGCACTATTTCCTTACCATATGAAACAGACTACGTTTTTATTCTTTAAAGAAAAACGTTGCCCCACACTAGGATTTCTTCAGTATCGTGAATAAGTCCACAAAACTCACATACTCAAATACCCAAACCCGAAACAACTATCTGTAGGCCATACAAATACTTGTTCAGTGCCGGGATTAATCACTCAGCCCCTGCACCAACCGTGCCATGTTTTTTTTTTTTTTTTTTAGAAATAAGTTCTTGCGTTGCAAGCAGCGGTTTAATATTGTTATTGTTAGTATAAAATACATACTAAGTCGAGCACGCGAAGGATGTTTACTAACTAAAAAAAATATGATTCTAATTAGTCCGTCTGTTAGATTATCGAAAAATATTGGACACGTATTTTTTGGTTTATCGAAAATCAATAAAAATTGACGAAGATAAAACGCGTCAAAGATTTGAGTGGGAGGTGATGACATCACTGCTCGCTAAGAAATGTCATACTAATGTCTTAGAATATGACGTCACACGAGTTTTCAAAGCACTGTATCGTCTTCATTGTTTGTTTACGTGAAAAAAGAAAAAATATGTGTCCAATCTTTTTTGTTGGAAATCTATCTGACGGACTAATTAGATTTTTTTGTTAACATCCCTATTGGCACGCAAAGTATGTGCTCTTGCGTTATCTAGGCTTATGTATATCTATGGGTTGAACTCAGTGAAGGGCTTTTCGTTACAATCAACAATGCAAGCAACAAGATTTGGTTCTGTCAGAGCGACTTACATCGTGTTTGTTAGTTGGGATCAGTCTACAGGAGGGTGACTATAGGTACAATCATATAGGTGAATCCTTCATCCCATACAAATCTACATTAGACAAAACATGTAATTTAGTCATACAAGTTTTATGTATCAAGAACCGTGTACGGTTTTAGTAAGGATTTTTTTCTGTGAATAAAAGCATGTCCATGTTATCTTGCAAGTATAATGGCGTGTATATTTTTTTGTCTTAAATCTGCCCGAAGTAATAACAACCCAAGAATAGTATTTAAAGCTAAATTAAATTACTGCTTGTGCTTTTTATTCCCTATGCATACGAAACTATATAAGTATACATTACGTAAGTACAGTCAAATTGGCATGCAGGTACTACAATCTGCAGTATCAGTGTAAACACCTGTAAACACCTGTAAATACAAATTATATAATTGATGGCATCGGGGCGGTACAACGTTTTCAATACAACAGGATACTTAACAATATATTTCGTTTGTTTGACTCACTTCAATTAAATTAAATCCATGAATTGATGTATTATGACGGTCCTCGTGTAATAATTATTGTAAGTAGAAACAACATTGTTATTTACGTTGTTTACTTTGGTTATTGATTAATTCGAATGCAAAATATCGGGTGGTAGGATTTTTCTTCTGTGAACCCACTTATGAATATTAATTTCAGTCAAGTGTAAGAACGTCCTGATAATAATAATTGTCATTTTCGTACCAAAAAGAAAAAAACGTCGATTTCGAATTAACCTTACAGCTCTTGTAGTAAAGAGACCAATGATAAAGGAAGTAATATATAATAACATCATGCCTGTTATCAAAGAAGTGTTGGCAAAGATGTAACCCAAGACCTCATGAACAGCAGCCGCACTTGCGACCACTGGATCAACGGGGCAATCCTGGGAAAGGGAGTACTGTATACTTAATTCAATATTTTCCTCTTATGAATGGAAACACCTTGAATAACACCCTTTTTTAGGGTTCCGTAGTCAACTAGGAACCCTTATAGTTTCGCCATGTCTGTCTGCCCGTCTGTCCGTCCTCGCTTAATCTCTGTGACCGTTAGCACTAGAAAGCTGAAATTTGGTACCAATATGTGTATCAATCACGCCGACAAAGTGGTGAAATAAAAATTGGAAAAAAATGTTTTATTAGGGTAGCCCCCCTATATGTAGACTGGGAAGTGCTTTTTTTATTTCAACTCTAACGTGTGATATATTGTTGGAAAGGTATTTAAAAATGAATACGGGTTTACTTAAATCATTTTTTGATAATGTCAATAATTTCGGAAATAACCACTCAGTAAAAAACAATGTCCCCCCCCTCTAACTTTTGAACCATACGTTTAGAAAATATGAAAAAAATCTGAAAAGTAGAACTTTATAAGGACTTTCTAGGAAAATCATTTTGAACTTGGATGGAAACAGTTTATGTACAAAAAGACAAAAAGTTGTACAAAATAATTTCTGGACTAAGTTTGTAGTATAATCGTATATTATTATTAATTATTAATTCATTTATTTCAGACTAGCTTTTGCCAGCGGCTTCGCCCGCGTGAAAATGTCGATTTTCCATACAAACTTTCATCCCCAATTTAACTCCCTTAGGGGTTGAATTTCGAAAAATCCTTCCTTATTCCTTGTCTACATTATAAAGGGAACCTCTGTGCAAAATTTCAGCTTTCTAGGTCCAAGGGTTTGGGCTGGGCGTTGATGAGTCAGTCAGTCAGTCAGTCAGTCAGTCAGGACTTCTCTCTTTATTTATATAGATAATAATCCATATAACACAATTAACATACAAAATCGGATCAGATTTCACAAAACAAAACAAAAAATAAATGAAATTACAATCACATTAAATTAAAACCGAAACAAGCAAGCATGCATATAAATGCAAGCATTTTTTTTAACTTCGTTTACATTTTTTTTTATCCTGAACGTATCTTTTTTCAAACAAAAAAAGAATTATCACTACGGAACCCTACACTGAGCCCGACACGCTCTTGGCCGGTTTTTTGTTTTTGTGGGTGGTAAATCATCGAATAACCCCCCCCCCCCCCCCCCGCTCTTGGGCAGAGCGAAGGGGAGTGTCAGACGTCTACTGACTAAAAACCAAACCCATGTTCCTTCTTCGCCCTTGTGTCGGAGCCGCGTTATCCTTTCGATAATCCACAGCCCCGACGGGTTGAATATCACCCTGACTTCAAATAACATCAAGAATAGCCCTTAAATACAAACAAAATATATTATACGAGGGCGGGTCAATAAGTCCGTGACTTTTTGAATCAAACACAGGTTTTCGGATACGTTCTATTTTTATTTTTCAACGTACTCTCCTTTGAGCTCTATACACTTTGTCCAACGTTTCTCCATTTTTTTTATCCCTTCCAAATAATAAGATTTGTCGAAGTCATCAAAATGGCTATTTGTTTGTGAGATGATTTCATCATTGGAGTCAAATCCCATTCCACCAAGCCATTTCTTCAAGTTTGGGAACAGGAAATAGTCAGTCGGGGCTAAATCCGGAGAATAGGGCGGATGAGGGAGCAATTCGTAGCACAATTCATGAATTTTTGACATGGAAACTGCACATGTGTGCACCCTTGCATTGTCCTGGTGGAAAAGAACCGCGGCACCCATCTTGCGGAAAGCTTTTTCATACCCAAGTGATCATTTAAAATTGTAACCACTGAGCCATGCGAGATGCTTATGGCTTCCACAATCTCTCTCACTTTCAATCTGCGATCGGCCAACACCAAATCGTGATTTTTTTTAATTGTTTCGGGTATAGAGACTTCAACTGGGTGTCCAGAACGTTCGGCATCTTCAGTGCTTGTACGGCCGCAACAAAGTTCTGTGAACCACTTCTTTACCAATGAAATTGGTGGTGCAGAGTCCCCATAGTGTTTATCAAGCCTAGCTTTGGTTTGAGTGATGGTTTTTTTCCTCAAAAAATAATGCTCAATGAGCACACGAAATTCACTTTTTTCCATTTTCTTCTCAAAGTACGCGGCAGTCTGCTATCAATGGCTGTCAAATACAAACTTATAGACGCTGCTTGTTCAAATTTTGGCAGAAGTCACCTGATAGTAGCCTGTTAACAGCAGCAGTGTTGCCCTTTCAGTTAAAACACAAGAAATTAAAAAAGTCACGGACTTATTGACCCGCCCTCGTAAACAATAATAATTTAGATAAAAACGGAATAGTCCTCTGATACATCGGCCAGTGATCCATTAAATGGCTTACATTCTTGGCTCGGCCGCCGTGTGAAACAACGTAACTGCAGAATACTAATGTGACTGACTATAACAACAAGCGAGTTTGAGCTTAAATACTTGTAAGCATTTGACTGAGTTTAAGTTGCAACTTTTTGTTTAGAACTAGGTGGTACAGTTTGCAAGTTTTAGTTAAAAGAAGCTTGTTTTAGTTTTAAAAACGTAAGGTTTTTTTTCTAAGATAACTTTGCCCCTCACTAGGAATTTCTCCTGTATCTTGGTTGTGTTCACAAACATTTAAACTCACATACACAAATACCCAGACCCGGAACAACTATCTGTAGGCCATACAAATATTTATTAATCAATCACTCAGCAACTGCGCCAATCGCGCCGTCAAAAGGTTATAAATATATTGAGTTAAAGCAATTACTTGAGTAAATGTCATTATATATGATACATTTTTATTTTGTAGTTTAGTAATTGCTTTACAATAGAACTGTCAAAAGTTAGAATTCTTAGTTTTCCTTTCTTTGACGGTGCTTACTTCGTTTAAATTCTTGTATTTTGCATATAAATGCTTGCCTAAGTAATTACTTAAACTCATAATAAAATTACTCTAACTTGACTATACATACGGATGTAAAGAGCTAAGAACATTATAATTTTACTTCATTCTAAAAAATCCTTTTTAAGAAACTAAACCACTTTTGTAAATATGAATTTTTAACCTAATTTGATAACTCAACACAAATATAACTAATTTCAAAACTATTTCACTGGAATTCATTCATTGACTTTGCAAACCAAACTCTGACTCTGTAATTTTACTTCGTGCTTCCGGTTTCAATTCAATTACTGGCAATGTTGTAATAAGGCCTTAACCGACGTTTGTATGTTTGTATTGGCCACGTGATTTATGTGTCATGTCTCACTATTACGGGAGTCCCAATGGGGCCTTTAGGCGGAAGACGGCACATGATCAAAGCCGTCGCTCGGAAGCAGACTGGTAAACTCTACCGGTTTCTAACAGATATAATAATATGTACTTATAGACAATTCTCAGAATTACTGGCTAACGAAGATGGTATTGTTTCTTAGAAAAAAAAAATTTTAACTGTAGGTATCACCAACCGCCTTGTAAGTTTTTGGACGCTACTCGAGTTACCGATTTACAAAAAATAGGATTGGTCAGGTCACGTCAGCCACATGCACGACACGATGACCGCTGAATAAAACTCGTGCTGGATGACGGACACCGCCACCGAGGACGCCCCAGAAAGAGGTGGCAAGACGATCTGGACATATGTCAACGAGGACTGGTTTGAAGAGACAAGCGAGAAGAGCTCATGGTAGGAATTGGTGGAGGGCTATCAATGTGACAGTATAGGTAAGCTAAAGAAGAAAAAAAGGTAAATGAGAACAGCATAACTTCTACTCGTTGTGATAAAACAACAACGTCCACTAACACATAGGAAACCAACACTAGACTGCGCAACGCGATGTCCACTAAAAACAACACTCGAATTTCCGTCCGTATGACAAAGCAAGATCAAAATAAGTCAGAATTATTTAACGCACAGTTTTTTTATGTTGTTGCTAAGAAGAGCTAAGGAATGCCGAGTCATGTGACGCTGTCTCTCAAAAATAATAAATTGTCGCTCTAAACACTGCCGTGTCTCATTCTGACTGAAAAACAGGATTTTCTTTTGTTTTCCACAATGATGACCACTGTTTCTGTTGACTTTGATTTGACAAGACATTAGTACCTGTTGCTCTGAATTCTGTTAGAGTGTTTCATCTTTTTTTGATGATTTTAATTAACTGGAAGCAATTTTTGCGTGTAAAACATGATATTCATTTTGATTATTTTTTGACGACGGTATTAAAGAAAACATCGCACAAAACCTATCGTAAAGATTTTCTAACATTGTGTATAAATGATAATAATATATTATATTGTCACTTTAATGGAACTACCAGGAAGATAACCATATTCCGACATAGACCGCGTTGTAACAAACATTTCTATATACCTACATGACATATTATTATTGCAATCTTAGGGACAGTTCAATTCGGTTCGATACTTCCCACATTCAATTCACAGTCGTGTCTCAAACAAGCCCTAGGTATCACACGACTGTACTGCCGACCGTCAGAACTCGCACATCTACTAGGAACTCTCGTTTACTAATGTTTGTGCACGTTTCTTTATGTCTGTATTCAGTTTCAGAGAGAGATAATCTATAGAGGATCCATTAAAGTTTTAATACTGAAGTTATTGTAACGCTGTACATTTACATACGTTGGTAACAATACGTTGATGATATCTAGTCAAAGGAATAACCAAGTACAACCGCTATCATGAAACGTTAAATTTTATACTTTTTATAAAACCACTTTTAAATTCTATTAGGAAAAGTCGTTCTAATTCTGCTGTGAATGCAAAATAAGAAACTTTTGTTCATAACGTAACAATTTTACAGCACTTGTGCACTTTTACAGCAAGACCCGTGCAAATGGTTTTCCGATCACATCATAATAACTTATAATTTTTATGAACTTTTGATGTCGAAAATGCACGGAGAGCTCGCAAAACCAGCAGTAAAAATGGACTTGGGTTTCAAAGCACCAGTACCCCGATAAAGAAAACAGACATAACAAATACAAACATAGAAATCCATATTACCGAGAATCGGAAACGAGTCCCAACTTCAAGTCACCGACAAGGTTAGTAGCGCAGTTCTCACAAAAAGCGTCGTAAGCATTCACTTTTAGACATTACTTTGTAAGGGGGATGACTAGGGTGGGAGGCGGCTGTCTCCCCAGCCCCACGGCCATAGAAAGAGCCCCTATTGTCGCGAATCTCTATAGACAACTCGAAATTAGGAATCTGCGGAATCGTGGAAATTATTCAAATGATACCGTTTGGGACGTAAATAGAAATATTGGAGCTCATTCGCTGGATTTATTGTTAGTTTGTTTTTCTTATATCGGATAGCGACCAAGAATTTGTTTTGTGGATCTTATCTCCATTCCTTTGGCAATCTGGATAACTTGGACTATTGGATTGTAAGGAGATACATTCGATTGTAAGATTATCTAAGTTTTTAGGTAGGTAAATGTGGAACTGGTTATCGCAACATAACATCCAAAGGCCATTAAAAACTTCATAACCCGTTGTTACACGCCAGGTGTACGTCAAAGAGTATTCGCTGCAGCGCAGGATTCACTGACACCGTGAGTGACACTGTCAGACGTCGACATCAGTCTTATAATTATGTTAGTGACGCTTTATTTTGTACTAGGATGACGCTTTCGTATGTCAACCTGGCCATAAGCGTGATACCTGCCTATAGGCAGATCGGTGAATAAAATATACCGTAGAGCTACTCAGCACAAAAGATTTTGTAGGTATTAGAAAGAAGAAGGCAGCATAGAATATTATGCAAGTCATCTTACAACAAAAAAAAATACATTCATCACAAAACCTAATTCACCTACAACTTTCAACTTCTCTAATAAAATCTGCGGTTGCAGTCGTTCCCAGTCGTAACTATGGCAACCATATGTTAAACTAGTTAGCAACACAATCCTCGAGCGATGATTCCCGCTGACATTATTAGTGCA
The DNA here is from genome assembly GCA_949316265.1 of Diarsia mendica. NCBI lineage: Eukaryota > Metazoa > Arthropoda > Insecta > Lepidoptera > Noctuidae > Diarsia > Diarsia mendica. Next base: position 14,233,937 of record OX438906.1, read on the forward strand.
TCGCAACATGTGCAGGTTAAAACATATATTGTAACACTTGTGCTGGAATTACTTAGAATTGCACGTTATTATGTTACGAGCGGTTTTCTTTGAATGTATTGTATGAATATAATAATATATATTATGATATATTAGGTGTGGGATGGTGATAATGTGTTATTTTTTATTCGTTCTTCTTATTTTTCTATTGTGGTTAAATCGATGAAGCAAACCTTTGCCTTCGAAAGTGAGGGCTGTTTACCCTCCGTGGGTGAAGTTGCTAAACAGTAAAAATGGTCGGTATATTTCGCTTTTCAAAGACTTTTGGTACGGAAACCTTCATATTTAGAAAATATCACTTTGTTCAGGTCATCGAATTAGTGAAACAGTAACAAAACACTGAATGGAAATATTAAGTTTTTCCTGTCACAAGACGTCATCTTTTACTCAATCTCTGCTTTTCAATGCACGTTTATTAGGAAGCAAATTGACTTGCCTTTCTTAGCTAGCTACAAACCTATGTTCCAGGAGACACTATGGTATAATTGAAGCACTTCATCAAGCAGTGACACGTCGTATCTATGTCCCTGTCAGGGCCAGGCTGCGATACATCGGGTTACCATGATTGATCTAATACATTCATCGACGATACGACATCTGTCTGGAGAACTACGTCTAATGAAACGTCACTATTGAAGTTTCTGATGGAGTCAGCAGAGGTGCATACCTTTTCCAATGATTTTTGAAAAAATTCTGTAGTAATTTATATAACGCGAATAAAGCTATCAACTTGTTGTTTGAAAATTTTACATTTTTGATAATTTCATGATGGGAAGGTTATTAATGATTTAACATCACGGTACGACCAACAAGAGTGAGACTGCAGGGCACAGTTTGTATCTTTGTTACAGATCATCATCCTGATTTGAAAACTGTAAGTGACATAGCGCAAACTGTGATAACCAATGGTACCAAAGAAACCACATGTTTTTTTTAACTTCTATAATCCTATGAAAATTATGTTAGCATCTTTTATGATTAATATGATTATAGACCACAGAAGCAGGAACTACATAATACGTGTAAAATGATTGGCTCGTAGACTACTTGCAATAGTTTGGCACATGGCTTATATTGGACGCATTTCAACATTCATTCATAAATTATTGTTTTGATGAATGATAGTACTGAGTGCCATTAACACACTTTATTTGTTCAAATAGTCTGAAAATTATCGGCTGGACATAATTTATTACGTTGCGATTATTACTTTATTTTTTGGGTCTGGAAATGGCCATGGAAGGACAATGTCATTGTGGTCACAAAAGTTTTGAGTACCAATGTAGAATGTGAAAATATGAAAGCAAAAAACATGCTGCGGTGGCCTCAAATGGCTTGGGATAGTTAACTGCAGGAGAATGCTGAAATTACTATTAACATCATAAACGGGATATTTAACATGTTTGTTTTTTTTTTTTATCCCTTTTATGATAGTCAGTGACCATGTCAGTTTAAAAACTTATAATGCTGAAATTAACCATCGAAATAGTTTGTCCTGGACAATGTTGTTAAACAATACGCTGATCGCCAAATCAAAGGTTATCGTGGAATGCACAGTTATTTGCTGTTTTGGATTTTCTGAGCAGTTAGAGTAAAGTGAAAATGCGATGTTGATAAGGGTCAAAAGAGTTATTGAAACTTTACTCACATAATTATTTCCGATGGTACTCATTGTAACCTACGATAAATACCCCAAAAAATAAGAATGTGAAATATAGAACCATATTTCTGCTTCCAGACCAGGCTACAAGGCTGTAGCCTGTTTCCAGTTCCAAATATGGTAACCATCTACATGACGCAAACTCCAAACATCAACAATAACTGCATCATGCAACACACCACCCATTACGTATATACAATGCACACCAGACATCATCGTTCCCTAATAAAGCAATAGAACGCGAGATAAACACAAAATGGCCACCGGAAACTATGAAACTTGACGTCACGCCAGCGATAGTTTCGGAATCCATTGACGTACTACATGAAACACGATAGTTTATGTACTACTGTACTGTATTCGTTGCAGATCAAATTCCAAGAACGTTAATTCGTGAGTGTCTTTTTAATTTTTGTAGATTAATTGTAAGGAAAAAATTACTAAGTAAAAGGTGTATTATGCTGAAAACAATTTGTTTTGATGTGCTTGTGAAAAATACAAAAACGATTCCGAAATCCGATTTTATTCTACAAGTACACTTAATTTTTACTTTTAATAAAAAGAGACGTCATGAAGTCATAACAAACAATCTAATTCAAAGCAACAGCAATCAAAATTAAATTAGCGAGCGCCTTTTCAAAGACGCGCGAACTGCAGCAAACATTTACCAGAACAATTGACACCATTGTGGAGGAAAATAAAAGAATCACCCGTCGCCTCGGCGGAACTCGGAATTGCTCGGCATTTGTCGTAAAACAATGTTTTATTGTGATATAAACATGGCTCCGGCAGACAGCCATTGACGGCCGACCTTACGGGCTACGCAGACGAGCGACTAAGGCTTTGTTGAACCAGTACGGACAAATTTCAGTCGCAACTTCAAGTATCTGTCAGAGCCCCCGCGGCCGATCGACATTTCGTTCGTACCAGTATGATAGATTTTTTTAAATTGGCTCCAAAGCAACTACCCAATAGTCAGACCGTGCATGATCCAATTTAGTTCAAAACCACTGAATCATTTTGTATAACACCCACGCGCGGCAAATGAAAGTGTCATAGGACGTCGACAGCCGCCATTTTTGATTGACACCGCACTACTATTGATCATCTCCGAAAATAGTCCGAGTTCAGACGACTAGAAAAGGCCACAGCATGAAAATAAAACACACGAGACATGTATGTGAAGTTTGTTATTGGGCAAAATGGAAACTGTGTCGGCTGATTGTCAAAACGTTCGTCTACATAGGTAAGTTCTTATGCGGTAATGAGCACTTTACGTTCGCATGCGGTAACAAGGCTCTAAAGAAATTGGCAAACGTTTGTGCTGGCTAATGTGCTTTGTTTAGTTGTGTATTGCACCGTCAAGTGCTGCAGACTTCTATATGTGTAGTAATGCAATTTGGGAGCTTTTCAAGTAAACGTTTTCGTTATTAACAAATGCTACAAAGAATTGCTTTTGTTCTATTTTAGATGAGTAAATTAAATTAGTCTTTCATGAAAGAGAGCTCTGGTGAAATATCTTGTTATTGTCCTTTTGGGACTGCTTTTGAGTTCCAATAGGGACTTTGTTTTCCTGGTTTTGGCTTTCTTTTTTGGGTTCCGTAACTCAAAAGGAAATATATATTTCCATAGTATCGTACCCTTATAGTTTTTTATTGCTTTGGTAAACCTGAAATTGAGACGCATCAACAAAACTATCTAAATCCATTTGGAAACGCATCATAAGCTCTTTAAAAACATCGCAACGTTTACGAGCCTGCTTTAAAAAGGTATTCTCTGAATGGCATGAATCAGGCGCCAATTTTAAACGTCCGATTTGGCCCATATCGGAACTTGACCGAGATTCGGGCCAAAGCAATAAACATCTCTCATGCCAATCCGATAAAATGTGAGCACCCAGTCACATGTAGGTTTAAATATTCGGTTATTTACTAGATCATAAAATACATTGAAGGCAGGACTATTCGTGTTATTACTATCAATTAATCATCATTTAGTGACGACGTTACATTGTCGTTATTATACTTTTTGAACTGCTACAAGAGACATTTTTGTACTGCATACTCTGTATACAAATAAATGTGATCACCCTTTTTTTTGGGTGGTGGGAAATCATCAAATAACCCCTCCCGCTCTTGGTCAGAGCGAAAGAGAGTGTCAGACTTTTACTGACAAAAACGAGGTATCTCTTGTGAACAACCTGCAGCCCAGGAATGTGATCAACCTTGTCCATAAAATCATCGCCATGATTTTCAAACCTTTCGTTCAAACATGTGCCCCAAAAAGTAGTCCTGCCAAATGAGAATATCGTCCCTCGAAACAACAAAGAGTAGGTAAACAAAACAGACAGGTCGTATTTATTAACCTAGACATCCATCCTTTTTAATCCCGTATGGTCTTTGTCAGGCAAAAAGTGAATGAAGCATAATGTATTGAACAGTCGGTCTGAATTCGTTCTTTACGGATTATCCCGCTTTGTGTTCCCCGGTGGAGTGCTATTGTCAACCTATAGCAGCCACTAATTCAATTTTGCTAATGGTTTCGGCCATTTCACTGTGTGACTACTTCAGTATGACTGTCCACGTGTGTGATTTGGTTTTGTGTTTATTTTCGTATAATTCTTATTTGAAAATTTTATTATCAATTATACCATGATATTATTAGAATACATATTAAATTAATTAAAAACTACTTATAAAAAAAAAACAAACAAAAAAAAAACAAACAAACTATATACTATACTATATTAATTATTTGAAAATTGAAAGATCTAATCCTATGTCAATTTTAGTGGTAAAAATGTGCTCTTATTTAAATTGTGTTTGTAATTAATGGGTATTTGAATTAGTTGCTACCAAAAGCTTTTGTTGCTAACGGGTTTAGAGGGGTCGTTCGTCGTTTCGCACCACGAGCGGTTCGGACCGCGGTGTGAAACGCAGAAGAGCTCTGAAGAATGGGCTGTTTCGGACCGCGGTGTGAATCGACCATAGGAGGTAGGAAAATAAAGTTTTATAGTTAGAATCTGGTGGTCCTTATTAACCATCTCTTTTAATACGGAAATCTTTAGACTATCTTATAAGACGTAACATTTGTGCCAAATACCCTCTTTGATGAACGTTAGCAAACAAGATAGCGGTACATCCCTAATTAAAAGATTATGCTTGATCAAAATGAATAATACAATAATTTCCGTTACCAATCTTATTCTGACAAGATTTTCTCAGAAATGGCAATTATAACGCTAAAGATATTTTTAAAGAATCTCCTAGAAACGTCAACGATCGCCCCGTAGGTATCATCATTTCAGCCAAAAGACGTCCACTGCTGGACATAGGCCCCGTAGGTCTGTACCTATATGAAGCTTAAACGACACAGAATTCAAAAATAGACAAAAGAAAACTAGATACTTTATATTGACTCTAAACTGAGGAAAATTATGAATAAACAATCATTTTTTACTTACACGTGGTGTAGAAAAAGAGTTTTTATAACTATCTACATATTTTTAGAGTTCCGTACCAAAAGGTGCAAAGGCCAAAACACATGGAACTCACTGAGAACACAAAATCTACATTAATATGGCAAGCAAACTACCATCCAATCAAGCTTAAATAATTGTTAGAACATCGATAAATAAAAAAAAACATTTAAGGGTGAATTTCAACAAGACATTTTTATGTGTCATTTCGGTGGTTTTTTTTTATTTCAATGCTATCTACATATTTTTAATGACAAATAAAACTTTAGCCTATTTTATAACATTGTACGTGAGTGGACATCAAATATCATCAAAAGTTACATATATATTTAAGGATGAATTTTTAAGAGTCCACTGAAATGAAAAGTGTCTATCGAAATGATAAAAATTACCACCGAAATGATATACTGTGCATACTAATCTAACACGAGTTATAACAGCCACCGAAATGAAATTATTTTTGTCCTCATATCACTGAAATGATAAACTTACTTTTTTGGCGGGAAACCGCAAGACGTTGGGACCGGTGCGTTCGCGCCGAGAGCTTGAGCCGGACTGATCCGAAGTGAGGAAAGGTGAGGGGGGCGTAACAACGCAATGTTGACATGGCTATTCTACTAAAACTTACTATCCTCTGAAATGATAACTTTTTTCCAGACAAAAGTTAACTGCCTGTCAAATCCATGAGAAAGAAGATAAACAAACAAAAATAGTTTTATTTGATCGAATGTATTATAATTTAATGATTACAAAATCGATTTAAATCCATATTACGAATGTATTTGCAGGGGAAGGTATTTTATGAGCGAAATTGGGTTCAGGACAGGCCACTGTGATGATAGAATAACACTTTGTAATTTTTTTTTTCGTATATTAATGGGTAGAAATCAATTTTTTTTTTTTGTCAAGGTAGAGAAGTACTTACGCTGTTGAGAAAAAATATATAAAATTAAAAATTAGCACATTGCACTACCGTTCTCAGGTTTGCCGTGTATTTTTTTTGCTTGGGCAATTCACCCTTATGTAGAACTCTTTAAAGCAATCTATAAATCAACATAGAAATAACTAGAAAATAGGAATGGCAGCACACCTCTATACCCATGGAAGATTACAGACCTATCACTACTCCTCTGTGTTTCGTGCCTATTTCCCTTTCGGTGAGCCCAAAGTGGCCCTAAAGCTTCGACGGCTACTACGCGTCGTTGCTCACTCAAATCCGAATTGAAGTTGCCCTTTTTGCACAAAAAGTGAGTCTGGGTCGGCTGGAGGTTGACAAATCAAATCTGTGCGTCTAACTAAATCGATTATAGGAACGCTGTCGACTGTTTTAATTTAGTAATTGAACCTTTGATACGGAGTTACGGACTGACGCTATAACTTTATGGAACAATGTACCTTTTTTCTTTTGTTTTTAAAGCTTACTTTTATTAATTACTTACATCCATTTTGGCTGTTGGATCCATCGGTAGGTACTATGAATGGTATTGTTTTTGACAATAGAGAATTGTAGGGGTAAGTGTATAGAATTAAAAAAATATCCATAATAAACTGGGTGGAAATAATTTCATGGTAAATTACATTCTTCGTACGTTACATGTTCGAAAAATATTGTCTAAGGATTTAGAAAATAGTAAGCTAACTAGAATTTTCTAAGTTCTTAAGCAGCATTAGTAAAAGATAAAAGTTTTCACTTAGCAGAGATTGAAAATTCCTTTCCAATTTCCTTGAAAAAATCTCACAATCTAAACGCCAAGCTCTTCCTTGTTTTCATAACATCACTTCATAAATCCTCTTTGATTTATATTCCTGAATACCTCAGCAAGCTTTTGTTGTACGTGACAAAATTAAAAACACTTCTTGTGCATAAAAATGTAATAATTTACCTGCAGTTACTTTGTGTCTCTAGTCTTCTTTATTAAAGTTTTCGAGCCAAAGTGATAAAAATGATGGCGCGCCTTCATAACTAAGAAGCTTTGTCTTTATTTTGTAATCATTTTTAATGAAAACTGTCTCGTTTTATTTGGACACGAAAGGGCGACGGAGGTATTGACCTGTGAAGTTCACGCCAACTATGTTGAACAGGCTTAGCAGAATTAGTAATGGGTCAAAGATCAGCTAATTTATTCCTAGTACAGACACGATTGTGGTTCCGTTCTATATTATTTTGATCTTCTTTGGATGTCATATTCTATTTACAAAACTATAATGAACATGTACTTGACTGTTTTATTGTAATTTAAAAAATGGTATGCCATGTTATACTGGATTATTATGTCATTGGTCATTTATTGAAATTGGAACGCAAAAGGGTTCTAATAGTACCCAAATAAATGATTAATATTTATTAAAGCATAAGGTACTGTTATTACACGAGGTCTTTCATTTGGCACCAATTGAGGTCTTGTTTTTTAGTCTTATTTGTTTGTGTAAGTATTCTCTAATTACATTCATTATTCAATGAGCTAATTAGAGCTGAATAATGTTTAACCAATATCAAACTGTGTAATCCTTTATCTAAAGTAAAGACCTTATTTATTTCTGATGAAAATTATGAAATCCATTTCAGTCATCTTCTAACCACAGGTTTAAAGTAATATTAGCTCGATTTTATAGTCCTTATATTATTTTCAACAATTGGGACTGTATTAATTGATAGGCTGTATTTACCATTGTATCCGTATAGTTCTACTGTTCAGTTCAACTAGTAGGACTAAACGGAGAAAAAAATCCATTTAGTTCTACTATCTGCTGTATGAATTTTAATTGAACTAAACGGACAAAAAAGTTCTTTTGGTACTACTAATTTCCGGAATTATGTCCAACTGGTTGGACCACGGGGATAGGATGATCGTGTAAAACAAACATACATGCAACGCATGTTGTACTCCATGACGCGCGCTCGCTTCGCTCGCATATTACATAACACTATTGTCTTCTGTCCCCGAAGTGCCGGGCCTCCGCCGGCCTCCTTCGTCGGCCTACGGCCCGGTGCCCATGCCGCCCATAAAGGATACTGTCGCGAGACGGTCGTATTATAATTTTGGTTAAAAGAGGAGGTAGTAATTGCATTGCACTTCAGCATTAATAGATAACCTTTTCCTGTTTATTACCAGTAGTTGTTCCATAGATCATACATTCAATTCCCAGAAGTACAACTAGTTGGACCAAGGAATGAACAACTCACTGTAATTGAACCAATTGGTAAAGATATTTCCCCATAGAACAACCAGTTGAACCCAGTTGAACCATGGGTAAATTTACTTCTCCGTAGTACAACCCATTGTATCCATATAGTTCTAATACAATGGAAATTAGTAGTACTAAAAGAACTTTTTTGTCCGTTTAGTTCAATTAAAATTCATACAGCAGATAGTAGAACTAAATGGATTTTTTTCTCCGTTTAGTCCTACTAGTTGAACTGAACAGTAGAACTATACGGATACAAGTGTATTTACAGATAATTACATAATTTTCTGACTTTTATGCCTTCCGATAGAAAATAGATATTTTCATTCATGGAAAGTTCACAATAAATTCCGGATGAAAAATGCACCTTATTGGCTTCAATCGATTTTATTAGATAGATAGGTACAATGTACTTTCATTATACTATCATAGCCCAATTCATCTTATTTAAAATTTAACGTTCACTGAATTTTCATGCACCATTTTCATATTATTCATGTAGGAAAAAAAGTTCGGGTTTAGTAAAATGTTGCGCGGATTTGAACGCGAGTTTTATGGGTAACTGCAAAATATAGTTACAGTAAATAAAAATGGTTTTGCTTCTCTTTTCATGAATAATTAAACTAAATATCGGAAATATTTCAGGGAAAAAGTTAGTCCATTTTGCGAAGCTTAGACGGGAAAACGGAAAAATACATTTTCTATTTCGTTTTTACGTTGAATACAATTTATATCCAATACTTTCCAGTAAGGTATATTGAATTTCTAGAATTGTTAATGGAGTTTATTTTTGTGTTTGCGTTGAAACAAATACTAGGAATAACCTTGTCAATAATTATTGAACAAGAAAAACAAGTTGTTTATACAACTGAAATCATGTGTCGCTTAATAGAATAAAGTAATTGTTGTTTGTTGTTTATTTTTAAACATAAGATTGAAAAAAAAAATGCAATTCGACTTTGAGAATAACTAAAACTTGTTTGTTGTTATTAATTACGTTGAATAATATGAAAAGCTAATAGATGAAGCAGAGGAGCATGTAATAATATAAAACGTGTTTTTAACTCTCAGCTGAACCCTTCAAATCAACCTTGAGCTCCAACCTTGGCCTAAGACATTCTCTAAGCCTCGTAATATTTAAAAAATCCTTTCAGAATATACATGCAGCTGGTATAATATTGTAATAATACATCATAACAAGAGGCATCCATTCTGACAGGCTATCAATCATCTTGGTCCAGCACTTGGCACCGGCTTACGACTTGTTATAAATGAATTTTTAAACCCAGTTCTGCGACGCTCACGCCCGTCCCTTATCGAGCGGTAAAATATAGTTACTTTTGTATATTATTATGAAGAATGTCGTCAAGCCCGTAAGGTGAAGAGTTTCACCTTACATGCACTTGGCTTTATTTAAGTGAAATCATGAGTGGTACGAAAAATTGCGTAGCGTAGAGTGTAGCAAATGCTACGCTTTAAGCTACGCATTTTTTGTTTTATTTAAGCATACACTTGGCGATTGATGTTTTTAGTCTAAGTGAAACTTGATCTACAAATAAACCCTTTTAATTCTAAACTAAGAATTAAAATTCGAAGAGTTCAACCGACGAACCAAAAACTATGAAAACCCTGAAACCATGAATTCATATGGTATGCAAAAGTGTCTCTGACCTTCCTGTTTCAAATAAATTCTAGTTTCATGAATTCGTGCATCGCATATATCACAGTACATTTGTAGTGGAATTTAGACATAAAAGCGTTTAAATTCACAAGTTTCTCTCAGTTACGTGCTATACGTAAACAAGAACTTCTCCTCGTCTCTGCTATCTAAACTTTTGTCGTAAACCAGCGATTTTATCGCTCGCTTCACGTGACTAAACGTGACTGTATTTTTCATTTTATTTTATCGACTACATCTACTAGAATTTGAAGTATCCTCACTTTTGAAGTACTACTTTGAACTATCATACATTGTTAATGACATGGTTGGAATTCTTAGTAATGTAAAATAACATTTTTATGTAAGAAGTTATTGTGTTTTTTTTCATCAGGAATTTCTCAGTAACAGCCACGGTAGGTATTTGTGCCCGATTGATGGCAATAGGTTTGCGAAGAATTTATCATAATATTTGAAATAAACTTATTCATATTAAAAAAAAATGTGAAAAAAAATATTACACGGGACTTAATAACTGACAAAACCATAAAAGCGCTGAGACAGTGAAGCTTGACGAAGTCCTAGAGATTCCATAACTGTCTTAGATCCCGTAACGGAATTAATCAGAAAAGATTAGCAGAAGAGTAAGCAAAACATTGTATCCACACCACAAACCTGTGAAATCATTCATATACACCACCGTACTGTTAGATGTCTACCAAAACACTATGAATTCTGTGGATATCCATTGTTTTTCACCCCGTGGAAACGAGAAAAGTTTTCAATACTGACTGTGTGCACTGTACCCCATATTGTCGCAATCGTTTTCATTACATATAGTTATTGGCCAAAAGTGATAATGAACTATCTCTATATAATATACTAATGACCCGCCCCGGCTTCGCATGGATGGAAAAAAGATATTAAACCTTCCTCTTGAATCACTCTATCTTTAAAAAAACTCGCATCAAAATCCGTAGCGTAGTTTTAAAGATCTAAGCATGCATACGGACAGACGGCGGGAAGCGACTTTGTTTTATACTATGTAGTGAATTAGTGATAACAGGTACTTCAGTATCTCTACGGCCAATAACTAATAATGAATCGTGTGAAGCAGCAGCATTCAAGCGCACTGGCATGGCACGACTAGTCAAATGTGATGACGTCATTAGTGTGGCAGTTGACCACCGTTCTTGTATAGGAGGAACTTAAATAAAAATATTGTTTCATTTATGTTTTTTTTTTTATATTAAAATATGCTTGCGTTTGACCGCAACTCGCCTGATGTGAAGCGGTGATGCGGCCGCACCTTGAATAGATTTAGATTAAATAGTGCATACAGTTAGATTAAAAAATAATACGGAATGAAGTATTGCATTTTTTTTATTTTTGTAAAAGTTATAGGTACCTACCTATTATTTTGACTTTACCCCAGTTTTACACATAAAAAGTGTATTTTTTTTAATTTGGAATAGTTTCAGGACAACAAATCAAAAAGGTGTTGAAAATTTTTAATATATTGGCGACTATGCTAATTCTCAAATTGATGGTGTAGCACAGCAGAAGGCTTTCTTTATAATCTAACATTTCCTATAGTTGTATAGAAAACCGGAAACCTTTTGAAGTGAAAACTTTTTAATTTTCTAACAAAAGCTCCTTGACAACTAGTTAGTGTTATATTGGCTCCTTCCTCCATTCTTCATTTTTATTGGCTTTTCCTCTATTAGCTTGGAGAGCTTTCGAACTTTCTAGTTTTTTTTTATAAATGTCGGTTCGTCAACCTTCCCGTGCGATAGAAAATTTAATTTAGATTTTTATGATTTCATGAAATGGAGGATGGAGTGTGTGAAGGAAGATATGGCTAGAAAGGAAGTGACTACTTGGAGGATGGAGTGTGTGAAGGAAGATATGGCTAGAAAGGAAGTGACTACTTGGAGGATGGAGTGTGTGAAGGAAGATATGGCTAGAAAGGAAGTGACTACTTGGAGGATGGAGTGTGTGAAGGAAGATATGGCTAGAAAGGAAGTGACTACTTGGAGGATGGAGTGTGTGAAGGAAGATATGGCTAGAAAGGAAATGACTACTTGGAGGATGGAGTGTGTGAAGGAAGATATGGCTAGAAAGGAAGTGACTACTTGGAGGATGGAGTGTGTGAAGGAAGATATGGCTAGAAAGGAAGTGACTACTTATAAGATAATGAGTAAGTAATAAATATGTTTGGGAGTAGAAGACATGCTGCGGCGACCCCAAATAAATTGAAATAAAGGCAAGAGAATGATAATTATGATTATGATTCATGTAGCACTTTCAGTATGATTATTTCTCTAGAAGATAAAAATAGCTGTCACACAGTCTAGTCTCCTTCAGAGCCATCCGAAAACCGCTTTTAACGGCCAAAATTCACTGTCTGCATCCACTAATATCGTCAAGTTTTATTTATCTCCACACGTGCACATTGTGCCTCGGAATGTCCGTCTGATTCAATCTTATTAATGGACTTGGAAACTTGCCCCACTGACTGTGAACGCTACTATTCTATTTGTCGCAACTTCGCGAGACGAGCATCATACAACGTACTATGATGAGTGATTTCATAAGCTATGCGCTTGTGTTTAGGTCTATATTTGTAGAGATAGACGATGCAGAGTGTTTGTTGTAGGGCTGCGACAGAATAACAAACATTTTTATCATATCAGTATCTATGCACAAGTGAACTCTTTCATCAGTGGTGAAAAATATTTTTATGCCAGCAGACTGAAACAAACTGGATTCGTATGGATGACAGGTTTCAATCACCTACCGCTTTCAATATACATGTCGCTACCATCTACCATACAGATTGTGATTTTGTACACATATTTTTATCTACGGATTGTCTCTGAGGGGCATTATTTTTATCATGTAACGTTTCTAAACAAGTTTTGTATAGGATTGTGTGAGGAATGATTTTATGAATGAAAATCTAGTAAATGATAGCATGACGATTGACAATTGAAAAAAAGATGTGTAGCGCTGACCCCAAATGAAATAGGAGGAGACTAGGGCAGAAAGATTTTTTTATCCAGAAAGTTCCTTCTTCTTTTCCACTAAAACACACACGTATCTAGGTTTCAATTTCGTCAACAAGTACCATCCCTACTCGTAAGCCGAGTCGTCCCGCCCCGCGAGACAGCATTGACTCATTGAGTCACATCGCACAACATGTCAACAAGGCCGAGCCGTTCCGTTTACGATATTGCTTTTAGGTTAATTTACTTTATGATCATTCAATGTTTTCACATTCGATTCTGTTCTGGGCTTGCGTTGTTTACTGCTGTGACGCTGGTCGCCAGTCTTGGTTTACTTACTGGCACTTTGAGGATAATATCTTTTATTATTTGCGTAGAATATATAATATAATATATATATATACCCATAATCGTAACTATAGCTGAGTTTCTGTTGAAACAACCACGGTTTTCCTAAACCGAATGGAAGAGAGGTATAGCCGGGAACATGACATGACTTGCTGTAATGTCCTAATTGTAAACCAGCAGTTCTAGACCCATAGATATCTTATAAACGAGTATGTCGTGGGTCAAACTCATCTAACAAGACTATCGACTCAAAAACGTATGAAGAAAAATGCTTCCAGTCTGTTTGAATGATAGTTTACCTTGTAAGGCGTCATCGTTATCAAGGTTTCCATAATTTTGTCAGTGGAAATTCTTTTCTATGGATGTTCAAAGTTCAGCCAATTTCACCTACCAGCGGATTTTTACCAGCGGAGCTTACCATCAACTACATCTACATACTTATTCGTATTATGTGTCTGGTGAAAAACACGTGTTAATTTCAGTTTTATTTGTTTCAGGATGTGTCGGTAACCGGCACCGCCCATGCATGATGGCGGCAGTGAATTCGGTAAGCTTCAGAAAGTATTGTCACAGTTCTTCTTTGTTTGTTTAAAAATACTCGTTACGTATTCGTGGCGTAGGAGACAAATATACATGTAAACAAAGGTTTTTGTGACGTCAGGACAACGTGCTTATCCAACGTGTTATGGTAGATACATAAAAACCATAGAACTTATTGATTAAACAAATAACATAAATGAGACAGTAATATCTGTCAAATGTTTTGAAAGTAATATACAACGAAATCTGTTTTAAAATAATATAAACATCAGGAACAAATGAGCATCGCAAGTCCAATTCATTAAATTAGCATAGAATTCACGATAGCAATATTACAGTATTTACAACCAACGACAAAGCCAAAACTCTAATCACAATAGCTCCTAAAATTCACTCCACGGTCATTAGAATACATGAATTAATAAACCCGTGTGTACAACATCGGACTGACAGATATCCCAATGAATTCAAACACTAAGCTTTGATATTACCATTTTGAAATGATTTTCGTATCGCTTGTACTGCTAGCTCAAAATTAATATCGTAAAATAGGCTGTTATCACACGAACGCACCAGTAGTCATCTCATTAACAGAGTTTAATCCATCGTGAATATCTGTCCATTATACAATTCACTAATTGGCACCGTGTTCGCTTCAAGTCTCAAATCATCTTTCGATAAGTGATAAATTTTCGCGGAGGACTTTATAAAGGGGCGAACACAGACATAGATACCTAGATAACGCTAAGGCTGAGGCTACATTAGGCCGCGACGCGATCTGCGACACATGAGCGATTAATTCAAGTAAATGAATGCTCACGTATATGGCTACACCGTACATCGCTCTTTTTTCTCTATTTTCTCTTCGCTCTTCCAGTCGCATCGCAAATCGCTGCCTACTGTAGCCTCAGCCTAAGGGCGCCTTCAAATTAGGGCGTTAGCAGCGCGGCAGTCGCGCGGCTGCAGTACATTTTTATAAGAACAGCCGTAACAACCCGTTGATAATTAATTGCCCTAATTTGAAGGCGCCCTTAAGCACCTACGTCACGTGCCTCTTCGCGTGTCCGGCTTAAGTATTTTATACTTGTCGCGGTTACAGTCTCAGCAATGTTGTATTTTTTAATATCTTCTACTCCTCTACTGCTAGGCAAAGGCCTCGTCCAATTCCTTCCTCTTTTCTCTTGCCTCCTCGAACGAGCCCTCGCTGCAAGTTAATTTGAAGAAGAAGACACCGTTACCTACAACTCAGAAATTTAATTCTAGACATTTGAAGAACAAACAAAACTTTTTTGCAAAAAAAAACAACCGACTTCAAAAACACCAAGAAGTGAAAAATAAACTTCAAAAGAAAAATCAGCTTCTGAAGTCGGTGACATTTGTTTGTTTGATTTGGCTTTTTTTGCCACCGACTTCAGAAGCTGATTTTTCTTTTGAAGTTTATTTTTCACTTTTTGGTGTTTTTGAAGTCGGTTGTTTTTTTTTGCAAAAAAGTTTTTTTATTTTTACATTTTTAGTTGTGTATCTTATAGAAATATTTACTAGGAAACCTATACGTGTATAGCGTCAGAAAAAGCACGAAACACGTAATACGTGCTTATGTTTGAGGGTTGCCCTCGATTTCTCTGGGATTCCATCACCAGGATCTGGTTTCCATTTATCATGGTACCACTCTTGAAATATCTCCGTTCCAGTAAAAAAACAATAATCAAAATTGGTTTATAAACGACGAAGCTATTCGCGAACACACATAAAAAAAACGAACGAAAATTGTTCATAAATTATAAAAAAATGGTCATAAAATGAAAAGTACTGGGTCAAACCATGCTAAATTTTCATGGGACCAAATGGCAACTATTTCGGATCAAACTAAAAAATAATCACGTAAATCGGATCATAAATCGCAGCGTAATCGGTGTACATACATAGATAAAAAAAAAACATTCCGATCGAATTGAGAACCTCCTCCTTTTTGGGAAGTCGGTTAAAAAGTAGTCTATTTTGTATAGTAACTTGTTTATATACCTAGTAATTATACAGAGCTTATTAGGTTGCAGTGCGTAGTCCAAAAATCTCACGCTTGGTTTTCATACGGATCGTGAAACTTGCGTTATCTAGTTATATCTATATCTGTGGGGGCGAAGCTGTTGACAAAATCGAGTCGCTCTAGTAAACATCGTTGATTTGTTAGAAATGATCTGCTTTAAATATGTGATGATTTAATAGCTTTAAATAGCTCGAAGTGGATTATAGTGACAGCGCACCGTGATAAAGTTGTTTCTTTTTGTATATAGTGACGTTATCAAATGTATTTTGCTATCTAAAACTCGATAAATATTCGTAATTTATTTCTTTTCGTAAAGGAGAAAGGCAAGTATTTAAACTACGCTGATTCTAATGGAACCTTTTGAAAAACATGTAATACATACATTCAGATACTTAGATAAATCCCACGCCGATGGCTAATCACCGCTATGATTGACCATCGTGACCGAAAACTGTCAGGAGTACTACATTAATTTATTACTCAAAATAACATAAAGTCCTGATTTTATGACCACCTGCTACACAAATAAGTAATAACCTTTATTCTCTATGATTGCAAAACATCAGTTTTCATATGGCCTCGAAGTCTCTACAAAACAGTCTTCTCCGTCTTAAAAACATGTTTTCTCCTCACGAAAACAGGTAGATTATCTAGTAGGTCCTAAGTATAATTCATATGAAGTTTACTCGGTGGCTAGGAAATTGCAGTCGCTCACCTAGAATAATAATATGTTCCTCGCATAGCCAAAGTTTTCTAATATTCATAAATACAAAGGTATCTGACATCACACCTAAAGTTAGTAACAAGTTGCGTATACTTCCGATTAGAGATACTTAATAAAATTTTAGTGGAAACCGCTCTTGTTGACAAAGTAAACCAGATTGTAAGCCAAATGTGAATGTTTGGCTACCGTCCTTCACGTAGAACCTATCAAAATGAATTGAAGGATGTCATAAAAACAAACCCGCAATGTAGTTTCTGAGAATACATCAAAGAACGAAAGCCACATCCGACTTGCAAGTGATTTCCTCCCTCGTATCGAATCAGCTAAACGGACTCGCTCCACGCCTCTCACTGTTTTATCTCCTTTTTTCCGCCATAAGGCCTCGTTCAAAGCTTAACAGCCGGCGATTGAGGTACGTAACTGCGAGTTGGCTCATCACTGCTCTCTCCCAGGTATAACGTGGCCAGGTTAAATGGACCTCCGCGAACTATTTTTTTTACAGCTTCCAAGTTCATTTTACATTGGCACGGTTATAATAGTGCCCGTGTTGGACGTCTTCCAAATCGCATCGCATTTGAATAGCAACTGCAGTTTGGCGATAGTCGTTTAACTTTTATCGATCTATATCTGAACCATCTTTAGTGTATTGGCAACGTTTATATTCTTGAAATTAGACAAATTAGCCTATCTATACGTTAATGTAATGTTGAAATTATTCAAGCCTAATAAAAGTATATTTATTGGTTATTAAGCAAAAGCAAATTTTCCTCTAAGTAGGAAAATGTAAATATTCGATTCGATTTGAGTAGACGTCGTTTGGTCGTAAGTTATATGAGTCAATAGTTGAGAAGCAAACCTTTCGCTTCGGTGAACGATTCTGGTTACAGTGAAAGCTAATGTTACCTAATTGGAAGTTATGGAACCGCATATTTATTTAAAACATTAGTGTTCTGGCATCCAAAGAAAACGTTGATACTGGTGATTCAACACAATTTTAACAAACAGCAAATAAAAAGAAGCTTTTAAAAGTCGTGTTGGTGTTTTTAACTTATATTTCAGTAATAGTCAATATTCAACTGTACCTACAATGTGACTTCTTTCGACAATGCTCTCAAATAACCATAAGCAATAGCAGGTGCTACTCAGCACACTGGAACCTCGTTTATGAACAGTGACAATGCATAAGATCCTCTGCCAAACGACGGCAGTTAACACACCTTTAGCTCCAGTTTACACTCATACAATGTCTTGAAATCAATTTGCTTGTTATACTTCAGTAATTTTCTGGCCGTTAGAAGGAAATACAACGGTTCAGCTATATTGCTATTTACCTTTTCTTGAATGTAGAGATGAAGTTTTAAACCTATAGCTAGATAATATGCTGAAGTTGAAGATTATATGAAGAAAAAACTACCTTAATACCTTTCATTAACCAATGGGTTTTCAAATGCAGTATTTACAAACCATAAATTGACTTAAAATAAAAATACGTGCAAATATCAAAAGGGCACATTTACAAATCGTCAAAAAAAATTGTGAGCAGCGCTATCAACATCACGAAAAGTGCCCAGAAGTGTGGCGTTATTGCCACGTTGGGTTATAAGTTTTTCTTGAAAATCATGCGAGAAGAAGTCTTCAAACCTTTATAAGTTACAACATTTGAAGGAGAAGAAGATTAAACAGTTATTTTAAGCCAAACACAATTAGAAAATGCACATGGACGAGTTTTCATTATTACTTTTAGGAAAGTTTTCATTATTACTTTTTCAAAGAACAGATAGAACACACACACACACACACACTGACACACTTCTAGAAACACGAAATGCTCGTAAATGCCTTACATTCAATTGTCAATCCTAGAGTTGTATCTATGTATGTGGCTACAAAGAGATCCGTGGCAGCCAAACTTCGCTACGACTTTAGTACTGGATCACCGCAGTCGTATAAATCCGTCTTTCGTTATTACCCTACTAGTCGGTTACAAGACTTAGCCTTTAAGTATGAATGAGACAAACTGAAGACTGCTACGACTCCGTGAGAGTAAGATGCAAGGGCGCAAAGTATGATTAGCAAGAACACGCAAGGACTGTCCGTTGTTTTTTTATGAGTATTTACGTATTAAGTACTTCTAATTAATACCTAAGTTAGGAATATCTGTTAGTGGCAATAATTCATTGATTGAGTAAAACATCGTGAGGAAACCAGCATGCCTAAGGCATTTCTGTGGTATATAGCCAAGTCAGAGGCACATAGCCAAGAGGCCGCCCATGGGTGGCATTAAAACTCTGACACCCCGGGGTTAGACACTTACCACATTAGATTTTAGTCAATCAGCCATGTTTTTGCCTTCATAAATCAATATGACGGTCTGTGTGATTGAGTCGAGCCTTAGTACCTAAGCATAGAGTTCTAAACCCTGCCTTATTCATACCCTGCAGAAGAGTTCAAGCTTAGTGTATTCGAAGTGATCTAAGTACTGCTTGAGGTCGAATTTTACAGTCTGATCGTGCTTTACATTCATATTATAATGTAAATCTTATTACAGGAGAGATTTATAGCTAAGAATTTGATAGCGGGTCCAAGTTCTATACACGAGTAGAAATAAGTGGGTCAAACTAACGTAAACTCGTTGCAAAAAAAGATGAAAGTTTCGAATGAGGTATAATCTGTACATTGACATTTTTACATTTTAACTACTTAGAAAGAAAGAAAAGAAAGAAAAATATTTATTTATCGCAGAAACAAGAACATACAAAGAGACACAATAAGAGAAAAAAAAACAATACAGCGCATAAGCACACCTCGGACACTCCATACAACGCCCGCAAAATAATTACCAATTACTACTACATAAACAAATAACGTTTGTGCACGACGTGCACGTGCAAATGTGTGCGTAAACTCTAGTAGGGTTATCGTAGCATAAAAAATGGCGCGGAAAGTGCAACGGTCTGCGTCGCGAAAACCGAACGACGACTAATACGAGCGCGAGCCATTGCTCAAGTGTCGACGACGAATACCTCGAAGTGCGGGGTGAGGTGCGGTATTTAATATGAGCGCGGGGAAGGGAGTGTCCCTTCTGTACGTAGTACTATTATGTATTCTGTGGCATAAGGCAGACTTTACAGACAGTTTCTTTGCCTGTCAAATTTTGTCAATCAACCTTGAACCCAATACGCGCTAAAGTAGAAACTATTAAAGAAATAAGACAGATTGTAGTAGCTTGATCTGCTGCCTGGCGTACTTTCAGACAAGTTAGAAACAACTCACATCATTGACATGAATGTTTACCCAAAATTCACTGGTTCATGTCTGGTACCATCTGTTTCCACTCGGTGTGCCTCAGCCCCGGCTTATGATGCGAGTGTTCAACGTTTTACGAACCATTTCATTTTATCGAATGCAGTGTAATACAGATTGTTATGAATCAGCTGGGAGTCAATATACCGCCGCACATATGGAACACGTAACGCACGTGTCAGCTCCATTTATTTTTTACCCGTCCGTGTGTTTTTGTGTTTGATTTATGCTGGCCTTAGTGTCAGTGGGCCACGCGATGAAACCAGTGTCGGGTTTCTTTTTAAATCCTCGCTTCCATTACCGTTTCGCCAAAGGTATTTCTGAACGGTATGCTAGGAACTCAACGATGTACGTTAAAGTTGGTATTTCGATTCTTATTTCCGTTCCATTTTTAGAAACTGATGATAGCGGTGTGTTAACGTGTGGTGGAATAATTTATAGCTGATTATTCATAGTAGTGATTTATTCTTAGCTTTGTTTGAGTAAACAGAGTTGCGATTACAGAGGTCGTCATGGAAACGTTAGAACTTGTGATTGTTAGCGTACTTATCGTGTTATTTTCTGGAGATGTATTTATTTACAAAAGTCCTAGCAAAGGTTTCTATCATCATCCTAATCATAACAACCTGTCAAACTTCACACCCGGCCATAGTACGTCAGTTTAGAAAAAAACTTTATCTTAAAAATACGTAAGCATGTTATTTTGTGTTGAGTCTTGTCCTCGTTCATAAATGAAATTATTTGTTGGATGCACAAAGAGTAAAAACTAAAGCTGGTTGTGAATTTTATAACAAAAATGTTTTGTGCATTTACAAAGTAGACAGAATAAAATAATACCTACCTACAATAAAATTACCTTCGAAACTAGACAGCGACCAAAGCCTTTCCTTTCTCTTGTTTTTACGAAAGAATACAACGGAAACAGCGAATGAAATAGGCGGAAACAATGGGCAAAATATCACGCTGTATCTAAAAGCAAAGAACTTTGTTTATATACTTCTTCGAGACTGAAGAATAAAAAAAAAACATAAAACCTCCTGTAGGTACGTACTTAAGATAATGTTTTACAACTTATCAGTTAAATCAAACAACGTTTCGCCATTTAAAAGGCATAAAAAGGGAAAAAGGGGCCAAGTTTCCCAGTTTTTCGGAGTTTCTCCGCCGGCTCGGATCGAACGGGATTAGGCTAATGAGCGCCGGATTCCCTCCATAAAATATACAAGACATGTCCTGAGCTTGATATCGGGAAATATTTAATGAAAATGGAATCAAGGGTTCCGGTTTGTTTATGTTTAGAATCTATTAAAAGTTCATTTGTTTCACGTTCATTATTTAGTTGAATTCCCAAATTAGAAATACGTGACTATCGTCAGAAATCGAACTGTCAGTCAAGAAAGAAGTCGTGCAAGTGCCAAAAAAGTATGGGACAGAGTTAAAAAGTTCTTAAAAACTCTTCTTCTGCCTAGTCTTTTCACAACTATGTTAGGTCGGCCAGTCTAAGGATGCAGCTGATTACCAGAATTTTATCCTGCCTATCTGACCTCCACAAGCCAGGTAGTATTGGCTAATTCAATACTCTTTGATAAGACTGGTTGTCAGACTTTCAGGTCACTGATTACCAGCTTACTATTACCACTGACAGCTGGGACCAACGGCTAATCATACTTTCCCAGATACGGAGAAAATGCGGTATGGAATGGGTGGTTGCCCATCCATAGACTAACCTAGAGAAGCACGGCTTAACCAAAAAAGTACCAGAGCGCAGCTATTATTAAAAGAATAAGAACAAAGATGAATTCGTCACAAAATTAGTCACTACTTCATTTTAACGTACACAATAAACAGTTCATTGTTACCTAATAAAGTGTTTAGCGGCAGTTTGCGCGACGTTCGAGCCTCCCAAAATAACCGTGTCGTGTGTAACATCCCTATTTTCAAGGAATATTGCTCACATAATAATAAAATGGATGATAATTCCGTGTGGTTCCGTAGCTAGAATATATTTAATATTTGATATTGAATTCTGTGAGTGCATTGAGATTAAATGAAAATATTATGAAAGCTTTGAAAGTGTTTACTGTCTGGCACGTTTTAGTAAGTGATTGATTCGTTTTAGAACTTTGTAGTCTATCAAACTTATCCTAAAGTTTAATATTCAATAATCTAAGTACGTACGCTATTGTGCCTTTTGAAGCACATTATTGGAGAAACTTAGTACAATATACACTATACATTGTTAAGGAACACTAATAATTGGAAAAACCTTACAAAATACTTTTCATCATAATAATTGTAACAACTTAAAATCTTTTTAATAATAATTCGTTAGTATTTTGAATGATAGTTTTCTCAAATTGCTCATCTATTACGTTAATTCCGCAACTGTTCTGAATAATGAAAACATTATTAAACTACAAAAAAAACAAAGAAAGCGCACTCATCAACTCAAAATTTAAAAAATACTTTCGTCCCAGTTAAACGAGGGACCGAGTGAGTGAGATTCTAATATTCTAGTACTACAACACTGGAGCCTTTTGTAACGGGTAATAAAGGGCATTCTAGGGCTCAAGTGGACCCAACGGAAATTTAATCTGACAGAGGACCCTTTTGTTTCAAGAAATTCTGTCCTTAGATAAATGTCGGTAAAGTAGGCACAGCAATGAATGAATATTTCAATTTAATTAAAAATACGAGCAGAAAATGTTATTTTCTCCCGATTGCCCGTTTAAAGGACACTTATCAAATCTTAATGACCCTCCAGTGTTTTGTTTTGATTTGAGTAATGACCAGAATTTGTACCGGTGTGTAACCAGCTCGATACAAGGAGGTTATTATTTTTTTAAATTTTTCTTTGTTATTTGATGTGGTTCTTCATCAACAGCCTATTAATGTTCCCACTGCTGGGATACAGGCCTCCACTCTTTGAGAGGGAATGGGCTATAATCTACCACGCGGGCCCAGTGCGGATTGGTAGATGTCACAAGTCTTCGAATTTTGGTTCTAGGACATGCTGGTTTCCTCACGATGTTTTCCTTCACCGTTTTGAGAGCAGTAGTGATGAAATACAAAGTAATACGCCTGCCTGGGTTCGAACCCACGACCTACTGTTCGTAAGTCGGGGCTGCCACCACTGGGCCACCACTGCTCTTAATGTATGTTAAACTGTTGTCAAAGTTTTTATGCCGTCCATGGGCCTTTGACTGGCTTTACATGCCACCCTGGACTGTTTTCCTTTACTGGAGCAAATGATAATTTATAATTATAAAAATCGCACATGAGTCCGAAAAATCAGAGGTGTGTGTCTTTGGTTCAAACTTGGGAGATAAGTATTGGCAGTCCAAGCCTAATGGTGTGACTCCACTAGGCTATCTATGTTTGAAATAGATAAAATAAAATATATCTAATTTAAGATGAATTCGACCAAACTAGAGTAAGTTTTTACTAGAGATTAAACTACCACTTACTAAGTATGCAATTGTTTATTCGAGAATAAGAATTGTCATACAAAGCAGTAGCTCACTCTCGAGTAAAAACTTACTCTAGTTTGGTTGAATTCGACCTTAGTGGCGTAACATGGGCGTAACTATAAATAAAACTAAGGACAATTTTACTACTTCTCATAGTTTGTTAATACTGGTTTCGCACCCCAACTACCTAACCAAACTAATTCCTATCTTGATCATAGTGAAAGATAAATACCTAATAAGAAATACCTACTCAACTAATTTCAAAATTCTGTTTGTTTAGACTGAAGCCGAACATTTAATAAAGGTAACCTTTACACAAGCTTCATTAATTGGGTTTATTTTTGGTATAATAAGTACTGGAGCCTGTTCAAGTGGCTATATTGAACGAGGGTTAGTGAAAATAACTGTAGAAGGTACTAGAAATATTATTTCCTGATTCTATAAGCAAGTTTCTCAAATATTAATAGGTAAAAAGCGTGAGTTTATGTAACACTACATATCTATACTTCTATACTATATATACTATAATATACTATATATACTATAATAATATTATAAAGAGGTAAAGTTTGTGTGTTTGTATATTTGTTAAATTGTAAGGGGTAATCTCGGGATCTACTGAACCGATTTTAAAAATTCTTTCACCAATAGAAAGCCACATTATTGTTGTGTCATAGGCTACTTTTTATCCCAGTATTTCCACGGGAACGGGATCTACGCGGGTGAAACCGCGGGACGTCCGCTAGTATATATATTATTATAAAACAAAGTCCTTCGCCGCGTCTGGCTGTTTGTCTGTTTGCGATAAACTCAAAAACCGCTGCATCGATTTTCATGCTGTTTTCATCAATGGATATAGTTATTCTCGGGGAAGGTTTTAGTATATAATTTATCGCGATAACCGACATCCACGCGGGTGAACCCGCGGGCATCAGCTAGTGTATGTATAAAAGCTTCATAACGAAATGTTCGTTTACATCACATGAAAAAAAAGTCTTGCGATTTAAAAATTGTGATGTAAAATCACTTGAACATTATTCTTGAATCCGAAGGTACGGATACCTACATAAAATAGCATAGTTCTCTACGCTTCCTGTTCTCCGCTGAGAGGTTTAATTTACATCCCCTCTTGTTTAAGCTACTAATGACAGCTGGGCTCAACTGCTTACTCCTCCAAGGAGTACTGAAAGGAATCCGAACCCCGTAGATATCTTATATAGAGGAAGATTTATACGGCATGTTTTAGACTAACACTCGTCAAGAATTAAATACAATTTAACATGGTTTTATTTATTGAACCTTAGCCGCCTTATTACAAAACGTAGTTAAACCTGGTTTAACTTAGACTTGGTTTATCTCGCATGACGTCTCACTTCAAAAATATTTAAAAGAAAGTGACAGCATGCGAGATAAACCAGGTCTAAGTAAAACCAGGTTTAACTACCTTTTGTAATAAGGCGGAAAAGGTTTATTGTTTTGATTCCTTACTATAGTTTTGATAACTTAGCATACACCTAACTCACGCCTGTAATCTCCGAAGGGTATGGCAGAGGCTGAGATGTACATACGGCGACACATCACGCAGCATTTTCAGTAATATAACAATATAATTAATAGATTACCTACTAGAACGTATATAGTCACTGCTGTCACATATTTTTAACTATAACAATCCAACTTAGAGTAAAAAGTCTCCTAGTATTTCCAGCCAAAATATGAAGTCTCAAGATGATATACAGAACATTTATCACGTGTTCATGATAGCGGCAGAAGCCTTAGAGCTGCAGATAATGAGTTGGGACTGCCCCCTTGGGCATAAAACTGACGCATCGACCACTTCGCGCAGCGCTTAGAGGATATCTCTTGACGCAGCGACTTACATGTGAGACAGATGTTGGAAGTCGCTTAATAAGATGGTATTTTGAAAGAAGTATTGTACAGACGCAAGCACATCAAGCTACTTATATGTAATTCTTTTTTAATAGATTTTCAACTTTATTGTTAAAGCATTAGGTTCAAGGTTGATCGGGAAAATTAGATGGTTTTGGGCCGCATAATGTCCTGGCGTCAGACTCAGTAACTAGAATAAAGACTTGTTGCAACAGTTTTTTACGACGGGCATGTCGAGTTTGCATTCGGCTACAAACTGATCCTTTAGGAACGACTGTCATTCAGTAACTTTTTTTAATGGTCTTGATGAAAATTATGAATTATACGCTCAAGATTAAACGAGGCTTTAGAATGGCATAACTAGACATAATTACTAGTGTAACTGCACGAATAGCAGACGTATTGACCGCCTACGCCTAAACAAACATAGAGCAACCCTATTATGTATGTATACGAATCCAAAATAGACATGAAAACTATTTCAAGGGCCTCTAACCCGACGAGTGGGCGACGGGTCCTTTCTACCCTTTTAGCGAGTGAGTGGATCACAATCGCTGACTTGACTCCAACCCTCCGCCGCCGGCCACCCAACCGCCTTGGAAACACGCCAGCAATCTGTTTGCTCAACTTTAATTGAGATTATCCTATTCCAAAATTAATTTTAAATAGCCAAATGTTGATTACAGAAGCAATTCAAAATATTCTGATTGCTTAATCACGACTCTTGTCCAAACAAAATTTCACCCGCTATCCAAATATTTATGAAATTGCTGGAAAATATAATCATCTTTTCCATTTCCGATGACGCAAATGCCGAATGCATCAAAACGTCACGCGTCAAGCGGCCGAATGTCTCAAATGACAAGTACACGTCAGTCACGCGGACGAGAATAGCAGACGGTTGAGTAACCACTTCAGAAAAAAAATAGATCTTAATTTTCTCTATAATGTTAGCTTTATTCCGCTATCAAAGCCGTATTGAACATAAAATTTTAACGATGCCGCAAAATGAGGGGCGCTCGGCGGTGCCGAAGTGAGTGCGGCGCGCCACCGCTTTATAGCAAATTGGAGTCATAGCGGGTTGACACCGAGACGGCATAGCATTGTCCCATGTGACGCGATACTACTCGACCCAACGGGCCATGTCGAGCTGCAGCGAGATGAGGCGGCCATCGGACAGGTTGGATTCGAGCCAGCGATGTGTCCCGCCACTCGCGTGCTACGGGATAACAGGAGATCTAGCTTATGTAGGGATTATTCAGACAACTAGGTCGCAATCTCGTTTGTCAAGCGAATTTTCAATGGGGTTTAATGTTCTACGAGCGTTGTTGATAAGTAATTCGCGTCAGTATGAACGTTGTTGGCAACGTGGCATTCTGCTAAACGTTATTGTTCCGCAAATATCGACTAAATAGAGTGCATTGGGAAATAGTGCTATCTATCAAATGGTTTTTAACGCCACTGACCTGGATTCTGGATTCACATCCTGTAACATTACATGCACGATTAGTCAGTCTCTGTGTTGTATAAATTCAGTTTTAGTGGAGTGAGTCAATCCTAAATAGATTCCGTATACCCAAAATAACTCTTTGCTTTATTTTTGAATTAGCAGATGAGAAAATAACTTTACACTGGCTAACATTTAAATATTTATGCCTGAGGGAACAGGACTATTTGAAAATTGGTTTGTTTTTATTATTTCATACGAAACTCTTATATTTTTGTTGAAAAGAATCTGACGCTGAGCTATTTCACTAATGGGCCATCTGAGCTTGAAGTCTGTCATTAGGGCTTGGAATTTTACCTTTTATCGCAAATGGTGTCACCACAGGCCACAGCGCAATGAATGATCTTCATTTGTCCATAGGTGGCACAAATATTATCGCGGTACCAATCTCTGTGGCCTCATTTTAGAACCTTTGTAGCTACATTTTACGATTCTCCGTTTAGGGTGTTTAATTTCATATACTGTGCGATTTTTAACCGACTTCAAAAAAGGAGGTTACTATGTTCGTGTGTATGTATTTTTTTTTTTTTATGTATGTTACCTGATTTCTTCCCCGTTTGTGGACCGATTCTCAAAATTCTTTTTTTATTTGAAAGAGTAAACTCCTGAGGTGGTCCCATTTTTTTTTGGTGAAGATCTGGTGCTGATCTTCGGAGATATACAATGGAACTCTTCAAAAATAGACGGCAAATCTGTCGTAATTGCTGGAATCGCTTGGATGTTTATTGAATATACCATTATCATGACGTAACATCACGCCTGTATGCTCTGAGGGGGTATGCAGATGTGTACGATACACTTTTTTTTAGTTGTTATATGAATTTCATAGACACGTATTACATGTTTCGTGCTTTTTCTGGCGCTATTCAAGTATTCGCATCTAGCAGTCATCACTTTTATTCATGTTGATGAGCTGATAATGGAAGGTATACTACTCCTCAACGGTTAAGAGTTGAAAGCAAAAATAGGGGAATTTTTGTATAGGATATAATATAGGTACCTATTACAACTAAAAATGAAAAAATAAAAAAAAACTTTTTTGCAAAAAAAAACAACCGACTTCAAAAACACCAAAAAGAGAAAAATAAACTTCAGAAGAAAAATCAGCTTCTGAAGTCGGTGGCAAAAAAATAAAATCAAACAAACAAATGTCACCGACTTCAGAAGCTGATTTTTTTTCTGAAGTTTATTTTTCTCTTTTTGGTGTTTTTGAAGTCGGTTGTTTTTTTTTTTAAATATCTAACCGTACCTATTTATCATCATTTCATCATCATTTCAGCCAAAAGACGTCCACTGCTGGGCAAGGGTAAATGGAAAATAAAGTACTTAGTTTTTAAACTGAGGGTATTTTGTGGGTAAATAGAAAAAAAAAATATGAAGTACATGAGAAACCTACCTTCCTATATAATTTTTCCTAATTTAAGCACACATTTCTTGATCAGGCCGCGTACTACAATCTCAACGATAAAGTCTTACAAGTTGATAAAGATATAATACAGTCGATTGTTGATTTCTTTAAAGTTTGTTTCAAACTAGCCTCGCAATAGCTATGCTGTTCGTTCCACGTGCTGAGATATTTAAGAGTAGGGTTGTCACACAGAATGGCATCTCAGAATTTATATGTCTCGGCTTAATCGGATGGCATCATCATTGCCAAGCCTTTTGCCAACTATGTTGAAGTCGGCATTCAGTTTAACCAGATGCAGCTGAATACCAGAATTTTACATCTCATTCTCTATATAGGACGGTATTTACCTTTATTTATTGATTTGTTTCCTTTTATTTTGACATTAAAATACTAAACCACATCCATATACTTGTGTTTTATTGTCAGTTTCGTAATCATTGCGAGTAAGAAAGGCTAACATAACCAACCACGATATAAAATTCGATAGCTTTATTTGCAAAACCATCAAAATTATTTCTTCTTTTTTGCTTTCTTTTTTTTCTTTCTTTAAAGAAACATCCATCCATGAGACTTGCATAATAAAAATAGCGGTAAAAGTAGGTACTTTTACCGCTTCGATTCTTTCCACTTCCATTTTTCTTATTTACCTTATTTAGAAATAAAATTAAATCTCTGCTAAAAAACACTAAGCCTTACTTTTAATGGTGGGACTTGCATATTTCAAGCCAGCCCTGGCAGTGGCAGCCCTGTCTGCGCGCAGCTGTAACGTTCTGTCGGGACTCAACGGCATTCGATAATGCAACTTACTTTAACGCGTTACTCAGTAACAAATAACAACGTAGATTTTTTCGTCAATATTTTAGCCTTGTTAGTACTTTGCTCTCTTTCAAAAACAAGAAAATAAAATAATAACCATGTCTTCTCTTTGTTCAGAAGTCATTCAATGTTTTTATTTAAACTAGCAATCTTTAAATCCACGACCTAGAGGTATCTACAGACCGTACATGTAGTAGGTGGAGCTAATAGCACATCCACATTTCGGCAGTATCATTAAGTCCCATAAGACTAAGGGCTCGTTTACGGAGACGCGGGGCGTCGCGCGGCGCGTGCAGTAGGCTCGTTTAGTGATTTTTTACTGAGAGACGGGTCCAACGAAACAAACGCTGCATTTTAAACTAACGGGCGAATAATCGCTTTTCGTAAAATCGACGTTTGAAATCGTTAACTTTTTCATACAACGCCATGAGTTTGAATTAAAAACGCCGCACGCGCCGCGCGACGCCCCGCCTGTACGTAAACATGCACCAAGAAAGAGCACGTGGAGACTGTCCACCTGTACAACTAGGCGATACTACTCTTCCACACAATGAATCCGTTAAGTACCTTGGCATGCACCTGGACCGAAGGCTTACCTGGAAAAAGCATCTGCAAACAAAAAGAGATCAATTGAAACATAGACACAGAGGGTTGCAGTGGCTACTAGGACGAAACTCAGTGCTGAGCACAGCCAACAAACTGCTAATCTACAAGGTTGTCTTGAAACCTATCTGGATTTATGGAATCCAACTATGGGGATCGGCGTGCAACTCAAACATTGCTATGATTCAAAGAGCCCAAAATGTTATACTCAGAAATCTCTCTAATGCGCCGTGGTTTCTAAGAACGTGTGAACTCCATGACGAGCTAAGGCTTAAAACAGTTACCGAAGAGATAAAGACATATTCTGCTAATTACAAAGAAAGATTAGCAAATCACCCCCCCCCCCCCCCCCCCTCTAGCGACCGAATTGCTGACAATCAACCACCCAAAGAGGCTCAAACGTAACCACATAATCGAGTTAGACTCTAAATAAAAAGGGAAGAAAAGTCAATGGACGGCTCCTCCCCCAGTACCAGACGCCAGCACACCTGCTCAAAGTTCAAGGACTGATCGCAGATTTGAAACTGGAAAAAAAAAAGAAAGAGCAAGCCGATTGTCATTAACCGGCCACAAATCCAAACTTCGTGACTTCTACTGAGAACATTCCGTATCAGAAAATCCACACTTTGCCCGACCCGGAAAAAGAACCCAGTATTATCAAAATTAGTAAAAATAATTCACTCTTATTTTAGTAACACCATTACAAATAAAAAAATATTGTGGACCACTTATTACAGAATAGTTTTTATTTAAACTTGTTGATGAATAAGTCGATGATCTGTTTGGCAGCGCGCGGCTTGTCTGCGGGCACCATGTGTCCCGCGCCGCGCACCATCACGTCCATGAAGTTACCGGCCGCCTTCACGAAACTGAAACAATTCAACGATATCATTATTATCAGACAGAATGTGCGAAACGATCTCAAGCAAAATTTTAGATTGATCGTTTAAATAAAAGAGCTCTTTTTCTAGAATCGATGACTCAGATCTTGTCCAACCAGTAAGTAGCAACCTGGACAGCTGCGTCGTTGGCCACATTTAAGTCCTGGAGGGTGCAATTAGCTATGCACGCTGTGACTTATTCTATGCTGGGAGTTTGATAAACGATATTTTTCCCGGAGACTTGAATGACTTAAAACTAATAAGATCCAAACTTACGAATTAAGTTTCTTATCTTCCGCATCGTAGAGAGGTACTCTGGTGGCGTTCCGGTACGCCTCCGCACCGGACCAGTTGAGACTTCTGTACGTGTGGACCGACAGCGCGTACGCAACGATGAAATCCAGTTGTCCACTAGGATACAAAAACATTGTCGTCGTAAGTGTAGAAAGTGTAAGCAGTATAATATTGTATTATCAACGTATTTTATAAGCACGTCGCAATAGAGTTAACATTTAAAAAAAATAACACATTACATTTTACGCAGAAAAGATGGATAGATAATTATGCCATGCCTGATGATGATACGGGAAAAAGACAACTTTTGGCGCCAGCCGGCAGCCCATGTAGAATAAGACAAGTGCAGGAAGATGATGCTTAGTAGGTACTTAAAGAAGCAGGTAACTTACCTGTAACACATAACTCCATAATGTTCCAACAACTCCTCTAACCAAGGTTTTACAGTATTGTACATGTCATTAGCCATTTGTAAATGAACAGTTTCATTGAAAGCTGTATAATTCATTTGCTTGACGTGAAGGGCATTTTGCACATCGCCTTTATTTAAAAAATTAATGAATGTTTCAAGATCCTCCCCACTTTCGCGTAAGTAATTATACGCATTAACAGGTACAAGGTTAAACATCATGTTAGACACAATATCATGAGCAGCCTAGAAAAAAATGCTTTCGTCAGTCTAAATTCAGACCAAAATAAATATTATAGGTTTTAGATTTAATACAAAATTCTAAAGCACATAACAGCAGGGTTGGAAATCCAATTCAAAACCGTTAATGAAGGAATGAAATCGTAAAATTTTGTATTAGGTGTTATCAAGCAATAAATACTAAAATTATAGTATACCTACTAGCTTTTGCCCGCGACTTCGTTCGCGTGGAATAGTGACTTCCGGCAGATTTTTGGTTTATCTCGCGAAAAAAAAAAAAACTATCCTTTCTCAAGTTCCAAACTATGTCTGTACCAAATTTCACACAAATCGGTTCAGTAGTTTAGGCGTGAAAGAGTAACAGACAGACAGACAGACAGAGTTACTTTCGCATTTATAATATTAGTATGGATATATACATAGTATATAGTATATATAGTATAAAGTATATATTATATAGTATAGTATATAGTATGGATTCATTTAAAATAGACTTGACTTAAATAACCAGATTTCTATGTTTACAACGTTACATTTTAATCGTTTTATTTATTTATTTATTTATTTTACAATTTATGTACACACAGTAGACGGCACAGGAAATTAACATTTAATCCCGTAGTATTTCATACACCGGTTCAACCCCCCGGTTGACCCACATGTCAATAACAAAGAGATGACTTGATCTCTGATCTACAAGTACTTGCATACCTCACTGTAATCTTCGTAGTTGCCTTCATTCCAGTACTGTCTAGCTTTTTCTTCTAAATCGTGAATCTTTTCCGCTTGTTCAGGGTCCAAGAGTCCCACTTGTAGCGCCCATTCAGAGTAGTGCAATAGTGTTGGTGGGTCTGTCCATCCATCTCCGATCGCTAGGCCCTGAATCACGAGGAGTTTGCTTGCTTTAATAAATGACAGCTAAACTAAATATTGACACCCAAATAATTGTAAAATAAACTAACCTTCAAGTTAATTGGCATCGACTCGTTTTGATTGTTATGTATGTAATGTCCAAACGCCGGAATATATTTACCCGCGTATGATTCGCCGGCGAGGAATAAAGGTGCATTTCTCAACTCTGAGAATACTTGCAGAAACTGCTGAATAAGACTAAGGAGACACGCGCCAACCTGCAAAAAAATAATGACAACAAATGGCACTCCGGTTCTTATAAAATAGTTCCCTTTGATACCAACAACAGTTTATTACCTCGTCCTCGTTGGTGGCGTATTCTCCTCCCTCAGTAAAACTAAATCCAGTCCCAACTGGATTATCAATGAAGAGAAGGGAGTAGTTGGAGGCCCATGTGATAGGCATTTTTTCCGCTGAAAGATTATTTAGTTTTGT
The DNA here is from genome assembly GCA_949316265.1 of Diarsia mendica. Taxonomy (NCBI): domain Eukaryota; kingdom Metazoa; phylum Arthropoda; class Insecta; order Lepidoptera; family Noctuidae; genus Diarsia; species Diarsia mendica. The sequence goes on from OX438906.1 coordinate 14,266,786, forward strand.
TGTTTATTGAATACTTAATGATTTTATACTGTTCAAAACTATTGCGCCACGAATACAAATCAAGTAAGGTACTTTTGTATATGAATAATTAATGACCTAAATCATCGATGGGAAAATACCAGAAGAACAGGCTGCATTCGGCGGTTCAGGTTCTGCATATGAAGTCAACAGGCTCATGAGCGGCTTTAAAACTCCAGCATCAAGCAAACCCACTTCACACACACACCACACAAATTTCACGCCGCTGTCTGTTGTCGGTTGAATCTAGTTTAATTATTGATTTATATCGATATCAATGAGGTGCTTACCAGTGTCGTTAACAATCTGTATCGGTCCAATTTCTTGGAATAAACCATATAAAGAAGAAGATCCAGGCCCTCCTTGAAGCCAGATAACCAACGGCGTACTCTCCAGATCAACTTCTTGTGCAGGGAAATACCAGAAGAACAGGTTCCATTTTGCAGTTTCGTTAACAGTGAAGTATGCGGCGTGACTGTGGACGCCAGCGAACAGGCTTGGGTCTACTGCGGATAGTTCTTTGGCTTTTTCCGTTTCTCCATTTTCAACGAAGGGTGTTAGTATAAGAGGTTCATCATCTTTGCCAACTGGTGTAACTACTGCACCCAGAGCAGTTGCACTAAAACAACATACGGAAATAAAATGAGTAAGTAACCGAAAATATTTAATAAAAATGCGAAAAAAAACAAATCTTACCAAAAGAGCGTTAAGAAAAACACCTTACAGAACATGGTTTCAGAATGACATGAGGTATGTTTTAGATGTATTTAAAGCTAATATTATGGCTATAAATTATTTATGGAATTTATTTCAAAGAATGCTAGTCTTAAAATGTTATCAACATAAGTATTTCATACCTTCATAACAATAAAAAATACACTTGTCCATCGGTGAGCTAGTAGGTTAATTGGTAACACGTTCCGGTAAAAGATAACGAGGGAAATATTTGATAGATCTATATCTACAAATGCAAATTCTATAAGTTTTTGCGGGGCGTCCGGACTTAATCCACAAAGTATTTTTTGCATGAGTTTAGTAATTTATTTGCTCAATTTAGGTACAATAATATAATTGATTAATCAGACGAACTTACCATAAGTGAAGTCCGATTACAATTTCATGAAGGATGAACTGAAATATAATTGATTACAGTGTAGTTCCCAATTCGCAAGTATTTGGCATCGCAGTTTTAGAGAAAATAAAAACTTTTTCTCTATGGATTGGCAACACAGCTTTGACACTCTTTAGAGATAGCGTTGCTCTATTAGCCCATTCGACAAGGGACTAATCCTAAAAAGGATGGGTTGGGTGGGTAATTATATTTCAGTTCATCCTTCATGAAATTGTAATCGGACTTCACTTAAGGTAAGTTCGTCTGATTAATCAATTTCATTTCATGATGAACTGAAAGATAATTGATTACAGTGTAGCTGTTTAGAGTCTAAGTCGACATGGGCCACTCTTTTGGAAATATACAAGACTTACCAAATCAATCTTATTGTTACATGAATCAAATTTATTTGAGACCAATATAGTCAAACTACCCTATGCTTGTATATCTTAGGTAGGTATGATTCATAATCATCAATCTTAAGGTATTATATAATAAGTATGTATGTGTAAAAAGACAAAATACCTAGCCATTGTGTGGCTTACATAACTAGGGCGTCATTAAAGACAAACCAATGATAATTGGCTACTATTATTTTCATGATAATAAAATACTATCAGTCCTGTCTCATAATCAGATACAATATGAAACAATAAATGCTATAAGTATGTATAGCTAATTATTATAGCTGTCATGTAGGACATTTTTTTTTTTTTTTAAACGTTGCCCCACACTAGGGATTTCTCCTGTATCGTGGGTGCGTGCAAAAACATATAAAGTCACATACACAAATACCCAGACCCGAAACAACTATCTGCAGGTCATACAAATATTTGTTCCGTGCGGGAATCGAACCCGCGACACGCAGCTCAGCAGTCCAACCGCTTAGCCACTGCGCCAACCGTGCCGTCAAACAGACAAACCATTAACATTCACTGATACATCATGAACCTTGTCAATGTAATAAAACTATCTGGCTAGCCAATAGTTTTCCTAATGACATCTAATGACACCCTTGCCTGTTTAGCAAAATATGTGTCTGCATAAAGTGTGTTATGTGTGGTACATAATATTATATCAGTCAATCCCACTTTCCCTTCATTAATAATTTAATTCTTCTACTAATTGTTTGTTTTGATGCCTGATAGAAAAGGAAAGCAGGTTTCAGTTTTTGATGACAGTGATATTTTTATAAGAATAGTAATGTACATAATGTATTATGTCTTGTGACATGGACATATTGTCTTTTAATAACTGATAGAGTCTGCACTCTTTGAGCAGTAGCAAGAGCTGACAAGCCTTTTACTTAATTTTTTAAATTAAAATTCAGATTATCCCCAATTAGACAGTGAATACTACTACACTACTATTGTAGGATCACAAGTATTCCCATACTTGTATAAAGCGGGTTGAATTCTTTAAAGACCCATGAGAAAACGCTTGGTGTGATCATCCCTGTCAATTCATTCATTTAACAGAGAAGCGAAAGTATTGATCTAGCCTAATGTAACAAGCTGTAGCCAACATTATTTTGGTTTATGTATAATGTATTTCAGTGAGGTATTGTATTAGATCTGGTATTGAATCACACTGTGATTTTGGCAGAATAACTACCAACTCTTTAAGTAGTACTAAATTGTTTTAGCCTACCTGGTGGAGTGGATAGGTTAGTGGCAAACCTTTACATGTGAATGCATTTTGCAAAAGATGGTCACTGCCGGAGTAAGCTGGTTGCTTTATGGGTGTTTGGTACTGAAAGGAGATTTTAATAAATTATTATTAGAATAGAAAATGATTGGTTTTATAACCATCATCATTTTTACCAAAGGATATCTGACAAGTCCACACTGGGTACCTACACCTACTCATATTTCCTTGCCCCCCCCCCTTTTTTAATTTTTTAAGACAATTCGTAATTAATGTCAATGGTATGAATATGTATAAAAAAAGGTAGGAGCTCTATTTAATTGAGAAGGCATCTATCTCAAATGCATATGGGTCTCTATATCAAGTTCATGACACATAGGTATCCCTAGTATGCTTTACAATTTGAATTAACTCCGGTAGCTAGTAAATCATAATTGATCATTCCCACTCTGTGGCAATGTTAGTATGCCTTGGTTCCTCATCTGACAAGTTATATTTAGATTTTATGTATGATGCTTGGAGATTGATACACCTAGCTTCACACCAAACCCATAATAATATCCTTCTGCTAGGTACCATCATTTAGGTTTGGGCATTGAACACTACCCATCTTGTTAATGCAAGCAATGGCAGTAGCGTTGTCAATCCGAAGAAGAATATCACAATTATTTTTTAAATATACAAAGCATTTTAAACCAGAAAATATTGCCCTTAACCTGGTTTATGTGATATATTTGCTCTGATTGTGACCACAAGCCTCCAACATTTTCACCATAGCAATGAGTATCCCAACCTGTCAGGTCTGTATAAACTTGTAAATCAAATTTTCTTCACTGCTATGCTTCTAAGTTTTGCTGATAAGCATGGTGTCATTGGTCATTGTCATTGGAGGAACATAATTATATTCCTTCTCCATTGAAAGTCAACGGTCAATTGGTCATGGTCAATGTGGCGAGGGGTGCTTAGGGGAGGCCTATGTCCAGCAGTGGACTTCTTTCGGCTGAAATGATGATGATGATGACCATTGAAAAAGTAAACTATATGTAATGTCATGGATGCATCATAATTTATAAAATAATTGATTGATTGTCTGATAAAAAGATGGTTTGATTTGAGTAATGGTATTCCATTTCCATTTGTTTTGTATGTACTATTCCATATTATGATAAAGCTGGCCATGCTGCTACTAATGTGCCTAAAAACAAGGCAAAATTATCTTATTTTAAATTTTAGAATTTATCATACTCTTCATTGTATTTCTTTTTTCAAAAGGTATGGTTGGTAGGTAGGCACAATGATTTGGAGTTAATCATGAATCCCAGTTTACAACATTAACAAGGTACTAGGGTACTTTTGTCATAATCAATAAGGGTTCCTAGTTGACTACGGAACCCTAATAATAGCATATGAACTTTAACACACTATTTGTTGTTTTCATGTTTTGTAAACACTCCTTGTAATATGCTTGGTCAATATATAAAATATCATTAATGTAGATTATGAATAAGTGGCCTAAATTTCTTGCATAAACAACCACAGGTATTGACAATTTGATGAACAAACTAGGTGCAGTACATAGTCCGTATGGCAATGCTGTAAATTCATATAAGGTTCCATTGAATTCAAAACAAAAGAACTTTAAATCATAAAAATGACTTCCTTCGGTCTATGCAACACACCTTAACCACCTTGATCAGCAATTAACCTTACTGCAAGTGCTGACTTTTACATACTTGTTCAAAGGTTTTAGATTTAAAATTAACCTGTTTGCCATCAGGTTTTGAAACAAGGAAAATCTTTTGAGATGTATATAGACCTCTTCACCGTATCCGGCGACAGCGACCCAGACTACTTGTCTTCTCTTTTGAGATGTATTCTCCCTTTGGATGACAACATGGTGTTATAGCTCTTAATTGTAAAAGGTGAACAATTATAGTTTCCTGCATATGTGTAATTTCACAATCAGGTAAATTATTTTTAGGACTGAGACATGAAAGGGACATGAAATCCTTAATCCACTGCAATATAATGTGGTCATTTGTTGATGACAACCAACAAACAAAATATGTACCTTGTTTATTTCCTGCTGTTGTAGTAGGCATCCCGGGTTCTCTCGGAACGCTGTGGGTTCAAGGATGTTCTGCGGTGTGATGGCTGTGGTCGAGTCTGTGGCCCATTTCATGCCATCTCCTTGGTTGGTTGATGCTTTCAACTGTTGTGGTTGACTTTTCCTGTTTCCCATATATTTGTTACTTATGTTTTAAGCAGAAATTGCTGGCTTGGTGCAGTTTTCTTAATAGAATTTGAACTCTGTTGTATTAGGCATCTTATTTACCGCAATTCTTTGATAAATTTCCACCATTTAAAAATAGTTTTATGAGTAATTTCTATGAAATGCTTGTGCAGAGCCACTACAGACCTTGTTTAGTTTCTTAATGATAGAATTCACACACCAGCTTGTTGCTTCACCAAGTGATTTTAACATAGTTATTTTATCTAGTAGGTTTTTTATTATAATAATAATAATAATATTCCACAACTATCACACAACGCCATCTAGTCCCAAGCTAAGCAGAGCTTGTGTTATGGGTACTAGACAACTGATAAACATACTTATATATTTCTAAATACATACATATTATTGATAAATTACACCCAGACACAGAACAAATGATCGTGCTCATCACACAAACATTTGTCCTGGGTGGGAATCGAACCCACGACCTCCGGCATAGCAGTTAGGGTCACTAACCACTAGACCAACAGGCCAGTCATGATTTTGATAAGAGACATGATTTTGTCTAATATTGTAAGTGCTGTGCCCACCTGTCTTTGCTGGTAAGCGATACACTTATTTCTAGTTATTCCCATTTTAGAGATCACTAGCTTTACTTTGGTGATGATAAGGATTCAATATCTGGGATTGTGTCACATTATTTATCAGGGCCTGATGTTTGACAAATTTCACACCTTTTAATGATTTTTTTCTCAAAAAATGATGAAAAAATACCTTACTTGGTCCCTTAGGGCTTCTCAACAGCATTTGACTTGCACTACACAGTACTCAAACTCAAAACTCAAACTCAAATTCTTTATTTCAATTAAGCCATTACAGGCACTTTTGAATGTCAGAAGAACATTTCACAAAAAAAACGAAACTACGAGTGCAATACGTCATTCCGAAAGCCACCACGCCGAACCACACGCCACCGAATGCCCGCAACAACGAACACTGCGAGCACGAAAGCACGCAGCGACGCAAACCGCAACAACGAATGCTCGAGACCCCGAATCACGGAACAACGAATGCACGCCGCAACGTGCAACCGCCGCCCCGCGACCCGGAGCCCCGCACACCCGCCGCCACGGCCCACGCCACCGCGCGCCCCCGCTCCCACACCACTCGCCGCCGGTAACATCCGGCGCCGCGCAGCCCGACGCAGCAACTCCCGAAACGACGCATTGCACTCCTACGCTACAGTCACAATCACAAGGCATAATAACTTGTGAAAGTACTGTAGTTGCCAGTTCCCTAACGTAGATCTCATGAAGAAGAACGGGCAAGAAACTCCATGGACACTCTTTTAAATTAGAATTTGTTACAAAATCTTGGTACATTTTATCATTCATGTTGAGATGGTATATTATGTGAGAACTATGTAGCAAGACGTGCAAGTTGAGAGCGTCCAGAGTAAAAAGATATAATAAACAAATCAAAAAGAAAAATATATTTACACCATGGCAACTAAGGAATGACCAGTCTCCACTGACAGCGCCCGTTCACGAACATGACGCATGGATCAGCACCATCTAACTCAACCATTTTGAAGGGAACTAAATGATCCGACACACCCGCCACCATCAGCGAGACATTTGAGTGAGCATGACATTCTCTCAGCCACCAGGGCAACGTCACTAAATATAACTAAATGTAAAATGTAAAAAGGGTATATATAATAAGGGTATATATAAAGTATCTCGTACTGTCGCACATGCTCGTTTTGATCAAATCGGCATCACGTGCCGGTAAATAGAAATCTGACATCCAAGTTGATATCTTGTAGTGTTTGTAAACACTGTATATTGTAAGGTTTCTCGACAGCATTAGAATAGCACTGAACAGTATCTCGTACTGTAAGCACATGCTGGTTTAGATCAAATTGGCAGCTCGTGCCGTTTGCCATCAAAGTCGATATCTCGTATCAAAGTTGATCTTCGTGTTTGGTAACTCGTACTAACACGGTAAACAGTATCTCGTACTGTAAGTATATGTGGCCGGCATCGGCATCGCGTGCCGGTAACAGAAATCTGTTTTACATCAAAGCTGATATCTCGTATCAAAGTTGATCTTCGTGTTTAAGTATCTCGTACCAACACGGTATATTATCCTCGACCATTGCTGTAGCCAGCCACGTTTTTTGACTTAGTTGCACCTAAAACAAAAAGCTTACCTTCGTTATCCGAGGCGAAGTAATGACGAGCAAAGCCGGAGCCCTTTGTCAAGTCAAGGTCAATTCCAGTCCCGGTCGACACTTTGCCGTCGATTTAAACTGAAGTTGCGTTGGCGCACACCATCGGGACTCCGTATTTTGTTTCGACGTCGACAATCCAACTTATATGTACAAGAGTATTTCCACATTTTTCCAAAAAGGTTTTCTTCAGAAACCATTTTTACTTGCGATGCCGTTCAACGCGCGAAAAAGAAGTGTCAAAGCTGTGTTGCCAATCCATAGAGAAAAAGTTTTTATTTTCTCTAAAACTGCGATGCCAAATACTTGCGAATTGGGAACTACACTGTAATCAATTATATTTCAGTTCATCATGAAATGAAATTATGTTAAAGCATGCATCATACTAGCATCCAGTGGATTTGAAACTGATCGCAATCTAACAAGGAAATTTCTAACAGCTAAAGGGTATGCAAGTACTTTAATCTGCCATACTAAAGCAGAATCTACCTATACCTATGGTTCATAAGGATAGAAAAGGTTATAGATTAAGAAATAATAACATTTATAAGAAATTATGTAAAACTCAGATTACACACAGAATCTATCCTTGCGTCCTACATTTTTTAAAACAAACACTGTCCTAACGTACTATCTACCTGTGCCAGTTAGTGAAACAGCACAAAAGTTCATGCGAATTTCTACCTTATTTGCCTTAGCTCGTTATTTGCGACTGAGAGCAAACTGTGCACTTCATAGGAGCACGTCATCTACATAAATTGGGCCAACGCGTGACATGAGCGCCATCTTGCGTGTCACGTAGGAACTACATTATTCTACTACCACAAATCGTACATATTCGACGAATATTCCGGAGTTATGTCCTACTGTTTTTCTGTAAGGGGTGGACAAAGTTATGGGATTGTTATGTAGCACACGTTTGAAATTATAGCGGAGGGTCGATGTATTGTCGAAACTCGAAGTGTCTGTTCTACTATGGATAAACATTGTTTACAGTAAATCAGTACTTCTGTAGATTTTGGTTATATTTTTTGTTTATTCTAAAAATCACTATGCATTCTATTAAAGCAGTGTAAAGTGGGGTTTAGCTTGAATTAGTTTTCTTTTACGATATTGTGTTTTTCTACTTCAGTTAAATATAGGTGTAAACGGTCCCTACACTAAGCCGTCAGCCAAGCATTCTGTACACCGTACATCAGACGATTCCTTGTCTTAGTCTACGTAAAAAGTATTGCTGCTCAATACCCCGTAACTAGGTTTTTTGTTCTAGACCGATACAAATGATTCTATAATTCAAACTACGATTCACACTATTATTCAAACTATAATACTAGACCGATTACTAGATTCTAGAGTATTCTAGACTCTAGAACAAAAAAACTATCGCAATAATGGGGGCGTTATTAGTACTTTTACACACATGCAAAAAATGCATCAGAAATCTATCAATAAACAAAATGTGGTGAATGACAGTGTTACGCGTATCAATTAATTAAATACTTGACGGATAAAGCATTGCTGTTGAATATTTAAATATTATTTATTACTAGCTGTTGCCCGCGACTTTCGTCCGCTTTGAAATATTACTTCCCTATTATCATCATCATCAGCCTATAGTGTTCTCACTGCAGGGACTCATGTCTCCTTTCTAGGAGAGGGATGGAATGGGATGGGATGATACTTCCTTAAATGAATCAGATTTTGTTAACAATTTCATGGGTTGAATTTTTTTGCAGTAAATCCTACATAATTTTTTTTCTAAAATAAAAGTAACCTAATTTACTTCTTAAGCCAGTAAAACTCTCGTCAAAATCGGTAGAGCCTTTTTAGAGGTTAGCCGGCAGAAACAAACAGACCAAACTGAAAGAAGAACCGTACATAATTATTTAGTTACATATTTTTAAATTACGAACAGACATTTTAATTTTTTATGTGCAAACTTTTCTATTAATTAAATCAGATGTCGCTGCTTGTACAATCCGTTTTAAAGTACGTGTTATGGGCCTACTACACGCACGCACTTCCCCACAGTTTTCGTTCACACTTCACAGTACATCGCGCGTATGGTTGGTAAAACTGTATTACCATTACAAACCACACGCGCGATGTACTGTGTGCACCGTGTAATCCCGCAGGCAAAACTGTGGGGAAGTGCGTGCGTGTAGTAGGCCCATTAGTTAACCTGTCACTTAGTGGTGTTAACAATATAAATAACTAGCTGATGCCCGCGGCTTTGCCCGCGTGGAAGTCGGTTAAATTATATACTAAAAACCATTGGTGAAAACAGCATGAAAATCGGTGAAGTAGTTTTTGAGTTTTAGAAGCGTACACAAACCAACTTATCATTTATATATATATATAGATGTTATTACTGCACCTAAGTATAATTATCCTATCTATATATATATATAACACGAGTATACCTATCTGTCTGTTAGTTTTTGAGTTGAATGCAAAACAAAAAAGCAAATAATTGAACAAAAGTTTACAAACTTATAAAAGTCTAATTCATTCATCGCGTCGTCTAAAACCTTTTAACTATTACCTATTCGATACAATGGTACTTAGCATTACTTAAAGTTATTACTTTATGTAATGAGCCATCCCGGGAATTCGTCTCGCTCTAGTTCCCATTAGTGAGGTTATTGTGATCCCGGGCGGCCCGCAATCCCGGGTTACGGGCAATATTCTAGATTACATAAATTACAAGCACAAATGGACCGATAGATCGGGGAGCCTACGTACTCCATACATCACTGCACTGTATATAATAATTACAGTGGACCTAACTGAAGGAGAGTCCTTGTTAATTTCAGAGTAATCAAAGTGTAATCAGTGAAAAATGACTGGCCTGTTGGTCTAGTGGTTAGTGACCCTAACTGCTATGCCGGAGGTCGTGGGTTCTTGTGGGTTAAATGTTTGTGTGATGAGCACGATCATTTGTTCTGTGTCTGGGTGTAATTTATCTATAATATGTATGTATTTAGAAATATATAAGTATGTTTATCAGTTGTCTAGTACCCATAACACAAGCTCTGCTTAGCTTGGGACTAGATGGCGTTGTGTGATAGTTGTGGAATATTATAAAAAAAAAAAAAGTAGCAGTTAAGGTTATTCACTAAAATAAGATCAAAAATACAGCTACCTTATCTGGTTTACCTGTAAGTTCATATTAGCCTGACAAAGTGATAAGTACTTAAAGTTAAATGAGTGACGAATTTATAAATGACATTTTAACTAATTAAAGCAGTTTGTTATACCAAGTCGCTATTTGAAAACACCCCAAATCATAGATCAAGCATCATGTAGACTTAGTACTCGAGCTAGAGGTGTTTGAAGCTCTCTAAACCTGAGACCAATGAGTTTCAAAGTTAGGAGAACCGTCAGGTAGCAACAGGTCGATGTAACCCAGTACAAACCACTCAAGAGCCGCACCAAAACGGATCTAAAGATATTACCCAGAGCTAGGTAAAAGAAAATGGAGGCTAACCCTAGTTTAACACACTTTGCACGCAGCTTACGTACCTGCCTCTTAAAATCTTAACCTCGAAAGCTCAAAAGGGAAACATCACAAATTATTATTATTACAACGAGGCTCATTACTGTCTCACTTACGAAATTAAATACTAGTAATAAACATAAAATATTTAATTAAATTCAACACTATAAAATACCTTCTTGATTGGTTAAAAACTGGAAGACGTTTAAAATCATGATCGTTATTTGCTATTCTGTACAAAGAATTTAATTAGTTCACTCGAGTCTCTAGATCATGTGAAATTAGATAGCTACTTATGAAGCGAACTCCGACATAATTAAATTTAGAACAGGTGGGAGCAACAAAATGAATCAAAATTAATCCAGCGCAATTTGACAGCGCTGTCGTCGGCTTCCAGCTTAATTTTCATGTTTAATTAAATAATATTTTGTTTGACACATGAACCAGAATAGAGGAAAAAATACCTCTCATTAGCTTTGATGCCGAAATAATTAAGTGGCCCGACTCAATAAGGCTTTATGTAGACTTAGAAACAGGTCCTAACGAAAACGTATTTCATTGATTTTTGTTCAAGACTGTTTTTGTTAATGAGGGAATGTACATACTATAATTCTATTTATGTACTTCAAAAGAAACACGGTATTTCTGGTAAATAACAAGTTACTCATAAGACCACATTTGGTGTAGCGATCTACCCTAACAGAAAACACATAAAAACCATGACTGTATCTATTTTATTATTTTTTGGTTTTTAGTACATTTATCTTAAACATTGCAATGTATGTTTATCATAAAACCGTTTAACTTAAAAAGTTTTTTTACCTATTTTTTTTTATATATTTTTATCTGGTAGGTACAGTCACGAGCAATAACATGAATACACGTGGCAAACTTCAAACGCAATTTCTCGTGAAATAACGATTGCAACTTCGAGATATGACCTGCTTTACGATTATATTGGTTCCAAAATTACGTAACATGTAAATAAATAAAACCGTGGGGCACGTCAATTGTAATTTCCGCAGCACGACAGTTCCGAATTGACGTGCTCCACGGTTTTTTCCCACGACTGTACCTATCTATTTTATTATTTTTTGGTTTTTAGTACATTTATCTTAAACATTGCAATGTATGTTTAACATAAAACCGTTTAATTAAAAAGTTTTTTTACCTATTTTTATTTTCTAGTTTTTAGCCGCCATCTTGGATTTTAATTTTATATAGTATATTGTATTCTGCTTGTTGAGCCCTTTCATTTGATACCCATATTGATGGGATTAATAAAACATAAATTATCCGCCATTTTGTAGCGGCGGCCATCTTGAATTTATAATGATAATGAATAAACATAATTGTATTGTCACCAAAATCCAAAGTGTATACAAAATTTCAGATTAATCGGTTGACAGGAAGAGGGTGAAATTTGAATTACTAAATTTGATCCAAGAATAAAACAAACGGGGTGAGCTAAAAAAATACTTTGGAATAAAAATATCAAATACCAAAGTTACCGCACTATATAGCTCATTTCGCATTCAAACAACGTCAACGGAACAATAATTCGAATTATCAAATACATCTTATTTTTCTCATTCACTACGAAGGCGTGAAGGAAGCAGAAATTCTTGGCACAAGTCCAACCGCGGCCAAACATCTAGCACCCCGGCCTTTATGACCGCCGAAGGACGAAACTTTGCTTGTTATCCGAGAAATATCACAACATATTTCGGAGCTTTTATAGGGAAACTTTGAAGGGCCGCCCAAGACCGAGCAGGGAATCATTGACCGGCCCTTCGATTGAAAACTTTCGGCGACTCCATGAAACTGCTGTTATTATGTATTGAGACACATAACACTCATATTTCGAACCACAATCATTGAGCGCGGGGATAAGTTTGTGGAGATCGACATCAGTTTGAGAGTTGATGCTTTTGAGTTCAGCTATACTAATGTTATAAATATGTGTAATAGCCCTAGTAGCATTTTTTGTTGGCATTTAGTTGGGCCACATCAGAGGTATGTGGCCCAACTAAATGCCAACAAAAATGTATGTGGCCCAACTAAATGCCAACAAATGCCAACAAAAATGCTACTAGGGAGGGGGGTAATTTCCGAAACGAATTATCTAATCCTATTTTTCTCACTGATAGAAAGGCACATTATTCGTGGGTAAAAGTTATGTTATATCATGCATATTAGCTGAGCTGTCACAGTTTTTCCGGACCCAGCCGCGGGTGAAGTGCTAGTCAAGTTAAAACAGGAAAATTGGAACAGTAACATGTAGGTAATCACTTGATCACACAAACATGTTTTTTTTATAAAAGTAATGGTAGGAGCACCAACATGAATAATACATCAGCCAAATCTTCATACCATACGGACTAATATAAAAATAATCTAATTCTGTTTGTAAATCCCTTTCGTTACATGACCCATTAATATCGACTCAGTAATTCTTTATTCATGGCTCCTTTTTTTTTTTTTTTTTTTTTTTTTTTGGTGGGTGGAAAATCATCGAATAACCCCCCCCGCTCTTGGGCAGAGCGAAGGGGAGTGTCAGACTTCTACTGACTAAAAACCAACCCATGTTCCCTCTTCCTCGCCCTTGTGTCGGAGCCGCGGTAACTTTTCGATATCCGCAGCCCCGACGGGCGTCGGCCCTTGCGGGCCCCTCCTTGCTGACATCTCTTTGAGGCGCGCGTGGAACACGTACGCGCCGCCGACACGGTCTGTTGCCGTCATGACGACGGCCGGACGGCGAGCTAGCCCGTTACTCACCGTCCACAGGCCCGCGTCTACGGTGGCCGGAGGTCATCGCGTGACCCCCGACGCCCGGAGCGCCTTCCGCGGCGGCTGGGACGTTGAGAGGTTCTCTCCCTCTCTCGTTCCGCCACCTCCTTCGCTAGCATCACTGCTTCGCAGAAGGAGGCGACGGCGTCCCATTCCTCCTCGCTCCGGACCATGGCTTGCACCAGGGCCGGACGCGAGAGGTCACCGCCGCCGATCGCCGCTACGAGAACACGGCGGGGCTCCGCCCAAGCAGGGCACACCTCCACAGTGTGCTCCACCGTGTCCTCCGGTCGATCCTCGCAGTGGAAGCATCCGGGCGTTTCCTCCCGCCTGATTCGGTGCAGGTACCTCCCGAAACACCCGTGTCCGGTGAGGACCTGCGTCAGACGGTAGGTGAGGGCGCCGTGGCGCCTCTCCAGCCACTCCTCAAAGAGGGGACTTACCGCCACTATCGTGGCGTGCCCTGCGCTGGGTTGCGACAGTCGCTGTCTCCATGCCGCCATGAGATCGCACCGGAGGTCTGTCCGCTGCGCAGCAATGTGCCGCGGCAGCAGAGTGACCCCCCGGTGTAGCGCCTCCGCGCGCCACTCATGTAGGCGCGCGAGGACTATCGCCTCCAGATCCCACGGCGGCAATCCGGCAAGGAGAATCGCCGCCTCGCGGGAGATCGTGCGGTACCCGCGGACAAGCCTTACGGCCATGACCTTTTGGGGCGCGTTCAGGTAGTGGACGGCCCGCTTCCTCACGGCACGCGCCCACACCGGGGCCCCGTAAAGGGCCATGGACCGCACGATCTCCGCATACAGCCTACGGCAGGAGGCGTTTGGCCCCCCCAGATTGGGCAAGAGCCACCTAAAGGCAGCCGCAGCCCGCTCCAGTCTGGGAGCCAAACGTCGGAAATGCTCCACGAAGTTCCACCGGCTGTCGAGGACGAGTCCTAGGTACTTCAAAGTACACTCGACGCCGATGGGAACCCCTCCCACCATTAGCTGGGATCCCGACGGTAGCACATTCCCACGTCCATGGAAGCCCATGGCCTCCGACTTGTGAAGTGCCACCTCGAGACCCAGCTGCCGGATCCTCTCAACGACTATCGCAACCCCGCGTGTCATATTCGCGGCCGCCGCCTCGTGCGACTCCCCCCGTGCCAGCACCAGCGTGTCGTCCGCGTAGCAGACGACGCTGACGCCGTCAGGGAGGTCGGCACGCAGCACCCAGTCGTAACCGATGTTCCACAGGGGCGGCCCCAGAACCGAACCCTGCGGAACACCGCACGACATCTCTCGCCGGTTCCACTGTCCGTCTTGACCAGGGTAGATGACAGCCCTGTCTGTCAGATAGTCCCCGACTACACGACGAAGGTAGGCCGGCACCCGGTGATACCGGAGTGCCTCCCTGATGCAGCTCCAGGGCATGGTGTTGAAGGCGTTGGCGATGTCGAGAGACACCGCCAGGACCACACCGCCCCGAGAGACCGCATCCCCCGTCGTGAGGGCTCTCACGCGCATGATGGCGTCCACCGTCGAGCGCCTCTTGCGGAAACCGAACTGGTGTTCCGCAAGATCCGGACCCATTCCCTCAAGGTGCTCGGCGAGGCGGTTTGCAATTACTCTTTCAAAGAGCTTGCCCACCTCGTCGAGCAGCACATTAATGGGCCGGTATGCGGACGGCGAGTCCGCAGGGCGCCCGGGCTTCTGAATGAGGACCAGCTTCCCCGTCTTCCAACGACGCGGGAACTGGCCTCTCTCCATGCACGCGCTGAAGAACCCCTCCAGTCGGGGCCCAAGAGCCTCTGAGGCCAGGGCCCAGGCTTTGCCAGGCAAGCCATCGGGCCCCGGGGCGGTATTTTTGGCCTTAAGCCTCCGTACCGCCACTCTCAGGTCTACCCCAGTCACCTCCGGAATGTCGTCATCAGATCCTGATTGGTCCGCTTCCGGCACCGCAGGTGGCGGAGCCATTGGCGGGGGACGATGCTCCCCTCGCGAAGGGAACAGAACGCTCACCACGTCCTCCACGAGCTCAGGCCGGAGACTCTGCGTCAGCGGGGGGCCCCGGGTGCGGAGTTGATTCCGCACCACCTTATAAGGGCGCCCCCACGGATCTCTGTTGAGAGTCTCCAGCATCTCCTCGCGGGCCTGATCCTTGGCCCGCCGACGAGCCTCGGAGAGGGCGGTCTTCGCCGCTCTGTACCCTTCATACAGCTCCGCCTCCACGGCTTCCGCATTCGGAGGACGAATGCGGCGCCTGCGATGCCTGGTGTACCGGCGCCGCGCCACCACACACTGCTGACGCAGGTGCGACAGCTCTTGCGACCACCAGTACACATGACGCCGGGCGCTTCCTGGCCGGACTCGGGGCATTGCCATGTCGCATATCTCGGACATGGCCTCCTGGAACCAAGCCGCCTCGGTGTTGACGTCGGCGGGCCTGGCCGGGGATGACCCCCAAGACCACACGATCGCGGCCTCCAGGATCGCGGCCTCCAGTTATTCATGGCTCCTAATTTTAAAACAATAATGCAGTACAAATCCACAAACTCGAAAAACGATTACGTTCCAAAATAAAATTGGAAGTCGCAAACGTAAAATTAAGGCGCAGTCACTTAAAATACGATGGAGTTTAATTACGAGATTTGTCAAATAATAAATAAAGAAAGTTCTGTCTACCCTCTCGCTGCTCGGCGTGATTTCAAAGCTGGCTTCAGATACCGCCAGGATTTATTCCCTGAGTTTCCGTTTCCTTTATTTACCCTAGTAGCATTTTTTGTTGGCATTTAGTTGGGCCACATACAGAGGTATGTGGCCCAACTAAATGCCAACAAAAATGTATGTGGCCCAACTAAATGCCAACAAATGCCAACAAAAATGCTACTAGGGTAACTTACCCTTTAAAAGCTAAGCATGGAATTTGTTTCTTTTTTCTTTACCTCTATGATTGAAGTCGAGATTTGGATTACGATGTTTTTCGTTTGCGGTTATTGGCTTTTGGGAAACTAATTCTGTTTGAGCTTAGTTTTTTTGGAACAGATACGTTACCCGTTTATATGTTGAATGATTCTAATAATAAGGGTTTAATGTATAACTATTACTCTTGAATTGAATAATGAATTATTCTAGCACACAAAATCTTCATTATCCTTATAGTCAAATATACCATAAAAATCAAAATTCCAAACTGTCCACACACAAAAGTTGAAACTGTCCAAAAGAGCGTTTGTCCCAATTTATCTCCGGGATGATCAGTCTGCTGGCTTTGCCGTAGCACTGACAGATCGCTTTTTAATGCTGACGGCATCCCTCGCAATTACTGAACAAATTAGAACAGCCCCTACCTACAATTTAACACTTTTTCGTCCATTTTAATGAACACTCTAATGAAGGCGTAACTAAGTTGTGTCGCAGTTATTACCGTTTTGTGCGAATAAAATAATTCTGTAACCTAGATTTTTTTTTAAGTTTTATTCTGTCTAAATGTGCTTAGCAATGATATTGAAGAATTTAGATCGAAAGGGTACAATATTGTTTGGAAATTGAGACGCAGAGGATTGGAAACTGTAAGTAGAGCAGAAACAAGTCACTAAAACTTTTTAATAATAAAAACAAATTTTATGTATAGATGTTTACAATAACTATTTTTGACTCTTCTCTTGTTAAAGATCGAATTATCAAAACCTTAGCTATTTAACAAAAGTGAGCATTAAATAAAACAGTGACAACAGCCTATGTACCTATGAGCTACTTTTCGTAGGTACTTAAACATGCCATTCGTATGTAGAACATCCGAATATCTGTTAACAGACAAAACATTTCGGAAATTCTACTCTAAGTTCGAATAAATTCTTGTTGCCTTGTATGAGTCAGTACATTGGAGCATTCGGAACGCTCAGCCGAGCAAATGGGACTTTCAAGGCACGTCAACAAAGACAAAAGCCGATTTGGTTGAGCGTACAAAGAGGTTGGCAGCCGTATCAGTGTTTGACGATCTTCTCTAGGAAAACCGTAAATATCTCGTTTGAAAGTAGCTTTAATTAGCACAAATCTTTGTAAATGTTTCAGTATTTATTTCTATCAAAGAATTTCTATCGCTTGTTTTCTTTTTTTACCAAAACTCAACCTAATTAGATTATTTAACAAGCTTTTCTTGACAGCAAACACAACCCACAAATAGACATTAATACCTGATACGGGTAGGTACTAACCTGATACTAGCTTCACAAAATCAACACTAATACCTCTGGGAAAATCGAATGTCCGACCAAAAACCAACCAAAAGGTGTGCCTAACTACCTAGGGAGGTGTACCTACAGTACCGAAGGCAAAGTGCCAACTGACAGTAATTAAGTTAACCGGTGTGTAACAGACAGCGGTAACGTCGTACCTATCGCCCTGGATACCTACATCTGTTCTGCGGTTTGAACTAACCTCGGTCAAAACAACAAAGGCGCTGATTGTCTTGTTCATGAACTTGCGTTAGTTAGAGTGTTTCTATCTTTTTCTAATAGAGTGGGCGAGATAAAGTGACAGTTTTTAGAGTGTCAGCTTGAGCGTGATTTGACAGTCCCTCTAAACTGGGGCCCTACTATGACGTCTTAAAACAGTCCTAACTTATTCTTAATCCAGTGTGGAGGAGCTAGACACCCTGTATAGTTCTGTCACGTTTCCACACTGGAATAACATTAAGTTAGGACTGTTTTAAGACGTCATGGTAGGGGGCCAGGTATCGTATGCAAAATAGCACGATGCTTTTTAGAAAAAGTTGCGTATAGTCGAAGCGTGATGTGATCTTTACTCATATTTATCTTTGTGAAAGTCTCTTTCCAAAGCTCAAAGTCGCTAAATAACTGAATAAGACTGAATAATTTGTTAGCTCTTTCTCCTATTTTTTAGCAAGGAAATTATACCAACAGCATCAAAAATCAGCCCCACGTTGGGTACCACAAACATGACCACGGAAGTGGTCAGTCGTGCAATTTTGTCGCAGTGAGTGCCGGATAGCTCTCTAATGAAGAGATGACACAGCTGGTCGCAATTACCGCGAATTAGCAATGCGATTGCTTTGCTAGCATTGCTGATTACTCGGTATGCGGATAGCCGATCACGCTATTTTGTGGTTAATTTGGGTAGGTACATAGTGGTTTTTTAATGAAGTTTTTTGTTGTTTGAGAGGATCTCATATGTAGGTTCTACCTTCTACTCTATTTAGGCCAGGAGATAGCTCTTTGAAATCCGTGTATAAACTAATAAAGAAAAACGTAATTTAGAACTTGTATCGAATCATGGTTACCTCTTCTTCTATAAGTTTTTTGACTACCTTAGTCACTAACATTATCATTAACACTGATATATAATTATCGTAAACTTGAAACAAACAGAAAACATGGTACCTAAATATCCCGCTATAGTGTTTTCTTCTTGTATCTTAAGTAACAACTCAATTACGTAAAAACACTGTCTCTAGCATTTCGATTTTATTTTAAAACTTCAGTATCGTCAAACAGAAAATAAAAAACAAAATGAGAAACTCTAATCTAATTCTTGAATCATTGACCTAGAGTTATGCAAGGTCAGTTGCATTCAAACAGTTTACAAAATAAATAGACGAGAATATCTCCAATAAATTTTGTACGTAATACCTAACGTTTTATATACAGCATTATGTACCTCAACATACTTCTAATAAATTGGGTAAGCTAGTTGAAATAAGCCTGTTTCTGATTTTTATGTTTTATTTTATGTGAAGTCTGAAGCGAGAGCAATTCTTATAAAACTTTTGCGATACAACACTATTTATCATAACTAATGACGTACGAATATTACATAGAGTAGATAGAGCGTCTGAAACAAAATTAGTCTAAGGAAGTTGACTTTACAAACTACTTTACAATAGTTTATCAAATGGCAGAAATAGAAAGACTAGTTAAATGTGTCAGATAAAAAAATATGAAGGTTTTCAATCCTTCTTCTCAACAAGGTGCTAAACTCTTAAAAAAAAACATTACTTTAATTACTTCCTCGCTGGAAGTAGAAATCCGTTTACTCCTCTCAAAAAGCTACAGTTACCAGGCCTTTAACATCTCCGTAATTGGATCATGTTTCTAATGCAGAAAACGTGCCCTCTATGCATAGACATAACATTTTAATTATGTATATGCGCATCAAATGCGAAACAAAAGCTCACATTTCCACGTGATGCGAGGAACATGACGCTGTAGGCATACGAAATGAAGTCAGCCCAACAAACCGAATTGGTACCGGCGTACGTTACGTTAAGTGAAATTTTATGCCGTCTCATAAAAATCCACGTGCTAACGCTGGTAGGGACGTGGCCTCGATTAAGTGAGGCATTGCTGCCAACGAGGCATAACTTGCGAGGCGAAGGCAATCATGTGACGTTTTGACGTTATTGACATGTGACGTTGTCAATCGTGTATCTGAATTTGACCCTAGTTAATTGGACAAGCTCATCCTCTGTAAGAGGATTTAAAAATTAAGGGTGGAATGTGGGTATGGGTGGTGGTATGTGGACCCGAGCTGAAAGGAGAAAATAGTATTTTGTTAAAAGTTAAAACTCATCCCAATCAAAACTAAACAAATATTTTTTTAGCATTTACGTATAAACGCACACACATAATTCAATGATAAATAAAACCAAATTATCCCTCACGAAAATAACAATCAGAAGCGATTTGCTCACGGCGAGGCATCAACGTTTACCTCCAGTTCGTAGGCACAAAGTGAGAATCCGCGGTCGGACGCAGCTCACTAAAACGATGCTGCAGTTCCGAGCCATTTACCCCACGGCTACCGAGCTAGTCTTTTGTTTCTATTACACTGTATTTGTAGGTACATAAAAATAGTGTGAAGTTCACAAAGGCGAGATGATTTATGGCGTGTTTTATAACTGTAAAGTTCTACTTTTGAGGTATTCTTTTAAGTTGTTAAGTATCACGAGTAATAGTAAAGCATTACAGTGCAAAAGCTTTTATCAGCAGTGAAAGTAGGCGTACCTTAGTATAATTATTTGGTTACTAAGCTCAAGCTAGGAGGCCTATGTCCAGCAGTGGACGTCTTTTGGTTGAAATGATACTGATGATGAAGCTCAAGTTTGGCTTACTGAAATATACCTGAAAAAAATACCGAATAGTAATTTCGGGGGGGTTTAGAATGATGTACCGAGGACGTGGTAACCGCTTTCATGTCGGTGTCCCTCCCACCCCATATTAATGCACACATAAATCCATACCTTTTCACGTGGAGAAAAACCTGACTACAATTCATTTGTTTATCCCAACTATTCCCAACCACATCTAGCAGCATTCGAACCAACGGTAATGTCGGACTGTCCGTAATCCATTGCTATCATCCCTTGCAACAACCACTAGCAAGCATCTAGTGCACCACGACAAATGTATCACGCGCGATCTGACACATCGTTCACGAATATAACATGATTGTGTTGCAATGCTTCCAATTTCTTGGACGAGAAAAATGGATTTAGACTGAGACACTTAGAAAGTATGGGATAGGGTTCTCTTTATCGAGAAAAAGAAAGTAGTTTTAGGTTTTTCTTTTTAATTTTAGTGTGGAAGAAGTCTGTTTTTAATAATGCTTTAATCAGAGTAAGGAAACCTTAAGTACAAAATTGTACCTATCAATTGAAATATCGCATTGATTTAGCTGAGTTTTTTAAATTAAGTATTTAAAAGTTAGAGGCACTAAAGGAAGAATCTGTTGCTTAGGAAGTGAGGACCAGACAAGTAGAAGCGTATCAAAACGTTACCACGAACGACTTTCAACAGAACTCATTTTCCATTACAATTATTTCGGATAGTCTGTCAGTCTATCATGCCCCTTAGTGCTACTGCACCGCACTATAATTTTTTATTTTTTTTTATTTAAATATAATAATGTCAACTTTGACATGTGGCAACCGCGGTGAAACCCCAACACCAACCATGCCGCGTTTAACGTGACGTCACTTATCCGATACGGTAACCGCAACGTTCCTACCACATGAGTCGATAATATCCAACAGAGACCACACTTCGAACAACTGCTTTTTTTTGTGTTTTAATGACCTGGTGACTTGGACCTTTAAGTCAACGAACAACTGCACCATCATAAAGTTCTCTATAACAAACAAAAGTACTCGATGTACGAAGTTTGAATTCTGTGAAGACTGAATTGTGTGTGTGACTCATCATGAGCCCAGCATCATCCACAGTCTATTAATTTTCCCACTGCTGGGACACAGGCCTCCTCTCTTTGAAAGGGATGGGCTATAATCTACCACGCGGGCCCAGTGCAGATTGGTAGATGTCACATGTCTTCGAATTTTTTATTCTAAGGCATGCCGGTTTCCTCACGATGTTTTCTTTCACCGTCTTGAGAGCAGTGGTGATGAAATAAATTACACAAAGTAATACGCTTGACGGGGTTCGAACCCACGACTCACTGTTCGTAAGTCGAGGCCGCTACCACTGGGCCACCGCTGCTCTCAAATGTGTCATAAGTATGTGTCATACGATAATGTATTTTAGACACAATAGTTGTATACTCGCGAATGTTCGAAACTCTTTTCAGTTAGAATCAGTAGAATTATTGCCTGCCAGTATCAATATGATTGGTTTTGCTCGGAGCTACATCAATATCATGTTTGTGGATGCGAAATTATTCTTTTTTCACCTACCAACCAGTTTTTCATCATTCTGTCAAAATCAAATTCTCTATTTTTTTAAACTAGGAAAGCATCACTCGATGATTGGTAGAAAATAGCCGGATAAAAATATAATAGACTCGAATTAGAAGATTGTTATTATTCATATTTTGTTATTCTTGTTCTTTATTGAACTCAAAAAAAGTAAACATACAAATTGCAAGTTGTAATTAGTTCTTTTATTTTATATTTTTTAGTCCGTTTTTGTAAATATTTACTTGTGATTATTCTTTAAGCTAAACATTTCAAGTAATACTCGCAAAGTAGTTTCTAATGTAAAAAATAAATAAAAACCAAGATTCGGTAAGAAGTGGTGGCCTTCTTTTCAATTTATATACCTACGAATAGGCAGGAAATGTAACAACCCTAGTAGAAAGCGGAAAGGTTTTAGAAAAGCTAGAGTCCAGCAGATCTCAGCACTTGGACACAATGATGGATTAATGGCCGCCCGGGGAATACCCGGCTACGATTTAAACAGCTCTTGGTAGGAAAACTTTTTAAATGTACAATATACCTGGATATCAGGTGCTATTGACTGTAAAGCCTTAATGGTAGTGTTTTATGGAGGTTACGTAGTTTAGGTTCGTTGAAGTAGAATCTTGAGCCATGATGTAGGCGAGTGAAAAGGTTTGAGAGATATCCCAAATTGAAATTTCTACATTATCTACCGTAGATCAATGTAAGACCGCAAAATACGTAAATATTTTTGATCTGTTCTTGGTTCACCCTAACTTAACTTAAAATATAGCTTATAATAAGGACTGGTTCGGTAAAAGTTATTAAACACGCTATGTAGAGTAACTCGTTAAAATGCAAGAAAACCATCATTATTTTGAAAAAATCTTCATTTCAAGGAAAGCCTTCGCCATTACTCTTTGATATTTCAACAATTTATGTTTCGATTTATTTAATAGTATGTTTTTCTTTTTCAGGTAAGTCCACCCAATTTTCCAGATTGACGGAGGTATGAAAGCTATTTAATGTTCAGCAGAGACCAAATAAATAATCGAAGTTCAAAGTAAATCGCAACCAAATCGAAAATATAGACCAATAAATTGCGAAAGGAATTATATTTTCAAATTCAAACGAAGCTGGAAATAACAAACTAAAGACTGTAAAATAAACGATAATAAAATAAACAATCCAATACCACTTTAAACCTTTCACTTTAATCTAAAGTGTTGAGCAATAAAACAGACGGCACAGGACACAACAGCTAGAAAGTTTTAAGAAAAAAAACGAAGCGCGGGAAATAAACACGCCATGTCAGAAACACGGCAAATTCGAGTGTCTGTGGGTCACACTACGGACCATAGACAAGAAACATGGCCGCTCAAGTAACGCTACAGTTATCAGATAAATGTTTCCTTTTATGACGTGTTTGTTCACGTACTTTATATTGTTTAGCTTTTTGTTACATGCGTTTAGTGGACGTGACATTTTAGTGGGACTTAACAAAACTACTCGTGTTGAATGGAAAAAAGAAGACTGTAGTAGGTACTAACTTTGTATATATAATATTCCTATGAATATGGGACCATTCACAGATGTTTGGCGAATGGTTTTCACTTATCGTTATTCTCGTACTCATTCGCATTATAAAAAATGATTTAGTCTCCGACAATAAAAATAACAGTTTACCATCAAACGTTTATTCCGTACCAGTCCGTACAGACCTACCAAAGAAGACATGAAACAATTGGCCATACATTACACAAAATTATTGTAAACAGATGCTGAACTAAAGCCAAAAGTCAATCATAGCTTTAAGGAGTAGTGGTAAGCCATAAATTACAATTAACAAATGAAATAATGACCCATTCCGACAACTCTATTTGGAGCCAACAATTCTTAGTACACAGGTGCACTTTGTTCCATTTCCATTGTGTAACTGGATAAAAGTGCATCTACACAAAAAAAAAGCTCTTTGGCGAGCCAAGTAGGTCGCACCTATTGCTATTCATTAATCAGTGCATTTTGTGCAAAGCCGGCCGAACCAAAAGGGCCAAAGTAAGGGGCTATTGTAAAAAAGTGTTGGTGTAAAATATCGCGACCCAGTTACGTCAACAGCAGACGGCTTCGTAGAAATAATTTCCAATAGCTGGTGGTCCCTTCCGTGTGAATGGCGAGGAAATTTGTCGTCTTTGTCGCGGCTTCGGCTTTGAACTGCCCCTCTGTTCGGGCTCGGGTACTGACATTCACTTCTTGTGTTGACGCTCCTAATGGAATGCTGTCGGATGTTTCTTGTTAGAGTGCTTATAATTAAACTATTATACCTACAAAGGAAATGTTTGTTCACTCCTGTCAGTTACAGTTTTAATTAGCAATTTATGAATCAGTTTATTTTCAAAGGTTTTTGTAAATCACAATCTCAACTTTACTTAATTACTTGAATTATTATTATCGTAGCTGATGAATAAAGTTAATCTATGTTATTCCATTATAGGTTTTTTTTATGTTTTCATCAAGCTTTACTCATACTGCAAAGCTCCTATTCGTCTTTCCTCGCAGCGGCTGTATATTCTTGTTTATACTTACCATCTTACGTAATAATGCGTGAAAAATCGGTACTCAAGTCACATTTTATGTCAGTTTGTGAGTCATAAAAAACAGTCCCTGTTGGTACTGGCACGCATAAAATGCGAGGGTAGGTAGGTATGCAGGCCATGTTTATAGTAATATCTTATAATGTAAGGAAATGTAACTGTAGGCCTAATACGTAACTCAGGTACCTCAGTAGCGCATACGTAATAACTTTTCGTCATCATTATAAAAATGTGAGCAGTAAAAGTTGTCGTCATGTTGGCTTTTTATTTAATTTCTAAGTAAAGGCCTTCATGGGCCGCGGAATATACGCAAATGGCCTCCAAATTGGTTCGGTCATTTAGGCTGTATGTGGTAAATGCCTGTGCAATTATTCATGAAGGTAAATTGTCGTCCATCTATCAATGAATCATCGAGATGACATTTTGGGGAATAAATTCAACGCGGCTAGTGATCGAATAGTCTACAAATAAATGTCGGTACCTAGCTGTAATCAATATTTCGGTTATCACGTTTTTAATTCATAAGTATCTATACTTAACTAATATTTAGAAAATCAAATAAAAAACATGAGGCATTGATCAAGAAACTCAAAGCAATCACATAACAATTTCCAACAGCCCGGCTATCAAATAGTTAATTCAAAGCTACTTAGTGAGTGGACTTTATATAAGGCCGAAACGTTACTTTCAAAGGAGCAAGTTTTCTGAAACGAGGCCTTCCGTTTAAAGGTCAAAGCGAGCCATCTAAAACTCAACGACCACGTAACTAACCGTGGCCATTATACACCAACACTACCTCCCTTTATATCCACAGGACCTTGGCCTGGAGATAGGGACCGAAAGGCAGTTCAGGCTATTGAGAGGGAATAAAATTGCAATAACACCTGGAACAGATAGAAAGATAAAATTACATTTTATTGTATACCAAAATGTGTGCACGGCCATTTTATTATACTTATCTAATGAGAAATTATGAATTTCAGTGATTTACAAATAGTATAATTTGTCTTTTAACATTGTAGTATTATTTCAGAAATCTCTTATCGACAGCCGAAATAACAAAACAGGTACACAAAAAACTTTCGAATTGCTTCCAAAACCACAACTTATCGGCAACAATAAGCCATAAACTATTAAAATGGCGACCCTCCAGTCCACAGCCTAGACAAGTTTTGTCGTAAATTCAACTCGTCCCATTTCTGTCGAAAACAGGCGGCGAATAATTCCCGATAGGTACCATACAACGATATTCCATCATCTATAGAGAATGAGCCGAGCCTTCTCGACCGAACAAGGATCCCTTTTCAACCCACGGGGCCTTAAAATCAGGACCCGCTTTTCATTTACCTATCTTAGAGTAATTGAAAGGGACATTGATGCTACTTATTCGGGCGGAATTGATAGGCGAATGTATTGAATTGTGACGTATTGAATTCGTATGTTGTCAGTATTACGACGATTCTTCATATTGTATTCCATTATGTTCGTACTTTTCTAAGCGGCTTTCAATTTCAGCTGCATTACTTTTTTTTGTTTTGTTTGACGACTTATTGTGTGTTCACTGTTACGCTCATGTGTTGTGCTCTTGTTTGTGTTGAACTTTGTCATTGAGGCAACCTTGCTATGGCCTATTCTTTATTGTTATTAAGTAAAAAAAAAGCTAGTATACCTAGTCAGATGATGAGTAAAAAAACCGGCCAAGTCCAGAAGTTCTACTTTTCAGATTTTTTTCATATTTTCTAAACATAAGGTTCAAAAGTTAGAGGGGGGGGGGGGACACATTGTTTTTTTACTTTTGGAGCGATTATTTCCGAAATTATTGACATTATCAAAAAAATGTTTTGAGTAAACCCCTATTCATTTTAAAATATATATTGTTAATTAAAAATTATTGTTTGTTAATAAAAATCACTTCCCACTTTACATATAGGGGGGCTACCCTAATAAAACATTTTTTTCCAATTTTTATTTTACCACTTTGTCGGCGTGATTGATACACATATTGGTAAGTACCAAATTTCAGCTTTCTAGTGCTAACGGTCACAGAGATTAAGCGAGGACGGACAGACGGACGGACGGACAGACAGACATGGCGAAACTATAAGGGTTCCTAGTTGACTACGGAACCCTAAAATATGTCTTGCCAGTCTACAAACTCAAACAAGTTTATAGCACCCCAAGGACTAAAATTCCGTTACACTAAAACCGCTTCAGTTTCAAGAGAACGTAACATAAGGACAGTACAAACATCTGCACCATTTACTTCAGTCCATCCGTTAGGACGCCGCGCGCCGTGCGCTGGCCGACAGTCAAGATATTACACAGCGTACGGGATATTCTGTAAACGTATTACACGTTTCCTCTATAGAAAATTGGCTTCGGGTACGTGAAGATTTCACGGTAATTTGCTGAGACGAAAAGCGCTTCATGTGTGTTTAATAAGGCGTAGGTACAAACAACAATGCTTTTTATACAACGGTTGTAAACTTTTATTTGAAAAACGTGGGAAGAGCATTCCTGTTAAAATGGCCTTAACATTCTTACTGGCAATTCTTCTCACGCCGTAAAAAATAAACAAAAAATCTTATATCCATCTTTCGCGAACTAAATCTCCAAGATTTACAGCTATCGTGATTCGTGAGTCGTCGAACCCCAAACCTTATCTGTATTTCTATTGTCAACAGCAAAAAGTATTGAGACAGCTCGCTCAAGTAAACAAACGCATGTGAAGTAAAAACGCGATAAATCTGCCAAATCGCGGTGACGTTCGACGCGAGTTCGTCACGTTGACGTCACCAGGTTGCGTCAACAAAAACCGCACGCGCCGATATCAAACCAATATTTGCTCAACGCGTATTTGTAAAACTTATTTCTATGAGCGCACGCTAGTGGCCTAGCGCACTAGCGCAGCCTCGCGAGGGGCTTCTGTGTCAACATGCAAATTTGCTTTAGTTCGGCGCATCGCTGTTTGAACTGGGCTTTTGGCAAACGGAAACTTTGCCTTTACAATGTATAAAGACGTTTCGGAGCTCGTCTAATGCGGTGTAAAGTTAATTGAATGATACTCCCCTATAACAAAATTAGCTGACTTTAGTTTGGATTTATCTTGATACATCTCCGTCTCAAAGGATGGAGCTAGAGAATTTGTTAATTTATGAAAGTTCACTCGCGGAATGGAGCTCCGAATAAAGTGCTCGGTTTAAAGTGCTTTATAAGCTATTTAATAAAGCGACTCTGTAACTAAGTTTGTAATTAGCACTAATATTTACGTAGGTGTTACATCCAAATACCATAAATACCTCATATCATAAATAAGTATATAGGTAGGTAGACAACTCATAAAAATAGAAACGATGTAATATTAATACGAATTGAAGTGCCTACTGACTAATATTAAGTAAATTCAATATAGTGAACTATAAATAGCCCGCTCTGTCAAGTAAACAAAACGTATCTTCTGTAACAATATGTCATCCCTACTTGAGCTCACTTGGTTCACATTTCACGCATCTTTATGTTCATTTCACAATGTCTAGAAGAAAGGACTGAAATGTAGACTTATATAGATTAAAGTACTATCCCATTCAGTATGTAGGCAATTGAAAAAGCAGAGATAAAGGCTCCATTCTGCAAAAATAAAATTCGCTGAAATAACCGGATTTAGACGTGGCGTATTCTAGTGCTACGTCGAAACGACGCCACTTAACAGGAAAACATGGACTTAGGACGTTGAAACACGTCCCTTAGGAAAAAAGAGGAACAATTTAAGGAAACTCGAGACAAATCCGCTGAAACAAAATTATCTGCGCGCTGCGTAGGTATGCCAGATTTTAACAAAATGAATAAGAGCTTAGACAAGAAAATACTTAATTTCTTGAAACGTTTTCTTTTTACTCAAAAAAATTAAAAAGAAATAGTACTTGATATCGGGATCCGTCTGGGAATGTTTAAATTGGCAGTTGCATGGTGAAATTCCATTTCGTGATATAAGTCATAATATTTTCTTAGATAAATAGCATTATATAGCAGGCATTCTTTGAGCACTGAAAGAGTCCCTTCACGGACAACGGCGCGGAAACCTATTGTATGGATTTAGATAACAAACGTATTTTTTATCGACACATCTTATACTCTATACAAAATACAGACTCACATATGGAGTGGTAAAGCGTAAATCGCAAGAATATTGCAATTTTTATACAACAAATATAATACAAAATCCAACAGCATTAACAAAACATTGAAAAAAACTTCACAAACATAAAAAGCACGTCGCATCCAATTCCAAGTCAAACACAGCTTACAGCCATAAAAAAACAGCAACAGCTAAATCCAATATTGACAGTGCAAGTAATACGGCAACAAACAGCTCGCTTTGACATGTCAGATAACTATTCCATATTTGTCGTCCTCAGTTCACCGAACACGGCTTTTGAACGTATAATGCGCATTTTACACGTGCATTTTATGGACAGGCTATGTATGCAAACGTCCTTTGAGAAGTTTTGCCTTGATTTGAGTTTTAAAAAAGGCAGTCGCTCATATTTCTATTGAACGAAAAAGACAAACGTTGAGATGTGCTTCTAAATCCAACATGGGACTCTCAAAGCTTCGCAATTAATGTTAGAATTGAAAAAAAAACAGAGTTCAGGTGGTGAAATGATACACGGTGGCACAAGGAATTTAGTATAATAATATTCAGAAACTAGACACTTAACAAAACTGGTATTGTACAATTAATAAACACGTATAAAACTTATTTTATAACAAACAATAGTAAATCACGGATATTAGTCCATTTACCTTTTTCAGTTCAAGACGAAAGGTGACAAGCATCAAGATGACACTTGACTTCTTCCTTTTTTTATTCAAGGTATCACATTGTGTCCAAAGAGTTTTCACTCTAACACCTTCTCTCAATGTGAAGACCTATTAGCTTTCCAAGCTTCATTAGCCTTGGCCTAGCCATTGGCTTAGTGAGCAGATCTGCCAGCTGAAGCTCACTACTGATTCTACTCACAAGTAGTTCTCCATTTGTAACAAGTTCTCTCACAAAGAAGTGTCTGGTCCTAATATGTTTGGTTCTGCGATGGAACTCGGGGTTTTCTGCCAGTCTTACAGCTGCTTCGTTGTCTACATGAAGCACTGGCAAATCGTCCAAATTTGTTATGCCCTTTAGAAGGCGAGCAAGCCATATACTCTCTCTTGCTGCTTCGCTGGCTGCAACAATTTCAGCTTCCGTCGTAGAAATAGCAACGCATTGCTGTCTCTGGCTTAGCCACGATACAGCACCTCCAGCAAACATACATAACACTCCCGACGTTGACCTTCCTGTATCTACATCGCCACCATGGTCCGCATCACTGTAGCACTCCAAAATTCCCTTTTTGTGGCTTCGCTTATATATGATGCACATATCTGGTGCAAATTGTAAGTACCTAAGAATGCGCTTCAATCGCACGCAATCTGCTTGAGTTGGATTCTCTAAGCTTCTTGAGACTACACTTACTGCGTACGCGATATCAGGTCGGGTACCGACCATCAGGTATGCAAGTGCATTACGCGCGAGACGCCAAAGTGATAACACTGTTTTAAATTTTGTCACTGTTAAAATAATCTAAAAAGTGGTAAAAAGTTGTCATAATAAGTAGTGATATATATCCCCGTGAAGCTGTGTTTACGGACTATCCAGTGGTGTTTACATCATACCAGGACTCTTGTGCGTTCGTGAGTAATAAGCAAATTACTTTCAAATATTTTTTATAACGACTGTGTTGTTGTGGCGTACCTGACCTAGGACAATCCATGAGTCGCTCGCTTCTACGCACACACGCGCAGTGCTTACATGCAGGTGCAAGCTCGCTCTACGCACACACGCACAGCGCTTACTTGCAGGTGCACGCTCGCTTGGCACTTGGGTCCTCCACGATTTCAAGTTTTATGTCGCATACCAATAAGTACTAGTTTTGATTGCACGTATCAATTGGTGTTGAAAATTGAAATTACCTAAAATAATAATGGAATCAAACATGAATGTTTGCGCTGGGTGTCGGAATGAAATAAATAATCTGGAGTTTTTGGATTGTTGCGGGTGCAAATTGAGATTTGATATTTTTTGTGTGAACATACCAAATAGTAACTTTTACCTAATGGACCTTGATTATAAGTCCACTTGGAAATGCCCCGAATGCTGCTGCAAACAGCTAAAGACCGACAACACTGAGACACCAGCATGCCCGGCTAATAATACTGGGAACTTCCACCGCTCACCAGGCCGTAAACAAACGACAAGCCCCAAAACTTTACCTAAAACTCTTAGCTCTCAAAACACTCCACCTGATGCGATGAATGTGACTCTAAGGAAGAAAAATAGTCAGTCTACGTCCATCTCAAATATTCGGGAACAATGTTTGAACGAAAACAATTTTAGAGATATAATTAAGGAAGAATTAGCCGCAGCTTTAAAGTCATCGTTTAAAGAGTTACTCACAGAGCAATTTAAAAATATACAAGGAGAAATATCTGAGTTCAAAGTCTCGCTTGGGTTCTTCAATGAGAACTTCGAAGAATTCAAAAAACGCTTGGATGAGAAGGATACGCTAATAAACCAACTGCGCAACGATAATGCAACCCTCCAGCAGAATGTCAGTGAACTAACAACGCGATTATGTATCGTAGAACAAAACATGCGCGAAAACAACGTGGAAATTAATGGTCTGCCTGAAGATAAGTCTGAAAACCTAGTGCAAATGCTGCAAAAGATCGCGAAGGTGACTAATTGCGACATTGGCGACAGTGACGTCATGCAAATCACAAGAGTAGCCAAACTAAATAAGGAGACTAACCGTCCACGCACAGTGATAGCCAAGCTCCGCAGCCCTCGCCAGCGCGACAATCTTCTGGCTGCTGTAGGAGACTTCAACAAAAAACAACCCTCAGACAAATTGAGCTCGCATCATTTATGCATAGCTGGTAACCGAGTTCCTATCTTTGTTAGTGAGCATCTATGTCCTACTGGCAAACAGCTACATGCGGCAACACGGAAATTGGCTAAGGAGAAGTCGTATAACTTTGTTTGGATACGCAATGGGCGAATTTTTGTACGAAAAGATATTTATTCGAAGCCTATCTACATTCGCAATCAGGATAGCTTAAAGCTATTGAAGACGAGTGATGTAACTGTTTAAAATTAGTTTATTTATGTTTTTTTGGGGTGTAAGGGGTTCCCAATAACAGCCTAGGAACTCAAGCCAACCTCACCTGCTCGTGGTACACCCTGCTTTCGACAAACGAGGCTCTGGCGACCCGCCAACACGCACTGGACCAGCGCGGCGGGATATGGTCCAAACCCCCCATTAATGGAAAGCACAACGACAATATGTCCCCAAGTGCCCGGCGACTCCAGCTGTTCTGCTGGCACTGACGGGCGCCGGCTCAGCACTGGAGTCAGGGGCGAGGTGAATCTCCGGGCGAGATCGATGAACCGTCAAATGACTTCGGCTAACACACTAAAGGACTCCGATAAACTTAGTATTCTCACCTACAACGTCCGTACACTAATGAGAGAAGAGCGTCTAATAGAACTAGAGAATGCTTTGAAAGACATAAAATGGGACGTTATAGGACTTGCAGAAGTGAGGCGACTGGGTGAAGCAACTGAAGAAACAAACGATGCTGTGTTCTTCCACTTTGGAGAAACCCAAGGACTTCACGGTGTTGGATTTCTGGTTGCTAAAAAGTGGAAGGACAACATCATTGAATTTCGTGGATATTCCGAACGCATAGCTGTTCTTAAATTCCGTATTACATCCCAGAAAACCTTAACATTAGTACAGACATACGCTCCGACATCAACAAGTTCCGACGAAGATGTTGAAGATTTTTATGATATTCTCAACAGAGCATGTGATGAAAACCGTGGAACATGGACCTTGGTGTTGGGAGATTTTAACGCCAAAGTTGGACCGAGGCGGGAATTGGACTACGAAGGCATTTTGGGATTGCATGGCTTGGGGGAGCGCAATGAGCGAGGAACACGACTGCTACAATTCGCCTTTGCACAAAATATGCATATTGCTAACAGTTTCTTTCCTAAACAACCACAGCGTAGATGGACATGGATTTCACCAAATACCCAAATAAAAAATGAAATCGATTATATTTTAACCTCAGACACACAAATAATAAAAGATGTAGGTGTTATAAACAACATTAAATTCAATTCCGACCATAGACCACTTCGTGCAAAAATTAGATTCAGCTTCAAAATTCATCGCGCCAAATCATTTCGGGCACCAATCAAGAAACTCACAAGGGAAACCCTTTTAAACAATTTTGAAAAGTTTAACACGGAACTATCTAATCACTTCAAAGGTCTAGACCTCGATTTATCTGATGTTGAAGAACAATACAAGAAAATAGTAGAAGGCATCCGCAAATGTTCTAATCGGATAGAAACTAAAAAGAAGAAAGAATCACATCTATCTAGTTCAACTAAAGAACTAATAGAAGAAAGATGCAAGCATACCATCGGCTCCGAACAACGCAGAGTATTGGACAAACAGGTCAAACGGAGGATTAGACAAGATATTAGAAATTTGAACACCCATAAGGTGGAAATAGCACTACAGAAAAACCAGTCTCTAAGAATAGCTAAACAAGGCATATGCAAAACCAGAAAGTGGATAAATAGTATACAGGACACAAATGGTATCAAACACCACAACAGGGACAAAATTTTAGAAATTTGTACTGCGTACTATAAAAACCTTTATTCAGACCCAACAAATATTACCACCGAAGTAGAATATGAATGCCCCGACCCAGAAAAGATTCCTTTCATAACGGGTTATGAAGTGAAAAAAGTTTTAACCAGCATGCACTACGAAAAGAGTCCAGGTGAAGATGGTGTTACAACAGAAGCGCTTAAGCTTGGTTATCCCACACTTCTCCCTCATATCACCAACTTGTTTAATTCCATTCTTCAGACTGGAAAGATGCCTGCAAAGATGTGCCACTCAAACATCATCCTACTTCATAAGAAGGGGGATAAAAGCGATGTCAGCAACTACAGGCCAATAAGCTTAGTGTCACATCTTTATAAGGCATTCATCAAAGTCATCCATAACCGCATCAATGCAAAATTAGATTCCCACCAACCACCCGAACAAGCCGGTTTCCGCCCAGGTTTCTCCACTACAGATCACCTTCACGCTTTGAACCAAATCATGGAGAAGCACATAGAATTTAGAAAACCTTTATATTTGGCCTTCGTAGACTATACGAAGGCATTTGACAGCGTAAAACATGCAGCCATATTTTCTTCTCTACATAACCAACAGTTAGACCCAACCTACATAAATATCCTCAAAGTAATTTACAACAATAGCACAGCAAATATTAAACTAAACTTTCCTGGTCAAAATTTCAAAATAAATAAAGGCGTGAAGCAGGGTGACCCGCTCTCCCCCATACTGTTTACAAGCACTCTTGAAGAAGTATTCAAGAACCTATCAGATATATGGTCCAGTAATGGCATAACAGTCGGTTGCAAAAAACTCACCAACCTTCGTTTCGCTGATGATATTATCTTATTTGCGCCGACTGCTGCCGAGTTGCAACAGATGCTCCAAGACCTGAGCACAGCAAGCCTTGAGGTTGGACTAATGATGAATCGGTCCAAAACTAAAGTGATGACCAACAACACAAAAAGTAGGATTGAGTTAGATGGGCAAGAAATCCACTACGTCGATGAGTACATTTATTTGGGCCAGCTAGTTTCCTTCGAAAACAGGCAAGACAAAGAAATCGACCGCCGAGTCGAAAACGCCTGGAAGAGCTACTGGTCCATGAAGTCGCTAATGAAGGGTGACCTACCTCTATCCCTGAAGCGTAAACTCATCGGCATGTGCATTCTGCCCATCCTGACCTACGGTGCTCAAACTTGGTCCCTGACCGAGTCACAAAAGTCCAAACTCAAGGTTTGCCAAAGAGCGATGCAACGTAGTATATTGGGTATTAAGCTCAGCGACAAAATTCGAAATACCACAATACGCTCGAAAACAGGAATCGCTGATGTGGGCAACAAAACTGCTGGGTTGAAGTGGGATTGGGCGGGCCATGTCTGCAGAATGCACCAGGACCGATGGGCTAAAATCATCATGCAGTGGGTGCCAGAAGACGGGCGTCGTCGCCGAGGGAGGCCTAGAAAACGCTGGCGTGACGACTTAGAGGCTTTTGCGCGAGATTGGCCGGAGAAAACCGCACAGAGAGAAGAATGGAAGACTATGGGGGAGGCCTTTGCTCAGCAGTGGGACAATATGGGCTAATAAATAAATAAATAAAAATATGTTTTTTTATAAAAGTGTTCTTTGCATTATTGTATTCGCAATGCTTGATATTTATTATCAAAATGTTCGTGGAATGAGAACTAAAACTGAAGATATCTATAAGAATATTTTGCTTACTAGTTATGATGTAATAGCATTTACTGAATCTTGGCTAAACTCTAATGTATCTAATGGAGAGTTCATTGACCCGCGGTACGTAGTATATCGTAGAGATAGATTAAGTTCTAAGGTATCCAAAAAAGATGGGGGAGGGGTTATGGTTGCTGTTAGTAATACAATTAAATCTGTACGAATGAAAAACTGGGAAAGTGATTTGGAAGATTTATGGCTATCTGTTGAGTTAACTGTTAACAATATTAGTAAAAAAATTGCACTATGTGTTATCTATATGCCCCCACCTGTCAAACTGGACTCTCTACAGTGCTTCCTAAATAATGTAAATAACGTGCTCAATAATGTTGATGATGTTGTGATTCTCGGAGATTTTAACTTGGGTTTTATCGAGTGGAACAGGACGGTTGATGACCTACATCTTTCACCATCAAACTATGAAAACGCACTGGGTTACTCATTTGTTGACTTTTTGTCAGTTAATGAACTCCATCAATTTAATTCCATCCATAACGCAGAAAATAGATTTTTAGATGTAGTTTTAAGTAACATATCAGATGTAATAGTAACTAAACCTAATGATCTGCTTAGTAAACTAGACTCCCACCATCCAAACTTACTTATCTCTATTCCTCTGCAAAACTTACAACAATTAAAACCGAAACATCGCTCGGGCTTCAACTTTTTTAAAGCTGACTATCAACAGATAAAAAATTATCTGAAAGATATGAATTGGTATGATACTTTCCACAACTGTGTTGATGTGAATGAAAGGGTTGTCGCCTTCTACAGTGTGCTACAGAGCGCTATTGATAATTTTGTACCTAAATATGTAAAGAAAAAATCTAAATATCCGTCTTGGTACACTGGCTCACTCATTAGAGCCCTATCTGAAAAAGAGAAATTTCGACAAAAATACCGCAAATATAATAATCCCAGAGACAGACAAACCTTTGAATTACTTCGCAGTCGCTGTCATACATTAATAAATAACTGTTATAATGCATATAAAGTCAGAATTGAAAACGATATTCCCAAAAACCCTAAAGCTTTCTGGCGGTTCATAAAAGATAAACGTTGTTGGGAATCGAACCCAACAGTCACACGGCGACGGCACGCGCAGGCTGCGTGATCAACATGCGCGCGCGCGTGGCAACCGAGCTGAGGTGCGGGGCGCTGCGCGACTGCCGGACACTCGCTTCTTCGGACCCACCCAAGACGGACGACCTTTTAAAACGTTTATTTAATTATCATTTGTTTGTCCGGGCAGTTATAATTGTAATTTTAATCGGCAATATACCAAGCTTTTTATACAGTCCGCTATTTTTCATTTACCACCACGAGCAAGTCGAACATTGGTCCTTCTAGGATCTCGCCGGTTATTTTACAAAAAGTAACGGTCTTGGAAGAAAAAAACTTCAAACTCAAAGCTCTTCGGTTGCGGTCTTCAGCAGCGACATTCCTGCAGGAGTCATCAATTTCCTGATCAAGAACTACGCACGGCTGCCGCACACGCCCAGAGAAGAAGTCATCAAGAGGTCAACCGTACAACGGACTTTGGACCCGTCGAAAGTTCGAGTCATCGTCAAGGACAAAGAAGAATTTGCAACATCATCAGTTATCCTATGGATGGGTAAAACACTGAGTGAGTTCGTTCCAATTTGTCCCTTATATCTTTTCCTATTCTTTCTCATATTTCATGTTTAAAATAGCAATAACTTGAGTGAACGCTATCAAATACTTTCACTTTATGTCGTTTAGCAATAATCATTCTTATTCATAGCCTTGCATTTCTCAAAACTCAATTATTCTGCTTACAAAGCTACTGCATAACCTTTTTTAAATAAAACCCGTTATCAGTTTACTTCGCTTCTCACTTATAACAGCTGATCGCTCGGCGACACACCTGCGCGAGCGCGTCAGGTGTTCCTTCGTTCGCACTGACGCATTCATTAGCTAGCTACAACGTTGTACGTTATTTGTACCTTCGCATTTTATAAACCGGTTTCTTATTTCTCCTTACTTTTCTTGTGATTTAGCGTTAGCGCTTGTTAAATTAAAGTTATGGCTGACGAAAAAGTTGAGAAACTCGTTAAAAAACGCAGCTGTATGAAATCGAAACTCACTATTTTTGGAAATTACCTTCACATGTTAGAAAGTTGCGATGAACTTAGTAGTTTACAGCTTTTAGACTTGGAAACTAGGTTCAATAAATTTGGTAGCTTATATGTGGATTTCGACAAATTACAGACTGACATCGAGATGTCGTTGGAGAATCCCGATGACGAGAGCAAGGAGCGCGAGCAGTTTGAGAACCATTATTATAAGCTGGTGGCGACGGCGCGGAGTCTGCTCGGTGCTCGTCCGCCCCAGTCTAGCAGTCAACTGGATGGTTACGTAACGGGTGACGAGGATGTGCAGGCAGGTGGCTTTAAATCCAATTATGTTAGGTTGCCAAAAATTAATCTACCCGTTTTTCACGGACACTATCAACACTGGCTTGAGTTTAGAGACACTTACATTTCACTCATTCATTCACGAAAGGACATGGATAACATTAATAAACTGCACTACCTGCGAGCTTCTCTTAAAGGCAGTGCGTTGCTAGTTATAGATAATTTAGATTTTAAAGCTCAGAATTACGAGTCCGCTTGGAATTTATTGTGTAACAGATACGACAACAAAAGATTGCTCGTTAATAATCATGTTCGGGCGTTATTTAGCGTTGAATTTATGCAAAGTGAATCATGTACTTCTATTCGTAACCTTATTGATGTCACGAATAAAAATCTCCGTGCTTTGACAACGTTAGGTCAGGACACTGAATTTAACTTACGAGATACCCTCATAATTCACATGATGTCCGAAAAACTTGACAGTGTCACACGTAGGGAATGGGAAGAACATCGAAACACAATTGATGATCCACCCTCATTAGATTTTTTTTTAAAGTTCCTCAGCAACAGAGCTGACTTATTAGAAACTTTGCAAGAACACAAAGGAAACATCAATAAATTACAACAGGCAGACACTTCCAAACATAATTCTAATTTACTTACAGCTACAAAATCAGATCAAAAAACACATGAAAGCAACAATAAAGATAAAAAATTTGAAAATAATTATAAAAGAACATTAACGTGTCCAATGTGCAATCAGACTCACTATTTATTCAATTGTGATGCCTTTAGAGCTTTGTCTGTTGAGTCTCGTATACAAAAGGCCAAAGAGACAAAGGTCTGCCTTAATTGTCTGCGACCCGGGCACACCGAATCAAGGTGTAATCTTGTACCTTGCAAGTACTGCAAGAAAAGGCACAGCACTCTGCTTCATCTACATGAGGCAGAGGCAGCTTTGTCTGAACCAGTTATTCCCGTAAATAACTTTTCCGCTAATGTTCAGCAGTTTACTACTCCTCCGAATGTTTTGCTTTCCACAGCGATCGTGAGGGTGGTTGACAGCAAGGGCGACGTGCACAATGCCCGAGTCCTCCTCGACAACGGTAGTACGGGCAACTTCGTTGATGAGTCACTTTGCGGTAAGCTGGGTTTGTCGCGACGTAGTGCGAGCGCCACCGTGACAGGTATAAATAATAATACTTCTAATTGTACACAGTCTTGCAGCCTTACTATTATGTCTCACTATGATGACGATTGTAGTCTTACTGTAGACTGTCATATTTTACCTCAGATCACTAGAGCTTTACCGTCTTCATTTATAAACATTGATAACATTCCTCTTCCATTGGGAATAAGTCTAGCTGACCCATCATTTAATATACCGGCAGCTATAGACATCTTACTTGGGGCCGAAGTATTTTGGTCCATCTTATGTAATAATTCCATAGACTTAGGTAAAAATCAGCCTAAGTTATATGAAACGAAACTGGGTTGGTTAGTGTCAGGGTACGTTGCCCGTCATAAGTCACACTCTTCTTCTCCCGTTTGTCATTTTTTAAACGTGGACGCCGACCCAGTCTTATCTCGTTGTCGTGAATTAGATACCATTGCAGCCAAGCATTCTTTATCTCCTGAGCGTGCCTGTGAGCATAGTTTTAAGAAATATACCTATCGTAAAGACGATGGACGCTTTGTCGTAACAATGCCGCTGAAGAAAGATCCTTCAGTCTTAGGCGATTACTTTTCAAAAGCAAAGTGTCCGTTCATGTCACTTAGTTCAGAAGGTCACGTGTGGGGCTACGTACCGTCGAAAGACAATCCGGCGGACCTTGTTTCTCGTGGGCTGAAGGCTGATTCCATCAGTGGTTCATCCTTGTGGTGGTCTGGTACCACTTTCTTAAAGAAACATAAACGTGAACGGCCAAAAATGCCCAATCATAACGAGAGACACGATCTACCAGAATTAGTTTCTTATTCTGTAGTAGTAAATAGTAGTCTTTCTAATATACATAGATCCTATAAGTAGTTTAACTAACAGTAGGTAGATCTTAGTTAACTTATATATAGTTCCTTATCCCCATTTCTAGTTCTTCCTTTCTTACACTGTAGTGTTATAACGCATAGCCAGTGATGATAGCAGACAGGAAATAGGCAGAGATTGCAGACTTATGAAATCATTTTTGGCAATCTTCATCTGTAACTCGACAAAGGCCTGTCACATCGAGCTCGTTGCGGCACTATCTAGTGAAGCTTATCTAGCCACTCTTTTCTGTGTCACGTCGGGGGAAACCGCAAAGTATTAGGTCCGATAACGGCACTAACTTTGTCGGAACCTACAATGAGCTATCAAAGTTTCTTGTACAATCACCACCATCTTAAAAGGTTATTAAAATCCACTCGTCTCACCTACGAGGAAATGGCTACATGCCTCACTCAAGTTGAAGCTGTGCTAAACTCCCATCCTATAACTCCTCTTTCCTCAGAACCTCATGACTTTCCCACTCTGACACCTTCTCATTTCCTAATTGGACGGCCACTTAGTGTCATACCTCATCCACAGGTCTCTGAACGCAATGTTATCCGCCTGGAACGGTTCAAGAAATTGAACACAATCATCATCCACCACTTCAAGAGCACTAGCAAGAGAGGCAGAGGCAAAGACAAACCGGGGCAACTTATACAGAGCTTCCAATAACATTTGCCCCCTTCCAGATTTTTGAAGTCTTCCCTTCAACCCGGGCAGCATGTTGGGAATCGAACCCAACAGTCACACGGCGACGGCACGCGCAGGCTGCGTGATCAACATGCGCGCGCGCGTGGCAACCGAGCTGAGGTGCGGGGCGCTGCGCGACTGCCGGACACTCGCTTCTTCGGACCCACCCAAGACGGACGACCTTTTAAAACGTTTATTTAATTATCATTTGTTTGTCCGGGCAGTTATAATTGTAATTTTAATCGGCAATATACCAAGCTTTTTATACAGTCCGCTATTTTTCATTTACCACCACGAGCAAGTCGAACAAACGTCGTGGAGAATCTTGCATACCTGCTGACATGTTTTTGAATGACAGGGTCGCAAGTAGTGGTCCTGAAATTGCTAACCTATTTGCGGATCAATTTGTGTCTGTTTTTAGTAATAACCCAGTAACAACTAACAATACTTCTAATGAATTTTCAGGTATTGACTCTGTCATAAGCACTGTTAGGTTTACAGAAATGCAAATTATTAACAAGCTCAAGCACATAGATGCCTCCAAAGGAGCAGGGCCTGATTCTATACCACCTTTGTTTATAAAACGCTGCTGCCATGAACTCGCTCTACCGTTGTGGTTAATTTTTAATTCTTCCCTTGCCGAAGGAATCTTTCCTGAAGTATGGAAAATCGCAAGAATCGTCCCGGTTTTCAAGAAAGGAGATCAATCTGATGTAAAAAATTACCGCCCTATCTCAATACTATCATGTTTTTCAAAGATCTTTGAGTCTCTTCTCTGTCCTATCATTACTCACCACATTGATAAAATTGTTTCAAAAAGTCAGCATGGTTTTAAAGCTGGTCGCAGCGTAGAAACCAACCTTGTCGAGTTTGTTTCTGATGTCACGCAAGCTCTTGACAAAAGATTAGAAGTAGATGCCGTGTACACAGACTTTAGCAGTGCGTTTGATAAAGTTGACCATTCTCTGTTACTGTCAAAATTAGAATTCAATGGTATACATGGCTCTTTATTAAACTGGTTTTCGTCTTATTTATCCCGCAGATCACAGATTCTTGTTGTTAATGGTTATGAGTCTTACCCTTACTATGCTGACTCAGGAGTGCCTCAGGGCTCTCACCTTGCACCAGTTTTATTTTCACTATTCATCAATGACATAACTGATCAAATCCATCACTGCAAATACCTAATGTTTGCTGATGATCTTAAAATTTATAAAATTATTACCTCAGATGAAGATGCATCCCTAATTCAGGAGGATTTAGCTAGAATTGAGCATTGGTGCGACCTGAATCACATGAAGCATAAATCCGGCAGTAAAAATGATATTGGTAACTTTAGACCAATTTCTATTTTACCTGCTTTTAGCAAAATTTTTGAAAAATTAATTCTCAAACAGTTGTTAGTACATTTTAATTTAAATAAACTCCTTCATAATGATCAATATGGCTTTACAAAGGGTCGTTCGACTACGGATGCAGGTGTTGCTTTGCTAAAACACATATTTAACGCATGGGAGAAAGCGCAAAATGCAATCGGTGTTTTCTGCGATCTTTCTAAAGCTTTTGATTGCGTACATCACGACACGCTTTTACGGAAACTGCGTCATTACGGTGTTCAAAATGAGGCCCTTAATGTGATAGATTCGTATTTACAAAATAGATTCCAATGTGTAGACGTAAATGGCGCGAAATCTTCCGGGCTACCGGTTCGGCTAGGTGTACCTCAAGGTTCAATACTGGGTCCGTTTTTATTCTTGGTTTATATTAATGATCTGCCATATTATTTGAAGGGTTTTTGTGACGTTGTACTATTTGCAGATGATACCTCTCTTATCTTTAAAGTAGATAGGAATAGACACGATTTTGACGACGTAAATAGCGCGCTATCAATGGTCACGGATTGGTTCACAACAAACAACCTTGTTCTTAATGCCAAGAAAACTAAAATAATTAAGTTCGCTTTACCCAATGTTAGAAATCTAGGTCCCAGTATTATCCTCGCCAATCAGGAGCTGGAAACTGCCGACTCTGCTATATTTCTGGGCATAACAGTAGATTCAAAATTACAATGGGGTTTACACATATCAAGCCTAGCGGGAAGGCTTAGTTCAGCCGCATACGCCGTCAGAAAAGTAAGACAATTCACTGACGTTGATACAGCACGGTTAGTCTACTTTAG
This sequence comes from Diarsia mendica, assembly GCA_949316265.1. Lineage (NCBI taxonomy): Eukaryota > Metazoa > Arthropoda > Insecta > Lepidoptera > Noctuidae > Diarsia > Diarsia mendica. The sequence continues at coordinate 14,309,332 of OX438906.1, forward strand.
TTATTTTCACAGCGTTATGTCCTACGGTATTCTGCTGTGGGGCAAAGCTGCTGATATTCAAAATATATTTGTACTGCAGAAGCGAGCGGTTCGTGCAATTTATCAGCTGGGTGCCCGAGTTTCCCTTAGAGATTTTTTTAAGGAGATTGGTATTCTCACTGTTGCTTCTCAGTACATCTTTGCCAACATTTTATATATTAGACAAAATATCCACCTGTACACTAAAAACAGTGATATCCACAATTTTAACACTAGAAATAAGCATAAACTACGCGCTCCTTTTCACCGGCTTCACAAAGTTCACAATTCATTCGTAGGGCTCGGGATTACATTTTATAATAAACTGCCATCTTCTTTTCTGGACTTGCCATTTAATGAGTTTAAAGCCAAAGTTAAATCTAATCTTTGTTTAAAAGCTTACTATTCTATTAACGACTACTTAGATGATAAGAATAGTTGGTCGCTGAGTTGAACACAAGACAATGTTTGTTATTTGTGTTCTTTCTCCAAAATTAGTTTACTGTTATGTTATGTATTTATTATTTTATTTTTACACTGTTTATTGTTATATACTTTTGTTTAATAATGATTGTGTCTGTAGTAAATCTTAAATTTAACTGACACCTTGCTATTGTATCGAGTCTGGTTCTTCTAACCAACCTAACAGACAGATGTGTGCTGGGGAGTTTGTTCCGCCACTTCTTCTTTCCAGCTAAACACTAGGAAGTGTCGATGGGTGGGCGTTTTTGGGGGACTGTCTTATATAAATGTAAATACAGTGAAACCTGGTTAAATGTGTCTCAGATGTCCAAATCTGTCTCATGTCTCAGTATGAGTTCCAGTAAAGTTATAGAAGTTTCTCACTTATCCAAGTCCCAGTTAGCCAAATTTCACTGTAGTAAAGTAAAGTAAAGTAAATTTTGACCTTCGAAAAGTGCTGATTATCAGCCTAGTTTGAATAAATGAATTTTGACTTTTTTTGACTTTTGAAGCTTAACGTGCAAAAATGTAGCCACATACGATTTTCTAGGAAAAAGCAGTCCAGTACTGTCTCCTTCAAAATAAAAGGAGAATTATTGGAAACAGTAAATGAGGTTCGCGATCTTGGCGTCATCATGGATAGTAAACTCAATTTCATAAGTCATATCGACAACATCGTTACGAAATCAGCACGATTACTAGGATTTCTTAAGAGAAATAGTAAAGGGTTTAAGCTAGTAAGAACAAAAATTGTACTTTATAACGCCTTAGTTCGTAGCCACTTAGAATTTGCTAGCGTGGTGTGGAACCCCCATTATGCAGTACACTCACAAAGAGTCGAAGGTATCCAGAGGGCCTTTACAAAACACCTAGCGTATTCCTTCAGCGTAATATCTCCCCGTTGTCCATATGAACAACGTCTTCATTCATTTCAAATGAATAGTCTACGTGACCGCCGACTGACGCAAGATATCATGTTTTTGTACAAATTAGTGAATAATAAATTAGACTGCGGTAATCTGGTAGAGCGTATTGGACTAAAAGTACCTTACAATATACCTAGATATCCTCTGACCAACTTGTTCAATACTCAAGGATCAAACACTAATATTGGGGTAAATTCGCCACTAAACAGACTGAGTAGAGAGATGAATTCCTTTATTAAATCCTCACCTGATGTTGACATTTATTATCATTCCAGCAAAATTTTTAAAACCCAATTACTTGATTCCCGAAAATCGCAACATAGTGTTTTGTTAAGTTAGTCTAGTAGTTTTTTATTTTATGTTATTGGATTAAGTACTTCTTCCTTTATTTTTATTAATAATAGCTTTACGATCTCGGTTTAGATCTCATTTTTATTTTTGTTTTAGTTTTACGATCTCAGTTTCGATCTCATTTTTGTTTTTGTTTTAGCATTGATAGCCTTTATATTTTATGTCTTTTTCAAATGTTAGTCGTAATTAGTTGATAAATAGCGATATGGTTTTTCTTGGTTTTTCTTTTTGAATTTTATTATCTGTAAGTCATATTTTATTTCAAGACCTTTATTTCGTTTAAATTTTTGATGTAAGTAGTTTTTGTTATGTTATCACTTATTTTTGTGAATGCTGGTTAACCAGTTATTGGCGACTTTGTAAGTCTGAGACTGTAAAACCTATAAAACCTATGATATGTTGTACACAGAAGCTGTTGGTGAACCTATATTAATAAATAAATAAATAAATAAAAGTGCTCCAACTACTTGTCGGTAGTTACTGAGGAAGTAATCATCCTTGTTTTCAGCTTTCTCTGAAACAACACTTTCCTTTACAACCGGCGTACTTACAGGTCTGCAATCCTGCATTCCAAATCTTCTCAATATTTTCTGCACATAGGAGGTCTGATGTACTCTGATGTCACCTTCTCTGGCATCAATCTCCAAACCCAAATAATATGATATTGGTTTGGTGGTTATTTCAAACCTTCCTTTGAGTTCAATGATAAACTCATCAATAAGTTCCTGACTTGTCCCAGCCAAGAGCCCATCATCCACATACAAGGCAATTATAAGTTTTCCCGTTGACTTTTCTCTAGTAAACAGACATGGGTCTGCTTCACTGACCTTAAAGCCTATCTTCTTGAAGAAATCCATTATGCATTTGTTCCAACAACGAGGAGCCTGCTTCAAGCCGTAAAGACTTTTCTTTAAAAGGCATACTCGGCCTGTTCCATCATCATAACCCTCTGGTTGTCTCAAATAAATTTCTTCATCAGATAAAGACCCATACAAGAAAGCTGTTGAAACATCAAATTGACTCAACTTCATGCCTTCACTAGCTGCTACACTAAGTACAGCTCGAACAGTTGTCAACCTGGCTACAGGGCTGAAGGTCTGGTCATAGTCCTGCCCTTTCTTCTGGCGAAAGCCCTTTGCCACCAAACGAGCCTTAAACTTATCTACTGTCCCATCAGGGTTTAATTTCACCTTATAGACCCATTTACAGGGAATAGCTTTGCGATGTTTGGGTAATTTCTCAAGAACCCACGTTCCATTTTCTTCCAGAGATTTTATCTCCTTGTTCATGGCCTTGCGCCACAGATCTTTATCTGGGCAAGAAACAGCGTCCTTATAAGTCACCGGTTCTGCGTGACTGTCAACGCTAGTATCGACATGAGTCACATAATCGTTGAATTTTACTGGGCGTCTGAGGAGAGACCGATCTCTGAGCTGCATGGCATGTCTTGCCAACTCTTCTACGACCTCACTCTCATTTTCCTCATTCTCCCCCCCTAATTCAACCGATTCTTGATCAGACATTTCAAGCCTTGCATCTTCAAACTCGGTGTCATCACACTCATCACAACCTACAACAGGAGTATTTATAACACCTTCGCCTCTGTCTAAAGGTGATTCTTCCTGTATTTCTGTGACAGGTGTATGTGTCTCAATATATGTTTTCCTCACATACAAAGGTACTTCCAGTTCTTGTATCTCTTTGAGTGTGCCTTCATCTTCTAATTTTGAGTCCAGTGGTCTTTCATCAAAAGTGATATCTCTGGACCTAATTAGAGAGTTTGACTCTTCATGCCAAAGCCTATACCCATCGTCATTGTCATAGCCTACCAATATGCATTTATTTGCCTTCTTCTGCAACTTTTTCCTTCTCTGTTTTGGAATATGCACGTAGCAAGTTGAGCCTATGATCCTCAAATGCTTAATTTGTGGTTTCTTCCCATACCACAACTCAAACGGCGATTTGTGTTCTACAGTAGTTGGACCTGTTCTATTTAAAATATAAGTAGAAGTATTAACCAACTCTGCCCACAGAACTTGAGGAAGCTCTTCATGAGCATGCATCATTGCTCTGGCCATCTCAACAATAGTCCGGTTATCCCTCTCACTACACCCATTCTGTTCAGGTGTGTAAGGCATAATTAACCGCTGTTGAATACCATATTTCGTCAACTCTTTTCTGACTTTCTCATTGTCGAACTCGCCTCCGTTATCACTTAAAATCTCTTTGATGGTATGTCCAGCCGATTTCGCTTCAGCTAACATTTGACTCATCTTCTCAGGGACTTCTGATTTCTGTTTCATACAGTAAACGTAACGGTACCGAGTGTATTCATCCTTAAAGAGTACGAAATATCTGAACTTAGAACAAGATGGAGGAAACGGACCGCATACGTCCGAATGTATGCGTTCTCCTGGACTGGTTGCTTTTTCACGAACACCAAATTTCCTTCTGTGACTTTTTCCGAAAATGCATCCTTCGCATAAACTTCCACGATCTTTGGTTTTGAGATTCAGTTCTTTCTCAATAATTCTCCTAACATGGCGTTTATCTTGGTGTCCCATACGCTCATGGTACAGCTGTAACGTGTCCACTTTGTTCACCACAGTATCCAGCTCCAGTGTATTCAGTACACTACCTTTAGGTTGAACTGGCTTACAGTTCAACTTAAATAAACCACCATGTTTTTGTCTGCTTCCAGTCACTGCCAATTTCCCCTTGATTTTCATTAAGCAAGTAGTGACACGTGACTCAAACAAACTGTTTGGATTCAAATCCTGTGCTGCCAGCACTGAAAAGAGGTTCTTTGTAACGGTAGGAACATACCACACATTCCTCAAATCAAAATTTCCTTTCTTTGCTTTCATCAAAATTGTTCCTTTTCCTAAGGCTTCAATTTTATTACCATCCGCGGTTGTCACTGTATGCGGTTCTGCAAAGCACTCAAAGTCTTGAAACAAATCGCTTCTCATCGTAACATGGTGTGTGGCCCCATTGTCCACGTACCATTCATCACGATCTACGCAATCTGTTACATTCAAGTGCACCATCATAGCGTTAGTGCTTGCTCCTTTTTCTAAATGCTTTTCCTTGTTCGGACAATTCTTCATAAAATGTCCAACTTCCTTGCATATGTGACATTTGAAAGCAGAACGACCTTTCCCTTTCTTGACTTTTCTTTTCTCAGTGCCTTTTACAAGCAGCATACTGCCAGACTTTGCCTCGGATCCACTATCCTTGGCTGTCAAAGCCTTCTCATGACTGCAGAGCTGACTTGTCAGGTTGTCCACTGTTCTGTCTTGCTTCGACATGAGCACCCAGCTTGACTTAAAGGAAAAATATTCTTCGGGCAATGTTCCCAAAATCTTGCAAATCAGAAGTACCTCGGGCAATTCTCTTCCTTCGTCCGTCTTCATGATCTCTTGATTTACTTTATGCCATAAATTTTTCACTTTCGATAGGTGAGTCGCCATATCAGATCCAGTATCCATCTTGTATTGGAAAAACTCCATGCATACACCATATAACTGGTCGTCATTAACACCATCATATAATCGATGAAGTTCATCCCACACTTCTCGTGGATTGGTGAACCTGAGCACCTTGTCCAGAGCATCATCCGAAATATTGTTCGTTATTAGTAATAGAGCAGTACTTTCTAACTTCATGTACTCTCCTAAGTTTCTCTTATACGCAGCCAATACCTCTACAGCAGCAGCATCACCAGTGCCACCACTTACAGCAGGCTTCTCAGGCTTTCGTGTTTTGCCTTGCACAATATCCATGATACCGTCCATGCCGCGCAGCAGCGCCGACATCCGGTACTTCCATGATACCCAGTTACTTCCGTCAAGTTTAGAAATTTGAATTTTACTTAGCTCCATGTTACGTGTCTGGGCCCATAACCAATTGAAAAAAAAAACAGAGTTCAGGTGGTGAAATGATACACGGTGGCACAAGGAATTTAGTATAATAATATTCAGAAACTAGACACTTAACAAAACTGGTATTGTACAATTAATAAACACGTATAAAACTTATTTTATAACAAACAATAGTAAATCACGGATATTAGTCCATTTACCTTTTTCAGTTCAAGACGAAAGGTGACAAGCATCAAGATGACACTTGACTTCTTCCTTTTTTTATTCAAGGTATCACATTGTGTCCAAAGAGTTTTCACTCTAACAGTTAGACGTCGAGGAAAATATGTATTTATACTGTAAACTCTTCACGTGGTTTTATTTTAGTACTTCATCGTAAAAGGATGCATGTAAAAGATCTTACACGAAGTCCTATTTAAAGTTTTTTTAAAACCCAACTGAAATAAATTGTTAGAAAACAAGAACAAAAAAATATCTCTTGTAGATATACGTAATCCAATTATGCTGAAATAAAACAAGGAGGTGCTATAAAGATAAAGATGCTGCCCTATCAGATAAGATAAAAGAAAGATGGAGGTAGACGGGGCAACCCTCGTCTGCCCTGTGAAGCTCCTGCTGTAAGTACCAAGTTACAATGATACGACATTTGACAGTATGACGATGTACTGTTACTATTTCAAAGCCTATCAAGTAACGTAGAGAATACATTTTCAGCCTACAAATACTTATTAAGTGTAAAACGTCACAAAAACTACACTGATTAATAAAATCAAATTCTAATTATAAATAGCATGTCAGTTGTGCAAATGCGCATTTTTCGCTTGCTTTTTTACTGAGTGTTACACTGTCGTGTTTATATTTTGGCATTTCAATAACATATAATAATAATATTCCACAACTATCACACAACGCCATCTAGTCCCAAGCTAAGCAGAGCTTGTGTTATGGGTACTAGACAACTGATAAACATACTTATATATTTCTAAATACAAACATATTATAGATAAATTACACCCAGACACAGAACAAATGATCGTGCTCATCACACAAACATTTGTCCTGGGTGGGAATCGAACCCACGACCTCCGGCATAGCAGTTAGGGTCACTAACCACTAGACCAACAGACCAGTCATATAATAATTTATCAGATGTCAAATTATAAATTATTGCGTATTCCAGATAAAATTGTCTTTAAAAATACAATGAAAGTCATGTCTACATAAATAATAATACAGTTTGTAGCTACACCACTTTATTATGAAAATACTTCAGAAAATTCGCCAAATAAATAAAAAACGGACCTACAAAAGTTTTTACGAAAAATCTGAAAATTGGCGATAGCATAATTTCTATTTAGATACTTGTCACATACTTACTAACTACCTATTGATTTAATATTTCAGAATTACCTACTTGTGATAACAACACAAATCGTTGCCATACAAGCAGTTCCAAGTTCTAACTTTAAGTAGGTACAATAGAACATTCATGTAGCTTGTACGTGTGTGTATGTTCAGCTCATCCGTTGCAGGGGTCATTAACTACCCCTTTCCCGGAGTTGATTGTAACCCAAAGAAACTTGTATGGAATTATAAGTATCTTTGTTTCCCCTAAATGTCGCTTAGCTTCCCTTCCAATCAACTACTAAGGTAAACGATCCTATTGCAGAGTTCGTATAAATTGCAGTTTGAAAACAATTTCCCACAGGGTGGAAAAGGACGCCATCACAAAGCCGTTAACCAAGGATGAACCCTTGGTTAACGTATTTTGCCTTCTTTCGTCAAAATAACTTTCTAATCTGCCTAGCGTTTTCCCAACTATGGTGAGGTTGCTTTTCAGTCTAAACGGATGCATCTGAATACCAGTATTTTGCATGGATTGACGGCCTATCTAAACGTCTGTCAAATATCTGTAAATGACTGCTGGGACTTAACGTCACCTATTCATAGACCAATCTAGGAAAGCGTGGCTTAACCTAAAGATTGTTCCTAGCGGCTGTTCTAACTTTGATAACAATTATTTACAGGGTGTAAAGGAACCCATCACAAAGCCATCAACAACGGTTCATCAAACTAACTGGATGCAGCTCAAAATTACTCTAGAAACAAAATTAAATAGATACACTTAATACCTAGAGTGTAGTACACTAGGTATTAACTCTATTTAAGTTTCTTCCTAGAAACATTTTCAATTTACAACAATACCTCACAATACCTTTACAAATATAAGAAAGAGAGCGTAAACAGTGTTCGGGCGATCGATCTCGGAAGGCGTGTTTAATCGCCGAGCAACGGACTCGCCGACAGAAAGATTAAGCGATACGGAAGCAGCGAGTTTCCTTTCTTAAGGCCACAAAGCTGAGGTAACTATGATATCTTTCGCTACTGTGTTTTGTTCGCACAATAGTTATAGGTAGGTACTATTTATGAATAATATAGGTCGAGATATTTACTCATATTCGACACTCACAAGCGACACAAACATGTTGTTTTTCTACTAAGTTCAATAGTCGTCGTATTAGATAGCTGCTGTTTAAATCAATGAACTGAAAACGAGTTGTGATTTTGACAGCTTGTTTAGATGACAGTCATTAACATTTAAATGCATTCAATGGAACTCATTATCATGCATGGATGCTGATAAAAGCCAAACGTTCCCGTGAATAAAATAATCATCAAAACTCTGGCGTAGAAATATGACATCTGAAATTATATCAATTCGATAGGCTATAGAGTTTATATTCCCATAAACACTTTCGTGATAATCATACAAATTAACTATAGTTTCGGAGTGTGATGAACAAACGTGGACACTAAATGAAATGTCAGGCATAGTGGTTATTAATGCTGGGCCATGCTGGCCACTCAGTGTATGCACGTGGTAAAATGGTCACGTATAGCTAAAACTTCTGAAGTTTAAGCTATACGTGACCATTTTACGAAGTCATGTTGACTTTGGCTCTATGAAGTCTAAGATACTTTCGTTCGCTTCAACCTAACTTTTATGTGCATGAAAACCACACTCCAATATCCAGCCCCAAAAGTCGAATTTGAATAAATATCATTAATTTAAAAGTTTGGTTTAAAATTTTGTATAAGTTGCTTTAATTGGTTGAAATATTTATTTAACTACAGTAAGGTTCAAATCATTAAAAAAATCATACATACATAAACTCACGCCCGTTTCCTATGGGTAAAAAGACACCACTGAACGCCGCCTGCAATAACGCTTTTTTTGGAGTATAGGATATCATCAAATGACTCCTCCCACTCTGAGTGGCGCGGAACGGTGTTTCAGACTTCTACTGAATAAAAAACACCTATGTTCCATGCTCTTTGTGTCGGGACCGCGGTATCTCTTTCGAATAAACCGCAGCATCTGCTACGATCTTTACATACTCCTTTTGCCTCGTCCACGATCATGCATAAGACACACAACAAACAAACACTTTAAAAAATATGTGTGTCTAAAATGTACGTGTATATACCTTTTCTAAAGTTATACTCAGCTAAACGTTCATCAATTCCATTCCTTGCCTGTAAATAGACATTTTTTGGCTTAAAACATGAACACAAAATAAACAACCGTAGTAGAAGGCAATGCCTTAGCCTTTCTCAGTTTAAATCAAGGCTCAGTTTCAATTACCCATCTTGAGAAGGAAGGACTTTAAAAAATGTTAATAGTTTGACCTTTAAGTACTATAAAAAAGTAATAATGATAATCCATTAATCCGTTTAATTTAAAAATAACTTCTTAAGCGCCACCGCCGCTTATTTCGAGGCCGCGACCTGACCTTTTCAAAGGTGGGCCTTAAAAACTGCTCAATGAATTAGTGACGTAATCACGAGCACTCGCTTACTACTGAGATTTATTGTGAAACTTTTTTTCGCATTGATACAGGCTCAGATAGATGGCCGTAACTTTAAGTACTGCTTTTATTCGAAAAACTCGAATAAGATAGGAACAGTAAAAAAACTGCAGGCAGGTGAAATTAAATAATGATTTAGGTACAATCGTCCCACTGCGGGCCAAGAGCCCCTCACTCCATTTAATCCTCCTGGTTTAATTAAGTATACATAAAAATGCTTTTAAAATACATTACGCACTTAAAAAGAACATACGAAATTCAAAGCAAACAGCTCAAACAACCTCGTACAGAATATTTTTGGGAAAGCGTCAGAACTAGGGTAGGTAAACAGTTGTGTTGCTCTCAAAAATTTCCAGTGGGAAGCCTTTGCGAATACTAGATCGAATATCAAATAACAAAATAATCGTAGCTAAAGATATTTTCCGCTTTTTAACCGACTTCAAAAAAGGAGGAGGTTATATGTTCGTGTGTATGTTTTTTTTTTTTTTTTTTATGTATGTTACCTGATTTCTGCCCCATTTGTGGACCGATTCTCAAAATTCTTTTTTTATTTGAAAGAGTATACTCCTGAGGTGGTCCCATTTTAATTTGGTGAAGATCTGGTGCTGATCTTCGGAGATATACAATGGAACTCTTCAAAATTAGACGGCAAATCTGTCGTAATTGCTGGAATCGCTTGGTTGTTTATTGAATATACATTATCATGACGTAACATCACGCCTGTATGCTCTGAGGGGGTATGCAGATGTGTACTATATCGATCAAAAGTGGATAAGCAACCGCACAAAGAAACAGCTTGACGTGTAGTTTGACTTACGACCTTCTACTTCTAAGAAAATAAACATTGTCGTCCACAAATGATTGTTGTTCATAATTTCAACGCATAGATTATAAGTCCAGATGGCCTAGTGGTTGTTGCGTGCGGATAGAATATGCGCCAACCAGAAAGTCGTGCGTTCTAATCTCACTCTGTTGCTTTTAGACTTTTTGTAAGTTTTTACTCGATTGGAAGTAATGAAACATAAATATTTATCTTGTTCGCTTTGTTCACACATTTCGTAAAGTTTGAAAGGTAGATCATAGAAAAATAAGTACAGAATTATAATTTCTGTGAGGTAGACATAAGTTTTATGAATATTCAACTTGATCGGAATGATAGTTGTCGTTTGGTTGTAGTTTATTGGTTAGTGAGGTGTGGTTTAACATTTAGCGACATTGTTGTTGGTATTTTTCAAAATGCAGGCAAATATTGATATTGAGACGAGAGCGACTATTGTTGCGCTGCATAAAAGTGGTCTTAATAGAACACAAATAGCTGGAGAAACCGGACTGAATGTGAGTATTATATTTAAGAATTGTAACTTAAACTTATAGTAGAAATTACGACTAAATATTATTATGTAGGTAGTGACATTGATTGTTTTTTTTTAAATTCAATTATGAATCCTAAAAGATAAATAATTTGTGTTTTTTTTTTAATGTTTAAAAGCAGAGTGATTGAAATCTTAAGTATTTTGTTATATCCGCCTAACATCACTTCTTTTTTGTTTTAGAAGAATACTGTTAGTCTCTGAATCAAAAGATACGAGGAAGAGGATCGCCTTGCTAATCGACAGTGAAGTGGAGCGCCGTCGCTTATTAGCGATACGCAGCGACGGCGGCGAAGACATAATTGTGGTGGACGAGTATGATACAAATGGTTTCACACATAAGGGACGCTTTATGGAATTATTTGTTACCTCATCGCAAACTATTCTCCGTGCCCTGCAAGCTAGGCTTGCACCACAGAAGATCTGCTAAAAAGCCCTTCCTGACAAATAGACATAAACAAGAATGATTACGTTTCGCATGGGAGTATAAATATAGATTTTTATTGGAATACTACCATATTTTCAGATGAAAAGACTTTTAAATCAAGTCAAATGGGTAGGGTTCATTTATGGCGCAAAGATAACACTCACTGCCTTGATAAAAAATATAAATATAACAAATTGAGTTTGAGTTTATTAAAATGCGTAAATGTTTTGGTTTTAATAATATGTTAATATTTTAATAACATATTCAATGATAATAACTTATCCGTAATTATTTACTAATCTTAAATTGAGGTTTAGTTTCAATCTTCTTTTCTTCAAGAAAATGAACAATTAAGCTATAACCTCAATACGACATTTATTGTGACGTTAAATAAAAAAACAGGTTCTTAATCTAAATCATAATTATTAGTTGTATAAGTGGGTATCATCAAATAAATTTCTGTGATAAAATTATCTTTTCCTTGTTAAGAATTGACTTAGTGGGTATACTTATAATGAAAAATGTTATGAACGATTACAAGAGAACTGTTTTTATCTAGGTAGGATTTGACGTCACAATTCTCATGATTGTTAATTAAGTAGTTAATTTTATAAATAAATAGGACGAATAAAACATTGTCTTGTCATTAAGCACGACTATTTTTCCACCTTACCACCCAATACCGAAATGATGACATAATCACATAAATAGTTAAATAATAATACGTTGGGTTTTTAACCAATATATTTAACTTTTTATATAAAATAAAGTAAATGGATTTACGATTACAAAAAAAAATTGTTCACAAAAGCATCACAAACGCTGAGTGAGATTTGAACTCGGACCTCATTGATCGAAAATCCACTGCTTAGCCCTAACAGCTATCAACACTTGTAAGTTACACGCGAATTTTAGCAATACATTACAATGCGTTTGCTGCGTGTATAACGAAAGAGACGGAAATATATTTTGTTGTGCTATGTCGTAGAGTGAGACGCCCGACGCGACCACGCCGACGACACACGATAGCGGGCGATCTCCGTGGCTGTGGTGTGCGTACTGTATCGAGACCACTTACACATACAAACGCATGGACGCTCGCCCGTGCGTTCACAGCAATACAATCCTTAGCATGCCCATGCACTTGTCGTCCCTTACTGTACAATACACATTTTTTTATGTAAGTAGGTATGTTACCTGATTTTGTGTATCGCCAATAACTTCGTCGTTTATGAACCAATTTTGATGATTCTTTTTTTATTGGAACGAAGATACTTCAAGGGCCACCATGATATGGAAACCAGGACCTGATGATGGAATCTCAGAGAAATCGAGGGCAAGCCTCAATTTTCATAGGCACATATTACGTGTTTCGTGCTTTTTCTGACGCTATACAAGTATTCGCATCTAGCAGTCATCACTTCATGTTGATGAGCTTATGATGGAAGGTACTACTCCTCAATGGTTAGGAGTTGAAAGCAATAATCAGGGAATCTTGAAGGTTAAGGGTTAGGTGTCATAGTAAGTATTTCTATAAGATATTACAACTAAAAATGAAAAAATAAAAAACTTTTTGCAAAAAAAAACAACCGACTTCAAAAACACCAAAAAGTGAAAAATAAACTTCAGAAGAAAAATCAGCTTCTGAAGTCGGTGGCAAAAAAACCAAATAAAACAAAGAAATGTCACCGACTTCAGAAGCTGATTTTTCTTCTGAAGTTTATTTTTCACTTTTTGGTGTTTTTGAAGTCGGTTGTTTTTTTTTGCAAAAAGTTTTTTATTAAAATACAAAATTGGTTAAAATAACACCACGCCTGTGTTATGAAGAAGTTTATTGATTAGTATTATACCCACGTTATGAAAGTTCCATGAGTGACAACACGGTTGGCGCAGTGGTTCAAGCAATTGAAGAAGCTGCGTGTCGCTGGTTCGATCCTCGCACGGAACAAATACTTGTATGACCTACAGATAGTTGTTTTGGGTCTGAGTGTTTGTGAATGTGTGTTTAAATGTTTGTAAACGGACCCACGATACAGGAGAAATTTCTAGTGTGGGGCAACGTTAAAAAAAAGATAAAAATTGGAGGCGGGCAAATACAGAATAATGAATGTTAACTATACCTTTTTTCACTTCCTTTCACCAGCAAATTGTCCCCATGTCATTATAATTCCCACAAATGACAGCCTTAAAGACAACAGCATGCAATTAACCGTTGTCTATTCACTATCGTCGTCGATAATTAGTGTGAAATAATTAGCGTGTTAATTTATGTGTTGGTTAATATCTTGGAGGTAACTTCTATTATTGTCATATGTAATAGGTCTTTACCTATGAAATTGCCGTTTTGTTTGAAAAAATGTAAACGAATTTTTTTCATGTATTTTTTATTTGTATTAATCGAAGTAATCACCCATGCAATCAATGCATCTTTGCCAACGCAGTGGCAGTTTATTGATGCCCTTCTTAAATCAGCTGGCCGGGAGGCAACAAATTCTTCAAAGGCATTTTGTACTGCCTCTCGGGTATTGAATTTTTTTCCCGCCACGAAGTTATCCAAATTCTGGAAAAAGTAGTAGTCTGTAGGCGCAAGGTCTGGTGAGTAGGGCGGATGACGGAGAGCTTCCAACCCCAGTTCTTGAAACTTGGAGACCGTCTGCTGTGCAGTATGTGGTCGTTGTCGTGCAGGAGCAGCGGAGACGAGCGATTGACCAATGCTGGTTGTAGATGTGCCAGCTTCTCCATCATTGTGTTCAGTTCTTCACAGTACACATCTGCAGTAATGCTCACCCCGTTTGGTAAGAAGCTGTGATGAATCACACCGGCGCTAGACCACCAAACAGTGACCATCACTTTTCTAGGGGTAAGTTTTCGTTTAGGGCATTGTTTAGGTGCTGAACCAGGATCCAACCAACTTGCTGAGCCCTTACGGTTATCGTACAGGATCCATTTTTCATCGCAGGTAACAATGCGGTTCAAAATTCCTTCATTTGTGTGTCTGTTGAGCAGTGCAAGGCACGTCTCGACGCGTACTTCGCGTTGGCGATCATTGAGTTCGTGGGGCACCCATTTGTCAAGCTTGTTTACCTTGCCAATTTGACGCAAATGGACCAATATTGTTTTGACGCTAACGTCGAAAGCTGCTGCTAATTCAGCCGTAGATTGTGTATCATCAGCTTCTTTAACAAAAATTATTTTGATTTGAAATGGCCTGTACTGCAGAACGGCAATTTCATAGGTAAAGACCTAATATTTTGAGGCTGGAACATAAACTGTGGCTGGTGATTAGTGGAAGGCATTGTTTTAGTGTATTTGTGTTATTGCTTGGTCAAACTGTAAGCTCAAGTTGATCGCTGCCAATCTAATGTGGCTAGATGGGGTATAATCGAGCCATCCTTTTTATGTGTTATGGGAAATTATCAAATAACCCCTCCCGCTCTGAGCAGAGTGGAAGGAAGTGTCAGACGTGCTGATTAAAAACCACCCATGTTCCTTCTTAACCCTTTGTGTCGAGGACGATGTTTCTCTTTCGTCTGTTATAAAGATTATTTTACTTTACACCCTATTGTTCAAACCTCTAAACCACTGTTCCCAGTTTAAACTCTAAAGGCAACTAATTGAATCTGTCAACCAGAAACAAAAATGTTCCTCTCTCACCCCTTAAAATTAATTGAAATCATTTTACATGCAGGTTACCTTAACTATCAATGTTTTTAAAATTTACAACAAAGCAGTATCATAAAATCTATGGAATATCTACCTGATGCATTTAAATTAAATTGTCATTGTTTAAATACGTATCTACCACACAATAAGTATACCATTAAGTACTATTATTCCCTTATATACGTGACTTCAAACGATATTATTATCGCTTCGACTTCAACCCGTGCCGATAATTCTCAAGGGTTACCCGATAATTGTGCCGAGGTTTTATCTTACATACACCTGAACGATAATTCTTTATCTGACCGTTTTTGTTTGCCACCCTTATTTTATCACCCTTTGTTTGGTTAGACATAATAGAAAATATACGAAAATTTTACACCGCACGGATTTATTACAATGTAAATTTATCTGAAGCGAATCTCTTTCTGTCAACATTTGTGTTAGAAACGTAAATGTTATTTTTATTGTCGAGCTCAAATGTTTGGTTTTATAAAGTTTATCAATTTGGGAAAAGTGAATTAAGAATATGTGTGTGTGTTCAACGAAATGTTAAATCGTTTGTTTATTTGGCAACTGAATTTTGAATTGATATTTTATGAAACAATGACTAAAATGTACCGACAAGAGCAGTGGGTCGGTCACATTGATAGTCGTAGCACAGGCCGTAGCGGTTTTCGTAGCATTTGAAACTCGTAGCTTAGCTACGCAAGTAACCAACCTACGCCGCGCGCCGTAGCCATCTACGCCGTAGGTGCACGTAGCACTTAATTTTCTAATCAATTCGGTTTGCAACGATTTCACAGAATCAGCTTCAGCATCGCTGTCAGGTAAAAATTCCAGTAAATTTAAGCAATATTGGACGATTGCACAAAATAATAAACGCGTGAACGAATTAATGTAGCCGTCGTCCAGTAAGTCGTACACATTCATAGTCGTAGCACAGATCGTAGCAACTGTCGTAGCATTTCGAACTCGTAGCTTAGCTACGCAAGTAACAAACCTACGCCGTACCGTAGACATGGGGTCTACGCCGTAGGTGCACGTAGCGTAGCTTAAATTAAAATTCGGTTTGCATCGATTTCACTTTTACCGAATCAGCTTCAGCATCGCTGTCAGGTTAAAATTCGAGTAAACATGGATAGAAAATAAATTATGAGCAATATTGGACGGTTGCACAAAATAATAAACGCGTGAATGAATTAATGTAGCCGTCGCTACAGTAAGTCGTACACACGGCTACACATCAAGCTATACAAAACCAGTATAATCTGATCGTTCATTGTGCGAAAAGATCTAGTAAAGTGAGGCCAAGATAAACTGGTTTTGTATAGCTTGATGTGTAGCCGTGTGTACACATTCATAGTCGTAGCACAGGTCGTAGCAACTGTCGTAGCATTTCGAACTCGTAGCTTAGCTACGCAAGTAACAAACCTACGCCGTAGACATGGGGTCTACGCCGTAGGTGCACGTAGCCCTTAAATTAAAATTTTATCAATTCGGTTTGTATCGATTTCACTTTTACAGAATTAGCTTCAGCTTCGCTGTCAGGTTAAAAGGGTAAGCATGGTTAGAAAATAAATTATGAGCAATATTGGACGGGTTCACTCAAAGAATAAACCCGTGAATGAATTAATGTAGCAATTAAATTGATATTATAGTCGTAGCACAGGCTGTAGCAGTTGTCGTCATTTCAAACTCGTAGCTTAGCTACGCAAGTAACAAACCTACGCCGTAGACATGAGGTCTACGCCGTAGGTGCACGTAGCACTTAAATTAAAACTTTATAAATTCGGTTTGCATCGATTTCACTTTCACAGCGTCGCTTTAAGGTTAAAATTCCGGTATGAACGAATATCAAATAAATTATGAGCAATATTGTACAGGTTCGCACAAAAGAATGAACGCGTGAATGAATTAATGTAGCCGTCGTGCATCAAAATTATTCGTTTCGCGTGTCCAGCATTCCTGAACCTGCTCTGTTAACCTTCATTCATATTTTAATGGTACTTCTACACGGTATACGAATTACGTATATTACAAAATGGAGTATGAGTTACAAAATAGAATCAATAATGTAATAAAGTAATTGTAAAAAAAAACAGTTTTATTTCAAATCATAAATAGCTCTTTACTGCTACCCTCAAACAAAGTGGGTTTTACTTTTATTATTTCAAAAGCAAATACATTATCGACATGTTTGTCGAACTATCTGCGTTTGACATGTCTCAAGAAAAATAAATTACACGTTTTTGTAACAACCTTGCTCTCTGAGACCGCAACTATATGTTAACGTAAACGTAAGTAAAGTCGAAGGCTTTCTTGTGACAAAAATAAAATGGTTTTTCTACTTGTACGAATACTTTTTTCGGACTGTCTTCGAGATAGACTTTTTAGATGTTTTTTCTAACCTTGACAGATGTTTGATATTAGTTTGCAAGTTATTCTTCTGCTTGGATGAAAATAAGTCGTGAACGTCAAAGGATTTAGTGAAATGTAATTTGCAATTTTATTCAATTGCTCTTTAGGTTTAGAATTGAATATTATTTGCATGTTCATGCTATGATAGCATAGAGGGCTATATTAAATAAGTAATATATGTGTTATGGACCAAGTGATAAATTGGGCAGTATACATAATGCCCGGTCATTGTGAAAAATGCCCAATATGAAAGTGCAATTTGATAATAATTATTCAAATAATCAAATTGACTGGGCATTTTACATTTTGCCCATCACCTTTTGGGCAGAGTAATACAAACACATTTAATTACTATTTTTTTATTGTTATTGTCATTTAACTTAAAATAAACTAAATATTAAACAACTTAAATAATCGGTTTGTAGGGTACCGAACACGTAACGAGGAAAACTTGGATGCAAGAGCGAGCGAAGCGAGCTCGGGACTTGGGGCACCCCGACACGGACAGGTTAGGTTAGAAGGGGATGGCGGGGTCGATTGAGCGAGCGAAGCGAGCGAATAGACCCCGCCATCCCCTTCGTGGTTATTTTTTTTTTAAAACCACAAAAACAATAGCGCTTGAAGTCCGCCGCACGAGCCGCACGCTGAATGGCAGTCTCTGATTGGTCAAAGCGTGTCACGCCACGCGTACTTCCCTCCCCGCCCTCGCACCGCGTCAAATATAGCTTTATTATCAAATTGCCCAATTGTCATTTATCAATATAATAATGACCGTGCAATGTGATAAATAATGACGTTAAGATAGTAATTAATCACTTAGCCCGATAAAGCTAGACATTATTCATAATGCTCGTGCATTATTAATAATGCCCGCATTAATCTCCTGGTCCATAACATATGTATCAATTACCCACGTTTGGAAAGAAATAATAATTTGATTTGATGTATTAAACCATACCGACGTATGTAATGAAAGACTTGTAGAATTAAATAGAAATATTTAAGTTATTAATGCACAACTTACAAGTAAGTACTTACTTAGAAGTTATTAATGAAGTACTTACTTGGTCTACAAATATTGACAAGCTATATATTAACTTAATTAAGTATTTGTTATTACCTAAAATATCTTTTGTCAAATATATTAAGTTCTATGTACTTGTACCTACGTGAGGTACAAGTACAACATGTCATAATCGCTATCTATAGGTATTTCAATAGCTGGCTATACAGCGCATATTCCGTTCTCAAAAGAGCTGATTTCGATCCAATATCACATTCACAACTCGGCAAAGATGGCAATTTATAAATCCACTAAACTGTATACAACAATATCCAATATCAAAATTGTCATATGAATAAAATGTCAACCCTAAGGAGACATCGAGTGGCTGAAATTACACGTAAAAGTAACCTAGACTTTTGACTGTCAAACACAAACTAAACTAAACAAAACTATAGAACTAAAATGATTTAATTACAATGTAAATAGTAACTGATTTAAGTATAACTGAAAATATTTTCAAATAAGTAAGTTTTCAAAGAAAAAGACATACTCAGCTAGCCTCAAATAAATTGAAATTATTATTATTAATTATCCCAATTTGTTTCGCTCATTAGAATGATGATGGTGTTAATGATGATGATGAAGTGACTTAGTGACAATATTGGTCTGTATAGCAGACTGACATTGTCACTCGTAGCTCGTTTACATAGCCAACATTCACAAAATAATAAACACAGTACAAAATAAATCCTGACCAAAACATTAGTTTCTACCAAAAAAATATAGCTCGGTCTGTTTGTACGAATCAAATACAAACATATAATCGCTTTGACGTTTTTACATTCAGTGGAATACTCAATGTTTGTCTGTCCACCGGTCGCTCCTTGTTTAACTCTAAAACATTTTACAGAATATATTCAGACGAAAAAATAACGTTCCACGATTTTTGAAAATCCGCCGTAGTAGGGAAAAAATATTCTGCCTTTTTTGGATATTCGCCGGCAATATTTTAATTCAGCTCAATCGAACTGTCTGAATGAGTGGACTCAGTTTTGAAGTAGGCTATCATCGCTTTCAATCTTTCATGAAAGTGGCCTGGTGATTTTATCTTTTTATTTTAAGGTTACGTAAATAGCAAAACGTTGATCATATAAAGCACCGTTGTCTCAAAGCACATTAAAATTAATCTTATTTAATCTGATATGAATGGTTTTTGTTTCTATGTGTTCAGAATTGTCAGGTGCATAGTACTTGCCACCAGAGCACGTGTTTGTCCAGATGTACGACTATAGAAAATTCAGGCTGTCATTGACAGTTTTTTTTTTCATCTTTGACAGTCTTACTAAGGGGTACCTAATACTAATTGTGTTTTGGAAGTCAGGTAAGCGGTTGCCCAGCTGCACATGATAGGGCTGAAAGCCGACCCCAATAACGTTGGGAAAAGGCTTGAAAGGTGGTGATGATTTGAATACAGTATAATATTTGAATTAAATTTCATAGACAATG
Organism: Diarsia mendica; assembly: GCA_949316265.1. NCBI lineage: Eukaryota > Metazoa > Arthropoda > Insecta > Lepidoptera > Noctuidae > Diarsia > Diarsia mendica. The sequence goes on from OX438906.1 coordinate 14,329,235, forward strand.
TAAGTTATTCCACTCTAATTTTTACCCTGTACAGAATACATTCCTTTATTCTATGCACCTTCTAAAACTCATACATGACACTTTGTAAGTCAAGCTCACAAAGAACAATAGTAAGGTGATATTAAAGTTTCTTCAGTACAGTGCATTCATGACCCGACAAATGTTACGACATGTGAACCTGTACTGTCGCCGTCACATTAAGCTTTTATAAGACGTGCATAGTCGAGGTGAGGTGTTGTGTTACTTAGAGTTCTGGCAGTTGGCTGTTGAATAGAACAGTTAACTGTGTGTTAAGTAAAGTAATACCTCGTGGGTTGAATGAACTGCTTTGTTGGTCTTGTGGTCGCAAGCGCGATTACTGAGCTAAGGTTTGAAGGTCGGGCAAAGTATTAGTAGGTTTATCTAATAAACATTTCTCAGAAGCAGTCACGGAGTCTAGATTTGTAATCGGTTGATGACAAAGGCTCGCCCCATATTACATAGAACTTAAAAATTGCTGGCGAAACGTGGGTGTTCAATTAGGTACATCTGTCATGTGCCTATCATGCGGTACTGTGAGAAGACTGAGTTAAACGATTACTTATCTAAAGAAGAACGGTCACGTCCCATATAAAAAAAACCCAGACCCGACAGAAAAGTGACATATCTCAGTTTTTTTGTTATTATTTATATAATCATATTATATAGTTTTTATATTCGAAATCAATGGCTAACACCAAAATATTGCCTTATGTTTTTGTTCAGGGTTTACACTAAAAAAATACAAAATGCCTAGGTACTTATCTACAAAATTCGTAATGTATGTAACTAAATGACGATAAATAGTTATGGGATGTATCCAGGAGACCTGGAGATACAGCTTATTATATCATTTTTGAACTCCGAGTTTGACAACAACTTAGGATTTTTTTTAAGGTGGTTTAAAATCATCTAATGACATCTCTCGCCCTTGGGTGGAGCAAGAGGGCGTGTCAGACTCTTACTGACTAAAAAATTCCACCCCGTTCCTTTTTGCCTCTGGTACCTACTGGGGTCAGAGCATGCCCTTCTGGATTCGCCCTCAACTTAGGATTAATTAAAATCGTCATATTCGATGATTCAGATCGGATTATTCCACTAATTCGTTGACCTAACCTAGCCTAAGTTGAGGGCGAATCCAGATGCTCTGACCCCAGTACCAGAGGCAAAAAGGAACGGGGTGGAATTTTTTGTACTCGGAGTTCAAAAATTATATAATACAGCTGTATCTCCAGGTCTCCTGGATACATCCCATAACTATTTATCGTCATTTAGTTACATACATTACAAATTTTGTAGATACGTAGGCATTTTGTACTTTTTTAGTGTAAAGCCTGAACAAAAACATAAGGCAATATTTTGGTGTTAGCCATTGATTTCGAATATAAAAACTATATAATATGATTATATAAATAATAACAAAAAAACTGAGATATGTTACTTTTCTGTCGGGTCTGGGTTTTTTTTGCCTGTTCTTCTTTGGTATTAATGGTTTATATTTTATGCTGTGAAAAATAAATATTACCAACAAGATGTTAACACAGCACACTAACGTAATACGTGCCACCAAATTGCCACCACACAGCAACAGAACAATACCAATCCAAAGTTCACGATGTGGCACCAGTCACCACACATACATACCAATTGATTGATTGAATCAGTACCAACCGTATGAATGCTGGCTAATCAAGCGACGCCGTGTTTTGCCAGCCGCAACGCCCCGCGATAAGCCTCTAAGCCAAATGTATTGTTGATATTTACATATATATGTATGTATATTTGTTAATTTAGCCTCATTTCTCATATGGGCGGTGATAATGATGATTGGTATTTTTTCGTTATTTAGTTGTCTGATAGATATTGTATGGTGCATGTGTGATATAATGTAATATCTAATCTTTAATGTATTCATTCTCAAAAGATTTGTTTTATAAATTGTTATTTTATATCAGGCGTAAGTAGGCGCGAACCATTAGTAGAAACTAGACCGCCAACAAAAGCTCGTAAACTTATTTACACCGCTTAATAATTTTTACGCGTCTGTCCCACGTTCAAACCATTAAAAGTCACGTCAAAGTTAAACGTAACTTTTTCAAAAGATAAACAAATAACTCACATAATTGTGGATCACTTAATTAACATATGAAATAGTGAAAAAGACCCCACTACGCATTATTACATTCATAAAATGAAGCAGCTTCGGGTGGTTATGAAATTTTCATTAAACTTTCGTGGGTTGAGCCCGGTCGTCAAAAATATTTCATTACGGTTTTAGGTGGCCCTTAGTCTGGTAAGATATAGCTTTTTGTGCGTGTTACACAAAGGGTGGTACTTACCCACCTACCTGCTTTGTGTGCAAGTTTTTGTGTGGTAAGTGCAGAGGATTTCGAGGGCATTCTGTTCGTGAAATTAATGTATGTCTTTTGAATGCTACTTGAATGGGACGTGATTTAAGGTGTTAAAAAGAAATTGCTTGATGGTAAAATAGAAATACCATTTTGGACAATTCTTATTCTACATACTTTTATGTGTGTGCAAAAACACAATAAACATGCTAACAAATTGCAATAATATTGTACACAATAGTAGGTAGCTTTCGTTCTTGAATGAAAGTATTACAAAAGAAAAACAATCTATTGTATCGTATTATATAACGTGGTGGTGTCCACAACGCCACGTCTAGAACCCTAAAAAAAACTCAAGAAAAAGAAGTTCTAATAAGCTATTTTATTTACCTACAATGTTGTTGATGTGTGTCGTCTTCTGAAATTCCGGTGCAAAGAACAGACAACCGGACAATAAATAATAATACATAACTTCTTTATGTAAAACTGCGTAACTTTATGAAAAATCCCCAACCACATCTATAAAGAAAAATATTAACAAACCAACAAGAGTAAGTAACTCCGACATGTAACCGACATATTTATCAACGTATCAAAAAGCCTTGCCCGGGGCCACTCCTCCAGTTCGTCCAATATTCCATTTTAAAATATTCACCAGTTATTTTGCAAGTACGTTTACACTTCCAATGAAACGAATTTAATTTGAGCTATACGGATCAATCGTACACTGGCGGTTCATTAAATCTGTTCGCTTTGTAATGTGTATGTTTTATTTTAACGATGCCAAAACTGGAGTGTTCAATGATCAATTTCATGCAATACGTGGTTTTAATGATGTTGTTATTTTCATTCATATTAAGTCTCCTATTTAATACGCATCGTGGAATGTAATGATTACTGTTTAACGAAAATTAACAGAACTTGCTGATGAGTTGCCCAAACTAATAATTTTGGTTGAAATTATAATAGCCATATTTGGTTAAACAGTCGCAATGAGAAGTCATTCAATCGATCAAGTTTTATGGAAGTAGATACTATAGTGGTATTTGAATAGCCTTTTATATTTTCAAACTGCAGTATTTTACCAGAGGTTTATTTATTTATTTAATTTGGGAAAACAAACAGTAGTATTGTGGCGACTAGCGACATCTATCGCAACACCTGCGTACTAACAAACGATCGACAGAAATCCTACATCGCACTATCAACATTATCCGCGACATAAGCCTATATAGGAGTTCCCGACTACCAAATGTCGGGCAGTTAGCCCGCCGGACACAACACCCGTCCGGTCGGAGGATCCTCCCTTTTCAATGGGGGATGAGGAACTTTACACCCTGTTCCTCTACCCCCTCAAACTGGTGACCCCGAGCATGAACGTCAGCGCAGCCTTCGTGCAAGCACTTCATACGTCGTCATCACTTCCCCTTCGCCTTCGAGCAGCGAGTCATACCGTCAGCCAGCAGCCACGGCTTCATGGGGTATCCTGACCACCAGCATGCAGCGGAAGCGCATTCCTGGTCATCACCCCCAGCCTCATCAGCGACCTTGGCACAGCACACTGCACTTCGGCCGGTCAGCAAGCAGAGACGCACTTCTCTCCTGGTCGACGCAGCAGCCAGCCACTACGCAGCACTGCACACTCCAACCCACTGGAGCATACGCAGCATCACCCCGACTCACTGGGGCATCTACGGCAAGCACTGCATCACTCCGACTCACTGGAGCTAATATGCAGCATCACCCCGACTCACTGGGGTATCACCGCAGACAGTTCCGACTCACCGTGAACTATGCGGCATCCGGTTCCGACTCACTGGAACCTTCCACTGGCTGACAAGCGCCAAGACTTAACCTGCTTTCGACCTCCGGTCTCGGAGGGGAGTGATGTGGCGACTAGCGACATCTATCGCAACACCTGCGTACTAACAAACGATCGACAGAAATCCTACATCGCGCTATCAACATTATCCGCGACATAAGCCTATATAGGAGTTCCCGACTACCAAATGTCGGGCAGTTAGCCCGCCGGACACAACACCCGTCCGGTCGGAGGATCCTCCCTTTTCAATGGGGGATGAGGAACTTTACACCCTGTTCCTCTACCCCCTCAGTATATTAAGTATAAACAACCTTAAAACTTCTTAAAATTAACAAATATACTACTCACAACATTTTCCACAGTTTTTTTTTCCACTTTTGTTTTAACTAAACTACTTCTACAAATGTAAAAAATATACTTTTACAACAATCAAGCAAGCTCAAAAAACACCCATACCTAATAGTTTCGATACAAACATTAAAATTCAGACAAACCGAGTGAACTTAAATAAAATCAAAGTTATTTTTATTCCGACACGGACTGCCGAGGTATACAGTAACATTTTGTATAAATCTGTTAGGGCAAATGCAGACAGTCAATTCTTTATTATTTGTCTTCTTTTCTGCTATTAGTATTAGCTCGGTTTTTATGCCAGTGTTTTCTATTGTCTTTTTTTCTAGTATTCTATTTCATTATTGGAGCCATTACCGCAACTGCTGTCTCATATCCTTGTTTGCGAGAAATTCTTCTTTAGTAACTAACCAATATTCTAATCTTTTCCATCTTCTTTATCTCTCTCTTCTTCTCTTGTCTCGTTGAGTGTGCTATTGAATCGGTGCTCCAGCTTCCATGATACCTGGATTCAGCCGGACCAAAGGAAGGTAACTTGTACAGCGACTGGGTGAGTCTGACGTCAGTACTGGGTAGCTGGAAGGGTTCCTTCATGAAGGTCCTGGTTTCGAAGACATCGTCCAGGGAGCAATCAGGTGAGTGCCTATTCAAAGCACACCCCTTTTATCGTGATATAACATTTTGTCGATTTCTCGTTCGGGCATTATCGTTGCCGCCCCATTAATAATACAGTCCATTTAATTTCTCGAGTAAACTAATTCATTGGTAGTGCCTAACTTGGTGTCAGCATTTCAATGCTGCCCATGGGTGTCTTAGTTGACTTTTCATGCCGTCTAAAAATATATATCTCAGGTATGCTTAAAATATTTTCCTTCCCCGAAGCGAGCGATGTGAGTACCAATACAAAATCATCTATGGTTTAATGGTACGAAATTAATATGAAATTGGGTTAATTTCTCTCTTGTTTTTAAAAATTCTAAAATCTTTTTTTTTTTTTATTTATTTACACATACAGTTATGTGTAAATAAATAAAATAAAAAAGCAGGTGATAATTAATACATTCATCCATGAAAAAAATAACAAAATCAGAGGTCTTAAGTTTGAACTCGATACATATAATATAACTCGGCAATCCGACGATCATACCTCTAGACTACCACTGTTATTAATACTTGAATAGAAACCAATAGTAGCACTTGCACTATTTACAAAGCATTTAATATCAGTCAATATAACCCACCAGCTGCTTGCGATGCCAAAGCTTGATGAAAACATTTCTCAAATTAATACAATTCAAACAACCATGTCAACGGAATGCCAAAGTCGGAACAAACATTTATTATCAATATTCCAAGTTGATAATTAAAGGGCAATTATATTGGATCCAGTGGAAATTCCTGAGCTAGCTGACTCGCTGTGTCGTCGCTCAAACTAATTGATAGGGATGGAGTTGGACGCCGCACCGCGCACCGCTGCAAATCGAATACAAGTCGACTAAATGAAAGTGAAACCGACGAAGTTTGTACCTAGTCGAGGATGAGTTTTGAGGTTACGCGGTTTCATAAACTTAGTTTGTAGACGTTCATCTATGGCATAGTGAAAATTGGTTACGTCGTATTAAATAAAATTTTAATGATAACTTGATAGGAATTAACGTTGTCAGTGAATTTCACTGACAACTTTACAAAGTTTTTTTTACAAAATTCAATCCCCTGTGAGTAAATACAAATAGCCATTCAATAGTTCCGAATTAGTTACTTATTCATTTAAAATCATTTTAATACCTGACAGATGTAATTTTAAATATCATTCTGAATACCAACAATTTCGACTAAATCGTCTACCAACACAAATCGACTAATTCCTCTCGGTCACGTGTCCCATCCCTCAAAATTAACAGCGTGAGATATTCATTGAATCCAATATTACTTAGCCGGGGGCGGTGCGAGTGTTGATACCACCTGATTGACTTCCATAAACATACTGCCAGCTGTTGACTTGTGTGCGTTGGGACCATGTCACACTATGAACTGATACAGCGGCGGTATCACGGTGATACGTCATTTACTTACGCTGAGAGAGACCAAATTCAGTAAAGTGGTTTTGTAATATAGCAAAAGAAAACTATAAAAAAAAAAACTTTAAATGGGGAACATTTTACAATTTGCTGAGTTTTAAACACCTTTCATAATAATATAGTACTTGTTGCAAATAATTGTGACTGTTAAAAGCCAATAACCGAGAAAAACGGGTAAGATAAGCAATTTCGTTTCTTAAAAATTTATACCGTTAAGTCTTTGGAAGTTTTCCAAGGAAACATTTTTAAGCTTCTTACAAAAGTGGGGCCATATTAGAAAAACCACTTTATATGGAAACTACTTATATCGCATTAGATTTATCAGTTAACTTAAATCAAGTAGATGAAAATCTAATCGAAAATCGTGCTGAGACGAAAAATACCTCAGGCTCATATTTTCATTTTACATCTTGGCATTTTCAAATAAGGCATACTCGTATCAAACAAAAGAGATTTAAGGATTACCTCAACTACCAACCAGCGATGCTCGAAAACATTAATCACTAAAAATGTTTAAGCTCCGATGTTTTTGCATTCTACATTTTACGACGAGATTCCCTAAATTTTTCTCTACAATCTGGGTTTTAAATCTAGACCAAATGGTACAGTTTTGTCATATTTTGAGTTTACAGTGATAATATAATATAAGCCAATGTTGTTATTGTCGTCTGTTTCGTGTAAACTTTGATCTTTTACTTGAAAGTTCCAAGAGACACTATTGTTGTACAATTAGCTACTTGGTAAATATTTTGCACTGTAATGTTTCTGGAAAAGTAGGTACTTGGTACGACTAAAATCTAGGAAATCAGCAACACTTAGTAAGTTCAGTACTGGAAATCGTAAGCTTGTTTTGTGAACTTGCTGTAACAAGAATTGGCAGAACTTAGTAATAGTACTTGAAATCATAAGCGTGTTCCGTGAACGGGGAAAAGCTGCTTTAGTACAAACTAGGTAATAAGACAGCTCACTAATAATATATTCAAAACAACAAAATATGAGATGAATATTTTATTAAAGGCAGAGGTACGCAATTGCAAGATCATTATAAACTTTTGTGCCAGCGAGTTTATAACAAAACATGTCGAAGACAAAATTAAAACAATATTCCATGTCAATTAAAAACTGCGATGTACAAAACTAAATTCTCAAACAAAAACAAAAGTCCTGTTTACAAAATTTCCCTATAATCTGCACACTCGAAAAAGTACACACACATTCCGTTACTTTGTTCGCAGTTCTCATCACGTACATTCCTACATCTGAATCGTTGTTGGGACAGTTTTAAAAGCTGTAAACGTCCATTACTCATGGGAAAGTTTAGACAATGAGTCGCATGTGTTTATCACGGGAACTTGAGTAATAACGTACTGGGAGGCATCTGTGCAACGTGCTACAGCCGTCACTGCGAGTACCTCGTACGGACGTGTTGCCAGCATTAAATTCTCTCATTTAGTTTTTAGAACAGTTCCAAACATGGCCACTGTTTAATGCTGGCTGGCATGTTGGCTTTAACTTGTTTTGTCATTTTGGTCTAGTTCGCGTTTGTAACCGTTTTGGTGTTTAGTTTGATCTTGTGTGTAGCGGGTTTGAATTGTTCATCAGCCGGCTTACACTAATGTGTTTCGGTACAAAACACTGCAGTCTATTCAAGCATACACTTTTGCTTGTTTATCGGAGAGCATAGAGTTCATATTTGACAATGACCTCATAAAGAAACGACCTCCAATAAACTACTATGTCCCTAAAGATAGTATTACCTTACAATTCTAAGCTATTTCCTTTATTTTACGACTCTTATCAAAACTCTAGTTCCGTAACCAATAAAACTATTTAACATAAAAATCAAATCGCGGAAAACATAGAAAGGATTGGAACGATTCCGTATAACTTGTAGTAATCGTAAAAGACTTCGATTGCTAAAACTTTGTAAGGTGTAGCTCGTAAAAGGAGATTATTTACGAGCGTAGCTTGGCGCGGGTTCATGGCGGAGATTAGCAAGCGAATGGAGGAATAACGCGTGGTTATAAAATCGGTACAAATGTGGTTGCATGAAAGATCGTTATAGAACTTGGTTCCAGCGGTTTTAAACCTTTTCTCTTATTTGACTTCTGGTATGCTGAGATGTCACAACTTGATCATATTCTAGATAGTAGGGCTTTGGCAATGTCTGAACTATCCTAACTAATATTATAAATGCGAAAGTAACTCTGTCTGTCTGTCTGTCTTTGCTTCACGCCTAAACAACGAACCGATTTGTGTGAAATTTGGTACAGACATAGTTTGGAACTTGAGAAAGGACATAGGATAGTTTTTTTTATTTTTTTTTATCGCGAGATAACCAAAAATCTGCCGGAAGTCACTATTCCACGCGGACGAAGTCGCGGGCAAAAGCTAGTAGCTTATAAATGATAAACCCACACTTAGCCCGCCCTGAGAATCGATTTTTACAAGGAGCGACTGCCTATGTGACTTCCACAACCCAATTAGTATTGAGTAATACCGATATCCTTTGGTAAGACTAGTTTGGGACTTTGTCATGTAACGACTGTCATACAGATCTACAAAGGGCATATCATAAAGTTTAACGTGCATGTCAACTAAAATCTCCATTTGCTCACTATTCCATGCACTAGCGGTCCGGACCGGAGCACCGACCACCTCACCTAGACTTTAAAGTAAAACTATGTGAATTTAATTAATTTGCGGTGTCTCTAATCTCTTCAAAGAGTGCAGATATGCATTAGCACGGGTTTAGTTGAGATTAATCTTGTTAGTGATTTTATGTGGACTTCTGTCCCGACAGTTACGTTGATTAGTTCGTGTTTTATTTAGTAACATGGATTTGTTTGACTAGTATTTTGGAAACCGTAAATTAGTAATTTAGTAATTATTAGTACCTAACTTGTTTTCGTACTAATGATTTACAATTTTTAAAATAGACTGCCTCGTTGTCTGCATCTAGTGGTCACTTCAAGCCTTGGGTTCCCTTAAGGATAAAGGCCTACATTAAAATAAAAGAAAAAAAAATGGTCTTGGGTCCGATTCTCAGGCCGTTCAGAGAATCATTGTGTTGTCCATAAGGAATTTCTCAGTAGCAGCTACGGAGTCTAGATGGATTTGTGCCCCGTTGATAGTAATTGAATCGCCCTTTATTACATGCACATGTCATGACCCATTAATAGGGATGTTAACAAAAAAAAAAAAAATAGTCCGTCAGATAGATTTCCAAAAAATATTGGACACATGTTTTTTTCTTTTTTCACTTAAACAAACAATGAAGACGATACAGTGCTTTTAAAACTCGTGTGACGTCATATTCTAAGACATTAGTATGACATTTCTTAGCGAGCAGTGACGTCACTACCTCCCACTCAAATCTTTGACGCGTTTTATCTTCGTCAATTTTAATTGATTTCATAAAACAAAAAATACGTATCCAATATTTTTCGATAATCTAACAGACGGACTAATTAGAATCATATTTTTTTTTAGTCAGTAAACACCCCTATTGAGAGGGGTACTATTAGGTACACTTCTGCCAAACCCTTCGGGGATTACAGGCGTGATGTTTTGTTATGTTGAAAAACTCTGACACATGACATCTGCCAAAAAGCCCCGGGTTTCTCGACTTGGGCTTCATGAATTTTCGTTCGCACCCTTTAACAGAAATAAGCCGTCTTCCAGATCATTAGGGTAACACTATGAACCAATTTTAATTATCTATCTGCTACAAAGAAAAGACACGTAGGTAGTTCCTAAGAAAAAATAAATCACAAAGTCGAACCAACGTCCTCCATCTTTTTCCATCATTATTCTGAATGGCAGCCATGGTGCTCAATAAGGATATGACGTCATTCTAACAGTACCTATAACACGCGCGAATTATCCCCCATCCCTGTCAGTTGCGCGGATATCCGCACGGTATTTCCTTCCGTGCGGGATGACGGGGATAGAAATCTATATGTCGGATTTTTGGCACATCACTAGTTGCCGTGTGGTTTCGTTGATGAAAAAAAGTTGAGGTTTTCTTTTTTTTCATATTTATTTTTGCATCCGGTTAGACTTGAAGCCGATACCAACATAGTTAGGAAAAGGCTAGGCATACAATAGTGTTTTTTTTTTAGTTTTAAAAAGAAAATGCCTAAATTCAGATCATCAGCTAATACTTTTTTCCGTGTTTGTTCTAATGAGTGATTTTATTTCAAACTAGTTTTTGCCAGCGGCTTCGCCCGCGTGAAAATGACGATTTTCCATACAAACTTTCATCCCCTATTTAAGTACCTTAGGGGTTGAATTTCGAAAAATCCTTCCTTGTTCCTTGTCGACATTATAAAGGGCACCTCTGAGCAAAAATTCAGCTTTCTAGGTCCAAGGGTTTGGGCTGGGCGTTGATGAGTCAGTCAGTCAGTCAGGACTTCCCTTTTTATTTATATAGATAACTACTGTTTCATTCCTGCATTAGCATGATTTTGATTCATAAAAAAATGTCAAAAATTGCTAGTTTCACAGAAAATTGTGAGCACAATTTACATGGCTAACTATACGCGCTTTAAGTGTTAAAGTTCGCTAAAAGAAAGATAAAACCACCACAGCCTAAACGTTCGACTTTTAAATTTCAAATAAAAACTGACTAAGTACAGTCGGCCTCGCAGAGAAAAGGTTCTGTACCAACATAAATATTGAACACTGGTTAATGCATCATTATTAATCTCAAGCCATCGAACATAAAACGTTTGTAATATGGCCCTTTTAATTTAAGTTTTAATATTTATTGTACTATTCATAACGGTCACACACAGTCTATAACAGTGCGTACCTTCTACAGTTCAAAAAAGCACTGTGACAGACAGTCAGACAGAGCGAATCCTTAGTAATGTGGTCCCGCTAACACCCTTTTTGGTAAGGAACCCTAAAAACATTTTTTACAGCGCCAAGTTCGAAACTGGCGGGAACTTTTTTTTTTTTAATTTGTTTATTTCAAAAAAGTTACATGAGTGGGTATAATACACATCTTCTGCCAAACTGCAGGACAGTTTATCGGCAGTGTTCTCGTGAATACAGCTCTAATTCAAATAACATTAAGTACTACCTACATACATCATAAAGGGCGGTAAGGGCAACACATAGTTTTGGCTCATGATTAAATTTTATAAGTAATGGTCAAAAGTTGGCGGTTTTTTGGCAATCCCGGCCGTACATTATTTATTGGCCGATATGAAATATGCATTAATCAGTTTGAGGTTTTTGTAAACAAGTTTTATAAGTATCGCAGCTGGGATTAATGAGATACGGGGGGTGGTCTAGTATTTGTGTAGTAGTATTGTGTTGTCATCGTGAATCAGTGTTATGTAAACGAGTAAGTACTTAATTTTGTATGTCTGTTTCTCATTGGAGTAAGAAAATAGTCAAAATTTACTTCAATGTGATTTAGCACTCAATTTCATAATTTATAACATAAGAATTTGGAAATTACATAATTCAGGAATTGGTAATAATGTGTTATACAAAAGCAAAAGGTTCAGAGGCAAGTATTTGATCAATATAATTTAATACATCGAAATACATTCGGAAATAAAAACAGAATGAAAATAATATTTACCCAATTTTATGGTATTTTTTAATTTATCTATTATAATATATAAATATAAATAAAAAGAGAAGTCCTGACTGACTGACTGATTCATTAACGCCCAGCCCAAACCCTTGGACCTATAAAGCTGAAATTTTGCACAGAGGTTCCCTTTATAATGTACCTACATAGACAAGGAATAAGGAAGGATTTTTCGAAATTCAACCCCTAAGGTACTTAAATACTGGATGAAAGTTTGTATGGAAAATCGTCAATTTCACACGGGCGAAGACGCTGGCTAAAGCTAGCTTAGAATAAGTACGCTATAAAAGGACTTACCATAATCATGACCTCCAATGAGTCCGCAAAACCAAAGACTGCATCAAACAAAATAATTCTTTTTTATTTTTCTTCCAATGAAATCGGTAACGAATCACTCCATCGGGAGGCTGATTGACAGATAGCCCGTCTACATAATTGAGACGAATGAGACTCTGCTTGTCTGCGCCGATAAATCTGCTCTTGTATTTTTCATCGATATTGTCAACTTTATTCGTGGGCACGTAAAAGATTCTTTTTTGCGATGTTTCGTATAAGTTTTTTTTTTATTGGCAGTTATATGTATTCTCTTCAATGAAATTGATTTTATATTTATGTACGTGTGTAACATGATTAGTACATAATGATACACACTACTTTAACAAGTGTATTATACCATCGAAAGTTCCTCTACTAACAGTTCTAACTGGGTTGTGTAGGAAAGATAGGCAGTCGCTCCCTGTAAAATACTGGTGAAAAAGTCTAGGCGCTAGATGATGATGACCCGCCAAAGTTCCAGCCTAAATGTATTCTTTTCTGACAAAAAATTCAGAACAGTGACAGCACAATCGACTCTTATTTTAGTAGGTAAGCACATTATGTATGCTTACATATAAAAAAATGACGACATTTTTTTTTAGCCTTTGTATTCTAGAATATATATGTTTTCAAGTAGGTATCGCGTCTTCTACAACGAACACAAAACAAAGAAATACTGATAGAGCATTAAATATCAAATGAACACCTCGAAGTGCGAACTCGTAGAAACTATGACTACAGTACGTAGGAGGAGTTATCTCACAATCGTTGCGAACTAACACCGTGTCTTCATGTTCGGAAACTGCGCTATTATTGAGAAATTCTTAAGTTTTAACAACACTCTAGTGTTCGAGGTTATCACTGATCAAAAGTTTGAACAACTTGTATTCAAGGTATTGTAAATACTTTAAGTGAACTTGTATTAAACACGTCTATAAGGTCGGAGTTAAAACAGGGTTATATTACAAAATAATATATGATCTAAACATCGTAACATCACGGTCGTCTGTAATCCTCGAAAGATTAGGCAGGCTTAACCATTGGTACACACATCATCGTCATCATCAGCCTATAATGTTCCCACTGCAGGGACTCAGGCCTCCTCTCTAGGAGAGGGATGGGCTATATCCACCACGCGGTCCCAGTGCGGATTGTCACATGTCTTCGAATTTTTTGGTTCTAAGACATGCCAGTTTCCTCACGATGTTTTCCTTCACCGTTTTGAGAGCAGCGGTGATGAAATAAATTACACAAAGTAATGCGCCTGCCTGGGTTCGAACCCACGACCTACTGTTCGTAAGTCGGGGCCGACACCACTGGGCCACCGCTGCTCTCAAGTGGGTACACACACATCATCACACACACACTCTTGGTACACACACATTTCATCAATTATGTTTAAATCCTATGTCAATTGATGCGAGCCCATTGCCATCAACCGGGCACAGATCCAGACTTTACTGCTACTGGGAATTTGATGTAGAAACCCAATAACATTTTGCTGACCTGGAAATCAAAACTAGAACCTCATGCAACGCAATAATGCTCTAATGTTCGTGACCATTAGAACATTATTACGTTATCAAAACCCGTCCTTTTACGAAAGAGATGGCATTGTCGCGAATTCCCGATCAGGACCACATTTTAAATTCCATGAAGGATTCAAAAGGAGAGCAGACACATTGAAAAATTCTTCAATACGAAAAGCATCTCAATAGCGAAACATTTTAATGCATATTATTACAGTTGCATAATAGAGCGCTCACTTAGAGAATCTCTCAAACATAAGTGAACGAGCAACTTCAAACCAGGTCTCTAATGTTACGTGAATCTAGACCAACTTCGAATTGCAGGGACTCAGATAATGGCGAGATATATGGATGGAACTTCGGTTTCAGTGATACTCAACCTGCGGGCCGCAAGACGCTTATCTTTGTGACCCGCCTTACTTTCCTACCGCGGCTAAGGAAAACGGAACTGGTTTTCTTTGGTTACTACTTTTACTTGTGTGAGCATTTTCGTTTGTGGTTTCACTCATTAGTTGCGAAACGGATATGTTTAGAATGGCGAATAATGCGTCTAAATAAATATTAAGAATGTTATAAAGAGGTAAAGTATTAAAGTTTGGATGTAGGTGATAATCTGTCTGATTTCAAATATTGTCTTTCCTCTAAGGCAATCTACAGTATTACCTAATGCCATAGGATATGATTCTATGATGACGTCAAAGACATGGGCTAATCATTATCATAGGAAATCGAATACATATTTCTATTAGCAAAATGTCAATAGAAAACAAAGTGAAAGGCCTACAAACCAATGCTTGTCGGCAGCATGAATGAATGCAACTTTCGCACGCGTTCATTTTTTTGGGCGGTGGCTTCGGTGTGTAGGCTCCAAATCGCTACATGCTTGTCAGAGATACGGGCACATGAAGTAAATGCGACCCACGCAACAAAAATCTTGAGTACTGCTGACTTAGGAGATTGGGGTGAATGAATGTGATATTAGATAACCTTTATGGAGTAGAGTACCTGTAATAATTTGAAGGTAAAGTTTTTGGCAGCGTTCCATTCGTTCCAATTGATTCTGTTGACTATAGCATTCGAAATTACGTTTGAATATAGTGGTGTGAAAAGCCAGTTTTGATGTCGCATGCAACGTGCCCAATAATGGCTTGGATCTTGGAAAAAAGAGTTTTAACTGCAGAAATGTCCACAACGCGAAGAAACCAACGCCGTCTTGTGCATAGGGACCTATGCACAAGACGGCGTTGGTTTAATCACATAATACAAAACTAGTCCTGAAAGAATATATGAAGCTTTTAGGTAATACGACAAGTCCTAAATACTGCACTAGTTCTAGTTGATCTAGATTTCGAAACACAAAACATGAAACAAAATTACGACAAACTCCATCCAACTTCAGGCTCGTAGAATTTTACACCTTTTCGGGATATTTCAGGAGCAACAATAGCTGAAGGCACAGTTAAACGCTTCGGCTTTAGCGCGGCCCAGAGATTGCATTCGGTGAGTTATGGGCGATTGAGCTCGCGATATTTACCAAGTTGCCTGCTGCAAGGTTACGACCCGTACACGACCTCACGCGATGCGTCCTGTTACAAGAAGCGTAAAGCATAATATCATCATCGTGATCATCATCATTTCAACTGAAAGACGTCTACTGCTGGACATAGGCCACCCCCAAGTGTCGCCCCAGTGATCGGTCTCGTGCGTCTCGCATCCAACGGGTCCCCGCAACCTCCACCAGGTCAACGGTCCACCTAGTGGGAGGACTTCCAACGCAACGTCTTCAGGTCGGTCGCTACACCAGAACTTTTCGACCCCATCGGCCATCCGTTCTGCAAGCAATGTCCCTGCTTATAACCACTTAAGTCTGGCAATTCTTCGGGTTACGTCGGCACAAAACAAAGCGTGTGTCGTTGTGATTCAATTTCTTTCATGTTTTTTCACCACAGTCGCTGTTACTGTTATTGCCACGAGCTACAAGCTCAAACGACAAGCGGATATGAAAGACTTTGTGGTGTTGGACATGGGGTGACATTTTACCGAGACCGGAAAATATGGGTTTTTCACAGTGAAATGTATTTAGACAATTAATGTAGGTTGGTAAAATAAGGTTCATTGGGTGCACTACAACAAATAAAAAAAAAAACATATTTGAAAAATAGGGTGCGGTAGAGCACGGGACCCTAACACCCCACCTTAGGTCCCGTGCTTCACCCAGGTGGAGAAACTAGGTGGAGGCCGGGCCCGCAACCGAAAAATAATATTCGCAGGTACCTAGTATGAGTACCTACATAAACCAATCAAAGTATCGATTCTGATTATAAAGTAATGGCAAATTTATGACGGATTGACGGCATATTTACAGAGACTGTTAAGTATGCTAAATATATCGGCTCCTAAAAAAAAAGAAGCCATGAAGCTTGTATGAGCAAATCAAATATATATAGTGTTAATATTCGAAATCAACACCACCGACATCAAAAACCAAATATTAAACCATAAAATGGTCAGCCTCGGTTTTTCCAGTGGGCATGGTGGTTATGAAACTTAAATATATCAAGTTTCATGCAGCATTTAAATTAACTCAGCTATTGGAAAATAAATAATACACGTTTTATTTGGAGTGAAACAACGAAACCGGAGTAGCTACTAATTGCCCCGCGATACGTTCCTCGTGATTTTATTTTAAAATTATACAACATTCTCCTTTGTAAATTATGCAGCGATTTATTAAGAATTTTATTAATGGATTTCCGAGTAAAATTGAGTATGGAAAACAAATATTTGAGCTATTTCGTTAATTTATAGTTTTTGAACAAATAAGTCAATTCTACGAATTGCAGATTATTGTGGTACTCGGAAACCTATATAGATGTTGTTCTAGTTACACAACTACTGCGTTAGTATAGTAGTCACAATTCTGACTACTGTCCATGAGGTCCGGGAATCGATTCTCGGATCGGGCAAATTGATATTGAGTTTTCCCATCAGGAATTTCTCAGTAGCAGCCACGGAGTTACATTTGTGCCCGATTGATGGCAATAGAAGCCTATTTTATACTACACCTGCTTGGAAAGTACCTTGATACTTTATCAAATTTACGGTAGAAAGTACGTCATTGCATATCGAACAAATATGCGGGGAGAAAACGCATCTGAGCGGGAAAGAATGGATTTTCATACACTTTTCTCTCCCGCTCAGATTCACTAACTGCAACAATTTCAATATAAATTTCAATTAGTAAAGTATTAGTTTCTTATTTTCCTCGTAGGTGTAGTATAAAGCACTATGTATCACTCGAGAGAAAGTGCGATTCCCGATCTCGGGTGTTTTCTCCTCTCGGTGAACAATGTATATACTATAGCACTCTATTGTATGGGACTTCAACATAACTAGCGAAATCAAGGTGTACTATTAGAAATAAATTTGCCTAAACCTTCGGGATTACAGTCGTGCTACGTGTCAAAGCGTAAATAGCAACGTGTGTAGGTATTTATTTTATTGTATTTTTTTGTATATGTATGTTAAATCTGTCAAAGAATTCAATAAAACTTTTCCTATAGGGTGGTATTACTTACCATGACGTATTCAATGAGCATAAGAAGAAAAAAGAAAAGTCTGAATTCACAATTTCTTTCGGCAACTCAAAATGAATGGTTTCCTAGTGACATAATGCGTTGACCACCCATTTAAAAGTTATCCACATTGCAGTGTCATGAAACTGGAAAATTGCCAAATTTGCATTGTAACAAGTTTTTCTTGCACAAACATTCTGAAAATTATTCAACATTTTTATTGTAATGAGCCGCGCTGAAGGTAATTAGCGTTTTATGTTATACGAAGCGAAAGAGTTTAATCGACGGCTATTTAAATGTGGATAAAGGAAAGGATGAGTCGTTAAAATATCAACAATGCTTCGTGGTTGTCTTAAAAGGTAATTAAATGTTTGTATCAGCTTTGTTTCGCTAAAGATTCCCTGTTATGTTATGATAAAGAAGCTCGTAACAATCAGTAAAAGAAACTGAAATAGATCTACCCTTCACCAAAATCTAGAAATAGATGCTTTTTATAAGTAGCAGGTGGCGTTCTGTGATTTCTGTTCTGCCTGCCCCAATGGGAAAAGGGCGTGAGTTTATGCATGAATGTATGTATCTACAAGTACAACACATAACATTTAATTCAAATCAGTGTGCAATACAAAAAACAAAACATTCAGTCAATATGTTTTATTCAGTTTGACAGAAATCATAATTATTCAATATTATACCATCATCATCTGCCTAGCCTTTTCCCAACTATGTTGGGGTCGGCTTCCAGTCTAACCGGATGCAGCTGAATACCAGTATTTTACATGGAGCGACTGCCTATCTGACCTCCACAACCCAGTTTAACTGGGTAATACGATACCCTTTGGTAAGACTGGTTGTCAGATTTCCAGGTCACTGACTACCTGTAACGACTGCCAAAGATCAATCAATCGATCAATTATTCAATATTATACAAGAAACATAAAAATGTAAACATGTGGTTTTTATTGTAGGTACCTATATAATCGACTCGCAAAGTCCGTTGAAAAGCTCCAGGATTTGCCTTTAATAAAAAATTTACGTCGACACGAAGCTGTTATGAACTTGCAAATTAATTTAGACCGGTTTTGGAAACTCAATTTTCGGTTTATTTTATCCGCCAATATTTACTGAATATCAATTATCTGGTCCGTGACGGTGGGCCGTGGCAGTGACGTCATCAATCTCACTGGCCGCTCCTGCTTTACATTTCATAACTTGCTGTTTAGGGGCATTTCATCATAATTTCATTAGTTCAATATTCTGAGGAGTTGATGTAATTAGTTCGTCCCACTTTGGCTTTGGGAAATTCTTGGAGCAACTAGTTGATAATTCGATTGATTTAATTTTCGATTTAGACTTTAGAATATTTCAATTTTGTAGCCGATATGGTAACATTTTATCTCTTGATGCAGAATCGTTATAAGATTTCACTATGGATGAATTATTTTTAAACTCGATATCCTTTATCTCCTGCATTAATGTTCTTTTGAAATGTAAAAGTATAATGTGGGTTTTAGCAAAGGGGCAAAGTAAAAGTAAGGCAAGCTTAGAACCGGAAAAACTGAGTGTCCACAAAATGTAGATAATAATATGTCATTCAAAAATCACGACTATTCCAATATTTATGGACCTGACAATCAATGAATGTAAGACAATCATATACAGACTAGCTGTCTACAATTTGTCCCATGTTTAACCAATCAGCCTATATATTACTTAGTTGGGTGAATGTTGTGGGATCTGATGACCGTGTTATCGGTGAACCTGATCGCAGATTGGCTCCGGGCTTACAAACAAGACTACTCTTCTTACGTAACTCGGTCTGAACCGCAAATTAAGTCTACTTGTACCTAACTTACTCGTAGTTCTAGATAGTCAAGTAATTTTCTGTGATCGTTGGGCACAGAGAAAAGATCACAGGAATATTGGTTTACATAATATACACATTTGTTTGAGAAGAAATGTGAGTCAAAGCTATGAATATGAAGTACAGATACAGATCATATACGCATATCTGTGGACATTTTTTAACTTAGAAACCCGCCATTACACCTCTTCTAATTTCTGGTAACTTAGTAATCATGAACTCCTTAGTGAATAAATCTCTATCAGACACGGAAATTAATTTACTGGAGAATGAAAACAAGACGCCGCCTAATTTTGTATTCCAACGAGTAAAGAGATGCTGGGAAGATACCAAGCTTAGTGATCAGCTGGAAGATTTTAAAAAGGAGATGAGAGAAATGATGACAATTTTCTCAGGTAAACGTGAAAATGAGATACAACAAATTACTCTCACTCTGAAAGACATTCAACAATCCAATCTCAAAATTGAAAGCTCAATCTCATTTGTAACTGCACAAAATGAGCAGCTCCAAAAAAAAATTGATAAACTAGAGAACCAAGCCAAGGAAGATAAGAAATACGTCACTTTGCTAGAGAACAAACTTGAGGAACTTCAAATGGGTTGTCGTAAAACGAATTTCGTTATAAATAACGTACCGAAAAAATCAAGTGAATCAAAGGATGACCTCATAGAAATGGTTATGTCCCTTTCCCAAAACATAAACTGCACTATCAGCAAATATGACATTAAAGACATTTATAGAGTAAGTGGAAAAAACTCGGAAACTCAAAAGTCGCCTATAATTGTTGAAACTGGATCTACACTATTGAAGGGTGAAATTATGAAATTGGGAAAAGCCTTTAACTTAAAGCACAAAACCAAGCTATGCTGCAAACACCTGGGATTTAAGACACAAGAGGACACCCCTATATTCTTATCAGAACACCTGACCCCTAAAGGGTCCCGCCTACACTTCCTTGCTCGCGATTTAACTAAAACTGGAGCCTACAAGTACTGTTGGACTGCCTATGGCAAAGTCTACCTCAAGAAGGACGAGTTGTCGCCAACTTTAGCTATTAAAAGTGAAGAACAGGTACATCAGCTTATATTAAAAAAATGACTATTAGACCGTAATTCTATGTTCATCCAATCTCTAACTCTAAAACTAATTATGTCATTGCCTTTTATTATTATTTTGTTACCTACTCTTTGTTATTATTGTATATCATCTTGTATTTTGTTAATTAACCACGTTTACATAGATACTACAACAAGCTTTTTGTTACACACACTTTTTCAGAACTTTACACACACACACTACAAATACACTTATTTACTCAAATTCATATTATACATCGAATGCACGACCTCGCATCATCATTCATACAAACTGTATTGCTGCTGCGCTCTCTATACAAAACCACTTCCTTTGTCTTTAACCCCGCCCGACTACAATCAGCCTATATTTTCTCTGCAAATCTTGTTCGTGATGATTATTCTATTGGAACCAAGTTAAATGGGTGACAACCTACAAACCATAACCGAAATTGATAATATTGAAATAGCGCGTACAATAGAATGTGATTGCTCTGATATCTCTAAACACATTACAGTAAATAAAAATGACTTGACGATTCTGTCTCAAAATATTAGAAGCGTCTACAGTAACTTCGATGATTTCTCCCTTTTGTTATCTACTTTTAAATTTGAAACTGACATTATAATTTTGACCGAGTGTAGACTAAACGATAACAAACCAATTCCTAAACTTAATAATTACCTCTGTTTTACCTCTACTCGACATTTAAACCAAAATGACGGAGTAGTAGCCTATGTTAAAGACACATTAAAACCAAAAGTAAAGGAAATAAAGTTGGCCCAAGCGTCCTGTCTCCAGCTTGATGTTCTGAATAACCATATTTTGTGTATTTACCGCTCTCCATCAAACACTAACACTGACAGTTTTATTGACTCTCTAAGCACCCACCTTGACACATTAACATCGCAAAAAAGCATAGTAATAGCGGGAGATATAAACATTAATATTAGAACTAAAGACATAGAGACATCACAGGACAGTAAAAATAGAGTGAACTATTTAAATATGTTGTCATTACATGGTATACTCCCTGGACATACATTGCCCACTAGGGAAAGGAATTGTTTGGACCATTTTATGTTAAAAATTAATAAAAAGAAGGTTTCCGCATTTATTGCTGTCCTTCATACCACTGTCACTGACCATTACACTACTTTCATGTCACTGCGTAAGCAAAAATATACTCAAATTGCAAATAAAACCACTACTAGTATAAATTTCGAGCAAGCTTTAAAACAAATACGTGAACAAAATTTTGCGGAATTATTGTTCTGTGACGACCCCAATTTATTGACGGAGATATTCATCACTAGACTAACTGAAACAATTAATCTCAACACTACCACAACTAAAATTCCAAACAGTAAACGCACAATTAAACCATGGATAACCCCAGGCATACTCCGGTGTATTAAAAATCGAAATAAATTACAAAAGACATGTAAGAGTGACCCATACAACCAAATCAATAAAATAATATACAATCGATATAGAAATCACTGCAACAGGCTCATAAAAAAAATAAAAAGACAATTTGAACGAGAACTACTTGCCAAGTCAAAGACAAACAATAAATTGCTTTGGAAAAATATTAAAAATATAACTTACACTAATAAATCTAAAACTCAAAACATTGAACTAGTTAATATTAAATCAACCCCTGTAGACTCAGCTAATTTTATTAATAATTATTTTGTAAGTATTGGCAAACAGCTGGCCCAACAAATTCAGCCTAGCGCAAATCATGACCCTTATTATGTACCTGACCGACTGTCAACACAGATGAATTCCTTTGTACTCTTGGACACAGAACTTAATGAGGTAGACCAAATTCTAATGAACCTAAAGTCAGATAGTGCCGCTGGCTGGGACAATATCCCCACAAGATTCTTGAAGTATATACGTGGGGAAGTTGTCCCAATTATAGCCCATCTTGCAAACCTCTGCTTTAGAGACGGTGTCTTCCCAGCTTCCCTTAAAAAGTCTATTATTACCCCAGTTCACAAGGGTGGGGACAGAGACGATCTCAATAATTACAGGCCGATATCTGTCCTTCCAGCTATATCAAAAATCTTAGAAAAATTAATAAATAGTAGGCTTCTCAATTACTTAGATAAATATAAAATACTATCCCCAACACAATTTGGTTTTAGGCAAAATATATCCACCGAAGATGCAGTTACCTCCCTAAGCTCGCTAGTTGCTAATGAACTTGATAATAATAATAAATGTTTAACTATCTTTCTGGATCTTAAAAAGGCATTTGATACCGTCTCTGTGCCAATCCTTGTGAACAAACTAGAAAACATTGGTATAAGAGGCACTTCACTCAATTTGCTCAAGGATTATCTCTCTAACAGGATGCAAAGGGTTAAGCTGGGACAATACGTCAGTGACGATGCAGAGGTGTCATACGGCGTACCTCAGGGTAGTGTTTTGGGACCCACACTTTTTTTGTTATATATTAACGACCTCTGCAATATGAAAATTAATAACGCCAAAGTTTTTTCTTACGCAGATGACACAGCTATCGTTTTCTCGGGGAGTTCCTGGGATGACGTACAGCAAAGTGCGTCAGGGGGTATGGCCCAAATTTCTAAATGGCTAAATAATAACCTGTTAACACTGAACACCTCGAAAACTAATTATATATGCTTTAGTATATGTAATCGCACACAGCCAAATAGGGACCTCATAATTAAAGTTCACAAATGTGGTGACACTCAAAACAAAACTTGTGACTGTGTTACCATCAATAAGGTCACCCAAACTAAATATTTAGGTATCATGCTTGACCAGAGATTATCCTGGTACCCTCACCTGGAGCAGGTCACAAATAGGATTCGCAAACTGAGCTGGATTTTTAAGACGCTGAGATATGTTGTTCCAAAAAATACTACTGATACCGGAGACCCATTTAGAAATCTTTTAAAAGATATTTATATCGCTTTGGTGCAGTCTGTTTTGGTGTACTGCATCCCAATTTGGGGAGGAGCAGCTAAATCCAAATTTATTGCTATGGAGCGAGTGCAACGAGCCCTAATAAAAATTATGTTCTTTAAAAGAATCAGATTTCCCACCGAGAGACTTTATCAGATAAGTGATTTGCTTTCGGTGAGAAAACTCTACATAATTCAAACTTTTTTGAAAAAACACAAAGGGCTGTCTTATGATACCGCTATCTTATCAAAAAGGAGGAAAGACATTATAGCACCGATTCCACAAACAAAAACCAGGTTTTGTAGCAGGCAATACGAGAAACGGTCATCTCAAGTCTATAATAAAATTAATAAAGAAATATATGTTTACACCAAACCATTCTTTGAATGTAAAAAACTTATAATACAATGGATAAAACCACTGTCATATGTGGACACTGAGGCTCTCCTGCAGCACACATCATAACTCACTCATCCACGCACACACTTACTCACATGCACATTTTTACAATTACACACATACATCTCACACACACACACACATCCTACACAAACATACATCCCACAACACATTGCATATTTTCATCTCACAATATTACATACACAAAACGCACACTAAGTTATTTTTATTTTTAATCTACTTTCCTAAAATTGTATAAATTATAATTATAAATAGTAAACGCTGGCATTTCTTGTGTACATTACGTAAATTTAAGTTACGGAAGAGGGAAGTGTCCTAGTACAGGCATTTACTTGCTTAAAAGGACACTTCTATCACTAGTATGTAGTACAAACTTTGTAAAGAAAATAAACTATTTGTATTTGTATTTGTATTTGTACAGATACATAGATATCACTAGACAGAGTAATGTATCACTGTGACTAATTACTTATTGACATTTGTAGGTTAAAACCTTGGCCTTAATATGTAGAAGTTGTCTTATTATGTAAGTAAGTAATAAATTAATTTATTCTCAAAAATCTCACAGCTTTAACAGGCAGGAAATTGATACTTCGCGAAATTGAGCCGTAATTAATGAGACAGATGAGGACCCATTAAAATTGAGACCAAGATTTTCAATGATATGAAAAAATCGACACCTGATTTGGGTCGGATATTTTTAAGTCCCTGTAATTAATGTGTATTTTTTTTAAAGTTCATTAAAACCTGTGGGAGGGTGTTTCGGTTTTAATTAAATCGAATTCGAGCCGAAGCCACGTGGTTTCGGTTACGTTTCGCGATAAGCCGTGTTTGTGTATTGTGTGTCCGTGTTCTGATGTATTTCTCGGTAACGTGAATATTTCATTGATTAAAAGTGGGGTATTATTTTTCAATGGAAGCTTTTTGTGAGTATTTTGAAATAAATCAAAATGATGCAGCAGAGGTTTGGAAGGATGAAGGGGAGGCTTTTGCCCATTAGTGAGAAACATAACATGCTAAAAAAAAACATGTGGCACTCGGAGACTGCCGCGGTAAATCTATTGCATTGCATAGCATTTTTTATCAACTTATGCAATAAAAGGTATAAATAATTAGGTATTAATAGTGTAATTACACACCAAAATAATTATTCATTCAAAAAATTTGAACAAAAATAACGATAGTAGGAGTTTGATCTTCGAATTTCGCGCGATGTAAATTATATAAATCAAAACTAACCTTCATAGACTAACTAAGCTAGTAAGAAACTCTATGACAGAAAATTTAAAAGAAAAAGTATTGACAGCCTGACGTGTCATAACATTGAAAAATATGAAAATTATTTATTTTATTTTAGATATTTTATAAGAAAACGAATCGTTTTAGACCGATCCGCAGAATAGTAATGCAAAAACCAATAAAACTTATGATAGATGCGTACTAATAATAAAATGAATGTTTATAGAGTACTCACTCCTCACCATTGATTTTCTTTCACTATTTTTTCGTGACTTTCTTCATTAATAAATGCACTTTGTTTATTCATATTTAAAACACTTTGTACACAAATTATACGAGTAAGAATATTTTAGAAGGAGAAAGCAGAGAGACAAACAATTATTTAATTTGACTCAGTTGACAACCTTGTTATTTTCCGTAACCATAGCAACCTGGTTGAATCTTAACTGAATATTTTTGTTAGGAAATCTCTGGATTCGCTCTCCACGCTCAACTCAAAACTCAACAAGGCCCGCGATAGAATCTATGCAAATGCAATAGATTAAAAATATTCTGAATGTCAAATATTAGTATATTAGTAGGTACTCAGCTGCATCCGGTGAGACTGGAAGTCGACCCCGTAGTTCGGGAAAAGCAGAACAGTTACAGATATCTGAAAAGTAATAGATGTTAGAATTCTGTCTAAGTATTACATTATTTTATGGTTTTGGACATGTTTTATATTATTTTTAACTTACATAAATTGAAATTAGTGATTAAATAGAATGTAGCGATACGTTAAAATCACGCCAAAAATTACTATAATATTTCGTACTTATTTTCCAGTAAAAAACTACTCTACAATATATTCTCCTATTATATTAATAAGTAGGTCCTCCAACACAGGTAGGTATTCCAAGAATGGAACCTAACTAAGGTACTTACCTAAAATATAATTAGAGACGACGGATGGCTCGAAAATCGGAATATTCGATATAACTTTATTACCCACCTATCTAGATTTTAATAAACTGGATCGTAAATTAGATTTCACTAACAAGGCTACTAAAAGATGTTTACTAAACGATAACGCTGTTTTGATAAATAAAGTTGCTAATTTACAATAAGTAAAACCGGTAAAACGGTACTACAATCTTTTAAGCAAAAGTGGTAGGCAGCATTAGTGCTTTGCGATAAACCAATTCGACTGTTTATGTCCTGGTTTGTACAAGAGATTATATATAATTTGCTCATAGGTAAGAGTTTTTAACAACAAAGCTTGCTGCACTCCTGCAATCGACAGGGGATCTAAAATTACTGCTTTAGCAGAATCATAATCTTAATCATACTAATAATATAAGCTTCAATCCCTTTCCGTAAAACATTTAAAGAATTTTAGAGTACTTAATTCATATTATAATCTTTGTTTGATTCTGCTAAAGCGGCCATTTTAGACCCACGTTCTCAGCGGCAGAAGCATGAAAAATGACAATTAAGTGCTGATAACTATGGTGCAAACAAGAATGATTACTTTGAAAAGATTTTAGAAAATTCGTCCTTTAAAAGGGTTAATTTGGTGCGATAATGAATGGAAATTCCGTCGGGCATACAACGGCACTGATTTTGAGTAAGTATTTTGACACCTAAAAATATAAAAATAAACTTTTGAAAGTTTAATTCGTCAAACGAACATGAAGCCGTCCAACACATCAAAAAAATGTCTCGACCGATATCTTCGTCATTTGACGGTCTAAATGAGACAAGTGGAGCGAGACGCCGACGCGCACGACGTCTATAGCCGTCGTGTTATAGCGTCTCCGTCGTCAGTCGTGACTCGACACGGAAATTGTAACTGTAGCACAAGAAAACTGAAACGTTGTAAGTCGTGATCTAACAGAGCTGCGATGAAGACGTCACAATATAAAAAAAAACTACAATTTTCTTTCATTGTTTTATTTGTTTGGCACTTTCATTAATTACCTGCTGCCTTTATGTTCCTCCAAATTTTTATTTATTTATTTAATTGTTACCGGTTATCAATAGATCATTGTCAATGTAAAGTGTTACTAATGTAAATGTTGGTAATCCTATTTAAAAAACTTTGTTCCTACCATAACCTACCAAAAAATATTTTTATCTTTGCTAATTATTATCTTTTCTTTTTACAGGTACTGATGTCAAAACATCCACATCTAGTAAGATACTAATTCTATATTACCACACACACATAATAACATTAATTATGTACTTAAGCAGAGCCCGACCACCCGCCCTTTACCCTTCATAATTCAAACAAACATGGCAGATATAATTTCAAATATTTTCTCAAGACATGTTATCCTGAAGCTTGCATTGGGTCACGGCAGTCGCTCGCGGGCAAACATAAAGTTCAGCGGCAATGAGATACCGGTGTCTCGATGTTTGGAGCGACTCCACGCATATGATTAATTTATGTTCTACGGTTTTGTAATAAACTGTCAGTGTTTATTTATAGCTGTCTACAGGGAAATTAGAAGCACTTCTTTGAGGTTATTGTGAAATATTGAAAAATGTTGAAGTTAGCTTGAATTATTATCTATCTATTATTATCTAAAAAAATAAAAAGAGTAGTCCTGACTGACTGACTGACTCATCAACGCCCAGCTCAAACCCTTGGACCTAGAAAGCTGAAATTTTGCACAGAGGTTCCCTTTATAACGTAGACAAGGAACAAGGAAGGATTTTTTGAAATTCAACCCCTAAGGGAGTTAAATAGGGGATGAAAGTTTGTTTGGATATTTGTCATTTTCCGCTGGCAAAAGCTAGTATTTTATAAATGGTCTGTATCACGAGATCACGAGACACAGAGAAGTATTGAAGAAGAAGACATGCTGCGCCGACCACAGATGAATTAGAATAAGGGCAAGAGAATAAGGATGGTCTGTATGACTGTATCTGTATCAATCACAGTTTGTTAAATCTGTTTTTAACCGACTTCTAAAAAAAGAATGAGGTTCTCAATTCGGATGTCTACATTTTTTTTTATGTTTTTTCGGGCATAACTCCGTCACTTGCTAACCGATTTGAGAAATTCTTTCTTTGTTGGAAAGGGTATACTTCCGAAATGGTCCCATATTTTTTTTTTCGAAATCGGACAAGCGGTTTTTGAAAAATCAACAAAACTGAACATGTGAACCACTAAAAAGTGAAAAATAAAAACTTTTTAACAAAAAATAAAACCGACTTCAAAAAAAAAACACAAAAAAGTGAAAAATAAACTTTAGAAGAAAAACCAGTTTCTGAAGTCGGTGGCAAAAAAATGAAATCAAACAAACAAAAGTCACCGACTTCAGAAACTGGTTTTTCTTCTAAAGTTTATTTTTCACTTTTTTGTGTTTTTTTTTGAAGTCGGTTTTATTTTTTGTTTAAAATTTTTTAATCAAGCATTCAAATAATTATAAGTACATACTACACACCTTATTGGTGAGGTTCATCAGAAAGGAAAGATGCGTAGTACCTACTATCAATTGGCGTGTGTGTATGACCAAACGTGTATGTTTGTATGAACGTAGATGAGGCAAAAGGTGTATGTAAGGATCGTTGCTGGTTG
Source organism: Diarsia mendica (assembly GCA_949316265.1). Taxonomy (NCBI): domain Eukaryota; kingdom Metazoa; phylum Arthropoda; class Insecta; order Lepidoptera; family Noctuidae; genus Diarsia; species Diarsia mendica. Next base: position 14,357,988 of record OX438906.1, read on the forward strand.
AGATCTGTGGTTTGTGCCTACCCAACCCTACGGAAATACTATCTGTTATGATTTAAAAGACGAAACTTTTTAAAATCTTTTTTTACGTTAACATAAACTAAAATCATAAGAAATACGCAACACTGGAAAGTGTAATGTCGATATTTAATAGGTATATACATATATATATGACACTCGCATTGGTATTCGCGAATATGCATATTTCTTTACATTCGCATTCTCAAAATGTATGCGAGTATTTGGGCAATATGAGCATCAGAGGACTGAAAAATTCTCAATGCAATACGACAAAAATGTGTGCATTTGAGACGCGTGGGTAGTTAGGAGTCGAATTTTGCACAAAAATTATATTCCTGGAATATTCGCAAAAGCGAATATTTTATGCGGACAACGGCGTAGAGCATCATATCAGATTCTTTGAGATGGGCACTATCAATGAATCAATCAAATCACTTTATTGTCAGGTAACTAAGGCCCATAAATAAAATACATGCAATTATCTTATACAATAATAAACTAATACAGAATCGTATCGTGCTATGTCAAAGGGGAGCATCACTAAATCATTAATTGATTTTAATTTTGCAGCACATTTTCAGTTTCATTTTACAAATAGAATATTCAATACGTATCTATTTTATAAAAGCATAGCATATATTTTATAATAGCAGAATCCATACAGATTTGCATGAAAGAGCTCATTCTTATAGAGACTTGTACAGCTTCAATTTAATCTCGCCTGTTAAAGAGCGTCTATTACTGCTACCCCCGCGCTATCTTGTTTATAAGTAGGTATTCACTCTTCTATTACAAGATGGATATAATTGAATATTATATCATGCCCTTTGTTCGTAAAGTAAGTGTAGTAACTTTAAAGTATATGTAGTAGTGACATAACAACGTCTGCGCTAAGGTCGTCCACGAAATTCAAATTTCTAAACTGAATGGGTTGTATTGGTGATTTTAATCCGCCTATGTATTACTATTGTGCATAAAGTTTAAATAAATAAAGTCACATTTGTTACAGACGTGAATCCTACTTTATTTAACATACAACCTGACACTAACCGGCAAATTGCCAAAAACAGCAAGAATTTTTTTCTTTTTACCTTAAATTATTGATAACAATATTTTTATAGATTCATGACATTGATACACTTAGATGACGATAGACAGGTAGACCCACCTGGTAATTAGGTCTGCCTGTAAGTTTTAAAAACCGGCCAAGAGCGTGTCGGGCCACGCTCAGTGTAGGGTTCCGTAGTTTCCCGTCCGTCACAATAAGTGTTCCCACTTATGAGTTTAAAGGTGAGTATCCATTATGTTCTTTTTATTTATTTTTTATATATATTTTAAGTTTTTTTTTTTTCACTTTCAAAATGATTTTCCTAGAAAGTCCTTATAACTTTTCAGATTTTTTTCATATTTTCTAAACTTATGGTTCAAAAGTTAGAGGGGGGGGACACTTTGTTTTATACTTTTGAAGCGATTATTTCCGAAATTATTGACATTATCAAAAAATGATTTTAGTAAACCCCTATTCATTTTTAAATACCTTTCCAACAATATATCACACGTTAGGGTTGAAATAAAAAAAAAACACTTCCCACTTTACATATAGGGGGGCTACCCTAATAAAACATTTTTTTCCAATTTTTATTTTACCACTTTGTCGGCGTGATTGATACACATATTGGTACCAAATTTCAGCTTTCTAGTGCTAAAGATCACAGAGATTAAGCGAGGACGGACGGACGGACAGACACATGGCGAAACTATAAGGGTTCCTAGTTGACTACGGAACCCTAAAAAATAACACAAGAATGGAGCAAACAAAGTACCTAAGCCTAAAAAACACTAGTTTTAATAAATAAACAGCTTTTTACACGACTGCCCAAAGAAAGGGTGTTATGTTCTTAGAGTTTCTTTGTGAGTTTTTTTTTTCACCCAATTTTAATTCAACTTCAGCTAAGCTAGCACCAGTTAATAATAATTAATCGGCGTCCGATAATTTCGTAACGGATGCGTTCAGCCAACTTGTCGGTCGGCTTTGTAGAGAAATAGTTTTACACTAATACCGAAAGTTTTGTGTCGGCCATTAGTGCGGGCTCGGCGGGCGAGGCACGTCCTTGCGCTGTTCTATCGGTACAACTATTATAGGCTGAATTTTGCGTCATGAATATCGAATTTAGGCAATGTTTGGGAAAGTTGTCACTAATTAGGCTAACATTTGGTGGTTTTTTTTTTAATATGTTTATTCAAAATCTATATAAATAGTAACATACAAAAAGTCTGCCAAACTGCAAAATAGTTGGTTAAAAATGTGGTTGAGGGCATTTTCTGTCGGAAAATAATACACTTTTCAGATTAAACTCTCAGTAGCGAGGGTATAAGGAACAAGCTTCGTCTATTTTAAAGTTTTCCTTTACCCAAATGCCCAGAAGTCGTAAAATTATTATAGGTCACAAAAATAACACAAAAACTTTAAGTAAAGTGTCAAAACTTCGAAACCTTAGCCGCATTTACGACACAGAAAAAAAAGAAACGTAAAATCAGCCAATATGGCGGGGAACATAAATGCGAACTCGTCGACAGGGCTCGCCATCATCAATAAGAAAAATAAAAGTAAACGGGCCGTCAAAACAGTTATATGAATAAATAAGTGAAGGGCACGAAGGAGGGGGTGGACTCAGGACGTTCAGTCAGCCCACTTGTGCACAAACTTAGCTTAAATATTAAACGGTCGAGCCTCGAATCTCAAACTTGCTTAATAACTTAACGTTTTTGGGGATATTTTTGGTGTCTTAAGAGTACTTTGAAAAGGTATGCCTTTGCCTATATTTAAGTGTATTAAGACAGATACGGGTTATTTAGATCTACGAAAGCAATAAAAACAATTTAACGTTTACACTAGTCATCACAGCCTAGATTTCCAGCTCCATGTATTTCCAGAAATCTTGATTTTTCGTTTTCGGAAGAACTCGACGCATGAAAAATTACATATCTTCTTGTGAAGGTAATGCCGAATAAAAAGTTGTTCCTTATGCACTTAATTATTCATAATGTTTTCCGGTGATACCCTCGTGAACTTCCTTTGTCCTTGTCACTGTATTAAGTGACAAATTATAGCCGAAAATCGAAGGAATTTTTCATGAACTGTGACGGTTCAGCTCTGCTTTTTGTTCGAAATTTCTGAAATTCTTTGTTAGGATTTGTGTCATGTTTAATATTATTATAGAGTTTATTTATAAATTGTTTAATGAAGATGGGGAAGGTGGCTTTCTAAGCCATTGTTTATCAAGAGTCTAAAGAAATAAGCAGAACTAACAAGCTACTAAAATTTGCATTGTAATCTCTAATTGCATGTCAAAACAACTTAAATATTATAATAACTACAAAAACATTACTTTTTCAATCCAGATAACCACAAAAACGAACCGTTAAACCAACTGAAACTACTTTAATTAACAGTGAAAAACAACATCATATAAAAAAATAAAGCCGCAAGAAAAATAATTTAACAGACACAGATGTTATTGAAAACGTAAAGCAAATAACGAAAAAGAATAGCTGGTGTGTGTTTTAAATAAAATAAAAAAGAAACGCGAAGGGCTTTGCGTTGGGAAAAGGGATTTGGCCTGACATGGGGGATGGCTTTTATCATCATATCTCGCATACACACTCTGATATTGTCTGTTCAAGTTTTATTTTTGCCCGTGATGCGGTGTTTATACGAATGTGTACGGTTCAACGGTAGATATGAAACAGTTTCAGTGTTTGTGGCGTCAATTGTTTCTTGGTACATCGCATTTTTACCCGACTGCGCAAAGCAAAGAAGGGTTATGTGTTTATCAGTCTATGTATGTATGTATGTATGTATGTATGTATGTATGTATGTATGTATGTTTGTTCCTATGTGGCACTGTAGAGGCCAAACGCCTTGGCCGATTTTGATGATCCGTACGTCAATCGATTCGTCTTGACCTCGCGAGTGTCACTAAAAACATTACAATAAACAATACTCACTAAAGTAACAACTAGTCGCCATATTGTCAAAATGAAAAAAAAAAATTTGACTCACCACATCAAGTGGGGTATCGTTGAATAGGTATTTGAAAATGAATATTAGGTTTCCTTTATCATTTTTCATTTTATAAAACCGTTTAGGATATATAACGATTTAAAGTTATTAGAACAAACAATATCGCATTTCTTACTTATAACCGGATTTTTTTACGTGTACGGAATGAATATAAAATCGAATCGAAATCTACCGTCTTATAATAGTAATAACGAAGTTAATGAAAACTGACTAAAAAGTGTTAAATAAAAAAATGTAGTTAAAAAACTAAAAAACCCGACTGAAAAAACGGAAAAGCAAAAAACAAGCACATTTTAAATTAAACAAAACTTGGAAGCAGGCGGGGTTCATTTGAATATTAAATTATGAAATGAAAATAGAATGGACCCCGCCTGCTTACAAGTTTTGTTTAATTTAAAATGTGCTTGTTTTTTGCTTTTCCGTTTTTTCAGTCGGGTTTTTTAGTTTTTTAACTACATTTTTATAATCTACGTTTTGTATTATACTGTTGTCTGGTTAGTTTATTTATAGGCAATTTAGAGCCCTTAACGTGGCTGAACTCCTACTATTTTATTTGCATTTATTTAAAACTAGCGGCCCGCCCCCGCTTCGCACGGGTGGAATGTGCTACATATAAACCTTCCTCTTGAATCACTCTATCTATTAAAAAAAACCTGCATCAAAATCCGTTGCGTAGTGCCAGCCCCAATATCATCCTGCGCTGTGTGGCGAGCAGACTCGATTGTCTATAATTATGTGAGTCGCTGCTGCAAGCTGTCCACATCTGTGATCGCATATCACAGATGTGGACAGCTTGCAGCAGCGACTCAGCTTGTGGCAGTGACTCACATGTATTCATGGTTTTAGGTTAAGCGATTAGAATAGGATTACTAACATAGGAATAAGAAAAATTGTTACTAACACAATGAGTCAATGTTACTTGAAATAAAGAGATATAATAATAATAATAAAGATCTAAGCATACATAGGGACAGACAGCGGGAAGTGACTTTGTTTTATACTATGTAGTGATGATAGTGATAGTGAAGTGAAAAAGTATTTTTTTTTATTTTCCATCTGAAATTCTCAATAGCATCCATGGCGTCTGGATTTACGCCCTCTGTTGGGGATCAGTTGTTCCGTCGGTGTAAAAATTGAATAAGGCGTGATGATTTGAGACGTATATTGTTTTCCTTCAAATTAAAATTAAATAATTACAGACTGCGTGGATGGATTGGACCGCCATGGCCATGGCGGGGGTCTGTAAAGGATGATGGATGTGACTTGAAGGAAGAGAGAAGGTAAAAAGGACTGATTCTATACAAACAAAAAGTTTTTATAGCTGCGGTGAGCTAGCGATGTTGCAATCCGTGGAAGGGGCCGCGCGACACTGGCTCCGCCTGGTGGTGGTGATGAATGTATGAACCCCTGTGCCAGCGTGAATGCTCAGCGATCACCAAGTTCGGCGCGCCGGTGATAGGTGGCGCCAGCGGTTGGCATGAACATGCCCCCGGCCTTGGAAGCGCTGCTTCCAAAATGGTTCCCGGCACGGAGTCAGGCGTCGCCGCTCACAGGTTGTGGAGGCAGCGGGCAGATCTTGGAGAAGGCACGCCTGATCGTGCCAGCAGCTGTCCTGATGTCAGCCACTCGTGCTATGCCGTCTCCGCCTGGAATGACACGTAGAATGCGACCGAGCCGCCACCTCAATGGTGGCAACTGGTCGTCCTTGATGAGGACAAGGCTGTCCAAGGTGATGTCCTCCTGCTTGGTCTTCCACTTGGTTCGCTGTTGCAGCTCAGAGATGTATTCTGTAGACCAGCGACGCCAGAAGTGCTGCCGCAGTTGCTCGATGCGCTCGTAGCGTGTCAGACTCGAAGTTGGCTGGTCTGGAAAATTCCTTGAAGGTGGCGACGTTAACGGTCGGCCAATGAGGAAGTGTGAGGGGGTGAGGGGGGAAAGGTCAGAAGGGTCTGAGGAAAGAGGTGACATTGGACGGGAATTTAAGACAGCTTCGATTTGTGTCAAAGCCGTGGAAAATTCCTCGTAAGTTAGTCGCGCGTTACCTACTATGCGTCTCAGGTGATACTTGCATGACTTCACCCCGCCCTCCCATAGTCCGCCAAAGTGTGGAGAATAAGGAGGAATAAATCGAAATTCAATGCTATTAGTGGAAGCGTAATCAATGATGGCTTCTGATTCCTTTTCTAAAAATAAAGGAAACTCCTTTTCCGCGCCCACAAAGTTTCTACCGTTATCAGAGAAGATAGTGCGAGGCGTACCTCGCCGGCTAATGAAACGTTTTAGTGCTAATATGTAGTCGTTTGTAGATAAACTAGTAACGAGTTCCAAATGCATGGCTCTAGTCGTGAAACAAATAAAAAGACAAATGTATGCCTTAGTTAGTCTAGAACCTCTGCCCTTTCTGGATAATATGAAAACTGGCCCCGCATAGTCTACACCGGTTCGCATAAACGGGTAACCAGGTTCTAACCGCTCGGAAGGTAAGTTGCCCATGAGAGGTGCTAATGTCTTACCCCGATTACGTGTGCACGTTATACATTCGTGTACTATTTTTCTAGCGAGATTTCTAGCGTTCAACGGCCACCAACGTTCACGCATGTTAGCTAATAAAAGTTGAGGTCCGGCATGTAATAATCGTGCATGCTCGTGCTTAAATAAACAAATCGTGAATGGATGCTTACTGCATAATAAAATCGGATGTTTTTTATCGTAGGTGAAGTCGGATGAATTACATATTCGACCGCCAACCCGAATTATTTTATGTTCATCAATAAAAACGTTTAAACTTGAAATCCTATTATATTGTTTACATTTTCGCTTGATAGGAATTTGAGCCAATAAGTTATTCAAAACATCTGGAAAAGAATTCCTTTGCACGAGTATAATTAACATTCTCAGCGCGGCGTCCAACTCGTTTACTGATAAGAAACCGGTTTGTCGCTTCGCGCGGTCCGCTCGCCTGAGGCGTAAGTTATTTATGAATCTAAGTACATAGCTACCTATTCGTACAAGTTTAGTGAATGAAACGTATTTATCGAATTTGAATATGTCTTCGTGCTGAATATTGGCTAAGCAGGTTTGTTTTTGTTTTAAATCTGGTAAGTTATATTCTTCCGAATTATCGCGGTAAGTTTGCTCAAAGTCATGTGAACGATTATGTAAATAGGATGGACCGTGCCACCAAAGTCCGTTATCTTTTAATAAATCTAGGCCGCAACCTCTAGACAATAGATCAGCTGGGTTGTCCTTACTACTCACATGTAACCACACTGAGTCACCTGTGAGTTCATTTATTTCAGTTACTCGGTTTTGTACGAACGTTTTCAATAAATGTGGTGACATTTTAATCCAACCCATAACGATTGTGGAATCCGTCCAAAAGTATACTTTACTGAACTGCAATCTAAGAGATTTAATTATTTTATTAAATAGCTGGGCTCCCAGAAGCGCGGCGCTCAGCTCTAAGCGCGGGATGCTGATTGTTTTTAAAGGTGCAACTTTGCCCTTGGCGCACAATAGTCGAACGGTTGCGTCACCGATATTGCTAAATGTACGTATGTAGGTACACGCGCCGTATGCGTCTTGAGACGCGTCGGTAAATATATGAAGCTCTGTGTATTGATTATGATCGCCTATTACGTGGCGAGGGATGCGAATATCGTTTAGAAATCTTAACGTAAAAATAAAATGTTTCCAAATGTTAGCAATTTCCTGAGAGACCGGAGTATCCCAGTCAATTTTACTCAGCCATAATTTTTGTAAAATCATTTTTGAAATCATGACTGCCGGCGAAAGAAGACCCAATGGGTCGTATATTTGTGATATTACTGATAACATTATTCGCTTAGTTAAACGTGAATTGTTGTCTTGGTTCTCAATATTTGTAACGAAGTGTAACTCGTCACTAGTGTTATGCCAACCCAATCCGAGTGTTTTGGTTTGCGCATGTTCGCCTATGAAGCGTTCTGTGGCTTTGTTGTGAGATGCATCTGAGTTAAAGGTCCACTTGCGCAAAGGAAAACACCCCGATTGGAGCACGTCTGATGTTTTTTGACATATTTGAAGCAAGTTGTTTAGATCATCATCACCGGTGATGAGATCGTCCACGAATATGTCTTCCGTGATGATGCGAGCGATGACGTCATCGTCGCACTCTAATGCTAACTGTCTAATACAGCGCATACTTAAATATGGTGCTGACGCAGTTCCGTACGTGACTGTATTTAGTTGATATGTGTCTAACGGATCTGAAGGATTATCCCGCCACAATATTAATTGTAGTGACCTTTGGTCATGCTGGAGAAGAACTTGACGAAACATTTTCTCCACGTCTGCACAAGCTACATATTTATATTGTCTAAATCGTAACAAAATCGAGAAAATATCGTTTTGTAACGCGGGTCCCGGGTACTGAATATCGTTTAATGATTTATTCGAGCTAGTGACGGCACTAGCATCAAATACAACGCGTAGTTTTGTTGTTGAACTAGATTCCTTGACAACACCATGATGTGGAAGATAATAATTTGGTTGACTACAAGTCTCCAACTTGGACATGTGACCTAAATCATTGTATTCACGCATGAAGTTAGAATATAAATGTTTAAGTTCTGGTAAACGATCGAGTTTACGCTCCAAGGTTAAAAATCGTTTCGTTGCTGACGTGTAAGAATCACCTAGGGCATCTGGTGCCTCTTTCAACGGTATACGAACCGAAAATCTACCGTTTTCAACGCGTTTTGTAGTGTTATTGAATATGTTTTCGCAGGTGCGTTCATCATCTGTTAAGGGTGCGCATGATGATGAAGGAATGTTTTCGAGTTCCCAAAACAGCCGGAGTTGTTTATCGATTTCCTGACTGAAGTGGCAATGAACGTGAGCAGGTTTTGGGCTCCTCGCGAGCACAGGACCGGACAATAACCATCCTAATTTTGAATTTTGTAGGAATGGGCCACTTGCTAGACGTATTTTGTCTGTTTCTAGAAGATCCCAAAATCTATCCGCGCCGATCAACAAGTCAATTTCTGAACTTACGTTAAACGTCGGATCTGCTAATTGTAAGAACTCAGGTATATATATATTACCGGCTTCGATGTTTATCGTAGGCAAACTGGATGTTATGCATGGCAAGATTAAACAGCGAAGCTTGGTATTGAAATCGCTTAATTTTGAACGTATTGTGACGTCACATGAATGCTGTGATTGCGAGACTGACTGTCCCACACCCGATATTTGAATAGTGGACTGTATATATAACGCATTTATTTTTTTTGCTAATTTTTCTGTTATGAAACAGTTCTGGCTTCCGTTATCTAAGAGCGCGCGGGCCGTATGATACACGTTATTATTATCAGCTACTTCAATTAACGCCGTAGAGAGCAAAACAGTACTTATTAATTTAAATCCGGTAGTGTTTGCTTCACACATGACTGTATGGCTCGAGTCGTCCGAACGTAACGTTGATGTAGCTAGACTGTGAGCTTGTTCGAGTGCTCCGCTTGCCGGCGCACGATCACACGCGCTGTTACCCCTCTCGTCTAAGTGCAACAGGCTGTTATGTTTGTTTGAACACTGTTTACACGACCCGTATTTACATTGACTTAGCGCGTGACCGGTTCGCAGGCAATTTGCACATACCTTGTTATCGCTAACAAATTTAATTCTGTCTCTCACGGACATGTTAAGAAAGGCTGTACACGCGTATAATGAGTGTTCCCTATCGCACAGGACACACTTGGGTAACTCCCATTGTTTATTTGTAGCACCACGGAAATTATTAAAACGTGCCGCTTTAGTCGCAGAGTAACTGTGTACTCGATGTGAATTACGTTTTTCGTTCACGTTTTGATGTTTAAAATCGCTATGAGGTGTTTTTTCCTTTATGTGGCTAGTGCCGATCATTTCCAACGTGTCCGCTCGACTTCGGAGGAACGTTATTAAATCGCTAAGTTTTATTTTCTCTCGTGAACCCAAACACGTGGCACCGATGTGGCTTTCCCACTCACGTTCCGTAGACGAATCCAGCTTACTGACCACTAAATATATTATTAATGTATCCCAATTAACTGTGGGTTCATTCAGTGAGTTTAAAGCGCGCAGGTTACGTAAAATAGTATCGATTAATTTCCTTATTTGCGATGGCGATTCTTGTTTTAATGATTGAATATTATGCAACGCTTTTACGTGATTATTGATTAATAACCTCTCGTTGTGATAACGGTTTTCTAGTAACTCCCAGGCGTGAACGTAGTTGGCTGGGCTGAATTCCAAAGCTGCTATCACCTGTAACGCGCTTCCACTAAGTGCTGAGCGTAAATAATGGAATTTTTGAATTTCGTCTAGATCGGAACGATTGTGAATCATGGTTACGTATGAATGTTTAAATTCTAGCCAGTGATCATAGGCTCCATCGAAGGCAGGTAATTTTATGTCTGGTAATTTAATATTGACACGTGGTTCCGATGCAATTGGAAGTCGACTTGTAATTTCCGCGTTTTTAATTAAACACTTTGCAGTGGCTATTGCCGTAAAATAAATATCTTCTAATGCTTCTATGTATTGTAGATTCGCGTTTGTTTCGGATTCCGGAAGGAGTAGTTCGAGTTCATTTTCTACGTTGTCGAATTTATCGTATAATTCACTCGCGGCTTGAACACGTAAAGTTAACTCAGCTGTTTGTAAGCTTGTTAAGTGAGCTCCCGCGAACGATTCCACGTAATTTTTAAACTGGGTTAACCGACCCTTAATGTTACCCCTACGTTTCTTTAATTCGGAAAGAACTTCGTCCACTGCCTTGACCGACATTCTGACGGAATATGGATGAGCGTTATGTGGTGTGGTGTGATGTGGTGTGGTTACTCACATGCAAATATCACCTGGTCCACGTGGCTGCCACACTCGCGTGAACTGAAACGAAACACAGCTTTAACACAAATCTTTAACTGAATGGATGTGACGGGTGGGATTGACGGGACGGAACAGAGACCTGACCGTTACGTTTCTTATGCCTTTGCCTTTTCCTTTTGTATGAAGTTATTGCTGGGTCACTGGACCAGCTGTGATGATCGCTGCACTCGGTCGATCGTGATGATCGCTGCACTCGGTCGATCGTCTTCACAGCCAGCTATTGTCTTCAGCGCCCGGCTCCAGTCCGAGTCAAAGTCCGCAACGTGCCGGCAACGTGGTCGGCACCGTGTATGTGGAGTCTTCTTCCGGCTGGTATTCTTGTAGATCCGTCTCGTAGGACCAAAATGTTGGGGATCAGTTGTTCCGTCGGTGTAAAAATTGAATAAGGCGTGATGATTTGAGACGTATATTGTTTTCCTTCAAATTAAAATTAAATAATTACAGACTGCGTGGATGGATTGGACCGCCATGGCCATGGCGGGGGTCTGTAAAGGATGATGGATGTGACTTGAAGGAAGAGAGAAGGTAAAAAGGACTGATTCTATACAAACAAAAAGTTTTTATAGCTGCGGTGAGCTAGCGATGTTGCAATCCGTGGAAGGGGCCGCGCGACACTGGCTCCGCCTGGTGGTGGTGATGAATGTATGAACCCCTGTGCCAGCGTGAATGCTCAGCGATCACCAAGTTCGGCGCGCCGGTGATAGGTGGCGCCAGCGGTTGGCATGAACACCCTCTCTTACATGGGCCTAACCCTTCGGGACTACAGGCGTGATGTTATGTTACTTAAAAACAATACCGATCCTATCTTCTATTATATACATATAATAATAATAATACATATAATAAAACAGTAAAAAAACTGTGTCTGTACATTGAATATATTAAAAAAATAATAATTGAGGGGGGTTTAGAAGCAGTAGTAGAGCACGAATCCAAAAAAAAAATCTGTCTGTTTGTCTGTATGTCTGTTTGTCTGTTTGTTTGTACACGCTAATCTTCGGAACTACCCAACGGATTTGAATGATTTTTTTTTTGTTGTATAGGTATTAAGTCTGTGCAACATATAGGCTATAATTTATCTTGGAAACTTGAACACCTGATGCAGAACCGCAACAGACCAGCTAAACTATAAGAGATGCGAAAATGGTACCATAGCAAAAATTGTTCCGCGTGATGAGCATTTTCTGCTAAGAGAATAAATTTGAAGATCTGGAGCACCTCATGTGGAACTCCAAGAGCACAGCTACACTGTAACAAATATAGGAATGACGTCTTAGCAAGAGTTGTTCAGCCTGATAAGCTCTCTCTGTTGACGTATAAAAATTGAAGATTTGGAACAGCTGATGTGGAACTCCAAGAGGCTGGGCTCTTATACTATAAATATATAGGAATGAAGTCTTAGCAAAAGTTGTTCAGCCTGATGAGCACTCTCTGTTGACGTACCTATAATAAATCTTGAAGATCTGGCACACGTGTTGTGGAATTCCAAGTACCCAGCTACACTATAACATATAGGAATGACGTCTTAGCAAGAGTTGTTCAGCCTGATGAGCGCTCTCTGTTGACGTAGAAAAATTGAAGATCTGGAACACCTGATGTGGAAATCAAAGCTATCACTAATTTCACTGTATATAAAAGTATAATAAGAGATATAAAAATGGTGACAAAGCATAAAAAAAATTCCACGTGAAGAGCATTTTCTGTCAAAAATGAAAGATCTGGAACGTCTCCAATCGTCTCGCTCATCCTGTTGTTTTCCAGTCCTTAGAATTCTACATCAGACGTTTCAGATTTTCGATTTTGACGACCCCGTTGTCGCTGGCATGAGCAACAGGATCCGCGTACGAAGTCGCGGGCAGAAGCTAGTAATATAATATATTTCAATTTGATAGTGAAATAACTGTGTTTTGCAAATCCCTCAATAAAATTCAAACACGCTAAAAGGAAAAATGTAATAAAATCAATACGTAAAAGCTCTCTAGAGTCCGAAAATAAAATACACGATCAAAATATACTTTATTGTCCGATGTCTAAATGTATGGGACAGGTGACACCCACGACTTAGCCTCAGGGAATATGAAATAACATTTTTCTTTTTACATCCAAATCGTAAAATGTACCTCAGTATATCATTTATTCCACTGCTATATTTTGTTGGGTATGATTACGGGCTAATGTAAAGTTATTGTACAGAAAGTTCAGGGTTAGCGTTTCCTAGAAAGAGCACGTGTATTTACTAGTGTGTGTGTGTGTTTGTGGTTTCTGCCTACCCCCATGGGAACAGTGTGTAAAGTATCAAAATATTTTATTTCATGGGCATTTATAAAACGTCGAGAAGGTGAAGGTCGGGTTTCTATGCAGAAGAATCGGAAAGAAACCCCATGGTTAGGTACTCTTTAAAATAATTTAGTTTAACAATTTTATTATGATACAACCATAAAGTACTTAAGTATGAGAAGACAACGTAGGTCCGTCAAGAAGTCGTTTCTTGCTTCACGAAAACGTAAAACAAGCTAAAAAAAGAATGTGATATATCCAAAATATCTAATTCTAAGCGTTCTTAAGACAAGGTTCATAAAACTGCTTATACCTTGCACATATATTTCGCTATAATTCCTTGCATGAATATAACTCAGTGACTTCACATTTAATCAATTCCGCCCATTCAGCTCGGTTCCCGTACGGCAAAGCTCTGTAATCACCTAATCACTGTGTCAAAGCTCCGTCAGTGTCTCAGCACAATATCCGGCTTGCAGGCAAAGTTACCGATACACAATAACTTTGCCCGGGCCAATCTCCGCCCGGATATACAGGCTTCACTTCCCTTAAAGCCACTTCACACAGCCTTCGATTATAATCTCAGGTAGCTTGTCTCTGGATTTATATTTGTGATGGCTTTGTGAATACGAAGATTCAAAAAGGAAATTCTATTCCAGAATCAGACATATGTTTGGAAAAACATGTCTTATTATCATTTTCGATGAAAACGTAGCTATGACACGTTATTCTTCGTTGACAAACTATTAACATAACTTAATAATCAAGATTACCAATTATGTAGTAAATAATAAAGAACTGTACTTAGGCTCAAAACCGTTTTCATTCACCAAAAGCTTTGAAAATCTCTGGCTCGTTAGAAAGTCATTGAATACATAAAATATGAAAATAAATAAAACAAATGAGAGTCATATTCTGACTCCTACACCTTCCACAATAGTGCTCTAAAATTGATATTATAAAATATCTTGCACGTTACGCTGAAATAGCTAGCGCCGACTATACTCTGCGTTAAATAAAGATGACATGATATTTTAAATATATTTTTTCGCTACAGACTCCACCAAGACTCTACCAAATAGATGAAAGAAAAAGTAATCCGTATCACCTGCTTGTAGCTATATTTTTTTTCTATGTAAAAATAACATATCTGATACCACCGTGCTGGAATCCACGTTCGTGTTTGGATTCTTCTCGATATCTCCGTCGTTTGATCCTCTTTGCCAAAGGAAAGAATATGCCATTACTGTTTACTACTTGTAAACTATCGTAGCTCAAAAACAGTGAAGACAAATCGTCTGGCTTGTGAACTCCTATACAAAAACATGACTGTAATTTTGCAAACTTCCTTACACAAAACTTCCTTCGCTAATGGAGCATGAAAAAGACACATCATCAAGAACCAGCCAAGTTAAAGTTAGTCCGACGCAGCGCCCATAAACTTTCATTGTATGCGCTCAATAGTGTACTGTCGCAGAATATTATGGGTACAGAAGACTAGGTCTTTACAACAGCCGAAATCAGACTTTAAATAGTAAATCAAGACGCGAATCCGTCTTGCAGCGATCTTCCAAACGAATGTCATTTGTGAGGCACACGCTATTCGTAAAGCGTGCCTATGTGCCTGTGGTCTCACATAATTGTCGATCAAAAGTGAAATGAAATCGAGATATTTATTCTGTAAAAAAGATAAGACATCAAAATCACTTTTACAAGTATTTTGTTTAAAGCTAAATGGAGTGCGCTTGCACTCGTAGAACGTGAACCGAGTCATTAGTGGTGATCTTCTGTGCCCTATCTATTCTACAATACTCTAGTCAGTCGTTACTGTTTCGAATACTCTCCATAACAATGTGTTATGTGGTGTCGAAACGCTTCGTACCTCATTAATGCCATAATACGAACAAAGGATTTTAGTTTAGCTTCGAGTTAAGCGCCAACTCCGGGTGAGCACACACACCACACACTCGCATTGTTATGTTGTTGTGTGTACGAGGGTAATTTGGCCGTGGTCAGTCAGATGTGCTTGTTAATTTGCTAATTATGCTCAAGTAGGCCGTACGCTTAGCTCAATGCGTATTTCAGGAAGTTATTTTGACGTATAAGTGGAGAGCCACTTGTTTGCAATATCGAAAATCTATGTTTTTGGGACCGTTATGCTTTGCAATAAGAACTCGGGGCATAATTCAAAAAGTAATGGTTTGATTTATTATGTTCCAAGAACGCAGTCTGATCATACTCTATTCAAATACCTTGCTATCAAAAAGTCAGTTGGCAAGAATCGACAACCCTGCAATTTAATTCCGAAGGTAATGTTGCTATTAGAGCATCTAACTATCGCAAAACGCGCTCGGGGAGCAACCATAACGGTAAAGTGTAAATGTTTTCTTACCAAACGGCACAATGGTGAAGTAATAATGGCGAACGGCGTCCTTTGCGGATACGTCAGTAATATTAAGATGGCCGACATTCAGGCTTACGATGCTGCGTAAATAACAATAATATCATACGTATACAATGCCGTTAACATTGAAATAGTATGATTATCTCGTTTTTATGCTGACATGCCAGCTTTGTTCTATTTCTGTGAGCTCTATATTAGATCGTCTGCGGATGTCCTAGAGATATTTTCGTGGTATTCCGGTGTTGAAAATAGTGCTGTTTCAGAAAGCGGCACACACTTTCCTTGGATTCTTCACTACATAGTATAAAACAAAGTCGCTTCCCGCTGTCTGTCCTTATACGTATGCTTCGATCTTTAAAACTACACAACGTATTTGATGCGGGTTTTTTTTAACAGATAGAGTCATTCAAGAGGAAGGTTTATGTGTAGAATAAATGCTTCCGTGCGAAGCCAGGTCGGGTCGCTAGTTAAATATAAATAGAAGTTACACAATATAAAGCTTAATTTAGTAGCTTTTAGTAGTGGTAGTAGTACCAACAAAACATCCTAAAATTACTGATATAAATTTCTGAAAAGGTACAATTTGCAACAATTTAACAAATTATTGAGAACGTTTGCCGTCTTTGTTCCCCGCGGTCCAACTTTAATGTTTTTCATGTCAGTGCTAGCCGTCGCGAACCTTTGTTCTGCCGCAGTTTACCGTTTCACTGCAAAGGACGTTGTCGTGTTTACGCCTCAAGTTTCTTGGACCCCTTCCAGTCGCGTCACTCCCAGTAAAATCCACTGGAATCCAGCCACGGCGATAAAATGCTAAAAAATATTACTGCAAAAACTACCTATGAACTACTTTTTTTAAATAACCAATATTTTATGTAAATGTATGCGGCATTTGCAACTGACGTTTTGGATAACCTACTGACGTTTTTGTGGGGAAAGTTGACAAACTTGTCGGTACTGTTTTTCTTCTTGCAATTAGAAATATCAAAAAGACGTGTATAAACGAATTACAGTTAGTTATGTATCGTCCTAAGCGTCAAGCAGTTTCAAAATTCAAAACGAAACTGTGAGAAAGATATAGCAAAGTTCAAGCCATTTGTCGGGTTATAAATCGTGCTACATCACACGAGTCATTTGTGCTTCTCTAAACGTCGGCGACAAGGATACGATGTTTCACTCAGCAACTACTTACATCGAGAGCAATAAAACTGACGGATAGCTTGTCTCATATTTATTTATTGGAGATACACATAGGTACTAATAAGTAGTTCACTACTCTTTCAATATCAATTTATGACATCCATTTTTCTGATATCTCGTCGTTCATATATTAGTATTGTTACGACGGTCATCTAGAATCTTCGAGAAACCGCGCTAATAACTGTGTAGTACCTAGAAAATACGAGTTCATTCTTTTAGGTACCTATTTCCGTAGTAGGTATAGAACTTACATTGTATTCAAGGTCAGGCGCCGGGAGTCGCCGGCAGTTGTCATTGTAATTTCGACCGTATGCCGACGACGTAAAGTAACTTCTTCCTTGTCGGTTCTTTTATCTTTAAATTTATTTTTTTGTTAATGTTTTTTTGTGGATGCTTTCTTGAATAATGGTGAATTATCTCGAATATCTTTTGTTTGCGTGGGTATAAAAGGACCGATTGAGGACGAAGTGAGTCAGTTCACTTTTAAGCGAGACAACGGAAGGTTCGAAGAGTTATCTAGTGCGACAAAGTGTTCAGTACTGTTGAAGTGATTGTTTATAATTGTTTTGCGAGTAATAAAGTTTATTCGTGTGTTTATTTGGTAGTGTTTTTATTTATCCCATACCCAGCTCGTAACAATTTGGTGTCAGAAGTGGGATAAATAATGCCGATTCTACCGAAAGACGACACGGATAGTATCCGAACGAGGAGTCAGCGGCAGCAAGGTATGGACCAAAGGCGATTTGGGGACTCCCCGACACAAACACCGGGCGGTGCCCAGCCTACGTCAGAGCCAGTCGCTGGCCCATCTGGAGCTACTCCAGCGGCGCCTACTACATCAGCGGCGCCTGACTTGTCTGCCTTAATGGCACTGCTGCAAGACCAGGCACGTCGTCAGGAGGAGCAGGCTCGTCGTCAAGAGGAGCAAGCTCGTCGTCAAGAGGAGCAGGCCCGTCGGTTGGAGGAGCAGTTGCAACGGGACAAGGAGGAACAGGCTCGCCGTCAAGAGGAGCAGGTCCGGCGCCAAGAGGAACAGATGCTCCTGATAAAGGATCTTCACGCATCAGTTGGGAAAGAGCTGAGCGTGATGAAGGAGCAGGTACAGCAGCACGACAACCGTATCGCAAAGGCCGAAAATCAGATCGCCGATGTGAAGAAGGCCTTAAGTGAAATTAAGGTTGGAGACGGTTCTGTAACTTCAGTGATTGCTGCCCCTTCGGTGCGCGGGTTTAAAGTGCCTCCATTCGACGGAACATCTTCGTGGTCGGCCTATAAAATCCAATTCGAGGCCGTTATGAAAGTGAATGGGTGGACCAAAGCGCAAGCCACGACCGCGCTCACTTTGGGTCTCCGAGACCAGGCTCTTACCATTCTTGAGGCACTCGGCAAGGATGTGACCTACGAACAGCTGCTGGAGGCATTAGAGTCCAGATATGGCGACGCGCACCTGGAGCACGTTTTTCGTGCTAAGTTAAGGGATCGCGTTCAACGTAGTGCTGAGAACTTACAGCAGTGGGCTCTGGAAGTTGAAACGATGGTTCGGAAAGCATACCGGTCTGCCCCTGCACTCATCGATGGAAATTTGGTACAGGCGTTCGTCGACGGAATACGTGACTTGGAAGTGAGAGCCGCTGTGAGACTCGGACATCATAAGACGCTGAAGAACGCCTTAGCACATGCTCTGGAAGTAGAAGCAGTGAGACAAGACCATCGAACACACTACGTCAGAGAAGTTGTGGCAACACCTGTACATGAGCGTCCGCGAAAGTACAGCCCTAGGTGCTACGCCTGTGGAGAAAGTGGTCACCTACGGCCAAATTGTAAAAAGCGACGCACACCGAGGGAAGACCAATCACAGCGGGAAAAGGCGACTGATATGACTGCCCAGCAACAGTGGAGAACTCGCGGTAACAATGATGAACTTTCAAGACCTTGGCGTGAAGACTGTATGCAGAGTTCCAGACAAGAAACTAAGGAAGTTGTGTCTGTGAGGAGGCTAAGAACAGATCTCAGCGACGAATGGAAGGAAACCATACAGCAGGCTCAGCAAAGTGACTCGGATATCAAACCGATCTTCGAGTGGATTAAAGCTGGTGGTCCGAAGCCCAAGTGGAGTGATGTGGCTGCGATGAGTTCCATCACGAAGAGTTATTGGGCGCAATGGAACAGCTTGGTGATCCAGGATGGAGTCTTGTGCCGTAAATGGGAAAACGCTCGTGGGGACAGCTGTCATCTACAAATGGTTGTCCCTAAAGCTAAGGTACCGGATGTTTTACGGCTCTACCATGATGGATGCTCAGGAGGACATATGGGGGTGAAAAGGACTCTACTGAAGATCAGAGAGCGCTTTTACTGGATCCACTGTCGAGATGATGTGGAGGACTGGTGTCGCAAATGTACCAGCTGTGCGGCTGTGAAAGGACCTCACACGCGAAGCAGAGGTGCATTAAAAGTGTACAACGTGGGAGCCCCCTGGGAGCGGATAGCACTGGACGTTGCGGGACCATTTCCAGAAAGTGATAGCGGAAACAAGTACTTCATGGTTGTCATGGACTACTTCACAAAGTGGCCAGAAGTCTTCGCGATTCCTAACCAAGAAGCAACAACAGTCGCGGATAAATTGGTTCAGGAAGTCTTCTGTCGTTTTGGAGTACCCTTAGAAATTCACAGCGATCAAGGGAGGAATTTCGAATCGCAAGTTTTTCAGGAGACTTGTCGATTGATGGGTGCACACAAAACCAGGACCACCTCTTACCACCCACGATCTGATGGAATGGTGGAACGATTCAACCAGACATTGGAGAGATATCTGGCTAAAGTCGTGGAAAGCAGGCAAAGGGATTGGGACAAGCACATACAGCCGTTTCTTCTGTCCTATCGGAGTGCAGTTCACGAAAGTACGACTGTAACTCCAGCCTTCGCGAACTTTGGAAGGGAATTACGGTTGCCTGCAGATTTAATTACTGGAACTCCCCCTGATGTCCCACGCAGTGTAACGGATTACGCGAATGACCTGCGTAACAAGTTAAATGATGTGTATGAGCATATCAGGCAATCCGGGCAACAGATGTCTGAGAAGATGAAGACTCGTTATGACCGGAAGGCAAACAGTCGTGGTTTCGACGAAAATTCGCTGGTGTGGTTGCATAACCCTGTGCGGAGCAAGGGAAAGTCTCCGAAATTGCAAGCAAAATGGGATGGACCATACAGAGTTGTGACCAGGATCAACGATGTCACCTACCGAATACAGAAGGGTCCGCGAGGTGCGCCTAAGGTTGTGCATGTGGACCGACTGGCGCGATATTACGGGACTAATGATGCTCGGGACGAGCATGTCTAAGGAGGGGGCAGTGTTACGACGGTCATCTAGAATCTTCGAGAAACCGCGCTAATAACTGTGTAGTACCTAGAAAATACGAGTTCATTCTTTTAGGTACCTATTTCCGTAGTAGGTATAGAACTTACATTGTATTCAAGGTCAGGCGCCGGGAGTCGCCGGCAGTTGTCATTGTAATTTCGACCGTATGCCGACGACGTAAAGTAACTTCTTCCTTGTCGGTTCTTTTATCTTTAAATTTATTTTTTTGTTAATGTTTTTTTGTGGATGCTTTCTTGAATAATGGTGAATTATCTCGAATATCTTTTGTTTGCGTGGGTATAAAAGGACCGATTGAGGACGAAGTGAGTCAGTTCACTTTTAAGCGAGACAACGGAAGGTTCGAAGAGTTATCTAGTGCGACAAAGTGTTCAGTACTGTTGAAGTGATTGTGAATACGTGTTTTGCGATTAATAAAGTTAATTCGTGTGTTTATTTGGTAGTGATTTTATTTATCCCATACCCAGCTCGTAACAGTATCTTAATGGATACTCTACTCCTCTTCTAGTTCTTCAAGGCACGTTGTGTGAATAGGAACAAGAAGCTCTCTGATCAAACTCTTAGTCTCATGAAGGAGCGGCGTGAAATGATCCTGCAGTCGCCGGACGAGGCGTGTAAATACCGGCAGCTCAATAGGCGGATCTCTAAATCCTTAAAGAGCGACCTCCGCCGTTTTAATACCGAGTGTATTAAACAGGCAATTGAGCGGAATAAGGGCTCTAAGGTATTTGCAAGAGATCTGTCTATAGGGCAAAGCCAGCTCACGAAACTGAAGACCGACGACGGCAGGATCGTATCCGCCAAACCGGAGCTTCTGAGGGAGATCGAGAGTTTCTATGGGCAGCTGTACACGTCAACCAGTAAACCCGTTGAAGATCTAGCGAAAGACCCCAGAGCTAGACTGACCCGACACTATACCGAAGACATCCCGGATGTCAGCCTGTACGAGATTAGTATGGCTCTGAAACAGCTTAAGAACAACAAGGCACCGGGTGATGACGGAATTACGGCCGAACTCCTGAAGGCGGGAGGTAAACCGGTCCTTAAGGCACTTCAGAAGCTGTTCGATTCCGTCATACTCGAGGGAAAAACGCCGCAGGCATGGTGCAGAAGTGTGGTGGTACTCTTCTTCAAGAAGGGCGACAATGCCCGACTGAAGAATTATAGGCCCATCTCACTTCTGAGTCATGTCTATAAGTTGTTTTCCAGAGTCATTACGAATCGTCTCGCGCGCAGATTCGACGACTTTCAGCCTCCCGAACAAGCCGGATTCCGAAAAGGCTTTAGCACCGTAGACCACATACATACGCTGCGGCAGGTTATACAGAAGACCGAAGAGTATAATCTGCCTCTCTGTTTAGCGTTTGTGGACTACGAGAAAGCCTTCGATTCGATCGAAACTTGGGCTGTGCTGCAGTCTCTCCAAAGGTGCCAAATTGACTACCGGTACATCGAGGTATTGAAGTGTTTATACAAAAGCGCCACCATGTCAGTCCGGCTTCAGGACCAGACCACGAAACCTATCCTTCTGCAGCGAGGTGTGAGACAGGGAGACGTCATATCTCCGAAGCTGTTTACCGCTGTACTGGAGGATGTTTTCAAGGTTCTGCACTGGAGAGGACTAGGCATCAACATCAATGGCGAGTACATCACTCACCTTCGATTTGCCGACGATATAGTGGTCATGGCTGAGACCATGGAGGACCTCAGTACAATGCTCGATGACCTCAGTAGAGCTTCCGAAAAAGTGGGTCTTAAAATGAACATGGACAAAACCAAGGTCATGTTGAATGCCCATGTTACACCCACTCCTATAAAGATCGGAGACTCTACACTCGAAGTTGTAGACGAGTATGTCTACCTGGGACAAACAGTCCAGTTAGGTAGGTCCAACTTTGAAAAAGAGGTCAATCGTCGAATCCGACTCGGCTGGGCAGCGTTTGGGAAGTTGAGAAGTATCTTCTCGTCCAACTTACCCCAGTGTCTCAAGACGAAAGTCTATGACCAGTGTGTGTTGCCAGTGATTACATATGGGACTGAAACGTGGTCGCTCACAATGGGCCTCATCAGAAGGCTTAAGGTCACCCAAAGAGCAATGGAGAGGGCTATGCTCGGAGTTTCCTTGCGTGATCGAATCAGAAATGAGGACATCCGCATGAGAACCAAGGTTGCCGACATAGCCCGAAGAATTGCCAAGCTTAAGTGGCAGTGGGCAGGGCACATTGCTCGCAGGACGGATGGCCGATGGGGCCGGAAGGTTCTGGAGTGGCGACCGCGAACCGGAAGACGTTGCGTTGGAAGGCCTCCCACTAGGTGGACCGATGACCTGGTGAAGGTTGCGGGGATCCGCTGGATGCGAGACGCACGGGACCGGTCAATGTGGCGACACTTAGGGGAGGCCTATGTCCAGCAGTGGACGTCTTTCGGCTGAAATGATGACTCCTCTTATATTTTCTTTTGTACATAGCTCGAATATGTATTTTGTTGATATCTTACGCGAACACCTACGTCAGTTTGCTTCTATACAAAACATGCAATAATTTTCACGGCTTCTTTACGACATGCATTATTTTCAACCACCAAACTAATATTTTTATTCAACTTATTCAGTACAAATCGTTGGAAACCGCACCCCTTTTTCTTTCTGCAGTCCAGTATTTTACTGAATTTGTCTTGAAGTAGTTTGTTAGCGAAAAAAATACGGAAAAAATCCCTGCAGCGTAAAAACTTTTGGTAGGAAAACCTCACAAGTTCCAGACAATTTTTTTGATTTATTGTCAAAGAAGACTGTTTTGTACGATCTTTCTCGCGTTTCGTAGTTAAATCAGTGCGGCTTATGGCGATTTTAATCGAGCAATTTAATAAAATGAATGTGGTCTATTAGTCGGACGGGGTGCCGTCAACCGCTAACTCAACAGTGAGCTCTCCTCTAAACGTTTAGTTAAATGCTTTATGCTTATAGTTAATTTTATCTGGAGCAACGCCACGTAAGTTCTTGTAGAATACTAGCTCATTATGTGGGCACTAGGTTTATTTTGTGTGTCTAATAGGTTTGTGTCTAGAATTGGGAAGAATGGACGAAGACACTTGTACAGCAATGAGACACCATGGTTTTGTATAAGAAAAAACAGGATTGAATGTCAGGATGCATATGGGACCAAGGTAAAATGGGACTGGCTGGCCACATCGCACAAATTCACGCGGAGAGATCTGGAACCCTTAGGGAGCATATCGTCATCGAAGACGACAACAACAACAACAGAGGCGAAGGTGTGACGATCTGATCTTGGTCATAGACAACATAAGATATAAGGTCTGGAAGGAGAAAGGCGAGGCATCTACATAATTTCCAGTCGCTACTTAAATGTGATTGATCACGTTCCTACAACAAAAGTCTTTCGTATTAAAAGGCTCGATAAATAAAAAGACAGGTGCACATTCTATAACAAGAAGGAAGACGGCTAAGCCGTAAACTTTAGACAGCAATATAGCGCTTCCCCGGCAGCAACTAAACGTGACCTGTTTCCTTTTAATATTTCTACAGACACCTCATGCATTTAATATTAAAACGAACGAGTAATGGACGACGTTTTAAATCTGCGCCTTCGTTTAATCGCGCAATTTATAATGAAGATGGTTCGTTATAGCCGCACCTCCCCTTGGACGTTTTATAAGTAATCGACGCGCTATTAGTAGTAAATTGAATCGATGTGATTCAATGAGTTTGAGTTGCTTTATGAAATGTGAGACTTCATTACATTATTATTTTATTTGTTACTAGCTTTTGCCAGCGGCTTCGCCCGCGTGAAATGTCGATTTTCCATACAAACTTTCATCCCCTATTTAAATCCTTTTGGGGTTGAATTTCGAAAAAATCCTTCCATATTCCTTGTCTACATTATAAAGGGAACCTCTGTGCAAAATTTCAGCTTTCTAGGTCCAAGGGTTTGGGCTGGGCGTTGATGAGTCAGTCAGTCAGTCAGTCAGGACTTCTCTTTTTATTTATATAGAAGATGTTTTTACGACCACTGTGTTTATAGATAACCTTAATTTGCATGACAGTTAATTAAATTTTCTCAATGAAACTCGGTCAATCACACACTTATGCCATCGTAAGGAAACCAGCATGCCTGGACCGCATGTACCTAAAACAAAATCAGTGGTCCATGGGCGGCATACCTATAAATACTCGGATGCACCAACAACACGAAAATGAAAGAAACACCATATATGCCATTATCATTATGTTCAGGTCAATAATAGTCACTCTAATATTTCTTAAGATAAGCTAAGACAAAGTTATCTTATCTCATCTGTTGCAGACACAAAAGTGTAAGGACACTCTTAAAGTATAACCCTATCATTGTCCGACCAAATCACAGCATCCAAGCCCAATTTTTCGAATGTTTCCGTTAGGTACACGTGAATCATTGGGCATGATAATGGCGGATCCTGCACTTAGCGTGATGGATCCCACCAGCCTCACTCCCCCCCCTTCCGCAGCAACCCTGTACCATCTCATGATAAATGGCTTTGTCAAACCCCACGAATGTGGGTCACGGAACCCGGCTCTAATGGCCCTGCAGCGATATATTTTAAAACTAACGGTCTGGTGCTGTTTATTGCGATAATCGAAGTTTACGATAAAAGTTTTTTGGATCAAGTTTTGGTAATATTAGTCTGCATGAGTAGCGGCCGAGTTTAGGAGGAGGTACTTTTAGTTTTGAAGGACTTTGAATAAATTAAAATAAACGCCTTTGTAGTAAACAGAATTAGTTAAAATACTAACTAAGTTTGTAGACAGAAAATCGTATTTAAACCCTTGATAAATTACTGTGCTATTGACCACCGAA
Organism: Diarsia mendica; assembly: GCA_949316265.1. Classification (NCBI taxonomy): domain Eukaryota; kingdom Metazoa; phylum Arthropoda; class Insecta; order Lepidoptera; family Noctuidae; genus Diarsia; species Diarsia mendica. The sequence continues at coordinate 14,383,103 of OX438906.1, forward strand.
TTCTAAATACATTACTCAAAATTTGATTCAAGACGCAACCGTTTCAAAGCACCATTGTATAATATTGAAACCTAGAAGAATGAGGTATTATTTTAGAATAAGCACCTTTATTGACTTACCTATCAGTCCCTTCTGTGAATATCTCCAATCTCAATACCGCAACAGCCTCACAGCCTCCTCCTGTAAGCTCGCGATAACTATATCTCAGCCGCTAATACAGCAGTATTAAGATAATCCAAGCCCCGACAATTACATTTAGATACACGCCTGGCAAGCAGCCAAGCCGATCATAATTGACAGCCTGATTGATGCCTGTCCGTGGTTGAAGATTTGATCACATGAGTGAGAACTTTTGTAAACGATTTCATTGAATATCTCTATCGATTTGGTAACAAAAAATCTTGAGTGTTCTTGGCTTGATTCCTTTGATTTACAAAAATGTTTGTTTATGTTGCATAATGTTACAAATTAATATACACCGTTTTTGATTGTTGAAAACATTTCAATATAAATTATTTATTGTAATAAAAGACTATACTAAATATATAAACTAAACTAACCTAAAAACAAACTAACTATAAAAGGGCATCGAAAAACTCCTCCTCAACGCTGTCAGCAGGTAAAGTACCCAAGAGACTGGCAGCGTTGCCGCGTTGTATGGCAACACTTATCCTCTGGCCAAAGAAAAAGCCAGCCCTTGGGTCGGAGGAAGCGTCAACAAGGCGTTTTGAAATATCCTTAAAAAGGCTGTGTGCACTAGGACCCCACGGCCCTAAAGTTTCAACCCCAAACGGCTCGAAAATATAGTTTCCACAAAGGTTACTATATTTACGCCGCTTGAGGTTCTCCGCAGCCGCAGCGGCAGCGCCAGCACAACACGAAGAGCTTGGAAGATGCGATGGCGCAAGAGTATCGACGCAAGTTGCGTCCCATACTAAAGGCCTACCCATCTTCCAAGGAAACAACGACATGCCGTCCGGTCTTTTGCCATCGTCGCGTGCCAAGCCATTTGGCTCTAAGACAGCAGGGACGCCGACGGTAACAAGAGCTCGTCGGATGATGTCGTTTATATTTGCGTGTCGCGCAAAACGACCCGTACTTCGACTGCAGGACAGGCCATGGTGTCCGAGGTTGCTGACAGCTTCACCACATTGACAGCGATGAGGAGTGCAGCATACGGCACCAAGACGTAAAGCAGCAGCGAGGCGAAAAGTTGTGTCGTCAAATAGAGTGCCAATGCTTGACGACGGCAGTGCGTGAAGCCAAAGACCCGACTCCCACTCACCCACAGCCAGCAGGCGCGCACGCTCAGCAGTAGTAGCAGACGTGTTCAGTAGATTATTCTGAACTACCCTGCAGAGCGGCTCGTCCCACCGTCTCTGGGAAAAAGGATGGTCGGGTTCTTCTGTATTCGGGCAAGCGGTTTTCCAAGCGACTATAGCCTCGGAGAAACACGGCACATCAAAACCAACCAGTGTGGAAGCCAGGATATTCCTGATTAATTTCTCCGTGCCGTGAACCGAGGATATAAAAGCCGGTAAACTAATACTAGAAATTTTGCGGACGCCGAGTCCTCCCATACGAATGGGAAGAGTTGCTTGTTCCCAAGCTCGGTCGTCCAAAGCCACATTTAAAATGGATGACAAAGATGTCTGATGATTTGGTCCATTTTGTCCAAAAGATGTTTGTGCTTCCATAAAGGGGAAGCACGAAGGAAATATGTTAATTTAGGGCCGAAACAGCAGTAGCGAATAATGGTGATGGCCGAATGCATGTTAATTTGGAGCAATCTTTCCGAAACATCATTAAAATTTAGAATTTTCTCCTCGATAAAATCGGGAAAAGAATTTTCATGGATAGGAGACCCAAGGAGACGAAGAGAGTTTTTTTCAATAATTTTGATGTCTGGAGCTATTGAGTTAAATTTTGAAAGAGTCAGTTGTCTGTCGGTACCGTCAGCTAAATATAGTTCACATTTCGAAAGATTTAAATCTAGGCCAATGGAATGAAGTTCATTTTTTAAGAAATTTAGATCATCTAAAACGGTATCTACTTCGCCTCCCAAAGTTCCATCATCAAGGTACCAAACGTTAAATTTAGAATTTAGCTGTCGAACAATTGGGTGAATAGCTAAACTGAAAATCACTGGCCCGAGGGGGTCACCTTGTTGACAGCCAACAGCAGATTCTAAAAGATGGTCCCGATAAATTAATTTGGAAGGGTGTCTGTAACATTGCCAAAGAAAACTATAAATTTGAGGTAATTCTTTTTTAGTTTCCATCAACAAAGTGTCCCTGTTTACAGAGTTGAAGGCATTCTTTATGTCAACCTTCAGAATGACCTCTCCTTTGCCAGAATTTAGGTAGGTCGACATGGCGTGTACGGCAGCCTCGCAGCCCCCTTTAGAGCCGTAACCTAGCTGCAGGGGCTGAATTTTTTTCGAAACATCCTCACCATAAAATTTACAGCAAATCTTGGCTGCCATACGACGATAAACAGTTCCCACAGCAATGGGGCGAATGCCGCCATCTCTTTCCTTTTAGATTTTCACGAAAAAAGTATATTTTCTGTTAGATAGAATGTCTGACAATCTTTATGTAGGTAGAGTTTACACAGGACGACAGTTTATACATTGGCCAAATACCCAAAACCAATATAGTAAACTACTAAACTTCTTTACTAAAACAAAAAAAAAACAATTTTCCTTTATCTCCACAGTTTAGCTCCCAAAAATACTACAATTTAACCCGTCAACTTTATCTTTAAGAAAAATAGCCGCACGTTTTGTGGCAAAAACAACTGATTGCGGGCAAAACTGTGGCTAAAAGTTACTGATATACTGGTAGATAATACAGTCTCAGATGGCACATAGCTCAAGCTAACGAGGTTTTACTGCCCTCCCCTGGCCCGTAAATTTAAGCCCACTATTCTTTTCCCGGTAGAATTTAGTAAATTTATTCCTTAGCGCAGGGAATTCGACGCATTTATAACGGTTTGATGTGATAAAGCCAGCACCGATAGTTATTTTATGCATAATGTTTGGACTTTATTATTGCTTTGGAACTGATACAGAACACATATAGAAAAGGACAATGCTTGTTCAAGAAAACGCTGATTATGTTTATTCGAAAGGCAACAAAGATAAAAAAAAATTGTGGTCTTTGAAAGAATTAAAGGACTTTAAGGGTCAGAATAACCCCAAATTGTGAAACTTTAATGACTCTCGTTTTATAGATACTGCATTCTCCTTGTGATTAATTTACTTATTTGAAATCTATACGTTTTGTGTGTTTTAAAAACACAACAAAAAAAATATTAGTTATTCCTTATTATCCCACACTATTCCACTGTCTTATCTGGCATTTCTTCATAAAGACTTAATTACAGACGAGCTAAGGAATAAAAGCATTTTCCTCCAAATACTAAGTCATTACATTACTGTTCACAAATATCTCTTCTGATTTTGTTAAACCATCGGTATATAACAGTGCTACCACTGGATCCACATCAAATATACAGATATATATACACATACATGTAACCCTGCTTGTATGACATGTAACACATTAGTGTATTAGCAGACATTCCTCCATTGCTCATGTATCTTACAGCCGAGCACCTCGTTAGCATTGTTATTTACTGGCCTGTTTACAGTTTACATACTCGTACGTGTACAAATAAGTAAGATTTACTACGCCTAGGGAATATTCCTACGCTTTTTTTTTCTTTATACATTTTTCTTTAGGTTTTGTTTTGGTCTGAGTACGTTCACGGCTGAAAAAAAAACTAACGTCTTTAATTCCTCGTCTGATGTAAATAATTTTAAATCAGTCGCGTTTATTAAACGGATGCAAACCGGGTAAGCATGGTGTTTTTTTTTGTGGTCGCAAACTCCATACTGATTTTCATTACAGAACCTCAATCAAAACAATGAGGAAGTTTACATGCCATTTGAGGACTATCCTAACTAATATTTATGACTGTAAGTGGTTTTATTACCTTTTCACGACTAAACCGATCATCCTGAAATTTTGCATATACTTTGCCAGGCGTACAGACACAGTCATAAGGTTTTTCAACCCGAAAAAAAATACTGTTAAACAAAAATAATATCCTTATGATAAATAGAGCGTGTGCTTCAAATCATGATTGAATTACATGGTCGTGAGGCTCAGCTAGTAATAGGATAAACAAAACACAATAATTATCAACCTTCACAATTTATAATTCTAAGCACACAAACCATAACAAAATTAAAAGTCCATCTCCATACGGATAGGTGAGACAATGCAAGGCATAAATCGACCATTATCACCGGGGTAGCCGTCGCCCGGGCCGTTTGATTCAATTCTGTAGAGATTTAGTGTCGCCCTTCCGACACCTCACCTTGCCTCGAACATTGTCTCGCTGCTAATTGAATCGGCTGGCATATGTGAGGTCAGGCTTGCGGAGCTACACCTTGGAACAAAAGGTACTCTTAATGTAAGGTACCTAGTGCCAGTGTAATTCTGCCGTTCTAGATTGCAGTAAGACTTGAAGCAACTGATTCACAAAGATGTGCTGTCACCAGCAATAACATGAATACACTTACTGTTTCTACTTTGGTTTAGGGCGTATTTCGTGATCGCCTGGTTTCCAAAATACCATGTTTGTGAAAAGGTAAAACGTTAATCAATATAGAAGGTGTAAATCACTTTTGAAAGTTGTTGCGTGTATACATATTGCAATTCGTGACTGTACTTATCAGAAGCGTTTGCATGTACACGTCTTATATGACACAACAATACGAAGACTGTCGAGTTCCCTAATAAAATGAAATGTCACAAGTTGTGTTATTTTATAGACGTAGGCTCTCCAAAAATAAGTAATGCCGTTGGGTGTCACAAAAAATGAAGGACACAAGCGTAGGCTTACGTCAATACTTTCCTAAGCGTGGGCAGAATACATACATACAATGGCAATTAAAAATATACGTGGGATTTGGGGCTTAAAAACAGTTCGTGTTATAAAGTAAAAATAGGATCAGGATAACACAAAGACATTCAAAACATCACGAGTTAATAGGGGAAGAGCCATCAACCTGGCACAAATACAGACTCCGTAGCTGCTATAGAGAAATTCCTGCTGTAAACACTTTGCACGACCTGAGAATTGTACCCAAGACCTCTTGTTCAGTAGTCACAGTTGCGGCCACTGGACCAATGACGCAAAGTATTGATATTCAGCTGCATCCTATTATGTTACCCTACCCCATAGCACATTCATTTATAGTGCAATCTTTCAAAACTTGGATTGACGCTTTCACTTTTGATTACATGATACATTGTTAGAGCAGTGGGTTTTTTTATATTAAATGGGCTTACTCTTGACCTCAATCTTGCCCTAAGGGCAGAGATGAGGTTGACGATGGCACGAGCTTACCCAGAAGAAGCCTATTTACTCGCGACTTCAATAGATTGGGGTTATATAAACTCGGGAAGACCGACGCAGGCAGGGTGTTCCACTCCTTGGCTGTACGAATAATGAAAGACTTAGCAAACGCTTCGTACGAATATGTGGAACATCGACAAGGCATGGGTGATAGCCTGCAGTACGCCTAGTCTCTCGTTGGAAGAAGGGAATAAGCTCGTGGAGCTCTAGCGCACACTCTCCGAAGTACAGTCTGTAGAAGACCGACAGACATGCAACTTTGCGGCGATGGGCCAGGCTATGTAGCTTGGCAAGCAGCTTAGCTGAGTGGTGTTGTAATAATACCTGCTTTATACTGTTCATAGACTGTATTCAAAATTCTTCTTGTTCTTTGTAACTAGGTTACCTTTCACTTCAAATAATAACAAACTTGATGAACCACGTCTTTTCTTTTTAGTAATACAAAATTACAACAAATCGTTATCAGCACGAATATAGCTCAAGTATAGATTTGTTTATTCAAGAAAAGTAATTCGTGTTTTCGTAATATTTTGTTGAAGCGATATTTGTGCGTTTTTCTTTTTTTTTGGGTACGAAACAAAATAGTTCTTCGTGTACTCTTGTGAGATGACAAACCCAAATGGAGACACAAATGAGCGAGGTATGCGTAGTTCCTCAATTCCATCATTCACCCTACATAATAGAGAAGGGTATAGTACGTGGAAGTTTAAAATGCGTAATTACCTTATGCATGAGGAGTTGTGGGAAGCGATCAGTGGCTACCCAACAGAGATGAACGTTTCCAATGTCACAAAGACGAGGAGCGATCAGAAAGCACTAACAAAAATTTGTCTTACCCTTGAATCATCTGCAATTACGCATGTGCGAAGTGCAACCACGGCAGCTGAAGCATGGAAAGCTCTACAAAATGCGTATGAGGACAAAGGTATGGGTCGGCGTTTACATTTAGAACGGAAATTATACAGATTAAGACTTGAAGACTTTGATAATAATATTGAGTCGTATATCAATGCTGTTATTTCCACTGCCCAAGATTTGGCAGATATAGACAAAGTAATAGATGATGCGTCCATTGCTGCTATTCTACTGGGAGGTCTAACGTCGAGGTATGACCCATTGATTATGGCTCTCGAAAATAGTAATGTTAATGTTACCACCGAACTGGTAAAGTCCAAATTACTGAACGAAATGACCAAGGAAAGCTCGATAAAACTGGAGACAGCTATGAAGTCAAAGGTTGATGTCTCTTCTGTTGAATCAATGGCAAAGAAAATTGTGTGTTATGGTTGTGGAGAACCTGGTCACAAGAGACCTGACTGTCCTCTAAAGAAAAAGAAAGTCATGAAAAGGAAGAATCCCACTAATAAGGACTCGACCTCTGTGTCTGCTTTAGGAGCAACGAATAATTATGACATGGACAAATGGTACGTTGATTCAGGCGCTACCAAACATATGACTTCAAGACGAGATTGGTTTGTAGACTTAAAGCCTATTGATAATAAGGTAACAGTTGCAAACGGGACTAAGATTGACGCTGAAGGCATCGGTAATATATCTATAAATACCGAAAACAACGTCAATACAATTAATGATGTGATGTATCTACCTAACTTGCAAACAAATCTTCTATCTGTGAAGACAGCAGTAGAAAAAGGGTTTACTGTAATGTTTGATAAGTCTGGTTGTAATTTATTTAATTCAAAAACCTTCTCCTTTACAGGTGAAGCGGTTCTACATGGCTCGCCCTGTGGTGGATTGTACACACTTGATTGTGCGGTGAATATTCCCCAATTTAGAGCCTGTGACGTCACGTACGTCAAGCCGCTCAGTTCACCTTACTGTTACTTGTAGTGATTAAAATAGGGAAACTAATTTAATAGAAACAATAACGTGATAGAAAGTTTAATCATACGACAATACACGACACAAAACGTTATAAAGTGCGCAAGTGCAGTGAATAAATAGTAATTCTGTGTAAACATATTACCAGTACACAAGTGAAAAAAATCTACCCTAGACATTAAAAATATAAAAAACAATACAGTGAATACATTCAAAACTAGCTGTGAAGTGACGCCCGCTAGTGTGCCGCAATTCTGCCTACCCCAAGTGCCGTTCTATGGTGTTATTAAACCATAAGACTCCCATCAAGCCATCATTTACATAATATAAAACAGCGCCATCTATTGTCATAGTGCGGAACGACTGAGCTCGATCAATAGTCAAGTTGTCACTTGCGTTTCGAACGAAGCTCACAATGCCAGCGGCGAAGTGTGGTGCTTGCGCCAAATTTTTATCGCCGATAGAGGCCGCTAAGTGTCGACAGTGCAATGTATTTTATCATCGCATCTGCGTATGCTTGCCAGGCACGGGTATTGTTGCACCAACTTGGCGCTGCCCTGATTGCCTGAAAAATCGGCCTAGGGATAACAGGACGGAGACACCTGTTCGAGCTGGATCAGACCCTGCCCAGGCAAAGGAGCACGGCAGCCCCGAGGAGCTCATGGACATGGACTGTCCATTGAACAGCACGGCCTTGGATGCTACCGTTAATTTCTCTCCCGACTTAGCAGACGAGCTTCGGTTGTTTAAGGAGGAGTTGCGTGCCGAGTTTCGCCTAATGCATATGGAATTCCAAGAGTTGCGCGCAGAGATGGCTCAACTGAAGGATTCCCTGAGGACATCGGACGAGCGGATGGATAACCTGGAGGTGCGAGTAGGCGCCCTCGAACACAAGTTGCAGCAAGCGGTTCAGCCGGATAGGGATCCGTTGGAAAACACCATCGCTGAACTGAAGTGTCAGCTGAACGAGCGCGACCAGGAGCTTTTGCTCAACGATATCGAGGTGACCGGTATCCCGGAGAGCAAGGATGAGAGCGCCCTGCACCTCGTTAAGGTTCTTGCCACTAAGCTTGGCGTCAACATTGATGAGAGGGACGTAGTCCATGTTGAGCGAGTCGGTTCCACGCGCCGTAATCGGGTTGAGACTTCGGACGGCTCCATTGCTGCTGAGCGACCGCGGTGTATATCCGTGCGCTTTGCTAGGCGCGCCACGCGCGACACGCTACTGCGCGCCGCTCGAGTCCGACGCGGTTTAAATACAGGTGATCTCGAAGTCACTGGGCCGCCGCGCCTAGTTTACATAAACGAGCGGCTAACACCAGCGAACCGCCAGTTATTTTATCGCGCCCGTCAGGCAGGAAGCCAAAGTAAGTTTAAGTATGTGTGGACAAGAGAGGGGAGAATACTGGCTCGCAGAGAAGATGGTCACAAAGCCGAACGTATTAGATGTGAGGATGATATCTGTAGGGTTTTTGTATAATGGTCGGTTTGTACATCTATACGATTTTGCTAAACTTGTTACGTGTACCCATTTGCCCTGTCAATATTAGCTTTTCACTTCTTTACTGTTTCATTTTATGTTGTTTTGCTCTTATAGGATTTTTGAATATTCTGTTTTATGTTTTAGTGTTGTGTTATGTAGACCGAACACAAGTAATCTCACACAAAGCTACTATTATAAATGTCTTGTTTAACTATTGGAGGAGCAGGTGTGCAACTTATGTTTTAGGAGTGAGTGTTGGCCGCACTAAAGTAATATTAGTTACTTTGTTTTCTTATCTCAAGCTTTGTTTTGTTTTGGCAGGTGTTTGTCTTATGGCGCACCTTAGTAAGCTGTATATTTGCCCGTTTTTTAACACTACACATCATTATCTATACTTTATACTCATCGCACAACTTCCCTCATATTTTTTAAACCTATTATTTACATGCCACAGTTTAAAATTTTTGTTTCATTTAACATTGTACACTATCTATTCTATATTATATATTTTTAACTCGAATCACAAATGACGAAGACCAAAAATCTAAAAGTTGGTTTGTTTAACGCTGGGTCGCTGGGCTCTCGCCATGACGAATTTCTTGTGGCTATGGAGAATGTCGAGGTGGATATCATGGCGATAAATGAAACTTGGCTCAGGCAGGGCGAGGAAGGCCGTGCGCCGACAGTCCCGGGCTACCGACTGCGGCATGTCCCGCGCCCGGCCGGCGTGCGCGGCGGGCGGGGCGGCGGCGTGGGTTTCTACCTGCGCCGCGGAGTGCGCGCGCGCACCGTTCCTCACCCGCCTGCGTCGCAGGTCGAGCAAATGTGGCTCAGACTGAACATCAACTCGCAATCGGTCATTATTGGCACTGCATACAGACCACCTTGGCTCGATGTTAATGTTTTTCTGGATGCCATCACTGATTCTTTGTCCTCTTTTGCCAGCGCAGACAAGGTTCTCTTGGTGGGCGACTTCAATATAAATGCTTTGAACCCTGCTGACAACAAAACCAAGCTTCTAAATAATTTTTTACATTGTTGCAAGCTTAGACAGATTATTAATGAGCCAACCCATTTCACAGATCATAGTGAAACTCTGATTGACATTGCGTGCACTGACGCCCGTGTGTGTGGGTACTCAGTTTCTCACATTCCGGAACTTGGACAGCACGCAATTATAAGCATTGAATTAAATTTTAGAATAGAGAAGCCTATCCCGCATTGGATTACCTATAGACCGCTTAAGGACATCCTCCCTGAGTTTTTTAATGACGACCTAAATAAAATTGACTGGGAACACATCCAAAGCCTACAAGATGTGAACTCAATGGTGGAATTGTTCAATCAGTACGTTCTGGCGCTGTTTGATTTGCATGCACCTATCAAAAGGGTCTTAATTAAAGAGAGGTCGCTCCCCTGGATAACCTACACTGTTAAGGAAATGATGAAGTTGCGTGACAGGGCCCATCGAAAGTCTAAAACTATAAAATCGGATAGCAATAGGAAGGCTTATACAGATTTAAAACACATCGTAAGAACGGCAATTGAGACTGAGAAGTCAGTATATTTTAAAACTTATATCAATAATAATATCAAACAGCCAAAGAAGTTATGGAGTCACTTAAAGTCAACTATTGCCTCCACAAAACAATCAGAGCATGGTCTGCCACACTTCTGTAACAACCCTGATATTATTAATAAGCACTTTTTGAATGTACCCGGCAGTGGGGAGGTTGATACTTCAGATTTAGCATATTTTGAACATCATCGGCATAATGACAGTATTTTCCAGCTGGAGTCTGTTCAGGAGGAGGCTGTGCTGCAGATATTACGTGGTCTTAAATCCAACGCTCAGGGCTCTGATCGGATCTCTCTGGAGATGCTGATGCTGACGCTTCCTCGTACGCTCGCAGTCATTACAGCTATCGTCAACAGATCAATAGAGACCTCCTCCTTCCCTGACCTGTGGAAAATAGCAATTGTTAGACCAATTCCTAAAGTGACTAACCCTACTAGCGCGAGGGATCTCCGCCCAATTAGCCTGCTCCCTTGTCTATCTAAGATTTTGGAAAAAGTGGTATGCAACCAGCTTAGGTCTTATCTTGAGCACCATGGTATTTTACCACCCGCACAATCTGGATTTCGTAGGGGCCACAGCACAACAACTGCTCTATTGGATGTAGTTGGGAACATTCTTGAAGCCAGAGATCGAGGCATGGGAACCCTCCTTGTACTACTGGATTTTTCTCGTGCTTTTGATTCAATTAATACTTCACTTCTTCTTGCCAAGTTGACTCATTATGGCTGTAATGCTGAAACAGTTCAATGGTTTGAGAGTTACCTCACTGATCGTTCACAGCTCGTTCAGGTGTCAAGTGACAATGGAGATATCATGTCTTCTAGTCGGGAACACGTAGGTAGGGGCGTGCCGCAGGGGTCAATCTTGGGCCCACTCCTCTTCATCTTGTACAGTGCCGATATCACCAAATGTCTGATTAACACCAGGTTCCATCTGTACGCTGACGATCTGCAGATGTACCTCTCGTTTTGCACCCAGGATACTGCGGAAATGGTCAAAGGTATTAATGATGATCTGGAGAGAATATCTGAATGGTCCCGTAGAAACTCCCTAGTTCTGAATCCTACTAAGTCTAAGTATATTGTGATGGGGTCCAGAGACTTCCTGAACAAAATGCTTGCCTGCCATCTGGACATTAGGATTGATGGTTGTGGTATAGAGAGGGTTCTGGAGGCTCGTAATCTCGGAGTAGTTTTTGATGGGCAGCTCAAATTTGAAACCCATATTTTGGAAGCTGTGCGCAACTGCTTCTACCGACTTAAGCTCTTGTATCGTATCCGTCCCTACATAAGTGTGGATATGCGAGTCATGCTCTGTGAATCTCTGGTGTTATCCAGACTGAACTACGCTGACGCTGTGTATGGGGCATGCATTCTCGGTAGAAGTCAGAAGCTAATCCAGCGAGTACAGAATGCTTGTGCAAGGTTCTGTTATAACGTGCCGCCTAGAACTCATATCACCCCATTTCTGAATAAGGGTAATTTGATGAGAATGTCAGCGCGGAGGACGCTTCACCTGGCTACCCTACTTTTTGGCACAATTCTCACAAAAAAACCAGAGTATCTCTATAAGAAGTTGACTTGGTCACGGGATGTGAACCAAATAAAAACTAGAGCATCCTCATACCTGATGTTGGCTTCCTCCCATCGAACTGCTGCTTTTCGTGGTAGTTTTAAATTCGCCGCCAGTCGCTGCTGGAATGACCTCCCGCCACCTTTTCGTGCTATTAAAACAGTTGGTACATTTAGAGTGGCATTCAAAAGATACTTAATCCAACAACAGAAAAATACCTCTGTTTAAACTCACCCTTGTTCTGCACGCATTCTGCAAGTGACCGGAGCGTCTAATAATGCTGGCGACTGACGGTCAATACGCAATTCCGGGTAAAATGCATAGCGTTTGTTTTGCCGTGAGCATTATTGATTACTCATAACTGTTTTTGTTGTCACTTTTTGTCCCTTTATGTCTCACGAACTTTTAAATGATATTTTCGTCACCACCTCTTAATTAATCTTGCTATACAACTCAGTATCTACGTATTATTACATATACACTACACACCATTAGTTATTAGTTACAGTACAATGTATTGTTTTGCTTATTCGCTTTTTTCTTCGCTGACATTTGTGATCCATAGACACCGTGCGCCTACGGCGTCTTAGCGTTCTTTTTTCGTTCATTTATTCAGTGTTGCCATTTACACCCTTGGCATAGACAAATATTGTTGTAATATTAGTTCGACAGTTGTATTTACTATGACTTATTTATTGTTTTTGTTACTAAGATATTTATTTTACTTAGGTTTTAGTTACCTACTTTAATCTTTTATTATTTTTTCTGTGAACGTGGCGTCACCTTTGGGCCCCATCAGAATACCAGCGCTGTGACATTTGTCATAAATGTTACAGCACCATGCTGAGATGGTGGCCCTTTGGCTTCGCACGGGATTAATTTAAATTGGCTACAATTTAAATTTAATGAATGTATGTCCTAATTTTAAGTGTTACTTACCATGTTTACTTGGTTTACCTGTAATTTTTTGTCAATTTGTTTTTTGTCCTGTGGGAAACCAATAAATCATTTTTCTTTCTTTCTTCTTTCTATGATGTGCACTCTGATTCTATCTCTAAGTATCAGGTATGGCATAAGCGTTTAGGCCATTTATGTCGCGTCGGTATGAATCTGCTGAAAAATAGTCATAAGGTTATTGATTATAAGGATGTGGATAAAAATCCATGTGTTGCTTGTGTTCAAGCGAAACAAGCTCGAAAACCGTTTAAGGCGATTACTTATAAAAGAGCGACTTCAATATTAGAACTAATCCACTCTGACCTTTGTGGACCAATGTCAGTTAGCTCCTTTCAGGGTAATAAATACTTTTTATATAATTTTTATAGACGATTTTTCGAGAACTATATTTGTATATTTTATTTCTTCTAAGACAGAGGTAAAGGATATATTTTGTCACTTCCAGTCTATGGTTGAAAGACAAACTGGGGCTCAAATTAAAACAATAAGAACGGATAATGGGAAAGAATTCGTCAATAGTGAATTCTCAAGTTATCTTAGATCTTGTGGTATTCAGCATCAAACTACGGTACCATATAGCCCTCAGCAGAATGGTGTTGCCGAGCGCACTAATCGCTCAATTGTTGAAAAGGCACGCTCTCTTATGGCTGAAAGCGATCTTTCTAAAGCTTTTTGGGAAGATGCTGTTCGAACGGCTGTGTACCTGAAGAATAGATGCCCACACCGTGCCTTAAATAATAAAACTCCCTACGAGTTGTGGAATGGTTGCAAACCAGACCTAAGTAATCTCAGAGTTTTTGGGTGTAGAGCTCTTATACATATACCTTCTTGTCACCGTAAGAAATTAGATCTTAAAGCTGATGAAGCTATATTTGTAGGCTATACAGAAGATCCTAATAGTTATCTTTTTAGACATTCAACTTGTCCTAGAACCTTACAAAAGTCTAGAGACATTACATTTTTTGAAGATTGTTTTTCTTCTTTAAATAATAGAAATGTCAACAATACAAAGACTTCTACTGAACCTTTAGTACTTTCTAATAGTCTGCCTATACAGGAAGAAACCAGTACAGTTCAAGAGTCTTTTGAACATATTCCAGTGGTCACTGTCGAACCAGCTCCAGGCCATACTGTTGTCACTAAAGATCAGACTGCTGAAACTGATACTTTTTTTGAAGCAATTGAGGAAGCAGTAGTTTCTACTAGTCAAACTGATGGACAATGTAGATATCCTTCCAGAGACCGGAAACCTCCTAATTACTTCTCATACCAAGTTTCTAGTCAAGCGTCTGATGAGCCTAGAACTTATAATGAGGCTACATTGGCTGATGATGTTGAGAAGTGGCAGATGGCAATGACGAATGAATATAATTCATTAATGAAGCTGAAGACATGGAAATTGGTTGACAGAGAAAACAAGAAAGTTATACCATGTAAATGGGTTTATAAGTTAAAGAAAGATCCAGCAGGAAATGTTGTGAAGTACAAAGCAAGATTAGTTGCTAAGGGATTCACCCAGACGCCAGCCAGGTGTAGATTATTTTGAGACTTTTGCTCCTGTCGTGCGGCACTCCTCCTTGCGTACTCTACTGGCTCTCGCAACTGAATTGGATTTGAAGATGAGTCACTTGGACGTTGACACTGTTTTTTTAAATGGAGATCTGCAAGAGAAGGTCTACATGGAGCAACCTCAAGGTTTTAAAGTAAAAGGTATGGAGAACAAAGTGTGTCTCTTACAAAAATCCTTGTATGGACTTAAACAAGCTCCACGAGCCTGGAATATAAAGTTAAATGAAACTTTATCAACTTTTGGTTTTGTGAAAATTCCATCAGAACCATGTGTGTATACCAAACTTTTTGGAAAAGAGTTGGTTATCATTGCAGTCTTTGTCGATGACATAATTGTTTTTTACAGTAATGACAAAACGTTTGACGTCGTCAAAAATGACTTACAAAAATATTTTTCGATAAAAGATTTGGGCTATTTAAGCTATTATCTTGGTTTAAATATAACCAGAAAAAATGATGAAATAAAAGTACATCAGAAAAATTATATAAATAATCTATTACAAAAGTTTGGAATGGAAAATTGTAATACTTGTACAACTCCACTATCTGGACAACTGGAGGTCAGTACCAGCATTGATAGTGATCATAATGATCTAGAAGCGTATCCCTATCAAGAATTAATTGGTTGCCTCATGTTCTTGAGTGTGAATACTCGTCCAGACATAGTGTACACGACTAGTTACCTGAGTCAGTTTAATACTCGGTACAACAAGACTCACTGGTTAGCCGCGAAGAGAGTCTTACAATATCTAAAAGGCACTATAGATTACTCGATTTGTTACAGAAAATCAAGTATGCCCCTCGTAGGTTTTTGCGATGCCGATTGGGCAAACTGTAATATAGATCGCCGTTCTTATACTGGTTACTGCTTCAAATTAGCAGGCAGTCCGGTTTCATGGGCCTCGCGGAAGCAGCAAACCGTAGCTTTATCCTCAGCGGAAGCCGAGTATATGGCAATAACTGAAGCTACGAAGGAAGCGATTTATTTAAGAAGGTTTATCACTGAATTAGTTTCAGATCCTATGGTAAGGCAAAAGTTATTACCTAATACCGTAACTATTTGTACTGATAGTCAGAGTGCACAGAGTTTGGCCTTAAATCCGGTACACCACCATAGGACGAAACATATAGATACCAGATATCACTTTATTAGAGAAAAGATTAGTGATAATTCGGTAAACTTAAAATATACCAAATCAAGTGATATGCCCGCTGACATCTTAACTAAACGGTTGCAGCGTGTGGCACATGTTAGATGTGTACTGGGCTAAGGTTTAGTGTAAATATATTTTTACACGTTTACTAGGTATATTTTGAGTCCATTTTTATATGTTATTTATTTGTGAGAATTTTGATTAAGGGGGTGTGTTGTAATAATACCTGCTTTATACTGTTCATAGACTGTATTCAAAATTCTTCTTGTTCTTTGTAACTAGGTTACCTTTCACTTCAAATAATAACAAACTTGATGAACCACGTCTTTTCTTTTTAGTAATACAAAATTACAACAAGTGGTGATCTAATGGTGGCGGCCCCGACTTACGAACAGTCTGTAAGTCGTGGGTTCGAACCCAGACAGACGCACTACTTTGTGTAATTTATTTTATCACCAATGCTCTCAAAACGGTGGAGGAAAACATCGTGAGGAAACCGGCATGTCTTAGAACCAAAAATTCGAAGACATGTGACATCTACCAATTCGCATTGGGCCCACGTGGTGGATTATAGCCCATCCCTCTCTTAGAGAGGAGGCCTGAGTCCCTGCAGTGGGAACATTATAGGCTGATGATGATATACTGTGACCAGTTGCGTTACAGTTGCATTCCACATCGACACAATCCCTCTCCATTCTAAACTTACATTTAATCGTTTCATGCTGAAAACGTAATAACATCGTTAGTCAACGGGTTCGACCGTTTTGGTCTACAAAGGTGGTTTCACAACGGCAATGTTAGGAGTGAAGTGAGAGAATTGTTTGTATGGCGAAGTTTAAATTCTCATACCGACCATTTTTGGTGTGAAAGGTCAGGATGAGCGAAGCAAGAATCTAAATATTTGGTAATCAGGTATGTAATCAGCAATTATTATTACTTTTCCAAACGAATTACAAAATCTCGCATAAGTCATCGAGCTCAACGATAGATCATGATAATAGCGAAAAATACTCCTCTGACAAAACTTCCATACTTACTCGACCCATATGTATGAAAAAGATGTTTATATTTTAAATGTTCAGATGAACGGTCTTCAACCATTATCCTACCCTATGAGCTACATATAATATTATGGTTCAAGACGATTGTTTAACTATTGTGTCTACTTCGTGGACAGTGAGAGATTTAAAATATGGTCACAACTTTCGGATACATCTCAGGGCCAGTTGAAAACCAGCGTCGGGCACTAGCTGCTCGGCAGTTTGCTGAACTGGTCCTATTTGGCGCAGCCGTGAGATGCACACACTCTTTTTTTTGTGTTAATTTTATTTTTTATTGTTTGTTGTGTGCACTTGTGGCATATTGTGCTAAATAAATATGTTTTTTTTTCTTTCTTTCTTTTATACTTGTGGTGTGGAAAGATCATCAAAGACTTCAAGTTCCCGTCCGTCCCATCCACTCCATGCCCCGCCAGTGTGGAACCACCTCTATTAAGATCGCAATGCCAATAAACAAGCGCGCGATATAACGAGTGCTATTAGTGTTACCTCGGGAAATCACGAGTCGCGAGTGAGCGATGTGTTTACCGCGCTGTTTAATGTCGTGTAGCTATGTCAAGCTATCTAATTATCTCTTGTGGAGCGAGTTTATTAGTTAGGACTCAATATGTGTTTTATTTAGCTAGTTTTTGTTTTATTTTGTAACATCTGGTAGTCTAAGACCCGGTTTCCACCAAAGCGGAGAGGAACGGAGACTAGAGGAGATGAGCGGAAATCGTCCAACCACATTAGTTAAAATTTACATGTGGTCTTTCGGCTTTCCTGTGATTGGTTGAATTTGGCACATCTCTCCGCTCAGCTCGTCTCCGCTTTGGTGGAAACCAGGCCTTACACGGCACTAGATGTACTGTCAGACTTATTAACAATTGTATCAAAAGGCCGAAGTGTGAGTGACTCTATAGCTACAGCTAATATATAAGCAAAAATACAATGAATAACTGCAGTCCATATTGCGACGGTCCACTTTACGATCTTTACCAGAAAAGAGCCCAGACCCTCGTGATACCAACCAGTGATCGTGCCCACTAGACAATGCGGTCGACCGCGAATCTCGAACGCGAGAATGCGCTCCCGAGAAAAACACGATATTACCAAATGCGTGAATCATCTGAACAATGTTTGCGATAGTTATGGCGGCGCTCTCCTGAGTTATTGTGTTCCAGACTCAAATTTACTGTGATTTAACGTCTACCGGTCGTTATTGTTCTTGCCATTTTCCTTGTGGCTTGCGAGGGGTTTCGGAATAGGAACCGTAACGTAATGCTTGAGAGACCTGGTGGGCTCGTTTATTACTGTTCTGTTGCAGCTGGAGACTATCGACCGACGAGGCACGAGGTTTTCCATCACAGAAAAACATTGATTTATGAGCCAGAATAAAGAGACGAAAAATCTCTTCAACTCACTGAGACAAAAGGTTTGATTGATCCAAACCATTGAGAATCGCCTGATTGCGCAATTGTTACCATTAATCTTTCGATATTATTTGACGTCTCTATCGGTGACCCCACTACCAAAATGCATTAAACACAATCTTGAACCAAATAGATTTCCAATCCACTTCCCGAACAAAACGTTTGATTAAAATAAAATCCACTTCTCACAGTCCGATGTTAGACATTCAGTCCGTGAAATGAAGCATCAAATCCACAAAAATTAGACAACTGAACAATTTAGCTCGAATTTCCGCTCGTACGGGCCATTTAACCCAATAAATTTAGACCATTACCCTTGTCCGAGCGGGCCGCAATAAAGTGCTTTAAAGCGCCCGTGTCGCTTTGAAAACTCGTTACGCTTTTTTTTTAAGCGAAGACAGAAATAAAATTAATTTTGTATAATTGGGGAAATTATAAAACGTTTGGATGACATTCCGGTCGTTCGGTTCGGTCCCTTGTGTTTATATGTGCGAATTGGCATTCGTATGTGTTAGAAGGGTACTAAAATGTTTTCTGAATTGATATGGAGCGATACTTTTAAAATGGGACTCAGAGCCTTTTCAATTGGAGGCAATAAAGACTCGGGGGAATGGATACTTGGATAAAAGCGTAGCTCTGGAGTTTTAGCCATAATAATAAAATTAGGAGCTTTTACTATTACAGCAAAAGATAGTTTCAAACAGCCAATGAAAAGTAATAAATTCTCACTGAAACAACAGAGGTACAGTCACGCACACCAATATGTAAACTCAAAGCAACTTTTAAAAGTAGGTAATTTTCTGTTACTTACTATTTTGATTAAAGTTTTACATGTTTACGAACATTACATTTTAGAACCCATAAACGTAATAGGTCTTATCTCAAAGTACAAACCATTATGCCACAAGATCATAGCTTTTTAATTTTTGCTAAGTGTTCACATATTTTATCTCGTGACTACTCAACCCTCCTTCACTAACAGACGCTAACGAAGCATCACCCTGTAACTGTGCACTTTAGAGAAACTTGTTAAAACCATTCGCTATCAGTGTGTACCAGAGGGCAAGCGCGAGCTAATCTGAAACATCAGTTAAGCTGCAGCTAAGCTGTTGATAGCTGTACCTTTGCCAATCACGGCTCGCTTTATGCTTCGCTGTTATGTTTTCGCAGATCTGAGGAATGTTTTGCACCGTACTGGCTGGCTTTCAATGGAGTAGGATACGGTAAGATCATGTGAAAACTAGAGCGGGTAGTTTTTGTAACTAAATCACAAAGCTTGTGGAATTGGATAGGTTATTTGTGAAGTTACTTTAGGTCATTACATTAAATCCTTTTTTGTTGAATGGTTTAGGACAATGCCGTTAGATGCACTTTTGAGGATATTGAAACTGTCGATCAACTGCAAACTTAACAAAAAATAATGAAAACCGACTGCAATTTAGGTCGAATTCAACAGAGCTGTGTCGCTATTTAAAGCAACGTTTGTTGTATCGTGGATGCATTTATAAACAGCCAGACCATCTTTTTTTGGAGGGTGGGAAATCATCAAATGGATTCCCCCCGCTCTGGGCCGAGGAAGGGAAGGAAGGGAGTGTCAGACTTCTACTGACTAAAAACCACCCAAGTTACTTCTATCTCTTTCGAGCAACCCGCAGACCCAACCAGCTGTCTAGGCTATACAAATATATCGATTTTCGTTTACTTAAAAATCCATGAATAATCTACTAACACATTTCTGGGGCAACAGTCTCACTTACAAACCGACTCTTCAAACGAAACTTTACGTATAAACTTGAAGTTGTGAAGTTTTGAGAGCACTTGAAATAAATACTACTGAAACTCGACTAGCAGGCGTCAATTCGTCCCGAACCCTTGTTTTAAAACTGATATTAGACCAAAAAGTTAAATCAAGACAGTGTTTTAGGAATATATCAAGTTTTATTGATACACATATTATAAAAAAGTCGTTTGCCGC
The DNA here is from genome assembly GCA_949316265.1 of Diarsia mendica. Lineage (NCBI taxonomy): Eukaryota > Metazoa > Arthropoda > Insecta > Lepidoptera > Noctuidae > Diarsia > Diarsia mendica. The sequence continues at coordinate 14,403,134 of OX438906.1, forward strand.
GTCTGTCTGACTGAGGCGCTTCTTCCATTACGATACTTGTCGGATACTCAGACCAACAAAAAAAGGAAGACGACGCGCCACGAACATCAAAAGTGAAGCCAACTTTTTATCTATGTGTGTAGACAATGTCTCGTGAAGTCGTGACGTTCTAGGAGAAATGCGTGTGGTTTTAGTGTAGGTGTGTGCGTAAGCTTGTATGTTTACTTGCTATAGGCGTGTGGTTTTGTGGCTTCACTGTTGGTGTTCGCGGCGCGCCGTCTTTCTTTTTTTCTTGGTCTGAGGTCGGATACGATACTAGAGTAGAACACTGGTTGGATACTAGTTCGCCACTCGACGCTCGCATATTATTATTATGCTACTGAAAAATTACTAAATTCATCATTTGTGGTAACTCATTGTTTTGTGGACGGACGTTATGTCAAGCGATTCCAGTGACGAAGAATCACTTGCGGTTTTTCTGTTTTAAAAGAAACAGAAGACGTCATCGCAAGAGTAGAAAATACTGGATTCATCCATATACATATTACTATATTTTTTGGTGACTCAACAATACCTGTGTGAGACCACTATGCGGCCCTACTTACTTATTAATCTATTGCATAGATTCTATCGCGGGCCTTGAGTTGATTTGAGCGTGGAGAGCGAATCCAGAGATTTCCTAACAAAAATATTCAGCATTCAAGATTCAACCAGGTTGCTATGGTTACGGAAAATAACAAGGTTGTCAACTGAGGTTGTCAAATTAAATAATTGTTTGTCTCTCTGCTTTCTCCTTCTAAAATATTCTTACTCGTATAATTTGTGTACAAAGTGTTTTAAATATGAATAAACAAAGTGCATTATTAATGAAGAAAGTCACGAAAAAATAGTGAAAGAAAATGAGTGAGGAGTGAGTACTCTATAAACATTCATTTTATTATTAGTACGCATTTAACATAAGTTTTATTGGTTTTTGCATTACTATTCTGCGAATCGGTCTAAAACGATTCGTTTTCTTATAAAATATCTAAAATAAAATAAATAATTTTCATATTTTTCAATGTTATGACGAGTCCCTATAATGCCCGTCACAGTAATGCACATACCAGCAATGCACAACACTGGACAACAGGAGTGTACGACACAGTAATCGGCGACATCGCGCGATTGGTTGGCCGACTAGTTGGGCAACTCGAAATTTTGGGACTTGGATACTAGGTAATTGAGCTAGGTCGTGCTGCCGAATTAAATTGTACTCCATGACGTGCGCTCGCTACGCTCGCATATTTAAAAACACTAATATCTTCTGTCCCCGAAGTGCCGGGCCTCCGCCGGCCTCCTTCGTCGGCCTACGGCCCGGTGCCCATGCCGCCCATAAAGGATAGTTACTGTCGCGAGACGGTCGTATTGTAAGAACACGAAGAAAAAAAGAAGGAACCACGGAATTTTTCAGTATTTTATTGTATCACCCGTCCCTATTGTCACATGGCTTTTTACTTTTTTAATGTGACGTCACTGTTTGTTTTGATTCCAATTCTCGTGCTGTACATTCTTGCCCGGACAATCGAGGTTCGGGCCAAGAATGCAGGACATGACAATGTACAACATTGGAATTCAAAACACTTACATTCCTATGTCGCGCGTTCTCGTGTCGTGCATTCCTGTGTTGGGCATTGCTGGTTCCCGTTATGACACTTACGTCAGGCTGTCAATACTTTTTCTTTAAAATTTTCTGTCATAGAGTTTCTTACTAGCTTAGTTAGTCTATGAAGGTTAGTTTTGATTTATATAATGTACATCGCGCAAAATTCGAAGATCAAACTCTTAATATCGTTATTTTTGTTCAAATTTTTTGAATGAATAATTATTTTGGTGTGTAATTACACTATTAATACCTAATTATTTATACCTATTATTGCATAAGTTGATAAAAAATGCTATGCAATAGATTTACCGCGGCAGTCTCCGAATGCCACACGTATTTTTAATCTATTGCATAGATTCTATCGCGGGCCTTGGGTTGAGTTGAGCGTGGAGAGCGAATCCAGAGATTTCCTAACAAAAATATTCAGTTCAAGATTCAACCAGGTTGCTATGGTTACGGAAAATAACAAGGTTGTCAACTGAGGTTGTCAAATTAAATAATTGTTTGTCTCTCTGCTTTCTCCTTCTAAAATATTCTTACTCGTATAATTTGTGTACAAAGTGTTTTAAATTTGAATAAACAAAGTGCATTTATTAATGAAGAAAGTCACGAAAAAATAGTGAAAGAAAATTAGTGAGGAGTGAGTACTCTATATACATTCATTTTATTATTAGTACGCATCTATCATAAGTTTTATTGGTTTTTGCATTACTATTCTGCGAATCGGTCTAAAACGATTCGTTTTCTTATAAAATATCTAAAATAAAATAAATAATTTTCATATTTTTCAATGTTATGACACTTACGTCAGGCTGTCAATACTTTTTCTTTTAAATTTTCTGTCATAGAGTTTCTTACTAGCTTAGTTAGTTTAAGAAGGTTAGTTTTGATTTATATAATGTACATCGCGCGAAATTCGAAGATCAAACTCTTAATATCGTTATTTTTGTTCAAATTTTTTGAATGAATAATTATTTTGGTGTGTAATTACACTATTAATACCTAATTATTTATATCTATTATTGCATAAGTTGATAAAAAATGCTATGCAATAGATTTACCGCGGCAGTCTCCGAGTGCCACACGTTTTTTTATTTTTTTTTATTTTATCGATTTGTCTATTGACCCAGTAAATCATGTTTACGAGTATAAAAACCGCTGATACTAATGTAATTGCGTAATTGTGAATTGAAATAGCATTTGTTTACATGCTAAAAGAATTTTTTTGTGTTTGTTTTAATTTTTAGGTACCCTAAGTATATTCGATATTAGTATCGTTCTATAGTAACAAGTTATTTTAGTATGAAAATGTTAAATATTGATTAGAAATCTGTAAGTTGTCCAATTAGTTATAAGTAGTATTATAAGCCATATCGTCTGTGATACAGGTTTATTACTAGTACAGGCATCGAAATTTTTTATACCTACATTATTTCTAAGATTTATAATATTGTCGCCAAACCGCCTCATCTGATATTTTTTGAGGAAACAGAATATAAACCAGTATTAAAGCATTACACTTTAGTGCATCTGAATATCTCCTGTGATAGTTAATCTGTACTGAGATTGGTCGCCAGACCTTAGATCGGTTATGACGATTCAATATCACTTTCCACTAAATTAGACGAGTACCATAAATAGATCGTAATCACCAAACAACAAACACAGATTAATATTCCTCCGACACACACACATTATACACACACACCACAATACACCCACAAACATCACCAAACAAACAAACACACACTAAATAATAAATCAACATCTGCAGTTGTCTAATATCGGCGAGTTCCATCGGCTTACATTAATACAAAATCAATATAGTAAGCCTTCAATTAATCGGTACTTCGTGGGTTCGTACGCAAAGCCGATTCGACGAGCTCGCAGTACTTACGGGTTGCCATACCGAAAGCTCCCGTGATTCCTGATAATGGTTGCCGAGTTATTCATAATTCAGGTGCTGACATACAATGGTGGTGTTGACAGCGAATTTCCTATAGCCCTCTATAGAAAATACACTGACAGTATTGGAATTTGTTTTTGTTTATAATAATAATAATAATAATCATTTATTAAACAGATCATACAATCCAATTTGTTAGTAATACGTACACATCTTAAACACTAATGTTAGTAGGCACACACATTTGAAAATTTTTGATAATAATTACTAATAATGTCAAGACAATCAGCAATAATAATGTCAAAATCAGAAAAAGTCAAAATCAAATAATGTCAAAATCCAACAATGTCAAAATTAAATAAGGTCAAAATCAGAAAATGTCAAAATCAAATAATGTCAAGATCAAACAATGTCAAAATTACCCCTAATCATGTCAAAAACCATTAGCAATATCACTTTACATTATAAAGGACCCCTCCAGATCCGTGAACAGTATTCCAGTGCCTCACAACCGGACAGTCAACCCTTTCCAATATGGTATTCAGAAGGCTGTTGGTGCTGCCCCGCACGCGGCGCATCAGGGAGGCCACTCTTTTCCGTACTATAGCCCTAAAGCAGTCAGTGCTGGCCTTAGCAAACATACCTGATGCACTGCAAAAGCGAGGCAACCCCAACAGCATCCTAAAACCATTATTGTACAGGACCCGTAGGGCATTGAAAGATCTTTGCGTATAGCGGACCCACAGGCTACAGGTATAAAATGTCTGGCAGTAAGCTTTAAAGAGAGAAACTTTAACTTCTCTTGTGCACCTTGCAAACCTGCGCGCCAGCATATTGCATCTCACTGCCAATGCCCTACGTTTATGCAACATGTATTTTGAGCCAGCATTGAGTGGGTCAACTTGAGTACGTTGGCACGCGCAAAGGAATTGAGAAAATAATGAAAGAGTACTGCTTTAGTCTCTAGAGATTGAAAAATAATGTTTAAAGTTGTTGTTGCTATTTGAAATTTCTAGGAAATACGATGTAAATAAATCCTGCAATCGCAAATAAAAGAGGGACTATATTATTTTACTAGTACATTCCTGTTATTTAAAAAGAATGAACAGAATTTCCTGAAACTGAAATCATTTTCACAGGCTTATACTACTGCTATGAATACTTGAATTTACCGGTGAATGAAACATTTTCAGAGAACCTCTGTAACAAATATTTCCGTTTAAATGTGTAGACTATTGAGGCAAGCGCATTTTATGAATAGCAACTAATGCTCTGCAGACGAAACCATAACTTGGGTATTTGAAATTCGGAATCTGTACCATGAAGGTCTGTATTTTCGTCAATTAGTACTCTACGCTGTTAGGTTGGAAAACGAAAACGAGCTGAAAACTAACAATAGAATAATGAAAAGCTTTGAACAATACATGATATAGGTATTTAAACTCATAAAATAAAATACCTATAGCCTATTCCCGGTAACTGAGAAGTTGTGTGGTAATCGGTTACAGTGGTATGGATAGTGGTTAGTGGTGATGCGGTGGAATGAGGAAAATGTAATATGAAAAATATGCTATGAAAGTAGAGGAAGACCAAAGAAACAATGCATGGACTGTGTGAACGATGATATGCCTAGAAAGGAGGGGACTGCTGAGATGATGAGTAATAGAGAAGTATGGAAGAAGAAAGAAAGAAAGAAAGAAAAATGATTTATTGGTTTCCCACAGGACAAAAACAAATTGACAAAAAATTACAGGTAAACAAAGTAAACATTTAAGTAACACTTAAAATTAGGACATAAGTACATTCATTAAATTTAAATTTAAATTGTAGCCAATTTAAATTAATCCCGTGCGAAGCCAAAGGCTTTGAAGACATGCTGCGCCGGCCCCAAAATAAATTGGGATAAGGGCAGGGTAATGATGATGAATATAAGATATACCTAGTTATAGTTAACTTCACGTAAATAAAGCCTCGCATCTAAATATAGCACAATAGATGTCAACTCTGAACATGAAGTAATTCTAATTATGTCAAATATTACGACGTTGAAAATTATTACTACCCAAGTAGCATTATTTGTGGTCCAATCATGAACATGGTTGGCATATTACAGTATGCGTATAGTCGTTCCCGAACATTTAGTTTTGCAATCTGTTTAACTAAGTTTTGCAACCTACTAGACCATGAATTGTTGAACTGAGAAGGTTTTGTATCGTAAAGTTATTTGTGGGTACAAATAACTTTACGATACAAAACGTTTAGGCACTTACTAAGCACGGTTCAAAAGGTAAACTTTAAACAAATATTCAACGCATTAAAAAGAAATCATCATCATTTTGCAGCAGTATCTTGACATACCTACATATTACATGAAGCAACTCCTATCTGACCTCCACAAGCCAGTGGAATTACGATACCCCTTGGTAGACTAGTTGTTAAACTTTCGAGCCATTGACTATCTATAATGACTATCAAAGATCTAAAATTTTGTTGACAACCGGGATCTACAGCATAACGTGCAATAAGAAATCGTCATCATTCTCCTGCCCTTATCACAATTAATTTGTGGTCGGCGCAACATGTTTTCGTCTTCCATACTTCTCTATTACTCGTCATCTCAGCAGTTACCTCCTTTCTAGCCATATCCGAGTGGTCATTGATGGCTGCTCCTCTGACCTAATGGCTATCGATGCCGGAGTTCCTCAGGGGTCTGTTCTCTCCGCGACACTTTTCCTGCTGCACATCAATGATCTCCTTGTTCCTGGTATTGTTGGGTACGCAGATGACAGCACTGTCATGGAGAGTTATACATCCAGCGCAAAAGCCAGTGGTGAGGAAGTACGTTCACTAAGAGAGGCCATGGTAGAGCGAACGAATTCAGCCTTAAGACTTGTCTCCGAGTGGGGTGACGAGAATCTGGTAGATTTCAACGCCACCAAAACTCAAGTGTGTCTGTTCACCACCAAAAGGAGTCCGTTTAATCTGGCCCCTACTTTCCGGAGTGCGTCTGTACAAGTTACTGACAGTCTCGAGCTTCTTGGCACGAAGTTGAGCGCGAATCTGAACTTCGGCGCCTACATCGAGTCGAAGGCTCAAACTGCAGCGAAAAAGCTGGGCATCCTAAACAAGGTTAAGCGGTACTTCAAGCCTGGACAGCTTTCAGTATGATATAAAGCTCAAGTCCGGTCTGGCATGGAGTATTGCTGTCACCTTTGGGATGGCTCAGCCAAATACCAGCTTGCCACACTTGACTCTGTAGAGCGCAGAGCCAGGAGGCTAATTGGTGACGATAAGCTGGTTATCAAGCTACATAGCCTGACCCACCGTCGCAAAGTCGCATGTCTGTCGGTCTTCTACAGACTGTACTTCGGAGAGTGTGCGCAAGAGCTCCACGAGCTGATCCCACCATCTCCCTTCTTCCATCGGGAGACTAGACGTACTGCAGGGTATCACCGATACCTAGTCGACCTTCCACACATTCGAACGAAGCGCTTTGATGGGTCCATTATTATGCGCACAGCCAAGGAGTGGAATTCCCTGCCTGCGTCGGTTTTTCCGAGTTCATAATATAACCCTAATCTGTTTAAGTCGCGAGTAAACAGGCTTCTACTGGGTAAGCTCGTTCCATCGTCGACATCATCTCTGCCCTTAGGGCAAGATTGAAGTCAAGAGCAAGCCCATTTGTAATAAAAAAAAATAAAAAAAATATCATCCTTCACACAGTCCATCCATCGTTTCTTTGGTCTTCCTCTACTCTTATAGCTACATTCATACTCAACATTTTCTCACCACATCATCTGCCAGCCATTTCCCAACTATATTGGGGTCGGCTTCCAGTCTAACCGGATGCAGCTAAATATCAACATTTTCTCACCACATTTTTCCAAAATATTTGTCAAAATGTACAGTATCATACATAGTTCAAGTTTTTAGTGCGCCTTTTGTCAGCAATATCAGATAACTGCGTACCTATTACCATGCTATTATTACCTATACACAATGCTATAGAGCTATGTATGAAATAGGCAGGTAATTAAGTTGTGTAGAGAACAGATTATCCTACGGCCCCGAGTAAGCTGAACTTGCAATTATCGTCCGTGTATAAATCCTGCTCACACAACACGATATTCCCACTCTAGGCTCTGTTATGTAACCCTAACCGATAATAACCTTGGCTGGTTATTAATATAATAATTGTGTGCTGTCGGAGGAACTCGAGGATAATAACAGCCGCTCGGATTGTAGTTTTCATGTTAAACTGCGCTTGCTAGGTTGGTCTGTGAATGGGCCACCACTCATCACATACCGACTTTCCTCCGTGTGTCGAAAAACACGTACCGCCGTTGGTAATGACAGCCGGGGCTGTCACATGTAGATCTTTGACAGCCGGGACAGGTACTTAGTCTGAACTCGAAAGTCTGACAGATATCGTATTTCTCAGTTTTCTTTCTTTGTTTGGTGTACCTAACCGTGTCAAAGTTTTTATGCCACCCTTGACTTGGCTTACATGCCATCGACAAATATCTCTCAGGCATGCTGCTCTCACAATGTTAAGATGCAAAGAATTAAGACAAAATTAAAAATCTAAATAAACACAGTCAACAATACCAGTCAACAAATTGGAAACGCTAAACGAGCTATCTTTTCATATCTATATATTTAACATTGAACATTTTCAGGAACTTTGGGAATTGGCACGTCAAACACAAATGGGAGTGCCCGGAGGGATGAATCGTCAAACCTATACCTAACAATTTTACAACAAATTTTACTGGCTATAAAATGTCTGCCTATATTTTATATCGAGGCGAGATTCGGGTAATTTTTTGATATATTTTGTCTAGTTTATTCCTAGCACTCATAAACGTCAAAGTTTTATGCCTGGACTGGAGCAAGTGGGTAATCAGCAAAGATGATAAAATGTATTTTACTTTCAAACTAGAATGGTTTTAGATCTGAATTGATAGGTGGAGTAAGTAGAGCGGAAAAGTTTATGTATTGCAACTACAATTACGGCCGTTCTATAACAATCCGCCTCAATAACATAATTATGCTCACATCAGCTCTTTCTGATACAAAAGAAGAACTAAAGAAAAATCTATTGATTGAGAAAAATCTCCGAAGTCTTCAGATATCGCTCAAAGTTCGTCTCATCTCACTAGTTTCCCTTAATGTACCTATACATTAAGACTCACTGAAGAAAGCGAAGGTAATTTCAGCACGTTATTTAGGCGCAAAACACAATAACGCGAGATATTAATTAACATCTAGTCTAATAAGAAGAAGCTCCCCAAACGTCCTGTCATTACGCAGAAAAACAGGTCAGGTAGGGTGAGCGCACGCATTGTCGGTCGAGCCATTAACTCACAATACACACGGTTAATCACTCACGCGATTTCTCGTAATATCATGCCTTAGCACGTAACGCGAACAAATGAGCCGAGTCGTCGGCAATCATCACACGAATGCGTAATCTTAAGCGAGATTAGTGTTCGCTCTTGACCTAAATCGAGGTTTAAGGGATATATTATTATTTTCTTTGAAGTACGGTCACAGCGCTTAGTATACTTTATTAACATCGAATAATTTGATCCGCCTCCAAATCTCTGGAATTTCTTGGGATCGTAAATTCTCGTATTTGAATATTGTATTGGACTTTGAAAGTGAATTAACAGTTTTATTATTCAGCAGGTCTATTATAGTTTGCTTTTAGGTATTATTAATGTACAAACAAATCATATTTGTGCCAATAATTGATAAGCTAGTGAATTGGTTAACCAATTAGAAATTCTGCCAAGTTGAATTAAGCGGGAGTAGGTACGAGTGTGCAGATTACAGAAACTATAAGGGATTAATCACTAGGATTATACTGTAAGTTATGGAACTAGTGCGTGATAGATAATGTCAGGAGCTTGGAGAAGGCTTATGCTGAAAATTCATGTGTATTTGCGACAAAAGGTGTAGCTTTTACTGACTAAACCATACTTATTGTGAAGTAAATTTGTTTCATTTGTACCTTAAATAAAATATTTACAATTATTACGCCCTGTATTAAAAATAAAAGCACCGCTAAAACTCATGAAACTCCTTTCTCAATTACATCAAACGAAACGAACGTTCGTATCTAAATGCATATAATAATAGGGTGTCGGTCAAATTGCTCATCCGGACTATTATGTGTTTATTTACCGGCCAACAGGGTGTAATTGTGCCGTAATCAGCAGGCCGGTTAGCCCACGGGACCGAGTTGCGGTGCCCGTAAATAGCTCTCTCATAGACGACAACTATGGCGTTTACCCTGATTGTACGCAGTTTAGAATTTATTGTACTATTTTGAGTTGTGGAGTTGGATATTTTATTTCGTAGTTTTCAGCCACCACAACTTGCATATACACAGTAGGTATATTTAAATAGTTTTACCTCCATCTATTTTCTATAGAATTTGGTTATTATAACATTATGATTGCAGATGGATACAATATTATTGTATAAGGGCAATTTACAAACAAAAAAATATTGAAAAGTTTATGCTTAGATGGTTTGGTATTGACAAGGTAGATGTGAGTGGCAACGCAGGGAAAGGACACCCGCAGAAAGACACACACTGACCTTATTGGTGAGGTCCTTCAGAAAGGACAGGTCCTGGCTGGTGCGTAGTACTCGCAACCAGCGTGCGTGTATGACCAGATTTATGAACGTGGACGAGGTAAGAGGAGTATGTAAGGATCGTAGCAGGGGGCGTTCTGAGGTTTCTGTCTACCCATGGGAAATTGGGTCATACATACATGTTTATGTATGTGACTATTTACAAATTCCATTTGAATTGGAATGCAATAACAACTCTTTCCATTGATAAACCTAATTAATCAGTGATTACCAACAGATTATATTGTTTACCAGTAACAGATAATTGTTTATGGAATTCTCACTAAGAGCAGTCGAATTAGGATTAATGTTTAATATCAGAACAATATACCAAATCATAATTTTAGAATTCTCTGGAAAACATTTATTTTCAATCCTGTAACCAAAATCCGGTGGTTCCCAATAACACCCACTCTATAAAATACATTAATATTATACTTTTTTAATTGATTCCTTGATTGACTGAAGTTAAATTTACTGAAATAAATTATTTCGCCAGCTATAATATTATATAATTATTTAAGTCCCATGTAGCGTCCCTATTGCCATCAACCGGGAACACATCCAGACCACAGAGTCTGGATTTGTGCCCGGTGCTACTGAGAAATTAATAATAATATTCCACAACTATCACACAACGCCATCTAGTCCCAAGCTAAGCAGAGCTTGTGTTATGGGTACTAGACAACTGATAAACATACTTATATATTTCTAAATACATACATATTATAGATAAATTCCTGAGGGAAAACCCTAATATCACTTTGCCCGACCCGGGAGTCGAACCCAGGACCTCATGCTCAGCAGTCGTGTTTGTTGAGTTTCGGAAATTAATGCCCTAAAAATTATGGTCAAATTCACATCAAAGTCAATTGTGTGGTTTAAAAAATCTAATCATTACACATAGAGACTTCTCTTATGTCACGTGATCCTGCTTTTTTCTTTGATTGCTTCCTGCTGCCCAATGACCGGTCCACTGAGCTGTCAAATGGGAAATATTCTAGCAATCATCACGCTTGGTGGACACATTCGCGATCGTTATTTGTTTTTATTGTAAGGCAAAAGTAATAAGTTCTACGTTTTTATTATTTTTTCTTTCACGTCTCTCTATCTGCTCTAAGTGGAAGTTGGGCCTAATAACCACACCGAACCGTTATTGGCAATCTAAAAAACGCTGTTTTAGACTCTAGCCGCCTTATTACAAAACGTAGTTAAACCTGGTTTAACTTAGACTTGGTTTATCGCGCATGACGTCTCACTTCAATAATATTCAAAAGAAAGTGACAGCATGCGAAATAAACCAAGTCTAAGTTAAACCAGGTTTAACTATCTTTTGTAATAAGGCGGTAGTAGTCTAGTCCCTGGAAAAGTCTAATTGATGGTCACAGTAGAAGAGCGGCTTAAAAAGGAAAGTTATAGCATTGATTTAAGATATCACTAATTATTTTCATAATCACATTAGATCGCGAAAAGTGGAAGGAGGGAAGGGAGGCCTTTGCCCTGCAGTGGGACAATACAGGCTCATAAAAAAAAATATGTCTTGAAAAGCTAGGCTTAGGATGTTGGAAGGCGGGGGGCCTTTTTTTTTTTTTTTTTTTTTTTTTTTTGGTGGGTGGAAAATCATCGAATAACCCCCCCCGCTCTTGGGCAGAGCGAAGGGGAGTGTCAGACTTCTACTGACTAAAAACCAACCCATGTTCCCTCTTCCTCGCCCTTGTGTCGGAGCCGCGGTAACTTTTCGATATCCGCAGCCCCGACGGGCGTCGGCCCTTGCGGGCCCCTCCTTGCTGACATCTCTTTGAGGCGCGCGTGGAACACGTACGCGCCGCCGACACGGTCTGTTGCCGTCATGACGACGGCCGGACGGCGAGCTAGCCCGTTACTCACCGTCCACAGGCCCGCGTCTACGGTGGCCGGAGGTCATCGCGTGACCCCCGACGCCCGGAGCGCCTTCCGCGGCGGCTGGGACGTTGAGAGGTTCTCTCCCTCTCTCGTTCCGCCACCTCCTTCGCTAGCATCACTGCTTCGCAGAAGGAGGCGACGGCGTCCCATTCCTCCTCGCTCCGGACCATGGCTTGCACCAGGGCCGGACGCGAGAGGTCACCGCCGCCGATCGCCGCTACGAGAACACGGCGGGGCTCCGCCCAAGCAGGGCACACCTCCACAGTGTGCTCCACCGTGTCCTCCGGTCGATCCTCGCAGTGGAAGCATCCGGGCGTTTCCTCCCGCCTGATTCGGTGCAGGTACCTCCCGAAACACCCGTGTCCGGTGAGGACCTGCGTCAGACGGTAGGTGAGGGCGCCGTGGCGCCTCTCCAGCCACTCCTCAAAGAGGGGACTTACCGCCACTATCGTGGCGTGCCCTGCGCTGGGTTGCGACAGTCGCTGTCTCCATGCCGCCATGAGATCGCACCGGAGGTCTGTCCGCTGCGCAGCAATGTGCCGCGGCAGCAGAGTGACCCCCCGGTGTAGCGCCTCCGCGCGCCACTCATGTAGGCGCGCGAGGACTATCGCCTCCAGATCCCACGGCGGCAATCCGGCAAGGAGAATCGCCGCCTCGCGGGAGATCGTGCGGTACCCGCGGACAAGCCTTACGGCCATGACCTTTTGGGGCGCGTTCAGGTAGTGGACGGCCCGCTTCCTCACGGCACGCGCCCACACCGGGGCCCCGTAAAGGGCCATGGACCGCACGATCCCCGCATACAGCCTACGGCAGGAGGCGTTTGGCCCCCCCAGATTGGGCAAGAGCCACCTAAAGGCAGCCGCAGCCCGCTCCAGTCTGGGAGCCAAACGTCGGAATGCTCCACGAAGTTCCACCGGCTGTCGAGGACGAGTCCTAGGTACTTCAAAGTACACTCGACGCCGATGGGAACCCCTCCCACCATTAGCTGGGATCCCGACGGTAGCACATTCCCACGTCCATGGAAGCCCATGGCCTCCGACTTGTGAAGTGCCACCTCGAGACCCAGCTGCCGGATCCTCTCAACGACTATCGCAACCCCGCGTGTCATGTTCGCGGCCGCCGCCTCGTGCGACTCCCCCCGTGCCAGCACCAGCGTATCGTCCGCGTAGCAGACGACGCTGACGCCGTCAGGGAGGTCGGCACGCAGCACCCAGTCGTAACCGATGTTCCACAGGGGCGGCCCCAGAACCGAACCCTGCGGAACACCGCACGACATCTCTCGCCGGTTCCACTGTCCGTCTTGACCAGGGTAGATGACAGCTCTGTCTGTCAGATAGTCCCCGACTACACGACGAAGGTAGGCCGGCACCCGGTGATACCGGAGTGCCTCCCTGATGCAGCTCCAGGGCATGGTGTTGAAGGCGTTGGCGATGTCGAGAGACACCGCCAGGACCACACCGCCCCGAGAGACCGCATCCCCCGTCGTGAGGGCTCTCACGCGCATGATGGCGTCCACCGTCGAGCGCCTCTTGCGGAAACCGAACTGGTGTTCCGCAAGATCCGGACCCATTCCCTCAAGGTGCTCGGCGAGGCGGTTTGCAATTACTCTTTCAAAGAGCTTGCCCACCTCGTCGAGCAGCACAATGGGCCGGTATGCGGACGGCGAGTCCGCAGGGCGCCCGGGCTTCTGAATGAGGACCAGCTTCCCCGTCTTCCAACGACGCGGGAACTGGCCTCTCTCCATGCACGCGCTGAAGAACCCCTCCAGTCGGGGCCCAAGAGCCTCTGAGGCCAGGGCCCAGGCTTTGCCAGGCAAGCCATCGGGCCCCGGGGCGGTATTTTTGGCCTTAAGCCTCCGTACCGCCACTCTCAGGTCTACCCCAGTCACCTCCGGAATGTCGTCATCAGATCCTGATTGGTCCGCTTCCGGCACCGCAGGTGGCGGAGCCATTGGCGGGGGACGATGCTCCCCTCGCGAAGGGAACAGAACGCTCACCACGTCCTCCACGAGCTCAGGCCGGAGACTCTGCGTCAGCGGGGGGCCCCGGGTGCGGAGTTGATTCCGCACCACCTTATAAGGGCGCCCCCACGGATCTCTGTTGAGAGTCTCCAGCATCTCCTCGCGGGCCTGATCCTTGGCCCGCCGACGAGCCTCGGAGAGGGAAGGCGGGGGGGGCCTTCCAACATCTTAAGCCTAGCTAACTAGGTAGACCGATGACCTGATGAAGGTTGCGGGGATCTACTGGATGCGAGACTCACGGGACCGGTCACCTGGGGGAGGCCTATGTCCAGCAGTGGACATCTTTTGGCTGAAATGATGATGATGAAGATGTTAAAATAAACGAAACTACTGCTGATTATTTCATTTTATATAACCTTAAAAATTGGTCACATTAAATCAGCCCATCCTCAAACCTACTACCCACTCTCTTGACTTTACCATAATCGCGTAACAATCGTCAATCAATCAGCACGTCGTCATCCCCATCCCCCCCACCTTCCCCACGTCATTACTCTCAGTAAACAGTTCATAATAGGCGGCTTATTGGCTGCCGCGATGGGAGTTCTAATTAGCCACCACGTAATGACGTCTTAAGCTGTGCACTATTTATAACGGTGATGACGTGTTTATGTCTCGGTAAAATGTCTTTGAGTGCTGGAGCGTTTCAGAACTTACAGGTTCTGTTTATATTCCGTAACCGTAACGAATGATACTGATGCATTGTAATACGAATGTTTATTTTATCCATCATGTTTTGCTGTCTGTATCACTGACGATGGTTGTAGCCTTTCAAAGTATAATAGTAGGTAGTATATTTTCACAAAACGGCATGGAGGTGACAAACATCGAGGAAGTAGAGAGCGCATGTTTGACGGAAACACCAAGGTTTGTTTGCGTGGAATAGTGCTAGCTCTGTGTCAAAATATAATGAAAGGTATTACATAATGGGCCGCGGATTTTAGTACTAGATGACGTGGCCTCGGCACAAGGGCAAAGAAGGAACATGGGTTCGGTTTTTAGTCAGTAGAAGTCTGACACTCCCCTTCGCTCTGCCCAAGAGCGGGGGGGGGGGTCATTTGATGATTTTCCACCCACCAAAAAAAAAAAGGTATTACCTAATTCAAACTAGGATAGAAATCTGCACTTTTTGATAGACGATTACAGAAGACAGCCCCAAAGCGGAAGAAAAAGTCTTTGTTGAATAGAGTAGGTTTTCTGAAGCTTTGTATGAGCCAACCTTTATGCTATAGACTCTAGTTTATTAGAAAGAACCCTCACAATTTAATAAAGCCATTTTACCTAAATCCAACAGGTTCTTTCAGATTTAATTAGTCGAAGTCACTTCCGGTGTGAAACCTTTTCTTATCGTTCAAATTAACTTCATTCAGTAATTAAAATCCAAAAAACCGTTCCCTAATTAAAGCTATAAAACATGTTCATAACATGTTAATAAGAGCCTAAGAGGTATTGCAACTCGCATAACATATTTAAGGCGTCATTTGCCGTCTAATGGGACACAATCGCGACGTAATCAGGGCCCTACCTGGGCTGTTGAGGCCCCGGGGCCCAACAATGTCTCGTAATTATGTTAGGGCCCGTTCATCTTGAATTTATGGCGTGTTGTATCAATTTTCACAACGTTTCTGTGGTTGCGGCGGTAGGTAGCTGTAACATGATGTTTCTAAGTGGAAGTGCGTTTATTTGGAATTAATGTGGAGTTGTTTTAGGTGGACGGTTTCATCTTCATAAATTTTAAAACAGTGTCTATGATAAATCAATTTTAGGCCATCCGAATGAAAAGAAGATCGCTATCGATACTTTCTAGCAGTAACTAAAAGCTTATCTTCATAAAATCAAGTTTAGAAGTCGTAATCATAAAATTTATGATGCTGCATTGCTCTCTCTACTACTTTTACACAGCAATACAACTCGGGTTAGTAAAGTGAGAATGTAATAAGTACTTAAATACTTGGCAAGCTATACTCAACTTGCGACCCGGCGGGCTTTTGCTCGCGGCCCCCTGAGCTTAAGGAGGTCCGCAACATAAAGTATTTAATACGAGTTTAACTTAAGTTATATACCTAGTTAAGCGAGGGAAGCCTTTATCTCGGTGTGGGACAGTGCTTGCTAACATTTAGTAAATAGCTTCACTTTAATCTGAAACCTTTTGATAGATCAGAAGCAGCAGGAAAAACAACTCTGTGTTTTGCTTCACTATAAGCTTTTTTTTAGGAAGTAGTCGTAGTTTGTCGGTGTTCCTTCTGTTTTGAAAACAACTTCATTTTTAAAATGTCGTGAAATAAGAACGTCTGTGGTTGGCTTAACGAAGCAAGGATTTGCATACGAGGAAACACAGCGACCAGCTTTGATTGAAGACAAATGCCTCACTCGAAATGTTTTTCAATCTTTTGCTT
Organism: Diarsia mendica; assembly: GCA_949316265.1. Taxonomy (NCBI): domain Eukaryota; kingdom Metazoa; phylum Arthropoda; class Insecta; order Lepidoptera; family Noctuidae; genus Diarsia; species Diarsia mendica. The sequence goes on from OX438906.1 coordinate 14,419,627, forward strand.
AGACAATTTGAGTCTCAATCTACACAACTACACTATAACATAAGTACAACTTTGAACACGATAAGTAAATGCAGGGAACATGACTGAATCTGCATAGCGCAAGCAAACCAGAGAGTCTGTGCTAGTCAAATTGATACTGAAATTGAAATCTACGAACCGTCCTCTCGCTGCAATTAAACTTTACCCAAGTTATTTGAACTATCAAAGTTATTTGCATCGTTTTATTTTACTAAACTGGAAATTATGGTATATTTTAACAACACTTTGTAGTGTTTAACACTTTAAATGCCACTGAATACGGTGAACTCTGTGATTAGCAACTGCTGTTTTTCTTGTTTTTTGGTGATCCATATCAAAATATAACCAACATATTTGTATTTATTTATTTACTCTTTATATACAATAGTGGTACATAGACGGACTTAATGCCACAAAGCATTCTCTACCAGTCAACCTATGGATTTATTATTATCTTTATAACAATTGATTATTTAAGAAAATATGGTTGTGTTCTCTTCAATTATGAGCTCATTCGCCTTGTTCAAGACACAATTAAAAAGCCATTGTTATAAATCTCCTGGAGATTTATTAGCGGACGGGAGGTTATACCATTATCTTGCCACCAATGTTCAAAAATATTACAAAAGAGCCCCAGAATGAATAAATACACCATCAATATTTAACAACTCTTTTAATCACAAAAGCGCCATGTTCCCACGAAACAAAAACTCAATTTATTTGTCAGCGGTAGTGTTACGTTGTAATATTCCATTACAGGGCGCCCTCCAGTTTAATCGCATTATAATCTGGGCTGTCGTTACGCGCCGGCAATGAACAATGCGCGCCGATAATTACTCGCCAGCTACTATTTATTATCGCCCGCCACCTAAGAGTTGAGGTTAGTAGTACAAGTTGGAACAAAACGGCAGTTTCTATTGTTCTAGGTAAGTTTGCGTACTTTGAGTGATTTACGTGAGTAATACGGGTCTGGTACAGACTTCTAGATTAATGTAGACAATAAACTCAATTCTTGGCTGCTGATAATAATTTTCTAGCTTTCGATGCTGCAATTTAAGACGCAGTCAACGGGGGAACCGTAAAAACGACCTGTTTTTCGTCGCAGAGTTAGCCGTATTGCTACTTATTACAATTCCAAAAAAAATACAGTGTATAGTCAAATGTATAGGTAAAAGACTTATGCAAAAATATTTTCTAAAAGTAATCAAGAACCTCGAAAAAAAAAAATCACAAAATCACAAAAAAATCTCACGAAAAAACTTTTTCGTCTCGAAATGCTCAATATTTTGAGTGACAACTGTTATTTATTTTTTTACTATCAGAAAGGAAATTTAACTAACTAAAGACATATGTAAAAATATTTTAACATTACAGCGTATTTTTTTTTTTAATAAATTAAATCTGCGAACTATCGTTCATTTTGGCAGTCACGAGCATCAAACGCGTCGCCATTTTCAACCTTATTTGTTTAGGCGATGAGTTAAGCGCGCGCTCAAGGTCGCGGGCAGGTGATGTCGCCTTAACACTAAGACACTGGCTACACGTGTAACTTTACAAGGGCATGCATCACCGAAATCTTTATGCCTGTAGCACACCTCCGCTGCGAAACCGCTGCGCGAGTTTCGCTGTACAACAGTACTACGGTCAACGGGCGGAGATGTAGACGGCTCCTGAGCAAATGAGCGAAATCGTGTTAGAAAGAGACAACATCATAGTCAGTTTTGTACGTTAGAGCAGGGAATTCGCTCCTGTTTCGCCGCCAAAGAACTTACAACTAACAGCGAAACTATTGCGGTTTCGCCCTTTGAGTTTCGCAGCGGAGGTGTGCTACAGGCATTAGAGCAGCATCCGTAAGAGATATTTTTCAACGGCATGTAAAGCCAATTCAGAGGCCCATAAGCGGCATTAAAGCTTTGAAACTAGTTTAGGCATTAATCACACGATAGACCAAACTCCTTAAAGAGGAAGAATACCAAACTCTTTTGATTATACCCGAGCTGGCAGCTGGTAGACACTTCGACGAGATACCGTTTGTGATTACTATTTTTTTTTTTTTTTTTTTTCAATCTCATCGTCTATTAATTGTAAGCTTCGATCTCAAAAGATAGCTTGATCCTGCCAGTTTTATAAACTAGTAATTTTCTTCAGCTATACCGGTAATAGATAATATTTTTAGCATAAAATATTCTAGTGATTTCCAGTGGATCCTGGATTTGATAGCACAGTCGAACAGGCAGAAGTCTTTATAATTCTAATACCCTCAAAATATTGATTGCAATTTTGTTTTATTAAGCGTTTCGCACTAAGCGACTGATGTCAAACGCTGTATCGTTTGACCTGTCTCTAAATGTACTAGTTAAAAAAAAATACTAGTTAGCTGGCTGTATACTTATAAGCTTGTTCGACTGTACAAGCGCTATAAATTGTAATTCACAGAACTTGAGCTATATTGTTAAAATGTTCATACCATCCGATAAGCGAGATTTAAGCAATTAAATCATTAGAGCAACAACAAAGCTTTAGCGCAATATGCGAACAAGTACAACTCAATCTAAACTACTGTTCACTCATGAACGACATGAACCAACTATTACAACTTGTACATTTCTGAACAAGAGGGCGCCTCCTACGGCTCATAATTATGTGTTTTGGATTATGATGGATATGCTTTTGATGTATTCGAACGACGTGCGAAATTACACGGCCCTTGTTACCGTGTAATACATCATAATATGCGGTAAATGGTTTCCCCGTTATGTGTGTGTTTGTATGATATGCCTGTCAAATGCATCTTAACGGTTTTAAAGGGTTTATTCTATTTTGTTGGGTGAGAGGTACCTGAGCTAAAAATTTTTTTTTTTGAGAACATTCTTCTCTATTTTGTAACAGTTATTGGTTTACCACTGCTTTGTGTTGTAGCAGTTTTGAATGGTTAGTCCGCTACTAAATGAAAGTTATTTTATCTAATAACCGTGACTTGTTGGCATATAATGTACCGACATTACACAACACAACACATCCATACGTATATAAAGTACAAGTCACAATAATGTACCGACATTACACAACACAACACATCCATACGTATATAAAGTACAAGTCACATTATACCCGTTCATAATCTGATTTATTTTAAGAACAAAAAACATGAATGATATCCATAAGTTTTTACTTAAGCAGATCTTATACCATTTCTTTTTTTTGTCATTATCTATGCCAGTGTTTACGCCCGAATACTCGAACGTCACTCAATTATAAGTAGCCCTCAAAACTCGTGCTATCTCTGTCACTCTGCGTTAAAGTAACAAAGACAGCACGAGATTTAAGTGCAACTTAAAATTGAGTGACGTTCGAGTATTCGGGCGTTAAAAGCCTAATTTCAGACGTAAAGCAAATCTAATTCTCCATAGCGTACCACCTCTTATATACAAAGATGCTGCTGTTTTGTCTAACAAATCTAATAAAGATGTCCTCCCATAGGTCCAAACAACGAGGCTGCCTCTGCCAACGTTCGCGCCTCGCGCCGTAGTGATGTACAGCGCCTCGGTCGGCGGAGAAGGCTCAGTTGCGCTACAATTGCGCGAGGCAGGCCCCGGAGACTCGGCGAGGTTCCACGACAACCGCCTCGCGATAGCCTGTCATGAGCCTGAGCTGCTCGCTGACTTCCTAAATGCCAGTGATATCGGTAAGTAACATAACATCACGCCTGTTATTCCCGAAAGGTTATTCAGAGGTTTCTTCAATAGTACAGCCACATTGCGCCAAGAATGTTTAAGTCTCATGTAATCGGTGGCGAGCCTATTGCTACCAACTGGACACAAATCCAAACTCCAAGAATGCTACCGAAATAAACTCCTGATGGAAAAATCCAATGGTGATTATAAATATGAAACTATTTCAAATGTACAAATAAAAGTTGTATTACAGTTGCGTAACGGGGCAACGTTTTAATTCCTGCAATATTGATTAAGCAAATCAAATTAGATTAACCACAGTTCTACTCCAATCAATATTAGCGACCATTATACAATACACAAGACCACACATCCCGCTATATGTAAACATTTCCAATAAGACAACATGCCGATTTGTATAGATTATCCGTACAATGAGAGATCATAACTGGCCTGTTGGTCTAGTGGTTAGTGACCCTAGCTGCTATGCCGGAGGTCGTGGGTTCGATTCCCACCCAGGACAAATGTTTGTGTGATGAGCACGATCACATGTTCTGTGTCTGGGTGTAATTTATCTATAATATGTATGTATTTAGAAATATATAAGTATGTTTATCAGTTGTCTAGTACCCATAACACAAGCTCTGCTTAGCTTGGGACTAGATGGCGTTGTGTGATAGTTGTGGAATATTATTATTATTATTATAAACTGGTTTTGTGTAGCTTGCTTCAAACGACAATAAATTCGTGAAAATTACATTGTGTAGGTTTTTAAAACGGCAAAAACTAAGTCTATAACTAATGTAGAGTGTTTGTAAATTAATTAACAAGAAATTATTGAAAATATATTATACAGAAATTATTAGATAAGCGTTCATTATTCGACGTTATATTTGCACAAAATCATATTCAACACAGTAAGGCAGTAAGGCGAAATATTCAGTGTGTTAATTATCACTAATTATTGTTTTGATTTAAATCGTAATAGTCATTTGAAAAGATTTCTTCTAGTACTTACCTACGTACCAGTCATTTAAGCTAATGCTTTAAGTTATACGAAAAACATACAAAACGTTGAACAAATCTCTATCGTGCACACTCGGCTGCAACTGAGCACCCAGATGTGTAAAATACATTATCCTGCATTTGCTTTCGCATAAAAATTTGAATTATAGTCAACAAAATTGGCATTCAGACTTCGCTACAACGTTCCAGATATTTTATTTTACGCGAAGAATCATGAGCGGTATTCCACGACTCGGAACCCGGAATGCTTCGTCGGTTATTTTGAATTTCAAATATCGAGTTTTGCATTCGAAACTGGCTGGAAGCAGCGCGCTTGGACATCGCTCCGTCATTTGTTATCGACTCATTTAAATCTTGCGAGTGTTGTACATCACTAGTTTATGTAGATTATGTTACGGTTTCCAGGCTGTAGAGATGGGAAAAAAATTTATTTTCATGGCTCGTGTGCATAGATTGCATTGCACGGCCATAGTGTTTTTATTTTATTATCAGATGCTTGCCTTCTAGTAGAATAAGTTGATTATAATGGAAATTGTTTCCCTACTTTGAACGACGAAAATATCTTTACTGTACTTACCCAGGTAAAACAGAAAAATTTAAACCATAAAGCAATATAAGCAAACAGTCGTTAAAATGAATACCAATTTCAATTAATCAGTTGTAAATAAATACATGTGCAGTAATTCAAGTTTTTTAACTTGAACCAAATAAAACTAAAACAATGTTCAAAAAGATAAAATCTCGATTCGCAAACATAATTTAGTGGCAGCAATAATTCAGTAGACACAGTTAAATAAAATAAGTCGCCCTGGAACACAAAAGTGCTACTGTTCATTTACAAAACCAATATTCACGGCGCAGCTCGAATATTAAGTAAAGCTAGGAGAAATAATTTATTTGTCTAGATATTATACTGTAAATCTACTTCGGAGATATGCTTTCAATTAATATTGCGATATCTTATAAGTAAATACATTTGCAAAATCGAGCAAAAGTTTTGAATAATACCAAATTACGTTACTTAGGTAACTCATTCACTGAATGTTCCTCTAATATTTTAGAAATCGTACCTGTACAGAAAAGATGAAATATATTATATCAAAACATTTTTTTTTTGTTAACACAACCAAATCAAATATTGTAATAAGCCAATATCAGTATAAAAACGTTAGTATCAACACAAGCTAAGCATATTTGTACACATCTCCAAATATTTACTCAATGCCGTTCTTGCTCTTTATTTTCGTTGAAGATCAAAGCTAACATAATTTACTAGCTTCCAAATTCAAATTATCTAGTTCGTCGCCATCCCCCATTAGCCCCGAGGGAGGCCGCCATTGCAGGACATCAACTTGTCAAAATTCACTTGAGAAATGTCTCGATTTTGCTTAAAAATGCAAACTCATGCAAACGAACCCTGAAGGCATCTAATTGAATTAGATCTCCTTAGTGAACGATGGAAATTTTCGCTTCTATTATTGAGTCGTAAATTGTTAAGATCTTGCCGTTGTGCATTTCAATTATATAGTTATTGTTAAGCTATTGCATAGCTTCTATCGCGGGCCTTGAGCGTGGAGAGCGAATCCAGAAATTCCGTAACGAAAATTTTCAACCAGGTTGCTATGGTCACGGAAAATAACAAGGTTGTCAACTGAGGTTGTCAAATTAAATAATTGATAAAAAATGCTATGCTTTACCGCGGCAGTCTCCGAGTGCCACATTCTCTTTTTTATTGTTTTAGCTAAACTACTAGGGCTAAGATAAGGGCTGCTGTCAATCAGTTATGTTTTCAGTTACTAACTCAGGCGGCTTACTCTACTTATTAAATATAGCGTAGACCTCTCAACATTCATTAAAAAATGCCCATCATTAAATTAAAGTCTATATAGGCTAGGCAGGCAGATCTGCATTAAAAAGGAATAAACACACTTAAATCCAATAAACATACTCTAATTCAAACTCCAAAATCATAATAGGGTGAAATGGGCTTGAAAATACATACTCAACTGATTTGGCTAACATCGTTACCATCATCCCGAAATGTTACAGCGTACATGAAACCAAATTCAGTTTATCGAATTTGCGAACATCACTAAAGTGGACATAGACCGTGTGATAGTTCGCTGTCAACTAAAGTTACTGTTAGCTTAAATACGTGGCAAGTTCCATAACAACATGTTCCATCACCGCGAACCCTTGTAGGTAAATATTCGGGAATTCCATTAGCCAATCCCTTAGAGAGTATTTAATTAACATATGGTAAACAAGTTCATTATCCCTTTGTGCTTTGAACAAACTTTTCGACATTCTATAACTTCTGCCGTATTTAAAATATAAGTACTTTAAACTGGAAGCCTCACTGGGAAAGATATTTAGAAATTGTTACTCTTATAATTACTCTGAGTGGAGGTTATGAGTTCCAGAGATTCCGTGTTGTCGTTCTTTTTTTTGTAACGTCACCCTTGAGGCGAGTTTGATCCTTTTTGGAGAATTTTAGATCAAGGGTGAATTTCGAATTAAGAATTCGCAGAAGGGTCTTTGTTGTTTTTCGTATTTTTTACTTTATCTTGCCTTACTGTATTTGATGAACCGATTTGGTTTTGATTCTCCTTATTATTTCGATAAAATATCTTGATCAGACACCAATAAATCATGCAGAACATTTGACATAGAATCTCAGAAGTAAACAAATAACAAAAACAGCCTCAAACACAATCAACTTATCACTCCTCCATAAAAGAGTCGCCATAAAAAAAAAGCAAAAAACAACATTATTTTCCTTAAAACACAACCTCAGCAAAGGGGAACAATAAAAAAGCGAACAGCAGTAAGCAATCTGCAATATGAATAAGTGGTAGTTTTTGCATATTTCATCCGCGCCGAGTATCGGAGCAACAAGCACTTACAAAGATGAATTGTCACTTTTACAAATTGTATCCGCCGAGTCACCGGGTTCGACGTTACATGACTGTGGACTATCTCCCTTAAATAATAATAGGGATGATGTTAACGAAAATAAATTATATTTTGCATCACTTCTTTACCTTAACTTCATTACTTTAACTTCTTTAAAAATCATTTGAAATATCCTGCCATTTATATTATACTTATAAAAACAAAGTAATCTACATAATTTTCACACAAATGTGAAATATGACCTTTTTTTTTTTTTTTTTTTGGTGGGTGGAAAATCATCGAATGACCCCCCCCCCCGCTCTTGGGCAGAGCGAAGGGGAGTGTCAGACTTCTACTGACTAAAAACCGAACCCATGTTCCTTCTTTGCCCTTGCGCCGAGGCCACGTAATCTAGTACAAAATACCGCGGCCCCGACGGGCGTCGGCCCTTGCGGGCCCCTCCTTGCTGACATCTCTTTGAGGCGCGCGTGGAACACGAACGCGCCGCCGACACGGTCTGTTGCCGTCATGACGACGGCCGGACGGCGAGCTAGCCCATTACTCACCGTCCACAGGCCCGCGTCTACGGTGGCCGGAAGCCATCACGTGGCCCCCGACGCCCGGAGCGCCTTCCGCGCCTTCCGCGGCGGCTGGGACGTTGAGAGGATCGCTCCCTCTCTCGTTCCGCCACCTACTTCGCTAGCATCACTGCTTCGCAGAAGGAGGCGACGGCGTCCCATTCCTCCTCGCCCCGGACCATGGCTTGCACCAGGGCCGGACGCGAGAGGTCACCGCCGCCGATCGCCGCTACGAGAACACGGCGGGGCTCCGCCCAAGTAGGGCACACCTCCACAGTGTGCTCCACCGTGTCCTCCGGTCGATCCTCGCAGTGGAAGCATCCGGGCGTTTCCTCCCGCCTGATTCGGTGCAGGTACCTCCCGAAACTGCAGGTACCTCCCGAAACGTGAAATATGACCTTAATTCGAGTTTCCAAATAAACGTGTTTAAACTGATCTTATTATGTCTGTAGACGAACCAGTCTTACTCATAAACACAATGACCGAATAATTTCTGCTATATGATTTTATTTAGATGTTCACGTGTTACTTTCACCCCGTTTCACCCTTCGAGAAATCATAATAATGCCGTATTTTTTTATTGTCCGACCTTGAATGACTTACGAAGTAGAGCGTAAAATTACATGCGCATGATTTCCATGCATTTACATAGAATTTCCCGCCGCAATATAGTCCGCGTTCCGTATTTTTTTCTGTTTGTTTTGTATGAGGCTGCATCGGGCGTTTTATTTCCTCTCTCTCTAACTAGGTATTGTATGTTGTCTATCTCCAAATTGGTAACACCAGATGTTTTTTTAATGACCTACGTATTTTTTTTTTTTAATAAAAGCCTAACGAAGACTGAATAAAAAGAAATCAAAATTTTACCTTAAATTGATTCTGTTTTTAAAAACCCGTCCGTTGAAATGGAAACCCATCATAAATATTTTCGTTACTCTCAAATTTTCGACCTACTACAGAATTAGTACTGGAATCCCGATCGACCCACATTTTGCTTCACATAAATTCATGTGGGGCTGTTTCTATTAAATTTTACGACAAACACGAACCCTCATATAACTTTGTTAATAAATGTTATAATATATTGGAGGCAGATGCTAGTCCTATCTGACATACTAACTATAGTCCCGACTATTTAAGTCTGTTAGGAAATTTCTAAATAATGTCTTTAGCAACTATTTGCATGTCATGATTTGTGCCTGTCTGAAGTTATATGAAAGGGTTTGTTGTGTGTTAAGTAGCGCGTTATGAGTAACCTAGTGAATTATTTACATGTTACCAAATAACTTGGGACCTTAAGTAAATTTAAACTACTGAAACTCGTGGTTATAAACTGGATAACACATTAAAAGACATAAATTAATCACAAGAGAGAATCAAACAAAATGTTTACCAAGTAATTGTATCAAAAGTAGGCGCAGGGAACACTAATTCCATTTAAAACCAAAGAGCAATAAAAATAAAAGAGCTTGAATTAAATCTATAAAGTAATTATCTAAATAGCTGGCACTTACGTCCCTCTCGCGTTAAAGACTTGTAAGAAGTTCAAGCCGTATCAGATGTCATAATTGTCCTCTGCAGAATCTGAGACGAAGCCACTGTGCAGGAAACACAGAAGATTCATGATAACTACATTCACTTTCACTTTCAGTGCCGTTGCCGCGAAAGAAAATATCCATACCACGAATTCTTCAGGCGTTTTTTAGGGTTTCATACGTGAAGGGTAACACAATGGAACCCTATTAGGTACTAGTAGTAGTTCGTCCGTCTTTATGTCACCGAGCTGTATCTCATGATCCGTTACAGACAGTTGAAAATAGCAGACAATAAAAACAAAATGTGTATTTCTGTTGCCGCTACAACAAAATAATACCAAACTCTCGTAATTGGCAGTAAGGGAGTTTTTTTAATATCTACTAGTAGGGTTCTTCTTGTACGATGGTACAGAACCCATCATGATTTTCGATATTGAACCCTCAAATCGGATTATCAATGACGGATCGGAATGATCGGATTATTTGACGAATACTACATCATCATACCCTGGGCCTATAATGTTCCCACTGCAGGAACTCAGGCCTCTTCTCTACGAGAGGGATGGGGTATTATAATTCACCACGCGGGCCCAGTTTGGGTTGGAATACCACATGCACTCTAAGTAAAAAATCGCTTCAACACATCGAAAATACGAAAACACTGTTTGTTCTTCGGAAGTAAGCTTTAAAATTTTTACTTCAGTATTATGTTCATACTACTGAAATAATTAATCTATTGTGCAGAATGCCATTCTCGGAATTCGTTTTCACACAGAACATTTTCCGAGAAAGATATTCATTAAAGAGTAGGTACTCCTTCTGTCTTTGTCTTTACTTTGGCAGAGGGCAAAGACTTGAGAGCGAGACATAACAGAAAGGTCATGAAATTTATCCAACGCTGTAATTTGGAAGCCATTTCAGCGCTGTATTATACTTGAGACCCACTTGGAAGCATTTCTAAATTAGCTCATCTTAATATGTATAAATTAAACCAAGTCTTTTGTCTATTATCTTAAAGTTTGTTTTAGTTCGAGCCAGTTTTAGAGTAGGAGGTGTCTTAGTTTGTTACTGTGTGGTACTTAATTTCTTTTACACACACTTTTATGGACAAACAGGACAAGTATATAACTGGGCCGTTTTAATTCAATCAGCTAATCACTCAACTTACACGTTTATCCTACTTTAAGAGGCTGCAGAGTTATATAATTTATTGTACAAATTTTGCAACATTTTTTCATTGTATTGTGGTGATGGTAATCTGGTTGGTGAATAAACTATTATTATTAACTTTTAAAAGTGATTTTCTCAAGTGAAAACCGAGCAAAGCTTTTGAATTTTGCTAAGTTTTTACATACATATTTGTGCTCGTATCTGGACAATACATTTCCTCTCCAATGACGACAGCTATAGAGGTCAACAATGAAGAAATACTCATGGTGGCACGAAGAAATACCCTTGACAAAGTAGTTTCGAGCCAATAGGCTTCATATGTGCCGATAAAATCCTATAGTTATTTTAAACTAGCCATGTTCCGACAAGGTGGCTATATATCTGATCGTGGAACTGAAACAAAAAAGGCAACCCTTAACCGAGCCTCCGCGATACAATCTCATCGGAACGGGTGGAACGTATCGGATGGCGGAGCGGTATCGATAGCGCAAATACTCACATTGTTTTTCTTTTTCGAGGGAAAACGTTCTAACATCTGGTGAAGATATGTTCCGTTGTTTAAGTTAGATGTTAACTTTATTACACGTAAAAAACAAACTGCAGTACCTACATATTAAGAATTCATTTGAACACTAACATAGAAATACTGGTTTAAATGCCCGATGCCTATTACAGTATACGCAGCATTCACTATAGGATAACAACATAATATTCCCAAATCTTACAAATAAACTCATACAATAGGATAGTTGACAAAAAAAATCGAATTAGTCCGTCAGTCGTCGTTCCAAAAATTATTGGACACACATTTTTTATTTTTTTACGTTAACAAAGCATGAAGACGATACAGTGCTTCAAAAAGTCGTGTGACGTCATATTTTGGTACGTTTTTTACCAGAGAGTGACGTCAAAAGCCCCCACTCATGATCTTCGTAATTTGGAAGCCATTTCAGCGCTGTATTATACTTGAGACCCACTTGGAAGCATTTCTAAATTAGCTCATCTTAATATGTATAAATTAAACCAAGTCTTTTGTCTATTATCTTAAAGTTTGTTTTAGTTCGAGCCAGTTTTAGAGTAGGAGGTGTCTTAGTTTGTTACTGTGTGGTACTTAATTTCTTTTACACACACTTTTATGGACAAACAGGACAAGTATATAACTGGGCCGTTTTAATTCAATCAGCTAATCACTCAACTTACACGTTTATCCTACTTTAAGAGGCTGCAGAGTTATATAATTTATTGTACAAATTTTGCAACATTTTTTCATTGTATTGTGGTGATGGTAATCTGGTTGGTGAATAAACTATTATTATTAACTTTTAAAAGTGATTTTCTCAAGTGAAAACCGAGCAAAGCTTTTGAATTTTGCTAAGTTTTTACATACATATTTGTGCTCGTATCTGGACAATACATTTCCTCTCCAATGACGACAGCTATAGAGGTCAACAATGAAGAAATACTCATGGTGGCACGAAGAAATACCCTTGACAAAGTAGTTTCGAGCCAATAGGCTTCATATGTGCCGATAAAATCCTATAGTTATTTTAAACTAGCCATGTTCCGACAAGGTGGCTATATATCTGATCGTGGAACTGAAACAAAAAAGGCAACCCTTAACCGAGCCTCCGCGATACAATCTCATCGGAACGGGTGGAACGTATCGGATGGCGGAGCGGTATCGATAGCGCAAATACTCACATTGTTTTTCTTTTTCGAGGGAAAACGTTCTAACATCTGGTGAAGATATGTTCCGTTGTTTAAGTTAGATGTTAACTTTATTACACGTAAAAAACAAACTGCAGTACCTACATATTAAGAATTCATTTGAACACTAACATAGAAATACTGGTTTAAATGCCCGATGCCTATTACAGTATACGCAGCATTCACTATAGGATAACAACATAATATTCCCAAATCTTACAAATAAACTCATACAATAGGATAGTTGACAAAAAAAATCGAATTAGTCCGTCAGTCGTCGTTCCAAAAATTATTGGACACACATTTTTTATTTTTTTACGTTAACAAAGCATGAAGACGATACAGTGCTTCAAAAAGTCGTGTGACGTCATATTTTGGTACGTTTTTTACCAGAGAGTGACGTCAAAAGCCCCCACTCATGATCTTCGACACATTTTATTTTCGCCAATTTTTATTAATTGGTTAAAACAAAAAACATGAAAGTATTCAATATTTTTCGATAATCTAACTGACGGACTAAACAGAATCATGTTTTTTTTAGTCAGTCATTCGACTACAATAAAAAAAAAACTTAAAACTAAATGAAAATATTTAATTTATTAGTTTGTCAGATTTACGTGTGGCAATTTGTAACATAAAAAACGCTTACATAGTAACTTTCTTCCATTCCGACTACTCATCAACTCATGACTGGTCTAGTGGCCAAAGTTGACCACTGGGGAGTGATATCAGCAACTCACAAAGTTACCGAGGTCCCTAGACATGAACCATCACAGAAATGATCGACTATTTCGTAGCCAGCTCCACTATTAACGAAAACGTTATTTATTTAAGGATAAAAGATATTATTTATGACTGAAGTTTATGATTGATCGCTCCATTTAGTTTTGGCGTAGTTTCGATAAAGAATCGAGTGACATTTTTGACATGGGTCGCTCTTATTAAATTTTAATATGCTTACAAAGCAGTAATGAGATACGCCCTATCTACCAGATAAATTCATAATACATAACATAACTCCTGTAATCTCCGAAGGGTTAGGCAGCGGTGTACCTAATAAAACACCCACATTTCACTAGTCATGTTAATGTAATAGAGGGCGAGGCTATTCCCGTCGGGGCCGCGGATCCCGTCGGGGCCGCGGATCCCGTCGGGGCCGCGGATTTTTGTACTAGATGACGTGGCCTCGGCGCAAGGGCAAAGAAGGAACATGGGTTCGGTTTTTAGTCAGTAGAAGTCTGACACTCCCCTTCGCTCTGCCCAAGAGCGGGGGGGGGTCATTCGATGATTTTCCACCCACCAAAAAAAAAACAAAAAAGGCCGAGGCTATTGCCACCAACCGGACACTAATCCAGATTCCATGGCTGCTATCTGATAGCAAAAGCCAATAACACTTTGCCCGACCCGGAAATCGAACACAAGCCCTCATGCCCAGCAGTCACGCTTACAGTATACAGAATGTGTATGACATTGACTCGCAGCCGGAGGTGCTGTTTTGATACAAGAGAGCCATATAACAAAAAAAAACTTTATTGGCACCTATGGAATACCTAAACACCGCAAAAAAATAATATCTAAACAACTAGTACGATGAAACAAGACGTATCGAAAATATATACCCACAGTTTCCACAACGTAAATTAAAAACAACATCACAAATTATTTTACAGCGTTTTATTTGACGAAAACATAACAAGGGCAGTTGTACACAATCACCTACTTTCCCCTCACTATTTCAGGAACAAAGGAACGACGACGGAACCATAATTTTAAGGAAACAACCTCAAGAGTTTTTTTTTTCATAAACCAAGCAGGGAAGCGAAACCCTCGGTCTCGCGCAAGGAAATGCGGTACCATAAAGTTGCAAATGAAGTAATACCGCTCTCGAGTTGACTTACTGCCGAAAACTAAAACTGGTCGCAGTGCTACTTGTAATAGTCTGTTACCAATTTGCACTCCCTATTTACTTAGTGTCATTTAATTTAACTGAATAAATTTGTAGGAGCTCTGGACCCTGTTGGCTCACTTTGTAATTAATATTGACCATTCTAACCGAACTATCGCCAACTATTCAGTTGTGCTCAACTATTCCGCTGTCGTCTGTAGCTGTTTTCTGACAATGAATTTATAATTAGTTAGATTTCTTGGGTCGGTCCTCAATTATGCTTTGTTACGGTGTGCAGTGACCGCTATTTATTAATCAAACCTCACAAAACATTGCCGTGGACCCGGAAACGGCTTTCGCTGTGAAACTATTGGCTTAAAACGGCAATGGAAATGGGTGGAATTGATCCTTCTTTGCCTATAGGAAGTAAATAAACCCGCCCTTAAAGTTGAAAACATTCGATTCCATTCTGCACGCAAATTAAAAAAGTTTGCAGCTCAATTTAAAATTCGTACCCGAGCTTATTTGTATGCGGTGAGCACACAAAATATCCAAATGTAAACGGATCATAATTCAAGATTATGTTGCATGAAGAAAAATATTCTTGAAATTGAAGCCGTGGGGAGCACCGGGCGTTTATTGCACCCTTCGCGCATCACTTGCCGTTTTATTATGTCCCACATTTGGTCGCGAATAAACAAGATGATAACTGGAACGTGCCAACAGAATCCACAACCTTTTTTACTGCCGCCATATTACGGAATTTCGGGAAGTATGATTGATTGAACAATACCTTTTTTGCCTTTTATTATTGGACTTGATTACTTGTTTAGGGAAGATTCGATTTTGTTGATATAAAACTGAAGGAAAACTCATAAACCGTTTGTTTTGTTACAAACATTTTGTTTATAGGTAATTAAATCGGTATATCACCATTCAGAATAATTAATATGGAAACAGAAAAGAAAACAAAGGCGCAGCCAGTTGACAACATTCAATGGGTGAAATTAAAACAAACACGGAACAGTGGACACTCTTACATGCTTTCTCTCACAGAGCACCAGCCATATAAGCAACATAAACTAACATAACATTTATACTCGTTGGTACCCAAAATAAACCCGAAAGGCAGCTAATTAGAGCATACCTTTTGTAGCGGGGTTGCGATAGTCGTTGAGAGGATCCGGCAGCTGGGTCTCGAGGTGGCACTTCACAAGTCGGAGGCCATGGGCTTCCATGGACGTGGGAATGTGCTACCGTCGGGATCCCAGCTATCGGTGGGAGGGGTTTCCATCGGCGTCGAGTGTACTTTAAAGTACCTCGGACTCGTCCTCGACAGCCGGTGGAACTTCGTGGAGCATTTCCGACGTTTGGCTCCCAGACTGGAGCGGGCTGCAGCTGCCTTTAGGTGGCTCTTGCCCAATCTGGGGGGGCCAAACGCCTCCTGCCGTAGGCTGTATGCGGGGATCGTGCGGTCCATGGCCCTTTACGGGGCCCCGGTGTGGGCGCGTGCCAGTGCGAGGAAGCGGGCCGTCCACTACCTGAACGCGCCCCAAAAGGTCATGGCCGTAAGGCTTGTCCGCGGGTACCGCACGATCTCCCGCGAGGCGGCGATTCTCCTTGCCGGATTGCCACCGTGGGATCTGGAGGCGATAGTCCTCGCGCGCCTACATGAGTGGCGCGCGGAGGCGCTACACCGGGGGGTCACTCTGCTGCCGCGGCACATTGCTGCGCGGCGGACAGACCTCCGGTGCGATCTCATGGCGGCATGGAGACAGCGACTGTCGCAACCCAGCGCAGGGCACGCCACGATAGTGGCGGTAAGTCCCCTCTTTGAGGAGTGGCTGGAGAGGCGCCACGGCGCCCTCACCTACCGTCTGACGCAGGTCCTCACCGGACACGGGTGTTTCGGGAGGTACCTGTACCGAATCAGGCGAGAGGAAACGCCCGGATGCTTCCACTGCGAGGATCGACCGGAGGACACGGTGGAGCACACTGTGGAGGCGTGCCCTGCTTGGGCAGAGCCCCGCCGTGTTCTCGTAGCGGCGATCGGCGGCGGCGACCTCTCGCGCCCGGCCCTGGTGTAAGCCATGGTCCGGGGCGAGGAGGAATGGGACGCCGTCGCCTCCTTCTGCGAAGCAGTGATGCTAGCGAAGGAGGTGGCGGAACGAGAGAGGGAGAGAACCTCTCAACGTCCCAGCCGCCGCGGAAGGCGCTCCGGGCGTCGGGGGTCACGCGATGACCTCCGGCCACCGTAGACGCGGGCCTGTGGACGGTGAGTAACGGGCTAGCTCGCCGTCCGGCCGTCGTCATGACGGCAACAGACCGTGTCGGCGGCGCGTACGTGTTCCACGCGCGCCTCAAAGAGATGTCAGCAAGGAGGGGCTCGCAAGGGCCGACGCCCGTCGGGGCTGTGGATATCGAAAGGTTACCGCGGCTCCGACACAAGGGCGAAGAAGAAGGAACATGGGTTGGTTTTTAGTCAGTAGAAGTCTGACACTCCCCCTCGCTCTGCCCAAGAGCGGGGGGGGTTATTCGATGATTTTCCACCCACCAAAAAAAAAAAAGATATCATTGCTCTTATTATAAACCGCCATTTTGTAATTGTTTCCAAACTTCTACCCATCTTATTTCTAACGTAACTTGACGATATTAAATTAGGGCTGAATTATACAGTACTCTCGTTAATAGAACAATCGAGTATGACATCTAAGAGGTACTTCAGACCTACGTAATTAGGGACGCGCCGCACATCAGGGAATAAGGAAATTGCTCAACTGCCATAAATAATTTATAGGGATTCGAAGCTGCACAAGTTTTGAGAGCTCTTCTGTTCGCTCGCAGGCAGTCTTAAAACAATTATTTTGCTATCAGATACTTATGATATTACTCCGGGCAACAGTAGCGCCGTAATAATCTTTCTGTTAAAATTTAATAGAGTACTTATGCCTACTTTATTTTCGACTTATGAGATACTGTCTGCTTCGCGGTTTTGTTTGTAGACGTTCGTAGCGGTATAGAAATTACTACCTACGTAGTTTCGTAGTCTATAAAGATCAACGCTATCAATATATTTATCAGATATAAACTCCTAAATATGCCGAATGTCGGCCAATGGCAAATCCTAAAATTTTCCTAAAGTAAGTTCATATTACTATATTATTAGTGCTTAAAGAAGACATGATCAATATGATTAAATCGATGCTATTAGTACAAGAAAATGAACTAAAAAAAATTACACCAACGCTTATGGAAATAAAGCAGACTAATTCAAACATAGAAAGCTCTGTGGCCTATTTTACTGCGCAGAACGAAGAGTTTAAAAAGAAGATAGAGCAAATGGAGATACAAGCTAAAAGAGACAAAGAGTACATAACCATTCTTGAGGATAAAGTGGAAGACCTGCAACGAGGTTGTCGTAAGTCAAACATAGAAATAAAAAACGTTCCCAAGCAACAAAAAGAGACCAAAGAGGATTTAATTAACATGGTACTTTGTTTGACTAAAAATATAAACTGTGAAATATCGAAACCGGACATCAAAGATATATACAGAGTCAAGGGAAAGAAACAAGGAACGCCGAACACCCCTATTATAGTGGAAATCTCGTCTACTCTATTAAAGACGGACATCATAAAGATGTGTAAAGCCTACAACACCAAGTATAAAGGTAAGCTCTGTGCTAACCACCTAGGCATAAAGACTAGTTCTGACACCCCTATTTTCGTCTCTGAGCAACTTACCGCTAAAGGTGCACGACTACACTTCCTCGCACGGGATCTTGCTAAGTCTAAAGGATACAAATATTGCTGGACCGCCTACGGTAAAGTGTACGTTAAGAAACAAGAAGAATCCCCGACTTACATAATTAAAACTGAATCCCAAATACAAGCTTTAATGCAAGAGATATGACTCGAGGCTGGATGCCAGTACTATATGTCAAAATCCTTACCTATGCTACCCAATTCGGCACAAGATCATATTGTAATAGTCTTAAGAATTCTGTATACTCTATTGAAACCAATCTGTTTGATAAATAATATTAATAATGTAATAGTTTTAGCTCATTTACACACTCAAAACACATTCAAAGTACTTTCACACCATGTTCTCTATATGAAAGGCAAACGTGCATCCACTCATTCATACACACACATTCAAGGCATTTATTTACTTTACAGAAATGAAAGAGATATTGTAGAAATAATCTATTGTTTGTTAAATAATATAAATAATGTAATAGTTTTAGCTCATTTACACACTCAATACACATTCAAAGTATTTTCACACCATGTTCTCTACAAGAAAGGCAAACGTGCATCCACTCTTACATTCACACTCATTCAAGGTATTTATTTACATTACAAAAATGAAAAAGATACTGTACAAATGATGTATGTAAAGAATAACACATATATTTACAGTATTAGTAATAACCATGATTTAATTCTCAAAAATTACAACCATTTCTGTGTCACCTGTATGTTACTGAACCACAGTCCGTTGAACGATCGTCTAAATGAATAGTACACACACAATTATGCAGGAAATAGACGATGTAGTTATGGCACAATCTACTCTAATAAAAATTGAGGACCTTTCTAAACAGTTTAAAGTACAAAATTTAGATTTCACGATTGTCTCACAAAATATTCGAAGTATTTATAGTAATTTAGATGATTTACAAGTTACTTTAACCCACTTTAAGTTTGATGTTGATCTAATCATTTTAAGTGAATGCAGACTGGATGCGAACAAATCCATCCCCGATATTATAAACTATCAGTCTTTTTCTACTACTAATCACATAAACCGATGCGACGGCGTAGTAGTATACGTAAAAAATACGCACAAAGTAAGTGTCAAAGAAGTAATACTGACTCACGCGTCATGCCTGCAAATAAGTCTGCCCAATCTTACTGTCCTGGGTATCTATCGCTCACCATCAAACGCAAATGCTGACTACTTTATAACTTCCCTTAATGAACATCTGAACTCTCTAGAATCATGTAAAAATATTATAATAACAGGCGATATAAATATAAATATTATACACAAGGCAAATGAAAAATCAAATGAGCGTACAAATCGACATAGCTATCTAAACATGTTGGCAATGCACTGCCTACTACCAGGCCACTCATTACCTACTAGAGGTGAAAACTGTCTGGACCATTTTATCTTGAAAATGGACAAAAACAAAAATACTGCCTCTATTGCAGTGTTAGATACTACGGTGACGGACCATTTAATGATATTCTTAAAATTATCAAATGTCACTAAAACTCATGAATGCCCTAAAATTAAATCAGTTGTTGATTTTGAGAAAGCGATGATCACCTTAAAAGAAAGTAATATTTTTGAACTGATACAAATTAACGACCCTGTTGAACTTGCTGAACGATTAATTGACCAACTCAGATCTTGTCTTCTACAAAATACCGTTACAAACTTAATCCCGAGAAATAACCGCATAATTAAACCTTGGATTAGTATAGGAATCTTACGTTGTATCCAAAACAGGAACAATATGCAGAGAAAACTACGTGTAGATCCAAATAACGATATCCTTAAAATAACATACAGAAGGTATCGAAATCACTGCAATAACCTTATTAAAAAACTTAAAAGAAGATATGACAGGGAACAGATACACAAAGCAAATAAAGACACAAAAAAAATGTGGAAAGCCATTAATAACATCACGCATCGCAAACAAACCAAAACTCCAAATCTAAACTTATTAGAGATAAAGGCAACCTCTCATGAGTCGGTGAACTACGTTAATAGCTATTTCTCTAACATAGGTAAGACTTTGGCTGAGGAAATCATATCCTCCAATCTATCACAAAATCGTGCGATTTATAACTTCACGGATTCACAGGCCACATCTTTTGTGCTCTTAGAAACTGATCCTGAAGAAGTCCATGGCGTACTAATGGGTCTTAAAACAGAGAGTGCACCTGGATGGGACAATATATCTACCAAGTTTCTTAAATCTGCCCGGGACGTAGTGGTGCCTATTATTACACATCTTGCTAATCTGTGTTTCACACAAGGTATTTTTCCACCCACTTTGAAACAAGCCATTATTACACCTGTGCACAAGAGTGGTGACAGAGACGATGTGAGCAATTTCAGACCCATCTCAGTATTATGTGCAATCTCAAAAATAATAGAAAAGCTAATTAACACTCGTTTAATCAATTACATAAAAAAATATAACATAATATCGGACTCTCAATACGGATTTAGGCAAGGATTATCGACAGAAGACGCTATTTCAGGATTAACTTCTCATATTATTGAAAAAGTGGATTCAGGAAAGAAGTGTCTCACTATTTTCCTGGATCTAAAAAAAGCTTTCGATACCGTCTCTGTTCCTATCCTTGTGCAAAGTCTAGAAAACATAGGCATAAGAGGAGTGCCTCTGGCCTTGCTAACAAATTATCTCCAGGATAGAAAGCAACGTGTAAAAATAGGAACCTACGTAAGTGATGAGTTAAAAGTGAGTTTTGGCGTCCCTCAAGGCAGTGTCTTGGGGCCCACGCTTTTCTTAATTTATATTAATAGCCTCTGCGACATGAAGCTTGAGAACGGACGTGTCTTTTCCTATGCGGATGACACAGCTATTGTTTTTACTGGTGATGCATGGCAATCTGCTTATAGATATGCTGAAAAGGGACTCACACAAGTTACTAAATGGTTAAATTACTTCTTACTAACACTAAATACCACTAAAACTAAATATATAGCTTTTACAAACTATAATAACAGTCAACCTGGACCTAATCATACCCTTAAAATACATAGCTGTGATAACCCTACTAGCACAAATTGTTCATGCAATGAAATATCAAAAGTGACGCATATAAAATATTTAGGTATTATGGTCGATCAACGATTATCTTGGCACTTACACACGGATATGGTCATGTCTCGAACTAGAAAACTCATTTGGATTTTCAAAACTCTCAGACATATTACATCAAAGACCCTTTTAAACCAAATCTACTTGTCTTTGGCCCAGTCAGTTCTAGGGTACTGTATACCGGTTTGGGGCGGGGCCACTAAAATCAAATTCTTAGAGCTAGAAAGAGCGCAAAGGTCTCTATTAAAGGTCATGTATTTTAAATCGTATAGATTCTCTACTGATAACCTTTACTCACTGACTGGCCTTCTTACAGTCAGAAAATTATATGTTCTCCATGCGGTTTTGAAACTACATAGATCCCTTCCTTATGATTCTAGCCTAAATAAAAAAAGAAGAAAGTATCTTGTTGCTCCAGAAGTCCCGGTCAAAACTTCATATGCTAATAGGCAGTACATTAGACAATCCGCTTCCATCTACAACCAATTGAATAAATGTTTAAATATTTACCCCATGACTTATGGAGATTGTAAAAAAACTTTAACAGACTGGTTAAAAAGCAAGAGCTATGACGACATTGAAGCTCTTTTACAAAGTATCTTGCGATAATTTTATGAAAAACGACACACACATACACACACACACAATCACACACACACAATCACACACACACAGAATCACACACACACAAACACACATACAATCACACACACCCACGCACCTAGCATGCGCACACCTTCTTAGATATAAGTTAAATTTCGTTTTTATGTACACTCCTACATTAAAATTGTTTTTGTTTTAGAAGAGCGGGGTCTCCTAACACAGGTATTTTTTATACTTAAAAGGAGGCCTCTATGTATGATTGTATATTGTAGAAGTTTTATAGTTTCTGAAATAAAATTTATTATTTATTATTTATTTATTTATTACATAGTCTTTAAGTATTAAGTACTTACACTCGTGTCTTTAAACAAGTCACAATAATAACTTGAGTAAAAGTAATTACTTAAATTACGATTTTAATTCTGTAGTATTTTAGTAATTGAAATTAGAATTGTCAAACGTTAGAATTCTAAACATTGCTTTCTTTGACGGTTCTTACCTCGTCCAAATTCTTGTCTATTGCATAAAAATGTTATTACTTTAACTCAAACTCTAGTTATTACTTTAACTTGACGATACAAGTGTTAGTCCGTAGACAGTACTTACTGTTAACACAAAACCACAACATATAAATTACACAAGAACACGAACTTCATGATATACTTGAGTTACAAACTTAATTTGGTCGTAAGTGAAACCTATTCGTTATGTTGACTTGAGATTATAAGTAACTAGCTATACATGTATATTGACAGTCCACTAAGTTGAAACCAGTAGCGAATAAACCTGCATACTAAATACACGTCGTTTTCTTCAAAAATCCCGGCAATCAAAAAGCAACCTTACAAGTTCAACATTTTGGTCAAAGCTCAAAAGCGCTGTCTGAGAGCTATATTTGGACTTAAAGTAACAGACAGCTGCGTACCTATATTTAAGTCTCATAAACTACTAACCTTCCCATGTCTTTATATCCTTGAATTGGCAATATTTGTAATAACAAATCGATGTCTTTTTGCAACTTTAATAGAAACTAGAAAACGAAGTACAGCTATGAGATCTCAATACAAAAATCTACTATGCACGGGCGTATATAAAACTAGTTTATTAAAGAAAAATGTGATTTGTATGGCCCCAGCAATCTTTAATAAAATACCTGACCAAATTAAAAACTTACCGTTGCAAAAATTCAAAAAACGTTTCACAGAATTACTTGTAGACAAATGTTATTACTCTGTGCAGGACTTTTTGAATGATAATTCTTTGTAATATCCGTATAATCCTAGTTTTATGTATTACATTTGCATGCTATATTAAGGCAGAATGTACATGGATTCTATTGTATAATGTCAACAACTTATTTTTATGTACCTACATTCTAAGCAAATAAAGATTCTATTCTATTCTATTCTATTCTATTCTATTCTATTCTATTCTATTCTATTCTATTCTATTCTATTCTATTCTAGATTAATTTTAGGCTCCTTCTACTAATGCTATAAACCTATGCAAACTGTTTGTTGGAATAGTTTTAGACAGTAAATAACATAGCTTTGGGTAGGAGTGGAACATTCTCATCTTATATATTTATTGTGTATGAGCAGCGGCGGCCAAGTGGTGAAGGCCTCGACCATGAGTAGCGGTGTCTCAGTTGTGGCGGCCCCGATTTAATATCGAAAAGTCGTGGATTCGAACTCAGGCAGACAAATTACATTGTGTAATCTATTTCATCACCACTGCTCTCAAAACGGTGAAGGAAAACATCGTGAGGAAACCTGTCTTAAAACCAAAACAAATCGAAGACGTGTGACATCTAACAACCCGCACCGGGCACGCTTGATGGATAGCCCATCCCTCTCCTAGGGAGAAGGCCTGAGTCCCTGCAGTGGGAACATTATAGGCTGATGACGATAATGATTCTTATTGTTTTAATCAACACCATCAGTCTCTTGTGAACATTACCAGTTAACAGCGTTTAGGAGGAGGTTTTCAAAGTACTTTTATAGATCACTTTTAAGTTACCCTAGACTATTTTTTTAATGTATGAATGTACTAATACTACGTTCGACTTTATCCTCAAAAATTGTGATAGCATGGCTAATATGCAGGATACAAATATAATTTATAGCTTATAGCACCCACAAATAATGTAGCTTTCTGCCCGTGAAATATTTTTTAGAATTGGATCATAAATTCCGGAGAGTACCCTCTCTCTACATACAAACTTACAACCAAATTTTATCTCTTTATAATATAAGTGTTGATATGATAGGTTATAAATTCGAATTATAAAATAATCTAGCTTCGATTAAATCAGCGAATTGCCTCCAAACTTACATAACGATAATAGGCTAAAATAAGCTAGTATCTACGTCATGATAATCCCCTCGTTTGTCGTATGATATTCAAGTAAATGCGAGGCTGAACCACATACGTATGTTTTTATTTAAGTGGTTTTACTGCCATTCAAATTAAACAACATGTGATTAACAAACACTAAACATAGAATGCACGTTCCAAAAGATAGTTCCTATCAAGAAGTTTCATTAAATTTTGACATAGACCAGGGCCCCGAGTCTGCTTTTCAATAGTGTCAGAATGGTCAATCATTGATCTCATAATTGTTGAGTTTGACAACACCAAACTTGTCAAAATCAACAATTATGAGATCAACGATTGACCATTCTGACACTATTGAATAGCAGACTCGGGGCCCAGGTATGATGTAGTTAAAAGAACGAGAGTGTCAGACTTCTACTGACCAAAAACCAACCATGTTCCTTCTTAGCTCTTTGTGTCGAGGCCGCGGTATCTCTTTCGAACAACCCGCAGCCCCGAGGGATTAACCCTTAGACCGAGACTCCCATATTAGGTATAGTATCTGGGCAACCAAAAATACTAACCATAAAAAACTATTCAAAAGACAACTAACAAAAAAGTCTATTTGGTTGTTACAGATGGTGAGCATGGGGGACTCTCAGCTCTGCTGGGGGCCGCGTCTCCTGACATGGCCCTCGCATCAGATGCCTCAGATGTCAGTCTACCGCTACCAGACCATGATACCGGTAAGACAGAAAAAAAAACATTAGCCAAATAGATATCACAACCTTGCATAATTGCACTAAGTTAGTCGTCAATCTGCCAAGTCGTAGGCCTGCTCGAGTTCAAACCTAAGATGCGAACCTCTGATATTTCGGATACTGTATTATTATCACTAGCTTCGATAAAGGAAAACATCGTGAGAAAACCCAGCCACACCATGTAGGTGAGTCAAGTCGTCGAAAAAGAAAGGTTTCAGAGTAGATATTTTAAAATAATTTGTAGCTGCACCAGCATAGCACAAAATCGACATAGGTATCTATAGCTTCTGCCTAATAAATATTATTTAAAAGGGCAGCCTAATACAATTCAAAAGGGTCAATTCAATTCAAACTTCTATATTATAATACTCGGAAGCTAAGCAATGAGATAGCGTTCATAAGCGTTCAGTGTTTTTTTTTGGGTTTAATTTTAATTTGACTCAAACTCAAAGCATTCATTTCAATTGATGAACACTGACTTGACTCGACTTGGACTGTCGAGCCACTGACTACCTGTAACGACTGTCGAAGAAGCACAAATGACAGCCGGTACCAACGAGTTAACGTGCTTTCTGAGGCACGGAGAAAACTCAGTATGTAAGGGGTGGTCACCCATCCACGGATCAACCTTTGACTTGAAGATCAACCCGAGTGGCTGTTATTATTTGGCCACAAGTGCCTCAGCTTTCTTCCTAAAGCTGGAAAATCATTTTGAGTGAGGTATTTGACTTCAATCAAAACTGGTCAAAGTGTTTTCCTTGTATGCAAATTCTTGCTTCGTTAAGCAAACCACAGACTTTCGTCTTTCTACGACATTTTCAAAACAAAGCAAAACACGGAGTAGTTTTCAAAATACCGTTATTTTCCTTTTGCATTTGATCTATTTAAAAGGTTTCAGCGTGGCTTGACCTAAAGATTGATCCGAGCGGTCGTCTATATTTAGCTACGAACTTCTGTTGTCTTTAGATAATAAGGATGACATTTCAATGACATCGCAGTAGATAGTATTGATTAGGCATAAACCATTGTATTTCTGCTCATATAACCTCATTAGTCATTATACATTCTACTAACTAAACAGCAACAATGAGCAATGCACGGCCTTTGAGACAGTATTAATTCTGCGTCCTATTACCCACTCGCACTAATGATTGCATTGACGTATCACTACGTATCACAACTATGTATCTGCCGTCTTTGATTTTAGATAAATTGCAATTAATTTGCGCACTACGTACATATAATACCTACGTATTTGTAGTCTAGTAATACATTAGTGAATGCAAATTATGTCAAAGCAGAGACGTCTGTGAAACGTTATTATGTGTGAGGTACGTACTTACATAATAATATGTAGGTATGTAGACGTTTCTGTAGCGACTGAATGGCGTACTTGGAGTCCCTTTGACTTATTTGTCTGTACCGTGTATAAAATTAAGGAAAATGAAGCGACTATAGTAACAGCGAGCTTAGATATTTTACGAGTATTCTAATATTCGTCTGATGATATCGTTCTTGACTAACTGGGTTGTGGAGGTTAGATAAGCAGGCTCTGGTCTTCAGTTGCATCTTGTTCGACTGATATCCTACACTTTCTTTTTATTGGGACAAGCCCGCCACACTATTCCCAAACCACTGTAACTCCTGTTAGCCAGAATCAACAGTGGCGACCACAAGAAAAGCGCGGAGACAATGAAGCTCGACGAAGTCCCAGAGAAGCGATTTAACTGTCTTGGATCTCGCAACGAAATTAATCAGAAAAGAATAGCGGAGGAGTAGGAAAGAACCTAACTCAAACATAGTTGAGAAAAGCCTAAGCAGACTGATGATGATGATTATTTACTATTCCCATAATAGGGGATCGGACAAAAAAAATCTAATTAGTCCGTCAGATAGATTTCCAAAAAATATTAACCACGTATTTTTTGTTTACGAAGCACTTCGAAAACTCGTGTGACGTCATATGATAGTATATTTTGTACCTTCAATTGACGTTTCAAGCCCTACTCCATGATCTTTGACGCGCTTTATCTTCGTCAATTTTTATTGTTTTGATAAAACAAAAAACACGTATCCAATATTTTTCGATAATCTAACTGACGGACTAAACAGAATCATATTTTTTCGAGTCAGTCCGATCCCCTATTACCAGTAAATCGAGTCGGAGGGCCCCAAAACTAATTTGTATCGTTAAGATATTGAAAAGCAAATTTCGCTATTTTCAAAGGCAAACTTTGAAGGGGTTAAAACGAAATATATGTATTTCTAATGACACGCTTATGCTCTGTGGATTGATGAACGCGGCTTTAAAACATTAAGATGAATAGATCGGTGGGTTCCGTTTCGTGTCGAGAACTTCGCGAGATTGATGTGTTTCGACGACTGACACCGCGAAGACATACCTAACGACGTAACTTCAGTATTACGGTGCATGAGACGTGAAATATTATAAGAAGTATTTGTAACAACCTGTTAAGTATTTGTAGCAACCGTGAATCATCCGTGTTACTGTATTAAGATTCATCGTAGTAGTGTTGGAATAAGTTTTGAAATATTTACACGAACTTTAGTTGCACTATAAATTCGGTAGACAACTATTTATTGCAGTCTGTTGCAATATTTTCAACAGTTCTAGAAAATGGTTTTTCGTGTTACTGGTATTTCCCGTATTTCCACATTTAAATTCAAATAAGTCAGCTAATAAAAACATAATCTGTAACCCAATAAACGCCTCTTTTCATATTGTTGTCATGACAATTGTTCTGAGATTTCAGACAACAGTCTTCTATTATATGCGGCCTATTTCACGATATCCGAATAGCGAATACTACCGAATACTTACCGAATAACTTCAAAAATGGAAAAATGGAACAGAAATTGTTCGAAATAAGCTGCTGAGTAAGTTACCGGGAACTTAATCGATACCCCTTTTTTTTTGGCGGGTGGGTTATCATCAAATAACCCCTCCCACTCTTGGGCAGGGCAAAAGGGAGTGTCAGACTTCTCCTGATTAAAAACCACCCGTGTTCCTTCTTAGCCCATTATGTCGAGGCCGCGGTATCTCTTGCAAACAACCCGCAGCGTGGTGATACCCCTAGGCCTTAATACTCACAAATGAGTAAAGTAATAAAAGATCCTGTATCCTTGTTGTAATAATAATAAACCTACACGAGCTATTAAGCTTATTTGCTAAAACCAACCACTTATACTTATCAATAAGTGGTTGATTTCACTGAGCTAGTTTCCTCCTGATGTCTTTGTCCTTAGCCAAGTTTATCTGCGAACTACTAATAAATGCAAATGCATCATATTCCTCTAAAACTGTTAACAGCTTACAGCTGAACGTGGAAGTTAATCCAAGTTCTTTAGAGAGCGGCTTAAAGCACTATTTAATGTTCGTATGAAGCAATCTCCAGTGTATTTGAAAGAGGCGACGTCTTGCGAGCGACGTTTGAAACTGTTTGTCAAAGGGAGTTTATTTTCTGAGTAGTGTCACTGTTTAAGTGGATGGAATATGGAATATTTTATGTAAATTTTAAAACCATCACATGGAAGACACGGTATCTTAAGTTTTCTTAAAGTTTATTAAGTATGATGTTAAGATAGCGCTCTAACTAGTAAATTCTGTCAAAACAATATACAGGAAAATGAACAAGAAAATAATTAGAAAGGTATCAAAAACACCGTTCTCCCGACGTACAAGAAGTCAAAAAGTTGCAACACTGAAGTTGGTAGAGAATAATTCGGAAAGTCTCGCCTCGCGGCGTTGAGGATATACCGCGCGGTACATCCTCGAATAAACACGGTACTATCTGATTTATACTTGCAGTATTTTATTCCTAAGTTAATGTTCAACAAGGAAACAAATGCGTGATTAAGATAATAATTGTATTAAGTTTGACCTGTTTGCCCCTGGTTTTCAACTGGTTTTGTGTGTGTAAAACCACTTGAAAACCAGGGTGTAAAATAAAATTTGGGAAACACTAAAGTTGATTTTTACGACGACTGTTTTGTTTGACTGGCACAAAAAACTGCACTACAATATAACTCAAGTATGCATGTACGCAATATAGCACGAGTAAGTTCGGCCTAACCTGTGGCCTAACTCAAGTACGTTCTGAGTTATATTTAAATTTAAATTTTGTGTAAAGAGTCACCTACCTAGCTGGTCCGGAGGAAGGTTATGGCATTCATAATACAGGGTAATCCTAGTGGCCGTGGATTTTAGTACAAGATGGCGTGGCCTCGGCACAAGGGCAAAGAAGGAACATGGGTTCGGTTTTTAGTCAGTAGAAGTCTGACACTCGCCTTCGCTCTGCCCAAGAGCGGGGGGGGGGTCATTTGATGATTTTCCACCCACCAAAAAAAAAAAGGGTATTCCTAGTTCGAGTGCCAAAGTACTCTTTTGAGACTTAAGTGTACATTATATTCCACCAAATTAGTTTCAGGGAGATTTACTGCACCCATTTTACTTACTATTTAATTCAATTTAATTGACATCAAGCTCAAAAGAGCCTCTGATGATGCTCGTTTGAGCTTCATTATCATTGGGGTCAGCGCAACACGTTTTCTTCTTCCATTCTCCTCTGTCAGACGTCACAGCACCATTCACTCCTTTCTCCTTCATATCATTCCTCACACAATTCATCCATCTTTTCTTTGGCCTTCCTCTCTCTCTCCATCCATCACTTTTTTAGTCACATGCATTTCATCACTCCTCATTTGTCATACCAAGACAAACGACTTCCTTTAATTTTTTTCTATAACAGGCGCCACTTTCAAACTTCCTCTAATATACACATTCCTTACTTTATTCAGTCTTGCTACTCCGCACTTCCATCTCCGCTACATGCAATTTTTTTTCATCCATCAAAAAAGCGGCATGAAATTAAATTTACTTCATTGCAAGCGTCACTCGTCACACTAACTCAAAAGCCGAAACTCCCGTCACAGTTCATCAAACGACATAGAAAGACAGGGCCGGCGCGCTCGCGGCGATACGAGTGATCCGTGCCGGGTGCAGGTCCGGACTTCCGCAGTAATACGCGTCACTCAAACGTCATGGGTGAAACTGACAGTACCACGCAACGCGGCCTGCGCGTGATATCGTGCCACTGAATTTATTATAAGTTTGTTACTTTTAAGAAGAAGCTTTTAAGTATTATCTGAAAAAAATGTAAGCGTCATTTTTATCGAAGCTTTACTTCTTAGTAAATATATATGACTTTGCTAAGGTTTTCAAAGACAGCAGGTATTAAATCGAAACATTATATGTACAAGGCATTAGGCAACTGCGGCCCCGATTTTTGCCTTTATCATTATTACGGCGACAGATATTCAAGACAGTCGACATCGCTACCCTAAGACTAATTCCCTTCTCATTGTCAGCACAAATTAAGCCTCGGGCGGCCATGATTGACGCTGCAATACTCTGTATTGTGACAATCCATTACGACTAATGGATCTCTCCTTCCAACTTATTTGACGGTCAAATTCGTCCATTAAAACCACGGATTAACAAGTACATGGAGAGCTTTTGTAATCTCAATTTTTCGCACGTTTTTTTGTTTCAATGTATCCCTCTCAGCGAATTGACCAGGCACACATGGTAAAGTTTTTTATTTATTTATTGAACTCCCTTCGGCAGTTTCCATTAAGCTTTGTTGTGGCGTTACACGCCATATTTGCACAGATTTATTTTACGCCCCGTCCATTTCCATATTTTCAATCCATTTGATTACTGTTGGTGTTTCATGCCAGGTATATGAGTACTCGTAATACAAATACACCTACTAGAGCTGTTTTGTTACAATATTATACCGCTCCTGTCGTTGTCAGTTTCCGTAATCAGAGTCGGAATTGGAAGCTATCGGCCGCTTATGTATCCTATTTAATACCGCACAAAGAGAAACAATAGATAATATTGACTACTATTAATAGCAGATAGAGTGGTCGGTCGATATTAATAAACTGACCGTATGGACCGAATCGAAATAATAAAACTGGAGGCAATATTCAATGCGGAACATTTTTTGTATGTTACACCGAAGAAAAACTTACCTACGCCTAAACTTGTCTGCCTTTGCCCTGAGCTTAGAACCAAAATGTAGTTCTATAATGCCGCGTTTTGTTTACCATACATCCATATTATCATACCCATATTTCTGTCTTTATTCTTTATCGTGTGGTAAGTACCTAACCCAGGTCACCAGGCTCAGAGTTTTTTATGAAACCCATGGGCCTCTAACTTGGCTTTACATGCCGTTGAGAAATACCTGTCAAGCATGCTGGTTTCCTCACGATGTTTTCTTTCACTGAAGCATCATCATCATCTGCCTAGCCTTTTCTCAACTATATTGGGGTCGGCTTCCAGTCTAACCGGATGCAGCTGAATACCAGTATTTTACATGGAGCGACTGCCTATCTGACCTCCACAACCCAGTTCATACAAGGTAATACAATACCCTTTGGTAAGACTGGATGTCAGAATTTCAGGTCACTGACTACCTGTAACGACTGCCAAAGATCTATATATATGGCAGCCGGGACCAACAGCTTAACGTGCTTTTCGAGGCATGGAGGAAACTCGGTATGTGGGACGGTCACCCATCCACAGACCGACCTAGGCAAGCACAGCTTTACCTAAAGATCGACCTGAGTGGCAGTTCTTATTAAGCCACGAGCTCCTTTCTTTCTTTCTTTCACTGAAGCAAGTAATAATTATACAATCTGAACAATCAGAGTTGTATACAGGGTGCAATTGAAGTCATGGGCATTATTCAAAACTAAGACACTACTCACGATACTAATTGCATTAGGGCTACTATTTCGTAAATCAAAAATATTATTAATGTTAGTATGGAAAACCTTAAATTGTAGTAAGTCATACTGCAAAAGGCTTATTATTATTGTAAATAAACACTAAAAGTAGTAAAAAAAATATGTACTCCTTACAAAAAATGCCAATAAGTCTTGAAGTATCAAAATCTTAACGCACAGTACAACGCGGAACGAAAAAAAAGTGAACAAACATCAAATAATACTAATAACTAGTAATTGCGGCCGGCCGGCGGCACGCGCGCGGCATTTTCTTACAAGTAGCATTAACAAAATATTTTTCATTACTCATACTCTGAAAGTAGGTCATGACATGCCTGCGGAGCGGGTTGAAAGTACTACTTTTCAGCCCTAGGGAGAATCGCTTTCTACTGACAGCTGTCAAATTATTTGATGTCATTGGGAGCAAGCCTATTGCCACCAACTGATGGGATTAGGTGCAAGTCTATTGCCAACAATAAATGTAATTAGGAGCAAGCCTATTGGCATCAACCAATCTAATTAGGAGCAAGCCTATTGCTTTCCACCGATTTAGGTAATTGGGAGCAAGCCTATTGCCATCAACCAATTTAATTAGGAGCAAACCTATTGCCATCAACCGAAGTAATTGGGGGCAAGCCTATTGCCATCAACCAATTTAATTAGGAGCAAGCCTATTGCCATCAACCAATCTAACTAGGAGCAATGCTATTGCCATCAACCGATGTAATTAGGAGCAAGCCTATTGCCATCAGCCGATTTAATTAGGAGCAAGCCTATTGCCATCCACCGATTTCGGTTATTGGGAGCAAGCCTATTGCCATGAATCAATGTAATTACGAGCAAGCCTATTGCCATCAATTGATGTACCTAATTGGGGGCAAGCCTATTGCCCCCAACCGATGTAATTAGGAGCAAGACTATTGCCATCAACCAATCTAATTAGGAGCAATCCTATTTCCATCACCCGATGTAATTAGGAGCAAGCCTATTGCCATCCACCGATTAGATTTAACCGATTTTAAGTGTTTCTCTTAAGTTTACTTTTTTTTTTTTTGTCAATTTGGTTTTTCTTTCTTCTTTCTTTCGAGTTAGGTAATTGGGCGCAAGCCTATTCCCATTAACTTTCCTTGTATTCGTAATGAAAAGCACAGTGTTTACCTCGGGTTAAAGACTTATTTAGTCCCTCGAACTATTTAGCGCCCTCGCTGCGCTCAGGCGCCAAACCCCGTCTCGGGGACTAAATAAGTTACTTTCACCCCTAAGGCAACAATGTACTATTTCACTCCTCTTGCTCAAACAGAACGTCATAATAGCATACCAGAGCGGGCCTAAAATTGCATATATTGCCCTAGGGCTAAAAGTAAATCTCGTACGACAACTTGTTCAGCAAGCTGGTGCGTGATTTAGTTTAAAGTAAAAAAAAATGTTTTCTTTTTAAAAATGGAACTAAACGCGCTGAATGCCGAACTCTTTGGTAGAATGTGTGCGTTGCATTGCAGCTACAGAAGAAATAAAAAAAGGCATTGGCGCGAAATTTTAGGAATTGTATTATTAAATTGAATGGAATTTTTAATAAAATAAACTCATATACTGAACATGGTTATTTTATTTTCTCGCAATCGTAGTGAAAAGTACAGTGTAACACACGGCGCTAAAATCCCATTATAACTCGGTTCCTATTTACTACCTCGCTAAAGCTCGGTAGTAAAACTACCTCGTATATAATGGGTCATTTTAGGCCCTTGTATTACAATGTACTATTTGATTTGCGTAATATTAGCCCTAATGCAATTATGATCTTGAGTAGTGTCTTGATTTAGAATAATGCTCATGACTTCAATAAGTACCCTGTAGAGGTGGAGTTTCGAACTCGAGACCTCTGACGTCTCGTGTCGCCCCAATAGGTTATACACATTTTTCAGACTTAAGGCGGGGTTGCAGTAATTTTAAGATTTTTGAACCTATAAAAATCGAACTAAATACGAGTTTTTTAATAAATAAAAATCATTACATAAAAATTGAACATACTCTCTAATAAATCGTAAAGATAGAAACGCGATTTAGAATGATCGGCTCGATACTTTTTTTTATCAAACATGACTCTAAATCACAATTTCAAACGTGTACTGCTAAGACATTTCATCATGAATTTATATAAAAGTTATATCAATAGATTGAACTTTTTATTTTGAAGTAAATGTTGAAATAAATGAAGTGACGGTGGTGATGTGTATGTTGAATATGTTGTTGTATGTTGTTGTTGTTGTTGTTGTATAATTTCTTTATAGTTTTTCTCCAAGAAGCAAAAAACTGTCAAAATTTAGGCATTATATCGCTCGCGCGGCAGGGCGGGGGGCGAGGTCGTGCGTACATAAAAACAAAGTACTGCAACCTCGCCTTAATAAGTAATTTATGCAAAGAAGACCCCGTTAAGGCGCAGTCAAAGGGGCACCGTAAAAACGACCTGTTTTTCGTCGCAGAGTTAGCCGTATTGCTACTTATTACTGGGACGTCAATTAAACACGGAGATGGATAGCTGACTGGTTTATTCATTTAGAGCGCATACCCACATTACGAAATAATAACATTGGCACTATACCTTACACTTTTCCCCCCTAAGATTAAATGTTAACTAATCTAAACTTACAACTAACTATAACTAACACAACATATCCTAACACATTATTTTAAACTATAACTAAATACATCTCCTAAAAATATACATTTATTTAACTATTTAGACACATTGTCTTTATTAACTGCACGCACGTGCGCACGTATTGTTCGGGCCGAAGCCCCTGGGGGCGGAGGCGGCGGCGGGGAGCGGGGCGCCACTGGTGCGGCTGGACTTGCCGGGCCTGTGCTACCCACAGCCGTCTCCAGCTCACTGGATGCCTGTGATGCATCCTCGTAAGCATCATAGTCATTATCACCACCCTCCCCCTTGTGAGTACCGATGCTTGCTCGCGACAGTGATAACCGGGACTTGTTTCCCACCGGGATTATTTGATCGCGATGTCTGCGCCACTCGACACCGTTTCCCATATCAATGCGGTAAGACACCGGTCCCGTACTTTTGGACACTGTTCCCGTTGACCATTTATTGGAATTCGAGGTGTAATCGCGTGCGAGCACCGGTTCTCCTACACGAATAGGGGGCTGGGGCGTGCCTCCTGCATGTGCTACCTGACGTTGCTGCGCCGCGCGCGCCACCTGTGCGACGTCAGGCCGTAACGCATCAAGACGTGTTCGCATTCGACGCCCGATTAGCAATACTGCCGGTGGCACACCCGTAGTTGAATGCTCACAATTACGGTAATTAAATAAGAATATGTTTAACGCGTGTAATACATTTTCGCCACTAAGTACCGCTGTCTTGATGGCTTTTTTTACCGTCTTCACCGCGTTTTCAGCGGCGCCATTACCCTGTGGCCTATATGGTGCCGTTGTCACATGTGCAACACAATTTTGGTTGCAGTAATTTTTAAATTCTGCCGATTGGAATGGTGGTCCGTTATCCGTAACGAGTTGCGAAGGTAATCCAAACCTACTAAAAACTGTACTTAAAGCTGTAATTGTTGATTGTGCATCCGTACGACCCATAGGAAGTGCCTCAATCCACTTAGAATGCGCGTCGACGATAATGAGGTATTTTTTTCCTGAATACTCCGCAAAATCTGCATGTAAGCGTTGCCATGGTAACAAAGGAAATTCCCACGGATGCAGGTCAGCCCGCCGCGCTGCATCCCGCACCATACGACACGGTTCACACGTACGACACATTATTTCAAGGTCATTATCTAAGGTAGGCCAGTAAACATAATTACGTGATAAGCTTTTCATTTTTCTAACTCCTAAATGACCTTGATGGATTTCTTCTAAAATTTTTGTTTGTAATGATTTTGGTATTATGATACGATATTTATAAATAAGACAACCAAAATCCATTGTAATGTCCGTTCTTCGTGCAAAATATGGTTTTTCTTCTTCGCAACTAGGTACGGACGGCCATCCAAATTTAACAAATCCTAATATTCGCGTTAATATTGCATCCTTATTGGTTTCTTTACTTACATCATGTAAATTAAGTGGCATGCATTGTTGTACTAAGCTAACATAACTCATCGTTTCAGTGGGACGACGCTCCAGTGCTAAAGGTAAACGTGACAACGCGTCCGCTGGTCCATTTTGCTTTGAAGTTATATACTTTATTGTAAAATCGTACGCGGCTAGTCGGGCAGCCCAGCGTTGTAAGCGACTGGCGGCAGTTTGGGGTATACCCACCTTCGGTCCAAAAATGTAGCTTAAAGGCTGATGATCTGTACGTAGTTCAAATTTTCTACCGTACAGGTATTGATGGTGTCGAGTGACGCCATAAAATATTGCCAGAGCCTCCTTATCAATCTGACTATAATTGCGCTCCGCGTCATTAAGTGTGCGCGACACACAGCTGACCGGACGCTCACTGCCGTCTGGGAAACGATGCGCCAATACTGCGCCCAGTCCGTACGCGCTGCTGTCCACCGATAGCACTAAGGGCCGCCCCTCTTCGTAATGTGCGAGTACCCTCTCACCTGATAGGGTTCG
This sequence comes from Diarsia mendica, assembly GCA_949316265.1. Taxonomy (NCBI): domain Eukaryota; kingdom Metazoa; phylum Arthropoda; class Insecta; order Lepidoptera; family Noctuidae; genus Diarsia; species Diarsia mendica. The sequence goes on from OX438906.1 coordinate 14,456,072, forward strand.
CTTCGCTTCTTTAAAAGCCTCATCGCACTCCTTACTCCAATTCCAACTGACGCCTTTTTTTAACAATTCATGCAACGGGTGTAATAAAATGCTTAATTTGGGAATAAATTTACCATAATAATTAAGTAACCCTAAAAAGCTTCTTAATTGTGTGATATCAATTGGTGGCGGTGCCTTCACAATAGCCTCCACCTTCTGGGGATCCGGGCGCAGACCACTTTGGTCAATAATGAAACCGAGATATTTAACGCTTGCTTGTAAGAAACAACATTTGCTAAGTTTTACGGTCAAACCCATATCTCTTAATCTAACTAATACTTGTCTTAAATTGACCAAATGTTCTGCCCTCGTAGCCCCCGTCACACAAATATCATCAAGGAATACCACCGTGCCACGCACACCGCGCAATGTCTCCCTCTCCTCCATTAACTTTTGGAATTTTTCCGGAATGCAAGATAATCCGAATGGCGTACGGCGATAAACAAATGTACCGATGTGTGTAGTGATGGCTGTACACAATTGTGAATCATCTGTCAACATCGTCTGTTGATATGCATGGGTCAAATCAATTTTGGTAAATTCCTTACCCCCACTTAGAGTAGCAAACAACTCTTCGATTCGTGGGAGCGGGTAAAAATCACGTTTAAGTTTAGTATTGATAGTCACTTTATAATCGCCACAGATTCGGATATCGCCGTTCGCCTTTATAACCGGCACGATGGGTGTACCATAGTCAGAGTGCTCAACCCGGTAGATGGTGCCCTCGGCCTCCAGCCGCTCGAGCTCGCGCTCGACACGCGCGCGCAGTGCCAGCGGCACGGGGCGCGCCCGCACATACACGGGTTCTTGGTTGGTCAGTTGCAATTGGAGCAATTTTTTACATTGTCCTAATTTGTCTGTAAAAACCTCAGGAAATTCTGTAGCCAACTTAGTAATACATGGATCAGCAATAATATCATTAAAATTAATTTGTTTGATATTGAGTGACTTCAACCAATCCCTGCCCAATAATGGGCATCCACCGTTTTTAATTACATAACAAGTCAAATTGTTTGCCGTAACATTACCCAGTTTAAAATTGACCAATATATATCCTAATGAATCAATCCGCGTACCTGCATAACACCGTAACATTAAATTATCGCAGTGAATTTTTTTACTTGGAAATCTCTGCTTATAAAAGTCTTCACTAATAGCTGAAATACGACTTCCAGTATCGACTTCACATTTAATTTCGTAACCGTCAATGTTCACATTAACAAAGTAAGGTTTGTTACCTTTAGACGCCAGTTCGATGCTAAACAAATCCTCGTCTCCCGAGCTGTCGTCACTTACGTAGTTTTGCCGACCACCACGAGCACTACCACGCACCTCTTTGCACATCACTTTTAAATGTCCACGTTGGTTGCACTCATCACAATTGTAATTAATGTAACGACATCTTTCCGGCCGGTGCGCCTTTCCACACCGCCAGCACTGTTGAGTCGACGTGGCCTGCGCCGGCGCCGCAGGGGTGCCCCCTCTCGGCACCGCGCCGTCAGCCCTAGCGCCTGGGTTGCGCCCCGGGCGGCGCGCGCCGCCACCACGTGGTCGGCCCGCGTCCGTCCTGTGCAGGCCTTCGCCCGCGTCGCCACCTGCACCTGAGGTCGTGACTGCGGCGGCCGTCGCCGCGCTCACCTCCGCGTGCCTCTCTGCAGCCTCTAACGCCAGAGCCAGCTCCACTGCCTCCTTGTATTTAATATTTTTCTCAGCAAAAATACGCGATCGCATCGCGCTGTTGGATAGTCCCGAAACAAATTGGTCGCGAAGGTTTTCTTCGAGCATTGCACCAAAGTTACACGTGGTCGCGAGATGCTTCAAATCTTGGAGATAGTCCGTCATGCATTCCCCAACACGCTGCCTACGTAAGCGAAACATGTGCCGCTCGGCAATCTCTGACCTCTGTGGTTCTAAATGATCGGTCACCAAATGTACTAATTCGTCGAATGTCTTCGTTTCTGGATCTGCCGGCGCACATAGATCGCACATTAGCGAGTATGTTGTTTCACCCACAACCGTAATTAACAACGGCACACACAAGTTTTGTTTAATCTCATTTAGTACAATGTACTGTTTAACACGGCGAATATACGACGGCCACTGCTTTGAACTAATGTCAAATGGTTCTAGTCGACCGATAGGCATTATAAGTATCAACTTAACACACTTTGGAATTCGAATTTACTCGTCGCCAAATGGGACGTCAATTAAACACGGAGATGGATAGCTGACTGGTTTATTCATTTAGAGCGCATACCCACATTACGAAATAATAACATTGGCACTATACCTTACAATTACAATTCCAAAAAAAAATACAGTGTATAGTCAAATGTATAGGTAAAAGACTTATGCAAAAATATTTTCTAAAAGTAATCAAGAACCTCGAAAAAAAAAATCACAAAAAAATCACACGAAAAAACTTTTTCGTCTCGAAATGCTCAATATTTTGAGTGACAACTGTTTTTTTTTTTTTTACTATCAGAAAGGAAATTTAACCAACTAAAGACATATGTAAAAATATTTTAACATTACAGCGTATTTTTTTTTTAATAAATTAAATCTGCGAACTATCGTTCATTTTGGCAGTCACGAGCATCAAACGCATCGCCATTTTCAACCTTATTTGTTTAGGCGGTGAGATAAACGCGCGCTCAAGGTCGCGGGCAGCTAATGTCGCCTTAAGGCAAACTAAGAGTCACGTTCATCGCTACCGTCGTATCCAATATCGCATGCAAAACCACGTGCAAAACCTAGTCTACATATTCATGCCCCACATTCCCGCACAAAAATGCACTTAACATGATCGAATAACGAAAATAATATCCATCTTGTAGAACAATTCCCCTCAGAATTTACGTAAAGGATGATAGCATTGATAGCTAAGACCGTATTCAGAGGCATGCTTCAAAACACATTCTGTTATATGATCCTTGATTCCCTTGAGAGCAGTCTGGTCAAGTATCGTTATATCGAATGTAGGTACAATGGTGCTAGAAACTACTGACATGGATGATAAACGATAATGCAGTTTCTTCGTACTATTGTATATAGGTACTATTTTTATGTCTAATGCTGTTGTTTGTTGGTGAAATAACAGTTGGCAACAACATTTTTTTTTCTAGTAAAATTTAAGTATCATTACTTGGCAATAATGTTGTAATATTTTTGTAGTGGCAACACTGTCACACCTTTTTCTCTCTCCCCTTGCCAGCTAAGAACTAACCTGCGCTGTCACGTTTTTTTCCCTCTCGATTATTTAATTATTAAAGTATATAGAAATATTGTAATAGCAGCGTTGCGTACCCAAAGCTGTACAATGAATAGTGTGCATCTAAACCGTCTTTGGATTGAAGATTCCCCAAAAAATATTCCTGGCGTTGCATAGCAAGACGCGTGCCCGCCAATAACCGAATGCGGTTTTAGTCTACCTCGTTGGTCTATTGGACGTAAGCGCGACTGCTGTGCATGAGGTCGAAGTTCAATTCACAGATCGGGCCATTGGGTTTTTCTATTAGGAATTTTTCAGTAGCAGCCAGTTTGTGCCAGGTTGATGGCAATAGGCTCGCCTCTTATTAAGTACATTTTGTTATGAGGTTATTTGTTAGGGCTGCTATTGAGTTGTTTTAAAGTTTATTGTGAATAAATGATTTGCTTATACGGATTTTTTTTTAAACCGTACTAAGGGCTCTATATAAAATTTTGAGCTATAATTATATAAAACTATTTAATAAATACAAAATGTATACAATGAGGAAACTCCCATATTATAGTTCGAATCAATCAGAAAAAAAATAAAACCGACTTTGACAAAAATAAAACACAAAAAAGTGAAAAATAAAAAATCTGCTTCTGAAGTCGGTGACTTTTGTTTGTTTGATTTCATGTTTTTGCCACCGACTTCTGAAGCTGATTTTTTATTTTTCACTTTTTTGTGTTTTATTTTTGTCAAAGTCGGTTTTATTTTTTGTAAAAAAGTTTTTATGTTTCACTTTTTAGTGGTTCACATGTGCTTACCCCTTCACAACGTACCGGCGTGATGTTATGTTATGAACTGGTCAATAGACAGTCATGAGATTTCAGCAATCCCAGTCCATTTGCTATCATTAATTGAGGAGTTCCGTTGCCTATCTCCGAAGTTCTTCATCACCTTTATAGTGAGTACAGGCGTGACATTATGTTGTGTGATGGCGTAAACAATGCTTAGATATGATATAGCAACAATCGCGGTTAATCTGCTGTTATTTATTGAAGAGTTCCCCCGATTTCGACAAGATCCCATCATCAGATATTGAAATGGTGACAATGGGACCACACGGGAAGCACCAGCTTTCAAATGAAAAAAGAATCATGAAAATCAGTTCACCCAGTCGCAAGTTATGAGCTAACAAACATAAAAAAAAAAAAAAAACTGTAACCTCCTCCTTTTTTTGAAGTCGGTTAAAAATAAAGCCCTTCCATTCATTTCCGGCTTAACGGTTTATCAAAAGGGATGCCAATACCCAAAACATAACCGCACAGTACATGAAACCTATTGAATAATATTCACAATATACATATTTCCCATTCATTCATTGCATGAATATTTCCCATTGGCAACGAAAAACAATACAAATAAAATTAGGTAATAGACAATAATTAATATTTCTACGTAAATTCTGAAAAGTTTTGGAGTGGCAACTGCGAACCGGAAGACGTTGCGTTGGAAGGCCTCCCACTAGGTCGACCCATGACCTGGTGAAGATTGCGGGGGCCCGCTGGATGCTAAACGCACTGGACCGGCCAATGTGACACCTGGGGGAGGCCTATGATCAGCAGTAGACGTCTTTTGGCTGAAGTGATGATGATGATAATGAAATTTTAATTTGCCGTATTTTAATAAAAAATACTACAGGATTTATAAATCTACCCATCTTCTATCTATCTATCTATCTTCTATATAAATAAAGAGAGAAGTCCTGACTGACTGACTGACTGACTCATCAACGCCCAGCCCAAACGCTTGGACCTAGAAAGCTGAAATTTTGCACAGAGGTTCCCTTTATAATGTAGACAAGGAATAAGGAAGGATTTTTCGAAATTCAACCCCTAAGGTATTTAAATAGGGGATGAAAGTTTATATGAAAAATCGTCACTTTCACGCGGGCGAAGCCGCTGGCAAAAGCTAGTCATCTTCTTTCTATCTATCTATCTATCTATATAAATAAAACTAGCTTTTGCCAGCGGCTTCGCCCGCGTGAAAATGACGATTTTCCATACAAACTTTCATCCCCTATTTAACTCCCTTAGGGGTTGAATTTCGAAAAATCCTTTCTTATTCCTTGTCTACATTATAAAGGGAACCTCTGTGCAAAATTTCAGCTTTCTAGGTCCAAGGGTTTGGGCTGGGCGTTGATGAGTCAGTCAGTCAGTCAGTCAGTCAAGACTTCTCTCTTTATTTATTAGAAGAAGAAGAAGAGAAGTCCTGACTGACTGACTGACTGACTCATCAACGCCCAGCCCAAACCCTTAGACCTAGAATGTTGAAATTTTGCACAGATGTTCCCTTTATAATGTAGACAAGGAATAAGGAAGGATTTTTCGAAATTCAACCCCTAAGAGATTTAAATAGGGGATGAAAGTTTGTATGGAAAACCGTCATTTTCACGTGGGCGAAGCCGCTGGCAAAAGCTAGTAGATATATATATATAAATAAAAAGAGAAGTCCTGACTGACTGACTGACTGACTCATCAACGCCCAGCCCAAACCCTTGGACCTAGAAATCTGAAATTTTGCACAGAGGTTCCCTTTATAGTGTAGACAAGGAATTAGGAAGGATTTTTCGAAATTCAACCCCTAAGGTATTTAAATAGGGGATGAAAGTTTATATGAAAAATCGTCATTTTCACGCGGGCGAAGCCGCTGGCAAAAGCTAGTCATCTTCTTTCTATCTATCTATCTATATAAATAGAAAAGAGAAGTCCTGACTGACTGACTAAAACATCAACGACCAGCCCAAACCCTTGGACCTAGAAAGTTAAAATTTTGCACAGAGGTTCCCTTTATAATGTAGACAAGGAATAAGGAAGGATTTTTCGAAATTCAACCCCTAAGAGATTTAAATAGGGGATGAAAGTTTGTATGGAAAACCGTAATTTTCACGTGGGCGAAGCCGCTGGCAAAAGCTAGTAGAAGATATTATCTCATCATCATCATCCACACCCAGACTTCACCCGCTGCTAGGTCTGGGCTTCACTTGTGCCAAGCGTCTCGTTCTTGTGCCAGCCTCACCCAGGGTATTCCAGCAATGGCGACAAAGTCGTCAGTAATTGTAGCCGATTCTATTTATTGTTTTTTCTCCTCTGTGTTGTTAGCCACCAGCGGACCCGGTGCGGTTTGTTGGTATCCCATATCTTAAAGTTTTTGCATCTAAGACATTTTTATCATCATCAAATCTTGAGTATTGTCAAAAGATATAACATGTCCCAGATAAACGTTATGATCAGCCATCTCCAGACGCTCGTTTTCAACCCTAATAATATAGCTGAGACAGAGTCATCCAGAATGCCTGACATCACCTTCGCCTTGAACATGTTCATTCATAAGCGAACTTGGAAGGAAGCATCAAACAGTTGTTGCAGCATGCATTGAAGATCTTCCAGGGATTTTACTAAGTTTAAACTTTTTATTTAACTAAAATATAGCACACGTTTACAAATTCAGTCTAGGTACAAACCTTTATACTCTGTCATTCACATAAATCCGTGTATAATTTAATAGTGCTCTCAGTAAATGGATACCTCAAGCAATACGTACAACATTTCAGTTCAGTTTCCAGTAATATTAACCTGCACTTAATTGTACGAGTTCTAGGAACAAGGAATTGGAATTCAGAACGAGAGGGTTTCATCTCCAATTTACGTTTAAATTGAAATATTTGACGACAGAAGTGCAGTGTAGTGAATGAAGCTTTGCCTTTTAAGTAAAGCGATGTTTGTGATTCTGTTTTGGTCAGTAATTTAAATATTCAATTGTCTTTTGCTAAAGTAGTATACAGTAAAATTAAATAATAGTACTAGTCATATTGAGTATGTATATTATATAGTATGCACGTATAAGCATGTAGACATTACATCTTGACGGAAGAATGTTCACATAACACATACGTATGTCTCATGAGACATCCAAAATAAAACGCAAAGAATAACTTAGAAAACAGTAGTACGTATACATTACAGGATGGTAATGAGGCTCGCCCGCAGGGTCCAATTGTTGACAGCGTCTGATGGATCGCGAGCTCTTCCTGTTTGCACAATAACCTCAACCGTTCGAGACCCTCCGAGTTCGCAACTTGCTTCATCATTCATAATACGGGCTTTTACTTTGATAAAACTTTCTCTATATAAATGATGGTTGTTTTAACCAGTTAGGATTTAGGTTTGTGAGTTACAGCTTTGGAAAATGGTTTTAGATAGTTTGTTTATCAAGTTTTTGGGGGATTAATGCCTTCTTTCTAATGAAAATTATTCTGAATCCTACTTAGTAAAATATTACTTAAATCTTTCAGAGGCAAAAAGTAAAAAACATCTCTGCTACAGAGTAAAAAGTAACACTGTAATATTACTTCAAAAATAAAAAACTTGACTCTACTTTCCAAGTAGACACTCAAATATAATTAATCCAACCTGTTTAAAACTAACTCTTGACTCGATAAAAAATGCTGGGTCGTGACCACAGACAGGGAGTCTCGAGACGACGCGACGCCGACGTTGTATACTGTCCTTTATGCTAGAACTTTGTAAGTGGGCGAACGTCGTAAATTCCCGCGCACAGATGTTGGAGATAGGTGACGAATAAAGGCGAGAACACGGCGCCGCATACCGGTGGGTCCGCACTAATTTATGCTTACTTTTCACTGTTATGACTCTCTGAGGTTGTGAAATTGAGACGGTAAATTCTGTTTGTAGGATAAATGTGGTGTGGTTTGCGCTGGTATTGGAAACAAAGGACTGTTTAGGTGACTTTTGATCTGGAATTATGGTAGACAATTTTGGGAACAGTGGCTTAATGGCGTTCCGAGGCGCGAAGGAAATTAAGTATGAAATGGGTGGTCCCCTAACACGGATCAAACAAAGCAAGCGCGTCACCTCAACATGAACCTGAGTCGCAGTAATGATTTAATTAACCTTATAAAGAACGCGAAGCTCATGCTTATAAAGAACGCTCATACTGGCTTCGAAAAGTGTATTTATTCATAATTGTATTTTGGCAAATTTATTTTCTAAATACACCATTGTTCGGTCACCGTGATCAGTCGAACCGATTGTTGCTACCTGTTGGTTTGTTTCCGACATTTCATGAATGTTTCATTTACTCGAACAAGAGAAACCGTCAATTACCAGACAATAAACTAAATATAGCCTGTTATAATGAAAGGAGAAACAAATTGAAATAAGCGACTCAATGAACAGTTCCATGGAGTTTGTTGTCCATTCTTCTCCATGAGATCTACGATTTTGGAATTTGCTACTGCAGTCCATTCATAATTATTTTGCCTGAGGCTGAAGCTTAGATAAGTTATTTTGACTATGCAAAAGTGCCTTACACGAAAAATACGTCAAAAATTACTTTTTGAAATAAATGCTTCGGGTTTGAGTTAGGGTTATTTTTTTGAGATCGTCATTGGTCATAGGGCAGACAATAAACCACGTATGACTAGGACACGTAGTACGAGTAGTGGTGTCAGTGAACACCAACAGTTTCTGTAATAGGTAGGAATACATTGTATAACAAAGCTGCTTAGTTCAGTTGTTTGTATGCTGGTCCTACTTTTGTATTAAGGTGGAAACGCTAAAGTTTTCTCTTATTTTTTTTGCAATTTGCTGGTCAGTGTAAGGTTAAGTAAGGAAAAAAATATGATTCACGCATGTAATGCATATGTATTTATGGATATTTATAATCATTACAATCCTGTTGAGTTGGTTTAAGAAAATTTAAATTTCGCGGCCTACCTTATCGTTTTCACCTTAACCAAAATTCCGTTTGTCTTACACACTAACAGACTTTCCCCAGTAACAGAAGTCGCTCACTTCGTAAATGTCTGATCCATCAACCAAACGCAATCATGGTCTTTTAATATACATAACATAACAACACGTCTGTAATCTCCGAAGGGTTAGGCAGAGGTGTACACTAACAGTACACCTGTTATGTTACATTTCGCCAGTATTGTGTTTAAGTCCCATGTAATAAGAAGCGAGCCTATTTGCCATCAACTAGTCACAAATCCAGACTCCATTTGTCTTTTATTAGACGTAGACAAAGAAAGGCCTACCATCTATCACCTCAGTAGGTATACGTAAAGCCGCAGACAGAAGCTAGACAAATCATAAATAGCTGCTTTGTATTCAAGGTTTTTACAAACTTGTTCCCAATTTATTCTCGTCAGTCTGAAGTCTGAACGTAAACTTGTGAAGGTCAGTCCGTTTGACGGCATGGTTTCTATATTAATCACTATTTAAGTATTTACTTAGCGTTATAATTAATGAATAAAGTTTTTTGTTTCATGTTTGGTTAATGTAATAAGAGGTTTAGGATTGCTTTTAAATTTTAGATTTTGTTTTTAGTCAATAGAATCTAATTCTGTTCTCATTGAAATCGTTATTTACAATAATCCGACTGATGAAAGGCAATGTGCTTGTCAGCCTAACCGTCAAAGAAAGCAAAGCTAAGAATTCAAACTTTTGACAGTTCTAACTTAAAGCAATTTCTGAACTACATAATAAAAAATCGTAGCTTTGACTCAAGTAAACACTTCACCTTGTGTATAGATACGGTTGTTAATAAAGGTATTCCCATCCCAGAATTCGCACAATTAATTAAAAATCAACTCCTTCCAATAAATTACCCTGCGCCACCACTTCCCGTTTACATTCTACGCAAGAATAACAATTAGTTCCCACAATACAGAACAGCAAAATGAAAAAAAAAGTTAAACAAAAACAACGGGAATAAAAGGGAACATTTTACGCAGTACAGCTTTGGTGATTTAACTAAAGTCCGTGAAGGGAAATACGAACGATTTGTATTCATGATAGCGTCCCCTGCTCAGGTTTTGTAGGTGCGACGGAGTAGATTCGCAATTTTCTCTGATTCTCTGGAGGGACCCCTGATTCAGAACAGTTATTACGATAAATCCGATGCCTACTTCGCATATCGGAAGACGTAAAAGTTTCGGACTTTGGTTACAAATACTAACAAAATTAGGGACGATGTAGACTGAAATAAAGTTTATTTTAATTAGTTTAATTAAGTTTAGTTTAATTAAGTTTGCCTTCCGCCCGGACCTCCGTTCAGATCGGACGCTTATTCTGTTACCGTTTACCAATTTTTTAACGTATTTAAATCAATTTTAACTCAAAATAATACATGCATGAAAATAGGAGTGCATAAGCAGCAAGAGGTTTTACTTCGAGTCCACACTACTCCACACCAAGTACGCGGCGCGGCGCAAGAACGAGCGAGCGAGAGACAACATTACAGAGAAACAGGTACGCAACGCCTACGCATTGTTGCTATCTCGCTTTAACCCGCTCGCTGGTACTATTGTCTATCTCTGTCACTGGGTGTTAGCAATATCACGACAAGCTTTTTTACTACACCCGCAAATTGCTGCTGCCCTGGTACCTAGCCTCGAGAACTGTTGCTGTTTTTAACCATAAACAAAGTTTTTGAGAGATTTTTATTTGTTTACTCATGAGAGTACGGAACGACTGGAGTATTGAAATCGACATTAACTGGAGAAGCTTTTTTACTACGCCTAGAAATTGCTGCTGTCCTAGTACCTGGCCTCGAAAACTATTGCTGTTTTTAACCTTAAACAAAGTTTTGAGAGGTTGATATTTACTCATGAGAGTACGGAACGACTAGAGTATTTAACTACATAGCTGGACAACCTTTAACTGCGCCCGCAATCTGCTGCTGCCCTGGTACCTGGCCCCAAAAACTGTTGCTGTTTTTAACCTAATTTAATACAAGATTTTGAGAGGTTTACTCGTATGCGGACGGAACGACTGGAGTACGTAACTGGCTGGTTACTGTCTTCGTACTTGCTGCTATCCTGGTCCCTGTCTACAGCTACGGTCACTTGCTTTCTTCACCTGTCTAACTGAGTACGACCGTTAGAGACATCACTTGCGTGTAACCTTTGAGGATTACTGCCGCCCTGGTACTTTGACTTATTTACTGATAGATTTTGCACATTATTTATTACCTTCTAATAGTAAATATAAAATAAAATATGATGCAAACATTGATATAATAAAACCCTAGATGCACAGTCTCGAACAAAACAAACAGTCGAAACTGTCGCCAAACACTCACCAATACACGCACTACTACATGTAGTTATCGTCACTATAAACATATTTTTTTTGGCAAATTCAACCTTACGCAGATTCCTTTTACAATGCAGTTATAAAGCAATATAAAAAGTATTTTGTACGACCGTGCAGAGACGCGAGCGACGCGAGACTATTTGAAATGAGTTCATTGTGAACTCATTTTAAGCGGACGGTTTTGAGACGCGGAGTGTGTATCTTGGGTTTTATTATATCAATGGATGCAAACTTCAAATTCATCACCTCCACGTGTTGCGTCAGAGCCGAACTTGCAAGTCATGACTGAAAGTATCGAAAGTAGCAATATCACTTGCAGGTACAAACGTAAACATGGAGACGTTCTAGAGAATGATCTCATGGAGAAAATGAAGGAACTCTTCAAGAACTTTTCGGTACAACAGGATGCAAAACTCCATTCGTTGCAAGATTCCATAAACGGCATTATTAAACAAAATAATGATTTTCGTGAGTCCTTTGCCATGATATCGGAACAGTACGACCAAATGAGATTAAAGCTCGAAAAGGTACAGGAAGAGCGAAAGGAAGAGCGGTCCTACATACAACTCTTGGAAGAAAAAATTGAAAGTTTGGAAAAGAGTAAGAAGAGCACCAGCATTGAGATTAGAAATGTACCTGCAAAAAAAGGGGAAACAAAAGTGGACCTGCTGCAGGTTATCTGTGCAATCGGCGAAGGTCTGAAGTGTCATATTCTAAACTCCGATATTCGTGACATTTACCGTAGTAATACGAAATCCGCAGCTGTCAAACCCATTATTGTTGATTTTGTTGGAGTTCTGCAGAGGGATAATTTGTTAGGTTCTTATAAAAGTTTCAATAAAACAAACAAAGGAAACAGATTAAGCACTAATCACTTAGGACTCCAGTGCTCACAAATTCCCATCTATATAGCCGAAAACCTGACATTTAAAACAAAACGGTTGTTTTACCTTGCCCGGGAATTTGCCAAAGTTAATGAATTTTCCTTCTGCTGGACAGCTCATGGTAAAATTTACCTTCGGAAGAAAGAAGGTATGCAGCCGATTCATGTTAAGGTTGAAGATGATCTTAAGATAATAAATTGCGACCAATGACTAGCTAAGAACCGTAGAAATTCCTCGTTGTTGTCTCTGAATTTTCAACATGCATGCATTGTAAATTGTTTTTTGTATTTAAATTATCTTTGTTTTTTGTTTAAAATACTTTTAATAGCTACTTATCTTAAAATTCTATATACCACACACGGGCTCACACACCACATAACATACACACCCACTCACAAAGAAGACGTCGTAAAAAGTCTGCGTTTTAACATTGGTTTTTCTAGATCAGTCCGGCCACTTGTGTTCCCTATTAATTATATAATTTCAAATTCACCGTAGATAATATAACCGTTATATCTAATGAGTTGGAATCAATAAGTGTCTCTAGGTCTTTCACTTGTTCTCCCCACGATTGCACCAAGTACCTAAACCAATCCGCTAAAAAACTTAATATATTTCACATGAATATCCGTAGCATAAACTCAAATTTTGATGAACTTTCTCTTCTTTTGGATTCGATTAATGTACCATGTGACGCTATTGTCCTGACAGAGTGCTGGCTCAGTAAAGTTGTTAATGCCCCCACTTTGGATGGCTTTATATGCTACCAATCATCCTTCTGTAATCAGAACGATGGTGTAATTATTTATGTTAAATCACATTTAAGGCACAAAACTCATCAACAATTGTTACCTGATGCTAATTGTCTGGTCTGTACCAGCGATGAAGTCGCTATTGTGGCAATATATCGTTCACCGGCAAAAAGGAACCTAGAAAGTTTCATTATAAAGCTTAATGAAGTGTTGACATCACTAAATAGCTATAAAACATTAGTTGTCACTGGGGATCTAAACATAGATATCATGCCAGAGCACTTAAATATCCAATCTGAGGAATACCTTAATATGATTTATTCACATGGTATGCTACCTGCTCACGTCTTCCCTACAAGGGGGCAGGCTTGTCTTGATCATGTCATGTTAAAGACGCAAAAAAGTGCAACCACACTAGTTCTGGACACATTGATCACGGACCATAACCCAACTATACTGAATGTCGGCACGACAAGTACGTCACCCAAACCAAATTGTTACATTAGGCGTACTGATCAACAAGCAGTGATAGATGACTTGAGGGAGGTAAGCTTGACTGATTTGTTTAATATTCGCGATGCTAATGAAGCTGCAGAGTTTCTAATTCATAAAATTTCGTCTACAATTGAGTCACACACAAGGGAGATTCTAATTCCGCACAAAAAAAGGATCATAAAACCCTGGGTTACACCAGGACTTCTGAAGTGTATAAAAAACAAAGATACAATGCACATTAAAGCTCAAAAAGATCCCGATAATATGATACTTGGTACTACCTACAAACGCTATCGTAATTTTCTCAACAACCTACTGAAAAAACTTAAAACCACATATGATCGAAGCTTGCTTCAGGAGGCCAAGGGTAACACCAGGGCAACTTGGGATGCCATCAAAAATATTACAGATACGAAGCAACAAAAGACCGTACCCAATGACTTACTGAATATAGGTAAAGACCCCAAAGACTCAGTTAACATAGTCAATAAGTACTTTACATGCATAGGGAAAACTCTAGCAGACCTAATTCCAAATTCCGTGTCTACTAGGTCACAAAACGTGAACATTCCGTGTTACTCAATGGGTATCTTTGAGGTGTCGGAACAGGAAATAGATACTGTTATTCTAGGCCTGAAAAACAATTGTGCAGTCGGTTGGGATGGTATATCTGGATCTTTACTAAAATCGGCCCGTCACTTTTTAATACCAAGTATAAAGTATATATTCAACCTTGCGATTAATACTGGGACCTTTCCAAGAGTTTTTAAGAAGGCCATTGTTCACCCAATTTTTAAAAGTGGCGATAGAGACCGTGTCGAAAACTATAGACCTATTTCAGTACTCACTACCATTTCTAAGGTTTTTGAAAAACTTTTAAATAAACAACTAACCAATTATTTCAGTAAATACAATATCATTTCTCAAAACCAATACGGGTTTATCAAGGGTAAGTCTACTGAAGACGCTGTATTAGACTTGGCAACAACAGTGATTCAGTCTTTAGATAGTAAACTAAAAACCATAGCAGTATTTTTGGACCTGTCAAAAGCATTCGACACGGTCTCAATTCCCATTCTTCTAAACAAGCTAGAATCAGTAGGCGTTAGGGGCATGGTCCTGGAACTCTTGCGTAGTTACCTCACTGAGAGGAGTCAGTATGTCAGGATTGGCAATTACACCAGCAATGAAGAATTCCTTACATATGGAGTCCCACAAGGTAGTGTGCTTGGTCCTACCTTATTTTTGGTGTACATTAACGACCTGTGTCAACTAGCAATTAACAACTGCAGAATTATCACATATGCAGATGACACAGCGTTGATTGTGCATGCCGAGAACTGGCAACTAGCCTATAGCGAGACTGAAAAGGCACTGACGTCCGTAATATCGTGGCTGAATGACAACCTGTTAACCCTTAACGCACTTAAAACAAAATTTATAACTTTTTCTGGCTCCTCTGCGTCACAACCACCAGACCTTTTAAAAATTATTGCTCACACCTGTCGTCATCCTAGTCCCAATTGTAACTGCTTCCCTCTTATACGTACAACCGACATAAGGTATCTGGGAGTGCAAATTGACTCTCATTTAAACTGGGACAAGCATATTGGAAATATAGTTTCCCGTACAAGAAAACTAATGTACGTTTTCAAAAAAATAAGATGTTCTGCTGATCTTGAGACATTAAAGTTAGTGTATTTTTCCTTAGCTCAATCAATACTAATGTACTGTATTCCGGCGTGGGGAGGCACGTTTGCTACCACTATGCTGCGTGTAGAGAGAGCGCAGAGGGCGGTCCTAAAAGTTCTCTTAAAGAAGCCTATTAGGTACCCAACCGTAACTTTGTACCAACAATGTTCTGTACTGACAGTAAGACAGCTCTATGTGCTTCAGACCGTCCTGCGTAAGCATGCCACAATCCCATATAAACCGAACAACAAGCGCAGGAAGGATATAGTGTGCGACATTCAGTCGCATAAAACTGCTCTCGCCAGTAGAAACTTTAATATAAATAGTTCCCGTCTCTACAACCGCATTAACAAAATAAAATATATACATAACCTAAAAAAAAATACGTGCAAACAAGAACTAAAAACGCTCTTATTAAATTTAAATTACCGGGAGACTGAAGATCTTCTCAAACCAATACAATAGAATTATTAAAAAAAATAGACGCACGCTACACGCAGTTACACTCACTCATACACTCACACATACACTCACTCAAACACTCACACATACACTCACTCAAACACTCACTCATACACTCACACATACAGAAACACTCACTTGTACTCGCATGCACGCACATGCACCAAAGTTCATCACAGTAAATAAGTAGCTTAATCTTAATTTTAATGTTAACTTTCATTTTATATGTAGTAGCACTCTGTTTTTGTTTTATTATTATTATTTTTAAATTTCTCTTTACTGTTTAGTTTATTAGATTATAATATTTTTCTCGAGTTCACTTTGTGACACGTTCGATTTATTTTTTATTTTTTTATGTAACCCATTTTGGAAGGAGCTGGTGTCTGTGATACAATGATTTTCATTAGTACAGGCACCAACGAATCTCTTTTGTCTGTAATGTTCATTTTTATTTGAAAAATTGTTTTTGTGAACCTAACATGTGCTTTTTCTGAAAATAAATTATTATTATTATTAATTTATTTTGTGATGGAAATGGAAGAATCTAAATAACAACACAATGAACCAAATTCAAACTGGTTAGTTTATATTCCTTATAGATGTGACCTACTTAATCTATTAATAAAACAAACCTATAAGTGAACGAAAAAATCATCATAAATCATTTACACACTCATCAATTATTTACTTAGTGTTTTTATTAAGTCACAAGATATTACTACTACTGCTATTACTGCTATTACTCAAACACACACTTTACAACATATTAAGTACTATCACCGTTTTACAAGCGTCCATTAACTGAGCTATTTCACACGAAACCTCGTTAAAACGTATTGGATAAGTACCGAAACTTTAAAATTACTTATCCGGAGTTAACCTTCGCGTGCTCGCTATAAAACCTCGGCTGTCGTGTTCGAGTCAACCCGAGCGCTTCCAACACGCGATAAATCGCGAAGCACACGTGACAACTCAGATAAATAACCCTAACTCAACCCTTTGTGAAGTGACACAACATCGGTGCATAGCTTTTGTTAATTAACTTAATATATTTTATAGTACAAAGTACACTTGGATTTATTTTCATTCGGGCGTGGGAGCTCGTTTTAGGTAAATAAGTACCACGAAATTGCTTTGAGGAAGTTCTCGCGAGTGGGTGTGTACTTGTTTAGAAAATGGTCTGATAGATGGATTATTTATTATTAGCTGAGTTTATGATTTTGTAAGGTTTCGGTGTAATCAGTGGGGTAATGGGGTTATTTGTGTGCGTCAACTTTTTTAATATCGTGATGAGAGAGGGGAAGCCTATGACGGGTTGAACTTTTGAATTGAATATGTGTGTCACCGAAAAATCAAGTTTTCTAATTTAATATCAGACGAATCCTTCTGTTGCGCCTGACTTTAATTTGTTCTGAGTAAATGGGTCAACAATAAGAGTAATAAAATAATTAAGTACGCAAAAAGTGTAAACGTCACTCCAAAACTGTCAGTTGTTTTCTGAAATGTCATTAACCTTAAAACATAGTGCTTATTTCCCCGAACATGCCATTACTTATTGTTTTACTAAATTTTTTTAATAACCACCCACCAAGACTTTACTGGAAGAGACTTTAATAGACTTCGTAATTGCTCAAACATCCGTTTCATTAACCTAAAAACACTTCTTTAAAAACAAGAGCAAATAAATAATAAATAAGTTGAAAAAAGTTCCATTTTACAGTCAACTACTTGGCGGGACTTTTTTATATGCCTTTTGTAAATTAGTAGTAAACTTTGTCTTGCCAGCCCCGGCGCTGCCACATTTTATCAAGTTGCTTGTGACTAATTAATTATTTTTCCTTTTATTTTAAAAGTGCTGCGTCGAAATAGATGGAGAAAGAGAAAAAGAGCAAAAAGCAAATGGAAGTCGGAATGCTAAGTTTGATTGCGTCCTAATCCTAATTCGAATTAAATTCCCATTTAACAAGTTATGGTCAGTTAAAACGAACGCCTATTCGTTACACTTAAACCTTATTGCCTTAATAACAGTCACAATAACAACAGAAATAACTAGCTTGTTGTAAATAAAACTATAACCATTACGAGCGCGGCTGGCAATACGCACTGCGTTAAAATCATGTCACATTCATACTTGATGGATGTGCACGCAATTACGGTTTACAGTCGCGTGTCCCTCTTAATAACGTAATCATTGTGACAAGCGAAACACATTCGCTTCATATTAATCTACATTCCACAACAGTTTGCTGCTATGTCTCGTAATTAGCAGACATCTGTCGCGATTAGTGTAGTTAAGTTTATGTACTTTTTCGTGTTAAAATAATAACATTATTGTAACACTATAGAAATAATGTTAAACAATATAAATAAGGTCCAACACCTCACCTAACCACAATGTATCAACATGTCGTAGCACTAAAACCTAGCAAATACGCGTAAGCGCTTCGTAGCGCGTAGCAGACATTCGTAGCCCGCTACGCGGCAGCGTAGCGCACCAATTCATTGTTTATGTTTGCAAGAAAGAAAATATCGAGTCAAGGAAATTATTAAAGAACAATGCTAGTCAAGTCGAAACGTGTTCAATAAAATAATTTATTTTTAATATTTGCACATTGAATAGAACCTTCATTCATTGAAGCTCAATAGCCTAGCAACCCAATCCTATTATTCCAGAACAACTCACAATAAGGGCGTCATTGTTCAGCATAAGTAGTATTCTGAGAAAGAAAAAATCGATGTGTCTCGGCAAAGTTAAAGCCTGCCTGTCGGCGAAACGATTCGCTCGCAGCCCTACCATCGAAACTTATACCGTAGCGTCTTCAATAAAACCTTAAAAGTTCCCGAGGCGTTGTTCTAAAAGCCGCCCCTATTACACATCAAAACTCCAACGAAAATATCTCTGGAGAACACAAAAAGTTCAATCGACAATGGACTGATAAGACTTCTTTGATGTCAATTCATTATGTTTTTCTACAATAATTATTGTCATGTTTTGTGGTTACTTGTAGGTTTGCGCATATAATATAATATGTGTATGAAGGAACAAAACATATACGTGTCTATTGTACTTGTCTCTTCACGGGCAAGTCTTACAAGCAGTCTTATTAGAGAGCATCTAATCACCCAGTACTAAATGGACTGTGGTGGTGGGGAGTCAGCCGCCTCCGTTTATCCTGGATGCCAAACTCAACATATACCGCCTTATTACAAAAGGCAGTTAAACCTGTGTGCTTACTCTCGAATATAATTCCGATAGATCGACATTGGAATTGTCATTCAAACGTCAGGCATTTTCTGGACTCACTGAGTCTAGCCAATCCCTGACGTTTAACTCAACCAACTGACGTTTGACCAATGTCGATCTATCGGAATTATATTCCAGAGTAAGCACCCTGGTTTAACTTAGACCTGGTTTATCTCGCATGCTGTCACTTTCTTTTGAATATTATTGAAATGAGACGTCATGCGAGATAAACCAAGTCTAAGTTAAACCAGGTTTAACTACGTTTTGTAATAAGGCGGATATAGTTGGGAAAAGGCTAGGTAGATGATGAATCAACAACATCATTTATGTATTTACTAGCTTTTGCCAGCTGCGTCCGCGTGTATGTCAAAAAATATCGCAACAAACTTCCATCCCCTATTTAACTCCTTACGGGTTGATTTCGAAAAAAAATACTAAAACCTTCCTCGAGAACCACTCTATGCATTGGTGAAAACAGCATGAAAATCGGTGCAGTAATATTTGAGTTTATCGCGAACAGACAGACAGACCGAAAGACACGGCGGAGGACTTTATTTTATAATATGTAGTGATAGTGATACGCACATTCTTTCGAAGCCGATCAATAAACAATCTAAGAACACTCATAAGTATCTCTTCTTTTGTGATCTGAGTGAGAATTGAAAACGACATCGTGGAACAATCAAGTATGATACAGGCTTATGTTTGTTTCGAAACCGACCTTAAACTGTGTCAAAGTATTCAATACTGTAGTTGATTTCTTTAGTACTTATATTATTATACTTTTGTTTACTTAATTTAAACGGATATCTCCGTGGTACCGTGTTTTTATTGTAGATTCTTTAGGGTTTTTTTTTTCATCTAAAATATTGTCTATATTATATGCACACGTGTACACGCACGCACGCGCATGCACGCGTGTGTGTGCACGTGTGTATGTATACGCGTGCGATATGATATTTAGCGACATAAAACATTTTATTTAACGTCAACAAATGCAAATAACTGTCAACTCAAACCACATTTAGAGGCCACACGAACTAAATCTTCCTCGCACATTAACCAATTACTTAGAACGATGCAACTCGCAATAACTTCCAGCATCCAATTCATCCAGCACATCAGCGCCATACTAATGCATCCGAACTTTCCTACTTGCAACTTTACTATTCCGTAGAAGCCGCGAAGTTGGGCTCAAAAGGTCACTCGGAACCTCGCCGAGTGTTCGTAATGTGATTAAAATCTCCCCCTAACCATGAGAGATGTCGTACCATATCCCAGTAATTAATTAATTAAATATTTTATCTTGCTCTACTTGCCTTACAAAGAGTAATGTTTGTAACTCACTGTTGTATTATGAGATGTGATTTCTCTTATTTCTACGTGTGTGCTTTGTTTGTTTGAGGCTTACGGTTCGCTTTTAAAGATAATAATTAAATGAGGTTTTTGTTACCTGAAAGCGGAGCTTATCGGGTACTCGAACGTCGTCGGGTTGTAGTTGTCGTGGCACATTTAATATCTGGTCATTTTAAAGTAGTCATTGTCATTATTTTATTACAAGTTTCTCGTATTTGAACTATTTTTTTGAATTCGCGAGGACATTTACGTTGCATCCAATAAAATACTAAAGACTATTATCAAACACGCAGTCTGTGTGTTATTTAGCATTGTGATAAAAGTGAATAAATATAAAAAAATGTTTAGTTATTTGGGAAAGTTGTACTTATATCAGTTAATGTTAACAAAATGGTTTTTTTCTTTTTAGGTCATGTACTCTATTATAATGTTGTCCTATTTGATCCAAAAGTTGACTGGTACAGAATGCCTTGTGGCATTAAGGCTACCTATGTACCACACTTATACATGAAGTTTAAATTTAAATAATATTCAAGAGCCCATGGTTCAAGGATTGGTTCCTAAGGATTCGTCTCGTGTAACCTCGTTCACGAAAAAGGTCGTAAGTATTAGGGGTTCGGGTACATGAAAACAAACGTTTGCCTACCTGATATATGTGTATCGGCTTATGTTAAAAAAAAACAGATAGTAAGTTGTTTATATTAAATGGGCGTAGGCCTATTTAGAACAGAGATGAGGTCGACGATGGAACTAGTTTACCTAAAAGAACTCTATTAACTCCATAGATTAAATTGATTTGAATAATTTACATATACTTCGACTTCGTACCTACGTTAGTGTGTAAAGCTTAATGGGACAAGCCCGCCACACTATTCCCAAACCACTGTAACTCCTGTTAGCCAGAATCAACAGTGGCGACCACAAGAAAAGCGCCGAGACAATGAAGCTCGACGAAGTCCCAGAGAAGCGATTTAACTGTCTTGGATCCCGCAACGAAATTAATCGGAAAAAAATAGCGGAGGAGTAGGAAAAAACATAATTTCCACTTCCCTCCATATCAGCAGGAGACAGGACAGAACAAGGCCAATAGGCACACAGGGACGTATACAACTGGGATAAGCCCAGTTGCCTAGCACCACGGATATTATTGTCATTAATATTACTGGGTCCTAAGTTGTGAGCTATTATATTTGATTCCAATGATAGGTATGACAAAAATGCTTGAACGCACGGAAATTTGTTCTAGTTTCTGCATGGTCCGTATAGTAAATAACTCTGGATGTAACCTGTACACTATTTAACATAATATTACGTTCATTCTGCCAAAGACTACACTCCCATAAAATGTGATGTGCAGTTTGTTCAAATTCGCAGTCAGATGTAGAACATTGACAAAAAGGCGAAGCAACAAGCTTGAAGGAAAATAATTTACTCATAAAGTTACCATGACCTGTGAGAAATTGGGCGACACAGTGATCCACCTCCAGCCATGTCCTGTGTAAAGCTTGTATCAAACAAGTGAAATACAAAGATAAATATAGGTCGGCAACAGTTAGGCTAAGTGTGAGTTATATCGCCGCAGCGATTAGCGAGCCACGCTAACGAGCGCACGTGAATGCCTTCTGAATAGTCCGTATAGTCAACGCGCTGAATACTTGTCTTCTAAACATACAAGTAGCCTCATCAGCTACAAAACTCGCTACTAGCTTTCTCGGAAGGTCGATCCCAGTAATTATGCGGCTGAATGTCTTTACTTATTCTGGAATGTTTGAGTTTCAGAATTCGCTTAGTTTTCGGATCTGTAAGTAGGATTGTTTGACCTCCATATTCATCATAGTTTTTATAAAGAACTAAAGTTAATGCTTTCAAAAGCACAAACTAAGCATTGCGTATTTGTAAAGAATCAAAACTTGTCCAACACTACAGTGCAGCAAAATGATATTCGAAATACACCGTGGTCACTTTATACCCTAGACATTGAATACTTACTTAAGTTTCAATGAAATTGCTTTTGTAAATCGGATGTAGTTCCAGTTGTGGCTAGCAACCGAAATACCACAGAAAACGAGCACGACCCTCTTGGTTCGTTACGGAAAACGAACCAATCCTAATAAGATTACTTCCTTAACTCATATTTGTACAGGTTCACTATCATACATCTAAACAGTTGGTCAACGAAATTATGTTGCGGGTCGCCTCACCCCTAAACAAAATCTTTAGAGATAGTTGCAAAACAAAATGATAAAAAAAGGTTTGTGTCCGTAATAAATTTCTAAGCATTTGTAGAAATATCCATCAATTGGGATGGATTCGGGCACGCCGCCCCGGGCGCGGCGCACGATCCGTTTCGACCGGGTCACCAATATGAATAATTTTCCAATCTCAACGTTTATTCACTTCTTTGTCTACCATTTTTGGCTCGGAGACAATTTTATGACGAATCGTAAACGCCTTTTTATGCAGCAATACCATAGAATGCGTAATAAATAACGGTGACAATTTTGGATGGGTGCACATATGATTTACTTTAGTCCCTGAATTTAAGTAAGTAGGGTAATAAAACGCATGGGATAAAAGTGACTATATATTTAATAGATTAGCTGCACAAAAAATATCAAGAAAATAATTGACGAATGACGTCACATACTCTCACAACTTCATAAGGATAATTTCTTCATTCTAATTACCCACTTGGAGTAAATGGCGAAGAAATTCCTTAAGTCTGTTCTTGGTAAACCAAAGACGAAACGGCCAAAAACGTAATGTAGGCTTTGAGGGACTTACTCGTTTCAAGACACTGGGGAACAATCTACGTCACCGTCATATTTGTAACATGCCACGTCACACGAAATACGAGTTCTTCATGAGCACATAATTCTGCTTAGACGGTCAAATGAGATAATAATTATCTGGGACTATTGCGCGTATTTTATTTTTGACAGTTAAAAGATATTTCGCCGTGAACATATTATAGGTATGAACGAATACAGTTATGTTAAACACTTATGTTAGTGAACAAGTCAGCTTAAAAACGTATATATTAAAGTCACACACTACACACATGCTTAATACTTACTAAACTCACATGATGTGGCGTATTACCAGTATACACACATGCATCTATCACGTCATCCAACTTTAACAACGTCACAAAATAATTTAAAAGCAAGCTCACTCGATGTAAACAGACGCCAAAAAAATTTCCTACTATTTGTGACTAACACGCTATTACTTGTACCTTTATTGAAAAAGGCACCCTTTACCGGAAACTGTTCTCGGATATTGAGCCAAAGTACTTTCGTATCGTTTCATAAATGCATGCTTGTTAACAGGATGCTGTAAATACGCAGCATTTTATCAACAAAGTGCAGGGCTATGAAGGAGATGATTTCGTTAAGAATCTTTTTTTTTTTTTTTATTATTGATAGGTTCGCGTTTGACCACTATCTCACCTGATGGAAAGTGATGATGCGGTCGACGATGGAGCACGCTTACCTAGAAGTAACCTATTCACTCTTGACTTAAAGACCCCTAGGTTATAGCTAGGGCTTTCAATACCGGTATAACGGGATCCCGTAATACCGTGATCCCGGACAAATATGGGCCATTTTCAATACCGGTATTGAAGCCCTCAATACCGTGATCACGGTATTGCAAGCATTACATGTATTATCGTAAATTAAATTCCATTTTTTAAATATAATAATGACACACGAAACATATAAAGAGACAGTGAGACAATGACTGATAATGAACAAGATATGACCATAGAAGAACCTTCTACTTCATTGAATTCGAGCAGTGGAAATGATATCGGGAGGCTGGAAATCTTCAAACCTGCGCGGTTTCGCTTCGTCTTCAAGGACCCACCAAGCAGACCCACCGGTGGGTCTCCGAATACTGATGTGTCTCCCAAGACCTACTGACTGGTAGGATCAGAGGACCCACTAGTAGGTCTTGGGAGACACATCAGTATTCGGAGACCCACCAGTGGGTCTGCTTGGTGGGTCCTTGAAGACGAAGTGCGTTGACGATTTCCAGCCTCCCGAACGAACCAGATTCCGAAAAGGCTTTAGTACCGTAGACAGCATACCTACATACGCTGCGTGGTTATGTGGCTGGATGTCATACAAGAGACCGAAGAGTATAACCTGCCTCTCTGATTAGCGGTTGTGGACTACGAGAAACCCTTTAATTCGACCGAGACTTGGGCCGTACTGCAGTGTCTCCAACGGTGGCAAAAACACCACCATGTCAGTTCGACTTCAGGACCAGACCTCGGAACCTTTTTTTGTGTGACAGGGAGACGTCATATCTCCGAAACTGTTCACCCTGCACTGGAGGATACCTTTAAGGTTCTGGATTGAAGAGACCTCAGTGAAATGCTCGATGACCGCAGTAGAGCTTCCGAAAGAGTGGGTCTTAAAATAAACATGGACAAAACCAAGGTCATGTTGACTGTCCACGTAACACCCTCACTTATCAAAATCGGAGACTCTACACTCGAAGTTGTGGACGAAGTCTACCTGTATCTAATGTTGTAAAATAGGTCCAGCTCGACCAGTCAGTCAGTTCGAACTTCGAGAAAGAGTAAAAATCGTCGTGGTGGGCAGGGCACATTGCTCGCAGAACAGATGGCCAATGGGGCCTAAAGTTTTGGAGTGGAAACCGCGAACAGAAAGACGTTGTGTTGGAAGGCGTCCAACAAGGTGGAACGATGACCTGGTGAAGGTTGCGGGGTCACGCTGAATGCGCCCATAGGACAGGCCACTGCGGCAACACCTGGGGGAGGCCTATACGCCCAGCAGTGGACGTCTTGGTTGAAATGATCATTAATGATGATGTGTGAAAATGAAGGCACGTCCATTCCTACCGGCAGCTTAGAGATATTTACTGTCTGTAATACCTACGAATATTGATGCAGAGCGTGCTTTTTTTTCAGTAGGCTATTGTGAATGATGGCTAATAGCTAATTAAGCTATACTTACGTTTCTACAAATATTGATAGGTAGCTATGTTGAGTACATGATACATTTCAATAATGATAAAAATCGCCTTTTTTATATTTATTCTTTTCAAACGCTATGTGGAATGCCTTCCTACAAAAAGACTTGAGTTAAGTTTTGATTATATTCCTACTTAGTCCTATCTAATTAAATAATCAACCAATACCAAATTGTTATATAGAGCGCTATTTATAAAAGTTATTTAAAATAAAAATAAAACAAAAAGACTGTTTAAAATGTTGGTATGTAATACCGGTATTAATACCGTGATCACGGTATTGACGTCCAATACCGGATCGATACCGGTATTGAAAACATCCGGTATTTTGAAAGCCCTAGTTATAGCTATCAGGAAATACAGACTCTGAACATGAGAATAGGCCTTTTTTGGGGTTGGTAAATCATCAAATGACTCCTCCCGCTCTGAGCAGGAGTGTCGGACTCCTACTGACTAAAAACCACCTATGTTCCTTCTTAGCCCTTTGTGTCGTGGCCGCGGTATCTCTTTCGAACAACCTGCAGCCCCGACGTGAGGCCTTTGAGGCAGGTTTGTTAGTGATCTGCTGTCATTTGAAGCCTCATAAAAGTAGATATGGTGGTCTTCTAAGACACAGCTTAAAACTAAGAATCATAATTTAAGATTGCGAAAAGTGTGCAGAATCTGAAAAGTACGTACTTAATTTTGAAGTTCCATCCATCGCGAACAAAACTTTTTCGTCATTTATGCATAAAGCACCGGTTTCTAGACAGCTATAATCAAAAATTATATTTGGTGTCTCAGACCAACGAAAAATCTTTTTTTCTTGGTCTGAGATTTGGTGTCAATCAAATCGTTGATCGCAATCCATTGCTGGACTTCATATTCTCCGAAATAAACTGATTTCCTCATTTTACTCGTCCAATATTACTGAGCGTCCTCCTTAAGTTTGACCTTTGTCATCCTGTTCATGGGATTTGTTTACTCGCCACGTTCCTTATTTAAAAATAGAAACAATAATACTTATTTTACTGTCGCACCTGTTTTTAAACATTTTTATCCCTAAAATATTCGAGCAAAGATAAATTAAACAAGGAACAGGAAAATAAAAGAATTAGGACAAGACGCCCGGTGCTTTATGAAACATTTATTAAGTAAATATTCCATGACTGATATAATATTTGGGGAAAAACAACATACGACATGTTGTTTTTCCAGCATCCAAACTTATGTTTAATAATATAAAATTATTCCGACTTTGACTGTAAATTATTTTGTACATACACGATCATACAAAATAATTGTCTGATCCATTTAAATGTTAACTGTAAGATCTAAAAATAAAATGAAATACATTTAAGGAGCTATACCAACATTTTCACCAATTCCACAAAGAAACGTAATGGATGTCCACTGAATGATTTTAAATTAATTATAATTGATGTACACGTTGTATAAGTGAATGGCGGAGTTAATTTACATAATGTAGGCATTACGGGGCGTGCTGTAGAGAGTAGGACATACCTACCTACGTAGATACATACCTACAAGTTTCAGGGGAGGCCTATCTCTTTGCCCGACATCGGCTGCACGTATTTAATCTAGAAACCTTTGGGGACATTAAGCTTTTGAATTTAAAAAAGTACTCGTAAATGTAGTGTTTATTTATATTTTTAGTTGTAGATTCGAAAGCAATATTAACATGGAGATAATAATAATTCATGTAGTGAATGTGTAGTGCTGGAAACATAATATCTCAGTAAAATTATTACTTTTCACAGTCAAAAAACCTTAGTAAATCCATATTGATGCTGAATAACTTAAAAAAGCATACCAAACCAATGATGTAAATACTCAACATTACTTACATAACAAAGTAAAACGCAAAATATTTTAACCGTAACAAGTACAGACGTAGTACTTCACCGTCAAGCATCAAGCAAGCGAAAAAACGTAACGATTGCGCAGGCATAAAAGCTAACATAATTAAATCGGCCGAGAGCAACTTATCCTGAGTGGAACGAACAACGTCTTTTTTCTCCAACGACATTACCTATTCATCACACGGCTCGCTGAAAAGCGACCACTTTGTTACTTATATATCTTTCCGCACAGGTTCTCTTGAAAAAGATCGGGAATCATTTTTCTTCGGTTCCATTAGTGGGCATCGGCCGGCCGAGACGGATATGCGGCTGGGCCAAACATAAACAAAGTAATGGTGCCTGTCTAGTGACAAAGAACATCCCATCAGACGGCAAAGCGGCGGAATCAATACGGATCTGTATGAGCCGGTCTCGTTTGAGAGCTCTGAATTCGCTTCACGTTATTGTAACCGATAGCTATCGGGCGAGGCCTCCTCCGCTCTCCACGCCACAATGGCTGACTCAGGATATGAGACTATGAGGCACGTCTTGTGTGCGCTGAGCCGCATTGTCTCTATCGCGCAAGCATCTCCTGTGAATACAGTCACTCAATACAATAATGGTAATTATACTGTTAATTCATCTGTGAAGACGAACTGACTTTGAAGCCATATAGTGAACAATTGTACGCTTTGTTAACGTACATGGAAGTGTCTAACTGTTGAATTGTATCATTTATACGAGTAATATTCAATTGGCGAACCAATTAAACAAACAAAGAAATAACGTAGTAAAAAGTATCTATAAACGTATTTGTTAAGGATTTTAGATACTATTGCCTGTTATCCAACAAAACAAAGTGTACTGAAAATATTTATCTACAAATAATAAATACCACCGCGGAAATCTAAGCTAACAGTTTTTTATAATTTACTGCCCTATCTAACAACAATTTATTGGCGATCCAATAAAAGCACTACAATATATTTCTGATGAAAAATCTAAAAATGTAATGAGAAATTCGCGGTTAAAATTATTTCAACAAAAAGAATTGATTTTGTTAGACATTGATTAATGATGACTGAGAATTTAAATATCCGGTAACGAGTTAGGTACCGTTGTTTTATTTCCTTTTGTTCATAGATATCGGCAAGCTTTCATTCATCGACGGGATGTCTTAACTCTTACCTACAAAAGAACACACTGTGCTGCATCAAGACCCGAAAAAAATTAAATGCTCTTGAATCGGCCATTATTAGTAATGTATATTTACAAATTCTCACATGGCAATAACAAAACATTGATTGTAAGTTTTACCATAATCTTGTAAGACAACATCGAGAAATTCCGAAACTCAAATGAAATTCGCTCCTTCAAAACCGTAAACCAATCTAAATGCACGTGTAATATAATGAACAAAAAAGTCCAACGAAATTAGATTGTTCGTGAACAGCTTAAACCTCGAGTTTCACAAAATTGATCCTTTGCCCAAACAATCTTTACTTTCGCCTAATTCAACAGTTTTTCCCCAATGTGAAAAAGGAGAAATAACTCTGAATTGGGGTCGGCGTACATTTTGGAACTCTTGTTTGCCTTCGGCTCGGTCTAAATTAATATCGAACCGTGAAAATTAGGAGCGAACTCGGATTACGAGCGATTCTGAGCGGGGTTGTGGGTGGACAGCGGCCTGAGACGGGCGTCTGAAGTTTGGATCAAACAAATATCTACCTCTTTCAAATCACGTTTGCTTGGTACACAGCATCGGTATGCTTGCTTTCTCCGTATGAACGAGTATTTATTTTTAATTGGCGACAAATGAAACGGGAAATTATTGAGCCGAAAGAAGAAAACAAATGTTTTCTCTTTTTATATTATGTGGTAAACAAAAAAGGAACAAAAGAAATTAACAACAATTTGTAGCCACTAAAACTGTAATAAATAGGATTCCATTTTATCCACAGCCACATAAACATGACTTAATTACCAGATAAACCAAAATTCTATTGTAATAGCCAGCCAGCGTACTGCCCGAACTTTGAATTCCGTCATTAAACTGATTCAAACAAACAACCACAGTTGGGTGCATAGAATTATTTTGTTTAAAGCATTTAACAATAAAATATCTGACATATTTGCGTTTGCTAATAACTGATGAAGTTATTATTTTATCAAATGCGAAATTGGTTTCCATGTTAGTCGCGGATTTCGGTTCATAAACAGATACTCATTGAATTGTGGTGAATTGTGGCGTGCTTGGCAAATATGAAATTTAATAGGAATGCAATATTTTTTTTTAATGGGACAAGCCCGCCACACTATTCCCAAACCACTGTAACTCCTGTTAGCCAGAATCAACAGTGGCGACCACAAGAAAAGCGCCGAGACAATGAAGCTCGACGAAGTCCCAGAGAAATGATTTTAACTGTCTTGGATCCCGCAACGAAATTAATCAGAAAAGAATAGCGGAGGAGTAGGAAAAAACATAGTTTCCACTTCCCTCCATATCAGCAGGAGACAGAACAGAACAAGGCCAATAGGCACACAGGGACGTATACAACTGAGATAAGCCCAGTTGCCTAGCACCACGGATATTATTGTCATTAATATTACTGGGTCCTAAGTTGTGAGCTGTTATATTTGATTCCAATAATAGGTATGACAAAATTGCTTGAACGCACGGAAATTTGTTCTAGTTTCTACAAGGTCCGTATAGTAAATAACTCCGGATGTAACCTGTACACTATTTAACATAATATTACGTTCATTCTGCCAAAGACTACACTCCCATAAAATGTGATGTGCAGTTTGTTCAAATTCGCAGTCAGATGTAGAACATTGACAAAAAGGCGACTCAACAAGCTTGAAGGAAAATAATTTACTCTTAAAGTTACCATGACCTGTGAGAAATTGGGCGACACAGTGATCCACCTCCAGCCATGTCCTGGCCAGCCGCTCACGAACGGATGGAAAGAACTGGTGAAGATGTCGGCCCTTGATGGAATTATCCCACCTACATTGCCATTCAGACAGAAGTTCCTCCCAGACGTCAGTCTGTGGTTTAAGTAATCTAGCTATTTTAGCACGGTCACGTTGCGTTAAAAAGTCTGTGTCCGCGGTCTCTCGTGCGCAGTAGTACATTGAAGCACGGCGCTGTACTTCAAGATCGACTGGAAGTACCCCTGCAAGTACCGGTAAGGCTTCAGTACTAACCGTCCTATACGCTTTACACAAGAAAATCAAAGCCAACCGCTGGCTTTGAAGTAATTTACGTCGTACCGCTCCAATGGTGGCCCTATCGGCCCAAACTGGTGCCCCGTAGCACATACACCCCAAGTAAGTAGCCCCATAGATCGTCTTTAGAGTTAAAAATGATAAACCCCATGTAGATTTGGATATTCTCGTTAAAGCATAAAAGTTCTTTTTAGCTTTTTCACCGACTGTTTTTATGTGTTCAATGAATGAAAAATTCCTCTCTAAGACAAACCCAAGGTAGCATACAGACTCCTTCTTTTTCACGGGAACGTTATTAAATTTAATACTAGGCCATGATTTAAGATTACCTTTTAAAAGAAGTTGATAAGTTTTATGTGGTGCAAAGGTCAGACGGTTACGATCACCCCACTGGGATATTAATTTTAGGCAAGTGTCAGCCAAATTTTCGAGTCCAGCCCGAGTACTTGACTGAATGAGCAGCAGGCCGTCGTCCGCGTAACCGGTTAATGAACAGCCGCATGGAAGTGGAATCGCGAGGAAGTCATCGAAGCCTACGTTCCATACATACGGACCCATAACCGAACCCTGAGGGCATCCCATGGTAAGGGACTTTGACATAGAATGATGTGAAGGAATGCAATAAACGAAATGACAAAGGTACCAATATTAATTGTTGTAATCCGTAATAACCACTACGTTTATTGCTATTTAGAGGAAAATAGAAGTACCTGTACCAGTAAGAAGAAAAACTGGTTGGTTTTCTTTTCTAAAAATAGACTTCTTAGAAATTAATGGTGAAACAGTTTTGTCACCTGTTTTAAATTAAATAGGTACTCTAATTCATTCATCATTATATGTAGAACCTGAACGAAATAAATTTCCTTTAATGATCCCAGAAAAGATTTGTTCTACAAACCGAAAAGTGATGCTGCCTCCTGTCCAGTGTCTGGAGGTCGCCAGTCGGGCAAATTTTTAATATGTTTTTTCATCTGGCGTCTGATTTTTTTGACAGTGGCAGCCTCGGAGTCTGGATATGCGCCCGATTGATGACCATAGGCTCGCCCCAATTACATGGGACGTAAATATAGCCTGCAAAATGTGGGTGTACTATTAAATACACTTCTGCTTAACCGATAACTATGGTGATAATAAAATCATTGGAATTATCCAATGTGAAATCCGAATTATATGGGTGCAATTTTCCCAAGCTCTAACAATTTTGACGCCTATTTTCATCTTGTTTGACTCTAAAATCCCTTGTTCCAGACTGCACATCATCGTCGTCGTCGCTGCAGAGCGGGGTGACGACGGTGTCGGTTGCCGTGACCGGTCTGGACCGGCCGCTCTCCAAGAAGGTGCGCCCCAAGCCCGCATCGCCCAACCGGCAAGGACCGCAGCAGTGCCAAGTAAGTACTCATCATTGCTATTGGATTAGTTTGACTTTCAAAATTGTATTATTCCAGTATTCTTATACTGGAAATGTTTAGCTTGATGTATTCTGTTTCTCTATGGGAAAAAAGCTTTAGTTTGTGTAAGTATAAATATAAATTGTCCACTGCATCGTTGATTTGCAAGCGCGACTGCTGAAGATCTGAGGTCCTGGATTCGCTTGATTGAGGTTATCAATCAGGAATTTCTCAGCAGCAACCACGGAGCCTGTATTTATGCCTGCTTGAAGGCAATAGACTTGCTCCCTACCTATACCTAACATAGACATAACTAGCGAAAAGTGGGTGTACCATTAAGATCGCCTTTGCTTAGCCTTTCGGGAATTACAGGTTTGATTTTAATGTATAAATCATCATGGATAGGTATATTGAAATTTACTGAAAATATCTGTCACTCATTCCTAGAACTTCACTTCATTCAGTTACTAAAAAAACTGACATGAAAGTTGAGAAGCACTGCAAAAATTACCTTTGATGAGTGACATCCGTTCCCCGCTTCAACCCGAAAGCCGGAAACGCGAGCGAAAAACGCATTACAATTTCCGCCCCAGCCATGTAGAGAAATATTCAGCCTCACGTAGGTAACTTGAAATATTTCAGTCTAGTCACTTCAATTGAAAAAGGTTGCTACTTACTTGGTCGTAGTACTTTTTAAGGGAGAATACAGTGGTACGAGTCTCCATGCAAATATATGAATTCCTATTTTGTCTTCCTGAATGATGCCTCTACAGCATTTTTTTTAAATCAAGGTTTGAAGCACCTTGACGGCAATAGTTTTTTCAAATACCTATTGTTTACTTCTGTTCCCTCTTAACCAGGGTAATTGAAATACATCAGTAAAAAATCCTGAAATTTGCGGCGCGGTGATAACTTTGCTCGTCGATACACAAATACGAAATTGACTCATATAGGCAAAGAGCGTTGTGATAATTTGATTACAAAGGTCGCCATTGTGAGAAGATAGATATTTTTACCCGACTACGGCGAAGCCAAAAGGAAGGGTAATGTTTTTTTAGCACCTTTGCAAGTAACACAACACTTAACATACATTAGATTATGAAGATTTCATAGATACATATTTTGGAAATACAGTTTAAATTCCACATGAACCACAACATAAAAATATAACATTCATTTTTTACCGGAACATCAACAAAAAATATCCATGATTTATTCGACAAGAAATACATGGGTTTTCTTTGAAGGCGTGTGTTGTAGCGAGTGATATGACGTCACAGTAGCCGGCTAGTTTCCGGCTCATAAAGGCCGATGGGCCGTGACGATTGCCTCTATTTGTCTTCAGCCGTACAAAGGAGAACGCCCGTCATTTGTCTCATGGACACCGGTCGTACTATCAACGGAATCTACATGTTCTTATGTGGTATTTTCTTGTAGGGTAAACGTTTCAGTAAGTTTCAGTTAACTTTCTATGGTAACAATTATGAATTTAATAAGGGTAAGTTTAGTGTAAACTTCACTAAAAAATAGTACCTATTTGTTTGTGTAGTTTACCGTTACCAAAATGTCGTTTTAAACAAAAGTCACGAAGCACACTTTTACATTAATTGGTATACTTAACAAAATAACCTACAGAATGTGTGTCTAATATTTACTTAATTATTATTTGAATGGGTACCATTTTTGAGGTAAAATATATTCAATGAGGCAAGTTGAGGATAGCCTTTGACTGAAATTAAAAGCCGTCCTATTTAATTTAATGTTTGCAAACCATTAGTATTTTTATGTTCACAAACGGAACATTATTAGTACAAACATTTTCTATCTATATATATCAAGCTCAAACACAATTTATCCCTATAATGAGAGTTCGCAAACAAGAATTTCTGTATAAAATAAATCTGTAATAACTCAACTATTCGTTATTATAGAGGAATCCGTATATATGAAACATCGAGTACGTTCAATAAACTCAAATATTATATAGGTATTATGTATCTACTTTCGTTTATATTACGAAAATATTCTCTATATTTTATTGGAAAAGGATCGCTTGCACCTACATAGTTGGATAAGTCGGCAAATATTTACTAACAAAGGATGTAAACAGCCCTAATTGGCACTTACGCACCCCAACACGAAAACTAAACAGAAAAATACAATTCGAAGGAAAGTAGAAGATTATCTACTATGTTCGATTGTCCTGGATTAAAGAAAAAAGACATTGAGATCTAGAAGTTTAAATAGTTAAAATGCTTACAATTTATAAAAGACTTGCCGCCCGAACAGGGACTTGAACCCTGGACCCTTGGATTAAAAGTCCAATGCTCTACCGACTGAGCTATCCGGGCCGTATCTTTCTGACCGAAATAGCAGTTTACATGGAAAAACTGGGTCAACTCGCTAATCTAGATCTGTTATCGCTTCATTTTATGCGAACAGCACGAATTTTTGCTGTTTTAAAAGTAACAGAGTCATAATTTTAAAATAAAATTAGATTTTATAAACTCTTATAACACATAGTATTATTTTTGTAGTAATAAGACAGTGATATGGCTAGTTAACTCGTGGCTGAATAATAGCGCAGCGTTTTCCAGGGTTGGGCTGTGGATGATAGACCACCTTCTACTATCCCGAGTTTGCCTACGTACCTCGGAAAGCACGTTAAGCCATGGTCTCGGCTGTTTAAATGTAGCCTACTACAATAAGGGATAATGTAGCTTACCATTTCTGAACGAATTTTCGGAATCGGATAAGTGGTTCAGAATATTACCTCAGACATACAAACTTACAAACAAATACCTACCTCTTTCTAATATAATACAGGTGTTTTTTTTTCCATTTCCATGTCAATCCATATCTTCTTACAGATAAAGTATTCCCAATCTAATATCGAAAAAAGATCATTACGTACTTGTGCCATTAAGCCAGATAACCGAAAAACAACGTCTTATCGCAACGATTTCATCTGTCTATAAAATAATTCACATCTCATCTAGATCGTATAGAGAGAGAGGTCTTGAGGGACGCGGCAGGAAGGTACAAGACAAACACTAAGAGGGCTGAGTGGCTCATATCCGGGAACGTTCTTTCACGCAGCCACCCGGGAGGAACACTGCTGAGATAGATGTGTTGCCTCCGTGGATGCTGGTTTTAAGTTGTTCGTATTTTTGTGACTTTTGAAATAGAACCTGTGCACCCCTGCACAGGTTCTATTTCAAAAGTCACAAAAATACACACATACAGTGATGTAGCAAGGCAGAATGATTGATACTGATTTTTACTTTCGTTATGATACAATATGGAAAGTTTATATAAACAAAACAACATGAAAAATCGAAACAAAAATTCGATGAAATCTAAACAAAAATTGGAAACGTAATCTGAGAACAAATCCTTTTAAACATAGACACGAGAGAGAAGATCTTATAACACAGTCTAGCACTAGTTGTAAATGTATTAAAAGCACTTCCAACAAATTAGTACCTACTCCCAAAACTCGGTTTCACTCAGTAAAAAATGCTTTCAAATGTACTTTTTTCACACCCCTTAAACTTGATGTTCATTGTTATTTTTATAATGCCTTATTACTAAACGACTTTTAAAAGGAACTCATTTACAAATTCAAAAGTACATAAAATATTATTGTTGGCTATACCTTCGTACTACGATCCTAAACTGTGTTTGTAGGTCAGCCGAATATCAACAAAAGAGGGATAAAGAACGTCGTAGAGGGGTGGGACTACGGTTACCAGGAATTCCGAATTTCGTGGATCGTCCTGATTTGGGCCCTTTGGGCCGCGACGGACCCGGCCTGTTAATGTCCTTCCATTACGTTTAGAAATAGCTTCGATTTCCGATCAAACGGTACTGTGTTGGGCTAAATTGTTTTACTCATTTTCTGTTGAACTTTTATGTGGGAATGCAAATAGTTAGTTTTTTTAACTTGACATTACGCGTGTAATCATAGCAAAACTCATCATCATCGTCTTCGTACTGTCGTCCCATGTTATTAGGGGTCCTGTCCATCCTGCACAACCACTTGCACCTTTCAGAACTTACTAGAAGCAAATGACAGAGCTGTGCAGGTGGCTACATACTGGTCTAATAAGATTTGAGCTCATCATCATCATCATCATTTCAGCCAAAAGACGTCCACTACTGGACATAGGCCTCCCCCAGGCGTCGCCACATTGACCGGTCCCGTGCGTCTCTCATCCAGCGGGTTCCTGCAACCTTGACCAGGTCATCGGTCCATCTAGTGGGAGGCCTTCCAACGCAACGTCTTCCGGTTCGCGGTCGCCATTCCAGAACTTTTCGGCCCCATCGGCCATCCGTTCTGCGAGCAATGTGCCCTGCCCATTGCCACTTAAGTCTGGCGATTCTTCGGGCTACGTCGGTAACCTTGGTTCTCATGCGGATGTCCTCATTTCTGATTCGATCACGCAAGGAAACTCCGAGCATAGCCCTCTCCATTGCCCTTTGGGTGACTTTGAGCTTTCTGATGAGGCCCATTGTGAGCGACCACGTTTCGGTCCCGTATGTAATCACTGGCAACACACACTGGTCATAGACTTTCGTCTTGAGACACTGGGGTAAGTTGGACGAGAAGATACCGCGCAACTTCCCGAACGCTGCCCAGCCGAGTCGGATTCGACGATTGACCTCTTTCTCGAAGTTAGATCTACCCAACTGGACCGTTTGTCCCAGGTAGACATAATCGTCCACAACTTCGAGCGTAGAGTCTCCGATTTTGATAGGAGTGGGTGATTTGAGCTCATCAACACGTAAAGAAGAAGAAGGGGTCGCAACATGTTTTTTTTCCATTCTCCTTTGTCAATCGTCACGTTATCATTTAATTCTCTTACCTTCATGTCATTCTTCACATAATCCATTCATCTTTTCTTTTATCTTCCTCTCCCTCTCATTCCATCAACATTTATATTCATCACTCTTTTCATAATGATATCAACACTGAACACATGAAACTCGAAACATAAATACAATTTCAAAGGCCAATTAAGTTAAAACGATCCCACTGACATACAAAACAAAAAACTGCGTCATGCCCTTATCCCGAAATCCGTCACTTGAATCTTGGCAACACTAAGTAGGGTGGTCCCCTCTGGAGGAAAGTGGCGATTCATCATATCTTGCCAACCCTCACACTACGTAATTGCAGACTCTGAAAATGAACCGATATTCTAACTTATATTTATCACTGATGTTACCTAAATGCTTTAGTGGATCTCAAGTTTGAAGCATTAAAGTGAAGTGGCTTTGAAGAGTTAAAAACGGTTTATGATAGGTACCTTTTAATAATATTAAAAGATAATCTTTGAACAGCACTCCATTTACTTTTTTCGTTACAAAATCTTTGTAGTTGACTGATTCATATGGTCTAGGTACTTTTGGTTTTATGAGTATAGGTATGTGTATTATGGCCATCCTTTTTTCATAGGATCACCGCTTAACTATTCTCGAATAAAAATGTAAATAAGTTAAATGCACCCATGTACCTAATGACAAGTATATATAATACATAACGCAATTATCATCTCTCTTTGTAATATCGGAAGGGTTAGGCAGAGGTATACATAATAGTATAACCACATTTCGCCAATTATGTTTTAGGTCCATGTAATACACGGGGGTGGGTGTGTTGTAGTGTGTTGCAATGCAATGGACTGCCGCGCTGCGTGTCGCGGGTTCGATCCCCGCACGGAACAAATATTTGTAAGACCTACAGATAGTTGTTCCGGGTCTGGGTATTTGTGTATGTGAGTTTAAATGTTTGTGAACGCACCCACGATACAGGAGAAATTCCTAGTGTGGGGCAACGTTTTATTAAAAGAAGAAGAAGAATAATAGGCGGCGATCCTATTGCCTTCAACTTCACCAATCCAGACTCTGGCTGGACTCATGGCTGCTACTGTGTGAATTGATGGAAATATTCAATAACTCTTGGCCCGACCCAGGCATCGGACCCAGAACCATCATGCTCAGAAGTCGCGCTTGGGACTACTAAGCCAAAGATACATTATACACAGTCTAAACATAATTATTAAGCTTATACAACCAGCTTAATTACCTCGCAAAGCGTTCACAATCCAATTCCAATTGATCCCACTTAGCACGTATTAGTGATAAAATATTGATCATAACGATAGCAATAAACAGTAACAATAATCTCTAAGGACCAGCATTAAGGTCCTTTTCCCCTTCTCTCTTTTATTTTACCTTCAGTTTTCACGTACCCAAGCAACACTTTTGACTTTGAATGTACTCAAGTACCTACCTACATAGTGAGTGGGAATGTAAGACTTGTTGAGTTCCTTCTTAAGGTCTATTTTTCTTGTATTGTGACATCTAAGTAGATGATTGATTATTGTAGTAATTTGAAATAGAACTCATTTGTCTCAAATTGTGGTCAAATTCCGATTTTGTACTTATTTGGGAAAACAAACAGTAGTATAACTATGGTTATTATCAGAATAAGTGAACTTTATTGTCAAGTCGTAAAACTCAAATTTATACTAAAACCAAATAACTAACATAAAATATCAAATCAGACAGCCACCTGGTCATGACCTCCGAATCAATATAAATTCCCGAAGTTCGTGTGACCTGACGCTTACCCGATTCTGTTAACTAAACTCGTTACAGCAACCACGGCGCGATTTCAACGATATTCCTAATTGAGCCAGGAGCTAATAGCTATGATGGCCGGCGCCAATTAAAGCTTATTGATGTCGCTCTGTAGATCTTCGACGACCCTCGTCTTGTTTTAACCCCATCTAACTCCCTTGCTAATAATTAATCAAGCAATTAAGCAGATCCGTAGAATGCCTGCTGATATTTTCGTTGCTTTATGAAGTACAGATAATGATTGCGAAAAAGACGAAAGGTTTTCGATTTTCGAAGAACAGTAAAGTTGTTGATCATTTTGGCTTCTGTTTTGGTTGGAGACGTTTGACCTTAATATCTAAGTATGAGGACAGAAATATCACAGGTACATTGTTATAAAATAGAAAAAAAGTCTAGATTACTTTGAAATAGGCTCGAGCAGTTGCTACTGTTTTCACTTTTCAACGGGAACCTGAGTCTGGCTTATCTCTAAAGTGGTCCTTTCACTCTATTATCTTATAAATAAAACCATATTTTTGTCGCATCATGGTTATCAATAATGGCCGTTCCGCAAAACGCCGCTTTAGCCACCCCTTAATCCTTCTAACGACACCCACAGGACTTCTATTCTTAATCTAAAACACGAGGCAACAGACTTTGTAATGTTTTTTTTTTGCTTCTTATAAAAATACCTATTTATATTTTTTATTGCGAAATATAAAAGTTTTCCCGAAACAAAGAGGTATCTTAATGAAGAGTCACTTTGGCTTCATTTTACGGTGATTAATTCGACTTACAAGTTGGAGAATTCCATAGATAGATATTATAATTGAGATTGAACGGATTTCACAGTAAATTAGCGCTGAGAGATATTTAGAAATTGATGTTTGAGACATATTTGATTGTGATCAAGTAGGTACTAGATTGGGTAATCAATAATGAGTTAAGTGACGCGTCGCTTTTTTGTGAAATTTACCTTTTACTGTTCGAGATAGAACTTTACCAATGGGGAGTTCAATGTGAGGAAATTCAGAATATTATCTGGCAATAACCGTTTCTATTATTACTTTTGCCTTCCAAACACGATACTACCGTCGACACCCCTTTCAAATATTGCTGCTCCCACCCTAGAATGACACAAATAATAATCAAGAGCATTCAACATAGTCGACATACATTCGCACCCCACAGTGGGATTAGTGCCGGCTGATCACAACATTCCACATCGGAACCAGGGCACGCTGAAATTAATTAGCGCCCCACGAGACACCTCTCATTATTGCGCCAATTACTGAATAATTAGCAGGTAAGGTTGTGTTCCGCAGAGTTCTCGTGTACTATTATATTATGAACTGACAATACAAGCATTGGAGGAATTCACACAGCATACATTCCGTCTTACGGAATACGTGTAGGGTGCGTCAGTGCCAAATAACATTACAAATTATGTCGGGTTCTCATTCATGAAATAATAATTTTGAGTTGAAGGAAAAATGTAGCCAGTTGTTCGTAGGCAAGGTATAGTCAGTAAATTTGTGGAAAAGATGCTTTCATCTTCTGGCAATTTGGGTACAATTATTGTACCTAACAATAGATGTCAGTGTAGTGCTAATGATATTGTCAATCAGTTTCTGACAACACAAACATATTTATTAATTGACAGCCAGACACTTTCGACGAGACGAAGTCTACAAAATTGACGCCACGTTTCCAAAACTCTGAATTATCGATCTTGTAGTCACAAATGTCGAGCATCTTTTAGATTGTTTTAAAAAATGCAGATTTGGTCACGCAGAGCTTTTTCTCGCCCTGTAAAGTAAAATAAGTGTTCGCAGTCTTATTTAACAATTCTTGAGACGAGCGGCGACGCGTTTCGAATGCCTAATACTATTTAAGTTTCTCAACTTATTGTTTACTATGTGCTTGAAACTCTGCTGTTCCCACAACATTCAGCGGGAATAATGATTTCAAAAGAGTACTAAAGACACCAACTTTGGCGACGTTTTACATAAATTAAATTTAAACTTGTGTGTCAGATTGTTATCGAACTGTGTTAGCACAAGACTGTATTGTATGTATGTTATTTGTATGAATTTGAGGTGAATTTATAAGCTGTTTTGACCGCTGTCGTTGACGATGACGATTTATATTTATGTTTAATAGGTACAATAAGCAGCATAATGTATTTGTGTGCCTAAAATGCAATTTAAAATTCCGTTTTATAAACTGCATATGGAAACTTTGAAGAAAGCCTTTTAGAAACACAAGCAGCACTTGAAAGAAAATAGCACATAGACTACCTTAGCTTCACCACAAGCCAAAACAAAAGACGAATAATTCAAACAGAAAATATTCTCTATATTTTGTGTAGCCGGCGTACGTAAGTGTACCTTGAGGTGGGTCCATATTGGCTCACCTAAAGTTTTTTATCCGAAATTGTTCTTCCTAACGATTTGTAATCCGAATGATCACTCCTCCTAAAATTTTTCATCCTAAAGTTTGAATTCCTACTATTTGTAATGCTACTGGCGATGTTCCTAACACTCATGTTTCCGAAAATTTTAATTCCTATTATCGTTATTGTAAACATATTGCAACTCCTACTGTTTTTTATCCTAACGTTTTTATCCCTAAACATAATTAGCATAATATTTTCACTCATACAACTGTTTAGAATGATTAAAGGTCGTTTCACTGATTTTTGTCTTGAAATGAAATAAATGAATGAAATTCAGGTCAGAGTCTCGTCTTGTGGACACTATGAAAAAAATACTTAGAAAAATTTCGCGACCAATTTCGAGGTAGCGCTCGCCGGCCGCTGCCGCGGCACCGCTCGCTTCGCTCGCTCGGCTCGCGCGTAGTTGGTCACAGTTCTAACCTAACCTAACCTATGGATATCTTTGCATATAAGGTCCCATTAAAATAGGTGGACAAATTTTAAAATTTGTCCAGCGTAGTAAGCCTAACTAAAGACATCTAAACAACAAAAAAAACACTATATAAAGTGATTTTATTTTGACTTAAAATAATAAATTGCCGGCACTCTAGAACAAACTCATCCCATAAAAGTAGGTATTTTAATGTCTTTTTCTTATTTTTTTTTTACTATTGTCCTTATTTTAGCGGTCTAAATGATTTCTACAATTTTGTCCACCTATTTTAATGGGACTTTTTATAATACTTTATTTATTTATTTATTTATTAATAACCAACTTATATTTACAGTAACACCACACATACAAGTTATAGGTTGAACAAAAAACAAAATACTGATTATTATGAATAAAAAGTAATATAAACAAAAAAGATATGACTTTGAATAGTAGTGTAAAAGATGGTTAGGTTGAGAAAATATAGGAAAACAAATAATAGGATAATAGATGTTTATTGCTACTGACATTAGGAAGTTGAATGCTTCGGAATTAAAACATTAGAGACAGAGACTTTAGGAATTGCGATCGTTAGGATGAAAAATGTTAGGAAGAACATTTTCGGATTTCCAATTTTCGGAGTTGAAATTTTAGGTCAACTTTGGCGCACCCCCTTGAGGTATTAACCGAGCCGGACTTGAGTCGCGGTGGGTCGCAAAGCCTCCCGAGCCGAGCGTTTGGGTGACTGCCAGGCCCCGATAAGCCACGCCACATAACATTACATATTTCTTATTTAACCCCTGTCTAAGAATGCCTTGGGTAATTGCTGATGCAGAAATTACCTGCAGGTGCTGAGAACATTTTAAGTTTAACGAAAAATTTGCGCAAAATGTGGCTACGGAGCAAAATGCTGAGTGTAAAATTGAGTTTTATAAGAGTAAGTAAAACTATTTTACAACCAGAATTTAGTATCCTAAGTTTACACATTCTAGGCTTTATGAAATGCTTTATGAAGAACTTTTACAATGACGTCACACCGGCCTTCATAAAACTCTTGAACCTCGGCTTTGAAGCAAACGACAAAAGGGGAGAAACGTGGCCTTTTTAATAAATTCTTTTTATGTCAAGAAAAAATTTTACCTCCCGAACTAGTAACAAGTGTTAAGAAAACCTAGCAATTTTTTATCGAGCCTGCTTTACTTAGATTCTTTCTTACTAAAATGTATCATTCAAGAAAAAGATTATAATAAAACAAATCTATCCTAGATGGTACGATTCGTCGAGACAGACACTAAAAAGATTACTCGATCTTTCTCCCAAATTCATAGCACTTATGAACGAACCACTTCTCAAAATTCAATATCTACCTGGAGTTCATATTATTATCGCAAAACTTTATGTAACAGAGATCTATCGAAACGTTCTCGAGGAGACATATATCTCATATTACCACTATCACAAGAATCGTTAGATTGGAAGCACTAAATTTAGTTAGATCAAGTGTAAAGGCAAGATCAGAATAAGGCTGTTCACAGGCTATAAAGCCCCTAAAGTTTGTACTTCACGAAAGTAGCTGTTAACGGAATTACGTTTAGGTCTTGTTTGCACTTAGGTATACACCTAGCATCATCATCGTTCATTTTTTCTTTAGTCTATTCTGTCTCACTGCTGGGCAAAGGCCTGCCCCATTCCTTTCCAATGTTCTCGCTCGGTATTCTGCCTTCTCTGACCAATCAGTTGGGAACGAGTCCAAATCGTCACGGTAGCGTCTTTTTGGACCTGCCTCGGTGACGCAAGTCTTAAGGCAACCACTGTGTGATAATTCTGGCCCATCTATCAGGCTAATAAATGTGAAAAGCAGGTCAAAATTCGTAGTTAGTTAGTAGTACTAGTAGGGTTTAGGTTTCGAAGCACTATGTTCATACCAACATACAATTACAATAGAAACAGTCGGAAAAATCACATGAGTGCTTGTACATTACATACATGATGATGAGCCAACTTCTACAACTTGACATCAGTCTAAAAACTTTATCCAAGCATTCTATGCTAAATCAGTACCTAAACCGCAAATTAAAGACTTCAAACACCCTAAAACGGTTTACAATCTGAAGTACGCTTTACAATCGCCCCACAAGCCAGGCAAAGAGTCGTGGCACGCTTGGATGGTCGCCAAACCACGCCAGGTAATCCCACAAATGGTCGCGGTCGTGTCCACAGGCTATGCCCCGATATTTAGCTCACTAAACTGCCTAAATCACCCCGCATTTCAGGTGCAGCTTACAAATGTTACAATTATTAGATGCAATTTCAGTCTAACAGTACC
This sequence comes from Diarsia mendica, assembly GCA_949316265.1. Lineage (NCBI taxonomy): Eukaryota > Metazoa > Arthropoda > Insecta > Lepidoptera > Noctuidae > Diarsia > Diarsia mendica. The sequence continues at coordinate 14,499,659 of OX438906.1, forward strand.
ACGGACCGTTACGTTGCGACCCGTTAATTGGTTATTTGTGCGACTATAAACACATTTCAGTGTTTAACTCAGTTGGACATAATGATACGATTGGACTGTTGTTCGCTAACAGTCATTAGCTAAGCTTCTGAACTGAACGCGTTCAGGATAATCGTATCTCGCACATGCAATTAGACTTCGGGACCACGCAGTCACATAAAAGCCTTTGATTCAATCTAGGGAGGGTACTGATTTTGCTTTTTTAAACTTTACCGGAAGGATTTCAGTTTTAAAGCAAAAAAAAATGAGCTTTATTTTATGATATCCAAACACATAAACTAACAAAATCAAATTCAAAGCAGTTATTTTAATAGGACCATTACAGGCACGTTTGAATGTCAAATAAAACCGTTTAAAAACAAAAAAGAGTGAAGAATTTGAGAAAGTACTGTAGTTGCCGATTCTAAAGTGGATATCTCTATTGGGAAAAATGGACAAGAACTTCCATGAACACTCGTTTAAATCAAAAATATACATAATATGCTACATAGTCTTGGTGAACTCATTCATGTTAAGATTATACATAAATGTGAGAACAATGTAGAAAGACGTGCAAGTTAGGAGCGTCACAACAACAATAATGAATACTGTGTCACCTCAGCTCGTCAAGGCTTACAAACGACTCTCACTTGTTCGCTGATTAGATGAGAATGCAGCGGCATAGGGGACTCTTTCACAAAACTAGCAGCGGCACAGGGGACTCTTTTACAAAACTTTACAAGCAATTTTCAGTCCCCTCCTCCTGTGCGTCATTTACCGATCTTTTTATGAGCACAGCGCTATTTCAAGGATACCTCACCCTGAGTGTCCATTCAAGTCCAGCCCAATCATGAGATCGATGTCCAATTAATTTTCTGTTCGAATGTATCACCCCAGCCCTTGTCCTGCGAACGGGTTTGACATGAAATGCGCATCAATCAATGTTAGATTTGGAAATAAAAAATGTGATTGTGGTCTCCATCAGTATTATATTGGTTTAGTTACTGAAATTCAGCGGGATATTTAATGTGGGTTCAGCGTGAAATAAATCAATCTGGCGAAGATGTCAGACCTGTAAGCTATACTTTTTAATTAATATCTGCATTTCTGCGCTGGTGACATGGTCTCAATCGTCTTCTTAAACCTATAAACCTTCTCACCATAATGTTCTGCTACATTAAATCTGACTCACCTATAGGTATACCGAAACTCTACTAACATTCAGACAAAAGCTATAAACGTGCCAACTTTTGCCTCGATCCGTTGATAAACGTTGCTCTCAATCGGAAACTTTTTAACGAAGTATTGAGGGTCTAAAGCCATAATCGATAGAGATATAAATACCTGCTATACGAAAACGTAATCTGTGTTTGTGCGAATATAAACTCCGAATAGAATTACACGCGCGTTCTGAAACAAAGATCAAAAAGATTATCAAATTCGTTTTATTCAAGATTCTGAGAATTTCATTAAAAGGGTTTCCACAAACGAATATTATATTAAACCAACGATGAACACTAACGAGAGGAATCTCTTGTTTGTAAGGACTTAAGCTTGTTAGTGCATTTTAGTCTAAAACGTTCCACAAATCGCTTTTATCTGTACTATTTTGGGACGTAAGCAGACGTAGCCAAACTAATGCCGGCTGCCCCGAGAGAATCCGTCGTTTCCCTTAAAAGGTAAATTCGATCCAAAAGCGAGGTGTTGGGCTTTTCTTGACAAATTCACATTATATCCCCGATTGTCTGTGCGACCGTAAAAAAAAGGTCAGTTTTATTACGCGGACAAGGAAATGTGCGACGGTTAGTTAAACAAAGAAAATTGTCGTTTTCGCAATAAAAAATTATGTTCGTCTGTATCGGTCTTTAATAAATTCGGCCGGTGCAAAGAAAACCGATAATAAAATGGCTGCCTCAAAAAAGATATTTCACTCGAATAGTTCGGGTTGGTTGTCGCGGTAGAGATAGTTCTTTTTGTAGGGAAGCGCTATTTTAGATTGATATTTCGTTGTTTGGTTTCGGGGAAATTCCGCTCGCAACATGCACAATGAACGAGCGTGTTCAAACGAGTTAGTGAGCCGCCGCGTATTCGACTGGTTTATTCTAAATTATATTATATTGAAAAACTGTATTTTACACTTTGTTAGTTTACTATAAAAACTTTTTTGCAAAAAAAACAACCGACTTCAAAAACACCAAAAAGAGAAAAATAAACTTCAGAAGAAAAATCAGCTTCTGAAGTCGGTGACATTTGTTTGTTTGATTTTATTTTTTTGCCACCGACTTCAGAAGCTGATTTTTCTTCTGAAGTTTATTTTTCTCTTTTTGGTGTTTTTGAAGTCGGTTGTTTTTTTTGCAAAAAAGTTTTTTTTATTTTTTCATTTTTAGTTGTAATAAGTACCTATATTATATCCTATACAAATATTTACTATGCATTTAACATTCAACCAAGAAACCTAACCCTTAACCTTCAAGATTTCCCTATTTTTACTTTCAACTCTTAACCGTTGAGGAGTAGTATACCTTCCATTATCAGCTCATCAACATGAATACAAGTGATGACTGCTAGATGCGAATACTTGAATAGCGCCAGAAAAAGCACGAAAATTCATGAAACAACAAAAAAAATGTGTATTGTACACATCTGCATACCCCCTCAGAGCATACAGGCGTGATGTTACGTCATGATAATGTATATTCAATAAACATCCAAGCGATTCCAGCAATTACGACAGATTTGCCGTCTATTTTTGAAGAGTTCCATTGTATATCTCCGAAGATCAGCACCAGATCTTCACCAAAAAAAAATGGGACCACCTCAGGAGTATACTCTTTCAAATAAAAAAAGAATTTTGATGATCGGTCCACAAATGGGGGAGAAATCAGGTAACATACATAAAAAAAAAAAAAAAAAAAAAAAATACATACACACGAACATAGTAACCTCCTTTTTTGAAGTCGGTTAAAAAATGATGATACGCACGCTGGTATTAGATATTAATCTCGCTCCCGTTTAGGTGTTTTATGAAATCAGATCGAAGTAAAATAGAAACAATATTTTTAGACCGTGTGTTTTTTTTATCGTAGCACTTCGAAAGTTAGATTATTTGTAGACAGATAAGTAGTTATGTCGAAGCTTAAGTCGTCGTCGTCGTCTTATTAACAAGCGTTTTAAATACGATTTGAGATGTTATCTGATAAGATTTCAGCATTAAAATCCCACTTTCCTTGTGCTTTCGTCAAACAAACAACGTGTGGGAACAAACTGCACTATTTTTTCATTTTCCCGCCAAGAGGAATGCTCCACCATCTTGAAGCCGTGTTTGTTTTCAAAACCGCTGCCGCCATTTGTCACCCGCTGCCAGCTTTTGTCTTCTTCAAAGATATTTGTCTTCCCCTAAACTGAAAGGAGTGCATTATTTTACTTCTGTTGCTATTGTTAAATTCATACAATCAAAATCAGAATTTGTTTATGGTGATTTGAGTTTTGTTTGTAATAATTTCGCTTGTTTGGTTAGAAAATATTTCATTCGAATGTCGTTTGTGAATATAAGAAAACAGAAAATATATAAAAAGCCAGAGCTCACAACAAAACTAAAAGTACAAAACCCCTCTTAACAACCCTCAAAGACGGACAAAACTTGTTATAACTACGTATATTCCAACCAAACTAAAAAAATGTTACCAACAGCGGTGACCCTGCAAAACGAGCAAAAAAACAAGATACAAAATCTATGTGAAACCAACAATAGACCGCTTCGACAGAGGTTTTACCAATGGAAACATGAAAGAGAATTTCGACACGCGTATTCCCTGGATTATTCGAAAACGGGTACCGTACTGTACGAACTTACCGAGCCATAACTACTTTTTTATCATTCGTATAAGAATATGTAATACAGCTGCCAGCTTTTCATCTGAGACTCAAAGTAAAAATTCGTTGAAATATTCAAATACTTTTTAATTATAGTAAATAAAGTACTGGCATAAAACCACACAGAAGGCCTGTGTTATTTTATGCCAGTCCTTATTTACTTTTGCCCACTCCTTTACGAGACTGTATTTTTAACCGACTTCCCAAAAGGAGGAGGTTCTCAATTCGATTGGTATGTTTTTTTTTTTCCTATGTATGTACACCGATTACGCAGAGATTAATGATTCGATTTACGTGATTCTTTTTTTGTTTGATGCGAAATAGTTGCCATTTGGTCCCATAAAAATTTAGCATGGTTTGGCCCAGTACTTTTCATTTTATGATCATTTTTTTTATAATTTATGGACATATTTCGTTCGTTTTTTTATGTATGTTCGCGAATAACTTCGTCGTTTATGAACCAATTTTGATGAGTATTTTTTTTATTGGAACGGAGATATTTCAAGGGTGGTACCATGACATGGAAACCAGATACTGGTGATGGAATCCCAGAGAAATCGAGGGCAACCCTCAAACATAGGCGCGTATTACGTGTTTCGTGCTTTTTCTGACGCTATACAAGTATAGGTTTCATAGTAAATATTTCTTGATACACAACTAAAAATGAAAAAATAAAAAAACTTTTTTGCAATAAAAAACAACCGACTTCAAAAACACCAAAAAGTGAAAAATAAACTTCAGAAGAAAAATCAGCTTCTGAAGTCGGTGGCAAAAAAAGCCAAATCAAACAAACAAATTAATGTCACCGACTTCAGAAGCTGATTTTTCTTCTGAAGTTTATTTTTCACTTTTTGGTGTTTTTGAAGTCGGTTGTTTTTTAATAAAAAGGTTTTTAATATTGAGGTTGGTTTTTCAATATTTCACTACCGGCAACATCGACCACAAACAGATTAATATTGATAGTAGAGACTGTTAGACTGTTTACGTTAAAACAAATATTGGTTTTAATTCTCAGTGTAATCCTTTTGATAGTTCAGTGTTTGTAATGTCTTGTTTGTTTTTGCTTATTTATATTTCAGTTTAGTAAAATAAGGGTGACTTCATTATATCTGTGTATCAACACACACACGAGACTTCTATGAACAGACTCGAAATAACACAAAAAGGACGACAATGTTGCACTGAAAATAGAAAAAATATTCATTGACAAGTTTTTTATACCAACAGCAATAGCAAAGTGTGTATTCAATAACTTTGGTCGCATCGCTTTCATATGTGACCTCCTGAAAATACCTTTTTATTATAGGTAATCCAAAATATAGGAACACCCACCAAATTACTAGTGTATGGTGTACACGAATGATTTTCGTGTTACTACGTGACTGTTTTACCAGTGTCGGCGTTTAGGCAAGCCTGCCGAATTCTTCAAATTAATTCGTTCCTTTCGATCTTAAACGTTGTCAAAGCTAATTAGGATTCAGTTGACGAACGAACGATTTTAGTCAACTGGTATGATTTGAACATTGTAATTAGTCAGTTTGATGTTATTTGTAATGGTTCCTTGAGTCTTTATTGTGTGATGTCAACGGTTGAAGAGCAATTGGCGTGAAACAAATACGAATAACAGACTTTAAAGCGTGTGTGTACCTGGGTATCTGAGTAACCACTGTCCACGGCACTCTATAGAAAACTGATTTAATGTTATCGGTGATTCTGTGTTAATGTTAGATCTGTTTTCTTTTGTTCCTACGCTTAACGTAGGAACATAAGAAAGTTGAAATCGTTTCACAATTTTATTTGCTGACGGGCCAAACCTATGCATCACGTCAGCCGTATACATACATCAAACACCACACATTCGTGACCGCCATACACATCACATCCCCAAATCAGCGTTGAAACAGACTTGTAACGAAATCGTAGGGATATCAATAGCTCTTAATTGGCGGAGACGAACCGCTGATCCACGCGCAGCAACGTCATCCAATTAGCGAGACGCTGAGCTCCGAACGTGAGCCGTAAGATGGCGCCTATAGATTGGCCCTATCGCCCTTCGCTAATAGCCGATGTTGGGCAGACGTGGGTTCCGTTTGTATTGTTGATGTATTTATCGTGGACCCCCAACTAGTTCACTGGGTCATGGAAATGATGTTGTCAGAAGTTTTCGGGCAGACAGGAGCTGAAATCAAAAATGTTTCTCTTCAAAATTGTTGCTGCGTGTGACCGTATGTTTACTAGTCGTTATTTATTAGCAATGCATTTTTAATTCTAGAATTTTTAAAACATCAAATTACTTCATTACCCATAAAAGTAAGTGGCAATTTCATAAAACTACAAGAGGCAAAAAAAAGAGCTTAACCCAAAGCAATCGTCGTAAAAAGTCAAAGATAAGTAGAGCAAAAGTCAGCAATATTACAAAAACTTGCCATCTAATCGCAAACAGAGAAGTTATAGCAAAGCATTACATTGTTTTGTGCACATGGATAATGAAACACACATTTTTCCCAGAAGCAGGCTCTATAAACAAAGGGCGCTCATCCCACTTTCAATTCAATTCGCGGTAACGTAAATCCGAGCTATCAGGGGGGAAACATCGCCAGATTATGTGGAGTACTGCTCTGAAAGCATATTTATATAAATACACTCTTCCATTGAAATAATATGAAAACTGTTATTACTATCTGTTCGCGTTATATTTCAGTAAACATTTTCGATGCGTAGCAGTTATTGTAAAGTAATCAAAAGCTGATAGGTATCGAGTTTACATTGTGGGGATTCACTGAACCCGTTATATTGCGAACTTTTAACAAGTGTTATTACAGTTATTGCCAAACCGATACTGAGAAACCTAATTGGCAGTTTCTGAACAGAGGATCTGAGGTAAAATTTTCAGAAACACAAATATTCCTCGTTGAATATTTCAGTCTCAACAATAACAAGCGTAGATCCTGTACTCCTTAGTTCCCAGCTCACGCCCCACAGGGTGGAACAAATCCAGCAGATTAAGTCATCGAAAAATTTGATGCGTGCGCGGCGCGCGCCCCGGAGGCTTAGCCCAAGGTGTGATCCGTAACCGCCTCGCACTTTCCATTGACGATGTGTCGCCGAAAAAACGGATTTAACGGCTTTACGGAGCTCCAGTTATTTGGACTGACAGCTTTCCTGACTATACAATTATTAGGACTTTGTTTTTGTAAAGATGGAGGTGACGAAGATTGTCAGTTTTCTAAACCGAATGTTCTAATATGTTTTATAATTTTTACCAATTTTTTATAAAATAGTTTTATATTTTAAGGTACTACTTTTAGTGTGTTCACGAAGTTCTCTCGTTTTTCATTAAAAAACAAACTACAACAATGATTTTAACAAAAACCATTCGTGAAAAACCTACGGAGAAAAATACAATTGTAACCAACAAATTTTTAAAAATCAAATGAGAATAAAATGATCCATCTGTTATTATATTTCAATTACTTAATACAATTTCATTCCCGGCACAGCTTATTGCGAGAGGAACATAAAATCCAGTGAGCATTTACCCGAAAAACGTAAGCACAGAGCAATAATAAAACGCAGTAAACACGAGTTTACCCAACTATACCGGTAAAAGAGAAATAAAAACGTGTTGTAAATAGGGCTGTCACGTATCAACACGGTTCGCTCTTTAGAACTGGTAACCTTTGAAGTCCGAGATAAGTCCACAATTCGCTGAATCGAGACAAAAATAGGTACTGAGGCTTTTATATGAAGTAGGTATGTCTTTCGCTGAATTAAGATAGTAATTTTCCGACACATAAATAAAATTGCAGCTGTCGACAGAAGAACCATACTTTTCTAGTCTTCCTTTAACAACTATACCATAAACTACAAGTTTATTTTCTTTTCACTGGACTCGAACTAAATACTTTTCTGTGCAGTAATCCCTTCATATTTTTAAGCTTCTTAAACTGAAAACTAAGACTGGCACCATTTCTTTTACCTGCACTTAATAGAACCATGAATAACCGACCATAAAATTCTGCGAAAACACTTCTACTAAAAATAAACGTCTGTGACGGACACGTTAACGGAAGCAAGCATGATGTTCCAACAGTCCTGTTTATGTTTTTGAGGTTACGGAACCCCAAAAACGATTAAATAAACAAACTTTACCTACTAAATCATTCAGTGGTGACCTCTTTGACCTGTCAAAGGCAGCCCTTGTACTGTAATACTAGACTTGACCCCGATGTTACTTGCATTTCAATGTGGGTCAGGGGCTCGGTATGTGTACAGAATTTAGGTCGCCGCAAAATGTCCACTAAACTGACGAATGCAGCCGCTTTAGTACATTATAATTAAACGCTAAAATTTTGTTGTTATAACTTTACCTACTTGTTAAGTAAAGTGTTAACTCTGTTTTATTTATATTTAATTTACTACTCTTGCCCGCGATCTTCTTTCGCGTGAATTATTTTTTTCACCATGTGGGCCCAGTACGGGGTGGTGGGTGTTTTGAAATTTTGCGTTTCTTAGACTTGCTGATTTCCTTAGAGTTTTGAGAGCTGTGGTACTCGTCAGTCGTGGCAATTTTCACTAAGACACCACTACTTACAAAAAGAACAAAGAAATCATAAATTACGATTACCTACGTTACTTTGAAATTTACAAAACGAATGCGAAAAATACAAAACTTTGTCATAAAAGGTTCATGTTCCAAAAAGCTACATTCTGATTGAAGCCAGTATCAATAAAATTGCGCAATGTAGCAATAAATAAAAAAGAAAATCCATGCATACGACCCAATAGAGTTGCGACAACTATTTCCGATCATAAAACTGATATTAACTTCAGATACAGCCGTTAAAATCCGCTTCACATCAAACTATCTGCTTTTGACATCGGTCTCATAGATGTCAGTTTATACGGCTATAAAACCATGCTCATCCCATAACACTTGGTGTATCTTAATGTTAGTTCGGAAGCTGTAAGATTTTATGTGCACTTTAAGTTGCATCAATGAAGTTGTGTTGTTTGAAGATCTTTGTAGTGTGGTGCTGCCATTTCAGTGTACCAGTTTCTGTATTTGTTTGGTTGATGTAGGTCCGTTATAAGTAGAGATTTATCTCTTCTACTCCTCTTGTGTCATCACAGTCACCATAATCATCTGCCTAGCTATGTTGGTCAGCTTCCAACCTAACTAGATGTAGCTAAATACAAGTATTTATAAAGAGCGAGACTGCCTATCAATCACAAAATCAACCTCAATTATTCGTCTCAGTATTATAAGTAGGTACTAAAATATAGAAATGTAATACAAACAGTGAAATGTACCTCAGTGTGGTTATTATCAAACCGTGTATGAAACACACTTTTCAGACAACATTGGTTTCACACTAAATCAAACAGTCACAAAAAGTCAATTTCAAAAAGTATCAATGAACAAATAAAATGAAACAAAAATATCAGAAAGCATTCTGACTGCGAGCAAATTATTGTTTCCTTTTTAATTTCTCCGAGAATTATAGCGCCGCTGTATCGATATCGCTCTCTTCCCATCCTTTCTTCCATATTTACTGTTTTCAATTGTTGTTGTACTGTGTTTTATACCCAATTGGTTTACAATAGCTAGTCAATGGGAATTTATTATTCTGAATTTGTTTAATATAGCGAAAGCAACTTTTTTATTCTTGGCTTTTTGCTCGTGAATTCAAGAGGTTCGTTGTTTTGGAATTTGTACGGAATTCTAATTATTGTAAAATTATTTAAAAGTTTTACGATGTTTTACTATTTTAGTTATTTTTATATCAATTTATGAGTTAATATTTAAATCAATCCTAGTCCAGCAACAGCAACAACAATTAAAAAAAATGGTATATCTTACAAAGCGTAATATGCTTAAGACAAAATCGCCATTTCTCCCACTTGAATAAGACCAAGTCGGCAAACAAAAACAAAGGAACACAGATCATTAGGGGTATGTTAAAAGTTGCATTTCCTACAGCGGAGCCCGCAAGACTGCGCTCAGCAACCATTAATGTGCATCGGTCGAGGATCTTAGCTCTTGTGCACCGACTGTATTTTTGTTCTGTTTATTTTTTATCTGTAGTGCAATAAGAAATTTAAACCAACGTATGTCGGTTTGGTTTGCAATTAATAGCTTTGTTTCGAAAAAAATATTTGAAAGCAGGTTGGTAGGTTGATTCGAGTTTGGAGTGTGTGTTTTTAGTACTAAATGTTTTGTCTTGTAATGACTAAGTTTCCCTTGAAGATGGTCATCATCATTCATCATTTCAAAAGACGTCCACTGCTGAACATAGGCCTCCCCCAGGCGTCGCCACATTGACCGGTCCCGTGCGTCTCTCATCCAGCGGGTTCCTGCAACCTTGACCAGGTCATCGGTCCACCTAGTGGGAGGCCTTCCAACGCAACGTCTTCCGGTTCGCGGTCGCCATTCGAGAACTTTTCGGCCCCATCGGCCATCCGTTCTGCGAGCAATGTGCCCTGCCCATTGCCACTTAAGTCTGGCGATTCTTCGGGCTACGTCGGTAACCTTGGTTCTCATGCGGATGTCCTCATTTCTGATTCGATCACGCAAGGAAACTCCGAGCATAGCCCTCTCCATTGCCCTTTGGGTGACTTTGAGCTTTCTGATAAGGCCCATTGTGAGCGACCACGTTTCGGTCCCGTATGTAATCACTGGCAACACACACTGGTCATAGACTTTCGTCTTGAGACACTGGGGTAAGTTGGACGAGAAGATACCGCGCAGCCTCCCGAACGCTGCCCAGCCGAGTCGGATTCGACAATTGACCTCTTTCTCGAAGTTAGATCTACCCAACTGGACCGTTTGTCCCAGGTAGACATAATCGTCCACAACTTCGAGCGTAGAGTCTCCGATCTTGATAGGAGTGGGTGTTACATGAACATTCGACATAACCTTGGTTTTGTCCATGTTCATTTTAAGACCCACTCTTTCAGAAGCTCTACTGAGGTCATCGAGCATTTTACTGAGGTCTTCCATGGTCTCAGCCATGACCACTATATCGTCGGCAAACCGAAGGTGAGTGATGTACTCGCCGTTGACATTGATGCCAAGTCCTTTCCAATCCAGAACCTTGAAGACATCCTCCAATGCAGCGGTGAACAGTTTCGGAGATATGACGTCTCCCTGTCTCACACCGCGCTGCAGAAGGATAGGTTCCGTGGTCTGGTCCTGAAGTCGGACTGACATGGTGGCGTTTTTGTACAAACACTTCAACACCTCGATGTACCGGTAGTCAATTTGGCACCGTTGGAGAGACTGCAGTACAGCCCAAGTCTCGATCGAATCGAAGGCTTTCTCGTAGTCCACAAACGCTAAACAGAGAGGCAGGTTATACTCTTCGGTCTTCTGTATAACTTGCCGCAGCGTATGTATGTGGTCTACGGTACTGAAGCCTTTTCGGAATCCGGCTTGTTCGGGAGGCTGGAAATCGTCGAACCTGCGTGCGAGACGATTCGTGATGACTCTTGAAAACAACTTGTAGACATGGCTTAGAAGTGAGATGGGCCTATAGTTCTTCAACCGGGCATTGTCACCCTTTTTGAAGAAGAGCACCACCACACCCCTGCACCAAGCCTGCGGCGTTTTCCCCTCGAGTATGACGGAATCAAACAACTTCTGAAGGGCCTTAAGGACCGGTTTGCCACCCGCCTTCAGCAGTTCGGCCGTAATTCCGTCATCACCCGGCGCCTTGTTGTTCTTAAGCTGTTTCAGAGCCATCCTAATCTCGTACAGGCTGACATCCGGGATGTCTTCGGTATAGTGTCGGGTCAGTCTAGCTCTGGGGTCTTTCGCTAGATTTTCGACGGGTTGACTAGTTGACGTGTACAGCTGCCCATAAAAACTCTCGATCTCTCTCAGAAGCTCCGGTTTGGCGGACACGATCCTGCCATCGTCGGTTTTCAGTTTCGTGAGCTGGCTCTGCCCAATAGCCAGATCTCTTGCAAATACCTTGGAGCCTTTGTTCCGTTCAATTGCGTCTTTAATACGCTCGGTATTAAAGCGGCGGAGGTCGCTCTTCAAGGATTTGGAGATCCGTCTATTGAGCTGCCGGCATTGCCGAGCCTCGTCCGAAGACTGCAGGATCATCTCACGCCGCTCCTTCATGAGCTGGAGAGTGTGATCTGAGAGTTTCTTGATCTTATTTGCACGACGTATCTTAAAAAATTTAGACCCAGTCGTATGGACAGTTTCCACGAACCCGTCGTTGTAATCGTCCACTGAGCTTCCTAGGCATTCGAAGCGATTCTGAAGTTCAAGCTGAAAGCTCTCGGAGTTATGGATTTGGATCTGTGCTGGACGGAGCGTAGACTTCATCAGTCGTGACCTTTCCAGCTTAATATTGATGTTCAATGTGCCTCTTACCATTCGGTGATCGCTTCCGGTTTTCACCGAATTGATCACAGAGACATCATTGAACATTTGCTTGTTGGTAGACATGATGAAGTCAATCTCATTTTTAGTCGCACCATCGGGGCTCTGCCAGGTCCACTTCCTGTGCTCACGTTTTTTGAAGAAGGAGTTCATCATAAAGAGGCCCTCCTTCTCCATAAAACTGGCCAGTTGGTGACCCCGGCGATTCCGCTGTCCAATTCCAAATTGCCCCACCTGAAGTTCATCATCGCTTCGTTTGCCCAGTTTCGCGTTGAAGTCCCCCATGACAACGGTGAAGTAAGTTCTGAAACCATGCATGGCTTTAGAAATATCCTCATACAAGGTTTCTACTTCATCGTCGGGGTATGCCGAGGTCGGGGCGTAGACCTGTATGACCTTCAGCGAATATCTTGCGGATATTCTGAGTATAAGGTACGCCACCCTGTTCGACACACTCTCGATCTTCACCACGTTATTCACGAGAGACTTGTGGACGATAAACCCAACACCACCCTGTGACTGCCGGTCTCCCTCTCGGAAGTAGAGCAGGTTGCCGGATTTCAGGATTATCGTGTCCTCCCCCTCTCTTCGGACTTCAGATAATCCGACAATACTCCATCGCAGCCTGCTTAATTCTTCCTCGAGTTCCGCTAGCTTCTCGTCGGCCCGGAGTGTGCGCGTGTTGAATGTTGCCAGGTCCAGTCGTCGGTATGTTTGGTAGCCAGATCCCGTCCGGGGATTCTTAGCACCCCTTGCCACGCCGTTGCCTCGACCGCTACCGTAGCCGAGGGTAGACGGGCTGCCGGGTACTAGGGGCCTTTTCTGCATTGCGCTCATCATTTTTGGGGGGGTTTGCCATAATCGCCACGCTTGGCAGGCGGGTTGGCGATCGCAGTATGGTTGTTACAAAGGCACAGAGAACGCTGCTGCCCATTCTCTGGTAAGTCCCTTAGTCGCCTCTTACGACACCCACGGGAAGATATGGGATGGTGCTATTCTTTACGTCCGACACCATACGGGACATGGTGCAACATTTTTATTCTGTTCTTCTTCTTTATTGTGTGGTCAGTGCCTAACATGGGGTCAGAATTTTTATGACTTGACCCGACGATGTCTTCCTTCTTCGGTGAAGCAAGTAATAATAATATAGAACGTACACATCATCTGCCTAACCTTTTCCCAACTATATTGGGGTCGGCATCCAGTCTAACCGGATGCAGCTGAATACCAGTATTTTACATGAAGCGACTGCCTATCTGACCTCCACAACCCAGTTAATACTAGGTAATACAATACCCTTAATATAGAACGTACACGAATCCAAAAAATCAGAGATGCTTGTCAGGTCACAACACTATCCCACAACTGCTTCTGCTTCAGATTATATTCTGTTCTGTCTTTATTCGATGCGGAACCAAACATTTTCTGAATACTTCCTTAATTCCCAGTACAATATAAACCTAAAATAGAATTACACATGCAGGCCATTATAAATGAATGGACAAGTTAAGTATAGCTAGGAGTATCTCAAGGGTCGGGAACAATGGCTGTCCTTCCTACGGAACCTTTGTCCTGCTGACCCGAACGATAACATCGCACTACCAGCCAATCTCATTTAATGTTAACTGCCTTTACGATATACGGATATAATAATATGTAAAATTTCTACAACTAAAACCTACGTAGAATAAAATGGTGGCAGTAACTAACATTATAAGCTAAAAGTGTTTTTATAAAATTCATTTAATACATATACAAGCCCTGATTGATTATTCTGTATTTAGAATAAAAAAACACATTTATTTACATAACTTGTGGAAGCTAAAAATAAATAAAAATTTGCATCCACGTGTAAATAAAATGTTAAAGATTTATTAATTACTCTGGGATTAACTCGTACTAAGCTAGCAAGCGAAACACGAGAATACTTTTGTCATAAAAATCACATCAAGCAAAAAGGTTTTAACATAATTTTGCCATCTAAATGGCCAGGTTAGCTACACTGATTCAAACGAACGAACAGCATTCATTCGAATTTCAAATAAAAGTTATTTACAGATTAAAACTCGATACCCATTTTACCGATTCAATTAAATCCAGATTTTCATAATGCGTTTGTTAATTTGTGAACGGTACCTACGTCAGCTACTCAAATATTCCATGAAGCGTAAACAACTGAAATTTTGTGTTAAGCCGTTGTAAGTGCTCTCAATATTTTGATTTGATTTGTTTTCATTGAACATGGAAACATACTTATTATAATAACAAGCACATGTTTTTTTACTCTTTAATTACCTACACATTCTGTGCATAAAAGAAACTAAATAAGCCGTAACAACAACTGTATACAGATCTGCTTTTACAGTTCGTCCTAAATAAAAGAAGAAATGTAAATTGTGCTATTTTCCTAGGGACCTTACTAACACAGTCCTGCAATATTACTTGGAATGTTCCGATTATCCCAAGTTTACGAGATACCGTCAAAATTTCTGACAGTCCGGCCTTGACGTCTGTGTGTCATTGTGACGCAAACGAGTAACTTTCTCTGTGAAATACCGTTTCAATTTGTATCTCAATCGGAACTGACATTAAGATTGATCAATCAAACGTACGTATTACGTCATAATAACACATTGACATGTTGTTAACTCACCCACCAGGTTCTAATAAACGCAATTTTCCTCAACCAATAACGTCCTCACGAAAAAACAGCTGACTGCAATTTTTCCGCCGTTCGATTTTCCCGGCATAGGAACGGTCTCCTTACAATAACACACCAAATAACTGTGAAAGGTATATCGGCAAAAAACAGGTTAGCGAAAAATGTTAGGGTTGACGAAAAATATTCAAATGTGGAACATAATACCCGAACAATGGTGCGTCGATTGTCCCACACGCCAGTGTTTAACCTGCCCTTATAAATAATTCATGATATAAATATATCTTTTGCCAATAAAACAATGTTATTATAATTTAGATGTAGTTTGGAACCAGAATTTGTAACGTGTTGTGTGCTAATAGTTTTTGTTCTTTTGTTTTTGAATAAAGTGTGAATAGAAACAAAAGTGTTTTTTTTTACTGGCTATTTTTGACGTCTGTTTTTTTCTTGTCTGTGGAGGACATTGAGGAATAATGTACTACGTACTAACTCAATGGTGGAGGATTTGTATACTGAAACTTTCGTAACATCGTACATTACTATAAATGAAGATTATAAACAGATTGATTTGAGTTAAAAAAGATTTTGAAACAAACACAAATGAAGTTGTTCCTTATTCCAAAAACAATCAGCAACATGAAGGGATCATCTTATCCCATGATACACGTGCCGTCAGTAGCATAGCCGAGAGGAACATCAAAATAAAACAGGATAAGAAGACGAAAAGACCTGCTAATTAGATGAGAAACAAATGCAAGATTAGGGTCAACACTCGCCCGGGGAGCTCTCGCCATTGTCGAGGGTACAGCCACCATTTTAATATAATTATTATATTAAGTACAGCTTACTACTGCCGCCCGAGGCCACTTGCCCGTTTTGATGTTAGTTGCGCTGTATTATACGAGAATAGACATCTTTGTTTGTTCGTTGATTATTTGTGTGTGTGGTGGTGAATGAAAATGGATCTTGTGTTTACTATGAGGAAATCTTACTCAATGAATGTTGTCCCACATTGTCGTATATAACATAACGTAACATCACCCCTGATATTTCCGAAGGGTAGGCAGAGATGTAGGTATCTATTAGTACACGCACATTTCACCAGTTATGTTTAAGTCCTATATAATAGGAAGCTTTATAATATAATATATCGAGTAGCCAGATTTAACTTTTAATATGTTGCAGACAACTTCATGCCATGTTATATATTTTATAACTCTTGTATATTTTTTTTAACTTATATATAATTTTAATATAGGTACTATTGTTTATTTTCCTATATTTTAATGTTTAGCTTTCATGGATAGTGGTTAAGTTACCTTTATTTCAACCAATACCGATGTGCTCTTAAATCGAAACCGTAGAATAACTAGGTGACAGAAAGAAGTATCGAAGTAGTATTTCCCCGACCAATATGTTCACTACAAAATAGGTCAGGCAACACCATACTTTATGCTCTTAGTACTTTACTTCGTCCCCGTGGCTGGAGGACTTACGTTCAAGGCATCCACAGGATTAGTCCGGTGGAAGTTGGAACCTCCAAGGTAGCCCACAAAAATAAAATTTTCACTGCACGTTTTTCGTAAATCCTATTTTTTATTTAACATACAACCTGACACTGACCGACAAATTGTCAAAAACGTAACAAAATTCGAATTTCTTTCCTTCGGGCTACCTTGGAGGTTCCACCTTAAGCCAGGTTCCAAGTTTAGGTCCCAGCCTCACAGGTTGACCTGCGAGACGCCATGCATAAAATAAACTTTACTTCTCGGATTTACCAACCATCTCTCTTGTTCCAGGTATGCAACAAGATCTTCGGCAACGCGTCGGCGCTGGCCAAACACAAACTAACGCACAGCGACGAGCGCAAGTACGTGTGCATCACGTGCGCTAAGGCGTTCAAGAGGCAGGATCATCTGTAAGTTTATTTATATTTAGTTATTCAAAAATTACAGGTATTGTGTCACTACCAACTTAACACAGGTTTATTACTTACATAACTAAATATTCAAAACGAGACCATGCCATGACATTAATTTACTGATCAAACAACACAAAGATTTGTTCAGTAATATTATGTCTATTTTTTTTTAATGTACACCCATAGATATCTAGACTTCCGATGATAAAAACCAAGATGGATTCATTTCATAATGCAAAGAAGTTCACGTTTTTATTACCTTTGAAAACACAAAATATATCACACCAAAGCACGGACAGATCACTTTTTTTGAGTCTATTCTAAAGAAGTACAATTTGTTTTATTTAAATATTCCCGTGGGATGATCCTTAACAAAAATAATCTAAAAATTAAATTCGCAGACTCAATCTTCTACAATCTAGTTCGCACAACCGTGGGAATAGTTTTAAGCCAACTAGTTTGGACAAACAAGCTAACTAGTTTAAAGATCAAAGCAGTCATTTAGTCGACGGGACACATGTCGAGCAAGGTGCTGCTTTAATAGCCGCAGCTCACCCGCATGAATATTAATGAGCAATGAGCTATATCGCGCGTACTTACTAGGCATGCCTTTTAAGTTCTGTCGTTTCCATATTCCCCGGCAATTTTGAATTTGAAACTGTTCTATATTCGAATGTGTTTGAATTTTGAATCTCAAAACAGTTGAAAGTATTAGGATTAATGCTATTGTTTAGTCACAGCGTCGATTGGAATCTGTCAGGTTACGTACGATAATGAATCTTACTAAGGAAAATGTTCGTGCAATAATTTTCTACAACTTTAAAAGAGGCCTGACACGGCTTCAGTGTTTTGAAGAGCTAACATCTGTGTTCAATGATGAAGCCCCATGTCTGCGGACTGTCGAACGCTGGTTTTTAGAATTCCAGCGTGGACATACTAGTGTTAGTGACAAATCTCGCGAAGGACGCCCAAAATCCGCCTTCACTGAAGATAACATCATTGCTGTGAGACAACTAATTCTCGAAGATCGTCATGTGACATATCGAGAGATAGAGGCTCTAATAGGCATCTCAGGGACAACCATTCAGAAAATTTTGCATGAAGAGCTTGGTGTGAGAAAGCTAGTTTGCCGTTGGATACCGCATCTGCTTTCCGACGATCACAAGGCGGCTCGCGTCAGATGGTGTAAGAAAACTCTGCAAAGGTTCAACCGAGGAGAGTCAAATCACGTCTACGACATCATCAGTGGTGACGAATCTTGGATCTATGCCTATGATCCTGAATCCAAACAACAATCTACAATCTGGGTCTTTCAAGACGAGCCAAAGCCGATTAAAGTTGTTCGTTCTCGAAGCACTTCAAAGAAGATGGTGGCTACGTTCGTTGGAAAAACCGGCCATGTTGCGACTATTACACTTGAAGATCGTAAAACGGTTAACGCAGAGTGGTATACCACAGTTTGTTTACCACAAGTCATCGCCGAACTTCGAAAATCTAACTCAAAGCGACGCATCATCCTGCACCACGACAACGCAAGCTCACACAGCGCTCGGCAAACGATTGACTATTTGAAGCAGGAAAAAGTAGAAATTCTTGATCATCCTCCATACAGTCCTGACCTAAGCCCTAACGATTTTTTTACATTTCCTAAAATTAAGAAAAGTCTTCGTGGTCAAAGGTTCCAGTCCGGTGAAGAAGCAGTCGACGCTTTCAAGTCAGCCATTTTGAACACCCCTACTTTAGACTGGAATAAATGTTATAATAACTGGTTTGAGCGAATGGAAAAGTGTATTAAGCTACGTGGTGAATACTTTGAAAAACAATAAAAAGTACTATAGGGTTCTAGTTGTGTTTTTTTCTTCAAACGACAAAACTTAAAAGGCATCCTACGTACTAACATACCGTACCCGTGAATATAGCTTATAGAGTTTTAGAAAATGTTTGTAGTCTGTCGTCTCTTTCACTTTTAAGCTCAAAGCACTTATTGCATAGGGTTTCTTTTACAAATATGAGCTTTTGTTACAAAAAAAAAAAACAAAGAGGCACTGCAGTCGAGCTACAAATCGGTGATAGCGATGTACTGGACAAACTAAAGCATGGATTAGTACAAAGAAGAATGTCTGCAGATTCTTTTCCGTACAGTAGAAATTCAATGTGTCATATTGTAGGCGGGAATAACGCGGGATTTTGGCATTTCATTGTTGAATATGTGAGGTTTTATTATACTCATTCAGCGTTATGCACGATTGTGGTAAATATTTCATAATACCTTATGCGACATTGCAATAAGGTATAATATGGGGACCCTGTACACATCTGCGTTCGGCCGGGTCACTCGAAATTGAAAATTAATATTGCACTAGGCTGTAATGAGGGTAAGCTCTATAACATCTACCTACTTACCCTCTCTTGCCAGAGCCTGATTGGCTACAGAATACGTGTAAGGAGACTGCACATTAAAATAAACTTCCATAAATCGACACCCACAGTATTAATTTATGAAAATGTGCCCTACAGGGTACGGAATTTAGTGCTCGGGAGTTCGGGACCAAATCGGTTCCTATCTATTTCGGGATAAGATCTGGACTTAGCCTTCCCAATTTCCGCCCGGACACATTTCTGTTATCCTATTTAAGGATATATGAGGGAAAAAGGTATTTCTGATATTTAATAACGGTTTTGAGCGGCTGCGATGAACGTACAATGTTGTTTTATTAGCCCTACCCTCAAATCGTGGTGGGATTTTTCCAAAAATGGGATTAAAGGAAACATCAGTAGAAATTATAGAGACATAACTTATTAAAGTAAGTTACTGACAAGGCAAATTGAGCCTTATACCACTAGACTATGACTTATTTTCTATTAACATGAATATCATGTTGCAGCAACGGGCACATGCTAACACATCGCAACAAGAAGCCTTACGAGTGCAAAGCGGATGGGTGCGGCAAGTCATACTGCGACGCGAGGTCGTTGCGACGACACACTGAGAACCATCACCAACCACCGGCAGCAGAAACAAGTGAGTATGCTACAGTAACAGTTACTTGCACATCACAGGAGCTGATGGATGAAACAGAAAATGACAAACTCGTCGCTAAGTTTTGGGCTGGCTCAGTTTAAATATTGTCATCGCCACGCTAAGAAGAAGTGACAGTTGCAAGCAACAATAGTTGAGACGTGGCTTTTAAAACAAACAAGGTGCACGAAAATTCCTTTGTTTAATCACTGAAATCTTAAAGCGACGTTGCAAGCAGATTATTCACGTTCAGTCTCTAATCCTCAAGGATGAGCTAAGCAAGCATGCTGTCGATACCGTGTTGGCGCATTCAATCTCACTTATTGGCTCTGTTCAATGCTTTGTAATCAGAAGCCGATTGTACCTCCAAAATTGCAACAGAATATTCTAAACTATAGGGGGCCTACTACGGCCTCGTAGAGCAGACTTATTTTATTCAGTGTTAGAAAGAGATGACGCTAGACGAGAGAGATCTCCATCTCTTACCTACACTAACATTTAAACAGAAAAAAGCAACGGTAAAATAAATAAAACATAAAATTTTCATCGCTCTTAAGTAATAACGATCCCAAATAAAATAAGCAATTAATAATATTCATCTGCTACTTTCTCCATAAGGCATCGTAAATCTGGGAGGGTCGGTCCTAATCTCGATGAGTAAGTACCAATTTTTAATCGATCCTTATGTGAAGGCTCTTCAATTTGGTTAATCCCTCTTCTTGAATCGCTGATTAGTTACCAAATACGGTTTTTGGAGAATGCTTGATTGGATAAATCATACAGTTTGTCGACTTAGTTCAATTAAAACTTATTAGCCTTCAAAAAGGTAATATTTGATCGTATTAGAACCCCAGCCCCAATATTCGAAATCTAGGAATGATTAAGTAAAAAATACCCTTGTCACTATTAATTGTTAGAATTCAATCATTATAATTCAGTGGAACAAAACTCTGCTTAAAAATTCAATCCAGACACGTAACTCAGACTATCAAAAAAGAAAAACAAAAAGAAATATTCTATTTTAACTACATCAGAATTATTAAACAAAAACGAAATATTACTAACTCGGTATCATGTAACATGGTTACTATATACATACACACATACATACATCGTCTACCCACGATATCAGTATGTACGCATGTCGGTTCGTGTAACTAGTTCAAAACCCGAGGCGAATATAAATGGGGTCTGCGGCGAATTGAAACAGACTCAATACCTTCATAAGCCCTAGCGTTCGTCTCCGTTCTTTGTTCCGTCGGAAGCGAAACTTGTAATTAATTGTTGTAGTCTTAGTAGCTTTTGTATTCTTTAGTGGGAAATTAAATAAGTAACGAAATAGCGGTACAAGTTTAACAATTAGAGACGTCCTGTAGTAAAGAAAACTCGCGTTGGTCGTAAAGGGGAGGTGTGGAATGGTTGGTGCAGTTCTACAGGCCATAAAAGCTTATTGCCCACTAGAACTGCAGCCACGATAGTTTCCAGCGAAAGTGTCACTACACCGCTGTGGAGTGGTAAACATTCACGCAAATAAAATATTCAAAGCATTGTATTGCACACCTGGTATTACACAAATATAATATAATACTCAATACTCAATACTCAATACTCAATACTCAATACTCAAACTTTATTTGCATTCCACAATGTGTACTTAGGTGGTAAATTAAAAAAATTAGATCATTATGGACCCTGTCGGGCACAGCAAAAGGCAAAGATATAGGTAGTAGGAGAGAGGAAGCTTTAAAAACACAAAAAACTATATCTAAATAAATCCAATAATACCATAATAGGAATTCTTTACAAACATAGAATTTTTATACATTATTTATATTTTATCATTTAAATATTCATTTATACTGTAATAGCATTTTTCTGTTAAAAATTGTTTTAGTTTTTTTATAAATATGTTAAATTTTTCTTCTTTTTTTATTATGTCAGGTAGTCTGTTATATATTTTTATAGTCATTACGTAGGGGCTTGTTGAATGTATTTTTAGTCGAGATTGCGGAATGTTTAATCTTGATTTGTGTCGGAGTGTGTAACGTGATTGTATGTCTTCGCGCTTTGTGTAAAACTCTTGATATTTACGAACAAATTTGCAAGTTTCTAATATGTAAATACTGGGGAGAGTAAGAATGTTATATTTTTGGAAGTGAGGTTTGCAGCTGTCAGTCTGATCTATATTTGCCAGGATTCTAACTAACTTTTTCTGAAGGACAAAGAGTGAGGGTGCATCCGTACTATTTCCCCAAAGGATAACGCCGTAGCTCAGCCATGCATAAGCATATGCATAGTAGGTGGTGAGCGCTGTTTGAAGATTGGTTGTTTTCTTTATTTCACGTAAAGCATATGAAAATCTTGAAAGTTTTGATCTAAGTTTTTGAATGTGGGATTTCCAATTTATATGAGTATCCAAATTGATACCAAGTAGCGTAAACTCTTTGACAATTTCTATTTTTGAGTTATTAAAAGTAAAATCTATATTTAATGGGGTTTTTTGGTGGGGATGAAAGGTAATAAGTTTAGTTTTGGAATAATTTATTTCGAGGTTGTGTGCGTTCATCCAAGTGATGGTTTTAGTGAGTATTGAATTTAGTTCTTCGTTTAGATTTAAATTGTTTTTAATACGTACAGGCAAAGATATACAAGCCATTTTAAGTTAATGTATTCATAAACTGTTTTGTGTATGTTGTAGTTTTTGATGACATTGACATGCATAATACAACTACATTTTAGTGGTCACGAATTAGAGTATGAAACAGCACGTTGGATAAAAGTGAACTTCATTTACCTAATGAATGATGAAACAATATTTAATTAACACTGTCTTTGCCAAGTTCAAAATATTTTTTTTTTGTATGTCCGAAATTACCATTACCTCTGTCATATGTAACATGACATGATATAGCTACGACTCGGAGGCGGGTTGTGGGCACACAAACAAATTATTGTTCGACCCATATGCTGGATGCTTGGCACTAAAAGACTAAAAGTGTTAATTACTGAAATACAATCTAAATAATGTCTTTCTTTTTCCCTCCCGCAGGTTCATCAAGCTCGCCAACCACCAGCGTCATCACGATTGTGGAACGCGAGGTGATCGTGAACGCGAACGTAAACGCGAATAGTAGCCATGCGCAGCGGATCGCTTCACCCATCTCTCCTGCGGCGCGGTCACAGCCTCCGCATTCAGATGTGAGTTACTAGCATTTATATTATCTTTACTAAATCAATTTATTGACACACAAGTTAGATTATATAATAATATAGAAGAAAACCATTACAAAGAGCATTATTAAAATACTAGGTACATCAGAAGTAGCCGTGGGCCCCAAACTAGGCACAGCCTGTATCTTGGTGACCCAAAGTTATTATTACAATAGAACCACATACAGGCAAACAAATACATCATCTGCCAAGCCTTTTCCTAAATTAGGTTGGGGTCGGTTTTCAGTCTAGCTACCTGTATTGTAGGATGCAGCTGAATACCTGTATTTTACATGAAGCCTATCTGACATCCACAATCCAGTTAGTACTCAGTAATAAGAGTGGTTGTCAGAATTTTGAGCCGAACACTACCTGTAACGACTGCGTCGAAGATCTGCAAATAACAACGAGGAAAAAACGTGATTAAAAAAAACTGTTAATGAATGAAAGAACCTACATCTTCCAGAGGGTGACACTTGGTGTGTTGTCCACTATGTAACTTGTGCTTCTACCCAGTTCCGTTACTGGGGACTGGACAATTAGCATTATATGACTACTTTTGTTAACTTGGGTTTTGCCTGTTAAAACAATTATTGTATGTAGGTTACGAATAAAATAAATAAATAATTATAATATTCTGAAACGTGGGTAGTTATTAACAGAAAAAACTCGCACAATATCAAAGGAGCCATTTTATCAAAGCCATTTTATGCATGACAATTTTAATAGACGTACCTTATAATTATAAATCCATTGAAATTCAAAACAAAAAAATCAGTTTAAAATAATACAATATCGAGAAGAATCACGGCACGATTGAGACTCAAACTTACAGCGAGAAGCGTCCCCCAACACCCCATGACCCCATTTCACTCACACACATCTCACCCCATACTCCGCCGTAAGAATAAACTTTCAGATTTCATTAAGTTATTTCTACAAGATTTTCTTGGGGACGGGCTTCTTAGAACTTATTTATTCTTTGAGTAAGTACCTCAGTAGTTATGGAGAAAAATAGCTAAGTACTGCATTAGTACACGCTAAAGGTCAGTAAGGCGTCAAGACGAATACTGCAACATTAACTACACCTGTTTACTAAGAAACCTAATAAAACAAACCTCTTTGTAATTTAAACTTTAAGTTAACTGTTGTAGTTTCTATTTTTACTTGAAAGCTTAACTTTACTCTTGTGCATTGCCACCATGAGTTATCCCCTTTTACTCGTAAATTACGGGTAGAGCTGATGTATTTTTACAGTTTAATAGGTAGTCATTACCAAGCCACAAAAACATAGCTAACCGTAATCCGCTAATTTCCCATCAGTTGGTTCATACGCCGCTTTTAGTCCGTCATTAATCTAGCTTTTTACACTTAGCCATGTCTGGCGGCTTTCCAACTGGCCATCCGTGTAAAACTCAGCCACCGCCCTTATTAATTAACCAATTAGTCCGAAATCCGCGTTGTGTGTGCTCTTTTAATTTCCCGCCATTAAAGGCTTCCACAAAAAATGTCCGCCAATATGGAGGGTGTTTATCTATACTCGTGTTCTGTTCAATCAAGTGAAAATGTAAGGGTTGAGTGTGATGATTCTGTTTGATATTTGTAATGATATTATAAACAATAAAACTAATTTAGAATTTTAAAACAAAACTAACATTTATTTATTACAAAAGAATTTGCATAAAACCAATTATAGAATTAAAAAAAGACAATTACAACAAACCTAACATTTATTCATACAAAAGAATTTACACAGAACTAAATAACGAACTAACAAAGAACCAACAAAGAACCAAACTTATTACAAAGCAACAATTTAAATCTCACAATAGAACAAAGACGGCTCACGTGTTCACAAACAAACGCAATGTACGCAATGGTCACGTCTTGACTCCACGAAGGCTGGCGGGCGAAAAGGGCTGTGCATTGGTTTCGTGCCTTTTTATACCCTTGCCGCAGCTAGGGAGGTGCGCAGTTCGAAGAGATGCTAACACGGCCTCTCCTGACTGGAGTCGTCCTCGACGTTGGAAGGCTCGGCGATTCCTGACGCACATTCAGCATCAGCTTGCGCTTCAAGAAGGGGCCATGGCTGGTCCAGGGTCAGGAGTGGACGTCACTTGCCTCAGTGTCATCATTTTCAGGGCTGTCTGAAACGAGAAATTATGTTAAAACACACCATCATCTTCCTGCCCCTATCCCATGTCATTTGGGGTCGGCGCAACACGTTTTTTTCCTTTCATTCTGCCCTGTTAGTCGTCACGTTATCATTTATTCCTTTTTCCTTCAAATCACTCCTCACACACTTCATTCATCTTTTCTTTGGTCTTCCTCTCCCTCTCCATCCATCCACATTTATATTCATAACGTTTTTTTAGTCACATGCGATTCATCTCTCCTCATCACATCCCATACCACGACAGTCGATTCCCTTTTAGCTTTTCTGTAATTGGCGCAACTTTTAAACTTCCTCTGATATACTCGTTCCTCACTTTATCCATTCTGGTCACACCACACATCCACCTCAACATTCTCATCTCCGCAACATGCAACCTTTTTTCATCCATCTTCTTCACAACCCATTATTCCGATCCATACAGTACGACAGGCCTAATCACGGACTTGTATGTTTTCCCCTTTAACTTAACTTTATGTTAAAACACACCGCTGTGTATTAAATAAACCACGTCATACTTCCAGCCATTCTATCTTCAATAAGCCTTTCATTTAATTCATACATCGTCTAATTTCACATTCCATTCTCTCATGCTCGATTAAACATAAACATTATCACAACAATCACAACCAAGTAAACAAAATAGGCCTTCGTTCCTTTCTACACTTTTCCATAATAAGGTGGTGCATATACTGCCCGTAGTGGTGTGTGTCGGTGAGCTGAGTGGCGGAAAGGCCCGCAGAGGCGGTCGGCTGCCGGCTCGCAGAGGCGAGCGGCGGCCGGGTCACAGAGGCGGACGGCTGCCGACTCGCAGAGGCAAGCGGCGGTCGGCTTCCGGCTCGCAGAGGCGAGCGGCGGTCGGCTGCCAGCTCGCAGAGGCGAGCGGCGGCCGGTTCACAGGTGCAGTCGGCTGCCAGCTCACTGAGGCGAGCGGCGGCCGGCTCACAGAGGCAGTCGGCTGCCAGCTCACAGAGGCGAGTGGCGGCCGGCTTACAGAGGCGAGCAGCGGTCGGCTGGCGGCTCACAGAGGCGAGTGGCGGTCGGCTGCCGGCTCGCAAAGGCGAGTGGCGGCCCGCTCACAGAGGCGGACGACTGCCGGCTCACAGAGGCGGATGGCTGCCGGCTCACAGAGGCGAGCGGCGGTCGGCTGCCAGCTCGCAGAGGCGAGCGGCGGCCGGCTCACAAAGGCAGTCGGCTGCCGGCTCGCAGAGGCGAGCGGCGGCCGGCTCACAGAGGCGGACGGCTGCCGGCTCGCAGACACGAGCGGCGATCGGCTGCCGGCTCACAGAGGCGAGCGGCGGCCGGCGCCCGGAACGCAGCGCCCCGCGCCCTCCACGCAGTTGTCTGCACACGAGCGATGCGCCGACAGCGCCATCCAATCGTTTGTTACCCCTGGCTGTTGCTGCTGTTGTTGCTGTCGCCGTGACACTGCGACCGCCTAGCGTACCTGTAACATGACGCATCACGTGCGCCGGTCCGACTATGCATCCTGTGCAGACACGGACCATTCCCACTATGCACCCAGTGCAGAAAAGGAATCAACATGGTGACTCATCACCCGTCCGACTATGCATCCTGTGCAGACACGGACCATTCCCAGTATGCACCCAGTGCAGAAAGGGAAACAACATGGTGACTCATCACCCGTCCGACTATGCATCCTGTGCAGACACGGACCATTCCCAGTATGCACCCAGTGCAGAAAGGGAAACAACATGGTGACTCATCACCCGTCCGACTATGCATCCTGTGCAGACACGGGTATTCCCAATATGCATCCTGTGCAGAAAGGGAAACAACATGGTGACTCTTCACCCACCCGACTATGCATCCTGTGCAGACACGGGTATTCCCACTATGCATCCTGTGCAGAAAGGGAAACAACATGGTGACTCTTCACCCACACGCATTCATCTCATCCAGTACCTCACATACGATGCTGCATAAATTTATCAATTTGACTTAGAGCCGAGTTCACCAACAGATGTTTAAATTTTTAACCGATGTTTAAACCATAAACGCATGTATAACAATATTTTGCTGTTCACCAAGCACCAACCATAGATTACGACTGTTAAACACCCGTTTTACTAATACTTTTTCCGTGCGGGGATCGAACCCGCGACACGTAGCGCAGCAGTCCAATCGCTTAGCCAATGCGCCAACCGTGTGTGTGCGTGTGTTGAATCAAGTGTTGGTCTCCTGTCAACTTATTAACTTTAACTGTTTAATAATCAACTAGTTGAACTCGTCAACGACGTTTATGACATTAACTCGTGCATCTCGTTTAATAATCGAGAACGCAAACGCAAGGAAATGAGCAAATTAACAAACTTACGGTGAAAATAACGCCATAGATTGCGAACGACGGTCATGCATGTCATGCAATTTGAACTCTAAGTAACGAGTTACAGAGTTGATTTTCGAAATGTTTATTTTGTAGAACTATCAAACAAACGTTTTCTAATACACACATTGAATCGAATTGTTTCTCAAATTTAACGTCACAGCGTTGACGTTGAATAAAAACTGTTCACGGTAAAACGGTTTACGTTGCAAGTTGACATTAATTAATACGTTCGTGAAAAATGTCGAATATCAACGGAAATCTTTCGAGTTTCGATCACGACGCGACGGCAAAGAGTGGCCCATATTTAAAGGTCGGCTACTACAGTTTATAAAACTTAAGTGTTAAAGCCGAAAATAAAAGTGCTTTGTTACTGACCCATCTTTCGGACAGCACCTACTGCCTTGCACGGAATTTACTTCATACGTTACGTTACGTTCGAAGATTAAGAAATTGGACAAACATTTCACGCCGAGACGATGTGTCTTTGCTGATAGAGAGAAGTTTTATGATGCCAGCAAACTTACTTTTGCTAGGGCGTTGGAGGTAGCTCAACAGGCTGCGTATGTACGATTAACAAGATTCAGTGCTGCAGCAGTAGTTGACGCAACCATCAAGGCCATGGAGATCAAAGAAAAACCTGTGTACCGGCTGAGCGGGCAATGTGGGCGTCGGCGCGCGCGCGCGGTGAGCCTAGCGAGGGCCTGCCTACCCGCAGCTCGAACAATTAGTACGGAGAAGATTCGTCGGTGAATAGTGTGCGGCACCCAGCATTATGGTGACCTACTTCGAGTCCTATGATTGTCTGTATTTGAAAAAACGGAACGGGATCATTCTATCGCACGAACGCATCTTACGAGTACGACGGTAGTACTTCGAGTTCTCGTTAGACCGGCGGCGTTTTTACGCGATCAGTATCACACGGGCTATATCCCTAAGATGGTTTATGCGATCGACGTCTATTCTTTACGCAACGCAATGCCAACATAGTAATACGCAACGCAATGCCAACTGAACATAATAATAAGCAACGCAATGCCAACATCATACATAGTACGCAACGCCATGCTTGCAAAATGAATCCGCCCTTAAGACGACCCACTGACCAAAATAAATTATTTCTAAGTACGCGACTGAACATGCGAGCCGTTTCAGGAACGATGATTTAATTCACTTCACCTTTTATTATCCGTCATAACGGTCACACGACAACAACGACACAAAGAAATCAAGAAAACAAAAATAAAAATATGAGGGTAGATTTGTAAAAGTTTGGTTCTATAGATGCTGATCAAAACGGGCACAATTGGTCCAATTATACCACTTCTGATATAAACAATAAAACTAATTTAGAATTTTAAAACAAAACTAACATTTATTTATTACAAAAGAATTTGCATAAAACCAATTATAGAATTAAAAAAAGACAATTACAACAAACCTAACATTTATTCATACAAAAGAATTTACACAGAACTAAATAACGAACTAACAAAGAACCAACAAAGAACCAAACTTATTACAAAGCAACAATTTAAATCTCACAATAGAACAAAGACGGCTCACGTGTTCACAAACAAACGCAATGTACGCAATGGTCACGTCTTGACTCCACGAAGGCTGGCGGGCGAAAAGGGCTGTGCATTGGTTTCGTGCCTTTTTATACCCTTGCCGCAGCTAGGGAGGTGCGCAGTTCGAAGAGATGCTAACAATATATTGACTGCGGTTTCTGTTCGATTTTGTGTGTTTATTATAAAATGTTCTTATATGAGTAACTGGACACCTCTGCTTTACCCTTTGGGGAATGCAGGCGTTACGATGTTTTTACTTACTCGTTGATGTAAATTATACACAATGATGACATTGTAGTGTCATTCATTAATAATCACAATCCTCTTGCCCTAAACCCAATTCATATGGGATCGACGCAGCACGTCTCTTTCTTCCTTTTTTATTACTCATTATCTTATCAGATACCTCCTTTCTTGCCATTATACATATTTTTTTTAAATCTAGTTGAAAATAAAGACGACGAATGTCAACCCCAGCGTAGTTTCTGATCAATCTGGTATATCAATGATAATTATCTACCTAGTTCACCGTGTTGACCTACTAATGAATGACAAACAAGCTTAGCTCAGTAACACAGTTATAACTCACACAACAAAACATAGTTGAGCTACATTCCAAACAACTGACAAAACACTGCAACTACGAACAACAACAACACTTCATCAGTACATAACTTGAGACTTCAACATTGAAACTTCTCCAATACAATAAATTACTTGAATTGAACTAGGTAGAGGCTACTTTTTACGTCTTTAGGAGGAACTGGTTTTCTTGCCCGGTTTTAAGGTCGATTGAAGATTATACCAAGTTATTTATGAGCTATAGATTATGCAACAACATACCTCAAAATGTAAACAATTAGTTAGGCTCACCCCTCTTATTTCATGGCACGTAAGTGACGAAATGTGTCTGTACTATTAGGTACAGCTCTACCTAATTCTTCAGGTATTATAGGCGTGATGATGTTATATTATGAAATTAAGCTGAAAATGACATAGATATATGCATATAAACGAAGTAGCTATTTATTCTTAGTTTATAAAAAAAATCCTAAAACTCTTAATTTTGTTCCAGTCAAGCAACGGTTCAGAGAAGTCGGTGGCGACTTCGAGCAGTATCACCAGCGACTCGAGCCCCCCCTGCACCCCGCCCGCGCCACCCACTCCCCCCGCGAGGCCCAGGCCCAAGAGCAGTAGCAAGCCCAAGTCTTGTTCGGTAAGATACCAAAGTTTTTTAAACGGCAGAGTATGTATAAGACAAGCTAAAGTGTGTACTAGAATCGTAGAATGCGCTGTCAATCGCATCTTACTATGTACCGATAATCAGTACACAATACAGTTCAGTGATACCGAGGTTTAAATATCAATTAATTAGGATCACTACAAACACAATATTCCTTTGAATTCGAAAGGTACGAAGACTGTTTATTGCCAGTTTTAGTTGGTATCAAAAATACATAGGTATAGTAACAGTTACCTATGAGGTTAAATAAAATGGTTGAGCAGTTGAGCTTGTCGTATTCCTACTCTAAGATTTCGTTCTCTGTGATAAGGAAAGGCTACAAGAAAAATACGGCAAAGACTAGCAAAGCGAGCAGTAGCAAGACTTGTTCTGTACGATAACAAACTTTTTTCTACCTATTTACGTCGAAGAAAGGAGAAAAATACGGAGCTTAAACAACACTAAGAACTCTCTCTGTTAATTAGTAGGATTGTAATTTGTTTCTTCAAGTACCGACGTCATCTTCAAAACATCTCAAGCGTTAATTTTTTCTCATTACAAACTCGTGGTTCATTAGCATTTTATCTTAAAGGGACTTTAATATCTTATTTGTTTTATACCTCTCCCAGCACTAAACTAAAGTAATTACTGAAATTGTGTATAGACAACAGAAACTCGTTAATTTATCCCTATCGCTATCCCTAGTTTATTAAGCGACGCAGACCGTAGCAATAGACCGCCAAAACGTTAGAACAAAAAGACCAATTCCCGAAGAAGAATGGTTACTGGTCAACCTTCCTCAACTCAAATAATTTTCATCCAACATTGACCGTAACTAACAGGCGCACGCCAAACAATAACACATCTGGGCGAAAACAAAACAGGCTACGGCGTAGCATGTAACAATACTGCTACGCTTCGTAGCCAACCGCAAACTTCTACGGAGTTTCGTAGCGGACGCAGCAGTAAATCCTATGTAGGACTTGTACAACAATTCAGCCCACGTTGTAGATTGTGTATCGTTAAGTAAGCACCGCACACATTTATCTAAGTACACACATTTATGTAGTATATGTGTACTTACTTAATAAGTCTCGGGTAAACCATTTATAACTTGGTCGAAGACATTGCATTGTTGTACAGGGTCTAGTTCGGCAACAAGATTAAATCAATCTTTGCTTAATGGACGTGGACAGAGTTCATATGCTGTATTATTGGTATGTTTTTTTTTTCATAATAGCCTGTACTTTCCCACTGCTGGGCAAAGGCCTCCCCAATTCCTTCCAAGTGCTCTTTTCCTGAGCATGTATGTAGGTATGAGCTTGGTATGTTAGCAAACTATTTAGTTTTAGAAAGAATAGGTACATAAAAAGACTTTAAATTCCAATTGTGGTCTCTAAGTTAGAATCAATCTTCCCAACTATTTAAAAGTCGAAGTAGTAGTTAATAAATTCTGTGATTCAACTGTGATTTAAATCTATCTATCTATATATAAATAAAAAGAGAAGTCCTGACTGACTGACTGACTCATCAACGCCCAGCCCAAACCCTTGAACCTTAGAGAGCTGAAATTTTGCACAGAGGTTCCCTTTATAATGAAGACAAGGAATAAGGAAGGATTTATCGAAATTCAACCCCTAAGGGAGTTAAATAGGGGATGAAAGTTTGTATGGAAAATCGACATTTTCACGCGGGCGAAGCCGCTGGCAAAAGGTAGTCTAAAATATATTAATTTCTTTATTTGCATTCCTTAATGTGCGTAGATCTTACAATGTGCTTAGAGCTAAGGTACAATTATAAAAATTGTAAACAACAAGGTATTACTATATTTTTTTTATGTTCAAAATACCTACTTATATTTAGAACACCGGCCGGCATCAAAACCCATCCCACTGACGTAGAACAAATTACGAGATATTTTATTCAATACAACGCCCGTCAAAACATTTTTCCTTTCACAACACAGGAAAATAACAACCCAATATTATTGAAACATCGCTCAACAAAATTATATCTACGAGTAAACTGTGGCTTCTCATATAATAATTAACCGTTGAAAGTTCAAAGGTGCAACTAGAACATAATTGAGTATTATTAAATGTTATCCAAGTAGAATTATTAATCCTAGTGAGTAATTCTATTATGAAAACAATGTAAGTGGACCGTGGGAAGTGGGGTGGGTTGGATTCTTATGCAAATGACGATACATCGCGGATCGGAGTGCGAATCGCCACTGGCTCGGATCGGCCATTCATCAGCCTTTGTAAGGGTTTAATAATTCAGGTGTGGTCGCGGACTCGCGGACCAACCCCTACTATGATTTAGATGCGATATTAGCGATTCGAACCGTTTTTAACCGAGTTGTAAAAAAGGAAGAGGTTATTTATCTTAGGTTCAACATAAGGTTACATATGGTTTTTTTTCTAACGGTCTAGACATAAGTCTAGTCCATTAGAAAAAAAACTAAATCTCATTCTTTCTTTTCTGCTTTTCGTCTAGCTTTATAAAAATTTTGAAATACATTGAGATATTTCTTAATTTTAGTAGGACATTAAATTCTACTGCTAGAGCTATGATGCAATAACAAATGGTAATTAATGAATTAAATTAAATAATATCCTTACCTAAAACAACATTGAACTCCATAAAATTCCACAGTCGTTACCTAAAATACCAAAATCATTTAACCCAAATCGAGCACCCCAATTCGAAATCGAAATTCATGTTCCCCATTGTGTATCGTGGTAGAGGGTTTGCGAAACGGTCCCGCAGACCCGCATACATCGCGCGTCCACCTGTTCTCGTCCCATTCGGTCCCATAGACCGCTCCAAGGGCTCTAGTTCAAACCGGTTTTATCGCATTGTATCGCACTAGATTCGGTCGCATTTCGCACTGGATCTAAATGGGGTGCTATTTGAATAGCAGTTTCGATGAGAACTTTCCAATGAGAGCTGTTTTATTATTAGATGTTGGGGCTTATTAGGTTTTTTTTGCACCTGTTCTTAAAATGATCGACTTTAATGTATGTTATGGCAGCATAATCTAATACATTTATGTGAATTTCAAGGCCTTCAATGTTTTCTTCTGTTTTGTAGATTCATAAAAGTTGGCAACTTTAACCCAAACTTATATTGGCATGACATCTTAATGCTTATTGTATTATGTATATTAATATGACTCATTATGAGTTATATTATTAGAATATTATGAGTCACTCACAATATTCTGCATGATACCTCATTCAGACAAATTAGTCTAAAATTTTAAAATCCATAGGAAACGACTAGCCCGAACCGTGCACCTTTTCTCTGTGTTATAAGTGTAGGTCATGTTAAATAAAATATTTTGAGTGCACACCGATAAATATTCGCCAATCGAACTACATAATGCACACGATAAATTCAAGTATGATACCAACAGCAAACATACGGCCACATTCCACAAAACGAACTCATCAAAACAAAAATGACTCGCATAGCAAAAATAATTAAACCACAAACGTTTAATTAAAACTACGCAGATACGAATTCAGTTGATTTAATATGCGGAAAACTCACTATATTCAGTTTTTACACAAATACCAAAGTATAATCGCGCAAATAATTAAAACAGGACTTGCGATACATCGGGATTGACCACTCGAAAATGGACTCACATAACATGGGTTAGAGGGTTAGTTTTGTTTAGTCGAAAATTTGTTTGCGGGTTTTGACAGCAGGGGTTTAACGTTAAATAGGCATTGCATAGCAGGTATGCGTCGGTGGGGTTTATTAAAAGCACTCACTTTGATCGGAGCCCTGATTCAACGTCACCAGCAGGAAGCAATAAAGCCGGTTACACACGGGTACATAATTACGAACGGTCCGGTCTACTCCACGGATGTAATTCCCTCATAACATTGACAAAGGCTCTCAGTGTAGACCGGTTGTTTCATTATCGGCGTTATTTAGATAGTCGAGGTACGTTTCATTGAATATAATTTTGATTGGAATGCACACACATATTTTACACTAGCTGACCCACGCAACTTTGTCTGCGTCTCTATATATAACTTATAACTTTCCTCGATAAATCAACTATCGAACCAAAATTATTAAGTTAAATCGTAACAAACAAAAATTTTTATCTTTCCTCTTATAATATTAGTTAAGATTATACTAAAATGAGAATTACTATAAATATCTCTTACTGTTAAATATACGATGTCGATAACACCCTGTACTTGTAAACATTATTTTGTTTGAATTTTAATTTCCCGGAGGCCAGCCAGAATCCCCCGTACCTACATTGCGACGCAACCCGCGTAATTATTTTTCCGCGCGGGTATTTTTACATTGCGATATCTTCTAAGATATTTGTTTAAACTGTATAGAGTAAAGAGCACAAATATTCTATACTAGCTTTTGCCAGCGGCTTCACCCGCGTGAAAATGACGATTTTCCATACAAACTTTCATCCCCTATTTAAATCCCTTAGGGGTTGAATTTCAAAAAAACCTTCCTTATTCCTTGTCTACATTATAAAGGGAACCTCTGTGCAAAATTTCAGCTTTCTAGGTCCAAGGGTTTGGGCTGGGCGTTGATGAGTCAGTCAGTCAGTCAGGACTTCTCTCTTTATTTATATAGATTTTTTTGTAATGTATTAATATTTTTCAATTAAACAAATAGCTGTACTGGATGAAAATCGTACAGCATTTAGTTTATCATAATAACAGGAAATCGAAACGGAAACCTTTGAAAACCTTTTGTGTATTACGTGAAATAGTCGACAAAAACGTTTTTTGATGAATGAAATTAAACCGAATTCCCGCAGCATTAAATGCAATACTGTAAATGTACGGATTCATTTTACAGCGTGTTACTCGGAAACCGAACGAGAATTCAATTACTAAATATTTGTCACCAGTTCACATATTAAATGAAATATGTTACACATCCTTTTGTGCATATAAATGCTTTGCAGTAGAACTGTTCAAATAACGGTATATAACAATGATTTGTTGTTAAATACAAAGATAGAGTGAGGGAAAATAAATTAATATTTGAGTGAAGTAAAAGAAGTGGAACCACATAACATTACAAATAAAAAACGATAAAATAAACTGAAATAGAACAAACATACGAATGAATGAAGTGAAACTAGCAAACTCTAGATTTGAGTATGCTAAAACCCATCACAGTTATATTTTTGCTTTCATTTAAACGGAACATGCTTTTCTGCGTAATTTTATACTCTCGTATCGGATTGTAAATGTTTTCGGCCATTAATGTTTTTCCAAGAATAAAACAATGACTAACAGAACAAAAAACCTCGAGAACATCTCCGCAACTGTGTCGATTCACCACTTTCGCGGTTTACCACTTTTCAACTTTATTTCAAAGAAACTATTTAATTTCAAACTGTATAACTTAGCGATAAGGTCTAGAATTCGTTGTATTATTTAATGATAATAAAGCTTTCAATATGGGAGATCACGTAGGCATTTTCCGAGTACAACTCGATAGCCTCTCGAATTTCGTCTGAGATCGATTTGTGTTAATAACAATGGGTTTGCTGTTTCAGGAACATATCGCCGGGGGCCGGGGGTTACATAGGACTCGGTACTAGACATCGAGCGTAATTATGGGCCAGTTGTAGACCGATGTAAACGGGCCTACGGTAATACGTTTGGCCTGACGTTGACGTCGCTGATCGGCTTTCATGTCATCGGAGTATTATCTATGTGTGTGGTTTATTATTGTTTCGGCTGTTCAGCATAATTGTATCATCTGTGTTTGATGGAGGACGGCGTGGCTTTTGTTTTGTGTGCTGACCGAGATTGGTGGCACAATACAGGTGTTGGTTGAAATATTGCGTAGATTATACTGTGGTATGTGTGTTATTCTATCTAACTTATGAATGGTTCAATAATCTCTTACTTAAATACCTTAAGACCAAGTTACAAGTACGATTATACGTTTCACAGATAAATTTCAAGTAATAAATGTGAAGCCAATTTCTATTGACCGGGCACAATTCCAAACTTCAAGTCACTCCTGAAAATTTCGAGTAAAAACCCCAATAACACTTTGCCTGACCCAGTAAACGAACTCGAGACCTCACTCTAGAAGCCTGGCTAACGGCCAATGGACTTTGCTAAACGCACGTCAACTTGTCATCTAAACCTGCCTTAGTATTTTAGAAACAAAAGCTTGAAAATTGTATTTCTTAGAGCAGTGCTATTGTGTGAAATTGCATTGCAGTGTTAGCGGCAACACACAGAGAACCGTTTGTTACGTAAACTCGATTAATATAGAGAGTCCATTTTCCCGTAAACAGCCAATCTAAAATTAAAACCATTTGCGTTTAATTTCGTTGCAATCAAGGTTGCGTGGTTAGACAAAACTTTTTGCTATTTCACTTGTTGTTCTGAAGTTCATACTGAGAGTCTATTTCACGAAGTACGAATGGCTACTACTTGCTGAATAAATTAAAAAATGGAACAGAATTTGTATGAAATTATCAGCCAAGTAAGTTAACAGGAGCTTAAACGTAGATATGGTGAAACAGGCCCTTAATGTAAGCTATAATATTTTTCGTAGCCGGAAAGACGTTCGTAGCGCTTTGTCACAGTAGTTTCGTGGAAAAATAAATACGTCCAATCCAATGTCCTTTAAAATATCAAAGGCCACTGTAAAGTTAGTCCACAACCTTATAAGAACTTTTGTCCTCAATGTTATAATATTCAAAACCAAGATATTTACACGTGCAGTAAAAGTACAATGACTGTACGATGATATACTCGTAACTTTACTGTATTTTAGATAATGTCGTTTATATCTATATATTGGTAGGTACCTACTTATGAACCCTAACCTGTATACTTTTATTATTTATTTATTTAAACTTCATGTACAATACCACTATTGTATATAGTACACAGGTGGACTTAATGCCACAAGGTATTCAATATAAAATGTATGTACTGTTGGCGTACCTATTTTAAACCAATAAATAAAGGACCTTTGCTGGAAAATCATATTGAAAAAGCGTACCTATTGAATAGTGTAGTATTATTTGGTGGCTGGAATTTCCACGTTGAATACAGTTATTGAAAAGCTGACATCCCTGACGGCTGTAGCGTGTTCATTATTGTTACGACTCTATAGAGCTCCACGCGAGGGCAATACATTATTTTTAATTCTCTTTTTAGTGATATAAATAGGTGCTGGTGTTTTTAATTTTAATGCTGGCTTTAAAGTTTTGTTATTTGGTTAGGAATGAGATAGTTTCACGTGAAGAGTAGGTAGGTAACACGCCATTAAATGTAGAGATTTTCGAATGTACTTTGATTTTATCTGCATTGTTTTAAGTAGCAAATGGTGAAAGATATTAATCTTAGTTATCTATAAAATAAACACTTACTATTTGTCCGACTACGAGTACGACAAACACACAAAATTAGTCACAAAAAAATTCTAAACAAATTCATCACGCTCTACAACACTTCGAAAACTATCTTCAAAATTCACATCTTCTACCAGATACCATAACACTGCAAACATATCTCCGTCGTTCCAAAAATGTCACCATACAGAATAAGAACTCATTTTTCGTTGAAAATACGTGGGAATTTTCAATGGAAACCAATTTTCGGCGTGGTCAATACATGTTTAGCGGCGCCGCTGGGCGAAGCACTCAATAAGTGGAGATTGGGCGCGCCACCGCTGCAATTTTTGACGCCGACCACAAATTGCATTTGCTGCCTCTAAGGACCAGCCTTTCTTACCTTGCACGGTTGTAACACACTATGTGAGGTGTACTGCTATTTTTATAACACGAAAATCTTGCTCTGGAGAATAGTCAGCAGCACCAATATACATATACTCACACAAAGCAACTTTTAAAAGATATTTTTCATTACTCATACTCTGAAAGTAGGTCATAACATGTCTGCGGAGCGGGTTGAAAGTACTACTTTTCAGCCCTAGGGAGAATCGCTTTCT
Source organism: Diarsia mendica (assembly GCA_949316265.1). Lineage (NCBI taxonomy): Eukaryota > Metazoa > Arthropoda > Insecta > Lepidoptera > Noctuidae > Diarsia > Diarsia mendica. Next base: position 14,538,056 of record OX438906.1, read on the forward strand.
ACTGACAGCTGTCAAATTATTTGATGTAATTGGGAGCAAGCCTATTGCCACCAACTGATGTGATTAGGTGCAAGCCTATTGCTACCAACAAATGTAATTAGGAGCAAGCCCATTGCCATCAACTGATGTAATTAGGAGCAAGCCTATTGCCACCAACTGTTGTGATTAGGTGCAAGCCTATTGCCATGAACAAATGTAATTAGGAGCAAGCCCATTGCCATCAACTGATGTAATTGGAACCAAGCCTATTGCCATCAACCAATGTAATTAGGAGCAAGCCTATTACCATCAACTGATGTAATTGGGGGCAAGCCTATTACCATCAACCGATGTAATTAGGGGCAAGCCTATTGGCATCAACCAATGTAGTTAGGAGCAAGCCTATTGCCATCCACCGGTTTAGGTGATTGGGAGCAAACCTATTGCCATCAACCAATTTAATTAGGAGCAAGCCTATTGCCATCAACTGATGTAATTGGGGGCAAGCCTATTGCCATCAAACAATTTTATTAGGAGCAAGCCTGTTACCATCAACCGATGTAATTAGGAGTGCGCCTATTGCCATCAACCAATGCATTTAGGAGCAAGCCTATTGCCATCAACTGATGTAATTGGAGGCAAGCCTATTGTCATCCACCGATTAGATTTAACCGATTTTAAGTGTTTCTCAAGTTTACTTTTTAAATTACTTTGTTTTTTTTTTGTCCTGTGTGAAACCCATACTTTTTCTTTCTTTATTCTTTCGATTTAGGTAATTGGGCGCAAGCCTATTCCCATCAACTTTCCTTGTATTCGTAATGAAAAGCACAGTGTTTACCTCGGGTTAAAGACTTATTTAGTCCCTCCAACTATTAGCGCCCTTGCTGCGCTCAGGCGCCAAACCCCGTCTCGGGGACTAAATAAGTTCCTTTCACCCCTAAGGTAACAATGTACTATTGCCGTTACTGCGTTGATTAAAGTAGCATTTTGGAAGCCTTAAGTAGTTTTACGAAATAGGCCTTATCTCAAAGTATAAACCTTTATTTCACAAGAAAATAGCTTTTTAATTTTGCTCGTGTTGTACGCCCTATGACAATGAAAAATATTTTGGTAATTCCAGGTACAAACACACATTACCTTTTCTCGATAAAAATGCGAGAGCGGTACCACGTTACCCCTCGTTTCTCGTTCATTCATGAGAAGTATTTGTCGTGTCATGTTTTCTTGCTGGCCACTATTGATGTAACCCAGACTCATATTACTCTCATAATATTATTCGTTCGTGAAATGGATATTTTTTTCCCTTGGTCCAGTAAAAGTTTTTATAAGTTATGAGATATTCCGAGGTGATCTTTCGCCAATCAAGTTTCAAAGAACTTTAAACTGCACACTATAATCAATGTTATTTATTAGGTAAAATCGGACACGAATACTTTCTTCAAAAAGGGTCAGTAAATAACCCCGTTTTCCAGTTTTCATCTAACCATTTTACTTCGGTTGTTCGACAAATAAAGATAATAAAATCTAAAAACTCGAACACAATGTCACGTTAGTATTTTAGAGAACAAAGAGCGCTAGTGTGTCCTCGACACAAACCACGTCCCAAAAGAATTCCTCGCTGTCTCTTATCGAATTCTACGTCTTTGTACATACCACCAACTTCGTTCCAAATTCGATTCTTTTTCAGCTGTCATCTGTTCGAATATCTCATGGAATGGACTTTTGATTTTTTCACCCCTCTGATGCAAGGAAATACGTCAAACTTTCTCCCGAGATACAATCGCCGATATTGAAAATAGAATAAGAACATTTGCACTGCAGAACTTTTTATAAATTAATTTTGGGGACTTTTAATGGGGCGGAAAAAACTCAAAAGTGAAATTGAATTTGAGATCGTACTTACCCTTGACAGATGTCGCGCCTAAACATACTTAGTCACGCTCTTTCTTTACGTTTTATCGATTTCAAGTGCATAAAACGCTATTTAGATTAGCTGGGTCCATTACATATGCATAGCGTAATCCCCGAAACACGCGTACGTTGATTACAAACGGTGGCAGCCCTTCAGAGTGAGATCCAACAATAATTCATAAGTTTTAGCTAGAAAAGGGATCGTTTATAAAGACGGTGTCATTGTTTTAGGCCGACGTCGCGATCCCCGCTCGACTCGCTCCATTAATAATGTAGGGTGACAACGACGCAGGTGCGGCCCGCTCCGCGCCGATAAACGTCCCGATGCATAATTGAAGACGTGTACCTAACGTAGCACTTACGTGACTCCCTCCATCTTCAGCGCGTTACATCAACTTAAAGCACGTGTTATAAATGTTTTTCTAATACCACGTCCGACAGTCTATTCAGAATATATTTTCGCTAAGCTGTTTACAAAACACAAACACCACGGTAAATGTAAACGGATCAAATGTCCCGAAAATACTTTTCTATTTCAAATGTCTTTTGAAGTACATTTTGCTTTGACACATTCGTTTTGGTAACCCTCAAATGCGGGTTGTAATTTAACGTTTTGCAATTCGCTCAATAGTATAACGCTTTGAAGGAACGGTAGGTACCTAACACTGGAGACTGAATGAATAGTATTACAAAAAAAACGAACACAGCCAATTAAATTATTTAATTAAAAGACGAACAACTAAAATGGGGTTCCTTATTTAAAAGTGAAGACTTTTGACCTTTTCTAACGCGTAGTGACCTGTGACCTCGCCGCCACGTGGCCTACACTCACCCCTCGACATGAGTGCCAGACTTTACCTGACCCTTATTTGTTGGCTTCCAAAAATCAGCATTTTTAATTTTTCACACGACTTCTAACAATAGATTTGAGTTATTCTGACACACTCCGCGTCTTTATAGATTGTTTAAGAAGTTCTTTGAATTATTAACTAATATAAAATAGAGCTTTACCCCAAAGTTACAAATGTAATAATAATGAAATTATTTAATCGTAAATGGTTACGATTGAGGATAGCCTTTTAGCCTTAGAGCCTCACCACCGTCGGCGTCGGGTAAAAGCGTAATATGTACCACCAAAATCGTAAAAGTGGGTAAGAAATCTTTTCATTTGAGATTCTAAATATAAAACCGACACTAGTAGATAAAGATAAGTTCATTTCAAGCGTATCAAAGATTCTGATGGCCTAAAACCCAATTTTATCCGTATAAAAGCACTTGCCATAAAATTATATCTCACTAACTCTTCTCAATAAAAAACTTTTATTAAAACTACTTTCTGCTGTTCCACTTTTATTTAACAAGTTAAAATTTCAGCTGAAATAAGTGGACTTAGGCAGTTTATTTTTAATAGCTATTTCGGCTATAAAAGTAATTCCATAATTCTTTTCACTGGTATTCGTAATTGAATAAAATTAATATTCTCTTCTCACAAGAAAATAATAATGTTTTAGTTCAAATAGAGTGTTCTATTAAGTGTATGCAAATTGCTGTTCATACAAACTGCGCTGCTTTTGTTACTCGACTGGTCAGTTATCTGGATTCGCGAGCTTTGAAATTAATCGAGGGGTCATCTCTTCGATATCTTTCCCATTCATTGTATCTTCATTTTATGTTCGAATCCCATGAGATGAACATCATAGTCTCGTCGCGAAGTAATTCGGTTTGGTCGAAATATTTTCGCTGATAGCAGCGAACGGGTTATGTGTGGGGCGTTGCGTGGGACGCTTTAGTACGAAGCATTGTCGTGAATGGTGCAATTATGGACAATTGGATTACGGAGCTTTTTCAAACGCATACATTTAGTAAGCCTATCAGTAAGCCAGTACACAAAGTTAAGCCAGTTAATAAGGTATGTATTTAAATTATTTTCACTAGTTTCGTGTACATTTTCAAAACATTCTTTGATGACTTAATTATGCTAATCAGTTTGTTCTGCTAATTAAAACATGTTCTAATTAATGCTGTGAAGTCTAATTAAATTATTAGATTATCATGAAACTTAGGCTCACTAAACATTTTCCACGAATTAACAGCCGAAAGGCTCTACTTCATATTTTAATATTAAAGCAACCCGTACGTTTAATGTGCAGTTAATTTTAAATTCCATCTACAAGATAAGATATAAGAAACATCACATTTTTTAACTTAATAGCTGAATTGAGTGCCATTTGCGAACTGCGCAACAATAACGAGAGAGCGGTTGGGAATAAAAAAGCACAATACTAGAGCCAACTGCAGTACGGATGATGTATAGCAAAAACGCTACAAGCAGCTCCACGGAACATCTGCTCTCACCTCCACATTAACCTAACGAGCCAGTCCTAATGGCGCGTTAGGGCTGCTCCGCGAAAAAAGCTTCAAATCAAATAAATTACGCTCCCACGACCCACTTTTAACATGTGTCCTCTGTACCGTTATTAGTCACGTGACAAAAAGCGTTTATCTGTACAAATGAAGACATAATACAGCGTTTTGTTTGTGCGTGTCAACCCTGACAACGGTGACGTCATTAGTGCGGGTCCCAATGTGTTTAGTTTAAGTGGTTGAATTCTAGTTTAGAGTTTTCGTGTATTTCGTATTCGTGGCATTAAAAGCAAGTGCTTGCAATATTAGTTTGTAAAGTTTTACGCTTTAACTGTTGCTAGTATTGTTCGCGGAGTCTGCGAAGGCTGAATGAGCAGAATTGTTAAATTTTAGCGCTTTAGATACAGTTTGCCAGGTAAACAACTGAACAAGTAACAATGTAATACTTATGATTACACCAAAGGTTCAGTTTGTCGTACTGAAATTAAATCTGATTCATAATTATTTCTTCAGCATATTTTCCCGTAGTCGTACAACCCTACGGAATGTACGGTCTACGTCTATCGCGTCTATAATATTTGTGTTATGTCTACCTTTTTAACAAAAAATGTCGTTTCAATTGAAATAAAAGACATTCCTATAAATTTATGCGACGTTTCTCTGTCTCATTGGATTAATTCGGGTTATTGTGTTTTTCTTGCGAATTTTTATCGTTGAAGTATGTCAGTTATCGTTAAATTGACTGTTTTCTTGCGAAAGATGATGCTAATAAGTAGGTATTTTGTAGTAGAGTCGACGTATGATTTTATGTAAATCGTTTCTGAATATACGAATGTTGGGGTGGTGGGATATGCTCTATTACTTTTAAATCTATTAATTTTAATTATTATTTTTTTACAGTTATACTTTACTGAAAATCAGTACTGATAACTGAGTTCAAAATGTGGCCAACAAAAGTAATCTTAGAAGGGCCTGTTTCATCATCTATGATTTAGTTCCCGTTAAGTTTAACGTAACAGAATTTTTATGAAATTATAATGATAATTTGGTACAAATTCTGTTTTATTTTGAATTTATTCGTTAAGTAGTGGCAAATTATTGACAGACATCGAGAAATTAATCCAAACATCGAAAACATAAATTAGTATTCATTTTTCAAAACCACGAATTTGAAAAGTATGTAGTGACAAGCAACAGCATTCAGCAGCAGCAGCATTCTTCTATTGTATTATTTAAGATTTATGAAAGAAAAAAATCTTCTCACTACCAACCACCAAAATCAGCAAATCCGGGGTGGCCTCGTGAATGGCTAATGAATTCGGCTTCAAGCAAAATGATAAAATATTCCTTTTCATCTCTACTTATATTAATTGGTTCTATGTTTAGTAGTCCGAACCGCAATAAGTGTCTCGTTCATAATTGGATATTTGTATTACGGGAATTAATTAGGCTTTTGCTCAATTAATAATGAAGCGGTTCTCATTAATACGACTAGCGAGCTGCGACCAATAAGAATCATCATAATAGCATTTGCTTATTAAGGTCATAATATCAATTTATTATGGGATTATTATAGTAGATTATGCACCAAGGGGCTAAAGTTGTGTCTTATGTCACGGGCGTCATATTGAATCTCGAGCGCAATGAAGGACTCGGAATTTAACTCCCGACCGCAGGGAGGGAGTTAAGAGTTTAACTCACGAGCGAAGCGAGGGAGTTAATACAAGAATCCTGAATGCAGCGAGGGATTCAAGCTAGCCCAAGGCAAAGACACATTTAGCCCAGAGGGGGATACTCTACTTTTTACACCTACTGTGAGAAAATAATAGCCTTATGTAGTACGAAAAACAAAGTATTTATTAAATAAACAAACAGTAAAAATAACATATTAGAAATAATGAAATAGAAATAATTATAAGAAAGAAATGGTAGAATGGTTTTGGATGATTGGCTGTAGGTATGCATTTTGAATTTAGAACGTCATTGGAGACGCTCGTGAAATTATAGTATTTTTGATAAAATGTGATAAATCGACTGCAGTATACTTAGATAGGTTTTATTATTTATTTATTTGTTCACAAATTCCACAGCAATATTATCTTAGCGCAGTTTATTTAAAATAAATTAACTAATGTTACAGCCAATTACTATTACGGTATTACGGCGCGGTACGGTATTTGTTATTATTAATGCCAGTTTTAATGTTATTCCATTCCTTTTAAAAAATGGTTCGTAGTTATCTAATTATTCTTACAAATTATTATGTCTTCGAAAACATGGCAACGATATGAAGAAGCAGTCGTTATGATTTTGTAGGAAATCGAGAATATCATCCACGCGTAGTAAGGGTATCGAGAATAGCTTTCCTCTTTCTGGCACCAAAGGGTGTTTGTTATAGTGCGCGCGGAACTAGTTGGCCGCGCCTTAGGTGGCGACAGGGGTGAGGGGGCGGGTTGCCTACAGCTCGCAATGCACAGGAGACTATAATTATACAGTGATGACCAATCTCGAGATATCAAACTTTAACAAGCATATTTTGTAATATATTTTAATGTATCGCTGTTGGTTACCTAAATAAATAAATAAAAAAAAAAAATATCGTGAACAATAATAATTGTTCAATTTATTGAAAAGAATACAAATAAAAAACAAAAACATGCCTAAGGCGCGGCCAACTAGTTCCGCGCGCACTATAGTAGGTACCTACTATAATGCCAATTTAGCTGAGCATGTGAGATTCTAAATTCAAATCACATTATTGACCAGCGGGTCATAATGAAATCCAGTACAACATTATTGACCGGCTGTTCCCCCGGCCACTAATGACTCACTTTAGGTTAAGGTTGCTTGACATATAATTTGACATTTTCGAGCAGGTGGTGTGAATAGTAGATTAGTAGCCAAGGGCTGTAAGGCATCAATTGCAGCCCGAGATAATAGTTCGAGGGTGCAATTGATGCTTACACCCGAGCTAACTACTCTGCTTTACATCTCGATTATGAGGTAAGAAGAAAAAACCGGCATTACAAGAATAAAGTCGACATCATCTATGCCCTTAGGGCAAGATTGAAGTCAAGAGCAAGCCCATTTATAATAAAAAAAAAAAAAAAAAAATTCAAATATCTCTCTTTAGAACTTTCAGGCAAAATATTGTTAATTGCTGCTTCAGCTTCCATTTTCATTGAATCGGAGTGCAGCTTTTAACTTCATCACTTGCAGAACTCATGTTTTTTTCCTAATTAGCACGTAATTATAAAACAAAAACAAACAATATTGAAAGTAAAGTTTTCTATTACCGCCTTTTTCATCTCTTTTTAAATTTTTTTTTTTCAAGACCGATATTGAGCTTCGCCGTTCGATATTTTTTAAAATTGATGACTATTAAGCCTCCCCCACACAGGCGTTATACTCATACGAAGACAAGGCTGAATAGCGAAGCGACCTCTTTTGTCATTGGGCTGAATGCATGATGTCTATTGCCATTATGATGGTTAGATGTACGCGAACTTTTTGAAAGAGTGAAGTCTTTTTTTTTTTAATTACTTACCGCCCTAGGGCTTTTCTTGCGACATTAATACCCTAGAGCGCTAATTGGTCACCTACAAGCCCCATTTGGGGGTAATAAGGACCTACTTACCGAATATGAGAGATGTAAAAGATATTAACCGATGATACAGTTGTCTAGGTATATCTAAAATAACAACGTGGGAAAAGAGCGTTCTATTAAAATACTAGTGACCTACTTAAAATAGGGTCACCCACAGAATTCAACAAAAATATATAGGGTTCTGTTGTTGTGTCTCGTTAGCTACGTATTTGCATTTACGTAAACACGCACGAGCCCTAAAACACTAAGGGCCGGTTTCACCACTTGCTGATAAAGTCCCGGATAGCCTATCAGGAACTTATCTGCCAGATAAACTACAATTTTTGATAGCATTATCTGTCAGATAACTATCTGACACTTTATCCGTAACCGGTGAAACCGGCCCTAAGTGTAAAAGTGTTATTTTTGGTAGGTAGTAAAACATAGCGAACAAAGTTTTAGACTAAACTCGCATTAAGTTAACGAGCTTCATAATATTATGATATGTTTTAACTTACCCAATAAGTCTTCACGACTTTTAAGGGAATAAGTCGTTTAACAATCATCTACCTACACCTGCTCAAACTGCGCCAGGGGTATCGTTCAAGTATTATTGCTTACAAGACGACAATAGCGCCGAAAACTTTCGGGTACCAGCCCTACCCGTAATGACATTAAGCTTGATCACCTTCTGTTTCACTCAAATTGGGTTCTACTTAAACATTTAAGGTATTTTTGAAAGTTTATTTCAGGGCTTCACTCTCCTAAAATAAACAATACCTAATCATCGTTATACGATCGCATTAATTTATGTTCGCAAAAATATCGCCGTAATCGTCCTCCTAACTGCGCGTGTAGAACAAACTTAAATGCTAATGTTCGTAAATAGAATAATTCCGACATAAAAACATTTTATCAGATATAATTTACGAGTTGGCGCGCGACGCGTCGGACGCCAACGCGGTGCGACGGAAATCCGCAACTAATTAAAATTCTACGTGAATGAATAACTGCACTGCGCTCCCATTGCGCTCTCTACGAAAAATTCCGCAAACAAATATTACCTTACCCGGCATTATTCACTATTAATGTTCTAACCAAAGTTAGACCCACACTTCCCGCTATTTTTAACCTATAATTACCAATTTCCTTTTAACCGTCAGGGATTACGCAGAATCCATCAGAATCCATTAATTAACTTAGAATATTAACAAGCTACCGAAGATCGAAAGTTTATACCTTGGAATTACGAAGTACGTAATAGGTTCTAAAGTCTTTTGAACTTTTCAAAAGTCATCGTGAATTTCACAGACGCAGCAAAGCAGTCAGAAAGCCGCGAGTGGTGCGAGTGGTAGCGGGGCGTCGAGCGGAGCGGGCAGCGGCACCACCACTGCCGCGCGACCCACCGATGTGAAGCCTGTAGAATGTAACCTCTGTCATCGCAAGTTTAAAAATATACCAGCTCTTAACGGGCATATGCGATTGCATGGTGGCTATTTCAAAAAGGTAATTTTCAAACCACACGTTTTTCTTCTAATTTTTTTTTTCCTGAACAGAATATTACAACTTTGTAATGTTTTAGGACTCGGACAACAAAAAACTCGACAAGAAAGAATCAACGGGTCCTCCTTTACAAACAGCATCGGTTTCCGTTCGGGCGCTCATAGAGGAGAAAATCATCAGCCGCCGAGGTGCCACTGTTGCTGCCACGACACCTACAGGTATGTGTGGCAACATTGATCGACACCGTACTTTAAACCTTTGTAGTGAAAACAATGAAGTCTTATATGTTTACAGGCACAAGTACAGACTCAGTAGCATCCCGGACAGGCTTCGTAGCACCGGCTCCTCCACCTCTGTCGAACATCCGAACGTCAGTAGCATCGCCTGCGTCTCCGGTTGCCACGTCGTCGCATTTCGTCTCGCCTCGAGCTCCGCCCGTCGTCACTGTTGCTTCAAACGCAGCGACCAGCATCTGTGCCGCACAGAGAGATTCTACTCTCATAGAGTTATTGAAAAAAGGAAACTCTAAGGTAGGTTTTAGTGCAGTATAAGAAGAGCATGCTACAAAAGAAGACCATAATGGTAATCAATGTGTTTGTCAACAGGCTGTTAAACGATCAGCATCAGATCCCGGCCAGGCATCGCCACAACCAGACTTCACTTTCCGGCCAGAAATATTCGGAGTCTCCTTCAATTCTGATGATGGCTACTTTTCGCCAGCACTAAATGAAGACACTTTCCAATTTACCACAACCCACGACCAATTAGAGGAACTGGCCTCACTGGAGGACTATGCAACTGTAGCTGCATCTATACGAGAGCGGTCGCCTGTAACATTTCCTTCCAATCGACGGCTAGCTGCGGTTCTTAATTCCCCCCTACCAGAATCTCTGGCTGATTTCGGCGCTTGTCATGGAGGATCACCGGTTCCATCACCAGGAATGGGCTACATTGCCAACTCGCCCGGACTATCCTACTCAACTAACGGTTCTCCAGGGTTGTCATTCACAGCTGCGTCGCCGAGTAGCTATTCGAATCACGCGGAGCCGTCACCGGGAATGGCTTACCCAACGCCTCCTGCTTCCCATGATGCTCACTCACCAAGACAGAATGCGCCGCGAGCGTCATCACCACTTTCAGCTGCCTTTTTCACTGCTACAATGTCTAGTCAAGAAGAGGTAATTATCATTCCTATTGCAATATTGTTCTAAGCTTGAAACTCCAATATAATTTCCTTTATTTTGTTAAGGTGGAGGAAGCTTTAGAAGAAGTGCTGCCGGAAGAGTGTCGATCGTTAGATGCGTACGCACTGGAACCTTCACCAGCTCCACGCCGGATCATGCTCAACTCTGAAGATCCACTCCTATCGAGCAGCCCTCGAGATTTCTCACATCAGCGGCCTTTTCGTCGGCATAGTCGAATGGTATCGACTACTATTTCGCCTTTGCAACAATGGCAGCACGACGCACTTCAAGTAAATATTCAAACCTGATATTATTGGCTCTCCTTATTCTTGATAAACCTGTTTGCAAGGGAGCTATAATTTCTAAATTTGTTCATTAGGTATGTGTGGAGGGTCGAGATACAGTGCCAGCAGTATTTTTGAGTCCAAGCAGTGTGCCTGCATCACCTCAAAGACGCAAACGCCGAGCGTCTCCGGCCGGTCCGTTTCGCTCCCGTATTCGGCGCACCACTAGTCACTACACGCCGCTACCGATACTGCCTCCGGACCGAGAAGGATCAGGGCTGCTTATAGAAACTACAGCAGGTAAACAATTGTACCACAAGAACTTGTTTTTAATAACACCATGTAGCGATATAATCAATTACACTAATCATTTCTCTGGGTCTCTCTGTCTGATCACACGCAAACGACAACACGGCAGCCCCAGATAGAGAAAGCATGTCGACTATTCTTCGTTAAAAAGTCAGACAGCTCCAGACACTGACAATTTCAAATAAATGTTAGGAAAACTTTGCCCCACAGAGAAATACCAACCGATACTAATTAAGCTACTAACCGATGAACTTTTCTTTTTAGGAATAGCAGCTTCACAAACCGATGTTCTGGCTCAACTGGAAGAGCCTCGACATCCGCAGATAAACATCGGTCGAGACTACCAAGCTGACCTGCCGGCGCTGTGTAATGATCGTATAGACCTACATCGCGTACCTGAACAGCTTCTATGGGACCCTGGCATCAACGATGCCCTAGACGAGAACGAAGGTAAAGCATTTTAAAAACATACCATAATGCAAAACTTGCTGTACTCAATTTCACTGTAAGGGTTCGTTTACGGAGACGCGGGGCGTTGCGCGGCGCGTGCAGAATGCTCTTTTCGTGCTTTTTTATTAATTTACTGAGAGACGAGTCCACCGCAATAAACGCTGCATTTTAAACAAACGAGTAAAAAATCGCTGCTCGTTAAATCAAGTATTGAAATCGTTAACTTTTTCATACATTGCCATGTGTTTGAAATAAAAAAGCTGCACGCGCCGCGCGACGGTCCGCCTATACGTAAACATGCACTAAGGTATACTAATAGTCCCGTCGGGGCTGCGGGTTGTTCGAAAAAGATACTGCGGCCTCGGCACAAGGGCTAAGAAGAAACATAGGTGGTTTTTAGTAAGTAGAAGTCTGACACTCCCTTCATGAATTCCCATACCCAAAAAAAAAAGGTATACTGATAGAAAATACCCAAGCTATTAAGTACGCTTTTGTACAGTGTCCTTTACATGTGCATTTTCACTTGTGTGGAGATTCCTAATCATAATTTAAATCTAACATTTGAAGTACTATACTTCGCTCCTGAAAAGTGTAAACAGGGCAGAATTCCTAAAAATTACTTGGTCTAAACGTATAATATTAGTTTAGCTTAATGCCAACCTCCCAGGAGCCGGAGTAACCTTGCCGGAGATGATGGGACGAGCTGGATAGAACCAACGACCAGTGGTTCACATTAGCCCTGGATTGGACAATCAGAACAACGAGCCCACTGCTCATTCTTTTTTGACACTGGCTAACAGTAACGCCAAAATACACGCCTGAACACGGAGTTGCAGGCACAAGTCCATTATCCAATTACAATACTAAATAATTTTGTTTCAGTGAGAATGTTCATGGAGCTGTCGATGTGCTCGGCGATGCCGGTGGGAGGTCACTCGCGCGAGTTCGCGCTGCAGACGCTCGGCGAGTGCGGCGGAGACATCCGCGCGGCCACGCTGCGCCTCATGACGCGCCCGGCCGCGCCCACGCCGCACGAGTCGCGCTGGCTCACCGAAGAGGTCGAAGCCTTCCTAGCTGGACTAGGCCATTACGATAAGGATTTTTACCGAATTTCGCAGCTGGTAAGTGACCAACAGATTTCCCTTCTTCAAGAAATATTGGTGAATTACAAACACTAACAAAGGACACTCAAATCAGCAATTTACTATTCCCCAGATAAGAACAAAAGACTCGAAACAATGTATACAATTCTACTACTTCTGGAAGAAACTCACGCCCGATTACAAAACGACGTACTTACGGAGCTGGACCATAGACCAACAGGCTTCATCACAAGTAAGCACCGCCATTCACCCTGGACTACAACACTTTGTCTTCCGGCTATCTGATGAGTGAACACCGAATGCTTGACGGATCTTAATACACGCGACTTATCTACATCCAGGGTACTGTAGGCCAGTTTAGCGCGCCCAACAGCTCGGCGAGCGCGACGTCCTCGTCCTCCACGTCCAACATCGATACCGAGGAGTTCCCTTGCAAGATATGCGGGAAGTAAGTTCCGTGACGCGGATCACGTCTGCATACCGCTTACAATATCGACATACAGCGAACTGCGCAAACGCAATTTACGTGGAACATCGACTTCCTAAAACTATAACCCGTGCCAAAACGTATCAACTTAAAACTCTTGATATTTATCATAAACTCTAACTAACCACGTTAAGTTTCACCTAAATTGCCTTTTGTGCATGCATTAGATACGTATAAAGAGAAATATTTACAGCTTCATAGTAACTAACCGAATAGACGGAAATATGTTAAACAATATAACGATGGCTCAGTGAACACGGCACTAGTTGTGTGATATCGTAAATCGTCGACGTGTACAAGTGTTCAGAACAGCGACGGTCCCGGGCCACCCCCCGCGGATCAATGATAATATTGATGTTGATTTCACGTCAACAAATGTTTGCCAAACTTACGTACTTTAAACTAATTATGTATATGTATTATTATAGTTCGCTCAAAGAATAATCCAAAAGCAAGTGTAGAGTGAATGAGCTGGAACCTAAGCAATTTCTTCAGAAATGTGTTCAGGATGCTCAGAGGGTAAACATACTAAAAGTCCCCACCTCTAGGGGGGGCGCCGGAGTGGGGGGAGGGGGTTAAAGTTCCCACTTTAGAGTTTTTCGCTAATATCTTTAAAACGGTGCGTCGCAGAGAAAAAGTGTCTTCTACGTAATGAAAGCTAATAAAATTTACTACAACTTTTGTTCCAGTCACTTTTTCGAATTCCTAACTATTTTTGAAGTACACGTTCTGGAAAAAAGAAATTTTCGACAACAAACCGACTTCTCAAACATTACCTCTTGCCTGCTACTTCAATCGTGTTATTTCGGGATGAAAAATAGCCAGCATGTTAATCCAGGGCCTAATTTACCTATATATCAAATTTCATACAAATCTGTTCAGCCGTACAGCTATTGAAAAAAAATTCCTTTCTTAATTTTAATTTTATAACTTCATCCGTTTAGGTCGTGAAGGTCCTGACAAGGTTCCTTCTTCTTCTTGTATCGCACCCGGTAAATGAGTATAAGATAAGGATGTGTGTTCATATCCATGATGCTGCATCTCTTGGGTGGATAGTGCGATTGTTTTGGTTTTCCCTCGGCCAGGTTTCAGCAGCAGGATGTCTTGGGTGGGAGGAGTGGAAGCTATCAAAAGCACAGCAAGGTCGAAATCCTCACCAATGACAGTTACAGAACTATCAGTCGATTTTTCCACAGCAGTTTTCACGATAAGGACATCAGCATCATCGGTGGCCTGGAGAGTTTGTATCCCGTTTTACTGAAGCTTTGTCTGCAGTAAGGAAATGAGTTGACTTTTATTGTAGGGGTTAGGCAAGAAATCTTCTTGTTTCACTGGTATTGATGTGCTCCAAGACAAATTGATATCAGGCGATCTCGTCAGTTTGTATCGTCGCCTCTGTTCTTGTGACTTAGTACTGTTTGCTGAGTTTGTGTACCCATCAAATACCACAGTACGACTTATTCCAGGATAGTGGCGGTTGATGTAGGCGATATATCCATCACAAATTGTGGCAACACAGGCACCTTTTTGCCAAATTACTCTTTCCAAAAACTCTAAAGTGGGAACTATAACACCCTCCCCCAACTCCGGCGCTCCCCCTAGAGGCGGGGACTTTTAGTATGTTTACCCTCTGAGCATCCTTAACACATTTCTGAAGAAATTGCTTAGGTTCCAGCTCATTCACTCTACACCTCCTTTGTTAAGTGGACTACTACTGTTTTGTTGATTTGATGACTGTCCATCTCATTTTGTGTGTTCTTATGTATGACAGTCTTGTTGGTTTCGTTGTTGCAAGCGTTACTGCTGAGTATGAGGTCCTGGGTTCGAATCATTTTGAGCTGAAAATGCTCATTTTGCCGATGCGCTAAGAGTTGTGGTAGTGGCAAATGTGGATGTCGCAAAGCAATGCTCAAATAAATGTTCTGCGGCATGCCTCCACTTCCAAGAGAAATGTCTCAACAGCGTGTCTCTTGACGAAGACGATGGTGAAGATGAAGACAATGGTGAAGATGGTGAAGAGTTTCTCCAGCAAGAACCATCCACTGTAGATGAGGGTGCTTTGGAAGAAAGAACCTTGTCAGGACCTAAACGGATGAAGTTATAAAATTAAAATTAAGAAAGGAAAAAATTTTCAATAGCTGTACGGCTGAACAGATTTGTATGAAATTTAATATATAGGTAAATTAGGCCCTGGATTAACATGCTGGCTATTTTTCATGACGAAATAACACGATTGAAGTAGCAGGCAAGAGGTAATGTTTGATAAGTCGGTTTTTTGTCGAAAGTTTCACTTTTCCAGAACGTGTGCTTCAAAAATAGTTAGCAATTCGAAAAAGTGACTGGAACAAAAGTTGTAGTAAATTTTATTAGCTTTCATTACGTAGAAGACACTTTTTCTCTACGACGCACCGTTTTAAAGATATTAGCGAAAAACTCTAAAGTGGGAACTTTAACCCCCTCCCCCCACTCCGGCGCCCCCCCTAGAGGCGGGGACTTTTAGTATGTTTACCCTCTGAGCATCCTGAACACATTTCTGAAGAAATTGCTTAGGTTCCAGCTCATTCACTCTACACCTCCTTTGTTAAGTGGACTATTATAATATAATATCTATTCATTATAGAAATATTTTAAGGGCGTACTTTGCCAAAAAATGTACTTTGTGCCAAGCATCCACGGTGCCTAAATTCAAAAGCACGTATTCTTCATTGAAATATTATTAAGAAATATATTTTGTTAGTCTAAAATTAGCAAAATTCAAAAGAAAGTGTTGTGTACTATTTATATTGTATCTTACGTGCCATTAAGCTGCTAAAAAACAAATTCAAACGTTAAACGAGACAGAGTAGTTGTTGGTTAAGGTTACAATGAATAGATTTCACTATTGACAGCGATTCATGTAAATAATATAATTATTGTAATGTATTTTCATTGTATTTTAAGACAGTGAATTGATGTCCATTGCTTAAGAGGTTGATATCTTATTTATTTATCGTACTTATCGTAGGATTAATATTAAAAGGTTTTGTGTATTAATGTTGTATGTATATAAGTTTTCTCTAATACTAACGCTTAACGCTTGCAATTATGCTTCTACGTTTTAATATTTTCATTTGTTTTTCTTTCGCTTCTTTCATTTGTTTCTTGTTTTGCCATTTCTAATAGTGTACCTGTTATGTTTCAGAGTATTTAACAAAGTAAAAAGTCGTAGCGCACACATGAAGTCGCACCGGCCTCTCGACGCCGAGCCAAAACGGCCAAAACTCGAAAAGCCTTATGAAAAGGTCGAAAGATCCGATGACAGATCCCACGCGACAGCTGAATACCAAAGCAAACCGCCCACTCAGTAACCGACTCCTTGCTCACTCACCCCGGCCGCGCGCCGCCCGTCACTAGCCCACTGTCCGACTATCCGACGGTCCGACCCGACCGTCCGACTGTCCGACACGACTGTCCGACTGCCCGCCCGGCACTAACGTCTCGATCTGTAGCTAACTAGCGCGCACACGCACCCGCCCACAGACACGAGTGACTCGCTCGGACGAGGACTAAATGCTGAATCGTTTAAGCATTTATTATGATAACGAAATAGATAATCTAGATTAAATTAAAACAGACCTAGTAAGAGCGACGTAGTATCTAGTAGCTAGAGAAGAATTAGCTTGAGACAAATACCTATAGAAAAAGTAACTTTCGGAATTCTCGTAACGCTAAGCTTTGAGAGAGCGCATAAAGATATTTTGTATAACGATTGATACATAAATAGGTAGCTCTTCGTAAAGTTTTTATATGACAGACTTCTTAATGTGACTTGCAAGTGTGATGTTGTAAATAATAATAGAACAAGTAGTTCGTTGTAACGGTTCCATCGAGGCGCGAGCTCTATTCGATATTGATCTATATAAGTATTACCTACAACTATGATATACGTGTGATAACATAAATCGTGTAGTAACTACACTACCTCGTTTCTATTCATTGTTTCGTTTTATTGCGAGCTCAGCTCGTTGTTACATTTGCTTGTTTGCTCATTACTTTGTTAATTTTGTAGTTATTCATTTCTATTTATTTTTCTAGTCGTATTAGACAAATTTATGTTGAATGCACTTTGGAATTTAGTCGTTGCTCTGTTGTATGTTAGCATAATATTAAGACAACGGAATTCAATTCAGCATCCGTACCTACTAGTCACATATCGATGTTGATGCCGACAACGCACCTAGACAAAATATTTCATACTTTTACATTTGCTCCGTGAGCTCGTGCAATCAAGTGGAAACACAAATCTGATTGATACTTTTGATTGATCGAAACTAAACAATGAATTGATATCCGTCACTTTATTAGATATAAATTATATTAAATTATTATAAAGCAAACTTCCACTTGATTCCAAAGCGCTCACGGAAGTCGACAAAATGGAGGGATAATATTTTTTTACACAAATATTATTGAATGCTCAAATTGCTATATGTTATGTTGGTAATATTATTATCTAGTTCCTTGTTGATCGTTCTGAATAATATGCCATATTTAATACTTGACAATGTATTGTTAATTTATTTAACGTGGACATTTTTTTCTATAAAAATGTCATGTAAATGTGTCTACGTGTACGTACGTGTTGTGATATACCTATGTGTGTATGATTTATTGTTTCATCGCATTCTGTCTATCATTTGATGGTTGGTACCACCAAATGATAGACAGTAAACATTACAACACCGGGCAATAAACATTGTTGCTCAAAATTGTATTAGCGATTGTCTCAAGTTGCCTGGCATTCGGTACTATACTCCGCTGCTCCCAAAGTTTACAACTTATTTCTCGAATAACAAATACTTCGTGGTTGTGATGTATCTTAGTCTACTCTTTTATTGTCTTCCGATATTTCTAACGACAAAATTAATTTTGGGGCAGATTTCCTCGTAAAAGACATTTTTTAACAAATAATCTTGTATTTTATTTATTCACTGTTATTAACAAATTCTTGTTTAGACTAAAGTTTAACAATATCTATAAATTGCGTGCGACGCGTCCACTTATATGAAAGTAGCTCGATATATCTAAAGATATTTATGACAGAGTTATTGTAGAGCTACGTGTGTGTTGTATCGCGCTGGAGTCCTGGGGACCGTACTTGGGGGTTATATCATACGTACAATATTTTAAATAACTGCCGCTAACTCATTTAAGACGTACCGGTAAATAGATAATAGTGTTACCCGGCAGAATT
Organism: Diarsia mendica; assembly: GCA_949316265.1. Lineage (NCBI taxonomy): Eukaryota > Metazoa > Arthropoda > Insecta > Lepidoptera > Noctuidae > Diarsia > Diarsia mendica. The sequence goes on from OX438906.1 coordinate 14,556,449, forward strand.
GTAGGGACTCTCAGTACGATATGGTGCACACGTGTTACCGTACAACGCAGATAGAAAGATGTATATTTTTTATATTTTCTGAAGATATATTCGTTTTCCTTCCACGAGTACCTGAACAGAATTCTGCCAAATACGACACGATCTACTGGTTGTTAATATTATAATATCGCATAGTACTTATTTGTAAATCAATAACTTGTGAGATTATTTGGTTGTGTTAATCTATCTTAACAATTTAGACGAAATTTTCTAGTGGTGATGATGTTAGTTCTATACTTTCTAACTCGATATGCCAATGTTCTGCCAAATTGATAGTTGTAACTGATGTAAAATAGGTACTTCGTAACTAGACAAATTAAATAAAATAGACGCGTTTCATTTAGATTAAGGCAAGGCTTAAACTGAAACCCCAAACGTGAAGGTTTAAGTGAGTCAACTGCTTCACCATTCATCTACTGAATAACGAAACAAAGTGCCATTGATGTCGTTGTACTATAATTAATGACTTTACACCGAGTAGCTCGACTATTGCTATTTTTTTCTGAACATTCAGAGCGTATAGAGTTATTTTCTTAAAGAAGTAAGAATTAAGTCATACAAAACTATCGTGTAAATACTGAATATTTTTCCAAAATAAACTTAACGGTTCCGGAGATAGTTCTACGTCGTAATACAATCTATTCAAGACAAGTCCCTCCAGAATAGTACATTTTGATACAAGTGCGGAAAGTTTGTTATTGCATTCGAGGCAGATTGAACACCCGAGCCGTATGGCGAGGGTGTTCATGGGGTCGAGAAATGCAATAACAAATTCCCACGTGTATCAAACGACGTTTTTCAATACACTTTCAAAGAAATTAACTTAAAACGTTATGTGTTTTTGTCAACAAATTTAAATGATGAGACTATGATTTAATTTACTTTTTTTCCGCGGTTTGATTTCGCCAGGTTGAAAAACAAGCAAAGGTATAAAGCCGCCAAACAGCCTCACACGAAAAATATAAAATTCAAATATTTTTTAATTAAGAACACAAAAAAATGTTTACTTGTTCATAAAAGTAAATAATTGTTTAAAATATTTACGTTTATTAGTAGTATTCTTTTTAAAAACACAATTTAAATATTCAAAAAATATTTACGCTGTAAAGACGCAGATCAAAATGACGAGATTAAAAAAAAAACACGCCTGCTCTATAATAGTCAGTGGTGTTTTTTTTTTAATTTCTTATGTTTTAATCGAATTACCGCTGCTATATGATTACAGCGTGCGGTAATAAAATTACAGCACGCTGTATTCTTATTACCGCACGCGTGCGAAATATGATGCATGTCGAACCTAATCGTAGTGCAATAAGAGCTAGTTTTCGAGGAAGTGTATTGAAAATAATTTTTAACAATACTCTTAGCCATTAAGACTGAAAGGTACTTTCTAAATTCAAAAAAAGTTCGTTAATTTCAAGATGATGTAGATAACGTTCTTCCTTTCATTGTTAATTAACTGTTAGTAGTGTAATCATGGTGTCACTAACCCATTCCATGTGCCCAGTCATACTAGTCAGGGTATAGCTTTATAATGATACCCTAATTTAACCAAATGTAACCTAAACTAGCGAGCATCGATGTTATGTAGAGCGCCCGCCGCGAGCGCCCCCTAGCGTTCACTAGGAAATGTCGCTGTATTCTAATAGAAATATGCACTCAGATGCTAAGTATTAAAATTAACATAAGATTGACGATTTAAACAAAAATTATTTCAACTTAAATATAGAAGTGCCTTACAATTTTAATTTTTATACTATTTTCTTAATTTATTTTCGTTTTAATATCTAAAAGCACTGGAAATTGCATTTATTGATCCACTATCCATTCTGCTAGGCCAGAATCGATGTGCGGATCGCACTGTCGTGTTTTTGTTTTTTGTTGTTTTCGTTTCTTAAAATAATATTATTCTTAGAAAATAAAAATTAGAGGTTTAATGAAAACCAAAAAGACGTTATTTTTTCATAACTTTCGTTTAAAATTAGGAACGTCTATAGTGTTTAAAATCACGAAATGTACATCAACAACATCTTCAGATTATCGTAAACAACAATAACTACAGGTCAATTGTATGAAGAGTCTAATAATGTGAGGAAAACGTTTTACCGAATAATGTAACATAATGAATCACCTATGAATACAGCGCTAATTAAGTGTAAGTACTAAATGTTTGTAATATTATATCCCAGCGTTATGTTCGCTTGAATGTTCTTGTAATCCGACTCTTGTTTCTACTCTGTAGTCCTGGCACATAGTGTAAATGTAAGTACTTCTGTATTTGTGTCAACACATCAAATGTTACTATAGTATTAATATTTTGTAAGTCTAAATGGATATTATATTCTTCTAATTTTGTATCAAGCGCGCGAGCAGCGCGGCCCGGCACGGCGGAGGGCAGGGGAGGGGGTAGCTATGGCGGGGAGGGGTAGGGATGACGGGGCTGTGCCGGCGCCGCGGCCGCCGCTATGCCTCGGTGTACTACGTACTTAATACGTATTTACTTGTAATATAACTGTAGACGATTAATGTACACGTGCCAAACGCACGATAATTGATATTACACTCTGTGTTGTGATTTTGAAAATTCTGTAAATTACAAAAGTCTTTGAAAATACTATGGAAAAAAATTGTAGACACCTTTTTAGATTAGCACAATTCTTCGCGTAGACACATTAGGCCAAAAAAATTATTAAGCATTTAGATTAAACGGACGTAGGTAATCATTGGAAGATGTATAAGTGTATGTATGAATAGATTCATTGTTATATTCGATCAATGTGATGATTCGTAAGAACAACGATTTAACTCGAGTCCTGTACCCTACCGTGCTGGGCGACTCTTCACAACTTCGCATATCCTTGAAACAATAAGTAATAAAATTAATCTTGATTATATATATTGATAAATTTATTAGGGTAACTAATTTTTTAAGACAATGACTATTACGTGATCTTTTAGATTGTCTTTATTAATAAATATATGGTGAAGGTTTTGTCAATTTGTTTTTATTTTTCACTCCTGCTTCTTCCTTCCTTGACGTAATACGATGTCGTAGAAAAACCAAATCCTACGATGCCGCAGCAAATCCTAGAAGGCTACGATGTCGTAGCAGATCGTAGAACGCTACGATGCCGTAGCAAATCGTAGAGCGCTACGATGCTGTAGCAGATCGTAGAGGGCTACGATGCTGTAGCAGATCGTAGAGCACTACGACGCTGTAGCAAATCGTAGAACGCTACGATACCGTAGTAGATCTTAGAAACTTGCGATGTTGTAGTAGATCGTAGAATGTTACGATGCCGTAGCAGATCGTAGCACGTTAAAATGCCGTAGCAGATCGTAGAACGCTACGATGCCGTAGCAGATCGTAGAACGCTACGATGCTGTAGTAGATCGTAGAGCGCTACGATGCTGTAGCAGATCGTAGAGGGCTACGATGCTGTAGCAAATCGTAGAACGCTACGATACCGTAAGGCCTCTGCCTCGAATTTTGCGGGCAGCGGGGCGGCGGCGGCGGCGGCACGGGAGCGGCAGGATCTTATGCATAAAATCTAATGGACCGGTTCTCGAAAACAGCGGCGCGGGGGCGGGCAACGAGCGGTGCACTCCAGTCAAGCCGCGCCGCCGCCGCCGCCGCCCCGCTGCCCGCAAAATTCGAGGCTGAGGCCTAATAGATCTTAGAAAGCTACGATGTCGTAGCAGATCCTAGAAAGGTACGATGTCGTTGTAGTTCGTAGAAGGTTTCGATGCCGTAGCAGATCGTAGAAGGTTTCGATGCCGTAGCAGATCGTAGAAGGTTACGATGCCGTAGCAGAGTGCATTGATTTTAGGACGCACTTATGAAATCTTCTCAGCAAAAACATCAACAGAGATTCATAGTGACTACTGGTGGTTAAAAGTCATCGGTGAATCAAATATATCTGAAAACCATAATTCAAGGTTTTCTAGGGGGTGTTATTTGGCCTAGGGCGTCAGTTTTGTAACACTAAAAGAACACAAATATCATTTTGAAAGACATCATATGATTATATCTACATAGCGCGTAGATTATCTATATAATTATGTAATTAAAATGATGTAAAAACACTAGAGAAAATGCAGTAATCTGAACGCTTGTTGGTATAATTTCTCTCTCTCTCTCGAATATTTTCGACAATTCATAATTCATGTAACATTACACCAATGCGACACGGTTGGCGCAGTTGCTGAGCGATTAGACTGCTACGCTCGCATGTCGCGGGTTCGATTCCTGCACGGAACAAATATTTTTATGGCCTACAAATAGTTGTTCCGGGTCTGGGTGTAGTGCATGTCAATTTAGTTTGTAAACCCATGATACAAGAGATTTCTAGTGTGGCAATGATTAAAAAAAAGAAAAATGTTCAGGAGGATCATCATCATCAGCCTATAATGTTCCTACTGCAGGGACTCGAGACCTCCTCTCTAGGAGAGGGATGGGCTATAATCCACAACGCGGGCCCAGTGCGGGTTGCTAGATATCATAAATGTCTTCGAATTTTTTGGTCCAAAGACATGCTGGTTTTCTCACGACGTTTTCCTTCACCGTTTTGAGAGCAGGAGGATAGGGTTGAAAAATTAAAAAAAAAAACAAAATTGTCGTCTCCATCCGTTTATTAAGAACATTGTTACCACAATGAATCTTATCTACAGATCGATAAAACTCTGTTACAATTACGCAAAACAATTGATGGACAACAATAAAATAAAAATACGTAACACAATAACACCCACAGAATTATTTCAATTACTTTTGAATTACACTCTTTATGACATTTTTCAAGCGAAGTTTAGGTTACAACTTGAAGTGTAATGTTGTTCTGTAGGAAATGCAAAACGGTACGACGATAGAGCATGATATTTATTAAGAAAGCAAAGTAAAAGATGAAACTTGGAGTTTATATTATTCAACATTTTACATTGATAGAGTAGTAAAAGTATAGTCCGTCACTATTCCAGCTCGTAACATGAACTCAAGAAATGTTTTCAAGTAAAGAAAGTTAGTAGTCGGTGTATAAAAGCAGGTTATAGCACTACACTTCAAGAAGCAAACTTACAAATGGATCCCTCAAATATAACATTTATCAAGTTAAAACATCGATTTTAACTTTGGTTAGATTTATATTAACAACAAGACACATTTAACTCTTCCAGCTCCTGTTAACTATGTGTTACACTAAATTGTGATAAGTACTGAAGTGTGGCGAGGCAAATTATTATTATTTAGAAGAATTTAATAAATAAAGTGAAAAAAATTAAGACACACGGACAGTAGGACAAATAGCGCTAAATATAATTTTAATTATTATACAAATGGACGTAGCAATTACAAATATAATTCTTCTCAGAGTAACTCTGTTATTATAAGGTCGCGGGCACACAACGCGACTTTCAGAACAGCAGAGCGACTACGACGCGACTTATCGCCGCGTCGTTCTACGCCTTAACTTTAGTCACGATTGAAAGGTAGGTTGTATACAAAATGATGTATACAGACATTATCTTAACACATTTATTCAATCTAATCAAATTGACGGGATAGTAACATCGAATGGAAATAAAATATACTACAACTACTAACATCCGATCTACATTATTGAAAACGAGACACACGAGAAACCAAGGGACTTATACTCTTAAAATTGAATGTAACCAGTAAAAACACGTTTTAATGAAATAACTCTCGACGCACAAATGAAATATTCATAAATGCGCTATACATTAGACACGACTACAACTAAGTAAGTCGCTTTATTGCCACACAATAATGAATACGGAATAGAAGAAAATCATTTCAAATACTAAGTAATTGAAGCATATTTACAGATCCCACTTTATTCGTGCATAAAGAAATATATTATGATTTCTGTATTATTAATAAAATTTGAATTATTGCATTACACGAGTCCATGAGACAAACTCAACACTTATTATTAACACCAATCTACCCAGGGCTAGAACAAACTAAATTATATTTTTTAGAAACATTTTATCTAATGGACTAAAATACATACATAATTGGTGTCAGTCATCATCAGTTTATAGTACATCAGTGGTAGCTCCGTGTTTTGTATGTCACTCGACAATCACATACACAAATAGTTCACACACCTATTTTCAATCTTAAAATTGTATGAGAGAATCACACACACACCTACACAAAAATATTGAATATTATTGATAATACAATGAGGAATTTACGATTAGAATTAATTAAAGTAGGCCAATGAGATAGTTTTCGTATTAGATAATAAAGTACGAAGTGATAGTAAACTCTTCATAATTATAATATTCAATATCTATTGTCGCAAACTTTAGGCCTTTTATTCTGATGACGAGTCAGTACACGTAAGATTTCACTTTAAAATGTACTTCCGCTATACAAAATATGAGAACAAGAAACTCTGAAAATCGAAATTAAACTCTCGCGTTGTGCTAATATGAATAAAAGTACAGTCAAATGTACAGAAAGATCTCATAAATATTATACAACACTCAACCATAAAACCTTACCGGCCTTATTAATAAAAAAAAGTTAAGCCTGCTTAAACTTACGCTTGGTTTATCTCGCATGCCGTCTCACTTCAAAAATATTCAAATGAAAGGGACGGCATGCGAGATAAACCAAGCGTAAGTTTAAGCAGGCTTAACTTTTTTTTATTAATAAGGGGGTACAAGTACTAGAAAACCTCACACACAAGTTACATGTATTGAGTTAGCTATTCTTTGTTTTCCAGTTCTATGTCCTATTTCAGCACAGCTTTATTCAAGTTATCCATACAATTCCGGCAAATAGGTTTGCGTACAAAACACGGCGCGTGACCACTGATCGGCGAACACTATCTGCGCACACGTGAGCATGCGTGCGCGCGCTCGCAACTGTTACGTACACGTACGCTGCGTCACTCCAACCTCACCGCCTTCTTTCCTTTCACAATCGTTGGTTTGTTTTTCATCATGCCTTTTCGCCTTTTGGATGTCTGTGGGGAGAATATAGTATTATTTGATGTGTTTTAGTGTTATAATATTTGTTGTAATCAAGCACTGCAGCCAACAGAAGTCACATTTAGCGTCGTTTAAAGTTCGTGTGAAACATGCAATGCTACATTATATAAGGCCCCATTAAAATAAGTGGATTAATTTTAACACAGCGTTCAGTAGGTCTAACCAAAGAAATCTGAACAAAAAAAAACATTAAGTAAAGTGATTTTTTTTACTCAAAGTAATAAATTGCCGGCGACTCTAGAACAAACTCATCCTTTATGAGTAGGTACTTAAGGGCGGGTAGACCAAGCGAAATAGGCTCGATAACATCCCGCGGGACACTGAGAAGAGTGAGAAGCGACGCGTGGATCGAAATTTACTTGAAATAATCGTTAAAAAAAATTATAAATTCAATGAAAAAACGATCGGGTAGAATCGATTCTAAAATGAATTACCTATAAATTGATATTTTTTGTAAAATATGGTGGTTTATAGTACTCGTTTAAAATGTAATTTACTTGTAAAAAAAACTGCAAATCGAAGTTACTTCAGTATTTTTTTCTATCGAGAAAATTGTATTGCATCGTGTTTTGAACGGATACATGGTAAAGAGAAAGAATGTATCCTAAATATATATTTATTTCAGATTCAAAATGTTATAATTTGCCTACCAAAAGTGAATTCTAAAACAGGCAAAACCGGGAACACATGGCCTTAAATGCGTTTTTCTTATTTTTTTTACTATCGTCCTTATTTTGGTAGTCTGAATGATTTCTGAAATTTTATCCACCTATTTTAATGGGAGCTTATATGTAACAAATGTTTTACATAATATATGAGGGAAAAATCTGATGTTCTATTACAAAACCATGTTTGGACTAATGGAACATTACTATTGTAAGGTACCACACAATGATATTGCTCAACGGGAGATGTATTTCAAATCTAAGATTTTATTTTACAAAGAACACCTATACTTCTACAAGTGAACTTCAACTATTACATAATAACAAATCTGCCAGGCTGTTGATATCATAAGGTGTAACATTTAACCATTGTTTTTTTAAACTATCCCACGCTAAGAACTTCTCCTATATCGTGAGTGAGTTTTCCAAACATTTAAACTCCCAGACCCGTAACAACTACCTGTACGCCATACAACCATACAAATATATGTTTCGTGTAGGAATCAAATCCGCGACAAGCAGTGGAGCAGCCAATCATTCAACCACTGCGCCAACCGTACCATCATATGTTATTAATATCAATAAATTTAAAACCGCATTCATAAATTAGAAAACCATGCATTTATATCTGGCAAAACAAAGCAGTATTTTTATTTTCAACCTGGCAACTCATCTAATGAATGACAATGCGTAAATAAGACAGTAAAGCGAAGATGTATGACGTCACACAAGCTCAGGCTACATACAACCATACATCGGTCAAACAGAACTCAACAGTGGTAGGTACTATACCGTCGGTCCGTCTCCTAAGGCTAGCTGAAATACGAGAAAATTAGTCAGTACACCTTTGTATTAGTTACATGGGTTAATTTGAAGCTTTACAAGTGAAATAAGGTTAAGTTGATTTAAGTTACTGTACATAAGTATTAAGTATCATCATTTAGACCCAATTGCACGCAAAATGAGAATATTTAAAAAAAAAAAACATCATTTTGTCGATGTCTTCAAACGATTGACAGAAATAGACAAATGTTCAAAATAAAAAATGAAGTGAAAGACTTATTGAGTGATTAGTGGTGCAAGTGGGCCTTCATGTTATGTAGGCAGAGGTAAGGCCAGCGCGAGGACGGCGTAGATGGGCGCAACGTAAATTCATACGTAATACTAGTCGAAGTAAGAAACAGATTCCAATGTCACGAAGGAAACTCCTCTCTGAGGCTTGGAGTCGATATCTGAACATTGAAAGTATCTTGTTACCACTAATTACGTATGAATTTACGTTGGGTAAATATAAAATGCACTGCCTTGCCGTCCCCGGTGCGCGCCGGACTTTTAGACATAGTTAGCTAGGACAGCAATATTGTGTTACCACTATTAAAACATCCGATGACTTTTTAGAGTGTATTTTTAGTATTTTAAACCAAAACCAATATTTAAAAATATATTAGTATAGAAAATATGTTAGAAAGAACCAAAAAAAAATAATTAAAAATATATTAGCTAACTATTTAGTATGTAAGTGAAATAAAATACATCATGGTTATATTACCTTTTTAGAGATTGCGCTGCTAGTCGGAACTGTACGTTTTGCAAGCGGCAAGCGCGGACGATTGAACTCATGTGGCTTTTTCACTCTGAAAATATAAGTAATTGCAATAATTCAAAATACTTTGGCTATTATGACGTTCAGGAATTGCAGTGGTTTGGGCATAGACTAGTCCCAAAAATAAGAAAAGAAAATAGCAGAGAATAAATAAAATCAATCATTTGATTTCAACTACGAACGTTAAGAGCGTTTTCTTTTGAAATAGTAACTCTATTGCTTTGTACTCAAATGAGCTAAGCATTAAACGTATCGAGCTGTTAAAAAGTTGGTATTGAACCTTCTTATAGCACTCGGCACGTAAGTTGAAACAAAATGGCGGTCGTTCGCATAGGTAAAATGACAAAAATAGAGTGAGATTCGAACGAAAATGTGCAACTGAGCATTCAAGATCATAATTCAACTTACGGGATGCAATCTGTAATACATTATCGGGTCTCAGTCGACTTATTTTCATGATTGTAGCTTCGCGAACGACCGCCATTTTGATTTAACTTACGTGCCGAGTGCTATACTGAGTTTCAATTCCTATTGTGAGCGTCAGAGGCCAATGAGCGGCATAGAACTCTGACACTTGGTTAGTTAGTAATCACAAGATAAAGATGTAGATAAGTAAGGTACCTGTATATCCTGACTAGCCAGTGCTCCGTAGTGTAGGCCTCCTCTAGATAAGTGAGCTGGAACCCGCGGTTGCCAGGCAACGCGCCCCGCGTTCTGTCGTAGCCCGGCGGACTGCCACCGCTGTCGTATCTACGACAGAGAACAACATTAACGTTTTTTTTTTCAAGTTCGCGGAATTTCTGAATGAGGCTGGCATAGAACATGCCAGATGGACAGGTGACATTGGTACAAGAAAAGAGAGGCCTATAGCAGTGGGTGAATTCAGGCTAGTTATGACGATAGGTAACTATAGGCTTGTATTTAAAAGGGCTGTTTGAGATCACTGTTGAAGTTAACTATTAAAGTTATTGCTATTTTCAACTCAACAACTTAAAAGTTTTCTTTAGTCTGACAGTAAAATACGTTACTTTATTTTGATCGTAAAGATGATGTATTTTAGTGTGATAACTGAAAATAGCGTAAAGTAAAAACGAAATTAATTTAAAAAGACTGTTAGAAAGATTAGTAATATTGTAAAGTTACTTACCTATAATATGATAGTTTGTACATTAGACAGTTTAACATAGTTTTAGACGCTTCTGAATCGACCCTGTATTCCCCTCTCTCCGTGAAGTAATCCGCTTCCTGTAGAAATTAATCGAAATTTAACTAACATACAAAATATTACAAAAACTACACCTAGACAGTTGCTTATCGGAACTGGTAATGCTTAGATATTTTTAAATAAAGATTTTGGCCAATAATTTACAAGTCAACTCATTTGAGCTAGGAGCTGAGCGGGAAAAGTACTCAAACAAAATATAATAACAGCCTAGTAATCGCCGAAGTGTTAGGCACAGGCGTACCTAATAATACACCCATATTTCAGTTATGTTCAAGTCCTATTTAACAGGAATCGAGCCTATTGCCATCAACCGGTCACAAATTCAGACTCCGTGGTTGCTACTGAGATAAACTCAATAACAATTTGGCCTACCCGGCAATCAAAACCAGGACCTCATAGTCAGCAGCCGCGCCAGCAACCACTAGACCACCACTACTCAAACCGACGTACAAATTCATCCACAAAGTCTTACTCAACAATATTAACATGACTAGAGATACTCACATGAATATCCTTAGGATGTTCGCCTTCCGCGATACGAACCATCCAAATAAACTTATTGATATCGTCTCCGGAGTATCCGATGGCTCCTCCAAAGATCACCAACACATAGTCCACGTCTAACATCGTCATTATGTCATAGGCAGCCGTCTCGTTGCTCGCCATTGCTTTGCCGACTAGAGCGATGTGCGAGTTGTTCCAAGTGTTGTTGTCCACTAGAGTCGTTCTGTTGCCCATGCCGGCGATCTGGGAAACGAAATTCAAGTATAGTTGCGGTCCGCAAGGACCGACGCCCGTCGGGGCTGCGGGTTGATCGAAAGAGATACCGCGGCCTCGACACAAAGGGCTAAGAAGGAACATGGGTAGTTTTTAGTCAGTAAAAGTCTGACACTCCCGAGCGCGAGGACTCATTTGATGATTTCACAATAGTAAAAAAAAATATATATATATAGGTTCGCAAACCTTTACCCAGCACATGTCAATACCGGAAATGACATATAAATGGTGACCAATTACGGACGAGTATAAATACCGGCACGGTTCTTGAGCGCTCGGCGGAAGAGTGGGGATCGTTGTGCGCATCATACACTTTATGACAAATAAAACGCACACCCGTTTATTATATTGGTCGTGAGGTACGTGCAGCAGGAGTAAAGAACAAATCCCGAGTGACGGCTATGACGCGATGCGCTACGGGCCAATCACTGCACTTTCCCCGCCCCGCGTCTCACTTCATACCACCAAAGGGACCCAATAACTTACTTTTGCGTCAGCGCTCAAGAATCGTGCCGATGATAATATATAAGGTGTGTCACGAAGCCGTCAACCAAGCATTCTGTGCATCAAACTAAGTAGCAAAAATTATTGGTGTGAAACAACTTTTTGTTGTGGGTATCAACATTTATTAATATTTTGAAAGAAACGTATCACGGTATCCGTGAAAACAACTTGTCGTGATCCGTGGCTAAATCAATCTGATACCGTGATTGGTGGAGACAAGCCTTTTTTGTGGTGAAACAGCACGATTTACTGTTGGAGACAATGTAACAGACACAGAACATTGTGATGCATTAAATAGTACAGGGGGTCATTGTGGCAAATATTATAGCAATAATATAAAATTAAAAACTTTCATTTTCTACTTCTTTCGATATTGTCAAAGTCAAGGGAAACATGTGGATAAGGGATGCAGAGAACCGGTAAATGTGGCAGAAAAAACGATGTCTATACCCAGTAGTGGGTGAGTGAAAATATTGGATCTTGGACCTCCAATATCTCTGTAAAAAGCAGAAGCCCTTAACGAAGTCGAACTAGAAGCTCAGCTTCGTTTCTGCTTTTTACATCCATTATACGCTTCCATCACGTTCAGACTCTGGATGCGTAATCAGAGTTTCCAGGGGGTAGGATATGTTCAACAGTTCTTCAAACTAGTATCAAGTTTAATCAGATCGTATTTCCTGACTTTCAGTAAAACAGCTCATGCATATCAACAGCATAGCGAATAGTATATTTCATTATAAGTGCGGAAAGCCTGTCATTGCAACGAGTTCCGACAAATGTCTAGCCGAGCCGAGGCACAGCCGACGGCGAGGGTTGACAGTCGGAACAAGTTGCAATGACGGTTCCGCACGTGTACTGAACAACTATTTTTAATACAGTTGCGAAAAAATGAAGCAATTTAATAAAATAATAAAACCGTAATTAAACTCGCAAAGAACATTTTTGGAAAATGGCGCCAACCGTAAAAGAATATAAGCAGAGTTTTTTTTTGTTTTCTTCACCCATTCTGGGTAGGCAAAGGTAACTATGCCCATACAGCCAAGTCTTCAGTAGTTTGTTTTATTGATATGAAATGAAAATGAAATTTAATGAGATGAAATGGAATGTAACCTTAAAATCATTGAATCAAATAATTAAATCTGATATTGAAACAAATTAGTAGCTTCTTTAGAAATATTTGCATGAATCATAAAAACTTCTATGATTTATTTTAGTAAAAACTTCGTGGTTGGTTTTTTTTTAATGGACTTTATTTTGACAGTTGGGAAAGAGAACGCACGAGTTCGGGAAAGGTAAAGAAAAAGCACGAGTTCGTAATAGCCCACATCCCGAACGCTATACGTCCCTGCAATACGCCACTTTTTGAGCAACTGTATTAAAAAGTAAATTATAACTCGAAATATGCCTGACTGCTTTTTATTATGCCATACGGTTAATTTCATTGATAAAAGTAGTTAAATAATCGGTAATTTTCCGTCTCTAATCGGTAAAACAATACAGATAAACAGTAATAAAATGCAACCTTATTCGTTAGTAAATAGTATATTTCATTATAAGTGCGGAAAGCCTGTCATTGCAAAGAGTTCCGACAAATGTCTAACCGAGCCAAGGCACTGCCGACGGCGAGGGTTGACAGTCGGAACAAGTTGCAATGACGGTTCCGCACGTGTACTGAACAACTATTTTTAATACAGTTGCGAAAAAATGAAGCAATTTAATAAAATAATAAAACCGTAAATAAACTCGCAAAGAACATTTTTTGAAAATGGCGCCAACCGTAAAAGAATTTAAGCAGAGATTTTTTTTGTTTTCTTCACCCATTCTGGGTAGGCAAAGGGAACTATGCCCATACAGCCAAGTCTTCAGTAGATTTTTTTATTGATATGAAATAAAAATTAAATTTAATGAGATGAAATGGAATGAAACCTTTAACTCATTGAATCAAATAATTAAATCTGATATTGAAACAAATTAGTAGCTTCTTTAGAAATATTTGCATGAATCAAAAAAACTTCTATGATTTTATATAGTAAATACTTCGTGGTTGTTTTTTTTTTAATGGACATTATTTTGACAGTTGGGAAAGAGAACGCACGAGTTCGGGAAAGGTAAAGAAAAAGCACGAGTACGTAATAGCCCACATCCCGAACGCTATACGTCCCTGCAATACGCCACTTTTTGAGCAACTGTATTAAAATAGTATATTTCATTATAAGTGCGGAAAGCCTGTCATTGCAACGAGTTCCGACAAATGTCTAGCCGAGCCGAGGCACAGCCGACGGCGAGGGATAGACAGTCGGAACAAGTTGCAATGACGGTTCCGCACGTGTACTGAACAACTATTTTTAATACAGTTGCGAAAAAATGAAGCAATTTAATAAAATAATAAAACCGTAATTAAACTCGCAAAGAACATTTTTGAAAATGGCGCATAACGTAAAAGAATCGCAGAGATTTTTTTTTCTTTACCTATTCTGGGTAGGCAAAGGGAACTATGCCCATACAGCCAAGTCTTCAGTAGATTTTTTTTATTGCTATGAAATAAAAATGAAAACCTTTAACTCATTGAATCAAATAATTAAATCTGATATTGAAACAAATTAGTAGCTTCTTTAGAAATATTTGCAAAAATCATAAAAACTTCTATGATTTTATTTAGTAAATACTTCGTGGTTGGTTTTTTTTTAATGGACATTATTTTGACAGTTGGGAAAGAGAACGCACGAGTTCGGGAAAGGTAAAGAAAAAGCACGAGTACGTAATAGCCCACATCCCGAACGCTATACGTCCCTGCAATACGCCACTTTTTGAGCAACTGTATTAAAAACTGATTTATGTCTTCCTGAAGGCTCTTCGGTAAATTGATCCCACTCAGATGGGACCCGCGGGTCCAAACGACCAAAACTATTTTTGAATTGGTCAATTGGACCCGCTATCAAATGATTTGTATAGTCAAGTATTTCTACTTGACTATTTTTTTTTACCCACAACGGAACGGAGATTGTAACTGATTGTATATAATACTAGGCATAACAAATTTTTAGGATTCTTACCTGATATCCATAATCCCACCAGGACATCACTCTCGCATCTTCAGCGGTATTCTGTGCCAGCCAGCCGTATGCTTCCCTGAAGTCGTCCAGGATTTTACGTGATCTGGAAAAACAAGATCCTGTCAAAATACTTGATAGTCAACCTTATTATTTTATTATTATTTACTTTATATCTTGGAGTAATTATAGACGATAGATTTAACTGGAGTTACCACATAGAACGTGTTTGCGATAAACTTCGGCAATGGGACGGGCAACTGGTGGAACTAATGGCGCTAGCACCGCATGAACCTAAGCTCTTCATTGGTTGAATATCTGTCAATGTCATTTTATATTTCAAAATAGCTTGACCTCATTGGTCGGATTGGGACAAGCTATGGACACGCCATCTACAATCAGCTTTCACTTGCCAACCCCATTTCTGGCTATTATGACCATACTAAAAAACCGCCTGCCCTTCAAAGTGAAGATATTAATGCTTTATTACGCAATGGCTGAATCCTACATCCAGTATGGCCTTAGTAGTTATGGTCGTACCTATAAAACCTACCTTGATAGTATTTTCAAAATCCAACATCGAATTTTAAAAACAATAGTATCTCCCAAAATTAGAAATCAATTTTACGAAAATATAAATGGCCTCTTTAAACACTGTAATGTCTTACCAGTTCACATACAAACAAATTTTTTGTTATTAAAAGAACAATTTTTCAATGAATCTTTAAGAAATAAAATCGAACATCCTGTACGCACTCGGGCAGTTTCTGAGAATAGACTTCGTACACAGCGCGCCAACAATATGTATGGCGAACGCACTACCGGATATATTGTACCGAGACTTATTAATAGTCTACCCTCAGAAATAAAAAATTGTATTACAGATAAAAATATCAAATGTAAACTTAAGCAATATTACTTAAGTATTATGTAGGAATGATTGTAACTAATAAAAAGACCTAAATATGTTAAGTAGAAATTGTATCGTTATCAATAACGAAATGCATTATTATACAGTTCGTTATTGAGATAGCACAAGCATGATAGCACAAGTTTAAACCTTAGTGGTTTTTGGTTGCTATTTGTATGTATAATTCTGTATTCTTTTGTGTAAACGTTAAATAAATTAAAAAAAAAAAAAAAAAAAAAAACTTATTATTTAGGTTTTAAGGGTGAAAATAAATAGACAACAACACAGTTTCCTGTTCCTCATGCTTCGTACTTTCAATCAATATTGATTTCGTTTGGAAAAAAAATTGTTTCTTAATATTTTCAATTATATCTTAAAAATAAGTGAGAGTTATATCTTCTAATATATAAAATTCTCGTGTCACAGTTTTCGATGCCAAACTCCTCCGAAACGGCTTGACCGATTTTGATGAAATTTTTTGTGCGTATCGGGTATCTATGAGAATCGGCCAACATCTATTTTTCATCTTTTTTTTTTTTCTGAAAATGGCAAAACAACGTTTGCCGGGAACAGCTAGTTTTAAATAAAAGTTAGACTTGACTTAATCTCACCCATTCGTCATATGTATTTATTCTTGTATTAAGATTTATAAAAGAAGAAAAAAATAAGAAAGGGAAGGTGTCACCCAACAGTGGGTGTTTCCAGGCTGAAATGATAATGATGACAAAGATTTAAAAAAGCCTTTTACATTCGGTAAAGGTCCACTTACCCATCATTTCCGTAGCTAGCGAGCACGATACTAGGGCTGGAGTAAGCGTTGGAGGTGGCCCAGGTGCAGTGTACGGAGAACAACATGAGCATGATCATGAACAGTATCAGAGTCACGGAGCGTACGTTCATGCCCAGACCGGCGTCGGGTGGGGGCGTCGGCTCGTGGGTGCGCTTCTTCAGTTTACCAGCCTGTTGGAAGGTGCTTGTGTCAGTTGGGTGGGGAGACTAAGAATATTGTCACACTTTTGTAAAGATTTGATATAAAAATACGATTTCCAAAATGTTTGCAGACAGTTGGAACTCGTACCATAAACGACTTAAAGTTGATGTTGTGGCGCGATTCCAACCTTTTTTTTTTTTTTTTTTTTTTTTTTTTTTTTTTTATCCTATTTGGGAAACTTACATACAGCTAATACAGAACAATACAATTAAACCATAAACATTTGAAGGCCAATTACATGTTTCCACTGATAAACATGAAAACAAAAAAAAAAAAAAACAAAAGAAAGGTAACAATAAAAAAAAAACCCTCAGAGTCCAGTAGGTCCAATGCACGTCCACGACATCCTCAACCGACGTGGAGTGATGCAGACGAGAAAGGTACAGATGCGTCGTAGGCACAGCTGGACGCAACAACATGTTGGGTCCACTCGGTGCGGTACCGCTAAAGCAGATTTTAAAAATGTTCATAATTATGCCATGTTACCTTATCATACAAGCTCTTAGACTCCTCAGTGTCAACCTGAGGCACTGGCAGCTCATCTTCCCTTAGCACCAGGTCCAACAGGATGGAGAACGCGATGCCGGAGAGGACGCAGACTACGGGAGTCAGGGTCAACATGAGACGGACCATCACTCCGGCGAAGTATACCGCGCTTATAGCGTATAAGGCCACTGGAAGGGAAAGGATCAGTTAAGTTAAAAAGTGATGTATTCTGCTTTGAGTTGTTCGAAATAGACACCGCAGCCTCGGACACAAAGGGCTAAGAAGGAACATGGGTGGTTTTTAGTCAGTAGAAGTCTGACACTACCTTCCGCTCTGCCCAGAGCGGGAAAACTACAATATCTCCGTATTGTACTTTTCTTTTTACGCTTCTTACCAAAAACTCTCTCATCATTGATATTCTTGATGCAGTACCACAAGCCAACAGGGAACGTGCACACAAGGACGTGCAGGTCGAAGAAGAACGACGACCACGTGGTGGGCTGATGCTCCGATACCGACGCTATGATGGGAATGTGGATCTTCGCGTATGTTGTGTCCCATAGCGAGTAGAATCTGAAATAGAAATCGAGTTAGTATTTCGAGGGTTTTAAACTCGTCGTAAAGCTGTTTGTGTCGCTGATTTAGTCGTTAAAATGTAAAATAAGTACTCGTTTACAACTGCACCCGGTTAGACTGGAAGCCGACCCCAACATAGCTAGGAAAAAGCTAGACAAATGATGATATATATTAATTATTATTCGCTATTAACCAGTTCAGTTTGATAGACTGTAGCACACCCTTAAGTAGGACTATCCTTTCAGTTACACGCTGTTTATCGATCATCATCCGTTCATTTTTTTTTTTATTATTTTTTTTTTAAAACGTTGCCCCACACTAGGATTTTCTCCTGTATCGTGGGTGCGTTCACAAACATTTAAACTCACATACACAAATACCCAGACCCGAAACAACTATCTGTAGATCAAACAAATATTTGTTCCGTGCGGGGATCGAACCCGCGACACGCAGCGCAGCAGTCCATTGCTTGAGCCACTGCGCCAACCGTGTCGTCAAATTATTGATGTCAAACATGTTATTTAAAACCTTTGTCATAGGATAATCTATACAGACGGAAGAATGTCAACCATTTACTGCTCAACACTGCATTATTAATGCTAATGATAACACAGCATACTAGTCCAAACTGAGTTCAGAAACGATTAGGTCTAGTAATGCGCCAAGCAATATATCCGTTCTATTTCTGTATTATTATCTGTAAACCTGTTTTTATACAATGGTAAATTTGATTATAGGGCAGTATTTGACAGGCTTCACTAAATTACTGAAAACGTAGACGCTATCAAACCAACACCATGTCCTATTTACTATTAAAACAAGGTGTAACAATCGGGGTCAACACAAACATCGGGGTCAAGTAAACACGAACATTCATATCAAGCCATAAAACATGGCTTGTGTACCATTTTAAGTCAACACCTTGTAAATGACCTGGTAACACGTCCAACATAACTCGAACACATGTTAGAGAATAAATAATACACGCAAATATATTAACAACTGACTTTACACATGTGTAATAATGTTTATATTATACAATAGGTTTATTTTTTTACCGCGCTGGTAAGTATGGTAAGTTAAGTGAAAAACGGTTTATAAGAAGCAGAATGTTTTTGTCTGAACCGCGGAAAACACTAGACGTTGACAGGTACGAGAGTAAAGAACAGAGAGTGCACCAGCTTTGTGCTCACTATAATAAGTTTTGGTTACTCTCACTCATAGTATGACTTGTTTTTAGGGTTCCGTACCTCAAAAGGAAAAAACGGAACCCTTATAGGATCACTTTGTTGTCCGTCTGTCTGTCCGTCCGTCCGTCTGTCAAGACCCTTTTTCTCAGGAACGCGTGGAGGTATGAAGCTGAAATTTATATCAATTACTCAGGTCTACTGTCCCTTGAAGCTGTGAAAAAATCAAACTTCTAAGCCAACGCAATCAAAAGATACAGCCGTTTATGCCACAAATTTTCGACACTTGCAAGGGAATCAAAACCTACAGGGTGCTTCCCGTGAACTCAGAATCTTGAAATTTGGTACGAAGCAACGTCTTATAGCATAGATAAAGGAAAAATTACGAAAACCATAAATTTTTAGTTACATCACAAAATATTTTTTTTTTACGGAACCCTCGGTGCGCGAGTCCGACTCGCACTTGGCCGGTTTTTTTGGTTTGATAAATCAATTCATCATCATCTGTTAACTGGATGCAGCTGAATACCAGTATTTTATATAGAGCGACTGCCTATCTGACCACCACAGTCCAGATAGTACTGGGTAATATGATACCCTTTGGTAAGACTGGTTGTTAGACTTTCGTACGGGCTACTGACTACCTTTCACGACTGTCAAAGATCTACAAACGAGAGCCGGGACCTACGACTTCACGTACTCATCCAAAGGCCAACCTAGGCAAGCGCGG
This sequence comes from Diarsia mendica, assembly GCA_949316265.1. Lineage (NCBI taxonomy): Eukaryota > Metazoa > Arthropoda > Insecta > Lepidoptera > Noctuidae > Diarsia > Diarsia mendica. The sequence continues at coordinate 14,576,215 of OX438906.1, forward strand.
CTTAACCTGAAGATTGGTTAATCAATTAGGATAGCATAATATTCGTACTAACCTTCCACTCCACGGCGCAATGACTCCAGCATACGTAAGCAGCACCACTGCTAGGAACACGGCACCGGCGGCTGCCAAACCGCCTAGAATGAGCAGCTGCTTCCACTGACCCTTAGGGTTCAGGCTGTGAAGGTATTTCATGGCACCAATGGCCATCACCAACGCGAACACACCTGTTGACAAAGAATCATAATAAGGTTTGTTTGTTTACTGTTGTCTGCGAGAACATCGAAGGGAACCGAAGTTTAATTTATTGTATTTCCGACTTTATTTCAATAGCCGTAGTGTTATTTTTTTATCCATAAACCCTCGCTTCGCTATTCTTCGGGTACGGTATTGTTGGCTAAGAGCCTGGAACCTAATGGATGAGACATGTGTTCTTGCATAGTGTGATTGGATTCTTCGTCCTAACACAAAGTATATTCCTGCATATTCATGAAGTTTGTGTCTGTAATCGCAACCTCACGAAATCTACAGGAAAAATCCTACTACTACTTTTAGCCTGTGTCAACACTCGTCCCACAGTTATGCAAAGCCCCCCCCCCCCCCCCCCCATGACTTGCAAATCTATCTATCCAGGGCCAATGTCAACCAATGGAAAAATACCCAGTATACATTAAACGCTTGCTACTCGTATTTATGTAGTATGCATATAGCCATGACATGTATTGATCCGAGCTGCAATGGACATTAACGACCTACGATAGTCTGATAACGTTTTTTTTTTTGCGTTTTTTTGCATATTCATTCGATAAAAATCCAATGACAACAAAATTAACAAACGGTGGTGTCAATAAAATTATATCTTTAAGTATGAGAGTGAACTATGATAGCACGCCTAGGTACGTATGAATTATAGTTCGTTGCTCTCAATTAGCCCGGCGAGCCTGCGTGGGATTATATGCCGCCATAGTAGTAACATTTTCTTTCATACAGTTTTCATTTCCAAAGTAGCATAGAATTTTTTCTGCAGTTCCTTTTCGGATATCTTAAATTATTTTCTAAGTGAATTTACTCGGTAATAGCTTTGTACTAAAAGTTGGAATATCGCCAAACTGCTTAGCTACGTTCATAAATCACAGCACTTTAGAAAATTACCATTAATAAAATGGCTTAAAACGGATAAAATGCACATGAGGAGTTAAGTCACGAAGCCGCCATAGTAACAAAAATGTCAGCAAACTGATTCGTCCAATTTATTTCATCAGTGCAATTATAGCTAGATTGTAGCCACGGAAAGTACACTAAACCCGCTCAAGGTCGAAGCCAGGGGAATATAAAAACCTGAGATAAAAACAACTTGTTTTTCTAACAATCGGAAGCATTTCAATTCAAACTGAAAGAAATATCTCCTCTTAAGAAAACAACGTTTACTTCATTCCAGCATGATACCTTGTTTATTTGATTAACTGGGATGAGCAGTGTGCAGTAATGATAGTTCGTGTTTCTAGAAAACGATTTGGCGATACGGTATCCAGAGAACATTTCTCAGCTCACAAAACATCGGAGTCATTTCAGCCAAACGTAGGAATTAATCTTACGACACCACGTGCCTACTACAGGCACGAATAGTATAATATTTCATACAATTGCTGAAACATGTTTGTGGAATGTATAATACGTAACGTAACGTCACAATTTACAGTAGTACTACAATCAGGACAAATCGGCCAATAAAACAGCTACACTTCAATAAAATTGCCATTTCACCCAAACATACAAAACGTAGAAAATTATGAACGTTTGAATGGGTCGTGGGGCTTTCAGGACCGGGACCGCGAAATTCCACCTACAAATACAATAATTATTTTTGAGTTTATAGGTTCTGGACTGCGGTCCCGGTCCCGAAAGCCTCACGACCCGTTTGAATATCTCTTAGATCCATCTGCTTAGTTCTAGCGATCGGCAGTTGTTTATAAAACTGAATGAATAGCTCTTAGATTGGATCTGAATAGACTTTGCTAACGGAATATTTGGAGCAGTAGTTAAATGTTAACTGTTGATCCGTATCTTTGCATTGTATATCAATCGCAGCGCACGATGCGCAGGCATGTTTAAGAGACGAAAAAACTGCGTGAAAGGAAAAAAAACGTCAAGTTTTGAAATAAAGGAGCTTCTGAAAAATTTATTTTACTATGGCTCTCAAGGCCGTTTACAGAGGGAAATACGTTAAACATTCGTGGCCTAAACACAAGCTAACATTTAGCAGACCCCCCTTGGTTCGAGCTAGCAAAGCTAGCAAATTAAATTGAAACATTTTGATGTTGTCATTCTAATTTGTCTTTCAGTCGTTACAGCTTTACTAATTCTTTTTTATATTAAAGAAAGTAGCCTAAGTTGTTCCTTATACATCAGTTATCTGCCCGTAAAAGTCCCGTCAAAATCGGTCCAGCCGTTTCGGAGATTAGCCGGAACAAACGGACAAAAATATTAAAAATGTTTTTTTGTTTAAGTGTACCCGTATATACTTTCATTTGCATTCAGTAAAAGCCGTTATTTCAAATTTACAAATAGACACTTCAAGGTTTTGAATATGAATGTGGAAGGGTATACGAATAGAGGAAGACCAAAGAAACGATGGATGGACTGAGTTAAGAAGGATATGGTAAGAAAGGAGGTGTCTCATGAGATGACGAAAAACAGAGAGGTATGGAAGAGGAAGACATGCTGCGCCGACCCCGAATAAATTGGGATAACGGCAAGAGAATGATGAAACAGACATTCAATTTCATTTATTTGTACATAAGATTTTTCTGTCGAAACAACAGCATTGGTACAAGCAAAGATAATCATAATCAATTACCTAGAAAATTGCCAACCCGTTAACTCCGTATATAAACCATGAAATCTTATCAGGCCTACATTTCATGCCTACGTGTACATTTCTATCATATTTTCCATTTATGTATGTACATTAGTTCCATTTATTATTTTACAACTCACACATTACTTGGATATTTTGTGTTTATTAAGATTATCTAGATTATCTTTCTATTAGCGGTAGCCAGTGATGACAACCCCGACTTACGAAGAGTAAGTCGTGGGTTCGAACCCAGATAGGCGCATTACTTTGTATAATTTATTTCATTACCGCTGCACTCAAAACGGTAAAGGATAACATCGTGAGGAAACCGGTATGTCTTAGAATCAATAAATTCGAAACATGTGACATCTACCAACCCGCACTGGGCCCGCGTGGTGGATTATAGCCCATCCCTCTCCTAGAGAGGAGGCCTCAGTCCCTGCAGTGGTAACATTATAGGCTGATGATGATGATGGTGAGTTCGCTTCGCTCGCTCACTCGACCCCGCCATCCCCTTCTAACCTAACCTGTCAGAGTAGGGGTGCCCCAAGTAATCTGTGCCCCAAGTCCCGAACTCGCTTCGCTCGCTTTTGCATCCAAGATTTGGTGAGCATTAATCCATTTTGGTAGGCAAAAAGAATATAATTACAAAACGTACAATTATTCTGATGAGTGTGTAATTATTTTGGAACTTAAAACGTTGTTCTTTAGGCACCTCGGTATAGAGTGGGTTTATTTTATAATGTAGAAGTTAACATAATTTAAAATTGTTTGTATGATAAAGAAATATAAATTTATAAGCTTATAATAAACTCGAAAAATACATGCAAGAAAAATATTTGTTTTGGCTGCTTTTTCAACCGACTTCCTAAAAGGGGGAAGTTCTCGACTCGATTCGACTATAAGTTTTTTTTTTATGTTTGTTACGTCATAACTCCATCATCTATACATATAATAAATCTGTAGACAAAATATTTTTGTACATTGAAAATATTTAAAAAAAAAATTGTCAGGGTGCTAAAGTATAACCAACAGAACTCATTTCCAGCATTTTTGGAATTTTTGTCTGTTTGTCTGTTTATCTGTTTGTCTGTTTATCTGTTTGTCTGTTTGTCTGTTTCGATGACTAAGCATCACATGAAATTTACGTAACTAATGTAGGTAACTTTTATACATAAATATTGTGCGTAACTTGGGGTATTACTTAGTCTTTGTTTCATCTTAATCGGTGCTCTCTATCAAAAGATATTTCAATTTATAGTTTTCAAGAAGAACTTTATCATTATGATCAAGAATGAGACATGTAACGACATCTATTAAACGCATATGGTACTTATTAATAAATGCCTTCAAAAGATAACTTTAAAAAAGTTATGATAGCTATAGGTACTCTGTAGATAGGTAGTCTAAATGATGCTGCTTTCAAAGTCTACATAGCCTAAACCCTATAGTGTGATTGATCGCTTTCCATGCATTCAATTTTAGCAGTTTATCTTCGTCTTCGATAGATGGCGTTGTTCATTTGCCGCGGTCACAGATATTAAAATACTAGCGTAGTACTAGGAAGCTGTAAGTTAGCTTGATTAAACAGATGAGTTACGCCGTAAAATAAAATCCCGCAAAAAATAGTTTTTTAGGGTACAATTAAAAGAGGGGATGTTTTTCTTGCGAAGTCCATAGTGTGGGGTGTCGTTAGATAGGTCTTTGAAAAAGATTGTGAGTTTGCTCAAACTCAAACACTTCGGATCAAGGGATTCGATTGTGAAATATAAAGTGCAAATTTTGTAAGACTCAAGTCAGGCTACCTAAACCACGCGGCTGCGGGTTGTTCGAAAGAGATACCGCGCCCTCGGCACAAGGGCTTTGAAGGAACCCGTCGGGGCGGCGATGAAGGAACATGGGTTTGGTTTTTAGTCAATAGAAGTCTGACACTCCCCTTCGCTCTGCCCAAGAGCGGGGGGGGGGGGGGGGGGTTATTCGATGATTTTCCACCCACAAAAAAAAAAAGGGCTTTGAAGGAACATTCGTGGTTTCAGTCTTCTACTCTGTTTCAAATTTCATCAAGATCCGTTCGGACGTTCTGACGGGGTTGATTAACAAACATCCATACATCTTTGCATTACCCTATTCTTATTTTCTAAAGCGTCAGTAAGATAACGCAGGGCAATGATTTAATGTACTTTTGTCTAAGCGACGCATTTTAGTTTTCGACAACCACGCGAGCGAAGTCGCGGGCACAGCTAGTAATTATATAAAACGACTTTCAAAATGATTGGAATGATGGAATCTCAGGGAAATCGAGGGTAACCCGCAAATTGTATAGGTACGTATTACGTGTTATTTTTAAAGTTATTCAAGTATTCGCATCTGGTAGTCATCACCAGTTGATGAACTGACGCTGGATGGTATAACTCCTTAACGGTTCTTAACGGTATGTGTTGAAGGATAATTCATAAAGGATCAGTGGGTCATATAAAAAAGGGAGGGAATATCAAATGGGTGTAATGTGAGTCTCACGTGAATATTACGGGGGTTACACAGGGGGGGTACATTTTCTGTAATTTTTTGCCTAAGGGCTAGCTAAGGCGCTCCATTCTCGAGGTATTGCAATATCAATTTTTATTAAATACTAGCTTTTGCCCACGGCTTCGCCCGCGTTTTTGTCGGTTTAACTATAAAAATGTCGATTTTCCATAAGTACAAAATTTTATCCCCTATTTAACTCCCATAGGGGTTGAATATCAAATAATCATTCCTTGTCTACATTATAAAGGGAACCTCTATACAAAATTTCAGCTAGGTCCAAGGGTTTGGGCTGGGCGTTGATGAGTCAGTCAGTCAGTCAGTCAGGACTTCTCTTTTTATTTATATAGAAAACATCACGCCTGTAAACCCGAAGGGCTAGCCAGTGGTGTAATTAATAGTACACAAGTTAATTTATAAAAATTTTTGGAACTTGGACCTACAAATATCTTTGTTTTGTAGAATGATCCCAGGTATGGTCCACTCCAGAACAAAAAAATTATAGCAATGTCGGGAAGAACAAGTATCTTTTGACTCAATTAAGGGTGGTTTTCCACCATTTATACAATCTAAATCATAGACCTTACCTGATGCAGCCATATGTTCACTAGTCCGGATGGGCTGGAAGCCAACAAAAGGTATCTGCATGGACATCAACAGGCCTACAATGTAGAACACGCTGTAGCTGACGAACAGCCGCTGGGAGAACCTTCCCATGATCAGCAGCAAGAACACATGCAGTGGGATCAAGTTGATGATGAACACATATCCACCCCATGCTGACACCTACAACGAAAAAATATTATGCTTTATCGGGTAACCATTAATAACAAATATATAAATGTATACATAAACATATGTATGTATATTTTGTCCCACTTGTCCCACTGCTGGACAAAGGTCCAAACCTCTCTGTCTTATGATATCTGGCATGTTTGCCCCACAAACAAATCCCTAACATTTATTTATGAGGAGGAAAAAGAATAATCATAATAGCTTTACATCAAAAGATTTGTAAGTCATAGGGAGTGGTCTTTGCCCAGCAGTGGGATGACACAAGCATACAGTAATTTTTATTTTATTTTATCAAATAGGAAAAACAAACAGCTATCTCGTTATTTATGCTTGTATGACATATGGACATGAAGATGTTTATTTTTATTCACTGTCAATTATTATGGAAATGATGTCAATGATGTGCCTTCATTATAAACTCAATCTATGTAAATATAGACTGTTTAAATAACTGACTGTATGACTATGGAACATGGACTACATATGAAATAGAAGAGCAAGATCAGGTCTGAAGTGCAAGATTACTCTAACAGGAACATAATAGAATATGCGAAAATATGCTATTCATGTTCCTGAGTGTGTTCCCATTGTGTTGTAAACCACTAACAAGACAATTATTAAGTTATTATACCTCCCCCACTAAGACTACTATGCAGTTGGTAAAACAAATAAATAAAGTGCTCTTAATGTTGTATACTGACTGATAGCAAAAATTTGGACATAAATTGTTTATGGCAATTGACAGCAGCCATGCAGTATACTAATGTAAAAATTAAGTGAATCTATGAATTTAATCTTGAAAACCTGAATATGATGGGATGGGAACAATGAATATAATATTTCTTAATCAACTCACCATGTAAAAGTAAGAGATTGCAGTACAAATGGACCAGAAAACTGATCCATTCTTCAAACTCTTCAGCCATAACCAGTATGTGAACTGCAGCGCAAATATAGCAATACCCTCATTATCATAGCTTCCTGCTACTGACCGACTGCTGTAGCCAGGTACTATGGCTATAAAGCAGGCAGCAAATAAACCAGCTCCACGAGACCAGAGCTCTGAAGTCAGCAAGTATGTGGCAATGGCTGTTAGACCACTAAAACGAAAAAAATATAATTCATTTCTACATACTTCTTTTCCTCATAAATATCTAGATTAATAATATTATAATTAATAGCTATTACATTTTGAATGTTCATAAAATTGAATTGAAGTTTTAACTGTATTGATTTTGGCTTATTATAACAATTATACCATCGCTAAGAGAGTTGTTTTGTCAATAATCTAGTGGAAGCCAATGTCTTATCACAAGCATGAGTTTAGTTTTGTTAACATTTTGCTCTAATTTCCTGTTGAAGTACAACACTCCACATTATCTGATTTTATCTATCATAATTATCATGTATCAGTATGAATAGTTTTTGATCATGTAATGATCACAATTGATGGTAACCTAGATAACTATGAATACCAAAACAATTACCTGAACACAGGTGCGAGGAACACACAAATATCTCTAATGTGAATTGGAATGTTTATGGCGTGAAGGATCCAGTGAATTGTGCCTGACGTTATCATGAGGCCAGGGTACACGGTGCCGCCCACAATACGACCTAGCGGGTACCACGCGCGCTCGTCGAACCAGTTGAGGAAGTTGTAGAACCCATGCTGTACCATGTAAGCCGTGGATCGGTAGTTGAACCTAGAACACGTAGGCAATAAATGGAGGGAACCTTATCTTCCACAGGTTATCATTAACAAGCTAATTCTCCACACTTACCATGGGTCAAACTCGTGAATTATACTCTCGAATCGTATTACAGCAAATAGCCGGGATGCGAAACCGGCCAGCCAAGCCAATGACAATACCGTAACAGTGATCAGAGTGCTGAAGCCGGTCGTATTATTGAACATCCCTTTATTACGGCCATTGCCCGACTTCGCAGCTGCAGTCTGCGGCATCTTTGGGGCTGATAATACTATCAACTATCCTAATAATTCACAACAACTATATTTTCATACATCAGTCCCAACAATTTTATTCAGAAGAAAATTGACTTTTTGGATGACTGACGTACGGACACGTCTCTCTTCAAAATAAAGTTGCCAGGTAATGAAAATATTTATGTCAAGACCGAGTTGTATTTGCACAGCTAATCAAAAACCGGTTAAAGTTTTCGGATAGTGTGAAAGTGCTCTATACATATTTTTTACATGGCAATGTTTTTTTAATGTGGAGTGAGTGTTATTTTTTACAGCTGTTTGTTGACGTTGACATTTTGCCATCCATCTCGTCGGACGTAAATAAATTCCAATGATTACATTCGTATTGTAACAATTACCTGCTTTCCGAATGAAATTGTAACAATATACATAACACAAATGTCTAATTATCAAGAAATTGTGAATTTAAACGTAGGCGGCACGAGGTAAGTTTTTAATTATATGGAAAGGTTCAGTTTTAAATTGCATTTTATTTGCTTTTGTTTGTTGTATCTCGGCATTATGTGCCATAACATGATTCATTGTGATAAAGTACGTCCTTAAAAAAAATATCACGCCAATATAGACCGATTGCTATTGCTAACTCCAGTTCAAAGATCGCCACTTAAAAATGTAATCGTAAATACTGCTTTATTGTTTATAGTTTCGCCGCTGGATCGATTGGCAATTGTAATCTTATCTTATTATATATCAAAAAGCTTGCTAACATAGTGGCACTCTGACTTCCTAAACTTGATGTTATTCTGAATATTTTTCGTGAAATGAATCAATTAGGTACTTATATTTGCGTTGCACTGTATGTTTAAAAATTGTAAGCCAAAACACCTTTTTTAGATTCTCAACATCATGGCACACATTGACCTGGGTCCCAGAGACATTCTTCACTGCCCTGCTCAGTGGCAGGATTCCCACGGTGCGGGATGAAACTGGAGCAATATTCATAGACAGAGACCCAAACCTCTTTGGTCTCATATTGAATTTCCTACGAACTCGGGATATAGATCTTAATAATGTTAATATTAGGGGTTTGAGACATGAGTGTGACTACTTTGGTATCACTCCCTTGAGCAGAAGACTGGCTTTATGTGATGAGATGAACCATTCTAGCTGTGGAGATGTACTGTTTTATGGATATCTACCACCTCCATGTAAGTACTATAATCTATTTATATACAAATAAATAAAATTTCAGGGAATGTCTGTACTTTAAAAATAACAGCATAATAATGTACTTACATATATTTTGAATTTTAAGGTACCAGTATAACAATTTCTGTTTCTTAATTTTGTAGAGTATGTCTGTTTGTTCCGGTTAATCTCTGAAACGGCTGAAACAATTTTTACGGTACTACTGGCGGATAGCTGCTAAGGAGTAACTTAGGCTACTTTTATTTTAGGAAAAGAATTAAATACCATGGTAAAAAATTAAAGCTCCTGAAATGATTAACTAGCTCTGATTCAAATAGTAAAAAGTAATATAGTTCACACAGACAAAGGTTACAGTCAACAGATATGGATGTTATATAAACTATCACAAGAGAAACTAAACATATTTATGTGTATATACTAAAGTTATTTCAACAATGCTGTAGCCACTGTAGGAATGAGTCATATAGCCCCACCTAAGGTTATCTAAGTTGTTGAGTTATAATCACCCAGATCAATTAACCTGCCATAGTTTGATAAATAAATTATATTATTATGTAGATAAAGTCATTGTAAAAATATCTAAAAAAACCAACACACAAAAGAAAGTTACTAAAGTATTGGGTGTGTGTGGGAATTATTCTTCACTTAGAAAGCCTAAACTGTGGAGGAGAGACTCCTTTCAAATAAAGGTTTAGCAAATTAGTACTAATTTGCTTTTCAGAGTCAGGGCAATAATGAGATCAAGGTGCTGCAGATGATTTGTTTGTTTTAATAAAGTTTTTTTTAACATTTTCCATGATTAAGCCATAGATAGACATATAAGCCTGTAGCATTTATTGAGAGTATATAAAACTTAAAAACTATGATAATAGAAAAAACTATGTAACACTTATTTTGTTAAGGATTTTGTATGTTGGAAATTAGATATTTTCACTTTAGAGAGCAAAAATAGGAAAATAAATTGTTGTTGCCATTCCTAATTCATTAGTTTAATGAACTATAGGAGAGATAACAAAATTAGGTATAAACAAATACTTGTTATCTTTAGTCAATACTAAAGATAAAATCCGTTAATCTGATAGCTTAAAAACAAAATACCGCAGTAATAAATCGAATTTACGTAAAAGAACAATGCCACATTTCCGTATCATCATTATCAGCCTATAATGTTCCCACTGCAGGGACTCAGGCCTCCTCTCTAGGAGAGGGATGGGCTATGTATTTCCGTATATCACGATTTAAATATATTTTTAGGCCAAACTTTAGTCATATGTTTTTCAAAAAATGAAGTGGTAGTCACCTCACTAATTTAAGAGCTCATTTTCCAAAACTTTAATTGTTGGGACTGAACTTTTTGAAAAAAGAGCTCTTAAATTCCACTTTATAACAACTATATTTGACTTATACAATATTTTACAGTAAACACTGCCTTGCCGAACGGGACCACTACGAGAAGCGGCACCAGCTGTTCCAGAAAGAACTCGACAGCCTCAAGTACTGAGGTGACGGCGAACAGAACACATTCGAGAAACTCCTCGCTTGACCTCCGCACTGTCGGCAGGATACCTTCTCAGGACCAGTTAAGGTTTGTTCCTCCTTCAGTTTAGCTGGCTTAAACAGGTCAAGTTATTTCAATACTTAATCTACATTTTATGGAAAGACCTTGATGATGATTAATTTAATATTTTAATAGACCAATTTACAAACCATACAAAATGTCATTTTAGAGAAGACTGTGTTTTAGTAAAATTCTAGTCTTCACTTTAGATCCAAACCATTCATAGAAGTCACAGACCAACTCATACAGTCATCAACACTTTCCCGAATGATTATGTTGACAATGGATAAATTGCATCCATTGTTAATGAAAGTGAATGTTTTAGCTACTTTGAATTATGTTAGCGGAATGTGGGAACTATGAATGAGAACGCTCCCATCTAAAACATCTAGGCACTTCTACAATCTGTACTTCTACGCACGGGCGGTTTAATCGTGACGATTCGTTGTGAATTTTCAACCAGTGTGTTAAAATTCTGATGCTTATCACCGAACAGTGAGCTCCTTGTAACACAGGGATGCGTTCTGTAGGATTCTCAATGCTCCAGCATTAAGCCCAATGTCGAGAGCTAAAAACCCCTACCAATCAAAACTACCCAAAATCATCATTCTCCTGCTCTTATCCCAATTTATTTTTGGTTCTCTCAGCATGTCTTCTTCTATACTTCTCTATTACTCTTCATTTTGAGAAGTCTTCTCCTTTCTAGCCATATCATTCTTCACACAGTCTTTCCATCGTTTCTTTGATCCTCTACTTTTACAAAACCACCCGTGCGAACGAAATCTAACAAAGTTTCGCACAATCTATAAAGTCTAAATCTAACAATACAATTTCCAGCCGCTGCGGCAGGGGTCACTCAAGAGCAGCATCGTTAGGTAACGCGGACTGCCACAAAGGACATCGGCCGCCAGACAGTACGTATCAATGTTGATGTCATTATGTATCGCCGTAATCGGGGGCAATTCAACTCGTGATTCATTCATTGTGCCTTTGTAACGTTCGATGCTAAAGTGGGGTAGGTAGGTATATAATGTAGCAATGCTTGATCATTTTGAACGTTGAAAATAGCAAATAAGTATCAAGGATTCAACGATTTGAAGTTTAACCGACTTCATTGTGGGTTGTCGATTATGATTAGGTACACAATTGTTTTCTCCCTTAAACACGCAATATACCAAACAGAACATTAAATATTGGTCTAAGACCAAAATAGGTGAATTTCTAAGGGCTGGGCTGCAAGCACTCCACATTTTTCTAAATATAAGACTTGAAATGGGAGTGGGTTTACGTCAGAAGCCAACAACGAGTGGGTGTCCATCGCTTACCCTGTGTTTGCTATCCCACCCACATTAGTACACCCCATATATTGCGGCAGATCGAATAACACTTAGCAATCGCAGTATAGCCCCGGTCAATCACACGTAGGTAATCCCCTAGTAGCGATTTGTACGACTTCTTTGATACGAATGAGGCAGTTTTTATGCCTTGTGATTGGGACTGTAGTTACATTTCATTGTCGTACTTATTTGTTTCGACAATAGGATACTTAGTTGACAAAAAAATTTTAATGGTGCATCAGATAAATTTCCAAAAAATATTGGACACATGTTTTTTCTTGTTTCACGTAAACAAAAAATGAAGACGATACAGTGGTTAGAAAAGTCGTGTGACGACACAGCTTGGTACATTTTTTACCACGAAGTGACGTCACAAGCCCACGTTTTATTTTCTGCATTTTTTATTAATTTGATAAAACAAAAAACACGTATCCGATGTTTTTCGATAATCTAACAGATGGACTAAAGAGAATCTTTTTTTTTTAGTCAGGAGACATCCCTATTCAAGTGTCTAGTACTTACTTAAAATAAATGCATTGATTTTGACTTGAATGGAAGATTTGTCTAAAATAATACATTTTATTTACAGTGAGCACGTGGAATGATAGTATGAAGGTTCAAATTATAAAAGCACACCACAACTGGGTAGCTGTCGCCTATACACACTTTGTGACAGGTTATAGGTGAGTAAACTAGCATGTTGTCTAGGTACCCATACACACTCTATATAATATCACTTTCTTCTTGTGACCCGGACTTCGTTCGATTTTTTATTTTTTTTTATTTTGATGTGTACGTGTGAAAACGGCCGTTGTAACCGAGACACGCCCAAGAAACGCTGGCGTGACGATCTGGACTTATTCTTAACAGATTGGACGGAGAAGACAATAAGTAAACAAACTTGGAAAGCCATGGGGGAGGCCTTTGCCAGCAGTGAGACAGCGTGCGCTGACTAAAAAAAAATGTGTGAGGAAAAAAAGGAATCCATTTGCTATTCCAGACTATAATCTACCTCTGTGTCAAATTTCATACAGATCTGTTCAACCGTTTTGGCGTGGTTGAGTAATAAATATGCATCCAAACTTTCGCATTTTTTTAGTACTTACCTACTTAGTAAGTAAGATATCAGATGGCTCGCCCTACATTGTATAACACCTCTTTACAGATTAACAGACTCATGTGGTTGGTATGTAGTGTTCCAATCACCAGTACAAGACTCAGTGATAGAACGAATAGCGTTGAACGCCAAGACCGGTGGAGGCGCGGGCACCTCTAGCGGGACCAACTCTACGGGCACTGACGTCATGCTGGGCATAGCTAGTGGCGCGCATGTCCGACTGTGGGCCTTCTCTACGCACAGTGAGCCTGTTAGACGTACTTTGGTTGGTGAGTGACAGTTTTATTCTTCCTTTAACATAACTTCACGATGGAAATCCTTGAAGGGTTAAGCAGAAGTGTATACATACGTAGCTAGTACCTATTTAATTTATGTTAGAAGAATTAAGTTAACTTTATTCGTTTATGGCCTTGTTGCCACGCTCGACTTTTATCAGCTTTATGATTTCAAATTGGCGTCATAAAATATTTAGGCCGAAAATGCAACTACCACCAAATACTACCTAAAAAAAATCTCGATAGCATCGTGTTGTATGATTGTGTATTAAATCAGAAACCAAAGACATCGTAATACCAAAGTACAAGATATCGCAAGTCAATTTAACCTATCTCCTTCCCAGGTACTTTCAACCTAGGAGTAAGAGTAGAACACCTGCTCTTCGTGGGCCCCCAACTGGTAGCTCTAAGTGGTGCCGGCAGCCGCAGTAAAGCAGGAGTGTGGCATACCAGCACACAACACTGGCAGACTCAGGACGTGGCGCATCTCACCACGTATGACACAGCCGGGTCGTTCCTATTGCTGGGCACTGCGACTGGAGCTATTAATTATATTGGTGAGTTCGAGGTAGTTTAAGACTGACGATCAGTCTTGCGAAGAGTTTTACTCAGTGAATGTGCTGTGGAGGTCAGATAGGTAGTCGCTGTATACAAAAAAGTGGCACCCAGCAAAACTGGTTTTTCATCTCAATGTTTTTTTTTTTTGTAGGTGAAGACCTACACAGTCAAAATATTTGATTGTGTAGGTCTTCACTTTTGTTGGGTACAGCTGTGTTTTTTTTTTATAAGCGATAAGAAATGTATGTAGGGGGTTCAGACTAGAGTTTGAAATTGATGCAGAAAATATTATTTCGTCAGTTTTACACTTGAAATGTTAACATTCTCAAATATTAATAATATTTAAATACATCTTACGAACATCAGTAGGCATTTACTTACTTTATTTCGCAAGATAAAATTAGCCTACAGTACTTAAGTAAAAAATATACGAATGTCACGTTACCAAACAGTATGCATATCAAAGAACATAATATATAATATCTCGATAAGGTTGGAGTCATACATAATAGGTAAGGCATCTTATGCAAAGATTGGCATTCATACATTCCGCGTATAGCATACTTAAACGAGAAAATAATCGTTGTATTGAGTTTAAAAATAAAATACACTGTGTTATTTAATACACAGTGGGAGGGACTTCAACACACTAAACACACAAACGGATAACACGTGTTCACCTCATTCTGAACCTCCCACATGGTTTTTTTTTCGACTTGGTTAAAATGTAAAGAACAGCTGTTTTTTTTTTAATGTTCTATGATTTTTTCCCTCCCATCTTGTAAAACGTAATGAACATTTGGGTATACTAGCAACGATCTATACTATAAGGCTTTAGATAGCTAAGGGTCCGTTCACACCGACCGGCTCGGAGAGGAAAGCAGATTTTTATCATGTTTAAAACACAGTTTTATATCATTCTTATTACAAAGATTCAAAACTCTGTTTTAAAAGTGATAAAAAAACTGCTCTCCGAGCCGTTTGGTGTAAACAGACCCTGAAACTATTATTTCCGGCTGTTCACGCATTTAGAAACTAATGCAAAATAAACATAACTGGAATAGGGTATATTTTGACGCGAATATCCATGTAAATACACCAGTTATAACAATTAACACTTCGTCACTGCAGTCCGGCACACTCGGCACCCATCTTAACATACTAATTTGTGTTGACAGATATGCAAAAGTTCCCGCTTCGTATGAAGGACAACGATCTACTAGTGACGCAGCTATATAAGGACCCCAATCAAGAGCCAATCACAGCTATATCTGTATATCTCACACCAAAAACAAGTAAGTAATAATCATTAAAATCATCATTCAAATATATGAGACACCTCGGGTAATAAAAACTTTTTTCGCGCATTGGATTCTCAACCAAGTCCTTTTATTAAACTTATCTTAGGTTTTCTTATAGTCTTATAGAAAACGAACAGTCTAAACCAGCAAGTCCAGAAACATATAATTTCCTTTCATAATATAGCACACAAAGAATGGAGTTTTGGAAATCCATCCCCCAGAGGGGTTAAAGAAGATCAAAAGCGGTTTGAACTTTTTTGTACGGAAGCTGGTATATCGACCCACCGCCATTTTGTTTTTTTTTTAGAAATTACGGCCCACGCTGAAATTGGTATTTATGGGTAGAGGACACCTGAACAAAGTATATAGCACTTTTGCAGTGGGCCGCGATTTCGAAAAAAAAAAAACAAAATGGCGGGCAGGTTGACATGCCACATCGGTCAATTCCGTTTATCTGCAAGTTCGTCAACGTCGCCAGTGGAAAATGACATTTGGCACACGACTAAATCTCTCATTTTTCTATCGTTACAATTTGAATGACAGATCTTTGCGGCAACTGGATAGAGATAGCGTACGGCACTCGGTGCGGCTCGGTGCGCGTCATCGTGCAGCACCCGGAGACAGTGGGCCATGGACCGCAGCTGTTCCAGACCTTCACTGTGCACCAGAGTCCTATCACTAAGGTAATGCAGAGTGTAAAGTGAAAAGACGTACTTCAGGGAAGCGTAGTACTCATGAATAGGGATGTTTCCTGACTAAAATAATATGATTCTGTCTAATACGTCAGTCAGATTATCAAAAAAATTACGAATATAAAACGCGTCAAAGATCATGAGTGGGGGCTTGTGACGTCACTTTCCGGTAAAAAATGTACTGCAATGTGACGTTACACGAGTTTTCGAAGCACTTTATCGTCTTCATTTTATGTTTACGTGAAAAAAGAAAAAATATGTGTCCAATATTTTTTGGAAATCATCTGACAGACTAATAATTTTTTTTTAATTAATCGCCCATACCCTACCTGCTTTTATACCCTATTAATTAATAGGAATAAGTTTTACTTCTAGTCTTGTATAATATATTATTATAATTAGTCATTTAAATTGTTACCCACTGCAGGGCTAAGACTTTTTCCACTTTCTACAGCTTTGTAGAAATGCAAAAAAAACTAACATCTAAACCTGTTTTAGTTCCGATAAATGAAACTAAGCTTACTTTTCCGCAGGTATCTTTATCGGAGAACTACCTAGTGTCGGTATGCAGCGAGTACAACCACGTGAGAACGTGGCGCGTGACGCGGTTCCGAGGTATGATCTCCACGCAGCCGGGGACCACGCCTAAGGCGGCCTTCAAAGTGTTGGCCTTGGAAGCGCCTACTGCACAGCCTCATAATGATTGTGGTAAGTTTATTTGGGTACTTTACTGCCTAAAAACTAGTGTCCGACCGAAACACGATTTTCAGCCGAAACCGAAACCGTAACCGAACCTTCGGCCTTGGTCCCAGTTTCGGCCGAAACCGTAACCGAAACCGAAACTTATTAAATATAGTATGAAATTTAAAATCTATTGCATTTTTTCGCATATATACACAGTTAACACATGTAAAAAATGCATCAATTAAAGTAGGTAATTAGGTAACAAAAATAGCTCTTCATTTGTAAAATTAATAATGTGAATTAAAAAAAAATACAATCAACATACTTGTCAAACTTTAAAAAAAATAAGTACTACATTTTTAACATTACTATATTTGTTAGTAATTTCAAAAAAAAAAAAAACAAAATAAGCACCTCGCATACGAAAGGGAAAAAATGCGACATGACTAATAGTACTGAAGGCCATTCACGCTAATAGAAAATATGAAACTTTTAGAAAATAAATTCTATTGGTCGATATAACTTTTTTCTAATTATTTAACAAAAAAAGTACATCATATCATTTTCAAAGATAATTTAAGATAATTTTCTTTACGAACTTTTTAAATTATATTAATTAGTAAAGGTTTTAGGCGCTTTGCACATGGAGCAACTATTGCAGCATCTGGCAACTAGCTGTTTACATATATTTCAATAATTTCAATTGGATTACACATAGCAACTCGAGTTTCGAATTCCGGCAATCGTCAACTGTTTTCAGTTGCTGCAATCAATGACTAAGTTAGTTGCTGCTGCCGCAACTAGCAACTGTTAAATATTATACCGATTTTTAAAGTTCACTTAGACGGCGACGACGTAATAAAATTAGAGCAATTGCTGCTTCTTCGATATTCATCGTCACACTGAACGCTGTTCGCTGCGTAGATTGAGCAACTCGGTTTTGAACGTTGCTCACAGATTGCCATAATTGCTGCAACCGTAAACGTTGTAGCAATTATCAACTAGTTACAGGAAACTTTTAAAGTTGCTTAAGTTGCTCCATGTGCAAAGCGCCTAAATCACCGGAGATAGTTGTGTATCGGAACTACGGCCCCGTAGTAACAGCTATCTCCGGTTCGAATACGGGTACAAAATTTAATCCATCAACAATTACAAACAAATATATTGTAATGTTTGAATCAAACATCACAGGTATCTTCACACATCTTTTAAGTGTTAAATTAATTTCTACTTAAATTCACATTTTATAAGTTCTAGGGAATAACTCAACAGAACCAAGTAAAATATCTAATGAATTATTTTCTATACACACCTGACACCTACTTACAACCTATTTATTTTACACTGTAGCACAATACCCTAATGAATGCCATAAAAATACATCATCATTAATCATAAGTAAAACCAAATACCTAATTTTTGCGCGAGAAAAATCACACAACCTCAAATCATCACGATCGCGCCGGCTAGCGAACTCAACTGGCACTCGAAGTTAGCTGAATGATGCGCAACAATTCACGTATACCTTGTTTCGGCGGGGCCGAAAGGTTCGGCCAATTATTGGCCGAAACCGAAACTATGGCCGAAACTACATTTTTTGGCCGAAACTAGCCGAAACCGAAACCGAAACCGAACCTTCGGTCGGTCCTTACTAAAAACAATATGATTTTGTTTAGCCTGTCTATCTGGTCGGAGGGTCCTCACTTTTTTACGGATAAAAAGCGTACCAACACGGTTCCTCATAAAATATCTTGAAATAGATAGATGAGTAATCCCCAGACATAATTTTACACAACCTCCTTTTTGTGAAGTCAGTTATAATAGAACAGCATAGCTATTCACAAGTAATCGAATGCCTATTATAATTGTATCGTATGCCTCATCGAATATGGCGTAAATCTATCTCGCTCGCTCTCATAATGCCAAAAAAAGATGGACATACGACATATTCGATTCAATTGTTTGTGAGTAGCTATGCAGATCTTGTTTAGTAGTGGAACTTTAACTTTCCCTATATCAACTCGAAATGCTTTTGTTCCAGGTCCTTATGGTGAACAGGATGAAGAGCAAATATTTATACAGAAAGTTGTTCCGGACACAGATACGTTATACGTCCGGCTAGCTTCAAATGGCAAAAGGTAACAAAACTACATAATGCAATTTACTTTCATTAATAATAAGTCATAAATGCCTTTATTCATGCTGTGCAGGAAATAGTAACTTTTGAATTGAACATAAGGCTTATAATACCATTAGTCTTTCCTGACACTAACTTTAACTATCCCGATACGACGAAAATTCCTCTTCTCATACATTTTACAAAAGAGCAAAAATCGTAATGCTCAATGCCTGCAAAGAAACCTGTACCTTTTCTATTAGGCATAAAGCATATAATCCTGTTAATCGTTTCTGTTACTTACTTCATTTTTAACATACACAGGGTATGCACAATCCGTTCAGTAGACGGATCAGCGGTCTCATGCTTCGTTGTAGCGGAGTGTGAAGGAGCGTTGAGACCGCGCCGCCTACTGTTGTGTGGCCACCGGTCTGGGGCCACGCAGATGTGGGACCTCACAGCTCCCATAGACAAGGCCGTCAAACTCCCGCCTGTGCCTGGTAATGGAGGTAAGGAAATACTAGTTTGAGTCTACGATTAATGATATTTGAAGAAACTTAGAACATTTAGATGAAAAATGTAGTAAAGGATTTTTTCTTAGTCACAAAAAGAAAATGATAGTAGTTGAACTTATCGAGCATACTGAAATTTCTGAAAGCCGCTTGTACTATCTTACAACGGCAATTCACGCATGCGATTGGTCAACTCAAGACATGGGGCGGGGCTTAAGAAACACGTGGCTGGTAATAGGACGATGCGTGTGGGACCTAAATGTCAAGATTCTTCATGTTATTATTCGTAGCTGTGTCTACTTGGAGCATAGAATGTTGGAATGCTCTTGTTGAGTATGACTGTAGAAGGCTGGTAAGAAATTGTATTTTTTGAAGGACCAATAATTAATAAAAATAATAGCTGTATCAATATGTAGGTAAAGTTTGGAAAGTGGATCTCTGCTCGTAAATAGGTAGATAATTCAGTATGCCACCTACCTCAAACTTCCACACGTACGTTTCTTCACGACAGTCTTGCACGGCAAGGGGTCCTGGTATAGACGGCGGAGGCGAGCGAGGGCACTAAACGTTCCAAAAACACCATCTAAATTGACACAGCACTGCGAGAACGTCTCACACAATGGATACTGCACGGCAGTGTAGAAAATGAGTTAAACTTGTCTAATTCACGGAATAGTTTCTCAATAAAAACAGAGACGTGACCGATATTGTCTGATCACGCAAGCCAACTGCCAACCGCATCGCGCGGAGGTTGCACGAGCGTCAGCCACGATTCAAAAACGACGGTAGTCGTAAAAAAGTAGATGACAAAACATAAATCATCCACCCTCATATAAGCAAAGATCCAACATACCCCCCACCGAAATTATCATGATAATTTCAGTTGAAAAAAAAAATAAGAGAATATTGCTATTGCAACTGATATGTGGTAGGAAAATTGCCTTGAAACGGGCAGGAATAAGTATAAACAAAAATTAAAATTAAGATAAGATTCAACTTAAAATCTAAGGTACAAGTTTTGTAAATATTTAATTAGAATATGGAAAAGGGCAAACCTTATTAACAGGTCTTTTAATGATTCCCTTTTGCGTCCTCAGAGTAACGACGCGAATAATTTTATCTGGACCTTCATGGAGACGCTCCACTCTGGCCCGAACCCAGTTTAGCGGACGAATCAGCTCAGACTTGATGAGAACTAGATCACCGATTTTAATATTAGGAGGAGAGGTGAACCACTTTGCTCTTTGCTGCAAAGTATGCAGGTAGTCGTCAGACCACTTCTTCCAAAACGTTTGGGAGATTTTCTGCAAACACTGCCAACGTGACAGTCGGTTATTAGGTACGTCTAGAACACCGTACTCGGGCACGGCGAGTAAGCTTTGACCTATCAAAAAATGTCCAGGCGATAAAATTTCGAATTCATCAGGATTGTCAGATAACGGGCACAACGGACGCGAGTTCATTACGGCTTCGATTTTACAGAAGACAGTGGTGAGCTCTTCAAATGTAAGTGCCTTGTCACCTACTGCACGGAGGAGGTGGCGCTTGGCCGACTTGATACCGGCTTCCCACAGTCCGCCCATCGAAGCTGCAGTAGGAGGAATATTTTTCCATTCAATAGAACGAGTTGCGCAACCGTCAGCAATTAAAATGTCATTTTCTTTAAAAAAATTGCAAACTTCTTTCAATTGCTTCGCAGCTGCGACAAAGTTCGTCCCGTTATCGGAATGTAGGCACGAGCACAGACCGCGTCGCGCTACGAACCGGTCAAGAGTTGCTAGAAAACATTCAGCTGATAAGTCGCTAATGACTTCAATGTGTACAGCCTTTGTGGAAAAACAAACAAAAAGGCACATGTAGCACTTTAGAATTTTTGCATTACGATTCAAACTCGCTTTTATGTGAAACGGCCCACCTAAATCGCAACCGACATGATCAAAAACCTTATTAGGTTTTAATCTTTCAGCGGGTAACGTACCCATGTACGGTTGGATTGAAGTAGGGTTGCATTTAAAGCATACGACGCATTTAGACAACACACTACGAATCATACTGCGAGCGGATACGATCCAATATCGTTTGCACAAAATTCCTTGCAATGAACGAGGTCCTACATGTAGGTACACATTGTGAAAATGTTCTATCAATAAAGTTGTTACATGACATTTTTTAGGTAGCAACAAGGGGTGCCTGCTATTGTAGGGTAAGTCTGCTAGCGAGATTCTACCCCCCACCCTGAGGAAACCATGGGCATCGACGAAGGGTGATAGCTTCCTGAGTGACGAAACAAATTTATTATTTTTTATCTGAGTGATTTCGCTACAAAAGTAGGTAGCTTGTGTACATTTTATAATAACTTCATGAGACGCATTCAACTCGTGAGTTGAGATCGGACCAACAGAACGCTCGTTCTTAGGTAACCTACAATTTTTAGCAAATCGCAAACACCAAGCGACGATACGTTGCAATCTGTTGAATGAAGAGTATTTTTCAAAAAACGTTTCTGAAAGATCGTTAGGTACATTTTGAGATGCACAGGAAAATGTATCAACGTTTGTCTTCAGTTCTAAAATGTCCGTTTTTTCAGTGACGTAAAAAGTACTAATTGGCCATTGATGAACGTCATCAGATAGCCATGCGGGACCATGCAGCCAGAGCTTATAATCAGCTACGAGCTGAGTGGGCATGGCGCCGCGCGAACAAATGTCAGCGGCGTTGTTTTCGCTCCGCACGTGGTACCAGCTGTTCGACGGAACCACCTCCACTACTTGAGCGACACGACTTGAAACAAAGGTTTTAAGTTTGTAGGGAGGGGTCAGTAACCATGCGAGTGCGACACTGGAGTCTGTCAACGCAGTTACCTGAAAGTTTAGATTTTTAATATTTTGTTGAACGAACGAAACCAGTTTTGACAACAACACGGCAGCCATAAGCTCGAGTCTAGGTATCGAGAGCGGCTTGATCGGCGCGACCTTACTTTTACTGATAAGCAGTCTAGTCTTTACTTCATTGTTTGGGTCAACACTACGTACATATATGCATGCCGCATAACCACGGGTCGATGCGTCACAAAAAGCAATTAAGTGTAGGTACGCCGCAGAATTTAGGTATTAGCATATGTCGTTCGATTGTTATTGACGACAGACTTGACAATGACGCGATGAAGACTGACCACTTGTCACGCAAATCAGCCGGAAGAGGGTCATCCCAACCGAGACTCAGCTTCCACAAATCTTGCATGATGCATTTAGCTAGAAATGTGCATGGAGATAAAAACCCAACCGGATCAAAAATGCTAGCAAGCAGTTTTAGCACTGACCGTTTTGTGTAGGTGTTATCCGTCATGTTATAATCAAAAGAGAAACAATCGACTGTCGGCAGCCACTTAAGACCTAAAACCTTCAGCGATGAGCACACGGTGTCGTCATCACTGAAGTTTATAGCTACTGCCTGATCTGCACCGATCCTAGACAATAATTCAGGGGAATTACTCGCCCATTTACGAAGATCAAAACAGCCTAACTTCAATAGAGCTACGAGCTCGTCCTGTAACGTACAGGCGTCTGAGAGGTTCTGTGTCGACCACAAAACGTCATCAACAAAACATCCTTGCATGAGGATATCAGCAGCTTGAGGATATCTCTTGCCCTCATCACTAGCCAGCTGTTGCAACGAGCGAACAGCGACAAAACCAGACGATCGCAACCCGTAGGTATTTGTACGAAGTTCGTAGGTTTTTATTTCATGCGAAGGCGATTCCCTCCAAAGAATGTGCTGATATGTACGCTCAGCGGGATGAATTAAGACATTTCTATAGAACTTAGCTATGTCAGCGGTAAAACAAACGTCATACAAACGAAAGTTGAAAATAATTTTCAAAATGTCATGATGGAGTTTTCTGCCTGTAAGTAAAGTGTCATTAAGTGACACACCGCTTGAAGTCGCCGCTGAGCCATCAAATACCACTCGCAGGGGCGTGGTGGTGCTGGATGCCTTCACCACACAGTGGTGTGGTATGATATACCTACTCGGTTCTGTACCTACATACGGTTTCATATGACCTAACTGTTCATACTCACGCATGAAGTCTACGTAGGGCGAACGTAAGTCGGGCGATCGAGCGAAACGTCGCTCCAGGTGGTGTAACCTACGCACGGCGTGGTTGTAAGACTCGCCGAGGGCGGCGCACTTCGGGTTCATTAGGATAGGCGAAACATACCTACCGCTATCGTCCCTATAATGACGCTCGGAATATATCTCTTCGGCAAGCTTGTCATCTGGGCTGATAGGGTTGTCGCACGGCGACTCCTCTATTTCCCAAAATGATTTGAGTTGATTGTTGATGGTGTCACTATCACAGGTGTACGACACCAAATTGCAAGACGTTGCAATGTTAGTGACATCATCGGAAGTACACGGTACTTCAACTTTCCCACACAATACGAACCCGAAAACACTACTGAGTGCAGTGGGTAGTGTAGGGCCGACAATAATTTTATTACCGTCATAAATGTCAGGGAATATGTCACCTGCAAGAATAATGTCAACAGAAGATTTTTTATAGAAGTAGGGATCTGCTAACAAAAGGTTTTTGTAATGCATAGAAACTTCTTCGGAAATTTCCACCGTAGGCAAATCGGAAGTGATCCGTTGTAAAATTATAGCATCGATATTAAATGATGGGTTATCGCAATGTCTCGGCTTAATAGTGCACGAAGTCATGCCAAAATTTTTGACACTACTTCCGGTTAAACCAAAAATATTAAACGGACATTTTTGACGCGACAACCCTAGCCGTTCTAAACAATTCAAAGTTATAAAATTCGATTGAGCGCCTGAGTCGATAAGAACGCGACAAGCTTGCGGATTACCAAACGAATCTATAACATTGACTATAGCCGTACCTAGTAGAACCATATAGCTCTTCATGTTGTGACCGCTGGACGAGCGCGATGTTTTAGCGTGCAATGTGTGAGTACCTACAGCTGTCGGCTTTGCGCTGCTATTATTCGCAGGAATAGATGGCGTAGCAGGACTACCTTTAGAGTCAAGATGCAGTAACGCATGGTGACGCTGATTACACGTGAAACATCTAAATTCGCTTTTGCAATCGGAAGACGAGTGGTTTTGCTTAAGGCAGTTGTGGCACAATTTCAAATGGTCAGCACGGCTGACTCGTTGTGCAGGATTCAATTCACGGAATTGAACACAACGAAAAATCATATGATTTTGACCACAGTGTAAACAATCAAAACTCTTCGGCTTATTGTTAGGTTGCGTCTGCGAAGAAAATGCCTTCCTATTGTTAGTTTCACTCGACTTTTTATTAGATGTGTTGGGGGTAGGATTCCTACCTTGCGGAACAGTAGAACTAGAATGATCTTGAGAATGTTCCAATATTTTTATTTGATTATGTACATGGGACATTAACTGATCATAGGTAGGTATGGTCTTTTGATCGATACCTTGTTCGAATGATTTTCTTGTGTTGGGGTCTAATCCCCTCAATGCTATATGACACAGTACATAGCTAGATAAGTGCTCGATATTTAAAGCATTAATAGCGCGATAAGAATGATCGAAAATCTCAATAAAATTATTTAAATAAACTGGAGATTCCGATTTGAGTGCGGGAAAGTTGAGCATCTTATCTAGGTATTTACCTACGAGCATCCTATTGTCTTGATATTTATCAAGTAAGGACTGCCACACTACGTCGTAATTACTTGAAGTAATCGGCACACTTTTTACAATGCTAAGTGCGGACCCTTTTGTGCATGACAACAAATAATGAAATTTATCTATGCTTGAAATACCCGTTTGATTGTGCACCAAAGAGCAAAATGTTTCATAAAACGTGGTGAAGTTCTCAATATTCCCATCAAATGTGAACAACTCGAGCTTCGGTAAACGTGGTCGAATGTCGCCATTTTTATCTTTCGTGTCTACGTGACTGCATGGTGGAACGTCCGCCATTTTGGTCGTGTGCTTTGAAGCGCACAACTTGACGCGAAAGAACAAGTCATCAAAGCTAACCAAATCGCTGTCTGAGAACTGAGCTTCAGGCGTTAAAGTTAATCGCATTTCATATATTTCCATACAAATACTTTCGAATGATTCACGTAGTGATGTTATCTCTGAGGCACGCAATAGGAACATTTCCTTGACGGAAGGATGATTTTCAATTTTATTCGATAAATCAAACACTTGTTGCAATTGAGAATAAATACGTTGCTTTTTAGCAAGACATTTGTTTATGTTACGAATAGTTTCTAATTCCTTTTTAGTTGGAATTGGAGCAATCGGAGCAGTTACTTCTGATTGCGACATTTTTAGATTTTAAATATGCAATGAAATAATTTAAAAAGTTAATTATATCCGGCTCGATTGGACCAAAATGTTGAGTATGACTGTAGAAGGCTGGTAAGAAATTGTATTTTTTGAAGGACCAATAATTAATAAAAATAATAGCTGTATCAATATGTAGGTAAAGTTTGGAAAGTGGATCTCTGCTCGTAAATAGGTAGATAATTCAGTATGCCACCTACCTCAAACTTCCACACGTACGTTTCTTCACGACAGTCTTGCACGGCAAGGGGTCCTGGTATAGACGGCGGAGGCGAGCGAGGGCACTAAACGTTCCAAAAACACCATCTAAATTGACACAGCACTGCGAGAACGTCTCACACAATGGATACTGCACGGCAGTGTAGAAAATGAGTTAAACTTGTCTAATTCACGGAATAGTTTCTCAATAAAAACAGAGACGTGACCGATATTGTCTGATCACGCAAGCCAACTGCCAACCGCATCGCGCGGAGGTTGCACGAGCGTCAGCCACGATTCAAAAACGACGGTAGTCGTAAAAAAGTAGATGACAAAACATAAATCATCCACCCTCATATAAGCAAAGATCCAACAGCTCTAATGTAAATTTTATTTATTGATAGGATGGATTGCGTACCTACAATACCTACATGCTAGTATTAATTGGAGTCTACAATAGAAGCAACAATGTTAAAATTGTATGTGATTTTTTTCTGTTAAGTTGTAGCCATGTTATAGCAATTCGACCTTACATTGTGCACTCAACCCGTTAAGCCGCCTTTTCACTATGGGATGTAATATTCCTTCAAATGACCTCTAAATATCGCTCGCATACATTTTGTACGTGACCGTTCACACTGTGCTATAATATATATTTACATCCCAAACTATAAAATATTTTTTCGACCGACTGAGCTATATTTAGAGGTCATTTGAAGGTGTATATTTTACCTCACGTCCCCGGACAGCGCGCTCCCCCCAGCATCGTTAAGTTTGAATGGCGATGTTCGAGTGCAAGGGAAAAATAACTACATAGTATAAAACAAAGTCGCTTTCTCTGTCCCTATGTCCCTCTGTATGCTTATCTTTCAAACTACGCAAGGGATTTTGATGCGGTTTTTTTTAATAGATAGAGTGATTCAATAGAAAGGTTTTAATACCTTTTTTCCACCCGTGCGAAGCCGGGGCGGGTCACTAGTAAATAATAAACTGAACACGTGTTTTGAATTTTTGGTTTTATGTTACCGTAGATAAAAGTATTTTACCTTTATTTAAATAAAGTTATTTGAAGTACCTACCTACGAAATCCTTAACCACGGATTAAATAATTAAACATTTTATAGAAAGTGTTCACATAATTCACATTTGATTTTGTTGATACAGGTGTTTCTAAGCTGAAATTTTGCAAAGAGGTTCCCTTTATAGTGTAGACAAGGAATAAGGAAGGATTTCTCGAAATTCAACCCCTAAGGGAGTTAAATAGGGGATGAAAGTTTGTATGGAAAATCGACATTTTCACGCGGGCGAAGCCGCTGGCAAAAGCTAGTGTAAAATAAAATTGTAATCATGGCATGAAGTTCGAAATTTTTTGTTTTATTCAAACTAGTAATTAAAAAACCTTTCTTCATCGAGTTCATTAAAAAGCCGAAACTTCAATCTTCTTTAAGCCTAATATGATTCGGTATCCAGAATCGACGTTTATTATATTTTCTTTTATTATTTCTTAATAATGATACAATGTAAATCGAATACAGCATCATCGTCGTCTGAAGAACTATTGTAGGAATCAAGCAAAACAATTATTTATTTTAACAATCTCCATATTGTCCATTTTAAATAAAGAACGTGAATTTTCATTAAAGAACGTGTTGACACAGCGGCGACCGAAGCTGTACTGTTCCAAAATATACATCTCACAGTGTGAACAGCAATCGCGAGATATAATATATAGCTCGGGATGTAATATATATTATATCCCATAGTCAAAAGGCAGCTTCATCGTGTCGTCATAGACCGTGGCGGGTGCATCCACATCAATTTTATTTTGTAAATTATTTTGCAACGCTAATACGTTACTTTCTCAACTCAAAGCATTTATTTCAATTAGACCATTACAGACACTGTTGAATGTAAGAAAAACAAAGAAAGCGAAACTATAGTCACACTCACAAGCCAAATAACTTGTATTTTGCAGTTAAGGTTGAACAAGCCAGTCATTCTTCCATACAAACTTACGAAGGTGATTACTCCTCTGTTTGACGGTGTAGGTTCAAAATTAAAAATTGTATCAACTGGTCTTATCATTATCTAGGTCTGTATGGAAGCAGAATTGGAAAAAAAATATTGATTTGGAAGTTATGAACGTCAAAACTTTCATATTTTAGCACTAATTTTATTTATTTATTTATTTTATTATTTTTTGAAAACTTACAGCTAGGTAGACATAGTAGATAGATTTATAACAACAATAGAGCCAATTACAAGTTTCCACAAGTATGTAGGTAGTTATACAATATTTAAATAACGCAAAAAAAAAAAAGACAGTGATAAGGATTAGTAATAAATAGAATATAAATGAAAAAGAATGGAAAAGAACACAAAATGGCAAAATACAAACGATAAGGGTTAGTCGAAGAACTTATCACAAACCATCTTATTTTAACTCATCTTTTGGCGTAAATAAGTAACGTATATAGTATGAAAAAGAAAAAAGTGAAACCATACGGACATAGATTAGTTATTAAAAAATTTAAATAATTTGATTTTGAACAGATACATTCAATAGATTTTTCATGAAACCAAATATACCAAAGGTCTGCATAGAAACAATCGCGCGCCCGTTTTAGTTGTGTCTCTTTCGCTCTATGCATTTCGCTCGTGATGTCGGGTGAAATAGAATGCATTTTAGCCCCGCCCACCAACTAGTTCGTGCCGTTGGCTTGTTTACCCTTAAGGCGACATTAGCTGCCCGCGACCTTGAGCGCGCGTTTAACTCATCGCCTAAACAAATAAGGTTGAAAATGGCGATGCGTTTGATGCTCGTGACTGCCAAAATGAACGATAGTTCGCAGATTTAATTTATTTAAAAAAAAAAATACGCTGTAATGTTAAAATATTTTTACATATGTCTTTAGTTGGTTAAATTTCCTTTCTGATAGTAAAAAAATAAATAACAGTTGTCACTCAAAATATTGAGCATTTCGAGACGAAAAAGTTTTTTCGTGTGATTTTTTTGTGATTTTTTTTTCGAGGTTCTTGATTACTTTTAGAAAATATTTTTGCATAAGTCTTTTACCTATACATTTGACTATACACTGTATTTTTTTTGGAATTGTAATAAGTAGCAATACGGCTAACTCTGCGACGAAAAACAGGTCGTTTTTACGTTTCCCCCGTTAACTGCGCCTTAAGCGACTTAGCGACAACATTAAATAACTTTTTGTTATATTATTGCACACTAATAAATGTTATTCCTCAAAAAGTTAGGTGAACAGGGAGTAGTTGGCAACGTTTCAGACATGGCTTCCGAACGTTATTTCACTGTAATATTGATGATTACGAATTGCAATAAAAAGATTGGATTATAGTACAATCATACCATTATTACTGTACCTACTTATATTTAACACATGAAACTTATGACGTTGCCAACTTTCCGAATAAGACGGTGCGTCTTAAAGAAAAATATTCCTTACCCTTACCAATATTTTTATAAGATCATAATTTTCCAGCAGCGGAGGGCGATGAATCTCCCACCCCCGACGGGGGCCCGACCCCAGACGAGCTGGTACGTCTGCTGTCCGCGTGCGACCTGGACGCAGCCCCCGCGCCCGGCCCCGTACTGCCGCCCTCCCCCAACCGACCCATACAGGCGCCATGAAACTCGGCCTCCACTGTGTGCGGAGCCCTACTCAGGTTCTACTCTTTAATCGTCAACGCTTGACATGATCTGACTGTTTCTTAATAGAGAAGTTTGGTGACTTTGTTTTAGATAATGTGTCGATAGGTTTACTGTCAATGCACTTCAGTTGTAAGGCTTTTTCAACTTACACTTTATAGCAAAAGCATGCAAGTGGAGGAAATTAGCTAGAAAAAGAAAAAGTTCAGCTAAAAAACTACATATCAAACACCTTTCAGCCTTAAAGCACAGATATACCTGGAAAACGCAAGAACATCTACTTCGCGTGCATTCAGTATTTTATACTTAAACGAGGTTACTGTCGCAGCAAGCAACGTTACATCGTTACAACTCAAGAACTTAATTCTAGACAATTTAAAAACAAAACCGCTTTTGTATTTGTATAGTAAATACTCGTTTGCATAGTAAATATAAATAGTGCTAATGACGTCATAGTACTTATGCAGTCAAAAATGGCACGCTTGTTTTTTCTATGGATCGTGCGTTGCGTTACCTAAGTATATTATATCTGTGTCTCAGACCTTTCGACATATTTTTCTAAAGAAGTATTGACACGGTAAAACTACTGACCATAAGTATTTTTTCGAATAAGCTTTTAATGTTATGTATCACATGCGATCAAATAGATAGATATCGATAGAAATTTCGTGTAAATATAAAATTGATAGCAAAAATATTCGTAAATTTTGAAACGTAAATTCGACTTGAATAAATATTGCCAATTTTTGCCTTAACATACACTCTGAATCTAGTATTTGTGTGGAGAAATTACGCGTATATAAATAATTGATCTTGTTCATATATTTTCCCGCACTAAATTGTAAATAAATTGCAATGTTTAATTGTTCAAGTGTCCGCCTATTAATTCACTTTTCATCGCACGATAACTATGTGAAGTATGCGATATTTGCTTTATTTCGCCGTCAAAATTAAAGCCCTGATCACGGATTCGAGCGGAGTGGGTGCGGATTTGCATGATTCAACCATAGGAGTTACTAGAGATAGTTTTCAACCAATTTGATTGGTTGATTCCTGCATTCTCCTCTCCGCTCTGACCTTCTCCACTTGGTGGAACTCAGGCCTCATCTGCGTACTATGATATCTTCAATAGTACATTTTGATACAAGTGCGGAAAGTTTGTTATTGCATTCGAGGCAGATTGAACACCCGAGCCGTATGGCGAGGGTGTTCATGGGGTCGAGAAATGCAATAACAAATTCCCACGTGTATCAAACGACGTTTTTCAATACACTTTCAAAGAAATTAACTTAAAACGTTATGTGTTTTTGTCAACAAATTTAAATGATGAGACTATGATTTAATTTACTTTTTTTCCGCGGTTTGATTTCGCCAGGTTGAAAAACAAGCAAAGGTATAAAGCCGCCAAACAGCCTCACACGAAAAATATAAAATTCAAATATTTTTTAATTAAGAACACAAAAAAATGTTTACTTGTTCATAAAAGTAAATAATTGTTTAAAATATTTACGTTTATTAGTAGTATTCTTTTTAAAAACACAATTTAAATATTCAAAAAATATTTACGCTGTAAAGACGCAGATCAAAATGACGAGATTAAAAAAAAAACACGCCTGCTCTATAATAGTCAGTGGTGTTTTTTTTTTAATTTCTTATGTTTTAATCGAATTACCGCTGCTATATGATTACAGCGTGCGGTAATAAGATTACAGCACGCTGTATTCTTATTACCGCACGCGTGCGAAATATGATGCATGTCGAACCTAATCGTAGTGCAATAAGAGCTAGTTTTCGAGGAAGTGTATTGAAAAATAGCTTTTTCTAATAAGCTCGTATATTACAGGGATTAATCAAATGATATTGGCAGATATTGCGCTAGGCTGGCTCAAGCAAGTGTAGTGGAAAAGTTGCGAATTAATAGGCAGCTCTGGGTTAGCTCAATCCATCGTCGACCTCATCTCTAACCTCGGACAAGAAGAAGAAGGATTTCAAGATTGCTGTCAAGAATAGGCCCATTTAAAATATAAAAAAAATAATTGAGTGTCGTTCCGATTACGTGATCAAACTGAACTGTCATTTCAAATAATTTATTAGCATGATATGGGTATATAATATACACATAGATGGTAACTTGTTTCGATTGCCCAGTGCAATATCTGCCATACAAAACCCGATAAAGCTTTGTCAAGTCTCGAATTGATCATATTATTTGTATTTAGATTTTATTACGAGTCTTTTCGTGTAGTTATCGAGTGCAAAGTTTAATCGCATGTAAGACTGATTTGATTCACAAGCTCAATTACGAAAATTCACTATTCACAATCTTGAATTCTTTATTTTTGAATATCAATGTTTTGTATAAATAAGTCTATATCTAAAAATTTAAATTTTGTATGTTACTGAAATGAAAATTAGATAGATGTGATCAATTTTTTATGTAAATGTTTCTTGTTAATTTAACGCTGCGTATAAATATATACTTATATCAAATGCATTTAATTACGGAGTGTTAACGGTGTAATATAACAGACAAATCTCTATTCTACTTCAACTACGGAAGGTTCATTTTTATAAATATTTTCCATTAGTACCTAAATACAGTTTGTTTAACTTTAGGATTTGCATCTAATTTAAATACATGTTCATTCTAATTTCTAATATAAACAATTAAAAGTCTATTTTTGAAACAATTTTACACAATATAAGAATAGGAATGCCATATCATTTAGCTTGTTGGCCGTGTAGAGATTGTCAAAAACATAAGAAGTTTCCAGTAAAAGGTCTACTGTAAAAAAACTTAAATATTTGTAATCTCGGAAAAGTCCCAGTGTTAAAATAAATGCGTGCACTAGCAATGTTTTGCTATTTAAATAATTTTTTGAAAAGAGCGAGACTATACATAATGAATTAAAAGTAATTTCAGCACTTCTAGTTTTTCACACGTTTCATTGTGACGAGAATTACCCCTTGAAAGTTCAACCTTACCTATCATGTAAGAAGAACGTTTATCAGTTGGCTAATTTCACGCTGTGCCTGCAAAAAAGTCGGGGTTGATGCAGTCTTGGTTAAGCGCTGTTCAGCCTTTTTTTACTGCGATATGCCATACAAATATCAACCTTGATAACTTCCACCAGCATATTATAGGGGTTTCAATCACGCTGGTTTGTTAATTATTAGGTATGCATACTCAAAGTTGAATTTTGATTGGCAATGGCGTATATCCGTGCTTTGCCAAGTGTGTACCAATAGTATATAAGTAGTGAATGAGCCTATGTATGTAATGTTTTATTGGTATAAAGATATTATATTTTCTGAACGCATCGTACTTGGTTCGAAGTGAAGTAGATTTTTGTCTCTATTTAAATTTTATATGTATTTGTGCGTCTTTAAACGAGTGTATGCTATTTATGGTGTAAATTAGAATGAAATTAGATTGTTCCTAGATAATACAAAATTATGTATATACGGAGTAAATAAAATATTATTTACACATACCCTGACTTTTAATTTTACGTATGACATCTTACGTTTATTTCATTATTTATTTATTTTGGCCAGCTCGCCACGCCATGTCCCTCATATTTATTTACGAGGTTGTTTCAGAGCTTTCCTTGGCATCTCAATACCAGTCTATTCATGTAAAATAAACAATAAATGTCTAAACAATAGTGTTCTGAAACTAACTAATTAAGGTGAGATAGGTACTAAGGTATATTATTTATCACTTGGGTATCAACCAATGAAGTAAACAACTATTTAAAAAATAAAACAAAAACTTCATCATCACGTATGTTTATTTAGTGATATCGTTGTTTTAAAAACAGACTCACGTCACAACTCTCTATAATTAGCTTATATTAAAAACAATATTTCAATTGACTAGTGAGGCAATATTTTGCGATGTACATGCGTGCAAACCCTGTTTAAAAATAATTTTACGTATTTACAGTTATGATGAAAAATATGGCACACACAACACAATAAAGGAAAAGGTATGTTTCACTACTCACAGCGCCCAAAATGTTCTTTCATCTCTTTCAAAGAGGGAAAATATTATTTGTTTTTTTAAGACTATGGACTTTCAAGTCCAAACTCAACGTTTGCCAAAGAGCGATGGAACGTAGCATTCTGAAGGTTAGACTCTCCGATCGAATGCGCAACACCTTAATACGGTCTAAGACAGGCATCGCCGATGTTGGTGTTAAATCTGCCAAGTTAAAGTGGGACTGGGCGGGTCACGTTTCCAGGATGAAGCCGGACAGATGGGCAAAGATAGTCACTCAGTGGGTGCCTGAAGACGGCCGTCGTAACCGAGGCAGGCCCAAGAAACGCTGGCGTGACGATCTGGACTCATTCTTATCAGATTGGACGGAGAAAGCAAATAACAAACAAACTTGGAAAGCCATGGGGGAGGCCTTTGCCCAGCAGTGGGACAGCGTGGGCTGATAAAAAAAAAAAAAAAAAAAAAAAATGGACTTTAGTAGTGAAACTTTTTTGGACAGTTAAACAAAACATCACAATAAAGCTCTTAAGGACGCATTCCCGATTGATAAGTCAAATCATTACTTTTTTAAACAAAAGTATGTTTATTAAATACAATGCTTTGTATTTTTAAAATGTTTTTGCTGCTTATTGTAGATAGATGTGCAAGGTACAATTCTTAACTATAAATATAATTTTAGATATGTCCAGTTTCTCAATTAATGTACCGAAGTAAAATTTTTTCACTTCGGTACATTAATTGAGAAACTGGACATATCTAAAATTATATTTATAGTTAAGAATTGTACCTTGCACATCTATCTACAATAAGCAGCAAAAACATTTTAAAAATACAAAGCATTGTATTTAATAAACATACTTTTGTTTAAAAAAGTAATGATTTGACTTATCAATCGGGAATGCGTCCTTAAACAATAGAATAATATATGAAATAGGTTTTTTTCGATCACATTCAATCTCCTATTTAATTATTTCTTATATAACCAAATAAATAGGGAACACGCTGCATATATCAACAAGGCAAACCCCAAAAACTTTGCTGTGATAAAAGCTACCTTAACATGATAAAAATACGTATGTTTTTACAATAAGGAAGTTAAGAGATCTGCACTTGGATCGGAGTTTAATAATGTGATGTAAAATTTAGAGTAACATGTTTTTATTTGTTTAGGTACCTTTTTATACACACACGGTTTATTTTTATCATTCAGCTAGGTTTTTATAAAAGAATTGAACACAATCATTCTTGAATGAGTTATGTCTAAATTAACCATAATTACAGTTACCTAATTAGTTTTAAGCACTTACTTAGCACACATTTTTAGTTACATAGCAAAGTACAATTAGACAATAAGGTAAGTAAAACGAAGTTTTTAGTGGTCGGATTTTTATGGGACTTTGTTGTTAGTTCTTTGAGATATGAGAAAGTTTAAAAATGTTTTTTTCGTTTTGTATAACTTGACTTGATTAATATAAATTCGTTATTTTATATTAATTTTAGTTGTTTATTATTTGTTTAATTTATATCGCGGCATTACATTATAGTGTGACCTGTGTTCAGCCATTAAACACCAATTTGGTATATTTATCTCTTCAGTGTTTTCAAATAAATGCAAGTTTAAAAGTTTTTTTCCTGTTCTAAAGACACGAGCGTTGAATTTATTTTAACTCACTTCTCCAGGCCTCTAGGAACTCAATAAAAAAGCTCCAATGAAAATCCGACCTCTATAACTTCGTTCTACCTATGAGTAGTTCTTGTCTATTGCACCCTGCTAAAATAGCTTAATCAAACTAAATTTTTGGGCAATCATGCCAAAACGACTATCTTACTGTGCATAATTTAATCAAAGCAAGTGTAGACAAACACACACTCATCTTATCCTAATTTATAATTAAGAATCATTAATATCCCTTGTTTAATAACATTAGTAGTAACCCTAGGATAAAGTTTAATTATTATACTGTGATTAGATTTCAGAGGTAAATTACTTAGGCAACCTGTGATTAGCAATACTGTAGTGTTACTATTTAATAACATAATTTATTTATTTATAAACATATTTTTTATGACAATACCTATGCCACAGATTAACAATACATTGGCAGAGTAAAGTTAAATATTAAAAATGTTATTTTATTAAGCAAAAATCGAGGACATATCTTTAGTAATCCTTACACAGGTAGAGTCATAAAAAATACCAGTAACCTTTGAATGTTTCGTATGAGTACAACCTACATTACAATGTTTTCTAGCAGTGATATTCTACTTTCAAACAGTTTCCTACAATATAACTATGTAATCCTTTCGGCGAGGCTTTCGGTCCAAACGAAAGATTCTGACTTTCAATATGAATTTTCCACAGACCAGTAACTTGATGGAAGAATCTATTAAAACAGTGATGCACAAAGACGTTCAGTTATCGTTACTGACAAATAACAGCGATACCGCGAACGGAGTTATTCCAATTTCATATTACATTCGATTTTAACGCTAATGAATTATAAGCCCGAATCATTTCATTTATTACAGAATTTAGTATAATGAAATGCCAAAGCGTAATATCCACCTTTAAAAATGACATGGTGCTTACATTAAAAGTCCTATTGACTGTGTCGGTTAAGTCTTACGAGTTTAAATTAAAAATTGAACTTCGAAAATATGGAACAATACACGGGTATTGAAAAATACTGGTATTCGAAGAGGATGGAGGCCATAGTATATTGTTTCATATTTTTGTAGTTGACTTAAATAGTACCCGGCTATAATTATTATTATATATCGAGCTAGACCCCTTGTTGTAGCTGAGATGAGCGGAGCGAACAGAAGACTTGCGGATACCAGCCAATCATTGGTTAAAATCTACTTCACGTCTCTCCTGTGATTGGTAGAATCTTGCAAATCTTCTCTCCGCTCCGCTCGTCTGCGCTTTGGTAAAGTCAACGCAGAAACGACACTATAATATTATAACGCCGCACTTTTAAAACTCGATGTGCCATAATGACAGCCGGGTATTGCTAATGAGATATTGGTGTCATCACTTGCAACAATATAATACTATTCGATTCAAGATTCCCAATGTAATCTATTGTCGTAAATATCTGGACTAGTCAAAGGATTAAGCAGGAAACACCAGAGGCCGAATCCTATTAGGAAATTCCAAACGATTAATATTCGTTGTAGAGGTGGGAACTCTGATATTTCGCCGAAGTTTGGGAATCCCATGTGGTTGCAGAACATGTGTGCGACTAGAGGAGCGACGAAGTGTCCTGAAAAAAAAAAGAAAAATAAAGTTATTTTAAAATATTCTTTTTTTAATTTTTCCCACGGGGGTAAAGCGGGGTAAAAGCCTTTTAAGCGGGGTAATTTTTTGTTTTGGTAAATTAACAGGGCTGTTGACAGTGAACATGTTACAATAATTATTATAAACAGTATGACGGCACTGAGCGATTGGCTGGTCTAGGGTGTGTCCAGGTACGATTTCCGATAAGACAAATATTTGTATGGTCTGGTCTGCACTTCTGCATTTAGTTGTTCCGGGTCTGTCTGTTTGTGATTGTTAATTAAAACGTTTGTAAACACGTCCACAATGTAGCTTTGGAGAACTTCCTATGAACTAAATAACTGTTAACACACACAGTGCAGTATTTAAAAGACGTAACCATAATTGAATACTACCCACCTGTTCTTACAAACAAATACGCCGAGTACGCGCCGAACATACTGGTGTACACAAACTGGAATGCTGAAAAAAACAAGTTATAAATGAATCATTTGATTGATATAATTCGGTATGTATACTGTAATTATTTCAGTTGCAGTTAATGGCACTCACAGAGTCATAGTTAAATGCGAAAGCTTTATGTATCAATGTTAAAAGCACGTCGACTGCGTCTTTGGTCTAGTTGTTGCAAGAAGAACTGCTGAGCAGAAGTCCTGGGTTTGATTCACAGGTTGGGCAAAGTGTTATTTGATTTGGGAAAAGGGCGTGAGTTTATGTATGCATGTATATCTCAGTAGCAGCAACAGAGTCTGCATTTGTGCCCCGTTGGTGGCAATAGGTTCGCCCCTATTACATGAGACTTAAACATAGGTAACTGGTGAAATGTGGGTGTACACCTCTGTGTGATATTATGTTATATTTAACAAATGAAAAAAAAACTACTTTATCGTATTTCTCCCACACCACAATATTCCTACAGTATTTAAGTGAAGAAGCCCTACTGATAAATGACTAAAATTACGTCATAAAAATTGGCTACACATACTGAATACTTGCCAAAATTGTTTTATAATATAATCATTTATTTATTTAGACAACTAAGATCCATTGGGTTAGTAACAATATTCTTAAAACCTATATTAGTACTTAACTAAAGATGCTTGAGTTAGTAACAATATTCTTAACCTATGTTAGTACTTAACTAAAAAAAAAATCCAATTTTTACAATTACTATTGTACAGTACGATCAAATTATCTTGACAGGTCTGAACCTAGGCTAGGCTCTGCGAACTTTTACGCATGTAAACTTGTGAAGAAAATTTTTATTGCCAGTTAAACCAATACTTATACGGTCAGAAAATATCTAATGTATACAGTGAGAAATACAAACACTTTTAGACATTAGTTGTAACAAAATAACCTGCACGAAGTTCGGACTTGCACAAGATAATTTGATTGCACTGTACTATCCAATACCTTAAAACATCCAGACTTACTTGAGATCATGAGAGCTGTCTTGAATTCAACCCCAGAATGTATCTGTTCTAACATATGATGGAAATGAGCTGGAATAGAAAACATACTTTTGATAATTATTATTATCATCCCCCTGTATTCACAGCAAGTAATAATTAGTAATGCTGGATTCATAAATATAGGTAGAATTATTTATTGAAATTAGCTTGCTCAATAAAATTTGCATGTAAATATTATGGGCATGTGATGAGGAGGGATGAATCGCATGTGACTAAAAAAGTTATGAATATAAATGTGGATGGATGGAGAGGGAGAGGAAGACCAAAGAAAAGATGGATGGAGTGTGTGAGGGGTGATATGAAGGAAAAAGGAATAAATGATAATGTGACGACTAACAGGGCAGAATGGAAGAAAGAAACGTGTTGCGCCGACCCCAAATGACATGGGATAAGGGCAGGAAGAAGAAGAAGAAATATTATGGCTAGGCTGCCTTGCCTTGTTGGTTTAGTGGTTGCAATTGATAAGATCTTGAATTCTTTTCCCAGGTTGGGGAAGTTGTTATTGGGTGTCTCAGTAGCAGCAACCCCCAAGTACATGAGACGTAAACATAACTGGCAAAATGGATTACAGGCGTGATGTTACGTAAACATTATGGCAGTGTGTAGTAAACATACAAATAATGCAAAAATATAACTTGTGGTGTTGTGAGACCCTGTACCACTTGAATTAGTGTCAGAAAATATCAGGGTATTACTTTGTACAGCTGCAGTAACAAAAATGTAAACAAGCCAGTTTTTTTTTTTTTTTCAAACAAGTTGGAAACAGTATGTAATTGTAAACCTGATATCAGAGTCACACAATTCATGTTTTATTTTTTTATCTTTTCTACACTGATTTTGCTGACACTATAGCAGTTGCAATTTGTAGATTACTGATAATGTCAAAATAATCATTTTGAAGTTGAAATTGATACCATTATTTTTAGATTATACAAGAAATATAATTTGTCATTTCCTTTTGTAATTTATAATTCAAATTCTCATAAAGTTTAATAACCATAACCACCGCACATTATGTTTCAATCACCTTAGTCATAGTAGTACTAATTACATCAGTTTTGTAATAATCCAATTATACTCTACACAACAGATTTATTTTTACTCTGAACATTAAACATGACATAACATCTAAGGGGTATTAATAGACAAACAAATATCTTACCTATTCCAAATAGTAGAGGTCCAATAAACACTGCAGTCATGGGCTCCAGACATTGTATCAGCAGAGGGACCATGCAGGCTCTGAACACCCATTCCTCACTCAATGGGGCCATGAAGTGGTTCCTTACCCAGACAAGATCCTGCCAGCTGGACAGCCAATACATAGGCTCTGGAAGACAACATGAAATAAACAATAAGTAGAAGTGGTATTTAACACAGAAACAGTAATACATTTTTAGAATCTATCATATACCAGTGGTTATTTATTACCTGCATACAATTTCCAAATTCCGGATAAAAACTGCATAGTTAGTGGCCCCAAAAATAGGGTAGCAGTCAAAACTAGGGGAGCAACAATCGCTGGGATTATACCAGTCCAACGCAGCCCAAGGTGCTCGTACAAGTCGCCTTTATTCAAACTTTCTTCAGTAATAAAATAATGGACAAGAAATGGAGCCAGTAACATCATAACAGACACACTGAAGAATCTTCTTTTAATTGTAGTTGGATGGTCCCTGGGAAAATAGATTATTATTATTAGTGGCTTCATTATCCTTAAGGCATATCACAAGGTTAATTAATTAAATAATTGCATTTACCTGCTCAATGTAGACCTCCATACGTACAAACTCGAAACATATGAAATTGTTAGAAACACACAGGCGAAAACAGACAAACTGCACTGGCTGACACTAAACCAATCGATGAGAGACATGTTTAATTAATAAGTATAAGCAAAATAATATGACAAATTACATAAATAAAATAATTAAAATTATGATTTCAAAACAGCATCAGAGACACACATGACATTTTGACAATGTGATATGACATTTTGATTTTGATTGCCAACAGCAAAAAAATACTTTGTAAAACATGGAACTAGTATATACTGTTTTCGGTTAGATAGATGAATGGAATTAGGAAATCCTATATGTACATCACGGAACTTGTACCAAACAAGGAACAGTAATAATTTTAATAATCTGGAGACACCATTACAAGACGCCTCACTTTCATTTTATAGAGGAATAAGCTCTATAGTTGGCTCAGGGACTAACCCCTCTCACAGCTGGACAAACTGCTTTGACACCAAAATAAACCGGTTAATTCAGTAGTATAAACTTTTTTTTCGTCTTTTTTTTCATCCAGACCAGTTCTTAAACAAAGATGAATTATGTTCTTTACTTTTACTTACAAACACTCATTAATTCCTTTCCAATAGGTTCTCCCCGCCACTGTGATATTTTTTGTTTTGTAGACCATACCTGGGAACTTTATAGTTACGGAGATATTGGGCGTCAAAGTTCCAAAATATTCACTGGTTTTTTTTTTAATACTACTTATTTAACCATTCAAAGCATCCACTAGCACAATGTTCGAAGAGTACACATTGAGTTGATTGAGTTTTACCGTGAAATGTGATTTTTCACTCCAAAAAAAGTCGTTTCCCAGCAATAACTTTTGCGTAGGGGTACTAATTATAGTTTGAGCTTGGTAGTTAACTCCTACTAGGAGTTTCAATGGTTAGGATCGAAGTTACAACCGGTGAACCGCGGTCTGACCTGCCTTTGATTAACTTTACCCTGTTACTCAGAACCATGATGATCAAAAACAAATCACGCACGATAGTTCGATTAAAAATTGATAAATGGGACATACACATTATTAAAGCTGCATACAGACCGGCCAAACGAACGCCAACGAACGGGTTTCGTTGACCTTCGTTGCTGCAATCTGGCCGGTCTGTACGCAGCATCATCACGAAAAGGTGAGTGAAGTTTTTTCGCGAAAACTACCACTGCATCATGGTGCGTACAGACCGGCCAGATTGCAGCAACGAAGGTCAACGAAACCCGTTCGTTGGCGTTCGTTTGGCCGGTCTGTACGCAGCTTCAGACGTTACTATTTTGAACGCACCAACAATAAAAAAAAAACATTTTTTGTTATTTTGTAGATGGCGCTGTGGTCGGTCGCCATGTTAATCCGAAATCCGCCATATTTTGCTGAGAGTCGCCCATCGCTTGAGGGTAGTGTGGATTTTCATCATAATTTATTCAGATAATGATTATTATCAGTTTAATATCATAATTTTAGTGTCAGTGATTAGTGTGATATTTATATAACAATAGAACTCTCATCTAGCAATAATCAATGTGGTATATTCTCTGTTTCCCGTTTGTCTGCCCAATCTAATCTAAACAGAAAATGGCCGACGGTGTTGGTGCGGGTGTCTCCTTTGTTTAGGGCTGAATTCTAGTGAAAATAAGTGTTAAAAGAAATAATGCCTAGTGCCTCGTTTTCCTCTTCGCGTTCTTACGTTCGTAGATCGCGGAGAAAAGGCGGACATCGAATACCACTACCTTCTAGGAC
Organism: Diarsia mendica; assembly: GCA_949316265.1. Taxonomy (NCBI): domain Eukaryota; kingdom Metazoa; phylum Arthropoda; class Insecta; order Lepidoptera; family Noctuidae; genus Diarsia; species Diarsia mendica. The sequence goes on from OX438906.1 coordinate 14,618,211, forward strand.
ACAATCGAGTAAGTAATCCGGGTCGACCTAAGTCGCCCCGATCTTTAGAAATGCTTCGTTATTCATATTTCCTTGATCATGTAACTTTGAGTTCCACGTAAATGCATTTGGAAGTTGATATGTAGTGTAGTTATGACTAATTTATGCAGCTGTGCTAAAGATTTGACATTCCCATTTTGTACGAAAATGTTGGAGCTTGGTATTGAATTTTGAATTGGTCGATCATTGTTCCTCGAACGTTGATTGACATGTAAACTCTTATTTCCATACAACCAAAGTTTCATGATGATATCGGATAGCGCATTTCAGTGACATTTTGCGCAATATGGGTATTGATTTGCTAGATGAAAACTTATTTTACACAGAATGACGAAACAGCTGTTCTGATACATAGTCGAAGAGCCGATGTGCAGTTACGAAACTTTTTCATTTCAGTTCTCACATATGGGTACAGTGTCGAGTAGTTGTTTATTTTTTTACCTCATACTATACATTTTATACTCTCAACCAAAAAAAAAAGTTTCTGAATGACATTGGATCCTGTCAAAATCTAGAATTAACACTTTAAAATGGACACTGTGCGCCAGATTAGAGCGTATTTACGCAAAAGTTATTACATTTTGGCCTTAAGTTAACATTTTATTCATTTCATCAAATCATAATGAACTTTATTTCAACCTTCATAGTGGTGATTGAACTTTTGTTTCGAATATAGGTAATTAATGTACATGCATCTCTTTCTATTACCAGTAAATAGTTTTCTTTCCAAAGGAAACCTTATAATCATGCACTCAAGCATGTAAATAGTATTGCTATTGTAACTTCATAATATAACTGTATGTTTATTCTATCCTAATGTATTATGTCTAAAGAGTTAATGTATCTTTGTTCTCATGATTAAACATGTGTTATACAAATAATAATTTGTGAAATCCTTGTGAATAACATTAATATAAATAGTTAATATGCGGCTAATTGTGAAGGACACAATGATATAATTATTATAAGGAAGTACAATTTGGTGCTGATATTTTTGCATAATAACCTCCAAGCTTTGTCAATGAATACCAGTTTTGAATCAACAAACCTTATGTTGTCATGACTTTATCAATGCTATATATAATTATATAGCATATGCTATGATAACAATTGTAGTGATTGTAATAAGATAAGAACCTGTGCTAGGTTATTTTGATGGATAATTCTATTGTACTACTTAAAAGCAAACATTAAAAAATGATTGGTTAGGTAACGAGACTGATTATATCAGCACACTAACATTTTAAACAAATTATTAACCTCTTGTTATAAAAAATGCTTTTAAATTAGTCCTAAGTAAACTTATACCATCTTATTATAAAAACTTGCGTAATACAAGGTTTAAACCAGAACTAAAATGTCTAGGTTTGTTACCGTACTAGCAAATCGTATTACAAATCGTAGACCTACAAAGGACTATTTAGTACCAAAGAACGTCCATAAACTAAACATTTTCATTCATTCATTCGTTCAGTGTTCTATGCGCCGTTCCATTTTACAAAATGTTGATACGAAATTAAAAGAAAAAATTGTTTTTTAAATTGATTTTTGTAGTGGTAAAATATAACATTGTGTTATTTAAAGGTATTTAAATATTGCGATTTGATTTCTTTGAATGCATGTTAACAATTCAATAATTATTGTACTGTTTTGTAACAACTATCGAGCTATCACGTATAACGGAGTGAACACGCGTAATACGAGTAATGTCATCGAAATGTTTATGTTACAACTTAATAATAAACTAATTATTAATTTAAAACAAGATAAAGAACAGTATTCTTGGTGGTGAGATAGTGTGTGGTGTGTGCATTAAAATAAGAAAATGGAATAACCAAAGAAAAAAAGGAGTGTAAATAATTGGATTTCAGAATAAAAGATTAGTGATAAATGATGTACACGCAGTATTTGATGCACTAAACTATGTACAAGTGGAAATTTACGCAATATAACCTACAGTTCGGCTCAAATACTAAGATAAATCGACGAAAACAATCGTTTTACAATTTAGTACGATAGTTAAACTAGGGGCCTCGATGGTTTAGTTTTGGTACCAGAGGTAGTTCTAGGACTAGCCTTAAACTTCTTTTTGTAATAACGTTTAGTCAAGGTCATGGATTAAAGCTTGAACTAAACCCGGTACTGGGTTTAGACCACGTTTTATAATAACAGGGTTAGTGTTACTTAGCGGATATTATCTTCTATGATTATCCATTGTTACATTGAAATTTCAGGAGCTCAAATAATAGATAATCACGGAATAAGTTTAGTTATAAACAAGGAAAGCTTACAACAGTGTTCAAAGTAGGTGTAGAAAACTTGATAAACTGATTAATTTCCTAATAAAAGTTAGTTACACATCAAATTATCAAAATATTAGTCACAACATCAGAATTTCAATGTAATGGATTGTTTGTTTCCACTTCACTAGCAGTCATTACAACTAAGCATTCATTCATGCTGGTGACTCATGATAACACAATATTTGCCAATTCTCCCTAAACACTAATAACTGTTAAACCTTGTATTTTCCTTTATTAATTTTCTAACAAATTTTGTACATTTTTAAATATTCCTAACAATATTAATTTAAAAGTATTACAATTTTATTAAAGATTTTCATATTATCTGTTCATTATTAAGAAGGTAATTTTGCACACCTCTCATCCAAATCTTAAATGGGTCAAAAGTTTTGGCAACCCATCAAGCTACTTAAACTACTTTCTAATACATTGCTGTTACAAAGTGGTACTGAGACCTGATTTAGATATTTTTTTTAATAACCAGAGCATGTGAATTTGTTATACTGATTATAAAAATGTGGGAATTCATCGGTAAACATTGTGTTTATACCAACAAAACAACTATAATTAATGCAAATTAAATTGATTGAATTTCTAGTTTGAGACAGTTTAATCAGTAATTAGGTAATTGTCTAGCCAATGTTTATCAATAAAACAGGTTATGTTGGTATTTTCAATTGACTTATCAGTCCCATAAAACTGATAAGTGGTTTGTTTGTAAACACATGTTCTACCTCCATGACCAGACTGCTTCCGTAGATAAGACAATATTTTGGAGGAGTTTCCATAGAATCAAGACACAGCAAGATCATTATTTTAACTATGTCTGTGTTCAGTACAGTTTACTTTCTACTGTAAATTACTTAGGATGCTTCTAATGAAATTACAAACTAAGCAGTTTAAAGCTAATCCTATGTCTTTTTTATGCAGATTTTACTTAGAACTTTCAATGTGACTAACTGTTTTTCAAGCAAAACTCATATTATTTCAGCTATATTTCTTTTCTTGTTGTTGAACAAAAATATTGTAATTTAGAACAGGTCTGTCTATCTCAATCTGAAATCATGTCACTGAAATGCAAAAAACTTTAATTAGATCTTTATGATAAAGCATTCTAATTCTAATAAAGGATCATCAGTATGTTAAAATTGAATTAAGTTTACACTAAGTCATGGCCCAGGGTGAGTTAAATCTACAGCTGCATAACTGTTTCTCATACATGTTATCAACCATTTGAACTTCTGCTTTACTAAGATTTTGAACCTTTAAGCAAGTTGATGTGTTTGTTTAGATTGTTCATCATGTAATTAAAAGTGAGTTTTGCTTTGATTGCAGGTGAGCCATGTGAGTCAGTCCCCTGCCCCAACAACGTGACGGGCAGCGCGATGGCGGCGACAGCGGCGTGCGCGGGCGCGAGCGGCAGTGGCGGCGGAGGCGCCCCGCCCGTGCCCGCGGCCGCACCTGCCAGCACCCCCGGCCACCACAGTCCCTACGACCTACGCCGCAAGTCGCCGCCCGCCTACCACGAGCCCGGACCCTCGGGCGCTTGCTCTCTACCCGCCAGGAAGAGGCCTAGAACGTAAGTACATATCCTAATGTTTTATTTGCTCAATATCTCTCATTTACTTATTTTATTTATTATAAAATGTATGAGTCACACTCCAGTCAAATGCCTCCCTTGTCTCTTTCCATTTATCTCTGTATTTGGCTGTTTGGGCACAATTGTTTTGATAAGAGTCTAGATAGTCACGCCATCACCTTCTGGGCCTACCGCGTCACCCGGCTTGGTTTGAAATATCTGAAGCCACTTTGGCCCAATTTACCTATGTTGCAAGATTTAAGTTTAGCCTTTCCTGAAATCTACTCAGAAAACAAAAAAATATCAATGAGCAATGCAAAATTACACAAAAAAATGATGCCATGTGTTTCACACCTGCAGATATTGAACACAAAAGAGAACAACACAAAAACTCAGTATTTTGCATGTAAAACTGCTTTTACACAGAGACATGACTTCCTAGTAATAAGTTATCAATGTTTAAAGCAATTAATAAAACAATGTGCTTTTCCCACACAGATCTTTATCTCAAGGAGTGGATGTATGCAATGTATCACAGTACTTGCAGTACGAGTTGCCTGATGAAGTTCTTCTGTGTATTCTGTCACACCTGACCGAGCGGGACCTCTGTCGCGTCGCGCAAGTCTGCAAGCGATTCAACACGATCGCTAACGACACTGAACTATGGTAACATTATACATCCTTTTTTTTCACTTGACATTACATTCATGCAAAAAGTAGGCCTATAATATGACAGTCATGGTAGAAAGTTGTTTCGAAATGACTTATGTTTTGCAACATTCATGTATTATGAATATGTAAACAGTACTTTGTTAGGGTAAGTACAAAAGTATTTATTCTTTATTACTAGCTTCACAAGGTGGCAGAAATTCTTTAACCCATTGTTTCTTTGCCAATGATCTGTCGTTTCCCAACAAAAATATCTACCATGGGGGAAGTCCAGAGAAGAGCCCGAAATTATTTTTTTCTTACGTTTTTTGCAATTAGCAGGTCAGTATCAGCTTGTATGTTGATTAAAATATGATACGCAGCCTTTTCCTTTCGCTTGTTATAATATTTTTTGGACTACCAGCACAGTTAACAAGGTGCTTTGTTCTCCCTACTCAACCTAATTTGTCCTCGTTTTTGTTGTATGTTTGTACTGAAGCTAAATTATTTTTATTAATTTAAACTTCATGCACGAGAGTAATACAAAGGCGAACTAAATACCACAAGAATGACATGACATGAACTTTATTTAAATTTCCACAGGAAAAGTTTGTACCAATCGGTATTTGAGTACGACATGCCACTAATGCACCCCGCGCCATGCCAGTTCGAGTTCGTAGCGTCCGACGAGTCCGACGCCGACAATCCTTGGAAGGAAAGCTTCAGGCAGCTCTACTACGGCATTCACGTGCGACCCAACTACCGTCCCAAGAAGGACTCGCGTATTAAACATTTTAATACAATTAGAGTGAGTTGTAGAATTAATAAAAAATCTGTATTACTTTCATCTGAATGCAAATCTGAAATCTTTGCGTCTACTGTCTGATATTGTTAGTTTCAAAATTCATTAGTATCTAATGTATGCGTTGGTTAATAGTAAAGTACCCAAAGACTCAGTTTCTTCGAGGATTTCCGACATTTGGCCCTGAATTACGTAGTTTTCATGAGCAGACATTAAATTTCATGACAAGATTTCACAACACAGCATTACAAAGTGTAACAAAGAACAATCTGGCTAGGCGGGTCTGGAGTACGTGGAGGAGCGCGGACGCGGCGCCAGCAGCAGCGCGCACGCAGCGGGCGCGTGTGCGTGCGGCGCGGCCGTGTGCGCGTGTCGCCGCGCGCCCGAGCCGCACGCGCCCGCGCTGCTCTTCGTGCACGCCGGCCTCTACCAGGAGGAGTGTCTGGCCATCGACACCGACGTGCAGCTTATAGGTGAGTGTGTTATTGTTTACGTGATGTCATGTACAGAAATCTCACTAAACTAAGTAGAAACATCGGCAGTGGTAATAGCAAACCAGCATCATCATCAACAGCCTATATATATATTTTTTTTAATATTCCCTCTGCAGGGACTCAGGCCTCCTCTCTAGGAAATCCACCACGCAGCCCCAGTGCGGGTTGGTAGATGACACAGTCATGTCTTTCGAATTACTTTCTAAATATGAACTGAACAGCTGGAAGTATAGGCATTTCAGCTACTTTTCAGAAACAAGCGCCTTTCGTTTTGGTAGCTGCACACTCGCCGAGACACTCCGACGCAGAGCTCGTCTAGCCTCAGTGTTCAGCTCTTGAGCTATAGAGAGAGCTCCACTAAGGCCCAGATTCAAAGACCACACTTTGACTTTACTTTGATGGAAAGATCTACTTTCACGCAAAAATATATTTCTTAGGCCCAGATTCACAGACCACACTTTGACTTTACTTTGATAGAAAGATCTACTTTCACGCAAAAATATATTTCTTAGGCCCAGATTCACAGACCACACTTTGACTTTACTAAGTAAAGTATGATTTTTGGAAAGTAAATAACAGCTTGATAGGACTAAGAAATATATTTTTGCGTGAAAGTAGATCTTTCTATCAAAGTAAAGTCAAAGTGTGGTCTGTGAATCTGGGTCTAAGAAATATATTTTTGCGTGAAAGTAGATCTTTCCATCAAAGTAAAGTCAAAGTGTGGTCTTTGAATCTGGGCCTTAGTCCTGTCAAGCTGTTCTTTACTTTCCAAAAATCATACTTTACTTAGTAAAGTCAAAGTGTGGTCTGTGAATCTGGGCCTAAGTATTAAGACAAAGTAATCCCTACTATCCTGTCTCAAGTCGTTTTAACTATGTAAAACAAGTCTCAAAATAAATCGGGAAGGTTGTCTGTAAATATGGAAGCTGACACCATTACGGTAAGCTGACACCATGTCACAGTGTATGCACATCTCTCCACAAACTTGACTCATTTCTTTTTTCAGGTTGTGCCACTGGCAATGTAGCAGAATCCGTGGTACTTGAGCGCGAAGCTGAGTCCACACTGACGTTTGCCGAGGGTGCCAACCGCGCGTACGCCGGTCACATGACGCTCAAGTTCTCCCCCGACGCGACCAGCACTATGCAGCACCACAAGCATTACTGCCTGGAGGTGTCCGACAACTGCTCGCCTACCGTGGATCACTGCATCATACGGAGCGCTAGTGTTGGTGAGTCAGTAATGCGCACTTACATTTCATGTTTTAGTGCATATTTATCTCGGTTTTGACTTATCAATCTTTAATTATTTCGAGATATAAAAATAATATTCGTTGTACAGTCGGTGCGGCTGTATGCGTAAGCGGCGCGGGCGCGAACCCTGTGATCAAGCACTGTGATATCAGCGACTGTGAGAACGTAGGGCTTTACGTCACAGACTACGCTCAAGGTGCCTACCAAGACAATGAGATCTCAAGGAACGCGCTCGCTGGGATATGGGTGAAGAACTTCGCTAACCCTATCATGCGCCGCAATCACATACACCATGGCAGGGATGTCGGAATATTTACCTTTGAAAATGGCTTGGTAAGCAACAATGCGTGTTTTCTAAGATTCAAATATTGTATAAGAGCTTTGCCAATATTGACATCAATGTTGATACATCCAAACTAAAATTTGAGTGAGCACATCAAATCTAAAGCACCTTGATCATTACAGGGCTATTTTGAAGCAAACGACATCCACAACAATAGAATCGCTGGTTTTGAAGTAAAAGCCGGCGCCAATCCCACCGTAGTCCATTGTGAGATTCACCACGGACAGACTGGCGGCATATACGTACATGAATCAGGACTGGGCCAGTTCATAGATAATAAGATACACTCTAATAACTTTGCTGGGGTATGGATCACCTCCAATAGCAATCCAACGATCAGACGCAACGAAATATATAATGGACATCAAGGTGGGGTGTATATCTTCGGCGAAGGACGCGGTTTGATCGAGCACAATAATATTTATGGAAATGCTTTAGCTGGTATACAGGTAAGTCAGTTTGTTTACTTTGTCCTGATACATATTCAATAATTCATAGTCATCAGTTACTTTGCGGTAGTGATTAGAAAGCTTAAACTCAAGAGACTGTAATTATATAGAATTTTATACCTGGATATGTTGTTAGCTGCTATCATCTTTAACTCTGTCAATTTGCTATAATATTTGTACGCCGTCAACGGCTATACATTGAGATCTCTGAACTCGATTTACACCTTTTACACCATTCTAACACAATGCTAGTGATTGCAGGCATTTAAATGACTGGCTTAATAGTAGTTTATGCGACTGTGCATAATGAAGGGCATTACAACACAAGTGTGGGTTTAAGAAACGAGCCGAAGGCGAGTTTCTTAATAGCATCACACGAGTGTTGTAATGCCTAATTATGTATAGTTGCATACACTAATTTATCTACCCGAATATCATAAGGGCTCTATGATGGGCTCAGGAACCATAGGGAAATGACCAGCATTGTTACCAGTGTAAATGCAATAAAAAATAACAGGTTATTAGTTGCATTCGTCGCTGCATTTACGATATCTGGCGGAGTGTTCATGTTAATTTCTGAGTCACTATCACTCATTTTCGACAGAAATAAAGAACTTATCAGAAAATTTGTCTGCTCAATGAAAGGGAATAAAAAGCTAACGAACAAATGACAGCTCGAAATGGCGGCGTTTCGGATATCTGTATTTTTTTTAAATCATAGGCTAACGAACAAAGTCACTATTCTTGTGTCACTCGAGATCAAAATGTCGTGCGATTTATAATTAAAATCATACTGAATTGGGGTTTCGTATCGATAGGTATCTGTTTTAATGTAGATACTAGAATAGCACACTCACTTGAATTTGACACCTGTTCCAAATTTAAAACTCATAACCTACTGTTTTCAGTAGGTTATGAGCTCATTACAGTTCTGTTAATTTCTGCTGGTTGGTAATGCTGGTCATTGCCTATGGTTTTTGAACGCATTATAGAGGGTTTATGATATTTGGGTAGATAAATATACATTGTACATTGAGAATTCATAATGATTCCATGATTCCTATTTCGCTATCTGAAAATACACCTCTATGCAAAGCTCGACAGAAATATCACAGACAAACACGACAGTTTGGACTAGTTTTACTAAATAAAGACCAGACCCAACTGACGAAGTTTAGAATAACATACCCAACATTGGGATGCCAAGTTTAGCATTGTTGAATTTAAATGGTCCGTTGAAACTGGCCTTCATATTATTTTTACTCCTGATTGTCTGACCTAACCCAACATAACTTCCCGTTTTGTTGAAGTCTTCAAAATAGTTTTCATATAACAGGGCACCTTTTTTTTTGCATGATCGACTCTTTGGTTTTTCTGTTTAATTTCTTTTACATGTAATGCCATGCATCTTTTAATCTTTGTTTCCTAATATTTTCCCCATTCGCCGAATCTCTCGCCACTTTTCGTCCATAATGAATCATAATGATAAATGTCTTGTAAATCAGTAGAACAATGAACACTGAGTGCGGCCATGCGCCATCGTGTACTGCCTTACAGCCACCTCACCGGACGGCCGAAGGTACTGTCTTCAAGCTCAAGGCATATTACTTGTTAACGTTTTTTTATTTCTACAGATACGTACAAACAGTGATCCAATAGTCAGGCACAACAAGATCCACCATGGCCAACATGGTGGTATCTATGTGCATGAGAAGGGCCAGGGTCTCATTGAGGAGAACGAGGTGTATGCCAACACGCTCGCTGGCGTCTGGATCACGACGGGTTCCACGCCCGTGCTGCGACGCAACCGTATACATTCGGGGAAACAGGTATGTTCCACCACCTCTTGTCTATCACCAAACAGTAATATGGTAGCTAGCAAAAAAAGAAAAACATTGACACTAATGCTCACATTTTTTTCGGAATTATCAATAAATCTTTCCAACAGGTTGGAGTTTACTTCTACGACAACGGCCATGGAAAACTAGAAGATAACGACATATTTAACCACCTGTACTCCGGCGTCCAGATACGGACGGGCAGCAACCCGGTGATCCGGGGCAACAAGATATGGGGCGGCCAGAACGGAGGAGTTCTCGTCTACAACGGAGGCCTAGGCCTGCTGGAACAAAACGAGATCTTCGACAACGCTATGGCCGGAGTGTGGATAAAGACTGACTCCAACCCAACGCTCAAGAGGAATAAGATATTCGATGGGCGCGATGGGGGTATTTGTATTTTTAATGGGGGGAAGGTGAGTGTTTGTGCTGTTGAATATGTTTTGTTTGTACCATCAGTCACTTAGTTGTACAGCTAAAGTCCGATATGAACACTAAAATAAACGAGCTAAGGTGACTTTACAGCTACTGCTTTGCTGCTACTTTCCATAGAATTAAACACGACCTCTTCTGATGTTTCGTTATAGAAAACTGAATATTCCTGTCAGGATAATTTGTAGAAACGAAAGTATACTGCTGCTGCTTGTTTTTTTTTTGTCTGTATACTCTAGTGCCAGGTCAACAGACTACAAGTTTATTTGAAATCAAAAACAAGTATGTAATACGTGTTTCAATCCCCCAGGGTGTTCTCGAAGAGAACGATATATTTCGCAACGCACAGGCGGGCGTGCTGATCTCGACACAAAGTCACCCGGTGCTGCGGCGCAACCGTATCTTCGACGGACTAGCGGCCGGCGTCGAAATTACTAACAATGCCACCGCTACACTGGAACATAACCAGATATTTAATAACAGATTCGGAGGTAAGATACAGCTTTGAAATATCGGTGGAACATTCTTTTCCTAAAGAAAATATCTGCGAATCTTCTTACCTTATCACAAAACCCAATGTAAGCCAAAACTTTTTAAATATTTTGTATTGTTCTTATTTACGAATACAACATGACTTCTATATGGCGCGCTCTGTAAAAACCCCTCCGGCCGTGATGGCAACTGAGTTTGGCAACCAGTTGCTTAAAAATATTGGATATTCTTTTTACTCAACCAGTTGCCAAAGACGAATGTCGATTCTTGATACGCACCTAGTTGCCAACTAAACGTTACTTAAGAAGAATTACCACTCTCAGTTCGTAACTAACATCAGTTGTGGAAATCAAAATAAGGACTAAGGTCTGTATTATATTAAATTAGGATGTTTTCAATCAGATGCATATAAAATTTGGTTTCTATTGAATTTGTTTGATTAAATTTCTTAAGAGTTGCGTCATCGAAAGGGAACAAGGGTAGGTACATTATGTTTCAAATAATAATATCGTGAAAACAACATAATATAGGTGTATATGCCTTTATTCCATGTAATTACCTAACTACAGCTTAAAGTTACTGAAAATTAACAACTAGGTTCCCCATTTGCAACAAAATTGAAATTATAAGTACACTTCTAATTTAGTAGGTAGTTAATATGTCTTTAGAATGGGATAACAAATGGACTGATAATTTCGAGACAGTGTCCGACACTAATTTTGTTTTCATTTAAAGTTTTTATCGCTAACCCAATTTCCTCATCGATCTCCTCGTACTCCTTCTTTTTTTTAGGTGTAATTTTTTTCAAATCATAGTATGTCGCTTCAGGGGGTCTACTCGCTAATTTGCCGACTAATTTTCGGGCCGTACTAAAGTCGGCCCGAACTAAGATAGAAATTGACTCAGAATTGATAGAATGACTAGTCGATTTGACAGCTTGCCCTACTCCCGATGAGTTTTAGCCCGTCCGAAAATTTGAATTTGACACTTGTTTACGCGGATTTTTATGTCATTTTAAACGATAACAACATAGTTATCGTGCAGGCCCCGAAAGTAAAAAAAAAAAAAAAAAAAAAGATTTTAAAGAATTTTTTTTTTAGAAAATCAATAATTTGGCTGCTTTTTGAATGCTCGAAGGAGCTCTAAAAGTACATTCGCCGGTTGTTTTCACGCTAAAACTTTCGGTTGTCGAGTATTCACCATTTTGAGTTTAAAGGAACTATAGGCTCATAAGGGAATTATTTGAAGACTAGTGGACGTCCCGCGGTTTCACCCGCGTAGTTCCCGTTGTCTTAGGAATACATGGATAAAAAGCCTATGTTACTCAGGGTGAATGTAGCTTTCTAATGGTGAAAGAATTTTTGCAATCGACGCAGTAGTTTTTTGAGTTTATTCATTACAAACATACACACAAACAAGGAAGGAAGGTTCAAGGTTCCTGCGAGAAACTATTACCTTTTTTTTGCCTCAACAAAAGCAACGAAATGGTGTTGATTCAAGAATGAAGGTAGGTAATGGTTTGGTTTGGCGCTGGGGCTGGCAGAAGATTCTGATATAACTAAAACAAAGATTTCTACTATAAAAGCATAATTTAATGTTGAACAGTTGTTTCTTTTATTTTGCACCAAAATTACTTATTTTCAAGCATTGAATGCCCTAAACAATACACAAAATAATCTTCAAGTACAATAATAAACTAATACATCAAACAAATTAACACCATTAACTATGTTTGGCGGGCTTCGAGTCAAGGTGCCATGTAGCTTTTCGCGAAAACACTAATACACAATATCCTACGACCAAAACTCCTTCATATGGGTCTCAAGATGATGTGTCCTGCACCATAAAAGACTTGAAATGAATCTTGTTGCTCCTTAAATACTCCAAAACCTCTGGCATCATGATGTGATGTGATATGTATAGCGGGACGCAGCAACATGTTGTCCATACAAATTAAGCCTTCCTCATCAGCCTGTCCTTGGCTTGTTACCGGTGGCAACGTGCTTTTAACTAGCTTGGGGGGCTCCTAGTTACTCCGTGTTTGTTTGTTTTTGTTTCCGCTGATGTTTATTGTTAGTAGGTACCAACTCGTTGTTTTCACTTATAAAATCGAGGAGTGCCTCTATTTGAGCGCGTGAGGGCCTACAAAAGCGTTTGAGGCAATTTTACAATTTATTACGAAAAGTTTCCGGGTCGTACCTCGTATTAATAATGCAAATTGTTTATTATTTATTGTAAATAAAAAACTGACATTTTGACATTTCCATTGACAAATCGGTATCCTTCAATCAAATACAAAGAAGGCAGAGGTTACAGCTTTAACCCGGACAAATATATTTAAATTATGTCTAAAAAGACATTAGAATAAATATTTTGTGCAAATGCAGTCTTTTTCTAACAATACCAATGATATTTTTAATTTAAATGCTTGAAAACCACGAAGTAAGAAAACCGGGAATCAACCGAAAGAATAAAGCAAGCTTGTCTATGACTCCGTTCGAAAGTCATTGGTCCGTGATCACTAGAGAGTAGGGTTTACACACATTTACGGCGTAGAGTAAAAAACCCCGTTTATACGGCCGTATTTACGGATATGGTGCTTAGCGAGTAGACCCCCAGATTCTAAAACATCGAGTAGATGTGCCAACGTTGGATTTTTCTTACCAATAAAACTGTTGATCTTTCTATGCCATCCCTCTATTTTGTTATTAGTTCTAAATTTTTCAGTTTCACAACAACAAGATTCAGCAAAAAAATCTTTATTAACCCACTGCTTTTGGAAATATTTATTAAACATATTGATTTCCTCACCAACAGGTCTTTTTGCCATTACATAATCATATCCTTCTCTTAAGTATTTTTTTGGTAACCGTGCAATTCCAATACATCTCGCCACATGCCTTTTTTTTACTCTAGTTTTTATTTGTAAGGCCTTCGCCTTTTTCCATAACGCATGGTTGAAGTGATAGTAACATCCCAAAAAGTATACCAGGAAATATGTCTTTAAATGAATTAATTGCTGCAATTTCGAAATCCAATGTAATTTTTTTTGGACTCCAGGTAGGAATTTGAGATTTAATTATACTGAACAAAATTTTATATGTGTTATTTCTTTTATCGGGAAGAAGTGCGAAAAATAATGGAGTTATGATATTGTTAATTTCATCATAGCCATGAATGGTATACAACTGTTTAAAGGCTTTTGGGCAACTTCTGAAAGTGCCATCAGCAAAGAAATGATTGAAATTACTCATTTTTGTTGTCACATCACGAATACAAAATACAATGATTCTAAAATCTCCATCTTCATATTCACAAAGATAAAAATGTTGGTACTTCATGGGTATTTCAACGTCCGTAGCATTTGAGAAACGCATTTTTGTGGTACCAACTACTTTGTTTCGCCCATTGTAAAGGTCACTTTTCACACTGCTGAACTTTGGTATATCGCCGACGAAATTATATCCATCGTTTTTTAAATCACGAACCATATTGTCGTATTGTTTGGGGATTGATTCAAAATTGCAACTACTCACTCTCTTGAGATCATCCAATTTTTTCAAAAATGTGGTTTTCGCAAAATTACGTCTGCAATCGGTTTCGTGTGCTCTTTGCATTATTATCTCATTACGAGTATTTAAAGTAATATTACCTCTGCATCCTTTTGTAAGGCTACATTTCCAAAATGAGTTTTTATTTACATATATTTTTTTACGGCTGTAACGCCTACCATCGTACAACGCAGAAACACCTCCTCTTCTTGAACTAATGAATTCAATGTTAGATGTATTTGGGTATACATTTAAAGTAGACATGTTGATGTCTCCGGAACAGACTATTATACTGGTCTTAAATCGTACACATACTCGTGCAGTAAATACAGTAATCTAATGTGTATTACACATATATTGCAATTAATCGATAACCTCAAGAGGCAAATAAAATGATAGATGTCAACTACGTCAGTAACAAAAGAAAATTTATTCTGAACATCTGAAAAAAGTTTGAATTCTTAAGTCTGAAAAAAGTTTGAATTCTTAGCAGATTTGGTTGAGTAACAAGAAAGTTTTTACTCCTTCGGCAACTGGTTGCGAAACTGCAAAGGTAAAATATTATAGGTGCGTATCAAGAATCGACATTCGTCTTTGGCAACTGCTTGAGTAAAAAGAATATCCAATATTTTTAAGCAACTGGTTGCCAAACTCAGTTGCCATCACGGCCCGAGGGGTAAAAACTGGGATCTATCACGCCAGATAGAAAAAGAAGACTGAATGCCTTAGACATAATTCATGTCTAAGATTGTAGAAGCATTGCTACTTCAAAAGTAAAGGTTATAAATGATAATTTAATAACAATTATTCCTTGCCCTTTTCTCACCCTTTAAAAAACTTTAAATAAAATCAAAGAAGATAAATTACTATTGTTATTATCATAAGCTAACATTGTGTATGTCCATGCAGGTCTGTGTCTTGCCTCGGGCGTGTCGCCATTAGTCAGGGGCAACAAAATCTTCAGCAACCAGGATGCAGTGGAGAAGGCCGTGGGCGGCGGACAGTGCCTGTACAAAATCTCATCTTACACTTCTTTCCCGATGCACGATTTCTATAGGTGCGTATTTGTTGACTTATCTCGAAGTGATTGTGTGAATAGGGTCCTACTCTAGAACGGTTCTCTATTGTGTCACCTAACTTTTTTATCCATAATTTAAAATGCCATAACTTTTTTTGTCCTAATCATCATTAAGTCCGAATGATAACTTACCCGAACTAAATATCACATAATATCACATGCTATAAAATTGAAATCCCTTAATATAATATGGCCTAAATCCATTTGTCATAAATATTACAATCAATAATATACGAAAGACATAAAATCGTTTTCCATATTTAGTTTTAAGTCCTAAATTAAAATAACATAATGTTTATTTATCATAATAATATTATTAGAACAAAGTATAACAAAGCTTTTGGTCACGTCACTAATACATGCAACGCATGTTGTACTCCATGACGCGCGCTCGCTTCGCTCGCATATTACATAACACTATTGTCTTCTGTCCCCGAAGTGCCGGGCCTCCGCCGGCCTCCTTCGTCGGCCTACGGCCCGGTGCCCATGCCGCCCATAAAGGATACTGTCGTGAGACGGTGATTCATCCACTTAGCGGACGACTAGCAACAGCCTATAATTTTGGTTATTCATCCGGCTAATCGGACGACTAATTAATTTTATTCATCCGCTAATCGGACGACTAGACACTTCGAATTTTTTTTAGGACTATAAAATTTATTATAAACGAACATTCGGAATAATACACATTAGGTAAAGCAATAGTTAGGACATATTAATTTAGGTCATGTAAAATTAGGAGATTCAATTATTATAGTAATCGATATTATGACAGAATACTTTTAGAAGTAAAGATAATTATGTTAAACAAAATTTCGGCAATTTGAACATTATGGTTAATGAAGTTTATGGCAAACGTGTTATGGATAATGATTTTCGGACAAACAATTTTAGGAGAAGTAAGGGAGTACCCTCTAGAACACCATCTAACTGGACGTCAAATGTGCTTGGTTTGTGCGGGCAGCCTAAAAAACTTATTACCAATTTTGGGTGTTCATTTCTTTTTTATTTTCAATTTCAGGTGCCAGACCTGCAATACGACAGACCGCAACGCAATCTGTGTCAATTGCATCAAAACGTGCCATTCCGGACACGACGTAGAATTTATCCGCCATGACAGGTAACAAAACACAAGTCACATTATTTCGTAGAAACAAGTCCGCGTCAAGTCTCGTGTCTCCGTAAACAAGCCATTACAGTCAACAAACGCTACTGCGTTCCCTCTTTGATCTGTGGCAGGAAGTGAATTTTAAGCTCTTCTCTTTGAGTAGTGAGTAAGCAGTGTCTGTTGTTATAGATTCTTCTGCGACTGCGGCGCGGGCACGCTGTCGAACCAGTGCCAGCTGCAGGGCGAGCCCACGCAGGACACGGACACGCTGTACGACTCAGCCGCGCCCATGGAGTCGCATACGCTCATGGTGAACTGAGCCCAGCCAGCAACACGTCCCGCCATACCGGCCATACCGCCCACCGCGCACTGCGAGCGTCGGATATCAGTATTCGTCGGAAAACTATATTTCTTTTTATTTATTTTTAGGCGTTATTCGCCGCCAATTTTAATGTAGTTATTTGTCTCGCGAGTCGCGACTCGCCCTCTTCTAGTTCAATTATTTTTATTATCTAAAACTTGGTATTGTATAATCATCCTCGTTAGGGAGTCGCTGCCAGTGAGCTCCCGCTCGCACACGTGTATCCGGCTGATATAATGTATTTTCATCTTTGTACTTTATAGTTGACGAAACTAATCATATTTCGGACATTGTTACGCTATCTGTATATGTAGGGAGTTTTTTTAATCATCGGTACTTAATAATTATTGTATTTTGTCGAGTAGTATCATGCATTCCCAAATTGTAATCGTAAACCATAATAACGAGAGATCACATTGATATTTAGAATAATGTTATTCGTTTTATAAGACGTACTGGTAGTAGCTTATATATTATAGTATCTACTAGTTTCATAATCATGGGGAAGTAAATTAGTTTTTGTTTCTCAAAAAAAAATCTATGATATTTAGTTATGTAATAATGATTGGTCAATCCAGCGACTGTGACAGTCAGGATAACTTTGTAATATAATGAATCCATATAATTTTAACTTTTTGACTATACGATTTCATTTTTATTTTGGGGCATTTATTTCTTAGCTCTCCTGACAATAAAGTTAATTGGTCAGATGTTTTAGTTAATAAAGATATTTGTACTTGAGTTAAGTTGGTGTAGTGGCGTGGGAGGCCGCCGTCGCCGCTCGTGGACGCATGGCGCGGCGCATTTATTAATCTCTCGTTTAGGAGTCTGCCTCGCCTAACTATTGTGGCGCTCCTGATGCGCTTTGTAAATATTTATGTCACACAATAATCGAAAAATGTAGTAATTAATGTATTTGTATCATTATATTTTTATTATTGATCACAACATGTATGTTTAATTATGTAATTACGTACGTTATGCTCAGACGGAAGGCCGGCTCGCGCGCTTGCGACCGGCCCGCTTCATGTGAGAGCACTTTGCCTGTGAGCCAGTAGATAGTCCGGAGATATCATTAGCCGCCTACGCGGCCCGTTAGTGTATATTAAGATGCAAATTAAGAACGAATGTGCGTATTTAATTGGAAAAGATCTTAGGTACAATTGATATTTTATTATATTGTTAATTTAAATTTGGTATTGATATCGATCGAGAAGCAATGTTAGGAACTGGGAAGAGCCGTGCGTGAGCGGCCCGAGTGCTGATAGTGATAAGTTAGCCCATAAGCTATAATGAAACCTAAATTACTCAGTAATCACTATTGCAAGTTTCGAATTGTTAAATCGTCTCTCCATAGCACGGTATGTTCTGAATCTGCTTTTTTATAATCCTCAAATCTGTGATCATCGCTAAATGTATAAGTGAAAATATTTTAGTTGATACCCCACATACAGTATGAATATGACTATTTTACGTTATTAACATCAAACAAATTCAAAATCGTTTATTCAATTTTTATATCAAATATAACGAGAAATTTATTGTGGCGCCGATGCTTTATATATTTGAATGTGAAAATTGTTATTTATTAAATTGTCAGTAAGTTCTTAATTTATTAAATTGAAATCTGGATATTTTGTTTATACACGAAAATACCACTGTAAAATCCGTGATATACATCATATAATATTATAATTGGAATTTTATTTCATTCATTTTAATTTTACCTATACCTATGTATCTCCTTTGTTTTATACAAACCTATTGGTCGTCTCTGAAAGTCTGGTGGCCAATAATAAGTAGTCGCCAGCTTCATGATCACTCATGCCATAGATATAGATATGCATAAAACTCAGATTCAAACAAACCCATACAGCCCATACTCGAGGCATCTTGTCCCAGTGTTATAACGAGTTCCTACTTTAACAAGTTATTGAAGAGTAAGGAATATTTTAAAGAATAATTTTCTGTAACATTAAGGACTTGATGCAGGCTTCAAAGCTTACATCCATCTTCAATGAAATCGTTAATACAGTGTTCATGTGACTTGTCGTACAACCGTGATGAACCGTTTAGCTCGTGATATGGACCACCACACTTGGGATGGTTAGAATATTGGTAGGTGGAGTACCACGAATTAAATTACACAGTAACTGTGTAATTTAATTCGTGGTACTCCAAATTATGATCGTTTATTCAGAAGTTGTGAGTGAACAGATAAACATACATACCGGTCAAAATCATAACCCTCCTTTTTTGCTCCGACGTAGTTGGGTAAAAAGCTAGAGTACTTAGCGAAGATCTGTTTTGCTCGCAGCTCTTGAGATATAAATCTGACCAAGTTGGGGAGATTCTCTCTAGGTCGGCCATCTAGAAACGCTTCAACTTTTGAACCAGAGACCGATAGATCGTACTATTTAGCAACTTTTTTTTTTGTTTTTAAAAGTCCCCGATGGTGACACTGACCATGCCATTGTCAGTCACACGGAAAAAGTGAATACAGTATGTGGCTGCCAGAGTTCCCCGCGCACTTGCTGTAGCAGACACAAGTATCTAGTAACATGAGGTCCTGGGTTCGAATGCCGGGTCGGGAAAAGTGTTATGGAACTTCTCAGTAGCAGCCACGGAGTCTGGATTTGTGCCCGGTTGATGGCAATAGGCTCACCCCCTATTACATTGAACTTTCATAACTGGCGAAATGTTTATGTAACAGTGTTGGAACAAATGGCTGATGGCCAAGGCTGGCGCTCACAATATATCGGTTGCAGCAACCAGGTCGGCTGGGCAGCGTTTGGGAAGTTGAGAAGTATCTTCTCGTCCAACTTACCCCAGTGTCTCAAGACGAAAGTCTATGACCAGTGTGTGTTGCCAGTGATTACATATGGGACCGAAACGTGGTCGCTCACAATGGGCCTCATCAGAAGGCTTAAGGTCACCCAAAGAGCAATGGAGAGGGCTATGCTCGGAGTTTCCTTGCGTGATCGAATCAGAAATGAGGACATCCGCATGAGAACCAAGGTTGCCGACATAGCCCGAAGAATTGCCAAGCTTAAGTGGCAGTGGGCAGGGCACATTGCTCGCAGGACGGATGGCCGATGGGGCCGGAAGGTTCTGGAGTGGCGACCGCGAACCGGAAGACGTTGCGTTGGAAGGCCTCCCACTAGGTGGACCGATGACCTGGTGAAGGTTGCGGGGATCCGCTGGATGCGAGACGCACGGGACCGGTCAATGTGGCGACACTTAGGGGAGGCCTATGTCCAGCAGTGGACGTCTTTCGGCTGAAATGATGATGATGATGATGATGAACCAGGTTGTTAAGAGATCGACCCCAAGGGACTTATACCGCCATAAAAGGAGCGCGCTAGCATATGCCGTGACGGAATGTAACGGCACATATAAATGACAAGGGACGCGAAGGCCGCAAATTCGGAGAGGCGGGGCGTGCACGCTGCACGCCGAATTCGCGGCCTAAGGCTGTAAGGCATGCGACGATAAGCTGAGAAACACCAGGGCATGAAGCGAAGGTAAGCGCTGGAGCCACTAACATGTAACATAACATTTATGCTCAGGCAACAGGCCCATAGATACTTTACAGACTAGCATACATAAACTCACGCCCTTATTTCCCATGGGGGTAGGCAGAAACCAACATACATAGACGACTAAACTAAGACCCGATTAAATCTGTGACTCGGCGACAAATTGCGACTTATTGGCGACTAAATATGGGAGAAAACATCTTTGCTAGGTGCCCAAGTTTTTGAGATATAAATTTGGCCCTGCTGGGGAGACTCCAGATCGGCCACAAACCCTTAAGGGTGTAAAAGAACCCTTAACGCAAACGAAGGGCACTTGTTCTGCCCGTCGGGGCTGCGGATTATCGAAAGAGATAACGCGACCTCGGCACAAGGGCGAGGAAGGAACATTGGTGGTTTTTAGTCAGTAGAAGTCTGACACTCCCTTCCGCTCTGCACAAGAGCGGAAGGAGTTATTTGATGATTTCTCACCCGAAAAAAAAAAGCACCTGTTCTCCCACCACTGCGATCATGTTTTGTTCTAACCCCCTAGTTACAGAGATGGGGGTCAAAGTAAAAATGTTTCACAGCTGTTTTGTAAATTCTAGTTTTTCAAGTTATAACTTTACTTAAATTAGCCCCATGACCCGTTTACTATTCAAAGCATCCACTAGCACAAATGGTAAAGGAGTGCTACATTGAATTCTACCGTAAAATGTGATTGTATTTGCGTAGGGGTATTTAGTTTGATGTACAGAATGCTTGGTTGACGGCTGCGTGAAAGGTTAATTTACACCCTGTATGTTTTGAACCAGTGACAAACAAAGTCTGATATTTGGCGATAAGCGACATATAATTTTTGTGTTATCAAAATCCCTGATGGTGGCCCTGCCAGAGTAAGAGACACGAAGCGGCTTGTAGTCTCATCTCTCTAGAGCACAACATTTTGCTGGGGCATACGGGTTGTTGTGGGCGCACAAATGAATTATTGATCTACTCATTATGCTCGATGCTTAGCACCGAGAAGGTTCGCCCCCATGACTTCCAGTCGTTATAATTATAAGCAAAGAAAATTGAAATAGATATTCTCTCAAAAACCACAAGCACAGAAGTCTTACAAGAATTGTCTACGAGTACTTTTTGCCCATGTGAACACTTACTGCAATAAGAATTTCGAGTCTCATTGCCAAGCTAAGCCCTTTTATTTTTTAAGAGCAGCTTAAAGTTAGTGAAAACGGGCATTGGTCTCGTTTTCTTTGCACTTATCACTGCATATTCCTCCGCCGCATCTGCAGCTGTCTGTTCGCAATAAACTCAAAAACGACTGCACCGATTTTCATGCTGTTTTCGCCAATGATAGAGTGGTTCTCGAGGATGGTTTGAGTATATAATTTGACGCAGGCGAAGCCGCGGGCATCAGATAGTGTAAAATAAAATAAAAAGAAGGTAGCTATATTCAATCATATCAGAATAAAAAAAGCAATTTTGTTGATCAGTTTAATATAATCATGACTATTATAATTAGAATAGTATTTACACATGGCCACTGTTTACAATATTTTACCTAATCGAGCATTTTACTAACATTATAACAAAAGTATGTCACTCATTCATAGGTAGATACATAAATATGAATCAACAGATATTGATTTTATCCCTTCTTATACACGTTGCTTTAGCCGTGGAGATCGTCTTCTCGGAGAAATGTGAACGGCTTTCAGCGGTGTATTAGTCTTTCTGAGATCACTGCTAAGGGCTGGCAGTCGAGACGTCTTTGGAGTACAAAGAGGCTTCTTCAATACTGGAATTTGTGGGGTTTTCATTAACGTACTGCGCGGAGAAACAACGTGCTTTACAGGAGGCGTTGTCTTTCTAACATTTCGCCAACTGTCGAATTCGGTGTTACTGGGAATGTTTAAACGATGCGATTTCGAAGGGACGCTGGAAACTTCTACATTCCTTGTAACTCGGACTGGGATATTTGGAGATACAACAGGAGACTGCATTTTAGGTTTCACATGTGCCACACTCTTTTGGGGTTTATTTTGCTGACCACTTATCCTAGGTTTTCTCGCAAAACCGGTTTGGGCGGCCTTTTCCTGCCTTTCTGATGATTTATCGGAGCTCGACTCGAAGAGCTTCGCTTTAGCAAGAACGGCGCCAGCGTTCTGTCGTCGCAATTTATTTACTGAAGGTCTCCCTGTCTGACTAGTCTTCTCCAATTCCCCAGTTTTATCCATGAAGAACGTGGCAGCACTCCGCCACTTTTGCTGTGACTGTGGAGGACTTGGCTTCCGATTTCTACAAGTTATATTTTGGTAACACCTAGCCAATACGCTATTGGTCGACTTTCTACTTGAGTTAAGAGTATTGTTCATTGAGTTTTCCGAAGCAGTGTTGTCCCAGCTGTTGTTGACGGTAATGTTTAGGGACCTGCGCGATGGGATTTTGCTAATGGATTTTTCAGCGCTATAGTCAGGTATAAGACTAGCTCGTTTCCGTAGGCGATATTTCTGACTAGAATCTGAGACATTGTTGATGGAGTTTTCAGATGTGGAAGCATCCCATTCATTTGCTGATTTTTGTGCTGCTAAGTCAGGTTTGGCGGTGCTAGTTCGTTGTCTTCGAGTCAGTCCCACATAAGGATAAAACCTATCGGTATTTTGACTAGATTGTGACTGAGATGACACATTCCAGGACTTGTGTCTAACGATTTTCGTGATGTTTTCTTTGGATCTCCGTCGTATGGAGCCGATCTTCCGCGCACTTGGTGATCGTATTATTTTCGCTTCTTCGTTGGGTCGTATTTTCAGTTCTTTGCTTAACCTTCGCGCCAAATGATCGGAACTGGGGCAGTGCAACATAGCAACTTCCTCTAAAGTTTGTTCATAGACATTTTGTACTTGTTGTAGAGGTTGTACTCTCGGTATGACATCTGTGAATTCTCTAGATAGTCTATTTTCAATAGCTGATACTCTGCTTTTGATCTCTTCGTATTCCTGTTTAGAGATCCTCACATAATCTTTGTCCGACTGTTTCATATCAGGAGACAAGTCTATAGTGTCGTGTGCGCTGAACAAATGCTCAGAGGAAGTTAACAAATCTTCACTACTGACGCTTGTTTCAGAGTTTTTGTGAGAACTGAAGTCTCGATTGATGATTGGAGTACTTCTTGCGTCCATGAGGCTCAGTCGTAATCGTTTTCGTTCGATACCCCTGAAAGAAAATGATTTTTAGTATTAATAAATAATTCCAGCCAGTATTTAGTGGGCAGCTGCAGCTTCACGTTCATTTTATCATCTGCCTAGCTTTTTCCCATACTATATTGGGATTTGCTTCCAGCACAGATATAGGGATATCTATACCTATCTGTAGCTTTTAGTCTAACAGTTCTATCTGACCGACTGCCTATCTGACCTCCGAAACCCAGTGACTGGGTAATATGATATGCCGTAGTAAGACTGGATATCAGACTTCCGGCTTCTGATTACTCGTAACGACTGTCAGAGACCTACAATTAATGACAGTTGGGACCAACGGCGTAACGTCCTTTCCGAGGCTCTGAGGAAACTCGATATGTAATGATGGTCAGCCATCTATCCTCCAACCTCGGCCTTAACCTTGAAGGTCGTACCATGCGGCTGTTTTTATTTCGCCACGAGCAAAAGGCCTCGGCCTCGAATTTTGCGGGCAGCGGGGCGGCGGCGGCGGCGGCGCGGGAGCAGCAGGATCTTATGCGTACAATCAAATGGACCAGTTCTCGGAATACAGCGGCGCGGGAGCGGGCAACGAGCGGTGCACTCCATACAAGCCGCGCCGCCCCGCCCCGCTGCCCGCAAAATTCGAGGCCGAGGCCTTAAATTTACGTGTAGTCACGCGCGAGGCGTCGTAACTTCAAGTTGATTCAATGTTGATTAAAAAATATTTGTACCAACAAATCAAACACTTACATTTTCATTGGCGTGAAAGATAATTCTTTTTGTGGAAGTCCTTTCGTTATTTCTTTCCTGTAAAGCAAAAAAGGCGTTAAAACTGCGACGGTCTTTCGTATTATTTACCATCGTAAAATGGTTGACAAACTAGTATTGTCTATTTTTGCAGGAATTTACTAGCTTAAAATTAACTTACTTAGTTTTAGCAGAAAGTCCTTCGTGTGTGTCAAACTTCCGTTTTGCTGCAGATTTGCTCAGGATTGGAGTTTTGCCATTCTCGTTAACTGTAGCTGGGGTGTTCACGCTACCCGACACCATTTTGCGGAGACCATTTAAAACTCCTAAAACATTATCGGATTTTTAGATTCAACATAATTTTTTCTGGTATATAACATAACTAGTGACCCGCCCCGGCTTCGCACGGGTACAAAAAAGATACTAAAACCTTCCTCTTGAATCACTCTATCTATTAAAAGAAACCGCATCAAAATCCGTTGCGTAGTTTGAAAGATTTAAGCATACACAGGGACATAGGGACAGAGAAAGCGACTTTGTTTTATACTATGTAGTGATATCACATCACGCCTGAAGGGTTAAGGGGAGGTGTACCCATTGGTACACCCACTTTTCGCCAGTAAGTCCCATGTAATAGAGGGTGAGCCTTTTGCCATCAACCAGGCCCAAATCTAGACTCTGTAGCTGCTACTGGGAAATGATGGATAATCCCATCTCTGTTTTGTATACCAGAACACTGGGTTTTGGTGAAAATCCTTGTTTTCTAAGACATAAAACCACTTACTGTTAAGAGAACCACTGCGTCGTTTCTTCTTCCTCCTTGCAAGATAGCCATCAGAATCATCGTCCAGCTGTGACATCAGCTCTTCAGTTAGTTTACCTATGTGTTGCGAGTTTTCAATGAACATCTGAAAAAAAAGATAGTCAAAGTATAAATAGTATTCCTATTTCCTATATTCCACTAACAACAGCTTCCAACAGATTGAATTACTGACTTTTTGAAGACATTCCTGAACAAAAAACTTGTCAACTGTCTTTGGCAAAATATCTAAATGGACTTTGAGCATACTGTTTAATTTTCAGCCTTCAGCACTCAAATCTTAAAAATTGTCATAATTAATACCCTCTTTTTGCATAGTTTTTCGCTGCCACAATATTTGTGGACCGTATACATTTAATACAGACTGTTTCACTATTACCTTCTATTTTTTAATTCTATGCTATTACTATTGGAACCAAATGCGCTACTCCAAGTATGTTTGGTCATGAATAAATAACTTTTTGAGAGTAATATTTTGTAATTGAAGGAGCAGCAAGTACCTTAACAAGTGCAACATGGTGTTCCAGTCTCTGGGCAGAAGCTGCAGCGGGCAAGGGCATAATACTGGGTGCCATCACTATGGCCAGGTTGGACGAGTCCATCAGGTTGTCCTTGTGTCTGGACGCTAGGTAGTTCAGTAACTAGAACATACAATAATGATTGCTTTAATATCCAAATGAAATTCCTCAATGAATTTTTACCTTATCCATAATTTTATTTTAATTAACCTTATCCTGTTTACAGTAGTATAACTTCAGATTAGAGGCCCTGGTGCTAAGGAAAAAATTGGGCCCAGTCTCTATCTTAGTCAGTATCACCTGTGTGATAATTTTCCAAATACTAGAGGAACTAGGCCCTAGTCTAGTCATACAAACCTATGCAAAGTTCTATCATACAAAATATACAATAACTCTCTTTTTTTTGGGCAGCCTTGTAAAAAGAACTTCTTTTTACTTTACAGTAGGCTAAGATAACTTAAGTATACAATAATAATAGAAAGCTTAGACAGAAATCCTACCTCCATAATATAATGCAACAAATGAACATGTAATACTGGTAGTAATAACAAAGTGTGCAAGATCGGCTTCAGTGCGTCCTCTCCAGCGGTTACTCTACATCGTAACAGCAAGTCTTGCACTTCTGCACTTATCAAGGGCTC
Organism: Diarsia mendica; assembly: GCA_949316265.1. Lineage (NCBI taxonomy): Eukaryota > Metazoa > Arthropoda > Insecta > Lepidoptera > Noctuidae > Diarsia > Diarsia mendica. The sequence goes on from OX438906.1 coordinate 14,644,422, forward strand.
CGGTAGACATCGCAAGTATAGCTTGAGTACACTAGCTACGTCTATGGGGTGGTGACCTTCTGATACACAGCCCCCTGCATCTAACAGTCTCTGTAAATCATAGAAATGGTGTTAGTGTTACAGTGAAATTATCTAAACAGGAAATGGTTAGTAGTAAGGGCTGATAACAGAGGCATAGCATAACTTTCATTATCAACAAAAAAAAATATTTTAATGAGTTATATATTATAGAGTGATAAGCACAGCATAGATTGGATGACGAATGGAGTTTTGGAGGGAAAACTGGCTTTATGAGCTACAAGCTTTATCAAACACAAAGTTATTCTATTTTCAAGACAAGGTTTTGCACTCTATTCCATTTACATACTTTGATGTCTTTTTGACGGTTTTGTGAGCCAGCTTTCCGGAACAATCCCTCGACATGGGCGTTGGACCGAAGCACTGAGGACATCTCAGTGACAACTATGGGAACACTCAATGTACTGCCACAACAAATAACACTGCACGACGGCACCTTCAGTAGGGGTGCTCCAAACACTGTCTTGTGATCCTGAAACAAATACTCCCGTGAGAATCGTAGAATAGTGATATTAACCATTTTTTATAACAGGAAATGCACGCACTTTTACACTTTTCAATATGATCTTCTTCAGGCGATGCTTCAAACCAGCCTTCTTTAATTCCCCAACAATTATTGACTGCAATTTTCCATGATTTATCCCGTCGGAAATTAACATTTTGTTTATTTTTATTACTAAAGCCTACAAGTCAAAAACTTGAGCAAGTTTTCAAATCCGCCATTCGTAAATTCGTTAAATGTCGTTCCGTTTCATGTTTAGGAAACGAAACGTCAGCGCTGGAAGTAATTTCAAAACAAAAAGTTAAATAATTTTTTCACTATAGAAAGTTTTTGGGATAAAAGTACCTTGTGAATATCTTTGCATTATCGCCTAAATCATAATACGTGTAAAACGTTTTTGAATTAAAAATGACAGCCATCTGACTTATAAGTAGAATGGAAAGTAATTTCGTTTAGAAATAATAGTTTATCCTTGATTTTATTTTGAAAAAGTAAATGAAAAACTAAATACGTAAATCACAGAATTCTTTTACAATATTGTCTATGTCATTTGATGTATGTTAAATGTACATAAAATGATTTACAATAAATTCGAATTCACTTTTACTAAAGTTGGTGAAAATTACCGGTTTTGTTTCAGAACTCTGGCACGTATTTGACATTCACGAATGACACTGACACGACATGACATGTCTATTGTCTACATCGATCTTTGTTGATTTGCTCGTGCTCGTTGTTGTTGATCCAATCATCAAAATTATTAGAGCATCAGCTATTGCATTAAATACCATATTTTACTTTTGAAACATAATTTACTGAAATACTGGCATTCACTTTATAAATGAGATAACACAGTGTTTTCTTGTTTATAAATATCATAACAATGATCGAATTGTCTGCAAAACTAACAACTGGAACAGTTTATTTAGCAGGCGAAGCCTTGGAATGCTGCATATCATTTTGCTATACTGCTCAACCAGAGCATCGGAATTCACAAAGTCACTGGTAATCATAACTTCCTACTTAATTTCTAACTTATTTAGAAACCTTTAAGTTACTTATTGGTATTTTGCTATTCAGGAGAAACTCGCGTCGTATATACATAAGAAACTTTATTACTCTTAATGTTATTACAGTGATGCCCTAGAAAACTTAGCATGGGCGTCAGCACAGATCCACTGCTTCTACTCCACATCAAAGAACACAGGAGACAAAACACCAACCATAGGCAAGACTACCTCTTTGGAAGTTACCTCATGTGATATCGGAGATGTCATTTTCCACACCAAGCCTAAAATACTGTTCTGTGATTTGACTATCCCATTGGGGGAAACTAAAACATGTAAGTACTTAAAGCCCAACTGGCAGAAGCAATGAAAGTGTACCAACTGTAGTAAGAAGTTTATAATCTTATTTTACTCCTCAGTCTGGTACAGAGAATCACTCCCAATTGAAGCTCCACCATCATACAGAGGGACATCAGTCAAATATTCTTACAAAATCACCATAGCTACCCAGAAAGTCGGGTCCCACATAAAAATGGTCAGAATACCTTTCAGAGTATTACCTATCAGTCCTATCATGAACCTGACGGATTTGGCAGCTTTGTGTGGCAATGAAACAACTGAAGAACTGCAGCCTACTAATCCGTTTTCTGAAGAGAGGAAAGTTGAAACACCTTTGACTATGGCTTTACAAGTCTTACAGGTAATTTGGACCATTCACTTGCACTTCTTCATTCCCACCACTTTATAATGTGAATTTAATAATTTCGTTATTTTAATCATTTCTGTCCACATCTACCTTCCACTAAGGAAATAGTTTTTTTAACTATTCTAGAATTTATATACAGAAAAAAACAAAAACAAAACCTTGATGTATTTTTCATAGTCATTTGGATTCAGCTCTTTCCTAAACATAGTTCAACAATTGTGTTTCAGAATCTCACAGCCAGAAGAAGTCCTAACTCGTACATGATAACAAACACTAGAGGCAAGGTGGGCCGCTTCTGTCTGTTCAAGTCTGCTTACAAGCTCGGTGAAGATATAGTTGGCACTTTTGATTTCTCTGTGGGAACCGTTACATGTATGCAGGTAAGGGTAATCTATGGAATTACTGACCTGATTCCAAAAATTTGTTCAGTAACAGAAAGCTAAATTATTGCCTAGTGTACAAAATGACTACTACATTTTTTTTTAACTTTTCCCCACACTAGGAATTTCTCCTGTATCGTGGGTGCGTTCACAAACATTTAAACTCACATACACAATTACCCAGACCGGAAACAACTATCTGTAGGCCATACAAATATTAGTTCCGTGTGGGGATCGAACCCGCGACACGTCGCGCAGCAGTCAACTGCTTGACCCACTGCGCCAACCGTGCCGTCATTTAAAGCATTGCTGAGAGTTATTTTCTGTTATGCAAACCCAAAGTATTTTAAGTACACTACAATTAATATAACTGAATTCAAGATAACATTGTTGCAAACACTGTTTCTAATAAATTTTATGATGTTATGGGTTTTGTTACAAGGTCATAGAAATTACTACTCTGCTAAAGAAAAAAAAATTATAAACTTTGTAATTCGAATAAGAAAATTATAATGTTAATGACATTTCAGGTCTCAGTATCCCTACAGCCAGAAGAAATAATCAAATCTAAATCACCTTCCAAGAATGTCAGCAAGGACACCAGCAGTAGATCTATGACAGTGGCCAGATATCATGAAGTGACGCTAGGACTGACACAGTCACAACTGATACTACCTATTCCTTTGCATATCACCCCTGCGTTTGAAGTTGATGATGGTAAGTATTCATTCTTCTTTATGTTTCTTTTGTTTTTTATAGTTTTAGTTCATAATAATATAGTGCTAGATGAGGAGGGACGAATCCATGGAGCACATTGATGGACGAATCACATGCGACTAAAAGAATGATGTTGCTGGATGGAGAGGGAAAAGAAATGGTTGTGTTATCTATCAATAGTTTTAGAAAAAAGAGTAAATAATAGCGCCAAGCCCAAGTAACAAGGCCAGAAAGATATTGACCTGGTGAATTTACAGTTTAATTTCTATTTTTATATCCTCCTAATCCTGAATAGCAAACATCAGACCTATTATTACTCATACTAATAGTAATGAACTTTGCATATACTAGATCTAGAATTGCCAAAAACCCACTTGCTCCCCAAAAATAAATTACATCCTTGTTTTTCTTTCAGTATCCCTAAGCTGGCGCCTCCACTTTGAATTCGTAACGTCAAATGAGATGCTGTTACCTAACCCTGAAGAGGCAGATTGGACTGCACCCCTAAATGTACCCATAGAGACCATGGTTTGGAACCTTCCAGTCAAAATATATTCAACTTTGCCCAAGCAGATCACACAGCATTCAATAGGCAATGATGCTTATACCATGTATATTAAGTAAGAAGGCAGCTGATAGATAATCTTTCACTGATTACAATCTCGTCTAATTTACACCTCAGTGTCTCAAGACGTTGGAAGGCCTCCCACTAGGTGGACCAAACTGATGAAGGTTGCTGGGATCCCCTGGATGCGAGACGCACAATGTGGCGACATTTAGGGGAGGCCGATGTCCAGCAGTGGATGTCTTTCGGATGAAATGATGATGATTACAATCAGTGGAAGATATAGTTTAATTAGTTCATTCCAGAATCCCCAAGATTGTTTACTTAATCTGTAGATAATAAACTCTGACTAATCATAATCTTATTTATGTATCATACAGAATGGTGTGTAAGATTATTTTCATATTTAATAGTCTAATATAAAATTAATTATTGTAAAATTACTGTAAATAATTTTGAGTAAAAATGTGTATGTTTTTTTTTCGCAAGGAATATTATAAAAATGATTGATAACTCTGATATTTACAATTATTTATTAAAAATAGTACTTAAAACTGTAAATTAGTGTCATTCGTCAACAGACTCCTTATCCCAATCTTTCATTTTAGCACCCATCATGAAGTCATCCCTGTAATTAGAAAAAGAAAGTTTGTGAATTATAAATTTATGATACAAAACAATACTTTAGACTTGGGAGAGATTTTTCAGCCAAGGCAAAGTAAAGGTGTAAAAACTCTCATCAATGCAAACATACAAATTAATTGCATTTTTGCAATGCATAATCTTACAAAATGTATTTCACAATGTTAACACATTATAATTATTACCTCAGTGCACTCCATTTTGGTTTGTCCTCGTCTTTGATTTCATTCTTTCCCACTCTAGTTTCTTCATCAACTATTATAGACTTACTTTGTCCCATAAGTGTATCTAAGAAGGCTCTCTTATCAAACTTCTTCAATATTTTCTCTTTTTTACCTTCTGACAAATCATTTCTATCCATTTCTTGTTCTAAAGTTTTCTGTTGATTTCTGACAGCATTAAAAAGTTGGACTACACCTTTTGTAGCAATTTTTGTTAATAATCTTTCTCTGTCTTTTTCTAGTACATGTGGCTTTACTCTTATTGATGGTTTTTCATGTTTCTGAAAAGATTAAATGAAGAATTAATTTGTCTCAAAAAAAGAAAGTTTGGGAAGTTCTTAAGGTAACTTGAAGATTACCAGGCATTGAGCAATTAGAGGAAATAGAAAAAAGTTTGTTTTATACAACTTAACTCAAGTTTAAAACTTACAACTCTCTTAGCAGGAGGTTCTGTTGTCACCACTTCTTCTTTCTTCAACACCGGCTTCTTCTCTCCTGTGTCATCTATAACCTCAAATGCTGGTTTCTCTTCCTTGACAGTCTTAACTATATCTGCATGTTTCTTAGCCCTGGATAACACTAACGTCTTTTTGTTCTTGGGTTTGCTAGACCCTAAGATCTTTGCTACAGAGTCTGCCCAGCCTTCATTTGTTACGAGAGCAGTCTTGCCATCTTCCTCGTCATCAGAAGATTCACTACCGGCATCAGAGGCACCACTTTCGTTATCAGCAGCACCGCTTTCTGCATCAGAGGAACCGTTTTCGGCTTCAAGAGCATCTCTGTCGACATCAGGAGCACCACTTTCGACTTCACTATCATCGTCTTGGGCATCAGAATCATCGCCTTCGGCATCTGAATTATCGCTTTCGGCGGTAAGTTCATCACTATCGGCATCAGCTTCGCTACCATCCTCCGCTTCTTCATTTAAGTCTTCAACTTCGTTCTCCGATCCTTCGGATTCTTCTGCGCTTGACGAATCCGATTCTGAATCCACTACAACATATTCAACAATAGTAGGAAAACTTGACAAGTATTTAGGAAAACGATGGTTTCATAACATTAAAAGACACTTACTTGAAACTTTAAGTACAGGTTTATTCATTGTTTCAGCTATAACCATTTCTAATACTTAATTCACAAATAATAATGCCAAAATAATGCTTTACTTGACTTGTTTCGAAGATTCACGTGTTTTCTTTCGTCCACATGCGATGCGACTTTTTGACAGTGTTGACAGATAATGTAATTTGACAGTGTCAAATTGACAGACAAAAGCGTGCGTTCATTTAATTTCATTCAAGGTACCACGTACATTTAATAATATTACACTATTTAAATAACAGGCGTCTAAGGGATTTGTTATATTATTATAATATTGTTGTGTTTTATTATGATGACCTTTTCAAGTTAGTTGTTACGGATTTTTATTAACTGCTGAATAATAATATTTTATAGCATTTTATTTATTGATGTTGGGTTAAGCAATAGCATAACAAAACGCAAATTTGTTTTTAAAAATAAAATACAGCTGATCGACAAGGCGGGAACCAGCAATGGCCAACACAGCAATGTACGACACGAGAACGCGCGACATCGTTTTGACAAGTGTTTTCAATTCCAGTGTTGCGCGTTGCTGTGTCGTGCATTCTCGGCCCGGTCCTCGATTGTCCGGGCAAGAATGTACGACACGCCAATTGGAATCATCACAAACAGTGACGTCACATTTAAAAAAGTAGTAAGCCATGTGACAATAGGGACGGGTGATACAGATTTTATTGATTTTGATTGACTACGGGTTGAAAGAGACGATTGATCTTATATTAATCTGTGAATTATCTATGTTATGTTTTGTGTTGTGTGCTGTGGTTGTGTGGAACTTTCTAAAAACGCAGTTTTGGTTACAGAGTTGTTTTAAATTCTGGTTGTAAGGCGGGTTTCTACAGCTAAATTATGAAGAGAAAATGGTCCTGTTATGAGATGGAAGAAAACAAAAGATAATGAAATACTTCAGTAATAATAAAATCAGCAACGTGCAAGCGTTTTCAACAAGAAATGATATTTCATTGGTGATATTCTTTGAGATGTTGCAACATGTTTGGCAAGTAAGTACCTACTTACAAATTACAAAAAGTACGTAGGTAATGGAAGTTTGAATCAGCATAGCAACAATTTCTCCATGAGCAACCAGGGCTCCTAATATGAACTTACTAACCCACCTCAATAGCATTATTCTCAATCCGTAACTTGAAAATTAATATCAGTGTGTAAATTATTAGAGCTCTGTGTGTATCTGGTGGGTCAAAGTGTCGTCCTAGGGGCACTATGAAAAAAATACTTCGAAAAATTTCGCAACCAATTTCGAGGTAGCCGCTGCCGCGGTACCACCGTACCTACCAGTCGCTTCGCCCGCTCGGTTCGCGCGTAGTTGATCACAGTTCTAACCTAACCTATGGATCCCTTCGACATCGTTTTTACGACAAACGGTTGGTCGAAGACAAAAAACACCAAGACACTTTTAAGCTTTTATTTCACTCCAACCGGAATTTTGTAGAACGTAAGTACCTACCTTTAGCTGCCATCATAATAACTTTCTAATTAATCTTATTTATTTTAGATTTTCACTGCGACCGTAAGATGTGCGCGACTCTCACTTGATGGAGATAATTATAAAAGCAAAGAAATATTTGCCCCGAACATAGTCCATACCACTATTGTGTTGCTGCTTGCTGCTCAAGAGGACCGCAAGCCTGACATAGAATTCCATTACATTATTATATGGTTTGATCGCAGAAGTAAAGAACACTTTAGTAAAAAGTTAATTGGTTATACCTAGTCAAAGCTGCCCTGAATTACATACCTACATAACTGCTTGTGCAAAAGAAATATCTACTATTTAATAAATTCTAGAATAAGAATAGTAATTGGATAAACTAAATTAAGGGTGCAACCAGAGGTAAGAAGGTTAAGTGTGGAGACAGTATGAAAGTGGCAATGTAAATTATTATCCAGATAGCATTATAGTTACTGCTCAATGAATGCTATAGCTTATTAAAACCTTAGCTTATTTTCCTAATTTCGATCAAAGTATCAACGCTATAGACAATAACATTTAAATTGACGGCACAGTTGGCACAGTGGCTGAGTGATTGGACTGCTGCGCTGCGTGTCGCGGGTTCGATCCCCGCACCGAACAAATATTATCAAAAAATTATTTTAGTAAACCCCTATTCATTTTTAAATACCTTTCCAACAATATATCACGCGTTAGGGTTGAAATTAAAAAAAAAAATCACTTCCCACTTTACATATAGGGGGGCTACTTACCCTAATAAAACATTTTTTTTCCAATTTTTATTTTACCACTTTGTTGGCGTGATTGATACACGCATATTGGTACCAAATTTCAGCTTTCTAGTGCTAACGGTCACAGAGATTAAGCGATGACGGACGGACAGAGAGACATGGCGAAACTATAAGGGTTCCTAGTTGACTATGGAACCCTAAAAAATACGGAAATCACGAGTAATGTTTTAAAATCAGAATAGTAATACCAGCTGTTTGTGTTTTCAGACCGTAATGCCGAGGACGTGGAGTCTACGCCTGAGCTGCCAGACACAGTGATGTGCCATCTGGCGAGATGATGCCAGAACCTGTGTCAAGCACCTCCAGTGCTGCCGAAGCCCTGCAACCTGAGTTATAGGAGTACGAGGATGTCCTCCGGTCAGGAGAGGCCGTGTTAGCAGAAAAGACACCGTCACGACGATGCGTGAAGAGAAACGCACACTCCAGCCACCACGCGGCTATATAAACCGCTGCACGACGCATTTCGTCCCTTTTCTCCATCGAGTAAACAAGCTACGAGGAATCTGTTAAATTGAATTGTTTAAAATATAAAACCGTTGGTTGATACTTAGTTGTTTTTATTTTTATCTGTTTAATGCTAGTTTTCTTATAATAGTCTATACTTATTAAATAAGTAAGAAAGACCAATTTAACCACTAGACCTTGTGGTGCACCTTGGCGGAGAGGCCCATGTCAAGCAGTGAAGATGAACCATTAGCTATTTTTATTATCATCATTATCAGCCATTAGACGTCCACTGCTGGACAAAGGCCTCCCCCATAGAACGCCATAAAGATCGGCAGCCTGCCGTTTGCATCCACCGGTTGCCCGCGACTCTCACGATGTCGTCGGTCCACCTGGTGGGAGGCCTGCCAACGCTGCGTCTTCCGGTTCGTGGTCGCCACTCGAGAACCTTTCTTCCCCATCGGTTGTCCGTTTTTCGAGCGATGTGGCCTGCCCATTGCCACTTCAACTTGCATATTCTGCGAGCTATGTCGGTGACCCTGGTTCTTCGGCGAATTTCCTCATTCCGGATTCTGTCGCACAAAGAAACTCCGAGCATAGCCCTCTCCATGGCTCGTTGCGTGACTCTGAGCTTTCCTAAGAGGCCAGCAGTTAAGGACCATGTCTCTGTGCCATAAGTCATCACTGGCAACACACACTGGTTATACACCCTCGTCTTGAGACACTGCGGAATTTTGGACGAAAAGATGTCGCGTAGTTTCCCGAACGCTGCCCATCCGAGTTGGATTCTTCGGGCGACCTCTTTGTCGAAGGTCGATCTACCCAGTTTAACAGTTTGTCCCAGGTAAACATATCGAATATAGGTAAGAGTATCGCTCCCAACAATTACCGGTACGGGTGGAACACGGTCATTAAACATGACTTTCGTCTTGTCCATGTTCATCTTAAGACCCACCTGTTGAGAAACGTTACTGAGGTCTCTGAGCATTGTGTTCATATCCTCCAGCGATTCAGCCATGATGACTATATCATCGGCAAAACGAAGGTGAGTGATATATTCGCCGTTGATGTTGATGCCGAATCCATCCCAGTCCAAGAGTTTGAAAACATCCTCCAATGCGTTCGTGAACAGTTTCGGAGAAATAACGTCTCCCTGTCTCATTTTTATTAGATCATCAACAAATTAACAGCCTCCATTGTCTAGTGATCCGAGGTTCTGGGTTCGATTCCCGGTGGGGACACTGTCTCACAAAAATATCATAAGGTGAATCCTCCAACCAGCCCGCGAAATTCAAATTTTATTAAGTTTTTTGCAATTTGCAGGCCAGTGATAGGTTGTATGTTGATGAACACTTGATTCGCGGCTGTTAGACGTATGTAGTTACAGAATTATAATCATCAAAACCATTAATACAACCCTCCGAGCTCATAAAGGTTTAAAAATGACTTTTTACAAGGTCAAAGCCATTCCGGAACCTTTATGAGCTCGGAGGGTTGTATTAATGATTTTGATGATTATAATTCTGTAACTATATACGTCTTACAGCCGCGAATCAAATATTCATCAACATACCACCTATCACTGGCCTGCAAATTGCAAAAAACTTAAGAAAAATTTGAATTTCGCGGGCTACCCTGGACTGTTCCAACTTCCAAGTTTAGTTTTAAAAGGCATTGCAGGTTAAAATCACTTGATTGTTTAAAAAGTAAGATGATTCTGTGCTTCAGATTCGGAGGACACGTTACTGTCGGTCCTGGTTATTTTCTACGCGGCACCTAGTCGAAACGGGTCTGATACATAACATCGCGAGTCACTACATCGATGGTCGCTGTATCGACAACGGTCCATCGACGGGTTAATGAATCGACAGTACCCCACATCGATGGTACGCTACATCGACAGTACACTAAATCGACGGTGCGCTATATCGACAGTACACTACATCGATGGTAGGTACGCTACATCGACGGTACCCCAAATCGATGGTACGGTCAGCATCAGAAGTATATTAACATAACTCAAAGTTTCGAAGCTGTTTTTTTAATAAAAACTTGTTAGATATTACTCGTAAGTACATGTTATTGGAGTACCTATAAGGACTATTTTAACGAATAATCTTCTGAAACAGCTAGAAAAAATAGCTAGAGTCTGAAAAAAACAGCTTCGAAACTTTGAGTAATGTTAATATACTTCTGATGCTGACCGTACCATCGATTTGGGGTACCGTCGATGTAGCGTACCATCGATGTAGTGTTTACTGTCGATATAGCGCACCGATGGTACGCTACATCGACAGTACACCAAATCGACGCGTCGATTTGGTGTACTGTCGATGTAGCGTACCATCGATGTGGGGTACTGTCGATTCATTAACCCGTCGATGGACCGTTGTCGATACAGCGACCATCGATGTAGTGACTCGCGATGTTATGTATCAGACCCAGTCGAAACAGAGCCTAGGTAGTTATAATGCATGTTAACATCTCGCTGAAGTCAAAAGCAGATTTCATTTGCTGACTTTTTTTCCTTCTCCCAATTAATGAAATCTTCCGCCTTGCTAGACCTAAAATAAATCGGGAGGCTGAATACTATTATTACATAAGGCCGGGTTGCAGTAATTTTAAGATTTTTGAACCTATAAAAATCGAACTAAATACGAGTTTTTTAATAAATAAAAATCATTACATAAAAATTGAACATACTCTCTAGTAAATCGTAAAGATAGAAACGCGATTTAGAATGATCAGCTCGATACTTCTTTTATCAAACATGACTCTAAATCACAATTTCAAACGTGTACTGCTAAGACATTTCATCATGAATTTATATGAAAGTTATATCAGTAGATAGAACTTTTTATTCTGAAGTAAATGGTGAAAACAGATTGTATAATTTCTTTATAGTTTTTCTCCAAGAAGCAAAAAACAGTCAAAATTTAGGCATTATATCGCTCGCGCGGCAGGGCGGGGGGCGAGGTCGTGCGTACATAAAAACAAAGTACTGCAACCTGGCCTTAACCGATAAAAAAACAGCTTAAAATTATCCATCATTAACATTATTTATTTCGTAGTTATTAGGCTGCTGCAGCTGGAGGTTGAGTTATGAGCAGTTGGTCGTTATGGGATGTACGTTTGCCCCGCACGGCCCCCCAGAATTTGCGTTTTAGGTGTGCACCAATGCAATGTACTTGCCTCTAGGAAATATCTACTTACCCGTTTCTTTTTCAATGTACCTACCTACCTGAAGGTACTTTTGAAGATACTACTTGCTTTGCTACTACTAGCTTGTCCGTGGCTTTCTTCAGCTTCACCTGCGCTAAAAGTGATTTTTCCTGGATAGTACCTACATATTTTGTAGGAAAGTCAGAATTAACACTTGTTAGTTCTGTGAATGTTATAAATGCGGTTTCCAGCCCATTCTATTTCGGGTACTTAATCGCCGTGATTGCAATAATAAAACTAGGAGCTTTTTTTCTTCGTGGTCCATAAAATACTGGAAAAACCCGTGGTTGCTTCTTTTTTTCTTCGTGTTCCTATAATACGACCGTCTCGCGACAGTAAATAAATAAATAAGTGTATACCTATAGGTTTAATTCGTTGCTAAAGGTAAATAAAAAACTGAAATAAAATACTGAATTTTATTATCAAATTACATCTATGACATTTTAAACAATAGGTTATGGATAGATCTGGGTTTTCCAAAATATCACTAGTTTCCATTAAAGATTTGACATATATTATGCTTCGTCGTATTCTACACATATAATTTCAACTTTATTATTATTTTGAAATTTACTATCTGCACCACAAAAATAACATTTTTTTATACCACAAACATACATTTGTAATTGCATTTGTGAGTAAAACTTTTTTGTTGGCTTTCCATTTTGTATGTAGTTTTTATAAGTTTCTTCACTAAATGGACAATATGGACATTTAATTTCAATAATAAAATCCTGACCTATTACATCTGGTGAACCAGCAATCATGAAAAAACTTTTACTTAAAAAAAGGCCACCTCTCTGATTTTTTTTATTTAGCTTTGTCTGTAGTACCTCAAGCACTTTATTTTCCAACACTCTGCCTCTTTTAATAGCTGGTGTATCAGGCACTTTACCACCCATGATCAGCCCGACTAATGCTCCATCACTAGTCTGACATTTACCGACTTCATAAGATTTTGATGCTGTTATTCGAGCAAACCTTAGCTCATGCCATAAGTGGCTTTCGGCTTGATCCCTTGTACTTTGATCCGCCTTTACTAAAATATCTCTAGTAAATGATGAACATATTTTTTTTTTTAATTCTTCACAACTTTGATCTCTTTATATGAGAGATAACTGACATTGATATTGTATCAAAATCCTTTGGATTATTTTGCACATGTCTTAGTAGCTCACAGTTTTTGATGCCTTTGTATCTTCAGATGTTGACGCTATTCCTGATCCCATTTCCAAGGCCGTTACATATTTTATTGACGAACCAACTTTGGATAAAGTTGACTTGTGTGCAAGAAGGTTCTTCACTTCTCCGATGTAACCACATTAAAAAAGCAACGGCATGCTTGCAACCGCCTGCCGATAGAACTCACGACAGCACCATTCTTTTCGTCCACAATAACAGTGACTGCGTAAGGCGTAGAGCGAACTTTGTGCTCAGGGCATACACGACACTTAATAGTACACACATTTAGGTCTCTTTTTATTTGGACATATCCAACAGCATCATCGCCATAAGATTCTCTTGAAGATCTGAAACAATCAAACAAACGAGCTGTTACAAACTTATTATTTTACGCACATAACCTAACTCTGTAAACAATGATTTAAACGAAGTTCTAAACACGATAAAATAGATATAAAAAGCAGAAAATCATCTATTGCATATGTACTTGAATGTTTTTTATGTATTTGTAGACAGATAAATAGTATTAAACATAAAACTGTACGTACAAAGATGTTTTCACGTTCCTGAATTCTGAACCACAAAAGTCTTTGTTTCTTGCAAAAAAGTTTGCCACCATCAAATAATCTATCTTTGGTAAGTTGGAACTATTCCCTTTAATGAATCTAGATTCCATCGTAGTATTAATATTAAGTAGTTCACAGATTAATTCGTCGGTAAGATCGCAAAATAAGAAAATACAGAGAAGTACAAACAAGTTGCGTGCGTTGTTGTAAACATGTTTGACGTTTGACGACAGCTTGTTTTGACTTTTCAGATCTGTGACATATGGCAAGCGTTTGCAACATGAAGGTATAGATAAATTATTTCCATGAAGTTATAGATAAATATGGAGACCACACTTCGAATACCTACTTGAAGCAAAACTTATGCATCGCTATCTCGCTCTCTGTGGGCAGACCCTCTCTTTCTAAGTAGGGTAACCTTTATTTTATTTTACCTAGGACATTACGTAGTTCCTTTTCATAACTTGTGTTTGATTAAATTAATATATCCACATCTCTGTTCACTTCTTTCTAGATTGATGAAAGATGCCAATGATAAATTACGAAAGAAGCTGTTTGCTTACAGTGTGAAAGTTCCTGATTTTTTTTGGCAGTTTGTCATTTTCAATCACGCAAAAAAGTCTTACGTAATTTCGCACAGAAATAGAATATAGACCATGGCCAGTATAAAACTTTAGTTCCTGTAGCAATACGAAATTAATAATCTTCTATCTATCTATCTATATAAATAAAAAGAGAAGTCCTGACAGACTGACTCATCAACGCCCAGCCCAAACCCTTGGACCTAGAAAACTGAAATTTTGCACAGACGTTCCCTTTATAATCTAGACAAGGAATAAGGAAGGATTTTTTGAAATTCAACCCCTAAGGGAGTTAAATAGGGGATGAAAGTTTGTATGGAAAATCGCCATTTTCACGTGGGCGAAGCCGCTGGCAAAAGCTAGTAAATCATAATGACAGAAGAGGTGGTGACACGACCACGGTGGTTGCCTACCGCAAGGGCTGGTGGGGTGGCTCAAGATAATGAATCTGGAAGGATTTGGGAGAGATTTTTGCCCAGTACAACTCTTACTATAAAATCATGAAATCACAAAAAAGAAATTAGATATTTCTTTTATTTTGTAGACTAATGAAAATGATACATTTATGATGATTTTTTTTTAAAGATTTCTGGGTAAGTCAGTGTTAAGGTTTTTTACCACTGTGGAATTTTTAATATTATGTATTTTCATCTAAATACGGGGCTATAATAGGAACGGTAATACATATATGTATAAAACCTCAAAAAGAAACAAAAACACTTTCTAAATTAAAATCATTTTATTATATTACGAAGACATGTCCTGATTTTTTTAGTCTGTCGTAAAACTCTTTGCTTAAGAATCTTAGATTTCTTCTGCAGTATTTTTTCTTCAGTTGATTTTATTTACACCTGTACGCCCCTATCAATCTTCGTAGAGACCTGGGCTTCGCTGTTGACCTAAAACCAGAAGAGTGTGAAATCAGAACATAATTTTTTATTACATTTACTGTATTATTTAAATAGTAATTGGCTATTTGACTACTGTTAAAAATTCACGAAAATGTTATGTTATTTCAAAGAACTAACAGAAATAACACGGTGTGTGAAAAAAGTAATAAAATGTAATAAAGCGAGTATGATAATGACTATATAATTAATGAAGGTCCCACGGAAAGTCCCAGATATATCCCCAATATGGTCACACTACTTCAGTATGACTCCATAAAAACAAAAACAAATTAAATTGCAGAAAGTCCATGAAATTCAATGTAAAACTGTTTGGTCTTTACATAGTTATCTAAGTTATCATTGACTAAATCATAGGTCAAGCTTTTATGAAGTAATTAATTGAAAATACAAAGAAATATGCAGAAATATGTTTACAATTATTCAGTGTCAAAAATCCCGATTTAAACACTTACGCGTGAAATCTTATATTACCTCCTGGACACCACGTACTACCACAACCACGCACTACACAAGTTTGCACCATTTTCTCAATTAAAACTTTGATTACAGGCAAATATCTCAAACGAAACTGTGAACCGCAAAGTAAACAACCGCCATATTGGTACGATTTATGTTGACATGTGGGGCCAATGTTGCCACATTACCACATCCTTAGGAAATGGGAAAATAATTCACTGATTCGCCAACCTTGTCAAGCATTCGTGACATACTATTTTGGAATTTTAATTTCAGTAATCTTAGTTTAGCTTTTTATTTATTAGCACATTATTTGACAGTATTTAACTTCTGATTACATTTGTGTGGTGACTCTTTTTAAAAATGAATAAGGAGATTTTAATAACGAGATAGCAATACTATCGTCCACCTTAGAAAGAGAGGTAAGCCCACAGAGAGTGAGATAGAGAATCGTAGGTATTTGACTCAAACTTTTGTTCTAAGTGTGGCCTCCATATTTATCTATTTCTTCCATAGATATAGAATTCCGTAGATTGGTAATGTCAACAATCAAACGAGACCAAAAACCATTGATCTAAGTCTGTGTATCTATATTTTATTTTGTTTGTTACAATAAGTACCTACATATAATCTATTTTTCTAAGACTATGCATTTGTAAGACGCTATCTTAGCTGTCGATATCAACAAAAATTAGGCCATCGTATCACTAAAAAGTGAGGTAATAACTCCTTCGTATTTCTCTATTTGTTATTTCTCAAATACGTCGGTTTTAGGCATGCTAATTCATCTAGATCGTAAATAAAATAATGTTCTCATAATATTTTGCTTAAAGCCGGCTTATTAGGTGCATTGTTATTGCAGAAATAACGATGTAAACAACTTGTAAACTTACTGGTGAAACGAGTAATCCTGGGGATTTTTCTTTTTGGAAGATTCACATCCTGGTACTGCACAAGAAACCATCGTATTATGGTAATTCAATCACGGGTTATCACTGTAGTTCACTTAAATAATTGCCGAAACGCTCGCGTAAACAGTTACCGGGGCCGGTATGGGCCGGTAGCAAATACGTGTTTTGGCCCTGTTAACAGCGTCACTTTCTCTCTCTTTCTAACACAGCAAAGTTCCGCTAAAGCGGGAGCTCTCATTCACTCTCAAGCCCAATCTACGGAATTCTATATCTATGATTTCTTCATGATTATTTCTTCATGGTTTGCAATCACGTGACAACAGATTAAAAATATAGGATTTGAAATCATTTTTAATTTTATTCTAGATTAAATTATAAAAATGTGATTTTTGGCATTATATTAATACAAACTATTAAAAAATTAACACCTAAACATTGATTTGTGATTAATGTTTAACCTGACATCATCATCATCATCATTTCAGCCAAAAGACGTCCACTGCTGAACATAGGCCTCCCCCAGGCGTCGCCACATTGACCGGTCCCGTGCGTCTCTCATCCAGCGGGTTCCTGCAACCTTGACCAGGTCATCGGTCCACCTAGTGGGAGGCCTTCCAACGCAACGTCTTCCGGTTCGCGGTCGCCATTCCAGAACTTTTCGGCCCCATCGGCCATCCGTTCTGCGAGCAATGTGCCCTGCCCATTGCCACTTAAGTCTGGCGATTCTTCGGGCTACGTCGGTAACCTTGGTTCTCCTGCGGATGTCCTCATTTCTGATTCGATCACGCAAGGAAACTCCGAGCATAGCCCTCTCCATTGCCCTTTGGGTGACTTTGAGCTTTCTGATAAGGCCCATTGTGAGCGACCACGTTTCGGTCCCGTATGTAACCCCGTATTAACCTGACAATAACCTGCTAATTGCAAAACGCGTAAGAAAATTTGAATACCCTGGCGCTTCCGCCATAATGGCGCACCCTCACCACTTGTAATATAACAATCCAGATTTTGAGCAATATGATACAAATAGACGCTCCCGGTGGTGAGAGAACATTAATTGGTCAGTGGGGTGGATTTACCTATTCAATGGAACAATCAAACATCCACGATTCAATTTTGCGTTTGCATGGAAAGAAGTTACAAGCTGTGTAGTGCGCATGAATGGTGTGGTGCGCAACCTGTAATCCATCTGGGATTAGGATTGCAGGTTGCGCACCGCAGAATCATCATCGTCAACAGCCTATTAATGTTCCCACTGCTGGGACACAGGCCTCCTCTCTTTTGAGAGGGAATGGGCTATAATCTACTACGCGGGCTCAATGCGGATTGGTAGATGTCACATGTCTTCGAATTTTTTGGTCCTAAGACATGCCGGTTTCCTTCACCATTTATACTGGCCATTTTTTAATTCTTTTGAAGAAAGTTTATTTTGTAAACCTTTTTGAATGATTCTAAATTTGAATTTGAAAAAATAAATTAAAAACAAAATATTTTTTTACGCGGTATAATGGTAGCGTAGTCCGAAGGTTTCATTTACCTACAGTAGGAGTCGTTCTCGTTACCCGTGGTTCCAGCATTAGGGATTGTTTCCTGGACTTCTGAATATATCGATAGAAAATACAAATCCATATTATCAGCACATTTATTAAGTACCTACCTTATTTACGAGTGCGGTGCCATTCGTCTAACTAAATAATATAATGAGTTCCCAACATCCCAACGAGTCAAACCCAATCGTGTCACACTGTGACTCGGTGGGATTCTTGCCGGCTAAATGCCGCGCGGCATATAATGGGGATGCGGCTTGACGTTTGTCAGTCTCTTGTTTATATTTTTCGGAGGAGCAATCAACACCTCTCTTCGGACTTCAGAGAGAGCCACTCTTGCGAGTTTGATATAAAACAGTAAGCAGCCAGTGATGATTCTGATGAAACTAATAAATACAGATCTTTAGAGGGTGCAACTATTTAATTTTATTTAAATTCAACTTTATAAAACAATATTATATTTTGACACATTTTTCACAAGACAAGTGACACGTCTTCTTTTTAAACTTAATGAGGTCGAATATTGCAGCAACCTTAACAGATTCTGCATGTTTCAATATAGGTCCCTACTCAAAGCACTGCCTGCAGGCCCCTGCCTGCAGGCCCCTGCCTGCAGTGACACTGCCAATTGTATTGTATGTATTTATGCAGGGCCGATATTTTAATTGTTCACCCTACCGCAAGGCCGCAGTTTCGTTCTGCTAGCCCAATGCATCGTGCATTGGGCTAGCAGAACGAAACTGCGGCCCCTCCAAATACTGCAAGCTGTGCAGCATCTCTGAGATGGACTACTTACACAAAATATCGAAGCTTTGTGGATCAACACCTTCTTTGGCAGTAACTGCAAGCAGGCCCTGCAGGCAGTGCTTTGTGTACGCTCGGGCATGATGCTTAAAAGGAGTAAATTCGCCAGCATAGGTTGTGGATTTTCTTTTTGTGAATCGAGTCATGTTGTTTTTATTTTATTTTATGTGTTTGTTTTTTATTTTGATTCTTTTAGAAACCATTCAGATGTAGGAGCCCAGCGAAGTGGATGACGCTCCGTTGACCGGGACTCCCTCAACTTGGATGCAAGAGCGAGCGATTCAAATTATCAAGCCCTAGCCGGTGCACGGTGTACAGCACGAGTAGATAATGTCATTTGGTGAAATAAAAAAACAAACAAAAAAACTCGATTCACTTTGGCTGGGATCGAACTCACGTCACAAGATTGTAAAGCAGCGCTGTACCCTGTGGCTGTACCCCCAGCTGGCTTGTTATAAACCGTGGCGAATATTTGTGAATAAGTATGCTACTTAATCGCAAGCCAGTCTATTTTTCGTGCTTTCTATCACGATGTATAAAACCTCTTTTTTGATATTCTTTGGTTTTACTATTTTATATGTTTTTTTTATCGTGCTGCCACCTTTTTATTGTTTTCTGTCAGTGAATCCAATATAAAACTGTAAAGCCGCGTCCCCACTTACGTCACCCGAAACGTTCCTGTTAGGCTCGCTGCTCGGCCTCATAGAACCGCGCGGCCTAAGTCGGGACGCCGCCGCCGCCGGTAGTTGTTGCCTAGGCCGCGTGGATTTTGTGGGGTCGCAGCTTAAGATAATGCCACTCAGACGTGCTAAAAAGAAGTATGATCGTAAAAAGTACGCTTTTGAGGTCTGTGCTTTAGAGCAAATGTACCATTGGTTTTACTATTTTATGTTTTTTCGTGTTTCCCCTTTCACCTTCACCTTTTTGTTGTTGTCTGTCAGTGTCTCCAATAAAAGACTGTAAAGCCGCGTCCCCACTAAAGTCATCCGAAACGTTCCTGTTAGGGCGCGTCTCAGCCTCACGGAGCCGCGCGGCCTAATTGGAGATGCGGCCAAACGTTCCTGTTAGTCCACGCCCACGCGGCTCATGCCTCGCTTACGTCCACACTCATGTCAACTCATGTGGCACGGCTGCCTGACTCTAGTGGGGACGCGGCTTAAGATAATGTCACTCAGACGTGATAAAAAGAATATGATCGTAAAAAGTATGCTTTTGAGGTCTGTGCTTCAGAGCATATGTGCACACTCGGAAAGCATGCTTTTTAGGACAATACTACCTACCACTACCTACTAACAAACAAGCATGCTTTTCTAGTAGCATGTGTTTTTCAGGCTTAATCTACATATTCGCCACGGTTTATAACAAGCCAGCTGGGGGTACAGCGCTGCTTTACAATCTTGTGTCGTGAGTTCGATCCCAGCCAAAGTGAATCGAG
Source organism: Diarsia mendica (assembly GCA_949316265.1). Classification (NCBI taxonomy): domain Eukaryota; kingdom Metazoa; phylum Arthropoda; class Insecta; order Lepidoptera; family Noctuidae; genus Diarsia; species Diarsia mendica. Next base: position 14,664,659 of record OX438906.1, read on the forward strand.
TTTTTTTGTTTGTTTTTTTTATTTCATGCATTAAAATTTGGACCCAAAAGTCATACTTTGAGACAATAAACAAACAAATTTCAAATATCGCACCCTTACTTACTTTTTCCATGCAATTTTCACAGAGTTTTTATTCGCCTTTTTTAATTTCCTGGTGAAAGTAAAATATAAATTATAATATAATATAAATATAAATATCGCTGGACATTACACACTTAAAATGGAACGTGTTATAACGGTCAATGGCTGATCGAGTCCCTATCAGTTTTTCAATCACGCAATCAATCGTCTTTCGGACAGCACTACCTAGCTCAATTACCTAGTATCCAAGTCCCAAAATTTCGAGCCGACCAGTTGGCCAACCAGTCGGGCGATGTCGCCGATTGGCGTGCTGTACATTCTCGGGTCGAACCAGCAAGGTACACCCCAGCAATTGGCGACATCGCGATGTCGCCAATTACAGTGTCGTACACTGCTGTGTTGTACATTCCAGTGTCGTGCACTGCTGGTATGTGCGTTGCTGTGACGTGCATTATAGGGACTCGACAAGGCAAGAGAAGTTTTGTTTCATTCGTGAGAAAATGGTGGTTCTGGTTTTGCTTTAATCATGGCGAATATTGCGAACCCTATACCTTATATATATCAAAGGGAATACGGAATCTTACCAGATATTAGGTCGCAGTTATTTAACAAACGTTTAAATGCAGCGAAAAATTTATATCGACGGGAACTTGTGTGCCATTTTGGATGTGTAAATGCTATTGAGTTTTCTGACAATGGCGAATTACTTGTATCAGGTATATAATTTTCATAATATTATGTCCATAGGCACACCCTGTACTTTCTATCTAACCCAAGGGAAACGGGCGTGAGTTTACGTATGTATTTATGTAGCCACACCCGTGGACTACTTATTTTAGGTTTATATTTATTCAGAATTTACCAGAAAAACAACAAGAAAATAAGGTCATTGTTAAATTATTTTGAAAAATGTCATAGATATTTTATATGATAAACTAGTAGGTTGCTGATTTATTAATATTATAAATAGATAAATCTATATTGTCCCACTAGGCAAAGGCCCCTCTTTCCTCATTCCACTTTACTGAACAAATTTTAATATAATATTTAAATCTATTACAATATATATTTGTACGCCAAATGGCAAAACATAGAGCGCCTATGAAAATGTAACACCTGTTTGTACCTATGTTAACAAATAAAGAATCTGAATCTGGAATCTGAAATAATTTAAATGCTTATAAAACAAACAAGTTCAAATAAATAAATAAATAACACTGCATGGTAGCACCTGCAGTCCTGCACTAGGGAAACAAAATTTGGTCTGTTGGTCTTCTTATTAGAATTTATGATACCAGATCAAATTAAATAATAGTTGAGGTTGCTCAAAGTACAATCATGGGCAACAACTAAACAGTCTGTACTTCTGCAGTCAGTATGCATGCATACTGAGCTGATAGCTGTCTGAGTTTTATCTTGCATAAAATTAGAATGAACATCAGCAACAACATAATGACGACTGATTTTCCATACTATCATAAAGAAAGGCATGTTGTAATGTCACCACAGGTATAATTACGACTTTCTCACTACACTACTTAAAAAAATCCGTCATTTGTTTGAAAAACAGGATTGTCACGGTAGCTGCAACCAGTGAGATAGTTCTGCCCGCCAACTTGTTAACTAGCATGATAGATATCATTTCATACAGTACTTGAATAAAGTTGAGTAGCTCAAAACCCATAATAATATGAACAAAAAACTAGCTTTTGGTTTAACAGGAACCCTGGTGATCAGGCATTAATAATGTTAATGTGCTAATACAACTACAATTTATTTAAAGGGCACATAAACGAATTTTTGTATGACCCATGTGCTAGTGGGTGCTTGGCACCAAATAAACAATGTTGAGATATAAGCAGTTTTTCATACATGTATAAGATTTTGCGATATCAGGTGGCGATGACAGGAGGGTGATGCTGTGGCAGTTTGGGCAGGCCCTCCTGGACCGCGGCAAGCCTGAGCCTATGAAGGGACTACACCAGTCTAATGTATTCTGTCTGGGCATCTCCAATGACAACAAGAAGATTTACTCTGGAGGAAATGATGATATTGTAAGTTTATAAACACACAATGAAGTAAACTTTGCTATTTGTATTGAAGGCAGGAAGGAATATCAAACATGATCACGGAACTCTGTCCCCCATTGCAGACAGACCATGCCAAAACTAGGAAATGGTTACAATTGGTAGATGACCTATATTAAATTAGTATTCAACAGCAGTTGCATTGTAGTAGCACAATCTGTATTCATAATAAAAACTGATTTAGTTTTTATTGTATGTGCTATGTATATTCTCCTTTTGATTGGTTTGTATTCATACACCATGTCAGTCATGTCAATTGTAGGACTTAATTACCTATCAGATTCTTTCTCAAATATTTAAACATGGATATTGTAAGTTAAGATTGTAAATGCAGGTGATAGTCCATGACCTGGAGAGCAAGAGTCCTCTAGAAGTGCTGCAGCATAACCGCGCAGTATGCAGTCTCAGTCTGGACCCGTTCAACGAGTGTGTGGTCACAACTGCTGGCAATGATGGCCGGGTGCTGCTGTTTGATACTCGGCAGTCTACGCATGGTAGGTGGTGAGGAAATTATTTGCCTAATGTGGTAATCGCAGTATTTTAGCAGATTATTTTGTGGAATCACATCTTTGAGACCGAAACCAAAGAAGATGAAATGAAAGTAGAGAATCACAGGTTCAAAATTGTGTTATATTCACCATTAGGCATAGTCACAGCTTAGAGAGTCAGAGTAGTTAAAGAACCCTGTGAAAACTGTATCGCGTCAAGAATCTTAATGCTAGTCTCTGTTCTCTCTAGGGAGTGACTAAGGAAGCATAGACAACAACCATCATTCAAGTGTTGAGTCCCATGTTTACTCCACACAGAATCCATGGTGGTATCGCGCAGTCGCAAAGCGTTCCACGGCGTGATGTTCCACCCGACGCAGGCAGGCCTGCTCGCGTCTGCCAACGCTCGCGATGGGGTCGCGCTGTGGGACCTTCGCGCTCCTAAACAGTTAGTAACATAATTATAATTAGAAACAGGATTATTAAAAAAGTACCCTTAGGGAGGCTTAGAAAACGCTGGAAAACTTAAAGGCTTTTGTGCGAGATTGGCTGAAGAGAAGAATGGAAGGCTCTGGGCGAGGCCTATGCCCAGCAGTTAGACAATACAGAAAAAAATCAAAATTCCGATAGTGTGATTTATTATAGAGTGAATAATTATGTTAAACCATCAACTGTTGGCACAAAGTACAACTAGGACTTACCTGGTGTTGATCTAATCATTTGTATTTTAACAATTGTACCTACACTGAATTTATTATACATGCGCTACATTGAAATAAAACTTATAATTCCTTGGCACACAGCGCCCTCCTTCGTTACGCCGGCACAAATGGTACATGTCAGAACTGTATGAGCGTTCGCTTCAACGCCGCTGGCACGCACATCCTAGCTCTGCGCCGGCGCCAGGCTCCGGTTCTCTACACGGTCCACTCTCCCGAGCCCGTGGCCGAGTTCTACCACCAAGACTACTATAACTCGTGTACCATGAAGAGCTGTACCTTCGCTGGCGAGGGCGACCAGTTTGTACTGTCTGGATCTGATGACTTCAACCTGTATATGTGGAAGGTTCCCGAACCTGGTGATGGTGATCGTAAGTACAGCAATGCATTTTGATTTTGAAACGAGATTTTAATTTCACGATCTTCACTTTTATTTAACACTCGCTGCCACCTATTACCATTTACCATTACCATCCGCACAAAAGCGGTGTCGAAGCTATAACGACTAGTGGGCCTGCTGGTGGTCTTTGTGACCTGCTGAACTTATTCAGTGCAGTATATAGGTAACAAGTCATACTCGGAAAGTGTCGACCCGCCAGCAGACTGGTTGACTCTGCCACAATTTGCAATGCCTTGCGTTGAGCATTCGTGATCTGTATGGATTAAACTAAATGTAAGAGTTGAGATTTCTATTTAAGTTTAACATAGCAATAATTATAATCTTTCAGAATTACCAGTGGAGCCACCACACATAGTGCTTTATGGACACAGGTCCATCGTTAACCAAGTGCGGTATAACCCTCATTACTGTCTTATTGCGTCATCAGGCGTCGAGAAGATTATCAAGGTTTGTATTTGTACACTCATTAAATGAATGAAAATTTTACCCCAATTTTTATACGCCACATGCATTATCGTGCTAGAACATACTTGTGACGATCTCCAACCAAAAGCTGGAACATTCATCATTCGAGTAATTTTTCATCTTTTGAATTTTGATGTCATCATCATTTTAACCGACGTCCACTGCTGAACATAGGCCTCCCTAAATTGTCGCCATATTGACCGGTCCTGTGCGTCTTGCATCCAGCGGATCCCCGTAACTTTATGGCTTTACAGCTCTAGAGCGGCGACCGCGAACCGGAAAACGTTGCATTGGAAGGACTCTACGTTCTTCGGTCCACCTAGTCTAGTGGGCCATCCCTTCTGCGAGCAATGTGCCCGGCCCACCGGGCTACGTCAGTAACATAGATAACAGAAACAACAGGAGATATGGCAAGGAGGCGTGGTACATGCGAACTCATGTGGCCGCGACGCGGCCTGATGCCACTTTCAATAATGAGTCGAATGTCAACTTGCGACGTGTTCACTGCTCGTGATTTTTTACAAAATGCCGCGTTGTTCAGTGAATGTTTGTGAAAATAATAGCTGTATTGTGAATTACACAAAAGATTGTATCTCATTTCACACGTAAGTACTATAACATTAATGTTTTTCATATTAAATTCATTAAAACATTACTTCGTGGTACGAGAAACATGATGAAAAACCAAATCAATTGTTTTCAATAGGAACAAAAACCATTGCTTGTTTAGTACAAATCGACCAGTGAATCGGCTGATCTAATAGCGCAATGGATAGGTGTTTTACTGATACTCTCACTCACACAATATTTTCGAAAATCGGCCGCTGTCAGTTTTTGACAGCTAGAGATGTGATGTTTGTGGTTGTCGATATTTTATACGATGATCCTGCTTAGTACGACTATGCATGATACAATTAATTATTGTAGACACAATTTGTTACTATAGTGTAAGGAACTGCGTATTTTATGGCATTACTGAGAGTTGGCGTAAATGTAGATAAGAAAAACCAATATTCTTTACTACTACTTAAAATAATTATGTATTGACTAATCCTTACTATTATCCTTTCCTTACTAATATTATATATTATGCGAAAGTAACTCTGTCTGTCTGTCTGACTGTCGAGCTTTCACGCCAAAACTACTGAACCGATTTAAATGAAATTTGGTACACATAATTATAATATATAATAATAATAAATATAGCCTGAGAAAGGACATAGCCTACTTTTTAGTGCGAAAAAATGGTTGTAAGGGGTTGAAAGCGATACCGCGGATTCAACACAAAGGGCTAACAAGGAACATGGGTGTTTTTTAGTCAGTAGAAGTCTTACACTGCCTAACGTTCTGCCCAGAGCGGGAGGAGTCATTTGATGATTTCCCAACCTCCAAAATAAAAAAGGGCTTGAAAGTGGGAGATTAAAAGATTACTTTTAGTCGCGATAATCGACATCCACGCGGAAAAAAATCGCGGGTATCAACTAGTAAAATATAAATTTACAAACAACAAAAGTTAATATAGATACAAATAACAACGCTTGTATTATTATGCTTTCTCATTATTGTAAACAATACTGAAAATAGAATGTAGGTACCCTGTTTATTGCTTACTATTGACTGAATAAATAGGTAATATTCACTCGAGTTATCTTTTATTAAATCAGTAGCTAATGGGAATATAGGTAACTAGGAACTTCAGCATTCGGGCATTAAATAACCGATAAAATGTAAAAAAGTATTGTATATTTTATCGTTTTTAATTTATTTTATTTTCAGTACCCCATAAAAGCTTTAGTAGAAGAATAAATAGAAGAATCGATAACTTTTTGATTTAGTCAATCACTAGTGTCTACGTAAAACAAAATGTACTATGTAAATTGTACGGTGCATGGTAAATACACGCTGTGTGTGAAGGGATAAGGTTTATAATTGATTGTGTAGTACAGTACGCTCAAATTATCTTGGCAGCTCCGAACTTCGTGCAGGTCATTTTGTTACAACGAATGTATTAAAGTGTTAAGATATTTACTTTATTTGTATTTCTCACTGTTTAAATTAGATATTTTCTGATCGTTTAAGTATTGGTTTATCTGGCAATAACAGTTTTATTCCCAAGTTTACATGCGTAAAATTTCGCAAAGCCTATGTTCAGAGCTGCCAAGATAATTTGAGCGTACTGTACGTGATGTTTTAAGAAATGCGGGTGTGTTTGCGAATGCGTATATCTATTGTTTTTACTGCTCTGCGTGTGTGAACTGACGACACAGGTATACATTTTCGGCTAAAGGGCATATCTCCTGTTGTTTCTGTTATCTATGGTCAGTAACCTCCTCTTTCTCAATTTTTATGTCATAGATTTGAAATAAACATGGAATTTGTGTTATTTCTAGTTGTGGTCAGCAGTGGAGTACCCTAAAATGCGCGGTGCGTTGTTGGAAGAGGCGCAGGGCTCCGACAACCCGCGCGAGATATACAGCCATGAAGACTACGTGTCGCTGGTGCATCACAGTGGACAGGTTGGTGGCACTTTGTTCAGCACTTCAAATCCCCTGTATATTTCTTTCTCTTTTTTTATAAACGTTGCCCCACACTAGGAATTACTCCTGTATGCGGTGCGTTCACAAACATTTAAAGTCACAAACACACCGAGACCCGGAACAACTATCTGTAGGTAGTAACAATTAAGTCTGATCATCAATCTATCATCTTCTCTCAACCGACTCATTTACATCAGCCTAGGTACTACTAGCTAGTGGTGTTAGGCAGGGTGTGATGATCTTTTCGACGAACTCCAGTACTGATAGCCTTGCTGGAATGCTCCTTCTGAACTTCTTAAACTTTCCTGTAACCTTACGTTGGTTCGCAACTAATTTAAACAGCCCTCCTTTCAGTATATATCGCACAATTACGCCGACCAGTCAACTAATGAGGACCCTAGGATGATGGCGTTCTTCGATTCCCTCGTACAACGCGAGCTGGAGTGCCTGGCCGAAGAGACGGACTCGCTGGACGGGTCCAGCTCAGGTCGGTCCGTCTCCGTACAGGACAATGATTCCGACTCGTCTGATGCGTCTGTTGCTGCGGACTTCTTACCTCTGCCACCGAAACGAGGTAAGTTTAAACAAGGGCTTGTTTGTTGCTGCGGGTTGTTCGAAAGAGATACCGCGATCTCGACACAAAGGGCTAATTAGGAACATGGGTGGTTTTTAGTCGGTAGAAGTCTGACACTCCCGCCTGCCCAGCGCGGGAGGAGTCATTTGACGAATTCCCACCCTCCAAAAAAAAAAGGGCCAATTTTCTAGAGGAGAAAACGAGTGGTTAGCAAATTTTTTTTTTGAAAAGTCCTGAAAATTACGAACGCAAAAGAACAGCCGAGCCCTCCTTATTCCTCCTTATTTAGTACAACTGTTTATTTATTGTTATTAATGAATTAATTCACAGCAAATCAAAACGGGAATCGCAGTCAGAGATGTCCCAACAGACTGGCGCGGCTGGTGGCACAACGTCACTCTAAGAATTTACGTTCACAGAAAAGAGGCTCGCTCAGGTAATACATAACAACTACAATTTTACCATCAGAACGTTTACCATCTTGTAATTTAAAGAAATAAATTGGAATCATTTTCGAAATTATTTTTATTTATGTTTTTGATATTACTTATTTTTTTTTTTGGGTGACTTGTTTTGAAGGGGAAAATGCTTCGACTATGTTTTTAGATGAATAAACTTGGCACGGTAAAGCTGGAGATATGGGAGTCTTCCTCTATGGCGGAATTGCTGGAAAGTTTTAGCGTATTTACGAAAACTTATCGAAAGGCCTAGACGTTATCTATATTTATCGAGGCAGGTTAGTTCTCTAAGTTCATGGATGGTAATGTTCGTTGCGTGGGCGAGGTAAAGGCTTGTCATGTTTTAGGAGGAGTAGTAAACAGTTGCGGCCTCCGCTGAGCAAGTCGAGCAGCGCGTGCGTGAGCGGAGCGAGCGTGAAGGGGGCGCGCGCGGTGACACGTCGCTCCCGCGGCCCGCGCCGCCCCCCCCCCGCCCCGCCCGCCCAGCGCCGCCCCCACCCCGCCCCGCCCGCCCAGCGCCGCCCCCACCAGCGTCTGTCCGCACTCTCCAGCGAGCGGACAGACTCGGACGAGCCGGCACACAGCCTGTTCCGGAATAGTGGCAGGGTGAGCGATATTGATGATTGTTTATTAGCTAAGATAATAATTATGATATTATGTTATTTGAAAGGGCCATTAATCCATTGTCTACTCGTATCTACTAAAACTACGAATGCTACTACTACTACACTACTACTGCTACTATGTCTGACAACTACGGATTCTAATAGAGTAATGAAATGAAAGAGCCAAGGGATCGCCTACCGATGCGCGGGCGCGCGGGGCGAGGGGTGAGGCGGCGCCGCTGCGAGCGAGCATGCGGCCGCGCAACCCCTTCCCCTTCCGGCAGTCGCGAAAAGCTAATTGGGTCAAGAGCACGTCACTCTTCGATCCCGACGATCCCTCTCGCGAGTGCAATAATATAGTAATCCTGAATATACGCGATTTGATCTTAAAATGACTTTAATTACTGACTTCCCCTATCAGCTCAGTAAGTGGGATTAGATACTATAAACGTCCACTAAGTAGTAAATGTGAACTCGAATAATTATACCTATAGTTTTCATCCGTTCTCCGCGTAGGTATAAAGTGTTAGTTGTGTTAGCAACGCAACGACGTTAAATATAATTTTGTGTCGTATATTATTACGGAGTGTTTTGTGTAAATTGTGTAACCGTGCGTGTGCGCGAAAATGAGTGCGGATAACGCAATCAAAAAAGAAATTAGCCGCATTCGAAGCGAGCTTTTATCTAATTTAGAAGAACAATTAAAACATCGCGTACGTAAACTGGAAACGGAAGTTTACGGCGCGCCGATCTCGCGTGATACCGATGAAGAGGGCTCCTTGACACCACCGATACCTACATCATTGACCGTCGGACATGTGACACCGGCCGGGCTAGGCTGTGGTCATCAAGCAGCGCATGGGAGTGAAGCCTGTACCACTGTTCCTGCCACGACGTGTCAACATGGCTACTTCACGAGTTCGTGGAGGCCTGCCAGTGCCACTACCGGTAACGGTCACCGTGTGGTGGTGGCGTCATCGCCGGCGGAGCAGACACCGAATATGTCAGCCCCACAGCTGGATTCAGGTATTTCTCAGTTAGCGATGCCGGGCGCCCCGTCGCTTGGCGTCCATAACATGGTCGGCGAGTGCGGGTTACCAGCCACGCGCGCCAGGCTGCCTGCCGCCGCCGGTACGCCGTCGCAACTGAATTTCTCGACTTTGACGCCTACAAATACTACCGGGTATGTTGCATCTTCATCATCACTGCGATATGTAGGTCGCAGCGACCCTATACCGGAATTCGACCCCCAGAAAACTTTAATTACAATGGAACTTTGGATTCGTAAAATCGAAGGTATTTCTAATATGTATGGCTGGGACGAAAAGACCACTATTTTCAATACTTCGTCAAAATTAAGGGGCTACGCTCGTCAGTGGTTTGATAATTTAATAGACGTGAATGTGACTTGGTCGGATTTTAAGTCTAAGTTAATGGTGGCTTTTCCGTCCCAGAAAAGTAAACTGAATATGTTACGTGACTTAGTTAATGTCGTACGGAAACCCGACGATGACTACATGCAATTTTACTATGATAAACTGGCTTTGGGAAATGCTTGTGGCCTTCCGCCATCGCTCACCACGGAAATTATAATTGGCACGATTGGTAGTCAGATCGTTGAGGTCGGCGCGGTTTCCGCGGCTTGTAATGACCCCACTAAGTTGTTGAAATACCTATCCGCACTTCGTACCGCCGAAGGAACAAGTCATATTGTGTCGAGTGTAAATTCCTCTTTTAATAAAAAGATAAGATGCAATCTTTGTAAAAGGCGCGGTCATATTGCAACGAATTGCAATTACAAGGCGCGTGATAAAGCAATTATTTGCGCTTTTTGCCGTAAATCGGGCCATACGGAAGATAAATGTTTCCGCAAAGCTAAAAAATGTACGTATTGTAGTAAATCGGGTCATAGTAAGGATGAATGTTTGAAACTTAAGGCTCGAAAGTCACACATCAATAGTAATAATAATAATTCGAACGCTGGCGCACCCCAGTCGGTACATGCTATAAAAGACCAGTCATCAAGCTCGAAATATTATTTAAACGCAAGAGTCAATGATCGCCCCGTGAAAGCTTTTATTGACTTTGGTAGTTCGTGCATAACTATTACTAACTCTACGTCACAAAAATTAAATCTCGAAGTGCAGCCCTGTCGATCGAATAGCATTATTAGTGGTTTTGGTGGTTCGAAGATAATACCTATCGGTGAAGCGTATGTAAAGGTGTGTGCAGACGAAGCCTCGTGCAACGCGAGCGCTTATATTGTGCCAGACAGCGCACAAGACATCGGTGTGATTATAGGTCAACCGTTTACGGATTATCCAGACGTGTACGTCATTAAGACACCTAAGTGTTTAAGAATGTATAACGCTAATAATTTACGCGAGCTACCCGCCGTTTGTGAGGATGTCGAACATGTGAAGTTGGTCACGGATAGTTCAGTCGCGTTGTCGCCAGGAGTAAACAAAATAATAGTTTCATGCGACCAATTACTATTCGGACATGCGTCCGTACGTCACACCGAACATCAAGCTCCGAGGGCTGAGTGCGTTATTCCACAGAGCGATATCGAGTTTATTGACGGAAAGGCAGTCATGAATATAATAAATACCAGTAATAATTCATTTGACTTACCTGTTAATCGATGCGTAGCACGAGCCGCGATAAACGATAGCGTAAATACGTACAAAATAGGTGACGATCTTGAACCGGACGTGTTAACGAAACTCGAGTCGATTTTACAAGAATATTCGGAATGTTTCTCGGGAGTAGACGACAGTAGAATAGGCAAATGTTCTGTTAAGATGCATATCGAGTTGACGGATAAAGAAAAGGTCGTATATTACCGACCATATCGCATGTCGGCGAGTGATCGTGACAAGGTCCGCAATATCGTTAGTGATTTAAGGAGTAAAGGTATCGTGGAGGAGTCCACTTCGCCATACGCGAGTCCTGTCATTCTTGTGACCAAAAAGACGGGAGAACCGCGCATGGTTGTCGATTATCGCGCGCTAAACAAAATTACTAAAAAGGAGCGCTACCCTTTACCGCTGATACAGGACCAACTAGATCGACTTTCAAAGGCGCGTGTTTTCTCGTGCTTAGACATTTTATCGGCTTACCATTGCATTCAAATCGATGACGAGAGTAAACACTTTACCGCGTTCATCACACCGGACGGTCTCTATCAGTACACTCGCATGAGTTTCGGGTTAGTAAATGCACCAGCGGTGTTTCAACGCGCTATAGACGAAATCCTCGGGCCGTTAAAATTTAAATTTAGCACGGCTTACTTAGACGATATTTTAATCTATTCAAACTCGGAAATTGACGCGTTAGACCATTTAAGGGCAATTTTAGAGCGGATCCGAGACGCCAACGTTACACTGAGACTCGATAAGTGCTCATTTTTAGTGTCTCGTGTCGAGTACTTAGGCCACGAAGTGTGTAATGGCGAAGTAAAACCGGCTCAACATAAACTTAATGCCGTGCAGGATTTTAAGCAACCCGAGAACGTACACCACGCAAGACAGTTCATGGGTCTAGCGAACTACTTTCGTAAGTACGTACGTAACTTTGCTTCGCTAGCTCGACCTATCACACTATTGACAAGAAAAGACCAACCATGGCTCTGGGGCGCTGCACAACAGCAGGCCTTTGATAGTATTAAGAACATACTCGTAAGTCGTCCGGTACTATTATTATTTCATCCGGAGTATGAAACACAAGTGCACACCGATGCCTCTAAAATTGGTCTGGGAGGTATTCTGCTTCAAAAACCACCTAATGGTACTTACCAACCAGTCGCTTACGCTAGCCGCCAGACGACCACCGCGGAGCAACGTTACCATAGTTTTGAACTTGAGACATTAGCTGTTGTCATGTCATTACAGAAATTCAAGGTCTACTTAACGGGTTTAAAATTCACCATTGTTACTGATTGCAATGCTCTGCGGTGGACGTGGTCAAAGCGGGACCTGAACCCGCGCATCGCTAGATGGTGGCTCGAAGTTCAGGGACTTAACTTTGACGTAGAATATCGACCGGGCAAGGCCATGGCTCATGTGGATGCATTGAGTCGTAACCCAATTGAATCCGTTATGCGTTGCACAGACGGAGATCTTATTGAAAGCATGCAGCACGCTGACGACTCAATCCGATCCACTATAGGGCAGTTGAAGGACGAAACGTCCGTGGGTAATAAAAACGGCTTAGAACGGGACTACGTTGTAGAAAATAACATTTTATTTAGAAAAGTGAACGGTCGAAACAAAGTTGTAGTACCACGTCAGTCTCGCTGGTCAATCATGCAAACTTTTCACGATAACAACGGTCATGCCAACTATAATAAAACCTATGACGCCATAAAGGAAAAGTATTGGTTTAGTGGTATGAGACGGTTTGTGCAGAAGTACGTCGGTGGTTGCATATCATGTCAGTACGCAAAGAAACCGACGGGTCGTAAAGTAGGATTATTACATCCTATAGAGAAGGTAGCTGTACCATTTCACACCGTCCACGTGGACCACCTCGGTCCATTCTGTAAAAGTCCATCAGGTAAAATGTACATACTCGCCATTATAGACGCGTTCACGCGTTTCATCTGGATTGAGGCGGTACGCGATGCTGGTTGTGACAACGTATTAAAGACATTTGATCAGTACATTAAAACGTTCGGATTGCCGAGCCGTATAATCAGCGATCGTGGTAAAGCCTTTGACTGCCATGAGTTCAAAAGGTATTGTCGTGAAAGGCAAATCAAACACGTACTAACCGCGGTGGCAAGTCCAAGGGCCAATGGGCAAATTGAGCGGTTCAATCGTACGATATTAGATGCTCTAGTCGCCTACCTCGGCGAAGAGGATCAGAATCGCTGGGAAGAATATATACCTAAGGTACAACTCGGGATTAATTCCAATACAAATAATAGTACAGGGAAGTCACCACTGGAACTACTATACGGTTTCCGACCACGACTGTCGGGAGACATCGTTGTACCTACGAGGTCTGATATCAGCTCTCTTCGGGCTGGCGCTATTACTCGCTCTCAGGAGGCCGCCCGGAGATCAAAAATCAATTTTGATAAAAAAAGACGTGAGGGTGCCCCACTTAAGGAAGGCGATCTCGTCCTGGCTGAACGTAAGGTATTTAAGAAAGGGTTACGCAGCGGCAAGCTTATGCCTCGTTTCGATGGTCCCTTTGCCGTGCGCAAGGTTTTACCTCATGACCGTTATTTAATCAAAAGTACCACCTCTCGTGGTCGTCCTTACGAAAACGTTCTTGCCAGAGATAAGCTTAAGCCTTTACAATATCCTAACGAGTCAACTTCCGATACTGATTGATAACAGGATGGAAGTTGTTTAGATTATATTATGTTTTATTTTAGTTTTTTGTTAAATGTTGTAATTAATCGTTTCAACTATCATTATAAGACTAACATATATTATACCATGATTAATTGACGTTAAATAATAACCTACATACCGGATTGCACGATAAACGTGTTAATATGCTTGCCTTAACGTCACTATAACGGGTGGTTGATTATTTGTTATTATTAAACGCATGTGTGTGTATTTTTACAAGAGATGTTTACTGTACTTACTCTTCAATTAAAATTACTTATATATTAAGTGACTTAACTAACAACAAATATACTTCCTAAGTATTAAGGTTAATGTTGTGAGCCACTACTCTGTGGCCGCTGCAACTGTCTACTTAATATAATATATCCATTTGTTAAATGTGAATGTTGTTATTAATTGTGAGTCACTAAACTGTGGCCGCTGCAATTGATGATGTGGTTATAACACAAGGGTACCCTACTAAATATTAAGCGCTAAATTGAACATGCATGAAAGACAGATACCGCATTGGTGTCGTCGTTTAAAAACGAAGGCCTTCTTAGACTGGTGGTAGATACAGAGTGTCGTTCCTGTCGATGGGCGTATTTACAAAATGCCAGTCACTTGCAACAGATACGCAGTGTCGTCACCGTCGATAGACACATTGGTAAAGTGTCATCCGCAGATGATAGACAACAGGGTCGGCACTTCCAGTGTCATCATCTGATAGACACATTCATAAGGTGTCGTCTGATATAACTACGATAGATGCTCAGTTCGTCGTCGTCTGACAGGCACATTCATAAGTGTCCTCATTATTTTATAGTGCCAGACACATTCAGAAGTGTCACGACAGTGTCTCATGGTCTGACTCTGACCACGTCTAACAGACGTATAGATACACCTACGCTTTTCAATTCTTTTGTTCGTGAGATTAAGAACTCACCTTAACCAGGTGACCCCGACCGAGGGTCGATATTATTAGTTCCAGGATAGGCTACCCGGGGCGGGCAGCTTTATCAGGAAAGGCCGACTGAAAGAGCCAAGGGATCGCCTACCGATGCGCGGGCGCGCGGGGCGAGGGGTGAGGCGGCGCCGCTGCGAGCGAGCATGCGGCCGCGCAACCCCTTCCCCTTCCGGCAGTCGCGAAAAGCTAATTGGGTCAAGAGCACGTCACTCTTCGATCCCGACGATCCCTCTCGCGAGTGCAATAATATAGTAATCCTGAATATACGCGATTTGATCTTAAAATGACTTTAATTACTGACTTCCCCTATCAGTAATGTCAGTCATTAGAGGTAGTCAGTGGCCCGAAAGTTTGAGGGGTATTGTGTTACCCAGTACTAACGTTGTTGAGGTCATACAGGCAGTCGCTCCATGTTAAAAACTGGTATTCAGCTACATTCGGTTAGACTAGAAGCCGAATCTAACATAGTTGGGAGAGGCTAGTCCTTAGGCAGATGAAGTGATAACATTTCTTGATAAATGTTGATGAACCTCTTCACCTAAGTAATGAAGAGTTTTGCATATTTTCAGGTGATTAGACCACTACGTCGGCGGGTGAACCTCACAAGGACTGCTAAAAGAAAAATGAAAGTCACTAGTTATAGGAAACCAATGAATTTAAGAAGTAATGGTGAGATTATTCGTATTTCTGTTCTGATAATTTTGCATTCAATGACCGAACGAATGGAATGAACATTTTATTCATATTTTGTTTTTTTTTTTTCAGGAGCTGCCATGGCACAAGACAGTAGTGATAATAACGATTTCTCCAACTTTGATACTTTCGACGATAACTTAGCTCAACCAAGCACAAGCACAGGTAATTATAATTAAAACCGTTTATTTAAATTACTTAAATAATGTTTACTTTTTTAAAATCTCTACTTCTTTGAATTTTCAGGATACCGCGGTCAAAACACATCCGCACTATTTAGAATAGCAGAGGTAGACTCCGACGATGACCAGTCAGTGGGCAGTCGGCCGATATCGCCGCGAAACCAGAACGGCAATCAGAACATTCCTCCTAACCTCGTCAGTATCATCCCAACGCCTATCAACGGGTCGCGGGACTCGCTCGGGGACTCCCTTCGCGTGGAACCACCCGAGTCGGAGAGTAACAACTCGTCGCCACCACCGCCGGAACCCAGACGTATGAACTTGCGAAGAGTTCGACGAAACGGTCGCCTCAGTCTACAACGCTCAGACTCCAGCGAATCCCCTCCACCCAAAGAGCCAGTCGCTCAAGCAAGTACATCAGTCACAGAACATTCTGCCAACGTAGGCTACAACAGGACAGTCGCGAGGCTCATGAATGAAACGAACGAAAGCGAGTTAGAAAGCAGTTGTAGTACTGAAAGTAGCTTGTGGCCGGCTCCGGACACTATGGGGCCAGCCATCGGCAGCAGCACGAGGATCTCACATACCCGCGCGGATGACGTGTCTGATGAACCGGACCGAGCGCTCAAGTTCCGACAACGTCTGAAAAAAGCACGGCGCTACTACAGAAAATACGTTGACTCAGACTCGAACTGAACTGAATAGATGTACGATTTGTGTTCTACTACTGTAAGTGGACTATCCAACGACTGTATCTACTATTATTATTAATGCTAACTATATTAACATTTATTGGTATATGTTCAGTCTTTAAATGCTTGGACCCATCTGTTGATTAGACCCTGTACCAATATATTATAGTAGCTGAAGACAAGTGTTAGAGACATTAGTATCTCAATATTAAATGTATGTATATGGTACTAAGCATTGGCGTAGTGGTTTATGAGTAAAGCATAGCAGCACAGAGTTGAGTTTCAGAATTATTTGTGCACTCAAAAATTAAGTTTATCCAGTCTGTTGCTGTGCATACAACGGTTTTGCTTTTGTATAGTTTATTATTTTATAGATAATTATATGTGATGTAATATCAATAACTAAACTAGTATTTAAGAAGCATCAATGTTCTCCTAAAAAGGTTGTTAGCATAAATCTATGCAAATATAAACATTGACGAAAATATTTTGTTTCATTAAAATTCCAGAAGACTTATACACCGTTAAGATGAAGGTTTCCTTGAAAAGCTGATGTCTGCATCAGTCTGTTTGCATACTTCTGAAATAATTAAAGTTAAGTTTAGGGCTGGTCCAGATAAGTTAAATGTTTTTCGATCGCTTCATAGGGCCATCAAGCACCTGTCCTTTCTGAAGGACTTCACCAATCCATTAGACTATGGAAATAGTCTAAGTTGGGGCATGGTCGGTGTAAGATGGCGCATGTCATGACGTCATCTATGACGATTCAAGGGACATCGATATCGCGCTCACAGTAATTCGGTACGGGTTTATGGACGCTCAATTCGGAACGCACCCTAAGTCAATTTTGACATGATCGAAACAGACGTGAAAACGTGAAAATGTCAAATGTATTCGAATAGTGATGTGCATTAGGAAGCTTACCACAGAACATATATACTCTAGCGAGAAGCTTAATCTCAACTCCACTAAATCATCTAGTTATGGGCATTAGCTAGTAGCTAAAACTAAGTTTCACCATGAAGATCAAAAGAAAGAGTTACAAGTAAGTCAAATAGTGTACCTGTCGTAACTGAAATTAATAAGTAGAGTCTGTCAAGCGAGTCTAGTCCCATGAAAAAGGCGGCAAATTCAAAAATCGACACTGATATAGCACGCTGAAAACTTATTGATAGATAGAGTCTGTCAAGCGAGTCGAGTCCACAACCCTTTTACTTTAAAATTCAAGTATCAATAAGTTTTCAGCGTGCTATATCAGTGTTATGACACCTGAAAGATTTTTGAATTTGCCGCCTTTTTCATAGACTCGCTTGACAGACTCTATACTTCAAAGATTAAAAATGAAAAAATAAAAAACTTTTTTAAACTTTTGACATTTGTTTGTTTGATTTGGCTTTTTTTGCCACCGACTTCAGAAGCTGATTTTTCTTCTGAAGTTTATTTTTCACTTTTTGGTGTTTTTGAAGTCGGTTGTTTTTTTTTGCAAAAAAGTTTTTTATTTTTTCATTTTTAGTTGTGTATCTTATTATAAATATTTACTATGAAACCTATACTTGCATAGTGTCAGAAAAAACACGAAACACCTTGATACGTGCCTATGTTTGAGGGTTGCCCTCGATTTCTCTGGGATTCCATCACCAGGATCTGGTTTCCATATCATGTTACCACCCTTGAAATATCTCCGTTCCAATAAAAAAAGAATCATCAAAATTGGTTCATAAACGACGAAGTTATTCGCGAACACACATAAAAAAACGAACGAAAAATGTTCATAAATTAAAAAACATGATCATAAAATGAAAAGTACTGGGCCAAACCATCCTAAATTTTTATGGGACCAAATGGCAACTATTCCGCATCAAACTAGAAAAAAATCACGTAAATCGGATCATAAATCGCAGCGTAATCGGTGTACATACATAAAAAAAAAAAAAAATACCGATCGAATTGAGAACCTCCTCCTTTTTGGGAAGTCGGTTAAAATATTTTGTTATAGTCGAATTCAGCCACGGTTAATTCCATAATCCTGAACGCAGCGATGCCAGACGTATGATAATTATCATACATGTATGATAATTTCGACAGTGGTAAGATGTATGATACAATATGCATTATCATACGCCAAAGTATGATAATTTCCAACATTCTGAATCTTCCTATTTCTATACGCCCAGTTACTTTTTAATAGTGATTTATGAACGCATCGTATCAGATCTAGTATTTTTTTGACACTTGCACATTCAAATGCGGCGTAGACAGAGAATAGGTATAGACAAGGCATCAGCGTATTCGGTAAGAGACAGCGATAGTTATTATCCGATTAATGACAAATGACATGAACTGACAAAGAGAACCACCTAACCTGTATTGCTACACACTTTGGTCGGGTAATATAAACAAACAAGTTAAGATAATATTAGCGTCGTACTAGATGAAATTATCAATTATCTTTACTTGTTATTGACAGAAAATAGTTGTACGTACAATAATCATTTGATTTACTTGATGTAATAGATGGAAAATGCCACTTACCGATGAAAGGTTATGTTTGGTTGATTTCGTTCACTACGGCTTTTACAGCCATATATACAGCAATTCACCATCACTACACACTTAATATTACTTTCTGGAATATCACTAAGTTGCAAATTACACAAAATAAGCGTATAACAATTTTTATCTAAGAAAATATTCTGACATCACAAATATTGTTTGCCATCATGGCTAGTGATGGCAAACAACAAAAAACCGATACGCAAAAAGAGATGAAAAAACGATGCTATGTCCTGTTCACACATACACATTTTGCCATAGTGTTGTCTCACTTTCGTAATTCTTATTATTTTAATAGCTTGTCTATACCATTCTCTGTCTACGAAATGCGGACACCGGACGACTATTCAGTAAAAATAATTTGACAAAAACTGAAATACGAAACAAACTTGCAACAAAAACTGTTATGGGGCTTTACTTTCAGCGCAATGCGTAAAACACCAGTCAAAACATTGCTGTTATGGTTTCAAACCACCTAATAAAATGCTGTCTATAATGACTTCAGCAGTCATTTATTCAAAAACCACTGACTGAACTCTTATAATATTTTTTTATTATTGTCTAATTTTAGCAATTTCCTAAAATTCATATCCGTAATTTGCAAAATAGCGCATTTCGCGTGGTTTTGGCAGTTGTATGATAATTTTGCATCTGGTATGATAATTTTCGAATGTTGGTATGATAATTCGCTCACACTCGTCTGGCAACCCTGCCTGAACGCACCAATAAAATTTGACAGTTGTTTTACGTGGCTGACTGGGCTGGCTACATCCCCCACGGCCCCACTGCCACTTTTGTTTGTCTTCGATTTTAAATGCAGGGTTTCTATCGAACTCCAGTGTTTTTCGTGTACAACTTGTAATATAGATTACCTGTTGGTATAATCTTATTCAAGGAGCACAATGGGGCTGTGTAAATGTCCAAAGAGACGAGTTACAAATCAGTTTTGCTTTGAGCACAGAGTAAATGTTTGTGAATATTGTATGGTGACGAGTCACCCGAAGGTAATTTGGAGCCACATATCCATAAAACATGTATAATTATAGTGAAAGTATGTAATGTTTTAATTAATAGTATATCTTTCTACTTTCCAGTGCATAATACAATCATACTTGCAATGGTTACAAGACAGTGACTATAATCCCATCTGTGAAATTTGCACAAAAAGTCTAAGCGAGGGCGAATGTATTCGTCTTACTTGTTATCGTAAGTATCGACGGATATTGATAGTGAGTTAACTTGTTTAATTAAAATAACATGTTCCTTCATTTGATAAGATACTTACAGTTACAGGCAATGTAAAAATGAAATATTCTAATAACCAATCAATTTCAAAACAAACTAATTTTATCTTCCATCATAAAAAATTTAAAACATTTGTTTTTGCCCTCTGTATTCTAATGTTATACAAGGTCGAAGGGATAAAGAGGCACAAACATTTACTACATAATTATTCAGTTTATAATGCTAAATCCCTGTATAGAATACTGTTACGAGCTGGGTATGGGATAAATAAAATCACTACCAATTAAACACACGAATTAACTTTATTACTCACAAAGTCACAATACACTTATTCACAATCGCAATACACTACTGAATACTTGATCGCACTAGATTTCTCTTCGAAGCTTTCGTTGTCTCGCTTAAAAGTGAACTGGACCCACTTCGTCCTCAATCGGTCCTTTTATACCCAAGCAAACAAAAGATATTCGAGATAATTCTCTATTATTCAAGAAAGCATCTACAAAAAACATTAACAAAAAAATAAACTTAAAGATAAAAGAACCGACAAGGAAGAAGTTACTTTAAGCCCTCGGCATACGGTCGAAATTACAATGTCAATTGCCGCTGACGCCGCGCGTCGCCTGACCTTGAATACAATGTAAATATACCTAAAAAAATGAACTCGTCTCTACTCGTCTTTTCTAGGTACTACGCAGTTATTAGCGAGGTTTGTCGAAGATTCTAGATGACCGTCGTAACACTGCCCCCTCCTTAGACATGCTCGTCCCGAGCATCATTAGTCCCGTAATATCGCGCCAAACGGTCTACATGCACAATCTTAGGCGCACCTCGCGGACCCTTCTGTATTCTGTAGGTGACATCGTTGATCCTGGTCACAACTCGGTATGGTCCATTCCATTTTGCTTGCAATTTCGGAGATTTTCCCTTGCTCCGCACTGGGTTATGCAACCACACCAGCGAATTTTCGTCGAAACCACTACTGTTCGCCTTCCGGTCATAACGGGTCTTCATCTTCTCAGACATCTGTTGTCCGGATTGCCTGATATGCTCATACACATCATTTAACTTGTTACGCAGATCATTAGCGTAATCCGTTACACTGCGTGGGACATCAGGGGGAGTTCCAGTAATTAAATCTGCCGGCAACCGTAATTCCCTTCCAAAGTTCGCAAAAGCTGGAGTTACAGTCGTACTTTCGTGAACTGCGCTCCGATAGGACAGAAGAAACGGCTGTATGTGCTTGTCCCAATCCCTTTGCCTGCTTTCCACGACTTTAGCCAGATATCTCTCCAATGTCTGGTTGAATCGTTCCACCATTCCATCAGATTGTGGGTGGTAAGAGGTGGTCCTGGTTTTGTGTGTACCCATCAATCGACAAGTCTCCTGAAAAACTTGCGATTCAAAATTCCTTCCTTGATCGCTGTGAATTTCTAAGGGTACTCCAAAACGACAGAAGACTTCCTGAACCAATTTATCCGCGACTGTTGTTGCTTCTTGGTTAGGAATGGCGAAGACTTCTGGCCACTTTGTGAAGTAGTCCATGACAACCATGAAGTACTTGTTTCCGCTATCACTTTCTGGAAATGGTCCCGCAACGTCCAGTGCTATCCGCTCCCAGGGGGCTCCAACGTTGTAAACTTTTAAGGCACCTCTGCTTCGTGTGTGGGGTCCTTTCACAGCCGCACAGCTGGTACATTTGCGACACCAGTCCTCCACATCATCTCGACAGTGGATCCAGTAAAACCGCTCCCTGATCTTCAGAAGAGTCCTTTTTACCCCCATATGTCCTCCTGAGCATCCATCATGGTATAGCCGTAGAACATCCGGTACCTTAGCTTTAGGGACAACCATTTGTAGATGACAGCTGTCCCCTCGAGCGTTTTCCCATTTACGGCACAAGACTCCATCCTGGATCTCCAAACTGTTCCATTGTGCCCAATAACTCTTCGTGATGGAACTCATCGCAGCCACATCACTCCACTTGGGCTTCGGAGCACCAGCTTTGATCCAGTCGAAGATTGGCTTGATGTCCGAGTCATTTTGTTGAGCCTTTTGTACAGTCTCCTTCCATTCATCGCTGAGATCCGTTCTAAGCATCCTTACGGGCACTACTTCCTTAGTCTCTTGCCTGGCACAGTGCTTGCAGTCTTCAGGACAAGGTCTTCTTGACAAGGCATCTGCGTTACCGTGAGTTTTCCCACTGCGATGTTCAGTTACGAAGTCAAACTCTTGCAGTAGTTCAATCCATCTCGCCACTTGTCCCTCTGGATTCTTGAACTGTAATAGCCACTTCAATGCAGCATGGTCAGTTCGTAGCTGGAATTTCCGTCCCAACAAATACTTACTGAAGTGCTGCAATGTCTTCACTACGGCGAGCAGCTCTCGTCTCGTTACGCAGTAATTCCTTTCCGGTTTAGATAAAGACTTGCTGAAGTAAGCTATAACAAC
Organism: Diarsia mendica; assembly: GCA_949316265.1. Taxonomy (NCBI): domain Eukaryota; kingdom Metazoa; phylum Arthropoda; class Insecta; order Lepidoptera; family Noctuidae; genus Diarsia; species Diarsia mendica. Next base: position 14,687,201 of record OX438906.1, read on the forward strand.
CTCCTGATCTCCTTTCCGTTGAGATAACACGCCCCCAACCCCAGTATTACTTGCGTCTGTGTCGACTATAAAGTCATTTTCAGTGTCAGGATATCCCAAAATAGGAGTATTGCACAGACGTCCCTTTAATTCTTGAAATGCGGCGTCGCAGTTCTCATCCCAACAGAATTGTCGCTTTTCCTCAGTGAGTCTGTGTAGAGGTTTCGCAATGTCGGCAAAATTCTTCACAAACCGGCGATAGTAGGAGCACAAACCCAAAAATGCTCTGACCTGTGTCTTGTCTTTCGGAACTGGCCAATCCTTGACGGCGACTACTTTCTCTGGGTCTGTTTGAACACCTTCCCCCGAAACTATGTGTCCTAAAAAGTTCACTTGTTTTCTGAAAAACGAGCACTTTTTCGGGCTCAACTTCAGGTTTGCTGTTTGGATCTTCGACAGCACTCGGTTGAGGTTTCTAAGATGATCTTCAAACGTACGGCCCACAATGATTATGTCGTCTAGGTAGACAAGACATGCGTCCCCAATCAACCCGGCAAGTACTTGCTCCATCAGCCTTTCAAATGTTGCAGGAGCATTGCACAATCCGAAGGGCATAACTTTAAACTGCCACAACCCTTTTCCTGTTGAGAATGCAGTCTTCTCCTTATCCTTGGGGTCTATTTCTACCTGCCAGTAACCACTTTTCAGGTCTAGCGTGGTAAACCACTTCATTCCCGCCAGCGTATCCAGTGTGTCATCGATCCTAGGCAGTGGATAGCTGTCCTTTTTCGTGACGTCGTTCAGTCGTCGATAATCCACACAGAAGCGCATACTGCCGTCCTTTTTCTTCACCAGGACCACAGGAGAACACCATGGACTGGATGAAGGCTCTATAACACCGTCCTTCACCATTCCCTCAATCATGGTTTCCACTTCTTTTTCCCGTGCAACTGGCAGTCTTCTTGGTCGCTGACGGATAGGTAACTCGTTGCCTGTATTAATCCTGTGCTGAACCAGTCCAGTTCTTCCTATGTCAGCATCACCCGTAGAGAAAATACCGGCGTACTGAAGCAACATCTTCTTAGCCTTGTCCATTTCTCCTTCACTTAAATGACAGTTTTCAAGAAGCGTTGACACGTCGAATTTGGCACTACTAATTTTGCTTCCGGTAGGTAGATCTTGCAATTGACGCATCCAAGCTACTTCCTCACAAGTGCCGATCAAGGTACCCTTCTTAATCACTTGCTCCTTGTCACTTGGATTCAGGATGCGTACAGCTGAGATGTTGTTGGCCTTTACCAAAGTTCGTGCCATCTTCCAGGAAAACTCATTGTTCACCCTTTCTATCAGAACACTTCGATCTTTGTGTCCAGAATTCGGTGGTAACTTGACTGGCACGATCGTTTCTGATCTGCGAGGAAGAACAATTTCCTTCAAACAGTACACTTTCCCTGATGGTGCACCTTCCATGAAAACTTCCTCGGAACCACATTTCAATACACCTTGGTCAATGTCGATCTCACAACGATATTTCCGCATGAAGTCCAAGCCCAAGATGCAATCGTCGACTATGTCGGCCACGATGACATTGTGTCGGTAAATTCTATCACCCAATTTTAACTCCACCTCCTTCTTGCCTCGGACGGTTATGTGCTGACCGGTTGCTGTTAATAATTGAAGACGGTCGTGGTTATTGAAGTAGCCCCCAAGAGACCGATTTGCTAAGTGTGAATTGACGACCGTGTGAGAAGCTCCAGTATCCAACGTCAGTTTGCACGGAGTTCCGTTGACTTCGCCGTTGATGGTCAGGCTGTTCCCGTCATGTACTTGTGAGATCGAGATTCTCGGGGCTCTTTCAAAACCAGCCAGCACCCGCCCCCCAGTCCTGGCATTTACTCGTTTCCCTGCTGTGGTTGGGCAGCCACTTCAGCCACCTTTCCCTGCTGAGGTTGGTCTTCTCTTGGTGAGCTGCGCTTAGGACAGCTTGATCGAAGATGACCCCTTTCTCCACAAGTGTAGCACCTAGGGCTGTATCCTTGCGGGCGGTCGCGTACAGGTGACGCTACAACCTCCCTGACCCGGTGCGTACGGTGGTCCTGCCTTACTGCCTCAACTTCTAAGGCATGGGCCAAGGCATCTTTCAGCGTCTCATGATGCCCAAGTCTCACAGCAGCCCTAACCTCCAAGTCGCGTATTCCATCGATGAACACCTGTACCAGATTGCCATCAATAAGTGCAGGGGCAGACTGGTAAGCTTTACGAACCAACTTTTCAACTTCCAGGGCCCACTGTTGTAAGTTCTCGGCACTTCGTTGCACGCGATCCCTTAGTTTAGCACGGAAAACGTGCTCCAGGTGCGCGTCGCCGTATCTGGACTCTAATGCTTCCAGCAGCTGTTCATAGGTCACATCCTTCCCGAGTGCCTCAAGAATGGTAAGGGCCTGGTCTCGGAGACCCAAAGTGAGCGCGGTCATGGCTTGCCCTTTGGTCCACCCATTCGCCTTCATAACGGCCTCAAATTGAATTTTATAGGCCGACCACGAAGATGTTCCGTCGAATGGCGGCACTTTAAACCCGCGTACTGAAGGTGCAGCAATCACCGAAGCCACAGCCCCGTCTCCAACCTTAATTTCGCTCAAGGCCTTCTTCACGTCGGCGATCTGAATTTCGGCCTTTGCGATACGGTTGTCGTGCTGCTTTACCTGCTCCTTCATCACGCTCAGCTCTTTCCCAACTGATGCGTGAAGATCTTTTATCAGGAGCAACTGTTCTTCTTGACGTCGAGCCTGCTCCTCTTGATCGCGTTGCAACTTTTCCTCCAACCGACGGGCCTGCTCCTCTTGACGACGGGCCTGCTCCTCTTGAAGGCGAGCTTGCTCCTCCTTATCCCGTTGCCGCTGCTCCTGCAACTGGCGAGCCTGTTCCTCCTTGTCTCGTCGCAACTGTTCTTGCAACTGGAGAGCCTGCTCCTCTTGACGACGAGCCTGCTCCTCTTGACGACGAGCCTGCTCCTCTTGACGACGAGCCTGCTCCTCCTGACGACGAGCCTGCTCCTCCTGACGACGGGCCTGGTCTTGCAGCAGTGCCATTAAGGCAGACAAGTCAGGCACCGCTACAGCTGGAGCAACTGCGGATGAGCCAGCGACTGGCTCTGACGTAGGCTGGACACCGCCCGGTGTCTGTGTCGGAGAGTCTCCAAATCGCCTTTGGTCCATACCTTGCTGCCGCTGACTCCTCGTACGGATACTATCCGTGTCGTCCTTCGGTAGAATCGGCATTATTTATCCCCGCTTCTGACACCAAATTGTTACGAGCTGGGTATGGGATAAATAAAATCACTACCAATTAAACACACGAATTAACTTTATTACTCACAATACCTATACATTTTCTTTAGGTTTAAAATAAAAAAAAACTGGATGTTACAATACTTTCTGCCTATGTAGACATTGCACTTTTGTAGGAAATAGCTATTTATTTTTGAAATAACTGATAGGAAAGCCTTCTGTCTGCTGTATACTACTGAAGTCAATATTGATTGGGATTTTGGGAACAAACTCACCAACTATTTTAACATCATAAAATTAAATTTTCAGATGTGTTCCACTGGGCTTGTGCCGAGGCACGATACAGGGCTCTGCCCCGCACAACGGCTCCTGCAGGCTACCAGTGCCCATCCTGTGCGACTCCTGTGTTCCCCCCTCCCAACCTAGTCTCACCAGTTGCTGATGAGCTCCGAGAAAAACTGGCTGGAGTCAACTGGGCAAGAGCTGGCTTAGGTCTACCTCTGGTTGGTACTATACTGAACTCTTATAGATCAAAACTCTAAATTAAATGCTCTAACCCCCAGACCAAAAAAATAATAGTATCACTACATCCTTACATAGTATAAAACAAAGTCGCGTCTGTTTGTTTGTTTGTTTATTTGTTTGCTTGTCTGTATGCTTAAATCTTTAAAACTACGCAACGGATTTTGATGCGGTTTTTTTTAATAGATAGAGTGATTCAAGAGGAAGGTTTTAATACCTTTTTTGCACCCGTGCGAAGCCGGGGCGGGTCACTAGTAAATTATAAAACAAAGTCCTCCGCCACGTCTGTCTGTTTGCAATAAACTCAAAAACGACTGCACCAATTTTCATACTGTTTTCACCTATGGATAGAGTGGTTCTCGAGGAAGGTTTTAGTATATAATTTGATTGACATTCATGCGGGCGAAGCTGCGGGCTTTAGCTTGTTTTATTTATAAAGTACTAGTAGCCTAATAGTTCCAAAAATATTGGAACCTGTCACCAGACAATCACAAAAAAAAAACCAACTACATCGGTTGAACCCTCCTAAAGTGATGCTCCATCATACATGTGTAATTATTTTTTATTTAAATGAATCAGACACCTTATTCAACAGTGCAAAAACTGACCAAATAATGCTCTAAAAGCAGTCATAAATTTACTTATCCAATAAGCCTTGTTTGAACACTAAGAAAAATCATGTTTCTTACAAAACTGATATTTTTTAGAACTGATATTTTGAGGGACCCTGGTCCCTCAAAATTATTTAAGTCCCAAATAATATAAATTTTATAATGTCGTCTGTAAACCGTAATCTCCGAAACTATCAATCCAATTTTAAAAACTCTTTCACAAGCAAAAAGGTACTTTGTTTGTGTATGCTATAGATAGGCTATAAATTATGTGTATCGAACGAAATCGCGCGCGAAGTACTAATTAATAATAATAATCTAACCCATTTAATTCACATTGTATGTTCAATGCAGCTCTCAGAAGACCAAGACATGAAAGGCGCAGCAGGACGCCGGAGCCAGTCTCCCATTGACCACCACTCGCCCTACTACACAAGCACAGTAGACAATCCACGGGGCACCCCAGTAGGAGCCAGTGATGACGAGTCTACTAGCCGCTCAGCCAACGGCACTCCACATTCCATCGTTCAGATAGCTGATGAACCAGTCAACATTTATGACAACACTTCTATTAAGAGGACTGACAGTTTACAAGGTTTATTTTATAAAAATAACTTTTGACTTACATCATACGTAACATAACACCTGAAATCCCTTAAAGGTACAGCCACATTTCCCCACTTTTTTAAGTCCCATGTAATAAGGGGGCGAGCCTATTGCTATCAACCAGGCAGAAATCCAGACTAAATGGCTGTAACTAGGAAATTCTTATTGGAAAACCCAATAACATTTTGCCCACAGCCGCATTGCAGTTGCATTTGTAACTACTTGACAGATAGTTGGATTTTTCTCAATCAGAACTAATAATCCATTGAGTAATCAATATTTATTATTATTTACACTTACAGGTGGTCAAGCTCCAAGAAAAAGCATCAAATCAAATGAACCACTAAAACTGGCAACAAACTATGATCATGATGAAAACAAGTACAAACAGAAGTCTACTTTTGCTTGGATTAGTAGGTGGTGGAAGTAAGTTCCAAGTTATTATTCTTAGCACATGTTTCAGTCACGAGTGTAATATTCAGAACAGAACATTACAGGACGAAGCATGCATACCACACAGCTGGTTTGACATCTGCCATAGAATTGCAGTGTTGTTTGACTGGGGTACACATTACTTTGGTCTACAATTATTCATAACCACAATAGAACAGTTTGATTTTAGTAAACAGGCTCTAAAACTTGAATTTCTGTTACCAGGAACACACTCCCATCTTCTCGAGTGCGAAGAGCCGGAGGTATCTACCGACGTTATTGGATCATGCTATTTATCTTAATAGCAGTAACAGTGGTCCTAGTGCTACTTAGCCGCAGAGACGTTGATGAAGAAAACCCCTTCGGTTTGATCCAGGATGACGACAAGAGGGTACTACAGAAAAACTAAAACTTCATATTTATTATTATTAATATCAAGCAATCTAAGAAGTGATATATTGTAAACCCAATTAGCTGTATTATATTAATTTAATTTCTTTTAATGTATTTGTTTTTAAATTAATGATTCCATAACTTAATGAATAAGATGTTAAATAAAGTTTCAAAAGTCAGGCTACAAATGTTTTATTATGTGAGTTATAAATGTATAAATCCAATAAATAGGTAAATGAAAGCCGAATTTGTAAATGCTGCATTAAACAAGCTTACATAACTTTAGTACATGTTCCAACTTCTTGATTTAGAAACATAACAGTGAAAATGTCATTATAGAATTCTGGGTAGTACTCGCAAGCGCGACGGCAGTCAGGCATCCAATTCATCTCTAACAAAATAGGTTGAATGACCGTTTCATTACCCTTTTTGTGCCAACTCAGCATAATATCTGCAGCATACAGGGCCCTTGATTGGGGGCTCTTTCCTATACCACGTGGAGGGTCCTTTGAAGTAGCAGCACTAAATAATTCTGCTATCATCTTGAATATTGATCTTTCAACATCTGCCCAGTCATAATTGGCAAACTGCCTAGACCACGCCTCCTTAAAATCTGCACATAACATCTTGAAAAGTGGTGCATCCTCACTGTAATTCATAACAGTGAAATGTTTCTCATACTCTTCAAAATTGTCTAAAGAAAATGGTTTATTAGCAAACCTGAGGAAGAAGTTTTTGTAAACATAAACTTCAGTTGGGCTAACAGAATGCAAAATAATAACATAGCGAATATCAAACTTCACTTGTCCAACATCTGGCCTCTCAAAAAGAACAGGGTTTTCAATATACTTCTGAACTATTTTAGGTCCGGACAGAGGTAAGCGACATAGAAAATCTAAATTGCCGCTGATGTAGGTGTCCAATCCTCGTGCAAGATTGTATGGCTTACAAATCCAGTGATTATCTAATCCTGCCTTCTTTCTCTGCATATAATATGCAACAAATTTTGCTAGTTCTGTTTTCATATTGAAGGTGGTGGGTAACCAAACTGGATTTATGTCAAGGGAATTGTTTTCATTACAATATTTTTCAGAAGACCTTCTGGAAATAACAGCTAATAAATCCTTTATAGTCATAACATATTCAAATGGGAATTGATTAACAAACTTATTTGGCGAATTCACACTTAAATCTTGAAATTCCTTGAAGTGGTTCATATACCACAACACATCAGCATCATTTTCATTGTCAACTATCTCAAACTCAGGAGCTGTTAGGTAATCATTTATGTATCTATATTCTGAGAACACTTTTAGCTTAGTAACACTAGTATCTCTTCCTTTTAACAATTCCAGGTCTGGGAGTGTTTCCACTATGTGACCCTCTAGAAAATATTTAGAGCTTGGCTCAACTTGGGTGAAGTCTTCATCAAAATGATCATAATGTTTCCAGGGAATGAGCATTGCTTCTCTTTGCATGGGGTCAGGGTAATGACCCTCTACAAAATTTCTAGTTACCACATTCCCATCCTCCACATTTTTGATTGGAAACAGTAAAGTATAAGTTAATTGCTCAGGCACATAGATAAAAGGCACTGCTCGGAAATTTGGAGTATCAGAGTGAGTAATACCAGAACCCAGTTCATCTAACACATACCAAACTGGAACTCTGTCTTCGACCGAAAACTGATCTCCTCCAATTGCATAAGTGTGTGCATACTTCCATATATCTTTTGAGACTTGGTCAATTTGTTCTTCTGTGGTTTTGTCAGATATTTGCATCAAATTGCACATTCTTTCTAAAAGACTCGGCACATTTCTGAGACTGTTTTGAATGTTTGTCACTTTGAAAGTCCATGCATGATCAATTAAGTAAATATGACTAGCATCTGAGCACTCGATATCCCGAATTGCAATAACACTCCATAAGGGATCGTAGGGCATTTTTTTCATGTCTTCATAATCTATTTGGACTAGTTGAAATGTTAAGCCGGCATCAAAAATCTGGTCGGTGATTTTCTTGCATACTGATGGCCAAAAATGCTCAGGTACACCAGATAACATTAACTGTGGTTTGTGTAATACTAAGAAATTATTGTAAGTTGATATCCCATCCATATTTTCTAAGTTTAAGTCACAAATAGGCGAGGCTATGCGACGAATAAGGTTATTTTCCTGACTGTTCAATACTGTTAATCAGCTGGACTGGCATGGCAAAATTGGCAAGCTAATGTCATTAAAACTGACACTGCCGTGAAGTATCGTCATGAAGTTATAGGGTGCGTTCCGAATTACGCTGTAATCGATTTGAGCGTCCATAAACCCGTACCGAATTACTGTGAGCGCGCTAACGATGTCCCTTGAATCGTCATAGATGACGTCATGACATGTGTCATCTTGCGATTACACCGACCATGCCCCAAATAGATATCACCGTGAGCGCTGTCAAAATCAAAGTAAAAATGACAGATGTTCAGTGCCGGATTAAGCAAGCGCGGGGCCCGTAGCTAATTCTATCCAGGGGCCCTTGATCTGCCAGAGAGAGATTCATTTCCCCCCATGTTGCAAAGGGACAACAACCTTCCCACACTGAAGACCTACCCATCTTCCAAGGAGACAAATATGAGAAAGGAAGTATTAGCGAGCGAAGCGAGCTCGAAAATTGTACTAATTGTCTGACGTGGAGTGTCTTTGTCGGAAAAGGAGTAATGTTTCAGTTTTGTGGCATCAAGTTAATTCAATATACCACATAAGGTCATGTAAGTTTCACTCAAATAAAATTACAACCAGGTGGTGGTTGGATACGCGGGGCCCCAGTTTGCGCGGGGCCCGTAGCAATTGCTACTTTTGCTATATGGTTAATCCGGCACTGCAGATGTTAGATGCGTGTGTGAGTGTGCCTGGGTGTGTGTGTGTGTTCACAGCTGAGGTTCACTGGCTGGAGTCGCACAAATACATTCAATTAGTTCTTTGAAATCTCTTTGGAGTCTCATAACCATGAGTATTCAAGTAAATTTAAAAGACGAGCCTAACGGGCGACGAATTTCTCTCATGCAGGTTATGTTTTTGTTATCACGTGACGAGTGAGCACTGTAAACGCGATATCGACATGATATCGAGCGTTCCGAATTGATGACAGGTCTTAGCTGTCATAATCGTGATATCTAATTCGGAACGCAAAATATCGACGTGAGCGCTGTGAGCGATTATTTTGTAATACGGAACGCGGCCATAGATAAATATGGAGACCACACTTCGAATACCTACTTGAAGCAAAACTTATGCATCGCTATCTCGCTCTCTGTGGGCTGACCCTCTCTTTCTAAGTAGGGTAACCTTTATTTTATTTTACCTAGGACATTACATAGTTCCATTTCATAACTTGTGTTTGATTAAATTAATATAATTATCCACATCTCTGTTCACTTCTAGATTGATGAAAGATGCCAATGATAAATTACGAAAGAAGCTGTTTGCTTACAGTGTGAAAGTTCCTGATTTTTTTTTGGCAGTTTGTCATTTTCAATCACGCAAAAAAGTCTTACGTAATTTCGCACAGAAATAGAATATAGACCATGGCCAGTATAAAACTTTAGTTCCTGTAGCAATACGAAATTAATGATCTTCTATCTATCTATATAAATAAAAAGAGAAGTCCTGACAGACTGACTCATCAACGCCCAGCCCAAACCCTTGGACCTAGAAAGCTGAAATTTTGCACAGACGTTCCCTTTATAATCTAGACAAGGAATAAGGAAGGATTTTTTGAAATTCAACCCCTAAGGGAGTTAAATAGGGGATGAAAGTTTGTATGGAAAATCGCCATTTTCACGTGGGCGAAGCCGCTGGCAAAAGCTAGTAAATCATAATGACAGAAGAGGTGGTGACACGACCACGGTGGTTGCCTACCGCAAGGGCTGGTGGGGTGGCTCAAGATAATGAATCTGGAAGGATTTGGGAGAGATTTTTGCCCAGTACAACTCTTACTATAAAATCATGAAATCACAAAAAAGAAATTAGATGTTTCTTTTATTTTGTAGACTAATGAAAATGATACATGATTTTTTTTTTAAAGATTTCTGGGTAAGTCAGTGTTAAGGTTTTTTACCACTGTAGAATTTTTAATATTATGTATTTTCATCTAAATACGGGGCTATAATAGGAACGGTAATACATATGTATAAAACCTCAAAAAGAAACAAAAACACTTTCTAAATTAAAATCATTTTATTATATTACGAAGACATGTCCTGATTTTTTTAGTCTGTCGTAAAACTCTTTGCTTAAGAATCTTAGATTTCTTCTGCAGTATTTTTTCTTCAGTTGATTTTATTTACACCTGTACGCCCCTATCAATCTTCGTAGAGACCTGGGCTTCGCTGTTGACCTAAAATCAGAAGAGTGTGAAATCAGAACATAATTTTTTATTATTCATTACATTTACTGTATTATTTAAATAGTAATTGGCTATATTGACTACTGTTAAAAATTCACGAAAATGTTATGTTATTTCAAAGAACTAACAGAAATAACACGGTGTGTGAAAAAAGTAATAAAATGTACCTAATAAAGCGAGTATGATAATGACTATATAATTAATGAAGGTCCCACGGAAAGTCCCAGATATATCCCCAATATGGTCACACTACTTCAGTATGACTCCTTATAAACAAAAACAAATAAAATTGCAGAAAGTCCATGAAATTCAATGTAAAACTGTTTGGTCTTTACATAGTTATCTAAGTTATCATTGACTAAATCATAGGTCAAGCTTTTATGAAGTAATTAATTGAAAATACAAAGAAATATGCAGAAATATGTTTACAATTATTCAGTGTCAAAAATCCCGATTTAAACACTTACGCGTGAAATCTTATATCACCTCCTGGACACCACGTACTACCACAACCACGCACTACACAAGTTTGCACCAGTTTCTCAATTATAACTTTGATTACAGGCAAATATCTCAAACGAAACTGTGAACCGCAAAGTAAACAACCGCCATATTGGTACGATTTATGTTGACATGTGGGGCCAATGTTGCCACATTACCACATCCTTAAGAAATGGGAAAATAATTCACTGATTCGCCAACCTTGTCAAGCATTCGTGACATACTATTTTGGAATTTTAATTTAAGTAATCTTAGTTTAGCTTTTTAATTATTAGCACATTATTTGACAGTATTTAACTTCTGATTACATTTGTGTGGTGACTCTTTTTAAAAATTAATACGGAGATTTTAATAACGAGATAGCAATACTATCGTCCACCTTAGAAAGAGAGGTAAGCCCACAGAGAGTGAGATAGAGAATCGTAGGTATTTGACTCAAACTTTTGTTCTAAGTGTGGCCTCCATATTTATCTATTTCTTCATGAGTATCGTGCCTGTCGAAAAAAAATGTGTTTTTGCGTGCTTGGTATGCGGGCTTTATACATTGCAGAACCTACCTACTTCCAAGTTCTTCGAAGTTGTCCTGTCGATGATAAGAGTTTGGGGGGGGGGAGATAAAATGGTGTCTGAATTTTGATGACAAGATTGCCGGGAGTGGAAATATTCGGGGAGTATTTCTTAAATAAAAGTCAAATTAAGTACGAAAACTATTTAATACACATATTTAGCATTTATAGGCCTTAGTCTACATTGACTGGCAACTTTGGCAATATTTCCAATGCTGCTCGCAATTTTGGTATTTTACCGGCAGTGGCAATATTTCCACCAGGCACATCACTAGTGGAGGGGATATGTCATATGGGAGTAGAACGCAAGAACGCAACACTCCGCCGTCAAGCAAAATTTTCGCAAAATGGCGCCAGGCGCATGTGTCACGGCCATCTGGGTGACGTCAGCTGATATCGGCGGCGCGTGATTAAAACGCCGATATCTCTTGTTGTGTAAGAGAACTTATGTTGTTGGAATCGTTATGAAATAAGCTATCAGATTTTAAATGGATTTGTCTAGTTTAGCCTTGTAATATATTGTTAATTCTACTGTAAAGTCAGCGTGAGCAAAATTTTCCCAGTTGTACAAAAGGAGGTAGAAATAAAAAAATAAACCATTATTTCAAAGAGTTTTTATTTTATTTACATGAATACACCCTATTTCACACAAATCAATTAAAATAACACAGCTCTCCATACATATTTTACATACTGCAAGCTAAACAAAAGCTCGGTATACTATGGTTCAGGTAGTCGACCCGTACGTCGAACAAAAAAAAAGGGTATGTTTACGAATTAATTCTGAGAACTCCGTAAGCCAGGTGGCTGTTAAAAGTATCTTATTGCGTAGTTTGGTAGGTACACAATCTTATCGCAGACAAAGTTTTAGCTGTATGAATCGTTTTGTTTACGAAACATGAGTCAAAATGTAAACACTTGAAAAAGAGCGATAAAAAAGACGCTCTCATTATTTGTATCACAGAGCAAGTACTATTGCATTAATTTGAAATCTTATTTCACAATACACATGATGATGATATTTACTAATGGAAAAACACAACACAAAGGCATGTTGCCTAACAAAAACATTACAGAAATCAACAAAATAAGTGATCAATTTTAGGTGAAAACACACAAGTACGAGTTAGAAAAGCATGGATACGCCTGGGATCACTGTTGTCACATCTGAACTTGAATGATGAAATAATAAAAATGACTCTACTCTACTGACTCTAAATTAAAACTGACAAAATAGAACATTGCAGTAGACGAGAAATCCAAGAATGAATAAAAAAAATGTAAAAAAAAAGAAAAAATAAAGCTGCTAACATGAATGAATAAAAAAAATGAAAAAAAAATGTAAAAAAAAAAAATGCAGAGGCATCATCAGACCAACAACCACTGCGACAGAAAATCAGTATATCAAGCTGTACCGTCAATTTACTTTGAACTTGTTAAAAAATATGGAAAAAAATAAATATACAAAAAAAAAAAACGGTTGTCTGTAAAATCGGTTTACTGACGAGGCTTTCGTGCGTGCGGCCGGCTATCGAAATAAAAGACGTTATCACGTCAAAAAAAAATTAGCGCTGCAAGGTTTAAAGAACAAAACATAACAAAGTGGATGAACAACTTCACAATTCGCAGTCCATGAAACGAACAAAGGTGTGGTACAAAAAATATATACAAATATATAGATACATACAAAGAAATATATATTTATAAAATATACTTTACATAAATTATTTAGTATGAAGGGTGAGGAAACAGGGGTCTAAGCATATAGCTTTGTCGCAACCCACACAGAACATGGTAGTGTTGTTTTTGCACACGACACACCGCCGCCTGACCCGCTGTTTTTGTTTGTCACTCATCGGTAAAAAGGCCGGGCGGTGTGACACGTCGTGAGTCATGTTCTGTGGGATTGGACGCGGAAGAGCAGAAGGGGGACAGTGCTTGGAAAGAAGAGATTGTATTAGATTTATACGGAATTGGCGATGACTAAGTGATGAAGAAGTAGAGTTGTGACGATGAATTATGAAGGAATTTAATACGGAGACGTTCAGGAGCCTCCTGAACAGTTTTTTGTACCAGACCTTTGTTCGTTTCCGCTCAATCGGGTACATGGAAAGCATCTGGTCTTTTTTATCCACCCCACCCATCATGATATTGTAATCATATATCAAGATGGGTTTGGTGGATCCCTCGAGTTCTTGGATCGCGTTGCCATGGTACGTAGAGATGGTTGCCACTTGGTTAGCATCTCTCCATACCATGACATCGACGTCCCCCGAGGTAAGACCAGATACGTCACCCTTGCGCATGCGTCGCTTGGTTAGACGGTGTAGGGCCTCCGGAAGATACTGGCGATCCGTCCGAAGGGTTCCTACACAGTCTAACCCCACGGACTTGAGGTGCCGAGCGAGAACTGGCGAATTATAATAGTTGTCCATCCATAGTGTGTACCCTTTGTACTCCAGACCTCGTGCTAACCTTAAAACAATTGACGGTACAACCCTCTCGAGTGGATTTTCCGTCTCCAGCGGTCTGGGATCTGACTTCCCATGAGCGTGAACCTCGAACCGCCATAAATATCCGGTCCGAGATTCACAAATCTCGTAGGTTTTGATGCCTCTGGTAGCAGCTTTATTGGGGATAAGCTGGCCCATGCTCAGCCAGCCTTTCCACATCAAAAGACTCTCGTCTAGTGCAATGTTTTGGGAAGGCACATATAAAGATTGGAATTTGTCATTCAGGTGTGACAACAATGGCCGTATCTTGAAGAGGCGTGCCTCGGAGACTCCCAGGTTTAGCCCACACATGTCATCATTGTTCACAAAGTGTAAACATTTGTTTAACAACATAAATCTGTTGATGCTCATGTGTGCGCTAAAACCTGGAGTAAAGAATATGTCAGGGTTCACACCCCAGTATTCCGATACCCGGGACTTCACCACAACCCCCATCGCCAGAATGATGGCTACATAGGTATACAGTTCATCGGCGGTGGTCTCTACCCACCGCCCGATGCGGCTACTGGGATGGAGGCTGTGGTGTTCCCACTGCTGGGATGCGAACTGCTGAGCATACCTATTAGTCTCCGAGGCAATGTACTCCATGAATTGCCGATCCCATATGGCAACGAAAATGGCATAGGGGTCAACATCTGGAATTGCTGGACCTACATTTATCTGGGAGAACGTTTCCCTCCTCGATCTAGGTGAAATCGGGGGTCTCGGAAACTCTCTCCACTGAAAGTCAAATAGACAGCGTGGTCCGTACTCTACGTCCTCAGCAGGCGCGGCGTCCTCCGCAGGCGCGGCGTCTCCAGCAGGCGCGGTGTCGTCAGCTGCAGCAGGCTCGGCGCCACCCTCTTCGTCGTCGTCCTCGTCCAGAGCCCAGGGTGTCATCAAGGGCCTTAACACCCTGGGCAACATGGGCGTTACCGGCGCATCCTCATCGTCACTGCCGTCAGAATCTGCGTCGCTACCTATAGCAAATGATACATTTGTTTCAATTCCAGAAGAAAGAAATCAGAAGTTTGGCCATAGTCCCAAACCAGACTATAATCATCAGGTACTTACCGAGATTTAGTAGGTTCTCCACCTCCACATCTCGCAGATTCTGACGGCGACGAGGTGGAAGCCGTGGAAGCCGCATGCTGGACGGCGAAGCGAGTGGCGAGTTGTCCAAATCCAAGTATCTGGAACAAAAGAAGTGTTGAAGTACCTGTGAATGTCATGAATAGAAAAGATTAATTAAATTTGAGGAATACAAAAGTCCGTAAGCGACTTACGCGGCAGGTGAAGGCACCTCGTATGCTGAAAGCAGCTCCGAAGCAGCAGAAGCAGGAAGCGGCGCAGCCTCCACGTCCCTGAAACAAAAGCAATGTTGTAGTACCTATATTTTTAGCAATTAAATGATTAGAAAAGACCGTTGGCGACTTACATTGCCGCGGAGGTGGACGCCACGGGTGCATTCTCCACGTACCTGAAACAAAAGCAATGTTGTAGTACCTATATTTTTAGCAATTAAATGATTAGAAAAGACCGTTGGCGACTTACATTGCCGCGGAGGTGGACGCCACAGGTGGTGCTGGCCGAGATAATCTGGATGGATATTTTAAAACAAAAGTTAAAACTTGTAGTATTAACACCAGAATAATATCTACAACTAACTTAAACAAGTAGAACTACTTACGGTTCGAACGTGCGCCTCCGCTTAACGTGCAACGGCGTCTCTAAACCCCTGTCCCACGGCAAACCTTCCTCTCCACGGAACTCCGTGTTCACAGCAATGCTAAAATAAAAATGATTCAATTGTAACTAAACGAAAAAGGAAAGAAAAAAAGCGTTGAAAAAGCATAAAAAGCGTTAAAAAAGCATAAAACTAACCCGCCGCCGAGGGGTACTGGCCGCATGCTAGCGTAACCAGCGCGGCCCCGTCCGCGCCGGCTCGGGCCTCCACCCCCCGCCGGCTCCAGTATTACCACCCGTTGTTGTGGTGGAGGTACTGGAGGATCTGGTGTCGGCGAAGGTGATGCCGGTGGTGATGCCGGTGATGTCGGCGCCGGTAAGACCCGCACACGTCCACGGCGTGAGCCACCGCGGGTTCGAGGTCCTCTTGTCGCTCTTAAAACATGCAAAAAAAACGCGCAAATGCAAGTCATTCACACAGAAAACCATCACCACCAAATGGGGAGAAATCGGCGAAGAAAAAATACATCCTCCTTTTTTTTAAGTCGGTTAAGTCAAAAACACAGTCACCAAAAAAGAACATTTTGAGAATCGGTTCACAAATGGGGAGAAACCGGTTAAGAAAAAATACATCCTCCTTTTTTTTAAGTCGGTTAAGTCAAAAACACAGTCACCATAAAAGAGCATTTTGAGAATCGGTTCACAAATGGGGCGAAACCGGCGAAGAAAAAATACATCCTCCTTTTTTTTAAGTCGGTTAAGTCAAAAACACAGTCACCTAAAAGAGCATTTTGAGAATCGGTTCACAAATGGGTGAAAAATAGAAAACATAAGTACATATACTTCTTTTTTTTTAAGTCGGTTAAATCCAATCCATACTTTTCCAACGTCCGACAAAATCACACAAAAACCGTTATGACGTCACGAATTCTTGACCGTCAAGTTCACTGAATCAGTGATTTTTGGCTTGCGTGTTTTGTTTTCAATTAAATTTAAATTTCTGACGATATTACTTAATTAGAATGCATTACAGACGTTGTTAATGAACTTAGAATTGATAATAACGACAGTTTTATAAACATAAGTATATTTTCTAGTCATACGACGTGAACAAAAACGGTAATGCGGGTAGGCGTGGAGTACGATGTTCGTTGAACTAGGTAATTCTGCCGGAATTCATGCCGAATACACAATCAAGCTATTAAAAACAGTTCAGTACTTACCGGTTCATAGTTAAAACACAGTTTCACTCTATAATATTCACAAACTCACACTAAAAATTTTATTCTTTTCGCCCTGCTCGCTACGCTCGCCGCTCAAGAATGCGCTTGACACAGGACCGGGCTAAGACGCGTTCCCCGTTGGCGGGAAAATAATTTTAGAGACGTACTGAGTAACCAATTGTCATCCTTGGCTATTCCACTACACGTTGGGCAAATAAGAGCAAGACAGGCATAGTTTTCCTACGCTTTTAACGGTTTTTAGAAAACGCGGGAGCAAGTTCACTGAATCAGTGAGCCTGACGTATGTCAACTTTTTGACAGTTCACTGATTCAGGGAACATAACGCTCGAGTGGAGGTCTAAGGCCTCAGCCTCGAATTTTGCGGGCAGCGGGGCGGCGGCGGCGGCGGCGCGGGAGCGGCAGGATCTTATGCGTACAATCAAATGGACCGGTTCTCGAAAACAGCGGCGTGGCAACGGCGCGGGGGCGGGCAACGAGCGGTGCACTCCAGTCAAGCGGTGACCGCCCGCGTTGCGCGTCTGCATTGTATTATAGTGTTGTACATTTTTTTTTGTGACTTAACAAAATGTCCTCGGACGTGCTAGAGCAAATTATTTCAATCTTTGAGAGGACACCCTTATGGAACTATCAATAAATACAATTACAAATTACAATTTCGTTGTTTTACTTACCCAAGCGTCAAGTATAATTTTTCTGCTGGAGATATACCTCTAAATCGTTTTGGATTAATTCCAGAATCTAAATCACTCTTGATAGTTTCAAGAATATAGTCAAAAGTTTCTAAACTCATTCTGGTGTAGTCGTAGAATTTGTCGGGATTTTGTCTGTTCTTCATAATTTCGATAAAACTCGCCATTTATTTGCCTTGCCCTATGGTAGGAATCCACTTCTTCTTTTGCCCACAATAAATCGAGCGTTAGGAATAAATTTGAATCAAAAAGATGTCGCCGTCTTTCAGACATTTCGTTCGCGAATAAAAACAAATATCTCGACAACACAACTACGAACACAACACTACACCGCTATAGTGCCGCGCGATCTGCCCGCTGGTTTGGAGAACAGGTATGCGTTGCCCGCCCCGTTGCCGCGCCGCCGCCGCCGCCGCCCCGCTGCCCGCAAAATTCGAGGCTGAGGCCTTAGCTGTCATCAATTCGGAACGCTCGTAAGCGCGCTTACAGCACAGAACATATTCTACCGAGAAGAATGTCAACTAGGAACAAATAAAATGGCACGATTTTGAGCGCCACCTGGTGGGTGCCCCCGGAAACTAGCGAAAAGTCTTACGTAATTTCGCACAGAAATAGATTAGAGACCATGGCCAGTATAAAACTTTAGTTCCTGTAGCAATACGAAATTAATGATCTTCTATCTATCTATATAAATAAAAAAAAGATAAGTCCTGACAGACTGACTCATCAACGCCCAGCCCAAACCCTTGGACCTAGAAAGCTGAAATTTTGCACAGACGTTCCCTTTATAATCTAGACAAGGAATAAGGAAGGATTTTTTGAAATTCAACCCCTAAGGGAGTTAAATAGGGGATGAAAGTTTGTATCGAAAATCGCCATTTTCACGTGGGCGAAGCCGCTGGCAAAAGCTAGTAAATCATAATGACAGAAGAGGTGGTGACACGACCACGGTGGTTGCCTACCGCAAGGGCTGGTGGGGTGGCTCAAGATAATGAATCTGGAAGGATTTGGGAGAGATTTTTGCCCAGTACAACTCTAAATCATGAAAAATCATGAAATCACAAAAAAGAAATTAGATGTTTCTTTTATTTTGTAGACTAATAAAAATGATACATCTAAGATGATTTTTTTTTAAAGATTTCTGGGTAAGTCAGTGTTAAGGTTTTTTACCACTGTGGAATTTTTAATATTATGTATTTTCATCTAAATACGGGGCTATAATAGGAACGGTAATACATAATTATGTATAAAACCTCAAAAAGAAACAAAAACACTTTCTAAATTAAAATCATTTTATTATATTACGAAGACATGTCCTCATTTTTTTAGTCTATCGTAAAACTCTTTGCTTAACACTACAGTACACGCGCGGCCTACTATAGTAGACCAGGGTAACTCTTTTTCCAATAACTTTTTAGTATAGCGCGCTAGAAACTAGTGATTCCAGGTAAGCCTCGTCTGATAAATTTGTCACAACCTCGGTACCCCTCGCGACCCCGTACGCGACGCACGCGCAAGCAATTTGGCGCCAAAACCGTGGGCCTACTAAAGTAGTCCGCGCGTGTATTGGTGTACCAAATTGAGGTATGTAACTTTTGATGTATTATTGTATGTAATATATTAAAACTTGCAATAAATGGATTTGTCCCGATCACCAAGCAGTGGTGTGTCCTGAATACTATGAAAACAAAGAAAATATAAATACAGTTTAGTTTTAAGTTAAAAAAAAGTTACGTTGATCTCAGAAGTGCCATTTTTGTTAATTTTTCTTATATTTTTACTAAATTGTTGATTATTAATACTTTCTTAATGATTTTTGTAAAAAGTAAGGTTCTAAGACTAAGTTAAATAAACACCTTTTAATTTCATTTGTGGTTTTATTCAGATAATTAGGAATATATACATGTTATTGATATTTTAAAATGGCCTACCATAGTAGGCCACGCGTGTACTCAAGTAAAAAAAAGGGGCGCGTGTACTGTAGTGTTAAGGTGGATGTTCACGGTAGCCCGCGAAATTCAAATTTTCTTACGTTTTTAGCGATTTGCAGGCCAGTGCTAGGTTGTATGTTAGTGAAAATATGATTTGCGGCTGTAAGACATATGTAGTTACAGAATTATAATCATCAAAATCATTAATACAACCCTCCGAGCTCATACAGGTTCCGGAATGACATTGACCTTGTAAAAAGTCATTCCGGAACCTGTATGAGCTCGGAGGGTTGTATTAATGATTTTGATGATTATAATTCTGTAACTACATATGTCTTACAGCCGCAAATCATATTTTCACTAACATTCAACCTAGCACTTGCCTGCAAATTGCAAAAAACTTAAGAAAATTTGAATTTCGCGGGCTACCCTGGAACATCAACCTTAAGAATCTTAGATTTCTTCTGCAGTATTTTTTCTTCAGTTGATTTTATTTACACCTGTACGCCCCTATCAATCTTCGTAGAGACCTGGGCTTCGCTGTTGACCTAAAACCAGAAGAGTGTGAAATCAGAACATAATTTTTTTATTATTCATTACATTTACTGTATTATTTAAATAGTAATTGACTATTTGACTACTGTTAAAAATTCACGAAAATGTTATGTTATTTCAAAGAACTAACAGAAATAACACGGTGTGTGAAAAAAGTAATAAAATGTAATAATGCGAGTATGTTAATGACTATATAATTAATGAAGGTCCCACGGAAAGTCCCAGATATATCCCCAATATGGTCACACTACTTCAGTATGACTCCTTAAAAACAAAAACAAATAAAATTGCAGAAAGTCCATGAAATTCAATGTAAAACTGTTTGGTCTTTACATAGTTATCTAAGTTATCATTGACTAAATCATAGGTCAAGCTTTTATGAAGTAATTAATTGAAAATACAAAGAAATATGCAGAAATATGTTTACAATTATTCAGTGTCAAAAATCCCGATTTAAACACTTACGCGTGAAATCTTATATCACCTCCTGGACACCACGTACTACCACAACCACGCACTACACAAGTTTGCACCATTTTCTCAATTATAACTTTGATTACAGGCAAATATCTCAAACGAAACTGTGAACCGCAAAGTAAACAACCGCCATATTGGTACGATTTATGTTGACATCATGAAGAAATAGATAAATACACAGACTACTTAGAGATACTACGTATCAGACTGCCAACTTCAGAACAAAAATTTTCACCACAGTCTTTCGAGTTTTAATGTCGTATGACGTTTCTTTTTTTTTTTAAAGTTACGTTGTACAATGGCAAAGGAACCACTCGTATACAGCCTAAAACGCCGTGCTGCTGGATATTATTTGATTTCTATAATAATTGCTACTGCTGTCCCACAAAGGGGCTATTATTAATTTTCTGAAATAAATTTTGGGAAAAAATAAATAAAACAAAGAATTACTTATTAAAAGATTTATTTTTTAATTTTCTTTTATATTTTTCGTAAGCTTGCTTTTGCATCGCAGGCAAATCACGATTTTGGAGTCTTTGAATATCCGTGCCCTTTAAAATTCGATTTATCATATTGCACCAGTTCATTATTGTAAACCTCACAACTAATGATATGAAATGATTAAGGATCATTGTCTTGTGTTCGGTACAGTGAATGAAATCAAATGAATACTTGGAACAAATAAAATCAATTACTTTTGAAGCGACATTATTTTTATGAGCGTTGTGTTCCAAGTATGCATTTGTTTCAGTTATCACTGTACCGAAACACCTCACTGCACCTTCGGATGGGTAGTTTAATCTTTTTTTTGCTGCCGTATATTCGCGATGATTAATCCAGTCGTGGATATTTGATTCATTGCTTGTTAAGCAATTTTTGCATGAGTTACATTTTAATTTAAATTTATCAAATATTTTGCGAACTACCCATCCTGTAGTGTAGGCTCGCGAGTGGACATTCAATCGTTCTCGTCGAGCCTGCTCCACAATCATTTCAATATTCTGCCCTGTATTTGAATGACCCGGCTCGACATTTTCTTTTGTATCTTCAGTAAACAGAGACTGTAAATTTATTACTTGGTCTGCCGGGTCATCCTCACAATTAAATGTTTGGTTGTGGAATTTTATAATTCTGGTTATCAACAATGACTTAAAGGTGCAATTGAAGCTGTGGCAGTTTGGGTCATTATTTCTGTAATTATATGCCCTTACTTGCCCAAAAAAGTTTTCAATGGGATCTGAGTTAAAATATCTCGGCCTCATTATTTTTATATTATTGGTTTTAAAAATCTGCCACAGCCTCATGTAACTTTTTAGTGTTACAATAAAATTCACTAAAGAGGGCACAGATTTTTCGTTTCCTTTGGAATCGATATAGCGAATTTTCTCCAATTTCGTAATAGCCTCTTTCCAAAACTGATGATGAGGTGATTTTTCTGTAACTGCTGTTCTCAGGATTTTTCCCTTGCTTCTCTTAGAAAATATTGCAGCTCCATTGACACTGTCGAACAACTGGTCAAAAAATAGAACTGTGTCTGCTGTGTTTTCTAGTGTACTGCTGACAGGTCTTCCATCTGCATAATGAGCTGGAAAAGAAGAAACATTATGTTTAGTATAACAAAATATTATGAACCTCGGAGTGATTCATGAGGGTGGTTTATGTAGTGTAAACCAGTGAGTTTTATGACGTTATATGTATTCAGTAATACATATTATGTTTTTATGTAACTGTTTATTTACTGTCTTTAAAAGATCCATTAAACTAAAGTAACAATATTATGTTTGGCTCCTACCACGCGGTCAATACCTAGCACCTATACTAAATAACAATTTGCAAAAAGTTTATTTTTATAGTAGCCATTGCCAGCGGCTTTACCCGGGTTTATGACGAAACTTAATTAACAGGAATTTAATCCTGGGATAAAAAAGTATCCTATATGTTAAAATAACCTGAATAACAAACATCCATCCATCCTCACTTTTTTTTTGGATTTATAATATTAGTTAGAAGTAAGATCATGTTAGGTACTTACAAAATTTTGCCGTGTATGACAAGGCTGCAGATACAGTTTTGCTGAAGACCTTTACACAATTTTTTACCTGAAAAATAAAAGGTGACATTAAAATCTGTTTTAGTAAATAATCTAGTGACCACATTGTGACCACTCTAGCAGAATACAAATAGGTGGCTAAATAAGAAATTTACCTTCATTTTTTTTATTTTTTCAGGAATGACATGCTGGTCATTCAATTTATAAAGAAGTCTGGCTTCTGTGTGATGACAATCTGTTTCATAAACATCAACTATGTCTTGCCATTTTGATAGTTTTCCATCAATTTGTATGTTTTTGTTTAAAAAATTATTTCGCAGCCCCTTTATAAGGTGTGATGGGTCATATATAATACTCAGATTGACTCCGCTTATAGTAACTGTGCCATCTGAAATGATTAAATATTTAAACTAAATTAAATTTCATGAGTGCCATCATATTTTTCCTTATTTATACATGTAGTTAAAAACAATGATTGAGATGAAAAATCAAGAAGTCAAAATGTTGGTTAGTTCCTTAAACAATATGTCCACTATTGGTCCATTTGATTCATGCCAGCATTTAAACCCTTAATGGTGAATGTTTACATAAGTGCCCGAATATTTGGACAGCTAGGATGGAAAAGTTAACTAAATAATACGAACCTGGTTCTTGATTTGCAAGTAGTTGGTCACGTCTTGTGTCTGCTGTCAGGCTTCTTAGTGCAGATTGAAAAGCAGACCCCTGGTCACAAATTAATGCAACTGGCTTCAGCCCACATCCCACTATGGCAGAAATTACTTCTTTCAAAATAGTTTTTAATTCTAGCCCAGAGGTGGCTCCTTCGCAATAGTAATAGGCCACTGGTTGCTGCCATTTAAAAACTGCTCCTCTCAGCATAAAAACAAGTGCATGATCAGCAAACTTTTTTTTTTTAATGTTAAGCTCTACAAAGCCGTTTATTGTATCTTTATTTTTGTTGTAGTTTAAGGCAGTTTCCAGTGACATTTCGTCAAATATTACAGAACACATTTTCTTATTTTCCTCCCATGTTGCAACCTGGAAACCAACATATGAATTAAAGCTTAACTTTTTTCACTATTCACCAATGTGCAACCATGATATAATTTATTAAAAAAAAGGTTAAATAACATACTTTAATTCTACACACACAGGCATGTTGTTTGAATTCGGTTATGGTACCACTCATAATGTACAGTTTAGAAGATTTTAAAATTTGAATATTGCATAGGTACAAACCTCTTTTTTCATTAACTCAAAAACTTGAGGGCAAACTCCTGTTTCAATATTAAGTTTTGTCACCATCTTATTTAATGTTGACCTTGATGGCAATATAAAAATTTTGTGTAAAAATCTGTAGCATTTGGGACTCTGCTTCATAATTGATAATGCAATTAGTTTTTCCTGTAATGTGAAGCGACGCCCTTTCTTATTTTTAGTGCAAAGATTAATCTGCATTTTCATGATACTCTTTGCATATGGGTTCATGTTTGCTGTTAGTTTTTCAAAGGAAGTTTCCTTATTAAACTTCAAAGCTTTCTTGGCCCTTTTGTAAAAATCTGTTTGCTTTTTTGCCTTTTTGTACTCTTTGTACAACATTTGGCAAGTTGGTGACAAGTTTTTTACATTGCTTATAATTCGTTTTCTTGAAGGTTTCTGCGTTTCATTCCGGACTTGGCCCAAACCTGAAACATTGTAAAATACTCTGTATGGGGAACACAGACTACAATTTCCTGATTGTTATTATTTTGAGACTAATAATACTTTTACTATATAACTTTAAGCCTGCAGCAGGTTACAAGTGAGGATATAACATAATATAGTGTCAACGAGTAGTAGCACAAATCTGATGAAATAAAAAATATTATTAATTGGAACTCTGAATGATTATTACCTGACTCCTCAATAGTTGGTGGATTTTGTAGAGCTTGGGGTAAAGTTTGGAGGTCACAGGAGCTAGCAGCAGTGACTTCTGAAATAGACAGAATCAAGGAAAAAAATTATTAAAGGGATTAAATTTAATTTAAAAAAATCAAGTATTTAATATACAGAAAAACGGGGTGAATAGAGAATGCAGGTGTGAATCGAGACCAACCTTGTTTACATGTAAGTTATGGGATATGTTACAAACATGCAACTTATTTAGTACCTAAAAATGAACATCTCTTGTCGGCAGACCAATCACCATAATAATTAAAGATCTTTCAGTCTGGTGCCGATTCACCCCTGCATTCTCTATTCACCCTGTTTTGCAGTACATATTTATCAAAGAGATTAGAGATACCTGAATCTTGCCTAGACTGTGGATATTTTGGTAGGCACCGCAGAGGAAATTCAGTGGAGGTAGAAGCAACTGGTTGAATTTCTGTAAAAACAGAAAAATATAGCAAGTTTAATAAACACACCACTGCACTTTACCACCAACTACCTTTTCAACTACCTGTTCAGGAGCACTAAGACTGCCATTGTAACCATGGAATAATAAACAATATTGTAAAGCAGTACTGTTAAAAAAATTGATGTACAAGAAAGTGTATTATTTTGTTATTGTGCACAATTTAATTCGTAATAAAAATTATACCATTAACGTACCTTTCAGTGGTTCTAGGCAGTATGTGTGGTCAAAGTGTCTTTTACGGGAGTATGAATGCTCAGCCTGAGGTGACACATTTTCTGAAATCAGACACACAAAATCAATTTCAGTATTATGCACCTCAACATTATGCTCATCAGTCACTGAGTTAACACCTGAGAATAAAGAGAGGAATGCAAGTTTACTTTCCTTCCTATACTTGCGCATTGGTTTGTGAGACAGATAAAAAACTTTTTCTAGATTTTGAACTTTATTATCATAATGGTATTTGTTCCTTCCTGTTAGCTGCATCATTAGTTTATGTATGATCAATAGAGTGAAAATTATGTTTGTGAGAACTGCAAATATGACAAATATTTGGTAAAAATCAGTCTGTGACACTGTCGTGAGTATAGGTGTTATAATATTTTGCTCAGTGATTTGTACTGATAAATAAATAATTAAATTTTGAAACCCATGTTGAAAATGATTTGTATCATTACTTTAGTTAGTTCATAATATAGTACTGTTAGGTTTGTAAGTTTCTTTAAGAGTGGTCAGGGGGTCATCAGGGGGAAAATGGCCGAAAATGTATCCTTGCTAATATAATCAATTAATTTTGCAGCCTCTTCCAATCATCTCTATAGTGAGTGCTGTTAATACTATTGCTTAATAAATGAATAGTATATTGTCCCTTATCACATCTGCTTATAGTACTCAAGACTGATTGCAGATCAGATACAAGAGAAGAAATATATATTGTGTTGTTCACGATACTTCGTAGTATACACCTAGAAACCATAATATATCTAGCTTTTTTAAGAAAAGTTGTATTCTGAATAAGGTTTCAAAACTTTCAGTCTTTCGCACCGTACGCGAGTATAGGTATAACAAAATTTGGCGTGTGTTTAGGAAGGTAAAGAAAGCAAGATGTAATAATAAGTAATGTATGATCATAATATTTACCTGTATACTGCAGAGTTGTTATTCCACTCAAAATATCATCTTCAGTAAACAGGGAAGGATAGGCACTGCCAATGAGACGAGATTTAGACGTAATGAACTTCTTTTCGAAGTGTTTTTGACAAACAAAAAGCTTCGAAAGTTGTTCAGGTGATAACGATTGCAGATCATCACGATTTAGACACTTTAACCACACAGCGAGTCTTTTCTCATTACACGGGAAATGATGCAAAATAGCGTCCTGTCGCGAAGATTTACAAACACAGCACTCGTAATACATTTTGCAAGTAGCAAAAGTATTCGTAGAGACACTGGGATTTATTACAGATAAAGCGGAGAGGATAAGCACAAACGACTTCACTCGATCAACACAATAACTGTAATGTCAGATTTATGTCATTTACGTCAAATGAAACAAAAACAAATGGCGGCCTACCTGCGCCTGCGTCGGCCAATCACAGACGACCAGAAACGTCATACAACATTAAAACAATATGGCGCTACGTCGAGCGTTTCGTTGTACGAAGATTATCAGCCGATTGGAGGCCACACTTAGAACAAAAGTTTGAGTCAAATACCTACGATTCTCTATCTCACTCTCTGTGGGCTTACCTCTCTTTCTAAGGTGGACGATAGTATTGCTATCTCGTTATTAAAATCTCCTTATTCATTTTTAAAAAGAGTCACCACACAAATGTAATCAGAAGTTAAATACTGTCAAATAATGTGCTAATAAATAAAAAGCTAAACTAAGAATAATGAAATTAAAATTCCAAAATAGTATGTCACGAATGCTTGACAAGGTTGGCGAATCAGTGAATTATTTTCCCATTTCCTAAGGATGTGGTAATGTGGCAACATTGGCCCCACATGTCAACATAAATCGTACCAATATGGCGGTTGTTTACTTTGCGGTTCACAGTTTCGTTTGAGATATTTGCCTGTAATCAAAGTTAAAATTGAGAAAATGGTGCAAACTTGTGTAGTGCGTGGTTGTGGTAGTACGTGGTGTCCAGGAGGTGATATAAGATTTCACGCGTAAGTGTTTAAATCGGGATTTTTGACACTGAATAATTGTAAACATATTTCTGCATATTTCTTTGTATTTTCAATTAATTACTTCATAAAAGCTTGACCTATGATTTAGTCAATGATAACTTAGATAACTATGTAAAGATCAAACAGTTTTACATTGAATTTCATGGACTTTCTGCAATTTTATTCGTTTTTGTTTCTAAGGAGTCATACTGAAGTAGTGTGACCATATTGGGGATATATCTGGGACTTTCCGTGGGACCTTCATTAATTATAAATAGTCATTAACATACTCGCTTTATTACATTTTATTACTTTTTCACACACCGTGTTATTTCTGTTAGTTCTTTGGAATAACAACATTTTCGTGAATTTTTAACAGTAGTCAAATAGCCAATTTTTTTTTTTATTTTTTTTTTATTTAGCCGTTATTGTCCCACTCCTGAGCAAAGGCCTCCCCCCATTCTTTATTAAGCCCCATTCTTTATAGCCAATTACTATTTAAATAATACAGTAAATGTAATGAATAATAAAAAATTATGTTTTGATTTCACACTCTTCTGGTTTTAGGTCAACAGCGAAGCCCAGGTCTCTACGAAGATTGATAGGGGCGTACAGGTGTAAATAAAATCAACTGAAGAAAAAATACTGCAGAAGAAATCTAAGATTCTTAAGCAAAGAGTTTTACGACAGACTAAAAAAATCAGGACATGTCTTCGTAATATAATAAAAAAAATAGGTAAAAAAACTTTTTAAGTTAAACGGTTTTATGTTAAACATACATTGCAATAGTTAAGATAAATGTACTAAAAACCAAAAAATAATAAAATAGAAAACCGTGGGGCACGTCAATTGTCTACAATCGTTGATTGAAATCATAATAATAATAATTAAGTCGATAATTTGTAGACAATTGACGTGCCCCACGGTTTTCTATTTTATTATTTTTTGGTTTTTAGTACATTTATCTTAACTATTGCAATGTATGTTTAACATAAAACCGTTTAACTTAAAAAGTTTTTTTACCTATTTTTTTATTTTCTAGTTTTTAGTTTTTATTTCGCATTCTGTTTAAAGGGGCCGCCATCTTGGATTTTAATTTTATATAGTATATTGTATTATACTGGTTGAGCACTTTCATTTGATACCCATATTGATGGGATCGATAAAACCTACGTTAACCGCCATTTTGTAGCGGCCGCCATCTTGTATTTCAATTTTTTATAGTATATTGTATTCTGCTTGTTGAGCCCTTTCATTTGATACCCATATTGATGGGATTGATAAAACCTACGTTATCCGCCATTTTGTAGCGGCCGCCATCTTGGATTTCAATTTTTTATAGTATATTGTATTCTGCTTGTTGAGCCCTTTCATTTGATACCCATATTGATGGGATTAATAAAACATAAATAAATTATCCGCCATTTTGTAGCGGCCGCCATCTTGGATTTCAATTTTTTATAGTATATTGTATTCTACTTGTTGAGCCCTTTCATTTGATACCCATATTGATGGGATTAATAAAACATAAATTATCCGCCATTTTGTAGCGGCGGCCATCTTGAATTTATAATGATAATGAATAAACACAATTGTATTGTCACCAAAATCCAATGTGTGTACAAAATTTCAGATTAATCGGTTGACTGGAAGTGGGTGAAATTTGAATTACTAAATTTGATCCAAGAAAAAAACAAACGGGGTGAGCTAAATAAAACCGTTTAAAAATGATTTTAATTTAGAAAGTGTTTTTGTTTCTTTTTGAGGTTTTATACATAGCCCCGTATTTAGATGAAAATACATAATATTAAAAATTCCACAGTGGTAAAAAACCTTAACACTGACTTACCCAGAAATCTTTAAAAAAAAATCA
This sequence comes from Diarsia mendica, assembly GCA_949316265.1. Taxonomy (NCBI): domain Eukaryota; kingdom Metazoa; phylum Arthropoda; class Insecta; order Lepidoptera; family Noctuidae; genus Diarsia; species Diarsia mendica. The sequence goes on from OX438906.1 coordinate 14,716,063, forward strand.
TCTTAGATGTATCATTTTTATTAGTCTACAAAATAAAAGAAACATCTAATTTCTTTTTTTGTGATTTCATGATTTTTCATGATTTAGAGTTGTACTGGGCAAAAATCTCTCCCAAATCCTTCCAGATTCATTATCTTGAGCCACCCCACCAGCCCTTGCGGTAGGCAACCACCGTGGTCGTGTCACCACCTCTTCTGTCATTATGATTTACTAGCTTTTGCCAGCGGCTTCGCCCACGTGAAAATGGCGATTTTCCATACAAACTTTCATCCCCTATTTAACTCCCTTAGGGGTTGAATTTCAAAAAATCCTTCCTTATTCCTTGTCTAGATTATAAAGGGAACGTCTGTGCAAAATTTCAGCTTTCTAGGTCCAAGGGTTTGGGCTGGGCGTTGATGAGTCAGTCTGTCAGGACTTCTCTTTTTATCTAAATAGATAGATAGAAGATCATTAATTTCGTATTGCTACAGGAACTAAAGTTTTATACTGGCCATGGTCTATATTCTATTTCTGTGCGAAATTACGTAAGACTTTTTTGCGTGATTGAAAATGACAAACTGCCAAAAAAAACAGGAACTTTCACACTGTAAGCAAACAGCTTCTTTCGTAATTTATCATTGGCATCTTTCATCAATCTAGAAGTGAACAGAGATGTGGATATATTAATTTAATCAAACACAAGTTATGAAAAGGAACTACGTAATGTCCTAGGTAAAATAAAATAAAGGTTACCCTACTTAGAAAGAGAGGGTCAGCTCACAGAGAGCGAGATAGCGATGCATAAGTTTTGCTTCAATTAAGTATTCGAAGTGTGGTCTCCATATTTAACTATAACTTCATGGTTGACATGTGGGGCCAATGTTGCCACATTACCACTTCCTTAGGAAATGGGAAAATAATTCACTGATTCGCCAACCTTGTCAAGCATTCGTGACATACTATTTTGGAATTTTAATTTCAGTAATCTTTGTTTAGCTTTTTATTTATTAGCACATTATTTGACAGTATAACTTCTGATTACATTTGTGTGGTGACTCTTTTTAAAAATGAATAAGGAGATTTTAATAACGAGATAGCAATACTATCGTCCACCTTAGAAAGAGAGGTAAGCCCACAGAGAGTGAGATAGAGAATCGTAGGTATTTGACTCAAACTTTTGTTCTAAGTGTGGCCTCCATATTTATCTATTTCTTCATGGTTCCGGCCCATTTTTACTGACTATTAATTTCGAGATCACAAGCAAAATCGAGATTACAATCTAGCAATGAATAATAAGCTGAGCTGTCAATTGAATTTGACAGATAAAATTGACATAAACCTATGACTCCGTTCAGCGAACCCTCGCTAGTTTAATTTTTATCCAGCAGCCGGGCGGCGGCCGGCTGCTGTTAGATGGCCGGCGAAAATTTCGCCGGCCATCTTAAACGCACCCCAGATTAAATTTTAGTCGGGTTAATTTTTCACCTCGCGGTGTGCTTGAACGGGGTGTTTAACGTTTAGTCAGGTTAAATTTTAGCCTGGGGTGCGTTTAAGATGGCCGGCGAAATTTTCGCCGGATAAAAATTAAACTAGCGAGGTTCGCTGAACGGAGTCATAGGTTTATGTCAATTTTATCTGTCAAATTCAATTGACAGCTCAGCTTGTCAAACAAGTATTAAACAATCTAGATTGTAATCTCGATTTTGCTTGTGATCTCGAAATTACCGGAACATGAGGAATCAATTTGCCGATATAATATTTTATAAAGTATTTTATAATATTATATTTCTACAACAATTTGTATTATTACTTCATCCATGATAATCCACAAATAAAATTGACGGAGTATAGACGATAACTTGCTCACGTTATCGTTGAGTAGTGGAATGAAACGGCACCATGAATCAAGCCAGACCATTTAATATTCATTAGTACAAAACTACCATACGCCATCACTACATGGCGGCTTAACAGGAAGAGAGAGTGTTGCCAACTTAATCTATCATAGACTATAATTTCCAATACCCCGGCTCAAGTTCAAGTTTCTTATTTTCTTTTTAAATTAGACAAAACTAAAATTACTAAACTTGGACTTGTTACCATCATACAAAAACTGGCAACATTAAAATTGACACATGACACTAGTGACAATTCAAGTTTGACATTTGTTTGACACAATTCACAAATGTCAACATGACAGTTCAAAATTTGTAGGTTATCATTATAATTTGTAAACATTTCACAGAGTTCCACATCAATTATTAACTAATAAGAGTACATAAATTGACATAATATTACACAACACAATTATATTATTTAACACAATAAACCGAGAGAATTACAAAAATACTTGTGTTTATCCTTAGACAGTGCCTTGGTAAATATATCAGCTTTGTTTTGGTTAGTAGACACATACTTTAACATAATTAAACCTTTGCTTACAATATCTTTAATAAAATGTACCTTAATATCAATATGTTTACATCTTTTGCTATTTTCGTAACTTTCTATCATTTTAATAGTGCTTTGGTTATCAATAAACAGTGTAGAATTTATATTTTCACAAAACTTTAAATCCTGTAATACTCCTAATATAAAAATTATTTCACTTACAGCTAATGCAGCAGCGACATATTCAGCTTCTGCTGTAGACAATGCGACTGAAGTTTGTTTCTTCGAAGTCCAGCTGATCAAATTGCCCTGATGGAATATAGCGATTCCACTTACACTTTTCCTATCAATATTCTCACTTGCCCAGTCTGCGTCTGAAAATGCATGTAAGTAATTATTATTATTTTCTTCTTTTTTGTAAATTAATCCTTTTTCCTTTGTTTGTTTCAGGTATCTCAAAATTCTTTTTCCTGCTTTCCAGAGTGTTGGTGTTGATCGATTCATGTATCTGCTCAAGAATCCTGTTGAATATGATATGTCAGGTCTGCTAATTGTAGCAAGATACATCAGTGAGCCTACAAGTTCTTTGTATGGAATGTTTGTCAAGATTTCTTCGTCTGGATCTATGTGTAAACCCGTTTCCATAGGTGTACATACGCCTTTGCAATCTTGCATATTAAATTTTAATAAAATCTTATCAATAATTTGTGTCTGATTTATTTCTATTCCATTGTCAAATCTCCTAATTTCCATTCCTAGAAATTTATGTATATTGCCCATATCTTTGGCTTTAAATTCTTCTTTCAAATTTTGTATTATTTTCTGTCCATCTCCAATAACTAAAATATCATCAACAAATATTAATATGTAAACATTATTTCCAGTGTATAGACAGAAATCTCTTTGTGAACGATTAAATCCTTTCTTTATGAGAAAATCATTGAGTTTTTCATTCCAACATCTTGGAGCTTCTTTCAGTCCGTATAGCGCTTTCCTTAATTTTAAAACTTTTCCTTTTTCTTTTGCTAACCCTTCTGGATACTTTATGTATATGTCAGACTTTAGTTCACCATTCAGGAATGCTGTTGGTATATCCATTTGCTTTATAGGCAGATCTTCTTGTACTGCTTTGTTTAGAAATAGTCTCACAGTTGTCATTCTAGCAACTGGTGCATAGATATTTTCAGTAGTTTCTTCTTGAAATCCTTTTGCCACTATCCTAGCTTTCTTGGTATTATCTGCTTTTGTACGGAATACCCACTTTGTGTCTATTGCCTTCTTTTCCTTTGGTAGTTCACTTATTTCCCATGTTCCATATTTTTTGTGTGCGTCTAGCTCTTTCTGTATAGCTTCAGACCAATCTTTATGTTTTATGGCTTCATCATAGTTTATAGGATCTTCTAGCAGTAATGCGTAAGCCATATTTGACATTTCATAATCTTGGAATCTTATTGGTGTCTTAGTAGGTCTTTGTTTTCTTTTCTCTGAATTATTCTGCTCTTGCCCTTGATCTAAACTCAGGTCTTTCTCATTTGATAGTTCTGGAATATTTTCCTTTTCTTCCTCTAAATATTCTATTTCTGGTTCTTTCGTTTCTTCTTCTTTTTCAAAAGTAATGAATTTATTCCATTGGCTTTCATCATACTTATAATCTGATTCGTCAAATCTTACATCTCGAGATTCTTCTGTTTCATCTGTTAACGGATTCCATAGCCTGTATCCCGATCCACAATATCCAATCATAATCATAGGTTTTGCTCTAGGTTCTAGTTTGCTTGGCTTAGGTAATATGACACTCCATGCTTTTGAGCCAAATACTCTTATTTTTTCAAGTTTGTTCTCTCCATACCATATGCTGGCTGGTGTATCACCATATAATGCTTTCGTTGGGGATCTATTTATAACATATGCTGCAGATCTGATGGCTTCGCCCCATAATTTCTTTGGTAAATTTGTTTCCAATAACATAGCTCTCACTTTGTCAGCTAATGTTCGATTCATTCTTTCACATATTGAGTTTTGCTGGGGTGTATAGGCACATGTGGTTTCTTGCTTTATACCATTTTCATTATAAAATACTTTTAATTGTTCGTTTACAAATTCAGTACCTCTGTCAGTTCTTATTCTTCTAACATTTGTACCATTGTTTTTCATTCTTCTTATGTAGTTAATTATATAGCCTTTTGCTTCTTCTTTTGATTTTAATAGGTAGACTTCCATAAAGTGTGAGTAGTCATCAATTATTGTTAAATAGTATTTTTCTTCTCTTCTACTTATGGGTGAGACAGGTCCTCCGAGATCACAATAGATCAGTTCTCCTATTTGCTTTGTTCTTGGCTTTGGAGTTGGACTGAATGGTTGACGCGTACCTTTGGCTTGTATACATATGGAGCAGCGTTCATTTGACAGCGGTAATCCTAGTACCTTCATGCTTCCATAGTTTAAATGACCCATTCTACGGTGCCATAGATTTTCATCTGTTTTGTTTGTCAACATAGCGTCTAAATTCAGGTTAAGTTTGATTTTACACAGTCTTCCATTATTTTCACATATTATATTGTGACTATCTTTGCTAATCACTGTTCTTGTTAGTTCAAATGTTACTTTAAATCCTTTTTCATTTAATCTTAGTACTGATATCAGGTTGTGAGCCAAATTTTTAACTATTAAACATTCAAAGTTTATTTTTAGATTTTCCTTACTTATTCCTATTATTGTTCCTTTCCTCGTTGCTGATAGGATATTTCCATTTGCTACTTGAATTTTAATCTCAGGTATTTCACTTATGTTTTGTATATGCTTCTCATATTTTTCGTTAATCATGTGGTAGGTTGCTCCTGAGTCTATCACAAATTCTATTTCTCTATTCATGTCATTTGTTTTTGTAGAGAATGCTTGTGCGAAGAATGTTACTGATGTGTTATCATTATTCTCCTGCTGTTCTGCAGTATTCGCTGAGCTGGTAGCTTGTCCTCTATGTTGTTTTCCTCTGCCTCTGTAATTTCCTCTTCTTTGACCTCTATTATTGCCTCTGTTAGCTTGGTCACTTCTACATTTAAAAGATTTGTGGCCCTCCTTGCCGCATTTAAAACATGTGAGGAAGCTGTGAGCATCGGCTTCCTTGCTCGAATTACTTTGATCACCTTTTATTTTTAATTCAGCATCTAACATTCTTGACTTTATGAAATCAATCGTCAAATCTTTGTCCATAGTTTCTAACGTTGTTACAACAGTATTGTATTGGTCTGGTAGTGTCAACAATAGGTGACATACCTTGTCATTTTCTTTCATCTCTGTTCCTGACGACTCCAGTTCCGAAATTACATTCTCGAATTTTATAAAGTGATCAGTCAATCTTTCATTGTTTCCACATTTCAATGACAGTAGTTTTCTTCTTAAGTGGAGCTGATTGAAAACTGATTTCCTTTCAAATATTTCCTCTAGTTTTGTTAGCATTTCTAATGCTGTATTACATTTTTTTATTATGTCTATAAACTTGTCGGATATACATTGAACAATGACGCTTTTTGCTTTGGCATCAAGTTCGTTCTTCACTTTTTCGTCTAACTGTTTGTCCTTATTTATGGCATCTTTTAGACCTCGTTCTTCTAATATCGTTTTAACTCGAAACTTCCAGTTCGAAAAGCTTGAGCCATCATTTAATCTTGGATAGGAAAAATTCGTACTAGTAGCCATTTTGTCTTTTACTTCCTGCACTATCCTTTGTCGATCTGACTGACTCCAATCCTAATCTTGGTGCTTTTGGATTCAGGGTTCTGGGCCCATAACCTATAGACGATAACTTGCTCACGTTATCGTTGAGTAGTGGAATGAAACGGCACCATGAATCAAGCCAGACCATTTAATATTCATTAGTACAAAACTACCATACGCCATCACTACATGGCGGCTTAACAGGAAGAGAGAGTGTTGCCAACTTAATCTATCATAGACTATAATTTCCAATACGGAGAGTCGGAGACGTTTAGTACTCGTTTCAGAAATATTCGTAAATATGGCGCGATTCTAGCAAATTAGACAACAAACAGCTCAATGACAAATTCAATCTGACAGTAGTGACAGCGGGATAAAATTTAGCGAGATAGAAAGGTCGCTAAAAATTATCCTAGTTAGGCGAAAACTTATACCGGCGGACGGCCGTGAACGGGGCAGATTAAATTTTAGTCGGGTTAATTTTTCACCTCGCGGTGTGCTTGAACGGGGTGTTTAACGTTTAGTCAGGTTAAATTTTAGCCTGGATAAGCATCTTAAACGCACCCCTGGATAAGCATCTTAAACTAAACGCACCCCAGGGGTGCGTTTATGATAGCCGGCGAAATTTTCGCCGGATAAAAATTAAACTAGCGACAAGGACTAGCGATGACAGGTCCTATCTGTCAATCGTGATATCTAATTCGGAACGCAAATTATAGACGTGAGCGCTGTGAGCGATTATTTTGTAATACGAAACGCGGCCTTATTGTTTATTACCAAAGAGTTTATTACCATGAAGAAATAGATAAATATGGAGGCCACACTTAGAACAAAAGTTTGAGTCAAATACCTACGATTCTCTATCTCACTCTCTGTGGGCTTACCTCTCTTTCTAAGGTGGACGATAGTATTGCTATCTCGTTATTAAAATCTCCTTATTCATTTTTAAAAAGAGTCACCACACAAATGTAATCAGAAGTTAAATACTGTCAAATAATGTGCTAATAAATAAAAAGCTAAACTAAGATTACTGAAATTAAAATTATAAAATAGTATGTCACGAATGCTTGACAAGGTTGGCGAATCAGTGAATTATTTTCCCATTTCTTATGGATGTGGTAATGTGGCAACATTGGCCCCACATGTCAACATAAATCGTACCAATATGGCGGTTGTTTACTTTGCGGTTCACAGTTTCGTTTGAGATATTTGCCTGTAATCAAAGTTATAATTGAGAAAATGGTGCAAACTTGTGTAGTGCGTGGTTGTGGTAGTACGTGGTGTCCAGGAGGTGATATAAGATTTCACGCGTAAGTGTTTAAATCGGGATTTTTGACACTGAATAATTGTAAACATATTTCTGCATATTTCTTTGTATTTTCAATTAATTACTTCATAAAAGCTTGACCTATGATTTAGTCAATGATAACTTAGATAACTATGTAAAGACCAAACAGTTTTACATTGAATTTCATGAACTTTCTGCAATTTTATTTGTTTTTGTTTTTAAGGAGTCATACTGAAGTAGTGTGACCATATTGGGGATATATCTGGGACTTTCCGTGGGACCTTCATTAATTATATAGACATTATCATACTCGCTTTATTACATTTTATTACTTTTTTCACACACCGTGTTATTTCTGTTAGTTCTTTGAAATAACATAACATTTTTGTGAATTTTAACAGTAGTCAAATAGCCAATTACTATTTAAATAATACAGTAAATGTAATGAATAATAAAAAATTATGTTCTGATTTCACACTCTTCTGGTTTTAGGTCAACAGCGGAGCCCAGGTCTCTACGAAGATTGATAGGGGCGTACAGGTGTAAATAAAATCAACTGAAGAAAAAATACTGCAGAAGAAATCTAAGATTCTTAAGCAAAGAGTTTTACGACAGACTAAAAAAATCAGGACATGTCTTCGTAATATAATAAAATGATTTTAATTTAGAAAGTGTTTTTGTTTCTTTTTGAGGTTTTATACATAATTATGTATTACCGTTCCTATTATGGGCGTATTTAGATGAAAATACATAATATTAAAAATTCCACAGTGGTAAAAAACCTTAACACTGACCTACCCAGAAATCTTTAAAAAAAAATCATCTTAAATGTATCATTTTCATTAGTCTACAAAATAAAAGAAACATCTAATTTCTTTTTTGTGATTTCATGATTTTATAGTAAGAGTTGTACTGGGCAAAAATCTCTCCCAAATCCTTCCAGATTCATTATCTTGAGCCACCCCACCAGCCCTTGCGGTAGGCAACCACCGTGGTCGTGTCACCACCTCTTCTGTCATTATGATTTACTAGCTTTTGCCAGCGGCTCCGCCCACGTGAAAATGGCGATTTTCCATACAAACTTTCATCCCCTATTTAACTCCCTTAGGGGTTGAATTTCAAAAAATCCTTCCTTATTCCTTGTCTAGATTATAAAGGGAACGTCTGTGCAAAATTTCAGCTTTCTAGGTCCAAGGGTTTGGGCTGGGCGTTGATGAGTCAGTCTGTCAGGACTTCTCTTTTTATTTATATAGATAGACTAGTATTTGCGTGGGTGCGCGAGCTGCGCGCAGCTCGCGAGGCGTGGAGAGGGGGAGAGGGGGCGCTTTGAAAAATGATTTCGACTAACGCATTGCACCTCTCAATGAATCTGAAAAAAAAAAATTTCAATGCAGCTCGCGGTACTACCTACCTACACCTACCTACTACCTACCTACACCTACCTACACCTACCTACACCTACCTACACCTACCTACACCTACCTACACCTACCTACTACCTACCTACACCTACCTACCCCTACCTACACCTACCTACACATACCTACTACCTACCACCTACCTACTACCTCCTACTACCACCAAAAGAACATTACCCTAAAGTTTGCTTGTCGTCGCCCCTGAGTTACGCTTCACCCACTCAACCTTCGTTACGCTAAGGAGGTCGCCGGCTCGCTTCGCTCGCCACCTCCCCCCTTCGCTCCACTCGGTCTCGCAGGTTCGCTCCGCTCAGGACCTACCTACCACCGGAAAGCTATCATGACATTATCCCTACGCTACGGGGGTCGCCGGCTCGCTTCGCTCGCCCGCTCCCCCCTTCGCTTTACCGGTACCACCATTTTACTTCCCCGAGCCTCCTATCCTATACGAATCTGTAAACAAAAGAGAAAAAAAGGGGTGAAGAGGGGGGGGGGGTGAAGGGGGGGGGGGGTGAAGGGGGGGGGGTGAAGGGGGGGGAGAGGGGGGGAGTTTCTAAAAATGATTTCGACTAACGCAATGCCCCTCTCAATGAATCTGAAAAAAAAAATGTTCCAAGTCTCTTAACTTCCGAGATCCACCTAAAGGGGGGGTGAAGGGGGGCAAGGGGGTCAAATTTTAAAAATGATTTTTACTTCCCCGAGCCTCCTCTATACGAATCCCTAAAAAAACACACGTAATGTCTCTTTATTTCCGAGATCCACCTAAAGGGGGGGAGAAGGGGGAAAAGGGGGCCACTTTGAAAAATGATTTTTACTTTACCGAGCCTCCTCTATACGAATCCGTAAAAAAAAAAAAATACGGGTCTTTTAGTTTCCGAGATACGATAGGGAGGGGGGAGAAGGGGGGGGAAAAGGGGGGGTTTCGGACTTTTCCCATACTCACCAGAGTTACTTGTTTACGAATCTGTCAAAATATACCCACCTCCCCATCCACCATCTGGGAGAACAATTATGTCAATAGATCAGTCAGTCAGTGAGTGGTAGTTTAGCTTTATATAGTATAACTAGTATTTGCGTGGGTGCGCGAGCTGCGCGCAGCTCGCGAGGCGTGGAGAGGGGGAGAGGGGGCGCTTTGAAAAATGATTTCGACTAACGCATTGCACCTCTCAATGAATTTGAAAAAAAAATGTTCCAAGTCTCTTAACTTCCGAGATCCGCCTAAAGGGGGGGTGAAGGGGGGCAAGGGGTTCAAATTTGAAAAACGGATTATACTTCCCCGAGCCTCCTCTATATGAATCTCACGAATGACACCACCTACCTACACCTACTTACCACCTACCTACACCTACCTACTACCTACCTACACCTACCTACTACCTACCACCTACCTAAACCTACCTACCACCTACCTACACCTACCTACTACCTACCTACACCTACCTACTACCTACCACCTACCTACTACCTACTACCCCTACCACCTACCTACTACCTCCTGCCTACTACCTCCTGCTACTACTAAAAAACATTAACCTAAAGTTTGCTTGTCGTCGCCCCTGAGTTACGCTTCACCCACTCAACCTTCGTTACGCTAAGGAGGTCGCCGGCTCGCTTCGCTCGCCACCTCCCCCCTTCGCTCCACTCGGTCTCGCAGGTTCGCTCCACTCAGGACCTACCTACCACCGGAAAGCTATCATGACTTTATGCCTACGCTACGGGGGTCGCCGGCTCGCTTCGCTCGCCCGCTCCCCCCTTCGCTTTACTGGTACCACCACAGGATAGGCCCCTTTCAATGAATCTGAAAAAAAAAATGTTCCAAGTCTCTTAACTACCGAGATCCGAAAGGGGGGGTGAAGGGGGGCAAGGGGGTCAAATTTGAAAAATGGTTTTAACTTTCCCGAGCCTCCTCTATACGAATCCGTAAACAAAACAGAAAAAAAGAGGTAAAGGGGGGGGGGGGGAGTTGAAGGGGGGTGAGGGGGTGAGTTTCTAAAAATGATTTCGACTAACGCAATGCCCCTCTATATGAATCTGAAAAAAAAAATGTTCCAAGTCTCTTAACTTCCGAGATCCGAAAGGGGGGGGATGGAGGGGGGCAAGGGGGTCAAATTTTCAAAATAGTTTTTACTTCCCCAAGCCTCCTCTATACGAATCCCTAAAAAAAAACACGAAAATTCTCTTTATTTTCGAGATTCGCCTAAAGGGGGGGAGAAGGGGGGTAAGGGGGGCCACTTTGAAAAATGATTTTTACTTTACCGAACCTCCTCTATACGAATCCGTAAAAAAAAAAAAATACGGGTCTCTTAGTTTCCGAGATACGACAGGGAGGGGGGGGAGGGGGGGCAAAAAGGGGGGGTTTCGGACTTTTCCCATACTCACCAGAGTTACTTGTTTACGAATCTGTCAAAATATACCCACCTCCCCATCCACCATCTTGGAGAACAATTATGTCAATCAGTGAGTGAGTCAGTCAGTGAGTGGTAATTTAGCTTTATATAATAGAACTAGTATTTGCGTGGGTGCGCGAGCTGCGCGCAGCTCGCGAGGCGTGAAGAGGGGGAGAGGGGGAGCTTTTAAAAATAATTTCGACTAACGCATTCCACCTTTCAATGAATCTGAAAAAAAATAATGTTCCAAGTCTCTTAACTTCCGAGATCCGCCTTACTACCTACCTACACCTATCTACTACCTGCCTACACCTTCCTACACCTACCTATACCTACCTACCTACTACCTACCTACACCTACCTACTACCGACCTACACCTACCTACTACCTACATACACCTACCTACTACCTACCTACACCTACCTACACCTACCTACTACCTACCTACACCTACCTACTCCTACCTACACCTACCTACACCTACCTACACCTACCTACACCTACCTACACCTACCTACACCTACCTACACCTACCTACACCTACCTACACCTACCTACACCTACCTACACCTACCTACACCTACCTACACCTACCTACACCTACCTACACCTACCTACACCTACCTACACCTACCTACACCTACCTACACCTACCTACACCTACCTACACCTACCTACTACCTACCTACTACCTCCTACTACCACTAAAAAAACATTACCCTAAAGTTTGCTTGTCGTCGCCCCTGAGTTACGCTTCACCCACTCAACCTTCGTTACGCTAAGGAGGTCGCCGGCTCGCTTCGCTCGCCACCTCCCCCCTTCGCTCCACTCGGTCTCGCAGGTTCGCTCCACTCAGGACCTACCTACCACCGGAAAGCTATCATGACATTATCCCTACGCTACGGGGGTCGCCGGCTCGCTTCGCTCGCCCGCTCCCCCCTTCGCTTTGCCGCTGTACCACCACCGGACAGGTTTCAACGCCCCTCAATAGTTTTATGTAAGAAAAAAAAAAAAAAAAAAGTGAAAAAGGGGGGGGGGGGGGTTGAAGGGGGGTGAGGGGGGGAGTCTCGAAAAATGATTTTGATTAACGCAAAGGCCCCTCTAAATGAATCTGGAAAAAAAAATCGTTCCAAGTCTCTTAACTTTCGAGATTCGCCTAAAGGGGGGAGAAGGGGGAAAAGGGGGGCCACTTTGAAAAATGATTTTTACTTTACCGAGCCTCCTCTATACGAATCCGTAAAAAAAAAAAAATACGGGTCTTTTAGTTTCCGAGATACGATAGGGAGGGGGGAGAAGGGGGGGGAAAAGGGGGGGTTTCGGACTTTTCCCATACTCACCAGAGTTACTTGTTTACGAATCTGTCAAAATATACCCACCTCCCCATCCACCATCTGGGAGAACAATTATGTCAGTCAGTCAGTCAGTGAGTGAGTCAGTGGTAGTTTAGCTTTATATAATATGACTAGTATTTGCGTGGCTGCGCTCGCTGCGCGCAGCTCGCGGGTCTGCCTACCTACACCTACCTACACCTACCTAAACCTACCTACACCTACCTACACCTACCTACACCTACCTACACCTACCTACACCTACCTACACCTACCTACACCTACCTACACCTACCTACACCTACCTACACCTACCTACACCTACCTACACCTACCTACACCTACCTACACCTACCTACACCTACCTACACCTACCTACACCTACCTACACCTACCTACACCTACCTACACCTACCTACACCTACCTACACCTACCTACACCTACCTACAACTACCTACACATACCTACTACCTACCACCTACCTACCTACTACCTCCTACTACCACTAAAAGAACATTACCCTAAAGTTTGCTTGTCGTCGCCCCTGAGTTACGCTTCACCCACTCAACCTTCGTTACGCTAAGGAGGTCGCCGGCTCGCTTCGCTCGCCACCTCCCCCCTTCGCTCCACTCGGTCTCGCAGGTTCGCTCCACTCAGGACCTACCTACCACCGGAAAGCTATCATGACATTGTCCCTACGCTACGGGGGTCGCCGGCTCGCTTCGCTCGCCCGCTCCCCCCTTCGCTTTGCCGCTGTACCACCACCGGACAGGTTTCAACGCCCCTCAATAGTTTTATGTAAGAAAAAAAAAAAAAAAAGTGATAAAAGGGGGGGGGGGGGTTGAAGGGGGGGTGAGGGGGGGAGTCTCGAAAAATGATTTCGATTAACGCAAAGGCCCCTCTAAGTAAATCTGAAAAAAAAATCGTTCCAAGTCTCTTAACTTTCGAGATTCGCCTAAAGGGGGGGAGAAGGGGGGCAAGGGGGGCCACTTTGAAAAATGATTTTTACATTACCGAGCATCCTCTATACGAATCCGTAAAAAAAAAAAAATACGGGTCTTTTAGTTTCCGAGATACGATAGGGAGGGGGGAGAAGGGGGGGGAAAAGGGGGGGTTTCGGACTTTTCCCATACTCACCAGAGTTACTTGTTTACGAATCTGTCAAAATATACCCACCTCCCCATCCACCATCTGGGAGAACAATTATGTCAGTGAGTCAGTGAGTCAGTGAGTGGTAGTTTAGCTTTATATAGTATAATAATAGAAGATCATTAATTTCGTATTGCTACAGGAACTAAAGTTTTATACTGGCCATGGTCTATATTCTATTTCTGTGCGAAATTACGTAAGACTTTTTTGCGTGATTGAAAATGACAAACTGCCAAAAAAAATCAGGAACTTTCACACTGTAAGCAAACAGCTTCTTTCGTAATTTATCATTGGCATCTTTCATCAATCTAGAAGTGAACAGAGATGTGGATATATTAATTTAATCAAACACACATTCAAAAGGAACTACGTAATGTCCTAGGTAAAATAAAATAAAGGTTACCCTACTTAGAAAGAGAGGGTCAGCCCACAGAGAGCGAGATAGCGATGCATAAGTTTTGCTTCAAGTAGGTATTCGAAGTGTGGTCTCCATATTTATCTATAACTTCATGTTTATTACTGTCAAGCTCGGTAGAGTAAGGCCGCGTTCCGTATTACAAAATAATCGCTCACAGCGCTCACGACGATATTTTGCGTTCCGAATTAGATATCACGATTATGACAGCTAAGACCTGTCATCAATTCGGAACGCTCGTTATCGCGTTTACAGTGCTCACTCGTCACGTGATAACAAAAACATAACCTGCATGAGAGAAATTCGTCGCCCGTTAGGCTCGTCTTGTATATTTACTTGAATACTCATGGATAAGAGACTCCAAAGAGATTTTAAAGAACTAATTGAATGTATTTGTGCGACTCCAGCCAGTGAACCTCAGCTGTGAACACACGCACACACCCAGCCTCACACACACACGCACCAGACATCTGTCACTTTTTACTTTGATTTTGACAGCGCTCACGGTGATATTTATTTGGGGCATGGTACAGCGTAATTCGGAACGCACCCTAAATATGGGGTGCGTTCCGAATTACGCTGTAATCGATTTGAGCGTCCATAATCCCGTACCGAATTACTGTGAGCGCGCTAACGATGTCCCTTGAATCGTCATAGATGACGTCATGACATGCGTCATCTTGCGATTACACCGACCATGCCCCAAATAGATATCACCGTGAGCGCTGTCAAAATCAAAGTAAAAATGACAGATGTCTGATGCGTGTGTGTGTGTGGCTGGGTGGGTGTGTGTGTTCACAGCTGAGGTTCACTGGCTGGAGTCGCACAAATACATTCAATTAGTTCTTTGAAATCTCTTTGGAGTCTCATAACCATGAGTGTTCAAGTAAATATACAAGACGAGCCTAACGGGCGACGAATTTCTCTCATGCAGGTTATGTTTTTGTTATCACGTGACGAGTGAGCACTGTAAGCGCGATATCGAGCGTTCCGAATTGATGACAGGTCTTAGCTGTCATAATCGTGATATCTAATTCGGAACGCAAAATATCGACGTGAGCGCTGTGAGCGATTATTTTGTAATACGGAACGCGGCCATGTTCTGTGCTGTCAAGAGTGTCAAGAATCGAGAGATGTGACAGATGTGTAGGGAATCTTAGTTATTTTGAAATTATTAATTCAATAAAAGAAACAGAGGAGTAGCTCTGTTTCAAAATGTCTACAAAAATATTGACTCTTGGAAACATCTTAAGCAGGCCAATAAATATTTTATTGAAGCAAAACAATGTCACACCTAACCTAAAAACTAATTTCAGCACAACCTCTGTTGCTTGTGTGAATTTCTTCAATAAATGTAAGTTCTGTTGATCTGTTCACTTGTATACTCTATTATTATTTTACTAGTGTAAAGACATAATATCGTGTAACTTATTTTTATTAACAGTGCCTGCTGAAAAGTTGTGGAAATCAGTGACATCGGTAAGTAATGCTGGTGCGAAGAAGGGTCGTGGTCGAGGAGCAGGGCGTATCCGGATCCGTGACTTGAACCGTGGCCAGATGATCGGCGTGGGCAGAATCAACATGCTGTGGCCTGGTCTCTCTGCACCAGTTATAAGAGGCAGAGAACTGCTGAAGCAGCAGAGACTGCCTGATGACCAAGAGAGGTAAATCCATATCTACTTTACAGTTATTTTTTTAGATTATGAAAATCAGAATAATATATTGTTTGCTTAAATGTGGAAAAAGATAAAATTTGTATTTATTTACATT
Organism: Diarsia mendica; assembly: GCA_949316265.1. Classification (NCBI taxonomy): domain Eukaryota; kingdom Metazoa; phylum Arthropoda; class Insecta; order Lepidoptera; family Noctuidae; genus Diarsia; species Diarsia mendica. The sequence goes on from OX438906.1 coordinate 14,731,904, forward strand.
ACAGGCTTGAAAAACTAATAAAGATCAGAGATTCAATGACAAAGTTCCGTCGTTTCAAACTCAGCCCTATAGAGAGAGGTTGGTCAGGTACTAAAATGCCTGGACGCAGTTTAGGAGCACCTGATCCAGTTGGAGAAGGTAAATACCAATTATAGAATCTATATCCGTAAAGGTAACTAAATTGCAGGGTACATCTAGTAATTTATAAAATTCTAGATTATGTGAACATACAATGAATTTCAATGAAATTCCATCACCTTGCTTAGATTCCCATATTTCCTCTTGTTTGCTTTACTAAACTCAGTTGTTGTTTGCAGATGCATTTGTTGGATTTGATACAAAAGTCCTGCAACTGAGATCACTTCTGATCATGAAAGGCAGTCTTGGACGTACCAGGAACTATCAAGCAATGGTAAGACTGAGCCTCTTAAGTTAAATAAAAAATATATATACGTAAGAGGTAAGCTAATTGTTTTTGTTTTTTTAGGTTGTGACTGGAAATGGACAAGGCTTGGCTGGATTTGGTTTTGGCAGAGCTAAGGAGGCACCAGCTGCACTCAGGAAAGCCAAGAACAGGGCAGGTCAAAAGCTGATGGACTTTGAGATATACAATGGACACACAAGTATGGGTTTTTCAAAAAAAGACTTTAATGTTTATTGAAAAAATCGAAGTAATAATTCTATAATAATCTTTTCTTTTTTCAGTCTACCATGATTTCTACACAGCCTTCGGAAAAACAAAGATATATGTGCAAAAGAAGAATGAAGGCTATGGTTTGATGTGCCATAGAGCCATCAAGGAAATCTGCCAAGCTATTGGTATTAAGGACTTGCGAGCCAAAGTAGAGGGATCTAACAACTTACAGCACATTGTAAAGGCGTTCTTCATTGGTCTACTGCAACAGGTATATTTTAACAAAGTTTATTAGAATAACTATCACGTATGATACTGATATTGTTAGCCTGTATCATACACTACTGGGCAAAGGCCTCTCTCCATGACTTCCAGTTGTTTCGACCTCGTAGAAGATTGCAGGACGATCTGGACAAGACCAGTGACCATTGGTCCACATTGGCCTTAGATCAAGTACAGATACCGGCACGGTTCTTGAGCGGTCGCGGAAGAGTGGGGATCGCTGTGCGCATCGTACACTTTATGACAAATAAAACGCTCACCCGTTTATTATTTATTGGTTGTGAGGTAAGTGCAGCAGGAGTAAAGAACCAATCCCGAGTGACAGGCTATGACGCGATGCGCTACGGGCCAATCACTGCACTTTCCCCGCCCCCGCGTCTCACTTCATACCACCAAAGAGACCCAATAATTCACTATTGCGTCAGCGCTCAAGAATTGTGCCGATGATTGTATGTTGTAATGAAAATAAAAATTTCAAATAATTTTTTCAGAGAACACACCAGCAATTAGCTGAAGAGAAAAAACTGCATTTAGTTGAATACAAAGCTGAAAATGAATATTTCCCGAAAGTAGTGGCCAGTCCCTCTGCAGTTAGGACAAAGAATGAAATACAGAAAAACGAGACTCTAGATTTCACACATTATGTAATGAATGACAAAGTTATACTCAAGAAAAAGAAGTTCCCTCGTTTCTATGAGACTATGCCCCATTACAAGATATATCTTAAGAAATACGAGAAGTTCAGAAGTCATGAAAAGATGCGTCTGAACCTGAAGGTAGAATATGGTGATGTCAAGAGCTTCCTCACTGACAAGTACCCTGAAAAAGCAGAACAGGAATCCTAGACATAGTTATTTAAATGTGTAATATAGTTGTTAGTAAAATAAATAAAATAATGTATGTTGCAATCATTTATTTATTGATTTCAAATTATCAAAAAGATTATTTTATTGTTTTGAATAAAAACTATAATGGAATAGGCTTACTACTCTATTAGATATCAAGGAATCACGGGTATAAAATGAAATAAGCATTTCTACTTTGAGTAAATATCATACCATAGCATTAACTTTCATACCATCACAATTCACATGTGTTCTACTCTCGACTTTCCTCGGCGATTCGATGATATTTATTAATGAAGTCAGCTACAGTCCTTTCATCCATATTTTACCTACACCTTACAGCAGCAAGCAAACAGCAGCCTTGTTGTAATAAGAATAAAGATCACCATGTTTACTGACAGTGATGCCAAGTCAGAGATAAAATAATGATGAATGGACTAGTTGGCGATTTACAAAATTAACATTCCTGTACTATTTGCTTAGCTATTGAAAACATAATACAAAACAAATTGAACATCCCACTTCAATATAATTACAATGACTTCAAAGATTTAAATAAATCTATACACAGACCAACATTCCGAATAGGACCTCGTCATAAAAAACCTATATAATAACTTCCACGTAACTGTCATGGCACCCAACTTCCGTCCAATGCTTATTTACATGAACGTTTAAAGACTAAAGGAGCCACTAAATGCTCTAAAATGCTAGACTGTCCAACTCAAGCACCACAGTCTTCTGTAAGTCAGTGTTCTGTTTGTATTTAGTTCTAGCAGGTATAGTTGCATTAGAGGTTCTGGTCATACTTCCAATGAAATGGAATTTTATGAAGTTTAAAAATAAAAATGCGAGCCATGCTTTCCTAATGCAACTATTACCGCACTGTCTCGATAACGTTCTGCTAGTTGTTTTGTAATTAAAATATTATTGATTAAGAGTAAAGATCTCAAAGCTCGTGGCTACATAATAACAGCCGCTTGAGTCGGTCTCAATGATAAGCCGTGCTTGCCTAGGTTCGTACGTGGATGGGTACCACCCGTCATACATCTAGTTTTCTCTGTGTCTCGGAAAGCATGTAAAGCCGTTAGTTAGTCCACTGTAATTTGTAGATCTTAGTCAGTCGTAACAGGTAGCCCGAAAGTCTGACAACCAGTTTTACCAAGGGGTATCGTATTCCCAGTACTAATTGGGTTGTAGAGGTCAGATAGGCAGACTCGCCAAGTCGCCATGTAAAATACTGGTATTCAGTTGCATCCGGTTAGACTGGAAACCGATACCAACATAATTGGGAAAACGCTGGGCTGATGGCAAGTACAGTTCTTGCTCGATGAGACACGAAAACTAGGTGTAATTGAAAACACTAAAATAAAATGAAATAAACAATGTTATTAACTAAAACTAAATCTATCATAAGATTATATGAGTTACATATCCATCGCTCTTTTATATTGGAACAATATCGTGCCAAATTTATAAAACAATTTAATAACAAAACGAAAGAATTAGTTTTGTACATCGATTATGTAATTTGTAACTCTGTATAAAAATACATCACATTTTAGAATCACTAAGCTTGAAATATTTTATTTCAATCACATTATTAGATGAGCACACGAAGAAAGCGCATTTATTATTTATAAAAATATCGTGTTTTCATGTATTTATTTATACCAATAGAGGCAAGTACATGTTTTAAACTAGCCGCTTCCCCATTGATGAACGCCAGTAACCCTAATTCTAATTATACTAAAGGTATTGAAAATAGCATTTTTCCATGATTATGTGAACATAAGTGGCAGTCAATGGATAGGTCTCGTGTGGTGAACTGAGCAGGGGGGACTTGAGCGGATTGCATCAAACTTAGTACCTACTTCAGGGCGAAGACTTGAGCGTGTGACAATAAATTGGATATGTATTCTTTTACTTTATGATTTCGTCGTACAAGTAATGCAGTTCAGATATGTATGTCAGTATTCTAAATAGTTCTGAAAGCGAAATGTTATGGTACTAACTACTAATGCTAGAGAAGTGACGCTGGTGTTCTTAAGTTTAGTGCAACCCGCCCTCACAAAATTATACACGAGAATAAATTGTGTGAGAGAGATCATCGTAAAAGTTGACAAGCGCGATCTTCTTAATCTATAGAATCTGAAACAAAAAAAATTATAGTTTGTAAAATCAAAAGATTTATAAATAAATAAAAACAAGTTGAAAGTATAAAATTCATTCGGGCATTTTTGCGTTCAAAGCGTGAATTTTAGAATTTTATAAAATCACAAGGATTTATATAATTTATACGTGCAGATGATTTGTGTTTAGTAAATCTCATGTTGGGAGAACAACAATTTTTTTTTTCTTTATGTAACTGAAATTTGGCGATAGTACACTGTAAGGGTGAGTTTCGCCGATGAATCTTACCGCAATCATCACATTGTAAACCCTGTTGATTGGTCAGATAGACCGCAGATGGCGGTGCTGTCATACAAGTCTACAAACTTGGCTTCTCCTTATAACCTACTGCACCTATAATAACCACCATATTAGGGTTTCTGAAGTCTGCTTTGCCCTAGGAGATCGTCGTATTGTTGGCTCCTGGGCAAGTGACTGTGTAGGCTCAGTAAAAGCTGTTGTAACTCACCAGTAGACCTAGTGGCGCGGTCATGCGTGCGCCACTTGTCGGCGTGGTGTCGCTCGGAGTGCGGCGCGAGCGAGGCGCGCACACCGCCCAGCACGTCGGCGGCGCCCGCTGCGGCCAGTGCGAGCGGCGCCACGGCCGCGCCCGGCAGGTGCCGCAGTACGCCCACACCGTGCGACCAACGTGCTGCCATCGCCATTGTGGCTGCAGTGTCCTGGAAGCCCTGGGATAAGACGATGACAAATGAGTTACTGATGTAAAGGGTATGGGAACCGGCGTGTCCTACATTAAATTAGGAGATCTCCTATGTTTAAGTCCTGATTATGATGTTACGTTCATAAACACTGCCATACCTGATTAAAATGGGGCTATCTTTATGAATGTCAAAATTTACAGGAGATTTCCCCTAAACGGTCGTCTTCCGTAGTTCCGTCACATCCTAAAGTTTTATCTTGGAAGAAGTGGCGGTACAAACTAACCAGCAATCCAAAACTCCCTACTTTATGAGAGACATAAATGAAAACATACGCATCGTTTCATCGTAGACCTCATCCATCACTTTGCATTAGGCGTGATCGAGGACAAGAGCAGGCCCATTTTACAATAAAAACAAAATACTAATTTAAAAATTGTAATTTATGATTATATTTTTATTTATAGGTGATTCGCTTACAAGTTCCCACTAACCTCTTTAACAGTCTGGTAAGCGCTGGCGACTCCTTCCCGTATATCGGCGGGGTGTCGCGACGGGTCGTGACGTCGTCGGCGACGTCTCTCTCGGCGCGCGTACGCGTCTTGTAGCTGCAGCGTCGGCCCGGGAGTCAGCATGTCGAATGCCGTCTCTGCTGTCGCCTGAATGTTGAAATATGTAGGTTGATTATTATCGGAATTAATGGTGATGAAGGAGTTGTTGTTCACAAGAGATACCGTGGCCTTGACATAAAGGGCTAAGAAGGAACATGGGTGGTTTTTAGTCAGTAGAAGTCTGACACTCCCTTTCGCTCTGCCCAAGAGCGAAATTCTATAGCGGTTATTTGACGATTCCCCCCCCGAAAAGACTATGTACGCGGATCGTAGCAGGTGGCGTTCTGAGAGTTCTGCCTACCCTTATCGGAAAAAAGCGTCAGCTAATCTAAGTATGAATAATGAGCTAATGAGCTATGTTGAGCTGAAATTATGATTATTGCGGTTTTCACCGTTTAGGTACGCTGATATATTTATTGCAACCGCGACTATCGAGCATCAGGTTCTGGATTTGATTCCCAAGATAGGGCAAGATTTATGGTGTGTAGTGTTTTTCCATCAGAATTTTCTCAATAGCAGGTACAGAGTCCAGATTTGTACACCAGCCGCCCGTCGCGCCGCCATTGCTCCACTGGCAACCACACCAGGTCCCTGATGTTAACTAACATACCTGTATCAGCTGCAGTAGTCTGGTAGTGATATCGAGCGCGGCGACAGCTGTCCGCGCAGTGAAGGAGGCGGCGCCACGTCGTAGCCCGTGCACCAGCCGCCCGTCGCGCCGCCATTGCTCCACTGGCAACCACACCAGGTCCCTGATGTTAACTAACATACCTGTATCAGCTGCAGTAGTCTGGTAGTGATATCGAGCGCGGCGACAGCTGTCCGCGCAGTGAAGGAGGCGGCGCCACGTCGTAGCCCGTGCACCAGCCGCCCGTCGCGCCGCCATTGCTCCACTGGCAACCACACCAGGTCCCTGATGTTAACTAACATACCTGTATCAGCTGCAGTAGTCTGGTAGTGATATCGAGCGCGGCGACAGCTGTCCGCGCAGTGAAGGAGGCGGCGCCACGTCGTAGCCCGTGCACCAGCCGCCCGTCGCGCCGCCATTGCTCCACTGGCAACCACACCAGGTCCCTGATGTTAACTAACATACCTGTATCAGCTGCAGTAGTCTGGTAGTGATATCGAGCGCGGCGACAGCTGTCCGCGCAGTGAAGGAGGCGGCGCCACGTCGTAGCCCGTGCACCAGCCGCCCGTCGCGCCGCCATTGCTCCACTGGCAACCACACCAGGTCCCTGATGTTAACTAACATACCTGTATCAGCTGCAGTAGTCTGGTAGTGATATCGAGCGCGGCGACAGCTGTCCGCGCAGTGAAGGAGGCGGCGCCACGTCGTAGCCCGTGCACCAGCCGCCCGTCGCGCCGCCATTGCTCCACTGGCAACCACACCAGGTCCCTGATGTTAACTAACATACCTGTATCAGCTGCAGTAGTCTGGTAGTGATATCGAGCGCGGCGACAGCTGTCCGCGCAGTGAAGGAGGCGGCGCCACGTCGTAGCCCGTGCACCAGCCGCCCGTCGCGCCGCCATTGCTCCACTGGCAACCACACCAGGTCCCTGATGTTAACTAACATACCTGTATCAGCTGCAGTAGTCTGGTAGTGATATCGAGCGCGGCGACAGCTGTCCGCGCAGTGAAGGAGGCGGCGCCACGTCGTAGCCCGTGCACCAGCCGCCCGTCGCGCCGCCATTGCTCCACTGGCAACCACACCAGGTCCCTGATGCCCGTTACTGAGGAAGATACATGAAGTGAGTATTGTTTTAATTGAAATCTAAACACAGGGGGTGTTGGCATCCTCTTTCTGCGAAGCAGTGATGCTAGCGAAGGAGGTGGCGGAACGTGAGAGGGAGAGAAGCTCCCGTCCCAGCCGCCGCGGGAGACGCTCCGGGCGTCGGGGGCCACGTGATGGCTTCCGGACACCGTATACGCGGGCCTGTGGACGATGAGTAATGGGCTAGCTCGCCGTCCGTCCGTCTTATGACGACGACAGGCCGTTTCGACGGCACGTTCGTATTCCACGCGCGCCTCAAAGAGACGTTAGAAACATTGCAGGGGCCCGAAAGGGCCGACGCCTGCCGGCGCTGCGGGTTGTTCGAAAGTGATGCTACGTTATGCTAAAGGTGCATTATGAGAAAGGTGCATTTTGAGAATGGTACGTTTTGCGTATGGGGTACATTTTGCGAAAGGTACATTCTGCGACTGAACGGTTTTCCGCCCCGTTCATCTCTATTTTGGTTTAAGACTTTTACAGAATACAAACGCCAATAAAATGGTAATGACATCGAAATTATGAAGGGATGTTGCCATAAAACTTACAATACAAAGTTGAACAAAAATACATATTTAAGTACTTACTAAGCTGCAGTAGCGAGTGCATTGGTCCGATGCCGCTGAGCAGACCAGGTAGTTGGTGACGTTTGATGTCAGATAGCCACTCGTGTAACGCCCATTGTACCAGCTTCTCTAGACCAAGTAGACCCAACCTGGAATTAATAGTTATATGTAGTACTTTAAAAAAAAAACAAAACTGTAATCTGTTTCATATGCTTTTGAAAAATTTCCCATGCAGTTTAACAAGCACAACCGCCCGCAAAAATACATTAGGCGCGTGCTCATACATAATCAACCACTTCTAGTTTGACAGCTTCATTCTGTGCTAAAAACCGTTTATAAATCTCGGCTTAAGGGTAAACAAGCCAACGGCACGAACTAGTTGGTGGGCGGGGCTAAAATGCATGCTATTTCATCCGACATCACGAGCGAAATGCATAGAGCGAAAGAGACACAAATAAAACGGGCGCGCGAAATTTTCTATGCTGACCTTTGGTAGTATGGATATCATGAAAAATCTATTGAATGTATCTGTTCAAAATAAAATTATTTAATTTTTTAATAACTAATCTATGTACGTATGGTTTCACTTTTTTCATTTTCGTTACTTATTTACGCCCAAAGATGAGTTAAAATTAGTGCTAAAATATGAAAATTTCGACGTTCATAACTTCCAAACCAATATTTCTTCCATACAGACCTAGATAATGATAAGACCAGTTGATACTATTTTTAATTTTGAACCTACACCGTCAAACAGAGGAGTAATCACCATACTACGTTTGTATGGAAGAATGACTGGCTTGTTCAACCTTAAGAGTTGAGGTCCACTTACTTGTAGTCCAGCCTCTTTAGCAAGAGTTCGGAGCAGTTGAGTTGTCCCAGCCCCATAAGTAGGCCTGCGACGGGTCCGGCTGATAGGTCTACACGTTTTCCCACATAGTCTAGACGAATTGGCACTTCCGGTGAGAAGACGACGCGTCTGGGGGATAAATGGAATTCAAAAAATAAAAAAAATATTTTTCACTTTGAATATGACATTGCTGATTTAGGGTGTTGAGATTCAATATTCAGGCACGAACGAAAATTTACGAATTTTTCGACATGGGTGACAATTACGTGGTTCTAGGAGTCGCTGATAACGAAAATGAGGTTGAAACAAACACAGAAAAAAAACTAAAATCCCTTTTTTTTTCAGCTTCCCCTTACATGTATTAGGCGCTTCGCCACTGCTAGGGAGCAAAGAAGCAGGGTGGGTTTACTGTTAATTATGTTTCTTGGGTTATTGTTTTTTTTTTTTCAATTAGTGTTCCTGTGTGAGACCAATAAACACATTTTCTTTCTTTTTCTTTTAGTGATATTTACCTGAAATAAATAGGCGAGTCGTCAATGGGCTCAGTGTCCACCGGCAGCTTAGCGACAGGTTTCTCCTGAATGCCTAGCTTGTTGAAGTCTTCTTCTAGTTGGATTAGGTTCTCGGAGACCATACGTTCTGCTTCGTATGTCTCCATTAGTGGCTCATCGTTGCGGATTACTGGAAAATAAGATGAATTTCAGTAATCTATACTAATATTATTAAAAAAAATTGTGAGGTTGTATGCTTGTATGGGACAATATCTGAATCTACCGAAACGATTTTGAAAATTTTGCTTTAATTAATTCTCTTGGGCAACTAATAAAAAAATCATTTTACAAACTAAAAACAGGTGTTACAGGGTGGAAGGGAACATCGGCGTACAAACAGTTAGTCGTCTAGCCGCCCACATAGTCACAGTCATCAGTAATAAAAAATAACAGTTTTGGGCTATAACTAGACTAGAGACGGTAAAAATTTATGGACCCGCAGTTTTTTTTAGCCGATGAACCTTTTATCCCAATTAATCGGTCCCTGGATGGACGCTAAACAAAAAAAAAATGTTTATAATTACAGGGTTCACCAGCATCATTCAAGGACAGCGAGTCAGCGTCTCCAAGCGAGGTGGGCGTGGGCGGCGGGTCACGCAGGTGGGACGCGATGCTCATGACGGGCGGCCGGTGTGTGGGTGTGGTCTGTCGGGACCCGCTCGAGTCCGTGGATAGACCGCCCACGCTCTTTGAGTCCTCATCTGTGGAAGTAGAAATGTTGAATTATTTTTGCTGTGGTTTGTTTCTTGTAATTGTTATTGGATTTTAATAAAATATAAAGGTTTATTGCAGAAACGTACAACTTAAATAGTCAATCTTACATGGGGACCTCCTTTTAAGTAAAATATATACCTGTGCTGTGCTAGGAGATCTCGTTACACAATGATAAATTATGAAATGGAATAGTGGTGTACAAAATGAAAATAGAACTTGTTATAAACCCGTCTCGTTTTGGTGCGCCACCAACCAAAAAACACGCGGCAAAAATAAAATCGTTATGTCAATATGATTTTATTTCTTGAAACTTTGGTATACTATACGCGCTTTGACAACGAATCAGTGGTAAAATGCCGACAGGAACATATAAATGAACAAGAAATTTTTATTTTATTTATATAAAAAAACGAAACATCATGATTCTATAGAGAAGCATGATGGACTGTTGATCATTAGAACGCGTATATATTTCAGCAGCATGCTATTATTTGCGGAGATTGAGTTATTGCCATTTTAACCGGCTAAAATAGCGCTAAATATGATTGCTGGTTAAAATGGCAAAATGCGTCCTGCGTATGCACAATATAATCGAAACTATTTAAAAACAATACCAACTTACCAGCAGACTCATCAGTTCCGAGTTTAGACAGGTATCCGACGAGGAAAGCGAGCGTGTCTTGGTCCAGGTTGAACCACAGAGGTAGGAGGGACACCTTCAGGCAGCACTCCTGGGCTGACAGCGTCGGGTCGGCCCTGAGGTGCACTGCTTTTACTATAAGCTGGTGGAAGGAAGAATATTATTGAGTGACTTTTTTTTAGATCTGGATCGTCAATGAGATCTTATTATCTGTTGTAATAGCGTAATGTAATCACTATTATTATTGACAGAAAGCAGAAATAAACAAAAAGGAATGCTAATTGGATTGTTTCAGGGAATTGTTGCAATTCTCGCAGTTGGAAAAAAAAATGAAAAGAGAAGTAGTTAAATCTAAACCATGCGACATATTTTATGTAAGTCATCCTTGCCTATAGATAGTCTATAGCTATAGTAATAAAGAGGTAGAAATTGTTTGGTTTGTGTGTAGGGGGTAATCTTCGGAACTAATTATTATCAAATTCTAAAAAAAAAACACTGATGGAAAGATACATATTTGTGGTTATGAATCATATTTATATCATGCACAAATTTTGCGGATGAAGTGCTAGCAACGTCTGTCCAGCCCTTTCGCAACTATGTTGGTGTCGGCTTCCTTTCCAACCCGATGCAGCTGAATACATGTAACGTATGATGTATAGAATTCATACCATATGCGCGTTCTTCCTCTCCGGTTCGTCTTTAAGCTTGTATTGGCTGAGCAGCTTGTTGATATCGCTGTTAACTAACTGGTCCAGTACTTCTATCTTGCTGATGGCGAGCGTCTGCCGGGACGCGTGGGTGCCGCCCGACGGGTAGATCTCGTATACGAATTTAACCTGGTGAGAAAATGTTTTAAATTTTGTAGTTTAGGTTCGGCTCGAGTTTCCGTAGATTTTCAAACATTGAGACTTTGGAACTGAACATGCTCTGAGTTTATTTGAAAGAAAAAAACCAAAAATAAATTATCCGGAAAAGGACTGAAGTTACCAAGATACCTTGCAAAGCAAGCAAGCTAAAGTAGTAGATCGAATGCTGATGCCGAGTCGAGGTCTTTTTTTTTTTTTGGTGGGTGGAAAATCATCGAATGACCCCCCCCGCTCTTGAGCAGAGCGAAGAGGAGTGTCAGACTTCTACTGACTAAAAACCGAACCCATGTTCCTTCTTTGCCCTTGCGCCGAGGCCACGTAATCTAGTACAAAAATCCGCGGCCCCGACGGGCGTCGGCCCTTGCGGCCCCTCCTTGCTGACATCTATTTGAGGCGAAAATATGCAACTACCTACTGAGAAGTTAACATTGTGCTCCGTTAGTAAACTCAATTAAAAATAGTAAATAAAGTTATTTTGAAGTGTATTTACGTAAATATTGAAAATGACATTGTAAACAATAAGTGAAAGTGTTATCTCACAAAATCTCGCACAAATACTAATGTTTTTTAGTTATATTCAACTGAACAGTGAACCTTGTCAAAACTACACTTATTCTGTGTTTCAGTGTTGTGATCTAATATTACAATAAAGATCAATAATATTACAGTGGATACATAAACAATTTAGTGAAACAATACATTATAACCCAAAACAAAGAGTGAAAAAACTATCTGTCAAAAGTTTGAATTTACAAGTCATCATAACGAATTTGTATCAATTCGGTATCACAGGAAAGCGAAACATAATTTTGACCACTTCGTGTAAATACCAAATGGCTCGATAGGTGGACGTGCAGACTTTCACACACGTAGTCGCTGGATCAAACCTCACCGGCGACGGTGTCTTTTTGTAAGTTAATAAATTGTCTCCATTGATATTTCATCAAGATTGGTCGACCTGAGTAAGGTAAACACGATACCAATAGGCAATAATATTCAAAAATGAATTTCTTCGAAAACATCACGATGCGTCGAACACGTACTAAATCAGACTCAAATACCGTCATTAACCAAACACAAAATGACACATTCGAAGACACCGTAAGCAGCCTACCCGATATATCAATTAGTGACGATTCACATCAACAAATAACAAAGTTGAAAGAACGAATTGACAAGCTTGAGTTAGAACTAAACAGTGCACACCAGGAAATCGAGTCGCTGTCTCTGGAAAACAATGACCTTAAGCAACTCAATAATGTTTTACAAAGCAAAAACAACCGCCTTACAGAACTTACGCATAGCCCTATTAAAAAACCGAAAAAAACAAACAGACACAAACATAATCTTCATCTTTAAGTAACCAGAAAGAAGATCTGAAACAACCCAATGACATACAAAATAAAACAAGCAGTGATATGACAACTCCAGAAAAAAAACAAGAATATAAAAAAGAGAGTAAAATATGTATTTTGAGTACTAACAACAAAAATGACATAGCTAATATTGCTGAAAATACTCTTGACAAACATTCGAAAAACATATGCCATTTTATAAGGACAAACTGTAAAATAGAACATCTGATGTGCGATATAGAAACTAAATTAAAATCATTTACAATGGATGATTTCTGTATAATTTTAATAGGAGAGGAAGACTTTAAAACTACGAACGAATACATTCAACTGACACTTCACATCAGAACGACCTTAGAAAAAGTAAAACATACAAACATAATAGTCTGTACGCCGACATATAAGTATAATTATCACAAAAATATGTATAATTGGAGAATAGAACACTTCAATAATTTACTGTACCTTGATGTTATGACTCATCAATATGTGTATTTCCTGGACTCAAATAAGAATCTAGCAAGTGATTATACAATGTTTACCAAACAAACAGGACTACTAAATAATTTTGGAATGCAAACAATCTTCAAGGATATAGACGAGTTTATCTCTGGTGTTAAAAAATATGACTTACTGATGACAGACAACGATACAAAACCCAGTGACGAACGTTTAGACAACCATTTTTTTCTGTGATAATTATTTAAATATACTCCATCAAAACATTGCAGGATTGCTAAATAAGTCTGACGCATTATCCGTGTGCTTAGAAGAACTTATGGTAAAGAATATTAACATTGATGTAGTTTGCATAACCGAGCACTTCATGATGGCGGGTTATGAACAGTATTTGACAATCGCGAACTACGATCTGGCTACATGTTTCAGTAGAAGAGATATTAAAAGAGGTGGAGCATGTATCTTAATAAGAAAAGGACACTATTGGAGGGAAATTCCTGAAGTTAGGAACTTATCAATAAGTAGCACTTTCGAATGTTGTGCTATTGAACTCATTCATACTGATACTGTTATAATATGCATATATAGAGTTCCAAACGCAAATAACTTAACAACTTTTTTTGAACGATTGTATAAATTATGCCAGCTAATAACAAAAAAAAAAAAACGAAATATTGTAATATGCGGGGACTTGAACATTGATACGTTGAAGCGTAATACTACAGCACTAGATTTAGAATGTCTTTTGCTTAACTTCAATTTTAAATTAGTAAGTAATCAGCCAACCAGACTATCCAGTAAAACATGCATAGACCATTTTGCGCATAATTTAGGTAAAAAATGTAAATATGACGTATTTGATTTTGCTTTATCTGACCATACCTGTCAAATTCTCAAATGTCCAGTGAAACGGATATGTATCTTAAAGCATTGGTATGTTAAACGCCGCGATTACAATAGAGAAAATATGAAGAAGTTCAGGGAATGTTTACAAAGTGTTTCCTTATCGGAACTATATAAACTTGACGATCCGAATACAGCCTATAATCTTTTTCTGGAGACATTTAGCCTAATGTATAATTTATGTTTTCCATTAAAACGTATAAAATTAAGCGTACATAAGACACCACAATGGGTATCGCGGGGAATTAAAACCTGCAGTAAAAATAAGAGAACACTTCTGTGGCGTTACCGTCTGGAACGCAGTGAGCAAAACAAACAGAAATTCAAAAAATATACAGCAATATATAAAAAAATTATAAAATTAACACAACGTGCTCAGAATAGCTATAAGATCAAATCATCAGCTAACAAGTCGAAAGCAACATGGGAAATTATTAATCGAAGAAAGATGAATATGCCTGGTAAAAACTCAATTGGTAATATTCAAATTGGAAATAAAAAAGTATCCCATCCGTACGAAATAGCGAAAGCATTTAACAATTTTTTTGTTGACAAGATAAAACCAGTCAGTAATAGAGGCGAACAAGTAACATCAAATATCTCAAAGTCAAGTAATTCAATGTTTATGGCACCTAGTAATGAAAATGACATCAAAACCATTATTAAGTCTTTAAAAAATACCGGTAGTGTTGGAAATGATGAAATCTCTACTAAGGTAATTAAGGACGTCTTAGATTACATAAGTGGTCATTTGAGTTATATTCTCAATCTGTGCATAACACACGGTACTTATCCAACTAATCTAAAGACAACTGTGGTTAAACCATTGTTTAAGAAAAATGACAAAGAATGTATGGAGTCATATAGGCCTATTGCACTTGTTCCAATAATATCAAAGATTTTTGAAAAATACATTTACGCACAGATCTATAAATACCTAGATAAACAAAACATTTTGACAGAAGAACAAAAAGGTTTTCGAAAAGGTAAAACTATAAATTTGGCTATCTACGATTTTTTGAATAATGTATATATACTAATGTTGACAAAAGAATACCTGTGTGCTCAATATATTGTGACATGACTCAAGCATTTGACTATGTGGACCATAATATTTTGTTAAGTAAACTAGACGCTTACGGCATTAGAGGTAATATCCTGAACTTAATAGAATCGTATTTAAGAAATAGGAAACAGTACGTTGAAGTATCTGAAATAGATTATAAATCTAAATGTGAACGAATCTACAAATCCGATCTTCGAACACTTACATATGGCGTACCCCAGGGCAGTGTTCTAGGGCCTCCTCTATTTATAATTTATATAAACGATATGCCAAAAGTTACAAGTCATCCTATGTCACTATTTGCTGATGACAGTACTGTGACTATTAACTGCATAAACGCTGAAACTTATAACGACGAAATCTCGAAGACAATAACGTCCATAGTACGATGGTTAGATAACAATAATTTAAAGATAAATATTGATAAGACAAAATTGACGATGTTTAGTCAGCGTTCAAACACAGATATGAGTATTTACTATGACAGCCAATGCATAAAACAAGTTAACACATCTAAATTCCTAGGTTTAACCATTGATAGTAAATTAGATTGGAAAGCACACACGGAAGAGCTAACCAAACGAATTAGTAAATCTGCCTATGGCCTCTACAAGCTAAGATCAGTGATGAGTGTGGATGCTTTAGTCACAGCGTATCATGGCTTGGTGGGTTCAGCTCTGAGATATGGTGTTATTTTTTGGGCGAATTCAACCAATAGGGAAATAGTCTTTAAAGCGCAGAAAAAGTGCATCAGGACAATGTTTGGCTTACAGGTCATGGAAACATGCAAACCATTATTTATTAAATTTAAAATATTGACTCTTCCCTCTTTATATATTTTTGAGGTTGCTGTTTTTGTTATGACCAATCCTAAATTGTTTAAAAAAATGTCGGAAATTAATAACCGAAGTCGAAGGGATAACAGTAGTTTATGTATAAGAAGGTCCCATACAGCGTTAATGCATAAAAGCGTTTTTTGCATGGCGCCAGTCATATTTAATCACTTACCACAGTCAATCAGAGAATTGAATATGAACTTATTTAAGAAACGGCTAAAATCGTTACTGGTGAGCAAAGCATATTACAGTATTTCGGAATTTTTAACAGATAAAAATCTATTGTAAGAATATTGACATTAGTAATGTAAATTGACATTGGTATTGTAAATTGAAATTAGTATTTTAAATTGACATTCGTTTTGTAGATTGACATTCGTTTTGTAGATTGACATTAATATTGTATAATGACATTAGTTTTTGTAAATTGAGCTTAGTAATGTATGATATTAGTATTGTAGTTTGACATTAGTATTTTATATTGACATCAGTTTTTGTAGATTGACATTAGTATTGTATATTGACAGTAGTTCTTGCCAATTGACATTAATATTGTCTATTGACATTAGATTTTGTAGTTTGACATTAGTATTGTAAATTGACATTAGTTTTGCATATTGACATTAGTATTGTAAATTGACATTAGTTTTGCATATTGACATTAGTATTATTCATTGATTTCAGTGTTTGCCCTGACATGTACTGTTCTGATATTAATATTATCAATGTTTTAATTTTATTTTATTTCACTTTTATTGACATTGATTTATATTGCTTTTTATTACTAATTAATTTGTTTTATGCCATTCACTTGTAGTTGATTTTTCTGGTGAACAGGATTATTTAATTTAATTATTGTGAGTTGTCTGGGTTGATTAATTTAATACTTTAAAACATTTGTATGCTCTCTGGCATAACATAGCGCACTCATTATTACCTTCCTACCACTATTATTGTACCTATGTTAAACAAATGAATAAATGACTTATGACTTATGGCGCGCGTGGAACACGAACGCGCCGCCGACACGGTCTGTTGCCGTCATGACGACGGCCGGACGGCGAGCTAGCCCATTACTCACCGTCCACAGGCACGCGTCTACGGTGGCCGGAAGCCATCACGTGGCCCCCGACGCCCGGAGCGCCTTCCGCGGCGGCTGGGACGTTGAGAGGATCGCTCCCTCTCTCGTTCCGCCACCTCCTTCGCTAGCATCAATGCTTCGCAGAAGGAGGCGACGGCGTCCCATTCCTCCTCGCCCCGGACCATGGCTTGCACCAGGGCCGGGCGCGAGAGGTCGCCGCCGCCGATCGCCGCTACGAGAACACGGCGGGGCTCCGCCCAAGCAGGGCACACCTCCACAGTGTGCTCCACCGTGTCCTCCGGTCGATCCTCGCAATGGAAGCATCCGGGCGTTTCCTCCCGCCTGATTCGGTGCAGGTACCTCCCGAAACATCCGTGTCCGGTGAGGACCTGCGTCAGACGGAAGGTGAGGACGCCGTGGCTCCTCTCAAGCCACTCCTCAAAGAGGGGACTTACCACCACTATCGTGGCGTGCCCTGATGTCGAGGTCTGGAGTGGAGCCCACGTATCGGTAAGTATGGCGGGTGGACGTTCCCCGTCTGACCGAGATGGACCGACGATCTTAAGGGTGGCTGTGACGTGGAAAGCGTAGGACGGGGTGTTGTGGCACACTTGGGAGAGATTTATGTGCAGCAGCGAACTGCAGCGAACCAGTTCAGCGCCGCACGCACTCTGTCGGCGCCGGCCGTCCAGCGCACTTACCTTAGTGAGGCACAGCTTGACCCTGGTGTGATGGTCCCGCTGCGGGCCGCCCCGCGCGCGCAGTTCGCGGCGCTGCGCCGGGCGCGCCGCACGCACTCTGTCGGCGCCGGCCGTCCAGCGCACTTACCTTAGTGAGGCACAGCTTGACCCTGGTGTGATGGTCCCGCTGCGGGCCGCCCCGCGCGCGCAGTTCGCGGCGCTGCGCCGGGCGCGCCGCACGCACTCTGTCGGCGCCGGCCGTCCAGCGCACTTACCTTAGTGAGGCACAGCTTGACCCTGGTGTGATGGTCCCGCTGCGGGCCGCCCCGCGCGCGCAGTTCGCGGCGCTGCGCCGGGCGCGCCGCACGCACTCTGTCGGCGCCGGCCGTCCAGCGCACTTACCTTAGTGAGGCACAGCTTGACCCTGGTGTGATGGTCCCGCTGCGGGCCGCCCCGCGCGCGCAGTTCGTGGCGCTGCGCCGGGCGCGCCGCACGCACTCTGTCGGCGCCGGCCGTCCAGCGCACTTACCTTAGTGAGGCACAGCTTGACCCTGGTGTGATGGTCCCGCTGCGGGCCGCCCCGCGCGCGCAGTTCGTGGCGCTGCGCCGGGCGCGCCGCACGCACTCTGTCGGCGCCGGCCGTCCAGCGCACTTACCTTAGTGAGGCACAGCTTGACCCTGGTGTGATGGTCCCGCTGCGGGCCGCCCCGCGCGCGCAGTTCGCGGCGCTGCGCCGGGCGCGCCGCACGCACTCTGTCGGCGCCGGCCGTCCAGCGCACGCCGCTCGACCGGTACCCGGCTGCCGTTGCGCGACCGCTCTCGTATGGCTCGTAGTCTTTATTACGCCTAGCGATAGACAAATAAACTATAGAAGGCACGCTATTTTACTTGGACTTTACGTATAGCTTGTAAGTTGGTAGATTTTCCCAGCCCCATGAAAAAAAGGCATAAGTTTGTGTTTACAATGGATTTCAAATGAGAATAGGACACAACACACAAAGTCACAACTTAGAGTGAGGCCAGTCCTATTCCGGCGGCGGCGACCTCACGCATCCGGCCCTGGTGCAAGCCATGGTCCGGGGCGAGGAGGAATGGAACGCCGTCGCCTCCTTCTGCGAAGCATTGATGCTAGCGAAGGAGGTGACGGAACGTGAGAGGGAGAGAAGCTCCCGTCCCAGCCGCCGCGGAAGGCGCTCCGGGCGTCGAGGGCCACGTGATGGCTTCCGGCCACCGTAGACGCGTGCCTGTGGATGGTGACTAATGGGCTAGCTCGCCGTCCGTCCTATGACGACGACAGACTGTGTCGACGGCGCGTTCGTGATCCACGCGCGCCTCGAAGAGATGTCAGCAACATGGAAGGGGGGGGGGGGGGACTGTCGAAAGAGATGCCGCGGCCTCGGCACAAGGGCGAAGAAGGAACATGGGTGGTTTTTAGTCAGTAGAAGTCTGACACTCCCTTCCAATCTGCCCAAGAGCGGGAGGGGTTATTTGATAATTTTCCACCAACCATAAAAAAAGGCCAGTCCTATTCTCATATGAAGGCATTATATAATATTACTAGCGACCCGCCCCGGCTTCGCACGGGGTGCAAATGGATGTTATTAAACATATAAACCTTCCTCTTGAATCACTCTATCTATTTCAAAAAAACCGCATCTAAATCCGTTGCGTAGTTTTAAAGATTTAAACATACAAAGGGACATAGGGACAGAGAAAGCGACTTTATTTTAAACTATGTAGTGACTATGTAGTGATGTAGCTTGGGGATATATGAGTCTAAAAAAGAAAACTTCCTTATGAAACATTATTTACAAACACAACAATTTTGGAATACAATTTTTATAGGCAATTGAGAGGTCTCAATTCAGCAGGTGCCCACTCTGTTTTAACTCTGTTTTCTAAAGGTCAAATGTCAAGAATGTTAGATCTATTTCGAGCATATTTCACTGTTCACCGGACGAAATTCATACGGATGAAAGACAGTAAAAGTAAAAAGGCACGCTTATTACGAAAACTTAATCTAAGAGAATCAAATGTATTCACTTACTTGACAGTAGTAGGTGATCCCTGCGGTCTAGGCTCCCCCTCAATGGTGACGGTCTTCTTAGCGGGCGGCGAGTCGGCCGGCCGGAAGTCATTGCCGCCGTACATGTTCCATGTCACGCTCATCTCGCATAGAGTATACCTGCAAGGAGGATGCTAGTTCAATGTGCGGCTAAACTTCGGGAAAATACTTTTTTTTTTCGCTAGCCTATTTCGTCCCACTGCTGGGCAAAGGCCTCCCCCATTTCCTTCCAACTCTCCCGATGTTTTGCCTTCTCTGGCCAATCTGTAAGGAATGAGTCCAAATCGCCACGCCAGCGTTTCTTGGGCCTGCCTCGGCGACGACGAGCGTCCTCAGGCAGACGAGCGTCCTGTGACGATTCTGGCCTATCTGCCTTGACCCATCCTGGTAATGTGACCCGCCCAGTTAAACTTCAACCTCGCAGACTTATCGCCAACATCGGCGATGCCTGACTTGGAGCGTATTGTGGTGTTACGTAACGTATTCGATCGGTGATTTTGATCTTTATGATGCGACGCTCCATCGCTCTTTGGCAAACCTTGAGTCGGGACTTCTTATGATAGAATATTTCATTTCGAAAGTTTCTACTACAAATATCACATGAGTTAGTTTATAAGTAGAAATAAACTAATATTGAAACTCTGATAAATCTAGACTCTAATATCGAATTGAGCGAAAAGGAAATGCCTTTTGTCTCCAAACATTTAATTATTAAACAATCGAATGAATGTCTTTGTCTTTTTCTCTCTCTTAGGCGCCTTCACCATATCAGTCCTCGCCGCGGGCACGGTGAAGTGGTTGTCGAACATATACAAGGGGCCCGGCCCGATCCAGTTCACCACGGGCTCGTCTAGGATTGATGCCTGAGTCTCCACGAGACAACCCTATGTAAAACTAAATAAAGTCCAAAATCACCTCAACATCGGCAGCGGGAAGCTCTTAGGCGCCGCCAACACATCAGTCCTCGCCGCGGGTATGGTGAAGTGGTTGTCGAACATATACAAGGGGCCCGGCCCGATCCAGTTCACCACGGGCTCGTCTAGGATTGATGCCTGAGTCTCCACGAGACAACCCTATGTAAAACTAAATAAAGTCCAAAATCACCTCAACATCGGCAGCGGGAAGCTCTTAGGCGCCGCCAACACATCAGTCCTCGCCGCGGGTATGGTGAAGTGGTTGTCGAACATATACAAGGGGCCCGGCCCGATCCAGTTCACCGAGGGCTCGTCTAGGATTGATGCCGGAGTCTCCACGAAACAAACCCTATGTATAACTACACTAAGTCTAAAATCACCTCAACATCGGCAGCGGGAAGCTCTTAGGCGCCGCCAACACATCAGTCCTCGCCGCGGGTATGGTGAAGTGGTTGTCGAACATATACAAGGGGCCCGGCTCGATCCAGTTCACCGAGGGCTCGTCTAGGATTGATGCCGGAGTCTCCACGAAACAAACCCTATGTATAACTACACTAAGTCTAAAATCACCTCAACATCGGCAGCGGGAAGCTCTTAGGCGCCGCCAACACATCAGTCCTCGCCGCGGGTATGGTGAAGTGGTTGTCAAACATATACAAGGGGCCCGGCCCGATCCAGTTCACCGAGGGCTCGTCTAGGATTGATGCCGGAGTCTCCACGAAACAAACCCTATGTATAACTACACTAAGTCTAAAATCACCTCAACATCGGCAGCGGGAAGCTCTTAGGCGCCGCCAACACATCAGTCCTCGCCGCGGGTATGGTGAAGTGGTTGTCGATCATTTGCACGGGGCCCGGCCCAAACCAAGTCACCACGGGCTCGGCTAGGTCGTCGTCTAGGGTTGATGCCTCAGTCTCCACGAAACAAACCCTATGTATAACTACACTAAGTCTAAAATCACCTCAACATCGGCAGTGGGAAGCTCTTAGGCGCCGCCAACACATCAGTCCTCGCCGCGGGTATGGTGAAGTGGTTGTCGATCATTTGCACGGGGCCCGGCCCGAACCAAGTCACCACGGGCTCGGCTAGGTCGTCGTCTAGGGTTGATGCCTCAGTCTCCACGAAACAAACCCTATGTATAACTACACTAAGTCTAAAATCACCTCAACATCGGCAGTGGGAAGCTCTTAGGCGCCGCCAACACATCAGTCCTCGACGCGGGTATGGTGAAGTGGTTGTCGATCATTTGCACGGGGCCCGGCCCGAACCAAGTCACCACGGGCTCGGCTAGGTCGTCGTCTAGGGTTGATGCCTCAGTCTCCACGAAACAAACCCTATGTATAACTACACTAAGTCTAAAATCACCTCAACATCGGCAGTGGGAAGCTCTTAGGCGCCGCCAACACATCAGTCCTCGCCGCGGGTATGGTGAAGTGGTTGTCGATCATTTGCACGGGGCCCGGCCCGAACCAAGTCACCACGGGCTCGGCTAGGTCGTCGTCGTCTAGGGTTGATGCCTCAGTCTCCACGAAACAAACCCTATGTATAACTACACTAAGTCTAAAATCACCTCAACATCGGCAGCGGGAAGCTCTTAGGCGCCGCCAACACATCAGTCCTCGCCGCGGGTATGGTGAAGTGGTTGTCGATCATTTGCACGGGGCCCGGCCCGAACCAAGTCACCACGGGCTCGGCTAGGTCGTCGTCGTCTAGGGTTGATTCCTGAGTCTCCACGAAACAGTACTCGTCGTCCGTGTCGCCGCCGCTGCTTGATTTGTGCTAGAAAAGTCGGTTTATTATAGGAAATATTTGGATATTGCAATTAATTCCATTGACTGTGACTGTGATTCGCCTAATTCGGTGATATTTGGTTTGAGCGGTATCATAGGGCTGTACGAGTGCACAAATGCCTTTATCACGAAGTTAGATGAGTTCACTATACGTGATAATATTCAATTGTCTTATAAATAGTCGGAACACGTTGATACTTATTTTAGCAATGAGATGCAGGAACTGATTTTTCGGGTTAAATATATGTCGGTGACTTTTTTTCCACCGATTTCCGAAAATAATATTATTTTTGACTTATTTTCTGCTTTTGTTTGGAAGTTGGTTAAAAATGCAGGTACCTAACTTTTCCCTGATGAGATGTCGTAACATTTGTTTTAATTTAAGGAGTGGCAGTGACTCAAAAAATAATCGCTAACATGTGACAACTAATACTGCGAAAAGTGTAAGCTCTACCATAAACATACCGATTTCCTCTTAGGCTTCCTCGGCGTAGCTTTGGGCGTCGACGTAGGATCACCCAACTCCTTCGCCACTTGCACGTTGGTCGGCTTTGCTTCCTGTGCCTCTTCGAACTCCATTTGGTTTGGTGGCAGATCGTCCGACTCTATGGATTGAGGTCCTTCCTCTAGCGGTTCTGAAGGTAACCGCTTCATATTCGACTCGTCTGGGAAGAAGAATATCTCTACTCCTTCTTTTTCTGTTGAACTGTTCAGTTCATCTTCGTCTACTGTAAGAGAATTGATGATTGATTAATATAATATTTTATAGATGATTGATTTAACTATTAAAAGACTGTACCGTGATCCGAAGTCTAATATATAATGAGATAAGCCATCGCTTCCGCTTCCGTTTTTCTGTCTCTTTTCCTCCTTTTGCGCATATATCGTCGTCTCTTTCGCTCTCCCCACCACCACAGGCAGCAACTTCTCGTCGAGAAGTTAGTTTATTTCACCCGGCATTGACGTTGTTGTTTTCGCTTCAAACGGACGTGCACTGGTGAGCTCCTACACTAATTTATAATTATTACCAAATTTCAAAATCAAGTTTCTTTTCGATAACATTTGTATTTATTATCTGTGTCGTATGTTCAATACGTGTGCGTACATCACTAAAGTTTTTAGGATGCAGTTGATTTTAATGTAACGTCTACCCTCTTGAACTAGATAACTATTTTATTCCAGTTCGAACATTTTATGAAGATCGTATCTATACTGTGCAATTACGTATTGTTCAGAAATATTGTGTACCCTATAGAACAGGATTTTGGTAAGTTTTTTCGTTTATATCAGTGCACAGATCTGTTTATGAATCTTTTTCCTCCATTATGTATGTGCGTTGTTCAAACTATTTAAAATAACGGTGTGACCGTTCGTTAATTTTTATTTTATTGTTTCTTTGATAATTTTATTGTCGTTTATTTTAAATTCGATTGAATGTTGGTGTTCCAAATTTAAATTTTATATTTTTATCGTCATTTATTTTGATTTCGATTGAATGTTGGTGTTCCAATTTTAAATTCCTTGTCATGTAGGTTCATGACCTGATTTTACCTGCGTATTATTCTTAGTTTCAACTATAGTTAATTCTTTGCTTTTAGTTTATATATACTGCCTGCGTATGAAATATGAGTGATAAAGAAATCAATAATGTGGATCCAAGGGATCAAGCAAATGTTTCTAATACTAATGGCAATAAGCGACGTGCTAGACGCTCAGTATCATCTGATAGCAGTGATTCGAGTAGCAGTTCCGATACTAGTTCATCATCTGCAAGTCGTTCACGCGCCGTCACCGACGCAAACGACGTAGGCATCGTTCGCATAACCGTGATAAATTAAATAAGCTTTTAGCAGAGATAAGTGAGCTTAAATCAAAATTTACTCACGAACATAGTCATAATTTTTCTGGAGGTGATCAAATGTACAATAATGATCTTATCGATGATAATATTAGTAGAAATTTATATTCCGAGACTAACTCTGACATACATGAAAATGAATTAAATTTTTGTCTATCAATTGGGACCAAGTTAAAGGACCCTGATGTGTTGAAAACGCCGCCATTGTATCTAGAGTTTTTAAAAAATATTCAACGGTTTGATGATGTCGAGTGGCAAAACGTGAGATATGCAGAAGTGCAGAAAAATTACCGTCATACCCCCGGGTTTACAGAATTAGAAGCAAACGAGGAAATAAAACGTTACGACACGTCTCGCACTACTACAAATGCCGATAAAGCTTTTGCGTCTATTAGTTATGCGTTAATAAAACAGAAGGATCATCTTGAGAAGGAACTACGCGGTTTTCTATCTTGGGCAAAGGCTACGCCTGACCTAAACTATGATGCAATTCATAAAAAGATTGAGGAAATTTTTGTTGCGGGTGAGTTTTCAAAGATTTCTAATGATGCTCTTCAGTTGGTCTGCGGCCACAGAGCTGAAATTATTCAACATAGAAGGGAAGCAGTCTTGGCTTCAGTTAAAGATCCTTTACATAAAAGCATATTGCGCAAGATACCCCCTTCATGTAGTAATCTTTTCAACGCGGAGAAGTTCACGTCCTCCTTGGAAAAAATGGGAGATTCTCGAAAAATATTTTGGCCTCGGTTTAAAGACCGCGCTCCTGCTACGCAGACCGGTCCAAATACTACGGGTCCAACCGCTAGTACATCTAGCAGATACATTAATCAATCTGCTTACAGGGCGAGCAACGCTCAGCCCTCTCATACTAAGCCGCGTGGTGCTTTTAGCTCTAATAAATCCTTTCGAGGCAGAGGTGGAGTGTCAAGCAATAGAAGGAATGACTATCGGCCAGCAGGGAACAAAAACTCACGAGCTAGACAAAACTCTCCCTCATCCCACCGGGATAGGAGAGGAAATCGTAAATATTGACTCACCGAGTCTTTTCCGTGCCGGCCAGCTGAGGCATTACCGAGAAAGATGGGTGGAAATGGGTGCGCCCACTTACGTACTCAAGATAATTTCAGGTTACCGTATCCCATTTTCGAAACGACCTCCGCTTCATTTGCCCGAAATATACACCAGTCGGCAGGCCACACGCGAAACCACAGAGATGACAACAGTGATAGAAGAAATGAAGACAGAAGGCGTGTTAGTTCCTGTTCCAGTATCCCAGAGTTTTCTATCCCGTATGTTTCTCGTTCCGAAAACAGACGGAACTATGAGACCGATATTCGATCTAAAATTGTTAAATCGTTTCGTCCTAACATCACCATTCAGACTGATAAATGTTCAAAAAATTCCAGCTTTTATTCAGTCAAACGATTGGCTGGCGAAGATAGACATTTCACAAGCGTATTTTCATCTTCCAACCAAGAAAACGCACAGGCGATTCCTACGCTTGTTGTATCGCCAGGAATTACTAGAGATGACTTGCCTACCTTTCGGGCTGAGCTCAGCTCCAAAAACATTTGCCTCCGTGACCAATTGGGTGGCCCAGATACTCCGCCAAAAAGGAATCAGGGTGCTGGTATATTTAGACGACTTCTTGCTTGCAAACACCAACCCCCTTATTCTCAGGGAGCACATAAATATTGCTCTGCATATGCTGCAATATCTAGGCTGGAAAGTAAACTTCAAAAAATCTGTGCTCACGCCAAGAAAAAGTGTAGAGTATCTGGGTATTGTGTGGGATCCGTGGTCCAATCGCAAGTTTCTCCCAAAATCAAAATGCCTCAAAATACGAACGGCAATTTTGAAATTACTGGAAAGTCGTATGATAAAGCTCGTAGATCTTCAAAGTCTCGTAGGCATGTTGAATTTTGCGAGTTTTGTGATCCCTCGGGGCAGGCTCAATTATCGTCAGCTTCAAAAGTTGACTATCCACAATCACAGTTCACTTGTGACTCTAAACGAGGAGTCGAAATTGGATCTAATATGGTGGCTCGATCACCTAGAAGAGTACTCCCGGATATGCGTTCCCCAACCCACGCTGTATATGGTAACAGATGCCTCGGCTATAGCTTGGGGCGCTCGGATACACAACAGGAAGTTTTCAGGAGATTGGCTTCCTGCGGAAAAAGACATGCACTCGAATGTGAAGGAACTTCTGGTCATTTTCAAAGTTTTGGAAGAGCACGGTCTGAGCCTCCAATCAACCGCCATACACTTGCAATGCGACAACAGAACAGCTGTTTCTTACTTGCGCCACGAAGGGGGGACAAAGTCACAAGATCTATTGAATCTGACGTACAAGATTTTCAAACTATTGGACTTGTATCAAATAGATTTGACAGCATTCCATATTCCTGGTCTATACAACGCCGAAGCCGATCGGCTCTCTCGCTATCGCCCAGCACCAGAGTGGCACCTTTTACCCCAAGCCACTACTCTAATATTTACCAAATGGGGTACCCCGATCATAGACTTGTTTGCGACTCGATTCTCTCGCGTGGTACCCAGGTATTGCACTCTAGATTACAACGACCCTGGAGCGGAATTTCACGACGCCCTGTCACAAACCTGGAACTTTTCACTGGCATGGGTCTTCCCCCCTCCGTTTCTAATACCGAAGGTCCTTCAACATCTAAATTTTTGTCGGGGAATATTCCTCATAGTAGCACCACGATGGGAGAAAGTCTTTTGGCGTCCAGATCTACGGAGCCGGGCAATAGGACCCCCCTGGACAATTCACAACCTTCACCGTGTTCTGGTAGATGTATCTACGGGTTACCCTCCTCAGAACGTACAAGAGATGGAGCTGGAGGTTTGGAGATGTGGGGCTGGGGCACCCAGCTAAAAGATTGGACGACTCAACAAAGAGACCTCCTTTTTAAGAGTTGGCGTCCTTCCACAATTAAGACTTACAAACCCGCATGGTCTAGGTGGATAAAGTGGTCAGAGCAGAACAATGTATCTAAATACAAGCCTACGGGTTCAGAGTTAGCGAGATTTTTGGCTGATTTATTCTACAATGAAAATCTTGCATATAATACAATCCTAGTCCATAAGTCGGTAGTTTCTACTCTTTGTGATCCAGAACAGTCAGAGAGTCTTAGTAACCATCCCTTTGTAAGGCGGATATTGAAGTCGATCGCTTTATCAAAACCAACTCCAACTAAAGCCCCGGTATGGGACGTTGATTTAGTTTTTAATTATTTGTCTAAGATAGATCCTAATATAAACAGCCTTTACCAAATATCTCGAAATGCTGCCGCTATTTTACTACTCTATTCTGGAAGAAGGGTGCACGATTTAACCCTTCTTAGAATTAATCCTGAAAACTGTATTATCCATAGCGATTACGTTATCCTATGGCCAATTTTCGGATCTAAGACTGATTCGGCCAATTATCGTCAGTCTGGTTGGAGGCTTAATGTTAACATTAAAAGCAAAAGTTTGGATCCAGTTCATTGGATAAACCGGTTAATTGAGGTTGGTCGAAACAGAAGGGAATCTGCTGACTGTACAAACCTCTTTATATCTACTTGCGGTCCGCCAAAATCTGCCTCCAGATGTGTGATTTCTGGTTGGATTAAGAAATTGTTAAAGGACGCGGGAGTAGACGCATCAGCTGGAAGCTTTAGAGCTGCAGTGGCCTCTAAAAGTTGGATCGAGAATACGCCGCTAGAGGACATTCTTTCCAGGGGAAACTGGAGATCCCATAAAACTTTTAAAAAGTTCTACTGTCGACAGATAGTACAATCAGGTGGAGACAATAATCAGACTGTAATACCGATTTTTCAAGCTGTTTAATTATAATTCGATTCATATGATTCTCATAGAAAAGTGTATTAGTTTAATATAAGAGAATAAGGTTCAATTAATCTGTTAAATGAATATTGAAATTTATGTTGTGTTGAAATTGAAATAAAACTTCATTTATTTAATAAAAGTCTTTATTTTATGTTAATCCACTAAAATAGAATGCTATTGTTTATACCTATTGTTAGTAATACATTCATCAGATACAGACTATAACTATCTTCATGCATAGTCACATTGACGCTATCCACCACCACCAGGCGATAACAAACATCTCTCATTATATATTAGACTTCGGATCACGGTACAGTCTTTTAATGAAGACGTTTTACCTGAAAATAAAACGTTTATTAAAATACTTACCTGATCCGAAGTCTAATACTTTAAATTCTGCCTGGTGATAATGCAAAAAACAACAACTTTAATGCCGGGTGAAATAAACTAACTTCTCGACGAGAAGTTGCTGCCTGTGGTGGTGGGGAGAGCGAAAGAGACGACGATATATGCGCAAAAGGAGGAAAAGAGACAGAAAAACGGAAGCGGAAGCGATGGCTTATCTCATTATATATTAGACTTCGGATCAGGTAAGTATTTTAATAAACGTTTTATTTTCAGGTAAAACGTCTTCATTACGAAAATAAATGATCTAACAACATTAAAAAAAATATCGATTTTTATCTAGTCGATTTGTACTTACGTGTTGTATTGGGGCTCTCTTTCATAGCTTCAGCCATGAGATCGTTCACTTGTTGAATTTCACTGGGTGATAGTTCTCTTATTTCTTCTATGGGTCTGTCTTCTAGTCCTGCAAATTAATAAAAATATGTACCGAGGATTGCATGCCTTGTGTCCAATGATATGTATCTGGTATTGGATAGACCAAAACTGAACGCGAATGGACATTACACTTGCAAAAGTTCATCCTATTTTGCATGAATCGATTTCCCCTTTTGCTTTTCCCCCATATTAAATTTACCCGCTATTACGATTAAATACGATACATATCAAAACAACGAAAAGAACAAGAAGTTATTAATGTTGATAGAACCCGGTAAATCGTGAAAAAAAACATAATATAAAGCACAAAAACACATAATTCTCTTCCATTTCTCACACACTGTCGTCAACATTTCTCCTTTTACAGAACTGCTGGCAGAATTTCCTAAAAATTAAGCAATATTTAAATAATAGAGAACGGTAAGGTAATAGAGAAGTATGGAAGAAGCAGACTGGCTGCGCCGACCCCAAGTAGATAGGGTTATTACCCGACTACGGCAAAGCCAAAGGAGGGTTATGATTTTGACTGGCTATGTATGTAAGTATGTATGTATGTGAGTATCTTCACCTGTTCCCTCATAGCTCCTAATCTACTTTTCGGAACTCGACATATGAGGTATCGTTAGAACCGTATTAATTGTCCGCTGAACATAGGCTACGTGAGGTGTCACAAAATTCGATATGGCGCCCTCTAGCGGACAAAAAGTAAGTGTTCAAAAGCAAAAATGGAGATAAATACGCCGTGTTTGGTATCATTTGAAAGGGCCTCACTTGTACATTTCCAAAATATTACTCAAATTTAAAGTGACGCTCTCTAGCGGACAAAAGGTGTAATAGTAGATTAGTAGCCAAGGGCTGTAAGGCATCAATTGCAGCCCGAGATATTTAGGCGCACGAGCGCAGCGAGGGCGCCAATAGTTCAAGGGTGCAATTGATGCTTACACCCGAGCTAACTACTCTGCTTTACATCTCGATTATGAGGTAAGAAGAAAAAAAACCGGCATTACAAGAATAAAGTTTTCAAATATCTCTCTTTAGAACTTTCAGGCAAAATATTGTTAATTGCTGCTTCAGCTTCCATTTTCATTGAATCGGGAGTGCAGCTTATATCTTCATCACTTGCAGAACTCATGTTTTTTTCCTAATTAGCACGTATTTATAAAAAAATCCCAAAAACAAACAATATTTATAGTAAAAGTTTTCTATCGCCTTTTTCATCTCTTTTTTTTTTTTTTTTTCAAGAACGAAATTTATTGAGCTTCGCCGTTCCATATTCAAAATTGATGACTATTAAGCCTCCCCCACATTTGGTATTGGGACGCAAAAACGCTCCGGACTGTGTGGGGGAGGCGTTATACTCATACGAAGACAAGGCTGAATAGCGAAGCGACCTCTTTTGTCATTGGGCTGAATGCATGATGTCTATTGCCAGTATGATGGTTAGAATGTACGCGAACTTTTTGAAAGAGTGAAGTGTTTTTTTTTAATTACTTACCGCCCTAGGGCTTTTCTTGCTACATTAATACCCTAGCTAGAGCGCTAATTGGTCACCTACAAGCCCCATTTGGGGGTAATAAGGACCTACTTACCGAATATGAGAGATGTAAAAAATATTTAACACCAAAATTGTTTAAATAAAAAAAAGTAAGAAACTAAAACCCGACTACGACAAAAAAAAACGACGCTGAAAAAGTATGAAACAAGATTTTCAGGATAGAACAAAAAGAAAAGCCGTAGTCACACGTTACAGGTACCTACCTAATACCATTTTTTTTTACTTGTGTTGTCTACTGCGTTTACAATACTAAAATAAAAGTGTGCAATAAAGTGAGTTGTACATACCTACTAAAGGCTCCAGCGGCTGGTCGGAGCAAATACTGGTGTGTCGAGAGGAGGGGTCGAAGGGCGTCTGCGAGTCTCCGTCGGACGCCGCGTACGTCAGCAGACGACACAGCGCCGACGCTGAGTCCCAGCACGTGTACAGAGTTACCATGTTGTTGGACGCGCTCAGGTCCACTTGCGGTTGCTCGTTTGACTGTAAACGAGGCGAAATATAAGTTCAAGGACCCTTAAGACAAGTTATATGGCCATGGCCACAGATATTATAATACTTCGCCATGGCATTAAGTATACATCTGTTCATCTGTGTGAAAGACTAACAGGGAGAAGGAAGGCTTCACTTCAGCATTATCAATTGGAAGTTAGTAAGGTTAGAAAATAAACTTGCTATTACTAAAAGAAAGGTCCCCATCATAATTATGATGGGGACCCGGGACCTTTCCCCATCATAATTATGATGCTTATGAATTTAATGTCAGACCAAAATAATTATAGATGGCTTGGTTAGCGCTCCAGTTCAAAGGTACCATTTATATCGGTCAAATATCTGACTCGAACGAACACAAATGTATGCATGCATGGGCATGCTAAGTGAACTTGGTCGAGTAATATTTATAATACTCACACAATTAGCCTTATCCTCCATCCTGAGCGACAACTCAAAGAGCCCGACATCCACCACACACACATAATCTTTGACCACATCAGGCATTTTATCATCGTCTTGAGGCACGGCCACGTTTGGCTTAGTCACGTTCAGATGCATCAGAAACAGCGTACATTCTTGGGCTAAGAACCGGAGGCAGGAGGTATTGGTTGCTGCGATCAGGTTGC
The DNA here is from genome assembly GCA_949316265.1 of Diarsia mendica. NCBI lineage: Eukaryota > Metazoa > Arthropoda > Insecta > Lepidoptera > Noctuidae > Diarsia > Diarsia mendica. The sequence continues at coordinate 14,763,385 of OX438906.1, forward strand.
TCGATACACTGAAGTTGCCCAGGGTTAGTACTGTGCGGATTGGGAGGTAGAGAGGCCTGCAAGAAAGAGAGAAGATTTTAAGTGAAATGAGTGTATTGAAATAGGTTGAGTACTTTGTGATGCTAATTTAGCGTAGCGTACGGCTAAAACTATGGGCTAATTGCCAAAAATGTTGAGTTTTGGTGTTTTAGAAAAGTAATTTATATATTTTATTGTCATTATTTTTTTTTTCATTTGTATTACTGAAAATATAGAGAACTTACGCCCGAATACTCGAACGTCACTCAATTATAAGTAGCCCTCAAAACTCGTGCTATCTCTGTCACTCTGCGTTGAAGTAACAAAGACAGCACGAGATTTAAGTGCAACTTAAAATTGAGTGACGTTCGAGTATTCGGGCGTTAGTGAGGCAATGCCAAAATTATGAATGACGGAAGTGTTCCAAAAATGCTTTTTAATCTCGTCCACACACAAATGAGAAAACTTGTGAGATCTTGTCGCTTCTGTATCGCTCACTACTCTATGTATTCTTAAGGTTTTATTTACAAACAGAAGCTGTAAATTATATCATATGTATATTAGTCTGTAGCCTGAAAATAAATAACTGTTATGTTATGTTCATAAAACACAAAACTTACCTATAATCAACAGCGCAGTCCAGTACATGCACATGTAACTCTGACAGTACGGTGGAAGGAGTATATCCGAGCACTGGGTAGTCGATCACATCTATAACGTCCATGAGTTGAGTCAGCCACGCGATTCCCTTGTCGCCTCTGTGGCGGAGCGTTGCTTGCTCTATGCCTAGAGCTATGCATATTGTCTGTGGGAGAAAAGAAACGTGGGTATTATAAAATAATTTTTTTATCATGAAAATGAAAGTTTTGCCGTAGTTAGAGAGTAGTAGACATAAGAGTGGTTTCAGATTAGCGTATTTTTTTGGCATACGCACTTACACGCGCGTCACATTTTTTGCTTCAAAAACCAAACGCACGTACGCGCTTATTCGCGAGTCGACGCTCGTACGAGGTAGACGTGTTGCAATAAGCGCGCGTATACGAGCTTTCAAAAGCGACCTTATAGTTACTTTCAGTTATATTTCTCTTCGGGGCTGCGGATTATCGAAAGGGATAACGCGGCCTCGGCACAAGGGCGAAGAACGAACATGGGTTGGTTTTTAGTCAGTAGAAGTCTGACACTCCCTTCCGCTCTGCCCAAGAGCGGGGGGGAAGTTATTTGATGATTTTCCACCCACCAAAAAAAAGAAGTTATATTTCTCTACCTTTCTCTCAACCAAAGCGATGCAGTCGAAGGCCAAACACGGACAAAATGAACATTGCGTTTATTTTCTCCGGCAAACCTCGTCCCACCGACAGAATGCACCAGAATGCGGCAGAATGCAATGGCTTTACGAATAACTCAGTGACATACAAAAGCCCAGTCACATTTTGGTTGTAAATTCCACTTAAGGCGACATTAGCTGCCCGCGACCTTGAGCGCGCGTTTAACTCATCGCCTAAACAAATAAGGTTGAAAATGGCGATGCGTTTGATGCTCGTGACTGCCAAAATGAACGATAGTTCGCAGATTTAATTTATTAAAAAAAAAATACGCTGTAATGTTAAAATATTTTTACATATTATGTCTTTAGTTGGTTAAATTTCCTTTCTGATAGTAAAAAAAAAAATAACAGTTGTCACTCAAAATATTGAGCATTTCGAGACGAATAAGTTTTTTCGTGTGATTTTTTTGTGATTTTGTGATTTTTTTTCGAGGTTCTTGATTACTTTTAGAAAATATTTTTGCATAAGTCTTTTACCTATACATTTGACTATACACTGTATTTTTTTTGGAATTGTAATAAGTAGCAATACGGCTAACTCTGCGACGAAAAACAGGTCGTTTTTACGGTGCCCCTTTATTGCCTTTAACTGCGCCTTAAGAATACACCCTTAAAATATTGCCAAATAACTCTACCTTCAAATTAGGCGTCTCCGAATCGGGGTCAACTTTGAGCGCTAACGTAAACATGTCTTTCTTCGGCAGCTGATCTTTGATGATGACACCTTTGCCGGACGGGTAGATGGTGCTCTTCAGGTGAGACGGCAGGACTGTGCCGTACTGACGGAATGGGGGCTTCTCGGACGGGATTGTTAGAAGAGCTAGAAAGGAAGGAATTTATTCAGTTATTTGTGCTGCAAATGCTTTTTATCACAGTCATTTTAGTGTCTCGTTGTAAATATAATACATATAGCAAATAGCTTATAGCTAGTTGAAAAAAAAAAAAAAAACATTTTATAATCACCAAACGAAATGTTACATAAAACGAAGCCATCTGGTGGCGAAACGGAGTTCGCCGGGTTTGCTAGCTTTTCTCATACCTTTTTGGTAGGAGACAAAAACGCTTATCAAAATTCTACGTACTCACAAAGTCATTCGTTCGTCCATAACACTATTTGAGTATCCTATAACAACAGCGCGGTCACTGCCATTCAAATATCAACATTGTACTTTTTAAAATAATGTCAAATTTAAATAAATAAATAAGACTCGCGCTTGAATCCGCTTTGATACACCTTCGGGGCTAGTAAAACTCTGTTCATTTTTAGTTTTATTTTAAGTCTTCCAAGGTTGTTTTTTGTCTGATATCTTATTCATTATAAGGCTCGATTATTGATTGATATTTACTCACAATCATGAAATAGCGTAGTGCTCTCAGCTCGTAGACACAGCTGTGCAGTCTTGGGACGTCCGTTGAGTCCGCTCACCTGGCACATCGCCAGGTTGTGAGCCTCTAGCACTAACTCACCCATCTGACCTGGAACTACTCGCTTGTTGCTGTCCTGGAGGCAATATTAATGGTTTATATAGTGTACTATTTGAACAATCGGATGAGCTGGACTCTTTCTCCAAGGATTGGCCCTACAATCGCACTGGATTGCAAAAACTGGAAGGAGGGAAGGGAGGCCTTTGCCTTGCAGTGGGACAGTATTAGGCTTATAATAATTTGAACAACGAGGTTAGGTAAAGTTGAGTTGCCGAAAAAGAATTGATACTCAATAACATCGACAAGTAAGGTATTTTTTTACTCCGAACTCTTAGGATTTGAAAATCGATACTTTTTTATTATATACTAGACAAGACTGTTATTGTAGTGTTTTTTAATAATTTAAAAGGACAGCTAAGTACAACATATCATTACGCCTGTACCTAATAATACATCCACATTGCGCTAGTTATGTTTAAGACCCATAGAATAGGGGACGAGCCTATTGCCATCAACCAGGCACAAATCCAAACTCCATAGCTGCTACTGAGAAATTCCTTATGGAAAAAGCCAAAAACACTTTGCCTGACCCGGGAATCGAACCCAGGACCTCATGCTCAGCAGTCGCTTGCGACCACTCGATCAACGGAGCTGTCTATGTACAAAGGCGGATTTAATCATCATCATCATCAGCCTATAATGTTCCCACTGCAGGGACTCAGGCCTCCTCTCTAGGAGAGGGATGGGCTATAATCCACCACGCGGGCCCAGTGCGGTTGGTAGATGTCACATATCTTCGAATGCGATGGCGGATTTAATGCTATAGGCATATTCTATCAGTCAAAATTATGCAGAGTAATTGTGCAATAAACTTACCCTGACAGGCGTATAGATAGTCAAGATCCCCTTCCCAAGTTTGAGCGTGAGACAGAAGTTATGCGCGTCAGTGGTCTCGTGCGCCGGCTTGCTCGTACCGATGCCCTTGCGCAGCTTGTTGTCGTACGTCGAGTAGTACAGGTTCTCTTCCTCGGACGATGTGCTGTCGCTGTCCGAGTCTGACAATCAAACGTGGGAAATTGATGTAAGGTTGAACACATTCCTGGTATCGGGTAAAGATAATTGGGAAAATAGACTGAAACTGCCAAATTTTCCCAATCAACCTTGAACCATTAGGTTGATACTTTAGCGAAAAGTTGAAAAATGACAGATTGTAGTAACTTGATGCGCTGGCGTTTGCACACCTTGTAGATTAAAAGGAAAGCTGGGTAAATTGTGCGGTAACGTTACGAGTGAAACTTTTTATACTTTAATTTATTTTTCTTCTTTAATTGTATGTACCTATTAATGTGTCAGGGTCCGAGTTTTTCCATCATCTAGAGATGGTCGTACAACAATCAAATCGTTATTTTTTTTTATGGGCAAACCCGCCACACTATTCCCAAACCACTATAACGGTACGCGTACACTAAAACCGATTTTGTCGGCCGAATGGCGGACAGAACTACTCGGACGAGTAACTCGGACGTTCAACTGAATACACTGCAGACGATAACGGCCGTTGTCGGTGGAACTTATGAAGTCTGAACTGTGCAACTACAGAGTACAGACGTGTCTTTAAAAATGGAGGATTTCGAAGAAATGTATTTTTTAGAAAATGTATACCGCAATTTTGTTCATTATATATTTATTGATAATCACAAAATTGACATAACACAAACTATATCTAAGTAACTAAAATATATTATTAAAAGGAGACCCTTTAGGCAAGGTTCCGAAGATACTGGCAGCGTTCCCCCTTTGAATAGCTAGACTAAGAAGAAAAAAAAGAAGAAAAAATTATTAAAAAAAAAATCTGACAAAAATCCAAACACGTTCGGACTCGTCAGTTGATCGTCCGTTTTGGGGCGTCATCGGACGACGTCGGTAGTAGCAGTGTATGCGCTCTCTTCCATTTACTTACGTTTGATTTGATCAGTTCGGCCGATGACGCCCAAGCATACTTCGGCCGATGACGGATTTGGTGTACGCGTACCGTAACTCCTGTTAGCCAGAATCAACAGTGGCGACCACAAGAAAAGCGCCTAGACAATGAAGCTCGACGAAGTCCCAGAGAAACGATATAACTGTCTTGGATCCCGCAACGAAATTCATCAGAAAAGAAGAGCGGAGGAGTAGGAAAAACATAATTTAAATTTTTATTTAATCAAATCGTTAGTATTAATAGCTACGGCACATTATAGCATTCCTCAAACTAGTCCGGGATCATCGAGGTCAAAAACTAAGTATAGTCTTCCTAGTGTACCCCCTAAACTACCGGTTAAAGTTTCATTTACATCGGAATATATTCCAAGTAAAAGTAGCTGCTATAACTGCTATAACAGCTGGACTTAATTGATGTTATTCAAATTAGAACTATCTAAATTCATTACAATAAAGTATAAAATCGCTTGCTTACCATAGCCACTGCCTTTGCACATGCCAAAGGCAGGGTTGAGCGTGGGACAGACGAGCGGCGAGATATCGAACTGGTCGATGATCTGCGGCTCCCACAGCAACAGGTCCGAGTTGATGCGGTTGTAGATTATCTCGTACAGCTGCTTCGATCTGGGAAGGGATGGATATAAAAGATTACTTATGGCCGAACATTTTTATTAAACTATTGTTACCAGGGACCGAAACCTTTATTAATTACGGTACAGGTATTGAAGAATTTTGGTTATTTTTCAGACTTAGGTTACCGCTATCTGGGTAACCAGAACGAACAAAAAAATGTAACCTCTATTCAGGTTACCGTTTTAATACCGGCTACCTAATAATGACCTTGATTACGAGAAAAAAGTTCGCGTTCGCCTAAGTTTGTGTGTCTGCCGACTCTTTGTCACACACACAGGCGATGCGCGCCCTTTGAATATTGCCGACGACACGTGTAAGATAGGGGTAATTTTTATTTCGGTAACCGGTATTAATATTGGTTAAGTATTCAATTTAATAATAAAGGTAACCTTTAAAATTACCTGTAAAAGAAAAAAAGGTTGTTACCGAAAAAATACCCGTATTGATCATACCGGTTTCGGTCCCTGATTGTTATGCCTTATGTTATTTTAAGGTGCATAGCAGCAAGAGGTTGAACTTGAAGAAGGTGTGGATATACCACACCTCCTCTCCCGTCTGGCGTGTTCAACTAACTGCACGTCCAAGAACCTAAATGAAGCAAATGACAGAGCTATCCAGTCTGCTACGTCAACTCGAAACGAAGAAGAAGAAGCAGCAAAGGAAGAGAAATACATTAAAGTGTAATTTGAGAATTTGGGGTATTTACCTACCCACTGAATCATATTTACAATTCAATTGATTTGGCGTTGTGGCAATAAGTATGTACTGCTGTCAAGCGATGCCAAAGCATCTCTACTAGAAAAAATATTATCGATAAGTTTTGAAAAACCCAAGTGTTTACCATAATACTACTATATTGTGTAAATGTATGTGCTTAGCTGCTTGTACTCACTCTAGTTGCAAACTGAGGATAGGGAGAATGAATTCCAGATGAATAGCCGATAGTTCAATGGAGCTGCTCGTAAATTCTGACATTTCTTCATCATTGCCGGGTACTATTAGCTCCTCTTCTTGACCACCTGAAAACACAGCTTTGTTCTTACAGCGTTCATAATATCACGTAATAAACAACGAACTTTTTTACGTAAACATAAAATGAAAACGATACAGTGAATGCTTCGAAATTTCGTGTGACGTCACATTTCATTTTTAGCCTCGCTACGTTCCGAACTCTTCGGAGAAACTGAAGGTTTGAAGTTTTGATGACGAATAACTACCGAAGATTTATTGTGAAGGACGGTACGGTTGACATTATGTCGGGCATCCCACCGTCCGGGCGAATCAATCCGTCACATTATCTCCGGGTGATATGAGAATACTTGCATAGACACAACCTTGTAGCCAGGGTTATCCATCAGCAACTTGCTCTGAAATACAACCTTGTGGAATCGGAAGTGCCGTACTACAGGTATGTGCCCGACCCAGTTCTCGATAATGGCAGTATCACACTGTACTGGGATCAATCCATCATCACTGACAGGAGTATTATCGCTAATAAGCCTGATATAGTGGTGGTGGATCGATCAGAGCGGCGCGCAATGATTGTTGACATAACCGTCCCGCATGACGAGAACCTCGTAAAAGCTGAAAAAGATAAACAAATCAAGTATCTTGACTTGGCTCGCGAGGTTGTCGACATGTGGAGTGTGGACTCAGCGATCAATGGCTTAATTGCCAAGAGCCTCGACCAACACCTGAGGAGGCTCTCGTTAGGCAGCTGGATCAAGGGCTTGATACAGAGAGCGGTACTCCTGGACACGGTTCGCATTGTTAGGAGGTTCATATAGGGAGGGAGGATAACATAACTATAACTGTACATACCCAGGGGTCGAAACAGGTTCAGTGTTCAAAAATACTGATTTTACTGACCAGAAATCTAAAAAAACTGACTTTTACTGACCATCTGAACTAACTTAAAATAAAAGTTTCATGTGGAATTGAAAAAAAATTCATGCACACAACAAAAAACCTCATTTTCACCATTCCTTTTTCCCCATTCAGATATAAAGTGTCCCTTTTTATCTTTTTTATTAAGCCAGTCCTCATTAAATTTACATTTCCCCATATTAGTTAGTTGGTTAGTAGCCACAAACAAATCACACAGCAGTCAAATTAAATCACATACAATGCAGGTTAAAAAGCTGAAGCTGTAACAAATATGCAAAGTTAAACATACAATAATAAAATATGTATTTATTTCGAGAAAAAAAGTAGGATTGGACTTTTTTCCTCGAAATAATGATGCTACAATATTAAGTTGCCACAAGACATCATTAGAGCATCAGCTGTTAGTTGCCCTCAAACCATCACTGGGCCCGGCTAAGAAAATTAGAAATGACTAGAAATTTGTTTTTTGTTGACACAATCTAAATGTATATTTAAAATGCAAATGTTAGGACGGGAAGACAGGGTTTTCTCTATGACCACCAACTCCAATCATCTCCCCTTTGGTCTCCTGGTGAAAGTAAGGAAGTTTGGTCGCGGTTGTGGCTGGCGAAAATGTGAAAAAGTGTTGCAACTGATGAAATGAATGGACTTGAAAGGTGAAACCCGAGCAACGCCGGGTTTGGCTGCTAGTAGGTATACTATAAGATATATATTTCTTAAGCAAAATCTAGAATGAAGAAGGTAGGCGTAAAAAGGAACGACACAGACAGGCAAAATTATGGAGCAATATATGTGTTGATCTCAAAAAACTGATAAAACTGACCATTTTCTCAAAAAACTGACTTTTACTGACCATGCTAAAAAAAACTGACTTTTACTGATTTTACTGACTAGTTTCGACCCCTGCATACCTTGGTGCGGACTACTCTCATGCTTGGTGACACTCTGGTGCGCCATCTTCTTCCCACTGAAGGGGCTGGGGTGGTTGGGTCGCAGGTTGTTCATCATATACATGGAGGTCGTCATAGGGTTCACGTGTGCGGGCTCGAAGTGTGACGGCTCGTCGTGCAGACTGTCGAATACGCCCTTCGGTGAGGACTTCGGTTTGAAGGTTATTGATATCCTGGAGGGGAGGAGTAGTTTAGTGTTAAATATTCTGTCTGAGTAATATGAACTTTCTTAAACATAATTAGCGAACTGTTGGTCTACTATAGATATACCTCTGTCTAATATACCATGTTTATAAATATACAAATATTATCAAAAGTGTTTGTTTATTTAAAATTGGTACTATAATTTTGGTAGTTCAGATATCATATAAGTTATACAAAATTATGCATGCTGTGCATCTAATGGACGACTAAAGTATCACCGAGGACCCGAGGTTATATTCGTTTCGCCTGATCTGTGTACATCAATTGTTTGTGATCCTAAATAAATAAAAAATTTACTTTGCAAGTTAATTTTAAACTATTTGTGATTTTTTTTTCTATTTTTGAGTCGAGGACTTGATGGGTTCATCAAGTTATGGATTAAAATCTCCCGCAATGTAGATTGAACTTCGCTAAAGAAACAATAGAATCAGAAAACAAGTGATTTTACTTATCAGGACTACTCAGTTCAACTTTTCTACGAACCACAGTATATCAGTAAATGACCTACGATAAGTACTTACGTTGGCAAAGCAGTCGTGGTCACATGGCCACTGAGTATGTTGCCTTCAGTGACGTTGTCATCCATTGAAGTCCGAGCTATGTGAGTGCCGGGGAACGTGTCGTTCTCCTGAAAAAGAATGAAGGATCTGTTAATCAAGACAGAGTTGGATTTTCGACTCTACAGTCCAAATAATAGAATTTAGAGTCCAAATAATAAAGGTTTAAGGTTAGTGTGTAACAGTGTGATGCAGTTCTGATCTATGTCACCAGCGGCCCTACCAAAGATCCTTGAAGGTTTCCTCCGTACCTCGGAAAGCACGTTAGGCCGTCGGGGCCGCGGTATTTAGTACTAGATTACGTGGCCTCGGCGCAAGGGCAAAGAAGGAACATGGGTTCGGTTTTTAGTCAGTAGAAGTCTGACACTCCCCTTCGCTCTGCCCAAGAGCGGGGGGGGTCATTCGATGATTTTCCACCCACCAAAAAAAAAAAAAAAAGGCCGTTGGTTCCGGCTGTCATTTATAGATCTTTCATAGTCATTACAGGTAGTCATTGGCCCGAAACTCTGCGAATCAGTCTTATCAAGGGAAGGTCAGATGGGCAGTCGCTCATGTGGAATTCTAGTATTCAGCAGCACCCGGTAGGACTGGAAGTCGACCCCAATAAATTTGGGATAAGATTATAAGGCAGATGGTTCCTGTTAGGACCAGGTTCCAGTTCTGCCTAATATATAAAAATGATTCCAGTTAAGACTTTGTCAGTCTACTATAATACAGGGAGAGGGTTCTTTAGTGTAGTGGTCTGGGTGCATCATTTCAGCTGAAAGACGTCCACGGCTGGACTTAGGCCTCGCCTAAGTAATAATAATAATAATATAATAATATTCCACAACTATCACACAACGCCATCTAGTCCCAAGCTAAGCAGAGCTTGTGTTATGGGTACTAGACAACTGATAAACATACTTATATATTTCTAAATACATACATATTATAGATAAATTACACCCAGACACAGAACAAATGATCGTGCTCATCACACAAACATTTGTCCTGGGTGGGAATCGAACCCACGACCTCCGGCATAGCAGTTAGGGTCACTAACCACTAGACCAACAGGCCAGTCGCCACATTGACCAGTTCCGTGCGTCTCACATCCGGGGACCCGCTGGACCAACCTTCCCATTGCCACTTAAATCTGGCCATTCTTCGGGCTACGCCGGTAACCTTGGTTCTCATGCGGATGTCTTCATTTCTGATTTGATCACGCAAGGAAACTCCGAGCATAACCCTCCCCATTGCCCTTTGGGTGACTTTAAGCCTTCTGATGAGGCACATTGTGAGCGACCACCGTTCTGAGTTCAGCATTAAACTAAAACTTACATAGTAATACAAGTCCAGTATGGTGGCTCGCAAGGAAACGCAGGTGGGCTGCGGTCGTACGCTGGGCGTCTGCTGCGAGCTGATGGTGGCGTTCTGGAACTTGAACATGAGGTAGTCGGGCCGCACGCGACGGAACTCGCGGTTCACGCCCGGACGCAGGTCCGCTATCGGGAATCTGGAAGTTATATTTAATACTGATTATGTGAAACTGGAAAGAAAACTGCTAAAATGCTTGTAAAATAAATACTGAAAGCCTAAAGAAAAACGTCAAGTTTTGGCTCGCAGTGACGCTTTTTTGTCATTTATATTTTACTACCTGATGTCGGTCAAATTATATCACTAAAACCTTCATCGAGAACCACTCTATCCATTGGTGAAAACAACATGAAAATTGGTGCAGTAGTTTTTGGGTTAATCGCGAACAGACAGACAGACGCGGCGAAGGACTTTGTTTTATGCTACAATTTAAATGCTCACCAAAAAAGATTTTTAGACCCTAGACTAAAGTACAGTAAAGTACCAAATAAAATATTTTAACTTCAAATAAAATAAACCCACCCTATACCGAGGTGCCTAAAGAAAAACGTTTTAAGTTCCAAAATAATTAGACACTCATCAGAATAATTGTACGTGTTGTATTTATATTCTTTTTGCCTACCAAAATGGATTAATGCTCACCAAATAAATTAACCAAAATTACAATACGACCGTCTCGCGACAGTATACTTTATGGGCGGCATGGGCACCGGGCCGTAGGCCGACGAAGGAGGCCGGCGGAGGCCCGGCACTTCGGGGACAGAAGATATTAGTGTTATTTAATATGCGAGCAAAGCGAGCGCGCGTCATAAATTATGCGCGTATACGCGTGGAGATAAATTGAAAGTCGTGAAATACAATATTGGTGACATCTATTTAGTGATAATATAAAATATTTGGTCTGCAGTTAACTTTAAAGGCGTTTATAAATCTTTATGGTATAGAATAAAAAGGAAAATAGGTTCATTCCTACAATACTTTAGGAAACACAATTTGGTGAGCATTAATCCATTTTGGCCGGCATTGCGATTTTTTTTGGTAGTAAAATAGGTTATTTTCTGGTAGGCGTTTAAACACAAGCCTTTGTTTTATAATATTTGTAGTGATTTATTGGAACATGGGTCTGCTCTTGGATCTCTGGATGAGGTCTTTGATGGAACGAGCGTGTACAGAATTTCTGGGTGATCAGTTCAGTGATTTGGCATGCAAAGGTAACAAACAATCTTACTTTCGAATTTATAATTTTTGTTAGAATGAAGACCTAGATATTCTAGTCAATCATTCATCAAATACTATTGCGTATGTCCAGCAGTGGACATCTTTTGGCTGAAATGATGATGATGATTCGATTCATCAACGAATTCCTAGATAATATAAATGGATGAAATTCACTGACCTCAGAACTGCATTAAGGTTGGGACACTGCAGCGACAAAGACAGCTGGTTCTGTGACGCCACGGGAGTGCTCGGCGTGGCTGCCTTGCTCTTGGGCCCGCCGCAGAACGTCGCGGACATACGCTCCATCAGCGTCAGTTCCACGTCCACGTAGAATGGCGTGCATTTTACACTAGAAAGAGAAAAAGGTACATTTAGGGATCATTCTTAACTATTTGGGATATTTACCATGTTTATTAGTTGTGATCTTTGCGAACTTGCAACAGTGCTGAAATATAAGAGTCTCAAAACCAATAATAATAATAATAAAACGTTTATTTCGGACGTAGGTAGTCCATATACTGTTAGTAACACAAAAACCTTACAAAACTATTGTTAGTACATACAAAAAAAGCCACAAAAATAAAATAAAATGACACACACAATAATAATAAACATGGTAAATGCGGAAATGATGGGTTAGCGACCATGACAGTTTGACAATTTATGAAATGCTTGATTTTGAATTAATTATTTAATAAATAAATAAAAAGAAAAGGACATACTAAATACAATGTCAGCGAGGAGCCTCAACACAGGGTATGCTACACCCCGTCTCTTACCCGTCGCGCAACAACATAACAACAACGAATCGATTTTCAATAGTACGATGGATCGATTGGATACGACAGACAATCGAGTGGTTGTGAATAGCTATGCAGGACAGAAATTAAGCCAAACGACAGAGCTGCTCGCCGGAAAAAATTCGAGCCATTAGTTCAAGAAAAAGAAGAACTTCATACTTACACAACATCAGTGGTAGGGTAGACCAGTTTCTTCTCTCCGGACATGCGCACGTACTTGGACGTCTGCTTGAAGTTGACGCGTACGTTGGCACGTGACGTCGATGCGCTGTGCTGACTAGAACTGTCGTCATCATCTGGTGACGGAATAAACTCAGTTTAAGATAGGCATTAATCACAGAAGAGATAAAAGAGGTTAGAAGGGCCATGTGGGCGGGGCACGCGCGCCGCTTATATGATCAGACGATCATATGTCGACAAAATTTGATTTACTGACCAACAATCGCGCTCATATTGTGACAGCGAACGGAGCTCCGCGAAAAAAAAAGAATTATGCCGTGTTGCGCGATTATTACGTGTCGGAAAAGAAGCCAGGTGTGCAGTGTGGCTCGAGAAGGGATTACTCTTCATCGGTAAGTCTAAAAACCTTAAAATACAAGTGATATTTGTAATTATTACAATAGTATTATGTAGTTCGCAGACAAAAATGATACAATCGCAAGCAGAAACGAAATTATGTACATTGCTTGCAATACGTGGGTACCATCTTGTACTACGTGGGCGATTGCGCAATGCATTTCGTTCACTGCGAACGTCGCGTGCGACGAGCCAAAGCTTAAATTCTGCCTACTCTTTGCGTTTCGATAGTGTTGTACCAAGTTGTCAATAATGTCGATATTTAGTATGTGTGAATGCATTCAAATGATTATTATGTTATGATTAAAATAACTTTTGTTTATCCCATAGTATCAATACCTTATTATTGTTTATTGATTGTTTTTCATCTAAAATTTGTTTTGAGGTTAGCCATTTATAAATCGAAACATACATTTTAAATTTTATTTTTAGGTTTCCAACAGATCCAGATATGTTACAGACCTGACTAAAGCTATTATAGAAAAATATTAGTGTGAGATTGCATTTTATTCTGAAAAATTCGAATTTGAAAGATAGCAAGCGCATGCTATTGCTACTTAATAAATACGTTTTATTTCAAGACAATAATAAAATCTGAATTGAAATTGAATTTCAAGTACTTAATGATCAATATTTGAAAAAAATCTTTTCTATTTACTTTTTATCTTTAATTTTTTATGTGTGAGAGACCAATAAATATTTTTGCTTTCTTATTTTCTTTCTTTCTGTCCCGTCCCGAAATTAAAGCAAAAACTGCAAAACTTAAAGTAACAAAACTCAAGTAATTTTATCGATATACATTATCGACCTTTTGGTCACCGTAACATGTATGAGAAATATACGCAAGTGTGAGTGTACGTCAAACGCAATGTTTGCGCTAGTGTGACAACCAGTAGCAAGCTCGCGATCTAAGTGAGTGCGGTTTATTTGTGTGCATAATTCGCGTACTTATTAGCGTCTTGCATGTAGTGGTTACAGAGAGTGGGAGACAAGCGGCGACACGCGTTCTAATACAAATCAGGAACTATTTCCTTTCTAACCTCTTTTATCTCTTCTGTGGCATTAATAGTACTCATCTTATCATATCCTAGCAAATGATTAGATGGGATGTAAGGTTATCAGACGCGGTTTATTTTTAAATACTAAATAGGGTTCAATTTGGCCGGAATTCGCCTAACGCAAAGGGATGAAATTGAATACAAAATATTCCTAAGACCAAAACAAAACATTGGCCTTACCATTTGATTATGGCCTGGCAACTTTTGCACAACCGAAAGATGCTACGGTCGAAACTGAGCGTTCTTTCTAAAATTGGTGGAGGTGAAACTCTCCAGAAAGGAGTGACGTCACTAACCTTTACACTGGAACCGGATCAAGTCGAAGCCCTGCGGCTCATCGCCGGCCTCCGTGGAGAAGTAGAGACACTCTCTAACCAGAAGGTGCCTGACTGAAGCTTCGCACATCGTCTGACTACCAGTCGATGTCACTTTCTCGCTGCCGTCTAGAGCTATCTCTGATGTTAGTAGCCTGAAAGACGAAGAATTTAGTTATTTATTTAAACTTCATGTAGAATAGGGGTAGAAAGGCAGACATTAGACTTTCTCTACCAGTTAACCTTTCTACCAGTTATCAACATTATGATATAATACAAAATATTATCTAAAACAATACTTCTTTTTTATTTTATTTTTCGATATGGCATCTCGCAGTTCAATCTAGGAGACTGGCTTCTGCTTAACCGGTCAATTCCCTGTGGATGCCTGGAGTTTAAGGCCTCCAGCCAGGGGCTTTTATCGGCAAATAGATATACCGTTACGTTACGTGATGTCAAAAAATAAAGGTAGAAGGGATTTACAAAGTGTTTTATGTAATCTATACTTCTATACTAATATTATGAAGAGGTAAAGTTTGTGTGTTTGTATATTTGTTAAATTGTAAGGGGTAATCTCGGGATCTACTGAACCGATTTAAAAAATTCTTTCACCAATAGAAAGCCACATTATTGCTGAGTGTCATAGGCTAGTTTTTATCCCTGTATTCCCACGAGAACGGGATCTACGCGGGTGAAACCACGGGACGTCCGCTAGTTAAGTTATAAAGAAACAAAATAACCACAAAAAAGATTTTTTTATTATTATTTTTTTAAAACCGTTCCAATAATTTTATTTCTTTCTTTGGTGTTAAAAAATGCGTCAGTACTGAGTATCATAAAACTTTAGTATCGTTACCTCAAATGGTTCTTCCCAGTAGTTCTATCAAGAGCCTCGTTGGCCGCGCTGAAGTCGTCCACGATGGAGAACGGGTCCAAGCTGTCGTAGAACTTGGTGGATACTTCCTGCATCTTGCTGGCGCTGGCCGGCGATATGCAATCCGACCCGATCATTGCTGGGGCTAGAATGTCCTGTAAAAGATTTTGTTTTTTATATTGAATCAGAGGAGCTTTTGGCGAAATAATACATGACCGCTGTCGTGGAGGTCAGATAGACAGTCGCTCGATGTAAAGTACTGGTATTCAGCTGCAACCGGTTAAACTGGAAGCCGACCCCAATATAATTGGGGAAAGGCTAGGCAGATGATAATAAATAAATATTGAATCTTTTTTTTTTTTTAAACGTTGCTCCACACTAGGAACTTCTCCTGTATCGTGGGTGCGTTCACAAACATTTAAACTGACATACACAATTACCCAGACCCGGAACAACTATCTGTAGGTCATACAAATATTTGTTCCGTGCGGGGATCGAACCCGCGACACGCAGCGCAGCAGTCCATTGCTTGAGCCACTGCGCCAACCGTGCCGTCAAAATTGCCTTCTTATCAATTTCTGGTGTCCTGAAATACAGGCCGCAAGCCTAGTTTAGGCACCAGTCTCCCACAATATACTTATTGTTTTCACTTGGTCACTTGAGATGTATTGTGTATTTAATGTGTATTGTGGCGAGAAATAAATAAATCTTATTATTATTATTGCCTTAGCTTACATTTATACAAAAAACACCTCGTGCTCTTTGTGACACAATTTGATGCGACTAGACAACGCGCCGACATAAATGCGACAAAATATGTAGCCATACGTGATCGGTTTGAGTCGATTCAATATCTTCCACGTGTCGAGAAATGTTTCTTGAAAACAAAAAGATTCAAAAGAATATTACCTTATGTAGTAAAACGCAGGATACCGATGCAATCCTCAAGCTGACGTGTGACACTTCAGCCGTGGGGTCCCCGTCAATGTGAGGAACTGAAAACATATTGATGATGACGTAATTTTTTTTTTTTTATTATAAATGGGCTTGCTCTTGCCCTAAGGGCAGAGATGATGTCGACGACGGAACGAGCTTACCCAGAAGAAGCCTGTTTACTCGCGACTTAAATAGATTAGGGAATTGAAATAATAATAAATAGTAAAAATAAACCTTGTAATTGCACTAGAAACTCATGTCTGAACTGCCATGTGTACGTGACGGTACACGTGCTTGCACGTTCAAAGTGTGTATGTTTAACAGGTTCGTTTGTAAGCGGTATGTTTTACGCGCACGTGTTTACACAGCATTTGTGATCTGTGGGTCTTTGCCCTGAGATAAAAGGAGAAAGAAAGTAGTATGTTAATGACTCACTCTTCTTATTCCTCTTGATCCTGGGCGCGGCAGTGGGCATGTTGACGCTGGAGTTCATACTGGTGCTCATTGAGCTCACGGACGACGTGTAGCTCTCCGACATCTGGTTGCCTTGCGCCGCCATTGGGTGGAACTTCTCGTTTTCAGCCTCGGTTTCCTCTGTTGGGGAATTAGTAGTTTCAATTAGTAGATGCAATAGTTTACTTATAACACGCAAAGATTTTACTTACACTAAGATTGACTAATTGTAAAATACAAAGAATTTATCCTTTGTCTGTGAAATTTGAATCATCATCATTTCAGCCAAAAGACGTCCACTGCTGGACATAGGCCTTGAATTTGAAGTTGCAAGAATATTGTTGAGGATAACCACTTTAAAAAAAGTTGGCCCAACTTTGGAATTTTTCCAGTAAGGTGGATGCATTAACAAACATTCAAGCTCACATACACGAACAGATTTTTTTTTTTTTTAGCCAAACTCGGAACAACTATCTTAGCTGCATCAAATTTCATCATTATTTGCTTCGACACTTACCGTAACTGGGTCCTGACCAGCCGTACATGCCGCCAGCAGGTTTCGAGTTTTGCCTCTCCAGGTTGCCTAGCAACTGAGCCTCTATCATCTGGAAGTCGGCCGGCCTCATCGGCTTGCACTGCATGTTCATGCCGCTTGGACGAAGTGGTATGTTGCTGTGAAAAAGAGGTCGTAGTTGTACTTGAGCAGTATAAATTTCTTTCAATCATAATTCTAGATTTGACTGTAACTGTGTAAAAATCGATAAATGCCAAAAAAAGATCCGCGAGCGGTTACAGTGAGTGTCGTATGTCGGGAACAGAATTGAGTAGTGAGTGACAGTGGTAGCGGTACCGAGCGCAAAAATTTAACAAGAAAGAGGGTAGATAGACTTGTCTGCTCATAAACACCGACCCGCAATAACTTTTCCAGTACCAGTTGTCAGTTTCTCCGTGATCACGGTGCTTGAAACAGCGCCGAAATATCGGGAGCTCAAAGCAAATAGTAAACATAGTAAAATCGCATTTTTAGTGTTAGTAACCATGTCAGTTGAAAAACTAAGTAATTGACTGTTTTTTTTTCATAATTACCAACGCATTAGCTAGCCTTACCTAGTATCCTCCAAATGCGGCTGATTCAGAGCATCAACGAGTTCTAGCAAGGTATGCAGCTGCCTCGGCGTTATAAACACAATGAAGGAACCAAACAGCATCTTAACTTCAACCTTAGGACCCTCCACCTCTTCAGTGTGCTTCAATTTCAACGACAACTCCTGCTGCCCAGTCAACTTCGCAAATAGTATAGGATCGGGATGGTTCAGTTTCTCATCGGGAGTCATTTCTCGAGATTCTGTTCGACTTTTGGCTTCAGCTATTATCTCTTTCACAGGATCCGATTCTATAGTCGATATCACACTTCTAGTCTCATAAAAAACATCAGATAAAGTGCTCTGGTAGTTCATTTCTGGGGTTTCGACTTGGCTGTCGGTCTTGTCAGCTTGTGAGGACACGGATTTCTCCATGATAAGACTCCGAGCCATGGTGCGCAGTTTAGAAGGGAACTCGTCCGTGTACAGGGTGACTCCATCGAATTTGATCTTCTTGTCGGTGTATGTGGCCACTATGTATGTTTTTGGCTTGTCTGGATCTGTCACGTCTGGTGCTGGTTCTGAACCGGCCTCGTCGAAGTAGTCGATACTAAAATAGGAAATTACATTGTCAAAATGTTTATAGTAGAATGAAAGCTACACTGTAAGTTTTTGGAGATCAGTAAAATAAAGTAGTAATGTATAAAGTTATATTCACTTTATACATATACTACTACTTTATGTGCGTTTAAATCAATTTAACTAATAATTACAGGGTAAGGAAGTCAGAAGTAATAAGGAATCTATACTATCGAAATCTATCTAAGCGATGATGCACTTAGAAGAAACCGCCTCAAGTGAACTTTGATTAGATCTAGATATAGCGCTTTGTTCAGGTCCGTAAAATTGTAACTATCCAACAGTGACGCTTTGCTGTATATTTTTGGCGAATTTTTAAAGTTCTGTTCTCATTGCCGCATGAGCATCAGTCCGTTTCAATGACGAATGTTAGTGCTAATTAAGATCTTTATATCGTAGTAATAAGGTTTAATTAATCCACTATTTTCTCATAAAACTCACGTACAGTCATAAATAAATAATTTATGATTCTACAATATATGTTACACATTTACACAACAGCCTTGAAAGTCCGTTACATTTAGGATTGGAATTCCTACAACGAGATCGGAATCTTGAGCTACAACTAACTGTTCTATTAATAATACGTGAGATTTGTGGGATTTAAGTTGCCTTTAATAAATTGGTTATTCTATTAAATCGGAACAAATTATTAGCATATTCGTCATTACAGGTCGACAGACAAAACAATGACATGTGCGATAAAATCAAGGTCGTCGATTCGTCGCGTTAGATTATTCTAATCAGATGCCCGAAGAGAGGTCATATGTATTGACAAGGAAGTACTACAATGTATACAAACGAGACCAGTGTCGTTAGCATTGGGCCTTTTTAAACTGAGCAGTATGTGACGTCACTCTTGTCATCACGCAGGAGCTATTATTATGCGACGAAGTTAAGCCGCATTCATATTTGTCTGACGTGTTGTGTTGTGATAAAAGAAAGAAATCGGTTTCATACAATTAATATGGTTGCGTTCACATTTCTCTGACGCAGTGTGTTGTGATGGCTTGTGTTGTGTCGCATCAGAAGCGATCCCGGTCTGCGTCAGAATGGGTGAGGTGCGGGGGGCGGCGCAGCGACACGTCACAACGGGTCGGACTAGTGTGCACGCGCCAGTGTTGTGTTGTGACGCGTCAGATGCGCGTCAGCA
The DNA here is from genome assembly GCA_949316265.1 of Diarsia mendica. Lineage (NCBI taxonomy): Eukaryota > Metazoa > Arthropoda > Insecta > Lepidoptera > Noctuidae > Diarsia > Diarsia mendica. Next base: position 14,782,825 of record OX438906.1, read on the forward strand.
AGTATGGACGATGAGAAAGGCGACGGAACAGATTAAAAAGTCGCCATAACGCGTCATATAGATGTGAACAGTAGCCATCATGACAGAGAGCAACACGACACAACACGTCAGACAAATGTGAATGCGGCTTAAAATAGAGAACTGGCAGTCCTGTAGTTTCCTAACTACTGTCGCAAATATACCAGCTGGTGTCGGCTTCCAGTCTATCTGGATGCAGCTGAATACCAGTATTTGACATGGAGGCATGGAGCAACTGCATATCTGACCTCCACATCCCAGTTTTGTTTAGCGAAATAAATACTGGAAAAAGATCGTCCTCATGCAGGATGCCAGAAAACGTTTAAAAAATGCGGAATGCGATTCCGATTTTTTTTTTAATGTTGTCCCACACTTGGAATTGCTCCTGCGGCGAGAGTGCTCCTGCATCGAGAGTTTAAACAGTTTGTTTTTTTTACAGGTAAAGTGTACAACTACCTGTAAGCCATACAAATATTTGTTTTGTGTTAACAAGTACCAAATAGTTAAGCGACGGTTATGACGTAATAGTTGCTTAATTATTCCTAAAATACTTTTAAATGTTCTCATTAATTTCTAAATAATATTATTTGTATTTATTTTCTCGCATTAAGTCATTTATTTGATTTTTATAACAATTATTTAGTATTTCGTATCATATTGAGTAATTGACAGTTGATTTGAATATGGCGATTAAGTGTATAAAAAGGGATGCAAATCATTTTAACAGGCATTATATTGTAAATACAGACTGTGTGAATTATAACTCGTATTTAACTGTGTAAAACCTGCTACTGAACAATATTTGTGCGGGAATCGAACCCACGACGCGCAGTGCAGCAGCCAATCGATGACACACTGCGCCAACCGTGCTGTCATTTTAATCACCCTTGTCTCTTTCTAAGAACCATTTGACTATTACATGACATCATCAAGTTGGTATCCAAAGAAGCGATGAAAGAATTGTGTGAAAGATGATATTATGGCTGAAAGGGAGATGACGATTAATACGAGTAGCAAAAGATGCTAATAAGCTGCGTGTTGCGGGTTCGAACAAATATTTGTTCCGTGCGGGGGCACGGAACAAATATTTGTATGACCTACAGATAGTTGTTCCAGGTCTGGGTGTTTGTGTTTGGGATTTTGAATGTTTGTAACCGCACCCACGATACAGGTGAAATTTCTAGTGCGGGGAAAGGTTTGAAAAAAAATAAAACAAAAAGATATGCTGCGCTTACCCACATTACATTAGGAAAAGGGCGGGATAATGATGAAATAAAATGATGGTTAATTGAAGTAGTAGCATTAATGTTGTATTAATAAGAATAATTGTAAGAATACTCACTTCTTTATATGGACCTCTAGTGCGATGCCTCGGTCGCCATTTTTGGGTACATGTTCTATTCTTATTTTAGTGTTTTCAAATTTTACTTTTACTCGGCTTAGTACTGAAAAATAAAAATATACATAAATAAACAATGTTTATTATCATAAAAGTCATCTGTTAAGATTTAGATATCTTTAGTGGCGTTTACGAGAAATATTGAGAGGGCGAAGAAGTAAAATAAAATTGAAAACAAGTGATTGTTCGTTTATTTGATTGAAGCATAAGATATCTACGTAATCTGATATCCATAGTATTATTTATGTCCAGTAGAAGATGTGACAAAAAGACTGGCACATTATACATTCATAACATCACGCCTGCCCTGTATCACATTTCGCACACACGGGCTCAAATTGTCTCCGTGGTTGCAGAATAACCCAATAACAATTTTCCCGAAATGGGAATCGCACCCAGGCCCTACACAGCAGTCGCGCTTGCGACCCAGAGTAGTCTAAAAACCTAGCTTTACAACAAAACACGTTAACAATAACTATTTCTCTTTCTTTAGCCAACAAATAACCGGAAACTATTCATGTTATTAATAACTGTCTTCTTACATTATATTACTTCAAAACATGAAATATTTCTATACTCATTTATACGCAAACACTTGTGCAAATACAGCGATATTTTAATAAAAACACATTGACTTACTGGAATCAATAGCATGCGCAAACATTTCGATGCCCTCCACAGGATGAGATTCCTGCGGTCCATCCTCTTCCCTCAGACATTCGGCAGCCAGTTGCATGGATGATGACATGGATGACCACATCGACTCCAGCATTGATGAAACTTTGTTAGAAGAAAAGTAGAATCATATAAAAAAGTGTACAAACTGTATGGAGTAGATATTAAACTTACAAATCACAAATGACACACAGACAGTTTTATTTGTTTCTAGCTTTCCCCGCGGCTTTTCTAGCGTTTTGGTGGGAAATTATCCCACGAGAATGTTTTAAATGTAGCCTATGGTACTCCGGGTTAATAAAGCTACGGTGTTAGTGAAAGAATTTTCAAACTTGGCTCAGTAGATTCAGAGATTACCCCCTACAACTTCATAACTTTACCTCTTTATAATATTAGTATTATAATTTCAAAATAATAATTTAATTCACCTGGCTGGGATTGTGCAAAACATAATATTTCATGTGCCTATCCTATTCCCAACAATTTTTTGGTTGGCTTCCAATCTAACCAAATGCTATATGGAAGAGGAAGACAACCTCTACAACCTAATTAGTACTGGGTATTCTATTCTATTTATCTTCGGGGACGCCGGCAGACACCAGGCGGGCGATCAGTCCTTTCGTTGTGGATTATTTCGCCCAGTTCCCCATAGTTTTTTTTTGTTCTTATTTATTCATTGGAAATTATGAGTGTAATCTTTGTTAAGTCTAGTAAACTTATTGCACCACCTAAATTAAGTAATATTGTTGTAAACATAACATGCAGTTAATCTGTTAAGTTTGCTTATACTACATCGTAGACAACAAACTGGCGACACTACTCTGCCGTTGTACAGTTTATAACTAGTACGGAGGGTAGTTAACTAATTTGTTTGTCACAAAACTAGACAATAAGTTACGAATACCTACCATTATAAATTGTTAAATTATGTCTTTCTGCGCGATTTGAGCATAATGTTGTTATGAATTGTAAACATAGGCTAAGTTTAATGGAAATAAAGTTTTATTTATTATAGTACTGGGTAATACACCTTTTGGTAAGACTGGTTGTGACTTTTGGGCCCCTGACTACCTGTAATGACTGTCAAAGATTTACAAATCAGAGCCAGGTCCAAAGGCCTATCCTTTCAAAGATACTCGGGAAACTTAGTATGTTGTGGTGACGCATCCACGAACCAACCGGCCTAGCACGGCTTAACTTAAAGATCAACCAAAAAGGCTATTATTATTTAAACAGAATATAAAATGAATAATATTTATCCTCATCATCATCAGCCTACATTGTTCCCACTGCAGGGACTCAGGCCTCCTCTCTAGGAGAGGGATGGGCAATAATCCACCACGCGGGCCCAGTGCGGTTGGTAGATGTCGCATATCTTCGAATTTTTGGTTCTAAGATATGCCGGTTTCCTCACGATGTTTTCCTTCACCGTTTTGAGAGCAGTGGTAATGAAATAAATTACACAAAGTAATGCGCCTGCCTGTGTTCGAACCCACGACCAACTGTTCGTAAGTCGGGGCCGCCACTACTGGGCCACCACTGCTCTCACAATATTTATCAATATTATTTGCAATATTTATCCTACATTACAAATAATTTTTAACTAAAACCAGTTATTTTTAATTACATGATTTGGTAATGGAATGCATGTTAGCTATGTTCTTATTCTAATGTAAGATCCTTTACATTAGTATGTAATGCATACTATTGTTCTAATGACTTTGAGTACTATGTAATTAATTCAAGCCTTAAATATGCTAACAAAACAATACTGTCTCATGTGGAAGGTTGTTTTATAAAATTACTAGCTGTTACCACAACTTCATTTGCATGAAAACTTTGATGTGTAAGTGAGAGAAAACAAATAAAAATATCAACCTTCATCCTTTCCCAGGATATAATCTATCGCCCTGCTAAATTTCATTACAATGCGATCAGCAGTTTAACCATGAAAAAATAACAAACAGAGTTACTTTTGCATTTTTAACATTACATTAGTATGGATGGTTCATGAATTCTTTAACATTTTGACTGAATGTTAAGGACATGTTAAGACGAAACAAAAGATCTAATTTCTTCTAGCTGATTAGCTAATACATTCTAATAGCAAAACAATTTAAACTATAAGCATTGAATAATAAATTACCTACTTAGCTGATGACAGAGGCATTGTTTTGATTAGTAATGTACAAATTATAATTAAAAACATTCATTAGTAATAAGTGTAAATTACCTGGTTCAGCCCGCACTTTCGGTTGTACAGTAAGTGATAAGCCGTTGACTTTGACAATGGAGTCATCTTTGAATAGTGTGGACCACGGGATTGTTACTGTGATCTCTTTCATATGCCCGTCCACTATCTCCAGCGGCCAGTTCTGTGCATCTCCAAGCTCGTTGAGTGCCTTAAATATGTAAAAGTTTAGATATTATAATATTTTACAATTACTCTTAAATGGCTTGCTGATGTTAGCATGTATTTGTGGGATCATTTAGTTTACTTCAAAATGGTTGAGTTGTGTGATGTGCATGAGCAGGTGGTGTCAGTTATCATCTCTTTGAATACTCTACTTACTTCATATTTTCATTGTATTTTTTGTAAAACGATTAATGCAAAATAAAACTTTAGTACAAAAAAAAATAGAAAACAATAAAAAGTACCTAATTATGCTTTTAATAGCAACTATGATAGAAAGTGTGTTTCAACACAGTCTCAACATTTTTGCAGATTACCCTAGATCAAGAAAAAATATTAAAAAAACCTACCTTCAAATCTCGTTTTCTTTTAGCATACTTAGTTAATTTTAATTTTACTTTATTTTACTAACATAGTGATAAGTTAATGATTAACAATATTGTAATACCGTTCCGATACTCAATCCAATGAACATTTAAATATGTAACCAGTGTTTCTCATCCAAGTGAATTATTGTATTCTGTTTTTAAGAAATAAATGTCCTAAACCATATTTTTTGTCTTTGCTTTAGAGTTTTCCTGTGCACATCTTGCTACATAGTTTTTAACTAATATATCATCTCAACACTAAATATCTAACAAAGGTTTTGATCCTGAATTCCTGATATAAAAGAGTGTCCACAGAGATCTATGCTTTGGAATGAGCAGCTATAGTACCTTCATTATTTTTATGCCTTGTGACTGGCAATGTAGCTACATTATAATGTTGTTTTCGTTTCAAGAAGAAGATTTTTGTTTTAAGAAGTCCCTGTAACTGACCAATTTGAAATAATGCTTAATTTTTTTTTTCACTAAGTTGGCATCCTTTTCTACAGCGAAAATCATTTTTTGCTTACGATGTTTGATTGTGTCATTTATAATTATCATAATTACAATCAATATTACAATGCCGTCTTATGTTCTCTAAGTAGTTGTTGAATATTATTTAACTTCTAAGCTCTTATACTCTTATCAATGTGAGTGAATCATAGAATTTTCAAGACATATTGAAATTCAATGCAATTTTCTTTGTGCTTTTTTTTCACACCTACCTACAACTTTTTACAATTACAATTATAATTGCAGTATTATTATTAATTTGATGTAGCGTGGTATATAAGTTGGATACAGCAACCATAATCAAAGGAGCGGAGATAAGGTGCTTAAAATTCAGAATGCATAAACAACATAGATTTGAAATGACAATTCCTTCTGAAATGCAATGCAATTTTCTTTGTGCTTTTTTTTCACACCTACCTACAACTTTTTACAGTTACAATTTTATTTGCAGTATTATTATTAATTTGATATAGCGTGGTATATAAGTTGGATACAGCGACCATAATCAAAGGAGCGGAGATAAAGTGCTTAAAATTCAGAATGCATAACAACATAGATTTGAAATGACAATTCCTTCTTTTATTTTATTAAAAATACAGTGATAAGAATGAATGGACGTATTACTTCAGCAAGATAGACGAAACGTGATCACGATCTAAGGAGTTCTTTGTTTAAGTTCATAAATAACACGTGCTGTTCCTTATTGCGCATTTTTTATTGGCAAGTGGGTACACACGTTTTAATTGTAACACCGACTTGTAACCAAACCATTTATCATACAATATTAGAGGAAATGAAGTAATATATCGAAATAAACTCACATCGCAGTCAAGGCTAACGTCGCAAACTGTTCCAGTACCATTGTACAGATCCACACTCAGCTGATCCAAAGTAAGTTTCTCTTCGAGGAAGTTACCAAGATACCGTTGTAGCAGATACCTGCAGGCTCTTTTTTTAATACTTTCAGACCATGGCAGATACCACAACATCTTCAGAACTTTTTAAAGAGCATCACACTGAAAATTTTTATTTTTGTGCGTAATGACTATTGTGATTTGCGTGCGGTGAGGGTTGACTCGCGAACGTAAATAAACATAACGTTCCGTTTCCAGTTGTCTGTCACATGTGTCAATTTTTGGAGAGAAGCAGTGTTGCCAACCCCAAGAAACTAAAAAACAACATCTCACCAATAACAAAACAGGAGAAAACACTAAGTAAAGTAAAAAAGGCTTTCATACTGTCCTCATAATATAATTAAAACAATCACCTACTTTTACTAGTGACTTACATACATTGTTAAAATTGAACACAAAATAATATAATTTTAAGTAAAATTATTTTCCCTTTTTCATCTTCAATCGCCTCATATTCAGTATTTTCAGACATATTATCCGTTTTAAAATCATACATGTTTTTGTTTTAATTAAGCTATTGCATAGCTTCTATCGCGGGCCTTGAGCTTGAGCGTGGAGAGCGAATCCAGAAATTCCGTAACGAAAATATTCAACCAGGTTGCTATGGTTACGGAAAATAACAAGGTTGACCCTTTACCGCATACAGACCCATATTTGGTACACGTCACATACTGATTGAAATATTCGGATCCACTCCACCTTTCTTGCCAGTCATGATTTTTTGTATTGAGTATAGTGTATCCGAACACATAATTACAAAAGTTTTTCCCATCATACCCTCACATTGCTTATAGACCGTGGAAGCTCTGACGTCACATAATGGCAGATTTTGACATTTGGGTAAAAACAAACACAAAATCGTATGGTGAATTAGGTTGATTTAAGTTTCAAATAAATTAGAGAGTATTTGCAAGTTATATAATGCCGTATTGTTTTGCTCCCGGTTGTAACCATGTCTCCAGAAGAGAAACCTGCAGGTTTTTCAGATTTTTTCTCTTTTCACCTTTCTTATACAGAAATTTCTTCCTTAAATTGTTCTACGATTGCACTCAAGCTCACAACGGCAGACATTATTATAATTAAGACTTATATCAACTGTAAATATAACAAAAATCAGAAAAATCCCTCAGCGAAACTTGTTTGTTTTTACCCAAACGTCAAATTGTGACGTCACACTTCCACAGTCTATTATTCACTCCAAAGTTGAAAATACGAGATAAAGTGCGTTTTTGAGATTTCGGATCGGAAAAAAAATCATTTCTGTGAAGTTTATGGAGTAATAAATCCAATTTTTAGTAAATTATGAAGAAGAACGTTCTTTTTGCATAAAACCAGCAAAACATGTAAGTATAATCAACTAAAAGACAGTTTTTTATCCATTCAAACATTGTTCCAAATTTGGGACACCATGCACTTATGGTAATTTTTCCTTGGCAAATTTGGTACAGTATGCAGTAAGGTAGTTTTTTGTGTTTGGTCAAATATGGTACAATGTGCAGTAAGCTAGACTACACATTTGTTGTTGTTAAGTTGTTACGTTTTGTAGGCATAATCACCACATGTAGTGGCAGATATTTTAAGTACTCTTTAAAGTATGCTTACTTACTGGTGACAGCGATGACTATGATTCCGATGATTATGTCAATGTGGACTTGGAAATATTCGAAGAGGAAGAAATGTCCGACAGAGAAGAGCCATCTACTTCGACTGGTACTAAGCGGAAGAAAAAAAGTAATGCGCCTATGCTGAAGTGGTTCACTAAATCTATCGAGTACAATGAAGAAACTACTATATTTTTGGGCTGTGAAGACCTACCACCAGAAATAATGTCTTTGGAAACTCCCATGAACTTCTTTAAGTATTTTTTTACAACCGAAATGCTATCTTTGATTGAAGATCAGACTTTAACAGTCAATGTTGTTAAAATATTATCTTTCTATTATTTCAAACTTTCAAACAAACACTTTGCAAAAACAGTGAAAGTTATTGCAGCAGACATACAATACATACATACATTTTATTACAAAATATATACATAAATATACACTCTTTTAAACCCTTACTGCATATTGTACCATTTTCGGCCAGTCAGCTAAAAGCTACGTTACTGCATGTTGTCCCAAATATGGTGCATTTATGTTTTTGGGACTTTTCTCGGTTTTCCAAGTGTTTTTGATTTTTTTTCTTATTTTTCCTATGTTATAAAAAATATATTTTACCATGTAAATTAATTTGAGCTAAATCAAAAAATCCATGCGGTAAAGGGTTAACTGAGGTTGTCAAATTAAATAATTGATAAAAAATGCTATGCAATAGCTTTACCGCAGCAGTCTCCGAGTGCCACATTTAGTTTTTTTCTTCATGTGCCTTTCTTGGCTTCAAATGAGTATCAGTGCGTTATTTCAGATTTAGTGTTAATTACGCAACAGCATATCGACTACAACTAATAAAGGTGCATACCTATAATAGTTAGTTGTAGTCGATATTTAGTTTTCATAATATTTATAGGTGGCGCTGAACGTTTATTGAAAAACGAAATGAAACAGAAAACAGCTAATCTACAGTAGATTAGCAGTAGGGTTGGTAACACTGGAGAGAAGTTATCGTTTGTCTATGGACTGTTGTCATCAAAGAGTAAAATCCATGCTTAGTAGTACATAATAGTTCCATGATTACGGGTAATGGTCCCTCTACACATCGGCAGATGCGTTCATGCGTTTGCCAGACGTCAACAGATGCGTCCGCCAAGCGTCCGCAGATGTGTGGACGGATGCGGTCGTCCTCCAACCCTTTGATGTGGGACAAAACCGACAACCAACGGATTGGCGGCAGACACATCTGCCGACGGTCAATACTTATGTACCAAGGTACCATAGACGACCAAATCGGTGGAAGCATCCGCAGATGACGTCTGACGATGCGTCTACCGATGTGTAGGGGCCTTTAGACCCTTATCCGAGGGCCACGAAATGCGACGCTACAAGCCAATTCGCCTTGTGCTGTGTGACTATTATCTACAAGACCACAAGTTGTAGTGAATTGACTCCACAAGCGTAGCATTATTTTCATAGCCGAGACACATTTGTTTTTGACGCTCGCTCTTGCAGCACAAGGCAAATTCTATTGGAGCGTTATTTTTGTGGCCGAGATATTAAAGTAAAATGATCAAGCGTTGGCGAGGTAGGACTTACCCCTATGCGAAGTTCATTGCTAATCTAATGGTCATAATAATAATTAGACGCACAGACATGCTATTGTTTATAATTTTGTGACGTTATGGTAAATGCGGCAAGGTAGCCCGCGAAATTCGAATTTTCTTCGGTTTTTTTGGAATTTGCCAGTCAGTTTCAGGTTGTATGTTAAATAAAATAGGATTCGCGGCCGTAACAAATGTGACTTTACTGAGTAATAATGATTAAAATAACAAATACAACCTTCTCAGTTCATATAGGTTCCTTGAGTGACTATTTGATGAAAAAGGCGTTCAAGGAACCTCTGCGTGGGTTAGCTTGTCGCATTCACCAGAAAGTGCTCTGTACAAATAGACTGGTTGGCGCAGTGGCTGAGTGATTGTTATTTGTGTCATGTAAGTTTTGTTGTAAACGCACCCAAGGGCCACGATACCTATAGGAGAAATTCCTAGAGTGGGACAACATTTTTATTTTTCACTTTGCTAGGTACCAAAATTGCTACGTAGATATGAGGAGAGTGGAAAATAAAATAAACATGTTTTAAAATCTTTAAAATATGTTTTATTTTGAAACATGTTAATTTTAATTTCCTTTGAAATGTCCTAAAACATATTAAGTACTTACAATATGTATTAAACTCTTTTTTAATACAGTTGCTCAAAAAGTGGCGTATTGCAGGGACGTATAGCGTTCGGGATGTGGGCTATTACGTACTCGTGCTTTTTCTTTACCTTTCCCGAACTCGTGCGTTCTCTTTCCCAACTGTCAAAATAATGTCCATTAAAAAAAAAAACAACCACGAAGTATTTACTAAATAAAATCATAGAAGTTTTTATGATTCATGCAAATATTTCTAAAGAAGCTACTAATTTGTTTCAACATCAGATTTAATTATTTGATTCAATGAGTTAAAGGTTTCATTCCATTTCATCTCATTAAATTTTATTTTATTTCATATCAATAAAAAAAATCTACTGAAGACTTGGCTGTATATGGGCATAGTTCCCTTTGCCTACCCAGAATAGGTAAAGAAAAAAAAAATCTCTGCGATTCTTTTACGTTATGCGCCATTTTCAAAAATGTTCTTTGCGAGTTTAATTACGGTTTTATTATTTTATTAAATTGCTTCATTTTTTCGCAACTGTATTAAAAATAGTTGTTCAGTACACGTGCGGAACCGTCATTGCAACTTGTTCCGACTGTCTACCCTCGCCGTCGGCTGTGCCTCGGCTCGGCTAGACATTTGTCGGAACTCGTTGCAATGACAGGCTTTCCGCACTTATAATGAAATATACTATTTAAATATCATTGATTAAACCGATATGTGAGATTTTAAATCGTATAAAAACACAATAAAAACGGTTTAAAACGTTTAAAATCCGTTTTGCATCTAAATACATAGTTGAGTTGAGACACAAACAGTTAAACTCGCCGGATGCACGCAGCAGTAAGGACGCGCAACAGAAACTGAGGTCTCAAATTCGCAAACTGATAGCGATAGGCAAGTGTTGGAAGGAGAAAGCCGCCGAACTACAGCACTGCGATGATACTCACTAAACTGACAAGTTTTTTGAGGGAATCCAAGCTATCTTTGGCCCAAAAGCCAGAAAAATAGCACCCATGTACACAGGTACACTAAAGGCAAACAACGCCGAGTTACGAGTAAAATCGACGTACCTAATAACATTGTAAATGAGGTCTTGAATCCCGATTATTCCCGATCCACTTAGCGCTGATCTACTATCGTACATAAACGCGCTTGAAGATTTGCCAGTTTGTCAACACTTAATATAGGACTCACCACGTTTGATGAGTTTGTGCAAGCAGTAACACGTCTTAAAAATGGTAAAATACCGCGAACGGATCAACTACCTACACACAGAAATGTACAAATACTAAGTATTAATACTAAGTTTTTAATATGTTTCCCATAATATATTAAAAAAAAAAAAAAAATACTTACACACGAACATATAACCTCCTACTTTTTTGAAGTCGGTTAAAAATGGGCTTTACGATCTTATCAAAAGGGTGTGAGAAAGTGAAAATATAAAGGGAAGGATGGTGTTTCCGATTGGAGCTCTGACCGAGACATTCATTGGTTTCTACTGCCGGTAAAATTCTTGCGCACAACTGAGTTACACTTGCAGTCATCTGAGTGATCTTACTGAAAAATACCTGCCTGAGAGCAAATGTGGCTTCCGCACTAGCAGAGGTACTTCGATGCCGCATACGTCGTAAAGCAACTCTAACAGAAAAGCTTGGAACATCAAAGGCCCCTCTATAAAGTGCTTTGTCGATCTAGAAGAAGCATTTGATAGAGTTCCACGCGAGGTCCTATGGCTTATTCTCCAAAACAGGATGACGAACTTCTTTGCGTACCATAGTACCAAAAGAAGTTCGTCAACCTCATACGCCAATTTCATGTTGGTATGAAAGCGTAGATTTGACACGGAAACGATTTCTCTGACGAGATTCATATTACAATTGGAGCAAAGCAAGGTTGCATCATAGCACCCACACTCGTTGCCATTTTCTTTGCAGTTGTTATGAGGTCTCTCATAACAAACTCTGACCAAATCCAGTTAAACGTACTGACTGATAAAGACGTGTTTGATGTTACTAGGTTTAGAGCAAAATCTAAACTGCAAAATATTTTCATTCTGGAGATATTTTACGCTGTCGATGTGTATCTCTAAGATTGCTGTAGTGCGTTAATATAGTTTTGGAGATTCACCATGCTATCGAAATCGAACATGATATAATAATAATAATAATATTCCACAACTATCACACAACGCCATCTAGTCCCAAGCTAAGCAGAGCTTGTGTTATGGGTACTAGACAACTGATAAACATACTTATATATTTCTAAATACATACATATTATAGATAAATTACACCCAGACACAGAACAAATGATCGTGCTCATCACACAAACATTTGTCCTGGGTGGGAATCGAACCCACGACCTCCGGCATAGCAGTTAGGGTCACTAACCACTAGACCAACAGGCCAGTCACAGTCACAGTATAGAACCTGATTTATCATTTAAATTTCTTCATGCTGTATGTACCTAACTCTCACAAACTACCAGGAGGCCAGGAACATGAAGGAGGTATTGTATATTGTTAATAGGAATTCCATAATCTATATCTATAAAAGCGAAAGGTCACTCACTCACTCACTCATCACGAAATCTCGAAAACCGCTGGACGTATAAAGATGATATTTTTGGCAGAGAGGTTGTTTATAGTCAGAAGACGTCCGCTAAGAACGGATTTAGGGTGGTCTAAGGGCCTCCGCAAGTTTGTATGAAAGTCCTTCATTTTTTGTGCTATAATCTTGATTTTTGGCAGTGCCGTAGATTTTAGTTAATACACGTCTGCTATGAATTAATTTTACAACAGGGCCCGATTAGGGTGGTCTAAGTGCCCTCATAAAAGTCCTTCATTTTTTGTGCTACAATCTTAATTTTAGGCAGAGACGTAGTTTATAGTCAGTAGACGTCTGCTATGAATTAATTTTGCGACAGGGCCAGATTAGGGTGGTCTATGAACCCTCGCAAGTTTGTCTGAAAGTCATTTATGTTTTGTGCAACAATCTTGAATTTTGGCGGGGAAGTAGCTTATAGTGAGTAGAAGTTTGCTAAGAACAGATTTTGCGTCAGGGTCGGATTAGGGAGGTCTAAAGGCTTTCGTGAGTTTGTATGTAAGTTTGATTTTTGTAGTACCAGCCTGAAATTTAGCAAGTCAAGAGTTTATGAGTAGGAGACATTTGCTAACAACATTAACAGGGCTCCTGCAAGTATAATATTAAATCCTTGGCTTTTTGGAGCCAAAAATTGGTAGAGAGATAGAATATAGTTAAGACATAATGTAAGTATGTGTGGGAACAGATTTTACGACAGGGCCACTTTAAGGGAATATAATTGCCTCCATTGGCATTTGGCATTCGATTTGGCATAGTACATCCAGAAGTAGTCCCACACATACATACACCTCAAAATTTCCACGCGAACGAAGTCGCTTGCAACAGCTAGTCTATCTATCTATATCTATAAAAGCGAAAGGTCACTCACTCACTCATCACGAAATCTCGAGATCCGCTGGACGTATAAAGATGATTTTTGGCAGAGAGGTAGTTTATAAGTAGTTAGTAGACGTCCGCTAAGAACGGATTTTGCGACAGGGCCGGATTAGGGTGGTCTAAGGGCCCTCGCAAGCTCGTATGAAAATCTTTAATTTTTTATGTTACAAACTTGATTTTTGGCAGGGATGTAGTTTATAGTTATTAGACGTCTGCTAAGTACGGGTTTTGTGACAGGGCTGGATTAGAGAGGTTTAAGGGCGCTCGCAAGTTTGTTTTAAAGTCCTTCATTTTGTGTGCTACTAACTTGAATTAGAGCACGGTACGTAGCTCATGTGTAGAAGTTTGCTGATTACGGATTTTGACAGGGCCGTATTAGGAAGGTCTAAGGGCTCACGCGAGTTTGTATGAAAGTCCTTAATTTTTTGCGCTACAAACCAGATTTTGGCAGGAAGGTGCTTTATAGTTAGTAGACGTTGACTCAAAACAGATTAAGCAACATGGCCGGAATAAGGAGGTCTGAGGGCTTTCACATGTTTGTATGAAAGTACTGTTATTTTTTTGTACTAACGACCTGTAATTTAGCAAGTCAAGAGTGTATCACCGAATTGTTAACAAGAACAGCATACGTCTTATGATAAACACAACAGAAGCCTATAAAAAAACCATTGGGATTATTAGAGAAAACGGACTTATTGGGCATACATTCACACCAAAAGACGCGAAGTGCTACCGCTTTGTTATCAAAGATCTGCACCACACTACCCCTCATCAAGCTATAAGGGAAGCAGTCGAAGCCTCCAACAATGAAATCATTGGTGAGATAATTAATGCTCGTTATGGCTCGGACAAAAGACCAACCTCGACCTTCTTTGTGAATGTCAAACAAAGCATTCACAATCGTGAGGTTAAAAACATCCAATACATATTCAACCAAAAAGTTAAAATTGAAGACCCCCGCAAATCTAAAAGCATTGTTGAGTGTCAGCGATGCCAGCAATATGGACACTCCAAGAACAATTGCATGAGGCCTCACAGATGTGTCAAATGCGGAGAAGGTCACAAAACTTCAGAATGCACAAAGAAGGATAGAACCACACCAGCCAAATGCGCACTATGCTCTTGTGACCACCCAGCCAACTATAAGGGTGACAAATCAACATCGAGCTATGCTGCGCTGTACTGCGCTGTGCTATGTTTGGTCAACTCGCTCGTCTAATATTTTAATGAGGATACAAACAAACCATGCTGTGCTGCGCTGTGTGAGGCTACGCTCTGTTTAAAAACGCAGCAGTCTCGAGCAAGGCGCGCTACCCGCCGTGCTGAGCCGCGCTGTGCCGAACTGTGCTATGTTTTTTATGGAGCTCTGCCATGCTGCGCTGTGTCGAGCTATGCTAGGTTTGGAGCACGCACGATTACTTTATACTGAGCTAGATTGTTAAAAAACGTAGCTTAAGAAACACAGCACAGCACAGCGCAGTACAGCGCAGCATCGTTTAATTTTAAAAAAAACGTAGCTTAAGAAACACAGCACAGCACAGCGCAGTACAGCGCAGCATAGCTCGATGTTGATTTGTCACCCTAAGGGTGACAAATCAACATCGAGCTATGCTGCGCTGTACTGCGCTGTGCTATGTTTGGTCAACTCGCTCGTCTAATATTTTGTTACAACAGCCTACTGACAGTCATCTGACAGCCATCTGACAGCCACCTGACAGCGAGCCACGCCAACGACAGCCATGCCAACCTCTGAGCCAAGCCATAACTACCGGACCTCCGGTGGGGATAAAGCTTTATAATGCCCTGCAAGCTCATTTTAGAGATCTTGTCGCACTCGATTGTAGTAGTTGTAAGGGGAAGCTCTGCCCGAATAAAGTTATAAATCAGTTCCTGTTTATTTTTTACCACTGTCGTTACACTCAGAAGTGGTATCGAAAACAATAAACCTACGATTAAACGACGCTCTGATACATTTAAAAGTCAACGGTCACCAAGTACAAAGGACGAGGTCTGAAAATTCAAACGAAGAACGTTGATGCACACCGCCTACAAGGAAAATATTGAAGAGTCGCCCATCCCAGAATCACAAGGCACAAATTGAAAAAGCAGTCTACGATCTGGATGGAACACGAAGCGCCTACCCTCAGTACCGCATCATTGATTCCATAATTTGACCCTGAAAACGAAGACTGCGGCCAGTAACCACCTGTGAGACACTTCGAGTTACAAGAAGTATCCATTTCTCTGCCAGTAACGCTGCTACGGTAAATGAAGGCTACCTCAAGGTCGTCAACAGCGAGCCCAAGGACATGGAAGGGAGGAACCGTCCTACTTCACGCTGAGAGCTGCCAGGAACCATGCATAAATAACAAGGTCAGTTAACATGCCAGTTAACAGATATTTGCAAAATATTAGCCAAATGCCATTAGCCAAATATATTAGCCAAATGTGTTTTACAATGAAGTGCCCTATGTGTTGATAATAATTATGCCAATCGTAGACAAAATTAGGTAATTTGGTAGGCCCGATAAGTAAATCTAATCATAGTCAGTTAATCAGTATAATATCTCGGTACAAAAATGGTTTTACTAGTTGTGTACTAAGGAATTGAGAACTTAAGATGTACATATTTTATTTAGTTCAAGTGCGCATCAGATTATTTAACAACTCCAAAGTAAATCTTTAGATATAAATAGCTACAATAATTTCATCAAACTATTGTCAGTGGTTTATAGCATTCCTAGGCAATCTCTTGCTACCGTCAGTCGATATTCAAACAGGTATAAACTTATTGCATAAAGTTCTCGACAAATTGCAAACGAGGATCTTAAAATTAAATATGAGAAACCGTTAATTTTTACATATTTCATAGGTAAAATAAGCATGTGATGGCATTCAACCGGTTGAATTTAAGTTGATACATGTGTCTTAATTTCCCGTCTCGAGTAAGGTAAACGAAGTGCGTCAATTTATTCCATCTAGTTCTATGTAGTTATTTAAGAGGCCAACAGGAGTAAAACGCGAGTTTTATAATGCGTAAAAGTACTTATATGATTCACTGCAGTAAACAAAATCAGTGTTTTACTTTTTTTTTAGTCCAATCAATAGTTTTGTTGTAAATCGCAAAATACCACTAATTTCGCACTATTCGGCCGCAGCGAAAGACGTAACAACCGCTTTGTAGTGCAAGCTGATTAGAACTTTATTTTAACAGTATTTCAATCGAAGTTTGAACCACCACAAATAGTGTTGCTAATTTGAGGTAGTATAGGCTCCTACGACAGTTCAATAGTAACTTTGCAATAATAGCTCGATTGTTTATCAAACTAACAAAAAATAATACGATGTGGGTATGACTTATGCGGCAAGTCACATAAATCTTGTTAAGGAAGAAAAAAAAAAAATGTGATTATTATAATAAACGATCCTAGTTTCCCAACAGAAATTCACACGTATGCAGCAAGGTATCTTTTATAAAAGCAGATTGACGGTAGTTTGCGCCCAGTCCTTTAGTTTAGTCGCGTTACCAGTCGGAAAGAGTGTTAATCATGATTTTGGGCTTTAATCCCTTGCAGTAATGAAGTTGTTGCGAAGATATTATCGTATAAATGTGTTATGTAAAAATGTCCATGTAATTTCGGACTGTACTGCAGTGCGCGATATAATGACTAAACGTGATCATAAGCTATGCATTGCTCGATATTACAAACAAAAGCCAAGCAAAATCCAGCAAGCCAAAACCGAAGCTAAAGTTAAATTCTATGCCTGCCTTTGCTTCAGCCTTATGTAAGTAGATCGTTTGATGAATGCCGTTTAATGTGTACCATTTAGAGGTTAACGATTAGTTCAGTACAGTGCAATGACAAGATGAAAAACCAAAAAGTTGTATTGTTTTGCTATAGTGAATAATTGTAGTATAACTATAGTGAATAATTGTAGTATTGATAGTAGCCTGTAACGTAAACAAACCTTTACGGTACCCGATTAGTTGTGTCAAACTTCGCGCGATGGAAAATATTACAAAATGCATCATGACGATGTTGGCCAAGGCGTAAAGTGCGTAAAGAACGAAGTTCTGAACTTATAAATAAGAGCAAGATTTCTGGTTTCCATATATAAATTACCCGATTTATACTTAAACATTATTATGTGACATCATGTTTACATTGTGCTTAGGTACGGGAAAGCGGTACGGTAGGAAGGAGGGCCAATGACATT
Source organism: Diarsia mendica (assembly GCA_949316265.1). Classification (NCBI taxonomy): domain Eukaryota; kingdom Metazoa; phylum Arthropoda; class Insecta; order Lepidoptera; family Noctuidae; genus Diarsia; species Diarsia mendica. The sequence continues at coordinate 14,800,620 of OX438906.1, forward strand.
CAATTTCTAAATCTACTGAACCAATGAAAATGGTAGGTAAATATCGATAGTTTGAGCCCTTCTGGCTAAACAAAAAAAGGAGTACTAGTGGGTACATATTGTTTATATTGATACATGCTTTCACTAAATTCGTTGTTTCTGTGTTGTTTTTGTTGTTGTCTGAACCAACGCCTAATGTCAATAATTCTGTGGTGACAATTAGTTTAGATCGCAATTATTTATTCAGATCACATTGTTCCGACCATGGCAAGGTCTTTACGAGTAGATATTTCAAGAAGTTTGTAACGGAACAGCAGTTTAAAAATACGTTAACTGTTAACAGCTATTGCGTGTCCTACCTAGGTTTGCTAAGAAGAATAATATTAATTAAGTCTATTTACAATCATTTTTGTTAATCTAACTTAGCGCTAATTAGTAATACATGTAGCAAGTTTAATTTTAATTTGAAAATGGTGATAAAACCGAGGTCTCGAAACTAGGCTACGCCTGTAGGTATCTTGGGGGCCAGAGTAGCATTATCTTAGCGTTGATGAGTTGAGCAATATCTAGTGTTGATGGGGTTAAATGGTGTTGTGTGTAAAAGTAATGAAGTTTTGCCATCGACACGCTAAGAAGCATGTGTGTTAGTACCAACATGTGTGTGTGCGTGTGTCATATTGGTATGGTTTATAGTTAACTTAAATTGTTTCTTCAGTTTCTTTATACGATAGGTTGGCAAACTTAGTTTTTTTAGTTATCTTTTCTTATATGAAAAGTGTTTCATGTTTTTAATGTCTCTGATTCTACGTTTAATGAGTAGGTCGAAGTGTGGGAGGCACTAATCGCACAATTCACGGAACTTAAGGAAGCAACTCAATATGGGGACAATAGGTTACCAAACATAATTTGGAGTTTTAATAATACTGTTAATAATACAACAGGGTACCTATAAGCCTTACGATTTATCCTAGACCGGGTTTCTGTACCAGTGCAATTTAGAAGCGATAGAGTTATCTACTACTGGAATTTGAATAGCTGGAAAGAAAATGGGACGTAGCTTAGATACAAGGCGAAAAATAATAATAGCTGATAATAGTGTGATTTACAAATTACAAAAAACGGTGATTACGCACATTTACGCCAGGCGCTGACTACTAGCGGCAACAAGGTCAATGCTAATAACATCACGCTTGTAATGCCCGAAGGGTTAGGTAGAGGTGTACCCATGAGTACACACACATAGTAGTAGGTATACAGTAAAGTTTAAGTCCCATGCAATAGGGGGCGAGCCTGTTGCCAAGTTAATTCTTGTATGTTAGAGGATTTATATTCTGGCCAGTTAGGTAATGATTGACATAAACTAAGAAGTACAAAAGGTCATAAAATAATTATGATACAACGGGTTTACAGGCTTAGTATCCGTTGATTCCTTATGACTATATCGTAGCGATGCTTATATGTCTGATAGCACCAGTAGTGTGGATGAACAATTGAACACCGAAGATTTCATAAATCTTCTTGAGAGATCAAAGTTTATTGTCCCATTTTAACTTGGTTTTTTTGAGCTGACTTGTAATCGTTGTTTTCTGGTTCCCATTGCGGGAGCAATTGTTTCAGGACGGCCGAATGTTACAACAGCCTACTGACAGTCATCTGACAGCCATCTGACAGCCACCTGACAGCGAGCCACGCCAACGACAGCCATGCCAACCTCTGAGCCAAGCCATAACTACCGGACGCCTCCGGTGGGGATAAAGCTTTATAATGCCCTGCAAGCTCATTTTAGAGATCTTGTCGCACTCGATTGTAGTAGTTGTAAGGGGAAGCTCTGCCCGAATAAAGTTATAAATCAGTTCCTGTTTATTTTTTACCACTGTCGTTACAATTTTAATGAGGATAAAAACAAACCATGCTGTGCTGCGCTGTGTGAGGCGACGCTCTGTTTAAAAACGCAGCAGTCTCGAGCGAGGCGCGCTACCCGCCGTGCTGAGCCGCGCTGTGCCGAACTGTGCTATGTTTTTTATGGAGCTGTGTCGAGCTATGCTAGGTTTGGAGCACGCTGCGTGCCCCTCCATCGCCTTCAGACGTCTCTCTCACTCTCGTACTCAACTACTCAACTCAACTCGTCGGATTTAACTATGTCGTAATGTTTACGTTTTTTTGAAAATAGTGTCATATTTGACGAGATAAACGACTACACGAGCTGCTGATTACTTTATACTGAGCTAGATTGTTAAAAAACGTAGCTTAAGAAACACAGCACAGCACAGCGCAGTACAGCGCAGCATAGCTCGATGTTGATTTGTCACCCTAAAGGCTGTGAGGTCTATAAAGAGATCTTAGCCCGTCGAAACAAAAGCCGTACTCCACGAGAAAGGGTACGTGTATAGGTATACCCAAACCGCTACAAACACCCTGACCGCTCCACTTACTACATCTACTTTCAACATAAGAGCCGCAACAAACACGCATGAGAAATCGTATGCAGAAGCTTTATCCGGAACAAACTCTACAACCCATGACCTGCCACAAACTCACCAACAACAAAATCAGACACTACATCATATTCTAATGAAACAGAGTGAAAAGATGGACCTCTTAATCCAACAAATAGGCTCCCTAGTGAGTCTAATCACCAGCCTCGTCACCAAACTTGCAAAATGACTTCCCTATCTATAGCAGCCTGGAACATCAATGGAATTGCACCCAACACAAGTGAGGTAGTAGTTTTTCTAAAAGAAAACAAGATTGACATATGTCTGATATCAGAATCACATACAACCGTAAGAAGTGATATACGTATACCAGGGTTCTGCGTGTACCTTACCTCCCATCCAGACGGTCGAGCACATGGAGGCAGTGCTATCGTAATAAAAAACAACATCAAACACTGCCTACTGGAACCTTTTGTGACAGAACACCTACAATCCACGGCTATAAGAGTAGAAGATGGATCGGGCTTTATTAACATTTCGGCGGTATATTGCCCTCCTAGACACAAAATCAATGAGGAAATGTTTACCGAGTTCTTTAAGAAGCAAGGCAACAGATTTATAGCAGGAGGCGACTGGAACGCCAAACATACGGATTGGGGTTCTAGACTCACCGTTACCAGAGGCCGTGAACTCAAAAAATGTATTGATGCAAATACCATGTCAACTCTGTCCACAGGTGAACCTACATACTGGCCTACGGATGTCAACAAAATAACTGACCTCCTTGACTTCTTTGTCACAAAAAACATATGCCACAAAAACACCCAGGTAGAATCTAGCCTAGACGGATCTTCAGACCACACCCCAATCATATTAAGATTGAGTACAACGACTGCAAAATGTAACCCAAATTATGACATGCTCTACAACTACAAAACCGATTGGCATAACTTTAGAGAGTACCTTGAAGACAACATCAATCTCAAAGTACCTCTGAAGTCCCCTGACGACGTAGACGACGCGTGCTTGTATTTTACCAATCTTTTACAAGTGGCAGCGTGGATCAGCACCCCTGAGATAAAATATTCTGCGCATAGTTCACCTACCCCGACCGAAGTCCGAGGAAAAATCGCAGAGAAGAGACGACTTCGCAGAATATGGCAGTCATCACATAATGAACGGGACAAAAGCCGTCTAAACCGTGCCATTAAGGAACTTAAACACCTTCTTGCGAAAACTAACAATGATGCCCTTCAACTCAGGCTAGAGAGAATAACCCCTGAAGCTCAAGGAACTCACTCCCTTTGGAAAGCAACTAAGAACTTAGCACAACCTCAGCAACGCTTCCCCCCTATCAGATCAGACAATTCATGGGCTCGCTCAGATCAGGAAAAGTCAGAAGCTTTTGCCACTCACCTTGCCAATGTCTTCAAGCCGAACGAATCTACAGCTCCTGATGATCCTGAAATTGATGCCATCCTCAACCAGGACTTGCAACTTTGTGCCCCACTGCGACCAACATCCCCACGGGAACTGGCTAGATTGATATCCACGATGAACTCCAAAAAGGCACCCGGATTCGATTTGATAACTCCGAAAATTCTTAAGGAGCTGCCAAGAAAGGGAGTAGTTTTTCTGACTATCCTCATTAATGCCTCTCTCAGATCCGCCTATGTCCCTGCTCTATGGAAAATATCACAAATCGTAATGATCCCTAAGCCTGGAAAGCCGGAAACAGATGTTTCTTCGTAGCCTTACTCCATACTATCAAAGTTATGGGAAAGGGTCGTCCTGAACAGGCTGAAACCTCACCTTATAGAAAACCAAGTAGTACCTGATCACCAATTCGGTTTTCGCGAGCAACACTCCACTGTTGAACAGGTACACCGAGTCTACCGCACCATAAGACAATGCCTAGAAAAGAAAAAGTATTGCTCGGCAGCCTTCTTGGATGTTCAACAAGCCTTTGACCGAGTATGGCATAAAGGACTATTATGCAAGATAAAGTTGCTCCTGCCTCATTCATTTTACTTGCTGATGAAATCATACCTTAGTGATAGGCAATTTCAAGTAAAGGTGCGAGACGCTAGATCCTCTCTTGCCAGGTGCCTTGCAGGGGTACCCCAGGGCTCCGTCCTGGGCCCGGTTCTATACAATATATTTACTAGCGACCTCCCTCAATGCCCAGACGTATTTGTAGCAACCTACGCTGATGACGCTGCATTCCTGGCCTGTAATCAGGATACCAACATAGCAAGCAGCATGCTGCAAAATCAACTTGACAGGACCCATGACTGGCTAAACAAATGGCGTATAAAGGCAAGTGCACCAAAATCGCAACACATCACCTTTGCACTCAGACACGGAAATTGCGCCCCGGTCAAATTGGGTCAGGACACTCTACCACAGTCATCATGTGACTTGGGATTCTACTTGGATCGCAGGTTGACATGGAAGGATCACCTAAAGAAAAAAAGAACAGAAATAAACTTCCGATTCAAGAACTTGCTCTGGTTGCTCGGCAGACAATCATCACTCACCTTGAGTAACAAACTTAGAGTTTATTGTTCTATCATAAAACCTATATGGACATATGGGATTCAATTATGGTCTTCCGCAAGCAAATCTAACATCATGTGCATTCAAAGGAGTCAAAACAGTATCCTGAGGGTCCTAGCAGCGGCGCCCTGGTATGCTCGCAACTCTGAAATTCAAGAACACCTGGAAATTCCAACAATTCTAGAAGAAGCAAAGCTCTATCTAGAGAAATACAAAGACAGATTGACCAACCATCCTAATCCCCTTTCACGATCACTATTGATGCCAAATCATGCTAAAAGACTCAAGAAAGCTGATATTGTGCTACCTGATTAAGCAGAATTTGGACACTGGTCCTCATTCTGTAAAAATGTGATGTATCTTGCCACACATCTGATCATAGTCAGTGATGACTGATAGCAGATAAGAAGAGGAACAAAAAAAAAAAAAAAAGAGTGTATCAGTAGGAGACATAAGCTAAGATTTTTTTTAAGGACGACCTGTACTAAAGGGTCCCGTAAATTCATATGAAATCCTTGGCTTTTTGTACCTGAATATTGGCAGAGATATAGAATAATTATAGGTAAGACATTTCAGGTAGGAACAGATTTTACGACAGGGCCGGTTTAAGGGAATATAATCGCTTCGATTAGCATTTGGCTTTCGATTTGACATAGTACATCCAGAGGCAGTCTCCAGATTCCAGACGAGAGGTTCAAAATTTCCACGCGAACCAAATCGCGGGCAACAGCTAGTCAAATCTAATAACATGCAGCGTGCAATGATGATACAACTACTTCACGATTCTGGCCTCCTGGTACTTTGTGAGACCCTACTGATATATAGAAGTAACATACTTATCGAAGAACTTGAGATTCATTTCTATTTCGATAAATCGAACCAGGTGAACTGGTAATCGTTCACCTGGTCCGACCTCGTGGTTCGTTACATAGTCGGACCACGCGGTCCTAAGATCTACTCGTAGTAGTTCGACTGGCAAGATTCTAAAATCGAACCAACTGGAAAAAAAAGTTAACGTAGTTCGATTGATCGGACTATGCGGTCGGACCACGTGTCCATAGTCTACTGCCAAGCTGATGATGCCACTCTGAATCAAGATGGAAAACGGAAAACCGTTAGAGGAAGTCAAGGAGTTTAAATATCTTGGAAGCAACGTATTGAGTCATGTACCTTAGTTTTGGAGATACCATCACGCATTACAAATGCCGCTGCAAACTTTGGACGACTTAATGACCGTGTCTGGAAATCGCGTGAGGAAATTAGACACATCAGCTAAGGTGTTTGAGATTCACCCTAAGTATTATCACATTCCTAATGTTGAGGGTTCTGTACATAGGTCGTCATGGCGCTCTACTATCTACAAAAATATAAAAACATTCGAAAAAAACGTGTAGTAACTATTAGTGACGTCAAGTGTATCGACACTGATTTTTTTTATCAATATAATATGTTACTTATCTATTTAATGGGGAGGAAGACGGATGGCGCCACTGAAGTGCAAAAAGCAAGAAGCAGAAGCCGATGGCAAAAAAATCAGTTAAACCAGAACAGTGTCACCGACTTTTTTGCTAAAAGGTTGATTTATCTTGTGAGGTGGTTGTTTCTTCGTGTGCCTTTGTAGCGTATGATGCATGTCTTTGCGTGTGGTTTTCAAATTCTAGTGGTGTGGACAAAAAATACAGATTCTTCGATTTACTCCTTTCTTTCTTCATAGCTTGTTCTTCTATTTATCTACCTAATCGATGAATAGACTCATGTTTACGTTGCTGTTGATAACATAAAGTTCTTCAAGCTTCTTAAAAAACCTAGGGAATTGGAATATAATAATCTAAGACGCGATTGACTTAGATTACGTGGATACCTATTATTGTAGTTATTAACTCTGGAAGAATAACTCTGAAGGAACAAAAAAATCAGTTAAACCAGAACAGTGTCACCGACTTTTTTGCTAAAAGGTTGATTTATCTTGTGAGGTGGTTGTTTCTTCGTGTGCCTTTGTAGCGTATGATGCATGTCTTTGCGTGTGGTTTTCAAATTCTAGTGGTGTGGACAAAAAATACAGATTCTTCGATTTACTCCTTTCTTTCTTCATAGCTTGTTCTTCTATTTATCTACCTAATCGATGAATAGACTCATGTTTACGTTGCTGTTGATAACATAAAGTTCTTCAAGCTTCTTAAAAAACCTAGGGAATTGGAATATAATAATCTAAGACGCGATTGACTTAGATTACGTGGATACCTATTATTGTAGTTATTAACTCTGGAAGAATAAATAAACAAGTTATAAGACATCATTTTATTATTTTTAAAGGTAGTATTTAACACAGGTTTCTACCTCACCTAGATTTAGATACGTTTTTACAATCAATCATTCTCCTGGTGCTGCGTTATACTGAGCATTGTCCTGATGATCATAGTAATAATCACTGTCATTATTAGCTTTGTGAAGAAAAGGTAAATAAGAATGCGACGTATTTATATTGCTTCCAGCTTCACCTGAATCTCTGTTGCAGCTATAAATAATGAGGGAATAAAAGACGAAACTAAGATGCGTTGGCAAATATAACGTAGCAAAGAAGTCTGAGTGTCCGACGCCCTCCTCAGAATATGCGTAACTGTTGGTGTTGTTAATAACCAGCTCTATTTCGACTTTGGATATTGCGAAGCGGTCTGAAAGGAAGGTATACTTATCATTAGTGCCATTTTCATGTAACTCAAAACACAGTGAAGGGTCCATAGCTGGATTAGTATAATCAGCCTGCAATGATCCTCAACAAGTTTGGATCGGCAATTCGGCACATTCTATTTGGCAGTAAGTAGGTACCTACTTTACCTATTGAACACAAAGTCAACCCAAAACAAACAAACAAATTGTCCTACTGTTGTATCATGAATTACTAAAAGAACCAAAGGTCAAATTGGCGCCTTAATTATTGTCAGGTTTAAAAAGCCAAACCTTAAAAAATACCAACCGGTAGAGCATTTGAAAGAAATATCCAAAACTCGGGTAAACACCATTTCGCTCCATATTTTCTGATCAACAAAGAGCACAGTTTCTGTAATCAAAGTTGGTAGGTTATCTATCAATTTGGTACGTCTATATGAATTAATATTAACACGAATTCTGATTCGATACGAGGCGGCGCGCGGCGGGGCTAGGAACAAAATTGGGTTTGCACAACCATTTTGACGCCTATTAATTTTTCTTAGCTTAATTTTCTCTTATGATTTTTGTTCGAGTTTCTTGCTCGAAAATATTTGGAGTGACATGGACCTACAAATCCATTGAAGTTCGTACACGAGTCGCATCGCCGACATTCGTCCCGCAACTCGACTTCAATGGATTTGTATGGCGGCAGTCGCTTGAAGACTAAAGTCGTTGAGTATCTAAGATTTGAGTAGCCTTGTGTACGAAGGGGCTAGATTTTCTTTAAGGTTGATGTTCCAGGGTAGCCCGCGAAATTCAAATTTTCTTAATAGAATAGTGATTTAATACAGAGAACAAACCTTCCACACACTAACCACTTTAAGTATTTCTGCGCATCACGCAAACACTACTTCATGGATATGAATTATTTTTTTATGAGTGATTTTCAGTTTTGGTGGTCACCCTTGACTTTGAACTGAAATATCCCAAAGAGTGATCGAGATATTCTAAGACCTCTTGAAGGTTCTTCTAGCGTGGACTTTCTATTTTTATAGGTCTAGGTAGAGGTACCTACTTATTTTTAACGAAAACTGGTCAAGAAATGCACTTTGTTGATATTGACCCTTATCAGATAATAAAAAAAATGTATGCAAGACAGCAGAGTAGATCCTGGCATCCTGGCCGAGGTCATAGGCTTTTAGTATCTCAATACATGACACAATGTAATAATAATTTTATTAGTTTCAATTTATATATCGATTCAATGAAGATGTCAGAAAAGATCGGAACTTACCTTTACAAAAGCCCAACGACATCACAATTTTATAGAATGGACTCCCAATACTTTCTATTTTTCTCCTAAATCTAACCGCTTTAGAGTTTTGGGTCAAAAATAGTACCAAAACCAAGGTTAAATGAAATGATTTGAGGCACATATCGCCATAGGTAAACGATGACTTACAAGCGACACAAGCTGATAGGTATACTACAAACATGCTAATGTACCAATTAAGGGCGGTGTAGTTTAACTATCTAGCTTCTCTGTTATGAAAACAAAGCAATGTGTATTATAAATCTATTGTTTAGCTCCAAGAATTTGACATGATCCAAGGATAACATGGAATGAATTACATGTCTGTACAGTAGGACCCCACGTTTAATCCGATTCAAAGCTAAAGTTAACCTAAAAAAAAACATAAAAAAGTGAAAAAAATACAATAACACAAAAAAAAACTTCAGAAGAAAAATCAGCTTATGAAGTCGGTGACTTTTGTTTGTTTGATTTAGTTTTTTTTGCCACCGACTTCAGAAGCTGATTTTTCTTCTGAACTTTATTTTTCACTGTTTTGTTTTTTTCACTTTTTTGCATTTTTGAAGTCGGTTTTTTATACAAATATTTACTATACATTTAACATTCAACCAAGTAACCTAATCCTTAACCTTCAAGATTCCCTCATTATTGCTTTCAACTCCTAACCGTTGAGTAGTCGTACCTTCCATAATTTGCTCACCTAGATAATCTGAAAGAATCCAACCTTAAATGCGTCCCCTTATTATGTATGGACCTCGCCAAAGCATTTGATACGATTTCTAGGAAACTCCTGATTAAAAAAATGACCCTTCTAGGAGTTCGTGGTGTTGCCTGGACTGGTTTACCTCATACCTCAACGATAGATCCCAGAAAGTCATCTTAGGGGAGTATGCTAGTGACACAAGCAAGGTGCATTTTGGTGTACCCCAGGGAAGTGTGCTGGGACCTACCTTTTTTATTATATATATTAACGGACTATGTGCCATTAAAATCCCTCAAGCCAGGATCTTTACATATGCGGACGAAACCGCAATCCTATTTTATGGGAAAACATGGGACAACGTTCAGTCTTCAGTCGAAGCCGGGATGAAAGCTGTCGCGAACTGGCTGAAACATAATCTCCTAACGCTAAATGTAGAGAAAACGAAGGCTATAAAATTTGCCATCTCGAACCGTACGTCCCCTAGCAGAGTTGCCTGTCTACAGATGCACTCTTGTTCTAGCCCTGAAAACTGTACTTGGCCATATTTTGAGACAACTGAAACAATTAAATAATTTGGAGTCTATGTAGATAACTTGTCATGGTCCACACACCTGAGTGCTTTAAGGAGTAGGGTACGAAAGATGCTCCGTATTTTTAAGCAACTTGGTAAGATTGCAGATGAATCGGTTCTAAAGATGATATACTTACTACTCTCTGTGTCAATCAGTTTTAAACTTCTGCATAATAGCATGGGGAGCAGCTGGCAAAACTGCATTTATGAAGGTAGAAGGAGCTCAGCGAGCTTTGCTTAAAGTTGCTTACAGACGACCGTTCCGCTACCCCACCAACAAACTATACACCGAAGTTCTTAGAGTCAGACAGCTTTACATTCTGTCTTTCACTCTAAGGTTTCACAAAACCTCCCTGAACACTTGTCTCAGATCAAGTAGAAGGGTACATTGGGAAAGGGTTCGATTTCGATGCCGTAAAACAATCGGAAATTCTGCATCTTACATAAACTAAATGTAGAAATGCGGTAACTAAGTGGCTTCTTACACTAGACTATGACTTGACTGAAAGCCTCCTATCCTAAAACAGGCACATAGTTCACTTTGATGGGCACTTCTGCATTTACATACCTATGTATTTACAATTATATATTATGTATTACTATATATCACAAACTTCCCTAAACAAGAACGGTTATAACATTCAGACCTACTCTCACAACACCAACACGATTACACGACTGTATTTATTTACCCCCATTACACCACACACACGTACACTTAACACTCACACAAATACCATACACACAGGCACTTTCTTATTGTGTATTCCTTTCTTAGATTATCAGTATATATTGTTTACTGTTAGATTTAGAAAATTATTGTTTAAAATATTATTTGTGGCACAAGTAATATGTCAACGGAACGAATGAGCCCGGAAGAATTTAATTCTGGAACAATAAATTATTCTTATTCTGTATTTTATTAAAGAATTATTATCCTCCAACTCCTAACCGCTGAGGAGTTACTTATACCTTCCATCATCAGCTCATCAACATGAAGTGATGAGTGCTAGATGCAAATATGTACTTGAAAAACTTTACAAAAATCACGAAACACGTAATAATACGTGCCTATAAAATTTGAGGGTTGCCCTCGATTTCTCTAGGATGCCATCATCAGATCCTAATTTCCTTATTATGGTACCACCCTTGGGATATCTCCTTTCCAACAAAAAAATAATTTTCTATATCGGTTCAGGCGTCTTTGAGTAATCGGTGAATATACAAAAAAAGATTCAGGCGAAATGAGAACCTCCTTTTTTAAATTCGGTTTAAGAGATTTACCTCCTATCATTAGGTAATAGCCTGAAAAAATACGACTGTCGGTCCATAAGTACGTATAATTTTGAAGGATTTTTCTTTCAACCCTTAACCGTTGAGGAGTTGTACCTTCCATCATCAGCGCAGCCACATGAGATTATAATCATCAGACGCAAATACTTAAATAGCTTCAGGAAATAATATATATGAAAAACGTAATAAGTACCTATACAATTTGAGGGTTGCCCTCGATTTCTCAAGGATCCCAGGGATCGGGAAGATGCCCTTTCAAAAATTTGATAATCGATTCACAATTGAAGGAGATATGCGCGGAAATACATAAAAAAAAGAAAATAGAAAAAGAAAACAAAATATTTTTTTGGAAGTCGGTTAAAAATACCGTTGTATTGTTTTAAAATAATAATTATTAGTAAAAATTAAGTAAGGATAATGTTATACATATACAGTGCTAACGTATTGTTCATATCTAACTTCAGGAATTCAGATTGGCTGATAAGGCTGAACTAGTTCAGTGGTTTCTGAAGAGGAGGTTGCATAATTAAGTACCAAGTCAATAAAACCGTCTTAAATAGTTTAAATATTTTTAATTTTGTATGTACAATGAAACCGGTGTTAAGTTAAATCATTTACCAATTTGACAACACATAACGAGCTCCTGCGGCGATACCAGCCCAGGTCTCCGTCACAATCTGTTCGACGTATTCTGGAGGTACTTCGAAGAAGTATTCATAGGCGGGAAGCTCCAGGGTGTAGGTAAGAGGGACGCCCACGGCCCTGGTCCAGTCCCGGGAGGTACCGGTGGTGTAGTACAGGACGTTAGCGGCGTTACCCACAACGTATCTGTCAGCTTTGTCCAAAGCTAGTTCATCGATAGCTTGCGCCATTTGGATACCGGCGAGGTGGAGGATCAGACCGTTTGATGGTAAAGTTCCTGAAAAAGTCACGGTAAAAGTTAGTAGGTAGGAGCTTATTACGAATCACTCTTACTATACGGTGAGTATATCTTGGAAGAACATATTAATTAGTCGTAGTAGTAGGTACTACATAGTTTCCACCACCACCACCACCATAGTTAGTTTTTGACCACGAGGAACAAGCATAGGATAGTCCAAATTGTTCTTACCATTGTTGCCCCAAGCGTACAGGAACATGTTTCCATAGCTGTGCAGAGATATGTAGAGGGAAGTCCTCTGAATGTTGGATATCACGGCGTCTCTGATGACCCTAATCTCAGGCTCTGAGAAGGGGGTAGGACCTTCGTAGATAATGGAGCAAGGATTAGCGCTGTCCGGACGGGTGCCAAAGTGGTGGTCAAAGTTGCGGTTGCCGTCAACTCCAGGACATTCATCGGCACCATCGTGCGCCTTTGAGCGAGTTTTACGCCACAAACGGTCCTGTGGATTGTTGAAAATCAATGAGTATTGTAGAGTAAAGAAGTCCATGATCATTTTAACGGACTTTCAATACTAATGATATAATAATTAGCCCTAAGCAATGCTGTTTCAAATGAGTGTAGTAACAACATTACAAGTATAATTAATGCTACAGAAGTACAGAGGCATTCTCGTGAAAGCAAAATGTGCGTTCAGCAAATCGGAGCTATGACAAAAATAAAAGTTATTTTTTTTATGATTTGCATCAATTTAATTTTGAATCATTGCTTCCGATTCTATTCAATTTAATAAGAGGTAGCCAATATAAGCATTTGACTTAACAGTGGTTAATTCAAATGTTTATATTGGAGCATGAAATTATTAAGAATTTTGTTACAATATGACATTGACCGTAACCACCTGCAGCATACTCATACAGGTCAATGATGGTCAAATGAATAAAGACCATTCCGAAGATTAAATGGCTTTTTTCTCAAAAGATCTTTAGCTGTAGCAAACCCTGCCATGAATACAAATGGAGAATAAAAGGGAAATTTAGTTAATAGGGCGCCCAATTATATGCACGGAAGACATTGATGGGGGTCACATGTTGTCATTTTATGCAGATTGACGTTATTGTTACACACCGCTCATAAATATATAATTATGTATTTCCGAGAAACTGCGTTAGGTTAGGTCGTTCAGATAGTTGAGAAGATAAATAGGTCTTGACTTACCTCATTAATAGAGTATTCGTAGCCATCAGGATTAGCGAGAGGAATGATGATCCAGTCGATGCCGTCAGCCAGGGCACTGTTCTGTGCTTCTTTGACGAGTTGTTCAATGATATAGATAGCGACGGGAGTGGTGACCCATTCTCTGGCGTGAACCATGGCATCAATCACGATGACTGGCTTCATAAGGTTCTCGAAGCGGGTTGTCGAAATCCTCACGTACTTGATTTGACGACCTTCGTAGCTGAGACCTGCGTTGATCACGGTCACGAGTTCAGGGTATTCCTCTCCAACTGTATCTATGTATTCGTTGATCTAGGGGAAGACATGTATTTAATTTACTTTATTTTATTTTTTAAATCTGGAATCTCCAAAAAAGCTTGATACATAAAAATGGGCAAAGTTTGTCATCTCAATTAGATAATAATGTACTAACTTCTTCGTGGTTGTAGTAAGTGTCCCAGGAAATAGTCTTTCCGCTGCGTTTGGCTGCTGCTTTCCTTGACTGTATTTGAGCTTCTTCCGCACGGAGAAGGCTTAAAGATAAAATTGAGGATTTTTTAATTACAAACAACAGGGGCAGGTCGGTCATTTGCTGCAAGTTCTGCAAATTCTATCTAGCAAGACATGCAATTTAGCATTGAATAAGAAAGAAGAAAGAAAAAATATTTATTGTCGCAGATATATGACACAATAAAAAAGCAGTAAACACACAACTTACAACTATTATTAAAAATATTAAAAAATGGGTACAAAAAAATAGAACCAAAAGTTTGAGTTTACATAAAATTAAACAAAAAGGAACACAACTGCGACAAATAGGTTACCACTCAGCATGGTACTGTGCTATGGGGACCCGCAGCACAGCGCCGCACAGCAATAACATCTTGGGAACTCCTGAGAAATTAACAGTTCGAACTTACTCGGCGAGGTTATCGGTAATCTTGGTGTACACCATGTTCCTCTCGTCGAAGTACGGAAGCCATTGCAGCTTCTCTTCAGGAGACAGCCTTACAACAGCCTCAAGTTTTCCCGACGCGCTCCTGGCAGCGGCTTTGGCAGACAAAATGTCTAGACTTGCTTCTATCGCTTGGATTTGTTCGCCAAGACCGGACACGCGGTACAACTGATGGCTGAAAATGAAGGAATGTGATAATTTGATGACCAGTAAGTAAGTAGTAGTAACCTATTCTGTTTCCTACATTGGGAAATGACACGTACTAAGATGACGTGGAGATCAAACGATCATGGTTGCTGAATAATTTGTTAAATTGCCTTATGGAACTTTTGGTACGAAAGGAACATCTAGTCATGCATGACAAATTGACGTAAATTGATGTCAAGGTTGTTACACCATGGGTTATTTTATTCGGGAAATTCTAAATGGGAATCGTGTCTCTTCAATTAAAAAAAGTGAAAGACTATTCCTTTGGTGCAGAAGATAAAAAAATAGCCAAAGCAATGTTACAGTAGAAATTGCTCGTTTTGTTTGTGTAGGTAGAGTTTGTTGCATTGAACTTCTAGTAAGTATTCAAAAACAGATGATGATTCCATAGAATTTATTCGCGGAGTTCTTACAACCCCTAGTAACAACAAAATATAATTGAAAAATTAGCACTTACCCTTCATATTTTTCGTGATGACCTCCGAGGACAGAGGAGGCCACACACAGGACTACACAGATCACCAACCGAGTCATTATTTCCACTGGCAGTGTGCCAGCAGGGCGGTTATCTTATAGCCTTTGATTAGGGATAATCCTTTGATAATAGACATATTTTTATATCTAGAGTTCAAGTTGTAAATTTTATTGTTGTTGAATGCTACCGATGAAACGAACGAATATAATAAGATACCTAACAATATTATCGTCAATGCCGTGAGGTTTTGTACCTACACCTAATAAATGTGCTGTTGCAACAAGTATAAATACAGAACTACATAAAAGGTACCACTGGAGAAGCGTTCAACAAGGCAATGAGCAAACGTTCCCTTTCACTAGAGATTTCATTGTACTTACTAATTTTTTGGGCAGAGTGTGCTGCAAGGCGCGTTATGTTTTCAGTTTCCATAAAGACCAGAAATTAATGAAACCAAAAAAAAATGTAGTTAAAAAACTAAAAAACCCGACTGAAAAAACGGAAAAGCAAAAAACAAGCACATTTTAAATTAAACAAAACTTGTAAGCAGGCGGGGTCCATTCTATTTTCATTTCATAATTTAATATTCAAATGAACCCCGCCTGCTTCCAAGTTTTGTTTAATTTAAAATGTGCTTGTTTTTTGCTTTTCCGTTTTTTCAGTCGGGTTTTTTAGTTTTTTAACTACATTTTTTTATTTAACACTTTTTAGTCAGTTTTCATTAACTTCGTTATTACTATTATAAGACGGTAGATTTCGATTCGATTTTATATTCATTCCGTACACGTAAAAAAATCCGGTTATAAGTAAGAAATGCGATATTGTTTGTTCTAATAACTTTAAATCGTTATATATCCTAAACGGTTTTATAAAATGAAAAATGATAAAGGAAACCTAATATTCATTTTCAAATACCTATTCAACGATACCCCACTTGATGTGGTGCGTCAAATTTTTTTTTTCATTTTGACAATATGGCGACTAGTTGTTACTTTAGTGAGTATTGTTTATTGTAATGTTTTTAGTGACACTCGCGAGGTCAAGACGAATCGATTGACGTACGGATCATCAAAATCGGCCAAGGCGTTTGGCCTCTACAGTGCCACATAGGAACAAACATACATACATACATACATACATAGACTGATAAACACATAACCCTTCTTTGCTTTGCGCAGTCGGGTAAAAAGAAACAAGTGCATTAGAACCATTAGTCACTTTCTAATAAGAATATGAAGTGGAGTTGGTACCTAGAGTTTCAAATATTTTTTCAGTGGGGTTTATCATCTTAGAACCATTTGGTTATAAACAGGCACCTCACGCTGCCGCTGCAACATCATCATGTCAAACACTAATAAATTTTCAACTATCATCATCGTCATTCATTTCAGCCGAAAGACGTCCTGTTGGACATAGGCTCCCCCCAAGTGACGTACATTGACCGGTACGCCTTGCATCCAGATGATCCCCGCAACTTTCACCAGGACATCGGTCCACCTATTTTCAAATATAGCCCTAAAGTGTTAGGCTAAAGGTTGATTGGGAAAATTTTACAGTTTTGGGTAGCTTGTTGTGCTGGTGTACTGCTACATCAAAATTACTAGTACTGCGTAAACAACAAAGAGTTAACTAATCCCCTAATCAAAATTGTATCAGTTAGAATAATCATCCGACAGGGGGCTGAAATTATGATTTACAGCCCGATATAGTTTTATTGAAATAATCTTTATAACAGTAAATTTAGGTCGTAAAGATAGGTTACTACAAAGTGACAGATTCTCTAGAATGCTCCATAGACATATTAGACATGTTTTTGTATGGAGATTATTCTTTATCTTCATGTTTCGGAACCCACCAAAAAAATTCGTGTCGTGTCTCAGAATATTGTCGTGGCCATCTGTCTATGAAAACTGCAAATACGGATGTTTTTTTAGTCTTTTTACGCCAGTCAGAAAAGAAGGTCGCAGTTGGATCTAGTAAACACAGCTGTTATTGCCGAACTAGCTCATCCGCTAATCGGTTTAAATTTAATTATCCTTGTCGACTTTCCTTAGAATTATGTCATACCCAATCGTATGCTTATACTGATGCATCTATGGAAATAAAACCACAATAGTATAAAATAATTTAATTTATTTTAACAAAAATATCAACTTATCAATACTGTTTGTTTCACAATTTACTACTAACTAAAATATTTCTACAAATTATCATATTTTGTGTTTCGCTACACACTTCCAGTATATTCTCTTTAGAGTGCTCTTGAAACCAGAATGTCTCCATGCATAGATAATAGGGTCACAAAGGCTATTACAAACCCCTAATAAATAAAGAGGTCCTAAAGTTAATATTTCTAGTGGAATACATTCATAACCATTCTTCATGATATCACACTTCACATACATTATTACTGCTACGTAGTAAGGAGCCCACGTGAATAGAAAACATAAAGTTACAATAAGGACAGTCTTCACTGCCTTCAATTTACTTGGATGTGAAGTTGACCTGCCTCTACAACATCCAAATCTTCTTCCTTCTCTGCTAGCGTCACTTATTTGTGTTTGAGTTTCACTGTCAAACTTGCGCATTTCAATATTGTTCCCATTTTCAAACGATTCAGAGATGGATATTACGGTAGCTGAAGTGGACAAATCTTCGAGGAAGCCTTTATTTGTATAACTGGTCTCTTGGAACTCTCTGATTTTGTCAACAGCTTTGACGGCGCTGCGTAGAATGAGTATGTATAGTATGCAGACCATGATGATTACTGACAGGACTACAATGGATAGAACCAGTAGTAGGGCTGAAGGGAACACGGCGATGTACCAGCATCTGTAGTCTGTGAACGTCCGGCCTGTCCACCCCATGGCTGGTAATGTTGATATAAATATACCTGTGTATGGCAAGTGGAACAATTACAATGGGCTCTTTTGGTTATTCGATTTTTTATTTGATAAGTGCTACAATTATTTGGTATTCAAACCTATAATTACGTTACCAGATGTGTAGGTACCGTTAAGTAAATAATCTATTGTTGTGAGCAACATAGAAGTGATCTATAGTCACAAAATGTCTCAATGTGATTTTTGAATCAGGTACAGATTTATCCTACTTATACATATATGGCTGTATGGCACTGAATGTTACGGTACGATTAACAATGATAAAGGTAGCAATAATAATAATCAAAATATGTCAACTTACACAAATGTGCTAAGTAGCCGGGAATCACAAGTGCTGTATGCACTTATTACAGGTGGTGTGCGGTTGTTAGGTAACAATAATAACACATATTACATTATCACAAACATAAAATTATTTATAACAAATACTACCTACTAAGAAGAATTAGTATAATTTTATAATATATTTTATACGTCTACATCTACTCCCTTAATTTGGAAACATATACAGAGAGCTTGTTGATATGTCATGGATTAAACAGTAAAGTACCTAATTTAAAAATACATATTTGGTTTCGCTACCTACTGATCCTACAAATATGATTTAATATAAATATTCGGTAATAATTTCTAACAGACTTTTGAAAACCTTTGTGCCACCACGCATAGATCAAGGGGTTCAGTAAGCTGTTCAGAAAGGCTAGGGCTGCCAAAGGTCCACCGAGCAAGTGCCTAATGTACATGCACTTGGGATTCGTTAATTGTTCTTCACAAAACACAAACGCAGTGACCGCAATGAAAAATGGCATCCAGGTGAAAATAAAACTTCCTGAAGTTAACATGACTATAGTTATTGCCCTCCACTTATTTGGCTCTTTTGGTTTACGTGTAATCGCATTTATATTGCAAATTTTCTTCACCTGGTTCTGGAACCTTGATGTTCTAGGGGCCGACATTGATAAATTAAGACTGAAAGCTTGCGAGTCATCTGTACAAATACTATACATCGACTCACTTTGAGATTTACTTTGATTGCCAATATTTTCAACGTTATTTGCCGTCTTCATTTGAGCAAGATTCAGGTCATGGTTGCTTTTAGATTTAATCTTTATGGTCGGTTTTACTATGATTTTTTCTTCGTTCCCATAAAAATTATTATTACAGGAGGCACTTTTTGTTAACCTGGGCGTTGACGTTATTTCAGGAATCTTAATAGATTGAGTGCTAGACGTTTTGCTCACGTTGCCCCTAGAGATTCTTAATTGTGAGTCTTCTCTGGTTGCATGAGGTTTTACAGTTTTTGATGTTCTGTTTAGGACATCGACTGTTTTTAAAGCTCGTACTAATATTATTGAATAAAGGATGAGGACCGCCATAATTGGTACAATACTGAGGATGGAATTGATAAGTATTAGGGGGCCAGGAAAGAGAGCGACGTAGTAACATGGAGTGAGGAGCAACTCTGTGTTAGTCCATCCTGTCGCTGGCATGAATCCAAGTGTTATACCTGGAATAAGCGTTAGAGACAAACATTTAATAACACATGACATACTAACTACTTAGTTAAATACAATATTGTCTACTGCGGTTGTCACAGCCAAAGTTGAATTTCTTGAAGAGATTTATTTTATATTTCAGAGAAAATGGTTTTACGTAACACAAGGCTTTAATTTAAATCGTTAGGCTTGCTGACTTACAGTGGACTACTAAGCTCACACAAAAGCATCAACACATAATGTAATCACACAATTTTTAAATGTTATTTCAATATTTTAGTTTACATTAGCGCAGTTAAACACAAAGCATTGAAAAAAATAGTATCTCACCGATCATCCATATGCAGAGAATACCGATCCTGACCCGCGTGGTGTTGAAATACCTCTGATAGTACAGACCGTGGAGTATGTAAATGTATCGGTCTACAGCGATGAGACCCACACTGAAGATGGACACCATCGCCGGACATACCAGCATGCCTGTTGATAAAAGTAAGTTTTCGTTCCAGTTAAATGTCATATGCTTATAGTCCTCATTAACCTCAGGATCCTAATCCAGGGAAGTAATTCAATCTAAGAAATCAGCAGAAACTGAGTAAAGGTCTTACTGCAACATACATATTTACTGGAAAGGACAAATAAATAAGTGCCAAACATGAAAGTTGTGTCATACGTGCAATGCAATTTTTTTGCGGAATGCAACTATCAAAATAAACATGTTATCATCATAATAACACGTTAGAAAAACCTCACTTATCGTTAATCTTCATAATATATATAGCTATTTAAGAGTTTTTGACCAGCAAAACCAGTAAGTAATGCCCAACATTCAATCAACATTTTTTTATGCATTGTACTAAACACACATAAATTATGGCAATCATGACTCAGCAACTCTACACAATGAGACATCGCTTAGAACTAGTTTACAGCTGTAGCTTCAATTAAAATAGCAAATTTCAATAAAATATTGTTTGTCATAAAAGTAAACGTACCTACGATAAATCCTATCAAAATATTACTTAAACCTCTTGATTCTAAGTTGAAATGAATATTTTTTTAATTTTGCGAAAATGTAAAATTAAGTAAAATAATTATGTTACACAGCAACATATATAATGACCGATACTTCTTAGCTAAATAATAAATCTAAACACAAACAAATCGATGCTCAACAAATGATGGCTTTAATGTTGACTTCGATAAACTTGAGCACCAAACAAGCGCAAACCTCAGTAACAACGGCATTGTTTTTCTACCATTATGGTCCAATAATACTGCCATCAATTTATATGTAGTGAGAAACGACGAGCGATTGTAAACAGTTACCTGTGTCCGGAAGACAGTCTAAGGGTACCTCAAGGAGCTTACTTCTGTCCGATTCTGAGTACATAATAGTACGTATAGCGGAGTTAGTAGTAGAATGTTTTGAGGCGGATATAGCAGTACATCCACCCGCTCATGTTAGTTTTGTATAAATAAATAACTTTGATTTTGATTACGAACAGCACACCAATATTTTTATTGACAGGATAGTTATTTTCAGATAATATTCAGGCTTACCTATTTGAAAGATACACAAGGGGTTGGAACTCACAGAGTTGTCCACTGTGACTCCGAAAATGAGAGAGAACCCGACGATTGTATCAGCCAGCGAAACATTTCCTAGAAGAAGGTACGTGCTTTTGGGCTGTTGACCTGAAACAAGGATGATTAACACTTTAACTATACAACCTGCATAAAATGTTACTGAAGTACTTTGTTCAAAACATACACAAAAGTTATATATTATTTGTGTATTTCGAATTGTTATGTTGTAATTTTACACAATAGTCCTGATTTTATCATGAATACAACAGGAGGTAAATATTTATTGCATGTCCCAGTTAATCAGTGTGGTTTCACGGTGTACTGAAGATTCCTATGGTGTAAAGGAAGACATCTATAACTGTGAAACAATAATTTTAATTGCGCAAGCTTGAACAGACATTGGCACTTTAACCTGCCTCATCTAAGATCGTATGTTAAAACTTTCTCAAGAGCTAGCTCAATTAACATTTTAAATCAAAGTTGCCATTGACCTATTGGTCTGTAGTTGCGCTTTCGTCTCCTGAGAAACGTTTGTTTACTTGAGAGATACGTTCGTTGAACCTTCACTATCGGCTGGCCATGTCAATATTGCACAAATATCTTCTATGTGCACATCGTGTCGTAAGTTTCGGATATTATATACCCCAGTGCCAACTAGGCTAGCGAGTTAAATTAATTACACAGTAAAATTTTCTTTAAAATGTTAATTAATTTAAGTTGGTTGCCTAGTCGACACTGGCGTAGTGACGCGGCGGTGTTGGTGGTGGTGGCGTGTGGTAGTTTCTGAAATCATCATCTGCTTCTGCCTAACCTTAAAACCCAAGTAGGTATGTTGGGGTCGGCTTCCCGTCTAATAGGTTGCAGCTGAATACCAGTATTTTACATGGAGCGACTGCCTGTTTGACCTCCATAACCCAGTTAGTACTGAGTAATACGATACCCCTTGAAAGGTTGTCAGACTTTTGGGCCACTACCTGTAACGACTGTCAAAGATCTAGCTATATAGTAACTTATCGGGGCTTGCCTCAATTTTGTGCTGTAAAACAATTGTGAGAGAATCAATAAAAACTTTTATTATTATTATTTGTTGGTATGCTTTTACATATCTCGGCTTTATAGCCGGATTTATAGAATAGCACGGGCCGAAGCCAAGTACTACCCTGGGAAAGAGATGATAATAATATGATGAGATGATGATATGTTAGAATTTTGCGGTGATGAGTTTCTGTGTCTGTTGAATTGTGTAAGTGTGATTGTTCGAGGTTGTGTGTCTGTGTTTGTGGTGGTGACTACAGATTCATTTTCATTATGTAAAAATTTTCTGACAATCCTACATGTATTCAGGATTGCGGCTTTCTGAAGACTTTGGTATGTGTAAGGTGGTAAGTCAAGAGTTTTTAGAGACTGGTGGAGTTGCTTGGGAATAACTCCAGTTGTTGATAGCACAATAGGGACTATGGCGACTTTGCTAAGACACCACATTCGGCTGATATCTATTTTAAGATCTGTATATTTTGAAATTTTTTCTGCTATTGTTTTTTTGTAGATTGTGGGTGTTTGGTACGGCGATGTCTATGAGTTGTGCGGTTTGGTTACATTTGTCTATTAACGTGATATCTGGTCTATTATAGTGTATTGTTTTATCTGTAAAAATTCCTCGGCCGAAGTACAATTTGTGGGTATCGTTTTCAAGCGTAATTTTGGGTTGGTATTTATAATAGGGCACAGGCGGGGTGGATATTAAATTATATTTTATAGCTAATTTTTGATGTATTATGTTCGCTATTTGGTCATGCCTGTGTTTTATTATTATTAGCTACATTATATGACAGCCGGGACAAATGGCTCAACAAACTTTCTGAGTTTCATCCGTGGAAACGGTGGAAACTCATTTTAGTTTCAGCAATGTGTAATGGATATTGTAATTCTTCCAATTGGCGTAGTAAGAATTTGAATGTTGAAAAACATCTGGGTTTCTTAAACGTTATTTTGAACCGATCTAAGTGAATATTCAAATCACAAATATTTTGCTTTTTTTATTAGCATCCCTCGTGCGACATGCCTCTCACGATTATTTCATAGTACATTCCAACAAACTGTATGTTCGTAGAATTGTGACTCATACTAAGACTCTTTCCAGTAAGTATTTGCTGATGTTGATGCGCATTAAGTATTATTTTTATCTTCTTTTTTTTCTGCAAACTCTTTTTTTAGATTTTATTGCTGCTTAGGCATCCAAATATATAAATAGACTCACAAACTGGCTTAGATGAATTTAACCTTTAATGCAAATTAGTCAAGTGGGGAACAACGTCATCAATCTAAAAGTTGATTAAAAACTGACCAAACAGCAGAAAAAAACCCTGATTATAAATAACTATTTAATTCATTGGGATACGTCAAACTTAAAGTTACGTTGTGACATGAGTGACATTATAGATCTCAGATTGAAGGTTTGCACAAAAAACTAACTATAGCAACGATAAAAACTTGGTCACAGAAGTTATTATGTCCCCGTCGGGGCTGCGGATTATCGAAAGAGATGACGTGGCCTCGGCACAAGGGCGAAGGAGGAACATGCCATGGGTGGTTTTTAGTCAGTAGAACTGACACTCCCTACCGCTCTGCCCAAGAGCGGAAGGGAGTGGGTATTTGATGATTTTCCAACCACCAGAATTTTTTCTATTAACGAAGCTTAATGGAGGTTTATCGAGTCGGTTTTTGGATTTATCGTCACCAAGTAATTATAAAAGGAGAAGTCAATATAAGAGGGTGTGGTTCTGCAGTGGGCTCACGGAACTACGACAAACGTCGAATTATACTGCTGACTACTGTCACTACTGAGCAGGGACCGTCCGGATACTCGTTGAAAGGGTTTTTGAAGGGGTTTTTTTAAGCGCTTCAAAAATAAACCCTTTAATACATGTTACACCTCCGAACGGGTATAGTAAACCCTGTTACGAACGGGTTACCCTTTCAACACCCTGTAACACTGTAACAGGGTAAGCCATTCCAACTCAAGACATTGTATTATGCACTGTTTACAATCGATATTAGTTTGAAAATTGCATACACGACCGCACGTGACATTCGTACTGCGTCCGGGCGGTCCACCAATCTTGCGTGTACCGACTTGCCGAGCGACTTGTAAACATGGAAAAATAGCTAATATAGGTATTAAAACAAGAATTGTCTTCCTGTGAAAATGCCACAGCCGAGGCGAGGTACTGTGCCCATACCGTTATTATGTATGTAGGTATTTGATCAAATAACGCAAGCAAATGTTATTTATGTGGAAATGCCAGAAATGCAAGGTTTTTATTTTTAGTAATATTGAAAAAAATTACATAAAATGCGTTCTTACGTATTTATTGCGGGTAGAAAAAATAATAATAAAAATGTATTTAGGTATATTATTTTATGATTTATTGAATGTATCACATAAGATACATTGCCTAATCTACCTTATAAAATCTATGTATCATACCTATTTGCTACACTGCCAGGCTTCCAACGTTATTTTAACCATACAAAAATAAAACACGCTAACGTAAAAAAAAACATTTAGTACAATTAAAAAACAGAACCCCCTTTTATTATTTTTGGTTCTTTTAGTTGTGTTAAAAATCATGATAGTACCACCCTTTGGACCTTATAAAATGTTGTTTGACCTTATAAAGTTATTTGATGATTTACCAGCAAAAGAAAAAGGGTTTCATTGCAATGACTGAGGGTATAAAGTACCAAAGATATTGAATCAACTACTTGATTTATCCTCATCTGTTGAAATATTAAGGTTTCCTAAGAACATAGCAATGCTAGACGAGGTGAACTGGTGTCGGAGTCCGTTAGGAGAAAGCAATACTGCAGTTCAACCTCAGTACTTCAAACAATTTCATTTTGCTCTTGGTTCCAGAACAAAACTCGGCAATTTGCGAGTTACCGAGCGTTTCTTTGTTTTTGTACTATCATCATCTGCCTAGCCTTTTCCCAACTATGTTGGGTTCGGCTTCCAGTCTAACCGGATGCAGCTGAGTACCATATTTTACATGGCGCGACTAGAGATGTGCCGTTGCCGGCAATATTGGCAAAATTCCCGGGAATATTGCCAGGAGTGGGAATATTCGGAGAGTATTTGTTAATTATAAGTCAAATTAAGTACGGAAGCTATGTTATACACTTATAATTAGCATTGATAGGCCCTAATCTACATTGACCGGCAACTTTGGCAATATTTCCAATGCTGCTGGCAATTTTGATATTTTACCGGCAGTGGCAATATTCCCACCAGGCACATCACTAGGCGCGACTGCCTATCTGACCTCCACCATCCAGTTAATACGGGGTAATACGATACCGATAAGTGCTGTTTTTTACAAAATTTTCATCCGTCAATGTATTTTTTTAATTGGATGTTGTTGCTTAATAATAACTGCCGTTTGGGTCGAAGGCAGGTTTCAGGTCTTAGGTTAAGCCGCGCTTGCCTAGGTTGGTCTGTGGATGGGTGACCATTCATTACATACCAGGTTTTCTCCGTGCCTCTGTAACGACTGCCAAAGATCTATATATGGCAGCCGGGACCAACAGCTTAACGTGCTTTCCGACTATTTCCGAGGCACGAAGGAAAGCTGCTGACCAACCTAGGCTTAGTTTAGTTTGACGGGGCTTTTATCCGCACTTAGCCTCTTGATTGGGCCATAGTGCGTGATGTTTTAAGGATACCTACTCCTAAAAATAAAAATTAAATTCCAATGATTTTACGGAGTTTGTCCCTTTTAAGTTTGATGAGATTGCGAGTAAACTTCATTGATGCCTCCGGAACTGCATCTTTTGTTTGCCCGCATCCTTCGCTGTTTCTCCATTCGGTGCGGTGTTTTTCTGGGGTTCTTGAACGCAGCCATGTTTTTATTTGGGCCTGAGGTATGGGCAGTAGTGGTCCCGGTCCAAATACTGTATCGCTTGAGCCTCTCTTGGCCAGCTCATCTGCTGCGTCGTTACCCAGCGAGTTGCTGTGTCCTTTTATCCATTGCAGGGTTACACTATTCGTGGTTGCAATGGATTGGAGTGCTCTGTGGCATTCCAGTATTAGGACAGAGGTAATTGTGTTGTTTTTTAGCGCTTGAAGCACCGATGCACTGTCTGATATGATCTTTAATTTAAAATCACTGACGTCTCTGGCTGCAACTGCTTGCGCCGCTCTGGTGATACCGATACATTCGGCTTGGAAGATTGTGTTTAATTTATCTAGGGTATTTGATATTGAAATGTTTAGATCATTCGAGACCGGCTCCTGTACCATGTGAGGTCTTGGAGCCGTCCGTATATATCCTAACTTCATTGATGCCAGAGCTATCTACTGCTTCTGCAGTGAGTTGGATGTCGTAACTTCTATCGAACACATGGTGACATGAAGTTTTATCCATGGGCGCCTCAAGGAGCGGTATTTCCTTCAGAATCCCCTGCAAAACTTTTGAGTGTGTTGTTTCTGTATTTACTTTCCATAGTCCGTTTGATCTTAGTCTTAAGGCGGTTGCCTGAGCTTCCTCCTGTATGACCAGATCCAGAGGTCTTAAATTCAGAAGATACTCTAATGCTGCTGATGGAGTTGTTCTCATGCATCCAGTAGCTGCTACACTAGCTAGGCGTTGCAGACTCTGGAGTTTCGTTTTCACCGTGGTCAGCTGAGTTCTGGGCCACCAGCCCACCATACAACTGATCCGTAGGTAATAGAAGGTCTGATGACTGACGTGTATAGCCAGAGTGTGATCTTTGGGTTAAGACCCCCATCTCTTACCAACTAGTCTTCTACTCTGATTAAAAGCTACACAGGCCTTCTTTGTTTTAGCCTCTAAGTGACTCGCCCAGTTCAATTTGTTATCAAGAATTATGCCCAGATATTTCACTTGCGTTGATAGGGAGAGTCTTGTGTAGAAAAGCTTTGGTAGTTGTAATTCTGGTAACTTCCTTTTGTTGGTAAAAAGGAGAAGTTCTGTTTTCTTGGGGTTTACTGAAAGTTCGTGTTCTTCACACCAATCCTCTACTATCTGCAGTGCAGAGCGCATCACTTTGCACAGCATATCTTCAGCATTCCCGTTTATCAGTATAGCAAGGTCGTCTGCATAACCAATAGTAGTGTATCCTCTGTCATTTAGTTTCTTTATGAGGCTGTCCACTACTATGTTCCAGAGTTTTCTCGGATGCCAAATCACATCCGACTCAGAGTGGCCTACTGACCACCACAGCGCACCAACAACCAGCGAATGGGATGTGGCCAACAAGCTCGTAACTGCGGATAGAATAGAATGGACTCTAAGGAGCTTCAAGCCTTTCAAATCCGCAGGGCTGGACGTAATATTCCTGGCCCTACTACAATGGCAACTAAAACAGGTAACCAAGTACCTAATACCAATCTACCGGGCCTGTATAGCTTTCAACTATATCCCCACACTTTGGAGAGAGGCAAAAGTAGTCTTCCTACCTAAACCAGGAAAAGAGGACTACACACACGCCAAATCTTTCAGGCCCATCAGTCTAACATCTTTTCTTCTGAAAACACTGGAAAGACTGGTAGATCGACACTTAAGGGATGGAGCTCTAAAAAGCAAACCACTGCATCCTCAACAACATGCGTACAGGAAAGGCAGATCAACAGAGTCGGCATTACACATGGTAGTGCACAAAATAGAAACGGCTATAACAAATAAAAACTCAACACTTGCTGCCTTCATAGACAGTGAAGGAACTTTTGATAAAATCATACACAACAGCATTAACCACGCCCTGCAAAAATTTAGTGTAAAACCAGTAATAAGAAACTGGATCACTAACTGGTTAGCAAAAGGGCGGTTCAGATAGTGGGGAATACTACCACAAGAGCCAAGGTAGTAAGAGGATGCCCCCAAGGAGGCGTTCTATCTCCACTTCTACAGACCAACCTAGGCAAGCGCAGCTTAACCTAAAGATCGATCCGAGTGGCAGTTATTATTAAACCACGTTTAAACTTTGTTTTTGCATAATAAGCCGATAAACCACACGTGACACAAATTAAAAATAAACATTAATAATGACAATATACATAATATAAAATAGATATATTGTAGTAACTATATAATCAATTGAAACCGTACAAATCAAGCAATGTCACATATTTTATACATGCGAAAAATTATCTAAAAGGATGGAATCTGGCAGTGTAACATATCTGATACACTAAGAAAAAACAGTAAATTACTTACGATTTCAGACCATTTTGATACTTGAAGGTAGCGTTTATAGCCAATATACGTATGATATTTTTAAAAGCTGTTGAATTAAACAGCTTTTGAAAATAATTTGACCTAAATATAAAAAAAAATGTGTGTTTTTATCTTGCAACTCCCAGACGACTTTGGTCGGTTTGCTATTTTGTTTTCTACTGCATAATTATTTGGATTAACAAATGATAAAATATTTTTTTTTTACAATTTGGATTATATTTTGTCTTTTGTACCATATAAAATAATAAATGTTTTGAAAATATACAAATACTTAATAATAAAAAATAAATGTATCAAATTGTACACAGCGCCAAGAATAGAGTTAATGTAAGATTTTATATTTGTTACTTCGCCTGATCTTACATAAGAAATAGCATTAAGTACCTTGGTGTTAATCTAATAATTATCGTAGGTAGTTATTAATACCTACTTACTTACTAAAATAGGAACAAATTAGGTATATACATGGGTATAAATGAACGTGGTCCGACCACTTAACACTAGAAAGACTGTTAATTTAACTCAGTACTTTAAATACCTGTCTTACTCATCTTAATTGTTAGTTCGCTTATGTCACGCATCAATTGTTGTCAAATTCGTGATAACTAAATAAAAACAGTAAGGTGCGCACGGGTGCAAGTATCCCCCCACCTAGATGCAGCTAAAGTTTATTAGGTAATCCAGGGTAACACGAAAAAAAGCTTTTCGGGAAGGTAACCTCTTCAAAGGCTTAAGTCATTGAAGGGGTTAACCCCTTCACGTGGTTACCTTATTAAAAGTGTTAACCATTTCGCTGGGGCAACTGGCGAAATGTGGATATTACTACTTTAGATCTCTCCGTCTAGTCCTCGGGGATTATAGGTGGAACTTTGTTTTATGACTATAGCTAGCAAACAAACGAATTAATTAGAGCCCATTTAAACCTTTTAACTCTACAAAGACGCAAATTTCTTGGCAATGAACACTAAACCGTTGAATCGCTAGGTTTGTTTGTCCACTCAGTTAACACTACCTACATGGGATGACGCTATATTAAGAAGTAAAACCCTATGCAATCGAAGACTTATATCTACTTATATCAATTACTGATCGTGTTACCTACCATTTTAAAAATAATTATTATCCCAAGATATTTGTAAATCTGCGGTTGCGTGAAGACTGCGTACCAATCTTTAGAAGAAATTATGAAACCACTACCTTGGTCAATCTTATTATGTAACTCAAATACTTATCTGCTTATTTACTTCCGCTGCAAAACATGTTACAACTTAAACTTAGACAATAGTTACCTACAATCTACAATTATTACAACAGCTTAACCTTATGGAATCGGACTTTGCTATGGTGTGACCTTTAGCCTCGGCAACATCTCACTCTGGATTACAAAATATTTGTATGCAGACGACGTGTAATTGTAAATTGATATTGTAGCGCAAAAATCATCTCTATCCACGTGGCCTAAGCATTAAATTCATATAAGTTTCTGAAGTTTCAGTCAGGAGTTCAGGACACGTCGCAATGCTCTGGCGTGTGATAAGTAGTTGTTAAGTGTGATAATAATGCACAGTGTAGTCCTGAACTTTTGTTTTTATTGTCCTACTAGCTTTTCTCGCAGATTTGGTCCCGTTATTAACTTACGCCAGTTGGGAATAGTGAAAATTTCCCGTTAGTGAAAGAATTTTCGGAATTAGATCATCTGATCTGGCGAAATGTGAGTGTACCAACAGTTGCATATCTGCGGTCTCTGCCAAACCCTTCGGGAATTACAGGTACCTACTATGTTATGGATCAGCAGTTCCAAAGATTATCTCTACTTATACCTAATTATAAACCTTGACTTTTTTTATAATATTAGTATAGATTTTCTGCTCTTTACATACATACATATTATTATTTAGATTGTAATAACTGTGTACTATGTGAAAACGGAATTTCATAAAAATAAGCATTTCATATGTAAAACAAAACATAATTAAATTGCATAAATGTCTGTTTATGAATAGCAATTAAGCTATGCTTAATTATTTTATAACGCATACAATTTATAAGTTAGTGTATGTTATGTTGGCATGCTGCACTGCACGTTTTGGTGCAAATAATATATGCCGTAGGCTGGATGGAAGATAGGGGACGAAAGTTCTGGAGTGAAGACAACAGACGGGTGGAGGAATGTGGGAAGACAACCGACTAGGTGGTCAGACGATCTCATTAAAGTGGCAATGAGAAAATAACTTCCATGAGACAAGAAACCCAAAAGTGGAGAGATTTGGCAGAGCCTACGTAGCCAACATTGGGTGGTATGAAGGTTGAAGAAGAACACGAACATTATATTTATAATTTGTAAACTTCGGGATCAGATTCATGAAAATATCGAATCATTCTCATTAGTTCCACCAGCAATATCGTGTCTGAGTTTCAGAGCAGCCTTTCTTATGAGTGTGTTGTTGAACTTTTAACTAAAGCATTAAAACATGACAATATACAACGTAATTAACTTGTTTACAAACATTTTGTTTGGACACATCGTCATGATTCATTTCGAAGAAGTTACAAAAAGTATCTAAGTACCATGTAAAGATGGTACCTATATTCTGAAAGTCTCTTTCTTAAACTGGTTCATTATATTGCCATGTTCAAATCAAGCTGGTAAAATGTAGTACCTAGTTATTATGTGTTGAGTAACAAACGACAATCGCCACTAGCCCGAACTTAATGTTACAAAATTGTAATTTCATAAATTCGTCGTGGTGAAATTATTTTAATTGCATCGCGCTATCAAGTTCAAACGCATACAAAATGGTTCGGTTTGAGCCTTGTTGAAATATGTAGTTAGTAAGTACAGGTAAAGCCATAGGTTTATTTAAGGCAAATTATGCAAATCATTAAGTAAGTATGAGCATCGTAAATAATGAAGTGATGCATACCTTTTCTTAGAATCAGCCCGCTAGATATGACAACCGTTAAATTGCTTAAAATAATGAGAGTCCCGATAATGTAAGCCACTGACTTGTACACCATTAACTGTTCCTTCTCAATTGTCCTGTACGCTTCATACAAATCAAACAAATGTATTTGTGTCACTTCACTTTGGTTCACAGTAGAAATGTTTAAATTAAAGAAATCTATCACTTGGTCCAACGTCACGTTTTCCATAAAGTCCGAAATATTGGTCTCCATGGTTCCGGGTTATAGCACCATTCGGATCAAAGTCACAAATAAAATAAAGTGGCGAAATGTTAGCGGACACATGTAAATGCCGTCGTTCGACAGTGAAGAATGAAGCCAAACACTACGGCATCTTGACGATGACACTGACTCTGGTCCGCAGTTTTGTTTATTATAATGACATGATTTACATGTTTTATGGTTCCTCGTGAATGTTTCTGTGGTCACGCAATATTAGTAAATATCGACATTAAGTGGTACTGATGCGGTTAAGCAATGGTCACTTTTGGTGGTTGTTAGATGTGTTTTTGCCATCGTTGTGAATGTAACTGGTTTTTTGATTTAATAGGTATCGGTACTGTTCGAGTTGCAAATCAAATCAGGTTTATTTTTTCTATTAATTAATTTTTGTCTCCATGTCTGTGCTCTAAATCATGAGTATCGTGTACGGAACCTTCCTAAAAGCAAGTTGAAGTTTCCGCAGTTTGTTAAGTAGGACTATGTTCTTTAGCCAATTAAGTTCATTACAAGCGCTCAGTGCTTCGTTTTGAATACAAATTCGTCAATGAGGATGTTAACAAAGGCTAAATATTTCAGGTACCTATATAGGTAGTTAGTGAGGCTCCTGAAATCTATAGAATTGTATTGTTTTTTTAATAGAAGGTAGTGCAGGATAATGTCCGTGTTTACTAACGTAAATATTTGGAAAATGGGTAAGTTGGTACCTTAAATAGCAGGGAAATGTACCTACATTTTTGAAAAACACATTCAAACAGACTCAGGGGCGTATTTTGAAATTTGGCGCCCCGGGCCAATAAGTTTTGCCGCCCCAGGAGTGTTTTTCACCGATGAAAAAAAAATTGTTTTTTTTTTTGTGAAGCTATCTCTTTTAACTGCTTCAAACGAGATCAAGCTTGGAAACAACCTCAACGTCTGTGTCGACCCCAGCGCGTGTTTTTGCTGCCGGGGACCCATCCTAATTTGGTCGCCCCTCTATTTTCATTATTAGCCAAGAAAATTAGCTAAAAGTCTTCTTTTATAATTTGTTTTTTTTTTTGGGTGTATTGTTGAAAGTCAATTTGTTTTGCTTTTCATTGCCAATAATATAGCTAATAGTGTGTTTGCCGTTCCGAAAATTAACAAAAACCGCGAACGAGCCTAAACAATTTTGACACATTGGATAAATTACATTTTGTTTCAACAATTCATATACTTAGAAATAGAATTTTTTTAAAACCTATGCATTGAAAATATTCAAACTTGAGGGCAAATGCAAGAGCGAGCGGAGCGAGCTCGAAAATTTTTGCCACCTGCCTCAGAGAAGTTACTGAATTTCTTTTGTCTTTTAAAAATTATATTTAACTTTTTTACTACTAATGCATTGAAGGATTGGACAATGAAGAAAACTCGGTGGTAAGAGCGAGTGTAGCGAGCTAGAAAATTTTAGCATTCCAGATAGGTTAGATTGTCTTTTTACCGTGAATAGCAAGCGGTGGGCGGCAGATTAGAAGGATATAGTGCTTGTTTACTTGATTATCTGGGCGGCATACCGTAGACCGGAATATACGTTAGGCTAGTTCGAAAAACCGCACCAAGACGGGGGCGGCGGCGAGGAAAATACGCCTATGCTTGGTTGTCCTTATTTTTACAACGTAGTCCCGATGACAATATAGTAATTAACTGATCTGATAACCATGACCTGACGTTGCCACCTGGTCTTTTTTTACGTTAATTTTAAATTGAGATTGTTAGGAAGATATAAAAAACGTGAAAAGTAAAAGTGGAATGAATGGCGCCAAAACAAAATGCAATCAGCCAGAGGCGACCGGGTGGCTACGCCGCGCCGCCCCTGGCGTCCTGGCGCCCCGGGCCATGGCCCGGATGGCCCTAGGGTAAATACGCCCCTGAACAGACTGACTCGTTGGTAAAGTGGTTGCAATCGCGGCTGATGAGCATTAGGCTCTGGGTTCAATTTACGGGTCGGGCAAAGTGTTACCAGGTTTTTCCATCAGGCATTTGTCAGTAACGGCCACGATGGCTGAATTTGTGCCCGGCTCGTGTTTCCTAAGAGACTTTAACATAAATGTGGGTGTGCTACTATGTACTCCATCTGCCTAACCCTTCGTGAATTACATTCGTCGACACCGACAAATATGTTCAGAGATCTATGCTTCTCGTTCTATGGAAGATGCATCTATAGATCTCTACATATTTTAGTTGAGGATTAAAGAATTACAAGCGCTGTTCAAGTTTACCTAAGTGTTGGTAATCTTCCTACACTTAGGTAGCCCCTGTATAAAGAACTAAAAACGAGAATTTAATTGAAGAGTTGGTACCTAATTTAGGAAAAGAGTCCCATAAAGGTTATGAGTTTATTTATACAGGGTGGTGCCGACAATACGACAAATGACAATAAATGAAACCACTGGTAGTTCTAGTTCATAGGAACACTTTTAAACTTTAAAATAAATCCTAACACCGAAATCTTCGTCGTATCGTCGTCACCAACCTACCTAAATATCTTTGCCAAATTCTTTATTTCCTTTTTTTCCACATGTTAATCGTTGCAAATTATTCCTAAGGTTAGTAAACCAATATTTGTTATTATATTGTATTGTATTTCGTTTACAGTTTTATGCTATTAAGTTATTTTTTAATTCGGTGTTAGGAGATTTATTTGATAGTTTAAAATTGTTCCTATGAACTACAACTACCAGTGGTTTCATTTATTGTCCTACCTACTACCCTACCTACCTACCCACCCTACCTACCTACCTACTACCCTACCTACCTACCTACTACCCTACCTAATATATTTGAACAGATAAAAAAAAAAAGGATCCTATGTCCTTCTCCTGGTTCTTAGCTACCTCCCTACCAATTTTCAGCTAAATCCGTCCAGCCGTTCTTGAGTTATAAATACCTACTTAGTGTAACTAACACGACTTTTTTTTTCTTTTCATTGTTTTTAAGATGTATTCTGCTATTCGGGGTGGAGACAAATCCAACAAATCAAAAACCATGAAAATTGGTCCAGCAGATCTCGAGATAAAAGTGTTAATTGTAACTCTAATAAATTAATCTAATATATTGTATAACGTAATTTGCCTAACTAATATTAACGCAGCAAGACCATAAATTTTATTTTATTACTATGATTAAGATGTTTGTGACTACTGCAATTAATGTAATTATATGTTATTGTTATGCATGTACCTACCAGAAACATTTGCACGACTGATGAGTCGAATATAGTGAGACTAAAATTATTTTACCACCTTATTATGTACGAGGGGCGGCTGATAAGTTCGCGGCCTAGGGACTTATTGAAAGAAAAGTTTAGTTTTATAATTTTTATTTTTCAATGTAATCCCCCTCAAGTGAAATAAACTTCTCACATCGTGAATACGAACCCTTTAAACTATTGAAATAATATTCTGAAGATTTCTCTTGAAAATGGCTCTCCACGGCCGACTTCATCTCATTGTCATCCGAAAATCTTCGCCCCCGTAACTCCTTTTTCAATTTTGAAAAAAGGAAAAAGTCACTAGGAGCCAGATCCAGACTATATGGGGGATGATCAATTTGTGCGAACCCAGTGGCTTTTAAGGCATTCCTCGCAACGCGAGCGGTGTGAACTGGCGCGTTGTCTTGCAGAAACAACACTCCACGCACCAACTTGCCACGTCTCTTCTGTACGACTGCTTCACATGCCTGACCCAATAAATTGGCGTAGTATTGACCATTCATAGTAGTTCCTTTAGGCAAGTAATCAATCAATAAAATTCTCTCGCTATCCCAGAAAATGGTCGCCATAATCTTAGAGGCCGACTTTTCCACTTTTCCACTCCGCGGTGCTCAAAATTGCGAGAATTTTCAGTTTCGGTCGACATGGTGTTGTTGCTTGTTCCAGGGTTGAAGTGTTAATGGCTTCAGGATTTAAACTACCTTGAAACTGAGAAAATCCTAGCTGTCTCGGTGTAGCTCACGACATACCATGTATTTTGATTTATGTTTTGTTTCGTATTTTGATTTATATTTTAATTTGTATTTTGATTTTAATTCTTTTTGTTGATTTTAAAGTTAGTTTTGATTTTGATTATGAGTTTGATTATGAATTTGATTTAAATTGAATTTATTGTATAAATAGCTGTGACTTGACATACCTATCACTCACTACACTATACAATAACACACTCAACCCTACACATTTCTCCATCCCCACACATTACTAACCATACTAACACTATAATTAATTATAGATATAAGTTGCTATAAAAATTGTTAAATGATTCGCTACCACTGTCTGAAGCATTCTATTCTTTAATTTAATGTATTAAAGCTTAAGGGTGGGGACCTGGTGTCCTGAAATACAGGCCGCAAGCCTAGTTTAGGCACCAGTCTCCCACAATATACCTATTGTTTTCACTTGGTCACTTGAAATGTATTGTGTATTTAATGTGTATTGTGGCGAGAAAATAAATCTTATTATTATTATTATTAATGAACCTAATTGAACAAATAGGTGTTATTTAAACTATCAATTAGTGCCGCAAGTAGTGGTATCAGTAACGAGATGATACCTTATCGTTAGGTTCCTTAGGCCGCGAATTTATCAGCCGCCCTGGTATGTACCTATATTCTGGCAAATAAATTAATTTCATTCATTCATTTCATTCATTCATTTCATTCATTCAAACACGACTTTGTTTTATATAAATAAGCTGATGCCCGCGGCTTCACCCGCGTGGATGTCGTTCAAATTATATACTAAAACCTTCCTCTTGAATCACTCTATCTATTAAAAAAACCGCATCAAAATCCGTTGCGTAGTTTTAAAGATAAGCATACAGACAAACAAACAGACAAAAATAGCGACTTTGTTTTACTATGTAAGGATATAGATTGTCGGCACCACCCTGTAGATGGTGGGTAGTGGGATATTGCAAAATTATAACTTGCTTCGGTGAAGGAAAACATCGTGAGGAAACCAGCATCCCTGAGAGAAATCTCTTGACGGCATATAAAGCCAAGTCAGAGGTCCATGGGCGGCATACAAATTGTGACACCAGGTTCGGCACTCACCACACGATAAAGAAGAAGAAGTATAAAATGGTTGGATGAAAACTGGATTGTGTGAGGAATTACCTATATAAAAGAAAAACGAGTGGAGATTCACAAGAGAGAATGGAAGAAAAAAATGTGTTACGCCGCGCCGACCCCAGATGACATGGGAAAAGGGTAGGAAGATCAATGTTTTACAATCTATCAATGTTAGCCATTGCAGAGCAGTGGTGGCCCAGTGGTTGCGGCCCTGACGTACGAACAGTAGGTAAGTCGTGGGTTCGAACCCAATCAGGCGTATTACGTCTTTGTGTAATTTATTTCATTACCACTGCTATTAAAACGGTGAAGGAAAACATCGTGAGGAAACCGGTATGTCTTAGAACCAAAAAAATCGAAGACATGTGACATCTACCAATCCGCACTGGGCACGCGTGGTGGATTATAGCCCATCCCTATGGCCTGAGTCCCTGCAGTGGGAACATTATAGGCTGATGATAATGATGAATGTTAGCCATTAAATTTAATGATATCGATCTTCTTCATTATATTTATCTTTACATAGTAAATATAAAACAAAGTTGCTCCCGCTATATGTACGCTTAGATTTTTTAAACTCCTTCCTTCTTCTTCCTGCCCTTATCCCATGTCATTTGGGGTCGACGCAACACGTTGTTTTCTTCCATTCTGCCCTGTTAGTCGTCACGTTATCATTTATTCCTTTTTCCTTCATATCACCCCTCACACACTCCATCCATCTTTTCTTTGGTCTTCCTCTCCCTCTTCATCCATCCAAATTTATATTCATAACTTTTTTAGTCACATGCGATTCATCCCTCCTCATCACATGCCCATACCACGACAGTCGATTCCCTTTTAACTTTTCTGTAATTGGCGCAACTTTTAAACTTCCTCTGATATACTCGTTCCTTACTTTATCCATTCTGGTCACACCACACATCCACCTCAACATTCTCATCTCCGCAACATGCAACCTTTTTTCATCCATCTTCTTCACAGCCCAACATTCCGATCTATACAGTACGACAGGCCTAATCACGGACTTGTATTTTCCCCTTTAACTTGAGGGGCATCCGCGGGTCGCAAGTTGTTCCAGTGACCTGTCGCCATTTCATCCATCCTGAATTGATCCGGTGCGTTACGTCCCGGTCTACATCGCCATCTCCCTGGACAAGCGACCCAAGGTACCGAAAATCGGAGCAGATCGGTATGGGCGTTCCGGCAAGGGTTATAGATCCAGGACTGGAGAGACCGCCGAAATCACAAAACAAGTATTACGTTTTGGTTCTACTTAGTTTCAGGCCAACATTCTCGTTGCCACCACACCTCCAATTTGCTCTGGACCTCTAGGCCACTCTCGGCAACTAATACAATGTCGTCGGCGAATAGCATACACCAGGGAGCCTCTTCCTGAATGTCCAACGTAAGAGCGTCCATTATCACCAGGAAGAGGTAAGGGCTTAGAGCCGACCCTTGGTGTAAGCCAACTGCCACATTGAAGTCGCCGGTAGTGTCCGCTGCAGACCGTACTTGGGTTCTACATCGACTGTACATCGCCCGAATCAACTGCACATTAAACTACGAAACTGATTTTAGTTTTCAGCAATAGGTAGAGTGATTCAATAATGTCAATTATTTCGGAAAAATTCGCTCCAAAAGTAAAAGAAAGTCCAAAAGTGTGTCCCCCCTCTAACTTTGGAACCATAACTTTAGAAAATATGAAAAAATCAGAAAAGTAGAACTTTATGGACTTTCTAGGAAAATCATTTTGAAAGTGAAAAAAAAAAAAAAAACGTAATGGATACCTACCCACCTTTAAACTCATAAGTGGCAGCACTTATTGTGACGGACGGGAAACTACGGAACCCTACACTGAGCGTGGCTAGACACGCTCTTGGCCGGTTTTTTACTTTTTTTACAGTTTCAACTGAAACTGGTTTGAATGAGATATTGTCAGCAGTTTTTGAGATAGGTAGGTAAAGCACTTCTTCAAAAACCGCAAATAACTTCCTCATTTACACGAACACTACGAAAAAAACCGACCCTACGATGTCGATGCTATCGAAATATGAGTTCAACTCGCACTTGGCCGGTTTTGTTTCGCCGTCGTCCTGTACCAAAACGGCTTATACAAGCACAACTGTTGTAGGTTAAGTACCCTGCCCATTGGTATTTCCTACTGGCATAGAAATTGATAGAAAAATAATGGCACACCTGTGTTCTTTGTGTTTTGATCATGAGGCTATCAGTGAAGAATGACTGCCATTATCTTCAACTGTGATGTCGATTGCCGAACAATGGCCAGTTAAACCTCATAAAGAAATACTTATGGTTAAATAGTCACATGAGGCCAATATTTATTAGGCATGTGTCATCACTATAACAATCAGTGTAACACTGATGTTTTCAATTCCATTCATAAAAGGTTTATTTAGGTATTCTCTTTGTATCGCGTACAAAAGATGGATGAATAAATCTTTCATATAATTATGCTATATTTCAAAAGTACGTGTAGTGTATAGGAAAGTAAGTAGGTAGGTACCTACCTATCTATTCTGTATGTCCAAAAACGTCCTACAAAACTGACAATCAGTATTATAGTAGATTTAACAAGAAAAAGTCATCGTCAATCAAAGAGTTGCAAGCCACCTGCGCCGCAGCAGACATCGATCTCTTCGACTGGTCTCAGGAAGACTAGACCCAGTTAGGTAGGCAGGCCCATTTCCAGCATGTCTTGAAAGCAAAAATACCAGGGTCGTAGGACTCGTAGGCAGGACAGACAACCTATC
Organism: Diarsia mendica; assembly: GCA_949316265.1. NCBI lineage: Eukaryota > Metazoa > Arthropoda > Insecta > Lepidoptera > Noctuidae > Diarsia > Diarsia mendica. The sequence goes on from OX438906.1 coordinate 14,840,140, forward strand.
CGAGTGGAGTGCAAACATTATTGCAGTTCTTTTCGTGGAGAAAAGACCCCCCCCCCCCCCCCCCTCCCCCGGTAATAATCCCTGCGGCGCCCATGATCGTGATGTTGAGGTCAATCCTAAACCAGATTTAAATCTCTTTAGAGAAGTTCCGTCGAGTAGCCTTTAATATTTTTTTTATAATTTTCCTTTCCTTTCTTATTTGGTGTTACCTAAATCATTGGGTGACCCCCCTTTCTCTTACACTGTTCTTTAGCTAGGATATTGACGTAAGAAAAAAACAAAAGCACCAAGCTCTTGATAATATCATAGGTCCTACCTTGATAATATCATAAGACACTTGTCCCACCGCCGACGATTAGCGAATCTGCGTAGAGCGATTACAGAGCTAGCAACCCAAACAACAGGTTTACAGGTTGATGGGATAAAGTCGCTGAGCTATGAGCGAGTTCACGGTTATAAAATATTAATGTCACCCAGTCACTTGTTCTGTAAAGTGATCCTAGTAGGAAAGTTTTGGGTTAGTTCTGATTTTTTGATTCCATATGTGTTTTGGGGTGCTAAATCTGAATCTGAGGTTTGCGGACAAAATTTCGTGACGCAACATTAAAAAAACTAGAAGAAACCGGTTTTTTTTTGCTTTTTTCCGGTTCTTTGCTTAAAACTCGAAAACTGTTAACTTTTAGTAAATGGTCTGTTTACAGAAATTAAAGTACTTAAAGTTCTCTACAAATATCACTATTTTGGTTATTGTACAGACGAAACGTTCGGTCTCAAGTGCAAGTTGAAAATTGGCAATTTGTACCGGTGTGTCTGCAAAACCCACTTTATAAATTTGTATTGAAAGGTTTTTAAGTTAATTAAAATAAAGACCGAGTCACACGGATAATTCACGTTTTGACTCAAATATTATAGCTAGATTGCAAAAAAGCAAAATAACTTAGTTAAAAAGCAGTTAAAGCCGCTTTACATTCCAATCGGAAACAATGTGCTAAACTGTTGTAGACGTTGTAGTATACGTGTGTACGTGTAGCGCACACTAGCGCACTATAAACTGGATGGCAATCGGCATTTATAGTTTCAGTTTTTTTTTTTTCATCAGTTCTACCTTTTTTTGATACCTACTGAATTTGCATAATTTTTGCCTTTTTTCTTTTTAATTACTTGTGTGGAAAACCAGGTGACATTTATCAAATGACAGCATCCATAAAAATTTTATATTGAAATGTAAAAAGTGGGTTTTGCATAAACTGCTAAAAATTTACAATTTTCAACTCGCACTAGAAACCGAACGATTCGTCTATAAAAAAAAAACTAAATACTGGTATTTATAGAGAATTTCAAGTACTTTAATTTCTGTAAACAGACCATTTACCAAAAGTTAATAGTTTTCGAGTTTTAAGCAAAAAAGCAAAAATAAAACTGTCTTTTCTGTTTTTTTTTAATGTTGCGTCACGAAATTTTGTCCGCAAACCTCAGATTCAGATTTAGCACCCCAAAACACATATGGAATGAAAAAATCAGAACTAACCCAAAACTTTCCTAGCAAAAATACAATTTAACTGAACTATTAGGTTCAAAGATAAGAGGGAACATTTATAACCGTTACGGGTAGCTTGATGTGCTTGCGTCTGTACAAACGAGTTTCTCAGCGAGTATTTTGCTATCAAGCAAGCGTCCTGTGAGTTTTCCTTTGGTAAAGAACTCTTGTTTAGGGGCTGTGCTGTGGGGAAAAAGTTCTCGCCGAAACATTATTGCGAAAAATCAGTGATCAACTTTAAATAGATAATAATATGTACAGTCAAACTCCATTTATACATACCTACCTACATGTGTCTTTTGGAAATTATCTTAGATCGTAAAATATAAATATTTATCAAAACCGTATTTGAATGTCTATGACTGAAATGGAACGTAAAAGTTGCGTTCAATTTCACGGCTAAAACACGAAAGGCACTTCAGTTTCAGCATTTGGATAAATTAATTCAAAAGTCTTTGGGTTTGCTAATTATTTAACTATTTTCATGCACTACTTTTTACTAAGGTTTCTATGATCGTGAGTAAATATTGAATAAAAATGAGGAAATAATTCATGTAAATTTTACAAATATCAGATGACAGTTTAGCCCGTAAAACGAAACGTGGTTCGAATTTGTTCTGCTACGAATAAAATTCTATTTTTATTAATTTTAATTATAAATATAATCGTGCAAATAGCATAAAAAACATGTTCAATTTGTCTGTATTGAAGCAGTTTTCCAGGTGGGTGCAATTCGATTGGCCCGAATTTTGTAAACATAACCTATAAAACTGATCTCAATTTACATTCTTACCTGTATTAATCTAATATAAATGTTATTTACAGATTAGCAATATGTCCTGCTGCGAAGATACCCATTATTAGTAGAAGTATATCTACAACAGCAGCGCTACAGTTCAAAATTACAGATCAACTATGGTAAGTTAAAACGATATAAGTAACACCCTTCATGAATGGGTTTATTTAATAAAATTAAGACTAGTAAAACAAGCACTACAAATTGTCTAAATTGAATAAGCATACTGTTTTGACAATATTATGGAATTGAGAATAAGTACATAGGAGTATTCAGCTGCATCTGGTTATACTGTAAGCCGACCCTGCATAGTTGGGAAAAGGCTGGGTAAATGATGATGAATTGAAAAATATATTTTCATTGAATATTAATTAGAATATCTTACAAGAATTAATATTGTATCAGATACAACTTAATTTAAAAAATTTCAGGGCAGAGCCAATGAAGAAAAAGAAAAAGTTAGACCCTGCCATTGTCAAAGCTCGTGAAGATAGACGTCGCAAGAAGTTGGAGAAACAGATCAGAAGGTTGGAGAAGAATGCTCGCCAGCTGAAACCTATTGATGAGTTAGAAGTTCCTCTTGAACTGCTTGACAACTTCAAGTAAGTACCTAGCATTAATATGTAAAACATTTATACTCTCTGCTCCTCAACTTAAAGCCACAAGTCACTCTATCATTCAGACATTAAGTCTTGTATTGACTGGAAGCTAACCCCAAGATAGTTGAGAGAAAGGCTTGACAAATGTGAACCCCACAAAGGTATCTTTCGGCTGTTTTTTTACGAAACACCGGCCCCACCCAGTTTTATAAAGTTAATTATGATAACATCAGTAAATATTTAATAAAAAAAAACTTTTTTTTTTACAGCAAACGAAAGAGGCCACAACCGAAGTTAACGGCAGAGGTCATCGAGGCACGAGCTCTGTTACAAAAAGACTGGACAAGGTACAAGCATGATGAGTACATAAAGAGTGTGGCACAGATCGACAGGATCATGGGAGCACAGCGGAGGGCACTTGAGAAGCTCCAGGAGGAGTCTGAGGACTTATACAATGAAGCTATTATGGTGTGTACAGTGAAGTATTTGTATTTTTGATTAGTAGCTATTCACAGAGTCACAAGATTATAAACACTTTTTTTATTCAGTAAATATTGTTGATTTTGATGTGCATGAGCAGTGGTGGCCAATGGTGGCGACCCCTGCTTTAGCAGTAATAAATAACCCAGAAAGGCGCATTTCTTTGTTGGATTTATTTCATCACCACTGCTCTCAAAATGGTGCACGAAAACATATTGAGGAATCTGGCATGTCCTACAACCCAAAATATGACATCTACCAATATGTGGCAGTTTAATGCCCACTCCTTCTCATAGAGAGGAGGCCTGTGTCCCAGCTATGGGGACATTATAGACTGATTATGATGACTTGCATTTTCAGTTAATGATTACAGCTGATGGATGCTACTGATAATGCCAAACTCACAGCCAAACTTTAAGCTGATTCAATTTAGATCCCCATCAAAATGCTAAGAGGATGTGTTGAACAATAATTTTAGAACATTATTTTTGTTTATGATTCATTGTTTTCTTGTCTTGATGCTCCTTAATTTTGATAGCCTAATCAATGTTAGAACCTATTTTATTCATACAGTTCCATGTTCCTTCTGCTTCATTAAACCAGAAATGGTTTGTATTGGTACCCAAATTGATGCATAATTACACGGCTCAAGCACTCCTATTTGAATATGAATGTAATATTTAAAAATATTTTGCACTTCATTATTTATTCCATTATGATCTAATCAGTATGTGAGTCACATGCCACATGTAATGTTTCGAATTGGAGCTGCTTGCTATAACTGATTGTAAGACTGGTTATTGACCACATAGATATTTCTTTTATAGCATGCTGACAGGTTTGCGTTTGGGTGCTCCGTGTGGGGCTCCACATCGCTGTCAATGTAGTGAAGTAGTGGACAGCCTCGGTCACCATGGCCTTTCCTGCAGTAAGAGCGCAGGTCGGGTTGCGCGGCACGCCAGCATTAATGATCTCATCCGACGTGCTCTGGCCACCGCCGGTGTGCCTGCTGTTTTGGAACCCAATGGGTTGGCACGCGTCGATGGGAAGAGACCAGATTATCTTCGGGGACGCCGGCAGACACCAGGCGGGCGATCAGTCCTTTCGTTGTGGATTATTTTGCCTAAAGAGTCCAGATGGTATGACCATAATGCCTTGGAAGTTGGGTAGGCCTTTGGTGTGGGACGCAACTTGCGTCGACACCCTTGCGCCATCCCATCTTCCTAGCACGGTGAGCTGTGCTGGGGCGGCTACTGCAGGTGCTGAAAACCTCAAGCTGCGCAAATACAACAACTTAATTGGCAGTTATGTGTTTAAGCCATTTGGGGTTGAAACACTGGGGCCTGGTCCGAGTGCTCACCTAATTTTTAAGGAAATTTGCCAGGCGGTTGGTCGACTCTTCACGTGACCAGAGGGCTGGCCTATTCTTTGGCCAAAGAATCAGCATTGCCATCCAACGTGGTAATGCTGCCAGCCTTCTGGGCACTTTTCCTGTTGACAGCAATGTGGACGAATTTTTTGACGCTCTGTAATTCTTCTCTTTTTGCTACTTGTATATTATATTTTATCATAATTTTAGTTCTGTAAATTGTCGTTTGTAAATATTGTAAATAAATTGAAATTAGCATGCTTCACTTTTTGTTAAATAAAATGATAACAAGTCAAGTCTTTGTGTCGCTCTAGTGGCTAGAACTCTTTATTGTATATTAGCAGTTGCCCGCGACCTTTATAAAGTGAAATTATAAAAAAAAGCCTTTTTAAATGAAGGGTTTTTTAATATTTTAAATAAATTTGTTTGTTTAATTGTTGCTCATTCATTACTCCACAAAAAGTAATTTCTGTGTTCGATCTTACGTTTCGTTTATCGCACGGATTCGCTCTGTGAAGCATGATATCACGCCTAAGATCGAAATTATTTTAATGTCCACAGCCCGACTTGCAGCTGATACCCTATGAAATCCACGGGCCCGTGGCGACGCCCCCGATCAAGAGCTACGTGTCACCTGACGGCGAATATATCGACGTATCTAAGAAGTGGGATAATTAGTGTTCATGTGCTCTAGGTAATGTTATATTAGTGTAATAAAGTTATGTTTTAAATAAAGTTTTTTATTGAATTGAAAACCTTATGTCCGTGTGTAGGTATAATACTGAAAATAGGTAGCTGTAATACTTAAAGTACGAAAATCGCTTTTAGGGGTGAACCTCACCCGTCGGGGCTGTGGATTATCGAAAGGATAACGCGGCTCCGACACAAGGGCGAAGAAGGAACATTGGTTTGGTTTTTGGTCAGTAGAAGTCTGACAATCCCCTTCAATGATTTTCCACCCACCAAAAAAAAAAACCGGCCAAGTGCGAGTCGGACTCGCGCACCGAGGGTTCCGTAAAAAAAATATATTATGTGATGTAACTAAAAATTTATGGTTTTCGTAATTATTCCTTTATCTATGCTATAAGACGTTGCTTCGTACCAAATTTCAAGATTCTGAGTTCACGGGAAGTACCCTGTAGGTTTTGATTCCCTTGCGAGTGTCGAAAATTTGCGGCATAAACGGGAGTATCTTGATGTAACTAAAAATTTATGGTTTTCGTAATTATTCCTTTATCTATGCTATAAGACGTTGCTTCGTACCAAATTTCAAGATTCTGAGTTCACGGGAAGTACCCTGTAGGTTTTGATTCCCTTGCGAGTGTCGAAAATTTGCGGCATAAACGGGAGTATCTTTTGATCGCGTTGACTTAGAAGTTTGATTTTTTCACAGCTCCAAGAGACCATAGACTTGAGTATTTGATATGAATTTCAGCTTGATACCTCCACGCGTTCCTGAGAAAAAAGGTCTTGACAGACTGACAGACAGACAGACAGACAGACAGACGGACAACAAAGTGATCCTATAAGGGTTCCGTTTTTTCCTTTTGAGGTACGGAACCCTAAAAAAGTGGTGAACCTCAGGCTGAGGGTTGTTTGAAGGCTGCGGGTTGTTCGAAAGAGATACCGCGGCCTCGGCACAAAGGACTAAGGAGGAACGTGGGTGGTTTTAGTTAGTAGAAGTCTGACACTCCCTACCGCTCTGCCCATAGCGTGAGGAGTCATTTGATGATTTTCCACACTACAAATTAAAAAAATTATACGATTTTTCACTTGCAATTTTATTAGTTGGGCATGTATTTTTTATCTCCTTTTAAAATCCTTCATAATTATTGATACTCTACTCGATGGTAATGGATTTTTTTGAACAACGCGATGTGGTCCCCAAAATGCTTGCGCCACCAAGAACAATTCAGTTAACAGTTAATTAGTTAATCCGTTTAGGAGTTATGAGGGAACAAAAAAACGGACATACCTACATAAAAAAACGGACATACCTACATACATACGGGTCAAACACATAATCCTCCTTTTAGGCTTCGCCGCAGTCGCCCAAAAAGAGAAGTTCGGACTGACTGGCTCATCAACGCCCAGCCCAAACCCTTGGACCTAGAAAGCTGAAATTTTGCACAGAGGTTTGATTTTATAATGTAGACGATGAATACCTAAGAAAGATTTTTTTTCGAAATTCAACCCTAAAGGAGTTAAATAGGGGAAGAGAGTTTGTTTAGAAAATCTCGTTTTTGTTTCCGAAATCCACGCAGGCGAAGCTGCGGGCATAAGCTAGTTAACAACCCGACACTGACCTTCAAATTGCAAATAACTTATGAAAAAAAACCCAGTGATTTTTATAACTTTGCTTCTCCCTCAACCTGCGAAGCAAAGCGTGGAACAAATGCTAATAAAATCATAGTGTCAAGTGTGTGTAATCATAGTATAATAGACGACACTATTGCCTGAGCGATTAGACTGCTGCGCTTCGTGTCGCGGGTTCGATCCCCGCACGGAACAAATATTTGTTTGACCTACAGATAGTTGTTCCGGGTCTGGTGTTTGTGTATGTGAGTTTAAATGTTTATAAACGCACCCACGACACAGGAGAAATTCCTAAAAAAACCCATTAAAAAAATTGTTAGTTTGGCTGGCGTCTGTAACAGCACTTAAGTTAGCTTTGATAAAATCATAATGCGTATACTTAAACGACTAACTACGTTTGGTTCCCTCTTCATCCATTCTCATAGGATAACGACCCGGAAGAGCGGCTCGTAAAGTCACCCAAGGGTAAAATCGATTTTCATGCATGATCTGCCACAACGATATACCAGGCCAATTTATTTGGCATCAAAGGTTTCTCTTTATTTCCTTATCCATGAAATGCCATAGGAATGTCCACGTCAGTGTTAGATGCAGTTTTGAAACAAACTGTCGGACTTATGCTGTCATTGGTGCCCCCAGATTTTTTTCCAGGGAGGTGCACCTTCGGTTCCATGAAATTAGCTCGAAATTGTTTGCACTTCGACTCGGATAAATGCTAGATTCAAGGAGTAACTTTGTCGATCTAAGTATGTACACAGAAAACCCGTCAAACGAAAAAAAAAAAGGATACCAGAGGGTACACTCCTTCTCGCGCGCCTACATGAGTGGCGCGCGGAGGCGCTACACCGGGGGGTCACTCTGCTGCACATTGCTGCGCGGCGGACAGACCTCCGGTGCGATCTCATGGCGGCATGGAGACAGCGACTGTTGCAACCCCGTGCAGGGCACGCCACGATAGTGGCGGTAAGTCCCCTCTTTGAGGAGTGGCTAGAGAGGAGCCACGGCGCCCTCACCTTCCGTCTGACGCAGGTCCTCACCGGACACGGATGTTTCGGGAGGTACCTGCACCGAATCAGGCGGGAGGAAACGCCCGGATGCTTCCACTGCGAGGATCGACCGGAGGACACGGTGGAGCACACTGTGGAGGCGTGCCCTGCTTGGGCAGAGCCCCGCCGTGTTCTCGTAGCGGCGATCGGCGGCGGCGACCTCTCGCGCCCGGCCCTGGTGCAAGCCATGTTCCGGGGCGAAGAGGAATGGGACGTCGTCGCCTCCTTCTGCGAAGCAGTGATGCTAGCGAAGGAGGTGGCGGAACGAGAGAGGGAGAGAACCTCTCAACGTCCCAGCCGCCGCGGAAGGCGCTCCGGGCGTCGGGGGTCACGCGATGACCTCCGGCCACCGTAGATGCGGGCCTGTGGACGGTGAGTAACGGGCTAGCTCGCCGTCCGGCCGTCGTCATGACGGCAACAGACCGTGTCGGCGGCGCGTTCGTGTTCCACGCGCGCCTCAAAGAGATGTCAGCAAGGAGGGGCCCGCAAGGGCCGACGCCCGTCGGGGCTGTGGATATCGAAAGGTTACCTCGGCTCCAACACAAGGGCGAAGAAGAAGGAACATGGGTTTGGTTTTAAGTCAGTAGAAGTCTGACACTCCCCTTCGCTCTGCCCAAGAGCGGGGGGGGTTATTCGATGATTTTCCACCCACCAAAAAAAAAAAAAAAGGGTACCCTCCTTCCGTCGGGGCTGCAGGTTGTTTGAAAAAGATACCGCGACCTCGACACAAAGGTCTAAGAAGGAACATGGGTAGTTTTTAGTCAGTAGAAGTCTGACGCTCCCTTCCGATCTGCCCAGAGCGGGAGGGGTTATTTAATGATTTCCCATCCCAAAAAAAAACGGGTGCACTCCTATAAGAGTAAGCGATTTTCTTCTCAAAACCAATAACCTCTTCCCTCCTGATGGCAATATCTTTGCCCCTCCCCCGCCCCCCAAACCCAAAACCAATAAAAGCATAAAAAACTTTCTAGAATTCATTTTTTTTCGAAAGTGAATGCATCATCATCATCATCAGACCACAATGCTCATGACATTGATGGGCTAATCCACCATGCGTGCCCAGTGCGGGTTGGTAGATGTCACATGTCTTCGAATTTTTTGGTTCTATGACATGCTGGTTCAATAAACTACACAAAGTAGGTAATGTACCTGCCTGAGTTCGAACCCAAGGTAAGTCGGTGCCGCTACCATTGTGCCAGTGAAAGCGTTAAAAGTTAAAATTTTGGCACCCACCTAATATTTGTAGGTTTTCTGTTGTCCTATAATACAGAAATACGGTGAATTCTGGATATCTATAAAGCAAAGCTTATGAACACAGAAGACATTGAATATCTTAGCGCAATCGTAATATTAGGATATTCTCGGATAAATTATGTAACCAGAATAAGTTGTAGGTAGTGAAAGCGTGTTTCCTGCTTACGACCCTGATGATGGGAGGTGCGATGCTTGCTTAATGTTCACTAACTTTATTGACAAGGTGATGAATCTAGTTGTAGGTATAGTCACAAAAAAACCTACTTATTTTCTTTTCTGACAGGGGAATGAAAATGCACGGGTCCCATGGACCCTGCCGGCTGCACCCACGTATTCTGCTTAGGGAGCAAGTAGGTAAGTGAAAGCAGTTAAATAATGATGTAAAAATCTACAAAAAAAGCCTTTGGGAGTCGATCTCTGCCAGTGACCATGTTAACTAAAGAAACCAGAGGCCAGACTTTTGACGTCACAATATCCTGGGGCAATTTTCTTAATCTGTATGGAAATCCGCTTTCAAATGATGGATTTTCCTTACGTTTGCTTAGTCATAGAAAAAAATTAAAAAATATACAACTGCTAGCTCATCACGTATCATTAATATTCAAAATTTTTACACTCCGAACTGTAGACAGGGGGCTGCCTCACAACAATTTGTAAGAGCTATTTTGTACGTAGGTACGAGTACCTACCTACCTACCCTTGCCTAATAATATGCATTATCAAACAATGTGTTCAAAAGAATGAAAATAAGATTAAATTCTCCGAGTTGAATAAGCAGACATTACCAAAACTGCAAATCCTCACCCTCTTATTATCTTAGGATAATAATAGCAAACTAAGTATAAAAATAACAAAGGTGTAAAAATTCTGACTCGGCAAATTCCGCATTGAATTTAAAATGCAATATCATTATCTTATATTATTATTTTTTTGAGAAATAATGATGGATAGCATTCAAATTTTATTTAGCATCGCCCTTTTCGGGGTTTTGTTGCCAAATGGCAAAAACTAAACCTTTTTTTTTTAGAGTCGGGAATCATCAAATGACTCCTCCCGTTCTGGGCAAAGCGGTAGGGAGTGTCAGACTTCTACTGACTAAAAACTACCCATGTTCCTTCTTAGCCCTTTGTACTGAGGCCGCGGTATCTCTTTCGAACTAAACCGTCAGGTATAGATTCGTCCTGTCCGTTTGTCGTTTCGTCCATCCTTTTATCTATGACTAGATAGGAAGTTATCGTAGTGCAATTTGGTTTCAAATTCTGACCTCGACATATACCAAATCCGAATATGTCCAACTTTTCGCGCTAAGGAATCCCAAGCAGCACTTTTACCTGCTAGGTTCGGCCTTTTAACGTCATATCGACTGATTTGCATAAGTATATTCTGTGATATTAAAATTAATGATGTGTTCAATGTTAAAATAAATACTTAGATATAGTGATTGACGCACCCCGACAAGATTCTCGCGGTGAAATAATGACGTGCAAATAAAATAAATTGTTTTGACCTAGAAGTCCTGCGTTTGTTTTCATATTATTCCTCTTCTATTTTTTTTTTATTTTGTCGGTTTTTTTTTTATTTATTTATTATAAATGGGCTTGCTCTTGACTTCAATCTTGCCCTAAGGGCAGAGATGATGTCGACGATGGAACGAGCTTACCCAGAAGAAGCCTGTTTACTCGCGACTTAAACAGATTAGGGTTATATGAACTCGGAAAAACCGACGCAGGCAGGGTATTCCACTCCTTGGCTGTGCGCATAATAAAGGACCCAGCAAAGCGCTTCGTTCGAATGTGTGGAACGTCGACTAGATATCGGTGATACCCTGCAGTACCTACGTCTAGTCTCCCGATGGAAGAAGGGAGATAGTGGGATCAGCTCGTGGAGCTCTTGCGCACACTCTCCGAAGTACAGTCTGTAGAAGACCGACAGACATGCGACTTTGCGACGGTGGGCCAGGCTATGTAGCTTGATAACCAGCTTATCGTCACCAATTAGCCTCCTGGCTCTGCGCTCTACAGAGTCAAGTGTGGCAAGCTGGTATTTGGCTGAGCCATCCCAAAGGTGACAGCAATACTCCATGCCAGACCGGACTTGAGCTTTATATAATACTGAAAGCTGTCCAGGCTTGAAGTACCGCTTAACCTTGTTAAGAATGCCCAGCTTTTTCGCCGCAGTTTGAGCTTTCGACTCGATGTATGATGTGTCAGTAACTTGTACAGACGCACTCCGGAAAGTAGGGGCCAGATTAAACGGACTCCTTTTGGCGGTGAACAGACACACACTTGCGTTTTGGTGGCGTTGAAATCTACCAGATTCTCGTCACCCCACTCGGAGACAAGTCTTAAGGCTGAATTCGTTCGCTCTACCATGGCCTCTCTTAATGAACGTACTTCATCACCACTGGCTTAACGTACTTCATCACCACTGGCTTAACGTACTTCATCACCGCTGGTATAGTATTATTACGATTCTACTCACGACGGTATGGCGTCACTTGGCGAGTGACTATTAATTTGATTTGATTACAAAATAAATGCTTACATTTTCATTTTGGAGGCGTCTATTAATTACGTAAGGCAATTTTTCGACCTCCTCTTTGGCGAGATGACATAATTTGACTTAATCTTTTTATCCTCGACTATGTTTTTTTTTTATGGGAGGGTGAAAAATCATCAAATCACTCCTCCCGCTCACTCGGGCAGAGTGTTACGGAGTTTCAGAGTTCTACTAACTATAAACCACCCATGTTCCTTCTTAGCCCTTTGTGTCCGAGGCCGCGGTATCTCTTTCGAACCACCCGCGGCCCCGACAGGCGTCGGCTCTTGCGGGCCCCTACCTACTCTTTGAGGTGCGCGTGGAATTTTTTTCCCTTAATATTATAGGTCTATTTAGCGCTGAAAACAGGTTTTCTGAACCTTATTTTCATGCATTTTTAACCTACCTGCCTTTCTATACAATCTACTCCTGGACGTATTGTCAGTACTAACTTTGTTTGTTTGTTGCTTGCCTCAATGATTTCATAAGGCGTTTGAAAATCCATTATGCAAAAACTTGTAAAAACCCACTTGTTATTGCGAGTCGGGAAATTACGAGGACGCAAAATCATTAAGTAGAGAAAGACGATTTTTACGTGATATCTGTTGAAAATTTTAAAGTAAATTAAAAAATTATACCTACAGCTGCCAGACGCCATCCGCAATTATCGCGCTAAAAATGATTGCACCGCGATCCTCATCAAAAGAGCGACGCTTTTCATTCTCGCTCCGGATGCCTACATCGTACTGAAAGACAAAACCTATGATTTCAGCAGCAGACATAGGATTTTCAGCTTCAAAATCATTAGCGTTAAAGTCGAGTATCCTGTAATGAGCGTTGCATTTTGTGTCATATCAGAGTCAAGGACAGTAGTGTCAACATTCAGGTGATTTTAAAAAGATACGCGTTCCACTCCACCTGTAGTCTTTTCATGAAGTTTTAATAGCGGTTGGTACCCCTTTGAGGTTTGCCTCGGGTATGAACGGGCCACGATTTGAATGGTCCTAGTTTACTGGGTCAGGTGGCGCCTATTGATGCTGAGGACCCGACACTACAAGCCCTAGTTTCTTAAAGACATCTCCTAAGGAAGTAGCTCAAGTCTTAGCGTGTGACCTAAAACGTTTTCCTGTTTTCAAAGATTTGGGACATTTATGCCTTTCTTACGATGTTTTACACAACTCTACGTTAATGCCGCAGGGGGAATTAAAACCGTAACGAAAAATAAATTATTCCATTGCCATTTCACTTTGCCTACCTACTGCTGATCGAAAATCGAATAAGGTCGTCAAAATATTATATTTCCAGAATTCGCCCATAGGGAGAAGTAGGTATATTTTAGGATATTAATATTGGCAATGTCGTCGGCCCACCCGAAACTTGTAGGTACAGGGAATTTCAATAAAATATATTACGCTGAAATATATTGGATATTCCATGTTATATTACTTCTATTATACTTTTATAAGCTTTGCCTTTAGTAGCGTTTGTTCTGTTTCTATTGGGAATCGAAGACGTTAGATGAATTGGATCGTTACATAATATATGTAAGTACCTACCTGACCAATATTGTATCATTTTGGGTTTGTTGGCTCGTTTTTTGCAAATAAGACTCTAAAATATATGGTCTGAGGTTTACGTTATTACATGCATAAGTACCTACGACATTTATATCCTGATCTTATTCATATTTTTAAATTGTACTTGCATTCCATGATGCGAGGTGCAATTATGGACAACGCAACGCAATGTTATGGAAGAAAAGGTGGTGCGTAATAAAGGAAGGATTATACAGCAAGAAAGGAGGTGTTCAGTGAGATGACAAGTAAGGTAATCGAGTATGATGGAAATAGAAGACATACAGTGCCGACCCCAGACCCCAGCACGAGAATGATGATTATGAGGCAATTGAAATGCAATAAATTTGCTAAGGGAGTAAAGAGGTAAAATAATCCATAAACAATTTTACGCGTGCATTACCCAAAGACATGCAAATAAATTCAATGTTGCTCACAGTTGAAATAGCGAAAATAAATCAAAGCGAAGTGCGAAGATCTTCGTTTTCGATTAAAGGAATAACTTTCGGCAAGCCACCGCAAATCCTCGGGAAAGCTTTGAGGGCGAGACATTTATTGGGTTACTATTAAATACCCGCGAAATACTGTCGGGTCCATATTTTAGCCCGTGAGGCAGGAACGGAGTGGATTTACTTTGTTTTATTCTAAGTAATTCTCTCTAGTGATATAGATTGTTATCTATTTGTTGTTTGTCTAATTTACCGTAACTGAAATGTCGGATAGGTAGCTTTTGTTATAGATCCTCTGCATTGTTTGACTAAGGCTTGGGTCAAGTACGAATAAGAGTTTATTTTATATTTAGAGTTTCGTACGGTTCGTACCTCAGTCGGCAAAAACAGAGCCCGTATAGGACCACTTTCTTGCCCGACGGTCTGTCCGTCTGTTAATACCCTTTTCATTTGGAAATCGTGTAAGTATCAAGCTGAAAATGAATAAGTGTAGACCGTACCTACCTGTGTATTGGGTACCCAATTCATTCACTGTAACCTTATAATATATGTATAAGGTCCCATTAAAATAGATGGACAAATTTTAACACAGCGTTTAGTACCTATGTCTAACCAAAGATATCTAAACAAAAAAAAAACACTACATAAAGTGTTTTTTTTTACTTAAAATAATAAATTGCCGGCACTCTAGAACAAACTCATCCTTTATTATTATTTTTTACCATCGTCCTTATTTTGGTGGTCTTGCCAGTCTGGCCAAGCACTCAAATGATTTCTAAAATTTTGTCCACCTATTTTAATGGGACCTTATATTTTAATTTTTGCATACCAGAAAAGGTTAATATGAAGATCCTTGTTGTTATACTATGTAGGTAATGAAATACTTATGTACCTTTTTAAATACTTTCCCACCCCCCAAAACTATTGAATGCAACCATAAGCACAATCTACTGTAAAACGTGATATCTCACCCTGAAAACAGAAGTTGTTTCCCAGGAACATTTTTTGCGTAGAGTTACGTAGTTTGATGTACATAATGCTTCGATGACGGGTCCGTTTACATTTTGTATTTGATTTTGTAACTGTAGGTACAGCAGGACGTATAAGTCTTGCGTATATCCGACAGGACTTAACTAACTGAAAGGTGGACTGTCCTGCAGATTGTCACAAAACTAGCTACAATATAAAAAACAATATCCATAAACGTACAGTTACATAGTATTTATTAACAATGCCAGTACCTAGGATCGAATTATTCAGACGTAATTGTGTATACATGGCTCCACTCATCTTTAATTCTCTACCAATGTTTATAACTGATCTTCCGTACAGGAAATTCTGCAAGGTCCTGATTAAGTGGTATTCACATAGTTTTTATTCCGTTGCAGAATTTTTAAAACTTTCTAACTGTAAGTCGTACCATTACCGGAATGCATTGTAAAGTTAGGTACCTTAATTATAATAATTATAGGATTTTGTATTTGTATATCTCAAAATATTCGATATTAATATGTTATCTTTGTTTTGATTTTCTCTTTGTTTATGTTAAAAATGTCTTTGTTTGGTAATTTTCTACATATTTTTACATATCTTTGTTTTGTTTTCTCTCTGTTTATGTTAAAACAGCAAAATTTGTTTTGTGCTGACTTAAAACTTAAACTTAGAAATGTACGTTACCTATATCTTATTTAATTTAATGTGTTATAAACTACACATCATAATCTTTAATGTTCGCATGCCAACTTAATGGCGAAATGTGTCATTACACTACTTATTTATTATTTTACCATCTCTTTTACCACATTTGTTGCAAATAATAGTAGATTAGTAGCCAAGGGCTGTAAGGCATCAATTGCAGCCCGAGATATTTAGGCGCACGAGCGCAGCGAGGGCGCCAATAGTTCGAGGGTGCAATTGATGCTTACACCCGAGCTAACTACTCTGCTTTACATCTCGATTATGAGGTAAGAAGAAAAAAACCGGCATTACAAGAATAAAGTTTTCAAATATCCCTCTTTAGAACTTTCAGGCAAAATATTGTTAATTGCTGCTTCAGCTTCCATTTTCCAATCGGGAGTGCAGCTTATATCTACATCACTTGCAGAACTCATGTTTTTTTCCTAATTAGCACGTAAAGGGGGGTAATAAAGACCTACTTACCGAATATGAGAGATGTAAATAATTTTGACTTCTTCTTGAAGAGATAGCTAGGGCTTTGCGGTACATGCGGCTAGAAACATAACTACCCACCAGCTATCCAGAGGAAACCAATTGAAGGAAAAGCTCTGTTTATTGCGTTCCCTTATTGCTAGTGGGACTGCGAACATTTATTTGTCAGTCCGTAATTACGCGGGATTATCTCGGCTCGCCATCTCTCCACAGACGTGACGTGAAATTGAATTATTTCGATTCCGTTGCCGCTAGGGGCTGTCATGTACCAATTTGTCTGTTTGTTCGCTTTTATTTTCATATATTGAATTCATTCGAGCGTGCAGAAGTGGAGCTACGAGTAAAGATCGGTCTTGATTTCAGATCGTAAAAAAACATACGTAGTACAGTCACGAGCAATAATATAAATACACTGGACCAAGTTCAGAAGCGAATTTCTCGTGAAATTACGATTGCAACTTTGAAATAATTATGACCTACTTTATGATAATAATTATGTGCTCCAAAATATTTGTTTAGTAACGTAACATGAAAAAGAAATCAATACAGTAGCCGAAAATTGCTTCTAAACGTTGGTAAGTGTATAAAAATTGCTGATGCTGCCTGTAAATACTGGCCATAATAGAATACCTAGACCAATTCCTTTTTAATAATATATGTATGTATTGATAATATCAATAGCACGCTGGTTAAACTCTAAAGAGCAATAACTCATTGGCAGGTCATTGGCAAAAACAGGATCGTATTATTGTCGTCTCACCATCCGTTGCAACATCTTAATGCTGAATAGATTTGGTAAGTAAAAAACGAAGCGCTGGGACAATACTGCATTGTCATAACGGGGAATAGACTGAATTGAAAAAAAGGACTCGAAATCATGACATTATAAAACTTCAACCAACTTCAAACGTGGTTAGTAACAGAGGAGAAGTAAATAAACAAAAAAAAAGCAAAATTAAAAATTTTGAAAAAACCCACGACAGTTAAAAATTAATTGGAAAAAGGATAAAATAACATAAAACACCCACCTTAAAAAAACCCAAGAATGTCCGTCGGGGGCTGCCATTAAATGAACTAGTTTTGCAATGTTCAGCACCCGACGGACATTCTTGGGTTTTTTTAAGGTGGGTGTTTTATGTTATTTTATCCTTTTTCCAATTAATTTTTAACTGTCGTGGGTTTTTTCGAAATTTTTAATTTTGCTTTTTATTTTAAACTTTTTACTTTTTTTAATTTTTTTTTTATCTAAAAACATGCACCAATCAAACCTAAACCCATAAATGAAAACTGAATCAAAATCGGACTTGTAGTTTTGGAGAAAAATGCCAACTTTGATTTGCACAAAAAATGTTTGCTGCAGCGCCCCCTGGTGAGTTGTCACCGTAACACCTATCTAAGAACATGCACCAATCAAACCCGAACCCATAACTGAAAACTGAATCAAAATCGGAGTTATAGTTTTGGAAAAAAATGGCAACTTTGATTTGCACAAAAAATGTTTGCTGCAGCGCCCCCTGGTGAGTTGTCACCGTAACACCTATCTAACAACATGCACCAATCAAACCCGAACCCATAACTGAAAACTGCATCAAAATCGGACTAGTAGTTTTGGAGAAAAATGGCAACATGTGTTTGCACAAACACACAAACAAACAACCTCTCACCCCAAACGCATATACCGTCTCCGTTCCGTCGTGGGTAAAAAGGAACTGCTTCAATCAGATTTTCTAATCCACAACATTGAAAGGCATTGCTAAGAATAAAATATCGCACTGCAGCATTGTTAAAAACGATCATTAAACAAAAATAGTAAGTTGATAGACACATCGTTATCACAAATAACCTAGAAACAGCAAGGGACTAGAATCAACAAAGACTTGAGATAAACATCAGACAGACAGACGTCTTAAATGGAGAAACTTAATCGTCCTGAAAGCTACAAAAACGACGGAGCCTGAAAAAAATTGGCTGGGTTTTCTTTGGTAAATAAGTAGTAAATGATGAGACTTTTCTTTCGAATTAGCCAGCGTGAAGCTCCAGATGTTTTTAAGAGAGTGAATAAAGTTTCAACTACCTGCACGTTAGAAGTTAGCTCTACCTATCTATACCTTGAAACCTAAATATAAGTGATAGGTTATATTTAGGTTTCAAGGTATAGATAGGTTATAATATTATTATAACTCACGGTCTCAGAGATCCAACCCCAAACTTTAAAGGTCAAGATTTAATGGAAATTAAATAAAGCAACAAAATAAAATATTGTACGAAACAAAAAGTATTTTTAGTCAGTAATAACTTTGGCGTTTGCTCAGTTAGCAGTTCGCCGCTTGTTAACTTTTCAGTTTGGTTCAATAAGTTCGTAAACAGAGGAGGCGCGAGATGACGATGAAATTCAATTTTCTCGGATGGTTTCCTGCGTTATTTTTTGTCGATTTTTGTGTACTTACATAGAGATAGGAAGGTATTTTGCTTTTAAACGTATTTTTTGATAAACGGAAGTAAATTTCTATAATGACGTTTTATGGGTTTGTTACTTAAGTAAGTAGGTACATGGCAAAATATCTAGCTATATTTTGTCTGTATAATATGGCCTCGCTTATTAGATTTCCTATACAATGAGAGATCTATGTGGATCTCTCATTGTATGTTGGGTATGTATAGCTTGATTGGTCGTCGTGGGAACCACTCTACCATTGTACAGGTATCTACCTAATTAACGTCCACCTGATTATATACCACTTACCTACTTAGTTACTACTTTATTTAATAGAGTAAACTTTTAACTGTATACCTACATTAATTAATAACCCTCATTTTGGGGTTTTGCCGCAGTCGGGTAAAGACTATTAAATAAACTAGTAAGAAACTATAAAAGGGCATCAAAAAACTGCTACTCAACGCTGTCAGCCGGAAATGTGCCCATAAGACTGGCGGCATAAACACGTTGTGCCAGCTGTTGTTAGCCAGCCCTTGCGGCACGAGAAGCGTCAACTAAACGTTTTGAAATTTCCTTGAACAGGCTATGAGCACTAGCACAGCCTCACGGACCCAGACCCCAAACGGGTCGAAGAAATATTTACACCGCTTGAGGTTCTCTGTAGCCGCAGCGGCACCATTTGCAGAGCACGACGAGCTTGGAAAACTGATGGTAAGATAAGATAAGACTACTCGTTTCGGCTTAAGAACAAATGAAAACTTCAATATAAACTGCAGCAATAAGATTAATACTGTACCTACTCAACTAGGTTTTATACATAGAGCTAGAGCATCCGTTTACCCAAAGTAAGTTAACGACTATGTTGATTGAAATATTACCACCATTTATGTAGGTAAGTATATTAATTTATGTTAACAAAATAGTGTTCTCCTAATTTATTTATTTCTGTACTCTACCACAATGCTGTCCTATTTGACCCTAAGGTTGACTGGTAGAGAATGCCTTGTGGCATTAAGTGCGCCTATGTATAGTCGACCAAGAAATTGGTTTACCACTTTTGATGACATCTCCCAGTAACATAATTATTCGCTAAGGATGACAGATTGACAGATTCTGACGTGAAAATAGCACTTGATGTTTTGTACGTGCAAATGATATTCAACCTTAGAGTGGTAAACCAATTTCTTGGTCGACTATACCACGTTTGTGCATGAAGTTTAAATAAATAAATATTTTAAAACTATTTTTTATTTCTAGAGTAGCTTCAAAAGAATTTCACTATTACTATACTCGTGTACCCTACTTTTATATAATAATGCGGAACAATTTATTTCCTGTAAAAAATGTACCTAAGCTAATTTTACGTTGAATACACAATAACGGAAAGTATTTTAACGTTCAATAAGGTTAGTAGAACGCTGAACATCTTCCTTGTTACCTTTAGTACATTAAACCTCAATGGTTACCTTACATAACGGTGATCTGTCGACAGGTTGTTGCTGATTGCAGGCCATTGTTGGACATTGGTTTCCTGTGGCCGTCATAATCGTTACATATACAAACTACTCACCGTACCTGATGTTTATTTATTTTACTTACTGGGGCAACAGTTAACTTATATTCTTTTAAAAAGAAGTTTAAACCTAAAAAACCTATATCTCACACCAATATCCAATCCATATTGGATTTGGATTTTACGTAAAAAAGAATCACGCAAAGACATAGACATTTATTCGTAGTGTACGGGAAGGCAAATGGTTCTGGACTGTTTTTATATTTCAATGGTTCAGGACGTATCCGCCGCTGAAAGATAATTGGCTATACTTATAACGATGGACTATGGATACACACGATGGGACATGGTTGCATATATCACAGAAGCTGACTGACGCTACTGAAAGTGGCCAATTCGTCGCCAAATTGAATTTTCATCGACACGCTAAGAAGAGACACTAAATTAGGTGAGATGCTGGTGGAAAATATAACTTCCTCATTTTTTAGACTTCAGGTATGGCCAAACACCCAAAGATCCATGTACTGCTGCATACTCAGTGGCCTGTTAGGTATATTATAGGTTACATTGTTACTATGTAGCATTGTGTGGTTGGACCCAACCCTGTAAGTACTCGTGCATAGTGCTACGAGCCCTCGGGGACTCGTTACATTGAGGGTACTACGACACAATGGAGGCTTTGATTCGAGGGTTCGATATTATTCAGAACAGCCTTTTTCAAAGGTTACATTTATATTCAGGTCTCCAACGTTTCATAACATACCTGGAATATTTTTTACCAGGCCATATTTTCTTACTGCTGGGTATATACCTACAAGCCTTCAACCTCTGAGCGCTGACCTAACCAGCGTGGAACCAATTTTTGTTAAAAAAGTTCAGCTCATCCCACCATCTCCGTCACGGCTTACCGCAATGACACTGGAGTCACCTATAAATCATTACCTAGTATAATATCAATAAAACCAATGTGCCTCAATCTATTTTTAGAAATAGCACTTTTTATAAGAAACAATATAGTATTTGCTCAAGCTTGAACAATGCGATGAGATGCCATCGTCAAGGACGCAGGTCAATCGCACGCTTTTTATGACAGACAGAGTTTGGGTGAGCTTCGTTTTTTGTGTGGATAACTGCTTTAGCCAAACCCACGGCTGTATCAGTATCATTGGCAATGAACTCTTAAAAGGTTCACGGTTGATGCGCACAGAATTAAGAAAAAACATTTTTTTACAAATGTGGCTGGCTGTTTATTATTTATTGCGAAGAGCGCCTATGTTTAAAAAAAAACAATGCTTACTTCCAAAGTGTCAAGTTGCGAGCGCTAAATGTCGGTAAGCGTGGGGGAGGGAAAACTCGCCCTGATTTCCACTTTGCCAGCATCAAAGCTTCAGTACCCCGGTATCGGCCGTTATGAGTGGACGTGTGATTTGTGTCAGTAGTTCTCGTGACTGCGAATACGACATCGAGTGAGCTCGAGTTTTAATGTGCACAAATAAAAGTGAAGAGTGAGTGTTACATTGGAATGTTCTTTATTCAGCAGGAGTAAACATCACAGGCGATTAAAATGTGAGTAAATATAAATTAAATAGCTGGTATTTATGTGTTCTTATTACGGTGTTGGCTGAAAATATGGATTTAAAAAACTATACTTACTTAAACAATATTTTAGCGTTTAGGCTTCTATGGATCGCCCCAACCTCTAAATCTCGTACCCTCTTAAAATAACTTTCAACTTAGATAATATTTATAAATTACGGTAAAAAACTGCAGGTTCGTATTTATCGTTCAAGATTGTATCATTCATAATCCCCCAAAAACGCATTGTCCTTAGCTCTAATTGCCCCTATTTGAAATCGTTAGGAACATAATGCGCAAACCAAAAATTGACGGCACGGTTGGCGCAGTGGCTAAGCGATTGGACTGCTGCGCTGCGTGTCGCGGGTTCGATCCCCGCACGGAACAATAATTTGTATGACCTGCAGATAGTTGTTTCGGGTCTGGGTATTTGTGTATGTAAGTTTATATGTTTGTGAACGCTCCCACGATACAGGAGAAATTTCTAGTGTGGGGCAACGTTTTTATAAAACATTATAAAACGCATTAAAACATTAAACCACCTAAGTCCTGTCCGATCCTAAAAAATCAATAATCAAAACAAGTACTCTATTGTTTAAACCCGTATCAAAACAATAGTCGGTAATGTATTAATTTATTCACCCTCAAGCAAAAGGTCGACTTGTTTGTAAAAAAATTAAACGATCTGTTGTTTTTACGTTCACATATACTTGAATGACTAACTTTCCTTGTGCGTAATTTTAATTTATACATATTAAGTAGATTTTATAGATAACTATATTACAGGATGTTTTAATTATATTAATTTAGGTATTTAAAAAGAGAAGTCCTGACTGACTGACTCATCAACGCCCAGCCCAAACCCTTGGACCTAGAAAGCTGAAATTTTGCACAGAGGTTCCCTTTTTAAAGTAGACAAGGATTTTTCGAAATTCAACCCCTTAAATAGGGGATGAAAGTTTGTGTGAAAAAAAATTTGAAAAAACCCACGACTGTTAAAAATGAATTGAAAAAAGGATAAAATAACATAAAACACCCACCTTAAAAAAACCCAAGAATGTCCGTCGGGGGCTGCCATTAAATGAACTAGTTTTGCAATGTTCAGCACCCGACGGACATTCTTGGGTTTTTTTAAGGTGGGTGTTTTATGTTATTTTATCCTTTTTTCAATTCATTTTTAACAGTCGTGGGTTTTTTCAAAAAATTTAATTTTGCTTTTAATTTTAAACTTTTTTTAAACTTTTGACTTTTTTTGAATTTTTTTTATCTAAAAACATGCACCAATCAAACCTAAACCCATAACTGAAAACTGAATCAAAATCAGACTTGTAGTTTTGGAGAAAAATGGCAACTTTGATTTGCACAAAAAATGTTTGCTGCAGCGCCCCCTGGTGGGTTGTCACCGTAACACCTATCTAAGAACATGCACCAATCAAACGCAAACCCATAACTGAAAACTGAATCAAAATCGGACTTGTAGTTTTGGAGAAAAATGGCAACTTTGATTTGCACAAAAAATGTTTGCTGCAGCGCCCCCTGGTGAGTTGTCACCGTAACTCCTATCTAAGAACATGCACCAATCAAACCCGAACCCATAACTGAAAACTGCATCAAAATCGGACTAGTATTTTTGGAGAAAAATGGCAACATGTGTTTGCACAAACACACAAACAAACAAACAACCTCTCACCCCAAACGCATATACCGTCTCCGTTCCGTCGTGGGTAAAAATCAAAATTCATGATATTTTCTGACATCCAAGCGGGCGAAGCCGCTGGCAAAAGCTAGTAATTATAATAATTTAGGTATTTTCCCCAGCAGTTTGCATGCCAGAGAAATCCTAAAACAAGTAAGAAACTAATAATTTCTAATGATATTCGCACGTTGATTCATTGGTCATGTGTTAGATTATTCTGGGAAACATGTTCATTTATGTACTTTATATACCTTTTATTGCGCAGAATATAAATATGTGCGCAGTATTCTATGAATAATATTTGATCTAAGGTTCGTAAGGATTTCAAGTTAATTTGCCAGCAATGCAAACTACAGAAATGCATTGGTTTTCTAGATTACCTCTGTACAAACAAACACATCTGCATTGGACTTTGTTTACCATGAACAGACACCAGATATTAATAGTCTGAACCTTGACAATGAAGTAGCAACTCTGGACGCAATACATCTGTCGAGTTGGCACGCGTACAATGCTTGTTTCGTTAGCTAGGTGATGTTACTGTTCTGAACAAAGCAGTCGTGCGACTGTGACAATGCTATGGTACCAAATCGTTGAGTACTATAAATTTACGTATAACAGCTGTTTGATCATTTATGTTGATATTATTATACAGTTGTAGAATGTTTGTTGATAGCTAGGTGGGTTCGTAAGTGGATTGTACCTACTCATAAATCTGCGTAGTTCCGTGTAGCGAGTGTGAAATGTTTGTAAACGCACCCACGATACAGGAGAAATTTCTAGTGTGGGGCAACGTTTCTTTTAAAAAGAAAAAAAAAAAAGAAAAAAGACCATAACACTCACTGTAAGGACGACAATGCTACAATGTCGAGTTTATATATATTTACCAGTTACGTACCTATCTCGCATTTTTTTTTTAATTCGTTGCCCCACATTAGGAATTTCTCCTGTATCGTGGGTGCGTTCACAAACATTAAACTCACATGCACAAATACACCCAGACCCGAAACAACTATCTGTAGGCCATACAAATATTTGCTCCCTGCGGGGATCGAACCCGCGTCACGCAGCACAGCAGTCCAATCGCTCAGCCACTGCGCCAACCGTGCCGTCAGTGCATTACTCATATAAAACATGTATCACGCAGTTAAATGCTACTTGTGAAGATACCTGACTAAACAATTCCCTAGAGAAGATAATGGGAACATAATTTATATGGCGATGAATTCCCAGTATTAATGGAAACATAATGTTTATAGTACTTTATAGTCCCATCAATCTAAACTAGTAAACAAACTATAACTATTATGTATTAAAATGATAATAAATCCAGGTTTGAAATAGGCATGTTATAGTATACTGCTTATTGCACGTATGTTATAATTATCATGCCTATTTACAGTTATTCGTAGTCATCACCATCTGCCTAGCCTTTTTCCCAAAGTATGTCGTGGTCGGCTTCCAGTCTAACTGGATGCAGTAACTTACCTACCAGTAATTTACATGAAGTGACTGCCTATCTGACCCTCACAAGTACTCACAAGTCACAACCCAGTAACTGCACGGTAACGGCACGGTTGGCGCAGTAACTGAGCGATTGGACTGCTGCGCTGCGTGTCGCGGGTTCGATTCCCGCACGGAACAAATATTTGTAAGGCCTGCAGATAGTTGTTTCGGGTCTGGGTATGTTTGTGTATGTGAGTTTAAATGTTTGTAAACGCACCCACGATACAGGAGAAATTCCTAGAGTGGGGCAACGTTTAAAAAAAAAAAAAAAACTGGGTAAATACGATACCCCCTTTATTTGTTGGGTGGAAAATCATCCCGCTCTTGGGCAGAGCGAAAGGGAGTGTCAGACTTCTACCTACTAACTAAAAACCACGCGTGTTCCTTCTTAGCCCTTTATGTCGAGGTCACGGTATCTCTTGTGAACAACCCGCAGCCCCGATGGGAATACGATACCCCTTGGTAAGACTTTTGGCTTCTGACTACTCGTCTTAAGGCGGGGTTACCCCGATAAACGTCGTCAACAATAGCGTTTTACTCGTACATGGAACGGATTTAAATTTTGAAAAAAATTTATTACATAGTTGACTCTTTGATCATGATATGTCGGGTATGCGATACACGATTACTTACACTTCACTGCATCCAATTAAATCGCAAAGACATGTCCAAATGATGGGTAAATAATCGTTTTACTTGAGTTATATTAGGCTTTGAAAAATTAAACTTATATCATAATAAAGGTCGTAAAAAATGTGTATTATCTCGGGTCACATAATGTATAATTTCTTTATAATTTTTCTCCAAGAAGAAAAAACAGTCAAAATTTCGGCATTATATCGCTCGCGCGGCAGGGCGGGGGACGAGGTCGTGCGTACATAAAAACTAAGTAGGGAAACCTCGCCTTAACTCGACTTTCAGAGATGTACGTATTGCGCCTACCATACGCTCACACTTCACCACAGTCTTGCCTGCGCGATTACACGGTGCACACAGTACATCGCGCGTGTGGTTGGTAATAGTAATACAGTTTTACCAACCATACGCGCGATGTACTGTGAAGTGTGAACCAAAAGTGTGGTGAAGCTTGAGCGTGTGATAGGCCCATATGACAGCCGGTACCAACGGCTTAACGTGCTTTTCGAAGTACGGGGAAAACTCGATATGTAATGGTCGTCACCCATCCACGGAACAACCTCGGCCAGCACGGCTTTAACTTGAAGGTCGACTCGTGTGGTTGTTATTATTATTTAGTCATGAGCTCCAGAGGTATTCGTAGTACATGAGATTAATTGAGAAAATGATGATGATATTCAGAACGGGGATTTTCCTTCAAGAAGCTTAGCAGGCCCTTTTTTTCTTTACGTAATCTAACTGTAGATTACGTAGCTATTATGAACCTCACTAGTTCAACACTCAGAAGCAAGGACTTTGAATAAAGAAACTCTTTGCGAAACTCAAAAGACTCAACTTTATTGCTTAAATAGTTACAGCAGTACAGTAATACAGTATGATCTAGCTATACAATACAATACGTGTGGCCAGTGCTAATGTCGCAAGACGAATGCCTTAGCACGACGAACATCTCACTTACGTGCCCGCGGAGAACGCGTCTGTTCCCGCCATTTTACTTGATTATAATTGGTTGACATTATCTGTCAATGTCCCCATGTGATTGGTCGAGAGTTCGAGACTGGCTCCAATCACATGAGATCAATGCGACTTACTTTTAATCAATACAAGTTCATATAAATCATTATAATTAGTCAACATACGTAATTAATTACAGGCATATTTTAACAGCTCGGCCATCCGGTTTCCAACGAGTCCCTCGTTGTTATCCATTACAAAAACATTGTTCTATTTTCTTTATACATCATAATTTTTATAAAGGTAGCTGATTGAACACAGTCTGTTTATCTTAATTATTTAATTTTAAACCATACTAGAATCATAGTACCTATCTAGCACATTTAGGTATCTAAATAAATCTGAAATTCAATTACTTTACAATAGATTTACATGACCATAAACATGTTAATAACCTTTGAGGATATCGGTTACTTGACATCCCTAACATTTCATTTCATTTATCCAATAACAATTTACATTTTATCTGAATGTGTCACAAAAAACAAAAGTAATTACAAAAAAAAGAACATATGAGACAGTATAGTAAATAAATTAATAAAAACAAATTCCATCGCTATTAAAGTTAAATTATTAACAAAACTAAGGCCAACATAACAAGAAATTAATCATTAACAAATATACCAATAGTACCAGTTATGTGGAAGAATAGTTAGACCAACAGTAACATAAAACAATGTTCAATAATAATTAATTTAAAAGAGAAAATTATAACTACAATTCAATCATTAAACCTATCATTAAAATATTTAGACATGCCAAAACTTCATTACGGTCAACAATAAAAATCAAATTTCATAGAATCTGTTATAAAAACATGTCATTTAAAATAATAGATAATAATCAATCCTTACAATAATCCATTTAGAAAACAATTATCATAACTACCATTTTCAATTGATCAGTTGTCAAAATCATTTACTCATAGAAATATATATTCGTCATATCAGAAGTTCATCAATGTCAAAAATCGAATTAAAATAATTAAAACATAACACATCAAATCCATTAAACATCACAAAATAATAAATAATCAAACACAATAATAAATAATTGAATATCGCATATAGACATTATTTTCATAGGTATCAAGATCAAATTAGTAAGTCATCAATATTGTAATAGTTTATAGTCATTTTAATCAATAGAGTAATAATAATTTACACAACATAATTTATACACAAACACTTACTTAATATGTAGTAATAGCATATCAAATAACATTACAAATTCAAAATCCATTAGGTAATCAAAAATAATAAATTTATATTTTATCAATTTTATAATACATAGTAGGTGTTTATTAAAATTATAATTCTTCTACTGCATAAAGACACTTATCCAAAAGGTAACTTTTAAGTTTTGTTTTGAAACCGCTACTGTAGACAGTACTTTTAATGTGTAACTGTAAAGGCAATTTATTAAATAATGTTACTGACTGGTATCGTGGACTGTGTCTCACAATTCTTAGATTGTTTAAGATGCAATTCTTATTCTTCAAGTCCATTCTACGGGTGCTTTCCCTTATCTGCCAAAGAATTGAACACAAAGTACTTTGAAATCACATTAACTAAGTCAATATAGTAGTGCCTACATTACACTTTTTTTTCTAAATAAAGCTCAAAAACGGTAATACTAAAAACAACACAAAACATCTCAACAGCAGAACATAGGTTTACATACTTGCTCCTAAATTAATTCATTAATCGAAGACCTTGATTAATGAAATGCTTATAAACTGTAAAAGTGTCGGTTACCTGACACTATAACCTAATCTATAGGTATCCATAACACAAAGTACTTTGAAATCACATTAACTAAGTCAATATAGTAGTACATACATTAAACAATATCTTTTTTTTTATCTAAATAAAGCTCAAAAAACCGGCCAAGTGCGAGTCGGACTCGCGCACCGAGGGTTCCGTAAAAAAAATATATTATGTGATGTAACTAAAAATTTATGGTTTTCGTAATTATTCCTTTATCTATGCTATAAGACGTTGCTTCGTACCAAATTTCAAGATTCTGAGTTCACGGGAAGTACCCTGTAGGTTTTGATTCCCTTGCGAGTGTCGAAAATTTGCGGCATAAACGGGAGTATCTTGATGTTACTAAAAATTTATGGTTTTCGTAATTATTCCTTTATCTATGCTATAAGACGTTGCTTCGTACCAAATTTCAAGATTCTGAGTTCACGGGAAGTACCCTGTAGGTTTTGATTCCCTTGCGAGTGTCGAAAATTTGCGGCATAAACGGGAGTATCTTTTGATCGCGTTGACTTAGAAGTTTGATTTTTTCACAGCTCCAAGAGACCATAGACTTGAGTATTTGATATGAATTTCAGCTTGATACCTCCACGCGTTCCTGAGAAAAAAGGTCTTGACAGACAGACAGACGGACAACAAAGTGATCCTATAAGGGTTCCGTTTTTTCCTTTTGAGGTACGGAACCCTAAAAACGGTACTACTAAAAACAACACAAAAACATCTCAACAGCAGAACATAGGTTTACATACTTGCTCCTAAATTAATTCATTAATCGAAGACCTTGATTAATGAAATGCTAAAACTGTAAAAGTGTCGGTTACCTGACACTATAACGTAATCTATAGGTATCTTACATTGGCAGTTTACTTATTGGTCCACCTTAACCAGTAAGTATACCGATGCACTAATTGCTAAAATGAGAGGCATTCGTTACCTAATACCCCTCACCAACTCATCAGTACATGACTCTAACCAATGAATCGGTATCTACTAGTCCATGACGTTGACTAGCAAATATTTCAGCCATTAATTAGTACTTGCATGGAATAATTCATTAATCGATGACCTTGATTAACGAAATGCTTATAAACTGTAAAAGTGTCGGTTACCTGACACTATAACCTAATCTATAGGTATCTTACATTGACAGTATACTTATTGGTCCACCTTAACCAGTTAGTATACCGATGCGCTAATTGCTAAAATGAGAGGCATTCGTTACCTAATACCCCTCACCAACTCATCAGTACATGACTCTAACCAATGAATCGGTATTTACCAGTCCATGACGTTGACTAGCAAATATTTCAGCCATTAATTAGTACTTACATGGAATAATTCATTAATCGATGACCTTGATTAACGAAATGCTTATAACCTTTATGGTGTCGGTTACCTGACACTCATAACTTAATCTTTATCTTACATCAGTAGTATAATTATGTATTGGTCCATGACCTTAACCAGTACATAATTACTTTACACTATAACCTCTAAAATGAGAAGTATTCGTTTCCTAATACTCCTCATCTTCATCCTTCTTCTTGTGTGACCGGCTAATCGTTAGTCGCACTTTTCTTGTCGACCGCGACAGACGGTTTCGGCTGTCACAATTTTCTGCAGGTGAATGCCCGCGACCCCGGCTGCGCCTTCGAGTTGCATCACGACATCTTTGTGGCGGTGTCATTGTCTCACGGCCAGTCCGCCTAGGTCCATCACATTCTCTTCGAGAACCAGATCTACGTCCATCCATGTTCTCGTAGCGTCATTATATAAAGAGAAAGAAAAACAACCGAGTTAATAAACCTCGTTACACTAACTTGTAAAAACGATTATTATTGTTCTACCTGCACATACTATATCATATACCATCAAGAATTAGACCTCCGGAATGTCTCCGTTACGGAAAATACAGTTCGGTTATTCAATACAGTTTGGTTATTCAATTTTTAAGCGGAAATTTCATACATGTCCATCCCCAGGGAGTACCCTGGCATGATAAACATGCACAACTAACCATATAAACCTCCGGAATGTCTCCGTTACGGTAAATACAGTTACTTCCTCAAATTATAAACGGAAATATCATACATGTCCATCCCCAGGGAGTAACCCTGGCACGATAAACATGCGTGACTAACCATATAAACCTCCGGAATGTCTCCGTTACGGTAAATACAGTTACTTCCTCAAATTATAAACGGAAATATCATACATGTCCATCCCCAGGGAGTAACCCTGGCACGATAAACATGCGTGACTAACCATATAAACCTCCGGAATGTCTCCGTTACGGTAAATATAGTTTATTTCAGTTCACACAAGACTATCGACTCATTTAATATGAAAAAAACAGTACCTAAGTAGGTACAAGAATAAACTTGTTGTTGCAAATTGCAATAGGCAGCAATTCAGATAAAATTATCAAAGAACACTTACGTTTTCTACGTTCGCCAATTGCGGGTATCTCCGTTTCTTTTGTGGACGTTAAGTTTCTAATCCCACTTCTGAGATATGAACCTCACTAGTTCAACACTCAGAAGCAAGGACTTTGAATAAAGAAACTCTTTGCGAAACTCAAAAGACTCAACTTTATTGCTTAAATAGTTACAGCAGTACAGTAATACAGTATGATCTAGCTATACAATACAATACGTGTGGCCAGTGCTAATGTCGCAAGACGAATGCCTTAGCACGACGAACATCTCACTTACGTGCCCGCGGAGAACGCGTCTGTTCCCGCCATTTTACTTGATTATAATTGGTTGACATTATCTGTCAATGTCCCCATGTGATTGGTCGAGAGTTCGAGACTGGCTCCAATCACATGAGATCAATGCGACTTACTTTTAATCAATACAAGTTCATATAAATCATTATAATTAGTCAACATACGTAATTAATTACAGGCATATTTTAACACTATCGACGTTGAAAATCTTTTAAAGAAGGGTGTAGTAGAGTAAGCTTAAGCGTTAATTTGCAAACTCAATGTAATATTATGCCTCGAGAAAGTCATCGTTTGAATGGGGACTGTAGACGGCAGATTGTCTCGTTATTTTATAAAATAATTCCGACTACCTACCTAATGTAAGTAGAAAGGCCTCCGCGTACAATTGAAATTAAATGGGCTCAGAAAATTTTCTTGAACATTTCCATTCCATTTCGACTTTGGCGGAGAATGGAGATTTGCTGTAA
Organism: Diarsia mendica; assembly: GCA_949316265.1. NCBI lineage: Eukaryota > Metazoa > Arthropoda > Insecta > Lepidoptera > Noctuidae > Diarsia > Diarsia mendica. Next base: position 14,871,608 of record OX438906.1, read on the forward strand.
AAATTGTGTTAAGCTATTGCATAGCTTCTATCGCGGGCCTTGAGCGTGGAGAGCGAATCCAGAAATTCCGTAACGAAAATTTTCAACCAGGTTGCTATGGTTACGGAAAATAACAAGGTTGTCAAATTAAATAATTAATTATTTGCATATGTTGATAAAAAATGCTATGCAATAGCTTTACAGCGGCAGTCTCCGAGTGCCACATTTTTTTGTTTTTTGTGGGTCTTAAGCGCGACTGCTGAGCATTAGGTATCTACGTTCGATTCCCGGGTCGGACAAAGTGTTATTGGGTTTTTTCCATCAGGAATTTCTCAATTGCAGCCACGGAGTCTAAGTTTGATTAAAGCAGGCTCACCCCTAGCTATTACATGAGACTTAACATAACTAGTGAAATGTGGGTGAACTATTAGGTACACCTGTGTCTAATCTAACCTATGTTATGTTTATGAGGGTTTCAGTTATTTATACTTGGTATTGCAAAACTTATAGTAACATCTGAGAAAATTCCTTGATTCCTAAATTTATTTTTGCAGTGGGCTGCAGGGCAAAGGCCTCCCTTCCTTACCTCTTACCATTTATCTTTATCCAATGCTGATAAAAGCCAATCCCTGTGAATAGAGTCGAGTTCGTCCCGCCATCTCCTTCTGGGCCTACCGCGTAGCCGTTTGCTGCGGTTTGGGACCCATTGTGTGGTGACTTTAGCCCACAGCTCCACCGGCATGCGACAGATTTTGCCAGCCCAATTCCAGCCGTGTGACCTACATCGGCAATCTGAGTTTTGGAACGCAGCTTATCACGTTGCGTATTTATATTTGAATCCTGAATACATTTAGTAAGTGTAATTATTAGTTAGTTGGTTACTCCATGACATGACGTTCGTTGGTTTATTGTTTCTATATGTTGGTGCGTAGGATTTGCGTTCGCAGTGGCGCAGAGAATATTATTGTAGAAACTTATTATCTGAACCAACTGTCTCTTTATGTTTTGGTATCCTCACACAATGTTACATCATCACACCTTAAGGGATTAGGAATACTATTAGGCAGACTTCTGCCTTACCCTCCGAGGACGACAGGCGTGATGTTATGTATGTTATTGTTAAACCGGGCAACTTTTGTACACGATAAGCTGACCTGCCGCTGACAAGTCTCCATAAAACTGAATGGTCTATCTACCGTCATGCGTCACTATAATTAGCGCAAATGGTATATATAGGAACGAGATTCCAGTCGTCACCCAGCCTGCCTTAATGATTTGTATTAAGCCAGTTATTATGCAAGTATTTAATACATACCTGCTGGCTGAGGTATAAAATAGATACTGGTTTGATAAAAAAACGTTGGAAAATAACAGTTTGTAAGTACAAAACTAGTCGAAGGTAGACAAGGAACAGAATAATAGATTGACTAGACACTAGATAGCCTTGTTCAATGTAGCTAGTTGTTAGCTACAGTACCTACAATCAGTCGACCAAGGCCTTCACTTACACAAGACGTATTCATAGGCACTACCTATATAGAGATTGCGAGTAGGGTCTGTGTGAAGGCTTGTTTATTGTTCTGACCACAGATATAGATAGATCTAGATAACGCAAGTATTACGATCTGTATGAAAACCAAGTGCGCCATTTTTTGACTACCTATTATGACGTCTCAAGCACTGAAAATCGGAAAATCAAATCGATTCAAAGACGCCGCCGCGTACGGTGCCCCCTTCGCCCCAACTCCCACCTTTTGCACCAGCGCCGACGTCCAACTAGCGCTATAAACCGATGCAGACTGAGCTCGAAAGTGGCCACTTACGGTTTTTGTACGTAAGCTAGGCTCGAAAAGAGGCACGCGAAGTAGTTGCTCTTGCGTTATCTAGGTCTATCTATATCTATGGTTCTGACACGGATACCATAACCTGCTTCAAGCTCAGGTTCAAGTATTCTAGTGTTTGTAACAAGAGTAGAGGGCGTCTGATTGATGTTAACAACGACTAACAGTTGATATGTGACACATTCACATAAGTACATATCACACACATTACTACTGCAAACAGGCGTAAACACAATATGGAAGCGTGAGAAGTTTCAGTCCATGCAACTACAACAGCGCCACTACGTGTATCGCCGCTCCCTTTCGTCATAAACTGATATTATTGGTATTTCTTTCGTATCTGGTCAATTTCAGTCAACGGTCCAGTATGTTAAGGTTGTCAAATGTTAAGAACCTTCTTTATTACTTTTGCAAATCCTCAAGGATGTCCTCCGTCGTAAATCGTCTGTCATGCACGTCACTTTACCTTTGGGTCGGGTACGTGGACACTGGACACATTTACAATCTCCACAATCACCCCAGCAGAGTTGGTAACAAGCATCTGGGTCTATTGCTAAAGTAAACCTCATCGATTTACCACGTTTAAAACACTCATAGTAACATATTCGTAAATATGTGATCGGTCCTTGGCCGTGCACTTTCTCGCCTGTTCAATTAATGGTCCTACTGCATCCTTTATATAAGCACTGCTGCTACGTTGTTCATAATAATACAAATGTCATTAGTCATTTGTTTACGTTCGACTTTGATTACACTATTTAAATTCATTAATGATAGTAATCGCCCACGTGTAAATTAATTGTGTTGTAGTTCATACGCGACTGTTCTTACTTTGATTATAGCAATATATACTTCACGAATCCACTTTGGATATTAATATAGATTTGCCGTGTAAGCCCGTGTATGATCATTTTTATTGTTGGTAAACAAAGGTATGTGTAAAAATATATACAATATCTTCGTTGGTTTCACGGAAATAATAAGAATTTTCCCCTAAAAATCGTTTCACCATTTCCTCCATAGACCTTTTCTTTTGCGATAAATGAGGCCTTACGACGAACAAAGCCCAGCATTTTACAAAAAAAGTACATTTTTAATGACATAATCTTTTTCTTTTTACTTTTTTTCATCAAAAGTTGGGGAAGTATTTTGGCCGAATTTCTCCGTTAGTTAACCCTGTCTTCGTGTTTGCCTAATTAGACGGAAATGTAAATTAGGCGGCGGTTTTTTGTTGCAATCAGTTTGTTTTACGCGTTGGTGTTGGCATACCAATCAGTGCCTGTTTTAATGACGTACTTACTACACATGCCTGTAATATTACTGCCAATATCAACAACATGAATGACGTCATAATGTCTTCACTTACCCCCGACCGTGATAACATCATAACCGTAAAATGTAACTTCTTCTTTATGGACATCACATCACACTGAATGTCGCCAACTATGTTATTTACTCTGAAACTTAGAGCTAAGTGTAATTACTGTTATTTGTTGTGATAGTGTAATATCATTATTATCTTAAGAATATTACTTTTAAGTGAAGAGGCTTATTTCAATTTGTTTAGGTTAATCACATCCCTTACCGTTTTGTTTAGCGTTACATTGCTAATTTATTCATCATCACCATTTAAGCAGAAAGACGTCCATTGCTGGACACATATGTCCAATGCGAAACGCACGGGACAGGTCAATGTGGTGACACATTGACCTGTCCCGTGCGTTTCGCATCCAACGGATCCCCGTAATCTTCACTAGGTCATCGGTCGACCTAGTGAGAGTCTTTCCAACGCCACGCCACGGGGTCTGGTTCGCGGTCGCCAATACAAAACTTTACGGCCCCATCGGCCACCTGCGAGCAATGTGCCCTGCCCATTGCCACTTAAGTCTGGCAATTCTTCGGGCTACGTCGATAACTTTGGTGTCTTCATTTATGATTAAGACACGCAAGGAAATTCCGAGGATAGCCCTCTCCATTGCTCTTAGTAGGGTGACTTTAAGCCTTCTGATGCACACAGTTTGTATACAATTATAGTCACATTATTTAAGTACAGGACCTATATTATATGCAATAGGGGATCGGACTGACTCAAAAAAATATGATTCTGTTTAGTCCGTCAGTTAGATTATCGAAAAATATTGGATACGTGTTTTTTGTTTTATCAAAACAATAAAAATTGACGAAGATAAAGCGCGTCAAAGATCATGGAGTGGGGCTTGAAACGTCAATTGAAGGTACAAAATGTAGGTACTACTTATCATATGACGTCACACGAATTTTCGAAGCACTGTATCGTCTTCATTTTTTGTTTACGTGAAAAAAGAAAAAATACGTGGTTAATATTTTTTGGAAATCTATCTGACGGACTAATTAGTTTTTTTTTGTCCGATCCCCTATTGTGCATGTTTGCAAATCTGAAGAAAGCATACATGACTTTACTGTGCTTTTAGGTGGAAGCCTGTCTTATTATGTGTTGCGTTACGACTCGCATCCATTAATAATTAATACAAATCAGTCTTTGCTGAGATTGCTGAAAAAACATGCCATTTATGGTTCATTATATTATTACTACCATGCGTATTTTATTGTGTGGTTAGTATAAAGTAGAACGTATTATGGTTAACCGTTCACAGTTGATAAAATAATAACATCTATGTTGCTATTTGTTCAGCAGGATAATGCGACTCTAATGATCACACTATTAATATAGAAAAATAACTTCTGAATACATTATGAAAGAACATGCGGTAGGTTATAAACTTATAACCAAAAACAACATTACCTAACAAAAACTTGGCTGTCTTTTCGTTTGTCCTTGAAATTGTTAACAGATTCAACAAATAGGGAAGTATTATTTTTATAGTAATAATTTCACGCGGACGTTAAAATAAAGTATCTGGGAATCAGCGAATTTCAAATAACAACTGAATATCAAAATTAAGTACTTTTCAATTTCAGTGAATTTTCAATATTCAGGGAATACAAAAACAGCAAATGTAAATGTTTTTTGTATTTATTTGATGCGAACCATGATTTCTGTTTGTTTAGAGTATATTGGATAACATTGGACTTATTTGTGATAATTATTAACACAATCAGTCCAATTTGGTCAGCCCGCAAAAACATTTATTGAAACGTTTACAAATATAATACTAATGGAACAACAACCATTTGTAAATACAATTGTAAATTTTCGGAGAGTTCGAATGCGACACAAAATTGTGAATGAGGTAAGTGTCAGCCTTTTTCTGGATACGGATTTTCTTACTTTTTCTGGATTTTCGTATATATGTAGTTAGTAATGAGTTAGTAGCACCAATAATATGACATATAGTGTACATACACTTAGCAACGTTTAGAAGCAATTTTCGCCTACTATATTCATTTCATTTTCATGTTATGTAACGAAAATAATAAATTAAGGAATCCATAATTATAAGCATCGTAGAGTAGGACATAATATCTCATAGTTGAACCCGTTATTTCTCGTAAAATTCAAGTTAGAACTTTTCCAAGTGTATACATAAATGACTGTTCAACTTATAAGGAATTATGCAACATTTCGTGGCAATGAACTAATACGTATGTTCGCAAGCTAGCCATACCACGGTCACGAAGTCTGTTTCATAAGAGAAGCCGCCAGTTCTCGTGTTAGATATTTAAACAAGTGTTTAGATTATTAGGGCGTTATTACTAACTGTGGTTTAATTGGAACACGTTGATAGTTTGAGAAAACCGTCAATTTCCTCGTACAACATTTTCCTCTACACGCCGAGTAATCAACAAGATTTCCTTGAAGCCATTTTAGCTCTACCTACAGACATAAAATCCATTAGGATGGCTCCGTTTTAATGAGTCACCCCGAACTAATTTTGGCATTTTCTCACGACTACCCGGAGGTTAACTACGGTCTAGACCGACTTACGTGGGGTGCCAATAATTAGTAAGGTCAGACTTATCTAAGATATTACCTATCAGCGATTTTCTTTGGAAAAATATCAAGTAAAAAGGGAATCGGCTGTCTTGAAATATAAAAAAGTGGTGAATAAATGTTGATGGACGGAGAAGGAGAGGAAGACCAAGGGGCGATGGATGGTAAGTTCGAGGAGTTATATGAAAGAAAAGGGAGTCAATGAAAGCATGACGACTGACCGAGGAGAATGAAAGACAAAACTTGTGTCGCCGACGCCATAACGAAGATGATGATGATTAAAAGCTAAAGTTATTTTATTTTTTATTAGTATGATAGATGTTTGTTACTCTTTCACGCAAAAACTACTGAAGGGATTAAGATAAAATTTGGAAAACAGATAGTTTATAACCTGGATTATCACATAGGATAGTATTTATCCCGATTTTATCTTCCCGTGGGAAAATTTTCGAGTTATAGCGGGAGAAGCCGCTGGCAACAATTAGTAAAATATAAACAAACTAATTCCATTTCCGTATCATTTCCAAGGGTAGCTATCTCATCTATAATAAAGGAAATGCGCTCCTATCTTTAATGTTATAGCACTGAGAATGGTTTCAGCTCAGTGAAGTCCATTCTGTTTAATCATGCGGTGATTAAATAAAGTTAAATGAGCCGTTAGAGTTCCAGCGTTAAAAGAAATAGCTTGAATGTTTGGAATAATTTGAGATGGTTCCTGTCCAGTAAAATTATCGTAGATATGCAGTAAAAACTAAATGGATCGTAAACGGGTGTTTTTATCTGTTTCATGAAATAGTTAACTGTTTACACGCTTAATAACTTTTTGACGATTTGGACTTCTTCCTGATTGATTGGCCAGAGAATGCAAAATACCGGGAGAGTTTAAAAGGAACGGGAAAGGCCTTTGATCAACAGTAGGACAGTACAAGATAATAAAAAAAAATATTCAAATTGACAGTCACTAACATTCTTTTTTTAATTTTATATTTAAGCGTATTTACCTATTTGCTTCGAGATCCGGATATGTCGGTGCTTTTTAAAGGAACATGATCACGGATAAACGTGACGTGTTGATGAGCAGACAAATCGGTTAACCCTTTCTTGATTGTTTTGACGTGATAACGTCTTATAATTCGATGGCCGGCTGCACGAACGAAAAAAGATGACGTCATGAGTCGTTACCTCACTCTGAGACGTTACCTCGCTCTGAGGCGTTACCTCGCTCTGAGGCGTTCCATAGCAACGGCGTGTTAATTGTCGTTCCATAGCAACGGCGTGTTAATTGTTTGTTTATAGCAATGTAAGTGCTGTATTTTCTTATGACGTTGTCACGTTCAAGTATCGCCAGTAAACGGACTTTACAGACAACTGTTTTTTTTTTTGCGTTCGGTAACGCTACCACTGTCAATCACCATTTGTTTCTATTCCCGACTAACGAAACTCACTGAGTCCGATTGTGAACCTGTCTATCTGACCTCCACAGCCCAGTTAGTACCTACTGGGTAAAGATTATGAAACCATTTGCTAAGCCTCTTTTTCAGACTTTTAGGCCACTGACTACCTGTCTGTCACGAATGTCAAAGATCAGCCAGGACCAATGGCTTAACGTGCTTTTCGAGGCATGAAGGAAACTTGGTACTTATGTAATAGATGGACCCATCCACAGACCGACCTAGGCAAGCACGACTTAACCTGGAAATTGATCCGAGTGGATGTTATTATATACCTACGAGCTACTCAAACACAAATACTACACTTGGGAAATATCGTCATATTTACCATGTGTACTATTTGTTATTATGTTTAAAACCGGTGTTGCACGTGTCTTTAGAGTTAGAGTTAATTATAACAATGAAATCATTTACTGCACTTCAGTACCGGTAGGTATCGTAAATACAAACATTTGATTTTACGAGTTGTTCACAAGGTTGCTCAGAGCATAACCGTTTGGTCAGTGCACTCAGTTTATTGTTGCATGTAGTACACGTGTTGCAATAATATTTAAATATCACTGCAAGCTTTGCCTTGAATGTGGTATTTATGGAATTAGAACATGATTATAATAAATAATATTTAAATTATGAGTGTCACAATCCACTACAGAAATGACATGGCCATGAGGAATTCTGGGTATAGACTTGTAGCGACAAAACGACAAAAAGTACTACAGTGACATCTCTGACCAAAATGAAGAACTAATAACAACATCCTGATTCCTGAATCATGAAGTATCAGTGAAGTTAAGAATCCAACAGGAACTGTAGTCCACCAGACACAACACCCGAATAGTCGGACGATCCTTCATTTCCTATGGGGGATGAAATACAAGATTGAAACGTCCTGTTGGTGAATGTCCATAGATGAAAGATTCTGCTGGCGAAACGGAAATAAATGAATCGTCCTGTCGACGAACAGTCCAGTGGCGAATCGGTCTTAGGATGAAATGCCCATAGATGAAAGATTCTGCTGGCGAAACGGAAATAAATGAATCGTCCTGTTGACGAACAGTTCAGTGGCGAATCGGTCGTAGGAAAACGGTTGCGGATTCGATTTACAACCTGTTTATCATACCACTAAAAACTTAAACACAACCTTATAATCCCAGCATCAAATGTACCTCTCAGGGTATTGCTTTAACTCCACAACTCATCAACGTTTGTACAAAGTAGAACCAAACTACGACAATTCCATTATCTTCATCGCGCTGTCTCCTCATCACGCTGTGTCGTGGTGTTACGTAAAGTTTGTTGCCTACGTTAGCACTTCCTCTCAGGGTATTACCAGCAAGGGTGACGTTCCAGACACTTCAATGACTTATGTAATTTGTTCTGGCTATGGAATTACTAGTCATAATTAGAATCTAAACTAAATTTATCAGGAAAACTTTAGTGCTTGCTTCGACACACTAAAACCCGCGTTATGTCTTCAAAGATATTTTCCTTTAGAAATCGGTGTAAGGACTAATGATAAAATACCCTTTATTGTAGGTTAAACCAAAAATGAAATGAAATGAACTTTATTCGCTAGAATTGTAGTACAGTCTTGATGGTCAAGTTTTGTAAGAGTAGCTCACACAATTCGCTAAAACTAGCATGCAAAATTAAATACGTAATACATTAAAAACTTTTTAACAAAAAATAAAACCGACTTCAACAAAAAAACACAAAAAAGTGAAAAATAAACTTTAGAAGAAAAACCAGTCTCTGAAGTCGGTGACTTTTGTTTGTTTAATTTCATTTTTTTGCCACCGACTTCAGAGACTGGTTTTTCTTCTAAAGTTTATTTTTCACTTTTTTGTGTTTTTTTGTTGAAGTCGGTTTTATTTTTTGTTAAAAAGTTTTTATTTTTCACTTTTTAGTGGTTCACATGTTCATGGGTCAATGTGGACAATGTTTGTTTGTTTGTGTTTTTTTTTGAGTTTTGTTGATTTTTCAAAAACCGCTTATCCGATTTCGAAAAAAAAAATATGGGACCATTTCGGAAGTATACCCTTTCCAACAAAGAAAGAATTTTTCAAATCGGTTAGCAAGTGACGGAGTTATGCCCGAACAAACATAAAAAAAAAAAAAAAAAATACAAACATCCGAATTGAGAACCTCCTTCTTTTTTAGAAGTCGGTTAAAAAGTGAATTTATTATTTTTTTTTTTGGTAATAATTGGTACTTATGTTGTAAAATTAAGAATGTCAATAGTGATATGTCAATAGTAAAATGTTAATAACTTTGCATCAATTAGAATTACAGGAAAGTGTCAACGTAAATATTTTAGGTTAAGGTACTCACTCACAGAATAAAATGTCTTAACAATAAGCCATCTGAATAATGCCGTTATAAAGCGATTTGTTGGCAGTTCCCTACATGATTTTGGTAGTTTATTAAATAATCTTACAACCATTGGAAAGCAACTCCAGTGAAATAAGTGGCTTTTCATTGGAGGAATAATGAGCCTGTCAGGATATCTCGTTTTAAAAATTACAGTATCTCCAAGACACTGAAATAGTTCGGGGTGTGTTTTAACAAATTTACAACATTCAAAAATGTATATTCCAGGAACTGTTAATATATTTAGTTCTTTAAACAAAGGTTTACATGAAGTGAAAAATATTAAAATATCTTAAGAAATTAACATATATTATTATGAGACTTAGTTGCGCTTGTAATCACGCAAAGCCGCGTCAGTTTACCTCTTTACGGCACACGGCGACCAATTAAGCTATACATAACCAGTTTATGCGGACTCAGTGTATTGGACATCTATATAATATACAAAGCGAGGCAATGCTGTTCTGAAGGTGAATATATAATACTTCTAAGAAAGTGCATACGGTGACACATAGCTTAATGTGTCGCCGCGTGTACTTACTTGGAAAATTAAAAATCTTTTATTATTATTATACTAACATAAAAAAACGTCCGATACTGTGTATACTAAACTTTGTTATTTCATTTATTTAGCTCGACTTTAATGACCTATTTTTTAGTCATTTATCGGAGAATTTCTTTTTTTTTTTACAAAACGTATTAAAAATAGTGGTATCTACATCATAAAACTTCACCATTGGACGAGACATTATTATAATGAGACAGGTTCAATTGGCGTAAACATGAAACCAAAACAACGTGTGTTTACGTTGAAGTATTTTATGAATAAATTCTCATAAACAATGTATATTTTTATCGCCCCAGTAAGCATAATGTCATTAACTCATGATGACTTACTTATATAGTTCAACAGAACAGTCGACTTCAAAGCAGTAATCATCTGAAATGTGTTAATAATAGTTGAAATTAATGTTTACCATCGTTAGCTGGTTATTGTGTATTTAATGTGATAAGTTGTGTCGTTAATTTGACGCATTATCCGGACTGTTTCGACTGTAACCAGGTATTTAGGAGACTAATACAATCGTGAATACGTATTTATCTGTCATTAGGACGGTGTTATTGCTTTTGCGTTACTCCCCTTAATTGGAACGTATTGTTTAAAATAAGGACTGTTTTACATAACATAACGCCTCTCGTACAACTCCACGTAGGCTACGTGGAGTTTGGGGGTTCCAAAGGGCTACGCGGAGTTGTACCTAATAGTACACCCACATTTCGCCAGTTATATTTAAGTCCCATGCAAAAGGGGCGACAGTATTGCCATCAACCAGGTATAAATTCAGACTCCATGGCTGCTACTGAAAAAATCCATTGACATTGACAAATGTCACATTGCGCGATCAGGAAACCGAACCCAGAACCTCATGCCCAACAGCGACCATAGACCAACGAGGTAGTCTAACGAGCTTTACAATATAAAGTATTTCCTGAACTTTACATAATGGGCCTACCACACGCTCAAGCTTCACCACACGTTTGGTTCACACTTCACAGTACATCGCGCGTGATAGAATAGCCTTATGTATATAAGAATATAGCATCAAATTAATAATCATCGTAAATATATATCTTGAGAACAGTAAGGTTCTTATTCCGAATAAACCTACATTGTCGTAATAATATTTTATAGCCCGAAGTATTTTATAGAAGTAGTTATTATTGTGGCTTAAAAGACTTGGTTTCCAAACCGAAGATAGCTTTGTGGTATTTAAATAGTTAAGTCAAATTAAATGTTTATTTACTTTATATTGCCAATAAATTAAGTAGTAATTATTATATGATACTTACAATGTTTCCTAGATTTTATCTTGCAATTTCAATGTATCCAGTTGTTTCTATCTATTCCCGGAACTATCTATTGATGTTCATATTTTATCCGAATAAATGTAAAGATTACAAATAAATACATACTAAATTGCTAAATTACCTAATGGAGTTTTAAAATAGTTCCACTAATTAAGATTAGCTAATTATTGTATGTGTTATTAGTTATTTGGCTATAATGTTTGACCATTGCCATTGGCGGGAATCGTTGATATAATAAGTATGAATTGACGGTTATAAAAGCAAATGTTACCGCCAATTCAGGGTAGTTACGCTGCAACTATTCTACGAGTTAGCTAGATAATACGAGTAATATCTGGATCTGTACCCAGAGTGTTATATTCTTATTGGATATGTATTCCATGTGTGTAGAATAAAGTTCACATGTAAACGTCCTATTATTGAACCAAGATTACAAAGTGGAGAAAGCTGTAACCTATTTGTATTGTCCTAAGGATCTACAATGTTTATGTAAGTTAATTGATATTATGCTATGAATATTACTGATAACTATGTGTTAGAAATATGTACTATAATATGGTTCTTATTGATTGTTGTTTATGTAAACTGATAAATTGCTGTAACTTGAGACAGTCCAAGACAATGTCAGGTTGTCTTTGCATAATACTTTAAAATGTGTTCCCGTGGAGTTTCTTGTCCGTTCTTCTCCACGAAGACTAGGGACCTAGCGAACGGAATCGAGTTTGATGTAGGTAGTTGACAAGACCAAAAGAAATAAAATGAATAGTCTTGTCTTTTGTGATTTTACTTCATAAAACCCCTGTTCCCAACACACCTTTTTAAAGAGACTTTCGAACACAGTAAATAACTAGTAATCATCCTGACACTCAAAGTTTATTAATTGGTGAATATTAATACATTTACACATAGTCTTACATCCACTGATGTAAGACGCGTATGGTTGGTAAAACTGTATTACCATTACCAACCACACGCGCGATGTACTGTGTGCACCATGTAATCGCGCAGGCAAGACTGTGGTGAAGTGTGAGCGTGTGGTAGGCACATATCACACTTGCATTTCATCTCCTCGAGTAAGTAGATCGCACAAGACGAGTTTGTGCGGAGGAGCTCAGACCAAAGCCTTCAGGCGACGCGCGACGGAATACATTATGCATGGAGTGTTAAGTGCTGCTGCTCGCCAACGAACTTGTAAACGTTACTTAGGTTGACACCATTCACAAGGATAAGTGGCTATTGTTGTCGTGTACTGGACGTCACTTTAATTTATGTATTACCCAACTAGCTGCCTTTATGATACGGTTACGGAACTGTGTTATCCCATTTTCGTGTAAGTACAAGAAAAAACTTGTTAGTTAACTTTGAATCAAGTTATAGGAAATATTCTCAATAGTTTCCTGTTTTCTTTCAAGTTAAACTAAATCACCTGAACTAAATTACTTAATTAAAGCAGTTCCTGGAACAAAATATTATTATTATTTTAAATTCTTAGGTGTACTTCTCTGGATAAAACTACAAGTAATAAATATTAGTTTGATATAGCCAGACTAATGAGTCTTCAATGAGTAAATCTATCACATCTGTCTTACTCTGGTTCACTTGATTACATATAGTCAAGTTAAAGTAAATAAGTTTAAGTAATTACTTATGCAGGCATTTTCATGCCACAGCCACGAATTTAAACGAAGAAAGAAAGAACCGTCAAGAAAATTAAACCTAAGAATTCTAGCTTTTCACAGTCCAACCTAAAGCAATTACTTAATTTAATACAGAATAAAAATCGCATCATAAGATGTAGCTTTTCCTAAAGTAATTACTGTGACCTGTGTAGATACAGACATTGTTGAAAAAGGAGACAATTTTTTGGTGTAAGATGCACATAAAATGCTCCAAGTCAGTGGGCCTAAAACATTGTACCTATCCTTTCTAAAAACTAGAGACACTGACAACACAAAAGTGTGTCACTAGAGCCATCGTATTCGTGTCATCAGCATATCTGCCCGCAGTCGGACAGCGAGATAGCGTCGAATGTGCTCTCTCTGGAATTCACAAGCTTGGCAACGCTTACATATTGAAAATTCTGTTTTGGGAAAGAGTCAAAGTTTCTCTGTATGGTATGATATAAAGGTTTAATTTTTGTTCAGTTCTTGGGTACAATTTCAAGGTCACGAAAAGTGTTATTAAGGGGTTTCCATCAGGAATTTCTCAGTAGCAGCCATGGAGTCTAGATTTGTGTCCGGTTGATGGCAATAGGCTCGCCCTATATTACATGGGACTTATACATAACTGGTGAAATGTGGGTGTACTTATGGGTGCACCTGCCTAACCCTTCAGGGATTAGAGCCGTGCTGTTATGTTATGTTAAAAACTATAAACCACGGGTCTATAGTGTTTTAAACGATTCAAATGTTAAGTCATGTTAAAAACTATAGACCACAGGTCTAAAACTCTATAGTGTTTTAAACAATTTGAAATGGACGAACGACGAAACATTCATTTAATTAGGTCAAATCCATTAGCATCTCATCTATTAGCACATTCATGACATGAACACAGCTCCTAAGGCCTAACTAATTCTTCACGTGACCCGCTGGTTTATAACGAAGGTCGATGGCTCGAGCACACTACTGACTTCACACCGGGTAATGCTTTAAGCATTCACATTAACCTGTGTACCTTTGTAATCCTAATTAAGTTAGGATTTAAATACGGTGTGTTGTTGAAGCTTGCTTGTTTAAATAGACAATAATTTTAAGTGGAGGTTCAAAAGATTTCAGTTGATCTGTGCAGTCATAATTATATCTTTGATAAGGGTGCTTAGAAACGAGTTTTTCTATCTCGTTTATGATTTTACTACATTGTGATGGGAAATAAAGATTACTAATTTTCTGAATAACCTAGCCCATTTTTCATTTTTCCGTTATCACTATCATTATCATCACTATCACTACATGCATAGTATAAAACAAAGTCAATCCCCGCTGTCTGTCCCTATGTATGCTCATGTCTTTTAAACTACGCAACGGATTTTGATGCGGGTTTTTTTAAGAGATAGAGTGATTCAAGAGGAAAGTTTATATGTAGCACATTCCACCCGTGAGAAGCGGGGACGGGTCGCTAGTTTAATAAATAAAATAACAAAACCCAATGTATCTCGGACATGTATCAACATTATTCCCAACGACTTGCACAAGTGAAGCGTTGACATGACACCATTATATCTTTCATACAACTTATTAGTAAGAAACTTATATAGTTAGAGCTAAAACGCTTTTGTTTATGAGGACAACATTTTCTTAATGAACGACAAACTTCAACAACGGCTGCATTGTGCTCGTTCACTTCAACTCTCACAAAGGAGTCCTTTCTCTATGATGTGCCGTGAGAATAACACTACTAAACGTTGTTACTGGAGCCTGTTAGTACACTCTATTAGCCAGTGAAGCACTACTTTTGTTCTTGTTTTTTATTTTTCTCCGTCCGCGTCGAGAACTTTTACAAATCTACGCCGGAGGTGGCGGCGATTACACTACATTGACGAAGTTTTTGTACAGGGAAACTTTTAATGATTGATTTTCAAAAAATGTTTTGTGCCAGTTTCGATAACGAACACTTTATTTTATATGTAGTGTTTATATAGTGACACGACATGATACGAAGACAAGGAAGAATTTAGTTCAAAAGTTTATTGTTGGCCTATTGTAGTACCTACATTACGTCATGCAAATGTATTTTGATTAAACTAGATTTGTTTGAGGACAAGCATGATATATTAAAAGGTTACCTACCTATCCCACTAGTGACATAACCGCAGTGTCGTCAAGTCGCATATTGGACGGACGCCAAGCAATATTTATAGCGTACTCCAAAGACACGTGGTTGTCACCGTGCTTAAATTACTATTGTAAACAAAGAATCAGAGACGTAATGCAAACTGCGTATAACATTTGTTAAATTGATTTCCTTTAAAACTACATCAACACAGGCGAAAACTCGTTTCCGCATAATGTAATCGGTATCTGCGACACAGTCTCGACTCAGCCCACTCTTCAAGTAATATCGATCGTGATATTTTATCTATGAGAAATGTCACGAGCCATTATGTCTCCGAAGTGTCTGTCGTGCATACCAGTTGCATAAATGTCTATTCGCGTAAAATGTTCATTCACGCAAGTGCGTATGAGGAAATGTATTTTCGAGCAAATGGGTTCGCGCGCGCAACGTAGTGTCTTTCGTGGAAATGTTTTAGATCCGTGACAAATTAATGACACACAGTCCTATTACATGGTATCAATAAAATTCAAATGTGCGGGTTTTATCACAATATGCAAATTGTAGCTCGCTTGCGCGACCATTATGCCGATTACACAGTGCTGGTTCAGCAGAATGAGCGCAGTTCATAATAATATGTTACTGGAACACGATGGCCATAAAAGGAACGCGTCCAGCGACAACAACGTGTTTTTCTCGTCCACGTGTAAGCTTTACGACACGTGTGATGTGCTGAAATATGAGCAGAATATTTGTTGATCTGAATATTGTACCTCGGTGTAATAGAGTTTATAAGAATAACTTGAATCCAGTAAAGTTTACATTGTGATTTGAAATTTCGTATTCAACAAAGTTTGAATGTCACAAATGTAAAATATGTAAGTTTATAGAAACTTCTCCCACCTTAGTTAGATTTATAAAAAATCTAAGCAAAGTTTCGAGTTGGTTCATTAGTTTCGAATAGAGAATCGCTACAGTGTAAACTCGTTCGTAGATAGGAAGTTCAATTGACGCTTTGGAACATTAGTGCTGAACATTGTTAACTGTGCTGTAAGCAAACTAAAAGTTTCACAGTGGACGCTTTAGTAATGAGTATATAATCTAGCCACTGGTATCTATCTAATATATTTATTTATGTAAGAAAGTGCAAAACTATTTTAATGATTTGTATTTTTAAACGGTTTTATTTTATTAGCATTTTTAGGCACGTTTTAAATATGTTACTTCCCATTATAACAAATATTGATTTAAATTAAATCAAGAGACGAAAATTTAGACAAAAGAATTGACGTGCAGAGTCTTGTCATCTAATTTAAACTCTTTTCCCCCTTTATTTGTTGTATTTCGTTCTTCCAGTTACGTTCAAGAAGTTCGTTGAATTTCACCACTTCACTATTTAGTGTACTCCCTATTCGTGGTCGTGAACAGTTTCCGCTAGATTACTCAAGGTGTTCAGAGTTTATTTGTTCTGTTCAACTCGACTACAGCATTCAGTTTGGTGCACCTCGAGATAAGTTTAACTCGCTTTGTATAGTTTGTTAATATTTTATGAGTGCCATTGAATTAACTTTTTGAGGGGGCATGTTGTATATTAATACTCTTTGTGTTCAAAAAGTTATGGTAATGTACCTAGTTGGTGGCACTTCATTGTTGTTCCAAATATTTGTAAAACTGTTTTTGGTGTTGTGTTTTAGTAGTTTTACTGATTTGTTTTACAGCAATGTACTGCTGGACATATATACCTCTTAAATCAGACGCCACTCAACTCGATCATCAGCAACTCTCATCAAGAGGCACTCCAGAGTGCCACGTTGGTCTAATGGTCGCAAGCGATTGCTGTGCACGAGGTCCTGGGTTCGAGCAATTGCTGTTAGGTTTTTCCAGCGACATAGTCGAGAATAGGGGATCGGACTGGGTCAAAATAATATGATTCTATTTAGTCCGTAAGTTAGATTATCGAAAAATATTGAATACGTGTTTTTTGTTTTATCAAATCAATAAAAAATTACGAAGATAAAACGCGTCAAAGATCTTGTGGAGTGGGGCTTGAAACGTCACTTGTGTCGTCAAAATGTACTATCATAATGACGTCACACGAGTTTTCGAAGCACTGTATCGTCTTCATTTTAAGTTTACGTGAAAAAAGAAAAAAATCAGAAGGCGTGTTCAAATCACGTCGGGGTCACCAGTTTGGGGGGGCTGAGGAACAGGGTGTAAAGTTCCTCATCCACCGTTGAAAAGGGAGGATCCTCCGACCGGACGGATGTTGTGTCCGGCGGGCTAACTGCCCGACAGTTGTAAGTCGGGAACTCCTATATAGGCTTATGTCGCGGATAATGTTCATAGCGCGATGTAGGATTTTTCTGTCGATCGTTGTTAGTACGCAGGTGTTGCGATAGATGTCGCTAGTCGCCACAAACGTGTCTAATAATTTTTGGAAATCTATCTGAGGGACTAATTAGTTTTTTTTTTGTCCGATCCCCTATTGTATCCGGTTGATGGTAATAGGCTTGCACACACTATCACATGGGACTTAAACATATCTGGCAGAATGTAAGTGTAATTATGGGTAAACCTACACCTCTGCCTAACAATTCAGGGATTAGAGGCATGCTATTTATTTGTGGCGACTAGCGACATCTATCGCAACACCTGGCGTACTAACAAGGATCGACAGAAATTCCTACATCGCGCTATCAACATTATCCGCGACATAAGCCTTTATAGGAGTTCCCGACTTACATATGTCGGGGAGTTAGCCCACCGGACACAACACTCGTCCGGTCGGAGGATCCTCCCTTTTCTATGGGGGATGAAGAACTTTTCACCCTGTTCCTCATTACCCCCAAACTGGTGACCTAGTTAATAAAAACGTAAAGACTCATCTTTAATTATTTTATCTCGGACCACAGACCAAAACGTTTATAATCAAGACCTTGCGTGGTCTTTACTCCGAAATAACTAATTTTCTCGAAACAAAATTAAGGCTGTAGTCAAGCCACACCGCCTGGAGAATCGTCTTCTACTAATGACTAAATTAAATTAACCTTGTCTTGTTCATTTTGTATTATTTAACGTGGATTTACTAATTAATGGATTTTCGAGACAAATTGTTTAAATAATTATTTCATTTAAGCAGTGAATCAGAATTTACAATGTGGGAATTTCTGTTAAATCTTGTTAGCTTCATGATTCATCATCCACCTAGCCTTTTCGCAACTATGCTGGGGTCGGCTTCCAGTCTAACCAAATACAGCTGAGTATCAGTATTTTATATGGAGCGACTGCCTATCTGACCTCCACAATCCAAGTTAGTTTTGGTTAGTGCTTCGCTACTTGTACGAGTATATTTCAATCTTAATATGTGACTTTATTATTAGTGTTAGTATTAGTGCTGAATTATTAGTTCTGCAGAATTATTAGTGCTGAATTATTAGTTCATTATTAGTGCTATAGTATTAGTGCTGAAAGACAAGTAATTTTCTTAAATATCAATTAATTGGCATGTGGCAAATAAATAGGTTTTCTTTATTTTCTTTAATTAATTGTGAACTGCTGGAAACCTACAGTAGAATAGATTCAAAGTTCTGTCTCCTTAATAAAACGGTATTGTACCCCGAGGCAGATGAACGTTCAATATAGTTGCAAAGTTTTAATCCACTGTGTCCTCTTGTTTATTTCATTTGAAAATAAACTTTATATAATTTTAACATTTTAGAGAACTTGAACAAAAGCTTCCAACTGTACGTTTGTTTAGTAAAGTGAAATTGGCAAAACAGAAACTTGGCAGCTTCAACGCTTGTTTAGAACAAAATTAATTATGATGATTAATGATTATACAATTAAACTTTCTTGCAAAGGTATAATTTTTTGATACTTATCCTTGCAACCATTTTCAATAGAAAAATTCGGCGATCTCCGAGTTAAATTGTTGAAACGGAAATGAAAAGCGCTGGTTGCATTTATGTCAAAGTTTAAAATTCAGTTTGTTTCAAGTTCTCGCTTCCATTAGTGTTTCTTGAGAGCTTTTATAGGTTATTTTATTATTTTCTCATTTCTCCAAACAATGCAAAGTGATTGCATTGTTTGTAGAAATGAGAAAATAATAAGTTAACCAAAAAAGATACAATCAATGCAAGTTTTATTGTTTAATTCATTTCTACTAAATTATTAAATGAATCACGAATTAATGAAAACCAATCCAGTGCTTTAGTGAAACATGAATTTACATTGAAATGAACTTCAATGTAAATTCTTGTAACGTTTACACAATTAATGTACTTACGGTAACAAAATTACTTTAATTCCTTTAATCCATTGATCCCCCAGAGAATACACAATTTACAAGTGTATTTGGTAACGGATTTTCCCTTTAATCATCAGTTGTAATCCCACCGCAGAACGTTGGTATTAACGAAATAAATAGTTTTGTATTAAACCGAAACACTTTGTGAGGTATGTGAGGATTAACAAGGGTTTACACGTTGGACTACAATGTTGTTTAGTGTCCGACTAATCCTACTGAATTTGAAAACTTTGGCGAACATAATGGTTGCAAGTTCTGGCTTTATAAATATTTACAGGATTCAGGGTAAGCTTTGTCATTGCCGTATGTGATGACGTTTAAAACATTTAGAGGTTTGCTTTTGCATTCCAAGAGAGCGTTATGTATGATGAATAGGAAAATCTCCAGTTTACAAAATTCTTAATTATCATCTGCCTAGCTAGCTTAGGTTTCCAGTCTAATCGGATGCAGCTGAAAACCAGTATTTCTCACGGAGCGACTGCCTGACAGAACTCCACAACCCAGTTAGCGCTGGGAAATACGATTCCCTTTGTAAAACTGGTTAACTGTAACGTGTTACGAATGTAAAAGATCTATAAATGACAGCCGGAAGGAAAAGTGCTCTCCAATGTGTGTTTTTTTACTCTACAAGAGTTCGTTATGATAAAAAGCTCTTATTTCCAAAATTCTTAATTTCAAACAATTTATATCTTTTGGGTATATGCCAAATGGGAGGTTGCATAACAAAGATCCGGGCTATCAAGGCCAGGGGAAGGTTATTTCAAACTAGCCCGACCACATTTGCTTGTTCCAATTCCAACCCTGATTTTTTTGCCAAACGGTTTCGGAGCCTCGGAAGTTGGTCAGCTCTTATATTTGTTTTATCTGCTTTTTTTAATGAAAGCCCATTTTTTGTCCGTTGACCTTAACAACTAGGGTCAAAGCACAAATTAAAGTGGAAGTATGGTTGTATTTATGGTTTATCTGTTACCTATTCGGGTTTTATTTATAAAAAAACATTATCGTAATATAACTGATCCAATAATTGTTCAGTAACCTCCATAGGCACTTTAAAGCTTTTGGCAAGTATATTTTGTGTCATAATGTTTATCTCTTATCAAAAGTTATAATGATGCGGGGGGACGTTATCACATAACTTCTTAACTCTGTACGCGGGATCCGTTTCTACATTTTTATTTTTTATTTCTTGTAGCCACGGATCCCGGGATCCGTGGAGACAATATTTTTTTTTTTGTAGAAACGGATCCCGGGATCCTTGGAGACAAATCGCCGGGATCCGTGTTACATCAAATCGGATCCCGGGATCGGTGGAGACAGACCCGCTTGACAAACACAATACGTTAGCCAAACACAACTTCTCCGTATTATTCTAGTAGCGCCTGTCATCTTAAGAATTTGACTCGTTTCTGAGCAAATTAAACTAATAAAAAAAAAACTAATAAAAAATATCACACAAGGTAGATGCGAGAGTTGTAATTTACACGTTGTTTCCAAACTTCGACGATTTATCATGCATTTAATTTGCCTTGTTATACATAGTATGTTTGACAACTTCGTAGATTGTACCAACATTGTTGGTGTTGTTTAATTAACTTGTAATTAATCTACATCATACAGTTTCATTCATAGTGACAAGTATTCTTTGTTCGCAAGTTCGTGCCGAATGTCTACACATCATATTTTAGTTTGGTCCGGAAGAACTGAACTGCATTTTAATTAAATTCTTACATTTGAACTCAGCAACGGGAACAATGACTGCCGAGTTCAACGACTATAACGTATTTAGCTACAAGTGCCGCTATAGCTCACTGCTTCATTTGCAAACATTATAATAAGGGCTTCTTAATTAATGTACCTTCAGTTCTATGTAACACAATCGCTTACAATCTTTTATAGCATCGCTCTCTCGTCTCATTCAGCTGATCTCTCATGATATTCATAAAATATGCGGAACCACGAGAGGGCCGCAGTGAAGAAATGCTTCACTAATTAAAATATAGGAAGTAAGAATGTGAAGCGAGACGAGTGAGGTCGGGGACTAAAGAAATGTATGACGCATTCCGATACTAATGAAGTTGTTGTCATTTTTAAGCGAATTCAAAAGGAGGAGGTTCTCTATTCATATATATATTTTATATATACCTATATATAATACATATATATAGGTATATATATATATAGGGAAAAATACTGCCCCGTTGGTCTAGTGGTCACAAGCGGTGAGTGAGAAATCCTGGGTTTAACACCCAGGTCGGATGCAGAGCTCATAGATTGTCTGTAGAGCTTTTGAATTTTAAACTGTAAATCATTTCAATAAACCGATTTCAATTCGAGTACTCGTAAAAGTTTCACATTTAATATATCCACAGCGAAAAATAAAAGTCGGTCACCGCCAAATTTCAATATAATTCAGCATGGCGGCTCCGGACCTACGGATCCTGAACTCAACTAACGAGACTCGCTTTAATTTGCATTTTTCGTACTTGTGGTTACAATTAAGGACTATTCTATAAGATTGCCCTGATTAGTATGTATCTGATAAATAAATGGTTGTATTAGTGAATTTGATTTCTGGGATAGTTCGAATATCTTATAAGAATTAGGTAATCCTCGAATAGGGGACTAGATCCAGCGTGTTTAAGGTATTTCTTAGCTCGCTATTTTATCACTAAACATTTATCCTCAATTCAATTCAATTTTATTCACAAACAATTTACATTGAATTTGAAACCATAATAATAATAATAAAAAAATAAATAATAATAATGGCATAAGTATAAATAACACATTCATAAGTTCATAACTAAACATTAACAATAAAAATTATAATCACACAAAAAATACAAATTAAAATCATGATCAAAAAATAAACAAAAATGCAATGAAATTATTAGATTGTTATTCATGTCCGCTTTATACATAGTTCATTTTAAAATTAAAGTCTGTGACAACAAAAAGGACAAAAAATATCAGTCGGCGCAGCAGTAACATAATTTTAAATCTCAATCTTACATGTCGTCAACGGAGTAGAGACATTTATCCAGTAGGAATGCTTGAAGCTTTGTTTTAAATGAAGATGTATAGATTAAGCTTTTTAATTCTAATGGTAACCTATTGAATAAGTGCACTGCTTGATATTGTGAACTATGTTTCACAATGTTAAAATGAGGACTTATCTTATCCCGTCGGGGCTGCGGTATTCCCGTCGGGGCCGCGGTATTATGTACTAGATTACGTGGCCTCGGCGCAAGGGCAAAGAAGGAACATGGGTTCGGTTTTTAGTCAGTAGAAGTCTGACACTCCCCTTCGCTCTGCCCAAGAGCGGGTTCGATGATTTTCCACCCACCAAAAAAAAAAAAAAAAAAAAAAGGACTTATCTTATTCCTCAAGTCTTTCCTACGTGTACTCTCCCTGACTAGTCTTTCCTCATCAGTCTCATATTCATGTATGTACTTTTTTAAATTAGTAAGAAGGACCAGAACGTAGAGACTGGGAACTGTAAGGATTTTTAAATTTAAGAAATGCGGACGACAACTCTCTCTTTGTGAGATACGGACAATGGTACGTATAGCTCTTTTCTGAAGGACAAAAGCTCGTTGACAATTATAATTATAGCTGTTTCCCCAGAATTGTATACTGTATCTTAATTTAGATTTAATTAGTGCGTGGTATACGATTTTTAAATGCTCAATGTCAATTTCGTCTCTAAGGGTTCTTAATGCATAACACGCGGATGATATAGATGCATCAATGGCGGCTAATTCTTTTTTCCAATTTAGTGAGTCATCTATGTGTACTCCCAGGAATTTAGTTTCTCTCACGAGTTCAATATTGTCATCATTTAGTTGTATGGTCATAGTGTCTTTATTTCGGGCAGTTGTTTTGAATAAAATTACCTTGGTCTTTGCGCTATTAATTTTTAATTTATTTACAGTAAACCATGAATACAGATAAGATATAGCGGCATTAACTTTATCTGCAAGTTCTTTTGTATCATTTGCCCCAATTATGACATTCGTGTCATCCGCAAAAACCACAAGTTGTATGTCGGGTAGAATTTTATTTATATAATTTATTAAATCATTTGTGAACAAAATAAACAATATAGGACCTAGTATCGATCCTTGCGGCACACCCAGCACTTATATTATAAAGGGATGATTTATACGTTTGTCGTTGTCCATCTTGTGTCTCACTGATTTCTACAAACATTTTTCTGTTTTTTAGGTAGGATAACAGAAGTTGGGAGGCTTTGCCCCTTACTCCGTAGTGGTTTAATTTAGCTATAAGTAAATCGTGATCAACTGTATCAAACGCCGAACTCAAATCTAGAAACAAACCAGCTACTTTCATTCTTTCATTCATTTTATCGACAACATCATTAACAAGAGTATATATAGCGTCTTGTGTGCCAACATTTTTTTGATATCCAAATTGTCTTCGATGTAGGACTTTGTTTAAGTTAATATGAAGTAAGAGTCGAGATTTTATTATTTTTTCGAATATCTTTGAAAGCACTGGCAGCAAAAAGATAGGCCTGTAATTTTTGGGATCAATCTTTGAGCCCTTTTTATGGATCGGTATGATCTTGGCAATTTTTAGTTGTTCCGGAAAAACTCCCTCAGTGATGCACTTATTATAGAAGCAAGATAACGGTTCGGCAAGAATATTTAAATGATCTGTAATGACAGATATGGGAATTTCGTCATATCCACACGAACGTTTATTACCCATTTTTTTGACAATATCACAAATTTCGTTTGGAGTGGTAAGAGTAAAACAAAGTTCATTTTCAACCCGCTGTTTACTTTGCTCAAGTAATAAAATCCCTTCCTCATTAGTATTTTTAACGGTAACGCATTTATTTGTGTTATCAAAAAGTTTCCTCGAAGGTCTTAGTAATGCCTCTACAACACTTATTAACGCTTTCGTTAGCCTGTCGCCTGAGGAAATTCTATCTTAAAATGTGGCAATATTTCTCCGTCATCTATTTTCAGGAAACCCAGACGAATATTCTTTTGGGTTACCTGATGTAAAGCCCGTGAAATACTCAAGCAATAACCCTTCTTTGCTTTGCGCAGTCGGGTAAAAAGGAATGGCTCGTACCCTTTTTTTTTTTTTTTTTTGGTGGGTGGAAAATCATCGAATAACCCCCCCCGCTCTTGGGCAGAGCGAAGGGGAGTGTCAGACTTCTACTGACTAAAAACCAACCCATGTTCCCTCTTCCTCGCCCTTGTGTCGGAGCCGCGGTAACTTTTCGATATCCGCAGCCCCGACGGGCGTCGGCCCTTGCGGGCCCCTCCTTGCTGACATCTCTTTGAGGCGCGCGTGGAACACGTACGCGCCGCCGACACGGTCTGTTGCCGTCATGACGACGGCCGGACGGCGAGCTAGCCCCCTTACTCACCGTCCACAGGCCCGCGTCTACGGTGGCCGGAGGTCATCGCGTGACCCCCGACGCCCGG
Organism: Diarsia mendica; assembly: GCA_949316265.1. NCBI lineage: Eukaryota > Metazoa > Arthropoda > Insecta > Lepidoptera > Noctuidae > Diarsia > Diarsia mendica. The sequence continues at coordinate 14,896,591 of OX438906.1, forward strand.
AGCGCCTTCCGCGGCGGCTGGGACGTTGAGAGGTTCTCTCCCTCTCTCGTTCCGCCACCTCCTTCGCTAGCATCACTGCTTCGCAGAAGGAGGCGACGGCGTCCCATTCCTCCTCGCTCCGGACCATGGCTTGCACCAGGGCCGGACGCGAGAGGTCACCGCCGCCGATCGCCGCTACGAGAACACGGCGGGGCTCCGCCCAAGCAGGGCACACCTCCACAGTGTGCTCCACCGTGTCCTCCGGTCGATCCTCGCAGTGGAAGCATCCGGGCGTTTCCTCCCGCCTGATTCGGTGCAGGTACCTCCCGAAACACCCGTGTCCGGTGAGGACCTGCGTCAGACGGTAGGTGAGGGCGCCGTGGCGCCTCTCCAGCCACTCCTCAAAGAGGGGACTTACCGCCACTATCGTGGCGTGCCCTGCGCTGGGTTGCGACAGTCGCTGTCTCCATGCCGCCATGAGATCGCACCGGAGGTCTGTCCGCTGCGCAGCAATGTGCCGCGGCAGCAGAGTGACCCCCCGGTGTAGCGCCTCCGCGCGCCACTCATGTAGGCGCGCGAGGACTATCGCCTCCATGGCTCGTACCCTTACATCCATTACTGGGGGCTTAAAAAAGGACCTTTTCCACATGGGACAGTGTAGCTACTGCAGTACGAAGGATAAATCCGTGTGAAATCATAATCGATGGCCACCCTGTGTGAGACAGTCGCTGTTTTCTCAGTAAAATACATACTTACTGACCAAAAATGGCGCTAATGGCAACTAGCAGCTGACTTCTGTATCAATGAGAACGCCATGAAGGAGTATAAGGTATCAGTAACATGTGACTTCGGCTGTCCTCTATAATAATTTTACTTAAAATACGTTAAATCTCAGCGTTAAATTGAAATATACAAATTATCTTTAATAATATCAGACAAGAATTATTTTCTTGTTTTCCACTTTTAAGACCGCGGTTTTAGTTTTTCAATCTTATTTTTGTGACGAACTTCGGTATAGCCATGTATGTTTAATTGTTTTCCGAAAAAAAAATTACATTGAAAGGGAATTAAATGTTTATTTGCCATGTGCCAATCAATTTCTTGGAAAACTATTTGTTATTAGCTAACTAATTCGTAAAAATGTAATGCAATATAGATCGAGAAACAATTTTAACCATTTCAATGTTGAGTGTTACAGCTTGTCCGACTCATTTGGCATCGTTCCAGTCGGTGGTGGCTTCATCTGAAAATGTCATACTGAACGTCTGGCTAAGTTCAGCAATTAGGTTAATCTCAAACGCCTCACCTAGCATGAGAAGTGGGATATAGAACTTTTAATGTTTAAAATTACTTAACATAACACCACGCCTGTAATTCCTGAAGGGATTCCTGGGTGAGGCAGAGGTGTACCCATTAGTGCACCGACATTTCATCAGTAATGTTTGAGTCCCATGTAATTCATGATAAAGGAAGCGAGGGGAATTACTTAGATAACGATAATAGAAGAGATTCATAGAATCGAAAGTTATAATGTTAGGTTTTAGGCCAATGCACCAAGGCACTGATGGCATAAGTAAAAGTTTTTATAACATCGAAATAAAAATAAATATCTATATAAGGTCCCATTAAAATAGGTGGACGAAATTCCAGAAATCATTCAGACCACCAAAATAAGGACGATGGTAAAAATAATAATAAGAAAAACGCATTTAAGTACCTACTCATAAATGATGAGTTTGTTCTAGAGTGCCGGCAATTTATTATTTGAAGTACAGTTTTTTTAATGTTTTTTTTTTGTTCAGATATTATGTTTGGTTAGACCTGACCTACCGGAACGCTGTGTTAAAATTTGTCCACCTATTTTAATGGGACCTTATATTTATAAAGTATGAACACAAAATAAAAGAACACCGATTTTTAAAATAGGTACATTACCGTTTGCTACGCAGTGTGCTCAAAGTAAACTCAAAAACAAAGCAGTTCTTTAGTACATACATATTACCCCAGGGTACGAGCTAACGAGTTTCAAAGGCTTTTGTGAAGTTTTTAAAGCCAACGAAAGTATGCAACCAGTTAAAACTAGACTTTAGAGATCTCAAAGACTTGCCGAGTGGCTAAGAACGGTTTCTAACTAGCTCGAGTGCTGCTCTTACCAGAGTAATCTCTAAGATCGTGATGTTTTGGAGTAATGCATGGTTTCACCTGCGATCGTAATAATAATATGATGATAAATGTAATTCATTACTATTAAGATATCACTAATGACAACCAACTAACAAACCAACCAACAACCATATTATAGCAACAAAGTTACCTTTGTCCAGTAATTTGTGCTTCTCGTTATCAACTATGCTGATATTTGTTAATATGATTTAACCAAGTAGGTACTTCTAAATTAACTGGGTCGACTTTTCAACAATTGCATTAGGTTTATTATTGACTGACGTAAACACGATCACGTTACTTCCATAAAAGAACAATGTCCAAAACGTCCCCACCCTTGTAGCACTTTAAAACCTATGTCAATCGAAGGGTTATAGTCAACTTATCATTTTATTGTATGACAGCGAAACTGAAATCCGCATCCGAAAAAAGTTATATCGTTATGAAGAAACCGAAATCAGTCACAATAATAATTATGTTACCGACCAAGATACTTTTCTTTTTGTAATTATTACTGTGGAATGATGTCGTTCGGAGTTTTCAAACCTCGGAACTTAACCTTCTGCAGCGAGGTGTTAGACAGGGAGACGTCATATATCCAAAGCTGTTCATCGCTGTACTGGAGGATGTTTTCAAGGTTCTGAATCGGGAAGGACTAGGCATCAATGTAAATGGTGAGTACATCAGTCACCTTCCGTTTGCTGACTATATAGTGGCTGAGACCATGGAGGACTTCAGAACAATGCTCGATGACCTCAGTAGAGTTTCCGAAAGAGTGGATCTTAAAATGAACATGATCATAACCATGATCATGTTGAATTTTTTTTTTTTTAAAAACGTTGCCCCACACTAGGAATTTCTCCTGTATCGTGGGTGCGTTTACAAACATTGAAACTCACATACACAAACACGCCCAGACCCGAAACAACTAATCTGTAGGCCATACAAATACTTGTTCCGTGCGGGGATCGAACCCGCGACACGTAGCGCAGCAGTCCAATCGCTTAGCCACTGCACCAACCGTGTCGTCAATGACTGGCTATGTAACACCCACTCCTATCAAGATCGGAACCTCTATACTCGAAGTTGCGGACGATTATGTCTACCTGGGACAAACGGTCTAGTTAAGTAGGTTTTAATTCGAGAAAGAGGTCACCACTTCACCAGTCCCATGCATCTCGCATCCAGCGGGTCCGAAAAACCTTCACCAGGTCATCTGTCCACCTTTTTATTTTTGTTGTGTGGTGAAAAATACCTAACGCATACAGCACCGTCCCGGGAGACGGCGCGGCTTGCAACCTAACAAACACTGGCGTGAACCTACTGTCACTTTGTTGGATGAGCCACAAGAACTGCTACACATGACGGTCGCGATCATCCCATCCCATCCTGCGATGTCCGGGCTCACCTGAGACATCGCAACCACTCATGAGGGCCGTGCGATGTGACGACGATAGACTCCCCGATCTATCACCCGCTGGCACCTCCTAGGGTGGCATCAGGTCACCATGGCGCCTCCTCCACCGACCTGTCCTCCTTCGACGGATCGCGTCAGTGAGGGAGTCTTCCTCCGCCACCTCCTTCTGTGAGATGACATCCTCACAGAAGGACGCCACTGCCTTCCATGCCTCCCTACTGTCGACCATGGCCTTGGTCACAGCCGGCAAAGAGCGGTCTGCCCCAATTGTTGCTACGAGAGCACGGCGCTGCACCACCCAAGCAGGGCAATGCTCGAGGGTGTGACGCGCCGTATCCTCGCTGCAGTCGCTGTGGTAACACACGGGAGTCGCCTCCTGTCTAGCCACTTTGTGCAGGTATTTGCCAAGCAGCTATGGCCTGACAACACCTGCACTAGATGGAAGGTCTGAAACGTCCCGTGTCAGGTCATTTGTCCACCTAGTGGAAGGCCTTCCAACGCAACGTTTTCTGGTTCGCGGTCGCCACTCCCTTACTTTTCGGCCCCATCGGTTATTCGTTCTGCGAGCGATGTGCCGTGCCCTGCTCATTGCCACCACTTGAGTCTGGCAATTCCCGGTCTAAGTCGGTAACCTCGGTAACCTCAGAAGCTCCGAGCATAGCCCTCTCCATTGCCCTCTGACTTTAAGCCTTCTGATAAGACTGATTGTGAGCGATCACATTCAGGTCTCGTATGTAATCAATGACAGCACACACTGATCATGGACTTTCGTCTTGAGATACTGCGGTAAGTTGGACGAAAAGATCCAACTCAACCACCGTAACGCGGGCAGCGTTACGGTAGTTGAGTTGGATCTTTTGGATCTGTTGGAGCCGAGTCGGATTCAACGATGGACATCTTTCTTGAACTAAGACCGACCTAACTAGACCGTTTGTCCAAGGTAGTATCATCATTCATCATTTCAGCCGAAAGACGTCCACTGCTGGACATAGGCCTCCCAAAGTGTCGCCACATTGACCGGTCCCGTGCGTCTCGCATCCAGCGGGCGGGGATCCGCTGGATGCGAGACGCACGGGACCTTCACCAGGTCATCGGTCCACCTAGTGGGAGGCCTTCCAACGCAACGTCTTCCGGTTCGCGGTCGCCACTCCAGAACCTTCCGGCCCCATCGGCCATCCGTCCTGCGAGCAATGTGCCCTGCCCACTGCCACTTAAGCTTGGCAATTCTTCGGGCTATGTCGGCAACCTTGGTTCTCATGCGGATGTCCTCATTTCTGATTCGATCACGCAAGGAAACTCCGAGCATAGCCCTCTCCATTGCTCTTTGGGTGACCTTAAGCCTTCTGATGAGGCCCATTGTGAGCGACCTCGTTTCAGTCCCGTATGTAATCACTGGCAACACACACTGGTCATAGACTTTCGTCTTGAGACACTGCGGTAAGTTGGACGTTGGACTTCCCAAACGCTGCCCAGCCGAGGAACGCTGGCCAAGGTAGTATAATCGTCCACAACTTCGATTGTAAAGTATCCGATCTTGATAGGAGCGGGTGTTACATAGGCAGTAAACATGACCTTGGTTTTGTCCATGTTCATTTTAAGATCCACTCTTTCCGAAGCTCTACTGAGCATCGAGCATTGTACTGAGGTCCTCCATGGTCTCAGCCAAAACCACAATATCGTCAGCAAACCGAAAGTGAATGATGTATACTCGCCATTGACATTGATGCCTAGTTATCCCTAGTCCAGAACCTTGAAGACAGACATCCTACAGTACAGCGGTGAACAGCTTCGGAGATATGACGTCTCCCTGTCTCACACCTAGCTGCCGATGGGTAGGTTCAGAGGTTTGAAAACTCCGAACGATATCATTCCACAGTAATAATTACAAATAGAAAAGTATCGTGGTCGGTAACATAGTCATTATTGTGACCGATTTCGGTTTCTTCATATTATCGATATAACTTTTTTCGGATGCGGATTTCAGTTTCGCTGTAATACAATAAAATGATAAGATGACTATGGCCCTTCGATTGACATAGGTTTTAAAGTGCTACAAGGGTGGGGACGGTGTCCATACATTTTTGTGCATTGTTCTTTACTCCAAATGTGACTGGTAGAGAATGCCTTGTAGCATTATACAAATAATTATGTTGTTGACGAAAATATGGAAACCCAATTAGTATTTACAACCGTCATCGTCGCATTTGTGTGTACTCATGTCAATATGTTTTTACAGCCACGTAGTTAAAAATAATTGCCAGGTTTTTGTATGGCACCTAATTAATTCAATCAATGTTATTGAGATTTTTTTACCGTATTTTTTAAAATCTTTCAGTTATTATTTTAATGATGTCTTCATATTGCTTACTGTTAATTTAAGAAAAACTTTTATTCAACCAACCTCGACAATTTGTGCACAACGAAAATGTGTCACTTTTTGTAATGACAGCAAGAAGGGCAACACTGTGAGACGGGCGACAAGTCGAGTCCTGCCAGCGACGGATACAAATCGTCATTTTTTATAGCGAGGCAATCCTTACAATGTTCTTTTTATGATCCATAACGATTCGGGACGTCTCTGCTCCATTAATAACAGACAAGAGACAGGCTCTCGACTGCTCGACGGATGACTGAACACTTCATTATTTTCAATGAAGATTTGCCATTTCATTTCTTAAAAAAACGAGAAAATTCTGAAAGTAGTGTGCGAGACCGAAATAAGAATACCCACAATTTTTTTCTTTCTTCATTCAACCTGAAAAGTATTCCGTAGTTTATGGAACTTTAACAGGTAGTTTGGGGGTACACTAGGAAGACTGTCCTAAGTTTTCGACCGAGGTTCCATTAAATTCAAGGTAGTTTCCAGATACCGCACCTTGTTCCGACAAGTCGACTAGATTAATAGCTATCAGTAAAAATCTAATCGTGAAACTATTTTATACGTCCCTGCTCTACTGTCGATTTTGCAGATTTCAGATATTTTTTACGAGGCCCTAATTTTTCATAGCGTCGTATTGTCAGTTATGTCCCGTTTCAGATATCTAACTTTAGCACAAATTCTGATATTGATGCAGTTTCGTCATCTAGGTAGCTTATTTTATTATTATATTTGTTAGTTCATAAACCAATCTGTTCAATGACTTAAGAAATTTTCGTAATAATGAAGTTGTTTCATGCAAATATTTTACCTATAAATGAGGGGGGTATCATACGCTGCTTTTAACTTATGATAATAAAATAATGGATTCTACCATAAATGGCATACCTAATGACTTGATGTTCTAGATATTTCCACCACAGCCCAAGGTTTAACTTTGAAGAGACATACCTAGGATCATTAAGGGTAGTAACGCTAAATTATTTATTATTTTAAGTTTTAGTAATTTGTAAGTCGCAAATCAATGATAATGAAAAAACGTGAGGGGACTTGGATTTAAATAATTAATAAAATAACATATCATAAAATCGCACCCGTTGTCCTGTAATCGACAAAAGGTTAGACATAAGTGTGCCTAATATGGTACACCTACATTACGCCAGTTATGTTTAAAGTCCCATATATGTAATAGGGGGCGAGCCTATTGCCATCAATTGGGCACAAATTCAAACTTCAGAACTGCTACTGAGAAATCTCCGATGGAAAAAACTAATAATACGTTACAGGACCTGGGAATCGCACCCGGTACCTCATGTTCAGCAGTCGCGCTAACGACCACTAGACCATATTTTTTTTTTTTTTAAAACGTTGCCCGACACTAGGAATTTCTCCTGTATCGTGGGTGCGTTTACAAACATTTAAACTCACAAACACAAATACCCAGACCAGGAACAACTATCTGTAGGTCATACAAATATTTGTTCCGTGCGGGGATCGAACCCAAGCAATCTTGCTAATATCTTTAATAGTAAAACTCAGCTGAGTATGTACTCACAGTTATTTGCCAAGCGGGTTTAAGATCACATCATTTCTTAAAGCGGGCGAAAGGTTACGATAAAATAGCAAATTATTTTATTCAGAATATTATACTCAAACATCAAGTTTTTTAGTAATTTGTAACCCTGACATGAGGGTCAAACTAATATCATATTTCCAGTATATTGTTAGGTTTTTTTTGTATCCGTTTGATTGGGAAAGTTTGTAAAGATATTTGCGAAATTCACATGAAACTATATCACGAAGATTGAAAGCATAACTTCCTCGCCTTCTTAATTATCGCAAAATCTTAAGCTTAATTAATCTTATTATTATTCTTAATTATTAGTATATCAATATGTGAAGTCACTGGATTAATACTACAGATAGGTACAGATCTTAAAAATAATGAGGTGAAGACTCAAATTGTCTGAAATTTCATTACTACATAAAACAGTCGTTGCTGACGGGTAACAATTATTTCCTCTTTAAACATTTATCTTAGAATTTATGACACAGTTGGAAAAAGCAACCCTATCTAGACAACTCACGTAACAGTTACTTTCTAGACAGTTTTTGCTTCATTGTTATCGTAGACTCCCTTAGTACTTGGAAACATTTAAACTATTTCATTAAAATATTGTGTCTACACTGTATCTTTACTTAAAGTAATATGTGGAAACGTCGTGGATTGTACATTAGCCTGTTTCGAATATACTGTAATATTTACTGTAACATATAATAGTACAATTTTTTGTTTTCCCCAAATAAATAAATTCATGAGAGTTTTTGAAAATTATTACCCCTTTACAACAAAAGATATTGTAAAGTACGGAGGTACTACGAGTTTGCTACGACGTAGCCGACGTTATGACGTCACCGCTACGAACGCTACGAAATATTCGGCGTAAACGTCTTTTGTGTAACTAGTAAAATTATAATAGCAAGCAGTCACTACAGTATTAAGGGCGGGTAGACCAAGCGAAATAGGCGCTCGGTAACGTCCCGTGTGTGTGAGCGAGAGCGAGAAGCGACGCGTGGATCGAAATTTACTTGAAATAATCGTTAAAAAAAAAATTATAAATTCAATGAAAAAACGATCGGGTAGAATCGATTCTAAAATGAATTACCTATAAATTGATATTTTTTGTAAAATATGGTGGTTTATAGTACTCGTTTAAAATGTAATTTACTTGTAAAAAAAGCTGCAAATCGAAGTTACTTCAGTATTTTTTTCTATCGAGAAAATTGTATTGCATCGTGTTTTGAACGGGTACATGGTAAAGAGAAAGAATGTATCCTAAATATATATTTATTTCAGATTCAAAATGTTATAATTTGCCTACCAAAAGTGAATTCTAAAACAGGCAAAACAGGGAACACATGGCCTTAAAAACCACTCTGAAAGCAAAATAGTATGTATTTTATTTATATACATTACGTGAGTGTAACTCTTGTGTATTTATGATTTATTTCATATTGCATAGTCTCTTCACGTTTTCGTGAGCTCTGTTCGAGGGTAGCAAATTATTATCAGCCATTTGTGTCCCACTGCAGGGCAAAGGCCTCCCTTCCCTCTTTCCACTTATCCCTATCCAGTGCTCCGGTTTTCCAATTTCTGCAAAAAGAATCCAGTTCGTCCCGCCATCGCCTTCTGGGCCTGCCGCGTTGTCGTTTGCTGCTGTTTGGGACCCATTGCGTGGTTGCTTTGGCCCACAGCTCCTCCGGCATGCGGCAGATGTGGCCAGCCCAGTTCCATTTGAGCTTGGCAGCCGTGTGACCTACATCGGCAATTTGAGTTTTGGAACGCAGTATCGAGTTTTTTACGTGATCAGTGAGCTTAACTCCAAGGATACTACGCTCCATTGCTCGCTGACAGACCCCGAGTGCGGACTTTTGATGCTTGGTTAGTGACCATGTCTGCGCTCCATAGGTGAGGGTAGGAAGAATGCACATGTCCATGAGTTTTCTCTTCAGGGAGAGAGGAAGAGGTCCCTTCATTATTTGTTTCATCGACCAATAGCTCTTCCAGGCGTTCTCGGTGCGTCGAGCAACTTCTTTGTCTTGTCTTGCCTGGAAGGAGACTATTTGGCCGAGGTAAATGTACTCATGGACATACTCAATCCTCACACCCCCAACTCCTATGGCGCGCTTGGTGCTGTTGGTCATCACCTTGGTCTTCTCCATATTCATCGCGAGTCCGACCTCGAGGCTGGCACTGCTAGCAAATACGAAATGTAATTTAATATGTATTGAAGGGATTTTTATTGACTAGGCAAATGCTTGGCACAGAATGATTAGATAAATACAAGTAAGAAAAAACAAACCCAATACGAAAACAGGTACTCGATATTCTGTTGAAGTGTTATCACGTTTGGTTTTCCTATAATAAAAGTGAAGTGCTCTTTAAGCGTATCTTAGAACATGTACATTGCTTTTCTATCGTGTTTTCTGCGAAAGTGGGTCTAATAGGGCCTTCCACTTACAAGATAGAGACATAACATATTTATTGATGGGCAATAACATTTTCTTTCAGGAATAGTAACGAATGATCAAATTATTGTTATTTTTGTTCGGAAAAAGATATAATTTGGTAACTATAACCCTCGGTTGGAACGATATGGAATATCCGGCTATATTTTTGTACCGATTGTGTTTTGACATTATGTTTTTTCATTGTTTCAGGTAAGAGACACAACTTAAAGTTAAAAAATAAAACTTTTTCTGGGAAACAAATCGCCGTTTACTTGGTTTCATCTTCTTGTTACCCGACTGGCTCAGAAGGAAGGTCGTGTTTTAGCGCGCATGTCTGTATGTATGTGTGAGCCAAATCCATTGGGACCTCGTAACTCATAATTATACGGTTGAACCAATTTTTATAAGTTATTCGTTGTTAGATTTGTCTTGGTGACATATACCTACGTAGTATTTAACGACGGGTTTTAATACGAAATAACAATAATATCATTATAATATCTTATATGTTTAAAAGTTATTCGAAACGACTAATGGCAATAAAAATGGAAATAACGTATAATAAGAAAAGTAAAATAAAAAATAATAACTTGAAAAAAAAAAAAACACTGCGGGGGGCCTACTGAAAACCAGCGCTGAGTGTTTTACACCCAGCATACATAATTATGCTGAGTTGGTTACCCTTTCGTTATGTGCATGCTCAGCGCAGTTGAGCTGTTTAATTAATTGTTAAGCTGTTTGTTGTTATTTGTTTATGTATGCGCTGCTCTTTTGTGTTGCTGCTGTCCATTAACGAATAAATACATATTCTATTCTATTCTAAAAACATTTAACCCTAAAATTCTCAATTAAGGTGGTTATACTATATCTATTATTTTTTATACTCAGCCCGCGCACGGAACAATTGCGAAATACTGTTGATATATTACTCTCACACTCAATTTTTGCATCGCTTCGACAATTTTATGAATTGCGGAAAATGTAGGCTTTGGCAACGGAGTGGAGTCTGCTGGACCCACTCCAACAATCGTAAACTTTATGTGTTCTGTGAGGGGTCCATCTGACCCACTAAAACGGCAACGGATAATATAAATTCTTTCCGGATTATCGTGAAATTCGGGAACACATATTCATGTATTTTTTATGAATCCGCTTTCATTTTGATTGGTTCAAGGCATTTTGGTGCGACCAAGAGTTCTTTACGACATATTTTGGTTTTAATTAGCTTAATAACTCATCGCAAGTAGAATTAGTCTTTATAAGATGCTTATAATATATTCTGCCTCTATAAAAACCTTTCAGACGATTAGTTTTATAGCAGCCGCAGTATTTGTAACAGTGCTCTTAGAGACTGGTTTTCATCTTTGGCATGTTTCCAAAGTCGTGGGCAATAATACGGTCAGTGACAGAGCGATGTAGATGCCGTTGTCAAAAGCAATTAATTGTCTTGAGTAGCTTTCTTAGCAGATCTATATCGAATCATGAAGATTTTAATGTCTCCTGTAAAAAGACTTATGTTACTCCAGCGTTCTTGATGGCACTAGTAAATAGCTTAAATATCAATCATTTTTAACCGACTTCTAAAAAAAGAAGGAGGTTCTCAATTCGGATGTTTGTTTTTTTTTTTTTTTTTTTTATGTTTGTTCGGGCATAACTCCGTCACTTGCTAACCGATTTGAAAAATTCTTTTTTTGTTGGAAAGGGTATACTTCCCAAATGGTCCCATAATTTTTTTATCGAAATCGGACAAGCGGTTTTTGAAAAATCAACAAAACTCAAAAAAAATACTACATTGTCCACATTAGGTGAACCACTAAAAAGTGAAAAATAAAAACTTTTTAACAAAAAATAAAACCGACTTCAAAAAAAAGTCAAAAATAAATCAGTTTCTGAAGTCGGTGACAAAAAAATGAAATCAAACAAACAAAAGTCACCGACTTCAGAAACTGATTTATTTTTGACTTTTTTTTGAAGTCGGTTTTATTTTTTGTTAAAAAGTTTTTTTGAAATAGAATACAGAAAACAACAATGTTATATCAATTGATACATTGTTTGTGTTGTGTATTGTTTGATTCTTGTTTGTTGTCACTAATATTAACGAAATATTTATTACATTTACTATTTGTTTTGCGATCCCGATATTCCGATGATCACGGATAAATTAAAATTATTGCAGGATGGTGTTTATGAGTAGACGAATCGGTCTACTCTCATTGTTGTTCCTTTTTTGCGCTTGGTACCGCTGCCAGACTTTAATGCCAAAGTTGGAGACACCACAGGCGACGACCACCTGCGCCGTGTTGCAGGTAAATACGGAACCGGAGAGCGTAATGATAGGGGTGAACGTCTGATACAATTCTGCATGGAAGAAGATTTCACTATCACGAACACCTGCTTCAAACATCATATCCGTAGATTATACACCTGGATATCCCCTGGAGGCAGATGTAGGAATCAAATTGACTACATACTGATAGGGACACGATGGAGAAGCTCAGTGACGAACGCCACAACTTTCCCCGGCGCTGACTGTGGATCTGACCATCAACTTCTCGTGGCAACAGTTCAAGTGCGGCTTAAGAGGATACAGAAACCTAAAGTAGCTCCGAATATGCAAAGGCTGAACATCAGTGGCTTCAGAGATGGTTTTGAACAAAAAATGAGTGACTTTCCAAAAGACATGACAGACAGCGACAGTAAATGGGAATACCTCAAGGGGATGATAGAAGAAACAGCGAGAGACAATAAGCTAGCTAGGCCCGCTATGAAAGATTTCATCACACCTGAGACGTCTCAAATCATCTTCAAGAGGCGTGAACTAAAAGAGAACGGCATACGCTCCATTGAGGATCAACAACGGTACTCAGAACTGAGCCGACAAGTTCAATTGTGCTGTCGGAAAGACTATGATCACCACATCAACCAAATCTGTCTTGAACTTGAACAACATGCACTGAAAAATGAAACTAGATATCTTTTTCAGAAAGTAAAAGAACTGTCTAGGACACGTAAACCAAGAACTTGCGCCATTGAGGATGGAGATGGGCGTCTACTTACTAATGTGGCTCAAGTGTTGGAACGCTGGAAGATCTACTGTGCGGAGTTGTATGACACGAGAGAGCCAACTAACGCTTATATTACATGGGCAGAAGAAGAACCTAATATCCTTGCGTCCGAAATTGAGTATGCCATCAAAGCTCTTAAGACCAATAAAGCACCGGGTAAGGATGCTATTACATCCGAAATTTTAAAAAACCTAGGTCAGCGAGGCACAAAGGCTATCACCGAAATCTGCAATACCATCTGGAAAACTGGAAGATGGCCAAAAGACTGGACAGAATCGGTGTTTATACCGTTACATAAGAAAGGTTCTTCCAAAGTCTGTGGTAATTACAGGACAATTGCGTTAATATCCCATGCGAGTAAAATTCTTCTCCATGTAATGAATAGACGCCTAAGCTACTTTCTAAGCCGGCAGATACCCCCAGAGCAGGCAGGCTTCGTAAAAGGCAGGGGAGCGCGGGAACAGATACTGAACGTCCGCCAAATAATCGAGAAGAGCAGGGAATTCAACTGCCCCCTAGTTCTTTGCTTTATCGACTACACAAAGGCCTTTGATTGCGTGGAATGGGACAAACTGTGGAACGTGCTACTTGAAATGGGAGCTCCTGAACACCTAGTTGCCTTGATCCAAAGTCTGTACACAGAAAATCGCTCGTTCATCAGAATAGGCACGGACTGCTCCAATATGTTCCAAACTAAAAAAGGAGTGAGGCAGGGTTGTATCCTATCCCCCGCTCTTTTCAACATATATGGAGAGTACATTATTCGGAAGACCATGGAAAATTGGGGTAAGGGCTTCCCTGTAGGTGGAAAGAGACTATCCAATCTCCGATATGCTGATGACACCATTCTTCTGGCAACATCCGTTGAAGATATGAGTGAGCTGTTCCAAAGACTCGAGTCAGAAAGTGGCAACATCGGTCTCGCAGTGAACAGAGCAAAAACCAAGGTCATGATAGTGGATCGTGCCGGAAAACTAAGTAATGTCAACTGCAACATTCCTGGCATTAATAACGTCGACCACTACATATATTTGGGCTCTCAAATCAACAATGATGGCAGCTGTGTCCCCGAGATTAAGAGGAGAATCGGTATGGCTAAAGATGCGATGTCCCGGCTTAATATCATTTGGAGGAAAAGAGGAGTTGGTATCAAAACCAAGATCAGACTGATACGAGCCCTGGTATTCCCTATCTTCCTATATGGAGTTGAGACATGGACAATTTTGGCCCGAGAAAGGCAAAGGATTGACGCATTCGAAATGTGGTGCTGGAGGCGAATGCTGAGAATACCTTGGACTGCGAAACGCACTAATGTATCGATCCTGAACCAGCTCCATATAAAAACTCGCTTGTCCACTATATGCAGGCAGCGCATCTTGTCATACTTCGGCCACACAGTGCGCAGGGGCGATGACAATTTAGAAAAATTAATTATGGTTGGGAACACCGAAGGCAAAAGATCGCGCGGTCGTTCGCCAACTAGATGGACCGACCAAATAAAGGAAAGGATGTCGTCTCGATTTCATGATATTGTGAGAGACGCGCTGGACAGAAACCGGTGGAGGCAGATCATCCGCTCCAGATGCAACCTACATGCTGACCACGATCCTCAGACATGAGGGACCGACCAGAGAGAGAGACCGCTGCCTGACAGTGGTAGTGGCTTATAACCCGATATTGTCGAATTTTATTTTTTTCAATCATTAAAGCATACTACTTCGGTACGTGTAGCTCGTTTGACTTATAAAATCAACTGTAAACAAACTGTAAAGGTATCTTTTTTTCTTCTAAGTCAGTATCTTTAACGAATTTGGGAACAAAGTTTTTATCAACTCTCCAACAATACTGCGAAGTGATGTCAGTAGAAAACTTGTAAATGAGGTCTATGTCGTAAAAGTATATATTGTTTTTGTACAACGAAAATATTTTCATACTAAATAGACGTTGCTTTTACATCACAAAGAATAACAGGACCTGCTGAATAATTTAACAGATGTTTTATTTCAACAATGGATTTAGTTGAATATGGTATTAATTTTAGACAATATACGATCATTATTTGAATGAAAAGTTTTTTATGGAGTCACGTCGCCGTCGCCCACTCGAGTAATAAAATGCGAAATTAGAGATGGAATCTTTTTTTCATTAGTTCGACATTTGAATGATTGAATATTGACGAAATTAAATTGGACTGTCCCTACCTACCAATTTATGTGCCATTTGAAAATGAGACGTGTTAGGTTCTATTTTGCTTGAAATCAATAACGACACCCAATTTTGTACCTAAAGGACATTGGCGAAAATCGGTATATTATCTGAACTGAAACAAAAAATATACCAAAAAATGCATATTTTTTTGTTTTTGGTTGTAAGAAGCCCGAAAGCCACGGAGAACCTCCAAAACAAGACAAGCAATAGGAAATTGTTACAAGACAAAGTTGCCGTATATAATGATTGCTTCACCAAAATTTTAATGATAGTCTATCCGATACCGATAGGGGGCACCGCTGATCATAAATTGAATAGATCGCCATCAGTCCTAGTGTGTGCACACGGTCGACTGATCAAAAAACTTTAGTGATATGGATCGTGCTCACTTTTCAATGCTAGCAAACCGTGAAAATCATATAGAATTTCCACTGATACATGCTATGTTCCGGCTAGATTCATTAAGTGGAATTCATTGGAAATCCCTGCCTGCGTCTGTGTTCGCAAGTTCATAATAATATGACCAAGATATATTTAAGTCACGAGTTAATAGGCCTCTTTTCGGTTATTATTATTATAATTATTATTATTATTATTGTCGACCTCATCTCTGTGCTCAGGACAAGATTGAGGTCAAAAGTAGGCCATTTAATATTAATAAAAAAATAATAACTATATAATTAGTTAACTAACTATCGTTTTTGCTCTGCCTAACGCCTGCGTTTGGTGCCTTGATATGAATATCGAGGACTGGTCTGGTATTCACCGAGTCTCTTCGGCTTTCTCCATGAAATAATAACTTAAATACGGTAGCACCTGACCAAAAAAATATTTCTCTGTCCCTAGCAGACCACTAAAAAGGTCTAGAATGGCCATTAAACGCATTCTCTTCCTTTTATTCAATAACATTTGCCCATAAATAGTGTTCAGTAGTTGTAAATGGCTGCGTGTGATAAACTGCCACGTTTGTAAACGTGTATCAAGTATGTCAGTTGTTCAGAAAGGATACTTCACGTGTTCATAAGATGTTGAGTAGGTATTTAAGTAAGGACCGTAAATAAGTATTGGTGTTCTAAGTAATCATTGCAATCGATCACGTTTTGCTTATCTAGCGATACGAAACTACCGAACTAAGTGCCCGCTAGATCAGTGCATACCGGACAGCAACCAAGTACACCGCGTGGGTCATTTCCATTACTTAACTTTACCAATAAACCTTTTCGAATTGTTTGAGTGTTGTACTAATATTATGTTCGTATAGTGCTGAATATTCTCTCAGCGGTAGCAGTTAAAGCGTGTAAGTGCCTTACCAGCACTAGCGAGTTCACAGATCTACATTTAACTACATCAGCGATCAGTGGCGTGGGAAACAAGGTTAGCTGCAGCAAAGGAATTTTCTAAGTAAGATCGCTATTGTTTTCTTACACCATCAGCAGCGAGATGGAGAGACTTTATTTTATTTCCATCAATCTATCGATATGAAGCGCTTTACTAAATCATTAAAAGGGATAGTGCAGAGCGTAAACCTTTATGGTACTGTTTGAGCAAACTCAAGTTACTTGAGAAAAACTGGGCAGGGATTAAACGGAATCATAAAAAGATTTTCCCTTTTAGAGATACGAATCATAAATATTTTAGCAACTCTGAATTTGGGAGAACGAAAAGGCTTTATTTAGTAACAAAAGTGTTATTAATCGATCAATATAAAGAACATTTGATGGAGCAAGCTAGCAAACTTCCTCCAACAGAACAGGAAGAGGACCAAGGAGCTGGAACTTCAGCGATTCAACCAGTACCGACAGGGTTATAAGGCCCTGCAGAATCGATGGCCTACCATTGATAACCTTCATTGGGAGATCATTGGTGAATCGGAGGAAGATCTAGCAGAAGACTAAATGACAGGAGTGATTCAGTAAACACGAGCGTACTTTTATATATATGAAAAATGCTCTAACTCCAAGATGTGGTCAACGTATGGTGATCTGCAGCAATGGATACCTTTATAATAATAATACTTTTATATTTTTTTATTCTTAATCTTTTTTTCACGTCTTCAAACATAGTGTTCACGCCGTCGAAAACGTAGGTGTAGTTTACCAACCATGTGGCTTATACGACCCTCTAAATGCACATATCTTAACGCAAAAGCTGGATACTGAATCTTATTTCGAGTGCATAGAGTCGTTAAAGAACTCTTAAGAACTACCAGTTCTACAGGACTTCATAGGTTTTTTTAGACAATAAATTCACTAGCCGAGCAACTCTCGTTGAAGACAGGACACCATGGCAATCGTGGTAACCTCAGTAGCAAACGGATTCATCATAAACATCAAAAAGTCGAAAATTTGACAATAATAAATTATAAATCGAACGATAATATGATAATTCACGTTCAAATAACAATTCTTCATCTGCCCGAGCAGGGGCCAAGTGTTTAATTAATTAGTGGTCACGTATCCAATTTTTCTAAAAGGTGGTCTAGTATGCATTTAACGAGGCGAGGCATGACGACGTCTCTCTTAGCTAAAAGGTAATCAGTGTTTTCTAGCTATAAGATCATGATATGATTGTTCTATCACCTTGTCAATCATTGTCATCCAATATTGTCTTAACTTCTTAGCATTTTAAGCTCACACTCATCTAACCTTTGTTTTTTTTTGTATTTAAGCTTATTTCATTATCTCATCTCTTCGGCTCGGGAGCATGTTCGATGCAATAATAGGGATGTTTACTGACAAAAAAAAATATGATACTAATTAGTCCGTCTGTTAGATTATCGAAAAATATTGGATACGTATTTTTTGTTTTATCAATAAAAATTGACGAAGATAAAACGCGTCACAGATTTGAGTGGGAGGTTGTGACGTCACTGCTCGCTAAGAAATGTCATACGAAGAAATGTCAAATGTCTTAGAATATGACGTCACACGAGTTTTCAAAGCACTGTATCGTCTTCATTGTTTGTTTACGTGAAAAAAGAAAAAATATGTGTCCAATATTTTTTGGAAATCTATCTGACGGACTAATTAGATTTTTTTTGTTAACTACCCTATTGCAATCGATCACGTTTTCCTTATCTAGTGATACGAAGCGGGCCACACTAAGTGCCCCGCTAGCAACCGGGTGCATTCATTTCCATTACTTTAGTTATAGCTTAACCTAAATGTTACCAATAAACCCTTTCTAATAGTTTGAGTGTTTAACTTAATAGTGTAGCAAATTCCACCAGGTACCACTTAGTCGCGACTAAGTGGTACCGGGTCCCCTACATTTGGGTATTTTGTACTGTCCGTGTTACGTTGCGTTGTTAAAGATAAACTTTATATGAGTGAAAATTTTATTGAGGTATTAACCTCATAAAATTCATTTTTTAAATCCAATAAATTAAAGAAGTAGAATATTACAAAAAGTAATTCGTAAACAGCAGTTCAATGAAATTAAATTACTGACTGTGTCAAAACATTAATTTAATTCAGGTTTTGGGAAGCACTTTCTCTCAGAATTGGAAGACAGCTGTCGTAAATAATTTTCGCCCTGTACTTGCCTACGTCGTTTAAAGCTGGGTTGAGCTTTAATCAAAATTGCTTTAAAGTAAAAAAACGAACAATTTCCATTTTCGTATTTCCGTGTTAAAAACTCGTAATTTTATGCTTTATAAGACACAATGTGAATTTGAGAATAAAGATGTAGGTAGATTTACGAAGAACATTCGATGTATTTGTGGAAATGCTGAATTAATCGTCTTAGGATCGGTCGTACGTAAATCCTAAAGTTTCAAATTTTTACGTGATGAAAAATTGCCTTTATCTATTGAGAGTAAAGGCTACTGATTCTACATGCTAGTAGAGACATACACAAAGGAGGTCATAAAAAACATTCACTAGTTTGTGCTACATATAACATAAGGCACCTGCTTACCCATTTAATTGTATCGATATCAATATCGAAATGCATTATTAAACAGTTCGATATTGAGATAGCACAAGCATGATAGCACAAGTTTAAA
Organism: Diarsia mendica; assembly: GCA_949316265.1. Lineage (NCBI taxonomy): Eukaryota > Metazoa > Arthropoda > Insecta > Lepidoptera > Noctuidae > Diarsia > Diarsia mendica. The sequence goes on from OX438906.1 coordinate 14,915,817, forward strand.
CCTTAGTGGTTTTTGGTTGCTATTTGTATGTATAATTCTGTATTCTTTTGTGTAAACGTTAAATAAAAAAAAAAAAAAAAAAAAAAAACGAAATGGGTTTCACCGAGGTGCTTCACAGGAAGCGAGTCACATCTGCATAGATATTCTGTATTTACAGCCTTTCCGTCGATTTGTGAGAAATACGTGCAATATCTGCTAAACACGTGATAAATTGAGCGTTTTGTGTTACATGTGCGCAGCTGCCATCTGTCACAGTACCTAATGCTTTGTTTTATCGTTGTAAAAACATTACGCGGGGAATTAGTACAGAAACTTAGAACTGGAGTGAGTGGGTGGCGTAATTTATGTAGGTGATCGATTGCTAAAGTAGACAGGTATATTGTCTGTAACCAAGTGAGATATACAGCTCCTAAAATAACACCCCGTATATAGAATCACAACTCAGACATACTTGTACGGATGAATATATAGAACGTGAAGAAGTAGGCTCAAAGGATTATGACCCTTTGAGACAATGATAACTGTGATAAAAACAGTATTATTATGTTTTGGGAACTGTACCTACAAGCCATTCTTATATAAGACATCATAGTTTCTGACCCTTGCTGATTTACGAGTTGCAATAAATCCGAACATTTGTTAGTACCTTCAGAACACGTTCACGATAAAAAATAGGAACCTCGTAAATAATGAATCGGCACAAGTGTAGCAGAGATTGTGATATATATCTATGAGAGCTTGTGTTAGAGATTAGGGACAGACAACAAACAATCGGGAGAAAAACGTTTATTTGCAGAGAAAAAACATTTGCTTCTTAGTTAACTTTTAATGTTAGCTTCGCTGCCTAGAGAATTACTTTTAAAGAAATAATGGTATAGTATTAAATAAATCTTCATATTTGTCTTATAACGTTGAAGGGTATATTAACTTTATTTCGAAAGGAAAAGTGTACTTCTTACTGAAATTTCCTGTTATCTTCGCTCTTCATCAGTAAATATTCTCCAACAAGGTTTTCATTTTAGCAAAGCCGTAAGAACTTCGTTATCTTCCAACTCATTACGGATTTCAATGGCTTTTATTATTCCGCCAAGTAGTAGCTTGTCTCATTTAATAATCTCTTGATTTTGTTTACCAGCAGCTAACGAGATCTCACTAATGGGAGGGCGCTGCAATATTTCTAAATAACTGAATAACACTTATAGTTGAGAATTTCTGACTATTTAGAGCAATCCCACGAACTGCAGGGCTATTGTGTATCTTTTAATGACAGTGGATAACTATACCGCCTTATTACAAAACGTAGTTAAACCTGGTTTAACTTAGACTTGGTTTATCTCGCATGACGTCTCACTTCAATAATATTCAACAGAAAGTGACAGCATGCGAGATAAACCAGGTCTAAGTTAAACCAGGTTTAACTACCTTTTGTAATAAGGCGGACAGTGTCTATCAAATAACTGTCAAAGGGTGAGTTTTTAAGAAAAAAATGTACCAAACCATAACCAATTTACAGTTAATCTATGGACATTGGACACTTATGATAGCCACTGACATTAAAAAGATACGCAATAGCCCTACTGTACGGGCTTTATTGTATGTTTAAAACAAAAGCCAGCTAGAAATTCAAATTTATGAAAGTCCACCAATTGAAACTTTGACAAAATGTGAATAAAACAACTCGAGTTAAAAGTAATTCGTAAATTGCATATTTATGTACATTATACTGAATGAGTTTTTCTTTAGGGTTAGGTTTTGACGTAACTTTCTTCTGCAACTATAAAACATAAGTAAAATCTCTGTTTTCAATTCATACGAGAATCACCATCTATGGGGATCATTTTAAATCAAACTAATAGCTTTGCGTTACATTCGGGTTCTTTTCTCAAGTTCTAGTAACCATAAAAAAAACAGTGGTAGGGCTTAGCTAAAGCTTTCATTTTTTCGTGATACCTTATAATTTAGAATCCGAAACTTCCTTATTTGAATTTTCCTTTCAAAATGGTTTATTATAATAGTGGCACGTGTAGCGTAGTCCAAATATTTACAGTCGTTTAAAACTTTGTTCCTTCGCGGTGAATTTTTAATTAATTTTATAGTTTATTACCCTAAACAAACCACAATTTGGGTTACATGCGTACCCTCGTTTGGTTAATGGATAAACTTTCATATGGTGTAAGGAACTTTTAAGCAGAATTGTTTCAAATTCATTTGTTTACTACGAATTTTACATGAATTCAAACAGCAACAGTAACATTATAACTACAATTAAGAGCGTTCAGTAACTTCATCCGTATATCGGAAACTGCACAAAACAATAACTTTTATCACGTAATTTTTATTTCACGAGTTAAAAATAAATCCTTAACTATTTTATAGATTGTATATAGGTACCTCGTGTTGGCTAGATAAAACGCCACAGATCAGTAGCTCTGGTATCAATTGGTACACGTGAACACAATGTGAGGGAACAGTTTCAAACATGGCGGCGTATTTGTGTTTCGTACACGATTTGAATTTCGATGACTTGCTTTGTCAATATACGAGTAGTTGGAGAAACAAACTGTTCAGTATTGGTCAATCTACATATAGTTGGGTTGGCACATATGTTTAACTCCGTAAAATATTTCAATCATAATATACTAAACATATATTAAGCATATTGCCACCACCCGACCTGGTACCCAAAACTATGACCTACTGCTCAGGTGGCACGCATGTGACCTTTTAAGTATGTGATCAACAATGTCATCAAATGACGTCTCCCGCTCTGGACGCAGCAGAAGGGAGTGTCTCTTATTGACTTAAACCCATCCGTGTTCCTTCTAATGCCATTTGCGGTCCAGAGCCACGGTAACTCTTTAAAAAAAAATCCGTCACCCAGACAGGCGACCATTAGAAACTACGGTATAGTGTTATATCAAAACACGTATATACCGTTTTCCATAAACGAGTAGCAATCCCACACCAACATTAATACACATAGATGAAGACTCGCCCTTTTTTTTTTTTTTTTGGTGGGTGGAAAATCATCAAATGACCCCCCAGCTCTTGGGCAGAGCGAAGGGGAGTGTCAGACTTCTACTGACTAAAAACCGAACCCATTTTACTTCTTTGCCCTTGTGCCGAGGCCACGTCATCTCGTTCTATAATCCGCGGCCCCGACGGGATGAAGACTCACCCTTCGACGAGGTTACTCCATTTTATTTACAGTTAATTGGATCTTCTCTCGTTAGCGCGTCATACGTGACGTCATCGTCAAGTGTTGCCAGTAATTAACTGCACTGTAATTATAACTTCGTGTTGAGTCCACAGACACTTTAATATATCTTGACATGGCACGTTTGCTCAGATATTGTGCAACAATGTTATAACTCATAACTAACCTACTAATTATAGCTAAGACTATTAATTTTATCAATATGAAAACTAGACTTAATCTTATTCTGACTACATATTTTCTCAAAATATATTTATAGTCAGAACAAGAAATGCTACCACAATGCGATTACAAGTTGGTTCTAACGTCTAAGCTTTATTTTAGCTGTGCCATAAAATGTTTTGAACTACGAGGAAGATTTAGAAAGACCTAAGTCCATTCCTCGTAAAGTTGTGTCGTAAACATTGAGACGGTCATCCTTTTGCGATAGCTGCAGTGACGCTATCTGCAATATTGAGGAAGAAAATAAATTTTCAAAGATATTTTCATGTTGTATCTTCCTATCATGGTATTTCGCCCTTTCTCAAGAACGACCTTAAATCAGTTGACAGTGGACCCTTTTACATTGACCTGGTGCTACCATGATGTCTTTAAGCAGTCTTGTTTTATTCTTTTTCTAGTGTGGAAAAGAGATGGCGCTAGATACCCTAGATGCGAAGGGCTATGTCGCCTTTCGTCGTTTATTTATTTTGATCTTATTTTTTTTTATCAATTTGTTTTGACCTGTATGAGTCCAATAAATACTTTTTTTCTTTCATAGTCGGGCAATTGAAGCCCAAGCACGACACGAGCGCGCGGTGTAAACTAAATATTATGATGATTTTTAAATTGAAAATACCTTTTACACCATTTTTAGTTGAATTTTTTGCAACAAGCACAATCAGTATCATCCGTAAATATGAATAAATTCTTTAAATTGTGAAAATATTATGCAAAACGAGAATTTTTAATAACGTATTTTTTTTGGATTGTATTTTTCAGGCAATCGCTCAGTCGTTGCGCCAACCGTACCGTGTTTTATAAACTATATAGTGTCTGAGCGGTGTCACACAGAATATTTCCTTTCAAGAGACACGAGGCGTCATAAACAAAAACATTCCTAACTCACGCTTTTCTGCCGCAAAGAAGTATTTTACATAAAACGCGACCATATTTTGTTCAAGCGAAGTAAGTCTTGAATTTTTTAGCAAGATTTCCTTGGCTTTGGAAAGTACATAAACATGTTTATTTACTCCAGAGCTGCTTAAGATGCGGCTTCAAAGAACGTTTAACGAATTTTCAGTCGTTCAAGTTATTTGCTATGAAGACTGAAATAATATGTGTGGAAATTACTTTATTTAGTAAATTCCGGGATTTATCAATGTTTATTCGTACAATGTAACCGTATTTGGTTTAAACTTTTTAATAGGGTATTTCACCAAAAAAATCTAATTAGTCATTGGATACGTGTTTTTTGTTATATCAAATATATAAAAATTGACGAAAATAAAACGTGTCAAAGATCATGAGTGGGGGCTTTTGGCGTCACTTAGTGGGTAAAAAAATAAAAACCTTGTGACGTCACACGACTTTTCGAAGCACTGTATCGTCTTCGTCGTAAGTTTACGTGAAAAAAGAAAAAATACGTGTCCATTATTTTTTGCAAATCTATCAGACGGATTAATTAGATTTTTTTGGTGAAATACCCTTCTTGCATTGAGCAATTTTATAGGTTTTAGATAATACTGTATCATCACTTATAGAATAATTATTGTTCTGTTACAGTTAGATAACAAATAATATAACAGACAGACAGACAGAAAATGTTTATTCTTCTAAAAGCCAATTACTGCCAGTGTCGTGTTGTCAGCGAATTAATGTTTATTCGATAAACGAGCTTAATTATGTTCGGCTTCAATACAAACTTATTGACTTGTCTATCAACAATACTTTTACAATGAAACATCTTTTTGTAGAGTACTAAATAGGCATATCATATATTATGCTGGTTCTGGTAAGATTTTACTCATGGATGCAATTCGGTATTGTTAGCATATACAACAATCTAGACTCTAGTAAATAAGTGTATTCGGTATTATAAAAGGCATACCAAATTCGAGTTCTGTTTCAATAAAAAAATAGACAAAGAATTTTTGTCAAAACAATAGGGACGACGATTATCTCCGCAAAGTATAAATCACTTTACATTAACTTTAAAACATAACTCCATTTGCAGATAATGTGAATCATCAACTTACATTTTGTTCGAGTCTCTTAAGGCCCCTTTAATCTCTTCCTGAAAAATTGAGTCTGAAAAACAGTTTTATCTTTGTTACGAAGTTTGTCTTTCACATAAATCAACTTTTTTTGTAAAAAAAGTATTAATGTTTTCCTCTCGGTCCCAATTAGTAGTAGGTATTATTAGGGTTCGGGACAAAAGTTGATGTAATTAGGAGTTAAGGTGACTTTTATTTTACGACACTTTTTAGTTTTAATTCCGGTACGTGTTTAAAAGTTTGAATTCCGCATAAATACCGGCCACCGAATGAAATGTGACATTGTTTTTTTATACCTTCGTAAAACATATTCGAGCAATCACTGACCGCTGCCTGGAATAGGCCCGTCAGCGTAGTGATGGCTTATAAAACCTTATAAACAGTTTTTTTTTTTGATGGCTAGGCTAAGATTAAGAATCATCATCTAAATAATAATGTGCGGTATAGTGTTTTATTCACCAGGTTCTCTAATTTAAATTGATTTTATTTAGGTACATCTTTTAAGTTAATCTGACTTCAACTGAATTCGACGAGGGTGCTAAACTGCACCTTGTTTAATTATATCTATGTATGGATACAAATGTAGCGTAACATCTACAACTCATCCTGGAACGTGTTACATTTAGGATTATAACCAAACTGTGAAACTTTCAGAATAATTAAATTATTCAGTTGGTTCTGCACGTTCCGTTAGTAAACTTTGTCTATACGAGTATAATAATTGAAACAAAACTAATTTTGCATGTACCTACTGCAATTGTGGGCCTGATTAAGGTTTAATTTCATTACGAGTTCTCTTTATGAATACCTACCTAAACTTTATTTCATCCTAGTTTACAATAGTTAACAAAACTTAACGATATTTCCGGAAACTGATTCTGAATTTTATCTGAACTTAAAATCCTCACAAAAAATAAAATACGACATACTTATTTAATTTGGTAAGTATTTTATATAGAATTAAATGGACTCTGAAACTATCCTGGGGATCTAATTAGGTACAGCAGAATAAAGTTTATGTCTAATTTCCTTTAAGTTGTGCCTGATTTACTTTGGAGAGCACAACTTGGGTCCCAGGCGCTGTGCTCTTTTTAGTCGATTGTACTAATAGAGCGAAAGTTTGAATTTACAGCGAATATTTAACTAGAGCAAAGCTAAGAAAGACTGAAAGGTCCAAACAGTGACGTCACAGGGACATCCAAAAATACCTTCTGCGACTCTTGACAGATTTCGAGTTATACAGGTACACAAACAGTGACGTCACAGGGACATCCAAAAATACCTTCTGCGATAGATTTCGAGTTATACAGGTACACAGACCGTTCACGAAGCTGGGCATTTTGTACCAGCGTCAAACTAAATAGCCCTACGCAAAAACTATTGCTGAGGAAACGACTTTTTTATTGGGGTGAATAATCACATTTTACGTTAGAACTTCAAGTAACACTGGATGCTTTGAATGGGATCATGGAGGCAATTAAAGAAAAGTTAACTAAGAAACAAAAAAAAAACAAAGCAACACAAAAAAAAAATAACAAAGATGGCGAGAACCAGAGACTTTTGGCTTCGTTATTTTTAAACTCTTCAATAATAAATTGATGAACGCTGCATGCACGAAAAAGGGTGACTCATTGTCCCGTTACGCTCATTGTACGCTTGCGCCGTATCTATTTTCATAAAACCGACTTTACAGACAACTTATTTTTAACAGCTTTAATACAATTATTTAAAACACAACATTAGTTTAATTTAATTGAGAAACTTCATTTGGAATTATTACGTTCGTCAACTTCGTGCTCACGAATCTGGGGGCACGGCAGTGCCCCCGCCGAGTCGAGCGCGAAGCAAACACTGCCGTACCATCCTTTACTGGAACCATTTCGCCGCATTTTCAGGCCCCTATTTGAGAACCTCTGGATAAGACCAGAACGCTGAAATTTTCGTCATCCAGTAAGCTATACAATCACACTTAAAATAAAAAGTTTCAAGTCTGTAGGTCATTTAGTTCCGAAGTTAAGCGAAAGCAAAGTTTCGCATTTATGAAACTCACTCACTCACTCACTCATGATCATCAAAATAGAACTAGTACTTCCCATAAACTCAGAGAGCTGAAATTTGGTACAGAGTTAGGGTTTAATGGCCACATACAGGGAAAACTATAAAAAGTAAAAAACCGAAAAAAAAAACTTAAAAAAAAAAAAGTTTTAAATAAGAAAATCTAATAAAATAAATCAATATGCCTACGTTTCTACAAAAAGAAGTGAAATCCCAACAAAAACATTCTGTAAAAAACTAGCCAAGTCTCGATGGAGCTGCTTGTTTATCTCTAAAAAGTAATGAAATCTAGACAAAGTCGTGCCAAGTCTAAGGTTCCTTATTGCGATTTCTTTATTATTATAGTTAATGTTGTGTGACTTAGCCGTTGTTCATTTCGTTTAGTTCGGTAATTTTTCTTCTTGGCGTCCAATTACCAATACCAGTATGGGTTATTATCTCGCTTAACAATCATAGGTAGTTACAACAGATATAACATTACGTATAAACTAAATTGACTTGTACCCACTAATGTATATAGAATGTTCAACGGCCAAGACACACAACATTAACTATAATAATAAAGAAATCGCAATAAGGAACCTTAGACTTGGCACGACTTTGTCTAGATTTCATTACTTTTTAGAGATAAACAAGCAGCTCCATCGAGACTTGGCTAGTTTTTTACAGAATGTTTTTGTTGGGATTAATTTTACAACTAAAGGGACGTTCGTGAAAACTCAACCATTCAAATATGGTTGAGCAAATAATGCGATTAGGAAGTGGTTTTATTCGTGAACATTTTATTATCAACCTTACCTAACTCGCTTACTTTTGTAATTCCAAAAAAAAAAAGATAGTCATACAACTTGTCGGATCGAAATCGAATCGAAGTGTTTGTGAAAGGAGCCTGATTGGTCTTTATATGTTATTCTACGACAGCATGGCGATAATTTAATTCAAATTAAAAGTTACAACAGCTCTTCAAACAATTAAAATATAAATTAGACTGGAATCCGACCCCAACATAGTAGAAAAAGGCTACGCAGATGTTTTAAAAAAAAAAAAAAAAAAACGTTGCCGCACACTAGGAATTTCTCCTGTATCGTAGGTGCGTTCACAAACATTTAAACTCACATACACAAATACCCAGACCCGAAACAACTATCTGTAGGCCATACAAATATTTGTTTCGTGCGGGGATCGAACCCGCGACACGCAGCGCAGCAGTCCAATCGCTCAGCCACTGCGCCAACCGTGCCGTCTAATGATTGATGATTTCTCAATTTAATTGTGTCTTTTAGAACTATACTTTGATTGGACCTTCACTTAAAAATAGCTAAAGTGCTACACTGGGCTCTAGATTAAACTTCTTTTTCTTTAGGTTTAGAAGTACCTACACGTCATAATAACAATTTTAGTGTTGGCTGTGAATCAAAACTGTCTCCAAAGTCGCAAAATTTCTAATAACAGTCACTAAATTTTACAAGCCAAAGAGCAATGTCAAGGTGTCTGTGGACAGCCACTCTCCCTGAGGTGGCTTAATTAAAACCCAAAGTTTTGGGACAACATCTGACCCTGATTTATAAGCTTTCTACGTAAAATATTACTCGAACTAAGTCCATGTAGACCTTTTGTAGGTCACAAACAAGTTAGCGGTGCTAAAAGTTAGAATACCAGTCACGTTGTTACTTTTTGATTATGAAAGTTGTAACTACGGAGATTCCACAAAACATCCTACGCTTTGAAAATTATAATTAAGATAAAATTGAGAACATTAATCATTCCTTTCAGGTAGTAACTTATTTTCCAAAATCTACTTGAAAAAAAGTTTATTAATCTCGCTCAGGACAAAACAGAATGATTAAAATCTAACTTCCTACTAATATATAAACTACATTCTCAGTAGCCACGGGGTCTGAATTAGGACCCAGTTGATGGCAATAATGTTGCCCCTTATAACTTGGGACCTAAACTTATCAGGCGAAATGTGCGTGTACTAATAAATGGCTACATCTCTGCCTCACCCGTCCACCCTTATAACTACAGGCGTAATGTAAAGATTCGTTATTAATTTAAAAAAATATATAAATAAAATAACCTAAAGTTACTAACCGTATGTTATCGCCCCGCGAGAAAATTGTTCGAAAATCTATTTCAGGAAAACATTGTGTTGAAACAACCTTTTTTTTTTTTTGTTGGGTGGAAAATCATCGAATAACCCCCCCCCCCCCCGCTCTTGGGTAGAGCGAAGGGGAGTGTCAGACTTCTACTGACTAAAAACCAAACCCTGTTCCTTCTTCTTCGCCCTTGTGTCGGAGCCGCGGTAACCTTTCGATATCCACAGCAACCATACATATAATTTATGATAAATAATGTGTATTGGCCTTGATACGCTTCTTGCATGCATTATGTTTTTCATCAGTAAATTATAAGTAAGAATAATTCTGTTTATCCTGGATCAACTTACGTTAACTTTTTGTCCAGAACTTTATTTATTATCCAAGTTTCATGAAATCATCAAAACTTATATTGAGAGGTAGGTAATAGAAAAACTTTTAATAGTTAACTTATAACTGCCAAGAGCAGTAGGTTATTTCTAGCTTTTGTATGTTTAGGAATGACTGAATAATATCCACATCTATAGGTACAAATAAGAAAATTTGTGTCTGATTGTAAATTCAAAATAATAGTTTTTTACTTAAAAACAATACTACAAAAAAATAGTTTGTCGGTTTATTTGTTTCTCTTCATCTTTGTGACGACTACTTTTGTTTTAGAATAAAAATTAGAGGTCCATGGAAAAAAAATTAAACCCTTAGAAGTTGTTAACTAAATCCGATTCAAATAGGGAAGAAATATTTTATAATAATTTCACGCGGAGGAAGGTGGCGGTCAACAGTATTTATTAAAAACGAAGACTAATAAATAACAACTAATTTTCATTTGCATGAATCCTTTGAATCCTGATTAATTATGCTGTAGGATAAGATTTCACACCACCTTAGCATAATTACAACTGTTAACAGTTTAATTAGAACACTTCAAAGGACGAAGCTAGCTCAAGTGATAATTACGAACACGTTCATGTTCTTGGATAAGCAACAAACAGACGCGTATCTGATTTAATTATGTTTACTAATGCTATCATTGTTAACTCTGTAACAAAATGTAATCTTCATCGTACAAGTAACTTTGATTACATATCACTAGTCACAGAAATAAGGAACAAAAGCTCTAGGTATATTTTATCACAGTTTGAAAATAAAATAGAAAAAAAAAGTAGTTAAAAAACTAAAAAACCCGACTGAAAAAACTGGAAAGTAAAAAAACAAGCACATTTTAAATTAAACAAAAGTTGGAAGTCATTTTATTTTCTTTCATTTCATAATTTAATATTCAAATGAACCCCGCCTGCTTCCAACTTTTGTTTAATTTAAAATGTGCTTGTTTTTTTACTTTTCTGTTTTTTCAGTCGGGTTTTTTAGTTTTTTTAACTACTTTTTTATTCCAACTTTTTAGTTTGTTCTTTCTTTGGTCGCGTAAAATTCTTCGCAGATGATTTAACTTTTATGTTTGTTTATAGGATTTTTCACTTTGAATTTCTTTTAAATATAGAAGTGTTTTATGGTTTTGTAATCTCTTTTTAAAACCTTTTATTTTGATACCCTATTTGATGGTATCGGAAAAAAAAAATTTGGCCCCCAAAATTCGCATTTGTTTTTGGTTTTTAGGGTTCCGTAGTCTGTCTGTCCGCCTGTCCGTCCTCGCTTAATCTCTGTGACCGTTTGCACTAGAAAGCTGAAATTTGGTACCAATATATGTATCAATCACGCCGACAAAGTGATAAAATAAAAATTGGAAAAAAATGTTTTATTAGGGTGTAAAGTGGGAAGTGATTTTTTTTTTAATTTCAACCCTAATGTGTGATATATTGCTGGAAAGGTATTTAAAAATGAATAGGGGTTTACTGAAATCATTATTTGATAATGTCAACAATTTCGGAAATAATAGCTCCAAAAGTAAAAATCGATGTGTATCCCCCCTCTAACTTTTAAACCATAAGTTTAGAAAATATGAAAAAAATCTGAAAAGTAGAAGTAGTTTGATACCAAACTTTCTAGGAAAATCATTTTGAACTTGGATGGAAACAGTTTTTGTACAAAAAATATAAAAAAATGTACAAAATAATTTCTGGACTAAGTTTGTAGTATAATCGTATTCGCAAGCATTTTTTTAACTTCGTTTACATATTTTAATATCCTGAACGTATCTTTTTTCAAACAAAAAAATAATTATCACTACGGAACCATAAACTGAGTGTGGCCCGCCCGACACGCTCTTGCCCGGTTTTTAAATTTAATAATGTAGCCTATAACACTCGCGCCATCATGACGAATCGAACGACGTATATTTCATTCAAATCCCTTCATCCGTTTTGGAGTTATGAGGGAACAAAGAAACGGACATACATACAGCCTCCTTTTGGGCTTCGCCGCAGTCGGGTAAAAAAATGTACAGAGGAGCAACATTTTATAAGTTATTTATTATAACAAAAAAAAACCCTGCAAATGTATCGAAAGTAAAACAAATAACCTTTTGTTTTAGTAAACCGGAAACACTGCACTTATGACCACAATAAAACTAGTACACCTGATAATATAGTAACAGTGCGTTTGAACTATTAAGAAGCGAGAAATCACTCCAGCTGACCCAATTGTGTACAGAACCAATATAATTCCGTGATCTGATCACCATTTCCTTCAAAATTTCGAACTACACAGACCGGTAATAGCTAAAATAGTTTAATCGAATTCAAAGTTCATAATATGCTGCATATTTTAGTAGAAAGTTTCCTGTAATGACTTTAACAAACATAATCACTTTGACCCAAATAATTTGAATAATATGGAATCTTTAGGCGAAGGTCTAATTCATTCAAGATTCATCATTTGGGGTTTCTCTGTAGATATCCGTACTCGCTCTGTGCGGTCAAGCGTGTGTTCATTTGCTATCCATGTGTGTAGAGGTTGCGGGTAAAATGTGTGTTCTGATTCATGGTCGATGAGATTCTGTGTTCGGGTCTCAATCCTAGTTTCAGGCTTTGTGTAATTTTAGTTGCTAATTGGATTAACCTACCAAGATTGAATTATGCTAATATTTCGTTATGTAAATTCCTTTGTAGTTTTAGGTTCGTTCCTTATACATAGTTCTGTTAAACAGTTCTACGGTAAAACTATTAGGAACATTTTGCCCAGTAGTCCTAAGAATAAAGGTGGTACAAAATCGTAGAACTAGCGGACTCGAAAATTTCCCTTTTATCAGTTCTATTACACATTTGTACTTACTAGTACAACATTTTGGCGTAGTTCGTAATGTTATTCATTCACTGTGCAAAATTCGCACTAATTCGAATTTATCAGGCTTGGCACGAATAACTTCAGGTTACTCTGCGAGTTTGGCAAGACAAGAAGGACAAGTAGAAGATGAGAAACAAGGATAGGATAGTAAAGTCTCACAAACTACCAGGACGCTAGAATCATGAAGAAGTATGCTGCACTACTAACGTACTTTTTTTAGTAAATAAATATTTTGCATTGCAACAATGTCATCCAAAAGGCTGGTTTGTGCTCATAAAATAATGAAATTCACCGGTTCTTCCCGTTTCAGTTAAAATGAAAAGTCAAATTGATCATATTCCTTTGCATATTTCGAACCAGCTTTTGATGAATTTTTAAAAATTCGGCTCATCTGCATATATGCGATCGTGTGAGAGAAACTCTACGTATCAAAACAAATATGGATTCACACAATCATGTAGGTGGTTGTAAGGCATTCCATATATATTATTTTGATACGGCACAGAAATATTACCGTCATTACTAGATGAATATTAATGTTAGCATAACAATATTCAAATATAAATGTATGTAAATAATTGTGTACATAGCTTCCTTCTCTGATGTTACCTTCAATATTCTATAATTATACCTACTTATGTGTACAACAATATAGGATTTCATGTTATCTTAGCATTAAATCGTATATTGCTTACTCAATATTAACTAACACCACAAGTTTAGATTACCTATTCAAACACATTACAAGACGCAACACACTGTATGAGCTGATAATTAAATACAATTATGTACCTTGCAATATGCGAGAGGATCCAGCGTTGTGTGACGTCATAATTTGATATATTGAATTGCAATATGGTGTAGTTGGTTAGTATAGCACCAGTTTACATAAATGACATCGCCAGATTACTAAATCCCTGTTTAGCATTAAAAAATTATAATCTTTTTATTTTGGCTTATATTCTCGTAGCGATGTCGCGATGTAGGATGGATTGAATTACCTAGTATAGTTTGACCGAAACTGCTATACCGCACCATCACGGGGCGACGGAGGGAAGGAAAGACCATAAGTTCACATGAGATCGATATTGTCCGACAGGTCTTATGATAACTATATATGCCTAATAACTGCCTCGTTGGTGTAGTGGTCGCAAGCGCGACTGCAGAGCGTGAGGTCCTGGGTTCGATTCCCGGGTCGGCCAAAAAGTGCTATTGGGTTTTTCATTAGAAATTTCCCAGTAGTAGCCCGGAGTTTGGAAGTTGATGGTATAATACCCCCGTGCCTCGGAAAACACGTTAAGCCGTTGGTCCTGCGCCTGATCTCTCTCCGGTCGTGTCAGATTGCCGTCCCATCGGACTATGAGAGAAAAGGGAACAGAGAGTGCACTTGTGCCTGCGCACACACTTGTGCACTATAATATCTCCCACGCAGATGGCTAATCTCCGCTGGGATTGGCCGCCGTGGCCGAAAAACGGTCAGAAAGACTATTATTATATTATGCCTAATATTAGAACTTGTGTTACCATACCTTATACATTCTAAGTAAAGTATCTAGAAAAATTCAATGAATCGAGAAGCTGTAGTAGTAGCAGGTACCGATCACCTTCATTACGCTGCGAACTTGTGGGTAATTTCGGGTGTAGTCTCATGAGTATCGGGACTGTTGATCAATAAATTACTAAACTTTAACCTAAGTTTTGACTTGTGACAACGATCCTTTTCACCATTTTTTTTTAAATCGCCTAGAAAAAAAAGTTTTGCCACGGTAACGATACATTGCGTATGAGGAAATAAAACATACACATGTTATTGGATACCCATAACATTTCTGAAATAATTTCTTGTACCGGTCATCACCCCATAAGTCTGCGGAGGCCTGTATGGTAGGTATCATTTATCAAACCACACAGCGAGCAATCGCAAATGATACCACATCAATATGTTTCATACCACATGACTCGATCTCCTATATAATTGCATTCCAATGACAGACATCGAAGCAGAGTGTTATTGGCACATCGACATAAGTCGAGCGGCGCGCCGCACTGTCTGAGTGCTTGGCCAGACTGGCAGCGCGGCGCGGGGAGCGGCGCGGGTGCGGGAACGCGCGCGATTTGCCTGTCCGCACTGGACCGCGATTTCGTTCCGAGCGTTGTCGCGTTCAACTGTTCGTCCAGTGTTTGTCAAAATATAATATGGATGACGAAGACTTGTTTTTATTGGAAAATTCTTACTTTAAATGGCAAATGCTAAAAGTGAAAAATGGAGTTAATAAAATTAATTTAACCAGAGAAAATGAAGGAGAATTTTACACACTGTATGAAAGATTGCGAGAGCAACCTCAAAAGTTTTTTGAATATACAAGAATGTTAATGGATACGTTTGACTACATATTACAAAATATAGAAAATTATATTATAAAAAAAAATAACAACTTACGCCGAAGCAAAAAAAAAGCAAAAATTTTTTTGGTAAGAATTTTAAAATTCGGTTATTTTAATTAATTGGATACTTCTATAAATAATTATAAATAATTGGATTAATTTCTTAAGCTTTAACTTGTAAAAGTTAAAGCTAAATAAATAAATCCAATTTATCTGGTTATCTGGCGCAGACTAAAGTTTGAGATACGCCGCTCCCGCGCGGTTTATCGCTTGCCGCCCCGCGCAGTCACTGCGGCCACTTGTATGAACGAGCTATGGCACGAGTTGCCCGCGCGCTCCCCGCGGAAAGTAGCCCGCGCCGCTTCCCGCGCCCGCGTGCCCACTACGGACACTCAAATGAAGTTCCATACGTTTAAGTTTGTCGCGCCGCGCCCGCCCCGCGCCCGCGTTTGCAGTCTGGCCAAGCACTAAATGTGGAACTAGATAAGAATAATAGCTATCTATAAGCTGCATTGAAATGGTTGTAACTTTTATTGAATTTCATCACAAGAATCGTTTCGTAAGGAAAATCAATAGATCTTTGAAATAAAGCCACAGGTTTCTATTTAGAAGTCTGAAGTACAGTTTAGGCCATGCTTATTTAATTAAAATAATGGCCACTTATTCTAAACAAATTCAGAAATTTTTGTTTTTATTGATTATTGTAAACCACAATCTGTATTTTAATGAAGATTATTTCGCGAATGGATTTCTGGGAGGCCTTTTCTCAGCAATAGGACCTGGACAGTCAAGATAAAATAAAAAAAAAAAACTAATAGGAACTGCAGCACCAAAACAAGTATTACGGTTCAATGATGTCCCGATTTAATTCAACCGTCAAAATGTGGTCACAATGATTTCTGTCTATTCGTATATTGTTGAACTGAAAGCTGAAATGCAAATAAATTAAACTGATAATAAACATGTTCATAGAGAAAGGTTGTCACAGTTGGGTCGCGTGACATATTTGTGTTACGGTGGATTGTATTACTGAAATATAATATTTTATGATAACGCGCATCCTACTAATTGAAATTACTACCAAATAATTATAAAAATGGAGAAATCTCTCATTAAACATGACATCGTTATTTCAATTAGCAAAGGTTTTGGACTCGAATTTATGGCTATAATTACTGAAAAGCTTGTACACGACCTTACCTTTTTAAAAAAGTAATTCGAATGGTTTCCTAATGAATACATTGCCGTATAATTGGCTTATAATTAATATTCAAAGCTTAGGCAAGTTTTATGAGATCAATAATTAATTTCAGTTAATCAGGTTGCGTTAGATTGACCTGCTTGTCAGCCCTGTAATTTGTGACGTTCAGCTAAACAATTTCGTATACCTACCTGTGTTACAACAGTAGCCGCACATATTTGAACATCAAATATGCCCAGAATGTATTCTAAATAATAGCTAATGTTAGCAGTTTCTACCGAGTAACCAGTTCTAAAATCAGGTCAACAGTTTATTTATGCAAAACCGCAATTACTGTCTGTGAAACTAAAACATTAATAAAGAGATTCCGCGGAGTAAGATTAGCATATCAAAAGCCGCATTGCCCGGTCTCGGTCGGTCCGGGACAAAGCGAAAAAGTGCGGGAAGCGGTGACGCAGAATTGTGACGTCAAAGACGGTCGCTCAAGCAAAGTCGCGCGAACACAACGCCAAGAAATTTAAAACTTTTCCCACCATATAATCACGAGATTTTCCGTTTTGCTGAGATCCTTAGTTAATACCTTGTACATTTTATTTTTAGCTGGAGATTTCAAGAAGAGAATTTATTTTTCGAAAATATTACAAAAAGCTTTGTATTTGGCTCAGGTATTTGGTATATTAAATTGTTCTCATTAAATAGAACGAGTATATAAAAGTTAATATTGCAACCCTTTTACTTAAATCTACGTTATTTCATATTTGTATTCGTCTGTAATGATTTTTGTTAAATCCCAAATGAACGCCGCCCTGTTGTTCGCTTTTGTATTTTACTAAATTAATGTTTTTTTATTGTATAAAACCTTTTTTTTGCTTTTAGTGATGTTTCAAAATTGTATGAGTTTTCTGAATAGAGAAGTCTTCTTTGTGTAGATTGATACAATGTAGCACTCACGTAAAATGTGTTACATTTTATATGTGGTTACCTAAAAGCTTCTTTCTGCTTTACCTAATATATAAATACCGTTTTAAAAAAAAATGGTTTATATTTCAGATCATTTTTACCGCTGTAAAAATGGTTGCATTCTCGGTAGGGGTAGGCAAATAGCAAACAGTTTCAACGAATTCTAAACATCTCGCTCAAATATTATACAGTTTGTTAAAACAACTAGCAGTTTTATTGTTGTGATAGAATTGTTCATTCTGTCAATGGCATAACACAAAGTGTCGTGTTTTACGTGGCACAATGTTGTATGCAATATTTTGACACGAAAGCCACTCCAGAATTGGCTGTAATTTGTTTTTAATTAGCTACAGTCTCGTAGTAAATTAATTGACTCAGAGCCGGGCACTAGTTGGGCTTCGATTTTCAATTGAAATGGCAATAGTCGTTTTTAAAGAAGTTAACATGTGTCCCTGCAAGGTTTCCTATTTATTAATTTCCCTTTTTTTTATCGACTGCCTCGCTGGTTTAGTAGTCGTAAGAGCAACTGCTGAGCAAGAGGTCCTGTTCCCATGTCGGGGAAATAGGGTAGTTGACAAAAAAAAAAAAAACTAATTAGTTCGTCAGATAAATTTCCAAAAAATATTGAACACGTATTTTTTCTTTTTTCACGTAAACAAAAAATGAAGACGATACAGTACTTCGAAAAGTCGTGAAACGTCACAGGTTGGTCCATTTTTATCAGACTATGACGTCAAAAGCGCCCTCTCCATGGTCTTTGACAAGCTTTATTTTCGTCAATATTTATTAATTTGATAAAACAAAAAAACACGTATCCAATATTTTTCGATAATCTAACTGACGGACTAAACAGAATCATATTTTTTTGACCCAGTCCGATCCCCTATTGTGGGTGTACTCATGGATACACCTCTGCCCAACTTATCGGGGATTACATTTTCCTAATCAGCACATGGAGGGTTCTTGATTGCTACTAAATATAATAATTAATAAGTTGATGTACAGCACTACGTGTCTTCATAATTAATTGGATCAGCCGGATTTCTGCTGAGCGAACTGCACGTCCGTTTCTCTCAGTGACGACAGCGAGCTAATCAAATAGTCGCTGCCGTGCTTGTACCTAATCACGGAGGCTATAAGGATAAGTCGGACGGCGCCGCAAACATTACGCGGTATTAAGGATGCTAATCATATTAATGCGAGGGAGAGACGCAATGGAAGCCTAACCTAATATCGTACGCCGCTGTTTTTGCGTGGAAGCAGTAAGTCATATTACTGCTATAGATAAATGACTACATTGCTAACAGGAAATGGCAGTGGCTGCCTCACTGGTCCAGTAGTCGCAACTGCTGAGCATGATGGGTTCGATTCCGTTCGTTGGGCAAAGTGTAAAGTATTACCCCCTTTTTTTTGTTTTTTTTTTTTGGTGGGTGGAAAATCATTCAAATTCAAATCGTTTATTGCAATCCATAATGTACATTTTTACAGGTGGTATAAAATAATTTCAGACACAATTATGGACCCTGCCGGACACAGCAATTTTCTATATAAAATAATTAGAGAGAGGAAGAGCGCTTTGCTTCTTTTAACATTAAGTTGGTATTATTTCTATACCTATCTTATATCTATTAATCTATATATCTATCGTCAAATAACCCCTCTCGCTCTTAGGCAGAGCGAAAGGGATTGTCAGACTTCTACTGACTAAAAACCACCCGTGTTCCTTCTGAGAGAGAGTGGGTGTGGCAGAAGAAAGGGGAGGTCTGTAACCAGGAGTGGGTGATTCCGGGGTGTTGGATGATGATGAAAGTATTTCACAAACAAAAATAGCAACACCAAAACATAATCTGATCTAGTCGATGATTTAGATCGAGTGCTTGATCACAGTGATCACGTCCCAGAACAAACTTCTATATCTCATACTCATAAGCCTGCTTATCTTGCAGCATTTTCCTTTCCTATAAAAGACCTTAAAATTACGTTTCAGACCAGCTCAGTAATTCCACATGATTTGAAGAAGATTTATTATTATATTCACAACAGTATGACTGACAGCGCCCGCAAACAACCAACAAGATTTATCGTCTCCACATCGACGTATTCGTTCCACGACGCGCTCCTCACATAAAATGTCAACACTTACCTTATTGGTTTTGGTCAATGATATATATCATTGGTTTTGGTATTATATATTGTTTTTGGAGCTAGGATTATCTTACTTGGAAAGAACATGGAAGCTTGAGTGATTGATTTGAAAGGTTTCAGGGTGAGGCGAAAGGAGTACCTAAGCATCATAGCGATCTGAGGTTTCTGCCTACCCCATGGGTAAAAGACTAGTTAATTAGTGTATGTATTCCCCTCTTGGTAGGATCTACGATTTTTTTTTTTTAGTAAAATATTTAAACAAAGATTCGGTGAACTAAATGCTGCTGCTTCGAAAATATAAAACATACCTTTACTTTGAAAATGGCTGACTTTTTGCTGCTAATATATCAAGAACAAAATGTTACAGGTAGTCAGAGGCTGATTACCCAGTGCTTACTGTTGTGAAGGTCAGATAGGCAGTCGCCCCATTTAAAATGCTGGTGTTCAGCTGCATCCAGTTAGACTGGAAGCCGATTCCACCATAACTGGGAAAAGGTGATGATGTTTCATGCACAAAATGTTAATAAAGTCCTGAAAACAATTTTGTTTACTATCAAACTGTATCCAGATAAAAGTGATCCGACAAACATAATATTAATTCTTACCTAACATAATAGGGGATCGGACAAAAAAAAACGAATTAGTCCGTCAGATAGATTTCCAAAAATTATTGAACACGTATTTTTTCTTTTTTCACGTAAACTTAAAATGAAGACGATACAGTGCTTCGAAAACTCGTGTGACGTCATAATTATGATAGTACATTTTGACAGCACAAATGACGTTTCAAGCCCCACTCCAAGATCTTTGACGCGTTTTATCTTCATCATTTTTTATTGATTTGATAAAACAAAAACACGTATTCAATATTTTTCGATAATCTAACTTACGGACTTAACAGAATCATATTATTTTGACCCAGTCCGATCCCCTATTCTTATAGCATCAAATATAATTAAAACCATAAACTAATCTTAAAGCTCGGTTTACGCTGCTTCCTTTTAACTAAAACTACAACCCGGAAAATCTTTATTATTCCACAACGTTCAACGGACCAGAAAATTAAGAAGTAGGTACCTCCTGCTCTTTACATATTTGGGACACATAACTCATCCTTTGTGAGGTCTGAATAACAAATTACCTACCTCTGCCAATTTGCCTGTTATTAGCTAAGTTTGCGAGTCACGGTACCTATGTGACACATCTGCCACACCACACACTTATTTGGATCTGCATATTATTATGATTTTCAGTGAGATCACGAGTTTGATAGTTATAGTGCGGAATAAGGTTGTATTTTATAAGTTGAAGCCTATTAATACGACCAAGGTACGCCTGTCGGGCAAAAATGATATTATATTCCCGGCCGCAGCGCGGATGTAGCGCTGCAGTCGCGCGTGTTGTATTTATATAGGTAATATTAGCTTTTGCCAGCGGCTTCGCCCGCGTGAAAATGTCGATTTTCCATACAAATTTTCATCCCCTATTTAACTACCTTAGGGGTTGAATTTCGAAATATCCTTCCTTATTCCTTGTCTACATTATAAAGGAAACCTCTGTGCAAAATTTCAGCTTTCTAGGTCCAAGGGTTTGGGCTGGGCGTTGATGAGTCAGTCTGTAGTCGTGCTACCACAGCGCGGCATATTTAGCCCTTAGTGCCCTTAGTTTTTTATATACCAAAATCATCTGCTCTTTGTAAAATTAACACAAAATTATATACATTGCTCCATGTTTATTCGATCATTGCTTATGAGATTTTATTCAAATTGTTTGAATTTGCCATAAGGTGCTAACAACACCGAAACTAGCGCCACCCACATCTTATTTTTTTACTTTAAAATATTGCTGTTTTCACCAATGAATAGAGTGGTTTTAGTATATAATTTGGAATAGGTTCCCATGGGTGGCAGCAACGCAGCAACGGGATCAAAATTTCGTGATTACTTTAGGTCGCGATAACCGACATTCACGCGGGCGAAGCCGCAGGCATCAGCTAATAAAATAATAAAAATCCATTATGTTCAGAGCAGTTAGTCTGAATTATTCACGCAAATCCTACAGCTTGACAATGCATTAAAACTTGAGAAACTCCATTTGAATCTCAACTACTTTCTTCAGGTCGAGCAAATGCTTGTGAAACTTCTTCCTAGAGCTAAAACTTCTTGCGTAAATCGTTGCTTAAAAACACAAACCTAATTTTACACAGTGCATGACGTTCTGCGAATGTCTCGTTGGTCCAGTGGTGGGAATTTCAACTGCTTTGAATCAGGTCCTGGATTGGATTCCCAGGTTGGACGAAGTCATCATCATCATCATCATTTCAGCCGAAAGACGTCCACTGCTGGACATAGGCTTGGACGAAGTATTCTTAGTGTTTTCCATCAGGAATTTCTCGGGAGTAGCCACGGAATCTGAATTTGTGCCCGGTTGATGGCAATAGGTTGATCCCCTATTACATGGGACTTAAAGATAACTGTCGTCTTCTTCTTATCGTGTCGATGACAATTTAAATTGAGTCAGCCCAAAATTTAGCGACGAGTTTAGCATTTTCAGTTCCGATCATTAGCTCCTGTGATGTGCAAGTAGTACTGTCGTAATGTGGGTACACCCCTACCTTACCCTTCGGAGATTATAGGCGTGATGTTGTGTATGAATTACAAGTATTGTACAAAAAAGACTGTTTTTGTTCTTTAAATGTAAAATGAGACACTAAAGTAACCTATACTTAAACCGGGCACGCGATGTGGCACGGGTTGAAGTCGATTTTGCATTGTCTAGGTATATCTATGTCAGTGAGTTACACTTTGAAGTTAATGTTAATCAGCACCACACATTCCCATTACTTGGCACTTCACTTACCTGAGCTACTATCCCATGCAAAACCCCTACATTATTCAATTTATAACTAAACCGAACTGCTCATAGTAGCAATTGCCGTTGGCTTCCATACGCCAACAGTTGGGAATGTATTGGCAGACGGTTAGTTATTCCGCCAACCCAAACTTAAAATAGGCCCATTGTCATAAACATGCACTATTTGCCCTACGAAGAGCCAACGACGGGCCTGCGTTACTATTCTTACTGTTGGGTGATTTTTGTAGGGATTTATGTTATTAAAACAACATTGGGCCAACTAACGACGGGCCTGCTGCTTCTATTCCTACTGTTGGGAGATTTTTGTAGGGATTTAAGTTATGATAACAACATCGGTCCAACTTAGATACCCTTCAATGGCCCTGTTACTTGCTGCTCCTACGGGGTGGTATCGGGGTGCGCGGGGGGCGGGCGGCGGCACTCGTCGCCCGGCCCGCCCGCCATCTTGCAGTTTGTTATTTCATTTGTGCGGTGCCGGGTGCGCTTGCGGCTGCGGAGTATTTGTTTTATTTATATAGGTATATAAAATATTAGCCTGACAGGCAGTGATAAAAATGTTTAAAGTTGTGGAATTTGACGATGAAGATGGTTACGATGGGGAACTCGGTGTGGTGCGTGAAAACTGGATGACGCCACGGAAGACGCATTGCATGTGGCCTCCATTTAACTAAAACTGCAATAATATTCAACAAATGCCTTAGCAGTAACGAGGATCCAACTAAGATAACATGGACATTATGTCCTGTAAAACGTTTATTTTACGAAACGGGTAAGTTTTTCATAAGTAGGTATTTATCTACTTAGAACCCGTGCGAATTACCTTGAGACCTGGGACTAAGATGCTATTATTTATGAAATACTATCTTATTTTGTTCTTAATAAATCTCGTGCAAATCTCTAGCTAAAAAAAATACTACGACGCATCATTTTGCACAACATTTTATAAATTGAAATTGAATCATCGGCCCGGTCTCAAGTTAATTCGCACATAACCTAACAAAAAATTGTCTATAATTTATCCTTACTGGCATTGCATGTATTTGTTGTTTTACTATAATGGGTTGTATTGTGTTTGTTGCAGATAAACTACATAACCTACATTGGTGGGAACAAAACTGGTCCTATCACAAGAAGAATCCTTGAACGAATCTTTTACAACAACTTAGCTGCAAAGTGTAACTTTGTAAAAGTAGGTAGGTACTCTATCAATGTATCATAGTAGGTACGGTGTGTATCGTTTTACTGCAGAGCTACCGTCTCCAAATTGTGTAAAATTTGTCTTCATTTTGTCAATAACATAATATAACAATAAATAAATATTCAATTATCATAATTTGTATTTCATTTAATTTCAGTTAATTAACACAAAGTATAATAGGTCAACGCAGACGACACAACGTCCTCTCATGTACTCACGTCAAAGTGCAAAAGAGAGACGACTGTTTGGTGGGTGACTTTTGTATGTCGTCGTCTGGGTTGGCCTATTAGGGCTGGTTTCAGAGCGACGCGTCTGCCAGCGCCGGCCGCACGCACGTCGCTGCACATGAACCTTATCGGCTTTAAAATAAGGTTGGTTTTTCAAAACATCGCAAAAACCAAACTTAATATGAAGCTGATAAAGTTGATGTTCAGCGACACGCGTACGGCCGGCGCTGGCGAGACGCGTCGCTATGAAACCAGCTGTAGAACCAACAAACATACAACCGCTTGCCTACATGTATTATGTGTCGTTGGGCCTACCCATAACACGTTTTCCTCGGGCCTCCGTAGGGCAATGCACGTTGGCCCTATCGCAAGTTGGGCCTTCGTAGGCAAATCCACGTAGGCCATCAGTTTTGGGCCCAACCCGCAAACTGCCCGCCAATTGTATGCATTTGCCAACTAACCAGAGGTATGTGGCCCAACTAAATGCCAACAAAAAATGCTACTAGGCAGCGTTCTCTTGTACAATATATTCGGAGCTCTTCGAGATAACCGAGATACCACTAAGAGGCTGAGCACGCAAGGTTAGCTCTCACCACTATATTAATAATTCCACAGTACTCGTTATTCACAATCATTTACAACAACAGGGGAACTACTGTTTGTGTTTAAAATATGAGCACAATTAGAAACCAGTTTGGAGGCTGTTTATCCTCGTAGGTTAGTAGCTTTTTAGTTTTTAATTAATGTTTCCACTATAGTATACAAACATGTATAATAATATAATTATTGATTACTGTTAATTTAATATTTTGTACATAATTATAGAAGGCTCTCCACAATTTAACATAAATAAATATGATTCCTCGTTGTCGCGATCCCAGCGGTTCATTAATTATTCTCTTGGTCGCGCTGGTCTTCGTAATTGGTAATTAACAACGTGCATATTGGAACTACAAGTCCGGCTTCGAGTGTTTTTGTGCTTAATTAGGTAACCAAGTGTAGGAATGCGTATCCACAAGTTTTGACTCACTGAAAATCTTTAAGGCCACTTTCACATTAGGACGTTAGCAGAGCGACAGTCGCGCGGCAGAAGCAAATTCCTTCACATTTTATAAGAACAGCCGTAACAACCCACTGCTTGCGTCCTAATGTGAAAGCGGTCAAAATGATTGCAAGCATATACTGTCATCTTGAAATCAGTGTAGTCAAAACTGCCCATGCCCCTAAACGTTTGATGCAATGTTATGAGTCTGTCAGTCGCCGACACATGCAGCGGATATTGCATCTCTCTGCAGACATTAATATGCAACACCAGTTACAGTTCGTTATTGGATTAATTTAGATCTTGTTTTCCACTCGTCATCTATTAAATGCTAAAGTTATTTTATGTAAGAATTGTGTAATCGATGTTTTCTGATCTGAAATGTTTTGTTCGGTAAAATATGAATGGAGAAGCAAATGTCGTATTGTACACAGATTAACTGCAGTCGGTTAGCATACTGACTTGTTATAAAAAAGATCGAAGACATAATTCCTTCATTAACCTTACTCAAATTATGATGTCATTACTAGGCAGTCCGCATATCTCGATATTAGAAACATTTTGTTAGAAGAAGTAATACTGACTGCGGTACTCACAGATATTTAAATTTAATGATCACTTATTTAAGCCGTCACTTAGTTAAGATTTGACGTACTTGGTTATGACAAAACTTTAGAAGAAAAATCAGTTTCTGAAGTCGGTGACTTTTGTTTGTTTGATTTCATTTTTTTGCCACCGACTTCAGAAACTGATTTTTCTACTAAAGTTTATTTTTCACTTTTTTGTGTTGTTTTTTTTGAAGTCGGTTTTATTTTTTGTTAAAAAGTTTTTATTTTTTACTTTTTAGTGGTTTACATGTTCATGGGTCATAATGTGGACAATGTAGTTTCTTTTTTGAGTTTTGTTGATTTTTCAAAAACCGCTTGTCCGATTTCGATAAAAAAAATATGGGACCATTTGGGAAGTATACCCTATCCAACAAAAAAAGATTTTTTCAAATCGGTTAGCAAGTGACGGAGTTATGCCCGAACAAACATAAAAAAAAACATCTGAATTGAGAACCTCCTTCTTTTTTTAGAAGTCGATAAAAAACTGTCAAAACCTTTATTAAGTGATGGCCTAAGTAATCATTAAAACTCTCTGTAAGTGTCTCCTAAGTAGTCCTAAGTCTTCAAAATACATAATACAAGACCCAAACTGCGTCTTCGCAGTTTGGGTCGACAGAAAATTAAGTATTGATGTGCGAAGTGACGCCTGGAGTGCCAAAAGACGATTTGTGAGCAAAACTGCCAATAAAAAAGATTTACGAGGCCTCTTGATCCGAAATAAATATTCAGCAGGTTACCGCATTTTCTTTTGACCCTACACTGAACATTTTCGCCATTAACTTTTATAAGCGACTTATATACGTGCTTTTGAGTTTGGGTTTCACCCTTACATCAACCTACTATTTATTATGTTCCGGGTGAATGCTTTCACCCATAGCCATATAAAATTCCATAAAATATCCGTACATTTTTTTTAAAACAGGTTCTGTACTTTTTTCCACACAACTCAGTTTTTTCTTTTATTTGGTATATAAAAACCGGGCGCAGTTACCCTACCGTCCGTCGGATGCTCATTGCGGTACATCCCGTCGAGTGACGTCATCCACCTCATTCACCAACTCGAGCTATATTGTGCCGATGTGAGCTCAAGAATATGAGATTGTTGTCGAGGCATACAAAATGGAAATGAAAAATTCCTGACACAGAAAAATAGCAGAAAAAGTCACTAGTTCTTAGCTTCTAGCGAGTTTGCTACGGTGCTTTGTTTTCAGTTACATCACACGGACGCGACCCGAGCACCTTTTTTTTTTAAATGGACGTGTGCAAAATATTAGAGGATATGGCGGTGGCAGCCGGCGAGCGCTACATCGAAATTTGTCGCAATATTACAGCATTCCGGTAGTAATATGCTGCTCAAAATGTTTTTTTTGCTTACCCTCTGAGTGCTTACCAAAATTTTATTAAACAGGAGCAGCTCATTGCAGCTAATATAATTAAAATGCTGTACAAAAATAATTACAGCCATCCAGAATGACATAAATTGCTAATTGATTTTGAAATGTGGTCAGCAACTCACGGCCGGCAAGGTCATGAGTTGCTGACCAATTAGCTATTTCTGCTGACAGATTATATTTCTGACCAAAATACGAATACTATGCTAAATACTAAACTTACTGAAGAATATTACTATGCGTAAAATATAATCCTAGAAGCTAAAATCCCTATTTTCATTTATGCAAAGGTATTGAAGTGTAAACATCTCGTACAAAATCCTCTAGAGAAGCCCTCAGATGGAAGTAGAATGGATCATTTTATATCTCGTGGGATGCTGCGTGATGTGAACACAGAGAAAAGGTAATCGGGTTAACTGTAATGTATGAACAACAGAGCATTGAATAAATATTCTAGGTAAACATTAAATATGCATTGTTTACAGGGCTAGGAGGGCAACAAGTCGTGTCTGGGGTCGGTGCGGTTTTAATCACTGTTTATTTATTTTTAGAAAATAAAAACCAGTTTTCCCAAAGTGGGAAATCAGGACCGGAAAACATCCATGGTTTCCGGTTCTTTGTTTTGCCCATGGGGGTACACTGAAACTACAGAGCACCTGTTACGATTACATAATCATTTTGCTTAGTCCATGAGTCTCGTTTCATCGTCCGAAGGACTTAATTTAGGTAATAACTAATCCTTTTATAATCGTTTCAACAATCGAGGCCTAAAATAATTTATTTATTCAATTTGTTCATCATTTCGATTTATGTTCAGAATAGAATCCGAGAGAGTTCTTATTGGTTAACGAAAAATGGGTTCCGAAATAAAATTTATTTGTCTTCGCAGTAGACGATATTGAGTTGTTTGTTGTGTTAGTGGAAAAAAGTAATTGAAATTGTTTTAAAGAATACCATATTTCGCAATCACTGTGATTACAACTGAATTTAATGTGTAGGTATTGTATGAAGCAAACATAAGTATAATTCACTCGTTCCGCTCTACAGACAAACTCCCCAGCGACACGCAGCACCACAGTCAATTGCTTGAGTCACTGCGTCAACCGTGCCGTCTAACTAATTTGATGGTACCTATTATGAACGTCCTGACATTTTCCACTAACCTCATAACACAAACTATCACAAATGGAACTCACTACTACAAGTTGTTGTATTACAAAGAAAAAACTACAAACGTACATTTAATTTACTACCTTTTACCCTCTCCTCAAAATTGATTCCCTCACCATGAACCACCATCAATACGTTGTGTTTGTGAACAATCGTTTACCTTCGTGAACTCGACCATTGAGCTAACAAACGTACGTCAGTCCCTCGAGACTGACCTTTTAGCAGTCGTGTGTAGTGAGAGACGATGAGGAAATAAAGCTCTGCAAGAGCTTGGTTCAAACTGCAGAAGTAAACGGATTTATTTACCGAACAAAACGTTTTGTTTCTGTTTTCAACCGAATCTAACATTTATAATAACATAACATTACATCATTCATTTATTTATTTATATACTTTGGAAGACTTACAGCTAGATACAATGGTGATAAATAACAGTACGATAATCAGACAGCCAATTACAAGTCTTTACGTCTAGAGCTTGTCTGGTGTAAATAAATTGTGGAACAAAACATCACATTGCCAAATAAAAACAAAAACTAAATTATTAAAAACTTGTTAATAGCTCGTCACCTAAATATCCTAGAAATACTTAATACAATTACAACAGGCTTTTCAAAATGGGAACCAAGATGTTAAAATTTAATTATTTAAATAAGAAATAATAAAACAAACTCCAAAGAAATTAAGCTTTAAATCATGTCTGTTTGTCATCTTGTAATCCTCGAAGGGTTAGGTAGAGGTGTACCTAGGTAGGTACACCCACATTTCGCCATTTATATTTAAGTCCCATGCTGGCGCAAAAAACAATAACACTTTTATGTGAATAACTTTTATGATGACTGTGAAGTATACAACGGGATAACTATTTCCCATGAGCGAAATCCGAACTGGGCCCTTGAGAAAAAATTCAATAAAAAACGTCGATACGATATCAATAAATCATAAGTACCTTTTGACCGATCTTGCAATTTTTCATTTCAATAGTAAAATTCACACTGCATATTGAAATTTGAATATTTGCCAACAGCGCGCTGAACAAATAACGAAAATCTTTTAGCTTTGAAGCGTCAGTTATAGTAGGGTAAAAAAGTTTTGGTGTTGGTGTTGATGACGAACTCAAAAAATCCCGGTTCTTTATTTTGTACTGGTAAATATTTCCTTTTTGTAAGCTGTTATTTTTTATGTTATAGCTTTCTTCCACTGTTTTTCTTGCCAAGGTTTCAAACTTCTCCATGCGAGTAAATGCGGATATTATTAGCTCTTATTTTGTTTCTCTATGAATAAACTGTTGAGTTACTTGTTTTGTAGTTCTTGTGTACAATGTCTGGGGGAAGTCAATAAGTTGTCGGTTGTTCCATCTAGAAACAATGGCAAATATCTTTTCGTTATACCTACATACTTTTATACGTAAAAGTTGCAAATAAAGTTTTGCTCGATCGTTCGTTCACCAAGTGTCACGAAATTACGTCAGTTTTTTTGTGAATATCAGCAAATATTGCTTTAGAAGACACTTTTTTATTCTTAGCCTTTATTGTCCCACAGCTGGGCAAAAGCCTCCCCCATAGCCTTCAACTCTTCTCTCTGTGCGGTTTTCTGCTTTAAACCTTTTATTGATAACCGAATTGGATGAAAGCATAGTAAAGCTATTGTTTGGAACAGTAAAATTTAAATTGAACTCAACATCGTAAACACACAAAATGAGCGTGTCACATACAAATACGAGGTAACACATAAACTGTGATGACGTCACTGTTAAGTGGCGCACCCTCCCCTCCCCCCTCCCCCCTCTTACATTTACATATTCACTGACATTGCAGATAATATGAGCAAGGATGCGTGAAAGTGTTAGATATGGCGAGATTTATTTACACACATGAGAGCTCTAGAAGATTGTGGTGATTTTACATTTCTCTCGACAAAGAAAATAACGTTGGGAGTTTGTCTTTTGTTGCTTTAAAAGTCTTTTGGGTAGTAGGTACCTACTTATTCTCAGTTAAAATGGTCGAAGCTCTGTTATTTAGGTGTGTCGGAATAGGCCTCAGTTTCTTAAATGGAATATTAAAAGTCCAACAAAAGCAAATTTGTTTCATTACAGTTCATTATTACAAATTCATATAATTTCCGTTTATTTTTTCGTTCTCTTCATCTTTCATTACGTCAAACAGAAATTAATATTTTTTTTGAAGTTATTAATTATATTATTAGTCTTTACTAACGAATTTCATCATCATACGTCATCTTGTTAACATAAAACTTCGTTAAAGTAAGAAGACACATAAATGTTGTTTTGATGTTTTTCCATTTAAAAAACTTCAACCGATATTGCCCTGACGTCAAAACACATAGGAAAGCTTGTTTGTATTCCGGTACCGAAACCAAATCAGACATCATCATCATCATCAGCCTATATTGTTCCCACTGCAGGGACTCAGGCCTCCTCTCTAGGAGAGGGCTTAAATCCAAATCTCGAGATTGTTTACCACATTGTCCAACAAAATTCGACGAGTCACAGATAATTATCTCATATCAGCTCATCGAATTTTCTAGGATATAGAATTGTCTACTAGACAACACATACAACCTTGTGTAATGTCGTCAACTTCTCTCTATTCTTATGTTATACATGATTCCGAGTTTCTACATAGATTGTTATGTTCACCGCGTATGAATTCTTCAGTCGCTGGCTGTATGTAATGTATGTATGTCATATGTTCTGCAGTTCGTTCCAGAACTTCCAGATATACAAATTGTAGTAGATATATCTTCAGACATCATCTCAATGTTTACGTACGCGTGTGTACGTGACACATGCGTAAGATGAGACTTCTCGAAGTAAAGTGGCGCTTGCTTTTAGTGTGAACTAGATTTCTTTGTTTTATTTATAATCTGAGGTTTTGCTATACCTCCCGCCGGGGCCGCGGATTTTAGAACGAGATGACATGGCCTCGGCACAAGGGCAAAGAAGGAACATGGGTTCGGTTTTTAGTCAGTAGAAGTCTGACAATCCCCTTCGCTCTGCCCAAGAGCGGGATGATTTTCCACCCACCAAAAAAAAAAAAAGGTTTTGCTACCTCACAGAGAGATCATGGCTAAATACCTACTGAGAGTCGCACGTAAGAGTGTAGTCAGAAGTCAAAAATCTGTCAACCTATAAGGGATATCCTATTTTGGAAGTAAAATACTGGTATTAGACTGGAAGTCCACCCCATAATATTATAGTTGAAAAAGGCTAGGCAGATGATGAATTAAAGTGGTGTTTACTTATTTATTTATATCCTGCTCATTTGTTGCACCAATAGTGTTTTTGACCCTCTTTGCGATCTTGGTCAAATTCAAATTCAAATCGCTTATTGCAATCCATAATGTACATTTTTACAGGTGGTATAAAAATAATTTCAGACACAATTATGGACCCTGTCGGGCACAGCAATTTTCTATCTATACTTCTATACTAATATTATAAAGAGGTAAAGTTTGTGTATTTGTTAAATTGTAAGGGGTAATCTCGGGATCAACTGAACCGATTTTAAAAATTCTTTCACCAATAGAAAGCCACATTATTGCTGAGTGTCATAGGCTACTTTTTATCCCTGTATTCAAACGGAAACGGGATCTACGCGGGTGAAACCGCGGGACGTCCGTTAGTATACAATAATTAGAGAGAGGAAGAGCGCTTTGCTTCTTTTAATATTAAGTTGGTATTATTTCTATACCTATCTTATATCTAGGTCCTAAAGTTTACTGTAAGAAAATTATCATTTTAAGTATGAACGAGAAAATGCTGAACGCACTCGTTTCAAAACACGCTGACAAGTAATAATATGCTAAATTTCCACAGTGGCAAGTGGCGTGAAAAATACTTCAATCTTCTATCTTCTCCGCTATGTTTCAAACAGATTTTCTGTTCCATTTAGTTACACAGTTTGAGTTTATTCGGGTAACGTCGCGGAGACAAATGTGCTCAAGTTACAGCATCAATGTACCACTGATTACGTCTGTTTCTGAATGTTGATAAAATACAAAAACCCTAATAACGAAAGGGTCCGCCACATAAAAATGTCCTTCGAGATTTTAGATGTCCTTTTGTTTCGTTTTCCTAAAGTTTAGCTACGTAGGGTATTTTCCGCAAAAACATTGGTAAGTTCCTGTATATTTTAGTTATGATAAAACAATAAATGATATTTGTAAAACTGTAAGTTAACGTAAACAAGATTTACGACACAATGTTTGTGAAAAAAACGTACTTTATAGATACGAAATGGGAACGAAACTATGTCAGCCGTTCAATCCAAAGGCAACACATTATCAGACTACATATCTTCATTCAACTTCATTTCAACGGTACGATCACAATTCCCTGTACCGTAATACCGGAACACGGTTCCGTAGATTCCAGTAACTGAAATAAAGTTTTCAAGCCGTCGTATAAGTTGGAAGTATTTCGCGGTAGGTAGCCGTAGTGGTGCGCGCCTGTGTCAACGCAATGTTGCAATATATCATGGACCTGTTATAGAGACTGCGTATTCTTACACCCATTTATAGTAGTCATGAAAACAGGGAGACATCGCCCACCAAATCCATTCTATAATTATTTTATTAGCCACGATTGGCAGATCTTCGAATAAGGTACTTCTTCGGTATATGTACGATGCCTCCCACATCAGCTATTCTCGTCGAACCTATATTAGCAATCTGCTTTAATTAATGCTAAAGGTGTCATTGGTGTCATATGTCACCGAAATTACTGTTAAAGATATCTAAAATGTCATTCTATATTCCCAAAGAAGACCACTAATAATAACTATTGTTTTTATTGTTCCAGGCTGGTTATTCTCGGCATTGCTCTGCTCAGTATCGCCACAGAGCACACGCACGCGCAGCAGCGCCACAGCGAGCACCAGGGACCACAAACCTGCGGCGGACATTTGAAGGCTCCCGTGGGCACGATAACGACACCAAACTTCCCCAACCCTTTCCCCGTCCCGATAAAGTGTAAATGGATAATAGAACACGACATAGTGAATGGGACTATATCGATATACTTTACTCAGCAGTACACTACCAGTGGGTTGACGTTCACTGAGTACATGTACTATGACGAGTCTTACAAGTTGGGCGAGAGGAGAGCGCTCACCGTCACCGATGAGAACATCACTAGGATCAAATGGCTTCAGGTATGTTACATTTTGATACTTTTAATGATACTACATCGAATATTCTATCGATAGGAAAGGATATCCGTCGGTTGGTTCCCGGAATAACCTTTGAGTGATATAAATGTTACGCTTTTACGCATTTTGTTTTATCGCTCATTTGTGTCCTATAATCAAACATAATTTTAATGGCGATTATAAATATTCGAAGAGATATTCTGACAACGTACTCCTAAATAACTTAAAATTCTCCAGTAAATCTTACTGCCAATATAACAGACAAAGGTGTTTGCGTATGTGTAATAAAAAGGAAATATACATTTATATATCCATAAACAATCGCGTGAAAAGGAAAAACACGTTCGTGAGACAAATAGCCGTAGACTTTTATACAATGTCGGAGATAATTGTGCACGTTCTTGCCTTGAACGACTCACTGTGTTAAGAGGGATAATAATGTGCCACATTACTGTAATTATTCAACGTAACGAGGTTGTCGTCGACTGTACCGCGGCTGCGATGAGAAAATAATGTTGTTGACTTTTATTATACGCTTGGAGCGAAAATGATGCTTGCAGTAGGGTTTATTTTTTCCTCGTTTTAGTGCGAGCTCATTATGTTGTGCAAACCTTTTCCTGAAAACCTTTTTTAAACAAGTCAACTTGCATTTTAAAGGCTAGTAGTACTAGGGAAACATAACATGAAACATAAGTTAAGTTAACAATTTATTTGAATAGCTTTAAAAATGAGACATTTTAAAACTTTTTATAACAGCGTACTTTCCTTGCAAATAATTGTTTTCACCCGTTTTGAGTATTTTTTCAACTAGGTATATAATATTTACACTGACCTTATTTTGAGGTTCT
Source organism: Diarsia mendica (assembly GCA_949316265.1). Classification (NCBI taxonomy): domain Eukaryota; kingdom Metazoa; phylum Arthropoda; class Insecta; order Lepidoptera; family Noctuidae; genus Diarsia; species Diarsia mendica. Next base: position 14,949,903 of record OX438906.1, read on the forward strand.
TCGGAAAGGACAGGTGCGTAGTACTTGCAACCGGCATGCGTGTATGATTAGATGTTGTATGAATGTGGACGAGGTAAAAGGAGTATTTAAGGATCTGTAGCAGGTGTGGACGGTGAGTAATGGGCTAGCTCGCCGTCCGGCCGTCGTCATGACGGCAACAGACCGTGTCGGCGGCGCGTTCGTGTTCCACGCGCGCCTCAAAGAGATGTCAGCAAGGAGGGGCCCGCAAGGGCCGACGCCCGTCGGGGCCGCGGACTTTTGTATTAGATGACGTGGCCTCGGCGCAAGGGCGGGGAGGGAACATGGGTTCGGTTTTTAGTCAGTAGAAGTCTGACACTCCCCTTCGCTCTGCCCAAGAGCGGGGGGGGTCATTCGATGATTTTCCACCCAAAAAAAAAGGATCTGTAGCAGGTGGCGCTCTGTGGTTTCTGAATACCCCGATAGAAAAAGGCCATGAATTTCTGTATTCTATAATTCTAGGTAGGAATATTCTTGGTTCATTATTTCAATATAATTCAACTCAAACAAGATGAACGGCAGAATAGCGTCCGGTAATATCCCGAGTTCCGTTCAACACAAAGGAAAACATTGCCATTACAAATTATTATAGGAAAGGCACACAGCAATAGTAATTTCCTGTTTGTACGAGAGCAGACTGAGAAAGAGAACGGAGGAACGAGTGAATGTCGGATGTGATCCCGCCGACGACTATTTCAATTAATTTCCATACGTAAATCTGTTTCGCTTAGACAAAGTCAAATATTTCTCTTTGATAATGTGGAAATTGTAGACGCCATAAATGTTAAACTTTTGCAAAATTAACAATTTTAATATTCAAAAGTACTATAAAACAAATTCAATGCAATTGCCAGTTAAAAAACAACTTTAATTAAGCTCATTTTGAACGTTTGTATATAAAAATTACATTAAAAAAAAAATACATAATATTTAACTATTGTTTTTGCAAAGTAGACCAGTATTCCATGACTTATCAAACTCTTCCTTTTATTACCAGCTCAACACCGATACAAACAGCATTATATTTTATTCAAAAAACATAAAATAACATCACGTCTGTAATTCTCGAAGGGTTAAGCTGAGGTGTATCCATTATTTCACCCACATTTCGCCAGTCGTGTTCGAATCCAATGTTACAAGGGGCGAGCCTATTGCCACCAACCGGGCAAAAAAAACATCTAAAAATCCACGGTTTTCCACACATGAAAATCGCTGAAATCCGAACCGTATTGAGTGAAGTGCAGCTGAAATGAAATAGGCTGGAAACTCACCGAGGGTTTGCGTAACAGGATTAAAACACATCGACGCGAGACACGGTTCGGTTGACGCCAAATCAAATATTGACCGTGAGAAACTCCCGGTGTATCGCATGCATGCATGCTGGACGGCAAACGCAATATTCAACCTTAAGAGGAAATGCGAGTGCTGTCTCTTTCTACTATCGCTGTCTCTCTCCGTCCTCCTGCACTCAAATTCGTGCGATAAGGACAACTGTAGAAAAAAGTTAGAATTCGAGGTTTGGCTCTCGCCTATTTCCTCCTCCAATATTGAACCAATTTAAAAGATATTTTAGACAATGAATAAGGAGGTTATATACTACGCCGCTATGTTTTTCTTTTTTCTTTAATAGTTGTCAAATTTATACACTAGGACTCTGTTAACAGCGATCTAAACACGCAATTTTGAGCATTTTTTGAGGGTTCTAGTGCTTATAAAAATAATTTATCACCAAAAAGGAAAACATAGATAGGGGCATAGAAATAGTTAATATTTATTATTCTGTAAAAAACCATTGCTCTAGGGTCATTAACCAAAAAGAAAACAGGCGAGAGCGTTTGTATGGAGAAAAGACAACTCGCGTTTCCTCTTAAACCCTTTATTTTACTAGCGTTCATTATTACGGATTCATTTTGAATTTTATTATAACATCATGTAACATAATTAATTGATAGGAACGGAAGAATTCTGTAGTGCCCTTGAAAAGCAATTTCAGTTAATTTATAGTGAAGTGTCACATGTTGTTCTATTCCAAGAACAACATGTGACACCCCACTCGTGGGCATTTAATTGATAGACAGATTGTCATTGGTGACGTCAATTGTATGGAATTTGAAATTCCTTTGTACAATTCTCGCCACAAATAATCGTCAAGAATTTCCACTATAAAATCATGCCAGTAAATTTTTATCGCTAGTTTAGATTTTTAGTTTTATCTAGAACGGGATGCTCTGACTAATTGTTCACAAACATTGAGGGTATGTAACTTTTGTAATGTTAAACTTTTGACTTGTAATAATTTATAGAAACAAAACCTCTTCCTTACAGAAAAAAAAATGAAAATTGCATAATTATGATTAAAAAAAAGAATTTTCCTTATTACATTTTATTTCGGGTCAAACTTTTACGTAATAAATAATAATAGTTTCTCGGTAAAATGTATTGTAACACTCTCATTGTTCATAACGTTGTTAGAATACATTTTAAAATTCCGTTCAAGCCGGATTTTCTTTTCCTTCAGTGCGTTCCATTTTTGCGTAACAAAAGCAATTTTTATGATATTGCTATACATTTTGCCATTTATGTTGTAATACATTTATAAAACACTAGCTGATGCCAGCGGCTTCGCCCGCGTGAAATTGACGATTTTCCATACAAACTTTCATCCCCTATTTAAATCCCTTAGGGGTTGAATTTCGAAAAATTCTTCCTTATTCCTTGTCTACATTATAAAGGGTCGATCCTTCAAGCATCGTCGATCCTTACGTATGTATTCATTTTTGGGAATTACATCAGGAGTAAGAAAATCTATCTATCTATATAAATAAAAAGAGAAGTCCTGACTGACTGATTGACTGACTGATTGACTGACTGATTGACTGACTGACTCATCAACGCCCAGCCCAAACCCTTGGACCTAGAAAGCTGAAATTTTGCACAGAGGTTCCCTTTATAATGTAGTATATATATAAATAAAAAGAGAAGTCCTGACTGACTGACTGACTGATTGACTGACTGACTCATCAACGCCCAGCCCCAACCCTTGGACCTAGAAAGCTGAAATTTTGCACAGAGGTTCCCTTTATAATGTAGACAAGGAATAAGGAAGGATTTTTCGAAATTCAACCCCTAAGGGATTTAAATAGGGGATGAAAGTTTGTATGGAAAATCGACATTTTCACGCGGGCGAAGCCGCTGGCAAAAGCTAGTCGATAATAAATCGGCTTGTTCGAAAAATCACAGCTCATGTATAGTCGCCTGGTTTCAAGATCAAAAAGATTGAAACATGAGCTTTTAGAGAATGGCGATACAAGAAAAATATAACGAACATGCCAGCAGTGCTTTCAAGAAAATACAGATGTACCTACTGAGACGAGACATTTTGTAATCATCCTGCTCCAGTTGCCATACAACTTTGATCTCAATCTACAGTTTGATTTTATACACTTCTAATAAATAGTTATATTCCTGATCTACGTGTAGTAAATTATGAAACTATCCCCAAAAAGTAAACTTAGGTTTTCAACAGTCAAGAGCATGGCATCCAGTGATTCAACTGAGTAAAAAGTCCGAAAAAGTGCCAAAAAAGCTTGCGAGCGGACACTGTGAGTTTCGTATGTTGAAAACAGAATTGAGTTGCGAGTACTTGTGTGAGTGATAGCGGTACCGAGCACGTAAAACGTACACAAGGAAAAGGGTAGGCCGATTTGTCTGCTCATAAACACTCGCAATATCTTCAGTTTATCCGAGATCATGGTGCTTGCAACAGCGCTGAAATATTGGGAACTTACAATGTAAACAAGGTAAATCTCCCATTCTTGTTTTAGTGTTGTCCAATTTAAAAACTTATAGGTATTATTTGTCATATTTTTACCCAACGGCTCTATAGAGATGCTATAGGTAGTGAAGATTTATAATATAATCAGGTCCCTTTTTGTGCAGGTAGACCTTACTAAACCTGATTTAGGTGATTGGAAAAGGGGTTAGCGAAATCGAGGTTCTAAGTGGTACCTAGAATCGGACTACGTCGTTTTGCTAATGGAGCATGGAAACGAGTCATTTGATCACACGAGCATTTTTTTCGTTTATAGGTACGGCCATTGCCATCTGGTATTAAAGTTACAGTCAAAACTGTTAATCGGTCATAACTTCTTTTGACTGGTGCCAGTCAAATCCATTAATAAATTAAAACGCATTTTCTATATTATAAGAATAAAGGTTTCCTCTAGCATAAGGTTATCCTCTCACTCACAAAAAAAAACCTAACAGACCTAATAAGTTTCCGAATGACCTAATTTTAATTTATCGATGTAATAACAGAAACCACTTAAAAGGTTCTAAGTAAATGTTTAATAGTTATGACCGGTCAAAAGTAGTTTTAACTGATACATAATACTTATAGATAATAATAATAATAATAATATTCCACAACTATCACACAACGCCATCTAGTCCCAAGCTAAGCAGAGCTTGTGTTATGGGTACTAGACAACTGATAAACATACTTATATATTTCTAAATACATACATATTATAGATAAATTACAGATTTTGGGACCTTCGATCTCATCAGGTCGTACACACGGCTACACATCAAGCTATACAAAACCAGTTAATCTTGGCCTCACTTTACTAGATCTTTTCGCACAATGAACGATCAGATTATACTGGTTTTGTATAGCTTGATGTGTAGCCGTGTGTACCATGCTGCCGTAGCTTCGAATATTGTCGGGACTGGCATCCAATTAACCAGCTAAATGGAACAAACTGAATAGAGGTAGAGAGTGTGATGTAAGAGTCTGTGGTCAACAACCCGATTGTCTGGGGAGAATGCGAACATTCCCTAATTTTATGGAAAATGCTATAGGATAAATTGCAATACTTAAAATAGAAGCACACAAATATCTACCCATTAACAGATGACCATTAGCACGTGGTAGTTTGCGACTGAGGAGGTCCCCTGACAACTTTCTCTGCGTCAGTTAAGAAAAATAAGAACATTTTCGATTGTCGTTATTTGCTGTGTTTACGGAGAACTAAACCCATAGTCTTAACTTCTAAACCTTCGTTATTTGCAAAGGTCAAAGAATAAATTATTCACTGAATCTAATTTTTCTCACGTAGACAATTAGGTAAGTTAGGGACCGATTAGATCTCAGCCGACATTAAATTAGTTTAATTTTTGTACTAGAACACCATTTTTTGCTGGCACTTGATCTTACCGCTATTATGTTTTATTTTGGTTTCATCTGAATATTTTATTTTAGGCTTTTGCAGGTTCCAAGAACTTTTAATACTTAAAAGAATAAGATTTGCGGTTGATAGTATTTCTTCGAAATTAAACAAGGAAGGTAGGCACATTCCTGAAACCCAATTATTCTTTCCTAGAAAACATTTTTCTTTTTGTCTTAAACGAGGCCCATTCAAGGACGAGGTCAGACCTCTACAATATCTTGCAAAATTAAATTAACCCTGAAAGAAAACAAGAACGATTTTTCCTCCGAATTGTTGTTTACAAACGAGATGATTTTAATTGCTTAGCTTACCGTATTACGTTGTAGGGTTCCATTCCCGAAGTATAACCCCGTCCCGTCCGTTTGTCTGTCAGCGGGCTGCATTTCATGATTCATTGTAGAAACATTCACATAATGTATGTGTAAGTGGAAATTATGTTTTTTCCTACTCCTCCGCTATTCTTTTCTGATTAATTTCGTTGCGGGATCCAAGACAGTTAAATCTCTTCTCTGGGACTTCGTCGAGCTTCATTGTCTCGGCGCTTATCTTGTGGTCGCCACTGTTGATTCTGGCTAACAGGAGTTACAGTGGTTTGGGAATAGTGTGGCGGGCTTGTCCCATAAAAAAAAAAGTATGTTTCTGTTGCCGCAATAACTACAAATCATCATCGTCATCAGTCTACCTATAATGTTCCCACTGCAGGGACTCAGGCCTCCTCTCTATGAGAAGGATGGGCTATGATCCACCACGCTTGCCCATCAGTGCGGATTGGTCTACTAAACTACAAACTACTAATAACTACAAATAATAAAAATAAATTGAACATAACTTGTCCCTTGCCCTTACTACATTGTTACGGAACCCTATATGCGCGGGTTTGACTAGCACATTCCGTTTTTTTTTCAGTTATTGCGTGTGACAGGGTTCGAGCGACCCAAACCTTCGTCAGTTGACCGGGCATGGAGCTGACAGTGAACAAAGTAGTAAGCGGTAAAAGTGGAGTCAAACTTAAAATGGTTGAAGTTTCTTGATGCGGAAATGTCAGCGAAATTGATCATATACCTAACTACCAGTACTAATAATTCGATGTTGCGCTTGATAACATCAAGCCTGTAATCCACGAAGAGTGAGGCTGCGGTGTACACACAGATTTCTCCAGTTATATATAAATCCCATGTAATAGGGGGGCGAGCCTATTACCATCAACGAGGACAAATCTGTGGCTGCTATTAAGTATATCTTTATAGAAAAACCCAATAATACATTGCTCGAATCAAACCCAGGGCGTCATGCACGGCAGTCGCGTTTTCGACCACTAGACCGAGGAGGCAGTTGATCAGTCAGTGTGTAGTCTTGGTGTTCTAAGGTGTGGTTTTTAATTTGACAATAAACTTCCATATAATTACAACAACATTGTATGGAAGTTTGACATTTCCAAGTGTCAATTTACTCTCTCAAATTAAAAACCACACGATAGGTCTAATACAATTCAATACAATACTCTAATATACATACTTATAAGATTGTATTCATAAGGTTATTTGAATTCGATCCACTTACGAGTTATTAAAACAAACAAGTCGCAGGTGTCCAGTGAGTTGTATGCATAATAAATAATCTGTAATGCCACATGAAGTTGTTGCTTCATAATTTTTAGGTCAATACGGGAATTCTAAAAGAAATCTGGTTTTGTAAGCAACTGGGCTTATCACTGCATTGTACGTGCCTAGCTGACCTTATCGTACCCACATATCATTTCATGACAAAACTAAATGTGGCACTCGGAGACTGCCGCGGTAAAGCTATTGCATAGCATTTTTTATCAACATATTATAATGCAAATAATTAATTATTTAATCTGACAACCTCAGTTGACAACCTTGTTATTTTCCGTAACCATAGCAACCTGGTTGAAAATTTTTGTTACGGAATTTCTGGATTCGCTCTCCACGCTCAAGGCCCGCGGAAGGCAATAGCTTAATATCACGCCAGATATCCCCGAAGGGATAGCCAGAGGTGTATCCATTAGTACACCGACATTCTGCTAGATATATATATGTCCCATGTAATAGGGGGCAGCCTATTGCCATCAATCGGGCTCCAATCAACACTTACACAAAAATCATCAGACTCCGTGTCTGTTACCTACTGAGAAAAATACTACTAGGTACTGCTTATGGAAAAATCCAATAACACTTTAACCGGCCCGTGAATCGAAGCTAGGACACTAGACCAACGAAGCAGTCTCACCCATAATTTTGTTTTATTTATTTCTAAGACATAAGGCACATTATCGCTCGCCTTCTCGTGTTACTTACGCATATAAAAAGAAACAGCGTTAAATAATTTCGCTATGTTTTGTGACCCCTTTCGGCAAAAGTTTTTGGGCAAAAAGATTGCCCGGTTAATCCGAGAGCGACCCCTGATGGCTCACACGTTGCTCTTTTTATTTTAAGCACAATGTTTGTTGGAAGGGAACAGTTTGGGTAAATTTTATGTTTTACGTAGTTTTTCCCTGTGTGCTCTACAAGAAACATGTTATTTATTTTAGTTTTCATTTTAAAATTGTGGCATGAACTACGAAACTCCTATGAAAATGGACTTGGGTATCACACCTAGCACTAGCACCTAGGTGTCCAAGGACGGGGAAAAATGTGGGTCATCAGGCAGCGACAGAGCTAGACGACATACTTGCCATCGGGAGAAAAACCTGGATGAAGTTGACACAGGAACGTGGAGAATGGCACAAAAAAGAGAGACCTTAAGGGCGAGGCCAATTTCTGCGACAGAAATTCTGCGACTCACGACTCACAAAATTACGCTCGTTTGGCCTCACCCTTACTCAGCAGTGGGTGAATTATACCATAAAAAACAAAATACATATGTAGAAATAACAAAATTCACAATACAAACTCACCATATTCAATTTATTCTAAAGCTACTAGTATAAATCATCGCTTGCATTTATTCAATCGTTCCATTTATCTGTGCCGAGCGTTAGAGGACGAAATGGACAATTTGTGCGCACATAACATTTTACAGCCACACTCGTCGACATTTTTACTGGAATATTCTATGGTCACTGAACGAGACCGGGTTTTTTTACTTCAATTGTAAAGCAGATTCACTGGAAATTCGATCTCTGGAGTGTGGAAAAATTGATTTAACTCGAAAAAAATAAAAATTCAGGATTTTAATGTGTATCTAATTCAACTTTGATCATCAAACAAGGTATGCTTACCAAATTCAGTTGATATCTTATTGTATACAAAGCTTGATCAGGTTTACGAGTATGTGTCACCGTGTGTACCACATTTAGGTTCATAAATGTTTGTATTCTATTATTTCAGGGTTGAATTTACAAAACATCTGTCTAATAAAGACACGTAGATTTCTTCTTCTTCTTTGTACATCACGTTCATTATTGTTAATATACTTGTACTATTCTCGGTATTTGTACATGGAAAATTAGGCACTGCGAGAGACAAAATGAAGAGAATGGATAACGCCTTTAAGCTATGCTTCATTATTTTCTAATGTGAAGGTAGGATATTACGGAAAAGAATACGGAATTCAGCTGCAAAATAATGCTATCTTTTATTTTTCCTATGGTGGGAAAAGAATAGGCAGACTGACTTGGCATGTGAAACTACTCTAAATGGAACACTTACACAGCACAGTTAAGAGCAATATCAACATAACAGAAAACTCAAAAGCTTTTGAACTAAGTGAACAAAAAAAAAAACAAAATGTTCGCTTGTAATTCCTAACTCCAGCCAACAGTGCTTCCCCTTCACTACCTAGTCTATATCTATACTTCTATACTAATATTATAAAGAAGTAAAGTTTGTGTGTTTGTATATATTTGTTAAATTGTAAGGGGTAATCTCGGGATCTACTGAACCGATTTTAAAAATTCTTACACCAATAGAAAGCCACATTATTGCTGAGTGTCATAGTCACGTCACTTTTTATCCCTGTATTCCCACTGGAACGGGATGTACGCGGGTGAAACCGCGGGACGTCCGCTAGTATAAAATAAAGTCGCTTTCTCTGTCCCTATGTCCCTTTGTATGCTTAAAATCTTTAAAACTACGCAACGGATTTTGATGCGTTTTTTTTAATAGATAGAGTGATTAAAGAGGAAGGTTTATATGTATAAAAACAACCATTTGCACCCGTGCGAAGCCGGGCGGGTCGCTAGTATATAATAAGATAAAAAAGTTCCACGTTGGTGCAAAATAGCTATCTAACCTTGTACGCATGCGTTGGTGCTCTCACGATAGAGGAAATTCGAAATTGGTAAGACTTGTTGTCAGACTTTCAGGACACTGAGTACAGCTTAACGTGCTGTATGAGGCACGGAGGAATCATAGTATAGGTGGTTACCCATTGACAGTCCAACATAGGCAAGAGCGGCTTAACCTGACGATTGATTTGTTATTATCGAGCCAAGAGTTTGTATAGAAAATGCGGCACATACATTGAAGTCTATAAATATTTATATTAGTCATCACTACTAATACTAATATATATGTATATATATTTTATATTCGTATAAAATTATAAATATAAAAGTGTATTTCAGTATAATATACTACCAATGGTTCCTGGGCGTATCGCCGAGGGACGCGTATGACGAGGGTACTTCGATATAAATGTTTCTTATTGTTTGACATGTTGAAGTAATTTATAATATTTATTGTCATTGTATTTATTGTTGTAACACGTGTAGCGTGTACCGACACAGGGTAATAACAAAACACAAAAGGTGGTATTGAAAAGGTGAAGAAGGCTATCTCTAATTGGAATAGGCACACTAGATAGTTCTTCAGTATCGTGGATTGTTAGTGCATTTAAACTCACATACACAAACAGCCAGACCCGAAACAATCACTCGTAGGTCATACAATTTATATTTCCGTGCGGGTATCGAACCCGCAACACACAGCGCAGTTACCAATCGCTCAGCCACTGCGCCGACTGTGCAAACAAACAACATTATCCTAAACATTTCTCTGATTTTTTTATCAGCTTTTATTTAGACAGTCGATATCGATATAAAAAAACACATTAATCCTTCCCAGTCGGGTAAAAAAATATCATTCTTTTTTCTTTCCCCAACAACAGTTCTTCTAAACGTGATAATTTGGGAAATGGTTTTGAAGTTTTCCTATTTTTTTCAATTACTTGTAATGGTCGGTTGTCTCGAGATTACACTTGTTCGTGCTGATGACTTTGCTTAACCATTACTAAGATGTTTTACTAAACTTTACTGTAAAGGACCATTAGACGGAAAACGAAAAAATCAAATTAATTTAGGTGTCGTTTGAAAGTTAAATCAGTTGTTTCGCGGAGTTTAAACCCATTTCATTTTAGGAGGAGATTTTTGTACTTTCAGTAATTCTTCCGAACTGTTAACAATTCATGTCGTTAAGCCTAATCGAATTGTTAGTTCGGATTATTTGTTTTGTATCTTTCAATATATCCGATGTAGTAGGTAGCTAATTTGTACAGATATAAATTCAATTTAGAAAGATAAAGAAGACAGGGAAATAGGTTAATTTGACACATGCCACAAGTGTTCACAATTATTATTATTGTAGTTAGCTCATATTGTTCCACTTCTGTGCAACTTCTTTCCAATTCTCAAGGAAGACATAGAAAAAAAATAAAACCGACTTCGACAAAAATAAAACACAAAAAAGTGAAAAATAAAAAATCAGCTTCAGAAGTCGGTGGCAAAAACATGAAATCAAACAAACAAAGTCACCGACTCGAAGTCGGTTTTATTTTTTGTAAAAACGTTTTTATTTTTCACTTTTTAGTGGTTCACATGTGCTTACCCCTTCACAACGTACCGGCGTGATGTTATGTTATGAACTGGTCAATAGACAGTCATGAGATTTCAGCAATCCCAGTCCATTTGCTATCATTAATTGAGGAGTTCCGTTGCCTATCTCCGAAGTTCTTCATCACCTTTGTAGTGAGTACAGGCGTGATATTATGTTGTGTGATGGCGTAAACAATGCTTAGATATGCTATAGCAACAATCGCGGTTAATCTGCTGTTATTTATTGAAGAGTTCCCCCGATTTCTACAAGATCCCATCATCAGATATTGAAATGGTGACAATGGGACCACACGGGAAGCACCAGCTTTCAAATGAAAAAAGAATCAAGAAAATCAGTTCACCCAGTCGCAAGTTATGAGCGAACAAAAAAAAAAAAATACAGTCGAATTGATAACCTCCTCCTTTTTTTGAAGTCGGTTAAAAAGGTGTATCTCCATAAATAGATTTAAAAAAAAAAACTATTAAAAATTGCCTGATCTAACCCTTAATCAAAAAGTAGCAACTACTGTAACACTGAATTTTGCGATCTATTATAGATCCTGCCATAATATCTAGGTCACAGTTTCCATTTGATCGATCAGTAAGTCTACCTTTTTAAAATAACCTACACTTTCTTGCACCTTGATTTACCTACCAGCCAAGTTTTTAAAGCATCAGTCTGATAATGTAATGTTGTGATTGTAATACTTGGCAATGAGATGCATCCGAAACATGCGTGGGATGTAGACTAATGGTTCGAAAGTTGAATGTCAATTTGAACTCTATTCTAGAACCAAATAGAGTTTGTAGGCTCGTAGATTGCTTCCGGATTACGACGATGTTTGCTGAATGCTGCCAAATAGCGTTTTATTCAAACATTGACTGCGGCGAGAGCTTGTGCCTTATCCCCTGAATATTTATCCGGCACTCGGAATCGTAAATTGGTGGAAATGTTTCGGGCGAATTTAAAGCTATCAAAAACTAGAGGTAGACGATTAAACTAACCGTTTGGTTAAGTACCGACCTACGTAGCTGCGTAGGTTCAATTGAAAACTTTTTTACGAGTGACTAGACCAAATTTAATCATTTTCATGGGCTTCGACGTTTCCTCCATAACATCAACAAATCATGTTGTTATTATCTTATGCATTCACCCTTTGGGATATCAGATATCTTCTATTATTTCACATAACATCTGTGTCGGTCCCATGACCTACAAGTACAACCCATGTAACTCACTCTGTTGGGACACATTCATTTTGAGAATATGGGCACATCCGCAATGATACTTGGAGAAAGTTTTTTGTAAAGGAAGCTTTGGGTTTCTGAGAGAAATGAAATAATAATATTATATAATATTCCACAACTATCACACTACGCCATCTAGTCCCAAGCTAAGCAGAGCTTGTGTTATGGGTACTAGACAACTGATAAACATACTTATATATTTCTAAATACATACATATTATAGATAAATTACACCCAGACACAGAACAAATGATCGTGCTCATCACACAAACATTTGTCCTGGGTGGGAATCGAACCCACGACCTCCGGCATAGCAGTTAGGGTCTCTAACCACTAGACCAACAGGCCAGTCTAATGAAATGTTGCGTTCTTCACTGAAATTCCACAAAAGCGTTTATGTTTTTACCTATGCTCAGGATTACTTCGATACGAGTACATAACTATACCGGCAGTAGTGCTAACGGACTGTATTACCATGTTCATGGGAAAACACACCGATACGCGTTTTACAATATGTGAAAAAACACGAAAGGCATTATTTATTTTTTGACAAATTGGTTTTCGAAGAGTTTATTTTTGTTCAAGAGCTATCAGAAAAGTATCAGCTGGATATCCTGAAAGGTGTAGATTTCTCGTTATCAATATTTCATGGCAGTGAAAAATTTCGGTTTCTTCAAAACGATCCAGTTATCGGGAACATAATTGTTGCAAATTAGGTGTACTTAATATCACCCAATTACTAATCACCCTGTCTGTAAGCATTACACTAGATTTTCTGTAACAGATACAAAACCAATGCAAAAAAGCAAAAACAAAAATACTCAACTTCACATCATAATATAACCCACTATTATGTGTTCCACGTGCTCCGCCCCCGGTATTTAGTGTGCGGTCTGTTACTGTGCCCAATTCATTACAAGCTTACATAATATTTGGAATGAAATGCGTGGGTTTGGAGTCTATATTATTATGTTTTATTGCAAAATATACAACAACTGGATATAAACAACTTCAAGTTTTATATCTCAAAGTCCTATCTTGACAACAAACGCTTTTCGCACTGTATTCATATTGCCAAACGCATAATTCAAACATTTAGGTATCTCCTACACTTACTGTATTAAAAGCGTGGGTTTGGAAACCAGACCTTAGGATTGTATACCGAGTTCTCAGAGCCTAGGTTCAAATACTAGCAGGTATAAAGGTACTACCGATTGTACTTACGGACTGCCACTTTCACCCTTAGCCCTCAGGTTGCAAAGTGGTTGAACTTACAGGTAAAAACTTCACATGGAGCTCTGCTGAACTTACTGTGTTTCTAAAATGAATTTAAGTACCTTTATCTACCCAAATATCATAAACCCTCTATAATGCGTTCAAAAACCATAGGCAATGACCAGCATTACCAACCAGCAGAAATTAACAGAACTGTAATGAGCTCATAACCTACTGAAAACAGTAGGTTATGAGTTTAAATTTGGAACAGGTGTCAAATTCAAGTGAGTGTGCTATTCTAGTATCTACATTAAAACAGATACCTATCGATACGAAACCCCAATTCAGTATGATTTTAATTATAAATCGCACGACATTTTGATCTCGAGTGACACAAGAATAGTGACTTTGTGCGTTTGCCTATAATTTAAAAAAAACCGGCCAAGTGCGAGTCGGACTCGCGCACCGAGGGTTCCGTAAAAAAAATATATTATGTGATGTAACTAAAAATTTATGGTTTTCGTAATTATTCCTTTATCTATGCTATAAGACGTTGCTTCGTACCAAATTTCAAGATTCTGAGTTCACGGGAAGTACCCTGTAGGTTTTGATTCCCTTGCGAGTGTCGAAAATTTGCGGCATAAACGGGAGTATCTTGATGTAACTAAAAATTTATGGTTTTCGTAATTATTCCTTTATCTATGCTATAAGACGTTGCTTCGTACCAAATTTCAAGATTCTGAGTTCACGGGAAGTACCCTGTAGGTTTTGATTCCCTTGCGAGTGTCGAAAATTTGCGGCATAAACGGGAGTATCTTTTGATCGCGTTGACTTAGAAGTTTGATTTTTTCACAGCTCCAAGAGACCATAGACTTGAGTATTTGATATGAATTTCAGCTTGATACCTCCACGCGTTCCTGAGAAAAAAGGTCTTGACAGACAGACAGACAGACAGACAGACAGACAGACGGACAACAAAGTGATCCTATAAGGGTTCCGTTTTTTCCTTTTGAGGTACGGAACCCTAAGAATGACAGATATCCGAAACGCCGCCATTTCGAGCTGTCATTTGTTCGTTAGCTTTTTATTCCCTTTCATTGAGTAGACAAATTTTCTGGTATGTTCTTTATTTCTGTCGAAAATGAGTGATAGTGACTCAGAAATTAACATGAACACTCCGCCAGATATCGTAAATGCAGCGACGAATGCAACTAATAACCTGTTTATTTTTTATTGCATTACACTGGTAACAATGCTGGTCATTTCGATATGGTTCCTGAGCCCATCATAGAGCCCTTATGATATTCGGGTAGATAAATTAGTGTATGCAACTATACATAATTAGGCATTACAACACTCGTGTGATGCTATTAAGAAACTCGCCTTCGGCTCGTTTCTTAAACCCACACTTGTGTTGTAATGCCCTTCATTATGCACAGTCGCATAAACTACTATTACATTACAAAACATAATTCATGTAGTTATTCTTCACTCTTTTTATTTACGAACATCCTTAAATACGAGCACTAACATGATTGGTTTTCTTAATACTTGATACTATTCTTACCCGTTTACCGGTCTTGCCTCTGTTACCAAATTACTATATAATTGGAGTGACAATACATGACATGTAGATACCCTCGTCATAAAAGCCACAGCCACGCTTTATTTATGGTAGGTAAATTGACCGGACCGGCGCCATTGTGTGATTAACAGATTGAATACAGGAAATAAATGAGGTTGATGTGATGAGTGATATAGTTGATTAGATTATAATGATACTTGAAAGAATAGAAAAAAGAGTGTATTGTTAACTTTGTGTGGTGTATATTTTACATGAAGCCTAGGTGTGCTCTTAAAATTACTGAAAATAAAGACTAGAGACGCTGATGTCTTTTCTCATTTTATTTATCTTTATAACTTGTACGAAAGTTAATTATGAAAAAAGATACTTTTTCTTGTACGTCATAAGTAGGTTTTTCTACTCTGTGGAGTATTAAGCTACGGCAAGTAGAATCCAGATCTCTGAGTCAACACACAAATTTCTCCCAAGTCAGTAAAGTACGCGTTCTTGTATTTACCTAATGATACAACATTGTTAGAGCTATATTTAGGAAACATTCCACCATTTTATTTTCTTAGTACCTTTATAACCACGGAAAATACGGTTTTATTGTTTTATTCCTAATTACTATACGAGCAAAGTTGAATTTAAGTCTGTAGATGACCAAGTTAATTTATTACATACCTTTATGGGTGCGTGAGCAGTAGGAAATATTAAAAAAAAAGTTGTTAAACGGGTTTGCTATTGAGTAGTATTTAAATAACATCGTATACAATCATTATGTAGTGGTTTTCCCGTCTCCCAAGTAAATATTTACTCAGAATTGCTAGGTTTGGAATCTTTGGAATAATAATTCCATCAGAAAACAAGGCCCTATTGTTTTAACCAACGGCCTCGGTTACTTTTCTCAGCCACATTGAACCATCCGGGTATTAAACTTCAGTTTAACTTTTGAAACCAAGCTTGCGAAGTTCCTCATCAACTTAATTAATTTCAGTTAAGAATTTAGAAACATTTCTCACTCAATTATTGTTTGAGAAGTATTTCTGACGCGCTGATGGTCTCCCTTAGTTAATTAATATCACAGTCATCTCGACTGTTTATAATGGGCATGTAATGAGGAGGGATGAAATATGCATTTCATCGAAGAAAAAGTGATTGATATTAAGGTTGATGGATGGAGAGGGAGAAGGCCAAACAAAAGATGGATGGCTTGTGTGAGGGATGATATAAAAGAGAAAGGGGTACCTAAGTGCGTGTTCACGTACAGGCGGGGCGTCGCGCGGAGCGTTGTGCGTTTTTAATTCAAACACTTGGCGATGTATGAAAACGTTAAAGGTTTCAAATGTCAATTTCACGAGAAGCGTTTATTCACTCGTTAGTTTAAAATGCAGCGTTCGTTGCGGTGGACCCGCCTCTCAGTACATGATTAAAAAAGCACGTGACGAGCCTTTTGCACGCGCCGCGCAACGCCCCGCGTCTCCGTAAACGAGCCCTAAATGATGCGGTAACGTTCGACAGGGGAGAATGAAATAAGAAAACGTGTTGCATGCACCGGCCCCAAGTAAAATGGGGCAAGGGCAGGAAAATGGTGAACCATGATTACGTTAAAGCTTTGAGTAGATATGATAAAAAAATAGATATTAGAAAAAAGCCTAATTGATGTTAGTCTGTTTATTGCTCTTATTTATTCACGCGGGTTGGATAGTATTCACAGCCCGTTTATGGCCAGAGGACAAAGTGTAAGGAGGGTTTTATGATACACAGAGACGCTTTACGAGCAAAAGCAATAAAATTCAAGTGACTGTTGAGGTCTACCCAAGTTTTCTTTAAAAAAGGCTAGTTCATACTACTGCGGGATTTTTTTATGAAAAACCACTCGAGAGACCATTATAGCTAGATACTACTGCCGCACCGGTTTCTTAAAAAAAAAACCGGCCAAGTGCGAGTCGGACTCGCGCACCGAGGGTTCCGTAAAAAAAATATATTATGTGATGTAACTAAAAATTTATGGTTTTCGTAATTATTCCTTTATCTATGCTATAAGACGTTGCTTCGTACCAAATTTCAAGATTCTGAGTTCACGGGAAGTACCCTGTAGGTTTTGATTCCCTTGCGAGTGTCGAAAATTTGCGGCATAAACGGGAGTATCTTGATGTAACTAAAAATTTATGGTTTTCGTAATTATTCCTTTATCTATGCTATAAGACGTTGCTTCGTACCAAATTTCAAGATTCTGAGTTCACGGGAAGTACCCTGTAGGTTTTGATTCCCTTGCGAGTGTCGAAAATTTGCGGCATAAACGGGAGTATCTTTTGATCGCGTTGACTTAGAAGTTTGATTTTTTCACAGCTCCAAGAGACCATAGACTTGAGTATTTGATATGAATTTCAGCTTGATACCTCCACGCGTTCCTGAGAAAAAAGGTCTTGACAGACAGACAGACAGACAGACAGACAGACGGACAACAAAGTGATCCTATAAGGGTTCCGTTTTTTCCTTTTGAGGTACGGAACCCTAAAAACAGCTGAAAACCAGAGGGTGTGCGAAGAAAACAACACTTAATTAGAAGAAGCTTCTTAGCAAAGCGATCTAGCATAATAACTAGATCGCTATTCGTCTACTGACGAAAGGCATGTTTTCTGTCTATGTAGAATTAACAAAAACCTTATATTTCCAAATATAGTTTTTTTTTCTTTCAATGTAGGGCTAGCGAAGAACGCTTTGCTTTTTCGATTTTCCACTCTATGACAGTACCTCAATGTAAATGCCGTGTCTCGTGTAGTACCTAATTAGACTGTCCATATTTACAGAGTTAGTCGAGGATCCTAAACTAACACACTTTAGTGTCTCGTTTACACGTGTCTCTACGGTGCACTTAACTAATTATACACAACGCGGGTTCTGTAATGGAGGGTCCATCTTACCTCCTAGGAACATGGTGTTAAGTGTGCATAATATGGAATAATAAACTGTAAAGCTAGAAATAAACAAACCCTTGTCTAAAAAACTAAATAACATAATATTTTGAGGGGGTGCCAAAAAATCAAGCATATTATTAATGTAAATCGTAAAATTATAGGCTTCGTTGGTCTTGTTTATTTGGCGCCACCTCTATTCATTTTTATCGCCAGTAATAAATTGTACTACCTTTTCCGCCAAATTACTCCTAAGTATTAACATGTCACCACTTGTCGGCTGTAAACGTCACAACAATTAATCAAACGCGAGTTTCACTTTCATTGCCCTGAAGTGTCGGCTTCGAGGACGCGTCCCGAATAAATGTGAAATTTATTCAAGAGGCAGCCACTGCTGCAACTAAGTTTGACAATTTATTGCTCAAATACGTGCACGGTCCTGGTATTTGCGTACTTGTTATGAAATATACCAGCTTTGCTTGCGAATTCGCTCACGGAGTATTTGGAAGATTGTGTTTAGGTACTCTATATTCTGAACTATTACTCATACTCATGGCTGCTTGCATCAAGTCTCGTATTCTTAATTTTAAACCAAAGTCGGGTAACGTCTCTAATAAAAAAATAGAACATAGCATAAATGAAATTATTTTTTTTTGTCTATAAAATGGTCTCCGTTTATTGTTTCATTTCTAAATTATTCTAATAGTTTTCTGTTTCGTTTTATTGTCATCTGACCTCCATTAAGCGGACAACACGATGTCCTCCGGCGATCGCCGTAAACACGCTTTATTTCCTGATTCGGAAGTGAATCCGAACAAACTTATTTTTGCATTCGAAAACGAACTTCCAGGATTACGGTTATTCAATACTCAATCTTATTTCAATAGCCGTGAAAATGATAATACTTTAACGAATTAAAAGTAAAAGAAGAACCATAACTTTGTAAAATAATCCAACTTGTATGTATCAGATGTATCGCCCCGATTCGATTTGGTGCAAATCCGGTCAAATGGTTTAAACAGCTCTTATTTATTGTGAGGAAAATGTCAGGAGGAAGGTTTTTGAATATGAATGTGGAACGGTTTATGAGTAGAGGAAGACCAAAGAGACGATGGATGGACTGTGTTAAGAATGATATGGGAAGAAAGGAGGTGTCTCATGAGATGACGAAAAACAGAGAGGTATGGAAGACGAAGACATGCTGCGCCGACCCCAAATGAATTGGGATAAGGTCAAGAGAATGGTGATGCTTTATTGTGAGTCGATATTTATGCTAACTTGCAGTTATGGATTTCAGCGCAACAATATCCGTTAAAATCTCTTTAGCTTTTCTTTTTGAGAGTGGTAAATCATCAAATATCTGGTAGAAAATGCCCAAGGCTGGTAGAAAATGCCCAAGGCATTAAGTCCGCCTTTGTACGATTTTGTTGTGCATAAAGTTTTAATAAATTAATAATTAAAAAAAAAAACAAATGACTCCTCCCGCTCTGGGCGGAGCGGAAAGGAGAGTCAGACTTCTACTGACTAAAAACTACCCATGTTCCTTATTAACCCGTTGTGTCCTGGGGCACGGTATCTCTTTCGGATAAATCTCTTTAGCCTTGGACAGCGATACAATCAAAGAATAGTGGCAAACGCTCGAACAAATTTTTGTTGAAATTTTTTTTTTTGCGTCAGCCTATGGAAAAAATATATTTGTATAGAGTTTGAATTCCTGAACAGTTTTGTCTTCAGTTATATTTTTATAGGTACGCCAGAATTAAAGATATTCCTGTTTAAAGTTTTAGAGGTTATGTTGTATTAACAATGGACTAATCGAAAAAGAACTATAGAAATACAAAATAAACTACGGACGTTTTCAGAATGTTAAAGACCGGTGTCGGTCGCAAGCTGAGCGGACCCATTAATGACTTCTTTTACCTACCTCGTAATAGAAAACTGCTTACGTACATGTGTGTTTCCACAAACACCAACGAAACACCAACAAAGAGTCGAGCGGAAACGAGTAAAAATGAGCTTGCTCTGCTACGCCAGAATTAAAGATATTCCTGTTTGACTAATCACCCTACTTACCCTTTAAATATAGATAGAAATGCATTTACACATTATAAACTACGGACTACCGTATTCAGAATACTAAGTCCAACCGATGCAAGATACCGCGGCCTCGACATAAAGGGCTAAGAAGGAACATGGGTGATTTTTAGTCAGTAGAAGTCTGACACTCCTTTTTGCTGTCCAAGAGCGGGAGGGGTTATTTGTTAATTTCCCAACCACCCCAAAAAAATAAGGTTTACCTACCCTTACCATTTTAGTAGATACAGAAAAACACGTTTAACACAATTTATTTATTTAGAATAGGTACCTACACCAATAGTATGCACATTTCACAATCATTCATGACAATATGCAGGCTAGGGATGTTAAGGTATCAATTGCATAACTCTCCTAAGTACAATAAAGCTATATCATCGTAAAGTTATAGAAATAAAATGTGTAATAGAAAACTAAACATCTTTGCTATTCGTCTATAATTGGCTAACTCCACAACTTGTGTTGGCTCAGGTTGGGTTGATGCACCAGCATCAGGCTGGATTACATTTTCTTGTGGTTGCACATCGTCAGTTGTGTCTAGCTGAGGACTACTTTCATCTTGACTATTCATACGTAGGACTTCTCTTCTTGTGCGTAACCAGCACGCATGGCAAACACGTTGTATAATGCTTGTAGGCCTTACACGGCTACCCATCGTGATATTCAATTCGATGTACAATAAAGTCCAAAGTAAAGAGGCAGAATCGGAATCCAGAGTCATCCTTAGGCAAGTCACACAGGGAACAGCAAATATCAGAGTTCGTAAGCAGAACTAGTCGATGAATTAGAAAATCACGGAGAATCGATGGAAAATAATATAATGAGATGCTCGTGCAGACTATGACAAGCTGTCAGTTCAGTACAGTTGACAATTGAAATGTCTTTTAACTTACAAAGGTTTATTACATGCCAGTATTAAAAGCATAGCTAAGTCAAAACTTGTAAAGTCAAGTCAGATAGAAAAAATAAATTAAGCTATGATTATTTATTATCACCTGTAATCTAGTCAATTGAGCTCATAATTATGATGATTTTATTTTCCAGCGATTGATAGGCCTTAAGCTTGATTTGATAAAACTAAGTAAATTATTTCGTCGGTATCTATCACGGTGACTTAAGTAGACGCTTATTAATTCCATCAGCTATAATATAGCCACTGTTCTTTCATTTTGTGCAAATCAAACTTACTGAAACACAAAGAATTGACATTTAGGTCACCATATAAAATGTTCTATAAAACAAATAACAAAACAACATCTCAGCCGAAGTGTCGGCGAGTAAGTTATGACATCGTAAATTAGTCGGATGTCAGCGTTGTCCGAGCATATCGTCAGTATAATCCTAGCATTTGCAGGCTATTGTGGTATCTACAATTAGATGGAGGTCGGAGATTAGAAGCGAGAGCTTGATAAATTGCTAGCACTTGATTGTGAAAGTATTGATGAGATGGCAATGAGTCAGGATAATAAATACTTCTTCGGGACCGAAGAAAACATAAGTATTCTTGCTGGCAGCTACCTCGGACAAAGAATTAGTCTAGCTATTCAAAGGGGGAACGCTGCCAGTATCTTCGGAACCTTGCCTAAAGGGACTCCTTTTAATAATATATTTTAGTTACTATGGTTTTTAGTTTTAGGTTCTTAGTTCTAGTATATATTTTGTTGTAAGTTCTATATTAAATATATTTATACTAAATTACATGGAAGTATTCTTTGTTTGCGCGTAGGTCATCATTCAATATCATTGATCATTATTCAATATTATGTAGGTAGTCTAGTCTTTTTCATATAATACGTACATAAAAACGCCAGTTATTAATGTCATGTAGATATATTTATCATATTTTGCCTTATTTACTCTACAGGCTCTGAAACCTTGTTCCCATTTAATGTTTGAGGTAACACAAACGCACCTCTACCTACTTATTTACATACATACGGGAATATAACAGAGATTTGAATGTTGTTTCTTTTACAAAAGGCACGCATTATTATTGAGCCGATGCTGTGTTTGATGAAGAACTTGTGCCTAAAAATATTTTTTTATTTAATTTATTACTAACAAAACTTCAGAAGAAAAATCAGATGAGAGAAAAGAGAAAATATGGATTTGGTCTAAAATAAATGTTTAAAAAAATAATAAAATCCCACTCACAGCCAAGACGTGTTTCATGAATTCGATAAATTCTCACTCCGAGCAGCGTTCCCTCGGAGCAAATACTCAGCATTACATAGCAATCACTGGCGGTCAGTGATGTGCAATAATACCTTACGGGTCACTGGGCCGAGTAGTGGGCATCATATCATCTGAGAATCTTGAAAAGAAAGGAATCTTTAAAATAAATTTCTAACACGTAGCAATTTATTAGCTTTTACACCGAAATTATCACTAACACCAAGCTATGCAAAAGCAAACATGCATGTATGCTTGCTCCCGTCCCGAGATACCGCGGCCTCGACACAAAGGACTAAGAAGGAACATGGGTGGTTTTTAGTCAGTAGAAGTCTGACAATCCCTACCGCTCTGCCCAGAGCGGGAGCGGGAGTCATTTGATGATTTCTTACAACCAAAAAAAAAACACAACAAATAAAAAAAATGTATGCATTTTTAAAAGAAGCTTGCAGCAACGAAAGCAGCCGTAAACTAGACAGTCATGGCCGAAACATTTTCACATTGCGAAAATAGTGAAAGGATATCGTGAACAATACGCGTTGTATTATAATGTGGCGAGCACAATGGAGGCCGGCTGTGAGCATCGGAAGTGATGCTCCATATAGTGCAGCGTATGCTGAATACAGATGAATATGGACTGTTTTTACCAGAAATGTGGTGTGGTTCGTTTTGTAAAATAATGTACCTACCTACTATCTGACATAAAAAAAAAAGTTTTTAATATGGCCTACGGCAAATAATAATATTAACACAATGTCTGCTTCATGTATGTAGTATTCTTGTAATGATCTGTGGGGCTACCGTGAGGTCTTAAAGCAGGATTGATTTAATCTTATTCCAGTGTGCTAAAGCGACAGGGTTATACAGGGAGCGTCATCTCTTTTCCACACTGCAAAAAGATTTAAACAATCCTGCTGTAAGACGTCATGGTATGCCACCTGTACAGTCACCTGCAATAATGCATGGACAATTCAGAAATAAAATCATGTGAAGCGAGAAATGACTGACGATCGACTATAAACGCTCACAGGAAAATAGACACTAAAGTATCCATGCAATTTTGTAGGTGACTGTACATTAAAATCACAAGTCTCGTACATACATACACAGAAACACCAACATCCTAACACAAAAAAAAACAAATAACAAAGAGTTTCCAAGCGTTAAGAGGAAATGCGAGTGCTGTCTCTTTCTACTATCGCTGTCTCTCTCCGTCCTCCTGCCCTCAAATTCGTGCGATAAGGACAACTGTAGAAAAAAGTTAGAATTCGAGGTTTGGCTCTCGCCTATTTCCTCCTCCAATATTGAACCAATTTAAAAGATATTTTAGACAATGAATAAGGAGGTTATATACTACGCCGCTATGTTTTTCTTTTTTCGTTAATAGTTGTCAAATTTGTACACTAGGACTCTGTTAACAGCGATCTAAACAAGCAATTTTGAGCATTTTTTGAGGGTTCTAGTGCTTATAAAAATAATTTATCACCAAAAAGGAAAACATAGGGGCATAGAAATAGTTAATATTTATTATTCTGTAAAAAACCATTGCTCTAGGGTCATTAACCAAAAAGAAAACAGGCGAGAGCGTTTGTATGGAGAAAAGACCACTCGCGTTTCCTCTTAACAGTAACAGACAGCTCCTAACCAGACTTATAATGAGACAGACCACATCGAACCATACGCAAACAAATAAATTGTTAAAGTTTCAGCCCTCTCCCCCCCACTTAACCCGCCCTCCCCAAATAATTTGCTCTTTATTTATTCCCTAACCGTTCTTCGGTAAGTGTTTGTAAAACGAAAAGCAAAATATAAACTTAGCATTGTGTAATTAAATAATTATCTCGGGAGTTTGCGACAGAAATATTTATAAAGTTCGACAGAATTAGTATTCAAGAGTATTTCAACGCGAATGGGTGGATTTTTTCAAGTCAATGGAGGATGAAATCAGACACTGAAGATGTTTTGAAATGTTAATGAAATTTGTTGGTTTTAATTAACTTTTGTTAAGCTTGTCGGGTAAAACTTTTGAAATATTAAAACTTAGAAGGTACCTACTATATAAATGAAAATGGTTATCTTGTAAACAATTTCGAATTGAAACCAAGTTATTATTTTAATGTAATAATCTTGAGGGCTGAGGATCCACGTGTGTGTAGGTATGTTCATCCGGCTCGTTTACCCGGCGTTTAGTATAATGACCGGCGGATATTCCGCTTCACCTTCGCCCGGCTGCTGGTTAATTAATATTAAACAGGGCAGCTGCCGAAATGTATTATAATTTAATAAGGATTATTCTCTCTGTTGATTTAGGAGCTTATTAATTAAGAACTAGCACTTAACCTGCGACTTTGTTCGCAAAAATTACGATAACTTGGCTAATATGCATGATATAAAGATAATTTAGAGCCTATAGCATCCACAAACAATTTACCTTTCTGTCAGACAAACAATTTTTAGAATTGTAATAATAATAATAATATTCCACAACTATCACACAACGCCATCTAGTCCCAAGCTAAGCAGAGCTTGTGTTATGGGTACTAGACAACTGATAAACATACTTATATATTTCTAAATACATACATATTATAGATAAATTACACCCAGACACAGAACAAATGATCGTGCTCATCACACAAACATTTGTCCTGGGTGGGAATCGAACCCACGACCTCCGGCATAGCAGTTAGGGTCATTAACCACTAGACCAACAGGCCAGCCAATTGTATCATCAGTTCCGGAGATTACCCAGTACATTTAATTTTATACGATCTTTTCTATTTTACCTCTTATATAATTTGGCTACAGGTTTTAAAAAACAGGTTTCTTAAATCTCTTCTAAGTTCTATAGAATAATCTAACTTTTTCATGATAAATCGCCAACTTGAAATTCAAAGTCTTGTCACTGATAAAGAGGTTTAGCTTCGAGGTTTCTGTGCCAAGCGACAATGTAAGACGTACAAGTTTCAAGAGATAAGATTTATCGGAGAGTTCACTTAGACATAACCAATTCTATTGCGAAGATTGAATTTATAGCATTCACTTGGGTTCAGTCTACACTGAACCATTAAATAACGACCAGTTTAACGAAGAACTCGGTCACTTTCCATTCTGCTTTATGGGAGAGGTCTTGTGAGAATATTAATGGAGGTTTTCCAATCGATGAACTATTGAAATTAGAATCCATTCAGTTGTTTCAATCGAAATAGGATCCCCGAAATTCGGCAGTAAATGTTCGAAATCTTACGGAACTACATTTTCTGATTGATTTGTAGAACAGCTTTTTTGCAGTTATGTGTGTGTAGTTTGTCTCGTGCGTAACTTACTTATAGGTACTCGTATTCCTAACTTAACTTACTTTCATTGCTATTTTTTTAACGATCAAATGTGAAACTTCTTAATACTACAGTTTTTTTCACAGTTTATTCTCGTTGGCTCAGTGGTTGTGAGCGCGACTGCTATGCATGAGGTCCTGGGTTTGATCTTATAAATATATTCAACAGGAGAATATAAAATATATTCTCCTATTGAATATATTTTTAACACAAACCACTGTGTAGACCAAAGTAATAAATAGGTGAATAAAGAACAATTTTTTATACCCGACGGTTGTTCGATAACATTCATCAATAGCGCGGCAGTGTAAAGCCTACCCTTTCAATAGATGTCATCAGAGCAATCGATTGTTCAGCTGACCCAATAGACTTTACACATCGTAAATTGAGCTGTATCTTTCAGACATAGAGCACACATTTCATTGAATGAAGCTACATATTTTGGCTACTGGTAGTACTTTAAAGATCTGATAACCACAATGACGTCTTCGTTTTATGTAGGTAGGTATAGTCGACCAAGAAATTGGTTTACCACTTTTGATGACATAATTATTCGCTAAGGATGACAGATTGACAGATTCTGAGGTGAAAATAGCACTTGATGTTTTGTACGTGCAAATGATATTCAACCTTAGAGTGGTAAACCAATTTCTTGGTCGACTATACTTAGTTTAGCATTTGACGCAACATTAGGCACATTTTCACTTCATCGCGGCTCAGTCTAATCAATGGTAGCTTCCGATCGTTTATTTCGCTTTCAACACAATAGCTAGGGAGCTGGCGAGCAAAAATCTATGATTTGCTCGTGTTGCAGACTTTATCTAAAGCGATAATTATACGCTAAAAAATCGTCTGCCACCATGGTAGCGATGCGTTGTCAATTCAGACTTCAACGAGCTGTAATGGTTAAAGCCAGTAAGGAAAATGTCTGCCAATTTGTTTTTGTATTCAGGGTATTTTAATAAATCGAATTGACTTAATTAAAGCTACGAGCAAATGATTTAACAGAGCTTTTCTATCTTACATTTTTATAATCTACCCCCTGTGATAATGCAGAAGAAAAAATCTATGAGGCAGACATCCAGGGCGATGTCTGCCTCATAGATTTTCTTCGTTATCAAAATGGTATTGACTATTAACCCCAGAGGCAGACACGAGCAAATGATTTAGTACTTATTTTTTTTTACCCCTGTAGCTAAAAAGAAAATTTTGTCGTATTGATCCGAACTTTAATGCCTATCAATACGAAGTATGAGCAAATCATATACTTAAATGCTCGCCAGCTCCTTATCTACAACATAGAACTTCTGTTCGTGACGGCTTTGAGTAGCCTCGAGCCGTTTTATTAATAGCAATTGTAATACAAGACATAAAGAAAAAAACTTTTCCTTCTACTACTGGCTGCTCTTCTAACAACACCTTTATATATGTGCGAACAGTCAAGGTACGGAATGTTTGAAACAAGACACAAATATAACAAAATGCGCCGAACTTAAGATCTATGTTTGAAAACCAATACAAGCGTTTACTTAAATCTCTCACTCGTGCAATACTAATTGGCTGGGTTTGCAAACATCTCGAATTTCACGAGTATTTATTCCGGCAGTTGCTGTATAGGATTCTTCTATACAGTCTTACATAATAACCTTCACTATCAGCATGAGACTTGTTTTTCATATGGCCCCCCTCTGTGCAAAGAGCAAACCTCCCGGCGCGCAATATGCGGGGTTCTTGAACAATTACTGTCTCGTTACTTATTACAAGTTACAACTTTTCCAACAAGCTGGGACTCAGAAAAGTACTGACGCGGAAATTCAGCATAATATCAGTAAAATAAGGGTTGAGAAAAGTAGTTATTAAATAAGTTATTTCATCTGTTTGAGATAACTAAGATAATATAATATATGAGAATCGTTTCCAGGCAATAAGCCAAGAGTTATCAATATTTGTAGACCGTTGTGATTTATTATGTCTACACGTTCTAACTGCGGTTCTCAACAACGTCGTGAATACTACGCGAAAAAAAAAATTTAGTAAACGTTCTCATTGAGTCCGCCAATATTGTGAATCTTCAAGATTTTATTACTTAAGAGATACGAAATAATAAAACCATATCGTTTATTTTTTAATAAGCACACTGTGGAAGCGGACTCGTTGTTCATCCCATATTCTTAGATTGCTTTTATTCATAGAAAATCTTACGCAGAATATTTCCAGTCTGGAAATTGAATCATAATAACAACAATTTATGGCTTCGTGTTCAAATTACCAGTCACCTGTTCATTCTATTAATTCATTTACTTTTAACCAAATTCGTCGCGAAACGCGTGAATGAATAATGTCTTTATTATTTGCCACCTCGACGTCTCCTCCCTACTTAGACGGTTACATTTTATTTCGTTTCTTTGTCACGATGTCTCGCTTTTATTTGACTTGGAAGAATTATTATGCCAGCTTTCGAGTTTATGTTTTACATAATTTGATATATTAAATATTTGCTTGGCATTAATTCAGTTTTCTTTTGTTCTGGTTGTTATTTCAGACAGACAAATATCAAGTAAAAGGAATATTTAATGAGATTGACATTTTATTTTTGTAATTTCTGCGAAAGGTTGGTTGAAACTAACTTAAAAATCACAAAACTTTATGTTATATTGTAACTTATTTTAGGGTACGAGCGTGGATTCGTGATTAATTAAAGAATAAAAGAGAAAGAACAACGTTTACATAACTAAAGTACGTTGGTATAAAAAAATTAACAAGCGAGGTTGTTACCGCCTCATTCTGTTCTTGCCTGGGGAGGATAGGATATCAAGTCATTTTTACCAACTACGGGGAATAAAACTTAGAAAGACCTAGACCTTTTCTACGTACACGTTGCCAATTATTATTTATTATACCAATAATTGCTAAAATAACAATCATTGTTTCAGTTTTGTTATTTTGTAATATCAAGCTGATACTCAACCATCAAAGTACCTAAGAAACCACTTCTAAAAGATAATTTACAACGATTGACACTCTCGAGGTGCGATAGGCAATCCATCAGATATAAAATGCTCATACATACAAATTGCTTACGTTAGTGGAACCTCCGTCTGTTTCTCTTTAGCAAATATTCGGCTGAATTACTTGCAGAAGAAAACACGCGCTTATTGTTGCTTTATCGAAAATATTCAGTCAATTATTTTACTGTGTGTCATCTGCAATAGATTTAAAACAAAATTTCTTGTTTTTTGTAGTAAACAGTTTAAAACTCATGCACACATACTTCGGGGATCTTAACGACGGTGTTGGTATTATGGCTGCAGGTTGCTCGAAAGAGATACCGCGACCCCGGACACAAAAGGCTAAGACGGAATGATTTTAGTCAGTAGACTGTTTTCATGTTTGTATTATAGTGCGGTGATTAACAAAAACTTTCTTGTTTCAGGTAAAGCGACTACCATATATATTAAATATATATCTGCCTACTTACAAGTAAACAGGTAACAAGATAGCTCTTACTTGAGTAGAACTACAGCTTAATCACTTTTTTTTATAAGAGATTTGCTCCACTTGCGTTCACAAACTTACATAAAAAAGCCCGTAACAACTACTTGTAGGCCATACAAATATTTGTACCGTACGGAAATTGAACTCGCAAGTCGCAACACACAGATGACAGAGCGGTAGTCGATCGCTCAGACTCTGCGCCAATGTACGAACGTTACTTTGATTTATATATAGTTGGCTGAAAACTTCATAAGTTATTGCTTATGATAATGAAGATTCTTAAGCACATTATATGTATAAACTCCTATAGCATCACATACAAAAAGAAAACACTTTGTTCAAAGAAAAGGAAGGTATTGGCCATGCTGTGCTACGACAGCGTAGTTCGCGGAGCGGTTGAGTACATAGCGTCTTCGTAGCAAACAGTTCAAATAATAATTATAATCACTTATACAAACTATGATTTACAAAAACTAATACCTAATTGAAATTAGACTTCTCTGTAAAAAGTAATTCGTACAAAAAAATACGTGTTGAATTGAAAACTTCCTCCTTTTTATATTGTAGGTTAAAAATGAACAGTAGGTTGGGCGGCACGTGAACCTATTAATTCGTCTTTCAAATGATCTCCCTTTAATTATGTAAATAGTGCTGTGTGTTTTGCCCTGAGGGTACCTCTGTTATTAAAAATTTATACCGTTTTATCAGTACTTAGGTACCTATGTGGTTGTGAAAATAATTATTTAAGAGGTTAAGAGCATTGACCGCTTTGTAACTCACCGGCCATGCCTGAGTGCCTGACTATGTTGAGAAGACAACAACGTAGGCCGTAAAAGTCTCGCTTCTTCCTCTGTACCTCAATGCTCAAGAGCTTAAAAATTAAACTTATGTTGACTACACTTTTACCTTTTTTGGGGATGGGAAATCTTCAAATAACCCCTCCCGCTCCAGAGCTCTGCAGGCAGAGCAGAAGGAAGTGTCAGACTTTTACTGACTAAAAAACCTTCTTAGCCTTTGTACCGAGGCCACGCGGTATCTCTTTCGAACAACCCGCAAACCCGCCGGGATGTTGACTATACAAGTGGCTGAAAGTTAAAAACATGTAGTTATAAAAGATTTGTGTCAAGTGGTGTCGTTTCTTTGATCTCTTCCAGTGAGGGTCGCCCACACTTGCGTTACAAACGGCACCCGGAGGAGACGCTGGAGAGAACAAGCTTTAGCTAAAAGAAAAATGTCTTACTAACTTTTGTTTCTTTTAAAATTTGTATTTAAGGGCTGAAAGCCACCTCAAAATTATATTACAAAACTGAAAACTTTAGAAAATTTAGCCGCACTTCGTTACCCTAAATGCTAATAACTTAGATGAGAAAAACGTTGAGCATTTACGAGGTCACGACCTCACTCCGTAATGAGGCACCAAGGTCAGTCCTCTTACTTAATGAAAATTCCACCGGCATATTTGTTTCTAGGCACATTAAAATTTATTCCCTAGAACTGGTCTTTGTATAGTGTTCATGAACGGTAAATTTATTTGCAAGCTAAGTCTCGAATACCTTTGTTATGAACCTGAGATTAAAATTAATTGGTGACGACTTCATAACAAGAAAATTAGGCATGATCAAGTTTTATTCGTCAAAGATGCAGCTACAGGAAGTCTTCTCCTTCTTATCGTGACAATATTTAAATTGAGTCAGCTCAACATTAAGCGACGAGTTTGGCATTTTAAGTTCCATCCATCAGCTCCTTTTTTACCCAGATTATATATTAATCAGGGTAAACGATTGCGAAACTTGATGCATAATTAAACATTTTCAATCAATGCAATTTAGTCTATAATTACAACCTGTGAGTGTTCGTTCAAATTACAATTAGTGTATCTTAACATTAAAACCCGCCCAACATTTATTTGTCAGCCGACACGGGACGGTATTGGTATATTAATACTAATAAATCGTCCTCCATTAAACGCGGAGCTTCACTAATTAACAGATGGTGAGTACATAATTCAATAAGATTACCCGAAAGGGTGACCCGACCTTTAACGTTATTAAAAGCCATTAAAACACTTTACAACTTCCCTGTAATGTTCCGTACTTATTTAATGTAATTTTAAAAGGTAATGTCTGAGTGCTGGTTTTGTTACAAAATATAATTAAGAAAAATTGGACAGCAAAATGGAGGAGGTATTTAGTGAAAAGTTTGAGTTTGTAAAAGGAAAAATCTGCGAACTTCGGCTGGCGCCGTGGCCGAACGATTGCAAGTTGCTCTGCGTGTCGTGGATTCGATCCCCACATGGATCAAAATATTTGTATGGCCTGCAGGTAGTTGTTCCGGGTGCTTGTGTATGAGAGTTTAGTTAGGGAGTCTCGCTGGTAAAAAAAAGGTAGAAAGAAAGAAACAATATTGATTTGTCACAGATGCATGACCTGCATATTAAAAAAAAATTAACATACAACGCATAATAAATATTTTAAAATATTTTATAACGGGACGAAACAATAAAAAAAAAGTTGAACAAGAACAAAGAACGTGCCCAAAGAGCTATTTAAAAAGTCTCTTAGAAGTAAATTGGGAATACGATACCTGACTAACCTCTTTTAGACGTATATTAGTGTTCGTATCTAGAATACTAATTCTAGTATCGTGTAAGTCGGAACTTGTAATAAGAAAAGATGTGCGATACTTTATATTTTCTAAACTGCCTTTACCGAGCAAAACTTTGAGAAAATATTTTGTGTTCAAGCTTTTAATTATCTGCTCTGGAAGCTCGGTGCCAAGTGGAATATTACATTTTATTCGCACAGCATATATTTTAGCCTTTTACAAGTAGAAAATGCTCATCTATTTAAGTGGTAAAGGAAGCATTCAAAACCAGTTTATGTGGATCTCTCATTGTAAGCGATATGTATACAAAGTCAGGTCATGTCATACTTAAAAATGTAAAGGTCGATTTGTCGCCGTGTGTAACCTGCTGCTGGTGCGTAATCCGGTTTCATATGGCCAGCATTTAAGTTCTAACAGCTGTGCTCGTGGTTTTAGTTGGTGAAATATAATTGTAGCCATTTGTAGCCAATCATTAAATTTCACTAGGCAACAAAAAAATACTTCATTTTTTTCCCAGAGATCAGTCTGATTGTGTGATTCGAAATGGCCATACTAAAGAGAACTTAGAACAGTTATTAAAACATCTCAGTCACGTGTAGAGTGAGAAATGAATTTTTAATAAAAAAAAATTGTGTAAAAATACTATTTAGACTTAAAAATAAACTAGTTTTTGTTCTTTTGGTCTGCCTGCTGAAGAAGAGGTTGGAGTATTTCTAATAAAAAACCAACAGTGATCTGATGAAAAAAATCCGTAAACCCCAAATAAAACAAAATAAATCTGGAGAATTAACACAAAAGCGAGGCATAATGAAAGGATTGAACGTATTCTAACATTACATAATATTACTATGACCGTTTCTAAAAAAAAAACAACCTGGCCGCCTCAATTTATCAAATCATTCATTTAAAAAATAATAGAGATCTCCTTTTCACGTGATTGAAGTAAATTATTATTTTTCTGGTATTAATCCTTACATAGTATAAAACAAAGTCGCTATTTTTGTCTGTTTGTTTGTCTGTATGCTTAAATCTTTAAAACTACGCGACGGATTTTGATGCGGTTTTTTTTTAATAGATAGAGAGATTCAAGAGGAAGGTTTTAGTATATAATTTGACCGACATCCACGCGGGTGAAGCCGCGGGCATCAGCTAGTAATTAATACATTATTATCTACGAAATACGTTATGAATTTTCCACGGGAAATTTTGAGTGTTGCCTAGTGTTATCTTTCCATATAATACTGGTTATGGAAGCATTTTTTACTAACGTGTAAGCAGTGAACGACACTATAAGGTAAAAAAATTCAATATGATTTATAAATAACTCGAGTGGGACCTACTTAGAAATGATCGTGTTTGAGAAAATAATCTTTTAGTCCGCAACGCTCAACAATACACCTCCCCAGGCGCAGATATCATTAAAGTAACAAACAGTTCAAAATTCAGACAAAGTATTCATGACTGTTTCATGAAGATTGTGAGAAAGAAGTAGTTTTCAGTTCAGGTAGTACTAATTTCCCAAAGGAAAGGAAACATTGCTACCGTATGTGTGTATTGTAACTGCCATATAAACTGAAAAGTTTGGACCAAATCTTCCAATAACTTTAAAGTATTGCCGTTTTTTTTTTCTTTATTTAAAGGGCTTTATTGCTGCGCGATAACGTCGCCCTATATGATTAACAATAATAATAATAAAACTAACAATAACTATTTCAAAACAAAAGCTGCTAACATAATATATAAAATTCGAGCTTGTTCCGATAAAGACCGATTTTTATATAGGAACTTTTATGGAAATGGATGTAAAGCTTTTTGGTTTAAAACTTTAATTACACTGACCAATAAATTAATTTAAAAAGAAAGAAAAAATAGTGTTGTGTAGCCCAGGCAGATCACTTTGAATCCTGATTTGTAATAATTAAACATAGTAACTGTATCCTACTCAAAATACTGGGTTGTATTATTAATCGTGACTGTGACTCACAAAGTCACAAACTATACTAAAACCTAAAAAAAAGGTTATTATCAAATGTTTCAATAACACTCCGGCCAACTTGGTTGAAAAATTGTGCATCGCCATTAACAATGAGTAAAAAATAAATAAATAAAAAAGAAAATTGAGACATGTTTTAGAAGTGGCGAGTATTCTTTTTCAACTTTATAAAAAAGGTTTTAGGTTTTTTTTTAATAAATTGAATTATTGTGTAGGTTGATGTCAAATATTTTGTTTTACATCAAATTAGATTAAAAAAAACTACTAGCAACTGCGAAGCTTTTATTTAAAAGTAATTTGTATAATTACCATGTTATAAATCGAATAGTTAATTAGTTACCCATTCGATTTATAACATGGTAATTACACAGGCAAAAGAACATTACAAACATAACACAATACTGTACTATAACTGAAGTATTGGATTCGAATGGAAGATGCTAAGACTGATCTGAAAGCACTACCGTGTTCGGCTTTAGGATTGCATCTGCATACGAACCTAGGAGTATGTGTCTACAGTTCACTGCTCATCGTCTGATTCCTGAGGACACCACACTGTAACCCGTTGCCTATCTTAAAGGCCAATTCTGTAGCGAGATCTTTAGATAGTCGCTTTATGGAATTTCTGATAGTTTTCTCATAAAATAACGTAAATAGTTCACTTTAATATGAGATATGCAAACAAATAATGTAATTATAATAGTAAAATGACCAACTCAATGTTGGAAATTTTTTTTTGGTCGGGTTCTTTATATTGCAAGTATAAGACATGCAAAGGACTTTTTTATTAGATTCTCAACTTACAATTAGTTATAACATTTATCAGTAATCATCACACAAACCATATAAAATGGTATTATTGTTTTTTTTTTGTAATGATAATTATTGATATGATATTTTGTATTTTTTGTTGTTATCCGGCATTGCTTTGGTTCTCGGATGTATTACAAAAGGTCTCTCAATTCAGTGTGCCTGCTGGTAAAAATTGCCACCTCTAGCTCTTTCCACATAGCTATGTCACTAGCTGGCCTCCAATGGGGGCCCACTGTAAGCTTTAGTTCATCCTCCCATCAGCTCCTCACTTGTTTTCCTCTTCTCCTTTTACTATTTCTTGGATACCAGTCTGTTACCGCTTTACTCCATTTCTCAACATTCGACCTCAACATGTGGCCGGTCCATCTCCACTTTTGCTGGTTGATACAGCTCAAGATATCCGTGGCTTTGTTTTTTTTTTCCCTATTTTACTTCCTGTTAGGATTTCTTCTTCTCTGTCGTCACACTCTTGGCAGAGTGGTCGTGGTCGTCATAACAGGGGTGGTGGCAAGCTTAACAATTCGACGCCATTCCTCTCGCACTGTTGCTTGCGTCGTGCATTCGTGGAGCGGACCATTTAGTGCATTTTTTATTTGGTCGGTCCAGCGCATTGGACGCATTGTTAGGATTTATGAGGAATTAAAGATGATTTTAATAGTGAACTGAACGTTTTATTTTCACCAACACAAACAGTACAATTCTTCATAAATCCTAACAGGTTATGGCACTTAAAACATTTTCGAGTGCCTTTGTCACTTTTACACTGTGACATGAAATGTCCAATACGTTCACATTTCTGCTGCTATACCTCATATGCTTAGTTTTACATATTCCCATCATTCTTCTTTCTATCGCTGCATTTTTAAATTTATGAGTTAATTACTTACGAATAAAAATGTTTAGTCCTTAAATGTCACCTCTTTTGTGCAAACATAATCTCTTCAAAGGACTAATTAATTACCTGTATCAGAACAATCTCAGGAACATAAGCACTCCCTGATAATATTAAAAGGGTTCACCACTGGCTAATTATGCGTCCGTCCGTCCGCACACTAAATGCCTCATAATTAAAGACAGTGTTAGCGCACACCACACAACTCAATACTGTATACGCTGAGTGCTCAGTGAATTATTCCTCATCTACTAACCTCTGTGGAAGGTCAGTGTATCCCTTTCCGTTCCTTTTCTTTGTAAACTGGTAGTTTCACGCCAACATTCCTCCGTAATGAGAATCCCATCTTAATGTATATGAATTGAAGTAAATGAAGATTCTGTAGACGAATGAAAACATATACAAACATAATTATACTATTCTTACTCAATGCTTGATGAACTCAACTCAGCGCACAAGTAAAGGTCCGTGTGAAACTTATTAATGGAATAAATAAATTATCTTAATTCTATCTGCTGCTCGGACGCAGGTCGTGACTGTTGTGTACAAGTGTAGAACGAATGCAGCTTTCATTAACATCGTCCGACTTTACTGAAATATTGTTGAGTTAATTCCATAGTGTGCACACTGTATACTGCACAGAACGTGAGCGACTAACGAGGCTAAATATCAACACGTGTTAAAAAAATCCTGGCCTGATAGATTGCAATAAAGAACACGCGTATTCCATATTCAAAATAATGAAATTTTGATTCATTTATTTGTGGTCCCAATATAGCTGATATTTTTGTTGTAATTGGTTTGTTCTTGTTATTTTATTGGTTGCTAGCACAAAGCACTAAATGCTTTGTTTAGTTGTATTACGTAAAAAGACAAAAAAAAAACTGTTTTTATGAAGAGAAAATAGGAATTTAATAACAAAGGAGAACTCTGAAAATTATTGTAACGACGTGTTTGATTAATTTTACTGACAATGACATAAATTAGTCAGTACTTATTTAGTATGTTTTACAATAGATTATTGTTTGTATATTAGCTGTTATGGGTATAAGAGTCCCGTCGCTGTCGGGGCTGCGGGTTGTTCGCAAGAGATACCGCGGCCTCGACATAAAGGACTTAAAACATGGGTGGTTTTTAGTCAGTAGAAGTCTGACATTCCCTTTCGCTCTGCCCAAGATCGGGAGGGGTTATTTTATGATTTCCCACCAGCCAAAAAAGGGGTTTAAGAGTCGAGTAGAACCCAATTAAGCAATAAAGGATCTGTATCAAGGATGATATTATTATAGCGAGAAAGGAGGTATATGATGAGATGACGAGTAAGTGCGTGTTTACTACGAACAGGCGGGGCGTCGCGCGGCGCGTGCTGCGTTTTGAATTTAAACTTATGGCGATGTATGAAAAAGTTAACGATTTCAAACGTCGACTTTACGAGAAGTGATTTTTCGCTCGTTAGTTGAAAATGCAGCGTTTGTTACGGTGGACCCATCTCTCAGTAAATTAATAAAAAAACACAAGACGAGCCTTATGCACGCGCCGCGCGACGCCCCGCGTCTGCGTAAACGAGCCCTAATAGAGAAGTATGAGAGAAGAAGACATGCAAGAAAACGATAATGATGATGATATGAAGGCAATGAATATAGATAATTATGTTGTTTATATAAATATGTTGTAGAGAAGGGTGGATATGAAGGAAAAAGGAATAAATGATAACGTGACGACTAACAGGGCAGAATGGAAGAAAAAAACGTGTTGCGGCCGACCCCAACTGACATGAGATAAGGGCAGGAAGAAGAAGATATAAATATGTTGTAGTAGTGTCTACAATGTTTACCAAAGAAATCTAAAAGTAATTTATAATTTAATAGTCCTAACAATTTCACGAACACCCGCGTCGACCGCGTTCCAAACGTTTATACTTAAACTGCTGCGGAAATTGCTCGCCCTGAGAACTCGTAAACATTGCAACACACTCGTTTATAAAACCCGTCTACCGCAATAATTGAGTTTTATTACGCAAATAAAAAGCAAAAATAACAACATAGCGTTTTGCAATTTTAATGTAAATCTCACTCTTGGGAGTAATACGGTGAAAACAACTCGGTAGAATTTTAAATGTGTTAGATGCCTTATGATACTTTAAAATTATGTCTAGTTTATTTATTTGAAGTTAGTTGTGCCTTATTAG
This sequence comes from Diarsia mendica, assembly GCA_949316265.1. Taxonomy (NCBI): domain Eukaryota; kingdom Metazoa; phylum Arthropoda; class Insecta; order Lepidoptera; family Noctuidae; genus Diarsia; species Diarsia mendica. Next base: position 14,987,513 of record OX438906.1, read on the forward strand.
GCGGTTTCGTCAAATTTTCCCGTGTTATTATAATGAAACTTCCAGTTTTCAAAAGAGAAATAATTGACTTATTTCTTTATCTGGAGCTGTGCCAAATCCTACATCGTTTGTGTTAGTTCGTATTGTAATTTTCGTTTTTTGTATAGACGCCAGCGTGAGGGTCACTGATCTTCATGAATAATTATAATTCGACAGGGCGTTTCTTTGACAGTTATGTCTCCTTTTGTTTTTTTGTATAGTTAACGAGGCTCTCAATTAAACGAGAACTGTATTGCTTCCCTTTACCTATCCTAAATGGTGTTCTAAATTGGAAGATACTCCCATATTGATAAGTAAAAGTAGAGATACGAGTCGCCAAAGCTCTCTGTGTAAACACCTTATATATAGAAAAAATATTCAATACCTGCGACTTTTGGATACAAAAGTTGTGTAACTATTTATGTATTGAAATTGATAGTAAGGCCGAGTGGCAATTATAATTATTAACTAGGTCATAAATTATGATTTTCTATTCAGGTGCAGAGTCCAGTCCTGGTGGTGGAGCTAAACCTAGACAGAATAGAGGGCACACAGCTCAGGGCGCTGGGTCTGCTGTCCGTGTACGGCTTCAACGTGACGTATGAGGTGCGAGGAGCAGCGCAGTCACCGGGACCCACTTCATGCAGCGCCATCGAGTGCAGGCTGCTGGGACACTGCTACGCCACAAAGGATTATAAGTGAGTTGGACACGAATTTAACGATAAGTACAAAGCTTAGGGTCTATGAAAAGGCTAACTTTGAAACTTACGTGAGAAAGCTAAAAACCAATTTAAGCTCGGAAAACAGTTTCTTTTAAAGTTGGATATTTTATTTTCAAATAAATCACAGACTCTTTCAAAAACTCCTTTAGCGCACGTATTAAAAAGCTTAGGAATTTGCAAGCGGGAACAAAATGTTCTTTGAAATTGTCTTTCAAATTATTTATGAATGCAGTAAAAAACCTCGTTTATCAATAGCTTTAATTGCCGCTGCGGATACAATCGTGTCATTATTAATTTGTAATAGTGATTGCTAACCTCACAATTTGTTCCGCATCGCAGGGAGTTCTACTGTTCGTGTTTCCCTGGCTACTCCGGAATGGACTGCGGAGAGGGACCGCTGTGTCCGAGGACTGCGAGCATGTGTCAAAACGGCGGCACTTGCAGGTGAGTAAACGCGAAAAATAATTAAATGTATTAAATAATGTTCCTTAAAGTAGAAAGTCCGGATAATGTCAAGGATACAACAGATCCGTTAATTATTTCCGAAAACTGACTCACATCTCTATACTCGTAAGTAAAGCTCACATTCAGTATTTATAACAGTTCCACTTTTTGCGTCGTGTATCCTTAATTTCATCGCTTTTTTTGTTCTCGAGAACCAAAAGGGGTTTATAATATTGGGCACATAGTGTACTATTTATTAGAGGAGTATTCCATCAAATAACTAATCCAAAATTATCATAAAAAATATTATTGTTCGTAACTGTAAACAAGTAGTATGTATCGACAGACAGATGGGCCCGGCCGCCGTCAGCTGTATCTGCGCACCGGGCTTCACGGGCGACCTGTGCGAGGCGCAGGTAGCAGAACCAGGTAAGATAGATTTTTATCCTTCAATATTTACGGCTTTTACAAAACAGAAGGTTTTTTCCGACCTTACACTCAAAGGAGTATCGAGCCCGATTTTGATGAAAATTAAAAAGGCTTGTAATATTGAAATTATAAATGACGAAAATAAGAAAATAATTATAAATGACGTAGTTATGATTCATCAAAGCTCGGGCCTCTTTTGAGTATTTTCTCCTTTCGGTATTCCGCATAGTTTTGAATATTTGGCCATTCACGCCCACTTGAAAATTAACTCTGTATTGTACCAACTTTAGTAGCTTGTGTAAACAGTGAGTACAATCCAGAATCCTTGGCTATTCAAAATACTGCTGACAAATTCTTCAGCACAATGTAACTGTCTACCTGTACGTCAAGGTTTAGGTACCATTGATCTTCAAATATCTCACGATCATTCAGATCATTATTGCAAAATTGTAAACGTACGAACCATATAGCCGTTTTTAAGAAATTCTTAAGTATTACAGGGAAAAAATCGGCGCGTGTAAAACACTTAATTAGACAATATTAATTTGTCTACTGACTGAATAATAGCCGTGTTATTTGTATTTTACTTTTTAAAGAAACATTTACATAAATAACGAGAGCCAATACGCAGCTAATATTTCTAAAAAAAAAAAAAAAAAAATTGTTACTAAAATAAACTCTAATAACACCTGTTGCCTTACAATACAACATTATTTTCAGAATGTGGTATAGAAGAATGTGCAGAAGTTTGTAAGCAAGGAACAATTTGTGACTGTAACCCAAAAGATACAGATGCCTGTGAGTAAAATAATTATGACAGAAAAATCTATAATGCCATAAAATAATAGTTAATATTCGATTACTAAGAACTTACTAAGTAATTTGTAATCGTTGTATGTTTATAGCATCAGCACTATTTGACACAAAGCTGGAAGTAGTGGATCAAGCAGGTGTAAACATATCTCAAGAAATTGTTAAACAGGTAACCTAGTTACTGCGAAACTGAACCATAGAATAATTGTATTTTAATTGGAAAAAATAATTAAAATAATTACGTTACCTTTTTCAGCTAACAAACTATTTGAAGGCGTCAAACATAACATTAGAAGATAAAGTAGAAATTTTAAACATAAGGTAAGTTTTCATTAAATACTAAAATTGTTTTGTAACTCATGATGGATCGTATACTTATGTGTTAGTGTGTGTGTAACAGTGCGGTGGGGGAGGGGGGTGCACGTGGCGTGTGGGTGCGTGTGTGGGGCGCGCGGCGCGAGGCGGGTGCACTGCGCGCGGTACTGGCACGCATGCGCACACACCACGTGCGTCTGCGCGCCAACACGCTGCACTTTCACATGCAACCCGCGCTCAGTTTACAAGTGAGTATATTTTTAGTTATGACTTAGTCTCTGATGTCTTTTATAGAATTTCTAGTTCACTCAAAATTGTATGCCACTCAAGAGTGTAACGATGAAACAAACGAATCGTCACAGAAAACAGCTGTAGTTTTTGTCACATCATCTTTTAACATGAATACTATACCTACTTGCTTCACACTTTATCTTGAAACGTCCAACTAATACAAAACCACACATAACGCACACCCTAATCTACTTCTTATCATGTCGATGGCAAAGCTACTAGTAATCTACTAAACAGCAATCATGTGCACTTCAGAAAATATAGCAGCCAATCGAAGAAATGACTCTAGCTCTGGATTTAGGTAGTGCAGGTTTTGCCTGGTGTAAACTTGGCAAATAAAGTGAGGCATTGTTTAATTTTTCCCTGTTTATATAGAACCCGTATAAAGGTTTTTAGGGTCAGTATATATTCTTCTTCTTATCGTGTGAGCAGTAAGGTCTTACGACCCCACACATCCTAGTGTCAGAGTTTCTAAACGGCCTCAAGGGCCTCTGACATGGTTTGACGACCGCCATTTGGCGGCCGGGACTACAGGCTTTAACGTGCCTTCCGAAACACAGAGTCATCTTTTTATCAGACAATCAGGTAATTCAAGCCTGCAATGTCCTAACTAAACTGGAAACAACTTTACAAAGAGGCTTCCCGAGGGAATCGTGCCCACGACTACCGGGTCAGAAGGCAAACGCCTAAACCACTCGACCACGGAGGCAGTCTATATTTATTCTTATCTAAGTAAGGACACATTCCTTTTTCCTGAACCTGCGTATATGAGTAACATGTAAGATCTTAGACATACTTACATTTTATTTATCGATATTTTTATTATAAAGGCGCAAAAGTGGCATGCCAGAGTATGGGGAGAAGTTTCGTACAAAGTACGAGTACCTACATATTATTAACATTCTTGAGATAGCGCGGTAAGCTTAATTGAAAAAGTTTGTCGAGGTGCCTTCGTACCTACACTTTCGTTAATGGAGTCGTTTTACGATGCGACGTATACAATGTAAGGTCATGTTAATCCTTAATACTATCGTTCATTAATATAGCGTGTCGCAGGTTAGTACCGTAATATTGACTTCTTAATAATTCTTGGAGCACAAGACATCCTTTTAACATTTTCAGAATGAAAATGACATGAATGTAAATTACAAAAAAGTTGTGTTCAGCACATCTGCTATCAGATGAGGATAATACACACCTTTGTTCGGATGTCTAACATTGTTTGTAATAAATATTTATCGATATAGTATTGACACAATATACAATTTTATAGAGATATTTAATTTCAATGAGATTGGATTAATTCCCAGTCCTTGAAAAAGAAAGACAAAGGAATATCAAGGCTCGAGACATTTTTTATTTTCAAACACAAAACTATCTTTAACCATTGCTTTACTGGCATTCACTTAAAGAATAACTTTTGAGGTAACTTTCAACAAGTAAGAAATTTGTCCAGACCCTGGTTGTGAACCGAACACAAAACTATCTTTAACCATAGCTTTATTGGCATTCACTTAAAGAATAACTTTTGAGGTAACTTTCAACAAGTAAGAATCTTTTCCAGACCCTGTCTGTGAACCATCGTCCTGAAATATGGGAGGGGTCCCAGTTCATACTGACATGTATGGCGAATGGATCTCCGAACATCAACTTCACGTGGTACAAAGATGGTGTCAAAATAAATTTCAATGGAACTTTGAGGTAAGTGAAAATGGGACTGATCTGATGTGTGTTTTGAACGTTATTTTAAACAAGCCATTACGCTACTAGAGCAGTTGTCAAAAAGCTAGCATTGTCGTTAGAAGAGCGTTTGTTTTCAGAGACATTTGGACACGAACGGTGTCAGAAGACGCGCTTGGTCGACGCATGTCAGTGCTAGGCATATCAGAAGCGATGAGGCCAGACAGCGGTAAGTGGTCCTGTGCAGCAGACGATGCTGGCAGGAGACGATGTAGAGCGCTGAGGTTGACGGTGCTGAGACCGCCCGATATACGACTTGTGCCTTCCACGATTACTGTCAATAAGGTGAGGCAATCTGCACCGACGCTAAAACACATTTTTTATAAAATAACAATACTCAATTTCAAATTGAAGTGATATAATAGTTGTATGTCAGGGCGACAACGTGAGTATAACATGTCTGGCGGGAGCGGGGCGGGTGCACGGCGCGCTCGGGTTCAGTTGGGCGAGGGAGAGGACGCTGCTGCCAATGGCGCCGGGCAGAGAGGTCTGGGAGGATCTGTTCCCCGCGGGAAGCGTACTAAAGCTTTATAATGTACAGGTGCGTTACATATTGTTTTTAACCGACTTCAAAAAAGGAGGTTACTATGTTCGTGTGTATGTATTTTTTTTTTTTTTTTTTTTTTTTTTTTATGTATGTTACCTCATTTCTCCGCCATTTGTGGACCGATTCTCAAAAATTTTTTTTTACTTGAAAGAGTATACCTGTATACTCCTGAGGTGGTCCCATTTTAATTTGGTGAAGATCTGGTGCTGATCTTCGGAGATATACAATGGAACTCTTCAAAAATAGACGGCAAAACTGTCGTAATTGCTGGAATAGCTTGGATGCTTATTGAATATACATTATCATGACGTAACATCACGCCTGTATGCTCTGAGGGTGTTTGCAGATGTGTACAAAACACATTTTTTTAGTTGTTATATATGAAATATAGACACGTATTACGTGTTTCGTGCTTTTTCTGACGCTATTCAAGTATTCGCATCCAGCAGTCATCACTTGTCTTCATGTTGATGAGCTGATAATGGAAGGTACAAGGCTACTCCTCAACGGTTAAGAGTTGAAAGCAAAAATAGGGGAATCTTGAAGGTTAAGGGTTAGGTTTCTTGGTTGAATGTTAAATGCATAGTAAATATTTGTATAGGATATTTATATAGGTACTTATTACAACTAAAAATGAAAAAATAAAAAACTTTTTTGCAAAAAAAAACAACCGACTTCAAAAACACCAAAAAGAGAAAAATAAACTTCAGAAGAAAAATCAGCTTCTGAAGTCGGTGGCAAAAAAATAAAATCAAACAAACAAATGTCACCGACTTCAGAAGCTGATTTTTCTTCTGAAGTTTATTTTTCTCTTTTTGGTGTTTTTGAAGTCGGTTGTTTTGTAAGATGTTTTAAATAAAAGTAAAATATGCAAAACATCCATAATTTTATTCGAGGTCGTCCTTTTGGCTTTTCAAACAGAAATCCAGTGAATTCCGGTGTCAAGTGTCATCGGTAGCTGGCACCAACGCCCAAGCCGTGACCATGTGGGCCCTAGGAGCTGATGACGTAGCGTGTGAGACCGACGCCTCCCATGGCTTGCGCTGGCCGACAACTGCTCCCGGAGCGCACGCCACAGCATCTTGTCCACCTGGACACAGCGGGGAGATTACTAGGTAAGTAGAAAACAATGGAGAAATTAATATTTAGGAGTATCGTCTTTCTATTGCAGACGATATAACCTGTCATTACATGTATAACTTATTTTGTTACTTATTTTCAGGTTTTGTGAACCGAAAACAGGGCAACACGGCGTCAAATGGATGCTACCAGATTTCTCTGGTTGTGTTGCAGACTCGCTTAAAGATATTTATGAACAGGTAAACGAAAAATGAACAAATTGTTTTAAAGATACTGTCTAATCACAGCTACCTACTGCCGAAATAAAACGTCATGATGTTGTCAGTTCATTTTGATATCGCTGGGCTACTCATGGCGCGCTGTGTCGCTCGTGGCGCGGCAGTATGGCGCAGTGCTGCGCTCGCTGCCGACACACCCGGGAGAGGGCGAGCCTCCCCTCACACATGCAGCACACATGCTGCACTACCTCATGTCTGCTGCAGCTCAGCCAGCCGACAGGTATCAAAGCGCGGAGCATCTGCTGCACATCTTTGACCACCTACTTACACATCCTGATGCCTTCCTGGATGAAGAGGTATCTTATCTATAGATCATTAAATTGATAGTTTTATAAGCAAGGTCACGTTATTTCTGTTTAGAATGCTACATTAATACACCATGTTACTCCTATTAGAAAATCTTCGATCTCCAAAACGCGGTGGTGGACACAGCTGGCATGAGAAGTAACTTCGACAATCGCTTCCACGAGTTCACAGTTATAACGAAACCAGTACACTTGGACAACGCAGCGCACTTTAAACTGCAGCCAGGTCCCGTGGGGAGCGAGGAGTGGCTAGTAACGTCAGCAGGAGTGGAGCTGGCGGATAGAACTGACAATGCTTCCGTAGTCACCGTGCTATATCATGATTTGGGAGCAAGATTGCCGTCGTTAAGAAGATACGTCGATCATAAGTAAGGACTTTGGTGTTTATGAAATTAATGCTACTAACATTTGTTTGGCAGCATGTGGTTCTATTCAGTTTTTTTCCGTTTGTTTGTATAGATTCAATCCTTGTAGGTTACCTACTATTTTAAGATGTTGAGTCACTTATTATATATTATGTTTTGTTTAGGTTAGTTATGTTTTTATTAAGTTACTTTCTTTTCATTTTTACACGGTAGTTGTAGCGGCAACTCTTCCAGATCCGGCCGTGCGACAGAGTACACAGTAGCATCACAGCAGATGCAGGTTTCTGTCAGCGGTGCGGGAGTTGATCCCTCGCTCCCTCACACTGTCACACTGCTGTTCGCACACTCCAAGAATTACAGCGCCATTGGTGAGTAGATACCTGCACTATACGACTCCTAAACGATGTCAAAAAGAATGTACTGAGCTCATAAAGTTGTTCTGGTCAGCATCTCAGCTCGCGTGTGGAGGTCGGTCGCGCTCGTCGCCGCGCGTGTGGAGCATGCAGGCGTGTGAGCTGCGCATACCGGAGCACACACACGTCGCGTGCCGCTGTCGGGGACCCGCCACCATCGCACTCTTCACTGTACAGAGAGAGACATTCGTGAGTACTGTAGGAAAAGTTATGTAATGATGATGCAATATTCGATAACATCACAATCTTGTTTCCATTCCATTTCCATCAGACAGGTTCAGTGAATGACTTACGAGGTATCGTAAAGATTACTGTCAGCCTGGGGGGTGCGATGTGTCTAGTGGCAGCATTACTGCAGCTCCTCGGTCTGGTGGCTGGCAGCAAGATGAAGCTACTAGTATTGCTGAAAGCCTCCACTGCAGGCTTTCATTCCGCAGCCATGTTGGCTCTTCTTGAATGTGATACAAGCCAGGTGAGTTGAAAAATATTTAGTTTTGTGTATATTGCGGTTAGAGAAATATAAAGAGTTCAATGAGACATCTAACGCAGAGTGAACATGAGTTTGAAAAAGTTTTGGTTTCAAATTCTAAAAGGCGCCTTACCTCTTCACCTCAAAAAGACCGTAATGGATACCTGCATTTTACCGACGCTCAAATATGGTTGTCAAACTTGGACATACACCACTAAAATAAAGACTAAGCTCGTGACGTGCCAGAGTGCGATGGAAAGAAGTCTATTGAAAATAAGAAGAATAGTATAATACATAAGAAGTGAAACAAAGCTCATAATATGCTCTGCAATACGCTTTAGCACTAAAGTGGCGATGGGCAGAGCGCCTACAGAGACAAAAGATGGACATTTGAATCAACGGTATGGAAAGGACCAATTGGTAAAAAGAGCAGAGGACGTCCAATTAACAAAATAATCACCACGACAGGAAAAGAATGGCGAAAGCAAGGGATAGAAAAAAATGGAGTAGACTGGAGGAGGCCTATATACCCAGTCTAAGGTTCCAACATCAAATAACTCAAATTAAAATTTAAATAATCTGCATTGAATTTATATAAAACTTTGTATATTTTAAGTAAAATTGTTATTTAAGGTTGTTGGAAATAAATGGGTTTATTATTATTATTATATTGCGGGTCAGATAATGTATGACCGAGGTGTTGCTATGTGCTGCAGGACGTGGCATGTGGTGGCAGCGCGGGCTGGGCGGTGGCACTGTGCTGGATGGCAGGCTGCGCTGCGCTGTGTGCTGCGCCGCTGCTGTTGCACGCTGAGCTGGCTGCCACAGCGTCGCGTGCTCCCTCTGTCGGACTTCTGTGTGGTATGTGTAGGTGCGGGCCGTGTTTGCAAGAGGGCCACGCATGTCGCTATACTTACGTGGTCTGGTTGCAGGTGTCTGCACCCTATGCTGGCTGACAGCTCGACTATGGGGTGGCGCACCATTGCAGCTGGGCACGGCTGCCAACGCCGTGTGTGCTGCAGGCCAAGCACTACTAGCGGCGCTCGCACTCGCACTCGCGCTAGCGCTCAGAGGGCGAGCACGCGACCACAAGCCGGCTAGACAAGAGCACGAGCGCGAACGAGCAAGAGTAGTGCGGCATACGTTAGTGCTGTTGGCCACTACGGTAGCCACGCAAGCGGCCGGAGTTGCGTACGTTCAGCCCGCGGAGACCAGCGTGACGCGCGCCGCAGTACTGAGCGCCGCCGCGCTCGCTAATGTGAGTCTCTACTACATTTATTCTTATCGTCGTATCAATAGACCTCAGCCTATATCTCTCATTGTTTGTCCAGGGTATAGCGATGCTGGTGTGCTACGTGATCATGGACGAGGAGTGTCTGCAGGCAGCGCGACGTCTGCTCACGCTCTCCTCACACAGCGAGTGGCAGGACACGCCCGAGGGTGACGCCTCACATAGTCGTGAGTGACATTGTTGTCCTTTTGTCACATGTTTAACTACAATTCATATAACAACCAGAATCTAAAACCTAAATATGAAATGGAATATGATCGTTAGTTCAACCCTATTTGAAAGAGTTCAACGACTTCAAACACACAATTTTACCTTTTGTACTACTAATTTTGGTTTGTTTTTCTTGAATGCGTACGTACTTAGCTATTGTCATCACATTGTTGTAGTGTACATAAAGCAAGCTCGCGAGGTGGAGTGCTCCTCGTCTCATGTGTCGCCCGCTAGCACCTACTGGCAAGCGCCGCCGATAGAGAGCCCGAACGCCATGTACAGGTGAGGACTGAGGTACAATCTCACTGTTACTTAGTCGCGGTCTATAGTAGAAGTATCGTGTACATTTGTGAGCTAACACGTTGGTATGTTGGTGCAGGCGTCAGTCGAGCGGCGCGTGTGTGGCGGACATAGTGCGCTGCGTGGAGTACAAGCACGAGCCGCAGTCACCGCGCACACACACACGCGCACTGTGCGACCTCATACCCACAGGTACCACTACAACAACGCGAGCTACTGGTCCATATACTCTGCTATGTGTTTACTTGTTATTGCAACTAATGGTATATTCTTAGGGGGTGGTGCTGGTATGTCGCACGTGTGTGTGGAATTGCGCGTGCTGCCACACGTCACAGACACGCGCGCGCGCACCTACAGGGACAGCACCGACACGCCCAAGGTACTGCAAGTTCAAATAGTCTTAAATGCACTTAACAGGTCAATTTGTTATCTAATCGCAGCATCATTGCCCCAGGAAAGCTGCGCGATCTGCAGTCAGTCGACGCCCGACGTGTCAGCTCGTCCAATCAAGAGCTGTCTCAAGAAGCCCACGTCACAGATGTCGTGCAGTAGCTCGCTGCCGTCCATCCACCGCGAGGGTAGCGCGGAGCACAACCACTCACACACACCACTAGTTAACACACATTTACCCGATACGACAACTACTCACAGCACGTGCACACAAACTGACAAAGTACTGCACAAGATATCGCATGACCTGGACTTCCTACTCAACAGGACGCCGAGCCGAGCAGCCGACCACAATTTGCAGCGCGTGCAAGAAGCGCCGCCTTAGTAGTGTAAAGTTACCTACAGTTACATGGAAACAGGGATGTGATATGTTTAGCAGCTTAAGTAAAATTATGTACATAATATTGTAAAAGAGAACTTAAATGTATTATAACTAAGAATAAGACCTTTATAATATTTAGTTAAGTATTTTCGTAAAAACAACGAACTTGTCTTGTAACTTTTGGTAAAAAAAAAGAGTTGCGTTACATATAAGTAAGTTATTTATTATATTATACGACGGATCTCATTGTAAATTAGTTTGGTATTAATTTAGATAATAATTTTAACGCATCAAAAACTCGTAATGTAATGGAAATTATATTTTTGTACCTGTATTTGAAGACCGTTGTTTTATTTTTTAATAGGTTCGTATGTTTATAGTGCGACAAATGCCGCGAGTTTTGTAGAAGAGTTATGAGCTGTTCACTTTGTGCGATACATCGTCACTTAAGATATTATTGCAGTGTGAATTTCTTTGATGAACACAATTGGAAATTTGGGCCGGATCACCGAGTAAGGCTATTGGAGTGTGTCCACGAGGTATAAAACCATATCACCCACTAGCTGTTGCCAGCGGCTTCGCCCGCTACAACTCGAAAATTATCCCACGGGAAGATGAAATCGGGATGAAAATATATCCTATGTGTTAATTCAAATTCAAATTCATTTATTTCAATCCATTTAGGATCATAATAATTATCATTTACACACATATTTGAAGTAAAAATTACAATTATAAAATTTCAACTAAACAAAAATATAAAATTAAATCACAATAAGTATCTACAACTAAATAAAATAATAATATAAACTAAAACTCTAAAATTACAATGGCTATTAATACACCTGCCTCTGAGTCATTTGTTTGTTTGTCATTACATTAACCATATAACAATGGTTAATGTACCGACAATCAAACCTGTTCGCAAATACGCTCAGGATGGTGTTGGAGGTAGCCCGGAGCCTGCGCCCCAGAGATGTGCACCGCTTCCGCATCGTCGTAAAGAAACAGTCGACACGGGCGTCTGCGAACATCCCCGAGGCGCTGCAGTGCCGGGGCAGCCCAAACAGCACCCTGAACGCATTATTATACTGAACACGGAGAGCGTTGTACTGCTTCTGGGTATACGACACCCACAGGCTGGCAGCGTTTACCAGCTGTCGGTTGACGCAGGCTTATGATAACAACACAGTCATCTGTCTATCAGGTATGTTTATACAGTTGTTGAAAGTGGCACTAAAGCACTTAAGTCTTGTTTAATTTGCATTTTTCGCTTATGTAGAGCATGAATAGACCGATACTGTTACATACATCTCGTATAGAAAACTTTTCCTTTAAACTGCAAAATTGAAGACTAAGTGACGAACTTTCTTGTAGCTCTTACGTCGTGACACACTTGGACAGTTGAGGCTTAGCGTTCAATTAGGATGCGCTGGAGGCACTTCTAACTAAATCCTTCAACTTCACTGTACGAAGTGTACTTCAAGTCAGACGCGTTTCACACTAAAGAAATCTTATCCAAACCTGAAACCAAGACTATGCTTGTATTATACTCGTAACTAGTCGTAACTCAAACGAACTCCTTGGGATGAGTTCAACACCGCAGCAGACGGAATAAGTGGCAGGTAAATAATATTGTAATTACAACACTGGGGCGTGGCAGGGTTTAAAAAAAAAGCTAGAGTGTGATCTAACTAATGTTCTTAATGTTTATTTTGAACCTGTCGCGGATAACTTGTCATTTGTTTTGTGTTGCAAAGTGCGTGCGTGTGTGTGTGTGAGTGGATGTGTGTGTTTCATATTAGTACTCGTGACTGTACTTTTATAACTTTTCTCTTTTATATACAACTAGCGACCAGCCCCGGCTTCGCACGGGTGCAAATGGATGTTATTATACATAAAACCTTCCTCTTGAATCACTCTACTATTAAACTCGCAAAACCGCATCAAAATCCGTTGCGTAGTTTTAAAGATTTAAGCATACGGACATAGGGACAGAGAAAGCGACTTTATTTTAAACTATGTAGTTTTTATACTATGTAGTGATAAGGTTCTCTAAATACTACTTCTCTACAATTAGGTACCTACTTACTTAATTCTGTTTTTCACAAAATCCTCGGAACCGAGTTTCCTTCCTTTAGAACCGAGAGAGAACCCATTTCCGTTTATTCAGTTAGCAGTTTGTTAGGTTTTCATTTTTGTTTTAATAGTTTCGCAAACATCGAGGCGTCGCTTTCATTTAGAAATTCAATTTTAATAATAAAGTTTGTCGGATGGTTTCGTTATTATTTTTGTACCTATTACGAATAATTTGCTGGAAAATGGTTATACTAGCCAAAGCACAATATTGGTCACTTACAAAAACATAATAAACTACTATTTATTGCCACAAGTACAGCGTCATCAACTCTAGTGTCGCGTAAAACACATAAATAACGTGAATATTCAAAATCAAATCAAATTAAGATTTTTTTTTCCTGAATTGAGTTAAATTTGCCATTTTGAGAATTTGCCATTCTGAGCATTTGGCATTTTGAGAATTGTCCATTTTGAGAATTTGTCCTTTTGCGACTCTGTTGCCATTTTGAGAATTTGGCATTTTGCGCCTAAACCAAGTGTGTGCACTATTATAGTTGGGCCAGCTGAGTGCATATGATAACAACAGGATTGCCGTAGCTCGGATATGGCTATTTTAACAGGCTTTTCTGCTACCGATTTCCGAAAGTGTTTCGCTGTAATGGTTTTTATGTTTGTAACCCTTATTAGTTGTGATATGACCACAAAATTGTATCATGTAGGTATAAATGTTAGACTATAACTGGAAGTTATTAGACTCCTCCCGCTCTGAGCAGAGCGGTTAGGGAGTGTCAGACTTCTACTGACTAAAAACAACCCATGTTCCTTCTTCATCTGCGGTATCTCTCTCGAACAACCAGCAGCCCCGACGGGCGTCGGCCAAAAGTATCATACACTCAAAAGTATCATACACTCAAGAGCTTATTGATGTATTTCTTTTCTTAAAAATGTTTACGTTTACTCATATTATACATAGGTAATGCTAACGAAAGTAGCAAAGAACAGAAGCGAATGTCTTTCCAATATATGTTGGTTTTACGATCGTCTTCAGTAATGAGGGAAGTTCGGTAGTTACCGGTGATCCAAGTTTGGTAATGCTTTGCTGAGAAATCGAAAGAATATGATGTCAACAGATTTCGGCTACTTTGTTCTCCGTTAGGTAAGTCATAAAAAGTTATGTGGTATTGGATGGTGGCATCTTATTTGATAAACATTGACAATCCGATTTCAATTTAGATGACATGATTGCCTACAACCACATTGGCCTGATTCTATGACCCTGATTAAACTTACACAGTTAGAATCTCCGCATCTTATGAACATGATTGTCACGTGTGTCTGAATAACATTAGGCGCAAATACCTATCGGATATCAACTACAGTAACGGTAACAAAACTAATCATACCGCAAACATTGTGAGAATCATACAGCTGACAGCTGGTGTGTTAATATAGACAGTGTTCGGATTAGGCCAGTGTTTATACCTACAAAGTGTTAATAGTAGTAGTGTAGTTGGAACACATTGGATTGGCAGTTTGCGAAAGTTGAGAAAGTCCTCTAGAGAAGCTTATCAACACAGAGTATACGACTTATGCGAGACACACATAGAGTTGAACTGAGTAGTTTAGTAATATAATCCTGAACTTCAACTTAATTTTATTACTAAACCATTATAATAAATCCAAATTATAAATCTTGCAATAACCTGTCAGAGTTATACCTACAGTCAGTTAAACATTGTCATCTTCTTCTCTGTTCAGTGATAGAATTTAAATGGTCACCTACAGCTATTTGGCCTTGACACACATAACAGACATTAGCTATTACCCTCCAGTTTACCGAGTCACCGCGAACTAATTTTCTTTGGTCATTTTCTCAAGACAACATAAAGGTTAACTACGGTCTAGACAGGTTTACGTGCGTCGGGTGCTAATAAGTAAGGTTAAACTTCACTCACCTGATCGTGTGGGATAAATGATCGTGGTCCTTTGAGGGACTTCTGAGGGAAAATATAAAAATAAAATTATCTAATTGTTTTAAAAAAAGAAAATGATATTTTCAAACGCAAGGTTATTGAAATGAACGTGCAACTGTAAACGAAGTTACACTATCACAGTAATTATCATTTCGGGAACTTTATATTTAGTGATACAATTTCAGTTTTTGTATTACACAGGAACGGGAGTGAGAGTGGTTTCAACTCAGTAGAGTCTGTCTGTATTCTGTTTAATCGTGCAGTAATGAAGCTATTGTTGCAAACGTTAAACGCAATTGCCTGAATATTATCTCTAAAACAATTGCCATTGCCACCGGGAGAAAATGTCCTTTAAAATATACACTGACCTCATGAAGTTCTTCAGATAGGTATGGCCTGGGGCCGTATTTTTGAATCAATAGATTTCCAAATCGTGTACGAAATCACAGAATTCATCACGTCATTTTCGTCATTTCTACTGGTAGAATATCGAAAACGAGTGGGTCGGACCACTCCTTACAAAATTCACGGGTATGAATATTCAAAAATAGCGATTTCGTACGGATTCGCATACGAATTCTGCGATTTCGTACACGATTTGGAATTCTATTGATTCAAAAATACGGCCCCAGATGTATGAACGTGGACGAGGTAAAAGAAGTATGCAAAGATCGTAGCAGGACAAAAGGAGTGAGTTTTATGTTCGTACTTATCGTGTATATCTTTAATTACTTACTCGTGTAAAATGATGACTGTATAATAATAGTACCTACGTAACTGGTAGTCGTAAACCTTTATTTCATTTTACGAGTTGTGGACAAGGTCCTTCAGAACATAAAGTAGCGGTCTCAGTGCACAGAGTTAGTACATTGTTGCACTGCACGTGTTGTACTGTTATTTATAAACAAATCTATTAGTTTCACCTTGACCGAGTGGTATTATAGCTCATGTTTAAAAGGATAAATTACATGAAATAGAGATTGTATGTAGGTACGAGCTACGGCAGTCAATTTCTGGAAAATACCTTTTACATACAAGATGTATTTTCTACTGTACTTGCAGGCAATATTGGCATGCCCGTCGGGGCCACGGATTTTTGTACTAGATTACGTGGCCTCGGCGCAAGGGCAAAGAAGGAACATGGGTTCGGTTTTTAGTCAGTAGAAGTCTGACACTCCCCTTCGCTCTGCCCAAGAGCGGGGGGGGGGGGGGGGGGGGGTCATTCGATGTTTTTCCACCCAAAAAAATAAAATAAAAGGCAGTATTAATTTGCATATTGATTTTTCTACAAAAATCTTGGGATTAATCTTAAGGCGACATTAGCTGCCCGCGACCTTGAGCGCGCGTTTAACTCATCGCCTAAACAAATAAGGTTGAAAATGGCGATGCGTTTGATGCTCGTGACTGCCAAAATGAACGATAGTTCGCAGATTTAATTTATTTAAAAAAAAAAACACGCTGTAATGTTAAAATATTTTTACATTTATGTCTTTAGTTGGTTAAATTTCCTTTCTGATAGTAAAAAAAAAATAACAGTTGTTTCGAGACGAAAAAGTTTTTTCGTGTGATTTTTTTGTGATTTTGTGATTTTTTTTTTCGAGGTTCTTGATTACTTTTAGAAAATATTTTTGCATAAGTCTTTTACCTATACATTTGACTATACACTGTTTTTTTTTTGGAATTGTAATAAGTAGCAATACGGCTAACTCTGCGACGAAAAACAGGTCGTTTTTACGGTGCCCCTTTGACTGCGTCTTAAGGGCCGGATTCTACAACGTGAAGACAGACGGACCTGAGAGGAGACATGCGGATATATGTAAATTGATTTGGTATACCGTGTCTCTTGTCTCAAACCACAAAATAATATCTTACTCTGTGGCGTATTGATCCGAAAAAATTGTTACCCTTTGAGCTATGTGAGGGTTTTTCCCAGAATATAGCTGACAAAAGTACCATTCCAGACTTTTCACTGCCTATAATTTATGCTGGTTTCGTTCTCATAAAGCTAGGTTTAAAACTTTGTGTGCTTGGAAGTAGGAAATATCGCAAAAACTTAACTCCGCCTGAACCAATGTCAAGTGACATTTCTTAACAAATATTTTACTTGACACAACAGCGTGATATTTTCGTTGTTGAAATACCCTGTTATAAAACAAACCCTTTTTTTTTTTTTTTTTTTTTGGTGGGTGGAAAATCATCGAATAACCCCCCCCGCTCTTGGGCAGAGCGAAGGGGAGTGTCAGACTTCTACTGACTAAAAACCAACCCATGTTCCCTCTTCCTCGCCCTTGTGTCGGAGCCGCGGTAACTTTTCGATATCCGCAGCCCCGACGGGATAAAACAAACCCTTGCTCAAAGATTTTCTGAGTATGTTCAGTTCATCAGTACGGGCGATACCTACCTACGTACATGCAGTACGTGTGGTTTTATTACCCGAATACGGATCTAATCCTATTTCTATCCCGATTGTGTTCCGATAACCACAATGTAGAGATTTGATTGTGTTCGAAACTGTGTATCCTACTAGCAAAATAGATGTACGCATACATAATTCAATCCACATGAGTAACTATCATTATGTGTATGAGAAAATTCAGGATAATCTCAAGAGATGTTATGATAATTATGTAGGTAACAAGATTTCTTGGGACAATATTTAGTTGCGTAATAGTAAATTGTTACACTAGGTTTGAAAGGAATCAAGCCCATAAGAGGCTTAGTAAATATTTCATATAAGAAACTACACATTGTCCATCTCTACCTATCTAGTAGGACGCCTTCTAACGCAACGTCCGATAACCTGGTGAAGGTTGCGGGGATCCGTTGGATGCGAGACGCACGGGACCGGTCAATGTGGCGACACTTGGGGGAGGCTTATGTCCAGCAGTGGACGTCTTTCGACTGAAATGATGATTATGATGACACATTGTATTCATGATAACAACTCGTTTGGACCCCTTTGGGCAGTGTACAGACTCTTTTCAACTTGGTAGTGTATTGTACAGAAACGAACTACAAAAGTATTTACTTCAAAATAGTATTGTCATCTGAAATCTGTTATAACTACATAGTTAAGATTAATGCCCACTGTTGATAACTGGATAATGTGTATTAACGTGATAAGTTGTATCATTAATTTGACGCATTGCTACTGTTTAGATAGTTATACCGGTTATTACTATCACGAAAATATATTATCTATCATCAGCTATTATTGGTATAGTATAGTTTGGTTCAAGGACCGAACCATCGGTTTACCGAATATTTGGTGTAATAACTATTTACTTATAATTGTGTAGGCTACACTTCTAGTACTCTACATCCCGTATTTTGTGAACTGAATGAACTCTTTGGTAGTACAATAATCAGAACGTAATTTATACTAAACTACTATTATAATTCTTCTGTACGTGTATAATTGTGTATGTCACTGCATTACTGTTTCTAAACGCTGGACTGAATTGATGACATTATTAACATCCATCCATCAAGTCATCCAGGGACTTTTTGGACGTCCAAGTTTTCAAAAGACATTCATCAAAACATCCGCTCTTTGACACTTCAAAGTATTTTAGCCGGGAAGATAAGTGGTGGAATCAGGTGAGACAAATTCCCCAGCAACACATTTCTCCGATAAGTAAACAAACCTGACGTCGTCTGAAGACACGTGATATTCAAGTAATCTTCAACGAAACTCGACATTCGGCAGAATCTGCATTCGATCCATCTTTAGCTATTGTGAAAACAACAACGTATTCCCTACACCAAAGTTAATTAACACTCCGAGTGGTAAACTCTAGATTTCACGATTTCTAGATTTCATATAACAGCGATATATCTGGTCGGGTAAAAGGTAAGTTATGCTATGTAAGTAGATCGTTTAAGACGTGATTGGTGCGGAGGAGTTCGGACCTAAACCTTCAGGCGACGAAATACGTTATGAATAGAGAGTCGAATAGGTACTGCAGCTTCTCACGAGGAACATTTTATTTATTTCTTAGAGGATAACTCAATGCGGTAAATGCGTCTTAATTAATCGAAACTTAATTGTTACAATTACCTAATATCTATAACAAACAAAGCATTCCTTGTAATCAGTGAAAGTTATTGAAGTCATTGGTCACAAGGAAAAGACTGGACCTAACACAATAATATTACACAAAGGTAAAAAAATCATGTAATTGATACGGCGATAAAACTATGTTTGCTTATTTTTCATAGAAAAGAAATTTTTAAGCCAACATCGAAAAATTTAAATTCTCTATTTATGATCTATTATCTGAAGCCAGAGATTTTGTTTGCCTTTCTAGAACTTTGTTTACCCAACGTTTCAATCGCTTACCTCCACTAGAAAATAACTCGTTATATTAAAACAATATTTGTTTGTATTCCTTCAAACAACTTGTAATTTAATCTAAGTGAAAGCAGAAACAAGATGATATTTTTATATTGATTTTATTTGATTTATTTTATTTTTTTGTTTTGTACGTTTCAGTGCCGGGAGCCCTCCTGGAGGGCTCACTCAAATCGTATCACCGATGCCGGGAGCCCTCCTCGAGGGCTCATTTTAAATGTAGGTTTTTCCTTGCGAAAACTGCATGAAATAATGTAAAAATAAAAACAGGTGTTTTTAACAATATTAATAAGAATACGCCGTGGTTTTAAATTGCAAGCACTTTTATTTTTAATAAATTTTCGACCTCTTCCTAGATGCCGAGAGCCCTCCAGGGGGGTTCTTTTTCAGGGGTGGAAAACCATTTGCACGATTTTCAACATTTTCTAAAAATATTTATTTATAGAATTTTTCCAACGTTTCAAGAAAATTGGTCAGTATATATTATTCCATGTTTTTTTTTCACTAGAACCGAAAAAAAAAAAATATGATAAAACGGAAAAATCTGACCTTCACAATCCAGTTAGTATAATACTGGGTGATACGATCAACCTGTCAAGTCTGATAACTGGCCAGCAACAAGTCTTACCAAGGATAAGACTAGTAAGACTGATCTGCAACCAGTCTTACCAAAAGTAAGACTAGTCTGCTACCAGTTTCATCAAAGATAAGACTACTAAGACTGATCTGCAACCAGTCTTACCAAAATTAAGACTAGTAAGACTAGTCTGCTACCAGTTTCATCAAAGGTAAGACTAGAAAGACTGGCCTGCAAGCAGTTTTATCAAAGGTAAGACTAGGAAGACTGGTCTGCAAACAGTCATACGGTAAGACTAGGAAGACTGGTCTGCAAGCAGTTTTATCAAAGGTAAGACTAGTAAGACTGCTCTGCAACCAGTCTTACCACAGGTAAGACTAGTAAGACTGGTCTGCAAACAGTCATACGGTAAGACTAGGAAGACTGGCCTGCAAGCAGTTTTATCAAAGGTAAGACTAGGAAGACTGGTCTGCAAACAGTCATACGGTAAGACTAGGAAGACTGGTCTGCAAGCAGTTTTATCAAAGGTAAGACTAGTAAGACTGCTCTGCAACCAGTCTTACCACAGGTAAGACTAGTAAGACTGGTCTGCAAACAGTCATACGGTAAGACTAGGAAGACTGGTCTGCAAGCAGTTTTATCAAAGGTAAGACTAGTAAGACTGGTCTGCACCAGTCTTACCACGGGTAAGACTAGTAAGACTGGTCTGCAAACAGTCATACGGTAAGACTGGTCTGCAAGCAGTTCTATCAAAGGTAAGACTAGTAAGACTGGTCTGCAACCAGTCTTACCACAGGTAAGACTAGTAAGACTGGTCTGCATACAGTCTTACCACAGGTTAGACCTAGTAAGACTGGTCTGCAACCAGTCTTATCAAAGGTAAGACTAGTAGACAGCACTACAACTAGTCTTACCAAAGGTAAACCAAAGGTAAGACTAGTAGGTTATGGTATGCCAGTAGTAGGTTAGTCTTACTTTTGGTAAGACTGGTGGTCAGGACTTGACAGGTGACAGGCGCATTACCCAGTAGTAACTGGGTTGTGGAGGTCAGACAGGCAGATAGCGATACTCATCACATATGTGGAGTATCGCTAGCTAATTTAATTTAACTGATTATAACATAACATCACGCCTGTATTCCCCGAAGGGTTGAGCAGAGGTGTACCTAATAGTAGGTACACCCACATTAAGTCCCACATAATAGGGGGCGACCCTATTGCCATCAATCGGGCACAAATCCAGACTCCGTGGCTGCTACTAGAAATTCCTGATGGAAAAACCCAATAACACTTTGCCCGACCCGGGAATCGAACCCACGATCTCATGATAGCCAGTCGCGGTTGTGAACATTGGACCAACGAAATATTCTACAAGATTTAAAAAAAAACAAAAGGTTGAGCACCACTTATTTTTTGGTTTTGTATCTTAGTTCCAAGCCTAAATGCCAGTGACCCCCCTGGAGGGCCCACTTGCAATATGTATGGCGGGATGGCACATGAGTTCTATGAAATGGGGGTGGAGTCGAATGTGTTAAGCAGGCTTTGAAGTAATAATAATTATTAACAACAACGGCATAACATGCTTTCCGAGGTACACGGAGGAAACTCAGGATGTCATTAATGGGTCGTAACCCATCCACAGACCAAACAAGGCAAACCCGGATCAAACTGAAGATTGAACCGACTGACTGTTATTATTTGATAGGTAAGTGGGGATGTGAAACCAAAAGTTTCCATTGGATGTGACTAATTTCCTGACAAATTCGTATCTCTATGGAAGATTATGTCTACATGAACACAAACCAAACAAAGCACAAGTGAGCCCACAAAAACTACCGAGACCATGAGTAATGTTATTGTTAAATAATTCTGAGACGGTATAGAAGTTCTAGTAAGAAGAAGGTAGATACTAGAGTAGTAGATACTACGAGAAGGGAGAGTACTAGTGCATCTGTAGGTTTGGTTTGAGTTTCTCACAGATAGTGAATAAAGTAGCGTAGAACAAAGGCAATTCTGTATCTCTAACGAGACGATATTGCACCCCGAGGCTGAGGAACGTTCGGTAAAGTAGAGAAGTTTAATTCGCTGCGTCCATTTGTTCATTAAAGTTGCATAGCTTTTACAGGACTACTGTGACTTTGTTTATGTATCGCGAAAGGATAGCAGCAGAAAGAAACTTGATAGCCTCTTCGTGATGTTAAAAAACACATTAAAACTAATAAATTAAGCCATCTTTATTATTATTATGAGCCTATGTTGTCCCACTGCAGGGCAAAGGCCTCCCTTCCCTCTTTCCACTTTTGGCGATCCAGTGCGATGGTAGATCAATCCCTTGAGAAAGAGTCCAGCTCATCCCGCCATCTCCTTCTGGGCCTGCCGCGTTGTCGTTTCAACTTGCAAAAGCCATCTTGCAAAAGTATAATTTTCTGATACTTTTATTTGACATTATTATTTTATAGGTATATAAATGCGTTTCCCAAGTTATATTATATTGTAAAGTAAAGTGATACTTTACAATATAATATAACTTGGGAAATGCATTTATATACTTACCTATAAAATAATAATGTTAAATAAAAGTATCAGAAAATTATGCTTTTATAAGGGAAACAAAAATAATATAATTGTTCAGTTTGATACTGTTAACATTAAATCGGAGCACTCTCAAATTAATGGAAACCAATTCAGTGGTTTATTGAAACACGAATTTACATTGAAGTTCGTTACGTAGATTTACAAATTTATGTGCGGTTAACAAAAGCACTATGAGCCATTTAATCCATTGATACCGCAGAATATCTACAATTTATACAAGATAAAACAAAATTTAGTAGTAATTAATTATCAAAACCATAACAGAAAGAGACACAGAGACATTAAAGAGACAAGAACAACATAACAGAAAAATCCACACAGTTAAAATACACATCACCGATACCTATAGTCGACATTCCACACATTCGAACGAAGCGCTTTGCTGGGTCCTTTATTATGCGCACAGCCAAGGAGTGGTATTCCCTGCCTGCGTCGGTTTTTCAGAGTTCATTTAACCCTAATCTGTTTAAGTCGCGAGTAAACAGGCTTCTACTGGGTAAGCTCGTTCCATCGTCGACATCGTCTCTGCCCGTATGGCAAGATTGAAGTCAAAAGCAAGCCGATTTATAACAATAATAATTTAAAAAAAAAACATATTTACAGTAAGGAGTGATAAAAATATGAAACAAATCTCTTGAAAATAACAGGAAAACGTCATCATCTAGCATCCTCTCACAGAACAAGATCCCATCCCCCCAAAAAAAGACTTACTCGGGCACATTACCCATTTTGAGCCCATGAAGAGGATCCGAATTTTTAAGCCTATAACAGTTTTCTTTTTGCTGCCAGAAAATGGCTCCGTCCTTATCGTTTTACTTTCCTGGTAAACTATGTTTAGGTCATTGATAACGTCAACTGGGAACAATGAACTTGGACCTAAACTATTGTTTATGGTTAAGGTGTTGTTCTTATAGCTATTGATAAATACCAAAGAAAATAATAATATAAATAGTACTTATGTGTGTATCTACCGTTCATTGAACTATTCCAAACGACCACATTTTCTTATAAAAAAAAAATAGTTGTAAAATTATGGGACGAGAGCTTTTTTCTTAGAAACTCGTTTCGTAATATTTATTCTCATGTGGTCGAAACACTGTTTATCATCATTTGTGTTCTCAGCGGTTGTCACATTCTGTATTTTACACATTGCTACGAAAATTATAATGATAAAGAACATAATTTACTGCGGTAGAAAACGTAACAAAATTCAACGCAGAATACCTATTTATTTTATATCATCGCTCCCTCGTCTCTTTCAGTGTATCTCATATTGTGATAATATTCATGAAATACGCGGAACCACGAGAGAACCCGCAGTGACGTAATACTTCACTAATTAAAATACTGGAAGTAAGACTGCGAGACGAATGGGCGCCGGCCATTCATGTTTCATATTTTTGAAGAAAGCAAGTTCAATATTTCAAAACTTCAATTCAATATTAGGCATTTACTCTATCACTAGTATGTAGTACAAACTTGGTAAAGAAAATAAACTATTTGTATTTGTATATTCAAAAATTCAAAATTTTCGTAGGTATTAAAGTATTTTTTTTTTATAAATGAGATCCAACTAGCACGACTGCAAATAAACTAATTTCAGTACGAGTAAGTACTTGAAACACGTGCACACTCAATATATAGAGAACTAGCATTTAACAGCGGCTTCGCCCTTGTGAAAATGACGATTTTCCATACAAACTTTCATCCCCTATTTAACTAACTCCCTTAGGGGTTGAATTTCGAAAAATCCTTCCTTATTCCTTGTCTACATTATAAAGGGAACCTCTGTGCAAAATTTCAGCTTCCTAGGTCCAAGGGTTTGGGCTGGGCGTTGATGAGTCAGTCAGTCAGTCAGGACTTCTCTTTTTATTTATATAGATAGATGTAGCTTGAAGTCACCGCAGGTTTCCAATTTCCATCCATTTCCCTCAACATTGACGTCCCCGCAGTACTCTGTGCCGGATGTTCGAACTCAACTAACCGCTTTCATTTGCAGTCTCTCTACTTATGGTTACAGTTGACGTTTCATTTCGTTCTTGGACTTTTTGCATTCATTTTTTACTTGATTTGAGTTGATTGGTTTCTGATCAAAGCGCCAATATGAGGTGATTTGGTTTTATTATTGATTCATAGAAATAACATTTACAAAATATTTTATCACAAAACAATTTAAATTTACCGAAATATATTACTATCGACGTCTTCTTCACATTAGTCTTGTCTGGGTAAGGCTGATCCATCGCCGAAGCCAAATAGCTTGGCTAATGGTTTGAATTTGTGTCTCGTGCCGCGAATACACATGCAAGTGGCACGGATTATTGCGATGATGATTCTTTATCTTAACCAACCCATCACTACGCTGTAGGACTTGTTCCAGCGGTCAGCGATTGCAACGCCAAGATGTTTTATGAAAGTAGACATTAATTAACAACTTAAGTTACTTACTTTTTGGTTTTATTATTGGATTCATCATCATCATCATCATCATTTCAGCCAAAAGACGTCCACTGCTGGACATAGGCCTCCCCCAGGCGTCGCCACATTGACCGGTCCCGTGCGTCTCTCATCCAGCGGGTTCCTGCAACCTTGACCAGGTCATCGGTCCACCTAGTGGGAGGCCTTCCAACGCAACGTCTTCCGGTTCGCGGTCGCCATTATTGGATTATTTTATTTGAATCAATAATTTATTTATCCGTTAGCCACAATTTAGTAGCGAGTCACGTTAGTAGCGAGTTTATGGTAATAGTTATCAGACTGATCGCTTGTGACACGAAATACTGACTATAAAATAGGGAATCATCGAAACGACGAAGAAGATGAGCAAAAATGTGAGAACACTCGATTAATGAACTATCATCGTTTAACGCGATATTTTTTGTTGAGAACAAATGACTACACGGTTGCTACGGCGTAGCAGACGTGATGACGTCACCGCTACGACTGCTACGCCGCGCCGTACAAGCTTTAGCGACTATTGTAGCAAAAGTTACATTGGGTAGTCTCTAAAGCCCAAAATTCCTTTATAACTTAGCAGCCCAAAATGCCTTAACATAAAGCATAGTATTTTTTAATTTTTTTATACTTATAAGTTATAAGGTAAGTTTTAAAATAGTTCAAAAATTGATAATTCGATTCCCAGACCCAACGTACGTGGTTCTGGACTGAAATGGGTAGTACGTGACTGTAACTTTTGTATATTTATGATTTATTTGATACTAGCTGATGCCCGCGACTTCGTTCACGTGGAAATTTTGATGAGTGACTGTCTCGTTGATTGAGTGACAGTGAAATTAGTGATAGCTTTGATTTCCACAGCAGCTGTTCCAGATCTTCAAATATACGACAACAGAGAGTGCTTATCAGGCTGAACAGCTCTTGCTAAGACGTCATTCCTATATATGTTATACCTAGTGTAGCTGGGCTCTTGGACTTCCACATCAGCTGTTCCTTCTTGCTAAGACGTCATTCCTATATATGTTATAGTGTAGCTGGGCTCGTGGAGTTCCACATCAGGTGTTCCAGATCTTCAAATTTATTCTCTGAGCAGAAAAGGCTCATCACGTAGAACAATTTTTGCTATGGTACCACTTTTGTATCTCTTATAGTTAAGCTGGTCTGTTGCAGTTCTGCATCAGGTGTTCAAGTTTCCAAGATAAATTACAAAAAAAAAAACATTCAAATCCGTCGAGTAGTTCCGAAGATTAGCGTGTACAAACAAACAGACAAACAGACATACAGACAAACAGACAGTTTTTTTTTTTTGGATTCGTGCTATAGAGCACGAATCCAAAAAAAAAACTGTCTGTAAAAAATAATAATTGAGGAGGGTTTAGAAACAGTAATAGTACTGTTTCTAAACCCTCCTCAATTATTATTTTTTTAATATATTCAATGTACAGACACAGTTTTTTTACTGTTTTATTATATGTATATAGATTTCGTGTTCCTTTGATAACGTTTTCATGAACTCTGTAGAAGGGTATCAAATACAATATAATAATATGTATTAAAAGGACTTTTATTGACTTGGCAAGAGCGTGGCAAAGAATTGTTGGATCAATACGAGTATTATTATCATTCTATTGAAATGTTATCACGCTTTTCTTGCAGTATATTGCTTTTATTTAATGGTTTCTTTTAGTACTTATCACACTTACTTGATAGAGACATAATCATTAAAGTTGAGAGTAATAAAGTTTTCATTTAAGACATCCAAGATTTTTTCATGAATACAAATAACATTGTCTTTTTTTAATGCTAATTTATAACTTCACATGCTTTCTCGAATATTCTTACCATTGCTTTTTGTTTAGTACTATTACGCTATTAATACACTTATTGCAAACACTTGTTATTACTTTGTTACAGAGTATAAAAAAGCAAATAAAGTCTGTACATAGCATAAAAAAGGTAGGGATATTGTTTTTGGAAAATAAAAATATTTTCATATTAAATAGACTCTGCTTTTACATCAAAAATAATAACAGGACCCACTGAATAATTCAACAGATTTTTTGATTTTTACAATGGATTTCGTTGGATTCTTTATTTATTTTAGACAATACACGATCATGATTTAAATAAAAAAGGCTTTTGTGGAGTCACGTCGTCCGTCCGATCGTTTTGAGTAATAAAATGCAAAAATACTCATAAATAACCTTTTACCGACATTTCACCAGTTATGTTTAAACCCCATGTCATAGGAGGCGAGCCTATTGCCGTCAACAGGGCACAAATCCGCGGCTTATTCTCAGAAAGTCCTGATGAAAAAAAAACTAATATCCCTTTGTCGACCTTGGAATCGAACCCATGACCACTAGACCAGCAAGATAGTCAGGTACAGGTCAGTTAGTTATAAGCCAGGCCAAAATATTATAAAGATGAAACCTTCTTTTATTCTAAAATGGGAATGATTGAGTTGTGGACGCTCTGATTTAGATGAAAAGGACTAAAACAGGGATTTTAGGGGGAGGATTAAAATGGACTGCGAATTTACTTGATATCTAAAAATGAGAGGCAGGTAATTCCGTGTTTTAACTTATTAATGGAGTGATAGGTTTTATTTGGGTTGAAATAAATTATGGCACAGAATTTTATACGAGTACCTACGTATTTAATTTCCATAACTTTAATAAATGGTTAGCGACACTAAACTATTTATATTTTATTGATCATGATTTGAGCAAAGAAGTGTTGTTACTAAACTCTTTTAAAATCATAAAATACATTGGTCTCTTAAATTTTACCACATAAGTACATATATTTATGGCAATACAATGGGAATAGTATATTTCATTATAAGTGCGGAAAGCCTGTCATTGCAAAGAGTTTCGACAAATGTCTACCCGAGCCGAGGCACAGCCGACGGCGAGGGTTGACAGTCGGAACAAGTTGCAATGACGGTTCCGCACGTGTACTGAACAACTATTTTTAATACAGTTGCGAAAAAATGAAGCAATTTAATAAAATAATAAAACCGTAATTAAACTCGCAAAGAACATTTTTGGAAAATGGCGCTAACCGTAAAAGAATATATGCAGATATTTTTTTTTGTTTTCTTCACCCATTCTGGGTAGGCAAAGGGAACTATGCCCATACAGCCAAGTCTTCAGTAGATTTTTTTTATTGATAATGATATGATATGAAAATGAAATTTAATGAGATGAAATGGAATGAAACCTTTAACTCATTGAATCAAATAATTAAATTTGATATTGAAACAAAATAGTAGCTTCTTTAGAAATATTTGCATGAATCATAAAAACTTCTATGATTTTTTTTAATAAAAACTTCGTGGTTGGTTTTTTTTAATGGACATTATTTTGACAGTTGGGAAAGAGAACGCACGAGTTCGGAAATGGTAAAGAAAAAGCACAAGTACGTAATAGCCCACATCCCGAAAACTATACGTCCCTGCAATACGCCACTTTTTGAGCAACTGTATTAAAAAATAGTTTTGATCAGATATTGAACAGGCCGCCCTCGTGTGTGTGTGCTCACGGTCGGCTGATCTTAAATCTTTAGTGATATGGGTTGCGCTCGCTCTGCATCGTTAGTGATCCGTGATAATTGTGTAAATTGAATTTCCATCGAAACACACCACGTTACGGCTCGAATCATTAAGTGAACGACTAATTAGTTGGTTTATGAATGGACTCTCACGCGTAATTGGATTTGCTAATACCTACATTTTATGAATACGTTAGCGTGCGTTACGTTAAGCTTTAGTACCACTGGTTGCTTTTTCGTTTTATTTCGCGTTCCTAGTTCAGCGAGACCCTACGTCCGCCCCGACCCGTCACATGCAGACCATTAATGTTCTCTCTTATCCAATAACAGTTCCTCATAAATAATGTTCAGTAGTTGTAAATGGCTGCGTATGATAAACTGTCACGTATGTACTGTGATGGCTCCAGGTCTCGGTCTCCAAATCCAGTGATGGTAGCCCTGTCTTAAGACCAAGTCCTGCAACGGTAAGGATGACGGTCTGTGTCGTCATCGTACCAAGGTTCTGTGTTGGCTCGCGTTGATCGTCTAGTCTGTTTGTTTTGTGAGTGAATATACTGAGAAAGAGTCGAACTTTCTTAGTTAGTCTTTGGTAATCAATACTGTGTTTAATCTAGGAAGGATTGAACTTCCTCACACCAGTGTTTAGGAAATAATGTTGTATCAAGAGAGTCATTTCGGGGTTTTTTAATCAACAATTAGATTTAGATTGACCACAGGTCAATCTCGAGTACACTCCACTGTGCGAACAATGTAGACTTATCAATCATTCTACTCGATAATGCGGAGCTTGTCTCGACACATCTGTATTATTGTTTAGTACAATACTTAATCAGTTTCCTCTGATTTAATAAAGGATTTTACAAGTTAAAATCAATTTGACACGTTAGAATGATTTGTGTAAGTTGATACATGTGCGTTTGTGCTTATTTTAGCCACCGCGTCTGACTGATATCGTCAGCATGGGGGAAACCTACACCGCGCCACGGTCCTTAATCAATGTTATTGGGGGAGCAACCGACTTCCTGTAATCGCTGCGAAGCGTTAATGATTCCCTTATCCATATAGGCAGGTACTTGCATTTTTTTTTATAGCCAGATTCCCGGTTAGGGCGGCATTGCCAGATTCCCAGTTAAGGGCAGACTTATTTGCCAATTCCCAGGTTGGGCAGACTTTCCCCCGGAACCATGGTTTTGAGTATGTATTTATTTATATTTGAGTTATATTTAGATTTGGCCAAATCTAGGTCGGAAGTCGGATTGCAAGAATGACGTGTATGGTATGCTGCGTTATCACTGCCAGAGGCGTCGCGCAGTCGTGTATCTCAAGCCATCAGTATATCAAGGTTAGGAAATATTAATGTGCATTATGCAACACAGCCGAAATGTTTCTCTCTCTCAAGACAATATTTCCCCTCCAACACAATTAGGTGATTGTTGACTTGAATCAACAAGTGATGATTAGGTTCCTGTAAACTTGTGTATTTTACTAGGTTCAATTCAGTTCAGAAGGAACTTATAGTCTCAGACCTTAATTGAAGGGTCTGGATTCTTATCTCAGACTTGGTCTATAGTAGTACAAATTATTATATTAGGTTAAGTTCAATAACGTAAAATCGTGTCTTTCAAGGTTCAGTGTGCATATTATAGAGAATTCATTATTGGAGTTGCAACCTGAATTACTACACTGATTTTAAAGCATTGCCTTTGTTATTACTTGATCTTAGCTTTGTCAATCTTCCATTATCAAATTCTCTACACAGGTAATCTTGGAATATAAAAGAAAGAGGTGGTTGATGTTTAAATTATTTATTTATTTTCGATAAATTTATCGAAAGAAACTGTTTGATTAATTAGGCCTAGTTCACTAGGATGATAGCGAGCTAAGGTCGAGTGTCCCATTACTAGACCTAGTCAGTTAAGGGGACACGGAACATCTCAAGCGAAACCCCTTCTGACAGCGAAAGAAACTGTTTGATTATTTAGATCTAGGTCCGCTAAGATTTTGACGGACCTTGATCGAGTCGTCCCATTCCTAAGCCTAGCCAGATAAGGAAAACAGAACGGCTCAAGCGAAAAACCTTTCTGGCACATACAAATTGGATGTTTACAACATATTACAATATTGACAATTATTTATCAGCTTATATAAATTGCAATACAACTGAGAGGAGAGGCAAGGTACACATAATGGTCACACAGTTTATTCAAGGTACTTAAGCCACAATATCCCATGATAATTTACAGTAATATACTCAGATTTCTAGCTTAAGCCATTTCACGTAGTTCAAGGTCTGCGTGATGTGTATCGCCTATACAATTCAAAGCGATTTCTCCACAATTCCCGCCTTTCAATCTCTTGCAAACTTCTATACAAGTTATCACGAGGAAATAAATTACTATTATCAAGAATAGTATAGCAGCTACTTTGTCTAGGCCAGTCCAAAGGTGCTCTCGTGTCTTTTACTTAGTGAGTATAAAATATCGAAGTTTGATGCGGCCTCCATTTTTACTTGGGTCGTTAAATAGATTGGGTGACTGAAGTTATTGTAAATTAGCTTGGGATCTTGCTTTTACACAAAATTTGAACTTGGAATACGTTACCGAATTTCAGCTCTCTCTCTGTCTTTTGAGTTCACTTAATATTACTTAGACTTAGACACACTGCTTCTAATTTTATTTTAAAATACAACTAATATACAATGATTATATTTAACTATAATTATCACTTGCAACCGTCTTGAATCGATGCACAAACTTGTCTGTCGTTGCCAAAGCGCGTTCCCTCTCGTCTGCCTGCTCCACTCCCGCCAAGCATCCAGATAGGCTCCTCCTAGAAATGTAATTTCACACACAAGTAATCTGTTTTTTTTCATTGGCTGTCTTGTATAAGACGCTTGCTCATTGGTCAAAGGCATGGCGTCAGGTTCCCGCCCAATGCTGCGTACGCGCCCCTTAGGCATCGCCATTCCACATGTGTTTGCCATAAGTCCAGATATTCCGAGAAAGGTTACTCCAACGTACGATTTATTGCTTTTCGAGTGTCGTTTTGCAATATTATTTTAAACTAAATTCAATAGATTTTTATTTTCTAAGTGTTTTGGGTCCGTTCTCTTATCTTTTGTTTCTAAATAATTTCTTCCCATGGATATTTCAATAGGTAGTTTTTGACAAGGGTCGAAATTTATGGATGGCTATAACGTAAGTTATTTATTACTTACAAATGCAAAAAAAAGAATAGTGGTTCGAAGAACGACCATCTCAGTACATGTATCAAGTGTGTTTGTTTTTACGCATAAAGCATACTTTAAATAGTATTACTTAGCGAAGCGTTTATATACATACGCCAGCCAGCACATCATGCTATTTGAAACGGATAAATCCTAATCAACCTTGAACCTACCTACTTTAGGAATGTATTTGAAAAAATATTACAGATGGACAGATGCGGATATCATCATGGCATTGAAAATAGAGACCTTCACTTAACTTTTTACATTATAAGTTATACTGAGCCCGCTTCTTAGATAGATAATATGCTTCCTTTTAAATCCAGTTAATCATTTTAATGGGACAAGAAAGTGATTACTTTGAAAACGAAGATTCAATGAAATAAAATGATTGAGTTTGAACAAAATCGGTAAAGTAATTGAAGAAATGGCTTTTAGAAGTACGTTTTTAACCAAAATCTAAAAAGAAGATGGTTATGTATTGGGCCGCCATTTTACTTAACTTTTTTCGGATTTGTATTTGAAATCTTTGAAGATCTTACGGTTTCTAACGGGCCTACATAGTGCTATACTAGGACAAATCCGTGTAAGTTTCAGATAGCAATCATATTTCAAATATAAAAGAATTATTTGTACGGACAAAAAATAATCAAATTGGCGTTTTGCAATTCGTTCACTTTGCAAATTAAGTTCCAGATTCTTCTCAGAGAAAAATAAATACTTTGCCCTCTTTTTTTTTTGGTGGGTGGAAAATCATCGAAAATGGCCACCTAGTAGGCATCAACTTTTTACTGTGGCCTCTACAGTAAAAAGTAGCAAAGCAGTTGAAAGCAATTAATTATCAGAAGCTTATAAGCACAGTGAACCACTTTTCTCAGAAGTAAAAGCTATGGATGCACTTCATAAAGTTTATAGCCGCAATACAAATGTAGCACAATATGAGACGTGGGGTCATAAAACGCACATTCACTAGCTTGTGCTAGATAAGGCAATCTCTGCTTACCCATATAAACGAAGATGACTCTCAGCGAAGTGCTGACGTAGATAATTATTCTGTATTTACAGCCTTCCGTCGATTTGTGAGAAATACGTGCAATATTTACTAAGCGCGTGATTAATTCAACGTTTTTGCGCTGAATGTGTTGTGGGTATGGTTCCATCTGTCACATTAATGCCGTGTTTTATTGCTGTAAAGACATTCCGTATGGAATTAATTTAATATGACAAGTTTATCACCGCTGGTAATGATGTGGAGGAATGATTAAAATGTTTAGTAATACGAATGCAGATGGCTATACGAGTAGAGGACGACCAAAGAAACTATGATTGGACTGTGCGAAGAATGGTATGGCTAGAAAGGAGGGAAATGCTGAAATGACAAGTACAAAGAGAATTGGGAAGATGAAGACATGCTGCGTCGACCTCAAATAAATTGGGATAAGGGCAGGAGATTGATGATGCAAAAGTGTGTGGGAGACGTCGCTTATGTAACTGATTACTGTCTGATATTATTAATAACGGTTGTATCCTCTTAAGATATAAACTTTACACCTTACCATGTACATAGTAAGGTTGACTAACTAGAACTTTGTAAACAACACCCAACACCCGATTATAATGAGTATTATAAAAGTACAAACCATTATTGTGAAGAATTTTAGCAAAACAGAACGTTTTTTTTGCCCTTGTTGATTTACGAGTCACTATTAGTACCTTCACAAAATGTTCAGCTCACTACAAAAAATAGTTTCGCAAATAATGAAGCAGAACAAGTGTTACAGGGATCGTGATAATATATCAACAAGCGCTTGTGTTTGTTTTTTGGTAGGGCGGAGTTAAAGGATATAAATGTAGCAAAACATTTCAGCAAAAAGATTTGATTTTTGTAACTTAGTTAAGCAGCAATCCCTTCGTCAGCATTGCTGCCTGCAAATTTCTAATGCAGCCATGGCTAAGACTTCATGCGTTTCTTACAACGTTGATAAGGCTACATTATCAGCTTTCCTTAGAGAGGAAAAGCAAGTATCTGTTATTATTATCTTCTCTCTTCATTTGTTCAAATATTTTATTCAACAAGGTTTTCATTTCAACAAAGTGTATAAACTACAGTCCCCTTGTAATAGTACATTATGATATAAGTGCGGTAATTTTCAAAGCGCACGTATGTCATACGACGTTTTATAACACATTTGCGAGGAAATAAATAAAACTCGGACTTTCTTAAACGAATAAATCTTTAATCACTTGTTAAAGCAGTTAGAAAAATTTGAACAATTTGTGAAATTGATTATTACGTTGCCAGTTGGCATTTTTAATGTTGTCAAGTTATTATTATGATTTGCTTTCTTTGCTTTTTTTTTCTTAAGATTTAAAAAAGTACCGTTGGTTTTAGACGGAGCATGATAAACCGTACGTGTTACCTTATTAGAAAGAAACTCTTGCGTTTTACTTTACGATTACGCACAAGTACGTAATGACATACATTACGATATTGACATTGGTGAAATAAGAGGCCCTTTACGAGCAAATGTGTTATAAAATGTTTTACTATTGTTTTTTTGTATTTGGTGTACATAATAAAAAGTATTCTATCTATCTATCCACAGTACAGTCATGATCTTTTAACATTAATTCCAATGGTTATAATAATTCGACGAAGTACTCACTTGTCTACTTTAATAAATCTCTTGATTTTGTTTACCAGCAACTTACGAGAAGTAGGAGAAACAGTAATGGGAGTGCGCTCTCAATTAGTATTGATTTGTAAACTAGTGTTTACAAAGATCAGTAAAAAAGAATTGCATTTAATAAAACAAGTACTTGTGATAATGGCCTCGTTTGGATGATATACGATAAACTTGTAGGCGTTTCCAGAACATTACTGCGTTTCTGCTAGACTGGTTCTAAAAGCACATTCATTTTTAGGTGATCCTTTCGTAATATCTACTGCTATGTGGTTCAGAATGTACGAGTGAGCAGTAATGGGGTAGTTTGTTTTGTAATGGCTTCATTATTTTATCACATTTGTGGGCTACTTTACTACAACTTTGTGAGGAGCTCGTGTAATAACAGTATCACACCTAGTTTCCTCGGTGCCTCGGAATGAACGTCACGCTGCTGGTTCCGGCTGTCACTTGTATACCTTTGACAGTCGTAACAGGTAGTCAGTGATCCGAAAGTCTGACAACCGGTCTTACCAAGGAGATTTGTTTGGGATAGATCGAGGATACCCTATTTGGTAGGATTAAATCTACAGCGGGCAACTGGCATAAACTGCGGGCTGGCAGCAAATACTGTTGACACATATAAAACTGACAGACTAATCATCTTCAACCTCTTCAACACAATTCTGACGATATATGATGCACCTATCTAGGGGTCATACAACTTAAATGTTCAACAATCGAATTACCAATACAACAAAAAGTAAGTGATGGAAGCAGCCTGAATGATAAATTATACTAACCTAGATCATTTTGTAAGTAAGTAAGGCAATGAGTCGGTCATTGTACCTATAAGTTTTATTTTGCTGAAAGATAAAAAATGTTTCGCTAAACTACGAAACAGATTACGAAAGATATCGTCCATTCCTTGAAAAGAGATTTAAGATTCCTCGAAAAGTTGTGTTGTGTACTTTGAGACTCTTCTTTTCCAATAGTTGCTGTAGGGTTTCTAGCGGCACTGTATTGAACAAGACAATGAACTATCGAAGATATTTGTGCCGTATTTGTAGTTGGCATCTTCCTAACTAAGCCAATATTAATTTGGGTTTCTGTCAACAACGACGAATTTTAATAATAATAAGTCGCTTCTGGTACAATATTTTGTTATAAATTGCTTAAGAAACGACCTGTAAAAATGTGCTGTAACAACAAAGTGAATATTTGGCAACTTTTGCTTATCACCGCAACTTGTTGATTACCGCAACTTGTGCATAACTTGTGTATAATAGGTATTTAGTGTGTTGTGTAGGTAGTACCATTATATAAATCTAAATAATCAAACTTAAATAACCCCAACTCAAAAAGCAATCAAAGTTTGGTATTATTTTGGTTCTGGCAATTTTGCATGTTGTGGTATCCATAAACCTATACGGCCTTATTAATAAAAAAAAGTTAAGCCTGCTTAAACTTACGCTTGGTTTATCTCGCATGCCGTCTCACTTCAAAAATATTCAAATGAAAGGGACGGCATGCGAGATAAACCAAGCGTAAGTTTAAGCAGGCTTAACTTTTTTTTATTAATAAGGGGGATAGTGCTATATGTCAGCTCAGGGCTTGTCAACTAGAACGTGACCGCTAACTAGCTTTACGAGCGGTATATTATTATACACAATCATCACTGGAAGCTTCAATTTTGAGAATGGTTCCGTAGTAAGTGCTCGTCACGGGACATTTCCTGTCAAAGTACCAGAGGCTTGATAAACATTCCTTCGCTTTAAGATGTATCTCTCGCGCTCAAAGTCGTGAGAAAGACCGCAATTTGCTTCAGCAACGTACTTTCTGAATTTCTAAGATATTTCCTTGGCTTTGGGGAGTTAATAGAGATGTTTATTTACTTCCGAGCTGTTTAGATGAAGTTTCAAAGAATGTTTTACGAATTTACAGTCTCCAAAGTTATTTTCCATTAGGATTCAATATCATCGTGAGTTATAGCTTTATTCTGATATTGTTTTTGCCATTTATTCGTACAATGTGACCGCATTTCGTTTAAGTTGTCAATTTACTTTAGTACATGAATTTTATAGCAAACTTTATTGTTTTTCGATAATGCTGAATCAACAACACCCAGTGTTTATCTTTTGGGACTGTTACAATCAACTGTAAGCATAAAAATACTAGTAGGTGTAGTTAGATACCAAACAAATAAATACCTGATCGTCGTTAAATGTTTATCTACCTAAACACCAATTACTGCCAATTTCGTATTATCAGCGAGTTAATGTTTATTCGATAAACTAGCTTTATTTTGTCTGGCGTTAATGTGAACTTCTGATTACTTTTTATTATTTTTGATGTTTATCTACAAAGTTAGCGCTTGAAACACCTTAATTTTCCGAAATTTTTCTCATTCCGAGTAATACCTACAATGATTGATGGTATGTTATCATTTCAGCCCGTAATCACCCACTGCTGGGCATAGGCCTCCCTTTTCTTCTGCCAGTCTTCTCTGCTTTGTGCGTCTCTCAACCATCCATTTCCCGAGCTCCCGATGGTATGTTAAGGGTTAAATAATCTGCTGTTATATAAGATTGTACTTATGATTGAACTCTGATATCTTATTCAGACTTTTTATAAATAAAAAGGCAAAGATTTTAAATCTAAACAGTTCCTACTGATGTGTTGTCTCTAGCTGGAGGCCTTACATTCAAGGCAACCCGCCACCCGGACAACCCTGTTAAGCAGAAGCAATTCTCATAGGTCTACCTATGGGAAGTTAGAATAAAAAAAATCGATAATGAGTGCCATCAACGAAGTTGTCTTCAAAAAAACTTCTTTAATCTCCTGAAAGATTGAGTCTGCAAAACAGTTTTATCTTTGTTCCGAAGTTTGTCTTTCAAATTAATTCACTTTTTTGTAAAAAGTATTTGTTTTCCTCTCGGCCCCAATTAGTAGTAGGTGTTATTAGGGTTCGGGCAAAAGTTGTAATTGGGAGTTAAAGAGACTTTTATTTTACGACACTTTTAGTTTTAATTTCATCACGGTTATACAAGTTGGGAGTTCGCACAAATAATATGTTACTGAGTAAAATGGAACAATGTTCTAGTCTATTAGGTAACTGTGAGTGTTTGAATTGCAAATTCGGTCTAGCGCCGAATGTAAAACGTAATTCGATCTATCTCTAGAATGTAGTCAATCTATCTATATATATCTTATATATCTTATATCTTATCTTATATATTTATAAAAATGTTATGTTGGTTTGTGTACGCTTCAAAAACTCAAAAAGTCCTGCACCGATCGAGCTGAAATTTTAGAATGATATATAATGCGCATCAAGGATTGTTTTTAAAGTATCCACGCGGGCGAAGCCGCGGGCATCAGCTAGTTAGTTATAATTATGCGATGATATATTAAATACAACACGATCAATTCCTAGTTACGTATAGATAACTAGAACCTTCCAACACTTCAGTAAAGTTTTGAAGACGCCTGCCGCGTTTCTGTTGAATTCCTGAAGTATTTTAAATATAATTAATTAAATGGACTCGAAGGTAATCTTTGAGATTTAATTAGACGAAGTGGAATAAAGTTTTAGTTCTATTTCCTTCAAGTTATCCCTGTAACTTTTATAAGGCGACCAGTTGGCTGCGGCGACTTTTTATTGCGTTATAACTTATAACAATTGAGCTTAAATTCAACACTGCAGTAGGTACTTTTAATGAGCAACGATCATGATGAATAAACTAATTTCGCATAAAATAAGATCAGACACGGTATCAACTCCCTAGCCTTTTCCTAATTATGTTCAGGTGTACCTATCATCTAGATAAGCACGACCCGACTGGCTGTTATTATTTAGTCACGAGCTTCTCATTAGGTCAGACACGATAATCGTACCGTAACTCATACGAAAGTTTGCAAAAATTATAATTTCCATGCAGTCATGTATATTGTATTAAAACTAACTACCCAACATACGTTGTCCTGTCCATTTAGCATGCCGCCGATAACAGATTTTATTTCCTTTTGAAATGAAAAAATATGCGACACATAAACGGTATAACAATATTACATAATTATCTTCTGATAACATTGACTTGCAAGTTAGATTTTTATACTACTCCAAGGCAACAAGCAGACTTGGGTGTTTGGTATTCATTTCACCTTTAAACTTCTTGGCCGTTTTGCCGACTAAGGTACGGAACCCTAACTTAGGTAAAGGTTACGAAGAAGAAGTCAAAATACACATGTTTTGGCTTCGAATCAGAACCAAGTCGTAAAATTTCTTATTACATCCACAATATTCTACTAGATAAGGAGCAAAATCAAGTTGACTGTTGACAGCGATTCTCCCTGAGGTGGCTTAATTTATGTTCGCCCGAAGTTCACCGACATCCGACCCTGATTTATAAACCTACTACGTTAAATATTCATCGAA
This sequence comes from Diarsia mendica, assembly GCA_949316265.1. NCBI lineage: Eukaryota > Metazoa > Arthropoda > Insecta > Lepidoptera > Noctuidae > Diarsia > Diarsia mendica. Next base: position 15,026,231 of record OX438906.1, read on the forward strand.
TTAATTTACCGTACAACGTTTTCCTTATATTACTGCTGTATTATTAATAAAGTTCTTACACCATAATTATTATTTGGTAAACATAACATAAGTAATACCCAATTTGATTCGTCAACATAGGAATACAATTGCTGGCCGATCGAAAACTAATTTTGTCAATGATTGTCTAATCAAGCACTGATGAGGAAACTATTAGTCACTTGCACGTGATCACTTTGGAGTAGGTACCTAATTGGGCATTTATCGACTAAACCATCTAAATCTATCACTATACAATCCATCAAGTAACAAAGATAAACGTTTTCTTTTTTTTTGGCGGTGGGAAATCATCAAATAACTCCTCCCGCTCTTGGGCAGAGCGCAAGAGAGTGTCAGACTTCTAAAAACCATCCATGTTACTTCTTAGCCCTTTATGTCGAGGCCGCGGTATCCTGTGAAAATCCCGCAGTCTCGACGGGTATGAACGATTGCCTTGAACAGAAAATCGTTTTATCGTCAGCCTGGAATCATCCACTACTGGGTAAAGGCTTCCCCCCCTCTCCATTTGACGAATCGTCGTCCCAACGTGTAGGTATTAGCACGGCTATGGTTACTTTGGTCAAAACCTAGCTCCTAGAAAATCATTTACAGATAGACTATCTAGTGTTACAGACGGATTATGTAAATCCTTATCCCTCAGAAAGTCTCTAAAGGGTTTGAAAAAAAAGGTGAAAAAGTTTTCGAGTGTTTTAATCGTTTTATTGTATCAAAACTTATCTTTTAGCTGCAGGCAGGCTTAGGTTGACCACGTCGACCACTAAATCCCTGACAGAAGCCTGATAAATACTCACACACTGAAATGTTTGTTGTTTGTTTTTTAAATAGAAATTCACATTAACTTGTGAGAAATGAAAGAGTTTCGATTTAAGGCACAAGTTGGTAGCCGACTGCACGCAGCAGCAGTAGACCACATGTCGTTGCTTCATAGAAAACAATAAATTATCATTATTCAATTTCATAAAAATACGTAGAAGCGACGACATGTCGTCTGCTACTGCTGCGTGCAGTCGGCTACCAACTTCTACCTTTAATGATTAAATACACTCTCAGCGGCTTTCTGTTCGCAGCGACGTCATTTGTTCACTCACTTATAGGTTCCCTTGAAATAAACAAAGTCGCTGTAATCTTAAAGTCAGTAGTAAATCCGGGTAATAAGGGCCGGTTTCACCACTTGCTGATAAAGTCCCGGATAGCCTATCAGGAACTTATCTGCCAGATAAACTACAATTTTTGATAGCATTATCTGTCAGATAACTATCTGACACTTTATCCGTAACCGGTGAAACCGGCCCTAAATGTGTTAAATATTCACAGCTGTTGTCGACCACGTTTATTATTCCCTCGATATTTGAATGTCAATGTAGTGTAGAATCATTTGAATAATTTCCATTAGACTACGGTATTACTTAGGGTATCTGTAATTCCCGTGAAGTTCTGTGTGTTTAGGAGCAGTAATATGAAATTTTTTGTATGTTTAGGAATGACTAAATATTTTATCTGTATGTATTTTCACTGTACGTAGTTCACTGTCCATATTTAAGTAGAAAAATTACCTACCATGTGTTTGTGTTAATTTCTTGTCTCGTCAATGATTAAAGATCTTAAGGCGAGGTTGCAGTACTTTGTTTTTATGTACGCACGACCTCGCCCCCCGCCCTGCCGCGCGAGCGGTGTAATGCCTAAATTTTGACTGTTTTTTGCTTCTTGGAGAAAAACTATAAAGAAATTATACAATCTATTTTCACCATTTACTTCAGAATAAAAAGTTGTATCTACTGATATAACTTTCATATAAATTCATGATGAAATGTCTTAGCAGTACACGTTTGAAATTGTGATTTAGAGTCATGTTTGATAAAAAAAAGTATCGAGCCGATCATTCTAAATCGCGCTTCTATCTTTACGATTTACTAGAGAGTATGTTCAACTTTTATGTAATGATTTTTATTTATTAAAAAACTCGTATTTAGTTCGATTTTTATAGGTTCAAAAATCATAAAATTACTGCAACCCCGCCTTAAATCAATTTAACTTTTTACCACTGTTAATAAATTATGATTTTACTTTATTTTATTTCTCTGTGTTGATTGACTGAGACACGGATAATGGTAGTATTTTTTTGTAATTTTAAAATGTTTGTTGTTTAAGTAATTAGGTTATGAAAGTAACATGACATAGGAGTTTTATTAGAATAAACAGAGAAACAGCTATTTCCATCCATGTAGCGGTATCGCTACGGCGTAGCTCACACTGAGTTGCGGCGTAGCTTGTGCTACGGTTGTTTGTCACGAATGCATCTTGGTCGTTTATATTATAACGGTAAAAATTAAAAGTAAAACCAATTCACAAACCGTGTTGCTGGCTCAAAGAAGAAATCCCCGCTCACTCAATTCACATTAGATTGAGATAGGTAATCTTTGTAACTTTTATTTGAACTGTATTTGCAAATTATCAACACGATTACGTTCCTTTCGCTTTTACAGTACATATAAACAACGATGAACGTTTTTCCAAATGTGCAGTAAAAACTATTTCGAATTCATGAAGTTTTATGAAAGTTACAATTTATAAAACTGCTCTTTGTTAACCAAACAGCTTTGTTTTAACGTTTTGCTTCTGTAATTTTTTTCACTTTGTGCGCGTCATCCACAAGTTATGCACGAGCTCAGGTCGAGTCTCTGTCGTTATTTTATTTTCTTTGTTCCACATGATTGTTGTCTAACTTGTTCACATTCACAAAGCTAGCAACTTATCTTTGTTAAACATAAGTAGCTCCAGGCTTTCATGCGATCATTTGCCTTTGAACTCTATACAAAAAATCCTTTGAATAAAATATAGTCCCAAAACTTGTACTCTAACAGTTTCAAAACTGGCTAGAGCGGGCTTTCGATTGGCTTCTCGATTATTCATAAACACGAGGTGAACTTACTAAAATTGAAATTATTAACATTTCACCATCTTCGTAGATGGAAATGGTTTATGAGACCCAAATAAGTATGGAGCAGTAGGTATTTAATTTTCTTACCTGTTGAACGCTAAATGTCGAAGATCCGGGAAGTAGTTTTAGTTTGAATCTTGCATTTCTCGAAGTTTGAAAATACAATATGTTTACAATATACGGCACGGCACGACGGCACGGTTGGCGCAGTGGCTAAGCGATTGGACTGCTGCACTGCGTGTCGCGGGTTCGATCCCTGCACGGAACAAATATTTGGATGGCCTGCAGATAGTTGTTTCGGGTCTGGATATTTGTGTATGTGACTTTCTATGTTTGTGAACGCACCCACGATACAGGAGAAATTCCTAGTGTGGGGCAACGTTTTTTAAAAGAACAAAATATTAATATTTTATGCGAAGGACCGAATTTGTAATTGTGCCGACGAACGCTTATTTCCGTGTTTAGGATTGTCCTAGAACTTGATATCTTAGGAACTATTTGTAAACCTTATTTTGCGATAATTATTATTATAACGTATTTGGACGGAGGTATATGTATAACTTATTTGTTGGAACGGTTTTACCCAACATTCCGAAGTTTCTTAAATTGAGTACCCAGTGTTTCGAATAAGTACAACCTTAGGTGTATTAGTTAGTAGGACTTAGGTCCCAAAATATCTAATAAACGTGTACGTATCTGCCTTTCGTTCTTTCCACAGAATAACCCTCTCTACAAAACATTAATACAGTTTCCTTGTGAACAATCGGTTACCTTCGTGAACTCGACCATTGAGTTAACAAACGTACGTCAGTCCCTCGAGACTGACCTTTTAGCAGTCGTGAGTAGTGACAGACGATGGGGAAATAAAGCTGTAGTGAACAAACTGCACAACAAAACGGATTTATTCACGCAATACAAATGTTGATTTGATTTCCTATTAGTAGTCTTATCTTGTCTGATAAAAAAATCAAGTATTAAAATTGTTTTGCGAAAAGGCTGCTATGAATAAATTGTATAGCTTTTAACAGACATCATTAGGAATTCAATTCACCACACAAGGCACCAAATGATTCTGACACAAATATTATAATATAAACACAAATTATACCGCGGGAAGGTATCACCGCTAAGTGCCCTCTCCCTCCTTCGCCCTCCACATTTACTCACTTACATACATTGTTACTGCAGATGACATGAACAAGGACGCATGAAAGTGTTAGATATGGCGAGATGTTAGATAGGTACACACGTGAAAACTTTGCAAAAGATGGATGTGATTTTATATTTCCCTCGACAGCGAAAATAATAAATGAATCCTTTGTCGCTTTGAAGTCTTACAGCATTCCCGATCAAAGGTTCGCGCTTTTAAAGGATCGATGCTAAAGGAGCTTTTTGCCCATTCTTCTGCATGGAAATCTACGCTTTAGATTGAACAACTACAGTACTTATATATGCCTTGTGACGATGACTGTAACTTCGCTATAATTGTTTTTATGACATTCAAAAGTGAATGTTTGCTCTAGAATGTTCAGTACATCTACATCGGCTCACCTGTTGTTTAAAAAAACGTGTGGCACTCTGAGACTGCCGCGGTAAAGCTATTGCATAGCATTTTTTATCAATTATTCTAATTTGACAACCTCAGTTGACAACCTTGTTATTTTCCGTAACCATAGCAACCTGGTTGAAATATTTTCGTTACGGAATTTCTGGATTCGCTCTCCACGCTCAAGGCCCGCGATAGAAGCTATGCAATAGCTTATAAAGTTAATCGAAATTTCTTTAATTGCCTACCAAACCGAATAGTCTCTTGATACATTAAAATCTAATATAAGTTCAAATATCATATTTTTAGTATAACTTTGTCACGATTTATTCATCCTCCTAATCACCTCATATTCAACAGAAAGGACTGGGCGTCTGTGATGTACAAGTGGTATAGTACCGCTTTGTGAGGTGACGTCACACGCTGAACGAATCACTTTCCGCTACCCCGCGTACCCAACGCGGAAAGTTATCTCACGGTATTTACATTATCACGACATTTGTGTGGGTGATCTCTCAAGAATCTTCTTTATAAATTTGGATTTTCATATTTTCACGCGGGTGGTATATAAAAACTCTGCTTTACCAAGTACAACGCCGTCGCGGAACACAACTGTCCAGGTTTAGCTGCTATTTGTTCTGTTAGTTCACGGCTTTGAATATCGGCTTCGGTTTGCTCGCACGACGTCTTGATCTTATGGGTTATGTTTGCTCAGGTTTCAGCTAAATATAATATCATTTATATGTTTACGGTATCCATGGTAAAACGAATGATAAGGGTTAGTTTCCTTTATTGGTTTGGTTGTAAAACATATTAAAGAAAACCTTAACAGAATAAATGCATTCATGTGAATCATTTCTTCTAGGCGTACGTTTACCTAACACTTCGAGATAACAAGATTGATCTTAGTAATCGTGTAATTAAGTGTATGGGGAATAAAAAAATGTTGTCAAAAATGATGGTGTTAATCGCCCGGTTCGGACCCTTCCGAGTTAAGGACGGAGATTCATAACATTATCAGCCCTTAAACTTTAAATATAAATTAAACTAACCATTGAATTTCAAAAATTTATAAATTAGATTCATACAATGTTATATTGGATCTAAAAATACAATGTCCATTCCTGAAAACCAATTACATTTTATCAAAAGCGATTTCTTTGTTTTGTCTCAAACTAGGACCTTTTAGAACAGACTGCCGCTATCGCTTACAAATTAAATTGACCCCGAAATACAAAGGCAACTTTTCCTCTTTATTCTTTTATACCAACGAGATGATATTTTAATAACTAAGTTATCCGTTTCTGATTTTTATATTGCGACTTGGGTCGAGCGACCTTCGTCAGTTGACTGGTGGAGGTACCGGCCGTGAAGGAAGCAGTTAGCTGACAGAAGTGGGGTCAAACTTGAAATGGTTGTAATTTGTTGTCTCTTAATTAAAGTTTCGGTGCTGTTAGCGCCTTAAACATAACGTTTTAGGAAATGAAAAGGTTTTAAATGTAATGCAAAAGAAGACTTATTTTTCTCTGCCTTTTTACCTGCGTGGGCTTTGTATGAATCATGATATTTTTTCTTAATTTAGTTTAAAAATGTATCATCGAACTACTACGACTTTAATTATAATATTCGACTTCGATCAATTTGTTATTACTATTGTGGAAGATGGAAGCCTGATCCTAAATTACCAAAATAAAATAAGGACTCTTGTTACCTATAGTATTTTATCTTTTCTTCTTTACGTTTGACACAGAACAGAATAAAAAAGTTATTAAATAGAAAATACATTCCGCCAGCACCAAAACACTATAAAAAGGTTGGTCGGTCCACAACAACTATTGTTATGTTGGTCTCTTAGTTGGTTAAAAATATTTATTATGTATCGTGTTTTGACTTAAGTTTCTCCAATTACATCATTCATATTGTACCACCCGATACATCTTAGCATATAATTATGCTAAAACGTAAGCTTTCATTGATTCAATAGAACAATATAAGGTAGGTAGGTAGGTATCTCTAACCTGAACATCAGTCGTTTATTATGCAACTGACTACTTAATTTCAGTATAAACCCAATTTACTTTAACATTCAAACTCTGAACCTTCATATTTTTACTTAAAAGGGGTTCTACTCATTATGTTATCATTTCTTTTATCGTGAAAACAATTTAAACCTTATCGCTTGGAAAGCCCACACGGTTCATAATAAACCAGCTGGACAGAGGTAAATCTGGATAATCCCGATTATTTATGTCATAATGTTCATAAAAATAAAAAAAACAGAGATATTTCGGCTCAGTCAGTCAACTTGGCGATCGTGTGATAAATATTAATCGACTTTGAAATTACTGCTGTAATGCAATTTGTCTCACTGAGAGATTAATATTTAAGAGCTATCTCACCGTTGCCTCATCGATTATTTATTATTACTATAATGTAGGTACCTACTCTTTATTTTGATGGATAACAACGAAATAATATAAGACAGGTGGATTTATACAGTTACGTACGTTCATAATAAATGAGCTCAATGAGCGTTTTTGAACGTAGACCTCAACCTTTATGCGAAGCATTAGTTTAATACACAGCGTATTTCGCAAATTCAGGTAGTCTGTAATAATAATACAGAGACCCTTTAAGAAATTAAGCGTTCTTTTTTGTTAATGTAGCAAATTAAGCACTGCGGGAGGCACATTTGGTTTAAGTCCTTGAGATTATTCCATTATAAAATTTTGACGTCTTAGTAACAGTAGAAAAATATACATAAAAATCATCATAGCATAACGACTTGTAATCGGCAGTTATGTTATGTCCAATGCAAATGCTAACTTAACCTAGCACAAAATAAGATCTATATTATAAATAAATAAATCTAAGCTGATTCAGATGCTCACTGGTGATATCATCAAGCTTCAGTCTCCAGGCACCACCCCCATACGTTATAAGATAAAGAACAATTACGCATTCTTGTTATCCACACACATCGTCTTCAACAAAAAAGGAAATTCAGAAACTTTATTCCACGTACTTCCGAAATCTTTTAATTAAATGTAATGTCGGCTGGAGATACTGAGATGTTCTCTGTTTCTTATTGCCTGTGTTGCGATGTATTTGCCATTAGCCCTTTTCATTTAAGGGCAAACTTGTTTGGCTAGAGAAAAGAAAAGAAAGGGTTGAAATGAGAATGCTTACAAAGGGTTTGGTCATGTGAAGAGGATGAGCAAAAGGAGACTCGCAACGTCGGGAAAAAGACAAACACCGATCTTATTGGTGAGGTCCTTCAGAAAGGACTGGTGCATAGACCTCGCAATCGCCGTGCGTTTATGACCAGATGAACGAACGGTGATGAGACAAAAGTAGTATGTAAGGATCGATGCATTTGGCGTTCTGTGGTATCTGCCTACCTCCACGGTAAAAAGGCGTGAGTATGTAGTTTGGAAAGCTGTTTCTTTATCTTTTACTACTATTAGAAAATTGAGGTACAGTGCTAAAATCTCGAGAATCTTCTGTAGTAAGAACGTGAAAATCTATAAAATAAAAAGTTGCGAACAAATGCGGTCCCTGAAAGGGTGTGAGAAAGCCTGTCAATATGGTAAACCTTTTTCCCTCAGAATTGCACGTACAGTGCCTTACATAATGTAGTCAATTTGACGTTTTGCTATCAGTCAGAGTTATGTAATAATAATAAACTTGTAGGTAAAAAGATGCTGATATAAAAATAGCATTGATAATAATCTACTTATACTTTGAAACGAATTTCGTAGTACAAACTTGTCGATATTTTATTTATTGTAAATGGTAATCCTTCTGGGTGGTCTCAAGACTATCGCACCATATTTTGGCAACTTGTCGCCGAGGGACGCAGATGACGAGGGTACTTCGATATAAATGTATCTTTTTGTTTGACATGTTGAAATAAAACTTATGTATTGTTGTATCTGATGTAACACAATATGTGAAATTACTTAACACAACATGTGTGTTTGAGAAAGGGTCTTGGTGACAATGCTAAACGTTTTTTTTTACTCTGTATTATCCCACCAATGGGCAAACGCCTCCATCAATAACCTACCACTCTTCTATCTGTGTTGTTTTCTCCGGAAAATATGTCACAAAAGATTCTAAGTCGTCACACCAGCGTTTTCTAGGCATCGTTCGGCGACAAAGCCAGTCTTCTGGCACCCACTGCGTGATGACTCTAACGCATCGGTCCTGATGCATTTTATAGCCATGGCTCGCCCAATCCTACTTCAACATAACAATCTTCAGCGTATGAGCGTATTGTTACAGTATTGCAAATTCTGGGTGAAAAACCAATATTTTATCTACAACTTATTTATGAACACAGAAGTTAGCTACGTTTGCATTTCTGCACTAATTTGTACGACTAAACTTATCATAAACTCAACATTAGCGAAGTAAAGTTCAAACCCATAAGTTAGTAACTCGGTAGAGAAGTAAGTACATTAAACACATTACATTAAGAACGTATGCCGAGTCAAAGTCATTCAAGTGTAGTTCACAAATGTCGTTCGGTCTTACGTTCAAACGTTCATTACATTAGGACCCAAAACTACTATAATGTGAAAACTTAGGCAGTGAAACACATTCCAAGATCGATTGTTAGTTTATTAGATTAACTAAACTTTACAAAAAACAATTAATTTAAATAAACTACACGATGGTTTCAGTATATTCAAGTAACTATTGATTTGGTTTTCAAGGCAAAGTCTTTGATCATGCTATGTCGTGCATAGTCAGTTTTTTTGTGGCGTGATTAGAAAAGATTCGGTTGAATTATTACCTTCAGGATAAGACTGGAAAACCAATTTATATTCTCAGCTCGCCCCTGTCGGTTAGTTATTTCTACCGATTATAACATTATAATATTTACATGCCTTTACTAAAGGACTTATAAAAAACAAATAATTAAAAAAATTAAAAAACACGCCTGCCATGTCAAAAACTAAACTAAAAAATTAAAAACAAGTCAAACGATTTCAGTGATGACAGAGAACAAGGTCCCGTAAATGTATTCGAAAATGGAAAACTGAAAACTAAAACTTTTATTGCAGTCGGGGGACCTGTAAAGAATTGATATTTGACTGCAATAAAAGTTTTAGTTTTCAGTTTTCCATTTTCGAATACATTTACGGGACCTTGTTCTCTTTTTTAATTTTTAATTTTTTAGTTTAGTTTTTGACATGGCAGGCGTGTTTTTTAATTTTTTTAATTATTTGTTTTTATTTCACATTTTTTAGTGTAAAAGAGATATTTTGACCTATAACAATGTTGCGCTAGGGATTGTGCGATACTAAATCAATTATTTTTCTTAGAATTAGTGTTTAGTATGTAAGAAAGAAAGAAAGAAAGAAAGAAAGAAAAAATGTTTATGTGTGTGTATGTGGTTAGTTAACATGGATCTAAACGTAAATTAGGAAACCTCTTGTCTTGACTATGTTTCTGTCGAATGTTACCGTTTGCAGCTTGTGCATTGTCACGGTTCAACATAATAGGAGTGGTAACCGGGGGCTATTTGAAAACGTTGTTAATATCATACTGTTTTATTAATTGCTAACCAATGTTATTTTTTTCCTGGATTGTAAATTTCAAAATAGAAAAAGATTAGCGTCTCAAGTGAAACTGAACGGAGAAGGAACAGGACGGATGCGCGAGCGAAGCGAGCGCGGAAATATTTAGATACGTTTTTTTTTTTTTTTTTTAACTTTTTGTTTACTTATTTTTTTTTGACAACACGGTTGGCGCAGTGGCTAAGCGATTGGACTGCTGCGCTCGGTGTCGCGGGTTCGATCCCCGCACGGAACAAGTATTTGTATGGCCTACAGCTGATAGTTGTTTCGGGTCTGGGCGTGTTTGTGTATGTGATTTTCAATGTTTGTAAACGCACCCACGATACAGGAGAAATTCCTAGTGTGGGGCAACGTTTTTTAATGCGACTGATACCTTCTCGGTACTAACTTGTTCGGTTGTCTAGTGTACACGTCAAAAATGTAAATCGTTTATTTTTCGTGGATACTAACTTTGAGATCTATGGTGGTTTAGTTCTTGGAGAGACTGTTTATCAAGGGATTAGCTAACGTGGATCTGAAAAGTATCCTTCTAACTGTGTCACGCGTCTAGATTTACTATGCTTCTGTTCAATGTTACCGTTTGCAGCTTGTGCACTATCACGGGTCAACATAATCATTGGTAGCCTGCGTCGTTTGATTTTATTAAAATGTTTTATGAAGTGCTACCCAATGAGACTTATCGAGGGGATAAAGGGATAAAGCGTTGGTCAATTTTCCCTGGATGAACGATTTAGAAACAGAAATAAGAATAGAAGTACCTAGATGAACGTTTCAAGCAAGACAGATCGGTGAAAGAACAGGATGGATGCGCGAGCGAAGCGAGCGCGAAAATTTTTGTATGCTTTTTATTGGTTTTGGGGTTGGGGGGCGGGGGAGGGGCAAAGATATTGCCACAGGAGGGAAAAGGGTATTGGACTGTTTTACTTGGTTTTGAGAAAATAATCGCTTACTCTTGTCATGGTTGACATCAATCCTCCACCTTCGGAACCAAGCGCCTAAAAATGATTGGTGTTTACTGTTTACTTTGTTAGTGTCGACTACTGGGTTTCATTTTCACGGAATGCACGTCAAACCGTAACATTTACACATCACAACCAGGGCGGCTGTGATCTTCGACAGTCGTCACACGTATACAGTGGTCCGACTGATACTGACAACAAGTCTTACCAAGGGGTATCATATTAACCGGTGCTAACCGGGTTATCCAATGTGCAGGTCAAAAGGCAGCGGTTCCATGTAAAATACCAATTTTGAGCTGCATCTAGTTAGACTGGAAGCCGACTCCAACGTAGTTGGGGGACTTATCTAGGGGGATAACCATGCCTGGATAGAGCTCAAAAGTAGTAAAATTTCAACATTTGAGGTCCACCAAGCTCAATATTATGTTTGTTGACGAACTCAGTTTATTAATGTAATGCAGAAAAGTTATTAGAGTCAAAAGGGACTTGAGTTTTTTTGTTCAGGCCCTCAAAATTGAGAATAGAAGCATGTAGATAAGTCTGTGAAATGACTACGATTGGCGAAGGCACGAAATGGGTGGATGCGCGAGCGAAGCGAGCGCGAAATTTTTTTGTATTGTTTTATATAAAAGGGGGGGGGGGGGCTGAAACCTAGCCTGAAGAAAAAGATTATATTTGCTATGTATCTAGTTTGTTCACAGAGTTTAGGTACTGATTTTGATGTACATAATAAAAGTGCACTATTTTGTATAACTCTAAACTTACCCTAAAGTATAAGGGGTTATTTAAAAAAATCAGGAGACGTATTTCTTCATTTCTTAGGAATCAACAGAAATTCAAGTATAGTGCCAAACAGTTTCAAGTATAGTACCTACCAAGATGCTGGTACGGAACCATCGGTGACGGATCCAACTCGCACTTGCACACATCCTATTGTTTTATTACACACGCAAAGCTTTATTAATTTGCGTTAGTAATGAGTTTAGGTAAAGGTTTATCAATCTCGCACTTAGACTTTTCCATACAAAATTCAACCCTGAATATCTTTTTCCACCCTTTAAATGAGTGTTTTTGAAAAACCTATGAATGTGTTATATCTTTAATTATTTTTGTAATTTTAGCACTATGTTTTTAATTGTTCAAGTATATAAAATTGAGATTTCCTTGATTCAGACCAAAATAGCGTAGCAACGTCGGCTGTCAGATGTCAAGTGACAATGACGTAGGGCGACGTTGAGTCAAGTATATTGTTGATTTAATAATCACCGAAAATATCTTAAAAATAAAGGTTCTAATTTCAAATAAACCTAATTTACATTATTCAAATGATATATTATATCCCGACGTATTTTATAGAAGTAGCTTTTATTGTAGCTTAAAAGACTTGGTTTCCGAACCACAAATACTATTGTGGTATTTGGAATAGTTAAGTCAAGTTAAATGTTTATTTATCATAAGTTTCCAATAAATTATATAGTTATTATTAAAAGATACTTATAATGTTTCCTACATTTTATCTTGCAATTTTAATAAATTAAATAGTTTCAATCAATTCTCTGAACTATCGGTTGATATTCATATTTTATCTGATAGTCATAAAGATTACAAATAAAAACATATTATATTGCTAAATTAACTTAAGACATTTTAAAATAGTTTCACTACATAGGATTTGTTAATTATTATTTATGCTATATTTAGCTATAATGAATAACCATTTGCCATTGGTTTATTATGGCGGTAGTCGTTGATGTACTTTTTAATATTTGACGGTTATAAAAGTAGAAGTACCGCTAATTCAGGTTGAGTTACGCTGCAACTGTTGAAGGGTAAAGACAGACCCAAAGTAGTATATAAATTGTGTATATAGAGAGAGAAGATTAAGTTTACATATTGTGGCCTAGTTGTGAAGATACCAAATGTGTAAAAGCTGAAACCTATTTGTATTATTCTAAAGGATCTACAATGTTCATACAAAGTTAATTGATATTATGCTATGATTAATACTGATGACTATGTGTTAGAAATATGTACTATAGTGTGGTTTATATTGATTGTTGTTTATATAAACTGATAAATTGCTGTAATTTGAGACAGTACAAGACAATGTCGAGTTGACTTTGCATAATACTTTAAAATATGTTCCCGTGGAGTTTCTTGTCCATTCTTCTCCACGAAGACTAGGAACCTGGCGAATGGAATCGAGTTTGATGTAGTTGACAAGGCCGAAAGAAATAAAATGAATAGTCTTGTCTTTTGTGCTTTTACTTCATAAAACCCCTGTTCCCAACACACATTTCTTTAGAGGTACTTTCGAACACGGTAAATAACTAGTAATCATCCTGACAACTTTAATAATCGGTGGATATTAATACATAAACATATAGATTTACATACACTTTCTAACAAATGCATACATTATTACATCCTTAAATGAATATTCTTACCATGTTTTAAGTAAATTGATTCACGCATATTGACTTTTCATACAAACTTTAAAACCATTCAGCTGCCGTGGTCGACGGATTTGGGAGTTGTAACCTAGCCAGTTTTATTACTGTCATTACAAGAAATCTATTGATATATATCTTATTCATATCGAATCCCGGGTTTAAAATGTTATCATTTCATTTGTTGAGTAGTATTACTAGTACACAATAGATATTGAATACTACTGTGGTATATTTTTGTAATCTACTTAACAAGTTCTAGACGATGATTATCTTTTTCATTAAAATTTCAATAAAAACAAATTAAAAGTTCGTTTTATTTCTAAACCATGGCCACCCTATTATGTTTTTAGAATTTTTCTATAGCCTATGTCACCCGGGATAATGCAAGGAATCTAATGATACCACATACATCAAAATCGGTTCAGGCGTTTAGAAGTTATGGTGGAATAAAGAAACTCACAAACATACATACATACATGAACGCTAAAAACATAACACTCTTTTTTTTGGGGCAGTCGTGTAATAAACTTTTTTTTTTTTAATCTTACATTAGAATTCAAAACCAAGGTTTGGACAAACGTCCGACACACGGCATCCATCGACGGAGTGTGTCTGGACTGTCCAGTCGATCAGTCAGCTAGACAGACTGTTATAGTTGATTGAAAATACAAACATCCCGGACATAGGTATTTATGTTCAAAAATAATTGTCACACTCGTCACATAATTATGAGTGATATTCGAATTATAATCGGCGTTATAAATATATAGGTACACGAATAAAATAAAATCAGTTCAAACCCGTTGTCAAACGAAATGTATTGATTTTGTACCAACTGTATCGGTAAAGTTTAATATTCAATGCACGTTTCTGTTACATAACTAAGGGATCAAACGCACTAACGTGTCGCTATTTCTCATTCAAATAATGCAGTCTACGGTATAACTACGTGACTAATCTTCTAAAACAATACAACTCACGAAAGTATAGTAGTACATTAACAAGGGAGACAACATAAGGGTTGTTTTTTAAGAATAACGATTGGCAGGACAAATGATAATAATATGATAATGAGAGAGTAGACGAGTCAGCACGTGATTGTGACGTGGAAGCCAACCCCAACATAGTTGGGAAAAGACAAAAGAAAGTAAAACGGCAATAACTACTATTTCTATACAACGAAAATTGTTTTCGAACCGAAAGTTTTTTTTTTAAATTATCTAAAAAACTTAGGAATATTTAAACCTATGAGGACAGAACCTATATGTAGACTATCTTTTTAATTTAATTTCTTATTTTTAACTTTTCAATATTTTAAAAATATTGTGTTAATTATCACGCTGTACAAAATAGGGAGAGGCGGTCTTCTACTACAGGCATTATTTGTCTAAAAGAAGATTCCGAACACAACAATTGTAAACCAATTGTTTGACACAATAAATTTTATTTTTATTTAAAAAAAAAACCTCAAAATCTCCAATAGTTCTATTTGAATTTGTAAACATCTCCAATAGGACTTATGTGGTACCTTTTATGCGGTAGTGTTGTCTATAAAAAAAAGAGATAACACGCTATGTGGAGGCTTTGTTGCTCGTGCGAGCCTTTCGATTAATATTTGGTACAACCAAACTATAAACGCGTAAAAGCCATTTTTAAACGGTTTTATTTAGCTCACCCCGTTTGTTTTATTTATTATTCTTGGGTCAAATTTAGTAATTCAAATTTCACCCTCTTCCTGTCAACCGATTAATCTGAAATTTTGTATACACTTTGGATTTTGGTGACAATACAATTATGTTTATTCATTATCATTATAAATTCAAGATGGCCGCCGCTACAAAATGGCGGATAATTTATGTTTTATTAATCCCATCAATATGGGTATCAAATGAAAGGGCTCAACAAGCAGAATACAATATACTATAAAAAAAATTAAAAAACTAAAAACTAGAAAATAAAATTAGGTAAAAAAACTTTTTAAGTTAAACGGTTTTATGTTAAACATTGCAATGTTTAAGATAAATGTACTAAAAACCAAAAAATAATAAAATAGATACAGTCGTGGGAATTATAAACATATGCATAGACTAGACTAAAATAAAACCGTCTGGCACATTAAGTCGATAATTTGTAGACAATTGACGTGCCCCACGGTTTTATTTTAGTCTAGTCTATGCATATGTTTATAATTCCCACGACTGTATCTATTTTATTATTTTTTGGTTTTTACTACATTTATCTTAAACATTGCAATGTATGTTTAACATAAAACGGTTTAACTTAAAAAGTTTTTTTACCTAATTTTTTAACAATTTACTGACGTGAAAAATTTCAAAGCTTCATTAGACATTCAAAAATTCTTTTTTTTGTTTATATTATTTTCTTACATCGTTCCGGCCGCTCAATATTTGTAAAAAGGTTCATTCTTAATCCTTGAAGTCTCTGTGGAATCGTATAGTTTTATTTTGGAAACGGATATACTTATCCGTTTACCTAAACAAGTAAATTAACTAAAAGTTCTGGGTATTAACTTTGAGTTAATTTACTTGCTTAGGTACTAGTTATTATTAGCTAGCATTGAGACTAAGGTTGCCCGCTATACATTAGAATATTAACTGTAATAAAGTAGACTGTAGGCCCAAAACTTTTCTGAAATTGCTAGCTTATTGCGAAATGGAATTTCATTAAAGTATCTACGTAAACTAGGTTACGAAAATATTCTGCACGTGCCCGCAGAGTGTTGCTAGAATACTGGAGACTGTGTGGGAAGATCAAAATCCGAGTAAACACAATCATACTTACTTGAAATGTTGTTGTTTAAGTATCAATATCGTCCAGACCTACTTATTAACTATTTTGAGTGAGTGAACTGAGTTACCAGGTGTCTTAAAAGTTTGTAGAAATATGAAAGAATAATTTCACACAAATTGCTTTATTTATCAGCATAAAAGAACTATCATTTATGTGGTTAAATACAATATTCATTTATTGCACTCTTGTACAAACATGACAATAATACACATAAAAAATTTAACACTTCAGAACTATTACATTAAAAAAAAAAAAGACATTAAAAAGTTTAAGTTTCAGAGAAATTAAAAACATTGGACACACACACATTCGCGCAATCACCTTGCGCTGTTTTACGTATTTGCGACAGTCCTGAAGCGAGTTTAACATTTTTAACCATCCAAGAAAAGTGCACAACGCCGCTAAAGAAGTTTTCACTTCCACAAATGACAACTGTAATTTTGATCACATTATTATACTTTTCAATATTATTTAATTCTATGCAATCGTCGTCGGTGGTCATAAGATTAAAGTAGACTTTACTTAAACTCTTCTTCTTCTTGAGCACTTTTCTTTGGCACTTTCCGTAGCGTTCAACACTCATAAGATTGTTTACTAACTGTACAGGAAGCGGCCATTACATGGAAAAACGAATAAAATCAGATTACTTTAGGCATCGTTTGAAAGTTAAAGCTGTTGTTTTGCGGAGTTTAAACCCATTTCCGGGAAGGGTAATGATTTTCCTTAAAAAGAATTTCACTTAAAAACTGTTAGCAGTCTATTTTTAAACGACTTCCCAAAAAGGAGGAGGTTCTCAATTCGATTGCTATGTTTTGTTATACTTTGTTATTTTGAATTTTCGTAAGAGTTGTCAACTGCCCGATACTGTAGGAATTTAATTTATTTACTTTTATGCAGACCCCCATCAACCCAGGTTATCGCTTTACTATCCCACTGCTGGCCTTAATATGTATGTTTCTGCCAAGCTGCGCTGCAATACCTGCATGAACGATAACTATAACGCATACATAGGGATGAATTCAATTTTTATGAACCTCATTTCAACTAGATAACATTTCTCCTTCTTAAACTTCATAATAAAGCTCAGTTTACGTGATCGTCATTCAGACGATTTGTTATTATAAGATCGTGTAATCATCCCGTCGGGGCTTCGAGTTTGTTCGAAAGAGATACCGCGGCCTCGGCACAAAGGGCTAAGAAGGAACATGGGTGGTTTTAGTCAGTAGAAGTCTGACACTCCCTACCGCTCTGAATTTCATAAACACCGAAAAAAAAAAGAACGTGTAATCGTAAATAGAATCTATAAGACACTTTTTCTAACAATAAGTCTAGCAGCTTGAGTAAACTGCATTTTTAACAAACAGAATTTTGCTATGCCTGCCAAGTTAAAAAGTATCTGCTAATGTAATGCGGTGTTGGTGAGACTTGGCTATGAGATGCATCCGAAATATTTGTATGTGATTTATAGGATTTTGAAGTTCAATGTTCATTTGAACTACTCATGCACATATAGTTCGATATTGCATGATTAATAAGTCGTATGTTGCACGCGGTGATGTTTACTGAACGCTGCCAAATAGCGTTTTATTCAAATATTGAGTGCGGCGAGAGCTTTTGCCTTATCCCCTGAATATTTATCCGGCACTCAAAATCGTAAATTGACGAAAATGTTTCGGGCGAATTTAAAGCTATCAAAAACTAGTGTGTGTTTCAAGTGGAGCTTTAGTTAGAAGATTAAAGAAACAAACTTTCACGGAAACGGTATGTTTAATAAAAGCTTATAAAAACCTGTCAACTGTAAATCGACCCAATGAACTAAGCAATATTGTTAACGCTCATAAGGCCAATAAACGTACGTACAACGACGACGTATAATTTTATTTATTTGTACAGAAGATGTTTAAATATCTTATCTATAGAAAACAAACAGCACTTAGGAAATAAATTCTCCTTACCTCCCATCAGTGTTACCAGATTAAAATTGTAAACTACCGTGCTGACACATTAAAAATACCGTGTTTCATGCTCAAATTACCATGCATCAGTTGAAAAAATACAGTGTAATTACCGTGTAAAAAAAGACATCATTGAAAAATATTTCGAAGTTTTATTTAAATTTTAATCAATATTTGACTTAATTAATCTAAAGTTGTCACTTCTTTCTCATAGATACTAGCATTCATTTTCGATATTTTATCTTTGGATGGTTCAAAATCAACACAGCTATTTCCATTTCGGTGAATAGATTGTTGAGCAAGTATGTTCCCCTTTATTGTTTTTGTAATTAATTTGTTGCGTTTCTTGGTTTTGATGTCATTTACTTGACTAAATATTCTCTCACACGCTGCATTTGAATGAGGTAAGGATAAAATGTTTAACATAAAGGTTGGCAGACGCTGAAATTTTCTCTGTCCATTTTGATCTTTTAGCTGATTTATCTGTAAACAAATTAAAATAATAGTAATTTCACTAAACAGAATATGTTTGAAAATTTAGTTAAAAAAAGCTATAGTTTACCTCGTGCCAAAACTCGTCAGGTTTATCATTGCTAGGTGGATGTTGCATTTGAGATATAATTATAGGTAAATTCCTCCATTCATCGTCCAGCATTTGTTGATCATTTAGTTCTTTTGGACTGATTCGGGGAAACATATCAAACAACATCGACAATGTGACGAACCGTTCGTTAGATGACAGAGAAATGCAATATTCTGGTTTTAGTTTAGAAATGGCAGCCATAACTTGATCATCCAAACTATATCTCTTCCGGATACCCACACAAGCAGCAACAATAAACTGCTGGCAATTCTGCATGAATTCCTGTTTTTCGGAATGAGAAACCTCAGGCAAATTTAATTGTTGTCGAGCACCAAGACCAAGGTATATTTCGTCCAAACGACAATATTGGTCAGATCTCGTTGGGTCGATTTCATCTAGTTTAGTGGATTCCACGTATGCTGGATTTATAATTAGGAGAAGTAATTCTTTGTATAATTCTGTCATTTTTGAATGAAGTTCAGTAATGACAGTGGCTTCACTCTGGAAAAACATGTTAGCTCTTGTAAATTTCGGCAAAATCCATGACATAAAGTAGAAATATGCTTTTATGATTGGATCGTTTAAGGCTTCATGAATCTCGCTCGGCGCATTCGCTGTCATTTAACCATTTGCCATCAAAAAACAATTTTAGAGCTTGCCATTGTTCTAGAATTCGTTCTATTACGGCAGAAAGGGAAAGCCATCGAGTTTGTGCTGGTCGCAACAATTTGTGTACATCTGTTTCAGTAAATATCTGAAAATCTTTAAACTCGCTTTGACGTTTACTACTTAACTTAAAGAAGTTGTATATTGCTCTAGCCAACTTTTCACATTTTTGGGGCAATTTCTTGCTAGCATCAATAACACATAAGTGCAATGAGTGGCACACGCATTTTATAACAATAATGCCGGGACAACGTTGGCGAAATCTGGTGGACACTGAGTTATTGCAACCCATCATGGTATTGCACCCGTCAGAAGCAAAGCCAATAACATTTTCCAACGGAATTTCATATTTTTCAAAAGATTTTACGACTATATTAAATAAGTGTCCTGCGTTAGCTGAGTAATCTTCAGCACTGCTATCAAATAACTGTATCAAGTCCCAAAAACGAGAGACAATTTTGCCTGAAACAGAATCATAGTAGGTACCTGACAACCACGCATACTGTTTTTACAACTGCGATATCAGTGCTCTCGTCAATCAGAACTGAAAATTTTGATTGTTTTAAGTCTTGACACAAGATTTCTTTTTCAGTCTTTCCAATAACGTTGTTAATAATAGCTTGTACTTTTGTACGTTTAAGTTTTAAATTTTTAGCTATGTCTGAATCCGTAAAAGTATTTGATAAAAGTTCGCACAAATGATCTGCCACTCGATGGGATACATTGTGTTCAGCCATGAAGGCAGCCAACTTTATCTCTGCCTTTTTTTGTTTGTCGCCGACAGGTGGATTTTTTAACATACTGTCTATGGGCCGAACAATTGAACGCAATGATTTAAGAGCGCTATTACAAACTCGAGTAACTTCGAAACGAGCGGCGACTGACGGTAGCCTGCGCCTGTGTGCGTGATGTACGCTTCTTCATACACACACGTGCAGAGGCAGAGGTGCGTAACACGTTTCACTGCGGTTTACTTAGAATTGAATTGGGAAAAAATACAAGTTATGGAATGTTTTATTTTATGTGTGTGATAATGAAATACAAATATAAGTAACATAGAAATTTTTTAGTTTTCCATCATGGGTGTCGTTTATATGGTTTTCGGGGTCGCTGATTACGAAAATGAGGTCAAAATAAAAATCAAAGATGGCGCCGACGAAATTTTTTGGCTTTTCCGTCATGGGTGTCGTTTTCATGGTTTTTGGGGTCGCTGATTACAAAAATGAGGTCAAAATAAAAATCAAAGATGGCGCCGATGAAATTTTTTGGCTTTTCCGTCATGGGTATCGTTTTCATGGTTTTTGGGGTCGCTGATTACGAAAATGAGGTCAAAATAAAAATCCAAGATGGCGCCGACAAAAATTTGTTTTTTCCGTCATGGGTATCGTTTTCATGGTTTTTGGGGTCGCTGATTACGAAAATGAGGTCAAAATAAAAATCCAAGATGGCGCCGACAAAAATTTGTTTTTTCCGTCATGGGTATCGTTTTCATGGTTTTTGGGGTCGCTGATTACGAAAATGAGGTCAAAATAAAAATCCAAGATGGCGCCGACAAAAATTTGTTTTTTCCGTCATGGGTGTCGTTTTCATGGTTTTTGGGGTAGCTGATTACGAAAATGAGGTCAAAATGAAAATCCAAGATAGCGCCGACGAAAATTTTTGATTTTTCCGTCATGGGTGTCGCTTTCATGGTTTTTGGGGTCGCTGATCACGAAAATGAGGTCAAAATAAAAATCAAAGATGGCGCCAACGAAAATTTTTGGCTTTTCCGTCATGGGTGTCGTTTTTATGGTTTTTGGGGTCGCTGATTACGAAAATGAGGTCAAAATGAAAATTCAAGATGACGCCGACGAAAATTTTTGGTTCTTCCGTCATGGGTATCGTTTTCATGGTTTTTTTGGTCGCTGATTACGAAAATGAGGTCAAAATGAAAATCCAAGATGGCGCCGACGAAAATATTTGGTTTTTCCGTCATGGGTGTCGTTTTCATGGTTTTTGGGGTCGCTGATTACGAAAATGAGGTCAAAATGAAAATCCAAGATGGCGCCGACGAAAATTTTTGGTTTTTCCGTCATGGGTGTCGTTTTCATGATTTTTGGGGTCGCTGATTACGAAAATGAGGTCAAAATGAAAATCCAAGATGGCGCCGACGAAAATTTTTGGTTTTTCCGTCATGGGTGTCGTTTTCATGATTTTTGGGGTAGCTAATTACGAAAATGAGGTCAAAATAAAAATCCAAGATGGCGCCGACGAAAGTTTTTAGTTTTTCCGTCATGGGTGTCGTTATCATGGTTTTTGGGGTCGCTGATTACGAAAATGAGGTCAAAATAAAATTCAAAGATGGCGCCGACGACAATTTTTGGTTTTTCCGTCATGGGTGTCGTTTTCATGGCTTTTGGGGTCGCTGATTACGAAAATGAGGTCAAAATGAAAATCCAAGATGGCGCCGACGAAAATTTTTGATTTTTCCGTCATGGGTGTCGCTTTCATGGTTTTTGGGGTAGCTAATTACGAAAATGAGGTCAAAATAAAAATCCAAGATGGCGCCGATGAAAATTTTTAGTTTTTCCGTCATGGGTGTCGTTTTCATGGTTTTTGGGGTCGCTGATTACGAAAATGAGGTCAAAATGAAAATCCAAGATGGCGCCGACGAAAATTTTTGGTTTTTCCGTCATGGGTGTCGTTTTCATGGCTTTTGGGGTCGCTGATTACGAAAATAAGGTCAAAATGAAAATCCAAGATGGCGCCGACGAAAATTTTTAGTTTTTCCGTCATGGGTGTCGTTTTCATGGTTTTTGGGGTCGCTGATTACGAAAATGAGATCAAAATAAAAATCGAAGATGGCGCCGACGAAAATTTTTGGCTTTTCCGTCATGGGTGTCGTTTTCATGGTTTTTGGGGTCGCTGATTACGAAAATGAGGTCAAAATTAAAATCCAAGATGGCGGCTAGAATTTTTTTTAGTTTTTCAGTCATAGGTGTTGTTTTCATGGTTTTTTGAGTCGCTGATTACGAAAATGAGGTCAAAATTAAAATCCAAGATGGCGGCTAGGAATTTTTTTAGTTTTTCAGTCATGGGTGTCGTTTTCATGGTTTTTGGGGTCGCTGATTACGAGAATGAGGTCAAAATGAGGTCAGTGGGTCGTCATAAGAGCGGATTTTTAGGAGTTGGAGTATACGCTTAGGGGCACTATGAGCAGCAAAGAAAACACAAAAAAAAATTTTTGTTCAAAAAAAATTTCGGGACTTCGTAAATTTTTCTGTTTTTTTCAAAAATGCCTCATTTTCTTTTGTTTCGTGTTGTCCTTGACCATAGAAATTATTTAGGTTCTGCGAACCATGGTCCTACGACAAACCGTTTCATAGTTATGGTCCTACGAATTTTACTTCGTTTCATCTAGAATGCTCTATATTTCCAAAATGGCAGCTCGGATGAAAACTTTTTCAGGAAAAGAATTGTTGTTCTAGTCGACAACTATGAGATGATATAAAAAAACCGCGACAAAGTGAGAGAAAAAGTTTTACGTGTCGGTCGATCTTTTCACCTTGTGTATCCTTAGGGGCACAGAATTTAGTAAAATTTTCAAAGTTTTTTTTTTTTTCAGGATTTCGGCTATTTTTCTCATTAACCTGGTCCATAGAAACCATTTAAGCTCCGAGACACATTATGGTCCTACGACGCACCGTTTCCGAGTTATGGTCCCACGAATTTTCCGTCGGTGCGTCGTAGGACCATGTGTCTCGTGTGTCAAGGTGAAAAATCGACCGACAGAAAAATTTTGCAAATATTTCTTTTCTCTCTCTTTGTCGCGGTTTTTTTACACCATCTCATAGTTTTTGACTAGAGCAACAATTCTTTTCCAGAAAAGGTTTTCATCCGAGCTACCATTTTGGAAATATAGAGCGTTCTAGATAAAACTAGGTAAAATTCGTAGAACCATAACTCGGAAACGGTGCGTCGTAGGACCATGTGTCTCGGAACTTAAATGGTTTCAATGGACCAGGTTAACAAGATGCTGCAATAAAAATAGCCAAAATCTTGAAAAAAAAAACTTCTGAAAATTTTACTGTTGTGCCCCGAAAAATTTTGCAAATATTTCTTTTCTCTCTCTTTGTCGCGGTTTTTTTACTCCATCTCATAGTTTTTAACTAGAGCAACAATTCTTTTCCAGAAAAGGTTTTCATCCGAGCTACCATTTTGAAAATATAGAGCATTCTAGATGAAACGAAGTAAAATTCGTAGGACCTAAACCCTGAAACGGTGCGTCGTAGGACCATGGTTCTCAAAACCTAATTAATTTCTATGGTCAAGGTCAACACGAAACAAAAAAAAAATGAGGCATTTTTGAAAAAAAAAGAAAAACAGAAAAATTTACGAAGTCCCGAATTTTTTTTTGAACAATATTTTTTTTTGTGTTTTCTTTGCTGCTCATAGTGCCCCTAAGCGTATACTCCAACTCCTAAAAATCCGCCCCTATGACGACCCACTGACCTCATTTTGACCTCATTCTCGTAATCAGCGACCCCAAAAACCATGAAAACGACACCCATGACTGAAAAACTAAAAAATTTCCTAGCCGCCATCTTGGATTTTAATTTTGACCTCATTTTCGTAATCAGCGACTCAAAAAACCATGAAAACAACACCTATGACTGAAAAACTAAAAAAATTTCTAGCCGCCATCTTGGATTTTAATTTTGACCTCATTTTCGTAATCAGCGACCCCAAAAACCATGAAAACGATACCCATGACGGAAAAAACAAAAATTTTTGTCGCCGCCATCTTGGATTTTTATTTTGGCCTCATTTTCGTAATCAGCGACCCCAAAAACCATGAAAACTATACCCATGACGGATAAAACAAAAATTTTCGTCGGCGCCATTTTGGATTTTCATTTTGACTTCATTTTCGTAATCAGCTACCCCAAAAACCATGAAAACGATACCCATGACGGAAAAAACAAAAATTTTTGTCGGCGCCATCTTGGATTTTCATTTTGACTTCATTTTCGTAATCAGCGACCCCAAAAACCATGAAAACGACACCCATGACTGAAGAACCAAAAATTTTCGTCGGCGCCATTTTGGATTTTAATTTTGAGCTCATTTTCGTAATCAGTGACCCCAAAAACCATGAAAACGACACCCATGACTGCAGCACCAAAAATTTTCGTCGGCGCCATCTTGGATTTTAATTTTGAGCTCATTTTCGTAATCAGTGACCCCAAAAACCATGAAAACGACACCCATGACGGAAAAACCAAAAATTTTCGTCGGCGCCATCTTGGATTTTTATTTTGACCTCATTTTCGTAATCAGCGACCCCAAAAACCATGAAAACGATACCCATGACGGAAAAAACAAAAATTTTTGTCGGCGCCATCTTGGATTTTCATTTTGACTTCATTTTCGTAATCAGCTACCCCAAAAACCATGAAAACGATACCCATGACGGAAAAAACAAAAATTTTTGTCGGCGCCATCTTGGATTTTCATTTCGACCTCATTTTCGTAATCAGCGACCCCAAAAACCATGAAAACGACACCCATGACGAAAAATCCAAAAATTTTCGTCAGCGCCATCTTGGATTTTCATTTTGACCTCATTTTCGTAATCAGCGACCCCAAAAACCATCAAAACGACACCCATGACGGAAACACCTAAAATTTTCCCAGCCGCCTTCTTGAATTTGTTTTTTCTCGAAAGATTCATAAAAGTGAATATTTCAATGCAACATTCGAAAGATTCCCCATTATTTCTAAAATAAAGATTTCTATGATTTTTTATCGACCAGTAAAGTATCATTTACGAATAAACTTTATAGTAAGGTTGCGCAAAGCGTTCCTTTCCAACATAATAATAATAATTTATTTTATCATAATAAATTACAAGAATACTTACGTTTAAACTGTTGACAACCTCTGGTCTACCTGTATTCGTATACGTAACCCACACTAAGGCGCGCGGGAGCGCGAGCGACATAGGTCCGTCCTCCACGAGCCCTCAGGCGTTACTGAGCATATGGCGGCCGTACATCTAGTAATAAGGCATTATTTTGGAAAATCGTAATAAAAAAATGAGACGGCGTAAAATTCCAAAAAAATATAATTAGGGAAGGTAAAGTGTTGTACTATAAGTATGTCTATTTTTTTTTTGTTAATATTATCTTTATCCTATGTTTAAACCATATTTAAAACGCATAAATTTTAGCTCAGTATTGCTTTTGAATATCCTTTTTTTTTGCTGCGATTCCATTTATATCTCAATTCTAATCAGGACAAAAACTTCAGGACTATATAACCAGTATTTTGACATTTTTTTCAGATTTTTCTGTGTTGCCAATTTGTCACAAGTAGCAGGGAAAAACCAGATGTTTTACGTTTGCTCGAAATTGGGTGTCGGAAAATTGCTATTTCTCGAAATATTAACATTCAAAACGAAATTCTAATCAGGACACAAACTAAAACAAAGTCAGATTTATAATTTTTCATTGAAATATTATGCCTTTATCTATAAATAAGACGTGTCCAGGACTTGTAAAAGTACGTATTTTCGGCAAATCGCCCAAAGTTTGTGACAGCGCTCTTAAGTTTTTGTAAATGTTTCGTTCCCTCCGCATGTCTTTTTATAATGGTAAGTTCTGCATTCATTGGCGCGTCGCAATAAGAACACATAGCTTTATATTTATCCTTAGGATGCTGTTGAAGCCACGGGGAAAAATTTTTAATTGTTAACCAATCATTTTTAAATTTTTGTTTGTAATGCTTACGTTTTTGTCCAATTTTCATAATTTTAGATGTTGATGCTTCTTTGTCCGTCTCATAGTTATCAGTATCACTCCCCATTATAAAAACCACGTCACAAAATCACAGAATTATAAACTTTTAATTCTTCTTACTAGAACTACAGTCATCACACACATCACATAAAACCACAGATGAAATAGAAAATAGTACGTAAAACAAAGTTCAATCATTAAACGACCAATTTTAATATAACATTAAATATGTGGGCTATCAGTTACCATTACTTCATTTTTATTTTGTCGTATTATACAATCATGCTAAGTTTAGGGATCTCCCCGGCCGGCGACGGCGGCGATGTCTACAGCAAAACTAGTGTTACCATTTTATGAAACTATAATTCCGCTTCGTATTACGCATTTTTTATGAAACGATTTTTATTTAATGATAATGTTTTTAAAAACCATAGCACGGTAATTCAAAGTTCAAAATACCGTAGAAAATCACACGGTAGTAAATCATTACCGTAGACCGTGTTTTAGTCAGAAATACCGTGCATCTACGGTAATTACCGTGTATGGTAACACTGCCTCCCATACTAAACATAACCCGTTCACCATTGTTCCTCTATTACCAATTTCGTGCGACAGTGTGTGTACCACGTGACATGACATGTACCCTCGTCATGGAAGCCACAACCGCGCTATATTTATGGTATAATTGACCGGACAGCAGCCATTGTGTGATTAACAGATTGAATAGTGGAAGTAAACGAGGTTTTCCTCACGTGATTAATGTTATTGGATTACTAGATAGAATGGCAAAGAAATGGGCGTATAATGCTACTTTTATTGTGCGTGTTCTTTGAATGACCCAATAAGTAGATTAATAGTAAGCTAGTTTCTAAATTAATTAAATCTTGTCTTTTGTACGTTAATGTAACGTAATTTCTTCTTTTTTCTTAATTGAAAAATGTATTAGCAAAATGGTCCGCCGTTTTCACTAATAAGATTTCACCACAGTTGGCGGATTAATATTTTAATTCAGAATCCAGCCAACATTAAATTCCTCCTAACTGAGCAAGTAAAGCGGTCCCTTTTATTTCTCTAATTAGACGATATTATTTCGGCAAATCTTAGGCAGCCAGACAGATCTCCCCTTTCTGAGCTATATCGCCTTTCTGAGCTATATCGGTTTTAGAATGGCAAACAAAATCGGTTTGTCTTATGAAGTTAATTTCTTAATGGGTAAAGCCGGAAAGGCATAATAAGGTAGCCTTTAGAAAATATTACAGGAACACAGAGCTCTAAAGGTAGGCTCTTGAGGTAGCTACTCGGAAACTTTCTTGTATTGATCATATATTGAGTAATGTACCGGATGCAATCGCAACAGTACTCCCACTTCATCTCTCTGACCACGACACGGCACAAATGTTAAGCTTCCCTTTAAGGCTACAACACACAAAACCCTCAATATATTCCACTTACAAAAGAGATTATAGTCTAGATTATATCCATAAGTTTAGGGAATGTTTAAAAAACCTATCTTGGACAGATGTTTACACGGAAGACAATGCAAAGAAAGCATTTAGTTGTTTCCATGGATTAATATGTCTACTTTACAATCTTTGTTTTCCAAAAGTGAGGGTAAAGATTAATGTAAAGGAAAAAATAAAACGTAACTGGATTAGTAAGGGTCTTAAACAGAGCTCTAAAACAAAGCGCTTCCTAAGATACAAATACTACAAGAATAAAAATTCAACAAACAGGACTAGATACACTACCTATTCTAATCTATTACAAAAATGTATCTACAACGCTAAACGAAATGCTAACATAAAGTACATGAATAACAATGACAACAAGTGTGAGCCACCTGGACAGTCATTAAAGACGAAATACACAACACAAACCCGAAAGACACAATTGAACACATCAAAAATGACAACACATTACTCACAAACCCCACGGAAATAGCCACCGCCTTTAACAACCATTATACAAATTCCATCCCTACACAAAATTGTACAAAAGGTAACCGCAGTAAAACCCTAACTGCGAACTCAATGTTCCTCACACCCATGTCCGAAAATGAGGTAAGACGACAAATTCTGTCTTTAAAAAATACCAATTCTGAAGGCTACGATGGACTCAACACTAGGGTAATAAAGTCATGTGTCGATGAAATAAGCGGAGTGTTGACTCATCTAATTAACCAGTCTTTTTCACAAGGAGTGTTTCCCAAAGAACTAAAAATATCGATTGTTAAACCAATATTTAAAAAGGGTGATAAAGCTGATATATCTAATTATCGCCCCATAACATTGATACCCATCTTGTCGAAAATATTTGAGAAATGCATGTATCAAAGAATAACTAATTATTGTGAAAAATTTCAGATCATTAAAGAAGAGCAATTTGGCTTTCAAAAACAAAAGTCTACTTCCTTAACCATATTTTCCCTTTTGAAAGCAATTCTGACCAATATTAACAATAATCAACTGACGACAGGGTTATTCCTTGATCTATCAAAAGCATTTGATTTAGTTTCCCATGACATATTATAAAATAAATTAGAGGCTGTCGGAATTAGAGGACTGCCACTTCAGTGGATATCGTCATATCTAACTGACAGACAGCAGTGTGTCGCTGTCACTAAACTTGATGAAAGTAGGAACATGACACAATTCTCGTCTGAATATAAGACTGTTAAACTCGGAGTCCCCCAGGGTAGCATATTGGGCCCTATCTTGTTCCTAATCTACATAAATGACATAGTAAATGTGACTAATCATAAATGCTTTCTTTTTGCTGATGACATTTCCATAATTGTGACGACCGATAAAAAATATAAATCAATTATTGATCATGAAGCGGACATAAATAATACAATAGAGAATCTAATTAATTGGTTAAATAATAATAATTTAGCTATTAATCTTAAAAAATCTGTATATATTCAATTCAATCAATCTTATCAAAATCAATTTAATTTTAAAATGGACATACCACAAATTACACAAATGACACAAACCAAGTTTTTAGGAGTAGAAATTGACGAGCATTTAGACTGGAAAGCGCAGGTCGATAATGTTTGCAAGAAAATAAATAAATTTGTATACGCCCTCAGACAGATTAGGAAGGTAACAAATATAAAAACAGCTGTGACGACATACCGTGCATATGTTGAGTCGTCGTTACGGTATGGATTAATTATGTGGGGAAATAGTACTGACCACAATAGAGCATTTGTCGCTTAAAAAAAATGTTTTACGAGCCATATACGGGATACCATCTGATGAGTCATGTCGACCTATATTTAAAAGGCTTGGTCTGCTACCATTACCTTCACTATATTTGTATGAAGCATGTATGTTTGTTAGGAAACATAAAGAATTATTTAAAACAGCAGAGGAAATAAGTTCTCGAAGTCGTCGTGATCCATACAGACTTGTACTAGATGAGCTCCCTAGGTTAGCAAAATATAACAAAAGCTGTCTGGCTATGTGTGTACGTGTTTATAATAAGTTACCTAATGAATTTAAAATATTAAATTGCAGATTATTCAAAACTAAATTGTACAAATGGCTAAACGAAAACAATTTTTACAGTATTAATGACTATTTTGAATTTAAATTATAATGTTTGTACTTAAATTTTTAATTTTCTAAGTTTGCATGCTTTAACCTTAAGCAAAACATGTATGGTCTTTTATGCTTTAACAACACCTATGTATACCATGTTTTACGCAAATAAATAAATTATTATTATTATTAAAATCTATTAAAATCAGTTATGGACTTTTGTTAATGTTTTTATCTACGTAATTAATGAAAGTTTAAATTAAAAGTTAGTAAGCAGGAACATCTCAAGCTCTAACATCTGAATCTGCTTGATAAAGTCATGAGAGAATAAAGTCAATGTACCTTATTAATGTTAATGATCTAATGAACTCTGTTTCGGACAAAAAGCTTACTCTATCTATAACATAACTTATTCTCTACCGAAATTACTTTAACTAATTCAAGCAGACTAAATAATATTCTCTTACTGTATATGGTCACAGGACAAATAAGTCGTATCCTACGAATAAGGGCGTAAAGAACATAAGGGCTTTTATCTTTTATTGCATAATTACATTCTGCCCCTCATACTACATGTAACCAGTCCAACAAAACAATTAAAAATGGTACAGGTCGTGAAATAATTAGGTTTTCTCAAAACTCACAATTTGAAGTACTCCGTTTTCAACGAAGAATAAAGCCACAATCGCCCTAGCGCCCTCTTTCATCGTAAGTAGTGAAGTTGCACGGGGTCGTGTGCTAGGGCCCTTTGGCCACCAGTCGGCGGTAACAGAGATTTTTTAAGCAAGTACGTAATTCAAAATATTTTAAACCTCAAGGATTTTGTACTTAATTACGTCATTTCCATTGTGAGAGTCAAAATTTTCCATATTGAGTACATAGAAAAAATCCTAATGGTGGTTGGGGCTGTGTTCTATGGAATGGCTATTTTGCGTATCTGTAAAAGAGACGATGCCCTAATTACGTTTGTGTCTTTCTTCTACTTTACTAATTTGTGTCTCCTGAAAAGTAGCTGTTTTGCAGTTACGCCCTTATTCGTAGGATACGACGTAAATAATTCGCTATTATCCAAGGGGTTCGGTAATGTTGGCTAGATACTGCACTACTTCAGAATGTGGAATAATACAATCAAAGAAAGTTGAGCGCTTCTTACATCCATTACATCAGTGGATGTAAGACTATATGTATATGTATTAATGTAAAGAAATGATTACATACTTATTGTACATACCTTCATGGCATTTCTTTAATCTTTTTAATTTGACACTATGACAGCATTGCGTATGTCATTGTGATTTAAATAGAAAACTGAAAACTTTATTGATAATTATAAAACCTGGAAAATTAATAGCTTTGAATGTTGTTTCTTTAATTACTTACAGGTAAAGTAATATTTTGTTGCTAAAGCAATAGTATTTTTATGTATTTACTTTAAAACCCAATATCTTTGTAAAAACAATAAAAACTTTAATTACTTACAGAAACGCAGTTGAGTTATTCTACCCTTGGTTAAAATAACTTATAAAACAACATTCTGTGCAAAGAACATTTTACAGAAATGAATAAACTGAAATTTGAATTTACTGTTAAAAGTCTTGATGACAAGAAAACAAATGTATTGGCAGTAACTTCAATAACCACAAAAGACGGTAAAATTTTCCTTGTTCCACAAGAACTGCAGTCAATAAAACACCATGAGGCATTAATGGAAACTGAGACTTATAAAACATTAAAAAAGACATTGCAAAAGAGGCATGAAAAAAGGTGTTTGTGGATAAGTTTATCAGATGAATTAAAAAAAGCTTACATGGATGACGATGACAATATACAGTTCAAGAATTATTTCCTGGAAGAAATGATAAGTACAACTGGAACAACACAACCAACAGAAAATGAGGGTATATCAGAAGAATCACTTTCAAGAATCCTGGAAAAAATTACAAATATGAATCAACAATACCCAAAGCAGACTAATTTAAAAAAAATCTCAGACAAATTTGTAATTGAGAAATTCACAGGAGAAAACTCAAATGTAATTCAATGGATGGCTACTTTTGAAAAAGAATGTGATCGGTTCGAAATATTTGAAGATGAAAAAAAAATCGAGATTTTTAGACTGTTTTTGGATAAATCATGCTTGAATTGGTACAGTTCTATGCTAATAAGGCTTACACTCACTTCGGAATGGAAACAATGGAAGGAAGATTTTTGTGATACCTATGAGAATAAAGGTTGGACACCAATAAGGTATGCAATAGATTTTAAGTACAAAACAGGATCACTATTAGACTACGCAATAAAAAAAGAAAGAATATTGTTAGAGATGGACCGCACAATTAACAAAAGTACACTGATTGATCTGATTGCAGTAGGTCTACCTACTTTTATTACAGACAGGATTGATAGGAAGAAAACAAAAGAGACTAAAGATCTTTTTAATGAAGTCAAGGGCTTGGAACATTTAGTTAACAAAAAAGGTTTTGACAAAAAGAAAATTACTAACTCCGTAGTAAAAGCAAAGGAGGTTAAGGAACCATGTAAGATTTGTAAAAAACTAAATAAAGGAAATAGATATCACCCAGAAGACTCATGCTGGTTTAAAACAAATGAAGACATTAAAGACAAACAAAATTTTATTAATTTTGTTAACAATTCTGAAGTGGAAACCGAATTAAAGAATATGAATCAAAAAAACTAGTAGTGCCACCGTTAATCGAAGTCAAATTAACATTAAATAACACACTGGATGCATACGGAATATATGATTCCGGTTCAAATATCTCATTAATTAATTCAAAATTGTTGAATTTAAAAGATGAAGAAATAAATAATGCACAAGCTGTGAAGTTAACTACGATTAATGGTGTGAAAAAAACAAATGGAATAGTAAAATTGAAAATAAAAATCTTTGCAATAGAAGAAGAAGTAAACGTGTTTGTAATTAATAAGAATAATTTCAACTACGACTTTTTAATTGGATTAGATATGATAAAAAAATTCAAATTAATCCAAAATGAAAAGCTAGAAATTACACAAAAAACACAAGAAATCAGTAGACATGTAGAAATGGAAACTGAAAAAAAAGAAACAAAAATGTGTGACAAGTTCACAGTGAACTTTAACGAACACGTTGATGAAACCAAAGTTAAAATTTCAATAAACCAGCTGGAATATAAACAAGAAGCACAAATAAATGAATTAATTGAAAAATACAAATCGATCTTCGCAAAAGACAAGTACGACATTGGAACTGTCAGGGATTATGAAGCCAGAATTGATTTAATGATCGATAAATATTGTAGCAAACGGCCTTATAGATGCAGTATTGAGGATAAGAAAGAAATAGAGAGTCAAGTATCAAAGTTATTGGAGAAAAATCTCATTGAGGAATCATACAGTCCATTTGCTGCTCCGGTAACGTTGGCATACAAAAAAGAAGACAATAGAAAATCCAGACTTTGTATAGACTTTCGTGATCTGAATAAACTTGTTATTCCACAATCACAACCTTTTCCGCTAATTGAAGATCTGATGGTAAAAACAAGAAACTGCAAATATTTTTCTACACTGGATTTAAATTCTGCATTCTGGTCGATACCATTACGAATCGAAGACAGAAGAAAAACAGCTTTTGTAACACAAGATAGCCATTTTCAGTGGAAATGTTTACCATTTGGACTGAAAACATCTCCAGCAATATTTCAAAGAATTTTGAGTAATATTATGAGAAAACACGGACTTACGGAATTCGCGGTAAATTACATAGATGATATATTGGTTTTTTCAAAATCCTTTGCTGAACACATAAGCCATTTAACACAATTATTAGAAGCAATCAAGAAGGAAGGCTTTAGACTAAAATTTACTAAGTGTACTTTCGCATCGGATTCAGTGAAATATTTAGGGCACATTATTCATAACAATTCAGTACGCCCCATAAAAGACAACTTAATATCGATTAAAAATTTCCCGGTGCCACAAAACCAAAAAAATGTGAGACAGTTCTTGGGAAAAATAAATTTTTACAACGAATATGTACCAAATATTGCAGTTACATTGGATCCACTACACAACTTACTAAGGAAGAATCAAAAATTCATTTGGACAGAAGAATGTCAAAAATCCTTTGAAAAAATGAAACAACTACTATGTTCTCAACCAATATTAGAAATATTTGACCCAGATTTACCTATATTAATTTACACAGATGCAAGTATACAAGGCGTAGGAGCAGTATTGAAACAGAAACAAAAAAACACAAAAGAAAAACCAGTTGCATATTTTTCCAAGAAACTAAATGAAGTACAGAAAAGGAAAAAAGCCATTTATTTAGAATGCCTAGCAATAAAAGAAGCAGTTAAATATTGGCAACACTGGCTCATAGGTAAACGATTTACAGTATTTTCTGATCATAAACCGTTGGAAAAAATGAACATTAAATCAAGAACAGATGAAGAACTTGGAGACTTAACTTATTACCTTTCTCAATATGACTTTGAAATAAAATATTCACCAGGAAAAAATAATCTTGAAGCTGACTGTCTAAGCAGAAATCCTGTATTAGAAGCATATGAAAATGAAGAAGAACAGTTGAAAGTGGTCAATTGGATAAAACTGGAGGATATCATTAATGACCAAGAAAATAATGAGGATATACAAAAAGAAAAATATAAATTAATAACAAAACACTCCATATACTACAAGAAGATCAAGAATAAAGAAAAAATTGTTTTATCAGAAGACTTTAGTCTAAAATTCATCAAAAAAATACATAAAGAATACTGTCACATTGGAATTACACAAATGCAAAATAAAATTACACCATACTACACAGCTAAAAATTTAAGACAAAATATAAAGAAAATATGTAAACAATGTGAAACTTGTATTAAGAACAAATCAAGAGGTCAGGATAAATTTGGACTAATGTCTCATCTAGGACCAGCGACACAGCCTTTTGAAATAATGTCCATTGACACAATTGGTGGGTTCGGGGGCTCAAGGTCGACAAAGAAATACATGCATCTTTTAGTGGATCATTTTACTAGATATGCATACATTGTCAATTCAAAAACGCAGAATTCAAACGACTTTATAAAACTTGTCAAATATGTCTCAGAAGATAATAGTATTGGTATGATCTTATCAGATCAGTACCCAGGAATTAATTCAAAAGATTTCAAAGAATTCCTAGAAGAAAAAAATATTCCGCTTGTTTTCACAGCAGTAAATGCACCCTTTTCGAATGGAATCAATGAAAGGCTTAACCAAACCTTGGTAAATAAAATAAGGTGCAAAGTAAACGAAGAAAATAAAAAAATTGCATGGACGACGATAGCACAAAAATGCGTGGAAAAGTACAATGAAACTGAGCATACTGCTACAGGCTTTGCACCTGTGTACTTGTTACAAGGAAAAGATATTACGTTTACACCAAATGAATTAAAAGAAGAAATAACAGAAAACGAATTATTGAGAGATAGAAATATGGCACTGAAAAACAGTATAAAATCTCACAACTACAATAAATCATTATATGATAGAAACAGAAAATATTATGAGTTTAAAGTAGGAGACATGGTATTTGCAGAAAACGGCAATAAATTAAACAGAAGAAAACTGGATGAGTTGAAGATAGGACCTTATGAAATAATAGAAAAACTATCAAATTCAATATACAGAATAAATACAGGACATAGGAAACCTGAATCAAATCTCTTCCACATCACCAAACTAGTCCCAGCTCCTGCATTTGAGAACAATAGTTTAGAAGACACTTGATGTTGGGATACAATTTTCTCCCTGGAGGGGGGGGATGTAAAGAAATGATTACATACTTATTGTACATACCTTCATGGCATTTCTTTAATCTTTTTAATTTGACACTATGACAGCATTGCGTATGTCATTGTGATTTAAATAGAAAACTGAAAACTTTATTGATAATTATAAAACCTGGAAAATTAATAGCTTTGAATGTTGTTTCTTTAATTACTTACAGGTAAAGTAATATTTTGTTGCTAAAGCAGTAGTATTTTTATGTATTTACTTTAAAACCCAATATCTTTGTAAAAACAATAAAAACTTTAATTACTTACAGAAACGCAGTTGAGTTATTCTACCCTTGGTTAAAATAACTTATATTAATATCCACCAGTTAATAAACTTTGAGTGTCAGGATGATTACTAGTTATTTACTGTGTTCGAAAGTCTCTTTAAAAAGGTGTGTTGGGAACACGGGTTTTATGAAGTAAAAGCACAAAAGACAAGACTATTCATTTTATTTCTTTTGGTCTTGTCAACTACATCAAACTCGATTCCATTCGCTAGGTCCCTAGTCTTCGTGGACAAGAATGGATAAGAAACTCCACGGGAACACATTTTAAAGTATTATGCAAAGACAACCTGACATTGTCTTGGACTGTCTCAAGTTACAGCAATTTATCAGTTTACATAAACAACAATCAATATAGGTAATTAACCCATATTATAGTACATATTTCTAACACATAGTTATCAGTAATATTCAGAGCATAATATCAATTAACTTACATAAACATTGTAGGTAGATCCTTAGGACAATACAAATAGGTTACAGCTCTCTCCACTTTGTAATCTTGGTTCATTAGTAGGACGTTTACATGTGAACTTTATTCTATACACATGGAATAGGTACTTAATAAATTAATAAGAATATAAGACTCTGGGTACAGATCCAGATATTACTCGTATTATCTAGTTAACTCGTAGAATAGTTCCAGCGTAACTACCCTGAATTGGCGGTAACATTTGCTTTTATAACCGTCAATTCATACTTATTACATCAACGATTCCCGCCAATGGCAATGGTCAAACATTATAGCCAAATAACTAATAACACATACAATAATTAGCTAATCTTAATTAGTGGAACTATTTTAAAACTCCATTAGGTAATTTAGCAATTTAGTATGTATTTATTTGTAATCTTTACATTTATTCGGATAAAATATGAACATCAAAAAAATCTTTTACACACTGTGTCTACATCTCTTTTTTAGATTTTCCTTTCGCAGGTATGCTGGAAGAGATTTCTTTAGAAATAAGCATTACCTTTGTACTATTTTCTGTTCCTTTCTTTTTTTCTGTATTTAGTGTGTACATAAATTGTTAAATAAAATAAATAAAATAAATAAATCAATAAATAGTTCCGGGAATAGATAGAAACAACTGGATACATTGAAATTGCAAGATAAAATCTAGGAAACATTATAAGTATCATATAATAATTACTACTTAATTTATTGGCAGTATAAAGTAAATAAACAAGAACAATACTGCCCTCGTAAATGAAACCACAGTAACCCCGAAAATGCCATTTTGAGAAAAACGCGGTTAAAGTTTAATTGTTAAATCGTTTCGTTCTGAACATAATATTTAAGTTAAGTCGTTTTTTGTTTTTTTATATGTTGTAAAACTAACAAAGCTTTAATTTAGAGTATTAAGAACTAATATTTTATTGTTATATAATTAATTAAATCAGTTAATGTGTTCTAAAATAGAAACAAAATTCATGAAATTTCATTTTTTTATGCTAAAACCTAGTAATTGAATAGTTACTATGGTCTAGTTTAGTTTTAAGCGTTACTGTGTATTAACCATTTAAAGACATGAACTCTAGTGATGATACTAAACAGTAACCGTACACATACTGGATTGAAACCTAATAACAGTAGACTTCGATCACTAGATGAATACTTAGTAAGTGAAGATGCTATTTTTAAGTCTAATTTATGATTAAAAAATCTAAAATGCAGTAATGAGTATCTAAATATACTGTATTCTAAGCTAACCTTTTTTCATTTATGTGTGATTCCTTAAAATAATAATGACCCTGGTTTTGTCATAAAAGGTATGAAATAGAACAATAACACCACTTTAAGTTAATTTATTTTTATTTTTAAATCTACTAAAAGTAAAATCACGTTCTTATTATTAATTGTAATTGCTAAATTCGAGATCAGTTTCTTATTAATCAGTCTACTTTCTTATGTCTTCATTATTAATTTATTTATTTATTTATTTATAAGAGGAGAACCAACAGCTAAAATATGTGAGTAACAATTGTGAAAACGACACAGAGCCAATTACAGGTTCTCACGAGTAGAAACAGAGATGGTAGCAGAAATCTTAAGATCACTAAATAGCAAGCACGAAAATAATACAATTAAAAAATTTTAAATAAGCAATAAGCACAAAATACACTCAGACACTAGGTTAGGCATTGCTGACACTGGAAAATAATAAAACAAAAATAAAGTACTACGCGCTTTTAAAAAAGTTTGCATTCAGTCGAGTACGTACAGAATAAGTTTTGGTGCAAAATGGGTCAAAAGAGAAGTTATCCATAGGGGGTACAACGACAAGATGAGGAGATAGTGAGATCAAATTAATCTAAGTAATTGCCCTTTGCCAGTAATTATTTTATAATTACTACCTACATAACAAACTTAAAAATATAGCAAGCAACATAAAAAAATAACTTCTTCATTAATAATATAAATGAAACAATAAAATAATCATAATATGCCTTAGTCACAACATCG
The DNA here is from genome assembly GCA_949316265.1 of Diarsia mendica. Taxonomy (NCBI): domain Eukaryota; kingdom Metazoa; phylum Arthropoda; class Insecta; order Lepidoptera; family Noctuidae; genus Diarsia; species Diarsia mendica. The sequence goes on from OX438906.1 coordinate 15,064,681, forward strand.
TCATTATTGGTATGTAAATCAACGACAAGATGACTAGTGAGATCAAATTATTCTGAGTAATTGCCCTTTGCCATTTAACAAACTTAAAAATATAGAAAACAACAAAAAAATTGCTTCTTCATTAGTAATAATATAATAATAATAATAATATTCCACAACTATCACACAACGCCATCTAGTCCCAAGCTAAGCAGAGCTTGTGTTATGGGTACTAGACAACTGATAAACATACTTATATATTTCTAAATACATACATATTATTATAGATAAATTACACCCAGACACAGAACAAATGATCAATGACAATATAAATGAAACAATTAAATAAAATATTCATAATAATTATGCCTTAGTCACAACCATCGTCATTATTGGTATGTAAATCAACGGCCACGGTAGTTAGCGAGCGTAAGTACGTGGAGTGTAGTACCTATCTTGTAATCTGTGACAAAATATAAAACCGCGTGAGCGTAGGTCGACAAGGCGAAACCTATTTGCAAAATAGTAATAGTTTTACTTGATTAGACATTGAGAAATGTGGCAAAAACAAACTTCAGATCTTTATTTCATCTCAAAAACACTTTAAGCAAAAAAAAACACAATAACACCTCAACATAATAATTATCAAAGATTGCAATAAAAGGAATAAAGTTTGTAAAAACATTTCAAATACAAAATATATGAGGCCTGTTTCCCATTACATTATGTTGCTATGAATAAAGCAAACTAGCTCATTTACGTAATTCAATCAATTCGCTCCTTCTTAACAATACCTACTTCGCGTCATTGCACTCTTTCGCGCCTTTTTTTATGTTATAATTATGTATTTCTGATAACAATAAAGTACTACTTATCAAAATATAGATAATTAATTATTTAATAAAAGTAATACTAAAATAAAATAAATTATCCTGCGCGGTTATATCTCGTTTTCAATACCTGCATTGGGCGTAAGACGTGTGTCAAGGAAGAAGGTCACTCGAACGAATGCGCCGCTATGGCCGGCGGTGGGCAGCGCGCGCGTGGGGATCTGTCTGGCACACCCCTCCCGAGCCCTTATTTATACGTACTTATTCGCAAAAGGTTAGCTTAAAACCTAGTAAGCCAATCGTTACTGTGGTACAGCTTAGTAGTTTTGAAATAAATATTAAAACTGCAAGCATCTAAAACCCAGTAAGTAACATACTGTGATTAATTTAAGTTTATCCTAAGAAAATTTTACGGAAATTTTACATACAACCACAGTATTTGAAAATGCCGTGTTATAACCAAGCAAAACATACATAAATAAATACATGAACACATATTAAAGCAAAGTAAATACTCGTTCACTGTGTTTAAACCTAAAAAAAGTAATGCACTGTGTATTTTCTTAAAAATGTATTGATTTTTAGAAAAATACTGTGTTTTTATGTATCATATCTCCGCAACGGTGGTAGATAGAAACAAACCGAAAATTTTCTCAGATAGCTCTCGGCCGCCTTATTTCAATAACTAATACAGGCATAAACACAGTAACTGAAGATACTGTGGTTTCATTTACGAGGGCAGAATAATTATAGAAGTATTTAATTTGATTTAACTATTTAAATACCACAAAGCTATCTTCGGTTCAGAAACCAAGTCTTTTAAGCCACAATAATAACTACTTCTATAAAATACTTCGGGCTATAAAATATTATTAGGACAATGTAGGTTTATTCGGAATAAGAACCTTACTGTTCTCAAGATATTTATTTACGATGATTATTAATTTGATGCTATATTCTTATATACATAAGGCTATTCTATCACGCTCGACCTACATTGTCAGTAAAAAAAGATGAAAAGATTTTTTAAGAATTTGGCAGCGAAAAGTTTTTGTAAATTCTAGATAAAGAACTTGCCTTTTGTCTTTTTGATAACTCGCTTTACTCGGAGGCTTCTTAGAAATATAATGCTATTGTGTTTTCTTACTCGCTGCGTTTAAGTTGACTTGAAAGGGGACTGCAAAAGTTTATTTTGGTTCGTTCAGTGAGTTTTTATAAAGGGCTTCACTTCCCGGGGTTGAACTACAGTCATCTTTAAAACCTTCGTAATTATAATTTATAATTACGAAGGTTTTAAAGATGACTCCCCGGGAAGTTTTCATCTTTTTTTACTGACAATGCAGGTCGAGCGCTCAACTTTCTTTGATTGTATTATTCCACATTCTGAAGTAGTGCAGTATCTAGCCAACATTACCGAACCCCTTGGATAATAGCGAATTAAAACCTTTTCGCAGAACCCTTTCGAGCATTTGATAAATCATGTTGATACCTATGTGATTTTAATCAATATCTTGTTGTAGTTAAGGTTGAAGGTGTTATGGTATTAATAAGCAACATGACTACTAGAAATAACCATGGTGAGGGTGGAATAATAAAAAAAAATGCGCATTGGTACTATTTTACCAGATGTACCATGGGTAATAAAAGCGCATTTTTTTGTTTTGAAATGCTAATTCCAATTTAATTTAAAAAAAAAAACAACATTTTAGCAGTTGCTTTTGATACAACATGGTTCAAATTCTATAAAAATATTGCGTATAGCATCCCAATCAAGATTTAATTCAGGACACTTGTAAGAGGCGAATTGGTCTCATGCCTCAAGATAAAACACTTGTCCGTGTGCACATAGTTCTTAAAAATTAATGTTATGTCAATTTACCTTATCTCTAATATCAAGCAAATATTATGTGTAGGTACTCTATAAACTTTCAAACCAACATGTTAAGCCTGAGGCAACAGGAATATACCTGTTTGTATAAGGAAATAACATGCTTATGAATGTGGTTTCAGATAAGAAAAGCTATGCAAGAAGATTATGTGGTGTAGTGTATTGAGTTATTTATAGTAAATTTTAATATTCATAATGATAAAGTCTGTTGAACAGTAAGATTGTGTGACGAATGATATGAAGGGAAAAGAAGTTAATGATAGCGTGTTAAACGTGTTGCGTCGTCTCCAAATAACTTATGTAAATCGATAAGGAAGGCGAGGGATCATAATGATAAAGACTAACTAATGTTAGTTTATACACTGAATTTGACAACGAGCAGGCAGGTTGACTTAAAGCAAGCAAAAAACCGATACATATCAATAGGTAAAGTGCTATAAGTCTTTCATGAAATTTTGTTGATAATAAAATGTTATCTCACCGAGCAACGCAAATACTCAGCGTTTTATCTAATCGGTGATCACTGGCGGTAGTGTGGCGAGCACAATGCCGGCCGGCAGTGAGTATCGGAACTGCAACTCTAGTGCAGTAGTTCAGTGTGTGAATGAATATAAACTGCGTATATATATAAATTTATATTGTGATGTACTGTAAAATTATTAAATAAATATGTGCCTCTGCGACCCGCCCGCTCGGCATTACGTTGACAGAAGTCGCGGCGAGCGGACGTGTCGCACACACTCTAATAGAAATATAACAGTGTTTCATTAAACCACCCTAGTGTTAAAGTGAGACATAACATTGGCGACGAGGATAAAGAACGTGAGGATAAAAAAAAAAAAAAAAAAAAAAAAATGCAAATGCCCGAGGTTATCTTTCGTCACAATTAAATATTGTTTTTGATTTTCACTTAATCTATTTTAAAAAGGAATATGGACATAAATAAACATATTGTTTAGTAAAATCAGAAATATTTAAAGTGTAAGCAACTTACTTATTGACGATTGATATCTTCGGTCAAAATAGCCTTAAAACCAGTGCCTGCTAATACTTACCAATAAAATGTTGTTGTGTAGCTTGTGTGCGCATTCCACTATAACTATATACCCACATTGTACAAATACCGCAGAACTATCACTACCAAATCGAATTGAGATATTCTCCGTGCGATTCTCGACTTACCCACATCAAATTTAACTATCACTGTTTACATTGTGAGTAATACCGCACGACTAAGTGCTTATGTAAACAGTAATTATTATCGTTCATAGAATCTTAATTTTATTTGTATGCAAGTAACAGGTAATAAATTAATATAGTTAAGAAAGATAATATGATTAGTGCACAGATTTCTTTAAAAACAATCTATTGCGAGTAGACTTGACTTTTGCTCTTTTTCAATAAGCTACCGACTACACAACAACAACCGATCGTGCCTGTAAGTATTGGCCAAGTCGAAAGACAATGACAAAATACATACTGTACACAATTCCAATGGGTAAGCACCCATCAAGTTCTATACCTGCTTCCGGAATTGGTCAACAACAATAAATTATAGTTTATTATAAAGAAAAAAAAATGCGTTTGGTCGAATAATATTTGATACACCTCTGCCTATTCCTTCATGGATAACTGGTGTGATGGTGTAGCAAAAAATACTATTAACGAATATACTTCCTTGTATGGTTAATTATAACAACTTATAATTACAATTTGTTATTAAAATATTATTTGTTTGTTTTAAATGCAAAATCTACGTCGACTGTCAGCTGGTGTGCTGCATACACCGACGTAGATACTGCGTAACATTTTGACGTGTAAAGGTGGTTGTGAAACAAAATACAAACTAAACATCATTTACTCATTTAACAACTCACTAATTTATAACTTGAAACAGGATCGTGTGTGTGACGAGTACAATGCTTTAATAATCCATTTATTTTGTCATTAAATATACTGCCCTGACCTACGTATTGTTGACCAAATCCGTTCGCACTATTGAAATAAATTTCAATAAAAATAATGTTCCCACGAGAAAATTACTCGTAAATTCCAGTTTTAAACAAGTGCCACTTCGACAACCCGAAGCAAAGTAGATACATAATATGTTATCTGCTATTAAAACTGAACAAGTGTTTGATATGTGCCACGAGCACACTACTCGCAAAGTTCCCCAGTTTTAAACAAGTGCCACTTCGACAACCCGAAGCAAAGTAGATACATAATATGTTATCTGCTATTAAAACTGAAATCCGTTAAGGCTAATGATTTTAACAAAATCTAGAATGCATTTTTGCACTGGCTATCGTCACCTAAAAATAAATCACCTCTGTGTCAGGTACCCGTTTAGCTTAGTAACAAGTATAACGGTACACTTGAAGAGTATAATAAGGGTCTGTTACTTTTATAATTTGTCGAATAAAGTAGAGTTTCTTTATCGTAAGTGCTAAATGAAGTCACAAAGCTCTTTAGCCGGATACGATAAATTTAAAACTTAATAAACAAAGTTGTTACGTGATTCCTTTAATAAAGACTGGGCTTGTTCATTTTAACACCAAACAACAAATTTGTGTTAAAGTTATAGTGAACTTGTCGAATCGATCTTGATCTTGAATCGATTTATTACTATTATGGTGAGGTTTCCTCTCCATTATTTACAGATCGATCAACATGTCCCAATTACAAATCCCTGCAATAGATCTCTCCATTCAATTGTGAAGAGCCAAATTCAATCTCCAAGGCTCCCGTTGAGTAAAATGGAAACGTGTTTTAGAAATATATTTTATAGCAATAAATACCAGGGATCAAAATAATAAACGTGCAATTTTACTGCATGCCGGAGGCATAGCATTTCAAGTCATATATTATATTTTAATTTACCTGGAGCTCATTCGACTGATCCAAGCGTGACTGACATTTACGATAGATATCGCGGTTAAAAAGACACAAAGTTATTTATTTGAAAGACACTTTTTCCGATTAATGAGCCAAGAATCGGAAAGAAAATTTGAAACATTCCTGATTCGATTGAAGCGTCAAAGCTCAAAATGAAACTTTGCTAATGAAGATGAAAATATAATCGATCAAATTTATAACAAAAGTGTATTTCGGAAAAAAAAAACATTTTAGCAACAGTTAAAAATATCACAGTAGAAGCAAATTGTTAGAAGCCGTAGAACGGCAAATGAACAATTTCCACGATAGCCAGAGCACAAATGCCACAAGTTCCCGCCTTAACAAAAAAGAGGTTGAAATCACAAAGGTGATAAAAAAGTACAAAATGTACAAAAAAAAAAAAAAAAGAAGTGGAAATCACAAAGGTGATACAGCTTCCCTGCAGCCAATGTGGCAGCAAAAATCACAAAGGTGATAAAAAAGTACAAAATGTACAATAAAAAAAAAAAAAAAAAAAAAAGAAGTGGAAATCACAAAGGTGATACAGCTTCCCTGCAGCCAATGTGGCAGCAAAAATCACAAAGGTGATAACAGTTCCCTTGCAGCCAATGTGGCAGCAGAAATCACAAAGGTGATATAAGTTCATGCCCTGCAATTAATACAATTTGCAGGAAATGTGGATTCAAAGGACATTACCTGAAACACTGCAGAACAAGGGCCAACAAAAAAAAAAAAAAAAAAAAAAAAAAAAAAAAAAACACTGCTAATATTTGGCAAAACAACAAACACAACCAAATAACAACAGGCAAATTAAGAAAACCTAACTGGAAAACACCAATGAAGAGCCCACCTCTGTAGAGGAACAAACATTAAACTGCTCATTGATTCCGGTAGTACCTCCAATGAGTGAATCCAATCCAATGTTCCTCAATAAGTGATACAACTTAGAAACACATAAAAAATTCCAAAGTCATAGTCTCCAACCAGTAAACGTTCCCAAACCAAACATTCATGGGTTACGGTGCTAAATTTACACACCCACTTAAAGTGTTGTGTTGTTTTGATGCACAGATAAAAGCTGGTTCAAAATCAGTAACAAAATATCATGTCATAGGAAATGGGTCAAGGAATCTTTTGGGTTAAGAAACAAAAAATAAAAAATAATAAAAAATTGGTTATATCCTAAATTCCATTGATGACAAACCATTTCCAAAATTCAAAGATAAAGATATTCTCTTAGAAATTACAATAGATACAACAAATTACACATGTGTGTCAGTTTTATCGACGAGTTCCAATTCCTCTGGAAACAAAGATAATTAAAAAATTAGAACTGGTTACTTACAATGGACATTATTGAATCAGTAAATAAACCATCCACTTGGGTTTCACCAATGGTACCGATTCTAAAGCCTGATAATGATATTCGTATTTGTTTAGATAAATGCGTAGAGCCAACAAAGCCATCATGGTCAATAGAGCAACTGATTCCTAAATTTGGTATTCTATTCTATTTATTTATTTCATATAACAATTCTCATTGTGTTTGAAATTATACATCTATACATAACAAAATCATAAAAAAAACATGGTCATGAAAATTATAATAAAAACTAACACATTAAAAAAAAGAGACATAACAATGTATAACCATTTGCCATTGGTGTATTATGGCGGTAGTCGTTGATTTACTTCAGGGCTTGTTAACGTTACCAAATTCACGATAAAAGTATCGGTAAGTAACGATATTTTCATAATGTTAATTTATTAACGTTATCACTGGTATCGGTAATTTGGTATCGGATCAGTTTATTAATGTTCCCTGGTAACGGTAAAAGTATCGATACTTTTACCGTTACAGTCACTTACCTTCCATTTCGGTTAACCCACGTAGGTAATTTTATATACTAAATGAACAGATAAACCGTTTGCGTTCGGTTTTGGGTGGCGACTAAACTCACAGCAAGTGAAAACAGAAAAAAAAGCTATTATGACGACATAAATGCGTCGTAAGAAAGAGATGAAAGAAAAATACCGTTACTTATAGGGTTAATTTGGTATCGGTATCAAGTATCGTTACCTGATAACACTATCATTTAACGGTGAATCATTGATAACGTTAAGTCAAATTACCGGTAAAAGTCCACCCAACTATCGATGCCAGACTTAGCGTTACCTATGAAATTAACGTTACCTTCGAATGAAGGAGGTAACGATACCTAATTGTATAAAGAAAGAATTAAGTTTACATATAAAATTGTAACTTAGTTATGAAGATACCAAATGTGTAAAAGCGGAAACCTATTTGTGTTACTCTAAAGGATCCACAATGTTTATGTAAGTTATTTGATATTAAGCTATGAATATTCCTGATACCTATCTGTTAGAAATGTGTACAATAATGGGGTTTATATTGCTTATTGTTTATGTACACTTATAAATTGCTATAACTTGAGACAGTTGGGGAAAACGTCGGCTTGTCCTTGTATAATACTTTAAAAGATGTTCCCGTGGAGTTTCTTGTCCATTCTTCTCCACGAAGACCTAGGGACCTAGTGAATGGAATAGAGTTTGAGTTTGATAAGACCAAAATAAATTCAATTAATGGTCTTGTAAAAAAAAAAAAAAAAAAAGCAATACTTTACTCCAAATTCGACACGTTGTGAAAAAACGTAGTGAAATCACAACGTTTATTGCAAGCAAAGGGATTTACCGATACAAACAGCAAAACCAAAACAAAACAATGTTTTACCCAATAAAAATAAATGTGTTTTCAATAAAAAAAAAAAAAAAAAAAAAAAAAATAACAATACAAAATTTTGGGGCAATAAATCCAATGCCAGAAGTCTGATTGGAAGGATGATCTCCTTCGCTATCTCATGATGTACAATATCACTCTCCATAGTACGGAAAGGAAAGACGCCTTCAGAATTATTTTTAATAGACAATTTAGAGACAAAATCCCGTCCAAAATCCTGCTGTAGATGTCGAAAACCGAAGTATGGACCTAGAAGTATATGATAGAGATAAAATCATAAAAGAAAATAATAATAATAATAATTTATTTATTCAAATTAGATAACAGTGATCCATATTTTGTTAGTAGGTATACTTAAAGAATAGTGTTAGCAAAAATAATCATAATATTTGGAGGCCAATACACAACACATACTTACTACCAAAAATGCATAATCATAAAATAAATAATTATTCATATTGTATATAATTATCTAAATTCATAAAACAAAATTCATTTTAAAATTACAATTGAAATAAAAATACTTGTGTCAAAAAATCAAAATAATGTAATGTTCATGTCAAAATGTAAAATGGCAGAATTTAAAATGTCAAAACGTAAAATGTAAAATTTCAACATGTGAAATACGACATGTTCACAATCAAATATAAAAAATGATGAAACAGGTCAAAAATAAGAAGAAACATAGTTCACCTCAAGAAAATAGAGGGACAATGGAGAATTCACAATGAAAACGGGGAAAAAGACGACGGTGATGTAGAAATAGACACGGATGACTAAATTGGTATTGTGATAAATTATTAAGATCATGATTAAAACTAAGAGATTAAAACTAGAGGATTTAAATGATTAAAAAAATTATTGAAAGGGAGAGATGTGATGTACTGTAAAATTATTAAATAAATATGTGCCTCTGCGACCCGCCCGCTCGGCATTACGTTGACAGAAGTCGCGGCGAGCGGACGTGTCGCACACACTCTAATAGAAATATAACAGTGTTTCATTAAACCACCCTAGTGTTAAAGTGAGACATAACATATATATATCACAAATTTTGCTGAATTGGCTTTTTTATATATGTATGTCAAAACATAAATTGAAAAATGTGTTGAGAGTATTAATTAAGTTTTTATTTGAAACATAAAATGCCAAGTCGAAGTCAACACACCAATTTGTGTTTTTTTTTTGGCCCACGCAAAACAGTTTCAAATGAAATACAAAATATAATAATGCTAGCAGTCACTTCTTATTCCTACCGAGCTATTCTACATTTTTCAGACTACTGGTAATGGGTGAGACCACACGAAAACGCGCAAAAACTAAAATATTGTGAAAGTTTCACCACTGCAACTTTTTTCCTTCCCCTTTCCCGAACCCAAATATACAATTTATTTTTTCCTTTTCCGCCTCTGTTCTTCTGAAACCGTTTGTAAAACATGAAGCAAAATTACAGTTCAGAATTATTACAGTTGTTATTACAGTTCGAATTACAGTTGTTTATTTAAATATCTCAGGTGCCGGAATCAGAAATGTTGAATATAAAGTGCGACAGACGTTTTAGTATTTAAGACCATTTCAGAGCAAATTATTGGATCGTTTGAAATCAATAGAGGGTAAGTTAAAAGGGGAATGAAATTATGAACTTTTGTGGCTTAAAATGATTTTTCGTTGGCCCGAAATAAACCAAATTGGTTTCTCTATAATGAAATCCCTATTATGAAACAAATAATTTTTAAGTTTAATACCTAATGTTATGTGCCTTCTTATGTTAATCCGATCCGTTCACCCGTCAGCGTAATCAGCATAATGATCGGTTAATCACCGGCGGATATTCCTGTTCACCTTCGACCGGCGCGGCGGCTGGCTAGTAAACAGGTACCGAAATGCTATATATTAAATCACGAATAATTTCTGTCATTTTGAAAGCTGAAAGTAAAATGGTAACTAACAACGACATTAATAATGAAATCACTGTGAAAACTGTAAAATTAACAAAACAAAACAGTTCACCTCATTCCTTGTCCTCGTAGTCTTCCTTCGTTCAGCATAAAACGTATAGCAACCTTCGCGGCACTTGTGTGAATATAACGTAATACGGACGGTGTATAAATCAGATAACGATTTAATTATCTGATGTGTTGTGGCTCAGCTCATTCTGTCTAGGGTTGTGTTAATTCAAAATGCATAAAACCGTGAAAGTTCCGTACAGTCACAGATGTCACAGTCAGTGTCGAAACCTTTGTCACGCGCGCGTTTTCAATCATTCTCGTCAAATTGAATGTCCGGCGTTCAACCCGGTTCCAATGAAAAATTGACGTTATGAACGATGCAACCAGTTAGAGAGAGATGATAATTTATTGAAATTGATGTTTAGTAGGATTCGTGTCCAAATAATAACAGCCACTTGAAATCTATCGTTATAGGTTAAGAGGTCGGTCTGCGGATGGGTGACACGTTGCATACCGTGTTTACTCCGGGCTTTATTAAGCACCAAAGGTAAGCACGTTAAACCATTGGTCTCGGCTGATCTTTGACAGTCGTTACAGGTATTCAATACCCCGATAGTCTGACAATCAGTCTTACTGAGTGGTATCGACTACCCCTCGGTACTACCACAGGTACCTCGGTGAGAAGGCAGTCACTCCATGTAAAATACTGATATTTAGTTGCATCCGGTTAGACTGGAAGTCGACCAACATACTTCGGAAAATGATAATATTTCAACGAATAGAATGCTACCTAAATGGTTCACATTTAAACAATGATGAATGCAAGGAACTGCCAGTTCTACAATAACTTGTGGCTTTCGGTACTGATTTCTCGAGGCGATCCATTATAACTTGACTGAGTAAGTAGATACTAAGTTTAAGCTTTAATGGCCAAGTTCTTGTAGGAATATTCTCCGATGCTTTTTATGGTACCTAAGTGCTTTTAGCAGATGCATCTTATCTTATGACATAAATAATGTTGATGACATTTTTATGTAAAAGTTTGTGTCTTCGTGGTCTTCATAGTTTGTCACAGTAATGTGTATTTCTTACTTTGTACGCTGAAAGGAGTTTGTGATGGAATGTGAAATTTGGAAAGAAGATTGTTTTAAAATTGTTTCCTTATTCTTCCAGCATTTTCCCATTTTATTAAAAAGTTTGTTCAAAGACAAACAAACGCTTACACTCGACTGCGACGTTATTCTTGCTCGGGGCAAAAATACACGTCCGGACTCTTGCAGGTACATTTACATGTCAAAAGGTTTGTATTTTAAAGGAACGAACACTGCAAAGGAACATTGTATTATAGACAATAGTATTTTTATTTTAAAAAAAATCCAATACTTTGAATGAGTTTCAATTATGAACCCCCAGTAAAGAAAAACCAAAAGCTTCTGAGTTATGGTTTTTTTGTTACATGATATCTGTAACTCCCCCTCCTCCCGGACCTCGAACACGAGCAGACGTGCCTTAGATCTACGCAGTTTTATTTTAATTATCATTTAAATTCAAAATTCAATATTAAATATCCATCAAGAAAATAGGAGTGCATAATCTCCAAGGAGTCCACAATTTCAACAACTACAACGTACAAGTACGCGGCGCGGCGCGGCGAACACGGAAGCCACACCCATCTGCAGCGAAACCGAGAGGTATTGTACTATCTCTGTCATACGCACTTGACGCTCCGAGTAGCTATCAACGTGCCGTTCACTCCGCTTGCTGTCTGCGCTCCTGGTACTCGCTACAGTCGCTACCTCAGGACATCGCATCGGTGCGTGCGCACTGCTCACTATTAAATTGCTCTACCGCGTTCTGCGTGCTGCACGGGGAAGAACCATCGCCAACTGCATTGCTCTGGGTGCCTGGTACTAAAACTCATTGGAATTCATACCATAAACACCATCGCTGTCTACGTTGTTATTGTTCGAAGTCATAAATTGAAAATAGAGTGTCGTAAGAGTAATTCGGATACACAATTATCTGAAGGTGTACAAAACTCACAGTTAATGCTATACTCCTGTGTCGGCTTGTTGCCCTAGTAGTGTACGACAAGAAACATGCCTCGCACTCCACCAGTTTCACCCGTTCCGTTAACACCCACGAAAAGCACTCGTAGCGCAATAATGTTTGCGTCGACAAAGGAACAAAGTGCGTCTTTCCTACCACACTGCGAGTCAGAACCCAATCTTCATACCCTAGTGGCTAGCATTACGGAAAGAAAAAAGCGGAAACATGACGGGGAAAAATCAGATCTTCTGGAAATAATTAAAAACATGTTCTCTTCCTTCTCCAACGAACAGGAAAAACGTTTTCAAGACTTGCAAGCAAGTATAGAACTAATGTCAAGTAAATATGACGAGTTTCTAGCAAAAATAGCACATCTAGAGAAAGAAAGACAATCAGACAAATTGATTATTAAAGAACTGGAGGACAAACTAGAAAACTCAGAACGGAAGGCTCGTGGGGTTGGGATTGAAATTCGAAACATACCGAAAAAAATTGGAGAAACTAAGGATACTCTTGTCAGTGAGATCTCTAAATTGGGTGAAATATTAAATGTCGATATTAACACTAGTAATATAAAAGACATATACAGGCTAAAATCGAAAGATTCTTCAGACCCCATCGTAGTCGATTTCACCACTGTACTATTGAAAGAAAAGGTACTCAAATCCGTAAAATCTTTCAACAAAGTCAAACAAAAAGGCAACAAATTAAACACGACTCATCTAAACGCAAGTCATAACCATAAACCGATATACATATCAGAGGCCCTCACTCATAAAACCCAGAGACTATATTACTTGGCCCGTCAATTCCGGAAAAGTCATGGGTACAGCTTTTGCTGGACAGCAAATGGTATCGTCTACCTAAAAAACAATGAAGACTCCACACATATTCGGATTAACAACGACGTTGACTTAGAAAAACTACGCAATAATGTTAAACCGCTGTGACTATTTGTTGCTTTAGAATCCATATTTTGTTTTATTATTATTTTAACTATAAGATTGCATGCTAATTTTAAGGTTTACTCTATAAATTATGTTTACATTTACAAAGTACAACTCAACAGCCACACTTACCTCTTCATTTTCTTCAGGGAAAGTCATAATCGGTTAAAATATTTCTCATTCATAACCACAGCCCAACGGAACATAATTTTAGAAGTACACACCACTTATTTCCCAAATGTATTCCATTCACACATCTCATTTACTCATCAAATCACAATCTCAAACACTCCACACCTAACATACACTCACACACACTGTTTCACTATTTACGTACAAACTCTTTCCATAATTTTTATACCTACCTTGACCACTATTCCTGCCTATGCCTACTCTCTTGTTTAACATTCGATGACGTAACTAATTTAACCGACAACATTGACCAGTTAACCGTATCTCACTCTCAAACCGCGGACCTAGAGGATTGCCAAAATATTATTAATTCTACTTCGGACAACATAATCATAATGACTCAAAATATACGAAGCATAAATCGAAATCTGCCCGGATTAGAGGTATTGCTTCAGAGACTCAAACTGAAATGCGACATACTAATATTAACAGAGTGTTGGCTAAAAAATGCAACGGTAATCCCTCACCTATCTGGGTACTCTCATGTAGCCACAAATACAAACCCCATACAAAATGACGGAATAGTTATCTACTACAAAGAAAACCTTAACCTAACTATTACGGAACCTGGGTTTTATGAAAGTAATTGTCTACTAGCCACCGTTGGAAAACAAGTTGCCATAATTGCCCTATATAGATCACCTTCCTTCACTAAATTGGACCCGTTCCTCCTCTCGTTGGATAATGTATTACAGTCAGTGTCTTCTTTCGAGCACATTGTTGTTATAGGTGACATGAATCTTGCTATAAACTCAAATAAAATTAAATCTGACGGGGAACGCTACCTAAACCTAGTTGCTTCGCACGGGCTTCTGCCAGCTCACACATTAATTACACGCAGTGCTCGCCAAACATGCATAGACCATGTCCTTATAAAAACTAAAGCCCCCTCCACTACCTTAGTCCCGAATGCGACACTGACTGATCACCATCCCGTCTTATTAAGTTTAAATTTAAAAAAACCACGACAACACGCAACTTCAACAAAGGCCACTATTAACGAAAAAGCATTAACACAAGACGTTTTAAATATTAATTTTGATCCCATTTATCAAACAGAAGACCCAAACACTAGCCTAAATTACCTAACTCAATGCCTACAAAAAGTAATAGAAAAGAACACAACAATCATAACACTTTCTAGTCGCCAAAAAATCATTAAGCCCTGGATAACTTCAGGACTACTACGTTGCATACGTAACAGAGACCAACTACATAAAAAGGCAACCAATGATCCGGATAACGAAATCTTAGCTATTACATACAAGAGATACAGGAATTTCTGTAATAATCTATTACGAAAGTTAAAGAGAGCATACGAAAAAAACCAAATTCAAGAAGCACAGAACGACAATAAAAAATTATGGAAAGCTATCAAAAACATCACATACACAACAAAAAAAACACAACACCATAACGACCTACTTACTCTCTCATCTTCTCCTGAAAAATCACTTCACGAAGCCAACAGTTACTTTATAAATGTGGGTAGCTCACTGGCGGATAAAATTTGTCAGCAAAATAAAAATTCCCGGAACCTACCACTACTGGAAAATATCCAAGATAACGTTCAAAGTGTCCTTAATTCTTTCGTTTTAATTGAAACAGACACATACGAGATTGGACATCTTATCATGGGTCTAAAAACAGACAGCGCACCAGGATGTGATAAAATCAGCAGTAGGTTTCTAAAAAATCATAAAAACAGCCTCGTACGTCCTCTAGAAAAAAATTTCAACGACTGTTTAAAAGCTGGAGTGTTTCCCTCGTCCCTAAAAAGATCAGAAGTGTGCCCAATTCATAAGAATGGGGACAGAAATCGTATTAACAACTATAGACCTATATCCATATTGCCCGCCATATCCAAAATTCTGGAAAAAATTATTAATATCCGTCTGGTAAAATACCTTGAAAAAAATAAACTGCTTTCCGTAAACCAGTACGGTTTCAGACATGGAAAATCAACAGAACAGGCGGTAAATAAACTTATAGAAATTATCAGTTCTAACCTGGATAGAGGGAAAAAGTGTCTTTCAATTTTTCTTGACCTGGCAAAGGCATTTGATACGATTTCTGTCTCCCGCTTACTCAACAAACTAGAGGCATTGGGTATTAGGGGCACCCAGCTTGAACTCTTCAAAAGTTATCTTTCTGGGCGTACTCAATGTGTCCGAGTGGATAAATGTAAAAGTTCACATCTTCCAGTAACACACGGCGTGCCTCAGGGAAGTATACTGGGGCCCACCTTATTCCTCGTATATATAAATGAGCTTACTGGACTTAACCTTGCAAAAGGTGAAATTATTTCTTTCGCGGATGACACCGCGTTGGTGTTTGCGGGTGATAGTTGGGAGGAGGTCTTCACTTTTGCACAGAGTGGCCTTGATACGACAAAACGATGGCTGCAGAAAAACATACTCACGCTCAACGTAGACAAAACGAAGTATATTTGTTTCAGCATCAGGCAGGCTGTGAGTATCCGCGGCGATCTTCAAATTGTGACACACGAGTGCCACTCTTTGGATAGTTGCGCGTGCTCACCTTTGGAACGAGTTAACACTATACGGTACCTAGGTGTTACATTAGATAATAACCTCAACTTTAAAGAGCATGTCAGGGTTCTTTGCGGCAGAGTACGAAAACTAATTTATGTATTTAAAAACATACGCCATGTCGCGGACCCTCCACTGCTGAAACAGATATATCAGGCCTTGTGTCAGTCGCTTCTTACCTACTGCATCTCATCTTGGGGAGGTATCTGCAAAACCACGATAAAGGCAGTTGAGGTCGCTCAGAGAGCCATTCTGAAGGTTAGCACATTCAAACCGATGCGTTTTCCTACTATCACACTATTCCAGCTGTGTGAGGTCTTGACGGTAAGACAATTATTTATACTCAAAATTATCCTGCTAGAACATACAAAACAGCCCTACAACCCAATCTTATTACACAGGCGTCGTAAGCATCACGTATGTAACAATTTAACCACATTTAAAACAGCGTTTGGCAAAAGATTTATAAGTTATCTGGGTCCTTACCTATATAATAAACTTAACAAAACTTTACATATATACCCCTTAACTAAAAAACAATGTAAATTAGAAGTATGTCGATACCTGCAGAGTTTAAGCTACGATGAGACGGAACAACTATTCGTATCACCCTAAGAATTACGGCTAAGAGCACTAAAAACAAAGATACACTCTCTACATAGCTCACTTACGCACAAATACACTCCCTCATATTCACATCCACACACTCACCTTATATTCAGTCTCATACACACTCCTACATATACGCATATAATTATATGAAAATGACCCACACTTCTACAAATTCTCATATACATACATCACAAACACACACACACACACACACACACTACATACATACATACACTCTCAGTCCATTTAAACATCTAGATTAATATTATGTACTCTCCTTTTTGCAATTTTATTTACTTATCTAAGAGTACTGAAACTGTATTCAGTAGTACCGATTTAACGTTAAAATTACGCTTCTACTTCTTTGGCAGCTATTTTTGTATTAGAAAAACTCGAGGGGAATGGTGCTGATAGCCGAAATACAGGCTATGCCTAGTTCGGCTACAGACGCTAAACTCTTTACTGTAATTAAAATTATTGTTGCCACACTTCCATTGTATTATAGTATTAAGTTTTTTGAGAATAAATTATTATTATTATTATTATTATTATTAACTTTAACTTGTGTAGATTCAACGCAAAAAGTATAAAACCGAATAAGAGAGAACATCGACAAAACAAAACACAAACGTTGTGTTTACATATTTTCTGTTTTACCTTCCCCGCATTTGTGTTTTATTGAGACAGTCATCATCATCATCATCATTTCAGCCAAAAGACGTCCACTGCTGAACATAGGCCTCCCCCAGGCGTCGCCACATTGACCGGTCCCGTGCGTCTCTCATCCAGCGGGTTCCTGCAACCTTGACCAGGTCATCGGTCCACCTATTGAGACAGTAAATCTTATTTAATGTAATAACTCTATGGGAGCAAACAATAAACATGTTGCTTGCAAAATAGGAGCAATAAAATAGTCCTCTCTTGAATGCGATTAGTGTGCCAAGTTACACATTAATTAACACGACATTTAACCGCAAACTCATTAACGTCAATCAAGTTATTAACTACTTAATTAATGAGCTGAACAACCAATCAAAGCCAAATTGTTGTAACTGAAGCTAACTAAGCTTTAGCGGGAACCAGTTCGTGAATATTAGAAAATAACGAATGCTGGAAATGCCTTGTGAGATTTTTAAGTTCAAATGCTGTTAACTTTAACTCAAAGCATTAATTTCAATAAGACCATTTAGGCATTGTTGAATGTCAAAGAAAACGAAGCTACAGTCACAGTCACAAGACAAAATAACTTGTGAAAGTACTGCAGTTGCCCATTCCAAAGCGTAGATCTCAATGGCAAAGAATGAGCAAGAAACTTTATGGACACTCTTTTAAAGAACTATATTGTATTCTGTTTTAACTTTGACATGATATACTGCCGTGAATAGTCACGGCAAATAGCTATAGAGCTAATTAGGAATTTCTTCAAGAAAACTATAATTATTACGGGTTTGCCGCTAAAGCAAGCTTACCTTGACAATTATTTAAATATGTGTTCAGCTGAACTTAAACTTACTAAGCCGACAAACTCTGTACGTGTGAAACTAATAATCAGTGGCTTCCTTGTAAACTGTTATTAAAGTCTATACTCGGAGTATCTATCTGTATAGTCAGCATATCGGTCGCAAGTGTTTAAGGTACGACTAACTTGTATTTGGATATTAATAAGTTTGCACGCAATAGTGGCTAGATGAGCTAAGTTCACTGAAAGCATTCTATGAAACTCATTTATGATATTAGAAGTCAGTCTAGTAGCTTATAGCACGACTCTATATAACTGAGCGGAGTTTCTAATACATACAACAAGAAAAGCATCAAGCGAGCTGTTTACAGAAATAAATGTCAAGTAGACGTGGGTTGGGCAAACCATCAAGTCCGGACAAAATATTGCCTACCAATTTAATTTCAGTAAACAGCTAACCTAGAAAAAGTCTTTTGTTTCTGTTGCCTAATCACAAGGGACTTTGCGCAAGTCTTTTTTGCCTTTTGTTCTGTATTAAAAATACAATGGCATATAATCACGATAACCAGGAAAAGAAAATTTACTGATTCATTTTCCATGTTTAACAGAACATTTTTCCTGTTCAGTAGAATTCTAATTCGTTTATTAGTCAAATCAAAAGCTTTTCATTGACAAATTATATCGAGAATTTGTTTCCTTATGTGTATTATGGGGAAAAAGTAATCAGTTAAGTGTAATGTGGGACTTTGAGGACTCGAATAAATAAATTAAAATATCTTACTGATATGTTTGTACGTCATTAAGTAGGTATTTCCGTTACCTGTCATCGGTAATACCAACTTTAATCTCACCAACGTTCGATAACGTTACGTTACGTATACAATCAGTAAGTCTGAACCGGATTGAACAGTAAACTTCAACATGGAAATCAACTAACCGCGGTACCGAACACAAATTATGGGAAACTGTTGTACGGAGGGAAAGATTTATATCGAGAGCACCTCTACTGCAGACTATAAATTAGAGGAATATGCTAGTATTTACTATTTACTTTTTTCTATTCTATTCTTTCGGTAAATTTAATAAAAAACACAAGATCCCAAATATAAAACGGAAAAAATACGATTGATTGCAATAATACCTTGGTTGTGATAATTATATCAAATATTTCTGGTTACACACCACAAAAAGGTTTTTGTAGCTTTCAGGCCTTTTAACCATCTAACAGCGCAACAGAAGGATTGATGTTTTGGATTTATAGTGAATCACATCTGCCTGTACAATGTTGATTTCTGTGTGTTTAACTTCAAATAAACTTAATAATATTTCGGTGTATAATCTTTTTCCGAACTAATCATGTTAGTTAGTTTGGAAAAACTTAGACTTTCACTAACACTTTTTTTGCGCCAATTTTAATATATTTTTTTGTAACGTACCGAGACGCCGGAGGTTGAACATTATCACATCCAACCCTTTTCGTAGTAGAAACAGCTTTTGTAGTCGGAGAGCGGACAAAGGAGCCATTGACAAAGGATTCTCTCGATATCCTTCCGTCGTTATGGACATGTTCCCGGGAGGCCGCACTGTCCGGAATAGGCAATTATCATAAACCATTCTAAATGTTGCGGTTAAGAGAGACAGTCGTCCGTTCATGTGACATGTACAAGTGATTTAGTTGACGCATAATGTTTAAGTTTGGTAGAGGTTTGTAGTGAGAAAAACTATGCGAATATTGTTGTCCATTATTTACTCGCAATACAGAGTTACGTACTACACAATTACTTTCCTATAGGAAGCAAATAAACATTATGGCTTAAACAAACAACTTTAGATTTCCCATTGTTTAGAAAGTTATATCAAGACCTGAGCAATAAATATGATATTGCTAGAGTTATAGGTATTATCATAATGAAACAATCGTTCTCATAAATCTATTAAAACAGTTCAAATAATAAAACGATTATTCTAGATTCGGTTAGCTAACGTCGTCATGACAGTTATTAAAATATTCGAGTTCAAACAACCTATTTTAATTAGTGTTATGTTTGAACCTTGTTGATGGTTTTCATTAGTTGTCAATTGTAACATTTTTGTAATGTGGGTAAAAGGATAATAAAACAGTTTGCTTACTGATCTCGACTTGGTTGTATCTTTTATTGGCGACTACGGAAAATAAGTAAAATTTCGGTGAAAATGACGACAAATGTAACGAATATAGTGTTTCCCGGACAATTTAACCCAAATACTGATAAGTGGTGTGATTATAAAGAACAATTACTGTGCGCGCTTGATGCGGCGGGTTGTGACAAACTTAACCTCGACAAGGGACGATCGCTGTTTCTTTCCCAGTGCGGCAAGGAAACTTTCGCGTTAATTGCATCACTTTTAGTTCCAAAACGTCCTACGGAAGTACCTTTAGTGGACATTTTTAGTATTTTGGATAAGTTCTATGAACCCGAGGTTAACGAAATTTTGCAAGCGGGAAAATTTTACAAACGTCAACAAGTGCAAGGTGAAAGCGTGCAGCAAGACTTTGTGGCGGCTATAAGTCTGCTTGGGGCAAAGTGCAACTTCATGGACTTGAAACATCAGTTGAGAGACCGACTAGTGCTGGGGGTACGGGACGATCGCTTGCGACGCGACTTATTGAAAAAGAAAGACTTGACATACGAAATCGCGTTACAGATGTGTCTGGACTATCAAGTGACGTTCCCTGATTTGTACCCTGCGTGTGCTAGTGAGTCTAAGCAAACTCCACTCAGTGTCACGGAGACTGAACCTATGGACATTGGTAATGTTAACTCGAACGAGTGTCGACGGTGTGCACGCGCACACAAGCCGGGCGAACTGTTATAACCGGGTTCCGATTTAGGTTTTTAAAAAAGAAAATTACTTTGGCTAAAATAAACTTGTATAATGAAATAATAAAAGAGACACGAATGCAAGATACATGTGCACGGTAGGATGGTTGGGAGACGACTGGCGTGCTGGACTGTGATGAGCGGGAGAGAGGAATGAGAGGATGCTGCGTCAGCAGCAGGAATGCAGCGTAGACAGCTGAGTAGACCAAAAAGGGTACAGGTGAAGGATGTAACAGCCCCCCGATTAGGAGGAAACTTACGGGTGGAAAGGTAAGTTGACGCCAGGAGAAAGGTAGGTTTTCCAGATTTTTAGGTCATTCGGAGACGAGGAGCAGGAATCTCTTCGACATCAGTAGATGCCATTTCTACGGGAGTTTCAGGAGAAGAGGTACATCTAGATTTCTTAACAAACTTAAAATAAGAGTACAATTTATAGGAAATAACTAAGATTATAACTAGGCTTATAATAACAGTAGTATAGGAATAATAATTACCGTAAAGGACAATGTGAGGTTTTTCAATTACTCCATTAAGGTTTGTTTGTATCTGATCAGTTACTTTATTATAATTTGAGAACAGAGAGTCTAAATTGTTAATGTTTTTTAAGTTAACGTAAGGAACTTTAATATTTTCTTTTAAATATGTGTCGGAACTACAACAAGTATCATTAATTAATTATAATAATAATAATAATAATAACGCGGACGCTTTTTCCGGGCCCTGCACGGGCCCGATGTAGACTTCTTGGCGTCCGTAGCCTGGCTACGTTCCGGGGAACTCTTCGGAGAAACCGAAGGTTCTGTCTGTGCAATTATGGACGAAGTTATGATGACGAATAACTACCGGAGATTTATTGTGAAGGACGGTACGGTTGACATATGTCGGGCATGCCACCGTCCGGGCGAATCAATCCGTCACATTATCTCCGGGTGTTCTCGTCTGGCTAACGGAGAATACTTGCATAGACACAACCTTGTAGCCAGGATAATCCATCAGCAACTTGCTCTGAAATACAACCTTGTGGAATCGGAGGTGCCGTACTACAGGTATGTGCCCGACCCAGTTCTCGAAAATGGCAGTATCACATTGTACTGGGATCAATCCATCATCACTGACAGGACTATTGTAGCCAATAAGCCTGATATAGTGGTGGTGGATCGATCAGAGCGGCGCGCAATGATTGTTGACATAACGGTTCCGCATGACGAGAACCTCGTGAAAGCTGAGAAAGATAAACAAATCAAGTATCTTGACTTAGCTCGCGAGGTTGTCGACATGTGGGATGTGAACTCAGCAATCATTGTGCCGATAGTAGTTACAGCCAATGGCTTAATTGCCAAGAGCCTCGAACAACACCTAAGGAGGCTCTCGTTAGGCAGCTGGATCAAGGGCTTGATACAGAGAGCGGTACTCCTGGACACGGCTCGTATTGTTAGGAGGTTCCTTTCTCTGGAGCCCTGACCGCCGGTAGCTTGGACCCTGTTCCCGATACCGGTGGGCTACAATTTTTTATATTTTTAAATATTTTTTTTTATTGTTTTTATGAGAAATATTTAAAAATGTAATAAGTTTGTGTAAAGATAAATAAAGGAAATAATAATAATAATAATATTCCACAACTATCACACAACGCCATCTAGTCCCAAGCTAAGCAGAGCTTGTGTTATGGGTACTAGACAACTGATAAACATACTTATATATTTCTAAATACATACATATTATAGATAAATTACACCCAGACACAGAACAAATGATGAATTCGAAGTGCAATACTATTGGCTTTAATTTTATTTCGATGTTATGTTTAGGTATTAACTTATTGTCGTTGCAATAGGCAATACAGTTGTCTGGTATAGTTAGTATACCAGTACCGGAAATAGAAGATTCAGATAAATCTTGATTATTACAGTCTATAGTTATTTTAGAGTTTTGACTAATCATGTATATCCACTGATTACTATGTAATTTATGAAAGGTTTCAAAATTGGTACCATTAATGAATTCAGTTCTGCAAAGAGGCGGAACGGAAGTCAACGCTTTTGAAATAACCTCGGTTTCACATATTGGTACGGCTGACGTAGAGTATACATTGGAAATTTCACAAATATAATATTGCGTACCTATTTATAACTTTACAATTATTCAGTGAATTTAATTTACAATAAGATAATTTATCTTTGGTTATGCCCAAATATTTAGTGGATGGTATTATTGTAGAATACAATGTTTTGTTTACATTTTTAAGGGCAATAGGATAAGGTGTAGTATGATACAAATCGAATTCTTTAGTGTTTACTAAAGGCATTTGTAATACAAATATTATTTTGTTATTTGCATAATAACTGGATACATCGGATATGTTTTCTAGAATGTGAATATTGTCTAAGGTTAAGGGTACAGGTAATTGCTTATTACTAGGGAGAAATCTATAATTACTTACAAGGTCCGAAAACAATTGTTTAGGGGTAATAATAGATGGATATAGCATATTGGACTTACTAAACATAATAGCATTAATTATATCTTCTAACTTAAATGATAAGGTTAATAAACTACTTTCTAAAATATTCGACAGTCCCGATATTTTAGAACTAATTAATAGCTTATTGGAAACTAGTGTTAAGTTGACCATTTCCTGGTTTAGGTTATCAATGGCATAACTAAGGCTTACCTCATTTGTATTAATTTCATCGATAACTTCTTTAAGAGACAATAGTGTGGATGTTGTAATCATCATGTTTTCTCTCATGAGGGTTGCTAATTTAGTTTGATCAATCTCTAAACTTTGAATGGCATTACTATATTTTTCGGCATCATTTTGGTCCATATTTCCAAACAGTTGTTTGATTACTGAGCCGATTCCACCAAACCAGGCAGATCTTTTATGAGTTTTAGATATAAGATGGGAAATAGAATCGAAGTCTCTAATTATATCAGAAAAACGGGATGATAATGGTTGGAACAAATAGTGACATTCGTCTTCATAGTATGCATTGCTTTGATTACATAGGAATTTGGAAGTTCTTAGGATACCCCTTATGTTATTTAAATGTGGTTGAATGAAAGAGATATCTATGGGGATGATAATGTCTAAAGTATCATCAGTTATTTTTAGAGAGCCAATGGGGTCAAAATATATGCCTGCGTCGTCTGATGCTGGCTGGATATATTCTTGACTGTTTGACGCCAGGGTAGGATAAATGTAACCAATTCTGTAAGAAAATATAATTTAAATTAACTAAATTGTATATTAAATAAGATAGGTACTATGGTTCATTGCTAGTTGCTAACTTAAATTCGTCAAAATGGTGTTTGACGTGACGTCTGTTAATTAATAGTGACGCGGTATTGTTGCCATGAATTTTCACGATTTTAAACGGGCCTTTCCATATAGGTGAGAGAGCTTTTCTAAGGCGTAAGTGGTTTTTAAGGTAAACAAGATCGCCGACTTTATATTTAATTGGCCTTGTGTGAATGTCATAGTAACTTTTGGAGTTTGTCTTTGATTTTTGTATATGTTCTACTGCTTTTGCTCTGCAATACTTGAGCCTATTTTGGAGTATACGAACATATTCAGGGTAAGTTGCTCCTGCAGCTTCTTCGTAGATGGAATTAGGTATATAGGGCTTGTTTCCAAATACAAGCTCATAGGGAGAGAAATGAGTAGTTGAATGAATGGCTGTGTTGTACGCAAGCATGGCTGTGTACACAAAGCGGGGCCAGTTGTTTTGTTGTTCGTTTACATAAGATTTTAGGTACTCTTTTAAGGTGGAATGACTTCTCTCGAGAGCACCCTGTGTCTGAGGGTGATACGGGGTGGACCATAATTGCTTTATTTTCAATAAATTACACGTTTGTTTAAATAGTTCGGCCGTGAAGTTGGTGCCTTGGTCTGTTAGAATTGTTTTAGGTATTCCGAATAATGTAATGAAATGGACTAAACATTCGCATGTTTCCTCAGCAGTAGTGTTTTTAATTGGATAAGCGGCTGAGAATTTAGAGAGGTCATCTTGGAGCGTCAATATGTATTTATAGTTATCGTTACCAGCTTCCGGTAGTGGTCCTACTATGTCGA
Organism: Diarsia mendica; assembly: GCA_949316265.1. Taxonomy (NCBI): domain Eukaryota; kingdom Metazoa; phylum Arthropoda; class Insecta; order Lepidoptera; family Noctuidae; genus Diarsia; species Diarsia mendica. The sequence goes on from OX438906.1 coordinate 15,089,727, forward strand.
AAGCTACACGTTCAAAAGGCCGTGTGGAGAGAGAAGTGATCTGCATAGGGGCACGATTAGTTCGTCTGAGGGCTTTATTAATTTGGCATTGTGGACATTTTTTGACGTAGTTTTCAACATCTACTCGCATGTTTTTCCAGTAATATTTTTCTTGGATGCGTTTCAGCATTCTACCAGAACCTAGATGACCGGCTATAGGGAGATCATGATTTTCTTTCATTATTCTAGGGACTTCACTTAATGATGGGTAGATAATAGTATTCTTGTAAATGTGTATAGTCATTTCTGAGTTGTGAAATAAATATAGGATCATATTATATAATTTGATATACTGATGAGTATCGAAGGGATTATTAAAATCGGATATGGCTATTTCAGGATTATTTTGCCCTGCGAGGCTGACAACTAACTCGTTTCTTACGGATTGAAGACACTTGTAGATATCTTCATACGTGCAAGTGTCAAAGTGATTGACCTTGGTGAAAATGAAGTAATAAATTTTACTTTCGAATTCATATTTAAGAAAGGAATGTAAAGTTCTTTCTAATAAAGAAAATTCACTTAAATTAGGAATATTGGATATGATTTCTTGAGTATACGGGACAGATTCGTCCATATCTATGGATGTAGGGATGATGATATGTTTCTTATTAGTTTTGGATAGGCTTTCATTGTGTTCTATTATGGTTACGTTAGGATTAAAATCTTTAGCGGTAGTTTTAAGGAATTCTGAATAATTACCATCTGGGGTACTAGAACTACTAGGGCTCGAGATTTCAGGTGATATTGGATTTGGATGATCAGTTGAAGGTGAAGGTAAGTTTTCATTTATTATATTATCTAGATCATCAAGGTTGCCTAACTCTGGTAAGCTTTTAGGCTGGATAAGGGGATCTGTAAGATCTTCAAGTTGGATTAAATCGTCCGGAGAGACAGCTGGAAGAACATCTGGATTCGATGTTTCGTCAAAATCAGGTGAGTTTAAGTTCTCATTAGAAGTACTAAGTATAGGGTTTATAGGATTGACAGATTTAGTTATAGGATAGCGGGTCTTAGTTATTTCATACTCGTATTCTTCTAATTTTAATCGCCATCTCTGGAGTTTACTACTGGGATCAGAATGGTTGAATAGCCAACGTAAGGGACGACGGTCAGTAATTATTGTGAACTTTCTGCCATAGAGGTAAGGACGGAAGGTCTTACAGCCGTAGAGAATTGCAAGTAATTCTTTTTCAGTTGTGCTATAGTTGCACTCATTTTTGTTGAGTGTACGGGAAGCGTAGGCGATAGGCTTATCCTTGCCTATTTCGCCTTGGGAAAGGATAGCGCTGATTGCATAATTAGATGCATCACAGCTGAGAAGGAATGGTTTGGAGAAATCAGGATATGATAATAGCGGAGCTGTAGTTAATTTATTTTTTAAGGTTTCAAAGGATAACTGATGTTCGTTTGACCAAACAAACTCTACGTTCTTTTTCAGCAGATTTGTTAAAGGTTTTGCAATGCTTGAAAAATCAGGGATGAACCTGCGATAATATGAGACGAAACCAAGGAATGATTTGACGTCTTTAGGAGTTTTTGGTATTGGGAATTCATGAACTGCTCTTAGTTTTTCAGGATTTGGTTTTACGCCTTTGTCAGTAATGACATGGCCCAAATATGAGACTTCTTTTCTCAAGAATTCACATTTGTCCGGTTGTAGTTTTAAATTGAATTGGCGGAGTCTATAAAATACGTTAGTTAGGTTATCTATATGAGAAGGGATATCAAATGAGTAAATTACGATATCATCAAGATAAACGAAGCATTGGATGCCTTGGAGACCAGATAAGGCGGAATTCATTAATCTCTGAAAGGTGGATGGTGCATTCTTTAATCCAAACGGCATACGAGTGAACTCGTAATGCCCTGTTGGGATTGAAAATGCTGTTTTAGGAGAATCATCAGGAGACATGTTTATCTGATGAAAACCGGAAGCTAGGTCTAATGTGCTAAAGTACTTGCACTTGCCTAATTGATCTAGGATTTCGGCTATGTTAGGAATAGGATAAGAGTCTCCAATGGTCACGTCGTTAAGTTTGCGATAATCAATTACAACGCGCCATTTTCTTTGGCCGGAAGCATCGAGCTTCTTGGGTACTACCCAAATTGGTGAGGACCATGGGGACATGGAAGGTTTTACTATACCTTGTCTCAGCATTTTCTCAACTTGAGAATCTACCTCTTTCTTGTGACATTCGGGAAATCTGTATGTCTTAACATGAATTGGACTATCGGATGTGGTTTTAATTTTATGCTCTATTGCATCAGTGCAGGTTAACTGGTCGTTGGGTAAATGGAAAATGTCTGAGAACTGAGAACAAACAGAGTATAATGCCTCAGTTTCTTCTGTATTAAGATGGGACACGCGAAGCTGATTTACTATTGACAATAGGCTTTCTTTTGGAGACCACATTCATAACGTCGCCCAGAAAGTGCGGAAACTAACGTACATTTTTAGACAACTCAGACACATAGCGGACAAGAAGACGCTGATCATGGTTTACTATACCTTGATTCAATCTATTGTAACGTACTGTATTACTACATGGGGTGGCACGGACAAAACAAAATTGTTGGAGCTGGAGCGAGCCCAAAGGCTGATTTTAAAAGTTTCCTTCTTTAAACCGAGACTATTTTCTACCCGGAAATTATATCAGGAAACTGGTGTACTAACGGTGAGACAACTGTACATTCTTATGAGTGTCCTTAGACAACATAGGGATAAAGAAGCGTTTAACCAGGAAATTAGTAACACAAGAAGGCACTACGCCGTTTGCAAGACATCTAAAACTAAAACTAGATTTGCCCAAAAGTTTTATAACTTTATTGCACCTAGATTGTATAACCAAATTAATAAGCTTAAAAATATATTTAGTAATAACTCAAAGCAATGTAAGGAAGAAGTAACTTCATGGCTGTTGGGTTTCGACTATAAAGGGACTGAGGAACTCCTGGAAATAAAGCAGTAGTTTTAAATAAATTTAAATTAATATCACGTTTTTGTAGTATTTTAAACACATACATCACACAACACATAATCACCACACACCACACATAGTAGGTACACTCTTTCACAAACACACTCATACAACACAACTCACATACTGTCACATTATCACACACTCATTTAGTCTTGTACTTTACCATAAATAATTTCTGTGTAGTTTTAGTAATTCTGATCAATATTATAAAATATTGCAATCTTTGGCACCACTCTTGTTGTATTTTCGAATAATATCTTAGTGGGAACCTGGTGTCCTGAAATACAGGCTTCGGCTTAGTTTAGGCACCAGTCTCCCACAAATAAAATTTTCTGTATAAATATGTTAGTTTTTAAGTACTGTTTGTCTTTATTTTATTTGTGGAAGAGAAATAAAACAAATTTATTATAAATTTATTATTATTTAGAACTTCTTCTGTGCGTTCACGAGTATGGGGTTCGGCTACGGTACCGATGAAGACTGAAGTCTCCAGTTTGAAAGGCTTTAGATGTAATCTAAGATCAGATGGAATCGTTACAGGTTCTTCTGAGGTGTTAACAACGGAAATATTAACACGATTGTTATTTTTTACTTGTACTAGACAGTTTGCAACTAATATATTTTGGGAAATATGTTGGTCGATTATTAAGCCTTCTTTTATTTCCGGATTTGCTACAGTACATTCAATTACTGTTTCACTGCGTGGTATAATAGTATAAACGGGTTCATTGAAATGTATTTTAAGTTTAATATTGTTTAAATGCAACACGCCTTCAACATAGTTAATTTGGCTACTCGTGGAATTGAATAAGTCGTTGCCAATAATACCGTCGTAGGATAAGCTTAATTCATCAACTATATTAAACATATGTGTTAGGTTTTTACAGTCGCTGTGAGATTCATCATGTGTATAGATGGTTATAGGGATTTGTCCTAATGTGCATATAGGATTTTCGGCGGTTGAATCAATGCCTTTGATTTTGAATTTAATCGTTTCGTCAATAACAGGCATGATGTCAATGACTGATTTTTTTATTAAACTTATAGAAGCACCAGTATCGACGAGGAGGGATAGATCTCTAGAGGACACGGGAGAATTTACCTCTATATAAGGTAAGCATTTATTTGATATATTAGATGTGAATTCATATATTTCTTCATTAATATATTTTTTATTTTCAGGATTTTGGATGAAGTCTACGGTTTGGGGCTGGTTACCCTGTTGCTTGACTTGGATGGAATGACCACGAGTTTGGGGCTGGTTACCCTGTCCATGGGTCATGAAGGATTTAGAGTCTACGATTTGGGGCTGGTTACCCTGTTGCTTGACTTGGATGGAATGACCACGAGTTTGGGGCTGGTTACCCTGTCCATGGGTCATGAAGGATTTAGAGTCTACGATTTGGGGCTGGTTACCCTGTTGCTTGACTTGGATGGAATGACCACGAATTTGGGGCTGGTTACCCTGTCCATGGGTCAATGTTTGATTTTTGGCGTCGTCTATGGAATTTATCTGTCCCGTGCGACGCTTATTCGGGACATTATTTAGTTTAAACTGTTGTCAACGGTATCATAACTCTCAACTTCGGTTACCGCATTAATCCGTGGTTTGAAAGTAGATGTGCTTGGCTGCGCACTTGAAGAGGAGAACCTGTTTTGGTTATTGAATCTTTTATTATTGTATTCGCGGAGTTGGCATTTTTCTAGAATATGCCCCGATTTCTTGCAATATCTGCAGAATGGATCATTTGAAGAGGGTTGTTGAGAAGTATGTTTTTGGGGTTGATAATTATTAGAATTATTAAATTTATTAGGTTTAAATGGATCATTTTGACGATGTGATTTTACGGCTAAGGTTTGCTTGTAGGAATATTGCTGCAATTTTTCTTCGGAAATCGCGTAATTTATTGCGTCATTGAGGTTTTTGGGATTCCTACACCTAACGATGTTTGCAATGCGAGGGGTAAGGCCCATCGTGAACGTGTGGAGGGCTAGGTCTTCCATTGCAGCTACTCTGCCGGTTAGTTCACTCTTTTTATGACCGGATATAGAGATTTCTGTCAGCAATTGAGATAAACAGGTTTCTATTCTAAGGGAGAATTGGTTAACATTCTCTTGAGCCCCTTGTCTGCAGTCCTGGAGCTCTGCAAGAAGGTGAGCGTAGTGTTTACGCTCGCCAAATTGATTCTGAAGGAAGTCTTTAAGGGTTGGCCAAGAATCAAATTCCTTGATTGAGCATGCAATCTCGGCTTTGCCATCTAATTGGCTGATTATGTACTTGAAGACGATGTCGGCTTCGTAAGAAGAGGCTAGGGAAATGGCATTGTCACAGTTGTTAATAAATGCATTCAATTTTTCTCTACTTCCATCGAAGGGTTTTATAAATTTTAGTATGACACTTAAGGGTATGCTTTCTGTAGACTCTTCTTTTACGTCTCTTTTATTTTGGGACGTCATGGTTGACAACAATAATTTATAATACTAAAGAATAACTAGATATAATAAGTCTGGAAATAAGATTAGTTAACGGGTTTAGGTCGACAATGTATTCTTATCGCTTAGTTATGCAGTATGATGAGTCTGGATCTGCGACGAGCGACGAGACATAACATCCGTTGTTAGGTTGTTGAACGATTTTATACTGTCGAACTGAACTTTTAAACTTTGATCACTTTACTTATAGGAAAATATTATGTTCACAACTCACAGTATTATTGCGTACATGTTTTTCATGGTTTCGCAGGATCTGGAACTGGAACTGGAGCTGGAACTGGAGTGACCTTAGGCTAGGTCAGTACCGGGTTTTACCGGTGCGAGTCGTCTCTGGAACTCAGGAACTGGAGTGACCTCGAATTAGGCCAGTACCGGGTTTTACCGGTGTGAGTCGTCTCTGGAACTCAGGAACTGGAGTGACCTCGAATTAGGCGGGTTCTACCGGTGTGAGTCGTCTCTGGAGCTTTTGAAGCACTTTCACTTTTAACTTAGGCACTGAATTTAGCACTTTTTGATAGGATTCCAAGGATTTATAATCCCACCGCTGCCACCAATGTTATAACCGGGTTCCGATTTAGGTTTTTAAAAAAGAAAATTACTTTGGCTAAAATAAACTTGTATAATGAAATAATAAAAGAGACACGAATGCAAGATACATGTGCACGGTAGGATGGTTGGGAGACGACTGGCGTGCTGGACTGTGATGAGCGGGAGAGAGGAATGAGAGGATGCTGCGTCAGCAGCAGGAATGCAGCGTAGACAGCTGAGTAGACCAAAAAGGGTACAGGTGAAGGATGTAACATTCATGCTGTCCGTTCGTTAAGGCGAAGTGCTTCTACTGCAAAAAGTTGGGGCACATTGCGGCGGCCTGCTCCAAGAAGCCAGGTCGTGTACACCAGGTGGACGACACGGGGGAAGCCAGCACGAGTGTGGACACTTCAGCTGAGAAGATGATGGGCGTATACGTCTGCGTGGATAATTACTTACCGCCTATTACCACAGACGTTAGGATAGACGGCGTTCATGTATCTATGGAAGTGGACTCGGGTGCATCGCGCACCATTATGTCGGAAGAGACATACAAGAGGCTGTGGTTGACGCCACCACCCCTACGAGCTACCAATCTAAAGCTCGTGACATGGACTCAAGACCCTTTGAAAGTATTAGGACTAGCAGACGTGCGGGTTGTGCTAGGTAATAAGGAAGCGCAATGTGAACTGGTCGTGGTGTCGGGGAACGGTCCAAATCTGCTGGGCAGGAACTGGTTCCATACACTAGGCCTTCAGGTATCAGGATTGTGCTGGGCTGAAGAGGAGATAAACCAATATAAGAAAGAATTTCCGGAACTATTTAAAGAAGGACTCGGCGAGTACAAAGGTCCTGAGGTGTCACTTCAAGTGCGGCCGGATGCTACGCCCCGGTTCTTAAAGGCGCGCCCGGTGCCTTATCCTCTTAAGGAAAAAGTCATTAGACAGTTGAACGAGATGGTGGAGGCGGGTGTACTGACACCTGTTCGTTATTCGAAGTGGGGTACACCGGTGACGCCGGTGATGAAAGAAGACGGAACAGTACGAATGTGTGGTGATTATCGTGCCACGGTGAACTCCGCTATAGATACAGACATTTATCCGCTGCCGACGTCGGTGGAAGCGTTTGTGAGACTTAGTGGCGGCAGAATATTTAGTAAGCTGGACTTGAAAAACGCGTACACACAACTGAAGGTAGATGACGCGACAGCTATGCTGCTCACGCTGAACACTCCTATCGGTCTAATGAAAGTGAATCGCCTTCCATTCGGGGTCAGCGCGGCACCAGCGATATTCCAGCGTCTTATGTCGACGGCGTTAGCGGGTATGGACGGAGTGGCGTGTCTATTAGATGACATCGCTGTCACTGGAGCCACGATGGAAGAACACAACCGAAGACTTAGAGAAGTACTGAGCAAACTGCAACAGATGGGACTCCGCCTCAACGTAAAGAAATGCGTGTTCGCTGCGAACAGCATCACATTCCTCGGACACATGATTAACTCAGAGGGACTTCACCCAGCACCTGCAAAAGTCAAAGAGATTCAGGAAAAGTCGGCGCCAACCAACAGAGAGACCTTGCGTGCCTTCCTGGGCTTATATAATTTCTACGAAAAATTCTTGCCTGACAAGAGCACTGTGTTGGAACCATTGTATCGACTTTTAGAAACAAAAAGACCCTGGAGCTGGGGTGAGAAGGAACAGGAAGCGTTTGTGGAGGCGAAGCGATTGCTGTCATCAGATCAAACGTTGGTGGGCTATGACTTGCAGAAAGAACTACTTCTCATTTGTGATTCTTCGGAATACGGTCTCGGAGCGATTATTGCACACGTCATGGAGGACGGGTCAGAGCGGCCGGTGATGATGGCCTCACGGACACTACAGGCGCACGAGAGACGGTATGGGCAGATAGATAAGGAGGCCCTGGCTATTATATTTGGATTGACAAAGTTTCACGAATTTTTAGCGGGTCGTAAATTTTGTATTGTGACAGATCATAAGCCGTTGGTCGGTTTATTCAATCCCGCAAAACCAATCCCAGACCAGATATCACCGAGGATGTTGCGCTGGTCATTGAAACTTTCCAGTTATAATTACAGTATACAGTACAGGCCTGGTAAATTAATAGGCAACGCGGACGCTTTGAGCAGGTGGACCGCTCCGGACACGTCGAGCGTGCAGGAGGAGGTGCTGCGCGACGTGCTGCTGCTGGAGGAGACGCCAAGCGGCTGGGAGCTGGACGCTACTAAGATAGCCGCAGAGACCAACAAAGATGTAGTATTGCAAAAAGTAAGGTTTCACATTTTACATGGATGGCCACGAAGGAACATAGACCCGAGCCTACAAGCTTATTGGACACGGAGAGAGGCTCTTTCACATAATAAAGGTTGTTTATTGTGGAGCAACAGAGTCATAATACCTTCATCCTTACAGGACAAAGTGTTGAAATTGTTACATGCTCCTCATGCGGGCATTGTCCAGACAAAAGCGTATGCAAGAGGCTACGTGTGGTGGGTCGACATGGATCGGCAGATTGAGAGTGTGGTGGCCGCGTGTCAGCAATGTCAGCTAGTGAGAAATAACCCACCAAAGGACCCGCAGACTTGGATTGTTCCAGAGAAGGCGTGGAGCCGTGTGCATGTGGATTTTGCGGGGCCCTTTCAGGGAAAAACGTTTCTAGTCCTAGTAGACAGCTACAGCAAATGGTTTGAGGCTGAAATCGTCCCAGCGATGAACAGTGGAACGGTGATAGCTGTTATGAGAAAAATTTTCACTTCACAAGGGCTGCCCGACGTTTTGGTGTCTGATAATGGACGTGCGTTTACCTCGGAGGAATTCAATAACTTTCTTAAAAATAATGGAATTAAACATTTGTATTCACCGCCCTACCACCCAGAGACTAACGGGCAGATTGAACGCACGATTCAAACATTTAAGAACAAAATGAGGAAACTAGATAACCTGGGAATACAATGGCAGGAGAAACTTTGCAAAGTTCTGTACTATTTACGGACTGTGCCCAATAGCTCTACAAACAAGACACCTGCGGAGTTACTGAATGGGCGAAGATACAGGACTGCAGTGTCGAGTTTACACCCTGACTCGACACCGAGCCGTGACGAGCAGCAACTGGAGGCGGCGGCACAACGGCCGCCTGCACGGAGTTTTACGTTGCTGCAGCCCGTGCTCATACGCATGTACGGGCCCGGGAACAAATGGCGGCAGGCCACCGTGGAGACGGTGGAGGGGCCGGCCACTTATGTGGTGAGGACGGAAGATGGAGAGCTGCATCGGCGACACGCAGACCAAATACTGGCTAGACCGCCGGACACATCTGCTAATGGGTCACCTGTAATTGACAGTCAGCCAGCCAATGATACGGACTCTGAATTATCACAGGATCCGCCGATTGTGATTCCGCCCCCTGAATTATGGCCAGATATTATAGGAATTCCTAATGAATGACTTGTTATTGATTGTTGTACTTAGTGATTATGATTTATTAGTGTAGTTGATTGCTATGTTAGAAGGTACCCTTTTTGTATAAATTTATTTTACATCTCTCATATTCGGTAAGTAGGTCCTTATTACCCCCAAATGGGGCTTGTAGGTGACCAATTAGCGCTCCAGGGCATTAATGTCGCAAGAAAAGCCCTAGGGCGGTAAGTAATTAAAAAAAAAACTTCACTCTTTCAAAAAGTTCGCGTACATCTAACCATCTTATTACTGGCAATAGACATCATGCATTCAGCCCAATGACAAAAGAGGTCGCTTCGCTATTCAGCCTTGTCTTCGTATGAGTATACCGCCTGTGTGGGGGAGGCTTAATAGTCATCAATTTTAAATATCGAACGGCGAAGCTCAATATCGTTGTTGAAAAAAAAATTTTAAAAAAGAGATGAAAAAGGCGGTAAATGGTAATAGAAAACTTTACTTTCAATATTGTTTGTTTTTGGATTTTTTTTTATAATTACGTGCTAATTAGGAAAAAAACATGAGTTCTGCAAGTGATGAAGATATAAGCTGCACTCCCGATTCAATGAAAATGGAAGCTGAAGCAGCAATTAACAATATTTTGCCTGAAAGTTCTAAAGAGAGATATTTGAAAACTTTATTCTTGTAATGCCGGTTTTTTTCTTCTTACCTCATAATCGAGATGTAAAGCAGAGTAGTTAGCTCGGGTGTAAGCATCAATTGCACCCTCGAACTATTGGCGCCCTCGCTGCGCTCGTGCGCCTAAATATCTCGGGCTGCAATTGATGCCTTACAGCCCCTGGCTACTAATCTACTATTGTTATTCAATGTGAAATTTATTAATGTCTTTACTAATCAATATGAGAGAAAGGTATGTTATGTTTGAACCTTGTTGATGGTTTTCATTAGTTGTCAATTGTAACATTTTTGTAATGTGGGTAAAAGGATAATAAAACAGTTTGCTTACTGATCTCGACTTGGTTGTATCTTTTAATTAGTATATCGTTTTATTTTCTTGACAGACGAAAAAAACTTTTTAACAAAAAATAAAACCAAAAACAGTGAAAAATAAAAAATTTTGAACAAAAACTAAAACCGACTTCAAAAAACACAAAAAAGTGAAAAATAAACTTTAGAAGAAAAATCGGTTTCTGAAGTCAGTGACTTTTGTTTGTTTGATTTAATTTTTTTGCTACCGACTTCAGAAACCGATTTTTCTTCTAAAGTTTATTTTTCACTTTTTTGAAGTGAATTCTTTATTTGAGTTCTAAATACATATTAAATTAATTAAAAACTATAAAATAAACGAAACTAACAATAAACTATAAAAAGGCATCGAAATACTGCTCCTCAACGCTGTCAGCCGGTAATGTGCCCAAAAGACTGGCGGCATTGCCTCGTTGTATGGCAACACTTAGCCTCTGGCCAAGATAAAAGCCAGGCCTTGGGTCACGAGAAGCGTCAACTAAGCGTTTCGAGATTTCCTTAAACAGGCTATGAGCACTCGGACCCCACGGCCTCAGAGGTTCAGCCCCAAACGGCTCGAAAATATAGTTTCCGCAAAGGTTACTATATTTACGCCGCTTGAGGTTTTTTGAAGTCGGTTTTAGTTTTTGTTCAAAAGTTTTTATTTTTCACTTTTTAGTGGTTCTTAGGTAAGTTCACATGTAAATGGGTGATAATGTGGACAATGTAGTTTTTTTTTGAGTTTTGTTGATTTTTCACAAACCACTTGTCCGATTTCGATAAAAAAAAAAATATGGGACCATTTTTTTTTTTATCGAAATCGAAATTTTTATCTAATGCGACACAATAGTACATTTTGATACAAGTGCGGAAAGTTTGTTATTGCATTCGAGGCAGATTGAACACCCGAGCCGTATGGCGAGGGTGTTCATGGGGTCGAGAAATGCAATAACAAATTCCCACGTGTATCAAACGACGTTTTTCAATACACTTTCGAAGAAATTAACTAAAAACGTTATGTGTTTTTGTCAACAAATTTGATGAGACTATGATTTAATTTACTTTTTTTCCGCGGTTTGATTTCGCCAGGTTGAAAAAGAAGCAAAGGTATAAAGCCGCCAAACAGCCTCACAGGAAAAATATAAAATTTAAATATTTTTTAATTAAGAACACAAAAAAATGCTTACTTGTTCATAAAAGTAAATAATTGTTTAAAATATTTACGTTTATTAGTAGTATTCTTTTTACAAACACAATTTAAATATTCAAAAAATATTTACGCTGTAAAGACGCAGATCAAAATGGCGAGATTAAAAAAAAACACGCCTGCTCTATAATAGTCAGTGGTGTTTTTTTTTTAATTTCATAAGTTTTAATCGAATTATCGCTGCTCTATGATTACAGCGTGCGGTAATAATATTACAGCACGCTGTATTCTTATTACCGCACGCGTGCGAAATATGATGCATGTCGAACCTAATCGTAATGCAATAAGAGCTAGTTTTCGAGGAAGTGTATTGAAAAATATTTTTTTAACTTATTTTAGTAGAATAGCTGAAAATGAAGACTAAAGTCTTTTGTCTAAACAACTGGAAATCTTCGAATATTTTTTTGTAGACAGACAGACATAAAAATATCATGAAGTAAACGCAATTTAATTTATTGCCATATAAACAAACTGTAAATCATTTCCTTGGCGAGTGTCGTCTCTTTGATCTACGCTTGCCTCGAACGATTCAGCGTTGCTCACACCCGCTATACTAAAACGAGCACAAAACATACCTGCTGTTTTATGAACTTCAACTAAGACATAAATAACATAAAATTATAATAACTACTTTAAAACCTCCAAGGCTCGTTGGAAATATTATTTAGTACCAGCAATGAAAACTTTGCAAGATTCTTAGAATTAATCTCATGTCGTTCTAAAATAATGCTAATTCTAGAAAAAATCCTGAGCAGTATAATGAGGTCACAACCTCGCTCCGTGTTGAAGCATCAAGGTTGAACTGACCTGGTCTGACTTAATGAGAGTTGTACCGGAATTACTGTTTCTTTAGACAGTAACAGTTAAGTTTTACTTCTGTTTTTGCCTATCATGGCTTATTTGATCTCTTTTGTAGCTTATGTACGATACTGTAGGAGTACACATCTTCTTGTTTTATTTTACTTTGGCTACACCTCCCAATGTGATCTACAATTCGTCATATTAACATAAAGCATCAGGATATTTTCCTCCGCCAGTGTACATGAACCATAAAGCGATATTTGCAAGTGAAGCCACGAATACCTCGTTGTAAACTGGAGTCTGCAATACGTGAGAACTTCGTGTGGACTTAGCAACTGTTGTGACAAGTTCCAAACGTCAACGTCAAACTCAGACCATTTTATTCGGCGGTGACCTCTCGCGTCCGGCCCTGGTGCAAGCCATGGTCCGGGGCGAGGAGGAATGGGACGCCGTCGCCTCCTTCTGCGAAGCAGTGATGCTAGCGAAGGAGGTGGCAGAACGAGAGAGGGAGCGATCCTCTCAACGTCCCAGCCGCCGCGGAAGGCGCGGAAGGCGCTCCGGGCGTCGGGGGCCACGTGATGGCTTCCGGCCACCGTAGACGCGGGCCTGTGGACGGTGAGTAGTGGGCTAGCTCGCCGTCCGGCCGTCGTCATGACGGCAACAGACCGTGTCGGCGGCGCGTTCGTGTTCCACGCGCGCCTCAAAGAGATGTCAGCAAGGAGGGGCCCGCAAGGGCCGACGCCCGTCGGGGCCGCGGTATTTAGTACTAGATTACGTGGCCTCGGCGCAAGGGCAAAGAAGGAACATGGGTTCGGTTTTTAGTCAGTAGAAGTCTGACACTCCCCTTCGCTCTGCCCAAGAGCGGGGGGGGTCATTCGATGATTTTCCACCCACCAAAAAAAAAAAAAAAAGACCATTTTATTGCCCGATTGACAAATTAATCTCCAACTCACTGGACATTGGCAGAATAGTTGACATCGGCTTTAGTTGCCATTAAATAAAAATAGAATAGACAAATTAATCTTTCTTTAGTATTTATTGTTAACCTAAAATTAAGTTCCCGTTAACTTACTTGGCAGGTTTTTCATACAAATTATGTTCTATGTTTTAATTTATTCGGTAAGCAGTGGTTATTCGGACGTCATGAAATAGACCCTAAATCGAATGACTGCCAACTCGAGAAGAACATTGTGAAATTCAAGCAGTTCGTACCTATCTCGGAAAGTGGCTTGAGCAACCCGTAAATAAAATAAAACTTATTATCGCAACCTAATTTCAGTTTAATTTCAGATGTTTCTATAAAACAAACAAACCCTTATCATCTAACGCTGAAAGCCAAGATAAAGAATTCCTTCGGCTTCGCGAACGAGCATAACGGTTTGGGTAATAAAGTAAGAAAATAACTAGGTTGATTTATTACTTGAGCATTATATTTGCACCAAAGGAAACTATTTATAATTATAATTATTCTGTCAGAACACGATTTATTACAAGTAACACTATAAAGTTTTCGTCTGATGAATGCTCAGCTCATTTAGCAGCCTGATTAGAATGACCCGATTATAGTCTGTTACAATAAACAAAATAATAACAGAATATTATTTAACATAGTCAGGCTAGCCATTTACTCGTTGTTAACATTATGTTTACATAGTACATAGATTTGCACTCATATCTGAGGTTATAACTATTCCTTTCTCTGTCATATTTGTCATGCTTGAACTTACAATATATTACGGCGACATGAAACAAACATAAACACATTCATAAATAAAACAGTACCTGCTTTGACTTTCATGACCGGAATATACCTACTATGGAAGTGTGTCATGAAAATATATACTGACAGTTTACTTATAAGCTTCGCACACGCTCCTTGTGTTTCGTTTCTTATTTTTAGACAATGCTTTAATCTAAGGTACAGGAAAATTGCGATGAAGGAAATAATTATTATATTCTAACGTAAATATTGATAGTAAACTTTCTGCAACAAACTCATCTAGAACATTGTAATCAAGATTGTGGGCAAGACAAAGAGAAATCATGAAATTCAACACGCCAAGTTCTCTAAACTTTTGAATAAAACAATCGCAGTGTCCATGTTGTTATAACGCTTTCGACACTGGTCTATCCAGCGACCGAGCGTCGTTGAGAGCAACATGCATTATTCACTGTGACCTGCACCAGCTCCCATCTGATGTAGCATCTTATAACTCATCTAAATTCGCTCGAGCCTGGCCTACAAAGTAGCCAACAAACCATTAAATCTTTTATTCCACCTCTTCGCACGCTATTTACCTACAGTTAAGATTTGGGTCATCATCATCATCAGCCTATTGCAATCCACTGCTGGATATAGGCCTCTTTAATCTTACGCCACTCAACTCGATCGGCAACTCTCATCCAGTTGTTACCAGCCACTCTGCGAAGATCATCGCTCCACCGAGCTTGCGGGCGTCCCACCTTACGCTTGCCGATTCGCGGTCTCCACTCAAGAACTCGTCTACTCCAACGGTCATCGGTTCTGCGACTAATATGGCCGGCCCACTGCCACTTCAGCTTAGTTATTCTGTGAGCTATGTCGACAGCTCTGGTCCTCTGTCGGATCACCTCATTTCGGATGCGATCCCTGAGAGAGACCCCTAGCATAGCTCGCTCCATAGCTCGCTGAGCGACTTTAAATTTATGGACCAACCGTATCGTTAGGGTCCACGTTATGTTCGGCCCCGTATGTCATAACAGGCAGGACGCACTGGTTGAAGACCTTAGTCTTTAGGCTCTGTGGAATGCGTGACAAGAGAATTGGGTACCTTAACTAAATTGAATATCAGTCGATACAATACAAGTCGTCATTCCAGAATGCGATTTCAAAAAGGCAATACACAAAACTACTTAAGGAAATAGAATAAGGAAGAAGGCTTTAATGTTACCGTGTTACAACAAACCGCCCGCAAAATGTAGTGTGCACTCAGCAGTAGTAAGCTTATCTGTAATTACTACAGAGAGGTTGTCTGTTCCTAGGTAATCTTGTGTCCCATCTCAGGTCATTACGAGCTCACTGTTCGCAGGGTCATTATGCAACGTTCCACGTTGTTGGCCATTTACCTGTCATAAGCATTGAAACACACATTTCTGTTACATGTAATTTATTTTATTCTATGTAATAAAAATATCAACGGCCCTTTTTTTTTTTTTTTATTTAGCCTGTACTGTCCCACTGCTGGGCAAAGGCCTCCCCCAACTCCTTCCAAGTGCTCTTATCTTGTGCCGCTTCGAACCAGCCCTTATGGTACGCGTCTAAATCGTCACGCCACCTCTTTCTAGGCCGGCCTCGGCGGCGCCGGCCCTATGAATGAAAAACTTACACAGCCTTAAACAAAACATAGATTTCCTAAAATGTAATGTTGGTGTAAGAAAAGTCCAATCACAATTTATATTTCACCCTAGCCAACAAATTCTGTCTTATAGCAAATAGAAAGAGGACGTAAACTGTGATACTAAATTCCTGACGCTTTTGGGCCTTTATTAGTGTTGGTCTCATGAATACAAATTATAGGATGTTGTAAGTAGAAGTTTGTACTACGTAAACCTATAAGTGTTACCAGCACCTTGGTGACTCATCTATCTAAACCGTAAAAGGAAAAAGCTTCCATATTAAGATCATTATTATTTGAACTCTCTTTATGGCAAACGCGATAGTAGCCAAACACACCTCCGGATAAGACGAACTTGAATTACAGCATGAAAATTTGAAGGTTCCAGAAATAGTTCTAAGAAGCTTGTTACTTATAGGAAAGCCAGGCTTTCCTACAAGAAACAACGTTTTTATAACTCGGGTGGCGACTATGTAGTTTTGCAACGTTTTGAGTAAATAAGCTGTTATTCTAAAACGCTGAACAAGAAAACTCCCCAGACACAGATGTGCTCAAAATAACATGTTCAGAATCCACGCGGGAAGTTTCATGAAACAGTGAAGTAGAAGCATTCTGCATCGTCTGTCCCTGAGGCAACATCTTAGCTGGCAATTTCGAAAAAGATACTCAACACCTCTCAACACATACATTTTTTTTTGGTTTAAGAACAACTTTATTTCTCATAAGAATTACATAGTTAATTCACTTACTGAGAAACACACTAAAATTAAAATTTATGATTAGAGCACACAGATTATGTGGGTACACCGATAAAAAATAACTTAAACTCGACCGTAACCGCCTTTTCACTATGGGATGTAATATTCCTTCAAATGACCTCTAAATATCGCTCGCATACATTTTGTACGTGACCGTTCACACTGTGCTATAATATATATTACATCCCAAACTATAAAATATTTTTTCGACCGACTGAGCTATATTTAGAGGTATTTGAAGGTGTATATTTTACCTCACGTCCCCGGGCAGCGCGCTCCCCCCCATCGTTCTCAGTTTGAATGGTTGAGTGCACGTGAAAAAAAAAAGAACTGATCACGTGTTTTGAATTTTTGGTTTTATGTTACTGTAGATAAAAGTGTTTTACCTTTATTTAAAGACTAGTATTTGCGTGGCTGCGCTCGCTGCGCGCAGCTCGCGGGTCTGCTTACCTACACCTGCCTATTACCTACCTACACCTACCTACTACTTACCTACACCTACCTACTACCTACCTACACCTACCTACTACCAACCTACACCTACCTACACCTACCTACACCTACCTACACCTACCTACCTACTACCTACCTATCACCTACCTACTACCCCCTACTACCACTACAAAAACATTCCCTAAAGTTTGCTTGTCGTCGCCCCTGAGTTACGCTTCACCCACTCAACCTTCGTTACGCTAAGGAGGTCGCCGGCTCGCTTCGCTCGCCACCTCCCCCTTCGCTCCACTCGGTCTCGCAGGTTCGCTCCACTCAGGACCTACCTACCACCGGAAAGCTATCATGACCTTATCCCTACGCTACGGGGGTCGCCGGCTCGCTTCGCTCGCCCGCTCCCCCCTTCGCTTTACCGGTAGCACCATTTTACTCCCCCGACCCTCCTCTATACGAATCCGTAAACAATATAGAAAAAAAGGGGTGAAGAGGGGGGGGGGGGAAAGGGGGGAGAGGGGGGAGATATGAAAAATGATTTCGACTAACTCTATGCCCCTTTCAATGAATCTGAAAAAAAAAATGTTCCAAGTTATTAGAGAATGGGATACGATTGCAGGAGTAAAATACTTATTTGTAGTGCAACAGAAAACTATATTTTTCAGACTCATGTTACAACGGTTGCTAGGACACTTTAAGCAGTAGACAAGATGTAGTTTATTCTAAACATAAAGGTTTGCAACCTCTAACACCGCCCCTTAAACTTATCTTGTAAACACACATCAGTAGCCAAACCTAACTCGTTAACAAAGTACTTAAGTTTCTCTACCGACAAAGGTTTCGTTAAGACATCCGCCGTCATTTTGGACGTTGGCATGTAATTTATTTTTACTGCACCATTGCTGACCGCCTCCCGGACGAAATGATGACGTATGTCTATATGTTTTGACCTACCATGAAACATACTACTTTCAGTCAATTTCAAGGCCGACTGATTATCATTGAAAATAGTTATTTCAATGTTACTACCTATACATTCGTGCAAGAAAGTTTTTATAAACAGTGCTTGTTTACAAGCATCGGAGAGCGACATGTACTCCGCCTCAGTACTCGATAACGCAACGGTACGCTGTTTCCTACTTTCCCAACAAGTAATAGAATTCCCAATTTTGAAAACATATCCCGTATAAGAACGTCTATCAATTTCATTAGAAGCCCAGTCTGCATCAGCAAAACCCGTCACAGATAAACCAGTTTTCTTATAGGTAATGCAGTAATCTATTGTACCTTTAAGATAACGCAACACACGTTTAGCTGCTTTCCAGTGGACATCGGAAAAACAGTTATTGAATTGGCTTAATACGCTTACAGCGTGACATATATCAGGGCGCGAACAGACCGCTACATACATGAGACATCCGATCAATTCTCGATACTCCAAACTGTCATCCTTTTCTTCAGCTTTGTTCAATTTTTGGCACTGCATTGGAGTTTCAACAGATTTGCAGTCTTGCATTTTGTATTTCTCTAATATCTTTTTAATATAGGCACTTTGATCTAGAGTGATCTTGCCATTCTCTTTCCTGATTCTTAATCCTAGAACTCTTTCTACAGGACCAAGATCTTTCATCACGAATTCTTTCATCAGCAATGATTTAGTTTTAGTTTTTTCCGCATTACAATTGCTAAAAATTAGTAAATCATCAACATACAATGCGATAATCACAAACTTGTCGCCATTTCGGTTTATGTATACACATGGTTCAGAGACCAATCTCTTGAAGTTGAGTTTGTTGACAAGAATATGATTGATCTTTTCATTCCATGATTTAGGCGCTTGTTTTAGACCATAGACAGCTTTGCGTAGTCGATACACCTTATTATTGCCTCTACCTTTTTCAAAACCTTCTGGTATTTCCATGAAAATGGTTTCTTTTAAATCGCCGTTTAGAAAGGCTGTTTTTACGTCCATGTGGTCAATCTCCATGTCGTACTCCACAGCCAAAGCTAATAACATTCTTATGGTTTCGTATCTCACTACAGGTGAAAAAATTTCAAAATAATCCACTCCATATTTTTGTGTAAATCCTTTTGCCACTAGACGTGCTTTGTATTGTAATAGTTCACCGTTAAGCCCTCTTTTCTTCTTAAATATCCATTTGGTCTTTATTGGCTTTGCACCTTTCGGCAAATCGGTTAAGGTAAAGCACTTATTGTCCAAAAAGGACTGATACTCGTCTTTCATAGCAGCTCGCCACTGCCTGGCTTCAGGACTATTCAACGCTTCTTCAACTGTTCTTGGATCATCACTGCCACACGCTTCCCCCGTCAAAAAACCACACAGGAAGGAGTTCTCATCAGCTTCCACGTATTCTGCTCTCGAGTCATCTGTCTCAAATGAAACATCTGGAACATAAGTAGCATCCGAGTGATGATCTGTGACCAAGCTACTGGTCGAAGCTTCGCTATCATTAGCATCATCAGTAGTCACAGGAGTTTGTTCTGACTCTGTTCTATTCTCGGATACACAAGGAGTCTTAAGTTCTAAAACTACATCTGATTCTACTTTAGTGAAATTCAGATGCTTGAGGAATCGATTCTCAATGAACTTAACATTTCTCGCTATTGTTAACTTATAGCTCTCAACATCCAAGAGCCTGTATCCTTTTGTGTTCTCACAATATCCCGCGAATATGTAAGGTTTAGATTTGCGATCCAGTTTATTACGATTATTTTGTACAGCATATGCTAAACAACCAAACACACGTAAGTTATCTAAGTTTACCTTACGTCCAGTGTAAATTTCTTCTGGAGTTGCACCTCTAACTGCCTTTGTAGGTGAGCGATTTTTAATGTACACCGCAGTGTTCGCAGCCTCAGCCCAAAAACGTTGATCCAAACCTGCTTCCAGAAGCATACAGCGCACCGCCTCCATAATCGTTCGGTTCGCGCGTTCGGCAACTGCATTTTGCTGTGGACAGTGAGGAACTGTAGTATGATGCCGGATTCCACACTTACTCAAATACTGCTTAAATCTCGTATTGATGTACTCGCCACCATTGTCGCTTCTTAGGATTTTAATCTTTTTATTAGTCTCGTTCTCTACAAGAGCTTTGAAAAACAAAAAACACTCAAAAACTTTGTCTTTCGATTCTATTGAATAACAAAATGTCTTCCTAGAAAAATCGTCAATAAATGTTAGCAAATATCTCGCACCGCCTATAGATTTCACTGGCATAGGGCCGCACACGTCCGTGTGAACCAGTCCTAACACCTCACTTGCACGTGAAAAAGATTTCTTAGGGAAAGGTAAATTAGTAACCTTACCTTCAATACAGGCGATACATTGCTCGTATGTGGATACATCATAGTCGATACCAGTCGCCATACCACTTTTGAGTAGGTTCATGCTGCGACTATTCAGATGTCCAAGCCGACGATGCCATAAACCCTGAGATTGAACCTCTACCTGGGTACTCAAGGAGACACTTACTGGCATACTGTGTTCACGCGAAACGGAATTTATAGACGCATCCCCGGTTTCTAATTTATAAAGACCGCATGCATCCCGTTTTGCTACAGCTACTACCTTTCCGTTTTCGTAAATTTTACAAAAAATCGATATAAATTTTACTTCAAAACATTTTTGTGTCAAAGTACTGACAGATAACAGATTACATGACAAGTTCGGTATAAAAACTACATTACTGACAGTCACCCATTGGTTTTGTAAAAAGAGTTTCACATTACCACGACCCATTGTAAAAAGTTTTTCACCGTTCGCAACGCTTATTTCTTTTGGCGTATCACACACAAAATCATGCAAAATGTCTCTATTATTGGTCATGTGGCAAGTTGCACCACTGTCGACGTACCACACATCTCGATCCAGCTTTACCGTCAGAGCCGACAACATGGTCTTTCTACCAGGAGTTTTCTGAACCTTCTCCTCCTCTTGACAACTGGAACTAGATGGCTTATCCTTATGCGTAGCTTTCTGTCTGCAATCTCTAGCGTAATGACCTAATTTTTTGCATTGAAAGCACTTGGGACGCTTCGAGATCGAAGTCGAAGTCGTTAGGGCATTCTGTTCCGTACCTTCTGCATCACCTCGTCTCTGAGCCTCCTGGAGTAGTTTAGTTTTCACCAGTTCACTTGAGAGAGAAAGGCTACTATGCTCTAACGTCATAATGAGTGGGTCAAACTGCTTGGGGAGCCCACTGAGCATTATTATAGCAACGAACTCGTCTTCCAGAGAAGCATTTATGTCTTGCAGTTGTTGGGCTGTATCTAGAATTTTTGTAACATACACCTCCATACTCTCAAACTGCTCTTATTTTAAGCTAAATAGCATTCTGAGGAGACCTAATCTTCTACACAGACCTTTGTCCTCGAACGAATTCTGTATATTCTTCCAGGCGTCAAACGCAGTATTGCAATTCCTGACAACGGAGTAAACAGATGGCTGAACACTGAGGCAGATTCGTGCTAGCGCTTTTTCCTGTTTCTTCTTGTCTTCGCATTCTGGTTTATTTTTCTTATCGCCCTCGTTGACACATTCAAACAAGTCTTCATGAATAAGCAACATCTTCATTTGAAATTTCCAGGAGGTGTAATTATTTACTCCGGAGAGTTTTTCAATTGCGATTGATTGGTTACTCATTTTCGCGATTTCGTAATTATTACGTGATAATGTAATTAATTATATCATACGCGTTCTGCTTCCTCACGCTCTGCTACCATATTAGAGAATGGGATACGATTGCAGGAGTAAAATACTTATTTGTAGTGCAACAGAAAACTATATTTTTCAGACTCATGTTACAACGGTTGCTAGGACACTTTAAGCAGTAGACAAGATGTAGTTTATTCTAAACATAAAGGTTTGCAACCTCTTAACTTCCGAGATCCGAAAGGGGGGGGGGGTGGAGGGGGGCAAGGGGGTCAAATTTTCAAAATGGTTTTTACTTCCCCAAGCCTCCTCTATACGAATCCCTAAAAAAAAAACTTGTAAATTCTCTTTATTTCCGAGATCCGCCTAAAGGGGGGGAGAAGGGGGGCAAAGGGGGCCACTTTGAAAAATGATTTTTACTTTACCGAGCCTCCTCTATACGAATCCCTAAAAAAAAAACTTCAAGTCTTTTTGTTTCCGAGATACGATAGGGAGGGGGGAGGAGGGGGGGGAAAAGGGGGGGTTTGGGACTTTTCCCATAGTCATGAGAGTTAGTTGTTTACGAATCTGTAAAAATATACCCACCTCCCCATCCACCATCTGGGAGAACAATTCTGTCAATGAGTCAGTGGTAGTTTAGCTTTATATAGTATAATTAATAGTACATTATGGTATAAGTGTGTAACGTTGGTGATTACCGCAGAGGCGGCATTGAGACCCGAGCCGTCAGGTGAGGGTCTTAAGAAAGCCGAGGACGGTAATCATCAATACACACGTGTATCATACGACGTTTTTCAACACACTTGCGAATAAAAAAAAACGTGTGGCACTCGGAAACTGCCGCGGTAAAGCTATTGCATAGCATTCTTTATCAATTATTTAATTTGACAATCTCAGTTGACAACCTTGTTATTTTCCGTAACCATAGCAACCTGGTTGAAATATTTTCGATTCGGAATTTCTGGATTCGCTCTCCAGTTCTCCACGCTCAAGGCTATGCAATAGCTTATTATTAATACAAGAAAAAACATTTTATTTAGTAGATAAAAAGTTTATTTATAGAAACAATTAGTAAATGTGCAGTTAGTAAAATTATAATTAATTGTTTTTGATGGCGTAGCGGTCTCTTCAGATAGATTACTGGCCATGGTTCTGTATGTCTTTTACAGTTATATTTGTTAATTCTTGTATCCTACAGTTACACCAAATATTAAAGCAACCTGAAAAAAAGAAAAAAATAATTATTAAGTTTAACACACAACACGCTGAAGCTGAAGTCACGTAGATAGATATTTAAAATTAGTTTAACTAACCTTAGTAACCAGATATTGGTTATCTGGAGCATCTTTTATAAATTTTTCAACATCGTTAGACGATAAAACCTTTGATTTCTTGCTTCTAAATCCATCTGACAGTCTTTTTAGATAAGCTGACAAATTAGAGTATGTTTTTTAAGTCCACTCCATTCCTCGTTCGGACTGTACTTGTATATACACCACAAAGAGCTAGGTTTGTACTTAGAAGATAATTCTTTAAAGTACGCCAAGAACACATTTTCAGAAAATGACTGCGATATCTTGGTGTTTTGCCACTGCTTGAAATTTTGGTACGCTAATAGATATTTCTCCTTGGAGTTTTCGGGTAGCAAATTTTCCATAACGCTTAGGGCTTCAAATCTTACATCGGTCGGTGTACAACATGAATCATTTTCTTCAAAACTAGACATTTTAACTAATAAAATAACTTTAATAACAGTGAAAACGCGTTGTGTATTTTTTTCGCAGTAGCGGGAAAATATTATGTTTTTTTATAAGCGATCAGCCATAGACTAAAAGAGGTTTTTTTTTTTTTTGTTTGTCGTGGATAGTGTTTGGAGCCACGTACAAAATGGGGAATTCAAATTTTTATTTATCACAGAGAAAACAAAAATTATATTTGAGTGAAAGTTTTATTTATTAAAAACGTACTAAGTTTAAATTATCTATTTAAATACAAAGTTTCATGAAATGAGCAAGCACTAGGTACATTAATTAATTTTTACTATTGAACACGATCTTTTTTGTATCGAAACTTTTTTAAGAACATAGCAACTCAACCAATTAAATTTAAAAAAAAAACCTATAACTCACTAGTGAATAATAGTAATGAAAAATTCACAGTTTGATTATAGGTGTCATTATGTGCCTAATTGCGGTGAAATTTTAGCCACTTTATGAGCAAGTGTGTTGAAAATAAAGTTATTTGAAGTACCTACGCAATCCTTACCTAGGGATTAAATAATTGAACATTTTATAGAAAGTGTTCACATAATTGACTGCTGCGCTGCGTGTCGCGGGTTCGATTCCCGCACGGAACAAATATTTGTATGGCCTGCAGATAGTTGTTTCAGGTCTGGGTATTTGTGTATTTGAGTTTAAATGTTTGTGAACGCACCAACGATACAGGAGAAATTTCTAGGCAACGTTTAAAAAAAATGTAAAATAAAATTGTAATAATGACATGAGGTTCGAAACATTTAGTTTTATTCAAACTGTAGTAATTAAAAAACTTTTCTTCATCGAGTTCATTAAAAAGCCGAAACTTCAATCTTCTCTAAGCCTAATATGATTCGGTATCCAGAATCAACGTTAATTATATTTTCTTTTATTATTTCTTAATAATAAAAGAAAATATAAATCGAATACAGCATCATCGTCGTCTGAAGAACTATCGTAGGAATCAAGCAAAACAATCTCCATATTGTCCATTTTAAATAAAGAACGTGAATTTTCAAAAAAGAACGTGTTGACACAGCGGAGACCAAAGCTGTACTGTTCCAAAATATACATCTTGTAAAGTGTGAACAGCAATCGCGAGATGTAATATATAGCTCGGGATGTAATATATATTATATCCCATAGTCAAAAGGCAGCTTAACAAAACATTAACATGAATGTAGATTGATTTTACTGGACGTGGCATTGATGGCTTATTCTGTTAAGAGCAGGTTTGTTACCATTTTGTTTTTAGTTTATTGTCTTTTATATAAATTTTTGGGACATACATGATTTGAATATAATATATATTTAGATAGATTTTTATTATACAAATAATATTTTGAGTTTTTTTTTTTATTTTTTATTTTTTTTGTTTAGTTTAAGCTATTTGTATTTTTTAATATGTAGTTCGTCTTTTATTTGTATGTATCAATTGTGTGGGCTTTTAGTAGCTTTTTGAACCGGGCATAACTTTGTTCTCCTTTTATTACTGATGGTAATTTATTATAAATTGTAACACCCTCAAACTCCAAATTTCTTCTTCCATAGTTAGTTCTAGGGGGGCGGGTCACTAAGTAACTAGCACGCCTTAAGTTAATCTTTCGTGTTTGTTGTTTTGTTACAAATGTAATATTGGAGTGGATTTTCTTATTTAATATTTTACGTATTAGAATACATGTGTAGTATATGTAGGTTTGTTTTATATTCATTATTTTTGTTTCCTCGTAAAGCTTAGCAGTTGGTGTCCGAAATGGATAGTTGAATAAAATTTTAATTAATCTATTTTGAACTCGTTGAATTGGATCTATATTAGTTTTCGCTGCAGTACCCCAGATTTCAATGAGGTAGTCGATATGAGGCTTAACCAGAGAATTATAAATAAAATATCGCACTTTTCGAGGGAGACAATTTGTTATGTTGCGAAGAGCCCCTGTGAGTGGTCTTAGTTTAAGTTTAATTTTTTCTAGATGTGGTTTCCAATTTAGGTTACCATCCAAAATAAGTCCGAGATATTTTTCTTTTGGTTTTCGTTCAAGTAGTTGACCGTCTATTTTAAGTTCGAAATTATCATTTATTTTTTTATTTATTGCTGCAAAAATTATGTAATTTGTTTTTGTAGTACTAATAGTTAAGAGATTTGACTGAAACCACTCATATAAAAGATTAACACCCGTATTCAAGAACGCTACTTAAATAAGTATGGCAGCAACACTATGATATGTAAGGTATTTCTCACTGCGTTCGTCATGGCAGGCCATTCATTTCATAGACAATACTTAGTGGACTCTTTGCTGTGCGAACGCAAAGCATTGAATGGGGCGCTGTGATTGGTTACCGTTGTGATGCGACTTCACTCGGGTTGACTGACTGACAGCTGTGATGCAGCTGTGACAACATAAAAAACGTCAACCTCAACCAACTAACCAAGATATTATTTAGAAACAAAGATTGTTTTAAAAGTTTTGTTGACTGTTTTAAAGTTTTCACATAATTTAACAATAAAAAAAAATGAAGATGGAAATAGAATTATTAAAAAAACAACTTCAAAATTAATATATATTATTTTGTTTTATTTTATATGACTAAACATTAAAAATGGCGTGTTATAAGTTATCTCCTAAATAGCAGTTCTTCTCTGTTAGATGATTGTGTATTTCTGATGTTTTGTAGAGTAGGTAGGTCGTTGTTGTAAAATTTTAAATTCATCGGCACTGTAATAATCGAAAGGATTTTGAAAGTCACGTATCACTTTTCTTGTGCTGATTGTTCTTTGCATGTTTATTCTTTCAAGGATATAATTATCAAAATCATCTTCGCTGCTGTAATCCATCGCAATTAATCAAACAAAACAAGTCAGCGTATCACAAATCACTACAAACATAACCTATACCAGTTTGGAAATTGTGTTGAGTTGTCACTATGCGTAGCTTAAAGTAGCTAGCGAGCATCTTTAGCTGTGCGTTCAATATAATGAGCGCATAGTGCCGTTCGTCCCTCAAGTGTTGTTTATGAATAGGTTTTTGGGGCCCTGTGCGTCCGCGCGCACTGTGAGACCTCATAGTATTGTTCATGAATACGGGCCTAAGATCATTCTGAGCGTCAGCTATTATAGCTTCGACTGAATGACCAAAATAAAAGAGACTTGTGTCGTCTGCATAAAGGCAGATGTCGCCTTTGAGACCCAATTCACTGATGCTGTTAATATAAATAAGAAACATAAGGGGGCCTAATATTGATCCCTGGGGGGCGCCAAAATTCAGGACACAGGATTTACTTTCATATTTATCAATTTTTACTACTTGTTTACGATTCTCCATATATGATTTAAAAATTTCAAGTGCTTTACCTGTAATACCGGTGAGTTTTAGCTTCTGTATTAATTTGTCATGACTTGTTTGACAGAAGTCATAATATTACCTAGTGTTAATTTGTGACAATAGATGGCGTTGATCGATTACGTCACGAATGTGAATCGCGATGTTATGATTCTCCGGCCTTGAATAAGGTCGCTCATATTTTGTTATGCGATATTGATCTTTTAATACACCAGTGAAGTCTATCAATTGTTTTACTGTAACATCACCCTAGTTTGCAAAGTGAGTAGTGCTACAGCAGTGTCGGCGAAGTGGTGACGTGAATGGTTGTTCATTTGGTCCTTCGTGTCGGATAACACAGTCCGAGGATTTTTTTGTGTCTACCACGTCTTGGCCGGGCAAGTGGATTGCTTGCGCGAACTGGCCAAGTAGCTGAGCAGCAGCAGCAGCAACTCAGCAGCAGCAGCAGTAGCTGTGCAGGCAGCGAGCTACTGCAGACGGTGCCGGGAGTCGTCATCGTCAGGAGTCAGCAACTAGGATGACCAGGGTGTGACGTGCGAGGGTGCACTGTCATACGTATCAACCAGTGGACAATTCATCAGGTGGTATCAATCAGAGGAACAGCTGTGAGTGAACTTTATTACTAAAAGTGGTAGTCAAATTGGTTCAGTCACAGAACATTTGGAAATAAACTTTAATTTGAACTTTATTGCCTTGAATCTCAGAACTTAGAAAATTTATCGGGAAATAACTTTGGACTTAGAATAATTTGTAGTGGTTTTTAGACTTAGTTTAATTTTAAGAAAAATTGGTTAAGACGGGGAACATATGCCCAATTTTTTCAAAAATATTATGTTCTAAAGACTTGTAAATTTATTTCTTAATTATTTTATTTTAAAGTTTGTTAACGATAACTTTGTGATTAATATTCGCTGGTACTTTTTAAAATGGGGTCATTAGTTCATAAAGTAGAAGAAGCTTGCACCAGAATAAATAAAGCTTATTCTAATTTTAAAAAGTCACCAAAGGAAAGAATAACTCGTCCTTACATTAAAGTTAGATTGGAAAGTTTGGAGAAAATGTGGGATATGTTATCTGAGAGTCATAGCAAACTGTACGAGGAATATGATCCAGACGAATTAAAACAAAGTTCATATGTTAAAAACGATATTTTTGATGTAACTCAAGAAGTCTACATTCAGTATAAGACTGAACTAGAAACTATATATTCTGGAATCATATGAGGTTAAAGAGGAAAATTCTAATGATGTAAAACGTGATTTTAAACAGTGTCAAGTCAAACTGCCTAAAATTGTTATTCCTGTCTTTTCTGGAAATTATACAGACTGGGTTACCTTTCGGGATTTATTTGTATCGCTCATTCATAACAACAACTCATTAGATAACGTGCTACGAATGCAATATTTAAAAGGATATTTGTCTGGGGAAGCCGAACAACTTCTGAGACAAATACCCATATCGGACACAAATTATGAACGGTGCTGGAAACAGCTTAACGCGCGTTATAATAATAAAAGGTATTTATCTCATTTTATCTTGAAAAGGTTACTTAGTCAAAAGAATTTAAGTAATGAGTCAGCTATGGGTCTCAAGGAATTAATGGACACTTGCTGAATTGCTTACATGCGTTAAATAACCTTGGAATCAATACTACTGACTGGGACCTCATAGTGACTCATTTACTTACTTTGAAGTTGGATCCTGAATCCCGACGGCAGTGGGAGTTAAGCGTAACGAGCGACACTTCTTGCGATGATATACCAACTTACGAACAATTTAATAATTTTCTAACGAGTCGTTACCGAGCGTTTGAATTTCTGGAATCAGGATCTAACACGGGAAAAACAAAACAAATGGAGAAGCCTAAAATGTTTCATGCTTCTACTATCGAGTGTAAATTCTGTAAAGAAAATCATAAAATAATGAACTGTAAAAACTTTATAAAAACTGATGTAAATGCCAGACGGGAATTTGTAGGACAAAACGGTTTATGTTTCAACTGCCTAGGGTACAACCATTCGGCCAAGCAGTGTTTGAGTTCAGCCGTATGTCGAGTTTGCAAGCGTAAACATCATTCTTTGCTCCATCCCGATGGTCAGGTAAAGAGCGATGCAGATATTACAAAAAGTTGTAACGTGCCTCGGAACGATGACGGAGACACATCTGTTGAACAGAAGGCTACATCATCCAAATCGTCAAACTCCGGCATGGTGTCTACATTTTTCTCGTCGAGTATAATTAAAAGGGAAAATCAGGTGTTGCTAGCCACAGCTCTAGTAAACGCTACAGCCAGGAATGGAATGAGTCACACTATCAGGGCGTTGCTTGATCAAGGGTCTCAAGCATCCTTTGTGACAGAAGCAACTGCTCAGTACTTGGGTCTTAAAAAGATACCAATAAGGGGACACATTTCAGGGTTGGAAGGAAATACTCATGTTGTTTCAAAGTTTATGGTAGAAATAACACTTAGATCTATTCATGACCCAAGCGTAAAGTCTCAGTTGTCGCTTATGTTTTGAAAACAATAACCACGTTTCTTCCTTGCAAGAAAATAGTATCAATGGATTGGGTATGTGATTTACCTTTAGCAGATCCACAATATAACACACCAAACAAGATCGATATTTTGCTTGGTGCCGAGGTTTATGGTCAAGTAATTCAAGAGGGAATGAAAAAGGGACCTCAGGGAACTTTGGTAGCGCAAGCTACCTTATTTGGGTGGATTATTTCGGGTGTGGTTGAAAAATCACATCAACCTCATAAGAATGTAGTAGTTATGCATTCTTATGTGGAGGAAAACGACTTTTTGAAAAAGTTCTGGGAGTTAGAGGCGGAGACAACAATCAACAACAATACTCTCACTGAGGAGGAACAACAATGCGAACGATTCTTCGCCGAAACAACAAAAAGAGACGAGGGTGGGCGGTATATCGTGCGATTGCCGTTTAAAACCACAAATCCAGAATTCAAAGTGAAGAATTCAAAAAAGATAGCTGAAAAGAGGCTTTCGTCATTAATCACTAGATTGGGAAAAAGTGAAGACATGAAAGTAAAGTATCAAAATGTGTTAGATGAATACTTACAGTTGGAGCATATGGAGAAGGTTCCTGAAAATGAGAACAAGAATGGAATTTACTTACCTCATTTTGCGGTTGTTAGGGAAGACAAAGATACCACGCAAGTGAGAATAGTTTTTGATGCATCCTGTAAAGGTGAAAACGGTGTTTCATTGAATGATCTTTTAATGATAGGCCCTACTTTGCAGCCAACTTTAAGGCATATTTTGATGAAATGGAGATTGTATCAAATCTGTTTATCTGCGGACATTGTTAAAATGTACCGGCAAATCAAAGTTGACGATCAAGACGTTGACTTTCAAAGAATTTTGTGGAAAGAAAGTCCCAATCAACCAACAAAGGAATATCGTTTACTAAGGGTAACTTTTGGTACGGCATGTGCTCCGTATCTTGCAGTTAAAGTTCTACAGCAAGTGGCCATAGACGAAAAAGATAACTATCCCAAAGCTGCTAATTTGGTAAAGGAAGTCTTCTACATGGATGACCTGCTTACGGGCGTCGAAACAGTTGAAGAAGGTATTCATTTGTATCATGAATTTAACAAGTTAGTAGAAATGGGAGGGTTTTCGTTACAAAAGTGGTCAAGCAATAGTGGAGAATTATTGGAAAAGATAAACAAAAGCGATGAAGAAAATAAAGCAGAAACAAGAAAATTTAAATTAGACGAAGTTATGAAGTTACTTGGACTTACCTGGGATCGAATGATTGATGCGTTCCGCTACACGGTGACACTTCCGCCGACGAAGGAACCTGTAACTAAAAGAATAATTATATCAGACATATCACGTTTGTTTGATCCACTCGGATGGGTTTCACCAAGTGTCATAGTAGCAAAAATAATAATTCAAAAGCTATGGTTATCAGGCATAGGCTGGGATGATGAAGTTCCAAGCAATATATTAAAAGAATGGCGTACTTACCGTGATGATTTGTGTCAATTATCTGAAATACAAATATCTCGCTGGATTAACACTAAACGCAACAATGCGCTTGTTGAACTTCATGGTTTTTGTGATGCATCAAAGGCAGCTTATGCCGCTGTTGTCTATATCCGGGTAATCGATGATAAGGGTCATGTATCTGTGAATTTGGTAACAGCAAAGACGAAAGTAGCACCTATCAAGCAAATATCGATTCCCAGATTGGAACTCTGTGGAGTAGTTCTTCTTGAGTAGTTCTTCTTAGCAGATTGTTGGTTGAGGTGGCTCAAATATTTGACATAAAGAAACAGAATATTCATGCCTGGACTGATTCTACTGTCGTGTTGGCCTGGCTCAACCCGCGACCACTTTTCAGATCAGATGACGTTTTGGATGGATTGGATGCTTTGATCCCGAGTCACTTCCTTGTTGGTGAGTCCTTGGTCGCCGTTCCCGAGTACAATTTTGAGTCTTCTAATATATCCTCATTACGTCGATGGCAGCTCACGCAAAAGATGACTGATTTTTGGCGGCGCTGGTCGCAGGATTATTTAACTATGGTTTTAAACAGATACAAATGGAATCAGCAAACTCCGGAACCAACCATCGGAGATTTGGTTTTAATTAAAGAGGATGATTTACCACCCTCTCGCTGGCTGCTTGGTCGTGTGGTTGCAACACACCCTGGAGCCGATGGCATCACTCGAGTCGCATCTAGTCGTACAAAACAAGTCATAATAAAAAGGTCCATTGCTAAAATTAGTAGCTTACCTGTGATGTCTTCGTAGATAAACAACTGTAGGTATTATTTTGTGTAATTAATTTTAAGGTTTTATTTTTAACTCTGTATTGGTAATTACGAGATTTCATGGTGGGCGGAACTATAACTTAATTACGTGTTTAGTTACTAAGGAAGGCCAAGTTTTAAAAAATTGGCCTTGGTGGGCGGTATGTTTGACAGAAGTCATAATATTACCTAGTGTTAATTTGTGACAATAGATGGCGTTGATTGATTACGTCACGAATGTGAATCGCGATGTTATGATTCTCCGGCCTTGAATAAGGTCGCTCATATTTTGTTATGCGATATTGATCTTTTAATACACCAGTGAAGTCTATCAATTGTTTTACTGTAACATCACCCTAGTTTGCAAAGTGAGTAGTGCTACAGCAGTGTCGGCGAAGTGGTGACGTGAATGGTTGTTCATGACTGATGGTGTCGAAGGCTTTTTTAAGATCAATAAATACTCCTAAGGCAACTTGTTTTTGATCAATTTTATTTTTAATTTTGGTTACGAGGTCAATTGTAGCAGCAAGAGTATTTGACTGAGCTCTAAATCCATACTGTTTATGGTAAAAGAATTTTTTTGAATTTAGGAAAGACTCTAATCGGTTATAAAGAATCTTCTCAAAAACTTTAGAAATCACCGGGAGAACTGATACAGGGCGGTAATTGCACGGGTCAAATTTACTTCCAGATTTATGAATTGGTACAACTTTTGCAATTTTTAACTCGTTGGGAAACATACCTCGCGACATATGATAATGCAATCTGTAAGTTCCACCGCAATAATGTCTTTTACGCATTTTAGTGATTTTGTACTAATACCATCAATGCCAGATGCAGTATTACAGTCCAAATTATTAATTATGGAAATAACTTCCTTCGTAGTTGCTGGTTCTAGAAACTGCAATTCTGTTTTGTCCGTTAGTCTACACTCTTCAAAAATTTGACTTGTATTTGATCTTTCAGAGATCATGCTTGCTAGGGTTGAACCAATAGTCGAAAAATATGAGTTAAAACTTTCACATATTTCTTTTTGGTCCGTAATAGCCCCAGCTGCCGTTTCAAGTTTGTCCGGTCCAGTTCTATCATGCAGTTTGTTTTTCGACAAATTTCATTAATTAGTTGCCACATTTTTCGTGGTTTACTTGAATTTTCTTCAAACCTCTTTAGGTAATAATCACTTTTCGCTTTTCTTATGTTGTGTGATACTCTGGCTTTTATATGTTCATACTCTTCTTTTAATTGCATGTCTTCTACATTTGTTTTATGTTTTTGCCATAGTATGTTCTTGTTATTTATATCTTCTAAGAGTTTTTTTTCAATCCAGTCTTGCCGCGGAGGATTCAAAATTTTAGATTTAGTGAGTGTGCACTTGTTTAAACAGGAGTGTAATTTGCCTGCCAATTTATCATACTCTACATCTTCATAATTTTAGGATATTCATCCAGGCATCGATAAAGTTTATTGAAGTCTACTGCGTTGTATTTCAGTTTTAATATAGGTGGTGGTTGGTATTGCTTCATCTCTAAAAGTATTTGTCTGTGGTCAGACATTGAAGATTCCATAGTGACAAAATGAAAATTATTTTCACTTACGTTACAAGAAACATGGTCTAACATGGTCTTGGTTGAGGTTGTTTCGCGGGTACAGTGTTTTGGACTTATCTTGTTCAGGATTTTGTAGTTGGTCTCTTTTAAAGTGTTCTTATACTTGCGTGTCGCTAAGTCCGGATTGAGTAAGTCCAGATTGTAATCGCCAAAGACTATTGATCGTTTTAATTTGTGTAATTGTTGTCCGTATTCAATTTATTGGGCTTATAGATAGCGCCGATATTTAGTGAGAATTTTTTTACGAATACCCAGAGATAATGAGTATCATCCACGCATTGTTCTTCAACAAGGTGATGTTTGAGATTGTTGTGCACAAATATTGACACTCCACCTCCCCTTTTATTTTGTCTATAATTATAATAATGTGTATAGGAGGGTATCTGGAGCATTTTAGCCTCATCTTCATTCTTAATCCATGTTTCCGAAAGTATAATAATATGAACCATTACTTGTAGGGAAGCGATAATACATCTAAGCTCATCGAATTTTCCAGGTTTGACAATACTGCGTGCATTGGCATAGAAGAATTTCAGAGATTTTTTTGTGAAACTAATATCTGAGTAATTGTTGGTTATTTGGTAAGTTATTTTCTCTTTGGACGACGCCGACGTTAGTTTTTTGGAGTTTCCTTTGTTGTTAGTTGTTGCGTTTCTTTAGTGACTATTTTGGGTATGCCTTTAATATATTTAATGTAAAGGCCACTTTCTCCATTTGAAGTGCGTTGGTGAAGCTCTTCTTTTAAATTTTGAAGGTATTTCCGTTGATATGGAGTTTGATCCGAAAATATCTTGATGTGTTCCTTGTCAATCTTGTTCCTATTACGTAAGATGTTTTTTGTTGTGTCTTCAGACGAGAAAGATACTTTTATTGCACGAGTTTTCTCTGATTTATATTTTCCAAGACGAAATATTCCAGTAGGCTGAGGGCAGCCATTATATATAAGCCCAGTTATTCGCATTATTTCTGTCTTATCATAATCCTGCCGACCGGTTACAGTATCGTTCTGTGGTTCAGGAATCCCGACAACTATAATATTTTTGGCTCGGAAGTTTCGCTCTTCGATTTCGGTGAAAATTTCATCATACGTGGCAGTTGTTTGAACAGACGATAAAGGTGGCATATTTTTTAAGTTATTGACATCGGCTTCGAGAACCTCCACTTTTTTTTCTGTGTTTTCGGCAGCAACAGATAGTTTTGAGAGTTGGTCTTTTAGTTTTTTATTTTCCAATACAATATTTTGCATAGTACTGCTAATACTGCCGACCTCGGCTTTAATCTCAGTGACATTTAAGGAAAGCTTATTTATACTTTCTGTTTGTTCCATTTTGAAAGATTTTAATAATTCCAGCATTTCTGACATCTGTCTTTTTATTTCAGTAATATCAGTCTTTATTGCTTCATTATCGTGGTGATTACCTGTGGTGTGATTTTTCTGTTATTATCTCTTACAATAATACAAAATGACAGTCTACCGTCACGTTAAAAAAAAATCCAAATCAATCAATATTCATTATTTGTCTCAGTGAATGAGAAAAAATAATAAATAAAGTAAAACTCACCGCACCGGTTAAAGTGCGTTTTTCAATTCGGGAGACTAAAATGACATTACGTGGGTTGTCAGTTTTTTGCAATTTTATTCTTAAATAGTGATGTGCCACTACCGTAAATTGCCGTTAGTAAAATCGTTTTTAGGGTTCCGTAGTCAACTAGGAACCCTTATAGTTTCGCCATGTCTGTCTGTCCGTCCGTCCTCGCTTAATCTCTGTGACCGTTAGCACCACGAAGCTGAAATTTGGTACCGATATGTGTATCAATCACGCCGACAAAGTAGTAAAATAAAAATTGGAAAAAAATGTTTTATTAGGGTAAAGTGGGAAGTGATTTTTTTTTAATTTCAACCCAAAGTGTGATATATTGTTGGAAAGGTATTTAAAAATTAATAGGTTTACTAAAATCATTTTTCGATAATGTCAATAATTTCGGAAATAATCGCTCCTAAAGTAAAAAACTATGTGCCCCCTCCCTCTAAGTTTAGAAAAATGAAAAAAATCTGAAAAGTAGAACTTTATAATAACTTTCTACGAAAATCATTTTGAACTTTGATGGAAACAGTTTTTGTACAAAAAAGACAAAAAGTTGTACAAAATAATTTCTGGACTAAGTTTGTAGTAAATTCGTAGCAAGCATTTTTTTAACTTCGTTTACATATTTTATTATCCTGAACGTATCTTTTTTCAAACAAAAAAAGAATTATTACTACGGAACCCTACACTGAGCGTGGCCCGACACGCTCTTGGCCGGTTTTTTATTTATAATAAGCTATCCCGAGTAAAGAGATTCGTTTCTATAAAAGAATTGATGAACTTTTCGACGTATACCCCAAAGAGTGAAGTCGTCCGATTTGTCTTTAAAATTCAATTTAGGGCCAGGTATTTTTGAAGAGCTAAAATGTTCATTCTCTTTGTGCTCCTTCAGCACCAAGTAGATTGAAGTTCTGGATATGTTCAGGATTTCGGCAGTTTTTAAAACACAATCGGGATTTTTCGGCGTCTCGGTTGGAGATTCGGTTTTCTTTTCAGTATGAACATATTTGTAAGGTTTATCGTGTACGGGAACCACACTGATAGCATCTGTAATTTTTTTTCAAATCGTCTAATAAATATAAAAAGTTACGAATCTACAAACCGGTACCCTAGGTACAACACTAATACAAAAGAGCTGACAACATTATTTGTAAGTTTGACATTTGCAAGTGTCAATTTAGTCTCCCGAATTAAAAAACGCACTTTAGTATATACGCAACCCTTGTCAGCAGCTTCTGTGGGAAACGTCGCAACGATAGATGATTTCGCCGGTTTTATTCTCCATAAAATGTCTTCGGTGTTTCTCTGGAACCGTCACATTTTTAGGAGCCAGTAGATGGCTCTATTACTCCTAAAAATGTGTCGGTTGTAGAACCTTTTGCAATGAGTGTGTTGTCACTGTATCCTTCTCAAAAAATGGTGCATAATTGTGATTGGAACTCATAAACCAAAATAGTCTTGATTCATTACAGAGGTTCCATCTTAAACTTATCTTGGAGATTTTTTTTTGTTATTTAAAAATCACTTGTGTTATATATACCTTAAGGCTGAACCTCTAGAGTAGTCCACGAAATTCGATTTTTCTTACGTTTTTTTGCAATTTGGCGGCCAGTGTCAGGTTGTATTTTTAATAAAATAGGATTTGCGACAGTAACAAAATGTGTATTAACAGAGTAATAATAATTAAAATCACCAATACAAGGCCCTCTACGGGTTATCGGACATCTCGCCCCCGAAAATTCGGCCCGCGGACCAGATGTCTACTTTTTAAAATGTGTATGGGTAGATTCGCCCGGACCAGTTTAGTGGAACGGGCCAGATGTCTCCTACTAAAAAGTCAAGGGATATTTCGGCAAAATCGAATATTGTTAATTAAATATCAAATAAATCTGTAAATCATATAACAATTATTTTAACAAAAAAAAAGTAGTTAAAAAACTAAAAACCCGACTGAAGAAATTTAAAAGCAAAAAACAAGCACATATTAAATAAAACTACTTCCCAATTTTCATCAAACCTTTGTTACATAACTACTGGTCTTAATGTAATTATATTTATACGAAAGTTAAAAGTGATACATAATAGACGCGATAAATCTCCTCAACTCATAGTAATTATTATAATGCAAGTAGATCGTACAAGACGAGGTTGATGCGAAAGACCTCGGACCGAAGCCTTCAGGCGACGGATACATTATGCATGGAGTGTTAAGTACTTCTCCCGAACATGTAAACATTATTTAGGTTGCTGGTTAGGTAGG
Source organism: Diarsia mendica (assembly GCA_949316265.1). NCBI lineage: Eukaryota > Metazoa > Arthropoda > Insecta > Lepidoptera > Noctuidae > Diarsia > Diarsia mendica. The sequence goes on from OX438906.1 coordinate 15,126,795, forward strand.
ACACCATCTACAAGGATACTGGCCATTATCGTGTATTGGATCTTACTACCCAATTGTTACTATCCTTACATAGTATAAAACAAAGTCGCGTCTGTTTGTTTGTTTGTTTGTCTGTATGCTTAAATCTTTAAAACTACGCAACGGATTTTGATGCGGTTTTTTTTAATAGATAGAGTGATTCAAGAGGAAGGTTTTAATACCTTTTTTGTACCCGTGCGAAGCCGGGGCGGGTCACTAGTACATTATAATTAAATATAGGTATTCGAGAATTGAGAGCATGAAATTGATACAGCAAAACAAATATGTAAGGTATCTTGAACCGTGTAAGGGATGAACGTGTTTGTTAACTTTATTTTAATAAAGTAAATAAAAACTTTCTCATTTATTTTGTTGAGTTAAAAGTTGAATAAAGTAGAGAGAAAGACACCTTGCAATTGAAGACGTGTAGAGCTAAATAGGTTAATCCTTTAACTGCTGATAGCTCCTCGTACATCACGAGACCCTTTGGCTTACGACGAACGGTCGACAGTTCGTGCACCCTGCCTCCCTCTCACCGGCTAATGCTTTACGTATTCAAGTTAACCTGATAAACTTAACCTGTGTTCCTTTGTATTCTTAATTAAGGTAGGATTAAACTGGTAAGTACGGTGCTTTTGAAGCTTGCGTGTTAGGAGCCTAGAATAAGGAAGACATATTTATTGTCTTCTTCTTCATTGCATACTGCATGATAAATATCAGTATCAGGCAGAGGTCCATCATACATCTGCCTCAGCACATGCAGGTCGTAACCAGCGTCACCTGGAAGGAATCGGGTAAAACTTGTATTCTTGATAGATGATCACGAATTTTTCACGGTCCCTCGTGTAATCTTGAACAGCTTGTTTTTTATAAGTTAATAGTTTCAAGTGGACACCAATATAATATGTACAGGGTGGAACAAACAGTTACTTGGATTCGGTACATCATAGGCAATATTTACACGGTTAAAATGTATGAAACAACAGACTGTATTTTTTAACCGTTTACGCATCGATGTGGATTTCATCTCGTGTCAATAAATTGGTATAATAATTATATTCGCCATATGATAAGAACACAGCTGTTTTTCTGTCTCGTTTATGCTTTTCTAACTACCTACTTTCTGAAGGGGTATAAAGCTTGTAAATATCATCAAATCTCCATGAAATGATTTCCAAAGAGTTCCGCAGAATAAAGTATAATATTAACTTTTAAGAAAGTAGTAACAGCTAAACAGATTTCGTTTAGCGCTACATCTTAATAAATACCTCCTCAGCGTTTTCTTAATGAACGGCAAACTTCAACAACGGCTGCATCGTACTGGTTCACTAATTGTACAACTCTTGCAAAGGACTTGTTCCTCTATTATGTGCCTTAAGAATAACACTGCTTAACGTTGTTACAGGAGCCTGTTTGTACACTCTTCTAGGCAGCGCAACGCTACTTTGAGGTTTTTCAACCCAATTTTTTTTGTTCCATTTTTATTTTTCTCCGTCGAGAACTTACTGCAAATCTGCTGTAAGGTGCGAAGTTTTTACACAGCAAAACTTTTAATTAATTATATTTAAAAATCTTTTGTTCCTGCAGATTCCGTAGCGAGCACGTTATAATAATACAGTGATGCCATTGAAGTATCAGAGTTCTGATCGAAGCTTATCGGAAGGAATGTTTGACACGACGAAGATAGAGAATAATTACAGTGAAACTATTTGTAGTTATAGTTGTCCTATTCATATTTGTGCGTTGCAGTTTGTAACAATTACAGAGTTTATGTTGTGAAGAGTAACATAGCTACTTTCATTGCAAATGTGGTGTGATTTATCTAGATGTGATTGCGAGCCTAGGGCACCAGCTAGGTATAGGATAAGGTACGTATTTAACTTTATGTGATTGCGAGGGTACCTACTTGTGGTATAAGGTGCCTATCTTGCCGGTGATACACTTGCCTACCACGGTGTCATCTCGTCGCAGATTGGACGGACGCCAACCGCCAACCAATGTGATTTTTATCGTTTTTTAATGACCTACCAAAAATTAAGAATTAGAGTCTCAAAGAAAGTTAGATCACGTTTGTTAAACTGATTTTGTTACAGAAATAGCATGGTAGGTACTTCACTGCAGAACGTTCCACACAAAGCTATCTGCAGTGACAGATGACACACGGCCCCGTACACGGTATCAATAAAATTCAAATGTGCGGGATTTTTAACGATATGCAAATTGAAGCTCGCTTGTGTAACCATTACGACGGTCACCGAGTGTTGGGTCAGCAGAATGAGCGCAGTTTATAATATGTTACTGGAGCTCAATGGCCATAAACGGGACGCGTCCACACGTCACACGTCCACAGCGTTTTATTTTTGTCCACGTGTAAGTATTATGGCACGTGTGATGTGCTGAAATTTTGCATTAAAAGGCGAAGCAGTTCAAAAAAAGCAAAAAAAGTTATTATTTTTATCGAGACTATTATTTATGTTCTGTGTAATCAAATACTCGTAAAATGCAAAAGGTGATAAATAATAACTACCATTATCTCATCGATTTCAAGTTAGTAAGATGGAGTCTACACGAGCGTGAATATTAAACAAAGCGTCACTAAATCATTTCAAGTGAATCCTCCAAAACTCGTAGAACAATGAGAGATGGTATTGTTCAGTTATTTCAGTGACATTTAAGAAGTTCGTGTGACTTTGTTTATACTTTAGGAAAATCTTTAAGACTGACTTAAGTTCAGTATAGTATAAATTAATTGTAATATAAATAATTTAGTATTCAAGTATTCATTAAACTTTGACTATCACAGAAGATTATTATGTAATCGGGAGAAGTTTAATTAGTGGCAAATGACAAGGTAGGTACTAGTATTCCCACAAACTTGCAGATGGCTGCATGTTAGAAAGCTTTTTGGTGCAAAATTATACCTAAGATTATAAAACTTCCGACTTTTGTGATTTATGTCTTATTTAATAAATTTGCATTTTTACTCTGTATTTATTAATCTTACTTTGAAAGACAATAATTTTAATAAATCACTACGTCCTTATTAAAGTAAAATTCTGTCCAGTCCAACGTCCAAGAAATTCGTAGAATTCAACCTCTTCGCTTCTTGTTAACCTCATTTCGGCTTTTCGAGTTTATTTGTTCTGATCAAATCAACTACAGCATTCAGTTTGCATCTCGAGATAAGTTTAACTCACTTTGTACAGATTATTAATTCTTGCAATTCATTGTTACTGTTGTACATGTTTATAGTTCCAAAAACTGTTACAGGATAGCAGAAATAGTTTTACAAATACATTTTTAAGCCTTCCTCAATAATTATATCAAAAGCAAAGCCATTAGAATGTAAAATAATTGTATGAAGGTACCTCCAGTTGAGATCAATCAGGTCGTTAAGATCTGTCTGTCAGATGAAGTAACTGGATTTGTGCAGAAAAATCTCCGTTTGCTGGAACTAATTCTCATACGAGTTTCGCAAGAGACTATTCAGCTCTCGATTCCTTTCGACGTTTTTAAACGATAAAAAATAAAGCCAGAAAAGCTTAACAAACTGGGGCTTATCGTGAAAATACAAAATACCTATGCAAATATTAAAACGGAAACTCTATTATATGTAATTGTTATATTTCGTACCACGGACCGAAACGTTCGTAATCAAGACCTTGCGAGGTCTTTACTCCGAGATATCTAATTTTCTCGAAACAAAATTAAGCCTGTAACGTACACGCTACACGTGCCTGGGTGTGATGAGCGACGTCATAAAGCCCGCCACTGTTCGGGAGAAGAGAACCATCTCGTAATAATGAATAGATCAAATTAACCTCGTCGTGTTCTTGTCATACTATTTATCGTGGATTTACTCATTAATGGGTTTTCATGACAAATTGTTTGGGAAATTGCTTCTGTATTTTAGCGGGGGAACTGAATTTATAATTTGGAAGTTTCTGTTAAACCTTGCTACTTTTGTGATTCGTTAATCTTAATCTATGATAATGGTATTAGTGCTACTATGTAAGTAATTTGCTTAAGAACCAATTGATTTTGAACTTAAACCTGCATAACATGCAAATAATAATTATGCAATTATTGCAATTTGCATAATATGCAATTGTTTAATTTCTACTTATATTTAATGAAAGTACTCACCAATTAATGGAAACCAATTTTAACGGTTTACTGAAACAAGAATTTACATTGAAATCCATCACATTAAAAATGTATTTTTGGTAACAAAATCACTTACATTCCTTTAATCCATTGATCCCCCAGAGAATACACAATTTACAACTGTATTTGGTAACGGATTTTCTCTTTAATCATCAGTTGTAATCCCACCGCAGATGTTGGTATTAACGACATAAAGTGTTGTATTCGTGATGTGCGGATTTACCTTTGTTAATCCGCACTTGTGACTATAGTGTTATTTAGTGTCCAACTAATCCTACAGAATTTGAAAAGTTTTGCTAACATAATGAATGCAAATTCTCTTTTAGCTACATAAATATTTAATTTTACACGATTCAAGCAGAGTTTTGGTCTTTACCGAATGTAATAACGTTTTGTGCTGTCATGTGGAATTTACTTTCTAATTTAAACAACGCAATATTTCTGCCTCATCTGTTTTGAGGAAACTCGAAGAATTATTGTAAAACCCCGTAAAACACTTAAGCAAAAACGAATGGCTCGTAACCCTTACGGCCATTACTAGGAACTTTGAAAAAGGACCTTTTTATTTACTATGGAACTGTACTGCAGTACTTTGGACAAGTCCGAGTGAAATCTAAATCGACGGCCACCCAGTGAGAACGGTCCGCGATTGCTGTATTCCCGAACCAAAAAAAGCTCCTCTTCTCCGCTCGAGTTTACCACTGAAAACTATTTCAGGCGGCCTGGTAAAAGAATGTTAGTGTTTGTTTACCGTTTTAAAGTTTCACATGTTTTGTAACCTACATAATTATACGCATGGCTTAAGTTCTTTTTACTGCACCTGTATATATATTTCATTGTTTTGCGAAACTGAGATTGAATAACATGACGACGGTCGAAAATACGAGTATTGTGGTCGACAGACAATGGGCAAATGACAATCGAAATAACACAAAAATATAGTAACACTTATTTTTTTTTGTAATTTGTTAATCTTTGTTTCGTAGTTTGCTCAAAGTAATCTCAAAAACAAAGTAGTTCTTTAGTGCACACATAATATTACTCCAGGGTACGAGCTAACAAGTTTCAAAGGCCTTGTGAAGTTTTTAAAGCCACCGAAACTATGCACGTAGTTGAAACTAGACTTTAGAGATCTCAAAGACTCGCGTAGACGCTGAGAACAGTTTCTAACTAACTCAAGTGCAGCTCTTACCAGAGCAATCTAGGAAATGGTGATGTCTTCGAGTATTGCATGTTATTTTAGTGAAATATAATAATTATAACCTGCGAACGGAATTTTATGATAATTTCTAAAAATAAAGCCCTCTATTACAACAGGTAAAGCCACTTGAATTCAGAAGAAATTGAGTTTCTCTTCACAACAGCTGTAATTATCACTTTTTTTAAATGACAGCGAGGGCAACGTGATGAAATGGGCGACAAGTTGAGTCCTCCCAGCGACGGGTACAAATCGTCATTCGTTATACCGGGACAATTACTATGGATATAAGAAAAAGTTATCCACAATGTTCTTTTTATGATCTTTTACCATTCAGTTTCGTCATCTAGACAGTTCATTTTGTATTGGCTTGTTTGATTTTATTCGTCGGAGTTTGATTGTGCGGCATTAAGACAATGAATACAATATTATACATTTTATATGATTGCGCTTCATTGTTTTGAGCAAAAAATTATTATTATTATTATTATCAGCCATTTGTGTCCCACTGCAGGGCAAAGGCCTCCGTTCCCTCTTTCCACTTATCCCTATGCTGGTCATTTCCCTATGGTTCCTGAGCCAATAATTTGGTATAATTTTTTTTCACAAAAAATTATACCAAACCGTAAATAATACAGACTTAATATTTTTATTCATAGGTCGTAAATCAATCATGAACAAACAAACTGAAAGTGACGTGCAAATAACAAAAAAAAAAATGAAAATATGAATTTCACGGGCTATCCTTGACGCTTCCAACTTAAGGTGAATCCTCCAACCAGCCCGCGAAATTCAAATTTTCTTAAGTTTTTTGCAATTTGCAGGCCAGTGATAGGTTGTATTAATGTTAGGTATTAACCGCCTTATTACAAAAGGTAGTTAAACTTGGTTTAACTTAGGCCTGGTTTATCTCGCATGCTGTCACTTTCTTTTGAATATGATTGAAGTGAGACGTCAAGCGAGATAAACCAAGTCTAAGTTAAACCAGGTTTATCTACGTTTTGTAATAAGGCGGTATAGGTTTAAAAATTACTTTTTACAAGGTCAAAGCCATTCCGGAACCTTTGTGAGCTCGGAGGGTTGTATTAATGATTTTGATGATTATAATTCTGTAACTACATACGTCTTACAGCCGCGAATCAAATGTTCATCAACATACAACCTATCACTGACCTGCAAATTGCAAAAAACTTAAGAAAATTTGAATTTCGCGGGCTTCCCTGGAACATCAACCTTAAATGAACTGGCTGTAGATCTACTATATAACTTATAGGGGTACGACTTTATCTTATACTCACAATATGACTATACGGGTCATCATTTCATCATTTCAGCCAAAAGACGTCCACTGCTGAACATAGGCTGAACATACGGGTAGTTCTTCGAAATTAGATTATTTGACTGATTCTTAGGGCCAAAATTTAATTTCACTTTCAGCTTTGTAACACTAGTTCATATGAAAAAAGGTATGTCAAATAACATATATTTGAATTAGAGACTCGTTTTAATAAAGTAGTTTTCAAGATATCGACGTTCAAACATTTTGTGCCCAGATGAATCTTAAAATGTTACAGATGAATTAGCCACAGAAATAAAAATGACAATTAGTGTATATATATGCTAACAAAATAATCATATTTTAACAATAAAATTAATCTGTTATTATGAAAACAATTATCAGTAATTATATCACGGAAAAACATTATGATGTTCTCAGTTTGATACCCAATACGCTTTGTGCAATCGCAAAAGGTTATATTTAAGTAAATATAATAAATAAGACTCACGGTCAAATATAAAGGAGAAATACGCAACAAAAGCCATCTTTTCGTGGTGGAGAGGCGAAAAACTAGTTTATTTTATGATTTATATTGGGTTTTGACCACATGAATCATGATGTTGCCTACAATCATGCATAACTCATCATACATACAGACTTCAGTATTGTTATCTTTCTACACGAATCTGTAACCCAAGAGCATCACACAAAACTCAAATTGAAATTTTAAAACAATAAAATAAATTTTACCTATATAGCAGGTAGTGTAATCACATAGCCATCTAAACCAAGCACAGATGCCAACCAGCCGCACGTCCATGTTCTAGCTCGTCCGTCACACGACTGGCTTCCCCACACGCGGAAAGCCAGACTCTCATTATTATTACCCGACCAAGTGGAGCTAAGAGAAGCTTACGCCATATGAATCAGTATTATACGCCGGACACTTCTTATTTGCTTATATACACTAACGTAGTATGTCGTCTCTAGTTGACGGCGCTAGTGCATGGCGCTCACACCCACGTTCTTGTATTCTTGGACTCTTTTATTATTTACACATTTAGAAACGAATTATATTTTTATTGATAAAACTTGATGTTCAATTTGAATATTGTGATGACCCACAACTTAAGGCAGTGGTCCGACCGCCGACGATGAACGAGAAACGAGTAGAACTAGAAACTATAAACGAGTTGGCGATCAGCGGGAAACGAGTGTGTAGTTTCCATGACCGACCCATAGTCACAATAAACTACCACACCAGTGTGACTACGGACAATAGGCTAGTATACATAATTTACATAATTTTTTATTTTCATTATTTCCATAATGTTTGTACTCCATGACGCGCGCTCGCTTCGCTCGCATATTAAATAACACTAATATCTTCTGTCCTCAAAGTGCCGGGCCTCCGCCGGCCACCTTCGTCGGCCTACGGCCCGGTGCCCATGCCGCCCATAAAGGATACTGTCGCGAGACGGTGGTTCATCCACTTAGCGGACGACTAGCAACAGTCTATAATTTTGGTTATTTATCCGGCTAATCGGACGACTAATTAATTTTATTCATCCGTATTCACACTGGTGTGACTACGGATCAGGTTAAATTATCCGTAGCCATACCAGTGTGACTACGGATCAGCCGTAGTCATACCAGTGTGACTACGGATCAGGTTAAATTATCCGTAGGTAGTCACCACTAGTATGACTATGGATAATTTAACCTGATCCGTAGTCACACTGGTGTGGTAGTTTAGTGTGATTATGGGTCGGTCACTGTAGTTTCGATGGTTTTGTCGCCGGGCAATAAGCGAGTTTGCAAATGCGACGAGCGTTTACTCGCGCCACTCGCCCGCGGTAGCTCAGTCCTGTGCAAACCTGTAATACATCATCGTTACTCGTTTCAGCGAGCATCGCTGAGCGAGTTTATTTTTGGAAGCTCGTTGCTCAGCGACAAAACGAGTAAAACGATTCGTCGCCGGCAGTGTGAACAGTCAGAGAGAAACTTTTAATATATGCATATCTTTCGTTTGCACGGAATGTACATTTATTGTGCGTTTCTTGAGGGAGAAAATCGCCGATAGTTAGTCGTTTTCTCGCCGGCGGTCTGACCACTACCTAGGCCTAAACCTAAGAGCGTCTTTGCCCTGCAGAGACACACTTTGAGTGTCTTTTTTGTCAACATTGTTGTGTTTGATCACTCATAGTAATCAGTCTTTTTAAGATCCTATAGATTATTCTGCTTCCACGAAAACCTTTTAGATGATTAGTTTTATACAAGCCTCTGTAAAAATTGTAACGGTGCTCTTAGACTGATTTTTGTCGTAGGCAAGTGTCCAAGTCGTAGGGGCAATAATACGGTCAGCGACAGAGCAACGTAGATGCCGTTGTCAAAAGCAAGCGTTTTCTTAGTTTATATCATTAAAAAAAAACGTGTTTAAGAGAGTTTACGCGCGGTAATTATTTCCACTCACACTACTGGAAACACTGTCATCTACGATGTTATACACATAAGATGCCGTTTGCGCGTGAACTGAGGGATCACACTGGTAATTCGCAAAATAAAAATTCCAGGTTTTGATAGTAGTCTTAAAAAAATTGTAGAACGAATCAGGGCATTTGTAAACAAATATATTAAAATCTGCAGCCCTCAGTCCTCACAGATCTCGGAAAGTACCAAAGTACAAAAAGTACCAAAAACCGATAGTACCAAAGTGTCTATTGAAGGTTTTATGTTGTTCAGTAATAACAGTATACTATTAAAGTTATGCTGCCACTTACGGGATATAAACAAACTGCAAAGTTTTCAGTACGTTTTCCGAAAGAGAAGCTGAGCTTTGCCTTTTATATTTTTCATAGCCCTTGTATTATGGTGAAGTGATGTCCTTCATAACATTGACATTGAAAATAACTTGCTGGGACTTTGTTACTTGGTATGAAACTAAATAAGGTATGTCGCATTCTTCTTTTTAACGTGGGCAGTAAGGTCTAACGACCCCACACACCCTAGTGTCAGAGTTTCTAAACCGCCGCAAGGGCCTCTGACATGGTTTGACGACCTCCATTTAGCGGCCGGGACCACCGGCTTATACGTGCCTTCCGAAGCACGGAACCATCTTTTTATCGGACAATCAGGTGATTCAAGCCTGCAATGTCCTAACCAAACTGGAATCGAACCCACGACCACCGGGTCACAAGGCAAACGCCTAAACCACTCGACCACGGAGGCAGTTGCATTAAAGTAGGTACATTGTTTTGGAAAATGAAAATATTTTCATACCAAACCAAAGCTGTTCTTTTATATCACAAAGAATAGCAGAACCTGCCGAATAATTTAACAGATTGTTTGATTTCGACAGTGGATTTCGTTGAGTCTGGCCATTTTAGACAATACACGATCATTATTTGAATAAAAAGGCTTTGTGGAGTGACGTCGTCCACCCAAACGCTTCGGGCGATAAAATGCGAAATTACAGATGGAACCTTTTTTTTTTATATCGTTTGAATGATTGAAAATTGTGGACGCTTTGATGAAAAGGAAATTAAAATGGACTCTGCTCTGTACTTCTATTCATTCCATGTTTTGTTTTGGTTGAAATAAATTATGACGCTCATATTTTTACGTATTTGCATAATTTTTAACCGACTTCCAAAAAAGGAGAAGGTTCTCAATTCGATTGGTATGTTTTTACGACTAAATTTTGACAATTATTATGCTTTACGATGTCAGACTTTGTGAATTGATTTACAGCGTGCTGTAATCTTATTACCGCACGCTGTAATCTTAAAGCAGCAGTAATTCAATTAAAACATAATAAATTTAAAAAAAAAACACCACTGACTAGTATAGAGCAGGCGTGTTTTTTTTTTTAATCTCGTCATTTTGATCTGCGTCTTTACAGCGTAAATATTTTTTGAATATCTAAATTGTGTTTATAAAAAGAATACTACTAATAAACGTAAATATCTTAAACAATTATTTACTTTTATGAACAAGTAAAAATTTTTTTGTGTTCTTAATTATTTTTTATTTATTTTTTTTTTAATAAAGAACACAAAAAAATTAATTAAATTTTATATTTTTCCTGTGAGGCTGTTTGGCGGCTTTATACCTTTGCTTCTTTTTCAATCTGGCGAAATCAAACCGCGGAAAAAAATAGTTATTTTTGATACTAGTGCGGTAAGTTGAAAAGAAATTGGTTTTTACAAACTCGTGACTATGTTAAGCCCTCGACTTCGTCTCGGGCTTACATTCGTCTACTCGTTTGTAAAAACCAATTTCTGCACGTGTATCATACAACGTTTTTCAACACATTTGCGAGAAAACAGTACAATTATGTAATGAAACAAACTTTTGTTAAATCTATGTCATTATTGGTTTTTGGTGTGGTTTTTAACATTGAATATATTGACCATATTGAGGACGGTTTATACTTCACACGTAATTCATTGAAGTAAGCCATCAAAACATTTTCAGAGAATGATTGAGTATATTTCTTCGAGTCTTCCATGCTATAAAATTATTGAAGAGGTTGAGGTGTCCCTGTCAGAAGCACTTCGTGACTTAACCACATACTACCACGCAAACTCACTGAAACCTAATCCGAGCAAAACGCAGTCTTGCGTATTCCATCTTCGCAATAGAGAGGCGAGCCGCAAACTCAACATCGTTTGGGATGGGGTACCTATCGAGCACAGCAACTTCCCAAAATATCTCGGTGTTACTCTGGACAGGTCGCTTACATTCGGCAAGAACTGCAATAATATCAAGCAGAAGGTGCACTCCCGCAACAGTCTTTTACAGCGACTAGTTTCATCAAAGTGGGGTGCTTCGCCAGACGTTATGCGGACTACTGGACTGGCGCTATCCTTCTCTGCGGGTGAATTTGCATGCCCCGTGTGGAGTCGATCAGCCCATGCAAAGTTAGTGGATACAGCACCGAATGAAACGTGCCGGATAATCACTGGCTGCCTCAAGCCGACCCCGGTACAGATGCTGTATCCATTGGCAGGCATGGCGCCACCAGTAGTTCGCAGAGCGGTGGCGAGCTCTAGTGAAAGAACCAAAATGGTCTCCGACGCTAGACACCCTCTGCACAATAACATCATAGTTCCGCAAAGGCTGAAAAGCCGCAACAGCTTCATGAAGTGTGTACCCCCACTCACTGGCGAACGCCCTAAGGAAAGACTTAAGTTGTGGCGAGATAGTGTTGCCTTACCCAACCCATTTGTGCCACTTGCCGAAAATCTTCCACCTGGACACGAGTTGCCGTGGTTAACCTGGAAGTCTCTAAACAGAATCCGGACACAGGTAGGCCGAAGCAAGGAAAACCTGTTCAGGTGGAGATTCATAGACGACTCTGCCCTGGAGTGTAAATGTGGTCTTGCCCCACAGACTATGGAGCACTTGATATCGTGTCCAGCCTGTCCTGCTACTTGCACATCACAGGAGTTGATGGAGGCTACTGAAAGTGCCGAACTCGTCGCCAAATTTTGGGCCGACTCAATTTAATTGTCATCGACACGCTAAGAAGAAGATTGTAGGTAATTAAATAGCGCTCTCGCGATTTTGGCGGCCGTTTTCTGTAATTTGCGCCTCAAATAAAATATCAGGTGGAGTAGATTCCATATTAATATCGGAGTCGCTTGAACTCATATTATTTTGTTTTTTAAATATCAGTCGGAAAGTCGCAACAATCTTTGACGTTTTAATATTAAAATGCCGCGCATTTGCAAATGGCGCCACATGCACGTGGTAATAATAATAATAATAATAATCCACAACTATCACACAACGCCATCTAGTCCCAAGCTAAGCAGAGCTTGTGTTATGGGTACTAGACAACTGATAAACATACTTATATATTTCTAAAAACATACATATTATAGATAAATTACACCCAGACACAGAACAAATGATCGTGCTCATCACACAAACATTGGTCCTGGGTGGGAATCAAACCCACGACCTCCGGCATAGCAGTTAGGGTCACTAACCACTAGACCAACAGGCCAGTGGTGAAATTTAGAACTACAAATTTCATCTCAACTCTTTATTTTACGTGAAACAAACGTATTGAACAAAAGCGCTTCCAAGGAGGTTCGTTCAGTCAGCTTATTTATTCTAGTAATGTGAAACTCCTTGGTGCTTTTTTTTTTTAATGTAACACCCATCATCACTATTTCTGTATCATTGGCAAATATATTCTCCATAACGATAAATACTAACCACACAACACAATCATCACCGAAAATGTTACTTCACCATTATTTATGTGACTGTCTTAGGCACTCTAATTAACTGATAGTTGTGATCAATTAACGAAAAGATCTCAGGGAGCCCTAGTGTGTGTGTGCTCTCGGTCGACTGATCTAAATTCTTTAGTGATATTGATCGCGCTCGCTTTTCAACGCTAGCGATCCGTGAAAATGGTTTAAATTGAATTTCCACCGATACGCGCCATGTTCCGGCTCGAATCATTAAGTGAATGACTAACTAATTGGTTAACAATTGAGCTCTCAGTAACGCCTACCAGTTGAATTGCGTTCATATGAATATATTGGCGGGATGACTGGACTCATCCAGTCATCCCGACTCAACTCGATTCTCAGCAACACCCATGTTGCTGAGAATCGAGTTGAGTGACTTGCGATTGAGGAGGTAGATTTTCAGCAGTGGACTGCAGCTGTAGACTGATAATGATGATGATGAATATAAATATGGGGTACTGACTTAGTATTTACTGATTATATTCGACTTTTGCGAAAATAAACCAAAGACACGGCCACACCTGACAATGTTTCTCTGGCCATTGCCCATCTATATATATATATAAAAGAAAGTCGTGTTAGTTACACCATTTATAACTCAAGAACGGCTGGACGGATTTAGATGAAAATTGGTAGGGAGGTAGCTAAGAACCAAGAGAAGGACATAGGATACTTTTTTTTTTAGGTAGGGTAGTAGGTAGGTAGGTAGGGTAGTAGGTAGGTAGGTAGGGTAGTAGGTAGGTAGGTAGGGTAGTAGGTAGGGTAGTAAGTAGGGTAGTAGGTAGGGTAGTAGGTAGGGTAGTAGGTAGGGTAGTAGGTAGGGTAGTAGGTAGGGTAGTAGGTAGGGTAGTAGGTAGGGTAGTAGGTAGGGTAGTAGGTAGGGTAGTAGGTAGGGTAGTAGGTAGGGTAGTAGGTAGGGTAGTAGGTAGGGTAGTAGGTAGGGTAGTAGGTAGGGTAGTAGGTAGGGTAGTAGGTAGGGTAGTAGGTAGGGTAGTAGGTAGGGTAGTAGGTAGGGTAGTAGGTAGGGTAGTAGGTAGGGTAGTAGGTAGGGTAGTAGGTAGGGTAGTAGGTAGGGTAGTAGGTAGGGTAGTAGGTAGGGTAGTAGGTAGGGTAGTAGGTAGGGTAGTAGGTAGGGTATTAGGTAGGGTAGTAGGTAGGGTAGTAGGTAGGGTAGTAGGTAGGGTAGTAGGTAGGGTAGTAGGTAGGGTAGTAGGTAGGGTAGTAGGTAGGGTAGTAGGTAGGGTAGTAGGTAGGGTAGTAGGTAGGGTAGTAGGTAGGGTAGTAGGTAGGGTAGTAGGTAGGGTAGTAGATAGGTAGGTAGGAAAAACGCATTGCAACGCATGCGCGGGTTCAGCTAGTCTTCTATCTATCTATATAAATAAAAAGAGAAGTCCTGACTGACTGACTGACTGATTGACTGACTGACTCATCAACGCCCAGCCCAAACCCTTGGACCTAGAAAGCTGAAATTTTGCACAGAGGTTCCCTTTATAATGTAGACAAGGAATAAGAAAGGATTTTTCGAAATTCAACCCCTAAGGGAGTTAAATAAGGGATGAAAGTTTGTATGAAAAATTTTATTCCTTAAGTTAATATACATGAACTTGGGACCTAGAAAGCTGAAATTTTGCACAGAGGTTCCCTTTATAATGTAGACAAGGAATAAGAAAGGATTTTTCGAAATTCAACCCCTAAGGGAGTTAAATAGGGGATGAAAGTTTGTATGGAAAATTTTCTTCCTTAAGTTAATATACTTGACACTTGGCACAAATCTTTTTCTTTCTATAATCTATCTATCTTCTATCTATCTATATAAATAAAAAGAGAAGTCCTGACTGACTGACTGACTGATTGACTGACTGACTCATCAACGCCCAGCCCAAACCCTTGGACCTAGAAAGCTGAAATTTTGCACAGAGGTTTCCTTTATAATGTAGACAAGGAATAAGAAAGGATTTTTCGAAATTGAACCCCTAAGGGAGTTAAATAGGGGATGAAAGTTTGTATGGTAAATTTTCTTCCTTAAGTTAATGTACTTGACACTTGGCACAAATCTTTTTCTTTCTATAATCTATATAAATAAAAAGAGAAGTCCTGACTGACTGACTGACTGATTGACTGACTGACTCACCAACGCCCAGCCCAAACCCTTGGACCTAGAAAGCTGAAATTTTGCACAGAGGTTCCCTTTATATAAGGAAGGATTCGATTCGATTAACTCTAAACTCAGTATGTATACTTGAGAACAAAAATAAATAATAACGTGTAAGTATCAGGGTTTTTCGAAAATCGACCCCTAACGGGTTAAGACGATGACAATAGCTATTGACTTCTGATGTTTCAGTATTTTTGGTCACGCCCACAATTTTTCCGATACCCTAGCGCCATACTACCAAGTAAGAAACAAATAGTCCAGGATCCGCGGTCCATTTTTGCACTTGATTACTATCAAGCTAATTTTGATGAGACGGCGAGACGCCTAAGAATTTCCTGCACGAAACTCTCGAATTCTCGATTGTGGTAAGTAATAGGGGTAGCAGGGATAAAATATGTTGGTTTGATGATTCTCAAAAGTGTTAGTACAAACACTTTTGAGAATCATCAGCTGGGTTTTTTTTTGATAAATCTGATGATAATTATCTAAATTATTTGAAAAAATATTTGTCCTACAAAATGTAGGTATGGTTTGATCAAAGAATCCCCTTCCTTCCTTCCAATATGTATCGATAACGAAGTCATTAAAAATGATTACTAACTGGGTTTTGGGGATTGGATATTTTCTATTAAACCCACTCTTTACAAGTTACCTACAAAATTCCTAAAATTATAATAAGTGTTTGGCACTTACTCCACGCACCATCAATACTCCTGTACATCATAAACAACAGGCTAATACACTTTCTGAAGCCACAAATTCCAGAAGAGCAAGCAGGTTTTGTTAAAGGCAAAGGCACGCGGGAACAAATCCTGAACGTTCGCAAAATTATAGAGAAAAGCCGGGAATTTAACAGCCCTGTATTGATATGTTTCATACATTATACCAAAGCATTTGATTGCGTGGAGTGGGGCAAGCTGTGGGGGGTTCTTAAAGGCAATGGGAACGCCTCAACATCTTATTGACCTAGTCCGATGCCTCTACATCAACAACCGCTCTTTCGTCAAAATCGACACCGACTGCTCAAATGCGTTAGGCAGGGATGCATTCTCTCACCTCTGCTCTTCAATGTGTATGAAGAGTAATATCATTCAAGACTCTTGAGGGCTGGGACAAGGGGTTTACTGTTGGTGGAAAGTGGATTTCCAATCTGAGGTACACTGACGACACCGTTCTCCTTGCTACAACTTTTAGCAACATGACAGAGATACTGCACAGATTGGAAGTAGAAAGTGGCAAAGTAAGGTTTGCAATAAATAGGCAGAAAACCAAGCTTATGGTGGTAGATCGTGCGGGAAAGCTATCGGGCGCCTATAACATCTAAGGCATCTATACTGTGGACAGCTTCGATTAACTGGGCTCCAATATAAGTAATGAAGGTAGCTGCGTCCCAGAAATAAAACGGCGGATAGCTATGGCTAAAGATGCTATATTACGCCCCCAGAACATCTGGGAAAAACGTGGTGTAAGTTTTAAAACGAAGGCCCGTTTGGTCAGACCACTAGTTTTCCTGATTTTCCTCACAACACTCTCACAACAATCCAAACAAGAGTAAGACAGAGGATAGATGCATTCGAAATGTGGTGTTTTAGGCGGATTCTCCGAATTCCATGGACGGCCAAACGCAGAAAGGTGTCTATCCTTTACCAACTCGATATCAAGACTCGATTGTCAACAGTTTGCCTACAGCGTATTTTGTCTTATTTCGGCCACATAATGCAAAGAGGAGATAGCAGCCTTGAAAAGCTGGTCATTGTTGGCAATACCGAAGGCAAGCGACCGCGAGGCCGGTCGCCATTTTACCAATTTTGAAGTGTCTGTCTTTCAAACGATTGGCTTTGAGAAAAAATTGTTTGTGGAACCTCAATGTCATTTTTAAAGACCTGTCTATGTCTATAGACACCCCACGCGTAGGTATAGGTTTGTTGAAAAAAAAAATAGTTTCAGTTCCATTTATGACCCCATAAATCCTTTTTTTTATTTTTGTATAAAAATCGTAAAGCAGTTCACAGAATACATCTACCTACCGAGTTTCAACTGTGTAGTCTCAATAGTTTCCGAATGAAGTGGCTGTGACATACGGGTGGACAGACGGACAAACAGACATGACGAATCTATAAGGGTTCCGTTTTTTGCCATTCGGCTACGGACCCCTAAAAAACAGCTGGTTTGTAATAATTTTTGATGAGCTCGTTATCAATACATGTTGGATTCAGATTTAGATAATGATCATCAGATTTAACAAAAAAAAAATTGTTAGTAACAGATTTTTGAAAATCATCAAATAAATATATTTATAATCAATATATATTTATAATCAATATATATTTTATCCCTGCTGTCCCTATTACCTACCACAATCGAGAGTTTTCGTATAGGGTAATGTTGGCGTCTCATCAAAATGCAGCTGCTCACGGAAAATTAGCTTGATAGTAATCAAGTGAAAAAATGTACCGTGGATCCTGGACTAACATTGTGACGCGGTCAATAATAATTTATAGATGAACGGATAGCTGTCAGTGGGGCGCAAAGTGACATACGTCCGTCTAGCACCGCGCCTATGCGCTCACTGTCGGATTGCATACGTAAGAAAGAGAGCGCGATGACGCAACGCTCGAACTTCTTATAAACCATATAATTATTAATTACTTATAAATAATTTATTACATAATCAAAAATTAAAAACAACGAAATTTTGTATTTAAATATGATACGTTATTGTTATAAATTTTACCAACGTACGTTGATCAATAATACAGATATTTTTGTTGGAAGATCATTATAAGAGGTTAGTTTACCATTTTTTTGTATCGAGAAAACTTTTCAAAAACGCGTTTTGAATACAACGAAATTATCAGAAATATGTTCAAGATTAACATATATTTTTTCCGCCGTGTCAAACTGTATAGATTTGGCTAAAAAATTGTTCAATACAAGCCTATTTGGCTCTTGTCAGCGCCTTAAAATAAGGGGTTATATCGCGGGGCTTACGTTCCCGTGGGGTATTTTCCGACATCCACGCGGGCGAAGCCGCGGGCAAAAGCTAGTATTCAATAAAGGTGCTCATAAATAATGTTCAGTGGTTTGCCAAGTATTATCAGTAACTTTTAATTTTAAACGGTAGTTAACGTGTTGGAAGGAAATATTGTTTAGCTAGGTGTTTATAGACAGACAGTGGATAGGAGCAGTTGCTGATAATAACTATTCTTTGAACTGTCCGCTTCGCGTCGCTATGATATAAACTTTAGCAGGTTTACGAGGGAAAAGCACTGATAACAATGTTCATCTAGGTATAATCATCTCAATATTTTTAATCACAATGATTAACTTTATTTAAAATCTTGTACAAGCTCTTTGGTAGGCTCTACTTCTTAGATTAAAAGCCTATTTTTTAAATCCAATTAATAGATGAATATAGTAGGCTCTCAGTCAAATGAAATAATTGTGTTTGAACTGGGTCATTAAAGTAATTTAAATAAATTTTCGGTTGGAAGACGATTTAAATTCATGCAGACACTAACACGAGACGTATAATTAAGGTGAAAACGGTTTACTAGCTTAATAGCTTGTAAAGGCAAGCTTTAATTACTATAATATTGTTTGCATAGCAATTAATTCAATGGTTTTATGAAAATGGGTCAACATTTTTTTTGCGAAGGTTTCCTCCCCTGGGTTGTGGCCAACACGGCTTGTTGCTCTGATTATGGTAATTTTATATTAAAATTTATAAAGCTAAACGATTCGCTTTATTCTTAGAAAAAATGAACTTACAAGACCAGAAATAAAAGTCAATTATATGTTCCTGAGGGAAAATAAATACATATCCTTACCATAACCAGAACCATATGTGCAAAAAGTCCAAAGAGAGAGGGCGTTTACTAAGAACTTCATGATTTAAAAGTCTGAGTTTATAGCCCGAAACATAATCCTTTAATTTTATAATTTTCATTTAATGTGAACGTGACGGCTATTGATACTTATTAAGCATATAAAACGCACATTTACCAGCTTTTGCTTGGCAATATTTCTATTTACCCATAGATATAGTCGAGATGGCTCTCACCGAGCCGCTGTACAGGAAGCGAGTCACATCTGCATACACATTCTCTATTTATAGCCTTCCATCGATTTGTGAGAAATACGTGCAATATCTGCTAAACGCATGATAAAAATTGAACGTGAGCATATATGTGCATATGTATCTGTCACAGTAATGCCGTGATTTATAGTAATTGTAAAGATATTACGTGGGTAATTAGTGGGAGTCGTGTTAAGTTCTTGACTGAAGTGAGTGGGACTGTGGGAGGCGTCGTTTATGTTAGCAATTGGTAAAGTAGACTGATATAAAGTCTGTAACCAAGTTAAATTTAAAAATTAACCCATTGGTACACTTACATTCACTGCACTTGCCTCATCGTTTGTGGCAAGTGTGAATGTAAGTGCTCGCAAGACCGGCTGCTGAGGTCGAATCCCAGATCAGGCAAAGTGATGTTGGGTTGGGAATGTCTCAATATATAGCAGCCACGGAGTTTGAATTTGCCATGTTTCTACCTTGTTATTAATTGGCTTTTTATAACGACTTTTAATAATACACTGTCGCTTCTGCTCCCTACATTTTGTTACAAATTGTCTCATGAAATGACCTCGATAAAAAGTTTATACAACAGTGAAGTGAAAAGTTGTGAATTTATCACATTGGCCTGTTTGTTTACGTCGCTACGCTCGATTACCACGATATTGACCACCACGTCCCTTGATTACCGCAACTAGTGCATAAACAAACTTTATCGTACGCAAACATAAACTGAACTGGAAAACCTATGCAAGTTTGCAGAATAACTTTTGGTTTAACAATTTAGAATGTTGTGGTGACCAAAACCTGTGAAATATGAGTCGGCAAAGCTCAGCGCCTGCGAACTAGAACATGACCACTAGTTATTGGTCATGCAAGGCTAGTTAGCTTTACAAGCATACGTTCCTAAATACAAACATCGCTTGAACTTTCGCAAATGTTTCATTATACAGTGTCTGGTGTCACACGGGACATTCCCCCCTAAGTGACAAGAGGCTTGATAAACATTTCTTTACTTAAAATGTAACTCTCGTCCTCTCTGCCGTGAGGAAGTATTTTACAAACACGCGACCACAATTTATTCAAGCAAAGTAATTCCTGAATTTTTCACGAGATTTTTTTCGCTTTGGGAAGTAGGTAACGATGTTTATTTACTTCAGAGCTGCTTAAGATGCGGCATCTAAAAATGTTTTACGAATTTGTATTCTTAAAACTGAAACATTGTGTGGAAACACAACTTATTACATCAATTCCGGGACTATTTTTACCGTTTATTTGTGTGATGAAAGTGCATTTAGTTTCACAATTGACTGTACGTGCATTTCTATGGGTTTTCGATAGTGCTGTATCAACAACACCCAGTGTTTATACTTCTTAACCGTTCAACTACATTAAAGTGTAAGCATAACACACAGTCAGATACAGAATAATGTAGCAGACAGTTTAACCACAAACATCTAATCATATGTATCTAGTTATAAGTTTATCTTTCTAAACGCCAATTACTGCCAGTTTCGTGATATCAGTGAGTTAACGTCTATTCGATAAACGAGCTTTATTATGTTTGACCTCGACATAAACTTGATTTATTTTATATTGATATTTATATTACTTACAGAGTTTTTTAGCATTTTTCAATTCGACGGATTGTACTCATTCAGAGTACCTAAAGACTTTGAAAGTGCCTGGACCTACAAACCTGCTGATATGAGATTTTTCTAATGGCTGCACTTCAGTCCGTGGTACCTTTTCTAACTAACTGAAATCAGTTAGATTGGACTGAACTGAGAATTTTACTTTAAATACGCTAGCCATTCAATTTGTAAAGAAGTATTTTAAATAGAAATAAATGAACTCTGAAGCTATCCTGGGGATCTAATTAGGCACAGCAGAGTAAAGTTTCAGTCTGATTTCTTTTAAGTTGTGCCTGACTTACTTTGGAGAGAGGACAACTTGGGTCGCCGACACCGTCCTCTTTTCATTCAATTGTATCAATTGAGGGAAAGTTTCAGTTTAAATAACATTTAGCTATAATAGGGCAACGCTTACACTATTTGACCCCTTAAATATTCAGTAGGTATTTTTCTTACTACATGACAGTTACAAACTGGAAACATCAATGAAAAATTCCGATAGCGCTTTTTTTAATTATCATACATGCAATTAACGAAAAAACTCTAGAGGACAAGAAAGAGAATAAAGGTTACCATTGTATAGGAAAACTTATTAGTCTGACTAGATTTTCAGTCGGTTAGACAAATGGACACATAGATAAACAGCCACATAGATAAAATGCAATGTGTGACGTAATCTCCTGCAGTTAGGTTCATTAGTCTGATACTATAGCTTGTGTTCAAGCTTATCTCGACTCCGGTCCAGTGACGTCCGAAGTCAGGCATACATTATAAATAGTCTTGCTATCTAAACTCTCACTCGATTAGCTAACGTTCAGTTATTTTAGAGCAAAAGTCGCTAACTCGCCCAACCGATTACCTGAACATACCAGAAGGAGAACATGTACGAGAACTTGACCTTTTATACTTTATGTTTGCATTTCAAGTAACGTCACGTGCTTTTACTGAGGTAGAACAAGATTTGCAAGTATGTTGATTTAGTTTTGGAATGTTAGCATAAAAATATTCTTTGAAAATTATGATAATTTTATTATAACTTTCAAAGAAGATTTAGGATAATAAATGTTAATATGGTAATACAGTAAACAGAGAGCTCGAACTAGTCGCAGAACTCCATCCAGCTTATTATAGTTTTTGGTTAAAATAGTTTCGTCAAATTCAAGTAGAAAGTTACCTATAATGCTCTGAAAACAACATGGTTAATCTGGAAGGTCTAATGCATTCTAGATTCGTCGTCATCACTTAGCAGGTTTCTCTATGAACACCCGCACGCGTCTCTGTGTGGTCAAGTTTCCGGTTGATTTTGTACACGTTGCGGGAAGTCGTAAAATGTGGGATCTGAGTCATGATCGAAGCGATTCTATTTGCAGGTTTTGCTTCAGGATTTGTATAATTCTAGTCTTTTCTACGTTCTTTGAATAGATCATTTGTACTGCATCTGATATTCGTGATGAAATCTAAAAAGCGGTGCAATGAAAATAATGAAATTCATCGACCCATTCCGGTGGCTTCAGTTCATATGCAAAGCCAAATTGATCATATGCCTTTGCATATTTTACACCTACCCTTGATGAGATTTTAAATACCTCGGAAGCGTATTGGTATTGTGGATAGCACTAGTTGAAAAAAACTACGTACGTACAAAACGCAAACACTTTTATGGCATCATAAATATTACGGTCATTACTCGATGATAAAATACTCATATAACAATATCAACATTCATTGAAAACACACTCTGAAACAAACATAATAAATGTAGATATGTAATTAACTGTGTACACAATTTCCTACCTTCAATAGTTTCATGCTATCTTAGCAGAACATCGAATATTGCTTACACAATATTAATACCACAAGTTTAGATTACCTGTTCAAACACATCTCTCGATTTAACAATACGTAACACGCTGTGTGAGCTGAGAGTGCAATTTGCTTTGTAATATGGCAGAGACTGTGATTTGAGACGTCATAGTCGATATACTGAATTGCTGTATCTGGTGCAACTGTTTGGTGGCGTTAGTATTTATTAAACTGGTGCAACATTAATGTGTTTAGCACTTGCATATACGAGATCGCCAGATTACTAAAGAGAAAGAAATATCGAGTATTGAAAACTACGATTACTATTTTGCCTTTTACTTTCGTAGTGATACATTCCGACGTAGCTCGCACCAAGCTACGGCGTAGCAATGCAATGTTACGTTTTGTCGTTTTAGGGATAAACTGAATCCCATTAAAAGCTAGATCTATCATAAATAATTTTAACCAGCCGAGGGAATGGTAATACATTACGAAATTCTAATTCCACATACAATTCAATTAACAAGACCTAAAATTCAATGATTTGACAATCCTCAAACATGAAAACTGTATCAGCAGGTACCGATCGTACCTTCTCTGCGAACTTGGTGGAAAGTTTTAGATGTAGTCTCGTGGGTACCGGAACTCTCGATCAATAAATTACTTAAGTTTAGTCCTAGTTTTGATCTTAGTCTACGGTCCTTTATACCATGTATTGCACAACTAATTAAAAATATTACCTGAACGCATTCAAACATCGAAAATAACACCTATGCACCTACATGTATCGTATCACATGACTCGATTTCCTATAATTACATTTCTATGATCGACATCGACACAGATGTGGAACATTTACATTGTTATTGCACTTCGAGAATCGTTGCACCGCGCTGTGTCTGAATATGGCATTAGATAAGGAGAATAGCGTTGAGTGTTGGTCGCTGATTCCATTGAAATGGTTGCAACTGTTGAATATAATATAACAACCGCTTATTAAAGAAATTCAATGATCTGCCTTTCGTTTATTTATTAATCTATTGCATAGATTCTATCGCGGGCCTTGAGCGTGGAGAGCGAATCCAGAATTTCGATAACGAAAATATTAAGATTCAGTACTCAACCAGGTTGCTATGGTTACGGAAAATAACAAGGTTGTCAACTGAGGTTGTCAAATTAAATAATTGTTTGTCTCTTTGCTTTCTCCTTCTAAAATATTCTTACTCGTATAATTTGTGTACAAAGTGTTTTAAATATGAATAAACAAAGTGCATTTATTAATGAAGAAAGTCACGGAAAAATAGTGAAAGAAAATGAGTGAGGAGTGAGTACTCTATATACATTCATTTTATTATTAGTACGCATCTATCATAAGTTTTATTGGTTTTTGCATTACTATTCTGCGAATCGGTCTAAAACGATTCGTTTTCTTATAAAATATCTAAAATAAAATAAATAATTTTCATATTTTTCAATGTTATGACACTTACGTCAGGCTGTCAATACTTTTTCTTTTAAATTTTCTGTCATAGAGTTTCTTACTAGCTTAGTCTATGAAGGTTAGTTTTGATTTATATAATGTACATCGCGCGAAATTCGAAGATCAAACTCTTAATATCGTTATTTTTGTTCAAATTTTTTGAATGAATAATGATTTTGGTGTGTAATTACACTATTAATACCTAATTATTTATACCTATTATTGCATAAGTTGATAAAAAATGCTATGCAATAGATTTACCGCGGCAGTCTCCGAGTGCCACACGTTTTTTTTACAAGACTATAAATAGATCTATCAACTCAAACTAAGATTTCTATTTAAAGTATGTAGTGCAGTTTTGACCCATTCGTATTTGATTTACGAGTATTATTGAAAATACTGGCCAATTGCTCTTAAATGAGCCAGAAAAGACCAAAAATACCTAAAATTGTTAATATCTGTTTTATTAAATTTGCTCTTGTTAATCTCAATTATAATTTAATCACTTATACCACGATAATTACGGTAGAGCTTTTTCGTTTATTAAGCTTCTTGCCTTTATAAAACGGGAACTTGTTGGTCTCCCAATTAATTAAATAATTAGTCATAATAAAGATAGAACAAGCGATATAAAAACTTAGGCTGTATCCATCTGCCGATTGTCAGCCTTAAAATTAAATTTGTTACACACAGCGAAGGTATTTTGTATGCTACCCCGTAGGAAACGCATAGTTTGTATATTAATACGATCAGAATGTTCACTAAATGGTGACTATTATCATTATTCAGTTATCAGGTCCAAACTGGTTAACAGATTATTAAAACAAAACCACAATTAATCTGAAACTAAGCATTAATAAAGGAATATCTTGCCGAGCAAGATATCAAATATTTAGATAGCATATCAAAAGCCGCACTGCCCGGTCTCGGAACAATCATAATCATAATCATTTATTAATTTGCAAACATGGGTAAAAATTGGTACATAGATGTTGTCTTAACAAAGCAAAAGAGTACGGAAACGGTGACGCAGAAATGTGACGTCATAGACGGTCGCTCAAGTACTACTTTGAATAAAGAGAAACAGCTTACTACGACTACCAACACAACACCATTTTAAATGCTTGTCGAGATTTAAATTTCATAACACAATAATGTTCCCGAGATTTACTGTTTTACCAAGATCCTTGGTTTACACCATTTTTACATTGTGAGTTGATTGAAGGATACTTTTTATTAACCCGAGATTTATATTTTTTAGGGTTCCGTACCTCAAAAGGAAAAAACGGAACCCTTATAGGATCACTTTGTTGTCCGTCTGTCCGTCCGTCCGTCCGTCTGTCAAGACCCTTTTTCTCAGGAACGCGTGGAGGTATGAAGCTTTCAGCTTCATACCTCCACGCGTTCCTGATATTTATATCAATTACTCAAGTCTACTGTCCCTTGAAGCTGTGAAAAAATCAAACTTCTAAGCCAACGCAATCAAAAGATACAGCCGTTTATGCCGCAAATTTTCGACACTTGCAAGGGAATCAAAACCTACAGGGTGCTTCCCGTGTACTCAGAATCTTGAAATTTGGTACGAAGCAACGTCTTATAGCATAGATAAAGGAAAAATTACGAAAACCATAAATTTTTAGTTACATCACAAAATATATTTTTTTTACGGAACCCTCGGTGCGCGAGTCCGACTCGCACTTGGCCGGTTTTTTTTTTCTGTTGACTGACTTAATGTTTGCTGTTGTTTCAGGCATGTATTGAAGTCAGAAAGGTTATCCCATTGATGTGAATTCAACAATGCCATTAAATGGCATTGTAGAATTCTGGGTATTAACAGACTGTAATAAGCAGGTTGTAGCAATAAGCCCTCGATATTATTACCTTTCTATAACAGAGATTTTTGGTTAAAACTGGTTCCATGTGGGACAATAAAATATAGGTACTCGTATTGTAGTACAATATATTTTTTTGTTCCTAGTACAACAGTAATCTAAAACTTTTAGCAAACATTTCACATTGAATATCTGAGATGTAGATCTGTGTGTTGTTATGCTCCGTCAGTCGCTAGTCAGTCTCAGTACAAACTCAAACACAAAGTCAATTTAACAGAAGCTGCTCCGGCTCGCAGTTGATAAAGTTCTCATTACTAACCTTGCAATACACTAGGAACAATACTCACTACTCACTACAAATTCCTTTTTAATTAATGTAATTAGTTCACTTCAATGGGATAACCTTTCTTTCTAGGGGATTGTCACGCGCAGGGGAAGATTTGTGCGTAACAAAACAGTTTAAATGTTTTAATGGTTTGATTCCTCGCTCGAATGTTGATTTTTGTTATATAACTAGCTTTTAAGAGATTTTTGGAATTCCAATTGTTGAAGTCAAAAGTCAAGTGGCTGGCACAGACCGTATTTAATTAGCGCGGGGCTGTAGCAAATTCAAATCAAATTACGGCCAATTCTAGAGTAGCTTTGATGTAACAAAATTTTGTAGAACGTTTTGTCGCATTAACAATGACGCTTTGTGTCATTCCAGTAATGGAAATACTGATATTCGTTAATAAAGGCATTAACAGGTGTCATTGTAAAGCTTCCTACTTATTTATTCTTATGTGAAAACAAATTGTTAGCTAGTAGTCTGAATGTAGTCAGAGAGGCTATCAATATAACTCGGAGTGAAATGCAAAATTGTAAATATTTGTTTTGTTAAGTACCTATTAAATAACAGCGTGCACGTTCTGATTAATTAATCAGTGAAGAAAATTTATACTGCTTAGTTTGAACTGAAACTAAAGCCCAGAAATTCTTTATTATTCCACAGCGTTCAACACACCAGAAAATGTAGAAGTAGTAGTAGCGCAGGAGACTGCGCTCTACTTATTTAGGCCACATAACTCATCCTTTGTTAGGTCTGAATAACAAACTACCTACCTCAACCAATTTGTCTGATATTAGATAAGTTTACGAGTCGCGGTAGTTGTGAGACACATCTGTCACACCACACACTTATCTGAATCTGTATAATAACTATTTTGAATGAGATCATGAGTTTGATAGTTATGAGTGAGAAACCAGGTTTTATTTTATACTAGCTGTGCCCGCGACTTCGTTCGCGTGGTTGTCGACTACTAAAATGTCGCTTAGACAAAAGTACATAAAATCATTGCCCTGCGTTAACTTACTGACGCTGTAGAAAATAAGAAGAGCGTAATGCAAAGCACTGACTTTAAAATGATTATAACCACGTCATAACGGCCGAACGGATCTTGATGAAATTTGAAACAGAGGTAGATTATAGTCGACAGGCCCTGTCGTTGGTGCGTTCGTGTACCACGCACGCCTTAAAGAGAAGTCAGCAACAATGAAAGGGCCCCAAAGGGACGGACGTCTGCCGGGGCTGAGGGTTGTCCGCAAGAGATACCAGGGCCCCGAAACACAAAGAGCTAAGATGGAACATAGGTGGTTTTTAGTTAGTTGAAGTCTGACACTTCCTTCCGCTCCGCCCAGAGCGAGAGTTCGACTGCGGGTTGTTCGAAAGAGATACCGCGGCCTAGACACAAAGGGCTAACACCATACCACATCTATATGACGGCATGATTGGCGCAGTGGCTTGACGATTGACAGTAGCACTGCGTGTCGCAGGTTCGATTCCCACACGGAACAAAAACAAATAAGTCGTGGGTTTTATTTAATTTTACTTTAGTTTTAAAAACCGGCCAAGTGCATGTCGAACCACGCACAATGTAGGTTTCTGTAGTTGCCCATCAAAATATGTGAATTTACTAAACTGATTTTGGTTAGTGGTTTAAGTAGCTAGATTTGAGTCTAACAAAAATTTGCACTATAAAGCTTAATATTTCAGAAACGAATCCCTTAATCGAAAAGGTGTTTGATCAAACTCACAATCTTTTTCAAAGACCTATCCAACGACAGCCAACACTATGGCTTCGCAAGAAAAAAACATCCCCTCTTTTATGTGCTGGAGATACCTACCCTAAAAAAATATTTTTCGAGATTATAATTTACCACTTTGTCGGCGTAACTCATCTGATAGTCATGCCAAATTACAGCTTTGCATTGCAATAGTGCGGACGGACGGACAGACAGACGAATATGGCGAAACTATAAGGGTTTCTTGTTGACTACGGAACCCAATTTTATAGGTACTGTGTAATTGGTCACTTTTTATTTGATAACTATTCAGAAACATTTTTAATTAACACCGCGGTTCAGAAAATGCATCAAATGAACAACGCCATCTATCGAAGACGAATATAAACTGCTAAAATTTAATGCATGGAAAACGATCAAACACACTATAGGGTTTAAGTTATGAAGGTTAAGCAGCGTCATTTAGACTAACCTACCTACAGGGCACCTTTTGCTATCATAACTTTTTTAAAGTTATTTTGTGAAGGTATTTTATTAATAAGTACCATAATCGTTTAATAGATGTCGCTGCATGTCGCATTCTTGATCATAATGACCAAGTTCTTCTTGAAAACTATAAATTCATATATCTTTTGATTGAGAGTACCGATTACGATGAAACAAAGACTAAGTAATACCCCAAGTTACGCACAATATTTATGTATAAAAGTTACCTGCATTAGTTTCGTACGTTTTACGTGATGCCTAGTCATCGAAACAGACAAACAGACAAAAATTTCAAAAATGCCGGAAATGAGTTCTGTTGATTATACTATAACACCCTGACAATTCCTTTTTTAAATATTTTCGATGTACAAAACTATTTTTTCTACAGATTTATTATATGTATAGAATAGATACCATAATCGTTTAATAGATGTCGCTGCATGTCGCATTCTTGATCATAATGACCAAGTTCTTCTTGAAAACTATAAATTCATATATCTTTTGATTGAGAGCACCGATTACGATGAAACAAAGACTAAGTAATACCCCAAGTTACGCACAATATTTATGTATAAAAGTTACCTGCATTCGTTTCGTAAGTTTTACGTGATGCCTAGTCATCGAAACAGACAAACAGACAAACAGACAAAAATTTCAAAAATGCCGGAAATGAGTTCTGTTGGTTATACTATAACACCCTGACAATTCCTTTTTTAAATATTTTCGATGTACAAAAATATTTTTTCTACAGATTTATTATATGTATAGATTAAGTTATCTTATTAATTACGAACAAAGCATTTCTGAAGTAGTTCGCTTGTTTAAAGCCAGTAGTATATTTACCCTTTGTTTTAGGTTCTGTAAGAACAATGTTGAGTAGCGATTGTATGCGAATGGCATCCGGGACAAACTAACGATATCAAACGTATAGACAAGAAAAAAATCTATATAAATAAAAAGAGAAGTTCTGACTGACTGACTGACTGACTCATCAACGCCCAGCCCAAACCCGTGGACCTAGAAAGCTGAAATTTTGCACAGAGGTTCCCTTTATAATGTAGACAAGGAATAAGGAAGGATTTTTCGAAATTCAACTTCTAAGGGAGTTAAATAGGGAATGAAAGTTTGTATGGAAAATCGTCATTTTCACGCGGGCGAAGCCGTTGGCATAAGCTAGTAAATAATAATAATAATCGTTTCTATATAAGAAGGGGCACATTTACATTAAAATAATAACAGTTACAATAGAGCACAGTAATGCTTTTATACCTGAACGAGGTTGAACCCGTGTTTAAGTCTAAATAAAATACAAACATGTTGAATTAAAAGTTTAAAGTGTTTTCAACGGTCAGCTATTTATGTAAAATTTTCATAAAATGATGTCTGTTCCTCCATGCTTTTCACATTAAACAATACAATAGTATAATTTCATTATTAGTAGGTACGGAAAGCCTGTCATTGCAAAGAGTTCCGAAAAATGTCTACCCGAGCCGAGGCGCAGCCGAAGGTGAGGGTTGACAGTCGGAACAAGTTGCAATGACGGTTCCGCACGTGTACTGAACAACTATTTTTAATACAGTTGCGAAAAAATGAAGGAATTTAATTAAGAACATTTTTGGAAAATGGCGCTAACCGTAAAAGAATTTAATGCAGATATTTTTTTTTCCTTTGTTTTCTTCACCCATTCTGGGTAGGCAAAGGGAACTATGCCCATACAGTCAAGTCTTCAGTAGATTTTTTTTATTGATATGAAATGAAAATGAATTTTAATGAGATGAAATGGAATGAAACCTAACCAAACTCATTGAATCAAATAATTAAATCTGATAATTAATTATTTGATTCAATGAGTTTGGTTAGGTTTCATTTCATTTCATCTCATTATAATTAATCTTTGAATCTTAAAAACTTCTATGATTTTTTTTTGTAAAAACTTCGCGGTTGGTTTTTTTTTTAATGGACATTATTTTGACAGTTGGGAAAGAGAACGCACGAGTTCGGAAATGGTAAAGAAAAAGCACGAGTACGTAATAGTCCACATCCCGAACGCTATACGTCCCTGCAATACGTCACTTTTTGAGCAACTGTATTAAAAAAGCCTTTGTGTATTTTCATTATGGTTATCAAAAGGTTTTTCATTAATAAAGTTACCAGCAAAGTGAAAATTTCCTTTGACGAAGATGTTTGTAATAACACAATGCTCTTTCGGGCTACTGCAGTTGCACTGCTCAATATTAAGAGGTGAATAATTAAGAGACCGGGTTGCTTAGGAGAATTTCTCGTTTTGACATCTATTTAATTGTTTGGGTTTTTAATTTTATTATACGTTGAGAGTCGTTTGTTTGCATTATGCACATAAATCCTACAGTTTGACAATGCATTGAAACTTGAGAAACTCTATTTCAATCTCAAGTTTCTTCAGTACGTTGAGTAAATGCTTATGAAACTTCCTCCTATAGCTAAAGTTTATATTCATAAATCGTTGCTTAAAAACACAAAGTTAATTGCATGTTGAGGATAATATTTTTTCTTTGATTTACTCTGAATGACTTGTCGATATGAAAAACTCGCAAAACTAAATGTAGAATCAAATCGATTTGATTCAATCTGTGTCAATGTTAACATGAAGACTGAGAGCCTTTAAGTAAACATTGACGTAGATTGAGTGTTGTTACGCTTTGATGTTACTGTTTGTCAGCACCACACATTCATATTACTTGACACTACATTTATTTGAGCTACTATCATATAGAACATTTTACAATGAATTTATAGCTAAACCAAATTCCTCAGCGTCCTCTTGTACAATATATTCAGTGCTCGTGGAGATTACCGAGGTATCACTAAGGGGCTGAGCACACAAGGTTAGCTCGCACCGCAATCTTAATAATTCCGTAGTACATAGTCGTTATCCACGATTACCAGGATCACGATAAATAGGTACTGAGATAGAATATTTTAAACTTGGGCTCTGAGTTGTAACTCAGTTTTAGTGGATGTTAGTCGTAAATAGCGTGCAGCGTACCAGCTTATCTGGTTTAGTTTGTACTTTATTAATGTTCCCTATAAGAATGCAAACAGAGTTACACAATAGTTTATCGTTATTTTAGACATAATTTTACTATAGGAGACTTTACACATAATAAAATAAATATGATCCTAGTTGTCGCGATCCCAGCGCAGAGGTTTATTAATCATCTTGGTCTCGTTGATCTTCGTAATTGCTAATTAAAACGTGAATATTGGAACCACTCGAGTTTGCTGTGCTTTCGGGTTTAATTGGGTAAAGCCTTGTTAATTCTATGGTGTCAGTAGGTACATAATTGCACGCTAATATTATCTTCTTGATGTTAAAACTTCCCATGCCATAAACGGTCGATAGCTACGCTTACATCAGTGGCATATCAGCTATATTATTCAAGTCTCGACGACGTTCAGTCTCCAAACACGGGCGACTATTGGATTAATTTAGATCTTGACATGACTTTTCAACTGGTTATTTATAAGTAATAATGTAATTTTGTTAGTGAGCTCGGTAAAATAATCATGAAAAAGCAAATTTCATGTTTCACTCACATCAACTGCAAACCCTTAGACTTAGTGGGCTACTTGTTATAAATAAAAAAAAAGATTGATTGTATGTACCTATACCCATCATTAACCTTGCCTAGATTATGCCGCGTCATTACCTGTGACTAGTTAATCGGGTCATACTCAGAAAAAGTGTACATTTGGTGTCTTTTCTTGTCCCGCAACTTCATATTTACGTAAATATTTAGTATTATGATATATTTTCTTTTATCCCCGCTTTTTGTTATATTAGTCTAATTCTACGATGATTTCTCTGGTATTTTCAATTAAATTTTCAATATAAGATTACATTTTTTGATTGTCAAAACATTGATAAAAATATCGCCATACATTTTTTTGGTGTCCCAATGACGATTACACATTTTCAGAGATGAATTGTTACAAATATTCATCACTTTTTTTAACATTGACTGTGGTTATATTATTCTTGATGAATCAAGTAACTAAATAAGACCAATTTTATCCGTAAATCATATACAGAAGGATTTATTTTAATTAAACAAATGTTGTCCCAAAATTATGAAGTTTCGTTACTCAGGGTTAGTAACGCGTGATAAAATTTGAAACGCAATGACTTAAGGTGGTATAAATAGTTTTTTTCTAATATGGCAACGTTATTACTTACGTCAAAATCACTGTCACGGCAGCCATCTAGTTTTCGCCGCAGTCGTGAAGTCAAGACGTTTAGCAAGTGAAAATTTACAAAAAATACCTCAGGGTGATAAACGACTATTATTTTGGTAAGTTTATTATGTTTTTTCTTTACTTACCATGTTTTCTTCATATCTTTTGTATTATTTAAAAGAATATACTCAGTGCTTGCGTGGTAAAACCGTGGTTTACGTAAAAACATTTTTAGAGGTTATGATTTCTCAGATTTTATTATCATTTTCGTTATATTGCGTAAAATTGCGTTACGTTACGAAACTGAGAAATTGTTAAGCTTAGTTCACAAAAACTAAAAGTGCATATCTATATACCTGTGTATTAATACACAGGTATAGTTGCCGACAGGTTTTTTAATGGAATTTAATTAAATAATTACCAATGTTTATGGTATTTTTATTTTTATTAATCTAAATATGACTGATAAGCCAAATATAATCAGGTGTTTTATTCGCCCAATCCATGTGCACCATACCTTATGACATCAGTTTCGTGACGGAGATTCTCAGTATCGTTACCTATCAGTTTAGTTACAAATTCAAAATGTACACTTTTTCTGAGTATGACCCAATCCGCAAATCTCGTTAGTGATTTATTATGCATTTAAATGTGCTTGTATTTGTAGAAGAAAACTTTGCTGCCATAATAAGGCACTGTTACAAATGTAGAGAAGACGATAGAGAATTATGTATTGATGTGCGCATTAATGCCAGGAATGCCTTGAGACGATTTGTGATCGAAACCGTCAGTAGAAAAGATTTATGAGGCTTTTTGATCTGAAACGAATATTCAGCGGGTTATCGCGTTTTGTTTCGACACTAAATTCAACAAATCGGTCATAAGTTTTAAAAGCACCTCAGTTACTTGATTTTTAAATTGGTTTCTACTACAAAATCACGCATAGCCATAAAGTACCATACAATAAAGTAGACTTTACTTTTTTTCATACAATGCCGATTTTTCTTTTGTGTGATAAAAACTGTATAGGTGACGTCATCAGCAACACTTGCTCATCGTCATCATCATCATCATGAGCCTATAATGTTCCCACTGCAGGGACTCAGGCCTCCTCTCTACGAGAGGGACACTTGCTCATTCGAGTTATATTATGTGTTATTTTTGAGCCATGAAAAGATGAAAATGAAAAAGGTAATTATAATTTTCCCGAAACAGGAAAACGGCAGTCTTTTAAATGTATTCCGATGGGTTTTTTTGTGTCCAAGTGTAAGTATAGTAAGATACCAATTTATTGTGGACAGGTGAAATCACACGGACGTGATCTGAGAGCCGCTTATTAAAACCTTCAACAGATTCAGAGGATCAATGTAAAATGATATGTTTCAAACTCACACAAAACTCAAAAACTACTGCACTGATTTTCATGCTGTTTTCACCAATGGATAGAGTGGTTTTCGACGAAAGCTTTTGTATTTAATTAATTTGAATTGCTTTACGTAAGATAACATAATCTAAAATCCTTGCCTTGCCATGAAGCGAAAGTCTCGTATCTTCATTCATGCAAAGGTAGTGAAGTGTAAACATCTCGTACAAAACCCTCTAGAGAAGCCCTCAGATGGAAGTAGAATGGATCGCTTTATATCTCAACAGATGCTGCGCTATGCGAACTCGGAAAAAAGTGATCGGGGATATGAACAACAGAACACGAAAGAAATGAAGTAGGATCAAAAAATTAAAAATGCGTTGTTTAAAGAGTTAGGAGGGTTTGAAGCTGTGTTTAAAGCCTTTATGTGAATTTTAAAAACAGGTTCGCTGCTAGACTGGGTGAGACAAATTGCATCGATAAATTAATATTCTCCCTAAACGATGGCGAACGACGAGAAGCACAGCTGCTATCGATGATTTCAGAGTACGTTGCCATCTATGTATGTATTCAATAGTCCCATGCTTTCAGTAATGCGACTGGACATGAATAAACTGATGCAGAAGAACAAAAGATAAACTGTAAAAATCATAACAGTTTTCCAGTATCGACCGAAAGCCTGCATCTTTACGCAAGCAATACACAATGTAGGTAATAACTGTAACTAAAGCTTTTATCATAATATCAACAATCGAGTTCTGAAATAGTATATTGATTCAATTTGTTCATATTCTCGATTTATGTTCAGAGAAGAATCCGAGGGGAATCGTATATTTTTATTGGTTAAGGAAAAATGTTTTCCCCAATCAATTGTATTTGTCTGTGAAGTAGACGATATTAAGCTATTCATTGTGTTAATGTAGCAAAGTAATCGAAATTGTTTTATAGAAACATACAACATACAATTCATTTATCATAATCTGCAGTGTCCGAAGAATTAGGCAGAGTTTAACTTAATAGTACATCCACATTTTGTCAGTAAGTTTAGGCCCCGTGTAATAGGGGGTGAGCCAATTGCCATCAACCGCGCAGACATCCATGTTAATAACACTCTTTTTTTTGGGGCAGTCGTGTAAAAACCCAAGAAAGCTTGTCGAATTAAGCTTTATTGAGTTTTTTTTAATCGACCCCAAGACTTCGCTCTTAGGAGTCGCCCTTGCAAACACTAGACTTATTGATTGGGTTTCAGAACAACATTAGCCTCACCCCGAAACATAATTACAATACGTCGTGTTTGTGAACAATCGTTTACCCTCGTGAACTTGACCATTGAGTTAACAAACGTACTTCAGTCCCTCGAGACTGACCTTTTAGCAGTTGTGTGTTGTGAGAGACGATGAGGAAACAAAGCTCTATAACAGCTTTGTTCACACTGCAGAACAAAACGGATTTATTCTAACAACAGAACGTTATTATTGTCAAATCAATGGAGTTGTTCAAAGAGAAACCGTTTAGGAGAGTTGTTCTAGCAATCAACTCTAAAAGTCATAAAAAAATTCTCCATACAATCTTACAGTCAACTCAGTGGAAAAGAAGAGGAATGCACATCAAAGAAAAAGTACAGGTTTATTTTTTTTAATTATTCACGTTCAGCTCCAAGCGACTCCCTGTGTGAAGAAGGTTAATAATGTGCCACATTACTGTAATTATTCAACGTAACGAGGTTGTCGTCGACTGTCAACGCTGCGGTGAGAAAAAATAATGGTTTTGCCTTTACGCTTAGGCACCGAAAACATGATGCTTGACTAAGGGCTTATTTTTTCTTTCACTATACTCAACTGACACTCTTGTATTGTAAAAACTCGTATCTTGTAGTAACAGGCAAGCATATGATTAAACATAAAATAACTTCTCGATAGCTAAGCATTTTATTTAAAGCATAAAACTGAGATGCTGTTAAACGTTTTATGAACACCATAACATTTATTAAGAGTAGGTTGAATGTCCCTTAGTAAAAAATGGTGTCTCAAGTTTGCAGACAAACAACTATTTACCTTCCCCACGAAGCCGGAATAACTTTGGCTTTGCTGGTTGTTTGAAAAGATTTTAGGGAAAACCACTGATGTCAAAAAAATTGCGAGATAGTTTGTCAGGGCGGCAGTTAAGAGGAAACGCGAGTGGTCTTTTCTCCATACAAACGCTCTCGTCTGTTTTCTTTTTGGTTAATGACCCTAGAGCAATGGTTTTTTACAGAATAATAAATATTAACTATTTCTATGCCCCTATGTTTTCCTTTTTGGTGATAAATTATTTTTATAAGCACTAGAACCCTCAAAAAATGCTCAAAATTGCTTGTTTAGATCGCTGTTAACAGAGTAATAGTGTACAAATTTGACAACTATTAACGAAAAAAGAAAAAAATAGCGGCGTAGTATATAACCTCCTTATTCATTGTCTAAAATATCTTTTAAATTGGTTCAATATTGGAGGAGGAAATAGGCGAGAGCCAAACCTCGAATTCTAACTTTTTTCTATAGTTGTCCTTATCGCACGAATTTAAGGGCAGGAGGACGGAGAGAGACAGCGATAGTAGAAAGAGACAGCACTCGCATTTCCTCTTAAGCTTGTACGGTGCGTACACTTGCAGAGATTGTTGTTGAGGTTGTTGTTCAGGTTGGAGCACGTAGAGAAAGATTCACTTCGTTTTCGTTAGGTTTATAACGTTTAATTGTGTTACAATAAAAACTGTTGACGATTCCTTTCTCTAATGTTAGTCACCGCGTAGCAGTAATTGCACTCACCGATTTATTGTGTTGTATCGGTATTTATAGAACCAAAACATGTACGTCAGTCATTTTAAGACTGTACATCTTGGCAACCCCAAAAGGAGAAATCAACTAGAAGAGAAAGGAAAAGCCATTACAAAGTTAATTAACAAAGTAAAAGAAAAGTAAAAAGTATAAGTAAAAATAATAATTAATCAAATTGAAAGGCCATGTTCCTGCTCCCAGATCGAGGCTCCACTCGCAAGTCCTTTGTTGTTTGTGCTGCGCCTGTTTCTTCCTGGCACTCCGATTTCTTGATAACTTGAAGTTCAATTTCTTCAGGTGGCTGACTAGCCGTTTTGTTATTGGCGTGTTTCGTGCACCTGTTTGGGCAACGATTCCTCCCAACCACCACAAGTGCTACTATGATGGCGGCTGTCAGCAATGAGTAACAGACGGCATATTGGTGGATGTCATGACTTGTCATTGTTGGTGGTGAAGCTTCACTTTTCCTCTGAGTTACAATTTTTTCTTCAATTGTTTCAATTTCTTGATTGGTGCCTTTCGACTGAAGGATGTTTGGCGCATAGTGATATGTTAAGTTCACTATCTTGTTAATAGATGTATCAACTGTTGGAGCTGTGAACCCATAATCCATATTCATGTGGTCTTTGTATTGACGTTGAGCGTAGATGGTCAAGTCAGTGGATTGCAAGACGCACCCCTGAGGTAATGTCACTATGCTTGATGACGAGATGGTTTGTGATGTCACGTCGTTGTTGCATATGGTTCGTAATGAACACGTTTCGCAGCAAATCGCCAGCCAGCTGTTTTGTGTTTGTAGCTGTATCCAACTGTCCTTACATGACTTGCGTTCGACGTCACAAGGTCTGCTGTTTCGATGTGAAAGCAGTTTTGCTTCACATGGAGCGTCTTTGCTGTGTAGGTTAAATGATGGCAGGTTTTTCTTGCATAATAAATTCTGCGATTTTTGTTGCGTGCAGTGTTTCAAGTCATCTTCAGACATACTCATGTAAACGTTTTTCTTAAAGTTGACAGCGATGTACTTGTTCGATTATAATTGCACGTATGTAGTTTCTTCAGCAATTTTTTTTCTTGTATATATCGAAATCTTCGTTAGCTACTAGTGGGATATGTGCTTCGAACAGGAAATAATTTTCAGTAACTCGAGCTTTCACATTGATTAGCTTGTACAGTCGCCCACAAAAGTGCATGGATACCTTAGGGCCTATTTTTCTGTGAAGGTAGAAATCAAATTTTCGAAAATAATTAATAGATGACGTTTGGTTTCTGCACAACTGTGATATTAAACTCTTCAATCCCCAGTGTCACTTGTAGGTGGCATAAGTTTTATTTCTGTTTCTACCTCACAGAAATTTTATTTGTAATTCCTACTTAAATAATAATAAGAAATTAAACCTTTAAAGTTTTTACTTTCCGCAATGACAATATCCGGATTACCCGGTGTCACCTGTAGGTGAAATAAAATGGAGGTAGATTTTTATAACTTAGTCTTAACTAAATGTAAACTATTCTGTTGAGATATAGAAAAAAATGAACTTTGACTTGGGAATAGGTTAGGTAAGTAAGAAGTTAGGAAACACGTATTAGGTTGGATGTGAGAAGTTAAATGATAAAAAAAA
This sequence comes from Diarsia mendica, assembly GCA_949316265.1. NCBI lineage: Eukaryota > Metazoa > Arthropoda > Insecta > Lepidoptera > Noctuidae > Diarsia > Diarsia mendica. Next base: position 15,165,256 of record OX438906.1, read on the forward strand.
TACGAAAGAAACCATAAGGAATGTTTTCATTAAGCTAATAAGTGCGCATAGCATTCAAAAATATAATATTCGAGTTAGTAGTAGTTAGCAACAGGGATGAACGGAGACAAACAAAAAAACACAAAAATTTTAGAGGTTTATTTCTTACAGTTTATTATTCAAAAACAGACATTTATTATCGTTCAACATTATTATATTATATAAAACTTCTTATTGAGGCCATAGCTTAAGTATTCGTTTCCAAAATCGGAAAGAGGATTGAAGCTTTTGTAACCTCAACAAAGACAAACAGGAGATCGGATTATTTTATCACAAAAGTGAAAAGTTAAATTAAATGAATTAAATAGGTAGGATAACAGCTATACAATTGCACAAAAACATACGAAAAGGTTCTTATGTAATGTAAAAAAAAAAAAATTGTTTGACTTTTTTTAGTTATTAAAAATACGTAAGTCATAGGTTATAATAACAGTCAGTCGTAATAGGTTATAATAACCCGGTCTCCAGTTAATATAAAAAATAAGTACTAAAGTTAAGTAATATTATTTTTAAGTATTATGAAATATAAATCCTGGATCGGCAACACTTATCTATCCCCACACGTTCACTGCAATATGACCAGCATATTGGACACACATAACCACTTGTTTATCACGTAATATTTCTACACCACAAACATAAGCGTCCGTGTTCACTGGACTTAAAAGTTACTCAAATCAAAGTTAACATGATCCAAAGCGAACTGTAATCTTGTCCTTTAATGGTTTTCTGTGGGCCAGGGTTTCACAACATGCCTCCTATAATGCAGCTCTTCACTTATAAGAGCACGACGGGCATTGTCAACACTTGAGTCATATAAAGCAGCATAGTCGGTCATCGGCAGGAATCCATTTTCTTCATACTCTCATAACACGATTTGACGCTGTAATGTGTTTATGAGCCGTGGTCTACTAGTTCTTTGATGGTGTTGCAAAGATCCCTCGTCTTCAAATCATCGTACCAATAGAACAACTGTTTTTCTCTGCAACAATAATTATAACAGAAATATAATAACACGCAATAATGATTATTTATTAAGTAGTATAGACGTAACTAAATCATTTTTTTTTTCCTATAAAAATTTTGAAATCTAAACTACTTACGTTAACAATAAGATAAGTCGACAAGTTTCGAGTGTCGATAAGTTTTTGCCTTGATTTTGCAAATCAGTTATTTGAGCTCTTGTAAAGAAAACAATATTACAACGCGTACTCATTTTGATGAAATAAGTTAATTCACCTAAATTAAAATAAAACTGAGCTAAACACACTCGAATGAGGTAATCGAAACAAACATAACGAACAATCAATTGAGCTTAGTCTTAACTCATCTAAATCTTCAATCTAATTATTTCTACTACCTACAAATTTATTTATGAATTCATATTCGACCTACCCTCAAGTTTGAAAACTAAAACATAGATAATTAAAATCAGATACCTAGTTATAAAATGATAATAATATTCAATTTAAACAAACATAGTACGTAGTTAGGAATAAATTTATATAATAGAAATAATTGATTATAAATTATTTGAATGTAAAATACAGAAAAAGAAACTACATGAACATTTTATACAGCGTGAGCGCCCTCTAGTTAGTGTAGCATCAACAATATAATCAATGTTGCTAATCGAGTACTTATTTACGCCAGGTGGCGTCATTTCTTGCTTCACACGGTATTTTTTCTGAACTTCCCATGCATTATTGTAGGCGATGGTACATGTCCTTTATGTTTTCCTTGTAGTTTTCGACTGGTAGCGATAGAGTTTTCGGAAGGTTTCCGGAGATTTCCGTTAGTTTTTGCATCAGACGAACCGGAGTTATCAGATGAACGTCCACGTGTCCTTGGTAGACGTTTGTTAGTGTGTTGAACAGCATCTCCTGGAACGTCCTCAAGCTGCTGATTAGTAAATATGTCGTTAACGAAGCAGAATTGATATAGGTCGTGGCCGATAGTATTTTCATTTCTGTTTCGATGGATGCTATGTTTGCGTTTGTCTGATTGATGAAGTTGTCAATGAAGTTGAATTGGCGTTGAATATTCTCTTCACTTCGTTTAAGTACTTGGTTTTCAAGCTCCACAATAGTTGTTTGGTTCTTGATCAACTCAAGTAGGTATTTTTCGTTAGTTTGCAATGATTGGATGTCGTTTTGGTATTTCTTAGCAAATTGTTGGTCCAATATTCCAAACAAACTGTTAGCCACGTAGCCGACTCCGTCGATAAGTCCCCGTTTCTTCCTGATACTTAGGTGCTTGTGGGGATTTATAAGTATGGAGTTATAATAATTTAGAAGTTCCATTTCATGACTTAATTGTTCCATGGTTGACCTACAGTGTTGTAAGTTCGTTTTATGACACAGATTCTTAATGTTATCGAAATACGTTTGTGTACGATGAGTTCCTTCCCAGTAGTTTGTTAGGTTGTAATACATCATCAATATCCATTCATCGTGCACTACTTGCATTTTGCCGACGGTATCATAGTATATGGGCCGCTCGCGTTCCAAGCTTGTAATTTGAGTATTTGACGTCGGCGCTCCGCGTGTGCCGTCAATGGCGCTAAAAGATCCCGATACAAATGTAAACAATGATAACATTGCTATTAGTAACATTGAATTAGGATTCCTTGACCTAGTCCGCCGTTTATAATTAGAATTCTGTTGAGGCTTGTTTTTCAGGTCGTTTTCTTTGACTTCCGCAATTTCTGAGGTCAGTGGTAGTGGCGATAATTTTGTTATTGGGCGTTTCATGATCCCTGCTTGAGTTTTGACGGTAGTAACTCGAACATATCCATCAGATCCTGGATGAGTCTCCAGTATACGACCTAGGGCCCATTTTCCCGGCGGGAGATTGTTTTCTTTCACCAGTACTATGTCGCCTTCCTTGACGTTTCTAGAAGGCTTGTTCCACTTACTACGCGTTTGTAGAGTAGTCAGGTAATCGTTTGACCAGGTTTTCCAATATTGTTGGAACATATGCTCGGTAAGCTGCCACCTACGACGTAAATCGATGGTATTTACGTCACTGTAATCAGACAGCGGCATTGATAATATTGGGCTTCCTGTTAGGAAGTGTCCAGGAGTAAGGCAGTTGTAAAATTCTTCTGGATCTTCAGTTAGCGGGCACAGAGGTCTTGAATTTAAGCAGGCTTCTATCTTTGCTAACAACGTTATGAACTCTTCGTATATTAATTTTTGGTCACCGAGTACTCGTCGTAGATGATGCTTCATCGATTTGACGGCAGCTTCCCACAGACCGCCAGCAGTAGGCCAGGCGGGGGCGTTGAAATGCCACTCCACCTCCAGTTTGGCCAGCTCGTTGAAGAGATCCGGTTTCAATAGTTGTCTGAACTCTTCGAACTCTTGACGAAGTACCTTCGCAGCGCCAATAAAGTTTGTACCACAGTCAGAGTACATGTGCTTGGGGGTGCCACGCCTCGCACACAGTCTCTGGAAGGCTGCAATGAACGTTTCTGTGCTGAGGTCGGACACGAGTTCTATATGAACGGCTTTTGTCACCATACATATAAATATGGCTATGTAGCCCTTTGAAGTTTTTACGCCTCTACCCTTGTTGTGCTTGACATCAACATGACCGGTAAAATCTACTCCTGTGTGCGTGAAGGGTCGGCAAGGAGTGATCCTTTGCGGTGGTAAGTCTCCCATGAGTTGGTAGCCATCTGTCTTGTTGAAGCGATGACAGCGTACACATTTTCGAAGTTGGTTTTTAACGGCCCGGTTACCGCCGACGATCCAGTAGCGCTGTCTTATATAAGCCAACGTCAGCCGAGCTCCTCCATGCAACGTTGTTGAATGGGCTTCTTCTATAAGTAGTTGGGTAAGTCGTCCTCTATGCGGTATGATGATTGGATTTTTCATCTCCCCGGTTAAGCTTGAATGTTTAAGGCTACCTCCGACACAAATAATTCCTGTTTTGTTTATATAGGGATTCAATTTGAGAATTGCGCTTTTATTTGATACTGTTTCGTTGTTCACAAGTTGTTTGTATTCCGAATTGAACTCCAGTCGCTGCGTGTGCATTATGATACTTTTACGCGCTGCGCTTAGTTCACTTGTTGTTAGGTATGTAGTTTCTGACTTTGTTCTATTGCATAAAATTGTAGTGAAGCGCGAAATCCATGCGATGACCCGGATTACTCGTGTCAATGAACTGTGTTTGTTCAACAAGTTTGTTATTATGTTATGTTCATTGTTTTCTTGTGAAGGTTCTTTGACTTGAATGTGGTTTATGCCGCCAAAATTGGTTTGGAAAGCGCATGGTGTAGCTTCCGATAGATCTTGTTTTGTTAAAAATTCGGGACCATGCCACCACAGATTGAAACTTATCAGTTTGCTTGGCAAAAGACCTCTTGATGCACAGTCAGCGGGATTCTGCTCTGATTTGACATAACGCCATTGAGCTGCAGGAATGACGCTTTTGATCTTTGTAACTCTGTTGGCTACGTAAGTCTCCCATCTTGATGTTTCTCCTTGAATCCACGCCAGGACAACTTGAGAATCTGACCAAGCCCGTATTGATACGTTTCCATTGAACGTTTGCTTGATTTTCTCCATTAGATCAGCCAGTAGTTGAGCGCCACACAGTTCAAGTCTAGGTAATGTTGTTTTCTGTGCCAGTGGAGCCACCCTTGTTCGAGCAGCCAGTAGAGTTATGATGGGTTGACCATGGTCATTAAGCACTTTGCTGTATATAACACAAGCGTATGCCTTTTCGCTTGCGTCACAGAAGCCTAATAACTCGACGTTTTCTTGTGTATTGCCAATCCATCTGTTTAACGTTATTTTGCTAACGCACGGGAGATCTGTACTCAGGTTCAGCCACTCAGACTCGATGTTGCTGGGCACCTTGTCATCCCAGCTAAGTTTGCTCATCCAGAGTTTCTGGAATAGTAGTTTGGCTTTGATCGTCACTGGGGAGACCCAACCCAGTGGATCGTAAAATCTTGCTATGGCTGAGAGTAATGTTCTTTTTGTTAGTTGTTTGGCGTTTTCAACAGGCCAGTTAAAGTGGAAAGTGTCGCTGTTTGGATTCCAACGAAGTCCCAATGTTTTTGCTGATTCTTCACCTTTAAAATCAAATATGTTTTGAGTTGACCTTTGATCCTCGCGTAAGTCTTCCACTATAGCTCGGTCATTGGCTGTCCACTTTCGTAGATTCATGCCTCCTCCTCTTAACAGTTGGATTAGGGATTGTTGCAGTTTTTTCGCTTCTGTGAGATTGTTATGACCGCTGATGACGTCATCTACGTAGCATTCTTCTCTAAGTATCTTGGCAGCTTCAGGATGTTTATAACCATCGTCAATGGCTAATTGTTTCAATGTCCGCATAGCTAGCCACGGTGCACTTTTCGTTCCGTAGGTTACGGTACAGAGCTGATAATCGCGAAGGGCTTGATCTCGTGAATCCCGCCATACAATTCTCTGTAGATGTTGTTGTTCCTTTGAAATCCAAATGCAGCGGTACATTTTTTCAATGTCAGCTGTGAATGCGTATTTATAAGTTCGCCATTTAAATATGAGAGCCTGAATATCTTTTTGTAGGTTGGCGCCCTTTTCCATGACGTTGTTCAAACTCAAGCCGCTCGTTGTTCGTTGAGAAGCGTTAAATACAACCCTCAACTTTGTTGTTGTTGAGTGTTCTCTCAGGACACCGTGATGTGGTAGAAAGTAGCTGTCAGTAGATATCTGATACGCAGGTTTCATGTGACCCAGATCTGCATACTCTTCCATGAATTGTTTATACATTGATGAAAGTTTTTGATTCTTTTCCAGCCGTTTTTCTAACTGTAAGAACTGCGAAACCGCAATTTTTCTAGACTTGCCTAGTTTCTCTTCGTAGTCTGTAAAGAGAGGCATTTTGACGATGTATTTTCCATCAGCTGATCTTCTCACCGTTTCTTTGTAAAATTGTTCGCACTGGTCGTCCTTGGGAATGTCTTTCGTGTTTTGAATTTCTTCATTCTCCCAAAATTTTGTTAGGTCCTCTAAGTCAAATAGAGTAGCGTGGCAACCAAAAGTTTGTTTCATCTTCCCGCATAAAATCCACCCAATTTGCGTATGTTGTGCAACTGGGGAGCTGTTATTGCCTTTCAATACACCTTCTAGGATAATTTCTGAATACACGTCTGCTCCCAGTAATAGGTCGATTGGTCGAGATACGTTGAAGTCAGGATCAGCGAGTTTCAAGTTTTCTAAGTGCGACCATGTACCTTTTTCGAACGTTTTCGTTGGCAAATTGTTTGTTAGCTTAGTCATAATAAGCGCTTGAGTCTCAAAACTATAATCGGAGTGAATCGATTGGCAGGTGAATTTCAGTTTTCCCCTGCACTCTCTGGAAACAGAGCCGATTCCCGATACGGACGCGTTGATCCCATTCCGAGGAAGACGTAGTATCTGTGCAGCGTTTTCTGTTATTAAGTTTACTTGTGAGCCTTGATCGAGTAGTGCCCGCAAGGCTACGTAGGTGCCGTCTATGGATTTGACTCTTAGCTGGACCGTAGTCAGCAGCACTTCCATGTTGTCTTTATACAGATGGTTAGATGTTGGCTGTTGAGTTGATGATGAAGAGCGTTGCTCAATGTTGTTTTTTCCAGTGGCTGACGGTATGTTTTGTTTGTCCGAGTTGTGCAACAATGTGTTGTGTTTCAAGTTGCATTCTTTGCAGGTTTTCGTAGATTTGCACTCGTTGTTGCCATGGCTGAATAGACAGTTTTTGCACAGCTGTAGTTTCGAAACTGTGTCATTTCGTTTGCCGAAGTCCATTCGAAGGAATTTGTCACATTGGCGCAATACGTGACTTCCATTGCAAAATGGGCACTTTCCATGTAAAGCGTGATAGTTGTTTGTTTTATTCTGACTGAAGTTATAATATTGTTTCTTCATCTGGGTTTGCTTGTTGAATGTTTTCCCGTTAGATGATTTTTCAGGAGCTGTAGTATTCGCTTTCTTAGCTGACTTCATCGTTTCGTATGCCATGAACCGTGTTTCGAGGAAATACAGAAAATCGCGCAGATTTTGCAGTTCTCTGTGATCTTGGAGTTCTTTCATGTAGGCACTGAAAGTATTCGAGTCCAGTTTTTGTGACATTAGGTGTACAATGATCGGGTCCCAGTTTGATGTGTCAATACCGATGTTAGAAATGCCGTTCAGGCATTCGGTAATGACGTCATGCATCTTCTTCAAGTTGTATGAATCTGCATTTTGTATGATCGGCAGATTTAGCATGTTATTCATAAATGAAGTAAACTGCAGGCGACGATTATCGTAGCGCTGATTTAGTATATCCCAACATGAGTTATAGTTTTCAGTACTAATCGTCAGATGCTGCACTAGGCGTTCAGCTTCACCTCGCAGTTTAGTCTTTAGGTGCTGCATTTTCTGGACGTTGTTGATCATTGGGTTCTTATGTATAGCTTCCAGGAACAGGTCTTTGAAGGAAATCCACTGGCCATAGTTTCCTGAGAACTCAGGGATTTCGATCCTAGGTGTTGATTTCTGGTAGTGGACGGTGGACCAGATTTTAGCGTTGATTTTCCTCTTCAGTTCATCGTATTTCTGTTCGATGTCTGTAAACATTTGGTAATAATGCTTGTTAGATCCTTTCAGTTGGAAATCTAATTCCCAGTGAAGTTTGTCGATAGGTTCCCATTTCGATTTCAAAGTTGTTAGGTGATCTTCCAGTTCCCATCTCTCCGAGATGGTAACAACGTCGATTTTGGAGATGACACGATAAATTGCGTTGAAGTTACATTCTTGCTTGTTAAGCAAAGTTTGAATGTTATTGCCGTCGTCATCTTCGGACGTCTCACCTAGGTCGAACTTCACATTTTGTTTTTCCGAAGTCGCTAGTTTGTTCGTGATGTCCGCTTTGGTTGATGCGAACATTTCTTTAGTTTTCCTGTAGACGTCATCCTTGAAATAGTTTATACTCTTGTCTTCTAGTTCCAGCAACAGTTGTTGATGTCTGCTTTCGAAGTCTTGCCATTGGTTTTCTAGCGAAGACAAGCGTTTGTTTAGGTATTCCACAGTTTTTCGTGATGAGGAATCCTTGCGATAGTTTGTGCACAAGGTTTTAATATTCTCGAAGCATGTTGACTGCAATTCCAGTTTGTCCATGTTGGAGCTTCTTGTTGTTGTTGTAGTTGTAAGACTGCTCAAAAGTTCTGGCACGTCGTTGACGTTGACAGGAGAGCGTGGCGATGTGTTGTGAAGGCTACTGCGTTGCTTGTAGTCTTCTCCGTTTCAAATCTTGGAAGCGTTTTCTTCTTTGATATGAAATGGTCAGTGGAACTCAGCACCTTGCGCCTTGAATACGGTATTATGCGACTTCTCAATTTAACTGGGGCGACCCGCTTCTGGGAGACCAGCTAAACCGATCCGCTACCGTAACGAGACACAAAGGCACCAAATATCCGGCTCGAAGGACCATAAAATGTACGGTGCGTACACTTGCAGAGATTGTTGTTGAGGTTGTTGTTCAGGTTGGAGCGCGTAGAGAAAGATTCACTTCGTTTTCGTTAGGTTTATAACGTTTAATTGTGTTACAATAAAAACTGTTGACGATTCCTTTCTCTAATGTTAGTCACCGCGTAGCAGTAATTGCACTCACCGATTTATTGTGTTGTATCGGTATTTATAGAACCAAAACATGTACGTCAGTCATTTTAAGACTGTACAAAGCTTTTGGTCGTGTTCCGGATCTCAAACTGATCTCCGGTCATGTCGGATTGGTTTTACTCCCATAGTCCGATGCCTATGAGAGTATAGGAACAGAGAGTACACCTGTGTCTGTGTACACATTTGTGCACTAAAATACCGTCCGCACTGATACAAATGGCTAATCTCCGTTTCGATGGACCACCGTGACCGCAAACGGTCTGGAGGACTATGATTGCTATTAACAGATTGATTTGTCATTTGATAAATAAGTATACGGGTGTGATGCAGTTTTATGATTATTTATATAACAATGATTGCGTGCACTTCAGTATTGATTATTTTTAAGGTTTGTTTTTTTGTGTGATGTACACACACACTCCTACAAAGTAAAAAAAACAAGTTCCCATAGTATCCGATAATATTACAAGTTCCGGTCAAGATAATATTATTATAATACAGGAAAACATTGGCTTTACAAATAATACTATAAAGGGATGCAGAGATAAATAGTAATTTCCTGTTACAAAAGCGTACTGAGAAAGAGGACAGAGGAAAAAATACGGATGTGAGCCCGAGGCTACGCATAACGATTTCAATTATATTTCGATGTGTAATGTCTGTTTTTGCCAGGCTTGGCCATTTCTTCTTGATAAATTCGACAAACTCGCACTACTTGGGCGCTAATAACAAGTCAAAATCTTTTAAGGACGCCATTTGAAGGGTTGATACTCGTGTATAGTATAAATTCGGTTGCATGTAGTATTTTTACACTTTTCACAAGCGGAGCTGCAGCTCCGCTTGTGAAAAGTGTACATATTTACACATTACATATTTGGTGTGTACATATTTCTGCAAATAGATCTAGGCTTGGATACAGGGTGCACCCTGTATCCAAGCCTAGATCTATTTGCAGAAATATGTATTTGAAAACAATTCAATATCATGAATTTCCACAAAGTTACGCCTGATCCCATAACTTGCCAAACTTTTCTTTGAATTACCAGCACAACTACAAAGTTAGTAGCTTAACTCATTCAAGAAGAGAAGTTCATCTAAATTTCCATAGTTTTGGTAATACGCACCATACCATTTACAGATGTGCTGCGAGCCGACCGACGGACGGCGACGGTTACGTTACACTATTGAAAAATTAACACTTTACACACGTGGGTTGAAGCAAAATCCAAGACCGTTGGAATGTCTTGGTGTGTTGTATACATGCTGGTCAGCAGTCGCAATATACAGGGTGTTATGTTTAACGAGGGAATTAAAGGAGGGTATTCAGTATTCGCAAATATATTATGTAAAAAAACTATGACCTTAATTTGTGATGTAATTGTCCCATGGCCCCCGCACGATCTCCAGATCTCAATTTATTAGACGTTTCTTTTTCGCCATTGTACTACGCCAGTTTCAAAATATGAAGGGAAAATGGATTATACCTAAAAGTCATTAAGCCGCGTACATTTTCTGTGATAAACCGAAGGGTGGCGAGACTTTTTGAAATGTTTTTTATGGTTCTGTCTGTTATTTATCAGTGTTTCTTTTTTGTTTATATTATTATTAGTATCATGTAAGGTTGTGGTTTCAATAATTTTGTCCCTCTTTTAAAATTACATACTGTTTAGGACCCTTTTATGGGCGTTTATATAACGAATCTATTGTAAATATGGTACACTCATAGTAACAAATAAATATTGATAGGAACGGTTGAATTTTATAGTGCCCTTGATAAGCAATACGTAAAATATTTTGCAGAATATTCCACGAAATAAAACGGAGAATAATTAAAAGTAAATTCCTCAAACTCGATTACACTTTCACAAAAGTGATTTTTTTATATTTTATTACATTGCTTATAAAATGTAATAAAATATAAAAAATTTGCTTATAAAATCAAATTAGCTAGGTTAATAATTCGAATAACTTACAAGTAAATAAAAAAATGCACAGGTGTTTAGTGTGTTGCATACACCCTAGGGTGTATGGCTTGACCTTTACTGTACACATCATCACTATATCGCTCGCCGTCTCTTGCTACTTTCATCGATAAAACAACGTTAAATAATGTACCCATGTTGTTGTGTAAGACATTTTGTGACCCCTTTTCGGATTAAGTTTTTGGGAAAAAAGATTGCCCGGATAATCCGAGAGCGACCTTTGACTGCTCACACGTAGCGCTTTTTATTAAACACAATGTTTTTTATGTTTGTTCAACCTTTTTCCCCGTCTGGGCTTTAAATGAAACACGCTATTTGTTTTGGTTTTTACTGTAAACATTTAATTACTACCAATAAAATTATATCTGGGCTTGACCTGCTCTTTCCATACAGCACTCACAATACGTACTGGTCACATGATGGTCACATGATGGACACATGACTGTTCGTCACGTTGTCGTCTCATGTTGTGATCGCTCTACTAAGCTACGTTACACCGTCACCAGTTGTACGTGACAGTAGATAGACGTGGCTGACATGGGTCGATTCTTGTTGTTTCGTAAACTAAGCGGAGTATGTAAAGGACAATCCGTGAGCGGTTAATTTCGACATCCACAAACACTATTTTCAGGTGAGACCTTTTCTTCAGAAATGGGGTTAATACATTCTGACTCAATATATCCCGGGGGATGAATAAAAAAAAGTCTTGTGTGATAGTTACTTTTACACATGATTACATAATACATGCTCGTAATAGTACATTACTGCAGAATCCAGTAAGTAAGCCTTCCTGGCCAAGTATGAGTTAACCGGACCGAACCGCAGGTGAGGTCTGGTTATATACGAGGCCAGGATGGCTTTCTTACTGGTTGAGGTTTGTATAATGCTTTTCTCAAAAATTAAAGAAAGTTTACCAACAAATTCGTTTAATTAATATTGAAGGTTACATTCATATGTAAAAAACACAATAGCACTTTTTGGCCGACCCGGGAATCGAACCCAGGACCTCACGCTCTGCAGTCGAGCTTGCGACCACTAGACCAACGAGGCAGTTTAGGAAACAACTTTAGAAAAAACTTTTTAATAAACTGAAATTACTAAATACAATCATAAAATCCCACACTATAAATGTCATACCAAAAAGCGAGATAGATATATATTTGGAACCTCCCTTCTATAACCATGTTATAATGGCTAAACTCTAATCTGTGTCTGGTACTATGTTTTTTTTTCTAAGCAGATCTAAAGAGGATGACCTAGTGTCCAGTAAGTAAATTACATACTTACTTACTGGACAGTAGGAGATTCCAAATTTAAAATCTCGCTTCTTACTGGACAGTTGTGAATAAGTCTCCGGTAAAGTTCACTTTCTGGATACTTTTTAGAGATGTTATGGCAACATTACATACCATTTTTGAGAAAATCTTTATACACATTAGAATTCCTGGCCTTTCTAAATCTATAGCATGGCATATTAATAGCTTCTGTTGATGACGTGTATAGTAGGTAGTAGTAGTAGGTCAACTAGACACCTGCAGTTGATTAGAAATACAAATGTTACAGGCATATTTAGAGTTTAAATAAATGTTTATTTCTGTTTAATCCTCTAACCAACCGATTAATGTTTACCATATACGAAATCATACGGTAAAGCGTGCTACGAGCCGCTACACCGCGATATGATCTGCTACGCCGATTAAGCACCAAAATGCTACGGATGGCCACGCTAATATTAATTGCTAATACTAAACTTCGTTTTTAGGGTTCCGTAGTCAACTAGGAACCCTTATAGTTTCGCCATGTCTGTCTGTCTGTCTGTCTGTCCGTCTGTCCGTCCTCGCTTAATCTCTGTGACCGTTAGCACTAGAAAGCTGAAATTTGGTACCAATATGTGTATCAATCACGCCGACAAAGTGCTAAAATAAAAATTGGAAAAAAATGTTTTATTAGGGTAGCCCCCCTATATGTAAAGTGGGAAGTGATTTTTTTTTTAATTTTAACCCTAACGTGTGATATATTGTTGGAAAGGTATTTAAAAATGAATAGGGGTTTACTAAAATCATTTTTTGATAATGTCAATAATTTCGGAAATAATCGCTCCAAAAGTAAAAAACAAAGCGTCCCCCCCCCTCTAACTTTTGAACCATAAGTTTAGAAAATACGAAAAAAATCTGAAAAGTAGAACTTTATAAGGACTTTCTAGGAAAATTATTTTGAACTTGGATGGAAACAACAGATGGAAACTGCAGTTAACCAATATAATTTGGTCCCTGAATCGTATGAGCGCCTATACAATCCAGAGGTCAAGCTTCATTGGCCCGTATTTCAAACAAAAAAAGAATTATTACTACGGAACCCTACACTGAGCGTGGCCCGACACGCTCTTGGCCGGTTTATTTCCTCGGAAATGGCAGCATTGAGGACGATATTAATTAATATTGTTATGAAATAAAAGTGACAAATATTTATTTTCTCAAAAATGGTATGTAATGTTGCCATAACATCTCTAAAAAGTATCCAGAAAGTGAACTTTACCGGAGACATATTCACAACTGTCCAGTAAGAAGCGAGATTTTAAATTTGGAATCTCCTACTGTCCAGTAAGTAAGTATGTAATTTACTTACTGGACACTAGGTCATCCTCTTTAGATCTGCTTAGAAAAAAAAACATAGTACCAGACACAGATAGAGTTTAGCCAATATAACATGGTTATAGAAGGGAGGTTCCAAATATGTATCTATCTCTCTTTTTGGTACTTATGACATAGTGTGGGATTTTATGATTGTATTTAGTAATTTCAGTTTATTAAAAAGTTTTTTCTAAAGTTGTTTCCTAAACTGCCTCGTTGGTCTAGTGGTCGCAAGCTCGACTGCAGAGCGTGAGGTCCTGGGTTCGATTCCCGGGTCTGCCAAAAAGTGCTATTGTGTTTTTCACATATGAATGTAACCTTCAATTTATCTATAATATGTATGTATTTAGAAATATATAAGTATGTTTATCAGTTGTCTAGTACCCTTATCACAAGCTCTGCTTAGCTTGGGACTAGATGGCGTTGTGTGATAGTTGTGGAATATTATTATTATTAATATTAATTAAACGAATTTGTTGCTAAACTTTCTTTAATTTTTGAGAAAAGCATTATACAAACCTCAACCAGTAAGAAAGCCATCCTGGCCTCGTATATAACCAGACCTCACCTGCGGTTCGGTCCGGTTAACTCATACTTGGCCAGGAAGGCTTACTTACTGGATTCTGCAGTAATGTACTATTTCCTCCTTCTTATTTTGTATTGTCATTTTGTTTCATTGGATTGAGTGAAAAATACAAAAAAAAACCTAGTGCAAATCAAGAGAAGTTTAGCTTAAAAACTCATTCATGCTGCAAACGACTTACCATCAAGATTATAACAATCAACGAACATAACTTATAGTGCCCTATTTAAATCAGAACAGTCATACGAAATAGCTCTCTAACAATCACAAACTAAACAGTTGTTGCTTCATATAAACAGATGGCGACTCGCAATCTCTCATCTAAATGTGAAAACAGAACCATCGAGTACACTAGACTAGATGAAACAGGGATCGAGTCACAAACGATTATCTACTGAATACGAGAGTGGAATTTTCAATCGAGAGTAAAAGCAAAGCGCGCAGTAATTGGACTGTTAATTCGGTGAAGGACGATATTATAAGATGGTGTTGGGTAGAGGAAAAGATAATAAGCTATGCGGAGGTTTTGTTGTTCGTGACAATCTTGTGATGTATCTTTGGTGTGGCTTTTTAGTATTTTGACTTAAAAGTCATTAACTCATTATTTCTACATTGTTCCGGTCGCTCAAGATAATTATACTTTTTTGCTGCCTGTCTGCCTAGCCTTCTCCCAACTATGATGGGGTCGGCTTCCAGTCTAACCGCATGCAGCTGAATACCAGTATTTTACATGGAGCGACTCCCTATCCCTCCACAACCCAGTTAATACTGATTAATACGATACCCCTTGATAGTACAGGTTGTCAGACTTTCAGGTCACTGACTACCTGTAACAACCGCCCAGTACTAACCGGGTTGTAGATATTATACTTCCATTGTACTATTATTACGCTACGCACAGTTACACGGAGGTCGACTGTGAAATATTGATGAAGTGAAGATGAGTCAGTATAATAATACTTACTAGGAAAAAAGGTATACGCGAACAAAGGATTCAACATATCTGTGGGTATATACAAACATCATTAATTCATGTCATGTCTATTTACCATCTTTTGCATTATTGACTGTACAATACATGTATTGTACAGTAAATAATGCAAAAGATGGTAAATATGGTAAAAGAGTTTGCAAACTCTGAAACCTTGTTCTCCAGTTAATGCTCGAGGCAACACAAATATAACCTACTTACATACGTAAATAAAAGATGTCTGAAAGTTGTTTCTGTTTACTATAGTCATGTCTTATTATTATGAGCTGGTGCTGTGTTTTTTCCAATGTATATTTATTTTCTTTTGATGGAATTACACACTTTTATTGAATTCTTTAACAGGCCGTATGAATCGCCGACAGGCAGTTAAAACTTATACATATCAATCAATCAATCACACATTTGTTTTAAATTCACGAACAAGACTGCGTACAATCAAGACGCGTTTCATGAATTTGTATAACATTCTCTCCGGCAGCGTTCCCTCGGAGCAAAATTAAATACTCAGCGTTACATAGCAATCACTGGGTCAATGATGTGCAATAATGCCTCACGGGTCACTAGGTATTGAGGCTCTTTTTATATTAGCATCTTGAAAAGGAATGTCTTAGTCAATATAAAACGATTTTAACTTGACGGAAACTATTATTTGAAACTTAAGTATATCACACAAAATCGCTTCTTGAATGACCGTAAACATGATATTAAATAAAATAATTAAAATATAGACTTTGTTGCAACTATAGACTCAATAATTGTTAGTAAGGTCCTAAGTCTTCTCACAACACCGCCATAGTGTTACAACTAAACCGCGGCTTTTTCATATTGGTGTTAGCTTTTTCGACGTGGCCGAATCACTTTCACATGGTGAAAATTGTGAAAAGATGTTGTAAACAATACGCGTTGTATTATAATGTAGCGAGTGCACTGGCAATTATTTTATTACAATAGTCAGAAATTTCCAAAAAACTTGTTTATTATAATTATGTAACGGCACTCCACAATGTAAAAGATTCAACCCTCCCGCTTCCGTTAACCCACCCCAAATATGTAGTTATACATTTATTTCTCCCCAAAACATTATTCGTTTTAAAAAAAAACAAAATGTGAAATTAGCATTGTGTGATTTATTTTGTGCATTTCAAAGCGATTGGCTGGATTTTTTCAAGTCAATGGAAGATGTTATCTCAAACTGAAGATGTTTTGAAATGTTAATGGAATTTGTTAGTTTTCTGTGACGAATGAAATTTTTTTAAATATTAAACTGGTAATATTCAAACGAGCAGCGGTGGCCCAATGGTGGCGACCCCGACTTACTAACAGTAGGTCGTGGGTTCGAACCCAGGCAGGCACATCACTTTGTGAAATTTATTTCATCACCGCTGCTCTCAAAACGGTGAAGGAAAACATCGTGAGGAAACCGGCATGTCTTAGAACCAAAAATTCGAAGACATGTGACATCTACCAATCCGCACTGGGCCCGCGTGGTAGATTATAGCCCATTCCCTCTCAAAAAGAGAGGAGGCCGGTGTCCCAGCAGTGGAAACATTAATAGGCTGTTGATGATGATGATGAATATTCAAACGAAAATAGTTTTATGGTCACCAATTTAGTGTTGAAAATAAAATATTTATTTTAATATAGCAATCTTGAGGGCTCAGCATCCACGTGTGTGTTTATGTTTATCCGGCTCGCTTTAGCCCAACGTTTTGTATAATGACCGGCTAATCACTGGCGGAAATTCCAGTTCACCTTCACACGGGGTGGCTGTTGTGTTATTAACGTTAACAGGGCAGCTCCTGAAATGTTTAATACGTAGTTTAAATAAGATTTTTCTCCTGTTATTTTAGTAGCATAATAATATTCATTTTTACAAAAAAATAAAATTTAAGTGTCTGTTCGTACCTACTATAAAATTACAGCAACTGAAAGTCTAACATTCTTGAAAAATAATTAGGGTGCCGTACCAAAATAACCCTTATAATTATGTGAAGGGCATCACTTTATGCAATTAAGCTGATCACTCATTATACGGAAAGCTGATACAAAGCGAGGTTAGGTTAAACTGGAAATGTACAAGGTTTTATGCATCTCCTTGGGTACTAAACTGCGAAATGTAAAGTCGCATCATAAGCATAAGCTTGTGCAAAATATTACCTCGAAATAAAAATATAATGTTTATCCTTGTTCCCTTTTAGACACATACAAGTTTTCACTATGATACGGGTCTTATAGGAAAATGTTCACATTTGAGACAAGACAACATTATTACGTGTTGTCAACTGCCAGAACAAATAGCGATAAAAGTAATACCTATAGCTAGTAATAAACGGAAAGCGTAACTTTATTTACGAAAAGAATTATGCAGCTAACTGGAACGTTTCAGTGGACGCTACAGACGTGACGTCACATGATGTATGACGTCATACTGATGTCGACTTCACGCTGATCACAACGAGCGTTTGACTAACAATCAAGGATAATGGAAATACAGTGAGTAGTAATCTAATTTATTTCCGTGAAAATTATAATTCTATTATTATAATGTTGTGTTTATCTGGACTAGCCAGTTCTAATCGTTCTACGAATATTCATTCGTTCATTTCTAATAAAATTATGCTTACCGCTAATAGTGTTTTACGATACGATTGATTTGAATTGAAATTGTGTTGTCTAGTATTTTTTAATTGTTGCACAGATTGAGCATACATTTACAGTAATTTAATGTTCTCTTTGTTGGTGATGAATGATAGGAGTGGAAACAAAATATGATCTCACAATCTGTCAAGAAAATACCATGACCGACCCATAGTCACACTAAACTACCACACCAGTGTGACTACGGTTAATTATATTTATCCGTAGTCACACTGGTGTGACTACGGCTGATCCGTAGTCACACTAGTATGACTATGGATAATTTAACCTGATCCGTAGTCACACTGGTGTGACTACGGCTGAACCGTAGTCACACCAGTATCGTAGCTTTTGGTCACGACACTCATACATGCAACGCTTGACTCCATGACGCGCGCTCGCTTTGCTCGCATATTAAATAACACTAATATCTTCTGTCCCCGAAGTGCCGGGCCTCCGCCGGCCTCCTTCGTCGGCCTACGGCCCGGTGCCCATGCCGCCCATAAAGGATACTGTCGCTAGACGGTGATTCATCCACTTAGCGGACGACTAGCAACAGCCTATAATGTTTGTTATTCATCCGGGTGTGACTACGGATCAGGTTAAATTATCCGTAGTCACACCAGTGTGACCACGGATCAGCCTTAGTCACACCAGTGTGACTACGGACGGATCAGGTTAAATTATCCGTAGTCACACCAGTGTGACTACGGATAAATAAAATTAACCATAGTCACACTGGTGTGGTAGTTTAGTGTGACTATGGGTCGGTCACTGAAAATACGACTAACCAAGTTTTTTCTATCTTAAATATTTTTTCTTCCAACTATGCTTTAATTTCATCACAATCACACTAAAAACTCAGTACAAAGCGAGTCTTTAATGCTCTAGAGCAATAAAAATGTATGAAATTTCATTATTGCACAGTTTATTTTTTTTAATCGCACCGGTGCCAATCTCAATGGATTAGCTCTATTCAGCCAGCGGATATCAATCCTTTTTTTTACGTACGTAATATTCGTTTCTACCCTACTACTTGTTCCAAATTTAAAAAATGATTGCTGCTAACTACTTTATAATGAAAGAAATTTAAAAAAGTGATTTGGCGGGAACTTTTTTTTTACAACTTACTTCTTTTTTAACAGGGACACTCTCGAGGCGCGATAAGCAATCAATCAAGTATAAACTCTCATACATACAAATAACTTACGATCAATACACAAATGTGACAATTGCCTTCTATACTATATTATAAACTAGCTGATGCCCGCGGCTTCACCCGCGTGGATGTCGTTCAAATTATATACTAAAACCTTCCTCTTGAATCACTCTATCTATTTAAAAAAACCGCATCAAAATCCGTTGCGTAGTTTTAAAGATTTAAGCATACAGACAAACAAACAGACAAAAATAGCGACTTTGTTTTATACTATGTAAGGAAGGACTAACGTAGGTACTCTCCAAGATGCCTTTTTAATAGGAAACTATTGGCGACTGAAGAGATTGTTTTGCAGAAATAAACCTGGTATTGCATAATGCAAGTCTTGAAAACTCTTGAGACTTTTATCCGGATTTTCAAACAAATACTGCCCACCATACACTAAAGTGCAGTAACAGCAAAATCACGATTTCGAGTAAAACGCATTTAAAGTTAAGAATTGATTTTAAAAAATCAACAGAATGTATAAGCAAAAAAATTTGAATGCAGAAAGGTTGTAAAGGCATAGGTTCACACGTTAAAGCAATAAAAAAAAATATATCTTAATAACTGAATTTATTATGGCCATTTATTCTTTTTGGTGCCTATTACTGCATAGCCTTTTTTGTAAAAAATACCATTTTAAACTTAGTAAAATGCAGCAAAAAGCCCTATTACTGCGTTTGGATCAGTTATTTTGTCAAGAAACCCAACTAACATGCAGTAAGGTCAAAAAAATACTGCATTTTAGTTAGTTTTTTAAGAAAAAAGTGTTCAATTTACTAGTGCAGTAAGAAAAATAGCTAGTTCACATTTTAAAGACCGTTTATTTCTTATTATTTAATCACAATAATTCAACTCACTTATGTAAAATTTACATATCAAAAATAAAAAAAAACATCTAATTAATAAAGGACCCTGCGCAGAATGCACAACCTCCTTTGACAGTTTTCTCTTAATATTTTCATTAACTGCACTTTAGCTAGGAATAATCATATCTGTGCCATTATGCTATCCAAACTAATCTGCAGTAATACTGTATTTTACTGCGTGTTAGTCAGTTTATAATGATAAAAGAATGTTAAGTATTCACAACTAAAATGCGACAAGCTTTGATTTTACTGCATTTTAGTTGGGAGTTCGTGACAATAAATTGTATTTTCTTAATTTGCAGTAAAAATAGCTTGTATGGCGGTAAATTTTACTGCGTATTAATTTTTTTTTTAATTTTTTTCCAGAAATATAAAACTATCTAAAGAACTGTAAAATTATATTGCTTACTGCATTTTAGTTAGGAAACCTTAAAATTTAATCTGCAGTATAATTTATACTGTATTTTAGTTGGGAAATCACGCCAAATTGTTAATTTTTTTCGTTTGCAGTAAGTGAAAACTGTTAAATAAAAACCATTCTAATAGTCTTAGAAATAAGTAAGTTAATTCAATAGAAAGCTTAAGAAACCCGCTTTCAGAATCACTAATAAAACGAAAAATCACAAAAGGGCTGTTACTGCTCTTTAGTCTCTGGTGGGCAGAATAGTGCTCTGGGTATTATCACACGACCGGGCATCGAGGGGAAGGTACTCTTGAACTTTTGAAACATTCGTTTTTGGGAAATGTTTTTCGATTATTTTAAATAACTTTGTCTAAATATTGAGTTACCCTTGCCTACGGCAGCGTAGCTCACGGTGCATAAGGTGTGTGTAAATAATACCCATGTGAACTATAATAACATACAGTATTAACATAAGTACTAAGGCGGCACGTGAGCCTATTAAGTCGTCAGTGAAACCCGTCGCGCGTCGGCTCGTTACTTAATGTTTCAAATGTTCTCCCTTTAATTATGTACATAGTAATGTGTGTACTCTCCTGAGGGTAACTCTGTTACTAAACATTTCTACCGTTTTAGGCGTACGTTTGTTGTTATGTGAATAATTGTATCTGAAATAGTTAAGAAAACCGGTTTGAAATTTACCTGCCTTGCGTGGCTATATGAAAAAGACGACAACGTAAGCCGTATACGTCTCGCCTCAAACACTCATTGTTATCC
Source organism: Diarsia mendica (assembly GCA_949316265.1). Taxonomy (NCBI): domain Eukaryota; kingdom Metazoa; phylum Arthropoda; class Insecta; order Lepidoptera; family Noctuidae; genus Diarsia; species Diarsia mendica. Next base: position 15,186,004 of record OX438906.1, read on the forward strand.
CTTACACCTACCTCAATTTTTTGCTTTTACCCACCCAAACTTAAACAGCTTCGATACCGTTGCCAAAAAAAACTATAGCAGTTTATTAAAAGTTTCTGGTTCGATCCTCGATATAATATTGTGTTTGGCACGTGTCCAATTGATGACACACATAACTTGGATAACACCATTGGTTTTCCTTTGCGTCGTGCCTGCCCTATTTATCAGCCTACATTGCTGAGTATAGGTCAATTAAAACCACTGATCGTCCCTCATTAATACTCATTATACAAGAAGCTTCAGTAATTAACAGATGGTGAGTACATTAATATTATTAATTAATTAATATATACATATAATATATACATATAATAAAACAGCAAAAAAACCGTGTCTGTACATTGAATATATTAAAAAAAAATTATTGAGGGGGGTTTAGAAACAGTAATAAAGCACGATTCGAAACAGTAAAAAAAAGTCTGTCTGTTTGTCTGTGTGTCTGTTTGTCTGTGTGTCTGTTTGTCTGTTTGTCTGTTTGTTTGTACACGCTAATCTTCGGAACTACTCGACGGATTTGAATGGTTTTTTTTTGTTGTATAGATATTAAGTCTGGCCAACATATAGGCTATAATTTATCTTGGAAACTTGAATACCTGATGCAGAACCGCAACAGACCAGCTTATTAATTATTGACGGGACTTTTATTGACTTGGCAAACGCTCAGCAAAGAATGGCAGCCAACACAAATAAAAATCACAAATCGACCAATATATTTATTTTTCGTTATTTTATTGAACTTGTAATTATCTTGTTTTTCTCTAAATATTTATATATCAATAGAATTTCCCACTCACATTATGACGATACAACCAATATTTATTTTAGGAGTACCTAACATTTATTTTTAGGGATACTAACAAATAAATAATTTTGGGTAGGGTCTTTGTTGTAACTTTGTAGAAAAATTAAACAAAAGAGTTACAAAAGCTTATAGGTATTCATTTATTTTCATTTAGGTTTCTTTGTGTTTTCTTTATTGACACCTGACTTTCGTCGCAACGTCGCGCGTCGTTCGAACGTAGTTGCCTGGTTTTATGCGTTCAAAAGAGACACTGAATGTGTCTATGGTTAAAGTAAAATAACACCCACTTATTAATATACTATTCATATAGCCTCGTCAATCAATTGCCAGAAAAGCATTTTGCTTAATGCGTGAAAATCACAGCCTCATTACATTTAAATTAGAAATTGGAACAGCTCTCTTAAGAGACAGAATTTCGTCTTTGGCTATTCTCCAAATTTGTAGTAGATGGTTAATACGGACAGTGACAATGGGATATAGGTGGCGTTATCAAAAGTAATTATCTTGACTAACTAGTCAGTTAAATTAGTGACTTTCACATCACAGAGAAAGAATAATAAGTCGTACTGATAAATTTAACAGATTGTGTGATTCTGACAATGGATTTCGCCGAAAATGGTATTTTTATTTTAAACAATACACGATCATTACTTGAATAAAAAAAGGCTTTTGTGGAATCACGTCGACTACGTCAACGCAACTTCGAGTGATAAAATGGGAAATTAGAGATGGAATCTTTTTGTTTTATTCGGACATTTGTATGATTTTTGTGAACACTCTCATTTTAACAAAAAGGATATTAAAATGGGTACCGACTCAATTTGCCATTTGTAAATGAGAGTTATACAATTCTTTACTTGATGATAAATAACGGAGAGTCCAGTTTATTTTCATTGAAATAAATTATATATTTACATTATATAAATATTCTCTACATCCAAATCCATAGTTACTTTGTGATCGTAACCAGAACAAATAAATCCTGATACATGATAGAGTTGTTATAAAAGTTTTAAAATATATTTGTATCATAAATAAGTTGCAGCGATACGAGGCAGGGCTTCCACGGTACGTAACGATTTCAATTCATACTTGATGATTATTTCGTGCACGCACCTATTTGTTATCAAGTTACATGCATAATCACTACTTCAGCGTTTATAAAAGTAAGTAAAAATATCCAACAATATCCTCATCTAAACAGGTTGTAAGCACTTCCATCAATCATCGCAGTGGAAAAGTTGCTTCACAAAATATATTCCTGTGATTCCTTTCTATTAGGAGTTAATGTAATGGGCTATAGGTACTATTAGGTGTCATTTGGTACCTTTATCCCATTGGTTAGTTGGATGCAATTCCAATAGATTTCTATCAGACAGCCCTGTATGCTCACGGTCGACTGATCTTAAATCTTTAGTGATATGGATTACGCTCGCTTTTCAACGCTAGCGATCTGTGAAATCGTCTAAATGGAATTTTCTCCAATACACGCCATGTTCCGGCTCGATTCATTAAGTGAACGACTAACTAATTGTTATATGACTGGGCTCTCGCGAACGCCTAATTGAATTCGCAAATAAAGATTTATGCACTTTCCCTGCGCGTCCAGAATAGAAGTGGCGACCATCAGTAGATGTAGATATGACATAGACAGGTAGGTACACATAATACATTAGGTTTGTGAGAATAAGAAACTTCTGCAACGTTTTTAGGATCGATTACCTTAAATGAGAAAAAAAGGTCGTTGGTTTATAGAAGATTCATTAAAACAACTTAAACAGCTAAACGCTATGAGGTATGAACCGAAAAGTGAAGAAAAAAATTCATTCATTCGACAACACGAGCCACATAATTTTCACGATAAAAACATTTTATCAACTTAATAGCGTGCAAAGCACCCTGAATGTTTTCACAGCAATTAATTTAATGGTTTAAAGAAAGTGGTCGTTATAAGTATTTTTTACGAAGACCTCGTCTCTTAAGCTTGTCAACACGACTTGATGCCCTGCTAATAGTAATTAAAAACCTAACTGGTTCGCTTAATTTAAGTTTGCAAAAATTCTTTTAATTTTGTATTTTTTTTTGTTTTGTCATTTACGTAAAATAAAGGCCGAATTATATCAGACACAGACGAGTTATTGAAGAGCACAGCCAACGGACACTCTGACACTGTCACAAACATCACAGAGGATACACGAGGTTCGAGGCATCACAGCGTCTGAAAAATTCTTTAGATAAGTTTATAATTTGCGTATGAAAGGTCAGTTTGCTGTCAACAACAACAGTCCACCGAGGTCTTTTACTGTCGACCATCTGGCTATAGACTCGTTGTTCACACTGTAGTCGTAATACTGTATATAGGACTCCGCATGCGGCCATAGCTCATTATTTGGCATTTAGAGGTGTTGAATTCCATTTATTAATTAATTCAAAAATATTTGTATTTTGATCTACACTATAGTTAGTGTAGAAAAAAATACAAATATTTTGGAATTTGATCAAATCTGTTCAATCACGCTATCATAATGTAAAGTAACTTTCGTGACACGACGACTCAATCAAAAACTGATTGAGTCGTCAACTTATGTGTGACACTTTTAAAGTTTAGTATCAGTGTACGATAAAATACATTTTAGAAGATAATTTTTAGAATATCTATAATCATCATGTTCATACCCTCGCTATGATAATAGCTTACTTTTTTGAAAGGGCGATAAACTTTAATAATAAACGGTCGCTTCTGCTGCCTCAATAATTATTTTGTTATAAATTGCCTCATAAAATGACCTGAATAAAAAGTTTGTATAACAGCGAAGTGAAAAGTTGTAAGCTTATCACATTGACCTGTTTATGTTGTAGCACTCGACTACTGTATTATAATATTGATCGTCACTTCACTTGATTACCACAAGTTGAGTATAATAAGTAATTTGTTATTTTGTGTTCTGTGGTTGGTACAATATAAATCTACATTAATAAGCTTCAACAAGCAAACCAGAAAGCAATCAAAGTTGGTATTACTTTGTTTCTGGAAATTTTGCATGTTGTGGTATCTATAAACCTATAGTGAGTGCTATATGTCAGCTGAGCGCTTGCCAACTAGAACGTGACCGCTAACTAGCTCTGCCCTCGTAAATGAAACCACAGTAACCCCGAAAATGCCATTTTGAGAAAAACGCGGTTAAAGTTTAATTGTTAAATCGTTTCGTTCTGAACATAATATTTAAGTTAAGTCGTTTTTTGTTTTTTTATATGTTGTAAAACTAACAAAGCTTTAATTTAGAGTATTAAGAACTAATATTTTATTGTTATATAATTAATTAAATCAGTTAATGTGTTCTAAAATAGAAACAAAATTCATGAAATTTCATTTTTTTATGCTAAAACCTAGTAATTGAATGGTTACTATGGTCTAGTTTAGTTTTAAACGTTACTGTGTATTAACCATTTAAAGACGTGAACTCTAGTGATGATACTAAACAGTAACCGTACACATACTGGATTGAAACCTAATAACAGTAGACTTCGATCACTAGATGAATACTTAGTAAGTGAAGATGCTATTTTTAAGTCTAATTTATGATTATAAAATCTAAAATGCAGTAATGAGTATCTAAATATACTGTATTCTAAGCTAACCTTTTTTCATTTATGTGTGATTCCTTAAAATAATAATGACCCTGGTTTTGTCATAAAAGGTATGAAATAGAACAATAACACCACTAAATGTTAATTTATTTTTATTTTTAAATCTACTAAAAGTAAAATCACGTTCTAATTATTAATTGTAATTGCTAAATTCGAGATCAGTTTCTTATTAATCAGTCTACTTTCTTATGTCTTCATTAATTTTATCCATAAGGGGTACAACGACAAGATGAGGAGATAGTGAGATCAAATTAATCTAAGTAATTGCCCTTTGCCAGTAAATTACTACATAACAAACATAAAAATATAGCAAGCAACATAAAAAAATAACTTCTTCATTAATAATATAAATGAAACAATACAATAAAATAATCATATTAGGCCTTAGTCACAACATCGTCATTATTGGTATGTAAATCAACGACAAGATGACTAGTGAGATCAAATTTTTCTGAGTAATTTCCCTTCGCCAGTAATTATTTTATAATTACTATTTAACAAACTTAAAAATATAGAAAACAACAAAAAAATAGCTTCTTCATTAGTAATATAAATGAAACAATTAAATAAAATATTCATAATAATATGCCTTAGTCACAACCATCGTCATTATTGGTATGTAAATCAACGGCCACGGTAGTTAGCGAGCGTACGTACGTGGAGTGTAGTATCTTGTAATCTGTGACAAAATATAAAACCGCGCGAGCGTAGGTGTACAAGGCGAAACCTATTTGCAAATTAGTAATAGTTTTACTTGATTAGACATTGAGAAATGTGGCATAAACAAACTTCAGATCTTTATTTCATCTCAAAAACACTTTAAGCAAAAAAAACACAATAACACGTCAGCGTCATCGTCAAAGTTTGTAAAAACATTTCAAATACAAATATGAGGCCTGTTTCCCATTACATTATGTTGCTATAAATAAAGCAAACTAGCTCATTTACGTAATTCAATCAATTCGCTCCTTCTTAACAATACCTACCTACGTCGCGTCATTGCAATCTTTCGCGCCTTTTTTATGTTATAATTATATATTTCTGATAACAATAAAGTAATACTTATCAAAATATAGATAATTAATTATTTAATAAAAGGAATACTAAAATAAAATAAAATATCCTGCGCGGTTATATCTCGTTTTCAATACCTGCATTGGGCGTAAGACGTGTGTCAAGGAAGGTCACTCGAACGAATGCGCCGCTGTGGCCGGCGGTGGGCAGCGCGCGCGTAGGGATCTGTCCGGCACACCCCTCCCGAGCCCTTATTTATACGTACTTATTCGCAAAAGGTTAGCTTAAAACCTAGTAAGCCAATCGTTACTGTGGTACAGCTTAGTAGTTTTTAAATAAATATTAAAACTGCAAGCATCTAAAACCCAGTAAGTAACATACTGTGATTAATTTAAGTTTATCCTAAGAAAATTTTACGGAAATTTTACATACAACCACAGTATTTGAAAATGCCGTGTTATAACCAAGCAAAACATACTTAAATAAATACATGAACACATATTAAAGCAAAGTAAATACTAGTTCACTGTGTTTAAACCTAAAAAATTTAATGCACTGTGTATTTTCTTAAAAATGTATTGATTTTTAGAAAAATACTGTGTTTTTATGTATCATATCTCCGCAACGGTGGTAGATAGAAACAAACCGAAAATTTTCTCAGATAGCTCTCGGCCGCCTTATTTCAATAACTAATACAGGCATAAACACAGTAACTGAAGATACTGTGGTTTCATTTACGAGGGCAGACTGTACGAGCTATTACATTACTAAACATAAACATCGCTTGTAACTGAATATTTTGAGATTGGTCGACACACAGCATATTTTCCCTACGGAAAATTTCCTTTTATTCCATTGACTTTGCATGAATCATCTGAGCATCGTTTTTTGGTTAACAATTAAGTGTTTCAAAAGCGGTTAGAGGATTGTATCCTATCTAAAGTAGTTCAATGTTCACAAGCAGAATACCAAATAGCAACTCTTTCAGTATTTGTAATTAAAATATTCAGCTTCAGTTGGTTTTGCACATCCCGTGAATAAACTTTCTGAAATTATTCGTTAACAATAATTGAAACAAAACTAACTTCGCTTTTGCTACAGGAGAGCTACATGGTTGTCTCATTTGTATAGTTATCTAAGCCCTTACAATTTATGCCCAATTTGTGTTATAAAATATCAGTGGCTTAATTTTTTTCAAAAATAATTATTGAAAGTTTATAACTATAAAATCTGATGTAGGACCTCAATCTTTTCGTTGTTCACACACTCCTTTAAGCTATAGTACCTAATTTAAGTTTGTTTGTACGATAATCACTTAGAACTATTTCTGAGAAGCTCGTTAGTCGTTATATCTTTAGATCAGTTTGCTACTCACTCCCTGCCGAGCTCGCTGAGTTAGTTAGTTCACTTCACTGATAACATTCTGTGTGTTACAGATTAACCTGTTGTTTGACTTAGTGATTAATTATGGTAGTTTGTGATCGAAACCTTTCGTCTTTGATATAATTTCTTAAATAGCTTTTCAGTAGGTAAATAAGTTAACTAAATTACAAAAGATCAGCTTTTTTATAATAGCTTTTAATTGCCTGTGCAGTCAACCAAGCTTGAATAGCTGATGTTAAAAACTTACAACTTTTATTATTGAGACCATTTTTTTATTTAAATTGAAGAATTCGACATTGAATGAGGTTCCAATGAATTGAAGATCTCTATACAAAGGATACATTGATCTGTACTTTATAGAGGCACCAAGATGCTTTACTCACTTCTATTTAATTTATAAAGAATAATTTTAAACACAAAACGGACCTGAGTAACTTTGGGATCTATTTCGCGAATGGAGAATTAGGTTTTACTATTGAGCTTCTCAAAATGATGGTGCATGAAATACTTTGGAGAGAGAACGCTACGGGTTGTCCTCGTTGTTCCTTTTTCACCTCATTTAGTTGTAATCATCTGAGTTAAAGATTTGGTTGCTCTTTTCCAGCACATTTCATAGTTAAATAAAGCAATGATAACGGTGTATAAATTTTGCACAGTTTTACTGTATTTCAATTACAAACAAGTGTTAAATGTTAAAAGACTAAGTCAAAATTAAGTTTAGAAATAGACGTCAAAATATTGATTTCAAGTTTTGCCGTAAATCAGAACCGTCGAAAAGTCGTAAAGTTTCTTATTACAGTCACAACATTCTACAAGATAAAGAGCAAAGTCAAGGTGACTGTTGACAACCATTCTCTCTGAGATGGCTTAATTAAAGTTTGCCCGAAGTTCACCGACATCCGACCCTGATTTATTAGCTCGCTACGTGAAATATTTATCGAATTAATTTACCGTACAACGATTTCCCTTCATAATTTACTTACGCCCGAATACTCGAACGTCACTCAATTATAAGTAGCCCTCAAAACTCGTGCTATCTCTGTCACTCTGCGTTAAAGTAACAAAGACAGCACGAGATTTAAGTGCAACTTAAAATTGAGTGACGTTCGAGTATTCGGGCGTTAATGTTGTAATATTTGACTAACATAACCTCCATTCTATTATTAATTCATTGTATGAATTTAAATTTAGTTTATTAAATCGATTACCTACATCGAAACATAGAAATTATATTGGTGACCATTCGAAAACCAATTTGGGCAGTGATGGTCTAATCAAACACTGGATATGAAAATTGCACGTGATCACTTTAGTTATAATTAAATATTTCACTAGATTGGCTGTTACGAGAACCATTCAAAATGTATGAAATGGGACACATTTAATCCAAAAAGGTAAGTAGTGTTTACGAGCCACAGTCCATTTAATAGTTATCAAAAAAAAAACTAAAAAACCCGACTGAAAAAACTGAAAAGCAAAAAACAAGCACATTTTAAATTAAACAAAACTTGGAACCAGGCGGGGTTCTATTTTATTTAGTTCTATGTTTTTCATTTCATAATTTAATATTCAAATGAACCCCGCCTGGTTCCAAGTTTTGTTTAATTTAAAATGTGCTTGTTTTTTGCTTTTCAGTTTTTTCAGTCGGGTTTTTTAGTTTTTTAACTACTTTTTTTTATTTCCAACTTTTTAGTTCTTTTGTGTTTGTTCTTTCGTTGGTCGCGTAAAATTCTTCGCAAATGATTTAACTTTTGTGCTTGTTTATAGGATTTGTCACTTTGAATTTCTTTTAAACATATAAGTGTTGTATATTTTTGTAATCTCCCTTTAAAACCCTTTATTTTGATACCCTACTCGATGGTATTGGAAAAAATATATTTTTAGAACTCCGCGATTGGGCCCCCAAAATCCGCAATGTTTCTTTGTTTTTTAATTTTAATGTAGCCTATAACACTCGCGCCATCAAGACGAATCTAACGATGTATATTTCATTCAAATCCCTTCACCCGTTTAGGAGTTATGAGGGAACAAAGAAACGGACATACATACATACACGTCAAACACATAACCCTCCTTTTGGGCTTCGCCGCAGTCGGGTAAAAATGTCTTATCGCCACATGCAGGCCTCGTTTGACCACGTAAGCTAACCAGTAAACCCCTGACAGCCTGCTACAAAGGATGATGACACGCTATAATATTTGTTAATTGTTCCTGTTTATTTAAAAAAAGTCACATAAGCTTGTTAGAAATGAAAGACTTTTCATTTATTTTGATGAAATCCAGTCTCGCGCGTTTTCTGTTTTTTTTTGCAGTGACGCCATTTATAGTGTTCACTCATTAATAGGTTCAATTAAAGTATAAAATGTCGGCTTAGTAGGCGACTCGTAATGCAATATTAAAGCTCCCTACTTTGATACATACAAAGTAGGAATAATAGCCAACTGATTTTTATTTAGCGGTGCAATATGCCTGACGCATATCGCACCGTGCATGTGGCCCTGGACGTCGCGATATTTGTAATGTGCGGTTTACAAAATAATAAAAAACACAGCCGTCAGAACGTACGCACGCCACACAGGCTACGCATGACGTTCGCGACCCATCCATCGCAGCTCGCGTCCAGGCACCAAACTCTTTTGGCGATGTCCGGACTCACCCGAGACATTACCACCACTCATGCAGGCCGTGCAATGCGACGATGACAGACCCCCCCGATCTATCACCCACTGGCATGTTAAGACCACCTCTAGCAAATTCTTAAAATAAGTAGAACGATCTTAAAGTGTGTAGATATTCACATCTGGGGCCAACCATATTAATTTTCTCGATATTCACACATTTTAATGGAGCAGGATCCACCCTTATTTGAATAATTTCCATTATTAGTCTCTGTACGTAATCCACATGCAGTTTTGTGTGTTTAGGACTGGGTAGTGACGGCATAGTACGGCACGTAAAATATTTAGACCCTCGTATGAAAAAGTAGCAACAGGGAGGCTTAAAATAGTACGACATTATTGTGTAAGCGTCAGGACCCCTGGACCAAACGAGATATTTGATGTTTACAAAATACCTTTCTGCTACTATATGATACCTAACTTCAAATATTAAGTACCTCGACTGACTGTGTGACTGTGCTTTAAGTCAAAGAAGTACTAGAACTTTTATTAACATTTATAATTCACCACCCAATCGTGTTCTTTGTTTATTATTACAAGCGGAGTAAACTTAGCAAATCTCATAGTCATAACGTACTTGTATTTATTAAACTTAGATGAATAAGTTGACCCTTAGAAATCTAATTTTATTAGTGTGTGTTTAGAAATTTCACATCTCTAAAACTTAACTTTTACTTTACTTATGTCAACAATTTCAAAGGCTGAAACTAGATCATATTCTTGAATGATTCAAAGTTCTTCAGATGCAAAAATTGGCCATCCGTCCGTAAAATACGAAGTAAACCAATATACTCGTTTTGACCCATACAACGTAGCAACAATGTAAATAATTAGGTAAGAGTCATCCCTAAGCGTTCAGTTAGGGAAGATCTTGGTCATATAAGATTCATCACTTGGAATTTTTCATGCAGATGAGTCCATGAACTTCCTCTGTGAGGTCAAGCGCGAGTTTAATTTCCGGATAATTGTATAGTACATGTTGCGGGCAGTCTTAAATTAATGAGGAAAGAACCTAATACCAACAAATATAAAACTAATTAATAAAATACACACAACTGTCTTCTTCAACCCAAAAATATTAAAATTTCCAAAATCCGATAAAATTAAATCAATTAAGAAACCATAAACTTTACATTATTGATTGTACTTTAACTCTAAACTTGATTAATCAAGATATCGTCGTTTGTATTACCCCCTCACACCATTGAAAATCGACTATACATCAACAATTATTACGTTTCAAAGTAATGAATACGTTTAAGCACTACCTTTGTGTATTCACTTTGAAAGTCTGACCACTTGCTCTCAAAAATACTGAAAAGCCAATAACTATTTTGTTTCGTTTTTTAAACGGTGATGCAATTTTTTTTTTTTTTGGAAAACTGGCCAAAATACTTTGATTAAAAACTTTTTATTTAAAGTTTAAATTACATGTTGTAAGTCACGTCTGTGCATAAAGTCAAAGCAATAAATTAACAAAATTAAAAATTTTGAAAAAACCCACGACTGTTAAAAATTAATTGAAAAAGGGATAAAATAACATAAAACACCCACCTTAAAAAAACTTAAGAATGTCCGTCGGGGGCTGCATTAAATGAACTAGTTTTGCAATGTTCAGCACCCGACGGACATTCTTGGGTTTTTTTAAGGTGGGTGTTTTATGTTATTTTATCCCTTTTTCAATTCAGAACACAACAAACAGTCGTGGGTTTTTTCAAAATTTTTAATTTTGCTTTTTATTTTAAACTTTTTACTTTTTCTTTTTATCTAAAAACATGCACCAATCAAACCTAAACCCATAACTGAAAACTGAATCAAAATCGGACTTGTAGTTTTGGAGAAAAATGGCAACTTTGATTTGCACAAAAAATGTTTGCTGCAGCGCCCCCTGGTGGGTTGTCACCGTAACACCTATCTAAGAACATGCACCAATCAAACCCGAACCCATAACTGAAAACTGAATCAAAATCGGACTTGTAGTTTTGGAAAAAAATGGCAACTTTGATTTGCACAAAAAATGTTTGCTGCAGCGCCCCCTGGTGAGTTGTCACCGTAACACCTATCTAAGAACATGCACCAATCAAACCCGAACCCATAACTGAAAACTGCATCAAAATCGGACTAGTAGTTTTGGAGAAAAATGGCAACATGTGTTTGCACAAACAAACAAACAAACAACCTCTCACCCCAAACGCATATACAGTCTCCGTTCCGTCGTGGGTAAAAAGGACACAATACGAAGTTTTTTATAATAACTATGGCAGTTCATAACAGTGGAACTTCATATTCTTTCTGATGTGTTTGTGAGGAACTCATGTGTTTATTCAGCGAAGTGTTTATAAAACGAACCGATTAAATTCAACCACACTCACAACGTTTGCACAATAATTTATTTGTTTTATTTTGCATAAATTGTTGTTGAAAGCTAAACGGCGAATAAATCAAACTGATAAATACATATACGTAGCCTCATAGTGGGAGAGCCGGCTGCAAAAATACCTACCTCATCAGGTACCCCAATAGGCTATATTTAGATCGTTAACCGACACTTAAACACGTATAAAAAATCAGGTCTGCCAGTGCCGATCCTGCCGGGTCATGGAAAAAATTCATATTTTTTGTCGTATTTTTTTGCTGAAAATTACGTCACAAGGTACCCGAATTAAAGTGCTGGCAACAGTTAACCATTGATTAATTACGTAAAAAAAAGTAGGTCTGCCATTGCGCACTCTGCCGGAAGTACTTGGCAGACCTCTAAAATATGGCCCCTCCAGCACCATGAACCTACCTCATCGAGTACCCTGATGGAACCTACGCCAAATAATAGCCAAGATGCCCTCGATAGAGGATCAAAAGGTCTGCAGGTCTAATCTTGCCGGAACTTAGTGTTCAAAGCATTTGAAGTTGGTACGGTAGGTAGGCAGCATTATTTCATACAAAGAAGAAGGGGCGAAATGTCCCTTGTAACACTTTCTCCTATAAATCAAATGAAAGAGCGTAAAAAATAGATCATTTTATTCTATAACAGTAAATGTGTGAATAATAGGGGAAAAAAGTTATTCACCGATAAAGAGAAAAAATATATTTTTTTTTTTTTCATCGGACCTACTTGAGTGGGGTGTCTATTGATAGGTCTTTTAAAATGACACTGATGTTTCTAAGATCATTTTTCTCAAAGTCAATCGTTTGAAAGATAGACAGCTTCAAAGTGCTAAAATGTGTCCCCACCCCCTCTAACTTTTAAACTAAGAGAGTGAAAACTCTAAAAATAATATATGCTTTAGATCGCAATGAAAACTTATAACCAAGATTAGTTTGAACGAGATATAGTAAGCCGTTTTTGAGATATAGCACATTTAAAAAACCGCAAATATAACTTTGTCATTCATACAATTACTATGAAAAACAAACTTATCACAAAATGTGTATTTCTGTTGCCGCTTTAACAAAAAATAATACAAATTAAAGGTGGCTCCTACGATGATACGGAACCCTTCATGTGCGAGTCCGACTCATACTTGGCCAGTTTTTTTTTCCATTTATTCACACGTTTACTGTGTGAGTGAATAATTGATTTATTTTTGCCCAATTTTTCACACGTTTACTGTGTGAATAATTGGAGAGAAAAGTTATTCACCTATAAAGAAATGATTTTTTAATTTTTTAGGATCAAACAGTATTCGCACTTTTTACGATGACATCGTCCGAATTTCTCATCATCATTATTTCAGCCGAAAGACGACGACCCGCCCCGCCCTTTGCACGGGTGCAATGTGCTGAATATAAACATTACTCTTGAATTACTCTGTCTATTTCTAAAAACTTCATTGAAATCTATTGGGTAGTTTACAAGATCTAAACGTAGAAACGCGTTCCATATGGTGTCGGACGTAAAGAATAGCACCATCCCATATCTACCCGTGAGTGTCGCAAGAGGCGACTAAGGGACGTACCAGAGAATGGGCAGCAGCATTCTACTTAACTGTGCTTTGTTATGACCTTACTACGCTTGCCAACCCGTCTGCCAAGCGTGGCGATTATGGCAAACCTCCCAAAATGAAAATGAGCGCACAAAAATGGCCCCTAGTACCCGGCAGCCCAATACGCGTTCACTCCGGACTTACGAGATGATAACGGAACTCGAAGGGGAATTGAGCAGGTTGCGATGGAGTATTGTGGAATTATTTGAGGTCCGAAGAGAGGGGGAGGACACGATAATCCTGAAATCCGCCTATACTTCCGGGAGGGTTACCGGCAGTCCCAGGATGGTGTTGGGATTATCGTCCACAAGTCCCTCACGAATAACGTGGTGAAGATCGAGAGTGTGTCGACCAGGGTGGTGTACCTTATACTCAGAATATCCTCAAGATTTGTGTTGAAGGTCATACAGGTCTACGCGCCGACCTCGGGACACCACGCCGACGATGAAGGAGAGACCATGCATGAGGATATTTATAAAACCACACACTGCTCGCAGAACGAATGACGGATGGGGCCGAAAGTTCTGGAGTGGCGACCGCAAACTGGAAGACGTTGCGTTGGAAGGCCTCCCACTAGGTGGACCGATGACCTGGTGAAGGTTACGGGGATCCGTTGGATGCGAGATGCACGGGACCGGTCAATGTGGAGACACTTGGGGGAGACCTATGTCCAGCAGTGGACGTCTTTCGGCTAAAATAATCATCATCATCAGCCTATTATGTTCCCACTGCAGGGGCTCAGGCCTCCTCTCTGGGAGAGGGATGGGCTATAATCCACCACGCGTGCCCAGTGCGGGATGGTAGATGTCACAGGTCTTCGAATTTTTTGGTTCTAAGATATGCCGGTTTCCTCGCGATATTTTCCTTCACCGTTTTATGAGCAGTGGTGTTGAAATAAATTACACAAAGTAATGTGCCTGCCTGGGTTCGAGCCCCACGACTTACTGTTCGTAAGTCGGGGCAGCCACTGGGCCACCACAGCTCTGATGAAATAATGATGATTAGAAATCACACAGAAACACATCGCCGCCATTTTCAAAACTTCGTTGGCCCTGCTCGTGCTTGGGACGATGTCATCGTTTCTACGATATACGAGTACGAATACTTTTTGAGTGTATTGCTCATAAACACACAATGCTTCGCAATGACAGAGTGGATTAAGAGTCATTTTCTATTTCTTTTAAATGTCCTGTTTCTACGCTTAGATCTTTAAGACATGGTAACGGATTTTAATGCACTTTTCAGCAATAGACAAAAGTGATTCAAGGGGAAGTTTTATATTCCGCACATTGCACCTTTGCAAAGCCGGGGCGGGTCACTACTAAAAAATACAATAAAAAAATCATTTCTTTATAGGTGAATAATTTTTATCTCCAATTATTCACACAGTAAACGTGAATAATTGTAGATAAAAACAAATTGGATTTAAAAAAAAAAACTGGCCAAGTGTGAGTCGGAATCGCACATGAAGGGTTCCGTACCATCGTAGGAGCCACCTTTAATTTGTATTATTTTTTGTTAAAGCGGCAACAGAAATACACATTTTGTGATAAGTTTGTTTTTCATAGTAATTGTATGAATGACAAAGTTATATTAGCGGTTTTTTAAATGTGCTATATCTCAAAAACGGCTAACTTTATCTCGTTCAAACTAATTTTGGTTGTAATTTTTCATTGCGATCTACTGCATATATTTTTTTTAGAGTTTTCACTCTCTCAGTTTAAAAGTTAGAGGGGGTGGGGACACATTTTAGCACTTTCAAACTGTCTATCTTTCAAACGATTGACTTTGAGAAAAAATGATCTTAGAAACATCACAGTCATTTTAAAAGACCTATCAATAGACACCTCACTCAAGTATGTCTGATGAAAAAAAAATAAAAAAAATATTTTCTCTCTTTATCGGTGAATAACTTTTTTCCCCTATTATTCACACATTTACTGTTATAGAATAAAATGATCTATTTTTTACGCTCTTTCATTTGATTTATAGGAGAAAGTGTTACAAGGGACATTTCGCCCCTTCTTCTTTGTATGAAATAATGCTGCCTACTTACCATACCAACTTCAAATGCTTTGAACACTAAGTTCCGGCAAGATTAGACCTGGCAGACCTTTTGATCCTCTATCGAGGGCATCTTGGCTATTATTTGGCGTAGGTTCCATCAGGGTACTCGATGAGGTAGGTTCATGGTGCTGGAGGGGCCATATTTTAGAGGTCTGCCAAGTACTTCCGGCAGAGTGCGCAATGGCAGACCTACTTTTTTTTACGTAATTAATCAATGGTTAACTGTTGCCAGCACTTTAATTCGGGTACCTTGTGACGTAATTTTCAGCAAAAAAATACGACAAAAAATATGAATTTTTTCCATGACCCGGCAGGATCGGCACTGGCAGACCTGATTTTTTTTACGTGTTTAAGTGTCGGTTAACGATCTAAAGATAGCCTATTGGGGTACCTGATGAGGTAGGTATTTTTGCAGCCGGCTCTCCCACTATCAGATCAAACGTCGCATAGAGTTGTCATAGTGGTGGATGACATACATTCACTCCTACCAACGTATCTGTGACACTAATAGTCTAGGCAACAAGTGCCTTTTTGATGAACTTTTTTCAGCAGTCTCCGAAAATTATGATTGAGGTGTCATTCGATTCGGAATGGCATCCCGATGATTTTTGAAAAAATTGAAGTTCCGCTTGCAAAAATTGCAAAAGTTATTAACAATTAACTAAAAAAATTTAAATGGTTTTCTTTTTTTGCAAATATCTCAAAACCTAATTAAAATTTTTCAAATTTGAAATAAGATTCAAAAAGGGGAGGAAATTTCCTAAAGAATGTTCTAACTTTCGGAATTGTAGGACCAATATTAATAACTTTCCGATCGGGTTGAAAATACGCCCGAAAACTGGTACTCCATCTTGCGCAAGCTACGCTCCATTCGGACCTTTAATGAATAAATGTTATTTAAACTTATTAAATATGAAAATTAAAAATTGAAAAAATTCAGGCGCCTGCAGGATAGATCAATACACAATAATCTGTGATCTAAAAATTTTTATAGCGAATTTTCAATAAGTTATCCATTAATTAATTAACAATTTTTTGTAGCACGAACACTGACATTGCAAGTGCGATAATTATAACAGTATTCATCTGAGATTTTTTTCCTTTCGTGGAGCTATTTTTCAAAGGTCTTAGAATAGGCTCTCGTTGGGAAAATTAAAAAAATGTTAATTTTCGTTTTTTTATTAACAATTTACTGAAATGAAAAATTTCAACCCTTCATTAGACATTAAAAAAATCTTTTTTTTTATTATATTATTATTGAACCGTTTTTGTATGATCAGAAGCTACTTAAAAATGATTTTTTATATTTTTTATATCCTGTTTTTTTAAATATTTTTATAAACAAATGCGTTGTTTATGAGATAATTTAATGTTTTTTTTTTAATATCGTAATCTTTGATAATAATCATGTTTTTTTTTTAAAAAACCGTTGCTTAAAAAAAATGTTTTATTGCTTAAAAACGCATTTGTTGATTAACAATTATTTTCTCCCACTTCTAATTAATATTAAGGTATCATTTTTTTTAAATCACCATTATTTGTTTTTTCTTTTCGATATATAAAAAAAAATATTGTTTTATTAAAACCTTCATTGTTTATGTAATAAACAATTTGTACAAAACAAATAAATTTTTACTTTATATTTTTTTTCTTGTTTTACTTATTGGCACGACTGGCCTGTTGGTCTAGTGGTTAGTGATCCTAACTGCTATGCCGGAGGTCGTGGGTTCGATTCCCACCCAGGACAAATGTTTGTGTGATGAGCACGATCATTTGTTCTGTGTCTGGGTGTAATTTATCTATACTATGTATGTATTTAGAAATATATAAGTATGTTTATCAGTTGTCTAGTACCCATAACACAAGCTCTGCTTAGCTTGGGACTAGATGGCGTTGTGTGATAGTTGTGGAATATTATTATTATTTTTATTTATACGTTTGTTTTGCTCGGCTAGACGGCCAGCCGGAAAATACTGATAGTACGGGCCTAAGCCAAGTGATTATCAGTTGGATTAGATGAAGTTCGGTCAGGTGCAGAGAATTGTATTGAAGATGGAAGAGTGTTTGAGTGCTGATGAAGATTTTCTGATTCACATTGCAGGAACTTTCTCACGATTCTGCATGTGTTTAATATCACTGCTTTTTGTAGCAGATGGAAGGTATTTGGAGGTAAACTGAGAGTATTAAGGGATTGGTGAAGTTGTTTGGGTATGACGCCTGTTGACGACAGAACTATTGGTACTATTGTGACTTTTTGGAGATGCCAATTTCGGGTAATTTCGTCTTTAAGTTCGATGTATTTAGACAGCTTTTCTGCTATTGTGGTCTGTAAATTATGAGTATTTGGTACTGCAATGTCGATTAAATATGCAGTTTTATTTACCTTGTTTACAAGTGTTATATCTGGTCTATTGAAGTGAACTGTTCTGTCGGTAAAAATACCACGATCAAAATATAGTTGAGTTGACAGATTTTCTAACGTGGGCTCTGGATTGTACTTGTAATACGGCACAACGGAATCTATGAGTTTATACTGGTGCGCTAATTTTTGGTGTATGACGTTGGCTACTTGATCGTGTCTGTGTTTATAATCTGTTTGTGCTATATTATTATTATTATTATTATTATTATTAATTCGCGATAAAAATTTTTAGATCACAGATTATTGTGTATTGATCTATCCTGCAGGCGCCTGAATTTTTTCAATTTTTAATTTTCATATTTAATAAGTTTAAATAACATTTATTCATTAAAGGTCCGAATGAAAATATTTTCAACCCGATCGGAAAGTTATTAATATTGGTCCTACAATTCCGAAAGTTAGAACATTCTTTAGGAAATTTCCTCCCTTTTTTGAATCTTATTTCAAATTTGAAAAATTTTAATTATGTTTTGAGATATTTGCAAAAAACTAAAACCATTTAATTTTTTTTAGTTAATTGTTAATAACTTTTGCAATTTTTGCAAGCGGAACTTCAATTTTTTCAAAAATCATCGGGATGCCATTCCGAATCGAATGACACCTCAATCATAATTTTCGGAGACTGCTGAAAAAAAATGATCAAAAAAGCACTTGTTGACTAGACTATAATAGCAAACGGGTGGACAGGACAGTATTTTTATTAAACCAGTATAATATCTAATAAAAATAAAGCTAGTCGTATGCCAATAAGAGAATACTCAATAGATTCACCATTATGGTAGGTATACCAAAAATATGCATGAGCTCAGGCTGCCTGTTCATTATTTCTGCTCTTTTTTTCACATGAAAAATGTTTTATCATTCGTTCATATTCACAAAGCCAGCAATTTATGTCTGTAAAATATAGGTAGCTCTTGACTTCCAGCGATTTTACGCTTCCGAAGTTTAACAAAATCCTTATAGTTTCGGAATCGGCTGACGCGGGCTTGACTTTGTACATAGCAAAACAGTTGAAAGCTTTCGATTGATTGACTCTTCGAATATTTATGAACTCGGGATTCAAAAAGCTAGTAGTTTTATACTAGTTTTCAAGTGATTTTTAATCGTTCCTTCAATATAGGTACCCAACATCGTTGTTGACTTGGCAAAGCACACAGTGAAATAACTTTAGCATTGGCTGTGTATTGACATACAGATTTGCTATGCTGCCGAAATTTAGCACTTCTGTGTGCTTACTCTCAAATATAATTCCGATAGATCGACATTGGAATTGTCAGTCAAACGTCAGCAATTGGCTGGACTCACTGAGTCTAGCCAATCCCTGACGTTTAACTCAACCAACTGACGTTTGACCAATGTCGATCTATCGGAATTATATTCCAGAGTAAGCACCCAGGTCATGTAGTAGCAGGTTTATAATTACGCAATCACCGAAAATGCGTGAACAGAAATTATCGTCAACGTTGGCACAAATAAATAAATTCTCTCGCATCAAATAATAATATTGTAAAAGTGTATTTTCAAACCTCGATAAGTACACTCCGTTTAAACCAGAACTTACAGGAAAATCTTCAGTATCCCACAGCGTTCAACAGACTGGAAAATTAGGAAGCTACTCTTCCATCCCTATTTGGACCTCATGGACCTCATAACTCCGACCCTTTGTGCGGTCTGCATATTCAATTACTTACCATAAACAATTTGTCTGTTATTAGCAAAGTTCCTATGCGCGCGCAAGTCACGGTAGTTATGTGACACATCTGTCAGACACTTATTAACTTTATCGTGATGTATAATATCATCAACCATGTTCCGTATAATGTGAACGATATGCGTAAAGGATAAGGATGCCTTTGATAATGTTGAATTTCTGATTATTTAAGAAATTAAGGTGATAACCAAGAAATGCTAGCAGACATCTTAGAGGTAATCGAAGTAATTTACTTACTCCCCGCTTTTTTTTTTTTGGCGGGTGGAAAATCATCGAAGGCCCCTTCCCGCTCTAGGGCAGAGCGAAGGGGAGTGTCAGACTTCTACTGACTAAAAACCGAACCCATGTTCCTTCTTTGCCCTTGCGCCGAGGCCACGTCATCTGGTACAAAAACTCATTCTGTTGAAACAGAACAATTTGATTAGTCTATTTTTCACATAAAAATATCACATAAATTTTCTTCCTTGTTACGCCATATTTTTCATACCAAAAGACACAAAAGCGTCCGTGTATTTCCGTTTTGGATTTTAAAAGCATTTTCATTAAAAGTTCTCCGACAAAGTGAATATTTAGGAACTTTAAGGTATTTGTAACAGCATGATGCTTTTTAGTGCTTTTACATACTGCATATTATCAACGTCAAGTTATTTGATTAACTAGGAGGTACGGCACCTACACACACACATCTAAAAATACATGAAGATAAGAACTACATATTTGCCTATTTAGCTGGTTTTTACCCGACTGCGGCGAAGCCCAAAAGGAGGGTTATGTGTTTGACGTGTATGTATGTAAGTATGTATGTATGTATGTCCGTTTCTTTGTTCCCTCATAACTCATAAACTAAACGGATGAACCGATTTTTGTTCTGTTATTTCAGGGCTTTGCATATGGACTTCAGTTTGCTCGCACTTGAACTTACCGGTATTGTTTATGTAGGCACCAGCTGAATGTTTTATATTTCTCTGGTTTTTGTACGGCTTTCTGGTGATTTACAGATAATGCAAATAATTAGGCTAGGTTTGAATATATTGTTTTCGTATTAAATCGTTTTTTTTTTTTTAACCTCAACACAATGATTACACTCACATAATACAATCCCCACTGTTGCACCTCTACTAAACCTTTCTGAGATGTTCGTGTGATTGAATACAGGTGAATTTCGGAAACCCTACAAAATTTTCTCCAATACGATTGGTGTCTTTTGTGTTCATTAGTTCAAGACAAAAGAAAACAATAGTTAAACACTGAACAGACTGCTTCAATCTTTTTCAAGTTAAATTGACCCTGAAATACTAGAACGTTTTATCCTCGCGCTTATTTTTCCAATCGAGAAGAATATAGTTAGTTATCCGTTTCTATTGCCTTTCTATTGTTGCGTGGGTGTGACAGGGGTCGAGTGCTCGAAACTTTATTCAGTTGACTAGTGAAGTATTGACCGCGAGAAAAACATTTGGCGAACTAAAGTGGACTCAGACTTAAAATGGTTGAGATTTAATTTTTTATAATACGGGAAATGTTAACCAGATCATTTATATGTCAATAACATAACAGAGTGGCATGTCTTAATATCTGTTGGTTAGACCTGTGGTTCTAACGTTCACTTCAAAACTATTGATAAGACTTTAGAAGATTAAAATAATTTTGAAAGAAGACTGGTATTATAAGATAAGTAATGTTTTCTAAAAAAGTACATATTGTACAGACTGTAAAATCGTGTGAAACTGTAAAATTTTCTGAATTAATCTTGAACCTAATGTCTAAGCAATAAAGTTGAAATCTATTTATAAGAAATTTGACAGATTGTAGTAGCTTGATGTGCTGGCGTACCTATATAATACTAACTTTTTTCAAGACATTTCAATTAGCGCTCACTCTCTCGTATTACTTCGAAAAAAATAACAATCATCATCACCTGGCTAGCGTTTTCCATTTATTTTGTTGGGGTAGGCTTCCAGTCTGATCGGATGCATCTGAATACCAGTGTTTTACATAGAGCGCCTGCCTATCTGGCCCTTTCAACCCAATTAGTATTGGGTAACATGCAACCCCTTGGTAAGACTGGTTCTCAGACTTTCAGGCCACTGACTACCTGTAACGATCTCGACTGTCAAAGAGAAAATTGACAATGTTAAATAAATATTGCTTCGTGCCGTATCGTATTTTGTTATCTTTTTTCGATTATGGTCCATCTTGTGCCAAAAGAACCCTTGCCCGCTCACCCGTAGCAAGTTTTATTTTTCAAAATAAAATGGTTTCACGTAATAAAATAGGATACGTATATTTGTTAGCCTTTTTCCCGGAGCAGGCTTTGTATGAATCATGCTATTTTTACTAATTTAAAGTAGCTACAACAATATTATGATAATATTTAGTTTCAATATTTTTTTACTAGCTTGTGTTGTTTTGTCAGCCATAAAGAATCTCCGGTATTAAGTTGGAATCTTCTTTTTTTATCGTGTGCCTAAACTGATGTCATAGTTTTTATACAGCCCATGTGTCTCTGACTTGGCTTAACATGCCGTCGAGAAATATCTCTCAGGCATGCTGGAAGGGGCCCGCAAGGGCCGACGCCCGTCGGGGCTGCGGATTATCGTAAGGCATAACGCGGCCTCGGCACAAGGGCGAAGAAGGAACATGGGTTTGGTTTTTAGTCAGTAGAAGTCTGACACTCCCCTTCGCTCTGCCCAAGAGCGCGGTGATTTTCCACCCACCAAAAAAAAAGGCCTGCTGGTTTCCTCACGATGTGTTTCCTTCACCGGAGCAAATGATAACAATACGCACTTTAATCAAAAACATCGGTGGACTTGGGTTCGAAATAAGAACTATAACTAGTTGGTATTATAACGATTCTTTTGTACCGAGATTTTGCTATTCAAGTTTTTACGATTGTCTTTCTTCCTTGCTTCGAAATCATACCAACACATTCATTTACCGAAAGTAATTACTCTCACTCGAATGCCCAATTTTTTCAAAGCTAACAGTTTACATCATCGCCTATATTTATTCAATCGTTCCATTTATCTGTGCTAACCGTTATAGTACGTAATGGACAATTTGTGCGCACATAACATTTTACAGCCGCACTCGGCGACAATTTTACTGAAATATTCTATGTCCATTGAATGGGACCAGGATTTTTATTTCATAATAGAAAAAAGGGTTTTAGGTGCGTGAAAAAATAAAACATTGGATACGGTATGTAACTCAGATAGATACTCCAAATATGGATTTTTTATCTAGAATATCTTAATACCGGAACATGTTGTTTGTGCGATAGTTAAATTAAAACAGAAATATAGGTACTAAAAATAACGATACTTACACATTTTCATGAACGGACACAATATGATGATCATTTAGATCGGTTTACCATCATCTCAGAGCAGGCAGGCCCGCACTCCTGCCGATCACTTTAACTGACAGTTATAAATAACCCTCATAACACGTCATTCATACGTCACCACTCTTCACAAAGTGACGTGTTTGCAAAAATAAAGCATTCATTGAAAAATATAGGATACTGAAAAATATTCAACCTTTTTTTCGCGAAAATTTAAATCCTGCTGTCGCTCGGCGGAACTGACAATTGAACACGACAAATTCACAGCTACGCTTCAGCTGCGATGTGTTCGGGAGCTTGTGAAATAATTTCAGATTAATAATATTAATGACTGATTCAGATTTATTTTATCTATTTAATAAAATTGCCAATATCCTTCCTGTCTTTGTACCGTCAAATATTAACTACTTTTTAAAATGATGTGGGAAAAGCATTTTGCATTATAATTTTCCTGCATGTGACGCTTAATAACCGTTAAAGTGCGCACATAGTATTAACTCGTTTCATCATAATATACAGAGTATCATCCAAAATATTTTAATTAATTGCAACGTTGGCACGAGGTACTCCGATATTCTCTGTATGTACCACCATCTCTTGCTGTCTCCCTGTCTCTTGTTTTTGATTTTTTGCTTATTATTTAAGCAAAAAACAACGTACGGAGTAGATTAACTAAACACATTACTGCATTATCCTTGTATACGAAATAAAAACTTCAAAAACACCAAAAAGTGAAAAATAAACTTCAAAAGAAAAATCAGCTTCTGAAGTCGGTGACATTTGTTTGTTTGATTTGGCTTTTTTTGCCACCGACTTCAGAAGCTGATTTTTCTTTTGAAGTTTATTTTTCACTTTTTGGTGTTTTTGAAGTCGGTTGTTTTTTTTTTGCAAAAAGTTTTTTTTATTTTTCCATTTTTAGTTGTTTATCTTATAAAATTAATATTTACTATGAAACCTATGCTTGTATAGCGTCAGAAAAAGGACGAAACACGTAATACGTGCCTATGTTTGAGGGTTGCCCTCGATTTCTCTGGGATTCCATCACCAGGATCTGGTTTCCATATCATGGTACCACTCTTGAAATATCTCCGTTCTAATAAAAAAAGAATGATCAAAATTGGTTCATAAACGACGAAGTTATTCGCGAACACACATAAAAACAACGAACGAAAAATGTTCATAAATTATAAAAAAATGGTCATAAAATGAAAAGTACTGGGCCAAACCATGCTAAATTTTTATAGGACCAAATGGCAACTATTCCGCATCAAACTTAAAAGAATCACGTAAATCGGATCATAAATCGCAGCGTAATCGATGTACATACATAGAAAAAAAAAAAAAACGTACCGATCGAATTGAGAACCTCCTCCTTTTTGGGAAGTCGGTTAAAAATAGGGTAGACCTTGTAAAATTTCGGGACCCCTCACAGCAAGAACGCAAAACCTGATTCAAATACAACATCTATAAAAATGCGATCTCTAAAAATATGCCAATATGTGGAAAAGCCTGTCAATATGGTAAACCTTTTTCTTCGGAAAAGCGGGTTAAATGTCGTATGTATGAAGTCAAATAAAGACTTATAATAAATCAGATCAGAATCGATGGAAAAATAGCACATAAATTGAAAAACCCTTTAGAAATAAATAGATACTCGGTAGAATGTATTTTTTATACATATAGTAATAGTTCTGACTGTAAGTTCCCAAGGTTACGTTACATGTGTCAGCTAACCGCCGAGGGACGCGGGTGATGAGGGTACTGCGACACAAATATGTAGCTTACTGTTTGATATGTTGAAATAAAACTATGTGCCATGATTGGTATACCTACATATAACTGAACACAGCATGTGTTTTAGAAATGTGCTTATAAACAGTATAGCAAGTTTTCTTCAGTTTACTTATGATTTACCAAACGACAAAGTAATACAACTCGAAGTCCTATCAACATTATTATCGAAGTAAAGTTTGTACCCATAAATTCTTAGCTCGGTAAAGAGGAAACATTAAACAAAAGTAGAATTTCATGTAGAACGCATGACTGAAACTTATTCATGTAAAACAATCAGACCCTGAACTAGTATAATGTCGAAACACACTCCAAGACGGATTGCTAATCTATTAAACT
The DNA here is from genome assembly GCA_949316265.1 of Diarsia mendica. NCBI lineage: Eukaryota > Metazoa > Arthropoda > Insecta > Lepidoptera > Noctuidae > Diarsia > Diarsia mendica. The sequence goes on from OX438906.1 coordinate 15,211,221, forward strand.
TAACATAATTTAGAATAATACATTACCATAGGCGATTTCAGTATTTAAAAACAACGGAAGAAAAACCCAATAGCACTTTGCCCGGCCTGGGAATCGAGTCTTAGACCTAGTTACGCTTGCGGCCACTAGACCAACGAAGCAGTCGTCTATTGTAGCGTCGTTTATTAACCTATAGCGTAGTTTGTTTTCATCATCATCATCAGCCTATAATGTTCCCACTGCAGTGACTCAGGCCTTATCTACAGGAGAGGGATGGGCTATAATTCATCACGCGGGCCCAGTGCGGATTTGCAGATGTTACATGTCTTCGAATTTTTTGGTCCTAAGACATGCCAGTTTCCTCACGATGTTTTTCAACACCGTTTTGAGAGCAGCGGTGATGAAATAAATTACACAAAGTAATGTGCCTGCCTGGGTTTGAACCCACGACCTACTGTTCGTAAGTCGGGCTTGACACCACTGGGCCACCCCGCCAGTTTGTTTTAGTAAGTCCCGATTACGGTGCTTTTCTTAGTTTTAGCTATAAATAAGAGAGGTAATGTGCTTATTCCCTTAATTAAGTTAACCTAATATCTCTTTATTCTTATCTGTGACTACAAAAGGCACTGTTTTACATAATTAGTAGATGACAGGTGACTTCACTTGGCGGAAGGGACCAAATGAAATCTAAACAGTTAATAAGATTGTTGTGGTCGAATGGTTCTGATGTTTGCTGACCACTCTGACCAGCTTGTTATTATTACGAAGACAAAACTTCTGATTGGTAAGGGTTCACTGTAAATCGGCTTATCTGAGTTCGCGGTTCCAGCAACTTCGATATTGAACTAACTTTTTTGCTTTTTGAACGTAAATATCCATTCGTATTACTGGAGCTAATACAAGCTCTAATTTCCCAGTTAGTGAAATAGATATTAGATTCACAAATGCTTGTAGGTAATGCTTTATGTTCATGTTGCTGACTAATCTCAAATGGAACCCATTTGAACTCAATACACCAATAGACGATCAAAGCAGTTTGATCAAACCTATACACTGCTTTGAACTAAATTAGAGGTTTCAATTGAATACTAGTACTTAAGCTTGCACGACGCCTAACTACTGAGATTAGAATATGTAATTGAGATTTTTCATCAGAAATTATTCAGTAGCTGTGTTTGTGTAAACTGTGCCCGGTTGATGGTAATTATAGGCTTACCCCCTGTTACATGAACCTTAAAACTAACTGGCAAAATGTAAATAAACCTAATTACTTAGGTACACATCTGCCTAACATTTAAATGCAAGACTGCCTTATGTTATGTATAAGCGTTTACTCATGAACTGTAAAGATATTTGACGTGCCTGTCATTGTCAAAACTGATATACGCTTGCAAATTGTGAAGTTATGGAGAGACTGGTGACGTATAGCATACGTTGATGGAGAGCGTCCAGTCGAAAAATACTGTTTGAAAATACAAACATTCCGGCCAGGGTTTCGTGTTGAAATAGTATAAGTAATCTTCTATCAGATTTACAAATATTGAATGTCCATACCGGAAAGAGGACACGTGGGTTCAGGAGCAGTGGGAGGAGTGGAGGCCTTTGCCCAGGAGTGGGACAGAGCAGGAAAGTAATAAAAAAAATCCTTAAAAATAAAACAATAGGCACTTTACTATGCAGCTCATAGATTTGTATGCAATCGAATAAAATGTGCTACACCGAGCATCTTCCTACGAGGAACTGCAATTGCTACGAACCGCTATGTGGCTGTCTTGCTACGAAATGCTACGAACTATTACGTCGATACTAACTTCATGAGATAGTTAAATTGATCGTTATCATGTTATTTGAGATAGGTAGGTACATAAATAAGTCAACTTAGCAAAAAATCATTTTGATATTTCAACTTTGAAATTACGTTCCTACATAATATTATGTAGGTATATAATTTCAAAATGATAACTTTAATTTAATTTAATTGTGTAGATAGTTAGATAGCATCTGTGTCGGTCCCACGACCTACAAACGAAATACATGTACCTCACTCTGCTGGGACACATTAATTTTGAGGATTTGGGTGGAACCGCTAATGCGTAACTTTGATACTTATAAAAGTTTTCGTATGGGACGTCTGATCCCTTAAGAGAAGTAAATTGTATTTTTCGTTTTTGAGAAACCATATTAAATGTACGCAATTATAAAATTATTTATTTATTTTTGCGTTTTTATTTTCTAAGATTATGATATCATCGAAAATAATTTGGCAGTATATCCAAGGCAAATAAAAAAATGTAAGTGATGTTTTAGTGAAAATTGGTGTAGTGGTCGCAAGCGCGACTGCTGTGCATGAGGTCCTGGGTTTGAGCAGGTCAGCAAAGTGTTTTTAGGAAACCCATCAACAATTGTTCAGTACCTACCACAAAATTTAGATTTGTACCCGATAAAAGCGTAAAATTCTTGAAAAATCTATTCCTTTAAATCTGAAAATGTAATCCGACATTGCTCTAAATTGACATAATGAACCTCCCACTCTGGAACAATACTTCATTATAACTGCCGTGTCTGGTGTAGTAAAATATAAACATTCAATACAACATTGTCACCTGCCCATTGAAACTAATTCGTAGGCTTTATTTTCCTAGTGTGAATAACAAATTACCTCCACATAATAATATTCACTTGAGGGAATTCAAATTATTCAACTTGAATTAGATTGTTAAAATTGTTACTTTCACGTTAACATTGCTCATTATCGTACATTCCCTCGTATTTACGAGAAATTTTCTCGTGTTTGTCCAAATTACTTCAGTTAATTATATTAACACTTCACGCTCCTTGAATTTTTTTTTTTTTTTTTTTTTTTTATTATAAATGGGCTTGCTCTTGACTTCAATCTTGCCAATAACCAAATTTTTTTTTTTTCTTGGAAATTAACTAAATTTCCTAATTAAATTAACGTTAATTTACCATAATTATCAACAACGTTGGTACCGAAATTAGACAACCACGAAAGATCAAATGACTTAACGTAACATAATAATTGCAATTAAGAGGTTAGGTAATTAGTTTTTAACAATAATAGTGAGGGGTTGGTACATTTTAATCATTTTAAGAAGCAATGGCGATGCACTTTGAAAGTCACGAATCAACAGGAATGAGATTTCTTTCATTAAAGATATTTATACTTTCAATGAAACAAATCTCTTTAAATTATTATAAATCTCTTAAATTTATAAATCACATTTGAAAGCGACGTCAGACGATTTCGAACCAACAACATACACACACTTATTCAACTTATAAAGAGCGGACCATACCGAACCGCATAAAAACAAGTTATTTTTTAACAGTTTCCCCTTCCCTTCGCCCAAGACAAAAAATAATATAATATGTATATTTATTAATTCAGCGCTCATTGTTCAAACAAAACACAAAATGTGAATTACTCGACTTAAAATGGCGTAGGTAATGAACCATCTCAGGAGTCCTACAAAGAAATGTTGATTATGAAATGCACCAGAATTAGTATTAAACACAAAAGAGCGTTTTAATGCAAATGGGTGAGTTGTATCGAATCAATAAGGGACGAAATCAGATGATGAAAAATGAATGAAATATTTATGTTGTGGTACTACGACTGTGAAACAGTCGAAGATTTCTCCTGTTTCTGTTGACTTATCACAAAGCACTTAATGAAAAACTTTTGTTTAAAAAAAAAAGATTGTTGTTTTTTGTCTGGTATTAAAATACAATTACTATTAACACGAATACAAGAGCAGACAAAAAAAAATGTTTAATTTTCTGTGTGCAACAGAACATTTTTCCTGTAGACGGCAATAGAAATAAAATAAAAATATAACAATAAACAGTTCCGTTAACTGTTATCTTTCACACTGACTTAAATCTCACCAACGTTCTTGACATCAAGGTTGAGAAGATAATTATACAGTGACACCTGTATCGACTAACTGCAATAAAACTCAAATAATATGCGGAATTTTTAAACAGAGTTGTCGCAAAGAGATAGATTTATGGAGTGGGTACTGCAGACTATAAATTATACGTGCATTAAATATTCTATTACGATAAGATTCTAAAACATAAAACGCTGAAATCACGATTTTGTTTCTATTCTTTTTAAGTATTCAGTAAACGGCTTACGTCGATTTTGAAAAAGAAAATCCCTTTCTTTTCTGTAGCAATCTTATTCTGATTCAGACATTCCGTAAGAAGGCTTCTATAGCTATATTATTATATCTTATTCAACCGGTTCTCCTGGGACATATCCGCCCAATAGCGTACTAGAATTGAATTTAGAACGAATTTTATACTGAAACACAGCTGCCTATACAACTAGTAGCAAATGACGACAGTAGGTATGTGTTTCTTGAATTTTAAATAACAAAATATTTCACACATTTTAATATCAGTGTAGTGGACAAAATGCGGTGTGGTGTAGTGCGTTAAATTGAGATTGGTAAATACAGACTAGGTATCATGCAGAAACCCCATTATAGAAGTGTTGGTTGTTCAAATCTTCATCACTGCTACTTATTATATATTTTTGTTCGTACAGTTAACGATATTTTTTGCATTGTCAATATTCAATCTTTTTACATAGGTACATATTTTATTGGACAGTGGACAAAGAAGCCTTCGACAAAGGTTCAGTGATGATATCCTTCCGTTGTTATTACAATGTTCCCTGGCCGCACTAACCGGAATAGGCAATTAACATAAACCATCCTAAATGTTACGGTTAAGAGAGCAGTCGAGCGTTCACACACAAGTGATTTAAATGACGCTTAATTATCAAGTTTGATAGAGATCTACTGCAGTGAGGCAACTTATTGCAGTACATGGTATGATAGTTACGGTATGGTATGTTATTTAAACTATCGGTGAGCGATACTTAGGTAGGTACTTAGATACTATATTACTTTCGCATGAGGAAACACACTAATACAAGTTGATGGAGAGTTGAGTTAAATAATAAAAAAATAAAAGTAGTTCGATTTCTCCAAACCAAACCAGTTTAGACACCAAATTATCGGAATCAAAATTACAAATAAAGCCTAGTATCACCAATTACCACCAATACTCTGACGGTTGTTCGATACCATTCATCAATACCGCGGTAGTGTAAAGCCTGCCCTTTCAATAGATGTCATCAGAACAATCGATTGTTCAGCTGACCCATAAGACTTCACACGCACTCTCATAGTAAAATCGTCTTTATTTGTCACACGTAAAGCACGCATTTCATTGACCCAAGCAGCACTCTTCACCACGTCTTCCTTTAATGTAGGTACACGCAAGCATTTACGTAACATCCAGGACATAAATTTAAATGAAAACGTCATATTTCAAGAAAACTAGCTAGAAATAAAATCTTAGTAACTGAAATTGCGCAAAATTCGAAACTGTGGACCGACTTCGTTATCAACGCTGACAGAACTGCAATTTGTGTCTGAAATCATATTTTTTTTGCCTTTAGGTAGTTATAGTTTTAATTCATATGAATGGTTCTAAGTTGGAGTCTTTAATAGGTAAGAGAAATAAATACAAAACAAAAAAATCTCCACGTGCCAGCTCATTCTTGAATTTCAAAACGTTACATATATTGTAAAGAACAAATATTATTCTTACTGGTGTAGAATATGGGCAAGAACTGCGTGATTGCTTATCTTAAGTTAATTATTTAAGCAAACAGGGACTTGTAGACTCTACAAGACTTCCTATTGTAAGAAAACCTTCCATTTTAGATTCACAATTTTTCTAGTAAACTACAATAGCAAAAAAAAAATGTTATTTCATATTTTTGAATTTCTTTGTTTACCTGGAACATCGCTGCAATTTCTCTAAAAAAGTACGCTTTTATACAATGAAATTTCGGAAACTGAAACAAATCAACGTGGCTTTGTGTTCAAATTACCAGTTGCCCGTTCATTCTATTATTTCATTTGCTTTTTAAAAATATTCATCGTGGCATGTTCAAAGGAATAATGTTTTTATTATTTGCCACCTCGTCTGGGGAGACAAGGCGGCAAATAAACATATTTAACTAAATAGCAACGTTTTTATTTCGTTTTCGTATCTTCGCTTTTCTTTTCTATGTCAGACTTTTCCCAGCGTTCAAGTTCATGTTTTGCATAATTTGTTATTAAATATTATTTGCTAGGCCTGTAACAGCTTCCTGAAGATTTGTTTTTGAGTGACGTCAAACAAGACTACTCTGTAACAAAAATAATAATTATAATTATCATTTGAGAAATTTATGATTAAATTTTGAAACACATTATAAAAACATCAAAAATATGAGTCCATATACTCTGCTTATTCGTTTTAAAACCAAGTGTTATTGTATGTATCTGTTCCAAAAATAAGTAAACAAATAACAGCGATTTGAAATTGGTCATAGTTTGTTCCTGCAGCTGCTGCAATAATGCCATACCTCTTACAACTTCAGTCGGATTCACACGAACTCTCCGTAATATGCCTTAATATAAATATAGCCCATTCGTCCTACTTACCATAAAACAAACATAAAAATCCATAATTCCGTCACATCTTTAACACCTCAGTATGAATAATTCCACTCCCTTCAGGTACATAAATTGTTTTCTGGAAGATATAACTTACAGTAGTAATGCCCGGCTCCCCGCCCGGAAAATTCACTTTCTCACAAAGTTACTTTTGTTATCAATACATTTTATGGAAGTTTTTTTTAGGATGATGCTGAAAGCAAATCGTCGATAATAAATTATGAAAGGATGTTATAGTAAATCGTGGTACCTACATAATTTTGCTATTTGACATTGATGAGGCCATATTTTGAAGTCTATCAACGAGTTGCAAGAGTAAACAGCATCTTGTTTTATTTAACCCTGACCATACAAAACTTAAAAATTGTTTCTTTCGCCAATGTACATGCGATAACCCATAAATTATTTGCAAGTGAAGCAATTCTCGGCTATAAGTTTGAGTCTGATATTCATGAGAACTTTGTGTGCACTTAACAACTACTGCATTCAATAAAATGTAATTTCGGTTGTCGTTGTGAGAGATTTGAAACCTTGAACTTTTAAATAAAAGCACCAGTATTATTAATTGTGCCAGATGAAAATAAGTGCTTCGGCTTAGCGAAAGATCATGAATTATGACCGGGAAAAGAAAATAACTAGTGTATTATAAGTTAAGCATTATTTTTGCTCAAAAGGGTCTCTCGACTGTTCCGCACTGCGGAACAGTTTCTACTTAATTATTGTGTCAGATCACGATTTATTACAAGCAAATAATACAATATCCTAAGGATAAAGTAGAAATTGCAGTTCGCAATAGAACATAATGTGCGGAAACAGTACGTATTGTGTACTACTTGTGTGCCAGTACTGCCAGCTAACTAACTTATCATCTCAATACAACTAGTCTGATTTATTGTTAGCTTCGTATTATGCAGCGGTTAATAAGACTGAAATAGTATAAATTATATTCTAAGTAACACTGTGCGAATAAAGTCTGAATAAATTATCCATAACAAACTTATGTAGAATAATATATTTAAAATTGTTTACACTGGCAGGGGAGGCCTATGTCCAGCAGTGGACGTCTTTTGGCTGAAATGATGATGATGACACTGGCAGCTATAAATCAAGGTTTTGACATACAAAACTCTCAAGTCCTCCACACTTTTGAATACAACAAACAATCTGTGTCCATTTTATGAGACATTTTCGACGCTGAAGACTATCCAGCGTCCGAGCGTCGCTGTGAGCATCATGCATTATTCCCCGCTCCCATCTGTAGCCTCTCACAGCTCATCTGCTTACCTGCAGCCGGTTTTAGCTCATCTGAATTCACTCGAGCCTCGCCTACAAAGGAACTAGCAACGCATTACATTTTTATTCCACATCGTCACACGCTTTATACATATTAGTGCAGTTCCGTTTGACTTCATTATGCAATGGAATTGAAATGTGGGTAATTTTAATCATACGGCTTTAGTAAAAAAGAAAGTTTATGCGATTGTGATCCTTTTGTACTTGTGTGGACAGGTACCAAATGATTCTATAAGTGCAGTTTCATATATTAAATTGATATTTGATGATTATATACTTGATAGATGAGCCAAAAACAAATGTGTATAGGAACTGAACTTAATTTACGAAAAGCACCAAGAAGGTGAATTTAATATAATATCCTGTTTTATTTCTAGGTTAACGGGTCAGCAGAAAAGTGTAGCTTAAAGTTATGGTAACAAGAGGCGACCTTGCAGTCAAAGAACCATTTTCATAAGTGTTTCCCCAATTTCCTGGTTTTACTTTATATGGAACTAAAATAAACAAACTATAACTCGTTGCAGTTTGCTTAAACTTTCTAGTTCGGTCCGCTACATAAGCTTACGCCTTCAACTAGACACACAAACAGCACATGATCTTATTATGAAAATAACCTCGGAAGTCGATACGGGTCTGTATTGGTAAATTATTACTCATTGATCGTCCTCCACTGTACGGTCTTCGGTAATCAACAGACGGCGAGTTAATGGAAATTCTTATCACGAGGGACCCCTGAATTAATGCAGTAAGATTTGGGTCACCTATCTTAATTAAATACCTTTTTTGTAATCTTCTTTTACGTATAATAAACATCAAATCAAGTTAATATCATCATCAGCCTATAATGTTCCCACTGCAGGGACACAGGCCTCCTCTCTAGGAGAGGGATGGGCTATAATCTACCACGCGGGCCCAGTGCGGATTGGTAGATGTCACATGTCTTCGATTTTTTTGGTTTTAAGACATGCCGGTTTCCTTACGATGTTTTTCTTCACCGTTTTGAGAGCAGTGGTGATGAAATAAATTACACAAAGTAATGCACCCGACTGGATTCGAACCGACGACTCACTGTTCGTAAGTCGGGGCTGACACCATTGGGCCACCACAATATATGTAGGTACATTTTATGTAACAAAAAGTCCTCATACCGGTGAAGGAAAACATAGCGAGGAAGACATTTGTGACATCTGCCAAACCGCAATGGGCCCGCGTGGTATTTCATAGAGAGAAGGCCTGCCATCCCTCTCCGAGGAGGCCTGAGTCCCTGCAGTGGGAACATTATAAGCTGATGATGATGATGATGTAGTACAAAGTTTTGTTCCTACCTAGGTACCTACTTTGTAAAACATTGTGTATAATACCCACAAGAAAAGTCCTACCAGAATGTATGTAGGCATGATTACCAAGATATCCTGTTTTAGAATAAGGAAATCCACCTAGCTCATTTCCGTAAAGAGGTACGACCTCTTTGATACTAAAATCCTAGCGCTTTTTGGAATTTATCAGTGTTCGTCTTATGAATACTAATGCTAGGATCGTGTAGGCAGGAAGGAGTACGATGTAAGCCGGTAACTGTAAGCAGCATCTTGGTATTATTCTTATTTATTTTCTAGCTGCAATAAAATCCCTTTCTGTGTTTTATATAAAATTACAGGTCAAGTTCAATTGACTGCACGGTTAACGCAGTGGCTGAGCGTTTGACTGCTGCGCTGCGTGACGTGAGTTCGATTTCGGCACGAAACAACTTTTTGCGTAGCCAGTAGTTGTGCTGGGTCTGGCTGTTTAAAAATATGAGTTTAAATGTTTGTTTACGCACCCCATGAAACAGAATGAATTAAAAATCCTATTGCGGGACACCATTAATTGATAATAAAAAATTGTATTGCCTAAATATTTCAAACTCCATCTTTGCGTACTTCTTAGGTATTTGGTATCCAAATATGAACGAAAAGGTCAATAAAATCCAAACCTTATGTCAACAGTTCTCGTGCAAGCTCTCGTAACGTTTGAAGAGTTCTTTGATTACCACATACACCTTCAACGGTAGTTCAGAAAAGCTTACATTTTTATGTTTTTTTTTTTTTAGCCTATATTGTCCCGCTGCTGGGCAAAAGCCTCCCCCATAGCCTTCCACTCATCCCTCTGTGCGGTTTTCTCCGTTTTTATGACTATGCCCTTTTTAAGGATTTGGGGAAGGCATCGTCACTCTACTTTACTCATACGGCGGGGTTATTGCTTTATCTAAAAAATTTCAATTGAAAGGAGTGAGCGAATCCTTTTTATGTATTCTAAACGGCATTCTAGTTTACTTTGAGCGGTACGTGGTCACTTTAGATTTTAGTGTGGTTTTGCTTATCTTCGATGTACGCAACCGGAAATTATGCATGACCACCTTTGTGGAAGTACTCGTACCTACATCGTGCCGCGCAGTTGGACAGTTCAGACTTAGCGCTCAATTTAGACGCGGTGAACGTGATGGCACTTCCAACTGTATCCTTTAACTATTCACTAAGTCAAATAACCCTCCTTTTGAGCTTCACCGCAGTTGGGTAAGAACAGACGACTACGAGACGAGATTACGTCTACGAAGAGAGTAAGGGCAGGAAGACGCTATCTTACATTTACTCTGCGTACAGTTTAGCAAGCTTATTAAATTGTTCGTCTAAAGCATGGATGTTCCAAGTGGTTTCAAAATTATTTCTTTTCTTCTGCCTCTTCCTGCCGTTATCACCATTTTACTTGGAGTCGGCGTAACACCAAAGTGGGATTGAATAACATTTTATCGAAATTTTAGTTCATTGTCCCCAGTGTTAATATATTATTTATGAAGCAATACGAAACCATTCAATCCTTACAACCGCAGGTTGAGCCAGTAATATGATATAAATTGAATGTAATTCCCTGAAAAGGGGCTTTGAATAATGCGTTACATGTGTGTAGGTACATTACGTTAAACCTTCATTAAATATAAATCTCTCCTAAGAAATGTCTTCACTTTCATTTCTAAAAACTCTATCTTTTTCTTGTGACGTATGCCACAGGCGATACAGCACTCGTAGTAGTACTTAATTTGAAAAACGCTACTCATTTTATGAATGAACACAACACCTTCAAGACGGCAGTATTCAGAATCTTTCAAACTTTGCACTGTATGTATGGCAGCAAACTATAAAACAGTACTAACATCTGAAATCTGTTGTTACTGGTTAAGATGTTCATTGTCGTTAGCTGGTTATTGTGTATTAATGTGATAAGTTGAATCATTAATTTGACGCATTGCTCCAACTGTTTAGATAACTGTACGAGCAGGTATAACAATCGTGAATTGGTATATATCTATCATCATTGGTATTTAATTTTATCTTTTATGGCTTTGCGTTAATCGAACCCGTAATGTCGATATTCCCAAAACCGAAGTACAGTTATACTTGAAACGTTGATCTTTAGATTTCACGCATGTGTGATACAGCGATAAGTCTCAGCGGGCACTAAGAGTTATATTATGTAAGTAGATCGGACAAGACAAGATTGGTGCAGAGGAACTCGGACCAAAGCCAGGCGATCGAATAAATTATGCATGGAGTGTTAAGTGCTGCTGCTCACTTCAGAATGTTCAATGCTCATTGGATAAAGGAATTTGGTATAATACCATGCAGGGTCAGCCTTTTCGTATACCCTGGTTTATAAACAGTAATTTAAGTCGAAAATTAGTTGTTACGGCTCACAGACTCAGATCTGGACACATTCCATGTAATAAGTTTGCGCACTTGATGAAAAAAACGAACTCGCCTAATTGTGTGGAGTGTGGAGTTGTTGAAGACTTACACCACTTATTGATGGACTGTGTCCGATATGAGTCTGGGAGAAATGAGCTGATTAGGGTATTGAGGTTGAACAGACTTGAAGTAGGCACATTCCACAAAATCTTGGCTCAACCAAATGGTGACGATGCGAAGAGAGAGAGAGAGAGAGAGAGAGTCTGTTTAGGTTCATGGCCCACATTTGACAAATGTATATTTAGGATACGATGGGACTGACATACGCATTGCGATTATAAATGTCCCTGAATAAAAAAAAAATAAAAAAAAGAATGTTATTAAGATTACTGCAGTGTACATTATATATGTAAAGAGAACGTGAATGTCGTTCCCTTTCTTTATGGTTTATTTATCTATAGATTTATGATATGTCATGTCAATGACACTGATTGATAAAATTGATATTTTGAATGAGAATATGATATTTTAGAAATGATAATTATTTTAAAAGTAAAGGCTTTAAATGTTGTTTTTTTATCATTTCAGGTAAGTTAGTGTTTAGATTGTGTATATTGTAATTAAAAAATATTTGTATTAGATTGTAAATAAACGTTATTTTATCATTTCAGAAAAACGCAATTGAGTCTTTATTTCACGAGCATAATAATATCATTATAAAACAACATTTAATCCACTCTGATTCCACTGTAAATTTCAATAGCATACAACTGTACCAATTCACACTAGATAATTCTAAAAATTGTTTTAAAATTTCAATTTTTTTCCTGTCTTCATCAATATGGAAACGTTCACATTCTTTGTTGAAATCCTTAATCCATTGGTGAGCATTTGCATTTCTACCAGTGAATTTTCCAATCACAAAATCTTTTGCAATTTCCCCCAAATTTTGAGTTTCAGATTTTCTTTGCTTTTCTTCAAGTAATTTCTCTAATAGTTTTTCCAGTGTTTCATTTGAGCTTCCAGTTATAGATTTTTGATCATTTATGTTTTCATTCTCTTCGAGGTAGAAGTCATTAAATTGTATGTTTCCTTCTCCATCTAAATATGTCTTGGATATTTCATTGGTTAAATTTATCCATATTTTTCTATTCTGATTTCTTTTGATCAGTGTTTTTCTTATTTTGGCATAGTTAGGAGTACTTGTTATAGATTGGTGTAAGCTTGCTGGTTGGTACTCCGCTGGTATCCCATAAGTTTGACCATCAGGTGTTCCTATTGATGTTATGCAAATTATATTCGATTTTCCATCTGATGATGATTTTACACAAAAATCAAATCTTAATCTCTCCATGCTTTTTGAAATGTGTGCAGAAAATGTTGTTTGAGGAAACTGAGGAAACCTGCTGGTTTAATATGAAAAATCAAAAGTCAATTGTGAAAAGTGTGAATAACTCTGAATTAGAAATTGAACTAAATAAGGAGAATCCAAAAAACTAGAAGTACCACCATTAATAAAAGTAAAGTTATTATTAAATGACACTTTAAAAGTTAGCGCAATTTATGATTCTGGTTCAAATGTGTCGTTAATTAATGCAAAATTATTGAAAATACATGAAAAAGAAGAAGACACACTTTATGAACCAACAGCAAACTTGAAAATATTAATGGTGAGAAGAAAACAAAAGGAATGGTAACATTAAAAATAAAAATATATAACATTGAAAGAAAAATGAATATTTTTGTGATAGATAATGAAAATTTCCACTATGATTTTCTCATTGGTTTGGATTGCATAAAACAATTTAAATTAATACAAAATGAAGAATTGAATATCATACAAGGTAATAATTCACAAAAAGAGAATAAAGACCAAAGAGAAGAGAATAAAAAAAAAGAAGACTCCGAAAAGAGTATTTTAAATATAATGAAAGATGAAATTCCTGATGTACTAGGTGACAAAAATGAACAAGATGATTCTCTATACTCTGAGGTACGGAAACAAGAAATCAACAATATAAACAGATGTGAAGTAAATTTCAACGAACATATAAACGTCAATGAATTTGAAATTTCAGTTAACCACTTAGATTTATATAAACGAACTGAAATTGATAAATTGATAGAAAAATACAAACCAGTGTTTGCTAAGGACAAATACGATGTTGGTACGGTACGAGGTTATGAAGCTCACATAGACTTGGTAGCAGATAAATATTGCTACAAGCGCCCATACAGATGCACAGCTGATGATAGAAAAGAAATTGAAAACCAAATATCAAAACTATTGAAGAACAACTTAATTGAGGAATCATATAGCCCTTTTGCTGCTCCGGTTACCCTTGCATATAAGAAAGAAGATGGAAAAAGAACAAGACTGTGTATTGACTTCCGGGAATTAAATAAAATTGTTATCCCTCAATCACAGCCATTCCCCTTGATTGAAGACTTGATGGTAAAGACTGTTAACTGTAAGTACTATTCCACTTTTGATATAAATTCAGCATTTTGGTCCATTCCGTTGAAAATCGAAGATAGATATAAGAGTGCATTTGTCACGCAAGAGGGCCATTTTCAATGGACATGCCTCCCATTTGGTTTAAAGACAGCACCAGCTATTTTCCAAAGGATATTGCGAAACATAATAAGAAAATATAAACTGTCAGATTTTGCAGTGAATTTTATCGACGATATCCTAGTTTTTTTCAAAAAGTTTTAAGGAACACATAATACATATATCAAAACTACTTGAAGCAATTCAAACAGAAGGTTTTAGACTTAAATTCTCGAAATGCAATTTTGCAAACAGTCATGCCAAGTATTTGGGACACATAATAGAAAACAATTCAGTTAGACCTCTCAAAGATTACTTAACAGCTGTCAGAAACTTCCCCATTCCAGAAACAAGGAAAAATATACGCCAGTTCCTTGGAAAAGTTAACTTTTATCATAAATTTGTACCACACAATGCAATTATTCTGGATCCATTACACAATTTATTACGGAAAGATGTTAAATTTATATGGACCAAAGAATGCCAGAAATCATTTGATAAAATAAAGGAATTACTATGCTCAAAACCAATTCTAAAAATATTTGACCCAGAACAACCAATAAAAATTTACACTGATGCTAGTATTAAAGGAGTGGGAGCTGTGTTAAAACAGGAAGATGAAAATGGAGTCAATAAACCTGTAGCTTACTTTTCAAAAAAATTGACAGAAACTCAAAAGAAGAAGAAGGCAATATATTTAGAATGCCTGGCAATTAAGGAAGCTGTAAAATATTGGCAACATTGGCTTATGAGTAAAGAATTTATAGTTTATTCAGACCATAAACCTTTGGAAAACATGAACATCAAGTCTAGAACTGATGAGGAACTGGGTGATTTAACATATTATTTATCCCAATATAACTTTAAGATAAAATATAACCCAGGACAGTCCAATCAAGAAGCAGACTGCCTAAGCAGAAATCCAGTACTAGAACCCCATGACAATACAGAAGATTTTTTAAAAGTTGTAAACTTCGTAAACATGAAAGATATAGAAAAGGACCAAAGCACTAATCTAACTATACAAGATCCTAAGGAAGATTTCAAATTCAATCTATGAAGTTGATACTGGACATAAGAAGGCGGAGTCCAACTACTACCATATTACCAAGTTATCTCCGGTAATGGTTGACTCTGAATCGAACAATCATATTGATTTGTTCTCTCCAAGGGTGGGAGATGTAAAGAGAACGTGAATGTCGTTCCCTTTCTTTATGGTTTATTTATCTATAGATTTATGATATGTCATGTCAATGACACTGATTGATAAAATTGATATTTTGAATGAGAATATGATATTTTAGAAAAGATAATTATTTTAAAAGTAAAGGCTTTAAATGTTGTTTTTTTATCATTTCAGGTAAGTTAGTGTTTAGATTGTGTATATTGTAATTAAAAAATATTTGTATTAGATTGTAAATAAACGTTATTTTATCATTTCAGAAAAACGCAATTGAGTCTTTATTTCACGAGCATAATAATATCATTATATATATACATTATACAGGTAATTTACCGTGTACTGGACGTATTCAATATTTACCCAATATGATACTGACTACTGTTGACTGTCTCGTTGGTCTAGTGGTGGTGGGTTTGATTCCCGGGTCGGGCAAAGTGTTAAATTGGTTTATTACATAATATTTTTAGTAGCAGCCACGGAGTCTGAATTTCTTCTCATCATTTTTTTTTATTTGTTCCTACAAAAACTTTTTGCAAATCTACGCCGAGCCCTGTGGCCGAGTCCATAGAAAATACACTACAAAGTTGGCTCGTCAAAGTTTTGTATTGTAAAACTTTTAATTTTCGAAAATATTTGCGGTAGTTTCGATAACGGAGCTCTGAGAACACGTAAAATAATGAGATTTCTTACAGTAGTTGAAGTTGAGGATTTCATAAAGTTTGTAGTAGGTACTATGCGTTTAGTCTAGATAGAAAAACATGCTCTTGTATCATTTTAATAGGTTTAACATAATCGACTTCTTATAAAGCCTTACCGCCTTATTCATAAAAATAGTTAAGAGTTGTTTAACTTAAGCTTGGTTTATCTCGCATGCCGTCTCACTTCAATAATATTCAAATGAAAGTGACGGCATGCGAGATAAACGAAGCTTAAGTTAAACAACTCTTAACTATTTTTATGAATAAGGCGGTTAATACAAAAAGTGTCTCACAAGTTGGCTTTAATCTCAAAGAAAATAACGCTGTCGTATGCAAAGGCTTTTAAAGTAGTAAAAGTAACCGAAAGTATGCATAGTATACTCAAAGACTCGCAAAGATGCTTACAACAGTTTGTAACTAACTCAAGTGCAGCTATTTATAATTAACAAAGTACCACTGCATAAAATCCAATTAATTTTGTTAAATTAAACGAAACCCCAAAAAAAAAATAACCATGATAGCTCTAGAAACATTATTTCGCAAGAAACCATGGAATTTTATGAGCGTGAATCTTGTTGAAGCAATCTTGAAACCATAAAATAATTTTATCTAATATTTCAGTGTTGATGAACACGGTAATTATAGGAGTATCAACATAAAGATATCGACTTTATTAGCTACATGTAGGTATGTACGTACGCAAATTAAATTCCCTAATCACAACAGGTGAAACTACCTAAATCAGCCCAGGTTCTAGATTATTAAAATATTTATTTACAGATAACGCATAATTTTCGAATACTGCTAATGTGTGAAAACCAGCACTAATAAAAGGGTTACACAGTGTTTCAGATATTAAATAGATAGGAACGAAGCTACGTAATTTGTGAAAAATGTAAATTATTTGTTATTTTAATCCACTTGTAATAAAATAACAGACTCCCAATTGATAAACCACCTTATTTCGTAAGTGTTGGTAGCAATGTGCTCGTCACTGAAATGATAGTGTTTCAACATTTTATTCGAAAATAATTTGCAGGTTTTGTATGACACCTAATTAATTTTAACAATAATTATATTATGTACGGGAGTTCCGCTGCCAAGTTTATAAATGTTTGTACTAATTATTTTAGAACAGACTTCTAGCCGTAAACCAGTGGTCTATGCTTTTTGACATAATCAGAAAAGTAAGAACATACAAAAATATACAAACCTTTAAAAAACGGCGATACATTTTAATAACAGTCAATGAAACAAAATTGACTAAATTCGGGAACCGCTTCATCACAATAACATAAAGCAGTTTACCGATGACAGATACTAATAAATCTACTCTTCCTATTGAAAGATTGGCCTTGGAATTTATGATTAAGTTGACTACCCTATTCAATCAAACCACTCACGTAACGGAAACTTTCAAAGGTCGTAAACCACAACTGTTTGACTTTTGCTCAGGGTTCTGTTTGAGTAGATACTCTTTGTGTGGTTCAATTGATATTCAGACGATCACTGGTCGTCTTCGATATACCTACTATAAAAGTTTAACAGGTTTTTTTAACATAAGGATTTATAAAAAAACAAAAACAGTGAAGTATTATTGACTACACCGATGCTACGACGTAGGCGACGTGATGACGTCACCGCTACGACTGCTTTGGTCAAATCAATGAGTTACAGCGGGTAAACCATAATTATACTCAGAAATGGGCGCTTCGCAATTTAATCTATATTGACTTGGCAAAAGGTCAGCAAAAAATTATAGTCAATACGAAAATATAATAGTACAATATAACACCACTTAAAAACCTATGTTTACAAATAAAGATTTCATTTTCATTTTACATTATGGTACAAGTGTGTAACGTTGGTGATTACCGCAGAGGCGCCATTGAGACCCGAGCCGTCAGGTGAGGGTCTTAAGAAAGCCGAGGACGGTAATCATCAATACACACGTGTATCATACGACGTTTTTCAACACACTTGTGAAGAAAATAATACTAAAAAGTCATCTTCAACAGTTAAAACAAGTTCTATTTTTTTTTTCACAATATCGGGAAAAATTAATGCGCGCGCATCTACAGTTCTACCAACTTCAACAATTAAAACAAGTTCTGTATTTTTTTTCAGAATAGCGGGAAAAAATAATGCGCGCGCATCTACAGTACTACCAAGTTATCTATGCAGGCGGGAAAACACGGAACTAAAATAAATGTACTAAGTTTGACGTAGCGATGCATTTTTTCTTGACCAGTGGCGCCCCTACTGTAACAATGACGATCGGCCATAGACTAAAAGAATGTGGTTTCTTTATTTTTGACATTTCGCGGATAGAGTTTTAGCCACAGACAAAATGGGGATTTTTTTTTCTTTATTACAGAGAAAACAAAAGTTATGAGTGAAAGATTAATTTATTAAAAACGTATAAGTTGAAATTATCTATTTATAATCAAGAAGAAGGGAAGCACTAGGTACATTATTAATTTATTTTTACTATTGAACACGATCTTTTTTGTATCGAAACTTTTTTATGAACGTAGCAACTCAACCAATAAAATTTAAAAAAAAACCTATAACTCACTAGTGAATAATAGCAATGAAAAAGTCACAGTTTGATTATAGGTATCATTACGTGCTTAATTGCGGTGAAATTATAGCCACTTTATGAGCAAGTGTGTTGAAAAACTGAAAAACATATTATTATATTCGTTATTCTATTGATCGCAATAAAAGTCATAGTTATTGGTCCAGTAAATTGCTTTTCTATCGCGTTTTCCTCCAAATGTTTGTCTAATAGAACCTCCTATTGACATGACAGACACATCATCATTTCAGCCAAAAGACGTCCACTGCTGAACATAGGCCATAGACAGACACATAACAAATATTTATTATAAGAGTATCATTTTGAATAAAATAATATTATTCCCTATAATATTGAATTTTAGAGAAAATAATAACAAATAACATAATTATTGTGAATATATTGCAAAGGATATTTTTGTTGCTTCATATAAGATAACACGCAAAACAAGTATATATTAAAAAGCTACATTATAAAATTAAAGAAAATTTCTAATCTTCATTTTCAACTATTATCATTTGCTCAATGCGCCAATAACACTTAAACTCTACTCAACCCGCGCGTGAAACAGCACATCGTGTTCATTTCAATTACGCTGCACTGTATATTAGCTAAACTACTGTCACTATCAAACAGTTTTTGCACCGCTCCGACAGTTTTATGAAGAGCGGAATATGTAGACTTTGGCAACAGACGGGAGCCTCCTGGACCCACTCCAACAATCATAAACTTTATTTGTTCTGTGAGGGAATCGTCTAACCCACATAAACAGCAACGATTAACATAGATTTAATTTAGACAATATAGTATACGATCATTATTTGAATTCAAAATGGCTTTTGTGGAGTCCACCCAAACGCTTGGCTTGATTTAAATAATGAGAAATTAGAGATGGAATATTTTTTATTCCGACATTTGAATGATTTAATTGTGAACGTTCTGATTTAATGAAAAGGAACCTAAAATGGACTATGATTATGAATTTATTTGCTATCTAAAAATGAAAGTTGAAAATGAACGTTCAATATCGAAGTGTTATTTTATCAGGGTGAAATAAATCACATACATATTATTTTAATATTATTTCGAAATGTAATTCGTTCCTGTTTTGCTGTTCATTAATGCGAAATTAGATTATTAATGGTGTACCGATGTTTAAGATTGTTATTATCGACAGGCAATTTTTATTTACTTATTGTGATAGGAACGTAGGTAAATCTGAATGTAGAACCTGAGTACAAATTCTGTACACAAAGCGCGGAGACGCGCGACGTCGTACCTCATTTTGCATTTCACACATTTACAAATCTATCTATGCTCTAACCGTAAAGCACCCGGAGAAAATAAATTCTGATACGTGACTAAATTTTGTAAAAAAAGTCATAGCACCAGGCGGTAGCGCTACCACGGAATGTTGAATCACCACTTCAGAATTTATGAAAAATCAGGAACATTATTTATATTTCAATTAAGAAAACATGTTCCTACAAAATACCTATTTGCTAAAACCTCTCAAGAGACAGTAATGAGTAAATAGTTTCTGATCAGGTATCGAGCAGGCAGCACCAATGTGTGTTCATGGTCGACTGATCTAAAATCTTTAGTCATGTGGATTGCGCTCGATTTTCGTCGCTAGTGATCTGTGACAATTGTGTAAATGGATCTTCCATCGATACACGTCATGTTAAGGATTCAATGAATGAACGACTAACTAATTGGTAATCATTGCGCACTCTCTAGCTACAGACTAATTATTGGTTTCATTAATAAGTATTAATGCATAAATGGCAAGCTTTAGTACTGCCGTACCCAAGTGTGTACGTTTCAATGCTGAGTCAGACAAAATAAACAGGCTTCACCTAAAAGGTACCTACTACTCTTTTAAAATAATAATTTTGAAAACGATGCACGTAAAGGTCGTAAAGAGATGTATGTACCACATGTTTTCTTTTTGTTGAACTTAGATTTCTGGAAAAAAAATTGTTTAATAGGTTAAATAATATCTTTAAAATAATTACAGCCTCACCAAGAAAAGCGCTTTTCATGAGGCAGTAAACAAAATTCATGAAAATATTATCGCGCCTCTTCGGTGTTCAACGTATAATAAACTGTTTACGGATAGGCGAACGCTAGGTTTTTTCCCCACAATATCTCCCCGAGGTGTCATAGACGTCCTCTTTAGAGCAACAAAGTGTTGCTATTTATGTAATACTAGCTTTTGCCAGCGGCTTCGCCCGCGTAAAAATTACGATTTTCCATACAAACTTTCATCCCCTATATTTAACTCCCTTAGGGGTTGGATTTCGAAAAATCCTTCCTTATTTCTTGTCTACATTATAAATGGAATCTCTGTGCAAAATTTCAGCTTTCTCGGTCCAAGGGTTTGGGCTGGGCGTTGATGAGTCAGTCAGTCAGTCAATCAGTCAGTCAGTCAGGACTTCTCTCTTTATCTAAATAGAAGATAGATAGATAATAGATAGATGAAATAAATAAATAAAAAGTCACCATCATCATCAACTGCCTATTAATGTTCCCATTGCTGGGACACAGGCCTCCTCTAAAAGTAAAACGTATTTATTTTATCACCACTAATTATATACTATAAACGATGACAGGAAACTTGAACAACATTTATTAGTTTGAAGATTAACTCTTAATTTTCTTCATTAGCGATATTCTAATCAAATTCTAAACCCCTCATTCTTCAATCAATCTCCTATATTTCTTTTTGCTTTAAGGACTTCTGAATTTTATAATTAACGCTTGACAGGAACAGAAAAGAAACGAGTCTAATGTTTTAATGTTTTGAAAGTTAACTGGTTACTGTATGAAGATCAACGTTTAATTTTTTTTATTGCTAAATCAGCCTGAGCTTGACCTCGATCACGCCTGATGGTAAGCGATGAATGAGGGCTATGATGGAATGAGCGTGTCCAGAAGATGCCTGTTCAACAGTTACAGCATTGACTTATTTGTATTAGAGTGAGGTCTGTTACTTACTGGCTCATAAAATACAACACTTCTAGAAGATGAACAGCCGTCACGATATTGATACACTACATAAAGTTTATAGCTACAATACTGACACCATGTACCACATAATACGAGACGTTAGCATATAAAACGTATTCTCTGCTTGCTCAGATAAACCAGTCTGACAACGAGGTACTGTATGGGGAGTGAGTCATATCCGTACAGATATTTTTATATTTATAGCCGTTCTGACAAATTGTTAGAAATACCCGTGATAAATTAAATGAGTGAGAGAAAAATCATCATTTACCTGACAATATCCCAGTATACTTGGGTTCAACGGTGCATTTGTCTTCTTTTTCCATATTTCTCTATTTCACTTGTCATCTCAGTAGTAATCTACTTTTAAACCATCATTTATCATCCTTGTCACAGCCCGTTCAACGTTTCTATGGTCTTCCGCAACTCTTATTAGCCATCCTATTCAAAGTAAAAACTATCCACACGACATTTTCGTCGTTCTTCTATAAATTGTTGTAAAAAAAATGTGAGCAATTATTATTCTGACATATTCAATACCAGGGGTGGTAACTGGTAGTTTAGTGAGTGGAAGGCATCGTGGTTTATGTAATTGATTCATAAAATTGACAGACCCAATGTAAGTTAATTATAAAATATTTTGCCGAAACATAACCAGGTTGAATAGAAAGAACAATGAGACTTGGCCTTAAAAGACAATTAAAGAAAGTCGCTACAGGAACTACAACCACAATGATGTTTTATAAACTAGGTATACAAACCCCTATTGTGAAGACTTCAGGAAAAAACAAAACGGCTTTTTGCTCTTGTTGATTTACGAGTCATAATAAATCCACGCCCGTGTTACCTTCAGAACATGTTCAGCTCACTACAAAAAATAGTAGATTCGTAAATAATGAATCGGAACAAGGGTAACAGCGATCGTAATATATCTTAGAACGCTTGTATTTGTACTTTGGGAGAGAGACATAAAGCAATCAATCGGGAATAGCATGTGTATTTGTTTCTGGAAAAGTAAGTAAAAAAGATTCACTGAACTTGTAATTTTAGCTTCTTTTTTAAGACATGAACATACCAAGATAAATTAACAAGTAGCCAGTCCAGACAGTAGTTATGTTATTTTCAACAACAGCTAAAGTACAGCAAGACTATAATTATTAGCATTCCGTTGAGAGGAAAAGTGAATAAATCTTACTAACACTTCCTGTAATCTTAGGTCTTCATTTGATTTAATATTTCTCCAACAAGGTTTTCATTTCAACAGAGCCTTTTTTTTTTCAGTAAACAAAGAATAAAAATACTACACTACTACTCCATACATCAGCTACTATGAAATATTGGTTAAAAAATACTTGGCAAGTAACCAAAGAGGGTTTGAAATCAAACGTCAGGAAAATCCCGGGTAATTTTTTTTTTTATGTTAAATAATAAACAGGCGAACACTCGTACTATCTGCAATCCCGACGGTTAGTGGAACTGCCCGAAGGACGCAGACGAAGACGTAGTTTTAAAAAAAATGTTTTAAGTTCAGTAGTTGTTTAGCCAATGATGGTAAAACGTTACGAAGGGTGAAAGGTTCCTTTTGGATAACTTTTCTTCAGGAATTGAGGTTTGGCAAGTGCTATCCTAATTTATTCTGAAGCTTATTAACTTAATGTTCTTAACTTCAATGTTATCTTTAATCAATTTTATCTTCAAATCAATTCTCCAAGTCAATCCAGTGTCGTCCAAAACGAAGCTGTACACTATAAATTACTTTCTTATCTAAACTCACGCTCGATTAGCTAATGTTCTGCTAGTTTAGAGCAGGAGTCGCCAACTCGTCTGACCAACTTACCGAACAAACCAGATATGTGTGAGAACTTGAACCGAGTTCAAGTTAACGCGAGATATTTAATTTAGTCAAATTAATAAGTCTTCTATTTCACCTTGTAACAAATCTACTGAATTTAAAAGAATAAAAGAGTTGAGACAGTAGACTTGAACATTATAATATTGAGGGAAAAGTAAAAAATACAAAAGTAGTTATAAAAAAGGGCACACTCTCAGAAGGGAGGAGGGAGGAGGTTTTAAAGAACTTTACGGTTGTGGTTATCCTTGGCTTTATGGCTCCACGGCAGTGCAGGTCACTCTGGTTGTGATTAAGATGGTCCTCTTTAGTGTCAGCGTCACCTTGAGTAGGAGGACCAGCAGCAGTATCAGCGTCACCTTGAGTAGGAGGACCAGCAGCAACAATGAACCAGTGTAGAACTTAGAGTATTGGAGATGTTTCCTCGATCAGATTCAGAATAGAAGTCCCGCGTGTGAAATCATTTCAGCTTTTATAGATCCACAGCTTGTCATTTTCAGTTCATTTTTCAGAATTTCAAATAGTGACTTTTTCGTCTTAGAAATGCAACTTGCCAGTATTCAGAACAGCCAGTAATATTCAATCCAAAACCCTTTCGTAGAATTCTGAGAGCGTGTTAATTAATTATATGTAAGTTATAAAATACAATATCTGAACAATGTAAGTTATAAAATATAATATTTAAGCTAACATATTGATAAAAAGAATTTAAATTACATAAATCAAAAGTAACCTTCATAGACTAAGCCAGTAAGAAACTATGAGAGAAAATTAAAAGAAAAAGTATTGACAGCTTGACAGCCTGACGTAAGTGTCGTAACAATGAAAAATATGAAAATTATTTATTTTATTTTAGATATTTTAGAAGGAAACGAATCGTTTTAGACCGATTCGCAGAATAGTAATGCAAAAACCAATAAAACGAATGATTGATGCGAAATATAAGTAAGTATATAGTGTAAGTATGTATTATGATGTGTGGTAAGTGTGAATAAGGTGAACACTACAGCTCACTCAGTGAAATAAATAAAATACGTGGTTTAGAATAGCGAATTACCACATTTCCCCAACAACCCCGGAAAATTTTCAACTCTATTGAAAATTTTGAAGGTTAAAATAAATCCTTGATCTAACACACAACATCTTTCATGCTTTCATCAAACACTCAGTCAATCACACGTAGGAGATATGGTTCACATTCAATGACGCATACTCCAACAAAGAAATATTTAATTATAATTACGAAGGCTTTTTTTTTTAATTAGGTGTCGTAACCCGCACCTGTTTGAAAACCCAATTTAGAAGAGAGCATTAGGGCTTATTTAACGAGTTGCGTATCCGCTCGAAAAGTTTAAGTTTTAAGAAAAACCTCAAGATTAAGAGATACTTGAGTTTAGAGCTCAAGAGGAAACTTGAGTTTAGAGCTCAAGAGGAAACTTGAGTTTAGAGCTCAAGAGGAACTTGAGTTTAGAGCTCAAGAGGAACTTGAGTTTAGAGCTCAAGAGGAACTTGAGTTTAGAGCTCAAGAGGAACTTGAGTTTAAGGTTTAGAGGGTTTTTTGAATACCTCTAAGAAAAGATAATGCATTAGGGGCTTATTTAATGAGTTGCTACCGCTCAAAAGAAAAATAACGTATTATAGACTAAAGGAAAATAAAAAAAGTCGAATAGAACAAGAAAGAGTGAGCTGAGTGTTTTGAGTAATATATGAAGAATGAAATTATTTTCATAAATATATACCTACAAAAGTAAAAAGATAAAATAAAAAAATATAACAATAAAAAAAGTAAGTAAATGTTTATAAGAGGACTTCTAGAGGAGTGGAAAGAGGACTCCGAGTATTTAAGAGGACTCAGAGTATTTAAGAGGACTCAGAGTATTTAAGAGGACTCAGAGTATTTAAGAGGACTCAGAGTATTTAAGAGGACTCGGAGTATTTAAGAGGACTCAGAGTATTTAAGAGGACTCAGAGTGTATACGAGGACTCAGAGTGTATACGAGGACTCAGAGTGTATACGAGGACTCAGAGTGTATACGAGGACTCAGAGTGTATAAGAGGAAAATATTGTGTGTAGGGTAGTGAGTGAAGTATTAGAAATATTGTAAGTTTTGTATAAACAACTACAGAATATTGTCCTGTAGCTGTCGTGGAGTATCCCAGCCCCCAACTTGTAAATGACCACGAGTGGTTTTAAAAACATTCACAAGCAAAGACTGGGTACGATTACCCGTGGGCAAACGTAGTGGTGTGCAAGTGTGTGGGGTGCAGAGTAGTGAGGTATTAGTAGAGAGTAATGTGTAAGAGGTAAGTGTAAGAGGTAACGACTATAGGATATTCTCCTACAGTACGTCGTAGAGTAAGCCAAACCCCAGCTTGTAAGTGACCACGAATGGTTTTAAAAACACTTACAAGTGAAGAATGGATGCCAATTACCATTCGGTAAAGGAATGTGTGTGGGGGTGTAGAATAATATGTATGAAGATGTGTTAAGTAGTTTTCAAGAAGAGTGTTGAGTAGTTTTATAGAAGAGTGCTGAAGAGGAAAAATAAATAAATTAGTATCTATATATATATAAATGTTATGTTGGTTTGTGTACGCTTCAAAAACTCAAAAAGTTCTGCACCGATCGAGCTGAAATTTTAGAATGATATATAATCCGCATCAAGGATTGTTATACAGTATCCACGAGGGCGAAGCCGCGGGCATCAGCTAGTTAGTTATAAAAAAGAGACTAAGCCAAATAAGAGTCCAAAAGAAAATAAACTTAGAGATAGTTTGTTTTAGAATTTTGAAAAAAGGGAAAGCTTTGAATTTACGTTGGGCGCCAAACTGTAACAAATCTACTGAATTTAGAGGAATAAAAGAGTTGAGACAGTAGACTTGAACATTATAATATTGAGGGGAAAGTAAAAAATACAAAAGTAGTTATAAAAAAGGGCACACTCTCAGAAGGGAGGAGGGAGGAGGTTTTAAAGAACTTTACGGTTGTGGTTATCCTTGGCTTTATGGTTCCACGGCAGTGCAGGTCACTCTGGTTGTGATTAAGATGGTCCTCTTTAGTGTCAGCGTCACCTTGAGTAGGAGGACCAGCAGCAGTATCAGCGTCACCTTGAGTAGGAGGACCAGCAGCAACAATGAACCAGTGTAGAACTTAGAGTATTGGAGATGTTTCCTCGATCAGATTCAGAATAGAAGTCCCGCGTGTGAAATCATTTCAGCTTTTATAGATCCACAGCTTGTCATTTTCAGTTCATTTTTCAGAATTTCAAATAGTGACTTTTTCGTCTTAGAAATGCAACTTGCCAGTATTCAGAACAGCCAGTAATATTCAATCCAAAACCCTTTCGTAGAATTCTGAGAGCGTGTTAATTAATTATATGTAAGTTATAAAATACAATATCTGAACAATGTAAGTTATAAAATATAATATTTAAGCTAACATATTGATAAAAAGAATTTAAATTACATAAATCAAACCTAACCTAACCTTCATAGACTAAGCCAGTAAGAAACTATGAGAGAAAATTAAAAGAAAAAGTATTGACAGCTTGACAGCCTGACGTAAGTGTCATAACAATGAAAAATATGAAAATTATTTATTTTATTTTAGATATTTTAGAAGGAAACGAATCGTTTTAGACCGATTCGCAGAATAGTAATGCAAAAACCAATAAAACGAATGATTGATGCGAAATATAAGTAAGTATATAGTGTAAGTATGTATTATGATGTGTGGTAAGTGTGAATAAGGTGAACACTACAGCTCACTCAGTGAAATAAATAAAATACGTGGTTTAGAATAGCGAAATACCACAACCTACAGTCTTACAGAATAGGTACAGCCTTTTCTTTCAGTCCTTTTAGAAGTTTGTTAAGATATTATTTAATTAAAGGATGGGATAAATAACTATTTCTACGCAGTGAATTTTAGTTATGAAGTTGGTTTATTTAATATTGAACAAAATAACTGGCTTTATTTGGCAGTTTAATTTAATGTAACATAATTATTTTAGCTTTAATTAAATCTGTGTTCATAAACTTTAGAGAAGTTAGTTATGTAAGCTATTTTGTTCACAATAAAGCAGGTATGAATAATCCTATCGAAACCATACTAGTTACATGAGGGAGGTAATCCCAAGTGTAACTGATATAAATCCTGCTCATCTTATAGCTTTTCCTTTTCCTACACCAAATTTCAAATAACTTTTCAGATAAGTTTAGTAATTTCATATGACTTGCAGAAGATTGTTTATTCTGTTCATACCAGCTTGACTGGCAGCACCCGCATGTAACTGTACAAACATGATTTATCGTCTCGACATCGATATATTCGCGCCAAGACGCGCGTGCTCGTTATAGAAAATGTCACTAACCCAATAGATTTTAGGATCGTGTCTCATTTATGGAGCCTTATCTGAATTGATGAGTTATTATGACTGCCTTGTAGGCCAAGTTGTCGCAAGCGACTGCTGAACATGATATCCTGGGCTCTATTCCCGAGTCGGGAAATTCCCGATCATAGTCTAGATACGAGCTCAGTTGATGGCAATAGGCTCGCCCCTTATGACATGAGAATTAAATATCATCATCTGTCTAGCCATTTCTTAACTATGCTGACGTCGGCTTCCTAAGTTGAACATTAACAGCTATTGCTGCCAGTTAGTCTTTTGAAACTCATTGGTGTAACTTTACAAAGTGCAAACTTCGTGCCTCGCACGACAATCTAGCAGAACTTCAGATCTGGCACAAATTGCGGCATGAACATAAATAATTTAAAAAAAAAATCGTGTGATATTTATTGGCCTAATATTCTTAGTTGTTGAGTTTAAGGTAATTTATTATCATTAAATGATCTAAGAAACTTGATGCCATATAAGTTTTTAAACTGACATGGTCACTGACCATGTTTGATTATTGTTTCGAGTTCCCGATATTTCGGCGCTGTTACAAGCACCATGATCGCGGATAAACTCTCGAAACAATAATCAAACATGGTAAATATTCCGTTTATGATATTAATAGTAACTTGATGCAACTCGCAAAGTATTCACTAAAGCAGTTAGTACAGCTACAAAGCGCGATGTAATACTCACTGGTTTCAGCGGAATCTCTGAATATGGATGGCGACTGATTGTGAACAATGCAGACAAAGTGAACGAACATTACAACCATTTTCTAAAACAAAACCGCAAGTAGATAGCATACCAGAAATAAGCGTCAACGTCAGTACTTATATAAATTATGTCACTTTATTATTATATTGTAAAAGTAAATTCTCAAAGTTCGGTTTACACATTTCCATTTAATCTAGAACTACTTCCCGAAGATTTTTTAACATCCGCCGCGTTCAACAGACCGGAAAACTAAGAACCTACTGCTACATATTACTTAATTGGGCATCATAACTGGGATCTTTTCTGTATTGCGGTCTGAACAACCAATTATCACAATATTATCCAATTTGTCTGATGTTAGCTAAGTTACGAGGGTGCGCGAGTCACGGAAGTGTCACATCTGTCACACCACTTATTTAATCTTCCAGTGATTTACGATGTCATCAATCATTATTCTATTGTATTCTGATCGTTATTAGTAAGGAATAAGGTTAACTTTGAGAATAATAATTAGGTTTTGATTAATTCCAAGCAAGATACGCTAGACAGACAAGCAACTCTAGTAATTCTAAGTATGAATGATTTTAGAAATCACAATAAGTATATTATTTTGTGATTTCTAAAATCATTTTCATTCAAAAAGTTATCCGACAAAGTGAATCGTTAGAATCTTCACGCTGGTATTTGTAACAACATAAATTAATGCCTTGTAGTGATATTGCACAACACATTATCGTGCAATAAAGTGATTTACTATGAGGTATAAAATATTAATGTCGGTTTGTCGACTTTGAAAGGATATGCAAACTTTACAGCTTCAAATGCAGCTAAATTGTTTTGATTTGAGTTCATTTGCCAAGATCAAGGCAACTGCTATAAATTTATGTGGTAGAATCATAGGGTAGAATATTGCAAGTAAGTAAAAAATTATCATCTCGTTCAAAAAATCTAGTCTGGTGAAAAGAAATAGATACAAAGAGCGTTAGATATTGATGCATAGATATTGATTCAGGCGTGCCTGTAGACAATCGTCAGCGAAATTGCCAGTATTAAAAATGTACGAGGCTTTTTGATAAAACCTGAATATTTAGCAGGTTTATATGTCTATCCTTTTTTAAGGTAAATCTGAAAACATAACATAACATCACGCCTATAATCCCTGAAGGATCAGGTTCACATCAGGATGATTTTGTCGCTTTAAACATAACTATGTTTAAGTCTTTTCTAATAATGGGTGAGTAAACGGGGACAAATCGAGACTCCATGGATGCCACTGAGTAGTTTTTATAAACACTGTTTTCTTATTGCTTCACTGTTTTGTTTTTAAGTATTCTTAATCTCAATTTCTTCAAATCATCCGTTGCCATATAAGATTCCGATTTATTTATGAGATATCACTTTTGATTGCAGCAGAATAGGTATTCCGAGGGAATTGCTTGTCTGCCTTGTTGTTTGCTTGCTTGTTGTTGCTTGTGGCATTAAGTCCGCCTATGTACCACTCTTGTGCATGAAGTTTAAATAAATAAATAAATAATTGCCACATGTTGAGGTGCACCCCAATTCCTTCTGTATTCCGAGAAAGACTACATGTCCTAAACACGTGGGAATTGCGTCGGAACTTCTTCGGAAAACTGCACAAAGACGACCATTTATAGATGATTGAAACTACGTGGATGTGATAGATGTTTCAATGGACAGCTGAAATGAAAGAATTGCTTGCAGTTATAAAATTAACCCAATCGTTTGTTGACCAATAATAAACTGACTTGTGTATAAAAAAACACAAATCTTAAAATCTCATAAATTATACATTATTGAACTAGAGACCAATTTACTAGATTTTTTTAAGCATTCCATTGTCTATTGAAATATAAATCTCCGTAGGAGCCCTGAATCCAAAGTCTGTAAGTATGTAAATATTGTATGGAAAGTTATTGAAGTGTAAACATCTCGTGCTAAAGTCTCAAGAGAGGTCCTCAGATGCGAGTAGAATGGATCACTTTACATCTCAAGGGATATTGTACGATGTGAACACAGAGATATGGAGATCGGCTTGACAGACTGTAATTTATGAACAACAGAACTCTGAATAAACAATGCAATGCCTAGATAATATAGATTTTTTTATAGAAGAAAACTTTTATTATTATCTTTAACTGAGGCCCGTTGCCGAAATCGACGACAAGTCGAAACCTTAACCGAACAATTTCATCTCGCCTACCAACTATAAAATCACAGCAGTAATTACTGTTGGGAATCACAAGACAAACTTCAAACAAAACAAAATGTATTGTGTCTGCTAAACTTCTGACAGTAAGCCGTTCAAAACTGATTAGTTGAAAGAATCTTAGAGATTTCATCGTCCCTACACACCGTACATTGAACTTAACGGTTAGGTTATTTTTACACATTTGTATTCAACTGATTCTGTTTGCTCAGAGAAAACGTTTCGGATAGGCCTAACATTAGTTTGAAGCTGACAAAGAGGGAAAAACGTAAAATACCTACGTAAAGACATCGAAAATTTCATGAACAGTATTTAATAATGGTGTAATTTAATCGACAATTAACATGTACAAAATTTACTATTTCTGAAACTTAACTGACATTCGGGGTCTCTCTTTCTCTCTCTCTCATTCCATCAATTATCAATCCAATCTGCTCATCATCTGAAAGTTCATGTTCTGGAAATAATCCGAAGGGCATATAATTTTTTTATTGGTTAACGAAAACTGTGTTTAACAGTGAAATATATATATTACGGCTAATACCCGAAGTGCGGCTACACCTAGTTTTAGCCGGTTAGAACTAGGTGTAGCCACGCAGGCCCGTAATCCACCAAAGCGGAGAGGAGAGGAGACGAGAGGAGATGTGCCACGAAGCTGGCAGGTTATTTCCACCAAAGCGGAGAAGAGATGCGTTGCGGAGAGGAGATGTGAGCTGTGTGTAGCAGAGATGTGAGCTGTGAGAGATCGAAAACAGTCAAGTTCTGTCTACGTTTCGGGACGTGCGAGGCGCGCGGAGAAGGCAGCGCAGCCCGGCCGCCCGACTAGACACTTCTCCGCTCTGCCGCGCCGCTTGCTCGCTCGCTGCACAAAATTCTATAGAAAAATGAGACATCTCCTCTCCTCTCCGCTTGACCCATTTCCACCAAAGCTAAGCGAAGAAGAGATGTGGAAATAACGAAATCGGATTGGTTTATTCGAACACATCTCCTCTCGTCTCCTCTCCTCTCCGCTTTGGTGGATTACGGGCCTTACTCTTGGTTAAACCTAGTACGAGCCGATTGTTTTCGGGTAAAACTAGGTCTATCCTTCATCATGCCGGCTACAACTAGGTTCGGCCATTCCCTGTTGGATAAAACTAGGTCACATACCACTTACACACACGCACACATTCCACTTACACACACACACACAACCCGAACATATTCTATTAATAACATTATTGTAGTATTAAAGAAATATTTAAAAAAAAAAAAAAAATATATACTAGTTTATTGTAACTTTTTGTAAGGATCAGGGACTGTTATTCCTTAATACAGGTTATTCTATAACCTAGCTAGGAATAGCAGAACTTCACTCACTAGATTGTGTCTGACTTGGTACAAACTTATGTCTAACTTTGTGTATGCCTCTGTACTACAATCTCCTTTTTTATGAAATAAATTTATATTATTATATTATATTATTATGTGACATGAACGGACACGTCTTCGCCTTTGAAAAGTAATCGCCTAAGACTGAAGGATATTTCTTCAGTGGCATCGTTACGACAAAGCGTCCATCGTCTTTACAATAGGTATATTTATTAAAACCCTGCTCACAGGCACGCTCAGGACATAAAGAATGCTTGGCTGCAATGGTATTTAATTCACGACGACGAGATAAGTCTGGGTCGGCGTCCACGTTTAAAAAATGACAAACGGGAGAAGAAGAGTGTGACTTATGACGGGCAACGTACCCTGACTAACCAACGCATTGCACCTCTCAATGAATCTGAAAAAAAAAAAAAACAATGCAGCTCGCGGTACTCAAACTCAAACTCAACTCAAACTCAAATAGTTTATTTCAATTAAGCCATTACAGGCACTTTTGAATGTCAGAACTACCTACCTACACCTACCTACACCTACCTACACCTACCTACACCTACCTACACCTACCTACACCTACCTACACCTACCTACTACCTACCTACACCTACCTACTACCTACCTACACCTACCTACTACCTACCTACACCTACCTACACCTACCTACACATACCTACTACCTACCACCTACCTACCTACTACCTCCTACTACCACTAAAATAACATTACCCTAAAGTTTGCTTGCCGTCGCCCCTGAGTTACGCTTCACCCACTCAACCTTCGTTACGCTAAGGAGGTCGCCGGCTCGCTTCGCTCGCCACCTCCCCCCTCAAACTAACCAACGCAGTTTCGTTTCATATAACTTAGGCTGATTTTTACCTAAGTCTATGGAATTATTACATAAGATGGACCAAAATACTTCGGCCCCAAGTAAGATGTCTATAGCTGCCGGTATATTAAATGATGGGTCAGCTAGACTTATTCCCAATGGAAGAGGAATGTTATCAATGTTTATAAATGAAGACGGAAAAGCTCTAGTGATTTGAGGTAAAATATGACAGTCTACAGTAAGACTACAATCGTCATCATAGTGAGACATAATAGTAAGGCTGCAAGACTGTGTACAATTAGAAGTATTATTATTTATAGAGTAAGATCCCAGAGCAATCAGACATAACTTATTTTCACACGGATGAAACCTGAAGTTTTCAGTAGCGTCTCGTGTGCCTTGAATACCTACGCGCTTTGTAGAACTTGCCGAGTGACACCTGGGCAGGTACCAGGCGAGAAAGGTGACTAAAAATAAGAACTATTTAACTTAAATTCACATGGCTGATTTTTATATATGTCATGTAGAATATTATTTTAAAGTTATATCTTAAAGTGTCAGACACTTTTGATGGACCAGAGTTTTTGTCAGACGCTTTTAAGCTTGGAAAGCAATACGGCCGACGGAAAGTGTCTGGGAGTAGAAAATATACGTAAAAAAACAGCTTGGAGAAAATACGTGAAGTATTTTCTCCAAGCTGTTTTTAACGTATATTTTAGGAATTATCCTTAAAAATAAGTCGCAAATACTCCCAGACACTTTCCGTCGGCCGTATTGCTTAACAGACGCTTTAAATAATACTAAACTCCTAATGATTTAATACTTAAAGCTAATTGATCGGGATATTGCCATGCTATATCGGTCAGGCGCTTCAAAAACCAAGCTTAAAAGCGTCTGACAAAAACTCTGGTCCATCAAAAGTGTCTGACACTATATGATATTACTTTAAAATAATATTCTACATGACATATATAAAAATCAGCCATGTGAATTTAAGTTAAATAGTTCTTATTTTTAGTCACCTTTCTCACCTGGTACCTGCCCAGGTGTCACTCGGCAAGTTCCACAAAGCGCGTAGGTATTCAATTCACACGAGACGCTACTGGAAACTTCAGGTTTCATCCGTGTGAAAATAAGTTATGTCTGATTGCTCTTGGATCTTGGACTATTATACCTGTCACGGTGGCGCTCGCACTACGTCGCGACAAACCCAGCTTACCGCAAAGTGACTCATCAACGAAGTTGCCCGTACTACCGTTGTCGAGGAGGACTCGGGCATTGTGCACGTCGCCCTTGCTGTCAACCACCCTCACGATCGCTGTGGAAAGCAAAACATTCGGAGGAGTAGTAAACTGCTGAACATTAGCGGCAAAGTTATTTACGGGAATAACTGGTTCAGACAAAGTTCCCTCTGCCTCGTGTAGATGAAGCAGAGTGCTGTGCCTTTTCTTGCAGTACTTGCAAGGTACAAGATTACACCTTGATTCGGTGTGCCCTGGTCGCAGACAATTAAGGCAGACCTTTGTCTCTTTGGCCTTTTGTA
Source organism: Diarsia mendica (assembly GCA_949316265.1). Classification (NCBI taxonomy): domain Eukaryota; kingdom Metazoa; phylum Arthropoda; class Insecta; order Lepidoptera; family Noctuidae; genus Diarsia; species Diarsia mendica. The sequence goes on from OX438906.1 coordinate 15,245,712, forward strand.
TACGAGACTCAACAGACAAAGCTTTAAAGGTGTGATATCGGAACGTATTAATTACTACCACTGGGTAGTAATTGTCTCTGCCTTGGAATTGTCTATTGTCCTTTCGTTCTGCTGTCTCGCTCTCTCGCAATAACAGCCATATTGTAAAACTGTACTTTAAGACTGTGTGGAGAAATAAATACGATTTCAATTAATAAAAGTGTTTATATCAGTATACAACAGTTTGGCGACGAGCATTAAAGAACCCGTTGTAAGAAAAAAAAAAAGTGTTCGCAAAATTAAAGAAAAAAAACCCAATATTCAGCAAAAACAAGAAGCAGCAGCACGCTTCACTGTGAAGTTAGCTCCGATTGACGTGCGTTGCGAGTGCGACGATTATCCACCATCTTGGTTCGCTGTTGACTAATGTCACGTCTGTTTACAAAGTCCGATCGAAGAAAATAAATGACTACTTGGATTTATAAATTAAATAAGTCCCAATTGGAAGAACAATTAGCAGAGCACGGAATTAACACCAAAACCGAAACAGTTGATGAACTCCGAAAAATATTAAGCAACTACTGGAAAGAAAAATTGAAAATACAGGCCACCAGCCCACCACAAACAAAGGCAATCATGTCAAATTATGATCTGAAGGCATTTAGTGGTGAGTGTTGGGAATCTTTTGAACAACAACTACAATGTATAATTACATTAAATGAGGTTCCAGAAACAAAGAAAGTACCGTTACTGCTGACCAAGATTACACCGGAAGTGTTTCAGACTTTGACTTGTTTGTGTGCGCCTTCGAAACCAATTGATTTAACATTTAAAGAACTGTGCACCACACTTACAAAAAAATATACGAAGAAACAGTCTTCAGTTTTAGCCAGAGCCACATTTCGCAGTCGGAATCAATTGCCAACAGAAAGCGTCGAAGATTATTTATTGGCATTAAAAAAACTAGCAGGAGTATGCAGCTTCAAAGATATGAATGACCAGATAAGAGAGAAGTTTATTGACGGAGTGCATTCAAGGCTGATCAAGTTTGAATTGTTGAAAAGTGATGCTGACCTTAGTTTGGAACAAACAGTGATGCTGGCACGGACTGTGGAAACCGCCTTAGTCCATACTACCAGTAAGAAGGAAACACAGGTATCCGAAATGTTTTATAATGAAAAAAATACAAAACAGAAGCACAATAAATTTAAAACAAAGAAAAATCAACAAGTGAAAGAGAAGGAGGTTAGATGTTTTTGTTGTGGCAACAATGGCCACATTAAGTCAGAATGCAGATTGATCAAGAAGTACTGTTCGGAGTGCGGACAACAAGGACACCTTTTCAAGGTTTGTTCAAAGAACCCACGGAGAGTGTATTCAATTGAGAAAAATGAACAAGAAACCAAGCCAGATATAGATGATGACATCGAAGCTTCTATACTATTAATACTGTAAACGGGATATTTACCATGTTTTGATATTGTTGCGAGTTCCCGATATTTCGGCGCTGTTACAAGCACCATGATCACGGATAAACTGAAGTCATTGCGGGTGGATGTTTATGAGCAGACAAATCGGTCTACCCTCTTTCTCGTTCGTTTTTTGCGCTCGGTACCACTACCATTGTCACTCACTACACGATTCTGTTCCCGACACACAAAACTCACTGTGTCCACTCGCGAACATTTTTCGGCACTTTTTCGGTTTTTACACAGCTGAACCACTGGATTCCAGGCTCTCGACAGTTGAAACCCATCCTCCCGGTTAAAATTGTTATATTTTGTAATTCCAATAGCCTCTCTAACCAGACGAGGTATATAGTGGCGTTCTGTTGAGATGACCTGAGGGTTATGCAACTCAATCCAGTGGTTCGATCCCGATTCAAGTAGATGTTCAGCTATGGCCGATTTTTGGGTGTCATTGTTTTTCACTGCCCTAATATGTTCGGATATACGACACGACACCGTACGTTTTGTCTGACCGATATAGGACTTGCCGCAACTACAGTCTACTTTATAAACCCCGGGTTTTTCCAGCGGAAAGTTGTCCTTCGGCGAACGCAGCATCTGGGACACTTTCCTGAAAGGAGTGAAGATGGTCTTTACGGCGTATTTCCGAAGAATATTCGCAACCTTATCTGTCACTCCCCTCACGTATGGCAAAAATGCTGGCTGCCTCTCAACCTCGCACTTCCGGTGCTTATAATTAGTTTTTTGTTTAAGTTGTGCAGACTTCCCCGTGTATCCGTGTAATATCGGGAACTCGCAACAATATCAAAACATGGTAAATATCCCGTTTACAGTATTAATAGTAATGTCAGTGACCATGTCAGTTTAAAAACTTATATCGAAGCTTCTGTTGGGCAGCTATTCAATGAGTATGAGTTGTATTCTGTTAATGTAAGTAAGGTACCTCCGCATTATATAGCTATAAATGTTGCAGGAGTATGTTTAGATTTTCTGTTAGACACTGGTTCAGAGGTGACAGTAATTCCGTTGAAAGACAAGGTCAGGCTGTTCAACCAGTTAGTAATTGAGGATACCAATGTAAGATTTAAAAATTTTGACCAAACCATCTCAAAACCAGTTGGTTTATTGAAAAATCTAACAGTAAAATTTAACGGAATGGTGAGATATTTGAATGTTTTTGTAGCCCATGATAATGTTCCGCGAATAATAGGTCGTAACTGGTTAAAATCATTTGATCTGTGGCCTCCAACATTTATGGAAACTAATACTATGACTAAGCATTCACATACTTACTCATGTGAAACTAAAACTGTTTCAGAAGCAGAAAATCTAATCAAGGAAAAGTTCGCAGAAGTATTCAGCCCAGGGTGGGGCAACTTCAAAGGTGAAGTTATTACCCTAAAATTAAAACCGGATGCAAAGCCGAAGTGCCTACCACCACGGCGTGTACCATATGCATTAAAGGACAAGGTAAAACTTGAAATTACTCGCTTGCTACATAATGGTAGAATATCACCTGTGACATACAGTCAGTGGGGTACTCCGGTGGTCCCTGTATTGAAAACAGATGGATCAGTAAGGCTGTGTGGTGATTATAAGGTTACCTTGAATCCACACTTAGAAGTTGACCATTTCCCATTACCACATATCGAAGAAATCTTTAACACACTTAAGAATGGAGAATACTTCTGCGAGCTTGATCTGAAAGAGGCGTACCTACAGGCACCTCTAAGTTCTGAGTCTCAGGAGCTAACTACTATAGTAACTGAAGAAGGTACATATAAATATCTATACTTACCATATGGTGTAAGCACAGGACCAGGCTCATTTCAGCGACTGATGTGTAAAAAACTTGCAAACATACCAAATACAGCCGTGTTCATAGACAATATATATATGGCAGGATATGATGTAAATGATATGCTAAATACCTTGTGTAAGGTACTATCTAAACTAAAAGAATGTCAGTTTAAATTAAAACTCCAAAAATGCAAGTTTTTCAAAAAAAGTATTGATGTGTTTGGTTTTAGAGTAACCAAAAATGACATAAGCATTATTAAATCAAATGTTGAACCATTGCTGAAAACAAAAGCTCCCACTAGCATGACATTGTTAAGGTCTTTCTTGGGTAAAATTAATTATTATAATCGGTTTCTAAAAGGCATGGCTGGTACGTTAGCACCATTGTATGATATTGTTAAGAAAAATAAATTTGAGTGGACCCCCGATTGTAATAAAGCTTTTGAGATAATCAAACAGAAATTGTCTTCTGTAAACAATTTAAGACATTTTGACCCAAATTTACCATTAATTTTAGCTTGCGACGCGTCAGATACATCTTTGGGGGTGGTATTGTCGAACCGAGATTATGATGGTACTGTTAGACCAATTGCATATGCAAGTAAGAAATTAAACTCTGTAGAAATAAAGTATTCAACGATAGATAAAGAAGCAATGGCAATTATCTTTGGAGTGACCAAATTTTACAACTACACTTATGGCCGATATTTTGAGTTAGAAACCGACAATGCAGCATTAGTAAGGATATTGGGACCCACCAAAGGGATTCCAAAAATGGCAGCAAAAAGGCTGCAACATTATGCGATTTTTTTGTCGGCATTTAATTATAAGATTAGGCACATCAGTACCACAACAAACCCAGCTGATTTCTTATCGCGTGCATTAATTAATCAAAGTACAGAAAACGTTGAATTACATTCGATTTGTATTAATGGTAATGTAAGTAATATCTACCATGTAAACAACTCAAAAATCGATAATTTAGACTGGAAGACTATTCAGACTGAAACAAAAAAAGATATAATCTTGTCAAAAACGATTCGACATGTTTTAGATGGCTGGCCAAACAAGAAATTTATGGACAAGGAACTCCTAATTTTCTATAACAGAAGGGATGAAATTAGCACTGACAGAGGATGTTTATTTTGGGGTTACAGAATTATAATTCCTACTGTATTACGTGAATCAATTCTTTCAGAGCTACACAAAAGCCACTTTGGTATTGTTCGCATGAAGCAAGTAGCACGATCATATTTCTGGTGGCCGGGACTAGATTCAGAAATAGAAAATCTTACAAAAAAGTGTGTAATCTGTCTAAGTAACAATAAAAATCCACCAAAATCACAACTAAAACCATGGCCTGTACCGCCATCAGCATGGTACCGACTTCACGCCGATTTTTTAGGACCTTATTATAATAAGATGTTTTTAGTGGTTGTGGACAGCTATTCAAAATGGCCTGAGGCTTTTGAAATGACCAATATTGCCGCAACAAGTACAATTGGAATATTCAAAAAGTTATTTTCCACCTTTGGTTTCCCAGTCCACTTAGTAACAGATAATGGCCCAACTTTCACTAGTACAGAATTTGAAAATTTTTGCCAACTAACAAATATAAAACATACATTTACACCCCCATATCATCCAGCAACAAATGGAGCAGCAGAGAGATTTGTCGAGACATTTAAAACTCATGTGACAAAAATTAAGGAAAGTGGTAGCACACTGAGCTCGGCTGTAAACTTATTTTTGTTTGATTACAGAAATCTACCCCATAGTACTACTGGTGTAACACCAGCCAGATTAATGCTGGGTAGAGAGCTTAGGAATCGATTTACCTTGTTAAGGCCACCACCAATAACTGAAAAATCATATGAAATGCAAGAAAAATCTAAACATTATTATAAAGGAAACAGAAATACAGTATCATTAGAATTAGGGCAGAAGGTAATTGTTAGGGACTATAGAAAGGGGTATAAGCCTTGGATTTTAGGAACTATAATTGATGAATCCTGTCCAGGGGTAACCTATTACATTGATGTGGGGGGTTTAAAATGGAAAAGACATCTAAATCAAATTCGTACTTGTGATCAATCGGTGGATGAATAAATTAGATTACATTAATTTATAAATTAGATAATAGTTAAGTAGTACAATGTTTTCTTATGATTGTCTTACTAATAATTAACAGATTTAATTTAATTTTAAGATTGTCTTAGTTAAGGTGGTGGAGAGTGTGATATCGGAACGTATTAATTACTACCACTGGGTAGTAATTGTCTCTGCCTTGGAATTGTCTATTGTCCTTTCGTTCTGCTGTCTCGCTCTCTCGCAATAACAGCCATATTGTAAAACTGTACTTTAAGACTGTGTGGAGAAATAAATACGATTTCAATTAATAAAAGTGTTTATATCAGTATACAACAAAAGGCATCACAATTGAATAAATAGTGAGTCTGATTGCACATTGGACACGTTAATTTTCTTTTATAATTATTATCAAAATTTTTATCTTTATTGTTGCTTTCATGTGTTTTTTGATCTGATTTTGTAGCTGTAAGTAAATTTGAATTATGTTGGGAAGTGTCTGCCTGTTGTACTTTATTGATATTTTCTTTGTGTTCTTGCAAAGTTTCTATTATGTCAGCTCTGTTGCTGAGGAACTTTAAAAAAAAATCTAATGAGGGTGGATCATCAATTGTGTTTCGATGTTCTTCCCATTCCCTACGTGTGACACTGTCAAGTTTTTCGGACATCATGTGAGTTATGAGGGTATCTCGTAAGTTAAATTCAATGTCCTGACCTAACGTTGTCAAAGCACGGAGATTTTTATTCGTGACATCAATAAGGTTACGAATAGAAGTAAATGATTCACTTTGCATTAATTCAACGCTAAATAACGCCCGAACATGATTATTAAGAGCGTATGCTACCTCAGATTAGCAACCCTATTTGTGATGGTTAAAACTTCGCTTGTAATACTGTTAGAATAAAGTTCTAATCAGCTTGCACTACAAAGCGGCTGTTACGTCTTTCGCTGCGGCCGAAAAGTGCGAAATTAGTGGTATTTTGCGATTTACAAAAAAACTATTGATTGGACTAAAAACAAATAATTAAAAAAATTAAAAAACACGCCTGCCATGTCAAAAACTAAACTAAAAAATTAAAAACAAGTCAAACGATTTCAGTGATGACTGAGAACAAGGTCCCGTAAATGTATTCGAAAATGGAAAACTGAAAACTAAAACTTTTATTGCAGTCGGGGGACCTGTAAAGAAATGATCCAGCGAACTGTCTCCCGACTGCAATAAAAGTTTTAGTATTCAGTTTTCCATTTTCGAATACATTTACGGGACCTTGTTCTCAGTCATCACTGAAATCGTTTGACTTGTTTTTAATTTTTTAGTTTAGTTTTTGACATGGCAGGCGTGTTTTTAATTTTTTTTAATTATTTGTTTTTATTTCACATTTTTTAGTGCTAGAGAGGTATTTTGACCTATAACCAATATACCACGATATATTAGTTTATTTTTCATTTGAGAAAGCAATGTTACGCTAGGGTTTGTGCGATACTAAATCAATAATTTTTTCTTTTATTAAGTGTTTATTAAGTGGTTAGTTAGCATGGATCTAAGTGTAAATTAGGAAACCTCTTGTTTGTGTCTCGTGTCTTGACTATGTTTCTGTCGAATGTTACCGTTTGCAGCTTTTGCATTGTCACGGTTCAACATAATAGGAGTGGTAACCGGGGGCTATTTGAAAAACGGTGTTAATATCATACTGTTTTATTAATTGCTAACCAATGATATTTTTTTCCTGGATGGTAAATTTCAAAATAGAAAAAGATTAGCGTCTCAAGTGAAACTAAACGGAGAAGGAACAGGACGGATGCGCGAGCGAAGCGAGCGCGGAAATTTTTGTATACTTCTTATAGATCAGTGGGGGGTGGGAGGGGGGGGGGCAAATATATGTTGTCATCAGGAGGTAAGAGGATAAAGAAATTTATTATAAGTACTTGACATTAATTCTCCACTTTCGGAACTATACGTCTAAGAAGTGTGACACTTGCCCTGTGAAGGGGTGTCAGCAGGTAGATAGGTAGGGGTTTGAAAATAATAAGAACTCGGGAAGATTAAGTAACCTATTATTTATTGCCTAATTTTCTGTGGCCATCACACGACTTGATTGCAGAGGGTAAAATGGGTAGGGAACACTGGCCTGAACCGTCTCCAGCGATGATGGTTCCGTCCTTTGTCTTGCCCGCAACCAACGGCTCCAGTCCTAGGTTCTGTTCCAGGTAGATTAAAAGTTCTGCGTAGGGTAGGTGTCACCCTGCAGCAGAGGATCTTCTCCAAGCGTCCCTCACGACGCTGGAACCACGACGTGGCGAAGGGTTGAAAGGTAGACTAGAATCCTGGAAATCCAGACAGAAACGGAAGCGTAAGCAAGCTGTCGGAACCACGTTTCGTAGGTCCAAAGGTCACAGTGTCCCAGATAGGAAGAAAGGAAGAAATACAGCAGAAACTAGATTAAAGAAGTTCTAGGAACACCTTACAGTTAGCACTTGTAATAAAATACATGGAAACTTACCCTAGAGGGATTTCGCGACGTATTAATATATTACGTAGGTAAATTATTATGATACGATCGGAGCGAGCGACACAGCTGTCACCTCAGAGCTCTCAAAATTGAATGGTCATCGGCCCTACCGAGCCCAACCGAATCGTAGCTCTTCGGCGATGCTCGGCAAAGATCGTTTCAGCGTTGCGCGGGCGCATAGAAGCGAGGACCTTTAATATAACATACACTCCGTAGGTTCCGTACATTATTATTTAATTTTAATGATTTATTTTAAGTGTTAGGTTTACTTTATATTCGAATAGGTAGGTATTTTTAAAGTTATGTGTAAATATTATAGTTTTAGTGTATTTTGATTTCTTATTATTAAGGATTCCTAACTAAACTATTTTTAGTTGTAACTTGCAAAGTGCAACGTTACAGTACCCCGCCAAAAAGCGAAGGATTTTGCATACTAGGTGCAAAATCCGGCTAGAACTACTAAACTAAACTTACTAAATACATACAGGCTTTTCATTCATACATCACGCAAATAGTCATCATTTATAAAATCATCGAGTCTAATTATAAAGACTTGAGACCATAGCAACAGAGTAATAACTAAATCATTTAATAATTATACTCAATTAGTAAGTTAAAATGTATTAAAATAGTATTAATTATTTAACACATCAAAGTTTATGTAGTAGGTTTTTGTATATATTAAGGCTAGGTTAGGTACTGTGATAAGTTAAGTAATGTGTTTAGACTTTATAGTTGATAAGTTTGATGTCTTTGATGTGCCATGAACCAAGTGGTTTTCCAGACATGTCAGCGAGTTCATAAACAAGAGGAGACTTTTTATCAATTACTTTACATTTTATGAATTTTGCAGCTAATTTTTTATTAAAATATTTATCCTTATCGCTCTGATAAAAAGTCCTTTTCCAAACCACATCACCAATATTAAATTCAGCAGGCTTTCTGCGTAAATTATAATGTTGACAATTCCTACTATGAGCCTGTAGTAATAGTGCTTGCACCTTATTAAATATACTAGACAACACACCCAAGTTCTCAGCGTAGGAATCGCGAGGCTGAAAAACAAGATCGTCGTCGTTTTCTGTATCAACGTAGTGCGATCCACAAGCAATTAGTTCACGCCCGTACACTAGAAATGAAGGAGTAAAACCGGTTACCTCATTCACAGAACTATTCACGGCGAATTGTATTTTAGGTATCAGCTGATCCCAAACTCGTTGATCGGTAGTTATGAATGTTGAGATAGCGGTCATTATTGTTTTGTTGTAACGCTCTACTGTATTTACGTGTGGTGAATATTTAGGAGTAAAATGTAATTTAGGTACCTTATATTTGTCAAACATTTGTCTTAGCGTAGCACTTACGAATTGTTTACCGTTATCAAGTATCACTGTAGAAGGTATGCCATGTATTAGAAATACATGTTCCTCTAGGATCTTCGTAACAATTTCAGCTGTCGCGCGCTTTATTGGGAATAATAAGCAGTACTTACTAAAGCAACAAGTCACGACTAGGATGTAGGAGTTTTGTTTTCTAGTAGTCGGTAGTGGTCCTACTAGATCTACGCTAATAACTTGAAAGGGTCTAGAACATTGCTTAGGTCTACCCATTTCACCTAAGGGCGAATGAGTTTGATGTTTATGTGCAATACAGATATCACATGACGTAACCGCTTTCACGACATCAGCATGCATTCCAGGCCAGTAGTACCTGAGACTCAACCGCTTGTAGGTTTTGAATATACCAAAATGACCAGCGGTTGGTTCTGAGTGGTTTTTTAAAATGATTTCTGTTCTAGACTCAGCAGGAATCACCTCTTTCCACTCAAACTCCTTATTAAGGGTATGTTTAGTTTGCATGTATCGGAATAAGCGATTGTTTTTTACTAAATAATTTGGAAAAGATGTAGGAGAATTTTGACAACCGTTATATATATTTAAGTACCATTGATCATTTGAGGCTGCTGTGTTAGGATTAGTGTCTATAGCAGAAACTTGGCATGCGCGAGACAGTGCATCAGGAATGATATTATCCACGCCACGACGGTGTTTTATTTCAAAATTGAACGCAGAGAGACGAACACCCCAACGAGCTAGACGTCCAGTAGGGTTGTTTAGGTTAATGAACCACTTGAGAGCTGAATGGTCTGTATATACGATAAACTTTTTGCCATTATCAAGGTAGCATCTCCAGTGTTCTAAGGCTACTAGTACAGCGAGAGCTTCTCTTTCAGTGATGCTGTAGTTCCTCTCTGGACCAGTCAAAGTTCTACTTGTGTAGGCAATAGGATGCTCGACCCCGTCTATAGTCTGAGTTAATAGACCTCCAACACCATAATCACTAGCGTCGGTGTGGACTTCAAACGGTAGGTCAAAGTTAGGGCATGAAAGAATCGGTGCAGAGACAAGGAGTTCTTTTAGTTTTGTAAAAGATTCCTCAGCTTCTGTAGACCAAAGGAAGGGATTAGATTTTTTACTAGTGGAAGTAAGTTTGTTTAGTGGGCCAGCAATAGAACTGAATTTAGGAACAAACTTACGATACCAGGACGCGATTCCAAGAAATCTTTTTACGTCTTTTTTATTTGTAGGTGTAGGGTAATTTAAAATAGTATTGATTTTATCCGAATCGACATGAAGACCTTTTGAGTCAATGACGTAACCTAGATATTTAAGTTGGTTACGAAAGAAAACAGATTTTTCGTAGTTTATTGTTAGATTGGCCATAGTTAATTTCTTGTGAACTTTTAGAAGAAGAGAAATATGATTTTCGAAATTAGAGCTTATTATGACAATGTCATCGATGTAGACGAAGACAGAGTTTTCAAACTCTGGGCCATAGAATAATGTATCGACGAGCCTCTGTTGAGTAGCTGGTGAATTTGTTAACCCGAAGGGCATAGTAACAAATCTGAAAGTACCGCGATGAGGAATATAGAAAGCAGTCTTGTTTCTATCGTCTTCTGAAATAGGAATTTGCCAGAAGGCTTTGGATAAATCAATGCTACTTAGATATTTTGCGTTATTTAAATTATCCAAAATCTCAGATATATAAGGCACTTGTAGGCGTCCTTTTTAGTAACCGAATTCAATTTTCGACTGTCTAGACAGAATCTAAGTTTACCGTCCTTTTTGGCGTCAATAGAACAGGTGAAGACCATGGACTCTCACACTCTTCAACAACACCCAAAGATAACATTTCGTCCAGTTGCTCAGATAAAATACGCTGTTTTTCTGGAGAAACCCTGTAGTATCTTTGCCTAATAGGTAAGGATTCACCAGTATCAATATGGTGCGTTACTAGGTTAGTTCTACCTAAGCCACGTTTTTCAGTTGAAATATTTTTAAACTGTTCTATAATGTTATCAGCGGTTACACGTTGAGCTTCAGTTAATTCATTATAGGAATGTACTACACTAGTAGTTTCAGACACTGTACCTACCTCACAAATATTATTTGCAGTATTATGAATAGAAATTGAATTATAAAACTTAGGAAATAGATTAAATTTTGTCCAAAAATCAATGCCTAATATTAAATTTGATTTTACAGAAGGTACGACGTAAGCTTTTAATATATGAAATTGCTTTTCGAAAGTTACGGGTAGATTAATAAATCCAATAGATGCTAAGTTCTGTCCACCGGCAGCGGTAAAAGTTTTAGCAATATCCGAGTGAAGTTCAAGTCCTAATGAAACAAAATGTAAATGGGAATTATTACCTAAGATAGTTACTGTAGACCCAGAATCAAGTAAACCACAGAGATTTGTGTCACGTACTTGGATAGACGCGTACGGTCTTAGATCATCCTTTGGTTTTTTATCGAAGATTGTTGTAATGAAATAGCTAGATAAAAAAGTTTTGACTGTCAAAAGCCAGTCCTTCCATTCTTTTTCATCAAAGTTTTTATTTGATTTTACAGCCTTTCCACTACAGCAATCCTCACTAGCTAGTTTTTTTCCTTTGACTTTGACTTGGAATGACATTTAGGGCAATTAGGATATTTGACATCCTTTGTACCACACTTGAAGCAAATTAGAAACCTATCCGCTTTACACTGGTTCAAGGAATGTTCAGAATTGCGACAGCGAGGACAATAAACCGGTTTAGCTTTAGTATCGGAAGTGGTAATAGCAGCTACATCCGATTTTTCTTTAGGTTTAAAAGAAGAATTTGAATTATTTTTTGAGTTGTTATTATACCTATGTTTATTGTAATAGTTCGATTTACTAGTGGTTTGTTCAGAAGAATTAGTGAATGCTAGGTCAGGAGCCAAAGTATCAGACGACACTCTTGGTGGTTCTCTGAATTGAGACGTCAGAGACTGTATTTTCTCAAAACTTCTACATAGGTTTCTTAAGTTTTCCATAGTATTTATTGAATTTGTATTTGAAGCCAATACACTAGCGTAACAAGGTCTAATGTTATGGATTAAGATGTCTAATTTCTCCTGTTCCGATATATTTTTAGTTAATCTGGAAAACAATTCAGACATTTTTGCAAAGTAAATAGTTATATTCTCCGTATCACCCTGTGTTCTATTACGTATCTCAGTCAATAAACGGTAGTCGTAATCAAAGTGACTAAAATCCTCTATTAGCAAAACTATCAACTCATCCCAAGTAGTAATAGAATTTTTAATACTACGGTACCAATGTAACGCGTCACCTGTGAATATTTCCGTAGCATACATTAATAATTTACTTGAGGGTATGTTGCGCGCAGTACTATACTCGTTTACTCTCTGCACGAAAGCGTGTACACAAGATTTACCGTTATACTTAAGTTTTTGTAGTTCACCAATGTGCGAGCGGTCACAATACATCGATACGTTAGGTATGGTATCCACAGATGTTTGAACACTCACAACAGGCTCATAGCTAGGGTTAGCCGATTTATTAAGTGCATTTATTTTATTCATTAGTGATATTAAATTTTTTGACAGTAATTTAACTTTTTCAGAGTGTTTGGAATCAGAGCAATCGATTCGTTTTATGCGGTGGTACAAATGATTACATAAGGCTCTAGTACGTTCGAAAAGATTCGTGTCAAACTTATCCTCCAATGATTTAACTCGAGTTATAAGTTCGGACATAGAAACACCAACGCCAGAAATATCGACATCAGGTTCGATTCCCGACTCACAAATATCAGAGGTAGGAATAATAGGTGTTAGTTTATTTATTTGTTTACGTAGTTCAAGTACGGTTGATGCAGGTTCTTCGCCTCTAATGAGCACTTCATACGTTAATTCATTTTTGTTAAGCACAAAAAATTTAATAGGGTACGTTTCCATGTTTACCAGAAAGAAGAATGAAAGGATACTAATGAATGAATACAGTGAAAGAATAGATTACAATGAACAAATCATAGTATATAAATGGTGTTCTTACAAATATGCAAGTATACTAGCTACCTTTTACGATAGGTGACAAAAGGAAATGAGAGAAAAATAGAAAATAATGAAAATGAAAGTAATGATCGTTATTAACTGAAATGAAAACTAAGATGATTTTAGCTGTGCGAACTGTTACGTATAACAAAATTGTTATTTACTTTTAACGTAATAAGTTTAAATTATTCATAGTACAAGGTTTTTTTTTTTTTTTTTTTTTTTTTTTATTAGTGTAGGTAGGTACTGGGTGGAAAAAAAATATCTAGTTGTATCTTCGTCACAATTAGACGAGTACAATTAATAGAACCAATACGTAACAGTTAACAATAACCAGACACTAATAGGCATAGAAATGATAACAAGTAAGCAAAAAAAACAGATAGTAATGTCAGAAAAGTACGTACCAGTTCGCCTTACTGTAGATTGTCACCTTCACGTTCACATCAACAATGTAGGTAGATCGACCTAACAGCTGTATTTCGGGAAAAAAGTCAAGACATGATCAGGCCACTAGAAACACACGTTAAGGGCGCCACTGTGACACTAGCCCAGTGAAGGGGTGTCAGCAGGTAGATAGGTAGGGGTTTGAAAATAATAAGAACTCGGGAAGATTAAGTAACCTATTATTTATTGCCTAATTTTCTGTGGCCATCACACGACTTGATTGCAGAGGGTAAAATGGGTAGGGAACACTGGCCTGAACCGTCTCCAGCGATGATGGTTCCGTCCTTTGTCTTGCCCGCAACCAACGGCTCCAGTCCTAGGTTCTGTTCCAGGTAGATTAAAAGTTCTGCGTAGGGTAGGTGTCACCCTGCAGCAGAGGATCTTCTCCAAGCGTCCCTCACGACGCTGGAACCACGACGTGGCGAAGGGTTGAAAGGTAGACTAGAATCCTGGAAATCCAGACAGAAACGGAAGCGTAAGCAAGCTGTCGGAACCACGTTTCGTAGGTCCAAAGGTCACAGTGTCCCAGATAGGAAGAAAGGAAGAAATACAGCAGAAACTAGATTAAAGAAGTTCTAGGAACACCTTACAGTTAGCACTTGTAATAAAATACATGGAAACTTACCCTAGAGGGATTTCGCGACGTATTAATATATTACGTAGGTAAATTATTATGATACGATCGGAGCGAGCGATACAGCTGTCACCTCAGAGCTCTCAAAATTGAATGGTCATCGGCCCTACCGAGCCCAACCGAATCGTAGCTCTTCGGCGATGCTCGGCAAAGATCGTTTCAGCGTTGCGCGGGCGCATAGAAGCGAGGACCTTTAATATAACATACACTCCGTAGGTTCCGTACATTATTATTTAATTTTAATGATTTATTTTAAGTGTTAGGTTTACTTTATATTCGAATAGGTAGGTATTTTTAAAGTTATGTGTAAATATTATAGTTTTAGTGTATTTTGATTTCTTATTATTAAGGATTCCTAACTAAACTATTTTTAGTTGTAACTTGCAAAGTGCAACGTTACAGAAGGAGGTTTGGAAGATGCGACTGGTACCTTCTCGGTACTAACTTGTTGGGTTGTCTAGTGTACAAGTCAAAAATGTAAATACTAACTTTTAGATCTAGGTATGGTGTTTTAGTTCTTGGAGAGACTGTTTATCAAGGGATTAGCTAACGTGGATCTGAAACGTAACCTTCTAACTGTGTCACGCGTCTAGATTTACTATGCTTCTGTTCAATGTTACCGTTTGCAGCTTGTGCACTATCACGGGTCAACATAATCATTGGTAGCTTGCGTCGTTTGATTTTATTAAAATGTTTTATGAAGTGCTACCCAATGAGGGCTACCGTTTTTGTGCTCACCAGTTGGCGCCACTGGCGCGTGAGGTCCCGATCTAAAGAACTGTCAAAGTTGGATAGATAGTAATAAGTTGTTTTGGAGTCAAAACAAAGTTTTCTTACAATTTAAAATAATTTAACGAGTATGCCGCAGTGTTGCGCGGTAATATTCACTATATCCAAGTTAGGTGATACACTTTTTGCCGTTACACTGTTGTACAAACTGTCTACAGGCCACTCGACATTATACAACAAATCGCTATGTAGTATTTCATATTCTATGTTTCCATTAAAGTTATTATTTCTGTCATAGTCTTGAAGTCTGTGAAAAAAGAAAAACATAGCTGTAAACTCGGTAAAGAAGCTTAATTTCGACAAAATATTTTATTTGTAAACAGTAAACAAACCAAAACGAACCTCTGAATTAGCTGTTCTTTCATTCCGCTTAACTTTGCACCTCTTTTTCTTAGTGCCACTTTTAAAGCACTGACATTCATTGACCCGTAATTCGTATTTGCCATAATTGTAATACCTCAAAATTAAACATAAACGATATAAATAAAACCGCGCAGCCCACCTATTAAAGTGACAAGTGACATTTTGGACCTCACGCTACACTAGCGCCTCTAGCGGCGAATTCACACGCGTTAGCCCTCATTAGACTTATCGAGGGGATAAAGGGATAAAGCGTTGGTCAATTTTCCCTGGATGAACGATTTAGAAACAGAAACGAGAATAGAAGTACCTAGATGAACGTTTTAAGCAAGACAGATCGGTGAAAGAACAGGATGGATGCGCGAGCGCAGCGAGCGCGAAAATTTTTGTATGCTTTTTATTGGTTTTGGGGTTGGGGGGCGGGGGAGGAGCAAAGATATTCTTATAATGATAATCTTACCAAGGGGTATCATGTTACCCGGTGCTAACCGGGTTGTCCAATGTGCAGGTCAAACAGGCAGCGGTTCCATGTGAAATACCAATTTTGAGCTGCATCTAGTTAGACTGGAAGCCGACTCCAACATAGTTGGGGGACTTATCTAGGGGAATAAAGCGCTGGATAACCATGTCTGGATAGAGCTCAAAAGTAGTAAAATTTCAACATTTGAGGTCCACGAAGCTCAATATTATGTTTGTTGACGAACTCAGTTTATTAATGTAATGCAGAAAAGTTATTAGAGTCAAAAGGGACTTAATTTTTTTGTTAAGGCCCTCAGAATTGAGAATAGAAGCAAGCATGTAGATAAGTCTGAGAAATGACTACGATTGGTGAAAGCACGAAATGGGTGAATGCGCGAGCGAAGCGAGCGCGAAATTTTTTTGTATTGTTTTATATAAAAGGGGGGGGGAGGCTGAAACCTAGCCTGAAGAAAAAGATTATATTTGCTATGTACCTAGTTTGTTCACAGAGTTTAGGTACTGATTTTGATGTACATAATAAAAGTGGACTATTGTGTATAACTCTCTAAACTTACCCTAAAAAGTATAAAGGGTTATTTTAAAAAATCAGGAGACGTATTTCTTCATTTATTAGGAATCAACAGAAATTCAAGTATAGTGCCAAACAGTTTCAAGTATAGTACCTACCAAGATGCTGGTACGGAACCATCGGTGACGGATCCAACTAGCACTTGCACACATCCTATTGTTTTATTACACACGCAAAGCCAATGATATTATATAGTCTAGATACGTTTTACCGACATCAGCGTGGCGATACAAAAGTAAGCTAATTAGCTTACATGAACTCAGTCCGTCCTGCGTCTGGCCGCGAGGCGGACGTACGTTTAAGCGGGAGTTTGATGTATAAAAATAAACAAAAATGCTTAGTTGTGTCTTCAGAAAGTGCAAAACTTATACTGGGCTGGCTGTAAAAAGCAAGAAGGATGTGTCTTTTCATTGTATTTTCCGTTTTAAATAGATTATACGCGTATAATCTATTTAAAACGGAAAATCATAAGTTTTATTTTATTCAAAGATCTCTGTCGCGCTGTTGCCGCTTTACCACCTACACGAGCGAGACAAATAGTGTATGAGTGACAGAGAGAACGAGAAAATGGCGCGCGGTGTTGTCAGCTCGAACGATGCTAGAGGATGTTGTAGAATATGTTTATCTCTTTTTGACATTGGGGTCCTATATAACTCTGTCATCTTCTAACGTACTCAATGAATGACAGAAATGAATTGGCTTAGGTTATTGTAGGTAGCTACTAAAATATCGCCATGTTTTTATTTCTTTACAATGAGTATGACGTCTCTATTGGTAATAGTCCAAGATCCTAGAGCGATCAGACATAACTTATTTTCACACGGATGAAACCTGAAGTTTTCAGTAGCGTCTCGTGTGCCTTGAATACCTACGCGCTTTGTGGAACTTGCCGAGTGACACCTGGGCAGGTACCAGGTGAGAAAGGTGACTAAAAATAAGAACTATTTTACTTAAATTCACATGGATGATTTTTATTTAAATGTCATGTAGAATATTATTATAAAGTAATATCATAAGTGTCAGACACTTTTGATGGACCAGAGCTTTTGTCAGACGCTTTTAAGCTTGGATTGTGGAGCGCCTGACCATTAAAGCATGGCAATATCCCGATCAATTATCTTTAAGTATTAAATCATAAGGAGTTTAGTATTATTTAAAGTGTCTGTTAAGCAATACGGCCGACGGACTTGTCTGGGAGTAGAAAATATACGTAAAAAACAGCTTGGAGAAAAACGTGAAGTATTTTCTCCAAACTGTTTTTTACGTATATTTTAGGCAATATCCTTAAAAATAAGTCGCAAATACTCCCAGACACTTTCCGTCGGCCGTATTGCTTAACAGACGCTTTAAATAATACTAAACTCCTTATGATTTAATACTTATAGCTAATTGATCGGGATATTGCCATGCTTTAATGGTCAGGCGCTCCACAATCCAAGCTTAAAAGCGTCTGACAAAAGCTCTGGTCCATCAAAAGTGTCTGACACTTATGATATTACTTTATAATAATATTCTACATGACATTTAAATAAAAATCATCCATGTGAATTTAAGTAAAATAGTTCTTATTTTTAGTCACCTTTCTCACCTGGTACCTGCCCAGGTGTCACTCGGCAAGTTCCACAAAGCGCGTAGGTATTCAAGGCACACGAGACGCTACTGAAAACTTCAGGTTTCATCCGTGTGAAAATAAGTTATGTCTGATTGCTCTGGGATCTTATTCTATAAAACCTCATTGCGCAAAGCTTTATTAATTTGCGTTAGTAATGAGTTTAAAGGTTTTTCAATCTCTCACTAGGACTTTTCCATACAAAATTCAACCCTGAATATCTTTTTCCACCCTTTAAATGAGTGTTTTTGAAAAGCCTATGAATGCATACATTATTACATCCTTAAATGAATATTCTTACCATGTTTTAAGTAAATTGATTCACGCATATTGACTTTTCATACAAACTTTAAAACCGTTCAGCTGCCGTGGTGGACGGATTTGGAAGTTTTAACCTAGCCAGTTTTATTTCTGTCATTACAAGGAATCTATTGATATATATTTTATTCATATCGAATGCCGGGTTTAAAATGTTATCATATCATTTGTTGAGTAGTATTACTAGTACACAATAGATATTGAATACTACTGTGGTATATTTTTGTAATCTACTTAACAAGTTCTAGACGATGATTATCTTTTTCATTAAAATTTCAATAAAAACAAATTAAAAGTTCGTTTTATTTCTAAACCATGGCCACCCTATTATGTTTTTTGAATTTTTCTATAGCCTATGTTACCCGGGATAACGCAAAGAATCTAATGATACCACATACATCAAAATCGGTTTAGGCGTTTAGAAGTTATGGTGGAATAAAGAAACTCACAAACATACATACATACATGAACGCTAAAAACATAACACTCTTTTTTTTGGGGCAGTCGTGTAAAAAAGTAAAACACTATGACTTTAGTTTGTTGCTTGTAGAGTTATTTGGCAAAAAAATCAGAACGATGACATGTATTTTAGTATGGTTTTTACTCGTTAAAAGAAATTTTTAGAGGTACCTTCGCGAAAAATCGTTGTATTATGTTGTATTATGTTTTCACAACACTATGGCACTAGCATATATCCTGAAGAATATCATATAATTTTCTGATGTTGATTACTGCAGTGAATCATATACTTTTACGCATTATAAAACTCGCGTTTGAGGTACCATACGCTCTTAACGAGCAATCTTTTGTTGTCGTATCTATTACACAATAAATTCCAAGCGGACTCGTAATTCTGAGCTTTAAAATCTAAGTTATCTATAATAACTAGCAACGCACTGCCTTTAAGAGAAGCTCGCAGGTAGTGCAGTTTATTAATGTTATCCATGTCCTTTCGTGAATGAATGAGTGAAATGTAAGTGTCTCTAAACTCAAGCCAGTGTTGATAGTGTCCGTGAAAAACGGGTAGATTAATTTTTGGCAACCTAACATAATTGGATTTAAAGCCATCTGCCTGCACATCCTCGTCACCCGTTACGTAACCATCTAGTTGACTGCTGGACTGGGGAGGACGAGCACCGAGCAGACTCCGCGCCGTCGCCACCAGCTTATAATAATGGTTCTCAAACTGCTCGCGCTCCTTGCTCTCGTCATCGGGATTCTCCAACGACATCTCGATGTCAGTCTGTAATTTGTCGAAATCCACATATAAGCTGCCAAATTTATTGAACCTAGTTTCCAAGTCTAAAAGCTGTAAACTACTAAGTTCATCGCAACTTTCTAACATGTGAAGGTAATTTCCAAAAATAGTGAGTTTCGATTTCATACAGCTGCGTTTTTTAACGAGTTTCTCAATTTTTTCGTCAGCCATAACTATAATTAATCAAGCGCTAACTCACAAGAAAAGTAAGGAGAAATAAGAAACCGGTTTATCAAATGCGAAGGTACAAAAAATAACGTAGCTAGCTAATGCGTCAGTGCGAACAAAAGAACACCTGACGCGCTCGCGCAGGTGTGTCGCCGAGCGATCAGCTGATATAGGTGAGAAGCGAAGTAAACAGTTAACGGGTTTTATTTAAAAAGGTTATGCAGTAGCTTTGTAAGCAGAATAATTGAGTTTTGAGAAATGCAAGGCTATGAATAAGAATGATTATTGCTAAACGACATAAAGTGAAAGTATTTGAAAGCACCCACTCAAGTTATTGCTATTTTAAACATGAAATATGAGAAAGAATAGGAAAAGATCTATGGGACAAATTGGAACGAACTCACTTAGTGTTTTACCCATCCACAGGATAACTGATGATGTTGCAAATTAATTCTTCTTTGTCCTTGACGATGACTCGAACTTTCGACGGGTCCAAAGTCCGTTGTACGGTTGACCTCTTGATGACTTCTTCTCTGAGCGTGTGCGGCTGCCGTGCGTAGTTCTTGATCAGGAAATTGATGACTCCTGCAGGAATGTCGCCGCTGAAGACCGCAACCGAAGAGCTTCGAGTTTGAAGTTTTTTCTTCCAAGACCGTTACTTTTTGTAAAACAACCGGCGAGATCCTAGAAGGACCAATGTTCGACTTGCTCGTGGTGGTAAATGAAAAATAGTGGACTGTAAAAATTCTTGGTATATTGCCGATTAAAATTACAATAATAACTGCCCGGACAAACATATAATAAATTAAATAAACGTTTTAAAAGGTCGTCCGTCTTGGGTGGGTCCGAAGAAGCGAGTGTCCGGCAGTCGCGCAGCGCCCCGCACCTCAGCTCGGTTGCCACGCGCGCGCGCATGTTGATCACGCAGCCTGCGTGTGACTGTTGGGTTCGATTCCCAACAGAAACTACCTTCCGAACCCTTGTTCAATGAAGAGTGAACATTGATTTAAAATTCGACAGAGCAATATTGTTCTCAATATAAGATACATAATATAATTTATGTAACCTTGACAAAGAACAACAAAATATAACTGAAGCTATAACTTTTGTCTTCAATTTTCTCTAATAACAAAATCTTTTGGAATACTTGAAATCTCTTCGAAAAGGTTACGATTTTAAGCATCTTATCATAATATTTATTCTAGCTTCGTTAACATTATTGATTTATCAAAGAATGTAGGCGACTTAACGCGAATTGAAATTTTTTGAACCTTTTCGTCGTGCGGAAAATCAAGAGGTAGGACAAAATAATTTAGGTATTCGTTCTTCTTCAAGCGGTGGAATTTTCTTGTATCAACTTGGCTACAACGATTTTGTGGATATAAACACTTTGCAAAATACTTGGGTTGGCATACTCGTATTAACTTTTTACTGGCATCGTAAAAGTCCGACATTCGCGTGTATGAAATAATCAACTTTTAGTAACGGATAATGAGGTTATATCTCATTCAATGGAGAAAAAACTTAATAAAAATTGGTAAGTTATGAATATTAATTATATATTATGATAACTTAAAGAGTTTGCCACTGTCGAGTGTTGCACTGGCTGGTAGTAAGAGTTGATACCTTTCCTGGTTTAATTGTACCTGTGTAAAAAAGTTTTGACCGGTACCCATTGACTTATATAATACTGCGTAAGGACTGGGCGGACCGCATGATAAAATCACGCCTCGAATTTGGTCCCAAATAGGTCTTGACTAAACCGAAGTTTAAAAGAAAATGAAAATGAAAATTTAACATTTTTTTTTATTAACATTTTAATGAAAGCTTTATTTAATTTCTTTATACCTCGATAATTACACGCCACGCCGCTCATACAAGGTTACGTTTACGAGCAGCCTGATTAGTTCATAAAGATGACGTTAGTGTTTCTCTGTATGGGGAACGCATCGAGCAAAATGCTCGGACGACCGTATCTTTAGTTTTATATCAATGCCGGTACCTGTGTATGTACTCCCATCTGTTCTCTAATAACTTCTCAACTACGTATCATAATGAGAAATGTTACGTAATGCACATTACATTGCCACAGCAATGGTACTCTGAATAGTTTTGGTTTTTTTTTTAAACCAGATTATAAATAAACGACACTAAGTTACCCTGCCAGACCTGATCCTGTTTAAACTACGACAATCATCATAACAAAGAAAGGGCTGAGCCAGGTTAACGAGTGTTATCTAGTAGCAGGTGTGCTGGACCGACGCCAAATGTAGCTACCTATAGCCAGTAGTTAGCAGTTAACGCTTATTTGAAGTAATTAAACGTGGGATGTGCCTTCATGTTACAGCGTTCGGACTTTGTTTTAAACTTTTGAAAATGATGATACCGGGTTGCTTCAATTTGTGAACAATCTCAATCACAATTGAATAAGTAATAATCTATATAAATAAAGAGAGAAGTCCTGACTGACTGACTGACTCACTCATCAACGCCCAGCCCAAACCCTTGGACCTAGAAAGCTGAAATTTTGCACAGAGGTTCCCTTTATAATGTAGACAAGGAATAAGGAAGGATTTTTCGAAATTCAACCCCTAAGGGAGTTAAATAGGGGATGAAAGTTAGTATAAAAAATCGTCATTTTCACGCGGGCGAAGCCGCTGGCAAAAGCTAGTCTCAAAAAAATCAAAATTAACAATTTTGAAAAAACCCACGACGCCGACGGTTAAAAATTAATTGAAAAAAGGATAAAATAACATAAAACACCCGCCTTAAAAAAACCCAAGAATATCTGTCGGAAGCTGCAAATGAACTAGTTTTGCAATGTTCAGCTACCGACGGACATTCTTGGGTTTTTTTAGTCTCCGTTCCGTCGTGGGTAATAAAATAAAACGGTGACATGCTGACTAAATTGCCAGAGTAGCCCACAATATTAGTTTCAGGTTGTATGGTAATTAAAATTTGATTCGCATCCGTAACGCGTTTGTAGTTACAGAATTAGAAACATCAAAATCATCAATATAATCCTCTAAGTTCATATTTTAAACCTTCTTACGTCGGCGTTGTCGCGTCGCCTTCTTCTATCTTAAAACTACTTCAATTTTATTGAAGGCGAGACCAAAAAGTTTTTATACCTTTAAAAAAGACCAATTAATGTACTGGACAACTATTTCAAAAAAAAATAGGAATGCCAATTGCTTCAAAAAAGAAAAACAAATAAAAAGTAACATTTTATGGCATCTTATATTTTTTCTACAAAAACTGGCCAGTAGTCTGCATGATATATCAAACAAACATAAAAGAGGTTGTGACCCAATCTAGTATTTTAAATATTTATTATCTCTCGTGACGCCAGTTAAACCTGAGTTACGAATGATATTCGGAAACAATCAAGTCATGTTTTATTGATCGAACTGCTTCAATAGATCCCTGTTATTGAATGTTTCGTTCTTGACCTGTTATATTGCAGTGCGTATTTCTGAATAAATTTTGAAGTAGAGCCCGTTCTTATCCACAATATGGAAAGAATCTCCCAGGGTACAGAACAGGGGCTGTCATCTACCCTGGTCAAGACGGACAATGGAACCGGCGAGAGAAGTCGTGCGGTGTTCCGCAGGGTTCGGTTCTGGGGCCGCCCCTGTGGAACATCGGTTACGACTGGGTGCTGTGTGCCGACCTCCCTGACGGCGTCAGCGTCGTCTGCTACGCGGACGATACGCTGGTGCTGGCACGGGGGGAGTCGCACGAGGCGGCGGCCGCGAACATGACACGCGGGGTTGCGATAGTCGTTGAGAGGATCCGGCAGCTGGGTCTCGAGGTGGCACTTCACAAGTCGGAGGCCATGCGCTTCCATGGACGTGGGAATGTGCTACCGTCGGGATCCCAGCTAATGGTGGGAGGGGTTCCCATCGGCGTCGAGTGTACTTTGAAGTACCTAGGACTCGTCCTCGACAGTCGGTGGAACTTCGTGGAGCATTTCCGACGTTTGGCTCCCAGACTGGAGCGGGCTGCGGCTGCCTTTAGGTGGCTCTTGCCCAATCTGGGGGGGCCAGACGCCTCCTGCCGGAGGCTCTATGCCGGGGTCGTGCGGTCCATGGCCCTTTACGGGGCCCCGGTGTGGGCGCGTGCTTTGTCAAAGCGGGCCGCCCACTACCTGAACGCGCCCCAAAAGGTCATGGCCGTAAGGCTTGTCCGCGGGTACCGCACGATCTCCCGCGAGGCGGCGAACCTCCTTGCCGGATTGCCGCCGTGGGATCTGGAGGCAATAGTCCTCGCGCGCCTACATGAGTGGCGCGCGGAGGCGCTACACCGGGGGGTCACTCTGCTGCCGCGGCACATTGCTGCGCGGCGGACAGACCTCCGGTGCGATCTCATGGCGGCATGGAGACAGCGACTGTTGTGCAACCCCGTGCAGGGCACGCCACGATAGTGGCGGTAAGTCCCCTCTTTGAGGAGTGGCTAGAGAGGAGCCACGGCGCCCTCACCTTCCGTCTGGCGCAGGTCCTCACCGGACACGGATGTTTCGGGAGGTACCTGCACCGAATCAGGCGGGAGGAAACGCCCGGATGCTTCCACTGCGAGGATCGACCGGAGGACACGGTGGAGCACACTGTGGAGGCGTGCCCTGCTTGGGCAGGGCCCCGCCGTGTTCTCGTAGCGGCGATCGGCGGCGGCGACCTCTCGCGTCCGGCCCTGGTGCAAGCCATGGTCCGGGGCGAAGAGGAATGGGACACCGTCGCCTCCTTCTGCGAAGCAGTGATGCTAGCGAAGGAGGTGGCGGAACGAGAGAGGGAGAGAACCTCTCAACGTCCCAGCCGCCGCGGAAGGCGCTCCGGGCATCGGGGGTCACGCGATGACCTCCGGCCACCGTAGATGCGGGCCTGTGGACGGTGAGTAACGGCTAGCTCGCCGTCCGGCCGTCGTCATGACGGCAACAGACCGTGTCGGCGGCGCGTTCGTGTTCCACGCGCGCCTCAAAGAGATGTCAGCAAGGAGGGGCCCGCAAGGGCCGACGCCCGTCGGGGCTGTGGATATCGAAAGGTTACCGCGGCTCCAACACAAGGGCGAAGAAGAAGGAACATGGGTTTGGTTTTTAGTCAGTAGAAGTCTGACACTCCCCTTCGCTCTGCCCAAGAGCGGGGGGGGGGGGGGTTATTCGATGATTTTCCACCCACCAAAAAAAAAAAAAAAGGGTAGGTACAGAACAGAACAACCTTCTCACGATATTTTGGACTAATATTTCATTATTTTTAAAATTTTATAATAAATTGGAGAACGTAGTCAAACTGCAACATTATATTATTGCAGACGTTGCAAAGAATTGAACGAAACTGTACGGAGACATAACGGCACCTACTACAATCTCAAAGTCATTTTATATTATTTACCAGGCGACAATTTAGAACGAAAAAGTTTTTATTACTTTAAAATAAACAAAATGTACTGGACACCTTTTTCGAAAAATACAAAAATGCCAATTGCTTCAAAAACGAAAAATAAATAAAAAGTAAAATTTTAAGGCATCCTAAATGTTTTCACCTAAACTGGCCATTAGGAAAGATATGTATTTATTTATTAAAACTTTATGCACAAGTAATAAAACCGTACAAAGGCGGACTTAATGCCTTGGGCATTTTCTACCAGTCTACCTTAGGGTGATGCAGAGACATTATACAGTAGGTGCAAAACAGAAACAAAAATTAGAAAAGAAATAAAATATATATATATACCTAACTTATAAGAATAAATATATACTTATATATATACATAAAATATAAACTTTGAAAGATACACAAGAAAACTATAACAACTTAGTTCTGAGACGAAGCTGCCAACTTCTTGCGAATGTGCTCGCGAGCTTTCATTTTGAATGTGAACTGACTGTTAACTGTCCTGATTTCCTGAGGGAGCTCATTCCAGAGGAAGACCGCCTGGACAAAGAAAGAAGATTTTATAAAACCAGAGCGATGAGAAGGACAACGTAGCAGACGATTATTAGCGGAGCGAAGAGTCTTGCTGTGAGCAGTGCACAAATATTGACAAAGGGAAGTCAGATAAGAAGGGGAAGTGGGCTTGTGAAGAAGGGAAAACAGGGTTGTCAAAGCCCTCAACGCTCTGCGCTCTCGGATAGGTAACCACTTTAGTATCGATCGCTGTACAGATACATGATCGTACTTGCGAAGATTGAAGACGAATCGAATGCAGTTATTTAGAAGTCGGTCAAGTTTGTTGAGGAGATCTGCATTCAGGTCATAGTAGCACACATCACCATAGTCAATAATGGGGAAGATTAGGGACTGTACAAGCATTGCCTTGATGTGAGCTGGGAGTACATTTTTTAACCGATAGAGAGACCGCAACGTTCCGGTGACTTTCTTGCTCACAATCGCGACCTGCTTACGCCAGTCAAGACAGGTGTCAACATGCAAACCCAGATCCTTGACATCAGCGCTAAACGGGATCACCGTACCGTCAAAAGTAACCGGAGGCACCGTTAAGCCATTCAGCCTCCTCAAGCTATGGGGGCTCCCCACAATGATGGCCTGACACTTGGCAGGGTTAACCGCCACTCCGAAACGATCAGACCAGCCCTTGACGGCACGAAAATCCCGGTTCAGCTCCTCAATCGCACCAGATATGCCGTCAACACCCGCCCGACAATAAAGCTGTAAGTCATCAGCGTAGAGATGATACGCACACTGAAACTCGGCAGTTATAAGATCTATAAAGATAGAAAACAGAAGTGGGGATAAAATGCCGCCTTGAGGGACGCCAGTTTCCAGATCACACCAGCTGGAGTTGGAATCACCAGCAAGAACTGATTGCTGACGCCCCCGAAGATATGAAGAAAACCATGCCAGAACCTCGGGAGAGACCATGCGATAGGATAGGATGGATAAAAGGACATCGTGACTGACGGTGTTAAAAGCATTGGAGAAATCTATTAACACCAAAACCGTAACTTTGGTGTCTTCCATTCCCCGCCTTATATCGTCAGTCACTTTAAGGAGAGCGGAAACGGTACTGTGCCCGGGCCTGAACCCGGATTGAAATGGACTGATGAGGGAGTTTTTGTGTATGAAATTGGAGAATTGCTTATGTACACAAGCTTCAAGTACTTTGGATAGAAAGGGAAGGATGGAGATTGGACGAAAGTGGCTGAGAAGAGTGGGATTGGGAACTTTAGGTAGTGGTCGAACATGGGCTTTCCGCCACACAGAAGGGAAAACACCTGAGTAAAGGGAATAGTTTACAATATGGGAAATAGCAGGAAGGAGCTGATCGACCGCGGTCACGATCATGTGTCGACTGATGTTATCACAACCAACAGCTTTGGATTTAATGGAAAGGATAATCTTCTTGATCTCTCCCGGGTCGACTGGGGTGAAGGCAAAAGGAGTAATATTGGGTCGCGTCAGACCAGCAAGGTAGTCAAGGGTTTGACATTTGGTTGGACTATCCAGGGTGGGAACGGTGGAGAAATGACGATTTAAATCATCCAACCCAAATGTCTTAGGAAGGTCAGAATGCCTCGATTTGCCGATACCTAGAGTTCCAAGGAATTTCCAGATATCAGCAGGAGAAGAAGAAGTGATATTGTCAAGAATGTGGCGGCGTTTAGCGTTGCGTATCATCTGATTACAACGATTGCGAGCAGTTTTGAAGAGGTTCCAGTTATAATCCGACCGATCCTTTTTAAACTTTCGAAACGCGCGGTCCCTTCGTCGCATTGCCATCTTAACTCCCCGATTAATCCATGGCGCAGGCGGGCGCTTCACCTTGACTTTTCTGATGGGAGCGTGTGTGTCATACAATTTGACTACAGCGGAATTAAAAATCTCAACTTTGTCATCAATTGAGGTGGCCTTCTCCAGGGGTGTCCAGTCAATATTAGAAGCATCTTGTAAAAGTTTCTCTGCATTCATCCGCGCAAAGGCACGCCTGTACTGGAATATAGGTTTGGGTTTCGGGGGTTTAAGGATATAAGAAACGAAGATAAGGTCATGATGGGAAAAGCCAGGAGCAACATGTTGACCATGTGCGGAGACTAAGGAAGGATTGGAAATCAGGATAAGGTCGAGCCAAGTATCATCACCGACAGTGTTATGATGCGTTGGTAGGAGAGGCAACACGTGCAAACTAGCTGACTCGACCAGATGGAGGAGTTTACAGGACCGAGAGGAGTTATGGGCAAGAAGGTTGGTGTTGAAATCCCCCATGACAATGTGATGTGCATACTCCGAACCCAAAGATTCTAGAACCAATTCGAATTCGGTGAAATAATCAAGGGTAGGGGGACAATATACAACTCCAATGACCGCCTTAGCCCGTTTAACACGAACCTCGATAAAAATAAACTCAGCCGAACTATTGGAGGGAGAAGTAGCGAGAATTTTATAAGGGAAATCAGCACGCAGATAAATTGCTACACCACCCCCTCTCCTTCCAATTCGATCATTCCGTAGAAGAACGAATCCTGGGAGAGAGTAGGCAGTCGACAGGAGTTCAGGTTTCAGCCACGTCTCAGAAATCAGGACAGCATGGACATCGTTGTTCGTAAAAGTTTCTACCAGTTCATTGTAGTGACTAGGAATACTCTGGGCATTGATGTGACAGACGTTAAACAGACGGTCAAGGTTTTGGTTGAAACTTTGACGTAACAGATCGCCAAGAGTGTCTGTGACGGAACAAAAACTATCATCATCCGTAGTGGCAGCAGATTCGTTGGCAGAGAAAAAAGACTCATCATCAAACAAAGTTGTCATAAATATAAATACAATACACAAAAAAATATAGGTAATAAAACACAAAAAAAAAAAATATATATTAGAAAAATAAGAGATTTACACGATATCTGGTACGGCTTTGCATCTCTGCACCACCCGCCAGCTAACATCATCATATTAAAATAACGAACAAGTTAAGAAACACTATGATATAAAATAACGAACAATCAACACAAAAATCTCGAAGTAAATTACTAACTCCATACTGGAATTCGGAACGCACCGTACCCTATCGTACCCTATCGTAGATATCATCCAGAAACTAAAAAGGTTGCGATCCAATCAGATAGTTACTGTTCAAAGGCAGATATTTCTAAACAGATTACTGCATCTACAGCCAAGTCAGAGGCCTATAATATGAGTGGCATTAAAACTCTGACACATGGTTTCACACTAACCACACGATAAGACTAAATGTCAAGGTGACAGTTTGCACTTAAGTCTGACACGTTCAGAGACCACTTGATATGGAACACGCGTGTGCTCACAAACAACAACATTACACTCAAGTAACCTGATTTCCCTAAGAGGAAATGTTTCTACAAATTGCTTAGCATTATATAGAAAGCTTTTCTCTTGACCAAAGAAACGGATTTGTATTCCATACAGGAAAATTGTTCTAAAATTCGGAAAACGAATCGGTAATTTGGTTCTACTTTTTCCTGATTATCGTGATTGAAGCTTTGTTTATTTCAATACAAATTACACAATAATCATTTTTTGCAAATAAAAAATCTTTGTAATCATAGAAATAATTATAATTATGTTGAAATTGTTGAAACATATTTTCTGGTAGATGTTTTTCTTCGTCTTCTTTTGTTTCTGACATCAGCCTTCCACATTGTTCCTGTAATATCAAAGAAAACTGTGAACAAGGGATTATCGTGTCATATCATTGTAGTCACAATCTATACTTCTATGAACATCTACGTACAATATCATAGGTGACAAAATGCTTCTGAAGCTGAACTAGCTTTGATATTTCAACCCTATTTATTCAAATAGCAGGCTATTCTCGGAATTTGGTAATGAACCCCACGCGTTCCATTACAAATATGTACGCAATAAATCAAGCGAATTACATTTGGGTGTTGTCTATGAATACAGTAGTAAACGGTAGAGCGCAGACCGCAGACTAGATACTTGTAACGTGTGCGGAGTACGTGAAACAGTTTACAGAGATTTACATTTGTAATTAATTTAATTTTTTGACGCTTTGTAATTACTCCCTTTTTGATACTTGTATATATTTTATTTTTATCTTAGTTCTATAAATTGTAGTTTTTAAATATTGTAAATAATTTTTTTCAGCCTATGTTGATAGGCTTAGTGATTTTTAAAATACCTACACGTTCATCGTTATCAAACGCGATGTTTTAGTGTCGATATAGATAGCTTCAAATAATTGCACGGTAGAAGGCATAATGTAAAGTAAATCTGCAGGATTGTATTATGCCATAAAAATGGAATAATTTATCAATGTCATCACATCCGCTGTACCACATGAATGTTGTTTGTTCTATCGAGCTCACAAACAACGTCACTTAGTACGGACATAGAACATGACTCGATAGCACACATTTATTTTGATATTCGTTTGACCTATTTGAATGAATTTAGATTTTGCGATCAAGTTGTGGTCGAAATTTGTTAAATGATGGCTGGTCAAAATTTACTGCATTTGATTGATTTTATCCACGATCAAACTTTTACGTTATCATAACATTGTCGTTAAAGCGAAAACGGTACTTACCTAGTAAATAAACGTTGAACACATTTATTAATACTTTAATAGGAAATAGTTCGGGGCGATATTGAGACTGAAGCTACAACCTTTCAATTTCAGGTAACTATGATTGTGTTAACTCTGACTTTGATCCACCCACACAGTCTTCAGTAGTCTTCTTAGGAATATTGTCGTAACCCAGTTTACGTGGCTGCTTTGATGAGATTCGTTTTCGCAATAAACCAGCAATTTCAGAAATGTTTTGGGCCTACATTTTGATTAATCAAAGTTTCTAATTTATTGCGAGCAACGAAAACCTTTGTCTGGTCAAGTTAGTATAATTTAAACCTACAAAATTAATTTATTCTCTAAAAGATTTTTGTAATAAAATCAAACTGATAAAAAAGTGTAAGGAAATGGGCTTTTACTCCGTAAAATCCGTAATAGTTTTGATCAAACCAAGTTTTAATCGAAAGGCTCTCACGTACAACAAAGGTTGCTTGTAAATTTTATCTACTACCGCAATCACATGTCACTAAAAGAGTGATGAATACAAATGTTTATTTATTTATTTATTATAATATTAATCATTTTTCCATTGCTCCGTTTCAATTTAAAACTTTATAGAAAGTGGCAGTCTTGAAAACAAATCTATCACGTTTGTAATGCGATGAACGTGAAATATTTTGAACTAGTATGATGTCTTGAGAATTTGATTTCACATCCTACATTCTACGAAGCAGAGTTTCCTTGGTCGCATTCGTCACAATTCGGAGATTTTCATTCTGTTATGAGTTGCCTTTGTGTTGAACGACTAGAAAATTTCGTTTCTTGTTTGTATCTGGATCAGCATCTTTTTTGGCGAAAAGAATCTTGTAGTCGTGTTCATTCCCTTACTTTTATCACATCCGCTTTGTGTTCTCGTAAACACGAACAACATAAACAGGAACTTATCAATACTTACCCTACAAGATAAGCTCAAAACAAGTACGTAGCTATACAAAAAAGAACAATAAGACTAGAAGAAAAATTGAATATAACAAAATAACATTTAAGATCTCAAAGGACAGGTTAAGAGACAGACTCTTTCGTAAGTCGGGTTTTCTACTTTTTATAAAAAATCAACAACAGTCTCTGAAATATAGTCACATGCATTCAGTGGCAGTTCGATGCTGAAACTTGAACGCATTTGTCGCAGCGACGTTACGCCAATAAACTGACTGTTCAAGTAAATGGAACAGAAAATTGGTTGGGAGGATAAAACGCATTTTAGTGACATCATCTGCAGTTTTTAAAGTTCTGTTTTTAATGAAGTTTGGTCCAGAAAGTCGTTTAAATAAAACTTTCAAGTTTGGTAATTTTACTGCAGGCTTTTAGCTTGTAACTTGATTGCTCTGATATTTGTATTTAAAAGTGGTTTCATAAGACAATTTATGAAATGACTGTAACTTAGCTTTGGTTCTAAAGTATAATACTTAATTATATCTTAAGAGCATTTAGAAAGCCATTGTTCTCACGCAGCCTTGTATTGTACAAATTGTACTCGAGACCATTGATAAGAGTTTACTTCGGAGAGACTTGGCGGCTTGCAATAAATTAGATGTCTTCATAAAAGTTGCCCGCAAGGTTTGTGAAAAAGCTGTAAACGATGCGAGAGAACAATATCTTACGAGCATGAATAACAACAAAGAACATTTTGTGGTCATTGTGTTTAGTCTTTCGAACACAAATCTGTAGGATTTAAAATAGATTTTTCAGTTTTCATCCAGTTATGCTAACAACATCCACTTAAGTGCTTCAGTTAAGCATTTTATAAGCTCAACAAATTCGTGCTACAAGCAAGTACCTACCTCTTCACTTAATCAAATATCAAATTTAATCATGCTTCTCACGACACCCGCGCACATGACATGAGTGGATAGAACACAATACAGAATACAATCATAACTAGAAATTGGATATTCGCATTTAGTACCCTAAAGCTTGAGAGTGTGGAGTGCGAGTCATTAGATAATGAGCATTCGGGAGAATTATCTGTTAAGTAATACGACACTAATAATATAGTGTAGCAACACTGGTGTCACTTACGATTAAGGTAATGGCTGACAATATACCTGTAATAGTATCTGTATTGTAAACGTATCTCAATTTACAATACAGATACTATTACAGAAATCAGAAATCAGAAATCATTTATTTTGCCAAGAATATGTGTACAAAATAAGATGGAAGCATTGTAAAACAGTTTCAACACATTCTACCTTACGGCATGCAAAAAGTACAGAAAGTATATATACCTACTCAACTAACAACAAGACTAAACAATCAAATAACAAAAAGATAAAATGAAATCGTGCATTAAAATACAGACACATATCGCTCACGTTCTCTACAACATAATAAATAAACAACAACAAACTTTCTTCTATAATTAACAAATAATTGATTAAAATTGACTAATTTGCGTACATTAAACTCGACCATTACATAATTAAATTCAAAATAAAAAAATATTAAATCAATAAAAAAATCATAAACATTCAAATATAATGGGATAAATTAAGATAACATAATCAACTCTTATCATTCAAATAAAATAGAATACAACAAAATAACATTATAAACTCTTATCATTTAAAAAATCTTTTATAGAATAATAACATTTATCTATAAGTAAGGATGTAAGCCTCTTTTTAAACATGCTTAATGATTCTTCCTTGTAGGTATGAGGTATTTTATTGTAGATGACTGGCCCCATTGAAAGCAAGCTTTTTCTTAATAAAGCTGTTTTGTACCTACCTGTATACATTAGATTTTTGTATTGCGATCTAACACATCCCGGACGTTTTCTAATATCGTCCCTAAGGGTAAAAAGGTGTAAGTTTGTTCTAACAAATATAGCTACTTCAAGGATATACAGAGACGGAAAGGTGAGTAACTTTAGAGACTTGAACACAGGTGCACAACTGTCGGTATTTTTAAGACTAGTCATTGATCTTATGCAACGTTTTTGGACCTTGAATATCCTCTCTCTCTCTGAACAGTTTCCCCAGAATATAACGCCAAATCTTAAAACCGACGCAGCTAGACCATGATAAGCTTCCAGCACGGTGCGAATGCTAACTTTTTTTGCCAAGTTATATAGTACGTACGCTGACTTGCTTAGCCTCTTACATACATCCTCTGCATGCGGTTTCCAGGTCAATTTATTGTCAATTAGAATACCTAGGAATT
Source organism: Diarsia mendica (assembly GCA_949316265.1). Lineage (NCBI taxonomy): Eukaryota > Metazoa > Arthropoda > Insecta > Lepidoptera > Noctuidae > Diarsia > Diarsia mendica. The sequence continues at coordinate 15,279,320 of OX438906.1, forward strand.
TTGTATTATTTGTCGAGTCTACTCTTTGTCCATTAAATTCAACCTCATAATTTTCAGCTCTTACACGCTGATGAAAATGCATAACTTTTGTTTTTTGAATATTTAAGATTAGATTATTTTCATTAAGCCAATTTATTATACTTTTTAATGTATTATTAATGTCATTCTCATAATTAATTCTATTGTCGCATTTTACTATTGCCGTACTGTCATCCGCAAACAATACCACAGGTTGTTGAATATGGCGAGGCAAGTCGTTGATATATAAAAGAAACAACAACGGTCCAAGCACACTTCCCTGTGGTACGCCATATTTGACTTCCCTGTAGCCGGATAGGTATTTGTGTTCTCTTTTTGTTTTCACGCATATCCTGGATATTTCAGTGTATTGCATTCGATTAGTAAGATAAGACTTAATTAGATCTAAGACATTTCCTCTTATCCCGTACGTGTAAAGTTTATTTATTAGAGTGTCATGGTTAACGTAATCGAATGCTTTCGTCATATCCGTATATATGGCGCATACAGGTATTTTATGGTCCACATTTGGCATTACGTTATTCAATAAATCGTATATTGCCATATTGATATTTTTATTTTTTCTGAACCCCTTTTGTTCGTCACACAAGATTTCATGTTTTGTTAAGAATTTGTAAACTGTCTCATACATAATTTTTTCAAGAACTTTGGAAAACACTGGAATTAAGGCGACTGGCCTATAATTAGTCATGTCTTCTTTGCAATTTTTTTTATGGAGTGGTTTTATGATTACTTTTTTAAGACTATTGGGGAAGGTACCTGAGCTAATACTTGTATTCATAATGTGACTGAAAGGAACAGCAATTATATCAGATACAAATTTGACCACGGAGGTTGTTACACCATCATAGCCATGGCTTTTTTTATTTTTTAATGTTTTTATTGCTCTAACTATATCCTGTGGAACAACTGGTGGCATGAACATTGAGTTAGGGTTATTAACTATCCTCGTGGTTTTATCTGATTCTGGGTTTCCGTTAGATACATCTTGAACCTGGTCAACAAAGAAATTATTGAAAGATTCCGCAATTTCTTGAGGGTCCTTAATTATAGAATTTTGTATTTTGATTTGTAAAATGGGATCTTTAGTGAATTTAGTTTTGTTAATTATTTGCCATGCTGCTTTGGTCTTATTCTCAGAATTATTTATAATATAGTTATTTTGAGCTTTTTGGGTGAGTCTAATGATTTTTTTGAGTTTCTGTGAATACGTTTTGAAAATATATTTATTTTTACGCGTAGGAGATAGTCTGAACTTCCACAGTAAATTTCTTTGTTTCCGACTACAAATTCTTACCTACTACTTAATACCCTAAGACGTCCTATAGACAGCTTATGTGGCTCCACGCTACGTGATCAACTTACGTAATATTTGTGTTACGCTGTATTTAATTTTGTGTTTTACTTGATATTTGTATGTCCTGCAGATAGTTGTTTCGGGTCTGGGTATTTGTGTATGTGAGCTTATATTTTATGTTTGTGAACGCACCCACGATACAGGAGAAATTCCTAGTGTGGGGCAACGATTTAAAAAAAAAGAAAAAGAAGAAGAAACTGTCTGATTTACTATTTTGTGAGAAACTGTGGAAGCCAATGGAGAGACTACAAATTTCAGAAATTACGGAAGCCTTTGCAAACCCTAGATTAAGTAGTTCATTTCTAGAGTTTAAAGTGCCTACAAACCATTTGATTGAACAAGTCTTCAAAGTGGCAAAGAGATACACTTCCATCGTTATTTTCTTTGCAATAGGAAATTTAAAACCACCTCGACCTTGTAGCTCTCACGTGAATATCATTTACACGCGTCCTTGTTTATATCATTTGCAGTGAGAATGTGAATATAATAATATAATATAAGCAAATTTATTGTTGGTAGTGAGGTACCCCCGCCGATCCTTATAAAAGCAAGCACTCTACAGAGTGGCGGTCATTTGTTGCTGAGTCGTCGATCGGTAAGGTGGTACCTACGCTACTTTACAGTAAGTTCGTTCCATATTTTGCTGCAGTGGTCTTTCATTTGGTGTACTTTATTTTGTGCTATAATTTGTGTTCTATTGTGATTATTGTTTTTGAATATTAACGGCTGTTTGTTTGTGATTACCTGAATCCTGATGTGTTATTGAATTATTGTTTGATCTAAGTCTATTTAAGAATAAATTAGTTTTAGGTTGTTCGATATTGTTTTTTTTTTATTTGTTTTTCACTTCTGGTTCCTAAAATCAGAAGTGGGATTGAACTTAATTGCTCACAATACTGCCTTGATACTTTACACAAACAGCCGTTGATTTCAAACAATGCCACGTTCGTCAAGGTCACGTGAAAAGCTTGCTAGGACGCCGCCGCTTCGCTCTGGCGACGGCTATAGCCCTCGTAGTGCACCGCGACGACACCGTAGGCACGGATCACGATCATCTCACGATAGAACTCGTTCACGTTCGCGCTGTGATAAAACTCGTTCACGTTCGCGCGGTGATAAAACTCGTTCGCGTTCACGCCGCAACAGAACTAACTCTCGATCACGTCGCAGTCACTCGCGTAATAGTGACAATCATAGTTTGCGTGAAAAATCTAGGTCACGAACGGTTAATTCTAGTCGTCGTCGTCGAAGTAAATCTCGATCCTACCCTCATGATGTTTCCGTACAAAGCGCGTTGGGCAATATCATGTCGCGACTAACTGCTATTGAGGAAAACACGGGTTCGCATATTACACCGTCAATGCGTGATAGCACACCTCCGCTGGAAAAAAGTGTTTCTACGACTCAAGCGCTTGTTGATGCGTTGGGACAGTTAACAAGAAGCAAGTCTAGCAATTATTATGTTTCAAATTTTGATCCGGCTATAAATAACTTTGAGGTGTGGTGTAACGAAGTCGACAGGGCTAGGAATGTCAATCGTTGGGACGATCTCGAGTGTTTCTCGCGTGTGGCTCACTGTTTAAAAGGTGACGCGAAAACGTGGTTAAACGAGTGGGCTACAAACGATCGCTCATGGTCTAATTTCACGAAAGAATTTAAGTCGTTGTGCCCGCAAAAGATTAATTATGCCCAAACTCTTCACGAGGTCTTAAACACCACGTCCGACAAGTTTGCATCATACGCAGAATACGCGCGACGTTCTTTATTAAGGTTACGCGTAATAAAAGGGCTAAGCGAAGAACTTATGACCCAAATAGTGATTCACGGTATCAGTAATGTACAGGTCCAGGCAGCAGCTACTAATGCTGACCTAACAACAGAAAACCTAGTCTCATATTTAGCTACGTATGTAAAGCCTGTTCGCAAACCCGATAACCGAAACACCGATAAATCTGCGTCATCCAGTGCGACTAAAAGACGTAATTTTAACGGTTCTAGTAAGTCTGAAAATAAGTGTTTTGTTTGCGGTCAAACAGGACACTATAAGGACAAGTGTCCCAAGAAGCGTAATGTCGATGATAAAGCCGATAGTAGTACTAATGACAAACCCGTTTGTTCTTTCTGTAAGAAGCCAGGGCACAAAGAGAGTGACTGTTTCGCTAAGGCTCGATCTGAGTCTCAAACTAAGAACAGCAATCAACGTAAAGTTAATTTGTGCAGCGAACTTTCAAACACGAAAAGTAATAATGATATAAGTACAGCAGTGATACAGGGTATACCGGTTGATATACTCATAGATAGTGGTGCACTTAATGTGTCCTTGATATCATCAGCGGTAGTAAATTACTTCTCCGGGTCGCGTAAACAAATTAACTGTTCTTTAAAAGGAATAAGCAATACCGAGATTGTTGCCCGCGAATATGTCACTTTAACTGTCGAGTTTGTTAATATTTCGCTTGAAGTGGACTTTGTCATAGTACCCGCGTCGTGTATGAATACTCCCATTATTATTGGGACGGACGTACTAAATCGCGATGGTGTTACGTTTATTCGCACGAAACACGGACAGTATCTGACCCACACGCCAGATAGGGTGCTAAGAGTGAACGCTTTGAGTGTTAGCGAGACTAACCAAATAAATACGTCTCTCGGAGGTGCGGAACTTGTTACGTTGATGGCTGTGATTAACGAATTTTCTTCGTTTTTAATATCCGGTACCGCCACTACTACCGTAAACACTGGCAAAATGCACATCAATTTAACAAGTGACGTACCTGTGGCATACCATCCATATCGTTTGTCGTATCAGGAGAAACTTAAGGTTCGCGAGATATGTCAGGACCTTTTAGACAAAAAGATTATTAGGGAGTCAGGTTCCGAATACGCGAGCCCGATCATCTTGGTCAAGAAAAAGGATGGCTCAGACAGAATGTGCGTAGACTTTCGCGCACTGAATCGCATCACTGTTAAGGATAGGTATCCCCTACCCTTGATTGATGACCACATTGATCGGCTCGGGGGTTCGAAATTCTTCACTTCTCTGGACATGGCATCAGGCTTTCACCAGATTCCCATTGATGAAGGCTCGATCCGTATGACAGGCTTTGTAACACCAGAAGCTCATTACGAATATTTAAAGATGCCCTATGGTTTATGCAACTCTCCCACTGTGTATCAGCGTATCATCAATAATACCTTGCGTAAATTTATAGACGCAGGAAGTGTTCTGGTATATATTGACGATGTGTTGATCCTGAGTCTGACAGTCGACGATGGCATCGCCCTGTTACGCGATGTCTTGTCAACTTTGACTGAGGCCGGGTTCTCGATTAATGTACGCAAGTGTTTCTTCCTCACCACCACGATCGAGTACCTAGGTCGCGTAATTAGTCATGGTCAGGTTAGACCGAGTCCGCACAAAATTGAGGCACTAGTTAACGCGCCTATTCCGGGTAGCGTCAAACAAGTACGCCAGTTTTTAGGCCTTGCTGGTTACTTTCGGCGTTATATTGAGGGTTACGCGACAAAAACCGCATGTATTTCGCGTCTCACAAAGAAAGACGTAAAATTTGTATGGGGACCTGATCAAGATCAAGTCCGGCTAGATATTCTAAAACGTCTAACTAGCGAACCTATACTAGCGATTTTTGACCCAAACCTTCCTACAGAGCTGCACACTGACGCTAGCAGCGCAGGGTACGGTGCTGTACTCCTACAAGTACACGCGGACGGTGGTAAACGGGTGATAGCCTATTTTAGTAAAGTAACCCAGGGTGCGGAACCCAAGTACCATTCGTACGAACTGGAGACGTTGGCGGTCGTCAAAGCACTACAACACTTTCGCCATTATTTGATCGGAATAACATTCAAAATCATAACCGATTGTAATGCTTTGAAGGCCACTGAACGTAAGAAAGATTTACTTCCCCGGGTTGCACGCTGGTGGATTTATCTCCAAGATTTCAATTTTGAGATTGAATATCGAAAGGGTGTGATGATGGGTCACGCTGATTACCTAAGCAGGAACCCGCCAGCGTTGCAAGTCAATGCCATTGACAGACCGTTGAATTGGGCACAAATGGCCCAGTCAGCTGATTCCGAGACCGTCGATCTCATAGAAAAACTAAGAGATGGTCGCTTGGACTCTGGTCGGTATGTTTGTCAGGGCGATGTGCTCTACTATCGCTATTCACCTGTTGGTGAGGAATCGCGTTTGCTATGTTTTATTCCTAAAGGACACCGACTCAGTTTGTTACGTGTTTTTCACGACGAGCATGAGCACATCGGGGCTGATAAAACTTACGACCTTATTTTAAAACATTTCTGGTTTCCTGGCCTGAAACAATTTGTGAAGAAGTATACTTCCCATTGTCTAATTTGCATTAGCAAGAAACGTGTTCCAAGAGCTCCTCGTCAGCCTATTACGTCATGGGAAAAATCAGACATTCCTTTCAACACGGTTCATGTTGATGCATTAGGTCCTTTGCCAGAGTCTAATGGATATAAGTTTGTACTTGTTTTGGTCGATTCATTTACCAAATTTTGTTTACTCTATCCCATATATAGACAAGATGCTGGCGAATTGAAACGAGTCTTCAATAGCGCTATAGCATTATTTGGGACACCCAAACTAATAATTTCTGACCGTGGTCGCATGTTTGAGGCGTCAGTTTTTACCAGTTGGGTAAATGAGATGGGATGCGAAATCCATTATATAACGCCCGAAATGCATCATTCCAATGGACAAGTCGAGCGTTATGTAAGGACAATCCTTAATATGATTCGTATCGAGAGCACTAATAAAAATTCAACTTGGTCTGATAGTTTATGTAAAATTCAATTAGTGTTAAATGTTACTAAACAAAAAACCACGCAGTTTTCAGCTTTGTATTTGTTAATTGGTACTAACGCGACCACTCCTGTGATTCGTGCGCTGATCCGTGACGTTGCAGTTGAAAATTCAAGTCCGAATCGAGAGGCCATGAGGGAACTCAGCAGGAGCTCCGCTAAAGCATCACTTGACAAAAATCAAAGTGATCAAGACGAAAGGGTAAATCGTCTAAGGCACCCGCCAAGAGTTTTCCAGGTTAACGATCACGTGTTTGTGATCAAATATTCTCAGTCCGCTGGGAAGCTCGACCCTGGCATGAGGGGTCCGTATCGCGTGACTAAAGTGTTACGAAGTGATCGGTACGAGCTGAAACTGTTGAGTGGAGCCAGAGGCAAGACCACTCAGGCCGCAGCTCAGTACATGGTACCCTGGAAAGGAGAGTGGTGTCCTGAGAGTTGTGCAGCGTTCTTTGAAAGTAAGTTTCAACCGAACCTTTTAAAGTTTTTCTTTATGTTTTGATTATAGCGCGTGTCATGCATACGAGTGTATGAGTGCGAGGCATGTGCTGACCTGGCTGGTGCAGCCCAGGTCAGGTGGCTGGTGCAGCCCAGGTCAGGTGGCTGGTGCGGCCCAGATCGAGTGGCTGGTGCAGCCTAGATCGGGTGGCTGGCGCAACCCAGATGCAGCGCGCTCCTGGGACTAGCGTCCTGGAGTGCCTGGTTTTTGGAAGTCACGTACTGTGTATGTGCATCGGGTGTTGTCCCGGAAGTCGTGTTCTTTGAATACGCATCAGGTGTTGTCCTGGCAGGCGCAGTCCTGGTTGACACGTTTTTAACGTGTGGAAGTCGCATACTACGTATGTGCATCGGGTGCTGTCCCGGAAGTCGTGTTCTTTGAATACGCATCAGGTGTTGTCCTGGCAGGCGCAGTCCTGGTTGATACGTTTCTGACGTATGAACTTGTACAAGTTCAAGTATGAGTATGAATGAGACATGATGTGTGAAGATGTATGCATACATTTGAAAGCGAAGTGGTTTAGCTTGGTTTGAGTGTATTTTTGTATGAGGGCCTTGTATGTGTGATGGATGACAGAATAGGCAAAGGTGTATGTCGTCACATATAATTAACCACTTGTTTCTCATACAGATTGCAATGATGACAACCCCGATGATGCTGGTGAGCCTTCAGGTCTTCCTGTTGGTCCCGCTGGTGTTCCTGCTGGTCCTTCTGGTGCTCTGAGCTCGGACGGTGCCCAATCAGATGGAGGCAGCGATCAGTCTGTCGCCGTACCTGCCAGTGCTGCTGAAGAAGTTCCTGGTGCAGCCGAGGACGGTGCACGATCAGGAGAGGCCGTATAAGCAAATTTATTGTTGGTAGTGAGGTACCCCCGCCGATCCTTATAAAAGCAAGCACTCTACAGAGTGGCGGTCATTTGTTGCTGAGTCGTCGATCGGTAAGGTGGTACCTACGCTACTTTACAGTAAGTTCGTTCCATATTTTGCTGCAGTGGTCTTTCATTTGGTGTACTTTATTTTGTGCTATAATTTGTGTTCTATTGTGATTATTGTTTTTGAATATTAACGGCTGTTTGTTTGTGATTACCTGAATCCTGATGTGTTATTGAATTATTGTTTGATCTAAGTCTATTTAAGAATAAATTAGTTTTAGGTTGTTCGATATTGTTTTTTTTTTATTTGTTTTTCACTTCTGGTTCCTAAAAATAAATATAAAGGCGAGGTTTGCGGCAGTTAACTGTGATGACATTCTGCAGTTTATGTGTTGCTTCGTGTTTGTATGTGACAGGATCATTAATTTGGTGTGTTGTGTGACGAATTGGATTTATAATGTAGGCCTTAAAGAGCAATAAAATGTATACATATTTTATTTAAATTATTGATAGTTGATGTTTTTATTTATTCAGTTATAATAATTGTTGATCATTTGTTTGGCTGAGATTAAATGTTATAATACCTCGGTTAAAATAATATATTACTTTTAATAATAAATAATGTACATGAGTTATAAAAATTACTAGATGTACCTACTGGATTTGCGGCAAAGGCTCTTTTGAAGCAATTTTTACTTCAGGCTGCTACATAACTGATTGGAACCTCTTTAGGCGGCCCGCCAATTGCGTAAAACTTTATCTTCAACTTTGATAAAGAAAAGAAAAACAACAAGATTGTTGCTGTTATTTCCCGAAGAAATAAACAACAACTTAATATAATCATCCCCAGGATACAAGAACAATAAAAGAAGTAACTCAGCAGGGTTTTGTTCATGTAAATTATTGTTCTATTAAAGAAAAGAAGAGCTATTATTTTCGGAAGTATTTCAGATACTAGGAAAAACAGAGCAGAAAAGTAAGTTTCTACCAACTTAAATAAAAGAAAAGAATAAAGACGTCGTAATTATTCGGGTTCATAGTTACTTCATGTAAACACCCACAGTTCAGTTGCTAACCTAATCTGATTGCCAGTTCTGTATACTTTATAGTGTTGAACATTTCTTGACATGTATAATAATCTACCTTTTCTCAAAAATGGTATGTAATAACAATAAATAATAAATAAATCATTTATTGAGGACCAAACATTTTTAACATTTTATATACCCACCAAACTGCGCAGCAGTTTGTCGGCGGGATTAGCGCTCGTCTTACTAATTTTTTTTTGGTTCACAAATATGAAATATCACACAACAATTCGTTGAATGAAGGTAAGTAAAAATAAAAAAAAAACTCATAAAAGTAAATACAAAACACGTATAGGTAGGTACGCAATATTAAATGTTGTCACGGCGCGAACCGCCGCAGCCGGCACTCACGAACCGGTAGACTCCTTCTTACATAAATATTGTAGTCTTTGCCGGTAAGCGCGGAGGATGGAGGCGGCAGGTCGCGCCGCCACAATTATTTAGAATTACACAAATTACACAAAAATCAGATAACAATATGTAAATAATCGAATTACAAACTCCTGACTTATCTACTTACTAATTAGGTGAATTAGGTTACATAAGAGTTTACATCTATATAATATCACTAGCGGACGTCCCGCGGTTTCACCCGCGTAGATCCCGTTCCCGTGGGAATACAGGGATAAAAAGTAACCTATGACACTCAGCAATAATGTGGCTTCCTATTGGTGAAAGAATTTTTTTAATCGGTTCAGTAGATCCCGAGATTACCCCTTACAATTTAACAAATACACAAACTTTACCTCTTTATAATATTAGTATAGAAGTATAGATAGTATGATAACATTACCTATGTATCTTGTTCACCAGTTACAGTACCAAAACAAGTTAGTGGGTATTTTCACATCTTGCGACAACTTCATCAAGGAAAATAGTTCTCAATTTATATTTTAGCGTTTGTTTACTTATTCTATCATTACTTTTTCTAAGCCAATCGAGATCATTAAAAAGTGTGGGGGTCAAATATTTGTTGGTTCTTTTGCCATAGTAATTATTAGTTGGCGGTCGTACAAGTTTACGTTCTCTAACGCTTCTCGTATTGTACCTATTTTGCACATGTACCTTGAATTGGTCGTTATAGAACTGTTCTAGAACCAGCAAGTATTTGACCTTCTCATGGACAGGAAGCACCTTACATACAATAAAAAGCTGCTCATAATTTTCTTTACAAGTAAGTTTTGTTTGTGGGTTAACAAGATATTTCATAAAACGAATTTGCAGCGATTTAATACTGTTTAGATAGGTTTTAAAAGTACGACCATACGTGTTCAAACCATAGGATAACAATGACTCGGCGAGGGCAAAATAAATAATTCGCAGCGTTTTCCTACTTAAGGGTGCCTTCAGGATATAGAACTTACTCAACACTGCCCTAAGCTTTGTACACACTGTGTCAACCTGTGTTTTCCAATTCATATTGCGGTCCACCCACAGACCTAGGTACTTATACTTGCTTACATACTCCAGTTGTTCACAGACACAATTTACATTTCCAACGTGCATGCACTCATACGTGTGACCCACGATACCAATATCCATACTATCAACATTCTTTGCAACCAAGTTGTGCGGTGAGTGCAGATGCATCACTTTCGTTTTATTTAGGTTAAGTATGATACCATTATCGTGCGCCCACCGGGTAATATTATCAAAATCGGCCTGTAACACAGCCCTGATTTCTTGTATGTTCTTAGCGGAGTACATAAGGCACATGTCATCCGCATACATATACACCCGACATTTCTTAATCACATTACTGACGCTATTGACATGCATGACATAGCCAACCGGACCATAGACTGACCCGGTTGGAACACCAAGCTGTACTGCCGCTTCTTTACCAGCAACACCAGCAATGCAGGTCTGTAGGGTTCTTCCACTTAGGTAACTCCGGAACCACCTGTTTGTGGGACCCCTGATTCCGCATTCATCCATGGCCTGCAACAGCACCTCATGATCCAAGGTATCGAAGGCTTTTTTATAGTCGACGAAAAGCGCCAGGACCTGATGGCCCTGGTCGAGACTACTGTTCATATCCTCGGAAAACTGTGATAGTGCTGTTACAGTGCTACGACCCTGCCTAAAACCGTGCTGTGCATCCGCTAATATAATATTTTTCTCTAAGAATTCGCTAACCTGGCCAACTACTATCCTTTCCACTATTTTATTAATAACCGATAAGATAGCAATCGGCCTATAGTTAGCGTAAACTGAATGTGATCCCTGCTTGTAAATGGGCCTAATTAACGCTTTTTTGAGCTGGTCAGGATATTCCCCCTTCGACAAACACAGGTTGACAAAGTGCGACAAGACCGGTGAGATTTTATTTTTAATTAATTTTAAGTCTATAACTCGAATGCCGTCGATGCCTGGCGCCTTATCACTGCTCAGCTGATCAATGACTTTACATACTGTGTCACAGGTTGCAGGCTTAAAGCGAAACGTTACATCACTTGCCCTACTATATTTACTTCTGTCTAATAATTTAGTACTACAATTATGTTTAATAGCAATAACTTCATTAGTAAATGTATCTGCAAATTGACTACATATATTATACATTGTATCTTTATTACCAAAGTATCTTTTAACAATATCATCTATATTCGCTTTTTTCCTGCCTGTCCAGTTATTGATTTTGTCCCAGATTTTTTTTGGGTCTCCGTTACACTTCTTAATTTCTTCCTGCCGAAACCTATTTTTGGCTTTAAATACTAATTTGTTCACCTTATTTCTTAATCGTGTATATTCTAGTCTTTTCGTGTTATTGTTTGGTGTTTCCCTCCAATCCCTAAATAACCTATCCCTACGCAATAGCATTTGATTTAAATCTCTGCCTATCCACGGTTGTGTGACCCGTTTTTTAACCTTTGGCAATACAGTCTTACAACTTTTATAAATATCATTGAAAACATTTTGTAACTTAGAATACAGAGTTAACGGGCAATCAATAAACAATAGTTGAGACCAGTCGTAATCAGAGATCCGCTTAGCCACTAACTTATTACTAATCACATACCGAGTGTCCGAGTTCTCACTGCCAGTGCGCGGTTGAGTCATCAGTAACGGTACTGAGACTCCAACCACGTGATGATCCGACATGAAGCACTCAATAACAAACGACTGGCAGTCTTGAATCTGCCTTGCTCGCAACCAGACATGATCGATACACGACACTTCTCTTACACCCGCGACGATAGCCTCTCGCGTCACCTCCGTGGCTGGTATTACGCACTGTAAGCCTAGTTCACACAGGCAGTCCTGATATTTGGACACCAGTTGACTTTCACACTCTCCTAATAGATTTATGTTTACGTCACCTAACATGATAATTTCCTCGCTGGCTGGGATCTTCTTGATTATCTGCTCGATTTCGTCAACGAATAACAATCTATTCGTCTTTGGTGGTCTATAGACTGCGATTATATTGAGAGTTGATTGGTCAAACGTCAGTTTACCGTAAAGTCCTTCCAGTGAACTCGTCAGGGTTTTGTGCGCATTGAAAATTAGGCATTCCTTAGCATAGATAAGCACACCTCCTCCTCTGGTAGTCTCCCTCGTATTTGCAAATTGATTGTACCCCTGTATGTGGTATAATGACAACTCATTTTCCTTAATGTTAATTTCTGTCAGCACTAGCACTCCTATCTCTTCAGAGCAATTGTTTAAAAATATTTGGAGTTCATTAAAGTTTTTTCTCATTGATCGAATATTTAAGTGTGCTATATGTAAATATTTGCTGTTGCTGGATATACTCTCAACCCAGCTGTTCGCTGCTTTTAGTCTTGTGAATTGACATTCCAATGTGACAATTGCATCGAAACGATCAACTGTTATTAGCAGATGTTTGAGTTCGCAGCAATAACTTCGCACTATGTGTGCGTGAGGCATGTACGTACCAACAACAACATCTAGCTACTCACCGTATCTGTGACATTGCCTTCTGTAAATCGTGCAATGTCACGTTCATTCCTAATAGCCATTATTTTCTTCTGCTCGTCACTCTTCCTTATGAGTATTTTTCCATCCTGTACCCAGATGTACTTGTAGGTTTTTTTAAGCTGGTTTTTAGTAACCCACAGAAGGTTTCTTTTATATCTGGTGAGATTCTCATTAATGTAGATACGGTTGTCATTATTGGTGCCATACATTTCACCATTTGTCAGACGTTTTTTGCGACTTCCAATCCACTTATCACGAGCTTCTTTTGTCCTCAGCGTTACCACTACTGGAAGTGGTTTGTCGGCGTCTGGTTTTTCGCGGCCTACCCTCTCTGCGTACTCAATCTGACTAACATCCATCTGGATCTTGCTGGCAACCTGGGCTATCAATTTGGCGATATCTTCATTCTCTTTCTTCACCAATCCAGCCAATTCCACCGTTTTCTCCAGGTGTTTTTCCTCCAGCTCGTTCACACGTTCTTCCAGAGATTTATTGCACTTTTCCAGGTGCGCGTTCATGTTCTCTAGGGATTTAATTTTTGTTTCGGCTGATTTCTGGTACTCCATCAGATGATCATACTTTTCTGATACGAAATCAACCAGATCGGTTAGCTCACTTAGTTTTTTCTCCATTTTGTACACCACATCCATTTTCCTGTTCATGGCAGCCAGGGTCACGGCAACATCTGGTTCTTCGACACAAGGCGAACTAGGAACCGACTCGGGCAGGGAAACACAATCCTCACATTTTTCATTTTTGAAGGTAGCTCTCGTGACGCACTTTTTATGGAAGACTGTTTCACATGAGCCTTTGCATTTAATAGTCTCATCTTTCGCGATCGACACAACCTTATTACATTTCTTACACTTCACCATTATTATGCGATATTAGCAAACACCGTTTTTAGATATTTATGCACAATTACGTATTTGACTTAGGTGGATCTACGAAACAGCCGTACGCCAAGCGCGCGCGCAAGCGACTGATAATGTTGCCATAACATCTCTAAAAAGTATCCAGAAAGTGAACTTTACCGGAGACTTATTCACAACTGTCCAGTAAGAAGCGAGATTTTAAATTTGGAATCTCCTACTGTCCAGTAAGTAAGTATGTAATTTACTTACTGGACACTAGGTCATCCTCTTTAGATCTGCTTAGAAAAAAAAACATAGTACCAGACACAGATTAGAGTTTAGCCATTATAACATGGTTAAAGAAGGGAGGTTCCAAATATATATCTATCTCTCTTTTTGGTATGACATTTATAGTGTGGGATTTTATGATTGTATTTAGTAATTTCAGTTTATTAAAAAGTTTTTTCTAAAGTTGTTTCCTAAACTGCCTCGTTGGTCTAGTGGTCGCAAGCTCGACTGCAGAGCGTGAGGTCCTGGGTTCGATTCCCGGGTCGGCCAAAAAGTGCTATTGTGTTTTTCACATATGAATGTAACCTTCAATATTAATTAAACGAATTTGTTGTTAAACTTTCTTTAATTTTTGAGAAAAGCATTATACAAACCTCAACCAGTAAGAAAGCCATCCTGGCCTCGTATTAACCAGACCTCACCTGCGGTTCGGTCCGATTAACTCATACTTGGCCAGGAAGGCTTACTTACTGGATTCTGCAGTAATGTACTAATTCTGATTTAATCTCTAGAGGATTTGGCGAAAGACGTTAACACTTTTTTTTTTGGTTAACCCCCCCCCCCCCCCCGCTCTTGGGCAGAGTGAAGGGGAGTGTCAGATTTCTACTGACTAAAAACCAAATCCATGTTCCTTCTTCGCCCTTGTGTCGGAGCCGCGTTATCCTTTCGATAATCCACAGCCCCGACGGGAAGACGTTAACACTTCAATAGCTTTACATCCTTCAAAAAGGATTTTCGATTTAAGACGTTTACGTATATATTCTATATATTTTGTACTTCTTATGCAGTAAAACGATATTCATTAGATGTATTGGTGAGTGGATATTATTAACAATACAAATCGATTTGATAATCCTTTCAGTACTGGGCCGCACCAGTGTAAATGAATCAGTAGCTACAAGTTTCACAAACATTGTGAAACGAACTGTGACTTGTGTCACTACCGTTATGTCTTCGTATCCGCTATTCTCTGTTCCCGCTGTGATTTCCAATAAAACATAGTTGGTACCGCGTCTGCATGATTTAACTCGTCCACAATGGTTGCCTTTGAGCAGCTGGACATGTGGAACGGGACTTCCACACACGGAACACATTTATATATGCAGTACAGAAAAGCAATTCTTGTTAGTTTTCTATTCAAGTTAAATACCCGTTTTATTACCAAACGGCGGGAGGGTAATGTTTCTTTCTAATGGCTCAAAGATAAGGTTTAGAATCTTCTTATTTACCATTTTTAAATTTAAAAGAATTGTCAAGCTGTAGAATTTGCGTAACTATCGCAATTACATAGATATCCAATTAAAATGATAAAAGGCGAAAATGAGATTCCATTCCTCCTACTATATCATTTTACTATAAGGTAATGTGCAGTGCAAAGCACTAAAAGGTAAAACGTTGTTACAAATATGTACCAGCAGGAAGTTCCTAATGATTCACTTTGTTGCAGAATTTCTTAATGAAAATGCTTTTAGGAATCAGAAAGCAAATATACAGACGCTTTTAGCTGGATATAAAGCAATATCCATGGTTAATACAATATATTACTTTGAATTACTAGGGCTATTCGTCTATGTAGCGCATTTTTGTCATAATTAATCAGTACCAAAATATTACCAAAGTTGACCTTATTTCTTACTAATAACGTTCAGATTACAATGGAATATTATGATTGATGATATCGTAAATCACGAAGATATTAATAAGTGTCTGTTGTGCCAGATGTGTCACATAGCTACAGTGATACGTGTGGCACGAAACTTAATATCAGACAAATTGAATGATAATGTATGAGGTAGATAATAATTGGTTATTATTAAAATAATGTTGGTTATTCACAAAGGATCTCAATTATGAGTACCAAAAAAGTATGTGACATTAGGTCTGTTATAATGCAGCTGAATACTAAAACTTTCAATAGAAAAGCGCAAACCGGGCTTTATGAACTCTTTTAAAATTCAATGCGACAGCGATTATATTTGTGCCAACGACAATGATAATATTTTCTTCTCTTTTGTCTTAACTTAGCATTTTCTTAGATTGCGTTTAACTCAACCTGATGCCTTCTATTTTCAAATATTCCACTGAACCCAGTGAGTAATATAATACGTCACTCTTTATGGGCGTACTAACTGCCTTAGTGAATACTTTGCGAGTTGCACTAAACATGTACCTAAGTTGGTACCTAATGGTCATGTCCTAAATTCAACAACTAATAGTAAATCATCAAGGAAATTTTATTTCTTGAAAACATTATATTTTCTTTCAAAGCGAGCAATATCAATGAATAATGTTCATATTATGAGCTTCAATTTGTGCCAGATCAAAATGAATGCTCAATTTTCTAAATAATGGGAGGCATGAAGTTTACAATTTGGTAAGTTACACCAAAAACTTGAAAAGGACATACGGTGTGTCATAATTTGAAATGAATAAAACCATAAAATTTACTGCGTAGCATTTGAATCATAATAATAATTCGCAAAACTGATATTGAAATGTACACACGACGAAACATCAAGTTATACATTGTCAGTATAATTAGTCTAACTTTTTATATAGATTCTCCGTAAAATATGGTATCTTGATTGATCACCGTGCATGCCAACCATCTTATTGGATTCCTTGGCACCTTGTAAATGGGTGCAGGTCAGGTCACTAACCGATTATCATAGTAATGATGTCACGGACATCCCTACGTGACCTGCACACCTGCAGTACAGTCTGTATGTACGTGATCTACACTGCTCCATATCATATCCTCGACTACACTGGACTCCATCCGACGTATATTAATATTATTAGTAACTATATTTCTACATTAACGATTTCAACAATCAAAATTCGAGCCACACTGATCTGATGGTTATGCAAATCAGTGTAATAAATTCGCAAACGTGATCTGCAATTACGCTGATATCTGTTTGGTTACAGGAAATGGATTGTTGTATAAACAACAGACACTTTATTTGCAAAAAGGATAATTAATGAGTCGTTAAGGTGGATGGTGTCGCCTAGGAGTCTGTTAAAAAATTTCAGCATGTCATAAAAAATTACTAGGCTTACAAGGAATACTATATATTTCAAGTTTTTGACGTGACAACGTCTTATAATTCGATAGAGCCGGCTGCACGCACGAAAAAACATGACTCATGAGGCGTTACCTCTGAGGCGTTACCTCTGAGGCGTTACCTCTGAGGCGTTACCTCTGAGGCGTTACCTCTGAGGCGTTACCTTGCTCTGAGGCGTTCCATGTAAGGCTTGAAGTGCAAGCGAGAGCGCGGAACGAGCGACAAAGAAGCACAATCGGCCTTTGCGTTCGGCAGCGTTCGACATCCGTCTCTCTCCTACTTGAGTGAGCGATGCGTCTGCGTGGACAGCTGCTATACTATAGTACATTTACATGTTTTGATCGAGTATCAAGTGTAGTGAAAAGTGAATGTGGTGTCAATTGTTTATAGCAACGATAATTACAGCGATAAAGGTAATGATTCCGGCTCATTCCCATTAGTTCGATTCATTAGTTCGATCGTCGAACTAGTGAGATTTTTTGACGTGACAACGTCTTATAATTCGATAGAGCCGGCTGCACGCACGAAAAAAATTGGTTGTCTGTAAAGTAGTTTTACTGACGGATAGTTGAACGTGACAACGTCTTAAGAAAATACTGATTTACATAAAATTCTTCATTCAGAAAATCATTTTAAATTTAAAAAATAAAAATACATCAAAATACTTGAATAAAATGTATTGTTTAAATTTCTACTCAATTGTTAAAATTAAAATTTTGATTTTATTATTTTAATAATATAATTAAATTTTTTCAATTAGTTACTTAATTATTTTAGCAAATTTAATTGTAATTTGTTATAAAAAAGTAATAATTCATTATAAGAATAAACAATGATTAAATTATTGTTTATAATAATAATAATAATAATCATTTTATTTCAGGCATCTATAAGGCCCATACATAAAATACACACAATAATTTAAAACAATAAAAACAAACTAATACATATAAAACAGTAAAACCATAACTAAAAATTTTAACTAAACACGCAACGTCGGCGTCGTGTATCGCTGCGAGGTGTCGCGTAGCCGTCCTCGGAAACGACGGAAAACGACACCTTTCGGCCAAAAGTCTTCCTGCAAACAGGTCTGGAGATGTTGGGTTGGAACACGCACCACAAATGACTTGAAGTTGATGTTGTGGCGCGATTCCAACCTTTCGACCCTCAGAGTCCAGTTGGTCTTCACTTTGAGGTACTGCACCACTTCCTCAATCTTTGTGGTGTGATGCAGACGCGAAATGTACAGCTGCGTCGTAGGCACAGCAGGGCGCAGCAGCATGTTGGGCCCAGTCGGTGCGGTACCGCACAAGTTCCGGGAACAGGGCTTCTTCTTCTTCTTCACCACCTTAGTGAAGCCCTCGTCATCAACCTGGTCCGTACTTGGCATGCTGTTACTGGCCGCGGGCGGGGCAGGTTGAGTGCCCTTTTTTCCCCCAATGTTGGTTTGTCGCTTATGTGGCGACGCATCCGATTTGCCATTAATGACAGTAGCAGCGTAGGCAGGTTTTGGGGTCGACGTACCTACGCGTGACGTTTCCGCAGCCGGTGTTGTGGCGCGGGAGGCGGCGGCGGGCGGTGCTTGCTCAGCATTATCAGCAGCTTGTGACGCACTAGTGTTCGCCGATTCAAAACTGCCGATGGATGCATTTTGCGCCGCTCGACGTGTGTTCACCTTAGAGGCCTCAGGTGACCCAGTTGCTAAGCCAACGTTGCGCAATAATTCTATTTCTGCACGTAGCTCAGCGTTGGTTTTTTCTGAAACCTCCATTCTGGACTGCATCTTGGTCACCTCCACTTTCAGGGTAGTGATGTCCTTTAGCAGCCTCGTAACATCGACGTGATCAAACGTGACGGGGGGCAGTTTACTGAGCTCCTTCGCCACGAAATCAGGCACGTCGTCCGGGTCAGTCCTCTTCAACATATCAATGACATCTTGAAGGCTCTTCTCTGTACCATCCCTGCGGCGAGTCGGCATCTGGTCCAACTTTCCAAGTGACTGGAACAGTAGCAGTTTCCCACTGCTGATGTCGTCCTCCTTGAAATTGGACCGGCATATCTGCAGGATGCTCACCTCGTCCATGTAGTCAATAGCATGGACTAGGAAAGCCAGCAATTCATTCACTATGAGTGGTTTAGAACCCATAGTGATTACGGGCAGCGGCTATGGCCGCGCAACTCGCGAATAAAATTCGTGCCGTGCACAGTGGAAACACGTCGTATAAATCCTACATTTAAAATTCAAAATTTGGAAACATTAAAATTTTCGTAAATCTAGTTTTTAAAAAGCGCGTCTCACTGTGTTTGATATAGGAGAAAATGTTCCCTTTGACGGATGGCTGGTCCAACCTGTCATTTCAGACACGTTGTTGTGATATGTGGAAGATTTAATATTTATGTTTTAATTTTTTTAAATCATAGCTACGCTCGATAATTATTTCGATTGAATAGTAAAGCCATCGATTTTTTACTCATCGTGAAATAGTTCTGTTAACTTATTGTTTTAATTTTGTCAATTATAGCATAACCTACAATCGCTGCACTAGCGGACCGATGCTATTCATTTTAATGATGAAAGCACGAATATTCGACAATGTATCACTGAATATATAACTAATATCGAAAGAATCATCGTTCATTCCCATTAGTTCGATTCATTAGTTCGATCGTCGAACTAGTGAGATTTTTTTTTCTCATCTGTTCGACCGTCGAACTAGTGAGAACTTTTTTGCTCATTTGTTCGACCATCGAATTAATTAGATTTAATTCGTAATAGATAACACTCATACATGCAACGCATGAACTCTATGACGCGCGCTCGCTTCGCTCGCATATTAAATAACAGTAATATCTTCTGTCCCCGAAGTGCCGGGCCTCCGCCGGCCTCCTTCGTCGGCCTCCGGCCCGGTGCCCATGCCGCCCATAAAGGATACTGTCGTGAAACGGTGATTCATCCACTTAGCGGACGACTAGCAACAACCTATAATTTTGCGTTTTTTATTTTATTACGAAATTAGTTAAACATTTAAATGTAGTAGAACTATTTTTATATCTAATTAATTCGACGGTCGAACAAATGAGAAAAAAAGTTCTCACTAGTTCGACGGTCGAACAGATGAAAAAAAAATCTCACTAGTTCGACGATCGAACTAATGAATCGAACTAATGGGAATGAGCCGGAATCATTACCTTTATCGCTGTAATTATCGTTGCTATAAACAATTGACACCACATTCACTTTTCACTGCACTTGATACTCGATCAAAACATGTAAATGTACTATAGTATAGCAGCTGTCCACGCAGACGCATCGCTCACTCAAGTAGGAGAGAGACGGATGTCGAACGCTGCCGAACGCAAAGGCCGATTGTGCTTCTTTGTCGCTCGTTCCGCGCTCTCGCTTGCACTTCAAGCCTTACATGGAACGCCTCAGAGCAAGGTAACGCCTCAGAGGTAACGCCTCAGAGGTAACGCCTCAGAGGTGACGCCTCATGAGTCATGTTTTTTCGTGCGTGCAGCCGGCTCTATCGAATTATAAGACGTTGTCACGTCAAAAACATGACTCATGAGGCGTTACCTCTGAGGCGTTACCTCTGAGGCGTTACCTCTGAGGCGTTACCTCTGAGGCGTTACCTCTGAGACTTTACCTCTGAGGCGTTACCTCTGAGGCGTTACCTCTGAGGCGTTACCTCTGCGTTACCTCTGAGGCGTTACCTCGCTCTGAGGCGTTCCATGTAAGGCTTAAAGTGCAAGCGATAGCGCGGAACGAGCGATAAAGAAGCACAATCGGCCTTTGCGTTCGGCAGCGTTCGACATCCGTCTCTCTCCTACTTGAGTGAGCGATGCGTCTGCGTGGTCAGCTGCTATACTATAGTACATTTACATATTTTGATCGAGTATCAAGTGCAGTGAAAAGTGAATGTGGTGTCAATTGTTTATAGCAACGATAATTACAGCGATAAAGGTTATGATTCTGGCTCATTCCCATTAGTTCGATTCATTAGTTCGATCGTCGAACTAGTGAGATTTTTTTTTCATCTGTTCGACCGTCGAACTAGTGAGAACTTTTTTTCTCATTTGTTCGACCGTCGAATTAATTAGATATAAAAATAGTTCTACTACATTTAAATGTTTAACTAATTTCGTAATAAAATAAAAAACGCAAAATTATGGTTCTCTATTGTGTCACCTAACTTTTTTATCCATAATTTTAAATGCCATAACTTTTTTTGTCCTAATCATCATTTGTCCGAATGATAACTTACCCGAACTAAATATCACATAATATCACATGCTATAAAATTGAAATCCCTAAATATAATATGTCCTAAATCCATTTGTCATAAATATTACAATCAATAATATACGAAAGACATAAAATCGTTTTCCATAAAAGTTTTAAGTCCTAAATTAAAATAACATAATGTTTATTTATCATAATAATATTATTAGAACAAAGTATAACAAAGCTTTTGGTCACGTCACTCATACATGCAACGCATGTTGTACTCCATGACGCGCGCTCGCTTCGCTCGCATATTACATAACACTATTGTCTTCTGTCCCCGAAGTGCCGGGCCTCCGCCGGCCTCCTTCGTCGGCCTACGGCCCGGTGCCCATGCCGCCCATAAAGGATACTGTCGCGAGACGGTGATTCATCCACTTAGAGGACGACTAGCAACAGCCTATAATTTTGGTTATTCATCCGGCTAATCGGACGACTAATTAATTTTATTCATCCGCTAATCGGACGACTAGACACTTCGATTTTTTTTTAGGACTATAAAATTTATTATAAACGAACATTCGGAATAATACACATTAGGTAAAGTAATAGTTAGGACATATTAATTTAGCTCATGTAAAATTAGGAGATTCAATTATTATAGTAATCGATATTATGACAGAATACTTTTAGAACTAAAGATAATTATGTTAAACAAAATTTCGGCAATTTGAACATTATGGTTAATGAAGTTTATGGCAAACGTGTTATGGATAATGATTTTCGGACAAACAATTTTAGGAGAAGTAAGGGAGTACCAAAATTATAGGTTGTTGCTAGTCGTCCGCTAAGTGGATGAATCACCGTTTCACGACAGTATCCTTTATGGGCGGCATGGGCACCGGGCCGTAGGCCGACGAAGGAGGCCGGCGTAGGCCCGGCACTTCGGGGACAGAAGATATTACTGTTATTTAATATGCGAGCGAAGCGAGCGCGCGTCATAGAGTACATGCGTTGCATGTATGAGTGTTATCTATTACGAATTAAATCTAATTAATTCGACGGTCGAACAAATGAGCAAAAAAGTTCTCACTAGTTCGACGGTCGAACAGATGAGAAAAAAAAATCTCACTAGTTCGACGATCGAACTAATGAATCGAACTAATGGGAATGAACGATGATTCTTTCGATATTAGTTATATATTCAGTGATATATTGTCGAATATTCGTGCTTTCATCATTAAAATGAATAGCATCGGTCCGCTAGTGCAGCGATTGTAGGTTATGCTATAATTGACAAAATTAAAACAATAAGTTAACAGAACTATTTCACGATGAGTAAAAAATCGATGGCTTTACTATTCAATCGAAATAATTATCGAGCGTAGCTATGATTTAAAAAAATTAAAACATAAATATTAAATCTTCCACATATCACAACAACGTGTCTGAAATTACAGGTTGGACCAGCCATCCGTCAAAGGGAACATTTTCTCCTATATCAAACACAGTGAGACGGGCTTTTCAAAAACTAGATTTACGAAAATTTTAATGTTTCCAAATTTTGAATTTTAAATGTAGGATTTATAAACAATAATTTAATCATTGTTTATTCTTATAATGAATTATTACTTTTTTATAACAAACTAGCACTTAAATTTGCTAAAATAATTAAGTAACTAATTGAAAAAAATTAATTATATTATTAAAATAATAAAATCAAAATTTTAATTTTAACAATTGAGTAGAAATTTAAACAATAAATTTTATTCAAGTATTTTGATGTATTTTTATTTTTTAAATTTAAAATGATTTTCTGAATGAAGAATTTTATGTAAATCAGTATTTCTTAAGACGTTGTCACGTTCAACTATCCGTCAGTAAAACTACTTTACAGACAACCAATTTTTTATGTAGGAAAAGAAAGTACTACAAGATGAACAGGCTTTGAATGAGTTACATTTTTTATTATCTCCCTATCTAGCACGGTTTCGATAAGATTATACCTTTATGTTTCTACAAAGATTAAATTGAAGCGAGAAAATTCTGGCATGTCTTTATATTCGACAAACTTTTAACATTAAATACGTTTTTGAACTGCTTGAAAATTAAATGACTTCACCTCAAATTCAGCCAGTGCACCTAAATTAAGTGTTTTATTATATCCTTTAATTAAATAACACCTAAATAAACTTACAGAAAGATTGGTAGTCTGTAATAGGTCGAATTGAAGACTCAGTTTTACTTAGTGTTTCTGCCTTAAATCATCTTAACTCAAAGAAGAGAAAATACCTACTGAAAAACTGCGTTTTGCTTTAATTATGTTCATCGTCAGTTTATAAAGGGTTCACAAAGTGTCGAGTAGAACGTCTTTTGTGACAAAGAAACGCTTTCAGTTCAGTGAAGAAAGCCATTTGTGAGAAGTATATAATACTTTAAACGTAGTGGTGGAGGAAATAATATGTGCATAGATGTCACAGTACTTCATGAACATAAAAAGATGTTACGTACTGAATTTCGTGAAAGTGCTAAATATCAACAACGGCCAGACTTCAGATAAAATAAAATTTTACGTTTCTATTGCTTTTTCCATATGAATACAACAAGCATCAACAATTTTGAATCAGTTAGGCTGTTATAAACTCTTAATTAATTACATCTAACAGACCATAATATACATTCCTGAAACTAGTGACAGATCTGTCATCTCCTAAAGCCTGGGTAGCCATTTATCTCTAGAAGTCTAATCAATTACGCTACCAGGATATAAACAGTGACGAGCTATACAATAAGGATAGGCTTCCATTACGGCCCTCTCTCACGTTGTTATAATGTACCACGTACTGTTTGCGTCGCACTGCGAGTTATCTTTTTAAACCTTTCTGCTGGCGCTGTTTCTAGCACCGATTTTTGATTAGCTCGGTGTTGTCACTGAGATACAGACGTGCAGTTCAATCAGCAAAGTTCCGGGAACTTAACGGAAATGTACGTGAAAGCGGATAGAACCGATGTGGCATATCGACCCACCGCCATTTTGATTTTTTTTCGATATCGCGGCCCACGATGAAAGTGGTATATATGGGTAGAGGACTTAAAGACGAACAAAAAATGTCCACGGTGCATGTGTAACACGGTACCCAAAGTGTCACGTTACCGAGATATTTGAAGTTAAAGATCGACAAATGAGTACAACGACAATTACTTAATATTTTTTTAAATAGCCTTTTTACGTGTAAAGGTGTTAAATTATATCCAAATAATAGTTCCCAGGTTGATTATTATTATACGCACAATAAAGTCGCTTCGCATTGCAATGAAACGCTATGTTATGTCAAAGAATAGTTTTCTCGTGCTCCTAGTAGTATGTAATGTACCTACTCACTTTCAATAACCAGTAATAATAATATTACGAGCCTATAGACACGTAAAAGGTCTAATTTTTATGTGGTCATTGTACTCAAATGTCCATCTTTACCTTCAAATATCTCGGTAACGTGACATTTTAGGTACCGTGTTACTGGACATTTTTTGTTCGTCTTTAGGTCCTCTATCCATACATACCACTTTCATCATGGGCCAAAAAAAAACAAAGTGGCGGTGGGTCGCTATGCCAGCTCCCATACAAAAAAGTTCAAACCCCTTTGATAAAATAATTCATTAATTATTAATTCAGTAATTCCTAAACATTCAAAAGTATTTCTGCTGCTAAACACACGAACTTCACGGGAATTACAGGTACCATAAGTAATACCGTACTCTAATGGAAATTATTCTACACCACAATGACATTTAAATTCAACGAAATATACGTGGTCGGCAACTTCTAATGTCAATATTTCACTCATTTAGGACTTTATACAGATTTTATGAATAGCTACAGATTATTTCTACATACTTAAATACGAGTAAGAAGCTTATATACCTACTGAATACCTTACATAGCTTTTTTAGCTGAACGGTTCGTAAAACAATTTTTGAAGCTTTATCTTAAGCAGCTCTGAAGTAAATAAACATCTCTATTAATTCCCAAAAGCCAAGGAAATATTATGAAACTTCAGAAAGCGTTTCTGGAACAAATGACGGGATTCCTCGCGGTTTAGAGTGGAAAAGGAATGTTTATCAAGCCTCTAGTACTTTGAGGGGGAATATACCGTGACGACCGCTCACTACGGTTCTCAAAATTGAAGCTACAAGCGTCGTGTTCGTTTTTAGTAGGTAATGTATAGCTAGTTAGCGGTCACTTTGTAGTTAGCAAGCGCTCAGCTGATATAATTATGGCATTATAGATTTCACAAACAAACATGTGCAATTGTCCATTTATTGTTGGCTTTGATCTTAGTTCCCAGATATAAATCATCCTTCGTCTCATTCTTGTAGTGAGTCAAAATCTAACTCTTAAACAAAACTAGTGTTCAAGGAAACTAGTTCACTTTTCGCATTGAATTCGATGGTCGTAAAGTTGAACACAAAATGCTTGACTTTCCACTAAACTGTGGAATTTGCAATTGTCAAAGTTTGACCACTATAAAGTGAATTGCGAGCTGACCCTCATGTTTAAAACACACATAATATTAATAGCTCGTACAAACCGCAGGGTTGTCCTAAAATACGCGGAAATTCCAACCAAAAGTGATAAAGAGTTATTTAAGAGTACTGCAAGCACCCTTTCATTATAGAGTTTGAGGTGTGTTAGCTGCAGGCTGGTAAACAAAATTAAGTGGATCATTATTTTCCCATCAATCGCTTTCCATCAGGCGTGATCGAGGTCAAAAGTAGACCCATTCAGCTCCAAAAAAAAATTTATAAAAGAAAACAAGGTAGGCGTATTGAAATAATGAGAGCCATTGATATCCGTAATGTGTTGGAAGATAACGTAGTTTTATGGCTCTGAAAACCTTGTTACCAGAAATATCTATACAAAAATGCAGAATGAAGATAACATGAAATGTAAGTAATGGATGGGTATTCGCTTTTCTTTTCCCTGCAGAGTCAATCAATTTTGTTTGCTCTACGAAAAGCATGGAAGTGCACTTTAAACATTTTACTTGGTTTTGAACTACCGTGTGGCCTAGCAATTTGTTACTTATTTTATGGAGGAAGAAACCAATATTACAAGTGAATCTTTTTACGAAATTATCGAAAAAATCATCCCTAAACTATTCCTAACCTTGCTTAGGCTAGAAAGAACTCGTTGATTTATCACGATCCCTTTTACACTTTTCCGATTAATTATTTACAAATCCACTACATTTTCTAGTGAGTTGAACTTGTTCTGAAGGTACTATCAGGAGCCGGGATTCAATGTGACTCGTAAATCAACACGAGCTATTTTTTTCTATAAATCCTTCACAATAATGGTCTGTACTGACTGCTTGCTGACTAAACATTCATAATTATATAGTTCGCACGTAGCTTCGCTTACTATACAGCCCCTCTGTCATTTCGTTTAAATGGGTAAACAGAGACAGCCTTATATAGCATGAGCGTGTGAATGTGTGTTATATAATATACTCACGTCTTCACACACATGTGATGATAGTATTACGGCTATAAACAGTAAGCCTTCACTTCATCTTCTGAGACAAGTGGGTCACTGTGTTATAAGCCGGTAAGTAATAGAGCTCACTATTATACTTAGAAGCTACAACTGGTAAACGGAACTTTGGAAAATCTTCTATGCGATTACTACAAGTAGAAATTAAAAACACCCAGAAGAACAGTTTTGATTTTCTAAATGTATGGTTATTATATTAATTGGTGTCCACAAGTCTTAAAAGTTATTAAGTTGAAAAATGTTTTCAGCGAGAAAATGATTAAGCCACGTTTAAGCTACTCGATATGCTAAGTATGTACCTAAGTTAGTAAGTGTACAGTATCGAAGAATTATGGTTAAAAAAGTGCTACGATTGTGCATGATGGCAACGCTTCTGTAAATGTGTGCACAACCTGAAGATTTTCTAATTTATGATTGACGACCGATCCTGTATGCGATGTTCCTACGTCCAATCTACATCTCCTGACGGTCGCAGCCTTTTTCTCCAAGCGCGTAAATCTCGCTGAATATACATAAATCTCGCAAAGTATTCGCGTCGCGTCGGCTGAAGCGCGATATTATCGTATTATGAGTTTTTAACACCAACTGTCGAAATTCGTTGAACTTTTCTTAGGTAGATCCTTACGCAATTTGCCAAAGTGATCTGAAAATGTATATTGATCTTTTCATAATTCACAAAAATCTATTGTAGAATGGGTACTATGAGTAGCAACTAGTGCTATTTTTTAAATTTCAGCGAGTGTCTGTTATGTAGTTAAAGGCTTACCTTTCTAATTAATGAAAATAGATTTATCTTCGCAGTCTGAAATTGCTTCCTTTCTTCAACATAATCCTGTTCAAACACAATCATTTTACTTTATTTAATTCTCATTTATAAAGTAATCGTTTTCATTTTCCATTTAAATGATTGATTTCATTTCGAAAAGAGGTTTATCAACTTTGAAATATCGACCGCCTTGGGGCTCATGAAAGAACTTGATGTAGGTAATCGAAAAAATTAAATTAATAAAAAAGATAATATGCTGATATTTACAGAGATTTTTCTTGACATACTAAACATCACGCCTGTAATCAATCACCGAAGGGTTAAAGAACTGACACATATTATGTATGTGACGGTTTTTTACACGCAGCCATTATTATATGACTCTATCATAGACTATTTACTCTTTGCAAATAAGTGAAAATTATGTGATCAAGAAAAACCAAGCACCAATCAAATAGAGTTTATGGATCATAAATCTCTCGCGCGCCTAGATGAGTGGCACGCGGAGGCGCTACACCGGGGGGTCACTCTGCTGCCGCGGCACATTGCTGCGCGGCGGACAGACCTCCGGTGCGATCTCATGGCGGCATGGAGACAGCGACTGTCGCAACCCCGTGCAGGGCACGCCACGATAGTGGCGGTAAGTCCCCTCTTTGAGGAGTGGCTAGAGAGGAGCCACGGCGCCCTCACCTTCCGTCTGACGCAGGTCCTCACCGGACACGGATGTTTCGGGAGGTACCTGCACCGAATCAGGCGGGAGGAAACGCCCGGATGCTTCCACTGCGAGGATCGACCGGAGGACACGGTGGAGCACACTGTGGAGGTGTGCCCTGCTTGGGCGGAGCCCCGCCGTGTTCTCGTAGCGGCGATCGGCGGCGGCGACCTCTCGCGTCCGGCCCTGGTGCAAGCCATGGTCCGGGGCGAGGAGGAATGGGACGCCGTCGCCTCCTTCTGCGAAGCAGTGATGCTAGCGAAGGAGGTGGCGGAACGAGAGAGGGAGAGAACCTCTCAACGTCCCAGCCGCCGCGGAAGGCGCTCCGGGCGTCGGGGGCCACGTGATGTCTTCCGGCCACCGTAGACGCGGGCTTGTGGACGGTGAGTAATGGGCTAGCTCGCCGTCCGGCCGTCGTCATGACGGCAACAGACTGTGTCGGCGGCGCGTTCGTGTTCCACGCGCGCCTCAAAGAGATGTCAGCAAGGAGGGGTCCGCAAGGGCCGACGCCCGTCGGGGCTGCGGTATTTTGTACTAGATTACGTGGCCTCGGCACAAGGGCAAAGTAGGAACATGAGTTCGGTTTTTAGTCAGTAGAAGTCTGACACTCCCCTTCGCTCTGCCCAAGAGCGGGGGGGGTCATTCGATGATTTTCCACCCACCAAAAAAAAAAAAGGATCATAAATCTATATACCTATGTGTCTGAATACTGAATCCTCATAGCATTCAAAAAAGCTTCTATGTAGTATCAGTAAATCAATTTAATTCGTTGCTGTTTATGTGGGTCTGATGGAACCCTCACAGAAAACATAAAGTTTACGATTGTTGGGGTGGGTTCAGGAAACTCTCCAATGCCAAAGTCTACATGTTTCGCTCTTCATAAAACTGTCGAAGCGATGCAAAACCTGTTGGAATGTGATAGTTATATACAGTTCAGTGTACACGCTGTCTCACGCGCTGTGTGACTAGAGTACCGAGTGATGTGAATCGTTTAGTATTATTGGTGAAATTAATATTAGTTTCTGTCAGCTTAGTGTTGGAGTTCAACATTTCATTTACATGTTTGTTGGAAAGTTTTCCTTCACCAGATTACTTTATAAATGAAAGTGCGTGTTTTGTGTATTCATTACCTGAATTTAAGAGAATGAAGGCTTTGTAAACAACACTTCTGCTAAATTGAACCACATAGTTACAACAAAGCCTCCCAAGTCCCTATATATATCACCTATTTCTAGAAATGTATTTGTATCTATCTCTAAAAGTAAATGTTACTCCTACAATAAACATTTGTTATTGTTATGTCTCCGTCATGAAAGTGGGATGCACTTTCAGAGTAAAACACTAGAGAAAAACAATATCCAGGTCCAGTAATAAGCTTGAAGACCACTCCAGTTTTTCCAATTGTGAAACACTAAACGTGATAACCTTTTAACAGAACAACGAGTATATTTTATTATTACTGGGTTTTGAATTTTTTTACTCGCTTATTGATCTAACCGTCATGTGGCAAGCTCTTGCTAAGTCTATAAAAGCCCTTTCAATACAAATATTATAATAAATTGTGTTTCGTATTTGATACCCTCCTACAAAGCTCATGAAAACGGTAATATAAAAGGAACACGTAACATCATATAAATCATAAATAATACTCGAGTAACACTCAGGTACAATCCATTCCAGAATCAAATACATTGGATTTTTTATACAATTTTTAATACGTTATACTTTCTGACCACAGAGTTATTAAATACAATGGATATTATCCTAGATTTGATTTGACTAGAAAGTCAAACTATCTTAGTTCACAACTTTCGAAAGTCCATAACGTGAGGGGTTTGCACAGAGGCTGCTTTATTTAATTTTATCCATTTATCTTAAGAGCAGTCTTCAGGGACCAACTGCAGAAGATCGTTTAAAAAAGTGGTTACATATCTTTGCTTTATTTGCAGGTGTTTCATTATTTAATTGTAGTTTGAGTAGTGCAGTTGGTATCTTGCAGCCGCTCCCGTTGTTCTACTTGAAATCGCTGAACTCAACCTAGTTCTACTTGAAATCACTGAACTCTATCATGAAATCGCTGAATGATGCGATAATATAATCTACAATTACTGTGCTACATAAACTGATTAAAATGCTCTTAAAAGGTTTGCAAATGTAGCAGACAGCGATCGCGGCACTCGATCTTGGCAGCAGCTCACGTTGCTAAGTGCAAATGTGACGCTTTAATTAGAATGTAATCATGTAGGAGATAGCATGCTCTTAGGTTAATGTTGTATGCAGACGCGAATGTGATGTGTTAACATCTAATTCGCAATTCAACTGATTAACTAACTAATTTCACTACCATTGCTTGCGTCTGTGATGAGAATACTAAATTCCCTGTTGAACAAGAACCAGAATATGTCAGTAAACAATAACGAGGGATCATATTTTTTTGTGACAGGTTGTTAGGATGCCTATCATTATGTGTGTCGGGATGTTTATTACTCCTTCACACAACAACTACGGACCTGATTTAAATGAAATTAGGCTCTCAGATAATTTATAACCTTAATTTTCAACACACTTGCTCATAAAGTGGCTATAATTTCACCGCAATTAGGCACGTAATGACACCTATAATCAAACTGTGACTTTTTCATTGCTATTATTCACTAGTGAGTTATAGGTTTTTTTTTAGTTTTATTGGTTGAGTTGCTATGTTTAAAAAAAAGTTTCGATACAAAAAAGATCGTGTTCAATAGTAAAAATAAATTAATGTACCTAGTGCTTCCCCATTTCATGCAACTTTGAATTTAAATAGATAATTTCAACTTAAACTTTTTTAATAAATGAATCTTTCACTCAAATATTATAACTTTTGTTTTCTCTGATAGAAAGAAAAAAAATACCCATTTTGTCCGTGGCTAAAACTCTATTACCCGCGAAAAGTCAAAAATAGTGAAACCACATTCTTTTAGTCTATGGCCGATCGTCATTGTTACAGTAGTGGCGCCACTGGTCAAGAAAAAATGCATCGCTACGTCAAACTTAGTACATTTATTTTAGTTCCGTGTTTTCCCGCCTGCATAGATAACTTGGTAGAACTGTAGATGCGCGCGCATTATTTTTTCCCGCTATTGTGAAAAAAAAAAACAGAACTTGTTTTAACTGTTGAAGTTGGTAGAACTGTAGATGCACGCCCGCTATTGTGAAAAAAAACAGAACTTGTTTCAACTGTTGAAGATGACTTTTTAGTATTATTTTCTTCACAAGTGTGTTGAAAAACGTCGTATGATACACGTGTTTATTGATGATTACCGTCCTCGGCTTTCTTAAGACCCTCACCTGACGGCTCGGGTCTCAATGGCGCCTCTGCGGTAATCACCAACGTTATACACTTGTACCATAATGTACTATAACACATGGAATACTTTTTATCCCGGGGTGGTACGATCCCGTGGGACAATTGCCGATCTCCACACAGGCGAATCCGCTGCCATATGCTCTCAAAATAAATAAAAAAACAACGGTTGAGCCATAAATAAAGCCTTAATTACAGTTCCTTTGTCCCTAGTCGTGTTCATTGTTCGATGGACAAAAAATTGGCTTTCACATAGATCGGCAAGTCGAGCAATTCTCTAGGCTGCAATGGCAATCTGGAAAAAAGATTGGGATAAAAAGCGAAATGGGCGAGTGCGGCCGAGTAAGTCTGAAATCACCTTCCTCTGCTCTTGACAGGCACGCTCACAGTTACGTAACGTGCCGTTTGGTACTTAATCAAAGGATTTTGTTTAATATTGAGAACTTTGGTGGTTGGAGATTTTCCTGACTAATATTTATAAATTGAGAGATTCCTTTGAGTTACCTAACCATCATCGCTGACATTTAAAGATTGATGAAACAATTACATACTTTATTATATTTACTGAACTTTCGTTATTCTTACAGATTTCCCTGAAGTGTGCAAAAAGTTAGCCGAACTTCCTAAATGGCAATGACAACAATTACAGTACCTACTAATAACTTTTAAAATTTAACAATTACATGAACTTTATTGGAAAGTTTGATCCAGTTAACAATTGATCTCTAGTTATTATATTTGTAATGCGTTGTATGTTTTTTGTACTATAATTTAAAACTACATATTTAGTTCTGATCTCTGCCACCTAGTTAGAATACGATACCCCTTGATTACCCAGTAATACGATACCCCTTGATAAGACCGGTTGTCAGATTTTCTGGTCACTGACGGACTAACTGTAATGACTGTTCTACGAATCTACGAATCGTAATACGTGATCTATGAATGACAGCAGGGACCTGGGACGACGAGACACGGAGACAACTCGTTATGTAATGGATGATCACCTATCATATATCTAAGAAAACGGGGCTTTAACTGTAGATCGATCGGAAGGGCTGTTATTATTTACCTATCAGCTGCTGTAATTAATAACACTGCATCGAAATCCAGAACAAAGTTTACATTAAAGTGCCAACTAAGACTGTTGAAAACAATTCCACTATGATAAGTGTTCAGGAAGCCTAGTTATTAAAACACTACAAAATAAACTTTCACAAAACAGAAACTTCGTCGAGCAAACTTTGTAGTGTATTTTGTAATAGCCTCGGCGTAAGCGCAAAGTGCCTGAAAGGAATTATTACCAAGAAGTAAAAAAAACATTATTATAATTTCCTAGAGTTCCGTAGCGCCGCGCTGTTTATACATTCGCTCTATTAGGCAGAGTGAGTGTACAAACATGCCCCAGTAACAACGTTTAGTAGTGTTGTTCTCACGGCATATCATAGAGAAACGAGTCCTTTGTAAGAGTTGAAGTGAACGAGCACAATGCAGCCGTTGTTGAAGTTTGTCGTTCATTAAGAAAATGCTGTGGGAACGTTTAGCTGTAACGATAAATAAAAGCGTTTTAATTGTTGACACTTTAACAACTTTCTTGAGAAACTTAAACTTTATAAAAGTATCAGCGCTTCGCTCTATGAAAGTCTTTTGGAACAATTTGTGTAATTTTGTTACAATATTGTTTTTTATTTATTTAGAAATAGAATGCGTTGCAGACATTATGATTCAACGCAAGGAATACACAGTACACAATAATTAAAACTTGTAGTTAAACATCCTTACTAACCTATTGTTTGTAGTTCTTTACTTACGCAGGTACACTTGACAAATGCCGCCACGGTGTTTAAGATGGTACATAAGTTAATCTTTTCGTTTTAACGTAAATACATAAAGATTTACGCGTTGCGAGAGCAGCAGGAGCATCCGAGTCGTTGATCGTCGTTATAAACACGCACACAGGCACGATTAAACAGAACGAACAGAAGAAACAGCTGACTGAGCAAATGGAAACGAGCTAAAAACCAGTACCTCCAGTAAAACCTTTACTACTACTTTATGTTATGGAAGCAAGCTCATTCGGCAGAACCGAATGAGCTTGCTTCCATAACATAAAGTTCAAACGAAGTGAAACCTTAAGGGAGCGAGTGTGCTGGAAGTTGACTGATTAATGGGTGCGGTCAAATAACAGTCGCCACTCGCCGGTAATTGAATGGTGCTCTTTGGAGGTCGGCTCTGCTCAGTCTCGCCGAACTGGTTGCTTTTGACGTCGGGCTATTAGGTAGCGTCCGTTATGTCCAGGTGTACCGACCTCAAATAAATAAAAACTAGTCGATGGATTTGGCATTTGTTTTTTGTTTGCTTACTTTCATTCATTAGAAAATTGCAGCGATGCGAAGTCGGACTGGTGGCTAGTATTTAACAAAATACGCCTGTAATCCCAGAAGGATTAGGCAGAAGTGTTCCTAATGCTACACCCACATTTTCCCTGTTATATTTTTTAAGTCACATGTAAAAGGGGACGAGGGGAGACCTAGCCCAAATCCAGATTCATAATGGTTTGAGTTTAAAATTGAGAAACAATGCAAAGATTCACAACATTGTGACCAAGATTATTAAAACCACCTATCATTTAGACGATTTGCATTCTGCGACATTGTTCGAAGCTCTATCAAATGTACCTACCACTAAAGGAAACAAACTAAAAACCAAACAACTTTATGAGGAAGTAAATGTTACAGGCGAGGAGTCAGGATTCCTGCTGTAAGTTATGATTTCCGGAAAACAATTTATGTACCTGAAAGGAGCGGAATTTTTCGAAACGAGGTGTTAAAGAGGTGACGAAATTATAACTTTTTATTTATGTTTATTTTTTGATAAGTAGTACTAATGAATTGTTTTCATCGCATTAAATTTATGAGCTTGTAATTAAAAAAGGTAAAACAATACAGGGATACCGATGATGAAACGCTTCCCACGTATTGAGTACTTCGCCAGTTCTGATTAACGTTAGTAAGGCAGTTGGTGCAAACTGTGGTAATTTTTAAAGCGCGTTTAATTTGAAATTACCTTCTTATCTGCCTAACTTATTAACTGCCAAACCCAACCTAGTTACCGGTTTTGTATGTTAATACTGGGAGTGAAATAGTGTTTAAAAGTTATCACGTTGTCTCAAACAAGAATTGAATGAATCACCACAAACTCTGAACATTTACAATTTCAATCTGAACTTCTCTAGAGTTCAGTTCATAAAGTACTTAACTACTTCAAACAGTTTTAAACTTGTTTTAATAGAGTTTCACGGAGTATGTTGTAAAGTGCAACTTCAATTCAATATCATTTATCTTTAGTCGCGTCTGAAGCAAACTGGGCTTTTACTTGGTCTCCACCAAGTTAGTTGTTTCAATTTCAAGCTAGATGAAAAGTTTATACAAAGTAGATTCTTGACTGTTGGTTGAAGGATGGGGGACGGAGTCCATACAAAATACCCAAAATACCAATATAATGTAAATAAGGAGTATAGAGGAGCCATAAATTTAATGTTACAAAAGAAAATACGAGAAGGTGTTCGGCATCAGATTTCCATTGTATTAAAATGTTCTTTTATAACGCAATTTACAGCGATATGATCCCGGAAAACAAAGCAATCTAAAAAGCAGTTTTACTGAGCAGTTGCTCGTAGAAAGAAGTGATTGATCAAACAAATAAAACGAAAGGTTTTCTTAGCTTTTATGTAACCGTTAGCAAACAAACTTCCTTTATTTTCTCGTACCTACCTATTCCATTATTAAATCTTAAAGGTTCATGATACTTTGGAAAAAAAATTGACTTAATTAAAATTTTTGTACGTAGCTGGTATTCTTATCATAAGATAAGTCATCAGTAAATTATTATTAGATACTATTCAAAACACAGCATGACAAACTACATGAAGTCCATAAGATGTCGTATAGAGCCACTTAGATAAACTAGATTTGAACAATGATAAACCATTTCAAGGGACATCAAAATGCGAAAATAACGTTGAAAGACAATAAATACATATTATTAACGAAAGCTTTTCGTTTTCAATATCTTGTTTGGGCTACATAGTAGCATGATATCATCATCTTTTTTATAAATAGAGGTAAAATAAGGTAAGTATCGAGTATTGTGAAGGACCCTTGGCATAGATGTTAACAAATATATCTGAAATATTGATATCCTTTCCAATAAAAACATTTCGGTAGGAATAAAAAGTTATTATTAGCATAGTTCATCGACTGAATATTCTCTATTAAAATTCTTATGAGACTTCGTCCACAAACTAGAATGGAGTATGACCGAGTCTCATGTTGAAACTGTTCGTTAGTTGATTGTCTAGTTTACATTAAACCCCAGTGAATGCTAATAAGTTAACCGTTGCAATGAAATCGGTTATGTCCAAGTAAAGTTGACATCATCTCTGCCCTTATGGCAAGATTGAAGTCAAGAGCAAGCCCATTTATAATAAAAAAAAAAAAGTTCTCGAATAAATCTTATTTCTAAAACTCGAACGTTCCCACTCGGTGCAAAAACTCCGATGTTATCTCTTTATCAGTGTCATCGACTACTTTGATATCTGTCACGACGACGCGACGTAAAGTTAGTGCTGCGATGACAATATCTGGGACATTGTGGAATATAATCGATGGTTGGATTTTCTTGTTTGATGTATTTTAATAGATTTCTGATGGCGATTGTTTGCTTCCCGTAACGATAATGGTATAACTTCAGCAATATCGAAGTTATTGCTCGGGACTCCGGTAACATAGTTTTGTAACTGTCTTTCATTTTGTATTATCTGTGTTGTGTATTTCCTCATGCGAAAGTAGTGTAGTTACACTACTTAGCTTGCTTATTTTGCGAAAATTTTGCTTGGCAGTTGAGTGGTTTTAAAATAACATACCGTAGTTATCAAAAGCACGCCATGTGCTGCGGTAAGTGGCCTCACTGTAGATCAAAGTCAAAGTCAAAAGTCAAAAATATTTATTTCAAGTAGGCCAGTAACAGGCACTTTTGAATAGTCGAATTAAACTAACTGCGGCACTCAGAGATATCCAACGATCGCTCAAGCCGCCACCCAGCAAAGGCCTGACATAGTTTTGTATGACAAAACTGCCAAAAACCCTTACTAAGCGACGGCCCAAGCAACCACTGAAGCTCTCCGAGTGCGGCAGTACTGAACTACTGAAGCTAAATAAACTAAGCTACAGTCCCAGTCACAAGGCATAATAACTCGTGAGTGTACTGTAGTTGCCAATTCCAAAGCGTTGGTCTCATGAGAAGAATGGCAAGAAACTTCATGGACACTCTTTTAAAATCGTTTGGGTTTACAATATGTTCAAGGTACAAACATAATCTTGGTATAATACACACATGAAGACTATGCAAATTAGTGTTTGAGATGGTCTTTTGAAGAAAGCACCACACAGATTTGAGTGGACCCGTCCAGTCAGTGCAAGCATTTGTCAGTTATCGTGGAGTTCGACTTATAACTCAAGGAGCTCAACGTCACGACGAACAATACCAAAGAAAGGACATTTGGGTGGGTCGCTTAAAGTACTCAAACTGCCAAACAATCGTTAAAATTAAATAAAAACCCACACGGTCCTCACATTCACAACATGAAAATAATAATAAAATACATGAAGATCATGCAGATTAGTGTCTGAGATGGTCTTTTGAATAAAGCACCACACAGATTTGAGTGGACCCGTCCAGTCAGTGCAAGCATGTGTCAGTTATCGTGGAGCTCGACTTATAACTCAAGGAGCTCAACGTCACGACGAACAATACCAAAGAAAGGACATTTGGGTGGGTCGCTTATAGTACTCAAACTGCCAGACAATAGTTAAAATTAGAGAAAGACCCACATGGTCCTCACATTCACAATGTAAAAATAATAAAATATTTGTCATATTAAATAATCATGTCAAGTTATTAAATGTCAATATACACAAAACTAAATGAAAAATAAAATATTTAACAAGTAAATATTGATCAAAAAAGCAAAAAATAATATCATACTTAAAAAAAGTAAATAATGTCATTGTGTATAAAGAAAAATCATAAAATGTCAAATTGTAAAAGGATTGTAAATAATGTATAAATAATTAAAATGTCAAAGTGTAACAAATAAAAAGGTACAATTAATAAAAAGATATAAAATCAATTCACCTTCAATTCATATTGGAGCAGTTCAATCCCAAGCTTTTTTGTCCTCTATATAATCTTTAACAGCATAAAAAGCTTTCTGGCAAAGTTTACGTTTTAGAAAAGATTAGAATTTATTAATGCTTAAATTTTGAATGTCGCTTGGAAGTTTATTATAAAAGCGAATACATTGGCGGCATCTAAATGATCCACCTATTTTCTTGAGCCTTGTTGAGGGTACAATAAATTTATGTTTATTTCTTGTATTTATATTGTGAATATCACTATATTTCTTAAAAAGCTTAATATTTTTGTGAGCATACAAAAGATTTTCATAAATATATTGAGAAGGAACAGTCATTACATTAATTTCCTTAAACTTTTCTCTAAGAGAGTGTCTCGGACTCAATTTATAAATTGATCTAACCGCCCGCTTTTGCAAGACAAAGATGGTCTGAATATCGGCAGCATTCCCCCACAACAGAATGCCGTACGACATTACGCTATGTTATTATCTGAAGTACACTAATCGGGCTGTCTCTACATCGGTTAAATTACGAATTTTTCTAACTACGTATGCCGCGGAGCTCAGTTTCTTCGACATATCTATATGGGGTCCCCACTGAAGTTTAGCGTCTAAAGTTAAACCCAAGAACACCGTGCTATCTTCCGGATTCAACTTTTCGCCCTTCACCAACACACAAGTTTTCACCTGCCTAACGTGAGGTAGTGTAAACCTTATGCATTTAGTTTTTTTTTCATTGAGGAGTAAATTATTAGCGTTAAACCAATACACTATTTTTGAAATCGCGCGATTTACATCGTCAATAACTGGCTGCTGACGTTTAAGTTTAAACAAAAGCGAAGTGTCATCTGCAAACAACACAATATCGTGGTTATCCTTTATGAGGTAAGGCAAGTCATTAATATAAATGAGAAACAAGAAAGGGCCAAGAATCGAGCCCTGCGGGACTCCCATTGTTACAAAAGATCCGGGAGATCTTTTCCCGTTGACGTCAACTCTTTGGATCCTATTACTCAGGTATGAGGCAAGAAGATCCAGAGCGTTGTTCCGAATTCCGTAGTGGCGGATCAAACTTGAACATTATACGTCAACTAAATCAGTTGTTTGTGAACGCTCCTCGATTGCTCTCTTAGTCGTAACATTTAGGATAGTTATGTTAATCACACGTTCTGGACGGTGCGATCTCCCAGGGCCGTAACGACGGATGAATATCTTCACTGAACCAATGGGTCCTTTGTCCGCTGACCGAAAAAAGATGTGAAAATACTGTTTGCGGTCATTTCAAATATTTCAGTATCTCTTCCTGCTGCCAAATTGTACGAATACCTATATTATAAAATGAGTATTAGCGACATGTATAGACAGCTGTGTTTCAGTACAAAATTCGTTCCAAAATTTTGTTTAAAAGACAGTTTCACTACGCTACTGAGCGGATACGTCCCAAAAGAATGAGATAGGCTACAAAAACCTTCTTACGGTATGTCTGAATCAGAATAAGATCGCTAAAGGAAAGAGAGGGATTTCCTTTTTCAAAACCGAGGTAAGCCGGCCACTGCAATACAGACCTACAAAGAATAGAAACGAAATTGTTTCTTTATATTTTGGAACCCAAAGAATGTTTAATGTTTATTTCAGAACTGAAAGAGTAGAATGAAAAAAAAAATTAAAAATCTAACTGCAGTAAAAAGCATGAGGAATCTTTGATACCTATAATTGAATCATACGACTATTTGTTTCCACGTTCACTTTCACCGGTAGATTACCAATAGTATTAATTGTGAATCTATGTATGTGCTCACGCTTGATTCAACTGAATGGAACGGTTATAGATGCGTCACATGCCAGATAATGATTAAAATATACACTCCGTTACATTATATCTGAAGTTTCTGTTTATTCACACTTTCATTTAATTCAGGTTTGAGCTGATACGTAGCAGTTTAACAACAAAGGTGCGTTTTGTTTTGAAGTGACTGTGGCGTGTGTGGCGGATGAACACTACTAGCTGCTTACTGTGCGAGCGCTAGTAAGTGGATAAGGATAACAGAGGAAAATGGATGACAACAATAGATGGAATGTAATGGATGGCCCAAAACTGCGGAGTACGATTGCCACCCAGCATGATGTATCTAGCTCACTGCAATATGTATGACAAGTGAATAAACTTAGTTATTTCATCACTGCGTTTGATGTGATTTTATATGCAGCACAAAATGGTAAGTCGTTGTATTCGTCTGAAAATGTAGTGAAAATTTAATTAAAACCATGTAACACGTTTGTAACG
Source organism: Diarsia mendica (assembly GCA_949316265.1). Taxonomy (NCBI): domain Eukaryota; kingdom Metazoa; phylum Arthropoda; class Insecta; order Lepidoptera; family Noctuidae; genus Diarsia; species Diarsia mendica. The sequence continues at coordinate 15,319,257 of OX438906.1, forward strand.
GCGAGTACATCACTCACCTTCGGTTTGCCGACGAAATAGTGGTCATGGCTGAGACCATGGAAGACCTCAGTACAATGCTCGATGACCTCAGTAGAGCTTCTGAAAGAGTGGGTCTTAAAATGAACATGGACAAAACCAAGATTATGTTGAATGTTCATGTAATACCCACTCCTATCAAGATCGGAGACTCTACGCTCGAAGTTGTGGACGATTATGTCTACCTGGGACAAACGGTCCAGTTCGGTAGATCTAATCTTCGAGAAAGAGGTCAATCGTCGAATCCGACTCCGCTGGGCAGAGTTCGGGAAGTTGCTCGGTATCTTCTCGTCCAACTTACCACAGTGTCTCAAAACGAAAGTCTATGACCAGTGTGTGTTGCCAGTGATTACAAACGGGACCGAAACGTGGTCGCTCACAATGGGCCTCATCAGAAAGCTCAAAGTTACCCAAAGGGCAATGGAGAGGGCTATGCTCGGAGTTTCCTTGTGTGATTGAATCAGAACTGAGGACATCCGGTTGAGAACCAAGGTTACCAACCTTGCCCGAAGAATAGCCAGACTGAAGTGGCAATGGGCAGGGCACATTGCTCGCAGAACGGATGGTCGATGGGGCCGAAAAGTTCTGGAATGGCGACCGCGAACCGGAAGTCGTTGCGTTGGAAGGCCTCCCACTAGGTGGACCGCAAAGTTGCGGAGACCCACTGGATGAGAGACGCACGGGACTGGTCAATGTGGCGACACCTGGGGGAGGCCTATGTCCAGCAGTGGACGTCTTTTGGAATGATGAAGTCGACGTTTTGCTTTCATTTTTACAAACAATTCGCCGAACAGACGCGATATAAATAAACAGGAAATTATTCGGTGTATGTGGAGGGAGGTGGGTGTAACTTTAACAATTTATTGGTTTGTGTGGTGTTTGTTGTGGGCACATTACAAGATGGATTAGTGCTGTGTTTATCGTAAAGTTATTGGTTCGAGTTTGTTTGCTATTGTTTTAATATTTTCAAATTACGATTTAGTTTACATTTTTACGTTCAAATTAGTGCTACAGTTTCAAAAGAATAAAAATGAAAGAAATAAGAAGAAGAATTTTATTTCAGTCCCGGGTCGGGCCAAGTGTTATTGGGTTTTCCATTAGGAATTTCTAAGTAGCAGCCACAGAGTCTGGATTTGTGCCCGGATAATAGCAATAGGCTCGACCCCTATTTATATACGTTACGTACTCTTAGGTACCATCTCTGCTGGGTTAGGCAGAGATGGTACCTAAGAGTACGTATCAGAGTTTAATACGTGGTGATAAGTATATTTATTTCAGATCAATAATCTAGTACATACAGATCCAATGATGCCATCATCATTATCAATCGTTTGGATCTGTCAGCTGCTCACCCACGGCACACGCGGCATTGCTGCACTGCAGCCTCATATCGGACAGTCACTGCCGGCAGCCATTGTGCTCTCCACACTATAATACAACGCGTATGGTTCCACATCCTTTCAACATTTTTGGCACGTGAAAATGTTTCAACCGTATTTATTTGAGTGTCGATTGGTGTACCAGGATTACTGTGTGAAATACTTCAAACTATTGAACCACCTTTTCATTTCAAGATGTACAATACGTACCTGTGAGGTATTCGTGGAACACATCTTGCATGTAGGTACGCGTCAAATTCATCGTCATAAAATGAGTTTGTGTAACTTTGTGAAAATTAAAATTCAAAATCAAACTCAAAGCATTTGTTTCAATTAGACCATTACAGGTTCTTTTAAATGTAAACAGACCGAAGTTGCCCATTTCAAAACGTAGATATTTAAGGAGAAGAATGGGAAAGAAATTCCATGGACAAAAATTAAAATATTAACAAGATCTTTGTTACATCATTCATGTTGAGATTATACATATGGTGATAACAATGTAGAAAGACGATCACAATAAGAGAGCCCAGAGTAAAATTCAATCAAACAGATACATAATACTGCATAGAACATGGTTGGAGGGCCTCCCCTTTTTTTTTGGTAAAGTTACATTAGTTTAGTGTAGCGGTTCGTAGAATTAACCGGCTGTTCTCCAAATTAACTGTGTGGTGCCAACTGTTGGCACTACACAGTTGAATTTTGTTCCGTGACGGTGATGGTGTAAAATGGCTGTGTCATACGGACCCTAAACAGTCAGCCTAATCTCGTCATTGCAAATATTATGCTGCTTTATACGTTAATTATTACGATCATTTAACGTAAATTTTGATTCAGGGTAAGTTTCGTTAATTGCAAGCAGAGTGAAGTGTAAATATAACAATAACAGAAGTAATTTTGGGTAAACACAAGAAATTTTCGTTAATACGTTAATGAGCGCTGCTAACTTCGAAGTAACAATATTAACATTCTAATAAAAGTATTCAAGTTGAACACTTTAAATACTCTCCAAGCATGTGGAGATACTTTGTGATTCATAAAGGCAAATTTTAGTTCATGAGATGGTTTCTAGAAGGTGAAAATTTAATAATGAATGTTTCTTTTGTGAAAAACTAGACAAAGGCCCTAGTACAAACGCGCGCTTTAAAGTCTAAAGCGGAGTTAGTACATTTCATAACAAGTACACAAAACCGCAACCATGTACGTGTTATTTTGAGCAATAAATTGCTGAACTTAGTAGCAGCAGTGGCTCACTCTTGAATAAATTTCACATTTATTTGGGACGCGTCCTCGATGCCGACACTTCAGGGCAATGAAAGTGAAACTCGTGTTTGATTAATTGTTGTGACGTTTACAGCGGACAAGTGGTGACATGTTCATACCTAGGATTAGAAGTTTTAGAAGTTAAGGAAGTGCTAAAGTAACGATGAACACATTTCATTGATTTGCTCAAAATAATAAAGTAACTCTATTATACTAATAATTCATAACAGAAGCCCAACTTAAAAACCCTACATTTTAATTGACACACTCAACAATATAATTATGTACGTTCACAGGAATAAAAGGCTCCATTACATAGATACATAGATAACCTGGTATAACTAGGTACATGCATACGAGAGAGCAAAGTTTGTTAGTTTAGGATTCTCAACTTTCTCTGTAAATATGTCTTTGTAAACATTCTAACTGCAACACGAGACACGCGGCATTTAATTAACGCTTCCGAGGATCATAATAAAGTCAAAATTAGTTCAAAACTCGACCTACATTGTTAGGAAAAGACTTTTTAAGAATTTGATTGCAAAACTTTTTGTACATTTTAGAGAGTGCTTCGGCTTGTTTTTCTAAGAGGCTACTTCGAAATATAACGCTATTGTCTTTTCACACTCGCTGCCTTTTAGTTAACTTGGAAGATAAGGGTGCAGTTAATGTCACAGTCGTTAACTGTAAACGTTTCTTTTGGTTCGTTAAGTGAGTTTTTTTATAAAGGGTGTAATTACCCGAGGTGGCTTGATCTACGGTCATCTTTTAAAGAAAACTTGGGAAAACCTCGAAGGACTCTTTAGTCTTACTACTTCTGTATGGTAACAAAGCGTCCTTGGGTATTAAACGCTGTTATAGTATCATAAAACCCTCGTAACATTTTGGGCTGTGACCATAAACGGGCTGAGAATATTAACCAGACGCCTGAATAAATTACAACAATAAACTGAATACCTACATCTAGAGAACATTATTATTTTAGTACTATAGCATTACACGCAAAATCTTTAATGTAACTCGGGTACATTTGTGGTTTGTCGTTTTATTTTCTTCCTTACTAGTTTTGTCACGATTTGGTCTATAGAGACGATTGAGAAAGGTTTATCACCGAAACCCAGAGTGTATTAGAACATAAAAAACAAGGGTTTAATTTTCCGAGGTGGCGTGAACTACTATTATACCCCTATGAAGAAATGAAGAATAGTTAAGTTGAACTTTCAACGGAGAGTTTAATTTAGCTGCCTAGTCTGTATGGTAATCAAGCGTTTATATGTGTATAAAATGCATTTTTTGTATTATAAAACCCTTCTAAAAAACATATTATTATGCCGTAAACGGGCTGACAATATTATACAGGCCGCCTTAATAAATTCGAGCAATAACCTGCAAGACTTACATTCATGATAACAAAATGTTAATACTTAAGTATAATAATATGCAGTAGCAGTAGCTTTTATGTAACTCTGGTACGTATGGTTTATGTCATAATTATGTTCTTGTTTCTAGTTCACTTATGATCATTTTGTCCTCTGCAAATACATAGCGATTGTTCGGTTTACTCGGTTATAATTAAAACATAAAGTTGACTTGATGTAAGTTACATTGAGATGAACTTGTCAATAATTCACTCAGAGGGAAACATTAGCGAATTAATAATTAATAATAATTCGCTAATGTTTCCCTCTGAGTGAAAGTTCTGAATGGCTGTAATAATTCATCTTGACGGCTTAACCAAATTCAGAAATTAATATCATTAGAGATTTCCATTTTGTCTCTAATCAAATTATAAAAGCAATAGAGCTCAGAAAAGAGCTCCTTAGCTTTGTGTCTAAGTATTGCTGAAATAATATCTTCTAATTAATGAAATAAAAGGGACCGCTTTACTGGCTCATTTGGGAGTAGTATTCAGTGTTGGTTCTGGGGTCTGGATTCTAATTGCTGTTTCAACATTTCTGTAAAGTATTGATCACAGAAAACGGATGACGTTTTTGGTAATTATTTTTATTGTACCCAATTACGAATTTAGGTTAAAAAGTACGAACATTTAGAGTAGCCTAGTAACCCATTTCTTCGCCCTTGTATCCAGTAATCGAATGTCATTAATTACGTGAGAAAATTAAATTCCAATATTCAATCTGTGGCTGCTGTCATGTCAATTATACCATTAATGGTGGTGGCTTCCATAATCAGGGTACATGTCATATCACGCTGTACACACACTGTCGTACGACATTGGTTAATGGAGGAAATTGTTATATAGTGGGTTATGTCATAAAAAGAAGATTAGGAGAAATCATTACCTAAGTGATCGTAAGTGGTGATGGTAAGTGGTTGTAATACTTCTACAAGATAAGTGCATAATAATTTGATAAAACAAGTGAAGTTTGAGATTTAAACCCTGATTATCTAATTTGCTGTTGTAAGAACTTTGTCATCAAACCAAACAAAAATGTTGATTGAATACTGGCTTTTTGAATTTAGTATCGTACCAGTGGCAATCGACGTAGTCGTTCGTAGCAAAGCGCGGCGTAGCGGTTCGTAGCTCATAGTAGTAAGACGTCGTGCGTAGCGGCTCGTAGCACGTCGTTTCCGATAATACGATTGCATACAAATCGATGAAAATGAGCTTCCTTTGCATAGTAAATCGATTGCCTTAATGGAAGGGATTGCCATAAGTATTAATCTATCATTATCTTGAATTGAAAATCCTGATACACACAAGTAATTTTAACATTCTCTGTTAACGAAAAAATTCTAGTTAGTAAAATTTGTTTTTATAAAACACTTTAAACCGAATGTTTAGATACAATATAAATGAGGCACTCAAAATCACTCACAATCTATTAAATTACATTGAAATATTACCTACATAAACCACAATTTGGTTTCGCGTCAAACACAAAAGCATCATCACACCATAATCACTACCGAGGCGTTGATCAAAGGTGGACTACTATCTACTATATTGTAAATTATAATTAAGCTCTTCGAAACAATCAAATTTTGAAAATCAACCAATGCTTTAGCGATAAAGTTGAAAATCTTTTAAAGGAATTTAATAGATTGTAGTAGCTTGATGTGCTTGGCGTCTGTATTTAATATATCCGCAATTAATAAACAAGGCTTCTTGTATCCAAACATGATGCTTAGTTATCAACGGATACCTTACTAGATTTATGTTACTAGTTATTCGTCGACGCCTTGCAATTTGACATGACTGTGTAATAGCTTTGCATCAAGTTGGTTTAAGGCTCCGTACAAACTAATCACTTAAGACTTAAGTCGTTTACAGAGCACAAACTATAAAGATTCAATCTAGTGTTTGACATATTCGCTGTCTCGTAGTTTATGTCTTCCTGTAGAATAAGGTTGTTCTATATCTACAAACTTTGATCGCTTATTCTGGCTATAACAGGTTAGCCAGAACAAGCAATCAACATGCTTCTGTTCCATTAAACTTCCTATATTGTTTTACAATAGTAGTCACTAGGCCCACAACCACAGATATAGATAGATATAGGTCTATCTGTATCTGTGCCCGCAACGCTTCTACATATTTACGCACAAGTGTGAGTGATCCCTATGTATTAATAAAAACAGAATGTGTTCTCTCAAATCGAACCTAAAACTGACTTAAACATACATTAGGTTCGATTTGAGTTTAATATTATTCATGTGGAATTGACCGGAAGACGTTGCGTTGGAAGGCCTCCCACTAGGTGGACCGATGACCTGGTCAAGGTTGCAGGAACCCGCTGGATGAGAGACGCACGGGACCGGTCAATGTGGCGACGCCTGGGGGAGGCCTATGTTCAGCAGTGACGTCTTTTGGCTGAAATGATGATGATGATGATGTGGAATTGTGGATATGTTACAGTGGCGTGACAATTACATTTAACCCGGTATATGTCCGGCTGCTTGTCATCCGTCGCTTCATATCTTCACAATTCGGAAGCTGGCCATATTTCGGCTTTAAATACTTAACTAGTATTTGCGTGGGTGCGCGAGCTGCGCGCAGCTCGCGAGGCGTGAAGGGGGGGAGAGAGGGAGCTTTGAAAAGTGATTTCGACTAACGCATTGCACCTCTCAATGAATTTGAAAAAAAAATGTTCCAAGTCTCTTAACTTCCGAGATCCGCCTAAAGGGGGGGTGAAGGGGGGCAAGGGGTTCAAATTTGAAAAACGGATTATACTTCCCCGAGCCTCCTCTATATGAATCTCACGAATGACACCACCTACCTACACCTACGAAAAAAAAAGGGTGAAGAGGGGGGGGGGGTGAAGGGGGGGAGAGGGGGGAGTTTCTAAAAATGATTTCTACTAACGCAATGCCCCTCTCAATGAATCTGAAAAAAAAAATGTTCCAAGTCTCTTAACTTCCGAGATCCGAAAGGGGGGGGATGGAGGGGGGCAAGGGGGTCAAATTTTCAAAATGGTTTTTACTTCCTCAAGCCTCCTCTATACGAATTCCTAAAAAAAAAACACGTAATTCTCTTTATTTCCGAGATCCGCCTAAAGGGGGGGAGAAGGGGGGCAAGGGGGGCCATTTTGAAAAATGATTTTTACTTTACCGAGCCTCCTCTATACGAATCCTTAAAAAAAAACACTTCAAGTCTCTTTGTTTCCGAGATACGATAGGGAGGGGGGAGAAGGGGGGGGGGGAAAGGGGGGGTTTGGGACTTTTCCAATAGTCATGAGAGTTAGTTGTTTACGAATCTGTAAAAATATACCCACCTCCCCATCCACCATCTGGGAGAACAATTCTGTCAATAGATCAGTCAGTCAGTGAGTGAGTGGTAATTAAGCTTTATATAGTATAACTAGTATTTGCGTGGCTGCGCTCGCTGCGCGCAGCTCGCGGGTCGTGAAGAGGGGGAGAGGGCGAGCTTTGAAATATACCTACACCTACCTAAACCTACCTACACCTACCTACACCTACCTACACCTACCTACACCGACCTACACCTACCTACACCTACCTACTACCTACCTACCTACATCTACCTACTACCTACCTACATCTACCTACTACCTACCTATCACCTACCTACCACCCACCTACCTACTACCTCCTACTACCACTAAAAAAACATAACCCTAAAGTTTGCTTGTCGTCGCCCCGAGTTACGCTTCACCCACTCAACCTTCGTTACGCTAAGGAGGTCGCCGGCTCCGCTCCACTCAGGACCTACCTACCACCGGAAAGCTATCATGACATTATCCCTGCGCTACGGGTACGGCTCTATACGAATCCCTAAAAAAAAAACACGGAAATTCTCTTTATTTTCGAGATCCGCCTAAAAGGGGGGAGAAGGGGGGCAAGGGGGCCACTTTGAAAAATGATTTTTACTTTACCGAGCCTCCTCTATACGAATCCGTAAAAAAAAAAAAATACGGGTCTTTTAGTTTCCGAGATACGATAGGGAGGGGGGGGGAAGGGGGGGGGGGGAAAGGGGTGGTTTCGGACTTTTCCCATACTCACCAGAGTTACTTGTTTACGAATCTGTCAAAATATACCCACCTCCCCATCCAACATCTGGGAGAACAATTATGTCAGTGAGTCAGTGAGTGAGTCAGTGGTAGTTTAGCTTTATAATATAGTACTAGTATTTGCGTGGGTGCGCGAGCTGCGCGCAGCTCGCGAGGCTTGAAGGGGGGAGAGGGGGAGTTTTCAAAAATGATTTCGACTAACGCATTGCCCCTTTCAATGAATCTGAAAAAAAAAATGTTCCAAGTCTCTTAACTTCCGAGATCCGCCTAAAGGGGGGGTGAAGGGGGGCAAGGGGTTCAAATTTGAAAAACGGATTTTACTTCCCCGAGCCTCCTCTATATGAATCTCACGTATACCACCACCTACCTACACCTACCTACCACCTACCTACTACCTACCTACTACCTACCTACACCTACTTACTACCTACCTACACCTACCTACACCTACCTACACCTACCTACTACCTACCTACACCTACCTACTACCTACCTACACCTACCTACTACCTACCTACACCTACCTACACCTACCTACACCTACCTACACCTACCTACACCTACCTACACCTACCTACACCTACCTACACCTACCTACACCTACCTACCACCTACCTACTACCTACCTACCTACACCTACCTACTACCTACCTATCACCTACCTACTACCACTTAAAAAACATTACCCTAAAGTTTGCTTGTCGTCGCCCCTGAGTTACGCTTCACCCACTCAACCTTCGTTACGCTAAGGAGGTCGCCGGCTCGCTTCGCTCGCCACCTCCCCCCTTCGCTCCACTCGGTCTCGCAGGTTCGCTCCACTCAGGACCTACCTACCACCGGAAAGCTATCATGACTTTATCCCTACGCTACGGGGGTCGCCGGCTCGCTTCGCTCGCCCGCTCCCCTCTTCGCTTTACCGGTACCACCATTTTACTTCCCCGAGCCTCCTCTTTACGAATCCGTAAACAAAATAGAAAAAAAGAGGTGAAAAGGGGGGGGGGGGGGTTTGAAGTGGGAGAGAGGGGGGAGTTTCGAAAAATGATTTCGACTAACTGTATGCCCCTTTCAATGAATCTGAAAAAAAAAATGTTCCAAGTCTCTTAACTTCCGAGATCCGAAAGGGGGGTGGAGGGGGGCAAGGGGGTCAAATTTTCAAAACGTTTTTTACTTCCCCAAGCCTCCTCTATACGAATCCCTAGAAAAAAAACACGTAAATTCTCTTTATTTCCGAGATTCGCCTAAAGGGGGGCAGAAGGGGGAAAAGGGGGGCCACTTTGAAAAATGATTTTTACTTTACCGAGCCTCCTCTATACGAATCCTTAAAAAAAAACACTTCAAGTCTCTTTGTTTCCGAGATACGATAGGGAGGGGGGAGAAGGGGGGGGAAAAGGGGGGGTTTGGGACTTTTCCAATAGTCATGAGAGTTAGTTGTTTACGAATCTGTAAAAATATACCCACCTCCCCATCCACCATCTGGGAGAACAATTCTGTCAATAGATCAGTCAGTCAGTGAGTGAGTGGTAATTAAGCTTTATATAGTATAACTAGTATTTGCGTGGGTGCGCGAGCTGCGCGCAGCTCGCGGGGCGTGAAGAGGGGGAGAGGGGCAGCTTTGAAAAAAAAATTCGACTAACGCATTGCTCCTTTCAATAAATCTGAAAAAAAAATGTTTAAAGTCTCTTAACTTCCGAGATCCGCCTTACTACCTACCTACACCTACCTACTACCTACCTACTACCTACCTACTCCTACCTACACCTACCTACACCTACCTACACCTACCTACACCTACCTACACCTACCTACACCTACCTACACCTACCTACACCTACCTACACCTACCTACACCTACCTACACCTACCTACTACCTACCTACACCTACCTACACCTACCTACACCTACCTACTACCTACCTACACCTACCTACTCAACCTTCGTTACGCTTCACCCACTCAACCTTCGTTACGCTAAGGAGGTCGCCGGCTCGCTTCGCTCGCCACCTCCCCCCTTCACTCCACTCGGTCTCGCAGGTTCGCTCCACTCAGGACCTACCTACCACCGGAAAGCTATCATGACATTATCCCTACGCTACGGGGGTCGCCGGCTCGCTTCGCTCGCCCGCTCCCCCCTTTGCTTTACCGGTACCACCATTTTACTTCCCCGAGCCTCCTATCCTGTACGAATCTGTAAACAAAACAGAAAAAAGGGGTGAAGAGGGGGGGGGGGGTGAAGGGGGGGGGGGGAGAGGGGGGAGTTTCTAAAAATGATTTCGACTAACGCAATGCCCCTCTATATGAATCTGAAAAAAAATTCGTTCCAAGTCTCTTAACTTCCGAGATCCGAAAGGGGGGGGGTGGAGGGGGGCAAGGGGGTCAAATTTTCAAAATGGTTTTTACTTCCCCAAGCCTCCTCTATACGAATCCCTAAAAAAAAACTCGTAAATTCTCTTTATTTCCGAGATCCGCCTAAAAGGGGGGAGAAGGGGGGCAAGGGGGGCAACATTGAAAAATGATTTATACTTTACCGAGCCTCCTCTATACGAATCCGTAATAAAAAAAAAATACGGGTCTCTTAGTTTCCGAGATACGATAGGGAGGGGGGAGAAGGGGGGGGAAAAGGGGGGGTTTCGGACTTTTCCCAAACTCACCAGAGTTACTTGTTTACGAATCTGTCAAAATATACCCACCTCCCCATCCACCATCTGGGAGAACAATTCTGTCAGTCAGTCAGTCAGTGAGTCAGTGAGTGGTAATTAAGCTTTATATAATAGAATACTAGTATTTGCGTGGGTGCGCGAGCTGCGCGCAGCTCGCGGGTCGACCTACCTACACCTACCTACACCTACCTACACCTACCTACACCTACCTACACCTACCTACACCTACCTACACCTACCTACACCTACCTACACCTACCTACACCTACCTACACCTACCTACACCTACCTACACCTACCTACACCTACCTACACCTACCTACACCTACCTACACCTACCTACACCTACCTACACCTACCTACACCTACCTACACCTACCTACACCTACCTACACCTACCTACACCTACCTACACCTACCTACACCTACCTACACCTACCTACACCTACCTACACCTACCTACACCTACCTACACCTACCTACACCTACCTACACCTACCTACACCTACCTACACCTACCTACACCTACCTACACCTACCTACACCTACCTACACCTACCTACACCTACCTACACCTACCTACACCTACCTACACCTACCTACACCTACCTACACCTACCTACACCTACCTACACCTACCTACACCTACCTACACCTACCTACACCTACCTACACCTACCTACACCTACCTACACCTACCTACACCTACCTACACCTACCTACACCTACCTACACCTACCTACACCTACCTACACCTACCTACACCTACCTACACCTACCTACACCTACCTACACCTACCTACACCTACCTACACCTACCTACACCTACCTACACCTACCTACACCTACCTACACCTACCTACACCTACCTACACCTACCTACACCTACCTACACCTACCTACACCTACCTACACCTACCTACACCTACCTACACCTACCTACACCTACCTACACCTACCTACACCTACCTACACCTACCTACACCTACCTACACCTACCTACACCTACCTACACCTACCTACACCTACCTACACCTACCTACACCTACCTACACCTACCTACACCTACCTACACCTACCTACACCTACCTACACCTACCTACACCTACCTACACCTACCTACACCTACCTACACCTACCTACACCTACCTACACCTACCTACACCTACCTACACCTACCTACACCTACCTACACCTACCTACACCTACCTACACCTACCTACACCTACCTACACCTACCTACACCTACCTACACCTACCTACACCTACCTACACCTACCTACACCTACCTACACCTACCTACACCTACCTACACCTACCTACACCTACCTACACCTACCTACACCTACCTACACCTACCTACACCTACCTACACCTACCTACACCTACCTACACCTACCTACACCTACCTACACCTACCTACACCTACCTACACCTACCTACACCTACCTACACCTACCTACACCTACCTACACCTACCTACACCTACCTACACCTACCTACACCTACCTACACCTACCTACACCTACCTACACCTACCTACACCTACCTACACCTACCTACACCTACCTACACCTACCTACACCTACCTACACCTACCTACACCTACCTACACCTACCTACACCTACCTACACCTACCTACACCTACCTACACCTACCTACACCTACCTACACCTACCTACACCTACCTACACCTACCTACACCTACCTACACCTACCTACACCTACCTACACCTACCTACACCTACCTACACCTACCTACACCTACCTACACCTACCTACACCTACCTACACCTACCTACACCTACCTACACCTACCTACACCTACCTACACCTACCTACACCTACCTACACCTACCTACACCTACCTACACCTACCTACACCTACCTACACCTACCTACACCTACCTACACCTACCTACACCTACCTACACCTACCCACACCTACCTACACCTACCCACACCTACCTACACCTACCTACACCTACCTACACCTACCTACACCTACCTACACCTACCTACACCTACCTACACCTACCTACACCTACCTACACCTACCTACACCTACCTACACCTACCTACACCTACCTACACCTACCTACACCTACCTACACCTACCTACACCTACCTACACCTACCTACACCTACCTACACCTACCTACACCTACCTACACCTACCTACACCTACCTACACCTACCTACACCTACCTACACCTACCTACACCTACCTACACCTACCTACACCTACCTACACCTACCTACACCTACCTACACCTACCTACACCTACCTACACCTACCTACACCTACCTACACCTACCTACACCTACCTACACCTACCTACACCTACCTACACCTATCTACACCTACCTACACCTACCTACACCTACCTACACCTACCTACACCTACCTACACCTACCTACACCTACCTACTACCTACCTATCACCTACCTACTACCTACCTACTACCTCCTACTACCACTAAAATTACATTACCGTAAAGTTTGCTTGTCGTCGCCCCTGAGTTACGCTTCACCCACTCAACCTTCGTTACGCTAAGGAGGTCTCGCAGGTTCGCTCCACTCAGGACCTACCTACCACCGGAACGCTATCATGACATTATCCCTACGCTACGGGGGTCGCCGGCTCGCTTCGCTCGCCCGCTCCCCCCTTCGCTTTACCGATGTGCCACCACCGGACAGGTTTCGACGCCTACTATAATATTTGTTCAAACACCTAATGGCTATCTGTAACCGTTATGAAGTTACAGCTCTTTTAATTTTAGGGGAGGTTGGGGAGGGGAGGGTATACAAATTTCAACGCCCCTCAATAGTTTTATGTAAGAAAAAAAAAAAAAAAAAAAGGTGAAAAAGGGAGGGGGGGGGTTGAAGGGGGGGTGAGGGGGGAGTCTCGAAAAATGATTTCGATTAACGCAAAGGCCCCTCTAAGTGAATCTGAAAAAAAAATCGTTCCAAGTCTCTTAACTTTCGAGATCCGCCTAAAGGGGGAGAGAAGGGGGGCAAGGGGGCCACTTTGAAAAATGATTTTTACTTTACCGAGCCTCCTCTATACGAATCCGTAAAAAACAAAAAATACGGGTCTTTTAGTTTCCGAGATACGATAGGGAGGGGGAAGAAGGGGGGGGGAAAGGGGGGGTTTCGGACTTTTCCCATACTCACCAGAGTTACTTGTTTACGAATCTGTCAAAATATACCCACCTCCCCATCCAACATCTGGGAGAACAATGCTGTCAGTGAGTCAGTGAGTCAGTCAGTGGTAATTAAGCTTTATATAATATGATGACTAGTATTTGCGTGGGTGCGCGAGCTGCGCGCAGCTCGCGAGGCGTGGAGAGGGGGAGAGGGGGCGCTTTGAAAAATGATTTCGACTAACGCATTGCACCTCTCAATGAATTTGAAAAAAAAATGTTCCAAGTCTCTTAACTTCCGAGATCCGCCTAAAGGGGGGGTGAAGGGGGGCAAGGGGTTCAAATTTGAAAAACGGATTATACTTCCCCGAGCCTCCTCTATATGAATCTCACGAATGACACCACCTACCTACACCTACTTACCACCTACCTACACCTACCTACACCTACCTACTACCTACCTAAACCTACCTACCACCTACCTACACCTACCTACTACCTACCTACACCTACCTACTACCTACTACCTACTACCTACCACCTACCTACTACCTACTACCCCTACCACCTACCTACTACCTCCTGCTACTACTAAAAAACATTAACCTAAAGTTTGCTTGTCGTCGCCCCTGAGTTACGCTTCACCCACTCAACCTTCGTTACGCTAAGGAGGTCGCCGGCTCGCTTCGCTCGCCACCTCCCCCCTTCGCTCCACTTGGTCTCGCAGGTTCGCTCCACTCAGGACCTACCTACCACCGGAAAGCTATCATGACTTTATCCCTACGCTACGGGGGTCGCCGGCTCGCTTCGCTACTGTACCACCATTTTACTTCCCCGAGCCTCCTATCCTATACGAATCTGTAAACAAAACAGAAAAAAAGGGGTGAAGAAGGGGGGGGGGGGGGAGAGGGAGGGAGTTTCTAAAAATGATTTCGACTAACGCAATGCCCCTCTATATGAATCTGAAAAAAAAAAATTCCAAGTCTCTTAACTTCCGAGATCCGAAAGGGGGGGTAAAGGGGGGTAAAGGGGGTCAAATTTTAAAAATGGTTTTTACTTCCCCAAGCCTCCTCTATACGCATCCCGAAAAAAAAACACGTAAATTCTCTTTATTTCCGAGATCCGCCTAAAAGGGGGGAAAAGGGGGGCAAGGGGGGCCACTTTGAAAAATGATTTTTACTTTACCGAGCCTCCTCTATACGAATCCGTAAAAAAAAAAATACGGGTCTTTTAGTTTCCGAGATACGATAGGGAGGGGTGAGAAGGGGGGGGAAAAGGGAGGGTTTCGGACTTTTCCCATACTCACCAGAGTTACTTGTTTACGAATCTGTCAAAATATACCCACCTCCCCATCCACCATCTGGGAGAACAATTATGTCAGTGAGTGAGTCAGTCAGTCAGTCAGTGGTAATTTAGCGTTCGTTACGCTAAGGAGGTCGCCGGCTCGCTTCGCTCGCCACCTCCCCCCTTCGCTCCACTCGGTCTCGCAGGTTCGCTCCACTCAGGACCTACCTACCACCGGAAAGCTATCATGACTTTATCCCTACGCTACGGGGGTCGCCGGCTCGCTTCGCTACTGTACCACCATTTTACTTCCCCGAGCCTCCTATCCTATACGAATCTGTAAACAAAACAGAAAAAAAGGGGTGAAGAAGGGGGGGGGGGGGGGAGAGGGGGGGAGTTTCTAAAAATGATTTCGACTAACGCAATGCCCCTCTATATGAATCTGAAAAAAAAAAATTCCAAGTCTCTTAACTTCCGAGATCCGAAAGGGGGGGTAAAGGGGGGTAAAGGGGGTCAAATTTTAAAAATGGTTTTTACTTCCCCAAGCCTCCTCTATACGCATCCCGAAAAAAAAACACGTAAATTCTCTTTATTTCCGAGATCCGCCTAAAAGGGGGGAAAAGGGGGGCAAGGGGGGCCACTTTGAAAAATGATTTTTACTTTACCGAGCCTCCTCTATACGAATCCGTAAAAAAAAAAATACGGGTCTTTTAGTTTCCGAGATACGATAGGGAGGGGTGAGAAGGGGGGGGAAAAGGGGGGGTTTCGGACTTTTCCCATACTCACCAGAGTTACTTGTTTACGAATCTGTCAAAATATACCCACCTCCCCATCCACCATCTGGGAGAACAATTATGTCAGTGAGTGAGTCAGTCAGTCAGTCAGTGGTAATTTAGCTTTATATAGTATAACTAGTATTTGCGTGGCTGCGCTCGCTGCGCGCAGCTCGCGAGGCGTGAAGGGGGGGAGAGGGGGAGCTTTGAAAAGTGATTTCGACTAACGCATTGCACCTCTCAATGAATCTGAAAAAAAAAAATGTTCCAATACTACCTACCTACAACTACCTACTACCTACCTACACCTACCTACTCCTACCTACACCTACCTACACCTACCTACACCTACCTACACCTACCTACACCTACCTACACCTACCTACACCTACCTACACCTACCTACACCTATCTACACCTACCTACACCTACCTACTACCTACCTACACCTACCTACTCAACCTTCGTTCCGCTTCACCCACTCAACCTTCGTTGCGCTAAGGAGGTCGCCGGCTCGCTTCGCTCGCCACCTCCCCCCTTCGCTCCACTCGGTCTCGCAGGTTCGCTCCACTCAGGACCTACCTACCACCGGAAAGCTATCATGACATTATCCCTACGCTACGGGGGTCGCCGGCTCGCTTCGCTCGCCCGCTCCCCCCTTCGCTTTACCGGTACCACCATTTTACTTCCCCGAGCCTCCTCTATATGAATCCGTAAACAAAAGAGAAAAAAAGGGGTGAAGAGCGGGGGGGGGGTGAAGGGGGGGGAGAGGGGGGGGAGTTTCTAAAAATGATTTCGACTAACGCAATGCCCCTCTCAATGAATCTGAAAAAAAAAATGTTCCAAGTCTCTTAACTTCCGAGATCCGAAAGGGGGGGGATGGAGGGGGGCAAAGGGGTCAAATTTTCAAAATGGTTTTTACTTCCTCAAGCCTCCTCTATACGAATCCCTAAAAAAAAAACACGTAATTCTCTTTATTTCCGAGATCCGCCTAAAGGGGGGGAGAAGGGGGGCAAGGGGGGGCACTTTGAAAAATGATTTTTACTTTACCGAGCCTCCTCTATACGAATCCGTAATAAAAAAAAAATACCGGTCTCTTAGTTTCCGAGATACGATAGGGAGGGGGGGGAGGGGGGGCAAAAAGGGGGGGTTTCGGACTTTTCCCATACTCACCAGAGTTACTTGTTTACGAATCTGTCAAAATATACCCACCTCCCCATCCACCATCTGGGAGAACAATTATGTCAGTGAGTCAGTGAGTCAGTCAGTGGTAGTTTAGCTTTATATAGTATAACTAGTATTTGCGTGGCTGCGCTCGCTGCGCGCAGCTCGCGGGTCTGCTTACCTACACCTGCCTACTACCTACCTACACCTACCTACTACCTACCTACACCTACCTACACCTACCTACACCTACCTACACCTACCTACACCTACCTACACCTACCTACTCCTACCTACTCCTACCTACACCTACCTACTACCTACCTACACCTACCTACACCTACCTACACCTACCTACTCAACCTTCGTTACGCTTCACCCACTCAACCTTCGTTACGCTAAGGAGGTCGCCGGCTCGCTTCGCTCGCCACCTCCCCCCTTCGCTCCACTCGGTCTCGCAGGTTCGCTCCACTCAGGACCTACCTACCACCGGAAAGCTATCATGACATTATCCCTGCGCTACGGGGGTCGCCGGCTCGCTTCGCTCGCCCGCTCCCCCCTTCGCTTTACCGGTACCACCATTTTACTTCCCCGAGCCTCCTATCCTATACGAATCTGTAAACAAAACAGAAAAAAAGGAGTGAAGAGGGGGGGGGGGGGGGTTAAGGGGGTGAGAGGGGGGGAGTTATAAAAATTATTTCGACTAACGCAATGCCCCTCTATATGAATCTGAAAAAAAAAATGTTCCAAGTCTCTTAACTTCCGAGATCCGAAAGGGGGGGGATGGAGGGGGGCAAAGGGGTCAAATTTTCAAAATGGTTTTTACTTCCTCAAGCCTCCTCTATACGAATCCCTAAAAAAAAAACACGTAATTCTCTTTATTTCCGAGATCCGCCTAAAGGGGGGGAGAAGGGGGGCAAGGGGGGCCACTTTGAAAAATGATTTTTACTTTACCGAGCCTCCTCTATACGAATCCCTAAAAAAAAACACTTCAAGTCTCTTTGTTTCCGAGATACGATAGGGAGGGGGAGAAGGGGGGGGAAAAGGGGGGGTTTCGGACTTTTCCCATAGGATTGAGAGTTCATTGTTTACGAATCTGTCAAAATATACCCACCTCCCCATCCACCATCTGGGAGAACAATTCTGTCAATAGATCAGTCAGTGAGTCAGTGGTAGTTTAGCTTTATATAGTATAACTAGTATTTGCGTGGGTGCGCGAGCTGCGCGCAGCTCGCGAGGCGTGAAGAGGGGGAGAGGGGCAGCTTAGAAAAAAGATTTCGACTGACGCATTGCACCTCTCAATGAATCTGATAAAAAAAATGTTCCAAGTCTCATAACTTCCGAGATCCGCCTAAAGGGGGAGAAAAGGGGGGCAAAGGGGTCAATTTAAAAAAATGGTTTTTACTTTCCCGAGCCTCCTCTATATGAATCTCACATGTGCCTACACCTACCTACTACCTACCTACCTACACCTACCTACTACCTACCTACCACCTACCTAGTATTTGCGTGGGTGCGCGAGCTGCGCGCAGCTCGCGGGTCTGCCTACCTGCACCTACCCTACCTACCTACACCTACCTACTACCTACTTACACCTACCCACTACCTACCTACACCTACCTACTACCTACCTACACCTACCTACTACCTACCTACACCTACCTACCTACACCTACCTACCTACACCTACCTATACCTACCTACACCTACCTACTACCTACCTACTACCTCCTACTACCACTAAAAAAACATTACCCTAAAGTTTGCTTGTCGTCGCCCCTGAGTTACGCTTCACCCACTCAACCTTCGTTACGCTAAGGAGGTCGCCGGCTCGCTTCGCTCGCCACCTCCCCCCTTCGCTCCACTCGGTCTCGCAGGTTCGCTCCACTCAGGACCTACCTACCACCGGAAAGCTATCATGACTTATCCCTGCGCTACGGGGGTCGCCGGCTCGCTTCGCTCGCCCGCTCCCCCCTTCGCTTTACCGCTGTACCACCACCGGACAGGTTTCGACGCCTACTATAATATTTGTTCAAACACCTAATGGCTATCTCTAACCGTTATGAAGTTACAGCCCTTTTAATTTTAGGGGAGGTTGGGGAGGGGAGGGTATACAAATTTCAATGCCCCTCAATAGTTTTATGTAAGAAAAAAAAAAAAAAAAAAGGTGAAAAAGGGGGGGGGGGGTTGAAAGGGGGGTTAGGGGGGGAGTCTCGAAAAATGTTTTCGATTACCGCAAAGGCCCCTCTAAATGAATCTGAAAAAAAAATCGTGCCAAGTCTCTTAACTTTCGAGATTCGCCTAAAGGGGGGGAGAAGGGGGGCAAGGGGGGCCACTTTGAAAAATGATTTTTACTTAACCGAGCCTCCTCTATACGAATCCCTAAAAAAAAACACTTCAAGTCTCTTTGTTTCCGAGATACGATAGGGAGGGGGGGGAAGGGGGGGGAAAAGGGGGGGTTTCGGACTTTTCCCATAGGATTGAGAGTTCATTGTTTACGAATCTGTCAAAATATACCCACCTCCCCATCCACCATCTGGGAGAACAATTCTGTCAGTCAGTCAGTGAGTGAGTGGTAGTTTAGCTTTATATAGTATAACTAGTATTTGCGTGGGTGCGCGAGCTGCGCGCAGCTCGCGAGGCGTGAAGGGGGGGAGAGGGGGAGCTTTGAAAAGTGATTTCGACTAACGCATTGCACCTCTCAATGAATCTGAAAAAAAAAATGTTCCAATACTACCTACCTACAACTACCTACTACCTACCTACACCTACCTACACCTACCTACACCTACCTACACCTACCTACACCTACCTACACCTACCTACACCTACCTACACCTACCTACACCTACCTACACCTACCTACACCTACCTACACCTACCTACACCTACCTACACCTACCTACACCTACCTACACCTACCTACACCTACCTACACCTACCTACACCTACCTACACCTACCTACACCTACCTACACCTACCTACACCTACCTACACCTACCTACACCTACCTACTCAACCTTCGTTACGCTTCACCCACTCAACCTTCGTTACGCTAAGGAGGTCGCCGGCTCGCTTCGCTCGCCACCTCCCCCCTTCGCTGCACTCGGTCTCGCAGGTTCGCTCCACTCAGGACCTACCTACCACCGGAAAGCTATCATGACATTATCCCTACGCTACGGGGGTCGCCGGCTCGCTTCGCTCGCCCGCTCCCCCCTTCGCTTTACCGGTACCACCATTTTACTTCGCCGAGCCTCCTATCTTAAACGAATCTGTAAACAAAACAGAAAAAAGGGGTGAAAGGGGGGGGGGGGGTGAAGGGGGGGGGGGAGGGGGGAGTTTCTAAAAATGATTTCGACTACCGCAATGCCCCTCTATATGAATCTGAAAAAAAAATCGTTCCAAGTCTCTTAACCCAGATGTTACTGAAACTATTTTTTGCCTCCGATAACCGTGATTTTTGGATATGTTTCTTTATATGACTCATTATAACTAGGAAAAATAATGAAAAAAAATCAACTTATCTGGAAAAGCCAGAAAAATGTGGCCTTTTAAAAGGCCCGTCGTAATATGGGGGTCGTATACATGTATGAAGGTCTAGTAATGAAACAAAATATTATAGAATCAATTTAGATGGTAAAAAATACAAAATTACGGTTATATTATAACAATAGAAATACACACACACAAACATGCAAATGCCATCGTTACTGATTGTAACGAGACTGTGATATACCATAAAACAGTTCTTGGGGTGTAAATGAATTTTACACTTTTGACAAATAAAAAAGCTTTTTGATTTGCATCTTAGTTGAGTTAAGGCGCACTATATTGAACTAAGTGATCAACCCCATCATATCGAGATGATTCTCGATGAGACCTAGGTGTAGAACAGGGTCCTCTCTTATCGCTCTTTTTGTAAGTTTCGAGCAAACCAAGGTAAGGTGATCATATTTGCCCACTTTATTCTTCTGTTCTGCAAAGATATTTGTGTAACGTTCCAGTAAAGCAATAGTACTGTCGCTGATCATTCGTCATTGAAATAGTATAAAGGTGGCTGTAAGTTTTTTTGACCATGTTCGTTATCAATTGGATATTTATTTGTACGCGCCTGGAGTAGAAGAAACAGAAACGTCACTATCTTCACCGATCGTGTCTATTGTGCGTCTTCTCTTACGTAAGCTCGACAAAGGCACGTCATCTTCCTCGTCAGAACTCTGAGAGAACGTTACCTCAGCGGCATAGCAGGAGCTCTTAGCTGTGAGCCTGCAAGAAAATAATATACTTAATGTTTTAACACGACAAAAAAGCACGTAACACACCTACTTGTGGGTTCACTGACATGTAAATTAAATTAATTCATAATTACTTTACCTACCTGGAAGATTTTGTAATGTTACGAACTCTTCGCCAACTGAGTCTTCGTCAGTAACATCGGCATTGGCATTCTCAGGTGGGAAAATGGAAAATGGTTATTTGGTTCGGCAACAAAATGTCTTCGTCATCTCGCTCTAGGCCCATTTAGACGGAGAGAGTTTCTCGAACGTCTCTTGGCGATAAATCGTACGCTACTATCGCAAGCAATTAATCGCCATAAGATTATCGTATCACAATGTTTACATACAGGCAAGAACTAAATTCTCGCCTACGATTATGTCATCCGAGATTCGCAAGTAAGAATCGCCAAGCGATAAATTACTGCGACTGTTTACACAGGGAAGATTATAGTAAGAAGATTCTTGCTTACGAGTTCTCGACTCGTATAAACACGATCTCGTATGACATTTTTTCAAGTTCATACGAGTATCGTACAAATCGGTTTGAACCGTTTTGAGCGCGAGATTTGCCCTTCGAGTTCACTGATGACTAGTAATGACTACAGTACCGTACTGTTCTCAAAATGACACAAAAATCATTTAAATTTGGTACTGCTGATAATGTTATTAAGTTTATTGAAATTTATAGAAATTACGAGTGTTTGTGGGATGACGGAGAATGTGCATTACAAAAATCGTGATGCAAGAAATGTAGCTCTTAATGCATTTGCAAGAGATTAGGAGTTGAGGAATTTGGCCCAAAAGAAATAACAACAAAAACAAAAATATGAGAAGTCAGTATTTACAAAATCTCGAAATACAATTCTCGAAACAGCTTCTGTTTACACGGAGATAGATAATATTCTATTGCGAGGCAATTGTCGCCCAAGGGGAAGGGCGATAAACGTGAATGTTTAGACGAAGAAACTTTTTTAATGTTCTTTCGATAATTGTATCTTCGATTCGAGAAACTCTCTCCATCTAAATGGGCCTTAACTCATCAACAAATAAGACGAGATTGAGACCTTTTACTAACCTCGTGCTGAAATAAAAATGATCATATAATAAACCCCTATATTACGACGGGACTTTTAAAAGGCCATCAATTTCAAACGTAAAAAAGAACATTCTTTTTGCTTTTCGAACCAAACAAATGAAGTTATATTTTGATGAAATAACTAACATATAAATATCAAAGCGAATTCCATCAAATTCTGCATATAAATATCATACACGCTTACCTTTGTGCAGCCATTGTAAAAAAAAACTCCAAGATCTTCAAAAACACTCAATATACATGAAAATGTGTGTCCAGTTGGGCACGTAACTGCATCAAATAAAAGGTTGACAGGTACTAAGTAAGTTAGCAATATGAATATGTATGTCAAGTAATTGAAAAACAATGAAAAATGCAGGTAGATTTAATTGTTTTTTTGGGCCTTTTAAAAGTCCCGTCGCAGTATCTGGGTTAACTTCCGAGATCCGAAAGGGGGGGGATGGAGGGGGGCAAGGGGGTCAAATTTTCAAAATGGTTTTTACTTCCTCAAGCCTCCTCTATACGAATCCCTAAAAAAAAAACACGTAATTCTCTTTATTTCCGAGATTCGCCTAAAGGGGGGGAGAAGGGGGGCAAGGGGGGGCACTTTGAAAAATGATTTTTTCTTTACCGAGCCTCCTCTATACGAATCCGTAAAAAAAAAAAAATACGGGTCTTTTAGTTTCCGAGATACGATAGGGAGGGGGGAGAAGGGGGGGGAAAAGGGGGGGTTTCGGACTTTTCCCATACTCACCAGAGTTACTTGTTTACGAATCTGTCAAAATATACCCACCTCCCCATCCACCATCTGGGAGAACAATTCTGTCAGTCAGTCAGTGAGTGAGTGAGTGGTAATTAAGCTTTATATAATAGAACTAGTATTTGCGTGGGTGCGCGAGCTGCGCGCAGCTCGCGGGGCGTGAATAGGGGGAGAGGGGGAGCTTTGAAAAATGATTTCGACTAACGCATTGCACCTCTCAATGAATCTGAAAAAAAAAATGTTCCAAGTCTCTTAACTTCCGAGATCCGCCTAAAGGGGGGAGTGAAGGGGGGCAAGGGGGTTCAAATTTGAAAAACGGATTTTACTTCCCCGAGCCTCCTCTATATGAATCTCAAGTATGCCACCACCTACCTACACCTACAACTACCTACCTACACCTACCTACTACCTACCTACTACCTACCTACACCTACCTACTACCTACCTACACCTACCTACTACCTACCTACACCTACCTACCTACACCTACCTACTACCTACCTACCTACACCTACCTACCTACTACCTCCTACTACCACTAAAAAAACATTACCCTAAAGTTTGCTTGTCTTTCGCAACTGAGTTACGCTTCACCCACTCAACCTTCGTTACGCTAAGGAGGTCGCCGGCTCGCTTCGCTCGCCACCTCCCCCCTTTGCTCCACTCGGTCTCGCAGGTTCGCTCCACTCAGGACCTACCTACCACCGGAAAGCTATCATGACATTATCCCTACGCTACGGGGGTCGCCGGCTCGCTACGCTCGCCCGCTCCCCCCTTCGCTTTACCGGTACCACTACAGGATAGGCTTCTTTCAATGAATCTGAAAAAAAATCGTTCCAAGTCTCTTAACTTTCGAGATCTGCCTATAGGGGGGGAAGGGGGGGCAAGGGGGGCCACTTTGAAAAATGATTTTTACTTTACCGAGCCTCCTCTATACGAATATCTAAAAAAAAACACGTAAATTCTCTTTATTTCCAAGATCCGCCTAAAGGGGGGCAAGGGGGTCAAATTTTCAAAATGGTTTTTACTTCCCCAAGCCTCCTCTATACGAATCCCTAAAAAAAAACCCGTAAATTCTCTTTATTTCCGAGATCCGCCTAAAGGAGGGGAGAAGGGGGGCAAGGGGGGCCACTTAAAAAAATGATTTTTACTTTACCGAGCCTCCTCTATACGAATCCGTAAAAAAAAACACTTCAAGTCTCTTTGTTTCCGAGATACGATAGGGAGGGGGGAGAAGGGGGGGGAAAAGGGGGGGTTTGGGACTTTTCCCATTGGTTTGAGAGTTAGTTGTTTACGAATCTGTAAAAATATACCCACCTCCCCATCCACCATCTGGGAGAACAATTCTGTCAATAAGTGAGTGGTAATCGAGCTTTATATAGTATAACTAGTATTTGCGTGGGTGCGCGAGCTGCGCGCAGCTCGCGAGGCGTGAAGGGGGGAGAGGGGGAGCTTTGGGAAATGATTTCGACTAACGCATTGCCCCTTTCAATGAATCTGAAAAAAAAAATGTTCCAAGTGTCTTAACTTCCGAGATCCGCCTAAAGGGGGGTGGAGGGGGGCAAGGGGAAAAATTTGAAAAACGGATTTTACTTCCCCGAGCCTCCTCTATATGAATCTCACGTATGCCACCACCTACCTACACCTACCTACCACCTACCTACACCTACCTACTACCTACCTACACCTACCTACACCTACCTACACCTACCTACACCTACCTACACCTACCTACACCTACCTACACCTACCTAATACCTACCTACTATCTACCTACTACCTACCTACTACCTACCTACTACCTACCTACTACCTACCTACTACCTACCTACTACCTACCTACTACCTACCTACTACCTACCTACTACCTACCTACTACCTACCTACTACCTACCTACTACCTACCTACTACCTACCTACTACCTACCTACTACCTACCTACTACCTACCTACTACCTACCTACTACCTACCTACTACCTACCTACTACCTACCTACTACCTACCTACTACCTACCTACTACCTACCTACTACCTACCTACTACCTACCTACTACCTACCTACTACCTACCTACTACCTACCTACTACCTACCTACTACCTACCTACTACCTACCTACTACCTACCTACTACCTACCTACTACCTACCTACTACCTACCTACTACCTACCTACTACCTACCTACTACCTACCTACTACCTACCTACTACCTACCTACTACCTACCTACTACCTACCTACTACCTACCTACTACCTACCTACTACCTACCTACTACCTACCTACTACCTACCTACTACCACTAAAAAAACATTACCCTAAAGTTTGCTTGTCGTCGCCCCTGAGTTACGCTTCACCCACTCAGCCTTCGTTACGCTAAGGAGGTCGCCGGCTCGCTTCGCTCGCCACCTCCCCCCTTCGCTCCACTCGGTCTCGCAGGTTCGCTCCACTCAGGACCTACCTACCACCGGAAAACTATCATGACATTATCCCTACGCTACGGGGGTCGCGGGCTCGCTTCGCTCGCCCGCTCCCCCCTTCGCTTTACCGCTGTACCACCACCGGACAGGTTTCGACGCCTACTATAATATTTGTTCAAACACCTAATGGCTATCTCTAACCGTTATGAAGTTACAGCCCTTTTAATTTTAGGGGAGGTTGGGGAGGGGAGGAGAGGGGAGGGTATACAAATTTCAACGCCCCTCAATAGTTTTATGTAAGAAAAAAAAAAAATGAAAAAAGGGGGGGGGGGTGAAGGGGGGGGGGGGTGAGGGGGGGAGTCTCGAAAAATGATTTCGATTAACGAAAAGGCCCCTCTAAATGAATTTAAAAAAAAAAACGTTCCAAGTCTCTTAACTTTCGAGATTTGCCTAAAGGGGGGGAGAAGGGGGGCAAGGGGGGCCACTTTGAAAAATGATTTTTACTTTACCGAGCCTCCTCTATACGAATCCCTAAAAAAAAACACTTCAAGTCTCTTTGTTTCCGAGATACGATAGGGAGGGGGGAGAAGGGGGGGGAAAAGGGGGGGTTTCGGACTTTTCCCATACTCACGAGAGTGACTTGTTTACGAATCCATCAAAATATACCCACCTCCCCATCCACCATCTGGGAGAACAATTCTGTCAGTGAGTGAGTGAGTCAGTGGTAATTAAGCTTTATATAGTATAACTAGTATTTGCGTGGGTGCGCGAGCTGCGCGCAGCTCGCGAGGCGTGGAGAGGGGGAGAGAGGGCGCTTTGAAAAATGATTTCGACTAACGCATTGCACCTCTCAATGAATCTGAAAAAAAAAATGTTCCAAGTCTCTTAACTTCCGAGATCCGCCTAAAGGGGGGGGTGAAGGGGGGCAAGGGGTTCAAATTTGAAAAACGGATTTTACTTCCCCGAGCCTCCTCTATATGAATCTCACGTATGCCACCACCTACCTACACCTACCTACACCTACCTACACCTACCAACACCTACCTACACCTACCTACACCTACCTACTACCTACCTACTACCTACCTATCACCTACCTACACCTACCTACACCTACCTACCTACACCTACCTACACCTACCTACACCTACCTACACCTACCTACACCTACCTACACCTACCTACACCTACCTACTACCTACCTACTACCTACCTACACCTACCTACTACTACCTACCTACTACCTCCTACTACCACTAAAAGAACATTACCCTAAAGTTTGCTTGTCGTCGCCCCTGAGTTACGCTTCACCCACTCAACCTTCGTTACGCTAAGGAGGTCGCCGGCTCGCTTCGCTCGCCACCTCCCCCCTTCGCTGCACTCGGTCTCGCAGGTTCGCTCCACTCAGGACCTACCTACCACCGGAAAGCTATCATGACATTATCCCTACGCTACGGGGGTCGCCGGCTCGCTTCGCTCGCCCGCTCCCCCCTTCGCTTTACCGGTACCACCATTTTACTTCCCCGAGCCTCCTATCCTATACGAATCTGTAAACAAAAGAGAAAAAAAGGGGTGAAGAGGGGGGGGGGTGAAGGGGGGGAAGGGGGGGGGGAGTTTCTAAAAATGATTTCGACTAACGCAATGCCCCTCTATATGAATCTGAAAAAAAATTCGTTCCAAGTCTCTTAACTTCCGAGATCCGAAAGGGGGGGGTGGAGGGGGGCAAGGGGGTCAAATTTTCAAAATGGTTTTTCCTTCCCCAAGCCTCCTCTATACGAATCCCTAAAAAAAAACACGTAAAATCTCTTCATTTCCGAGATCCGCCGAAAGGGGGGCAAAAGGGGGGCAAGGGGGGGCACTTTGAAAAATGATTTTTACTTTACCGAGCCTCCTCTATACGAATCCGTAATAAAAAAAAAATACCGGTCTCTTAGTTTCCGAGATACGATAGGGAGGGGGGGGAGGGGGGGCAAAAAGGGGGGGTTTCGGACTTTTCCCATACTCACCAGAGTTACTTGTTTACGAATCTGTCAAAATATACCCACCTCCCCATCCACCATCTGGGAGAACAATTATGTCAGTGAGTCAGTGAGTCAGTGAGTGGTAGTTTAGCTTTATATAGTATAATATAATATGTAGGTCATAATGTGATTTTATAATACGTTGTGTACCAAAGTACATAAATATTATTTTATACATGTAATATTTTCTAAAGGAAAAGACGTGGGTTAAATTTAAGCTTACAGTAATGTGTGTAAAACGTTTTTCTATAAGCTTTATAAATAAGAAACAACCTTAAAAGGCCAGAGGCTAAAAATATAAATTCGTTTTGCGGCCATACCCTCAGGGAAATATTGTAACCGAATATATTACCCTTTTTTAAGGAAAGGGTTTTTGTGGATGTAGAAAGTAGCCACTCATGGAAAATTTTGATCACAGAAGATCCTTTTAGAGTTAAAGTTATTGTGAGGCTGAGCCCTAACTAGCTTACTCAAATAGAGAACATTCGAGGACCTTGCACCGAAATTACATTTAATTAAAAGATTTCGAAAGAACGTGGAATAAAGTTTCTGAATTTCCTCTCTCGCTGAGAGCACCGTGTGTAGATAGCAGGTTGCATAATTATATATAACTTCTTGATCTTATTAGTTTGGGGAACAGTCTGGTGGCTAAAGTTAGGAATTACAAATAAGTATTGATTTAGTAATATTATAAGGATGGTTGAAACACGCCCGAATATGAATAAGTTTATGGGTCTTATGTATAATGTCAGGAACTTCATAAATTGGCTGTGGAGGTTACGGTACGGCTCCACAGTATACATAACTTAAAGTTATGGTTTAATCAATTCTCATTATACTAATGACGATGAGCCAGCAGTTTGATAGCTGTTAATTAAGACATTTGATATGTCAAGTCAAGTGAATGAAGTAATAAATCTCAATAATGTTGTGTAATTAGTATTTTCATTGCATGAAACCTATCTTCTGCCCACATAATGTTCGAGTCTAAAGGAATAAGTCTTATCAATCCGATGTCCGTAAACAAAGAAGAAGACAAAATGAACATAGTTTGCTTAGCTTTGAAAACATTTATCACTTGTCGAGTCCCTCAGCACACAGCAATGTTATGGAGTAGGTACACAGACTTATCTCTGTCCAGCCGCTTTATTACCTACCGCCACAAAACCCGCACAGCTTTGTGGCGCTGAAGTAATGAAATGTTTCCACGATAGCAGAACTGTTAAGTTATTCAGTGAAACCCTTTTTAAGTAGCAATATAGCGATTTTGAGTAATACATTTTGCAGTAAATGGGGATTAAATGCAAAAATTAGTCTACTCGTTGATATTAAGGCGACGATAAACGCCAGCGACTTTGAGCGAAGCGCCAGGCACATTTATTTCTTTTACTCTAAAATCACATCGAAAAATCCAAAACACTATGATTCTAGTAAATAACCTGCAGTACTTTTAGAATCACTTTTCATGATTCTAGATTTGATAAATTAAGAGAATTACTGACTACGGCCACTTTAATCTATTCTCGCTCAAGGTCGCTGGCGTTTATCGTCGCCTTACCTAGTACTCGTATCTCTGATGTTTTAATTTTAATTCCTCGTCGTAGAATGAAAGTTATAATTTGCTTATTCGACACATCAAAAAACTCCCATGAAGGAAGATAGGAGGATTTATTAAAGTCAGCATAGTATAACTGAATGGTTTCAATATAATTAATTGTTTTGCCCTTATTCTAATGTAATTGCGATGATGTTATGTGTTACTCATACTATACGAGACCTAAATTGCATATGATTATAATAATTTAATTATGCTCATTTTCAATGCATGAATTATTGTGAACCGAGCTAATAATGCGTGCGGTTTTATTGTGACGTCACGAACATTACTTAGTAATAATGTACTTAATTGCGTTTGACCGAAATCATACGTGAGCCAATTTTGATAACATTATTATTCAACTGTTATAGGCCTTGCCTTTTCTTCACTACGTCAGTGTCGACTTCAAGTATAACTAGACCAGATCCACAAATCAACCTCGGTGAGTGCAACTTAACTGAATATCTAACCGAGTGACAGTTATTATTTAGCTATGAGTTGTTTAAACATTAATTAACTGGAATAATGTAGTTGTACTATAAATTAGGTACACTTCTGCCTGGATCACAGGCGTGATATCACCTTTTTTTTTTTTTTTTTTGGTGGGTGGAAAATCATCGAATGACCCCCCCCGCTCTTGGGCAGAGCGAAGGGGAGTGTCAGACTTCTACTGACTAAAAACCGAACCCATGTTCCTTCTTTGCCCTTGCGCCGAGGCCACGTAATCTAGTACAAAATACCGCGGCCCCGACGGGCGTCGGCCCTTGCGGGCCCCTCCTTGCTGACATCTCTTTGAGGCGCGCGTGGAACACGAACGCGCCGCCGACACGGTCTGTTGCCGTCATGACGACGGCCGGACGGCGAGCTAGCCCATTACTCACCGTCCACAGGCCCGCGTCTACGGTGGCCGGAAGCCATCACGTGGCCCCCGACGCCCGGAGCGCCTTCCGCGCCTTCCGCGGCGGCTGAGACGTTGAGAGGATCGCTCCCTCTCTCGTTCCGCCACCTCCTTCGCTAGCATCACTGCTTCGCAGAAGGAGGCGACGGCGTCCCATCCCTCCTCGCCCCGGACCATGGCTTGCACCAGGGCCGGACGCGAGAGGTCACCGCCGCCGATCCGGAGAACACGGCGGGGATCCGCCCAAGCAGGGCACACCTCCACAGTGTGCTCCACCGTGTCCTCCGGTCGATCCTCGCAGTGGAAGCATCCGGGCGTTTCCTCCCGCCTGATTCGGTGCAGGTACCTCCCGAAACATCCGTGTCCGGTGAGGACCTGCGTCAGACGGAAGGTGAGGGCGCCGTGGCTCCTCTCTAGCCACTCCTCAAAGAGGGAACTTACCGCCACTATCGTGGCGTGCCCTGCGTGATATCACCTTACGTTAATTTATATTCAATTTTCAGAGGAGTTATTGGACTCGTATTAATGTTGAAACAGTACACAACGTTACTGAAGCGTAGCTGTGAGCGTGTCACATGTTTCATTGGACATTCAATAATAATTGTCAGTTCCAACGACTGACTGCGGGGGTGGAATGGAACTAAACCGCAAGTTGTATAATTTATGCAGAATTCTGTTTTCATTTATAACTAAAGACTTTGTTATTTTTTTGAGTTAATTGAATATTCACGCCATGGTCATGGTTGAGGTTTTTAGTTATAAGAATAGTCAACTGTAAGTCGATGTTTTAATATTTTAAATTAAATAATAAGAAATTAAAATGATTTCTTTCGTTCAAGATATTCTCTGACATTATCAGGCCATGGAAACCAATAGAAAACTAGAACGGTCTTCTAAGCTATTAGAAATCGCAAGCTTCTAAACGTTTTCAATAAAAAAGCAATCATTGCTTTGTAGAAAAAGTAATGGGAAAAGGACAGAGACTAAAATGAAGTCATTTATTAGATGTGCCTTGCGTTACTAAAACTCTGCCGTCGTACGGGAGAGGGGCACAACTAGCATTTTGGTAAAATTGAGATAATTGGGATTAAAGTTTTTACCATATTCTGCTTCATAGTGTGGAAATGTATTGCTTAAAAGAAAAAAAAATATTGATGATATATGAGTGAAGGTTAGTAGGTACTATTTTTTTTTTTACTTTTTAGTTTTTATATATAAGTAGTTATTAAATAAATTCAAATTATTCCTTTCAACTAATACTTGAAAAATACCACTTACTACAAAGAAAAGGCATAAAAACCAAATGTGACCTTTCTTTTTAATATTGCAGCATTGAGTCTAAAATAATGGGCACATTTTGTCTAATTGCGCCTTTATAATGTAAATTGACATAAGGTTTTCTATAAAAAAAAACAAATAATCATGTGAAGAAAGATTAATAAACTATATAATAAAACATATCCTTTATTAAGCTACTCTATTAGAGCTTATTCTAATTATAATATTGTTCGTTTACAGGAAATAGCTTATAAGTCCCCGTAATTTATTTTTATTTTTTTATTATTTTGTCTTGCCCTAAGGGCAGAGATGAGGTCGACGATGGAACGAGCTCACCCAGAAGAAGCCTGTTTACTACTTTACGCGACAATAGATTGGGGTTATATGAACTTGGGAAAACCGACGCAGGTGGAACACACAGGTCGCATGCGCTTAATAAAATAATTAGCAAAGTGCTTTGTTCGAATGTGTGGAACATCGACAAGGTTATGGGTGATAACTTGCAGTACGTCTAGTCTCCCGATGGAAGAAGGATGGTGGAAGCTCCTGCGCACACTCTTCGAAGTACAGTCTGTAGAAGACCGACAGACATGCAACTTTGCGGCGGGGCTATGTAGCTTGGCAAACAGCTTATCGTTGCCAATTAGCCTCCTGGCTCTGCGCTCTACAGAGTCAAGTGTGGCAAGTTGGTATTTGGCTGAGCCATCCCAAAGGGGACTGTGATGGCTCCAGGTCTCGGTCTCCAAATCCAGTGATGGTAGCCCTGTCTTAAGACCAAGTCCTGCAACGGTAAGGATGACGGTCTGTGTCGTCATCGTACCAAGGTTCTGTGTTGGCTCGCGTTGATCGTCTAGTCTGTTTGTTTTGTGAGTGAATATACTGAGAAAGAGTCGAACTTTCTTAGTTAGTCTTTGGTAATCAATACTGTGTTTAATCTAGGAAGGATTGAACTTCCTCACACCAGTGTTTAGGAAATAATGTTGTATCAAGAGAGTCATTTCGGGGTTTTTTAATCAACAATTAGATTTAGATTGACCACAGGTCAATCTCGAGTACACTCCACTGTGCGAACAATGTAGACTTATCAATCATTCTACTCGATAATGCGGAGCTTGTCTCGACACATCTGTATTATTGTTTAGTACAATACTTAATCAGTTTCCTCTGATTTAATAAAGGATTTTACAAGTTAAAATCAATTTGACACGTTAGAATGATTTGTGTAAGTTGATACATGTGCGTTTGTGCTTATTTTAGCCACCGCGTCTGACTGATATCGTCAGCATGGGGGAAACCTACACCGCGCCACGGTCCTTAATCAATGTTATTGGGGGAGCAACCGACTCCCTATAATCGCTGCGAAGCGTCAGTGATTCCCACTTCCATATAGGCAGGTACTTGCATTTTTTTATAGCCAGATTCCCGGTTAGGGCGGCATTGCCAGATTCCCAGTTAAGGGCAGACTTATTTGCCAATTCCCAGGTTGGGCAGACTTTCCCCCGGAACCATGGTTTTGAGTATATGTATTTGTATTTGAGTTATATTTAGATTTGGCCAAATCTAGGTCGGAAATCGGATTGCAAGAATGACGTGTATGGTATGCTGCGTTATCACTGCCAGAGGCGTCGCCCAGTCGTGTATCTCAAGCCATTAGTATATCAAAGTTAGGAAATATTAATGTGCATTATGCAACACAGCCGAATGTTTCTCTCTCTCAAAAGAATGTTTCCCCTCCAACACAATTAAATGATTGTTGACTTGAATCAACAAGTGATGATTAGGTTCCTGTAAACTTGTGTATTATACTAGGTTCAATTCAGTTCAGAAGGAACTTATAGTCTCAGACCTTAATTGAAGGGTCTGGATTCTTATCTCAGACTTGGTCTATAGTAGTACAAATTATTATATTAGGTTAAGTTCAATAACGTAAAATCGTGTCTTTCAAGGTTCAGTGTGCATATTATAGAGAATTCATTATTGGAGTTGCAACCTGAATTACTACACTGATTTTAAAGCATTGCCTTTGTTATTACTTGATCTTAGCTTTGTCAATCTTCCATTATCAAATTCTCTACACAGGTAATCTTGGAATATAAAAGAAAGAGGTGGTTGATGTTTAAATTATTTATTTATTTTCGATAAATTTATCGAAAGAAACTGTTTGATTAATTAGGCCTAGTTCGCTAGGATGATAGCGAGCTAAGGTCGAGTGTCCCATTACTAGACCTAGTCAGTTAAGGGGAGACGGAACATCTCAAGCGAAACCCCTTCTGACAGCGAAAGAAACTGTTTGATTATTTAGATCTAGGTCCGATAAGATTTTGACGGACCTTGATCGAGTCGTCCCATTCCTAAACCTAGCCAGATAAGGAAAACCGAACGGCTCAAGCGAAAAACCTTTCTGGCACATACAAATTGGATGTTTACAACATTTTACAATATTGACAATTATTTATCAGCTTATATAAATTGCAATACAACTGAGAGGAGAGGCAAGGTACACATAATGGTCACACAGTTTATTCAAGGTACTTGAGCCACAATATCCCATGATAATTTACAGTAATATACTCAGATTTCTAGCTTAAGCCATTTCACGTAGTTCAAGGTCTGCGTGATGTGTATCGCCTATACAATTTAAAGCGATTTCTCCACAATTCCCGCCTTTCAATCTCTTGCAAACTTCTATACAAGTTATCACGAGGAAATAAATTACTATTATCAAGAATAGTATAGCAGCTACTTTGTCTAGGCCAGTCCAAAGGTGCTCTCGTGTCTTTTACTTAGTGAGTATAAAATATCGAAGTTTGATGCGGCCTCCATTTTTACTTGGGTCGTTAAATAGATTGGGTGGCTGAAGTTATTGTAAATTAGCTTGGGATCTTGCTTTTACACAAAATTTGAACTTGGAATACGTTACCGAATTTCAGCTCTCTCTCTGTCTTTTGAGTTCACTTAATATTATTTAGACTTAGACACACTGCTTCTAATTTTATTTTAAAATACAATTAATATACAATGATTATATTTAACTATAATTATCACTTGCAACCGTCTTGAATCGATGCACAAACTTGTCTGTCCCGTGCTGCCTAAATTCGTCTCTCCTTTCGTCAGCTTGCCCCACTTCCGCCAAGCACCCAGATAGACTCCTCCCTAGAAAACCAGGTTCACACGCGAGTAATGTGTTTTTCATTGGCTGTCTTGTATAAGACGCTAGCTCATTGGTCAAAGGCATGGCGTCAGGTTCCCGCCCAATGCTGCGTACGCGCCGCTTAGGCATCGCCATTTCAAACATGTGTTTGCCATAAGTCCAGATATTCCGAGAAAGGTTACTCCAACGTACGATTTATTGCTTTTCGAGTGTCGTTTTGCAATATTATTTTAAACTAAATTCAATAGATTTTTATTTTCTAAGTGTTTTGGGTCCGTTTCTTATCTTTTGTTTCTAAATAATTTCTTCCCATGGATATTTCAATAGGTAGTTTTTGACAAGGGTTGAAATTTATGGATGGCTATAACGTAAGTTATTTATTACTTCCATATGCGAAAAAAAAGAATAGTGGTTCGAAGAACGACCATCTCACACTCCCCCAAATAGATTTGTTTAATCACCTAGTACTCATGTATCTCTCCATCGTTACACTAGGTCGTTGAAAAATCTATTTCCTTCTTTACATTCTCACGCTAGCCTTAAATTTCCCACGTCTATTAAAATTTTGTTTCAAGTACGATAATAAACTTATTCAACTTAGTCTCCCTTTGTTTGCTTAGTTTGGGTCTACTGGTTTATGATGGTGGCTACGCATTTGTTTGTCTCCTTTGTTCGTCCCATCCCTTAACTAGTTCTACTTTATGTATTGTTTTTTAGTAGCGAAACAGATGTATTGTATTGTAATTCCCTTTGACTTTGTCAGTACGGACATCAATTAAAGTATATACATTACTATATGGAACCGCTCCAATTACATAAGGTCCTTCATATAGCCGCATAAATTTCCTTGTTAACTTTTTGTCGGCATCTGACTTTGCAAAAGTTTTAAGTTTCACTAGATCTCCTATTTCGAACTGTATTAATTTATGATTTTTGTTATAATGAAGTTCTCTATTCTCCGCCGCTTTGATTATATTTTGTCGCGCTTGATTACGAATCTGCCCTAGTGTTTCTAATTGTATATCTGTTCCCCTTGTCGTATATTTGACAATGTCATCTAGATAATTTATTTATTTTTTATTTCTAATTAGAATCCATTGCTCTCGAGAATCCTGCCACAGATGTCTTTAATCCTTAAGGCAACACGCGATAAGTATAGGTCCGTCCCATGAATGAGAACCCTGTATACTTTCTTGAATTTGGATGTAAAGGTATTTGGAAAAAAACAAATAATTAAAAAAATTAAAAAACACGCCTGCCATGTCAAAAACTAAACTAAAAAATTAAAAACAAGTCAAACAATTTCAGTGATGACAGAGAACAAGGTCCCGTAAATGTATTCGAAAATGGAAAACTGAAAACTAAAACTTTTATTGCAGTCGGGGGACCTGTAAAGAATTGATTCAGCGAACTGTCCCCCGACTGCAATACAAGTTTTAGTTTTCAGTTTTCCATTTTCGAATACATTTACGGGACCTTGTTCTCTGTCATCACTGAAATTGTTTGACTTGTTTTTAATTTTTTAGTTTAGTTTTTGACATGGCAGGCGTGTTTTTTAATTTTTTTAATTATTTGTTTTTATTTCACATTTTTAGGGTTCCGTACCTCAAAAGGAAAAAACGGAACCCTTATAGGATCACTTTGTTGTCCGTCTGTCTGTCTGTCAAGACCTTTTTTCTCAGGAACGCGTGGAGGTATCAAGCTGAAATTCATATCAAATACTCAAGTCTATGGTCTCTTGGAGCTGTGAAAAAATCAAACTTCTAAGTCAACGCGATCAAAAGATACTCCCGTTTATGCCGCAAATTTTCGACACTCGCAAGGGAATCAAAACCTACAGGGTACTTCCCGTGAACTCAGAATCTTGAAATTTGGTACGAAGCAACGTCTTATAGCATAGATTAAGGAATAATTACGAAAACCATAAATTTTTAGTTACATCAAGATACTCCCGTTTATGCCGCAAATTTTCGACACTCGCAAGGGAATCAAAACCTACAGGGTACTTCCCGTGAACTCAGAATCTTGAAATTTGGTACGAAGCAACGTCTTATAGCATAGATAAAGGAATAATTACGAAAACCATAAATTTTTAGTTACATCACATAATATATTTTTTTTACGGAACCCTCGGTGCGCGAGTCCGACTCGCACTTGGCCGGTTTTTTAGTGTTAAAGAGGTATTTTGACCTATAACCACGATATATTAATTTATTTTTCATTTGAGAAAACAATGTTGCGCTAGGGATTGTGCGATACTAAATCAATTATTTTTTCTTATAATTAGTGTTTAGTATGTGGTTCTATAGTTAACATGGATCTAAACGTAAATTAGGAAACCTCTTGTCTGTGTCTCGTGTCTTTAACATAATTAATAGGAGTGTGGTAACCGGGGGCTATTTGAAAAACGTTGTTAATATCATACTGTTTTATTAATTGCTAACCAATGATATTTTTTTCCTGGATGGTAAATTTAAAAATAGAAAAAGATTAGCGTCTCAAGTGAAACTGAACGGAGAAGGAACAGGACGGATGCGCGAGCGAAGCGAGCGCGGAAATTTTTGTATACTTCTTATATAACAGGGGGGGGGGGGGTGGCAAATATGTTGTCATCAGGAGGTAAGAGGATAAAGAAATGTTTTACTTGGTTTCAAGAAGAGAACTGCTTACTCTTATTATACTTGACATTAATTCTCCACTTTCGGAACTAAACGTCTAAGAAGGAGGTTTGGAAGATGCGACTGATACCTTCTCGGTACTAACTTGTTGGGTTGTCTATGAGTGTACAAGTCAAAAATGTAGGTAAATCGTTTATGTTTCGTGGATACTAACTTTGAGATCTATGGTGGTTTAGTTCTTGGAGAGACTGTTTATCAAGGGATTAGCCAACGTGGATCTGAAACGTCTAGATTTACTATGCTTCTGTTCAATGTTACCGTTTGCAGCTTGTGCACTATCACGGGTCAACATAATCATTGGTAGCTTGCGTCGTTTGATTTTATTAAAATGTTTTATGAAGTGCTACCCAATGAGACTTATCGAGGGGATAAAGGCATAAAGCGTTGGTCAATTTTTGGTTAAAAGTACTTAGATGAACGTTTTAAGCAAGACAGATCGGTGAAAGAACAGGATGGATGCGAGAGCGCAGCATTTTTGTATGCTTTTTATTGGTTTTGGGGTAGGGGGGCGGGGGGCGGGGGAGGGGCAAAGATATTGCCACAGGAGGTAAGAGGATAAAGGACTGCTTTACTTAGTTTTGAGAAAATAATCGCTTACTCTTGTCATGGTTTACATTAATCCTCCACCTTCGGAACCAAGCGCCTAAAAATTATTGGTGTTTGCATTGTTAGTGTCGACTACTGGGTTTCATTTTCACGTAATGCACGTCAAACCGTAACATTTACACATCACAACCAGGGCGACTGTGATCTTCGACAATCGTCACACGTATTCAGTGGTCCGAAAGTCTGACAACAATCTTACCAAGGGGTATTATATTACCCGGTGCTAACCGGGTTGTCCAATGTGCAGGTCAAAAAGGCAGCGGTTCCATGTGAAATACCAATTTTGAGCTGCATCTAGTTAGACTGGAAGCCGACTCCAACTTAGTTGGGGGACTTATCTAGGGGGATAAAGCGCTGGATAACCATGCCTGGATAGAGCTCATAGGTAGTAAAATTTCAACATTTGAGGTCCACGAATTTCAATATTATGTTTGTTGACGAACTCAGTTTATTAATGTAATGCAGAAAAGTTATTAGAGTCAAAAGGGACTTAATTTTTTTGATCGGGCCCTCAGAATTGAGAATGGAAGCATGTAGCTAAGTCTGTGTAATGACTACGATTGGCGAAAGCACGAAATGGGTGGATGCGCGAGCGAAGCGAGCGCGATTTTTTTTGTATTGTTATATAAAAGGGGAGGGGGGGGGGGGGGCGAAACCTAGTCTGAAGAAAAAGATTATATTTGCTATGTACCTAGTTTGTTCACAGAGTTTAGGTAGGTACTGATTTTGATGTACATAAAAAAGTGGACTATTCTGTATAACTCTAAACTTACCCTAAAGTATAAGGGGTTATTTTCAAAAATCAGGAGACGTATTTCTTCATTTCTTAGGGATCAACAGAAATTCAAGTATAGTGCCAAACAGTTTCAAGTATAGTACCTACCAAGATGCTGGTACGGAACCATCGGTGACGGATCCAACTCGCACTTGCACACATCTTATTGTTTTATTTCACACGCAAAGCTTTATTAATTTGCGTAAGTAATAAGTTTAAAGGTTTTTCAATCTCTCACTGACTTTTCCATACAAAATCCATCCATCAACCCTGAATATCTTTTTCCACCCTTTAAATGAGTGTTTTTGTAAAACCTATGAATGCATACATTATAACATCCTTAAATGAATATTCTTACCATGTTTTAAGTAAATTGATTCACGCATATTGACTTTTCATACAAACTTTAAAACCATTCTGCTGCCGTGGTGGACGGATTTGGGAGTTGTAACCTAGCCAGTTTTATTTCTGTCATTACAAGGAATCTATTGATATATATCTTATTCATATCGAATCCTGGGTTTAAAATGTTAACATATCATTTGTTGAGTAATATTACTAGTACACAATAGATAATGAATACTACTGTGGTATATTTTTGTAATCTACTTAACAAGTTCTAGACGATGATTATCTTTTTCATTAAAATTTCAATAAAAACAAATTAAAAGTTCGTTTTATTTCTAAGCCATGGCCACCCTATTATGTTTTTTGATTTTTTCTATAGCCTATGTCACCCGGGATAACGCAAAGAATCTAATGATACCACATACATCAAAATCGGTTCAGGCGTTTAGAAGTTATGGTGGAATAAAGAAACTCACAAACATACATACATACATACATGAACGCTAATAAAAACATAACACTCTTTTTTTTGGGGCAGTCGTGTAATAAGCATTATTTAAATCTATTAAACTGATATAATTTATTCCGTGAAAAGACCGTAGAATCTCTGACGTGAGTGGTGGCGCCCTGCGTCCCCAATCATTTTCTTATTTAGCTCGCGCGCGTCTAACAAGATTCTTATTGTCCCATCTCGTTTCTTAGTGAATGTGAGTGGACTACAATATGGAGTTGCCTCCTGTCTGATCACTCCTAATCTCTCTAATTCACTTAATTCCGCTTTAACTTGTTCCCTATAGGCCAGAGGTACTGGATAACTGTGCTTCACAAAAGGAATTTCATCTACTAACTCAATAACGTGTTCATACCTATTAGTCAATCCTAGCTTGTCTGTAAATACTTTACAATGTCTATCTAGTACAGGTAATAATAGTTCCTTCTGTTCACTACTTAAAGTTGAATTGTCCAGGTGATTTTCTTTATTCTTTTCACCATACGTCTCTTTACTCAACTTGCTATGCTCTACCGGTTTAGTGCCCTCGTTTAGTATTGAATTAATCGTTGCTGCATTTGTCTCTCCCCCTAACCTTTCGAATTTGCAATCTGAATTCAGTTTTACGCAAGACCTAACTCCCAAATGTTCTATTGTTAACGTCCGTTCGTTTCCACAGTTCACTACTCCTTTTACTCGTTC
Organism: Diarsia mendica; assembly: GCA_949316265.1. Lineage (NCBI taxonomy): Eukaryota > Metazoa > Arthropoda > Insecta > Lepidoptera > Noctuidae > Diarsia > Diarsia mendica. The sequence continues at coordinate 15,359,530 of OX438906.1, forward strand.
TAGCCAGTCATAACCTAGTATTAATGATCTAGGTAACCGCCGCATAATTAAAACAGGTGCCTCGACTAAGGTACTACCTAATTTGAATTCTATTAAAACCATCCGATTCGTACTTTCGCTACGTGATCCGAACGCTCCTTGTATTTGAATGGCTGGAATAGCAATCTCAGGTAAAATTTCATTTCTCCTTAGAATACACTCGTACAATTCTCTAGTTATTCCGCTAATCTGGCTACCTGTATCGATAAGTGCATTCATACTTCTGCCGTACAACCTCACGCATACCTCAGGTAATTTAGGTAAAGAGTAATCAATCTCTACGTCGATCGACTCGTCGAGCTCGTGAATCATTGTATACGTATGTAATTTTCTCACCACGCAAAGCTCACACACCATACCTATCTTGACACACTCGGTTACGTTGTCAAACTGATTTTCTAATAAGATCCCTATGCTTTTAATTACTGAGTGATAGTCATATTCGTCACCGCCTGTGTTAGGTTTTAGTAGTAGGCTTCCATCCTCTTTTAGTTAAAATTTTGTAAGCTACTCCTGTTCTGTCGCGTTCCGAGGTCCCTTTATTTCCCGTGCTACACAATATTATATTATCGGACCTAGTTTGTGTGGGAAATACTAGTTTTTTGGTTGTCCCTCCCCCACATGTTTAGACGTGTTAGATCCTTGGCCCTCCTTTACAAAAGCGATAGCCGGCCTGATGTTAGTTCTCTCTTGTTCAGTTCCGGATTTTTCAGGTCTGTTAAAGTTCGTTCTATAACTTGGTCGTCCCTGACGATACCCGCGTCCTCTCGACGAGTTTCCTCTAGTTCTCCACCTATTAGTTGATATCGTTGCTACAATCGGGTGCGCCGACGATGGCCCGTTGTTCCGTCTTTCTCTAAAATTCCTACCAACGTTAACTCTCGTAACTTCCTTCGGTTTCTCAACAATATTTTGTTCTATGCTCCTTAGAAAATTAATCCCGCTCATGATGTCTACTTCCTCAACTCTAGTAAACCATAGTCGTTGTATAATTATCTATATTATAGTGCCGCATAATAGAATTTACTATATCCCGCTCACTAAATGAAATAGTCAGTGACTGCATTGATTCAGTATACTCAGCGAAATGTTCCGACATCGTCATTCCCGAATCACCCTTATATACTGAATTAATCAACCTATACCTTACAGATTCCTGGATCCGTTAGTCCAGTAGATACTTCTGAAGTCAGCCTCGAAATCAGCGAATACAGCCCATCCTTTCGAGTATAGATCATCCTAACGCTATGTCAATCTCGCGGTCTGATCCATTTACTGCCCTTATATACTTCTTTAATCGCTTCAAAAATGCAATAGGATTAGTGAATGGCTTTCCATCAAAGTTTGGTTTGCTAATTGATGGTTGAATCACATATAAATTCCGTGTTTCGGAAGGTATTACATTAGAACTCGCGGATGTAGGACTAATCAATTCCTGTCTATCAGTCGTATTACTTCCGTTATTAGTTACTCCATACGTCTCAGATGAAGAACCACTCGTATTTCCATTTTGTATTAAGTTAACATCCGAACTTAGTTGTTGTAATTTCTTATCGAACTCATTGATTTTATTTAGAATCAATTCTAATGTTGTCCGTTCGCCTCTGTTACGTCATCATTAACCCGATCCGATTCTACCTTTGTTTTATTACGTCTTCCTCTACCTGTCGACATTTTTTTTTTTTTTTTTTTTTTTTTTTATTTACTCTACTATAATTCCTTTTCTATTAACCGTTTAAACCCGTATTATGTTAATTTATTCGTCCGTTTAAGCAACCTTTTTCGTCAGATATCTGGTAAATTGCTAGGGATAAACACAAGGTAAACAACACAAGGTGAAACAATTAATATATCTAGTCACGCAGTCTCCTGCTGAAGAATTTAATCTAAGAAATAAGCTAATATAGGAAATAATTTTAAGGAAAATATTTCTGGCATTGTAGTCTCTTCCTGAAGAACTTAATCTAGAAAATAGACTTAAGTAAAATATTTCTGGTGTTGTAGTTTCTTTCTGAAGATCTTGATCTAGAAAGTAAACTTATGGAAAATATTTCTGGCGTTGTAGTTTCTTTCTGAAGAACTTGATCTAGAAAGTAAACTTAAGGAAAATATTTCCTCCTCCTCTTTGTCTCCTCCTTGGAATCCTGTATATTGTACATTTATTTGTAAGGCATACAGCTTATTTCTGCTCCCCCTATACATAAAGTAAATTTAAATGTACAACACATTATACACAATAACATGCACAGTATGTATTTTATCTCTCCTCTCAGTATTTCACAATTTCTAAATTTCTACGTTGTGTTTTACTTTTATTTTATATAAATAGATCTAGTCATATCGTTATTTCGAATATGTACTTAGATCCTTGGTCACGCGGCATCAAATTCTGTGATGGCTCCAGGTCTCGGTCTCCAAATCCAGTGATGGTAGCCCTGTCTTAAGACCAAGTCCTGCAACGGTAAGGATGACGGTCTGTGTCGTCATCGTACCAAGGTTCTGTGTTGGCTCGCGTTGATCGTCTAGTCTGTTTGTTTTGTGAGTGAATATACTGAGAAAGAGTCGAACTTTCTTAGTTAGTCTTTGGTAATCAATACTGTGTTTAATCTAGGAAGGATTGAACTTCCTCACACCAGTGTTTAGGAAATAATGTTGTATCAAGAGAGTCATTTCGGGGTTTTTTAATCAACAATTAGATTTAGATTGACCACAGGTCAATCTCGAGTACACTCCACTGTGCGAACAATGTAGACTTATCAATCATTCTACTCGATAATGCGGAGCTTGTCTCGACACATCTGTATTATTGTTTAGTACAATACTTAATCAGTTTCCTCTGATTTAATAAAGGATTTTACAAGTTAAAATCAATTTGACACGTTAGAATGATTTGTGTAAGTTGATACATGTGCGTTTGTGCTTATTTTAGCCACCGCGTCTGACTGATATCGTCAGCATGGGGGAAACCTACACCGCGCCACGGTCCTTAATCAATGTTATTGGGGGAGCAACCGACTCCCTATAATCGCTGCGAAGCGTCAGTGATTCCCACTTCCATATAGGCAGGTACTTGCATTTTTTTATAGCCAGATTCCCGGTTAGGGCGGCATTGCCAGATTCCCAGTTAAGGGCAGACTTATTTGCCAATTCCCAGGTTGGGCAGACTTTCCCCCGGAACCATGGTTTTGAGTATATGTATTTGTATTTGAGTTATATTTAGATTTGGCCAAATCTAGGTCGGAAGTCGGATTGCAAGAATGACGTGTATGGTATGCTGCGTTATCACTGCCAGAGGCGTCGCCCAGTCGTGTATCTCAAGCCATTAGTATATCAAAGTTAGGAAATATTAATGTGCATTATGCAACACAGCCGAATGTTTCTCTCTCTCAAAAGAATGTTTCCCCTCCAACACAATTAAATGATTGTTGACTTGAATCAACAAGTGATGATTAGGTTCCTGTAAACTTGTGTATTATACTAGGTTCAATTCAGTTCAGAAGGAACTTATAGTCTCAGACCTTAATTGAAGGGTCTGGATTCTTATCTCAGACTTGGTCTATAGTAGTACAAATTATTATATTAGGTTAAGTTCAATAACGTAAAATCGTGTCTTTCAAGGTTCAGTGTGCATATTATAGAGAATTCATTATTGGAGTTGCAACCTGAATTACTACACTGATTTTAAAGCATTGCCTTTGTTATTACTTGATCTTAGCTTTGTCAATCTTCCATTATCAAATTCTCTACACAGGTAATCTTGGAATATAAAAGAAAGAGGTGGTTGATGTTTAAATTATTTATTTATTTTCGATAAATTTATCGAAAGAAACTGTTTGATTAATTAGGCCTAGTTCGCTAGGATGATAGCGAGCTAAGGTCGAGTGTCCCATTACTAGACCTAGTCAGTTAAGGGGAGACGGAACATCTCAAGCGAAACCCCTTCTGACAGCGAAAGAAACTGTTTGATTATTTAGATCTAGGTCCGATAAGATTTTGACGGACCTTGATCGAGTCGTCCCATTCCTAAACCTAGCCAGATAAGGAAAACCGAACGGCTCAAGCGAAAAACCTTTCTGGCACATACAAATTGGATGTTTACAACATTTTACAATATTGACAATTATTTATCAGCTTATATAAATTGCAATACAACTGAGAGGAGAGGCAAGGTACACATAATGGTCACACAGTTTATTCAAGGTACTTGAGCCACAATATCCCATGATAATTTACAGTAATATACTCAGATTTCTAGCTTAAGCCATTTCACGTAGTTCAAGGTCTGCGTGATGTGTATCGCCTATACAATTTAAAGCGATTTCTCCACAATTCCCGCCTTTCAATCTCTTGCAAACTTCTATACAAGTTATCACGAGGAAATAAATTACTATTATCAAGAATAGTATAGCAGCTACTTTGTCTAGGCCAGTCCAAAGGTGCTCTCGTGTCTTTTACTTAGTGAGTATAAAATATCGAAGTTTGATGCGGCCTCCATTTTTACTTGGGTCGTTAAATAGATTGGGTGACTGAAGTTATTGTAAATTAGCTTGGGATCTTGCTTTTACACAAAATTTGAACTTGGAATACGTTACCGAATTTCAGCTCTCTCTCTGTCTTTTGAGTTCACTTAATATTATTTAGACTTAGACACACTGCTTCTAATTTTATTTTAAAATACAATTAATATACAATGATTATATTTAACTATAATTATCACTTGCAACCGTCTTGAATCGATGCACAAACTTGTCTGTCCCGTGCTGCCTAAATTCGTCTCTCCTTTCGTCAGCTTGCCCCACTTCCGCCAAGCACCCAGATAGACTCCTCCCTAGAAAACCAGGTTCACACGCGAGTAATGTGTTTTTCATTGGCTGTCTTGTATAAGACGCTAGCTCATTGGTCAAAGGCATGGCGTCAGGTTCCCGCCCAATGCTGCGTACGCGCCGCTTAGGCATCGCCATTTCAAACATGTGTTTGCCATAAGTCCAGATATTCCGAGAAAGGTTACTCCAACGTACGATTTATTGCTTTTCGAGTGTCGTTTTGCAATATTATTTTAAACTAAATTCAATAGATTTTTATTTTCTAAGTGTTTTGGGTCCGTTTCTTATCTTTTGTTTCTAAATAATTTCTTCCCATGGATATTTCAATAGGTAGTTTTTGACAAGGGTTGAAATTTATGGATGGCTATAACGTAAGTTATTTATTACTTCCATATGCGAAAAAAAAGAATAGTGGTTCGAAGAACGACCATCTCAGGACAGCAATACTCCATGCATACCGGACTTGAGCTTTATGTAATACTGAAAGCTGTGTTGAAGTACCGCTCAACCTTATTTAGGATACCCAGCTTTTTTGCCACAGTTTGAGCTTTCGACTCAATGTAGGCGCCGAAGTTCAGCTGAAGAAGCTCGAGACTGTCGGTAACTTGTACAGACATACTCCGGAAAGTAGGGGCCAGATTAAACGGACTCCTTTTGGCGGTGAATAGACACAATTCGCCGCCGGAGGTCGTGGGTTCGATTCCCACCCAGGACAAATGTTTGTGTGATGAGCACGATCATTTGTTCTGTGTCTGGGTGTAATTTATCTATAATATGTATGTATTTAGAAATATATAAGTATGTTTATCAGTTGTCTAGTACCCATAACACAAGCTCTGCTTAGCTTGGGACTAGATGGCGTTGTGTGATAGTTGTGGAATATTATTATTATTATTATTAATTGCGTTTAGGTGGCGTTGAAATCAACCAGATTCTCGTTACCCCACTTGGAGACAAGACTTAAGGCTGAATTCGTTCGCTCTACCATGGCCTCTCTCAATGAACGTAGTTCATCGCTTTTGCGCTGGTTGTATAACTCTCCAGGACAGTGCAGGCTGTCATCTGTGTACCCAACAATGCCAGGAACAAGGAGGTCATTGATGTGCAGCAGGAAAAGTGTCGCGGAGAGAACAGACCCCTGAGGAACTCAATAGCATCAATAGCCATAAGGACAAGCGTAGAGTCACTTCGACGTCGCAGGCACAACTGGCGCGTTTCAATCAAACCCTGACTTTTTTTCCTAACCCCTAATCCTAAATAATTTAAAGGAAAGGCACAACTGGTTATTTGTGCCTTTTATACGTAAATTAATTGAGACATGCATGGATCATTAATTAAGTAGACAGGGCACATCTGGGCATTTGAGCCTTTTCTTTATGTTATGTTGGTTCTTTATGTTAAGTGTGCCTTTTCAAAGTAGATTTTAGTTAAAATCTGTATGAAGTAATAGTCACATCTACGTATTTGTGCCTTTTCAATATAATGGTAAATAAATGTGCCTTTTCGTTCTATAAAACATGAATATTAGTGTAATTTGTGCCTTTTGAGCCTACTGTATCTTCGAATTCCTTGATGAGAAAATTCTACGAAAAATTGAGCAGATGCGCCTTTTTTTTCTGATTCCAAATATGTATTTAGCTCATTTTTTGTCAAAATGTTAGTTGTGCCCCTTTTTCTTACGACGGCAGACTGTCAACTTCGTGATAAATGGCCACCTCGTTTGTCTTTTTTAAATCTTTTAATTTTAATCATTAACCCTCGTCAGTCGTCATGAGGTATTCCACATTGGGCACCCGCTTTAACGGCACCTGAGGTAATGGCACCTGAGGTATTCCACATACGGCACCTGTCAATATTTTTCGCAGGTGCCATTAAATTTAGTGGAATAGTTTATTATTTAAAGTTTTATTCCACATACGGCACCTACGGATCAGTAGGTACACACGGCTACACATCAAGCTATACAAAACCAGTTAATCTTGGCCTCACTTTACTAGATCTTTTCGCACAATGAACGATCAGATTATACTGGTTTTGTATAGCTTGATGTGTAGCCGTGTGTACTACTAGTGTTGGGGGGTGGTTTGTCTGAACGGACCGATGTCAATTCTTTCGGGTCCGTTCAGACGTAGACAAAAAATGTGTACATCTGAACGGACCGGTGTAAAAAAAAAACAAATGAATAAACAATAATAAGTTTAAAGCGGCAGTCCCATTCATTGGAGTAATTCATCAACTCGTCCCATATGCCCACGGTCCATTTGTGACGAGTTGATTGGACTTTTAGGCGAACAGATTTCTGCGCGCCAAGACACTTGCTCGAATGGACTTTTGCGCGCCAGGACACTTCTTATCTTGCGCGGATAGATTTTTGACTTGCGCGACTGAAATAGCATGGATTGCAGCAACGGATTTTTTTTGGTTTTTTCATCATGGGTGTCGTTTTCATGGTTTTTGGGGTCCCTGATAACTAATGAGGTCAAAATGAAAATCCAAGATGGTGCAACGAAATTTTATGGTTTTTCCAACATGGGTATCGCTTTCATGGTTTTAATATCACAGCCAGTTTCCTTAATCACAACTGTGTTGTAAAATCAGTCTTGACTTACAATAGAATTTAAAAACAAATACTTTTCAGGTTTCGTTTCTCGTCATGGTTGTCGTTTTTATGGTTAATAATAGCCATAGATTAAAAATTGAAAAAAATCTTGCGAAACCGTTGGATAATAATAATAAAAAAAACCGGACAAGTGCGAGTCGGACTCGCCCACCCAGGGTTCCGTAGGTTGATAGGTTTTGGTAAAAATAAAGGAAATAATTATAATTTATTGATAAGTGCTTAACGTACAGTAATTGAATCTAGGGCTGTATTAAAGTTTGTTGTTGTTTTTAGTACCCATTTGTTGTTATAGCGGCAACAAAAATACATCATCTGTGAAAATTTCAACTATCTAGCTATTACGGTTCATGAGATATAGCCTGATGACAGACAGACGGACAGACGGACGGACAGACAGCGAAGTCTCAGTAATAAGGTCCCGTTTTTACCATTTGGGTACGGAACCCCAAAAACATTAAGATTACAAAGTTAACCAAGAAGAGAAATAATCGTAAATAAACCTGAAAGGTATTTGTTTTTAAATTCTATTGTAAGTCAAGGCTGATTTTACAACATAATTATTGTGATTAAGGAAACTGACTATGATATTAAAACCATGAAAACGATACCCATGACGGAATAACCATAAAATTTCGTTGCACCTCATAGTTATCAGGGACCCCAAAAACTACGAAAACGACACCCATTTTGAAAAATCCAAAAAAAAAAACCATTGCTGCAATCCATGCTATTTCAGTCGCGCAAGTGTCCATTCGCGCAAGAGTGTTCTTTCGCGCAAAAATCTATCCGCGCAAGATAAGAGAAGTGTCCTGGCGCGCAAAAGTCCATTCGAGCAAGTGTCTTGGCGCTCAGAAATCTGTTCGCCTAAAAGTCCAATCAACTCGTCCCAAATGGACCGTGGGCATGTGGGACGAGTTGATGAATTACTCCAATGAATGGGACTGCCGCTTTAAACTTATTATTGTTTATTCATTTGTTTTTTTTTACACCGGTCCGTTCAGATGTACACATTTTTTGTCTACGTCTGAACGGACCCGAAAGAATTGACAGCGGTCCGTTCAGACAAACCACCCCCCAACACTAGTAGTACCTACTGATCCGTAGGTGCCGTATGTGGAATAAAACTTTAAATAATAAACTATTCCACTAATGGCACCTGCGAAAAATATTGACAGGTGCCGTATGTGGAATACCTCAGGTGCCATTACCTCAGGTGCCGTTAAAGCGGGTGCCCAATGTGGAATACCTCGTCGTCATTGCCCTTTGGTGTAAGTTTAATTGGCACATTTTGGTTCTTTTTTTTTAAGGTATATGTATTGTGAATTTGAGTGCATGATTAAAACGAGTTCTCTTATCAAACTATTTTGACAACGTGGCGTATTTCAAAGGTCGACGGAGCAATATTTGATTTGCTGAAAACGATACGGTATAAGTTTTGTAAGAATTTTTCCTTACCTTATTTGCATTATTATTTTTTGGAAAATATTGTGCCATGGACCTGTGCGGGAGTGATTACGCGTAATGTTGTTTTTTTACGGATTTCGGTAGTTTCAGATTGTATAAAAATAGTGTTATGTGCATTTGACAGTGATTTAGTTTTGGATTTTTATGTTTTATCGGAGGCTTTTATCCTCAAGGGCAAGCTAAACTCTTGTTTTGTGTTTGTTTCCAGATGTTTAACAAGTTCATATTTTGACTTTATTTAGCATTTATAAATATCAAGGATTCGTCGATTTGTCTTCTACAGCCTGCTCAATTTCTATACAACACCTTCATTATGAACTGAGTATGCAACTACAAAAGAGATATTATAATAATGCAATCATTTTTTCCAAGATGACTTAGAAGTCAAAGATTAGGCTTCGGTTTTTTGTGGTTATTTGTTTAGGTACGGTAATCAAAATTAAATATTATATTTTATTATGAGAGCATTATTATTCTTTTGTCAAATTAGTGTTCACATTCGATAAACTATGGTGTAGCTAGGCTATTTTTTTGAGCTTAGATGCTTTCAAAGTACAAACTTCTTTAACACCTTTGAACGAGAAAGTTACAATACTTCAAAGCGACACTGATACGTCCCATCGTTATTTGCTTTGTCAAAGGAAATGTACCCTGAACCTACTGCAGAGTTCTCACGTGAGCAACATGTCTCCGTATAGCTAACACTTTTACACTCGTCCTTGTTTATGTCATCTGGAGATGCGTTGTGTGGCGAATTGAATGTTTAACAAAGGATACTAGGAGTATTAAAATGCAGGTAAATTTTATTTAATCAGTTACTCATTCATATTTTATTCATAGACTGACATCATTATCAAGCTAGCTTTTCAAATTGTCACATAACTTCTCTCACGTCGTTAAAAGTTCATCGACAGCTTAAAGCAACCGATATGAATCTAGCCATTATTTTTTCAAAGAAATAAGCAACAATTATTGTTAACCTTTCTCCGGCGTTATACAGGAACCATAAAACAAGGGACTTAACAAGGGTTTATTCACTGATTCTTTCTACTTTCAATAGAGGAATTCTCTAGAGGATTTAGCGCAACATGTTTACACTTCAATAGGTTTACATACAATAGTTACGTACCTATATAAAAAAGTTCTAACGTATATATTTCGGTACACAAATGATAGTTAATATGTTAAGAAAGATGGTCTTATAAACAACATCTCATGTATATAATCATCATCATTTCTGCCTAGTCTTTTTCCTTCTGTGTGTGTCGCTAGACTCGACGGGATGTAGCACAATGAGCATCCGTCTGTAGAGTTTCTGTGTTGGGGTTTCATGCGACGCAATTTTTTTTTTTGTGACTGCTCGTATGAAAAAGCCATATAAAGCAGGTTTGTTTTTTCCATCTTTACAAAAAATATTCTTTTGAATTTTATTATCCCTTTAACTATATTTATGTTAGTTCCAGCAACCGGGGGCTTAGAAATTCTACAAAACAACTAGTGCATTATTGTTTCAAGTTGTATTTTGATATTATTTTACAGCCGAGAGTAGAAATTGAATGAAGTTCATTTGTTTCTCTGGGACATCGTTTACCTTCATTGTTTCGGTGCTTTTAGGGACGCATTTACGATGGATAGTCAAATCATTACTTTTTTAAACAAAAGTATGTTTATTAAATACAATGCTTTGTATTTTTAAAATGTTTTTGCCAAGAATTGTAGGTAGATGTGCAAGGTACAATTCTTAACTATAAATATAATTTTAGATATGTCCAGTTTCTCAATAAATGTACCGAAGTGAAAATTTTTACTTCGGTCAGTCTTCGGCAGTCGTTGCGATAAGAATGATGTGGCGGGCTAGTCTAGTCTATTTATGTACACACAGTAGACAACACAGGAAAATAACATAATATAACATTTGAGTACAAAGGTACAGCTTATTTCTTCAGAAATTTCTGCCAGCAGATGCCCTGCAAAAGGAGAAATGAAAAATTAAATGTAGACAATAGTGTGTGAGAATTAGAAAAGAATTATGTGTTATTATCAAATATATTAATAATTTTTCATTTCACAAGACTTTTTTTATTTATAACACTAGAATCATGTCCTAATAATACTTTACCGTTGATTAAGTCGAGAAGCAAGAACAAACGATCTCCCATACAAAATTAGGTATTCAATTACTTACCTAATATGTTAATGGGTGACAGCATTCATGCGGAACATAATATAATAGAGCGATGGTAGTGTAAAATCCTAACCATAAAGCACGTATATACATTGTACCTACAAAGTCACTCTGAAACTCGGATTTAACTCCAAGTCAGAAAAGGTTTGGGAACCCTGATATTCAATTCCTATCAACATGCTTCGTAAATCTTTTATTCCGGCAGTTTTTCTCACAAATCGTCTATAGTAAAGGCTCCAAGCTTCTGTTCAGGTATCAATACCTGACTCTATTTATATCGACTTTATCGCACTCAATGCCTCAACAGTCAATTTGTTCTTTCTAAAATAAAATAAAAAGTTCGTCGATTCTGTATCGTCAAAGACTGTATCGGTAAAGCGGTCCTTTGAGTTTTTGAAAAGAAAACTGTACCAAGGGGACAATAGTTGATGAATAAAACATTTTAGATCCTATAGCACCGGTTACGCAGCTGTCATTTAATTGCTTTAGAACTTAATCGGGACGCAGCCTCAATATGAAACTCAGTCAGTTCACTATGTTGGAGATATTTTCAATGTAAATGCTTTTAAAAATCAAAAAAGAATCTATCTAATCTAACTAATTCAGTAACGACAAAGTCTGTATCAAGTAATACTCATAATAATTACTACGATCCTTTCTAAGTCGTCATGATCAATCAGTGTTTCATTATGAAATATGCCTTATTCTTCAGTGATAACGTTCAAAATGTCGTAAATCACGTGAAAATTAAATAAGGCAGATATTATAGCTACTGTGTGCCGCGTGCGTTCTAAACTTAGTTATTATCAGATAATTTGGATTATATTATTCATGGTATGTTACTCTATCTTCACAAAGGATCTGAGTTATGAGACAGATAAGTTTAGAGCAGTAGGTACTTATTTCTTAATTTTCCAGTCTGTTGAACGTTGCAAGAAACTGAAGATTTTACATCAAGTTGTACTGTGAACAGGAGTGACGTAAACTGAAACTTGAAAATCACTTATAATATGTATCTGGGCAAACCATGTTTTGTAAAGCCCTTTTGTGGCCCGCCTCACTGTGCCTGGGCAACTGTTTCCTGCTATTTTGGAGCAAAAGATAGTAACTGTGAAGTTGCTGTGTGTGACCAAAAACCAAGTATGAAAAGCTGTAAACTGTTAGTTTACAGCTATTAACACTTGGTTTTCACATCACGTATCTAGGACATGTGATTTAACGGTCTTCTAAAATGTGCAGTGTGAGCAATAAATAAAGTCTATCACAAGTGAACACCGCCAATATCGGCAGCAACTAATGAAGATGTATTTCTAAAATGCATTCCGTTCCACGACTCTGTAATATCGAAAACAGAATCATAAAGCTTGGGTAAACCTTGGGAACAGGTATTACTGTAACAAATGGTGACACTCGAACGTTACTCATACAGGTACGACGTGCCGTGAATACATTTATAACGAAGGATGACGATAACTTTTACTTTTTGCTTTCACCTACCTACCTATTTACGATTATTATTTTTTATTCAATACAAAGTTTAAGGAAACAGTTTCATGTACTTCATGTGTATTTTATGTTGGAAAGAGTATAATTCGAGAATTTAATTGCCATTGTATCGTTTAGGTTAAAATGACAGCGAAGACGCCAAAGCTTGAAAGTGGCGTTCTGTGGCGTCTAACAAAATATAAACACTGTTTTAAGCTTTCACGGTTCATAACTAATCCCGTAAGTGACATTTTAAATATAACAACCGCCGTGCCAGCGGCAACATTAAGAATAAGAACAAGAAGAAGTTACAGTGATTGCTATCTGATAAAACGATCAGCAATCGAGCATCACTGAACCGATTAGGCAGGAAATTAATGGAATTAATCTGACTAAGCACCACACAATCATGTGGAATGCATTACTCGCCAATTATGTAGGTCGTGTGAGTGGTTGAGGGAAATTAATCAGATATCGAAGAAAATTTTAAACACTATTAGAAATAGCTTTTTCCTTGATGAAAACAATTAATTTCAGGAATGTCGACATAAAACTTTTAAGAAAATACTTACAAAGATAAGATTTCTTAGAAAACCTTCCAATTCACACTCATGTGCCCCAGCCCGCGCGAACTATGATATCGCTGATAATTCACTATTACATATTAAACGTTCATTATTAATATAAAAGTTGTTTTTACGCAAGAAGATTCTACGGAAAATAAATATTTTCTTTATATCAGCTTGTTAGTCTGCAAAGAAACCTCAGTTAAGAGAGCTGCACTTTACTTGAATTACATTGTCATCACGTTAAAAGCATTCTCATACTGTCGGTTAGTGCGTCTTTTGTTCAGTGAAGAAAGCCAATTGTAAGAACTATGAGTTATGGCGTGGAAAATGACTAGCCTATTTTAACGAGCTTTATCTAGGACTGGATATAAATTACAAAGTTTCAATCTAAGAACACAATTAGCGTAGATTGGGAAAAAATTATCACATCGCGGAAACTTCATAAGATTCAATAATATCTAGTCGTAGACGTACCAAATAGCATTCAATCGGAAAACTCGACGTTTTCAAATTATATTTCACTCAATTACATTCTGCAGCACCACTGTTCATAAGAGAAGAAAACATTGCATCTTTACCTGATAGTCACGATTTCGATAACAAACAAGTTGAAGTCAGAACACTGCTTGGTTCTTGTTGCCAGCTAATTAAATCAAGTGCAAGACTGTAGCCAATCAATATCGAATCATTGCCAATTCTGGAGTAGCTGTGATGTGTAATATTAGGTCTTTACCTATGAAATTGCCGTTCTGCAGTACTGGCCATTTTGGTCGACAATTACGAATTAAAGGCGATTGTGGAAGCTGATGATACACAATCTACGGCTGAATTAGCAGCAGCTTTCGACGTTAGCGTCAAAACAATATTGGTTCATTTGCGTCAAATTGGCAAGGTAAAAAAGCTTGACAAATGGGTGCCCCACGAACTCAATGATCGCCAGCGCGAAGTACGCGTCGAGACGTGCCTTGCACTGCTCAACAGACACACAAAAGAAGGAATTTTGAACCGCATTGTTACCTGCGATGAAAAATGGATCCTGTACGATAACCGTAAGCGCTCAGCAAGTTGGTTGGATCCTGGTTCAGCGCCTAAACAATGCCCTAAACGAAAACTTACCCCTAGAAAAGTGATGGTCACTGTTTGGTGGTCTAGCGCCGGTGTGATTCATCACAGCTTCTTACCAAACGGGGTGAGCATTACTGCAGATGTGTACTGTGAAGAACTGAACACAATGATGGAGAAGCTGGCACATCTCCAACCAGCATTGGTCAATCGCTCGTCTCCGCTGCTCCTGCACGACAACGCGCGACCTCATACTGCACAACAGACGGTCTCCACGTTGCAAGAACTGGGGTTGGAAGCTCTCCGTCATCCGCCCTACTCACCAGACTTTGCGCCTACAGACTACTACTTTTTCTAGAATTTGGATAACTTCTTGATGGCGGGAAAAAAATTCAATATCCGAGAAAATACAAAATGCCTTTGAAGAATTTGTTGCCTGCCGACCAGCTGATTTCTTTAAGAAGGGCATCAATAAACTGCCACTGCGTTGGCAAAGATGCATTGATTGCATGGGTGATTACTTCGATTAATACAAATAAAAAATACATGAAAAAAAATCGTTTAAATTTTTTCAAACAAAACGGCAATTTCATATGTAGGTAAAGACCTACTAAATTGTTGAAAGTACATCATAACGACGATGTAAAGTTTTATTCCGTAGACGGAATAACCTAAATAAAAATGCAACTTTTTTAACCCCGTGTTTTTAAATATTCGAGGAGTCAATCAAAAGCTTTCAAAAGTTACGCTTGTACTAGTCAGTTCCAAAACTTTTTTACTCTCATATTTTTGGGATTACTGCAGAAGCAAGCGTTTTTTCATTATAATATATTCCAGAGGTGCATAATCGCTTGGAGCTTCCTATATTTTACAGAGATAAATTGCTGGCTTTGTGAGTGTGAACAAGTCATAAAACATTTTCAATGTGAAACAGAGAAAATAAAACCGACTTAAAAAAAAACACAAAAAAGTGAAAAATAAACTTGAGAAGAAAAACCAGTCTCTGAAGTCGGTGACTTTTGTTTGTTTGATTTCATTTTTTTGCCACCGACTTCAGAGACTGGTTTTTCTTCTAAAGTTTATTTTTCACTTTTTTGTGTTTTTTTTTTAAGTCGGTTTTATTTTTACCCGACTGCGGCGAAGCCCAAAAGGAGGGTTATGTGTTTGACGTGTATGTATGTAAGTATGTATGTATGTCCTTTTATTTGTTCCCTCATAACTCCTAAACGGATGAAGGGATTTGAATGAAATATACATCGTTAGATTCGTCTTGATGGCGCGAGTGTTATAGGCTACATTAAAATTAAAAAACAAAGAAAAATTGTGGATTTTGTTTTTTGCTTTTCAGTCGGGTTTTTTAGTTTTTTAACTACCTACTTTTTTTTGTTAAAAAGTTTTTATTTTTCACTTTTCAGTGGTTCACATGTTCATGGGTCAATGTGGACAATGTAGTTTTTTTTTGAGTTTTGTTGATTTTTCAAAAACCGCTTGTCCGATTTCGAAAAAAAAAATATGGGACCATTTCGGAAGTATACCCTTTCCAACAACTTTTATTATTATTATTATTATTTAGAAATATATAAGTATGTTTATCAGTTGTCTAGTACCCATAACACAAGCTCTGCTTAGCTTGGGACTAGATGGCGTTGTGTGATAGTTGTGGAATATTATTATTATTATCAATCTGATGTAAAGTAGGGGTGCGGGATTTTCTTTTGTTTTTTGAACCAATAACCCAACTTTTTAGTTTTTTAACCTTTTGTTATGTATCGCTATATTGAATAAAAGTAACAAAGCTACAAACTTCTTTTCTTCAAGTACCTACGAAAGGACATTGCTCAAGTTTCTAGGAGGTTTGGTCCAAATGCTGCCCAGGAATGGGAGTACCTGTGCTGGGTTCCTGGCACTAAACTATGTCATTAGACAAAATATTTTTAGAATCCATCCCGGGGTTCCCACTTTTTTTTACCTATTTACTCTGATGAATTTATTTTTTTCACATGGTGTTTTTTGACGCCTTTTGAAGATTTTTACACCCTTTATGACCACAACTAAAGACATTTTGTATAAATGAACAGTTTTAATACTTATTCCGTATTGGAAGTGATAGAAAGGAACAAAAAAAAACTGAAATGGCTTGTATTATTTATTTCAATCATCATCATTTTAATCAATGTCTCTGTATGTACTGTATAAAGAGAGGGCAGAGGTCTAATAGCAACTTGTTGCCTATTTTTTTCTTTTATTAAGTAGTGAAAAATGCTTAACGCATACCGCACGGTCCGCGTCCGGAGAGACGGTTTGGTTATATGGGGCTTGTAAAAACACCGCCGTGAGCTTACTGTTGCCTTAGCAGATGAGCCCCAAGAACTGCTACGCATGACGATCGCGACCCATCCAGTGTAGCCTGCCTCCGGGCTCCGGAATCCTGTGGCGATGTCTGGGCTCACCTAAAACCGCCACTACTCATGAGCGCCGTACAATGCGGCGACGACTGATTCCCCGATCTATCGTCATGGCGGCTCCTCCACCACCCTGTCCTCCTGCGACTGATCACGGAGGCGGTGGAGCGCGTCAGGATGGAATGCACTCCGCCACCTTCATCTGCGAGATGACATCCTCGCAGAAGGACGCCAATGCCTCCCATGCCTCGCTGTTGTCAACCATGGCCTTGGCCACGGCCGGTAAAGCGCACGCGAGAGCACGGCGCTTCACCACCCATGCAGAGCAATGCTCAAGAGTGTGAAGCACCATTTCCTCGCTACAGTCGCACTTGTGACGGACGGGAATCGCCTCCCGTCTGGCTACTTTGTGCAGGTATTTGCCAAAGCAGCCATGCCCTGACAACACTTGCATTTGACGGAAGGTTAACGTCCCATGTCACTTCCGTACCCACTCCTGCACCTGCACTAGGCGTCTACTGCCTCACCCGCCATTTTCCCAGGGTATGGGTTTGGTCCTCCCTACACCACTTCATGACCACCTTCAGGCATCGGACGCCTGCCGCTCTCCACCTGCAGGTCTGCGTCACACCGGTAGACTTCAGTGAGCACTTACGCCTCCGAATCCCACGAGGGTGTACTTATACCGGGGCTCTGTAGAGCGCCGTCAAGCGAATCACCCCCGTTTACAGCCGTCTCAGACCACGTTTGGTCCGGTGCAAGCTGAGCAAAGTGCTCGCCGTAATATGTAACCAGGCCCAAGTATTTAATGCTTGCCCACACCGGTATCGTTGCAACACGATGGTGAGGTGTACGCAAGCCGGAAGCTGGCGTCGGGGCACAAGAAATACCAGAGCGGAGGCTCTGGTATTTCTTGTGCCCCGACGCTCAAGCCCAAGCCCGCTCAAGCCCGAGCCTCAAGCTGGCTCTCAAGAAGATGGAGATCTTCTTGAGAGCCAGCTTGAGGCTCGGTGCCTCGATTTGTTACAAGCGAGACTGCAAACGGCCTGGAAAAAGCTAACAGACCGTCGATTCCGACATTTTTAAACGGTTTTATTTAGCTCACCCCGTTTGTTTTATTCTTGGGTCAAATTTAGTAATTCAAATTTCACCCTCTTCCTGTCAACCGATTAATCTGAAATTTTGTATGCACTTTGGATTTTGGTGACAATACAATTATGTTTATTCATTATCATTATAAATTCAAGATGGCCGCCGCTACAAAATGGCGGATAATTTATGTTTTATTAATCCCATCAATATGGGTATCAAATGAAAGGGCTCAACAAGCAAAATACAATATACTATAAAAAATTGAAATCCAAGATGGCGGCCGCTACAAAATGGCGGATAACGTAGGTTTTATCAATCCCATCAATATGGGTATCAAATGAAAGGGCTCAACAAGCAGAATACAATATACTATACAATATAAAAAATTGAAAAAAACTAAAAACTAGAAAATAAAATTAGGTAAAAAAACTTTTTAAGTTAAACGGTTTTATGTTAAACATACATTGCAATGTTTAAGATAAATGTACTAAAAACCAAAAAATAATAAAATAGATACAGTCGTGGGAATTATAAACATATGCATAGACTAGACTAAAATAAAACCGTGGGGCACATTAAGTCGATAATTTGTAGACAATTGACGTGCCCCACGGTTTTATTTTAGTCTAGTCTCTATGCATATGTTTATAATTCCCACGACTGTATCTATTTTATTATTTTTTGGTTTTTAGTACATTTATCTTAAACATTGCAATGTATGTTTAACATAAAACCGTTTAACTTAAAAAGTTTTTTTACCTAATTTTATTGACATATTATGTCAAACAATGAACATATAAAACTGTCCATTTACACAAATTGTCTTTAGTTGGGGTCCAAAAAGCGTAAAAATGTTAAAATACCGTCAAAAAATAAAAATGTATAAACAATAATATCATCAAAATAAATCTGTAAAAAAAATAGGAACCCCAGGATGGATTTTCACAATATTTAGTATAATGACATAGAGTAGTGCCAGGAACCCAGCGCAGGTACTCCCATTCCTGGGCAGCATTTGGACCAAAGTTGGGCAATCTCCTTTAATTACTTTTTAATTTTGTAAAGAATCTCATTAAGGCGAGGTTGCAGTACTTTGTTTTTATGTACGCACGACCTCGCCCCCCGCCCTGCCGCGCGAGCGATGTAATGCCTAAATTTTGACTGTTTTTTGCTTCTTGGAGAAAAACTATAAAGAAATTATACAATATGTTTTCAACATTTACTTCAAAATAAAAAGTTCTATCTATTGATATAACTTTTATATAAATTCATGATGAAATGTCTTAGCAGTACACGTTTGAAATTGTGATTTAGAGTCATGTTTGATAAAAAAAAGTATCGAGCCGATCATTCTAGATCGCGTTTCTATCTTTACGATTTACTAGAGAGTATGTTCAATTCTTATGAAATGATTTTTATTTATTAAAAAACTCGTATTTAGTTCGATTTTTCTAGGTTCAAAAATCTTAAAAAGTACTGCAACCCCGCCTTAAGGCTTTCGGCGATGTGCTGCGGTGGAAGAACTAATTGCAAAGAAAGATTTTAATTAAAGCTGGCTTAAGCATCCATTTACCATTAGCTTCACCGGTGGTCAGGAAACTTTAAGAGGTTTTTCAATAGTGAAAGCAGAGCACTCTGCAACTAGCTCAGTGATATAGTGCGTCGAAAACGACTAAGTTAATTCTAGAACACAATGAACAACAGACTCAATTCTCATGTTTCCAGTACAACAATAACCTAAAGCTTTCATCAAATAATAAAATAAAATACATTAAGAAGAATTGAAATTTAAAACCCGGACTCTTGTGCTATGTAAGCCTTGTGTTACTAGGGTCACAAAAATATTTCATAATGAAAATCTAAACTTGAGTTCTGTGTGTTATTGTGCTAGGTCATCAATTACTCTCAGTACAAACTCAAACACAAATTCAATTTAACAGAAGCAGCCCCCGGTCACAAGTTGATAAATTTCTCGCTGATAAAGTTTCAAAATGAGCGTTTACCACCGACATTAAATTGCTTCTTAATTAACGTAATTAGTTCCGGAATATTGGTTCATTTTATTCTGGTTAACACGGATTTAAACTCATTCTATAGTTTAACTCTGAATCATCTTTACGTAGTATAAAATAGTCGCTCCCGCTGTTTGTGCGCTTAGATCTTTTAATCTACGCAACGAATTTGAATGCACCAGTGATTATAATGTTTTGAGGCAAGATGATTATTAACCTGAAACAAAAATACACATTAAATCAATTTGAATTGTAACTTATGCAATTAATCGGTATATTATTTTTTCAACAAGCTGATACAATAATTATGACGGCTGGGTTGGCACAGTGGTGGAGTGACAGTTGCTGCACTGCATGTTTTGGGTTCTATTCCCACACAGGCCTACAGGCGTCCAGGTTCCGGATCTGACTATTTAAGTATGTGACTTTATTTGTTAGTGCAGGAGAAATTCCTAATGTGAACCACGTTTTTTTTTTTGTAAAAAATATAAATAAAATCTTCATTTAATACCTACTATAAAACCGAAAAAATAAATGGACAACAACTACGATTTCACTATGTTGATTGATCAGAATCTTAATACACTTTACGCTATTAACATAATGAGTCTTAGAGTATTCCAGTCTGATAAGAAGGAAGAAAATTGAGGAAAACCATGTTAAAGATCTTACTGATAAAATGCTAATGAACGGCTTATTTTGCAATAGTACTCGTAGAGACCTATTTTATTGACTTTAATTAATTTAATTTAGCTCTTAATAGTTATACGGTGCTATTATCCAGATTTTTTGATGCCAATGTCTCGAGTCAGAACTAAGCTGCCCTTCAATAATTTATTGACGTAGTTGTGATACCCACAAGACTACATTAAATGAAATTTACCAAGTTTGGGATTACGGTACAATCAATACCGTAATGTTAAAGGGTTCTAAATTGATTTAAGGTTATCGGATCTCCCGTCGGGGCCGCGGTATTCCCGTCGGGGCCGCGGTATTTTGTACTAGATTACGTGGCCTCGGCGCAAGGGCAAAGAAGGAACATGGGTTCGGTTTTTAGTCAGTAGAAGTCTGACACTCCCCTTTGCTCTGCCCAAGAGCGGGGGGGGTCATTTGATGATTTTCCACCCACCAAAAAAAAAAAAAGGTTATCGGATCTTAGTAATTTAATTAGTTTTGGATTCAAGAATTAGGTACAGTGGCGAGGTGTTTTTTATATTATTGTATTAATACATTTTGGTATACGTTAGTATAGTTTTTCCACATGTTATGACTGCCTACAACTTGTACCTCCCACAAAAATAGCCTTAAATTAAACCCACGCTTGACCGCACAGAGGAGGTTCATTAATCGGACTGCAGATGAAACAAGCCAAGTGATGAATCTTAAATGAACAAGATCTTCCCTAACTGAACGTTTAGGGACGACTAACGTAATTATTTAAATTGTTCCTATGTTGTTTGTGTCACAACGGTTATGTTAGCGGACTCCATTTTTTACATAACGGGTGCCACATTTAGCATTCGAAGGAATTTTTAATCAGATATGAATTCAACCAAGTAATTTCCATTATTTTTTTTTATTGCAAAAAGCTGCTGGTGCATTACAAATATTAAGCGACCTTGTTTTTGTTGAGATTTTAAATTTACAGTAACTTTGGCAGCTGGAGTTATAGGGTAAGATCCCAGGGCCGCCAGACGTCACGTATTTTCTGACGAAGGAAATGTGGACGATTGAGTAGTGTTAGTATGAACTAAGAACACAATACTACCAGCTAGCTTGCTTGGGCGGCCAATTTTCAGGTATCAGGTCATCAAGGTACACAAAAAAATTACTTACTTCACGTATTTTCTCCTAGCTGATTTTTACGTATATTGTAGGCAATATCCTTAAAAATAAGTTGCCAATACTCCCAGACACTTTCTAGCGGCCGTTTTGCTTAACAGACGCTTTAAAGTTCCCAAAAAGTTTAGACTTAAACGTATTGTGGCTGTTTACCCGAGATCGCATGTCATCGCTCGTGTGGCTGACATACAGACCTCCACTGGACTCATTCGGTGGGCATTCAACAGGATCTGTCCATTGCCTGTGTCTTCAGAATTTTGTTGAAAACGTTGCTTTCAACGCTCGGATGCATTTTGGAGCGCCTGCCCAATATAGCATGGCAATATCCCGATCAATTAGCTTTAAGTATTAAATCATAAGGAGTTTAGTATTCTTTAAAGCGTCTGTTAAGCAATACGGCCGACGGAAAGTGTCTGGGAGTATTTGCGACTTATTTTTAAAGATATTGCCTCTAATATACCTACGTAAAATTCAGCTTGGAGGAAATACGTGAAGTAAGTAATTTTTTTGTGTACCTTGATGACCTGATACTTGAAAATTGGCCGTCCAAGCAAGCTAGCTGGTAGTAGTGTGTTCTTATTTCATACTAACACTACTCAATCGTCCACATTTCCTTCGTCAGAAAATACGTAACGTCTGGCGGCAAGATTTTCTTACTAGATCAAACACAATGTATATACTTACCCTGTTTGCTACTAATTTTAATATGTGCTTAATATAAGATGTATACATCGATGTAACCATTAATCTAGGCAGTGTGGTGTTACTGAGAAAAGTAGATAAACAATGGTAGCAATAATAAATATCATTAAAACAGATCTACGACTGATTCTTGGTAATCCAAGAACATTAACTTGAAAGTAAACACTTAAGCTAGCTTCACATACACAATTAATTAAGTAAGTTTGATAGCGTCAATTTACTCAGGCTAGTGTATAAATTATGATATTTGAAGCTAGTTTTTGGGCGATTGTTATTTAGGCATTAATTGTCGTTATAGTCAACAAAGAAGTCAACGCACTTTTTGCGCAATTATTTATGAAAAATAAAAGTAAAGAGCACAATTATCTTCTCCCTTTAACAAACAAAGGGCGAAATATTTTACGTGTTGGACTATGCCATCCTAAACACACAAAACTGCATGACACAGAAACCCAGTTTGTACCGTGAGTTAATGGAAATTATTCAAATAAGGGTTGGTTAATTAATTTAATTAACTCTTATTTATTTAAAGTTTGGGACCCTCATCTATTTTTTAAAATCAAAGAAATAAAATTTTAAAACTACATCTAGAGGTGGCTCAGTCACAAAATGCCTACTTGTAGCAAAATGTTTCTTTCTCATAATGTCGTTTTCGCAGAATGTCTCTTTATCTTATCCGAACACTGTTTATGATACGTTGAACAACGAGAAATACGAGAACATTCTCCTGAACTGGGTGTAATGTTTCGTGAGAGGCTCCATATTTCCTCGGTAGAAATGGAATTACTTTGTTAACAAAATATTATAACCACAAAAAAATAAAGCCATGAGTTTTTCTTTAGCAGGTCCAAAGTTTAAAATACTCTGTTTAGTCACGCGAAAAAAAAAACCTTGTTGTGATAACAAGGTTTTTTTTTCATCTTACAAAATGGAACTCATTTTCCCTTGATTTAATTATCTTTTGCTTAAGGTTTGGCTTTCGTAAACACTTGGGGCCAATTGAAAGAATAGTAGGAACCGTTTATCTAAAAAAAATCACAAAATTACCATTAAAAAGAGCGGTAAGTCCTGTTGACTTTTCAACAGGACTTACCGCTCAGGGGCTCAGGGGGTCGTCGCAAAAAAAGGATTTTTGATGACCCATTTCTTTCTTGAAACCATTAAATTAATTGCTCTGAAAAAATATTCAAGGTTCTTTACAAGCTATTAAGTTATAATGTTTTATCTTGAAACTAATTAAACCATTTATTGCTAACTTTTTGGTTTATAATTCGATGCTGGCTACCTGAAACTTTCAAGTTTTCCCGATCAACCTAGAACCTAAAACTTTAGTGATAAAGTTGAAAATCTATTAAATTTTGATTAATTAACTGTACTAGCTTCAGTAGTTTGATGTGCTGGCATCTGTACCTGAATATAATCAAGTTGACAGAAAAGACCTGTGAACTGAAATATTTTCTTCATTACGTTTGACAGATCCTTTTAAACTGACAATATTACGTCATATCTACATCTACAGCTGACGGCCGCAGGCTCAAATCTCCAAGCGCAGGGAAAGTACGTAAGTAAATCTTGGTTAATACGGATAAATCTCGGATAATATTCGCGTCGCGTCGCGTCGGCTGAAGCGCGACATTACAAATTTTTACTACCCATCGCTGAAATACCTACGTCAAACTTTACTTATGTATGTACTCACGCATTTTGTGAAAATGGTCTAAAATGTAAATTATTGGTTTGTTAATTTACGACGATATTGATTACAGCTTAACCGTTAGCAACTGCTAGCATTTCCCATAAATATATAACAAGGGTGTATTTTTTTTAAATATCTAGCCTAGACAAAAATTAAATGAGGATTAGTCTTGCCACAACGAACAACATAATAATAAAAAATAAAAGCTTTTAAAAATACTTTAATGCGGTCATCAATAAACTGTGATTAATTGCTATATTTCTATGCCCGGCTGAGTAGGATTAATATTAGAATGTTTTGTGGACAGGCAAATAAAACCATGAAATAAAGTAAGAACACATGAAATATAATCTTGGTTTAGTAAAATTAATGTAAAGCTGAAATAAAAAGAACATAACGCTCCCATGTAGGCCACAGACATGAGTTTTTTAAGTGGTAAACGTACACTACATTCCTACCATGCTGACCAAAATATTTAATTTCTAAAGCTTTTCACTAGGAATTTGGGGGTTACAAAATTGCACGTACAGAATTTTTTTTCGGGGCAAAAGCGGTCTCACACAGGGTGACCATATATTTTCACACATGGAGAATTGGAGATGTTCCAAGTACTGACGTAGCTACTCTCTCCGATTTTAGAAGCATCTTAGCCATTCTTTTTTTGTTATAACTATTTTACCGACTTCGTATTCTTTTACAAATGAAGAAATATTTCCGGATAATGGTATAATATTTCTGAGACGTATGATTTACTGACTGCAGTGAGAACCCTTTCGAATCTAACGAATGTGTAGGTAGTAAAGTTTGCGTTATTCGTACTTATGGTTACAGTTGACGTTTCAATAAGTTCTTGGTATTTTTGCATCAGTTTGGTGCGCTGTTACACGGTTTTATAGTTGAAATACTTTATTTCGATAAATATTTAATTGGCTGATGAGGTTCTTCATGCTCAGCAGTAGGTAGGCAGTTAATTTCAGAGAGTTCGATTTTAGAGTCAGGCAATATGTTATTGGTTTTTTTCATTATATGGGACTTACACATAACTGGCTTTTGCTACTAGGGTTTTGGGTTTGCTACTAGTGTACTATGGCGGTCTTATGCGCCTGATCACCACTAAGCTCATTTTTGCTTGCACTCAAGAAATAGAATCGCTCGCTAGCCCGTGGCAGAGCGCCTCGGCACGATTTAGGCGAATTTTTTTTTAAATGATCAGGCGGAACTGTCTTCGATCGTACATCTCAGCCTAACCCTTTGAGGATTACAGGCGTGATGCTCATCATCATCATTCTTTTACCCTTATTCTAATTCATTTGGGGTCGGATCAGCTTATCTTCTTCTTCAATACCTACTTCTTTATTACTAAATCATAATTTATTTAAATGAATACGAGTAAACAACATTTCAACGCTTAATAAAGCCTTAATTATAGTTCCTTTGTCCCAAGTTGTGTCCTGGCCTAAACATAGGGCAGCAAATATACCGTAAATAAGGACCAAGCAATTCTCTAGGCTGCGAAATAGGCATTTGGTAAAATCGGGGTCGAAATGGGTATTTGCGACCGAGCTAGTCTGATATCACCTTACCTTACCCTTGATAGCCAAGAATGCAATTACGTAACCTGCCGTTTGGCACTAATAAAAACTG
This sequence comes from Diarsia mendica, assembly GCA_949316265.1. Taxonomy (NCBI): domain Eukaryota; kingdom Metazoa; phylum Arthropoda; class Insecta; order Lepidoptera; family Noctuidae; genus Diarsia; species Diarsia mendica. Next base: position 15,385,167 of record OX438906.1, read on the forward strand.
TTGATAAAAATTTTAAATTTTGGAGGCTACGATTTTCCTTATCATCCATACAAGCTCTTAGTGATAAAATAAAATCAAACTTTCGTTATTTATAACATATTATTATAGTAACATTATCTGTTTAGTAAATAAGTTAAGCTAGAAGTAAGATAATTATGTGTGACTAGCACTTTGCCCACGGCTTCGCCCGCGTGGATGTCGGTTCAACTACAAAAGTGACGATTTTCCATACAAACTTTCATCCCCCTTTTCACCCCCATAAAGGTTAAATTTCCAAAAAACCCTTCTTAGTGCTCCCCTACATTATAATAGGAAGCCGTGTGCAAAATTTCACATTCCTAGCCCCAGTAGTTTCGGCTGTACGTTGATATGTCACCCAGTCAGTTCTCCTTTTATATATATAGATAAAATTGTAATGAGGAGGGATGAAGGGATGAAACGCTCGTGATTAAAAACGGGATGGATATTAATGTTAATGGATGGAGGAGGCAGGCCAAAGAAAAGATGGATGTATTGTGTAAGGAATGATATATGACACAGAAAGGAGTAAATGATGCCGTGACGTATGACAGGTGAGAAACAAAGAATAAAACGTGTTGCACACCCTTACACCACACCCTTTTTATGGGTCACATCATACGTTCAGTTTTGTAGTTTATAACAAAACTATTTTAATATATAAGTCGCAAATACCAACATTCTGCGTTGGTATTACAATTAGTGATGGTTAAAGAGATACTATTACTGTTGATTTTCTGCGATGACAGGGGATTAAATGGCTCAAAGTGATTTTATTACCACGAATACATTTGAATACCAACGTCATGAACATCAATGTTTTAATTCTTGTTTCAATAAAAATAATACTAGAATGTTTTCCATTAATTTGAGAGTACTCCGATTTAATGTGTATACCTACTAGTATTTAACCAAACGATTCAATTTAATTGATTTGGTCGTTATTGGTCATTTTGTTACTGTTTCATATTATATCGTGCTATTAAAACCTTTTGGAGGACCATTAACATGGAATAAATCGAAATATCCAACTTTGAGTTCAATTTTAAACTTTATCGAATTTAATCTGTAGCCGACGTGATCCCTTTCTCACTTTACAATTTAACTCGGCGAACGCATAATCTTCTTATTAAATAATAATATCGACGAAGAGTATCTGAAAAATATACTTTTGCGAGAGGGCTTAACTTTTCATGAATGTAGATTTTTTCATCGTTTTACAAAATACAAAATACAAAAATGTTTTATTCACGAAATTTGTTACAAAAATGGGTGGTTGTGTTTGGGGAATCCTTTTAAGCAATTTTTGCTTGTGTTAGGAGACCCCGCTCTTCCATAGCACAATAATTACAGCAGTAACAAATATGTGGGTTATTAAACTTATACTTAATTTTAATTACATACTAACTTTATTATTATTTACTTAATTTAAAAATAAAATAAAAAATAAGATCAAAAACAAGAAAAATAGTGTAAACGTGTGTGTGTTTGATGAGTGTGCGTGTGTATGTGTATGCGAGTAAATGTGTGTGTGTGTATGTGTGTGGGTGGATGTGAGTGAGTGTGCGTGTGTATATGTGGTTGTGTTTGATTTTTAAGTGTCAGTTTTCGTGTGTCATATTGTTATTATGTATCTTGCTATTTAATGTTCTGTAGAAGTGCCTCAGTCTCTTCATACGTGAGTTTTTTTATCCAATTTGTGATGGTTTTTTTACAGTCATATGTGGTTTTTGTGTATATGCATACTTTTTTGTTTACCTTATTGTATAGTTCGGCTGAGCGTTTATTGAATTGTCTGCTCGCAAACACGGTTTTAGTTTGAGAAACTGGTGCTACTAAGTCTTTCCTTCTTTTGATTAATTTATCCGAATCAAATGGTAGAGTTTTATGTTTTCTCAAGACGGTTTGGATTATGTACAACTTTCTTATCGAGATTATATTACTGATAGCATAAAGGCTAGTTGTAGGGTATAATATGTTTTTAAAGTACATAATCTTAATAAGAGCACGCTGGGCTCGCTCTAAGTATATGAGTTTGGGGTTTGGGAATACATTATGATTTTCATTAACGTAAAGCAATAATGCCGTAGAATGATAGATAAATACCAGTCCCTATTGTAATTACCTGCACAACTATCTCAACAGCAACAGCAATGTGTCAAATTAATGACAAAACTTTCCAAATAACTACAGTTGTCATTAATCTCAACTAGTAACAACAGATTTCAGACGACGGAACTGTTTTGAAGTAAGCTGTTTTGTGGTTGAACTATGTCGTGGATACTGACTCTCCGGTTCACTGCTGTACAATATAATAAGAGAGATCCTACAAACATTGTCCACCCAAAAGGGGTTGTGTTCATTCATACATACATTATTATTATTACATATTATTATTATTATTATTATACAATGTGTCCTTTTGTAATTATCTACGACTATGATTGTAGGAGTGTCGCCTTTGGCGTACATTACATATAGAAGTGCTCCTGACCGTTATCGGTCACGACGGTCAATTTTAACGGAGTAAGCCATTGGCGTGGGGGATAATTATAATTGTGTACAAGTATCTGCGCCCAGGTGAAATTTCTGCTTCTTTACTCTCTGTACATTTGCATACCCCACATAAGAGTGAGCTTAACAATCGACATCTTTTGAATGGTTCTCTATTGTGTCACCTAACTTTTTTATCCATAATTTAAAATGCCATAACTTTTTTTGTCCTAATCATCATTTGTCCGAATGATAACTTACCCGAACTAAATATCACATAATATCACATGCCATAAAATTGAAATCCCTAAATATAATATGTCCTAAATCCATTTGTCATAAATATTACAATCAATAATATACGAAAGACATAAAATCATTTTCCATAAAAGTTTTAAGTCCTAAATTAAAATAACATAATGTTTATTTATCACAATAATATTATTAGAACAAAGTTACTCCATAACGCGCGCTCGCTTCGCTCGCATATTAAATAACACTATTTATCTTCTGTCCCCGAAGTGCCGGGCCTCCGCCGGCCTCCTTCGTCGGCCTACGGCCCGGTGCCCATGCCGCCCATGAAAGATACTGTCGCGAGACGGTGATTCATCCACTTAGCGGACGACTAGCAACAGCCTATAATTTTAGTTATTCATCCGGCTAATCGGACGACTAATTAAATTTATTCATCCGCTAATCGGACGACTAGACTCTTCGAATCTTTTTAGGACTATAAAATTTATTATAAACGAACATTCGGAATAATACACATTATGTAAAGCAATAGTTAGGACATATTAATTTAGGTCATGTAAAATTAGGAGATTCAATTATTATGGTAATCGATATTATGACAGAATACTTTTAGAACTAAAGATAATTATGTTAAACATAATTTCGGCAATTTGAACATTATGGTTAATGAAGTTTATGGCAAACGTGTTATGGATAATGATTTTCGGACAAACAATTTTAGGAGAAGTAAGGGAGTACCCTTTTGAATGCATTATGTGCTAATGCAACGCGTTATTCAAAAGAGTTCAGTACGAATTCAGCACAAAAACAGTCAGTGAAAACTTTAGAAAATTACCCTTGTCAGTAGGAAGTAGTCAGAGAGGCAAAACTCACGTAATCAACAAACTTCACGTATCGCCACTTTGTACCAACGTAATGAGGAGACAGTGCAATGAAGATAATGTAATTGTTGTAGTTTGGTTCTACTTTGTTACGTACGTTGATGAGTTGTGGAGTTAGTTAGGTTGAGGCTATTGCTATATATTGCGAAAGACAGAGATAGTACCTGCTACTTGCAGCGTGTTGACTGCGTAACAAACTTGCTGTAGAAGTAATCAACTCATGACTGTGTTTGGACAACGTAACGACTAAAATATCCTATCCTATCTTTAGTTAGTTTGTGGTTAGTTTGGTCTTTTTAATTTCTCAAAGAAAGTCTTTTACCATTTATATACACGGTCAGGTTACTAAAGTTTAACCTTACCTTTTTGTTATTGGTCACGTAAGTTTGTCTAGACCGTAGTTAACCTTTATGTTGTCTTGAGAAAATGTTCAAAGGAAATTAGTTTGCGGTGACTCGAGAAAACGGAGGCGTTCTAACGTCGTTTATAGATGTTGAGGTCAAATGGCTACACGTGACCACGTAGATTCTATTGCTGAACTAGGGATGAGGAAAATGTTTTATAGATTTTGTAGCAATTTGCAAGATACATAATTCGTAATACGGTAAACAAAACTGTTATAGTATAATAGTTTTGTTTACGAAATGGAAACATTGTTAAGCAGTTGACGATTACGTTGAGTTCCATAATCCTTAACAACATAAACCTTTCTAACGTATCGTTATTAGGTCCATCCATTAAGTTTCTCAATAACAGCCTCAGAGTCTGTAATGAATGATTGGCAATAGGCTCACCCCTGTTACATGCGACATATACATAACTGGGCGAAATGTGGATGTTCAAATGGTTACACTTCTGCTTAACCCTTAGAGGATTACAGGCGTGATGTTATGTTATGTATAACATCACGCTCATCACTCTACTCTCTCGACGTTTGTCACATCTGTGACGTTTTGTGGGAATAAATTACTATATAATATGTATAATATACGTGATTACAAAAGTGTAGCATTAAATCGTATGTCGAATTACATTATTCTAATACTCTTTGACCGATTGCGACCCATCACTACTACCAGCAGCATTCGTCGGAACTCAAACAAGTTTTTATCCAGAACCACAGTTCCCCATAAACACAAATATATTCACAAACTCTCAAATTCAATTATCATCATGTGACACTCAAGTTCACACGACGTGGCTCTAACTGTGAGAGTTTAATCAGGCTAATGTGATTGTAGGTAATCTATTCACGTTAATTGAAATTGGCTTGTGAATGTTTGTAGGTTCATTCAAATCAGATTTATTTCAATCTGAAGTGAAGTGACTTTATTGATACAACAACCACAATTTAATTTATTATTTTAGTATACGTTTAAACAATCATGTTTAAATAAAAACATGGTGAAAACCCAGCAGGTAAATCAATACGACTTCATAAAAGTATTCTTTTTTATTAAAAACATAAAGTAAACCTACACAAGACCTGCGTTTTTATCCCAAGGGTCAGAAAAAATGTTGCAAATAAAACAATCTATTATTTGAAAGAATGACTTGGTCTACATTAGGAATTGTCTCGAGTCCCACGCCGACCTTCTTCCTTCAGACGTTACATGAAATTGGGATTGAAAATAAACACCACAACTTACATTACACGCCCCCTAAACGAATTTTAACGTTGATACGTCTTAGGGCTCGTTTACGGACACGCGGGGCGTCGCGCGGCGCGTACAAAAGGCTCGTCTCGTCCTTTTTTATTAATTTACTGAGAGACGGTTCCACCGCAACAAACGCTGCATTTAAAACTAACGAGCCATTATTAGCTTCTCGTAAAATCGACGTTTAAAATCGTTAACTTTTTCATACATTGCCATGTGTTTGAATTAAAAACGACGCCCCGCCTGTACGTAAACATGCACTAATGTTGAGAAGCGTTATTTCACAAGCCTAATTTTATCTAGCCTGTTTTAGTTTATATAAAATATCTTTGTGTTCCAATAAATTATTCGAAATTGATACTGAAATAATAATTATTACGAACCTATCCAACAAACAGTAATATTTAAATTGATTTTCATCATCACATAGCATCCCTGTCGCCTCGATGTTTGTAAAATTATTTAACAAAATGAAAAGCTAACAAACTGCTAAAGAACTGAGCAAACGGAAACTTGTTCTCTCTCGGCTCGTAAATGGAAATGGTTCTTTATTGAAAGTCTATATTTTCCAGTTGAAACGTGATTTCATCCCATAACTGAACAAGAAAGTTTTGTAACTACATAATTTTACCACTGGTATATTATATAATTATTTTTCTCCATATTTAGAGTAATGAAAAAAATAACAAAAAGTGAGAAATAAACTTTAGAAGTAAAATCAGCTTCTGAAGTCTGTGACTTTTGTTTGGCTCGCCCCCCTATGACATAGGACTTAATCATAATGTGAATGAACTATTAGGTACTCTTCTGCATAACGCTTGTAGGATTATTATACAGGCTATGATAGGTGATGCTATGTTTTAAAGTAAAATTCTTTTTGGAGGTGGCTTTCCTCTTTATCGCATAACTTATTTATCGTAAGGCCAAATAGACAATTTTGAAAAGTACAGTACAGCGGATACAAATTGAAAATAATTCAATTTCAAGTCACGTCTGTGGACAGATGGTAAGCCGAGATAATCCCGCAGCATTACGGACAGAGAGCTAACTTACTATTACCAAATTATGTAATCAGTTCTATTATGATGTTATGTGTGTTGTATTTGAAATAAATTCTATGCTTTGTTTCCGTAGTGTACAGTAGGGGCCGTCTGTGTGTTGTGCGTGATTTGTATAATTCTTGGAGTATAATGTGGAGTGATGGTGCAGTGGGATAATGATTGGATAGAAGCATAATTACCCTCCGAAGACCTATAACTTATACCGAAACTTACTTACTTACTTATACTTTTGGCCGAAAGGTGTCTTCGTTTCCGGGGACGATTACGTGACACCTCGCAGCGTAACACGACGCCGTCATCGTTACGTGTGTAGTTATAGTTTATAAAGTTTTTTCATATGTATTAGTTTGTTGTTATTGTTTTATGTTATTTGTGTATTTTACCTATGGGCCTTGGAAGCCTGAAATAAATGTTTATTATTATTATTATACCGTACACAAACTTCACACGCACCTCATCATAGGCGTTCGACAATCACAATATCTTCAGTTTTATCACAAATACTTGCCCATTTAGTACCGTGCTGACACGGGTCAAACAACTAAATTACTGACACGCTGACTCGCTCCACCCTCCGCTTAAAATATTTACCCATACTGCCTTCTGGTTGTGTCACGGCTCCTCATAGTGACTATTTTGACTTACTTATACAGCCCAGCTTAGCGCTTATTTGAGCAATGTCAGTATCTAACTTACCTTTCGGGTTTATACCCGGTGGACCTAGACTCATTCGGCTTTCCATCTAGCGGTCCTAAGTTTCCGCTTGAGTTCATCAAAGATAACCGAACCGCACTCAAAATTAAGAGCTTATGGTACCTCAAACGCGAGTTTTATAATGCGTAAAAGTATATGATTCACTGCAGTAATCAACATCAGAAAAATATATGATATTCTTCAGGATATATGCTAGTGCCATAGTGTTGTGAAAACATAATACAACTAACTTTGCTTGATAGAAAAAAATCGCGAAGATACCTCTAAAAATTTCTTTTAACTAGTAAAAACCATACTAAAATACATGTCATCGTTCTGATTTTTTTTGCCAAATAATTCTACAAGCAACATACTAAAGTCATAGTGTTTTACTTTTTTTGTCCAATCAATAGTTTTTTTGTAAATCGCAAAATACCACTAATTTCGCACTATTCGGCCGCAGCGAAAGACGTAACAACCGCTTTGTAGTGCAAGCTGATTAGAACTTTATTCTCACAGTATTTAAAGCGAAGTTTGAACCACCACAAATAGAGTTGCTAATCTGAGGTAGCATACGCTCTTAAATACTATCGAAAGTGACCACGTACCGCTCAAAGTGAACAGGAATGTATTTTAGAATATAAAACGACTTATTCACTTCTTTCAATCGATTGCTATTGAAATATAATTTATTACTATACAGGTGGTTTCCATAGATAGTTCAAAAGCAAGCTTGTCAGCTTAAGTTCAGTCACAAGTCTCTACGATCGCACGCAACAGTAACCTGTCTTCACCATCAATAGACATAACTTGACCCAGTCAACAGGCATTCAAATCTCGTTTTCACCCAAGACTGGCTTCAAATGGCAAGTGGCTCGCTCTATATTACGTGGGACTAAAACATAAATTGGTAAAATGTGGGTGTGCTAATGAGCACACTTCTGCTTAACCCTTCGGAAATTGCAGGCGTGATGGATATGTGACATCTCTTTTAATTCCTTTTTTCCCTCGCAACAGACAATTTCATAAAATGTGGCAACGTATTGTATTCAATTCGAGTAAGCAAAATCCCAAACTCCGTACGAAAACATCATGTAAACAACAAACACAACATACAACAACTGATTATATTTACACGTCATTATTTCTGCTCAACGTTACCGGAGCGCATCAATCGCAATAACGTTAAGCAAATCGTAACTGACGTGAACAAAACAAAATAAAACCTTCGATAAAGGAAAGTAAACAAAGACCGCCTTATTACAAAAGGTAGATAAACCTGGTTTAACTTAGACTTGGTTTATCTCGCATGCTGTCACTTTCTTTAGAATATTATTGAAGTGAGACGTCATGCGAGATAAACCAAGTCTAAGTTAAACCAGGTTTAACTACGTTTTGTAATAAGGCGGAGAGAGACAACGACGACGTCTAGCAGTTGTTACATAGCTACTTGGCAAGTGTAGAAAAATATTAACCCTTTCTTTGCAGTCGGGTAAGAAGAATAAACTATCTATAAAAGTAAGTATAAAGTATTTGTTTGTAATTTCAATACACTGCTTCATGTTACGATACTTATACCAAAAAAAAATATTTTTGACTGTCTGTCTGTCAAAAAAAAAAAAAGATTCAGATAGTCTTCAAATTCAGTTAATCGTGCTGATGCTATAAACATACGATGCGGTGACGTTTAGATATGATTACATAGTAGTTTCTTACTAATCGAATATTTACCATTGCTTTCTGGCATTATCAATCACAGTCATTAGTCATAGAAATTTAATTTTGAATAATACAAATATTATTTTATTATTATAGAAATCCTCCTCATCCTTTGGGTTACAGTCACAAACTTTCCCTTTCTTACAAACTTCGGCCTATTTTTCAATATCGCACTCTGAAAATAATGTTGTAACAGGTGTTATTAGGGTTTAGATTAGTAACCATTATGCAACGTACTAAAGTGAAATCTGCACCAACTTTAAAAACTTGTATAAGTAAAGTAGGTTTAAAAAAAACTTACGTTTTGTAAACGCTGTACCTATAAATGCTAGTTGCGCCTCGCTAACGCTGAGCTGGCGGCGGCCGGGTCCAAGTAACACAATATTTAAAATTTTATTCCACTGTTACAAAAAAAATTCAAACACGCTTACGTTACAATAATGTTTAGCAAATTATTAATTGTATGTCAGAGCCCTCCTTTGTTATGTAATTCCTATTTTAATGTCATAAAATCAGTTTTCTGTTTTTTTTTTACCTAATCTTACTAAACAAATCACTAATAACATTAAAAGATTAATAAGATAAAATAAAAAGCAAAATTAAAAATTTTGAAAAAACCCACGACTGTTAAAAATTAATTGAATAACATAAAACACCCACCTTAAAAAAACCCAAGAATGTCCGTCGGGGGCTGACATTAAATGAACTAGTTTTGCAATGTTCAGCTCCCGACGGACATTCTTGGGTTTTTTTAAGGTGGGTGTTTTATGTTATTTTATCCTTTTTTCAATAAATTTTTAACAGTCGTGGGTTTTTTCAAAATTTTTAATTTTGCTTTTTATTTTAAACTTTTTACTTTTATTTTTATTTTTTTTATCTAAGAACATGCACCAATCAAATCTTAACCCATAACTGAAAACTGAATCAAAATCGGACTTGTAGTTTTGGAGAAAACTGGCAACTTTGATTTGCACAAAAAATGTTTGCTGCAGCGCCCCCTGGTGAGTTGTCACCGTAACACCTATCTAAGAACATGCACCAATCAAACCCGAACCCATACTGAAAACTGCATCAAAATCGGACTTGTAGTTTTGGAGAAAAATGGCAACATGTATTTGCACAAACACACAAACAAACAAACAAACACACAAACAAACAAACAAACAACCTCTCACCCCAAACGCATATACCGTCTCCGTTCCGTCGTGGGTAATAAAAACGGCAATCACAACACAAAACAGCGTTGTTGGGAACACAAACAAATGAAACATTTCGAATAAGGAACACGCGCATTCTTCATTGCACTCTATAGGGCCAGGTTTTTTTCATACGCGTTAATACTAAGCTTCTTTTCTCATTCATTTAACACAGTGTACAGTGAGCAGACTATTGAATTAACTCAGCAATATTTCAGTAAAGTCGGACGATGTTAATGAAAGATGCATTCGTTCTACAATAAATTTTACACAACAGTCACGAACCGCGTCCGAGCAGCAGATAGAATTAAGATAATTAATTTATTCAATTAATAAGTTTTACACGGAACTTTCCTAATGAGCTGAGTTCATCAAGGTTTGAATAAGAATTGTGACTTAACGTTTATTTAAAGAATTTTCTTTTGCTTCAAAATACGTATCATCAAGGTTGGATTCTCATTACGGAGGAACGTAAAAACCTCAAGTTAAGTTCCCTTGTTGGAACAAACCTACTGCTTTACAAAGGAAAAAGAACTTAAAGGGATAACTGACCTTTTACTGGAAACAGTAAATGAGGAATAATTCACTGCTCACTCAGTGCATACAGTATTCGGTAGAGATGTGTGATGTGCGCTAACACTGTCTTTAATTATGAGGCCATTAAGTGTGCGGACTGACGGCTGGCATTAATTGGCCAGTGGTGAAACCGTTTAGTAATTATTAGGGAGAACTTATGTCCATGAGATTAATATTTAATACAGGTAGAAAGTTCTTTGAAGAGTTTTCCTGCTTGGTTGGCTCATGCTTGCCTAAAAGAGGTGACTGTATAAGGACTTAATATTTTTGTCCGTAAGTAATTTTATTATCCTATAAGATTACCTCAAAATACCATTATTTTGTTATTTGTGTGATGATACAACTAATATTAATTGACAAAATAATTCAAAAAGTAAGTAAGTTTTATTGTGTGTGTGTGCTTAAACCTTTATCTTTATAGCCTAGCCATAACTAGAAATTGCGGCTCACTTTCAAACGAACCACATAACCGCTACCTCCAACCGGTAAAAAATATGCTGCTCGAAAAAAAACCTTTTGCCACTAAATTGCCAGTACGAATTACAAAAAGCTTGTAAAAAAAATTTACTGCGAGGTCGTGACCCCATTATACTTTTCAATGTTTGTTGTTACCTAAAATTAGTATTCAGTGTAACGAGTAGAACTTTGTAATGTTTTCATAATTAAATAATATTTTTAGGTGAATTTCATATCAGTTAGACGTAGGTACTTTATTTAACTAAAGCTTTTTGTTCTGCCTCGATGATTTACTAGGTTTACGAGCAGTTAATGCCGCGCCTCATTGTCGTGAGACTCCGTGAGAGTGAGCGGCCCTGAGTCGCTCGAGGCGGCCGGAGATCAAAGAGATGCCGCTAGGCACGGCATAGCTTTTATAGCTAAGTAGGTATTAACTTTCAGTCACTTAGGATAGTCAACATAAATTCTAGTTTGTAATATCTTTAGGAACAACGAGTGTGAGGCGTGATTATGTTGTCATACCATCTGAATACTTTGTGAAGGTAGGTGAGTTTAAAAGCCGCCAATGCTATTAACATCTCAAAATTTCATGTTTCACATATCAACGGACTTACTGTTAAAATATTTGATAACAGAAGTACCCTCAGGGGAGTACACACATATTACTATGTACCTACATAATTAAAGGGAGAGCATTTGAAACATTAAGTAACAAGCCGACGGGTTATACTGACGAGGTAATAAGGACACGTGCTGCCTTAGTGTTTATGTTGTAAATTATAGTCTGTTAGAGTTCTTACGTTCATATTTCAAACTGTTGCTACGGCGTAGCGCACGACCGCTACGTGAGCTACGCTGTCGTAGCATAACATGTCGTGTACAAATGTGACTGTTGTTAACTGTTGATGCCCACCATACCCGCGACAAATAGAGACGGATACAAATAAGGATAGTATCCATATATTTTTTATGGAGATACCGAGCAAATTTTCGTTGGACCCGTTCTACCATGAGTTTATATTTTTGCTCATGCTTATGCGCATACTACACTTTACTTTGGCACAAGTAGCGTTGTTTGTGATTTTTGTAGAACATTGGCTATAAACGGTAACGAAGAGGGCGTTACAAAGAATTCACAATTTCATAATTATTAATATTCCTTATATATTTCATGAAATTGCGAATTCTTTACTTGATGTCAGTCTGTTTGCCAATCCTTAACAAAAAAGAAACAAAAAAATGAATTAATACCACGCAATTATTTAATATCGAATTATGCATAACATACACTTGAAAGCTGGCATAATTCTTCTAAGCCACAAAAAAGCGAGACATCATAAAAACAAACGCAATAAAACTGTTATAGCCAATGTTACGAGGGCAGAGACGTCGAGGTGACAAATAATAAATACATTATTCATTTAAATGTCTCGCGCCAATTTGTTAAGTCTCAAATTAATTAATATTAGGTACGACGACAGGTGACTGATGGTCTTAACACGAATTTTTACAAAGTTAATAATTATGAAATTCTGCATAAGATTTTCATTGTATAAAATGATCTTCTAAAGCGTAATACTATTACAGCAACATGATTGAGGTTAATAATATTATAATAATTTTAAGGTTGTGCATGAATTATTACATTTTCGTGAATCTTAATGGTCCGCAATAATTATGTGTTCCGCGATCTTGATTCTAGAAAGCTAAATTCAGATTATTATACGCATGCAATTCAAGTTACAGCATTGTATAATTTTAGCAATTAATAGTCGTAAAATCAGCCGATTAGTATTGCATGAGACTAAAGCAAATCTAAACCAGAATTAAAGCCTCTAAACCAGATATTATACAGGTGTGTTAACACCTGTATAATATCTGGTTTAGAGGCATTTGCTTGTCCATAAAATTTTTAAGAAGACTCCCAGCTTGACTCAATGAAATGTGTGCCTTGTAGGCCGTCAGATAAAGCTCCATTGACGAAAGACTGAAGTCTATTAGGACAGCTGAACAATTGATGGCTCTGATGACATCTATTGAAAGGGTTGGCTTTACAATGTAAGGCTATTGATGAATGTTATCGAACAACCGTCAGAGTAATGGATATAATTTATTTATACGGTACCTACCTTTGTAACAGACAAGATAGATAGATAGAATATTTATTTATTTATTTAAACTTCTCGCACACAAAAAAAGGTACAAAGGCGGACTTAATGCCTTAGGCATTCTCTACCAGTCAACCAAGGGTGGTGTAGAGATTAGATGGCAGGTGCTCTTTTTGATAGGAACAATGGTAAAAAAGAAAATAATATTCAAATATATCATACCTAATGATTTATAAATATAATATACAAATAATAATACTAGAGAGAATACTCTTTATTATGTACACCAAATTACAAAAAAAAACAATAGTAAAACATTTTACAAGGGGTGACACAATGGGCGGTCTTATCGCTTAAAGCGATCTTTTAAAGACAACTTTTGGATGGATATATGGAAGAAGGAGAAACAATACTGCAGGTAGCCTTTAGTTTTTTGGGGGCCGAGTCACCCGCGTCCGTAGGAAAGTACCCTTTAGTGAATCCCTACACGTGGCCCCTGGGTGGTGCTAATCAGGTGACATAACTGGTGGTAGGTTTCGACCGCAGGCTTGCGACCACGCACCGGGCAAAGGCGTGCCGCCAAACGGCCTAGCCGTGTTCCGGTACGATGCCCGGTGTAGCCTATTGAGGAGTTGGGTCGAAATAGTTGCTCCACTGCACGCAGACTAATCTGGCTCTCGCTGGTATGGGCGTATCGGGAGGCTAGTCGCGGAGGGTAGCGGGATCCGAGGCACGGTGCACCGCTGGCCGACCGCAGGTAGTTGGGGGCCCAAGTAGTGTGCTAGCCACACACGAAAGGCTGCCCTACCAACTGTTGAAAAATCCCGGAATGCACCATCGTGCTGGTTGGCGACCAGATGAGAGGGCCCGATGGACTTTCCGGGGGGGCTCGGGCGTCCCCGCAGTCTCCAGACTAGTCCCCCAGTCGATACCATCCTTCCAGTGCGTGTCTGAAGGTTAGCAGCGTGGAGCCTCATTTCACTTCCTTCTCCTCTCCTTCCTTCACTCCTTATAAAATGGCAAAACGAAAAAAGAGCAAAGTTAAACAGCGGCTGCACTCCCTCTCTCTTAAAGTGCACCTCAGTAACATCCGAGGTCTGCACTCCAATCTCGTCGCAGTCCATCACCACCTCGAGACTGAAAAACCAGCTCTTTTGTTTTTGTCGGAGTCGCAGATCGGATGTCCGTCAGACGTGTCGTACCTTTCATACCCAGGGTTTACCCTGGAGCACAATTTCAAACCACGTGCGGGTGTATGCATGTACGCCCGGGACGACATCTGTTATCGGCGTCTCCGCAACCTTGAAGACTCAAGGTTTTCTGCACTTTGGGCTCTGGTGGACACTGGCATAGATAAAATTATTTATGCCTGTGTCTACCGCTCGCATAGCGGTGATCAGGAGACAACCAGGCTTACACAGTACCTTAGTGAGGCGGCGGATGTGGCTCAGCAGAGGTACCCTTCTGCCCAGTTTGTGCTACTGGGGGATTTTAATGCCCACCACCAGGAGTGGCTCTTCCCATACCAGTGCACAGATCATGCTGGACGAGAGACGCATAGGCTAGCGCTAGCGCTAAATCTCACCCAGCTGGTCCAGGGAGCAACGAGGGTGCCTGATGTTGAATCGCACACAGCCAATTGCTTGGACCTTCTGCTGACTACAGATCCAGACCGCTACTCGGTTGAGATTTCTTCACCTTTAGGTAGTTCCGACCAGTGTCTGGTGAAATCTGTATCTGTCTACTCCCCGCCCGATCCCAGCCTTAAAGGCACTCGGCGGGTTTGGCGATACAAGTCAGCAGATTGGGATGAGATGCGATCTTTCTTCGCATGTTATCCTTGGCAGTCTTCTTGCTTCTCTTCAGATGATCCTTCGGAGTGCGCAGATGCTGTGACAGATGTTTTGAGGCAGGGGATGGAGTACTAAACATTCCGTTCTCTGACTTAACAATGTCCGGCGAAGCTCGACCATGGTTTGGCGCCGAGTGTAATCGCGCTGAAGCGCTCAAGCATGAAGCGTACCTAGCATGGGCCGATGCTCGAATCTGTAAGGCAAATAACGTAGGTCAGAAGAAGAGAGCCTTTAATAGGGCTGCCAAGTCCTGCAAGAAGGTGTTACGGAAAGCTCGGTTCGACCACGTTAGCCGAATAGGGACAAAACTTGCTTCGTACCCTGCTGGTAGTAAAGCATTTTGGTCCCTGGCTAAGTCGGTCGAATCGAACTTCTGTTGTCCCTCACTTCCACCACTGCTTAAACCCGACGGGTCACTGGCCCACTCCGCTGAAGATAAGGCAAATTTATTTGCCACTCTTTTTGCGGAATCTTCACGTCTTGACAGCGGCGACGCCAGCCCCTCGGCCTCTCCTGCTGGATGCGATACGAGTATGTCGGACATTCGCATCCATCAGAAGGACGTCTGTAGGGTACTGCGTAATCTTGACGTGAACAAAGCTAGTGGCCCTGACGGAATACCGGCAATTGTACTGAAGACGTGTGCGCCTGAATTGTCTCCGATCTTGACGCGCCTGTTTCACCTCTCGTTTGAGACTGGTAAAGTACCGAAAGCTTGGAAGCAGGCTAACGTGCAACCCGTGCCCAAAAAGGGCAGTCGAGCTGACCCGGCCAACTACAGGCCTATTTCAGTCACGTCCGTACTCTGTAAGACTATGGAGCGTGTACTGAATAGAAAGCTCCTGGCATACCTAGAAACCAATGATATCCTCAGTGACCGACAGTATGGCTTTCGCCAAAACAGGTCTACTGGGGATCTTCTAGCGTATGCCATTCACATCTGGAGTGAGGCCATTGAGAAACACGGAGAAGCGCTTGCCGTTTCCCTCGATATCTCAAAGGCTTTCGACAGGGTGTGGCATGAAAGCCTTATTGCAAAACTTCCTTCTTTCGGTCTACCTGCTGGACTTTGTGCTTGGATTGCAGACTTCCTGAAGGATCGGTCTATTCGAGTGGTCATTGATGGCTGCTCGTCTGACCAATTGGCTATCAATGCCGGGGTGCCTCAGGGGTCGGTTCTTTCAGCAACTTTATTCTTGCTGCATATTAATAGTCTGCTAGTGCCCGGCACCTTTGGGTATGCAGACGACAGCACTGTTGCTGAGAGGTACACGTCCAACGCGCGGGCTAGTGGGTCTCAGATCCGGTCTTTACGCGAGGCCATGGTGGAGCGGTTGAACTTGTCCTTGAAGGCTGTCTCCGAATGGGGCGACGCCAACCTGGTCAAGTTCAATGCTGCTAAAACCCAGGCGTGTCTCTTTTCCGCAAAAAGGAGCGATTTCCAACAGTCTCCTACTTTCCGAGGTGTGACCGTGCCGTTAACCGATCACATTGAGCTTCTTGGCGTTACGTTTACGTCAACCCTCAATTTCGGTCCGTTCATCGAGGCTAAGGCTAAACTGGCTGCCAAGAAGCTGGGAATCCTAGCAAAGGTGAGACAGTATTTCACACCGAAACAGCTGCTCAACTTATATCAAGCGCAAGTCCGATCGTGTGTGGAGTACTGCTCTCATCTCTGGGATGGATCCGCTAAATACCAGCTTTATGCGCTAGAGTCAATTGAGAAACGAGCCAAGAGGCTCATCGGCAATGACGCGCTTGTCAAGTCAAAGCTCCAGAGCCTTGAACATCGTCGACGAGTAGCTAACCTTTCGGTTTTCTATCGGTTACATTTCGGAGAGTGTGCGAGGGAATTGCACGATCTAATTCCGCCAAGCCCGTTCCATCATCGGACTACAAGACGTACGGCGATGCGCCACCGTTATATGGTGGACATCCCACCCATACGCACTAAACGGTTTGGGAATACTTTCATTGTGCGTACAGCTAAGGAGTGGAATTCCCTGCCAGAGTCTGTATTTCCTGATAGCTATAACCTAGGGGTCTTTAAGTCAAGAGTGAATAGGTTACTTCTAGGTAAGCGTGCTCCATCGTCGACCGCATCATCACTTTCCATCAGGTGAGATAGTGGTCAAACGCGAACCTATCAATAATAAAAAAAAAAAAAAAAAGGTAGCCTGTGGTGTACCATTTACATAATAATATACAATAAATATACACATATTATTATATACAATAAATATACACATATACATACATAAACATTATTATTCACAAAATAGTTTGCAGTGTAAATACGAGTTTTTTAATAAATAAAAATCATTACATAAAAATTGAACATACTCTCTAGTAAATCGTAAAGATAGAAACGCGATTTAGAATGATCGGCTCGATACTTTTTTTTATCAAACATGACTCTAAATCACAATTTCAAACGTGTACTGCTAAGACATTTCATCATGAATTTATATAAAAGTTATATCAATAGATAGAACTTTTTATTTTGAAGTAAATGTTGAAAACATATTGTATAATTTCTTTATAGTTTTTCTCCAAGAAGCAAAAAACAGTCAAAATTTAGGCATTATATCGCTCGCGCGGCAGGGCGGGGTGCGAGGTCGTGCGTATATAAAAACAAAGTACTGCAACCTCGCCTTAAAGATTTCTTTATTTTTTTTTATTTTGTTGTTATATGGTGAATGCCTATAATAGGTATACACAATACCTATTAAAGGCTTACATACCAGCATTTTTAGGTTGTAATATTTTATGTGAAACTTTTTAGTATGTATTGCTGTTAGTGTACCTAATAATATAATAATTATTTATATAATATAATATATAAACTCACGCCCTTTTCCCACCTAATAAATAAACCTTTTTTTTTGGCGGGTGGAAAATGATCAAATAACCCCTCCCGCTCTTGGGAAGAGCGAAAGGGAGTGTCAGACTTCTACTGACTAAAAACCTCCCATGCTCCTTCTTAGCCCTTTATGTCGAGGCCGCGGTATCTCTTGTGAACAACCCGCAGCCCCTACGGGAAATAAATAAAGCTACGGTACGATTCTCCTTCTCCTATTTTATATTTTGCATTCGATTCAACAACATTTTTGTAAAAGGATTTTCAACATGTATTGCTGAATTTTGGTAATCTTATTTAGAATATAACAAAATGTATGAATGTAAAAAATCCTAATTAAGTACAAGAAAGACATTTTCTTAATATTAACTTTTCTATTATGAGAAAGAAGTGGTAAAGTTGAATAAAATGAGCAAACACTAGCGATATCTAGGGAGCTGCGATAGTCAACCTTATCATCGATCTTTTCAGTCATTTTAAGAATATTTACGAGTATGAGTATGACTCATAATGGTAATTGATTCGTAGTATTTATAAATACTACGAATCAATTACCATTATGAGTAGCACCAAGTATAGAGTTTTTTCTATACTATCCAGTATCGACTGCCTCGTTAGCCTTGAGGTCATAAGTGTGACTGCTGGGCATGCGGTCCTGGGTTCAATTTCCGGGTCGGGTAAAGTGTTATAGGGTTTTCCATCAGAAATATCTCAGTAGCAGCCACGGAGTCTGGATCTGTGCCCGGTTGATGGCAATAGGCTTGCCCCTACTACATGAGACTTAAACATAACTGGCAAAGTATGGGTGTCCGAATGAGTTCACATCTGCCTAACGCTTTGAGAAATCACACAATGGCTACTGTCCGGTCAATTAAACCATAAATAAAGCGCGGTTGGGGCTTCCATGAAGAGGGTACGTGTAATGTCGGTCCACACACTTGATTATAGTAGGTACGTTATTGGGTAATAGTATGGTAAATTATTTGAAGAATCCATTTCTTTAGTGTTTTGCATAAAAGGGTGTTTTTTAACATTAACTCTTTTTTATATACCTAATGGTAACTAGGAACATTGCAAGTTAAGTAACTAACATTTTGTATTGCAAAATAGACCTTCTCTTTACCTTCTCCATAGGCTGATGAAAAGCGATAGATGAGGTCTATGATGGAATGAGCGTGTCCAGAAGATGCCTGATCAATCTTGCTTTAAAGGGAGACAGACGTTGGAGGTTCGTATTTTGAGAATTCGTTATAAATACAATCCTTGGGTCTGAATTTCAAACCCACATGTTTAATTCAGAAAGTCTAGGAGGTACCTACAATACCTACCATACTTAAGTAGCTTCTATGAATTTAGTAATGAACCCGCTAGACTTCAAACCCACGCATTTCATTACAAATATTATGTAAGCAATTAATCATGCGTATTACGTTTGGGCTTCTATGAACACAGTAACAGACCGCAGAGCACAGACTGCACACCAAACAGCGGGGGCGGAGCACGTGGAACAGTTTACAATAGAGCTTCGCGTGTGTATTGTACTGTATCATCATAAGTTACGCAAGGCGAATTGTGCTTTTTCATGCTATTTTTCATATTTTGTAGTTGTTTAGCGATCGTCATCAACTGCCATGATGGTTTTATAAAAAATAAAAATAAAATAAAATAAAAATACTTTATTTCAGACCTTGATCCATATGATGTTAGTAATACACACTACTTATAAACTATGTTAGTAACAAATGGGAATGGAATAACTATACTAGGTAGGTACATAATAGTTCAGTTCATATACCGGCCGTCTTCACTTGACGCACTGGGTATATGTACATGGATACGTACCCAATGCGCCATAATGGTGCAGCACGGTTTATCACCAATGACCTTCAGGATGTCATTGCCGCTCCCACGCACTCTGCGCATCATGGAAGCAGTCTTTTTCCGAATGATGGTACTAAAACCATCAGTATGTGCATCTGCAAACATTCCTGATGCGCTACAGTAACGTGGGAGCCCCAACAACATCCTGAAAGTGTTATTATACTGAACCCTGAGGGCGTTGTATGCCCTCTGCGTATATCGAACCCACAGAGTGCACGTGTACAACGACTGACAGAAAGCCTTAAAAAGAGTTACTTTTACTTCCGGTGTACAACGTGCAAACCTGCGGGCCAACATATTGCATCGGACAGCCAACGCCCTCCGTTCTCTTTCCATATCGGCATCATCCTTTAAGTCCTCAGTAACTATGTGCCCCAGGTACTTAAAATCTAGCACTCTTTCAAGGGCCACGCCTTCCAACATAACCGGTGGCATATTATGTGCTGGTTTTTTATGCTTTGCCCTAAACACCAGCAATTTACTTTTCTGTACATTGTACACAAGTCCGTGCGCTTCTGCATAGGCCTCACAGACCGCCAACAACTTCCTGAGTGCGCTAATTGACGGACTCAGCAGCACCATGTCGTCCGCGTAACTAATACTATTGACACACAGACCGTCAATAGAACAGCCAACACGAGTGCTACTGAGCTCGACAATCAGTTGGTTAATGTACAGGTTGAAAAGCGCTGGCGAGGTCAATCCCCCCTGCCTCACCCCGCATTCCAACCTGCACTCCTCAGATAACTCATCGGCCCACCTAACTTGATTGGTTTGGTGGCCATACCAATACTGAAACATATTTGTTATGGCGTCAGGCACTCCCGCTTCGCGTAACTTGTACCACAGGACGTCATACCTTACCAGGTCGAATGCCCTGGAAAGGTCTAGAAATGCCGCATATATAGGCGTACTTCTCTCCGTATAGTACCTGACAGTATGCTTAAGGGACAAAATAGCACATTCCGTTGATAACTTTGGCCTAAAGCCGAACTGAGCATCGTGTATTTTAAGATGTTTACTAATTTGTCCCTCAAACACGCCATCAAGTACTTTAGCCGTAATAGTTGCTAATGAGATCGGTCTGTAGTTACCTTTGTCACTGGCGTCACCGGTTTTATTTTTCAATATTGGTACAACCACCGTTTTCATCAACGCAGCGGGCAGGTAGGAGTGTCGGATACAGAATGTAAACAATAACGCTAGCAGTCGTGAGAGATGCGGTCCGGCATGCTCAAAATGTTCAATGCTAAGGCTGTCGTGTCCCGGCGATTTGCCTCGTCTCATATTTTTAATTATTGTTCTAATCTGCTTAGCCTTAATGTAACTAATAGTGGCACCATGTTACCTCAGTTATAGTATGTAACATTATCACGAGCCTGAAACAATGAAAATGCATATCATATAATATTATAAAAAAGTGGCCAATATCCGTTAATAAACACATAACATGACATCATACCTGCAATCTCCGAAGGGTCAGGCAGAGGTGTACCTAATAATAGCGCTTGCGACAACTAGATTAAACGAGACCGTCAAAGTCGAGGAAGTACATAAAAACATGTGATACCATTATTACGTCTATTAAAAGAACTTTTGTTTTTCATTTATTTAATAAAACAAAATTGATGATTCATCAGCGCCCCTTGTCTTGTCTTACAACGTTTTTCATTTGTTTATATTACTCGCCGGCAGCTGGTAAAGTGAACATTCTTATTCAACTCGCAACTCTTACACTTTGTGTGTATCATCGTTTTTTGCAGAGAATCTTGTTTTTATATTTTGTTGTCTAGTTCGTTTGCGACGTTTTCTCGAGTTTGTACTAAGAAGCCATACCTACATGTAACATTTCCAAAGATTTCCATATAACTCTCAGTATTCTGCAGCGATTCCCTATTGTATCCCACTCGATGACTATTTATCTAACTACGTAATTTTTAAACTCGTATCAATTCTCTCACACGTGTTGTTAGCCGCACTCATGTCGTTTATTTTACATGAGACGTTGCATCGAGGTATTTATAACAATACATACAGACATAAGTTTATCAATATTGTGGTTTTTCAATGACGAATGAAACATTTCCCGGAAAGGACCAAACCTTTTTTACAGAAAACTTACTCCAAGTACCAAGTTACGCATTTGCGTTTAGCCCAAATCCTCAAAATGAATGTGTCCCTACAGAGTGAGTTACATGGGTTGTGTTTGTAGGTCATGGGACCGACACGGATGTTATATGAAATGAAAGTAGAAATCTGATATCCCAAAGGGTAAAAATAAATGCATATGATATCACAACATGATTTGCTGATGTTATGGAGCGGTTCTCGAAACCCATGCTTATTAGATGTATATACCTATAAAAATGATAAAGTTACAAAATTGATCTGGTAGCTTTTGAAAAAGCTTTCAAATGTAACCTAAGTACCAAAACGAACTGTTCTATTAATCGCCTAACTCTGACTAAAAGCTTCACTCGACGTCGACACACACACTGTAGTTTTTGAAAGCTTCAGCCGAAACATTTTCACCAATTTACGATTCAGAGTGCCGGATAAATATTCAGGGGATACGGCACAAGCTCTCGCCGCACTCAATGCATTGAATAAAGCGCTTTTTGGCAACGGACAGTAAACATCACCTTGCAAAACATACGGTTTTTTAATCACGCGATATCTAACTGTATTGGTTTAAAAAAAAACAGAGTTCAAATAAAGTAACATTCGGCAATCGGTTCACAAACAACACACCAAAACGATCTTTGACGCGTTTTATCTTCGTCATTTTTTATTAATTTGATAAAACAAAAAACACGTATCCAATATTTTTCGATAATCTAACTGACGGACTAAACGGGATCATATTTTTTTTTACCCAGGACACATCCCTATTGCAGTTGTCCAACTGACTGATCGACCGGAGACACTCCATCAATCTGTCCAATGTTAAAATAATATATTTATATTTTAAAATAACGTTTATTGGTTCTATTTAGCTATTTCTAGAACAACATTATCTTATGTGTAATAATATAATTAATTAAACTAACTATGCTTGTCTCAGAAATATCATTATTAAGCCAAACTTTGCTTACAGGCATTAGATATTTGCAAAGTTTAGTTGATTAACAATCCGTCTTGGAGTGTGTTTTAGTGCGTAAGTTTTAGAGTTATAGTGGCTTTAGGTCTGAATGTTAGATTAAACGACATTTTGTGAACTTAAATTGAATGAGTTTCAGTCAACACACATTCTACAATTCTACATGTTTAATAAACTTCTCTACGGAGTTATAAACTTAAGGGTTTGAACTTTGCCCCAATAATGTTGATAGGACTTCTGGTTGTTTTACAGAACTTTGTGGCAATCGTCCTGATTAACTTACGAAACGAATGATGATCATGCTTTGCAGAAAGCCAAAAGCATTGTTATTATTAGCACACTCCTGAACAGATATTAATGTTCTGTCATTTCCATACCGACATGTGTTAGATACAATACTGTTGTTGTTTTATTTCAACATGTCTCACAATAAGAAGCACATAAGTATGTTATCCAAGTACCCTCATCATTCACGTCCCTAGGCGCTGAGCAGACACTTGTAGGAATCGTCTAGGGAACAATCATGTATCAGTAGAATACGTACACGTTTTTTTTTATACTAAGAATCTTCTATTGATGTGCTATTTTCTACACAAGTTTTTTACGACTGTATAATTCTGATTGATAGGTATCTAAAATCTCCAGATGGTTTCGGGTTGTAACTTAACCTAATTTTCCAATGCTATAGGTACCATATTGAAAGGCTTTTCAGCACCACCACGTTAACAATAAATACAGTTTTGCATTGAGTTGTGGTATTATAAATTCCGCTGACATAATCCACGCCAAGAATTTTAACCATTTTAAGTTTGACCTCACGGTCGACTCCTTGCCCAGTAAGGCCTGTCCCCCGTCAACTGACGAAGGTCTCGGCCACACGATGGCCATGCGAGTTGAACTCGCACACAAAGGGTTCCGTTGCACCAAATATTATAATTACAATATTTTTAATGCACATTCATTTTGTAAATTTTCACTCATTAGCTAAATAATTTCAATTTCTTTTTGGATAGTATATTAACCTCTCGTATGCCGTGTAATTAGACACAATTAAAACGCCATTGTGTCTCGCGTAGATCTACGCTACGGCATACGAAGGGTTAATGCAAAACCAAGTTATTGCTGTACATAAACTCACGCCCTTTTCCTATTGGGGTCGGCAGAAACCACAGAACGCCACCTGCTACAATCCTTAATACTCCTTTTGTCTCATCCACATTCATTCATCTCAAAACGATATTATTAGGTCAACAGTCTTATTAGAAAATGATTGTTACACATACACACAATGCTGTTTGCCAACGAAACCCTAAAATAATAAAAATCTCGTATGGAATCAACAATTTGGAGCAAAAACCGTTCTTGTATTTCAGGGTCAATTTTATTTTGTAAGACATTGGAACGGTCTGTTCTAAACGGCCGCGGCCCTCGATTGAGAAATAAAAATATTGTTATGAATATTCTGTTTCATTTTGTAGGATATAATCTTTGTAAAAGGAAAATTATGAACGTTGACCCTATATATTATATTCTCCTCCGCTTTTCACGTTGCTGAAAATGCTCGGGAATCCAGCAAAAAGCAAGTGATAAATAAAATATTCAGCTGAAACCTAAACACACAAAAGGGGTAAGAACAAGTTGCGAGCAAACATAAGCCGATATTCAAAGCCGTGAACTAACAGAACAAAAAGCAGCTAAGCTTGGTCAATTGTGTTTTGTGACGGTGTGGTATTTGCCTCTATTGTTAACGGTTTTATGAATTTTGTTCATGGATACTTTTCGAATGAAAGAAGAAAGGTTCAACACAGGCCTCTTGTGTTGGGGAATGGGCAATAATCTACCACGCGGGCCCAGCAGTCCGAATTGGTGATGTCACAAGTATTCGAATTTTTTGGTTCTAGGACATGCCGGCTTCCTTACGATGTTTTCCCTTACCGTTTTTGAGAGCAGTGGTAATGAAATAAATTACACAAAGTAATGTGCCTGCCTGGGTTTGAACCTACGACTTACTGTTCCTATTACGAGTACATGGAACTTAAAATGGGGTAAAAGGTGGGTGTACAAAGTCCACCTTTTGGGAATTTCTAGCACGATGTTTTGTTATTTTAGGATAGTTAAGAACTAACCTGAAAGTAGGTACTAGTTGTGTAACCTAATAAGACCAAAATATAAACTAACAAACCTAAAAGAAAAATTCCAGCTATTAGACCATTACTTACAGAGGCTAATTTATTTAGTAATGTTGTTTAGTTCTCCACAAACACAGCTAGTAACTCCGATCGAAACGTTTCTTGTTTTGTAAAAATGCGCTGCGCTAAGTTGTGAAGGCCAGGACTTGTGAACTTTACCATATGCTGTCGTCATCTGTTAATGTGTTTGTGTGTTTGACTCTCCACCTGTTTAAAGCCTCTATCCTTGAAATCAGGAGTGTTCGCACCACGGTCACTATTAGACAATCGTGTTGTTGACCACATGCTCTTGTGAACTTTCACAATAGACTCTTTACCTCTATTCAGTTTGTTCCATTTAGCTAGTTAATTGGGTGCCAATCGAATCTACGACAACATGGTTCTACAAGATGAAATCGATGATACATGCTGTATATAGCATAAAGAGCATGTATTGCATATAGGTCACTTGTTAGTGCCCATTTGTGAGCTAAAAAAAATCCGTGTGATCGAATGACCCGTTTCAACGCTCTGTTAAAATGAAGTCCGATTACTTTTTCTACTGAAAGTCCCGATATCGCTTTAACTATTTTTCCAATCCCTATAATTTAGGTTAAGTCAGTGTAGGTGATTACGTTTTTCACTAAGAAAGGCCTAAGTATATGACTATTTTCACTTTAGCTTTCACATTGCTTTTAAAACATTGCATACAGATTGTTAGCCATTTTTAAAGTCATTTCCTTAATCCTCTCAGCAAACTAACAAACTAGTCTACAATGTGGGTAACTTTACCCACATTGTGATGTGTTCACACAAGCTCGCTTGTTACAAACAAAGCAACGTACACTAGTTCAGCAGAAGTTTACAATAAAAGAGTTCCGTGCGGAGGCAATTAGTCAAGCGGTTGGCGTTTAGCTGAACTTACTTATACCTATGTGAGTGTCTAACAAATAAAAAGAGTTACTTTTAAATGTAGATACGAAATACAAACATAAAAAAATTAACGTTTGAATGTAATTTGTTTTATGATCGTGGTTATTTCTTCTTCAAATTATTTTCAGCAACTCTAAAATTTTGTCATAAAATATAATATGCTGCTGGTATTCCTTCCGATTACAGGCAAACGTATAACGTTACAAAAGTAAGATCCCCGCATTGTTTGTGGCCAAGACTGAGCAAATGAATAAAACACAGTACACAAAGCTAGTATATTCTTATCAATGAATTATGAGAGTATGTGAAAGGTGGTTACTATTCCCGTCGTCTCAGAGACACGAAGCCCCTTCAGAGTAAAAATAACATACTTAACTGAGTATGGTTTATGCTTTATAGGGGCAATTTTTAACAAAAATTAAACAGCGATGTCGATCAGTTAATGTGAGAATTCCATTAAAGTATGTTATGTTATTTGTTATTTACCAATAAAAATGCCAATGAATACAGGTTTCAATCTAGAAGGCACTATAATAGAATTAATATTTCATGTTACCTACTTAAAAGTGTGCCAACGTTAAAAATGAATTCATGATATTGAACGCCAGTCAAATAACTGGTTTAAGGTTGGATATTGCGTTTGCCGACCAGCATGCATGCGACACACTGGGACGATTCCACGGTCAATATTTGATTTGACCCGAGCGTGTCACGCGTCGTCGTTTTTCAATAGCGTTTAGCAATCGCTAGGAGAGCTTCCAACCTATTCCAGCTATAAATGATTATGTTGCTGATTTTAGCGTATGTGTGTTCAAAATTGTGGAAATCTGAATGAATTTGTTCAATAAGTAAAGCTGTTTGTTTTGATAGTGAGCTGATAATTTAAAGGAACAGTTTGGTTTATAGAATTACCTAATCTATCTAATCTAATAAGTAAAGTATTTCGTTTTGACTCTGCATATAGATCTAATAGTTGTATCTAGGTTGCAGCACCGCTTTCCCAGTCGATAAAATATATACATCCATGAAGTGCGAAAATAAGCTGGCTACATGCTACCAAACCTACAAAATCGAAATGTATTCCGCCCCGTCATAGTCGTGCCTAGGAGATTCTGATTTGTTATTCGCGCCCGAGCATCAGTGAGGTTCTCAGTCATGCGGACTGAGAATGAGTTCTTTAACAGGAAATTACCATTGCTCTGTGTGGTCCACACAGCAATATTAATTTCTTGTTGTTTGTACTATTGCTCTGTGCACCCCATTAAATATTATGTCTTTTGAAATGGCACTTTTCCATAATATTATGATGAATGGAACTCTTAATATTACCCGACATTCGTTTATTTAATTTAGTTTTATAAGAGTTTCGGAAGTTATGAACTATTAAAATATCCTTAATAGATTTAAATAATTTCACATGCATTCTAAATCTCCGTGCTCCATATTTAGACTTAAGTACATTTTCCAGTAGAAATTGTAAGAATGTCCTAATTTGTCTTGCAAAACTTTCATAAATTACAAAAAAATATTTCGTTTAGCAGCTGTAGTAGTTATCCTAAACGTTTATTTTGAATGAAATATGAATGTTCAAAAGAGAAACTATAAGAACGTGCAGTCTCTTAGGTACGTCTGTGATGTATTTCAGCATTGCGCTGCGGTTACCATGAAATATTTTCAACTTTTATGACTGCTTGAAAATTTAAGTTACTGGAATATACGGAACCGTATTCTGATGTTGCGCTGCAGGAATTGTGATCACAGCGTCGAAATGTATTACTCTTATCCTAGTATTAAATATCTAAATAATTTAATTTCTCTTACGTATCAAGATCAGCATCCATTTTCTTAAACAAAATGCAAAACCCGAAACATTCATGAGATGCTCTTAAGCTTAACTAATTGATACTACAAGTAAGCAACGCTTTATTATAGATAAACACCTAACTTGGAAGCCTCATTTGGACAAAATGCGATCCAAATTATCATCATTGATGGGCATACTGCGAGGTACCGTCCGTTGTTTTCCCAAATCAGTAAAGTATATTATTTATAATTCCCTCATAAAATCTCACTTGACCTACCTAATCGAAGTATGGGGCTCTGCAGCTAAAACCAACATACAAAATTTACAAATTACACAAAATAAAATTATTAAATTACTCTTTCATCTAAATTACTTAACGCCAACTGAAACTGTTTTTCATAAAACCAAATTAATGACACTTGCCCAGTTATATAAATTCCAGACCTGCATTCTTATACGAAAGATAATTACAAAAGATACACATTCTCAAATAATTTTTACCAAAAAATCGCAAATTCAGACCCGGTTACTGAGAAATGCTAATGATATCTGCCTATACAGTAGACCACGGACCAATTATGGTACTAGAAACATTAAGTATGAGGGTGCCAAAATGTATAACGAATTGCCAAAAGATATTAAGGAAATACAATCTTTTCCCCTATTCAAAAGGAAATTAAAATTCCACATAATGAAAAGTTTTCAATTATATTAGCCTTAAATATTTCATAACTAGCTGTACTCGGAATGCATTGTAATGACCGTTTTCTTACCTACTACCTACCTACTTACTATCTACCTATCTACTAATGATTAAAAAACAACAAAAAAAATCTAGCAATAAAATACACACAAAATCATTAACATAAACATTATTATTAAAACGATTAACACATAATAAAACCTTAGTCAAAACAAAAAAAACAATAAACAGTAATATAATAACGCTTTCAATAGCATCTATGATAGAAAGTGTGTTTCGACACGTAATATGGACTCATAGCCTCAACATTTTTGCAGATTACCCTAGATTAAGAAAAAATATTAAAAAATCTACCTTCGAATATCGTTCTTTTTTAGCATTGTTAATTTTACTTTAAGTTACTAACATAGTGATAAGTTAATGATTAACAATATTGTATTAAGTACCGTTCCGATACTCGTTCCAATGAACGTTTATTTATGTAACCAGTGTTTCTCATCCAAGTGAATAATTGTATTCTGTTTTTGAGAAATAAATGTCTTAAACCATATTATTAAAGAAAATAAATCTCATATCACGTACACGTGCGTACACAAACACTGGGAAAATGCCTGCAGATATTATATACTTCAAAATGTCTGGAACAAACTACTGAAAATACGACATACAGCCAACGACTGAAGAATTCATACGCGAGAACAGAATGACAATCTGTGTAGAAACTCGCAATCATGTTTAGCATGAGAATAGAGAAAAGTTGACGACGATACACAACATAATTGTATGTGTTTTTTAGATTTTGTTGGAGTATTTATTGGGCAATCTCGACATTTGGTGAAGTAAATTGAGATTTTGTTTTACGCAGTAAGTATCGTTAAGT
This sequence comes from Diarsia mendica, assembly GCA_949316265.1. Lineage (NCBI taxonomy): Eukaryota > Metazoa > Arthropoda > Insecta > Lepidoptera > Noctuidae > Diarsia > Diarsia mendica. The sequence continues at coordinate 15,414,463 of OX438906.1, forward strand.
ATTGAGTGTTTAAAGATTTTGTAATAAGAGGTGCTCGCAGAATAAAGGAAGGAAACGAGATATGAAAAGCGGAAATTATTTGGAGTATTTTTGGTTTCAATGCCACACATCCATAAGCTTTGTTTGAGGTTTTAATATTCCAACTTCTGGCTATACGAAACTGTTACTGAGGCTTATTTCAACACACCTGGTTTCCTTGCTGTGATGGTTTTAACTACTTACAAAGCGATAAAAGATAAACTCCCATCATAATTTTCCTTGTCCAGAGACATGTAAAATGACCTTGACCTTCAGTAGATGTCTCGTGCGTTTTTGTTATATCATCTACTGTGTGAGTGAATATGTAAAGATGGGGGGGTGCGTTACTTAATTGTGTTGACATGCCGCGTCAGCATGACGTGTTACTTCATATTTGCATGTGACAGGGCAATTTAGTGCGTATGATGTACACTGTTGTGTATTATACAATGTGTTATCATCATCGGCCGCGCATTTTCGTCATCCAACAGTAACGTTTCTTGATACTTTTATCCTGCTCACTACCAATCAAATATTAAAGATTATTTTCTAACAACACATTCATATTTTATTACGATGACTTTATTTTCATCAATTCTAGCTGTAATAATAGCACAATATCATGTCAATACCGTTACTATCTCGAATATTTAGTGAATACGAGCGGATAGACTTTGTGAAATCTAAGTCTAGTTCTCTTTCATAGTTAATTTGGTTTAACTCCTCTGTAATATTTGCTTCTTCTAAGCATGATTCACATAATTTAGGTTATTTCATGTTAAATGGTAACAAACCGATCGCGAATAACCTTATTACCAACATTAGCAAAGAAAAGTGTAACAAAAAGATTTTTCCCAAAGAAATAACAAACAACTTAATTTCCTTTTCCCGGGCATTGTACAGAAGAACAACAAAACAAGTAACTCGACAGGAGTTTGTTCTTATAAATTATTGTCGAAATAAAGAAAATAAGAGTTACATATTCGAATGTATTCGGAAACTGAAGTTTAAAAACTTAGCTCAAACAACAGAAACAGTATCAGAGAGTACCTATTTAACTATCTTTGAAGAACAAAAAAGAAAATATTTTACCAGCACGAATTAGAGAAGCAGAATGTTTAAGGGTTTCATCATTTTAGTAGAAGGTGCACCAACAATCATATAATACGGGTTTGGTAACAACATGATAAAACAATTATTTTATACAAACAAATTCACAAATACATTGTGCATTGTACAGATCAAAGTGCTACCTCTAAAGTCTAATAAAAGGCTAACTTTAAGCCATATAAACTGTTCTCTGAATCTGTTGAAAATACCAACATAGAGTGGTGCTCGGTCCGTTTCCATGAGATTTAAGCCGCCCACAGTGGCCACCTTTGTTATCTTACTTACACGTGGATATGATAAAAACCTCTCGGAATACATTTGAAACTTCTTTCGTTTTCTTTAGCGATTATATCCTCTTTCAGAAAAAAACATTTTTTTTTTCATTTCCATATACAAGCATTGAAAACAACTGCGCATTCTTGAGCTATACACATGGACACTATATAGCTCGAGTTAGTGAATGAGGTGAATGAAGTCACTCGACGAGATACACCACAATGGGCATCCGACAGTAGGGTAACTGCGCCCGGTTTTTTATACCACATAAAAGAAAAACTGAGTTGTGTGGAAAAAGTTCGGAACCTGCTTTAAAAATATACAGATATTATATGGCATTTATATTACTATGGCCAAAAGCTTTCACTCGGAACGTAGTATAGTAGCGTGATATTAGGGTAAATTCGAAACTCTAAGCACGTATGTGAGTCGCTCATAAAACTTAATAACCAAAATGTTCAGTGAAGGGTCAAAAGAAATTGCGGTAACCTGCTGAATATTCATTTCGGAACAAAAAGTCTTGTAAATCTTTTCCTTTTGTAAAATCAATTGCCTACTATTGAGTAGGCACTCTTGACTTCATTCGCATCTCTATCAACTTCTTCGTACTTTTGCCCTTACTTTATGTATTTGGAACACTAGGAATTTATTATCCTCTGCCTTTGCCCAACTATGTTAGGTTTGGCTTTAAGTCTAACTGGATGCAGCTGAATACAGAATTTTATATGGAGCGACTACCTATCTGGCCTTCACAACCTAGCTTCATCATCATCATCATTTCAGCCAAAAGACGTCCACTGCTGGACATAGGCCTCCCCATAGGGTTAGTACTTGGTATAATATATTTCTTCTAATAAAATGTTTGTAGTAACGAGATATGCCGCTTTAACTGGTTACTGATAGTGACGCGTTACTAATTTAGTGAGGTTAATGACATAATAATTGATAATGTTAAAATTTTCCAGAACTTGCCACCAAGTTCGCAATGAAGATACAACCGGTACTGCTATTACTATTAGTTTTTATGTTAAACGGTCTCGCAAATAACTTCATTGCTATTCATTTCAATATGTACATAAAATAATTACGTAAACAATGTTTTTTTTTTTTTTTAAAAACGTTGCCCCACACTAGGAATTTCTCCTGTATCGTGGGTGCGTTTACAAACACTGAAACTCACATATACAAACACGCCCAGACCCGAAACAACTATCTGTAGGCCATACAAATACTTGTTCCGTGCGGGGATCGAACCTGCGACACGTAGCGCTGCAGTCCAATCACTTAGCCACTGCGCCAACCGTGTCGTATGCTGGCACAATAAGATATTTGGTTACGGAGGAAACAATTATAGCATTAGTATAGATTACTATAATAGATCTGCCTCTGTTTGTTGCTGATCAAAGAACATTAACGCGTACGTAATAACAATTGAGCTAGCTTCATCCTTTGACACTTCAATGTATGAAGCTAGCTCAACTGTCAACCATTGTCTATTTGACTACTGTTAGAATACACGAAAATGTTATGTTATTTCAAAGAACTAACAGAACTAACACGATGTGTCAAAAAAGTAATGAAATTGATAAAAAAAACTAAACTGCGTGTGAACATAACACTTAATTGTTCCTACTTTTACCACTAACTTATTTGTAAACTACAAAAGGTCTATATATTATATAATTACCTAGTTCCAGTAATACTTCATCTCGAACGCTAATAAATCAGGATCAGATTTTGTCGCCGAACTTCGGGGGTTAATTAAGTCACCTCAGGGAGAATGGCTTTCCACAGTCACCTTGACTTTGTTCTCTATCTTGTAAAATATTGTGACAGTAATTAGAACCTTTTCTACTTCAGAACTGTAAGGTTTATGAAAGAGAAGCTGCCCACAACGCTACTTTAAATTCAGTAGATCATAATAATATTCTTTCATATATGTAGCATTAATTCAAATAAATATTGTACGTTATGACTGAAATATTTCATTTTAACATAGATAGAACCAATTTGTGATAGAGCAATATTGAACAATTCACCTCCTACATATTGACAAAGCAAATCATCGAAATTCAAATCGTGTATGAAACACAAATACGCCGCCATGTTTGAAACTGCTCCCTCACATTGTGTTCACGTGTACCATTTGATAACAGCGCGTGGCGCGATCAGTGGCGTGTTATCTAAGAGACACGCTGTTAACAATCGATATTACACTTAAGGCGCAGTCAAAGGGGCACCGTCAAAACGACCTGTTTTTCGTCGCAGAGTTAGCCGTATTGCTACTTATTACAATTCCAAAAAAAATACAGTGTATAGTCAAATGTATAGGTAAAAGACTTATGCAAAAATATTTTCTAAAAATAATCAAGAACCTCGAAAAAAAAATCACAAAATCACAAAAAAATCACACGAAAAAACTTTTTCGTCTCGAAATGCTCAATATTTTGAGTGACAACTGTTATATTTTTTTTTACTATCAGAAAGGAAATTTAACCAACTAAAGACATATGTAAAAATATTTTAACATTACAGCGTATTTTTTTTTTTTAATAAATTAAATCTGCGAACTATCGTTCATTTTGGCAGTCACGAGAATCAAACGCATCGCCATTTTCAACCTTATTTGTTTAGGCGATGAGAACGCGCGCTCAAGGTCGCGGGCAGGTAATGTCGCCTTAAGAATACATTTGTAACTCGTAACATAAAGTTACGTGATAAACATGTTTGGCTTGTGTTTGTCAGTTTCGGACATACGGGTTTGGTTTTATGTGTCACGAAGTTACCCAAAGCTCCTTGTGGTAGTAAAATGTTTGTCATGTTTACGAAATCCATTTAAATTTCGTAGTAACCTAATGATTTTCAAACAAGTTGTACATACCCCAGATGAAAGTTTATCCATTAACTAACCAAGGATACGCACGTTACCCAAATTGTGGTTTTGTTTGGGGTACTAAACTATAAAATTAATTAAAAATTCACCGCATAGTAACAAACTTTTAAACGACTGTAAATATTTGGAAAACAGTTTTACATTAAACAATGCGACATGATCTTGTTAGTATTGATGTCATCAGTTTTGTATTCATATAGGTTGTTCCATGCAATATATATTTTATGAATAAAATAATAGATATTCATCATCATCATCAGCCTATAATGTTCCCACTGCAGGGACTCAGGCCTCCTCTCTAGGAGAGGGATGGGCACCACCACGCGGGCCCAGTGCGGATTGGCGGATGTCACATGTCTTCGAATTTTTTGGTTCTAAGACATGCCGGTTTCCTCACGATGTTTTCCTTCACCGTTTTGAGAGCAGCGGTGATGAAATAAATTACACAAAGTAATGCGCCTGCCTGGGTTCGAACCCACGACCTACTGTTCATAAGTCGGGGCCGACACCACTGGGCCACCGCTGCTCAAATAGATATAAATATAATATTATATATATTTTTTTTAAACTGGAAACTAAACTGGTTTACTGGTTAACTGGTTTTAAACTGGTTTTATTAAACTGGTTAAAATATTCATACCGAGCTACATATATTAATAAAAAGCATCGTTCAAGTAACGGTAAGCATCAAACCTCAAAAATACTGTGAACGGACTTTTCTCGCAAAGAGCAATTAAGGAATATTAGCCAACTAGCTTTTGCCCGCGACTTCGTTCGCGTGGAATAGTGACTTCCGGCAGATTTTTGGTTTATCTCGCGAAAAAAAAAAAAACTATTCTATGTCCTCTCTCAAGTTCCAAACTATGTCTGTACCAAATTTCACACAAATCGGTTCAGTAGTTTAGGCGTGAAGCAAAGACAGACAGACAGAAAGACAGACAGACAGAGTTACTTTCGCATTTATAATCCAGGATTTTCCCTCGTTGAATAGTAAACAAACTAAGTGTAGGTGTTATAATTTCGGTGATGAACTGATTACCTATCCGTTTCTTTGTCTAAAATGAGTATTTACTTATCACTATGATTGATTACTGAGCTTAAAGTTCGTATAAATGTCTATCTAATTACCTCCTCAAGTTTAAAGCGTAGCTAGTTATGTAGTACTATATTAATTCTGTGGTGTAGGTAATTAGATTTTATCTGTATGTAATGTAACAGTCAGTTGAATAACAAATCTAATAAATAAAGAGAGAAGTCCTGACTGACTGACTGACTGACTGACTCATCAACGCCCAGTCCAAACCCTTGGACCTAGAAAGCTGAAATTTTGCACAGAGGTTCCCTTTATAACGTAGACAAGGAATAAGGAAGGATTTTTCGAAATTCAACCCCTAAGGGAAATTGGAAAATCGTCATTTTCACGCGGGCGAAGCCGCTGGCAAAAGCTAGTCGTATACAAATCAGATCAATAGTTTTGGCGTAATGTGATTCTAGACAGAATTTTAATGTTATAGATAGGAAGCTGTGTATAGGTTCCTGTGGGAATGAGATATTTTCCCGAAGTAAAAAGTAGCCTGTGTCCGTGCCTAGGATCCTATCTTTATATTAACCAAGTCTTATAAAAATCCGTTCAGACGTTAAGGCGTGAATGAGGTAAACTTTTAAAACAAACGATTAAAAATCACTAACTTAATTAGTTTTCTGCCTACTGCCTACGCCTTAAGTAAGATAGCATGAATATTAATAGCTCATATCCTTTTCTAGGTAGAAACCACTACCCACCACTATCTATCACTTAACTAAATTTCATCAAAATCCGTTTAGCCGTTTAGGCATGATAGAGCAAAACTCCCAGCAAAAACCATAAAAAAATCACTAACTCAATTCAGTTTTCTGCCTACTTCCTACCCCCTAAGTACGATGACGTGATCATTTTGATCTTATATCCGTTTTTAGGTAACCATCTATTACCTTACTAAATTTCATCAAAATCTGTTCTGCCGTTTAGACGTGAAAGAGCAAAAGTCCCAACAAAAACGACTAAAAATCACTAACTCAATTTAGTTATCTGCCTACTGCCTACCCCCTAAGAACGATGGCGTGATTATTTATAGCCTATGACCATTTCTAGGTTATCATCTATCACCATACCAAATTTCATCAAAATCCGTTCAGCCGTTTAGACGTGAAAGAGCAAAAGTCCCAACAAAAACGACTAAAAATCACTAACTCAATTTAGTTATCTGCCTACTGCCTACCCCTAAGAACGATGGCGTGATTATTTATAGCCTATGACCATTTCTAGGTTATCATCTATCACCATACCAAATTTTATCAAAATCCGTTCAGCCGTTTAGACGTGAAAGAGCAAAAGTCCCAACAAAAACCACAAAAAATCACTAACTCAATTTAGTTATCTGCCTACTGCCTACCCCCTAAGAACGATTTCGTGATTATTTATAGCCTATGACCATTTCTAGGTTATCATCTATCACCATACCAAATTTCATCAAAATCCGTTCAGCCGTTTAGACGTGAAAGAGCAAAAGTCCCTACAAAAACGACTAAAAATCACTAACTCAATTTAGTTAACTGCCTACTGCCTACCCCCTAAGAACGATGGCGTGATTATTTATAGCCTATGTCCATTTCTAGGTTATCATCTATCACCATACCAAATTTCATCAAAATCCGTTCAGCCGTTTAGGCGTGAAAGAGTAACAGACAGACAGAGTTAATTACTTTCGCATTTATAATATTAATTAGATATTAGATAATATAAGTAATAAGTATATAAGTATATAAGTATATAAGTATATAAGTATGGAAGTATGGATATTAGTATGGATATCACAGTGCACCGCTTAGCACCTTAATCCCATTGGTTGACTCTCCACAAAATCTTGGAAAGTTTCAATAAATTACCATAAAGCAAATTCCTGTCTGACCCTTAGATCCAAGACAGACATAATAGCTCTAACAGACCACATAGTTGACTTCAACTTCTAAAACATTCTGAAATCATCATTCTCCTGTCCTTATCCCAATTTATTTGGGGTCGGCGCACCATGTCTTCTTCTTCCATACTTCCCTATTTCTCGTCATCTCAGCAGTCACCTCCTTTCTAGCCATATCATCCTTCACACAGTCCATCCATCGTTTATTTGGCCTTCCTCTCCTTTTATAGCCATCTACATTCATACTCAACATTTTCCTCACAACATTTCCTTCATTCCTTCGCATCACATGTCCATACCACGACAATCGATTACCAATCAACTTTTCATTCACTGGCGCCACTTTCAGACTTCCTCTTATGTACTCATTCCTTATTTTATCCTTTCGCGTCACACCACACATCTCTCTTAGCATGATTATCATCTCAGCCACATGCAATTGCCTTTCATTTATCCCTTTTGTGGCCCAACATTCTGATCCATAAACGACAGCAGGTCTAACCATGGTCTTATAAATCTTCCCCTTGAGTTTAAGGGGAATGCGGGAGTCGCATATTGTTCCCGTGACCTGCCGCCATTTTATCCATCCAGTGCTAATTCACAGTGTTATGTGTTATTCAGTTATTTACGAGTATTACGAGCGCCTTTCCATTAGTGTGATCTCGTTAGCTACTGGAAAATACAAATCTAGAGAAACTAGAGATTATAAGAGGAAAGAAACTACAACTTGGTGGAGTATGATAGTCATTAAAATCCTTCAAGGATTGGAAGATAACGAAGCTTTGAAGGCTCTGCTAAAATGAAAACCTTGTTGGAGAAATATTTACACAAATGAAAAGCGAAGATAACAGGAAATGTTAGTAAGAAGTATTCACTTCTCCTCTCTAAGGAAATCCAGTAAAGCCTTTGATGTGTTCCACGTAAACAAACTTAAAGAGGTTTTTTTTTCACTTACTTAATCAATGCCACCCACTCACTCTAGTCGTGTTATGTATCCGTATTTATTCTCGAAATCATGTCTTTACAATAAAACACGGCATTAATGTTACAAACTGCAGCAGTTTTATGCTTACGTTCAATTTATCACACGCTAAGCACGTGTTTCTCACAAATCGACGGAAGGCTGCAAATAGAGAATTTAATTTTATAAGCAGATGTGGCTCTCTTCTTGTACAGCGCCTTGGTGAGAGCTATCTCATTTATATGGGCCAGCAAGTATGTATTACTTTATGTACCTAGCACAAGCTGGTCGATGGGCGTTTTATTTGCTCATGTTTACCAAATGAGCAGGTATCGTATATTATGCATTAACAGAAAACTTCTAAACTTACTGAAAACCTTGCAGTTGTTCTTTACAAGCAAAACTACGCGTCGGTACTGAAAAACTTAGAATGGTGTTATTATTGGAAAAAAAATAATAATTATATCTCATGGGAATAATTATCATTGCATGTAACAGTGTTTTTTTTGGTTGTACGCTAATGACACTGATACAGGAGACATTAATAATATCTCCATCTCATATTTAATGTAAATACTCTTTAAAACACGTTTATTTGGTTTAAATTAATGTAGCCGTTAAAAAAGCTACTCAACATAATGCTTCTGTCTGACAACGGCATCTACATCCCCCTTTCTCTGACCGTATTATGGACTTTGGAGACTTGCCAACGACGGAAACCGGTCTCAAAGAATGCTGTTACAAATTTTACTGTGGTTTCTATAAAACTAATCGACTGAAAGCTTTTCAGAGAGGCAGAATAATCTTAAGCATTTTAAAAAGATTATATATAACTTTGCGATGAGTGATCGAGCTTATTAAAATAAAAGATTGCTGAAAAGAAAAGTCACTTAAGAGCGGTGGAGTTTGTTTACACCAGAAAGCAGTCATGAGTCTTATCATCGTCTGCCAAGTCTTTTCCCAACTTTGTAGGGGTCGGCTTACAGTCTAACCGGATGCAGCTGAATACCAGTATTTTACATACGAACGACTCTCTATATGACCCCGCAACCCAGTTCTAACTTGGTTTTGGAGTCATTAAAGGTTCGTGCTCGCAGTGTTCGTTGTTGCGGGCATTCGGTGGCGTGTGGTTCGGCGTTGTGACTTTCGGAATGACGTATTGCACTCGAAGTTTCGTTCTTCTTCCGTCCTTCTGACGTTCAAAAGTGCCTGTAATGGCTTAATTGAAATAAAATATTTGAGTTTGAGTTTTTGAGTTCACGTCAAATAATTAGAACAATATAACATCGTAGAAGAAAAACTTTCATGAAACGTTATTACGGAAGTTTCTTGATCCTTGACAGGTTGGACCTATATTATTATTACTGTTGGCTTAGTACAATTTTTTTTTTTTTTAAACAGGGAAATATGATATAAATATTGGAATATTGTCAAAATCAACCCCATTGGATTAGTGCCGCACAATCCGACTCCAGCTAATACATGCTAAAACTTAATAAACAGTGTCGAAATGGACTACCTAGATGGCTACAATGCGTTATTATCAGAATTTCCGCTCAAACTAGAAATATTTGGATCATAATAAAACCAATTAGGTACCTATACGATGCTATAAAAAATTAGGGACTCGTTAAACATATCTGCCAAACTGACAGTTATAGTTACATGATTGGATATTGTAAGATAATAGTACATTATGGTATAAGTGTGTAATGTTGGTGATTACCGCCGAGGCGCCATTGAGACCCGAGCCGTCAGGTGAGGGTCTTAAGATAGCCGAGGACGGTAATCATCAATACACACGTGTATCATACGACGTTTTTCAACACACTTGTGAAGAAAATAATACTAAAAAGTCATCTTCAACAGTTAGCAAGTTCTGTATTTTTTTTCACAATAGCGGGAAAAAAATATCGATTTTCCTATGCGTGCGCATCTACAGTTCGACCAACTTATCTGTGCAGGCGGGAAAACACGGAACTAAAATAAATGTACTAAGTTTGACGTAGCGATGCATTTTTCTTGACCAGTGGCGCCACCATGAAATTCAAACTTAAAATGGTCATACTGTAACAATGACGGTCGACATAGACTAATAGTACATTGTTACCTTAGGGGTGAAAGGAACCCCTCGTACTATTAGCGCCCTCGCTGCGCTCAGGCGCCAAACCCCGACTCAGGACTAAATAAGTCTTTAACCCGAGGTAAACACTGTGCTTTTCATTACGAATACAAGGAAAGTTGATGGGAATAGGCTTGCCCCCAATTACCTAAATCGGTGAATAGACTTTGCTCCTAATTACCTCGGTTGATGTGGCTATAATTATAGTCTTTGGTTGATGGCAATAGGCTTGCTCCTAATTTAGATTAGTTGATGGCGATAAGCTTGATCCTAATTAGATTAGTTGATGGCAATAGGCTTGATACTAATTACATCTGTTGATGGCAATAGGCTTGCTCCTAATTAGATTGGTTGATGGCAATAGGCTTGCCCCTAATTACATCAGTTGATGGCAATAGGCTAGCTCCTAATTACATCGGTGGATGACAATAGGCTTGCTCCTAATTACATCGGTTGATGGCAATAGGCTTGCCCCCAATTACATCAGTTGATGGCAATAGGCTTGCTCCTAATTACATTGTTTGATGGCAATAGGCTTGGTCCCAATTACATCAGTTGATGGCAATAGGCTTGCTCCTAATTACATTTTGTTGATGGTAATAGGCTTGCTCCTAATCACATCGGTTGGTGGCAATAGGCTTGCTCCTAATTACATTGGTTGATGGCAATCGGTTTGCTCCCAATTACAACAAATAAGTAATTTTACAGCTGTCAGTAGAAAGCGATTCTCCCTAGGGCTGAAAAGTAGTACTTTCAACCCGCTCCGCAGGCATGTTCTGACCTACTTTCAGAGTATGAGTAATGAAAAAGAATGAGGTTTATTTATTAAAAAAAAAAGTTATATTTATAATATTACAAGTTATATTATTTGAGTGAAAGTTTCATTTATTACAAACGTACAAGTTAAAGTTAGTTAAAGTTATCTATTTAAATTCAAAGTTGCATGAAATGAGCAAGCACTAGGTACATTAATTTATTTTTACTATTGAACACGATCTTTTTGTATCGAAACTTTTTTAAGAACATAGCAACTCAACCAATAAAATTTAAAAAAAAAACGGTATTACCCGGTTAAATTGAAAATGCTCTGTTTACTCGCATATAATTTGCAGTAAGGTACTAACTTAACTTTGTAGTGATAATTCTATTATGCACTAGTGTATAATATTATTATGCACGTGTGAGTTATAGTTCGGTTTATGGCCAGAACGATGTGATAAGGCTCACTTTACGAGCCAGTGTGTTGAAAAATAATGTTACCACACAGGTTAAAATCAGGATGTACAAAAGAAAATGTTGTCAACAGTCGGAATGTTCTCATTTATTGAGAAATAAAATGTCATCTTCATTGAAAATAATGAAGTGTTCACTGCCGTCTGTCGAGCAGTCGAGAACCTGTCTCTTGTCTGTTATTAATGGAACGGAGACGCCATAAATTATTTTGGGTGATGAAAAGAACAATGTAAATTCCCTTTTTTTAGGATTGTTTAGGATTGCCTCGCTATTAACTGAGCACGATTTATACCCGTCATTGGCAGAAGTCGACATTTCGCCCGTGACAGTGAGGGCACGCTGTCATTTCGAAAAAGTGACGCAATTTTATTTGTGCACAATTTGGCGACTGCAAAGATTTATTCAGTCAACCAGACTTATATCATTTTACGGCAGAGCCATAATTAAAAATTGCTATTACTTTCTTCCAAAAAACAGGGAGACGGCGCGCGGCGTCGTAGACGGAAGGATGGCGTTATAAAAACGAACTTGAATGAGACAATCGCGTATCCGAAAACAGTGCTGGCATGCATGATAATCTTGAGATACCGGTGTCAATTTAAATATAAACTAGTGTAAGATTAATAAATAAAGGCTAAAATTTCTTAACAAAGTAAATGCATATAGCAGCGTATACCAAAATAGTTACCTAACGATTTTAATGCAAATATTACCATTGATTGAATTAATTGGATGCCACACCAGAAAATGCCAATTATTTTTAACTACGAGGCAGAATAAATCATATTATTGACATGAGTACACAATTAACTCTCCACATCTGAGTTCAGTTACATCACAACACACAACCGCGACGATGGATTTTTACTAATTGGGTTTCTGTAGTTTCGTCACCAACAATTTTTTTTTAAAAAGCTCTTTTCGAACGAGTTAATTAATTATATTTGTCGCAGATCGCGTAATGGAATGTCAAGCGTTTATCATAATTTTGATTTAGTTCAATTTAATTTAATTTTTGTCTGGCAATGCTTGAGTGTGTTTAGTCGGATAAAGTTATCGTTGGTCATTTTTGATGTTAATAAAAAGGCGGTAGACTTGTGCAGTTGACACATTCAAATTAAAATCATGGAGACGAACGGTTGACTTGGCTAACCTCACTACATTCCATTTTATTTTATTTAAATCTGAAAACAGATCTTCAATCCTTTGTTATTTTTTTTATTGTAAAGTGTTTTGGACGGTAAAGCTTAGTGTACCGAACAGTGCCTGTGTGTTATTTCACGTTGGACTCCACATTCCATCATGACCGACTGTTAGATACCGAACCCTGAGATGGGAATGGTACCCAGTATTTGTCTGAGACCTTCAAAGTGTGTATACTAGTTGGGTTGAAATAAAACAACTGTATACTGAACTATAGTGTCTATGTATTTCAAAAAATCACAGGACCCCAACCAAATCGAGGTAACGTAACCATAGCGACTTCTAATTCGACGACAACGCCATCTAGTTACGTCGTTGGCAACTTTAATCAAATAAGTATAATTTGTTTGACCTGATGAGCAGTTTCGATTCTGAACATACCGCCCACCAAGGACATTACTGACGGAATGTCCTTCTTGAACTAGGTTGGGTCTGAATTTATAACAATAAAAATTGGTCTTAGGTTTGTTCTAAACAAACGTACAGAAAAATAAATCTTACATGCGATAAACTTAGACTTAATTACACTAAATAATGCTTAAACTAACAATTTGTAAAACTTTAACAACCGGAAAAAAACCATATATTTTAAAATCTTGTAAATAAATCTTAACAGTAACAATGTAAATATAAATATTGTAAAAGCTTATATATTAAGCGCTAGTAAAAAGTTGATCTATAATAAGAACATTAACAAAAGTCATTGATCTGAGTACACTGGTAAAATACAGAGTTTCGAAGTTGGTCTTTTAATAGTAGAAGTCTTAGTACGTAATGTGACTACACGAGTGATATTATCATCACCGGGGTGCTTTTCGACTACTCGACCTAACAACCAACGGCTTGGCGGTAAATCGTCTTCTTTAATTAAAACAATGTCCCCAATTTGAGGTTCAGGGATTTTTGAAGACCATTTGTATCGGTTCATAAGGTTGGACAAGTATTCGTTAGACCAGCGTTTCCAAAATGACTGTAGCATTCTTTGAATGAATTGCCACCGGGTTAAATGATTGACATTTGTGCTATCATATTTATGATCGGGTACATTAATTACCGGTTCGCCGATGAGGAAATGTCCAGGAGTCAGAGGTAACAGTTCGCCAGGGTCGTTAACATTCATGACGCTCATTGGACGCGAGTTCAAACAAGCTTCCACTTGATTGAGGAGTGTGCTCATTTCCTCATATGTTAAGGTAGCATCACCGATCACCCGTTTGAGGTGAAACTTTGTGGACTTCACTCCTGCCTCCCACAGCCCGCCGAAATTAGGACTATGCGGAGGAATGAAGTGCCACTCAGTACCGTTGGCTTCGAGTTGTTCTGCGATTGGTTCCTGAATGGATGCCAAATGTTTCAACTCTCTGGAGGCGCCTACAAACGTAGTACCATTGTCGCTCCATATTTTGGCACAATGACCTCGCCTTGAGACAAACCGTCGGAAGGCAGCTAAAAATGCTTGGGTGCTCATGTCACTTACGACTTCTAAATGAAGAGCGCGGGTGGACATGCACACGAATAGACATATGTAGCCCTTGTACGCGCGGTGTCCACGACCTTTTGTTGTTCTAATATTTATAGGGCCAGCGTAGTCAACACCGCTATGCAGAAACGGTCGCGCTGGCGAGCACCTAACCTTTGGAAGGGAACCCATCATTTGGTTCTTGATGCTAGCGCGGTGTTTGGCGCATATTACACATTTGAGCACATGGTGTTTGACTAGATTTCTGACTCCTATAACCCAATAAGCTGTCCTTAAATAATTGGACATTAGTTGTGGACCTCCATGTAGAGTTTTAAGATGGGCATCTGCCACTATAAGGTTTGTCAGATGACTAGAGTTTGGTAGTACAATTGGGTGTTTCATCTCTTCACTCAATTGAGCTTTCTCAAGTCTCCCGCGTACCCTGATGATGCCCTTTTCGTCAAGATATGGACAAAGTGTTTTTAACTTACTAGATTGCAGTTGTAAATAGCCTTTGTCCTGTAACTGTAAATATTCAATTGAAAATATAGCTTTCTGAGTTTGTCTTATACAACATTCTAAAGCCGTTGCTAGTTCTAGCTTTTGTAAATATTTTTGTGTAAATACATTATTTTTTAAAAATCGTCTGCAATAAGCAATAATTCTAATAAGTTTTTGTAAAGATGAATATCGCTCGAAAATAGAAGGTTCTGGAACCACAGCCATGTGTGCTTTGGTTGATTCCTCCAAGTCAACATCCAACTCATTTGGTCTTTTGTACTCGACAACGTTTGCAGTGAGAAACGGTGGTCCGGAGAACCATAAAATATTATCTA
Organism: Diarsia mendica; assembly: GCA_949316265.1. Lineage (NCBI taxonomy): Eukaryota > Metazoa > Arthropoda > Insecta > Lepidoptera > Noctuidae > Diarsia > Diarsia mendica. Next base: position 15,429,534 of record OX438906.1, read on the forward strand.
GAAGAGCGCTTGGTAATATTCCTCTTGAGGCGCAGTCTGCTGGATTGTACTTGGTTTTGACATGAAACCATTGAGATGCCTTCAAGTTGGTCAATATTTCCGAGGTACGGTTGGCCACGAACGTCTTCCATCTGCTTGGATGGCTGTTAAGCCAAGCTAACACCAAGGTCGAATCTGTCCATGCCCAGATTTTGTCTCGGGTAATATTGAGGACCTCTGATGTTTCGGTCAGAAGATTTGATAGCAGAACCGCTCCACACAACTCTAAGCGAGGTATGCTGACCTGTTTGACGGGGGCTACTCTGGTTTTTGCAACCAACAACGAGAGATGGACTTTGCCTACAGCGTCTTTTGTTCGCAAATAAATAACGGCTGAATATGCGGTTTTGGAAGCGTCACTGAAGCCATGTAGCTCAAGATCGTCGTTTGACTTGGTGCCGAGCCAACGAGGTATCCGAACTTTGCTAAGAAGTGACAACTCTTCGCGGTAAGTACCCCACTCGTTTACTAATTCAGTGCTTAGCTCTTCATCCCAGCTAACACCTGCAAGCCATAATTTCTGAATAAAGGTTTTTGCTAAAACCACACTAGGAGCCAACCAACCCAGTGGGTCAAACAACCGAGCTATGTCTGAAATAATTGATCTTTTCGTTACAGGTGCAGTCGTCAGTGGAGGAAGATTCACCGAGTATTGAAAGTTATCTTCGTTGCGGTTCCAGGTAAGACCCAAAATTTTTATAGTACTATCTAATTTGATTTCTAGCCCTTTCTCTTCTTTGTAATTGATTTCCTCTATTTCATTATTTTGTATAATATTGGTTTGTCCTGTTGTTTTGTCCGTTTTTTCAGTTGTACTAGTTTGATCTGATTGTTCTCTAACTTCATTTCTTTCAATTTTTTTTTTAATTGTTTGTTCTTTTCTAGTCTCTTTTCTAATGTTTGAAATCTTGCTTTAGCTATAAAACGCGAATTTCCAAACTTGCAAGGAGGATTTTCGTCTCGGAAAGGTAACCTAACTATGTATCTGCCATCACTAGCTCGCTTAGTGGTCTCACTATACAACTCCTCGCATTTCTTTTCCTCTGGTGTAAATATCCTTTTGAAACTAATATGCTCCTCTATTTCCCAGAATTTCCTTAACATATCTTCATCTTTAACCTGGCAATGCATGACCTTTATGTTCATAGGTTTATTATCTGTACTGTTATTGCTTTCAGGACCTACAGCCCCAGACAGGACCCATCCTAATGATGTGCTCTGTGCAATTACTGTCCCAGAAGGAGACTTCAATAAACCTTCCTTAATGATGCAACTATAAACATCAGCGCCCAGCAGAAGATCGATTTTGTTGGGCGTGTTAAAATCTGGATCTGCTAAATACAGATTCTTTGATGTTAGCCAGTCAAAGTTACTTAAATTAAGGTTTCGCTCGGGTAGGTAAGAAGTGATCTTATTTAAAACATAAGCGCTTATTAAAAGCCTGAAGTTGGGGTCGACGTGAGATTTAATTGTTAATTGTACCATGTACTTTGTCCTGGTTGCTCTATTGTCTCCTAATCCAGAAACCAACCCTAGAATGGGAATCTTTTTTAAGCTAAGATATTGGACTGTGGCCTCGGTAATGAAACAGGCCTGCGAACCCTGATCGAGTAAGGCCCGAACCGTTTGGTATTCACCCGTTTTTGACGAGGCTTTTATTAGCGCAGTGGCTAATAAAACCTGTCTGGGCTTGGATACCTTCCCTGTGGACAAGCAAGAAACTATCTGAGTAGCGCTAGTAGGAGGACTAGCACTATCAGAAGCAAGCTTATCTTCAGGGTCGTGTGGTTTGTTGTCCGACTCGCCGGGAATATGGAGCAGCGAATGGTGACGTTTTTGGCACACTCTACAACTGGTGTTCTTTTTACAGTTGTAGACCGTGTGGTTGCTACCTAAGCAGTTGAAACAAATTTTACTTTTTCCTACAAATTCACGCCTAGCTTCAAGTGGCTGTTTAGTAAATTTTTTACAAAAACAAAGCTTGTGATTTTCGGAGCAGAATTCACATTTCATGTGTGTTGATGGGCTTGTAGCCAGCATAGTTTTAGGCGTATGATTACTTGAACTGTTATTGACCTGGTGACCTGAACCCCTTTTTGGTTCTATGCACTCAAACGCGCGGAAACGTTGCTCTAAAAATACTTTTAATTGATTAAAAGTAGGGAAATCATTGCTACTATCGCTACTACTGACACTTAATTCCCATTGCTTGCGCGTTTCAGGATCTAACTTGAACGTCGCTATGTGAATGATAATAACGTCCCATGTACTCACATTTTTATGCCTAAGTTAGACAACGCATTTAAACAATCACTGGTGGTATCCACTAGTTCTTTTAATGATGTCGCCGATTCGGCTTGCATGCGTTTGATACCAAATAACGTTTTTAGAATGCAGTTAGCGAGGTATCTTTTGTTGCTGTAACGCTTGTCCAACAGATCCCAGCACTGACTGTAGTTAGCATCAGTAATTGGAGTATTGCGTATCAATTGCTCAGCTTCACCAGTAAGATGACTCTTTAAATAGTGCATCTTTTGAACGTTATCTAACGATTTATTATTGTGAACTAATGATACAAAAAGGTCATGGAATGTAGTCCATTCCCCGTATTTGCCAGAAAACACTGGTATGGAGATCTTGGGCAACTTAACTAATGAACTTGCTGACTTAGGTGCACTACTAGAAGAGCCATCACTACAGTTTGCAACTCTAATTTCATTGAGCTTTGTTTTCAGAAGGCTTTTGTAACTTATGTAAGTGTCTTCGGTGGTATCGTAAATATCACCAATTTTTTTCTCAATATCCTCTAATTTACAATTCTGATAAATTTTAGTATTGGTTTCCTTAAATAACTCCCAATCTTTTTCTAACAATTCTTGTCTAGTCTCAATGTATTCGACAGTTATTCTTTCTTTAGGACTCTTTCTAAAATTAACTAATCCTTTAGCAATAACATTTTGAAAACCCTTCAATACGTTAATTAATCCTTCCATATTTTTGACAATAAAAAATGAGAACAATGAAAATAGCCTAATCAAATACTTTTAAACGAATTAACGAGTGTATATACCAATGTTCCCAAAACTAAGTCAAAATAAATACAAGTCCATTATTGACGAAAATATTCTAAGTTCCAATTAGTTGCTCAAAATTTTACAAGTGTTTACAACATAATATCTGGCGGAAATCGGGCATAGATTCCCCGTTCCGTCGTTTTTTTAAGAACTATTCTAAGTCCAAACTAATCATGCACACAATTAAATAAGTTTCTAATTACTAACGGTAAGTTTTCTAAGTCTAAAATCTCCTTAAAATTCTACAAGTCCGAAATTCTTCAAAAATCTTCTAAGTTAAAGTCTATGTATAAATAAAGTTCAAAATTGCTTATCAATAACTGCCTTTGTATAAAGAGAAATATTTCACTCACACAACACGATGATCTTGATGCGAGTGTCGCGCCTTGATGGTGGCGACACCGTGAACTAGATGAAACTTCAGTCTTCTGATGTCTCGTTGAACTACGGTGACGTGTCGTCTTTCTTCTGACGACACACAAGGTGACGTATCGTATCCGGTTACCTTGTGTTTGAACTCGACGCTGGTGGCGCCGTCTGGTGGCCGCTATCTGAACTGCGCGTGACGTCCTCTGCGACTTCGCGTGATGGCTGGACTGCGACCCCTTGCCGTCGGCGTTGTCGTCCAGTGAAGTGTTGATCTAAGAGTGGCGCCCTCTGTGGCCACTTCTTGAACTAGTCCGCCAATGCTGACTCAGCTCACCGCCAATGCTGGGTGAAACTGTCGCCGCTAGTGCGGAAGACCGTGTACCTTGCTGCAGCGATCCACTGCAAGTACACGGGAAGAACTCAAAAACTGTCCCAATGATCGGGCTCGTAGGACCAATGTTAGATACCGAACCCTGAGATGGGAATGGTACCCAGTATTTGTCTGAGACCTTCAAAGTGTGTATACTAGTTGGGTTGAAATAAAACAACTGTATACTGAACTATAGTGTACTGTCTATGTATTTCAAAAAATCACAGGACCCCAACCAAATCGAGGTAACGTAACCATAGCGACTTCTAATTCGACGACAACGCCATCTAGTTACGTCGTTGGCAACTTTAATCAAATAAGTATAATTTGTTTGACCTGATGAGCAGTTTCGATTCTGAACACCGACCAACAAATCAACGAAGACAGGTCTCATCTGTCGTCATATTTATTAATAACAGGTAAGAAAGACAAGCTGTAAAACGCAATATTGTAATGCAGTAAAATTAACAAACTGTATTTGCTCTATTTCAATGCTGGATAGAAGATATTAACAAACATAGGTTTTGTACTGATTGGATAGCTTATTTTTTTTAAAGAAATTATTTGGTACAGAGTAATTAAACCAATTTTATCAAACTTGGTTTTTCCAAACAATGAAAATGCACTTAAAATAATAGGGTTGTATCAATGTAATTTCAGCTGCCAAAATGGTAACTATGCACTATAACATTCCTTTACAATTCCACCTGAAATAGTTTTTCACTAAAAACTCGAAGGACACAAAAAGGAGAAGATTTTTTAGTTCAGGGAAACAGCCAATATTCTCAGACGGGGTGGCCGTCGATTTAGATTTCACACGGACTTTATCATAGTACTCCAGTAGCTACACTATCCCATGATAAAAGGGTTCTTTTTCAAAGTCCCAGTGATGGATGAAAGGGTTACGAGCCATTCTTTTTTGTCCTGGTGTTTTACGGGTCCTACAATATTCCTTTTGTCGCGCTGTCTTCACTCAGGCGTGCGGCTAATGAACGTAGCCTTTAGTACAAAGCACGTAAATAAAAACCAATCTCGTTAGTCGAGTTCGAACATCCAGCACAGAGTACTCCAGGGGTGTCAGTCAACGTTGAGGGTAATGGATGAAAATTGAAAACCTGCGGCGAACTCAAGCTTTAATTTTCGCTGTACATCAAACGTGGCCGTTTTCCGAGTTTACTTTTATTTGTGTTGCTGGTAGATAGATAATATTTTAATTATTATATATTTACAACTCTGTCAACCTTAATCTTAGTAGTATACCTGGATCTTCAACCCAGTACTACGAGTAACAAGGCTATAGAAAGCTTGCCAAGTAGGCAGTCGCCCACCTGATACGGTGTAGGTACCTCCCGAAACAACCGTGTCCGGTGAGGAAATTATGCAGAAGGTGAGGGCGCCGTGGCGCCTCTCCAACCACTCCTCAACCTCAAAGAGGGAACTGTGAACACTTTGAGGCTCACGCTCTCCCGTCGGGGCTGCGGATCCCGTCGGGGCTGCGGATCCCGTCGGGGCTGCGGATATCGAAAAGTTACCGCGGCTCCGACACAAGGGCGAGGAAGAGGGAACATGGGTTGGTTTTTAGTCAGTAGAAGTCTGACACTCCCCTTCGCTCTGCCCAAGAGCGGGGGGGGGGGGTTATTCGATGATTTTCCACCCACCAAAAAAAAAAAAAAAAAAAAAAAAAGGCTCACGCTCTGAATTGACGTTTAATTAAATAGCGAAGCAAGGAAGTCAAAATCAACAAATTTCTAAAACGTAATTGGAAAGAACTAAAAATAAAGAGACAGGATAGAATGTGACGATAACATAACGTCAAATGATTTAAATCTAAATTATCGCCTTTGAAGGTAAAATAACTTTATTATAACAAAAAGCAAGTATCTAAAAATACTTGTCAAGGTCATGTATTGCAATCTTTATGAGTCTTCTCTTGTTTTACAAAATAATGTTGTTTTTGTTTCAATACACCGCATGTACTACTCGGTCACATTAACTAGACGCTTGGCGTTGTAACAATAATGTCCAAAAACAATATAACAAAAACAAAAAACTAGCCATTTATTGCAGTACGGTTGGCATCTTTGCTACCGATTCGCCCGTCAATAATTTGGCTAGTTTTCTGTTGTTGTTATATTGTTTTTGGACATTATGAGCCTGGGGTACCTCAAACGCGAGTTTTATAATGCGTAAAAGTATATGATTCACTGCAGCAGTAATCAACATCAGAAAAATATATGATATTCTTCAGGATATATGCTAGTGCCATAGTGTTGTGAAAACATAATACAACTAACTTTGCTCGATAGAAAAAAATCGCGAAGATACCTATAAAAATTTCTTTTAACGAGTAAAAACCATACTAAAATACATGTCATCGTTCTGATTTTTTTGCCAAATAATTCTGCAAGCAACATACTAAAGTCATAGTGTTTTACTTTTTTAGTCCAATCAATAGTTTTTTTGTAAATCGCAAAATACCACTAATTTCGCACTATTCGGCCGCAGCGAAAGACGTAACAACCGCTTTGTAGTGCAAGCTGATTCGAACTTTATTCTAACAGTATTTCAAGCGAAGTTTGAACCACTACAAATAGGGTTGCTAATCTGAGGTAGCATACGCTCTTATTGTTACAACGCCAAGCGTCTAGTTAATGTGACCGAGTAGTAGTGAACAACAACAAATCGGAAATCCAACGGAACATCACATGTAAATACCGTGTGAAGGAGGTGTCATAAAATATGTAACGCCTGCCAACTTTGTATCTCAAGCTCGAGCGAGTTCAAATAAGCTATAAAAGGGTACAGATGGGAGCTGGTGCGGCACGCTGTGAATAATGCATGTCTTGTTGATCTCACTGGCTTTCTGACGCTGGATAGACTTCAGTGTAGGAAGCGTCACACAACATAAACACTGCAATTGTTCTATTCTAAAGTTTAGGAATTTGAGCGTGTTGAATGTCAACTTCATTGGTAGCAGTCACGCTTGCGACCTCTAGACCAACGAGGCAGTGATCTTCTTTACATAGACAACGTCGCTCCCGCTGTTTGTAGGTACGCTTTTAAATAGCTAATATCTATGTTTCTGTGGGATGGATGTTTTCGGTCCGATAACAGAGAATGTTGCATTTGAACCCATCTTTCTAATGAGCTATGTCGCAAATCTGGGGACACGACTTGATTTAGATACCAATCTTTGGGCCACTTTGCCCATTCTCCTTTCGCAACGGATTTTAATGCAGTTATCACCAATACATAGAATGATTCAAGAAGAAGGTTTATATAAATACTGCACCCGTGCAAGGCCGGGGCAGGTCACTAGTGTTAACTGAAACCCAGGTTTAAATGCAACTTTTAACGCTTTTTAGTCAGGTGTACTGTCGCGTGCACGAGAGTTCATAATCAGGCTGTTTTATGAGCTTAAATGAGATGAAAAGTTAATTAACTGCCCCGCCACACATTACGTGTAATATGTGTTGTGCTAGTTAATTAACTTTAACTACTGTTCGCGCACATTATGTCAAAACTTTTATGGACGATCTCATTGATTACAGTTTATTGCGTGATTTTTCTAATAATACAGTGCTTGTAATAAATCATCTTCTGACAGAATAATTAGTGACTATACCGCAGTGCGGAAAACTCGTAAGATCCTTATAATAAACAATTTATTTTCTCACCATGTTAAGCGCTTATTTTTTATCAGCTTTCAACACAATTAGAAGATAATGGTTCTTTCTTTTGGACACACTGTAATAATATTATACCTTAATAAATAACAAATAAAGACTAATACTTGAGTCAGTGCGTCCTGCCTGGTCCTAAATTCCACAATCCACAGACTAGATTTTTTTACTTCAAGTTCAGGAAGTTAGTACCTACTTACGTAAGACATAATTATGAAGTTTTCTTTTCGACATATTTAAACAAGGTAGGTAACTTTCAGAGCGGCCATTGCTCCTAACATATTAAATACCGTTCACCTTACAACATACTATTAGAACAGAGAAAATAACAGAGGTTTTCTCGGGAGAGTACACACAGTACTATGGGAGAACATAAGAAACATAAAGTAATGAGCCGACGGGTTCAGTGACTACTTAATGGGCTCAAGTGCTGCTTTAGTGTTTCTGTTAATGTTGTAAATTATAGTAAATAATAATACATATCTTCTTAAAATACTGTTCTTAACTGTTGCTACCCCGTGGTGCATGACTGCTACGCCGCCGCCGTAGAGCACGATCGCTAATAGGGGATCGGACTGGGTCAAAATAATATGATTCTGTTTAGTCCGTAAGTTAGATTATCGAAAAATATTGAATACGTGTCTTTTGTTTTATCAAATCAATAAAAAATGACGAAGATAAAACGCGTCAAAGATCTTGGAGTGGGGCTTGAAACGTCACTTGTGTCGTCAAAATGTACTATCATATGACGTCACCCGAGTTTTCGAAGCACTTTATCGTCTTCATTTTAAGTTTACGTGAAAAAAGAAAAAATACGTGTCCAATATTTTTTTTTAAATCTATCTGACGGACTAATTAGTTTTTTTTGTCCGATCCCCTATTGTCCAAAACTAAACTATCTCTCCATTCACTAATTCTTTCGTCTTTCATGTAATAATATATTTTCTAAATGTAGAGATAATGTTCTATAATAACCAGAGCTTCTAGGGTATTTAGTTAATTGTTAATGGTAAAACAATCACGTATTTTAAAATAAGTGCTTCACATAATTATGATCATAGACGGGAGCTTGTATAAAGATAAAGTTGAAAAAGAAGAATAAAGATATCAAAAGTGTTATTGGCACACACTAAAGCTCATAAATAGATACATTTAGACTCACCCAGATTATACCTATAAAGAGGAAAATCTTGTGTTTTTAAAACCCATTCCTTTCAAAATGTTTCATCGACCGGAACTAATTCCATTTGTAAGCGATTTTTAAACAAGGAAAGATATTAAAGCTGCTTTCTTGGAGGCGTCGTTTATTCTAAGTATGTTCATTCATAAAAGTAAGTGAACTCTTTAGCTCCTTAGCTGAAGAAGTAGCACCATCTAATACGTGATGCAATGTATAATAACAGATTACATTTAGACAATTTGCATTCTGCATCATCCAACTAAACCTATATAAAATGTACCACATAAACAAATAAACTGAAAAACAAAGCAAATGTTACAGGCGAGGAACTGGTGAGTCTCCACTGTAAGTTATGTCTTCCTGAAACAATTTTATTTATGTACCAGAGAGAAACCAAATTATTCATAGCGAGGTGTTAAAAGATGTGACGCAATGATGACTTTTTGTGTTTATTTACTGATGAGTAAGATAGATGGCCTATTTTTGTATTTGGGCACTTTATGAACCTGAGTGAGTCTAAATGATTACTTGATAAATAACTCCATCCACATCTCGGTGCAATTGAGTTAAGCGCATGGGTAACACAGCTTGTTGAACTTTTGTTGCAAAAGTTTGTGTTTGTGTGTGTTTAGGCTTTCCGTTTACAAATTCAACATCTGTACTCTCTCTGAGACGAGATGTAGGGTGTAACAAGAAAGGAATAAATTTTACCCACGAAGTTCAATTTTGGGTACGTGTTCCATTTTTCCAATTCATAATGTGTTTCAAATACATGCATGAAGTCGAAGTTAACATAACGCTTTGTGATGTCAAAACAAGTTTCAGCTTACCGATGTATCGGTGAATTTAGTATTCATGGCTGGTTCTGAGGAAAATCGATACCGAACGGAAACGAATTTTATTTTTAACCGGATTTGTATCTGATCTAAGGTTTCCTGGCTCGGAAAATTTAATGTTACCATTTCCTTTTGAAGTTTCATTTTGTTTTATTTTCTTGTCAAAGGCTGTAGTTTCGATTATCACGGTTACTTTACCACAAACATGTCAGGGTATGCTGAGGGAAGTACCAAGACTAACAGCCGGAAAATTGTGGGGCTCACCATTATGGTGCATTTTATTCGACCGTAACGGTTACGGGCGTAGTTTATTATCCGATGAATTACGTTCAGAACGTGTTCCCAGTTTCGACGCGGGCAATTCATTTGCTAGATAGTTACAAGTTTTCCAAAGTATAAAATGCATCGTGCGTATATTAAGTTAAAAACTTGACTGTTCTATAATACAATTTCAATTTTAGTAACAAATATTTAGTAGAAACAAACTAAAAAAGCAAATTGATATTTTCTAAGAACTTTACTTTCCAATAACTTGTTAGAGCTACATAGTAACGTAGTATCATGTTCTTGTCTATAAATGAAAGACCCTTGGCATAATTGGTTTCAACAAATATAAAACCCTAATATTGATAATGCCCTTTCCAATAAAATATGTCGAAAGGAAACACATTTCCTAACACCCGATTGAGATATCGCCAAAGAAAACAGGTGGAAACCGAAAAGGACAACCCTTTTCGGTTTCGTGAAGTGTATACCGTATCTTTTGTTCAAGTGCTTGCCTATATCAAAAACATGTCGCTTACCGCTATTTGAAGAATATACCAATTTAGTGTGATCATACTTTGGAGCAGCTCTTGAGTCTGACAAGCATAATGTTTGCAAAACCAGCTACTTAACATTGCAACAGTGATTAAAGCCTGCAGCAGTGGTTGTAATGTATTGCATAAAATTTTGCATATTGCATAAGCAAAATTATAGAGGTGTTCAAACAACGTTAGTTATAGACTTAGTCGGTGCATTCGTGTCTCGGTTCAAACATTCTGAAGCGTGTTGCTTAAACTGTGTGCACTTACGAGGGGGATAGCAGCTATTTGTTCGACGGACAAGTTTAGTCTTTATTATGTCTTATTTCAAACTAATACGAACTAATACGCAATTCTATTGCAAACTAATACGGAAACTCAGTGGAGCTGCTCAAAGCCGTTTCTAAACGGCACGAGCACCTGGCCTTCTGTTCTAACAAAAGCTAAGGGAAAAATAAGCAGCCTTAATCTTAACAATCCACCAAAACCCGGACTTTATTACAGCATTTAAATCATTAAATCACTTTAACTCTACTTATGCCCGGTTTCTGAGGCACTTTATCTGTGGTTTGTCTATTCAAATATACGCATATGAATAGATAAACCACAGATAAAGTGCCTCAGAAACCGGGCATCACTCGTATACTTTTTAAACGCGAGCCACAAATGTGTCAAAGCTTGAAAACGTCCCAATTAACTTAATTTCAGTTGAATATCTCAACAATTACTAAAGAGAAACATTAGCGAATTACTTAATTGATAATAATACTCTAACAAGGGGTTAAAATTCTATGTTTCATAACATTCTCAAAGACCCCGACGGCTTTAAAATTTCTGTCTGCAATATAAAAGCAATAGAGCGTAGAAACGGAAGGCTTTTGTGCCTAAGAATTGCTGAAATAATATCGCCTAATTAGACGAGTAAAAGGGGCCACTTTACTGACTCAGTTGGAAGTAGTATTCAGTGTTGGCTGTAAGATCTAGATTCCGTCTTAAGATTAATCTGCAAAGTAGTGCAGACAAATTTAATTAGAGCTAAAGGAGGATATTTTTGCCGTATAAAACACTTTTCCGAGCAAAACTAAAAAACGAAATATTCATATTAATTTCATAAATTATTTAGCTAATCTACCTTTTCAGTCATTCAATTAATAGGTAGGTAAGGTTTGTGCGCACCATTAACTAAACAGCATAGCTTTCTTTATTTTCATGTCCATTCAACCTATTAATCTAATCACATTAATTACGTGGGGAAAACCTCATCTATTTCCAATATTCAATCTGTTAATCACACAATGGCTTCTGTCCGGTCAATTATAGCATGAATAAAGGTTGTGGCTTCCATGACGAGGGTACGTGCCATCGGTCTACTTATTATATAACGAAGATAATTGGATAATGGTAGGAAATTTGATAAACAGCTGGTTTGCGCTGTACGGGAACTAATATTTATAAATGACTCTAGATAGGCTACTTGGGTAGAACGAAATTTTCGTAAGCCCTGTTGAATACATTTTACATTTTGGAGCTGTCTACCTTGGTATTCTCAGTAAAGCGTTCTGTACTTTTGTATTTATACTATATAAACAGTACTTTTGGGTTCTCCGAATATTATATGAAATGTTTTTGATGCTAAGCTCTCTTTATCAAAGTTATACATAATTACGGAGAATGATCTATTTCTTAGAATTTACGCTATAGACTTACTTCAAGACACGCATCAAATTAAGATAATTTTATGTAGGTACAAGAAATCGAGCGTACTGCACTCGCGAGGCACTCGCAAATAAATTCAAAGAAGACCGAACTTCTTTGAATTAATTTCTAGTTTAATAAGTATAATAAAAACTATAATGGTGAAATGTATTATTAAGAGGAATTACGAGTACTATGTATTAACTTAGATTTAGGCCTCTTTATGTAGACCATTACTTGTCTTATATTACAAGCGTTTTTTAAGAATTATCCTTTTATTTAAAAATTAATAATAAATCCCTGAATTTATAAGATAAGATATCAAGTCGCACCACTTTTGTATCTTACTGGCAGTAATAAGATTAATCTCACTGGCATTTCCTCGTAATAAAAAGGAAATCTCGAACATTTTCACCCCATTTTTGTTCACAAATGGTTTCCACGGTCGGTATCTCACCAGTCAACTGACGAAGGTCTCGGCTGCTCTTTCTTGTCACATCCACACCGCAATACAAGAATCAGAAACGGATAACTTAGTAATAAAATATCATCTCGTTAAGTAAAAGAATCTAGAGGAAAAGTTGCTCTTGTATTTCGAGGGCCATTTTATTTGTAAAAGATTGTAGTATTGTGTTCTAACCGCTTCTTGTTTGAGACAAAAGAAAGAAATCGCTTCGGAGAAAGAGGTTATTAGGTTTACTGGCATTAGTTGATTAGGGGCCTGTTTCACCACCTACAATTAAGTTCCGTTCAGTTAATTTTCTTGCCGGAAAATTTCATAGAAATTTGGTCCCTTTTTTAGTTTATTCGGTAGATATTTGCATTCTGATATCGTGAAAAAGGCTGTTATAGTTTTCTATATAATCTGTAAAAAAAAAATGTGTTTCATCACACCTGAAATACAAGAAAGGTCAAGCAGAAATTTACTTCATTAGAAATGTTTAATAAAGCTTTATAATATACAACGTTTAGGTACCAGCCTCAGTCTTATTATCTGGGGGCACGGCAGTGCCCCCGCCGATCTGGGGGCACGGCAGTGCCCCCGCCGAGTCGAGCATGACGCAAACACTGCCGTACCATCCTTTACTGGAACCATTTCGCCGCATTTTCAGGCCCCTATTTGAGAACCTCTGGATAAGACCAGAACGCTGAAATTTTCGTCATCCAGTAAGCTATACAATCACACTTAAAATAAAAAGTTTCAAGTCTGTAGGTCATTTAGTTCCGAAGTTAAGCGAAAGCAAAGTTTCGCATTTATGAAACTCACTCACTCACTCACTCATGATCATCAAAATAGAACTAGTACTTCCCATAAACTCAGAGAGCTGAAATTTGGTACAGAGTTAGGGTTTAATGGCCACATAAAGGGAAAACTATAAAAAGTATGAAAATCGAAAAAAAAACTACAAAAAAAATTGTTTTAAATAAGAAAATCTAATAAAATAAATCAATATAACCCACGTTTAGCCCACGTTTCTACAAAAAGAAGTGAAATCCTAACAAAAACATTCTGTAAAAAACTAGCCAAGTCTCGATGGAGCTGCTTGTTTATCTCTAAAAAGTAATGAAATCTAGACAAAGTCGTGCCAAGTCTAAGGTTCCTTATTGCGATTTCTTTAATATTATAGTTAATGTTGTGTGACTTGGCCGTTGTTCGTTTCGTTTAATTCGGTCATTTTTCTTCTTGGCGTCCAATTACCAATACCAGTATGGGTTCTTATCTCGGTTAACAATCATAGGTAGTTACAACAGATATAACATTACGTATAAACTAAATTGACTTGTACCCACTAACGTATAAAGAATGTTCAACGGCCAAGACACACAACAATAACTATAATAATAAAGAAACCGCAATAAGGAACCTTAGACATGGCACGACTTTGTCTAGATTTCATTACTTTTTAGAGATAAACAAGCAGCTCCATCGAGACCTGACTAGTTTTTTACAGAATGTTTTTGTTGGGATTCATTTTACCAGAAATACCACAAACCTAGCATAATAAAATATATTCTGTTGGTTCTAGAACAAACAATAGCCATAAGATCGAGACTCTGGAAATAAATTCGGTGTATCTGCATCGGCTTTGCAGTTTCTTACAAAATAGTCTTCTTCTTACAAAATCGGAATTATTGACAGTTAAGCTTTTATGCATTCGTGATTTTTACTTATATTAATTAAATAATAATGTGGGACTGCTTATGACCTCGATCACGTCTGATAGTAAGCGATGGATGAGGTCTATGATGGAACGAGCATGTCCAGAAGATGCCTATTCACTCTTGTTTTGAAGGCAAAGAATGGCTAAATGCAGTGCGAAACGCCCCTTAAGTCATTTATTCATTTGTTTAACATAGGTACAATAATAGTGGTAGGAAGGTAATAATGAGTGCGCTATGTTATGCCAGAGAGCATACAAATGCTTTAAAGTATTAAATAAATCACCTTTGCACTTTAACCTTTTTAGCGCCACAGTCACGTATAGACGACAAGCCGAACAAGCAAAAAAGTGCCCTAAGTCTGTCGACTTAAGGTACTTTTTGGCTTGTCGTCTTACTTGACCGTGGCGGTCAATGGGTTAATGAGTATACGAAATGTGCTTTGGTGCGCCTGAAATACGTAAAATTATAGATTTAAATATATATTTCGCTATAGCGTTTCCAAAGACTGCAAAAGTTTCTTAACAATATATTCTTATTTAAACTTCAATATATTGCTTTCTGACGTTGACACCGTTCTTCCTTCTTCGTACATTTACCTGCAAGTTTTATGGAGCCATCTTATTTATGGCGACCCTTCGCGACTTTTAGCGACTAGCGTTTATCTTGTGAACTCAGGTACAATTCTACGTTAAGCTGGAGAGACGTGATTGTTCGTTGTAGGAAGCTATTTCTTATTTTTGAGAAAAATGTTATTAAATTCTTAAAACGTTTACACTAGTGTTGTTCACTAGCTGCTTGGCGATTTGCTGGATTGGGCTTTTTTGGTGCATCCGTAGGCCGTGAGACACAATCTCCGAATTTTCTGTTATACGTGACAAATACATAATGTTTTCTTTAAAAATAAAGTTTATTTTTGCCGGATTTTGTTAACTGTTTAAGTGAGATTAGAGCGATTGTTGATGAGAGTAACATCGAGTCTGTTTTTGTGTTGGGGGATTTTAATGCGGACCCGGGTGAGTTATTTTACAATGAACTTATTAATGTGTGTAGCGAGGAGAGTTGGTCGTGCATAGATGTAGAAATGTTAGGGAGTAACGGCCGAATACTCGAAAGTCACTCAATTATAAGTAGCCCTCAAAACTCGTGCTATCTCTGTCACTCTGCGTTAAAGTAACAAAGACAGCACGAGATTTAAGTGCAACTTAAAATTGAGTGACGTTCGAGTATTCGGGCGTAACTCAGGTACTTATACCTAGTAACATTAGTGATGCGCATGGGACGCCCAGCTGGCTCGATCATTGTATTGTGACTCACGCGGCGAAGCAGTCTGTTACGAATGTTTTTGTCAAATATGACACTCTGTGGTCGGACCACTTTCCTCTCATTGTAGAATTCAATCTTTGTATATTAACGCCCATGATAGTTACTCCTACTGTTTGTGATAAAAATCTGGATGTTGTATGGGGGGTAAGAAATGGGAATCAGACCTTAAAGTACAATGAAGAGTGTCCTAAGAGATTGAAATTAATTGATTTTCCCGCAGAATGTTCGCAATGTGCGGATTATTTACGTAGTAACCATGATCATGAGCGTGTCCTGGATAAATTATATTCTGACATTGTGTCTGCCCTTCAGGGCTCGGCAATGGTGAGTGGGGGAAGCTCACGGAAGTGTGGGCGTGGTGCACGCTTAGCGGGATGGAATAGGCATGTGGGCGAGGCTCACAGGTTGGCCAGGCTGAGGCTTAGCGAGTGGGTACTGTGTGGTAGACCAAGGTCCGGTTGTATGTATGAGGGGATGCGAGAGAGCAGAAAAGTGTTTAAGTCCAGATTAAAATGGTGCCAGAATAATCAGGACCAAATTCGGATGGACGCCCTCGCTGAACAACACTATAAGGGTGACTTCCGTGGCTTTTGGCGAAAAACGAGGAAAGTAAACTCGCGGCCTGGCCTTCCTGGGAGCGTTGATGGCCTGAGTGATCCAAAGAGCATTGCGAATGTTTTCAGGGAACAGTTTTCAGTTCGGTCGCCGCTCGGTCCGGCGGGTGGGGTGCTAAATGCCGATACGAACAATACAAGTGTAGGAATAAGTTTCTCTGCTAAAGATATTTCCAAAGCCATTTCTCAGATTCAGAGGGGAAAGTCCCCTGGGCATGACTCACTCAGCATTGAGCACCTGCAGCACGCTGGACCGCACTTGGCGAGAGTTCTCGCAATGTTCTTCTCGCTGTGTGTGAGCCACTCCTACCTGCCTGCGGACTTCATGAGGACAGTTGTAGTGCCGGTAGTGAAAAATAAAACGGGCGATTTGTCGGATACAAACAACTACAGACCCATATCGCTTGCAACTGTAGTTGCGAAAGTATTTGACGGTGTGCTTAACACACAGTTAAATAAACATGTAAGTATCACTTCATGATAACCAGTTTGGGTTTCGACCTAAACTGTCCACAGAGAGTGCAATACTGTGTCTAAAGCACACCGTTAAATATTACACGAAGAGAAAGACCCCGGTATACGCGTGCTTCCTCGATTTATCCAGGGCCTTTGACCTCGTCTCATACGACATCCTCTGGGGGAAGCTGAGGAGCACGGGTTTGCCGTGGGAACTCATCAGCATGCTCCAGTACTGGTACGGGCACCAGGTCAACAGGGTCCGGTGGGCGGGAGCGATGTCAGACCCTTACACAAATGAATGTGGCGTAAGACAGGGCGGACTGACCTCACCTACATTGTTCAATATGTATATGAACGAACTGATCGTCTCGCTCAGTAGTCAACATGTCGGATGCTATATTGACGGAGTATGTGTCATCAATATGAGTTATGCGGATGACATGGTGCTGCTGAGCCCGTCGATCTGTGGGCTAAGGAGGTTACTCAGTACGTGTACGGAGTACGCGCATGGTCATGGTTTGATATATAATGGTAAGAAAAGTCAATACATGGTTTTTCGGGACATCGGTGGGTCGAGCCCTGTGGACATTCCGAACATTGAACTCAACGGTGTTCCAATAGAACGAGTGGAGCAATTTAAATATTTAGGGCATCTACTTACCGAGGGCCTTAAAGACCATGTCGACATGGACCGGGAGCGGAGGGCACTGTCGGTGCGAGCCAACATGATAGCCCGCAGGTTTTCGCGATGTACGGCAGGTGTGAAGATCACGCTTTTTAGAGCGTACTGCACATCTCTATACACGTGTAGCCTGTGGGTTGACTATAGTGCAGGGGCATATAGTGCCCTCCGAGTCCAGTACAACAATGCGTTCAGGGCGGTGTTGGGGTTGCCCCGTTTCTGTAGCGCATCGGGGATGTTCGCGATGGCGCGCACTGATTGTTTTCACACTACGATGCGTAAGCGGTGCGCATCCCTGGTGCGCCGGGTGCGGGCCAGCCCCAATGTTATCCTGGCAATGATCGGCAACAGGCTGGACTGCCCTTATATCCGCCATTGTTGTGGCAGGCATGTTGCCGTTCCAGTGCCGGTTAGGAAATTTTAGTTATTGTGTTTATTTTATGTATATTAATAATATTAATTAATGAATAACTTTAATTTAATTGTTTGTGTGTGTATTCATTTTATCAGAATTTTCAATAGTAATTTGACTTTTAATTGTATGTTTGTGTATTTAATTGTTGTTCTTATAATTCTTTAATTTAATAATGTTCATACTTAATCATTATTATTTCTGAATTTTAATATTTTACTCATGTTTGTATATTATGATTATGATTGACATGGCAACGGGTGAAAAATTACCTGAATAAATGAATTTAATAATAATAATAGTTAGTTGTACCCATTAATACACCAACAATTCGCCCGATATGTTTAAGTTTTCGTTTTATTTCGCTTTCCTAGTTCTGCGAGACCCTACGGTACGGTAACACACAAATCTAACATTTCTCTGTCACATGCAGACTATTTATGTTCTCTCTAATCCAATAATAATTCCACCTGTATAATGTTCAGTAGTTGTGAGAGTGGCTGCGTGTGTTAAACTGTCACGTATGTGTACGTGTATCAAGTGTGTTAGTTCTTATGTCTAAAGCAAACTCTAAGTGATATTACCTAGCGAAGCGTTTCTTTACATATCAAGCTAGCTAGTGAAACTTTCCCAATCAACCTTGAACCTAATATGTTAGGGATAAAGTTTAAAAATTAATAAAGACGCCTGGACGGACCAAAAAGTTCCAGATATCATCATAGAATTCAACATAATTATTAAAAAAGACATTAATTTACTTATCTTTTTACATTATAACTATCATGAGCCCTAGCGCAAACACTTCTTTTTAAATCATAAACTTGCTTTTTAAATCCAGTTAATCATTTTAATGTGACAAGAAAGTGATTACTTTGCAAACGAAGATTCAATGAAATAAAATGATTGAGTTTGAACAAAATCGGTAAAGTAATTGAAGAAATTACTTTGAGAAGTATGTTTTTAAGCAAAATGTAAAAAGAAGGTTTAGGTACCTTTTTCCAATTTATATTTGAAATCTTCGAAAGATCTTTAGGTTTTTAATCTTTAATCTGTAAGTAGAAAAAATTATTTGTACAGAAAAAATATATCTGTGGTTGGCGAACGAAGTTTTCCTAATTGCCATACCTGTTTTGCAATTCGTTCACTTTACAATGTAAGTACCAGATACTTCTCCGAGAAAAATACATATTTTGCCCTCTCAGTTTAAAAAAAAATGGCTACCTAGTAGCCATCAACTCTTTACCTCCATCAGAACCTCATATTGAATTGAATAAATCTCTTGATTTTGTTTACCAGCAACTTACGAGAAATAGGAGAAACAGTATTAGGAGAGTGCTCTCAAGACTAATAAATAACTAAATTCTTCTTCTTAGCGTAAAAAAGAACTGGTATTTATCAAGAGTAGTATAAAAAAATTAACTTGTGAACATTTCCAGAACATTACTGCATTTCTGCTAGACTGGTTATAAAAGCACATTAATTTTTAGGTGATCCTTTCGTAATATCTACTGCTATGTGGTTCAGAATGTACGAGTGAGCCGTAATGGGGTAGTTAGTTTTATAATGGCTTCATTATCTTATTTCATGTGTATGCTACCACTTTGATTTGGTGGGTGGGAAATCGTCAAATGACGCCTCCTGCTCTGGGTGGATCGGAAGGGAGTGCCTCCCTTCCAGGCCACCAGCATCCAGCCATGTTCATTCTTAGCCCTTTATGCCCCGGGGCCGCGGAATCTCTTTCAGACAATACTACTACTTTGTAAGAAGGCCGTGGTTAATAGTAGCGTCGTATAACACAGCTGCTTGGACCAATCTTCAGGTTAAGCCACGCTTGCCTAGGTTGATCTGTGGACGGGTCACACCCAGTTTCCTCCGTGCCTCAGAAAGCACGTTAAGCTATTGGTCCCGTCTTACACTTGTAGATCTATGACAGTCGTAAAAGGTAGTCAGTGGTCCAAAAGTCCGACAACCAGTCTCACCACATTACCCAGTACGAGTACTAACTGGGTTCCTCTTCTGTTCTTGTCGATCGATGAAATCCAATTGTGCTAGCTAGACCAGTATGGAGCAACTTGTACAACCCTAAAATTAAATCTTGAAAGATAATTAGTGCAGGCTGGGCTGCTGTGAGTGCTAGTGATTGTGCAGGATGGGCGGAATAGATGAGGTGGTGCATATCCTGTAAAGGGATTCCGCGCCGGAAATTTGTTTAGGATAGATCGAGGTTACCTTATTTGGCCGGATTTTATATCTACAGCGGCCAACTGTCATAAAAACCTTGCTGATGACGGATATAAAACTGACAGGCTATTCATCTTCAGCATAGTTCTGACTTTATATGGTGCGCCTTACTAAGGTCAGTCTGTTATTTTATTGTCTTAGCTCGTAAATGACTCATTACAACTTACATGTTGCTTATCTTATTACGAACAACAAAAGTAAATACTTCGCGAAAAGAACTCGGTCCGAATGATAAATTATACGAATCTAGATAAATTCGTAACTTATGTTGACGGCGGCGGTGAGTCAGTCATTGTACCTATAAGCTTTATTTGTGCTGAAAGATAAATTGTTTCGCTGAACTACGAAACAGATTGAGAAAGAAATCGTCTCTTCCTCGCAGAGAGATTTAAGATTCGTCCTAAAGTTGTTTTGTGTGCTTTATGACTCTTCTTTTCCAATAGTTACTGTAGGGTTGCTAGCGGCACTGTATTGAACGAGACAATGAACTATCGATGATATCTGGGCTTTGTCTGTAGTTGGCATCTCCCGAACAATTACTAACCAATCCAATATTAATTCGTGTTGCATCTCATTCTGATACAACATTTTGTTGAAAATTGTTTACGAAATCACCTTAACAAAACTTTGTGTTACCAGTATCTCATTTTCCAGATTATGTCGCTACACTTGATTACTACGATATTGGCCTTCACTTGGTTACTGCAACTTGTGCATAATTCGTGTACAATAGAATAGGTAGTAGTGCGTTATGTGGATTACAATATAAATCTACGAAGTCAAACTCCAACCCAAAAAGTAATTAAAGTTTGGTATTGCTTTGGTTCTTGTAATTTTGCATGTTGTGATATCCACAAAGTATAGTGCAATATGTCAGCTCAACGCTTGCCAACTAGAACGTGACCGTTAACTAACTGTATGAGCATATAACTAAACACAAACATCGCTTGCAGCTTTAATTTTGAGAATGGTTCCGTAGTGAGTGCTCGTCACGGTACATTTCCAGTCAAAGTACCGCAGAGGCTTGATAAACATTCCTTCGCTTTATGGTGTATCTCTAGCGCTCAAAGTCGCGAGGAAGACCGCAATTTGTTTCAGCAACATACTTTCTGGATTTCTAAGATATTTCCTTGGGTTTGGGGAGTTAATAGAGATGTTTACTTCAGAACTGCTTAGATGAAGTTTCAAAGAATGTTTTATGAATTTACAGTCTCCAAAGTTATTTTCCATTAGGATTCAATATCGTCGTGAATTATTTAATAAGCTTTATTCCGAAATTGTTTTCGCCATTTATTCGTACAATGTGACCGCATTTCGTTTATAAAAGTTGTTCTCAATTTACTGTACATGAATTTTATAGCAAACTTTATTGTTTTTCGATAATGCTGAATAAACAACACCCAGTGTTTATCTTTTGGAACTGTTACAATCAACTCATCATTCTCCTGCCCTTATCCCAATTTATTTGGGGTCGGCGCAACATATCTTCTTCTTCCATACTTCCCTATTTCTCGTCATCTCAGCAGTCACCTCCTTTCTAGCCATATCATCCTTCACACAGTCCATCCATCGTTTCTTTGGCCTTTCTCTCCTTTTATAGCCATCTACATTCATACTCAACATTTTCCTCACAACATTTCCTTCATTCCTTCGCATCACATGTCCATAACACGACAATCGATTACCAATCAACTTTTCATTGACCGGCGCCACTTTCAGACTTCCTCTTATGTACTCATTCCTTATTTTATCCATTCGTGTCACACCACACATCCCTCTTAGCATTCTCATCTCAGCCACATGCAATTGCCTTTCATTTATCCCTTTTGTGGCCCAACATTCTGATCCATACACGACAGCAGGTCTAACCATGGTCTTATAAATCTTCCCTTTGAGTTTAAGGGGAATGCGGGAGTCGCATATTGTTCCCGTGACCTGCCGCCATTTCATCCATCCAGTGCTAATTCTGTGCTTTACACTACGATCTATTTCGCCATCGCTTTGCACGAGTGAACCGAGATACCGAAAGTCGGAGCAAATTGGAAGAAGCACGCCATCTAGCGCTATGGCTCCAGAACTGGAGAGACCGCCGAAATCGCAAAACATGTACCTATTCTGTTTTACTTCTGCTGATTATCAAGCCAACATTTTCCAGCTTCTGTTGCCATTTCTCCAATCTGCTCTGGATCTCAGGTCCATCTTCACCGACAAGAACAATGTCGTCGGCAAACAGCATGCACCAGGGTGCCTCTTCTTCTATGTCAATCTACTATTTTTTGCAGTGAGCTAAACTTGTTTTTTTTTTATTTTTTTAAAAAAAAACGTTGCCCCACACTAGGAATTTCTCCTGTATCGTGGGTGCGTTCACAAACATTTATACTCACATACAAATACCCTGTTTTGAAGGTACTAACAGAGGCGCGGATTTATTGTGCCTCGTAAATCAACAAGAGCAGAAAGTCGTGTTTTTTTCCTGAAATTCTTCACAATAAAGTAAAAATAGTTTACAAAACTTCATAATTATTTTAGTATGGCTCCTCTAACAGCTTTTTGAAATCGTGATAATCTTTTAGGACCAAGTCTCAATGTTCCTTCTATTTATCCTGGATAGGTTTCAGCTCAATATTTTAAAGTTAACTTACATTGTGTCTGCCAACTTTATGAATCAATTACATAATATTATATTATTCTACAATGCCTCCCACTCACTAAACTACCAGTTACCACCCCTGGAACATGTCAACATGTCAGAATAATAATTGCTCACACATCACACATTTCTTTACAACAATTATTTATAGAAGATCGACGAAAATGTCGTGTGGAGAGTTTTTACTTTGAATAGGATGGCTAATAAGAGTTGAGGAAGACCAAAGAAACGTTGAACGGGCTGTGACAAGGATGATAAATGATGGTTAAAAAGGAGATTACACTGAGATGACAAGTGAAATAGAGAAATATATGCAAAAAGAAGACATGCACCGTAGACCCCAAGTATATTGGGATATTGTCAGGTGAATGATGATTTTTCTCTCACTCATTTAATTTATCACGGGTATTTCTCACAAATTGTCAGAACGGCTATTAATATATACGGCTATAAATATATGTATTCTGTACGGATATGACTCACTCCCTATACACTCGTTATCAGACTGGTTTATCTGAGCAAGCAG
Organism: Diarsia mendica; assembly: GCA_949316265.1. Lineage (NCBI taxonomy): Eukaryota > Metazoa > Arthropoda > Insecta > Lepidoptera > Noctuidae > Diarsia > Diarsia mendica. Next base: position 15,452,653 of record OX438906.1, read on the forward strand.
CGATTGCCTCTAACGAAAGCCAGTTAAAATACGTTTTATATGCTAACGTCTCGTAGTAAGTGGTACATGTGTCAGTATTGTAGCTATAAACTTTATGTAGTGTATCAATATCGTGACGGCTGTTCATATTCTGGAAGTGTTGTATTTTATGAGCCAGTAAGTAACAGACCTCGCTATAATACAAAGAAGTCAATGCTGTAACTGTTGAACAGGCATCTTCTGGACACGCTCATTCCGTCTGATCCCTCATTCATCGCTTACCACCAGGCGTGATCGAGGTTAAGAGCAGGCTGATTTAGCAATAAAAAAAATTAAACGTTGTTACGATCTTACTTCAGTTAACTTTTAAAACATTAAAACAGTAGACTCGTTTCTTTTCTGTTCCTGTCAAGCGTTAATTATAAAATTCAGAAGTCCGAAGCAAAAAGAAATATAGGAGATTGATTGAAGAATGAGGGGTTCAGAATTTGATTAGAATTTCGCTAATGAAGAAAATTAAGAGTTTTACTTCGTGACAATCTGGAACATAATTTATTAAACAAGAGTATTTCTACACACACTTACTAAGCATCGCGAATTTTAGAAACAAAAAAATAAATATTTTATAAACTGGTATCATTTTACCAAGCTTCTCGTACTGGCCACCCCAGGCGTCACGTCACTTTTTCTTTTCGCGCGCTCAACAGCATCGCCAAAAAATTTCTCTTGCGTAAAATTATCTATATTTGAAGTTAATTCCAATAAAAAAACCGTGAATAACAATGCCAAGCGACAAATCCAACACAGAACTGTTAAAATGCATATTAACTGCACTGGACGACCAAAAACGAAAACGACGCCGCCAGCGACGGAGTCGCAAGAGCAAGTCTCGCTCACGCAGCCCCCGCAGGCGGCGCTCACCATCATCAGCTTATACACCAGAAGAACGCAGAAGCAAGACTCCCAGCCCTGCACGTAGGCCAGAGACAAATCCCGAGCCCTCAAACTCCAATTCAGGTATGTACCTACAATTTTTATTCGAGGTTAGGAATACGAGAACGTGGTTTTAATGTACCTTCAGTTTTCTTGAACACGTGGGCCATAAAGCGGCCCCGCTTTCAACCCTGCTTAATGCGTGTGGGCGATAAATGAACACGTGCATTCAAAAGCATTTTTACTTACCTAACCTTACCAGTGAGTACGAGATACTCATAGCGACATTACCTCCATGTTGCTAGCTGGTTTGAGTTTACCACGGTGTGAGCATGCCCTGTTTTTACAGACCGCCGAGTACGAGATACTCCCAGCTGCTTATGTAAGCACTAGGCGGTCTGGCTATCCGGCCATTAAGTACGAGATACTTATGCTAACCTATTGACACGTTGCAATGGCTGAAAGAAAACGCTGCTTATGCAATTATTGTTTTCTTTGCATTTTAGATATAACCCAAATGGAGCCACCAAACCCGTATAAGGAAGCTTTAGATATGGACTATGAAGAACCACAGACATACACGGGGCAAATCCATAAGGATATAAGGCTCAACCACATCTTAACAAAAGGCTTAACAAAGGAAGAAAGAGAGACAATAACTAAAAGGCACACAATGCCAGACAATTGCACCTTACTCGATGCTCCCATACTCAACCAGGAGGTGAAAGCTGTACTCACAGACGCCTCTAAACTAAGGGACCATGGTATTGAAATATCCCAAAAACAACTTGGACTCGCTACCTCCATAATTGCTAAAACCATGACCGACCTTATAACACTGGAACAGATAGACAAACATAAATTACTTACAAATTTAGCTGATGCCATAAAATTAATGACAAACATACACTACCATCAAACACAGACAAGAATAAAATTGATATCTCCAGTGTTGGACAAGAACTTTAACCAAACCTTATCCAAAACTACAAGAGACTCTTTCCTTTATGGAGAAAACCTACCAGACCTGCTGAGGAACGTAAAACAAATGCAACAAGCTGCAGCACAATTAAAAAAAACCATCACCAGTAGTGCCATCAAACAGACCAAGTAACATTCCGAGACCCAGCCAGGGAAACAGGAACGGCCCACCACCGAAGATGAAAATGAATGCACGTGGTGGGCCACACAAGAGGAACCAGCCCTTTCGCCAACAACAACCTCGTTGGTCGCACCGCCCCGAGAGGACAACTCACCAACAAGGCAGATACCGGAATGTCCCAACGAAACGTTGATAAATCAGGTATATGCAGGCAATTTATCTAATTATGTTAACTGCTGGAGGCATATTACTGATGATCCTGTTATCTTACAATGGGTACAAGGGTACGAGATACCATTTGATACCCCACCTGTGCAGTTTAACACTCCAAATTCTAACCTATCACAATTAGAAACCATTCATATGGGAGAGTCCATTGTAGACCTGCTTAAATTAGGTGCCATAGCCCCCTGTCAACATACAAATGACCAATTTATTAGCAAAATTTTTCTCAGGCCTAAACAAAATGGTAAATTTAGGTTCATCCTGAACCTTAAACCACTAAATAAATTTATATCAGCAAAACATTTCAAAATGGAAGATATTAGAACCGCCATTAGACTGGTAGATAAGGATTACTACATGGGTTCAATTGATCTTAAAGAGGCATATTTTTTAGTACCTGTTTGTCAAAAATACAGAAAGTACCTACGCTTCAGTTTATGGTCTATCCACAGCTCCTGGAGTATTTACCAAACTACTCAAACCAGTAGTAGGTTACTTAAGAAAACAAGGTTTCATGTCAACCATTTAACTTGATGATTGTCTTTGTATTGGGGAAAGCTACCAAGACTGTATGAAAAACATAAACACCACTGTAAGCCTGTTTAAATGTTTAGGATTAATTATTAACTATGACAAGAGTAAATTAACTCCTTGCAAACAATGTAAATTCTTGGGATTCATCATTAATACTGAAGGCATGTTCCTTGAACTACCCAAAGAAAAGAAAGAATCCCTAACTGATCTAATTAAACAATTCCTCAAATTGAAAACATGTTCCATTAAAGATTTAGCCAAATTACTGGGTACACTAATAGCTGCCTGTCCAGCCATCCCTTATGGTATGATGCACACAAAAATTTTTGAACGATATAAACATTTAGCTTTAATAGATTCCAATGATAATTATAACACCAAAATAAAACTATCAAGAAAATTACTCCCAGACTTACAGTGGTGGTTAGAAAATTTAACAAAATGTAGAAAGTTACAGGAAAAGCCTTTCACACTAGAGATTTTCTCAGATGCATCTCTTACTGGTTGGGGGGCGCATTGTGATGGCGAGCGTATTGGAGGATTGTGGTCAGAACAAGAACAAAATTATCACATAAACCAACTTGAGATAATGGCAGCATATTTTGCTTTAAAATCATTCACTGCCAGAGTGCAAAACACATCCATCCTTTTAAGGATCGACAATACGACCGCCATCGCATGCATCAACAAAATGGGAAGCATACAATACCCTCATTTGAATGATGTAGCCCGTGACATATGGATATGGTGCCAGGAGAGAGACATACACGTATATGCCTCATACATCAGATCAAAAGAAAATTCTATTGCGGATCAAGAATCCAGAAACATTAACATAGATACAGAATGGGAACTATCCCCCGATGCATTCAGTCTGATTTGCTCCAGACTTGGCCAAGCAAAAATTTACTTATTTGCTAGCAGAATTAACCATAAATGCGAAAAATACGTCTCATGGAGGAAAGATCTATATGCATTTAACATAGATGCTTTCACTCTAAACTGGTCCAAATCCTTCTTCTATGCTTTTCCTCCCTTTGCCCTTATCACAAGGTGCTTACAAAAGATTAAGAATGACAAGGCCAAAGGCATTCTAGTTTACCCACTATGGACTTCTCAGCCATGGTACCCTTTAGCAAAATGCCTAGAAATATCTGAACCCATTATATTTCACCCTGATGATGACCTTTTAATATCACCTTTCAGGACGACACATCCGCTGAGCTCGAATCTTACCCTGGTTGCAGCAGTCTTCTGCGGAAAGCATTCCAACAAAGAGGTCTGCCAACTAAGTCACTAGACATAATGTTATCCTCACTCTCGACAGGTACGCTTAAACAGTATAATGTTACCTATAGGGCATGGTGGATTTTTTGTAAAACGCATGCATTAAGTGTTTACACTGCATCCGTACCACAGATAATACAATTCCTTACAGAGAGGTTTGAGACTAATGTAGGCTACAACAGTCTTAACTCAGATAGATCAGCCTTATCAACCCTAATTAGTTCAAAAGTCGGAAATGATGATAGAGTTTCAAGATTTCTTAAAGGGGTGTATAGACTCAGGCCAGCATTACCTCGGTACTCACAAACATTGAACCCCTCAAACATATTTAACCTCTTAACTTCCATGCCAGACAACACAGACCACTCTTGAAAAACTAACAAAGAAAACTGCTGTCCTCCTAGCCCTAGCATCAGCTCAGCGGATCCAAACATTGACATTGATTAAATTACCAAATATTGTTATAAATGATGAAAAAATTGTCATCGAAATAACAGATCTCATTAAGACTTCTATTGTAAGTAAGACCCAGCCAAAAATTTATCTGCCTTTCTTTACATCAAATCCAAAAATTTGCCCAGCCAAAACCTTAAAAGATTACATCTTATTCACTGAAACTCTTAGAAACCAGGAACCCTATCTTTGGATAACTTTTAAAAAACCACATAGGAGAGCTACCAGCCAAACTATTAGTAGATGGATAAAAAACATGATGAAAGAAAGTGGCATAGATACCTCACAATTCACCTCTCATAGCACAAGACACTCGGCTACTTCCTGCGCTAAAAGAGCTGGCATCAATATTGACACCATAAGAAAGGCAGCTGGATGGACCAATAATTCAAAAACATTTGCCAAATATTATAACTTACCATTATGTGAAGATTCACCCCCAGAAAACTTTGCACTATCCGTACTTAGCAATCGGTAAACAATAACATAATGTTGATTAAAATAATAATAATAATTAGGCCTCATTGTTGATTAGTAGGCACTACACCTTATTATTAAAATTAATGATTGGTTAAACCTCTCTTGTTGTTCAATATTAGTTTAAAAATATTTTTAAAAGTCATTGACTGTTCATAGTTGATGATCAATGATATTGATTATATTCCAATTAAGAAAACTAAAACTATTGATTATACCCTATGTTGATATATTCCCACTTAGAGAAAATTATTAAGGAATACTTTATAAAAGTCATTGATCCTATTAATGATTATCATCAACCATATAATAATCTAATGCTTATTAAGAAAACTAAAATTGTTAATTATACCCTTATTTGGACATATCCCTACTTAACAATATTAATTAGAATACATTAAGTACAAATAAGTTAACGACTATACTGATTATATTACCATTGGCATATTATTAGTAGCCAAATACAATGTTCATTTTAAGATGATTAAACACATAGTAAAACAGAACATGTTGTAGTTTCTTATTATTTAACTAATTCAATTATTGCAGCAAACTCTGAACATCTACTTGTTTAATAAATTATGTTCCAGATTGTCACGAAGTAAAATTGGGAATCAAACGAGCTTACCTGTTAAGCGAAGTCTTGATTCTAATTTTATGAGTGACAATCTGGAACATAATTACCCACCCACCGCTAACAGCCCCAAAGCTGCAATAATTAGTCAACCTAATTCAATGAAACCAGGAAAACAGTAAATGTAAGTATGTGGAACAAATCTGCACCAAAACAGAGCTTGTTCCCAATCCTTCAATCTCTAAAAAAGTGACGTGACGCCTGGGGTGGCCAGTACGAGAAGCTTGGTAAAATGATACCAGTTTATAAAATATTTATTTTTTTTGTTTCTAAAATTCGCGATGCTTAGTAAGTGTGTGTAGAAATACTACTTGTTTAATAAATTATGTTCCAGATTGTCACTCATAAAATTAGAATCAAGACTTCGCTTAACAGGTAAGCTCGTTTGATTCCCAATTAATCTTCAAACTAATTAATTGTTGTTTAAGTTTCCTGTCATCGTATAAAGTATATAATTAGTGGTGATAAAATAAAGACGTTTTACTTTTAGAGGAGGCCTGTTTCCCACCAATGGGAACATTAATAGGCAGTTGATGATGATGGTGACTTTTTATTTATTTATTTCATCTATCTATTATCTATCTTCTATATATAAATAAAAAGAGAAGTCCTGACTGACTGACTCATCAACGCCCAGCCCAAACCCTTGGACCTAGAAAGCTGAAAATTTGCACAGAGATTCCCTTTATAATGTAGACAAGGAATAAGGTAGGATTTTTCGAAATCCAACCCCTAAGGGAGTTAAATATAGGGGATGAAAGTTTGTATGGAAAATCGTCATTTTGACGCGGGTGAAGCCGCTGGCAAAAGCTAGTATTACATAAATAGCAACACTTTGTTGCTCTAACGAGAACGTTTGTGACACCTCGGGGAGATATTGTGGTGAAAAAACCTAGCGTTCGCTTATCCGTAAACAGTTTATTATACGTTGAACACCGAAGAGGTGCGATAATATTTTCATGAATTTTGTTTACTGCCTCATGAAAAGCGCTTTTCTTGGTGAGGCTGTAATTATTTTAACCTACAAAACAATTTTTTTTCCAGAAAACTAAGTTCAACAAAAGAAAACATGTGGTACCTACATCTCATAACGTACATCGTTTTCAAAATTATTATTTTAAAAGAGTAGAGAGTTCACCTTTTAGGTGAAGCCTGTTTATTTTGTCTTTCTCAGCATTGAAACGTACATACTTGGATATGGCAGTACTAAAGCTTACCATTCATGCATTAATACTAATTAGTGAAAACATTTAATAGTAGCTAGAGAGTGCACAGTCATTTTGATTAGTTAGTCGTTCATTCATTGAATCCCTAACATGGCGTGTATCGATGGAAATTCCATTTACACAATTGTCACAGATCACTAGCGACGAAAATCGAGCACAATCCACATGACTAAAGATTTTAGATCAGTCGACCATGAACACACATTGGTGCTGCCTGCTCGATACTTGATCAGAAACTATGTATTTACTCATTACGGTCTCTTGAGAGGTTTTAGCAAATATTTATGTAGGAACATGTTTTCTTAATAATTTAAATATAAATAATGTTCCTGATTTTTCATAAATACTGAAGTGGTGATTCAACATTCCGTGGCTGACTTTTTTACAAAATTCAGTCACGTATCAGATTTTATTTCTCCGGTGCTTTACGGTTAGAGCATAGATAGATTTGTAAATGTGTGAAATGCATAATGAGGTACGACATTTCATGTACAGAATTTGTACTCAGGTTCTACATTCAGATTTTACAACGCCATTACCTACGTTCCTATCACAATAAGTAAATAAAAGTTGCCTGTCGATAATAACAATCTTAAACATCAGTACACCATTAATAATCTAATTTCGCATTAATAGACATCAAAACAGGAACGAATTACATTTCGAATTATTATTAAAATATGTATGTGATTTATTTCACCCTGATAAAATAACACTTCGATAATGGACGTTCATTTTCAACTCTCATTTTTAGATAGCAAATAAATTCATAATCACAGTGCATTTTATTAAATCAGAACGTTCACAATTAAATCATTCAAATGTCGGAATAAAAAAGGTTCCATCTCTAATTTATCATTATTTAAATTAAGCCAAGCGTTTGGGCGGACTCCACAAAAGCCATTTTGAATTCAAATAATGATCGTATACTATATTGTCTAAATTAAATCTATGTTAATCGTTGCTGTTTATGTGGGTTAGACGGTTCCCTCACAGAACACATAAAGTTTACGATTGTTGGAGTGGGTCCAGGAGGCTCCCGTCTGTTGCCAAAGTCTACATATTCCGCTCTTCATAAAACTGTCGGAGCGATGTAAAAACTGTTTGATAGTGACAGTTACAGTGTATTGTATAGATAGTAGTATACAGTGCAGTGTAATTGAAATGAACACGATGTGCTGTTTCACGCACGGGTTTAGTAGAGTTTAAGTGTTATTGGCGCATTATGTAGTTGAAAATGAAGATTAGAATTTTTCTGTCATTTTATAATGAAGTTTTTTAATATAATATACTTGTTTTGCGTGTTATCTTATATGAAGCAACAAAAACATCCCTTGCTATATATTCACAATAATTATGTTATTTGTTATTATTTTCTCTAAAATTCAATTATAAAGGGAATAATATTTTTTTATTCAAAATTAATACAGAATAATGATGATGATGTGATTTGTAATACAGGCGATTTACGCCTAACTCAGACACCAGCTCCTCTCATTGCTCAAAAACAAACAATATATTGTGTTCTCTAGAATATGCTGTAATTGTGAGGATAAATAAAGAATTTTATTATTATTATTATACTCTTATAATAAATATTTGTTATGTGTCTGTCATGCCTATGGGAGGTTCTATTAGACAAACATTTGGAGGAAAACGCGATAGAAAAGCAATTTACTGGACCAATAACTATGACTTTTATTGCGATCAATAGAGTATCGAATATATTAATGTGTTTTATATTTTCGTATTGACTATAATTTTTTGTCGACCTTTTGCCAAGTCAAAAAAGGTTCCTACAATATAGATTAAATTCGAAGCACCCATTTCTGAGTATAATATCGTTTACCCGCTGTAACTCATTGATTTGGCCAAAGCTTATACAGCGTAGCAGTCGTAGCGGTGACGTCATCACGTCGCCTACGTCGTAGCATTCGTGTAGTCAATATACTTCACTGTTTTTGTTTTTATATAAATCCTTATGTTAAAAAAACCTGTTAAACTTTTATAGTATATCGAAGACGACCAGTGATCGTCTGAATATCAATTGAACCAAACACAAAGAGTATCTTCTCAAACAGAACCCTGAACAAAAGTCAAACAGTTGTAGTTTACGACCTTTGAAAGTTTCCGTTACGTGAGTGGTTTGATTGAATAGGGTAGTCAACTTAATCATAAATTCCAAGGCCAATCTTTCAATAGGAAGAGTAGATTTATTAGTATCTGTCATCGGTAAACTGCTTTATGTTATTGTGATGAAGCGGTTCCCGAATTTAGTAAATTTTATTTTCATTGACTGTTATTAAAATGTATCGTTGTATTTTAAAGATTTGTGTATGTAAACTACTAATAGTAGTATGTTCTTACTTTTCTGATTATGGTAAAAAGCATATGGTTTACGGCTAGAAATCTGTTCATTGAAACTTCACTATCAATAAATGAATTAGTATAAACAATTATTATTATTCGTACATAATATTATTAAAATTAATAATGTGCCATGCAAAACCTGCCAATTATTTTCGAATAAAATGTTGAAATGAGAACACAATATCATTAAATTTTCAATGACGAGCACATTGCTGCCAATACACGAAATGAGGTGGTTTTATTAATTAGGAGTCTGTATTTCTTTACACGTCGATTTAAATAACAATAGTTTTTAAATTTTCACTATTTACGTAAGTAGTTGCGTCTTTAGAATGAACAACATTCATATCTATTTAGTATCCAAAACAGTGTGTCACCCTGGTTTACAAACTTTAGCCGTATTTGAAAATTATGCTTAATCCATACAGAAATATTTCAATAATCTGAACCCTGGGCAAATTTGGATTTAAATTATTTAGGTGGCTTCACCTATTGTGATTAAAATAATTTAATTTACGTACGTACGTGTAGCTAATAAAATTGAAAAGTCGGTATTTTTACCCACGACGGAACGGAGACGGTATATGCGTTTGGGGTGAGAGGTTGTTTGTTTGTTTGTTTGTTTGTGTGTTTGTGCAAACACATGTTGCCATTTTTCTCCAAAACTACTAGTCCGATTTTGATGCAGTTTTCAGTTATGGGTTCAGGTTTGATTGGCGCATGTTCTTAGATAGGTGTTACGGTGACAACTCACCAGGGGGCGCTGCAGCAAACATTTTTTGTGCAAATCAAAGTTGCCATTTTTCTCCAAAACTACAAGTCCGATTTTGATTCAGTTTTCAGTTATGGGTTTGGGTTTGATTGGTGCATGTTCTTAGATAGGTGTTACGGTGACAACCCACCAGGGGGCGCTGCAGCAAACATTTTTTGTGCAAATCAAAGTTGCCATTTTTCTCCAAAACTACAAGTCCGATTTTGATTCAGTTTCAAGTTATGGGTTTAGGTTTGATTGGTGCATGTTTTTAGATAAAAAAAAATTAAAAAAGTAAAAAGTTTAAAATAAAAAGCAAAATTAAAATTTTTAAAAAACCCACGACTGTTAAAAATTAATTGAAAAAAGGATAAAATAACATAAAACAACCACCTTAAAAAAACCCAAGAGTGTCCGTCGGGTGCTGAACATTGCAAAACTAGTTCATTTAATGGCAGCCCCCGACGGACATTCTTGGGTTTTTTATTTATTTATTTATTCTTGTTTTACCTACTACGTGCATACTTTCAGTAACTTTGTCTACTTTAAAAAACCTTTGAAACTGTAACTACTCTTGAGAAATACGTACAACAGCATTATTTTGTTTGAGATTTCTTAAAGTCAACTTGTTAGACACTTTTTGTATTCATACTTTATCAGAAGTAGAAAATGTTAAATCTATTAAAATGATATAAGAACATATTTTTCTATCTAGACTAAGCGTATAGTAAGCGTACAAACTTTGCGACATAATTGACGTGAAATCCTCAATTTCAACAGCTATAAGCAATCTCATTATTTTACGTGTTCTCAAAGCTCCATTATCGAAACTAGTGCAAACATTTTCGCAAATTAAAAGTTTAACAATACAAAACTTTGTCGAGCCAACTTTGTAGTGTATATTTCAATGGGCTCGGCGTAGATTTGCAAAAAGTTTTTGAAGGAACAAATTAAAGAGAATGATGAGAAGAAATTCAGACTCCGTGGCTGCTACTAAAAATTATTTATGGAATAATCTAATAACACTTTTCCCGACCCGGGAATCAAACTTACCACTATGCCAACAAGGCAGTCAAAGTAGCCAGTATCATATTGGGTAATTATTCAATTCGTTCAGTACACGACTAATTCCAGTCATCTTTAAATATAAGGTCCCATTAAAATAGGTGGACAAATTTTAACACTGCGTTCAGTAGGTCTAACCAACCATATCTAAACAAAAACAAGCATTAAATAAACTGTTTAATAACAAATTGCCGGCACTCTAGAACAATCTCATCCTTTGTGAGTAAGTACTTAAATGCGTTTTTCTTATTATTATTTTTACCATCGTCCTTATTATTGTGGTCTGAATGATTTCTGAAATTTGGTCCACCTATTTAAATGGGACCTTATATAATGTAGATTGCAGTGACCTAAATAACGTTCTCAAGTGAGCAGCAGCACTTAACACTCCATGCATAATTTATTCGATCGCCTTAAGGCTTCGGTCCGAGTTCCTCTGCACCAATCTTGTCTTGTCCGATATACTTACATTACATAACTCTTAGTGCCCGCTGAGACCTATCGCTATATCACACATGCGTGAAATATAGAGATTAACGTTTCAAGTGAACTGAACTTTGGTTTTAGGAATAAACACATAATGATTTCCATTAACGCAAAGTAATAAAACATAAATACCAATTCGTGGTTGTAATAATGTGCACACACAGCTATCTAAACAGTCGGAGCAATGTGTCTAATGAATGACAAAACTTATCACATTAATACACAATAACCAGTTAACGACAGTGAACATTAATCTCAACCAGTAACAACAGATTTCAGATGATAGTACTGATTTGTAGTATGTACATACAGTGTAAAGTTGGAAAGATTCCGAATACTGCCGTCTCAAAGGGTTGTGTTCATTTAGACAATGTGTAGTTTCTTCAAATTAACTACTATTACGAGTGCTGTATCGCTTGTGAGTTAATGTCAGATACACAAAAAGGGGTACAGTTTTCTGAAAAACACATTTCATAAAATATATATTTTTATAAGTATATAACGTAATGTCATTGTACACACAGTCATGTACCGCGTTTTTCAAAGCCCATTTTCAGGGAATTATGTTCAATTTGTATCATATTACTGGCTCACCCTGCGGTTATAAGGATTAAATTGTTTTGTATTTCTTAATTAATTTAAACACTGAGAACAATGAACAAAATTCCGATAAAATGTTATTCAATATATCCCACTTTTTTATGGGCAGTGGTGTAAAAAAGGTATTGCGCTAACCCCAGTTTAGTTAGTTTAGTTTAACGGGGCTTTTATCCGCACTTAGCCTCTTGATTGGGCCATTGTGCGTGATGTTTTAAGAATACCTACTCCAACCAACATAGGTCGTCCCAGAATTTCAGCAGCCTTGCCAGACTGCTGCAGGCTTCCGGGAGAGTTAATGGGGATCGTAGAGTTTGTGCCCGGTGATCTGCTACGCTCCTGCACTCTAGGAGTACGTGCCGTGGCGTTTCTTCCGCTTCCATGCATCCTCTGCACAGTGGGCTGTCTGTTACACCTATGTTATGTAGATGTTTGTTTAGGGAACAGTGACCCGTTAAAATTCCTATGATTTTACGGAGTTTGTCCCTTTTAAGTTTGATGAGATTGCGACTAAACTTCATTGATGCCTCCGGAACTGCATCTTTTGTTTGCCTGCATCCTTCACTGTTTCTCCATTCGGTGAGGTGCTTTTCTGTGGTTCTTGAACGCAGCCATGTTTTTATTTGGGCCTGAGGTATGGGCAGTAGTGGTTCCGGTCCAAATACTATATTGCTTGAGCCTCTCTTGGCCAGCTCATCTGCTGCGTCATTACCCAGCGAGTTGCTATGTCCTTTTATCCATTGCAGGGTTACACTATTTGTGGTTGCAATGGATTGGAGTGCATTGTGGCATTCCAGTATTAGGACAGAGGTAATTGTATTGTTTTTTAGGGCTTGAAGCACCGATGCACTGTCTGAGATGATCTTTATTTTAAGATCACTGACGTCTCTGGCTGCAACTGCTTGTGCCGCTCTGGTGATACCGATACATTCGGCTTGGAAGATTGTGTTTAATTTATCTAGGGTATTTGATATTGAAATGTTTAGATCATTCGAGAAGACGCCGGCTCCAGTACCGTGTGAGGTCTTGGAGCCGTCCGTATATATCCTAACTTCATTGATGCCAGAGCTATCTACTGCTTCTGCAGTGAGTTGGATGTCGTAACTTCTATCGAACACATGGTGGCATGAAGCTTTATCCATGGGCGCCTCAAGGAGTGGTATTTCCTTCAGAATCCCATGCAAAACTTTTGAGTGTGTTGTTTCTGTATTTACTTTCCACAGTCCGTTTGATCTTAGTCTTAAAGCGGTTGCCTGAGCTTCCTCCTGTATGACCAGATCCAGAGGTCTTAAATTTAAAAGATACTCTAACGCTGCTGATGGAGTTGTTCTCATGCATCCAGTAGCTGCTACACTAGCTAAGCGTTGCAGACTCTGGAGTTTCGTTTTCACCGTGGTCAGCTGAGTTCTGGGCCACCATACAACTGATCCGTAGGTAATAGAAGGTCTGATAACTGATGTGTATAGCCAGAGTGTGATCTTTGGGTTAAGACCCCATCTCTTACCAACTAGTCTTCTACACTGATTAAAAGCTATACAGGCCTTCTTTGTTTTAGCCTCTAGGTGACTCGCCCAGTTCAATTTGTTATCAAGAATTATGCCCAGATATTTCACTTGCGTTGATAGGGAGAGTCTTGTGTTGAAAAGCTTTGGTAGTTGTAATTCTGGTAACTTCCTTTTGTTGGTAAAAAGGATAAGTTCTGTTTTCTTGGGGTTTACTGAAAGTTCGTGTTCTTCACACCATTCCTCTACTATCTGCAGAGCAGAGCGCATCACTTTGCATAGCATATCTTCAGCATTCCCGTTTATCATTATAGCCAGGTCGTCTGCATAACCAATAGTAGTGTATCCTCTGTCATTCAGTTTCTTTATGAGGCTGTCCACTACTATGTTCCAGAGAAGTGGAGATAGAACGCCTCCTTGGGGGCATCCTCTTACTACCTTGGCTCTTGTGGTAGTATTTCCCACTATCTGAACCGCCCTTTTGCTGACCAGTTCAGTGATCCAGTTTCTTATTACTGGTTTTACACTAAATTTTTGCAGGGCGTGGTTAATGCTGTTGTGTATTGTTTTATCAAAAGCTCCTTCGATGTCTATGAAGGCAGCAAGTGTTGAGTTTTTATTTGTTATAGCCGTTTCTATTTTGTGCACTACCATGTGTAATGCCGACTCTGTTGATCTGCCTTTCCTGTACGCATGTTGTTGGGGATGCAGTGGTTTGCTTTTTAAAGCTCCATCCCGTAAGTGTCGATCTACCAGTCTTTCCAGTGTTTTCAGAAGAAAAGATGTTAGACTGATGGGCCTGAAAGATTTGGCTTGTGTGTAGTCCTCTTTTCCTGGTTTAGGTAGGAAGACTACTTTTGCCTCTCTCCAAAGTGTGGGGATATATTTGAAAGCTATACAGGCCCGGTAGATTGGTATTAGGTGCTTGGTTACCTGTTTTAGTTGCCATTGTAGTAGGGCCGGGAATATTCCGTCCAGCCCTGCGGATTTGAAAGGCTTGAAACTCCTTAGAGCCCATTCTATTCTATCCGCGGTTACGAGCTTTTTGGCCACATCCCATTCGCTGGTTGTTGGTGCGCTGTGGTGGTCAGTAGGCCATTCTGAGTCGGATGTGATTTGGCATCCGGGAAAATGGGTCTCCAGCAGTACTGCGCTGGTTTCCTCGTCCGAGGTTGTATAGGTGCCGTCGTCTTTTTTAAGGGAGCCCAAAAGGTTGAGATCACCCTTAGCAAGAACTTTCTTAATTCTTCCGGCTTGGTTTGTTGAGTTTATACTACTACAGAAATTACGCCAGGCCTCTGTCCTTCGATACCTGATTCGTTTTTTGTAGTGTTTCTGCGCTGTTTTATACTTGTCCCAGTCCTCGGTGGTCCTGGAATTTTTCGCTTGGTTGAAGAGTTTCCTAAGGCCCTTGCGCAATCTCTCTAGTTCTGGCCCCCACCATGAACTCTTATCAAGGCTTTTAGGAGTTATAATTGGACATGCCAGTTCGTATCCGCTCAAAAGAGTGTCGGTTAAGAACTGTACGCCGCGTTCTATATCGTTCGTACTGAGTAATTCATCAGGTGTTCGTGCATCACTTAGTGCCTCGTTTGTTAAATTGGTATACCTAGCTATATCTGTTTTTCGGGGGTTACGATATGGAACAGGGTTTGTTATCTTATGCCGTAAATTGAAACACACTCGGCGGTGATCTGCGAACGATGGTTCGCTCGACACGTGCCATCCCTCAACAAGATTTGCCGCCGCGTGTGTAGCTAGAGTAATATCTATAATAGTTTGGTACCTAGAGCTTACAAAAGTGGGTTCCGCACCCCTATTCATAATGTTTAGGTTTGTTTGGAATAAAAATTCGGTTAGTAACTCACCCCTTCTGTTTGCATTCTTACTTCCCCATAGCGGATGATGTGCGTTGCAGTCAGCCGAGATGATGAGTTCCCAGTTCGATGCCTCGCAGTGCCGCACCAGTTCGACGAGTTCACTTGGTGGAATGTCACCGTCGCTCGGCATGTACACTGAGGCCAGGACTAGGATGGTTTGTGTTTCTGTCACAAGTTTCACAGCGGTGAGATCTCTGGAACAGAATTGGTTAAGCAGTGTGGCTGCTATGGTTTTGGGAATATAAATACAGGTTCTAGGTTTGTCAACTACCGTGTTCAGCATTAACTTACCACCGATGTTGTTTAGACCGCAGATTCTGTTGTTTCTTATCCAGGGTTCCTGGATAAGGGCGACGGTCTCGTTGTTTGCCTCCAGCACTCTGCGTAAGGTCGCCGCCGCTATTTGTTTATGCTGGAGGTTGGTCTGTATGACGTTAAGGGTAGAGCTATGGGCTGAGCAGGACATCTTCGTCGCTGGTGTGCCCGCCGCTCTGCGACGACGAGTTCAGGTCTCCCCCGCTCGTACCCTGTCGGGGAGCCGAGGTGGACGGCGTCGAGGCTGTTGCCCCACTCGTCGCTGCTGGTTCGTCTTTCGCCGTAGTCGCCTCGTCCGGTGTGAAAAAGCGGATGTACCCACTTCCCGACATGTGTGCTACACGTCGGTCCCGGTTGAGGATTACCTGTTTTTGGTCTTCGGGGATGCCCAGGGTCAGGTGGACTACCTTCTCCCCGTCTTCTGGTTCTTCGGGTTTGTCATCCACCGTCATGCCGTACAGCTGCCAGGACTCGACTTTGTACCACGGGTTCTGGGCGCTAAGGACCCTGTGCAGTGTAGCAGTCTCCGTGATACGGGTGTGGATGAGAAGCCCTGCCTTTATCTTCTTCTTCATCTCTGATTGGCTAATGACAGCCAGAGTGGTGTCAGGAATAGGTGATGGAATGTTTTTTACTGACCTTGTTAGCCAGCTGAGAGCGTTTGCGTCCTCACACCACATCGCTAGGGCCCCGTCCATGAGGAAAGGGCGACCGCGGAAAGATGGGGCCGGCATGCTCGGAGACTGCAGAGACAGAGCGGCTTGCAGAATACTGGCATCAATAGCCACCTGCAGCTGCTTGGCCTGGCTGGTCGAGAGGTCCCTAGGTGGGACGGTAACAACTGCTACCATCAGATGCGATTGTGTCGCATCCGCGTAACTTACCGTCCGCTTCGCTCCGGTTTTCGCGCGCTTGGCATCCCCTCTAGGAGTCTGGGTTTCATCAAGGCGAGGACGCTTCGAAGAAGCGTGCCCGTCCAGACTTACCCCTCCCCCAGACTGTTCCTGCTCAGGAGCAGTGGGAGCCGCCGCAGCTGGCCGCCGTGCGCGATGACCCCTCCGGCTGCGCCTCATTTTCTGCTGACCAGACGGTGGTGGTGGTGGTGGTGGTGGTGGTGGGTTCTGGGACTCTGTTCCCTCGGGTGCCGTTTTCGGTGCCTTCGGGTCGGACTGATCGGGCTCGCGCCGCGTTTTCGTGGCTGCAGTCACCGTCACAGTAGGAGCGGATTTAGGGTGGGGTAAGGGTTGGGGCTTTGGAGCTTCCCTTCCTGTGCGCCGGTTGTGGCGACTCCATTCGGGTAGGCCCTTCTGCCCTTTGGTATTTTCTTGCTGCACACGCGAGCTCCTTTTAGAGGGTCGCTTATGTGCAGCAACATTTGACCATTGTGACGTGGTGTTGGTGTCACGCGGTATGGCCTCTGCGAGGCCCGACAAGTCAAGACTTGAGCAATTTTTGTCCCCCCCAGAATACGTGGGACAGACTGAGCTAGGCTCAGTGAAGGATTCTCCACTGCCTGAGGCAGCGGTACCTTCCTGGGGTAATATTTTTTTAAAATGTGCCTCCATCTTATGGTTTGGGCATAGGTATTAAAAACCAAAACTCACACTTACCTGCCCTTGATGAGTGTGGTACCGCTTTCTGAGGGTATTTAGTGCCCCAAGGCCAGGTGGGCCCGAAATGTGGTTATGCGCCGCCACTGTTCGGCTCAGCCAGTTGGTTCGGTTTTAAGGCGCCAAAGGTTCGCCTGTCGCTCTTTGTATTTTGCTGCTGTGATCCCGAGGTAGGTGGTAATGTACGGGGACTCGTTGCAGACCACAGCATTGCCCGGGGAGGACGACCCACACTGATGTAGGTGTGGGCCCATCAATAGGCCGAGGCGTCAGCCTAGAGACGGCGTGGACGTATACAAAGAACTTGTCGGTGTGCGCCTGATAGCCTCGACTCCGCACTCTCGAGGCGTGCGCTGCTGGTATTCTTAGCATTTTGTCGGAGTGTATTTCCTGGCTGAAAGAATACACCCCACTAAGACCTACACCAACCTCCCCCCCCTGCGCTAACCCCAAGTAAAATGGGTAGTAATAGTAGGAAGAGGCAGAAGAAAAGGAATCATTTTGAAACCATTTGGAACATTGACAAACTGTACGCAAAGTGAACACATTTGACGTAGCCTCGTCTCGTAGTCGTCTGTTTTTACTCGACTACGGCCAAGCCCAAAAGGGAGTATATTTTATTATATAATACATTTATTTATATGCAGTTTATTAAACGCTTTTATACACACGATAGCTACATTATAAGATATATGTTGAATGTTGACCTTCTTTGTGCAGTCACTGTTTGATTCATAGTTCTCTATTCTATGCTACTGTCGTAGGTATTTGAATTGAGAGTGACTTTAGTATTCGCCAATGTGATCGCCTGACGGCTGCGCTCATGTATTTTCTATTTGATATTTATTTTAATATATCTGGTGTACAGATTCTTCAATTCTTTGATTGCATCCACGAACAATCTCTCTACGAGATGTTAACAATATATTTAAAATGTTGAACATAATCTTACCTTCCCTACGGTAAAGTGATAAAATTTCAATAATAATTATCAAAAATTACAGTAATGATATATCTCAACCATGCTAAACCAACAGAAAGTTACATGCTATCATTTACTTTGCGAAGTTACAGAATACATAATACTTGTCATTTTCACGTAATATATCTCTAACTTATCTTATGGTCAACTACCCAACAAACAGGTCATAGCCTCGCTCAACTTGGCAGACCATCTATCGCTTCTAAGTTCCCGCTTGCGTACATTGAAGATAAGCAAAACCACACTCAAATCTAAAGTGACCACGTATCACTCAAAGTATACTGGAATGCCGTTTAGAATATAAACGACCTACTCACTCCTTTCAATTGAACACCATTGTAAGATTCTGGCTCGTAAAACGTAACGTGATGAGGTTTTACAACAACTAACTCGAAGACTATTTGATGACACAAACATATCTTGTTATCTTCTATTGATTTTTCTTATGTAACGGACAATATTTCAGTCTTTGTCCTGATTCGGATTTGAAACAGAAAGAGCATTTTATCCACCTAGAAAATATATGAAAAATTCTGTCTTTCCCAAGATGCTGCTTACAGTTACCGGCTTCCATCGTACGACCTCCTTCCTGCCTACACGATCCTAGCATTAGTATTCATGAGACGCACACTGATAAATTCCCAAAAGCGCTAGGATTTTAGTGTTAAAGTTTATGACCTCTTTACAAATATTTACTAGATTATTTTCCTTATTGTAAAACTGGATTATCGTGGTAAAGATAATATATATATATATATATATATTATCTTTACCACGATAATCCAGTTTAAGTGTAATTCTGGTATGACTTTTCTTGTAGGTACTAAACACAAAGTTTTAATATAAAACTTAGGTATTTCAACATAGTGACAACACAATTATGATCACATTAATACAATGTTTAACTGACACCAAATAGTATGCATAAAAGAATCGTATGCTTAAAATAAGTTATTTAGCTGGCAGTGTTGGTATACAACATACTACACAATACGTACAGTATCCGCACATTATGTTCATATTAATGTGAGCAATTTCTACTTTATTTCGTGGTTATCCTTATTATACACATTGTAATAGTTGCTCGTAATAAATCGTGTTCTGACAGAATAATTAAGTAGAAACTGTACCGCACTGCGGAATGTTCGAGGAGACCCTTTGTGCAAAAAATAATGCTCAACTTATAATAAATTAGTTGTTTTCTCACTATGTAAGCTGGTCATAATTCACGATCTTTTGCTAAGCTGAAGCGCAATTTTTTTATCTGGCATCATTTTTTCATCGCAATTAATGACAGTGTTTTTATTTAAAAAATCAAATAAGTACGTAATTTTACCTTTAGATACAGATGATGTCACTTGCACAATAACAATAATTATTCAGATGAAAAAAAGTCAAATTAATCACTGAAATAGATCGCTACTAAAGTCCATTCAATCCTCTTGTTATCTTGATAAGGATAATCGTGCTTTCGTCCTTCTATTTTCCTACTTGCTGCCACTCCATACAATGAAATTGTAGTTTGTGGTTATTATTTCAAAATATGAAAGCAGCTTGCTGAATGCATAATCAAACTCAAACTCAAATATTTTATTTCAATTAAGCCATTACAGGCACTTTTGAATGTCAGAAGGACGGAAGAAGAACGAAACTACGAGTGCAATACGTCATTCCGAAAGTCACCACGCCGAACCACACGCCACCGAATGCCCGCAACAACGAACACTGCGAGCACAAAAGCACGCAGCGACGCAAACCGCAACAACGAATGCTCGAGACCCCGAATCACGGAACAACGAATGCACGCCGCAACGTGCAACCGCCGCCCCGCGACCCGGATAATTATGAAAGTTTGTACGTCACTTGTAACTTATTTTTGTCTGTTTGCTCCAACTAATCTCCGAAACAGCTAGACCGATTTAGATGGAACTATTTCTGACATCTGCCAGATAGAACCTGAGCTATCTAGCTCATATTGTAAGAAATAACTTAC
This sequence comes from Diarsia mendica, assembly GCA_949316265.1. Classification (NCBI taxonomy): domain Eukaryota; kingdom Metazoa; phylum Arthropoda; class Insecta; order Lepidoptera; family Noctuidae; genus Diarsia; species Diarsia mendica. The sequence continues at coordinate 15,473,054 of OX438906.1, forward strand.
TTTTACTTAAAAAATTTTGGTATTATGGGTCCTTGCAAAAACATTAAACCCTTGAAATTACTAACACATTCCGAATAGGGAAGAAATATTTTTATTAACAAAGCTTCATAAATATTGTACACCTTATAGGTATGTTACATTGTTACTAAAAATATAAATATAACATCTCTATCGACATGTAACAAACAATAAATGATTTGAATTTGAATTGAATTTGAATTATTTTTATAATAAATCCACGCAGAAGACGGTCGCGGGCAAAAGGTTGTTAATAATAATTAACATGTCGGAACAAAGAGAGGATAACTACTAAACTGATGAAGCGTTTTCACAGCAGTACTGAGATTTATGTTAACGTGTCGAATTTCTCACAACAATAACCGAAATTAAGTTCTATTTTGTTTAAATTCAGTTTTATTTTAAGTCCAACCAAAGTTCTCATGAATTTCAGACTCAAGTTTACAGCCAAGGATGCATGGCTTCGCTTGTAAATAATTTAGGGGTCATGTACACTAGCCAAGGCAACTATTTTCAAGTTTGTGTGGTCAGGGTTAAATAAAACAAGAAGTGGTTTACTCTTGCCACTCGTTCATGAGCTGCTTAATTGATCTAAAGTTAAGCTTAAGATTATGTAGATTTTAAAATTTGGTCTCTCACCAATGTCAAAAAGTAAAATTATGAAGGTAATCGAAATGTAGAAACTGATTTTAGCTAAAGTTCATAATGACAAGAATTTGGCGCATCTCTTCGGCGCGGCAACTCGAGTGTGAATGTCTCAGCGATGCTAAAGACGACGGGAGATCAAAGAGACGGCAATCGCGACGGAATAGCCTTTATTGCTACGTTTTAACTTTGAGCTACTTAAGCTTTGGAAATATAAATGCTAGCTTATAGCACTTTTAGTTCAATGACCAAAGTGCTTATACAGTAGCAACGTATGGGGAAGATAAAGAGTGTTTGTGTCGTTATTCGGCCCAAGTTGTACTTAATCAGTGTAGGGCAGCTGTTGTTGCAATAACATCCATTACATAAACCCACGATAATATACTATAGCATCCTTTCATATCTACGATTTGCATTAAGCGTCATCTTAAAAAAAACGTCCATAAAATGTACTTACTGATAACATAAATAAACTGAAGAATAAACTAATTTTGTGAGAAAGTGAATGTTAAAGGCGAGGAGTCGGGGAGTTCCGCTGTAAGTTAAGTCTTCCCGAAAACAATTTATATACCTGATGGGAGCGAAATTATTCATAGCGAGGTGTTAAAGATGTGACGAAATTATGGATTTTTATGTTTGTTTTATGGTAAGTAGTCCGAATGAGCTATGTTTTTATTACGGAGAGTACTTGTGAACCTAACTAAAGTTGTGTGAGGTTTGGCAGTATTGCAGCACCAGAAGCAAGCTATGACCATTTCCAAAACACTGTTATTTGTTTACTTAGTTTTGGAACATAATTATATTCTTAATAACACTTGGTTTAAACAAATAGGTAGATTAATATGGACAAATATTTTTGATTATTTATAATTTGTTTCATAAGAAATTCTCTTATTTACATTATTATTGTAACAGTGTAATATTGTTTTACGTCACTCAAAAACAGTTCTTCAGGAAGCTAGTAAAGGCCTTGCAAATACAATTATCTATAATACCAAATTATGCAAAACATGAACTTGAAAGCTGGCAAATATCTGACAAGGAAAAGAAAAGCAAAGATCTGAAAACGAAATAAAAACGTTCTTATTTCGTTAATAGTAGATTATGCACCAAGGGGCTAAAGTTGTGTCTTATGTCACGGGCGTCATATTGAATCTCGAGCGCAATGAAGGATTCGGGATTTAACTCCCGAGCGCAGGGAGGGAGTTAAGAGTTTAACTCACGAGCGAAGCGAGGGAGTTAATACAAGAATCCTGAATGCAGCGAGGGATTCAAGCTAGCCCAAGGCAAAGACACCTTTAGCCCAGAGGAGCATACTCTACTTTTTACACCTATTGTGAGAAAATAATAGCCATAGTACGAAAATCTTAAATAAACAAACAGTAAGAATAACATATTTAGAACTGGTTAGTTATATGCACTTACAGATTAATTGAAGTTAATTGTTACATTTGAGACATTAGTCCAGTTGTGCAAAGATAAAATAAAAAAAAATACTAATGTTACAGCCAATTACTATTACGTTATTACGGCGCGGTGTGGTATTTGTTATTATAAATGCCAGTTTTAATGTTATTATATTCCTTTTAAAAAATGGTTCGTATAGTTATCTAATTATTCTTACAATATTAGGTCTTCGAAAACATGACAACGATATGAAGAAGCAGTCATTATGATTTTGTAGGAAATCGAGAATATCATCCACGCGTAGTAAGGGTATCGAGAATAGCTTTCCTCTTTCTGGCACCAAAGGGTGTTTGTTACTACCCTAAAGATAACAGAAACAACAGGTTACTAATACTGCCAATAATTTAGCTGAGCATGTGAGATTCCAAATTCAAATCACATTATTGACCAGCGGGTCATAATGAAATCCAGTACAACATTATTGACCGGCTGTTCCCCCGGCCACTAATGACTTACTTTAGGTTAAGGTTGCTTGACTTATAATTTGACATTTTCGAGCAGGTGGTGTGAAAATATTATTATTTGCCGCCTTGTCTCTCCAGATGAGGTGGTAAATAATAATAGTACATTATGGTACAAGTGTAT